>OY728120.1:1052077918-1062077918 GCA_963277665.1 Viscum album | reverse complement strand
AAAAAAACCCAGTCTTTAGGATTCCATAAAGCTTATTTTTCAAAGAAGATGTGGGTTCCCAAAAATATTACTTTCTGAGAATTTCGGTTCCTAGCAAGACTAGATTCTGAAAACCTACCTTTTTTCTATTTTCTGGAATATAGGGAAAGTACCAATAGTAATACATGGAACATGGATAGTGGATGTTCCTGAAATATGACTGGTAACAAAAACTATTTCAAAAATATTATCAAGATGAAAGGAGGAAAAGTAACATTCGTAGATAATGCTCAGGGAGAAATTATTAGTATAGGTAACATAGTTCTTCTTGGAAAAACATTGATTTCAAATGCTTTATTTTTTAAGGGTCTTAAGAACAACCTCATCAGCATAAGTCAATTGTGTGGTGAAGGCTACCTTGTGAATTTTAGGAATGATAAGTTCTTAGTACACAATTACAAGGAAGAATTTATTATTTCTGCCCATAGGCAAGAAAATATTTACACACTAAACTTAGATAACCATAGGTTCCAAGACTTAACTTGCCTTAGTACAATGGAAGATCATTATTGTTTATGGAATAGAAGGCTAGGACACCGTAACCTTAGGAACATATGCATTATTTATAAGAAGAGACTAGTAAAGAATATATTAGAGCTTAGATTTGATTCTTCAAAAGTCAGTGAACCTTGTTAATATGGAAAGCAACACAAATCATGATTTAAATACATTAGTGAAGTCTCAACCACTGATGTATTACAACTAGTGAATATGGATCTTTTTGGTCCAACACAAACTGGAAGAATTCGTGGCAAGTATTATGTATTTGTCTTAGTTGCTGATTATACTAGATATACGTTGGTATATTTTCTAGAAAATAAATCTGTATATTTTTCTTATTTCAAAAGTTATAGAGGCCAAGTTAAAAAATAGAAAAACCTTCCGTTGAAAACTATTCATTGTGATCATGGAGGAGAATTTCAAAATTCCAAATTTGAAACTTTTTTTAGTAAAAAGGCTTTACTAATAACTTTTTAGCACCATGAACACCTCAATAGAATTGTGTTATTGAAAGAAGATATATAATTTTTCAAGAGATAACTATAACCATGTTATGTGAGTATTCTGTTTCCAAACATTTTTGGGCTCAATCTCTTATTACTGCTTGTTATACTATAAATCGAGTTTTGATTAGACATTTTCTTAATAAAACACCTTATGAGTTATGGAATGGTAGATAACCTAGAATTTCCTATTTTAATGTTTTTGGTTGCAAGGTATTCATTCTGAATACAAAAGATAATCTTCATAAATTTGCACCAAAATCTGATGAAGGAATTTTCTTAGGCCACTCCACAACTTCTAAGGCGTATAGAGTTTTCAATAAAAACACATGCACTATTTAAGAGACAGTACATGTCAAATTTGATGAAACTGGTCCTTTTGTTTTTAAACAACCCCAACCGACATCCTCATATGTGTTTTAAAAAACTGATTATCAACCAATGACAGAAGATCCTTTTGATAAGGAAAATTTCAAGAAGATACTTCTGAAACATTTACCCCTGAAGATTTCCTACCCTATGTTGATGAACAGGTTTTACAAAACCCAAATCAAACATTTCTAAAGAATCATCCTAGTGATAGTATCATTGGTGATGTCAATGAACCCGTAAGAACTAGAAGTTCCTTAAAAAATGATGTAGAGCATCTAGAATTTCCTTCCCAATTGGAACCAAAAATCACTGATGAATATTTATGTGATGATGATTAGATTAAATCGATTCAAGATGAACTAAGTGAATTTGAAAGGAATAAAGTCTGGACGATGGTTGAAAGACCTAAGTAAAATTCTGTAATTGGAGTAAAATGGGTCATCAGAAATAAGTTTGATGAAAATGGAATCACAGTTAAAATAATGTTAGATTAGTTGCTATAGGATGTAATCAACAAGAAGGAATATACTATGAAGAACCCATTTCTCAAATATCTTGACTTGAATCTATCCGTATTTTACATGCCATTGCAACATTCTTCAATTTCAAACTTTTTCTAATGGATGTGAATTGTGCTTTCCTTAATGGTTATGTTCAAGAGGAAGTTTTTGTTGAACAAAATCCTGGATTTGAAGATACAAAACATCCTAATCATGTTTTTAGACATACCAGAGCTTTATATGGCCTTAAACAAGCCCCATGAGCTTGGTATGATAAACTTACATGATTTTTTTTTAAAAATAACATTGTTAAGGGAAATGAAGATCTAACCTTTTTTATAATGAAAGGTAAGAAAAATGTTTTGATTGTTCAAATTTATGTTGATGACATTATATTTGGTTCAACTCAGCAATCTTTAACTGATTCCATTGCGGATCTAATGAAATCCGAGTTTGAAATGAGTATGATGGGTGAGCTAACATTCTTCCTTGGTTTTCAAAAATCTCAAAAACCATAAGGAATCTACATATCCCAACATAAGTATATTAATTATCATCTTAAAAAGCATGGATATGAAAACACTAAGAGTATAAGAACTCACATCAGTACCTCAAACACACATGATCTTGATGAATCTGGGAAACTAGTAGATCAAACATCTTTTAGAGGTATGATAAGAAGTCTAATTTACTTGACAGATAGTCATCCAGACATAATTTTTTCAGTATGATTATGTGCAGTATATTAATCCAATCCTAAGGTATCTCATTTAAAGGCAGTAAAGAGAAATTTTCTCTACATAAAGGGAACCATGGATTTAGGACTATTTTACACTTTTGGAAATCTTTTTGTTTTAAAGAGCATTTCAGATGCTGACTTTGGTGGATGTAGAATGGATTGAAAGAGTAAATCCAGAACTTGTCATTTATTAGGAGAATAATTAGTTTCTTGGTCTTACAAGAAGCAACACTAAGTAGCACTTTCCACTGCTGAAGCTTAATATGTAACAGCTGGAAGTTGTTTTGCTCAAGTGTTGTGGATGCAACACACACTCACAGACTATTGCTTGAGTTTTACTAAGACTCAAATTTTGTGTGATAACACAAGTTCCATATCCCTATGTAAAAACCCTACACATCACTCTCGTGCAAAACATATAGAAATTAGGCATCACATTCTCAGGTATCTTACACAAAAAGGAGATATCATTATTCAATTCATCAGAATGCAAGATCAACTTGCTGATATTTTCACAAAATCATTACCCTCCGATAGATTTGAATACATTAAACATAATTTATTAATGATAACCATAAGGTAATATTCCTTAATTAACATCTTGTTGATCCATTGTCCTTATAGAAATAAACTCTCTTCCATAGGGGGGTACATCGGTTATTTAAGCATTTCACATTTTTTTCGTAATGATGTTTTCATTTTTTTCATAATGATATTATCATTTTTCCTCATAATAATGTTTTCATTTTTTTCGTAATAATATTTTCATTTTATTTCGTAATGATTTTTTATGTTTTTTTGTAATGATGTTTTCATATTTTTCGTAATGAGATTTTCATATTTCTCGTAATAATGCTTTTTAAATTTTTCGTAATGGTGTTTTTAATATTTTTCGTAATTGGTTTTGGAAATTTTCATAATAGAAATTTTCGTTATGTATGTTTTGGTAATGTAATTCTTCATACATTGAATTTTTTGTAATGAAAATTTTTTGGACTGAAATTTCCGTAATGAAAATATTTCGTACTGAAATTTTCATAATGAACTTTTTTGTATTCAAAATTTTCGTAGTGAATTTTTTGTAATAAGTTTTCTTTTCATAATTAAGTTTGTTTTTTCAAGATGAATATCACCTATTACAAATAAACTTCCAAGCCAATCCGAACTGTATGAATTCCGTAGTTATGTTTTCGTGGTCACTTTTACTTTCTGGTAGTTTCCTTTTCATTTAAAATTTCTAGGATTTGTTTTTCCTTATATCCGATTGTTTTTATTGAAACATCAAAATATTGGATTCAAGATTTCCTTACAAGCATGTTTTCAACCATCAGATCACATCAGAGAGTTTTTGAACCGTTATATTGGTTTTGGAAGATGAAAGGTCACCAACATCGCCTATATAAAGGGGACCCCCAATGGTGTCCCACATCAGTTTTCCAAGCTCTCGTGTCTCAAAGCTCTTCCTCTATTCTTAATCTGGTTTTGAATCTCTCAGAGTTCCTCGAGTATGAATGTATGAAGAAGCACCTTCTCAGGATATGTCTTCAGTCACGCCAATCTCGGAGTGGCATATTTATAGGGAGAGGTTGGTACACCCAAATTTCTACAATAAGTATGAATCCATTATTTCCAAGAATATCAGGATAAATGGTTGGGAATGTATAGCTATTTCTAAGACAGCAGCCCAAGATGTAGTCTATC
The DNA here is from genome assembly GCA_963277665.1 of Viscum album. Lineage (NCBI taxonomy): Eukaryota > Viridiplantae > Streptophyta > Magnoliopsida > Santalales > Viscaceae > Viscum > Viscum album. Next base: position 1,062,073,563 of record OY728120.1, on the reverse strand, counting down.
CGGGTCTTCTCATTGAATTCTATGAATTAGTTTTCTTCTTTGAGGAAGAGTGTAGAGAAAAAGTTTCCTTTAAGAGTTATTGGAAGACAATAAAACTTTCTTACATGAAGTCTGCATGTTTGGTGGGGCTAGGATACGAAGGAGAAGCTGAGTTTTTCTTACACAAAATCCCAGAGGTTCAGGGTAGTTTTGTTAAGGAAAAATCTATTGAGTTCCTTGGTCATTCGGGTATCAAGATTGTAAACAAGATTTCCCATCTTTCAACAAATAATTGGAATCTACAACTCTGGGTACAAGGCATCATTGTTCCAAGGAATGGTGAAAAGGACACCCTGAAGAAGAGTGATATGTATATCCTAAATATCTTGGTAAATCTAAGGAAGGTGAATCTAATGAGACATATCATCATTACAATTCAGAATATCAAGAATGGAAATCCTAGAACCCAGATCATCATGTATCCGGCTTTTCTTTCAAAGTTGATAGTTCAGACTCATGAATCATTCAAGATTCCATGCAGCTCCATGCTGGGAAACTGTAAGGTTATGCTAATCAGTGATGACACTCTGAAGAGAATGAATATTGGTTACATAAAATAATCAAGAGTGTTTTATGATCTGCTATAGGAGGAGGCATAAGCTAATCCGAAAAATATTGGAAAAACATAGCCATCGAAGAAGGTTGAAAAAAAAGGAAATTGAATGAAGTGGAAGCTGAAGATAAAACCCCTAAAGCTAAAGAAGCCCAATCCACACCCCAAAAACTGAAGAAATAGAATGTGTATCCAGATGAGGTGGTTGAAAATGGAGGGAAGATAAGGAAAATAGGAAAGAAGGGGAACCACCGTTTGGCTTAGACTCTGCTGAGGAAAAGTTCTTAAGAGAAACAGCTGCTGAAGATCTTGAGAGGCAAGAAAAGGAGAAGAATATTAAGATGAAAATGTCTGAAGTTGTACAATCTCTTTTGAAATCCACAGAAGTATCTTCCAAAAGTATTCCAGTGCCAGGAAGTTTCCTTGTTGAGCCATTACCTGAGACTCTGGGGAAAAATTTCTTCACTCCTGAAAAATCTAAAGAGAAAGAAGTTCTTGAAAGAGTAGAATATGAAGATGAAGTAGTAGAATAAGAAGAAGAAGAAGAAGAAGAAAGTGGTGATTTATATGATCAGATTAAACAAGTTGAATAATATCAAGATAAGGAAAATCAATCAGAAAAATTACCACTCCAAACATCTGAGCTTGAGTCCTCAAAGCTTGTCACTCATGGAAAATAAGAAGGGAAATATGGAATGAAAGATGAATACAAGGAAGAAGAGGAAGTAAATGAATTATTTGAGGAAGAATTCTATGAAAATCACTTCATTGAGGAAGGATTAGATAAGGAGAAACCAGATGAAGACAAGATTGTACGGCTATCCGAGAGTGAACATGAATCCCATGATGAAGAGGCTATTCCAAAAATCAACAAGGGTAAGAAAGTGCTTATTGAAACCCCAATGAAAGATATCATAAGGAAGAAGGAAGTTGTAGGTTCTTCTAAGAAGAAATAGGTGTAAATAGAAGAATAAAAATCTCCTAGAAAAGTGTCATATTCAGAATCATCTTCATTGGGACATGATTTTGTTGTTGAGTCCCTAAAAAGGTTGGTGGATACCATTTCGATCTTTCTAACACTAGACTCCAGATGCTAGATGCTTCTGCACAACATGAATCTGAAGTCAGAATCTATATCCATAGTGATGTATAAATGTGTAAAAATTGAGGCAGATCATAAAAATTTTCTTATCAACTATGAGGCCAACAAAAAATCTTATAGCATAATGACTATGTGGTCAATGAAAATCGATGAAGATTTCACAGATCTTTATCAATTTCAGAATGATGTAAAAGAAGATTTTGATATCGAGGATTCCAAGATGAAAAATCTTCAGGAAAAGATGACCCTTGAGTAAAATACTCAGAATCAACATGTGAAGGATCTGAATGGGAAGCTTGACTCTATTACTTAAAGCTGGAAAATGGAAGGAGATCTCCAGATTGAGTTCAAAGAGAAGAATTTAAAGTAGGATGAAGTTCTTAAGGCTTAGTCTATCACTCTGAAGGCTCAAGATGAAAAGATTAAAGCCTTATAAAAGCACGATGTGGAGGACCACAAAGATTTAAAGAATCTAAAAATATTCCGAAGAAGCTAATAGAAAAGGAAAAAGAAGACAAATAGACTAATCTGATCTTTTGTTGTAAGGTCTTTCCTTGTAAAATCCTGTCAATCTTAATGAAAACTCTGGATTATTGTGTAGTTTGTATGTCTTTACTAATGTTTTAGTTACATTATTGTTTTTCCATTCCCTCAAATTATTTTTGAATATCACAAAGGGGAATAAGGAAAAAGAACTCAAAAGTTGGAGAAGAAATAATCTAAAAGGGGGAAAAGGAAAAGTCTAAATTGGAGAAGAAAAATTTCTAAGTAAAGAAGAACTATCCCTAAGGGTGAGTTATTATTATGAAGATTTCTACATTTTAGAAATATAGAATATGATCTTTAGAGTTCCAAAGACCACGGGGGAATTAGTCGTATTCACCATTGTCCATAAACAAAGAGATATAAGCTTTAATTTTTCAAAGTCTAGAAATTTATTCTAACTTATTAAATTCTTTTTCGTAAGTATGTTTATGATTTCCAAAAAGGTAGAGATTGTTGAGTCAATAAGATTTTCCTTATGACTTCTTCTAGTCCTTTATTCAAGGGGGAGATTGTTAAGCCATTAAGGCTTTCCTTATGACTTGATCATTCCTCTTGTTTTGAAAATCACAAACACTTTATCTTAAGGAAAATATTATTTTACCCCTATTTTACTTCTATAAGGAAAATTTACTTTCTTAAGGAAATTTAAACTTTCCTATATTTCATTATTCAAATCATAAATTTTCTATGTATACAATTTGGTTTCATGTCTAAAACCTCAGAATAACATAATTCTTAGATATAAAGCATCATGTTTTCTGATCATGAATTATCATTATGAATTCTAGTGCAGAATTATCATTACAAATTCTGGTGTAGAATTCTCATTATGAATTCTGGTGCAGAATTCTCATAACGAATTCTGGTGCAGAATTCTCATTACAAATTCTGGTGCAGAATTATCATTACGAATTTTGTTGCAGAATTCTCATTATGAATTATTCTGCAGAATTCTCATTAAGAATTATCGACCAGAATTCTCATTATGATTTCTGGGGCAGAATTCTCATTATGAATTATTGTATAGAATTCTCATTAAAAATTCTTGTGCATATTTATCATTACGAATTCTAGTGCAGAATTCTCATTATGAATTATAGTACAGAATTATCATTACAAATTCTGGAGGAGAATTCTCATTACGAATTCTCATACAAAATTATCATTACGAATTCCTTAGAAAAATAGAATATAAATATCCTTGTATTATAGACTCCTAATACATTTTTCATTAGACTCTGAACTTTTATTTACTTTCATTCCAAACATTCATATTTTCTTACATTCCGAATATTAGTTTTTGGTTATGATTACACTTGTTCTATGATGAAATGATGCCGTGCCTTCAATTATTAATTAACCATTGTTTGAGTGACACGTATACAGGTCCCTCCAAAATTCACGGATAAATATGACCGTTGGAGGAGGGAGCCGACCGTTGGAGTTTCAACAATAAATAGGAGATCATTTGAATGCTCAGATCTTTTGTGAACCTTTGGAATTTCTATTCTTAGAACTTCCTGAAGTGATTTCTAGAGAGGGAGGCTCTTATCAACTCTCAAGCTTCGTGCAATAAGTTTGAACAGCTTGTTCAAAATTCTCCTTGTGAATATTTTCTTCGCGTGACTCTGATTTTTGATGTGTACAATCGAGGGCTTCCAGGGATAGGAAGACAAAGGTTCCAACACCTTGAAGTTGAGGGCTTCCTTGCTGAGGAAGACAAAGGTTCCAAATACCTGATAGTTGAAGGCTTGCGTGGATAGAAATACAGACTACGATCTTCAAATCGAGGGCTTACCCTGGTCTGGGTAAGACATAATTTCTTGAAAGTATAAATCAAGGGACCTTTATCCAAGGTTGTTGGATACCCTTCTCTTTGGGTTAAAAGACTTATTACTTGTTACTTGTTTTTGTTACATGTTTTTCTGCTGCATTTTGTATTGTTGAGGAAAGTATACTATCTGATACTTCCTCACCCTTATACTCTGATATAGTTAGATTCTATACGCTTTAATGTAGGATCTTAATCTTTATAACTTTAGTTAAGTTCTATTTTTCAGAATCAATTTTCCTTAATCAAGAAAGCTATTAGAACTCATATAGGGCTTGTGAATTATCCTGTTTAACCGTGTTAAACATAACCATCCTAAAATTTTCCTGAGGTAATTCTTAAAAGGTAAAATTCACCCCCACCTCTTGTATCTAAGAATATAATTCTTATTTCGATCCTATGTTTGGTATTTTAGAGTATATCATACTCAATCACATACCATCCTAATAGTATTTGATATATACTGTAAATTTCTTTATTTCACTATTCATAAAAAATAAACTATTTTTGGAAAATAACAACAATTCACCCAAACCATTTATAAACATGACGAATTAAAAAATTGAATCCATCTAATGAAACTATTTTTCTAAATAAGATAATTTTATTTTCTTAATAAAATCACCATTTAATAAAAAATACCAATTTTAAAATTACAACTGATTTTATAACACATTGAAAAATTAGTTAAGGTTTCATAAAATTATATTATAATCATAAGACAAAAAAATATTAATTTATTAATTAGTTTTATGAAAATATATTTTATTTTAAATCATTATACTAATTATAAAATTATAAATAATACATTATGTTTTCTAAAAGATACCAACACTGAATTTATCATTTGTAAAAGATTTATTTACATATACTATGATATAATTAAATCATATTTTAATTTATAATATTTTTATATTTTATTTACACTTTAGTAGGCGAAGTTACTATTCTATTGGCTATATTACAATTCATAATGGTCACATTACTGTTCCAAAGGTCATATCACTATTCCATTGGTATGGGTTCCTTAACTTATTAAAATACATATTACTTAATTCTTTCATCATTTATGAAGTTTTTATTTTATTCTCAAATTCATTTTATGTGACTTAAAATTATAATAAGGTAATTTCCCTTGATAGAATTTTGTGTTGTTACATTCATTCCTCATTATAAAACTTTTCCTTAGAAATTTCAGTTTTATAAAAATAGGTGAGCGTACTTCTCCTTCATTACATACAACGGTTCCCTTGTTTCCACTTCCTACTTATGGTTTCTCCATAATACATTGACCTTTTGATTATTATTCTTGCACATAACTTTATCTCTGTTTTCTAAGATCACCACTAGTTACTCCTCACAAGAGAGATCATTTTATAACTGTACCACCTATGAATTCAATACATGATAGGATTATGGTATGTACTTCCTCAGTATGAATACATGGAATACATCATGTACTTGAGACATGGTTGGTGGAAGTTACAGTTTATTGGACAGAGCTCTAACATGACTAATAATCATGAATTGTATGATGTGCCTAGGAATGATATTTCCATTTTTGAAAATATCATTATCATCTTCCATGAAGATATGCAGAGGAATACAATGTCTTCAACATCAAACTCTAGGTCAAGTAGACGATAGTATACATAGAAATTTTATCAACTTTGGGATTCCTTTATGTGTTGTTGAATGGTATTCCCATTATCAACCACTTCATAAAAACTTTTAGGTCCTATCAGCTAAGGCTCACCAAATATATCCCAGTATACTGGTGTTATACATCTTTTACAAGAATGGGATACATATAGATCCCTTTGGATTCTCAAATAGAAAATATTATTGTAAAAGAACATGGATAGAGGTAGAAATTGGTCCCATCCTCCTTTTAAGTCTGTAGAACATGATCTAATCATTTCATACATTTTTTAAGTACACCATTCATGTTGGTCATCAATTTGATAATGATAGGTCATGTTGAAGCTCATCTTAGTGTTTAGAGTATGTTAGAGACTTTTCCAAAATATGTAGGTGAATCTCAGATCTTGATCGGATACAATTGATAGTGGTAATCTACGAAAACTAAAAAATTATATGATATATATCTGTGAATGTAGTTCAACTCATAAGTCCTCTTTATTATTGATAAATTGGTATTTATTATTAATACAATCCACAATAACCCATTCAGAATTGTTTCTGCTAGATAACTTCATATGTCTAGTGACAAAGTGCATAGTGATATTTTTCTATTTCAATTTTTGTATGGTTAATAGTTTTATAAATCATTTTTAATTTTATCTATTATCCTTCACTTTCTAATATACAATGTACTTTAATGTATACATAGAAATCTCGTTATTCATATTGTACCGCCAATAGTTCTATCAAAAATCCTAATACATCTTACAGCACCCTAGATGAATAGAAATGTTTAGATATGTGCATCATTAAAGTGATCATTCAATATCTTTGGATTATATGGAACACATATTCATGACCCAAATATCAGGACACCTTCCTCATTAATTTTTATCACTATGGATTTCCCATTTCTAATAGCTTCATCCTTTTCTTGAAATTCCATATCATTTCTTTGAGCATCCTTTATTTTCTCCATGGGGGATAGTTGAGAAATAATTTGAGTATGGATTTATTATTTTTCATATTTAATGATTCCAATTCCAATTATTTGAAAATATAATAATATTGGATCCTTATCAATTCTCATCTTTGATAATATTGCAGGATTATTTCAACTTAGAGCAACCACCACTTCATTTTCTTTACCAGGATGGTAGTGGATTGAGCAGTAATAATCCTGGATTATCTCTAAAAGTATTTGATGGTGAATATTAGGATAATTATATGTGAATATATATTTTAGGATCTTATTATTAGTATATATATATGACACTTCCCCTCATATAGACAATGTCACAACATTTTCAACACAGTGGTCACATCCGCTAACTATAGACTATGTGTATGACTGTTTTACTCAAGAATTTTAAAATATCTTGACGAATAGGATAATATTATTATAATTTTTCATTATTAAACATACTAATCCATTCATTTAATCATATATTCATACCATAAATATTTCACCACTTATTGGATGTGTGAGTACTGGAGTAGTGATACACATATTTTTTACCTCTTTAAAAAAATATTCACATTCACTGTTCTAGATTTTTTACCCCATTAAAGTAATCTTGGATAGAGGGTTTTACAATCATAATAATTATTAAAAAATCCAGGGTAATTCCCAAATGAACTATGTAAACTATAGATCTATATCAAAGATGTTGTTTTAGGCCACTCTTTGATTTTATTTGTCTTGTAAGGGTCCAAATATATTCCAATGTTAGTGATAAAAGCCCCAATATTGACACTTATTTCATCCAAAAGTCAGATTTAATATAAATTACATAATGTTTCTCCTTTTTAAAAGTTTCTAGAATAGTATTAAAATTCTCATTATGTTCCCATTAGTCTTGGGGTATATTAGAATATCTTCTATAAATACTACATCAAAATATTCAAGGTAAACTATAAATAATTTTTTCATTTAGTACATGAAAATTTATAGTGAATTAGTGATTATAAATGGTATAAATATAAACTAATAGTGTTCATACCTCACTCAAAATGAAATATTTGGAATATCTTCCTTCCTCACATTTAATTAGTGATAACCCAACATAAGATCCAAATTATAGAAATACTTGGACCCACATAGTGGATCGAATAGGTCATCTATCCCTAGAAGGGGATACTTGATATTAGTTATGTTTTTCATTTAGATCATTATAATCAATTAAAAGGTGTATTTATCTATCCTTCTTCTTTACTAATAAGACTATTACACCCCATGTTGAAGCACTTTGGAATATAAAACCCTTATCCATATTCTTTTGTAACTGCTTATCCAGTTCTTACAACTCAATGTTTTCCATTATATGAGGAGTATTTGATATAGTTTGAGATCCATATATAATTTCCATTTAGAAATCAACCTCTTGTTCTGGAGGAAGATAAGGAATACTTTCTGTGAACCCATCATTTTTCCCTTCCAACTAGAATGTCTTCATGGATGATTCTAATTTTTTTTTTCAATCAGTTGAGATTTATATGTTTTCTCATTAGGTAAAAATGACCACAATTGATATGATTATTCTGAAGAGATTCATCCTCATCCATACACTTATACAGAATTAAAGTATTTTTCAGAATGTGAAGAGCGATCTCCCTTTACTAACAGTTGATGTTGGGATTTTATAAGGATAGCCAATACATACCTAATATAGAAATAAACTCCCCAAATGAAGTAAGATAATATTTTATCAATGTTATATTCCAAAAATAATAACTAAGGAGGATTTATATACTTTGAATGCCATACTTTCATAATTTTTATTCTCACTAATAACTCAACCACCATATTTCAAGGTGGTGTTTGAATTTTTTTCTAAACATGAAAGGTTTGAATGAATTAGTAGAACCAAGATAAAATAGTATATTCCCTATTATTGAATTAAAATCTAGTGTACCTATCACCACATAATTTTTGGTCTCCCCATAAATAGTAGTTGTGACATAAGTTTTCCATTGATCATTTTTATTTGGTAGATATTAATGTTTATTACCCTCAAAGAATTGATGTTTAGTTCACTGGCTTGCATAGTTATCTTTCTCCCTACAATTGATACATTGAAATTTTTTTGGTTATCTCCTTTCTTCCACCACAATTTTCATATTCCTCATGTCTCTTCCAAATTCACAAGTTTAGTGGATTTCTCCTCCACACATGAAGGATTTACCCATCCCTTCGATGAAATTACAATGATGCTTCTTACCAAATTTTTGAAATTTGAGTGGTTAAGTTTTCTTTCACCATTATCATTAGATCCCCCATATTGAAACTCCATAATTAATTTATCATCTCCATATCCATGGGAAAATTCTACAAACTATATCTCCACTTTGATATCACATTGAACAAATTCTTCATAACACACAATGTCTCTAATTTCTAGAGCCTTTTGAAGGTGTGGTTTAAACAACTAAATAATATATCCATTTTTATATCATTATTGATAACAAAACCTGAGTTGCACCGTTCATTCCCTGTGAAATGTTCTTCATATTCCATGATAGATTCAACTTCCTTTTTCATCAGCTCAAATAATCATGTATCCATATTTGTACAAAGAGTTACAAGGTAAATACATGTTTTGAAATATTTTCTTAAATTATTATCACCCAATCTCTTCAGTTTCATCCTTTTTCTTGGTGCTCTTTATCAACACCGACCATTGATTTGACTCTCTATATAAATGATAATCTTCCAAACTCACCTCCTCAATCTCAGATCAATGAAGCACAAAAAAGATCATATCCATTTATTTGACTAACTATTCTGAGACTATTAGATCAGAAGATCCACAAAACATCAGTGGTCATTGTTTCATAAAACACTCGATAAACATTTTCAACCTCATATATGAAGGATTAGTTTCCACATTATTCATGTTATTATTCATAATATAAGACAATAGGGTATGAATATCTATGTAATTTTAACTCCACCTACCAAGGCATTTCAGATGTCATTCGAGCAGTCACTATATTGTCCCTTACATGATTTGTTGGACTGGTTTTTCTAGGTTCCAACCATTTTATAAAATATAAATTTTTTCAACAAAATATAATTTAACCAGTAATTAAAAAAAAATTATGCAATTAACTCTAATGTAATATCTTGGGGGATACGTATGTTTAGAATTTTTGAGAAACATTTAATGTTGGGTGCTCAAATAAACATAGTATTTCACTATTTCATTTTCTAATCCTAATTCCACAATTAACAAAACCATTCTAAGATACCAATTATAGCTATACTTTTTTATCTTTCATTGCTATTACATAATTTTAAAGATAAAAAATATAATATTATTACAAAACAAAGATCTGAAGGTTTTGTCTCTTGGAAAAAATAGGACCATATATAAAATTTACATTATAAAACATAAATATTATTTAATTCCATCTTCTATAGATTCTTAGCGTCCCTCATATACTCTGTAGTATAAATAATCACCTCAGGATATACATCAAAAAAAGTGGCGACCTAAAGCCTAGTAAACAGATAGATAAGAACATGAATCAGTATAACATGTGTGAGTATAATCATCATAATTATAAAATAAACATATGATCATTATAATAATCAATATAGGATTAATTAGTTAATTTAATGGAATGTATCAATTAAAAAAAATAAAACCTCATGTCTTTGTAGTCAACTCTAACACATAGATGTGAACAAAGACAACATCATGGTCATGCGTAACATATGGGAATGATCAAAACATCATCATTATGAACAATTATACCATAATTTTAAGTAATATTTCATGTTATCTAATGAGATAAATCACATTACCCAATACATTGGATCATCATATAATATTAGACACACCCATCACATCATAACATTTACATAATCATGCATGAAACATAGTACATAACTCGATCGTAGGTATCAAATAACCCTTGGAAAAGAATGGGTTTCATGAGAATTTCATGAATAATAAATTCATGAAAAAACATTTTAGTCAAAAAATGAATAATGGAATAACATACATGGTATATGAATAATCAATCTTGAGTGAAGAAGAAACAATATCAAGAGATGTAAAAGATGTGTTTTTAGAAAGAAGTGTTCATTTGGAAGAATCCATTAATTTGTAATAAAATAAAATTGGAAGAATTTATATACCAAAAATGAAAAGGGGAGGACTATGAAATTATATTTTATGGATATGAGAATAATATTCACACTGAAATTTTTCATGAAATAGGAATAACCCAGTGAAATGAAATTGGGTTCGAAAATCCCCATTAAATTTGAATGCCCTATTTACATTAATATCGCATATTATAAAATTAGATTTATTAATTATGAAACAGAAAACCAATTTGACCTATATTTGAATTATTATAATTTTATTTAATTTATTTATGGACATTGTGATGTGTTATGGAGTTCAATTCCATCGTTTCGAGAGTGTTAATTTTCTTGGTTTTCATAATCGTTTCACTTGTATACATGTATGGAATTTCCTGTAAAATGTGGATAATTTTATAAAATTTAGATAATATGATATTAATGAACATAAAATATTAAATTATTGTATATGTAATTTGGTTATATGTTATGAGGATGAATCATTAGATAAAAAATTAATGTTAATCATTTAGATTAATTTGGCATTTTTTTACCATCATGTACTAATTTAATTTTATTATTTAATATTATGTATATATACTAGTTACATAACATGAATAATTTCATAAAAAAAGTTTAAAAATAATTTCAAACCATTTAATGGTTTAATGGTCATTCTTTAATGCGATATAGGAAAACAAGAGTACATCATCCATGATGGCGGTAAATCGACACACGAATGATATTTTCATTGTTAGAATAAAAGGATGAGGATAAGAGGTGTGATGATGGATTATTCCATAAAAATAATAACATAACAGTATACTTATGATAATGGAGTTAACATGAAACTTGGATAAGGGGATATGATGAGATAATCAGAAAAAAAATGAAATTGGAATAGAATTCAAAGAAAATGAAAGATGTTTTTTACCACTTCAAATATCATCCCTGAGAACCTCCATTTGGGAATGGTTTCGGCCTATTATTGAGACAAAAGGGTACATGATGTGGGGTAGGGGGTTGAGAAGATAATTGGGTTGAATTTTGACAATCTGAAAGGCTTTGGAGGCATGATGGATGGTATTTATAGGGGTGGATAAGAGTGTTTTTAATTATTTTATTCATTAGATTTTTTTAGATCAAGAATATAAATATTTTGAAACCTATCACTAAATAAATTAAAATAAGTAAGTATATTTTTATATTATGGTCTTACATCAGCCATTCATCATATATGAATCAATAATTCAAGTATATATTAAATACCATAACGTACTGTCTTTCACTATTTGTAAAAACTACACTATTTTAAAAAATTCCCAAAAAAATATCCATATAAATTTTTTGTTTTCTAGAATTAAAAATATAAATCCATTTTATGAAAATAAGTTTCAAAGTATTAGAAATAATTTTTAAAAAAAATCATAATCTACTTGAAAATTACTAAATTTAAAATTATAATTGATTTAGTGTATCTTTAAAAAAATAGTTAATGTATCAGAAAATTATTATATAGTAATAAGATAGGAAATAATTAATTTATGAATCTATATCATGAAAATAAATTTTATTTTAAATAATTATATTTTTTATAAAATTGTAAAAAGTAAAATGTCTTCATTTTAACTTGGGAGGCTCTCATCCCTGATCGCTCTCTTGGGTTTGTCTCACATGGCAGGGCATTCTTATTTAGTCCCTACCTTTTTAATATAATTATTTCTCTTCCATGATTGTATTTCATTTCTGGTTCTCTTGAGTTTTACATTGATTCTGGATCCTTTGTTGAATCTATCCCCTCTGTTCTTCTTAATCTCATTGTTCTCGGGTATGGCATTCTTATTTTATGAACATGGTGTTATTTCTTCCTAGGTTTTATTTCTTTTCAGATCCCATAATGTAACATAATTTTAGGCACAAAATGTCTTGTGTTACTTCATTTAAGATGTCTCATGGTTCTTAGGGTGGATCTTCCATACCTAACTTGCATCGTCCTGGCTTCACATTCCCAAAGATGTCAGGGTTGATGGATTTATTGATCCACATGGATAGATGATTGTGTGGAGGATTTCGGTGGAGTCATATCGAAGGTAGTGAGATGTAGAGACAGGATTGATTTTTGGTTTTAAGTTTTGGTTTTGTGTTTCATCCTCATCAAAAAAAATTAGTCTATTTTGTTTTCTTTCTTACTAGGTCTTAAATCCATCTCGCATGTTACTTATTTTTCAGCCCAATGGACTTCTTACTCATATTGATGGTTCTGAATAAATTATTTCTTGGTTCAATCAAAGGTCACCACTTCTTAAACTGTCCTTCCCTCTCTTAACTATGGTCTTTCCTCTCATTCCTTCTCTCTAAGTCATGTTGGATCGATGTGATTGTTCATGGTTACGTATTTGGATGGTAATGTTTGAGATATGATAGTAATTCAATGGGGATAGATTTTGAAGATGGTGCTTATAATGTTCTTGGTTTAGTGAATCTAGTTTTCACTCATTATTTGGTTTGATACCTTCTATTCATGTTTATTGATAGACGGGGTGTTGTGAGGATGGTTGTTTTTTCTATAAATGGTGATAGTGGCTCCCAATGGATTATTTTTCAGTATGTTATTCATTCTACATATGGATTTAATTGAATTTTTAAGGTCGTACCTAATATTGAGGTATGGAATATGGTGACGGTGTCTAGTTCGTATGGTATGTTGCTCGAGTGTCTCATAGTTCATGATGAAGATGATGTGTGCTCCTTTTGATTTATTAGGAATTTGAATGTATTAGGTGTGCACTATTATTTTTGGTACCTTTTAATTTTTTTATAATTTTTGTTTTCTTGTATAGTAGATCTTTTGAGGATCCCACTCAACCATAAAAGTTATTTTTCTATGAAAATAAAAAAAAGAGAATCAGAGGAATTATAAAATTGAAAACAATGAATTATGTTTTATAAAAAATACCAACACTTAATTTGCAATTTTAATTTTTTTTACTTATATATTGATATAATTATATCATACCTTCATTTATAAGATGCCTAAATTTTATTTATATTTTCAATGGTGAGGTTACTATTCACTTGGACTGATACTATTCCTAATTGTCACATTACTATTCCAAAGGTCCTATTAATATTCCATTGGTATAGGTTCCTTAACATATAAAAATACCACATATTTCATTTATTCATCATTTATAATGTTTTTATTGTGTTCCAAAAGTAGTTTTATGTGATTTATAATTACAGGAAGAGAATTTCCATTGATATAATTCTAGGATGCATCATTGAAAAACGTTTCATTTTCTTATAAGCTATGAAACCTTAGACACTGAATTGGAGAGTTATATTGGATAAAACCCATCATATTCTATACATATGAGTTAAATAAGACACCAATAATTCAACACATCATTAAAAATGATGGGAAATAAAATGGATCTCATTCATCACATCACAATGAACTATAGAAACTGAAAATGGCTTCCTAATATTTCAATATGATATCACCAAAAAATGATATAATTAAGGTAAACAGTTGAAACCCAAAATTAAATTATTCCAACAGTGTATTTAATAATAACATTTATAAATTAAATCATCAAAGGTAATTAAAAAATAAATATATCCTTTAGTTATATATAGGAAAATGTTGGTGAATTCATAAATGTTTTTTAGAATTTTTTTTATCAAGGGTGTAAAATATAATGAAATGGTCCCATTTAAATTATGGTGAACTGAAAACAGATTGAAAAACATTTATTTTAAAAATAAAATTCAATAATATGACTTTTAAATGATATAATTGTTATCAATAATAATGTGCAGTGGATGATAAATCATTTCATTATAAATGGATGGAAATACCATTTGAGATTTTTAAAATACGCTTTTTGAAATCCCACACCAATAAAGACTAACTAAAAAATAATTTTGAAATTCTGAGAAAGAATATATGAATGACATATGAAAAAAATTCATATTTTCATTTATAAAAGATAACATTTTAAATAATGTAAAATATAGAACACTAGGAGAAAACAAATATTAGCAATGAGGGGAAATACTAATAGTATAATTTATTATACTAGAATACTGAGAACTCACCAATAAGAAATATTGGATTTATAATTTATATACCTAAACCAAAATATTGTATGCAATATAAAATTTAAAATGATGAAAAAACCAAAATAGTATTAATCACGAGACAAATTTAATTATGAAATCCATTAAATTTTAGGTTATATGACAATTGTAGAAATAATATATTATGATAAATATAGATGTGATGTTTCTAAGATCAAAAATAATTTCTGAAATTATATGACAAGGGATATGTATTTAAAAGATACATATAAATATTGGTGTGTAATATCATGCAAGCCTCATTGAAGATTGAATGTTGCGGGGGACCCTACCTTATTTCCCCAAAAATTAAAATTCACCCAAAACACTTATATAACATACATAAAAACATTATTTCCTATTTAATGTCCTAACCCTGGTTCTACAGACTGATTCCCTAAGACAACGATTATATGACCAAAAGTGTTCTTCCCGGTAAGCCATCAGCATATGAGTAGTATAGAGGGCCTAATATCAATCATGTGGAAACAATACCCAAATTACAAAATTAGTAAAACTTTTTAAATAAATAAACAACCTCCAACGATATCCAATTATATAACCATATCAAAAATAGTACCAAAATTACATGATGACCAAATCAGGAAATATAACAACTAAAACACACCTGCTTATATTTCATTCCAATACATGTCAACTTAAATATGAAAAACTGAAATTACATAAAGACACTGTAAACTCCCAAGAAGGTCCCAAATCATAGTTTGGTTCTCTCATCCATTCTCTATCCAGACTTAGTTATCCAATATTGGGCCCTTACCCTTAACCTGTCCTAAACCCATATCTATCTGGGCACTGATTAGGTATCCCAGGTAGGGTGTGAGTACAACTCATTAGACCACCACCAATAAAATAAAAAAATACTCAGTCAATAACTATGTATGAATTTATATAAAGAATAAGTTCAATCAATAAAGTAAATAGTTTATATTTATTCAATTAGTTTTTATTTAACAAAATAAGTCTCAGGTTCCTATAGACACCTGAACTCTCAATATCTATTTCGGCCTATGCTAGAGTCTAAACTATCTCCAAGGGATATAACATATCTGAATTCCATTATGACCAATACTCATGTCAATTCATATCTTAATTCCATTATTACCATTAATAATATCAATTCATATCTTAATTCATCTGTTACCATTAATTATCTAAATTTGAATCTAAATATTGTTGTTACCATTCATCATCTCAATTCATATCTGAATTCCACTCTTATAATTCATCACCTCTATTCATATCTCAATTTCATTATAACCATTCATCCTCTTAATTCATATCTAAATAAAATTGTTACCATTCATCATCTCAATTTATTATGGGATTTTAAAGAAGTAGACCATGTCCGACACATTGTTGTCACCTATATCACAATACCAAAATATTACATATATCACAATATCACATTTATCACAAATTACCATTAATTAATCCACAAATTAATTAATCTAATATAATAATTTATTGTTCCTATCATTGCATTATTTAATTAAAAAATTAATTAATCATATTTTATCCCATTAAATAATTCCATAATTAATTAATCACATCAATTCCATTAATTATTTCAAAAATTAATTAATCATATTTAACCATCCCAATATCCCCAAAATAATCGAAAAATTAATTATTATAATTAAATCAATTGAAATGTCCCCATAAATAATTTAACAATCCCATATTCCAACTCAATAATCCTAATTTCCCCATAATTAATTAATAAATTAATTATTCCAATTAAATCACATTCATAAACAAAATAATTCAAATTAATTAATTAATTTTTTAAAAAATAATTATTTTAATTAAAGAAAATAAATTTCTAATCATCCAATATAAATTCAATAATTGCATACACGTAATTTAAATCAATATATTTTTTATTTTAATAATTAACCACCTACCTATTCTTTGATGATGAATGATCACTAATGGATATACCAAATTTGAAGTGGAAAAATCCCAATCTTAATGAAGAACATGATCTAGATCTGAATCCTAGATCCATGATCAAAATAATTGTGATCTTTCAAACCTATATCTTTATCTATATCAAATAGCATAAAACATAACTATTTTATCTTGGAAGAGTAGTAGGAGAGAGGGAAAGATCTGAATAGGAATAAAAAAACATAGTGATGTGTGGATCTTAAATATTCACTTTTATTTACCAAGAATGGAGGTTGAGAGGGCGTCGAATCTATTTAGAAGACTCCAAATATGAGAGATAATGTTTATCCAGAGTTAGGGAAAATATAGGGGTTAATACAGGGAGTTCAGGAATTTTAAAATAATTTTTCGATTTAATTAAATCATAGTTCTTAATTTTCTTGGATGGGGAATATGGTTTGAAAAAATGTGGACCATAATTGTTCTCCACTAATAGGGGGTGCATGGTTTCCCCAAATAGGGCACATAGTTTGAAAAACTATTAACTAACTGTGTGAAACCCTCTGCCAGGGTCTACACTGTTTGTTGGGATGGGGCACACAGTTTGGGAAACCCATTAACAAACCATTAAATGCCTCTCTTCCTTCAAAATTTCTCAAATTTAACCCAAAAACATCTCATGTAATATCACAAAAAATGCATCCATATGAATGTAAAAGAGTACCTATAAAAAATCCCAACACATCTCCAGAAAAGATCAGGATCTTATAATCTCCCCACCTTATAATAGCTCGTCCTTGAGATTCACTACCTTGAATCACACATATTTTGAGTCAAAAATTCAATCCAATTAATACCTCATATATTCTTATCTTTCCCATGTTTCCTCCTCAAGACATCCATGTTTGAACAATACTTGAACTATTGGCAGGATATTTCCCCAAAAAACATTCCCACTACAGTCCAATACACCTATCAGATTCTCCTCAAAGGACATTTTGGTATCTAGATCAACATCATACACATATATCACATGAGAATTCTTAGTGTGATGCTATTGATGATTTGGCACATGAAAAATATCATTCATAACACTTTATATCTATGGACATGTCAATCGGTATACCACCGGCTCGATTCTCTCCACAACCTCAAACGATCCAACAAACCTGGATTCTAACATTCCATGTATCTGTATCCTATAGTGACCCAATATATGTGACACCCAAAGGAACATATGATAGTCCTCTTTAAACTCTTAGAGTAATCTACATATATCAACATATGAATTCTTTATGATCTGAGTTTTAATAATCTTCTTTTGAATTATCTAAACCTTCTCTTAAGTATCCTTCAAGAGACTCCATCCCAAAAACTCTGAATCACCTGCCTTCATCCAACATAGAGGTGATATTCATGGCCTACCATATTGATTCTCAAATGGTTACATCTATATCATAGTCAGATAACTGTTGTTAAAGGTGAACTCCTCTAAATAAAGGTACTTATCCAAATACACACTGCTGTCTATGACACATTCTCATAGAATATCCTCAAGTTCTTGTATAGTATGTTCTAAATTCCCATTTGTCTATAGATGGAAAGCCATACTCCATAAAACTAGTGTAGTAGGATCCTTATGCATGGTTTTCCAATGCATGATGTAACCCATGATTCATGATCATAAAAAATAGTTTGTGGAACCTTGTGAAGATGTAAAATCACTCAAATATATAAGTCTCCCCATTGATCCATTGAAAATGTATCCAATTTAGACAAGGAATTCCTTAATTTTTTTAGTCAGTGTACAATAACCCAATCAAAATCATTCTTCCAAGGAATCCTCAGGAGACCCCCAGCAAAGTCCATGGTAACACCATCCCACTTCAAATTTGGAATGGTAAACGACTATGTAAAACCTAATGGTAATTGATTCTCATCCTTCACTTATTTAAAGGCATATCAAAATATGATAAAACCTTCTATTTCCTTTTTCTTTCCTGACCACCAAAACTACCAATGTATGTATTCGTATATTTTGGTTACACCTGGATGAAAATCCCACTTCGAGGCATGAAATTAATGCATTAGATACTCCCACATACCAGTAGGAATAACAATACAATTCCTGACATGGATTATCTCATAATAGTATATAGTCCAATATAAATGTGACTCCCCTCTCTTGAGGCTTTCCCTCAAGGCCAAACACTCTAGATCCCCATACTGGTTGTCTATGATCCGGATCAAAATTATAGACTCTACTGAAACTACTATGAGATTAATCTTCTCCCAGCTGTCTTGAACAAAAATATGCATCTCAACCAGTATAGTCAATATATTCCACCCAAAATAGACTCCTAAATTTCCTGAGACTATGTTTTCATGCTCAAAGAGTCAACAACATGGTTCCCCTTTCTAGGCATATATGATTTCTTTATGACAAATTAATGCATATACCCAACCCACCTCCAATATCAGAGATTCAAATATAACTACAAAAATATATTCTTTATGATATTTTGAAATTTACACATAGTGAAATTTTCACCCAACAAATAATGTCTCCAACACTTCAAAACAAAAACCATTGTAACTAATTTAAGGTTGTGGATAGTGTAATTATGTTCATATGGCCTCAACTTATGAGACCCATACACAACTACTTGATCTACCTATATCAACATTCCTAATAATCCAACCCTGGAAGCATCACAATACATCCTATACTTCTCACATGACTCAGGTAGGATCAGGATTGGTGTCGATTTCATGTCCTTTTTCAACTCATGGAAGGCATTCTCACATTCTTCCAACCATTGAATATTTGTACCCTTTTTTTCAATCCTGAAAGTGAATCTTTTAAATGGGAATGGTTTTTGATAAACCTTTGGAAATATCCATATAACAACCAAATCCTATAGAAATATGAAATCCTCTTGGGTTTCACCCATGATACAACTTCCTCAACCATATTTGGGTTGAATGACACACATTACTCTAAGATGATGGGTCCCAATAATTTTTCCTGATCAATAAAAAACTAAAACATAGAAATGCTGATATATATTTGATTATTTCTTAGTGTACTCAAGATGATTTCAATATGTCGGGCATGATCTACATGAGTCTTGGAGTACACCACGATGTCATTCAAAAATAAGACCAAAATTTAATCTTAGTATGGATGAAATACTCTGTTTATCAGGGACGTATACACTAATAGTGCATTTTCAACCCAAAAGTAATTATAAAGAACTCTTAATAGACATTCCTACTTTTGAAAGTAGATATTAGTATATTAGTAGGTAAAACTCTCCAATGATGATATCATGATCTCAATTCAATCTTAGAGAAGTCACAAGGCACCCTCAATTGGTAAAAAAGATCACTGATACATGGAAGAGGATACCAGTTCTTTATAGTCATATAGTTCTACATATGGTAATCAACACACAAATTTATGGTCCCACCAACCTTATTTTCAAAAAAAAAACATGTAAACCCCAAGATGATGTACTTTCAAAGATAATCCCCTTAACATTTGACTCATATAGCAGAGTCTTGAGATTTTGATGCTCGTTTGATGCTATTCTATATGGTGGAATATAAATTGGATTATCCCCCTTTATGATCTCAAATGTAAACTACATATATATCTTAGGTATCGTCTTTGAAAATTATCAGGAAACCCATCATGAAACTAATCCGCTAAAGGTTGAATGAAAAATTTATTTTCACTCCCATCACCTTGAAAAATACTAGAAACCATGGAGGTAAGATCCCCCAATTTTTGATGAACTAGAACTACACGGACGACATAGATATCCCACTCTCCATGGTGAATATAATTTTCACCCTTAGGAAACACAAAAGTCACTCTACTTTAGTAAAAATCAATGTGGGAACGGTATTATACAAACTAGTACATACACAAAGTTATATCAAATCCTGACATATCAATAATGTAATGATCCCACAGAAAAAAATACTCCCTAATTTTGAGATAACATCCCTTTCATAAACAGGTGTCCCTCCCCCATAATCCCAACAGTGTATCCATCTTCAATAACATTCCCATGAAATCCACTGCTAGGATCAAATCATTCATAGGTTGTACAAAAATAAAAGAATTAGAGGAACTAGTATCAAATGAGGTACTATCTAGCATAGAATATACAAGGATAATACCTCTCAATATCTAGGTTTCATCATCTCTATCCACCAGTGTAGGATTAACTGCATGTAAGTCTCCTACCTTTCTTCCCTGTGATGCATTCTGAGCTTCTTGAGCTGTAACAATTTGATGATATAGGTTCACTTTACAAGAAGTATTACAACCATTTCCTCAGTCACCAAGTCCGTTAGAACTATATATCTTAGACTTATATGGTTTATAAGATCCCCTTCCCACATTATGGTTCTATCCATCTCCTCCATCACTACCCATTTGTCATGGGTTCCTATAGAAAATCTATTGGTGTCCCATCCTTCCGTAAGATTGACACTCTACTAATGGGTATATATAGTGTCTATGATTGTGGCCCAAACTACTACACTTGTGAAAAAAACCCTAGTATGATCTTGAGTAAATTATATTTCCCCTATCAACTCATCCTACTATCCCCTGGATAACACCCTCATAACGACACTTCTATCTCTCAAAATAAGTACCTCCTGATAGTCCAGTAGAAACCATTTGTCCTATTTTGGAAGCCTCCTTCAGGTTCTTATAATTATGAAAGCTTTATCCACCACTTTTGTAAAATTATTTAACCAAAATATGTTAACATGGGGCATAATATCACATTTAATTCCACCATGGAACCACCTTTTTTAGTTATCTCTTCTCCTTCCAACACTAGAGAAAAGAGAAACAGGTTTGTAAATTGACCAGTGTAGTCCATCACATACATTATTCCCTAATTCAACCACCTAAAATCATATTTTTCTCCTATCATAGTGTATTTGGATAATAGTTATCTAATAACCTCTCCAAAAATTCCTTCCATACCAAACCATCATCCTATATAGTCCTTGCCTAAATGTCCCACCAACTCTTCACTAACCCTAGTTTTCATGACCTTTCCCAGTGGGGCTCGCGCTGAGATTCCCCTAGACCGCCTCTAATAGGCTAGGTGATGGTGACTAGCACCAAGTAGGAATATTACTAACATGGTATGAATTTCCTAAGTACATGTACACACGAACACATCTCGAAGTCCAAAATTCTACAATGTAAAAACCACTAGGGAACAAAATTCATGCATACAACTAAACCCGACCAATAGAGTATGATGGAAAGTAAAGTACTGAATATAACCTGGGCTAGGATACAAGCCCTCCAAAAACAAGATTATGAAAACTAAAAACTCCAACCTTTAAACATGAAGAGTTACTGGGACTAATACTCGTAGTCGTAGGAACACCTTGTCCTATAGAGATTTTAGAAAGCTCGGTCCTGTCTGGGTCAACCTTGGACTCTGTCAAAAGGAAGCTTGTGTACACAAGACATGACACATGCTGGAAAATCCAGTGCAGTGGTGAGTATAACAAAACTCAGTAGAGGACCCTAAAACCCCCCAAGAAATACACAATGAAAAGGTACAACCAGCTCGTACACAATATATGTCTACTTAACAAATAACATCTGTAACAGAAAAAAATCTTGATATACTCACTACCCAGACCTGTGGTCTTAGGAAAATTAACACAACCGCATACCCCCACTCTAGAGATTCTGTTCGATGATTCCATGAAGCAATCGTCAAGGAGAACTCACTCCATGAGTCTGATAGCTCTGATGATGTCCATCGTAGAAGTATTGTGCATTGGGAAAATCCACAAGAGATAGATACACTCATTACAAGAGAATGAAATCCTAAGTGGGGAAATATCATGATTGAAAAATACACTCAATTTGGGAGAACATACTTCTGAGTGGGGAAAGATCACGATACATAGATGTGGATCACTACCAGGGCCATAAAAGATACTATGACTCATTCGGATTCACCTAATAGGTAGAGGATCGAAACATGGTGGAGTTGGTCATGTCGATTCCAGACATTACCTTGGGTCAAGAAGGGATTGAGGATATTTCTCTAGGCCTCTTGGAGGGATGCCTGACTCTATCTCAAAAAGTATTGCTGAATGGATCATACTCATACAGAAGGAAATGATACCTAACCTTCAGAGCAACAAGAAAAAGGGGCACTCACCCAAATGAAACATGTCCAAGATATGGTGGAAAAGAAGATCAAGACATGTATGAAAAAGTACACAACATATAGAAAGGTCACACACTGTGTCCTCTAACCTTGGGAACATACCATGTACAATAGCCGGGTCTCATGGGTCGTCATGTAAAAATTTAGCACACGACGTGTAGTACTGATCACAGGTCATGTCTGAGTAACTGGGGTCTAATCCATGTACGCAACTCTGTGCCTATACATGGTTGTATCTCGTGTTTGCTACCTCGTGTAATTGATACATGAGGTAACCTATGTGGCCGACCTGGTCTGGCCGTGTGGTGGAGTACACGAACGTTTACTCCATCCTGTGTCTGTGTATCCCCTAAATACACACCGAGTCCCACATAGTCACCTCTTCCTAGCCGATGCTACTGATACTACATGATGTGTTCTTCGGAAGTACACGCCGTGTATTCCGGAATTTTCTAGAATTGCGAGCTGCTGTGTTGCGCCTCCCTTGCCGCCCGTTCTTTGATCTGGCCATCTGATCTACACAAAACACCAGATCCACGGTTTCCCCGATATCCCGAAGTCATCTCCATTGTTTTCGGGCCTCCAATTGGCCCCCAAAAGTTGTTTTTTTCCACCCAGATGAAGAATGTTTGAAGAAAGATTATTCCAAAAATATGTTGATTCATCCGCCGCCATCACCGTCGCTCCTCTGCTAGGTCTCCATGATGTCTGATCTCTAATTTGGGATCGTTGCGTTGGAAAATAGATTTTCAATCATCAGTTTTTCATCTCCCTGTGAAGAATGAAAGGAACGTATGACAAAAAAGGGGGAGGAAATCCAAAAAAAAGAAATTGAGGAACAAACCTCCGATGTCATTCCTTATGGTGTTGATCCACTTCTATTAGTATGATAAAATGGAGCAGGGTCAAAACAATAAACAATAAACAATAATCATGGATTAACTCCCAGAGATCAACCCAATAAACCCTCTTATATGAATGTGTGAATCCGTGGATCAACATATTCGTGGGTTGATCCACATTCTTTGTTTTACCCAAAAATAGGTAATATGAAATTGTAATACAAATCCCCTACCTCGATCTATTTGAAGAATGATCGTCGTGTCGTGTCGTTGGTGAAGTTCATTAGATATGAGATGCTTCGTCATTCGTCGACGAGTTCTCTCCCAGATCTCTAAGAGTCTCCCTCTCAATTCACAGGGTTATGAGGGTAACCCTGTGAACTTACCATATATATGTATTTAAAAGAGAGGAAATTGGGTCACCGAAGAAAAAGGAAAATTTTTAAATAAAATAATTTATTATTTTATTTTATTTCCATTAGATGTCCAAAACAAACATTGGTGGGAGACCCGTGCCGATCGAAGTTAGGCCCCACATAAGGTAAAAATGTTTCTCTGAATGTAATGATTCCCTCACAATTTTTATCAGGGCAGCCATTTAAATAATATTCAATTTCATTAGGAAAAACCTTCATGCACACATTTTAAAATTTCAATTCATTTCAAACATTAATTCCAGGAACACTGGGCCTCGGAATCCTACATAGTTGAAAGGTATGGTTCAAAAAAATTCCATATAATATTTAAAAATTAATAATACATAGAAAATCCAAGTCATTACATTCTCCACACCTCAGGGCTTTGCATCCCCAAAAATCCAATACAAAGACTACTTAAAACGATGTGGGTACTATGCATGGATCTGAGCCTCCTGCTCCCACGTGATCTCCTGAAGATTGTCATGCTTCCACCAAATGCACACCAAGAGAATTGATCACCCATGAAGGACCCTCTCCTACCGATCCTCGATCTACACCGGGTACTTAGCAAAGGTCCCTCTATCCTCGATCTCTAGCTCGCCCTAGTCGATGATGTGCAATGGGTCATGCACATACATCCTCAACTATGATAGGTGGAAACAACAAGGTGCCTGATGCAACTGTGGTGGTTGGTATAGGTGGTACACCACCTCACCAACTCTACACAGTATCTGGAAAGGTCCTAGGAACCTTGGAGATAGCTTGCCGCCCCACAAAATCTCCTTATTCCTCGACGAGGTGAGACCTGAATAAATATGTGGTCTCACTCCTGGAAATCCATAGGCCTTCATCGTCTGTCAAAAAAGACTTATGCCATCTCATTACAGTCTTTATCTGGTCCCATATTATCTGTACCTTCTTGGTGGTAGATCGCACCAACTCTGGACCCATGAGTGCCGACACTTTAGGGTTGGTCCAGTAAAGTAGTGACCGGAAGGGTCTCCCATATAAAGCCTTGAATGGTGCCATACCAATGGTGGAATGGTAGCTGTTTTTGTTCAAAAACATCACTAGTGGTAGGTGGTCCTCCCAACTGCGACCATAGTCCAAGATATAGGCCCGAAACAAATCCTCCAGATCTAGGATGGTCCTCTTCTTCTGACCATCAGTCTGGGGATGAAATGCTGTGCTCAGGCGTAGCTGAGTCCCAAAATCCTCTTGTAATACCTTCCACAACCGGAATGTGAAACATCCTTCTCGATCTAATAATATTGTTGAAGGATCACCAGGAAACCGAACTATCTCCCCGCACATAGAGTCGTCCCATGCTTTCTACGGAACTCTGATCCCTGATATCTAGAATGTGGGCCGCCATGGTGAGTCATTCAATGATCACCCAGATGGACTCATGCCCCTTGGATGTCCATGGTAAGAGTATCACAAAGTCCATCGACATTACATCCCTCTTCCACTCTATAACATCCAGGGGTGAGCTAATCTCACTGTAACCTGGTTCTCATCCTTCACCTGTGGCATGTAAGGCATCGAGAAATGTACTCTGCTACTACCTTTTTCATGCCTAACCACCAAAACTACCGTCAAAGATCCTGGTACATCATCTACACTCATGGATGTATTGCCAAAGGGGACATAGGAAACTCCATTAGTGCCTCCTCCCATAATTCCATGGGTACAATAGTACTTCCTCTAAAAATAAGTACATGCTCACCACCTTGTGAATATCCATCAGGAGAATGTCCGGCAGATAAATGATCACGTAAAATCTCACAGTCAACATTACCAAGTTGAGCCTCCCTAACTAGCTATAATAGTTGTGGTTACAACCATTAACTGAAGTTAAGCGTTTTTTCCTTTATCCATGGGGGATAACTGAAACGTGGCTAACTGTTCTGTCGCATCACTCAGTAGCTATGATATCGACCTTCTTCTAAGAGAATCTGCCACCTTGTTTGCCTTCCCAGGATTATAGATGATCTAAAAATCATAGTTCTGGAGGAAAAATATCCAAAGACTCAGTCCCATATTGAGATCCTTCTACGAGAATATGTACTTGAGACTCTTGTGGTCAGAGTAGATGATGAACTGCTCGCCCATATGGTAGTGTCGCCACATCTTAAATGCGAATACTACCACTGTCAACTCGAGACCGTGGGTGGTATAGTTCTGCTCATGTTGTCTAAACTAGTGCTAACCATTAGAAATCACCACCTGTCTCTACATTAGGAAACATCCATGCTTGACCCCTGATGCATCGCAGAAAACTACTTACTCAACACCCTCCTATGACAATCTCAAGATCAGGGAACTTGTCATGCTCTGCCTTAACTACTC
Organism: Viscum album; assembly: GCA_963277665.1. Classification (NCBI taxonomy): domain Eukaryota; kingdom Viridiplantae; phylum Streptophyta; class Magnoliopsida; order Santalales; family Viscaceae; genus Viscum; species Viscum album. The sequence goes on along the minus strand of OY728120.1, from coordinate 1,062,046,874 downwards.
GAGAGCCTACTGCCACTTCCCTATCCACATGAAGGGTTTCCCCTTCCTTGTCAAGGCAGTCATCAGTGCTGATATTTGGGAGAATTCTAGAATGAATCTCTCGTAATATCCTACCAACCCAGGGAATCTCCGCACCTCCGTCACGCACTGAGGTGGCTCCCATGCTAACAGTGCCTCCACATTGGTTGGGCCCACAAATACACCATCTATTGAGATGACATGTCCCAAAAATTCGACCTCCTGAATCCATAACTTGCACATACAGATCTTCCTATAAAGATGGTGCTCCCAGAGTACATCTAGAACCATCCCCAGGTATCTCGCGTGCTCCTCCTCTGACACCAGGTACACAAGGATGTCGTCGATGAAAACCAGAATGAACTGGTCTATGTATGGCTGGATGATCGGGTTCATTAGTCCAATGAATACCGTGGGGGAATTTTCAAGCCAAAAGTCATCACCAAATACTCACAGTGACCATAGCAGCATCTTTAGGACATTTTCGGTATATCCTCATCCTGTGCTCGTAACGGGTGATAACCTAATCAAAGTTAAACTTTTGAGAACCACTATACCCCTCTCAGCTGGTCAAAGAGGTCGTCGATCCTTGATAGTGGATACATTCTCTTCACTATTACCTAATTTAGGCGCTGGTAATCAACGCACAACCTCAAACTCCCATCAACCTCTTTGGAAAACAAAACTGGGGCCACCCAGGGTGAAACACAGGGTCTTATGAAACCCTTTATCTGAAAATCCTCCATCATCACCCTTATCCTGAGAAGCTATGCTGGAGACATCCGATATGCTAATGATAAAATAAGTTCCATCCAGGTGTGTAAGTCAATGTAGAAGTTGATTTCTCGATGGGGAGGTAGTCCTGAAACATCTTCAAGGAAGACATCCTCGTACTCCGACACTACTACTGGGAATTGGGAGATCACAACATCTACTGATCCGAGGGCAAGGCTAGCCAACTCATGAGTGATCGACTCCAACCTCCTATGCATGAGCCCATTATTTGGTACCTAGGTCTCCATTTCTCCGACAAAGTAAACCCTCATCCCATCATGGAAGACACACCACACTCTTCACCTAAAACAATCAATATTGGCATGGACCGAAGATAACCAATTCAAACCATGAATGATGTCATAAGGCCTAGAAGCTATCAACAAGAGGTTCCAACTGAAACTCCCACCCCCAAGGGTATGATCACACTATTTTCAGAGGTGTGTGATCTTCGAGTCTACTCTCGTATGTGTCTCCAAGCGTAAGGATTGAGTAAACTGATCTTCTGGAATCTCAAGGTTTTGCACAAGACATGTGGTGATGAAAAAATAAATGACACCTGTGTCTATAAGTATGACATATAAGGTATATAAGACACAAATTGTACCTCGGATCATCCCTGGAGTCCCTGGGTCGGGCGACTCGACCAAATGCAGCTATCCCCGCCCCTGTCCCCCAGCTCCCTGAGCCTGGTGCGGACCTGTTGGGGGTGGTGGTGGTAGTAAATATAAGTGTCTTCAACCACCTACATATCTCCCTATCACGACCATTCCCTGGGGGTTTGTCTACTCTGTTCTCTGCCTCTACCTTGGTGGGCCATCCACCGCTTCCCTATCAGCAGTTCGATAGGTCAGAAAAACACTAGTGAGATGTCTCATTCTGTCACACAAGTAGTACCACTTCTCCCTAGGATGACTGGATCTAACCTGAGAGCCCTATACTGTCGACTCCCTATCCTAGGTCCTCCTCTAACATCTCACATGTCCTGACCCCTTTGTTTGGTGTTTGCTCCCTACTATCAAGTTCTCTGAACCTATCTTCCTACTACTGACTTTCATCGACTGTCTCTGCTCCACCAAGAATATCATGATCAACAAAGACCACTCGAGCACTCCAGTATATGTTGAATTTCATAAAGGCATGAAACTAGCTCGAATTTCTCACCGTAGACATCGCTCAAAGTTCTGAGCTTTGTGGTACTGATCCCTGACCATATCCATCAAGTACATGGAAATGTTGGTGAACCTTGATGAATATTAACCTATCGGCAAACTACCCTGCTGGAGCTGATGAAGCTTCTGGATGCGCACCGCTCTCAGCATAACTAGAGAGAACTCGTCCCTAAAGATTCGCTCAAACTCTATCAATGAATGTGTCTCCTCGTTGTGAGTCTGTGTTGTCAGAATCCACCATCATCATACTAAACCTTGACGAAGGCTCACTCAAAGGATCACTATATGGTCCACTGGTGTCCCCATGAGATGGAAGAATCTGGTCACCACCTCAAGCTAGTCCTCATACACTTGAGGGTCAGACTCGCCTTGGAACCTAAGGGGTCTCTTTCTTTGGAAATCATGGAGTGAACTCAAGCTACGCTCCTCTTTGGTCGGTACTACGGGTACCACGGGCCGCTCTACTGGTGGTGGTAAAGCAGGTGTACCACCAGGTTGAAAAGCCTAGGGAACATGTCCCTGTATAGAAGCCTCTTCACTAAGGGGGTCATCCTCATGATCTTGCTGCTGAATCCAAGAGGGTATGCGTCATAGAGGAATCTTGTAAATAAACAAGATGAACCATACTCAATGAGTATATATGGAAAGATGAAACACAGTACATGGAAAACACAACCCTTTCCTATATGATTCATGTACCATTTTTTTATTTCTTCGGAACTAGTTTTTTCATGTAACGAGTCAAAAAGAAGGATATCAGAGTCCTAGTGTATGGATACGTCGGCTGCCCGCACCAACACTCAAGTCTTTAACCTGAAATCTGAGCTCAAAACACTGAACACTATTGCCCCAAACTAATATCACATACTTTTGGTCCATAGGTATAACTGACCACCTTTGATAGCACTCTGTTACAACTAGTCCTGGTGGGGCCCGCACCATGACTCCCCAAGCCCCCCTCCAATAGGCTAGGGGCGAGTGAATAGCACCGAGTAGGAATATTACTAACATAGGAGGAATTTCCTAAGTACCTATACTCATGCACACATCTCCAAGCCCCCAATGCTTCTATATAAAAACCACTAGGGAACAAAATTAATGCATACAAGTAAACCTGACCAACAATGTATGATGGAATGAAAAGTACTGAAAGTAACATAGGGAAGAATACAAGCCCACCAAAAACAAGAGTCTGAAAACTACAAAGTCCAACCTGTAAACATGAAGAGGTACTGAGACTACATCTCATATCCATAGAAACACCTCATCTTGTAGGGAACTCAGAAAACATGGTCCTGTCCTAGTCTATCATGGACTCTCTCAAAAGGCTGCTTGTCTACACAAGACATGAAATGTGGGGGAAAATACCATGAAGGGGTGAGTATAACAATAGTTAGTAGAGAAACCCTGAAACCCCAAATAAATACACAAACAAAAGGTATAGTCAGCTTGTACACAATATATTTCTAATGAAAATATAATAACTCTAATAGAAAAAAATCAAAATATACTCACAACCCTGACTCGCTGTCTAGTGACACATCACACATCTGTATACCCCCCGCTAAGGATTCCGTTCAAAGATTCCACAAAGAACTCATCTGGGAGAACTCACTCCATGAGTCTGATAGCTCTGATGATGTCCATCCGAGAATTACTATTCATGGGGAAAATCCACGAGAGATAGATATACTCATTATAGGAGAACACAATCCTGATTGAGGAAAGATCATGATAGATAGATACAATAATTTCCGGAGAACACATTTATGAGTGGGGAAAGATCACGATTCAAAGATGAGGATCACTTCCAGGGCCTTGGAGAATACCATGACTAATCCGAATTCACCTGCTAGGTATAAGATCGATGCCCGATGGAGTTGGTCACGTAGATGCATGACTCTACCTAGGGTCAATAATGGTTAGAGGATCTCGATTTGGGCCTCTTGGAGGGATTCTTGACTCTATCTCTAAAAGTCTTTCTAAAGGGATCATACAACTGTAGACGGAAACGATACCTGAAGTTCATATAAATGAGAAAAAGGGGAACTAACCCAAACGAAACATGTCCAAGATATGGTGGAGAAGAAGATCAATCCATGTATGAAATTTTACATGGCCTGTAAAAAGGTCACATGCTATGTCCTCTGACCCTTGGTACTGCCCATGTAAAACAGCCTTAGTCGCAAGGATTGTTGTGTAAAAAGTTAGTACACAACATGTAGTACTGATCACACACCGTGTTTGAGTAACTGAGGTTGACTCCATGTACGCGGACATGTTCCCGTACACAGCTGTATCCCATGTTCTCTAGCACGTGTAAATGATACACGAGGTATCCCGTGTGGCCAGCCTAGTCTGAATGTGTGGTGGAGTACATGGACGTGTACTCCATCCTACATCCGTGTATCCCTCGGATACACACCGAGTCCCATATCGTCACCTCTACCAGGCCACATAGGGTATGTACGCTGTGTTCCTAAGCCATGTAGTCCATCCCTTGTCTATGTACATTCGAAAATACAAACAGTGCTTTGGGGAAATCCCAAAATGTTGTGTGACCAGGTTCATATACTATTTGATTCCTAAATGACCTCGAAAACCCTAGCCACCACTACTAGTACTACATGACATGTTCTTCAGAAGTACACGCTGCGTATTCCCTAATTTTCCAGAATCACGAGTAGTTGCGTCGTGCCTCTCGTGTCTCCCATTCTTTGATCTGGACATCTTAGCACCACAAAACTCTAGATCCATGGTCTCCCTGATGTCCCAAAGTCATCTCCGTTGTTTTTGGGCCTCTGATCGGCCCCGAGAATTCATTTTCATCCACCCTAAAAAAAACGATTGAAGAACAATAATTCCAGAACCTTGTTGATTCGTTGGCCTCCATCACCGTCACTCCTCCGCTAGGTTGACACAATATCGAATCTCTAATTTCGGAAAGTTGCACTACAAAACGGATGCGCAACGATCCGTTGTTCATATCCCCATGAAGAACATGAGTGAAGCATGAAAAGAAAGGGGGAAAATCCAAAAAAAAAGAAATTTTGGAATGAACCACCACCATCGTTTCTCACGACGTTGATCCTCTCTCATTAGTAGGATCAAACAGAGTAGGATCAAAACAGTAAATAATAAACAATAATCATGGATTAACTCCACGAGATCAACCTAATAAACCATCCTGCAAGAACATTAAAATCCATGGATCAACCTATTTGTGGTTTGATCCATGTTTGTTGTTTAACTCAAAAACGGGGAGGAAGAAATTGAAATAACAAACCCATACCTCGATCCAGTTGATGAATGATTGTTGTGTCGCATCATTGGCATGGTTCATTGGATCCGAGATGCTTCGTCATTCATTGGTGAGTTCTCCACTAGAGATCTAAGAGGCTACCTCTCAATTCGTAGGGTTCTGAGGCTAACCCTACAAACTTACCATACACATGTATTTAAAAGATATGAAATTAGGATTCCAAAGAAAAAGGAAAAATTTAAAATAAACTAATTTATGATTTTATTTTATTTCCATTCGATGTCCAAAACTAACGTTTGCGCCTGACCCGTGCCAATCGAAGATTGGCTCCACCTATGGAAAAAACATTGCTTTGAATGCAATGGTTCCCTTATACTTCTGATCTATGAACCCATTTAAAATATATTCTATTTTTTTAGGAAAACCACTCACGCACGCTGTTTAAAATTTCAATTCATTTAAAACATTTATTCTGGGCACTCCAGGCCTCAGAATCACACGTTGTCGAAAGGTCTAGTCTCTAAATAATTCTATATAATATTTAAAAATAACAATAAATTGAAAATCTGACACATTACAATAGTACCATATACGCATCCAACAAGACCCACTTCTCATAAGGAGTATCTAAATGGTAAAATATAGTCATGATGGAATCAATCTTGAACTATGATTACGCATGTCAACCCTCTTCAGTAAAATTCATAGGATGATGTATCTAAAACTCCCTCATCAAAATAGACATGTTATTCCCAACCCTCCCTAGATGTCATTTCATAAGATGCATGAACTGAACAATGTTATCGCCGAACTACTCTCCAACTTTATGACATAGAAATACTGGAACCGTAGGTTCCACTACTGGAGGATTTTCTCTATCCACATATTATTTTTATAATCCCACCAAGAATTATCGTAGAGGTATAACTCTACAATTCAAAATAGACATATTTAGATACTATAACAAACTAGACCTATATTCAACTAAAAGGTTCCATGATACAGGATGGCCCTATGGCCTCAAGTGCATCTCTAAAAATTAAAAAGGATGTATAATAGAAGATAAATCCTATAGAGAGTTTGCGGGGGAGATTACATCCCCTTAAAAGAGTATAACACATCAGATTCTTTTAAATTCAACTAGCTAAAGTAGTATAATAACAAGTCAATATGTAAACAAATAAAGAGTTATATATAAGAAATTCTAGAAACCACCTCATATAAAAAACTATGATACATGTCATATGTCACTAATAAAGAAGCCAAAACATGTATAGAAGGAATATATACAATAAATGTAAAAGAAAAACAAAAGGAAAAAATCTATCTAACTAGCATCATGATCCTCAGATCTGTACCATGCTCCTGCTCCTAACCAGCAATCAAGATCCTATAGATGTATACTTTCAATTATCCATACCTATAAGAATATTGTCTTTTTGGGTACCCAAAGGTTTCCAAAACATGGTTGAGATATAATCCTTTCAGAAAACCACCCAAGGTCTATGCCATCCATTCAGTGGCTATATATAACAAAATTGTTGAGGAAAATTATACAAGTAAAGGAAGTACACCAAAGCTAAAACCCTATAACAAAATTTTATCATTTTATAATAAATTAATTTAATCATTTTCAATTAAAAAAATTTATCTGATTTTATAGTCAGGCCCAAATCATTTATAACAATTAACAAATAATCATTAATTCTTGTGTAAATATTTTTTTTCTCTCAAACTGTTGTATATCCTAGCATCCCTCATAGTAACACACTCACGGATTCCTAAACTGGCCATCCATAATGTGTAAGGAAATACCAAATCCATGATTGTGCTTTGTATTGCAAGACACATCATAATAACCATTCCATTCATTATTCAATTTAGAAAATGTGCATCTCCTTAGAATACCTATGTTTGAATCAAAGTGTCACTCTAGGTGTAATATAAATGAACACCACACAAGCCTGTCCATGGTGATCCTCTCAAGAACCTTGGTTTCACTCTATGTGTGGTATAACATCACTTCCAATCAAGAACATACATGGTATCCCCCTAAGAGTGCCCATGTTTTACCAATTTAAAAGTGAACAAATTCCCTTTAATTTCATCCATGGAATTATTATATAAATCCATGTATCACATTGAAAATAAAAGACAACCTGATTGAGACCACCCATGGAAGTCCATATTAGGAGTCCAAGTGTCACTCGTGCAAAATCATTTAAAAAATCAAATGTGTCCATTCATAGAATTCTTATATGTATCCATGCGACACCCGATGAATATTTATAATCAATTTAATAAAATTTTATTAATATCACTTAATTATATCAAGTTCATCACTGTACATTTCAATCAAAACTTTCCATAGAAAGTGACTCAAGGTATAGACCAAGCATAAAATGATTTACACTTAGCTACTCATATTTACAGAAGCATTAATTAAATTATTTATTTATTAAATGTTTAAACCATAATCAAATCAATGTATACCTCACCAAAAATGATGGCTAAAATCATGGGTAATATTATAAGGCTTAGCCTTTTATTATCCCACATGGGAAATTCACTTTAATACGTCATTTCAGGATTCCAAAAACGGTTAAATGGCTATGGAAATATGAATTTTCATCCATTAATTTATATTAATTCATTTAATTATATTTCATATCATATTGAAATTAAATTCACAATTCAATTCATATTTGACATCCTAAGGAAGGTGTAACATGCACACCCTTTGGAATCCCATTCCAAAGCTGCCAATGGTGGTTTAATTCAAGATCTACTAACCCAAGGGGTGGATCAAAATCACTGTGCATAACATATAATCAAACAATGATGGAATCTTAATTACATAATCCATTCTAAAAAATTCTAGGATTTAATTTCTTTTTAAGGCGACATCCAAAAATTGCGTGTGTGGATAAACAACAAATATAAACAACTAGAATGTTAGAAAATGTTATAATACAACCTAATATAGGTCGGTATTTGATATATTATCCAGTATCAACACCATATTTGACTCACATTTCATGAAAATAAAATAACGAACCAATATTATAATAATAGGTAAAATTATGTTTAACATAAATTATGTCGATGATATCTAGAAAAATGAATAACAGCTAAAAAGGAATCCAGATCATACCAATGATGATTCGAAGAGACACATAGTTATCGAAATCAGTACTAGACAGAGAAGATCCCTAAAATCTAATAATATGCTCAAAGGGAGATTCAAAATGGTGTTCTTGTTATCTATTTAAGAAACATAAATTACAGTTTAATATAACATTAAGTGAAGGGAAATATATAATTTTACTCAAATTTATTGGTTCTCACAATTTAGGTAGATAGTTTCTAAAATGTACACTAACTGTGTACTATTAATTGAAGTGAAGGGGAACCCTACATGGTTTACCTGAACAGTTTGACTAACCATTCACACACTATGGAAAAGCCCAATATCCAAATTATACACATGTTCGTACAGTCTAGTAGCCCAAATAACAAGGTTTAGCCTAACTGTGAAACCATTCCCTACTCGATGTCCTTCCTTTCATAGTATTATCTAATTGTTTAGCATTCCCTACACAATCTGAACTAACCTTGCACTATGATTACTTCACACAAAACATGGGTTATAGGTTATGAACTAGACTCATACTCTATAGATACCTACATGAACTCAAATGGAATTAACAATAGGAAATATTTAAACATTTAAGCTAAGAATTTATTGAAATTAAAAGATCTGTACCCCAAATAAGAACATGGTTCTTACAAACACCTCCCCCATATAAATTTTCCCTAGAATTGAATTCTCATGTGTGTTCCAGAATTTCTGAGAATAACCTCATCACTTTCTATCATACATCAACCACAATCTTCTAGGTATCATCCTCTCCACATCCATACTATCATAGAACCCATACCAAATGAATGGATCAGACTTCAAGAACCTTTTTTCTATGATCCAAAATACATATAAGATGCTCCTAATAGGGTGCATAAAACTATAACTATAGATCCTAAACCTGAAAATCATGATATGGGTATGGATAATAACCTCGTATTTGAGAAACAATGAAGACATCAGGCAGGGCCTGATCGCTCTATAGTAACTGCAACTGATACGCTATCAACTCGACACTCTCTAGAATCTTGAACGACCTAACGTATCTCCGTGAGTATTTACCTTGAATTCTTATACTCTCTTTTCAAATCCTTAGTGATACATGAAAGAAAAACTGATACCCATCCTCTAACTCTAGAGGTAATCTATGGAGATCAGTATATGATTTCTGATGATACATCGTAGCTTAAATACACTTCTAAATCAATTGAACCTACTCTGTGGTATTTTGAAAAAGGCAAGGTCCAAGCATACCTACCTATAATGCATCTAACAAATGTAGTGGTGATCAAAAGTAGACAACCATAAAAATCCTTATAAGGATCCATCTCAATAGTATCCTAAAAGATATTATTGTAGGTGAATTCAACCAGAGGTATATCACTCTCCCAATATCCCCTGACATTGAGAACTCATTTTCCTATCATGTCCACAAGAACATAAATCGTGCGCTCTGATAGGACATCTCTCTAGGTGTGGTATGTCATGCTTATAAGCACATGTGAACCCAATACCCTCTATATCACTTTCATGATCTATGTAGTAAACTTGAAATACCCATATAAAATGGGATTATGTGGGACCCCATGTAGTCGTACTATCTCATGGGTGTAAAACCTCCCACACTCATCCACACAGAAGGTTTCTCTGATAAGAGGAAAATGTGCATCCATCATGATTTTATCAACAAAAACCCACAATACATCATTACCTCTAGGAAACCTCAGTAATACGATAATGAAATCCATCATGACATCATTCCATTTCCACTAAGGAATGGGAAGCTACTATAAAATTCTTGTTATCCTCTTGTGTTCTACCTTCACCAAATGATAGGTGGAACATCTCATAATAAAACCAACTACATCTCTTTTCATAACCAACCCCAAATACTGGTGATTTAAATCCTAATAAATATTGGTGATTCTAGGACACACTTTCCAAGTTAAATCATAGAAATCTCACATCAGATCCTCATGCATGTCTGCAGAAACACATGCATGACCATGTACACATATGATTTTATACTCTCCTAAGGTACAACCAGGAGGTCGGACAAAACATGCCACACTATCCCCTAAGACTAGGCCCTCTGAATCCATTATATTCCTTATCCTTACCCAATCTAGATGTGTAGAAGTTATATCTAAAGATGATATAAAAGACTATCCCTGAACATCGTTCACCTCCAACTGCATCTCAAAGAACGAATCCTTAATCCCCCACTCGCTGCTATCATACTACACCGCCTATATCTATGTCTCCTCATCAGTTAATCATAAACATCATTTCCATTAACATTCATGTAGGCATGATTGAATTAAAAATACTATAGGTACTCAACCAAAAGTTTCTTCCTCAGATTCATATCACGCTTTGTACATATTTAATAATGGATTTTGTGCCCCGTTTACACCACAAAATTTTCTATAAATTATTAATTTCTCCAGTAGTGAAATGCATGAATAACTATAGATAACTCGAGATCGTGCATCGGGTAATTACACTTGTGTGGCCTCCACAAAGAATATTTGTACCCCAAAACACTATCTATAATCATAAAAACTAATCCAGTACTGATACTTGATTCATCGTAGTAAACAATGTATCTCCTACCTAGCTTTGGTAAAATTAGTATCCTTACTGATGTTAATCTACCTTTCAGATCCAATAATTCCATCTCACATGAATCTGACCATACAAAATTCACACCCATATTAGTCAAGAATGTATGAGGTTCTTATATGCCTGAGAACTCTTTTATGAAACTATTTCAGTAACCATCCAACTCTAGGAAATTACATACCTCAAAGAAGTTATTAGGATAATCCCTGGAAACTATATCTCTCACCTTCTCTAGGAATACTAATACTCCTGTCTCTAAGATAATGTGACCTAAGAAATGAATATGATCCATCCAAAAGTGTAACAATGTGAGAATAAAAAATAACTGATTATCTCTCAGTGTATTCAAAATGATCTCAATATGTATGTCATGGTCATTTCAATTGGGAGAGTACACTAAGATGTCTTCTAGGAAATCTAGAACAAAAAATCATTATATTTAGGGAACACATGGTTCATTAGTTCTATGAAGACTCCGGGTGCATTCATGAGGTTGAAAAAAAACTCTTATAGACCATACCTTCTATAAAAGGTTGTGATAGGTATGTATAATGGTCTTGCACTCACCTAATGATAGCCTGTCCCAAATTAATCATTGAGAAAATCCATTTTCCTCATATCTATTTGAATAGATCATATATCCATGGTAGAGGATAGTAGTTTTTTAACAATTATCTGGTTCAATTTCTGGTAATCTACACATATCATGAGAGTTACATATTTCTTTTGTACATAAAGGAACAAAAACCCCCACTAATAAGTATTGGGTCAGATAAACCATTTTTCATCTAAATTATCTAGCTACCTCTTGATATCATTCATTTTAGTGTTATATATCCCATAAAGAGGAATATATATAGGTGAATCTATTAGAATTATCTCGATAAAAAACTCTACCCCACTCACTAGTGGTAATACTAAAAAGTATTCAGGGATAAAATCCTTGAAATGATAAACTACTAGAGTGAAATAAACAATAAATTTCCCTTGATCGTCAGATATAAACTCACAATATGGGTCATCATCCCACACATCCCATGAAGCTTAGGTCCATATTGGCTTGCCAGGATATCCTATACCCCATAGTGAATGAACTCACCAACTTCTATTGATGTGAAGGTCACCCTTCCGTGATGGAAATAACCAAAACCATGAATGGTAACTAGAAGTTCATTTTTAGAATGATTTTAAAACTAGTCATATCTAGGAAGAAGAGATATTATATGAATTGACACCCACCCGTCTCAAGGGGAACTCCCTTCACTGATGTACACCCTCCGTTCTAATTTCCAACATGCTGTTAAGAATTATAAAACTATTAGAAGTTTGAAAACTATGTCCAAGGATCTCCATGATGGGAATCAATATAAATCTATGAGATTCCCTTGTATTAAAAAGTGAATAAGCTAATGTTGAGTATACATGAAAAGAACCACTGATAGTAGAAGGTTTTTCATCCTTCTCCACAAGTTTCAATTTCACTTTGTATATTTTACCTAAACTACATCCCTCTGATACTGCCTAGATACCCTAAGCATATCTTCTCTCCTTCCACTCTAAAACTGGGGTCTGACTACCCTGACAATGACCAAAGCCTCTGAATGATCATTTAGGTGTAGTCCATCTCCCATCCGGATGAGAGGATACTGACCACTCTCCAGAACATGGAGTCGGTTCAGAATCTCTCTCTCACTGGATGCTGGTGAAAAAGTTAGGCAGAAGAACTGTATATTACCCATCATTCTTGATTATTTCACGTGACTGGGTCCCTCATACATTACTTCCTCGTATATCCTGACCTACCACACTGATAGTACATCACCTGGATACCTGATTGTGTGTTTTGGCTAATGGTATCATAGCATGGAAGCAACCTAAAATCCCTCCAACTACCAATCGATGTAATACCATATCATAGTTTCAAAACACCCTATCTAGCACCTTTATCCTTTCTCAAGTTTTCCTCAGTGATAAGAAAATGATTCTATATTCCAAAAAATGGTAGTTAGACGAATGAAATTCATATCCAATTGAATTTTACACCTGATACCATCCTCAAATAACTTGTGTTTAGATAACTCGTCACCCATCAAAATTGTTGAAAAGCTTTTGAGCTCTGTAAAACGGGTCAAGTAATCCATAACTGATAGTATGACCTACTCCAGATGAAATTATTACCTAGATCTATCAGACCTCAACATATCAAGATAAAATCATTCATAGAAAACTGAATGAAAATCCATAAAATCTATCTCATAATGATGATTAGTTTCAGTTAAAACAACCAAAAATATCTTTCTGGAATCACATGCATATATAAAGAGATCTTGGAACTCCTCTCAGGAGGCCACTATAGATACTCAATGATTGATAACATGACCTCTATTCACCACTCCACAACATGTGGTACACCAAACCACAAAAACATGGGTGTATTCTACTTCTATAACTCACACATAAACTCTTTCATAGTCAGGGTAGGTCATGGTGCTCCTAGAACGGTCTGGATGAATATAAAGAACCCATCACAAATCTATTCTTTAGAACCCATTTCTAATACATCGACTGGTGTAATAGTTATAGCTACTAAATGAGCAACTGGTATCCCATGTTTCACCACCTATGGAGTGTGGTCATTGTCACCTCCTAGGAGTATGCATGGAGGTCATCGTGGTGGAATTCCTTTATAATGCCAAACCCATGCCTTAGATCTTAACATTATCAAAGTTCACGTATAAAAATCACGAACATTTAAAAAGGATAGGTACAAGCCTCCCTTTGTAAAAACTCATCCCTCTTCCTGATATATGAGTCAGGTTTGGGTGTCGCACAGATCATATATATGAAAGAGACACTACCAATTTCCAACTACTATGGTCAGGTTGGGTCATGTTCTCTATGATAAGAAAACCATGTTTCCATTTTAATTTATTTTATATTAAAATATATTTAATGAAAATTAATTTCATATTTCATTCTCATTCACATTATATAGGTTTAACGAACTGTTTCTCAAAATTTAACTCCATGAGGGACCATACGGATCCGGAACCAATGCATGGAATCCACCTGATTCACACCATAATAAAAACCATAATACCTTTTACATGAACATGAATAAATTTCACAAAACCTATCACAATAGAATGAAACAATTAATGTATTCTAAATGGAATGTAATAATGCATGGAATGAGATTTTATTAAGTGCCTACATGATGCTTGAGATGACACACCCTTATCTCATCAGGTTGAAATGTAATAAGATCCAAATTAATATCAATAATAACATCACAAATAATTTGTTTCAACCAAGAGTATAATCAATTCAAATATAGTAGTCAAAATATGGACATAAAAAATTCAATTTGAGGCAATTTGGCTTTTTCCTGGACGCGGGCTAGCTATGCTTGGACACAGCTCATTACCAAACACCATTTCCTTATGATCCCTTTTCTATTTTCTCTAAATAATAAATCAAATTAGAAAAAAAATATTTTATACCAATTTGTAACCTCTTCGACCAGGATTCCACTGAGAGGTTTCTCAAGCCCAATTGGCCACATGACCTCAATATAATCTCCCCAAACACTAGAGGATTCTGACTATAAGTGAGGGACTAGGGTGTATCCCTGGGGAGAATATAACCTCTTACCAGCATATAACATAGAAGAATCAATAATATACAAGTACATAAGGTAGTATAATAACGAGATAATAAATAAATAGTAGAAAAATGATATACAATATTTTTCAGAAACCACATCATATAAAAATGATGATACATATAATATGTCTCTAATAAAATAACCAAATCCTTTATAAAGGGATGTTATAAAATATACGTAAAAAAAATTTAAAATGGAAAAAATATATCGAAATATAATCTCAATCCTCATCTGGGTCCCATGCTCCTACTACTAATTAGAAATCAAGAACATTTATAAAGGTGCCTTCCCTTATCCACACATGCAAACATAAAGTCTATTTTGGTATACAAAGAAAGCCCACATAATATCTGAGATATAATTCTAATATGAAATTTTCCAAGGTGTAGTTCCTCTATTCAATGAATATACAATACAACAAATTAAAGGATAAATATAATTGTAAAAGATGTACTCAAAATTAAACATCCAATAACCACATTTTCTCATTTTAAAACCAATTCATTTAACTGTTTTCATTTAAGTAATAAGTCTATGGTTTAATATCTAGGACCATATCATTTTTATGCATTCTTCATTATCCATTTATTCTTATATAAATATTAATTCTTGAGACCTAGTGAATATCCCAATATCCCCCACTGTAATATGCTCAAGGATACATAAACAAGAAGTCCAGGAATTTTAAGAAAAGATAGAATCTGATATTGTGATTTATCTAGGAAGACATGTCATAATAACTATCTCATTCATTATTCAATTCAGAACATGTATTATCCTTATCATAGATAATTTGGAATCCAAATGTAACTCCAGTTGTAATATAAACAAACACCATACAATCCCATACATGGAGAACCTTGGAATTACCTAAGCATCACACTAGGTGTGGTATAATGTCACATCCACTTAATTATATCCTGGCCAGTCCACTGAGGGAGACCATGTATCACCCATGGAATAATAATCAAAATACCTTTTTGTGTATCCAGGAAATTATCATATAAATCCTTGTATCACTTGACATATAAATTCCTATCCAATAAAGTCTGTCTTTGGACATCCATATCAGGAGTCCAAGTGTCAGTCATGCATTAGAATGGTAAAATAAAAATGTGTTCCTCCATGGAATTTTAATATGGATACATGTTCCACCCAAGTCTTACTCGTAATTCTTTAAAAACCATTACATCAGTATCACCTAATTACATCATGGTCATCACCTTTTATTTCAACTCAAACACACCTCAAAAGGTGACTCAAGGAATAGGCCAAGCTTAGAAGGCTTTCCTCTTATCTACTCACTTGGTCATAAGCATTCATTCAACTATTTAATTATTCAAATTTCAAACCATAATATAATTAGTCTAGACCTCACACCAAAATATTTCTAAAATAATGGATAATATTATAAGGCTTAGCCTTCAATTATCTCACATGGGAACATCTCTTTAATAAGGAAAGTCATGCTTCAACAAGCTATTACACAGACAAGGTCAAGGTAATGTTCATCCATCCATTTATATTAAATCATTCAATTAAAATTCATCTCTTATTTAAATTAAATTAATAATACAATTCATATTTGCATCCCAAGAAAGGGGTAACAAGAACACCTTATGGAATCCAATTCCAGATCCAATGTCACAAACTAACCTGGGTTGACCTTGAACCAGTCACCTGATCCAATCAGCAACATGGCATGAAGGGAATTCACAATCCCCATGGGCTAGAAACTATTGTTGGGAATCAATAAGTAAAACAAGAAACAATGATTTTTACCAACAATAAATAATCTAAATTGAATAAATTAAATAGATAATATATAATTAATATATTTAAAAAATTACAAATTGAACATATTTTGTACAAGAAATTGAAAATAAAATAACTCTTTACATCAAAACCCAAACTGAATCCTGGAAACACCACAACTCCATGGGACCCTGAGGGTCACTCAATGATAACTAAATCTAACATAACTCAGGGTAAACAAAACAAATATGGTACCTACACTATAATATGAAATTATAAATAACTACAGGGATGAGTATTAAAACTCAGTATGCGTACCCGAACATTCTATTACTAATACACTTCCATTAATATAAAGAAAAATATATTTCAATTTTGAAATAAAATATTTAAATGTAATCTTTTTCAAGACTTTTTTTCAATTTATAACCAATCAAATTCCATATCCCATTTTCTAATTATAACCAAATATCTTCTTATAGGTAACCATTTTATCTTTAAAAATAAAATTATAATGTTTTCAATTAATATGGGGTGAAGAGAATAAAAAACATTTGAATTTTTTTTCCATAATCCTTTTAAGACAAATTCATCACTTTGACAAAGAAGAAAACAATATAATAGAGTGACAACAAGGATATCATAATAAATGAAATGGATGTAAGCACACAATAGTAACAAACCAATATTGTATAATAATCATTCACTACTGGAAGCTATGTGCCAGAAGATTTCACGACACATAGGGGATGATGAATATTCTTGGACATACTAATTAATTAGAAAAACATTCTGGAAATAATTACTCACTCGATGATGTCAAATATCCCAACACACTCAGTAAAACCCAACATGGTATAGATCTTGGGACACTATACCATTGTAATAATAAAAAATATCTCCATTTTAAGGGAAAATATCCAATGTGTAACCTAGATTATTCAAAAATAGTAATTAGTTAATTTAATCACTATGACAGGTTCATATTTCTTCATGTATGGAAGAAAGTGATCCATACAATGACAACCAAGCATCTAGTCACATATACATATAAATTAACTCAAACAACATGCATAACATGAGTCACTCCAAGGATAAAAAACTTTACATATATCTCATTTGTCACAATAGAGTCTGTACTAAGGATCTATAATTCAACCCAAGGTAAATGGGTTAAAAGGATTCCAAAGAGAGGACTTCCGACCATGTAAATATTTATATTACAAGGAAATATGACTATCCATGGAGATTTTTCTTGTTAATCTCTTCCACCATTTTCATAAAATTTCCAAATGGGCCTCAAGATCTTTTTACAAACCCTTATTTATTGAAGAACCAAATTACCTTTTTAAAAGATGTATAAACACAAAACTCCCCATATAATTGAATCCCCTTTTGAATAAACATGCCACATTTCCAAAGCCAAACCATTTTCAAAAAAGACTTTCCAAAAGGGCCATGCGTTAACAACACATGCCAAACCATTTTCTAATGCCATGTATAACATTAATTTAAATCAAAAAACAATTTGAAACCCCATTTATAGAAACTAAATCATCAATTCACATAACTAAAATATATTCACAAGTCTAACCCATTATTTAGTCATCATAAAAAACATGAAAACTCCAATTGAGCATTTAATATAATTCTTGGTGTGCAATATTTAACAAAACAATTATATTTAAAAAAGGAATAATTTACTACTTTACACACCAAAGAGTTATTTAAATGTTTATCCATCAATATTTCCTATTTAAGGGAGTTTCTAAAAGCAATAAATCAAGGAATCATAAATTAAAAAGGCAACAGAAAAGGGAAACCTACGTCAAATCCATGGAACATCGACAAAGGACACCCAAAATCACCCCATGATAGTTTTGAGAGACAAGATCTATCAAGAGTAACCTTAGAGAAAAACCCCTCAATATAGATCAAGGGAAACAAAACACATAGATCCACATGACATATGGGGAAAGAGATCTCGAGGGAAAATGGGGGAAATATGATAATAGGGAAGAGAGGAGAGGATATGACTTGAAGATCGAGAAAAACACCTTAATGAAATATTATATCTACACCATAGGAATGAAAATGAAGCTTTGATGATGAATGAGGAACCTCCATAGGTTAGAGAACCCCTAAAAATGAGGAAATGGGGTGTTTTGGGTTAATATCTAGAAAGCGGTAGGATTGGAATGTCATAAAATTTTAGATCCGCAAAGCTAGCGTAGTTTGGCTGAATGGTTTACCAAACCATGATTCAACTATGCACCACTCACTAGAATGACATGCTTACCGACATGGGCTACCCACATGGAGTACAAAAATTATGCCAAAAAGTTCCAAATTACATTATTTAAAAACACCATTTGGTTGCACAGTTTCATAAGTTAGGGTGCACATTTTGGTAAATTATGCACTGATCATGAGCCACCTTCTACGAAGACAAAATATCATACCTTTTGTCAAAAAATATCAGAGGAACTATGTAATAGACTCAAGGAAATGCATAAAAAATATTACACTTCGAAAATTTAAATCCATCACACATATAAATTGAGAGAAAAACCAAGATCCAAAAATGAATCGGAACTGAGGATGAAAATGAACCCAGGTGCGACAATTCTCCCATACATATTGATTTGGAACCCTATAAATCCAAAACGTTATAAATATTATTTATAAATAACTATGGATTTCCATGACCTATGAATACAACCTCTTAAAAACAATATCTCATCCACTACTAGATGGAACATATTCCTCTTGCTTGAAACTAAACAGTAAACCATAGCCACTTCTCGAGAAACAACGATAATGATCAAGCCACAAAATCCACAACCAATCAAAATATTATATCATTGATCATACTCCAAAACCTAATGATCACCCAAATCGAAAGGAAACATAGAAACATATAACTTCAAATGAATGTCACACCCTACATGACAACCTTTTGAATCCAAAATGGATTTCTACACGAGAGTCCAGAACATATTCCCTAATATTAAAAAATAACTAACACCAAACATAATTTAGAGAAAAATTAACGATCCCCATATTGGGTCTCCCCATCATAGAAACATACTAGTTCTAACTGAGGACACAAACCAACACATAAAATCTAACATAATATGATACAAAAACTTCTCAAAAAGTTCAAAAAAAATCTCCCACATTAGAAAACCAACCGAACCATAAGGGACTATAATGAAAGAAAATCTAGAAAAAGGAAAATAACTCCATGACAATGAAAACCATGATAAATAACTTAAACACTCTCCATTCCTACACTAATGATAGAATAGAACCATGGTACCTCAAAACCTAGGGATTTTTATGAATGCACACAAGGTTCACTTCAGGGCCTATGGATAGAGACCTTGTGTTTGAAGCATTTCCTGCCTCACATTTAGAAGCTGAAAATTTCTAATTACCAAAAGAATAATCCAAAAGATTAAAATGGGATACACCTCTATCTATAATTGACAATGATTAAGGATTTTCAATATAATAACACACTTACATTAGAATAAGAGTTATAGGGATATCCATAATATCACCTTACATCACAAGAAAAATAGAACACCTCCTAGTGCAACCAAAATAGTAGAAAGAAACATTTCAACACAAAGAGTCCTTCACATAGGACCAAATATCATTGTACTTCATATAACTATCTCCATTTATCTTCTTGGAAACACCTTATAAAAACCATTACAAGTTCCCTAGGTGCCCATAATCATGAAATGTCTTTGGTGAGATTTTACATAAGGACTTATTATAATTTGGATTTCCAAACGGATGAAAAAACAAATTTCTAGTCCCAGAAGAAGTTGAAGAATGTTCCTGAGGAATATTTATTCCACTACTAGCTCCCACAACTTATAGTCACTTCCCTATTTTCTTTTTGTAATTCCCATCACCACTTCCAAGAATGGAGGGAGGGATGACTTCCTCAAGCATTCTTTCCATCATAGCTTCCAAAAAATGATTTTCCTCACCAATTCATCAAATGAGGTTACATTAAACTCCAACACCTTCTACTATAGATCACGAAGAATCCCACAATCAAAATATCAAGACTTTAAGGAATCATCCTCAACATACCCTATATTATGTGGAAGAAGGTCTACAATACAATGATATAACTCCAACACTGACCAATAAGCCTTCAAAAGACAACAATTCCTCCATTTCCTTATTCATCTTCATCATCTTATAATAATAATCACACATGACTAGAGATTTAAAGAACTCCCATGTAAAATCTTCACAGTGGTCATTCCAAGAGATTGACTTCCACAACTTCCAAAGTGAACCTTAAAGCATACAAGTATTGGACATTACCTTTAACCACTCAGGTGACCAAATGTGGCTAAACTGCCTTTCAATCTTTCATATCCACTCTTATTATTCCAGAGGAACCTCTTGACCCTAAAAGAGTGTAGGATTAAACTTATGGAATTTGAAAACATAGTCTATGGGTTGACTAAATAGAAAGTCTACTAACAATGCACCACCCATAACCATAAATTGAACATTCATCAAATCATTCTAGGGGCACATACTAAATATCAATAAATCCACCAGAACAATCAAGACCAACTCATAAATATGTGTTTAAAAACTCCAAAATATCATAAAAAAACTTCCCAAATCATGGGAAAACAAACCAAATAATAACAAGTTTTCATAACATCACATCATTCCACTTTATAAAGTTTTCCTAAAGAGAACCAACTTGGTGGAATTGAACACTCACTAATGGTAATCCTCAAAGTCTCACCCACATGCACATCCCCATGCCACCCCAAAATCCATAAACACATTCCATATTAGGCACTCATTTTCCCAAATATTTATCCAATCACTTTCCACACATTTTCATGCAAGTGATCAACCAAAAAAATATCAAATGTCAAAACAATATTACCAATTTTACATAATAAAACATTCTCCCAATTTGTTCCCAAATATACACCCACTACATATCTCAAAAAATATATAACTTTTCAAAAGAACCCCATGTTATGGAAAATTTTCAAATCACATGTACCAATCTATTTCATCAGGTTCAAAAGTAAAAACCCATGAATTATCATCCAAAATAAATTTCATCCCACTCACAACATTTTTCAACAGCTACCAAATCCCATTCAATCAAAATCATTGGATTAAAAAACCAGAACCTTCCATTTAAAATGACTTCCAAAAAAAATTCCACTTTTACAAGACATTTCTTCAAAATAAAACTGAAACTCAATTTTACAACTTCCTAAAACTGTTCCATTTCCATTTAAAAATATAGTTTTAACAATTCCAAAACAAGATTTCACAAGTACATTTATATAATCAAAGAATATCCCAACAGTACACAAGGGGAAGCTAGTGTCGATGGGTGGCTTGGACATATGGTTAGCAACCATATTCCCAAGATACCACAATCACAGAGAGTTTTCAGGATCACATCCCTAGATACACATGGATTTCATGGACCTAAGAGCTCACTAATACCACTATACCAACTTCATTTTCATATCCAAAACACACAAAAAAATCTTCAAGAACCAATGGAACCAAATGAAACCAAACATCTTATGGTAACCTAATGCATGTTATAGAATGTTTTGGCTAGAAAATCCCACATACCTACACCCGAGGTTCTGAAAATCCTACTCCATCTTCCTTTTCATACCAAAATAACATATTGTGGTATTAAGGAAAAGGTGTTCCCAAGATAAAATTCTCTGATACCATTTTTTTACAAACCATATTTTGTCTACCCGAAACTGGTCACCCAATCTGATCTGTGACATGGATCGAACGGAGTTCCTTACACCATGGGTTGGAAACTAGTGTCAGGCATCAAGAGAGAAAAAAAATAGGGAAACTTTTTTTCCAAATAATAAATAAACTAAACAAAAAAACTAAATAGAGAGTACCAAATGAATATATATAGAAAATTCCAAAATGATTATCTTATATACAAGAAAATGAAAATGAAGCAATGTTATAAAATCAAATAAAAATTTAAACCTAACAACACCCTATATTTTTATAACCATGAGGGTCACTCCTGGATACAAAAATCGACCATCTCTCATAGAGAACTAAACCTTATTGGTACCTTCCCCACAAGATAAAAATTATAATAACTATAGTTTTGAGTATTAAAACATAGTAGGTGTTCCCAAAAAATCTCTTCCCATTTATATTAAATTTCAAAAAGAAACATCGACTTCATTTTTGAAATAAAATATATAAAATTAATCTATTACTACAAATTTTTACATTTTTAAACCAATCATGTTCCTTTTCCTTTTTTCCATTTAAAACCAAATCTCTTCTAAGAAGGAACTATTTATTCATTAAAAAGAAAGGGTTAATGAATTCACTTAAAAATTGAGAAAGGTAATATATAACCTTTTAAAGGAATTTTACATAATACATTGAGGACCAATTCACCAATTTTATAAATAATCACACTATAAATGAGAGAATAAAAAAGGATCACATAACAAGGGGAATGGATGTAAGAACACATGAGTAACCAACCAACAATGTGTCATAGTCCTTTTTTGCAAGAATCTAAGTTCCAATAGACATGAAAAAACATAGTATCTCAAGAATAATATAAAACCTACTAATACATAAAGACTCATCCCAAAAATCATGCCTAACTAGATGACGTCAAATCACCCAACACACTCAGCCAAACCCAACCTGGTATAGAATGATGGACACTATCCCATGTAAATAACAAAATATCCCCCTAATATGGTTTAATAGGATTTGTGTGACCCAAAAAGTACAATAATCCTTATTAAAAAAATTTCTCACTATGCCAAGTTCCCATTTCAACATGTATGGAAGAGGGTGATCCAACCAATTTCAATCGATCATCCAATAACATACACATATATAGTAACTTAAACAACATGAATCATCTGAGTCACTATAAGGACCATCCTATTTTCATATATATCATTGGTCACAAAAAAGTTTGTACCAATGATCTCTAATTACAAATAAGATAAATGGGTCATAAGGATTCCAAAATGAGAGAATCACACCCTTTAAATTATTATATAACATGGAAAGAATATTTTACAAGGAGAGTTCTCATGTAAAACACTTTCACCATTTGTATCAAAGTGCTTAACGAGTCTCAAACTCTTTTTATAAACCATTATTTATCAAAGAATCAAATAACCTTTTTAAAAGTGGTTTAAATATACCACTCTCAATTTCAAAACCATTTTATAAAATCCCCTTTTGAACAAACATGTCACAATTACAAAAAGAAACCATTTTGACAAAAGACTTTCCAAAAGGGGAACACATCACTAACACATGCCAAAAAAATTTCAAAATCCTATAATACCATTCAATTAAAGCCAATACCACTTGTAAACCCCATTTACGTAACCCAAAACATCATTAAAAATATAAAAAAAAACATTCAAAAGGACAAACCATTCTATAGTCATCAAAAAACACAAGAAAAATCCAACATTCCATTTAATCCAAAAACTAGTGTGAAATATTTTACAAAACAATTGTATTGAACAAAAAACAGGGAATAAATTAATACATCCCACACCAAAAATGAATTTCATAGATCAAACATCAATATTTTTTATTCCAGAGAGGTGGGGAAAATAATAAATAAAAATATCATAAATTTAAAAAGGGAAGTTCAAAGGGAAACCTCCCCTAAATCCATGATGCATCAATAACCCACACCAAAAATCACCCAAAGATGGTTCTGAGAGCCAATATTTATCAAGATTAACCCTATAAAAAAAACTCCATTATAAAATAAGGGGGACTCAAACTCTAGATCCTCATGACCCTCGAAGAAGATATCTCTAGGGAAAATTGAGGAAAGGGGAAGAGGTAAATGAGAGGAGAGGATTTACCTCGAAGATGTCACCCAAAATCATGAATAATTTTTTTATATTCAGCAAGGGAGGGAGGAGGAAACTTATATAAGGTGGTATGATCATCTTTAGGGTCTCACACACTAAGGAATGAAGAAATATTACATTTTGAGTTAAAATATAAAAGGGGTAGGGTATGAATATTACAAAATTTTAGATCTATGTAGCTCACTTGGTATGAACGCATAGTTTACTAAATCAAGATTCAACTATTCACCCCTAACTGGACCAAACAAGGAACCCATATATACCGGTTTCATGGTTTCGAAACTATGTTTCAATCATTCTTAACGACACTATGATAAACTTAATTGGCCATACCATTTTTATGGGAACAGTGCACGGTTTTTAAAATCATACCTTGACTATGTTCCATTGGCTTCCAAGTGAAAATTTACTTCTTTTTAACAAAAACACTCAAAGGTACTTTGGAATATCCTCAAGACCAAAGATAAGAAAACTATCACTGAAAATTTTAAACCTGTTACACCTGAAACTTGAGAGAAAAGTGAGAACAAAAAATTAATAGGAACTAAGGATAAAAATGAAAACTCGAGTGTGACACCACCCATTGTTGTTTAATTCAATCTCAAATCACCCAAGGGGAGGTTTTAATTAAATTTTCATAACTTATTAATAAAAAATTATAGCCACATAATTACAGAGTCCATCCTACACAATTCAGGGATTTAATTTCATTTCGAGGAGACACTTGAAAAATGGTCGCATAGAACAATGTCATATATAATCACATGAATTATTAGAGAAAGGGATGGAAACACTAACCTTATGTTCATAGTTTATATCTTGTATAGAATTAGTTCATTATTATACTCAAATCGGGATAAAATCAATGACTGTATGAAAAACCTAATAACAGGGAAAATTAGTTTGTACCTAAAAAACAGAGCTGATATCCATAAAAACAAAGAACAACTAAAAATGAATTGAGATGTTATCTATGAGGATCCGATGTGGATGACGGTTCTTGGATATGGTACCATATGAAGAATATCCAACAAAACAAAAAATAGGTTCAATGGAAGACTGAAAATGGTTCTCATGTTGTGTGTTGAAGAAAAAAAGAATTAGGGTTGAATATAACATTAAGTGAGGTAAAATTATTTATTTTTCCCAAATTTCTATGGTCTCATGATTTTGGGGAATGGTTTACAAAACCATGCACCACGTGTGCATGGTTACCTTTAGATAATTGGAACAATTCATGAATTACCCGCATTATTTTTCTAAACGTGCTTAATCCATTCCTAAAACCACCTTCAAATTTGAAAACATTATTGCATGACAATGAGACCAAAATCATATGGTTTGACATAATCATGCAGAATTTCCCTACTCACAGTCCTACCTCACACAATTTTATCGAACCATGAGGCCTTCCCCACATGGATTGATCTAATAGTGTGATAGTCATATTTCTCCCCAAAACATTTTTCTCGGGCTTTGAACCCGCCCCAGGAACCACCATTACCTCCATGACCTCAAAGGGAATTCATAATAGGCCATATTTAAACATTAAAATTGAGAATTAACAAAAGTTAATGGATACATTCCTAAAATAAAAACAAATTTCTTATAGGATACTTTTCACCACATTAACACATTTATAAGAATCAAAATATTCCATAAAAAAATGTTTCCCCAACCCCTCCACATGGTAAAAACCGAGGTACTATCATTAAACTTAACCATTTTATATCTTGGTAAAATATTACAAGGTTAAACTCATTACAATTTTCATGTCTGATCTGAATCCCATTTATTCACTTCATTCCTCATTTTAAAATCGTCAAATTTCAAATTAGGCACTATATCATTTCAATTTCAAAATAAAGGGAAAAAAATTTCAAGTATAACAACTTAACCAAATACATATTTTTCCATGCGTAACTATAAATGACACATGTCACAATAATTATGTTTTACCTCAATGATGTGTGTATACTCAACTCTATTCCTTATCAGGCCATGATTAAAATCTCATAAAATCATAAAAATAATAACCACACCACACAATAAGTGCATCACTGATGGTGAAATAACATCAATCTGTAACAACAAATACCAATAACAAGAATCCCACCCTATGAACATGGGTTTTAAATTTTACATGGGTTATCTACTCCCATTAATGAGCTCAAAAACAAGGTTATACTCTTCTTAGTATCCATTATACTTTTCATAAATAGTAAGAAAAAATAAAATAAATGAAAATTCATCTAATACCAATTTGTATTGTCCAAAACTTGGTGCCACATGTCGGTGCCACCAGTCAGACTGTTACATGACCTCAAGTGAGCCACTCTGTATTCCATAGTCTTCCAACTAGATATTAGTGTCTAATATAAATCATGGGGAGACTATACACTCTTTACCAATGTATCACAATAGCATAAATAAACAAACAATAGCCAACAATATCTGAATGATATAAACATAACTATAATAGTACCAGAATAACATGATGCCCAAAGAAGAATATATATTATATGAAACTAAATAGTAGATATTTCATGTTAAAACATATAAATTTTCAACTAGAAAACATACAAAATAAATTCAAAAAATAAAAAATCCCAAGCGATTCTAGAATTATAGTCTGGTTTCCTCATCCACGATCCATCTCGACTCAGTCATCAAATATAGGGCCCTAACCATTAACCTATACTGTATCCATGATATCTATTCAGGTACGGATCTTGAGGGCCTAGTAGGGTGTTATTACAACTTTGTATACCACCACCGACAATATCTAAATTTATATCCGTTCACTAATAGTCTATGAAATTGTATAAAGAACAAGTTGGAGAAATTAGTTAGATAGTTTATACGAATTCAACTACTCTTTATTTAATCACATAACTCATGGGTTCTAATAGAAACCTAAACTCTCAATAACATCATCGATCGAGGACATTGTCTGAACTATCACTAGCGTATATAATATAAGTAATTTACTTTGTTACCATTAATCATCTAAATTAATATATGAATGAAAATTTTTCCATTCATCAAATCAATTCGTATCTGAATGTTGTTGTTACCATTCATCATCTCAATTAATACACCAATGAACTTGTTACCATTCATCATCTCAATTCATATCTAAATTCCATTGTTACCCTTCATCATCTCAAATCATATATAAATTCCATTTTTACCATTCATCAACACAATTCACTATGGTATTTTGATGCAGCAGACCATGTCCCACAAATGAATATCACACAAATCAAAACACCACAATATCACATATATAAAAAAATCACATACATAAAAAAAAAATCAATTAATTCACTAATAAATTTACCAAATCTAAAAATTTCATATTCCAATCATTCTGTTAATTAATTACACAATTAATTAATCAGAATTATACCCTTAATTAATTCAATAATTAATTAGTCACATCAATTCTATTAATTAATAAAAAAATTAATTAATCGTATTCAGCAATCCCAATATCCCCATTATTAATACAAAAATAAATTATTCCAATTCAATCAATTACAAAATCCCCATCATAAAATTAATAATTGATTATTCTTAATAAATAATTCCTATATCTCTATAATTAATTAAATAATAAATTAATCCAATTAAATATATTTATAAACTCAATAATTCCCGTTAATTAATTAACTTACAAAATTAAATAATTCAATTAATGAAAATAAATTTCTTATAGTCCAATATAAATTCAACACATACATACAAATAATTGAAATCAAGACTTTGAGATTTGAATAATAGACCACCTAAATTGAGTTTGATGATGAAATGTCACCAAAGGATATACCCGGTTTGATGTGGAACAACAAAAATCAAGAAAAAGAACATGATCTATATCTAAATCCTATATCCAAGATCAAATGAATCAAGATCTCTTAAATCTCGATATAGTTCTATAACTAATAGTTGAAAAATGTCCCTATTTTATCTGGGAAGAGTAGAGAGATAAAGAGGGATCTAAAAAAGAAGAAAAAACATACACAATGAGGTGTAGATCTTAAATCCACCGTTCAACTATCCAAAAACTGAATGTCAAGAGGGCTTGAAATCCACTCAGAAGCCTTCTAAAACAACAGAAAACGTTTATGTTCGAGCTGTGGTCGGTTAGGTGTTAATAAGAGGGGTTTTTGAGTCCTGAAACAAATTCTCATGTTAATTAAAATACAATGCATGGGTTCTTAGATAGTTTTTCATAGTTTTCAAAATCGTGCACCTTAACAATGTGCTTCTTATTTGGTATGGGGTGAGTGGTAAATTTCTCCTAATAGGATACACAATTTGGAAAACCTTGCGCTATCTATGTAAATCGCCTTTTTTATGGTTCTCATAGTTTTATAGGATAGGGGAAATCCTGAAACAAACCATGCACTCCCTCACATCAATCTAAATTTCTCAAATTTCACACAAAAGAATCCCATGTAAAAACCCATATATAAAGAACCCAAATAAATGTTGAAGAGTACTTGAAAACAATCCCAATACATCTCTAGAAACGATAGGGTTATTGAAAATTATTTTGGATCCCTTTTAATATCCATAAACATTTATAAGATCCAATTGTAAGAATACACTTTAATGTTTTTATATTTTTTTTTCACAACATTAACATGGTAAATAAATCGTTTATTTTGGCTACTTGATGTATATTCGAAATGATTTTTGAATGGGTTTAATGATTGAGAAAGGCAGTATATTAGTCAAATGAAATCACTTAAATAGAAAAGGATTGATTAGGAACATGTGAACGGAAAAATTCATGCAAATAAAAAGTCTTATAATAATGGAAGATGGGAATTGAAAAGATGAGTGGGTTAATTAAGGAGCAATTTCTATAACATGAAATCTAAAAAATGGGAAATAATATGAGATTAATGTGAGAGAAATGTTGTATCTCACCAAAAAATTATAATTTAAACCATGAAAATTTCATATAAACACATGAAATAATATCCACATTAATTTAAATGCATACAAGAAGGATGAATAATAATTTAAAAGGGGGTCCACATGAATAATGGATAGATTTTGGTAGCTTAATTGCAATAAAATGGGATTATAAAAAGAGAATAATAATAGAACTTGATAGTATATCATAAATACGGAATAATTATTGTAGATATATATTTATTATTAATGTGTGAAATTCCAATTAATTGAAAATAAAATCACCTATCAAAAAATAAGAACCAGAATCATAAAAATGTGGTAGAGAAACCTTACTATTCTAAGTGTCTTCCTAATGCTTGGGAGGCCAAAATAAATATTTAGGAACTACATTTGAGGGATATATTGATAGATATAGAAGGAAACATCATGTTTTATTTATTTTAGGAGAATAGTGTTTAGTGAATGGTTAGAGGAGAGCTGATTTTATATGTTAACAGAGTGAAGTTTTCATTGGGACTGAACATTGGAATGTGATATGAATGGATTCATATAGGAAAAAGGTTGGTTTGTTGAGTTAGATAGGTTAGGATATGAAATGTAATGTGAGGAATGTGTGTAAAAATTTATTACCAACCATTTATTTATAGATGATGTTAGTGAAATTTTAATTATTTATAATTTTAAATAATTGATTTTACCCATTTTACCTTCATTGATATTGACTAAAAATAAACCATGGAAATTTTTTTATTACGTAATATTTATGCTTAATATTATTATAAAATTTCGATATTATAAATCCTTATTATGTGTTCATTTATTTTAATTCCATTTCTAAATCATGGAAAATTAACTTTTAAATCAAAACGTATAATTTGATGAAAACCCATTTGTCTAATAAGAGTCCATTTTAATTATTATGTGTACTTAATCGTATTTAACGTCGATTAAAAATTAAATAAGTGTTAATTTATTTTCATATTAACATAATAATTATATTAGATTATTAATTAAAATACATACATTTAAATAAAAAATATATAAAAAATATAGAAAATCAGAATTCTTTAAAAAATAACATTTTTTCCACAGTATATTATTATTACCTAAGCTAAAAAAATATGTATGCCCCAAATTAGAATATATTAGATAATTTAAACCCCAAGAACCTAAATTTGAAATCCATTTATTATGATTTAATTTTTAAATTTTTTCAAGTATAAATTTATAATTTAAAATTTATAATTCATTAAACACATGTAAGAAAAAAATAATGCTTTGAGTTCTAAAATTTAAAATTTTATTTTGTAACATATAATCAAAATTTCAAAATTTATGATTTAAAATTTAGAATAAATATTTCATCAATAATTTTTTCCCTAAATTTATATTTGAAACTTATATATTTATAATTCCATAAAGGTGAAATGTTAGAAAATAATTGTATATTATCCTCTTTACCGAAAAATAAAATGTTTTAGAAAAGTCACAAAAATTAATCTAAATAATATATTATTATGATTAATCCAAAAATGAGGATAATTTATTTAATTTATAATTATTAAAAATAATAATTCAATTTTTGAAATAAAATCACAAAATATATTGAAAAAATATTTATATTGAAAAATACATTTTTACATTGTAAAAAATCTTTTATTGGTATTTCCTATAAGTAACTAATTAATATATTAATAATATATAATTAAAATTATAAATATATTTCATTATTATTAAATTATATTATACATATCATTTTTAAATGTATTTCCATTTTTTGAAAAATATATATCTAAGATTCAGAATGGTATTCTTAGTTGTTTTATATATACTAATTGAATTTCAATAGTAATAAAATTATTTATTGTTTTAATTAATCATATTTTTTAAATTTTGTATAATTTAATTCAAAAATGTATTTCAACATCTATGTTTTAATGGTTATATTCATTATTTATATTTTACTTAAATATAAGGATATTTTTGTTTAAAATTTGTGTTCAGTGTAGAGAAACCAATTGAACATGGAATTTTGTTTTGTAAAATATACTGAGAAATGTCCAATCCTTATATTGTTTATAATCTTATCATAGATAGTTTTCAGAGATTATTCTAAATATTATATTCATATATATTACGTTATAAAACACGAAATCATATCCTTTAGATAATATTTTTATACATTTCTAGTAGATATATAATTCAAAATATATTATTTTTGTTTTTTATTTAGATGAATATAATGATATTGTATTATATGAATTCTACCCCATCCATAAACATAGAATAACTATATTACGATTACATTAAACAAAAATATTATTGTAATTGGTATATTAAAAATACTTATATGATTTAAAATATAATTCATATGGTTATTTTGAAACATGAGATATATATGTGATTTTATTTTTAATTTTATTTAATTTTTTGAACAAAACATTAGAAATATACATTTGGGTCAATTATTTATATAATAAATATAGAATATTTTATAAAGATTATTTATGGTTTATAAATACGATTAGTTTTTAGAAATATTAATAATTTATTTGAATATTAAATTTTAAATATGAATTATTAATTTTATTTTTTATATAAAATATTATTTCTTTAAAATTTTTTGGGAAAAAAATATTTGTGTCTAAAGGTGATTTATAGGGAATTATTAGTTGAATATATATTATATTAAGTATTTTATATAGTTTTTATTATTATTTATAAAAATTTTATGAATATTATAATATAAAATGTTCTAATTATATGATTATTTTTGAAAACAAATTTAACAACACTAAATTCGGTTTTTCTAGTGGTACAAATAATAACAAAAATATAAAAAATGTGGTATTAAAATTTTATAATTTCATTATTTTTATTATAAAAATTTACTATTGAAATTAAATATTTTAATAATTAATGTTTTATAATGTATATATTTTTTAAATGATATAATTAATATATATATTTTGAAAATGGTAAATATAATGTGTTCATATTTTAGATATAAATGCAACTTTTTCATATACTAAAAATATAAATATATTTGTTTATATATATTTTCAATAAAATATATATTTATTATATATAAACATTAGGAAATACTAATTTTAAATTGTGTTTACATTTTATAATTGAAAATTTATTTATCAATTCATTATTGATATATATTGATAATATATTAATTATTGTCAATAGAATATTTTATATAAATTTAAAATTAATTATTTTTTATATCATACAATTCGTTTATGTAATTCCATGTATGCTAATATATATTCTATAGTTTTATTAAATAAAAGTTAGTTGTTTTGTGTTATAATTTCAATGTAATGTTTGTTATAATTTTTAAAAAATATTTTGCATTTAAATATTTTTGGAATATTAATATTACCCATGATAATTGATGAGTGGATAATTGAAAATGTGGTTAGATGTCGTAAATAATTGGGGCTTATGCCTCTATTAAAAAATTTGGTGGTTGGAAACTTATCATATCAAATATTATTTTAACTAAATTATTTATTGATATGAATTTAATCCTTTATATTATAGTTCGTTTTAATTTTTTTTTCACATATAGATTAATTATTTATAATTAAATTAATATTTTTTTTATTTGTTACAGAAATAACATATTTTATAAATAGTTAATGCTTGAAATAATTAGTTATGATAAATTTAATAGTTAACATAAAAAACTAAATAATTATACGAATTGTTTTAAATGTGATTTATCAACCCACCCAAACACTCAAAATTTTTTAGAAAAAGAAAAATAAAACATTCAAGGAAAGATGAGGCATGAAAAAGAATGTGATTCCCATAAAATAAAAAATAAAATATACTATAGATCCCTTTTCAATCAAGATCCTATGGAAATAACCTATCTTCATTGGGTATATAACTCTTGTCCATGAATTCCATTGATGAAGAACAATCTCAACATTTGATGATGAGTTAGGCGAGTCCCCAAGAATGATTCAACTCTTTTATTTTCAACATATATCTGGAAATTCAATGTTTAGATTATGCCCATATCTATATTCAAACATTATAATATTTTTGAGAATCTGAGATAATCCATTTAACCAAAATGTCATGTTCTATTTTGAATAAGGTAGTTTCATGCTGAAGATCAATCCACCATTCTATCTCTACTCTAGCACCATCCGGGTAACATTCAACCTCATTAGCCTCCAGAAGTGTTTTGAAAATTTATAGCCATGCAACTTTACAATATCTAACCGAGGAATTTCAAAATGCATCATAAATAATTTTCAAACTAATAGAAAATCGATCCAGGTAAGACCAATTCACATATTCAATTAAGCCATATATCCCTCCACCACCCCTACCGTAGGAGCGACCCATTCCTTTAAAATGGATACATCACTTCATATAATTTGGGGTTTTCACCCTTCCATATTGATATTCCCTATCTTTATCCTGATGGATATGTCTGAAAAGAACATTCCCTAAAATAGGGGCAAGATCATTTGCAACCCCTATTACTGGAGAAAAATCATTAGTGGTAGCTGGGTAAAGATCAATACAATATCCAATATCACATTCACAGATTGGTTTCAGCCATTTTATTTTCAAAAAACACTTAGCTGAGAGTCCATCCATTTCATGATGCTCAGTAGTGGTAGATGCAGATGTATCCTTTCCAAATAGGCATACCTTAATAGAATTAATTTATATCACTGTATTGAAAACCTATTAATCCCTCCCAATTAGGTTCTCTATAAGATTAATAGTTTGGAATTCATCCAGACCCCCTTCCCCTGAAGGGGTAGCAGGAAGAGAGGAGGTGAATGTCTTTCATAACAAACAAGTAGAATTCAAGGTGATCATCTAGTAAATTTATTTTCAATCATGTAATTAATGAACAACCATAAAAACTTTTCTTTTTCTAGAGGATAGGAACACATCCACAATAAACATAATATATTCCTCTAAGTCCTCAAAATCAGATGAAACATCCCACTCGTTATTATTATATTGTATGAAACGTCCAGAATCTTGGGCTCCCACATGTGATGCATCCATGGCAGCCAAATAGAAAACCATTTGAATCAATGATTCATCAGAAACAAGATTTACAATGTTTTCTAGGCCTATTTCATTTCCAATATTATTTGAACACAACAAACATCAGAATTTGGTCCCACATAAACATAAATAAATCAAAGGCCACCACTAGTGTTGAGTTGAAGTTTAGATGTAGGCATAGAATTCCTAATCCCTTGTCTATAATTTCTACCACCAAAATATAGTATATAAACATCAAAATATACGTTTTCTTGGTTATAAAGTCCATAATGTACTTATCATCAACCGATATAGTTATTTTTGTTTTTTAATTTTACAGCTGATGACCAAACTTCCTTTAGTTCTACGATCACATCCCTCTATGACATGCTTCTCTAACAGTACCAATGCACATAAAGTTGATGAAACATATCAAGGATTATTTCATGATATATTTTAAATTAAAAATTAAAGTCACCAGTAACTAGATAAAATATTTCTTAGAGTGATTAAATAAGAAAAAATTCAGCCATAATCCGATAAAAATTCCCATATTTGGCTATATCAATTTCCATATCACACTTAATTAGAGTTACTAAGGCCAAATATATTTCCCAATGGATACTAGGATGCTAGAAGAATCATTTTATCCCTTTACATGAATCCAAGGATATTCAAAAGAGTTATTCCTTTTTAATGTATCAAACTAGGGGTCCTAATTCTGAAATCATAGTATGCCATTATTGATATTAAAAAATCCATAGCTCCATGTCCATAATCTTAGATCATGTGAAGGGAAATAAATATTGAAAAAAAAACAAACCTTGAGACAGAATGAACAATGTATAAAAACCCCTAACCCAAAGAAAAAAACTCCTAAGGTCTTCAATATTTTAAGAATTTCTCTTCAATAAGGGTGTGATCGACACAATTATTTAGTGTGTACACTCTTAAATCCTCTATTTAAAGAACATATTGTTTGCTTTGAAAAAGGAGAAAGTGCCATTTCATTTGATGTGGTTGTAGGAACACGCTGACTCATTACGAGGTCCTCAAAAAATGATCAAAGGAAGAAGCTCACAACACCTGATGATTCTTCACAATGTCATTTAATCCAAGATCCATACGATTTGGGGAGAGAGAAATATGGATGACCCTCTTTAGATCATGATCTACATCAGAGGAGGGAAATATTGCAACACCCATACTATATTTGGCATCCATCATCTTATACATCCTATCAAATACATCCACTATAGAAAAATACCCATCAAATCATGAAAACATAACTGAATCATACCAAAGATTCCATTGATGATGAGGGAGAGGCACGTAGACCCACACATTTGAAATTAAATAACATATTTAAATAAATTTATGTATTCATAAAATGAAATCTCAAGATTATATGAAAATGAGAGGATTATGAAAATATATGATAATATAACAAAACAACATTAAAATACAATGATGTACTATTCTTTATGATTTGGGGAATTTGTAGGACATTGATCATAAAGAATAGATTGGTATTTTTAATGATTATTCACTCTATATATTTTTGTATATGTATTGTTGGTTAAATTATGTTTTAATTGTAGAAATCCATAGTTTTGTATCAATTTTTAGTGAAATATTTTATTATTCTTCATGGTATATGCTTTTCTATATAACCCAAATAATAAATGGTTTGGGGATAAATGATGCAGAAATAATCAATTAGTTGGATTAAGAAAATATATTTTCTTCCCAATTTTCTATCTATTGTATTTTTATAATTAATTTGATTATGAAGATAAATAGAAAATTAACAATATAAATTCCAATCTTATCTCATTATTAGATAAATATAAATCACTTATTATATATAAATAAAATATAAATTTGCGTCATTATTTTTCTGAGAGTGTGTGTAATTATTTTCCTCATAAAATTCATTAGAAACATGATACACATAAAAAATACCATTTATATTATAGTATTTTAAACAAAACAAATCTTTGAATTACATATATATTTTAGAATATTTTTTAATGGAAATAATTCACCATATATTTATCGTTAACTGAGAAATAATCTAGGTTCTAAAGTCATTAATTTTCGAGTTGAAGAACTATATGGTAGAAATTTATTATTTTTTATGGCCCATCGTTATATGTTATTGATTCTATATTACATATATATGAGGATATAATTTAATTCATAAATAGAATGTAAATGAAAAATGAAAAATTGATCTCAGGGTTTGTAATATATCATATCGATATTCATAACGGTGGGGATATATGATATATATTTAACATGTTTATTTGTTATAAATTTTAAAATCTTTTATTATTCAAAAAATAGGGAAAAATTATTTCATGAAAGAAATAAGTTTTCTAAAAAAATAGTATTTATTAGTGACTAAAAAATTTCTCTATATGTATGATTTAAAAGATAAGATATATAGTTTATAATTAATTGTAAGCTTTCATAACTCCATCTGTAAAATAATAAATGTGAATATCAAGGTTTTTTACACTAAATTTTCTTCTCCATGTAGTCCAGTAAACAATAAATCCATCCAAATATTTCATAATAAATATTATTATTTTCATTTAAATTTTAATCATTTGATGTTACCATGAATTATTTATTATTGAAATTTTACTAAATATTTTTTTAGTGAAAAAAATTAATGTATTTTATTTCATTAACTTATTACGCAGTAATCTATTTATTGTAATAACAAGTCAAAAAAATTACGTCCAACTGATTATAAAAATTTAAATATTTTATAAAAATATTATTATATAATTGGGTTATATTATTATTATTTTCAGTAAGAAAAAGGATATTAATACTTAATCTACGATGTAATATTGATCATCATAAATAATAATAATAATAATAATAATATGATGATGATATTATAATTTGTTTCCCCTAAATCATATTCCATAAAATGTAATATATAATTTAATAGTTTATATATTTATTGAGAATATTGTAATTTTTCGTTAATGAAAACATCAGTGATTAAAAATATCATATACATGTTTTAAAAAATAAATAAATAATTATTAAAATATATGTTATTTATCGGTTATATTAATGAAATATTGGGATATAATATGAATAATCTAGAACATAAATGAAGTTATTATTACAATAATTAATGCATTCTATGATAAGGAATTTATATTTCAACAATTTAGTAATAGTGCATCAAACACATGATGAAAACTTTTATTTAAAAATTGAAACATTTCTTAAGTGAATGGTTGTGTGGGATTCCATAGGAATTATAAAATCTGGGGTAGATCATAATAAATAATTATTTTTTAATTAAGGAGTTATTTTGAGTGAAATTATATTCCGTTGGCAAGAGCATCAACGGCGGAGTTTGCCTCACGGTAAGTATGGGTGGCGATATAATCAATCCTGTGGAGCAAGTTAAGGCTGTTCATCCAACGTGAAGTATGCTTCCAGGCCAGATGAGTGATGCCATTCCATATGACATGAATGATGGTGGATGAATCACACTCAATCCATAGTTTCCTCCATCCTCTTTGAAGAGAAAAATCAACAGCATGGATGACACCCAGCAGTTCCGCCTCCATAGATGACGAGTGACCACATCCAACGAAGAAACAACCCTGACACTGATTCTATTTATTTGTTTCTAATAAACTGCACTAGATCTGAATTTTCTTTGCAGATCAACAACATCTGGTTGGCGGCAGTGGAATAGCTCATTCATGAGATCTGGTATATTAGAAATGATCTTATTCATAATAATCATTCTTTTAATCTCAATGCAGGAAAATCTCAGATCCTTGTGGCAATCCAGGAAGCTTCTTTTATTCAAAAAGATTGCTGCAACAACTCAGTTGGAGACTTTGAGATCCTTCACCGTCTCCGTGTTCCTGGGAATTATCCAAAGCCAAAACGCACCTTCGAGGTTTTCTGGCAGGCTCTAATGCAGGGATGGATCAAAGTTAATGTTGTATTATAACTAGCATATGAAATGTCAATACTTTCTCCATAAACCATGAATGGTATAAAAATAACACATCCACAGTAAAACATATCACAAAACCTTCAATGCAATACAAATGTTTTGTATCATAATAAATCAACATCAAATAAGCTTAAAATCCATCAAAGGATGTTGACATAGATGAAATCAAAACTATTTGAGAGAAATATATCTTTTCTCGAAATCATTGAAAAGTCACACATTTATAAAGGAAGTGATTTAAAAGAGATTTTTGAATCAATGTGTCTCATACCACTTTGAATATTTTGAAAAGAGATATCATTTCTAAACATTCATGTCCATGTAAATAAATCCTTAAAATCATTTTGAAAACATGGAAATTAATTAAAAATATTTAGAAAGATAAATCTTTTAAACATTTAAAATTATGATCTTGATAAAGAGTACCTTTCACAAATTCTTAAAATATTCATTTTAAAATCATTTAAAAGTAACATAATTATAAAATAAAACATTTATTTTTAAAATATTCTTATAATATTTTAAGGGATGCTATGATGATTTATAACAACGGTAAATAGCCGCACCCGCCGTATAAGTTAAAAAAAGACATTCTTACCTTAAATTTGTCGAGGAGGTTAAAAGTTCCTTGTTTGGAAAACTAAAGAAAGATTCCTTTGAAAACACATAAGGGTATAAATGAATTTAACCCATTTTCTATTAAATAGTAATAAATTTTTTAAATATATTTTTAAGGAACATGGATGTGGATGATAAAGGGAGCCTAGTTGATAATTACGTATAAACAACCTCGGATAATGAAGAGATTGTGAAATAAACCCTTACCTTGTACATTTCCATGGATGGGGGTAGGTTAACCTCTTGTATATTGGTGAAATAATTGTTATTAAAATATAATATAATAATATAAATTAATATGATATCATATATGATCTTTTAACATTTCTTTGTTAATAATATCTTAGTATTATCGTTGTTTCGGGTGTTAACTTACTCGTTTTGTTTTATATGTTTTGTTACATAAGCCATGTTTGTCATGGATAGGATGTATATTATTCATATCCAGAATAATATCAAGTCCTTAAACAATATTTTTAAATCATGAAATGATAATTATACTTTAATGGATACGATGGAGAATGAATCTCATCGCGTTCGTGGAGACGGTAGTCCGTACGTATGCACGAGCAACAATATCATTCTTTTGATACTAAAATAAAATATAATTGTATAGTATATCATATATACAGAATCATTATCATGTTATATTTATTATTTACATGAATTATAAACCATTATTATACCCATCCAAATAATAATATATTGAATAACAATTACACCACGACGTGGAGACGGTAAGTCGTACGTACTCACGTATGGTGACATGTCATTCAAAGGATGGATGGAAAACATAATATGGTTGTACCAAATTTATAATAATATTATATTATATAGGAGATACTGGATTCATTATTTTAGAATGGTAATAACAAATAAAGAAGAAGTGGAAGAAGAAAGGAATTTGAAAAAGGGTGGTGAAATCATTACCTCTTCTTTGGGTTCTTCCTTTTGATTTGATCAAAAGGGCTCCTTAAGTTGTCTTTATGACTAATGTAAGGCCTCTAGGATGAATTTAGGGATGTTGAGAGAGTATTTGGGAAGAGGTTGGCCGATCCAGAAGGTTTTGAAGGTGTGAGTTAATGAGAAGGGAAAGTTTCCTTTTATAAGAGGGGTGAGGGGCACCTTTGAAAAAACAAGAAATATTATTTTATATTAAATTCATATTCGGATTATAATGTCTCCAAAGTGGATTATTTAAATTTTATGGTGGGGATAGGTCGAAAACCACTCAACCAATAGAATTTATATAGGTTTGGGTGATTATACTAACCTTATCTTTAAGTATTATTTCTTAGTTAATTAGTTTCACTTTTACAATGTCTCTTTGTATTTTTATATTATATGGTTAATAAACATACTATATACACTCAAGAGACCACAAGTGGTCCATTAATGATACAAATATCATGATATAAGTCTCTTTTACAATCCTTAGTTTTTAGGAATTTAATATCAATTAATAATATAATATTTTTTTTAAAAACTCTTTTCTGTCAATTATGACACTATTCAATAGTTGATTTTTGTAAAAATCATAAAATAATTATTACTTCGAAAAAAGTTAATTAAATAATTCCTAAAATGTCATATTAACCTAGGAAATTAGTTCAATTCATAAAC
This sequence comes from Viscum album, assembly GCA_963277665.1. NCBI lineage: Eukaryota > Viridiplantae > Streptophyta > Magnoliopsida > Santalales > Viscaceae > Viscum > Viscum album. The sequence continues at coordinate 1,062,006,306 of OY728120.1, read as the reverse complement.
AGTATCAAATTATATTAATTTGGGTATCTAAAATATTAATCATTTTAATTTTTCACTATTATGGTTATTACTGCATCACCATTGTGTCATATATAAACTAAATTATTTAATGTCTAAAAATTATAAATAAAACACAATTATGTAGGATATATTTTTATCTTTCTAATGAATATTTATAGTCTAAAATTAAACATATATATCCCTATGTAAAAATTGTTTTTGTAAAAGATATATGCTTGTGTCATTTTTGTATTCATTTTAACTTAATTAAAATAAAGTGTCCCTATCACTTACAAGGGGCACCATGGGGTCCCAAAATCGACCCAACGATGCCCATGGTCGGACATGTATCAACCAATAATGTTAGGACATGTTTTAGGGTAATTTTGAATTATTATAATATTATTTTTTAACCCTTATTTACCAGATTTACCCTTTAACCATGATAAATAAAATATTTACCGAAGTAATTATTCCAAATGTCTAAAAATAAAAGTTACCTATTTACACAATTTGAAAATCATGATTCCAAATATGGAATCCATTTTTCCAAATTCAAAACACAGAACTGGCAGAAATTTTTTTAAAATTAATTCCCGCTATCAAAACAAAGAGCGTGTTTTTAAGATATAATAATTATCTAAAGATTGATACTTGTTTATGTTTGGTTTAATTGTGAAATTATGTCCAATGACCAAAATTGTATTAAATGGTAAAAATATATTCTAAATATACTTTAAAACCACTCAAATTTATAATTTATCACTATTAATTATTTTGATTAAAAAAATTGTTTTTAATTAAAATTTAGTAATTTTCACTATTCATCAATATATTAAAGTTATCCAAAAACTACCAAAATTTCAACTTAGTCTAATTTCGATACTCCAAATCCAAAAATGAAGTCCATTTTGAGAGATAAAATTTCTAAAGTTTTAAAAATTAGGTATTACTATTCATAACGGCTAGTTTGATTTGGTTGTGGTGTGTGTTAGAAGTCGAAGTTGCCTACAACACACACTACTGTATTATTCAAAGGAAAGCATATCGTGGAAGATTGGGATGTTTCATTGTAAATTTTTGATGTCCCCATTCTAAAAAGTAAATTTATTTAGTCAAATTGAATATATAAAAGTTTAAAATATGGGATTTAAAATGGTTTCACTATTAAAAGTTGGTTAAAGTGCAATACTAAAAATGAATTTGTTCTTACATTATGTCTATGTAACACATAATATGGATTCTAAAATTATAAGGATTATATAAAGTTTAAAATTTAGTTAATACTATTCATAACCTCTCTTGATCAGCTTGTTTGTTAAGTCATGGTGCGATTGAACTCGGTGTTGCATGTAGTGCAAGTTATTGAATTATTTTGAAGAAATAACAAACTATGAAATCTTGGGGTGTTACATTCTCCCCTCCTTCAATAAATTGTGTCCTCGCAATTTGAAATTGTTCTTCGAAAATAAAATGTTGAATATAGAAAATATCTTTGTGGGAAAAGCCACATCAAAAATTTGGTTAATAAAATTTAGTCTTAATAAGAGGAAAAGAGAAATGAAAGGGTCACCACCAAATTATGTTCTCTATTCGGAGAACATTGGTGGAAATTAGAGACATATAATTGGAGGAAAAATGTAAATATTTATAGGTAGTGATTGAGGTCATCAATCACAAACAAGTGTAAATTTGAGGGCCTTAAATTCATCAATCTATGAAGATTTAAAATACCATCAGTTCAGCAAAACATATGGTATTAGGATAACACATTTTTTATTGTTTTAAGATCCCTTCACTAAAGTATAAGAATTACTTTCTTAATTGAATAAGAGAAGAAGAAAAATATATACTTGGCAAGTAGAGTCTCATCCTTTAACTATGTTCTACCACAAACTCATCTTTCACTCTAAAAGATAATAGAACTTAAAAATAATATTCTATTTATCATATTCGTATAGGGTAAAAAAATTGAATTTATAATTCATCTAGAAGAACCAATAAAAAAAGACATTATTCAATCCACGAAATCACATGGGTCAGTGGTAGGTGATACACCCTTGTCACCCATCGGTTGTGGCTTCAAGTCTCACGGCCTTGCCGGACGCGACGGGTTGCCGCTCGACCTCTGGGTTGTCCTTTTATGGAAATCCAAAATAATCCAAACTAGAACTATCCAAAATACTTCAGCCCAAAATTTATAAGGAAGGTAAACACAATGATGATCCTTTTTTCCACGTAATAACATGTGGACACCTTCATCATGTATTCTTTTAAAACACTGCAACATCTTAAATTACCATAAAACCTTATTGATTACTTTCTTGATCCCTTATTCCTTAAATAATAATAGATATACACATTCAATCCAAAAATGTTGTAAACCCCAACAATGATGGAATGTACAAATCATTAATCAGTTTCATGGTAGTCAAGAATATCCAATATAATTTATCCAAATCAATAATGTATTATTCTAAAATCACTACCTTGGTATCAGAACCATATAATGGTTTATGTTTCTCTCAACCATATATTTTCAAAAAATTTAACCTACTATTGAGTCACATTTCTTTGTTCCACACAATCTCAAGTCCTTAATGAAATAGTACTGCAGTACAATCCTTATATACTCCATAATTATTATAACAAGTACATTTTTGATACAACACTCAAATGACATAATCAACATAAGAAATATAATCATTCCTCTTCATCTGTGGTAGTATAATAACATGATTATTATTCAATAGCATCATTTGCAGCATAGTCTGATGACTGGGACATATGTTCGCTTAGTGTCCAAACTCCTTGCAAATGAAGAATTGTACATTTGAAACCATTTTCTTACCATTGCAGTCATGTACTTTGTTCCCCTTTCCTCCACAATTATAACAAACTCTTATTCCTTTTAGGCAAGTTTCAGGGTGTTTCTTCCCACAGTTATCACATATGGGAAAATTCCTCTTTTCCCTCTTCCCTTTATCCATCATTCTATCTTCCATCCTTTTCTTCTATTGCTTCCTTTCAAAGCCATAGGACTCAGTAAACTCTTTACTTATCTTATCAAAACATGATATTATTTCTTCATATGATGATAATATATGGGAGACTATTACTCTTATAAATTCTGGCTGAAGACCATGAAAGATATGATCCTTCATTCTCTTTGGATCATGTGCATTGCTGTAGTTATCATTCCTTCTACTGGGTGCCATTTCTAAAAAATGACATACACTAGATTAGTTTATGAATAACAATACCTAATCCCAAACTTGTAAAACACATAACATAAATTAAATAGTTTATGGATATAATCAATAATCATAAAAATGTCTCCTTTGAGGAATTATATTCTAATAAACCCTTCATAATGTTTTATAAAGAAAATGAGAAATATCCTAAGCATATCCCCCAGGAGTGTCGTAACCAAGAGTGCAGCAAGGCCCATTTTCGTGCACCAGTTCCCATTCGAGTCCAGCTCAAAACGGTGTTTTCTGGTTTTACCCCTAGGTACATCTGTGCCAGAGCCGCCTCTACCTGCTCGTATCCAGATAGGGATGTATTTCTCGAAAAACTCACAAAATCTCTACAATACCAAAATTCTAGGAAGTTATTCTATACTAATCCTCAAAGTTCATCTTATGTCTACGTGCTCTAATCAGAGTATATCTTAATCTAGTTTACAAGGTTATTACTAAACCTCCTCTGATACCAACAGTAACGCCCTAACCCCAGTTACCCAGAGTCGGTTCATTATTTTAATACATTGGCATGATTACAAGGAATCAAGTCCCAACGGATCGATCGGTTTAGTAGTCTTAGAAAATAGATTACATACATGAATGTTACATTACACTTCATAACATACAATACAACATAAATAATCCTTTATTAATGCCATTATTCCCTCGTCTTAACACAGCATATCAATCACAATATACTTCTTGGAATCCTGGGAAAAATAAAACATAGAAAATGGGTGAACTCAAATGCCCAGTAAGGATATCAATATATCAGAAACTTTCATAAATATGAATAAACATTTAAGGAAATGTATAAATAAAACAAAATCCTTTTAAACATGATCATCAATATAGAATGGAAAAAATAAAATAAAATAATTCCATTTACTTATTCACATGGATATTCTAGTAATCGAATAATCACATGAAATATCAATAAAAACTTTCATAATGATGGAATGCATAATGCCAGACTATCAAAACCACATAGCCAAGGCCTCGTGCCAAGACTGCAAATAAGATTTTTTCAAGGCCTTGTGCCAAGACACTAGTTTGTCTCATGAGACCTACTGATGCATCGTGGAGCTATAGAGGGCTCCACCCATCACTTACTAAGTCCAATGCATTCCCGTATGAAAAGGTTTAAACATAACATAAAAATTCGTATTAAAACTAGCATACAAAATGTCAATACTTTCTCCATAAACCATGAATGGTATAAATATAACACATCCACAGTAAAACATATCACAAAGCCTTCAATACAATACAAAAGTTTGGTATCATAATAAATCAACTTCAAATAAGCTTAAAATCCATCAAAAGATGTTGACATAGATGAAATCAAAACTATTTGAGAGAAATATATATTTTCTCCAAATCATTGAAAAGTCACACATTTATAAAGGAAGTGATTTAAAAGAGATTTTTGAATCAAAGTGTCCCATACCACTTTGAATCTTTTGAAAAGAGATATCATTTCAAAAAATTCATGACCATGTAAATAAATCCATAAAATCATTTTGAAAACATGGACATAAATTAAAAATATTTAGAAAGATAAATCTTTAAAACATTTAAAATTATGATCTTGATAGAGAGTACCTTTCACAAATTCTTTAAATATTCATTTTGAAATCATTTAAAAGTAACATAATTATAAAATAAAACATTTATTTTCAAAATATTCTTATAATATTGTAAGGGAAGAAATGATGATTTATAATGATGGTAAATAGCTGCACCCGCCGTATAAGTTAAAAAAAATACATTCTTACCTTAAATTTTTCGAAAAGGTTAAAAGTTCCTTGTTTGGAAAATTACGGAAGGATTCCTTTAAAAACACATAAGGGTATAAATGAATTTAACCCATTGTCTAGTAAAAAGTAAAAATGTATTTAAATACATTTTTAAGGAACATGGATGTGGATGGTAAAGAGATCCTAGTAGATAATTACGTGTAAACAACCTCAGATAATGAAGATATTGTGAAATAAACCCTTACCTTGTACTTTTCCATGGATGGGAGTAGTTTAAACTCCTTTATAATGGTGAAATAATTGTTATTAAATTATAAAATAATCATATACATTAATATGATATCATATATGATCTTTTAACATTTCTTTGTTAATAATATCTTAGTATTATCGTTGTTTCGGGTGTTAACTTACTCGTTTTCTTTTATATGTTTTGTTATGTAAGACGTGGTTGTCATGGATAGTTTGTATATTATTCATATCCAGAATAATATCAAGTCCTTAAACATTATTTTTAAATCATCAAATGATAATTATACTTGAATAGATACAATAAAGAATGAATCTCATCGCGTTCGTGGAGATAGTAGTCTGTACGTACAGACGAGCGACAATATCATTCATTTGATATTAAAATAATATATAATTGGATGGTATATCATATATACAGAATCATTATCATGTTATATTTATTATTTCCAAGAATTATAAACCATTATTATACCCATCCAAAAAATAATATATTGAATAACAATTACACCACGACATGGAGACGGTAAGCCGTACGTACGCACGTATGCTGACATGTCATTCAAAGGATGGATAGAATAATGAATATGGTTATACCATATTTATAATAATATTATAGTATATAGGAGATACTGGATTCATTATTTTAGAATGGTAATAACAAATAAAGAATAAGTGGAAGTAGAAAGGAACTTGAAAAAGGGTGGTGAAATCATTACCTCTTCTTTGGGTTCTTCCTTTTGATTTGATCAAAAGGGATCCTTAAGTTGGATTTATGACTAAAGTAAGGCCTCTAGGATGAAGTTAGGGAAGCTGAGAGAGTATTTGGGCAGTTTTTGTCAGAACCAAATGGTTTTTAAGGTGTGAGTTAATGAGAAGGGAGAGTGCCCTTTTATAAGAGGGGTGAGGGGAACCTTTGGAAAAGCTAGAAATATTATTTTATAATAAATTCATATTCGGTTTCTAATGGCTCCAAAGTGGATAATTTAAATTTTAAGGTGGGTATAGGTCTATAACCACTCCAAAAATATAATTTAGATAGGTTTGTGTCATTATACTAACCTTATCATTAAGTATTAACTCTTAGTTAATTAGTTTCACTTTTACAATGTCTCATTGTATTTTTATATTATATGGTTAATAAACATACTATATACATCCAAGAGACCCCCAAGTGGTCCATTAATGATAAAAATATCATTATATAAGTCTCTTTTCCGAAACATATATTTTTATGAATTTAATATCAATTAATAATATAATATTTGTTTTAAAAACTCTTTTATGTCAATTTTGACACTATTCAAGAGTTGATTTTTTTAAAAATCATAACAGATTTATTACTTAGCAAAAAGTTAATTAAATCATTAGTAAAATGTCATATTAACCTATGAAATTAGTTTAATTCATATAAAGTCTCAAATTATATTTATTTTGGTATCTACGATATCAATCATTTTAATTTTTCACTATTATGGTTATTAGTGCATCACTATTGTGTCATATATAAACTAAATTATTTAATTTCTAAAAATTATAAATAAAATACTATTATGTAGGAAATATTTTTATCTTTCTAATTAATATTTATAGTTTAAAATTAAACATATATAACCCTATTTAAAAATTGTTTTTCTAAAAGATATATGCTTGTGTCATTTTTGTATTCATTTTAACTTAATTAAAATAAAGTGTCCCTATCACTTACAAGTCGCACCATGGGGTCCCAAAATAGACACAAAGATGCCCATGGTCGGACATGTATCAAAAAATAAGGTTAGGACACGTTTTAGGGTAATTTTTTATTATTATAATATTATTTTTAACCCTTATTTACCCGATTTACCCTTTAACCATGGTAAATAAAATATTTACCGAAGTAATTATTCAAAATGTACAAAAATAAAAGTTACCTATTTACAAAATTTTAACATCCTGATTCCAAATATGGAATCCATTTTTCCAAATTCAAAACACAGAAGTGGCAGAAATTAATTTAAAATTAATTCCCGCTGTCAAAACAAAAAGCGTGTTTTTAAGATATAATAATTATCTAAAGATTGATACTTGTTTATGTTCAGTTTAATTATGAAATTATGTCCCATGGACAAAATTTTATTAAATGGTAAAAATATATTCTAAATATACTTTAAAACCACTCAAATTCATAATTTATCACTATTAATTATTTTGATTAAAAAAGTTGTTTTTAATTAAAATTTATTAATTATCACTGTTCATCAATATATTAAAGTTATCCGAAAAGTACCCAAATTTCACCTTAGGATAAATTAGATACTCCGAATCCAAAAATGGAGTCCAGTTCGAGAGATAAAATTTATAAAATTTTAAAAAATAGGTATTACTATTCATAACGGCTAGTTTGATTTGGTTGTGGTGTGTGTTAGAAGTCGAAGTTGCGTACAACAAACCCTACTGTATTATTCAAAGGAAAGCGTACCGTGGAAGCTTGTGATGTTTCATTGTAAATTTTTCATGTCCCCATTCTAAAAAGTAAATTTATTCAGTCAAATTGAATATATAAAATTTTAAAATATTGGATTTAAAAAGGGTTCACTATTAAATGTTGGTAAAAGTGCAATACTAAAAATGAATTTGTTCTTACATTATGTCTAGGAAACTCATAATATGGATTCTAAAATTATAAGGATTATATAAAGTTTAAAATTTAGTTAATACAATTCATAACCTCTCTTGAACGGCTTGTTTGGTAATTCATGGTGCGCTTGAACTCGGTGTTGCATGTAGTACAAGTTATTGAATTATTTTGAAGAAATAACAAACTATGAAATCTTGGGGTGTTACAACTTGAGGGTGTTATGGGAATTCGGGACATAAAAGGGGAAGAAAATGGAATTTTTGGGCTTGTTTTACGGTTTGCTCATGGTTAGGGCAAGGTAACCATGGAGCTGTGGATTGAAACTCACACAGGGTCGCCAAACAGTTGGGAAAACTATGTAGAATTCCCAGGAAACTGTGCAAAGGAAGTGATCTTCGACAGTAGCTTCCACATAGTTTGTGCATGGTTTGGAAAACTGTGTTTGGAAACCATGAATCCGTGAAAATTTTACAAAATTACAAAAAATCCACCCTATAATTTTAAAACCCAAATCGGGGTTTTCCTCCTCCTCTTCCATTGCAACCCTAGGAATGAACCAAAAGGGCCAAGAGTATCCAAGGATCGATCTCATTCGATATTTGACCATTTGGAGTGCCATTGGATGAGAATCGAAGATATGGGTGAGTATAATCTTCCCCTACTATCTCTTTTCCAATTTAGGTCTTGTATTTTGGGTGATTGCAATCTAATGCTCTGAAACCTATTTTTTTCTGTGAGGATTTGGTTGAATCATCAAGTGGTTTTTGAATCCAAATCAAGGGAAATGATTAAAAGTGTGTTCATCAATGGATTCTAGGTAGGTGGTCTACAGATTATATCCCTTGAGTTTTATAGTGATTTGTGCATGTATTGTTTTGATTCTTACCATATTATGAAGAGTTTGTCATTCCATTATTGTGATGTGATGCTTAGGGTGTCTAAACAACCTAATGAAACCCTCATGATCTCCACGGGATGCATGGAGGATGATGTGACCTATATTAGGGCTACCAATGGGGTGCTCCCACATTCGCGGACTTAGAGTTTAGCTATGTAAATGTTGGGAAATTGTGCAAGAACATATACCCCTCGATGAATATGATATTAAGCTTGAAGGATGTGAAAGGGAGTCCTAGTAACAAACCATGGTTGGGAAGTGACCTATGTGGGTGTTTGATTGTCTTAACAAGGGGTTAAGTGAGATAAGGGGAACTACTAAAGGATTAGCTTTCTATATGATTATGCTTAGTGAGATAATCTTGGGAAATCTAAATTGGGGATGAATTTGTGGAATGGGTTAATACATGACAATTAGGTGGTACACCTAAATGATTGAATGTAATGATGGGATTGTGTTATGTAATATGATAATTGTAATTTGAATGCATATATGGGTAATTTATTGTGAAATGATGAATGGGTAAATGGGATAATATGTTGAAAGGATTAAATACTATAATGTAATGCATTATGATGTTGGTAAAGGGTCCTAATAAGTTAGTCATGATGAACAAAGCCTAGTGAGATAGTGACAATGAATAATTTCTAAGTGAGATAAGTGTAATAAAAGAGAATGGTGCTAAATGGATAAACAATGTAAAATGTGGTAAATGTGTAATGGGGTAAGGAATGGAAATAACTCTCATTTTATTGTTATAATTTACATTTTCCATGGGAAATAGTTGTGATGTTGTTTTAATGGTTGGTGTATATACATATATATATATCCTGTGTAAATGGCTTGGTAGAGTGGGGTATCGACTTGAGGTTCTATGCCCATGGATTGAGATGGACTAAGGCTCTAAACTCCACCCCTAATGAATTGGTTATGGAAGAGGACTAGTGCTTCATTACCCTAATGGTTTCATTCCACCCGTACTGAGGCTTTGAGGTGAGGATATTGTATTGATGTCATTCCACCCAGACTCAGGCTTCGAGGTGAGGATATTTAATTTATGTCATTCCACCTGTAATGAGGATTCTAGGTGAGGATAATGGGTTGAGGTGATATGAGTATCCCTAGTGAGATATGGACATGATTTGTTTCCCTTATTGAATGTGATTTATTGCCTTAGACCCTTGTGTATATGATATTTATGCCTAACCCATGGAACTTGTGATTAAACAGATTAAGTAAAGAATATGGAATAAGAAATAGAAATGCGATGAATTCTAGTCATGAATTAAAGAAACCGTGTTATCTAATGGCACCCGAACATTCCCTTATTTTCTTACCATTTATTTTGTACTTGCATGAACTATTTGTTAGACTGGATATTTTTTCGACACTGTTAGTGGTGGCCTACTGAGTTTTGTACTCACACCCTACTCAGGCCACCGTTGGGTACCTGAGAAGAAATATTGGTTTCAGGTTTGGACAAGGCCAGAGGCTCATCTCTAGGATGTTGAGTTGGGATCAGGACATACGTGGAGAAGGATATGGACTTAGGGTTTTAACCTGTTCAGATATTTAACAGTTTGTTTTATTTTAGGTTTCTTTCACTTGAACTACTAGTATGGTTTGACATTGTTGTATTTGGTTTGGGTTGTATCATGTTTGGAAAACGTTTGGTTATGAATGTTTTTTTATTTGTTTCATACAGTTTCTGTTTTTTTATTGTGATCTATTGGGGATTACTCTGTTAAATAGGGTATAGTCTACTCATGTGGCTTATTAGTCCCTCGTCACTATTGGAAAACTTCTAGCATACGTGGTGTCGTGCTTAAGGTTATGTGACAACTCGGTACAGAGCACAAGATTAGTGGCTCCGGGTCAGGGACATTCAAAAGTGCTATCAGAGGAGTTATTTTCTATTATTACTATTTAAGGATGTTAGACAGAAGATTAGGATGTCATAGGATGTGGTAATGAGCTAATTCTTGTGAGTAGCTAACCCATGCATGAGGGAAAAACCAAGTCACCTGGGGTTGGAATTGTTGTTCTTGATGTGTGTTGTTACAGTTGGATGATATTTCATCACTGAGTGATTCACATGTTGTGTGATTTTACTGATTTATGATATTTATCTCATGGCCAAAATGGCATGTGGTTGTTCATTCATGTATCACATTAGAAACCTTGGGATATAGGTGGAATGCATCATTATAGGAACACACATAGGATGGGTGTGCGGGGAATAGAGAGTAAAGTGAATTTTACTCCCATTGATAAATCTGATGAAAATGATGCCTAATAATTGTAATAAAAGTGGGTGAATGGAAAGAATGAAAATTAGTAAATGTTATAATAGGGTTACAATTTTTGGCTATAATAAATTTTAAAGGATTTATTGGTGTCTAATAAAGTGATTCATAATGATGGTAATATTGTTAATGAAGTCTTCCCAATGAAAGGTTTAAATGAGTTTCAATGATGATTTTAAAATGTTGTGAAATGGTAAATGTTCCTAAGAGGATGGGATCATGTTGTAAAAGAAGAATGAGTTTGAAGAGGTGTTGAAAAAAGACTCATGATTAAGTAAATTGGTTACCCCATGTTGACCATGACCTGTGGTAGGTATGGTAGAGGGTTGTGTTTCATTTGTGATGGTGAACATTGGGATATAGTATAAATAATAGTATTTTAAGGTTGTTAGCGTGAGGAGTTTTTCCATCTGTTGTTAAATACTGTTGTTCATTTTCCGAAGTGTTGGTTTAACGATAAGTTAAAATGAGAATTTTTGGTTTCAAAGGTTAGTATCAATAGTTTGGTCGGTTTGACCCTAGTATGTGTGGGTTGGGTTAGTGAGAGTTCCTTGGTTGGGACTTGGGGTTTGAATTGTGAATCCTTTTCAGTTGTGGTATGGCCGATGTGGTGTGTTTAAGAAACCCATGGTGGGCTTGTGGCCTTTGGGTTGTGAGGCATTGTTTGGTAATGTGAGTGAGGAACCCTTGTGGTCTGTGACTGTATAGAGTACATTCTGGATCCTAAGGATGGTCCATGGGACTTGGTGACCTTGTGAGGTGAGACCTTACGAGTTGTTTCTTGAATCCCAGAGAGGATGTTTTTCTCATTGTGTGGATTATTGTGTACACCTTTGGTGTGGAACCTTGAGTAGATGGTTGTCTGTGCACTAGCCATAGTGTGATCCAGATTGGGAGTGAGAGTTCCATTCATGGTAATTTCTTGGATCTTGTCATGGTGTGTGGTGTTTTGAGAGAGGACCAATGGCTTTGAATGTTTGTGATTCTATTCAAGGGATTTGGTATTGTCCAACATTCAAGGGGACCTATGAGAAAGGTCAGATAGATTTTCTACTGCTTTTGGGTGTGCTCCACACATATAGATGTTTCAGACATTGGTAGTGGGACCCAAAGTGCCACATGTTGTAGGTTTGGCCTTCAGGGATATGTGGTAAGGTTGATGGATGGTTGTGCTACTCTAGTTGTGGTAACACATTGATAGTTTTATAAATCAAGGGTGTATTCATGGGAGGATATCCCCGGGATGTAGGTTCCTTGGAATATAAAGCATGAGATATGTTGCAAAGGTGGATTAAATACAAGTTTGGGGGGGGGGGATAATTTTGTCCAATTCTCCCATAAGGGCACCCTGGTGCTTGTGATAGGATGTAAGGTTTGTTTTAAAGGGTTGTAACACAAATATATCTAACTCTCTTATATTTGGATGATTATTAATGAGGGTCTTGAGGTTGTCTCTGAGTCGAAAGGAAAGAGTGGATAGAGTGTGGTTACATTCCCTTACTTGATGGTGACACCCAAAGCGAGGGTTGTCATGTGGCTCAACTTGTTGACTGAATGGTTTGGTTTTTGGGTGAGCTGAAGAGGCCGCGTCAGGGTTGATGAGGCTAACTAACAAAAATATAGGGGTAGGTATTAAAGCAGGAAATGAGCTATATGCAAGTTATGTTTATTTTGGTTAGGGGATAATGGTTTGGATGGTGTGGAAGATCAAGTGCTGCAATTGTTGGTTGTTAGGGAAACATCGAAAGAACTCAAGTGGTGTTGTTGAAATAGTTCCACATTAAATTATGGTTCATGGTTTCTTGGTGGTTTGGTTGTGGGGTGATGGTTGGATCTTGTTGGAAATGAAACATGAGTGGTAGTGATTAAGTGTTGATGAGATGTGTTTGATTGGGGGGCATGAAATTCTTGGCAGGCCATGGAGTCCAATAGTTGAAAAATATAAATGGATAATTTGGTTTCATTTTTCTTTGAAAACGTCTTAGCATACATCATCTAGTGATGAGCATGCCCAACATCTTGACATTGTCCCACATATGTTGGGAAGCTCTGGTTCATACCAAGAGACATGGTGGTGTTTTGTTGGACATCGGACATCCTGCAGTTACGCTCATGGAAATGGTATATCTGGAGCATGAAGATGGGATGTACTCCCTCAATGGATTGGGTTAAGGTCCCTAGAATGAACGAATGTTGACTAACATTGCAGGTGCTGTTCATGGAATCCAGGAATGGGCACTGGGTTACATTCATTTTATTTCTTTGAAAAGTGTAGTTATCCATGTCAATGTTTGGGGGTTCTGTTTCTGAAAGTGTATAAGATTCTGTGGTTGGAATCCCTATTTGGAGTAGTGGTAACAACACCCATAAGGTGGAGAGTGATAAGTTAGTCATAGATGTGAAGAGGAGAACATCGAGTTGATGTAGTGGCACCGAGAAGCTAGTAAGGAACCTCTAAGGTGATTTTCAGGTTACTTGGAGTGGCGTGTTGGCCTTGGATGTGGTGACAGATGAGACCAGTGCTGGATTTGAGCTCATAGTGGTTCTTTGTGAAGAATTCAATGGTTGTACTGAAGTCATAATAGGGTGTGGTTGGATATGAAAACATGGTGTGGTAACAGAGGTTGGGTTCTATGACTCCAATGAAGAATGGGGTTAGACTCAGGTAATTTTCCCTTGTGTGGTTTTTGGGAACGTCATGAAGTGAGTGGACCTTCACCATGTGGTGTGGTGTTATGCCAAGGGTGGAGTTTTATGACATTATAGAGGGCAGCAATTTAGTGATAATGAATTCTATTGGAATTCAGGAAACAACCTCAGTGGGTGTGTGGGATGACAATGATTGGCTTCAATTTAGTAATCAATTTGGGAAGGTTGGAATGGAGTAGAATATCATTTGTGGAAGATGGATGTTCATGGGAAATCCTATTGGGTTTGGTCTGACTTAAGATGATAAACTTGAAAGTGTGTGGTGGGAGTGACCCACCTCTTGGTTCATGTTGTATCAACAAGTGCCTTTTGAAATGAATTGGTACCTGAGTGAGGTCATGTTGATCTTATTCCTTGAATGGATAGTGTGATAATGTCCTTATGATTAGTTTCTATGCTGTGACTATATTTCAATATGGGGTAATTCCCTATGGATTCTAGGGATCATTGGGTTGGATCATGTTAGGATATGAGAAGTAGGTTTGTGTTCTGGTGGTACTTAATCAATGGATAAGGTACCAGGTGACTAAAAATGGTGGAAAGAACCATACATGATAAATGGTTGGTTGATTAAGTGATCAAAATTTCAGGTTGGAATGACTCGAGTGGTCACTATTCGGGTGAGTTGGTCCAGGTAGAGGGCTTTGGAATGGTTTAACTGGTAGAGTAGCTAAGATTTTTGAGTTGAATTTGGATGTTTTGTTGTGGAATGAAATCTTCAAGAAATGTGGTTGGTAGGGTTGTGTGTTTTCCTCCAGGTGATGCTAGTTTTATTCACCGTTTGAGTTGGGTGAATAGGCATATGACGCCATGTGTTTTGGGTCATGAGTTGTGCATAGGATCGGCCCGATGAGGTGATGATTTGTTCCTCCACGATGATGTGATGTTGTATGTTTCCTTGTGTTGAGAGTTAGGCTTTGTCGCCTAAGTTTTTCCCATGAAATTCTCATGGTGGAAATTGTTGAATTGGATGCATGATTGATGAGTTTTATGGTCATGAAGTGGGTTTTTGTGAGGAAGTCTCGAGTGGAATGTATGTACCCTCGAACCATGTTCGGTGGCCTTGTGATGTGAAAAACCCATGGAAAGTGGGCATTCCTTGTGGCATGATCCCTTGTAATAGACGTAGGTTATGCTTAGAAGAGTAGCTCGAGGATGATCCATTTTAAGGTTGGGAGGTTGTAGGATCCCAAATATTTTTATGGTATTATTTTGTTTATGTTTTGGTTTGAAATATTAATTTTGAAAAAAATAATTTTTTCCCAAGGTTCATGTGATGACTAGGAGGGGTTCGGGGGTTCAGGACATAAAAGGGGAAGAAAATGTAATTCAGCAGCATGTTTCGCGGTTTGGGCATGGTTAGTGAAAAATATGGGGTGCATCCTAGGTAACTGTGTGGACATGGACAAAAGATCATGAATGATTGGTGCACGGTTGAGAAAACCATGTAGAACTCCTAGGAACCCATGCGAAGGGGGTGATCTCCGGTAGTAGCATTCGGAAATATTGCGCACAGTTTGGAAAACCGTGCAGGTAAACCATGCGACCCAAAAACGTTTAAAAAAATACAAAAATTCCACCTCGTGATTTTAAGAACCATCTTGGGTTTTTCCTCCTCCTCCACCCTTGTAACCATAGGAACAAACAAAATGGGTCTATAGAATCCAAGGATCAATCTCATTTTATTGATCGTTTGATGTGTCATTGGATGCGAATCAATGATCCAAGTGAGTTTAATCTTCACCTCCACTCTCTTTTTTTGGTTTAGGTCTCATATTTTGGGAGATTTTCATCTGAAGATCTCAAACCTCCCTTTTTTGGTGATTTTTAGGTTGAAGCTTCAAGGGGTGTTTGAATCCAGATCATGGGCAATGATTAAGAGTGTGTTCATCAATGGATTTAAGGTAGGTGGTCTACAAGTAATATCCCTTGAGTTTTATAAAGATTTGTGCATGTAGTGTTTTGATTCTTACCCTCTTGTGAAGAGTTCATCATTCCATTATTAGGGTGTGATTCTTACGATGTCTAAACAACCTAATGGAACCCTCATGATCCCCGCAGGATGCATGGAGGATGATGTGACATATATTGGTTCCACCCATGTGGTGTTCCTATGTTCTCAAACATCCAGTTCATCTATGTAAATGTAGGTTCGTTGTCAATGAACATAGAGCCCAGGTTGAATATGATATTTAGCTATAAGGATGTGAATTGGTGTCCTAGTAGAACACCTTGGTTGGGTGGTGACCTATGTGGGTGTTTGATTGGTTTAAAAAGCTGTTAAGTGAAATAAGGAGAAACACTACAGGATTAGCTTTATACATGATTAATATTAGGGAGATAATCATGGGAAATGGGAATTGGGGATGAATTTTTATAATGGGGTAATATATGAAAATTAGTTTTTACACCTAAATGATCAAATGTAGTGAAGGGATTGTGTTATGTGACATGATATTTGTACATGGAATGCATATGTGGGTAAATTATTATGAAATGATGAATGAATAAATGGGATAATTTGTGGAAATGATTAAATACCTTAATGGAATGGATTGTGAGCTTGGTAATTGGGCCTAGTGAGTTTGGCATGATGAACTCAACCTTGTGATATACGCACAATGAATTAATGCTTAGTGGGATAAGCATAATAAAAGAGAATGGGGATAAATGGATAAATGATGAGAAATTTTGTAAATGTGTAATGGGTTATGGCATGGTATTAACTCTCATATTATTATAATGATTTAAGATTTCCATGGTAAAAGGTTGTGATGTTGTGAGAGTGGTTGGTGGATATGCATATATATAGCATGTTCACATGGCTTGGTAGAGTTGGGTATTCACTAGAGTTTCTACGACCATTGGTTAAGTTGGATTGAGGATCTAAACTCCACCCCTAATGCATTGGTTAGAGAAGAGGACTGAGTCTCTGTTACCCAAATCGTTTCATTCAACTTGAACTGAGGCTTCAAGGTGAGGATATTGTATTGATGTCATTCCACCCGGACGGAGGCGTCAAGGTAAAGATAATGGGTTGATGTGATATGAGTATCCCTAGTGAGATAGGGATTTATTTGTTTCCCCTATGGATTGTGATTGATTTCCATAGAACCCTGTGTATATGATAATTATGCCTAACACATGGAACCTGAGATGAAATGGATTATGTAATTAATATGGTATAAGAAATGGAATTTCGGATAAATTCTAGTCCTGAATTAAATGAACTTTATATAATAATGGCACCTGAAATTTTTATTATTCACATACCATTTATTTTGTACTATCATGAACTATCTATTAGAATGAATATTTTGTATACACCATTGGTGTTGGCCTACTGATTTTTGTACTCACACCCTGCTCAGGCCATCATTGGGTACCCGAGTAGAACTCATTGTTGCAGGATTGAACAATGGCTATGGCCCTAGTCTAGGATGTTGAGTTAGGATCAGGATATACGTTTAGAAGGATAAGAACATAGGGTCAGGACCCGTTTAGGGATTTGAATATTTTTTAGGGTTCTTTCACTTTCACTACTAGTATGTCATGAAATTTTTGTATTTGATTTTTGTTATATCCTGTTTGGGAAAAGTTTGGTTATCCATGTTTTTTTGGTTGTTTCATACTGTTTTCATTATTTTTATTGTGATATTATTTGGCTTACTCTGGTAAAGAGGGTATAGTATCCCCATGTGTCATATTAGACCCACATTTCTAGTATGCGACTTATGGCATATAGGGAGGCACACTTGAGGTCATGTGATGACCTGACACAGAGCACTAGTTTTGTGGTTCTGGTTCAGGGACGTTACATATGGTACATAATTCATTATAAATTTCATGGATATTAATTTTTCTTCTTGATACGAGTCCTATGAAAACTAAAATTTCATTTATTTTCTGTGGAATGCTAGATGATTTTAAAAAAATTTACTTTTATATTCTTCGAAAAAATTTAGATAAAAAAAGTTATTTTTTTGGTTGTGAAATCTATATTCAAGAGTTAGTATATGAATTTCATAAAAAATAACTCAATAAAATTTAATGTTATTTTTTATAGTTTTCTACCAAGAATTACAAATGATAAAAATGATGAAGAAAATATAGAAATGTTCATTGTTTATATTATTCTATTTATCATAATATACATAAATTGGATAAAATATAGGAAAAAATTTGGATTATTAATATAAAATTCAATTATAATGATTATGAATCCAAATTTCACCATTATCAAAAATTGTTTTTCAAATGACATTGTATTACTGAAGAGTACAATTTTAGTGTTGAATTCTCATGAAATAATCATACTAAATAGTATAATTGTAGTTTTGATTTCTCAAATGGTATCATATTTAATTAATATGAAATTTATATATATTTAAATATTTCATATTGATGTAACATTTTTTCAAAAGACTATAAAATGTAAAAAATATATAGTTTCATGCACGGTATCTATATATTTGATTGTGTAATGATTTAATATTATATATGTTTTTTATATATTTAAAATAAATTTCATCACATAATGAAAACTTTTAAATTTATAAATATTGTATTTTAATATGATCTATGAAATTTAATATGTATTATCCATTCATGTGTAAATGATTTTTAATATTATAAATTAATTATAATTAACTCATCCATTGTAAAACTTTGCTTTATAACTAATCTATGATTATCGTGGACTTGGGATGTGATAATATTTCATGATTAGAATTATTAGGGGAATGAATAGAGATATATAGTTCCCTCATGAGACTCATGTGTGACATTTCATCTGGGTTGATTCTTGTTACTATATCTTATGAAATCACAAAAATAATTTAATTTTAATTCATAAGGAGCATATTTAATAGTAATCAATGTTACATAATAATAAAAAATTACCATACAGGTGAACGACCATACATTGTTTCATTCATATTCTAACATTATGTTTTATCTAACAAGGGTATAGTTGGGTATAGAGTTGATCATGTCATGGGTTATTCTGGAAAATAATGGAATTTATACACCTTTATGATGGGTATAACATTAGTTCTATTGATAGAGTAATATTAGAAACATATATTCTCATATATATTTGAGTTATATGTGATGTCTTAATACATTTATTTAATGACATGTTATGTATTAAATATTCTTAGTTAATGTTTATATGGTGAATTAAAATTCTTAGATTTTGTCTATATAGGTTTGATATGTTACATGTCTCATAGATTCAGTCAATGTGTTGGAAAAGAAGTGTATATAATTATGAATTATGTACAAGGACACACATTGTTGATGCATGAATAGTTATATGTTTTTTTCAACAAGGTTATTATCAATCCAATAATCATATATTTTTTATTGATTCTTTTTCTTTTGGTATCATTTATTTGTGGTTATAATTTATAAATCCATAACCATTTTTCATATTAAAAATTATTAAAGAGTCAGAAAAAAATCAATATGATTGATAAAACATTAAATATGTGTTTCAAAAAATATATTTATTTTATATAAAAGCCAATAGAAAAGTATTAGGGATATATCTAGATGGGTTTTACAGATGGTTTGAATATTATTCTAAATGATGTAACCCATTATAATGTAAGTTAATAAATATTATAGTGTTATTGAAAAGAATATTGAAATGTATATGGTCACTGAATCTTATATAATGTTCTTTGTAATGGGATTTCACATACCACTACCACTTCATATCTTTCTAGGATCTCAATCGTTATGAATTAAACATCATGAAATAACGTAAAAAATAGTTAAAATGATTTATTAAAAATAAAAGTAACTTATTATACTATATCATTGTTATATAAAAGTTGTAATATAATAATTTGAACTATATTTAAATGAAATTATTTTTCATTTTTATTACATTTAACCTTTAGTGAAATCACTATTAAATAATGGACACTCTTATAACTGGAATCAAGGCATGAATATGGAGGTGACATATAATAGGGAACTACTTTGAAAAAATAACTATACAATTTCATTCATTATTTATATAGAGGAATAAATAGTAAACCATGAGTTAAATTTGATCTTATAAATGTATTTCAATATTTAAGGAATAATTATGATGGATTTTTCATAGATATATTCATAATAAATTATATATATATATTTTTTTCAATTATTTAGATTTTATAAATATATATATATATAGTTATTATTTGGAGTTTTAAATAATGAAAAATAATGTAACAGACTTTTGATACATAGGAAAAACTAGTATATTAGAATGAATATTAAAAATGACATTATACAAATCACATTGGTGAATAGTGTGGTATGAAAAAAATTATAGATTTTCATTTTATAGGTTATGAATTTAATGGGATAGAGAGTGAATTACATGTTATATATATTTATTGTAAATTCTTTTTGTGAAATGAATTATATAGAAATAATTTTGTTCTATAAAATATAGTTCATTGGATAAATAGAATTGAATGAGATAATAATTAATGTTTTGAGCGTTAACTTCAGAGGCAGCATGAGGTAACATTAAATTTTTATTAAGATAAATTATGAATATGTTGTTTATATAATCATTAATATTCAATGATATGTGTTTTAGAAATTTTTATTCATCTATATAAGAAAATAAAACATCATTCATGATTTTAATTATATTTCATTATAAAAATTTATATAATGTTTTAGAATTATTTGTAATATGTAATGTGGTTTCTAATAGAGGATATATTTTTATCTCTATACTATTTTCCAATGAATCATTAGTATTTATGGGAAAAAAATAAAAAAAATAAATCAATTCATTCCATTAATAGAGAAACAAGTATAAATTATATATTTTTTAAGGGTTTTATAAAAATAAAAAATTAATCTCAATGATATAGTATAAGGTTAACTAATATAATTTAATTACCTATCTAAAATCTATATATATAGAGAACAAATAATATGTAACTAAGAATTTTGGTTGTTGACATAATTTTATACTACATACACTATTATATGAATATTGAGACTTTAGAAAAAGAATAATTTATTCATGACAATTTAGAACTAAATAGTTAAATAATTTATTCTATTATTTTACTCACCCACATTGTATTTCATATATATTGATTTTTTTCCTTTTCGTGAATCATTGAGATAACAATAATATATAGATGGGGTCCATTGAAATTTTTATAAATTCATACAGAATGTTTTGTAATATCATTTGTGTACTAGTGATTTCAGTAACCCAACACATCGTTTAGTATATTCTAATTTGATATTTAATATTTGGTGAAACAATAATTATATCAGTGTCTTTAAGGTTTATTTTATTTATTTATTAGAATTCAAGGATAGTCAATGAAGAAAATTCATTTTTCATTCTAATAATAATAATTGATAAAAAATTGGAAGTTTATTAAAATTGAAATTGAATTATATAATTCATCCACCTCTAATGGCCTTCTAGACCGTAGTCTTAAAAATTGTTATCATATTCACAATATTTTTTTTAAATTTATTTTTTATATATTAAAATAAAAAATATCGTTTTCCATTTCATATAAAAAAATATTTAATCTTAAGTGTGAGAAAATATTTTATTAAATAAGATTCTGATTTTTTAAGAATTATAAGATATCACACCTATATTTTCATGTTATAAATATTTTCACATGAGTAAATACCTGAATTACAAATAATTAATCCAATAAAATAAAATTTAATATAATTGGATAAAAAGTTGTTTAGGAATAATATTATAAGGGCCTATGTATGATGAGTTATGTTGTTTCGAATTTTTCCGTGCGAGGTACATTTTGATGGACTTTTTCTATATGAGTTGTTGGAAAAGTCAAGGGGTATTTATTTAAGGTGTTTTTCAGGATTTGATCTGAACATTTAGAATAAGAATATGGTTAGAAAATAATATTTGTCATTATTTTCTGGCCATGGGATATGTGTGATTAAATTTTAAAGAAGGTGTTTGGTCAAATTATATCATATGTGATGTTACATAAAGAGAGGCATGGGGGAGGATATTCCTTTCTATAGATCCTGTGTTTTTCATTTTGATTCTATATATCATGCCCTATTATATGGGCCATTATTCCAAAATGAAACTCTATAGGTTTAATTACACAAACTAGTACAAAATATATTTTATATGAAACATTTTTTATTCCATTAATTTAAAAGTGATGTTATAAATAAATTTTCAAAACAGCTATAAAATATCCAACTTCAAAAATATAATAAGTATCATGTAAAAATCTGTTATTTAATGACCAACGGTGGAAACCTTTAATTTTTTTATCAAAAGTTTGGAAATTTCATTTTTTTTCATTCATTCATGTGATAGATTTATTCTCCCTCTCATGAAGTGAACCATAATCATTTATTCTTTAATATTGTGTCCCTGATTCTCTATATGTTGGAATTGAGATCTATTTTCCACCCTCAACCTTCATAATCCATCTATTTATTTCTATCATTTTCTTTTTCCCATTATTATTTCCTTCTCAATCATCCCAATTTTTATATCAATTCTGAGTTAGGGTTCTTGTTTTTATTTTATCTGAATCTAAGTTATTTACATTTGTATTTTTAGTTTTGATTTTCCATTGTTTCTACCATATATTAACTATTTGTATTTGAAAATAAGATTATTCAGGATTATTTTTTTTTTAATTTATAAATTATTGTTTTGATACTATGGATTTATGGAATTAATTTTTGATAAACTAGTGTTATAAATAATGTTAATTTAAATATAAATGTGTTCCTAATGTATATTTCCATTAAAAAAATTTAATTTCCATTTCGAAGGTCTAGTGGATTTTGTAGTTTGAATAGAGGTTACTGAAAATATATATTTATATAATCGATCTTATTTCATGATACTTTTTATATATTTTTATGAATTAATTCTGTATAAATAAGTTTGAAATGATACATTTTGGAAAATTTGGATTTTTAAAATTTTTTGAAATTTTATTTTATTTTATGATTGTTTTTTATAATAGTAAATTTGAAATTTAATTTCGAAATATAATGAATTATTTCAAATTAAATATTTTATATTGATTATAATTATTCGATGTTGGTGTTCTAATCACTATACAAGTGATGAATATGTGGAAGTTATTGATTCATTTTTTGGAATTTTCTAAATGAAATATTCTAAAGAATAGCCTATTTTCCAATACATACTTGAAATGTCAAAATATTTTAATATAGATTAGTGAAATATAATATCATATATATTTTTCTGGGTATTAATCCAAATTATTGCACATGGATTTGACATGGTGGTACTGGGAGGAATTCAAAATCTGTTAATGATGATAATTTAATATTTTGATATAATTGATCAATTTAATGAAATTAATTGAGATAAAGGGAATAAAAATTGTCTAATGTCCAAACAATGAGATTTATATTACCATATAAAACATGGGAGAAAAATGTATACATGGGTCATTATTGGGGTATTGACTATAAATTACACTAATAAGTTTTTTAAAGAGGCATTCAATGGATCAGATGAATTTTATATTTGTCTAAAGACATTTTCCACTGATCACTATTTTGAGAGGGTGAATGACACATATATCTCAATTAGAAAAACTCAAAATAATTTTTAATGATTAAAATATTTAGATTAAATGATAAATTTTTTTGTAGCTTCCATATTGGAGATATAATGAGGTTAAGCATAAAATTTATTCGATTCTTAGGGAGTGTAATATCATTGACATTTTTTTTAAAAAAATACTTACATATTAAAGGAATGACTAAATGTGGGTAAAAAATAATATCGAGAATAATATAAAATTTAAAAAAATTCTAGTAATCTATAACTTCTAATAGATGATTAGCATGCCTAACTTTGTCTTGTCATACATTATCCCATAGGGATAAAATTTTTATTTTTAGATTTCCACATAATATCAATTATCCAAAGGGTTATTTTTAAAATGTAAAACATCTTGTGTCAATATAATATATGAATTTTATAGGCCAATGAAATATATATTTTCATAACCAAATTGAATAACTCCTACTAGTTTCATTTTAGGGAACATTTCTTAAAACATTTTTTAGGATTGTGAATTTGAGGGTTCTTTTTGCCTGAGAAAAATTTCTTAATGGATGATTATAACTATGATGGATGCATATATTTGAAAATTATATGATGATATTTAATGGATATGTTATGCATACATGTAATCTTAAAGCAGAAATTATTTATATTTATATTTCTAAAGAGGTTGTAGCATTTTTTACATGCTACTTTTCGGTAGTGGAGCACATTGGTTTTCCAACATATCCCCATGATTGAGTAAATTAAGAGAGAAAGGGGATACATTGATTGAAAGTAAAATAGTTGTTATGTGAATAGATTAAATAGTTATATTTATAGAATATAATAACATAATTTATATACATTCATATATAAGATTTTATATTATTATGTAAAAAATGTTTTCCAAAGAAGAAAGATATATGGATTTGGAATGATCATAAAAAATAAAATTAAAAAGTTTTAAAAGAGAACATTCATCGTATATAAGACGAATTATAAATATTGATATGGTTAGTGATTTTATAATGTTAAAATTAGAAAACATGGTATAGGTATTATATTAATTGATATATATTTCATAATAATAATCATCATAATGGTACTGAAAGTTAGAATAGTAGTGTATTGTATGTCACAGAAGTAATGATTTTTGACTACCAAAGTCAAAAAATCTATATCCACATTATGTTAATATTGTGGATTTATTCAAGGAATATGACTGATTGAATAAAAAAAATTAAATTTCCATTTTTAAATACAAATCTGTTATTATTAAAAAATTGTTTCAGACATGATGAAATCGGCACGACAGTAGTTAATATTAATAGAACAAAATAAATAGTTGATCATTTTATCATTGAAAATCTTTAAGAAAAAAATTTCTATTTCATTATAAATCTAATATGTTTTGGCATATAATTTTATAAGCAAACAATTCATTTTATTGGAGATTAAATAAATTAAAATGATACTTATTTTTTTGTGATCCCAATTTTTGTGAAATGATTATAAAAGAATATTGATAGGAAAATATTATAAATTGTTTTTTTCGTACTAAATGTCAATTTGAAATAAATTTTGGAAAAAACTACTCTATTAATTTCCTAATAACACAGTAAAAAAATATTAATTTCATGTTTACGTTTAAGAATTTCATAAAATTTAAAATATTTTCAGATCCTCTATATTAGACTAATAAGAGTTTTTAATGGTTTATAAACAATCTATTTAGTGGAGGGAATGAATTATAATCCAAGTATAAAAATGAAAATATGAGAATTGGAACATGTAAAAATGATATTTTGGATGGGGTTTAAGACATTAAAGGTTTTTAGAGTTTTCAAAAAAAATTCAATGGGTTTGGGCTTCAAAAGATCTATTTTAGGAGGTACATACTTTGATGTAATATTGGTGAATGGTTAGTAAAAATAGTGTAACATATTATTTAAGTATAATGCTTTGGTAAAACTATATGGAGGCTCCATAGATCATTGAAAAATTGTGTAGAGACAAAAATGAAGTCACATAGTTTTTTCAAGGTGTTTATAATTGTGTGATGAAATAGTATGATGATTTTGTAATTAAGGAAATTCCAAGGTAATGATCTACACATAGGTTTTCTGACTCTCTGTGTAAACCATGTGGGTTGAGGTTCATGGGTAGTGTGAGACACAATATTGTTTCATAATTATACAAACCATGTGAAAAAACTAGGAGCCTCATAAAATGGGGGGGGGGGTTATACAATTTTCCCCTCAGATAATTAAATGATTTTACGATTTAATTCTACCCCGTTTTTCTAATAGGATCCCCACGAATCCACGCTTCTCCCTCTTATAATTTACTTTGTTTTATCTTTGTTATTGGTTATAATTAGACAAATATAATTATATTGGAATTCTAGAGGTAATATTATGACTCTAGTTTCCTCTTTTGATTGTTTCTATACTCACTTTTGATGGATTCATTTTTTGAGATCATATTCCTTATTTTCTAGTGATTTTTCAATTTCACCAATTTCCCTTGATCCACATGAATAAAATTTTTATAATGGATAATTTATTCATCCTAATAATGTGGTATTTATTCTATGACTTTTCCCCTATGGTATCATTATTTTAAAAAATATTCCATTGTGATACACTATGTGTCATAATTTTCATTCATTAATATTTAAATTATAAATTAACTATGTGTAAACTAATTACATAATTCAATTTGTTTTTTGGTATATAATTTAGCTATTGTAGATTCATCACTTCAACTCAAATCAAAACACTTTTTGTGCATTTATTGTATCCCACTGACTTATTTTGTGTCAAGAAAATAAAATCACATTTTATGTGTGTTACATTAAATTCGTTTATTACAATGATATATATATATATATATAAATTAATCACCATTGAGGGGTGTTGTATTAAATCTAATGTAATATTTTTCTAAATTGAATTGAATTTGTTTGTATGAAAACTATTAAAATTTTTAATATAAAACGACTTATAAGATGAATTGTATTATATAATAAAAAGGGTAAATAAAATGGAGTTATTTGAAATGATAAATGGAATAGACCTTGTGATTTCCTTCTTAATTATATATCATTGGAATATACTAAATTATATACTTGAATTGTGACAAGACATAATTTTGACCATGACATATTTATTATTCACACCTGAACTATAGAATAACAATATTAATAACATGTCAATCTTTGTTAAATATATTGAAATAAAAAATTTCCATGGATAATCTCATCATAAATATTTACATATTAAATTGAACATTTCCATTCCTTTATATTATATCTCGGGAAAACCTTGGTTTCCCACGAATGAACACCTTGGATGGACACAATGTTTAGATAAATAATTATAAATTGAGTGACACTTGGGATCATATATAGAAGTCCATAGATGGGATCAAATGTAAAGTTACTTTTTTTATGACTTGGGTGACACATGGGTTTCTTATACAATATGACTTAGATGGGATCATTGGTTAAATAAATTTTAATATACCACACTAAGATACTTGGGTTACATATATAGAACTCCTTCAATGAGATCATTGGTTAACTGAAATTTATTATACCATAGATTTATAATTTGGTTACTTGTATGGAACACCTTGGATGTGATCAATAGTGAAATGAAATAAAATTATGGTTTGATCAAAACATTGATTCCATTGTATAAGTTCTTTGAACATTCTCATAGGTCAGAAGATTTATTGTTCCTTAAGTGAATAATTTAATATTTGGTATGAATTACTTGGATGTGATCATAGGATAAATTATTTACATTTTTCCTCAAGAGATACATGGATTACCAAGTAGTAATTCTATGCTTCTGCTCATTGGGAAAATGAAATTTAATATCTACTTAACTTTCATAAAACATAGAAAACATGTTTTACCTAGGGTCTTATATAAAATTTACTATTTTATAGACCATATTAGGTTCTATTAGGAATAGAAAAAATTATGAATGTATACTCAGATGCCTAATATAACCCAACCTGATTATGTGGTTTTATGTATACTTACTCATAGACCTCTAGGCTTATAGCCCTGAGTCCAAGTATCACTTCATTTCCATCACCTTTTATATTATATATATACCTTATTATTATGCATTAGGGACTTACTAGTTCATTCATATTTATTTATACATTACTATTACACATTTAAAAATATATGCAAGAGGGGATGTTTAGATACAATCCACCAGAGGACAATGAAGAAATTGTCAGTCGAGTGTCCTCTGAGAAACATGATCCCTAATTTATTATAAATATTTATTTAATACATTAAATTATATACTTTAAAAATGTTTTATTCTATTTTAGGGAGAATAATTAATTGAAATTTAAGGGCATCATCCTTATAAATTTATATCTTACCCAATTCGGGACACCATTTTGAACCTGGATATACCTCATGATAGCAGGATCAGGTTCTGGATTGTGTTTTGGGTTGTAAACATTGATATGTGATCTTAAGAGGACACGACTGTGCTATGGCTCAAGATGTTCAAGGAGACACCCTTTTAGATTTAATTTAATTAATGATGCATATATTTTTTACTTGATGTCATGTTTTCCTTTTTTTTGTGGTTTTGACCTAACATCATTCTATATATGATATTGTTTAGGGATCTAAATATTTTATATTATTTGGTTGGTTTATTACTTCTTCTCTCATAAATATATATTCCACTATTTATTTATTTATTATGTACTAATGTGGTAATCTAGGAGGGTATAGACTACCCACCATACCATCATTAGAAACTCCCAACTAGTTGGTAGCCTCTAGAATATGGGGAGGCACTATTGAGGCCAAGTGACTGACAATAATATGATATCCATTATATGTATTATGTATTGGGGGAAGAAAACATGGCATCAGATGTCATTTTACATTTTCATACTACTTTGTAATATTGATAGGAGACTTGGATTGTGTCAAAACGTGATTAAAAGATTGTGTTTTGTGGTGATCAACTCACACACGAGGTAAGGATCACTTGGATTAAGATGAGCATATTTATGTCATTAATTATAATATTTGATTATTATTTCACCATGACTGATTCGTGTAATTTACGGTGCTTGTTGAATTATATGACTTTGGTATTTTTAACCATGACTGGAGACAGAAAAGATTTAAAATTACATGAATCTTTACAGTCACAAAGAATTTCACATTCCACACATATTCCATGCAATGTTGATTCCATCACATGAATTCTTGATATAACCTACACGTTCCTTGTGTTTTTTAGAATCACACTTATTTATATATATTGCAAAGGTAATTATGAATCATGCTTTAATATATAACCATATTGGTTGGATATTTTCACGCCTACCAGTTTTCGCTAATTAGGTTGTTACTTATCTTCATTACCCAAATTAATTACCCTATCATATTATGAAATGATATAACTATGATATATGATGGGTTATAAAATTTCCACCATCAACCTAAAAGTTTTTTACATACAACTTTAGTGTGACCATTTAATTATACAATACAGATATGTTTGGGACATGGAACATTTGTTCCTTATTTTGAAACATTGGTGTTTTTGAATAAAAGGATTCCAATATAAATTTATATAGTGTATATATCATTAAAAATTGGGATGGGTGACCCATATATTCAATACATTACAAATGGAAATATTATATTTAATGACCCATGTTAAATATTTGGTATAAGTAACCCGAATAATAATAGTAAATTATAAGGCCAATATCTTTATAAAACTAAAATGGCGATTCATCTAACTAGAGAAATTATAAATATAAATATTTTTATCATATTAATCATAAAATTATTTGTTTACATAGGGATCATAGGCTTGACTTGACCTATGTAGTTTGGTCAAGGTGTTTTAGTCTTCTGAGGTAAATTGGGAATGACCATTGTAGGTAGAAAATTATCTGGTATCCTTATACGATAAAATAACTAATAGTCTATGAAATAACATATAAATCAAATACTATTGGGTTGTACTTAAATTTACCTAGGTTGCATTGAAGGGGACCTCACAACGTCCCTTAATTTTTAATTTCCATTGTTCTTAAACCCAATGTGGTACACTAATTCAGTATTGGGATGGTTATTTAAAGTTTCTGTAACCACTTATATAGAGATACATATAAATGTATGTATTCATGAATCTAAATCAAATAAATTAAAATGATTGAGAACATGTGGTATTATTTTGGATGTTACTATTATTTTAATATTTTTATAATTTAAATGTCAACCACAATCGAGATTGTGTTTTCCATTGTATGTTACAAATGATGTTTTATTTAAATATTCCCAATAGTGAAGAATATATTGGTAAATACAGATAAAATTAATTTTTGGAATAAATTAAAAAAAATTGGTTGGATTTAAGATCAATAAATAATCTTTTAAGAACATTTTAATATAACAACCCTACTTTTCCTTATTGTATCAGTTAAATAAAGGACCAAGTATAGATGTTCTTCAAAACATGTGCTTTACATTTAAATTTTTTTGAGGAAACTTTCAAATATTTCATCATTTAATCATCACAATCATTTATTAATTTTATAAGAGAATTAAATAATAATAATAAGAAGAAAAACAAAACATGTGACTATGTTGTTCTGAAATAATGAAGTCCAAGGGAATCCCCTCACACAGAATTCTACCCTATTGGCCTAAAAAATGACGAGACCAGAAAGAAAATGACATGATATAACTGTTCTACCATAGATTCAAGATGTTTTCTATCCTATTTCCACCAAACCATGTATGACGGACCTGCATATTATTTATTAGATGTATTTTTCACCTTCTAATAACATAATAAATAAACCATGTTTTTTTAATTTCTTAAATTGAGGCTCCATAAATGTTTATAATAAATGTGAACCAATGTAATGACTTCAATAAAACGTCAATTTGAGGTTCCAAACATTATCAATAGAGTAATGGTAGTTTAAATTTTATCTTAAATTTTACCTTGGGTGGGAACATGTATATTTTCCATAGGTATATATTGAACTTTTCTATTTCGGTGAGGAAAGAGGTTAGGAAGGTGATCCTAGTAAAGTTTTAGTCATGAACTATTTATATATTTTACTAATATTTCCTTGTCTATGAGCTATCCCAATTTTGTAAAAACCTTATAGGTAAATTATCGTCAATAAATGCTTACATATAGTTCTAGGTGGGTGGTGTCTTTTGGGTTTTAAATTACATCGACAAGGCTCTTAAATTTAGAATGAAACCAATATAGGGGAGGTAATTATAAATTTTGATCTTTATTAAAGGTTTAAAAATCATTTAATAAAGTAGTTTAGTTGGGTAGACTTGAATATGGCATGGTAGGATTCTTCGTCGGATGTGTGACTCTTCATCCTCATAAGATATGGATGGTTTGGGAAGTCGTCAACTAGATAAATAGACATATGA
The DNA here is from genome assembly GCA_963277665.1 of Viscum album. Classification (NCBI taxonomy): domain Eukaryota; kingdom Viridiplantae; phylum Streptophyta; class Magnoliopsida; order Santalales; family Viscaceae; genus Viscum; species Viscum album. Next base: position 1,061,975,471 of record OY728120.1, on the reverse strand, counting down.
AATAATTTCACTCTAGGATAAATATTTTTTAGGATGCATATATATCTTGGATGTATAGGGATGATAATACTATGGATAGTATCAAATAATTTACCGTTGTGTTGATGGAATCTCGAGGTATTACATATCGATATTCTTGGTACACATTGAGTGGGTGAATGGTTTGAAACATGTGAGTTTGGTGGTAATTTGTTATTCTATGAGTTTTTATTCTATGTTATTGTATCATTTTGGGAGTAGAATGAACTTTATTTATAGTGTTTGAGTTATACTAGTCTTGGGGTATGATGCTCTAATGCATCGGGTGTTGTACCTCTATCGATCAATGAACTTTTAGATTATATGATTGTTAGAAATTTATGGATGCGTGCAAATCGATGAGGATTCAACAATTTATTTGGATTAATTCTAATCTATCATGCTGTTATGTGGATGGTTATCCCCTCTTACGAGTTTCAATTGAGTTTGGATGAATGATTCGATATTGGGGTGTGTCAGAATCCCAGAGTATGTAATACATACAAGGAGTGTTGATGGTTACCATTCAGTAAGATGGTGAATGATTATTTGTTTAAAAAACCATTTGAAGATACTATTATTTATAATTCGAATAAGATGGGATTTTATAACTTTATAGGTTCATTAAGAGAGCCTATGGAAACATGATCATGTTCTTATATAAGAATTTACCTATTAAGCAAGACATACTTAATTTAAATAACTTGAGTTTCCATTAATCCATTTTTGGATGACATACGTATTTTTACTCAAAGAATATTTTGAGGTATTATTTTCAGTTTACTCCATTGAATGTAATGAATTATTGTTGGCAAATTATTATTTTTCAAAATGTAACGTCAATATATTTTAAAATAAGTCATCTAGTAGTTGTCAAACTATTATTTTTATCATAAGTTGGATATAGTTGGTAGGAAGACATTTCAGGGACATCATCATGGATATAAAAGGAGTGTCTCATGTCTAATTAGTAATCATCATTTTACTCTTAGTGTAACTATGTCTTAGAGATGATCATGATCTTATCTTGACATCATCTAGTGTACCGTGAGGGATCATCATTTTTATCCATGTTAAAGAACGAAATTAAATAACTTATTTTCTCAATAAATTGACCTATGTGAGTGGATATCTGGGAACATTGGAAAATATAGAGGTATGGTCTGACTTGATTGATAATGTGATTCCCATGAATGAAGGCATTGGAAAAAATCAAATACACCATAAAATTAACAAACTCTCCCATTATAAGGTATAATGATGATAAACTTAGTGAATTTTTAGATATGTGGACCTCTTAGAGATGTAATGATTTCCCACTTATAAACCCCATTGAATAGAATACACTAGATTATCTCCTTATGAATAAATAATTTACAATGTGGTTAACCTAGAATTATAGTTGTGTTATGTTGATATAATTTGTGTGTGAAAATATAAGTGTGATGGAGTGGTACAAAACTATTTTTGTGTTGTGAGATGATAACATAATAAAAAATATTTGTTAAATATGTCACCAGAAACTGGATATGGTATCATGTGTCCTATCATGGAGAAATATAATGGTTTGAATTGGATTTGAGGATTTTTAATTTGGATTAGTATGCATTGTCTATTAAAAATGGGAATCTTCCAAAATAGTCAGTTGATAGTGGCTTTCCTTGTTTTTATCCTTGTTGGTTACATTTGGTCAATGAGTAACCACATCAATCATATCTTTAAGTTGAGATGGATGCATTGTAATGGTCATCTATGTCTTTTTATGAATATTATACCAGGACTAAGTTATTCTATGTCAATTTTCAATTTGAGAAATCAATTAAATTGACAAATGTGCTAGTGAACTATTAAAACACTAAGTGTAGGCCTTTTTAGGAAATTATGACTCTAGGATGTCCCATGGGTTAGAATCTATCATTAAATATTAGAACGTATAATAGATAGTTCCATAGCCTATATGAAAAATTAAGGTTCAACATTAAGATGTCTCATGTTAGATGGGCTCAGGTAAGTGTCATCTTGATGATTATGTTTTCAATATGAGAATTTACTTGAGTTAGGTATGTTTATGTACAGTTTGATTGATGTAATTATTGTTTTCATATAGTGAGTATAAAACACAATGTTTCCATTTCAAAAGAATTATCAGGAAATAGATAATATGGATTATGTTTTTTTACAAAGTATTGTTGAGGATGATATGTTATAAGGTGGCGGGATTATAAGATCCTCTATTTCAGACTAGTTATAATTTATAAATGTTTTTTAAATTTCCATTTTGTGGATGGATTAAATTTTAAACAATGAATAAAAATATAAATCATATAATTCTAAAAAATAAAAATAATGTTTTTAGAAGGGATTTAGAGCTCAAGATGTGTATCAGGCAGAAAAATTAGTTTTGGGAGTGTTGTGCATTGAAATATTAGTTTCTAAAGAGTTATACATGGAATCAACATTGGAAAATTTTTAGTAAAAACCCCGTGGAACAACCATACAACCTAATTGTAGAAGAAAATGGAATTTTAAAATAGTGAGGAGGACATAAAAACTGTGGGAAATAGTGAAGATCAATAGAGGAAGTTTCATGGTTTGTTCATAGATTTCCAAACTATATACTGGAGTAGTGTGAGTCTTGGGGGATTTAGGCCGTACCAAGGAAATAGTATACTCAGATTTTATCTAACCATTAACATGAAGCCTGATGGGTGTGGATGATGGGAAGTGTCATCCACATAGTTGGTGTATGATCAACAATACCATTGGGTGAAACTGTGTGCCTTATAAAAAGGGTAAAAAGTAATATCCTACCACTCATCTCTTTAAAAGTGTTTACTCTTTATTTCTCCCCCATTCATATAGGAGCATCCCCGATGTTTTCTATCATCCCCATCTCTTCCTCCATGTTATTTATCAATTTTTTTGGGTTGAATGATATATCATTTCTCACATTGGAAGCCTATTTGTAATATTAAAACACATCATTTCTCTTCTATTAGTATCACTTCTTACTTATATTATGGTTTTTTAGGAGAACATATACCATATTATTCGGGAGATTTTAAATTTACATATATTTAATTTATCAATATAAATTCATAGGAAAAAATGGATGATTGAATATTCATATGAACAAGGTATGTCATATATGGAATTTCCATTAATGTCTCATCGATTAATAAAATATTCCATGGTTCTTCATACAATATTTACCATGAGTCACCCATTAATTGTAAAAAAACAAATCGGAACCTAATGATTTAAATTAATTATCCATAGTGTATTTAATTTAACTATTATAGGTTCTTCACCTCAACTCAATCCACCCATTATTAGGTTTTTATCACGAATTCCAATGAATGAATATTGATATAGGAAATTAAATTACCAATTTTAGGTGTTTTATATATTCACTTATTACAATTCTATTCCTATTCCTTAATCAAAATTGAGGTGTGTTAGAATCAATCTAATGTAAGAGATGTTTAAATTGAATTAAATGATTTCATATCACAAACAAATCCCATTTCATAATAAAAAAACTTATGATTTTTGATTTCATATTTAATAAAACTAGTAATCAAATCGAGATATTTGAAATTATAAAAGACATGGACCTTCCCATTCAATTCTTAACTTTTTATAAATATAATGGCCCAATTACTGTATTTGAATTGTATTATTTCCTTCTTATGGACATGACCTCTTTATTATTCATATTTAAATTTTAATATGAAAATCTTACTATCATTAACTTATTTATTAATTATTTATAAATTGAAAAATTTAATTGTTAGTCACATGTTAATTGTTTATATATTAATGTCAATGGGAATTTCCCCTTATATTAATCCTCTATAAAACCTAGGACTCCCAATTAGGAACTCATTTGATAAGGTCTTTGGTTTGATGAATTATTACTCCTTGAGTGACACACAACTTCTTTAAAAAAATTCATTTGTCAATGATTAAAGGATATATGAATTAGATTATTCCTTGGAAAAAACATGGGATCCTTATAAAGATTGAATAGTCTGGGATCCTTTTATAAATGAATTGTAATAGTGGTTCGAATAAATATGGATCCTCACTCGCCAGGCCTCTCTGAGCTCTCATATTTCTCTTATGGTTTTGGTTTTCCTTTGTAGGGATTCCTTTGTGCCACTCTTCTCGGGTTCTTTCTTCTCTTTATCTCAGTCTGTGTGGAGATATCTCTCGATTTTCTTTCCCCCTCGCTCCACTATCCCAGCTCTATGATAGTGCTATGGTTTTCTCTATATCTGCCTCTTTACAGTCTGATCTATAGTTATTTAGTTCCTATCAAATTAAAATTTGGAGAACATGATTTTCTTGGGTTTTGGGCTAGCATTTTGGCGTATAAAAAATCTCAAGGCATTTCCAGAGTTATCCCATCATCCTAGGGTTTCGATCCCGTGCCCCATTCAGGTTATATTCTTCTTTCCCTTTTCATGGTCTATTTTTCTTCTGCTATGGATCTTCTTCTGGTTTTCGTTCTTTCAGGTTTATTCCAAGGGTTTCATTCCCAATTCCTCATTCGGGTTTTCTTCCCACTTTTTTCCCAAATCCAATTTTTAGTTTTTTCTTTTGGTTTTTTTGTGTTGGTTGTCGATGTTGATTATTTGGTTTTTTGTTCCGTTCATATGTCTTGGTTTTTTTCGTTGGCATGGATGGTGTAATGATGAAATTATGATGTAGCACAATGAAGACGATGTTGGAATCTCTCGGTGACATCAGATGGTATCTCTTGAGGGTGGAATTATTCTCTTTCGATGGTTGTTTCTGGTGATGCTATGTGGTGTAGATGATGGTGCTATTGGCGGTGATAGGGTCGGAGCTGATGATTCCAGTGGTAGTTCTAAATGTCAACGATGGTGTTTGTGGTGGCTTCGATGGAAGATTCCCTAAGGCATATTCGATGATAGTTTCAAAATTGTTAGGTGTCTGTGGCGTGATGTGAAGTTGAAGATATAGATTTTTTATGGTTTCTCATTTTTTTCTGTTTCATCGGTGAATTTTTTGGTGTTGTTTTTTTGTTCTTATGATTTTATAGTATATGTTATTGATGATGGTGGTTAACAGTCCGATTTTATGTCTAAGGGGTGGTCTTTTGGTGCTGATGAGTTTAATGACATTGATGGATAGAATTTTCTTCAAGGTTGTGATGATCGGAAGTAGGCGATGTGATCAGGGTGTATAGAGGCAGTGTTGGGACCGAGGAGTCGCTTCGTGTTCCTGGTAGCGTATGAATTTTTTAAATTTAAATGGCTATGCATGATTTTCCAATTTGAAATTTTATGTTTTTACCATTGTAATTCTATTTTTTGGTATCTTGTTAATTAGTTTTACAGGTTCCCAACTACCCTTTAAAAGTGGTAATTCTGAAAATCAAATAATTTAATGGCGGAATTGTAATAGTCTATAGTGTGATACTTTGGGTTCTTATAATGAGTTCCTTAGTTGATATCATTAGATAACCGAGATGTATTAAACCATGGATCCATATATTTATTCCTTTCGTGGAACTCCATGGAATGGCTGATTAGTGAAAGGAAAAAATATTACGCCTTTATATAAACATGGATTCCCATGTATGAATTCTTTGGATGGACTCATTGGTCAAAGAAATTATCATTCCTCAAGAAATACATGAATTTAAATGTATAAATACCTTATATAGGATCATAATAAAAATTATTTACCTTACACCTTGAGAGATACATATATTCTATTGTAGGAATTCCTTTCACGGGATCATTTCATAAATGAAAATTAGTATATACCTTACTATCCTGACACATGTTTTCCATGTTTCACCATGGGTGACTTATGAAATTTATTGATACATAGACATTGGCATGTTCCATTAAGCCTTGAACAACTTATCCTCATATACTCTGATGCATTAGATAACTTGTATTCATTTACTTGTTTCACCCATACATACTCCTTGGTGTGTGTGCTTATAACCATGTGTCATAGTATCACATTATTACAATCAAAATAACCATTATTTATTTCCTTGGGATTATATCTTATGTCCATTCTTATGCATCAATATCAATATCTATATATATATATATATATATTAATGATTAACATATGCACATATATACATAATGTCTTATTTAGATATATTCTAACTTAGACTAAAGAATGTATTATTGGTTGAGTGTCTTTTGAGGAACCCAAGCCCGACTTGATGATGTTTATTTATTTATTTAGAAACTTATCTAATATAAATTCAAACTATTATATTATATATTCATGGACTGTATTTCATTATAAAATATTGGTGGTGGCCTATTAATCTTATCCATAACCTTTTTCAGGATGCCATTTGGTACCAAAATAGAGCACATGATTGTAGGATTATGATTCTAGATTGTTCATTGCGTTATGAACATGGATATTAGAGAATAAGAGCAATGGAATGAGATATTTCTCAATATTATCATGGATATATAATTTGTGATTTAGTTTAATTTAATATGTTGGTAATCTGAGCCCCTTTCTGTTTATGTCTATATTCATTTTTGTATTGACATGACACTATTCTATATATTATAATGCTTATGGATTTGGATATGTACAATTATTGAGACGATTCATTACTATATAATTTATTCAATAAATTTTTTTTATTAATTTATATATTTGGTATATATATTCTACTATAATCTAAAGCGTATAGTCTCCCCACTATACCATCATTCAACCATCATTTCTTGTTAGAAGCATTTGGCATATGGGAAGGCATGCATTAGGCTATGTGAATGACCTGCTCGAGGAACTGTTTTAGTGGATATCATGTAAGGATGTGACTGATATATTAGTTTTAATTTTATAAAAATACATTTTGATAACTAATATTATAAATTATGATTTTAATTAGATCAGTTCCTTGTTTCAATTTTCAATTGTTCAACTTCACATGTAACAGTTGTATTTATATTAATTTTTACATAAATATCTTGTTTTCGTTTTTCAACATATATATATATATATTTAATATATATATATATATAATATTATTTATATATTTTTAAACACTATAAAATAAGATACAAAATATTTTAAATATTCTTTTTAACAATGTTTTTCTTTAATTTTTTATTTAGAAATTTTATTTATTTTCATTAATTTATATCATTTCATATATCATGAATTTCGTTATCATTTCAGTTAATTAAATTTTAAAACCTGAAGAAATATATGATATATTTATTTAATTGTTCATGGATTAATTTTTATTTTTAATTTTATATGTAATAGTTGATATGAATATTTGTGAAATAATTATTTATTGAATTCACATATAGTAAAATTTTATATCAAACATCATTGTCACCTTGATCTTATGGGTATGATTGTAAATATATATCTATTTAAGATCCAAAAAATCATATACAAAAGTTATATATACTTCCACAAGGACGCAGATTCTTCTAGGGTGGGTAAATAGGGAAGCATGTGTTTAAAAAATTAGTTTCATGAAGCCGGGACCAAAGGATATCAATTTTATTTGATGATAATGATATTCCCATGTGTATAAATTAAAAAATAATTTGGAAATTTGTTTTGATTAATGATAGAGACAATGTTCTTATTTTGACTTATGATTTTAATGTTATCATCAAATTGAAAATATATTAATTAAGGGATACCATTATAGTATGATCATTTGTTATTACTTTATTTATCAATATTTTTTTATTAAAAAAGCTTTTTTATTTCTTATTATATGAAATATGATATACATAATGCTAGATAATTTATTAATAAATGATTACCATTGGGTTCTATGACATGGAGGGATTTCAAATCAACCTATTCTATTGATTTCATTTTTAGGATAGATAAATTAAAAATCCATGTGATATATATCATTACCTTATAAGACTCTAGCCTTAATCATTACATAATTTTCAGTTAGGTCTGGAATTCCCATTGAGGATCTCTTCATTTTTAGAGCATTAGATAATTAGGCCATAACTATAACATAAAAAAAATATAGAAATAAAATTTGGATACTTCCAAAAGTATATATTTATTCCATTACATAAAAAATTGTAAAAATAAACATTTTTTATTTTCATTTTTAATCTTCTTAAATTTTCCTTGATTCCACAATTTCCTCTATTCTCCCTTAAAATCATGTGAAAACATTTAAAAACATCGTATGAGCACAAAAAGAACAGTAAGGGAAATAAAAATATTGAAAAAAAATATTCTAGTAAAAACTGATAACCCATTCAATGTTCTTTGAGAGGATGAAACAAAAATATTTCACATGTATAATACTCATAATTTATGCTCAATTAAAAAAACAAAAATCAATATAAATAAAATAAAACTCTTTTAGGTGACTTAGATCATCATATACAAAAAAACCTTTCAAACATCTTTTAATTTGAATAGACATTTGGTTGAATTCAAAATTGGAGATCTATAATTGGGATAACCCTTCTTATAAGCTATATTAGGCTCACCCATGAGCTATAATGGGGCTCAAACCATCGTATAAGATGTGTTGAGCTCACCTGTGAGCTATAATGGGGCTCAACCATTCGTATAAGCTGTGTCCGGCTCACCTGTGATCTATAATGGGGATCATCCCTTTGTATAAGTTGTATCAGGCTCACACATGAGCTATAATGGGTCCCAACCGTTCTTATAAGCTATATAGGGTTCACTCGTTTCATATAAATCTCATGTTCCATTTCCTGAAGAAAACACGTTCTTCAAAAAACCCCTTTTATGAATGATTCGTCTAATCCCATATGAAAAAAATTTCCATATAAAAATACCATTTTCATTTAAGAACCCATTTTCAAAACCAAGATACCCAAATAACAGAATTATTGATTTATTTTCATTTTAAAATACATTAAGGGTTCTAGAGGAAGCGAAATATCAAATAATGGTTACGATGAAAGAGAAGTCATTGTCACTGTATAATTTAAAAAACATTCCCTTTTTGTTTTGTAAGAAAATTAAAACACTTCATATAAAAAGATTAATTTGGAAAACAATTAATTAAATTCAATATTGATATAAAATATCCTGTATATTCCTTTTATACTCATATAATTATATATGTAATTTTATATCAAGAAGAAAAAGATTTGATAATTAAATATTTAACTGTTCATGGTGTCCCATACAACTTTAAAAATTTTAATATTAATTTACATGATCTAATAAATAAATTCTTTTAGATAAAATATGTATATGAAATATCATAGTTGATGTATATTCACCTTATAAAAGAATAAAGGTGAATATTATCAAGAAATGGCTCAATGAATGGATATTTAGACGAAGTCCCTTACCTTGAGTCCGACTTGTCTCATTCATTCTTTAATTTCCTGAATAATAAACTTCGTTTAATTTCTACTATATTTACAACATTTTTAATGTTTATTATTTATTTTATATCACATATTACCATGTTATATCAATTAGTTAATTTCTTCAATTCATATCGGACATTTTCTTAATGTTCAGTATTTGAGTCATAAATGAACTTGTTTTGATACAAATTATCTATGTGGTCATAAGTAAATTATCTAAAAAATATTATTCATTATATAAATATCATATATATCTAGTATACATTTATTTAAAATATTCCATAACATTTTTAGATAATAAATGAAATGCACCGTTTATGGAGACGGTAGGTCGTACGTACGCATGAACACTACTTTCATTTCATTTCCATATTAATGGAATAAAAAATATAAGATACATAAGTATATTATAATTTTAGTATAATATATATGGTTTATATTTTACAAAATTTCATTATCTCCATCCTTTATACATTTCATTTATGGCAAGAACGAGTCACATCACTTTCAGGGGGCCGTAGTTTACACTTCCTCAAATTAGATTGTGATATTTACACATTATGGGAATTATAATGGTATATTATAAATAAAAACCATAGAAGTATAGGGACATTATAAATATTTTATATATCATATATAAATACAGTTTGATCATAATGGCCACTATGAGGGGTTATAGGAGAAAATTGAACAATCATTGTTTCATGAAGCATTAGTTTTCCACATAGAGAAACAATATGTTCTATATACATTAGATGGAGGTTTGTGTATGTGTCGATAAAAAAATTAACATAAAAACATCCTATTATATTTCATATATTGGTTTTGTTATAAAATAATATAATAAATATAGGTTTTGGGCTTGGATGAGGAAAATAACTGAAAGGAGCTTGAGAGAAGATGTTACCTTTAAATCAAGTAACTCTTTTTGATTTTTTACAAAATGATTTCTTTAATTGATTTATGCCAATTTTAAGGCTTCCAAGAGGAAGTTAGGGATTTTGGGAGATTATTTTAGAAGAATTTGGATGATTCAAGGAGAATTAAAGGTGTGAGGAAGTGCGTATAAGTGGTGGCCTTTTATAAGAGGGAGGAGGGGCACTTTTGGTAAGTCTTAAATTTTTATTTTATTATGAATTGATTTTAGAATTCTAAAAGTCAAAAAAGATACCCTTCTTGGATAAGATGACTATGAATATAAATACTCTCAACCAATAGGTTTTATACCTTTTTAGGTCTCAAAATTAACCTTATCCTTTATCTTTAACCCATAGTTAAAAACATTATTTCTTACCATGTCTTCTTGTATTTTCATAATATATGGCTACTATAGTTACTATAAATTTCCATGTGAATCACAAGTGAATAATTAATGATATTTTTAACATTATATAAGTTATTTGTCCGAATCATATATTTTTAGTACTATTATATCAATTAACAAAATAGTATTTATTTTAAAAACTAATTGATTCCATTTCTCTCATTATTTAGTAATTTATTTTTGTTATAGTAATAACAACATTATTACATAGAAAAAGATAAATTAACTCAACCCTAACATGTAAATGTATTAAAAAAAATTCATTTATGGAATCAAAATGTCCAAATTACATTTAGTTTAATATTTATAATATCATTTATTTATATATTTCTCTAATAAGGTAATCATTGCATCATCATTGTGTCATAAATAAATTTATTTATTTGTTGTCTAAAAATTTTAAATAAAATATGATGATGTAGGAAATAATTTTATCGTCCTAATTACTATTTATATTATAATATATCATTTATATAGTCCATATTAAAATTGTTTTAGTAAGGAGATACATGTTTATTTTATATTTCCCTTTTCTTTAAAATAAATATTATAAAAGGTCATTATCATAGCCAAGTGGATCCATGTGGTCCTAAAATCTACCCAAGGACACCCATGATAGGAAATATCTCATCCAATAGGATTAAAAAACGTGTTAGGGTAGTTTTATATTATTATAATATTATTTTTTACCCTTATTTACATGATTTACCCTTTAACCATGGTAAATATAAATACTTACTGAAGTTAATATTCATAATTCCAATAATTAAAAGGATAACTATTTACATAATTTGTAATTTCCGATTAAAAATATTAAATCCACTTTTCCAAATTCAAAAAAAAAATAATTGGTAGAAATTAATTTAAAATTAATTCATATTGTCAATATGAGAAAGCAGGTTTTTAAGAAGTAAAAACTATCAAAAGATTAACATGCGTTTATGACCAATTTAAATGTGAAATTAATAACCATGACCATAATGGTTTTAAATGTTAAAAACATAATAAAATTACACTGAAAAACCAATTTAAAGGATAATCTAACTATATTAATAATTTAGATTGAAATGTAGTTTTGAATTAAAATAAGGTATTTTGACTATTCATTAAAATATGGATTTTATCAGAAAAATACCAAAATTTCAAACTAAGTAAATTTTGATGTACCCATTATAAAGAAGAAGTTTATTTTATCAAATAAAACATATAAAATTGACAAAAAATATTTTTAAAAAGGGTTCACCATTAAAAAGAATGTAAATGGACCTTTTAAAAATATCGGAGTATTTTATGCTTAAAATTTGATTCATTCTCATTTTAGGAACCTAAAATTAATTGGATAAATGTAAAAAAATTAAAAAATATATAATATAATAATCTAGTTAATTCTATTCATTCCTTCTAATAGAACATCTAGGCTTAACAACCATTTAAGTATGATATCGTACATAGTGTCCCCCTTAAAATAAAATTAATATTAATGTCCAAATATATTAATTGATGTAAAATTATATTATTATACAAATAACCAAGATGTTCCATCATTCCACTATTTTGGAAATTGCATTCTCGCAATTTTAAAATTTGGTCAGAAAAATAATTGATAATAAAAAATTGGAAATAGTGTCAATAAAACTATAACTTAAAAAAAGAAATAGAAGTAAAAAAGGTCACCTCAGATATCATATTCTATGATTCCACATTGGAAAACATCGATATGGATGATAAAACCTACTCACAATGACTAATAAAAAGTGATAGAAAACAAAATCATTAGAAGGTTATCAATCACCAACCCATAATTATGTGATGGGTCAAAATATAATTGAGAAATATAAATGAATAGTGTTTTTGTTTTATGATTCTTTTGATAGAGTTGAGGAATTGATTTACTTCCTTGAATATGGACATAAGGAAACATAATTACTTGATTTATTTCTATTTTATAAGTACAATTCCATCCTTATAATATTCCCAAAATATGATGTACATCCCAATTAATACCATTATATATAAAAGATCACAAAAACCATAAAGGATATCAATATCTTAAAACTGATGTCCAAAAGTAAAGGCATAATTGCACGTTAAAAAATACATATATAAACATAACCCCACCAAAAATCTCCTAGAATTTTCATTGATAACTTTTTATCACATCACATAATCACTCAGAAGGTGTGTCTAAATTCTTTCAATTTTATTTATCCTTTGAAAAATACTGGGTTCTTAAGAGCTTCCATCACATCACCAGATGTCTCAACATCAACTGTTGCAGTAACAAAATATTTTATCAATTTTTTTTGTTTCGGATCATACTTATTTTCTCCCTATATAATAAACTTAAGACATTTATTTGCATAATGTCCAAACTAATTGCAGCTAAATCATCTTACTAAAGACTCTCCATCTGTTATCTCATTATTGGACAATTCAAGACCCTTTTCATTGAAGACACGAACCTTTTGACCAAACATAAAACACCAGTAACACATTCAATATCCAAATATACATTCCCCAAAATTTATTTTACCACAATTGGAAAAAGTTTTTGGATTACCTCTATAATTCATATTTGGTTGCTTCTCTATATCATGGAACCTTGACTATTTCACACTCTTATCATCTCATGGAATATAAGTGTTAGGAAACTCCATTTCAACTTTCTCAAGCCAACAAACCACTTTTTTCATAACTTTTAAACTCTTGAGAGGCTAATTCTCTTCATATAGTTGGTTTCAATCCTGAGTAAAATATATTAATTTTACTGTCGAGGTCTCAAACAAAATCTGTAACTTACCAGGCGAATCTTGTGAATTTAACTTCATATGCGTCAACTAAATCACCATATGTTTACTCTAATTACATGAATTGTTTCTCCATCAAAGATCAACAACCATATGGAAATATTTAACAAGGGAAATATCCTAAAATTCTTTCTATCCCATGGAATAAATATCATTTTTATATTTTTTATTGCTCACTAATGACAACCATATATCTGCTTTACCATAAGAAAGATAGATGGAAAAAGTTACCTTTTGATGTTATAAGCATCCCATGACTTCAAATATCTTCTCTAGGGTATTGATCCATTCTTTAGCTACCACTGGGTTAGATTATCCATTGAATGTTGAGGGATGTTGCCTCATAAAATTATCCACTACTAACATATTCTTCTATTCTTGATTAGGATGATCTCATTCATGGATAACACTACTATTTATTGCATGATTAAACATCTCTATCACAATAAAAAATTATTCAGTTCAAACTCTCACCACCAAATGTTGTTGATTTGAATGATTTTTTCTCTCCCGTTGCCTTCCCACTACAGCCTTCCTATTTCTTCCACAGAACCCTATTTTGAAAATATATCATTTAGATAAAGCAATAGGGTAATTTTAAAATACGACATCATTTCAAATTAACCGTAAAAAAATCATCCAAATGAATGAAATTGACATTATCATATCCTCTAAAGTTATCTAACCCGACCTATAATACCAACAATAAGAACCCAACCTTAAACAGTACATAATACTGAGTTATGTCAAGAATTCACATTAAGGATCATTTTTGGTTTAAAGCTTTAGAATATTAGGCCATAACTATTACATAAAAAAACATAGAAATACAAAGTGGAAACATCCAAAAATATCCATTTCTTCCATAACATATATTTTTTTAAATATAAACATGGTTACTTTTCATGTTTAATCATCATTAATTTTCCATGATTTCATTCTTGACCCAATTCTGACCTAAATCGTGTAAAAACATCTAAAAACATGGGATGAGAACAAAAAATCTAAGTAAGGGAAATGAAAATAAATAAAAACCATTTGTCTAGTTAAAACCTGATAACACATTCAAATTTATTTGAGAAGATGAATAAAAATATTTTCACATGAAAAAAACATAGACTTTTTTTCTCAATGAATAATACTAAAAGTAATAGCATTAAATTAAAACTATTTAGGTGACTTAGAGCATCATATACATAAAAACCATTCAAACAACATACATTTGGAATAACAATATGGTTTACTTTGAAATTTGAGATCTATTGTGGGGATCACCAATTGTATAATCTATATCGAGTTCACTTGTGAGATATAATGAGGCTCAAACCTTCATATAAGTTGAATTGGACTCACTTGTGAGCTATAATGGGGATCAGTCCTTCGTATAAGCTGTTTTGGGCTCAACCGTGAGCTATAATGGGGCCCAACCACTCATATATACTATATCAGGATCACATGTAAGATATAATGGGTCTCAGCCCTTTGAATAAGCTATATCACACTCACTCGTTTCATATAATGCTCAGGTACCATTTCATGAATAAAACATATTCATCAAAATTACCCTTTTTTGATAGATTAATATAATCCCATATGAAAAAAATTTCCATATTAAAATACCTTTTTCATTTAAGAAACCATTTTCTATACCATGATACCTAAATAAAAGAACAAGGTATCTTTTAACATTAAAATTCATTTTGGCATATAGAGATACCCAAATATTAAATAACAGTTATAGTGGTGGAGAAGATGTTGTCTCCATATACGTGAAAAAACATTCCTTTATCATTTTTTAAAGAAATTGAAATGATTCTTATAAAAATATTCCTTTTGAAAACAATGAATGAAATTAAATATTGAACTAAAATTTCTTGTATATTCCTTTTATACCCAAATAAATAAATATGTAATTTATTATCAAGAAGAAAAAGATTTTATAATTAAATCTAAAAATATTCAAGGTGTCATATACACCATTAAAAATTGAAATATTAATCTCCATGATTTAATAAATTACATTGGTATTGGTAAAATATGGATATTAAATATCATAATGGTTTTATAGAAACCTTTTAAAATAATAAAGGTGCATATTATCAAGAAATAAATCAATGAACGTTGATTGAGACGAAGTTCCTAACCTTCAATCTGGCTAGCCTCATTCATTAATTAATTTCATGAATACAAAATTAGGATAATTTATAATAGATTTATAAAATTTTTAAATTTTATTATTCATTTTATATCACTTATTAAAATGTTATTTAAATTAGTTAATTATTTGATTTTATATCAGACATTTTCCCGATGTTAGGTATTCGAGTAAAAAATAAACTTGTTTTGATGGAAATTATGCATGTGGTTATAAGTAAAATATCTAGAAAATATTATTTATGATATAAATATCATATATATATATAGTATATATGTATTTATAATAGTCTATAACATTTGGAGATAAGAAATGAAATGCACCATTCATTGAGACGGTAGGTCGTATGTATGCAAGAATGCTCCATTCATTTATTTCTCATATTAAAGGAATAAAAAAATATACATAGGTATATTATAATTCAATAATAATATATAAGTTATATATTTTACATATTTTCATTTAGTCCATCCTTTATATGTCAATTTTATGGAATGAATGAGTCACATCACTTTGAGGGGGCGGTAGTCCACACTTCCCCAAATGAAATTATCATATTTAGAAATTATGGAAAGCCTAAAGGTATGTTGTAAACAAAAATTACAGAAGCATATATAAAATATAAATATAATATATATCATATATAAATAAATTTACATCATAATGTCCACCATGAGGTGTGGTAGGATAAAATTGAACAATCATTGTTTCGTGAGGCAATAGTTCACCGTACATAGAAACTATATGTTCTATATCCATTAGATGGAGTTTTGTGTATGTTTATGTAGAAAACATAGCATAATAACATCTTAGTATATTTACTATCCTATTGTTGTTATAAAATAATGGAATAAAGATATTTTTGTGGCTTGTATTATGAAAACAAATGAAAAAAATTTGAGAGAAGATGTTACCTCTAAATTGGGTAAATCTTTTTAATTATAGAAAAATGATTTCTCGAACAGAAAATATGCCCAAGTAAAGTATTGTAGGAATCAATTAGGGATGATTGGAGATTATCTGAGTAGAATTTTGATTACACAAGGGGATTGAGAGGTGTGAGTATGTGGGTAGAGGTGGTGTCCTTCTATAAGAGGGAAGAGGGTCACTTTAGGAATGTCTTGAAATATTATTTTATTATAAATTTATTATTGAATTATAATTGTTAAAAAGTTATAAATTTAGAGGATAAGATTATAATGGGTCTAAATACTCTCATCCAATTGGCTTTAGAAATTTTTATGTCAAAAAATAACCTTATCTTTAAGTATTAACCCTTAGTTAAAAACATTAACTATTTCCATGTCTTCCTATATTTTCATAAAATATGTTTCCTATAGTTACAATAAAATGAGAAAAGAACCAAAAGTGGATCATTATTAAAATTTTTAACAATATATAGTCATCTGGAAGAAGATTATATTTTCTAGACTATTATATAATTTTATAAAATAATATTTGTTTTAAAAACTTATTTATGTCAATTTTGACACTATTTAGTAATTGATTTTTGTTAAAGTCATAATAACTTGATTACTTCAAATAAAAGGAATTAAATCACCCCTAAAATGTCAATTTAATCCAAAAAATTCTTTTATTGCATAAAAATGTTCAAATTACATTTCTTTTTATATTTCTAATATCATTTATTTGAATATTTCATTTATAAGGTAATCATTGCATCATCATTCTGTCATAAATAAATTTATTTATTTAATGTCTAAAAATTATAAATAAAATATAATTATTTAGGAAATTTTCTTATCTTTTCAATGAATATTTATTATATATTATATCATTTATATAAACCAAATTAAAATTGTTTTAGTTAGGATATACATGTTTATGTTATATTTTCCTTGTCTTTAAAATTAATATTATAAAAGATCATTATCACCGCCAAGTGGCTCTAGGGGGTCCGATAATTGACCCAATAATTCCCATGGTCGGATGTATCTTATCCAATAGTATTAGTATAAGTGTTAGGGTAGTTATATATTATTATAATATTACTTTTTACCCTTATTTAACTGATTTACCCTTTAACCATTGTAAATAAAAATAATTTCTGAAGTTACTATTCATAATATCCAAAAATAAAAGGTTACCTATTTAAATAATATGGACCTTATGATTTTAAATATTTTATCCATTTTTTAAAATTCAAAATATTTATTTGGAATAAATTAATTTAAAATTAATTCTTGTTGTCAAAACGAGAAAGCAGGTCTTTAAGAAGTAAAAACTATCAAAAGATTAACATGTGTTTATATCAATTTAAATGTTAAATTACTTCTAAATAACATAATTGTATTAAATGATAAAAATTAATCCTATTTCACTTTAAAACCAAATTAATGAACAATATAACTATATAAATAATTTATATTAAATGGATTTTTTGAATTAAAATGCAGTATTTTTCACTCTTCATTAAAATGTGGATTTTATCTGAAAAATACCAAAATTTAAACCAAAGTAAATTTTCATGTCCAAATTCTAAATAAGAAGTATATTTTATCAAGTAGAAAATATAAAGGTGAAAAAATATATTTTTAAAAAGGGTTCACCATCAAAAGGTGGTAAACTGACCTTTTAAAAATATTAGAGTATTTGAAATGTAAAACTATATCCATTCTCATTTTAGGCCTCTAATAACGATTGGATAAATGTAAAAACATTTAAAAAATATGAATAATAATAATAATATATATAATTCTATTAATTCCCTCCAAACAATTTCTAGGTGTTAAATATAGTTTAATATAATAATATTATTGTTGTATTATTTTTCGGTATCACTCAGTTTTGTATGCGAAATAAGATTTCTAAGAAACCCATTGTTGTGTATCGGGTATTCTATCATATATAGTTTCCCCATTAAACTAAAATTAATATTAAATTCAAAAATCTTAATATATTTTAAATTGTATTATTCTACAAATACCTTGAATGTTATGTCACTCCCCTATTTTGGAAATTTCATCTTCGTAAATTTAAAATTGGGTTAGAAACATAATTCAAAATACCACATTGGAAAAAGAGTCAATAAAATTATAACGTTAAAAGAAACAAAGAATGTGAAGTACAAAGGTCACATGAGATATCATATTCTAAGGTTCCCTGTAGGAAAACATGGATATGGATGATAAAACTCACTCTCAATGACATATAGAGAGTGATAGGAAACACACTCATTAGAGGGTTATCCATTAAAAAACCAGAATTATGTGATGGGTCAAAATACAATTGAGAAATGTAAATGAATAATATTTTTGTTTTATTATCATTTTGATAGAGTTGAGGAGTTACTTTATTTCTTAGAATAATAACATAATGAAACATAATTACTTGATGTGTTTCTATTTTATAATCACAATTTCATCCTCATAATATTCCTGAAATATGATGTACATCCCTAAGAATAACGTTAAGTATAAAAGATTAAAAAACCATAAATTATTTCAATATCTTAAAACTAAAGTCCAAAAGTAAATGCATACTTCCACATTAATAAATTCATATATAAAAATAACCCCACCAAACATCTCCCAAAAAATTTCTTCAATAACTTATTATCACATCACATAAACCCTCAGAAGGTGTTTCTAAAACCTTGAACTTATGGTTATCCTTCTACAAATATCGGGCTATTAGGAGCTTCTATCACATCCCCAAATATATAAACATAAACTGTATTAGGGAATAAATATTTTCTCAATACATTTTGTTTCTGATCATATAGATTTTCTCCATGTGTAAATAACTTCAGATACATATTTGTATAATGTCCCAACTCATTGCAGCTAATGCATCTTACTATAGAATGCATATTAGTTATCTCATTATTGTACTGTTTAAGAGATTTTTATTTTTAGTCACAAACCTTCTGACCAAAATTACAATAGAGATAACAATTTCCAGATCCTGATATACATTCCCCCAAATATATTTTACCATAATTGGAAGAAGTTATGGGATTACCTCTAGAATTCATAGTTGGTTGCTTCTATATTTCCCAGAACCTTGACCATTTCTTACTCTTATCATCTCATGGATCAATAGTGTTAAGAAACTCCATTTCATCTTTCTCATCACAATGAACCACTTTTTCATAACATTTAAATTCTCTAGAGGCCAAATTTATTCATATAACTGGTTTCAATACTGAGTAAAATTAAATAATTTTACTGTCAGTGTCTTGAAAATAATCAGAAACTTACCAAGAAAATATGGTGATGTTTTCTTCATATGCAGCATCTAAATAATCATCATTTTTCTTTAATACAGAGAATTTTTTCCCCATCCTATGATGAACAACCAAAAGGAATTATTTATCAAGGAAAATATCATTTAATTCTTCCCATTAAATGGAATTAAGATCATTTTTCTCTCCAGTATTCTTATAAAATAACTACCACCAACATGTTTCACCTTCAATGCGATAGATGTAAAGAGTTAAGTTTTTGTTTTTCAAACATCACATTACTTCAACTATCTTTCCTAGGGTATTGATCAATCCTTTAGCTACCACAATGTCAAATGATCCATTGAATGATGAGGGATGTTGCCCCATAAAATGTTCCACTATTAACATATTATTCTTTGTTGATCACGATGATCTTGTCCATGGATACCTGTACCATTTATAGATTGGGTCAACTACTCCTTCACTACAAAAACTATTCAGTTTCAATTCTCACCACCACATTTGATGATTTGAAATGACTTTTTCTCTAGATGCCTTCCAATTACATATTTCCAATTTCCTCTACAGAAAACCATTCTAAAAAGACATAGTTTAGATGAAGCAACAAGGTAATCTTAAAATGCTACATCATTTCAACTTAACCATAAAGTAAAATTATCTAAAGGAAATAAATTAACACTATATTAATCTCTAAAGTTATCTAAACCAACCAATGATACCAACTATAAGGCCCCATTCTTAAATAGTAGATAATATTGATTTAATTAAATAATTCACATTTTCGATCTTTTCAGGTTTAGAGATTTAGATAATTAAGAAATAACTATTAAATAAATAAACATAGAAATACAATGTAGACACTTCGAATAGTATCCATTTCATCCATAACATAAATTTTTTTATAAAAACATGTTTTCTTTTCATATTTAACCATCATAACATTTCCTTGATTCCATTCTGGACACTATTCACCCTTAAATCATGTGAAAACATTTAAAAACATGGGATGGGCACAAAAATCTCAGTAAGGGACATAAAAATAAAGAAAACCATTATTATAATTAAAACATGATAACACATTCAATGTTAATTGAGAGAATGAAACAAAACATTTTCACATGAATTAAACTGATACTTTTTTGCTCAATGAAAACACTAAAATGAATATCAAGATATCAAAACTCATTTATGTGACTTAGAGAATCATATACATAAATGTTTTTAAAAATTTTCCAATTGGAATAACCATATTGTTTAATTCCAAATTAGATATCTATAATGGGGATCACCCATCATATAAGCTATATCGGGCTCACTCATGAGCTATAATGGGGCTCAAACTTTTAGATAAACTGTTTTGGACTCTATAGTGATCTATAATGGGGCTCAACCATTCGTATGAACCATGTTGGGCTCACCTGAGAGCTATAATGGGGATAAAACCTTCATATAAGATATTTCAGGCTCATCCTTGAGCTATAAGGGGTCTCAACCCTTTGAATAAGCTATATTATGCTCACCCCTTTCATATAATTCACT
The DNA here is from genome assembly GCA_963277665.1 of Viscum album. Taxonomy (NCBI): domain Eukaryota; kingdom Viridiplantae; phylum Streptophyta; class Magnoliopsida; order Santalales; family Viscaceae; genus Viscum; species Viscum album. Next base: position 1,061,954,044 of record OY728120.1, on the reverse strand, counting down.
TGTACCATTTCATGAATAAAACACGTCATCACAATTCCTCTTTTTTGAAAGCATCTTCTAATCCCATATAAAAAACATTTCCATATAAAAATAAAATTTTCTTTTAAGAACCCATTTCAATACCTTGATACCCAAATAATGGAATAAGGTATTTTTTTTCATTTTAAAATACATTAAGGCTTATAGAGGAAGAAAAATATCAAATAACACTTACAGCGGTGCATAAGTCATTTTCACCGTATATGTAAAAAATATTCCTTTTAATATTATTTAAAAAATGTAAAATGATTCAAATAAAAATATACCTTTTTAAAACATTGAATAAAATTCAAGATTGACATAAAATTTCCTGTATATTATTTTTGTACCTATATTAATAAATATATAATTTAATATTAGGATGAAAAATATTTGATAATTAAATCAAAAAAATTTCAAGGTGCCCTATACCACATTGAAAATTTAAATATTAATTTAAATGATTTATTAAATTGAATTAGTATAGATAAAATATGGATATGAAGTATCATTATGGAATTATATAAATTTTATAAAATAATAAAGGTGAAAATTACAAGGAAATACCTCAATTAAAGGAGATTGAGTCGAAGTCCTTTACCTTGAGATTTAATTGTATCATTCATTCTTTAATTTCCAAAATAATAAACATAGGTTAATTTATACTGAATTTAAAACTTTTTTAAAGTTTATTATTCCTTTTATTTCACTTATTACCAAGTTATAACAATTATTTAATTATTTGTGTTCATATTGGATGTCTTGACAATGTTTGGTATTCTAGTAAAAAATGAACTTGTTTTGATGAAAATTATACATGTGGTCATAAGTCCATTATCTAAAAACAATTATTCATGATATAAATATCATATATATTCAGTATATATGTATTTATAATTGTTGTTAGTATTTGGAGATAAGAAATGAAATGCACCGTTCATGGAGAGGGTATGCCGCACGGACACATGAACGCTACATTCATTTCATTTTCATATTGAAGGAATAAAAAAATTAAATAGTTATATTATAATTCATATATAATTTATATGTTATATATTTGACATAAGTTAATTTACTCCATCCTTTATACGTTCCATGCATGGTAAGAATGAGTCACACCACTTTGAGGGGGTGGTAGTCCACACTTCCTCAAAATAAAATTACCATATTTACCCATTATGGAAAGAATAAAGGTATTTTATAAATAAAAACTACAGAATTATAGAGAAAACATAAATATAATATATATCATATATAATTATAGTTCTATAATAATGTCTACCATGAGAGGTGGTAGGATAAAATTGAACAATCATTATTTTTTTAGGTAGTAGTTCGCCGAACATACCAATAGTATGTTCTATATCATTTAAATGGTGGTTTGTGTAATTTTCGGTTGAACCCTTAGAATAATAACATACTATTATATTTATTAAACATATTTTATTATAAAATAATAGAATAAAGATATTTTTTTAGGGTTGTGTTAGGAAAATAAATGAAATGAGTTTGAGAGAAGATGTTACCTCATAATCGGGTAACTCCTTTTGATTTTTGAAAAAAAAGGTTTTCTTGAATAGAATTATGACCATGTAAAGGCTTCTAGGAGTATGGGAGGGATACTGGTAGATTATTTGAGCATTATTGTTTTGATCTTAGGGGCTTAATAGGTGTGAGTAAATGGGGAGAGTTGGTGACCTTTTGTAAGAGGGATGAGGGGCACTTAAGGAATGTCTCAAAATATTATTTTATTATAAATTTATTTTCAAATTATAATAGTTCCAAAGTTATATATTTATTTTATAATATGATTATGGGTATAAATCGTCTCAAAAAATAGGTTTTAGACATGTTTATGTCACAAAATTAACCTTATCTTTTAGCATTAACCACTAGTTAAAAACATTAACTCTTACCATGTCTTCTTGTATTTTCATAATATATGGTTACTATAGTAACTATAAAATTCCTCGAAAAAAAGGTGGATAAATAATGAAATTTTTAACATTATATAATTCATTTATTCGAAAATTATATTTTCAGTAATATTATATCATTTAATAAAATAGTATTTATTTAAAAAACACTTTTTTGGAAATTTTGACACTATTTAGTAATTGATTTTTATTAAAGCCACAATAACTTGATTCCTTAGAAAAAAAGTCATTAAATAATCTTTCACATGTCAATGTCATCCGAAAAATCATGTATGGTGTCAAAATTTTCAAATTGAATTTATTTTAATATTTATAATATCATTTATTTGAATATTTTGTTAATAAGGTAATCATTGCATCATCATTGTGTCATAAATAAATTTATTTACTTAATTTATAAAAATTATAAATAAAATAAAATGATGTAAGAAATATTTTTAGAATTATAATGACTATTTATAGTATAATACATAATTTATTTAAACCAAATTAATTTTTTTTGGTTAGGAGATACATGTTTATGTTATATTTTCCTTTTTATTAAAATAAATATTATAAAAGGTCATTGTCAAACCCATGTAGCTCCATGGGGCCCTAAAAATGACCCATGGATTCCCATTATCTTACATATCTCATTTAATATGATTAAGACACATGTTAGGGTAGTTTTATATTATTATAACATTATTTATTTACCCGTATTTACCTTATTTACCCTTTATCCATGGTAAATAAAAATAATTAATGATGTTACTGTTCATAATGTCCAAAAAAATAAAGGGTACAAATTTAACTAATTTGGACCTTATGATTATGCATATGGAATCCCATTTTTTAAACACAAAAACTTATAATTAGTAGAAATTAATTTAAAATTAATTTCTATTGTCAAAACCAAAAACTAGGTTTTTAAGAAGTAAAAACTGTCAAAAGATTGACAGATGTTTATGTATAATATTAATGTGAAATTACTTCTAATGACCATAATTGAATTAAATTATAGAAACATAATCCAATTACACTTTATAACCAATTAAAATGATAATCTAACTATATAAATAAATTAGATGAAAAGGTTGTTTTGAATTAAAATGCAGTATTTTTCACTATTCATTAAAATATGGATTTTATCAGAATAATACAACAATTTCAACCAAAGTAAATTTTTACTTCCTAGATCTAAATATGATGTTTATTTTATCAAATAGAACATATAAAAGTTATAAAAACTATTTTTTAAAAGTGTTCTCCATCAAAAGGGTTTAAAACATCCTTTTAAAAATATTATGGTATTTTATGCATAAAATAGGATTTATTCTCATTTTTAACCTATAAAATAGATTGGATAAATGTAAAAATAATTAAAAAAATATTTAAAATCATAATATACATTATTCATTTCATTCTCTCCAATACAATGATTAGGCATTAACTACTATTTAAAATAATAATATAATAATGTATTATTTTTTTGGTATAACTAGGTGTTTTGTGCATAATAAGATTTTGCAGAAACCTATTGTTGCGTGCTAGGTATGCAATCATAAATAGTGTCCTTTTTAAAATAAAATTAATATTAAATTAGAAAATATTAATAGATAAGAAAATGTATTATTCTATAAATTCTTGGGATGTTACATACCTAGATAATGATATATAGAAGTGGGTTATTTAATGTTGTAGAATAGAATCGTTTTTAGTAATTAAAATTGTATCTTTTATAATTTTTATATATATTAATGATAATATTAATGATTTCTTTTTTCTTAATTTTCCACAACTGATGACATCTTATCCGGAGATCCAATCCAAAAATGTATTCCATCATACATTATATCATTGATGGTATATGTTATTTTTTAAAAAATAATGGTTGAAAATTTCTAAGAATGAGAGTAGAGTATTCCTGATCTATAAGGGTTGGCCCTCCTTCCACCCATATAGACATGAAAAATGGTAGAGGGACCAAATTATTAAATAGGTATAATATCTTATGGAAGAGCCAAAGGATGTAGTTGAGATAATTATATGACGTTTAATTTTTTAATATTATTTAATTGAATTTAAAACTGGATATATAGTTATTCAAAAATATATTTTTCAACTATTATGTATTGGAATACAAATTGGAGATCATGCAACTGCGAACTCTAAAGGTCGTCTGCGGAGATCATCATAAGACTTCTGACGAGACTGCATGGTATCCATCCACTTCTAAATCAATTGGACCTGCTCAGATGTCTCCTTCACGAGACGTGGTCCTAGTAAAGCTGCCTCACCTGCCTCTAATTAGCAGAAGGCTGATCGGCATGGCCTACCATATAAAGCCTCGTAAGGTGCCATCTCGATAGTTGCCTGAAAAATATTATTATAGGAAACTCGACTAGGGGTATATGATTCTCCCAAGAGTCCCCAAAGTCTAGGACGAATGTACGCAACATGTCCTCAAGAACCTATATCATATGCTCTGACTGGACATCGGTCTGAGGGTGGTATGTTGTGCTCAGAAGCACCTGTGTACCCAGTGCCCTCTGAAAACTCTGCCAGAAACAAGACGTAAAACGAGCATCCCTATCTGAAACAATAGAATGAGGGAACCCATGAAGACATACAATCTTTCAGATATTCAACCTTCTGAGCTCGTCAACATCGAAGGTCTCCAAGATCGGAAAAAAGTGAGCTACCTTCATAAGCCTGTCCACAACAACCCACATGGCATCATTGCCTCCAGGTGACCTTGGAAACCCCATCATGAAATCCATTCCGACATCATCCCATTTCTTCTTTGGGATGGCTAACTACTGTAATATTCTGGCTGGACATTGATGCTCCGCCTTCACCTACTGATAGGTTGGACACCTCGTAACAAAACAAGCTACTTCTCTCTTCATACCCGACCACCAGTACTGACATCACAAGTGACAGTACATCATGGTAACCCTGGGATGAACTGCCCAAGCTGAAACATGAAACTCCCTCATCATCTCCTTGCATATATCCCCTTGAACCCAGACGCGTCCATGTAAACGCAATACCTCACCATCAACTATCATCCAACCATGAGGAGGGCCCTCACTTGCAACCGAATCATGTAGAACTAGTCCTTCTGAATTAGATAGTTGTCTCATCCTCACTCTATCCAGGAGGTTAGAAGTCACAGCCAAAGATGAAAGATAAGTTTTCCACTGAATTTTATGCACCTCTAAATGCATCTCAGAGAGCAATGCCATTAGCTTCCACTCACCACTGGCCTTCTGCACAGCCTATATCTGAGTCTTCATACTCAGTGCATCAGCTACAACATTACCTTTACCAGGTGTATAGGCATGCTGAAAATCAAAGGACTGAAGGTACTCGACCCACCTTCGCTGCCTCATATTCAAGTCACACGGAGTAAAGATATACTTGAGACTTTTGTGATCGGTAAAAGCCACAAAATTTTCTCCCAATAGATAGTGTCTCCTATTGCTTAATGCATGAACAACTGCAGCCAACTCAAGATAATGCATCAGGTAATTCCTCTCATGTGGCCTCAACTACCGAGACCCATAAGCAAAAAATCAATCACCCTACATCAACACTGCTCCCAACCCAACACCTGATGCATCACAGTAAAATGTATAACTCTTCCCCTTCTCTGGGAGTATCAGGATCAGTGCTGATATCAATCTTCCTTTCAGATCCTGAAAGGCTATCTCGCAATATTCTGAACAAACGAACTTCACACCCTTCTTAGTGAAACCCGTCAACGCTGCGGCTAAGTGGTAGAAGTCCTGTATGAAGCTTCTGTTGTAACCATCCAGCCCTAAAAAACTATATATCTCAAACACGTTCTTAGGATGCTCCCAAGAAACTAATGTTCTCACCTTCTCTGGTTCTACTGAAACTCTTTCCTCTAAGATGATATGACCCAAGAAGTGAATATGGTCCATCCAAAAGTGGCACTTTGAGAGCTTAGAATATAGTCAATGCTCGCTCAGTGTACTCAATACGATCTCAAGATGGGTGACATGGTTGTGTCGAGTGTGAGAGTACCCCAAGATATCTTCTATGATAACTATCACAAAAGAATCTAGATAAGGATAGAACAAATGATTCATCAGAGCCATGAAAACTGATGGCGTGTTCGTGAGTCCGAATGACATAACCGTATACTCATATAGGCCATACCTTCTCCTAAAAGCCATTAGAGGTATATCAAATGGTCTTACGTGCAGATGATGATATCCTGATCTCAAGTCAATCTTCGAGAACACTCATGATCCACAAAGTTGATCAAAAAGATCATCAATCCTCGGTAAGGGATATCAGTTCTTAACAATCAACTGGTTTATCTTCCGATAATCCACACAGAGTCTGAGGGTACCGTCCTCCTTCTTCGCAAAGAGGACCGGAGAACCCCATGAAGAAGTACTGGGTCTGATGAAACACTATGACTGTAACTCCTCTAACTGCCTCTTGTGCTCCTGCAACTCAGGTTTAGACATCCTATAATGGGGAATGGACACCAGTGATGCTCCTTGCACAAGCACAATAGAGAAATCCACTTCTATCTCTCCAGAGGTAGGCAAGAAAAGTCATCCGGGAAGACATCCCTGAAACGATCAACCATTGGAGGGAAATCCATATGAAAAGTCCCGTGGTCATCCCGATATAAGCTCGCAATCTGGGCTGTGACTCCAACTTACCCACAATGCTCTAGTCCATCTCAACTCGCCTAAACATCCCATTCTCCCTTTTATAGAATCTTCTCTCCCTCTGGTGAAGTGAAACTCACCCTCCAATGATAGCATTCTACAAAGGCTCAAAAGGGAACCAACCAGTCCATCCCAAGAATGACGTCATAAGCTATCATCTCCAAGGCATAGAGGTCTCAAAAGAAGTGCCACCCACCAACCTCGAGGGGTTACTCCTACCACTAAAACACACTAGCCATTCTAATCCCCAACGGAGTGTCTAACATCATGATATCACAAGAAGTAGAGACACAAAGCCCAAGGATCTCTACAAAGGATATAGATATAAAACTATGTGTAGCACCCGTATCGAAAAGTACTAAAGATAAGACAGAAGATACTAGAATAGTACCTCTGATTGTAGAAGGTTTGGGATCCTGCTATTTCTGGGTCTGTAGCACTGCATATGTCTTTCTAGTGTCGCGGCTCTACGACACAGCCTGGCTACCCAGAGCTATCCCGACCCGCTGCCTCTGAGATCCTGGTGTATGGCTACCACAACCACGACCACTATCTCTACCTACATTCCCTGACGTATTCTAGTTCCCTGACTGGTAAGAAGCTGCTGGTCCTGCTCCAACACGTGGAGTCTTCACAAAACCCCTCTCACTAGCCATCGGTGGAAACACCCTGCAAAAGCACTGCAGATGACCCATCCTGCTTCAAGCTCGGCACTCCATTGGGTCTCGTGGACACTGTGGCCTCTTGTTCCCCTCTCTACCATACTGGAAGCACATAACCTGGCCACCTGAAACATTCTTCTGACTGGTACTACCCCCCTGAGAGAATTCCATATGTATCTTCCTCTTTCCAGCAGAAATAGTACCAGTAACTAGTGCCGAACCGCCCTGGCCCACACCACTAGATTTCGGCATGTTTCTCTCTGTAATCAGTGCCTGATTTAAAATAGTGTTTACTGAAGGCAACCTTAAAACATTCACCAGTGATCCGATGTCATATTGAATTCCATCCTCAAAACATCGGGCTCTCAACATCTCATCACCCACTAGAACGGGTGTAAATCACTGAAGCTCGGTAAAGCTAACAGAATAATCCATCACTGACAGAGCACCCTGCTACAGATTCATGAACTCTCGATCTCTATCTGCCCTCATCATCTTTGGGAAGAAAAAGTCATAGAATACTACCTGAAAATCATCCCACGCCATGTCTCTGTGATGCACTAATTGGGTGGTAACATCCCACTAATTCCTGGAAGAATCACTTAGCATACAAGTCATGAGCTGGACCCTCCGCCCTGGAGGCATCTCAAGATGATTGAAATAGTCTTCATTGATCCTAGCCAAGACTCCATAGCTTGAGGTCCTCCATCCCCTTAAAACGTTGGCTGATGCTGCTGCCGGAAGATATGAATCAGCGTATCCATAGATGTGGCAGCCTGCGGTGCTCCCTGAACGGTCTACATGAACTGCATAAAGCCTTCATGGAACCGCACCTCTGCCCCTGTGTCCGGTATAATAGCTGGCGCCGCATCTGGCTCTGCTAGAAGATCCACTAGTAGCCCATGGCCCACCATCTCTGGAGTATACTCGTTGCTGCTCTCCTGGCGAACAACATGCGGTCGTCTAGGCGGCATGACACTACAAGGTCAAAAACAAACCTTAGATTAAATATTAACAAGACCAAAAAAGAAGGAACCACAAGGAAACAAGAGGAAGAAGGAATTTCAAGATGTGCAACACAAGACTACACAACATGTATAAGAACTACATGGCGTGTACTAGAAATCCCCTACCCTGCCCGGGTCCTTCGACACGGCTAAGCCACACGGCTCCCATTTGAACAAAACTACACGGCATTGATATCATCTACACATCATGTATGGTTTTATTTCCAATTTCCCGTGTCGTTTGTGACACATCTGACTACTCGTCTTGACACTAAACGGTGTGTTACACCCGCACACGGCGTGTACACCACCCCGTTTCCTAGCCACACGACTAAAACACACGGTCTGTCCTCAGACATGACTACACGGCATGTCCCATAGGTACACGACGTGTATTAGGCGAGCTCTACCGACCCATGTTGTTAGTTACCCGGCCGGATACATGTATCAACCTACAAGGTGTGTTCAATATATACACGACGTGTACTCAAAAGGATTACCCCGACCTGTGATTTTTAGTTACATGACCGAAGCCCAGGTCGGACTACACGGCGTGTTCCATAATGGACAAGGCATATATGTCTTATGGTTTCCTCGGCCGGTGTTGTTAGTTACACAGTGGACACTGGGTTAACACTACATAATGTGTACTGAAGATACACGACATGTTGGCCCCAAGCTCTTACCTTCCTCGTGTCACCGCCCACACAGTTTGTGACACGGGACGAGACTACACGGCATGTACTCTGGGTACACGGTGTGTACTTAAAAAGATTATTTTTTTTCCCAAATAGATGACCATACACGGCGTGTTGAAGGTACTACACGATGTGTATACTAGAAATTCCTGACAATATGCCTCAGAAACGTCCATGGAACCCAGAAAACACTTAAAAACAACACCTATGTGCCAAATTCCGATCCGTGAGGGCCCATACTCCCCACGAATCAATGCTTGGCCTCTTATCTATGTTTTGAAATATGGTAAACACCCAATGATCCCCCAAATTCTCGTCAATGAGGGCCCATAATATCCAAAAACAAAATTTTGGTGTCCATTCTCTAAACAGGCTCATAAAAAAATACCCTATCACATAGCAGGAATTTATCAACCAGCTATCACAACATCATGCTTTACTAGCAGAATAACTATCACAACAACATGAAATTCCTAATGCACCTACAAGGCATGGAAACTATGCATGGAATGTGATATCTAGCATGTTATTAAATGATACATGAGATGGCATACCCTCATCTCATTGGTTTGAAACTAAATATAACCCAAGGGTAAAATAAATACAGCACAAGCCCAAGGGCATCACCCAACAGTGAAATCATATCAACTGTAAATTGAAAAATCAGTAAACGTACAATACGAGGTAACATGGATTTTCCCTGTACATGGGTTAGCTATGCCCGGGCAAAACTTATTACCAACTACCATTCTCATCCTATCCCTGACTAAGGATCCAAATAGTATGTCAATGAAAAGAATACCTCTGATACCACTTTGTAACGTCCCGGTTCCGGGTACCACTCCACGGGTTCCCCGAACCCGGTTCGCCACATGACCTCAAGTGAATTTCTCCAAATTCCAGAGGTTTCTAACTAGAAGCGAGGGCCCATGTATGATAGTGGGGAAACTATGCCCTCATTTTTCAAATTGTAGCGCATCAGAATGAAATAAAACACACAACAAAAACGGAAGAAATAACATTACATATAACTGAAATGAAAAAGTTATAAAAAGGGGAAACCAACAGTCATATATATGAAGATGCAGCATGTCAATATTCTATAAAACATCTATAACATCTTACACTACAAAAAAATACAATAAAAATGAAGTATATGTACAGAAAAGTAGAATAGAACAGCCAGCGACATCACGAGCCCATGCTCAGTCCCATGCACTCCTACACCCCCGCAGCAATCAAACAACTGTATAGGGACCCTTTCCCTTATCTAAACCTATAGAAACGTAATCTCTTTTGTCTGAAAAAAATGACCTAAACAAGGTGTGAGAAATATATCTCAGTAGTCAACCACCAAAGTCCCATGCCCAACTCTGTAAAATCATGCAACAACAGTGTGCAGTAATAAAATGAAATAAGGTAAGCAGTACTAAAAAGTAACTAACTTAACCAGTTATATTTCCATTTTAATATCCATTTAATCATTTAAATTAAAATACCACCATAGTGAGTCTTCTAAGTAAACAACAAAATGTCCTCAGACACGTAAAATCTTACCATATGGTAAAGTGAATCCAACAAAATAATCTGATAGCAGACATATGGATATTTCCCACCGGCGTAAGAAGTGTCACCCATAAGCACAGAATCAGGTACCCACACGCATGGAATAAGATTCCCAAAGGCTAATAGTACAGTTCCCACAGGTTAATCACAACACTTCCCTTAGGCTAAATAGGTACCAGGACAAGCCCAACATGTAGAAAAGAAGTAAACAAGCAATTCCTCTCAAGTCAATTCTACAATCATTACATTAAAGGAATACCCTCAGGTATCCTGACCAAACAACTAAATCAAGAAACACACCCCGGGGTGCTCCTATATCCAAGCAACGATCACAAACAGGATTTTAATATCATAATTAATTACCTCTTCCAATCTAGGAATATAATATAGCCACGTCCTCAGCCACAAGACACCCAAATGATGGGTTAATAGCTCAAAAACACACAAAAACGCATGAAAATTGTAAATAAACACCAAGACACCTACCTTTAATGCCAAAAAATGATATACGCGAACATAGATTCCAGAAATGCCCAAGAAAGGCATAGATCTGAAGTATAAGAAACTTCATTCAAATGTAAATAACTACCATTAGGGGAAGAATTAGAAATAATGGTAAATGGAGAGTGGAGGGCTTACCCATGAGGTTCCAACAAGATCGTCCGAGGCATAAATGGATTCCCGAAGAAAGCTCAATGGATCTCCAAAGCTTCGGCCTCCTCTCATGAGCTCCCTATTCACATTTTAAGCCTTCCTTGTGAACAGGGGATGCTACTTCCCATTTGAAGTAAAAAAACAAAGTACAAAGCATGTACTTACCATTTTTAAACTGTTCCTCTGACAGGTTCCTGCCCGTGTGGCACTGTTCATCTGCTGACATGACTACACGACATATCTTCTTGAGTAAACAGTGTGTTCTGTTGCGCAGCTGGCCACCACCATACTATTCACCTGCTGACTGACTACACGGCGTGTATGGGACCACTACACGACGTGGAGTCAGTTCCTACACCCTTTATCGCCGACATGGCCACACAACCCGTGCACTCATCCCACACGGCCAAAAGGACACGGTGTGTGGAAAATTACATGTCGTGTACTTCTAAAATATTGGATTTTCCCCATATTCCAAATTTTCGCCAAAAAATTTAAGGAAAAGGGAAAAGAAGAATCTCGTACCTCAAAACTATGAACCGGGTTCTTACAAAATATCATCCACATATTCATCTATTTTGATGGAATGTTATGAGTTCCAAATAAATTATAACATTTTTGGGTATGAACATATTCTGATGATTTTAAAGAGAGATATCATGGATCTTGTAATTTAATATCAGACATGCATCAACAAGATAAATGTTTTTTAATGCATGTAGATTATTATATACATTTTAGTCCTTTTAAATTAATAAAACATAATACATAAGATTGTTTTATATTTTATATCATTATAAAAATTTTATTTAGTATGATATGATATCAGTATAAGGAATTTTGAATCAAAAATGTATTTCAACAATTGTGAGGAAAATGAATGATAAATAAATAATATAATATATTTATTAAAGATTATAAAATAATGTAATTTATTGATGGATGATTCCTTAGCAATAAGGGAATTGAAAATATATTTATTAAAATTTAATTTCTCATAAATACTTAACAACTCGAATTATATATTGTTGTACATTATTAGATGTTGGGTGTTTTTTTCCATGAGAGAAGAAAAATTACCATTAATTCTATGTACATGGTAATGTGCATGAAACGTTTTGAAATTTTTTGATCATTTATATTTGATTATTTTAATAATTTAATGTTATAATGAATATGAATTTTATTTAAGACATATCATTTTTAAAAATGGTATGTGATTACATTAGAGATAAAACATGAAAGTGGACTAAAATGTTCAAATATGTAAATGAAAGTGTGACTTCTCATTTATAATTTCTATATTTTTTACAAAAAGGAAAAAAATTTATTTTTTGAAACCAAAAGTTATCTAGAAACATAATTGTGATAATGATGGACTAAAGTAATATGGATGTTATGTTCTATGATTTAGGTTCGAAATTATTTCAACAGATACAATTACAAAATTTCTTAAGGTAGGACTTTATTATACACATTTCATCAATTAACCTTAAAATTATACTCGAAATTCATTTTAAATTATTGTTTTAAAATTTTATTATTTTTATGAATCTCTCCAATATACTACCCAAGCACTAAATCATATACAAAGAGAATGGGTGTAATATTGCACATGTATGATTCTGATACAGTCTATTTGAAATATATATTTTAATGTTTAAATTTTAAATTTTATTATTAAATTGATTTATAATTTGTAGTTTTTTTGTATTTTATATACTGTTCAACTTGTTTATTATATTTTTATTTAATTTAAAAAAGCATTTTTAACAATATTTATTGTATAACGGATATGTAAAATGACTGAAATTGTACTTTTTTGTATTAATATAAACAAACGTATAAAAACTTTTCACATTAGTTATTAAAAATAAAATAGTATAAAAATGCTTCTCATGTCATTTATAAAAAAACAACATGAAAACCCCTGCTAATAATGTTAATTTATGGGGTTTTAATGCCTTTTTTCTAAAACCATATGTCAAAAAATATTTTTTACATTATTTATTTTTAACCTATGGAAATGACATATTTGAAGAATAAATTTAAATAATGTTTCAATGTAATCGATGATAATAAGTAAAATAAATTACTTCAAAAATATATTATGCACTAGTGGTTGTGATTTTCATTGTAAAACTGCAGTGAATGGATGAAATTTTTGGGGTTTCCAGGTAAAGTAGTGTTATGTTGGAATGTAAATATCGATACAAAAATATGTGACTATACATATGATTAGATTTAAGGGTTACGGGAATTTCCCCAAGATAGATGAGGGTGACACTATATAATCACCCCAATATATAATATTTTGTTTTTAAAATTGGGAAAAGCCTTGTGATTTAAGTGTCTATTAATCAAAGGTAAGTGGGGGGAACACCATTTTCCATTTTCACCACCTTCAACCACTTATATCCATGGAGGTTTCAGGCATGTAGATTCAATAGAATTATTGAGAACATTGCTTTTCATGATCTCAATATTCCATCTATTTAACCATTATTAATATAGTTACCCAGATCTATGGATTTTGTGCAAATTCTATGGGAACATGATTTCATTCGGAATAAATGGTTTGTATTTAAATAGGGATTAATAAATGATAAATTATGTAAAATAAGGTAAAACTTTCATATCAAATCACTAGATAAAAGACACTTCTTTATTAATTTCTAGGTTTTAACCAAAATTGAAATTTAATTGATGTTGTTCTAGTGTTAAATGTTATGCCTTGGTAAATTGTGATCTCATAGGTTTTTCCAGAGTGAAACATACACTTTTTATTGTAGTAATTTTTTCATTAGACTATTTACTATGTCATCCCACATTTATTTCAAATGAATAATTATTGTTTAATTTTTAACATTAACAATGAGTTTTTTAGAATAAATTTAGATGCCTATTATGAGGGTTAACACATCAAGGTTATTGTTGGTGCATAAAGATCTCCATATCAAGGATATAATAGTTTGATCATGTTAATCTATCTATTTTTAGGTAGTTAGTGACTAAACATACAACAATATATGGTTTTTATACATTGAAAGTGTAGTAAATATAGGTAATTAGGTGTAAGATGCCCGAATGGGATCTGTGAGTGGTTTCCTATATAGAATAAAAGGATAGGGACTGGGGTTATGATAATTTAATGAACTTTTGTATTATGTATTAATCATGTAAGATTAATTAATTTTTATCCTATATTATAGGATTGATGGATAATAAATTTGGGCCTATGGTTTGTTGTTATAAAGAGTTTATGGCTCATAGAACCAATTGTAATATTATTTTTCTCACTTATGGAGATAAATAGAGGTGGGGGTAATAGTCTATTTTAGGATATCCACTTCAGGTGTGGGCCTAAGTGGATTTCATAGGATGATAAAAAATAAATCTAAATATAGTTTCCTTATTCCTTGAGTGATTTTTGTGGGATATATAGTTTTTAATTTCTCTCATGAATATTATTAGATGGATCTGTGGCCATATAAGGGAATATAACCTTCCTAAAAAAGAAATGAAACACGGAGAATGGATGCATAAGGGGTTTCATTGTACCTACTCTTTGTTGAAGTCCCTCTATGGTGTGTTTTTCTATGATGACCAAAACTTAAGAGTCTGTTATGTTATATGATATGATATCATTTGTGATAGAGATTAGAATATTTTTTTGTCATGGTTGTATAACCCTTGTGAGATGGGTAGTTATATGGGATCCTAACTCTTGAGGTGGGAGAATTTTATTTAAATATGTATCCAAATTTATATCATTAGGGATAAGGGATACTTATTGGGTACATTGGTTTTGTTTTCACAAATTATTAGGGTAATGATTTTTCCCTATGGTAAAGTTGTTGTTACTATTATGATTATTTTTATAGTAAAAATTCATCAAATCCAATTTTTTTCATTTAATTAATGTTCATTTACCCATTTTTAATTTTTATATTTAAATAAATTCACATGTGGTTTCATTTTGTGGGGACATTACATTCATTCATATATATTAGTTTGATTAAAAATCATTCAACTGTATTAGTATATTAGTGTTTGATAATCAATTATAGTTAGTTATTAAGGTGATATATCATTCTCCTAGAGATACATCATTCACCCAGATGATGTGTAGTGATATATAATAAACCCAATGATTGATTAATCTATGTGATTTTGTGTGTGTGGTGAAACATAGTTTACATAGAAATGAATATTTTAACCTTATAGTTATAAAGGTGTTATATCATTTACCTAGCCATGTCACATTAACAATTGATATATATATATTGGTGGATCATTTTAATTTTGATTAAATATCACCATAAATATTATTGTGTTTAGTGATACATCATTCACCAGGAGATGCATTATGTATACATGATGAATATGAAATGATATATCACTTACCTGGTAATGAATCATTCACCATTATGGTTAGTGTACTAATAGAACAATCTCCTGTTTATACATAAGTAACCCTCTTATAAAATTTCATGATATATCATTCAATAGGCGATCCATATTCAACACTTGTGTTGTCACACCCTGACCTTAGAACCCTATTTATTTTAATCATTTCTTGATTTGGATCTTTTTTTTGATGTTTAGGTTGATTCCCAGTTTCAATTTTTGTGTTTTGGAACTTCTTGTATGAGTGTTTTTTGAAAAGTCATATTTTTGTGCTTCACAGTAAGTGGAGAATGATTAGCACAAAGTTAGGTGAAACAGTGTGGCCTCACCTTGGTAATAGTTAGGTTCTGGTTTTGGGGCCTGGGCATGGAAAACGCCTTATATATGGTTAGGGAAACTAGGTATATATCATGTTATATGGTTCTAGAATCGGGAAATGGAATTTGGTATGGTTATCACATAGTTTGGGAAGTTATGCAACCGAACCGAGTAGTAATTCCCTCTTTGACAATAGGGTTTTCATGATGTGAACACAGTTTGGAAAACCATCTGACAAGCCTAGATCATTAGAAGTGTGAGATTCTCTCTTCCCCCCACCAATCCTTTAGCCATATTTTAGGTTTTTATCCCCTTTCTCGACCCTGGAACACAATGGGGTCCTCCAAGCTCCTCTTCTCATTCCATACATCCATTTTTTGAAACACATTGATGTTTCTAAGGAGATTTGTCTTTGGATTCATGGAATATTTACTCTTCTTCCCCATCTGTTATTCATTTCTCAGTTTTTCATAGTGGGGTTTCTCTCTTGGACAAACCACAGATGAAATGGATAAAGTGTGGGTTTTTTCATTAATGATAGGGCGTGAGGATTGTCTCTTAGGCTTAAGTCATCCTCCTACCAATGTTTGGTTGCATGTGTACATAGGTATGTAAGGTGTCATCATCTATTTCATTTATGAAATACTCCATTTTATGCTTAAAATTTCCTTGAATACTTCAAAATGTTTTGTTCCTTCTTTTTTATATTCTATCATAATTTTTTTTAGTATTTTAATTATGGAATAGGAGCTCTAAATGTTATTAGAATGGGTTTTTTTGTTATGACAATGTATAATTTTTTTAAGGTGTTTCATAAAAAGGCAATTGACCTTTTAATATTTAATTTGTGGTTTTGGGTGGTGTTTTCACTTGGCTATGTTTTTTAAAATGTGGAGTTTTTGGAAATGATGTATGTGGTATATTATTATAACATTGTTAGCGGAAATCATAAGGCCTCACCTAGGTAACTGTGTGGCTCATGGTTTGAGGCCTGGGTCCTAGTGCACAACATTTTTTATACATAGAGAAACTATGTGGAAAGTATAAAGTACAGTTCTATAATCTGGGAGTGGAATTTTGAACGGTTGGTTCATGGTTTGGGAATCCATGGTTCCATACCCAATGGGGTGTTATTCTTTGAAATTATTGTGTTTGTAGTCGGTTCACTGTTCAGAAAACACTATAGAAAAATCTTGTTACATGCTGATATCATTAACAGTGTGAAATTATCTCTTTTCCCTTTCAATCATTTAACCCAATTTTGGGACTTCCTCCACTTACTCGACCTAGGCCCACCAGGGGATCACCCAATATACTCCTCTCCTTCCTTTATTTCATTTTTGATACCCCTTAAAGGTTCTATAGTGATTCTCCTTTGAAATCTTGGTCCATTTATTCTTCACCCTCCTCATTTTGTTGCTTCATAGTGTTTTATAGTGGTGTTTCTCTCTCGGATGAAACCTAGAGGAAATGGATAATGTATTGTTTTTTTATTTTTTTTAGGTATTTTGGATTGTCTCTCTATCTTGAGTCTTACTCCTCCGGATTTTTAGTGTAATTTTCACATCATTGATGTAGTTGTTTCCATACATTTCATTTCCAGAACATTACATTTAATTCTTCAGATTTCCGAGAATTCTACCAAATGATAAATTATTTCTTGTGATGTGATAGCTTAATTTTATTTATATTTTCATGATGTAATATCGGTACAAAATAGTTTTCTATTGTATATATTTTATTATTCCTATTTTCATTGCATGCCAAGTTTTTGATAAAATTCCGATTAAACATTTAATATGAAATTGGGGGTATTTCATTGGTTTTTCGATTGGATATGTTTTAATAATGTGTAATCATTATGAATTAGACAATATATATGGAAATTTTTGGTTTTTATGGTGTCACACTTATGAGTGGTTTTTTTGTGTGGTATTAAAAGAAAACTATGCTTTTTTAAAATTTTGTTTTATAAATGATTAATTTTGTGTTTTTGTTAGAAGATGGATTTCTAAATGAAATAATTTTGGTTTTGAATGTGCCACTTTATTTTTATTCATAAGTGTGTTCCATATATTACTTGAAAGGTGTGGAATATGTTTAAAAAGTTATTTGTTGTGAGTGTGAATTTAAAAGGGTATTTTCAATTTGTAATGGTTGGTTTTCATAATTTGTTTTCTAAATGGCCTTGGTGCATTTTGGTAATTTAAATTTTGTTTTAAAGGTGTTTATAAATTAATATCCTATTTGGAATTTGAGTTTTTTTATTTGATAAATTGTTTTAAAGAATTATTTGGGATTGTGCATGCGAAAGTGGATTTTTACATTGGATTTGGAAATGTTACGTAAAAAGGTTTTTAAAATGAATTTATTCTATAAATGATAAAGGTTTGACGGAAATTTGTGTTTTATTAAAATGTTTTTTAATGTTAATTGTTGAGAAGGCCTTATTAGAACCATGTTATGTTTTATGAATTTGATTTGGAACATATGTGATGTGTGGGATAATGAAAATTTTTGAATGTTTTGGAAGTTAATTGAAAACATGGGCAGTGAAATCCCCCATTGGTATATAAAAATTATGTATAAAGTGGTTTATAAAATCCAAATTAATTTATTTTCAGATTATTACTTGTGAAATATATGTATTTACATGTGTGTTTGTGATACATGCGTTATGTTATTAAATACCATTATAAATTTTGGTTGAAATCTCTATATTGGCTCATTCACGGGGACATTATTATATAGAGACCATTTGAAAATGGGATGACATCATGTCTAATGGTATGTGAATGAGAATGATGTTGGTTATGCTTTCTATACAACATATTTCCTTATTTTATTTCTATAATCATTATCATGGGATTCTTGAGCGTCATCGAAAGGGTTGACTAATAGCTTTCGATCGACCTCAATAAGACTGGTTGGTACCCCCTTCACATGATAGGGATAGGTTCATAATGCCATTGGTTTGGATAGTTTAGAGTGGCTATATAGTTATTGACTATAGAGATGAACTATATTTTAGAACATGAATTTTATCTAAGTATGTCAAGGTTTTTACTCTAGAGATGTTCAAGATATCCCCATGAGTTACTATTTTAATGTTCTGTTTATTTTTAATTCTTGATGGATATTTTTTTCTAGTTGTGATTGATTGTTTTGTTTCCAATAATTTTTTCCCATAACATTAAGATTTTATATTTTGGTTTTATATTTTCTTATTGAATTTGATGCAGGTTGTGGAAAGAAAACCTGTTTTGACAAGTAAATTTGTGTGTGTTGTTTTAAAAAGTAAACATATAGAATATTATTTTGGTTGTTAAAATATATAAAATCTATTTTAAGAATATATTTTCAAACATGTGTTTATGGACTATTTTGGGAATTAATATTCATGGAATCTAGGGTGATTACATTTTTTAGATTAATATACCTTGTTACATGTATTTTAAATTAATTAATTTTAATTCCAATATTTTTTCTGTATTTTTAAATTAATATCAAATATAAAATGTTAAAATGGACATTATTGTTATTTTATAATAAATGATATTTTATCAAATGATTTAAAATTTATTAAAAATATTATATTCTACTGAAGTATTTTTAATTATTAATAAATATCACATATGTTTCATTCACGGACCAATTGACCTTTTTAAAAATATCATATTGTCCCATAGACACTAAAAACATTGTTAGAACGATTCAGGTTAAACCATAGTTTTGGCTTGTTACATGCACTTGTTTTAAAATTAATTTCTATTATACTTGGGTTTTTATTTTTTAAATTGGATATAATAATTATAATTAAGTGGTTCAATATATTCTATGAAATATCACTTTAATTTATTCTGACTGCTAAAATTTTATGGTATACAAATCTAGTTACATTAAAAAAATGAAATGTTAAAATTGGGGAAACATAGAAGATAAGGGAAAAAATTATAAATATACACTTATTTTTGTGTGTTGGATGTTTTTATAGACCAAAAATCCCCTTAAATTCATTATTTGTTTATTTTGGATGAATTTTGTAAGGTAGACCTCCCAAATGAGTTCAACTTTTTATATTTGTAGGAATGAAACTCTTCCTCCACTATAAAAAGACATTAAATTTTCTCATTCCATACACCTATCAAGACATATTGGATCATCTAAAATCATCCAAAAATAATTTCCAAATACCCGACCTATAATGTTATAGCCCCCCTGTTATATAAAAAGAAATATATGGAATCCCTTTGGTGGAATCCAAGTTGAGTTACCCAAAGATGATGTAACATCTATCCTCAATATCCTTTATATTATTTTCATTCTCCATCCCCTCAACTATTATTATTCCATGATTATATAATATCCTCAGAATCCTTAGTAAAATAATATAGTTTTTATTATATGGTTTATATATACACTTACCCACACTTACTTCTACTGGGTAATGAATATACCATTCTCATTTACTGCGAACTACCATCTCACGTAATGATGTAGTTCATTTTTTTACTTTAGCACCTATCATGGTTGGAAATTAAGATGGAAACTATATTTTTATAAGATATTTAGGACATTTATGATTTATTTATGACTCTGTAATTATTATATAAATCATAACTTATTTATTTATGTTTTTTAAATATGATAACTTCATCTGTAGACGTATGGAAAACCATCTTGTCAAAGTGAGGTGATTCATTCACCATTTAAAAGGAATGTATTATGTATAGTTTTAGTGAAAATATATGATATATATAAAATAATAGAGATACTATAATGATGTTACATACAAATAGATATATTTCATTTACTTACTTTCATTCAATACAACAATAAAATGAAAACATCATTCATGCGTATGTACGACCTACCATCTCTATTAACAGTGTATTACATTTCATAATTATGCCTTTTATAAATTATTAAAAATAATTATATATTTAATATATATGATAATTATATAATTTTTAAATTTTTTAAACAATTAAATTCTGATCTATGTAATAGTTTCAAGTATAACAAGTCAAATAATTTATGAAAAACAACACATATATTAGTTGAAACACAACGTTAAAATGGATTTTTTTAAATGTGTAATATAATGTCATAATCAGAAAATATATGGTTATATATATAAGAATATGTTTCTTTGAAATATTTATAAAAATATATTTTTATTATACATGAGGTTTGAACATGTACGAAGTATTTCTATACTTAAGGTATGTGTTATCTCGTCTCACATTTATTTTCTATGAGACACAAGGCATGTTCACCACCTATTTCTTATAGGTTGTTTGATTACTACACATGTATATATTATATGATTATTATAATTAACTTTTTTAGTATTAAAAAATACTTTATATGATATTTTATTCATGGGGTTTATGTTTCAAATGTTACCAAATTCATAAATTAATCTTTTCTCATTTTATCTTCTTTAAGACACATGCCATGTTATGAACCTATATTATTTTTATAAGTACATATATTATCATTTTAAATTCATGATCCTCCTTATTTTCAAGATATTTTCATAATTATTTAATTTAATTTTCTTACATAGGGATTATAATTAAATGTTACCATGTTGTAAGAGTTTATTGAATCAATCTCTTCATTTATCATGATTGTTTATGATTACGCATCCATTGATGAAATCTTATGATCCATCTCTCATGAACCCACATGAAATTTCTTATCCTCTAGTTATTCATGATATATTCATTTATTTTTATCATTATTTAATTCATTGGTATATAATATGATTAATATGGTGTTTTAATAAAGTATCACATTACCTCTCTCTTCGGTCAAAAATCTATGTTCCTTCAAAACCCTATTTTCTAAAAATGCATTCAAGTAATATTAATAAATTTTCATTTTATTTTCAAAGAATTTCTTTTCAAATTTTTTTTATCAATTATTTATAAATTTTAAAAATATTTTTAGATAAAATTGTTTTCAAAGTATTTTTAATTATTCGTTATATGTTTTCATGGTATATTCAATGAAAAATGTTTTCAACATATTTTAAAAATTTATTTATAATTTTTCAATGTATTTTAAAATTAAGGTTTTCAAAATGCTGTAAATATTTAATTATAAGATTTCAACGTATTTCAAAACAATGGTCTTCAAAAATATTTCAAGATTATTTTATATGTTTTCAAGCAAAATGGTTTTCAAAACATTTTCAGATTTCATTTTATGTTATCAATGAAATTTTTTTTGAATGATTTCAATGATTCCTTTATATGTTTTCAAGTTTATTTTATGAAAATTTGGTTTTGAATATTTTTATATTTTAAAAAAAATATTTTTTTAAATAAAATGGGAAATTTTCTCACGATATTTTTTAAATATAATTCTAAATTACTTTCCCTCAATGATGACATTTTATGGTGCTACTCATGCCTTTCTAAGAAATGATCCAAAGGTTCCATATCTATTCATATTTTTAATGATTTTTTTTATGGGATGATGTTCATGAAACATATTTCCCTTTCATATGTTATATGTTTATAAACCCCATTTATCTTTCATGGGTTATATTTTTATGAAAATAATTTTGCTTTTATAGTTTATATGATGACGAAACCCACTAATTATCATGAGTTATGCGTTGATGAAATGATTATAAAACCAATATATTTTACAAATGTTCTAATATGATTTCTAGTTTATGGTAAACATTTACTTTCATGGGTTATGATATTATTTTTTATGAACTTGTAGAACATTTATATATTATTTCATTAGGATACTAGTGGGACCTATATCCCCCTCCAATTCATTGTGTAATTATTCATATCTCAAGTGTATTACATGGATAGAAATGGGAGTGTACTGAGTTCAATAAAGGACATTGCCTGGTATGATGCTCTCAAGAGCGATCCTCAAAGACTAAGATGGTCATGGGATTATCCATGACTACCAAAATGATATAATGAGCCAACTCATACTACTAAAATTACCTTGGTAGAGGTTTCTTGAATTATAGGAAAATCATTTTATATTCTTACATGTCTGCCACAAATTTTAGGCTTTATTTCTTTGTTATGAATTCATGGTTTATTATCTTGATTGCCTTATAATTCATATAGTTTAAACTAAAAATATTTATTCCATTACTCATCTATAGGATCTTTTATATGTATGTTTTGATCTTTATATGTTATTAACGTGTTCTAACACCCTTATTCTCATTTTTTGCTTGTGTATCGCATTTTTTACCCTTAATGAAAATCTGATCTCACCCCTTTCTTATGTTTCCTTTCCCTAGGTTATGAAGAAATATATTATGTATCATTACTAACAGAGATGTTCTTTATGTGGAACATTGAATATATTTCACCATGTTAGAATATTTTTTTCCAATTTTCCAAATACATTTAACTATTATATACATTGGGAATATATTTTTGCAATTTGTTGTGTATTCATAAAAAATGATGTAGTATCCATTTATGTTATTCCTAGGTAACTATAATTGGAATCAATTGAAATTATTAGTAAGACTTTATAAACTAGGATGATAAAACCTTTACGAGATACCTAGTAATATTTCTAAGGATATATCTTTTTATTTAAATAAGGATAAGGCAATGGTGTCATAGAATAGAATGAATCTGCCATGATTTAGGAATCTTATGTATTTTTTTATGATTATATAGATTTTCTCCTTGATAAGTGTTGGTCACAAAATGATTTATGGTTTTAGACAATGGATGGAACGAGAAGGAACTTTGTTAACTTTGAATCTGATGGACAATATTGTGATTATGATAAAAAAAATTGGATATTGATAGTTGATAAATATATCACAATTATGATAAATTAATTACCATGATATTTGATTAAAAATGATAATATTGGTGATATTCCTAAAAAAATTAATAATATTAACATGGACTCTTGTAAATGTTCACATGGTTAGGGTAATAGAATAATGAGGATTCAGCTTCATACATCTCAAGAATAAGGGAAGGAGAAAATTGGGGAATACCTCAAATGGAGGGGAAGATGTTGTCTATGTAGGAAAAGGGGTCATAGTGTGATGAACAGTCATGTAGTTTAATGTATTATATATGGAGAATGTGGGAATTACCCAACTCAATAACGATAACCACTAATTTACTTTTATTGAAATAAATAACCTATCCTATGCTAATATTTAATGTTGATGTATTTCATTATTTATGTATTTGGATTTAATATTAAATAATTTTGATTTATATATGGATTATTCATTTTATTTTTTTTCACTATGGATTTATAAGAATCTGTTGAATGGTTCTAATGGAATAGAAAAGTGATATAATGGAAAAGTGATCTTCATGGGAACTAGTTGATTGAAGGACTGAAAATATATAATATGATTACCATATATAGATAATGCACATTGGATAATGATGCATTGGATATCAATAAGAAAATTATATAGTATCGATTACCACAGAACTGATATGGATTTTCTAATAAAGTAGTTTTTCTATAATAGAGGGACTTTGCAATATTTTCTTATTTGAGGAATATATCCATTAAACATTAGAATAAGGAACATACATGTTTTCAAAGAAGATTTGTGGAAGTTCAGGTTATTCTAGTATTTCAACATAATACATGATGATTTTGTTCACATGTTTGGATTGAGACAACCTATAGATAATTTACGATATATTTGGGATCAATTGTACACTTTTTTGACATATTTATTGACCTCATTTTTTTCGTTTTTGACTTCTATCTTTTGCAATTGTTATAAGGTTAACAATTTATGGGATTTTTGTGTTAAAAATTAGATGATGTTTGTGAGTTTAATATATTTTTTCACTATATGAGGATTTATATTTTTCAGATAACCAATGCTATGCATTTTTTTGTAATGTTATCTAAAGTTAGATTAAATAAAATATCATTTAATATATGGATCTTATGATTTGTTAGTTCTTCCAGAATAACAAATTATCCTTCATTACATGGAGTAAGGGTTGAAGTCAAAATTGATCATGGAATAGAAAAGAGGTGGAATTGTTCATATTTAATGGAATAAAATCATGTACGTATATATTCTTGTGAAAAATTCTCTAACTCATGGAAAATGACATTGAAAAAAATTTATCCTAATGTATTTGTTTATGTCGAACTGATGGTCTTATAAATCATCATAGATTTATGATTTTGGGTCGCTTAACATTGTATTGATCATTATCTTTATTGTAATAAATTATCATTACCACTATCTACAGTTATTTACACTTTTCCTCAATGTCCTATATTCACTCTTGACCTAGGTTCTCTTATGTGGAAACATAGTTATGAGTAACTCTCCACACCCTGTATCGTTCCAAAATTCATTCATAATGTATATAATAGTATTAATTTTAATGATGTGGGTTTCTATGAAATGAAATTTCATGTATTAAACCATTGATAAACCTGATGAATTTCGAGGTCGAAACTCATTTAAAGGGGGTGGAATGTAACAACCTGAGATTCTGTGTTTTTTTTGAAATAATTAAATCTATTTGATATTTTGAATTTCACACAAACCTGAATATATTTTATTTAATATAAAATCACCAATTTATTCAATATTTATATGATACACAACATAAATATTTCTTTATACGTTACACCATTATATACATTAACTACACGCAACACCAACTTGGCTTGCGTTAAACGCAATAATGAGTTTATATGAAACAAAATTTTATAATTATTTAAAATAGAAAATTATAATAGTTACATTACACATAGTGAAATGATTAATAATAACAAAATTTTTATATTATTTATAAATGTTTTATATAAATAAAAAATATATAATTTTTTATATCTTTATATGTTTGAAAATACAATTTTCTCAAATGAACTAATTTTTATGTCCATCTATGAAAAATAATAAAATTTATATATAAATACTTTTTGACATTAAAATTGATAAAATAATATAATTTTTTGAAAACTTAATTTAAAAATTACCTTAAGCTAAATTTTTTGGATTTTTTATAAATACATCATTTTTTGAGGAATAGTGAAAAATAATGAGGTTTAATTCATAACAGATTTTTCATCTAAAAAAATTATAGTTGTTAATTAATGTTTTAATTTTTCTAAGTTTCAATAGATAAATTTTACATATTTGAATAAAATTTAATTAATTTTATAAAATTTCACATTGAAATTGGATATAAAAACATTTCAAACTTTTGGACCATTTCACTTTAAAAACCCGCTTACAGGACACATCTATGTGATTAATTTTCAAATAATTTCTACCACTACAATGATTTTAATTTTTTAAAAATGGATTCCAAAAGTGTGATAATCGAAATTTATAATTTATTTTAAGTTTAGCCCTGTTTTTGAGAAAAAAATATTAGGCAATGTAATTAAAATTAATTACATCGTTTAATGTAAAATTAAGATTCCCTAGGGACTAAAACTTAACTTTAAAGGTCCAAAATGACCTAGAAACTAGTAAAAACGTCATTTTATTCTAATCATTCGATCATATCCCTAATTGGGTAAATATTTTTGAGTTATTTCAATACATGTTAAGGAATGTGACCCATACAATATGTTATGTAATGAAAAAGACAAAAAAAATATTCCTTACCGTTAAAATTTATAAGGCTTTCTAGTATGAATGATGAAAAAGAGTTTCAATTATGAAAATTATTTTCAATCTGAAATGGGAATTTTTATCATGGTAATTTTTCATTAATTTTTATAGATTATATAATTATTTTAAACTCATAACAAATGCAAATGCTTGGATTATTTAATTAGTAATAAAATAAAATAAATCATGCTAAAAACAACATAACTAATGTAAATTTAATGAATTATTATGTTACATTATTTTTATATGAATATATTGTGTTAAATATTTTGTAATTAGGATATTTTTTTATATTTTAAAATCAAAATTATGTTATAATGTAAAAATTGACATTAATGTTATTTTTTAATAAGATATATTTTATTAGAAGATTTATAATTTCTTAAAAATACAATATTCAAAAAAAATTATTTTTTATTATTAAAAAATATAAAATATGGTTCATTAATGGAAAAACTTAAATTTTTATGTAAAATGTTGGCCCATATACAGTGAAAAACTAATCAACACAGTTCATGTAAAAGCTATGTTTTTGCGTATTATATTTTCATGTTTTAAAATTAACTTCCAAAAAACTGATGTTTTTTTATTTTTTTAAATAAGATATATTATTTATAATTAATATATTTTATTGTTTTTAAAAAAATATCACCTTAATTTAGTTTTAATGGTTAAATTACGTGGCATAAAACTACTCACTTTAATAAAAAACCAAAATCCTAAAAGTGGGAAATCATAGAAATTATGGAATCAAATTATGAAAATTCTTTTATTTTTGTGTGGTTATGGTTTTTCTATACATTATATCCCATTTAACTAATTATTTCTCCATTTTTGAGGAACATTATGTGAGGGATACCTCCCAAAAATGTTTACCTTTTAATATTTACAAGAATGCCACTCCACTATCCTATAAAAAATCCATTCGACATTCTCATTCATTACACCTATGTAGACACATTTTTAGGTAAAAATACTTACCAAATAATCTTCAAAAATCCCTAATATAAACATATAAGAATATATTATTGAATAAATTCGTCTTAGAAAGCCCTTTGCTGTAATTAAAGAGGAGTTAACAAAATAAGAGAAAACATCCTCCTCAAGATCCTTTGAATTTTTTGTATTATCCACCACCTCAAAACTTCTTATTACGTGAATATATAACAAAATAAATGTTCTCTATATATAGATATTTTTTTATTCAAAGGGTAATACCTAAACATACACACACTTCCATCTAATGGGTAATGAACGATTTGTTCTTGTGTACGATGAACTACCGGCTCATGAAATGATGTTGTTCGTTATTCCTTTACAACCAATTATCATTAGGAATTAGGATGGAAAATATATGTTTATGTGATATATATAATATTTATTGTGTCCTTATTCTTTTTTTAATTATTATATAATACATACCTTCACATTTTCTATTTTGTTCAAATATGCTAATTTTGTTTGTGGACGTGTGGACTATCGCCTCATCTAATTGATCTGATTATTTCAAACATTACATGGAATGTAATAAGGATCGGTTTAGTGAACATATATAATATAAATGAAATGATAATTATACTTGAATTATTATATATACAAATATACATATATTTCATTTACATTTCATATATCATAAGAAAAATAAAATAGAAATAGCATTCTTACGTACATACGACCTACCATCTCCATGAATGGTGTAATCTATTTTACAGTAAAATATTTTATAAAATATTATAAATATTTATATCTTAACCATATTTTATAATTATATAATTTCTTACATTATTTAAATAAGTAAATAATTGTTTAATTAAGAGTATCCAGAATAAAAAGTCAAAAGATATACGAAAAAGAATGCAGATATTACCAGAAATGTAACGTTAACATGGAATTGTTAATAAATAGGTAATATGAAGACATAATAAAAACTTATATGTTATTATATATACAGATCTTTTTCTTTGGTGTATTTTTAATAAACTTATATTTATTATATAGGAGTTTTGAATGTGTATGAAGATATTGAATATATAAGGTAAAGGTTTTATCAACTCACTTTTATTTTCTGTGAGACACACACCAAGTTAACCACCAATTCTTATACGCGAGGTGTTCACATGTCTTGTATATATTATATTATTCTTATACATAAATATATGGTTAATTAAATATCATTTTTATTATCTTTTTTTCATGAGGTTTATGTTCCAAAATTTAACAAATCAGTAAAGTAAATTTGTCCCAGTTTTCATTCTTTGAGACACAAACCATGTTTTGCAACAATATTATTTTATGTGGTGCATATAAATCCATTTAAAATGTTATATTATGAACATACATCTTTTAATTATATATTATGATTCATGTAATTTAATTTTCTTATATTGGTATTAGAATTTATTTTCACTAAATGGTAAGAGTTTATTAAAAAAATATCATTATTTATTATGATTTTTTATGATTATGCTTCTATATCTCAATAAATTAATGATTTTTAATCCTCTATTTATTACTTATATATTTATTTACTGGTTTTTTTCTGCTATTTAGTACATAATATGGTTAAGAATGTGTTTTTAATGAAGTCCAACATTAACTCTCTCTTCGGTCAGAAATCTGTGTTCATTAAAAAATATGTTTTCTAAAAAAAAATTCTTGAATTAAACATATTTTTTCTGTTTATTTTAAATAATAATGTTTTTAAATTTTTTACTAATAATTCATTATAATGTTTCAATTTATTTTCAATGTAAATGGGTTTTAAAATGATTTTAAGCATTATTTATAATTTTTAATGGTATTTTTAATGTTTGTTTTTCAATATATCATTGTAAGATTTAGAAGTATGTCAAAATAAAAAGGATTCAATTTTTTTCATTATTTCATTATATGTTTTCAAATTATATTTAATAAAATGGTTTTGAAATCGTTTTAAATATTCTCTTATAATTTATCATGGAATATTTTTTTCAAAACATTTTCAATATTTTTTATAGGTTTTCAAGTAAAAAAGTTTTCTATAAATTTATAAGGAATTAATTATAATTTTGTAGGTTTATATTCAAGAAAATAGTTTTTAAAATGTGTTATACATTAAAAATAATTTTTTGAAGAAGAAAGAATAAATTTATCGTGAAATGTTTTAATATATCTTTCCAAATTATTTTCCATCCTAGATGACATCTATTGGCATTACTCATTATTTTTTTGTGATACGATTAAGTGGTTTCATTAAAATTATTTCTCTGAATGGTTTAATTTTTTATGGTATGATGTTTATGAAACATGTTTCTCTTTCACATGTTATATGTTTATAAAACAGATTTTTCTCTCCGAAGTTATATTTTTATGAATATTGTTTCTCTTTAATGGGGTATATTTTTATAAAACCCACTTATTTTCATGTTTTTCATTTATAAAATGATAATGAAACATGTCTCTTTTTAATATGTTATGATATGTTACATTCTTATAGTACCCATTTCATTTTATGGGATATGATATATTTATTTATGATCTTGTTGAATATGTATGTATGATATCATTATGATAAGGGTGGGACCTATATCTCCCTAAAATTCATTGAAAAAATATTTATATCTCATTAAATAGACATGGATTCAATGGGGATTTAAATATATTCATTAAAGAAATATGTTTGATAATATGGTCTTTAGAGAGAACCTTGACTACTAATACGTTCGTGGTAATGAACCATAACTACTAGGATGGTACGAGGTGTGAAATAATAAAACTATGATGACATTATAAGTGATGACCTGACACCTATAAAAATAATTTTATATGCTTCTGTATCTGCCAAAAATTCTATGTCATGTTACAATATTATGATTTCTTGGATTATGCTCTTGATTCATTTATGATTAATTTCTTATAAAATACCAATATTTATTCCATGAATCTCATATATGATCTTTGATATGTTGGGGATGATATTTAAATGTTGTTCACATGTTCTCATGCCTTTATTCCAATGTTATGAATATGTGTCTCCTTTTATTATCCTTACTGAGCATATGATCTCACCCCTTTCTTATGTTTCCTTTACCCAAGGTATGTAGTATGTTTTTAAGTATATTGACTAATTGGGGAGTTCTTTTGGATAAACATTAATGATCCTTCACCATGTTTGATTTTTTTTTTCATGTTTTCAAATACACTAAACTATTAAGTTCCTCAGGAATGTAATTTTAATGTGATGAATATTCCTATAAAATAATTTCATATCAATGTATATTAATCCTAGGTCAATATAATAAAATCTAGATTTAATTCGTTAATCATGATCACACTCTCCATGAGATAAGAAGATATAATATTTAAAATCGTAATATCATACAAATTTAATAAATCAATATTATGAGTTAATAATTATACAAATTCATGTGAAAAATAACCCATTAATACCATTCCACTATATTCTATGAAAATATACACTCATGGTTTATGGTTTTGTAAATATTTATATACCAGCAATGGTAGAATAAAAGAATAAAATACTGAGATAAAAAACTTATTCTTTATGAAAACAAGTCTTACTTATTTTTTTAAAATAATTCATATAATAATCCAATAATTACTCAATGAAAATATTAAATTAAAATATAAAAATAACTATTAAGAAGCTTTGGTTTCTAAATATATCTCACTTTATATACCTAAAATTCAGTGATCCTTCCCAAAATTTGTGTTTCATCATTTTATTCCTCTATATAGGATTCAATGGGAAAATTCTTCTATAATGTGTTTCAAAACTGACTCAAGTATACCCTCATAAATATCCCATAAAATAACATAAAAGTCAAGAGTTTCTATTAATTTTTCTTATTGACTTGTATACTATAGATGGGTAGATTTAATTTCTTTATTGCATTTATTGCATCATAGAATACAATGCATTTCCATTGGCACTACTACGGTGTAATAGAATTATATGGTGAAACTCCCTATAAAAGATCCAAAAATCCTTATTTGAGACTCCCTAGAGGATCATATCATGTCTCCCATATCTCAAAGTATCTTCACCATGATAAAATTACATTCCTCATAAAATAAGGCTCAGGTATTGAATGAATCTATCCCTCAAAATAACTTATTGCCAAAAAAACACTCATATATGTCATATTAGGAACCTCAACTATGAAAAAATCCAACATCATAGCCATGAATTATTTATTAAAATCCCATTTACATATAATTTTGGTATAGCTGAATGAAAATTCTTACATTAAAATATTCCCCAAGGATATCTCCTCAGTTAATCAACTTTATAAGAATATCATCAACATCAATTCCTTCGCAATGATAATTCATACCCTCTATATAGCTCATTCAATAACATATCCACAATGTGTAATTAATCCCTTTAACTATAAGCTAATTTCATTAAGACTTATTCTTTATAAAAAAACATTCTCATGGAATAGGGTAGACATTTCACAACCTGACCCCAACTAATGATCAAGTAGCGACTACCCCAGGCTCGCCTCCATAGGCCTTGGGTGGAGACAAGTGCATTAATTAATTTACTAAATCGGAGGGAATTTCATAATTTACATGTATTCACACACCCAACCACATCAATGAAAAATTTCATAGGAATAATAATAAAATGATTCATGATCTAGAATTTAAGAAAACCATCCAAACCCTATAGGGTGTACATGAATACAATAGTGAAAACCAATATGTAAAAGGTAAAAGTACATTCACAACAAGAAGATGTCACAAACTGACTAAAAAATAATGTAAAAGATCTATGTGATCCCAAATTCTAATCTACATTCTCCAGTAAACTTAGGTTTCTAAATATTTAAAGTATCCCTAACTTCATATGCATTCACTGCCGACCTTTACACCATATGCCTATGAAATGACACATGTGGGAAAATCCTTTCTATTGTGAGTATATACATACCCTGTAAGATTTACCAAAACTGATTTCGGGAAATAAAGGAAACAATAGGAATATATAGTTAAATTGTAGTGTAAATAGGAATATTAACGTAAAGAATGAAATTAACCTCAACAAACCACATGGAAGTTAATGTATCATGTTGGAGGACAACACATCACATTTTTTACACCCATAACAAGATGTTATAAAAATCCATCAACATGGACAAAATAATATATATTTCTAGTAAAAGAATCCCATATGAGAGAGAAAGTTGATCTCCATTTCAATTTCCAACCCATGTAAAGAGTCTCCATAAGTTCTAGAATTCCATCAATGATTCCCATCATCTCACAAATCTTCCTAGAATTCACCATATAGAGGCCCACATGTTTCCATTATTCCTCACAATCATGTGAAAAAACTCTAATTAAAGGACTGATTCCCTAGTGAGTCAGGTGGAGTTCCACTCCATAAGTATCTATAGATGACCCATTATATTATTTTTCTCAGGGT
This sequence comes from Viscum album, assembly GCA_963277665.1. Taxonomy (NCBI): domain Eukaryota; kingdom Viridiplantae; phylum Streptophyta; class Magnoliopsida; order Santalales; family Viscaceae; genus Viscum; species Viscum album. The sequence continues at coordinate 1,061,921,005 of OY728120.1, read as the reverse complement.
TCACCTATATAGGTCGAAAAACCATGCTCTATCTAATAGGGGTTCCGCTGTAGTATCACACCGACCTATATCCTATCTGACAGGGGGTCTACACAGTACTTAGAGAAGAAATGCTCTTATCCATTAGGGGGTTACACCACATAGTTCAAGGAACCATTCCATGGTGAGTCAAGGGGGATATAATGTGGTTTCATAAAGACCCACAAACTTATGATATGCAAATTAATTCAATAGATAGAGGTCATGTGTTGTGATCTGTTGGGGGGGGCCACTCTTTAGGTCACCGGTGATCATCTAACTTATCACTATCGTCATTGGATAAAACCTAATTAATCATCACCTCCATAAAATCAGACATATAATCCTTAAATCCAGAATATATGGAACCATCACATTCTACATAGAAAAACCCTCAAGATAGGTTACTCATGGGATTAAAATTTATTCCAAACGAAGGTGATAAATGATATAGAAGTTTGATTAAAATAGAGAAAGGGGTACACAAAGTGCGAGGGGAACCATATGGCATGTGGTCCCACACTTCCTTCTAGACATTTTCGTGAAGGTATATGGTACACAAAACATGTAAAACTGCATAGTGTGTTGGGAGTCTAATTTAAGATATATTTAATATGGTTATAAAGTTAATTCTGGGAAAACCGAGCCTTAGAATGGATGCCATATGAGAACTATGCTATAAAGGTATATGTAGAAATATATAAATTTCTTAAAAGGAAATAAATATGTCTCGAAATCATTCCCTCCTTCATGATTTTCTTCCACAAAAAAAAACAATACTACAAAAACAACTTGGGTTACTGAGAATGATCTTAGCTCTCCCGCTACCAGTAGCTCTCTTGTACATTTCTATGCATTCACAACCCATGAACCAAGAGAATGGACCATCCATGTAGGGTCATCTCCTATCTATACATGATCTCCATAGGGTGCTCCAAAAAAGCTGTGTCTTCCTCAGTTTATATCTTTCCTCGGTCTAGGACATGTGTGGTATCATGCACGTATCTCCACAACTATGAAACATGGAATATATCGGGCACCCGCTCCAACTATGGGGGTCAGCTGTGGTTGTAAGAAACCTCACCAAAACAATATAATATCTCAAATATCCTGATGAATCTCAGGAATAGTTTTCCTCTCAAAATGATCATCTTATATCCTCATTATGGGGAGACACTTAGGAAGACATGACCACCTATCTTGAACTCTAAGGGCCGAAAGTGTCAAACTACATATTATTTCTATGTAGTTTGGTACATCTTAATCCACTCATGGATGACCCATACCATTTCTGTCATCACAGGCACCATCTCTAGTCCCACAAGATATGTCTCCCCATTCTCAGTTCAGCATAATGGTTTCCTTTAGGGTCTCTTATATATGGCCTCAAAAGGTATCGTGCTAATCGTAGAGGGGTAGATTTTATTGTATGGAAACAATATCAAGGGAAATTGATCCTCTATACTCTGACCATATTATAACATGAAATAAATCACCATAACCTCAAACAAATGGATTGTAAACTTATTTTTCCCATATTTTTTGGGGTAAAATGATGTAATAAATCTTCTTGGGGTCCCAAATACCTCAGGTAGCCCCCCCCCCACTATCGTAACGTGAACCATGTTTCACTACCAGTGATAGTAGTTGAGGGAACCCTATAAGGGAGAAAAATATCTTATATGTACATTGTCCTAAAAATATCCACCAAACTATGATCCCAAATAGAAACAATGTGTTTCTACTTGATGATTCAGTCCACTATGACCCAGATGGAGTCTTGACACTTCACATCCTGATTAAGACTTTTCACAATGTTTATGGATGATCCATCCCATTTTCACTAAAAGATATCACAAGGTTGCAAGAAACCTTCCAGAACATGGTGCCCATCATTCAACTATTGAAAGGTGAGACATCTATAAATTAACTTATCCACTCTTAGTCTCATTTAAGGCCATAAAAAAGGATTCTAAAGGTCTATATACGTATTCCCCACATTAGTATGTACAAAAAATGGAGATGGGTAGAACTCAAAAATCACCGCGTCTTGTATCATGACTAAGATCACCATCCCTCCATGTAGAGTATGACATGATTACCTCCATCATATTATCCACATAGTGAATCAAATATGGATATCTATTCAGGAATGACCTAAAAATTGATGTATCCCAACTAGGGATCTTTCACACACTCAAAAATTTGAGAAGAAAACATCATCAACTGAAGAAAAGAAGAACCCTATTTCTCCACCAGGGTCAGTTGTAAGGTAGTCCACTTCATAAAATCATATTTCACCAAGGGATCTTGGTACTTCCTATTAATAGAATATGCTACCATGTTTCCCCTTCCTAGGGAATATACTTTCTCAATGTTATAGTCCCACAGGAACCCCAACCAACAACATTGTATCAGGTTCAAGTATCTTTGTGGGATGATGTACCTGACACCTTAATGGTTTGAGTAATCCCTAAAGTGATCTCATAGATGATAGTGCATCCATGTCCTTAGGCCAAACACTACTGCTACCATCTCTAGGTTCTTAGTCACTTATTTTTCTCATGGGGTCTCAACTTCCTCGATCTATATGATATAACATACTCATGATGAACCAACGAGAAACATATACCCTCTATTAAGTTATAACAATACACTAAGTACTCCATGACCTCCTCTGGTAGTCTCAAAATAGGATGACTCATCATACATATCCCCAACTCCTTGAAAACTCTCTAGAACTACTCAGATTGGGTAAAATGATTACCTTTCAATGTTAGTAAATTCAAAGGGTATTTAATATTGGAAAAGACTTCCAATAATATCCTGAACTAACCTTCCAAAACATGAAATATTTGGACTTTTAAAACACTATTACATGGCTCCCATGTAAGAACTGCATCAATAATTTCTAGTTACAAGTCCAAAACTTGCTTATAAATGAAATGCCTTAGAGAGAGAACTTCATTAATCTCAATCTGATACATTGAGACCTTACCATTAATATGGTGCTACTAAAGAATATCTTGGACCATCCTCATGTGATATTCTTTCCCCTACCCTATAGAATAGTATATTAGTACTTCATATATGAATAAATCAACAAAATGGTCCACGTATAAGGAGATGATCCACATAATCAAGTTAATAAATTATCATGGGGGTGTTCATCACACCAAGATGATTCCCCAGGAAATTATATTGTCCATAGTGGAATAAAAATGCCTTCTTCAGAAAATCAACATCATGAAACCACAACTTCGGTTAGATGAACTTGATATTGATCTTTGAGAACTATCTCATGACTTGAAAAAGGAAAATCATTTCCTAAATCCTTGGAAATGGGTAAATTTTCTTTATCATTTACTAGTTCAATTTATGATAATATATGAAAAGATGAAAGCTCACATCCTCATTGTTCATGAAAAACATCATAGAAGTGTAGGTAGACACATTGGGCATAATGAATTCCTCATCTTGATGGACCTCCAAATACAACTATATCCCCTGTAGATTGGTAGGGGACATCCTATATGCCAAAAAAGTTATCACAGAAGCCCTAGGATACATGTAAGTAAGAAACACCATATCCAATCTTGGTTGTAGTCCTAGAACTTACTCAAGAAATACATCTATAAAATCCTCCATAATGGAAGGAATCTGGATACCTTTTTATCCCACTACACCATGTGTTTTATTTTCCAACCGATTGGTGATTGGATGCAACCTCATGCTCATAGAACCCAAACATACCACCATGAGATATATATCATCCAAAATGGTGAATCTCATCCCATTAGTGTGAAGAAATTTGACTCATCTTAGGTGGATGTAAATTTGGGTATAGAACATGGGAAACCAATCCAAAACCAAGATGAGGTAACAAGGTTCCATCATGATGAACAGAAGGTCCCATGTGAACGTCTCTCCCAAAAATTATATCTTTCACTACCTGCAGATTATAAATATTGAATATGAATTTCCTATATGGATATCATGATGATTTTGTTGAGCTAAATCCTCTACTGGGAGATCTATCTCTTGAAAAATGAGTATATATAGGGAGGAATAACGGGAAACTATGTCTACTAATACTGAAGAATGTATTGAATAAAAAAATATTGTACCTCTGATAATATCATGTTCCCTAGAGTCATATGCATCCATACCCTATAGATGTCTCCAACCCCAACCATGAGCACCATGAACCTGACATGGGGTAGATGGTGGTGGTGGATAAAGGGTATCACAATGTTATTGACCTCCATATTCTCATACCCCTAGAGATCCAAATTATAGTCTTCCATCTCCACCTCTGTGGGGGATATCCATTCCCTCTCTTATGAGACCCCTTAATATGATGTTGCCTCTACCGTGGACGTCCATCTATTATCTACATGTGTTCCTCGGCATATCTGGTCATGTAGTCACACGATATGTGAACATTCCCACCACAAGTAAATAACCATACCTCTCCATCCATCCCTAGAACACTATGTTTCCCCTGAACATGTGTTTTGTCCTAATCATTGGGAGGACTCCTAGATAGTGATTTTATCGATTGGAGCATGCTAGATACTATAGAAAAATCTATATCGGGACACCTAGTTCTAGATCTAGGTACCTATCATCCCTATATTATAATTATTTCTAATACTAGTGCCCACTCCAATACCTTGGCATCAGTGGGAATTCACAAGGACACAATGCTGGCATTGATCTCTCAATTGAGTCCCTTCTAGAACTTCTCTTCTTGGATATATCAAACCAAGATATTGTCAAAGGAGTATCGTGTAAGGTCTATCAACCTCATGGAACACTCTTCCACAATCAACTCCCTCTAATATAGAAACAGAATCTCTTGAACATGAAATGATATTAAATAGTTTTTTTATTACTCATCATATGAAATTTTTTGTATGTTTCACCATGAGTATGTTGACACATCGTGTATATGGGTTTTAAGAGTCTACTAGCACCCAGTTGATCCATAGAAAATCCAGGTGATAGAACAACCACCTGAATTGTTGGATTCTGGATAATATGAAAGATACATACCATAAAATCTTTCTAATTCTACAATTACTAGGCATCTTGGTCACCAAATAATCTCAATGGCCCCTATGTATTGTACTCATCGAGTGTCCTATTCCTGTAACCATCCTCTACTTGTATGGTTGGTACGATATGTTGCCTGATATGTGCGGGTGCTTCTACCTATCCACCTAGAGGACAGATCTAATAGGATGGAACCCAAACTGAGCCCTCATATCTTATCATATCATCATTAGGATCCATAACTAGTAACCATGATTTTTGTCATTGTGGAGGAATCCTGAAAATTTAATCAAGACATACAATAGTCAAATGATCATATATATATATATATAAGGGTGGATGAATCGGGAAGAAGAATTGAAGAATCAATCTTATATGAAAAATGTATCATTTGATCCCTGAAACCAATGTCTTAGTATGTTATGTATACATGCAGATAGTCTGGTTTTTTAATGGATATTTCAGTCACTCGTACCATCACAGGGTTCACTGGCCTAAAGAATTCACTCGAGAAAATTTGACCCCATTTCTATAATTACTAACCAAATACACATTTTGGTACTACAACAAATACCATCCCATGGAATTCACTACTCTGATACCAATGTGTCATGATCCAACCCTAACCATGTCTCTAGTCACAAGTATCCCAATCCCACATCCATAGTCTTGGGGGTGGCGATATGTTTTAAAATGCATATCCTAATTGGGAAGACTTTTTCTAATTTACTTATATGAACACACACTAAAATCTCAATGAAAATATTAAGTGGAATAATAAGAAAAAGGCACAACAACTACAATATAAACAAATAATGAGAATCCTCTACGGTGTAAAATAGTACATACGTGCGAACCAAAAGTAAAGGGGAAAAATAAATAACAAACAAGAAGATATCTCAACCTCAAAAAATGGAATATAAATGTGTTGAGAGAGTTGATATATTGAACTCCTCTCTCCAAAAACCATATTTAGACCAATAAACAAAGTATCCATATTCTATATTGTAGTCATTGTTGAATTTTCGATCATTTGTATAAGTCATGACACGATTTAAAAAATACCATGAAAAAGTGAGAATATGTATACCTAGTAGGATGAATAAAACTCTAATGGGGAAACTATAATAAACAATAGGAATAATTAGATATACATGGAATTAAATAGGGAGATAAATCAAGAGTTATAATATAACATCATCAAACCATAGGGAGAACAACACATTGTATAGGTGAACTACTAATCGCTTCTCTTCCACCAATGTCAAGAGAGTTGAAAATCCAAAAAATTGACAAAAATATATATATACTCCAAAAATACCAAATTATAGAAAAGGGGATTTCCACCTCTGAGACCAGGTAAGGTAATGATTATCCATTAGTTCAAAAAGTCCTTTAATGACATGGTGCATCTCATGCATCTAGGTAGTGTAGATGGGTGGAAGTCCACACCTCACCACTATGCTACATAGTCGAGTGGGAAAACACAAAGTAGAGTAATCATACCATAGTGCATCAGGGGGCTCCACCCCATAAGTGTTTATAGAGGACTTGTGCTTGGATGTCTCATGGGGTCCATATTATAGGTCAAGGACCTACTCCTTATCTGAAACGGGGTTTCAATTCTAGTGTGACGAGGACTATCGCCCTATCTGATAGGGGGTTCCACTTGGAAAATAGAGAACCCATACCCAGATCTGTTAGGGGGTTCCACTATATAGGTCAAGGAATCAAACTCTATTGAGTGTGGGGGGTTCCACTATGGTGTCACGATGACTCATGTCCTATCCAATAGTGGGTTGCAATTTGTAGATAAAGGACCAATTATTTGATCTGTTTGGGTGGTTCCACATTATAGGTCATTGGTGATCCTATACATATTTACTATCATTGGTGGCTTCTGCCTAAGTAATACACGCTCTTGTAGCATCTCACATTCAATACTAAAATCCATAAAGAGAGAACCATCATGTTCTACATTAAAAAACTCCTTGTAAAGGCTAATCGCTTTCCGAAATACAAGAACAAATGAATGTCATAAAAGGGTTTTATGATTCCTCAAATGGAACTAAGAGGTATATGGTGTGAGAGGGGACCCAAACAGTGTATAATCCTACTCTATCACCAAGACATGTCCTTATAGGTATACATCTCACCAAAAATATTGAACTACAGAACGTATAGGGAGTCCTCACGGAATGTCCAAGCCACAAAATGTCCCTACCCAAGCACCTTAGTTGGGTCTGTGTACTTCAGTACAAAGTAGATGCTTTTTCATGTCCTCCAACATAGGGTATTTCTTGTTTTCACTACCACATAGTACGTGCACCTAGTGTGGGATCCTTATCTTTTCACAATTCCCAACCACTGTGACATAGGGGTCACACGTCATGTGTTATTTCGAACTACATGGTATGTAATTTGTATTTTCATTGAATTTTACATCGATATCAACAAATCAGATCTAATCAGTCCAACTTTAGGTAAGTCCTAGATTATTCCCAAAAATAGTGGATCTTACATTGGCCCCATTGGCCTATCGATAATGTGCGTTAACAATCAAGGAAGAAATACACAAGAAAAAGGGTATGAACAATTGTTTTTCATGAGTTCATGGAAAAGGAATAATGTTTTGAGATTTAGGGTGAGAGAAAAAGAATAAATAATTTATACATGGGAACATTCATATTCATAAAATTGGTCCAGATTATATAAAGGGATTATCCAGGTCATTCAATTTAATAAAAAATTGTGAAAAACATGAATTGATGTGTCCTACATAGATATTGTATCACCATTTTTAAAATAACACGATTGGAAATTATTGAGGGGAGACTCTGCATTTGATACACTTTGATCTATTTCGATCTGGAGTCTCATCTTCATCTGATAATATTCTTAATAGAAGGATGGGATTAATGCTCTTGATCGTCCAACGGTTTATACTGCTACCCCTAGGATAATCTCAATAATGATTTAGTAAGAGGAATATATTTTTGTTAATTTAATAAATTAATTAACCACATAATTCCACTAATCTAGTAAATGTACATCCAATGGATAGATTATCCAAATTCTCCACATTGACTTATTTTAGGTCTCACTTATGTTAAACATCACATTCTAGACCCAATTGTGGAATAAGAATATTGATTAGAGTTACCATTTAAAGGTTATACTATTTTCATTATAAAACTACAAACACATGATCTTTAATATATTTAATATTTTTATTAAATTAATTTTGAGAACACCATTGCTTGGAATCGCACACCATCCCACCGCATGGATTTAAAAATATATATAGGAATATTTCAATGTCTAAAAAGGAAAAAACTATTTTTCTACAAGAAACACTTGTGAGAATCTCTTTCTCTCCCCAACAATAGTAAAAAATTACATTTTTCCCTTTTATGATCTACTATTGTTGGTCTACACATATCTTATTCACAATCTTCTACCCACTGTGTGTGATTACTCTTGGTAATTTCAATTTCCTCCCAAATGTATTCCTCAGCTCTAATGATGGATCCAAACTATTTTTTGTCAAGTGGGATTAATAGGTTCTATTCATAGTTAAACATCAATATAATAGTGAGGCAAGAGAAAGCATAAAGTGGAATTGGATTTTTTATGAACAGAGGAAGACACATCTTGAAAGAAACTTCTTTTTCTATTTTTATTATACAAATTTATTGAAAGATGAGAATCCTCAAAAAAGAAACTAAAAGGAATAATAAACCATATTATAAGAATGAACTATTAAAATAAGTTCTTTTATGTTAATATTATCACACTACCCCTTATTTTTGTTTAATATAATCAATATATTGAATATCCTTTAACCATATAGTGTGTATAAATTAAGATTGATGAACATATCCAACATCCCTTGCTCAATGTGGTTGGTAAGATCCCATATTTCCCCCTTCATTGAAGCCTCTTTGCCCACCTTACAAGAATAATTGATCATTTTACCCCTCATGGTGGCATCTAGGATATAAGAACCCTCATTATATTCACAATCTACAACCATGGGGTCTCCCTACATTAGGTAAAGAACATTCATCCCATCACCCATGTTATCTTATTCCTTATGTTCCCCACCTTCAGTTACCAAGTCATTAGTATTGACAAGACAACTTTCTCCTTTGTCTTCATCTTCTTGAAAAATCTAGTCTCCATCAGTTTGGTAATGTAACAATAATCCATACTCCATTATTATTTCTTATACATGGTCAGAATTCATATGCCCATATCTCAAATTCCTTTTTTCCTTTTCATCCTCCCCTGGTAGTAAAACCTTCTAAAATATACTCCTTCCACAATGTCTCAAGATAATTTTCTACAAACCTTATCACATTACTCTACAATAGTCGGTCTATCCTCGTTCTTGAAGCTCTATAATCATTGAATTTCATCCATAAACAACTCTTCAGATACCAAGCATTGTAATATGTTGTTTAAACATAAACATGACATATCAATTCTAAGACTCGAACCAAAAACTATTTTCTCCCAACCATTAATCTGTTGCATTAGAATATCTCAGACCGTATATCTTATTAGACCACACTCACTTTCCATATATATAACCATTTTGGGATTTTATTCATTAGAAAATGGAATATATTAGGCATATGAGAATAAAATCAAAATTTTGGGGTTTGATTGTAAGGAAAAAGTATCACCCACACCCTTAGTTCCCATTATCCATAATGGAACTAGCACTATTGAATTGGGTTTAGCTCGATCAGACCACAATCATTTAAATACTTCAAATAATTTGTATTCTCATTCATTGATCCTTCCTCATTTAGAATATCATCCAATCATGGACCACCAATGCCCAAATATTCCACTATTAGGATGATGAATGTTTCTAAAACATTATTCTATTGGATTTTCAACTCGGACAACCCATTAATATTGTTATGGATTCATAAACAGGGTTATGGAAGATGAACCTATTATTACTATATGTAATTAAATCTCTACATGATTAAAACCCCTTAGATTGTTTTCCTTGAAACTCTTCCATAATTGTGATCCAAACCCAATTGGTCGGTGTCTTGGGGAAATAAAAATCAACAAAAATATGGGGGAAATATAATTAAAACCCACATTTTATTACTTTTTTAACATAGATATCAGAAAATTAGGTTTCTGAGAAAATATATTATATAGGGATTTTTAATAGGTAATGTGAGTTTTCGGAAACATACCCACATCATTGTGGTTAGATAATCCTTGTTAATGTGAAATTCATAGTATTTTATTTTATTATAAAAATGTACTCCATTATAGTTCTATGATGATATCTACTACATAGGAATAAAATACATTAATGAAGCTATATGTATCATAATATTCCATCTGTTGAGCAGACAAACCATCACATGCTCCAACAAACCTGGTTATACAAAGATGAATCTATCATAGGAAACAACTCAAGGACATTGATACGTGTATCAAGAAATTTTTAAATTGATACCTTTTTATATGTTATAGATATTTTTACCAAAATCCCACAAAATAAACAATAAACCACAATAAAAATATTTCTATTCCATAAAAAAAATTTAATTTTAAAACCAAACGTATATGGAATCTATATCAACTATATTAATGAGAAAAATATATTCTTATTTTAGTATAATCCCACACCACCACACATAATTATTTTTTCATCATCAAGATGAACATAAACATCGATCATGAAAAACATCGAAACTCCAAAAGTTAAATTTTCAAATTAATATTATCATAAAAACATTGTTATAATAGTTGATTTTAAAAAGAAATATACTCTCCTTGAAATAAATTCCAAATCATACTTAATTTATTATTTGAAAACAAAGAATTGTTTATTCTTCCACTGATATAATTCAATATTTAAATAAATATCCATATCAGAAAATATTAATATCAATAATATGGATTTCACCCATTTCTCTTGAAAATGTGAAATAGAGTTATGATCTATTAAATGTATGTTCACTCTATCAATAATCTTAAAACATTTATACTTGTCTAATGAGAAATTAAATAACTAAAATAAATTCGTCTCTTTCAATAATTTAAAATTTTCACTATGGATAAATTTGGGTGGATAATTATGTAAATAAATAAATTTAAAAGATGAAAATGTTGCTAAATTACTAATTTAAAATTCATAATATTCATTTTAAGAAAAATATATTCTTCTCCTCTATCAAATTCATATACAAATATTACACCATAAAACAAGATAGTCATCTTCTAAATTATGATTCACATTAAATAGATTTAAAGAGGTGAAAATAAACATATTTTTCCCTCAAAATATTTCTCTCAAAATTTTCTATCAGGGAATATATAACAACCCAGTCATTATATAAATAAACATTACATAATTTTATCAGAATAATTAATACATTAGAAAAACATATTCCTAAAGGCTGTATTATTTTAGTTCCTTTGGAAACATGGAAATATAAACACTGGTATATAAGAGAGATGCAATATCTCCCACAAGGTTCTCCAAGACTATCACCCTTAATATATATATATAATATATGAAATATATATTCATAACCTAGGGAAGGAAACAAAAAATGGGTGTTCTCATCATCTAAATAAGGGTAAACATAGGAGAAATGTAAACATAAACATGATCATAGGGTTATGATAATGTGATCATAACATTAGAATATCATACCCTATAAATTTTAAGACCATAAAAATAAATCATGAAATAAATCTTTGTAGTTAATAAGTCATAAATCATGAAGAAATAAAGAATAGAAGATATGAAATAATGTCATACGAATAAGACATGGAATAGTTTAATAGGTAAACATGTGATATCATTCCTTAAAAGAAAATATTAATTTATAGAAATTATCAATGAAATTAATTGGAACCAAACCTATTGATTGGGACATGACACCTTCCCAAGTCATAATCCTTTTCTTATTTGGGACTAGGTTTCCCCATAATACCATAGTGGATCGGGTTTCCCCGTATTCCATATTCTCGGTGGATACACATACTGGGTGGGACACTCCACCATCCCTAGTTATTGTAATTTCCTTATAAGATTCCAGGTTTCCCTATCTTAAAATAGAGGATCAATCCCATTGACTTCATTCACATTAGTATCTCATGAAATATAAATCCTTTCCCAATGCATTGGAGGTAGAAATAGGTCCCAATTTTCACATGATAAAATTACACATACACATTACACAAGATAATAAGACATTCATCATATCTTGAAGAATAAATACTTCATGATGGTTCATAAAGGATTAATGAATTTACAAAGCATATCCCCATGAAATTTCAAAACAGATGTATATAAAGGCTCGTTATCATGTACCAGGTTAGGTAGAGTCAAGACCAACACACCTTGTGAGAGTTTTTTACCCCTAGGTTTATATGTTCTAATGTTACATACACTGGTAGTATCCATACAAGAATTTATTGCTTGGAAAACACTCACTCTATCTATTAACATAAATCCATAAAAGTTACCAAAGATTAATTCATCCTTATAATTATCCATAGAGACATTCGTCGACATATCTTTTGAAATAAACCTATGGATCTCACTAAATAATGAAAATCCTAGTTTCCAAAGGTTGAATAAAACTCTACTCTAACACCAACTGTAACAATCGAGACTTAAAGTAAATAAGTATTAAATTATTTTTGAGGAATATATAAATCATTACAAAAATAGACTCACAAAGACCATATTAGTTTGGTTCCTTTGGAAACATGAAAAATAAACACTAGTGAATAAGAAAGATACATTATCTCTCACAAGGTTCTCAATGACTAGAACCCCTATTAGACATTTTATATATGAAATATGACTTCAAGAACTTTGTATGGAAACATAAAAAGTGGTCAGATCAGATGATCTGTAAGGGTAAAAAAGGGAGATATGTAAGAATAAACATGATAATAGGGGTATGATAATGTGATAATAACATTATAATATCATACCATGTGTATCATAAGATCTAAATCTTGAATCATGTCTGAAATATTGGTATTTCATAGGAAATGAATCAAAAGGAAACAAAGAACATAAACCATTAAGGCATATCATTAAAATGAGATATGGAATTGTAGAATACATAAAATATGATATAATTCCGTTTAAGTGAATATTAATTTATATTACATATCAATTAACTTCAATGGAACTACACCTATTAGGTGGGGCACACCACCATCCCAACTCACAGTCCTTTCCTTGTCTTGGATCGGGATTCCCCATCTTCCTATAATAGATAATGCTTGATGAATTGATTCCTATTATTATCTCATGAGAAATATATATTTAACCTATGTATTAGAGAGAGATATAGGTCCCACACATTACATGATAAAATCATACATACATATTCCAGAATATTATAAAACATTCAACATATAATGACCCATAAAGTGGGATGGGTTTTATAAACATCCTTTCACAATCCCATGAAACGAAATTGGTATCATTAACATTCATAACATCATAACATATAAAAAATAGATTGGTTTCAGAATCATTTCATCAAATAATAACCCATGAAAAGATGTGGGTTTCAAAATCATATAACCTATGGAATATAAATGGGTTTCTTAATAATAATTCATCAAAATATAAACCATTAAAGATATAATATGAAAGGAACATTTTCATTATTTCCTATATGGGAATGAGCAACGTCAACATATGTTATGATATATGTGAAATAATTTTGAAAGATCATTTTGAAACATTTATTGAGGAAAATATAAATAATTCTTTGAAAAAGAATTTTTATAACATAACACATTTTGAATGCCATTTTATTGAAAATACATTGAAACCTTTTAAATGGAGAATTGATATGCGCAAAAAATTGAATTTTTTTTATTGAAAACCACATTAAAAAAATTTAATTTCTAGAATATTATGAAGAAAAGATTCTTTAAAAAACAACTTTTCAGCATACAATAAAATATTCATTGAAATGATGTTCATGATAGAAGGTATGTCGATATATGCCAAACATTCTCTTTTTATATTAAATGTTAAGAAATGTGCCTTTATTAGATATTGACAAGAATATTACTTATATTTTTTTAAAAAAGTTAAAACAAGGATTAAAATTACAATTAAAATCTTTGGATAAAATTAAAACATTTTGGAAATCATTTTTAAAAATCAAATTTTTAAAAGAACACAGATTTCCAATTGAAAGGAGAGGTAATGATGAAATTTCATTAAAAACATTTTATTAAGTATTTTAAGTACCAAAGAGTTGGAAAATGGCCCAAATACATGAATATATCATGTAAAATCCTCATTGAAGATAAATCATGACTTTTATTGAGATATGGATCAAAATATCTCATCAATGAAGGAATAATCATAAATAATCTTGAAAAGAAATGGGACTATTTCAATAAATGATGACCACTTGATAACTTTGAACCATACTCCCCATGTAAGAAAATGAAATTACAAGAATCTTAAAGTATAACAATAATAATTATATTCATGATATAACATTTCAATATAAGTATATACACTTCATATAATTTTATAGGTTCATAACATGTTACATGTCTCAAAGAAAGAAAATTGAGACAAAATAACTTTACCAATTTGATAAATTTTAAAAATTACAAATCATTAATGGAAGATCATAAAATGGATAATTAAATAACCCAAAATTTAATTATAATTTTCATAAAATAAATTCTTGGTATTTATATACACTGTGAAAAATAAATGTGTGGTGATCATGGAATGTATCTCATAGATATAAAAATTGAAATGAAATTCTCTAACCTTTTGTCTTGAATGTCATTGTACTCATTCAGAACTCATGTATAATAAATATAATTTTATTATAATTATTTTAAAGAACAATATTATTTTATATAATATTATATATGTTTTTATGATGACTTTTTATTACCATTTATTTACAATTCTATGTTATGGTTTCATCTCGGGTAATATTCCTTTGTATTTCACATATGCCATAATTTGCTGTATATTTAGTCCGTATACTTATATCATGTTTTACATAATCTAAAAAACCATATTAATATCATTTATATTAATTAAATATTTTTTTAATAATCTTTATAATATATATTTTTGAAATGGAATATGCCGTTAATGGATATGGTAGGTCGTACGTATGCATGAATGCAATTTTTATATTATTTTTGTATATAAAAAAAGAGAGTAAATAAAAATATATATATATATATAATTATTTACGTAGTATTATAATATATTTTATATCATCTAATTTTTCCAAACCCATCCTTAACACATTCTATGTAAAAGTTGAATGAATCACTTCGCTTTGAGGGGACGGTAGTCCTCATTTCTTCAAACAAAATTATTGTATTTACACACAATCAAAACAATAAGGATATTTGTATAAAAATAATTAAAGGAACATGAAATCATAATATTAAAAAAGTGTTTATCATAATGGAAAACCATGAAATGTGATAAATGAAAAACAAACAATCATCATGCTGTGAGGGGGCCATTTAGTGTACACATAAAAAAATATGTTCATTAACTATTAGATGGTTGTGTGTATATGTGTAGCTAAAGTTATTATCATAAATAAATATCAGTATATTTATGATATAATGTTTTTTATAATAATTAAATAATGAAAATAGAGGGTCCAAACACTGAAAATAATATAATGGAGCTTGAGGAAGGATGTTATCTCTTCTTTGGGAAACTCTTTTTAGTTTTCACCAAAGGGTTTCCTTGGATGGATTTTTTTCCCGAAGAGAGGATTCAAGAAAGAATAACGGGATATTTTGATGTTTATTTTGAATATCTTTCCTAAATCAATGTGGTTTTAGAGGATTTAAGAAAGGGGAGAGGTTGTGGCCTTTTATAGGGGAGGGAAACTACTCACTTGGTATATTTGAAAAATGTTAGTTGTAACCATGTTTTTATGTACAAAAGTCCTTAAAAAATGAACCCAAATAATTAATGGGAAGTTTATTTACAAAATAAGTCTATAAAATAGGTTTTGAACAAGTTAAATGGTTATTCTATAACTCATTATTATTTTTTATTTTTTTATTAGGCTTAACTTTACCTTAATCGTGATAATTAATTTTTACTACATTCACTAATATTTTTTCTCAAAAATTATCTTGAACATATTATAAATTTTAAATTATTGTTATTAATGATAAGGAATAATTTTTTTATAATTCTAACCTCATAATTGGGTGATATTAATTTAAAACTATTCCCGCAAATAGGACGAAAAAGCAGGATTTCAAAGTAAAAATGATCAAAAGATTGCAAAGTTTTTATATCCAATTTAAAAGTAAAATTGGTTACAATCATATAAATTTGATTAATTTTGGATATTTGATATATTTAGACTTTAAAGCAAAATTTAAATATAATTTAATGGTATAAATAGTTTAGATGAAAAATTCGTTTCGGATTAAAATTCAGTATTTTCATTATTAATTAAAAAATAAAAATTCTTCAGAAAAATATTAAAAGATCACGCTAAGATAAATTTTGTTTGTATCATTCAAATATGAAGTTTTTTTACATATAATATTTATAAAAGTACTAAATGTTTTATTTAAAATAGGTTCTCCATTAAAATACATAAAAACTCCCTTTAGAAAAATATTAATTTTTACACGAAATATTGGGTATGTTCTTATATTATGCTTATCAAAACTATTGGATAAACACAAATAATTTTTTATTGAAAATATTAAAAATATATTTAATTTATATCATTCAAAAAAATAAAATAAATTAATTTATTTGGATAATACTCCTTTGTGATCATAAAATTATTTTTTATAAAAAAACATTTTCTCAATATTAAATTGGTTCATATATACATTTATAATTAATTTGTAAAAAAACTAATTAACCAATGTTTTTTCATAAGTTATTTAACAGTATTAAAAACATACATATTAATGTCTATATTATATATTTTTATATTAAAAAATATTATTTTTATTAATATATTCTTGGTTTGTAAAACTCGGTCTTGCATGTTACACAAGCCATTGAGGAAAGTCAGTTTTGCGTGTAATGTAAAATAACCTTGGTGTATCGTTATGGGAAATATAATGTTTATTTTTCATGTAGTGTTTCATTAACTTTATATAGTGTATAATTAAATTAATAATAAGTTCTTTAATATATATATATATATATAACTATTTAAATTTTCACGTGAAAAGACAAATATCAAAAATATTAAATTAATTCAAAACGAAATATTTCACAAAATCTCATTGTGTTACATAATATTTGGGATTAATAATTTCCATTATGTGGTAATAACAACCATATATTAACTCAATACCCTCTATATATCTCCTACCATAATTAATTTAATTACATAGAATTTGAGTTAAGAAGATGTTCATAATAATTTTCCATTCCTAATTATCCAAAGATCTCATTTTTTTATTATTATTCATTTATTTTTTAAATATATTTCATTTTTTCCTTATTATTTTTAAAAAAAATATAAAGGATGAAATATAAGATCAAGCACCAAAATATTGTAACTCGTGTTTGTAATTAATCAATATAAATAATCCCATTCATCATTTTACGACATTATTTCCTG
This sequence comes from Viscum album, assembly GCA_963277665.1. Classification (NCBI taxonomy): domain Eukaryota; kingdom Viridiplantae; phylum Streptophyta; class Magnoliopsida; order Santalales; family Viscaceae; genus Viscum; species Viscum album. The sequence goes on along the minus strand of OY728120.1, from coordinate 1,061,903,291 downwards.
AAACCCCATGAAAATTCCATACGCCACATTTAAAATCAAATTAATGGTCATGAATTTATAAATAATATATTTTCTGAAGGATATATTAGTTTTTAATATGTTTTAATATCATACCATTGATGGGTTTCTAATATTTCCACTAGAGACCAATCACAGGGTAGTCCTCGAGGCCAAATGGATTCAAATATGATCAATTAACAACTGAAATCATTTAGATAAAGTCTAAAAACATCATCTCAAAAATACTAAAAGTTATGATATTGGAACAAATATTGAGTTTTCTCATGAAATAAGATATAATAAATAAAATATAAACAATGGATAATTTCCTTATTGATGATATAGGTTAACATATATTAGACAACCAATACATGGAATTGACTTTAAAAATTATACTAATAAATAAAAATTTATTGGAATAAATAACATATAATAAGTCATAACCGCAATCATTTTTAGGTAACTCAATATTTGAATAAGAATGTGCCTTTAATAAATGCACACCTATATATTTTTCATTTATTTTAATGATAGAATCAAAATCATGAAACAAAAAGACATATATCAATAAAGTGGATGCCCAATTTTTCATCTTAAAGGTTCTATAATTCAATTAATGGGTATATATGTGTTCATCCCACTATAAATTTACTGATTATTGTTTCAATTTTTTTACCATGGAGAGGTGATGAATTTGAATTTTTAAATTATGTTCATTATATGAATGTACTAATAGAATGAAGGTAAATAAAAAATTTCCATTGAATAAAGTAGCTTCATATAGTTATCCTTGGATTAGTTGATTTATCATGGATTTAAATACATATTTTTCTTTCTTCCTATTTCATTATAGCCTAATATCAAATTTTTCCGATATGGATTTTTGAATTTTGTTCATGAAAAATCAGATTCATCTTATAAAACTAGAAAGTCCATTGTATTAAAATTCACCAATATCTGAGGTTAAAACTTGAATATTATTAAAATTAATTAAATTAAAAATAAATGTATGTCATTTTAAAGAAATAAAAAAATATGTTTCCTCCTAAAATAAATTTATTTATGTTATTTATGCTAGAACATTAAATCAAGTGTTATTTGATTTGATTATCATATTAAATTACCCATTCCAGGTGTAGAACTAATTTTTAATTTTTATTATCCTGGAAAATTGTGCTACTATTTTTCGATGGTAGTTTATTTACCGTGGTTAGAGGTGGATTTCAGAATATGATAAAATTTAATGAATGAACCAATAATTCAAAATTTAAAAAGACACTATACATTTTTTATCCACTACTAATTTATTTTTGTTGACATCCATTATTTGGATATCAATTCTAATTACATTACACTTTTTCTATTTTCATAGTTTTATATGAACCTATTGTTTAGTAAATTTGGTTTTATTTCCTAGGATAATTATATTCCATCACTAAAATTTTTTTATTTCTAAAATTTATGTTTATTTTTTAATATAGAAAACCTTCCCATATACATATGTGGGGGTGGTCATTGTTTTCTGTGATACCATCAGGTTAACTATACTTCTCCACCTATTGAATCTATACATTATAAAAATATTTAAAATCAACCCCTTTCAACACCTATTGGTGCACAACATGACGTATCATATTGTGTTCATAAATGTATAAAATATTCTCCTCCCCTTCCTTAATATTTAGACCATCACTTTTAAATAGTTATGTGATATCAAGGATCACATCCTCCTGGTATTAATTTTCTACTTAATCATCTACATTCACCAGTTTATTTAATCATTATTATTATTTAGTGTTATCATTAACTCCAATTATAGTTTTTATGGATCAATAAATTCTAGTAGTGTTTAATTAATTACCCAATGGAAGAGGTTAATGTAATGGTCCGAACCTATCCGGTCCATTACTTTGTGAAATGTTGGTTTTGTAGGTGTTCCGGGAGGTCAAGGGGACTTATCCCCAACACTTTGCCAATTTTTCCAGTTTTGTGAACAGTGTTTCTAGTTTTATGAACAGTAACAGATCGGTGTGACAGATCAGTTTCACGGATCGGTCTGACAGATCGGTCTCACCGATCGGTCTGACAGATCGGTCTCACCGATCAGTTTCACAGATCGGTGTGATAGATCGGTTTCACAGATCGGTGTGACAGATCGGTTTCACAGATCGGTGTGACAGATCAGTTTCACAGATCGGTGTGACAGATCGGTTTCACAGATCGGTTTCACAGATCGGTTTCACAGATCGGTTTCACAGATTGGTTTCATGTACAGTAACAGTGGGTGAACAGTGTTTCCAGACTCCTATAGTTTTGCCCCTTTTGACGTTTCCTTTGACGTAAAATACATTTAAAGCCTTATTTTAAGGGCTATTAAGGCCGTTTAAAATGCCAAATCGATTACTAATTATTCCTAAGGCTTGGAATGTTTTACTTGGTCAAGCCGCATGGGTTAATGCGATCCGTTTTTAATAGAGAATTAACCGGATCTTAAACCGTCACCTCGTTAAATCTTAGAAAGGGATGAGATATCATTCTCCATTGTTCTTTCTCTTTGTTCTTGGCTAAGAGATGCTAGAACCTTTCAATCCTTTCCGTAGGAGTTTCACAATCGACCTTTACTCCTAGGATCAGTCCCGCTCTGTTGGATGCAACCAAGCTGTGTCGATCATTCTTCCACATAAGTTGTCACGAGGGGAGGATCGTGACCCGCTGTGTGGATAAAGAACGTGAGGAACTTTTTGAGGTAGGGGATTCATGGCTTCTCTAATTGTATATGTGCAATCATAGATTTAGCACGATTTATTCCTTTGGATCACAAAGAAATTGACCTAATTAAATACTTGAACTGGATTATAAGAATTGGTTGATCGCATGTTGTTGCTTTATACCGTGATAACTGTTTGCCTCATGTTTTTCTAGATATAGTGATATCTATGTTTTCTTTGATTTGTTGATCGTTCATGATAGAAATTGATAATGAACGTAAAGCCTGAATTAAATGTTGATTAATTGGATAAAGATAAAGAGGTATGTAAATTAATCTGGATATTGTCGTTGTTGTAGTTGTTCAAATTTGAGGATAATCAAATTAGGGAAGTAAGCATGGTTATTTAATTGTGATAGCTTACTGATTAGGTATCCATGATTGGAACCTGCGAATAACAAATCTGTTAATTCAATATGGATTAGAGAACAGATTATGTGGGAATTTCTAAAAGGGTTCTGAGTTACCCTCTTATTTGTTAAAGGGCCGAGAGCCCATTTTGTGATGTTTGTTTTCCTGCTGCTTGTGCTGTGATGTGAGCCTGGACGGCTGTTGTGATATGTGTAGGCATGGAGACTTGTGGTTGTGGCAGCGGATGACGCCTAGTGTGGCGAGATGCATCGGTTTATGCATATGGGTGTCGGGGAGGACACCAAGGGTGATGGTATGAGATGAATGTGATGGTTTGATGTTGGTGGTTTGGTTTGGTTGTTTATCTGCTTTACTTTTCCCCACTGCTCAATGCAGCTGGTCTTGCTTACCCTCTTTCCGAAGGAGGCGAAGACATGCGGGGTATGCCACGTGCTTTCCGTGTTTAGCCTCTCGATGGAGGATGGGTGTATGCTCTTTCTATAGGCGGCAAAGACTCGACGGGTAGTATATCTACTCACCGTGTTGAGCCTCCTTTGTGTTTAGAAGCATAGGATGTTTTTCTATAATGCCTGGGAATGTGGAAATGTAATTCTGTAAGGAATGTTTGATTAAATGGTGAAAATCCATGGGGATGGAGATGCTGGAATTTAAAGGTGATGTGAATCTTAAAAAGGAGCAGTTGTTTCTGAAAGTGATTCCATTCAGTTTAATGTGGAATTGTTCATTCTTAATTAATGTTTAAAGAATTAATTAATGAACAGTGGAACTGATAAATGAGAATGGAGTAATCTAATAAAGCTCTTCAATTGTTTGTGTGCTTATAGGATACCTAGTCTTAGAAGTAGCAGCCTGGAGTCTGAGAGACATTAGCTGAAGTTGTATCTAAGACTAGGTAATGCCCATAGTGTGGATGTGAGTTACTTATATATTCTATACTTTTTGTGTTTCTATACGCTACTCCACCATGTCGGTAAGGGCAACTGTCACCCCGGGGATTCTGATCCCTGGGGGGTGTTTTCCCCAACATTCCGATGAGAGGTTGAATGGCTGACTACCCCCTTTGGCCCCGCTCTCTTCTCTTGGTAGATCCTTGTACTGGTAGGCACAGTGGTTAGTTTTACCCATATAAGTGTGTAGAGGGCTGTAATGGATTGTGGTTATTTCACAAATATATATTTTGGATATAGTATCCTATGGAATACTATAGGTATAACGTGTATAGGCTGTGATGGCTTGAGGATCCTTACTCGGCGTATGGGCTGTGATGGTTGAGGAATAATACTCGACGTATGATACACATTATACGAGCTATGGTGGCTCCCGGAAACTACCTGGTTGCTTTGGTTGTGAGGACGGTGTGGTGCTTCACCCAGGTGTCTGCGGGAAAGCCTTTGTGGTGCACGAGGTGCATATTGTGGAGCTTAGCCCAGGTGTCTGCGGGCAAGCCTTTGGAGAGAGATGCACATGACGTATGTCGTTGGGGCAAAGCGGCAAACCAGTGGGGAAGTAGTAGCAGGGTACCCTTGATATTCTTTACTATATGCTATATTCTTGTATGCGTTACTTAGTGAGAGTAGCCATGGTGAGGTTGGGAACATAGTATACCTGTTTAGGTGACGAGTTAGTTTCACTTGTTGTTCACTGGGCTTTAGCATGCTTTCTTTACCTTTGCACGAGAGGCTTGGGGAGGATCCTACTGAGTATACTTTTATACTCACCCTATGTACATATAAACTGTTTTTCAGGTCACTTGGAACAGGTTGGAGATCAAGCTGGTTACTACTAGCTTGCGGTTGGAGGAGGAGCTGTTCGGGCTTGTGGTCGCTGTCGTTTTACTTTCATTTGGGTACTTTTAGTTTTCCCTTTCAGTTGTAGTACTTTTGCATGACATTTCATATATGTACTTGGGTTTATTTTATATTTCAGTTCTGAGTTGGAGTTGGTTGGAGTCTATTCTATCTCTCTCTTCTACATGTGTTCTCTTAGAGGGTAATGCCTCCCATTTGTATGTTATTATACCCTCGGTGCTAGTCACCATCCCGGGGCCTACTGGAGGCGGGACTCGGGGGTCATTATCTCCCTTTTCACATTGCCGGCCCAGGAGGGGTACACTTTGTGGGGAGGGGGTCATGACAGAGTGGTATCAGAGCTCTGGTTGAGGGATAATATGGAGTTTGGAGTTAGGCACAGGTGAGGATGCATGGGATGGTAGGGAAACAATGTCATTCATGTTTAGCAAGTGGTGTAAACACTGGAGACCGGCAGAGACATAGGCGTTCTGGGCCCCCTATGATCTGTTGCACGGACCTTTAAGTTTACGATGGCTACTAAACAAAGTGATACTGGTTGTAGGGTAGAGACCTAGGAAAGGATCATGCATCACTATTCTTTTCACCTGTGTTTGAATGGGTAGACCTTGGGATAGGTAACCTAAAATTAATAAAACAAAATAATTAAATAAATAATGTTGAGTCTTCCATATTCCAGGCTTAGGAGCTCTAACGGTTTTTATTTTACAGGTATGGCTCCAGGTCGACGTCCTCGTCAGGTTTGCGCAGAAGGTGCCCAGCATGCTGTTCCAGCAGATCGCCACCGGGTAGAGGTTGACGACGATGACACTTGGAGGAAGACACTCTGAGAGTTTCAGCTCCAGAGTCTACAGAAGTACGAGGGATCCGTTTCAGATGTAGTTACAGAAGACTGGTTGGAGGAGGTCGAGATAGGCATCAGTTCGATTCGTGCTCGGAAGGAACACTGGGTGTCCTTGGTTGTGACGATGTTGCGTGGAGCAGCGAGACAATGGTGGTTCTTGTTCCTTGGGGATCGTGAGGAGTCAGCGATCTCATGGGAGGAGTTTCGAGACAGGTTTAGAGTCGAGTTTCTTTCATCGACTGCGAAGGCGTCCAGTCGCCAGGAGCTACTCACCCTTCGACAGGGGAGATCCAGTGTTCGGGAGTTTGGAATCCATTTCAGGAACCTTCTACGATATGCTTCAGACCTATTACAAGATGATGAGGCCAGGGCGAGGCATTTCGAGGAGGCTTTGCGTCCAGAGATCCAGTGCTAGGTCACCCCATTTATGCTGAAGACATATCTAGAGGTGCTGGCGAGGGAATAGGTTGTTGAGTGGACTTTGGATAGGACCGGATCATCACGAGAGGGGAATCGTCATGATTCCTCACGAAGCAGAGCTATGGTCTAGGGTTCCCGGTTTTCAGGACAGAAGAGTTTCCGTTCACCTGGGGGTAGGTCCCAGCCCTTTCCATCTCGTTTCTCCAGAGGTAGCATCTTTCAGACCTATGCCAAGGGATCAGGCGCTTTATTTTCTTGTGGTGGACGTGGTCATCAGCAGCGGGAGTGCCCGAATTTTCATAGGAGTCATCGTGCACCAGGTGCTCCACTCCAGGTTCCTCCGTTGAGGCAGTTCCAGCCGAGGCAGCAACAGCAGGTGGCAACAGCTTTAGATCACCAGAGGGTAGATGGAGCAGGCAGAGGACAACCCCATGACGCTCCCCGTCCTCAGAGAGCAGAGCGCGGCGGTGGTGGGGGTCGTCATCAGGGTCAGAGAGGCCGTGGAGGTGGTCATGGTCAGCTTCATGCTCTAGCGTTTCCAGCTACAGGCGAGCCAGATGTCGTCCGAGGTACCCTTTTTTTGTTTTTTACCTTGGTGTATGCCTTGTTTGATTTAGGAGCGACACACTCCTTTATATCCCCTACCCTTGACGGCGCTTTGGGACTTGAGGTAGAGAGGCTTCCAGTGCCCTTGGCATTGACTACGCCAGTTGGAGGTCGAGCTAGCTTGTTTGAAGTATGTAGAGACTGTGAGCTAGTGTTGGGGCAACACCGCTCTTGGGGAGATTTCCTATGTTTGCGAATACAACCATATGATGTCATTCTTGGCATGGATTGGTTGTATTCGGTGCAGGCTATTGTGGATTGCTACAGGAAGAAGGTCATTTTCTTTGATGAAGATGGAGAGGAAGTAGTGTTTGTTGGTGAGAGAGATCCTCGGATGAGTCATAGACGAGTTTCATCCTTATCATCCATGATGGCTGGGATGATGCTGAGTTCTTCTGAGGTTCAACAGTTGTCGTTTCCTAGGGTCGTAGAGGAGTACCCTGACGTCTTTCCAGAAGAGGTTGTATCCTTACCCCCTCAACGAGAGATCGAGTTTGGGATCGAGCTACAGCTGGGAGCGTCTCCTATCTCTATGTCTCCGTATAGGATGGACCCTTCTGAGTTACAAGAACTACGTATTCGGCTCGATGGTCTGTTGCAGTGTGGTTTTGTTCGGCCAAGTGTGTCACCTTGGGGTGCACCAGTTTTGTTTGTGAAAAAGGCTGATGGCAGTTTGCGGTTGTGCATAGATTATCGTCGGTTAAACAAAGTGACAATAAAGAACTGCTATCCTCTCCCACGGATTGATGACCTATTCGATCAACTGAAGGGTTCAAGTTGGTTTTCAAAGATAGACATGCGGTCAGGATATCATCAGATGCGTGTAAAGGATGAGGATATCCCGTAGACTGCTTTCCGTTGTCGTCATGGGCATTATGAGTTTGTTGTAATTCCATTCGGCGTGACAAATGCTCCAGCTATTTTCATGGGGTTGATGAATGCTGTGTTCTATGAATTCATAGACAAGTTTGTTGTGGTTTTCATCGACGACATCCTTGTATACTCCACATCTGAAGAGGAGCATGCAGAGCATCTACGAGCCATTTTGGGAGTTCTTCGCCAACACCGGTTGTTTGGGAAGTTGTCCAAGTGTGAGTTCTGGGCTCGAGAAGTTCGTTTCTTTGGGCATGTTGTGTCCCAACAGGGAGTAGCTGTGGATCCTTCGAAGGTAGAAGCAGTGGTGTCTTGGGAAGCCCCCAAGACTGTGTCAGAGGTGCGAAGTTTCCTTGGTCTCGCAGGCTATTATAGGAGGTTTGTGGCTAATTTCTCCCGAGTTGCGACTCCTCTGACAGCTTTGACAAGGAAGGATCAAGCGTTCATATGGACTGATCAGTGTCAGACAGCTTTCGAGTATCTAAAGGAGAAGTTGGTAAGTGCTCCAGTCCTTTTACTTCCAGCGGAGGGAGTCCAGTTTGATGTTTTCTGTGATGCTTCACATATGGGGCTAGGCTGTGTTCTCATGCAGCAGAGGTCAGTTGTTTCTTATGGGTCTCGACAGTTGCATCCCCATGAACGCAACTATGCCACCCATGATGTTGAGTTGCCAGCCGTGGTGTTTGTGCTGAAGTTGTGGAGACATTACCTCATTGGCGAGCACTTTGTGGTTTTCACCGATCATAAGATTTTGAGGTATGTTTTCTCTCAGCGGGATTTGAACTTGCGGCAGCGTCGGTGGATGGAGTTCTTGCAGGAATACGACTTCAAAATATCGTATACACCTGGGAAGGGAAATGTTGTTGCTGATGCACTGAGCCGAAAGTCATGTAATGATGTTGTGCGTGATTCTGGAGATTCTTGGAGAGCGATGGAAGAGCTATCAGCTTTGCATCTTGATATGGGAGAAGTTGGGGGAAGAGGATGTCTTTTCCAGATGACGGTGCAGTCATCCCTGATGCAAAAGGTGGAAGAGTCTCAGTTGGGTGATCTAGAGGTGGAAGTTTGGAGAGACAGAGTTGTTTGTGGGGAGGCCCCTGATGGTTGGTCAGAGGATGAACAACACCGAGTTTTGTATCATGGCAGGCTTTTTGTTCCCTTGGCGATGCGCGAGACGGTTCTCCGAGAGTTCCATAGTTCACCCTTGGCGGTACATCCTGGTGTGACGAAGATGTATCGATCCTTGAGGAGTCAGTTTTGGTGGCCTGGGCTGAAGCGTATGGTTGCAGAGTGTGTGTCTCGATGTTTAGTCTGCCAGAAGGTGAAGGTCGAACACCGTGTTCCGGGTGGTCTTCTCCAGCACTTAGAGATTCCTCAGTGGAAGTGGGAGGACATCTCAATGGACTTTGTTACAGGTTTACCTCAAGCTCCGGGAGGACATGATGCTATATGGGTGGTAGTGGATCGTTTAACTAAATCGGCCCACTTTATAGCAATCAAGGAGTCGAGCTCAGTGGAGGTTTTGTCGAGGCAGTATCTAGAGGAGGTGGTGAGGCTTCACGGAGTTCCTAAGACGATCATTTCTGATCGAGACCCTCGTTTTACCTCTAGGGTGTGGAGAGGTCTCCAGCATGCTTTTGGCTCTCAACTGTGCCTTAACACTGCTTTTCATCCTCAAACGGATGGTCAGACAGAGCGAACAATCCAGACTCTTGAAGACATGTTGCGCTCTTGTGTTCTTGATTTTGGAGGTTCATGGAAAAAGCACTTACCTTTGGTAGAGTTCTCTTACAATAATAGTTTTCACTCTACCATCGGCATGGCGCCGTTTAAAGCCTTGTATGGCCGGCCATGCCGTTCTCCGTTGTGCTGGACTGGGGTCGGAGAGTCAGCAATTCTCGGACCAGAACTAGTGCAGAATACAACAGAGATGGTTCAGGTGATTCGTGAGAGGATGAAGACAGCAGAAGATCGTTAGAAATCTTATGCTGATCAATGAAGGAGACCCTTAGAGTTTAATTTTGGGGATCATGTGTTTTTAAAGGTGACTCCCCGTCGTGGGCAGCGAAGGTTTGGTCGCGGAAGTAAGATTTCTTCCCGTTTTGTTGGGCCTTTCGAGGTGTTAGCTCGAGTTGGAGCTGTGGCATATCGAGTAGCACTCTCCCCTCAGATGAGTCGGATACATGATGTTTTCCATGTATCACAGCTCCGTCGTTATCTTCATGATGAATCTAATGTTATCGATTGGGGAGAGATCGATATTGATGATGATGCAACCTTCGAGGAGCGACCTGTGGAGATCCAAGACCACAAGTAGAAGGTGTTGCGTGGGCATTCTATCCCCTTAGTTCATGTCTTGTGGCGACACGGTGGCATGGAGGAGAGTACCTGGGAGCGTGAGTCACAGATACGTGCTCAGTACCCAGAGTTGTTTAATGCTTAACTCCTTTCATGTAATGATGTTTCCTCTCTGGTTAGATCTTTCATGTTTTATTTATATACCTTTGATGTGATGTTGTGAATGAATTGTTTGGGTATGGATTGTTTTTTCCCGGATGTCATAGTTTTGTTCCAGATTTCGAACAACTCATGGTGGTTTTTCCCTGAGAGGTATCTTATGGGGTGGTTGTTCGGACCCCTCTTCTCTTCTGGGTTGGTTTTTAATTCTCGAGGAAGAGAATGTTTTGAGAGGTATATAATGTAATGGCCCGGACCTCTCCGGTCCATTACTTTGTGAAATGTTGGTGTTGGAGGTGTTCCGGGAGGTCAAGGGGACTTATCCCCAACACTTTGCCAATTTTTCCAGTTCTGTGAACAGTGTTTCCAGTTTTATGAACAGTAATAGATCGGTCTCACTGATCGGTCTGACAGATCGGTCTCACCGATAGGTCTGACAGATCGGTCTCACCGATCGGTCTGACAGATCGGTCTCACGGATCAGTTTCACAGATCGGTCTGACAGATCAGTTTCACGGATCGGTCTGACAGATCGGTTTCACAGATCGGTCTGACAGATCGGTCTCACCGATCGGTCTGACATATCGGTCTCACTGATCGGTTTCACAGATCGGTGTGACAGATCGGTTTCACAGATCGGTGTGACAGATCGGTTTCACAGATCGGTGTGACAGATTGGTTTCACAGATCAGTGTGACAGATCAGTTTCACAGATCAGTTTCACAGATCGGTTTCACAGATCGGTTTCATGTACAGTAACAGTGGGTGAACAGTGTTTCCAGACTCCTACAGTTTTGCCCCTTTTGACGTTTCCTTTGACGTAAAATACATTTAAAGCCTTATTTTAAGGGCTATTAAGGCCGTTTAAAATGCCAAATCCTTTATTAATTATTCCTAAGGCTTGTAATGTTTTACTTGGTCAAACCGCGTGGGTTAATGCGATCCGTTTTTAATAGAGAACTAACCGGATCTTAAACCGTCACCTCGTTAAATCTTAAAAAGGGATGAGATATCATTCTTTCTTGTTATTTCTCTTTGTTCTCGGCTAAGAGACGCTAGAACCTTTCAATCCTTTCTGTAGGAGTTGCACAATCAACCTTTACTCCTAGGATCAGTCCCGCTCTGTTGGATACAACCAAGCTGTGTCGATCATTCTTCCACATAAGTTGTCGCGAGGGGAGGATTGTGACCCGTTGTGTGGATAAAGAACGTGAGGAACTGTTTAAGGTAGGGGATTCATGGATTCTCTAATTGTATATGTGCAATCTTAGATTTAGGATGATTTATTCCTTTGGATCACAATGAAATTGACCTAATTAAATACTTGAACCGGATTATAAGAATTGGTTGATCGCATGTTGTTTCTTTATACCGTGATAACAGTTTGGCTCATGTTTTTCTAGATATAGTGATATCTATGTTTTCTTTTATTTGTTGATCGTTCATGATAGACATTGATAATTAACGTATAGCCATAATAATTGTTGATTAATTGGCTAAAGATAAAGAGGCATGTAAATTAATCTGGTTATTGTCGTTGTTGTAGTTGTTCTAATTTGAGGATAATCAAATTAGGGAAGTAAGCATGGTTATTTAATTGTGATAGCTTACTGATTAGGTATCCATGATTGGAACCTACGAATAACAAATCTATTAATTCAATATGGATTAGAGAACAGATTATGTGGGAATTTCTAAAAGGGAACTGAGTTACCCTCCTGTTCGTTAAAGGGAATAGAGCCCATTTTGTGATGTTTGTTTTCCTGCTGCTTGTGCTGTGATGTGAGCCTGGATGGCTGTTGTGATATGTGGAGGCATGGAGACATGTGGTTGTGGAAGCGGATGACGCCTAGTGTGGCGAGATGCATCGGTTTATGCATATGGGTGTCGGGGAGGACACCAAGGGTGATGGTATGAGATGAATGTGATGGTTTGATGTTGGTGGTTTGGTTTGGTTGTTTATCTTCTTTACTTTTCCCCACTGCTCAAGGTAGCTGGTCTTGCTTACCCTCTTTCCGAAGGAGGCGAAGACACGCGGGGCATGCCACGTGCTTTCCGTGTTTAGCCTCTCGATGGAGGATGGGTCTATACTCTTTCTATAGGCGGAAATGACTCGACGAGTAGTATATCTACTCACCCTGTTGAGCCTCCATTGTGTTTAGAAGCATAGGATGTTTTTCTAGAATGCCTGGGAATGTGGAAAAGTAATTCTGTAAGGAATGTTTGATTAAATGGTGAAAATCCATGGGGATGGAGATGCTGTAATTTAAAGGTGATGTGAATCTTAAAAAGGAGTAGTTGTTTCTGAAAGTGATGCCATTCAGTTTAATGTGGAATTGTTCATTCTTAATTAATGTTTAAAGAATTAATTAATGAATAGTGGAACTAATAAATGAGAATAGAGTAATCTAATAAAGCTCTTCAATTGTTTGTGTGCTTATAGGATACCTAGTATTAGAAGTAGCTGCCTGGAGTCTGAGAGACGTTAGCTGCAGTTGTATCTAAGACTAGGTAATGCCCATAGTGTGGATGTGAGTTACTTATATATTCTGTACTTTTTGTGTTTCTATACGCTACTCCACCCTGTCGTTAAGGGAAACAGACACCCCGGGGATTCTGAGCCATGGGGGGGTGTTTTCCCCAACATTCTGATGGGAGGTTGAATGGCTGACTACCTCCTTTGGCCCCGCTCTCTTATCTTGGTAGATCCTTGTGCTGGTAGGCACAGTGGTTAGTTTTACCCATATATGTGTGTAGAGGGCTGTAATGGCTTGTGGTTATTTCACACACATATATTCTGGATATAGTATCCTATGGAATACTATAGGTATAACGTGTATAGGCTGTGATGGCTTGAGGATCCTTACTCGGCGTATGGGCTGTGATGGCTTGAGGAATAATACTCAACGTATGATACACGTTATACGATCTATGGTGGCTCTCAGAAACTACTTGGTTACTTTGGTTGTGAGGACGGTGTGGTGCTTCGCCCAGGTGTCTGCGAGCAAGACTTTGTGGTGCATGAGGTGCAGATTGTGGAGCTTAGCCCAGGTGTCTGCGAGCAAGCCTTTGGAGAGAGATGCACAGGACGTATGTCGTTGGGGCAAAGCGGCAAACCAGTGGGGAAGTAGTAGCGGGGTACCCTTGATATTCTTTACTATATGCTATATTCTTGTATGAGTTACTTGGTGAGAGTAGCCATGGTGAGGTTGGGAACATAGTATACCTGTTTAGGTTTCGAGTTAGTTTCACTTGTTGTTCACTGGGATTTAGCATGCTTTCTTAACCTTTGCACGAGAGGCTTGGGGAGGATCCTACTGAGTATACAGTTATACTCACCCTATGTACATATAAACGGTTTTTCATGTCACTTGGAGTAGGTTGGAGATCATGCTGGTTACTACTAGCTTGCGGTTGGAGGAGGAGCTGTTCGGGCTTGTGGTCTCTGTCGTTTTACTTTCTTTTGGGTACTTTTAGTTTTACCTTTCAGTTGTAGTACTTTTGCATGAAGTTTCATATATGTACTTGGGTTTCTTTTATATTTCAGTTCTGAGTTGGAGTTGGTTGGAGTCTATTCTATCTCTCTCTTCTGCATGTGTTCTCTTAGAGGGTAATGCCTCCCATTTGTATGTTATTATACCCTCGGTGCTAGTCGCCAACCCGGGGCCTACTGGAGGCGGGACTCGGGGGTCATTATCTCCCTTTTCACATTGCCGGCCCAGGAGGGGTACACTTTGTGGGGAGGGGGTCGTGACAGTTAATATTTAATGATAATAATTTGTTCAAATCACCCCTTTAATAACAATTATTCATTTTATTCTACTCATGTTTTAAAATTATTAGGGTTTTATTAAATTACAGAAACCTATATGAATAGTCCCCCAAAAAACACTACATGTTTCCTAACATATAATTCACTAATATATTAAAGGTTTTTAGCAGTAATTTAGTTTGGATATGGTGGTGGAGGTTATACTGCCGATTTGGATCATTCAACAAGTTCATTAATATAAATCAAAACTCATATTCTTTTATTATTACCTATTCATTGATGTTACTATTAGAGAATGAAATAAATAACCTAAATAATATCTCTTATATGAGATAAATCATATAATTATCTTCTTCTTATTAAAGGTGAATAATGTAATACCATTTCTCTTACTACTTAGGAAATTTTGTGAGTGAAAAAATAAAAATTACTCATTGTCTTCCAAATGTTCTTTTATATCCATGTGCACTTCTTGCTTCACCTATTAATATTCCATTCTGGTTAGTTAATATTTTTTGTGTTTTAGTTTTATTCATAAATGATTTTAAAAAATCATACTAATTATTACTATCTTTTTTTCTCCAATTGGAGGGGGGATAAACCACTCCCTCTCCATAACTTTTTATTGAATATTATAAATCCTATATTACACCTCAACATCATAAATTAATGGGAATGATGACTATATATCTTCATATTATACAATCATAGTGGGGTTTAATGAAAATTACTCATTTTACTCCCTCTATTGAACTTAAACCATGTCTACTGCTTCTATATTTACCTTTTCTACCTTCAATGTAGTAAAAGGTGAAAAAGAGATATTCAATTGGGATTATAACTAATTATATTTAATAGAATGCTTACTAGAAAAATATTATAATTATTTATTAATCAAGAAATATTGATTAATCAATACCTCATTTGTTTTTATTTAGCTATACTCAATGGATGTGAATTCCAAAAGAGTTTTCCGCAAATATTCTTATGGATTTTATTTCATATTAATATTTAATGTTGGTTATCATTGTTAGTTATTCACTAAAGAATACTCAACTTCAATTTTATAATTATTGGGAGTTCCTCTATAATGTATTTCATTCATGACACCCAAATTTGGGTGTTTTAATTCACCACACCAATAATATTTATAAACATTTCTTCATATTCCATTTTGTGACCACCTCATTGAATTTTGTGATTTCCATAGAGTGGAAACCTCTTTTTACCAAATGTACAACACGAGTGATAAATAAAAATAGTGATTTATTAATTAAACCATCCCAAACAGTACCACAAAAACCTTCCATGTAAAAATAAATATAGATAACTAAAACCAAAAAATTAATAACATAAACTAAAATGTTGAAAAAAATACGACTTAAAATACATGGCCCTATCGACTAGTTTGTTGACTATAAATATTTTACCATTATTCACATGATATTATGTAAAAACATGACTCTTTTTATAAAATAATTATTTACATGAGGTATTACTAGTTGAGATATTATTGTTTCCCTATGATAATAATTTATAAAATAGAATTATTGTAAATATCTTGGTCAATCTGATGAATAACATAAAACCTGAATTATGATTTCTAAAAAAAAATTCTTCTTTACCTATTCAAGAAATTAAGAATTAATATAATGTAGAGTAAAATGAATGAAATAAAAGTTTACAAAATGAAAGTAATGATAAAATAGTCTTACACTATATTATGAAATATGAAGAGAAAGGAATATTTTTACTAGGATAATTTTGTAAATTTGATACAATATAACTACAATAGTGAAATAAATTAGATTAGTAGTTGAGATACATCATCAGTTAACGAGTTCTACCATCTATAAAAAATTTGAATCCCATCCAGTCTCTCTTTCATGGTTATATAAAACATACATTAAATCATTAAACTTAATCTCTAAAGAAAGTGGTGGAGTTAATTTGTATCTTTCTCCACCACTCTAGTTTATCACCCCTGTTTCTATCCCAAAATGACCATCACTCTTTCTAGGTAACTATGTGATATGATATTAATTAATATAATTGTCATATTATTTAAATAAGTTGTACTCATGAGTGATAAATAATGTAATTTCATTTTGTTTGAATACCTTTCAACCCATTTGATCCTCTTCTACAATACCATCCACTCGTGGTTAGTGGTTCCTATAACAAAAATGAACTACCAAACATCAAAAGGTAATATAGTAAAAAACTAATGTAAAATTAAGGTATAAGAAAACACTACAAACATGAACATTGATATAGAAACCCCTATAAGAATTTAATAATTAAAGAATGGAATTATATAATGAAAATAGAACACTAACTATAATGTAATTCTTGTTTTAAAATCTCTCTTACACTCCAGACCACCATTCCATCAACCCTTCTAAAATATTTTGTTTTTAATTTAATTAGTATATCTATTTTCCAGGTGAATTCATCCATGAAGTGTTTTAAAAATAGTCTCTTATCTACCCTCATATATATTCTTTTGAAGATAAAAAAATTTAGGAATTCGTATTTAAAATTTTTCTAATGGATTATATCACATGGAATGGTAAAATGAATTAAGGAAACACATTCATTGAACAAAGGAAAACCCAATATCACATTTTTCACTACTACGGAATAAGGTAATTCTATGGTTCATGTCCCTATGAGATATATGAAAAATACTCTGTTAATTATTTCATAATTCTGAAATCAAAATTCCCATATTCTCAAATATATAAACCATGGTTAATATCAGTTCATCACACAATAATTCTATGTTGTATCCTTAATTACTTCAACAAAATCTCTTATTGAAATAAAACCCTCATTACTTTTATATAATAAACCTCCACTATTAAAACAACTAATACACTTTTTCCATGCACATTTCATTAAATTATTACTTCAATAATCATTCCAAAAGTATAAATGGGAATACATATGTTATAAATAACACTATGAAAATAACTCCACTATTTATAAATGAAAAAATAATATAATCAATGTCTCAACCTTATCCAAGAAAACAACCTATCTTTATGAGACTCTTTTAATAAAATATATCCCACATGTAAGTAAATCCCTAAGAATTCTCATCATTCCATGTATTATTATTCTTTAGAAATAGATATTCCAAAATAATATGATGGGATGTGATTAACTAATGCTCTTTCTATGCCCTTCTTAATTAATGAATTTATCTTTTATAATTCTATGATATGAAATAGCGATATAGTGATTCACTCGTTCACATTTATATTTTATGTAGTTGTGGAGTGTCTCAAACATCATTGTAAAATTCCTAATGATTTACTAATCTCCCATGCAGATTATATATTATTTCATTCATCTTGTAGGGTTTACAAATGAAAGTGATGGCCGCCCCATGGTGGTTAGGTGATCCATGAGTAGGAGGAGAGTGGCAGTATATTCTATCTGATTGAAGGGAGGATCACATGGGTCTGTAATGGAACACTATAATAAATGAAAAATATTTTATTGTTCTCCACTTCCCACATTTTATCTTTGCACTGACATCCTCCACTAAATTATTGAATCACCAACATCTGACTATAAAATAGTATGGTCCTACCACCCCATTACATAGATTTCAATACTACAGACAGACCGAAAAACCAATAGTGACTCCCAACAAGAATATCCTTCCTTAAATCTCATCAAACATGCATGAACACATGCTATTTAATCAAACATACTATGTAACAATAACATCAATATAAAAATCCCATTGGGATTTGTCAAATTCCCACTTGTTTTCTATTTATATTAAGGTCAGACCAAGATTGTGGATTATTTTTTATCTATTTATTCTAAAAAATACACACTTATCTAAATGAAAGAATTTATCCTGGATTCAACAAAATTCCTCATAAAAACATGAAATCATAACAAAAATCATTTAACATTTTTTTGGGACATCAAACAATAGAAATAATATATATTGACACAATTGGAATTTTAATTAATTATATTAATGCTAAAAAATATTTTTGTTAGGTTCATAAATAATTAAATGATCATCACTTATCCAATAATTCTAGGATTCAATCAAAAATTTCTAATGTGTATCATGAATATCCCATGAAAGAATCATCAAAAATATTTATTTTCCTCAAGATTATCATTTATGAGTTTCATTTTTATTTAATAGAAAAATTTAAATCCTATACATACATTTCAAAAAAACTGAACTCTCAAATTAATTAAGCATTAACATTATTTCACTAATCATAATTTATCCATAAAAAACTATTACATACATGCACAAATCATTTTTCATTTTCTATTTTATCTACCTCTGTAGAAATGAACAATTACATCTTGGACATATTCATATATTATGGACATGTCGTTCCATTGTGCCAACACACATTCAAACTTTTTTATATAAATTCCAAAACATATACCATCTTCAATTTTCTAATCAGTAGACATGTATATTCATGAACATATCATTTTCACTATTTGTTATATTTAAAATAAAATTTCCATTTATTATTTACTCATCATCCACCACCATGAACATTTCAAAAATGTGACCTTCTTCTTGAGGTTCAAGTGACTGTTTTGATTTTTTTTACTGATATCTCAACATAATATATTTTTTCCACAATATCATTCCTCCATGGATATCATCTAGTTTGGAGTGGAATAAAAAATTTCATTAAACATTTTTTTTTGATGTATATCTTCATCCACACATTTGGGATTCTGCATATTTATCAATTAATTTTTACATTATTCGTACATACTGATGACACATTTTTTCATCATGAAAGTACATTGGTTTGAATGAAAAGTATAATAACTCTTGATTTTTTTTCATATGTCAATTCACAATCACTTTATTACATAAAAATTTCATGATTTATTTTATTTATCCTTAATAGATTGTTAGTAGATCTATCATCCACTACACTTAAAACAATATTAATTTTTCACATTAAAATTTGGATTCTCAATCATTATGTATTCTATAAATACTCATCCTAAAATGAATTCTATACTTCCCAAGTATATTAAGACATCCGATTATTCAAAATAACTTGAATAGTAATTAACTCCATTAATTTTCTGATGAATTGCCACATAAAATTTAGATTCACGAAACACATAATTTATTCATATTCTAACACCATTACATCTTTTATTATATATAATATGTAAAATATATTTCATATATTATATTTTCAAAAATCCTCAGAACCATTTAATAAAAACATCTTCTAATATTTTTTACTCTTTAGACAGTCTGCACAAATATTCACATTATCCAAATCATATGAATATAGATTTTTTATCCAAGGGTCATAATCACTATATTCATGGATATTTATATATGACATAATGTTGTAGATAATTTCATAAACTAAACCCATGAGTGAATATAAACTAGGAATTATATCATTCTAGGAATCCATTGTAGTTATCGTCTAGTAGACAAATGATTGAAAATATATTTTTATAGTGAAATAACTTAGATAAAATATTCGTTTTACACAAATTTTCAATGAATATTATGATACTAGTAAGTAACTTGTATTTACTTATCGCACTTATCCTTTTACATTTCCATTATTAAACTCCACCACCTTTTATTATTTTATACTTCTATATATTTATATTTTTATGATAATCAACCTTAATATCATATTCCTAATATAACAACCCTGAACTTTATTAAACATTAATTCACTATTCAATTCATAAGATTACACTAAATAAAACATAAGAGAGATACAATGACAGTGTCTTTGGGAATTAGGCAAATCATATGGAAAATTAAAACATGGGAAACAAAATCATTTTTGAAAATGTACTTGACATTCTCATATGATTATTACATAAAACAACTGCAAGGGATAACCCTGGGACATACATAAGAAATGGGTGGTCTATAAAGTCAAGTAAGGGAATAAAGATGGCCTAAATTGAAGAAATTATCACATGATAGACAATTTAAATATCAATGATATAGAAAATGGGTGATAATTATAAACATGAACAATGAGGAATGATATAGCATGATAATATAAAGGCTACTTTGGAAATTTGGAAACAACATAAAAATGGCCCCATAAACATTAGTGAAAGATATATTCTAGGAAATAATGATGGGAAAAGTATTATAATTCATTATATTCATTCCCTAATCAATTTCATGACATATCATGTGACTAAAAATTTAAAAAATTCATTGGACCACTATATAATTCTAGGCACACCCATCAATTTAATTTCAATAAAAAGAATATGTGTGCCACATAGATCATATAACATTGAATTATTTATCATAAAATATTATTCCATGAAAAATGAGTGTGGAATAAAAACATTTTTCTCCACAATTATAGGATTATTTTTTCATAATGGTGATAATCTTTGAATTAAAATGGGTATGGGTATCCAGTAGATAATTATGTTGGTCAGAAAACCACGTTAAAATTTCAGTAGCATAATAGGGGCATGTAAAAGTTCATGGGTGGGATTAAGTATAGTGGAAGGGGTATCTCCTAAATTAAGAATCACAATAAAGTATTGATTATATGGAATAAAATATAAAAACAATATGAAATGAAGATAAAAAGAATAACATAATAAGGATTCTTGAATAAAGAGATGTAAAATATTCCTATCCTTGAAAGTGATATTCCAAATGTTGGGGAGGTGATTCATGAAAAGATGAAGGCCCCATGGGAGGATACTAGAGAGGGTAAGGAAGAGTAATTATGATCTCTATGTTTTTTTAGTGAAGTTAAATGTTATCATGAGTGTGTCTACATATAAAAATACATGGGATTTATTTATTATTTCCTAAACATATGTTTTTGATTCTATATACTAAATTATGCAAAACCAAAAAAATTAACGTGGGTTTTAGACATGGATTCTTACAAAGAGTTTAGAATTTCATTATTATATATGTCCAAGGCCTAAAAATATTAAAATATTACCCTTGAAAATTTGGAAGTGACTCACGTCCTTTATGAAATGATTTTAAAAACATATAAAATTTTATAGGTTTTTGAGCATTCATGAAGGTTTTTTAAAATTAATAAAATAAAGATAATAATATTTTATTTTAAAGGAAATAAATATATTTTTTCATGTATACCCATAATATTTTTTATTAATACATTTTTTGATTATTATGATGTAATAATACAGGAAATATATTTATATAATTTTTAATTTTTACTTGAGAATTCAAATATCTCATATAATTATGAAAAAATCACAATAGGATAGTTTAATTTGGATTATAAAAAAATATAAATCAGTTTATAAAAATAAATTTTTGAATATGTGAATTTTTTCGTTTAAATAGAATGTACATTTATTGAAAAATGATTTGTTTTTTTGGGAATAATAGTTTTCAGAAACGTATTAAAATTACATATGAATTAGGAAAAATTATAATATCATTTAAATTTTATAATCATTAATTAAACATAATATTTTATTAAACTATTTTTTTAAAAAAAAATTAATTCATCAAAATAAACATCTTAAATAAAATTTAATATTTGTTTAAAATAAAATTTGTGTTTTATTATATCAAAATCAAAATAATTTATAATTTTCTAATAATAATAAGAGAATATATCCATTATTAAATATTATATATATATATTCATATTATTAGGGAGATTACATATATCCCTTTAATACACTATCAAATTCCCTAATATTAAGGTGTGTGACAGGGAGACTTTCAAGGGGAGGTTTGACATATATAGTTTTTTTTCAAGATCTCGATTATATTGATCTTCTCCTATAAAAGGTTTTACTCAGGACTAAGTTGTTTGATCTATGTTTCTTTTTGGTCAGAGAAAATCCCAATGATGTTATCTACCTTTGATGCTCTAATAAACTAGTCTTAATAGGGTAGGATTTTACTTGTTATGAAAATAACATCTTTTATCTATGTCGATGGGAACTTTTAATTCCCTGTATTTATAATAATCATATAATCATTGGTCAATGGATATTTTATTAATTTTAATGATTCATAATGGTCTTATAAATTTGATATGATATAATAATCCCAAAGAATTGAATTTTTTTTATATATTTGTTATATAATTACACATTTAATTCAACCACTAAAGGAATTTTATTTATAACACTACACGTAGTTACATGATTATCCCCTTTAAAAAATTCATCCTCGATGTTTTTATTTCACAACAAAAATATATGAGGGTATTTATGTTTCATCACTTTTTTTTGTTCCCACATTATATCATAAAATTTTTAGTTTTCCAAAGCACATTGATAATGAATATTAGCTTATTATGTATAAAATTTTCTATACAATCTGTGATCTTCATTTCTTTCTGAACATAGTAGAGATTATTCTCCAATGGAACCAAATCTTGATTGAGTACATGTGATTGGTATGTTATTTACGTCCTCAACAGTGATACATGGTACATGTCAGGTACTTGATATAGGTTAGGAAGGAGTTCTAGTCGACATGCCACCACTCTTATGCAACCATTAACCACAAAGGGACTGATATATATTATAATAATAATTCCCTTGGTCCCAAATCTCATGAAATTATTACATAGAGATAAGCAGAAGAATATGATTTCTCAAATCTCAAACTCTCTGTCTCATCAATGATTTTCAGCATGTTTCATTTTTTAACTATGAGGAACTGTTATGTGATTTTTAATGTTCTTGACATTTTCTTCCATTTAATAGAACATTTCAATACATATATGTTTTTTTAGCCAACATTATACTATCATTCAGGTATTTTACACCTCAATCCAAAATGGTATTCATAGGGATCTATTTATATGCTTGATCAGAAAATATTATTGTATGATAACTCAACCCATGGAAGATGTCTATACCATCCTCAATTGAAGTCAATAGAGAATTCTTTCAACATGTGCTCATGTTTTTGGACAGTCCACTCATATTAGCCATTAGTTTGAGAGTGATAAGTCATAATGAATTTAAACACATTATTTAGATCATGTTAGAGTTTATACCTGAACATGAAGTAAAATCATGGATATAGATCATATACCTTTTATATTGGTGTTTCATGTAACCTCATCACTTCCCCAATATATTTTCTTGCATGTTGATCAAGTGATATGTCCACTAAAATTGTGAATAATTCAACAATATTTTCAAGACGATGCACCAAAACCCATATATAATTATTTCCAATTGATGTTTTCAAAAGACTAGTGAAAATGTCCATGGTGATTTCATTCAATTTCCATATAGGATTAGTTAACAGTTGCATCATCCCATTATATTTTTTTTCATTTCCACATTCCGTTTCTTACCAATAAGAAATTTTGAAGTATATTTTCCCACATATTTCTTCAAATTGTCCCACTAATTGTGGTCTTTGACATGTTGATACTTCATTATTTTTCCTTGAGGGATGGAGAAATTATATCTCTTTATATCATCCAAAATCTCATTTTTTACTAATGATTTGATGGTACAAATATTTGAAACCAAAATCTAATAACTCCTTCTTTCTTATTGTTGATCTACGATTATTTCCATTATCTTATAGGAGCCACATTCTTTTGAATTCCAAAATCATCTCTTTGAGAATCCAATATATTTTACAAAAGGGATACTTGATCAATAATTTTTGAAATGATTTATGATGATTCTTAATATATTATTATCACTTCCATCCTCTAAATGTATAAGAAGATAATATTCATATAAATTCTCATCAATGGTATAATTGCATGATCCTTTCTATATAGTGTGTCTTCCAATTTATTCACTTTCCCTAGATTGTTGTGTATTGAGTAGTAGGAGTACAAGATTACATCTTACTATATTCATTGAAATATATTCATCTCTTTTAGTGTGAATATACCAAAGGATATTGTGTTCCATAAAAATTACCACTTCTTCCCAAAGAGAAAATTCATCTATATTTTTAATGAAAATATCACTACATTAGAATAAAGATAATGTGTTTTGGTTGTTCTGTTCATGAAAGTTGAATATCATTGAGTAATATTCTATCACATCAGCATTATATATTATCACATATCCCAATAACTTCCTCAAATAATTCATAAATACTAAAAAAAATCAATAGTTGTGGGTAGTTTGAGTACAATTGTATTGATAAGCCTCTTTTTTCAACTCCATGAAGCTCTCATAATATTCATTATTAAAAAACATGTCACACCTATTAGAGTCAATTAAATAAATGGGTTATAAAATGATAAAATTTTCTCTCAAATAGATGATAACACCTAGATAATCCAAGGAAACTATAGATTTAGGTTACATATGTCATCCTCACCCATATTTTAATTTCTTATTTCATTATAGGGTACACAGATATCCCATAAAATTATATAATATTCCCTTTGATTGAGACTTACTTAAAATAAAACTCACATTTTATATGAAATTTATAAATCTTATCCTTTTTATGGCTTTTATAATAGTTCCCATATTTTCCTCATACTCCTCATTCCTTTTGGAGTATATTAAAATTTAACTAATAAAAACTACAAAAATTTTGTTGAAGAAATATCTAAAGAGTATATTCATTAATTAAATGATGATTTATGAATAATTAATGAGTCTAAATGTTATTACTATGAACTCATAGTTCCTGTTTCTTATAAAAAATGGTCTAGGGGATATCCCCCTTCTTCACCATTACATGATAATACACAAATCGAATATCTGAATTGTAGGAGTAATCAATTACACATATATGAGCCGCCAACACATAAATTTTTGGATAAGGATACTTGTTAATTATCATTATAATTCATAGAAAATAGTAATAAATTAAAAGGTTAATTAATTCATCGTTATTATTTAATGAAAATGACTGCTTCCCAACCCAATAAAGAACTTGGACATATGAACTCATTATCTAGATTTGAAAATAGTTTTTTCTTTAGAACCTCATGTTCCACAACAATAATTCTTTACAGAGTCAAGAATAATTGAAATTCCACCTGTATAAGATCTATTTATAATTAAACCTCTTATACTAGAGAAAGACCGAAAAATTCATTAGAAAACACATAAGTGTATTCCCTCACAATTGGAATTTGGTTTGGATGATCCTTTCCTTAACTCAATAATTTTATCTATATATTCATGCTCGATGGTAAATTCAATCCATTCTTGAGATATTGATACTAGAGAGAATTCATCCATATCCATTCATTTGTACAGAATCATAGGATGATTCACCATATGAATAATGATTTTATCCATTTTGACATTTATGTTGTATATATATAAAGAAATCCATTTCATGTTAATAATTGAATCAGATCCCTCTAAAGGTATAATCAAATGGGTTTTTATGATGTTTGGAAAACAATTGACATCATATGATTAATATACTTGGGATGCAATAATTTCACCATTTTCAATTTTCACCGAAGTCTTTACATCCATGATTTATGGGTGTGTTTGAAATGTTCTACATAAAATTTTTGATATGAAGGAATGACGATAGAAAGAATCAAAAATTAAGTTTTCAATTCACGAATGAATAACCTATGTACCTAGAACTAATTCATTTTTGGGATTCACTTCTACAATATTGATGGCATAATCTCTCCCTTTCTTCCTTGGAGTTTTTTGGTTGTCTGAAAAAACCATTGTCTTAGTGAATTGGTTTGAAGAGGGCCATGATTCATTGAATTTGGAATAAGGAACAATGTGATGAGGGTGGACAGGTTTAAAGCATTCCTCCATCTATTTAGTGGGTATATCACATCGATAATCTCAAAATAAGTGTCCTTCCATTCCACACCAAAAATATTTCCTCATTTCACATAGGATATTTCTAGGGTGATTCTTTCCACATATTTGATAAGAGGCATGTTGAAATTTTATAGAAAAATTATATTTCACAACCACACTATCAATATTAAAATCCAAAATTTTCTTATTGTCCCCATGGTACACTTGTGATATTCATATCTCCATTTTATTTTTGAGGGAACATCATACATTTTTCTCATAACTATCAATGTCTAAAATCAAAAGAGATTTTCGTAGACTAGATTTTATCCCCCCAAATAAGTTTTCAACTTTTAATTAGGGGTAACAATAAATCCATATTCTTATAAATCATTTCCTATGAAGTTTCCTAATATGACCCAATAGATTCATGGTCTTTTTCTTTAAGGGAAACAAAATCCCTTTCCATTTTAATCAAGATAGTCCAACAGAAATATTTTTTGTAAAACATTTTCCAGAACTCCTTCCACCCCATTGCTTTCATATCTTCCTCACACTTAATGTTGTTGATCAATGTCCACCAATGATCAGCTTATCCCCCCATTAGATAAATATATAGAATAACTTTTCTTGTTCAGAACATGGAAAGATGGAGAATATCTTCTCAAATAAATTTATCCATTGTTACACAATTATAGGATCATATTCTCTATTGAATGTTGGAGTAATATGTCTCAAAAAGTTATAAATTGAATATTGATATTTATTAGGGGGATTTGGGTGTTCCTAATGATCATGGTTTCTTTTCAGAACCTGAGTTAGAGGAAAGAGTATTTCCACAATGTTCACAATGCATTGTCTTATATGATTGGGAATATCATTGTGGAAGTCATCACATTTCCCTCCAAATTGATTTCTTACCTATTTCCTCCTATTTCTATCCATTTGATAGTGTAAATGTATAATTTTTGGTGAGGGACTCTAAAATATGATACACATAAATGAGGATCCATTTACATTAAAGGTATAACATATAACTGACATGTATTTAATTAATGTATGAATTTCCAGGCCTCAATCTATGTTATCAATTAAATTTTTCTAAACATATACACTTATTAGAAATATTTTCCCCTTAATAATGGTTCATAATGAGTTTGTAAATTTAATAAATCATATCCTTAAAGAGTTTCATAATAGGTGTGTATCAAGGTCCATTTTCATGCACCATTTATCAGTCAAGTATAGCTCAATGAGGTGTTTTAATGTTTTACCCCTATTTACATCTATAAGAGATCCACATCCATTATTAGTATCAATAAATGGATGAATTTTCTTGATAAACCACTTAATTGATACATTAACAAAATTTATGGATGTTTTATTATACTTTGATTTATCCCTAAGGCTTTCTTTAGAGTTTTAAAATTATAATCCAAAAAAATTAATAAACATTAATTTAATACAAACTATGAAAACTCTTTTATGTATAACTCATTAGTTAATTATTTATTATATAATATTACACATAATAAAACCTTAATGATTGATAAGTCTAGTGAATTTGGGAATTAGGTACATTACCATACAACATAAATCAAGGGATAAAAAAATATTACTGAAAACATCCTTGAAAAAATCATATTATTACATTTTAATTAAATCTTCATGTGATATCCTAGGGGAATACATAAGTAAGAAGTGAGATATAAATCATAGTAAGGCTGTAAACATGGAATAAAATGAAGAAATTATTGGATTTTAGGTAATAGGAATATCACTGATATATAAAAGGGGTGATAATCATAAACATGAACAATGAAGCATGATATATCTTGATAGTAGAAAGGCCACATGGTAATTGTGGAAACAATATAAAACATTGAATCATAAATATAGTTCAATGATAAATTCCAAGATAAGATGATGGTAAAATTAAAAATATATATTAGGGTCACTCCATAAAAACATTCGTAATTTTTCATTAGTCTAAAACATTAATCAATTCATTAGGGTGTTAAAAAATTCAAGGAGCACTCATCACTTTAATTTCATTCACATACATAAGTGGGTCACAAAGATAGTAAAAAATGGACTCATTTTTTATAAAACATTATTACATGATAAATTAGTGTGGTATCAATACATTTCAGTCCATAATTTAAAAATAATATGTTTATAATGGTGAACACAGTTGAAATGAAATGGGTATGGGTATTCACTTCACAATTATTTTTCAATGGATAAATGTGGTGAATTTTCAGCAGCATAATAGGGGAAGGTAAATGTTCATGGGAGGTATGAATGATAGTAATAGGGGTATATAATCAGTTATTAATCATAGAGTATTAATTGTAATACGTTTGAATATTTCCCTACATTAGGAAATGAAAAAAAAGGCATAAGGTATTGAAGATGCTTGAATAAATTGGAGAAAGAAAATATCTCGTCCCCTGATAACGTGTTTCCAACAACTTGGTAAGAGATTCTTGAGAGCTTTAGGGAACCATTGGAGAAATATAGAGATGTTGTGTATAACTAAGGATTAGATCCATGTTTTCTGACTGATCATAAATGGGATCTTGGTTGTGTTTATATTGGAAAATAGAGGGGAGTTATTTTTTTATATCAATCATAGGTTTTGGACTCTATATTACAAAATAAAAAAACATACAATGATTATTTCCCATGGTTTCTTCAAAGGATGGATTATATTAATTATTTTATACCTATTAGGTTTTAAATTATTATTATATCACACTATCTGATGCAGAAGTGATTCATATCTTAATGAAATAATTTTAACACCTTAAAATATATTATATGTTTTTGATGATTAGGAAATGATTTATAAAATTATTAAAAAAATATTAATATTACATTATATAAAATGGTAAATATATATATTTCATTATGTATAAACATTATTTAATTTATTACATCATTTTTTCATCATCAAGATGTCATAACACACACGGTATTTTTATACCATATTTAATTTTTTACTTGAGAAGTCAATTGTCTTAGAAAATTATGAAAATTTCACTACATGATATTTTAGGCATGCCTGTTCCAAAAGTAATATTCATTTTCTAAAAAATAATTTTCTAAATGTATGAAATTTCAAATTTAAAATAGAATTGGCATTTATTAAAAAATGATTGGTTTTATGAAAATTACAGTTTTCAAACCCTTATAAAAATTACATTTTACACCATAAGAATTTAATGATAATTTATATCTAATAAAAATTATTTAATAATAATTTTTTATTAAAAAATAATTTTTTCCAAAAAAAATCAAAAAAATCAATAAAATAAACATCTTAATTGAAATTGAATATCAATTACAAATATATGTCTTTTATTGTATCAATGTCAAAATAATTTATAAAAAAACAATAATAAGATGAAAATATATTCATTATTATATACAATATACATATTCATATAATTAGGGTTTTAATACATATTCCTTCAATACACTAGTTGGACCATTAAATGTAAGGTGAACCATGGTGAGACATTCACATGGTGGTTCAACGTATATGGTTTTAGATGTGATCCCGATGAGCTTGATCTTCTCCTATAAACAATTTCACTCATCTTTAAGTTATTAGATCACAAAATGGAATTTATCAATATAAACATCCAATAATTCTATCTCCTTAAAAATATCCAATCCATTGGAATCATAAGGTTTGATCCTACTATTTGAGGACATCACTTCTTTTTTCAATGTCATTTAGATTTTTGAAAAACATATATTTTTATTAATCATATGATCACTATTCAACAACTATATTTTCAAAGGTAATACTGATTAATCCTCTTTCATGTATGATAGGATATAATAAAACAAAATACTTTTTTGTGTTTTTTAATCCATAATATATAATAATGCAATTAATTCAACGATAAAAGTATTTTTATTTATAATAGTTCGGATCGTTACACTTGATGTAGTTTTGTTGTTAGATTCCAGATATTATTTCGTAGTATATTCTCTTCACACTACAAAAAAGTACATAAGAGGGGGTTGTTTAGAGGGGGTTACACACAACCCCCTCTAAATTCATTTTAAGTAATATTAGAGGGGGTTCCGCAAAACCCCCTTTAATCATTGAATTTAGTGGGGGTTATGAACCCCCTCTAAATTAATTTTATATTAAAATTAGAGTGGAATTATATATAACCCTTGATAATAATCGAATTTATAGGGGGTTATAGAGCCCCTTAATTTCCTAAATTAGAAATTCTTTTGAACCCCCTATTTATTTTTTTAATATCTAGATGGATTTTATATGTAATGTGTTGTGTTATTTAATCGGGTTAAAATATGAATTTTTTTGATTTTTTTTTCCAGTTTTTCAAAGGTTCATTTTTTAAACTGAGATCAGGAATATTATTATGAGTGTTGGAAAACCTAAAGAGTCATTTTTGGATTTGCGTAATTACCCAATAATTTTTGTAGGTGTCCCGCTGAGACTCAATAAATCCGATTTTAGAAAAGTCCACTTTAATGGATCTGCACGGGCAGCACATGGTTTTGTTCCAACCCGTTTAGTTTAACCTATTTAAAAAATTATTTAATTTAATTAAATAATATTATATAATAGTTTGTAATTAATTAAAAGAAGGTTTTAATAATGATAATAATAATAATGATGAAGTTATTATTATTTTTATTGTTTTTGATTGATTAAATTAATGTTAAGGAATTAATTAAATAATTATTGAAGAAATTAATGTGGATTATGGGTTTATCGAAGAACCATTTTATTTAAATGATGAGTTTTAGAATTTTTAAAGGACATTTTATTATTAAATGGAGAAATGTGCTAATAATAATAACGTTATAATTATTATTATTATGTCATAAATTATTTTTATGCATTGATATTTTAATTGCATGTTAAAGGAGTTTATTATTTATGAGAATTTAATGATGGTTTTGAGCTTCTCAAAGAAACATTTAATAAAATGAGGAGTTTTAGATTTAATGAAGCATTGTTATTAAATAGTGGTGTTGGGTTTATCAATAGTTTGAAAAATAATTATAATGAGATTATTATTATTTTATTTTTATGAATGTAATAATTATTATTATTATGGAAATAAAATTATGGGTTATGGGTTGGAATTTTTATCATATTAATGATATTTTAATAAATTGGGAGTTTCATAATTAATTATGAAATATTTATTAAGATAATAATCAAAGAAGAAGCATTTTTTTAAATGGGGTGTACATTTTATGTTAAAATATTTTAATTAGATGTTTAATGAGGTATAATATTTTTGTGAAATTAATGAGGCTTTTGGGTATCACAAAGAAACGTCTAATTAAATAATAAGTTTTGTAATTAATAAAGAAGTGATTTTATTTAATAATAGGTGTTAGATTTTATCTAAGGTTGAATAATAATAAACATAATAATGAAATTATTATTATTAAGGATTTATAATTGGTTGTTATTTTTATTATGAATAATAATAATAATTGATTTTTTGGGGTTTCATTAAATTAAATTATAGGTGAACAAGAATTTAATTAATCACTAGGAAGTGGAGGTTTTTATTTAATTAATTTTTGTTGAGATAATTAATCAAATAATGATGAGTTGGGAATTATCAAAGTAGGGTAATTTTAAATTGTAATATTAAATAAAGAATAAATGTGGAGTTGGGTTTAATTTAATTAAAAGATATTAAATATAGATATCAGTTTGTGAACGAGTAGTCAAATGGTACAGGTCAGTTGTGCTATTATCTAGTTTTTAAAATGATTTATTTTAATTTTATTTTAAATAAAATAAATATTTAATATTAATAATAGTAAGGATATTATTATTATTATTGTATTAATTTCATTATATGATTAATGGGGGTTTTCAGAATTAATTGTGAAAACATTTATTTAAATGTCAGTTAATGAAGTAACATTTTATTAAATGAGAATAATAAATGTTATTATTATTATATTAAGACTATTAGTTTATCATGGGTGTACTTGATAATTGGGGAAGAGAACATGAGGGTGGTGCACCACCATATTGGAAGAACAACAAAAATCCACCATGACCCTCCTTTGAGGCGTGCTACACCCCCCTCCCAGGCTCCTCTTCACACGATCGAATCCTCTTGGTGTCTTATAGAATCTTTTCCATCCCGGTTAGGTGATTCCATATGTTTTTTTTTTGTGATTTTCATTGGTCGTTTGGATCCTCCCTCACCCTGTTTCCTTAGCCAGAATCCTGTGGTTCAAGTTTTATTGGGTTTCCTTGTTTTTTCGGTTCTAGGGTTGTGCATGGGGATCCTCTAGACCATTTAGACCGTATTCTGGCATCTTCCGACCAAGGAGAGGTAGATGAGTTCGTTTCTACTTTTCTGTCATGTTTCGGGTAAGGTTATTTAACCATGGTATTGTTTAACATCATTCAATTAAGGGTGTGATAATTTTTATGAGTCTTCGGTACCTAATTAGAGGTGATTTGGTCCTTACTGGTTTTATTTTGAGTACCTATTTTAATATTTTGAGTTATATTTATATTTTTGCGGGGCACACATGTGAATATATATATTTATATATATAATGTGTGCGCGCATGCGATTGCAGACCAGTTGTGGACTGTTTTCCAGAAAGTATATTAATGCGCTTCAGATTTAAAATGATACCACCCGGAGGTAGGGTCCCAAATACTTATCACTTTATTTACTAATTATCGTTTTTTAAAATAAATTATTAATTTTAGTTTCATTGATTATGATAAGTCTATTCATGAAACTTTTGATGTTATTAAATGATTTCTCCCAGGTGAGATAAATGAGGACTTGACCATGTGTTGATTTTAAGTTTGTTTTACTAATTAGATTAAAGTTATATGATTAAATAGTTAAATTATTTTAATGGGAAGAATGGGTAATAGGGTAATTAATTGTTGAATTAATTATCATTTAACGAGTTGGAATAAAAATTGGTGCTATTGCTGATTATTGAGAATACTGAATATTTGAAATTTTTGGAATATAAATTGGAAACAGGTAATAATTAATGGCTGGAATAATTATTACATGATAAATGAAAAATGTTTAATTAATTTATGATTTGTTAAAGAGAGACAAATTAATTATTTTATTGTTGAATTAGTTAATTTGAATGCGTTAAATTAATATTGTTAATGAATTATTTGTTACGACGGATGGTAATGAGTACCTTTTGATGCATGTAAGATTTCAATGCATTAAGTTTTCTTGGATAGAGTTGATTTATATTATGAGATTCTGCGTGAAATGGTTGCTAAATATATGGTCTTTGTTCATCATTTTTTTTTGATGATTATGATGTGCATGTAAATTGTTAATGTCCTGGAAGAATCACTGTTTGATTAGAAGAGTTCAAACTTGTTTATGAATTTGGATAATTAAATGTCGGGTTAAATATTTATTTGTATTGATAAGAATAATTAATTGTTAATTAATTATTTACTATTGAGATGTTGAATGGTTAATTAATGGTTTACTTTTGACGTGCGGTTTATGATGTTAATTTTTTGTTTAATTAATTAGCAGATTGGAATAATTAATTTATAAATTAATTAATGGATGGTTTTGGGGTTTAGACATGGAATTCTACACCAATGTTAAATATACATGTATTATTGATAAACGGGTTGTGATATAGGGACTGATGCTCTAAATACTCACAAGGTTCTAGACATGGCATTATATACCTAGCTTGCAGGAAAATATTCTTTTATGGGTCAGGGACTGATTCTCCAAATACCCATGGGTTGTGAGACAATGAATGATGCTTCAAATACTCACAAGGGTGATACACATGATATTCTACACCCATTAATTGACAATGGACTATGGGTCTAATTGGTCATACATGAAATGAATTAATTGGTTAATTAAAACTATTGTAAAATCATGATTTGTGAATTGAATATAAGAAAGGGTTCATACTTATCATTGAATTGGGTGAATCAACATTAGTGGATGGACCCAGGAGGGCATCACTATTTTTTTAGTGGATGAGCTCAGATATAGTATATGAATGATTAAATTGAATATCTTAGGACTTATTATCTATGAAAATGCACAACCTTGGATTTAGTCTAAACATTGATTACTAAGATGGTCTTTAGAGACATCTGTGGTGAGTGAATTATACAGGGAATTTCGGGCTCAGTCCGGATCCTGAAAATTATGCAGTTTAATGAGTTTTGAATAATTGATAAATGAAAATGGTTTTTAATGACTATTGTGTATGCATGAAAAATGTATAATACAGGTGAAGACACCAGCTGAGAGCTGAAGTAAGTAATTGGGTATATAGTTACATTGTACTACTTACGTAAATTTTGCATGTATGCACTGTTTAAATTATTTATGGAATTCCAGGATTTGGGGTAGACACCAGTGTTCCCAGCCTAATGAGATTGATATCTCACATCTTACTAAGGCTGCCATTACACTGGGGTACCTGAGTAGATTTTATTTGGTTGCTAGATTGTCATGTTTGCATTTACTTGGAAGATAGGAGAAAAGACCGAGCAGAAGCTCGGGATGCTTAAGGAGACTACCCTCGGGGCATGGATTCATTGTTTCTTTATTTTTGTAATGGAATGTTCAGAATTTTGTTTTGTTCACTATTTTTCATTTTTATATAATTACCATGTAATTCATGCATCTTCTATATAATTAATGTTGGCCATTATTTTGTACAAGATTTATAAAATCTTCCTTTCATTTCATTATCATTTATAAGACTGCTTCTGCTATTTATTTCCATTGTTTGTTATTTACTTTGATAAACCATAGTCCAACTCTGATAAGAGAATATTGTCTCCTAGTTGACTATCTGTAGACCCTCACTACTAGTCACCAGCCTCTGGCATATGACGAGATCTTCTTGAGGTTATGTGGCGACCATTCCGGAAACTGGTTTAGTGGTGAGCCGGGTTGAGACGTTACAAAGTTGTATCAGAGGGTTTCTTTTCCTTTTTCTTAATATTATGGGGTTGGTAGACAAGATTCTAGGAATGTGTCAGTGCATGGGTTAATAGCTGTTTTTGGGAATGATCACCCCTTGCACGAGAAATGACCAAGTGGTCAGAGATGGGAATTTATGTTTGTAATATTAGAGGTTAGAGTTGATATGATTTCACCTTGAGTGACTGGCGTATTTTCCGCAGTTTTTTGATTCTATGAATTTTGAAAAAAATAATTTGCATGGCCTGATATGGCAAGGAAGTTTTGTACATGCATCATCTTAGTCACCTAGAGATTGATATGTCATGCATATAACATTACATGTAGTTTCATTACTAGGATTCCTTCTAATTTTGATTGTGTTCCTTGGGAGAAATGTCGTGTTTTGATCTACTTTAGTATGCCTCTCTAGATAGCATGTTTTGGTGATATATTTAGAATGCTTGAGTGATTATTTTCCATATTACATTATTTATTTGAATGTTTTGTTGTTGTGTCATGCTTCTGTGTTATAGCATGTTGTGGTGTTATTTCTTATGCTAACAAGCTATTGGTGTTTTGATATATTAAAGGGCTTCTAAAGTTAAAATTTTAAATGAATGTTGACTGTGATAAATAGGAGCCAACTGCCAATGATAAGTTGTATGGGCGCCTTATCGATTGGTAGATGGCCATCGACATGAATAAACTATATAACCATATAATGTTTTGAAAATTTTTATGAATGTAATACTGCTGAGTTCTGATTTTAATGAACCATTATGGGGATTCTTTCGATGAAATCAGATTAAATAAATGGGACTTTTGGAGGTATCATTTTCTGTAAAAGGAATTTAGATTCTTATTTTCCTATTTATATTTGAATAACAATGAATGTAAAATGTTTAAATAGGATGTTTTTGATGTCATGCTTATTTTTCCATAGGTAATGGTTATGAAAACCAAGTGTCTTTTTGTGAAAAAGTACTTGTGTGTTTGTTGAAATTCATTCAAATGATGAAAGGTTGAAATGAATTAACTAAAATGGATAAAATGAAAAAAGGAGATTTTGAATATTGTGTTTTTGTATTTGTGTGACCATGATAGAGGGTTGAATTTAATGATCATAAGTGTCTAACCCATGGCAGTTAGGACCTATTGTATGTTCTAGGCTATTAAAGTAAGTCCATCCCACTGCTTGGGAGGACTTCTTGGGACTCAGCTATTTTGGAACGTGATAGAGAAAATATTTTAAATTAATTTATATTTAATATCATTTTTTTAAACCCATAAAAATGTTCTTCTAAGATAAATTGTTTCATTTTTATGATATTGGTGTTATTTTGAGCGGAATAGTAAAAATTGGCCATTTTAGATTTTTAACAGTTTTAAATTATTTCTGTAGTTTGGACATAACATTATTTACACTGATTCAAATTGTAAAATTATTCTTTTTACAGATTCTACACATCCAGGGATTAATTTTCTATTTTTATACTAAAAGCTGAATTGTCCATATGTAAGCTCCATAGAACCTCACAATTTGGATCAAGAAAACTGTTTGCAGTTCTGCCTAGTTTTGGTGTGGGCTCCATAACTCATCCATGGTGGGCCCAAATATTGTGAGATTTGGTGGGTGGACATGAAAGGAGTTGTGTGGAATTTTTTATGAATCCAGGACCGCGTTAATTGGCCGTTATGGGGTCATTAAATCACCCTAATCCAGAGGTTTCTGATTTGGCGATTCTGACTAGACAGAATAATTTCTTAGAGTAAAACGGCCATAACTCTCGGAATACATGTCCAAATCCACTGAATGTTTGAGGGAACACGGACAAAGTAATTATGAACAACATTTAAGAAGTGATCAACGCATGAAGATGCCATTTAATGGGGCTACAACATGTCAACATCTGGGGGAAAAATTCTGTCTATAAAAGGAGGAGAGCTCCACCCTCTCAAATAATCCCATTCTCTATCCCATTCTTTCTAGGACACCAAGAATGAGATCTTTTTGGCCTTATGTTTTATTTCTTTTTTTTAATAGTTGTGTAATGACTTCTTTATTCCCATTAATCTCTATTACCCTTACCATGGTGGGATAATCATTTGGAGTGATTGAGAAGGGTTAGGTTTCTACATTGTAATGCTTGAGTTCTTCGACGAAATTGAATAAATTTCATTCTTCTTCAAAGATGTTTTCAATTTATTATAGCGAATTTTATTACCAAGTGTGATCATTCTTGAATATTAATTCTATTCTTTATTTTTGCCTTGGTTAAATAATCCTAATCTCCCTCCACTAATATCTGGTTTATATATGATGGAATAAACCAGGAATTAGTAGTGAAGTACTCGATGATCGTCAGTACATGTAAAAGGTGTAGTGAATGTTCTTGATTGTTTTGGGATAAAAAAACCTGATCGGGTATTTCCCATGTCAATTAAGGATATTCAATACAACTATTTTACACATGGATGGAGAGATGACCAAATCGAGATCTTGGTAAGGTTTTCTCTCACCATAAAAATTTAACCAAGGAAGTGAGAGGAAACGATTGTGGAAACTCACTTTAATCAAAAAAGAGGAAGAGGTTTTAGTTAAATTTAAAAAGGATAGCATTAAAATTAGGAAACCGACCCTGACCTAGTCAACTTTTTTAATATCATAGTTTTTCAATCATTTTAATTTTAAATTTCATTTAAAAAACACAACATTTTTACCCTCATTTTAAAGTGAAAACTTGTTTTGTGTGCACTCCTCTTCGGGAGACATCCTAGGTCAACCAAATTAATACATTTAAAGAGAGGAATTTTTTTTCCCACTCCCTACGACAGGCATGCTTCAAAATTGGCGTCGTTTCTGGGGAGGCAGTGCAACATCAAAAAAAATCAAAATTGAATGACCCGCAACTCAAAAGAACCATAAATTGAATTTGATCCTGAAATTGAAAGAACATTGACAAAAATAATAAAAAGAAATCTATCATAAATCATTGACAAAATAGATCTCTCAGATTCAAGTGAAAATCTTAGTGTTCACTCTGAACCTGAAATCATGGCTAGAAATCCCAACTAAACCATTCATGATCTATGTGCACCAAAATTTTCCATTCAAAATAACCAACTAATTGCACCCACTGAACCAAATGATTTTGAATTACGTGTCAATATGATTCTTATGCTTCTAAAGTTTCATAGTCTTGCATGAGAAGATCCAAATCGGCACATGCAAGAATTCAGATACACTTGCTCATGCTTCAGGCCCAGAGGATCACCCAAAGACCAATTTCAGTGGAGGGCATTCCCTATCTCACTTGAAGGAGAAGCTAAATAATGTTTGTACAACCTACAACCAGGAGAGATCAGTTATTGGGAAGACCTAACAATAAGTTTCATTCAAAGATTATTTCCCACATCGAGGAGCACTACCATCAAGAAGGAGATTTACATCTTATGGAAATCAACAAGAGAAACCCTCTACGAATACTGGGAGTACTTCAAGAAGCTATGTTCCAGCTGCCCATGTCAAGGAATGGAGGAACAATAATTCCTTGTGTTATTATACCAAGGACTTGTGGATAATGATCGAAATCTTCTAGATGTCTCATCAGGGGGGGTCCTTGATTGAAAAGTCACCTGAAGATATCAGAATACTAATGGAGAAGATTGCTCAAAACTCACAACAATTTGGACTAAGAGGAATGGGAGCCAGGGGGATACATGAGGTAAAAAAATCTGATTCATCTACATTGATTGAAACCAAAGTCGATGAACTTTCAAGTTTAGTTCGTTAAATGGATGTAACACAAGAAAATAGACAACAAGCTTCAGCTCAGGTTTGTGGTTTATGTTATTCTTCCACTCATTATACTGACCAGTGCCCTGAGATACAGGGGACATAATATTGTGTTGTGGATTTTCACCCAAGAAAATTCCAACAAAATCAACTACATCAAACCCAAGCCCAACAATGATATAGGCACCAACAAAACCATATGAGACCATTTAACTAGTACCCCAGTCAACCTCCTTACCACCAACAGCAATACCAGAACCCCCCACCCTTCCAACAATCTTATAAATATCCCTTTAAACAACAACAATCCTTTCAGCCACCACCATTCCAATGAAAGACATATGAACAACCATCCACCAGCACACAACCTTCTATGGAATAGCTACAATCCATGTATTAGGGCTTAGCAGATAAGGTTGAAAAGCTGGCAGACATAGTGGGAAGTCTTGTTGAAATAATGTCCAACAATCCAGGGAAGATTCCATCCCAAACAGTGCCAAATCCTAAAGATAATGTTAGTGAAATCATAACAAGAAGTGGAAAATAATTCCCACCTCTATCCAACCCTGAACCTGAAATAATACCACCTATTCTGAGGGAGAATGATTCAGAAAGTCTTGTGAAAATCCACCAAGAAGATAAAAAGGAAGAGGAAGAGGAGAAGGATTGGCCACAGAATAAGAAACAAGAAACACCAATGCAATGAAAACAAATGGATATAAAAGACATACCCCCACCATTTCCAACAAGGATGATCGAATCAAAGAAATTGCATGAAGAAGAACTTTAAAAAGAAATTCTGGACACCTTCCAGAAAGTGGAAATCAATATCCCTCTACTTGAAGATATTAATAAAATCCCTAAATATGAAAAATTTCCGAAGGAGATGTGTACTAAAAGAAGGAGGATGACTGTAAATAAAAGAATCAACTTAGGCAGAAGCATCTCAGCATTGATCACAACATCGATTCCTCAAAAAATGTCAAGATACAGGGACTTTCTCCATTCCCTGCACTATCGGTTCTTTAAATTTCTCTAATGCTTTGTGTGATCTAGGTGATTCAATTAATTTATTGCCTCACTTGGTATACACTTCATTGAATATGGGAGATTTTAAGCCTACTAGAGTGGTGGTCCAGCTCGAAAAAAGATCCACAGTTTTTCCAGCAGGTGTTCTGGAAGATGTTCTTGTAAAGGTAAAAGATCTATTATTCCCAGCTGACTTTTATGTGTTGAAAATAGAAGAAGATAGGTGTTCATCACACTCACCCATCATCTTGGGAAGTCATTTCGTAAAAATAGCAAAGACAATAATCAATTTGCATTAGGGAACACTCTCAATGGAGCTCAGAGATAGTCGAGTGCATTTCAATATACTCGAATCCATGAAGAATTTTCCAGATGTTTATTCACTAAAAGAAATATACCACAAAGAAAGAAAAGAACCAAATAAAAATTTAGAAGAGACAAGCTTTGAATTCTAGGATAGTTGGTTAGAAGAGGTTGTAGAATCAAATTCAGGAGAGGATGTTTAGATCAAGAAGTATAGACTCAAGGAGGCGAAACATGAAAAGATTATCATAGATCTCCGGAAGGAACTTGCTACAAGGGAAAAAGAACTAGCTAAGAAAAATTACATATGCCTTGCAATGGAACATGAGCTGAAGAAGGTCAAGGAAACCCCCATTAAAATTGTAGAGTGTAAAGGATATTACCAAAACAGTCGGAAGAAGGGAT
This sequence comes from Viscum album, assembly GCA_963277665.1. Lineage (NCBI taxonomy): Eukaryota > Viridiplantae > Streptophyta > Magnoliopsida > Santalales > Viscaceae > Viscum > Viscum album. The sequence continues at coordinate 1,061,863,104 of OY728120.1, read as the reverse complement.
TACAAGAAAATGAGGAAAAACCTAAAACAAGGTTCGTATGGTTAAAGAAAATTGAGGGTCCGTCTCCGGCCTCAAGAGAAGAGATGAATTTTCAAAGGACACCACAAACCCTTAATAAGAGTTATGTTCACATTACAATAAGGATGAAACAAATATCCAAAAATATTACAAACCATTACATAAGAAGAAGATTTCAGGGGTTTTGCTGGTGTTGTGGTATCTATGGACACAAATCAGACTCTTGTTGGTACAACATGTCTTTACTAGGAAATAGAAAATAACTAGTGGATGATATCCCGCTCCTCCAATCTGTCTATCAATAAGAGCCATCAGGTTGTACCTCTCCTTCACACTTTCTTCATGTTGTGATTCATTTGAAAATTGGAATACATGTTAAATCCACTTGAATGCATTGAGGACACTGCAACATTTAAGTTTGGGGGAGAGAACCTTTGTAGTATAGGGTTTTCATTTGATATAAGTTTTCACAGAAAAATTAAAAAATTGTGTGTTTTCAAATTTCTATGTGTTTATTTTTCAAATTTTGTTGTGTTTTTGAAACTTTTGAGCAGAAATGATTATCATTACCAATTTTGAAACCCATGTTAAAGAGTGAACCAATCTATTTCATGAAACTGAGCTTAAATGAATGCTAAAATAAGTTTTTTTGATGTTCAAATCTTTTGGAATTTCATGAAAAGTACACTGATTTTTGAAACCCATGCCATATTTCACTGTCTATATCTTTGAAATCACTTTCCTGTGAGGCTTCGAAACCATTTTTGTCATATTCTTTTCATTTACCTCATTTATTGAGAGAACCATGCCATGATTTATTTAACCATAATTTGATTTATTCCTTTCAAAACATGAGGGTTTGGGGTACGTGTGTTTTAAATGATTGAGGCATTTATTTGGTTTGAAGCCCTATTTTTAAAATAATCCTTTTCATTATGTCCCACCTATAAATTTATCCTTCATTTTAGCCCCTATTATCCACGAATTTCCTATTAGGATAGCCACATTACAAGCCAATTTTCTATATCCTACCTGCTCTTGAATTGAAAACGCATGATCTAGTTGATCTTAATTATGGGGGAATATATCTTGTGGTGTACTACCTCATTTGGTGATACTTTTGGAGGAATTTAAAATGTTGAAGAGCTTATGTTCCTACGAAATATTTCATTTTGTTAAAAGTTGTGCCTTTCTGGAACTTTCATGATAAGAGAAGTTGTGCCTTTCTGGAGCTTCCAATGTAAAAAAAAGATGTGCCTATCTGAAGCATTCAAGAAAAATCATGTTTGAAATGATTGAAATTTTTTCTGCTGAAATCCTGAGTAGATTGAATGATGATGGATCTGAGTTTCTACAAAATTGAATATAAGGAGACCATATTTGAGTGAAAAATTAGAATCTTGCAATTTTTCTTCAATAAGAGCCAAGCCCTCCTTTTTCAGCCTCAGAATGTTTAACATCTAAATCCTACCAACTGAAATCCATAGAACAATCCTGAAAATTCATCATGAGAAACACATGTCCATGACTCACATCGGGTGGAGAAATAGGAATAATCAAGAATATGGTGACTATTGTTTGAGTTAGAATGAGAAAAGACTTGTTCAGTATTTACATTTGTGAGATTCGAGAAAATTCATGTGAGAAAGGTGTTTTGTGTGCATGGGATAAGAAATGAAGTGGAAATATATTAAAATCTAAAATGGAGAATTTGAAATAATTGTTTTTTATGAGGCATTATATCTTTTCTTGGAATTTATTGGGTAGATCTCATTGATATGTGTTTTGGATTAGATTTGATTTGATTTTTACTTGTCCAGGAGTCCAAGTGCTAAGTGTGGGGAAATTGACAGAGCAAATATTTTAAAATAATTTATATTTAATATCACTGTTTTAAACCCACAAAAATGTTCCTCTAAGATGAATTGTTTCATTTTTATGATATTGGTGTTATTTTGAGCTGAATAGTAGAAATTGGCCATTTAAGATTTTTAACAGTTTTAAATGATTTCTGTAGTTTGTCCATAACATTGACTACATTGATTAAAATTGAAAAATTCATTATATTATAGATTCTACACATCCAAGGATTAATTCTCTATTTTTAGACTAAATGTTGAATATCTTATATTGAAGCTCGAAAGAAGCTCACAAGTTGGATCAAGAAAATAGTTTGCAGTTTTGCCTTGTTTTGGTGTGGGATCCATAACTCATCCGTGGTGGGCCCAAATGTTGTGAACTTTAGTGGGTGATCGTGAAAGGAGTTGTGGGGAATATTTTATGAATCCAGGGCCACGTGAATTGGCCGTTTATGGGGTCAATAAATCACCCTAATCTCGAGGTTTGCGATTTGGCGAGTCTGACTGGACATAATAATTTCTCAGAGTAAAATAGCCATAACTCTCAAAATACATGTCCAAATCCACTGAGAGTTTGAGGGAACACGCCCAAGGGAATTATGAACAACATTCAAGTAGAGATAAATGCGTGAATATGTCATTTAATGGGGGATACAACGCGTCACCATCCGGAGGACAAATTATGGCTATAAAAAGAGGAGAGCTCCACCCTCTCAAATCATCCCATTCTCTATCCCATTCCTTCTAGGACACCAAGAAGGAGATTTTTTTGGCTTCCTATTTTTCTCATTTTTTTTAATGCCTTATTCTTCCCAATTCATCTCGATTACCCTTACCATGGTGGGGTAAACATTTGGAGTGACTGGGGAAGGGTTGGATTTCTACATTGTAATGCTTGAGTTCTTAGACGCAATTGAATAAATTTCTTTCTTCATAAAAGTTGTTTTAAATTTCTTATAGAGGATTTTATTATCAAGTATGATCGTTATTGAATATTAATTCCGTTGTTGATTTTTTCCTTGGTAAAATAATCATAATCTCCCTCCACTAATTTCTGGTTTATATAAAATGGAAGAAACCGGGAATTAGTGGTGAAGTACTCGACGATCGTCAGTACATGTAAAAGGTGTAGTGAATGTTCATGGTTGTTTTGGGATAAAAAAACTCGATCGGTTATTGCCCATTTCAATTAAGGATATTCAATACAATTATTTTACACATGGATGGAGAGTTGACCAAACCGAGATCTTGGTAAGGTTTTCTCTCACCATAATAATTTCACCAAGGAAGTGAGAGGAAACTATTGTGGAAAATAACTTTAATCAACAAAGAATAAGTGGATTGAAATAAATTTAACAAGGATAGCATTAAAATTAGTAAACTGACCCTGACCTAATCACCATTTTTAATATCATGGTTTTTCAATCATTTTAATTTCAAATTTCATTTAAAAAACACAACATTTTAACCCTCATTTTATAGTGACAACCTGTTTTGTGTGCACTCCTCTTCGGGAGAAATCCTAGGTCAACCAAATAACTATATTTTAACTTAGGAAAAAAATTGTTTTGTCACGCCCTATGACAGGGATGCGCCAGAACACCTATATGTTTAAGTTACAGATTTTATGATCAATGTTTGATGTGGTGATCATGGTTCAAGGATTGTCACACACATGCATTAATATGTTCTAAAAACATGCGATAGTGAGAGAATGATATTTTCTTATGACATCATGGAAAATCCTAAGGTGGGTATTGTTGCATCTTTTTTGATAAATGTGTCAACAAGTGATGTCGAGATATTAGATTAGAGATATCCAGTAATAGTTTCACTGATCTTCTTAATGACCTTGGTTTTTCTATTAGTACACTCTTCTAAATACAATGTCCATTTCCCCTATCTTTACTTCTTCATATATACACTAAGATATTGTTGGTCTTACGTCGTGCTATAGTTTAAATGTTGTTGGGCTTGATGAGTGGTTGTTATCATGGTAGTATGTGGGATGCATTTATTATTTGGGCCACATTTCCTTTTTTATGGGGGAATGATTGTTTTAAAATATCCCAATGAAGAATTGACTTGGAAACTTCACCAGAGGTCAGTTAAGGACTTCGTTTTACATGCTGATGGTTTTGGATAGTTTTAAAGGAACATTATTAGATAAAGCAAGGAATGGGGTTTTGGGTCTGCAATGTCTTTTGAGGGAAGAATGTGAAACGTGTTCTATTGATTGATCAATATTCAACCGTTTTCATCAATAAGGTCCTTCTAATAACCTAAGATATAAGAAATATTTCGATGTTTAAGCTATAAATTTATCATTGGATCCGGTTTTAAAGGCATTTCCATTAGGTTTGTGAGGGTTTTAAGTTGAATTTTTCATTGGGAACACAACATGTCACTTCTAACAAGATTAAATGAACTTGGTAGGTCAGTTGTTTTATTAGTAGTTCCTGATGGATTTTCGAGGACGATAAGTTTTTATGTTGGGTATATTTTATAGTCCCGTGTTATTGAACCAGGTTAAAATACCAATGTTTTTTATTTTTTTTTCTTTTTATCAATGTGTCATTTTTTTAAACCAATCTCAGGAATTTTATTCTAAGTGTTGGACAACCTAAAGGTATCAGTTTTGGACTTGCATAATTACCCGATAATTTTTGCAGGTGACCCGATGAGTCTCCGGAACATAGATTTCGAAAAATTATTCTTTAATTGATCTGCATGTGCAACGCAAGGTTATGTTCTAACCCATTCAGTATACCCTGTTTAATAAATTATTTAATTTAATTACATAATATTATATGAGATATTGTAATTAATTTAAATAAAGTTTTAATAATAATAATAATGAAGTTATTATTATTATTATTGTGGTTGTTTAATTAAATTAATGTTAAATAATTAATTAAATCATGATTGAAGAAATTAATTTAGATTATGAGTTTATCAAAGAACCATTTTATTTAAATAAAGAGTTTCAATATTTTTAAATGACCATTTATTATTTAATGTAGTAATTTGCAAAAAAAAATAATGTTATTATTATTGTCATGGTGTCCCAAAATATTTTGTTGTGTTGATATATTAATTTCATGTTAAATGAGTTTATTATTTATGAAAATTTAATGATTCTTTTGAGCTTCTCAAAATAAAAATTTAATAAAACGAAGAGTTTTAGATTTAATGAAGAATTGTTATTAAATAGTGGTGATATAATAATAATAATTATTATTACAATTAAATTAGGGGTTATGGGTTGGATTTTTTTATCATATTAATGATATTTTAATAAATTGAGAGTTTCATAATTAATTATGAAGTGTTTATTTTGAAAATAATGAATAAAGAAGTGTTTTTTATTTAAATGGGGTGTAATATTTTTGTTAGATGATTTTAATAGGATGTTTAATGAGGTATAATATTGATGTGAAATTAGTCACGCTTTTGGGTATCTCAAGGTAACATCTAATAAGATAATGAATTTTGTAATTAAAAAAGAAGTGTTTTTATTTAATAAGAGGTGTAGGGTTTTTTGTAAGGGTGGATGATAGTAAAAATAATAATGCAACTATTATTATTAAGGTTTTATGAGTGGTTGTTATTGTTATTAATAATAATAATAATAATAGATTTTTTGGGGTTTCATTTAATTAAATTAAAGGTCAATAAGAATTTAATTAATCGCTACGAAGTAGTGGTTTTTATTTAATTATTTTGTGTTGAGATAATTAATTAAATAAGGATGAGTTTGTAATTATCTAAGAAGGGTAATTGTTAATGGTAATATTAAATTAAGAATAAATGTGGTGTTCAGTTTAATTTAATTAAACCATTTTAAATATATATATTGGGTTGTGCACAAGGAGTCAAATGGTGCGGGTCAGCTATGCGATTATCCGGTTTTTAAAAATGATTTATTTTTATTATTATTTAAATAAAATAAATATTTAATAATAATAATAATAAGGATTTTACTATTATTATTGTATTAATTTCAATATATGATTAATGGGGGTTTTCCGAATTAGTTTTGAAACATTTATTAAAATGTTAGTGAATGATGTAACATTATATTAAATGAGAATAAAAAATGTTATTATTATCATATTAATAATGTTATTTTATCATTGTTGTAATTGATAACTGGGGGATAGAACATGAGGGTGGAACAACAACATATAGGAGGAACATAAAAAATGATCTTGGGACCTCCTTTGATGTGCGCTACAACCTACCCCCCTCACCAGCTCCTCCTCGGGCGATCAAATCCTCCTGGTGTCTTCTCGAATAATGTTCATCTCGGTTAGGTGAGTCCATTTTTATTTGTTTTGTGATTCACACCAGCCATTTGGCTCATCTTTCGCCCTATTTCCTCGACCAAAATCTTATGGTTTGGGTTTTGTTGGGTTTCCTTGTTTCTTCGGTTCTAGGGTTGTGCAAGGGGCTCCTCTAGACCCTTTAGACCATATTCCAACATTTTCCAACAAAGACGAGACATATGAGTTTGTTTTTTCTTTCCCGTAATGTTTTGGTTAAGTTTATTTAACCTTTTTATTGGTTCACATCATTCAATTAAGGGTGTGATAATTTTTATGAGTCCCTGATACCTAGTTAGAGGTGTGTTGGTCCTTACTACTTTGATTCTGAGTACCTATTTTAATATTTTGAATTTTTTTTATATTTTTTTAGGGAACGTGAGTGAATATATATATATAAGGTGCGCACACGTGTGATTGTGGACCAGTTGTGGGATGGATGCCACCAAGTATATTAAAGTGCTTCAGATTTAAAATGGTGCCAACCCAAGGTAGAGTCCAAAATCCCTGTCACCTTTTTTATGAATTATTTCTTTTTTAAATAAATTGAGAATGTGAGTTTCATTTATTATGATATGTCTATGCATGACACTTTTGTTGTTATTAAATGATGTCGTCCATGTGAGGTAAATGAGGACTTGAACATGTGTTGATTGTAAGTATGTTTTGATAATTTGGTAAAATTGAAATTATTAAATAGTTAAATAATTTGAATGGGCATAATGGGTAATAATTCAATTAATTGTAGAATTAATTATCATGTAATGAGTTGGAATAAAATTTGTGGCTATTACCGATTATTGATAATATTGAATATTTGAAATGTTAGGAGTATAAACTGGAAACTTGTACTAATTAATAGATGGATTAATTATTACATGATAAATGGAAAATGGTTAATTAATTTATGATTGGATAAAGAGATAAGATTTAATTAATTAATTGTTGAATTAACTAATTTAAATGTATTAAATTAAGATTTTGAATTAATTGTTTGTTACGACTGTTTTCTATGAGTACCTTTTGATGCATGTAAGATTTCCATGCATTAAGTTGTCTTGGATGGAGTTTTTTTATATTATGAGATGCTACATGAGATGGTTTCTAAATATATGGCCTTTTTTCAACATGTTTTGTGATGATTATGACATGTAGGTAAATTGTTAATTACGTGGACGAATCACTGTTTGATAGGACGGGTTCAGACTTGTTAAAGAATTTGGATAATTAAATGTGAAGTGAATTGTTTTTTTTCTAAGAATAATTAATTTTTAATTAATTATTTAATATTTTGAAGTTGAATAGTAAATTAATGGTTGACTTTTGGCTGGCAATTTATGTTGTTAATTAGTTGTTGAATTAATTAACAGATAATAATAATTATGTAATGTATTAATTAAGGATGATTGTGGGGTATTAGACATGGAGTTATACACTAATGATAAATATATATGTATTATTGATAAAAGGTTTGTGAGACTAGTACTAATGCTCCAAACACTCACAGTGTCCCAAAAAAGGCGTTCTACAACCAAATTTCAAGAAAATGTTATTTTATGCGTTAGGGACGGATGCTCCAAAAACCCATGGGCTGTGAGACAAGGACTAACGCTCAAATTACTGACAAGTGTCTTATAAATGATTTTTACACACATTAATTGACATTTTATTGAGGGTCCAGTTGTTCATACATGAAATTAATTAATTGGTTAATGAATAATATAGTGACGTTATGATTTCTGAATTGAAAATGGGAAAGGGTTCATACTTATCAATGAATTGAGTGAATCACTATTAGTGGATAGACCCAGGAGAGAATCATTATTTTTTATTCTATGGGATCAGATATAGTATATGAATGATTAAAATAAATATCTTATGAAACATTATCCAAGCCAAATCACACGCTTGGATTTGGTCTTAACTTTGATTACTTAGATGGTCTTTAGAGACATCTATGGTGAGTGACATATATAGGGACTGTCGGGCTCAGTCCAGATCACATGCATTATGAAGTTTAATGAGGTTTGAATGATTGATAAAAAATGATTGATTAATGACTATTGAGTATACATGGAAAATGTATAATATAGGTTCAGACACCAGATGAGAGATGAATTAGGTAATTTGGTATAAAGTTACATTGTACAGCTTAACTTAATTATGCATGCTTTCAAAGTTTAAATTATTTATTGAATGTCAGGATTTGGGGTAGACACTGGTGGTCTGGGCCTACTGAGATTTATATCTCACACCCTACATGGGCCGCCATTCCATTGGGGTACTTGATTAGATTTTATTTGGTTGTAGGATTGTGTTGTGTACATTTATTTGGAAGATTGGAGCAAAGACCGAGCATAAGCTCAGGATACTTGAGGAGAAATCCCCTAGGGCTTGGAGTCATTGTTTATATATTTTTGTAATGGAATGTTTAGAATATTGTTTTGTTCAATATTTTCCATTTTCGTATCATTATCATGTCAGGCATGCATCAATAATATAATTATTGTTGGCCATTTGTTTGTACATGATTTATAAAATCTACCTTTCACTTTTTTATCATTAATTATAAAACATCCACTATTTATTGACATTCATTGTTATTTACTTGGATATACCAATGTGCAACTCTGATAAGAGGGTATAGTCTCCCCACCAACTATCCTTAGACCCTCGCTGCTAGTCAGAAGACTCTAGCGTACGGGGAGACACGCTTGAGTTCATGTGGCGACCGGTCCGACCATTGGTTTAGTGGAGAGATGAGTATGGACTTTACATTAGAGGGGGTTCAAAACCCCCTCTAATATCTTAAATTAGAGGGGGTTGAAAACCCCCATAAAATGTCTTAAATTAGAGGGTATTCCAAACCCCCATATAATTTCATAAATAAAAGGGGGTTCAGAACCCCCTTTAATATCATTAAATTAGAGGGGGTGAAAACCCCCTCAACATTATTTAAATTAGAGGAGGTTCAAAACCCACTGTAATGTCATTAATTTAGAAGGAGTTCAAAACCCCCCTCTAATGTCTTTAATTTACAGGGGGTTCAAAACCCTCGTTAATGTATATAATTTATAGGGAGTTAAAAACCCTCTCTAATTTAAGAGATTAAAGGGGTTGTGAACCACCAATTTTTAAAAAACTGAATCATAAAAAATATATATATAAATATAATCAAAACACAGTATATAAATGTATTTAAATATATTAAATGAACATATTATATAAAATATGTATACTATTGTATTTAATTTTATTTATTTATATACATAAATATAATTGTATAATAATATGTAAATTATTATATATTTATTTAAATTAATTGTATTTTTTAAAATATTAATTATTTATAATATAAATGGATAAACATATTACATAAAAATATACATAAATATAATATATCTAAAAATATATCTTATAAAAACACAAGATTTTAGATTTCAAAAATTATATTACAATAATAATAAATATATTTTTTATCTAATAGGTTTATGCCTTTATATTATATATATAATTAATATTATATGAAATAGAATTTATACAAATAAATTTATATTAATGTATATTTATTGAAATACTAATATATATTAATGTACATAATAGTAAAAATATGTATTGAAATACATTATATTAATATTTTTATAAATTTTATTTCATATAATATTATTTCTGTATAATATAATTTTTTTTAATATAATATTAAATATATTTTTCTATAAATTATATTTCATATAATATTAATTATATATAATATATATATTAATTTTATATAATATACATATGAATTATATATAATATAAAATTATATTTCATATAATATTGATTATATATAATATACATATTAATAATACATAATTTGAAAAAAATTATATATAATATAATATTAATTACATAAAATATTATTATCTATATAAATTGTATTTCATATAATAATAATAATATGTTAATTTTATATAATATTATACAGTTTATACAAATAAATGTATTTATTATTATATATAATAATAAGTATATTTGTATTGAAAGACATTATATAAATATATTTTTAAAGACCTTATATAAATATATTAGTTAAATACTTATATATATATATATTATTTAAATAAATATATTTATATATAACATAAATATGTATTAAAGTATATAAATAATTGACATAAATATAATATATAAATGTATTTAATATAATATATATTTGATATAGATCATAAAATAAATGTATAGTATTTATAAAACCAACATATAATTATTATAGATTAAAAAAGGATTTTATAAGAATAATGATAATTAATAATATTTGTTTTAGCATGCGCGCACTCACACATAGATGTATAATATAAACATATATACTTATATAATATATTTAGGTGATATATAAATATATAATATATAATATATAAAATTTCATATACAAATAAATATAGTAAATAATATATATATTCTTATTTATAGGTATGTAAATATATTAAGGTAATAATATTTATTATAATAAATATTCAAATGTATATAAATATTATAATGTGTAACATATATTTTAAATTTAATTTGCTATATTGGTGTGCAGGTAATTTCCAGCAGAGTTTGTAGTTTGGTGGTGCAGGTTTGAATCACAACAGATATTATTTTTCTATCGGTGGGAATGGAGGCACGTTTAGTGAGGCAGGAACTAGAGGGGGGCTAGACATTGAGGTGTGAGGCATTCAAAAGGTGGAAACCAGGGAATCAGAGGTGGGGCTAGACTGGGAGGTGCATGAATTAGGTAACTGGACTGGAGGCACCGGGGAAGAACTGTAGGAGGGAACCTGGAGGCGTGAGTTGCCCAGTTCGGGAGGCGGGGATGGGGGAACCGGGAACAAGAGGAATGTGGTGGAAGGGGGAGAAAACAGGGGACGAGGTATGTCAAATTTAAAAAAATGTACAAAACATTAGGGGCAGTTTTAAAAACCGCCCCCTTAAGTAACCCCGTTAGTTTGGGGGGGTTAAAACCGCCCCAAAATCACTTCAACCAGTGGCAGTTGAGGGTGAGTGAGTATATGAAAACATTATAGGGGGTTTAACCCCTCTCTAATGAATCCTCTGCTATGTTCATCATGGCATTAACATCACTTACTCAAAACCACCATTAATGTTAGTAGGCGGCCACATTAGCGACGATTCCATTCAACCACCGCTAATGTCTTCAAAAGGGGTTATAACCCCTTCTAATGTCAAAAATAACCCCATATATATTGCATTTTTTTTGTAGTGGTGTTCTCCTGAATGCTAAATAAAATACATAGTTATGAGGGATTTGAGAAAAATTAGAATTAAATCATTCAAATTATGTTATTACACATCATATTCTAGAGAATAATGTTTTATGAACATATCCCCTAGAAAAAAATTAAAAATTCCCCCCTTTTATAAATATTATCCTTATCCAAGAAGTCCACTCCCATGGTGCTTCCACAATCCATAACCAATATTGTTTTCCACTGCACATCACGGTGTTGTCCGAGGTTTGGATCTCATTGACCACCTAGTTTCTTTATACTAGGCCAGTATTAAACACCCTTGTAACCACCAAGTAAATGGTTTATGTATTTATATTATAATCACAATATATTTTCTTCTAGACTAAATTTATATCCACTGAAGAAAATATTTACCTTTGAGAAAATTCTCAAGGATAACTTGGTGAAGATTTATTTATATTACTCCATGGATCGTCAACATGACATAAAAGTTATTATAGTAAGTACGTTCATTGACAGTAATCCCATGATATTCTTACACTGAAAATAAATTAATATATCATGTGATTTGTTCCAAAATATTACATTTGAACATCATATCTATGATTTTATAGATAAATTATTCAAATTCCTTCTATGTGATCATCTGGTAGTATTTACAACATCTTTATGAATTCCATTAATCATATATATTATACTTTTGAGTTTTTATATTTATCTGACTCTATATAGAACCAATTCATCATTAATATTCCCAATCATTCCCAATGAATTTTCTATTACCCAATAAAAAAAAAACTACATCATCACCATTCTTATATTATTTCAATTTCACCATTTTTAGTTTTTTCAATATTGATTCCACATTTATTTTAATGAGTTGATGTCTCCCTAATTGTAAAAATGAGATATTATACTTATGAGGGAAAAATTCCCCACATTCTATCTCACCATTTATCTTATCCCATTGTGATCCTTTGTACGTAAAATATACCATGAATTACTCAAGATAACTTCATAATCAATTTTTAAAAATAGTGAGAAATTCATTAATCAATTCCTTGATTATTGTACAGACCTGTAAAAATCAAGGGAAATTTTTTTCTTAATTTTCATTGGAATTTTAGATGAATTCAGTTTCTGACGGCACCTGATTCTGAAGCCCGGTGTGCCCGGAATCTTTTTCCAAAGTTTAGCTCAGGTACATTCAGTGAATGAACGAGCGGGTTCTTCTAACTTTTGAACCGGTGCTCAGAATCGGATTCTGAGGGCACCGGTAATTGCTTAGAAACTCCTTTTCCGGGGTTGCGTTTGCTCGGGTGTGGTTTTTCTTTAATTTTCGGGTTATGTAAATGAATAAAATAAAATGGTGCGACCATTTATTTTATTTTCAATCGCTTAACCTATGTTATGTGGATGATGTGGGACCCACAATATCCTACCGAATTTGTAGGATATTTGTGAGGTGGGGCCCACACAAGACCCACCTTTTATTTTCTTCTTAAGTAACGCACTTGCACCCCCTTTTTAATGAAGTCAACTCCTGCGTTTATTCTGGTTAAGAAACCCCTCATTAATGTGGTGGTTTAAGCATTGCAATTAATTCACTTAATTGTTTCATTCGTTTTTGAATTTTAAAACGCAAGACTTGTGAAATAAAAATAAGAAAAATCTTATTTTTAGTAGTTTGGTGGTGTTGAGAGGCTAGGGAGATTTCACTCAGGCTCTTGAAGGTATTCTCTTCCTCGTGAAGAACTCGAAGAACGCGAAGAATGATGGATCCTCGGAAATCGACGATGCTTCTTCCACGATGCTTCTTCTACGATGCTTCTTCCGCGACGCGATGATCCCCCTTCCGCGATGCCTTCTTCCGCAACGTGCTTTTCCACGACGAATCCTCACTCATCGAATTCGACGAGGTAGGGGTTTTGATTCAATTAAATAATTGTGATTTATACCCTCGGCTTATGTTGAAAATTTTTCATAAGCCTTTTTAAACCACTAACGTGGTGGGTGCGGACCAACGAACAAGTACGAACCCACCGAATCTTCATTCTTGGTGTGTGGATTGGAGGGCGACGATGAAGAAGGCCACACTGGCTTTGTGAGGTCTTCGTAGTGAAGAACCGGTCTCGGGAGGGCCGTCGGTGAAGCCGGCAAGAAAAACCGACCACCGAAGCTCGTCCGGTGGTCCACAGAACACTCCACCGGCGTGCCTCACCGGCACGGCGGCGCAGGCGGCCGGAGGCGGCGGCCGGTATCGGCAAGCCGCCAAGAGACTGCGGCGCCCGGCGCACCCCTGGGATGGGCTGCTGGTCCCGCGACCGCCCGGGACCAAGGGAGGCGGGATGCGGCGCTCGGCCGCATCCGATATCAAGGGGCGGCCCCACGCGGGGCCACAGTTTTGTTCAAGGGGGGGCCCTTTGCGTGGCTGTTTGGCCAGCGCCAGCGCACTGGGCTGAGCATCCCGGCCGGACCGCCAATCCGGGCGGCGCCCAGGCTGGGCCGGGCCGTGCCTACCGGGCAGAGTTGTGCTCAAGTGGGCCGGGCTGGGCCGCGCTCAGGCCGGTCTAGGCCGCGTATTCCGAGAAGGGCCGTGCCCAAGTGGGCAGGACCCGGACCTAGGTCGGGTCGACCCGGTTCGGGCCGACCCAGGTGGTACCGGGCCGGGTCGGACCGGGACCAAACCCCATAATATCGGACTGTTACGGTCTATTTCCCATAACATGGGCTGCAGAACTCCAATCGATGTACCGTCAGTGGAGATGTGATCCTTGGACCGAGACGGTCGTTTGGGTATACTACACTCAAGGTTTCGGAGTACTTTGTGTTCAGCCAGGTTGGTTCGTACACGAAACCAACCAGGCCCTCGGAGCGGAAACACTTATAACATGAGCTCCAGACGTATGATTGACGAGTCATCGAATTTATTGGATTCTTCTTCAAGAGACGAAACTTTTGGCATGATTCGCCTGAGTTTTGGATACAGTTGGATAATGTCCGGGTTGGATTTAACCCGAACTCCAACCGGGCCCCTGGAACGAAAAAGTTGATAGCTTTTAGACCAGATGCCTGTGTGACGAACCGTTAGTGGAGTTGGTGATCACATTGAAAAATGGTCCCTATGATTATACCCTATGATAGTTCTGGTTATAGTCGAGATACGGGTGGGTTGGTTTGCACACAAAACCAACCGGGCCCCTGGGACGAAATGGCTAGTAACTCACAGAACGGGTGTCCGTCTGACGCGTCGTCTATTGCATTGAGACCCCTAAGACGAGGCGGTCCTTTGAGATACTTCTTCATGGAACTTCGTGATAATTATAGTATCGACCGGTAGCTCGTGGAGCAGACCCTCCCGATGACGAGCTATCAGAGTGCAGTGACCTAGTAGCTCGTTGAGACTTGAAGATGCTGATCTATCGACTCAGTGTATTTCGGATAGACCAGTGGGGAGCGCTTAGTTGTAGAGGCAGACCCACGGTGGTGGAGCGCTTGGTAGTAGCGGAAGACCCGTGGTAATCAACAGATGGATTACCTCTTGAGGCTTTGAGGGGGATCGCTTGGTTGTACCGGCAGACCCACGACAAAGAAGCGCTTGGTAGTAGCGACAGAACCGCAGTACAAAACAGAAGGAGTACCTCTAGAGGCTATAAGGTGGAGCTCTTGGTTGTAGCGGAAGACCCAAGGCGGAGGAGCACTTTGTAGTAGAGATAGACCTGTTGTACTCAACAGAAGGAGTGCCTCTAGAGCCTATGAGGGGGAGCGCTTGGTTGTAGCGGCAGACCCATGGAGGGAAGCGCTTGGTTGTAGCGGCAGGCCCACTGTACTCGTCAGAGGATGAGTTCTCTAGTAGTCGTGGTTTTGAAAACATGAAGAAGTATACCTGTGTGTGCTGAGTCTTGATTGTCAATCCTTATCTTCTATATGTTTGACTTGTTATCCTGTGTGGATTACGTTATGCTCTTCTGTGTGTACTGAGTTGTATTTGAGCATGGATGTTGGAGTCGAACGAGAATTTATGACATAGGTACATGTATGGGAATATACCCATGTAGTGTCGGATGTTACTTCGTGTTTGTATGTTTCCTTTGTGGATTATCCTTTGTGGATTCTGGGAGACCTTTGGGGGTCTCGGGGTCCCTAATAAGTAGCTTATACTCACCCCTGCAAGGGATATGCCCACACTACGTTGTGTTGGTTGCAGACGATGGACAACGCTAATCGTGGTTGAGGTACGAGGAGCATGTTGGTACCCGAAGGTGGATCACTTGGCGGGACGTACAAGGAGCAGAAGGTTGGACCTGAGGAGCTGTGGAGGCTAACTGTACCCACCTTTCAGTTGGGACTTCCAGTGGACGGCTCGAGGCTGTTTCTTTACTTTCAGTTGTTGTTTTCCGTTTCCTGTTTTGCTTAACATTCAGTTTGGGTTTGTATTCTGGCCCATTTACTTTTCCACACTTACTGTTGTACCCAGTTTTTACTTAGTGTTTACTTTTGATTTCTTGCTCTGTGGTGTTTGTTTACTTTACAAAGGAAATGCCTTCCCTTCTTACCGGGAAATATGCCTTGGTGCTAGTCGCCAGCCCCTGGCCTATGGAAGGAGGGCTTGGGGTAGTCACGACACGGGTCCCGAGGACGGGTCGTGAAAAATTGGTATCAGAGGAGTTCGGTTACACCGCAGAACTCAGGACTCTGATCTTTTTCTATGTGAAGCAATAGTGTTAAGAGTATTGAGTGTGGCTATCAGTCCAGGGAGTCCAGTGTTGGTGCGGCGGCCGACGTATCCGTACACGAGGACCCTGAATTCTAATTTCTGACTTAATCCACGAAAACATTGATTTCATGTGTGTTTCATGTTTTCTTAGTGACTAATTTGTGTCAGATCACCAGGTATACTGTTTAACCACGGCGCATCTGTTTCTTTTCAGGATGGCCCCATGATGGCAGCCTTCTAGGGTTCTGAGCGTTTTGCGGAACGATAGCCCACCGAGCGACGAGGCCTCGGCACAAGGCCCTTTGACAGCAGAGGCACCGTCGGTACCTCTACCTGCCGAGCCTCCGATGCTACCAGCCCCATCTTCTAACGGTGTACGTTTCCTTAGTGCACTGTACGAGTTTCACCATCAGCGACAACCCAGGTTCTGTGGGGAGACGGTCCCTCAGGCAGCCAAGGATTGGCTGAGGCAGTTATATGAGTTTTCTGTTTGGTAGGGACACCGGATGACCTTATGGTGGTCCTTGCAGCAAGCCTCCTGCACGCGGCAGCAGGCAGATGCTGAAGCTTGATGCTCCAGGTTCACGACGAGGCATCTCTCCTTTGGACGGACTTTGAGAGCCTTTTCCGCTCAGAGTTCATCCCATCCACCCTTCGTGCGGTGTGCATCCAGGAGCTACTACAGCTATGGAATGGCAACATGACAGTAGCCCAATACACGGAGATATTAACCGATCTCTTGCTCTATTTGACGGACATGGTACGAGACCCATTCTTCAAGGCCCAAACCTTCGATCAGGGGCTCAAGACAGAGATCATAGCTTCAGTTGTTTCTCACAGCATTCCGACACATACATGGGTGTTGGAGCAAGCCCTCTTAGTGAAGAGTTTCCATGCTGAGCAGTCTCTAGCAGCAGGACCCACCACTAGCCGGCATGTGGTAGAGTCTTCTGTACTGGGTAGTAGACATATGACGCAGGGTTCCAAGATGACTAGACCTATAGGTTGTCGACAGCATGACACAAGATCATTTGTGCAAGGCACCTGGGGTGGAAAACGACTTACCCTGAGCAGACAGTGTTACTCCTACGGCGGGGTTGGTCACATGGCTCGTGACTGTCCGACCCTCCATACGGATGACCAGAAGATAAACGAATGACCTCCCAAGCAGAGGCAGAGGTTCGATCGAGGAGGACCTCATGGAGCAGGAGACCGTGGTAGGGGCGCTGGCCGTGTAGGTGGAGGTGGACGACGCTTCGAGGTGTTGCCACCACCACCACCAGGAGGTCCACCCCGATCGCATAGAACTGGTGGACATGGGAGAGCTCAACTTCAGGCAGCTGAGGCCTACGATCATGGAGCTCCGGGAGAAGATGGACAGGAGCGGGACTGGCTCCAGACCTGGAGAATTTTGTTTATATTACATCTAGCATTGTTGATGTTTGTTTGTATATTCATTGTTTCTTTGTACTTTGAGCTGTAGTAATAAAAGACACCTTTCTTGTGGTGTTTACCTTCCTATCCTCTCTTTATGTTGTTACTAAGAGGTTCCAGTTTAAAAATCATTGACTTGACCCTCACTTTGAGATACCTACAGGAGGAGACCCAGTGACCACACACTGATGCCGACAGTGTGACTCAACCCTTGGATGCGAGAGTAACGATTGGATCTCTTGGTAGTAGCGTCGAGGCCTTACAAAGTCATCCCTGGTATGGGTTAGTGTCATCCATGTTGGGATTGACTATATTAGGTGAAGAACGTTGTTCATCTAGTGGATGAGACCAGATTTCTCTTATCGGCAAAGAAGAAATCTCAGCAGCTCTTGTAGGACCAGAAAGGTCCAGGTCATCCAAGAGCGGATGAGGACAGCTCAGAGCCGGTAAATGTCTAGTGCTGACAGGAGGCGGAGAACACTAGAGTTCGAGGATGGTGACCACATTTCCCTACGGGTCTCACCTCGATGTGAGTTACGGAGATGTGGCCAAGGCAACAAGGTATCTCTGATGTTCAGTGGACCTTTTCAGGTCCTCAGTAGGGTAGGAGAGGTTGTTTACCGCTTGACCCATCCACCTTAGTAACACTAGGTGCACGATGACTTCCACGTATCTCAACAGAGGAGATACGTGTTCGACCCTTTGCATATCATCGACCATGAGGATCTAGAAGTTGGTGATGTGGTGAAATTTGTGGAGGTCCCAGTGGAGATTGAGGATCGATAGGAGCGGGACCTACGTGGATAGTCGATTCCTCTAGTGCACATCAGATGGCAGCACGGGGACCTCCAGGTGAGCACATGGGAGCGGAAGGCTCAGATGCATGCTCAGTACTGCTTTTGTAACCCTAGTTTGTTTTAAAGATTTACGAGGACGTAAATCCCTGAGGTGGGAGTAATGTAAAGACCTATAAAATTCAAAGGAAATTTTTTATTAATTTTATTTAGAATTTTACAAGAATGCAGTTTCTGACGGAACTAGATTCTGAGGCCCGGTGTCCCTAGAATCTTTTTCTGAAGTTTAGCTAGGGTACTTTTAATGAACGAACGAGCGGGTTTTTCTAACTTTTGAACCAGTACTCGGAATCAGATTCTGAGGGCACCGTTGGAATCGCAGCGCCGATAATAGCTCAGAAACACCTTTTCTGGAGTTGCGTTTTCCCGGGTGTGGTTTTTTTTGATTTTTGAGTTAAGTAAATGAATAAAATAAAATGGTGCGACCATTTATTTTATTTTATGCCGCTTAACCTATGTTAAGTGGATGATGTGGGACCAACAATATCCTACCCACATGGTAGGATATTTGTGAGGTGGGGCCCACATGAGCCCCACCATTTCTTTTTTTCTTAAGTAACGGACCCGCACCCCCTTTTTAATGAAGTCAACTCTTGCATTTATTCTGGTTAAGAAACGCCTCACTAATGTGGCTGTTTAAGAGTTTCAATTAATTAACTTAATTGTTTCATTCATTCTTGAATTTTAAAATGCAACACTTGTGAAATAAAAATCAGACAACTCTTATTTTTATTTGGCTGGTGGTGTGGAGAGGATAGGGAGATTTCACTTAGTCTCTTGAAGATCTTCTATTCCTCGCGAAGAACACGAAGAATGTGAAGAACTCGAAGAATTCCAGATCCTCGGAAATCAATGACGATTCTTCCATGACACTTCTTCCGCGATGTGACAATCCCCCTTCCGTGATGCCTTCTTCCGCAACGATCGTTTCCATGATGAATCCTCGCTCATCGAATTCGACGAGGTAGGGGTTTTGATTCAATTAAATCGTTGTGATTTATACCCTCGGCTTATGTTTAGAATTTGTCGGAAGCCTTTTTAAACCACTAATGCGGTGGGTGCGGACCAACGAACAAGTCCGAACCCACCGAATCTTTGTTCTTGGTGTGCGGATTGGCGGGCGATGATGAAGCAGGCCGCACGGGCGTTGTGAGGTCTTCGCAGTGAAGAACCGGTCCCGGGAGGGCCGTTGGAGAAGACAATAGGCAAAACCGACCACTGGAGCTCGTACGGTGGTCCACAGAACACTCCGTCGGTGCACCTTGCTGGCACGAAGGCATCGGCGGCTGGTACCGGCCAGCCGCCAGGAGACGGCGGTGCTCGGCGCTCCGCCGGAATGGACCGCCGCGACTAAAGCCGCGGAGGCAGGCCGATGGTCCCGCGACCGCATGGGATGTGGCGCTCGGCCGCATCCTGTGGCAAGGGGAGGCCCCATGCGTAGCCCCGGTTTCGTTCAAGGGGGGGGGGTGCCCCATGGCGCGGCCGTTTGGCCAGTGCCAGCACACCGAGCTAGACCTGGACCCGGGTCGGGTCGACTCGGCTCGGGCCGACCCAGGGGGTACCGAGCTGGGTTGGAACATGCCCGAAACCCCTAATACCAGACTGTTAAGGTGTTTTTCCAATAACATGGGTTGCAGACCTCCAATCGATGTATCATCAGCAGCGCTGCGATCCTTGGATCGAGAATGTCGTTTCGGTATACTACCCTCATGGTTTCGAAGTACTTTGGGTTCGGCCGGGTTGGTTCGTACACGAAACCAACCGGGCCCTCGGAGCGGAAACACATATAACATGAGCTTAGAACTTCCGATTGAATTTCCGTAGACTTTATTCGATTCCTCTTGATGAGAAGAAACTTTTGGCATGCTTCGCCTGAGTTTTGGATGCAGTTGGATAATGGCTAGGTTGGATTGAACCCGAACTCCAAACGGGCCCCTGGAACGGAAAAGATGATAGCTTTCAGACCGGACGTCCGTTTGACGAACCGTCAGTGGAGTTGGTGATCACATTGAGAAATGGTCCCTATGAGTATACCCTATGAGAGTTCGGGGTACAATCGAGATACGGCCGGGTTGGTTCGCACACAAAACCAACCGGGCCCCTGGGACAAAAAGGCTAGTAACTCACATACCGGGCGTCCGACTGACGTGTTGTCTGTTACGTTGAGACCCCTAAGATGAGGAGTTTCTTTGAGATAGTTATTTGTGGAACTTACTAATACTTGGAGTATCAACTGGTAGCTCATGGAGCAGAACCTCCCGGTGACGAGCTAGTAGGGTGCAGAGACCTAGTAGCTGGATGAGAGTTGACGACTGCTGATCTATCGACTCAGTGTATTTCGGATAGCCAAGTGGGGAGCGCATGGTTGTAGAGGTAGACACATGGAAGATGAGTTCTTGGTAGTAGCGGCAGACCCGCGGTACTCAACAGTAGGAGTACCTCTTGAGGCTATGAGTGGGAGCACTTGGTTGTAGCGGCATACCCACGACGGAGGAGCGCTTCGTAGTAGCGGCAGACCCGCGGTACCCAACAGAACGAGTACCTCTGGAGGCTATGAGGGGGAGCACTTGGTTGTAGTGGCAGACCCACGGTGGAGGAGCTCTTGGTTGTAGTGGCAGACCCGCGGTACTCAACAGAAGGAGTACCACTGGAGCATATGAGGGGGAGCGCTTGGTTGTAGCGGCAGAACCATGGAGGGAAGCGCTTGGTTGTAGCATCAGACCCACTGTACTTGTCAGAGGAGGAGTTCTCCAGTAGTCGTGGTTTTTACATCATGAAAAAGTATACCTGTGTGGGATGAGTATTAATTGTCAATCATTATCTTCGATAAGTTTGACTTGTTATCCTATGTGGATTACATTATGCTTTCCTGTGTGGACTGGGTTGTACAAGAGCTAAGATGTTGGAGCCGAACGAGAATTGATGACTTAGGTATATGTATGGTCATATACCTAGGTAGTGTCGGATGTTACTTCGTGTTTGTATCTTTACTTTTTGGATTATCCTTTTTGGATTATGGGAGACCTTCGGGGGTCTCGGGGTCCCTACTGAGTAGTTTATACTCACCCCTGCACGGGCTATGCCCACACTACGTTGTGTTGGTTGCAGACGACGGACAACACTGATCGTGGTTGAGGTACGAGGATCAGGTCGGTACCTGGAGGTGGATCACTCGGTGGGATGTACACGGAGTGGACGACTGGACCCGAGGAGCTGTGGAGGCTATCTATACCCACCCTTCAGGTGGGACTTCCAGTGGATGGCTTGAGGCTGCGAATTTACTTTCAGTTGCTGTTTTCCCTTTCCAGTTGTACTTTACTTTCTGTTTGGGTTCGTATTCTAGCCCACTTATTTTTCCGCACTTACTGTTGTACCCAGTTGTTACTTAGTGTTTACTTCTGCTTGCTTGCTCTATGGTGTTTGTTTTCTTTAAAAAGTCAATGCCTTCCCTTCTTACTGGGAATTACGCCTTCGTGCTAGTCGCCAGCCCCTGGCCTATGGAAGGTGGGCTTGGGGTAGTCACTACACGGGCCCCGAGGATGGGTCGTGACAATTATGTTATATATATTAATTACATAACCAAAAATAGTGACTAAAAGTCACCATAATGTTGTCCATAAAACATTCACTAATTGATACCACATTAATGAACCTTTATCTGGGGATATCAAAATGATATTTGTTAAACAAAATTCATATATCCATCTCTATGAAATAATTAAATATATTCAATCTAAAAGTAAATTACTCACATTATAATATTGTTCCCTCTCATCAATAATACATTAATCTAATTTACATCAAAAATAGATTTACGATTAAATTATTATTTTATCTTCAACATACCACATTAAGGTCATATTTATCATTTTAAAAAACATTAAATCTCAAGGAACAATTATTATCTTGTGCATCTGTGATATATATATCATCAATTAATTGTTTCTATAGATTTTATCTCCTTCACTATAATGTATAAAATCCTTAGAATCACATATTCTAGATCCACTCACACTAAAGGGGTAAAACTTATAGTCTCCATCTTGTTGTATTCACAATTTATGTGAAATAATCCATAATTGAAAATTTATATTTGATCTATATCATTTAAAACAAATAATTCACTAGGTTTCCCCCTTATGTTATGCATCACCTTCATTCCCATTATAATAAAACTAGTCAAAATATTAATAATAATAACTGGAATATTTTTTATTGCTTTGAACAATAGATCTAAGAGATATTTCTCACATGGAATATCTTTCCAACACATCTCACCATTTATTCAAAAATATTTTTATTTAATTTTAATGCATGAAAATTTATGGGTTTAATGAGTTTTCATTCATTTAAAATATTAAATTGTATATAACGTCATTTTTTATATTTTGATAGAATGGGAAATTATTATAATGAGTTTATTTTTCCCTCTCCTTCCCTTGTTCTGCAATATTTCTATTCTATATAGTCATAAAAATTATAAAATCATGTCTAACTTTCATCATGTGTTGGTATTACTCAGTCCTGCTAACTTTTATAGTACATTTATTTTTTGTTTTTTCATCAATTTTTATAAAATAATATCATGTCAAGATAAATTTCTCATAAAACATTTTTGACTACGTCCCACAAATAATAATCATTCAAAAAAATATTAACTATATTTAGATAACCTTTTATTGGTATCTTATATAAATATTCAATAACATGAACATAGAGTTCTTCTTCAACCACACACTACTCGTTTAATAATTAGATTGATTCCGCTTATTTTTTTAAGTTGTTTCATTTAATTTTATCATATATTGATTTCTTTCAAATACCCATTATCTATCCATTTATTCTACAGAAAAAAAAATTTGGGTCTACGTTTACATTCTTTCTACTAGTTCTGTGTTTTTAACTTCTATCATTTTCACCATATGTTTTTATTACATCATACCTTCATTAATTACATTCAACCATTCATATCATATTTTTAGTGTAATTTAAATAATTAATTTTTTATATTAAATAACCTAGATTATCACATTGAAAATGTAAATTTATATTCTCTAATAAGTTATCCATTTGCTTAATTATGTTAACAGTCAATCCGTTTTTTCTATTATGTGTAAGAATGATTAATTAAAGGGGATTTCTCCAAAAATAAATTTTCAGCCCCATAATGTATCCTTTTTAGGTAATTTACATATGATTCCATCATTTTATGACCTAATGTCCAAATTTCTCTTTACACAAATAGTTTTCAAAAAAATATTTTCTTTTTATTAGTTGTAATATAGATAGTAGAAGTATCTTTCAATCAACATGTTTAACGAGTATCCCACCATACACCTTATTGGAGAGTCATTCTTATCTTTCTAATTTGACTGATCATTCATGAAATGGATGCTTTTTCGATACATTTCATCACCCAACACTGTGTAAAATTAAAATTATAACACATACTCTTAAAAGTGAAAATATTATGTTACGTGTTTCATTATTTTTATAGGATTTGTATTTTTTTATTATTTATGTGTTTTTCTATGACAAGATTAAGTCTTCAATAATGTAATACATTATATTGTAATTCCATAAATGTATATTATATCCGCTTTATGTAAGGATTCACCATGAGTAAATTCCATGTATACTAATTTTATTTCTTTCACAATGATTTTTATATTCAATATTTTTAATTTATATTCACTTTTTATTTATCATTTTAACATTCCCTTCATTTATTTTTCATTTTTTAAAATTAATTTTCAATAACTTTTAATCTTCTAACATTAATCACATATGAAATTTCTCTAAATTTACAGTACCTTTTACTACATTGATTACTTCTGATAAATTATTACATATTATATCTTATACATTGGATATCTTTTGTAATTATTCTTTAACTATAGAATATCAATCATTGGTATTTATAGACAGACTTTTCCCTTACATCCGCATGTTTTTTGAGATATTTCACTTTTGTTGATTCTTGGAAAATTCATTTATTATCTCATTAGATACTAATTATAGAATTAAATTTACATCCTATAGACTATTTAAAATTTAATATATAGAATTAATAATATTAACATGAAAAGTTACATATAATCCTTCATTTCAGTGTAAAAACAATCAACATATTAAATTGAACTATATTTTTCACAGCTTTAGAAAAAATTGGCTATGGGATTAAACTTAATAGATTTATCATTAATACTTCCAACATGTTTACATTTGGGTTGTGGTGTTTCCCAAACTATTGGTTCTGAGATGTTATTATCAGTTACACCTGGGCCACATTTTCATTATTCTTTTTTTGTTTGAGATGAAACATCAATATTAACAAAGAGAGGGGAATTATAATTTTTTCTAGACTAATTCATCATCAGACCATCTATAAAACTATAATTCCTTATATGATATTAAAAAAATTTTGGATAAAACATTAGATACAATCTGAGGGAACCTATGATTTGATACAACATAAGTGTCCCAATTGATCCCACTGTCACACTAAGAGAGGAGGTCAATCATATATGTACTCATTTTAGTAAAAAATTTCATCATATAATTTTACCCCTATAAGTTAATATGATATCTACCATAGTTAAGATATTTGGATCTCTTTAATCACCCCAATAAAAAATCACTACATGAAAATAAGTAAACAAAACAATTTTTTACATGGTTTAGCCTCAATATGAGATTGTAATTATTTATATTCTTGTTTATTTTCCTATGAAAATATTTTATCTACTATAATATTATTATTTATTTTATTCATAAGTGGGATTAACTATCCATAAACCTAAATTTCACAATTTGAAACAAATGAATGAATACCATTACCTCAAAGATTCATTTTATTATCTCTCACCATTTTACATTAACAACAATATAAATTTTTATGCATTGAACTACCACATGAAATTGAAATATAGAAATCAAGAAATATTTCCTTATTTTTTATCTTCAAGGAGCATAATTTATGAATATAATTTAACATCAAGACCATAAATGATCGATTAGTCAATAGGATTCCCTAAAATTGGACCTTTTATCCTTGTTTTACTCACATTAGTTTGGTTAACTTACATAAATTAATTGAATATTACTGATTTATTATTCTTAAATAATTGAAACAATTTAAAAATATATAATATCGGGTCATAATACCATCGCCCTTTTCATCTCTATAGTTGTTTTCAGGATTCTTTGATGTATCACATTTTGAATGAACACATTATTTTACAAAACATTTTTTTAAATATTTTATTCTTGTAAAATATAAAAAAAATAAATTTTCATGAAATTAAATTTGAATCCATATCTGTCAATTATCATCTGAATTTAGTCCAAATCAATCAAATATGTCTTGATTCATAGTGCTAGTGATCATTACTTCACCCACACATAGTATTAAGAAACATGAAATTTATTTATCTATCAAGATTCATCAATCATACCATCTATGAGATAATTAATTTCAATATAAATCCCATTCATCTACTAAATTTTTAATTAATAATACTTCACATATCTCTTTCCACTACTTCAAAAAAAATTCATTATTAAATTCTTTAAGCTTCTACATGAATGTGTGGATTATGAAATAACTAACAAAAAACACCCACATGAATGGGAATAAATTTATTCACTATCTAGTATACATAAATCTATATATATAATCTATTTTACCATGAACATCATTTTATATATTAAATAAATACTGTAATCATTCATTCATACACCCATACTATAAATTAATTTTAATTCATGATGCATGGGTAATTTTCACTTTTTTGGATCACAACACATCTACATAAATGTGTATATCAATTTCCCTAATAGTATATTATCAAAACACACTAATTTTCCTCTTCAAAAAATCTCTCATATACTTATACATTTCATTCAACTAACTTTAATTGTGAACTTACTATGAATTTGGTTTGATCTTTTCTTTGAAATATCTATTTTATTGGGGCTTGAGATGTCAGTTTTGGTGGATCAGAGTGATGGGGGAAATTTCAGAGTTTGTGGTCAAGTACCTCTTGGGTCAACAAGTGAGGGCTAAACATCGTGCTCCTGAAGTTTTGTTGTAGCCCTTAGACATTCCAATGTGGAATTGTGTTGAAGTCTCAAAGGATATCATCACAGGACAAACCAGCGCTGAGGGAGGTTGTGATTCCATAAGGGTAGTGGTGGACCGATTGACGAAATCAGCTCCCTTTTTAGCAGTTAAAGAGTCAAGCACAGTGGATGTATTAGCACGAAAGTACATTGGTGAAGTAGGGAAGTTGCATGGTGTTTCTAGAACCATCATTTTAGATCAAGATACACACTTTATTTCACTAGTATGGAATAGATTACAACATGCTTCTTGCACCCATCTATACTGTAGCACTGCTTTCCACCCTTAGATGGATGTGTATACTAAAAGGACCATCGAGATATTGAATGATATGCTGAGAGCATGTGTTCTAAACATTGGAGGATCATTGGTACGACACTTTCCTTTGGTAGAGTTAAACTAAAAAAAATAAATATCACTCTACCATTAACATTGAACCATTCAAATCCATGTATGAAAGACTATTTCATTCACTTGTGTACCAGACAGAGGTTGGGTAGGTAGGTGTTCTTGGCCCAGAGGTGATGCAGAGTAATACGGGGAAGGTTTATTTTGTGTGTGAAAGGATGAAGGTATCTTAGGACTAGAATAATGTGTATTCCAACCATAGGAGGAGACCCTTAGAGTTCAAGGTTGGGGACCATGTATTCTTCAAGGTCTCCCTTCAACATGGGAAACAATGGATTGGAAGCGGTAGTAAGCTTTCTCCCAGGTTCATCTGACCCTTTGAGTTGTTGGGATGAGACAGCGAGGTTCCATATTAGCTGGAATTACCCCCACAATTGGAGATGATCCATAATGTCTTTCATGTCTCTTAGCTCCTTTGGTATCTACACGATGAATCCCAAATACATGATAGGAGAGATTTAGATATCAAGGATGATGTGGTGTTTGTGGAGTGAACAGTGGGAATCGAGGATCATAAGGAGAAGGTGCTTCGTGGATGAACCATTCCCTTGGTTTTTTTGTAGTGGGGGAATGGTGTCCTCAAGGAGAGTAACTAGGAATGGGAGGCGCAGATGTGTTCCTAGTTCCTAATGTTGTTCTGATTTTTTCTCTTTTGTTTTCTTTGTACAGTGCTTATGATGTAACATTTGAACTCACTTGTTGTATGATAAGTTGTATTCCTAGTTCACTGAATGTGTGTGAGAAGTCTTATCTGTGGGGAGGGGAGAACCTAATCCCTAATCAGGATTCATTAATTTCGATGCAATTAAACCCCTAAGGGTGAGTTAGTTCCACCCAAAGCAGATAGTATCTTATCATGGATAAAGCAACTCCCCAATCCATATGTCTCAACAGTGTGAATTTTTTGTTTTGTATGGTTACTTAATGTTTATATAGTTATTCAGGAGATAAACTATAAATGTGTTCCTTGATGATGAGGGATTTCCTTTCTACTTTTTAACAACCCTTGGGTGGTTTGTCCCTAAGATGTATCTTATGAGGTTGTTGTTCAGACCCCCTTCCTTTCTTCTGGTTTACTCTTGAATTATCAAGGGATGGAATAATTTGATAGGGATTTTATGTAATGACTTGGACCTTACTCATCCATTACGTTGCCAAATCTTGAGGTTTGAGTCTTTATAGGGACCATCAGTGACTCATTGATGACTTTTCAAAATTTCAGGTTGAATAAATGGTGGCACCGATCGATATCTGTGTTATGGAATTAGTGTCAGGGTGACAGTTCCAAGGTTTCAGCGAATCACCCATTGGTGAGTTATTTCCAATATCTCCTGAACATTCCAGTTTCACTCTAATAACACCACTTTTAACATAAAATTGTTTTAATATCACCTTTATTGTGATTTATGGCCATTTTAAATCCCATAAATGATATCTAAAATCATTTAAGAGTGGGGAGACCATTGAATTACCAAAACATGTGTCATTTTTATCAGTTTCAAACCCTTACTACATATTCTAGTTTTTTGTAGTTCTTCCATTTTCCCCATTGTTAGGTGTTTTCACTATTTAATAGAAATCTATCAACTCACAACAATTCACTGGTCTATCTCCACAATTTCCAAGGTGAATTATTAAATCTCAATTAATACCAATGTGTGAAACCATCAAGCCACTTGGGTAAGACATGATCCAAATTTTAAGTACGTCAAAATGGACTCCATGATTTTAGGATCTAGACTCTTCTTAAGCCGAGATCCTCTCTTCATTATCCCTTTTTGTTTCTCCAATGGGACCTTGAGACTTCCTCCTGAAATGAATTGTGTTCCCGTACTAGAGACCTTTCCACTCAGCCTTGGAGTTCTCCCTACATGTTGAGTTAACTCTAGTTCATGGTGAAAGGAGAAAACTTCTATCCTTGATCACCCATGTAAGTTTTTTTCCTTCGTCACTCTTTACTGTGCATCATGAGGTTTGGGTATGATGATTTTTCTCATGGGACATAGATGAAACCGTCTTTAATGAAGATAATAAAAGGACTTTTGAAGATTGATGGGGTGGGAATGATTATTAAGATTTTAAATTTTACTTTCATTTTTATATTGTGAATTTTATGGGATTATGTCTACTGAAAATCGTGGTCATTGGTGGTCACTTATTGTGCACTAATGAAGCAGCTTTTTCATGATAATATTGGTATCCAGTGACTATAACCTAGAAAATGATTAATCACGTTAACCTGGTTGATTATATGGATGACCGAAGATTAAGAACCCTTGTGTGATCACCCCAGTTAAACTAACAGAAATAATAAACTTGATAAATGGTGTTGGATAAATCTAGAAACTCCCTTGCTCGGTTCTAGAGTTATTCATGCTTGTTCTGCTAAATGTTTATGGGGCGTGGTAGAGGGGAATGCAATCTCTAGTTGAGAGTTTGTTTGTTTTTGAATCTGAGGTCATGTGGAGCAGATATTTTTGGGATTGGTTTGGTTTCAGTACTTTGAGAGATCTCACAGATCCCATTTTAATGTGGTTATTTACAAGAGAACCTGGAGTAAAATACTTAAATGCATGTTTGGATATTTTATTTCAGTTGTTTATTTGTCTTGTGGTTATTCATGTTAGTTTCCCAATTGTGAATGAATTTTTAAATGGAATAACATGAACATGATAATGTGATTAGGTATAATGGGGAACTATTTTCCGAGAATAGGTTGTGCTTTAGTTGTGGTTGTTGTGTACTTGTGCCTATAGGGGTATCAGCAAGAGTGGTTGTGTGAGGGCTGGTTGTTTGTTTTGAGATGCTTAGGCTGGGATGAGGGATTGATTACCAATATGTATAAAAAAAATTTCTTGGGTTTCTTATATGCACCACACCCATGTTGATCAATTTGTTCCAAAAACCCCCATTTCATGGGAGAGTGGGTTGCCCAAACTTCTTATGAGTGGTTGGTTATTAGTACCTTTTTGCTCCCTATCCCTGGTAGAGAAAGACTTTTCAGGTAGGCTGGGATGGTAGGAGGTTCATTATATCCCGCAAATCATTAGGTAGGGAGTGTTGTGGTGTATTTACCCAGGTGTGTGCAGGTAGGTTTGTTTCTGAAGTGTCTTCAGTATGAGGCTCAGGTGTCTTCGGGTGTGGCAGTGGTAGTTCTTGCCAAGGTATCTTTAGGTATGGCAGTGGTTGTTGTGGCCTAGGTGTCTATGGGCATGGTTATGTGTGGTTGTGGTGAACTATGTGTCTGTTGGCGGGATGTGTGGTTGTAGTGGCCAAGGTGTTTGCAGGAGGGATAGACGTGTCGTTGGGATGGCCCATATGGTTGTTGTTGGGGAAGTAGTGGGATTGTAGTGTAAATTTTGGGGGATGTATAATGCATAGTATGTTCTAAATAACCAGGGGGAAAGCAGTGCAGGGTACCCAAATATTGATGTTCTATTACTACTATTTACCAAGATTGATTTGTTATGGGAGTGTGCCTCGGTGAGGCTAGGTGGATAGTTTTCTGTGATAGTTGTTTTGGTTACCTCGTTTTTTGTCATGGGTCATTAGAATGTCTCCCGACATGTTCACGGGTTATTTTGGTTTCACTACTGAGTATACCGGTATACTCACCCTACCTATATACAATTACCTTCAGGTTTCCAAGAGGACATTGAGAACTGTGTCGGACCTTACTATCTTGGCGTCGGGACAATTTTCATTGATTTTTTCCACTGTATTAGTAATTTTCTTCAGAGTTTTTTTACCTAGAATCACTTTCTTTTGAACATGCATGTGGAAAAAGGGTTTTGGATTTACTTTTACATTCACTATATGGTTTTTTTTTGGATTCACCATCTTATATACCAATCATATTAAATTAAAAAGTGGTAATTCCTTCCATTTGTGGGACATTATATACCCTTGGTGCTAGTCACCACTCTGGGGCCTACTGAAGGCGGGACTCAGGGGGGTCCTATCTCTCCTTCACCATGAATAAGGATGGGTAGCACATAATTTTTTCCATTCCCTCATCATAGAGAAGGCAGGTCATGACATCTATTTATGATATAACATGAATAAGGGGTATTATAAACACCTGATTAATAATGATAGGTTCATTATATAACATATTACTCATATAATGAAAATGGAGACAATAATGCCTTATTGATCTATTATTTTTTAATCCATAAAACCGATTAATGATATATACTCAAATTTATATGTAAATTCCCATAATATCTATGAATAGAAACATGAAATAAATTCATGTGTAGTGCGTACACCACCAAAAGGAAATAGTGGGTGAATATGTCATGTGTCTCATAAAAAGTAAAAAATAACATTAAAATATAGTACCATATGACTTAACATATGATGTATTCATTCAAACCAAATATATATTAAATATTAGTGAATTATACATATTTTATAGAACCATATTATTATATATCATACAACATATAATTTTATTGTAAAAATTTGTTGTAAATTTTTCAAAAATGACATTTTAAATTTATGTTTTTGGTAATAACCCCATTTTTCTATATGTTCTGATTTGTTATATATTTGTTCCTCTTAATTTGATAATGGTACCTTAATTTCCCTAATTTTAACCATGTTATAAATATTATATATTTTAATTATATATTTTTTCTGAGTAATCCAAAAAAATTAGTGATGGAAAATGAAATACACCGTTCATGGAGATGATATGTTGTACGTACGCAAGATAATGGGTCAATTTTCGTAATGAATTGAAATAAATAAAAGAAACATATATTAATAAATTATATAATAATTTTTAGGTAAAATATGCCACATATTTTCATTAAACCTATCTTTAAAACTTTCTATTTGAAATGTAAATGAATCACATCACATTATGAAGAAGTAGTCCTCCATACACACAAGAACCGTTATCGTAATACAGAAAATAGAAAGAATTATGGTATGTGTGATATAATAGTTAAATAAGTATAATAATATCATAAATATCATATATAAATATTAAATTCATTTGTATGTGAATTAGTAAGTGTTGGTAATGGGAAAATGGAGGACATTAGTTCATGATACGGTAGTCCACCCCTACACATGAATGATGATTTCGTAACCCATTTGATGGAAGTAGAGATGTTTTCATTTCATTACCTTAATATAAAAACTAATAATTTTATGAATGAAAATATGGTTATTGTATCATAATGTTATAATAATAATTTAATGAGGTGGATCCATAAATAAAAGCTTGATCGTTGAGGAACGTTACCATTTCTTTGGACATCCTCCATAGTTTCTCCATAAACTACTTCCTTAGAAATATTTCAATCCAAATTAGTGATTCTTAGTTGAGGGTAGAGAATTTTTTGAGTGATTTTTTAGTGATTAGATGAACCAAAGAAGTTTGATATTATGATGAAGAGAGGATAGTTTATGGTCTTTTTTAATTGGGGTAGATGACATAATTAGTATATTTGAAAAGATTTGATTGGTCCGAAGTATTTCATATGAAAATGGAAAAAAATGGTCCATTAAATGTCATTATATTATTAATTATAATCTTGTGGATAAAAAAAATTTAGATAAGTTGATAGGACATTTTTACAATTATTATTTTTATATTATCCCCCGAGTAAACCCATTTTTACCTTCATTGTGGTAATAATTTTTACATCATTTACAAATAAATTTTTGTCAAAAAATAAGATGACCTTATTATATGAAAAATATTTTCATAATTCAAAATGTGGATTCCATTTTTCCAAAAAAATTTCACAGAATTGTTAAATTTAAATTTAAAATTAATCCCACAAACGTGATGAGAAAGTTAAGTTTAAAAAAAATGTTCAAATGTTTAAAATGTTTTAATATCTTAATTACATATAAATATGATTAAAATGAAATAAATTATGTTAAGTGGTGTAAAATTTAACTAATTTTAATTTAAAACAAATTACAAATATAATTAAAGATTGTAAATTATTTAAAAAAAGTGGAATATTTTAAATTACGATTCATTATTTTTCAATATATATCGATAAATGAATCTTCACATAAAAAATCCAAATATTTATCCCTAAGATAACATTCATATTAAAATTTCAAAAATAAATATTTCATTTAAGAAAAAAATTTAATTAATTTTTCAAAATTTATTTTAAAAATAAGCTCTCTATAAAAAGGTGATGAAAATGTTTTTTAAAAAATTAAAATTTTTATCGTAAAATAGGATTCATACATATATATTGTTTAGAAAACACATAATATGAATCCTAAATATTTTACTAAATAAAAAATTTATAAAAATATCATAAAAATCATGCACCAAAAGTAATTAATTTTATTTATTGTGGTTAAATGTGTTTATGTGCATAACAATTTTTTCAGAAAATTATTTCCTTTATCTTCAAAAGGTTCTTATTTTCATTTCTAATTAACTAGTCACATAAATATTTCATAATAGATAAATGTTTAAATCATATATTCTCATAATGTCATTAATCATATTCATCCCCACTATTCTAATGGCTATGTGATACCTATAATATTAAATAAAAATATTTTAATACTTTGTCATGTTTCATTTAAATTCGTTGATGTGTGTTACAAAAGCTAAAATATGTATTTTTTATAAAACAATATGGACATAGTTTTTCATTTAATGCATGATAAATTTTTTTTACATGTAAATAAACATTTTTTCTTATGTAATTCAAGATAAACACAGTGTATCTTTTATTCCAAAATATCAAAATTGTTAAAATATTTTGAATTTTTTTCATAGAATATAAGGGTGTCATAGTACGACCTACCATGTCCATTTCATTCACCAATATATTCTATAGAGTCGTAAAAAAATATTTCTTTTTACATAGGTGTGAGGATAAAATTAAATTGAGGAAAATACCCCCATAAACACTTTTTTCAATCATTTATGAAATATAAGAATTCATTTGTGAAAAAATAATATAACACAATAACACATATATTAGGTTGACTATCACCCATCATCAGAATGAATCACTCACCCAATATCACATCCATTCATAGTATCATGGTATTAGTAAAATTTGTTTCAATAGGGCACCCATAATCAACATCCCCAATAATTTTTTATCTATCACACAATGCAATATGTCATATGTTGTAAGCCATTTAATATACAAATAACAACAATTATGTATATTTTAATTAAACATCATTTTTTTATCCACATATTCATAGCCAAAAAAATTATGAAAACATAAAACCAAAGATTTCATCATAATAATTTTACTCTATTGTGAAGTATATGTACATCAACTTCCTCCTCCATAACCACACCAAACATGTACTACTTCTAATGACTTCTACTCTACATTATTTAATTCATACTAGATATAAGAGATCATGTCTTATAGGGTGATATAGTTTTGTAGTTCTGGTAATGATTATATATATATTAAAATTTCACAATAAATTTCAAAATATTAAATAAAATATATTATTTTCTCTGAGAACATCATTATTTTATCTATAATATCGTTTATTATCAATCAATTTACACTTCTTAGAATCATTGGGAAATTAATCAAAATAAATAGGTCAAATCATGTTTTCATTAGGTGTTATGTATAGTGTATCTACCATGGATACATAATTATTAATAAATATGGATATTTTTATAACATGAATAATAATCCATTTAATTAACAAACTAATCATAAAGATCAATATGGAAGGAATAAATGATGATCAAATAATTTCATATAAATAATCAGATGTTCTATAAACTTATAATTGGATACCATAACTACTCAAATAATCACATGAAAAATTAAAAAACATTTCTTAATAATATAACTCATAATGTCATAAATTAAAACCTAACTATATAGGGTTAATTTCGATAAATCATAAAAATAAAAAGAAAATTTGTATTCTTATAAATCATAAATAAATTTGTTAGGACATGGAAAAATACCCAGCCAATTTTGTCTGATGAAATATATTATTTCATCGATGAAATACTTTACTACTTGATAAACCAATCCAATAATATATTCTATAAAATCACCATATTAGTAAACAATATAGTTTAATCATCAATCCCTTATAAATAATATTTTTTTAGTATTTGAATTACTAAAATATTAAATGTCCATACATATTCAAGCTAAACTGATCATAATCCAACCAATGAAAAAATAAATATTTTATCATTAAATCATATCCCTGGTGAGTCATACAAAATATATGGGGTCATTATATTTTAAGAATAAAAATAACTTAAATGGTAATTAGAAAAATTCTTGAGGAAGATACCCAATTTACTATGAAATTAAAATTTAAGAATATAAATATTTACCAAATATTATGGAAATAGTTTTCTTTTAGAAGAAAAAATTGAACAATATAATGGATTATTTAAATAATTTAGTGGTCATGATAGTGGGAAATTATATTCTTGATATGTATGTTAAAATTATTATTCCTTTCACATTGTACATAAATAGTCAATGCTGACTAATTAGAAAAACCAAAAGAATATTTATGTTGAACCATTTTATAAATAGTAAAAAATGGGTAAATATGAAATTAAAAAATCATAGGAGAATATTAAAAAATCATCAAATTATATTTTGAAAGCATGGATATTTGAAAAAACGATTTTCATCATAGGAGAGAAATTATTTGATTTTTCTATAAAGATGCTATTTTTTCTTTTGGATACCTAAAGATATATAAATGAATGGAAAACATGAAATTTATAGAAATAGAAATAGGATAATAAAATATATTTTCTTATCATGGAAATATCATATAATTTCCCCAATGGAGACTTAATTATAATCTATCTTGAATAATGATGATATTTTTAAATTTACCATTATGAAATTAAGATCATTTAAATAAAAACCCCTAAAATGATAAATGATCAATGGAAACATAAAATTCCATCAATAAACAGTTATGAATAATATAATGTGTTAAAGGGGAATTATATTAATCATATAAATGAAATCAGGTGTCTAATATAATTTTTTTTGTTGAACTAAATTTGAGATGAAAAGACCCTTACCTCTGGTATTCGTTTAGTAGTACATGTTCAAAGATCATATATAATAAATATTGATTTAATTTATATCTAATATATAACCATAAAAATATATATTATTCCATTTATTATTTACTTCTCATATTTAACAATTTCATTATTAAAATCATCATGTCTTGTGATATATGCTTATTTTTGTATATATATTTTTGTTTTGTAGTTACATTAACTGCATATTTATCATGGTTACATCATATACAGAATAGATAACAATATATAATTTTCATATATATTCCATATATATATTTTCATCCATAAAATTTGGAGATAGTAAATTGAATTGCACCATTCATAGAGACAATATCCCAGAGATATGCATGAATATTGTTTCCATTTTCTGATTAAAGGAATTAATGAAAGGTAATAATAATTCACCCTAAAATAATAATAATATAATGATATATAAAACGTATATTTAGTAAAATTTTCATTATAAACATATAAGTAATGTAATGAAAAAAAACATTGCACCTCTTCGCGGAGCCGTTAAGCTATACGTACACACGAGTAATGTTTTCACTTTCTATAGAAATTAATGGAGGTAGATTATTGTTGTTAGTTAATATTATTTTAACAAATATGTATATAAATATAATTATATAATTATTTTAGAATAAATACCATATATTATTTTTTCATAAAAGATGAAATAAAATTAGAATCCATTGGTTAAGATTTATACCTCATCATCGATAAACCTCTTTTGGTGTACACATTAAGCTTGGTAGGGATGGTCTTCTAGAAGGCAGAGAAGATATAGGATGTGATGAGTGAAATTAATATTTTAATAAGTTATATATTATAAAATCATGACTTCTAAAATGGGTTGATAAATAGTATAAAAGTGGTTACCTTTTATAAGTGAATGGAGGGGAATTCTTGTAAATTAATAAAGTATTAAATTCATGTAAATTAAAATTCAAAGGAAAATTGCAAAAAAATTATAAACATTGAAAATAATATGTGCTTGAGACTAAATAATATCATACAACCAAATTAAGAACAACATTTTCACCATTGTCTATTAGTTTTAACCCTTTTAAAAATTACTGTGATATCAATGTTTTTAAAGTTTATGGTTAGAGAAAGATTCCATAATGAAAAAAGTGACCCATAAATGGACTACGGTTGATATGATCATACATAAACCATTATTTTGGAATAATATATATTTCTTATTAAATTGAAATAATTTAAGAAAACATTTTTTTTATAAAATATTAGAAATGTCATTTTGGGAAATACAAAAAATAGTATAATATATTATGTGTCTAAATATATGGGAAATAAAAAACATAAACTTATTAGAATATAAGAAGGATATTTTTTTAATTTAATCATCCAATTATTTAAAATATATTTATATTATATTTTAATTCTTAATTTTTTGTTTAATCTGGTAGTTATCCAGTTCTAATGTAAATCAGTTTTATAACCATTTTTTTAATATTAATGGTAAATAATTTAACATATAACATGAAAATGAAAACATTGAAATACAAGATATGAAATATTTTAAAAAAATCATGTCCTAATTTTCTTCTTTCAACGTTGTTATGATTTTGGAATATTTTCATAAAATAAATTGAATATATAATTCAATTAATTTCATTTTATGAATAATTTGTATAATTTTACTTTTAAAATGAAATTGAAGAAATTAAAATTAACATAAACTATTAATACTCTATAATATGTTATTTTTCCATATAAACTTATATAACACATTATATAACAAATAAAATATGACTATTATTATTTTTAATGTTATTTACTTTTTTTTACCACTCTCATAAGTATGTTTTCAGAGTTACATTAGCATTTATGGTAATTAATACATAAAAAAATAAAAAAATACCATTTAAAAATAAAATAAATTATGTTGGGAAAGAAGTTTTATATTCATCAAAATTTTATATTTACTCAGTTCAATGTGTTGAAAAATTATTTAGAATGTTATTTTTACTTTTCCAGCCTTGGACAATCATTGTACATGTACGTGGATATGTATGTTTTATATAAGATGAATATTATTTTATATCAATAAAAATAATCAATAATAATTCATATTTTGTGAAAAATTTTAGAAAACATCTCCTCCTCAAATATTATTTTTAAATAACACAGTTTGACATTTATAGTGATACTCAAGAACTACGTTAACACAAAAAATGGTTTTCTAATTTATAATGAAATAAAATATTATAAATAATATTTTAATTATTTAGAAATGAAAATATTATTATATTCTAAATATATTTTTTTACATTTATAAAATTTTATATAATATTTATATATTTGTGATATCGTACAAGATATGTTATTTAAAAAAAATTATATTTTTACAATTCAAAAAATTATATATAACATCTCTAGAAAAATATCAACAAATTATTATAGGTTTAATATTAAATAATTAATCAGAAAATTATTTCTACATGATAAAATATAATTCCATTTTGTGGAAGATAATAATTTGATAACAAATGAGTAAAACAGAATGAGAAATATTTATTTAGAAAAATTTATTTTTAATCATAAAAATAAACCTATATCAAAATTATGAATATTTATATTTTAAATGAAATTAATTAGATATTATAAAACAAATTGATAATATATCATATTAATAACATTTATAAATAAATATTGGACTATTAAATTAAATTAGTTAATGAAATGAATTGTTAGTTTCTAAAAAATTGATATTTTAACAATTCACTAAAAAGTCAATAATTTGAATAAAATTGTAAAATTTCAACCTATTGAATTTTTAATATTATAATATCAATAATTATGTTCAATTTATAAAATAAAATTTTAATATTTTTATTAAGTAATTGTAAAATTCTCTTAAAATAACCAATAAAATCCATTTTTAAAGATAACTTATTTTCAAAGCATAATATGACTATTCAAAATAATTGAGTGACATTTTATTATGTATTTTTTAATTTTTTTCAATTATATAAAACCAGTATAAATATATTTTTAAATTTTTTTAACTTATATTGATACTTCAAATGTTAATAATATGTTAGAATAACAACATTCAAAAAATAATAATATTAATAGTTTGATGCGGTTTATTAAAAATCAGTGTTTCATTTACCAAAAAATATCAAAGAAATTAAAATTTCATAAAGGGAAATATATTATTAAAATATATTTCATCTAAATTAAACCCATTGAAAAATTCAATCATCATAATATTATCTCCGTCACCAAGGGATCATCCTTTGACGAAAACCCTCATTGTAAATAGTGATAATAAAAATGCCTTTGAAAAAGGGAACCAAGAAACATAATGTTTACATAAAAGATAACATATTCTGGTTCAAATAAAATGAAAAAATTTCAGGTAAGATAAAATATAGAAACATAGGTGAAACCCAACATCCATGGACTAATAGTGAGAGATATAAAATATTGTCATTAGAATGTTAATGAAACAAAACCCATAAATCAGTGATGGTTGAAAACACCATAAAGTCTTAACAAATAAGGTAAAGGGATACCATTCTAATTTGATGATCACTTTATAATGTTAATAAATTCTGTTAATATATAAAATAAGAACATATGGATAAATACAAACTTAATAATTAGAATTTCATCCTTTATTAATTTCCACTACAAAATCATATTTTTCTCTAAATTTTGAGTGTTCAACAAGAATTTTCATGATAGATCTACTAAATTAAAATTCTGATCAATCATATAATCCAAAATTGATTAAAATTATACTCTTATTATATTAAATAAAACAAAAAATAATTAACAAATGTTATTTAATAATAAAAACATATAAATCATCTTATGATTAATTAAGACATTAATATCTAAAATTAAATAATAAAACTTGTGGTTTTACATAGATCATTAAATAAATAAATAAACCTATATACCATATAATATCAATTACCACATAATTAAAGAATATTATACCCTCAATGGTTATCTTATACACATAATCTCACATCACCAAAAATGTAATTGAATTATTCCCTTTTAAACAATTATGTTATACCTAACTGTTAAATATACCCCAATCCAACTAAATTTATCTTGAATTATCATTAGCCATCTCAAATTACAAAAAAATCCATAAATTTTATTCCTCTAATATGCTTCCAAAAATAAATATTTTTTTATATGTTTACTCATTTAAATAAAAACTAACATACTAACCCACACATCACATATTCCAGTTGGAGGAACTACACACATGTAACCATTTGGAAGTGGGTTATTTCCTCACATGATTATTAGAGATGGTGGGTTTTCCACCAGCTTATATGATTTCATATTTCCAAAAATATTTAATTATAATTCCATTAACATTCCCAAAAAATATTATAAAAAAATTAACCATCAAAAAAAATTTAACCACTCTAAATATCTATATAGTTTACTTGCTTCACATAAAATTAAATAATAATAATTCAATGTTATTACATAAACATAAATGATAATATTAAGCCTAAAGGTTATTAACATCGTTAATCATATCTTGACAAAATATAAATTCATTATTTCTCAAATAAACTTCTAGATAAAGCATATACTAGACCAAAAAGGTTAATACACAAAAATTTATAGAAAATAACCTTAATCATCATAAACATTAATCATACTATACCACAAAATGGGAATCAAAGACATCAAACTCATGATGGACCATAGAAATATAAAGAGGTAAAAAATTAAGTTTAACCCATATTATTATAGAATATAATATGTTCTAATATGTTTTATTTTCTCATTTAGAATAATGGGTAAAAAAGAAATATTGAATGACCATGATAATATCCCCAAAATTAGTAAAACCCAGTTAAAATATTGGGTAAAATATTCATATACAAAAATGATGGTTGGGATACATATGACCAACTATTTTATATGGTATTTTATCTATATGGATATGTTCCAAAACCACATCCACATGTAGTATCCTGTCAAAGATGTATTGATAGAGAACTAAATAATTATTACCATAGAAAAATAATTATGATGTTATCCTAAAATTATACATGTCTTGAGGGTCATTCATTGGGTTATTTTCCACAATATACATTTAAAAAATATAGTTCTCATGATTTCAACTAAACCAACCCCTGATACTAATAATAAAAACTGATACTCTAATAGCCTTGAGCTAGTGGTTACATTATTACTCTGTACTAGATACATGAAATCCAAACTCAGATTAATGAAAAGATTATTATTCTAGTTAAGCTATAAACATTCTTGAATATCTAGTTTCATATTGAAACAATAAGTGTAACACTATATTTTATAATATAAAAACATTAATCACTCTTGAATATCAATTATTATAAATAATAGCACACTTCCAAGAATCCATGGTAAAATATCATAAGAAATGGGTGACCTTAGATGATAACTAAGGGATATGAATAATAGAGTCTATCATGAGTAAATAAGTTATAATAAGTATGTAAACGTAAATAATGGAAATCACATTTCATTTAATTAACACATGAGATGGAAGAATAATATGGAAGGAATAAATGATGATTAAATAATTCCATATAAATAATCACATCAGTTGAAAATTATAAATGTATATTATAACTAATAAAATAATATTATGTAATTAAGTAAGTGATTTCATATTTATGAAACGAATAATTATTGTCATCATAAACATATCATTGAACCCATATTCTAGGACAATGTAAAAATATTTTCAAGCCATCATTCCTGGACATCATATATAAATTGTTATGTCCTTGGAAAAAAAAAATAATGTATTTCCTTGTGAGACTAACTAACACAATGAGGGTATATGTAATTCAGGTCCCCATCTATCACTTAACATTACCAAGGTATTCATCATATGAATTAACATTAAAAATTAATCAATCATTCTATATAACTAATAATTGTATGTATTGGAAACACTAAAAAGGGAATATTAATACTTTTCTAAGTCTGAAAGGTCATTAAACAACGAGAGAAATAAAATATATCTTATAACTTAAAAAACCCCCATTAAATCATACGAAAGATAGTTTTTATCATTTATTAATAGAAATACCATAAAATATTAATTAATTTTTTTTGAGAAAATATATTTTTCACTATTAAAATTACATTTAAAAATATAAAAATTTACCAAATATTAAAGATAAAATTTTCATTATAAAAATACTACTTAATCATTTTGAGTACTATTAGATGCATTTAGAGGTCATGAAAGTGGAAAATTTTGTTTATGTTGTGTATTTAAAAATCCATTCAATTTGTTTATAAAAATCTAATGGTAACTCATTTATGAAATGATAAAAATAGTAATACGAATCATAAAAAAAATGATAAGTAAAAATGAAATTAAAAAATGTTAGGAGAATATTAAAAATAAACAACAAAATTTTCTTTTGATATCATGGATATGAGAGAAGAAAGGTATTCGACTAGAGAGAGATATAGATTTTTTTTTCATTAAAAATATTATTCTGGACTATTCATTACATAAAGAGTGGAAAATGAAGTGTAATTTTTTAATCTAATGAATTAACTATAGGAGAATAATATATAATGGGTTTATGATATAAAGATCATATTATTCCCCTAATGAAGACTTAAACATAAACAATCCCGAAAAAATGATACGATTATCAAATAAACCATTAAATCTATAATAATTTACAATCAAACCCCTAAAAAATTTAAATATTAAATGGAAATATACAATAAAATTAATAAATCAATAATAATAATATAATATATTAATGGAGAAATATATTTCCCATTGTAAATTTTTTTTTCAAAATTATAACCTATGTCACAATGAAGTTATAATTAGATGAAAAAAATTTAACCTCAAGTATGAATTCTTGATTACATGATTGAAAAAAAATTATAATATAAATACATTCATTATAAATATATATTCTATAAAAATAATGAAATATAGATATCCAAATATTATTTACATATAACATTTTACCATTTATTTATTTAAATAGCTGTTTTATTTGATAAATGTTTTGTTTTCCATATTATTTTTGGTTTGGTTGTTTTAGTCCTTGAATAATTTTCATGGATCCATAATCCATTTAATTTGAACAAAGATATATATAATATATGTATTTATAATATATATTTATATTTATTCATCCATAAAAGGTATGGATAGAAAAATGTATTACAATGTTCATGTATATGGTTGGCCGTTTGTACAAATGGTTGCTACTTCCATTTTTGATGGATTGAATAACTAAAAGGTAAATAATTATTAATTATTAAAGAAGAAGAATATCATAAATTAAATATATATTTATTAAATCCATCATTAAAAGAATCCATGTAATGTGGGGGTGAAAATCCAGAAAACAAATATACAAGGAGACAATAAGTCCTATGTACATACTAGTGATGTTTTCGATTTCCATAGGAAAGAAAAAAGGTGGATAATTATTGTACAATATTAGTAATAGAAATTTAATATATTAAACTTATTGATGAAATTATTTTATATTTAATAAAATGAATTTAGTGTAGATAAAATATTAAAGGAAAATTAAAATCCATATTTAATAGTTATACCTCTTTGTTTATATACCTTTTTATATTACACCTTAATCGTTGAAGGGATATTTTTTTGGTCAGAAAATAAGTTCAATAATGTGTTGAATGATGAAAATAAGGTGTTTTTTGGGTATTGGGTGATTTAGAGGAATCTAAATCTGTGATTAATAGAGGGGGAGAGTTTCCCTTTTATAAGTGAGGGTAGGGGAATTCTTGGAATTAGATAACGTATCAAATAAAAATAACATAATTTTCCATTAAAAATTGATCAAAATTTATATTATTACATGGAAATGTGAAGTTGAACAAAAATACTCTTATCTGAAAAAAAATTTGACATGTTTTTATTATGATTTCACCCTTATCTCTTAGTTTTAAAGGATAATAAACCCTTTTGACAATTTCTGTGATATCATTATTTTTTACTCATTAGATGACACGAATTCTAACATAATCATAAAATTGAACCATAAGTGGAACATGACTTATAAATTAATCAATATTTCATTCATCAAAATGATTATATGATTTTAATTAATTTGAAAATTTTTATTAGATATTTTTATTGTAAAATTACAATAATGTCATTTTAAAAAACATGATATATTATAAAATATTATGTTTACAACTTATGTAAAATGGTATAAAACTAAAATGGATTAGAAGATAAGTAGGATATAGTAATAATATAGTCATATAACAAAATCTAGATGGGTTTAAGAATTATTTCAAATAGTATCTTTTGGATAAACCCCATTGTTATCCAATTTTAATATTAAATGCGGTAATGAGTTTTTGAAAAATAAATGTTCATTATTTTTAATTATAAGTATAAAATTGGATCATTAATTTTATATGTATTATATTATAGACCATTTATCATATTTCTAATATTTTTTCGTACTTTTTATGATTTTGAAATTATTTTTGAAATTATTTTTGATATAACTCTATAAATATAATTTTTTGAACTATTCACACAATTTTACAATAAAAAACATGAAACAAAAGGAATGAGGAGATATAAATTTTAAATTTCAGTAATATTTTATATTTATCATTATAATTATTTGGAAATTCAATTGAATAAAATTATTAATTTAGTGTTTTAAATGTCATTTATTTAATTTTTTTACTAAATGCAGAAGCAATGAATTTGGATTTCATAAGAATTTATGGTAATTAGTTCATCACAAAAAAATAAAAAAAATTATAATTATAATAATACGGATTAATACCATATTACTATTTCATATTAATATAAAT
Source organism: Viscum album (assembly GCA_963277665.1). Lineage (NCBI taxonomy): Eukaryota > Viridiplantae > Streptophyta > Magnoliopsida > Santalales > Viscaceae > Viscum > Viscum album. Next base: position 1,061,818,222 of record OY728120.1, on the reverse strand, counting down.
TTTATATTTACTCATATCTACTTTAAGATAAAATATTTAATATGTTATTTTCACTTTTCTTACCATCCACAAGCATTGAAAAAGAATTTGAATAATTCTGTTTTTTTATAAAACTGAAAATTTATATTTAGTATGTTATATGTGGTAATAGTTTATCATTACCAAAAAAATATATTTAGAGCATAAAATTTGTCTTTTCCAGAGATGAGAAAGCACATCTGTGGCACAAAAAATGAGTTTCAAATTTATAATGGAAGAAAAAATAATATATTTTTTCATTATTTTTTTATAAATATATATATTATCATTCATTTTTCATTCGATAAAATTCAAAAAAAATTAATATATTACTTATATCATTAAGAAATTAAAAAAATTTGTATTCGAAAATATTTATATATATTTTTATTATTCCCCAAAAATATAACACCTTTTAAAAAATATCAAAAACAAATACATGGATACATTTTATATTTGTAATGCAAAATTTATATTCATTTATTCAAATTCAATTCATAAAATTGTTCAAAATAAATTTTATTTTATAATATTAAAAAGAAATATTTTTTTGAAAAGTAATTTGTGTTAAGCCCAAAAATTAACTCATATAAAAGTCAAAAATATTTCTGATTAAAATTGAAATAATTATATTATACAATATAAAATTACCCATATATAAAATTAATTCTGAATCCAAAAAAATGGAAGTTTACATTTAAATGACTAAATGAAATGAATTGAGAGTATTTGAAAAATCATTTTTTCAGTATTCAATGAGATTCAAATGAATTTATAAAAATTCAAAATCTCCCCTATGATAATTTTAATATTTAATGTCAAATAATTAAGTTCATTTTATAAATATATTTATTAAATTTATCAGAAATTAATTATAATATTTTCTCACAGAAATAAAAAATATAATGTTTTATGGAAGACATAATTTTGAAGTATAATATAAATTTACTAAAAATTTGATTACATTTTTATTATAAATTAATATATTAATGTTAATTATATAAATCCTTTGTAATATTTTTTTTAATGTAATTATTCTTTTCACATTCAATTATTAATGACTATATTATAACCGTCACATTTACACTATAATTATTTAATAGAAAGTCGTAGTTTTCTTAATCTCGATGATGAATGTAGTGCAAGATATAAGATATGTTATATTTATTTAAAGAGAAATATATACTATAATATTTGGGAGTTGTACTAACACCTCCATTTATCATATATATGTCACAACATCATCATATAATGATCACTCCAACTACAAGACATTATATAATGTTCATATTAACCATAGGACATTATATATAATATTATGTTTGAAGGGAGTGCACTGAAGGACAATTTATCAATCTATTATATATATGACTAGTATTAATGGGGAATATCATTAAACTCAAAACCTTATGTGTTTTTTAACTCTATCTAACTTGATTTGTCTTGTATATAGAATAATAAAAAATATTTATGACTATATTTATAGACGTAGAAATCTAGGGAAGGCCTCAGACTGATTTTTTTGGGGAAAACCGAAAGCATATTTCAAACGAACAAACTGGTATAGGACTGGTCGAAGGGTGTTCTAAAAAATTATAGGCATGCACGTAAAGATTCCCCATGGTGCGTAAAATTTCATGCACAATATATTTGTTGCATGTGGCAAGGAAAGTCCCGCACAACCGATAGAGGGATCGGGTTTTCTCATAGGTTTAATTATGTGACACCCCCCACGGATCCTGATCACCTATAAATAGAAGGGAATCCTCGAGATTTTGGGATAAGGAATTTGAACCATCTCCCTTGCGTGCAATATACCTATTTGGAACACAAATTCTGGCTTTCAGGTAAAATAATATTTGCAACAAGTCTCCCAGGGGTTCACCTTCGCGTGAAACCCCTAGGGCTTGACCCACTCGTGGGTCCTTTGGTACTTGGCCAGTTGAGCACAAGTCTATTTACATACACTCTATGATCAGCTGTTTGCATGAAGAAACTCCTCAAATTGCATGCACACCTCCTCTATCCATGTAACCTAGCTTTATGCATACACTAGTTCCCATTTCCATGCCCATTGTGCGAAAACTCCCTCTTTTGAGCGTAATAATCCTTGTGCTCTCCTTGTGTCTCCCTTACCTTAGTTAACCATGTTCGAGACCCTCTTATACACAACACACCTGTGTCATGCACCTTTCTCCCGTACGACCCTCTAGGTTTGTACGATGTGATTTCAAGATCCTTTAGGTGGTGCTTCATGCTGCATTGCTTAACATAATGCTTCTTCGCATAGGCATTATAATGTCTCTTTCTTTCCACATAGCCATGTTAACATGGGCCCCGCAATGGATCACTCCACAACACCCCCTCACGACATCATTTCTAGTGCCTTCCCTTCACTAGGAGTTAATGCTTGCTAGTTATGTAAGTCCTAGGGGTGCGGAGTTTAGCCACCTCGTCTGAGAAACAGGATGTTAAACTACCATGCACCATCGTTCCCCCCACATGACGCTAAACTATGGCCTCACCCCATGAATCATTCACGGGGTACCCTGTCTTGGACATTATCTACATCTTATCATCTCCACAGGAGTGATATCTTTATTTCATGGAATGAGATCCCCTCTTTTGGAGCGGCACCTATCTATAGGGAAGGGAAACCATATTGGTGTTAGCCCCTAGCATTTCTTGTAGCAGTCATCACAAATTCTATTCCTCTCTTCTTCCATGCCAAATATTATAGGAGAGATGGGCACATGGATCTTCATTCTCCCATCCCTCTCCCTATGGGATTTGTCACTTCCAGGCCTTAGTATTGTAGTATGTCCCAATCTCCATCTCCCTGGGATTCTAACCACGTGTAAGACCATGTTTCCTCTTTGGAATGCTATCCACATGTAAGCCCCATTCAACTTCCCACAGATGAACCTTTAATGACATAATCTTTAGGTCTTTGCAGCCACTTTTTTCTCAATCCGAGAATGAATCATGTGGGCTTAGAGCAAGAATCTACTATGGAATCCTCTCTTGGCCACCTAAGTGTGTAAGCCCCAAACTATTCCGAAATACTTGAACATTGATCCATGCCAAGGCATCGTACGTATGAAACCTATCCAAGGGTCAATTTCAACACCTACTTGTCCTGACCCCTTTACGTCAGTTCACCTTCATCTTGCATGATGTTAAACTATATCAACCATTCCTAAATACATGTACTTTGTTCCTTATCTCATAGGCAAGGTACGTAGGAAGACTCCTTGAGGTTCAAGACCAACACCTACATGTCCTGACCCCCTTCATGTCAGTTCACTCTCATTCCGCATGACGATAAAATACATCCCCCATTCCAAACTAATAGGGATTTCATCCTTGTATCCTAGGAAAGGTATATAGGAATCCTTCCTATGGTTCATCCCTATCCAGCAGTAAGCTGTTGTACCCCATCTAGTGGTAAGCTGTTGTGCCCCATCCAGCGGTAAGCTGTTGTGCACCATCCAACGGTTAGACATTCTACTCCATCTAGATGTAAGCTATTGTACCCCATCTAGTGGAATGACATTGTACATCATCCAGTAGTTAGACGTTTTCCCCATCCATTGGTACGCTGTTGTGCCCTATCCAGTGGTATGTCATTGTACCCCATCCAGCGGGAAGTCGTTGTACCCCATCCAAGGGTAATACATTGGGACCCATCCAGCGGTAAGCCATTTTACCCCATCCAACTGTATGTAGTTGTACCCCATCTAGTGATAAGCTGTTGTACCCCCTGCAGTGATAAGATTTTGTACCCCATCTAGAATTAAGCCATTGAGACCATGACCAGTAGTAAGTCGTTGTAATCCCCACATGACGGTAAGCCGCTATAAGATGAACTACGTGTGTTTGAACCTTATCTCTTAGACATGGTATGAAAGAAGCCTCCCTGATGTTCAACCCCAAATGCATGTAAACATTGGTTTCCCCCTATTGAGACCCACATCTCTGGTTTTCCCCTTGAGTGTGAGACCGACCCGGGCTGCAAACCACATGTGGGCCTCAGTATGTCTTCGGGTCGCATTCCCATGTGTACAACCCGATTTAATGCCCCTTCCTGAACTATGTGGACATTGATTCCTTGCCATAGGGATACGTAGGAATCCTCCCTAAGGATTAATCCCATCATCCATGTCTTGATGGGGTCTCTCCCTCAAGCCTGTGTGCCCCAAGAAGATCAGGCCCCAACCCGAAGTTTCTATTTCTCCGGGTCCCACAGATGGGTCCATTCCCACGGGTCACAACCTTAGGTGTCTCATCATCTCCCCAAATTAGGTGGACATTGATTCCCTTCCATTGTAACACCCCATGATTTCATAGTACATTATCTCTTCAAAATAATTCAATAACTTGCGTTACACGCAACACCGAGTTCGAGCGCACCACTTCTTAGAAAACTAGCCTTTCAAAAATAGGTTATGAATATATTAAATGAATTTTTAATTTTATATACTCTATATAATTTTAGAATCCATATTATATGTTTATTATACATAATATAATAACAAATTCATTTTTTTTGATAAAATAAGTCTTTTTAAAAAAATGCAATTTTACCACCTTTTAATAGAGATCCTTTTTTAAAAACTATATTTGACACTTTTATGTATTAAATTTAATGAAATTAAATTATTATTTAGAAATGGGACATAATAATGTTGTTTTGATAATTTTTTCATACTTTTCTGATAACTTTCATATTTGGATGAATTGTGAAAAATACTAAATTTTAATTAAAAACAACTTTTTTAATCGAAATAATTTAGATAGCTAAATTATACATTGGATTGTTTTAAAGTATCATTAAATTATATTTTTATCATTAAATATAATTTATGTCATTGGGTTTAATTTCACATTTAAACTGGACATAAACAAGTGTCAATCTTTTGATAGTTATTATTTCTTAAATACATGGTTTTTGTTTTGACAATGGGATTTAATTTTAAATTAATTTCTTCCAATTATATGTTTTTAATTAGGAAAAATGGATTCCATATTTGGAATAAAGAGTTCAAAATTTTTTAAATAGGTAATTTTTATTATTACAAATTATGAATATTATTTTAGTAAATATTGTATTTACCATTGTTAAAGGCTAAATCTAGTAAATAAGGGTAAACAAAAAATATTATAATCATTTTAAATTACACTAAAATATGTCTTATTTCAATTTTATGATAAATTTACAAAAATGGGCATCCTTGGGTAGATTTGGGGACCCCATTGTTCTACTTCAGAGTGATAATGACATTTTATATTAAATAATCTAATGTAAAGACAAAAAAACAAAGGCATATATATTTTATTTAAAAAAATTTAATATGAGGTTATATAATTAATATATTAGACTATAAATATTAATTATAAAGATAAAATTGTTTCCTAAATCATGATTTTTTATTTATAATTTTCATACAAAAAATATTTTTATGTAGGACAAAATAATGATGTAGTATTTTCTTTATTAATGAAAGAATAAACTAACTGATTTTATAAATATATATATAAATATAATTTGAAAGTTTTGATGCCAAAAAATAATATTATAGGAGTACATGAAATATTATTATTGATTCAATGAATTTTTTAGAAGTAATAAAGTTGTTATGACTTTCACAATTACAAAAAACTAAATAATGTCAAAATTGACATAAATGAGTTTTTTAAAGAAATACTATATTATTAAATGATATAATAGTCATAAAAATATAAATATTAGACAAAAGACTTATATAAAAATATATATGACATTAATAAACCACTTTGGGTTCTCTTGTCTAGTTATATTAATTTTATGAACCATATTATATAAAAATACAATGAGATATGGTAAATGACCTAATATTTCACTAAGAGTTAAATCTTAATGATATGGTTAATATGGTGACCTAAACCTGCCTAAAACCTTTTGGATGAAGGGTTTTCCACCCATACCCAAATTATAATAAAAAAAATCATTATTGAGCCATTATAAACAGAAAATTATTTTATTATAAAATAATATTTCATGATTTTCCTAAAGTGACCTGCACATCTCTTGTAAAAGGAAACTTCCCCTTCTCTTAATTTCACACCTCTAAAGCCTTTTGTCTCGTCCAAACCATTCCAAAATATCCTACAAACGATCCTACCTTCATTCTAGAGGCATTATTTTGGTCATAAATTCAACCTAAGGACCCCTTTTGATCAAATCAATAGGAAGAACCTGAATAAGAGGTAAATATTTCATCACCTCTTTCAAGTTCTTTTTTTCATCCACCTCCTATTTATTTGTTTTTTACATTATAAAATAATAACTCTAGTATATTCTATATACTGTGAAGTTATTAATAAAATTGTACAACCATATTATTTATTCAATCCATACTATAAATGACAAAGTCACCATACATTCGTATGTACAGATTACCATCTCCACGAACGCGATGAGATTCATTTACCCATCGTAACCATTCAAGAAATTTTTTCTTTTTATGATTAAAAATAATTTTTAAGAACATAATATCATTCAGGATATAAATAATAATCATCCTATATAAAGCAAACATGACTTATGTAACAAAACATATAAAGGAAAATGAATCAAATAACACCCGAAACGATGATACTACTAAAATATTATTAATAATAAAATATTATAATATAATATATGATATAATATTTTTTTATATGATTATTTTATATTTTAATAACTATGTTTTAAATATTATATAGTATGTCAAAATACCATCGACACTGGAAAATCACAAGGAAAGGGTTAATTCCATAATCTCATTATTATACGAGGTTGTTTTTATGTATGTATCTACTGGGACCGCTTTATCAACAACATCAATGTTTCTTAAAACTTTATTTCAAAACAATTTTACTATTTATTAGAATATTAGTTAAAGTAATTTATACCCTTGTTTGGATTTTTATAAAATGGGTTGAAATGAATCTTTCAGTCGTATTCCAAACATGGTAATTTATGACCTTTTTGACAAAATTAAAGGAAGAATGTTTTTTTAACTTATACGGTGGTTGTGGTTATTTTCTGCCATTATAACATCATACAAGCTTCTCATAGAATCTTATAATAATATTTTCAAAATAAATTTTTTCTTTTATAATTAAATTCATGTTAAATGATTTCAAAATCAAAAAGAGATATTTCACTACAAAAAGTATTTATTTCATCTATGTCAAAATCCGTTGATGGATTTTATGCTTGTTTGAAATTAATTTATAATGATTAAAATATTCCATATCGTGTTGAAGGTTTTGTGATATTTTTGAATGTGGATGTGTTATCTTTATACCATTCATGGTTTATAAATAAAGTATTGACATTTCGTATGATGGTTTTAATACGAATTTTTATGTTATGTTTAAACCTTTTAATATTAAGATAGCATTGGACTTAGTAAGTAACGGGTGGATCCCTCTATTTCTCCTCGATGTATCGGTAGGTATCATGAGACAGATTTGTGTCTTGGTACAAGGGCATGACAAAATCATATTTGTAGTATTGGCACAATTACATGACTATGTGGGTATGAGGTCTGGAATAATGCATTCCATAATTACGAAATTTTCTATTTATATTTCATGTGATTATTCAACCAGAAGAATATCCATGTGAATAATTAAATTGAATTATTTTATTTTATCTTTCTAAGATTATGATGAAGTTTATGTTTAAAAGTCTTTTGTTTTAGTCTTATACATTCCTTAAATGTATATGCTTATTTATGAAAGTTTCCGCTTTATTTTTATCCTTATTGAGCATCTGAGAGCATCCATTTCTATGTTTTATTTTTACCAGGATGTGAAGAAGTATTTTATGGTTGACCTGCAAGGATAGGCTAATGATATTAGTGTGTTCAAAAGTGGAAAAAATGTTGATGATGTTTTTATTTCATTATGTAATGTAAAACTTATGAATGTATCTAGTACTTCCAAGTCTACTAAATTGATAGGTCTTTTGGGGCATGATTCCCTGTATCATATCAATGTTATCTAATAATGTACCAACTCTTGGTAACTGGGGACAGGGCATTACAGTTTGTATTAGAGGAAGTTTAGCAAAAACCTTGGAAATATATTTTTATAAACTCTGATTAGAGAACATTACTCTATGATAATCTTTGAGAATTAATATAGAATAAATTCCTAGAATATTGGTAATGTAGGGTTTTTTTGTATTTTACAAGAAATACATCCCTTCCTGGATATGTGCAGGTAGAGGCGGCTCTAGCACAGATGTAACTAGGAGTGACAAATCTGAAAAAGAGTTTTGGGATTGACCCGGGGTATCCCGGTACACTACAACAGGCCTTTCTGCACTCATGATTACGACACTCACAGGGGATATGCATAGGATAATTCAATTTTCATTAAAATAAAATATAACGTATTTAAGTGAAAATAATTTCTCATAGAAAAATATTTATTATTATAGATTATATGCATAATCCTTTCAATTTAAATTAGATATTTTACAAGTTTTGAATTATGCATTGTGATTTATATACTAACCTAGTTTATGCCATTGTATATAAATGGTGCCTAGTAGATGGAATGGGAACTTTAGAAATATGCATGATACAAAGAGTAAGAAGAATCATATATTTCATGGTATTAAGCCAAATTTTAGAAAGGAAATAGTCTCCCATGTATTTTAATCACATGATGAAATATTATTATGTGTTAATAAGATAAGTAAATAATTCTCTAAGTCCTGTGGATTTGAAGGGATGCATGAGAAGAAAAGGATGGTAGAGAGAATGATAGATAATGGGAATAAGGGAAAGAAAGATTTTCCCATATGTTATAATTGTGGAAAGAATCTCTATGGAAAATGCTTGAATGGAATGGGAGTTTGTTATAAGTGTGGAGAAAAAGGACACCATGAACATGATTGAAATGGTTAAAAAAGGTTTCAAATGTACAATGATTCGTCTAAAAGGAGTTGGTAACCTACACGAATCAATGTTCAAATCATATCAGTATACCAAAAATGATGTAGTTTGATAATAATCATGTTATGATATTACCAAAGATGAAGAGTAATGACTACTGTTCTTATGTTGATATAAAATAATTATGTCATTTGTGTATTGTATCAATGATATACGGGTTATAATTATTATGTAGTATATAAGGATTGTATGACAATAATATTTTATTAAGGACTTGAGATTTTGTGGAACCAAGAAATGAGAATCAATAGAAGGTTATTTTTTTGGAAAATATATGGTTATGAGAATGATAAACCATAATATGTGTTTGATACTGAGGTAGTGATTTTATAATAATATATTATTGATTTGGATAAATTCTATTGTATATTCATGACTACCATGAAACTGATTAATGATTTTTATATTCCATTATTGTTGGAGTTTACAACATATTTGGATATAAGTAGTATATCTAGTATTCTATAGGGAATAAGGGAGCATGAATGTAATCAATGAGGTTTTATGGTAATTCATGGTGTTACCATGTTTTAAATGAATACATGATGAAGGTATTCATAAGTTATTACGTGGGAAAACTAATTTTCATTGTGTTTAACTTCCTAATAAATTTTTCACTATGAGCTTGGACATATGTATTTTGAGTAAGTATAACGGTTGGAATGAATTATGTTAAATATTGGATACTATTGTTTAAGGTTTAAAAAACATCTTATTATTATTTTTATTGTTATCAAACGGACAACCCAAATGTCGGGTGACAACCTGTCGTGTCTGGCAAGGACGTGAGACATGAACCCGAAACTGAAGGGAGACAAGGGTGCATCACCATCCAATGGAATACATGATGTCCTGGTTTTTATAATGTAGTTTTTTAAAATAGGCAGACAAATGAATTATAAATTCATTTTTATGAAACACTATACGATTAGGACAAATAGAATATTTTTGAGCTCTATTATTTATTGGAGTGAAAGATGACATTATGGTAGAAATTAGTAAAAATATAGAACTCTACATGTCAAGTATTATTTTTTTACTTATTCTATAAAGAAATTAATTCATAAAAATTAGGTATGGTATCGTAAAACCGATAATGAGTCATCCTAATACCTTATGTTTTGTTGAACTGATAATATTTTAAATCATCATAGATTAATAGCTTTGGGGCCCTAAATTGTACACTTGTTTGTGAATGATGAACTCAATACCTCTATATATATATTTACATTTTCCCTCCAATTATGTTTCTCTAATTTCGACCAATATTCTCCTAATTGAGATCATAATTTGGTGTTGACTTTTTCATTTCCCTTTCCCTCTTATTAAGACTAAATTTCATTACCTCAATTTCTGATGTGGGTTTTCCACAAAAGTATTATTCTTTTTTTAACCTTTTTTTCAAAGAAAATTTCAAATTGTAAGGATTAAATTTATTTATGTATGGTAGAATTTAACACCCCAATATTTCAAAGTGCGTTATCTTTTCAAAATTATTCAATAAATTGCGTTACACGCAACACTGATTTCAAGCACACCAGGACTTACCAAACTAGCTGTTCAAAAAATAGTTATGAATATTATTAACTGAAATTTGAATTTTATGTACTATATATAATTTTTGAATCCATATTATATGTTTCTTAGACATAATATAAGAAAAAATTAAATTTTTCACATAAAAGAAGTATTTTTAAAAAATGAAATTTTATCGTCTTTTAATGGAGAACCTTTTTAAAAACAAATATTTGACACATTTATAAATTAAATTAAATAAAATTAAAATATTATTTATAATTGGGACATAAGAATTTAGTTTGGATAAATTTTTGGTTCTTTTCTGATAAATTTCATATTTGGAGGAATAGTGAAAAATACTAAATTTTAATTAAAAACAACTTTTTCAATCGAAATAATTTATAGTGTTAAATTATAAATTTCTGGGGTTTTAAAGTATCATTTGATTATATTTTTATAATTAAATATAATTTAGGTCCATGTATGTAATTTCACATTTAAACTGGACATAAAAAAGTGTCAATCTTTTGGTAGTTATTATTTCTTAAAAACACGCTTTTTGTTTTGACAATTGGAATTATATTAAAATTAATTTCTGCAACATCTATGTTTTGAATTTGGAAAATTGGATTCCATATTTGGAATCTAGATGTCCATATTTTGTAAATAGGTATCTTTTAATTTTATACATTATGAATATTTACTTCACTAAATATTTTATTTACCATTGTTAGAGGGTAAATCTGGTAAATAAGGGTAAACAAAAATTATTATACTCATATTAAATTATCCTAACCTATGTCTTATTCATATTATATGATAAATGTATGACCATGGTAATCCTTGGGTCGATTTGAGGACCCCATGGATCCACTTGAGAGTGAAAATGACATTTTATATTAAATAATCTAAAGTAAAGATTAAAAGAATAAAAGCTTATATCTTTTAGTAAAACAATTTTATATGAGATTTTTTAATTTATCGATTATAAATATAAATATATTTCCTAAATCATGATATTTTATTTTTAAATTTTATACATATAATAAATATATTTATATATGACATAATAATGATGAAGTATTTTCTTTATTAATGAAGGAATCAAATAAAATATATTATAAATATAAAGATAAATATAATTTGAATGTTGTGATGCCATAAAAATAATTTATAGGTGAATATGAAATGTTATGATTTATTCAAGGTATTTTTTTGATGTAATCATGTTGTTATGACTTTCACAAAAACCAAAAACTAAATAATGTCAAAATTAACATAAATTAGTTTTTAAAACAAATACTATATTATTAAATGATATAATAGTCCTAAAAATCAAAAGTTCTACCCAAATACTTACATATTAATATATATCGCATTAATGAACCACTTGGAGTTCTCTTGGCTTGTTATTGGGAGTTTATTAACTAAATAATATAAAAATTCCATGTTATATGGTAAATGAAAAACTATTTAACTAAGAGTTAAATCTTAAAGATAAGGTTAATTTGGTGACCTAAACCTATCTAAAACCTATTTGTTGAGAGGTTTTCGATACAAAGCCACATTATACTCTAAATAAATTATTTTTATCCATTAGAAACCGAAAATTATTTTACTATAAAATAATATTTCATGTTTTTCCTAAAGTGACCATCACCTCTCTTTTAAAAGGGCTCTTTCCCATCTTTTAATTTCACACCTCCAACAAATTTTGGCTCTGCCAAACCCTACCCAAATATCCTCAAAAAATGTATCCCTTAATCATAGAAGCCTTCCTTTGGTCATAAATCCAACCTAAGGAGCCAATGTGATCAAATCAAAAGGAAGAACCCTAAGAAGATGTAAATATTTCATCACCTCTTTCTTGTTATTTTCATCTTCCACTACTTCATTACTTGTTTTTTCCATTCAAAATTAATAACTCCAGTATATTTTATATACTGTGATGTTATTATAAAAATGGAATAGCCATATTCTTTATTCTATCCATCCTATAAATGTCAAAGTCACCATACGTGCGTACGTACAGATTAATGTCTCCACGAACGCGATGAGATTAATTTCCCCATCATAGCCATTGAAGAATAATTTTCATTTGATGATTAAAAATAATGTTTTAGAACTTAATATCATTTCAGATTTAATTAAAAAACATCCTATCCATAAAAAACATGGATTATGTAACAAAACAATTAAAGGATAATGAATCAGTTAACACCCGAAACTGTGATATTACTAAAATATTATTTACAATGCAATATTATAAGATCATATACGGTATCATATTTATGTATATGATTATTTTATAATTTAATAACTATTTTTAACTATTATATATGATTTTAAAATACCATCTAATAAGGAAAAGCACACGGTAAAGGTTAATTTCACAATATATTTATTATCCGAGGTTGTTTTTACAAAAGTATCTAATGGGACCTATTTATCATCCACATCCATGTTTCTTCAAAATATATTTCAAAACATTTTTACTATTTACTATACTATCGGTTAGATTCATTTATACCCTTGTTTGACTTTTTATAAATTGTTTTGAATGAAATTTGTTTTTTATTTTACAAACGTGGTACTTTATGATATTTTCGACAAAATTAAGGTAAGAATATTTTTTAAACTTATAGAGCGGGTGTGACTATTTTATGCTATTATAACATCATCAAAGATTACTATACCAGATTATAAAAATATTTTCAAAATAAATGTTTTGTTTTTTAATTATATGTCTGTTAAATGATTTAATAATAGAAAGAAATATTTCTCTAGAATTTTTTTTATTTCATCTATATCAACATCCTTTGATGGATTTTATGGTTATTTGAAGTTGATTTATTATGATTCAAAAATTCCATATTGTATTGAAGGTTTTGTGAAATGTTTGACTGTGGAGGATTTATTTTTATACCATTCATGGTTTATGGATAAAGTATTGACATTTCATATGCTAGTTTTAAAACGAATGTTTATGTTATGTTTAAACCTTTTCATATGAGGACTACATTGGACTTAGTATGGGATTGGTAGAGACCACTGTAGCTTCTCGATGCATTGGTAGGTATCATGAGATAAACTAGTGTCTTGGAATAAGGCCTTGACAAAATCTTATTTGTAGTCTTGGCACAAGGCCATGACTATGTGGTTATGAAGTCTGGTATTATTCATTCCATCATTATGAAAGTGGCTATTGATATTGCATGTGATTATTCAACTAGTAAAATATCCATGTGAATAGTTAAATGGAATTATTTTATTTTAACATTTCCATATTATGTTGAAGTTTATGTTTAAAAGGATATTTTTTGGTTTTATACATTGCCTTAAATGTTTATGCTTATTTATGAAAGTTGCTGCAATATTGTTATCCTTACTGAGCATCTCAGCTCACCCCTTTCTATGTTTAATTTTTCCCCAGATGTGAAGAATTATTTTATGGTTGACCTACATGGATATGCTAAGGATATAAGTGTGTTCAAAAGGAGACAAAATGTTGTTGATGTTTTTATTTCATGATGTAATGTAAAACATATGAATGTATCAAGTACTTCCAAGGCTACTAAACTGATCGGACTTTCAGGACATGATTCCTTGTATCATGACAATTTTATGTAATAATGGACCAACTATGGGTAACTGGGGTCAGGGAATTACAGCCATGGGGATACATAGGATGTATTTTCAAGGATCAATCCAAACATCACTGTTACCCTCACATTAGCTCCATCTCATTCCACATCCACTCTCAACCATCCATGTCCATCGTTTATTCCTCTAGGGGTTGCACCCATCTGATCCACTCCCTTCAGTGTTCCAATCAGTCTGATATATCTCTTATATTGGTTAAAATTGTGGAATACCCAATTTAAAACATGGGATGTTTAGTAAAACATAATATACATGCATATGTCATAAAATTACACACATTCATCATGGGATGCCTTGGGCTTCCACACCCTCGAGAAGCCCAATCATAAGGGAAGGAAAACCAAAGACATCATTGTTCCAACACCCAGACATACCAGGTTTGTACAACATGACTACTCCCCTAACCGAAGGTTGATACCATGGATAGACCCTTGGAATGTTCTGACAGAAGAAGCGTAATTAACAGATGTCCAAAAAGACATGTCACTAGGAAGAGTTTCATGAACAATGTCATAAGTCTATAAGGGAAACTTGGTCTAGGTAACGATTTCCATGGAGGAATCAAATGGAGGAAAAAATATACCATCATCCCATTTAGATCAAGGATAAAAGGTCCCTGAATATAGAACGGATAATACCTGCCTTTGGAAAGCAAGAATGCAAGGAAACAACTACGCGTCCTCCGAAACAAACGGATGTGCGCCCCGAAAAAAGCATCAGAAATAGAAATATTCACCCCGACGTGAAAATATTCCTCAAAATATGCTGATTAGTAGAATTTGAGACATAAGTGGATGGATGTGTCACCAAATCAATGAATTTGGTGCCAGTCCCACCGTGAAAATAGCGGGCCTGGTGGGAAACTCACTTGAAATTTGGGCAGTTGAATGTTGGATATCTTGGTCTGTGACGTTGTTAGCCTGGATCCTACTTTCCAACCATGGAAGACAGAATGGATTTGGGGAACTGGACGTCAGTTTCCTTCTTTCAACACTAATGGTTAAATCTCCCTTCTTTTCAAGGACCAAACTGCTTTGATAGGGAACCAATCACAGTACCCCACCGATGCAGAGGCAGGGGAAACTTCAACATGGAAAGCTTGAAAGGACTCATCTCCCCCATAGAGGACTCCACATCCACTACTACAAGGAACATACGCTTCATCTCCCCATATGAAATTTTCATACAAGGGTGCTAAATGACATCATACAATGATACAAGGAAGAGGTAATTATCCCAAATATGAGGATATGGCCTGACAAGACATAGTAGCTTCTGCACCTCGTCACCCCCCCCCCCAAAAGTTGTGTAGGGATCCACTTCTCCCAACCCCGATGCATAATAATTTCAGGAGCCTCTCCCCGGAGTGCTTCGATGACTCCCTCCCCTATGCCAGTGAGGTGAGGGATGTTCGGGCTAGCCCGAATGGAATCATTTTCCAAGCGCCCACAAGGAGGTATCCCACTAGGCCGCCTTAGTAACGACACCCGACACCATGGGTTGAGGAGTAGGTGAGCTATGTAACTGCACTACCGGCCTTAGTTGGGTTATCCCAATGCCAGCTTCAGGGGTGGGATGAGGAGGACGTATGTCAATGGGCATCAACTTCAATTTCTACCGTGGCTCATGCCACTACTGACGCATATCATTAGTCCCTTACTTATGCTAAAAAGAGGCACTCATACTCCAACCCTATATTGAGGCCCAAACCACCCCACGGGTAGGCTGTGATGACTATTGTGGTTACGGATGTAGGTTTCACCCTCTGGGTATCGACCCTTGGCAATGAAACCCAGTATGGAGGCCCTCCCTAAACCATCACCAATGAGAGCACAAGTACGTCCAACTCCCTAGCTGGGTGTGGAGGTCCTCCCTGTGCCAACTTCAATCCATACAACCGTCATCCCAATTGTAGTGATTCACATTACGGAAGCCTCCTTCACACCCATGACCTCAGGTATGGAGCTTTTAATCCTATTATAGGTCTCTAGTGGGAAGATGCTACACATCTGGTCAACCGTCAATGTGGGGGTCTTCTTTATATCCTTATAGCAGCCGAGTAAGGATCTCATGTCCTAGAAATCTGAGAGGCGGAGGTTTTCCTCAGTTCATAATCTCCCAACACAGAGTTCCTTCTTATATTATACTCGACCAATAAGATGACCCTCCTTGCACCAACAGTGGCAAATAAAATAAGCATAGAGGCCCTACCCATGCTCCCACCAGCTCCACCAGAGGTCCTACCTACTCCATCACTTCCTACGGAGTTTCCCTCCATGTGTTGGCTAGTTGATAAGGAGGTCCTACCTGTGTTCCCATTGAAATATTTCTAGGTTATCCTCACACCCTGGCTCACCCAGGCGGATGTCCTCTCAGCCCCAGCACCAGTTCGGCTGAAGGCCCTCCTCGAGCCAAAAATATAACCTGTCCCGAAGAGTCATCCCGGGGCAGGAGGGCGGGCTTCCGCCGCAAAAAAATAATTCTGGGAAGATTCAGAGCAATATTAAACATGTCGAATTCACTGATTCCTATGCGCATGTCGAGGGGTGGGAAAGGGACGAGGCGTATCAGTCTCATACATCCAGAATGTGAGGTCCTCTAGATCCATGCCTCCATTCATAGGTACATCTAAGGTGATAAATATTTGGAATCTACCCAAGTTATAGCTATGTAATCCCCACTAACATCACCCATGTAATTCTCTACCTCATCCAGAGATCACAATGAGTTATTCTAGGGACCGATGGAGGTTGAGAAACAACATGGTTCACCACCGCTAGTCATATTCCCTATGATGGAAACTATGGTCTCTAGCCCATCATATTGTGATTTTGTGGCTATGTTACTACATTCTTCAGAGGGTAGCCCGATATGAAGTGGCTTGTTAGACATCTCTCTATATTCTCCACTAGCTAGCCTAACTTCTTAGCAGTCTCCTTTGAAAGTGATACCAGTTCGCCATCTACCTCTAGTTGACAAGTGGAGAAACCAATTGCTAGACCACGAGTGACATCTGAGTATATTATTGGACATTCTTATAGTGGACCATTTCCTGGAGTTTTTTTGGCTAGATTCATCATTGAATTTTAGTGTATCGGAATCTCTCACCGAGGAGGAAGTCGGGTGTTTTCACCAAACCATCTGGGCGACGCACTTTCGTCTTCATCATTGAAGAGTATATTACCCCAAGAGCCAAGAACACTTTAAGAACATTGGCTATCAATGAAGTATGGGAGACCTGGTAGCACTCCCTATGGCCCAGCACCCCAAGTCACCCAGTTTCCATCGGACCCTCCTGCTATGATGCATTTAGAGCATTAAAGTGATCAACAAATTTATCATGGAGTATTCCCCCTATGTTTAGGTCTGTGGTAGGGGAAATATGCTTCCCTCCATTTCAGTTATATCTAGAGCCAACCCAATTTTCTAGGAAATATTGAGGATATACCTCCAGGTAGAGTCACAGTTGACATATCCGACCTAACAGGGGGAGAGAACGAGATAGATCTACTCAGAAAGAACATAACCCTCGAGGGAGTATCATACATATTAGATCTATTGGGAAGGATCACTCTCCAGAAAATCAATTAACTAGGTCTTCCTATACCTACTGAGTCATTATCCCTTGCCCAGAATCCCAATAAAGGAAAAATAGCACCTTGGAGTAGTCAAACCCTATGACCCATCATGCTCATTGCAAAAAATGGAGGATGATCCCAAAAAATCCACATTATGCCAAAAACTCATGGAGCACAAGAAGATGGTTTATGACCTCCTTGTTGAACATTCTCCGGTGTGGCTACCAGACTATGGTGATCCTCGGCCGCATCAACATGTGCTGGTACTACAGTACCATGGAAAATTTCCTCCTGGTGATATTGACCATCCTGTCCACATAGAATGGAAGGAGGTTGTGATATATTGAAAGAGGGGGCATTATGTGATTCCAAATCCTCCTGTGCAACATGAAAATCCCCAAGACCCTGCTCCGGTTCCCCTAGCTGCACTGTATGTCATCCCACCATCCACTCCATGAGGCGCTAGGCTTGCTTATAACGTTGAAGAACCTGCCAATGCACTGGTGGTCAAGGAACCTCATCATGATAGGAACTGCCACCCATATGATCTGATGGAGACACTCATTTATTGCCTCTAGGAATTGGAAACTCAACAGGTGAAAATATCGCTTGATGGGAATCCATATCTGATGTGGGTGGCTGGTATGACATCACACCAAGGTTTCGGAAATCCCACCTTCTCCTCATTTAAGGGGATGAGTGATCTGCTACAGCATCTGGACCACTTCATCTTGAGGTTCAGACCCATGCTAGGAACTATAGCACATCATGATTCTACCAAACTCCGGTGTTTTGTACAGATATTGGAAGGGCCTCCATTTATCTAGTTTATCCATCTACCCATCGAGTCAGTCGCCAGCTTGGAAGATCTCTACATACAGTTTCTCTACCATTTTAGCTCTACCATCTGGAATACAATTATTAGAATCCTCTTCAAGTGAAAACAGATGCCTGAAAAATGCATCACACACTTCATTTCTTGGTGGAAAGGCCTTACATATTCTGAGGATATGCAACTGACATAGGAACATCTACTGACAATGTGTGTGGGGAATGTCAAGACTAACCTGGTCCACTCTATTATTACCCATAATTATGCAATGGGGTTTCAATATTTTTATAATAATCCCCAGAATCTAGATGAAGCCTTCCTATAGGCCAAGAAGGCACGATCGTTTCCTCCTGCAATTCCCACAAGATGGGCTGCTAAGGATAAGCCTACCATGGTGGAGCGGATATAGGACCCCATGAAACTGGAGTTATTACAAGTGAAGCCACATCCATATCCTCGCAGAGGGACTTCCCCTGAGGCGCAGCCCCAATCCCAACAATGCCCACCTTAGAAATGGTATGTGCCCCCGTATAATGTGCCACCACCACCCATGAGAGATAACCCGATCCCAAATCCAGGGCAGGTTCCTCTATCCCCTCTGCAGGGCTAGGCTCCTAGAGCCCCATCCCATAAAGGAGAGAATAGAACTATTAATTCAATGAGGCACAAGTACCTGGTTATTTATGAAGCAACTTGCAACATGAAATTCTAAACCTTTTTTAAATGTATAAGGCCCAAAGAGGTAGATCTCACTGACCGCCCCAATTACTACCCATGTCACTGGATCATGGGGAACACCCTCAAACAGATATATGTGTTTAAAGACTGGTTTCAAGACTGGCTTGATAAAACCATATTAATGTTAGGCCCAACTCTGGCATAGGTGGTAGGTGTCTTCGTGAATCCAAATAGTGACAGTGACGACGAAGGTGAGTGGCATCAAGATTCTAACCATAGGTCCCAGAAGTTCGATGACTAGATGTATCATAAGGTAGTTTCCCATGCCCATGGTATTATATTTGCACATCTGAATCTACCTAATATTTCAAGAGATATCACGTCACCCATAACTAGTACTTCTGTGTCGATGGCTCAGTCTTCCTCTTCCAAGAAGAGCATGCATCAGTGTAGAAAGGGAAAATTATGTCCCCTTCCAATGCCATAATTATCCCATACTCTCATTGAATTCATGCCCCTAGATATGGAGATCCCCCCAAAATACATCCAGTAGTGACTGATTTTTAGGTAACGATCAAGGGTACACATCGGTTAACAACATGGAGATGGTAAACCCCTACATGATTTTTGATGGCGACGAGCTTCAGACTGATCCTCCCAACGTTCCCAGCCAACACCAGCATCGATGAGGACATATATATATGGGTCATCAAAGTGATTAGTTCAGTACTTCCATCCAGGCTATCAATCCCACCAGAAACAGATAGTAGGCCTAGCACAGTGCTCAACAAGCGCAACCTTCTCATCTAGTGTCATCAAGTACGCTTTCATTTCCGTTTTTGTTTCTTGATCTGGAGGATCCACCTCAACTACACCACAATCTTCCATGCTCTGTTACAGACCGACCTTAGTCATTGGTTCATCATATGTTAGTCAGTCCCTGAGTTTTGACTAGCAAGCAATGGGACATTCCTAGCACTATTCAGTCGTCCATTCAACCGGAAGGGATAGTCACCCCCCGAAGAATGACCTCCAGTGAGTAGAAGTTCATTCTTGGCCAAGAAGAATTATATACTAAGAATATTTCCAGAATTCTAGAAAATCTATCTTTCCTTGAGGCTCTTCTCTTATTAGTGGATATTTATGAATCCCTTTATGAGGCTTTAAAAATCCCCCTCTAGTTTGAGATTGAGGTAGTAGCTACAGAATCCTTCCATGCTAAGGCTATCAAGTATGCTGAATTCCGGGCCATTAATTCATTATATGGAGAAGTTGAAGGCTCTCCCAAACAGGGGCACATCCACCCATTGTACATCATCTGATAATTTCAATGGTGTGGAGGTTCATCACTTCCTTGTAAACAGAGGCTTTGGAATCAACCTAATCCAGACCCAGACCCTTCAAAAGATGGGTTTATTTGAGGATGACCTAAGTCCCTCTGACCTGAAATTCCGAGGTTATGATATGACAGAACAGACACTGAGCAGAAAGATCCATCGGAAAACCCAGTTTGGTGGCCTAGTTTCCAGCACTGAGTTCATGGTTATATCCCAGGACACTTCCTAGAATGTGTTGATGGGTAGGCCATGGCTTCACCTTCATGCGACAGCCCCTTCATCGTATCACCAGTTCCTTAAGTACTCCCTTAAAGGCCGAGTGCGCATAATCTATGTTGACACATCTCCCTTTGCCTATTCAAAATCCCACTACCTGGATGCTGGCAATTATAAAAGCAAGGAAAAGTAGATTCAGGCTAACAATGTTGAACATGCTAGGATTACCACCGACCTGTGGATAGAACTGGATGATGCCTACCCTTTCCCAATCCATTTATTGGAGTCTATGACCCCAAATATGGGGAAATGTTTTTGTTGTTTCTCGAATTAGGGGGAAGCACATTCCCATGTCTAAGTGATGCCAGAAGATAAATTTGTATTCCTACACAAATAAGTCTTTGGTGATCCCAGATCCCCCTAACCCAATAATGTATTGGGATGTTCACCCCATGGAAATGGATATATGTCATACATTATTTTTCCACTGGCCATGGATAAACAATCTCATGCCTAAATTCCATTATATCTTCGAAATCATCTAGCATGGCCCCTTGGGCCGAAGACCATATGGGATCAGGTCGATAAATTTCATCATTATGGTTTCGACTGCATAGGAGTCCACCGATGCATTGTCTACTGCCGCTCAGGCTGGAAGTAGTCTCCTATTTGGACCTATTAACTCAGAGGAAAATTCTTCCACTGAGGACCCCTCTTCCAAAAGTGATGGATATGATTTAGAGGATTCTCCTTTTTCTGAAGAGTGCTTCTCCCCCATCATCAATGATTTGGTACCGGTGAACCTCGGAAGCAATACGGATCTGAAACCCAATTTGATCTATGCTGCTACGCCTGTTAAAGAGCAACAGAAATACATGGAATTCCTAAAACATCACCGTGATGTGTTTTCTAGAGTTATGATGAAATTACAAGACTATACCCTTAGTTCACAGTACAATGCCTCAGTCTTCCTAGAAATCACCACGGGTTCAAACAGTCTCCCAGAAAGATTCACCCTTCACATGGTTCGATGGTCAATGCTGAAGTTCAATACCTCATTAGAGACAAATTCATCAAGATGATTCAGTACTGCATATGGATAGACAACATTGTGACCATCAATAAGAAGAACAGACAAATTAGATTATACATTTACTTCCAGGATCTCAACCGTCACTATCTGAATGATGATTTTCACCTTCCCGTAACAGAGTTGTTGATTGATGACACTGTTGGGTTCCAGGACCTCTCCTTCATTGATGGGTATTCTGGGAATAAATAGATCTGAATGGCTCTTGAGGATAAGGAGTCTACAGCCTTCATGTCACCACAAGGTACTTTCGGCTACCAGGTAATCCCCTTCAGTATAAAGAATGCAGGTGCCACCTATAAAAATGCCATGTATCACATATTTAAGCCAATGCATAGGAAATTTGTGGAATGTTACATAGAAGACGTGGTGGTCAAATATCTATATCATCAGGACCATATCAAAGATCTTGAGAAAGTGTACGACTTCCTCCGTTCATGCCACTTGTAAATAAACCCAATGAAGTGTGCCTTTGGGTTACCTATGAAAAGTTTATCTGATTTGTTTTCAGATATAGGGGAATCGAGATTGACCTAGAAAATATCAAGGACATTAGCAAAATGTATCCCCTGAAAAAACATTCAAGAGCTTTGAGACTTTCATGGCAACTTGGCCTACATACGCTGATTCATCGCAAATTTGGATGGAAAGATTAAGAAATTTTCTTGTCTCATAAAGAATGGAATTTCATATTAGTGGGATGAATACTGTCTGACTTCTTTTGTGGAAATCAAGTTGTATCTACTCTAGCCTTTGGTCTTAATGCCACCCATTTCTAGAAATCCACTAGAACTTTATGTGATCTCCCTGGAATGATCTCTCGGCACCCTTCTTTCCTAGAAGAACAATGAGGGAATAAAGAATTGTCATTACTATATCAGCCGCAAGCTCCTTGATACAAAGACCAGATAATCCCCTGTCAAGAAGAGATTCCTTGTACTAGTATTCACATTACAGAAATTTCAACATTAATTGCAGCACCCTGAAGTATACCTGGTTTCCTGGGTGGATCTGTTGAAGTAAATCCTGAACAGCCCCATGTTGATAGGTCATCTAGATCAGTGGGAAGTGATCTTCCAGCAGTTCAACATCAGTTTTGTCCCTCTGAAGGCTATCAAGGTGAATGAATTGTATTACTTCCTTACTGCCCAACCAGACCCTGTGGACCAGTCTCTAGACCTTGATTTTCTTGATGAGGCAATCCTATCGATGGACCAAGCCACTCTGTTCTATCAAATCCACTTTAGTGGCACTTCCCTGAGCCCTACCTGTTCAAGGCTAAATGACCAAAAACTCAACAGAGTGGGCCTATGTATCATCTTCCCCAATGGAATGTTAAAATAGCTCTAAAATAGTCATCAATCAGATCAATGGTGATGATTTCATGAGGAAGAGAGATCTTGTACCACTATTGGAACGTACTCACTAGTGGATGGCACAATTACCATCTCAGCCAGAGGTTACTCATGTCCCTCATTCAAAGAACGGATGAGCTGATGCCTAGGCCAGCCTAGCTACATCACATGCAGATCCTGATTAGGATGATTTGATTATCCAGGGGGGAAGAATGGAGAGTCATCTCCCTTGTCACTCTTGACGGTGATGATAGCCCACATGTAAGGAACCTTAAAGATGGAGCCTCCTTTTTAGGTCCTCCAAGTCCCCCTGTCACATTGTTGGAAGAGACTCCTGACTAGAGGGATCCTATTGTCGAGTACCTCTATCACTGCATCCTCCCAGCAGATCGAGCGAAGCGTGACTAATCTGATGCTTCACATTGCAGTATACCCTCCCGAGTGGTCTTAGTCTTGAGAAAATACTCTACAAGAATAGGTTTGATGGGTTTCTCCTCCTTTTCATTCAAGGAGTTGTGATTTATCAAGTCATGCAGGAGGTTTATGTTGGTTCCTGTAGGGCTCCTCAGACTGAGCTAAAATTTTATCACCAGATCTAGAGGTTGGGGTATTTTTGGCCATCCATTATATGTGACTATATCATGTTTTCAAAGAGGTTCCCTAAATGAAAAATCCAAGAAAACATTGTGCATCGGCCACCAGAACCTCTCCACACTACCAAGTGCTCTTGGCCCATTTCAGTCTGGGGAATCCATGTCGTAAGACCATATCCAATGGCGACAACTTGCCAGTGTAGGTTCATCTTGACTCCTATATATTTATTTTCATGTTGGAAGAGGTAGTTCCTCTCATGGTGGTCAAGGCCAATTCTATTGTTGAATTTGTGATCTCCAACATCATCTATCGATGTAGGGTCCATCACACCATCCACACCAAGAACAACACCAAATTTTTGGAAGATGAGTTGAAGAAGTTGTACACCAAGTACAACATCCGTTCTAAACATACCTCCCACTATCACGCGCTAGAAAATGGGTAGATTGAGGTGTTAAAAAAACAGTCTCTAAAATTCTGTAAGAAATGGTTGGTTAGAAAAATAAGAGTTGGAAAGACAAAATCCACAACGACCTCTGGGCCTATTGGACAATGACTCGCAATTCCACACAGGTGACTCCATATTCCATAGTGTGTTGAATAGAGTCCATCCTGACCATAATGATTTAATTTACTTCTTTATACATAGATGTATATGATCAGAATGCACCATATAAGATAGATAAAATACAACTGGATGAATAGGAAGTGCTTGACAAGAACATGCTTTGTACCCTACAGAATCTGGAAAGGCGTCAGAACAAGATAGTCAGATCATTCAATAATATAGTTCACCTCCGATCTTTATTGCAAGGTGAACAGGTGTGGGATCTAACAACACCAATGATACCTAGTTGGAAACATCCCAAGTTGGATCCTAAATGGGAAGGACCCTACGTCATTCACTTGGTCTCCCCAATGGTGCGTACTCCCTGGTAACCATGGAAGGCAATCATGTATCTCCTCCCACCAATGCGAAATTCCTCAAGAAATACATAACCTGTGTATCTTGGTCATGCATGAACATAAACTATTGCATCCATCATGAAATTAAACTAAATTTCCATCCCACATGACAATAAACTACCAAACAGTCTGAGCTCTTTGACCATAAACTAAAATGTATATGCTCCCGCATGAACTTAAACTATCTCATCTTCACTACATAATGTTAAAATGTGTTATTTGATTGGAATTAAAGATGTAAAAATATTCATTATCTGTCCTAAATTCATGACGTTAAACTGCATGGCCCCATTAATAACTACGTATGGCTTGATTCCCATCCTCATGGGATATGTAGGAATACTCAGACGCCTCATTATGAGTCCAACCCCCAATATCCACTTTGGCTATCCCCCTGGGTATAGTTTCTATGGAAGATCTCACATGGTATTGTGTAGGATTATCTAGCTCCACTGATGGTGGGATCACAATAATCTCACTATATACCCATGTTCCTTCTATTATCCTCCCACATCCTCCCCGCATGACGTTAAAAATCATCAACCTTTCAAAAATACATATAGATTGATTCCCATATTTATGGGATACGTAGGAAAGCCCAAAAAAGTTTTCCACAGGTCCATCCCCAACTTCATGATCTACACTTGGGATGAATCACATGGTGTGGTGCAGTCTTTTTCCCTCATTCACGTCATGTTTATCATGACCGCACCATGTATCACTCCCCTGGAGATCTCTAACTCTTTCGTCATCCTTCATGATGTTAAACTACATAGGAACATTCTTGCTGCTCGCACTCCTTTTATTTCGGTATTCATTATCCTTACCTTCAAAAAGGACCCCTAAATGACATGGATGTTGGTCCCTAGGGCTCTCCTACTATTTCAGGTCAACGTCCTCGAGGATCTAGAATGAAAAACTTATACAAGTCCCACATTTTGAATGTGTCCAGTGGTCAACACTCATTTTTTGTTCCCATTTCCGGTCACAAGATATGGATGTTGGGTTTCAAACATTCTCAAAAACTATCCTTCATCATTTTTACCACCCCCATATGTCCCAAATATTGGGTGTGTTGGTTAATTTTTCCCTCTATCCCTTTAAATGTCACTCTACCTCAAGCATGAGTGTGAGTTCAGTTACTGTACTCTTATATGCTTGGGAGAGCCTAGTCCTATTCCCTATTTCCCACACCATGAATTGCTCGTGTGGGATTAGGAGATTTAGTAAGGTAATACCTGTGTAAGGAGTAATGAATCTATAGTATGAGCTCTATGAACCTAATCTAAAATCACCACCATCCTCATTGCAAGATGCTAAACTAAAAACTAGGTAGGACTCCCAGTCCCAGGTCCCTCATCCTTTTTGGTCTCTTGGCCTAGTTTATCACCTTGGATTGTGCACTGCGGTGTGTAATATTTTTCATCATTCATATCAGGCTATTTCTCCATGCTACATACATCCCATTAAGATGCCCCCATCTTTTTCCTATTCGTATGATATTAAACTACAATTGTCCCAACATTCTCCATGTGTCCTATCATTTGGGTATCATCAATCATTCACATACAAAATGACCCCAAAATGGCACAAATTTTTGGCCTAAGGGATCCCATCCCATTTTGGGCCAACATCCTTGAGGATCTCAAGAAATAAATTGATACAAATCCCGTGTTGCGAATATGGTCAATATTCAATGCTCATTTGTTTTCCCCCATCCCTGATGACACAATGTGGATACTGTGTTTTGAACATGGTCAGTAGTAATCCTTGATAATTTTTGTGGTTATGTGGTCTCCCTCATAATAGGAATGCCTATTCATCCTTTTTACCCATATATCCCACACCCATGACATTAAAATGAGTGTCTACGGTCTGATCCCTATGACCTTAAACTAAGATAACCATCATCATCACCGTAAGATGATTAAATACAAACTGGTTGGGGCATCCCATCTTAGATCCATCACCCTTTTTTCACCCTAGCCCATGTTATCATTTGTGATTGTACAGTGAGGTATGGGCTTATATTCTCATTCATGTCATGTTACCCGCCTTCCAGTATGCATTCTTCATTGAGATAGCATGCCCTTATCTTCATCCTTGCCGGATGATGTCAAATTTCACATCATCCTCAAGAACTATGCGTGGATTGATTCCCATCCTTATGGGATATGTAGGACTTACCAATCATTTATTCTTTGTGTCCATCCCCATTTCATAGAAACATTTATTATCTTCTTGGACCCTTGGCCTGAGTTCTCCCAGGAGAGGGGCATGTGGTGTGGTACATGATTATGTTCCCATTCACATCGGGTTTGTAACAACCACACCCCATACCTTACTCTTTTGAGATCTCTTCTTACTCAATTTCTACAGTCATCTTTTCGAGTCAGATACTCTTGAGTTAGGCCCCTCAACCCTCTTTTTCAATTCACCAATGTTCCTAGGATCACTTTTGTTTATCACCTAGTGTGTAGAATATTACATGGACATGTTATCACCCATCCCTAAGCTTCATGATCACCTTTATTTGGTATTCCACCATCATTCACATACAGAAGGTCCCCAAAGCAGTATGGATACTAATCCTAAGGACTCTCCAATAATTTTGGGATGACATCCTCGAGGACGTCGAATGAAAAATTGATATATGTCCCGCGTTGCGAATATGTTCAGTAGTCGACACTCATTTTTTGTTTCCATTTCAGGTCACATGACATGGATGCTATGTTTTGAACATGGTCAATAATTATCCTCCATCATCACCCCCATCATGCATCATATATTGGTTGTATGATTCAATTCGTTTTCCACTCCATCATGTCCAAGTGAAATTTCGACACTCTTGGTTCTATTAATCAGTGCACCATTTTCCCATTAGGAGGAAAACACCATGGTTAGGCATCATCAGGGATCCTCATGGATCTCCCCTTTGCATGTATTCCATGCCTTTCAAATACATTCTATTCCCTTGTTTCCCAAATCTTTTTTACCTAAAATGGGGTTATAGATTTGGTCGAGGTTTTTTCCCATTAGAAAGTGTCTCGTTTATCTATGTTCTGAGCTTTAAGACCATAAAATATGACCTCTCTATGTCTTTACCACAAGACATTAAATTTCCTGACCTTCCAAAAAACTACATATGGCTTGGTTCCCATCCTCAATGGATCATAGAAACACCTAGATGTTTCATCGTTGGGTCTAGCCTTATATTCCCTGACCTTTTTCTGCATCTCAACCCGAGGATTCATTCCAGGAATCACGTATG
The DNA here is from genome assembly GCA_963277665.1 of Viscum album. Lineage (NCBI taxonomy): Eukaryota > Viridiplantae > Streptophyta > Magnoliopsida > Santalales > Viscaceae > Viscum > Viscum album. The sequence goes on along the minus strand of OY728120.1, from coordinate 1,061,790,110 downwards.
GTGCGGTACATGATTATGTCCTCATTCACGTCAAGTATATTTCATCACGCAATGCACATTCCTTTTATAACGTCATTTTTTAAGTATGTGTCCAAGATATATGACCTTAAACTTTGCATCCTAGTTCCACATGACTTTCAACTATTAGGTCATTATTGCATGATGTTAAAATTAATTGAATGGTCCTATCATATGACCCAAAAACTATGACATTATCTTCTTGGTTGTATGTTGAAAATGACATCGCATTGTGATGTCGTCACTCAAGGGGACATCATGTTGGGTATCAATCATCCACCATACCGTTTGTATATTCCTATATATGTCTTGATTTGTGTAGAAAAACCTAGATTCTTTGTCCTAGGTTTATCCCTTCACAAAAGAATACCTGTATCGTAATAAACAAACAAGATCTATCAAATTATGCTTATTTTGGTGTGTGGGATAGACCAACAAGACAATATTGTCCCTGGAATTGGTACCCTACAATACCACTCAAGAAATACATAAGGCTTGATCTCCATCATAATAGGGTTTTTAGGAATGCCAGAGCACTTTGCCTTAGGCCCAACCCAACTTTCATTTTTAGTCACTCGACCAAAAACCTCCCAAGGGAGCACATGGTGTGATATGGACTCCTACTATTCTCATTCTCATTGGGTTTAAAATCAACACACCACATTTCTACCTCCCTCCATTCTATCTATGGTCCAATCTCTAAGACCTTTAAACTAAGATCCAACCTCCCTTATTGTAGAACACCAAACTGCATGACACTCTCAAGAACTACATGTGGATTCATTCCCATACTTATGAGATACATATGGAACTCCTATTCATTACTTCTATAGGTCTATCCCCATGAATCTTAAATCCTTCCCCCATTTTTCAGACCCTTGTCCTGAAATCCTTAGGAAGTATGTAGTGTAGTCAGTACCTCTTGGGATCTCATTTGCATCAGGTTTTCCGACAACTGCACCATGTGACTCCCTTGTCTCTTCCCATCCAGGTACAAGTTCTACGACCCTAAACTAAGATCTCCCTATGGTAACTATGAATCAGGTTCGACTACTTTTCCACCCTACAAGAATTTAAATAAACTTGGTTCCCTCTTAATGGTCCACTCTACGACCTTAAGTTAGGAAAATGAGACCTCAAGACCCTTGTCCTTGGAAAACTATTTGACTGTCCACACCTGATGTGTCATATTTTAACATTCAAATGCATCATTAAAAAGATCACATTGTGTGGAATTTTCACATGGACATTCCATCGTTCCATTTCCAAGCTTCATGAGCATTTTATTTGGATACCTATCTTCTTCCATGTATAAAGGGACCCCATTTATGACCTGGTCTCATGACACATTGGCTCACCTACTGTCTTGGTCCAATTCCCCTGAATGCCTCAGATAACATTTGCGACAGGTCCCTTGTTTCAAACATGGTCAAGGGTCAACCCTCATTTTCTAGTCCCCATTCTAGTCTAATGTGAAGTGGATAACGTGTTTAGAACGTGGTCCAATGTTATCGTCTATCATCACCACACCCTCATTGTGATCTAGATATTGGGCACCATGATTCAAATCTTTCCAATTCCTGGTGTTCATGTGGAATTCTAGTGCACAGTTTTACACCTATGTGAACCTATGTGCATTAATTGGGTAGTTCAATAATTTTGTGAAGTGACTCACCTGTAATTACACCACCCCTAATGTGTGCCTTCCTATAACAGAAAAATACCACAACTAATCCTTTTTTCCCACATCAGGTATGAATCACATGAGCTTACTAGTTTTGGTGGGGCGTGTACTAGTGCAGTTATGCCACACAGGCCTTTTGTACAACAAGGAATAAAACTATGATTTTAGAACTATGTGCGGCTTGATTCCATTCCGAATGGGGTACATAGGAATACCCATGAACTTTTACTCAGGCCCAAACTAACTTTCCATTTTGGTCCTTTGATCTAAAAATCATCATCTAGAGATATATGGTTTGTTTTGGACACCTTATGTCATCATTCACATTAGGAATATAGATGCCTTATCATGTAATCCATTATTGGGATCTCCCCTTTCACTCCTAGTCCTAATGTATGACGTTAAACTACACGAATCCACATGTCCTTGATGAATGAAATTAAATTGTGGTGTTATCGTGATCTTTTCTAGAATGTCCCATGTTAACTATTGGATGCACCAACTTTCTCCCCAAATAGTATTTCCCCTACCGGTGTTGGTCTCTGAACACACCGGTATCAAGAACTAAATTTTCCTTCATTCCCATCCTTATGGGATATGTAGACACATCTAGGAAATTCTCTATTGGTCCAGCCCTAGCTCTATTAAATTGTGTGCACCATCCTCACCATAAGACAATTAAACTACGCATGTATCATATTTATTGGTATGAAATAAAACTACCAAACATTTTAGGTCTTCACCAGTGAGTTCCTATTTGTATGTAGGTATAATCTTTGATCAGACCGACATGATCACCTAATATGTTTCCACCATAGTGACGTAATTGCAAAGGTGTTGGACTATATTCGATCAAGGCATCACTCCACCCTCTATGCATTACATGTCCTTTATTCGGACCCTTATCCTATTTCATGTCTAATGTAATACCCTAACAATATGGTCACTCAGCCTATGGCTCACCTAATTTCCTAGTATAACATTCTGGAAGACTAAAAGATGACATTTTGAGTCATGCCCGGTGTTTCAAACAAGGTAAGCGGTCGACCCTTAGTTTTCATCACCATTTCAGGCTGACACAATAAGAATATTGTGTATCAAACATGGTTAGCATTTATCCTTATTTTCCTGCCACCCATGTAGTGTTACAAATTTTGGGTATCGTGATTCACACTTACCATTCTCCAATGTTCAGATTGATTCTAACTCCCCCAGCGTTACTCCGCTCGTGCACTAGAGAACATTGGAAAAAGAGAAACTCGACTTTTCTGATGACTTCATTCTCCAGTCAAGCCACCCTCATTCTTCCTGGAAGCCTAGACTGGGCATTTATGTCCTAGATTCCCTAATATTGGTTTGCAGTCCCATGATTAGACAAAGTAATGGTGCAGCCATCCCTTGTTTCTAACATCAGGCATGACCCACATGAGTTTAGAGGTTGATTTCTAATTACTCCATAGTTATGGTTGAGATGCGACAATCGAAATAAACAATAAAGCAGATGTTAATTCTATGCACACAGTTCGAGATAAGAAAAAATGGAAGAAATTTTTTTAGGTTTGGCCAAAACATGGTCCTTATGAATCATCCCCTTTGATTGATTTCTCCAGTGCCACCACACTATATCCTATAGACCAAATGACTGCTTCCCACTCATTGAGATCCCTCTCCTCATTTTCAGCTTTATAGTGGAGCTCGTTGTCTCTTATCTACATTCTCTCCCACTCAGATTTATACACAACCATTTTATGGTTTTGTTGTGCTGCTTTCTCCTAAGCTTCGACCAACTAGGCCTCTAACCGCTCAATAATTATAGATTGGTCTGCAATGAATATGGGTAGATCATTCATCTATTATTCAAGGAACCAAACATATCACATAGCCAAAAGGGATTTAGGTATGCTCACCGGTATGTCCTTACACTGGTTGAAGGTGAGAAGTTGGCTGCTTCCACACAACTTTTATTCCATGTGATCCCGGATCATCGTGTGAATCTGATGATAATCCATCCCTCTAGCATAGAGAAGTTGCAACCAGGTGAACAATGATCATATTCGGGGAACCCATTCAGCCATTGGATGTTTCAAGAAGCACCCAATACACTTACACCCCTTGCACCATGTCATATGGCTTTCCTCGGCTGCCTCAGGATCAGAATCATCCATATCTTCAGGGTCTGCAGGCTGATATTTAGGGAATGTAGCCATAAGATCAGTACCAGGATCTCCTTATGGAATTTATCTCAAGGGGTTAGTTTCTTTATTATGTGGGTGACCTTATCCGCTCACCTCTGATTCACCAATTTCACCCCTTCCAGCTTCAGAACCCATCCCGACCATGATATAAATGATATCCAAAACTATTATCTCACAAGGTGTCAGGGCTTGTGTGTTTTGTGAAGTAGGATCTAATTGGGTGGGTCTGTTTTCCATCAGATTCTCTATTATTGATCTTGATTTAGTAGCCTTATGAGGCTCCAATATCATGATCACTATAGAAGCAATGAACGCCCTAATTGGATAATCTCTTTCTGGTGACATATACAAGTGTCTGATTAATGAAACATAAAAGATCTCAGTGCGCCAGTTTACAACATTATAGTCACCAGATGAACATTCACTATTTGAGATCCATCAGCGCTTGTAATTTCGATAATGGGTGTCAGCTCCTCACCTAGTTTTATTGGTGCATCCTCACCCCTTGGGTGGAGCTTCTTGAATAGTGCCAATATGCATTTGAAAAAGATGTAAAATCAGATTGATTATTGAGAACGATGAAAAGAGGAAAATCTAGGATATGAATTGATGCATACCTTGAGTATCTCAGATAATTCCATGTTAGAGCCAGCAATTTGGCCACTCTCTTATGGACTACCATGGTAAGATATGCCCTGAGACCGTCCACCTCCTAGATCTTTTTCATATTCCTCTATTTCATCATCTTCTTCTTATCCATCTTCACCCCTCTCTTCTTCTTTTGACTCACTGCCCTCTGACTTCTCATCACCGTTGTCGTCTTCAGATGAAATTCTTTATGGATCATTCCCATGTCCAAGAGTTAACATCACCAGGAGAGGTGGTTCCTCACAAATACCCCTCTAGAGTGCATATGTGTCCATGGTTGTAAAATGTGTATGCCAATGATGTAATTTTACCCTATCATCAATCCGAATGATCCCAACTTCTAGAATCTAGATTCCATCTCATACCGTCTTTTTCCAATGGGAGTCAGTGCTCATTGACTGTCGCAGGGTCAACCAGGATGACCACAACATAGGGAATATTACATCCTTAGAAGGTTGAAGAAAATACCTTATCTAATTCCCAAGAATCATCATGGACGCTCAGTGAGTTGGTTCACGAGCCCCTCTCCCTTCAGATAATGGGGGCATGGCCGAACCATGTGACGTCCCTGCTACTAAAGCTCTGGATTGTACTAATCTGGCCACCCTACCAGTTCTCGGCCTCTCCTCCCCAGCGATGCCTTGTCTGCTCTCTCGCCGCCCAAGATTAAAAATTGCCACCTTGAGTTATTGGGCTTTCTTTTTCAGGTTCCCTTTGGGATATGCCTCCACCCAATGTTCGACATATTTTGTTGAGAGGCCGACATCATCTTCAGTGGGGGGATAGGAAATTACATCACTAGAGCCATAAGTTGTGAACATTAGCCACATTTTAGGGAGAATGCAAGGATTTTTATCCTCTTGGACATCTGTATATTCCTTTTTCGGCTACCACTGGAGGTATCCAAACTGTCTGGAAAATATTAATGTCACATAGGGATTGCAAGGAATATTTCCATCATCTCGGGACACAAGCACCCCACCTCTGATGCACTGCAAGTATTCTTTTTTTTTTTTGCGTTAGTGGGACTTTCCTATCATCTATCATCTGGCCAGATGGGTTGGGAATGAAATAAAGGTAAAATTGGTGTGATTTTTTTATCATAATCCTTATCCCCTCTTCATTGAGCATCAGTAGCATGACCTAAAAAATGCTCAACATGGAGGGTCACAGGCCATTACCTAGGGGATTAATGGTGTTCTTGATGGTTTACCTACCATAGTGAGACATGATCTAACCATGAAGGATTTGGAAAGGGTCACATATCCTCCTCGGTAATCCCCCTCTATAAATACCCCCTAGAATGGCATACAGTTGGGATGACCTGGGGACTCCCCAAGTTAAACCTATGATTGGATTCCATAATTCCACTCATCAACAATGTTGCTGAGAAGACTCCCATCCACGTGTCCCTTACTAGAAGTAGCCACCCACTAAGGAAAGATTCAAGGAATCTGGCATACTTTATGTTCGAGTCTCTCCTTTCTTCTAAACTGAAACCCCATGATTGATATTCCCATGCCTTCTTAATCATACAAAATTATCCACTCTTGCCCATTTGAGCTACGGTCGGACATCACTTCCTTCGCCCCAAAATCATTACATCAGGGTCATTCCATAAAAAATAAGCTGAACCAATTTTAATAGGCGATGTATTTAAAGAAGTCCTTGACCATTATCCGCTCATTGGAAAGCTCCAACAGATGACATGTCATGATGGGAGTCTGTGACCTGTCCCCCCAGATGTTCTCTATCAGAAGAAACTCACTGTACTGGTGCCCATCAAACGAGATACCCCGGATGCATTGAACATCTCAAAGATTTATACCAACCTCCCCATGGTGGAGATGGAAAGTGTTGGTATTGGAGGACCACTAGCTGAATAGATCTAGTCCAAGTTCTTTCATGTTGTAGAAATAAAACTACGACATCCACACCACCTCGAACAGACCGATGTGTACTAGTTATGCCCCAAATTGGTCATATGATTGGCGTACCCATTACGCACATGCCCACTCACATGTAAAATTTCCTGTAGACCTCATGTCCTAATCTGGTAGCCAACCGTCGGTCTCATCGGTGATGCTCTCTCGAAAGGTAATTGTGTAACGGGATGGAGAATCCTCGGTGACCAGCTATGTAACGCCCCGACCCCAGCTACCCAGAGTCGGTGCATTACTTCGTAACATTGGCATGATCACAAAAGATCAAGTCTCGAAAGACCGATTAGTTTAGTAGGCTTGGAAACACTAGATACATTCATAAATTTTACATTACATCACAAAGTGAAAAACTATAATAACATAGTCTCCATAGTCCACACTTCTATCATTTTCGGACTATCCCTGTAGGTCATTCATAAAATACTTCTTCACATCCTGGAAAATATTAAAACATTGAAAGGGGTGAGCTCAAATGCTCAGTAAGGATAACAATATTGCGGAAGCTTTCATAAATAAACATTAACATTTAAGGCAATGTATAACTAAAACAAAATCCTTTTAAACTTGAACATCAACCTAATATGGAAAAAGTAAAATGAGATAATTCCATTCACTACTTCACATGGATATTCTACTGGTTGAATAATCACATGAAATATCAATAACCACTTTCATAATGAGGGAATGTATAATGCCGGACATTCTGAAACATTTTATCAAGGCCTCGGCCAAGACGTCTAAAATGATTAAGGCCTCGGCCAAAACCATAAATCAAATTGGGAAAGGGCCTCGGCCAATTCCACGTCTAGTTGTCTCATGAGACCTACCGATGCATCGTGGAGCTATAGCGGGCTCCACCCGTCACTTATTAAGTCCAATACATTGCTCATATGAATAGGTTTAAACATATCATAAACCATAACATAATCGTATCACATAAAATATGCATAAAGGAAACACAACATTTCCACATATCAATCACAAGATATCAATACAACACATTGATATAATAAAAATTCTTTCAAAACCATTTTTAATACCAAAATAAAAGAAAGTTAAAACTTTGTATTTATTATTCATTAAAAAAAGATGGCTTGTAGAGGAAGTTGAAACTCAAATAATGGTCACGGCGGCGGAGAAGTCGTTGTCGCCGCATAAGTACAGAAAGAAAAACATTCCATTTTGTCGTTTAGCAAAACGCTTCGTATAAAAAGATTCCTTTTGAATAAACTTAAAAGTCAAAGGGGTTTATACACCGTATAAAAGAAAGTTGTGTATAAAACCAAATATGCCTCAATGAAAGGAGATTGAGACGAAGTCATTAAAAAATCATTTTTAAAATAAAATAGATCTATTATGTGTATTCACTATAGGTACACATAAAGAAAGTAAAAAATACAAAATAGGACATAATAATATCATGACATAATTTGAAAGTAGGAGATTAACCCAAAGAATGGAAATTGGGTTAAGAAGTTCCCTTACCTCGTGTCTGACTTGACTCAACCATTCTTTAACCTCCTGAATAATAAAATAGAGTTAATATATACCTTATTAAGAACCATTATCAATTTCATTATCCTTATTATATCACTTATTACAATGATATGAACATTATGTAATTATTTATGTTAATAACGGTCGTTTTGTCGATCTTTGGTACTTGAGTCAACAATAAACTTCTTATAATTACAAGTTGTTTATGTGGTAGAATATCCATTATATCCAGAATTATATTAATGATTTTTATGTCATATATATCTTATATATCCAGTATATACATTCATTTATAATATTATGTAACATTTAGAGTTAAGAAATGAAATGCATCGTTCATGCAGACGGTAAGCCGTACGTACGCATGAACGCTACTTTCATTTCAATTTCATATTTAATGGAACGAAATCATAATGATATAAATTAATAACATAATTACAGTATAATATAGTGTATAATACCATTTAATCCATCCTTTATACATCCCACATATGGCATTAACGATTCAAATCACTTTGAGGGGGCGGTAGTCCGCACTTCCTAAAATGAAATTATCGCATTTACCCATAATGGAAATCATAAAGTATGCCATAAATGAGAAATACAGAAGCATAAGTAAAACATAAATATATTATATATCATATATAAATATAGTGGCATCTTAATGGCCACCTTTGAAGGTTTTATATGAGTGTTGAACAATCATCGTTTCGTGAGGCAGAAATTCACCATCCACAGAAACCGTATGGTCTTTAACCATTAGATGTAGGTGTGTGTAAGTGTAGCTCTAATCCTTCTTATAACAACATCCTAGTATATTGAGGATACTGGTGTTGTTACAAAAGAAATGAATAAAAAGAGTTTACGGGGTTGTAGAAGAAAAATAAAACAAAACAACATTAGAGAAGACATTACCTCAAAATCGGGTAACTCTTTTTGATTTGAGCCAAAGGCTTCCTTGGGAAGCGTTCTTCCAAAATTGAGGCTTCTAGGAGTAAGAGGGGGAAGTTGGGAGAGTATTTGGGTAGATTTTGGCCGAGCCAAATGGCTTGAATGTGTGAATAAGGTGGGAGAGGTGGGGGCCTTTTATAAGTGGAGAGGAGGGGCTCTTTTGGAAAGATTGAAATGTTACATTATTACACAATTCTTTTCGGATTCTAAAGGTCCCACACTTATATAATTCGTGGCTAAGGTGATAAGGGTTCTAAATATACCCAGAAAATAGTCTTTGGACAAGTGTAAGCCTTGGATTTTGCATTATCATTTCATTTTATTAAAATCGTTAAATAATGAGGTCATCGCTGCATCATAATGATGTCATAAATAATTTAATTTATTTAATGTCTAAAAATTATAAAAAAAACTACTATGATGTAGGAAATCTTTGTAGATTTCTAATTAATATTTATAGTCAAAATTTGGACTTGTGTAACCCCACATAAAAACTGTTTTAGTAAAATAACTCATGTTTGTGTCAATTTAATTTTAACATTAAATAAATATATATTAATGTCATTTTCCAACTAAAATGGCTCCATGGGGTCCCCAAGTTGACCCATGGGTTGTCTTGGTCGGCCATGACTCATCCAATAGGAGTATGACAAGTTTCATGCTCATCTCATATTATTAAAACATTTTTTGTACCTTAAACTACACTAATTACCTCAAATCGCGATTAAGAACTTAAAAGTTACTATTCACAAAAATATTATTTTAATCTCATTGAACCACATTTTACTTCTTAATGACAACCATGTATGTAGGATTTTTGAAAATCAAATCACAAAAGTGGTAATATTTCATTTAAATGAAAAATCAGTTATTTAACTACCACTTAGTGGTTTCACTATTCATCAAAAATTGAAGTTTTTCAGAACAATGCCAAAATTTCACCCTAAGCTATAATTGATATTCCGAATTCAAAAATGATGTCTATTTTAAAAAATTCCAAACATACAAGTTGCATTAATTAATTTTATAATTAATTCCCGCTGTTACGACAAATAGCGTGTTTTTAAGAAACAATTTGTATCAAAAGATTGGCAATTGTTTTTGTCCAATTTCAATGTTAAATTAATTCTAATGAACACCATTGGATAAAATGGTAAAAATATATTCTAATTATACCTTAAAACCACTAAATAGTTTAATTTATCACAATATATTATTTTTATTAAAAAGTTGTTTTAAGTATTTTTCACTATTCATAAAAAATTAGAAGTTCTCAGAAAAATACCAAAAATTCAACATAGGCTAATTTCGATATTCCGAATCAAAAAATGAAGTCCATTTTGAAATATAAAATTTCTATAATTTAAAAAAGTGGTTATTACTATTCATAACTGCTACTTTGATTAGTCTCGGTGTTTTAGAACTCAAAGTTGCGTACAATTCAAGCCATTTCATTATTGAATGAGAAGCGTATCGTGGAAGCTCGGGGTGTTACATTCTCCCCTCCTTCAATAAATTGCGTCCTTACAATTTGAAATTTTTCTTTGAAAATAAAAGGTTGAAAAGAGAAAATACCTTTGAGGAAAACCCACATCGGAAATAAGGTTAATAAATATATAACATTAAAAGAAAGCAAGATAAGTACAAAGGTCACCCGATATATCCCATTCTAGGATTCTATGAAAATATGGATATGGAGGAGAAACAAACCATCAAGGTCTGATGGAGAGTTATAGAAAACAGGATTAGGAGAATTTTTAACCACAAGAAAATCACAAACTTGTGATTGGTTAATCAATCATTGAATCCGCAGTTGGAAACGTTAACCGACAACATTTTTATTTTAAGTTACCTTTTATAATGTTGAGGAATTTATTTAGGAGATTTACTAAGAACGTAAGGGAATATACATACTTGTTATGTATACTTTCATTCGTTAATAAATTTTTACCACAACCCAACTTTTACTCCAAATGGTAACGGAACTCAAAAATATTCTATTTATCCTAATTGTATAAGGTTCCAAATGTTAACACATACCATTTAGATTAGTAAAATTATTTTGTAATAACCAGGGACTTCCTGTAGGCTAGTGGTAGGAAATAAAGGCTTGTCGCACTATGGTTGTGGGTTCGATTCCTGCAGCTTTGTCTGACACGATGGGTTATTCCCCACCCTGCAGGTTGTCCTTTTCCTAAAACTATAGTATCATAATATTCCAAAAATAATCTTCATAAATTTTTTTAACCTTAAACAATATTATCCAACGATCAACTTAATCCACTCCAACCATTATAGTTATCCAAAATACCTCTGTCCAGACTTTCTCTAAAAGGTCTCTTAATTCCAAAATCAATTTATCAGATTCCCCAAACAAAGTAAAGTTTCTCTTATTGTCACATACTAAAAATATAATTACCTTAATCATATTAAAACCTTACTGAAATCAAAAAGTACTACATTAAAATCTTTATATATATCACATTATTCTTATAACCAAAATATAATCCTTGAGTCCAAAAGCACCAATACATTAATTATTCTGCTTCAACTGTAGTCACAGCATAAGATTTGCCTTGATCCTTTGGCATTTTCTAAGGTAAGTTTCCTTGACGCTTAGGACATTCATTTTCATAATTCCCCATTTCCCTACAATTTTAGCATTCAACTTTGACAGCCTCTTTCTTTACCTTGCAATGACGAGCCCAGTGACCCTTTTCTCGACATTTATAACAAACTCCCATTCCTTTTAGGCACGTACCAGGGTGATTCTTTCCACAATTATCACATAATGGAAAATCCTTCATTCCCTTTTTCCCTTTATCTGTCTCTTGTTCCACCGTTCTCTTCTTCTCTTGCTTTAATTTGTTGTCATAAGACTTAGAGAATTCCTTTTCTGTCTTGACAGCACACGAGACAATATCTTCGTATGATGAGAAGGATTGTGATACTAAAGATCTACGGAGAAATGGTTTTAACCCATCAACGAAATGATCAATCTTACTCCTTGGGTTACGTATATAATCGGTAGCATGCCTCGCTAACCTTGTAAAGTTATCCTCATACTTTGCAACATTCTCATCCTCCTTCTGCCTCAGACTCCGAAATTGACTTTCCATATCCACTCGATGGTCTCGAGGAAAGTATTTTTCTAAGAACAGCTCTTTGAACTCCTACCATTCCATGTTTGTTAATTCATCATCTTCCTTTGTGTTTTGAATTAGTGACCACCATTGATCGGCATCTCCAGTGAGGCGGTAAACTGCCATGACAACATTCTCTCTTTCACTACTCCCCAAGGAATGGAATATTTTCTCTAAGGAATTTATCTATTGCTCAGCTACTATAGGATTTGTACTCCCATTGAAGGTTGGAGGTTGTTGCCTCATGAAACGGTCTAGCATTGATCCTCCACGTTGCGGATCATGGTGCTCCATACGAGTAAGGTTATTATTCATAACCTGAGTGAGTTGTCCCAGTATGGTAATAAGTTGATCAGCACTAGTTGTATCTCTAGCTCCACAATAATTATCTTTAGCAGGAGGGAAATCCCTACAAGGAGTGCGTGCATTGATACGGTTTCCATTCCTTCCACTAGGCGCCATTTCTAAACAATGGCATAAACTATATTAGTTTATAAATCAAAATACATAATTCCATACTTCTAAGATATTTAACATAAATTGAACTATTTATGGATATAATCCATAATCATAAAAAGTTTTTCTTTGAGGAAGTATATACTCATAACCGTTCATAGTGGTTTGTAAAGAAAACGAGAATTATCCTAAGCATATCCCCCGGGAGTGTCGTAACCAAGAGTGCAGCAAGGCCCGTTTTCGTGCACCAGTTCCCGTTCGAGTCTAGCTCAAAGCGGTGTTTTCGGGTTTTACCCCTAGGTACATCTGTGCCAGAGCCGCCTCTACCTACTCGTATCCAGACAGGGATGTATTGCTCGGAAAACTCATAACATCTCTATAATACCAAAATTCTAGGAAGTTCTTCTATACTAATCCTCAAAGTATATATTCGGGATATGTGCTTTAATTAGAGTTTATCTAAATCTAGCTTCCAAGGTTAGTAATAAACTGCCTCTGATACCAACTGTAACGCCCCGACCCCAGCTACCCAGAGTCGGTGCATTACTTCGTAACATTGGCATGATCACAAAAGATAAAGTCTCGAAAGACCGATTAGTTTAGTAGCCTTGGAAACACTAGATACATTCATAAATGTTACATTACATCACAAAGTGAAAAACTATAATAACATAGTCTCCATAGTCCACACTTCTATCCTCTTCGGACTATCCCTGTTGGTCATTCATAAAATACTTCTTCACATCCTGGAAAATATTAAAACATTGAAAGGGGTGAGCTCAGATGCTCAGTAAGGATAACAATATTGCAGAAGCTTTCATAAATAAACATTAACATTTAAGGCAATGTATAACTAAAAAAAAGCCTTTTAAACTTGAACATCAACATAATATGGCAAAAGTAAAATGAGATAATGCCATTCACTACTTCACATGGATATTCTACTAGTTGAATAATCACATGAAATATCAATAACCAATTTCATAATGAGGGAATGTATGATGCCGGACATTCTGAAACATTTTGTCAAGGCCTCGGACAAGACGTCTAAAATGATTAAGGCCTCGGCCAAAACCATAAATCAAATTGGGAAAGGGCCTCGGCCAATTCCACGTCTAGTTGTCTCATGAGACCTACCGATGCATCATGGAGCTATAGCGGGCTCCACCCGTCACTTATTAAGTCCAATACATTCCTCATATGAATAGGTTTAAACATATCATAAACCATAACATAATCGTATCACATAAAACATGCATAAAGGAAACACAACATTTCCACATTTCAATCACAAGATATCAATACAACACATTGATATAATAAAAATTCATTCAAAACCATTTTCAATACCAAAATAAAAGAAAGTTAAAACTTTGTATTTATTTTTCATTAAAAAGAATATGGCTTGTAGAGGAAGCCGAAACTCATATGATGGTCACGGCGGTAGATAAGTCGTTGTCGCCGCATAAGTACGGAAAGAAAAAGATCCCCTTTTGTCGTTTAGCAAAACACTTCGTATAAAAAGATTCCTTTTGAATAAACTTAAAAGTCAAAGGGGTTTATACACCGTATAAAAGAAAGTTGTGTATAAAACCAAATATGCCTCAATGAAAGGAGATTGAGACGAAGTCCTTAAAGAAATAATTTTTAAAATAAAATAGATCTATTATGTGTATTCACTATAGGTACACATAAAGGAAGAAAAAAATACAAAATAGGACATAATAATATCATGACATAATTTGAAAGTAGGAGATTAACCCAAAGAATGGAAATTGGGTTAAGAAGTTCCCTTACCTCGTGTCTGACTCGACTCAACCATTCTTTAACCTCCTGAATAATAAAATATATTTAATATATACCTTATTAAGAACCATTTTCAATTTCATTATCCTTATTATTTCACTTATTACAATGATATGAACATTATGTAATTATTTAAGTTAATAATGGTCGTTTTGTCGATCTTTGGTACTTGAGTCAACAATAAACTTCTTATAATTACAAGTTGTTTATGTGGTATAATATCCATTATCTCCAGAATTATATTCATTATTTAGATGTCATATATTTCTTATATATCCAGTATATACATTCATTTATAATATTACGTAACATTTAGAGGTAAGAAATGAAATGCACCGTTCATGGAGACGGTAAGCCGTACGTACGCATGAACGCTACTTTCATTTCAATTTCATATTTAATGGAATGAAATAATGATGATATAAATGTATAACATAATTACAGTATAATATAGTGTATAATAACATTTACTCCATCCTTTATACATCCCACATATGGCATTAACGATTCAAATCACTTTGAGGGGGCGGTAGTCCGCACTTCCTAAAATGAAATTATCACGTTTACCCATAATGGAAATAATAAAGTATGCCATAAATGAGAAATACAGAAGCATAAGTAAAACATAAATATATTATATATCATATATAAATATATTGGCATCTTAATGGCCACCTTTGAAGGTGTTATATGAGTGTTGAACAATCATCGTTTCGTGAGGCAGAAATTCGCCATCCACAGAAACCGTATGTTCTTTAACCATTAGATGTAGGTGTGTGTAAGTGTAGCTCGAATCCTTATTATAAAAAAATCCTAGTATATTGAGGATACTGGTGTTGTTACAAAAGAAATTAATAAAAAGATTTTAGGGGGTTGGAGAAGAAAAATAAAACAAAACAACATTAGAGAAGACATTACCTCAAAATCGGGTAACTCTTTTTGATTTCAGCCAAAGGATTCCTTGGGAAGATTTCTGCCAAAATTGAGGCTTCTAGGAGTAAGAGGGGGAAGTTGGGAGAGTATTTGGGCAGAGGTTGGCCGAGCCAAATGGCTTGAAGGTGTGAATAATGTGGGAGAGGTGGGGGCATTTTATAAGTGGATTTGGAAAGATTGAAATGTTACATTATTACACAATGCGTTTCGGATTCTAAAGGTCCCACACTTATATAATTCGTGGCTAAGGTGATAAGGGTTCTAAATATACCCATCC
Source organism: Viscum album (assembly GCA_963277665.1). Taxonomy (NCBI): domain Eukaryota; kingdom Viridiplantae; phylum Streptophyta; class Magnoliopsida; order Santalales; family Viscaceae; genus Viscum; species Viscum album. The sequence goes on along the minus strand of OY728120.1, from coordinate 1,061,774,559 downwards.
AATAGTCTTTGGACAAGTGTAAGCCTTGGATTTTGCATTATCTTTTCATTTTATTAAAATCGTTAAATAATGAGGTCATCGCTGCATCATAATGATGTCATAAATAATTTAATATATTTAATGTCTAAAAATTATAAAAAAAATACTATGATGTTGGAAATCTTTTTATCTTTCTAATTAATATTTATAGTCAAAATTTGGTCTTGTGTAACCCCACATAAAAACTGTTTTAGTAAAATAACTCATGTTTGTGTCAATTTAATTTTAACATTAAATAAATATATATTAATGTCATTTTCCAACTAAAGTGGCTCCATGGGGTCCCCAAGTTGACCCATGGGTTGTCTTGGTCGGCCATGACTCATCCAATAGGAGTAGGAAAGTGTCATTCTCATCTCATATTATTAAAACATTTTTTGTACCTTAAACTACACTAATTACCTCTAATCGCGATTAAGAACTTAAAAGTTACTATTCACCAAAAAATTATTTTAATCTCATTGAACCAAATTTTACTTCTTAATGACAACCATGTATGTCGGATTTTTGAAAATCAAATCACAGATGTGGTAATATTTCATTTAAATGAAAAATCAGTTATTTAACTACCACTTAGTGGTTTCACTATTCATCAAAAATTGAAGTTTTTCAGAACAATGCCAAAATTTCACCCTAAGCTATAATTGATATTCTGAATTCAAAAATGATGTCTATTTTAAAAAATTCCAAAAATATAAGTTGCATTAATTAATTTTATAATTAATTCCCGCTGTTACGACAAATAGCGTGTTTTTAAGAAACAATTTATATCAAAAGATTGGCAATTGTTTATGTCCAATTTCAATGTTAAATTAATTCTAATGAAAAACATTGGATAAAATGGTAAAAATATATTCTAATTATACCTTAAAACCACTAAATAGTATAATTTATCACAATAAATTATTTTTATTAAAAAGTTGTTTTAAGTATTTTTCACTATTCATAAAAAATTAGAAGTTCTCAGAAAAATACCAAAAATTCAACATAGGCTAATTTCGATATTCCGAATCAAAAAATGAAGTCCATTTTGAAATATAAAATTTCTATAATTTAAAAAAGTGTTTATTACTATTCATAACTGCTACTTTGATTAGTCTCGGTGTTTTAGAACTCGAAGTTGCGTACAATGCAAGCCATTTCATTATTGAATGAGAAGCGTATCATGGAAGCTCGGGGTGTTACAAGCTAGCTCCCCAAGATTGTTTTGTTCCACGAATTCAGGATATAGGCGGTCATGTCACTTGTTTTTAAGGATGTATGTACATTGATTGTGATGTTATATTAGAAAGGATCATCCTCATGGGTCACCCATGACTGCGGTGTTTCGACTTCAAATCCGGGCACTGGTATCTCTTATAAAATACCGAAGTCCCATATCTGTAGGTTGTAAGATAGCCCATAGTCCTTCTGGGATTGGGTCAGCATGTTTAAGAGTGTTTGGTTGTCATATAAAACTTTCTTGGAATCATAGACCAAAGGGTTCAAAACCATCTTGGCCCTCTGAGCAGTATACACAACATATATCCCAACATCACCATTATCAGCATTCATCTCTTTTTTAGTAACGTCTAAAACAGAACGTGGTGCTCATGATAAAGGAATAGTATGGTGCGTGAAAAATCAGAAGGTGGCATGAAAAACAATAATGTGGCACTAAAAATTGATGTTGGATGAAAAATTGTGACCAATGTTAGGGGATTCCACGCAATGAAGAAAAGATTCCGTGCAAAGACAAATGAGATTTTGGGTGCATGAGAGCACCCGGGATTATCATGCGAGAAAATCCATACAGCCCATGGGACCCTACAAATGGTTGTTATAGGTACTAATGGGATTTTCAGGATGCGCGTTCAATGATTATGTGCCACAGGTGCTATTTTCCAAGTGTCACCCAATCGGGGCTAGGCGTCTCAGAGTTTCTCTCAGAGTCCAAACATTGTTCCCCTTCACAGGTGCCATTCCAAGGAGGGATTTTTTGATGCTGAAATTCGCCGAAGGCATCAAACCAAAATTTTGGGAAAAATGAAATAAAATTTTATCCAAACTAACTTGTCCAGGACTAGCCAAGGGAAGTGAGAAAAATTAGTTTCATGTTTTAATGATGCCCCATGGAATGTAAAATTCTTTGCATAAGAAATTCGTTGCATGTGACACCAAATGTTCGGCACAACCAAGAGAGGGAAATGTTTTCCATTAAATCTGAATTCTGTGCACCCCCCATGGCTACCGATCACCTATAAATAAAAGGGTACCCACTCGCTTCCAGGATGATAAATTTGAACTGTCTCCCCTGTGTGAAATACACATCTTGGGAGCACAAAATTTGGATTTCAGGTATATGATTTTCTGTAATAGGTCTCCTATGCGTTCACCTTTGTACGAAACCCATATGGATTGAACCTCTCTCGGGTCCATTGTTGTTTGGATAGTTGTGTTTAAATACATTTGGGTGCAATCCTCAACTCATTGAGTACAAAACCACCCCAAATTGGGTGCACACCTCCTTTATTCCCGCAACCCAGCTTTTTGTGAGCACTAGTTCCCATTTGCATGCCTATTGCACACAAACCCCCTATTTTGCATGTAATTAGCCTTGTGCACACCGTGAGTATCCCATACCCTAACAAACCATGTTTGAGTCCCTCTTATGTGAAACACACATGTTTTCACACCTTTCTCCTGTTCGACCCTCAAGGTTTCTACGAAGTGATTTCGAGGTTCCTTGGGTTGTGCTTCATGTCACATTTCATAGCCTAATGCTTCTTCGCATAAGCATGCTAATGGATATTACTTCTTCGCATAGTCATGCTACCATGGTCACCTCAATGGATCACTCCACAAAACCTCCTAACTAAGACATTGTCGGTGGCTTCCATTAACCAAGTGTTAAAGCGTTCCGGTTATGTCTGTCATAGGGGTGAGAAGTGAACCCGCCTCATCCAAGCTATAGGACGTTAAACTACCATGCACCATTATCCCCAGAACATGATGTTAAAACGTTGCCTCAACCCATGCATCATTTCTAGGGTACCCCATCTTGACCATTCTCTACACCCGCTAGTCTCCACAAGAGTGAGATCTTCCCGAAATGGAAAGAGATCCTCTCTGCTGGAGCCACGCTTGTCTGTGGTGAAGGGTAACCTTCTTGGTGTAATCCTTTAGACTTTATCACAGGAGTCATCACCCCTGATCCTCCTCTCTTATTTCATTCCAATGACCAGAGGAGAGATTGGCACATGGACCTTCATTATCCCATCCGTCTCCCTCTAGGATTTTCATCACCATACCTCTATCCTGGAGTATGTACTAATATCCATCTCCCTAGGATGCTAACCACACGTAATCCCATGTTACTCTTTGGGCATCTAACCACATGTAAGCCCCATTCCACTTCCCATGTACACATCCTTGATGAAGTGATCTTCAGGTATTTGCTACCACTTTTCTATCACACCGATCATGACTCACATGGGCTTAAATAAATCATCGACCATGACATCATCTCTAGTCCACCATTGCGTGTGAGCCCCAAATCATTCCAAACTATGTGGACTTTGATCCTTTCCATTGCAACATATGTAGGAAGTCTCCCTGAGGTTCAATCCCAACACCTACTTGTCCTGACCCCTTCACGTCGGTTCAACATCATCTTGCATGACGTTAAACAATATTCACCATCCTGAACTACGTGGAATTTGATCCTTGTCTCCTAGGAAAGGTATGTAAAAATCATCCCTAAGGTTCAATCCCAACACCGAAGTGACCCAACCTCCTTCACGTTGGTTCACTCTCATCCCGGATGATGTTAAACTACTCTCCCATTCTGAACTACGTGGGATTTGATCCTTATCTCCTAGTAAGGGTATGTATGAAGCCTTATTTAGGTTCAACCCCATCCAGCGGTAAGTATTTGTACCCCATCCAGCATGAAGCCATTTTTCCCCATCCAGTGGTAAGACATTGTTCCACATCCAACAGTAAGACATTGTATGCCATATAGCAGTACACTTTTCTACCCCTTCTGGCGGTAAACCATTGTACCCCATCCAGTGCTAAGCCATTGTACCCTATCCTACAGTAATACGTTGTGCCCCATCCAATGGTAAGACATTTTCCCCATCCAATGGTAATCCGTTGTACCCTATCTAGTGGTAAGCCATTTTACCCCATCCAATGGTAAGATGTCGTACCCAATCCAGCAGTAAGCCATTGTACCCCATCCAATGGTAATTCATTGTACCCCATCTAGTATTAAGTCATTGGGAACCCGACCAGTGGTAAACCATTGTTATCCCCACACGGAAATAAGCCGTTTTAAGATGAACTATATGGGTTTGATCCCTATCTCCTAGACATGGTATGTAGGAAGCCTCCCTAGTAATGAAACCAAATTATGGTAAACATCAGTGTCCCCCTATTGGGACCCATCTGTCTGGTCCGCCCCTCAAGCATCAGACCGACTGGGATTCTAACCACGCGTGAGCCCCAATATGTCATCGGGTCGATGTCCTCTATGTACACACAAATTTCATGCCCCATACTAAACTATGAGGATTTTTATTCCCTACCACAGGGATACATAGGATGCCTCCCTGAGGTGCAATCCCATCATTTATTCTCGATGTGGTCTTTCCCTTGAGCCTTGGTGTCTCGAGAAGATCATTCCCCAACTTGAAGGTTCTATTTCCTCTGGGTACCACCCATACATCCATTCCCATAGGTCACCTCCACCGGTGTCTCATAACATCACCAAAATATGTGGACATTTATTCCCTACCACAGGGATAGATAGGAAGTCTATTCGAGGCTCAATCCCAACATCAATGTCACCCTCTTGTCGGCTCCATCTCACTCCCCATCCACTCTCAATGGTTTATGTCCATCAATGATTCCTTCCAGGATGTCACCCATCTGATACACTCCTTTCAATGTTCTGATCAGTCTGGACATCCATATAATCCACTCCCTTTTGTGATCAGACCTGTCTGATCCATCTCCTCTAGATGTTAAACTAACAAAATACCCCTTGTTAAACATGGTAAGATGAAGAAAACTGTAGAGACATTCCTATGGAATAAAATTCCCCACATTCAACATGGGATGCCTCACTCTTCCACTCCCTCAAGAATCCCAATCATCAGGGGAGGAAACCCATATGCATCAGTGTTCCAGCATCCAGACACACCAATGATGTCTGACATGACTCCTCCCCCGACCGAAGGTTTTTACCCCTCATGGACCCCATGGAATGTCCTGACAGAAGCTACATAATTAACTGACGTCCATAAAGACATGGCACTGGGTAGAGTTTCAAAAAAATTATCTTATCTATATGAGGGAGACCCAGACTAGGTAACGAGTTCCGAGGATGAATACACATAAGGAGAAACCAAAATCCCATCAAGGATCAAATGTCCCAGTGCCATGTCTTTAAATAAGGAATAGATGCCTCCCACATTTGGAATGCGAGAATGCGGGGAAGCAGATGCACATCCTCCCAAACAAACAGATCTGCGCCCTTTAAAAAGCATCAGAAACAATAGTATTCACACACATTAAAAACCTAAATTATCACATTAAACATAAAGTAACTACACCCAAAAAACTATAACATAATATCCACCACATTCCATACACTATTGAAAACACTTTTCCAAAATCCATTCCTGTTTATCCAAATAAGAAAAAAATAATGACAAATTCCTTAAAATTTAATCATATATTCATTATAATTTTTTATAATTAAAACATTCTAATTACATTATATTCATTATGAAAATAATGTTTCTATTTGAAATGTAAATAGAATCATTAAACCACACACTACATCAAGAAATTCATTATTGATATTTCTTATTTATTCCATATTTCATAATTTCTTATTTGTAACCATACATGATATTACCAATAACCATTTTACAACCATTGAATTTTAAAATCAATACCATTACCTATTAATATTTTTAATTTTTTCCAATCATATTTGATAACCTGCCAAATTTTACCAAAAATTCACAATATATAATCTAGATACAACAATCCAACTAAACATCCAACAAAAGCTTCCTCTATAGTATCGATGAAAAAATACCTTTCCAAACAACTATTTATGTCAATCAATCCACCATGAAATGGGTTCCATACACTCCTCTATAAAATGTCATCAACCAGGGTCAAAAAGTTCATGGTGCGGCTCTGCATTTTTTATAGGGTTCAGTGATGGTAGTGAAGGCATTAGGCTAAAGGGCCAAGACCATAGCCCGACACTGATCTGAAGTAGGGGTACATGCGCATAGCCCCTCTGGTATGGATAAATTATTTTCTTAAGTCCCTAAAGTGGTTCCCAAGGTACCTGCACACAAACACTTGTCGGCCACCTTGATAAGATGATTGAAGTGATTATTTTGACTAAATCCTCAAAGCGTTGCTCTAGTCTAGCCAAAATACCGTCAGCAAGCAAGGTAATTGAGTGCCACAATTTTTTTGTGAATACCACTTGCGCACCCCAATTTGGTGTTCAAGTCACTTACGCACCCAACTAATTTAACGCAAGGTGATTTATTTGCCTATAAATAGTCCCTTTGGGCCCAATTTGTATGGCAGAATTTCCTGGAAGCCCAGTTGTTGCTCTGGTCACACAAGTACATTGTCCCAGTCTTTGGAAACATTCGAGGTATATCATCAACACCGTGAGTAGAGGATTTAAGGGAGGATCATTAGACTAAAGTACTCTTAGTGTTTGAAAACTGTAACACTTTCATGCCTAAATTGACCAAACCTCCCTAGGTCAAAAATACTTGTACGAATCCCATTCCTCTAATAAGAACATGAGCACCCACTTCTTGGATAACAAGTGAATACTTTTTAAGGATTGAGTGAGAACTCTCCCAAGTATTACTATACAGGTTGTCTGTCACTTACGTTAACATCATGTCGCCCATGTGTACTTGTGCGAACATACTTGCGCACCCTTTTCTACTTGAATTACCCTTTTTGATTCACATATTCTCTTCAATTTCATTAGTATAATAGCCATCATTCGTTCCTCAACTATTCATGGTATGGCTTCTTCTTCATTGGATCCATTTTCTCAAAGGGACTCTATTTAGACCTCCACAAAAACATCATAACTTATCAAACCCTTGGGAAAGGCACATCAGTATGACTCTTATTTGGGTTTGTATTTCTATAGTTAGAGGTTCCCCATATTTGGTTCAAAATGGAGTTAAGATTCATGAAATTCCTGTCGGTTTGTACATTGGCAGTCACATGCACCATTGTCCCAGAAACAGTGTTGGGAATTTCCCAATGTGGAAGAGGGTTGGGTCTTGGATTCTCCTTTCTCAAAGAGGTGACTAGGAACCTTATGTATATGGTAGTAAAGGTATAGTTCACACTTACTTTTCCACGGATGAAAAAAAATAATTATCCCTTTCCTACTCAGATCATTTAATTAGGGAAGCCTTCCTTGTGTAAGCCCCTCACCTTCATCCCTTTTTTCATACATTGGTCCCTTGTCCACTTTAAATAGAACAGAGGGATGGATAATTTCATCTCCTTCTTCCACGGTTGATGCGCCCACTTAAATAAGTGGAGGAGGAAATGTGTGAAGTGTCATTGTTGAATCTTTCCCATCCTCTTTTTTCTCACACGACTAATGAGTGATGTGGGCTTAGAGATATGCGATGATTACAACATGTGCACAAACACTAACAAAAGAAACTATGAGAAATCTAATTCCTATTCAAACCAGGATAAGTAGGTGTCCATCTCAAGGACCCAGCTCACTGGGCATCCTCCTTAGGAATTAATCCCAAAACTAAATCTTCAAATCACCAAGGCATCTTTTTCAATAAGTAATCCCAAACTCATCTTTCTCATTGGACCATAATATCCTATGAGATTTATCGAACTACATGGGATTTGATTCCAATTAATATGGGATATGTAAGAAGCCTCATTGAGGTTCAAACACAACACCTCAAATCAACCATGTTCTTCTTGGGCCATTTTCCCCATAGGGTCTGATCTTACTTGGAATCGCATATCCTTTCCATGTTCATTGGATTGCTTGACTATAAGTCCCACATTATGTTTTGACCAAGAATATTTTTCTTAGATTTCATTATCACATTACCATAAAGGTATGATGTGTCCAATTAAGTGACACCAAACTACAAGGGTTCTGATTCCTTTCACAAGTATACGTAGGTATCCAATTTGACGGGCACCATCCTAAGATCAAAACAAACCTTTGCCTCTGTGGATGACAACAAATTCTAGAGTACCCCACTAAGTGGCATAAAAACTAGTATCATCAAAAAAATGATTAAAAGAATCATTAATATATATATTAAAGGATCAAATTGATGGAAAACCTCAAAGAAATGAATGTTTCCATTAAAAGAAGAACCTTGAATGCATATTGATGATTCTAAATTTTACACATGTTGATAAGTGATTGTAAATTTCAAGGGATACTTATGATATAATTGGTTAATTAAAACAGATTCATGAAAATATCCAAAATTTACAAAGAGATTACAAGAGTAGACAATAACCCCCCTCCCCCCCAAAGGCTTTAATGAGTCTGACCTCCCATCCTCTTGACCAATGAATTCTCTTATGTATCATAAAATTTAAACTTAATGAATTCCTATCTTTGGAAAGAAGGTCCCCTTCAGATAAATAACTGTAGGAAGGTTCCAGTTACATGAATAAATCGAATGGAAACCACCTAGAATTAGTGATTATTAAAACTAGAACACATATTTTAAGGAACTTCGAAACCAAAATGATGAATCCGATTTGAATCCTTAACCAAGTTAATAATGTGACCCACATGTTATGACCCTATAAATTGATAAAGGAAGGAATTAAAATGGAATTAAAAATCCATGTATCCATATTAAATGATGTTTTTTAATAAATCTTGTTGTTGTATTCATGTTTTCCATAGAAATCCCTTCAATCCAAAGAATGGATTTCTCTAAGATAATATTTTTGAACATCCTGACCACTAAACATGCTGGATACCCATATATGGAAAAGATGTCATCACCAACCCATCGTACTCAATGTTGGGTATCTAATGTGCTGGTAAAGGAATATCACTAGCATGATACAATCCTGACTTTGGAGGTTGCACTATAGGCCCTCCAGGTCAACAAAAATCCTCGATCATCTGGCCAACGATGACCATTGATCAAGAAGAAAACAGTGCTAACCACCGTCTCTAACCATTTTGGGTCTTTATCCCTTGAGAGAAATAATCAATCCCACCCATACTATAGGTAGGTGGATCAAGAGGTTACTGAAGGCCTCAATTCATGTATGAAGGAGTCCTTTCTGAGGACTCCCACCAGAAATCACCACCAGAATAAGGCGGTAATGTACACCCAACATGATGGGGGTGTTGCCTCTAGAATTTTGGATCAGGTATCTCAGACCTGGGCATGCAAGATGAACTTCCAGGGACAACATCCAGTTAATAGAGAGCAGGTTCTCTCCTATTCCTCCTCCAGATAAGTCCATCAATTTTACTTGAGGGGAAATAATGGGTGGCACATACACCTGTCCGTCCTAATATAGCTGCTCAGCAGACTCATCTGACTGCATCCCACCATTCACACTAGATAAACCTAGTGGAGCACTTTGAACAGGTGCATACACTTGTTTACAAGTTATCATCTAGTCAGCAGGCTCATTTGACTACATTTAAAGAAGTTATCCAATCTAATGAGGTGGAAATTGGTAAATATGAAAAAACTCATATTTACAATCACCAATTCTGTTATCAGTCTCTTCTTCCAGAATTTATGGAATTCCATCAAACATATTTGATGGAAAATAGCCAGCAGACACATACACCTTCAAATGATCATCAAGCCTACCAACAGTCTCATTTGGTAGCACCCAAAGAAGTCTATCGGAAATCTCCGTCCACAAATTTGGGGCAGACCCAACTCTTTTCCCCCATGCATGAGTACTGAAAATATCCATTGATAGGAAAAGGAGGAAAAGAGCAAGAACAAACTCCTACTCTAGATACATAATGGATTTATATTCCCATTACGGCCGTTGAAGTCACCAAACACATATTATCAATAGTTAAAGGGAAAACACATATCCATGTCCATATTCTAGAAGCATGCATTATATTTAAACAACTACTTCAACAATATCTGGGGAAAAAACATATAAATCTGTCCCCTCACATGGGATAACACATCGGAAAGCCATCCCGAAGAAGATACACACCTCTGTTCTAGTCCAGGATTGTCCTGGGGCATATTCCTATATCATACGGACAACGGGATCATAAATATACACCCTTTCTAATTTTAGGTAATCAGTTCGTTCCAGTAACCACTCCAAGGTAGGCACATAAACCTACCAACAATAACCTATTTTCCAAAAAAGTGTCCACAATAAAGTATACGATAATATCCATGAAGAAGTCTCACCAATCCTCGTTAGAAAATGAAGAGTAAAGCTACGATGTGGCTCCTCTTAATGATGGAGTTCTTGAAGCCCTCAGACATGTATCTGTGGCTACTCAAGATCCTATCATCTCATTACCAAATTATGGGAGTGGTAGTTTTAATTCTAAAGTTCCTTGTCTGAAACTTCATCATAAAGGCTTGGTTCATGAAAATTCAGTCAATCCAGAGTGCCTATCGTTGGATGAGTACCACAGAAACCCTCTGTATGTCCAGAACACCCGGGGGAAAGAGTCTTTATCCCATTCTATAATCTGTCATGGTGATCCTCCTTGTGATGAAATTCACTGTGAAAGTACACTCTGTAGTAGTATTTCACATTGTCAAGAATTTTCCATGATTGACAATGTAGCGATGAGAATGCCCTCTTATATTGAGGAACATGAAAACACAAAGACAATCATGTCGGATGCCTTGGAATTACGTGTGAAAGACTTTCTCAACCAGATGAAATCTTAAGGCAATAGTCATTCTCTGAACCTCCCTTGGTTAATTTGCCTTTTAATATAGAGCATCCAATCTGGTCAGATCATGTGGAAAAACAACTTGTGAAAGATTAAAAAGTTGTGTTAAATATGAGGAAACAATTAGCTAAAGGAGAAATTCCAGTCATGTTTTGGCCTTTGGAAAATTCATAGTATAACATTCTAGAAATAATAATTGAAGATTGTGTTCATGATATTCATCTAAAATTATAGAAAACTATTTTTTTATTTGAAAATGAAAGTCTTACCATATTATGATTATACAAGTCATGTAAAGGTAATAGAAGGGTTTCAATGCCAAATTGACTTGGCACCTATCTCAGTTTCCCAACATCCAATGGTTAAAAAATAGTAGAGAACCCTTCAACATGAATGTTTAAATGCTCTAAAGATACTATGCCAGTTAATTTATGACCCCCCATCTAATATTCGTATTAGAGGATGAGGTGCATATGGAGCATTTCATTTCACTTCACTCCGAAATCAGAAAAGTCCTCCAAAAGTGGTTTCATGCAATTTTTTTTCACACAACTGGCCTCAATCAATAGGTTTTGTATGTAATAAAATGTATGCTCAAGAACAGGCCTCAACCAGTTCTCATCAGAATTTGTCCTCAAAGAAAAGATGTTGTTGAGCTAATTTTACATCAAGCATCTGAGAATGTTAATAGTCATCCCATTTAGAGGATGTCAGGTGTCATAGGATGCAAATTTCTGAAATAGCATGATGTTATTCTGAAACATGTGATTTATGAAATTGTCGGATGATGCCCCCTGCTAATGTCCAAACCAAAATCCACAAAATAAGAAGGGTAGTTGCCTGAATTTCAGAAATAGTAGTTCAAGAATCACGCCATCTTGCCCAGCCGGGGGCTCATTTAATTCAAACTTAAAATTCATCAAACAATGTTCAAATATTTGAAGAATAAGAACAATAATTTCCCCAAAATACAGGGCTGTGGGATTTTTCACATCTGCAATCCCCTCATAAATGAATGTTAGCTTTCTCCCAATTAGGGAATATTCCACAAGGAAAATGTACAACTGAACTATCCAAGGATTCCCTTCAGATTACTATCTGACAAATATTTCTAGGGATTTCATCATATAAGGGAACAAAGTCTCGTGAAATATTCAATGGGAGATGATCTAGTATAAACCTAGACAGAATGCCATCAATGCATTATGCATTAGTGAATGTTATGAATACCATTGCAGAAGCCCCTCCAAAAATTTAGTCCAATTAAGGGTAATCAGAAGATGAAGTTCTTGTCCATAATACGGTACACACTGAGGAAAATGAAGATGGTGTGTGTACCTGAAATCATAGGCTTACCCATGAATCTTGGTATGCCTTCAAATAACCAACTCCCCCTCTCCAAAATGAATCTAACAAGGGTAAAGGAAAAAATTCATATTGCATCTCACTTTTCCATTGGATAAGGTCAATCTATTTCACTTGAAGAGGGTTTTTCACTTCTAGAAGAGGAAATGCAGGAGTTGAAAAGACACAAAACAGAGATACTACGAAACATCATTTCTATAAGACGATATCCCGAGGAAAGCACTCATCTTGAAAATACTGTTGGATATCCACAACAAGGGGGATTTTTAGTAACTACATATGAAGATAATGAATTCCCTCTATTGAGTCTACAACCAAGGTAGGTATCAACACCCCCATCAGTGGTTTTACTGATTGTTTCACCAGCTCAAGCTGCAGTTTATATACTTGCATATGATCCAACTCATTCGTACCTTCCACAAATGCTTATGAACACAATTGAGGAATTAAAGAATCTATTTTAATCTATGGAGGAACAATGTTCACCAGTTCATCTTGAATATAGAGCTTACCCTGAATGCGTGGATGCAATTCCTCCCCCACCAAATTTTGGGAATACCACATTCCCAATCATTAATGGTTCAGGAGATCGGGAACAACACTTAACACATTTTTTTTCTCATTTTGATCCTATTATGGGAACTTCTCAACAACTCTATGTAGTTATGAATTGGTGTTTTGTGAATTCATTACAAGGATTGACTTTTTTCTGGTATACAAGTTTTCAACCACGATAAATTACGGGATGGGAAGATCTCGGTAAAAAATTACTTCTTCAATTTAGCTCAAATATACCAAAGGAAAATGTTTTTGATCATACTAATTGTAATCCAAGATAGAATGAAAGGGTTTCATATTTCATTACATATTGGGAAGGAATAAAATATTCCTTAAGTATAGCACTCCCTCAAGAATAGTTTATGCCAATTTGTGTGGGAAATCTGCGTGACGAGTTACGCACACCATTGATCCCTTGGAAATACAGAGGAAGGTTTCATGACCTTACTTAGATATCTCAATAGATATAAGATTATATTATAGAAACTATGGATAAAACTTGTGTAATTCCATTAGCTCCGGGAAGGAAGATAGGAAAGTCAGAAGCTGATAATATCACACTGAAGCATGCACCTATACCTGCTTCTACTTCAAAACCTTCATCATACTGAAGGGATCCGCTTCTTGAGAATCATCAGGAATGACTGTCTCATCAAGATGACCAAAGATATCAAAGGTAGAAATAGTTTGAGGAATTAAAGAATAATGTATATTCTTTCAAGAATGAGAAAGTTCCTAGCTACTTCATCTCAGCCTTATAAAACAACTTGGTTTAGTTTCCAAGGCCGAAGAAACCAAATAAACATGGAGATGAAGATCGTCTGAATTATTTTCCCTTTAATCAGATATTAGGACACCCTATTCAAGAGTGTTTTGTTTTCAAGGACTTTCTGCAATATATGGTAGAATCTGGACAAGTGAAATTGAAAATTTTATTAGCTCAAGTAGCAAATGTTACTCCTACCAATCTAGAGGAAGAGGGAGAATGGAAATATGTTAAAAGTAAAAATGTGGAAAAATATAATGATTGGACGATCAGAAAAATGATCAACCAGACCCATGATATTTTACGAACACAGTTTACACAACCAATTACGTATTCTACCACTCATACCATAGCAAAACCATCTTCATAAAAATTAAATTCCTCAATGAATAAAAGTGATCATCAGGACAAAGAGTATTCAGAAGAAGATTAGTTTGTATCAAGGCCAAATTTTTCCTTGACCATGGTAGATTTTATGCCATCGATTTCAAAATCACAGGCACCGCCCTGCCAAATGGTACAACCAGAATTAACCTATAAAGAAAAATCTTCATTAGATGAAGAATTGATATTTCGTTCTGTTAATTTTATCCATTTAACAGATCCTTATGACAATAGTGATTCTGATTATAGTGAGAAAGAATTTCATGTACTTAATTGGGGAACAAGAGGAAGTGGCCAAGGTCGAGGATACATGGGATGAAATGGGAATTCCATAAACTTCCATTTTAACTCTACCCCATATCAAACCATATATGCGGAATAAACTCATGGATGGTCCCTTCAACAGGATCAATAGGAACAAGGAGTTTCTTCCATGAATGGAAGGTACAGTTCTAGTACAATAATTTTCGAAGACCGATTAAAATCCCCACCATCATCTTCTCAACAAATGAATAGACTTAATTAGTCTAATTTACCAAATCCAGTAGTATTTCTAGATTCTGGTCTGATATAGAGTAAATATATATCAGAAGATTCACTATCTAATGTACTTGCAAATCCAAATATCCATGTTGGGAAACATAGACCTTTGGATCCAAAGTATGATGTATTGAAACAATTGGCCCAAGTATCAGCCAAGTTAGCAGTTTTGAATGCATTGAATCTATCAAAAGATCTTCGAGAATCAATTATTGATGCCTTGTTAAGTCCTTACGAATTTGAAAACGAAGTTGCACATACTGATTTTTACCTTATATAGAATGATTCTGAAGAATGTATGGTAGTCATATATTTTACAGATGAAGATGAATACCATGTGTTGCATGGACATTTTAGCCCTTTGTATTTGACTGGCATGTTCAATGACAAAGATATCAGACGAGCCTTCATTGATAATAGCTCCGGGGTCAAACTCATTCACGTTCGTAAACTTCATCGATTGGTCCTGTATGAATTTGACTTATCTCCTTTGACATTGATGTTTTAAGAAGTTTATTAGAATGTACAAGAACCTTTGAGAAATATTACACTCAGAACTCAGTTTGGAGATCATGTTTTTAATTTAGATTTCTTGATTGTTCGTCAGGACACAACCTTCAATATTCTTCTTGGAAGGCCTTGGCTGCATCAACATATAGCCATACCCTCTTTATACCACCAATGTTTGAAATACTCTTTCAATGGTCAAATTGGTACATTGTATAGTGACATGGCTCCACTTAGATCCTGTGAATCTCAATAAATTGAGGTATAGTTTTTTGGAAAAAAAGGAATGAAGCGCATGACAAAGGAGATAACCAGAGTTAATGCTCCAAAGGGACTAGAAAAGATCCCAAAAAATCAATTTATGCATTTTATCACATATTATGTTTTACATAACAATCAAATTGAAAGGGTAAAACAAAATCCAAAGAATTATCTAGTAATTTACATAATGTCAATTGTGGAAATTCAGACTGACATCATGGGAGAAATTATTGCTACACCAAGAAATGATGGAAGCCTGAGTTGAGATGATTTCATTTCATCTGCTGAACTAAAACAAGCCTCTACTTCGTCAATCAGAGTAGAAGAAATTATAGAAAAATTAGGGGAAGATAATGATGTCGATTCTAAATCTATCAATCCCTCATTATTACCACAGGAAGAGCCTTCATCATCAGTAGGGTCAGATAAGGTGGCCTCTTCTTTGAGATGATCAAATACTGATTCCTCCCCAAATTTGGGAGTTTTTTTCTCGTCATCTAATTTGAAAATGAATATATAATAGGTAAAACATAATGAAGAAGAAGAGGATGATCTCAGGGTTACTCCTCCATCATTTGATGAAGGTGTCTCTACCATCATGGATGAACTCAGAGAAATAAATCTGGGTACAGAAGAAGATCGACACCCCACTCTAATTAGTGCGTCCATGACCTCTGAAGAAAAAGAAGTATATAAAAAATTTTCTAAAGAAACATAAAGATATATTTTCTTGGAATTATACAGAAATTCTAGGTCTTAATCTTGATATATAAACCCATCATTTGGGTTTTCCATAAGAACATCATAGATTTAAGCAAGAAGCAAGGAGAACACAACCAACTCATGCCTCTAAAACAGAAGTTGAAGTGGATAACCTTATAAAGTCTAACTTTTTCTAGGAAGTTCAGTGTACCAAATGGTTGGCCAATATTGTTCGAGTGAAGAAGATTAATTTGAAAATTTGAGTCAACATTGATTTCATAGATCTTAACTAACATTGTCCTAAAAATTATTTTCCAATCCTGATTAAAGAAATTATAATTGATGAAACAGTTGGTTATAAAGCTTTTTCCTTCATGAATGTATTCTTTAGGTATAATCAAATCCATATTGCCCCAAATGATGAAGAATCTATAGCCTTTTGAGCCCCTCAAGGTGTGTTTTTCAATCGTGTAGGGCCCTTTGTCTTAAAAAATGCTGGTGCAACATATCAACGTGCCAGGCCCCATATATTTAAACACTTATTAGGGATATTTGTTGAATGATATGTGGATGATTTGGTGGTCAAATCCAGAAAAATTTCTAATCACTTGGTGGATTTGGAATCCATATTCAATAAACTTCGTCAACGTAGTTTCAAGATGAATGACTTGAAATGTTCTTTTGGGGTAACCTCATGAAAATTACTTGGCTTTGTTGTACGCCATCATGGTATCGATGTTTATCCAAAGAAAACAAAATCCATCCTTGGTATTTCACCTCCTAGAAATTTAAAAAAAATTAAGGGGCTCCAAGGAAACATAGCCTATATTCGCTGCTTTATCCCCAATTTGGCAGGCAAGTGTTTACACTTAACCAGATTAATGAATAAGGGAGTCAACTACCAATGGATAGAAGATTTACAAGAAGAATTCAATAGTCTCAGGAAATATCTCCTGATTCCACCAGTATTGATTCCGCATATTGAAGGAAGAACACTTATAATCTATGGGACATATTAAGAGTGATCCCTAGGTTCCTTCCTTGCCCAAAATAATGATTATGGGAATGAAAACGACCTTTATTATCTCAGTCGAACTCTGATTGATGCGGAAACTCAGTATTCAAGTATTGAAATGTTCTACCTGGAATTAATCTTTGAATTTCAGAAATTGAGACATTAATTGCAACATCATGAAGTTAAATTTGTATCTCATAATAACCCACTCAAATTTATCCTCGGTCGTTCTTTTCTTACAGAACGTCTAGCACAGTGGGCGGTTATTTTGCAACAATTTGATATCCATTTTATACCTTAAAAGGCAATAAAAATCTAATCTCTGGTTGATTTCCATGCTGAGCATCCATCTGCGGAAGATGCATCATTTAATACTGAGCTTCCTGATGAAGAGGTCTTCTTTATTCATTATAATTTCCAAACATGGGAAATGTATTTTGATGGTGCATCCAGTATTTCAACAGAAAAGAGAACGGAAAACCCTAAAATCAACAATGTTTGATTTGGAATTGTTATTATTTCCCCAGAAAAGGAAGTATTTCCTTATTCATTCCAATTATCATAAGGTGGTACCAAAATGAAGTAGAATATAAATATCTCATCACAAGTTTGTAATTGGCCCTTTAGGTGAAAATATATTATTTAATGGTAAAAGGTGATTCTGAATTGGAAATCAAAAAAATTAATGGGGAATATTATATCATAAAAGAGTAATTAATTCCTTTGTGTGATTGCATGATTGGATGAGTGGATAAATTTACCTCAGATCTGATATTGTCTTATGTCCCGTGATAAAAAATTGATCAAGAAGATGCATTGGCTAACACAACTACAGCCTTGGCAGATCCAAATCCGGACGACATAGTTATCAGCATAACCCATCATCATGTGGTCAAACCTTTTGTTCAAACCAAAATGGAGTAAATTAATGAAATTTTCCCTATTTCTGAACCATATGGTCATACCACAGAATGAAGAAAATCCATCAGGGAATATTTTCAAAATGGGGTACTTCCACCAAATAAGGCCGAGAAGGAGACGATCCGGCGGTGAGCGGACAATTTTACTCTTTATGATAGTATAGACAACTAAAAGATCATTTACAATAATGGCTTTGATGGAATTCTATTTCTATGTATTGATGGGGAAGAGACTGAAGCTATCATGAATGAAGTACATTCTGGAGCTTGTGGTGCCCACCAATCTCGGCAAAAACTCTCCGATCGGATTGGAAGGCTTGGATACTTTTGGCCTTCAATAAAACATGATTGTATAGACTTCACTACAAAATGGCATTCATGTCAAGTGCATTCCATTATCATTAATCAATCCCCATATTTTCTACATAAAACTAAATACTCTTGGCCATATGGCACATGGGGAATAGATTATTTAGGGCCCTATCCTCTAGCCATAGTTAAGCAGTTCAAGTATATTCTAATTGCTAATGACTTATTCTCTAAATGGGCTGAGTAAATACCTCTCAAGGAAGTCCTAGCCAAAATCATTGTGTGTTTTTTCAAAACTAATATCAACACCAGATTTGGTGTCCCTCAAACTATTTTGATGGGCAATGTCACCAATTTTTGTTCTACTAAAGTAAAAATTTGTATTAGGAACATAATGTCATGTCCAACCATTCAACTTGCTATCATGCAGTGGCTAATGGATAGATAAAGGCCTTCAATAAGACACTTTAAAATATATTCTAGAAGATGGTGGACAAGGATATGAAATCATGGCATGATAATATTTTGAATGCTTTATGGGATTATTATACAACTACCCATACTACTACCCAAAGAAACTCCTTATTCAATAGAATATGAAACTGAAGTAGTTTTTACAATTGAAATAAAATTCCCTTCACTTAGAGTTGCACTCTATGATCATTTGACTACATATAAAAGATCTATGAAATGGTTCAAGGAGTTGGAAATATTAGACGAGAAAATACTGCATACTTTGCATCATTTAGAAGCCTATCAGAATAGAATAACACGCTCTTTTAATAAGAACGTTCACCTTTGTCCATTCCTTCATGGAGAATTGGTATTGGTACTTGAGACTCCAATGATGCTAGAAATGATACCTCCAAAAGATTAACCAAAATGGGAAGGACCTTATTCCATAAATAAGGTCTATTCAAATGGATCCTATGCCTAAATCTCAATAGATGGAGAGCTCGTTACAACTCCAATGAATGTGTGATTTTTGAAGAAATACTTTGTGAAATTATACACATTAGTCCTCACTAAAAAACTATAAACTACATATTACCATGTCCTTATTGTAAGACATAAAACTGCACAACCCCCATGTCCTAGTTACAATCCATTAAATTTCATAACAACCGGCAGTGTTCATGCTACATGACTTTTAAATGCAAAGCATCATTTGTACAACTAATATTTTCCAAATTTGATGTTAGAAGTTTCTATAAGAAAACATCATTGAAATCAAAAATACTATTATTAGTACATGATCCCCTCTATCTCCTATGTTTGAGTCAAATATATATAGATGCCATGTTTCAAGAACAACATATGGCTCTATTCTCATTTTCAATTAGATACGTAGAGATGCCAGAATCTCCAATTTTGGGTCCAGACAAAACAAAAAAAAATTCTTCTTTAATTTTTTCTTCCAGTATATGAATCATATCTTTATAGAGTGTTTCCTTAAGATTTATGATTTGGTCCTTATACCATTTTATGTTTTAAGATTTAACATTCTCTAAAAACATTTAAAAAATACCCCAATCTTCATGCCAAGCTCCATTAGCATGATGAATTATTCACTGAAGAACTACGTACGTCACGATTCTCATCTATTTTGAGATATGTAGATATGCCTAGGTCTCCAATCATGGGCCCAGCCATGATAAACACATCCTTTATTTATTTTTTAAGAGTCAAATCTGCATAGATAATGTTTTTAAGAACTATGTATGACTTTATTATTTCCCCAGAAAGACATATAGTGACACTTGGGTTTTATCACTTAATCTAGTTACAATACGTCTTTCCTTCCATATCAGTTAATTTTTGTCCTTACCACATGATGTTAAACTATAAAAAAATATGATACCCTTATTTTTAATTTGTTTCACCTTTCTATTATAGAAAAGACCCTTACGACTCATTGTTTCTCACACCTATGATACCTCAAGTGAGCTTAGGAATTGGATAAGGTTCTCTTAATATAAGTAAGGTGTTTTAATTATTTATGGGGGTTCATATGTCCTCATTGCATGACTTTAAACTGCACATCATAATATTAATCTCGAAGAAAGAAATAATGTATCCATTTTACATGTGAGTTTGATCTATGTAAAGGATATCAAACTCATGGCCAATACTAGTTCAAATATTTCTCATATACATTGAACATAAACAGTTTCCATATTTCATACTCTTAATCATAAATATTTTCATGTCTTCATAATATTTCTTACAGTTTTGGGAAAAAGGGTTTCTAATATCTAAGATATATTTTTCCTGACTATGTAGCACATTCCCTTAGGTGGCCTTGCATAAGTTGCCTACATAACTGGCATGCCAGTCAAAAGATACCACTTTTTGGCTATGCATCATATGAATTAGTTGGATCTGAATAATACAACCCCCATAACGGGTTTGTAAAAGTATTGTAACTTCATTTTTGGTTATAGTATCCTTATCCCCATTAATCTTTGATAACAATATACAAGAATCAGTATTTTAAAACAGTAATTGAAGTATACTTGTCCCATTATCTTTCTCAAAATCTAAAAGTCCTCAAGACCATGTTTTACACATTTTCCACTCCTTGTGTTCAATACAATTTGAAATAACCTTGAAATCCCTTGGCCACATATTATATATTGTTTCCATTTCTGGTCCTAATTGTATGACCTTAAACTAAAGACACCATATCTCTTACATTTGGGTCAGACCTTCAGAAAATCAATTTTCCTCCTATTCTTTGGACATATTGGTTGGAAATACCCTTTCCGTATTCAGGTACCTTTCTCCATAAATCAAACTCTGTTCTTCAAAATATCTGAATCTCCATAAACATTCTTCGACTTTTAGAAATAGAATGTTAACTTCTGAGATCTCTTTTGTTTGACTATGCAGTACGCGCCCTTAGGTGGCCTTGCATAAGTTACCTAAATGAAAATCCTATCAATCAAAAGATTCCACTTTTTTGATATGTAGTATATTCCCCATTGGTCCTGCATAAGACAACCCCCATAATCATTTTTTCAAATAATGGTAAATTCTTCAAGGAAAAGACTTATACTAATGAATTTAGATCTTTTCCCATATCATTCATCAATTTTAGAAATTCCCAAATCACAGTTTACAATTTTTCAATCCATACGTGAATATGATAGTATGTTACAAACAAATTATCAAGAAATTGGGAGAGTTTTCAAATACCTTGAGTTAAAGCTAAAGACATTAAATTAAATCCACACAATGTCCTCAATACAATACTTTAAACTGCATAGTGAAATATCCTCATTGTAAGAATTTAAACTACACAACACCATGTTAACACTACAAGAAATTAAACATCACAATACAATTTCCTCACTACATGACTTTGAATTGCACAGTACAACATACTCATTGGATGACTTTAAACTGCACAGTACAATGTCCTAGCTACAAGGCTTTAAACTACACAGTACAACATCCTCACTATAAGACTTTAAACTGCAAATTATGATGTAAAAAATTCCCCTTTCTGAAATTTTTTAACCATTAATCATACACCAAATACGTTTCGAAAGGGCTTTCCTATTCTTGACTTATGTCTGTCTAAATATCCCTTTTTTCATTCATAAAATTTTTTTCCATGACAAAACCACCTATTATGGTCCTGATTCATCCAAATATTATTTTACCTTATCTATTAGTAGAAAAATATTAAACTTCAAGAAATCTTTCTTCCTCACTATGCTCCACAAGCCCTTAGGCGTTCTTGCATAAATTTCCCACATTACAATCTTGTCAGTCAAAAGACGCCACTATTTGTAAATGCAGCATATTCCCTAGTTGGTCCTGCATTATACTTCCCCCATAACGGGTTTCTCAAATAATGGTAACTTCATTCCTGGAAAAGACACCCCTTTTATTGATATTGGTTTTAAATTTGGTGATCATAAAAGTCATGGATAATGATTCCCCTTGGAAAAGTTTAAATAATATTAAAGCAATTTTTAGCCACAGAGTCTTGTTTGTGATCTAATTTCAAAATTTATGGTCAAATCTATTCGACCTTAAATACCAGCCCTTTATAGTCCAACATTCATAACTCTAAACTACCAAGAACAAGAGGCATGATACTCACTAGACTGATAACCCGCAATGGGTTCTCTGAACAAAAGTCGAGTCCCAACTCACTAAAGGTAATTTTTTATGATTTAGGTAATGTTTGAGTAATAAAATATCAAAATACAAATATTTTGTAGGGTAATCTACATGACCCTAGAAACAGTTGAACTATGATCACTAGGCCCCATGGATTATGCAAATAATAGAGAATCCCTCAAAACATGATGTGGCTCCAAATCAAACCAAATGATGTTAGAATGCATAAAAGTTCTCTACTTTTACCATAGAACAAGATTCATTTCATTCTGAATGAATCAAATTATACAAGGGGGGTTTTGTAGATACCATGAATTCTGTTTCATTTAATTATCTCAAAAATGTCGTCAACTAAGGTAAAATAGTTCACGGTGCGACTTTGTATTTTTTAGGTGGTTCAGTGACAATAGTGAAGGTATCAGGCCGAAGGCCCGGGACCGCAGCCCCCGCGGTATGGATAAATTATTTGGCTAAGTCCTTAAAGAGGCACCTAAAGTGACTGTGCACAAACACTTGCATGAATCCTCACTAAGGCAGATTAAAGTTATTATTTTGACTAAATCCTCAAAGCAGTGCCCTAGTCTAGCCAAAAAACCATCGGCGTGCAAGGTACTTGTGCGCCCCAATTTTTCCACACAACCCACTTGCACGCCCCAATTTGGCACGCACATCACTTGCACACACAACTCATTTTTCCCAAGGTCATTTATTTTCCTATAAATAGACCCTTTGGGCCCCCATTTGTACAGATGAATTTCCTCGGAGCCCAATTGTTGCTCTGGTCGCCTTAGTACTTTTCCCCAGTCTTCTGAAACATTCAAGGGGGTTCTTAAACACCTTGAGTAGAGGATTGAAGGTAGGATAATTAGACATAAGTCCTTTTAGTGTTTGAAAACCTTAACACTTACATTCCTAAATTGCCTAACCTCCCTAGGTCATAAATACTTATGCGCCTCCCATTCCTCAAATAGGAACACGATCACACAACTTCCTAGATCACTTTTCAATACTTTTTAAGGATGGAGCGAGGTCTCTCCCAAGTATTACTATATAGATTTTTCATCGCTTATGTTAACTAGAGGTCACCCATGTAAACTTGTGAGACCATACTTGCACGCCCTTTTCTACTTGAGAACCCCTCTTTGATTTACTTATTCTCTTCACAATCTTTAGTCTAGAAGACATCAAGCCTTCCTCAGCCATTCATGGAATGGATTCATCTTCATTGGCCCCCTTTTCTGAATGGAATTATGGTTAGACTTCCACCAAAACCACCTTACTTATCAATCCTTTGGGAAAGGCACGTCATCGTGTATCCTATTTTGGTTTGTATTTCCACAACCAGAGGTTTCAAAAATTTGTTTCACAATGGGGTTAAGATTCATGAAATGTCTGTGGGTTTGTATATTCGCAGGAAAATGGACCTTTCTGCCAGAAATCATGTTGGGAAGTCCCCAGTTTAGAGGAGGGTTTGGTCTTGGTGTATGCCCATCACCTTTCCTACCAGGATCATTTAATTGGAGAAACCTTCTTAGTGTATGCCCATCACCTTCATCCCTTCCTTCTTACATTAGACCCTTGTCCAATGTAAATAGAACAGAGGGATGGATCCTCTCCTAACCCTCTTCCACGGTCGACACACCCTCTTTCCTCAATAGAGGAGGAAAAGTGTGAAGTGTCATTGTAGAATCATTCACAACCTCTTGTTTATCACACAGAGCATGTCTCACATGGGCATAGAGATATGTGATGATAACAACATGCAAAAAACACTCACCAAAGGAACTACGGTAATTCTGATTCCTATTCAAACTAGGATACGTAGGAAGTTGTATCAAGGCCTGAGCTACCTAGGACTCTTCCTTAGGAATTAAGCCCCAAATTCAATCTTTAAATCATCAAGTAATCCTTTTTAGTATGTAATCCCAAACTCATATTTCTTATAGAACTATACTCTCCTATGATATTTATTGAACAACGTGGGATTTTATTCCCATTAGTATGGGATACATAGGAATACTCCTTGAGGTTAAAACCCCACAATTCAAATCAAATATGTTCTATGTGGGCCATATACTTAATAGGGTCTCATCCTACTTTGAATCCCACATCCTTCCCATGTTCTTTGGGCTGCTTTAGTATAACTCCCACATTATGTTTTGACCAAGCATCTTTATCTTAGTGGTACTTATCACATGACCTTAAAGGTATGATGTGTCCTATTAAGTGACACCAAAATAAAAGGGTTTTGATTCCTTTCACAAGGATACATAGGTAGCCCATTTTACGGGCATGATTCCAAGATCCAAACTAACCTTTGTCTCACTGGATGATAAAAATATCCAGAGTGCCCCATTGAGTGGCTTAAAAACCAGTATGATTACAATGATTAGTAAAAGAATCTATAATTGGTATATTAGAGGATCCAATTGATGGAAAACCTCAAATACATGAATTTTTCCATTAAATGCTGATCCTTGAATGCATACTGATGATTCTAAATTTTACACATGTTAATAAGTGATTGTAAATTCCAAGGGATACTTATGATATACATGGTGAATTAATAAGGATTCATGAAAATATCTTAAATATAGAACGTGTGTCCTGGAGTAGACAGTAATTACCCCCAAAAGGGTGTGACGAGTCCGACCTCACATCCTCTCGACCAATGCATGATCTTAAGTATCATAATGTTCAAACATAACGAAAACCTGTCTTTCCTAAGAATTTCCCCATTGGATAAATAACTGTTCGATGTTTCTAGTTCCATTAATAAATCCAATGTTAACGTCTTAGAAATAATGATTCTTAAAACTAGAACGCTTATTTTAAAGAACTATAAAAGAATCACCAAAACCATGAACACACAATAAACCATCCATAACCTCCATATCAAAACCACAACTCATACACCAAACCAAATACTAGAATAACGCATTACCCCTCTAAAAAATATTTAAATATTTCATAAAAATAAAAATAATATAAAAAATTCAAAATTTGAGAACAGAACATTAATCAACCATCTTCTAAAAATAACAATTTCCTGTTTAAATGTTATCAACATAAATAAATAATTCCAAATAATTAATTTCATTCTTTATGGAATTAACACATTATGAATAATTATTAAAATATATAAGAATCCATTATCAATGTACAAATAATTGTAAAAATAAACTATTTACTGTCAACATATATAAGACCATCATTTTATAAGTAATATCAATGAATATCATAAATGAAATGATAATCACTGTATTATTTTTTATTTCAAATTTAATAGTTAATAATATCATTGATATTATCTAATAGCATTTTTTCATTAAAAAGTAAAAAAAGATACTTACATATTCTCACATAAATAAATAAGTAGAAGTCTTAGACACCAAACACAAAATAAAGTGAAATTTAATTCATATTAAAAATGTTAAGAAGATGACGACACCAATAATAACACCCAAATAATGATCTAGAACACCTAGGAGCACATAAATAGCTATAAAAAATTACAGAAGGATAAAAAAATTAAATCCAAACACTTTTATAAGTTCATAGTGAGAGTGAGTGTGAATGAACATGAATATTAAAAATATGAATGAAGATGGATAAAACCTTATATCATATGGATATTGAACTTTTTAAACAAAGTGAACAATGTTAATCTTGATGTTTCCATGTTATTCAATGAAATACCTATGATCACATATGTATTGGGGAATATTGATGTAATTATGAAGAATTTTAAAGGTATTATAAATTTAAAATTGATAAAAAAAATGTAAAGAAACATGGTGTGATAGTTAAAGGTCACATCAATATGAGCCAAAATCAAATGCACCTCAAAAAATCACATTAGGTACTCTTTGAATCTCTCTATGAATCCCACTATCAAAACTATGTAAAATACAAGACTTTAAATATTTATATAGTGAATTTTTTGTGGTAACATAAGAAGAATAAAACTTATAAGGATCATGAAATAATCCATGGTATTATATCCCAAAACCCAATGCACATCAATATGAAAAAATAATGCAATGAAGGGAAGTAAAACACAAAAGAACATGGAAGAAATAACTATGTATTCAACATCCCATAAATCCACAAAAAATGTCATTGAAATTTACATTATGTAACTTTTTTATGATTAACTAGGAATCATACAACAGATTAATCATTGGTACAACAACATGTCTGAATAGCCCACAAATATTCATGTTCTTCCAAACCAAACCACACTGATGTAGATCTCAGGTTAGATTATTCCAAGAGAATCACAAAAAAATAATTCCATGTTTGAATACTATATAATATTATTATACATAGTTAAGATAAACCCATGAGAATTTATGCTGCAACCAAAACTGTTTGTGCTACCACTAATCTTCGACCTCAAAACATAGAAAGACATTTCACTCACAACATATTACATAGGTTGTGACACACACTTCACAAAAAATAAAATCACTTTAGAAATATCATCATGTTGATACACTAATAAAATAACCCATATTACACCCTATATGAAATATAACATCTAAATATATTGGGAAAAAAATACCTCAATGTACCATTGAAGTATTTTTGAGGTAATTGTGTTTGTTGACAAAGTGGGCCTCTGTGTTGTGTTTTTTGACAATGAAAACCATGAAATACTACTTTATTGAAAAAGGTAATTTCTTTGAGGCATGTAGAGTTCAATGGATTTTGTTAATTATCCATGTTTGATTCAAGAATTTAGACAATAGAATGGATGATATGGAGGTTGTACAGAAAGAGAAGATACAGGTTGACTCCGTTTTCCAGTGTTTACCAAATTTTTGGGATTGAAAATCGATAAATGGAGAAAAGTTTTTTTGTAAGAGGGACTTGCGTGACGGTGTCTAGGACAATTGGAAACATGAATTCCATATGGTATTTGAGATCATAACATCAAAATATGTCAAATGGAAAAGGGACACCCAAGTTTTATGTTTGGTCGTGCAAGTGACTTGGGCGACAGAGACTAGGGTGGCGAGACCTGCGCGCTGAGGGGAGACTTGCGCACCATTGCACAGGGTGTCCAAATTCCTATAAATAGAGGGAGAACCCTCCTCCTTCATTATGAGTTCAACACATAGAGACAATCAGAGCTCCCATCGCACAGGTATGGTGGTCACGCAAGTGGTGGTGTGGTCGCACTAGTAGATGTTGTGCACCAGTTGTTTGATTGGCATCCAGAGTGGTTTGGGCGGGAAAGGAAGGGAGTCACCCATGTTTTGAGTTGAAAAAGAGTGTGTCACCCAAGTGATTTGGTGACACATTCACACTAGGTTTTGAAGAAGCATGACAGTTGATGGATGGGTGCCAAAATTCTTTTGGGATTAAAATGGTGTGAGTCTCACAAGTTTGGAGTTGCAGAAGCTAGTGTCGTGAATGTGGTTAAGGTGAACATGCATGCCAGTTTTAACTTGCGCGCCAAGACATGCGCGCCAACATAGAGAAGGTCGCCTGGTATGGTTGAAGCATAACAGTGATTCAGGGCTGGGTGGAAGCTGGAAGATTGCCCGATACCTTCGGTGCAAAGTGAGATTCATCCATGGGGGAATGTTGGGCTTCAACAAAGTATCTACTTACAACAGAGGATGTATTGATTATTGATAATGAAGAGACTTATAGGCCTATAAATTGTGAGTGGATCATTTCTAGATTAGTAAGAAAAGGAAGAGGAAGAAGGTGATCATCTCCACCGGTAGTGAGTTAGAGAGAGAGAGATAGGTAGTAACCCTTGGAAAAGTAGTGAGCTGAGCCTAAACATTGTAAAGGCAGTGAGGCTGGGAGTAGAAGTTATCTATCCTGAACTTTGTAAATAGTAGTGAACTTTAGTGTATTTGGTACAATGATGAATCTTCTTTGTATGCTCCTTGGACGTAGCCTAGTGAGGGTGAACCAAGTAAAACTCCATGTGTCCTGTGCATGATTTAGTTTCTGTTAATACTTTGCTGCAGGAAAGAGAGAGAAGAGAGTCTTTCATAACAACGAGACATGATCAATAGGGCAGTTGTTTTAATCTTTCATACCATGATTCACCCCCATCTCAGGGTATCTAACATAGTGGACCTAAAAAAATCACTAGTCCTTACTTTTTTCATCACCCAACATGTCAAAATTTGAGAAAAATTGTGAATTTTTTTGAAGGTATAAGCCATCAAAATAAATAAAACCATATTATTCTTCTCCTTGATTATTAAAACTAAAATTATATGCAAATAAATTAATAGTTATCCAAATCACCGAAGGAGATACCTCTCAAACAGAAAATATAACACCACTAGAACTGATTGTAGTATAAGAATAAAAAAATATTTATAAAATCTAGGAAATAGAAATCATCTCAAACTAAACAAACATGTTTCAAAACATATCAATATATTATATATGAATTTTAGATTCATTTTCCCATGTGAACTCCTATAAGATCCCATTACTACACAATATATGAACCAAGGGAATGACATAACCACACAACATCATCTCATGATGATTATGTATTTCAACTAGATTCTCTAGAACATTACATCATCATCTATATAGAAATCACCCTAACCAATGACATGGAAAGAATTGTGAATATATTTCATATCTTTTTACTAATAGAAAACATCATTTATATGTTCTATCTAGGTTTGTAGAATAATATGATACACCAACTCTCCCACATTCTCGAATACATTAAAAGTTCTTAAATCTCATAGAGAATGATTACTAACAAATCTAAACAATTAATGTATATAAATAGGAAAAACATTAAAATTAAATTGTCACCGACCTCAAAAATTTAGAGTCCCAACCTCTGATCTACATAATAATCCTGATATTATTGTACTACATTCATCATCTTATGAATAAAAAAATAAATTCGTGGTCACTCTTTTCAACACATCCATCTTATAGACCACATGATCACTAACCATGATCTAGTATAACCAATAATTATGAAATCACCTATACAATGACTTATATAGAGGCATGTAAATGGTCTGTCGGATGATATTATTATACGAAAACAAGAAAACTAATAAATCATAATAGAAAAAGATCAGAAATCTATAACACTATCATATAATTTATTTATAAATATCTAAATCATCAACTCACCATGATTTTATTTATGAGATTTAAAAGTTGTGATGAATCATTTATGAGATCCAAAACACTAATTAAGTCCTCCCCCAAAGAAAGTAGGTAAAATAATGATGATATTTCTATATAATAGTACCAAATACCTAATGAAACATGACCACCTTATCCACCTATAAAATTACTAAAAAATATATAGTACTCAAATAATTTATAACAATAGAAATGTAAAACATATTCAATTAACCAATGATCATTGATATATATTTATATTCTCTTATAGATCCTAAAAAACTGGTCATAAAAATAATTAATATTTCAACCCACTTTCACTCATTGGAATTTAGTGGTTTTAAAACTACTATTGGATAACAATTCTCCACCATCACCTATGGGTAGACCAAAAACCATGAAGAAAAATAAAATAAAAACAACATCATCCAAAGCCACTCAGAATACTCTTCAATGCTTCATATATCTATTATATTCCCATATTCACAACTAAGAGTGGCCTATGATATTAAATGGGAACCATCTCTTTTATTTTTGAGGAATAAAACAACCTTATTACACATAACACATTATGAAATTCATTATCTAACCATCCCTTGGGAAAATTAAAACACAAAATATTATAATGTGAAATATCCACATCACTGGGTCCCAATTTTAACTCCATGACCTTCAACAACTTGTATCACTTCATATTCTTCTATTATAAGGTACCACTACCATTAGAATAACTCACATAATGATTCCAAAATTCATACTCCATCATCACTATACACATGTCACAAATTTCATGAAATGTATCTATATATGTCTTCAAATATATTTCATTGATAAAAATATTCATTTTATCTAGACTGTGTGAGATCATGATGTCATAAACCTAAAATAAGTCAATAAAATTCCACATTTATGGATCCAAATCTCAATGACAGATATATAAATCCATAATTTTTTACCTTTTAAAATTATAATGTGTTCAGTAATGAGGTAATTTCACTATAACCGATGAGGAAATACCATTACTTCCAACTCATTATAATTAGTTTCTTGGTTACACATATAAGGGAATAAAAATAGATAACCATATTATATTATTAACCTCCAGTGAATTAAAAAAGACCTAAATGTAAAATTTGGATGACAATAGATTTCCAAAAACATAGTTTCATCCTCTAAAAACAATGGAATATGAGTAATAATCAAATTCTTTTTCAGGTAGTCAAAACCTACTCCATATCGATCAATTTATCCAATTCCGTAGTTCATCCTTATTAAATATGTTTATGGGGAACCAATTTGGGAGAAATATGACCTTAATCTTTGTTTATAACAAACTTGAACAAAGGCATTGTAAACCCCTTCAATATTCATTAGTTCTTAAGAAGAAATAAATTTAGTGATTTATTAGGATTGATGTACAATACTTTTCATGGAACTTTGTGGAAAATTAAATTATTCACAAATACCAAAGAAATTTAATTGAGTAACTTAAAATAAATATAGAGGATTCAATGGAATATTATAACTATCCTCATATATAGAAAATGATCCTTATATCACATCAACTATATGTAAATTTCATCAATGGAAACTACCACGTATTGGACCATGAACTCGTGAAATGATGAGTTCTTGTGTTCTATAAAAAATGGGGGGATATATGAAAATAAATTGAATATTTATGAAAACAAGCCACCCATAAATAAACTTAATGAGATTTTTAGAGATGTAAACCCCCTTAAACCTCAATGGATGATATCCATAGTAAAAATATATATAAAAAATATGTATTTAATTAACCAGGTTTTACCTTGTGAAATAATACATATTTTCTAGTGTTTTGGATCCCTGATATTTTTAATGGAGTAAAATGAGATTCCATTCCCATTGAATAACCTAATATTTTTTGCTATCCTTCCTTTGAATCTATAATGTTTATTTTATCCTATGGAAGAATTTAGTGGGATTCCATGTAAAAATATATAATAAGTGTACTAAATTTTTTATTAAATAAATATAAATTATATTTTGTGGTTTTAGTGTCCATTTAACCAGCAAAAATCTCTAGATGGATATTCTGAATAATTAGATTGATATAAAATAGTGAATTTTCCAAGGTGAGGAATAAATTCTATTCTTATTTTGATCTTGGATAGATCCCATCAAATGTAATTTTTTTAATATATTTTGGATCAAGTATATACAATAATATCTATCATTCACTCTATATGTTCACATGAAAGGGGCCTCTCTCCCATACCCCTTATCTACTGATGGTATAGATTGAAGAATGAGGTGGTATAAGGGGAAGTATTCATCCTCTAATTATTATAACCTAAATCTAGATATTTAATATTTTTATTGGGTATCTATGACATTAGAATTGGAATATAACACCATAAAAAAAAGTTAGGAATTATTATTTTTCATTTAAAATATTCATAATTTTATTTTTGTTCCAGCATTTTATTTTTGATCTATATTAATTGATTTATGTTTTTCCTCGGGAATATAATAATGTTTGAGGTGTCTTCTACGTTTTGAGTAGATTTTTTTGTTCTATAAGATTAAATCATCATACAAGTCATGTTTCCTCAAGTAAACATTCAATTTTGTTGGATGATGAATATTTGGCTGGAGATAATTTCTACATGATATTTTTTCCAAGTGGACATTTCATGTACATATTAAGGGAACAGAACGTAGGGACTGGATATGTGCATGGACATAAACCCATGTTCATCACATGTAATTGAATTTTACAAGTCGTATCAAATAAATTATCATGGTATGGGTTTTGCTAAATTTCTAGTATTCTATATATCCCTCACTATGGGGGTTTTAGGGACATCACATGTACTTTGTATATACACATTGAGTTAGCCCATGTACATGGCCATGGATGCGTGTTTTTTAGTGCATGACATTTACCCGTAAATAATATCAAGTATTTCTTAGTTCTTCTAGGTTTTTTCACTTATTTAATCCATCTCCCATTTTAGATATAATTGGAGAAAATTTACATTATCATTATGTATTGGAAGTGATAGTGAGGTCCCCGTCTCTTTAATATATATTTGGTAAGATGTTATAGGGTTGTTTATGGATTATAATCCATTAAATATGATTATGGAATAAAAATACTGAATAATATTAAGAGTGAGGGGGTGTCTATTATAATGATGTTGAAATCAAATTTTGGGTAATATACCCATTATTATTTGAGAGATATGCACCCCTTTGTGTTAGTAGAAAATTCAGTTATCACAATGTAAGGAGGGACATAGATGTTAGTGGTTATTAATTAATGAGTGGAAACCTATTTATAGTATAGCTTCTCAATGGGTCCTTATTCAGTGTAGGACACATAGAGGAATATCTCTTTATCCCTGATAAATCAAATGTTTATTTGGTGTGTGTCACATGGGGTTATAAAATAGAGGAGATTCACTTTAACTATATAGTTGATTTGTACATTATGGTTAGAAACATATTTGGATGGTTGATAACTTCTTTATTGTACATATATCTTAAGTTGTTACTGTATAATTTTGAGAATATATCATAGAGTGCTCTTAATGGACCTATTTCACAAAATTGTCAGAGTTTATTCCTATGTATCAGTTTTAGGATAAAATATATCATATGGTGTTATCTTTATTCTATCATACTAGGTCAATCATTAGGTTACAGGTTCTTATTAGCTGAGTTTTT
The DNA here is from genome assembly GCA_963277665.1 of Viscum album. NCBI lineage: Eukaryota > Viridiplantae > Streptophyta > Magnoliopsida > Santalales > Viscaceae > Viscum > Viscum album. The sequence goes on along the minus strand of OY728120.1, from coordinate 1,061,741,239 downwards.
GTCTCCCCTCAGGGAACTGGGGATATGATCATCTATCTATTTTTTTCTTCAGTAATTTTAGGTATCCTATCACCTATATATCAATAATAAGATCTATTTTATAAGACAATATTGTTGGAGTCATGTATCCCCCTATTGAATATGGAATTATCCACTATATTTATATTGAGCTATCACATTTGATAGGACATTATATTGGTTTTGGATTCCTTCTTCATATTTAACATCAGTCTATGTAATCTCATGTGATCAGTAGCATGGTTATAGAGTTGTATTAGTGGTAAAAATAATGTTTGAAAACAATAAATCTATTCCCATGGTTAGTACCTCTCAAATTGAAAGTATATAGTGGAAAGAATGGGTTTATAATAATGGTAGTTGAATTAATTACAAGGTGAGTAAAATGGTGGAATTTCATCGAATGTATACACATTAAGATTATTTAGAGAATGGGGTTACATGGTTAATTTCTACTTCTCTCACATTCTAGAAAGGGGTGAATTCAGGAAGAGGATCTCTTCTTGTGAATGTTTCATTTAAACCCTGGGTGCATATGAGGCTTTTGGTTTACAACCGAGGTGTCTTTTTCATCAATAGATTTCCATTATTCTAGTTATATGTGGTAAGTAATTCTATACATTGGGTTGATATATAGAAATTTTTTTCATTGTTATTTCATGGGAATGATGTGGAAGGATTCCTCGTTTATGGAATGATAACATTGAGGTAGCTCCAGTTACTCACATTGTTAGTCAATGGTTAATCTAGAGAAGAAAATGATTCTCATTATTAGGTATTCCATGATTGGTCGAATTATGATTCTAGATACTTATGTGATTTTTAGTGTTTTTTATGTGTATTTCTATATATCAAACTAGTCGAGTTAGGTATTCTAGGTCATGGGAGTTGAGTTTAAAGGTGTATTTACCTAAGGGTTGATACCTTTCTTGTCTTTACCCATGGTGTATGTGGTGGGTCAATTGAGTCTTACATGGATGAATAACAAAATATGGTGGTCATTGTTTTAGGATTTCGTGATATCTTATCTTCACTTTTAGATTTCATAGGTTTTCATTATGTGTTAATATGGTTCATCTCTTCTAGCATTATGACTGAAAAAACGTTTTCCCTTTTTTTTGGATCCCAATGGGAATTTTTCTGGTCTTCCATGGGTGGTACTTGTTCCCTATACTTGTTTTGTTTGTTTAGATAGAATTCACATGATTTTTTTCAAATATATTAATTTGATGATTCAACATAGCATATAATTTGGGATTATGGAGTTGGAAGCGATCATATTTCAAATGGAATGATGAGGTGCATTTATTCTCATAGAGGCATTTTATAAATGTACAGATACATGTTTTATGATCCCGATATACATGTATTTCTTGTGTGGTTGTGGTTATGTTCATGGATTAGAGGGTTCTATGACTACATGATGTTTTTAGTAAAGACCTTCCATTTCTTATTATGACAACATAGTGATATTCTCTATCCCCAGACTCATGGGATGTCATCTAGAGTTTCTACATTTATCTTACCATTGGTCCAAAAAGGACCCTTTTGGGTTTGTTTGAAATATAGTGGTATTTCATATAGTCTTCCTAGAGATATTTTTTTGAGTAATGTGGGCTAGGAGATTAGTTCAGTAATATTGGAGTGGAAATTATAGTGGTAATTTGTGGTAGTTTTCATTCTAGTGACCATGATAGGGTTTGAGGGATGAAAAATTCATGCAGAAAGACACTGATACTATGGTTTTTAGGCCTAATTTATCAAATAATTGGTCACATTCTATAGTTTTATAGGTTTATTCATCATGTAGGGGTCTTTATTTTCTATTTATTTCATTCATGGAATCCTATTGAGTTGCTGGTTTTATGTAACGAGGTTTCCTATATACCTATCTAAAATCCATTCTGTAGAAGTGATTGATGCACATTATATGGATTATGAGTTCAATAGAACTACATATAGTCTTGTGGGATTATCAGGGAGAGTTCTCTCATGGTAATGTCATTTTAGACCATACCCAGATGGGTTAAGGTGTCCAACATAGTTATTTACATTTTTTATCCCCTACTAGCTGGTCAGTTATAGAAAGGGTTAGGTATCCCACCTCACTACATAGGCTATATGATAAAATTTATAATGGTCTACTATATATACAGTCAATTATCCTACAATGGGAAAAGGTGTTTCAATCCTCTATTCAATTTCATAGGGTTGGGTTGAGCATCTTATTACCTACATCCAATATATGTGATCCTTACTTACATGATAATATAAATGGATTCGAGTATCCCCTTGTGGCCAATTGAGATATCGTATATCATTGAGTTGAAATCTAATTGATTTTGGAATCCTTGTGTAAATATGGTGTGATCATTTGGTTATGTGTCAAATTCCCAGATTTTTGGTGTCATATAGTACGGTTTGACTTTCCTTCTAATGTTATCTAATAGACACAAAATTATTGATAGGGTTATGTATCCATCCATTTTACAGAGGTGTTTAATCCCCTACATATGTGTTTATATATACATGGTATGTTACCCCCCATATCCATGGGGAGAGATCCTCTATTCTTGATTCTAATTTTATTAAATGTGGTGTATGATTTTACTTAATTAGTTTATTTTGGTAGGGTTTTTGATGATATGGGATGATTTATTTTTATCTTCTAAAATATAAAATTTCCTATGATAATCCATGTCTTAGGTGGATGTTTCATAATAGTCTATTTTGACCAGAGAACAATGACTATGTTGTGTTAGAAATGAAGAATCAGAACCATTTCAATATGTTTACTCTTCTAGGGTGTGTGGGTAATTCATTATATTGATACATAATCAAGATGAACTTATTTAGATGTCATATGATTATCTATATAGTAGTAAACCCTTATTGTGTGCTACTGATGGTTAAACTAGAAAATTCCCATGGAGGTCTCAATGTGATATGCAGCCTTTTTTCTTGGTATTTATGTGTATTTATGAAATATTATATACTGTTCAATCGATGATGCGTTATAGATCAATGTTTTTAAGATCGATGTTTTTCTCTAGACCAGTGCAGTATGGTTGGATATGTCTCTTTTAATTTACCATTTCATCTTTTTTTTCTACCCCCAGTGGAAGATGTTTTTGTAGGGAGAGACCTATTGTTGACATCTTAGAGATGAATGATAATCCATGTATTGTTTTCGACGGTGTGAATGGTTTTCAGAGGTGTCTTTTTGAACAATTAGACTGGTCATGTTTAACACCATTATTATAGGGATCTAGTAGGTGAGTTGGTCTAGATCTCAAAGGGTAAAATCAATTCCTTCATAGAGTATCATGTTTGTTTTTGTAATATGTTGTTTTTTTAGATCAGGACCATGGATATAGGGAAGAGGGTTTTCATTTATTCCATTACTATTTTTCCTAATGAGATAAATGAATTTAAAATGGAGATATTTCTTATGAAATGTTTATTGAGGTTTTGAAGGTCTACAATAATTTTTTAGATATTATAGTTTTTATGGTATAAGAAAATAGGGCTACAAAAAAAGTTCCTTGGGATGCAATAGAATCAGGGCCATTTATGTAGTTGGATGGTAGAAAATTGAAACATGAGATTTTAGAATCCAAGAAATTATTATTGAATAGAAAATAGTCGCCTTGTGTCTATTCCATATAGGGATATTTATTGTTTTTTTTGAGGATTTTCATAGGAGGAACCATATGGATGTAGTTGTTTATAGTTGGATCCTAAAAAATGTTTTGGTTGTTAAAAATGAATAAAATGTTTACCTTGATTTTTGGAGAGGACTTATAGATATTTATATAGTTTAATGATCCCACAAAAAGTTTAATGGTTTACACATAGTATTAATACATACACACTTCATGATAAGATATGAGGTTTCTTGTCCCCAAACACACTCAATTCGTCAGAATTATTGTTTCTAATTTAAAAATATTTTTATGGAGTTAGGGTGTGGTCATAGATTTTAAATGGAAAGTTTATGGAGACAATCAATATGGTTTTGGATACATTTTCATTGTCTCTAAAAGAAAAGACATGTTTTTCATTTTTTAGTCGGTATTATGATTTCCCTATAATGTTCCTTGCTGAAAAAATCGTACATTATATATACCTTTTGTTTTTGGATTTTTAACATTCTCATATTTATGAGATTAATTCCATAAGAGGATAAATATTATTGGTTTAAATACTTAAGTAGTAAGAGGCTATGTTACATGTGGTATAAGAAAAACCCATCTAAAATGATGATGTTGATTGGTGATGGGTGTATAAAAATAATGCTAGTGGAATCCATAACCAATTTTTTTTATATGGAATGAATTTCTGAATGAGATATGGTCAGGATCATAATACATGATTAGTTATGAATCTATATAAGCTCACATGGAATTATTCATACCTATAAAATTGTTTTTAGCTCAGTTGATTCTTGGGGAATCACTGTTGTATTGTATTTCACTGAAGAAAATTCTTAATGATGGGAGAATTTATTGATTCTGTTTTTACCATTGGAAATACATTCTTTGTTTTGAATTTATGGAACCTTGGGCCATTTCAACTAATAAAAATGGTAATGTATACCCATAAAACATGCTAAAAAGAATATTATGATGGTTCTATGGACTATAGAATATAGTTTTTACCCATGGGATGAAATTTGGTGGGTTTCAATTTCATACAAGTTATTCTAAGTAATGAATGTTAATTAAATAAGAATAAATTATATTCATTAGTTTCACATGTCTATATCTTATAAATGAACCTCTATATTGAATTTCTAAATACATGGTTGGAATAATAAAGGTTGTTTACGCTATGATATGTATGATATCCTTTCAGGTATTGGCTTCAGTTTAGAACTATATAATGAGATTTATTTTTAAAATAATAATTGGTAATTAAACACCCTAGTATCCCTAATTCTCAACATTTGTGAATCTATGAGGAGATACTATCATTTCTACAACATTTTTATGATCTATAGAGTTTAAGGAAATGTTTATGTGAGAAATTATAATCTCGGGATGATAGGTATTAAAATATAATTAAAGAAACCATGGATCATGAATTAGAAATACGTTAACATGATGATATTGTGATCCAAAAAAATATATGACATAATATTTATTATTTCTAAATATTTTCATACTTTTTTTATTCCAACCATTAGTTTTGGGATATATACTTCATTATATTTGTTTTTCCTCTGGCATCATATGAAATTTTAAGTGTTTTTCAAATTCTATGTTGATTTTATATAATCTTAAAATAGAAATAATTTCTAAAAATTATTTGTATTAAGGATTAAATATTTATAGTTAGTTTTAGTGTCCTAGGTTGGAGAATATTTCCAATGATGTCCTATCCATGTTGAAACTTTGTGTTGGGCCTTACGGTGAAAAAAATGAGGTGTTTCCTTGTGAATAGCCATAAATCCATGTCTGAAATATGGTTTTGTACTTGTACTAGTCATTCTAAATTACATGATGTAGGTTAAGATAACTTTCACATCCATATACCCATGTAGCCTACACCACATGTATTTTAGGGACACCCCATGTAACATGGATGTAGTAACTTGTTTGGTCTGGGTACATGTTCATGTCTAAGTGTTTGGAAGTGCATGTTGGGTACCAATAATACATATCATGTACTATACAATTACTCTAGGATTGTTCTTCTTCTAAAACCATAGTTATCTTTGGACGAATGGGGATTCTATTGAATTTATCATTCATATTTGGAATCATTAATGAGTTCATATTCCCTATCAGAGGTCATCCATGATATGTTTTGTTGTTGAAAATGGATCATAATCACTTGGAGACACTGACAAGATCCGTTTGTTGTAGAAAAGTAGGTGTGACTGATAGTCTCTTAAAAATGTTAAATCCGATTAATGTTATGGGACCCTTTCTTATTTAAGAAATTTGTATCGCTTGATAATTTTTAGTGAATTAATGAATCTTATCGAAAAGGGATTCAATATTTTAGGTGTTCATCCTGGTATATGTTCAACCAAATTCAAAACAGAGTAAATTTTTGGGTCTTAGTCTACTGTGATTTTCACAGATCAATCGCTATTTCTCCCAATGTTACATGTAATTTGTTATATATGTTTAGAGTGGGTTGGGATGATGGAGGAGTTGGAAATTTTCTACTTTGCTGATATGGCCTCTATAGTGATTAATCATTTTTATGATGGATATATTATCACTTCCCCTTGCATGTCAAGATATTTCTATAGAAGATGTAGTAGAACTATCATAGTGTTACTTATAATCCCCTTTTATTGGACCATTGGAGTTCATTATTATAAATTAATATAAGTTTTTTATCAAAAATAAGGTGTTTTCTTTGGGTCTTCCAACTAGTTTTAGTGGTAAATTAATTTTCATCGGTGGAGTTATTGTCTAACCCCAAGAACCTATGGACATGATCTTCTGTGTGTATATATATATATTGAATATAGGGTCAATTGTCTCATCACCTATATTAGATGTGTGTAACCCCCTCTTATGGAATAACATAGTTGGATTCTGGTTCCACCCTAGGGTACTAGGAATGATACCCTATATTTCAATTCTTCGCCTCATTCGGGTGACTTCTAGATTGGTGTGGCTTCTAAAATACTGTGATATCTCACCCTTGGTCATGACATGGTATACCCAATGAAATTTATGTTTTTTATTTTTATGGGATTAAATGTTCAACAAAGGGATATTAGATTCATGGGGTTAGCACCCCTCAACTAGGTTACAAATAATGGTAAGGAATGGGACTCATGTTATAGTTTTAGAATGCATGACTTAGTGATGCTGATTGTTGAATTTCATATATTGTTCACTCATAGAGAGTATTATGGACCATATAGTGCCTTGTTTTTTCTTCCTCTTCTCACCTTTCAGAAATCGGTGGGGTTTGGGTAGTGTTTCTCTTTATGTTAATGTTTACATTAACCCCTACAAACATAAGGGATTCCATGTTCCCATACTAGGTGTTGTTTTGAAGAGGTGTCACCTATATTTTATATTTTTGAGGTACAAAAATCACATTCTTGGGCAAAATATGTGATTAATTTTCAGTTATGTTCTTTAATTATCATATTGAATATTGAGGCCTCATTTAGGGAAAATGGCATGGTAATAGATCTAGTTAATCCCTTTTAGAGTCAATAGTGCTTCTGGTCAAGTAAGTGTATGTAACGACCTAAAATTATATCAATAAATTTTACATTCTTATAATTACTTCATATAGTAGAAATCAAAATAATCACTTAGATAATGCAATACAAAAATTATAAGTGAATAATTAATGAACAAAGAGGCTTTTTAGTAAATAAATGAATCTACACTAATGGAATAGTAACATGACATTTTAAATTTTAACGTGAACATTATTAATAGTAAACCATAAAATAGAATATTAAAAACACCCATGTGAGTCTAAATATAATTTATTTATCTTATAAGGGAATATATAATATATTTATATCACAGAATAAGTAAATAAATGTTTCAAAAATGATTAATTCAGTGTTGGTATTTTTGTGACACAAATATAGTTATTTAAAATTTTATAATTAATATAATGATTTAAATGAAAACATATCCCCATAAAATAGATTTATTAATTAATGTTTTATTTTCTTTTTATTATAGGAAATATTTATGATACCTTAATTATGGTTTCAAAGTCTTATATAATTAGTTATAATTTTTAAAATTGTCATTTTTTTGAATAAATGATGATTTTAATTAAAAAGTTAATATATCATATTTTTAAAATTACTGAAATAAAATAGAATTTATTTATGAACTATACACTTATAAAAATTATTAGGGTTATTTTTTTTAATATTTATAAAATAGTTTATTTTTTTAATAGTAAAATATGATGATTTATGATAGAAGTTATTACATTAATTTCTGAATCTTAAATTATGGATTGATGCTTTAAACCCATAATCACAAACTCTTATTAATAATTAAAATTTAATTAGTGAAAATGATGAAACTATTCATAGTATTGAGCCAAAATAATAAGCTAGTAAATAAAATAATCAAAAGACACTCCTCTCTTCCATTATAAATACCATTCCTCACCACCTCTTCTCCTCACATCTCAAAGACATGTATGTTGATTATTTTATACTCAATTATATTCAAAATAATCTTCCGCACTTCCAAGACTTTCATGTCTCACCAAAAGAACAAAATCAAGTGCCTTAAGGAATATATCAAAGATGATAGTATAATAGGTAAAATCATCTTTCTTTTTCATTTATTTTCATTTTAATTGTGTTTTATTTCATATTTTCTCTTCACCACCCCTAATCTATGTGGAATGAAAACACCATTATATTATATATACTGTAATTTTATCATTATTTTAAAAACATTCATAATCAAATTTCCCTCGTCTCTCTATTTTATTGTAAAAATGTGAACATTGTCTCTGATGTGTCGATCTACCAAAATCGTGGACGATACACTTTCATTTTCTATTACCGAATTCAAGTATAGTCAGAAAAAAATTATTAAGTTTTAATTATTTTTTATTATACATATTATATGTTATATAATTTTCTAAATCCAATTTATAAATATAATATTTAATAAAATGATAATATTTACTGAAGGATGTAAAAACTGATAAAATAAATTAAATCTTTTTTATTAACCTTTTATCTAATGATTCATCCACATATCCAAAAAATTATATATGGTATCATTTTAAGTTATATAAACATATATAGACTATTTAATTCTACTTTTTTAGTTTTTCTTCCATTTTATAAGAACATTAATATTGAACCATCCATACAAACCAAGAAATAAATGTACTGAAATAATGAAATTATAATATATTATTGGTAAATGGGTGGATAGATTTTATCAAAAGATCATAAAATCTATTATAAATTTGAATATAGTTATTTAATATATTAAGAGCTCTCTTCCAAACATTATACACTTTTTTGAACATGTTTGATGTAAGATTAACCCTATTTAAATGACTATACTTGAAAAAATCAACTTTTAAATTTATATTTTCAAAAAAATCAAAAGGATTGTTATTATGGTTCAATTATTCAGGGTTTAGGATTATATTTTGGTTATAAGGAGATTTATATGATTATTGGTGGTACCAATATATTGAAAAAATCCGTTGGGTATGTTTATATTGGACATTGAACATTTGGTTACTCTATGTATACCCGCGATTGTCGCATCATAAGGTAGTCGTGAGGGTTATATCCTATGGTAGTAGTGAGAGTTACATTATAAGACAACCATGAGGGATAAAACTCATATGGTCTTTGTGAGGTTTAAAATATTCGCTATTTAATTACATAATTTAATAATGGGGTTTTATTTATGTATTCTATGTTTTATGGAAATCACATGTTTTCACAAAGTATGTATATGATACTTTATGGGTGAGATATACAACTTTTGTGAAATGTTTTTCATATGATTATAAGTATTTTGGGATTACTGATTTATTTAATTTTTTTTCATGTCCCTTTATGAGATTATTATGTTAATCCAAAACATTAAAATGCTCTTCATAGACTTTTAAAGAAAATATAATAAAAATTAATCAAAATTGAATGTTGTGATGATTTTTTGAGAAGAATTCATGTTATATTAAAAAATATTATATTATAAAAAATAGATATAATTTTATTAGTATCCACTTTTTAGGATCATGGGTTGTAATTTATGAGTTATGAAATAATTTTCTAAAACTATAATCTAAAATCATCTTTGGGAATGAAATAAGTGAATTGTAGATCAATTGACTTGATTATGTAATGTTTAATGTCAGGTCCTTATAGTTGGTATCAAAGAATAGTTTAGATAAAATTATGGTTTATGATGATGTTAATTGAATACCATAAATGATTTTTTACATTATGGTTTAGTTGAAATGATATAAATTTTTTGATTTCCATGTTTCTTTTATCTAAGATATATTTGTTTAGATTTTTTTTCTACAATAGAATCAATAAATCTGAGCCGACAAGACCCAGTAAGGATGATATCATTCTGAATCCATAACCTAGAATGGTGGGAAATAGAATTTAGAGGATTGTGATTGTAATGGATCAGTAGGTAGAGGATATAAATTGATGTGACATCAATTCTAGATAATTTACAAAGCTACCACAATGTAACATGATGACAATGGAACATTTTCTGAGGCCACACCCTCTAGCTTTTAGTGGAACTTCTTACACGGTGATTGATGGGGGTGTATTAAATCACTTCAAAATATATTCCATTACATGGTGTGTAAATGTAATAAAAATTATAGTACTTGAAATTATCATATTCATGTTGAAGTCGACCAGTGGTGGTCAACAGTAAAAAATATGAGGGATAACAATGAGATCGATGCCTTAGAATTAGATGAATTTTAGAATGTTTTCCTTGAAAAATATTTTCCTATAGTGGTTAAAAATATGATAGATACGAAATTCCTTGAATTTGAAATAGATATATGATGATTCAGCTAAAGTGTACGAATAAATATTCACATAATATGAAAGGTATGCTCCCAAATCTTATTCGGGATCTTGGAAGTAAAATCCATCATTTTTAATCAGGATCAATGAAAATATATCTTAGGGAATTGGACTAAAAAAAATTAAAAAGTTATGTGAAACTTGTTCGATGTTATATGAGGGTAGAAATGGGGTTTTATGACGATGATGTGTAATTTAAGAACAAGCACAAGAATACATCTAGATGAAAATAAATGTGTAACATTGAATCAATGGAAAATGAAGGTATGAAATTTCAGTTTCCTTTTTGTTGGATGTCTGATAAAAGCCATCATGGGAAATTCCATAAAAAAATCTAGGAAGTATTTCTGATGTGGTAAGTTTGGATATATAGTCTATGATTGCAAAAAAAAGATCTTACATTTAATCCAGATAAGAAAACGGTAATGTTTTTTAAATGTGGTGTGATGGGTCAATATGAAAATAACTACCCAAATAAAGATATGAATGATATAAAGAAACAATATTATAACTCAAAAGGTGTAGTAAAATCCTTTGCAATGAAATTGGAAAATTTTGGGCCACCCAATGATGTTGTATCAGGTATATAGTTTGTTGAGATAGATTTTTCTAATTTCATTTTTGATAAAGGATCTACACGTTACATTATTTCAAAATAATTTTCTGGTAAATTGGAAATATTACCTCATGAAATGAAATCAGGGCTTATGGTTAAAACACCAGGGGAAATATTAAGGCAAAAAAACATTATAATAATCCTTATATTATTTTACATGGAAAATAAATTACATAAAAACCATGTAGTTTTACCCCTAGTATAGTTTGATGTTATACTGGGTATGGGTTGGATTTCTATTTACCATGTTAAAATTAATAGTAGAAACCATGAAGTTATTATTCATAAATATTTTCTATTTGTATACAATGATTATCCCATACAAATGATAACATATAAATAAGATAAGAAACTATTAAAAGATGGAACTGAATGTTTTATTTCATATATTGTGGAAAAAGGGAAGTCTATAGATTAATTATATGCTAGTGGTAAAAAAATACATTATGGTTTTCTTGATGATTATCATGGTGTAATACCTAATCAAGAAGTTGAAATTACTTTTGACTTAGTTCTTAAGGCTAATATAATTCCCAAACCCACTATCGAATTGCTCAAGTGGTACATATTGAGTGGATAAAGTAGTTGTAGGAGTTTCATGATAAATGTTTCATTATTCCATTCACGTGCAAAAGGGGTGGTACAGTTTTTTTTATTAAAAATAAAGGTGGTTCTATGAGACTTTTAAATGAGTATAGTGCTTTGAAAAAAATTATTGTTAAGAATAATTATCCAATGTTTCATATCGATGGCATGTTTGATCAAAACCAGGGAGCTCAGTATTTTTCCAAGATTGACTTGAGATCCATGTAACATTACCTGAAGGGGAAGGGGGATTTGATTCCAAAATCAACCTTTCATAATAGATAAAGGTGATATGAGATTGATGTTATAACATTTGGATTGAATAATGATCCTATTGTATTTAGGGATTTTATTAATCGAATAATCAATGAATATTTTCAAAAGTTTTTTTCTATTTATTTATTAGATTTTGGTCTTTTCAAAAGGTGATGAAAATAAAAAATAGCATTCTCTGGAAAAGTGTCAAAGAAAAGATGTTTTAAGAGATATTTTTCAAATGTGATTTTTGGTTGTAAATGATTTATTTTATTGGAAAAATTGTAAATAATGATGGCATCACATTTGGTCCGGCCAAATAAAATGTGGTTGATGAATGGACAAGACCTAAAAATGTTATAGAGATTCCTAGTTTTCATGTTTTATGAGGATATTACCAATTATTTATTAAAATAATTTCATGGTTATCTAGACTACTAACTATGTTAACATGAAAAGTGGTTAAATGTTTTTGGATAGAAGACTGCAGTATGTATTTTTAGGAACTGGAAATAAGATTGGTGAATTATCTAGGTTTTCCCTACCTTCTAGAAATAGTTATTTTTTCATCTATAGTGATATTCATTAAAGGGACTCAGTTTTTTTGATGCATGATGATCAAGTAATTTTTATTAATCAAGACAACTGAAACCTCATGAGTTAAATTATACCACAATGGATTTGGAATTAGAAGTTATAGTTTTATCTCTAAAATATAGATACATCATTTATATGGATCCAAATTTGAAATATATACTAACCCAAAAATTTTGAAATATATATTTACTTAGAAGGAATTTAACTTGAGGTAATGTAGAGTGGATTGAAATGATAAAGGATCGTGATTTCATGATCGATTTCCATCCTGGAAAAGAAATAATGTGGTGGATTCCATGATTCTAAATCATCATGCTTCATTAACTATGTTATGTTTGTAACATTACCACTTGAATAATGATTTTTTGAATTTTTGCTGGGATATTGTTAGTGTTGGAAATGATTATATTTTTCTAAAGGTGTCTGTGTATTCTTCTCCCTCAGGAAGTGTTAAGAAATCATAAAATAATGATTTTGGGTTATTGAAAATGTTAGAATTTATTAATAAATCTAAATTACCTGAATTTAAAGTTGATGGAGTGTGTTTCATCATATTTATAAATATTTTATACGTTCCTTGTTATTCCTAGATGAAGAAATAATTTTTAAGTGAATATCATAGTTCTCCATTTTATAATCATCTTGACATCACTATGATTAATTGTGACCTTCGAGAGTATTACAGGTGGGATGTAATGAAAATACTTATTGTTGATTTTAACAAAAAATGTTATACTTATAAACCAGTTAATGTAGGTAAAAAACTACAGAAGGGGGTGTTTCACAATATTATATTGATAGAGTGGGAATGGGACAATATGTACTTGGACTTCATAGTGGGACTACCAACGAATCATTGAGGTAATAATGTAATTTCGGTAATTTTTTATGGGATGAGTAAATACACACATTTCCTTCCTATTCAAGACAATATTTATCTAGATCAAAATTTTCAACTATATATCAATGATATTTTCAGGTTACATAGTGTTCCTATACCCATTATATTTTACCGAGATCCTAGGTTGACATTTACCTTTTTGAAAGGTCTTTAATAGTCATTGAGAACTGAATTAAATTCCTACACAACCTTTCATCCTCAATCTGATGGAAATAATGGGTTAACAATAATGAAATTGGTAGACATATTACATTATTTTTCAATATATTACTAAGGAAATTGGGATTATAAGAATTAATTATTTTAGGTTTCTTAAAACATCATTTTTCATTCTTGTTTGCAGATGGATCCTTTTGAGAAATTATATTGGAAGCGGTACATAAATACATAATTTTGGGATGAATATGGTGAAAGGAAGTTGATGGTACAAGAATTATTAGAGGAAGTAGCTGAAAAAGTGAAGATGTACCAAAAACACATGAGGAAATATTAGGCCAGGTAGAAAATTTATTCCGATAAAAGGAGGAAAGAATTATCATTCGTGGTAGGTGATCATGTTTTTTTAAGAATATCATACTAGAAAAGTATTATGAATTTTCTTTACAGTGGAATTTTAATTACACATTTAATCGGATATTATGATATCATAAAGTAGTTTAGACCATTTTTTACAAAGTATATATACCACCATGTCTATCTTAGGTACACAATGGTTTTCATCTTTGGATATTGAGAAAATATGAGCCAGATTTATCTCACATTTTGAGCGAAAAAGTCGATGAGCTGGAGGAGAACCTCTTTTATAAAGAGAAATCTTCTCAGATTGCTGATCATAGAGATCATGTATTGTAAAATAAGCTTATTCACCTTGTTAAGGTTTTTTTTGTAGATTCCACATGGTTGGATAAGAAACATGGGAAACTAAAAATTCAAGGAGATAAATATATCCTCACATTCTTAAAAATTAAATAATAATTATAAGGATGAATTTACATAAGGTAGGGGGATTATAACGACCTAGAATTATATCAATAGATTTTCCCAGCTTATAAATAATTAATATTGTATAAATCACAAAAACTAACACAGAGAACACAATAAAAACTTAATAAATTAAGAATTAATGATATTAAAGGACTTATTTTATAAATTAAATAACCTATTCCAATGGAATAGTTACATAACCATTTAAATAGTAATAGGACCATATTGAATATTAAACCAGACAATAGCATTTTAACCTCCCATATGATATTATAAATAATATTTATGTAACTTATATGTGGAATAACGAAATATATTTTTTATAAATGTTAAATTAAGTATAATTATTTTTGTGGAACATATATTTTTATTTATAATTTTATAATTAATATAATGACATTAAATAATATTTTTCTCTATAAAATAGATTCAATAATTAATATTTAGTTTTATTATGATAATAAGATAAATTTATGAGACCTTACTTATTTTTTAAAAGTGTTATTAAATGAGTTATAATTTTAAAATTGGTATTATTTAATAACTGTTAATTATAATTAAAAATTAAATTTATCATATTTATAATTTTTTTTTCATAAAATGAAGTAAATTTGTTAGTTTGTGACATCAAAAAATTATTAGGGTGTATTTCTTGGATTTTTCTAATGTACATGATTTTTTTGAATAGTAAAATGTGATAATTTATGATAAAAGCTAAATAGATGAATTATTGAGTCACTAATTATGTATGTTTAATTTAATCCCATAATATTGAACAATAATTCATTAGTTTAATATATTTAGTGATAATTATGAAACTATTAAAAGTATTGAGAAAAAAATAATAAACTAATGAATAAAATAATAATAAAAACACTCCTCCCCTCCACTTTAAACACCACCCTCACCAAAATTTCTCCTCACACATCAAATCATTGTCACTTAATTAGTTTCCACCCAATTCTCTTTCAAATACTATTCCCTACTTCATAGAACTACTGGTTTTTTTCTAAGGCCAAAATAAATTCTATAAGGAAGTTATAAAGAAGAGAATTGTATTTTTTTTTCTTTTTTCCCTTTTAATTTATTTTATTTTCTTAATATATCTTCAACTCCTCATATACAAGTATAATGAAAAATATATTATCATATATATATTGTAATTTAATAATTTTTTTAGAAAAACTATTTATCAAAATCCTTTTCCTTTCAATTTTATTCAAAAAATGGGAGCATTGTCTCTAATGTTAAAATTTACAACCATCTTGTACAATACACCTTCATTTTCCATTACCTCTCTCAAGTATGGTCATAAAACCATTATTATGGTTATATAAGATTTTATTATAAATATTATATGTTATATAATGTTCTATAACTAATTTATAACCATGATATTATATAAAATGATAGTGATGGTTGTAAAAACCAAAAAAAAATAAATTAAATCATGTTATTTAACATTTAATCTAATGAATCATCCTCATATAAGGAAAAAAATGATATATGGTATCATTTAAAATTATGTAAACATATTAACACCATTTTAATTGGATTATGGTGTTTTTCATCAATTTGAAATGAAAATCCATAATGAACTAACCATGGAAACCATTGAATACATGCACTAGAAACAATGAAAATAAGGAAATATTATTTATAAAAGGATGGAAATATGTTATTAAAATATCATATAAGGTATTATAAATATTAATATAGTTATTTAATATATTAATAACACTAATTAAACCATTATATTTGTGTTTTGAACATGTTTTATGTAAGATGAACTTGAATTAAGAAACTTTTCTTTAAAAAAAATCCTCTTTTAAATTCCTTTTTACAAAATTTAGAAGGATTGTTTTTATGATTCATGTATTTTTTTATGATTAGGTTCGGGTTCTTGGGTATTTTTTTATTAAGGGATGTACCTATATCTCCCTTCAATTTATTGGGTATGTTTATATTAGAGGTCAACTATATGGTTACTCCAAGTGTAACTATGATGGTTACACCATAAAGTAGTCATGAGTGTTACATCATAAGGTATTCATGAGGATTACATTGTATGGTATCCAAGAGATTTATAAATAATATGGCATCTATGAGGGTCACAAACTGAATTTTGTAATTCCCCATGTAACATATGTGATTTTATTTATGTTTTCTATGTTTTATGGAAATATCACGTTTGACAGAATAAGTATATTAAAAATTATGGTTAAGAAGTATGTATTTGTAAAATTATTTTCATATGTTTATAATTATTCTTGGACTAATAGTTTCATTTCTTATTTTTATGTCTCTTGTAATGTATTTTGTGGAAATCCAAATTTTTAAAATATTTTTCATAGGGTCATAATGATATATAAGATAAAAGAAGCCAAGATGAATGTTGTGATTCTTTTTTGAGAAGAATTCAAGTTATATTAAAAAATTAGTAATAAGAAAAAAGGATAATTATTTATTATTATCAACTTTGTATGATTTTATTTTTTTATGTATTATTTATTACCTAATTCTCTAAAACTCTAACCAGAAAAGATATATAGAAATGTATTAAGTGTATTTTAGTTGAACTAATAAGGTTATGTAGTGGTTAGAGACAGGTACTTATAGTGTACCTCATCTACATGAAATCAATCATTAACTGATGTAATATTCTAGAGATATATGGAGTGTTGTGTGTGTGTGATGTATTTTACCCACTTTAAGACTATATGAGTTTGATTTTCTATATAATGGGCATTGTGCTAGAGGTTTCTTCCCCTGAGTTCTAGTTTCAATTTGTTGTGTCCCTATGGTTTGGATGAGTTGGTGTTGGTATTTTCCTTGAAATCCCTATAGGATATGATCCCCATTATTTTCTGTTGGTTTTGATAACATATATCTATGTTGGTTTTCACTTGGGTTTTATTGTGTGGTCGTATGATTTGATTCTTTTTGTAACCCATATAGTGGCATTATTTTCCTTTCTATTTTTGGGTTTCACACTATGTATTGTTATACTAGCCCCCAAATGATACTTTTTTCCCACATATATTGGTACTATAATGATGGTGGAAATATTCATAAGAATTTGGACCTATTACTATAGATCCAGAGCCTAGTTGAGTTAGTAGGATATTGAAGGTTTCATTATTTGGACTCTATTTTTCATGATGTACTGGATTTATTCACCCTTATTCATTCACTAATGGTATTAAAAATCATTTTAAATTATATAATCAATGGTATATCATATGTGGTTTATGATTACTTATTGGTTTTTTGTTTTTTATACGTAAGGTGTTTAGTCTAACACCTCCCATTGTTTGCATTCCTTCTCAGTTCTAGATACATGTTATTGCATAACAAAGGTTCTAATAGTTTATTAGTCATGGAAATGTGGATATTTAAATGAAACTCACATTACATTTAATAAAAAATATAAAACAAAATTTTCAATGAGAACACATCTATTCCCAAAAGTATATCCCTATATAAGAGTCAAAACACATTTACCAGAATCCTAGGGAATGAAAACATAAGAAATGGGTGAGCTTAGTTTCTCTATAAGGGTAAGATTATAGTGGATTCTACCATGAATAAATATGGAATTGATAACATGGAGAGTTAAATATTTAAAAATTTATTCCAATTAATCAATAACTAGATCAAAATTAAAATATTGGAGGAATAAATTGTGAGAAAATAATGACATATAAATAATCACATGATCTGGAACATATAGATGGATATAATAACTTGTATTATAATAACATGGACATCAATAACTAGTATAATAATTATGGAGCCCATAATTTGGGATATCATAACCATACCATCATATCCTCATCCAACACATCTTATATAAAATGAGTAAGGCCTAAACCAAATACTCAAGCTATTTTGACTCATTAAACCTAATGATGCATCAAGGGGATATATGAGGACTCTCCTATCACATACTATGTCCAATGAATTACTTATATGAAAGGGGAGAAAAATAATCAATGTAAACATTCTTATTGAAAAATAGCACATGAAATGGTAATAATTTCCCCAATAAATATTCATCATCAACAAAAGAATTTATAATGTAAAATTATAATATGAAATTTAATAAAGTCTCCTTTAAAATATATCATAAAAATCCAGAAAAATAAAACGAATTGTATCAATAAATCATTTACCCAATAGATCATAGGTAAAATAACAGTTTTAGTGGTTGATGAATATAAATACCATAAACATTTCATTAAAAAATATTTTAGAAAATTTCCACTTCAGAGGAAAAATAACATTAAAATACCAAAAAATCTAGAATATTAGAAATAAAAATAATTAAAAAAAATTAGTCATGGAAACTTGTAATTTATGATTCAAATAATATAGTTTTCACAAATATATAATATTATTTTTAGGTCATGTATGTGAAAACAAGGCATCCTTTCACAATATCATAAAAGGTTAAAAAGTACCTCTTTTAGAAAATGACAAAAAGATTTATTTAATCTTTTTAAAAAAATTCAACATGGGTATAAATTCCATTAATAAATAACTCACATAATTATAAAAAAAATTGAATTTTTTTAATAAATCAAAAACATGGATTTGAAATGGTTTTTAATAGGATATAAAAATGAAGTTGGGTTTTTTTATAAAAAAATTATGTGGTTAGATTATCTATATAAGAAGTGGAAAATAAAATTATAATAAATTATTTGAAAAAATCGTTTGATATGAAAATTTATTTTTTAAACCTATAAATATCATATTATATCTTAAAATAGATATAAATATAAACAATCCTGAATAATGATGAAACTGTGAAATAAACCCTTACTACTTTGGTAACATTTGAATCATAAAAATCCTGAATGATATAAAAATAAAATGAAACATTAAATACAATTATTATGTTGAGATTGATGATATAACATTTTAATGGGTAAGTATATCTATAATACACCATAAATAAATGGTGAATATAGAATATTTCTTATGGATGTAAAATTTAGATGAAAAACCCTTACCTCAAGACCGATTTCATTCAGACATGTTAGGACCTCTAGTTTAATAAATGTACAATTATTATAAATATATTAAAAAATAATAAGATATATCCAAAAAAAATATTATTTTATATTGAATTTCTATTACCCATTTGTTATAAATTCCTTGTTAAATAATAATTCTTATTAATAATTTTTTTGTTTTACAAATATGTTTTCATTCAGAGGTTTTCATACTAGTAATTTTATCCAGGTAAAATCATCAAAAAATTGTTAAAAATGTAATAAATATTATAAAATTCATTTTATATGTATTTAGAGTGGTCAGTAAATGTTAGATATGAAAAAATGATATACACTAGTAATGGAGATGGTATGTCGTACGTACACATGAAGATTACTTTCATTTTTATGATGTATGGAATTAAAGAATTTAAAATACAAATTAACCATTTAAGAATAATAATTAAATCATATATAACATATATATTGCATAAATATATCCTTGTAAAATTCTATATAATCATTAAATAAAAACATATCACGTCGCTATGTGAGACAGTAGTGCACATGTATGCATAGGCGACGTTTTCATTTTCCTATGGGTATGAAGTTATTCTTATAGATGTGATATTATAATTCAATAAGTAAAATGGTTCCATAAAAATCATATATTTATATTAAAATCATAATTATATCTATTCATGAGAGGTGGTTATAGAAATTGAGTTCCACCAGTTCATGAGGCAGTTTTCCACTTTGCACATGATTGGCGTTTTCATTTTTTCATTTCATGTAATAATAGATGAATATGGGTTAAACCGTTAGCAAAAAAATTTCGAAATATATTTTAGGTATTCTTGTTATTATTTTTACATAGATGGATAATATTTATAATTGGTAGAGGATGAAATAAAATAAGGACACATTGTTATGAACTATGAATATTCTTCAGATGACCTCTTTATGTATATAGCTAAAGGATTATTCAATTTTCCATTGATACAAAATGTCCCTATTTAATTTTGAGGTATGTAAAAAATATATTTGGGAAGGTATTTTTTTTAAAAATATATCTTTACATTTAGGGAGGGGAGAAGAATGGGTGCGCTTTTACAATTGGGGGAGGGGACCTTCATTTAAATCCCATGGAAATTTCTCCAAATAATACATAAAGATAAATTCAATCCGAAGAAAAATGATTCCAAATGAACTTATATTCGATGTTGGTATAGGATAATGTTGGAATATGGCCATAAAATATTATCTTTATATTCTTAATTTGTAGGTACACACTTATATTTTGATTTCATCCCTGGTTAACACGCTTTAACCTAGACCATGATAATTTATTTATACTATTTTTACTATTCATTTTGGAAAACAATTATGTTGAAAATATTAACCAATATCCACTAATTTTATAGAAAATGGGGAACCCATTTTATTAGATCCAAATAACATATGTTGAATAATTTAACATAACATTAAACCTTTAAGTGATTTGAAAAAACTAATTTCTAGGGAAATTTTTTTAAATGTATAAAATTTGTTAATATCAAAATTCAACTTATCATTGATTCCCTATAAATAAATTTTATTAATAATAATATAATTGGAATAATTTCACTTTTATGAAATTTTAGTTAAAATTTTTACTTTTTCAATTTGTTAATTGAAAATGTAGTTTTCAAATAAAATCAATATTGATAACTATTCATTAGAAAATTAATATATTCTTTAAAATTATCATAAATTTACTCAAATATATTTTTATATTGATTATTTGTAAAATTATTTTTTAATTTTTAAAATTTATTTTTATTATGTTTTATAAATTATTTTAAAAACAATTTCGCAAGATGTGAAGTACCCGTTTGTTAGAAAATATAGTTTTTATGAATAAAACTTTATTTATTATTGTCTCCTTCCAAAAAAGTATATTATATTAATGGAAGTAGATTTTATTTAATATATAATATAATTATATCAATAAAATAATTTTCTAATAGTTAAAAATTAAATTAATATATATAATTGGGTGCATAAAAAAATTTTCCTAAAAATATTACATTTACATTCAAATTATTGTTAATTTAATTTAAAATTAGTTAAAAAAATGAATTTATCTTAAACATGAGTAAACCATACAATTTTCAAAATTTTGTTTGGAGTATTCCTACACAAACATTAAATATCTATGTAATAATGGTGTATAATAATGTAGTTCATTTTGACACTCTAGTTTCATATATCACACAATATCGTAGAGAATAAATTAATTTTTATGAATTATATTGTATAATATTGTGATTTTACATTCTACTTCGATTCAATAATTTTTTTACACATATTTTTTTCTTATGGTCAGAAATATAGATTTTGATATTTTAAAATACAATTTTAAACCCTATATCATAAAACATGTTAACAAAAACTTCACTTGAAATGAAAGAGAGGATGTTTGGATGTCCATAAAAATAAAAAAATACTGTGATTTAATGTGGGAAAACATTATTGGGAAGTGAAAAATTGACATGGAATAAAATCCTAAATAATAATGGATAGTGATAGATATTATTAATCACATGAAAGTGAATTATCAAGGGAAATTCAATGATGAAAAATCCAAAAATATGTGTTAGTTGGAAAGACCATTGATTCAATAGAAATGAACGTAAATGTATAAAACTATTTTTGTAATATCATTCTCCAAATGTTGATGGATTATTTTACATTTATTACTATTATTACTATAAAATATAAATAATTTATATATTTTATTTAATAAGAACATTTTTATCATTTGGTTATGCTTCGATCAACTTATAATCCATTTATTATTCAATGAAATTAATATACAGATGAATGTTTTACTCATAAAATACTATAATTAAATTTAACATATCATAAACTCTACAAAAGAATAAATATCTATTTCTATGTTATTTAATAAAACCAAAATTTATTGTTAAATGTAAAAAAAATACCCAATAATATTAATCCTTCATACGAAATAATAATACATTAATATCAAAATTTTGATAAAAAAACAAAGGTTTTACAAAGAAAATTATATAAATAAATATCCATAAGAACCAATTAACCATAAAAACCCCAATGTTAAATAATAATTTACCCTAAAATTTTATCTCATTCCCTTCATCATAAACCTCTATATAAAAAAATTATTCTTCTAAAATAATTATATTTGTTAAACCGGATTGGTATAAATAACCCAACCCAATAAAAAGTCCAATAAAATATCATTAATAAAATTAAAATAATTTTTTTTGACCCTATAATATGTTTCCAAAAATTATCCTATAATTTATCTATCAAATATTTTTAGTAAAGGAAATTCCATATTTACTAGTACATCAAGCAGGTCATTGGTAGGTGCTTCACCCATGTCTCTATTTTGTTATGGGTTCCAAAAAGTGGCCATGTCGAATGTGATGAGTTGTTACTTAGAATTTCAGTTGTAATTTTTCTAATATATTATTCATAAAATTAAAATAATTTTTTTAAAAATATGATAATCATCATCAAAAAGTATATTAATCAAGAAATCAATTTTTAGTTCTACTATTTTCCATAAAGCATAATTTTTCCAAAATAACAGATATTATTAAATTACTACTAGTACATTACCAATAATAATCATATTAACCATAATGTTTATCCATACCTAGGAACGTATGTATAGAGAATGTATTTTCATTTTTAAATAAATTTTTTTTCACTAAAATCCATTATAATCCTAGGGGATATATAACCTTAAATTTCTCCCAAAATAAACTTAATCATATTGAAATTTAGTCACATAAAACTACAAAGGGGTGTCTAAGAGATTGAACTTATGAACATCCTTAAACTCACAATCACATGATGGTGTCCAAAATTATTATTTTAATATTTGATGAAGACATATACACATCCAAATATTAAAAAAACCCATAGATGAATCATGATTCTTATAAAAAAATATCATATATAAAAATACTTCTGAATAATAAATCTTGAATCCCAATACAAAAATAATACAACACAAATACCTAAATTATTTATCTAACATGGTTCCTTCGATTTTCAAGTTTTTACCCATTAAAAGAGAGAATTGATTTGAATAATTCATAGGTCCCCTAAATTTATGAAAAATAACTATAAATGGATATCAAAGTTAAAATTCATTTTTCTCCATAGAACTCTTTAATTTTACATGGTAATTTGTTGTACTATTCCCTTAATTTCCCCACATGAAACATTTTTCTATTACATAGAGACATTTGCTTGGGGGACTCTTTAAACATTTAAAAAATGGTTGAAATTGATTCTTCTTTCCACCATGGCTTCCATTAAATACACTATTCTGATACTCCATCCTTCCTGTCATTGGTGAGTCCACGAGTTTTTAAAATTATAGGTTTTTAATAATATATATGTTTTAACTAAATAGTTATGATCAAAATATGTTTTAATCAATTAACCATCCAATTTTCCTTTTAAAAACCTTGATATTTTCCATCATATTCAATGTTAACAGGATTCCATCATGTTCTTGCTAAGGACGAAAACCAAAAAACATTAAATGAACAATATTATTCATAGTTCAAAACCGTATTATAAAATATAGGATGTCTAAATAAGGACACCCATTTTTTAATCTATGTCTACAGGTTTAATCTAGTTTATTCAATTTAATCAAAATTTAAAGACCTTAATAATGTTATATAATGAAAATATAAATTAACTAATGAATAACCCATGGGAGTGTCAAACTAGGTGTCAAGTATTTGTGTATTTTTCTACTAGGTGGTGGTCAATTCAAATCCAAATTTGACCATTTTAGAGAAATTACACCTAGGTATAACTCTGATAGAGCCACATTGACATGTATTTTCAATTAATGGATTTATTTCCATTAAACCAAATAATATCTATCTTAAAAAAACATTTTGATGTTATACTATAAATTGAATTATCATCAAATTTAGTCATAAATTTATGTTTGGTAATATATATTTTCATAAAACTTTTAATAATGTTTCCAATATAATCGATATGATACCTATTATAATTTCCTCGAGCATAGTATCCGAAATTCAGTGGTTACTTTATTAAAATATTCATAGATACATGTTATAGAATCCAAAAATTATCGAATAGTTTTGAAGTCTAAGAAAACTACATACATACTTGAAAGTCACATTAAATTTGGTAAAATAAAATACAAAAATGTATTTTCATTTGTGAAAAAACTATTACATTTAGCATATACAATCACAACCATCATAACTAATTTACAGTAATCCTTAAAAAAGGACATATAATAAAGGGGTAATTTCAAATGATCAGTAATTGTATACATAAAATAGAATCTATAATAATTAAATAAGGCATAATAAATATAGAATTATAAAAAACTGAAAAAAAATTCCATTTTATTAAAAATGTGATCTCTAAAATTAATATTGTAGGAATAAATGATGATAAAATAATGTCATATAAAAGATAAAATGATATTGAAACTTATCCATGGATATCATAACTAATCACACGGAGATAAAGAAAAAAGTCTCATAATAACGGAATTAATATTTATAACATCATCATACTATCAAGGCCTTGTTCTGAGACATCATATAAAAATGGGTAAATCCTTAGCCAATTTCTCTAGATAATTTGTCTCGTGAAACCCACTGATGCATCAAGGTGAAATAATGTCCCCCTCCCATCACGTACTAAGAAAAATTCATTCCACATATGAATTGGAAGGGAAGTAATAAATGTTACAATTTATAATTAAAAATAGCATACTAAATTTTAATAATATATAAAATATTTAAATTTAACTACCACAAATATTTGTATTCCATAACTAGCATACTATTTTCCATAAATTCCCCAATAAAAATAATAATAATCCAAATAGAGAATGAATTATTATTGTATCACTATGAAATACCCTCATATATTAAAAGTAAATTTTTCTTTTTTTATGTTGATGAATAGAAATACAAGAAAAATTTCCTTCAAAACATTATTGAGGAAGACAAACTTTTCACTATGAAATGTAACATATTAAACCAAAATATTAACAAAATATCAGGAAACACATTTTCATTGAACATAATCATGCTTTCTTTTAATGTAATGTTAAAAAAAATTAAGAGTTCAATATAGGTGAAAGTTATGTTCAGGCATTTTACATTAAACCAATTATTTATTTCGAACTATTGTAAAAAGGGTAAAATATACGTACCTCAGAAAATCATAATAATATTACATTAAAACCATTCGGAAAAAATTCAAATAGGGAAAAAAATTTAATTAATAAATCATTTTTATAATGTTAACAACATTCTATAAATCAAATATAGAAAACAAAGATATTGAAGAGAAGTGTCTTTCCATGAAAAAGTGATATAAAGGGTATTTTTTCCTAAAAAAAATATTTTTGAATCTTCATTACATAAAGTGAGAAAAATGAAATGAAAAAATTATAATTTTGAAAAATTATAGGATACAAATATATATTTGATTTAACATAGAATGACCCAATAATTCTCACAATGAAGGTGTTATTTAAAACAATCCCGAATAACGGTGTGATTGTGAAATAAACTCTTATCAGTATAGTAACTTTTGAATCACAATACTCATTAAAAAAATAAAATAAAATTATAAATTAAATAAAATGAATCTAAATAGATTTATGATATAAAATACATATGATATATTAAATAAACTGGAAAAAATAAATATGTGGTGAATATGGGTATGTCTCATGAAAGTAAAGATGAGATGTAAAACCCATAACCTATGTCCTATTTATTTTATAGATGCTCTAACATCATAAAAATAAATATATATATTTTTAGAAATATTGTAGAACCATAAACATATATATCAAAAAATATATGATTTATTTATACATTTTTGGGGAACATTTATTTACTATTTCATGTTAATATCAATGTCCCCAGTAATAAATTTATTGTTTTTCATATATGTTTTCGATTTTCTAGTTTCATTCATTGTACTTTGGTTACAGTTCCATCAGATAAAAAAATTAATCCATAATGTAAACATAATATATATTCATTATATTATTATTTATAATTTTCCACAAAATATAGAGATAGAAAATTAGTTACCCCATTCATGGAGATGATAGGTCATACGTACCCATAAACAATATTTTTATTCATTTTATGGATAGAATGAAAGAAGGGTGAATTATAATTCACTTTAAAAGAATAATTATTATATATTATATATATAAAATATATTCATTAAATATTTCTTTTAAAATTCCATTTCTATATAAAATGATAAATTTATGACATTGCAATTCAGAGATATAAGTCCACAGGTACGCACGAGCGACGTTATCATTTTCCAATAAGTTCGAATTTATAAAGGTAGATGTGTTATTATAATTTTTCAAAATTTAACTCTCATTATATTATATATATATATATAAACAAATATATATATATATATATATAATCCACATCATATCATGCTGTGATAGCTTATTATAGAAAAAAATTACATCGATTTGTGAGGAGGTAGTCCACCGTACAAATTAACGACATTTTTATTTCCCATTTATTAGAATAGGAGATAGTATAAGATATAAAAATTTACAAAATATAATATCAGTATACTTTAGATAATGGAGTTATTATTTTACTATATTTTTAGAATATTTTGATAGGGTATAGTATGAAATAAAATTTTTATTCAATATTACGAATTAAACCTCTTCCTCAGAGAACTTCTTTTGGATTATACCTAAAGCCTTCTAGGATTGGTTTTTATATAAAACCATGATCTCTAGTTTATAAGGATGGATATAAGGAATATATTTGGGTAGTTCATGTCTGATACAATGGGATCTTAAATTGTGGATAGAAGAAGAGAGGGGGTGTTATTGTTTAAGTGGGGGAGGGGACCGTCTTGAAAATAACAGGGAAATTTACTAAAAGAATTAAAAATTATAATTTAAATTCTATAATTGTTTTTCTAAATGACCGTATATTAAAATTTGGGATATTATAACGTCTAAAATATTAAATTTAATTGGATTTTATCATTATTAATTTGAAAATCTGCCCTTATTTTTTGGTTTAACCACAAGTAAATACTTTTTATCCTTAAAGGTGGTAATTATTTTGTTCTATTTTAATAATTAATTATGACCAAATATTATGTTTTTATAAATAAATAATATTATTAATTTTTACTGAAATCATATAATCAAATATAAAAATTCAATTCAATGATGTGGAATAATTTATTTTAAAAATAATCCCACAAGTGCTTAGAAAACACCGTTTTCCAAAGAAAATAACAATTACAATTTTTTTCAATATATAAAATCTAACTATAATTGATTCCAAGGAACTAAATTAGAATAATAATAATATAATTGATATAATTCTACTTTTAATTAATTTTATAAAAAATGGAATATTTTAAATGCATTAAACGAAAAGGATGTCTTCAATAAAAATCAGTACTATTATTATTAATTAAAACATTAAACATTTCATATAATCCCCAAAAATTAATGCTGATATAATTTTGGAATGATGATTTAAAAAATTAATATTAGTTTTCAAAATAAAATTTCTAAAATTTGTTTAAACTAATTTAATCAAAAGTTTGAAAAGCATGGTGAAACCACTTTTTATAAAAATTTAGTTTTTAAGCATGAAATTCTATTTGATTTTGTCACATTCCAAAGAATAATATTAGACGATTGGTAAAAAATTTCACTGATTATATAATATATAATATTCATTAAAATATTCTTTGTTAGTAACCAATTTTATTTAATAAGATGAAAACTATTTCTTATAAAATAAAAGATTTTAAGATAAATATTTCTTTTACATTCAAATGATTTTTATTTTTATTTCTAATTTATTGATAACAAATGAATTTATATAATACGTGTTCAAATAATAAAATTTTTATAATTATTTATTACTGCTAATATACTCCAATTTATCAGTGTTTTATGATAGTGTACTATATTATTATTCATTTAGACTCAGGTTCACATGTAACAGATGATCTCATTAAGATAAATGTTTTTCAATAAATAATTATAAAAAAAATATTAGTGTTTTATGAGAATTAATGAGACAAGAAAATATAAATCAATCCTAAATTAAATATAAAATCAATGGGGTATGACAAAAAAATTCTTCATAAAAAATCCTATATGTACTCCTAAATAACACTTTTAAACACCATTTCTAGGACCTACATTGATCACAACATTAGGTCTACAAGATAAGATGATAAGAGATCCAAATAGTAATGACCAATCTGATTTTTTCCCTTGAAAATAATAACTAAACATCCACATCATGCAATCAAACAATATTTCATAATTAATTAATAATAGAATAGAGAGATTATATATTTTTTGGAATTAAAGGACCTAATAAAATTGCATTGATGAAAAAATCATCCAACTATTTATGAAATAACATCATTAGCTCATAACACTAAAATAAAAAAACAATGGTTGTCTAACCTCCAACTATTATAGTCAATAGTAGTTGAATTGGAAGCCTCTCTACCTTGAGTACCTTGGAGCCAAATAAGGTAGGTGAAATAATAAAAAGTGAAGTACAATAATAATAAAATACTTCAATGAATATTTTTATTTTGTACATTATATTATATATGAAACCATTAGAGTCAATATGTTTATAGAATGACACAAAGCACAACTTGACCCTATTGCTCCTTATTACTTCTTATGAACACCTCTATTAATATTCTCAACAAAATTTCCAGGATTTCTAGTAATGTCCTATGTTTTTTATGCCTCCTCCATAACTTTTTTGATTACTTATCATATGCTGACCTTACAGTTAAAAAGGCCACAAAAGGAAACTAATATTTAGGAAAAATTATAATCTAAAATTATATAGTATGATTACCATCAAGAAATGTTTGATTAATATAAAACAATTATAATGTATTTTATTATAAAATATTTATATAACTGGGATTCAGGTTGGATTAGTTGAAATACTTGTATAGGGAAGTGTGTTAAAGACCACTAAGTCCAATTATCCATCAGTTGAAACCCTAACTACCTAGAAATCTATGTTCTTACATATTTATCTCTAAACCACAATAAATTATTTTGAATCCCAAAGTTATATGTTCCAGAACATTAATGAAAATTTTCAATCACATCATTAATTTTTAGCCGCATGAGATAAAAAGGAATAATAAATGTTGTAACATGGTGTAGGATAGTGGGTATGACAACTTTTATATTTATGGCACATGAATACATGATTTATTACATATTATTAAAAATAATAAAACCTTGAATATTGAGATTTCAAGTGTCTTTTGGTAATTAGGTACATAACATTAAAAAATAAAACCTGAGGTACATCGATATAATTTAAAACATCATTGATTTGCTCATATTCTACCATCGTTCTTAAAACTGCATGGGAAAACACGGGGAAAAAATAAAAAAGGGGTGACTTATATATCAATGCAAGGGAGTAAACATGTAATAAAATGAATAATGTATTATTATTTTTTAAAATATCTTTATAGATTATACATAAATGTGGTGATAATCAAAAAAATGAACAATGAGGCCTGATATAGCATGATAACATAAGGGCAACATGGGAAATGTGGAAACAACCTAAAACATGGAATCATAAATATCATTCAAGGGTAATATCCAAGAAAGTATGATGGATAACGTCCAATGATTTATTATTTACACTCCATAATACCTTTCATAATGTTTCATATGATAAAAAAGTTACCCAATGCATTGGATCACAACATAATTCAAAGTGCACCCATCACTTTAATTTCATTCAAATGCATAAGCGTGCCACATCGATCATAAAAAAAATAAAATCATTTATTATAAATTTTTATTTCTAATATCAATGTGTTATTAATAAAATATTATATGTTCTAAATAAAATAATTATGATTGAATTAAATTTAACACCTTAAATGGGAATAGGGTATTGATACTAACAACCCATATGTTTTGAAAGGAAAATTATGGTGAAATTTCGACATCATAAAGGAGGCAATGAAATTCCCATGAGAGGTATTAATATGATTTCAATAGATATATAATTGAATAGAAATAAAAATTATAGGAATATGGATATGGGAGACCATATCCCAAAATTAGGAATTGGATATAAATGCACAAGATAATGATGATTCTTGAATAAAGAGGAAAAGGAGAGGATCCCTTAGTAAATTTATTCATGGTTATAGGTGTAAAAAATGATTCGTGGGAGGGATTAATGAAAATAAAATGGGTTACCAATCATTTAGATATAAAATTAATGGTAATGGGGATATGGAAGAATATATCCCTACATGAACAAATAGAAATTAAGAGGTATAAAATAAAATTTGTCCTTAAAAAATGAGAGTAAGATATACATTACCTTGAAAGTGTGGTTCAAAAAGCATGAGAGGAGATTATTGAGAGATTAGGGGTAACTTGGATAGACTATAGAGATGGTTTGGATGAGTAATGAATTTTTCCATGTTTTTGGCGAGATGCAGAATGGGAGATTGGGTGGGTTTATTTTAGAGAAGATAGGGGAGTTCATTATAATTTTTAATAAATAGGTTTTTGGTTCTATATAATAAAATAACAAAAAATGACATCACATACCATGTTTTTTGCCCATGGTTTATTCAAAATAGGGGTTGTTTTATATATTTTATATTTCCAAAGGTTGAAATTATTATAATATTACCCTTTCTGATGTGTAAGTGAGTTTGGTCCTTAAAGAAATGATTTTAAACACAAAAAATATATTATAGTCTTTGGTGGATTCATAAATGATTTAAAAAATCACTCAAATGAACTAAATATGTATAATTTTTAAGGGGGGGATATATTTTGTCTTAGAAACCCTTTATGGTATTTTTTATATCTTTTTTATGTCCATATGATGTCATAATACACACCGTATATTTATATCGTATTTAATTTTTACCCAAAAATTTGACTATCATTGAAAATTATTAACAATTCATCAAAAGATAATATAAAATTTATTATTCAACGAATAATAATTTTTTTTAAAATAATTAATTAAATGGGAAGATTATTATTTTTTAAATAATAATTGGCATTAATTGAGAAAAATAGGTTTTAAAAAAAACTACAATTTCCATCATATGAATTACATGATTATTTATATTTAATATAAATTATTTAGTGAATTTTTATGATATTATTATTTTTTGAAATCAATTAATTATTCAAAAAATGTATTAATTGAAATAAAAATTAATTAAAAAATTATTTAATTGAATAAAAATAAATATCATTTATAATGTAAAAATAATATGATGAAAATATATTCCTTATTCTAAAAATATTAATATTTTGGGATCTCGATACATAAAACATAATTACACCAGAAAAATCCATTCAAATAGGGTCTGTGAATGTGATACTTTCATTGGGTGGTTTGACAATCATCATTTGGGTCATGATACTTATGTGCTTTAACATCCCCTATAAATAGTTGTGATTATGATTTAGTAATTGGGTCTTATCTTGGTCTTGGTAAAGGTAAAAGGGGATGGTTTATATCTCCCATGGTATCTCTAATAAATGGGCTTCATAGGGCATGAACATATTGGTTAAATCCATGACTTCCTTTTTCTATATCAATTTTATTTGTTAAAACCTTATATTTATAATTATCATATGATAACTATTGAATGTATATATAATAAATGGTATTTATACTTAATGGTCTTTCAAATTAGATATTATATAATACAACCAACAATGTGCATATTTTTTCTATATCCATATTATATAATGAAACATTTAATTAAATTGAATTTTTTGTTATGTTTATAGTAGTTGGGTTTATTATATTATTCCCCTTAATAAATTTCACCCTAAGAATTTTCATTTAACATACTAAGATAGATGAGGGAATTTTGTTTCATGTCATACTATAGTTACCATGTCACATCATAAAGCTTGTTGTTTCTCCACAAGACATTGACCAGGAGAATTTTAATATTCTATAGGACTTTGTACCTATGATATTTGGTCTTCACCAAATCCTCTTCATATGAAAGATCATTCTTGAATAATACCACCTCTGGTTTGAAAATATGTGGGGAGATGGTATTAACTTCCTCAAGAGTGATATGTGTAACAAATATTATACTTCGGGGAGGTTATGTGGGAGTTTTAGTCAATATGCCATTTCTCCAACACAATCAAGGATCTCAAAGGGACTGATATATCTTGGGTAATGATTTACCATAATCTCAAATCTCCTATAATCCTTAAATGGATATATGATGAGGAATAACTTATCTCCATCTTTAAACTCTATGTCTTATCCAAAATTGTCACCATAGCATGTTTTACATCACTAAGCATCCATGATGTACTACTAAAGGGTCCTGACCTATTCCCCCATTTCATTAAGTATTTCATGACTGAGAAGTTTCTATTATCCAACATCAACCTTGCATGAAGTTGTTCTACACATCTTCCCATATAGGGATTCATAGGGATCTATTTGGATGTTTGAGTGAAATCTTTTATTGTATGAGAACTTGAATAGAATAAGTAATTGATCCCATCCTCCTTTGAAGATAAATGGGAATTCCTCCACGTGTCCTCAAGTGTAAATATAGTATTCTTAAATTCAACATCAGTTTACGGGTGTTATACTGTGATTATTTTCATCATAGTATATAGAGAATGTTAGAAAAAATTTCATAACATTAAGGTAAATTGTGGATCTCAATCTGGTAAAATTAATAGTAATGTTCTATGTTTTCTCACCACTTCTATAGTGTATATCCTTGAATTTTGATCAAGTGATAAGTCCTCTAAAATTTCAATCATGTGAGAAGTATTTGTAATATGATCTTCCAA
Source organism: Viscum album (assembly GCA_963277665.1). NCBI lineage: Eukaryota > Viridiplantae > Streptophyta > Magnoliopsida > Santalales > Viscaceae > Viscum > Viscum album. The sequence continues at coordinate 1,061,707,768 of OY728120.1, read as the reverse complement.
AAACCATATAGAATCACTTCCACTTGATGTCTTCGGAAGACTAGTGAAAAAATCTACGATTATTTTTCCCATTTCCACATAGGTACGGGAATTGTTGCATCATTCCCTTGGTTATTTTATTCCATCATCTCTTGATGACATTAAAGGCATATTTATATATATATTCCATGATATCCTTGTTCATATTTTCCATCAAAATGTTTTCTTAGAGACCTATATACTTCTATTTTCTTCTAAATTGATAGAGAATGTCGAAGGATGTTCATCATCCAACAGATATTTTTTTAACATAGTTTTTGATGATACACATATTAATTACCACAGTCACACAACTAATTCTTCATTAAAATTAATCTCCATCGATTTCCCTTTTGATAGAGTTTCAACTGTATTCTTAATTACTGTAGAATCTCTTTGAGAATTCTTTATTTTTTATAGAACAGATGATTGATTAATCCTTTGTGAAATTATATATGATGTTTCTCCAATTATGATTCCCATGTATATCCTCTTAATTTATAATAAGATCATATCCTTATAAATTCACTTAAATGATAAAATTGATGGATCCTTTACACATAGAAAATATTCAACATTATTAATATTCCTAAGATGGTATTAAACTGAGTATTCATAGTCATTGATCATATCTAACAGTCTTTTTTGGAAAATATTCTGCTCATTATGTGTGAATATATACATAAGGATCATGTGTTTCATATATTTTTCATACTTCTCCAAAAAGAAATAATCCCACCAATTTTTCAAAGACAAGATCACAACACCCTAGTACATGTATTTTTTTTTGTTGTACTATTGAAGAATATTTAATTTCCTTCTGGCATATGCTATCAATTTTTCATTCAAAATTATTATACAGACCAAACCATTCTTCAATGCATAATTGAATAAAGTAAATTTTAGTCCACTTATGGGTGGTGTGACTATAGATGTATTGATAAGACTCTTTTTCATATCCTTAAATATCTCCTCACATTCCTTATTCCAAAAAAACATGATTACCTTTCCATGTTATCTTGGTCAGAGGTTTTGAAAATAATGAGAAATTCTCACAAATCAAGGATAGTACCTGGATAATCAAAGGAAACTATGTATTTCTATCATAAATGTTTGCCCTGGTTATCCTTATATTTCTTCTTTCATTGATGGGAATATAGATGTCCCATTACTTGTGATAATATTACCAAATAATGAGACTTCTGTAAACTAAAACTCATATTTTCTATAAATTTCATTAATCTAATACCTTTTAAAGGCTTTAGTACTATTCTTAGATGATCCTCAAGCTCCAAATATATTTTTGGATTATATTAGATATTAATCTATTGTAAGTACCCCATATTTTTTGAGATAATCACTAAAGATAGTATTCATTAAGTGCATGGATATTTTTGGAGCATTAATGAGTTCAAATGGAATCACTATGAACTCATAGTGAATGTACCTTATACAGAAAGTGGTCATGGTGACCTACTCTTTCTTTTCCCTTAGTTGATAATACCCAAAATGAATATATACCTTGGACATGTATTTTAATCTATAGAGTTATAAATGAATTCATCAACCTATAGAAGATGATACTTATCCCCTATTGTATTCTTTTTAACTCATGATAATCAGTGAAAAGTTTCATTGACACATCCTTCTTCTTGGAGAAAAGGATCAATGCGCCCTATGGTGAAACACTTAGGTGTATGAACCCTTTATCTGGATTCTCTTGTAATTTTTATTTATATCCTCTAGTTATATAATATATATTCTATAAGGATTATTAGATAACAGAAACATCAATGGTAGAAGATCCATGAAAAAGTTATTCTCTCAGCTGGGAGGAAGACAAGGAAATTCCCGAGGAAACACATTAGCATATTCCCTCTTAATAGTAAAGTCTTCAATGATTATCCTTTTATTAGACTCAACCAAAAAAAATATATATATATTCATTCTAAAAGGGAAATAATATTTAATCTTATGATGTTGTTTCTAATGAATATTAATCCTTCTCCTTTTATTTGTATTTAATCGGGAGATGATTTTCAATATGGAGAGTTATTTATTTCTCCGGAAATTTTACGTTTTCCTTATATAAAGAAATCAAATCCTAGATAATATTTGTATTAAATCCAACAAAATAGGGTATCACTAGATTATATGGTGATTTCAACTAAAAAATATTTATTGTGGATGAGTTATATTCATTAGATGCAATGATTTTTCCATTTTAAAATTTCGGCAATATCCCTACTTCCACACTTTGTGGTGGTGTTTGAATAGTTATTCTAAACCTATGTGATATGAAGGAATTCTTAGAACTACCTGTGGTAACACTACCTTTCAATTTTTTATTCTCATTATAACCATTTACTTTATCTAAAGTATACTTACGGGTGAAAAAATTTTATTTTACTAAACACTTAAATGGGTAACAGTAAACATAAAAAAGATGTCTTATAAATGACATGTTTTCACAACATATTGTTTTCTATGCTTAAATCTATGTTTTTCATAATATATTCACATATATAGAAACTTTTATGAATTTATGTTCCCTTAATAATGTTTTTTAATGAGATGATGAATTTACCAATGCATATCCCTTGGTAGGGTTAAATGAGGTGTGTTTCAAGGCCCATTTTCATTAACCGGTTCCATATAGAGTCTAGTCTAATTCAGTGTTTTTTGGTTTTACCCCTATATACATAAGTGAAATAGTGGCATCAAAATATATTTTCAGGATAGGGATTTGTTTTAATATAAACTAATTACTCTATACTATACAAAAATTTATAGATGTCTTATTATGTTCAGTCTTAATCATAGTGATTTTTGTTGTGTTTTCTAATTTTAATCAAATAAATAACTATGAATTATTTTGATACCAACTAGGAAAACCCAACTCTATTTACATGGCAATTCATGATTTATTACATAAGATTACACATAATACAACCCATATGATATAGAAGTATAAAATAGTTGGAAATTAGGTACATTACATAACAAATTAAAATAGGGGGTACATCGACATTATCAAAATATTCCTAAACACGGTCATATTATTTCATCCTACTTAAAACTACATGGGATTACATTGAGGCATATAAATGAAAAGATTTATTTATAATGCATATTATGGGAGTAAATATTCCATGACATGATTAATGTATTAAATTTTATACAATATGAATATCAATGATACATAATAGTGGTGAGAATCAAAATAAAGAACATTTTGTTATGATATATAATGATAATAAAAGTCAATACAATAAATGTGGAAACAACATAAAACACGGAATCATAATCATTGATCAAGGATAACTACAATGAAATAGTGATGAAATAAGTTTGTTGATGGATTATATTCACTAAATTATTCCTTACATGGAATCTCAATATACTAAATCATTATCCAATCCATTAGAGAGGCATACAATTCTGTGAGAACCCATTACTTTCACTTTATTCATATGCTTAAGTCTGCCACATATATCCTACAACATGGATAAATTTATCATCACATATTTTTCCATAAATATTGAGTGTTGAATAAATAAATTAAATTTTTAAATCAATGAAGTATATGTTAATAAATATGGAAACCCTATACATGAATGGGGTATGGGTATTCACTACAAATTTTTTATCATGCCAAATCATGGTAATATTGGGACAACATAGTGTGGGAACATTAATGTTATTGTGATTTAATAATGATGATAATGGGTATTTCACATAAAATGGGCATAAAAATGATATTAATTATGATATTTAATATCATATCCCAAAATTTGTAAGTGGGGAAAAAGTTATAAGATAAAGAAGATTCTTTAATAAAACAAAAATGGGGAAGATCTCTTAGTAAATTTCGGCATGGTAAAGAGTATACACAAAGGATCATGGGAGGGATTATTTAATGTTAAGGGGGTGTCTAATTTTTAAGATAACAAGTGGAACATTATGGTGGTATTAAATAACATATCATAACATGAAAAAATGAAAATTAATATGAATATGGTAAAATAAGTTCTTGAACAAAAAAGAGAGTGGGGGATCACTAACAATGAGATTATAGTTCCTAAAGATTAATCTGATCATATTTAGAGCTTGGGGGAACATTGGGAGGACACTAAAGAGGCGATGGTATAGTATGTGATCCATGGATATTGATATAAGTGGAATGAAGCTTAGGTGGGTATTTATAAGAAACGAGAGGGGAGTTCATTATTATTTCTCAAACTTTGGTTTTGAAATATATATAATAAAATAACCAAAACCACAATAATTCCAAGGGATTTTCCCAAGTTTTACTCCAAATAGGTGCGTTTTTATTATTTTATAGGTCCAAGGACTAAAATTATTAAAATATTTCCCCTTCTGATATGGAAGTTACTCACGCCCTTAATGAAATTATTTTCAAACGTTAAAAAATGTATGTTTTGGAGGATTCATAAAGGACATAAAAAATTGATGAATATAAACTAAATGTTAAATTATGATAGAGGGAAAAAATATATTTTATCATATATACCATTTATAGTATTTATTACATCACTTATGGGTCATTATGTTGTCATAATACACAACATATATTGGTATTGTATTTAATTTTTTCTTGAAAATTTGACAATATCAAAAAATTCTAAAAAATTCACCCTAGGATAATATCAACCTTATAATTCACAAAATAATATTTATTTTATAAAAATATTTTTCTAAATATTTTATTTTTCTTTTTTAAACTAATAATTGAAATATATTGTTAAATGATGGGTGTTTTTTACAGTAAAATATTTTGAACCCTTAAGAAAAAATAAATCTCAGTTCATAAAAATTTAATGATCATTTATATTTAATAAAAATTATTTCATAATAATATTTTCTATAGTAATATTTATTTTAAAAATCCATTAATTCATAAAAATAAACATCTTAAATTAAATTAAATTTTAATTAAAAATACAGATTTTGTTTTATTGTACAAAATATAATAAACATTTATAAATTAAAAATAGTAAGATGATAATATAAAAAATATTCTATAGATATTTATATTATTAGGGTATTTATAGGTAGACCTTTCTTACACCATTTTAAACCCTTGTGGTAAGATGAGAGATGGTGATACATTCATGGGGTGGATTGGTATTCATGGGTTGGGCCACGATCTCGATGAGATTGAACTTCTCCTATAAATTTTTTCACTCAGTCTTTACCTATTGGATATTAGCATCAGATTGTTCATGGGAGAAGCCAAGTTATTCTATCTCCCCTAGAAGATTTTATAAATAGGCTTCATAGTGTTAGATCTACTAGGTTCAGACCATCCCTTCCTTTTTTTCTGTAAATTTGATTTGCTGAACTCTATATGTATATTAATCATATGATTAAGGTTCATTGGAAATATTATAAATTGAAATGATGCTTAACAGTATTTATAATATAATATGTATTTTTAAAACTAAATAATTCCATTGTTTTTCTATATCAATATTATATACTACGATATTTAATTAAATTGTAATTGGAATTTTATTTATAAATGTTTTGGTTGTCATAGTGGTACAAATCTATGCCTTAAAATTTAGTTCTATAGTCTACTCATACAGAAAATTCATATGTAAAAATATTGAATTCCCTTAAAATGAATCCCATAATATTGTATGATCATTATACCCTACTAGAGAGATGAAAACTAAAATCACTTATTCACCTTTATCATTTAATAACTAATATAAGTTATGAAATAATTTTATAAATACTTCCATGAAACCATTGACTCATTCTACTCCCCATTAAACTAAAAGATCCAATGACACACATCTCATGTCAACTGGAAACCAAATTTGACCTTTGGAAGTCCAATTTTATATATCAAATTGAATATTTATAAATCTCTTATAACCTATACTCCATCATCTATCTTAAGACACTCGCCTCATAATTAAATGTTTAATAATTCCAAATCATTCATTGTGTATTCCTTCTTTAATCATTCATTGTGTATTACTTCTTTGATCATCAATTTATATTTATTTTATCATTCTAAAAGTCACTATCAATTCAAAATTATTATTAAACAATTCCCATTTCATACACATTTACTATATCTCTTACATACAATAAGAATCATCATTAATACTATTTATTGTAATATTCATTTTTCTATATTTATTCATTTGGGACTAAATTACTTATATACTACTAAGGTTCTACATATATATCTTTTGATAAATTACAATAATTGTTTTCTATGAAACTGATGCTACCTCTCCAAAGACTAACTGCAGTCCCCTTTCAACCCCTTATCATTAAATCTTATACCACTACATTAATGTTCAAGACCTATACAACATGATCTTGTTCTAATGATCTTATTTCATAAAAACCAAAGGTGAAACCAACTGTTTTGATAGTAATATAATCATAAATAATTATAATATCAAAAAAATATTGAGTCACTTATAAACCTAACAGAATTTTAGTTTAGATTTGTAGATATTTAGGAAAAACATTTTCACATATAAAATTTATATCTTTATGTTAACATGGGTATTTTTTCCAATAAAAATATCACAATGTTTTCTCTTCTTTATAAACTAGGTGTAGTAAATCATAATAAAGGTGAGGTAAAAATCTCAATAAGGGGTGTCATATTGCATAATATATTTAGGAAATAAAAATTCATTAATAATTTGGACATAGTAAATAATGAATAAATAATTCTATATAAAAAATAAAATGAGAATAAAATATATCCAATTATAGGGTATTAAAGTTAATAGTCACACTAATAGTCATAACTGATTTATTTTTGATTTAATACATAATTATGAACATATTTATCCTACCATCAATTACAAATACCATGAAATATTATATAATTCCTCAACCTAGGTTTTCCTTAATAGAATCCAAGTGGGGACTTCATAAGACCTCACTTTTGCCTCCGAATAAAAACATTGTTTTCTACTAGTGTTAAGGGTCACAATATATAGTGGGGAGACTGTTCCTTTTCAAAACCTATCCATACACTCTAATATAAATAAAGTAAATCAAGTTAAAGTGTCTTGGAGGAAGAAAAAAATAATCAATGTAATTGAAAATTTCAACCATGTCATTTAATAAGTTTACCAATATCCTAATGGGGAAAGAGAAATAGTAGTATATATAAGTATAAAAATTATTTAAATGAACATCATTGGAACCCTTAGAGACTATACTAGTACATATATTCACTCTATAAACCATTACTTAGATATATTTAATAGTACTCATACCTTTACAAAGATATTGATTGGTGTTTATATGTGTTCAATGAGCTAGACATGAAAGGTGTGAGAAATAAAACCTATGAGGAAAATACTGATTCTTTATTCACATGTGTTCACAAGTATAACAAATGTATCCTTGGATAAGAAAAAAAAATAAACAATAACTTTCCATGAACACATTTGGTAACCAAGCCCTCACAAGCTTAACTATACCTGTCTTAGATCAAGGTGAAAATGATAGTGATAAAAATTGTGAGGAATAATTAGAATATAACAATAATTTTTTGAACATATATCTCAACAATTTTTTTTAATTTATTGATATTGGTTCACATTTTAATCTCATCCCAACTCCACCATTGGAAATGGGTTAAAATCTTCATTCCTAATTTCAGTTGCAGGTGAGGATTCAAGGTCATTGTATCCAGTCTATACATCAGGTAAGGCCATAAATTCATCATACCCCAGATTTGGATTCTAAGTTTCTTTCCTCATTATCATCAAGGACCTACCATCTGTTTTGGTTTATATTATTCATCATATCATATTATCAACACTCCCCCTCTAAGGGATAACCATATCACAGTCGTCTACTTGTTCTAAGAATAAAATAAACACCTAAAAATGTTGAATATTTAAATGAAATAAGCTAGGGAATATCAAGAAATAACTTATAATGAGAATAATTAGTTATATTAAAGTATATATGATCAAAATAAAACATTTTTTATCGATCTACATTGTCATAATCATGGAATCAATAATATTATGTGGGTATCATGGGCTATACAAACAGACACACACATGTGATAACCATTATTATTTTTTTTAAAATATTTCCAACATTGTAACAACATAAATAAACATGATTATATATGGGAACGAAATAAAAAGGAACTTCGTACCTTTATATTGTAGAAAAAAAAATTTGAGACCACCAAAAAACAATACTATATTTACACCCCAAGCTCTATCCAAAATAATAATATACATTAATATGACCAATAAATGATACAAAAAATATACAGTATGGTTCTAGAATGTAATTAAATATGATTCATATCCAATATAGGAGGATCTATACCAACATGCCACTTGAGATCCACCAATGATATTTTAGTTGAGATTGATCAAAATAGAAGTTATTGTCACATTCGATCCACCACTTTTATAGTAGTGGTGAAAAATATCATCATTATATGATATCACAATCCATAGATCAGGAATTAATATACCATATATATGAATATTTTCAACATAGGAATTCGGTGTCATGAAAAAAAATAAAAAACTATGGTTTTTGGATCACATACACTCATACTTGATCATCTAAAAACATGGATTATCATGAGTCATTACTGGAAGGTGATGAAATATATAATGAAGGGATTTAATGTATATATATTCAAGATAGAAAGTATATGATGAAAGAAATAAGTTTAATATCCATTTATAATTATTTTAATAGAATTAAATCTTTTGAGTATGATTTTCAAAAAAATTCTTGAGCATTGAACGTCTTATTACCTCTCCTGGGCACTAACAAGATTTGGTCGCAATGTATTTCAAACCCTGCACCATCCCTGATTTTAGCCACTCGATCGTGCTTCATGGTTTTTTTAGGTGAGGCTCTAGTGTTAGATAAATTTTGTGTGTTAACCACATGCCACCCCATGTGGTACTGTATCATTCCACATGGTTTGGTGTAGAATTCCAATGGATTTATAAACATTCCTCCAATATAAACTACAAGAAATTCCTCTTAAACAATTTGAATCAATCAATATCCTCTCATAAATCAACCATAAATATTCATAGATAACAATAATAGTAATAAAAATTTATAAAATTATTTAATACCCCCCTCAGAAATTGATGGATGTTATAATTTCCCCCACTAAATACTTCCCATCCCCCGAAAATGTCACTAGTCTTATAGCACAAAAAAATTATTCCACAAAGCCAGAAAATCAGACACATACACCCAAAAACACTTTTAGATCTTTCAATTCTACTATATGATCTATAAAAGTGTCAATTTATTCCCATATATAACCTTCTCGATCACATATATAATTTGAACTGTTTGTTTTGGATAAGATTTTGGAGGCACCCTCTCAATATCCTTAAGGTTGATCAGATGTTTTTTTATTGAAAATGTTCCTATATAGTTTAGATAGATTAAAAAAATCATGTATACCATGTTATGAGGAGGTAGGTCTACATGTTAAGCCAAAATATTGATATCCTCATAAATAAAAAATGGCCCTATGAATAAGATATATATATTTCCATACATATATGGATGTCTATGACCCAACTGATGTACCACTAACTAGAAAACTCTATCACAAAAAAAACAAAATCTAAAGTTAACCTCTTCCTGTTGGCATGTAATTGATGCCCTCTTTGAGTAGTGGTTAACTGCATCCTGATCATCATCACTATATCAATGGTTTACTATTAAATGATCAACCCCACTATAGGGGCATCACCTAGATCAATCTAACTAAGAAGTGAATGATGCTATCATCCATTAAGATCCTTAAAAGTTTTCATCTAAATGGAATCATAAAGTTAATTTTTTTACACGAATTAAGATAAGGATATATAATCATCTCAATAACCCCAAATATCATGGATACATTTATTAATTATGTCCTATAATATTTGTATCATCCTCTTAAATTCACCATAAATCTGTAAATGATACACAATACAAAATTGTATATATATACGAAAAGATTTATATAGTACCTAAAAAAACTAAAACATGAAAAACACATTTTAGTTATATACAATGATCAAGGGAACTCCATGTAAGTGTGAAATTTGAAATATATATATATATATATGTTTCCTTGATAATTTAATGAATGAGTTCCATTTATTAGAAAAAAATCAAAATATTTCATTAGTTGGATAAGTATTACCCCCACTGCATCACAAATCCGTTTGTCATGGGTAATACATCATGAATTCGGTCATCACATCACCATACATCCAAACCCACAACATAATTTTCATATGAAAAACACCTAGATGTTAATGAAAAACCTTTTCCCTAAACTAGGTAATGCATTGTAAAAAACATTGTAGGTTACTATTCATTCCATTCCACCACAGATGATGTCATATGTCATGTTACTTCATGATTAACCTAAGATGGAGTTCCCATTTTATGGAATGAGTGTATCTCACCATATCCTCACTCAAGGATGTTAACAATAAAACATCCCATGTATATTTATCACATCATCATCATCATTTTTGAACCATCATATAAAAGGATCATTACATACTCCTATTTCTCACATCACCACACACTCGAGACCTAACTCATAGTCAATATTCACCATTTACACAAATATTAGAAGGATAACCAATTTTGTACATTTCATGAATCCTCTATATATAGATCTATCCATAATATATTCTTCCATAAAGCATAATAAAAGTCATTTTTATGATGATTTTTGATAAAAAGCACATATTTATTCTTCATTTTCCTATTAACAGCATTGTCAATGACATTAAATTTTCTTAGAGTATAATAATTATCGCAACGAAACAACTAAAATATGTATACCAAATTCCTCTTACTAAAATTAATATCCCTATAAGAGAAGATATATAATAATATTTTATTGTCCATGTATTCAATAAACCTCCCAGTAATGTGATAATGTCACAAACACATCCATGAGTGGACCAGAATTACCAAATCCAGAATATGGTTCATGAACATTATCCCATAGAGTCACAATAGATGTGAAAAAATGAAATAAACTCATCCAATGGTTCTAACAAAATTACTGACCTAATGATGGATTCATCACAGTATACTACACATATAATCCCATCAAATGAAATAATCAAAATTGGAGAAGTCATCAATATCCTCTTCATCATAGGAAAAAGATCCTCACATATATATTTATATTCAAATTTCATTACCTACATCATACTCCCTATTATTTTGTCTTCTTTCTATGAGAAATCATAAATTAATAATCATTAGTTTCTTGGTAGCTCATGGAAAATATTGACCTCATAATAATTTTATGGATGATTCCAAGACATCACTATTTTCACCTTCTATGGCTAAATATAAATTCATGTATGATTGGTCAATTGAACAAGGAATCATTCCTCTTTTATCCATATGACATACATTGAAATATTGAAATAATTATAATTAAATTATAGTGTAATCAAAACAGTGCTCTTCTGTTGGGAATATAACATAGATTCCCAAGTGGAAATAAGGATACCCTAAATAATGGAAATGATGAATGAGAAGGGATTTGGGTGGAAGATATTATTCATGAGATATATTAACACATCTATGGTTCCTATTAATTCAGTAGTAAAGAGGTAGTCATTCAATTCCATATCCACTTTTACAAATTTTCTTATTGATATCAACCTCTCAAACTCAAAATTGATGATATCCTAATTTAATGTTTAAAATTATGAACCTCTATGACCCTCATAACTAATAAAGGAGATCATTAATCATTGGTAATGTAAAAATTTTCATCACCATCAACTGATTCAATATCTTGTTTTCTACACATAACCATATACTAAAGTCTTCCTTCTTGGAGAAAAACATGGGAGAACTAGAAAATGATGTGATCAAGCTAATGAAACAATACAAATCTATGTCCTCATGGTAAGTATTTAGTTCTCTCACTCGGTCAGTTCCATATGATTAAAATGAAAAAAATAAGTTCCACTCTTAGCTTGAGATATAACTTAAACTCCACTTCTCAGTCAAAAAGAGGACCCTAAAAGTCATCCAGAAGGAAATCATAGTAGATATCAATAAAAAATGTAAAATAAGTTTACCCAAAAAACATATTCCTCTACGATATATATTTATTCCATCTAAACTTTAATGGCACCAAATTTGATCAAATACTTTTCTACCCTTCTGCCTTTGACATACCACTCACCAATCATTTAAAATGTATATCCCTTTGGTGATGTAATGGATAGATATGTCAAATAATATTCCATGTGAGTATGTAATATGAATATCCAATTGTTTTTAAGGATCACATCAATAGTATTCATCTCAACATTTATGAAATTATGAACATTACTATAGTGGGTAATAGCTAAGGGACACTTTTCATATATCAATACATGAGCCACATTCTATTCCAAGGGTCTATCAAGATATGGAAACTCAAAGGACAACTCAATTGTAATCCAGAGAATAATAATAACATGACAAGATATGAAATAATTGGATTCACTCGTATAAAATGTGGTAGATGAAAATGATTTGATGATCAAGACCATACAATGAACAATCAATAGTCACTATCTACAATCATCCAAAATATATCCAATCACATACAATTAGTAATCCACAGCTCCATGACCCAAACCCAAAGGTGTGTGACTCACATAATCAAATTTTATCTAAGTATTTTAATGATACTAATGAGTTCACTAGATGAATCTATGGATCATAGATATAATCTTCCAAACAAATCTATGGAATCATTACCTTTGATTATTGGAGCAGAACTCCTTGTGATTCCATATCTTTTCACAACACCAATACTTTATCTAATGTTAATGATAGATTTTTGGTAATATATATTGTTTCTATAATTAATGAATTGTTTAACTGCTCCTGAGGGACATGAAATATCCATACTAAACATAAAATACCCACCACCACATAAATAAATTTCCTTGGTCATGCACTTCTAATTTTCGGAAGAGACACTCACTATAGAAATAAGAGGTACACTAACAAGAGTATTGAATGAAGATGGAATAAAAATAATCAATACTCCTCAAGTCCCTCCAGAGTAGTCAAATCCATGAACAAAACCTAATTATATTTTGTTCACTCAAAAACTCCAAACCTCCAATATCAAATTAGTATGAAAACTAATTATTCACTTTCAAACATTCTATTCCCCAGTTAATTCCATGCGTTTAAATGAATGATGTTGTTTGTTTAAATGAGTGTAGTTTGAAAATACTGTCATGGATATCTAATAAAGCTCCATGAGTTCTATGGAAATAACTATCTTCAACAGGATATGAATGATCTTACTCATTTTCATTTCCATTATAGTGAAAAAATAATAATCCATGTATCTATCTATTTTTCCCATGAAACTCCATCAAATAATGGTGGGTCCCCGATCTATAAATGTAGCTCAGTTGACCTGTTGGTCCTCTACTGTATCCACCATGTCAAATATTCCATCATTGATTTCTATATAATACTTATTTCCTTGTGGTCCTCTAGTATTATTAAAGGGTGAATGATATTTTCAATGGATATCACTTAAATAATTAACCATGTTCATATATACAACACTTCAATTGGTTGGTATAATAAAATAGACTCTAGATTCGAGTGGATAAAACAACTAAACAAATGAGCAATGGTAGGGTGCTTCTCAGGTGAATTAATATGCATTGATTAATGTGGAACTAGTGTATCCTTCACAGTGGTAAAATTTAAACACCTTTTATGTGTCATTTTTATGAAAATCCAAACGACCATTTTGAGAACCCTCAAAATGTTCCTTAGGTGAAAAAAAGGGATTGAAGGGTATTATTAAGGGATATATATGGAAACCTATCTTATGAGGCTAAACACAAAAAAAGGAGCATCCCACTTTGAACTCATTAAGGCTCTTCGAACCTACAGATTTTGACAATTATATATATATATATATATATATATATCAACATATAAATATACTCAATCTCAAATAATTATTTCAAAATAGATGTGACATGACAGGAATTAACATATATATATCACTCAATAGAGAATACATTCCGTTCCATAATATAGAGCATGAACCAATTAATTAAATTAATCAACTATTATGTTTGACTATATTTATATATATATGAAATGTTGCCCTCTATGCCTATCATGATACATGACCTCTTTCAAATCCCATAAAATCAGTACAACAATCCTTCTAGAGGTTACTATGAGTATTCTTTCACTAGAGAAGTCTAGACACATAGTAACTCCACTACCCATGTTCCACACAGCTTATCCCCTTTACACCATGTCTTAGAATAACTGATAATTAAATAATGTAATCAAAAAATATGATATAATTTTTTAACACCCCAACCAAGGTTTCCCAAATAGTACTAGAATGGAGAATCCACAAGAACTCATGTGTGCCTCCCTGTATGTAAGATGCTTCCAAATAGATATGAATGTATAAAGAAACATTTGGGGGAATATACAATTGATAATCACAACAATACACTATAACATAAAAAAATAAAACAACATAGAATATCATCATAGAAGAAAAAATAAACCTATTAATAATAGTTGTCACATATTTAATATAATAAATTTACTAGGATACCATTGTGGCATGAAAAAACAGAGTATGAATATGATTAAGGTGAAAATTACAATAACATCATGAAATCTAATGAAAACATTACCAGTAAAAATATCTTATCCATGTTCTACTACATATCTATCTTCAATGGGACCATTTCCATTACCTATATTTTAAATCATGAATTATTCAGATGGATCAACATTTTTATATAGGGGTGAGTAAGATAACCAATTTGGACGCCAAAAATTCATCCTTTCAATTTATGAACAATTATAATATCTATATTCTATGATAACAAAAAATAATCAATAAATCATAACTCATCACAGAGAAAGCACTCATTTTCTAGATACTCCACCTTGATCTTTGGTTGTACCTACCTCAATATCATGCCATAATGATAGTTGTTGGAGATGTTATGAGTATTCATGATATAACCTAATGGTTTTTAACATATCTATAAATAATTGCAAGGAATCCAGTTTGACTAGATCACTGTTCATTTCATCACAGCTCTATCAAGATTGAGGCCTCATACCATCAAACCATATCTGAAATATACCTTTTCAACAGGAAATGTTAATAATCACAGTGAGAAAACATTTTATATAAGCTAATATGAATGTTATTTTTCAAATAAAACATTAAAGGAATTTATTATAATGGATCCTTGAAAATAAATTGGTTTTTGGAAAAAAATACTAAATTTTAATATAAATATTATTATTATAAACTAAAATTATTTATTAATATTATAAATATATATTCAATGAAATCCATATCATAAATATGTAAAAACAAACTTTTTTAAAATAGGTAATGATATGTAATATGATCACAAGATATAATTCCTTTTAGAGTTACAAAATAATAAAGGAATAATATTGGAAACATAGAATAATTTCCTAGAGGATAAGAAACCATTTTATATTATTAGGATTTTTCATAGCAACATTTCATTTCATTGAATAAATAAATCCATTAGAGAATAATAATTTTTGTGACAGCCCTATAAAATTTATTTTAAGAAAAAGCCCATCAAATACCACAAAAAAGATATAAATTAAAATATTATTGAATCAAAATATAGAATATATCCCTATTTTGAGAATAATTTATATAAAAAATAATCATAACTCAATGAATGAAAATTTTGTTAACAATAAACATTACAAAATTGAAATAACTCAAATAAAAAGATCATAAAATGTTGGTCATGATGTAGATTTTTAAATATATTAAAGTGAATGGTAATTATTATAATAACATCACTAGATTATTGTATAGAGAAAAAAAATCTTGTGGCGAATATAATGTATGTATGAATGAATGAAAATGAAGATAATAAACCCCTGACATTAATATCAACCTCCAAAAAAGTGATTTACCCACCTGTATAATAAATATATCCATATTAATGTTATATTTTATAATTTTATTATTATGAATTACAATTATTATATAAAGATATTATTATTCCATATAACTTTACTAGTTATTTATATTTTATTTTCATCTTCAGATGTTGGTAACTTTGAATGTTTCAAAAATTCATAGTAATTTCATTGTTAGTCCATATTAATTAATAAAAAGTAAATAAATGATAATATATTTAAGTTAATTTAATTTATGTTTCATAGTGACTCAAATTGTTCTTAATTAATTCCATAAGAATATAATTTTTGATTCATGAAGGGGGAATCAGTGACAAGAATGTTTCTATAAAATTTATGGAATGATATGTTGTATCTATGTAATGATTAAAATGTTATTATTACCATTACATGGAATCAAAAATAAATGTATTAATATTGATATCATACTTTAAAATTATTTTTTTTATCATTAAATTCCACTCAATGTTTTATAACATTGTTTATGTGGGTTTTTTAACTGACGAAAACAATAACATGGTATAACTAATGTATGAGTATGAAATAAATTTTATTGTAATATAATAATTATAGAATAACAGTTTCATTAATAATATTTCAATAAATAAATACATCCTAATTAATAATATATATATATGTTTTATGTATTTTATGATATCATTAGTTACAAATATGAAATTGTTTATCACATTTATATACTTGTGTTATGTGGTAAAATTTTCAATGATCACTTATTATCAAAAATTTAAATAGAAGGACTATGTTATCATTCAAGATTATTATTCAAATCTTAAATTTCATATATATATTTATTAAATAAATTTTTATAAATAACATCAATTTTTTTATATAAAACATAATATTCTATTCATGGAGGTGGTAGTCTGCATATAATACAAGAAACATTTAATTTTTTTGAATGAATGCTATGAATGTGGAAAATGGTTTTTCTAAAAAAATAATTTTTTTAGTTATAATGATTATGATGAAATTATATTAATATTTATTGAATAGATTCATATGATAAGGATATATAAGAAATTGATGGGTAGTGGATTGTATACTCATTGAGGACTTGATTCTTATCTTTTATGATCACAAATAAATAGTGTAATCGAGTATAATTTATGTAACCAAGGGATTGAAAACATTGATGAGGATATTTGGACTGATTTGAATTTAAAAAAGTGTTTTGTATTTTTTTTGGGGAGAGTTGATATCTCTTTATCATTGATAAAAAAAATATTTCTATGTACGAAAAGGTTTTCTATGGTATAAAGATGTAATCACATGTGAGTTAGGATAGTTAGTTGAGTAAATGATAATGACATATGGGGTATATATTTCACACCTAAGTGAGTTAGTATAAAATTTATATTCCTCATGTTAATTAATATATATGTGAGGTAATTTAACTCACCAATTTTTTCTATTATTATAATTTAATTAAAAATTTATAAGGGTAATTTTTTATTACAGATATATGTTATCCCATATTAGTAAACATCAATATGATTATTTTTAATCTGGAATCTATATAATATTTTATTATTTCTAAAAATAATAAAATTATATTTTAAATTAAAACATAAAATATATTGACACAATAATAATTTTGTAGCAAAAATTACATTTTATTTGTTATGTGTTTTAATTATTATTTTATATCAATTAATAATTAAATAAGGTTGAATGTATTTATTTTTATATCTAGGAATCATATATTATTCATAATTTAAATATGGTAAATTTAACTAATTTAGATAAGAATTAAAAATTTATATCAAAATATAATTCTAAAAAAAATTTCCTTTTAACACTAAATAGTTTTAATCAAATCCCATTAAATTTATTTTTTATTTTATAACCAATATATAAATTGCCCAGTATTAATGCAAAAAAATATATTCATGAAAACCATAATATTATTATTAAAATAATTAAAATATGGTTTTTTAAAATCTTCTTATTTACATTCGTTTTAATCATGTTGTAATTTCTGTAATGATATTTCACATTTCATTCTCATGATGTAGAAATATTTATTTTACTTTCATGAAGTTAAAAAATATGATTCATTGAATTAATTTTCAATAAGGCCTTTTTCATAGGATTCGTTTCAATGTTATGATTTCATAGATGTATTAGATTGTGTATTGAGTATCTATACACAAAAAATAATAATATACTACTGATGGATTAATGAATGAGAATAACATAGTTGGATTCTTGGGATACCTGAATAGATATTTTCCATTCAATCATATACATAGAAAAATGTATGAGTTGATAGTCATGACTAAAACGTGATAATAGTTAAGGGATAATTTTGACATTGTCATCCACTGTTTATAGTGAGAATAGAGAGTAGGAAAGTTTATATATATTAGAAGTATTGTATGGGTGTGGAGGACATAAATAAAAAAGGTTCAAGACAGAATTGGAGTTAGACAATATAAGATATTAATCCTAAGATTAGAATAATTTTTTAATTTTGTACACATTCTTTTTATACACTCTTTTGTGAAGGTTCATGTCAACATAGATGGTATTTTTTTGATTGAAGATGAACCCTACATGAGAAGTTATGGATATTAAAGGAAATACACTACCTTGTGTATTTTAAATAAAAAAACACCTAAAAAATTATTTATATGGTGTATGGAATTATTATAATAATTTTAAATGTAATTTGAATAAATTTTGAACCTATTTTAATTTATTTTACATGGCTGGGATTTGATGAAATCATAGTGGACATGTCCTAGTTAAAAAAGGATAGAAATATTGAAAATGGTTTTGTCTAAAATCAGTGTACTTGAATTATAGTGTAGAGAAATTATTGTATAGATGAATAAATGTATATCATGTGACCATATATTAAAATATTTTATTTCATGAATATCCAAATATAGGAATACATTGACATTGGAGAATAATCCAAATATGGACATTTTCATTGAAAAAATCAGTTTTGTGTCTGAATTCAATATGTGAATTAATGAATGAATCTTCATATAGATGAATAATGAGATGTAGCTGAATTACACAAAATGGTGAAATATATGGTCAACAAAATATATGTAGCCATATATTATTTCAAAACCGAATTTAGGTCCAACTTTGTGAATAAAAAACCGCATTGGTGAGTTGGAATAAGAGAACCGCATATCCAAATTCTAAAATGTGATGTACTAAATAATTGAAATATATTTGTATATGAATTGGAGTATTTTTAATGTAAATTCAAAAATCATAACTTCTCTTATATACTTGGTGAAAATTATATAATTTCACATTTAATGAACATAAAGGGTAAATTATGTTATAGGATGCAACTGTTTTTCATCAATGGTATACAAATGAAAAAAGCATTACAAAATTTGTAATATATGATATGATAAGGATGTAGAGTCAGTATTTATCTATTTTAGTGAAGATCAAGGAAAAAAGAATAAATAGTTTTCTAAATTATTTAACTTAGATAAATTATAAAATAATTGATACTAAATTAGTTTTGTCAATATAATAGCATGATGATTCCTAAACAATACTAGATCCTAGTGTATTTTATACAATAATTAATGAGGAGAACCACTATATGTATCTCTTAAAAAAAATTAATGTTTTCATTTTGGAAATAAGAATACAAATGATGTTCCAAAAATCATTTATCAATTTTTCTTTGAATCCTAAATTAGTTTTCCGAGGTTGTTTGAGAATTTGAATGTTTTTGAAATTTATAACAGGGAATTTTCCCAAGAATTGTGTTATGATAAGAACTAATACGTGTAACATTTAGTGAACATGTGTTCCAAACTATGTTCATTTTTTATTTATTTTATACAAATTTATAAATATGATATTTTCATTTCAGTGTAGATGTTTTGATGATGATGAATTTGACTATACTATTGAGATTTTATGATGATCAATAAAACCAAGATTCATGTCTGAGAGGAATAAATTGATTTTATTTTTGTAATAGATTTTTCATTTAAATGGAAGTGTATAAGAATAAATGGGAACCTAGATGAGGAAATCAATATTTTTTCATTTGTCTTGGATAATATTCTTCTACTCTATTTACTATTTATGGTGATTCAATATTATTAGATAATTTAATTTATCACCTATTCATGTGAGAATATGTGAGGGTCGAGTATGATTAAATTTATTTAAAATGAAGAAATTGACAATAGTTTGAGTGTGATTTGTGTCTGTGGAAAATTAGAATAACCATGAGATGTGCTTTTAGACATCATAATTTGATCTCTCTTGGATAATAGAAGTGGAACCCTTCTCTTGTTGTAGTCATGAAGAAGGAGGAATATGATACAACCATAATTGTCGAATTCAAATTATGTAATATGATGTTTTGAGATGTGTAATATCCAATAACATATTGTGTTGTATATAATTTCTAAGGATATATTATGATTTAATATCAAAGGGGATCATTGGGTGATTTAGTTATGTTAATGGATTTAGATTTTCTATGAAGCAAAGATATTAACAGTGAAAGAGTTTTTGACTATTCTTAGTGATCATATGGGGATGAAATAATATTATTTTAAGTATTAGGTGACCATTTTTATTGATACATAGACATATTTTGTATATATTATAATTTACATCCAATGTGTAACATGAAGGGGACACTTATATATATATGGTGGGACTCTATGGAAACTATGTGGCTCTAGGTACACAATGATTGAATTGTGAATCTTGGTGAAGTAAGTGGGAAGATATTAAATATTTCCAATGGGAATCTAGAAAGATAATTCCTATAAGATGTATTTATGAGGCTAGTAAGACATTGGTTGAGAGCTGTTCAGGGAGAATATAACCCTATTATTGTTTTTAAAGTATCCTACACAAGTAATATTGATAATTGATTATAGTGGATAATAAGTTCACGGGGATCATAATCAATAAATTAAATTTATATGTTTTTATAAGATTCATGTAAAACATTTTTTTTATTATTCATTCATTTAATTTATTATAAGGATGAGGTTGGGAGACGAAATAATGAGTAAATCGAGATAGAATAAGTCTAGGAGGATGAATTAAACGTAATAATTCATAATAATTTTAAATGACCATTAATTAACCACTCCCCTATCTATTGGCCTTACCCCTATGTATTATTAATGTGGAACCAATGGTAACATTACCTCAATAAACATACCACAATAGCTTAGATTTGATATTATTTTAGAAGATTAATTGTTTAGGGGATCTGTCTATACACCTACTGAAGTTGAAATGGGATTTACATCTCAATCAGTGAAATGTTATTTTGTAGAAAGTGGTAAACTAGGAATTAATATGCATAAATTAGTTAGAGGATATACAATTGGTTGAAGGTAATGATAATGGTAAAGATTTTTTTCACTAAATATAATTATTTCTATTCCACTAATGGTGATATTCAATTATTTGAAAAAAATGAATAAATTATAACTATGGATGAATTTTAATTTCATGTTGGAAAGTATATAAACATGAAAACTACTAATATTTTTACATATATGTATAATTTTATAAAGGAAAATATTTTTGAAAAATCATACCACGAATAACAAAATAACGGAATGGATGGTGCATTGGAAAAATGGGTTGTAATATGAACCAATTTAACAATGATTAAAATTCCTAAGGATGAATCAATAAGACAAATCAATGAAAATTATTCCTTTAATATTTTAATAAATAAAATAATTCATTGTGTGAAATTAGTTTCTATGGGTTATTTGGAAGGTTGTTTGATATCCTTGAAGGAAAAAATTTTGATCCTCATCATGGATTGTTTTGAGTTGGACGTCATGTTCAAAAATATGAAATATGAAAAAAAAAATAGTATCTTCTAAACAATATGTGAATAGATGTGTTTTCCTACCAACATTATAGTCGAGTTAATAAAATTTAGGGTTTTAATGGTTGGTCAAATAAAAAGAAACCATGTAGAGATTATTCTACCTCTAGATCATGGTAATGGTTTCCCCATAGTGTAGATAATGTTCCATACTCTACATCTAAAATTACATGAAATTTTGAACATAAGATAAAATTTTAAAAAACATAAATAGAGAAAACATATGTACATAGACTAAAATGTTATGTAGAGAAGTGGGTAATTTCCCCACAAAATATTCCTCAAATGGATCACAAAAGAATGGGGTTCTATACAAAAAATAATAAGCATGTCATCTTCTATAGCTAGTATCAATATTGAAAACAACAATATATATTAAAAGGTGATGGTGTTTTTAGAGATTTAGTCAAATTGAGGTTGATTATTAGTGTAATATATCTATGTGTGTCTATAATTGATTAAAAAAATCAAGGGAAATGAATGATGTATAGTGAAGATATCCTAATATTGTAAATAATTATACCTCATCGAGTAGGAAGAATATTATTATCAATAATATTATTTTAATCATAAATAACATCTATGATTTATAACAGATCTGTGGTCACAAAAAGAATGGATACTAGTTTAATTCTCATTGGTTACATAGATTCATATAAGAGATATGAAAACCACCCCAATCTATTAACTATGTAAATAAGATATCTATATTGTACTTGTAAGAAAATGTTATGAAAATTAATGTTGATGCAAGTACTCCAAATAAAAAATAAAATATTGATCAAGAGGAGGTAAATGATACTAGAAATAGATTCCTCTATTGTGAAAAGTGGATCCAAATAATGGAATAATGAAAATTATTAATTAAATAATAGGAATTTTAGATACTTTTTATTATAATAAAAAAAATCATTCCCTAAGAGGGATTCTATGACTTGACAAGTGATTGAATCTCATAGTAGAAAAGTGGATATTCTTCACAAGAATGGGCAAGTCAAAATTGATAATGTTAGGTTTAAAATGTGAAATAAGAAATTACATAGTGTTATTATATGTATGAAATAGTTTTCTCAATTTCATAACATATTGATGAATATGTGGAAATCACGAGTGAGAATTAATTCAAAGACTATTGGTTTAATGAAGGTATCCGTAAATAAATATAAAGCGTAGTTTGTTCCCAATGTTTTTCTAATAATGTGTCCCAAACTATCAGGGTTGGATAAAAAAATGATAGATTAGAATATGGTGAGTTCTCTATTTCCTATGGTTGAGAATCCAATCCATCCTATGAGAGAAGCTAGAAATAGAAATAATTTTATTCTTACTAATGGTGAACACACCTATAAATCTAAGGATAGAATCATGAATAAGTCTGGTGTTGAACCCTCTAGAGCATTCATAAGATATTTAGGAAGATAATCTAACACACAATATATTTTTTAGGTTATTTAATTGATTTATAGGGAAGGCTTTGAATTCATGAGAGAATAAACAAGAGGGGATATGTCTAATCAATGAAAGTATCATAATTTATCTATTAGGTTGAATTTTTAAATCTGGAAAACCCCTTAAAATTTAAAGGATAACGTTTTATTTTCATTCTACCAATTTTTTAAAGAAATAAATATTAAAACTACCAATGATTTTTTACCTAATCATTGGTTATGATGTGGTACATGAAAAGTTTTCATACAACTATTCCTGTGGGATTATGTTACTAAATGTTTATTTAATACGAGTAGGTTCTAATTTAAAAATTGAAAGAGAAAAAAATTGGCACCACATGTAAAAATGTGTTTATATTTTTATCTAAACATGAAACTTTTAATGACTCATCCTCGGGGCCCATCCTGTGACTACCCCTATCCCGCCTTCCATAGGCCAAGGGCTGGTGACTAGCACCAAAGGCATAAATCCCAATAAAAAGAGGAGACATTGGCTTCATAAAGTAAACAAACACCAAAAAGTACGCAAGCTGAGAAAAAACTAAGTTAACTGAGTACAAAAGTAAGTGTGGGAATGTAGATGGGCCAGAATACAAACCCAACTGGAATTAAAATACAACTGAAAGATTGTACGGCAACAGGAATGTAAAGCAATAACTCCGAGCTGTCCTCTGTAAGTCCCACCTGAAGGGTGGGTACAGACAGTCTCCTCTGCTCCTCGGCTCCAGATGTCCGCTCCGTGTACTGCCCATCCAGTGATCCACCTCCAGGTACCATCCATATCCACGAGTTCCTACCTCGATAATCATTTTCCATCGTCTACCTCCAACAAAATGTAGTGCGGGCATATCCCATGTAGGGGTGATATACGCTACTCAGTAGAGACCCCGAGACCCCCGAAGGTCTCCCAGAATCCATGAAGGATAAACCAAAAAGGAAAGATACAATCACAACGTAACCACCAACTCTACTTTGGTATATGCCCATACATATACCTAAGTCATCCATTCCATCTCAGCTCCAGCACTTGAGCACAAGTACAACCCAGTCCAAACAGGAAAACGTAACACATTCCACATAAGAATTCACAACCCAATCCACACAGGAAAGCACAACCCAATCCACACAGGAAAGCACAAAAATCATATCAATGATATTAATTGTATGTTAAGACTTAGATCCCACAGGTATACTATTCGTAAGGTTATAGAGATGATCAGATGTAGCCACTGATTCACTTAAGCTGTCTGACCCACATAGGATACAAGACCAGATAAGTTGTCGGACCCACAAAGGATACAAGACCAACTACTCTGCCAGACCCACATAGGATACAAGTATAGAGTCAAATACTTCCAAACCCACATAGGAGACAAGAACAGTAGTCTAATACTTCTGGACCCACATAGGATAAAAGAATATCAGTCATCGCCATCGACCCCACGGAGGATTCCAGTACGGTAGTCGTAGATGTCGATCCCACGAAGGATTTCAGTACAGTCATCGTCGTTGTCACAGTTGCTGCCGGCTCTAGGTTTCCCGTACACAACACACTCGATTCCGGGAGGGTCTTCTCCATGAGTTAAGGGGTTGAAACATCAAGTCTAGAGTTAATGTATCCCAAAGTTCTGTCTCGTCAAATGGAACTCAACGCGACAGACGGCGTGTCAATCGGACGCCCGGTCTGAGAGTTATTGGCTTTTTTGTCCCAGGGTCCCGGTTGGTTTTTAAATCAAAACCAACTCTACCATACTCCAACTACATCCAAAACTTGATTTGAGCAATCCAAATAAACCTTCTCACTACGAAAAATCCAACAAAGTTGACGGCACATCAATTGGATGTCCGAAGCTCAAGTTATAAATGTTTCCGCTCCGAGGGTCTGGTTAGTTTCGTGATCGAACCAACTTGTCTGTACCCGATGTTCTCCGAAACCCATAGTGTAATATACCGAAATGACCGCCTTTATCCAAGGATCCCAACACAATTGAGGGTGCATCGATCGGTGTTCCTCAACCCATGTTATGGGCGTTTGAATGGATCTGTCCGAAAATAGGGGGTTTGGGCCCGGTCCGTCCTGAGCCAATACCCCCTGGGTTGGCCCGAATCGGGTTGACCTGACCCAGGCCCAGTTCCGGCCTTGTTGGCCGTGGCCCAGCCAGGCTGGTGCATCCCGGCCTGGTGCAGGCGCCCGCGCGCTGAGCAAATGCGGAAGGGGGGGGGGGGGCTGCCCCCTTATTTGAAACGGCCGACCAATGTGGGGTCCGCTATAGGTGAACTGGCTGGGGGTTACGACCCTTGGCCTTCCCGAATCGGCCGGCCGTAATGGCCGGCCAGAGCCAGGTCGGGACCTGCTGGTCCGGCCTCCTGGAGCTCTGGCGGCCGGCGGAGTCCGGCCTCCCTCCTCGGTATCACCGCGGCCTCAGCCCGCGACCCCTATCCGACCGGCGCTGTGCGATGGCACCGCACCCATTCTCCACGGCCCGCCCCGGCTGTGGCCCTCCATTTTGCTCCGCTGCAGTGCGACGACGCCGCACTCCTTCACCGCGGCCCGCTCCGGCCACGATTCCCTCGTTCCCACGCGATACTGGTGCAACGCGCTGCCTCCATTCCAAACCACATCGGTATTCAACATCAAAAAGGGTGAGGAGGTTCAGCCGTGTTTGTGCGGTCCAACCTCCTCCCATTATATTGATAACAGGCGGCCAAAAGAAAATAGAGATGAACGTTGATATAATCATGAACGTGAAAACAACCCCTACCTCGATTCATGTAGGTCAATCACTTGGTGAAGAAAGGAGAAAGCTCCGCTATTCCATAGATTTTTCCACGGAATTATAGTTTCACTTCAACAAGCGTCGAGAAAAAGGAAGCTGAGGTTGGCACTGGCGTTCTTCGTGTTCTTCAATGATAAGGAAGATGAATTTCTTCAAATAGTTAAAGTATTCTTTCCAAAGCCTCCACACAATGAAACAACGAACCCCAAAATAAAATAAGGCTCTTTCCATATTTTATATTCTTATGAAAAAATTTCAAAACTTCAAAAGTTGAAAATTGAAATCACCTTATTAATTAGACTTGTGTTGTCAAATTAAATGGTGGTATAAGTTGGCAAGAATTAATGTGGGGGAGAGCCACATAATTTAAGAGGGGGTTTAGAGGGGTTAGAGAATTTGAAAATGTGGGGGGTTGGGTGGGCCTCACCTCCATCATTACCACACATGGGGAGTTGGGTGGTCATGGGCCCCACCAACAACTTCCCATGAGAGAGTATAACAACCACAAATAAAATAAAATTCGCACAAATTTTATTTTACTTATCAGTTAATCCCCAACATTTTTTAAAACTCCTCCCGTTTCAAACGGAACTCCAGAAAAGGTCATCTTAAGAAAAAACTGACGCTGCGGTTTCATCGGTGCCCTCAGATTTCGATTCCGAGCATCGGTTCCGATGTTAGAAAAACCCACTCGTTCGTTCACTGAAAGTACCCGAGCTACACTTCGGAAATTTATTCCATGCACTCCGGGACTTGAAATAAGGTTCCGTCTGAAAATTCGTACTCGTAAAACCCCAAATAATTTAAGAAATAAATTTTCCTTGAAATTTACGGGTATTTACATTACTCCAACCTCAGGGATTTACGTCCACGTAATGATACATGACAAACTAGGGAAACAAAATAGGGTATTGTGCATGCATCTGAGCTTCCCGCTCCCAAGTGCTCTCTTAGAGGTTCCCGTGTTACCACCTGATACGCACTAGAAGAATTGAACATCAACATAGGACCCGCTCATGTCGATCCTTGATCTCCACTTGGAACACCGCAAAAGTCGCCCCTTAATCGATGTCCAGCTCCCCATGGTCGATTATATGCATCGGGTCATGCATGTATCTCCTCATCTGAGATACGTGGAAGACGTCGTGCACCTGGTGCAACTGAGGTGGAAGATCCAGGAGATAAGCCACCTTGCCTATCCTCCTCTGAACCTGAGATGGTCTGATGAAGCACGAAGATAACATTCTTCCATGACCAAATCTCTGTAATCCACGTCGAGTTGAGACCCGTAAGAAGACGTGGTCGCCATCCTCAAACTCTAGTGGTCTTCGCCTCCTATCAGCATAATACTTCTGTGGGCTCGGAGGTGTCCTCATCCACTTTTGGATGACCTGAACCTTCTCTGTCGTGTCCTGGACCATCTCTGGTCCCACAAGAGCTGACTCCCCAGGGTCTATCTATCACAAATGTGATCTTCAAGGACAGTCGTACAATGCCTCGTATGGTTCCATCCCGATGGTGGAGTGGTAGATGTGGTTGTATGCAAACTCCACCAAGGGTAGGTGATCATCCCAGCTATGACCAATGTCAGGGACACATGCATGGAGCATGTCCTCGAGATTCTGATTGGTCTTCTCCATTTGACCATCCGTCTGTGGGTGAAAGGTGGTGCTCAGGCATAGCTGCATCCCAAATTCCTCCTACAACCCCTTCTAAATCCGGGATGTAAAACGAGCATCTCGATCGGAGATGATAGATGATTTAACACCATGAATTCATACAATCTATTGAAGGTAAAGATGTCCCAATCTCTCCACTAATCTCTGCTCCTTGATGGGTATGAAGTGGGCCAACTTGGTGAGTCGGTCGACGATCACCCAAATAGAGTCGTGTCCTCTGGAAGTACATGGATGTCCAGTCATGAAATACATAGATATCCCGTCCCACATCCACTCTAGGACCTCCAAGGGCTGTACCAAGACTTCTGGTACCTAGTGCTCCGCCTTCACCTGCTGGCAGGTGAGGCAACAAGAAACGAACTCTTCCAAAACCGTGTTCATACCCAACCACCAGTGCTGTCGTCTGAGATCCTGGTACATCTTCACCACTTCTGGATGTACCGCCAAAGGGGTATTGGGAACTCTCTCAGCACCTCCTCCTGTAATGCAGGTGGTAACATGGTACGACCTCTGAAAAGGACGACGTGCTCTCCTCCTAAAGAGAATCCATCAGGTTCCTGTTCTGTGGAAATCTATGCACACCGCGTCTCACAGTCAACGTCCCCACGCTGTGCCTCTCTGACCCACTAACGAAGAGGTGGTGTGAATGTGAGCGACTGAAGAAAGTCTGCCACATCTCTATCCATAAAGTATAGCTTCAAAGGGGCTAGCTGCTCTATCACATCTCTAAGTAACCGAATGCTCGTTCTCCTACTGAGAGCAATGGCTACTACGTTCCCCTTTCTAGGATTAGGGACTATCTCAAAGTCGTAGTCCTGGAAGAAATAGAGCCATCATCTATGTCTCAAGTTCAGGTCCTTC
Source organism: Viscum album (assembly GCA_963277665.1). NCBI lineage: Eukaryota > Viridiplantae > Streptophyta > Magnoliopsida > Santalales > Viscaceae > Viscum > Viscum album. The sequence continues at coordinate 1,061,679,066 of OY728120.1, read as the reverse complement.
TACGAGAAGATATACCTGAGACTCTGGTGGTCATAATAGACTGTAAAGCCCTCGCCAATCAGATAGTGCCACCATATCATCAGAGCGAAGACCACTTCTACTAACTCCAGTACAAGGGTAGCATAGTTTTGCTCATGTTGCCTCAGCTGTTCTGATCCATAGGCGATCACTGCCCGCTCCTGCATTAGGACACACCCGAGTCTAGTCCCTAAGGCATCGTTGTAGACTACGTACCCTACTCCCTCCTCTGGTAGCCTTAAGATGGGTGCACTGGTCAATCTCTGTCCCGGATCCTAGAAGCTCTGCTGACATCTATCTGACCACACAAAGGGTTTCCCCTTGTTCTTCATAGCTGAAAGTGGTTCCACAACTCTGGAGATGTCTTGTACAAACCTCCAATAGTACCCAGCCAGACCCAGGAAACTCTGATGAATCCATTGCCCTGCAAATCCTCTAGTTGTACCCGTAGCTCTCGAAGCTCAGCGAGAGCCATCCGATATACTGGATTAGATATTGGGGCTGTCCCCGAGTACAAGTCAATATAGATGTCTACCTCTCTACGAGTAGGTTGTCCTGGAACATCTTCAGGAAAAACGTCTGCATACTAATCCACCAAAATAGAAAAAATCGAACTCTTCAAGTCCACTGCTCCTAGGATGAGTCTAGACAACTGACGAGTGATCGTCTATCATCTCCTCTGCGTGAGTCCATTATGTGCTGCAAAGGATCCCTTCTCGCCAGTGAAGGTGAACCTACTCCCATCGGTGTGAACACATTGCACCTTGCGCCTAATAAAGTCGATCTGAGAATGGACCATAGATAACCAATACATTCCAAAGATGACATCGTACGACCTCAAAGCTGATACAACAAGTTCCCAGTTGAAGCTATCAGCTCCTAGAGTAAGCTCACAATTTTGGCACCAGTGCGTAATCATCGAGTCTGCTCCCATAGGAGTCTCTAGCCGTAAGGATCGAGCTAACGGCTCCGTCGGAATCTATGAGCACCGTACAAGGGCAGCAGAAATGAAATAATGACTCTCTCATGTGTCTATAAGAACTAAAACAAGGGTGGAGAAGACACATACAGTACCTTGAGTCATATCTTGTGTTTCATGGTCATAGGTCTCCACTACCTAAAGCTGAGCTTTTCTCTATCCGCCAGCTCCCTGTGGTCCGGGCAGACCTCCTCGTGGTGGTGGTGGTAGAGTCTCAAAACATCATCCACCACCAGATGCTCAGCCAGCTCCTCTACCTTGTCCGCCTGATCCCTTCGGACCACCACAGTCGAACCTCTGCCTCTTCCTGGGTGGTCCCTCATCCGTCTGCTGCTCCTCTGCATGGCGAGTCAGGCAGTCACGAGCCATGTGGCCCTGCCCGCCGCAGGCTTAACATTGTCTGCTCCTCGAAAGGCTGGCTCTGCGCCGGGTTCCCCCCACCTCTGAGCCAGTATCCTGAGGTCGTTCGCCCGATGGTCTGGTCCGCTTGGACCCCTGTGACATTCGTCGACTGCCAGTAGCAGAAGAAACTGCTACGTGCCTCCCTACGGTAGGTCTCAATACTATTGTAGGCTCAGCAAGAAATCTCTCCACAAGAAGGGCTTGCTCCAGTCCTCCTACCGGTGTCAGAATGCTAAGGGAGATCATCGATGCCCAGATCTCATGCCATAGTCCCAACTCAAAGGTCCAAGCCTAGAAGAATGGGTCTTGTACCATGTCTGTGGAGTAGCGTGAGCAGTCGGTAAATCTCACGAGTACGGGGCTACTTTCATGTTGCCCTGCTGCAGTTGTAGTAGCTCCTAAATTCACACCACACGGAGGATGGATGGAACAAACTCAATGAGAAAGAGGCTCTCGAATTTTTTCCATAGAAGAGATGCCTCGTCATTCACAAGGAGCATCAGGCTCCACCATCTACCTGCTGCTGCGTGCTGGAGACTCACCGCAAGGATCACCATGAGGTCAGCTGGTGACCCTACTAATATGAAAACTCGAACAACAGCCTCCAGTCAATCCACGTCTACCTAAGGGTCTTTCTCCCTGTGGAACCTAGGCGGTCTCTGACACTGAAACTCATGCAGTGCACTAAGGCGATGTGCACTCTCAGTTACTGGGGCTGGTAGCATCGGTGGCTCGGCGGGTAGAGGTACTACTGGTGCCTCCGCTGGAAAGGGGTCCTGCACCAAGGCCTCGTCACTCAGTGGGCTACCATCTCTCACAATGCTCAGAAACCTAGCTGGCTACCATCATGGGGCCATACTAAAAAAATAGGTGCGCCACGGTCAATACAGTATTCCTGGTGAGCTGACAGAAAGTAAACACAAAGAAAACATTGAAACACACATGCAATCAATGTTTTCGTGCACTGTGTCGGAAATCAGAAGTTAGGGTCCTAGTGTACAGATACGTCGGGCATCGCACCATCTCTGGACTCCCTGGACTGATAACCACACTCAATACCCTTAACACTATTGCTTCACATAGAAGTCTTGAGTTCTTTGGTAGAACCGAACTCCTCTGATAGCAATTTGTCAGGACCCGTCCTCGGGGCCCTTTCCGTGACTACCACAAGCCTGCCTTCCATAGGCCAGGGGTAGGAAACTAGCACCAAAGGAGTAAATCATTATAAAAAGGGAATGCATTTCTTTTTAAAGTAAACAAACAATACAGAGTATTCAAGCTGAGAAAACACTATGTAAACTGAGTAAAAAAGTAATTGCTGGAAAGTAAGTGGGAAAGAATACAAACCCAACTGAAAGTAAAGTAAAACTAAAAGAATGTATAACAGTAGGAAAGTAAAGCAGAAACTCCGAGCCTTCCTCTGGAAATCCCACCTGAAGGGTGGGTATAGACAGTCTCCTCAGCTCCTCAGCTCCTCAGTTCCAGCCGTCCGCTCCGTGTACGTCCCGTCCACTGATCCACCTCCAGGTACCATCCAGCTCCACGAGCCCCCACCTCGATCAGCGTTGTCCATCATCCGCATCCAACACAATGTAGTGTGGGCACAACCTGTGCAGTGGTGATTATATGCTACTCAGTAGGGACCCCGAGACCCTTGAAGGTCTCCCAGAATCCATGAAGGATAAACTACAAAGGAAATATGAAATCACGAAGTAACAACCAACTCTACATAGGTATATTCCCACACATATACCTAAGTCATCAATTCCATCTTGGGTCCAGCAAACGAACCAATGTACAACCCAGTCCACACAGAAAAACATAACCCATTACACATAGGAATTCACAACCCTATCAAAATAGGAAATAACAACACAATCCACATAGGAAAGCACAACAATTATATAAATGATATTAATTGTAAGTTAAGACTCAAAACACATAGGTATACTCTTCATAAGGCGATAGAGATGATCAGATGTAGCCACTAATTCACCTAAGATGTCGGAACCACATATGATACAAGACCAGCTTAGCTGTTAGGCACACAAAGAATACAGAACCAGCTACTCTACCGAACCCACATAGGATACAAGTACAGAGTTAAATACTGCCAGACCCACATAGGATACAAGAACAGTAGTCAAATACCGTCGGACCCACATAGGATACAAGAACGGTAGTCATCGTCATCAAACCCACGGAGGATTCCAGTACGGTAGTAGTCACTGTTGAACCCATGACAAATTTCAGTACAGTCGTCGTCGTCGTCACAGTCGCAGCCAACTATAGGGTTCCATGACACAGCTAGCTCGATTCCAGGAGAGTCCGCTCCATGAGCTAAGGGGTTGATACATCTACTATCACGAAGTACAATGTTGATGTATCCCAATGTTCCGTCTTGTCAAAAGGAGCTCAACACGATAGACAGCGTGTCAATCAAACGCCCGGTCTGAGTGTTTTTGGCTTTTTCGTCCAAGGGGCCCGATTGGTTTTTAAGACAAAACCAACCCGACCGTACTCAAGCTGTGTCCAAACCTTGATCGAAGTAAGCCAAAAGAACCATATCACTAAGAGGAATCCAACAAAGTTGATGACACGTCAATCGGACATCTAGTTCTCAAGTTATAAGTGTTTTCACTCCGAGGGCCCAGTTGGTTTCGTGTTCGAACCAACCTGGACATACCCAACGTTCTATGAAACCTTATGTGTAATATACTGAAACGACTGTCTCAATTCAAGGATCTCAACACAATTGATGGTGAATCGATTGGAAGTCGGCAACCATTGTTATGGGCGTTTGAATGAATCTGTCCGAAAACAGGGGGTTTGGGCTCGGTCCGACCCAGCCCAATATCCCCTGGGTTGACCTGAACCGGGGTGACCCGACCCGGGCCCTGGTCTGGACTGGTTGTATAGGGTCCGGCTCGGCTGGCACGGCCCGGCTGGGCGTGGGCGGCCTGGCCCGACGCGGGCGGCCCGACCCGGCGCGGGGGGCCCAAACCGGCGCCGGCGGCCGGCCCGGCGCGGGCGGTCCGGCCTGGTGTTGGCGTTTACGCGATGAGAAGATGTGGATGGTGGGGTGCTGCCAACCTCATTTGAAACTGAGGACCCCTATGGGGTCCGCCCTAGTTGTGCTGGCTGAGGGATACGACCCCCTCCCTTCCCGAATCGGTCGGCCGTAATGGCCGGCCGGAGCCGCCGCAGGACCTACTTGTCCCGCCTCCTTGAGAACTGACGACCAGCGGAGTTCGGACGCCCTCCTCTGCACCGCCATGGCCTTATGCCATGACCCCTATCCGACTGGCGCGGTGCGATGGCGCTGTGCCCCTCCGCCGCGGCCCGCCCTGGCCGCGCCCCCCCATGGTGCTCCGGCGCGCCGTGATGTCACCGTGCTCCTTGACCGCGGTTCCCTCATTCCCTCATTCCCTCATGGTGTGGATGCACCGCACCACCTCTATTACAAACCACGATGGTGGTAAACATCAAAAAGGGGGATGTGGTTCCGCCATGTTCGTGCGGTCTGAACTCCTCCAGTTATATTGATAACAGGCGGCCAAAAGAAAATAGCGATGAACTTAGAAATTATCATGAACGTGAAAACAACCCCTACCTTCATTCACGTAGGAAGATCACTTGGAAAAGAAAGGATAAAGCTCCGATGTTCCATAGATGTTGTCGCGGAATGACGGCGTCGCTTCAACAAGCGTCGATAAAAAGGAAGTCGAGGTTGGCACCAGCGTTCTTCGCATTCTTCCATGATGAGGAAGATGATGTTCTTCAAAGACTTAAAGTTTTCTTCCCAAAGACCACAGAACAAAACAACCAACCCCAAAATAAAATAAGGCTCTTGCCATATTTTATTTAATTATGCCATCATTTCAAAAATTCAAAAGTAGAAAATTGAAATCACCTTATTAATTATACTTGTGTTATCAAATTAAATAGAGAGATAAGTTGGCAAGAATTAATGTGTAGGAGAGCCACAATATTTAATAGGTAGTTTAGAGGGGTTAGGGAATTTGAAAAGGTGGGGGATCGTGTGGGCCCCACCTCCCTCATAACTACACATGGGATTTTGGGTGGTTGTGGGCCTCACCAACATCTTCCCATGAGAGAGTCTAACCACCCCGAATAAAATAAAATTCGCACACAATTTTATTTTACTTATCATTTAATCCCCAAATTTTTTTACAACTCCTCCCGTGAAAATGCAACTCCAGAAAATGTCATCATAAGCAAAAGCCGGCGATGCGGTTTCATCAGTGCCCTCAGATTTTGATTCCGAGTAATTGTTCAGAAGTTAGAAAAACCATCTTGTTCGTTCACTGAATGTACCCAAGCTAAACATCGTAAATTGATTCCGGGCACTCCGGGCCTCGGAATCAGGTGTCGTCAAAAACTGCGTACTCATAAAATCCCAATGAATTTAAGAAAAACATTTCCTTGAAATTTACGGGTATTTACAAAAATCCTTTACTCTACACATTTTATACTCTATATTATTTAAGATATACTGATTGTGTCACATCTCAAATTGAAATGTGTTCCAAATTTAATTCAAAAACGTGTTACTGATCATCAGATTCCACAATCACCTATAATGGAAAAGTAGTAATTATTGATTAAGATATTATATAATTAGGTTATTAAATAATTTTGGTACCGAGAAGGGTGATTTCATATTGTGTTACTAATACATTTAATTTTTATATATAAACTTGTGTATGTACTAGACTTTATTAGTCATTTATTGGTTTTTGGAATCAACCACTATTTTTTAAAGAAAAAAATTAAGATTGATAATGGGGAAGGTATAGTTAAATCCTCACGTTTTAAAATCATATGAATGGGACAATTTAAATAAAATAATCACCATAATTTTAATCTAGGGGAATTAGTTGGAATATAAACTATAATTTTAAGTGAAATAATTTTTTAATGGATTTTATCTCTAAAGCTGTATCATAAATTATTTGGGGAGAATAAATTTCCAATTTTTAACATCCACGTACATAACTATCTCAATAAATATATAGATATGAATGTTAAACATTCATTTAAATGAGGATAAATTGCCCGCCTATTTATTTATTTCTAATTATTAGGAATGAAATATTACTTTGACTTTATAAGTTTATTATAAGTACTTTTACTATATAAACTACAAAAAGTGGGAGATTGAAGTCCCCAATAGTGCTTGGTTATATTTTATGTCAATATTAATATATTTCTCCTCATGTATACCAATTTTTAAAAAATTTAAATATGAGATTATTGATGGATTATGTATGAACACAAAAATGTTTAGATGTTGAAGCCCACCTATTGGGAGAAGATAACTTCGGAGTTCTTATTTAATAATACCTAGCTAGAAATATTCTATTAATCACTATACATATGATGATTAATGAACTGATGATCATTGATGAAATACGACATATGCTAAAATGATGATTTAAGTCATTTATAAAATAGTGTACCTTGAATACAATGATTTAGTTATTGAACATATATATGGAAAGATTATATGGCTATATAGAACACATATTAGTCATGGTTATGAATGAAATAGTGATTTTTAGTATAATGTAAACATCAAAGGTGTAAAAATAAAGATATTTGATGCTTGGAAATAGTTTATGAACACTTGGTTAAATTTTGAAGGTCTGGGGGTTAAGTTAGTATTGATTGATGAAGCGTCCCACCTGAGATGAAAGAGGTATTTGAAGAAAAAGTCAACCATTACTATTTTAAATTATGAAAAATATCATGAAATAATTAGTATAATGTAGTTTTTATAATAATTACTATATTCATTTGTATATTTTTCAATATGATTATAATTTATTTTGAATGGATTATATTATCCTGAATCAATGTGGACAATCCCTAGTTTGAAAAGGTAAAAAAATTAAAAATCGTTACGAGAGGATTCCATGTCCATGAATTCATGAATTAGATAATTTTTATGTTTCTATATCCACATAGATGAACTCACCTTTTATGAAAATAGTGTCTTATGTAGAGATATATATATGTTTCTGTTGTAAAGTAGCAGAATAACCCCCCAAGTTAAAAATTCCATATCCATAATTAGTTTCTTCTATAAATTCAAAAACAACATATGGGAATGAAGATCCATATATATCAATGGAAAAACCTAGCTGAATTCCTTAGATATAATATTTATATGGATTAACCAATATCCATGTATCCAAATGCTACTTGTATGAAAACATAGATCTTTTTGTAAAATAAAGACTCGTGTATTAAAATTGAATCATGATCACCAAAATTGAATCGTGATCACCATGTATCAAAATTTTGAAACATAAAGCACATCATAAGGGATTTAATCAAATAGAAAAATATATATATGGGAAATAAAAATTCATGTATACAAATATACCTTACATGTTTGGTGAAAATTAAAAAATTATTTATTTATATAATCCGAATAAAAATGTATTTTAGATTATGAAAAACATGTTCATTCATATTAAAAAAATAAAGTAAACATAGAAATGGTTGTGACCCAATTGTTGAAAATAGAGAGGATCTGACATCATCCATGTTAAATGGATTACTACGGTGATATAAAAAATGAGTTTCCAAATTTATTTAATTTTGAAGAAATATAAATAAGTTAATGTTTATGTTTTATTTTTAATATTGACGAACCATGAAGCATATAGGGGAAATGATCCAAGACAGTTTTGAGGAATAATCAATGGTGAGAACAACTATATGTTTCTCATGAATAGTAAAATCAAGATATTATGTTCTCACGAATAATGCATAAGATGTTATGTAGAACCTCATTGTTTATTTCATTAAATCCTACATCAATTTAATATGATACATTTATAGTGATTGGGTGTTATTGATATTGAATTCGTGGAATTTTATCAAGACTTTAGTAAAGGGAATATTTGATATTTGTTATGAGCTATGAATATATATCTCATTCCATGTATATTTGATGTGAATGAAATACACCTATTTAAATTAAATTTGTGTATTTAATTTGAAGTGTTTTATGAAATATATTTCAGATATTTCATGTTCTATTAATTAGATATTAAATAATGAGAAGAATTTAATGGAAGTATTCTAGGAATACCTATTTATTTGAAAATGATGTTCATGGGAATACATGGAAACCAAAAAGGGCATTCTATTATTATCATTTTTCATCGATCACACATTTTCAACTTGATATAGATATTTAGGAGATTAAAAATTAAATAGTAATTTAATGAATCCACCCACACATGTGAGATGTTGTGGAGCTCGACGGTGAAACGATAAAATGAAAAGGATGAAGAACTCACAATTGTGAGTGTGTGAAACAAACTATGATATACGAGAGTTGGGATGTTTTGAGACATATGATGTACTCTCAGAGAATAATAAAAAATAAATCTACTACATTACATAGTGATAACAAAGATAATGTTTTTTTCTATAATTTTATGAAAAAATAATTTTTTTGACAATTTGAGCAGGGGAATATCCTACAATATCCTCTGGTGATGATTTATTCTAAGGAGATACTAATATTAAATATCACATGATCTCATTGACTTAGATGGTCAGGTGAATTGATTTATATTTTTTGTGAAATTACATTCTAAGAATTTAATTATTTTCTAAGTAATATTGAACGCTATATAGAATTTGATGAATATTATTTTATATAGAAGCTAATTTGTTTTTTGATGTAGATAAATTCAATAGAGATCTAAATATCTAATTACAATATGGAAAATAATTTTTGAAATTATATATACAAGGTAATACATTGTGGAAGGAGTGTGAAAAATCATATTCAATGATATGACCAAGTGAATCTCTAAATAATAGTGGAATTCATTAAATATGTCTAGTGGGAAGATGGAAGGAGTTATCTAATGAGAAAAATGAAAGGGGTTGATGAGACTCTAGCTAAGAGAGGATTATTGAGACTCTGACCTGGTTAGGGTGTGTGAATCACCCTTCACTTGAAATTATGATAATTTAATATAGTGGATAATCCATTATTATGGGATATAACCAATCATATAATGTATTTTTTATTTTATCCAATGAATTTAAATCCTTGTTTTCTATTTCCTTCATTTACATTATTATATTAGTGATGATAAGATACATAGGAAGAAAAAAGTGAGACTAGATAAGAATATTATATTAGATTAAATGGAATAATTCATTAATGATTTTTGTGACCATCGATTCACATCTCCCCTATCAGTGGTACACCATTCCTTTTATTAATTAAATTATAAAATGTAATGTTATTAATTTTGGATCAGTATTTTGAGTGATACAAGTTATTGAAAATTGTATTTATTCAAATATCAATAATTACAAAAATGACTTGGGGTCACATTCTATATCCCATAAATAAGTAACAACCTCACAACTTGAATCTTCATAACCTATGATAATATATGGTCAAGTTCATACGATTTTCATGACTTGTGAAAGAAAATTAATTTTATATACATTATAATGGTTTCAAAAGAGAATTTGAATTGTCCAATTAATATACCTTAGGAGAGTCAAACATATTATGCATTTAGGAATATTTTCTGATCACTGAGTGATATCCAATTTAATACTAGTTATGTCCTAAGACAATTTCACTCATAACTATCCCAACCTAGTTTTTATGATGTCCTCAAAAGTACCTCCCTACATGCCAGAGGCTATTAGCTAGTAGTGAGGGTCTATGATGGTATAATGTGGACAATATGTCCTCTTTATCAGAGTTCATCATAGTGGTGAATAAAAATGAAATCGTGTAAACAGCATAATAAATAGTGAATGAACACAATTTAGTGAAACTTTATCATCTAGATAGAAAAATAATAAACAAGAATATAATAATTTTCAAACACAATATGATTATGTCAAAGTCCTATTCAAATTGAAAAGGATCATACAGGGTAATCGGAATACACTACAATACATGCTATAAAAAAATTACCAAATTCTAATGTATACATTCTTCCTAGGAACTATCTCGATCCAATTATATTATACTCAATCCTAGTATTAAAATAATGCATCAATAGTAGGATGCTTCCCTTTATCGGTACTTGTATTCATAATGTTATTTTGGGTACCAAATACTTTACTGAATAGATAGTCAGTAAATATCAATTGTACACTACTAACATTGTCTAATAATATCCATTTTTTGAATATATAATGATGTAGTGTACAGTTAATAATAATAAAAATTGTATAATTAAATAAACAACACCTCTTTCAACTCAGTTTCCTTAGGTTATACACATCCTTTATTACCTACATCGACCTAATACTTAATATAACTATGTATTTATTATTTTTAATATAAACAATTGAAATGAGGCTCATAACCAACATTTCATTTCATAATAATAATCATATATGTGATCAAAAATATCCATTTAATTTAATACATAGAATTCATAGGTAGAATAATTCATTTATGTCACTAAGAAATTGACAGAGTCCAAGTGTCTTATTTGACATTGAATATAAATCATTTAATAGGATGGAGTATTGTGTTTATATAAGGAATTATATTTAAGAATCGATGTATTAATAAATGAATAATATAAATTAAATTTCCCTAAAATCCAATCCAAGGAACTATATTTTCTAACTAGATTATCAACCATTACATATCATAATATCACATGCCATATGATCCCATCCCATTTAGTTTAATTTTTAATCAATGTATCACCAATGTTGTAGCATAATATCATCTACCCTATGATCTCATCTCATTTATTCCTTATATGGATCATGATATTGAATATATCAGTATTTGAAATCATATTTTTTTATGCCTGACTATGTTTTTCTGACAGGGAAAGAATGTAAGATACCAAATAGTTGGCTAACAGGAATTCTGATCCCAACAGCTAGAACACATGTTGGTTTGAACATCCCCTCATGGGTTAGCTGAGCATCCCCTCTAATAAAATATAGATCATTGTCTCTCATTTTATGACATAATATGGTACAATCAACATTGTTCCGCTATTGGTTTTCATGTATGTTTAAAATAATGTTTTTATTCATATTGAAACAATAGTGTGGAGTCCTGGTTATAATGGAATGTTCATGGTGAATGAATAGTAAAATATTATAATAGGGAGTTCCATCTGAATCCCATCATGTCTTTATGATTTCTTGTTTAGTTTCACTAATCCCTTGATATTTATTATCATATAGAGAATATGGGAAAAAACAGACTACCAATATATTACCAAATGAAGAGAACTGGGAAATTTATTATCTCAGCATACCCTCTATGTCTATGATATGGAGAAAGCACACAACATCTATGTACTGACTATACATATGAAATTTATCTATGGTAGTATGAAGGTATAACCTTTTCTATTGACATAAATATTGAGAGAACTCTTACAGGGAGACTTTCATATCGTAGAAACACTTGAAATTGCAAGCAGGTCTAATTTGAATAGCTGGAGTCCACTACATCCATTATTTAATCTATCTAGAGTGCATGAAATGTAAAACTATTTGAAGATCAAGAACCCTACATTCATTGTGAAACTATGTCTTTTCATAGGGAGGTTCATGTTTCAACAACAATTCAAGTGGTAGCACCATATTATTATAAGAATAATATGAAATCTTAAGGCTGTTAGGAGTTTCAAGTAAGGTGAGGAATCCTCATATCCTCATATATGTGAGACTGATACCTTCCATCGACATGTGGGTTAAAGAGAATGATAATGGTGTTGCCTTGGGGTTTCTAGGTCTATTGGGATGTGGAGGTATTTTATGTATCCGTCATGTATTTGTTAAGCACTATTTTTATAACTAAATTGGAATATAGACTTCTTATGAAGCTGATCTATGGGAAATTATGTACACTATTAAACATTTTTAACATTATAAGTATAATTCACATTGGATTGAATTAGGTTAGGAAAATTCTATCATGTGTGTGAAGTTAAGAACTGATAATGTTACATTGAAGAATCTTCCCCACTCAAATGATTGTATGAATCATATTAGTCATTTTAATCTGGTTACACCTCATGCATATCCAGAAGCTAACCAGGTCGTGGATGCTTCGTCAAAGAGGGAGGTCCTTGGGCAATAAAAATGTGGGATATTGGTGTACCTGAATACTACACCTAATTAGTGATTGTTGACATGAGAGGGGTTGTTCACTCTTGGATTCTAAAACACTATTTTAATGATTGAATCTAATTATTTTTTAACTCTTTTATCAATAAAATTTTATGGTTTCCCCCCAGATCCATGATTTTTATGGTAATTTAATTAATTTGATTATGTAATTTATGCTTTACTGAATTAGAACCTATGTATCAATCATGACATAATGTACCAAATTTTCAATGCTAAGATGACCATCTATACCATTTCACGATTCACATAATTCAAATAGTTCATGTTATTTATAGTGGTCAAAAAATATAAATTTAGAAGAAGAAAGGGGCCCAAGATACATTGTCTCATTATTCACTTTTTTAAATCATTTAGATATTTCATTTATATGAAAAAATCCTAACACACCTCAAGGTGTTTAATTACTAAATCAAGGCAATACAGTCATGGTATTTAATAAACTCACCTAAGGGGTTGTTTGATAACTTTAATCTAATGTGTAATGGTCAAGGAATAAAGTCCATGCACCAAAAAATAGGTGTTTAGTGACGATTTGATTAGCTTCAAATGATAAAATTGTGGGTGTGATGAATAAATTATTTGATGTAGCAATAATTTATTAAATTATTTGAAAATTTAAAGGTGATAAATAGAAAGTATGACATGTGAGGAAACGAATCAATTTAATTCAAAAGATATATATCATAATAACATTAAATTAAGAAGTTTATATTAGGTATAGCATTGAAATTATTGTGTTGTATGTTCAATATAATGTTTAGAATTATCTATATAGAACAATATGATTTTCCGGTTTGACATGCAATAATGACTTTCTTCAATACCTTGTGTTACAGTAAATATTTGTTTTTAAAGAATACTATAAATATTTTTATTTAAAATAAAATTTATCTATTAGATATTAAATTGAAGGTTATGATTTGGATTAACTATTTTATGAAAATATTTGGTCTAAATCCATTGGTACAAATTAATTATAAATTATTACAAAAACTATTTGAATATATAGGTAATGTTTTATAAATTTTTTTTAACAAAAAGGTGTTTATACTAAAATATTAAAATATTTACTATTAGGTAATTATATAAATGTAATTGATAAACCATTTATCAACTCAATTATTTTTGAAATTCGTCCAATATATTTTATAGCCATCAGAAAAAAAATTCAATTTATACATAGAAAATATTATTTTTATGAAGGTAGTTTTTCCTCCTTTTTAAGCTGTAAAAAGTTGAATCCAAAATTTTGGAAATATTATAAATTTTATTTTTAAAAATAAAATAATTTTTTTTGTGTAATTTAAAATTTATATTATGTTTCGTTTTTGTTTGTTTCTATGAAGTTTATTTTTTTGATAAATACTAAAAAATAATGAATTTTAATGGAAAATTATCTTTTCGTATAATTTATTTATATTTTTATATAGTATATTAACTTGTTTTTAAAATATATTTAGATCAATTTTAGAAAGTTTAGTTCTATATAGATAATTGGAATTAATTTCACATTGAAATTGGATATTAAATATTTAAAAACTTTTGAACTTTTTCACTTTAAACCCCCATGGTCTCATCCCATCTAAGTGATTAATTTTGAAATAATTCAAACAACATCTATGATTGAAATTTGGAAAAACATATTCTATATTTTCATCATAATAATTTATAACATCAATTAGTATCTACATAGTTTTTGGTGAAAAGTATTCATCAAATAAATTAAAATAAATTAAAAGGATTTTGGTAAAAATGAGTTTATAGAGAGGTTAATCATTAATCTTAATGGGAAAAATTACTCAGAATGATTTCAAAAATATTTTGTTCAGAAAAATTTCAACCATATCACAGTTTGAATCAATAATTATTCATTATTTGTGTCATATGCGGCCTTACCCTGAGTTGTATTAATGATACAACTATGTTCGATACCGTATGTGATCCGCAACACCGAGCCCAAACATACAATGATGATTTATATTTGACTATTTTCACCATTAAATTAAATATTTAGATATAACAAGTATTAAATAAATCATCATGTATATATATATGTTTCCTACATATATTTAAAAATTATTAATAAAAAAAGAGTAGATTTTTTGTAATGACTTTTTTTCTTTAAAATATCTTTTCATTAGAAATAATTTTTTTTCTATTTTTTAAATAAATATATTATTATAGGTTTACATAATTTTATAAATTTTATTTGATAAAAATAACAAATTTTTTATTATCATATAAAAATTAACATATGATGAAGATTTGGGAATTTTACGAAATTATAGATTTTTATTGAATAGTGGAAAATACCTTTTTATGTAAAATTGTTATTTATTTTAATGAATTAATTAATTTAATGGTACAATTATTAATATTTTTCACTTTTGTGGTTATATAAGTATTATATAGTTATATTTAATTCAATCTATTACATTTCAATCATCATTATACCGTATTTTAATTGATGTTTTTATATTAAAATCACATTCTTATATAAACTGTTTTAAAATGCATATCATATCTATATTTTAATAAATTAAAATTATATTTAATGATAAATGATCAAAATTAAATGTTTATATTTTATATATATCAATATAAATTTAAATTCATGTAATTATTATTTTTAGTTATAGAGTTAATGTTCTACCATCATTCTCTAAAAAATGTATTTTTTTGAAAAAACAAATTTCATTATGCTTGTGGGTTTTATATTAAATTAAATTTTCCACTTATTTAAATTAATTTTGATAAAGTTTATTCCATATTAGTAGTAAAAATAATTAACATTAAGTAATATGTTAAACATAATTTTTTTACTTTATGGATTGTAAATGTAGTAAATATTAATTACCATGGTAAAAATAAAATAGTTCAATTAAGGGAAAAGCAATTTAATAAAAAACAGAAACAATGTTACAAAAATAATTTCATTTTATTTTAATTTAAATTATGATTATATTTATTCCATATTTTAATTTATTTATAATTTATTATATAATTATTTTCATAAAAATTATATTTTGATATAGTAAAGCAATTATTGTTTTTGGTAATATTTAAATTTGATTAATAATTTATTTTTAGGAATTAATTTGGTATTAGTAATAATTAATATTTTGTTAAAATATTATTATTAAATAATATTAGATAAATTATAATGATCCTATAATTTTTTGGATGTCAAATTTATTTTTTATAAGGGTTC
Source organism: Viscum album (assembly GCA_963277665.1). Lineage (NCBI taxonomy): Eukaryota > Viridiplantae > Streptophyta > Magnoliopsida > Santalales > Viscaceae > Viscum > Viscum album. The sequence goes on along the minus strand of OY728120.1, from coordinate 1,061,663,263 downwards.
AAAAAATGTTATTATCAAAAAATCTTGCATTTTCCAATATATGTTGATACATATTTTAAAAGATAAAATAAATATATTTGGTAATTAGTTTGATAAAATGATTTTTATTTTTGAAATTAAAATGGTAAATTATCACATGGTGTTTTTTTCATAATTTTCTAATGTAATCAAATTTTCAGTTATAAATTAAATACGTTATAAATTTATATTGTGTATTATGACATCATAATGACCCAAAATGTGGTCATAAAAACTATAATGGGTAGAAAATATCAAATATATGTTTTCCCATTAAAAATTTTAAATTTTAAATTTTATTAATTTTTAAAATCCTTTATGAATCCTCCAAAACCATCAATATATTTTATGGTTTTAAAGTTATTTCTTTAATAGTATGACACACTTCAAAATCATAAATGTTATTTTTTTATTATGTTTATCCCTTAGAATCATAAAATAATATAGAACACTATCATTTGGTAGAAACCAATGGAAAATAATGGAATCAATTTTGGTTTCAATTATTATATTATATGGATTATAAAATCTATGTTTGAAAAATGATAATGAAATATCCAATAATTTCTTATATAAACCCACCCCAGATCTCATTTATTTTTACTAAAAATAATGTTATCTTATCCTTACTATTCCCTTTCCTCTCTATATTATTCCCACAGTACCCCCATTGTCTCCAAAACCTGTCCCAATCTTTTTTGAGTCACACTCTCAAGGTATGGGTTCTTTTCTTTATCTTATTTATTTAATTATATTATTTATTTAATACCCTTTTTCACTAATACATAATGTTGGGAAATTCAATTACATATACCCCATACTTACCCTATAATGTATAAAATATTATACGCTCATTTCACTATCATCAATACCTTCCATGAATATTTATAATCCCTTATTATGCTGCTGAATTTCCACCAGGATTTTCCATACAAGGCAATTATGAAGTGAATACCCATATTGATTTCCTATCAATGGTGTTCATAATTATGCAAATATAATTATTTTATTTGGTAATTACCTATATGTATTCAACACTCCATGATCATGGAACCAAATATTTTGATGAACAAATCCATGTTGTATGATCTATGTGGAACACTTAATCATGATAGTGAAATGAATGTGATGGGTGTGCCCAGAATTATATAGTTCTCTAATGAAGTGGATAGTGTTTTAGTCCTATGAGATGTCATTCAGGATATTGTGGAGTGAACTGAATTTATCACATGAAATTTTACATCATGATTTCAAGTCATCTTACCTTGAACTATGTTTATGATGTATTTCATTAATATGTTTCCAAATTTCCCATGTTTTTTATGATTTTCATGATATATCATGCCTTATTGTTCATGTTCATGATTCTCACTACCTTTATTCCTCATCGATATGACTAATATGTTTCATGTATTAATTTTTTCATGTTATTCCATATTTATTCTCAAACTGGTCTTTATAGATCACACCTTTCTTATATATGTCCCCATGTTATCCCATGTAGTTTTCACTATGAGCATGTTTATGATGTTTTCTATAATGATGATATATTTCATATTTTTTTGATATTTAATGTAACTAATTATATAAGACAATATAATGTTTAATCTTATAGGTTGTAATATTTTTACTATTATGTAATAAATCCAGAATTAATATGTAATAAAGAGTAGGGTGTCCATAGTTTTTATCATTGGAGATTTTATTTATATTGGATATTAGGATTATAAAACACAAGAAAATGGCTTATGGATAAAACTATGTATAAGAAAAAATCCCTAAATTTTAGTAAAGTATATAGTAAGTGGTTTCCATGAAAATAAATCCATTTCAAGATAATACAAGTGAAAGTGGATATTGTATAGTTGTATATATTGGTAAAACCAAAATGAACTCATTGAGATACACTCGACCTAGAACTATTGCATGATAATGGACCTTACATCACCTCTGATATGACACTCCCGAGAGAAATGATTTGGTAACTTCAAAATATCATTAAAATAAATTATTAATGGAAATAATTACCATATGTTTATTTATTGGGAATTGATTCATGGATAACATATATTAAATCTTATAAATTCACAAGTTAATGAATAAATGAAATTTATAATTTATTCCATTAATGACATTGAATTCATGTTGAAATATTTAATTGTTTAAAATTTTTTATCCGAAAATTTCCATTTATTCTTGACTATTTTTTGAAATAGGATGAATAAGTTTTTATAATTTGGTGTATTATCTGAACCATTATTATATTATTCTACTACTTCAAGCATACAAAAATTATCTCGATTTCTCATTATTTAGAGAAATATATGAGATGATAGCGGAAATAAGTTAATAGATGAAACTATACATGTCATAAAATTATATTTCATTAGTTTTATAGTTTATATTATAAATTAATTACTTAAATTTAGGTAAATAATTATTGAATATATATATATATTTTTTCTTATTGTGATCATTTTTTATGAATTTATGGTCATTTTGCCCATAAAAAGTTAATGCTTTTCTATTTATTGAATATCTCCAAACAAATCTCTATCAAATTAATTTAGAAACATGGTGTTAGTTTTATATTCCTTTTTCATTTTTTCACATCACTATAAAGTTATCCAACAGGGAAACATAGTTATGTGACTCCGTCAAACGTCCATTTCTCTCTTTACAAGATTTTTTATTATCCCTTTTTACGATGTGGGGTTTCAATAAAGTCATTTTCATGTTTCAAAAAAAATATCTTAAAAAGATAATGATTAAATTATTATTACATAATTTATTAAATAGGAAAATAATTTAGTGCCCATTTTTTAATGATAAAACTATGTTTGATAGCATATGTGTTATGAAACACTAAGCCCAAATTAATAAGAATTATTTAAATATAACTATGTTAACCATTAAATTAAAAATTTAAATATAATTAGGATTAAATAAATTTTAAAATATGTCTATTTTATTATAACATTGATAAATTATTTATAAATAATCAATCAATTTTTGGAAATGACTTTTTGTTCTTCGAACTATGTTTCCTTCAAAAATGAATTTTTATCCCTTTTAAAATATATATATATATATATTATAATTATTTTATTGAAAATTTATAAAATTTATTTGATAAAAACCTCAAATTTTGGTATATAATTTCAAAATTTACTTATTCTGATGATTTAATATATTTTTTGAAAATTTGGATTTTTCAGTGAATAGTGAAAAATACTGTCTTTTTGTAAAATTATCAATTTAATAGAAAAAATTATTAATTTAAAATTTAAATTCATATTAATATTTTATTTCAAGTTATCATAGGTTTTATTAAGTAACATTTAATTCACTTAAGTACATTTTGATAATAATTATACTATTTTTTAGTATGTGTTTATTTTTAGTATTAAAAACAAATTTTTTAAAACTATTTTAAAATGCATAATGTCCCTCCATTTTAATTTTTTATCATTACCCATAATGGGACCTGATCCTAATTAATTTTGTTGATTATATATCAATATTTATTAATTTAATAATGTAATTAATATTACTACTTATAATGTTAATGATAAATCATATTTTCCTTACAAAACATATTTTTTGAAAAACTACTTTTCACCATGCTTGTGAGTTCTATATTAAATTATATTATTCCACCTCTGTTAATTTATGTTTATAAAATTGGTTTCATTTTTTCAATCAATATATTTACTATTTTTTAATATGTTCAAAATAATTTTTGGACAATATGATTTATAAATTTAATAAATATTAATTACCATGTTAATAGGAAAATAAGTGAATTTATGGTAAAAGTAACTTAACAAATTATAGTAATAATGTAACCCTAATATTTATATTTAATTTTCATTAAAATTATGATTATATTTATTCCTTATTATTTTAAATTATAAAGTATTAATTAATTAGTATGAAGAAATTAAATTTTGATACAATAAAACCGAAATTATTTTGGGTAATATTAAATTTCAATTATGGTATTTATTTTGATTAATTAATATAATTTTGAACTAAATTATATTTTATTATATTATTATTATTAAATATATTTTTTTAGTATAAAATTTTTTATAATTATTATGAAATAAAATTTAATTTTTATAGTCTTTTGAAAACTGTTATTGTAAAAAACCGAGCATTTATTAGTAAGTACTGATTATTATTATCAAAGTGAAAATATATATATTTAAAAAATTATTATGATAAAATGAATATTAATTTTGGTAATTATAACATAGAAATTATCCAATGGTTAATTTTTCATAATTTTCTAAGACAGTCAATTTTTTTATTAATAATTAAATATGGTATAAATATATTGTGTGTATTGTGACATCATAATGACCCAAAAAGAGGAAATAAATACAACAAATGGTATCCATGAACAAATATATTTTTTCCCATTAAAATAATTTTATTTATTTTTTATTGATAAATTTTATAAATCCTTTATGAATCCTACAAAACTGTTAAAATATTTTAAGGTTTTAAAATAATTTCATTAAGAGTATAGATAATTTCCACATCAATAAAGGTATTATTTTATTATTATGGCCCTTGGCATGAAATATAATGGAAATAAGTATCCATTGTATGATACCATCATAAGATATGAGGTTCTTGTTATTTTATTATATAGATTCCAAAACCTATGTTTGAGATATGATAATGAATTCCGCACTCATTTCCTATATAAACCCACGCAGGGTCCCATTTCTATTCAATAAAAATCCATATATCATGTCCATACTCAACCATATCCACTGTATAGTCCTCCCAAGGTTTCCCTAAGATATTATAAAGCTCCTCCAATGCATTTGTAATAACACTTTCATGTTAAGGGTTCCTTTATTCTTCCACTTAACTCAAGTATCCCCTTTACCATTTACCATTTTTCTCTAATTACAAGTAATAGGATACGATATTCCATATAAAACTTACTACCCCTATGGTGAATACATTTTGAGATACCCATTTCAATCTAACAAATTCAATTCATGAATATTTTTACGCCCCCTTGTGATTTTAAAAATCATTAAAATTTTCCATGCCAAATAAGTGTTTAGTGAATTCCCATACTCATTTCGTATCAAGGGTTTCCACCTTTATAATAATATAATTCATTTATTGGGGAATTAAATTTATTTATTCCACACTCCTTGAGTGTAGAATAAAATATCAATGAATCCATTTTTATGATCAATGTGTCACATTTAATAAAGAAAATATAATGAAAGTGATGAGTGTGCTCAACATTATATAGCGCTCCATATCATATGGTTATATTTCAATCTCATGAGATGTCATGCAAGGGTTTAGTGAGTGAATGTAATCCATCATGGAAATTTTTATAAAATGATTTCTATGTATTTATTCTTGAACAACATTTCTGATGCATAATTCTATGTTGTTTTTATTTTCCCCATGTTTTCTTTATAACTATCTTGTTATGACAAGTCTCAATGTTCATATTACTGATTCTCACTTATTTTATTCCTCCTTGATATGACTATTTTATAACATGTATTACATTATTCATGTTATTATATTTTTATTTACTTACTATAATTTATAGAACACCACATTCTTATGTATGTTCCCATGTTATCACATTTAGTATCATATATGATCATGATAAGTATGTTTTCAACAAAGATTATGTATTTCCATTTTTATGTTTTTATGTAATGTAAATAATGCACAAAGAAACTAGAAATATATTTATTATAGGATTTAATATGATTAATATTATATAGTAAATTCTGAATTAATGTGTAATAAAAGGGAATTATTTCCTGACATGATGTAACAGAGACCTCCAAATAGTGTTTACATTTCTATATTTAGAGAATTGTGACTCCTCCTCCACTATAAAAGGTAACTCACCCCTCCCTCAAATATTAACACATTTTAAGACATTGGTATCATAAAAACATGACTACAAAAAATCCCAATACACTACCTTTTTCCTATAAATTTAAATTTTTATTAAAGGAACATCAAGTAACCTTTTCAGTGAAAACCAAAAACCGTTTCCCAAAAAAGAGGTAACGTTATTAAATGAACACTTTTATTTTATTTATTTATCAGCCCCTTAAATTAGATTTATATAATTATTATTTAATAACCATAGTATCTTAAATTTATTGATTTGTTTTTATGTAAACGGAATGACATTTAACCTCACACACATCAATAAAATGTGATACACATTAATTGTTCATGTGTACAGAAGACAGCCGCTTCATAAACCATTGTTGTCCGTTCATACCTAAAAACCATTAATAGTTTGGAATAATTTTGTATTTAGAGTTGTTATATTATATATATATGATATTTAGAACATATTTAAGCTTCTGTAATTATTATATAATACTTTTTTTAATGACATCAAATTTTTGGGAATACAAAAACTTCGTTTATTGACATGTGGACTACCACCTCCTCAAATAGATGTGATTCATTTTCACATTAAACGGAATGTATTAAAGATGTGTTCAATAAAAATATGTTATATATATGACATAAATATTAATTTATAATTTTAATATACATATATAATTATTTTATTACTTTTAATATGACATGAAAATGGAAACAACATTCATGCGTACAGACGGCTTACTATCACAATGAACGGAACATTTCATCTCCTATTAAAAAATATTATATATTACTATGAATAAATATATAATAAAAATATTTAGTATATAAATAATATTTTAAATTTTTTAGATGATGAAATCATGATCTATGTAAGGGGAAAAAAATAACAAGTCGAAACATTGTCGAAAAACGAGGCAATTAACTGCTGAAATAGCGAATGAAATGGAAGATTATTAACAAATGGATAGTAAGATATTACAATAAGAAAATATATGATATTATAAATATTATTATGATTATTTTATATGTTAATGAAATTATTAAAACCATTATATAGGATCTCAAAGATCGTTTAACCTAAATGAAGCATAAGGTAATGAGATTTCAAGTCACACTTTTATTTCTGTTAGAATTATGTCATATTTACAACCCATTTATTTTTTTAGTTTATATAAATACACTTCAGATTTTTTAACATGAATTTACTTTATATATTGATATTCAATGTTTTAATTGATTTTATTATTTAACATGGATTAAAAATTAATATTTACTCATGTAGTAAGTGATTTCATATTGATTTACATTCTATTGGGTATTATTTTTTATTATGCAATAAAATACTTTTATATGATGTATATAACAACCCATGAAATGTAATATAATCAATATGTATTTATTAATATTATTTTAAATTTAAATTTAAATTAATTCCTTTATGTGGATTTCAATTAAATGTTACCAGGTAGTAAAAAATTTCATAACCCAATTCCTTTTAATTATGATATATTACTTCCATGATGTTGTTAATATTCTAAGATTATGTGTGTGATAAATATTTTGTAAATATTATTATATTTCCACCTATTTTATATTGATTTATAGTTGATACACATAACTGATTCAATGGTTAATTCTCAGTTAAATGTTATGATCTTTTAAAGGGGTTACTTTATAACCATGTTTTATTCATGATTATTATTACTTAAATTCCCATTGAAGGATAATATTTGAATATCATTCAATAAAACACCAAATTTTATTATGCTCTAGTTATTTAATATTATATTCTTGTAATATTAACATTTTCTACTATTTGGAAATTCAAATTTATTATAACATGTTTTAATAAAACAAAACATTATTTCCCTCTTCAGTTAGAAATATATTTTATCTTTAAAAACACTATATTTAAAGCACAAGATTTTTTAAAAATATTTAAGAAAACTTTTTAAAATCAGAAAAATGATCAATTAAAGGAGTTTTTACAAAATTATTCCAAACTAATCTTCTTTTATTTTTATGAAAAAGTTGCATTTCTAACATTTTTATGGAAAAAAGAATGACATTTTTATATCTTACAACATATATGGATTTTATCCCTTCATACAAATAATTATTAAAATGAAATTTGATTGGGATTTTTATTAAAGGTAATTATTTTTAAAATTTATTTTCAAGGAAAAGGATTTTCAAAATAAAAATGATATTTTCTTCAAAACAATTTTTAAAATTTCTTTTTATAATAACCTTATACATCAAATAAAACAACATGTTATTTTTATTCAACAAGGGATAATTTGAATTGATACTTGCCTTATTCATCCCCTATATAGTTTTTGATTTATATTTTGGGATAATATGGACATTCACTTCCTTTCTTAATTATTCTAGCCCCCTTGAAATATTCACCGTAATGAGATCATCCGAAATTAAAATTCCATTAATTTTACATCTAATTTATCATGGATATGTTTTTTTGTTTATAACATATTTCATTTATACATATAATGTTTAATTTTATTGTTATTTTATTAAATATGGAAATATTGATAAATGTATGTCGCTTATTCAATACTGATATGTGATGATATGGAACATTATTTATTTGTTAAATCAATTGTTAAAAATATAAGGAATATATTTTAATTGAAGTACAAAGGTTGAGAATCGTTATAAATAATACCCTAGATGAATTGGTATCCTCATTAAATGAAATTATTTGGTTAAAAACCCTTCATGTATATTTCCAATAAAAATCATAGGGGTTTGTACCCATAGACATAATCTACAATGAAATTTGGTTTTGACGGTATATTGATTCATGTACTAGATACATGATAATCCATAATTTTACATTGCCTTCATTTTAGTTATTATTATATGGAGTATCATCACTATGATAAAATATATGGTCAGATTTCATTATTATCTTTTTGATTAAATGTAATTTAGGTTAGTTATTTACCTTTTCTTATTTACTATTCTCATTGATTCATTATTTAGTCTACTATACATAAACCTTATTAATCATATGAGCACATAATTATTGTGTTTCATTTCCTCATAATTCCATAAGGTTTACTGTGATAGATATGTAGAAATAAAATAGATGGTATAAATTTATTCAAAAAAAGAAGAAAATTTATCTTTTAATTTTTTATTCATTTTTAATACATGAATCATGTATGTATCTAATTTATTAATACTACTAAACGGATTGATCCTTCAGGATATGCTTCCTTATGTGGTCTTTACTCATAATGAGTCCCTTTCTGGATAGTATCAGGGATATATGAGTTTAATACTGATCATAAGTTCAATGTCTTCAACATCACTTTTTTGGTATCATGTGGTGGATTTTTTCTAAGAATATGGATATTTTGGAACAGATTTATGGAAATACATATCATTATTTTAGAAAACGTTTTAGTGGAAAATTAATTTGATGCAAAATTCCAATTAAATTTTATGATATTTTTTTAAAGGTAGTGATAACCTTTAATATTTTAATGATAATTAATAATAGAAAAATATGATTAATATAATTTTTTTAAAAAATTAAGTTGTAATGAAAATCCTTGTAAAAATTTTATTTAATGATAAATTTAATTTCAAATATTACGGTTATATTTTTTGAATGTTTTATAGGAATTATATTAACGTAGTTTAGAAAACAGACAACCTGTAATCAAGATGAAAAACCATCGCATCCAACAAAGTTGTAGGGCTTGAACCCATAACCAAATGATGATAACATTTTCACAACTATAACATGGCTACATGATTTTCATGTTAAAATAACATTTCTTTTGTTTATATTATTTGAAAAAAAAAATTAATGATGAACTAGTAGTATTACTTTTGAGTTTTAAATACTAAGATATTAACCATATCTATTTTTGAAAATATTGAGGAAAAAATAGAATTAATTGTCCCCATGTTATGGATTTTATAATTTATTAAAGGAAAATTATATTTCATTAGGTATAAATTTTTCTTGGGTATTCATTTCATAGAGTTAAGGGATAAATTATAAATTGATTGAAGTGCATAAAAAGGATGAAATTGTATACATTTATATTTTTTAATTGGCTATAAAATAATTACAATACATTATAAAATTGATCTTAGAAAATGATTTCATAATACCTTAATATTTTTTAAAAAAATGGTATTTTAGATCAACACAGATTTACGGTTTTTATCTCCTCAACAATCCATTGGTCATTTAATTGGTTGTGATCAATGACTTCAGTCATTCTCTATAAATATTTTTGCATCTTGTCCATGTCTTTGCCGTGACTTTCCACCAATGCTATCCTGCATAGAAACCTAAATATTTTTTATTTTATATAAACTTTTTATTTCTCATTAACTATTACTAAGTTGAAATTTTAATATCCCATTTCATAATTTTTGTTTTCAAAATAGGATTTTTAAAAAATTAAACCTATGATATCCAAGATAAAGTTTAAATTGTGAAGATTCTCTTTAATTAAGTAGGAGAGAATGTGACACCCCAAAAATATACAATAATAATATTTTATTTGATAGAATATATTTCGTATAATAATTATCTTAGCTTGAGTTACATCATAAATATTTTCCTGCACAATATGGAACACTAATGTTTTCTTATGTTACAAACAAAAATGAAATATTTCGAAACATTCATTACACAAAAGACTAAGTTTAACAAAATAAAATTAATATTGATATTTAAAATAATAATTATCTCCTATATTTTTAGTTCAAGGTAACGTATAGGAATAAATAAATTATAAAAGTATGTGGTTGAAATAGTTAATTAACAATTAATTACCAACGAATATAAAAACATATATAATATAAAATAAATGTTTTATAAAAACTAAATTTTTAAAGGCATAGTGATGTTTTAGTATAATAAAATCAAATAATCACTATACAGAATGATATTAAAGACATTTTTATTCTATAAAATTAATAAAATATTTTTTTCATTCATCTAATATATTTTATAGGGATAATATAAGAACAAATCCAGTTTTAAACATAAAAATAAATTCTTTTCTAATGGTTGTTTTTATACCATTTAATGGTGCACCATATTCAAAAATATATTTTTATATTATTAATTCTATTTGATAAAATAATCTTAATTTTTGAAATATGTTTTTCCTAATTATATTATGGTGAATTTTTTTTTATTTTTCTGAGAAGTTTCATTTAGTGATAAACGGTTACAATTTTGTATTTTAATCAAAGACTATATTTTTGTATGATTTATTAATATAGTTATATTATATATTAATTTGCTTTTAAAGAATAATTAAATATATTATACATATATTAATCCAATTAAGTCAGTAGAAAAAATTTCACATCAAAATTGAATATAAAAACAATTCAAAACATTATTTTTTTCAAATTAAAAACTCATTCTCCCATCATATTTATGGGATTTATTCTAAATTTATTTCCCCCTATTTTTTGATTGAAATTTGGAATAATGGAATACATATTTGGAATAACAATAATATATAATTTATAATATATGAAAAAATGTTTTTTATGAAAACTAATAGTAATAGAAATTAATTTTAATTATTCTGATTATGGTGAAAATTAGTTTACGTACTTGTTAAACATTAATCTTAAAATGGAAAATTGACCTTGAATCTTGTTAAAAACAATTTTATGTTCATATTTATAAATTATCCCCTATTTTATAGTAAATATTTCATCATTTTAGTCACATGACTTAATGGATACCTCCCAATAGTGTTTACTATTTAACATTTAGGAGAATGACACTCCTTCTCTACTTTAAAAGGGAACTTCCTCCATCACTTATTCACATGAATCAACAAATTTGGCTCTCTAAAAAATACCCAAATAAAATTAGAAAAATATCCCATAATTCTATAATCATATATTCTTGTATAAATAAATTCAATGAAGTCCTTTCGGGAAAACCAAAAAGGGAAACATGAAGATAAGGTAATGATCTTCAACAAAAACTTTTTTTATTTCATTCTCCATCCCTTAGATTAATTTTATATAATATCCTAAGTATATTAAAAATATAATATGTATTTATGTTAGGATTACTAGTTAATATTTTAAACACATCCAAAAAATGGGATACACAATTAGTATTCGTGTGTACGATATAATAACGCTTTAGGAACTAATGTCATTTATTCTCCAAATACCACCTATCAGACTAGTTAATAATGATGGATTTATAATTTATATTTTATACATATAATATTTATAATGATTTTATACTTCTGGAATATTATATAACACATACCTTTGTGTTATCCAATTTTTATAATATGATAACATTATTTTTGGACGTTTTGAATACCTCCACCTCTAAGCGATGTGATTCATTCATGATTAACATGAAATATATTAAGGTTGAATTCAATAAAAATATGTCATTTAAATGAAATATAAATTATAATGGAATTTTAAAATAAAATTTTATCATTTTATTTTCATTTTTAATACAACAAGAAAATGGAAGCAACATTCATGTGTACATATGTCCTTCTTTCTCCATTAATTATGCACTTCATCTCATATCACTAAATATTTTTGATTACTCTAAATAAATATTTATTGATTATTTATTATATTTAAGTAATGTTTTAAATTATTGAGATTATTATTTCATTATCGATGTAATAGTTACAAAATATATAATGTTAATACATTCAAAAAAACTAGACAATTAACACATGAAATAGTGAATAAATGAGAGAATAATAACCAATATGTAATAATATATTATAAGAAGAACATATTTGATATAATAAATTTTATTATTTTTCATTAATAAGATGATAACATGATTAAAACTATTTTAAATGAGGTTAAATATCATTAAACCAAATGTGAGTGTATGGAAAGGTAATTTCTAGTCTCACTTTTATTTATCAGAGACTTATGCCATATTCACCACCCATATAGTTTTTGTATTTTATATAATGCCTTGTTAAATTATATACCATGAATATAATTTATTTATAGTTATTAAATGTTTGAATTTATATTCTTTTTTAGGTCTCTCATGATTCAAAAGTTACTCATCTAGTAAGGGAATTCGTGTCAATTTACATTCCACTGAGATTTTTTATTTTTTTAAGGGTTGGGGACAAAGCATCATTTTATTATTAATTCCTAGAAGATTCCTCTTTAAACTGGGTATAGAGAGACTCATTACATAGACTAAAGTCCTATTGGGTATATAACCCATTATATGGCCTATAGGCCCAATTTTGTGGCCTGATACCCATTCTATGAATAGTACTACTATAGTACCCGCCTGCTACAGTACCCGCCTCAGCTACAGTTCCCGCCACCTCTATAGTGCCAGCCGTTGTTATAGTGTTGCCACTAGTACATTAACACTACATTACTTCAAAAATATTTTTATAGAACATGCTCCAAATAACTTATATATGGTTTATGTACTAACCATTGAGAAGTAATATCCTGAATATATGAGTTATAATGGTATTTTATGATTCAATTGGAATTATTTCATTTACTTGTATTTGAATTAATTGTTACCAATTGGTAAGAAAATTAATAACTCAATCCAATTTTATAAGGTCATATTACTTATATATTATTATGAAAATTATAATATTATATGTGTAATGAGTTTTAGATATCTATTTTTCTTTTTCTACTTGATTTATGTGAATTTACATTTCATACACATAATAAATTTGTGGGTTGATTCTCTCCTCAATAGTATAATCTTTACAAGGGTTTACTTTATAATCATATTTTATTCAGTTTTATTTACACTAAAATTCATATTGATAGATATTATTCAATCATTATTCAAAAGACAATTTTTTATTATCCTTTGGATATTAAATATTATTTGGAATTAATTCCACCATTTCCCAAATTTTTTACAGAATATATTTTAGTAAATGTTTTTGAAAACCGAATTTAATTTCTCTCAACAGTTGAAAATATGTTTTATTTGGAAACCCTGTTTTCTATAAAAGCTTCATTTTATAAATTAAAATATTTAAAAAGTATAATCTAAAAAAATCGATTTATTAAATCAGTTTTTGAAAAAATATTTAAAATGAATCATATTTTCATTTTTTTAACAAGAATCCATTCAAACCATTTTACAGTAATAAAGGAATATCTTTTTTATGTTTTGATACATGTATAGAATTTCCATTTGTCATTTCAATGAATCTTCCTCTGCATGATAGAATGTATTTTTTTTAAAAAAATTTAATAGTGATTTTCAAATAAATTTATTTTAATATTTTTTTTCAAAATTAAAATGATATTTTCCACAATTTTTATAAGATAACATTTTATAATATCTCCATTAATAAATGAAATGAACCCTTTATTTTTACCACATAGGGGTTATTATATATTTATACCATTATTTTTCTTCCTCTAGAAGGTATATGATTTATTAATACAAATAATTTAAGGAACATATCATGGTTATTTGATTTTTAATTTCTTTAAAATATTCACTTTATATAGATCATTGGACATTAAATTTCTACTAATTATCGATATCATTTATCATGGATATAATAGTTTTTAAACCATATACCATTTTTTCATTTGTTTTTTACTTGAAATTTTATTTGATCAACTATGGAAATATTGATATATCTCAATCCTTTATTAAATATATATTTTTATGATAATATTACTTATTTATTGATTAAAATTATTATTGGATATATTAGGATTTATTTTGATTTACAATACATGGGTTCAACACTATTTGAAATAATAACGTCAATGAATCAATAGTGTCATGAGATGAAATGAATTCGAGAGAACCCCTTGATGTTTTTTTCCAAACAGAATGTAACTTCCCATGTAAATGAAGAATAAGATTTTTTCATATTTCTAATATTTGTGAAATAAATATTAATTTTACTTTAAATGGGTTTCTATGTTCGATAGCGTATCTGATACGCAACAACAAGTTTCTTTGAAATCTTACGTTGTACACTAATAATATAATAATATTATTTTTAATGGTAGTTAACTCCTAGCCGTTGTATTAGAGGGAATTAATTAAACTAACTACAATATAATTATACATGTTTTTCAAATGTATTTATATATACAATAAAAAGTTAGAGGCATAAAATGTGAATTAATCTAATTTTAAGCATAATTTACATTAAAAGGCCAATCTTTCGTCTTTTAATGAAGAACCCTCTTTAAATATAATTTTCGTAAATTTAATAAATTATAATTGACCAAATAAAATCCTTCATTTGAATGGGGACATCAAATTTTACTTTGGGTAATTTTTTGGTATTTTTCCGATAAAGATAATTTTTTATGAACAGTGAAAATATAGCATTTTAATTGAAAAGTTCATTTTTATCTAATTTATTTATATGATTCTATTATCTTTTTAGTTTGTTTAAAGTTAAATTAAAATATATTTTTACCATTTAATCCAATGTTGGTCATTGTAATTAATTTCACTTTGAAATTGGACAGAAACAAGTATCAATCATTTGATAGTTATTGTTTCTTAAAAACACGCTATTTGTTTTAACAACAGGAAATAATTTTTAAATTAATTATTGCCACTTCTATGTTTTGAATTTGGAAAAATAGACATCAATTTTGATTTTGGAATATCAAATACTGCATAGGCTGAATTATTGGTATTTTTCTGAAAAAATTCAATTTTTGAGGAATAGTTAAACCACATAGTGGTAGTCAACAAAACTGAATTCTTCATTTAAATGAAATTTTAACACTTCTGTGAATTTAATTTAAAAAATTAGACATACCTGGTTGTTATCATGAAGTAAAATGTTGTTCAATAAGATGAAAATATTTTTTGGGGAACAATAACTTTTGACTATTATTTACCATGGGTAAAGGTAAATAGGGTAATTCATGGTTAAAAGAATATTATAATGATTCAAAATTACATTAACCCTCGTCCAAACCTTATTGTTTGAGTCATTTACGACCATGGGAATCTTTGGGTCGATTATGGGACCCCATTGAGCCACTTGGGAGTGATAATGACAATTTAGATTAATTAACTTAAAGTAAAGGAAAATATGACAAAAGCAAATATCTTTTAGTAAATTAATTTTTATAAGGGGTTATATAAATTATCTTCTTTCCTATAAATATTCATTGGAAAGAAAAAATGATTTCCTATATGTTTTTATTTTTTTATAATTTTTATACATATAATAAATTAAATTATTCATGACACAATAATGATGGAGTACTTACCTCATTAATAAATAATTTAAATAAATAAGATTATAGTGGATAACATATTATCCAAAACATGTCCAATTCAGATTGTATTATTTTAATTCGACCATTAGTCATCTTATCTTCTACTATAATGATTTTTTGACCATTATAATCTGAATATCATTATAATATAAAATAATGTTTTCACACGTTCTTAAAGAGCCCCTCCTCTCTTTTATAAAAGAAGTCCACTTATAACCAATTAAACACACCTATCAAGCCATTTGGCTCATCCAAACTCTTCCAAATTAAGCTCCCAACATCCCTCTCATCACCATAAAAGCCTTACCTTAGGCAGAAGGCACTTCAAGATGTCCTTTTGGTTCAAACCAAAGAGAGTTACCCATATTAATGGTAACAGTTTCTCTTAAAATTTTTTCTTTTATTTAACTTATCCAACCCATAAAATATTTTTATTCCATATTTTTGTAAAAAAAACTGTATCCTCAATATAATAGGATGTTTTCATGAGAATTATTAGAACTACACTTACACACACCTCCATCTAATGAATGAAGAACATAATGTTTTTGTGGATGGAAAACTAAGGCCTCACAAAAGATGATTGTTCAATTACATCTTACCGCCTTTCATGGAGGCCATTATGATGGAACTGCATTTATATATAATATATATTATTTTTATGATTTCCTTAAGATTTTGTACTTCCGAATTATATCACGCCTTTATAGTTTCAATAGTGGGTAAATTCGATAATCTCTTTTGAGGAAGTGCAGACTACCAACCCCTCAAAGTGATTTGATTCGTTAATACCTTATGTGGGATGTATAAAGGATGTAGTTAATGAAATTATATAAGATATTATACTGTAATTATAATATACCTACCTATCACTATGTTTTATTTCCATTAAAATAAGAGATATAAATGAAAGTAGCGTCCATGAGTACGTACAACTTACCGTGTCCATGAACGATGCATTTCATTTCTTACCTCTAAATGTTATGTACTATTATAAAAACATGTATATACTGGATATATATTATATATATTATATCAAAATCATGAATATAATTCTATATATAATGAACCTTTAACCACATGTACAACTTTTAAATATAAGGTGTTCATTTTTTACTCAAGTACCAAATATTGACAAAATGAATGTTATTAACTTAAATGGTTACATAATGTTTATAAAGTGGTAAAAAGAGATATAAAAGGAATAATAAAAATTTAAAAGTTTATTAAGAAAGTATAAATTAACTTTAGTTTATTATTCAGGAGATTAAATACCGATCGTGTCAACTCGGACACGAGGTAAGGGACTTCATCTCAATCTCCTTTTATTGAGGCATTTTTAGTTTTATAGACGACATTAGTTTATACAGTGTATAAACCCCTTTGAAATTTCATTTTATTCCAAGGTAATGTTTTTTTATGAAGCGTTTTACTAAATGACAAAAAGTAATTTTTTTATGTTAGCGGTGAAAACAACCTTTCCACCGTCATGAGTATTATTTGATCTTTTGCTTCCTTAACAAGGTGAAATGTTTGTAAAAGGAAAAATAAATACCATATACACATTTTATGTATTTTTGGTATTGAAAATTATTTTTAGAATAGATTTATTATTTCAATATCTTGAAATGAAATCTTATTATTGCAATGTGGAAATTTTATATTTCCTTTATGCTTATGTTATGTGTTATGATCAGGTTATGGATCATGGGAATTATTTACGTATATGGGTGGTTACGTCATAAACCTAGGGCGGGTGAGCCCGAGATAGCTCTTCAGTGCACTGGGTAAAGTGATGTAGGTAAATGTGAATGTTTCTCTTAAGATATTTAGGGAATATACTGTGATGGGTATTCCAAAGTAACTCCCTATATAGCTATGATAGTTACAATGTAAGTATGATATGTATGCCACATGTTACCTTTATGATTAATGATTTCTATGTGTCTTTCATAAATCTTATTATTTCATGAGGTAGGTAAATTATTTCATGTTTTTTATGTATTTATGAACAAATGTTTTTAATCTTTGTTTTATATCCCTTACTGAGATTTTTATCCTCATCCCATGTTTCGAAATGTTTTCATCGGACTTAAAGAAGAATAGGGTCAAGGATTGGATCAAGGAAAAGTCATGCAATCTGAAACAGAGGACTAGACATGAATCTTTCTTTAAGAGTTTTTATTTTATGAAAAAAATGGAAACTTTGTAGATATTTCTACCTTGTAATCTTTTGAGATGTAATCGTTATTTCCAAATTCTTTAAAACTCTAAACCTGAAAAGACACTTAATGTGAATTATTCATTTAATTTAATATTAATAAATATTCAAGGATATGTCCTTATAGTTGGTATCAGAGGTCGGTTTAGCTAACATTAGGTGTTAGGGTATTGTTAAAGTATTATCCATAAATTAATTTATGTTAATATTTACATCATATAGCATTTCTATATTACCATGTTGCTTCACCTAAGATATTTTTGTGTTCAAAATGGTTTTCCGTAGAGGAAATAGTGCAGCTGTGTTGAGAGACATCAGGAGGAAGACAACCTTCCAAATCAGCAACCTGGGATGGTAGGAATCAGAATTGAATAGTTTGTTACAGAGATGGAACAATTGACTCAGGCTATAAATGGTGTTGGTATCCACCTACGAGATCATCCAGATCAACCACAGAGGAACATGTCAGCAGTTGAGCATTTAATGAGGCAAAATCCCCCATCATTCAGAGAATAATCTGACCCTGTGCTAGGTGAAGGGTGGATTAAATCACTGGAGAATATTTTTGATGTCATGGGTTGTTCATAACATCAAATGTTTAGTCTTTCTATTGACAATTTTGAAGGTGAAGCTGATCTGTGGTTGTCGATGGTGAAAATATCAGGGATAGTTAGGATATTGATCCTCTCGATTTAGATGAACTCAAAGGTATGTTTCTTGAGAAATATTTTCATAAGGTGGTTCATCATAGGATAGAAAAACATTTCCTGGTATTGCAGTAGGAGGATGACTTAGTGGATGCTTATGAAGAAAAATTCACTAGACTAGAAAGGTATGCTCCAAATTTCTTACAAGATCTTGATAGTAAAATCAACCATTTTTACTCAGGATTAAAGCTAAAGTAACCAAGGGCCTTAGCTTCTCATGAGTACAGAAGTTATGAAAAACTTGTTTGTTGTGTGGAGAAGGTGGAAATAGAGTTTGTTGATGAACAAGTTTTCTTTGAAAAACAACAGAATAAGAGGTTGAGGTGGTATGTGAAAGGTAAGAACTCATCAAAAAAGTCTAATGGTAAGAAACATAAGTTTACAGTTTCTGAAAATTGTGGTAAAAATCATGCTGGGTAACGACTTTTGAATTCTGGTATGTGATATCGATGTGGTAAAATGGGACATAAGGATCATAATTAAACTGAAAAAGATCAGGGTAATGGTAAGACAAAATCTGATTTAAAGTCAGTAAAATGTTTTAAGTGCAATGAAATGGGTCATTATAAAAATGAGTGTCCAACAAAGAAATCAACCGAAGGTAAGCAGAATGTGGTGGTGAAATCCATTGAAACTACTTCAGTATATGTTGGGCCATTATATGATGTTGTGTCAGGTACACTGTTTGTTAGTTCATATTATGCCAATGTGTTGTTTGATTCTGGGTCTACACACTCTTTCATTTTGGATACGTTTTCTTGTAAATTTGGAATTCCATCTCATGATATGAATACTGAACTTATGGTAAAAACACCTAGATTAAATGTTGAGACAAAAAGAAAACATAAGAACATTCCTTTCCTTGTGTACAGAAATAATCTACTTGCAAATCTTATTGTTTTTCCTCAGTAGAGTTTGATGTTATATTGGGCAAGGATTGACTTTTTGTTTATCATTCTAAGATTAACTGTAGAGAGAAAGAGGGTTATTTTCAGAATGACTTTCAGTTTGTATACAAAAATGAACCCTTGCTGTTGATAACATAATAGGAAGCTAAGAAACTAGTAAAAGATGGAAATTAATGTTACCTTGCACATATTGTGGAAAACAAAAGAACTGTTCAGATTAATGATATTCTAGTGGTAAATGAGTAAATTTATGTTTTTTTGATGAGATTCCTCGTATTATACCTGATTGGGAAGTTGAATTTACTTTTCACTTTGTTCCTGATTCTAAGCCAATTTCAAAACCCCTTATCGAATGGCTAAAATTGAACTTTTAGAGTTAAATAAGCAATTGCAGGAGTTATTAGATAAAGGTTTCATTAGACCTATAAAATCACCAAGGGGTGCTGCTATATTATTTGTTAAAAAGAAATGTGGTTCACTGAGAATTTTCATTGATTATAGAGCATTTAATAACATAATTGTTAAGAATAAGTATCCATTGACTCATATCAATGATTTGTTTGATCAGCTCCAGGGAGCTCAGTATTTTTTGATGATTGACTTGAGGATTTTGGTACCATCATTTGAAAGTAAATGAAGAAGATTCTCCAAAGATTGTGTTTTGTACTAGATATGGCCATTATGAATTTTTATTAATGCCTTTTGGGTTAACCATTGCACCTGCTATTTTCCTGGATCTCATGAATCGAATTTTCTGCGAGTTCTTGGATAAGATTGTGGTTGTGTTCATTGATGATATTTTGGTTTATTCCAAAAGAAAGGAGGAACATGAAATTCATTTAAGGGTTTTCTTTCAAACCTTAAAAAGAAAATAAATTGTTTGGGAAATTCTTCAAGTGTTATTTTTGGTTACAACAAATTTCATTCCTTGGTCACATTGTTGCAAAAAATGTCATAACTGTTGATCCTGCTAAAATTAAAGTTGTTGAAGAATGGCTGAGACCCACAAATATAACATAGATTTGTAGTTATCTTGGTTTGGAAGTTTATTACTACAGGTTTGTTGAAAATTATTCATGGTTATCTAGTCCAATGACTAAGTTAACTCAAAACGGTGTTATGTTCATCTGGAAAAAATAATGTGATGCTTGTTTTCAGGAATTGAAAATAATATCAATGAATGATCCAGTTTTGGAACTACCTTCAAAAAATGGTGAGTTTGTTATCTACAATGATATTTCTTTGAAAAGACTTGGATGTGTCCTTATGCACAATGATCAGGTAATTGCTTTTGCTTCACGTCATTTGAAACCTCATGAGTTAAATTACCCTACACATGATTTGGAATTAGCTGCTGTTGTTTTTGATTTAAAAATTCGTAAGCATCATTATTATGGAGTGAAGTGTAAAATATATACTGATAAAAAAAGTTTGAAGTATATATTAACTCAAAAATAATTGAACATGAGACAGAGGAGATGGTTGGAATTAATCAATTATTATGATTTCACGATAATTTATCATCCGGGGAAAGAAAATAAAGTGTCTGATTCTTTGAGTTGAAAAAGTAATACTTCATTAACCATGTTACGTTTGGAACAAGATCCTTTGGTTTTTGATTTGATGAACTTTGGCATAGAAGTTTTTGTTGCAGGAAATTCTTCTGTTTTGTTTTAGGTGTTAGTGAAATCATCTCTATCAGACAGAATTAAGCAAGCGCATACGGAAGGCAGTGAGTTGAAGAAAAATGTTCTGTTGGTTTAGAAGCGTCATTTGTCTAATTTTAACATTGATAATGAATGTGTTTTGAGATTTTAAAAGAGATTATGTGTGCCTTTTGATTCACAGTTGATGAATGAGTTGTTATGTGAAGCTCATAGTTCTCAGTTTTCAGTTCATCCTGGCAGTACTATGATGTATAGAGATCTTTGAGAGTACTACTGGTGGTATGGAATGAAAAGAGATATTGCTGATTTTACTGTGAAGTGTTTAAATTGTCAACAGGTTAAAGCAGAGAAACAATTGCAAAAAGGAATGCTTCATCCTTTACCAGTGCCAGAGTGGAAATGGGAAAATATATCAGTGGAATTTGTTGTGGGATTACAAAAGACATCTCGAGGTAACAATGCAATCTAGGTTATAGTTGAGAGATTGACTAAATCTGCTCATTTCCTTCTTATTAGAGATACTTTATATCTAGATCATCTTGCTCAGTTGTATGTTAAAGAGATATTCAGGTTGCAAGGAGTTCCCCTATCCATTGTATCTGATTGTGATCCCAGGATAACTTCTAACTTTAGGAAAGGCCTTCAGAAGTCATTGGGTACTGAATTAAATATTAGTACAGCTTTTCATCCTCAATAAGATGGGAAGTTAGAACGAAAAATTCAGACCTTGGAGGATATGTTATGTTCTTGCTCGATGGATTACGAGGGATGTTGGGACCAACATCTTTCTTTGGTTGAATTTTATTATAATAACAGTTTTCATTCCAGTATATAGATGGCTCTATTTGAGGTATTATATGGAAATCATTGTCGAACTCCATCATTTTTGGATGAAGTAGGTGAATGGAAGCTGATGGGACCAGAATTGGTAGAATAGATGGAATATAAAGTTCAGATGATTCAAAAGCACATGAGTACCACTCAGAGGAGATAGAAAAGTTATGCAGATAACCAGAGGAAGGGTCTTTCCTTTGAGGTAGGCTATCATGTCTTTCTCAATGTTTCTACATGGAAAAGTGTGATGCGTTTTGGTAAGAATGGAATGTTGAGTCCAAGGTTTATTGGACCTTAGGAAATTCTGGAGAAAGTTGGATTAGTTTCTTATAGAGCGTCTTTACCTCCAAGTTTATCCCAGGTACACAATGTTTTTCATGTTTTGATGTTGAGAAAGTATATACCAGATCCATCTAATGTTTTTGAGCCAAGAGCTAGTTCAGTTAGAAGAGAATATCTCTTATAAAGAACAACTAGTCCAGATTCTTGACCGTGGAGAGCAGGTGTTGCAGAATAAGGTAATTCACCATGTAATTGTTTTGTGGAAAAACCATATTCTTGAAGAGGAAACTTGAGAATCATAAAATTCTATAAGGGTTAAATACCCCCACTTATTTTGATAAGTGAATAAAAATTATGAGGGAGCAATTTCCAAAAGGGGGAAGGATGTAACATCCCATGTAAATGAAGAATAAGATATTTCAATATTTTTTAATATTTTTTAATTAAATATTAATTTTACTTTAATGGGGTTGCTATGTTCGATAGCGTACCCGATACGCAACAACAAGTTTCTTTGAAATCTTACGTTGCACACTAATAATATAATTTTATTATTTTAAATGGTAGTTATCTCCTAGCCATTTTATTTGTAGGAATGAATGCAACTAACTACAATATTATTATACATGTTTGTTTAATATATTTTAATTATCCAATAAAAATTTAGAGGCGTAAAATGTGAATGAATCTAATTTTAAGCATAATTTACATTAAAAGGACGATATATGGCCTTTTAATAGAGAACCCCTTTTAAATATAGTTTTGGTAACTTTAATACATTGTAATTGACCAAATAAAATCCTTCTTTAGAATGGGGACATCAAATTTTACTATTCGTAATTTTTTGGTATTTTTCAAATAAAGTTCATTCTTAATGAATAGTGAAAATATTGCATTTTAATTCAAAAGTGCCTTTTAATCTAATTTATTTATATGGTTAGATTATCTTTATAGTTAGTCTTAAAGTGAAATTAAAATATATTTTTATCATTTAATCCCATTTTGGTCATTGGAATTATTTTCACTCTGAAATTGGACATAAACAAGTATCAAACTTTTGATAGTTATTATTTCTTAAAAACACGCTATTTGTTTTTACAATGGGGATTAATCTTTAAATTAATTAATTCCAAAAATATATTTTTAATTTTGAAAAATATACATCAATTTTTAATTCATAATATCAAATAATGCTTTGGCTGAATTTTTGGTATTTTTCTGAAAAAACATCAATTTTTGATGAATAGTGAAACCACTTAGTGGTAGTTAAAAAAACTGACTTTCTCATTTAAATGAAATTTTACCACTTTTGTGAATTTATTTTCAGAAATCCGACATACATGGTTGTTATGAAGAAGTAAAATGTGGTTCAATAAGATTAAAATAATTTTTGGTGATTAGTAACTTTTGACATTTATTTACGGCAGTTAAAGGTAAATAGGGTAATTCAAGGTAAAAAATATTATAATGATTTGAAATGAACTAAACATTTGTCCAAACCTTATAGTTTGAGTCATTTACTACCATTGGTATCTTTGGGTCGATTTTGGGAACCCATTGTGCCTCTTGGGTGCGACAATGACAATTTAGATTAATTAACTTAAAGTATAGGAAAATATGACAAAAGAAAATATCTTTTAGTAAATTAATTTTTATAATGGGTTATATAAAATATCTTTTTTCCTATATATAATCATTGTAAAGAAAAAAAAAATTCCTACATGATTGAATTTTTAAAAAAAAATTAGACATCGAATAAATTAGATTATTCATGACACAATAATGATGCACTATTTACCTCATTACTAAATAATTTAAATAAATAAGATTATAATGATTAAAATATTATTCAAAACATGTACAATTATGATTGGATGACTTTTGTTACACCATGATTCATCTTATCTTCGACTATAATTATTTTTGGCCCATTAAAAACTTAAAATCATTATATAATAAAATAATGCTTTCACACTTTCCTAAAGAGCCCCTCCTCTCCCTTTTAAAAAGAGACCACTTCTATCCAATTACACACACCTATCAAGACATTTTTCTCATCCAAAATCTGACCATTTAAGCTCCAAACATCCCTCTCCTCACCCTAGAAGCCTTACCTTAGGCTGAATTCACTTCAAGATGTCCCTTTGGTTCAAACCAAAGAGAGTTACCAAAATTAAAGGTAACAATTTCTCTTAAATTGTTTTCTTTTATTTTACTTCTCCAACCCTGAAACCCGTTTTATTTCTCTATTTTGTAACAAAACCAGTATCCTAAATATACTAGGATGTTATTAGGAAATGTATTCGAACTACACATACACACACCTCCATCTAATGGATGAAGAACATAAAGATTCTTTGGATGGAAAACTAAGGCCTCACGAAACATTGATTGTTCAATTACATCATACCACCTATCATGGTGGCAATTATTATGGAACTGTATTTATATATGATATATATTATGTTTATTATTTCCTTATTCTTCTGTAATTCCCATTTATACCATGCATTTATGGTTTCCATAGTGGGTAAATATGATAATCTCATTTGAGGAAGTGCGGACTACCGCCCCCTTAAAGTGATTGGATTCGTTAATGCCTTATGTGGGATGTATAAAAGATAGATTTAACGATATTATATATGATATTATACTGAAATTATAACATAAATATGTGTCATTATATTTTATTTCCATTAAAATAAGAAATAGAAATAAAAGTATCATTCATGCGTACGTACGACTTACCATCTCCATGAACGGTACATTTCATTTATTACCTCTAAATGTTATGTAATATTATAAAAACATGTATATACTTGATAGATTTGATATATATGATATCCAAATAATGAATATCATTCTGGATATAATGAACCATTGACCACATGGACAACTTTTAAATATAATGTGTTCATTTTTTACTCAAGTACCAAATAACAACGAAATGAACGTTATAACTTATAAGGTTGCATAATGTTTATAACATGGTAATAAGTGATATAAAAGGAATAATAAACTTGAAAAATGGTCTTAAGCAAGTATAAATTAACATTAGTTTATTATTTAGGATATTATAGAATGATCGAGTCAAGTCAGACACGAGGTAAGGGACTTCGTCTCAATCTACTTTCATTGAGGAATTTTTAGTTTTATACATTGCATTTTTTTATATGGTGTATAAACCCCTTTGACTTTTCATTTTATTCAAAGGGAATATTTTTATACGATGTGTTTTACTAAACTAAAAAAGGAATGTTTTTTACATAAGTGGTGACAATGACCTTTTCGCCGCTGCAAGTATTATTTGATCTTTGGCTTCCTTAACAAGCCAGAATTTCTTTAAAAGTTAAAATACATCCCATATAATCTTTTTATGTATTTTTTGTATTGAAAATTATTTTTATAATGGATTTATTATTTCAATATCTTTAAATTATATTTTTTTATTGAAATGTGGTAATTTTATCTTTCCATTATGATTATGTAATGTGTTATCATCATGTTATGGTTCTTGGGCATTATTTAGGTATATGGGTGGTTCTGTGATAAACCTAGGGTGGGTGAGCCTAAGATAGATCTCTATTGAATTGGGTAATGTGAAAGAGGTTAATGTGAATGGTTCTACTATGATATTTTGGGAATATACTATGATGGTTATTCTAATGTAACTACCTATGTAGATGTGATAGCTACAATGTAATTATGATATAGATGCCACAAGTCACCTTTATGATTAATGATTTATATGTGTCTTTCTTAAATCTTATTAGTTCATGAGGTAAGTAAATGATTTCATGTTTTGTATGTAATTATGAGCAAATGTTTTCAATCTTTTTTTATATCCCTTACTGAGCTATTTATGCTCATCCCATGTTTTGAAATGTTTTCACAAGATGTAAAGATGAAAAGGGTTAAGGATGGGATCATAGAAAAGTCATGTTATCTAAAACATGGAACTAGAAGTGACTCTTTTTTTAAGAGATTTTATTTTATGAATAAAATGGAAACTGTGTAGATATGTCTACTTTGTAATCTTTTGAGATGTAATAGTTATCTCCTAATTCTCTAAAACTCTAAAGCTGAAATGATCCTCAATGTGAATTATTCATTTAATTAAATATTAAGTAATGTTTAAGACCGAGTCCTTATACATAATCAGAGGGGTTTCTAAAAATATACTTCAACATTATTAGCAAAAGGTCCAGATGGTATGGCGGTTCATGTTCTAGATGCACGATGTCTAATAATTAAGAATTTCATTTCTTTAAGTTACATTTATCCTGGATATTTTTACTATGAAAAAATATATAGATGTATTTTATTATCAAGATATTTATTAAATGGAATTTTTGTTCCATTATTTACATTTATATGTTGATTATTCTCATTGATTAATTATTTCTTGCACTATAAATACCCCTTAATAAGCCTGTGAGCTCATTCATATATTGATTTATTGACCTAGGATTCCATCAGATTTAATATTATAGATATGTAGGGATATATCATATAGAATAATGTGTTTTATAAAAGGGAAAAATATTGTATAATATATGTGTTCATTTGTAATATATGACACATGTATTTATCTAGATTACCAATACTAATAAAATTATCGATATATTGGGATGTGTTTCTTTTTATCATATTCAAATGTCAATATAGTAGGTACCATATCATTGATTAATGGGTAGGGGTCTCTCCACACATGATATAAACAACATGAATTGTGGGTAAAAGTGATAGACCACCTACCATATAACAGACGTTGATTCCTCATCTAGTGTTGGCCTCTGATTCAGGTTGGAATGATTGAAATTAGAATAAAATGTCCAATGACCCGAAAAAGGAATATATTTTCATATGGATATATCATTTATGATTTAATGTTAAACAAGAAATTTAATTTAGTTGACTAAAACTCATAATGATCGTGATGAGACATGACTGACGGTGTTCAATTTTGAGTCTGGATGAGGGAGAAATCACCAAGCCTATGATGTGAGCCTAGAAAGAGCTCAAGTGTGCTTATGTGAATGGAATGAATGGGAATAAAGGATGATAGGGGTAAAAATTATATGAGGAAAAAATTGCAATTTCAAACCTTTAAATAGGGACACATTGTTTGGCTGCATGGTTTATTAAATTGTGCATTCAAATAGTGCACATAGATTCCCAATGTGATTGGTCCTCAAAAAGTTAGGTAAACAGTTTGAAAAACCATGCATAGACGATGGGGTTCCACTGATTATATTTTTCACCCCCTCAATGGCCTAGGGGAATGGTAATGTGAAATCATGTTCCAAAAGAGTGAAACACTCCATAAATTTATTTTCAGGTTTTCATGGTAATCTAGCATCCCCTATAATTTTATAAAAACTATGGTCATCTCCTTCATACCATAAGGATATACCAAAAAATTAGTTATAATGGTGCACCAATAAGGAACCTCAATATGGTTCACTATAAATTTGAGCTTCAAGTTTCAAACTAGAACCAAATTCTCTTGAACCCGTCATTATTCACTTAGGAAATTTTACGAGTATAAAAATAGATTATTTACTATATTTAAAAGGTTTTATGCATGCAGAAAAATAAGGGATCTAACAAAAATACCAATTGAAATAAATATCCCTTACTATCTTATAGGGTGTATGATCTCCATTTTAGAATAAATCATGTGACTAAAATAATACATCAACCTCATCCTCAATAATTTTTTCATACACATGGATATGATACCATTTCACCGAAGAAATATAACTGGAATTACTTGAATAGGCTTCATGCTATGATCAACTATTAAAACTCCATATTCCTAAAAATAATAATCATCATCTAAGTCATCATCTCAAGGATGAAGGGTATTATAATTTTCTAAATAGTAATGATGCAATCGGGAGACATGAAATAAATCTTGAAAGGTTTTAGATCTATGAGGAATACCTATAAATTATTCACCAATATCAACTCTACAAAATAATTAAAAATCCAATTAATTTATGCCACCACTTATTCTACTTATGAATAAATCATTAACCCGATCTAGTAGAAACATACAAGAGGACGTGATCTACCACCTCATGTTATATTGGTCAGATGTGGCGATTGACATTTGGCTTCTTTATAGAATTAGATGTACCTATACAATTCCTAATAATATATACCTACTCAAATTTACATATGAAATTCATGGTTCTAGTAGCACTTCCCCCTACCTCTAACAAGTAGAGATTTTCTCAACATGACATAAAATATGTGTCACTATAATGATCCATCAATACAGTCAATTGAAAGCTATTATTATAAGGGAATTCATCTAGAGATAATTGTTTCTCCCAATAACATCCAAAATAAATGACATGCACTCCATGAATTTCCTCCACTACCTATATAGTATCCCCAAACTAACCATCATTATGAGGATGATATATTTTATTCTCAAGTACCTATGAACCCAAATCCTTCGACAACCCATTCCAAAATAAGAATAAAAATTATGATCCATTATATAATATAATGACACATGGAACATAATAAATGAATACAATATCTTATATTAAAATTATACCATGTTATTACTTGAAGAAGATCTCTCAAATAGGTATCAAATTGGTGACCTTCATTGGATTATCCCTGGTTATCCATTTAGTGTCACCACCAAAATGTGATATCGATAAACCTGAAAATAATATTGTGACATAATCAAATTTCCATTAAAAAATGGTTATATATTTGTATTGACTAGTAGAATGTGATTTTTTAACCATTAACTTCTAACAGGTGGAACACTATGTAATATAATGTATTATCTTCCTCTTCACTCTCATCCAAAAATACAGGATGCATAAGTAGTGTTATATCTTAGTGATTCTATTATGTAATACAAATATTGATTCATGAGATTTTTAAATCAGATCCCATCACATGCCTATTGGTACACATAAATACGAATGAATACAAAAGATCATATTCTTATCAATTACCAAACAATGTGGTCATTCATATTTTGAAACTCTTTCCCTCAAGGCCAATCATTTGGGATCTAAAAATGGACTCAACATCACTCGATCCAAATGTTATGAGGTCGCTACTAAATCTATTAGAATATGTTTCCAATGATAATAATAGATCTTAATATACATGTTATAATAGAGATACATTAATATCTATTCACAATTATCTTTCTTAACTTCTTGTGTCTAGGTCTTACATATTATAGCATCATCCACAACACTGCCCTTACCAG
Source organism: Viscum album (assembly GCA_963277665.1). Taxonomy (NCBI): domain Eukaryota; kingdom Viridiplantae; phylum Streptophyta; class Magnoliopsida; order Santalales; family Viscaceae; genus Viscum; species Viscum album. Next base: position 1,061,633,180 of record OY728120.1, on the reverse strand, counting down.
GAATATATGAAACATCAAAATCAAAAAAATAATGTTATTAAACCCAAATAAATTTCTTGAGATTTAAATCACACTAAATAAATATTTATTTAATTATTTCATGGTCTATGTATATAATGACCCATTCCCCCAACAAATAGTGTCTCCATTAATGTAGTTCATGAACCAATGATATGAGCTCAAGGTCGTGCATTGGGTAAATTCCCCCATTATAAGTAAAATGAGAGTATTTGAATTCCATTAATTACTACCCATTTCTAAAAATGGTACCCAAATTAATTTTTGAGGCATCAAAATATAATGTATATCTTTTTCTAGTCTCATGTGGAATTAGGATAATTTCTGAAGTTATCATTCCAATCATTCAAAGAACTTTTTTTACTAAATTTGAACTATATAAAAGTAACACATTTCTTTATCAACCTAATACAAGATTTTAAATTTATGATAAAATATTCACAAATTTACTACTAAATATTTATTTCCATAGTATAATTTATATATCAATTATTTTCTTGGGATATTCCCTAAAAAATGTGGTTATTACCATCTGTGAATCCATAGAGACTCATACCTCTGATATCATGTGACCTAGTAATTGAATATTATCATTACAAAAGTTGAATTTTTATATCATTGAATATATTTGATTCTTGATTAGTGTATTCAGTATAATGTCATGGTGATTGGCATGATTATAGCATCCTGGAATTTTCTTACATTACTATTAAATTATTTTAAAGATAAACAATATAATATTATTACACCTAGAGGATAAAAAGGCTTAGTGTGTTGGGAAACCTAGGACCATACATAGCAATTACAACATCAAACATAAACATTTATTTAATTTCTTCTTCTCTAGCTTCTTATTGGAACTTGTCCTCTCCTTAGTACATGTAGCCACCTAAGGATATACATAAAAAGGGGTGATATAGAATTCCAATAATTGGATATATAAGAACAATATAGCATGGGGTGGGCATAATCATAACATGGGAAAAAGATCATGAACATGAGATGAAGCATAAATATAAGACTTCAAATGTGGAAATGCATAAAAAATGAAACATAGTGTCTTAGTTGTTAACTACCACACATACATGTGAACCAATCTGTAATCTTGTTCACACATCATTTCACATTTACTTATGATATTCATCTATTTTTCCAATGCATTGGAATTCTGTATAATTCTAGGAACTCCCGTCACATTCAAAAATTCATATTGCGTTATATAATTCCGGGCACACCCGTCACCTCATAATATTATCATTATCATGCATGACACATAGAATATATATCAAAAATTAACATAACTAACCCATGGTAAGTATTGTGTTTAGACTCATAAGAATAAATTAATAATCTTTGGGTTCCCAAAAGAAAGAGGGAACAACATACTTGATACAAGAACATCAACCATGAATGAGAGGTAAAAGATGAGTTCTTAAAAGAAGAGATTTTTTGGAAAACATTCTGTTGGACATAAAATTCATTAGAAAAAATATATATCCTTGAAATGGTATGATAATTATGAACAAATAATTTTTAAGAAGTGACCAAACCAAATTGGAGTGAAAGAGGGGGATCCCGAAGAAAGAAAATTGGGTTCGAGATTTTCCCCTTACCTTGTATCCGAATGTTTCCTTCCCTTTAATGTCCAATATAATGACATTATATTTATTAATTAGAAATTCCAGAACCTTTTATACATGAATAGTTTTCATTTTTTCTTCATTATGTAATTTATATTATTTTGAGTGACTTATAGAGTTTAAAAACATTGTTTGGGGATGTTTGTTTTTATGGTTTTTCTTAGGTGGTTCACTTGTATTCTTAAATTGAAGTTTGAGTAGAACATGGGTAAACATCCAGAACTAATATTACATGTTATTAATTATATTACAGTATATTTAATTATCTTATTATGAATCATATTATATCCATGTGGATGAATCATTAGATAAAAATTACATGATGATTATTTGGGTTAATTTGGGCAGTTTTTCGATCACAACAAATTTTTTTTCTTTATCACTTAGTAATATGGACATATGATATTTCCAAAACATTATATAGGAAATAATACATATAACAAAATTCTGTTTCAACCATAAAAATTGTTTCATGACCAGATCTGAAGGTATAAATTGAAGAAGAGAGCATGTCGTACTTGAAGATGATAAATTAACATATCATGAAGAATGTTCTCTTTAATAAAATAAATGGAAGTGGGAAAGGGGGTTGGATGATATAATATCCCATTATCATTATAAAATTAAAGTACATGTAAAATAATGGAGTTATAATACAATTTGGATAAAGATAGTTTGGTAGAGATCAAGAAATGAAGTTGAACATGAAAGGAAATTAAAGGAGAAGAGGGAGAGAAATTACCTCTTAAATCCTCCTCTTCAGATCCTATTAAGGAAGATAGGCTTGGTCTTTTGATGAGACCATCATCTCTTGGACATGGTATAAGGGATATGGAAGATGTTTGGGCGTTGTTTATAGAAGTATTGGAGCTTTAGAGGTGTGAGGAAATGAGGGTGTGAAGGGTGGTTTTTATAGTGGAGGGGAGATGGGTTTTCTTAATATAAAATTCATTAGTTTATTAATTTCCTCTAAGACAAGGAATAGTGAGTCATCCATGACCAAGAATAATAAATAAGGCACTTCAGTTCGAGATATGAGTGCTTACATCACTTGTGATTTTAGTAATAGTGGTTTTTAATTATAATGTATTTATACGGTATATTAATGTATTTTACTATTCACAAAAAATTCACGTATTTTAGGAAAATCACAAAAAATTTACCCCAACCATTTTTCAATGTATAGAATCCAATAATGAAGTCCATTTTCCAAAAATTTATTTCCTAAATATGATTAATTTAATATTAAATTAAAATCATGGTTTATTACGAAAAAACGTTTTGAAAACAATCATTTACTTATTCTAAAATATGGGTACATCATAAATTCACTTGAATATTATTTTATAACTATTGTAGGTAAGATTATTATTATTTAGGGTATATCACTATTTATAAGGTTATGGTAATATTCATAAGGGTAGGTTACAATTCACCAAAAATTATTTTTTACACTCCCAAAATAATCTTGAACACAACTGTGTATGTCATATTTTCAAAATTCTAAACACAGAAGTGAAAACGTATGTTAAAGGTCACTTATCACTTATTAGTTCATTATGTTGTGCTTTCATGTGATTTTATGACATAATTTTAAGAAGGTAATTTCCATTGAAAAACATTGGGTCATTACAATGATTATGTAGAGTTTGAGAATTAATCAATATTTCATCCATGAATACTACTACATAATAGTAATTATATGGGAAGAAAGCCCTATTCTTCAAGTCAATAAAGAATATTGACATGTATGTGAGACTATAAAACATTGTAAAATTCTTATGAAGTCAATATATTATTTATAAAGTCATTAGAGTTTTATAAGAAGACCTAAATATAAACCGATAAAAATCCAAGACTAAAATTGATCTTCAATAAGACCCTTGCGCTTCAAATATGATTAATGGGAATGTATATATTATGAATTTCAAATCAGCTCTTAGTGTAATGATGATACAACTATCTATAATCCCCACAAATTGTACGGTACCATCTTCCATAATAGTGAAAATCATGGGAGAACTCCATTGAAAATTACTAGATCAAATAAAATTTTTCGATTATAGGTCCTCAAACTGCATCATGAATTACTAAATCAGAATAGGATCCATCCTATATGGATGAATGGATACTGGTTTTATAGGTAGAGCATGTTTTATTGTAACTCTAAATCTATATCTAGGGGTATACCAAAATATTCATCAAGATTCATCTCCCTAAATCGATAGACACTGGATAGATAATATTTGTAGACACTTATTGTTTTTATTGAAAGTGGTTATATATTTGGGCTGACACTCTTCTCAACACATAATTATTAGTTTCAACTCGACATTTCATGATTTATCATTCCCCTTTGTAAACATCTCTACCACTGATTTGTGATGAGAATGATACACATCAAAATTGGTAATTGGTGTGGGATAAAAGTTCACTATATATTCCATGATGATAATGATTAAAAAACTTGTCATATTGAGGTAAAAATATTATAGAAGAAACTATAGCCAGAATTATTAAAATGAAACACCATTAATTGGAACACACACTTTAATTGGACACCAAATAAGGTATAAGAAATCATCCATCCACAAAAATATTCAATCTCAAAACTAAGCCTACCCAATAAAATAGTAAAAATTGAAAAGATCAGTGTCCAAGTATAAAATAAACATGATACTAATATCTATATTTCTAAAATTTATAATTGAAAAATAGATATACCAAAAATCCTCTCTTTAGGTTTATGTTTCTCTTGTTTGATTTTGTGCTTGTATGTTTGGGTTCTGGAAACCCTTAAACAGGCCGTTGAAAATCTAAAAAATGATTCGTTATTTAGATGTAAACATCTCTAGGTACATGTAATAACAAAATATGGGTTAAAAGTCCCTTCAAAACATTTCCAATGGTTGAACTCTCAGATTTAGAACATCCCACATTTTCGTGGTGGATACACAATTGATATAAACTATAATTATTACCCTCCTTCCTAGGGACATATTTAGATGCTCAAATATGAAAAATATATGCTCATTTCATGACCCAGGAGCTTGGGTCCACCGCCCCATATGAAATTAAGTTAGTTCTCATACTTATTCTACCAATAATGTTATAACATAGTTGGTGTAGGCCATGTCACTCCATGAGTTGAATGATCTATGCTTATGATACCCTATCAATGAAGATCATTATTACACAGTCGATGTATAATAGGGGGTATAAGTATTGGTTCTTTTGCGGGGCCTACATGAGGGTTAGGTCCTAACACTTTAGAAGCATAGTCATTTCCATATTACTTATATTGAACATGAGTTAATTATGGACGAATATATCTAAATTCACATAAATACACCTTGAAAAAATATTCAATAACTACACATATTAAAAAATATCACAAGAGATACAATAGATGCCGAACTACAAAGGCCAGTTCTTGATCAATGTTCCATTATATACAATAGTGTATTCTGTATATGTAGTGTCATGTGAATGTTATAAATAATAATTCATTTTATGTTGTAATTTTAAACCCTATTTAATGACACCCACATAATTTAATAATTATAATTCAATAAATTCATACACATATATATGGTAGGTCATAGTTAGATGAGTTACTATTACCATGATATAAATCCCAATACATTATAAGTTACAATTGGTGCATTATTTAACTCAAATAGTAATTTTTGAGATACAACCTCAACATATAAGAATCTATATATAATGGATATTATAATATATATAATATATATAATACCATTCCCAATTTATATTATCACAATAATTTTATATTATAATTATAATCCATTTAACCACAACCAACTAACATTTTATATCATTTGACCATAGTTACAAATCAAAAAAATGACTTAATCGATTAATTGTAGTTCCTCCATCAATATAAGTGGGAAAAATATATTTAGAATGATCTAGGAAATCTAAAAAAACAATTATTAATCCCTTTCTATGAGATGACCATCAATATAATTTCATGTATAGAAATCATGGCACATATGATATAAAAAAGAAAATGCACACATTAAATAAACATGGAATAGAATATTCATGACATAGAAATTATAGAATTTCTATAATGATAAATGAACAATTATCCCTTTTCATGTAATGCCTATGGTAAAAACTATAATCATAAAAAAAAATTAATAAATCATGTCATTCATAGAATAGTGATGTACTACAACGGTACTAAGAGTAATAGAAACATCATGTCCCATCCTTATAATCTTGGATTTATCTATATGTATGTTATCCAATCCCAAGAAAAGGATCATTACAAACTTACATAAACATCCCATCCCCCAATCTACCAAAACAAAAATATATAGTAAATAATAATATTTTATAATACAAATAAGTTACATAATAGGCTTGGTTCACTCTTATGTAAACCAACACTGTTGGTTTCATGGCCTCAATCATGCATCCATTTATCCCAGAGTCTTATGACTTGCTGAATGTCTTTATAATTGTATTATGGGGAGACAAGAACCTCTTTTTTAGAGTGCATAACATTATAAAATAATAAGGGAACATCAAAATTAATATAATAAACAATGAAAAAATAAAAAGGATTGTAAATATATCATAAAGATAGATACATTCTCAATGTGATTATAAAAAGTTTCATATAAAAATTATGATGTCCTAATGCTATAGAAAAAGAAAAGGAGACACGTAGATTTAGTTATGAAGTAAAATATCTGATGTAAAAAAATATACAAAAGACCGAAATCCAATAACTACTAGTATGAAATGGATAATCCTTTTCATATAAAATTGTTCTCTACACTAGTAACAAAATAAACATTCTATAGTTTAGAAAATAGGCCTATACCATAGTGGTACAAGCACCTTCTTGGCCTCCAAAAGACCCAAGATCAAATCTGGGTAGGGACTATTTTCTGGTACTATAGTATTACTGTAGCATGACAATATAGCAGTACTGTAGCAGTAGTATAACTGTATCTACAGAGGCACTATAGTAGGGACTATAGCGGTGGTTGTACTATAGCATGGACTATAGCAGCTGGGGTACTGTCGCAGTACTATTCACCGAGGGGCCCTTTTGGCTAAAAAATGGCTTTTCTTTTCAAGCCTTTTATATAGGCTAGTAGGCCTTTAGTATTCAGGGTATGTAAAGGATACCCCTCTACCTTGTCTAAAGAGGTCCCTAGTTTAAATAATAAAATGAGGCTTTCCCCCGACGTTTTGAAAAAATAGTCTATAGTAAATATCTTCACTTTATCACTACTGGCATCCATGAATTCTACATTGGTACCAAACGGTGACCCGAACAGGGAATGAGTAAAACATTGTAGTCCCCAACCAATGATTTCTAATACTAAATGTTTTGTTAACATATCATGATATTCTATGGGATTAATACTCAAAAAAATAATAAAATGAAATAAAAACACTCATGTTGGCTTAGCTTCCTCATGGGATACCCATCTGATACAACATTATTTATACTAAGACTTGATCTCATTAATTATATATAATTTTATAATATAGACTCAATAATCAATGTAAATATCTAAGTAATCTAGGAATAATGATAATAGTATATAAGATCAAAACTTCTATAGTTATTTAATACATCATAGTCATAGGTAAACCACTAAATTCATGTATATGAGACAATGATTTATTCCATGTGTGATATTTGACATAGAAAATGAATCAATTATTCGGTTGGTTTCTTGATCCCATCTACAAAATTTCATGTATGAATCTATGTATCTCTCAAGGCTTAATATAATTTATTTTTACATTTGAGATTTTCCAAGGAATACTATGTTGGATGGAATGTACCACACATGGAATAGCATAATCTCATATTATCGATGAGCATATCTATGGTATTCTATAGAGTAATCCATGTATCAACCATAGAATAGAAACATTTCATCTACCATATGATCCATTCAATTGTATTCAATGTTGGAATACATGTTCCTCCTAAGGAATTAAATAATATCATATTCCATGTGAGTCAATAAAATGAATTATATATAAGAATCAGGTGTCTCCCATGGAATAACATAATATTATATATATTTTATTCAATTAATTGTGTCTGATGAACAAGATCCTATTATTTTTAATCAGTACCCATGTATCAGCCATGGAATTACATACCAAATGTTTATGGGATATGTTACTCTATGTACCCTTTTAAAATTCACATAATTCAAATTCGAAATGTATTTTATACGGGAAAACTCTACATAATGTAAGAAGAAAAGATGATGCCAAGTGATGTGGTACCACCATTATCCTTTCATTTAACCATTTTATAAATTTTATTTATAGGTTAAAAATACCACAAAACCTATAGGGGGTTTAATTATATAAGAAATTAAATAAGGTCATGGAATTTAATAAACTCACCCAATGGAGAGTTTGGTCCCATTAAACCATATTGTAATAGTAATGGTGTGCAAGACACAGACCAAAAAGTGATAGATTGATTCAAGCTAGACAATATCCAATGATGTAATCTGGGATTCATAGAGTAACTAATTAGGGGGAATATTAATTTATTTTATCAATTTCACATATCAAGGTAGCACAAAAAAAGTCCAGTGCATAGTTAAATTACACAAGTTCTAAATGGTTATAATTTTAATGAAATGTACCGTACCACCTTCCTTATGCTAGCAGTTGACCCATCATCCTTTATTGACATCTGATTTCAGATATAATGGGAGAACCCGAAAAAAAGTGAATTGGTTTGAAAACATTACATAAGGGATCACATGAATATAGATTTAATGATAGAATGGGAAACTCAGATATGAAGGAATATGATTCATAGTTTTACCTAGTGTTATCAAACATGGCTAATGAAATTTGATTATAATTCTTAATGAAGAAGGGATCACTTAGCCATGACGGAGAACCAAGGGGGAGCCCAAACAGTCTACTGTGCATGGAGTGATGGAGATGAAAGGAGGGTTAATGGTTAAATGACTACAAGTGAGGAATATAAATTTTACCCTATTTAAAAGTGGCACATGGTTTGACCACATGGTTTTAAAAAATATGCACCAACTATTCACACATAATTCCCAAGGTGACACCCCCCACATTTCTTGGACCATTGATTGTAAAACTATGAATAACCCATGCATATTCATTATCTATAATTTTCAACTCCTCGTAATGAAAGATACATTGTTATGAGAATTTTTTCATAAACCATAGGACAAAAACCTATAGTTTTTTAAATTATTTGAATGCAAATGTGGCCTCCCTCACATAGTTAGATAAACTATTATCTACCTCTATATGTTTAAAAGTTATTAATTACCATACACTAATGAAGTTCCTCACTCAGCTTCTCTAAAAAATGGTGTTGTATAATCTGAATAAGTGTCATAGTCTCCTTTTCCATTCCTTAGTACCTTAGGCACTTTTATTTAAATAAATATATGTCTCTTGGAAATATTTATATGGATTCATTCCTTTATAAAAATAAAAGATCTTATAAATTCTCAAACAATATTTTTCAATGTTATTACCCCTATATACCAATGATCTCGTCCTTGTTGCCACATGTTTATATCTAAAAAAGGATGTTATTTCTATGAAACCAGGCACTCGATAATTTACAAATTTTTTTAGGATTTCTTCCAATGTATATATTATTTCATAAGGTTTTTATTACAATAAGGTAGTCAAATTTTACTATAATTATTCAGTCAATACAATTTATAATTATCCATAAGAAATAAATTTATAAAAACCAATGGTACCAAAAATTGAGGTGCATTTTAATACCTAAAAAATATAGTGGTATATGAGTCAATATATAAATATATCATATATACTCCCTAAAATGATTTAATATTTTCCCAAAAAAACTGTATCTAATTTCCTACTAATAACATTCAAACCCCCTTGGTAATCAATACTACCCAAAATCAATAAACTCTTTATTCCATTTAACCATATTTACCCCATTATTAAATCAATTACCAAACAGAAGTGCTTTCTAAACATGAATAATATATTCCTTTTAAAAACAATTGTAAATCTATAAAATTATCATTAAGCACCTCGAAATATAATCACATAATATGTCAAAAGGGGTATTTATGCCTTCATACATTCGATCAACCTTAAAATTCTCAACCCATATTTTTATCCAAAACTAATAAATAATAATCACCTAATAATATAATGATATATAATGTTTTCTAATAAATTAATTGATAACTACAATTACACCATGGACCCACACTATAAGATATGGTTCAAAAAAATATATTTTTACATACCTTCTTTGAAGCCAACTAAATGAACTGACACTTTGTAGTCAATTATTACAATAAAAATAATAATTATTGAATCACAAGCACAAGAAATCCTAATTATGATTATAGTGTAAGAGATTTAGGGAAACTTTTTCACAAAGAAACCCACTTTCTTTTCCATCCATATAGAACTAATCTAACTAAAAATAAAAATTATTATTCTAAAATCTGGATTTAATATATTCTATAATATTTTCTACAAATGATATTACTATAACCATCACATACTTAATACACTTCTTTATAAGATAGGGTAAATGAAAAAACAAGGTCAAGTCAACAGGTTAGTATGTGGTTGTATATATATTATCTATCTCAGAAAAAACCACAAAAAATATAGAAGGAATAAATTATTATAAAATAATTCCACATAACTGATAAAAAAGTAATATAATATATAAATGGTTAGCTAATAATTATAAATAATCGCATGGATAATAATAATTGATTTAATAGTGATGGAAATAAAAAATTTATACATCTTATTCTTATAATCAAGGAATACATCCAAGACATCATATTTTCCATAAAATCATTATGAAATGAAATATTGCATACTATTAATTCCTCGTGACAATATATTATTAATAAATGTCCATGAATACATAAAATACATTGTCCTCATTGTCTCATTAGACCAACTATTCCATCGAGGGGAGTTATATTTCAATGAACTTCTCATCAATCATTTCTTCCACAACATTCATAAAAAATAATGTATTATTAAACAATACAATACCTTTTCAAAAAAAAATTAGAAATAATTATTAATAAATAATGAAACAAAATGTATATATATTAGAACTATTTTCACACTCACGAAACAAAAAAAATTATTTGGAAACACATATGAAACTAAAATAGTATAGATAAATTAGAATATTATTAATTAAAATTATAATATAAAATATATAAATATTGGAAGTCATATACAACATATTCATGAAAATAAATAATATTGATTTGAAGGAAAAATAAAATTAATTGATATATAAAAAGTGATATCGAATATAACCCATATAGAAATGCGGGTTATGAAGAATAAATATATAATAGAACTAAAATATAATAAATGTAGGATAACCCCAAAAGAGTTATATTATAGAGAGTTTGAGAGAAAAATGGAAGTGAATACTTGAAAAATTGTTTTTAGAAATTTTTTTGTTACATTTTCATAAAGAGATGAAGGTATGAGTTACATTGAAAAATAAGGTTTAATTAAGATAACCTGAAAATAAATTTTAAAATATTACATTCAAGTAAACACAAATAATATATCCTTGAAATGAAATAATTATTTTTTCATCAACAGTGGAGTGGATGATAAATTATATGAGTGTGAAATGAAATTATTTTTTAGTATATAAGTATATTTTAATCGAATATAACATCATCAAAAGAAGGATAAGATATCCTTTTGAAGAGAGGTAATGCATAAAAATTATACCACATGAGATAATACATTTTATGGTTCGAAAATAAGAGAGGAAACCATTTTTGGAATAAAATAATATGAACATAATATATGAATCCATTTAAGTGGATGAGGATTATTCCAAACAACTCTATATCTTCATCAATAAATAATGAATCCAATGAATGAATATTGATATAAAAAAACTGAATGTCTTTTAATTGAAATAATACTAAATAAAAAAATATAAGATAATGAAAAATTTAGTTAAATCATAATGTGTATTTATGTCATATCTCAGGCCCAGCTCACCCATATATAAAAAGACACGATTAGAGACATGGACTCAAGAGGACCACCCTATAAACCTGAGGCTACGGAAAAGCAGTAGGGGTCATGAGTGGTTTGGTTTAGAGGATACCCGCTCCAATTTTGAGTGGTGAAGTGGTGAATAATAAATTACTAGGGGAAATATAATCGTGATAACTAGTGGATGTAAATCACCCAAGGAATAATAATTCGACCAACAAAATAATTAGAGTCATCTGTAAATTTATGTAATGTTTAATTTTATTTACTATAATACATTCAATCATGAAGACATATGATACATTTATTAAGAAATCACCAAATAATAGAAACTATCTTATGGGGAACTCGATCACTAGCTCATGCATCTATATCATATCACCAATACTAATAGAAATCAATCATTCATAGTTGGTATATTTCATTGCTCCCCACCTGTTTTCATTTAATCTATCAAGGTACTAAACTGATAAATAGATAGGGTGTGAGTGAAAATCAATAGGACACTCCCAAACATTTCTAATATTATCTATTATGTAAATATGAACTAAAAAATGTGCATGTATAACAAATAATGGAGTGATATAAATAATAAACATATTTTCACAGGTTCTATATGGGATGCCCTGTTGACTCTACCTATTTTGGCTTAGGCCAAAAAGTCATTGATCATTTTACATTATATTTATATATAATAACTATTGATTTTGGATTCAAAAATATTTCCATGTGTATTGATAATTCTATCAGGTTATTAAATATTCATGAAAATAATGATTTTTCAATTGAGTGTAATAAAAATAGAGATCATGAATAACATAATTCCATTTGACTTATGAACCCATCAATGCATTGCGTGTAAGCACAAAAAGTGTCGATCAAAGTGTAATATAATTTAATTTAACATATGTTCCCATCCATATAATTCTATATACAGAATACAAGAATCCACTATTCCAACATCTATATTAAATTCTCATATGAGCCCATTCAGGGAATTTTTTATAATGAATACAAGTATCACTCTCATGTAATATAATTTTATCAACCCTACTATCCCTTACAAGGATTTAAATATAAGGAATAAAAGTATTTATTAAGGGGTAATATGATACCATATAACCTATAGTCATATCCATTCCATTTCATATAAGAAATCCTAGTATCACTCGTGATGTAATTTAATTTCATTTAACATATGTGCCCATCTAAGGAATTATTCTTTGGTAGCCAAGTATCACATAATGAAAAAATTAATTCTATTTAACCTTTGATCCCACCCAAGGAATCCTGTAAGGATCCTATGTAACACCCAAGGAACAACATAATTTCAATTAATTAATGCTACTAACCCATAAAAAACAATGAAAAAGGAACCAATTGATTGTATTCAATAATTTAAGAATTCACTAATATCAATTATAAAAACCATGAAAAAGGGGAATTTTTTAAAAAAAATAATATTTATATATATATTTAAAAGAAAAAAGACTTTTTATATTCCATATACCATTATTGAGGAATTGTTAACAAGGTAAACATTTGGACACACCTCAAGGTGGGTTGTCTATATTAGCAGGGTATAATCCTTTGAATTACCTTTGTAATTAGAATATCCATTCAATATTACAATTAATTATTTCATTTAGGTCAATATATTATAATTTACATCACAAACTTACCCTTTTGGTTTTTTGACTTAATAAATGAAAAATAATTATAAGATTTTCATCGAGACTACCTAAATTTGTAGATTGGGTTTTGGGTTTTATCCTCAAACCATGCCAATTGTTCATACTAAAATCATAGCAATGATCAAACCAATTTATTTAATTAATTAAAAATTATATAGGAATCATTTGATATTTTCATCCTGCATAATAATAGTAACAAATCATAAACACATAGATATTGAGTGAAAAATAATACACCACCTACCTAATTCTTAAGAGGATTTTCTTGTCTGATTTCTGCCTTTGGTTAAATCTAAAATGAGGTAAAATAGGGGAGTAATATAAAATCCCAAATAATAGGGAATGTGACATTTCACAAAGATCACATGAAAATAGAGATAAGAAAAATAAAAAAGATATAAAAGTATTCGTAGTCTTAACATGGGAGATTCAACAGGATAAAAAAATCTTGAATCAGAGACCACATAAAGTAGGTACTCCAGATCCTAGATAATTTTATAGATGAGAGAAATTAATTGAGGGTGGTTATTTAACATTTAATGAAGAATAAGTGAGGCATTAGGATAATTTACAGAAGGGAAAAATATTCATTTCACACTTTTTAAAGGGGACCAATGTTTTTTTTCATGGTATTGAAAACATTTCACCATAAATTTTCACCTATTGACAAAGGTGTCACACCACCCATGGTTCATACACATGGTTAGACATACCAAGTTCAAACCATGTGTATTCCACTATCTGAAGCACCACACACAACATGGTATCAGAAAATAGTTAGAAACCTTTTCCCCGCAATGAGAATTACTTATAAAATATATTACACATTTCTCCTTGTCATGAAAATCATCTAATATGTTAAAACAAACAATGATCCACCACTTTCTGTGGGATGTAATGAAAATTTTACGTCATCCCATTCATAAGATAAATCCCATGTAGTTTTTTCTCCCTATATTCAACCCATCATGTGGGATTTAAACATTACATCCCATATAAGACCTTATATGGTTTCATTGGAACTCTCAAGTGGAATATATTTTAATTTTTGAACTAAACTAATGTTATATCATGATCCCATCAATAATTATAATCCATTGAGTCTATTCTCATCATGTCCTTGAGGGTCTTAATAGTATTTTCTATTTTCCATCAATTTGGGGGTGATAAGCCACACTAAAATTCAATTATGTATTCAAATAATGTTGAATAATTCTCTATAATTTATATGTGAACCTTGGATTATGATAAATAATGATAGTGTATGGTACCCATTGCTACATAACCAATTCAATTACATATATATTGGAATGTTGGTAATTAGATAAATATTCTTTAATAGTTGTGAAATGGGCCATCTTGGATTGTTTTACACTATATCCCATATTACATTGTTTCTTTTCGATGATTTTAGATGATAATTAATGAAATAAACATTGATATTTTCTCATTCCCATGTTTGTAGGGGAGTGTTTTCAATAACCATTTATGATGTTGCCTCTTTTTCTTCATATACGGACACACCATGAACTGTGAAATGTAGTCAGAAACACCCTATTCATATTAACCCACCAATAATGATCATGATGGTAGATCATACCACGATTCACTATGTAATTTTCACCTTTACTCCACTCAGTTAAAATTGTATTATATTTAAAATTAAAAAAATAATGACAAGTTTAAATCTATTTTTGAATTATTTACATTGTTTTTATTACTATTAAAAAGGGAAATGTAACTTTTTTTATGATTCCATTTTAGGAGGAGGAGTTTGTAGGGCCCATGGTGATGTCCAAAAAAAAATGGGCCAAACTGCGCAAGATCCACGCAAAATAGTGGACTCATCTGTACAGTGCTCTTGAACCGTGAATCCAAATGGGCTTCAATTTTATGGTCAGTTCCAAATTTCTTTGGGAAAAATTTTATATGAAAAATCCCAAGACTAATTCGTCTATATGGTTTTCTAGTCGACCTGATCTGTCCAGCACACCACATCTGCACGAATTCAAAAGTGGAGTGTTGTGATATGTCAATATCTTGAGATATCAATGTCCAAATTGTTCCAAAAATTCAGGGGAGATATCCTAGAGCTGTGGATAGAACTTTTCTATTCTCTCCAAATCTATATAAGGCTTTCTGGAAATCAAAACTAATGTGAAAATTGGTTTAATGAAAACTGTGTTCTCAAAAACCCCATCCCATGTTCCTATAAAATGGCACCTTGGGCTCCCCATTTTAAGTCCAGCCAGGAGGCAAAGCTCCGATATTTCGGAGACCCACATAATTTCTCTCATCATCCAAGTAGTTTTGGATTCCCCTATCCTCATAGGGGAATCATGGATGAAGAGGAAGTTCCACCCGAGCCTCCACCTCCTCTCAATGGAGAGCTAAATGGTTAGCGATAATTTTGAGGGAGATACACAAACATGAGAGGAAGTCCAGAACATATTCTTCTACTGGTTTTGTATAAATTTTTTGTTTAATATTTCACTTATTTATTCCTTGACATGCTTCCCACTGATTAAATTTTATTTGATATAATTAAGTGGAACATTTTTTATTTCAACACCATTTGGGTTGAGATTTCATGTGGGAATCTTGAGTTGTTCGATTGGACAACACATTATTCCTGTTTATCTGACACATACCAAATATTTAAGTATTATTTGGTATACCTATTATTCTGTATTTGATAAACAAATCTTGGAAACACGATTGTTGTGACAAGGGGTGTTTCTTTAAGCATAATTTGAAGAGGAAAGAGGGGAGTCAAGATCTTAACAATGTTAAACCAATAAATTAAACAAAACCATGCTAAATTTTCAGAACAATGCACTATCCAAGATGTGTAGTTAACTTTATATGATCTTATTATTTCATATTTTTTAATAAACACCACATTTTCTTCCCAAATAATAAACTATTTAACTAATTCATTTCATCCTAAAAGTATTTTCAAAACCACCACCTATTTAAGTACTTGTTATTCAAAATGCACGCTCTAAACAAAAAATTATCCTTGATATATGACCTACGGCCTTCCCTAGACTATAAATCAATCTTAAAATCCTAATCAATTTGACATTTCATGAAGGAGTGGTCAAATTTTGGTGCCGTTTCCGGGGAGAAATTTGGTTTTAGTGCATGTTTTTTATAAGGTTTTTGTAATTTTTGTGAATATTTATTTGTTTTCTCTTAAACCTTTTCGATCCCATTTTTTTATGATCTATTTTTTATGTAGATTTGGTACATGATGTATTCTACTCTGGGATATTTAACACCTTTCAAACCTGAATCGAAGAGGACCCTACGTCAACGACGCCAAGACACACAACACAACACTTTGAAGGTGGACACAACGCACATTGAAACTATTCCTCACCCATCATCTTCTTCTGGAACTAATATCAAAATTGAACTAAACATGTATAAAATGGCTAAAAATAGTATAAAACTAAAATAAATTACCTCTCCTGATGTTTATATCCAACCCACCTATATTCAATTACAAGTAGAGGCGCCCAATTTTGAACTAAAATCTTGTTTAATTCATCTATTACCAATATTCCATGGACATCCTGGAGAGGATCCAAACAAGAATTTAAAATAATTTCACAATGTCTATTCTACATTAAAACCTACAAATGTGGATGAAGAACAAGTAATTTTAAGGTCATTCCCTTTTTCAATATAAGACACATCAAAAAATTGGTTATATTATGTTAATTCCCCAATAAGAGGCTGGGTGGACATGAAACGCCTTTTTCTTGAAAAATATTTCCTAGCCACTCATACTGAAACAATAAGGAATGAAATTTTTGGTATAAGGCAATCACAAGGGAAAAAATTACATGAATAGTGGGAACTCTTTAAAATGTTATGTTCATGTTTCCCACATCACCAAATAAGTGATCAAATTTTAATTCAATATTTTTATGAAGGTTTAATCACTAATGATAGAAATATGATCGATGCTGCTACAGGTGGTGCGCTAGTTTATAAGACCCTTATTGCTGTAAGGAAATTAATTGAGAACATGGCGCAAAACACACAAAAATATGGACCAATGTCAAATTTACCGATTCGAGGTGTCTATGTGGTGAAAAGTACAAAATTCGAGAAGAAGATGAATATGAAGATTGAGGAGGTAAGTACCCTTCTACCACAAAATGCTCTCTACCAAGGGAAATCTCAATATCCACCTCCAATCCATTATGGAATCTGCTCTTCTGACACCCATTATTCTGTCCAATTCCCCCAATGGAGAGAATGTTATGAGAGTTGTAATGCAATATTCCCAGGATTCCCCTATAACCAACCCTTTAGGCAATAACCATACTATCTATCCAACTTTGGGTGGAAAGAAAACCAATCATATAGGCATGAGGGTATTCAAACCGGCCTCATCAACCATAGAGCCAACACGGTTTGGGAATTCATCCACCAACACCACCCAGAAATCCTCAACCACCCAAAAGGCCTTTCCAACCAACCCCTCTGAAATCTGAGCCTAAACTAGAATATATGATGAAACAAATGGATACCAACAATATCTAATTCCAAAAAACAACCCAATCATCCATACATGATCTAAAAACAAAATTAGGCCAACTACCTAACTCTGCCGGTCAAATTCAATGTCACGGGTCAGGTAAACTTCCCTCTCAACCAGTAGTTAAACCTAGGGATAAAAGAAATTTTAATTCCATCACCCTATAGTTGAAAATAACTAGAAATAATAATGGATCCTCAATTAGAGTCATCCCTTCCTGAAGAAACCTCCATCCCAACCGTTGAAAATTTTCTAAATGTTGAAGAACCTTGTTTGGAGAGAATCCCTTCCAATTGAAAGACTGTGTACAATGATGAGTCACCTAGGATAAACATTCATCTTCCATTTCCTCAAAGGGCCACCCATCGATGAAAACAAAAGGAAACTGATCATGATAAGGACATATTGTAAATTTTCAAGAGTTCAGGTTAACATTCCATTGATTGATGCTATGAATAAAATTCCATTGTATTCCATGTTTCTAAAGGATATGTGTACACACTGACGAAAACATTGAGGTGATGAGAATGTGAGATTGGGGAGGAATGTTTCATCATTGATAGAGCTATAACTTCCTACCAAGTGCAATGGTCCTAGAATATTCTCAGTTCCGATCACCACAGGGGAGTATTCTTTTTCTAATGCTATGCTTGATTAAGGTTCCTCTATAAATGTGATTCCAAACTCTATTTACTCTACATTTCAGGTCATGGAACTAATGCCCACTGAAATTGTTGTACAACCAGCTAACCGAAGTACTGCACACCCCTCCTGTGTGTTATAGGATGTTCTTGTGAGGGTTAAAAATTTAATTTTTTCTACTGAATTTTGTGGGCATAAAATGGAGGATGATATGATGAATGGACATGCCCCGATTATATAGAAGAGACCCTTCTTGAAAACATCCAAGACCATAATTAATGTCCACAATGGTACATTATCTATGGAGTTTGGTGGTGACATTTTTCACATAAATATCCTTGATTCCATGAATCACCCCTCAGAAGAAAATTCCTATCTCCCTGTTAATTTTATAGATGTACTCCCTTCAATTGAAAAAACATTATTTCATTCCCCTGATCCTCTTTTTGATTTTTCATCATGGATAGAAATTCTAGGAAAAGATTACTAAATTGATTTATGTAGTTTTCTAGAAATGTTTCATGCATGTTCATTGATTGATGATTTCTTGAACACTATGGGCCCACTAACAATTGATGAAATTGCTAATTTTATAAAATATAATTCCTCATTCGAGGATTATACCATTGAGTAGCTAGATGAGATTAGTGATCTATCACTTTCACACACACTCCCATCAATACAAAATCCACCTGAATTGGAACTAAAACAATTGACTCAAGATTTAAAATATTCATATCGTGATAATTGAAATATGTTTCATGTCATCATTGCTAGTTCACTCCGTCATGATCACGAATTGTGACTACTTGAACTTTTTAGGGAGAATAAAAAATAATTGGGATGGAAAATTTCTGACATTCATGGTATTGTCCCATCAATTTTTACACATTGTATTTTATTAAATGATGAGGCTAAATAAGTGAGTAAGATGCAACATCTACTAGACCCAACCCTCCTAGATGTTGTGAAAAATGATGTAGCAAAATTATTAGTAGCTGGAATCATTTACCATCTCTGACACCCAATGGGTCAGTCCTGTTCAAGTAGTTCATTAAAATACCATCCTTACATTAATCAAAAATGAAAACATTGAATTGGTTCCAACTAATGTATAAAATAGTTGGCAAGTCTGCATAGACAATTGCCGACTAAAACAACATAATAGGAAGGACCATTTCCATTTTCCATTCATTAACCAAATGCTATAGAGGCTAGTGGGTAAGTCCCACAACCAATTCCTTGATGGGTATTGTGGATAATTTCAGATCCATATTTCCCATGAGGATTAGTAAAATGCAACCTTCACTTTCCCCTTTGGAACATTTCCATATAGAAGGATACCATTTGTTCTGTGCAATGCTCCAGGTACTTTTCAACGATGCATGGTTAGTATTTTTTTCAGATTACCTGGAAAATTGCATGGAAGTATTCATTGATGATATCACTATTTATAGATCTTCTATTGATTAATGTTTGAGTAGTCTTACTTAAGTCCTGCGTTTCTATATTGAAAAGAATCTTGTATTAAATTATGAGAAATTCCATTTCATGGTGTGACAAGGTATAGTTTTGGGGCATGTCATTTCTGGGGATGGTATCCAATTAGATAAATCAATAGTGGATGTCATCTCTTCACTACAATTCCCCAAAAATGTACGGCATGTGTGGTCTTTCCTAGTCCATTTTGGATTTTACCATCGTTTCACTCGGAACATTAGTAAAATTTCACTCCCCCTATCATGATTACTTCAAAACGAAAAATAATTTTTTTTGATAATGAATGTGAGGAATCTATTAATAAGTTAAAATGGAGTTGCACGTCACCCCCAGTAATCTATCAACCTCGATTGGATTTACCATATGAGATCATGTGTGATTCCTCTAACTTTGAAGTTGGGGTGGTTTTGTTACAAAGGGTTGACCAAGATCCACATTTCATAGCCTATGCCTCCTGTACTTTGGACCCTGCCGAAGCAAACTACAGTACAACTGAAAAACAATTCCTTTCCATTGTGTTGGGCATGGAGAAATTCAGGTAAAAACTTTTGGGATCCGAATTAATTGTTTTCTCAGACCATGCAGCCCTCCGGTATCTCCTTAAGAAACCATAAGCCAAACAATGTCTCATTTTTTGGATGCTCCTCCTTCATGAATTCAATCTAGAAATTAGAGATAAAAAAGGGGCAGATAATGTGGTGTCTAACTATATCAGTAGGAACCTCCCACACTTAGAAATTGACTAATCCCCATGTATTCCAATTAATTACATGTTTTCTTATGATAAATTGTACCAAGTGAAATATGTTATTCCTTGGTATTCTGAAATTGTAAATATTTTTGGTAGCATCCTTCATTCCTACTAATTTCAATAAAAACATAGCTAGTCATCTAAAACATTAGTCTCGTTGGTATGTTTGGGATGAAACCTAACTCTATTGTAGATGTAGTGATAATGTCCTTAGGAGTTGTGTTCCTGATACAGAGTTTCAGTCTGCCCATAGATTCTATCACACTCTTTCTTGTGGAAGCTATTTTGGTCCCCAATGGACTTCTCACAAGTTCCATGATTCTGATCTCTTTTGGAAAACACTTTTTCGGGATTCAAATGATTTTTGAAAATCTTTTCCTTATTTTTAAAAAATGGGGAATGTCTCTAAAAGTAATGAAATTCCACAAAAACCGTTTTTATTTCATGACATTTTTTATGTTCTGGGTATTGACATTATGGGTCCATTTCCCAATTCCTTTGGCAACTTGTACATTCTCATAGTGGTAGATTATGTGTCAAAATTGGTAGAGGCTCGAACAACAAAGAGAGATGATTCCAAAAATGTTGTAAAATTTATGATAACTCAGCTCTTTTTTAGTTTTGGATTACCTAGGTTAATTAGTAGTGACCAGCGTTCTCATTTCTGTAACCAAAAAATGTAATCACTTTTGCGTCGGTATGGGGTCGGTCATAGATTTTCTAACACATATCATCCATAGAACAATGGTCAAACTGAGGTGTCAAATAGAGAGGTAAAATTAGATTCTTGAAAAGAAGGTTCAACACAATAGAAAATATTGGAGTCTTCAACTTGATTATTCATTATGGGCCTACCATACTGCTTTCAAAACTCCCATTGGAATGTCACCCTATCGTCTTTTGTTTGGAATGATTTTTCACCAACCTGTTGAGATTGATCATTGGGCCTACTAGGCTATCAAACAGTGAAATTCTAATCTTTATCATTCTAGTTCTCAAAGGAAAGTTGTTGATTCAGATTTTGGAGGAAATGAGAAGAGATGAATATGAGATCTCTAGAATTTATAATGTGTGAACCAAGGCCAACCATGACCATCTTATAGTTCATCGTCAGTTCCACATTGGGAAGATGGTCATCCTTCATAATTCAAGGCTGAAGTTGCATCTAGGTAGGATACATTCCCACCAGTTTTCCCATACACTATTATTTATGTATCTCCATTTGGTTTTGTTCAACTTCTAAATGAAGAAACCAAGCAAACCTTCACTATCAATGGGCAGCGGCTGAAGCACTTCCATGATGCTCTTTCGGAGTTCCCGATGTAGGAAATCCATGTTAAAGAAGCAACATAACAGTGAAACACACCAGGTTTTATGCATCCTTCTCACCTTCTCAATTATTACAGCGAGGAAACTGCACATTCTAGGTGTGGAGGGATGGGTACATTCCTGGGATTGATAGGAATTTTCATTGTTTTTTTTCTTCCATTTTTTGCTTCGTTATGATATTTTCATTTTCCCCCCATCAAAAATATCAAACTTCCATGCTTTAGTGACCATAAGGCGGGGGGGGGGAGTAAAAATACCATAAATAATGGTGAAAAGGAATTTTTTTTATAAATTTAACATCAGGGAGTGATTTTTAGTGAATTGTTTTTCAATCAATTATATAAATAGTTGTATCACTGTGAAACATTTGTGATGATTGATTCCCCTTGTGTTAATAGTTATTGGGAAAACTATGTCAATAATATGCCCATACATTTTTTCACCAAACCACGAAGTGTGAATATTTCTTACCTAATATTAGGAAAAAATATGTTATGTTAATAATTTTTATCTTTAAATGATATTTCCATATGTTCATTCCTTATCTGGTCTCTTTCATTACAGTAATAGTTTGACTTATGTGTGTGTTCCAAATGTCTGACTATTGTACGCCCTAAAATAATTTTTGTCTTGGGCAGGTCAAAACCCACTCTTCCTCATGCTCTGATCTTGTTATAAATATTTCAATTAGTGTCGTGATTAGATCAAGCAAGGATTGAGAGATTAGTGTGCGATTTGTTCCAAATCCACCTTTTAAAAAACTTGTATAATAAATGAGGGGAGTGATGAAATGTACAAAATATGGGGATATCAAGGTCGAGAGCTTATGGTTTGACTTCTGGGAATTCTTAAATGAGTCGGTCTTGAAATATGATTGCAATGAATGTAGGGAAGGTTCAGTGAATATTCATTTAAAGCTAAATAGTGTTAAAATAACCTATATTTATTGGATAGAAAGTGGAATGATTTTCATGGAATAGTTTTAACAGACACACAAGGATAGTTAGTGGAATGGTTGACTTTTGAATTCCTTTCTCATGTGTGTGTCATGAATCTCTTTGAATTTAATTTTGATATGATTTATGAGACATCTATTTCCATTTTTTCACTAGGAAAAGTCCTTGTTGTGGTTCGTGCATTGATCACATTATATTAATGAATTAAAATATCATCAAATGTTAAATATTCACAATTTTGGGAATATATATATATATATATATGCATCATTTTATTTGAATATGGTACTTTTCCTAGGAGTTCAAATGTTTATCTGTGGGGGTGTGATCGTACCACCATTCACTGTGTAATTTTCAACCTTACACCACTGTGCTACACTTGTTTTATATTGAAAATTATAAAAATAATGACAAGTTTCATTCCATGTTTGAATAATTTAATTTGTTTTTATCACTGTTAAAAATGGAAATGTAAATTCTTTTGATGATTCCATTGTAGGAGGAGGTGATTTGGAGGGCCCATGGTGATGTCCAAGAAAAATGGGCCAAACTGTGCAAGATCCATGCACACTAGTGGACTCATCCACACACTTCTCCTGAACAGTGCATCCAAATGTGCTGATGTTTTTTGTACTGGTCATAAATATATTGGGATACATTTCATATGAAGAAACCCAAGGCTCATCCGGCCGTCTGGTTTCCCAGCCGACCTGATCTTCCCATCACCCCACATCTGCACAAAGTCAAAAGTTGTGTGCAGTGATCTATCCATATCTCGGGCTATAAGTGTCCCAAGTGTGCCAAAAATTCTGTGGAGACAACCATGAGGTGGGGAGACAATTTTTTTATTTTCTCAAAATCTAGATAAGGCTTTATGATGGTCTAAACTAATGTGACAGAGTGGTTTTAAGAAATTGGTGTGCTCAAAACCACCTTCCCATTTTCCTATAAAATGGAACCTTGGGATTCCCATTTGTAAGTTCGGCCAGGAGGCAAAGCTCTGGTATTTTGGAGACCCAAAGAAGTCCTCTCATAATCCAGGGTGTTCTAGTGGCCCCTATCCTGATATGGGAATCAAGGATTAAGAGGGAGTTCCAACTGATCTTCCTCCTCCTCTCGATGGTGAGCTAAACGATGGACAATAATTTTGATGGAGCTATACAAACATGGTAGGGAGTTACAACACATGTTCTTCTACTGGTATTGTATAATTTGTGTGTTTAATATTTCACTTATTTTGTTTTTGACATTCTTCCCACTGATTACATTTAATTTGATATAATTAAGTGGGACACTTTTTATTTCAACACTGATTGGGTTGAGATTTCAGGTGGGAATCTTGGGTTGTTTCGATTGGACAAAAAAATTACAATATTTATCTCAAAAATACATAAGATTTAAGTATGATTTGTTAGAACTATTATTCTATGTTTGATAACCATGTCTTGGAAACACGATTGTTGTTCCAGGGGGTGGTTCTTTAAGAATCATTTGAAGAGGCAAGAGGGGATTCAAGATCATGACAACCTTCAACCAAAGAATTAAACAAAACCATGTTAAATTTTCAGAACAATGAAATATCCAAGAGGTGTAGTGACATTCATCTCTCATAATTATTAATAAACACCACATTATCCTGCTAATATATAAACTCTTTAATTATTTCATTTTATCGTAAAACTATTTTCAAAACCTCCCCCTATTTAATTAATTCTTATTAAAAACACAAAATATAAACCCACAAACTCTCCTTGAGAGATGAAATAGGGTCTTTCCTAGACTATAAATCAATCTTAAAATCATAGTCAATTTTATGTGCCATGACCGCATTGTAAATTGTCCATATGAATTTTAGTACTTTCTGGATGTGTAAAGAATGTAGAGTTATGATAATTATCCATTAACCCAATCATTATCTCTAGGATAGATGGAATATATATCCTTGTAAAAAATTTCATTACACATTCATGATCAATATTCTAATTAAGAAACATCAAATTCTTCATAACCACTATCTTAATTTGTATGAAGGGGTCCTATCTTTGTTTTATATTGATATTATCTTATAATTATAGTTAATAAATAACTTGGGATAGGTTTTATGAATTATAATACCTTTTGATTAACATGTTCAGCCTTACCAGTTCTTTCATTAAAGGAACACCATGAATCCTTACCATTACTATCACAATAGGTTCATTCCAACCCAATGCATCAACGACTTTGTTAGATCATACTGAGTGATAATAAATTTATCTATCACATACATTAAGGTTCACTATGCATATTATTTTCTACATGTTTAGTAAAATATTAATTATTATATACATCAAACAGTGGTGTTATTTCTATATATCACATTTATACAAATAAATTTAGTGCATCCATATCTTTTGAGCCAATATAACTACCGGATACTCTAGGTCCTATGTAAAATAATTGTTATTATGAAGATTTAACTATCATGATTAATATGTGATCCCCTTATCATTTTTCAGGAAGAATAAACCTAAAAAATTTAGATATGTATCAATAAAAATAAAGAAACCTTCCTTGACATAGGTCCAAGTTAACAAGAGGGAAGTAACCATTATCTTCTTCAGTTTATATAATCTTTCATCACAATCGCATGCCCAAATGAACTTAGCTCCTTTTCTGATTAATTTTTTATTGGATTAGAAATTCATAAAATTTGTTTCTCCAACATTCCATTATTTTAACAACATTCAATAATACCCTACTAAACTAAGGAATCAATGGATCTTAATTACCCTTGTATGATGAGGCTACTCATCTATAGAATTTTTATTGGAAGGGTAAAATATAATTCTTTATTGTTTTCAAAGTTCCCTAGGAATGAGAAATTTTCTAAACATATTTCACATTTTATGGAGATTCATAATATAATTTACATCCTTAAATCTTTTTATAAAACCCTTACATGATCCTCATACTCCTCGAAACATTTTTAATATATCATAATATCATCAATAATAAGTATAATGTATTTTTATGGTATTACTTAATGACTCTATTCAACGAAATCAATAAATATAGTAGGATAATTATTTAAGACAAAGGGTATGGAAGGAAAATAATACTTCTCTTATCTTATTCAAAATTTATTCATTTTAATATGTTATATCTTCACCATCAATTGACAATAACCAGATCAGAGGTCATTCTTGGGGAATAATTCATCTCCATGAATCTAGTCAAATAAATTATCAATACTTTAGGATAGGGTATTAATTATTTATTGTGATCCCATTAAGTTATATATAATTAGTATATAGTCGCATTGATCCATCATACATTTTAACAGCGGGAATATGTCCATCCCAACAAGACACACCTGGTCAGACAAATACCTTACCTAGAAGATCTCGATGTTTTTTCTTAAATTCCCTTTCCTCCAAATTTCCCATTCTATAAATTGTATTTAATATCTTCATGGATCTATGTATTTGTTCAATGGAGAAAACAACATAAATTCCTTGGGGGGTCTAGGTAACTCTATAAGAAAACATCATTATATTCCAGAATGATGGGGATATTTTCTGTACTTATAATTTTCATTTCCTTCTCCCACTTCACCAATTAACTCCATAAAGAAGGCTATGACAGGTTCTTCTTAAGAATGTTCACGCTAGGATATATATCCATCAGAAAGAATTATAGTTTTTTCATTCAGGGTTATTAAAATTTCATTCCTTTTATAGTTGATCATAAAATTATATATTGAGAGCCATCCCATCTATAGAATTGTGTTAAATTCCACCATGAGAATGAAAACTGTATTTTCAATGATATAGTAATCAGTAAGGTTAACACAAGTGTTTCACTAAAGTAATGTATGTGGTATAATCCCTCTATGATTCAAGATTAATAAAACTAATCATAGTAGCTCAGGTATTAATTTTATATACTTTGAAACTAGGATAAAATAAAGGAATGTGTAGAACTAGAATCAAACAAAGTACTTTCTAGATTAAGATCAAAATGAGTGTACCTTCCACCACATAATTTTGAGCATATACATCATTTTTCATTATAGGAAAACCTTAACCTTTTCTCCCTTAGCCTATTCAAAGGATTATAGTGGTTTCCCTTTTTTATCATTTATTTTTTATATTAATTAGTGATGATGCCAAGCGATCGACACATGATGCATTGAAATTCAAGTTAGTGTTGATCCATATTACCTTTGTTGTTAGTATTGAGAAGATGTGGCTTCATCTTATAATGAATGTTTATAGATACATGTCCAACTCTTCTACCATATCATCACTTTCTAAACCCAAGTCAGTAGTTCCCCAAATGATTTTTCCCAAATTTTTTGCACATGAAAAGATGTACATTCTTTCCTCCTCTTCCATGATCAAAATTATTAATTGAGTTTGGATTTATTTATGTGTTATTTTTCCAAACTATGTGACCATTGTATCTCTACAAACTCCAATTAAACCTACATTGAACTCTTTACTATCTCCTTATTCCATTCATAGTATCGATTTCCGAAATTCCTATGAATATGGGACATGAGACCAAAAAATAATGTATCAATAGTTCCATTGGGATCCATAACAAAGCTAATGGGGTATCAATATAGTCTTGTAAAATTCATATCATATTTTTCAACTGATATATTTTCCTTATTATTGTTCTATAGTAGTTACATATCAATTTTGTTATTCTAATTAGTTAAAAATTTATTGATATTTATTCCCATAAACTCTTCCCAGCCTATATAATAAATCTCTCTTCTTGGCCTATTGTATTTAATTATTTTACACTATTGATAAACCTATCATTCTAAGTGGTATAAATAAAGGGAAAAATATATATCTCTAAAAATTAGAGTACTGAAAATGACCTTTCCCATATTTTTGATACATTATTTATCAATCGATGGGTTGGAAGATCCACTAAAAGTGGGTGTTCTTTGATGCATTAATGACTCAGTTGAAAGTTGTTCCTTTTGAGCTGATTAAGGTTTTTCAACATGATTAATGTTATTATTCATTACATTAGATAGTTGATTAACCATCCTCATGATATTTTCTAGTACATTATCCTTCAGAAGGTCATTAATGCATCATCCATTATAGTCATCATTTACACAGTTCCTCTTATTTCCCTACATTTTCCGAATATAATAAAACCTTAGTGATAAATTTTTTCTACATAAGAATCTATTAATTCTAAATGGAGATGAATTATTAAACCATCATGATAAATATGTTATTCACTGATCTATATAAATTATAAATTATATTTTTCCTTTATAATGGTTCATAAAAATATTTTGATTAACCAAAAAAATACCCCCTGAGTGTCAATTTTGGTGTTTAGAAAGACCAATTTTTGTGAATAGGTCCCCGATCAAGTCAAGTTCAATATGGTGTTTTCATGTGGTACCCCTAGGTACATTTGTACCAGATCCACATCTACATGTAATATCTATATTGTGATCTATTTTAATAGAAACCACATACACAATACTTAACAAATTCTCAGGACGTATTCCAATATTTAAACATGTCTCTATGGTTCTTTATAATTTTATCATGTCCTAATTTCTTCATATAATTAAAATTTGATTGGATACGAACAAATTATTTCTACCTATTTATTATACAAACGTTTTATTCCAAGAAACAAAATAGAGTATATTTTAATGTTTTGTTTCATGGAAATTAGAATCATTATACTATAAAACATAAATAATTCATCTAATCCACTTAAATTTCATCGTTATAGGTTCACCATAGGTTATATTTACTGAACTCATATCCTGGGGACACAAATCAAGGAACGTGGTGATCATGAAACCTAGTAAGGGAATAAGAATGAAATAGTCCTATCATGTGATCGTAAGACATATCAATAATAACATGATGAATAAAACAAAGACATCAAAAAGATAAATTTTGTAATAATAAGAACATGAATCATAAAATGGAAACGTGGCTATACAATTTATATGATAAATTATTAATCATATCACCGGGTCATATCACCATGGTGTCATAAATTATATCACCATTGTTGTGCACCATGGTATCATAAAACAAGTCATCTCTAGAGATTAAACTTTTTATAAGTGCATTGGACAACACTCAGGGAACACACTTAATATGTAATAATAAATTTTATCCACATATATCCAAATATTCCATTTCATTAAAAATCCATAGATAATAATGAAGGTATATCTTATCAAAATCATGGATTACAAAAGTGAATAAAGGAATGATCATTATGTTATTTTTAGAATAAGAAAAGTATATGTTTGTTTAATTTATGTAGAACCATAATAAGTAAATATTTCTTTAACTAGGTGAATAAACATTGAAAATGAAATGATTGGGTCTTCAAAAAAATAAAATAATTTACAATTTCTATAGTAAAAGTGATAGATTTTAGAAGTAAATTTGGCATCCTGATTGGAATAAAATGTGGTTCTAAAAAAGTATAAAATGGGAAATAAATAAGGTCCCATATGGATAAAATACTATTATTACAGTAATTGGATAAAATAAATTGGACATAAATAACTTATTTTTGAAATTATAAGACAAACCGAAAAAATGAAAATTGAATGTAAAATATATGTTGATATTTACCATTTCATAAAGAGTTACCCTTAAATATTGAGGATTGGAACCCCAGGTGGCTATGGATAGATTGGGGGGATTCCTTTGGAGGAAAAATCATTACAAAATTAGGGAGTATGGATTGGGAGTGAAGGGGAATTGTGAAATGGGTTGGTAATTATAGAAAATGTGGATGAATTATTTAATAATTTAAAAACGTATGTCATAGAAATATAGGTTCTAGAAAATTAAAAATATTGGATTACCCTAGGTTTTTACCCATGGTTTTGGATAAATGAGTAAAAAATAATTATATTTTAATCCAATGGAAATGGATATAATTTTTTAATACCCCTATGGACATGGAATGTTATATTTTCAACAAAATAATTCTTTTAAAATAATATTTACCATTTTATACATTGGAAAGTCACTTTCAATTTTGGAAATTTATTAAAATATAATAAAATATATATTAAAAAAAAACATATCCTAGGTCATGGAATGTGTTTAACTAATTATTAAAATTTTTTGACATAAAGTTTTTGTCATAAAATATATTGATACCCCAAAAGAGTATATTTAATATTCATAAAAAAATAATGTATTACGTAATATTGTAATAAATTCACCCTAACATAATTTCAAAGTTCTTTTTTTAAAAAAAATATTTACTTTATCTTAATAATTCTATAAACATGATATTTTCAATATTTAAATATAAAATAAAAAATTTACTGAAAATCTTAGTTATTAAGATGTGGTCCAATTTCATAAACTTATAAACAATTTTATAGGTCCTTATAGAGTTATTTTATCATTTATATTAAAAAATAATGATTCAAAAGACTATTGATTAAAAAACTTATTATTTTGATTACTTTATTTTATTAAAAAAATTACATCTTTTCTAAAAAATTATATTATATTTCATTTTTCTTGATAGTTCAATTTATAAAATTCATCTCAATAAAACATATATAATATTATAAAAAAACAATAATTAAAATGGTATTGATGGAATAACCATTTTATTATCACAATAGAAATTACACTTTATGAATTTGAGGCTTTTACAAGTAACCCCTTGTTAAACACTTGTATTCCCTAATGGAAAGGTGTGAGATAGTGATAGTTTAATCGAATGGATCTAGTATCATTGATTTAGTGGTTGACTCCACTAACTTGATCATCTACGATATGCAATTTAATTTCATATTTACTTTTTTTAGTAAATCTGGGTATTGGTGATGGGTAGACCCCATATACTATACCTCCCTCCAATGTTTTTAAATATGGGATTTAAATAAAATGAATATATAGGTTCAGTCTAACATTACTCTTATATGCCTAAGTTATCTTTTCCCATTACTAATTATAAATGAAAATTATTCTATAAAACTATCACCAAGGGTATAGTTCCCAATAGTCAAATTGACCGGTTGTTATATTAAAAAACGGTCATATCTAAATAATGATCATATTTTACTAAGGGTCATATACTGGTAAAATCCAAACTGTAACGTTTCCTTTATACCCTATAAACAGGAGTTCATTATATCACTAAATATTCACTACAATTCACCCAAATGTTATATTTTTATAATTTTTTTTTTATTTTTTTACCAATATTTGGTATCATTTATATAGTGTTGGTCGTGGGGGTAATGATTCTATAAAATTGGCATGATCCATAATTTCCCAAATTACCTATTCTATTTTATATTTTTTCCGTATTTTTTATTGGAATTATAATTTTTTTCATAAATAACTAATGCTATTAAAATTTTTAATGAGATAAAATTTTGTTGGTTTCTCTATATTTTTTATGTGTATAATATTAAATAATATGTAACACACATTTATTCATCAATCAAATATCATTTAAAAATCCTCATTCGTTACACAGTTAATGTAGGTATACCCAACATAATTCGATGAATGTAGAAGATCTATCATGTGGGGGAATTCTTTTGAATTATTTGTATGAATATGATGGTATTTAGGTTAATTAATGGTTGGTAAATATCATCATTACATTATTTTAAAATTGGCACATTTTTTGGTCACATTATTTTCCAAACCGTGCACTAACAATGTAAACATACTGTACAAGGTTCCACAGCACAAAATATTTATTCACATTGATTGGAGGACTATGCTGAATCCAAGGGTTTTCTATTTTCTCAATAACCCCACATTACACAGTCTAAATATATAGTTAGACAAATTATGCTCCCACTGGGTGGATTACATTTTCATTTTATTAACGTTTTATCAATTTTTCCCTACAATGTCAAATTTATACATAATTTTCAACACTATTTTTATAACACATGGTTGAGTCACATAGATATTACTTACCATGTTCTAACCATTCACCTTAACCTGTTTCATCACATTACAGACCTCCATGCTATGAAAAGAGCATGAATGCTCCTAAAACCTTCATGAACCTATATGAACTTCTATTTGGACAATATTAAATTCCTCAATGAAAATTATAATGACACAAAATTTAGGAGAAAATTTTATCTTACAAATTTACCCAAATTATATGAATACTGTTCATGAATAATTACTAAATCTCAACAAAAAAATGTGTTAACAAAATAACCTTACAAAAACAGTATTATTTGAATAAAAAAATAAAAAATATAGAACATTAGAAATATTCTTATGTAAATTAAATTAATAAAAACATATGATAAAAACATATATAGTTCAATAAATACACAAAAAAATTATACATTTTGTAAATATGGGTAACGTCTCAATTAAATAAAATTATGATGGGAAGCCATTGCATTTACCATTCACTTCCATTAAATCAGATTACCGTTTGATAAAATATAAAACAAGCCTAATATAATATTATATATGATTATAAATATATAATAAAATTTTAAAATTTTAAATATATTTATTCATTATACACATATATATTACTAATTATTTATTATCATCATCAGATATTACAAATTGTGATTGTTCTGTAAAAGATTCATAAGGTTGACATCGATCCCTATACATTGACTTAAAGATAATTTTTAAAAATTTATTTATGTCTATAAATTAGATGTTTTATAATGATATAAAATGTTCGAATTTCATTTTATATAAATTTTAGTTATGATTCAGGTATTTAAAATCAGTGTGGTACATGTTTCAGTAAATTTTAATGAACGAAATGATGTATAATAATGATTAATTAAATATTAATATTACTAACACATAAACAAAAAATATTATATATATATATATATATTAATATAATTTTATAAAAAAAAATAAGATTTCCATAACCATACATGATATAGATTCATGTCATCGTCCATGTATGTTGGTTAGACTGAACCACACACAACATATTATAACTAAATATGAGTATAAAAGTGATTTTATTATAATATCCAAATTATGGAAGCATAATTATATTGTTAGGATATTATTAATGACATAAATATAAATTTATATGAAATGTATAATTAATTTATGATTTTAATGTATTTATTGTAGATAATAAATCATGTTTCTTTCTTATATACTCGTTTTATAAAATTAAATTGATAAAAATAACTTATTTTTAATACTATCTATAGAAAGGATACATTAACTTTTAAAAATATTAAAAATATACTTAATATCATATTTATTAATTAAATACATTTTTAATCTTACATTAAATTTGGTGATGGAAAATAGAAACCCCATTCATGGATTTAGTAGTCCACAGGTAATGTAAATAATGTTCTCATTTTTCAAATGGGTGTGAGGATGATAGAAAATGGGTGTTCCATCAATATAAAAAAAATTAGTCCATTATTGATACTTTTACAAATATATTATTGTTATTATAATAGATTTTCTGTATAAATATCATGAATAAAGGTTGAGTATTGGACTTTTAATATCTTGAGTTCTTGATCCTTTACTTATAGGTCCTTTTGAAAATGGAGGAAAATAGAAACTTTTATGTAACCCGTGATATTAAAATGAATAAGAGGATTATAAGATAGATGAAATTATATATAATTCAATTAAAATTTTATGGAGATGTGTGGGTTGATGTGGAATGAAATGATATATTTTTATATGTGGAAATAAATGACATTTCCATAGAAATTTTTTATAGAAAAGGGTAAATATGGAATCAAATTTGAGTTAGGATAATTAAGGAAATTTTGGTTAAAATTATGTGTATGAAATTGAAAAAACATAGTTCTTACAAAGGGTATTTTTTTCATGTTAATTAATAAATATTTTTCCCACTCTATGTTACCCATATTCACCATTATTGACATTAACTAAAATTTAATGATAATTGTTATTTTTTACTAGAAATATTTTTTGAAACCTCATACAAATGTTATAAAAGATGAATAATTAATTTTTCTCGATTTTTGAAATCTCATTATATATGTGATAAAATTTACTGGTAAATTAAAGAATTAGATTTTTTGGAATATATTTTTTCTAAAAAGTGAATTTTTTATATATTAAGTGTTCTTATTGTTATTTATAATAAATTACTAATTAAATGAGTGATAAGTTATTTTTTTAATATTTTTATTAATCATATAATATTGATAAGTTAAAATATATTTATTTTATTTATCATAATGGTCCTAATATATAAACTTATTCAATTCCTCAGAAAATAGTCCTTTAACAATAAATGATTTTATATACAACCAATTGAAATTAATTATTTATCTTATAAACACTACATCAATTCATTTTTATCTGATCAAAACATTTAACAAATAAATTAGAAATAATAATAATATTTATGAAAATATTAAAAAGTGATTTAATAATATTTTTATATACTCGAGGTTTTACTATTCTATAATCTTTTTAATGATATTTTAAATTTTATTATCATGATTTATTAATATTTATACTACAATATAAAGTATAAAATTGTTAAATTTAGTATTTTTGTGTGTTTGAAACAAGTTATTCAAAATTTAATTATTTAAATAATAATAATTATTGATATATATAGCTATTAATAATATGTAATGATATTCAACCATAAGGAGGACCTTGTATGCATACAATGATGTTAGGATGGCCCTTGATTCCTACCATTGTAAATCAATATGATAGAGTCTAACAATAAGGGTATAAAATCATATAGATTAGATAAATTACACTCAAAATCCTAGGCACTACAACAATAACCACTATTCAAATCTATAATTTAATAAATTTCACATTCCAAAATATATATTAATTTCATATATAAGAAATTCATAAACAATAAAATACCAGAAATAAACTCTACATGTAGTAGTGTTGATAGAATATCCAATAAAGAATATAAGAATATTCAGATTTTTCTTCAAATCACTCAAAGAATTTTTTATGATATATTTTTATATATGGGTGAGAATACAATTATATTATATAGGACCCTCTCATTAAATTATCATAAAATAGTGGATGAAGTATTTCAATACATCAATTAATAAATCAAAGAACCAAATCATACATATATCAATTAAACTAATTTAAATCCTCATAAAGGCATGTGCATGAAATTTTTCATCCATATATAATAACCTTTTCATTAAATAATATATGTCAATAAGGTGCCCTATTTCATCTTCTCAAATAATTTTGTCTCTCTCACACCCCAACATCCAATGTCTGATGTTTTTATCCCTTTCATGCTCATGTACCAAACTCACACACATAGATATATATATATATATATATTTTCTATATCATAGTAATTACCACATATCCATCATTACATTCTATTTTGAGTATGGTATTTTGAACAAGATGGAAATCGACCTCATGTTCCCCCTAGAATGAAAACCAATATAATATTCCACATCATCTACCATATCAACAACATTTCACATAACATAAACATCAAAAACATTAAATGAAATGTGTCGTATTCATAATACATTAATGTATATTGTATATATCAATAAAGGGCATGGAAGAGGTATTAGATGACCAAGTGTTACCTATACTACCTACATTATATGGAAAATACCAAAAAACCAAAACCATATGTGGAACGTCCTGACCCAGCTCACCACTAAGATTGTAGCTGAAATGGTCACCACATGACGTCAAGAACACCTACCTATAAAACATAGGCTAATGAATAACAAAGAGTGTATAAGGATAGTAAGTGGGGAGACTACACCCTCTTATCAGATTTTTCATAGCTCTATAACAGAGTAAATAACAATCAACTGTAGAAGAAATTAAACATAATGGAGAAATTAGTGGAACACGAATTTCATATAACTAAAAAAAGTGGACAATGCCACTTTAAACATTAAATGGTTGCTTGACATGGTATTTATACATTACAGAATGTAGTAAATGGTACAAAATTCTTTTCAATACAATGTAATGTAGGACTCAAGTAACAAAACGAAAAAAATCCCAAAGGCGATCTCCATGAACATCCTGAGCGCTATCTCGGTCCATTGATTTTAATCCTGGTACAAGAAAACAATAGCAAAGAAGGCACAAGGCCCTACAAAAAAGATTGGACTACTTAGGTAACCCAGTGCAATGGAAGCCCAAGTAGGCTGTGATATATAAATCTTAGTGGGCCTATACCACCGGTGTCTAACCCAGTCATGACAGTATAATATAAAATAAATAGGGTGAAATCATGTATAAATGTAGTAAGAAGTACAATGTAACTGGATACCCAATTACCTACTTCAACACTAATTTGGTGTCTGAACTTGTAACCTATTCATTAATTGAGTTTTACCATTTTATTTATATTTCACATGTGAATAAGTCGCCTACCAAGTCAAAGGAGTTTCCTGCAATGTAAAATGGGCCTAAGCAATGACTAAGCATGAGGGGCTTTAATGATGGAACCAACTATTCAATGCTTTACCAAAGGATTTTATCCAAGGAATCATATGATAGTATATGTTTTGAATTTTCCAAAATGTAACAATGTAACTTGTTAAATATATCCATTTAGGGAGTTCTAGTCTAAAAACAAAGGTAACGTTAACTCATAGAAAGCTAACTCAGTAGTGTCTGATTTTAGCTAAGGTGTTAGAATGTAATCTAAGAAGTGTAATCCAAGGAATTCCACAATAATTCGCACACCGATTATATGGTGATCGACCAAGGTAAAATGAGGCTAAGTAATGACAGGGACCTATGGGCTTTGACCCTGAAATATACTGGTTATTTTTGTATCCAAGGCATGTATCTGAGGAATCCTATAAGAATAAGGGACCAAAAAGTAGTATACCAGGCATCCATGTAATAGACAAGAACCAGAGCCTAGGTGGGTATCCACCTAAGAAAACAGTATCCTTGAATCAGAATTGGGTTCCCGAGACCCAAGGTATTCTCTTCTCATAATCCAAGGAGAGATCAAGTCAGTCCATTCCTATTTTATAAATAATTCATGTAATGATTCATCTAGTTTAGGTTCTTCCTTCCATTAGTGTGGATAGGTCAAGAAGAGTTGATTCCATTATTTATTAGTTCATGCCATGCCTTTCATTAGTGTGGAATGGTCAAGTATCATAACAACCACTTATTTACTGGTTCAAGCCTGTCCTTCCATTAGTTTGTAAAGGTCAAGTAGCATTGGAACCATTTCATAAAAACCATTAAGGCATTTTTGAATGAAAATGTTCACACCAATACCTTCCCTTAGCTTGGTAAGGTTTCCAATGGACGTGGAACCAATCCTTGTCTCAAGAACCCAGGCCCATCCTTGGAATTCCTACGTGGGAATCTATGTATCACCCAAGGTATGATCTTGGAAACCCATTGAGTCCATCATGGAATTCCTACATGGGAATCAACATGTAACCCATGGTTTTAGTAGTATTAAAAACATTTAAAAACGGTTTAGTAACTTGTTTTGACGATCAAGCATTATTAATTAACAATATATTTGATTCAACTAATTCCATTTACCAAAACAAGTGAATTTCATTTGTAAGTCTACATGTATCCATTAAAAAGTGGAAATTTCCTACATGGGTAATTCCAATATGAAACTAGAACAAACACTTATATGGTGGTTTGGTCCTTTAATGGTTTAAAAATAGAAACACAGTGTTTCTAATGCCCTTAAGGGCATGTCATGAACATGATGTATCACAACATAACATATGAGCATAATAAATTAAACCTGAAAAGTCAAGCATGAAATTTCTAATCACTACTTTTTATTTTTAAGGCAGTGCACATCCGTTGGAGGGGTTTTATTATTAAAACATGCTTTTGTTTATCAACAAATTATTTATCATCTTTAGAATTTAGGACATGAAATACTCTAAATTCACATTTAAGAGGCATTTATAATAATACTTCAGTTTATGAATTAATTTATAACAAAAGTGTAATAAGAAACTTTATTAAATCATTTAAAATGATATAGGACTTGGAAAGGGACCCTACCTCATGGTGGAACCAAGCCGTCCACTCGACCCTCGGAGCTTTCTAAATAAAATCAGCTGCTCCTCTCGCACTGAGCATACAAACACCCACATTCATGTGGGGACACAAAAAGATCTAAAATTCAAGTGGGGCGAAACAACGAATAAGGTAAAAACCTTACCTCAGAACATTTCTGAATAACTGAAAACACTTGAACTGCCTCGCCTTTAGTTGCAGTTGTCAGAACACACACCCATGGGTCCTAAGAGACCATTTTCACCAATCTAGAAGAATAGAAAACCGAATATAAGATCCCCCCATAGGCCAAGGGTTCATCTGAAACATGTGGGTCGATGAAGAGTACAAAATCGACCACGAAAAGGATGGAAACTTGGGAAAAATACCATAACGTGATTATTTGAGGAAGAATCACGAAGAATTTGGATGGAAATGGAGTTCAATGGTGGGGCATAGCGGGGTTCCGAGCATGGGATGAAGGGGATCACCCCCTGGTGCATAAATATCTGAGGTAGATAGGGTGAGGGCTCAGTGATAATTGTTTTATTTTATTTTATTTTATTTTATTTATTTTAATTAACTAAAAGTTTATAAACAGTGCATCATGCACGGTTTTCCATACTTTGTGCAAACCATGCGGAGTATTCTACCTTCAATACACACCACACATGGTCTAGGAACACAGTTTGGGAAACCATGTGTAACCTATGAGCTAACCCACTACATCATTCTAAATAGGGACACATGATTACTAGTGTGGAATGAACTATTTAGCAGACCATGTGCAAACCATGAACCCTCTACTATCTTAAAAAACATTATTTTTTTCAGTTCCAGTACTCCGGAAACATCTCTATCCAGTTGGGAATCATATCTGGCACTCACCCATGCCCAAAAACATAACTTTGGAGTGATCCAACTCTAGGGATTTAGTTGTAAATCTCGGTTTTAAAAATCACCAGTATAGTAAATGAAAAAGCTAATAAAACTTCTATATTTTAGTCCAGTTCAAAACACGAGACTCTACAATATACCCACCTAAAAAATTATCATCCTCGAGAATCATTTAGAAATAACGTAAACACCACTCGACCTATAAGGGTCATTAAGTTTCATTCAAAATAGTTTAATTGCATAACCAACTCCCAACTAACACTATGAATTTTTACACACTCCACCAATCAGCCTTTACAACCCTATCCAATGCTCAAAGTTCAACATAAACACAGAAAAAGAGCTTACATGGGCCCATTTAGATAGAGAAACAATCACATCAATGTCCTGATAACACATGAATGATGATTCTTCCCACCATAGGTCTTAACTTATGCAAGAGGATGAATCCAATCCATAGTACCTCCACTTTTAGAAATTTTGTACAAGGAAAAAAACAGAGCGATCTTATGACACTCCTAGAATTTATTCGTAAAAATGAATAGTCGAATCCCTATCGACCATACAAAAACTGGTTGAGAAAGCTCTCTCGAAATAAACTACTGACCTTGAGACCACACATGCCTTTACCTAATAACGTGATTTTAAAAAACGGCCCCTTACAACCGTAAACATTGAACTAATGGAAGAGAGAATGATTCGATCCATTTGGCTGATGTATCTCTTAGAAGACTAGATTAGGCGACATGAGAAATTCAAAAGAGATGGATGGTGTCCATGAGTCTGAACAAGACATTCCTTCATTGAAACCAAGGAATCACTCCGGACATACCAAGCCTTGACGAGAACCACACTTTAACATGAAACACTAAAAAATATCTTCCAAAAAAATCAACAGATATTATGATTTAGTGTGGAATAAGACCAATAATCTATTACTGCATCGAGGACGATGTCAAGATAGGGGAAATGCTCATCACATAAGAAGAGAACTCTAAGAGGATTTAAGATGGTGTTTCTAGTTACAAACAACCAAAAACTGGAAAATAAATTAGTTGAACTAAATCAATGGCACACAACCAAGCAAGAACCGACTAAATTTAATACTTTCACGACTCAAGGAAAAACAAACAACAACCATCAATTTTTCAATGGTCCTCTTAGGTTGTGATCCTTCTACTTATAAAGACACATTAACAAACTAGACAGGCAACTACCCACATTAAGAGTGTCCTGGTCAAAAGAGATGAAAACTAAACTCTCTTAATTGTGCTAGATTATTACAATGAGACTAGCATGTCAAAACACCCAAGTCTTTTGAAAACCAAACTAATTACTGGAATAGAACTGATTCTTTAACACTCAAGTTTCTCTACATGGAGATTAACAGACACTGTACTCAATTTTAGATGAGGATATATTATGGAGTCATGTTTCATCATTCG
Source organism: Viscum album (assembly GCA_963277665.1). Lineage (NCBI taxonomy): Eukaryota > Viridiplantae > Streptophyta > Magnoliopsida > Santalales > Viscaceae > Viscum > Viscum album. Next base: position 1,061,592,665 of record OY728120.1, on the reverse strand, counting down.
GCTATCAACTTGGATGATTCAATAACTAGCCTTCCAATACTAAGAAGGAGAAATGGTCAAACGACCAACAAGCAGCCAACCATGCCCGAGGCATGTCTAACCTACTGAAAATGATAATTACTCGATGGTAAATACCATAAAAATGTTTTGAAATACATGAACCCCAATCCAAAAAGTGAATCACTTTATAACATAGTTTCTTACTAGGGACAACGATACCCAAACAACACCATGAGTGAGAAATGTTACTACACTTGCAAGGCATTTTTGTTCTGAGGGTGCTACCTACCATGAGTTATCCCCTTACAAAGAACATGTGTGAACCCTGACACCAGGTCAAGTCAAAAAAAAGTACACTTGGCTCAAAATCCAATCAGAACACCATTGATATGGAAAAGAATGCCTGCAGACGTACTCATGCTTCTGTTACAAGGAAACTAAAAGAGAAGTTGAAACCACCCTTATATGAGGATTTTAAATAGTGGACACAACTATAGGTTTTATTTCCAAGCCTATTATATTTAATCAAATTTAATCTTTCATCATTAAATGATTTAATCAAAACATCATAGTACCATTTTCAAAAAAAAATCACAAGGTACTTTATTTCAACTAATTCCCCAAGGGAAAAATAGGAATGTTTTAAATAAACATCTTTTTTAAAACATTTCACATTAGTTAACATCCCTTCATTTTCAGGAAACTGAATAAAAAAAATTTATTTTAAGATAATAATGTGACCTAAGAGGGTCCCATTCAGACCAACCTGGGTTCTCTATAATTCCAACGGATAGCAAACACATAATTATTAAAATTTAAACACCCAAACATGTGACATCATAAAAACATTCTTTAACTGTCCTACTTGGGGCCAGTTGAATTTAGAAAGCTAACCATTATAATTTCAAATAAAATTCAAACATATTTCACTTTTTTAATCATTTCACAAGGTATCATTCCATTTCATTTAATATGGGTTGTCATTTCCAAATTCATGAAGCACCCACAGACTCAATGGATTGAAAATTGGATGCCATTAATTGATTCCAATGCTAATTAAAAATTTTACATGGTCAAACATACCTGTCAAAATTATATGGGTGGCCTCCAACCAACCTAAAAAGAAACCATACACATTATTGTTTGGAATTTGGATTACTTTAGTCAAAACCATGTTTCTTTAGCAATTGAATTTAATAGTCTTTTTACAAAGGTTTACTAACACAAGTTACCTTTTTACCAGTTATAAGGCACCCATACAACATGCATATGAAAACTGGATCCTATCATAATCAAAACCGTTAAAATTATCCCATGAAACCATTTAATTATATATGTATTGTTTCGTTGTAATCATAGCTATAATTTCTTGTCACTAAGAATAGCTTACACAGAGCAACAAACTAAAATCACAGAAGCATTGAATTTTAATCACAGAAGTATGTTATAATGAGTATTAAGAATAGAATTCAAGCTAATGTATTACCTAAATAAGTATAAATCTAATAATTTCATGTCAATAATGAACTAAATCATACATAGCAGGGAACCTACAAATGAAACTACATGGCATGGAATATATGCCTGGAATATGAATTTATTAATGCCTAAGATGATTCATCTATGTTTCATCCTTACCATAACAGGCCAAGGGTAATATTCTTAATTCCATAAATAATAAGAAACAGAATGTAAACCAGTCATTCTAGGGGAAATCATATTAATTATAATAGCGAACAACATAAAGAGTAATCGCAACCCTAGAAACATGGTCATTTCCTATACATGGGATGATCAATACCAACCATGACTATAAGCCTAGTTCAGAGACTTTACTATTCTTCTATATACCAACCTAATACATTAAGACTAAAGGAAACCACCTTTGACACCACGTTGTAACGTCCTGACCTGGCTCACCACTAAGACGGTGGCCGGACTGGTCACCACATGACATCAAACATGCCTCCCCGTACACCAGAGGCTACCAACTAGCAGTGAGGGTGTAAGTATAGTCAATGGGGAGACTATAACCTCATATAAATATTTTCATAGTGGTAAAACAGAGTAAATAAAGATCAATAGTGGAAGTAGTAATACACAATTGACAAAATAACTGAAGAAAAATTTCATATAACTGAACAAAAGTGGCCAACACCATTTTATTCAACAAATGAATGCATAAAATGGTATTGGTACATTTTGTAAAGTAGTAAACAATATAACATGATTTTAAATACAATTAAATGTAGTACTAATGTAATGAAAAGAAGAAAAATAACAATGGAGACATCCATTAGAATCTCAAGCTTCAGCTCGGTCATTTTCTCCAACTCCAAGTATAAGAAAACTATAGAAAACAAGGTCCATGGCCCTGTGAACTATAAAGGTCTACTCAGGTACCCATGTGAAATGGAATCCCGTGTAGGGTTTGATATATAAATAACATTAGGATAGAACCACCTATTTATAACCCAACCCCAAATGTGTAATATAAATTAAATATGGTGCAACCATGTATAAATATAGTAAGCACTACATTGTAACTAAATACCCATGTACCTATTTCAACCCTCGACTGGTATCTGAACATGTAATCAGATAATTAATTGAGTTTTACCATTTTATTAATATGTCACTTGTGAATAAGTTTCCTACTATGTACTTGGAGTTTCCTCCATGGTAAAACGGGTATAATCAATGACTATACCCAATGGGATTTAATCATGTATCCTAATTGTCAATGCTGGATATAAGGAGTGTATCCAAGGAATCATATAATAGTATAAGTAGTGAAAGTTCCACGATGTAAAAATGTAACCTGGAAAAGATATCTAGTTAAGGAGTTCCAAGGTAAAAACCAAGGTATTATAAATTCACATAAAGATAACTCAACAGTATCTGAGTCTAACTAAGGAGTAAGAGTGTAATCTAAGGATTATAATCAAAGGAATTCCTAAATATGTTTCCTACTGAGTCTGAGGTGGCCAACCAAGGTAAAAAGAGGATAAGAAAATATAGGGCATGATGTTCATTAACCATGGAACACACTAGTCAATGCTGGATCCAAGGAGTGTATCTTATGTTCCATCTAAGAAAAAGGTAACCAATGGTAGTATACCAAGAATACATGGAATAGACAAGAACCGGATTCTAGGTGGGTATCCACCAAAACAAACTGTATTCGTGAATTAGAATGGGGTTCCTGAGACCCAATGTATTCTCCACTCAAAATCTATGGTGATCTTGAGTCAGTCCATTCCTATTTGATAAAGAAGTCTTGTAATGGTTCATCTGGTTGAAGTCTTACCTTCCCATAGCGTGGATAGTTCATGTAGAGTTGAAACCATTATTAATTGGTTCAATCCTTGCCTTCCATTAGTGTAGAAGGATCATGTAGCATTGCCACCACATATGTATTGGATCATGACTTGGCTTCAATTATTTTTGAATGGTCATGTTGTAGTGCAACCATTTCATAAAAAATATTAAGGCATTTTCAAAGGGAAAGGTCCACACATCAATTTTCCCTTAGCATGGTAAGGGTTTCAACAAACATAGAACCATTCCTTGTCTCATGAACCAGGCTCCATTCATGGAATTCTTACATGGGAATCCATGTATCATGTAAGTTATGAGCATGAAAACCTAGTGAGTCCATCATAGAATTCCTACTTGGAAACCCACATGTCTTACAAGGTTTTATTAGTATTCAAAACATTTGATAACAATTTAGAAACATTTTTTAAGACCAATCATTAAGAATTACGCATATATTTGAATAAAGTCATTCCATTTATAGAAACATGTAAATTACATTTATAAGGATCCACGTATTGATTAAAAATGGTAAATTACTTAAATGGGTAATTCCAATCGGAAACTAGACCAAACACTTAGACAGTTATTTGGTACATTATCATTTAAAAAGGGAAAGGTGTTGTTTCTAATGCCATTAGTTCTATGTCCTAAACCTACCATATCACAACATAACACCAGAGAATAATAATTATAAACATGAAAAGTGAAGCATGAAAGGTCTAACCACGAATTTTTATCTTGAAGGCAGCACACCTTAATTGTAGGACATTTACTATAAAACATGATTTTGTTTATCAACAAATCATTTATCATCTTTAGAATTTAAGACATGAAAAATTCTAAATTCACATTTTACATGCATTGAGAATAATATTTCATTAAATGAATTAATTTATAACAAAATTGTAGTAACCAACCTTATAAAAGAATTTATAATATTTGAGTACATGGAATGGGACCTGCCTCAAGGTGGAACCAAGACGTCCACTCGGCTCTTGGAAATTTCTAACTAAAAGCAGTTTCTCCTCTCCCATTGAGAAACACACACCCACATTAATGTGGGGAGACATAAGGATCTTAAATTAAAGAGGTGAAAATATAGAAAAAGGTATAACCCTTACCCCGAAAAGTTTCCATCAAACCAAAAACAACTGAACTTCCTCGCCGTTAGTGGCGGTTGTCAGAACACCCACCCATATGTCCTAAGAGAACATTTTCAGCCACCTAGAAAAGGAGATAACCGAAAATTGGATCACCCACAAAACCATAGTGTTTGGAAAAAAACTTTTGGGTTGAAAAATATATCAAAATCATCCATGAAAAGGAAGGAAACTGGGGCAGAAGATTTTACCTTGATGATTTGAGGAAGAATCATGAAATAATTGGATGAAAACAGTGGTCGAAGGAGGAGTGAGAAGGGGGTCCAGGAACAATGCGATGGGGAGCCCCCACTAGTGTGTCGCGATCTAAGGGAGAGAGGGTGATTTTTGAGTGATTTATGTTTTATTTTATTTAAATTCAATTCAATTAAAATAAATGAAATTTTAAAAACTTGGCGTCACACATTGTTTAACCCACACAGGTTTCAAAACGATGCACAAACCATGAGGAGACATTTTCATCCAAGTCCCGCCTCGTATGGGCTAGGAGCATGGTTTGGGAAACCATGTGCATCACATGTTCTAAACCAGCACCCCATTCTAAATAGGTATCCAGGGTTACTACTGTGAGATGCACGGTTTACCCAACTGCTGGAAAACTGTGCACCCACTACTTTCTATTAAAACATGATTTTGTTTTGGGCTCCAGTACACCCGAAACAACTCGGGGCTCTCAAGAATATTATTAGGCCTTCTCCCATGACCAAAAACATAACATAGGTGTGATCCAACTTTCAAGATTATGTTCTGAAGTTCAATTTAAAAAACAACCACATTAGTAAAATAAACATTTCCAAAACATCAATATTTCAGTCCGGTTCAATACACGGGATTCTACAATCTAACCACCTTAAAACTTCCCATCCCTGAGATGCCTTTAGAAATAATGTAAACACCAACTAGCATACAAGTGTCTTGAAGTTTCATTCGAAATGGTTTAACTGTGTTTCCAACTCCCAATTAACCCTATGAATTTCTTACTCACTCAACCCATCATCATTTACAACACAATCCAATGCTCAAAGTTCAACATGAACACAGAAACAAAGGTTACATGAGTCAGTTAAGATATAGAAACAATCATGTCAAAGTCTCGATAACACAAAACTGATGGTGCTTCCCACCATAGGTCATAACATAATAAAGAAGGAAAATCCAAGCCATGGTACCTCTACCATTATAAATTGTATACCAGGAACAACACTGAGTATTCTTATTACAATCTTGACATTTATTCATTAAAAGGAATGGTTGAATCCCAATCGACCTAAGAGAAACTGCTCAAGAAAGATATCTTATAAGACACTACTATCCTCGAGACCACACCTGTCTTCACCTGCAATCACACTTAAAAAATATCCCCTTACAACTATAAAAATTGAACTAAGGGACGTGGAAATGAGTCAAGCCATTAGGCCAATGCATCTTGTAGAAGATTTTCATAGGTAGACGAGGCAATTAAAAAGAGATTCCTAGAGTCCATGAGTCTGAAGAAGGAATTCCTAGATAGAATCCAAAGAATCACTCAGGACTTACCAGGACTCGATTATAACCACTCTTTAACATGCAACACTTAAAAAGATCTTCTGACTGGCTCATCTACTTTTAAGATTTAGTGTAGCCTAATACTGACACTCTCTTAGTGCATCGAGGACAATGTGAAGATATGAGACATTCTTGTCTCATAAGAATAGTACACTAAGAGGATTTAAGATAGGGTTTCTAGTTACACATTTCCAGAAACTGGAAGATAAAACAGTTGACCAAAAAAAAGTCATGATGCTAAGAAAGAACCGATTTGATTTAAGAATTTCAAGCCTCTGGGACAAACAAGCTATAACCAACCATTTTACAAGGGTTACCTTAGGTTATTATCCTTCTACTTGTAACAAAACAATAACAAAATCTAAAGGAGACTAACCACATTAAGAGTTTCTGGGTCAAAAGGTAATAAAACTCGCCACTCTTATGTGTGATAGATTATTACAATGAGACTGGCGTGTCAAAACACCTGAGTCTTTAAAACACTAAACTGAGTATTGGAATGGAAATGATTCATTAACACTCAAGTAAATGTACTTGGAGATGACCCAATACCATAATAAATAGTACAAGAGGATTTATTATGAATTCATGTTGCCTCATATGACTATCAACCTGGATGATTCCATAACAAGTCATCCATTACTAAGAAGGAGAAAGGGTCAAATGACCAAAAAGCATCTAACCATGCCCGAGGCATGTCTAACCAACTGAAAATGAGCATTACTCAATGGTCATGCCAATAAAAAGGTCATGAAAGTCATGAACACCAATACAAAAAGGGTTTTACTTTAGAACATAATGTCCTACTAGGGACAATGGCACCAAAACAACACCAGAGTGAGAAAAGTTATTGCACTCATAAGGAATTTATGTTCTGAGGGTGCTACCTACCATGAGTTATCACTTTATGATGTAAAAGTTTCAACCCTGACACCGGGTCAAGTCAAACAAAAAGGTCACTAGGCTCAAAAATTGATCATGACACCATATCTATGGAGAAGAGCACCTTTGTAAAGTAATCATGCTTCTGTTCCCAGGAAACCAAAATAGAATTCCATTCCACCCTTACATGAGGATTTTAAATATCGTACACCACTATAGGTTCTATTCACAAGCCTCAAATATTTAATCACTTTTAATATTTAATCACCAAAACATTTAATCAAAACATCAAAGTACAATTTTCAAAAAAATCAAAAGGTACATGATTTTAACTAACGCCCCAAAGGAAAACAATTAAGGTTTCAAAAAACAACAATTTTAAAACATTTCTTGGTAGTTGATATCCCATAATATTCAGGAAACTTATCAAAATAAATTCATTTTAAGAAAATAGGGTGACTTACAAGGGTCCCATTCTTACAAAACTATTTTTCTATAATGCAAAGCAATTTCAAATGCATAATTATTAAATTTTAAACACCCATACAGGGGACCTCATAAAAACATTATTCAACTTACCAACTTGGGTCTAGTAGCATTTTTAAAGTTAACCATTATAATTTCAAATCAAATTCAAACAAGTTTCACATTTTTATGCATTTCAAAAGGTATAATGCCTTTAAATTTACTATGGGTTGTCATTTCCCAATTCATGAAGCACCCATACACTCCATGGATTTGAAAATGGATCCCATTAATTGATACCAATGCTAATTCAAAATTTTACATGGTGAAACATACCTATAAAAATTATATGGGCCTACTAACAACCTAAAAAGAACCCATACTCTTTAAAATTTAGAATTTGGCTTCCTTTAGTCAAAACCAACTTACTTTAGAAAAATAATTTAACAGTATTTTTACAATGGTTTAATTACATGGGTTATCTTTTACCCCGCAATAAGGAAAACATACACCTTACAACTGAAAACTAGCTTTCTTCATAATCACAACCTTTAAACTTATCTTATGTGACAATTTAATCATAGAATCAATGTCCCATGTGATCAAAATGTTTGCTAGCATGTAATGTCAATACGACCAGATAACACATAGAAACGTACTGAAATCATATAAGCATGGAATTTTAATCAAATAAGTTTTCTATAATGAGGAGTATGAACAAGAGGCATGATAATGTATAACCTAAACAGGTATAAATCTATTTATGACATGTCAATAATGTAGTGAATCATACTAATTAGGCAACCAATTGATACAAATTCAAGAAATGTCATATATACATGGAATGTGAATCTCTTAATGCCTAATATGAGGCTTTTATATTTCATCCATACCATAATAGGACCAGGGTAATATTCATAATTCCATAAATCATAAGTAGTTGAATGTAGACCAGTTAGTATAGGTGAAATCATATGAATTTTAATAGCGAACAACATAAATAACATCTCAGTCCAGACCACTTGGTCATTTCCCAAACATAGGGTGATCAGTAGCAAGCACGGCTGTTAGCTAATCACTAACACATTTCTATTATAATATCTATCAACCCAAAATAGTAAGAAAAAAAGAAACCACCTTTTATACCACTTTGTAACATCCCGACTCGGCTCACCACTAATCTAGTGGCTAGAACAGTTGTCTCATGACCTCAAGCGCGCCTCCCCGTATGCTAGAGCCTACCAAATAGCAATGAGGTTGTAAGGATTGTTTTTGTGGAGACTATACCCTCTTATCAGTGTTTTCACAGTGATATAACAGAGTAAATAATGATCAACAGTGGAAGAAGTAATACATAATTGAAAAAACAGCCGAAGAAAAATTTCATATAACTGAACAAAAGTGGCCAACACTAGTTTATACAATAAATGAATGCATGAAATAGTATTGATACATTATAGAATGTAGTCAATAGTACAACATGATTTTCAATAGGATGATATGTAGGACTCAATTAATGAAAATAATAAAAATCCCAAAGATTATCTCCACGAGCCTCTCGAGCTCCAGATCGGTCCTTTTCTCTAACTCCAGGTACAAGTAAACAACAACAAACATGGTCCAAGGCCCTGTGAAAAAGAACGGTCTACTCTGGTACCCCAGTGCAATGGTAGCCCGAGTAGGGCGTGAGATATAAATCCTAGTAGGCAAGCACCACCGGTGTCTAACCCAATCCCGATAGTATAATATATATTAAATAGGGTGAAAGCATGCATAAATATAGTAAGCAGTACAATGTAACTAAATACCCAAGTACCTGCTTCATCCCTCGGCTGGTGTCTGAACATGTAACCAGTTCCATAATTGAGATTTTCCATTTTATTTATAATTCAAATTTGAATAAGTCACCTACTGAGTCTATGGAGTTTCCTCCAATCTAAAACTGGGATAAGAAATGGCCTGGCCTGATGGGCTATAACCATTGTAACTTTTTTTCAATGATGGTCCTAAAGGAGTGTATCCAAGGAATCCTATGATATTATAAGTAGTGAAGGTTCCATGAAATAACTAGGTAACCTGGAAAAGATACCAGGTGAGGGAATTATAGGGTAAAAACCAAGGTAATGTAAACTCACATAATTCTAACTTAATAATATCTGAGTCTATCTAAGGGGTAGGAGTGTAATCCAAAGAGTGGAATCCAATGCATTACATAATATGTCACCAACCAAGTCCAAGGTGATTAACCAAGGTAAAAAGGGCTATTAAATGATAGGATTTGATGGGATTTTACCATGTCACATATTCGTCAATACTGGATCCATGGAGTGTATCTGAGGTATCCTGTAAGAAGAAGGGACCCAACGGTAGTATACCAGGTATCCAAGGAATAGATAAGAATTGGAGTCTAGGAGGATATCAACCTAAGCATACAATATCCTTGAATTGGAATGTGGTTCATGATACCCAAGGTATTATCCTCTTATAATCCAATGCATTCTCGAGTCAGTCCATTTTTATTTGATAAAGAAGTCATGTAATGATTCATCTGGATAAATTATTCTCTTCCATAAGTGTGGATACGTCATGTAGAGTTGAAACCATTATTTATTGGTTTAATCATTTCTTTCCATTAGTGCATAAATGTCAATTAGCATTGAAATCACATATTTATTGGTTCAAGCATTTCCTTCCATTAGTTTGGAAAGGTCAAGTAGCATTTCAACAATTTTGTTAGAACCATTAAGTCATTTTCAAAAGGAAAGGTCCACAAGGCTACCTTCCCTTTGCATGGTAAGGGTTTCCCCAGAATTGGAACCAATCCTTGTCTAATGAACCCAAGTCCGTCCATGGAATTCCTAAATAGTAATCCATGTATCACCCAAGTTATGAGCATGAAAATCCATTGACTCACACATGTAATTCCTACGTGGGAACCAACATGTCATTCAAGGTATTATTAGTATTAAAAAAATTTGAAAAAAAATTATTAACTTTTATTGAGGATCAAGCATTAAGCCTTAACAATACATTTGAATCAACCCATTCCATTTAACAAAACATGTCAATTTCATTTATATGGCTCGAAGTATCCATGAAAAATGTGCAATCAACCAACCTTGGTAATTCCAATATGAAACTGGAGAAAACACTTTGATGGTGCTTTGGTTCTTTTGTTGTTTAAAACGGGAAACTTAGTGTTTCTATTTCGATTAGGGCCATGTCATAAACATAATGTATCATGTTGGGAAAAAATCCCTCAAGGTAACATTGATGTATTTTTGGGTTGATTGTGTTTGTTGACAAAGCAGGTTTCCATGGAAAATTTTCAAATTCCCCAGAAGTTATTGACAATCCATGTTGACAAAGGATGATGAAAAATGAAAGGACGATCTGGAGGCGGTACAAAAGAGCAGTACAACGTGGCACCGTTTCCCAGTGTTTGCCAAATTTTTGGGTCCAAAATTTGGAGTTTGGTGAGCATTGTGAAAAGTGGATATCCATGATGATCATAATTTAATATTGCAAAAGCATGAATTTTTCGAAAAAAAGATTCATGGTTTGGATTTCACGAAGACCAGAAGAACGGAGGCGGTGATTTTTCGCGAATACGAAAAGCTTTACGAACGGTAGAGGCTGAAGTGCATCGCGGTGGTGAAGGGATTTCCAAGGGAGATTCGCGGCGACGAAGGTCTTTGCAAGGGAGCATTGCGTTGATGAAGGGCATTGCGAGGGAGCTTCGTGGTGAAGGCACGAAGGAATTGATCAGATGATCTGCGATTACGACGAGTTCTGCAATCGGAAAATTGATGTGGTGCTTCGCGATTTTGACATATTTCTAGCAGAAACTTCGGAGCTTCGTGATTTGAGTTGACGTGGCATTGACTTCACGCAGAAAGTTGGAGGGTTGGTGGAATCGCCTATAAATAGAGGTCGACCTCTTCGAGCAAAGAAGGGATAATTTTTAGAGATGATCCTTTTCTCTCGGATTTCGAAGGTGGTTCGTGTAGCCAGTGTGCTTCGCGAAAGAGGAGCTCCGTGGTGGAAATTGTAGCTCCGTGAATGTTGTGAGCTCCACGTTGGCTCAGTGAGCTTCACGAGGGACATCGCTCTACGACAGCATGATCATCGTGAGAGTTCTTCGCAAAAGTGCTACACGAGAGTGCTTCGCAAAAGGAAGGAGCATAGCAAAGGCTTGTTTGAGCTTTGTGAAATTGAGAGCCTAGAGAAGTAGGGTGCTTTGCGAAGGTGTTTCCAAAGGTAGTTGCCCAGTGTTTCAGAGGAAAATGTATATTCATCAGTGGATGAAATTTAACTTCAATAGAGCATCTATCAGTAGTTGAGGATGCATGCTTTCATGCAAATTAAGAGACCTACAGGTCTATAAACTCTGAGTGGATTCCATTCCAGAGCAGTGAGCTTAGGAAGAAAAAGAAGGTGATCTTCTCCACCGGAAGTGAGCCAGAGAGAGAGAAATAGGGATTGACCCTTGGGAAAGCAGTGAGCTGACCCTAAACCTTTAAAATGCAGTGAGCCTGGGACAGAGTGACTATACTCGAACATTGTAATCCAAAACTAGTGAAGTATAGTGGAATTTGGTACGACCGGAAACCTATCGGCATATGCTCCTTGGACGTAGCCCTTAGCGGTGAACCAAGTAAAATTACTGTGTCTTGTGCTTGCTTTACTTTCTGTTTATATTGTGCAATAGGAAAGGGAGAGAAGAGTGTTTTTCTTAACAGCGAAACAAGATCCGAATGGGCATTAATTTTAAATTAGTCATACCCTAATTCATCCCCCCTCCTCTCAGGGTATTCAGCCTTGTGGACCTAAAATTCATGGGCGGCTCATAAAAACCACTATATGAACATTCTCTAGGTCCACTGACACACCTTCCTCAATGATGATGTGTCCCAAGAAGAGTAACTGATCAATCCAAAAGTTACACTTATATATATTGGAAACTATCCAATTATATCTCAATGTTCTCAGGATGATGATAAGATATTGGGTTTGATCAACATGAGTCTTGGAGTACCCCATGATATCATCTATATGCACTACAAAAAAATGATCCAGATATGGGATGATTATTCTATTCATCATGTCCTTAACCACTATTGTGGAATTCATCAATGCAAACAATAACACGACTAACTCATAAATTCCATAAAATCATTAGAATGTAGTATGAGGTATATTAGTACGTAAAAATCTAAATTGATGATAACCCAATATTTAGTAAATCATGGAGTAAATAGAATCTCCCCTCAATTTTTAAAGTCGATCATTGATACACTGAAGAGTATACCAGTTCTTCATAGTCATTAGGTTTTACATTTGTTTATAAAAACAAAATCATAAGGTCCAATTAGCCTTAGTTGGAAATAATGACTGTAAACACCAATATGACATACCTAGATGAATAAACCCATTAACCATCAACTCTTATAGTTGATTGTTATGCTATTGAAACTCGAGTGGTTCAATTTTCTTTATGTTGGGCTTGAAACTGGCACATCCCCCAAAATGAGATCAATTGTAAATTCCACTTGTCTCTTAGGTGGATTCCCTAATAAGTCATCAAGAAACACATATTTGACCATTTCCACTACAGGTGGAAATAAATAATCATTTACACCTCTTTACTCTAGAAACTGACTAGAAACCTAGGTGGTGGGCTTCTAAAGATGATACTGAAATGAATATTCATGGACCACCTAGATATCCCACTCTCTATGGTGAACATAATTATTGTAACCTCCTGGTTTTGGAATCCGCCCAGAGGCACCCCATACCTGGTTGGTCACATAGCCTCAAGCGCATTTACACTAACGCTAGAGGCTTCCGACTAGTATCAAGGGCCTTGGTTGTGATAGTGGGGAAACCATTCCCCCATTGGTAGAGTAACATAGCAGATGAGAAACAGATAACAACAGCGGAAGCAATAATAATATCAAAGAAGAAGAAACAATGAATGTCTGAAGAAATAAAAAACTAGAGCACATATATATAAATGATCCATGATACATACTTCTAGGAAAGTAGCCTAAAAAATCACCATGATGATATAAATTACAAAACCCCAGTATGAAGAAAATACTAAACAGATCTACATAATCACAAGACAAAGATAGGTACCATGATCTCCAACTCTAAGCAGTCACATACGAGAAGTAGAAGGGTGCTTAACCTTATCTATACCTACAACAATATAATATTTTTGATCCCAAAAGCATGACCCAAGAAGGGTGTGGGACTAAATCCTTGTAGGAAACCACCAAGAGATATGTTCCTAACTGTTAGTGAATATATATGGTAGATAATAAGAAAATGTAGTAAACAAGGATTCACCCAACAGTAAACATTCCTATAGTTTAGGTAATTCAAACACCACATGGAAGATAAAAAGATAATGACAAACAAGAAACCCTCTGGGTTGTACTCACATCCTATCCCCTCTGGTCCTACCAAGAAAACACAAGCAAACCTTTAGGAAGTAGTCATAGTCTAACCCCTATGGTTTAGCTTTAGAATATACTCTCTGGGGAATCACTCACTGTCAATTCTCGATATAGTCTCGTATCGGTAACTAAAAGGCAACTTGGGGAAGCAGTTACATCTTATTCCCCCTGTCGACCATGTTGAGGAACTACCAACTCTTTGATGAAGTACTTATGTTAATTCCCCCTGTGGTCTCACATTGGAACAAAAATAATGGACACTCTAGAGAATCCCTTATGTCTATTCTCTCTATGGTTAACTACACTAGGTTCTCATGGCCATGTGTATGTCAAACAAGAATGAAAATGTGTATCTGCCACATTAAACCTCGTAAAGTACCTGGATAATAGTCTACAACATAACAAAGGTCAGATAAACATCACTCCATCCTACAACTCTAGTCATTGGAAACAAACAAGGTATCCTAGTAGGCTAAGTAAGTCCAAAGGGTCATAAAAAACATGCATGGGAAAATACTTACAAAGAATAGAAATTCACCATATTATCATTTAATTGACCTCTACTCAAAAATACACGAATAGAAGGAAATTTATAGGGATAAAACAGTAAACACGCAATACCCCTTTCAAGGGTATTGGGAAATTGTTCACATATAACTCAAAGACATTCAAAAGAATGGAAAAAACCACCAACCTCAATGTTGTAGGATCTATATACGTGAACCTCAAGCCTTGAATCACCCATGAACACCGTAGATCTATAAAAACGTTCAAAACACTCAACCAAAGAAACTTTTCGAAGATGATGAATCAGGAAATGAAGCTCTAGAAGAAGGAAGAGATTACTAAATTGATCCCAATCCAATCGACGATGGTCGATTCAGATACGAGATGCTTGATCGTGTGCTCAGGGGAAGATAGTGGTCGTTTGGGTTCTCTCGGACAAACTATATTGAGAGGTTGACAGTTTTTTCCGTCAGACATGACCTCGAAGAATTTTATGAAAAAAATAAAGTACATGATGTGCACATTATAAGTACACAGCCTGTACTTTCCTTCACCGGCCCCCACATTAAGAAGATCACAGGTCACCACTCATGTCCGTGTGCATGGCCACTTCACGGAGAGCACCCATCCACCCGTAATAACTAAGTAGACAGTGCGTACTCATAAAGTACATGGCGGTTACTTCCAAAATTTCCAAAAACTACTCTTTTTCTCAAAAAAAATCACCATAAAAAGAACAACATACCTGAAATGAAGATCCAGGTTCATACAAACTTCCACATTAATGAAATCCATCCCCGAATTTACCTAGAATGGTAGCGTAGAAGAAGAATCCTCAAACAGATCTGGACAATATGAATTTACATTTGTCTCCCTCTCCCAAGTCTCATCTTGTACTCGCCCGTGAGACCATAGTACTAGAACCCGATGAACAGACCAGCCACGGAGAACATTCATACTACGAACAACAATGTAACAACCGAGACTTTTATAAGAAATATTTCATTTTTATAAATCATGAAAGGGATCTTTCAATACACACAACACTAGCTTGGATTTATTTACACGCAATCACGACCTTCCTCGATAGCTTGCGTCGTACGCAATACCGAGTTTCACTAAACAACGATATGCTATTAAAATATTATTAAAATTAGCTGTTATGAATATTAATAACCACTTTTTGATTTTTTTTTAAATTTCATCTTTCAAAATGGACTTCATTTTAGGCTTTGGAATATCTAAATTTTCCTAGGGTGAAATTTTGGTATTTTTCTGAAAACTTTCAATTTTTGATGAATAGTGAAAACACTGGGTTACTATTTAAAAACCGAATTTTTATTTAAATAATTATTTAGTTTATTTAAATTTATTTTAGGTCATAATTGATATATAATACCTATATAAGTTCAATGCAATTTATTGGAGTCATTTTATAATAATTATAGATATATAAAAATTTTATTGAACTTTTCAGCGTCTTTTACACACCTCCTAGGTGAATTTGCAAATTTACATAAAACATAATTTTACCGCTTTTGTGAATGGAATTTAAAAAATCTAAGAGACACAGTTGATGTCAGTAAGTAAAATGTGGTACAATGAGATGAAAATATTTTTTGGTGAATAGTAACTTTTTACTTTTATTTACCACGGTTAAAAGTAAATAGGGTAATTAAGGGTAAAAATGATATTATTATTACCCTAACACATGTCCTAATTCTATTGGATATGAGTAATTAGACCAAAAACAACTATAGGAATAAAATATGACCATTTTGGCCCACTTGAATTAGATTAGGACATTTAATATTAATTTATTTAAAGAAGGGTTAAAATAGTTAAAATCAAAGTTTAATAACTATATCATTTTTAATATAGGGTTATTCATAAGATAAATTCTACTATAAGTATTAATTAGAAAGATAAAAAGATTTCATACATAATCATATTTTATTTGTAATTTTTAGATATAAAATAAAATAATTTATTTATGACACAATGATGATGCAGTAATTATCTTATTAATGAAATATTGACATAATTGAGGTTATAAATACACAAATAAATGTAATTTCAAACTTTTTATGAATTATAATAATTTTCGTGGTTAATATGACATGTTCGTATAGATTTAGTTAACTTTTTTCGAACTAATCCTTCTGTTATGATTTTCACAAAAATCAATTACCAAAAAGTGTCAAAATTGACATAAAATAGTTTTTAAAACAAATATAATATTATTAATTGTTATTTTATTCCTAAAGATATAAGGTTCGGCCAAATGACTTATATAAGGTTATATATATTAATAATAAACATCTTGGGGTTCCTTTGTCTTGTTATGGTATGTTTATTAACCTTATAGTGTATGAAAACAAAAAGACACGGTAAAAGTAAAATTATTTAACTTAATGTTAAATATAAATGATAAGGTTAAAATAGAACCCTAAACTTGTCTAAATTATATTGGATGGGAGGATTTATACCAATCACAACCTTAGCTTAGAAATAAATCAATTTGGAGCTATTAAAAACCGAATATGACTTTATAATAAAATAATATTTTTTGTTTTTCCAAAGGTGCCCCTCTACTTCCTTATAAAAGGGAACCTCCTCCCTCTCTTCCTCACACCACTTTGGCCTTCAAGATCGGCTAACCCCTACCAAATTCACTTCTCCACCTCCATTGTAACATCTTAGTGGTCCTGTTTATCTTCAAAGACCAATTTTAAGGCCCTAAAAGGAGGTCTCAAAGAGGCGCTTCAAAGAAGAGGTAATGTCTGTTACCGAATCTTTCAACTTTATTTCTTTTTCCACTTCTTCTTATTTAGTTGTTTCATTATTAGTAATTACATAAGTATCAATCATATAATGTTATTTTATTATTAGTATTAAACAACCTTATTTCACCATATATCCATCCTATAGAAAATGAAATCACCACGCGTGCGTACGTACGTAATACCGTCTCCACGCTGTGGTGTAATCTATTTTCCACCCCCACCATACTTGGATGGGTATAATTGTGAAAATAAATAACTATATATAATTATTGTAAAGTGTTATTTATTCTGAAATAGTATACATACACTCCAATACATTTCAACAAACATGGGAATGATATCATCACTCGTGCGTACATACGGAATACCGTCTCCACGATGTGATACAACTCGTTATACATGATCTTCATTGCATAATGATTATATAAATTAATTGAATGAATTAATATGATATATATTGCACTAATACCATTCTGGAAATGAGGTATCTATAACCTAAAAAGAAGAATAAGAATTTATTCGACAAAACACGCATAAGAACAAAAAGCAATAAACACCCAAATAACAAGTAGCAATGAAATATTACAAATAAGAAGATAAGAATATGTCCATATATGAAATAATAAAAATAACTATGATTCTGGAATATTTCATTGAAATTATTTAAAACAATATACTGGAGGTTCAGACACTTACGAAGCAAATCAGACCTAAGGTAATGGAAAATCTCACAATCTCATTTTTATCTGAGATTGTCTATACTTCAGAATTTACTGGGGAATATTTATCATCCACATCCATGTTTCCGAAATATGTAATATTATATCCATCAACCTATAATTGTTTAAATCCAATTTTACCCTTCGGTGAGTTTTTTGTAAAAGATATGAAATGAATCTTTTGTTGTTTTTCGTACGAGGTACTTTTTGACTTTTCCAGCCAAAGTACGGGAAGAATGTTTTTTTAACTTATACGACATGAATGGATATTTAGAACATTATTTCCATGAATCTTCCTTTACAAGTTTTCATGTTTATTTTTAATCAAAATCTTTTAGTTCAAAATTATATTACATGTTAATAAAGGAAATTTTTTTTGAAGTAGAAAAGATATTTTCCTCAAGAATGGAGTTCAGGTGTTGTATCAAAATTATTTTCCATCTATGATAACATAGGGTTATATTTATATCCCAATTTTTACATTTATTTTATTATGTTATGATGGAATTATTTTTATGATATCCTTTTAATGATTATGTTACGATGACGTCATGTTTAAGAATCCTATTTTTATTACATGGGTTATGCTATGATGTATGGTTTATGATTTTATGGCACACATAAGAATGATATCATTATGAGATGGGTGAGACATATATCTCCCTCCAATGAATTGGGTAAATATTTATATCTCATGAGATATACATGGCTGGAACGACATTTTAATCCGATTTAGTGAAACAGGGTTGAAACGAGGAGTTAACTCAGTTCAGAAATGGACTTTGTCTGCTAAGAGAGTCTTGGTTGTGAGTCTGGACTATTAAGAAATGATTCTCTATGATTATGTGTGTATGCCACAAAGTTTCATGTTTTATGTTATGATTATTGGGATTAAATTTCACTACTATGATATATCCCATGTTATGAAATTATAATCTCTTTTGCAGGTTAAGATTTACAAAATGTTATGTTCTTATGAATATGATGTTATTGATATTTCTTTTGTTTACCCTTACTGAAAATTTGAGCTCACCATTTTGTATGTTTTCTTTCCCCAGGTCATGGAGAAGGTTATTAAGTATGATATGCCAAAAAGGGAGTCTAGATATGATGAAATAAATGGGAGACAACGTAGATGATTTATGAAGCTGTTGTTTATGTTTCCCAGTTTTTAAAGACACTATAACTATACGGACTTTCATGGTTTTATTATATGTTTTAATAAGTGTACTTAAATTTTGAAGTATTAACAATGTATGTAATGTATGGGCCGTTATAGTTGGTATCAGAGGAATGGTATTGTCAACCATTGTAAAGTAGGATGTGAAAGACTTAGTAAGAACTCTAAGTATAAGTCTAAGCATAGAACACAATCTTAGTGTTTTAGAAATGGCCATGAACAACCTATGATAAGACCTTAAGGGTGAAAATTTATTCTTGATTATGTCTTTTTCCTATTATAATTAGTGTTTATCACACTGTTCTTCTTGGTTTTACTCAATGGATGGAACCCGAAGGAACCATGTTAATGCGGAATGTGACGGTAAATGCAATGATTATCCCCATGAGCGACCAAACGTTATGGGAGATGGAATGAAAAATTGTGTAGCCATGCTCACACAACTTTCTCAAGCAATGAATCTTTCAGGACTTCCAAACAAGCAAAGGAAGGAGAAAAATTCTGTTGAATACTTCATGAGGCATCATCAACCTTTATTCAGTGGGTCTTCTGATCCATTAGTGGACGAACAATTGATCAGAACCACTGAAAACGTATTTTCAGTTCTTCAATGTTTTGAAAATGATAAAGTCATCTTAGCAGTATATTGTTTGGAAGGTGATGTTGATCAATGGTGGAATCTTATTAAGATTACGAGGTAAAGGGATGAAATTGGGTCCATGGAATGGGACAAGTTCAAGAAATTATTTTTCGATAAGTACATCCCTTGTATTATTCGAACAAAGATGGAGAAGGAGTTTCTTGAACTGAAGAAAAAGGATGATGAATCTGTTGGTACCTATGAAGAAATTTTTCAAGAAATGCAAGGTATGCTTCCGATATTATTATCCAACCTGAGAGTAAGGTCGATCGATTCTTTAGTGGCTTTAAACCAAGTATTCGAAGGGCGTTATCCATAAGGGACTTCAATGGCTACTAGGAAATTGTTCGATGTGCTCTCATGGTTGAGATAGAGATTGGAGTAACCCATTAGCCATATGGGTTTGATAAGAAGAGGAAACTGGAATTCAAAGGAAAATCAAAAGAGAACACTAAAAATAAGATGAGTTTTCCCTTATGCTCAAAGTGTGGAAAGAAACATGGAGGGAGTTGTCTTAAAGGGACAAGTAAATGGTTTAAATGTGTAAAGGAAGGTCATCAGGCATTTTAATTCCACAAATGGGAAGAAGATGTCTAGTGATGAGAACAAAGAAACCGCTACTCAGAGTGCACCTCCTACACTTCAATGATACAAGTGCAAGGAAATGGGGCAATATTCCAATCAATTCCCTAATCCAAGGGTTGTTGATGATGATCGATGTCAAAAAAACTCTTAAGGCTAAAGACAAAGGAAAGTCACATGCAATTTCTATATGCGATGTTGAGTACGATAATGATGTGGTGAAAGGTACACATACCCTCCAATGTAATGTAGAAAATGTTTTATTTGATTCTGGATCCACCCACTCTGTTATTTCTGAAGAATTTTCTAAGGGTATCACCATATTACCTCAACAATTAGATGTTTAGTTAGCTGTGACAACCCCTAATGGCACAACAGTCACAACAAAAGTTTATAATTCTTCTCCAATTGAATTTTGTTGGAATGTGCTTCCTGAAAATCTTGTGATCCCTCCTATAGTGGAATTTGATGTGATTCATGGCATGGAATGGCTTTATCTATATGGATCTCATATCAATTACCAAGGAAGGTAAGTCACATTTCATATTCCAGATCAATCTATGATCACCTATCAATACAAGGATGAACATAACCTTCCAGTGGAAATTTCATCCATCATATGGGTCTTGATTCCACTAAATGACGGTTATTTATCTCAAATGGTTGGAGAAGAACTTACTATTAAGAATATGCCCATTGTATAGGATTTTGACGATGTCTTTCCAGAGGAATTTCTGGGTCTTCCACCGAATCATGATGTTGAGTTTTCAATAGAACTTGTACCGGGTGCTTTTCCTATTTCAAAGACACCTTATAGAATGGCCCCAATTGAGTTGTAGGAATTGAAGAAGCCACTCTAAGAGAATCTTGATAAAGGATTCATACGCCTAGTGCGTTACCTTGGGGAGCCTCTATTGGGTTTTTTAAGAAGAATGATGGATCAATGAGACTCTACATTGATTATCGAGATCTTAACAAGAAAACTATCAAGATCAAATATCATCTCCTACACATTTATGAATTTTTTTACCAACTACGTGGAGCTCAATACTTTTCCATGATTGATCTTCGTTCAGGGTATCATCAATTAAGGTTCAAAAGGGAGGATATAACAAAGACTACTTTCCGTACAAGGTATGGACACTATGAATTTATATTGATGCCATTTGGTCTTACTAATTCCCCTGCTATCTTCATGGATCTGATGAATATAGTCTTTAGAGACTATGTTGATCAGTTTGTGGTAGTCTTTATTGATGATATTCTTATCTATTAAAAGAGAAATGAAGAACATGATGATCACTTGAGAATTATATTGAAGTCCCTGAGAAAGGAGAAGCATTATGCCAAATTTACCAAGTGTGAATTTTGGCTTCAAAAAGTTGCATTTTTTGGTCACATAATCTCAAAAGAGGGGATATCTGTGGATCCACCAAAAACATCGGTCATCAAAAGATGGTCGAGACCAACAATAGTAACTGAGATCCAAATTTTTCTTGGTTTGGATGGATATTATCGACGTTTTGTGAAAGATTTTTCACGATTATATAATCCACTCACCAGGTTGACTCAAAAAGGAGTTAAGTTCGTGTGGACAAGGGAATGTGAAGAGAATTTCAAGGAGATGAAAAGAACGTTATCCAGTGCACCTGTGCTCACACTTCCTTGTAGTGGAGAATGGTTTGTGATCTACAGTGATGAATCCATGACGATATTGGGGTGTGTTCTTATGCAAAACCATATGGGGATAGCTTATGCCTCACGACAGTTGAAAATCCATGAGCAAAATTACCCAACTCATGATTTGGAGTTAGCTATGATAATATTTTCATTAAAGATTTATAGGGAATACCTTTATGGTGAAAGGTGTGATATTTATTCTGATCATAATAGTTTAATATATATTATCACACAAATGAATCTGAATATGCGCCAAAGAAGATGGCTGGATCTGATTAGGATTACGACTGCTCAATTCATTACCACTTGGGGAAAGAAAACAAGTCGGCAGATGAATTAAGTCAACAAGACCATTCCAACTTATCCATGATGAGGATCACAAAACATCAAATGTTTTTGGATTTACAAAGGATGAATCATGGAATTATAATGAAAGGGGAAAATCGTATCTTTCTCAAATGAATGTTCAACCATCTATACATGTGACGATTAAAGAGACATAGAAATAAGATGTAGATTTACAAAAGAAGGTGAGAAATGTTCTTGAATAAAACCTTGATTATGATGGGATAATAAAGTTCGGGAATCAGGTTTGTGTTCCTCCCATCCCCAAAAAAAAGAAGGAGCTGTTGGATGAGGCTCATAGTTCTTCATTTTCAATTCATCCTGGAAGAATGAAGATATATAGGGACCTGAAAGAGTACTTTTGGTGGGATGGAATGAAAAGAGATGTTGCTGAATATGTCTCTCAATTCTTGGTTTGTCAGCATGTTAAATATGAGAGACAAAAGTATAAGGGGATGTTACAACTGTTACCCATACCATAATGGAAATTGGAAAACATCACTATGGAATTTGTCACTAGACTTCCTAAAACATCCAAAGGCAATATTGCTATCTGGGTTATAGTTGATCGTCTTACGAAGTCAACACACTTCATTGCTATTAGATAAGATTTTTCTCTTCATCATCTTGCTAGGATATATGTAAAGGAAGTGGTAAGATTTCATGGAGTACCACTTTCCATTATATCTGATCGGTATCCTAGGTTTACCTCGAAATTCTTGTGAAGTCTTCATCATGCTCTAGATATGGTGTTGAGTTTCAACACTGCTTACCATCCTCAGACAGACGGTCTATCTGAGAGGACAATTAATACTCTTGAAGACAGGTTGAGAGCTTGCTCTAGGGATTTTAAAGGTGGTTGGGACCAAAACCTACCTTTTTTGGAATTTTCTTATAATAATAGCTTTCACTCCAGTATTCAGATGGATCCTTATGAAGCTCTCTATAGAAAGAAATGCATGACTCCATCTTGCTGGGATGAAGTTGGGGAAAAAATATATTAGGACCTGATCATGATGATGAGATGGAAGAAAAGGTCAGATCTATTCAACAATACATAAGATTAGCTCAGAGTCGACAGAAAAGTTATGCCGACAACCGAAGAAAAGACCTAGAGTTATAAGAGGGTGATAAAGTGTTCTTATGAATATCTCCATGGAAGAGGGTCATGAGATTTGGAAAGAAGGGAAAGTTGATCCCTAGATATATCGGTCCTTTTGAAATTCTGGATCGTGTTGGGAAGGTAGCTTACCAATTGGCGCTTCCACCGAATCTCTCTCAAGTTCACGATTTGTTACATGTATCTCCCCTGAGAAAGTACATACCTGATCCTTCACATGTACTCAGCTCAAGATTTGTACCACTAGAGAAAGATCTTTTTTATGAAGAACAACCGATAGAGATTCTGGATCATAGAGAAAAATTCCTACGCAACAAGACCACTCGCTTGGTGAAAGATTTATGGAGGAACCACCAATTAGAAGAAGCTACTTGGGAACTTGAGGATATGATGAGGGAGAGGTATCCTCATCTGTTTATAATAAAGTGACGAATTTCAATGTCAAAATTCATTTTAAGGGGGGTAGAATGTAACCCGAGACTTTTATGAGAAATCCTTTGTTTTTATAAATCATCAAAGTTATCTTTCACTACACACAACACTATCTTGGCTTTCATTACACGCAATCACGAACTTCCTCGATAGCTTGCGTCGTACGCAATACCGAGTTTTAGTAAACCATGATATGCTATTAAAATATTATTAAAACTACCCGTTATGAATAGTAATAACCACTTTTTGAACTTTTTTAAATTTCGTCATTCAAAATATACTTCTTTTTTGGATTCGGAATATCTAAATTAGCCTACAGTGAAATTTTGGTATTTTTCTAAAAACATTAAATTTTGGATGAATAGTGAAAACACTGAGATACTATTTAAAAACCAACATTTTATTTAAATAATTATTTATTTTATGTAAATTTATTTTAGGTAAAAATTGATACATAATACCTATATAAGTTCAATGAAATTCATTGGAGTCATTTTATAATAATTTTAGATATATAAAAATTTTATTGAACTTTTCACCGTCTTTTAACCACCTCCTAGTAGAATTTTCCAATTTAGATAAAACTTAATTTTACCACCTTTGTGAATGGAATTTCAAAAATCCAAGAGACACAGTTTATGTTAGTAAGTAAAATTTGGTTCAATGAGATGAAAATAATTTTGGGTGAATAGTATCTTTTTACTTTTATTTACCATGGTTAAAAGTAAATATGGTAATTAAGGGTAAAAATGATATTATTATTACCCTAACACATGTCACAATTCTATTGGATAAGTGTAATTCGGCCAAAAACCACCTTAGGAATAAAATATGACCTTTTAGGCCCTCTTGGATTATATTACGACATTTAATATTAATTTATTTAATGAAGGGTTAAAATAGTTAAAATCAACGTTTAATAACTAAATAATTTTTATTATAGAGATATACATAAGATAAATTTGAATATAAATACTAATTATAAAGATAAAATGATTTCTTACATAATGATATTTTATTTGTAATTTTTAGACATTAAATAATTTAATTTATTTATTACACAATGATGATGCAATAATTATCTTATTAATAAAATATTGACATAATTGATGTTATAAATTCCAAAATAAATGTAATTTGAGAATTTATATGAATTAAGATAATTTTATAGGTTAATATGACATGTTAATATTGATTTAATTAAATTTTTTCGAACTCATATTTTGTTATGATTTTCAAAAAAATCAATTACAAAATAGTGTCAAAACTGACATAAAATAGTTTTTTAAATAAATATTATATTATTAATTGTTTTTTTATTCCCAAAAATCTAAGGTTAGTCTAAATGACATAGATAAGGATATATATATTAATAATAAACAACTTGGGGTTATTTTTTCTTGTTATGGTATGATTATTAACCTTATATTGTAAGACAAAAAAGACACGGTAAAAGTAAAATTATTTAACTTAATGTTAAATCTAAATGATATGGTTTAAATAGAACCCTAAACATGTCTAAATTCTATTGGATGAGAGACTTTAGACTCATCCCCACCTTATATTATAAATAAATAAATTTGGATCTATTAAAAACTGAATATGACTTTATAATAAAATAATATTTTTAGTTTTTTCAAAGGTACCCCTCTCCTTCCTTATAAAAGAGAACCTCCTCCCTCTCTTCCTCACACCACTTTGAGCCTTCAAGCTTGGCCAAAACCTTCCAAATTATCTTCTCCACTTCCCTAGATACATCCTAGAGGTCCTGGTCTTCTTCAAAGACCAATTTTAGTGCCCTAAAAGGAGGTATCAAAGAGGCGTTTCAAAGAAGAGGTAATGTCTGTTACCGATTCTTTCAACTTTATTTCTTCTTCCACTTTTTCTTCTTTAGGTGTTTCATTATTAAGTAATAAAATCAGTATCACTCAGATACTGATATGTTATTATCAGTATGAAACAACCCTATTTTACCATCTATCCATCCTACAGAAAATGAAATCACCGCGCCGGCATATGTACGGAATACCGTCTCCACGCCGTGGTGTAATCTATTTTCCACCACCACCTTACTTGGATGGGTATAATTGTGCAAATAAATAACTATATATGATTAAAGTAAAGTGGTATTGATTCTGAAATAGTATACATACACTCCAATACAATTCCACGATCTTGGGAATGATATCATCGATTGTGTGTGCGTACGGAATACCGTCTCCACGATGTGATGTGACTCGTTCTACATGATATTCATTGAATAATGATTATATAAATTAATTGAATGAAATATTATGTTATATATTAGACTAATACCATTCTGGAAATTAGGTATATATAACCTAAAATGAAGAAGAATAATTTATTCGACAAAACACACATAAGAACAAAAAGCAATAAACACCCGAATAACAAGTAGCAACGAAATATTACTAATAAGAAGCTAAGAATATGACCATATATGATATCATAAAAATAACTATGATTCTGTAATAAGTAAATGACATTATTTATATCATTATACCGGAGGTTCGGACACCTAAGAAGCAAATCAGACCTATGGTAAGGGAAAATCTCACAATGTCATTTTTTTCCGAGATTGTTTATACTTCATAATTTACTTGGGAATATTTATCATCCACATACATGTTTCCTCAATATGTAATATTATTTCCATCCACATACAATTGTTTAAATCCAATTTTAACCTTCAGTGTTTTTTTACTAAATGATATGAATGGAATCTTTTGCCGTTTTTCGTACGGGGTACTTTTTGACTTTTCCGGCCAAAGTACGGGAAGAATGTTTTTTTTAAAATTATACAGAATGAATGGATTTTTATAACATTATTTAAATGAATCATCCTTTACATGTTTTCAATATTTTTTTAATCAACTTCTTTTAGATCAAAATTATATAACTTGTTAATAAAGGAAAATGTTTTTGAAGTAGAAAAGATATTTTCCTTAAGAATGGAGTTCAAGTGTTTTATCAAAATTATTTTCCATCTATGGTAATATAGGGTTCTTTTTATATACCTATTTTTACATTGATTTGATTATGTTATGATGGAATTATTTTTATGATATCCTTTTATGGATTATGAAATGATGACATGATGTTTAATAATCCCATTTTTATTACACGGGTTATGCTATGATGTATAGTTTTTGATTTTTTGGAACACATAAGAATGGTATCATTATGAGATGGGTGGGACCTATATCTCTCTCCAATTAATTGGGTAATGATTTATAACTCATGAGATAGACATGGCTGGAGCAGCAGGTTAATCCGGTTCAGTGAAATAGGACTGAAACGAGGAGTGAACTCAGTTCAGAAATGGACTTCGTCTGCTAAGATAGTCTTGGCTGTGAGTATTGACTACTAAGAAATGATTCTCTATGATTAAGTGTGTATGCCACAATGTTTCATGTTTTATGTTATGATTATTGGGATTACATTTCACTACTATGATTTATCAGATGTAATGAAATTATGATCTCGTTTGCAGGTTAAGATTTACAAAATGTTATGTTCTTATGAATATGATGTGATTGATATTTATTTTTTTACCCTTACTGAGCATTTGAGCTCACCCTTTTGTATGTTTTCTTTCCCCAGGTCAGGAAAAAGGTTATTAAGTAGGATATGAAAAAAAGGGACTCTAGATATGACAAATAAATGTAAGACAACGTAGATTATTTATGAACCAATTGTTTATGTTTCCCAGTGTTTAAAGACACTATACCCTATACGGTCCTTTCATGGTTTTGTTATATGTTGTAATAAGTGTTCTTCAATTTTGAATTATTAACAATGTATGTAAAGTATGGTTCGTTATATACAATCCAGATAGGATTATCCTAGAACAAGGAAGCCACCTCTAACTCAACCTCCTTGGTTTGAAAAGCATTACACGAGTCTGAGAAGTAATTTAAGAGATAAAAAATGTGGAAAACGTTGTGCATAGCCCAATACCTTTGAGGTAACTGCAACCGATAGGCAACCTGACCTACTATCCTGAACCCCTCAAATGGCCTGATGTACCTCAGTGAAAGCATACACTATCTCCTAATCCTCTTGTTCCCCAACCTCGGTGTGACACATAGGAAATCCTGATCCTCAACATCAAACTCCAGAGGTCGTCGCCACCGATCAGCACAAGACTTCTGTCGAGACTGTACAGTATCCATCTTCTTCTTAATCCAATCTATCCCTTTTTTGGTCTCCTAGATAAGTCAAGGTCCAAGCATAATTTCCTCTCTTTTATCATGCCATCATAAGGATGATCGACTTGGCCTACCGTACAAAGCCTCATAAGGTGTTATCTGAATAGTTTCTTGAAAACTATTATTATAGGAACACTTCACAAGAGGTATGTGATTCTCTTAAGAAACTCCCAAATCCAGGATACTTTATCTAAGAATGTCCTCAAGCACCTGAATCATACGTTTGGACTGGCCATCTGTTCTGGGGTGGTAAGCTGTACTCAGAAATACAAGTGTACCCAAGGGATTCTGCAATCCTTGCAAGACCTGAGAAGTAAAACGTGCATCCTTTTTCTGAAATAACGAAGTGTGGAACCCCTTGTAATCATACAATCTCTCGGATGTACAACCTTCCAAGATCATCAACATTTAAGGTCTCTTTGATTGGAAAGAAGTGATAACACTTTGTGAGTTTTTCAATGAACACCTAAACAACATCGTTCCCTCGATGCGACATCATAAAACCTATCACGAAGTCCATCAAAACATCATTCCATTTCCACATAGAAATGGGTAACTGCTGTAAAATCCCTGCTAGTTGCTGATGCTCCGCCATCACCTGCTGACAGGTGGAACACCTCATCATGACACCAGTAACATATCTCTTAATACATGGCCACCAATACTGACGGTGTAGATCCCGATACATCATGGTGACACCAGTATGTACTTCCCAAACTGAGGAGTAAATTTCTTGCATCATCTCCTCGCGTATGTATGCTAACACCCATACGTGCCCATGAAAATGAAAGATCTCACCCTCGCCTATGGCCCATCCAGGAATAGGGTCCTCTCATGACACACTTTTCCATTGTACTAGGCCTTCTGAATATGATAGTTGTCTCATTAAAACTCGATCAAGAAGAGTAGAGGTAATAGCTATCGATGGAAGAAAATGTTTCCCCTGTCTAATGTGCACCCCCAAATTCATCTCAGAGAACATAGCCACAAGCTTCCACTCACTGTTGGCCTCCTGAACTGCATGTATCTGATTCCTCCTGCTCCATGAATCAGCCATCACATTGCCTTTCCCAGGCGTGTAGGTATGCTCAGTGTCATAATAATGAAGGTACTCAACCCACCTTCTCTTTCTCAAATTAATGTCACGCTATGTCAATATATACTTGATAATTTTATGGTCCATTAAAAACACAAAATTCTCTCCAAGAAGATAATGACTCCAATAGTGCAAGGCATGAACAACAACAACCATTTCAATATTGTGTGTCGGTTAATTCCTCTCATGTGGCCTCAAGTACCGAGACCCGTACGCATCGACTCCTCACCCCTGCATAAGCACTGATCCAAGTCCGATACATGATGCATCATATTAAATAGTGTAGCTCTTGCCAATATCTGGTAAAACTAGTATCGGTGTTGAAGTCAACATCCCTTTCATCTCCTTAAGGAATACTCATAAGGAATTCACCACAAAAACATTTCACCCTTCTGATTCAGGACCTGTAGTGGCACTACTAAGCATAATAAGTCCTTTATTAAATGTATGTAGAATCCAGCCTACCCTAGAAAACTATTTACATTAAAAATGTTCTTTGATTGTTCCCAGGAAACTACATCCCATACTTTTTCTGGGTCTACTAAAACTCCAGTCTCCAAGATAACATGACCCAAGAAGTGAATCTGGTCAATCCAAAAGTCTCATTTTGAGTGCTTAGAATATAACTGATGCTCTCTCAGTGTACTAAAAACAATATCAATATTGGTAGAATGGTCATGTCGAGTGTGAGAGTACACCAAGATATCATCCATGAAAATCACCATGAAAGAATCTAAGTATGGACGGGACACTCAGTTCACTAGTTCCATGAAAACTACCAGCACGTTCGTGTGATCGAACGGCATAACCTCATATTTGTGTAGACCATACCTGCTCCAAAAAGCTGTATTATGTATATTAGATGGTCTAATGAGAAAATGATGCTAACCGTATCTCAATTCAATCTTCTAGAACACCAGGAATCCTCAAATTTCATAAAAGGGAACATCAATCATTGGCATGTGATGTCTATTCTTGACCATAAACTAGTTCATCATCCGATAATCAAGACAATGTCGGGGGGTACTATTCGCCTTTATCGTAAACAGAATAGGTGAACCCTAAGGAGAAGTACTGGGTCAGATAAAAACCTTTTTCTGTAACTCCTCTAACTACTTCTTGAGCTCCTGTAACTCTGGTGTAGCCATATTATAAGAAGGAATTGAAACTGGTGCCACTCTGGGAATAAGATCAATAGAAAAGTATACCTCTCACTTCGGAGGAAACCCAGAAAAGTACTTAGGAAAGATGTACCTAAAATTATCCACAACTGGAGGAATGTCTATCTAAGAAGCCCCTTATTCATCCAGATAAATACTAGAAATCCGGATTGTATCTCCTCTCAACCCATGATGCTCGGGTCCCGCTCTTCTCGCATGGACATCCCGTTCTCCATTATGAAGAAATGATCAGCCCTCTAGTGATGTGAGACTCACCCTAGGACAACAGAAATTGGAAAATACCTGGATAGAAACTAACAATTCCATTCAGATAATGACATCATATCTTATCATATCTAGGACATAAAGGTCCCAAATGAATTGAAACCCACCAACCTCAAGAGATAACTCCATGCACTAATGTACACTAGTCGTTCTTTTCCCCAACAGTGTGTCCAATGTCAATACATCAGTAGAAATAATGATACAGAGCCTATGATTATCCAAAATAGTAAAAACAATAATGGTATAGGAGGAACCTATATCGAAAAGTGTAGAAGCTAAAACTGAGGAAACTAAGATCGTACCTCTATCTTTAGAGGGTCCATGATCCTACTCCTTCTAGGTCTACTCCTCTACAAATGTTTGACCTGCACCGCAGCCTTGTGACCCTACCTGATCACCATGAGCTGATCCACCCTACTATCACTGAATTCCTAGTGACTAACTATAATGGGCGTGATATCCTTATCAGCCTGAATGGTCGAAAGAACTCCAGTTCCTAGATTGATGGGAAACTGGTGGCGCTGCTCCAGAATGTGGATCCATTGAAGAACTACTGTCACCAGTTGCATGTGAGAAGATCTAATACAAATGCTAAATATGGCCAATCTTTTCCCAAGATTAGCACTCCACTAGGTCTTTAGGTAATTTATCCTCATATGACCTATTTTACCTCACTTGTAGCACACCACCTGGAAACATGATGATGTGTATCACCTCCTTGGATCACCGCACGAAGACCCCCTGCTGTGCTTCCTACTATCAGTAGGAGGGATTCTTACTCCAGATTTCGAGCTTCCATGACTCAAAACTCCAGAATCCCATGTATAGTGCATTGTGATCATCGCCTGGTTGATGATATAATTGATGGAAGTTAACCAGAAGATGTTAACCTATGATCAGATGTTGTGAATGAGACCATCCTCAAATTTTTTTTCCAGGAATAACTCATCACCTCTAGAAATAGGCATAAAGCATTCCAGCTTTTGAAATGAGTTGAATACTTCATAACAGAAAGAGTACCCTTCTCCAGACTCATGAACTCTCATGTTCTATCAGCCCTCAAAGTCTCTGGATAGAAGTATTCATAGAAGGCACGCTGGAACTCATCCCAAGCCATGACCTGATGGCATCCCACCTGCGAGATCACATCCCACCATCAAATGGAAGAATCCCAACTCATGTACTTAGAGAGATTGACCCTCCTATCTGGAGTCATCTCTAGATGCTCGAAGATAGACAACATGGCTTCTAACCATGACTCTGTATGCTGAGGTCCTCCTTCCCTTGTGAAACTGGGAAGATGCTGCTGCAGGAAAACCGACGTCAACTCTACCGTAGAAGGGGTATGATGTGGTACTCCTCAGAAGGTCTTAATGATCCTCATGAAGCCCTATAAGAACTGTTCATCTGCACCTGTGTCCGAAATGACGGTTGTTGTCAATACTGGCACAACTGGAGGATCTGATGGTAGTCCTTGATCAGTCATGTTTGGTGTCAGATATTTTCCCTGTAACTGGCATACAACTGGAGGATGTCTCGGTGGCATGACTCTATAAGGTCAACCACACACCTTAAATATTATTATAATGGACTGAAAACTAGGACATTATAGAGGTATCATGAGAAAGAAAGAATTCATGTATTTCAAAACATGGATACATGGTGTGTATATTGTCTACATGGCATGTTCCAATAATCATTCACATGGGCATGTACTTTTTCCAACCCTAGTCGTGTAACACCCCATACACGGCGTGTTGTACTTACACATGGTATGTACGTAAATCAACTTTCCATACCCGAGTTCCCATACACATCAAGGACACACGGTTCTCATAGAACAAGACTACAAAGCATGTTTATGAAAGACACGGCATGTACTCGATGATCTTCACTGACCCGTGTTGTTGTTAACACAACTGGATACACAATTCATACTTCACAGTGTGTTTCAGATGGACACAGTGTGTACTCGGAAGATTTTGTCATCCCGTGTTGTTAGTTACATGGACGGATTCTAGGGATTACACTACAAGGCATGTTTTGAACTGCCACGGAGTGCATTTAGAGAAGACTCAACTGATCTGTGATGTTAGTGACATGACTGGTTACATGGTTCTACAACATGGCATGTACATCAGGTACACGGCGTGTCCTACCAATGATTTTTAAACCCCATGCCACTGCCAACATTGTCTAAGACATAGTTAGAGACTACACAACATGTACATATAGTACACAGCGTGTACTTAAGAAAAACAATTTCTTCCCGAATAGAAGAACACATGACATGTATTCAACATTAAACGGTGTGTATTCTTGGGTTTTCCAGACAGTAATTCTCAGATACTACTCCGGAGCGCAGAAAACAATGAAACACACCAAAATGTGCCAAATTCCGATCATTTAGGGCCCATACTCCCCTCGAATAAAACCTTGTAAAATTATACATGTCATAAATAAGGATAACAGGGAAATGATTTAGTAAATTCTGGTCCACGAGGGAGCATAACACCTCACAGACCAAAGTATGGAGTTCATTCAAATAAAACCTTACACAATAAATACCCTATAAAACAATAGGTATTATATCAAGGCATATATCACAACAACATGCATATCTAGTACAACATGTATCACAACAACATGAAATCTCTAATGCAACCTAAATGGCATTGCAAAAATTCATGACATGTGATTTCTAGTAATTTCCTATATGATGCATGAGATGGAATACCCTCATCTCATCAAGTTTCAATAAAAAATTGAACCTTAATAACATCAATAATAACATCACGAAACATATGAATCACTCAAAGTGAAATCATATGAACTGTAAAATTTTCAAAACCAAAAAAATTGAATAAACGAGGTAGATTTTCTTTTCCCTATATGAGGGTAAGATAATCCCAAGAACAACTTACTACCAAATACTTATTTAATCCAATCGCTGTCTATAGGCTCTTAATATAATGTCCTTATAAAATAATTCCTCTAATACCACTTTGTAACATCCCGGTTCCAGAAGCCGTCCAGGGACCCCCCGTACCTGGTTGGTCTCATGGCCTCAAGCACATTTCCCCTAATTCCAGAGGCTACCATCTAGTAGAGCGGTCCTTGGGTGTGATTGTGGGGAAAATATTCCCTCATTGGTAGAGTGACACAAAAGAATAGAAACAGATAGCAATATATGATTCTGTAATAATATCAAATAACACGAAACATTAGAAATATGAAGAAATAAAAAACTAGAGCACATATAAACAAATGATGCATGATATATACATCTAAGAATGAATCCAAACAAATCACAATGATGAAATAAAATAATAATCCCAAGTTCAAGGAAAATAGTAAACTGCTCCATAGCATCACAAGACAATGCTTGGACCCATGCTCTCCAACTCCAAGAAGTCATGTACCATAAGTACAAGGGTGCTTTCCCTTATCTATACTTGTAACAATATAATCTGTTTGAGCCCAAAATCATGACCAGAATAGGGTGAGAGACTTAATCCAAATAGGAAACCACCAATATATATGTGTCTAATAGTCAGTGAATATATATGGAAGATAATAAGAAAAAACAGTAAACAAGGAAGTGCACAAAATTAAACATTCCTACAGTTCAAAGCATTCAAACACCATATGGAAGTAAGAAGATATTCAAAAACATGTAACCCTATGGGATGTAATAAAAATATATCCCCTCTGGTCATACATAGAAAACACAAGCAACCCTCTATGAAGAATTCACATTCTAACCCCTCTGGTTCAGCTTTAACATAGACTCTCGGTGGAATCACCAACTTTCAATTCCCCCTATAGTCTCTTATAGGAAACTAGAAGGCACTCTGGGAAATCACTTACCTCACATTCCAACTTTTTCCCACATCAAGGAACTACATAAACTCTTAGGAAGAACTATATTCAATTCCCCCTATGGTCTCGCTTCATAACAAAAATAACGGACACTTTGGATAACCCCTTACATCTATTCATCCTATGGTTCACTAAATCATGTTCTCACAACCCTGTGTAATTCAAACAAGAATTTAAATGCATATCGTCCAATTTAAACCACATGAACGACATGGATAATAGTATACAACATAATAGCTTGTCAGATAAACATCACACCATCATATAATACTAGTCAAGGGAAACAAACAAGATAACCTAACAAGCTAAGCAAGACCAAAGGATTATAAACAATCATGCATGGGAAAACATGTCTAAAGAATAGAAATTAACACTATTCTCATTCAATTGACCTCTACTCAAGTATACAAGCATATCATTCAATTTTCAGGGCTAAAAATGTAAACATTCAATACCCCGTTCAAGGGTATTGGGGAATGTTCGACATATTACTATAAGACATTCGTTGGAAAGGCCCAAACCACCTACCTTGGAGTTGTAGGATTGATATACATGAAACTAAATCCTTGAATCTCCCAAAATCATTGTAGATATACAAAAATTCTCAAGACAATCAACCAAAGATAACTATTGAAATTGGAGGAATCATGAAACAACGATCTTGGAGAAGGGAGAGCATACTGTGGTGATACCAATGCAATCGAAGATGGTCTATTTGGATAAAAGACACTCGATTGTGGGTTCGGGGAAAGATAATAGTCATACAGGTTCTCTCGGATGAACTTGGTTGAGATGTAGATTGTTCTGTCCATCAGACATGACCCCAGCCCATTTAATGAAAAACAAAAGAAATACACTACATGTACTTTATAAGTAAACGACCGGTACTTGCCTTCACCTGCCCCCACATTAAGCAGTATCTAGGTCACCACACACGGTCATGTGCATGTCCGCTACATAGCCAACACCTGGCTACACATCGTAACTGAGTTCATGACATATAATCATAAAGTAAACTTCATGTACTTTTAGAATTTCCAAAAACTCCTCTTTTTCTCAAAAAAACAACAGAAAAAAACATACCTAAAAAAGAAGATCTGGGTTCTTATAATTATCACCATTGGGATATATAAAATTCACACCTCTTAAAAAACCAATGAGGTATTGTTATGATTTTAAACGGCCAATACATATAATTAGATAAAGTCCAAATATGTCCATGATGTAAATATCCCAAATTATATGATACTACGCTACCTCAAAGGGACATCACTTTCACAAATAAATGTTTCAAGATCATACAACCAATGTTCTATCGATATTCATAACCCCACTCAGAAGCTAAACTCATAGAATCT
Organism: Viscum album; assembly: GCA_963277665.1. NCBI lineage: Eukaryota > Viridiplantae > Streptophyta > Magnoliopsida > Santalales > Viscaceae > Viscum > Viscum album. The sequence goes on along the minus strand of OY728120.1, from coordinate 1,061,556,824 downwards.
AACCATTCACATGTTGTACAGATATAAAATAATGATAGTCACCATTATCAAAATATGCTCTAGAAAGTGTATAATCTATAAGAATAGTGACCCCTACCGATCGATTGTCCATTATCACTATTCAAAAGTGTTGGCTAAACTGCATGAAAATATACTGCCCCTCTACCCTATAATGAATTTCGAGTCCCTAGAGATATACCACAATGTTGATACAAGAAATAATACCTAGAGGCACCATGTCCAATATCTCAACCACCATGTCTAGTAGAACCCCAACTGCAAGATAGATACTGGTTTAAAGAACCCCTTTTGGTACATTGATTTGGACTAGCTCTCCCATAATTACTTATCTATCATGGGTTCATACATAACCTCTATAGATTTACCATCACACCATATGAATGAATCTATAATGGTGGTTAGGGAAAAAATATATGAATGTGACATAGCCTACCATGCTAGTCACAGATCACACGAGCAAGATCTTGTGCCACTATTCCTTCCACTTCTCTAGTCAAAATTCTCATAATGATGCTTCATTTCCTTAGAAGTCATAGATTATTACAATACAACAGAAACCACATGTACTCCACTAGAATTCTCCATCAGGTTCCCTGAAGAAATGAGTTATTGATTCACCACTTTTGAAAACTATTTCTTCCGATATATATTCAAATGTAATTTAATTTCATATTTAATTATATTCTAAAACTGTTTCCCCTCCATATCTACATATCCCAACAAATTTGATGAAAATTTATTGAAATCTAAAAAGAAGCCATCATTGTCCATAAAGACATACTCCCATGATTCATCCTCATAGAATCATCCTCTCTCCCCTTTTAAAGCATCTATGGGTAAATGTTCTCCATGAAATTATCTTGAAAGACCATCCACTCCATATTATCCAGCTATTATTCATGAGTTTGGTTGTCCCACCAATGCTTTGATTTACCACATAACATGTAATAAACAAAATTTAATCTTTTCATATGAGTCTCTATGTGGTCTTGTATAGTCTAAATAGACTCAATATAGAATCCAACTGCCTCAGTTATAACCTCTTCAATAAACATCAGAGGGTGCTACAACTGAAACTCCCAATTCAATTCAAATATATTCTTCACATCTTTCCTTGGGTATCTCTAAATAAAATGTATGAACTGAACAATGTTTTGATTGAATTTATCTTTGAAATTTTCACCCATCACTATTAGTGATTTAGGTTCCACTAGTGTCAGATCATCTCTATCCATAACCTCTTGTCACCCTCTCAACAAGAATCATCATGGATTCATATATCTACAATTCTAAAATCATTTCCTAGGATGCATTACACTACATATAAAATTTTACATAAGTGGGATTCACATAATCCATAATATGACAACCCCACAGACCCTGCCACATGGTAAAAACTAAGGCACTATCACTAACATTAATCATCCCTAGTTTAGGACTAGGTTAAAAAGTGTTAACACATTTTCATTTTTCCAGTTTCTCATTAGACTCCAGGATTAAATTTTAATTCATAACATGTTATGTTATTTTAAATATTTCAATTCTTATTATGCACCTTTCTGTGTTCAAAATTACATGATCAATGAAATACATTTTCATTTAAAAAATTTCTAAAAACTGTATTTTCCTTATGCATGCCTAAAACGATGCATGTAACATAAAAATCCGGAGTTAATAAAATGATGCATTCATACACAACTCTCACACGTACACATCCATGGGGAAAATCACATAAAATCTCATAAATAATAATAACACCACTCAACAAGTGCATCAATCGATGTGAAATAACATCCAACTATAACAATAAAAGTCAATAACTATAATTGAACCCTGTATATATAGCATTTACCCTCGTACATGTGATATATACTCCCTTGAATGAGTTCTTACATATGAAATGACTCATCCAATTGTAATTTATACCTTTACATAGTACTTAGAAAAATTAAAATAAAATAAATCTCATTTGATACCACATTGTGAAGTCTCGTCCTCGGTGCCACACACCGATGCCCTGAGACGGTGGGTTAGATGATGTCTAGATTGTCTCTCCATATGCCAGAAGCTGCCGACTAGCTGAGAGGGTCTAATATTGATAAAGGGGAGACAACAACCTCTTTATCAAAGAAACAAAATAGGACATTAAAATAAAATATCCAATTGAATATCCATAATCAAAATAATATCACTATTATAGGATGATCACGCTATGAATAAAATATCCAAACTGAAATATTATGTATTTCATTCCATATTATGTTCCTTGTGTGCAATAAAAAACCAAAAAAGACACTAACTACTATAATAGGGACACGACACCAGGTATGTTCCCTTATTCAAGCTCTATCACAACTAATCCATCTAACATAGGGCTCCTTTCCTTGTCCAATCCGAAAAACATGAATTCTATTAGGGTACTGGTTTGGAATCCCAAGTAGGGTATGATTACAACTCAGTAGTCCAAAAAAAATGAGTAAAACAATATGTAATTAAAAACATTGTCTAATTTTGTATAAATAATAAAATATAATTCATATTTAAATAGTCATCACTCATTAAATTATTCTTTAATTAACCACATAGATCCCCAGGATCATAATGAAACCTATACTATCAATATCTACTTCAGCCGGTATAGGATTCTAATGTATCCCCAATGGATATCACACATCAAAACACTATTTTTATCACATTTCATTTCATTTGAATTCATAATAAAAATCATTATAACTGTAGTCCAATACCATTATTTTGGTATTACAATGCCATATATAGAACCTATCAATATTTGGAGAGATAATAAATGTCTCAATACCCATTTATTAGTCAATAAAATTCAGTTATTAGGAGATTTATTTTTTGTATCACAATAATATATCATGAAATCACATATGGGTATTTGGAGCATTAGTCCATGTCCCACACTTTTATATTAATCAATCGCTGTGATATCATAGATATCACATCAAGAAATGATAATCAAAATTAACCCATTAGATAAAATTTCACATCATGGAATACCATTTCAATTCATCACAAAAAAGATGGTCATTCAATTAAATGACATGGAATAATATGAAAAATTCCCATTAAGCCATTTTCAATATTTAAATAATATAACCCATTAACCCATTAATGATAAACATACCATCTCATAATACTCATTTTTAATTAATTTATAATCATATTAATTGGAAAATTGTAGAAAAAAAATTATCCATCAATTCTATAATACCAATATTCCATTAATTAATTTACCAATTAATTAATCCAATTCCAACAATTCTAACTACCCCAATTTCAACCCAATTCATTATCACATATAGATTAAACATATTAAATTTAATTTCCAAAGAAATTTCCCAATAATGGAAATTTATATTTTATAATTACATAAACATTATTAAATAAATAAAAGGGTAATTTCAATTTAAACAACCTACCTTAAAACTGATAAAAAAATGCTCTCCAATAGAAAACCTAAATTGAAGAAGAACAACAATGATAATAAAAAACAACAATACCTAGACAAAAACCTATATAGAAGATGAAAATAACCACTATCCAACAAAACTATATCTAAATCCATTCCCATTAGGCGAAAAAAAAAATATTTTATTCAAAAAGAGATACAATACATTGAGAAATCTAATGGGGATAAAAACACATATTGGGGGGGAATCCATCAACAAATCATTGATTTGTCATGAATAGAGGATGGAAGGGCTTGGAATGCATACATAAGCCTCCATAAATGAGATAATGTTTTGTAGGGTCATGATTTGGTGTTTAATGATATATGTCAGGGGGTATGACATTTTTTAACAAATATTCGAGCCTTTAAATTTCCACATGCAAAGTTTCTTGTACCAAGTGAATAGTTCTCACTAACTACGTGCCTAACTATTCAGCTCTTATCATTGGGGTCACATGATAACTACTAATTGGGTGAATGTTATAGTAAACGAGTATCTATCCATGTGAATCACCTCTATTTATATTAGCACGTTTTTTGGTCTGGGTGCATAGATTGAGAAAACCATGCACCAACCGTGGACTTCCCTTTTTTCCATTCAAATCCACCAATTTCACCCAAAAGCTGTCTAAGGAAAAACCCAAACAAGATATACTAAACACAAAGAAAAATAATACTTATAAATTATCTTGACACATCTCTTGAAAATTTCTGGAACTTATAATAGTTTTGTTAAAACGAATAGAATAATTATAATAGAAAATTATATTAATTGATTCATTATTTTTTTGACATCTATAAATATAATAAATAATAATAATTTTTTTATATTATTCAAAAAATGATAATAAATAATTACTTTCCACAAATTAAAAAATATATTATTTATAAATTTCATTATTTCAAATTATTTATTAATTCATATGAACTAATAAATTAGTAATATACCTTCAATAATCTTTTAATCCCTCCAACATATAATTAATTGAACACTTAACAGAAAATTACAAATTAATTATTTACATACTAACTAAAAAATTAACAAAACACGACTTGATAAAAGGCCAATACAATTTAAAATATTAATGAAAATTAATCATCCCCAACAATTATTAAATCCAAATAATCTATTATTTAAATTCATATATTAATAGGATTTAAAATATTTGTACTATAATCCTTCTAACCAAATAATATTTTTTGAAACAAAATTCTGCACAACCCCTTGGAATTTGGCACCATATATGGTATTATAACTATTATTATAGATGAACCCATAATATTACTACCTTATTTCAATTTAAAAGCATAAAACTTCAACTCGCGTCACTTAAATGTTTTATTATGTATTAAATTATAAAATATTTAAATAAATAACTCTCAATATAGAATAGAAAAACACTTAACACAAACAATATTACACACATGAAAAGTGTTCATATTGAATCCCTAATTCAAAAATTAATTCATCATTTGGAATGATTATAGGCTCAATTATATCTCTATGTTTTACAAAAAAAATCATTTTTTTATCAAATAACCCACTTTATTTTTGACCATTATAATATAACGGAGAATGATAGAACAAATTTTTATTTATGAAAAAAATGACAATATCAAAATCATGTTTATCAAAACTTATAGTTATAAGTAAATAATATATTATTTCATATTGATTATATTTATTTTATAATTAAATTGTAAATTTTATCCTCGATATTTATTTTTTAACCAATATATGGTTAGAGATATAATAATTTTGTTTTAGTAAAAAATACATGTTTATGGATCTGTAAATAATTCATTCCATTGTTGTAGTACCATAGTGAGACACCAGAAAATTAAATATGGTATAGTATATAGTGTCTATGAATTTGATCTATGAGTATCTGAACAAGTGGATAATGTCTATTCATTTCAAATGGCTAAATCAAGTTGTGAATTAGATGATGTAAAGTTAGTCTTAAAAAGTTATATCAAATTCATGTTACGAGGAGGAATAATTCACACATTATGTGTATTTCCCAGAAAACAATCATGACGTGTGTTCATTTCATGACATGAGCTCAGGAGGAAAAATATATGTCCACCCTAATTCATGCTTAATTTTTAATTCACCACAAAAGTGGATAAATGGAAGAAAACATAAAATATTGAAGCCACATGACCTACACATTGAACCATTTATTTATGGCATGAACATTAAGTCATCAATGGATCTGAATTCAATGAGATGAAAGATACTTATATAAGAATATAAATTCATAAGGATCCCTACTACTACAAGACACAATATAAGATGGATATTGTCAAAGATATAGTGCACATTCGAGTATCTCTACTAATGTTTCTATTCATCCAACATGTTAAACATTACATTATTCCCCCTTATGATTATCATGATGGTGTAGTTGGGTTGTTTCTGGTGATGAGATCCTATGGGGTGTTTCTTGGTAATATGATTCTCTTTTTATTAATGTATGGTTTTATATATTCTAAATTTCAATTCAAAATCTCAACTTTTTTTCATTGCATGAACAAAGTGATGGGAATTGATGGGTATCTTCTTAATGTATTAACTAATTTCCCTAATTTTCATATGAACATTAATATATATAGATATTTAGTGTTAAAATAATGTTTAGAGTCACATATTTTTGTTATCAAAATAGTTAATTTACAATATGGTTATTAAGAGAATTGAATTTTGGATAAGGGTACTGAGACAAAGGATCATTTCAGACAAAATTCTATGACTTTTTTTATTGAACAAATAATTCCCCAAATACAAAACACATGAACCTAAAAACTATGAAAATAGAATGATTCAAAAAATTATTCCAAAACTAAACCACATTACTTATATTTTTATCTCTCATAAATGAAGTAATCAATTGTATTATATATTATTAAAATAGACTATATTAATTTTTTTTATTTTCTTTCTGTGTTGGAATTTATACATTATAATTACTATATTTTTCCCAAATTTATGAGTGTATAAATAATTAAAATTGTGTTCCCTGATAAGAAATTAAAAACTCATTTTGTGATGTCAATTTTTCTTATATTGATGATGATTTTTCAAGTATGCCTATTTTAATTAGAAATGAAAGTATTTTTTTTTTATTTTTTACTCTCATTATTCTTATGCTTTCATATCTGGTAATAATCTCATACATAACTAAACCACTCATGGGAAAGTAAAATAAGACGATCTTGCGTATGACCCTTATCTATAGATAACCCTAAAATAATAGAGATATAACAATGAAGATTCTAATCATGAATAACATTTCCTATCCAGATATGTGCTAGGTAGACCACTAGAGATGATCAAAGTCAAAGACTATAGTAAAACCTCATGCTAAGGTATTTACCCCACAATTATAATGTTTTAAATCTCTTTCCTAATTTATTAATAAATTAATCCATTGTATATACATGTCATCAAACATGATCTAGTTTTCAAGGATACTGAATGGAGACGCAAAATATCACATTGGTAGTTTTCTAGGAATTTTTATACTTTTGAATTTAAATACATCTCAAATGATTAGGTAAGATATATGTTATTTACATTCTCATTAATGTAAAAAGTAAATTAATTGATTCGGATCATGTCATTTCATTACAATACTAAATGGGATGATTTGGTGAGAAACATTTATACCCAATTGATCCCTCCATCCTAATCCATGAACATCTAGGAAAATTGTTTAAATTTTGGACAATTTGATGATGAATCAATTTATAGTTCAGGGTAATTATTTTTAGATTTAATTAAAAATATAACTTATCATGTAAAAGAATTTTTAAACTATTTAAAAAAATTTATAAGGTACTTTCACCTAAAAAAGAGTCAATCATTAATGATGTTATAGGCTGATAACTGATGATGGGGTCGCAGATGGAGATTTATAGGCTTTGGGCTCAGATAGCTAGTAATATATTTTAGTGGATATCCAAAGCCTCCCAAAGGAAAGTGCAGAATATGGTGGATAATAAATGAATGGGTTCCGAAATGGAATCCAAAACTAGTAAGCTGGATGTGGTGATAGAACTCTATAATAATAAATGTATATACATTGAAAATAAAAATTATATTAATTACAATAGACAAAATAAATTTCTAGGTAGGAAGCCACAATAACAGCAAGATCAATGATACTAATGAATTCCATAGAGATAATAGAAACAAAAACTCCATGCCCCTCTAATCCCATGCCAGATCGATTATTTATAAGATACATCAGCCACATTTATGATCACATCGAGGGATCCAATCTAGTAGATCAAAGAATAATTATTCAATAAAATGATCACATTGTGAAAAATTTAATTTATATTTTTTCAAATTGATGAACAATATAATGGGAGGATGGAAAAAATAATAACATGAACCCTTGAATCAGAACCATGAGGATATTTGAAATTTATAAGATAATGAAGTAGAGAATTCATTAATGAAAACCCTGAAACAAGGTTAATAAAAAAAATTAATCTAAATAGGAATTTAATTAGTTTGAAAATATTTGAATGATTAAGTTAATTAATATCATTGAAGGAACATAACTCATATTATGTGTCTCATTTATTATTTACAATGAATGTAAATTAAGATTAGCTGGATGTATAAAAATGTAAATTTATTGAAAATTTTATAGATGCATATTAATTTTCATTTTTAAAATTTAATTTCCAATATTCTGTTATACTCACTGTTTATGAATTAACTAATTAAATATGTATGAGATCATAATTATATTTTAGTAATACTTCTTATAAGAGAGTTCTCATCAATAGTGTCGTATGATCTACTAATAATTCATGCTAACCTATGTTTAAATTCCTACTCTTACGTGGTATAATATGTTTAGAAAATATTTATGTGAGTTATGTGTGAGTTTCAAAATCATGTCATAAAACACCTTTAAAATATTAGGACATGATGGGTTGATTACCACATAAGTTTACATCAATTAATAGATTCATAAGTGAAATATTCAGGAGCAATGATTGAATATATTTTTGATAATGTAGAGAAATTAATATTCCCTATCGACATTTTGGTGCTTGATACGAAGAGGGAGAAGAAACCTCTCATATTGGGAATAACATGTTTAGAAAATTAAATTCATTTAAAATTTTGAAAATGGTGATAATTTTTTATGATTGGGTAGTGAGAATGTATGTTTTAACATATATAGATAAATTAAAATCAATGTCATAATGGATTATGATTTTAATAGGAAAAATGTTATGAAGTTCAAGAGGTTCCTTATTTAGAAGAAAATTAATTGGTGTTCATTTTCTATACTAATTAAAGAAGAGAAAATATATTATTAAAATTATAATACTATGATTTAATATCACCGAAAAAGGAGGACTATCTGCTATGAATAAAGTTGAATAAGGTCAATAGTTTGGATGGTGCACAACCTCAAACATGGATTTTCCAATATAACAACATATTTGTGGATAGGTCCAGTTGATGTTTAGAAATTTAAACCCCAATGAAGAAGAGAGTTAATTTAACAAAAGTAAATATTCTTATATTAATGGATATTTAATTTATTATACCATTTGAGGATCCATACAAGGTCCAATATTTTTAATATTATATCGTATGAGATAAATTGGTATGGTCAAGAAAAAAATGTCAATCAAAACCAATTTCAAGAGGTAACATGAGTTTTATGAGTTTTATTTTTTTCTTTTTTAGGTGTATCCAATCTCTATAAAATCTTTTTAAATTTCATTGATAAATTCCATTTACTTTAACTTATGTGTTTTTTATTTTTCAGATCATCTTTTCAACTAGTATTTGGCATGAAAATTTTCCGAAGTCATGAGCCGCATTGTGAGATTACTATTCTTATCATTCACAAGCAAACACGTTATCATAAAACAAAACACAATAGATTCAATATATGGGGATAATGAATTACAATTTCTTATTTAATTTTACCCCCAATTATTAATTTATTTTCTATGATTTTTGTATTAAAATTGCATGCATTGTATTATCATTTTCCCTTAATTAGTAATCATAGATATATAAATTACATTTAATTTATACTATCCATAGTGTTTACATTTCATTATAAATAATTTAACTAATAAATTTGGTGGAACAGTTATGTATAAATAAACAAATGTACTTTTATTTGACAAATAAATATTTTGGGTGAGTGATTAATTTTTATAAATGAATTTTTTTTAATTTTTATAGCATTGGAATTATGATTTATAAATTAATTATTTTCATTATTCTTATTTACTTCAATGAGAAATAATAACAACAATATATTGTCACCCTAGATAAATTTTTTGAGTCTAATATTTGAACTTATTTGGATGAGTATATTTCTGGAGTGAAGCCTCAGAGTGTTTATTTCTAGAACATTAATCCCCTATTGCAATATCTATAATTGTATAAGTATACATTTAATATGATCATGACATATTTTTTATTTAATTTTTCCTAAGGGCAACCAATTCAGTAATTTATTTTAATCCAATAGAAGTAATAAATAACTTTGTTAGTGATGATCTAAATTATAATATTATTTTAATAATTTATGACCCATGTACAAGTAATATTAATTATTATCATAATTAATTTTGGGGGAGGTGGTTATATGGTGGATTTATTGTGTTATGTGAAATATAAAAGTGTGGGGGTTATTAGAAATAGGGAATGTCTCTTGATTGAAATTCCTTGTATCCATTGAACACAGTTTTGTAAAAAAAATATAAATAATTGAGAATATGTTGTGAAATAAATAAAACATCATTTCTTAACTGGTGGTATTATTCTAACATTGATAACTAATTTCATGAGTGGTTCATTTGGGGTTGGGTGGTGAATGTGGTAATTAAACAATGATTGACATTCAACAAAATGAAAATGAAAAAATAAACCTGAGCGTATTTTATCAATTAACAATCATTGCTTCATGAGACTGTGTTGATAATGAGTGGGGAAATAGTAATGATAGTTGGAAAAGGATATTTACATTTAACAACATTTTATTAACCTGAAATTTAAAATAGATATTAACTTACTATTTGAAGATTAGATGTTTACGTAATTTATTAACCTACCTTGAGTCATTAGAGTCATTGGATCCAAATGATAAATCCATTGTTAATATTTAATATATTTTTAAATATAGGGTGTGGAATGTAGATTCATTGAAATATTTTTGGTAAGGCTCTTGATTCAAGGTTTTTTAAATAATTTTATATATGATCCATGGTAATCAGTGAAAAAAGGAATAAATATAGGTAAATTACATCTGGAATTCATATTGACAATTGAATGAAAAATTAGAACATATGGATGAATATGTATTGTTAGTTCCTAATTGAATGACTAAAATTAATTTCTGAGTTTTTCATTGAATAGTGAGAACTTGATGAAACTTTCCTATGTCAGGCTTGAACATTTAATTAGACTTTTTCAATTGATTTTATTGAAATTTATTTAACCCTTGGTAAGGTGAGAAACCTTGGTAGTATTTTGAGTTTTTATTCAAGAGTAAAATCATGTATTTATGTATAAGGGTATTTGAAAAATTTAATTCGTGAATATATTATATCATATTAAATAATATTATTTTGGAATTAAATATTACATTTTTTCCTTTAAATGATTTTACCAATTCAATGGTATTATACATATTAATAAATTATTGAGAAAAAACGAAGAACATGATACAGTATTAGGTGGATGAAGACATGTCACATCGAGATACTTCAGGAAGTGATGTGACACAAAAAAATTTGAAGTAGAAATAGTATGTATTATATTGAATTTCCTCTGAGTAGAGTTGAATAAATAGATAATGAATATTAATATCATGAAGAGAAATCAGGTTTTAAATGTAATAAGTTATAATTATAGAATTAATTATTCTTCCCATTCACATTTTGGGAATGAATAAATTAAATTTTATTTTTTACCAACATAAGAAATTCATTTCATGTGTTCAATTCACAATGTGACCTGAATTATCGAAAAATAAAGTATGCTAATTCATCCTACATATTTCATTCAACATGTGTGTTGATCAATGGAAGTGGACTTGAAAAGATAGAACCAACTATTTTAGGATGTGAAAACTTCATTCACATACTGAACATAATGTCATCATTGGATTTTAATTTAAATATATTATAGATTATTATGTAAATATATAAATTTTTAAGGATCCTTAAAACTATATGAGATAATATATACTGAAGATTACTAGTTCCAAATAACATAACAAATAATCCCTGATACTGCTAACATTCATTCCAACACAGAAACTATTTATTTGTTCATTTATTGATTAGTATGAGGGGGTTGTTCCATTCTGTCTGGTGATGTGACTATAATGGGAGTGTTTATTAGGGTTATTCTTCTATTTCATTTCATGTTTTTGTTTTTGTATTCTTATTTTCAATTGAAAATCACTTGTTGTTTCATTGATGGCCATTGTGTTGTCATTTTAGAAGTATATTCTTTATGCATAAACTAATCAGCATGATTTTCATATGACCACTATGAAATCTATATTTTATGTTTAATTATGGTTTTGGGCCACCTAATTATGTTTTCAATCCATGTAATTGAACACATAAATAAGTATTTCATTGAAATAATTTATATACACCCATGCTATTGATTAGTTATGACTTAATTAGGGCATCAAATATGAAAGAACACATAATTACTTGAGTCCCTAGAACATAATCCACAAAATAATTGAACCTATCATGCTTCATAACTTATTTTAAAACTAAATTAGATTTAATTTCACATTATCTTTCTTGAAAACATTAATCAATATATTTTGGAATTCCTAAAATAGATGTTAATTATATTTTTAAATGTCCCCATGGGTTCAAAAATCATACATTGTAATTATTTTTTTATGGTAGGTGTTTGAGTTTTTAAATTTTTCAATATGCATATCCGCATAGAAAATTAACAACACACTATGTGATGTTAATATCCCTAAGTTAACTCACATAATTAACTTCCTCCATCTATTTTAATTAATTTATATCCTTTTATGTTTCCAATACATGGGTATCACACATATTATTCATAAAAATTATAATATATAACAAATATCTGAAAACATACTAATTGTAAAACATTATATTTAAAAAAATTAAAATATTACACAATAAAATTTATGACACTAATATATATATATATTAATGTTATAAAAACATAAATAATTATATAATAAAATTATCTTTATGAGTGGATATCCAAATGAGTTAATTGCTACTTTATATTCCCTCTATGTTCACCCAGCATTTCTAAAAACCTAAACTCTTCCACAAAAACAAGAAGTTCAAACAGGCATATTGATATGATAATGTAAACACCAATTCACTGATAAATTTTTTTATTTTAATTAAAATAATATTTATGATATTATATAACATAGAAGATAATATTTTGTAAAAAAACATTCATAGGATAATTAATCAATAAACAAATCATGTATATTAAATCATTAAATTTGAAACACCTTTTTAAATTAAAAATATTCTCTATTGAGACTCAATACAATATCAAGAGAATGTAAAGGAATAATATCGTTATTTATATCCCATGAAAAACTTTAATTACTCATATATATTATAGATGATCAAGTCAAATTTACTTCTTATTAAATATACAAAAAAAATTATGTAAATCATATTTAACAATTCTTCATGACCAAACCGAACTCCTAATATGTATATATTTATTATTACATAGAGATGTGATTTTACCAAGGAATGAAAAACCTTATATAAATGAACCAAACCATGGTCTGTAATAAATAGAAATATTTATATTTACACACTTTTAAACAAACTTCCTTTTGATTGAAAATCATCAAAAAAAATTATAATATTTTAAAAAACTAGTTTCAAAAATGATAACATAGATTTACACATCCCGTTTTTTAAAAAAAGATAAAATTTAATGTGTTGCCCAAAATCATCTCTTCCAATGAAATGTTTTTAAAAAAATTATCAAAATAGTATTTCAAAAAATATAAAATATAAAATAAATTAGGATTCATTGAAAAACATTTTTCCATCATATCCAATGATTAAGTAATGAAAACCCAAAAAATCCTAATATCATATTCAGGGACCCATCATTTACATTTATATTCCTCTCAAGTTAAAAAAAATAAGAAACCAGATATAAACTCGTTGGAATAACCATAATAATTGATGAGATTATACTTTACACACTAATAAATTAAATCTAATGAATCACCATCATGACACCAAAACATCAAAAGAATTTTTAGACAACCACTCTAAGGCCGCATGTGTGACCTCAATATCAAAAGTGGTTTGGGACCAACACCAGGGTTTATAATGACTACATTATGATGATCATACATTATACTAACAAAATCACAATGTTAGTGATTAGAATAAAAATATAAAGTGAGGTATATTTATATAGAACTTATAGAAAACATATACGAAAATGGAAAAAAATTAATTTGGGAAAAAATATATAGTAAAATAAATGAAAAATACATTATCATAAATATGAAAAAATAGTAAAAATATTCATTAAATTAATTATCTATAACTAAAATTAATATATAAAATATGTACATTATAATTTAATTATTATTTACCAAATTGTATAAGTATTTTTCATAATAAAATAAAATTTTACTTAATAATCATCCAAAATCATGACCAATTTTAAAAAAACATCTCATATTATATCCACAAAATAAAACCAAAATAAAATGGATTATATTAACCAATAATTACTTACTACTATCATTTATAAACAAAAATTACTTGTCATTCATACTCTAATGACCAATATATACATAGACCTATAACTTCTGTTAAAACATCTCCATATAAACAGAAAACGAAAATTTATTGTGTGAATATAATTGAATCTGTGTTATTTATATCCCAACACAATCTAGTGATGACAATATGAATAATATATTTGAATGTTATCATGTTTGTGAATTTTTATATAATAAATCCCCCAACATCTCCAATAAAAAATTTAAACATCATGGAAAAATAAAAATGGAAAAATAAAAAAGAAAAAAAATATTTTATTTAGGTAACATCCCTACCTAGAAACCTGAATGGAACAAAAATTCTGATTCTACATGACCCGTGTGGGCCTCCCTTTATTCCAAATCTAGAAACTGGTTATGAGGGACATGAATAATAATGGGGATATTATTCTCGTACTATAACAACATTTGATTTCACATCCTATAAATTAATACTATCTTCAAAATATTATCTCAAATAAAACACCAAATTACTAAAACACCCAACTAAAACTAACTATAACTTGTTAATAATTAAACAAAGATTAAATTTATCAATAAATAAAAATACATAATAAATTAAAATAAATATTATTTTCTCATTGATGAATATTTTATAAATGATATCTTTAGAAGAAGCATATAAAAAATTTATTATATTATAAACTAATAAAATAAATTGATTATAATTAAAATTTTATTATAATAAGTAAAAATTTTATTTGTAAAAAAATATGACAACATTTTGATATATACAAATTTATGTGAAATAAGACTAAAGACACGTGATGTTTAAGAATGTCTTTTTTATATAAAAAATTACTAATATTTTGTATTTTCATTTAAAATATAAATGAATATATTTTATTATTTCAATTTTTTAAAATTAATATAATTAATGGATTTATAATGTTAAATTAGATTTTAATTAAATTTTAGAAAATTCAGGAAACATTGTATTTTTCAGTTAATGCTGAAAGATGTAGTTCTTACCAAAAAATTATCTTTTATTAATTCATTAATTATATAATAAAGACCAATAATTTTATTATATCATTTCATTAGTAAAATATAAACTTATTGGATTATATTATCATATTTAAATTTTATTCAAAACATATAATCTGATTTTATATATTTAATAATTAAATAACCTTTTTTTCTCATTTAAAAAAAAATTGGTTTATTAATTTAAGTAAAACATTTATCAATGAAATTTGGGTTTTCAGTAAAATTAAATACTAATAATGATTATTTATTTGAGATAAAAAATTATATCTTTAAAAAAATCAATGACTAAATTAACAAACACATAATATTTTTCAATAAAAATTTGTTTTTCTAAAAATTTATTTTATGCATCTTGCGTATTAATTGAAAAGATATATTTTCAAAAACATATTATATATAGTAAAACTATTTTCATTTTTTTATATTCCAACCCCATAATCTTCATTTTTTTGAATTTTTTATCTATTAACCATAGAATTGGGACATACTATTAATCAAGTGTAAATGGTACTTCCTAGCTTACCATTCTCTTCACTTATAAATGGGGATCAATTACCCTTCCAAAATATACACAAAAAATATAGAATTTTATCCTAAAACAATGAAATTGTTCTCCCCCCAATGAACTATCTCATGTTAAAAATCCTTTGTATCAATTATTTATCATAAGGGAACAACTTCTATTGATATTTCTAAGAGAAATCTATTATTTTCATCATGAGTATTTCTCAGTCCTTATACTTTTCTTATAAATCTTTTTCATACAAACGTTTTATATAAACAAAAATATAATATAATAATTGATATTTATAAAACATAATGTTATTAAATGAATTTATTTTCCATTATTCAATCATTTCCATCAAAAATGGAAATTGAAACATCATCGATTATGCATACGAGTGGACTACCTCTTACATGAAGTGATGTTGTTAATTTTTCATCTCCACCACTAATGTATAGTAAAAACGATATATTTTGTGAATTAATAATTTTAATAACTTAAAATTATAATTTATAAATGATAATTTATCATTTATCACCATTCAGTACATGTCGTTGAGAAATGGAAACATTAACTCTGTGTACATGTGCACTAACACCTCCTTAAATGAAAAACTTCACTGTTCATCACCACCCTAAAAGAATGGTTATAAAGATTAATTAAATTAATTTAATTTAGGTAACTTAAAAAAAATTATTATTTAAATATTACATTATCATTATATAAAATAATTTCCTTACTAATTAATTTAATATAACACTATCTTATTTGGGTCAGATTGACCACAGAAGGATCGGTGTTATAAATTTTATATCATGAATTATTCATTAATGTTATATATTGAGAATATCATGTAATAATAATAATATATATATTATATTTTAATTATTATAGAAATTAATTATTTTTATTTAAAATATTTATTAATAGATCCTTTTTTGATCTTTAAATAAACCAAATACAGTTCTTCACAATTTCATTTTAAAAACCATAAAATTTTCATTGAAAAAAATGGGATAATTTGAATCATTGAGACTCCAAGATACTAGTATTTGGTATAATATTTAATAAATAATATTTTTTGATACTAAATATGGGTTAACATTGCGATTACAAAACTAGTTTAAGATAATAAATGAATGTTTCTAGCATGTGATGATGGAAATAATCATACAATAACTACTATATTTTTATTAAGTTATTATAAATCAATTTTAGAAATTGAAATATATATCAATAAGGATAAAAATGTATTATTAATTTGATTATTATTATTATAGATAAGTATAAAATGTGTTCGATTAATTGTTAATGAATATTAAAGGTTATTTTCCTCTTTTTTTAATTCCATGATACATGAATGGTATTGTACACAATAATTTCTTTTTTACACCCTGATCACAAAATTATTTTCATAAAATATAATAAATATATTGAAGCTCATGATATATATATATATATATTTCCATTTCATAATAATCCTCTTATATTATTTTCATTATTGTTATACAATTATTTGAAGGGATTTTTCATATCATTTTTTTCATTATGATATGATGTATATTCACCACTTATTTTCGTTTTGTGATGTATATATCTATCATTATATTGTATTAACATTTTGTTTCATGAAATATAATGGAAATAAATATCTATACCTTGTTATACCTTCCATATATATTCAATTTTAATGATTAATGTATGTTTTTTAGGAAATAAATTCATGATCATTGAGTTTTGATTACTGTTTTTGAAAACAATTCAGATAATTTTCCAAAAATTATTGAATTTGGTAATATTATATTGTAATTTTTAATTTATTCCTATGGATTTAAATTTATATTACATAAACCACTTTTAATATTTTTCTTTTCTTCATGAATTATGATATCCCTAAGGGATTTGATGAACTCTATTTTCCATTCATTGAGTTAAAATTTTATTCTCATAGAATAATTATTATAGGATTGATAAATTTTCCTATGTGTTATTTCATAAAATATTTCATCTTTTCACTCTTTCTAAAATTATGTTTTTAACATATAAATTCTTTCTGGATGAATTTGTTTTTAATAAATATTTTTTATTTATAAGAAAAACATACCATCCCCTTTGAAATATTTCCTTACTAAATTTAAAATTGTTATATTACCAAAAATGTTTTCATTTATTATTTTAAAATATGAATATGTGTTTACCCATGTGAACTTCAAATTCACCTTCTACTATTTTCAAAAGGATTTTATGGTTACTCTTATTTATTAGAATTTTCATCCAATATATTTTAAATTAATAAATAGGTTTTTAATCCTTCTTTAATTAATTGTTTTATTTTAAACAACCTAAAATAATTAGAAAAAAGTTAACACTTTTTATATATAATTTATTAAATTTTTTATTTTAAATTTAATGCTTCCAAAAAGATTTCTGGTCAACATTTTGAAACATTTATGCCCTTTTCAAGGATATGATATTAATGATTCTTAAAAAATGTAAATGTTTTAAATATTATTTAACATAACCATTATGATATAGTTATATCTTAATCAAGGACCATATATAGTATGCTATTTTTAAAAAATAATAATTTTAAAATGGTTAACTTCACCTTTTCATCAATTAACTTTTAACGTAATAATAAAATTTCAATTTTAACAAAGACAAAATAATGAATTTTTAAAAATTAATTTTAAGATATCATATAAAATTTTACCTTTTCATCTAAAGGATTTATTTCAATTGAAATTATTTTTCATCAGTCACCCAATAAATGTTTTATTGAAATATTCTTTTGGGAAAATAAATTTTTGGTATAAACTCTTTACATTTTACAAATCATTTTTTGTGATACCATTTGGAAATGTTACGAAAAAACAATTTATTTTTGTAGGTTCTATAACACATATATATGTTTGAATGATTCTAAGGGTCCTATATCTTACTCTAATTGATTAGTATATTTTTTATTACATTTTCTATGAATGTTGCAAAGGAGGATAATGCCAGGTAAAATTCTAGGATAGGTGATTGTTCAGTGTTATTCCGCATTCATGAGGATTATCCTAATTAAACTTCTATACAAGAATATTATACATATCCTAGGGTTATATGGGAGGATTATTTAATCCCAATAAGGGTGAATGAGTGGTAATCCCAAGAATGAGATGGGTACACAAGTGGTAGGCACACACCCTAAATGGTATATGGTTAGTTGTCCCAAGTCTAATTTGTGATGGTTGACTAGGTAGATATATTTAAAATATTTCATCTATTATTACGTTTATATCAAACACATATATCAAAAACTTGTGATTAAATTACGATAAATGGTTATTGTTTATTGTCTCATTATTATTCTCTTCATTTCAAAGATATATATTTGTTCATTTGAGATTACATTTACATTTATCATTACTTATGGACATCCCATATTGTTATTTTTTATTTTTAACTATATAATTATCTCTTAATCATGGTTTATCATATTATTATGTTATAACTATTGATGAAATGATTATATCTTTTCCCTTATTTACTTTTTCAGACCACCCCATTATTTTTGTTCCATTCTCTATATTATGAAGGTGATTACAACTTATAATATTTTTTAAGGGATCCCTACGTGGTTCAATTACAGTGAAATGTTCAAACCTATTAAAAGATAAGATTAATACAAAGATTATTCAAAAATATCCTAAACCATCTTTTAAGTAGATTATGTAATTATATTGATATACAATCATTAAATTATTATAATGTAATAAAATAATGATAGGTTTATATAAATTTGAATGAAATACAATTTTTTAAGAAAATTTATTTATCAGAAAATCTGAGAGTGTGGGTTTTGGGTAGCTCAGGAGGTATTTGGGTACGATCTAGTTATTTTTTAGGATTTCCCTTGTTAATTATAAGAATTGGATAAATAAAATTTTATTTAAAATTATAGATATGTGTATAAGAATATGATAATATACTTGAATTTTGGGAATGATTTTAGAATGTGGTTTTTATATAAATTACATCCCATTCTCAATACTTTCAGTAGTTTTTACCTATAAATCTAATGAATCTAGTGGTAAATAACCTAAAAAATGTTGGTTTATTACAAATATAATAACATCTCTGTTCAAGATGTGTAATCCAAAAAGAATATATTTGGCTAGATGCTCTTAGGTGATATGATTGTGTTAGTCGCATTCTCTTTATGATTTATTTCAATGGTTTTAAATGTTATGGAATTTGATCATGGAATTTTATAGATTAAATCCTATAGAATTATATATTAAATGAAGATTTTTTTTGTTGAACATAACACTATTGTGATGGTTTTATAAATTATGACTTTTTTTGCAGTGTTTTTCAAAAAACAATTAGGATAACTCTATTAAAATGTTAATTAGTCATCACTCATGTCTTCCATTTTAGTTTCAAATAATCGATAAAGCCTAAAGGAATCATTTTAGTAATGGATTACATGGAAATGGTTGAGATCTTACCAATGGAAAACTGAATGGGATAATAGATATACTGAGATACCATGTGAATATAGAAGACTTGCTATTATGATTATTAATTAATAACATGTATATAGTTACTTTTACAAAACAAAAAAAAAGAACTGAAGGATAGATTCTCCAGGAATATTTGGAGGGGTTGTTAATAAATGAATGAATATTTAATTTCCATGGTGTTAAAACTGCAATAATAATAACCATGATGAATATTTCAATTGAATTGGAAGAATTTTTACTTATGGAAATGGTGGGAGTATAATAATAAACTAATGAGGAAAAAATATCTCAATAAATATATAAATTCTATGAATTATTTTTCTTATATTAACAGTATGGATCTAGATTAGATTTATAATTATAAATTTTATGACATGATTCATATTTTATTAAAGGATGGATGCACTATGGAATAAGGCTCTATATTTTATGTTATGATGATAATTTAGTAATTAATTTGAATATGTATTAGGATTCATGGAAAATTATATAGTGGTATTTTTCTATTATATTCTTGATTATTCAAAACATATGAAGATTACATGAAACATCTCTGAATTTTTAATTAGTTATTTTTCTTTAAATGATGGGAAATCTATGATAAATTGAATTAACTACATTGAAAAGTTTTTTTTATAAGATGTTAATATTTTTATAGATAATTTTATTAGAACACATGATTGAGCATGGATAAATAATAGGATTAATATGGGACATAATATGAGAAAATGGCAGACAAATGTGATATAGGTTTGATTGATTTATATAAAATTTGTTAAATTTTATAGTTAACCTTTGTATTGGTAGTTTGTTTGATGAAAAAGTTATTCCTGGTAATTTTATAGAAGATTACTAAATTTTGTGATTATAGTACATATTTGACGCAGTGTGATTTTATAACATAGTGGTTGAAACCATTTTAATGTTAACAATGTAGATAATGTTGGAAAGGATTAGTTATTCTTGTATGGTTTTATGTCCTAGGAATTATTTTTTTCCAAAAATATGTGATTAATGCACATCTATACATTAGTATACGTGTAGTTAATGTTAAAAATTATATATATTTTCATGTAGTGTTAGATATTTTCGAAACATTACCATTAGAAGTTATATATTGATTTCAATTTTAATAAATAATTTACATTGTTATCTTATTTAATATTCAATGATTAAAATTGTGAGGGAACTATTTATATATGTTGAATAATGTAATGACCAATGATTTTAGATCCCCTAAATTAATAATATCGTTTAATGATTGGGTCACACCCAATATTAAAAAAACATAGAACCTCAAAAACAAACCACATCATATAAAAAATTACCTGATAAATATAATAATTATTTTAAAAAATAAAATAATGCATTAAAATAATTACTACTTTTTATTTTGAATTAATTAATATATTAAAAATGTGTCATTTTATAGAATCTATTTTTAATGTACTATATTTTACAATTTTAAATTAAATTGATCATAGATAAAATGTTATTATTAGATTTAATATTTATATTTTTAAAATAATATGACAATATTCAATTATTTAAAAATTTATATGAAACAACATTAAAGACCCTAAATTTTTAAAATGCTATTAGCAGATAATTGTAATTTTCTTTAAATTTATTTTTTTTATTTAAACAAAAAATTTATTTATATTAGGATTTAATTTTATTAAATAAAATTAATTTATGAAATTTTTAGGTAAATATTATTTTTTTAATTGTTTTTGTGAATTTCTGAGTCATGATTTTTATTGAATAGTGAAAAATAACGGTTCAACAAAAAGAATAATATTTATGACATTATATGCATATATGAAGGGCATAAAAATTTAGAAAATATTATAATTAATCAATATTGTATTTAGTTAGTAAATTTATCCAATTTAAAAAAATTATAAATATAAAAAACCTATATTAAAATATTTTAAATTAAATAACTTGTTTTTAAAATTTTAAAATATTTTTTTTTCAATATTTTTAGTTAAAAATTTTAATATTGATTATTTGGATTTATTTAAAATAATGAAAAAAATTATATTATATTCATACATTTTATACATTAAAAAAATTATAATCTCAAACTACACAGAAATTTAATGCATAAAAAATAACTTTTTATAATAATTATATTAACTCATAATGTGTGTTAACAATGTGATTAAATTTATTAATCATAGATATTTTATTTTTTAAATTATTTATATATTTTTAATTATAATTATATAATTATTCAATAATCCATTTTTACTTTGGTTATTGAAATTTCATACTCATGTTTGAAATCATAGTTATTGTATTAAAATTCAAATATGATAAAAGGGTTTTACTATATGTAAAAGATCTAAAATTTATACTAAACGTTCTTCAATGTGTTTTTATGAGAGGTTTATAGATCAACCATTATCCCCATACTCTTTATATTACACTTTTTAAGCCTTTTACAATTGAATAGTGACTTACCATTATTGATATATAATGGGTGGTCCAAAATTACCCATCTATTCACATATAAAAGGGAATCTCTTCCATCATATGATAATACACCTATAATGTCAAATTTCATATTTAAATAATATCATTTCTCCTAATATGATTATACCCCTTTTTTATAATACTATTTATTCAGTTAGTTATCCTAATTCCATGAATTAAATGGATATTTCAAAGGCAAATTTAATATTTCCGAGGTGAGTATTTTATACTCAGTATTTTATTGTTAGTGTTCCAATTATAAAAGATTTATAGACACCATAATAAAAAAATAATTATTTTTAACATAGCATTTTATTATTATATTCAAATTGAAATTGTTTTTAAACCGACTCAATCCACTAAGAAAAACAAAACAACATCCATCTTGTTTCCATACAAACTACCTAAACCATGATTCAATGTGTGTTATTTTTCCTCACAACATATAATGTATTGTAGCAAGGATATATTTTATCATTGAATAGGCTTAGTAATTCACAATTATATTTATTAATTGAATATTTATCATATAAATTTATTATATCTCATTTATTGAGAATTTTAATCACCAATTTTGCATATGTGTGGACTATCTCCTATTAGAATGATGATTACCATTTTTCATCACCAACCTATATGGATAGTTAATAGAATGAATTTAGTGAAACTAAATGATATTTAATAAAATTTTAAGAATCTATAAATGATATAACAACATTAAAAGAACATTTCTTTACTCATTACATCATTATATAACACTCTCTTTTGGGTCAATTTTACCACCT
This sequence comes from Viscum album, assembly GCA_963277665.1. NCBI lineage: Eukaryota > Viridiplantae > Streptophyta > Magnoliopsida > Santalales > Viscaceae > Viscum > Viscum album. The sequence goes on along the minus strand of OY728120.1, from coordinate 1,061,533,197 downwards.
ACGTGAATGAAATTATAATGTTTATATCATGAATGATTATGGAATATTATATAATAGTAATATAAATTTTAATTATTTATTGTATATATTTTAAATATGTATTAATTGATTATTTTCTATTTCTAATATTTATTTATATATCAGACACATGAGTCTCAGCCCAGTTGGTGAGGACTCTCTAGGTGCATCCAAGAGACCCGAGGTCAAATCTGAGTAGAGGCATATTTCCAGGGTACTATAGCAGGCACTGTAGTAGCACTGTAGCAGTCACTTTTCGGTACTATAGCAGTTAGAACTATTCATCCATCTGGGCCTTCAGGTCACCGGTTTGGTCCTCAGGACCTGCAAGGCTTTCGGGCCACCCAAGGACTTCTGGCCAGTTGATTCTCAAGGCCTTCAGGACACCTTATGCATTTAGGGATACCCCAAGGACTTCGGGCCACATGAATGCAAGCAGTAGACACACTACAAATATAGAGCAGCCCGAGAAGTGGATTCAGAGCAGGTGCACTCACCAGAGCAGAGCCAAATGGATTTTCAGATTGAGAGGGTATGTAAATGCCATCAGTACCAGCCTTTACTTGCACAGTATGCCTAGCCATATGGTTATGAAAAGGTGGAGAGCTACTATCAGGATACATATGCTGGGGAGGGGCAATTCCTTGTAGATTTTCTAGTTGAATTCCCTAAGACCTTCGGGTTATGTAATCTCCTAAGCATATGGTCCCTGTAATATTTGATCCTACAGGCCTTGTAAGGGTTACCCCTCATCCCATGAAAAGGGGGTTATCAAAAATCAATAATAAAATGAAGGCCTTTGGTCCATTCAGGAAGGAAGGTATTTATATATCACCTTTTGACTGTTAAACAAGCCCAAACTAGTTCTTCAAAATCTCAATTTTTACAAACCACAAATTATATCATTCAAAAAATGAAAATAGGATATTATAAATCATGGGAAAAATATTCTTATGTCTTGTATTATTTTAGAATAATTAACAATTTTTTAGTAAAAGGTAATTTATAATTCCATTACCAAATCAATATTAAGAAATCCGTTGTAATTTCTAGCACCTAGTGATGAAAATATTTAATAACAGACTTATATATGTGAAATAAATGTTTATAATGATGTTTATAAATGTAAATATATATTAATAACTTTTTTAAATAAGTGATTATTCTATTTATGATTATTATTCACGATGTTACATGGTGTTTGAGAAAGATGGAATCCAAAGTATGTATTTTTTGTTGGTATTGTCGATTTCATAAGACATAATTGATATTTCCCTTCATACATTATTTAACATAGTGAATTATTTAATATACTTTGTTCAAATATAATAAATTTCATTCATTTAAAAAATTTATTTTCCAATCCATGTTAATCCTATCATGTTATTTTATTCTTACATTAACATTACCGTAAATATTTTTATATCTATATTATTCTTCATTGAGACATGATGGTCATTTTCTACATTCATCCTTCTTTCAATGTATATCTTAGAAATATATTTATTTCTGAATAATATTTCATGAAATATAAAGGATATAAAAATTCATCTTATGTTCTACCATCAATTGATAATCAAATTAAAAAAATTAGATTGTTATATTGGTTTTTAGAAACACCATTCGTATTCATTGAGATATTTTTTTTCATGGTGAACATATTTCATAAATATTGGTCACATTATGATCATTTGTTTTATTCTGTGATTTTTCTATTTTTATTCAGTTCAATATTTTTACCAAATTTACCCCATTCATATTTTCTATTAAATCAATAATCATGACATCCATACAAGATTTAGTTTACTCATATTTCATTTCATTGAGACAAAATATCTTACCATGAGCATCAATGATACATGTGTCTTAAATTATAATATCTATAATTTAATAAGTTATTTCTACTTTTATTTCCATGAAATATGATATTTTTATTTAAATTATTATTTATTATTGAATTTCATTCTCATAAAGGTTAAAGGTTTCTATTAATAAAATATAATTTTTTTAAATTCAATTTTACTTCAATTTCTATGTTCATTATTACTGAAATTGTTTTTGTTCAATAATTCCAAATCAATATACGTTTTTACCCATGTGACTATCATATTAATATTATCCTAATTTCAAAATAACATTTTGGATACAAATTTTAAAATATTGTATTCCAATAACGGTTGTTCTAAATATTGAAAACGTTTTCCATTCTTTAAAAATCATCTCTTTGAATTTCAAATCCATATTATGTTTAGATATATTTTTTATAACATCAATCATATATTTATCATGATATATCATAAAAATAAAATTTCCCTTATATAAATTCACTTAATAAATTAGAAACTTTTATGTCTCCATTGATGATCCTTTTTTAACTATTTTTTTAGATGATAATGGTTTTCATGCGGTTTTTAGGTCAATATTTTTGAAAAAAATATGTCACATTTAATATAGATATATTTAATTTTTAACAAAAATTATTTCATATTAAATTATTCATTGATCTGTTGTAGTATTTAAAAAAAATAGATAGTAACTTTGTGTTTATATGAATGATAAAATCATTTTTTTAACTATTTTATTATTTTTCTTCAATTGTATTATATTTTATTATTGAATTTTTCATGGAAGTTATTTTTCAAGAATAAACCTTTTATATTTCTAATTAAATACTCATTTGGATTAAATTAATTTTTACTATCATCCATTTTAAATATTATAGCCAATTTTGGTGATACAATCTAAATATTTTACAAAACCGATTTTTCATTCTAGGGGTTATTCCTGAGGCAAAGAATCATTATATTCTAGAGAAATGAATTTTTATAGATAATTTATTAATGGGGTCATATATCATACAACAATAAATTGGTAACATTCTTCGTCATGATCTAAAATGGATTCATTGGAATATTATCCCAAGTGAAAGGGAAAGAGGATTATTCAAAGATAAAGGTTAAATGTGAGGATTATCATAACACAAAGGGTATATAGGAGAAAAATTCCATGAAAAAGGTAGTACAAGAGGATTATCCTGATCCCATGAAGCATAAATTAGTGGTATTACCATTCCCATGAAGAGTATACATGTCATGAAACCAAGAAAATGAAGCTACATGGGTGGTTTGCCCATGATTACTATGTGATCAATGTATATGCAGTTAGTCATGAAATATTATTTCAATTCATATGTTTATTGAACCCATATAAATCATATTTTTATGACTATGTAATTATCCATGGATTTTGATAATTATTCTATGATTATATATTTTATATCCATGGAATGTGTTTGTTCATTTTAAATTACATGTGCTATATCAAGAAATGTAGAATGATCGCATTGTTCTATATTTTTTATAATAGAATATTTTGATGATTATTATGTTTTCTCATATTTGTAATATTAAACCCTTGAAGGAATGTTTATATTATTTCCGTTATTAAGATTTCTATCTCACTCGTTTCTTTTTCATTAAATCCATAGGTGATAAAGGTGATTATAACATATTAGGAGACTAGAAGTGAGATTTGCATAGATTAATTAGAGAAAATTTATCACAAGTGTCAAAAAATAAGATTCTTATATAACTAATCATTAATAACAACAAACATTTCCTTCATGGTATTTTGGGATTATTATGATATTTTATGATTAACTTATTATAATGATTTAAATTAATGATAGGTTAATCTCACTTTTTATGAAAGACTATGTTTTAAGATGTTTTATTTTGAACCAAATATGGGAGTTTGGGCATGGGATCATCACATAGAGACCAATATATAAAGTATTAAATCTATACACTTGATAAATTAATCAATATAGAGTATAAAAAATTGAAATAATTTATAAAATACATCAAATATAAACTAACAACACAATGAAAAAATATTCATTTAATATATGGCTGAATCCTCAGCGTAAATAATCTACAGAATATGAAACATGTGTCTAAGACCAAAAGATTCCTCTATCTTGAGAGAAAATATGAATTTATACTCATTTACATTGAAACCCTTGTCTTGTATGCATATAAAAGTGACTAAAATGAACAGGATGGAACTCTTAATAGAATAATAATTTTAATTAATACTATGATAAATTATATTTTCATGATATATATATATATAAATAGATGTTGTTGTGTGTGTGGAACAATCCCACCTAGAAATAGAATAGAAAATGAACAAATAAGAAAACATGTAATGTTAATTGTGATAAATAAGAACCCAAGATACAAGATTCTTCATACATCATTTCACATTTAAAAGGAAGTTGTTACCTCATAACATAACTCAATAAAATCTTGATGATATTAAGAAGTGTGAAAAACAAAATTTATTTATACCCAACACACTAAGACACTAGGTCTTAAACCATCTAAAACATAACCCATTACCTGAAGCAATAAAGAACCACTATACATCCATAATAATCAACCCATCCCTCCCACTAGATAGAGTTTTATCATCAATGTATCACATAATTTAATGAATCATTTCCCAATGTATTCCGTAAAAAACAAAAATTATAAAAATTTCTAATTAATGAAAAAATCATCCTCACAATGTGTATGGTGGTATGTTAGTCACACTATCCCTTCCCCATATAATCATGGGTGTTCATAAATAACATTGAACCATTTTTGTAGACTCTAGGTATGTACATCAGTCACAACAACCAATCCCAAAAAAAACAATGGGGTGGTTATATCAATAATATGATGGAAACAAAAACATATGGCACATATACTGGCTTAGCACTCACAAAAAAATGAATAGGTAACCAGTTTCATGAAGAATCCTACCCATGTTATAAACAAGATCATCTAACCCCATGAGTCACTTTTAATATCATAGTATCCTTTCATTTCACCATAACTCATTACCCATTAGGGTATCCATATGATATTTCATATTTTCCCAAAAATACAACACATTATCTTTCAATGTTACTTATCCTCACTCAAAAACACACTATGAAATATCCCGGAATTTTTCACATCCTTACACTACTATAAAGAAAATCCTAAATTAACTTTAGTGTCCTAATCATGTGGTCTTCATAATATAAATGTGCACCTTGTTGAAATGTGTAGTAATATTTTTACTTTTAAAACAATATTTTCTAGGACTATTAAAATATACACACCATTAATGTAAAAAAGAATTAATGTTGTCCCCACAGTACAAACCCAAGCACTTCCTCTTCACATCCATCTCAGTATTCGATTTGACATAAATATTTTTGTCTTGACCACATTGAGACCTAATTCTGAGAATTTAAACACATTTGTATCCTTCAATACATGGATTTACATTGAATAAAAAACTAGTTTTACCATCTGGGATATCATATATGACTAATAACTATCCTTAAAGGTTGAAAATAGTTCCCATGGTTGAATATTTCTCCAACCAGACACACCCTCAAAATTTTCATGGGAGGTCTCTTAGTAAGACTATACTCTAGTCCATGCCTCAAAAAACTATAGATTTCTAATCATAATTTCTCACAAAAATAAATGTGAACCATGTCGACATGGTTAGTAACAATTAGTTTTTTAATTTTCACCCTTCAAATTGTATTACATCTATTCATGTTGGGACTCATTATTGTAACTCAAACATGTTTGAGGCACCTCTCAACTCTCCACGGGGGTTTTCATGTCCACCATAACAAATCATGATTTTGAAATAAAAATAAATGTTTTCATTGTGTAACCACACAACACATGAATAAAAACCCACAATCCTTGATCACTCATAAATGAGAAGTACAATAGGAACACATGCATTAGAAAATAGAGAATCTCCCAAAATATGTCAAATTAAATCAAAACAAGTAATAATAATACCTTCAAGATTTCATTTAAACAACATGTTAAATGAACCTTTCTGAACAATTTAAAAATAGTACATTTAAAATTTTAAAAAAGATAGGACCTTGTAAAACACAGTAAAAACTTTCATTAAAAAATATCATTCCAATTTTATAATAAAATTTGGAATCACATTGATCAAATAACAAATTTTCATAAAAATATCCATGTAAACAACATAAATTTCCAAATTATATTTACAATTTTTTATTTCATTTTCAAACCAACACATTCCTCTAGAAAAATCATAAATAGATACACCAGCATTCATTCAAACAATGAGCCATCATCAAACTATTTTTTAGGGTCTCTAGTCCATGTTTACTGATAAGATAACCTGAGCCCATTTAATTGATTTCTAGAAACTCACCAAAACAAGTAATGTAAATACAGGTATACTAATGAAGGAACACAAATTTAAAATAACCAATTAACCAAGTCACTCATTTTTCTATAGTGTAGTGGTAGGATGATGATGGAAATGTTTTTAAGGATAATGATGACAGCAGTGGTACATAGGTGATGGCGATTGGAATTTGAAACAGTTGAAATGATGATGATGATGTGGGTGATTCTTAGATCTTGATTTCATATATTTTAGTGCATGTTCTTAATTTTGAAATGTGTAATGACTTTATTTTTCTTTTTTTTCCTTCCTCGAATGTAGGATACCCCTCAACCTTAAAGTAGATATGTAAAATCAAATCAAAATAAATTTTCAGTCTAATAAAAGATAATCATTAAGGAATATGACCAAACCACAACTGATATTTTAAAAACCTATCTATACCTTTACTATGTTTCATCATTTCGATAATCACATACCGAATCCATAAACCACATGAAATTAATTAATTAAAAAATTTAAAAAAAATTAACATCATATAATAGTCACAAAACTCAAAAAGTAGTGCAAATATACTAGAACTAGGATAAACCAAGTGTGACCCACCGCCGAATCACCAAAAAACATTAAAAACACAAAATATACAAATAAATAACAATAAATAATGGAAATTTTCCCTCAAATAATAGAGAAATATAAGTAAATCTTTGAGGATATATACCTTATTGAAATCAATGAATGGGTTATTTTTTAAGGTTTATTGGGATTTCTTCTATTATCCCCATATAGAATCCCCATCAAGCACAATGAAATCTCTAATAACTAGTGAAATCACTCATTTTAAATCTAACCAATTTGAATGGAAATCAAATAGATGGAAGGAGGAAGAACACATATAATATAGGATGAGATATTACCTAAAACCTCTATGATGAGGAACTCTGCAGTGGCAAAGATCAATGGGCAAAGAATTAGAGAATTGGGGTTCATACACTCTAACATGTGTGGAATACAAGAGATGTAACCCAAGGTGCATTCTATTTCTGAACCCCTCATATTTTATTAAAAAATTGTAACATTAATTCATGATGTGAAATAGAGGTTCATTTATCGAGGACCCCCAAGATGGGAACCCATTTCCTCTATCCCAAAACATCACAGTGGCAACCTTATTTTGATGTTGTGAATTGTCACGACCTGTCCTCAGGGCCCGTGTTGTGACTGCCCCATGCCTACCTTCCATATGCTAGGGGCCATCGACCAGAACCAAAGCGGTAAATCCCTAAGATGGGAAGGAATTTCCGTTATAAAAGTAAACAAACACAACAGAATACGCAACTGAAGAAAGAAATAAGTAAAACTGATTTCAAAAGTATGCGATGATAAGTAAATGGGCCAATATACAAACCCAACTGTAATGTAATGTAAAACTGAAAATCTAGTACAACTTCAGTAAAGTAAATCAACAACCACCGAGTCGTCCTCTAGAAACCCACCTGAAGGATAGGTAAAGATTTCCTCCTCTGCACCTCAGGTTCGTGCGTCCACTCCGTGTACGTCTCTATAAGTGGTCCACCTCTGGGTACCATCCATCTCCACAAGCCTTCACCTCGATCAGTGTTGTCCATTGTCTACATCCAACACAACATAGTTTAGGCATATCCCATGCATGGGTGAGTGTATGATACTCAATAGGGACCTCAAGACCCACGAAGGTCTCCCAAAATCCACTAAGGATAAACCACAATGGATAGATACAATCACGAAGTATCAACCAACTCTACTTAGGTATATTCCCATACATATACCTAAGTTATCAATCATAGTTTGGCTCCAACTCTCACGCCCATGAACAACCCAGTCCATAGAGGAAATCATGTCAATCATATCGATGATAATGATTTAAAGTCAAGACTCAGCTCACATAGGTATACACAACTTAATGAGTGTAAGAGATGATTAGTTGTATCCACTGAATCAAATATCACTGTTGAATGACAGATATTCGTAGAAACCTAAAGCAACAATATCTCATTGTTGTCGAACCCCCAGAAGATTCCAGTATAGTTTTCATCACTACCAAATCCAAGGAGGATTCCAGTATAGTTGTCGTCGTTGTCAAACCCACGAAGGATTCTAGCATAGTTGTCGTCGCTGTAGAACCCACAGAGGATTCCAGAACAATTGTCGTCGTTGTCGAACCCATAGAGGATTCTAGTAGAGTTGTCATCGCTACTGAACCCACGAAGGATTCCAGTACAGTTTATATCGTTGTCGAACCCATGAAGGATTCCATTACAATTTATATCACTGGTGAACCCATGGAGGATTCTAGTACAATTGTCATTGCTGCCGAACCCACGGAGGATTCCAGTACATTTTTCGTCGCAGTCGCTGTCACAGTCAGCTCTAGGGTTTCTTCACATAGCACACTCGAGTCCGGGAGGGTCCTCTCCTCGAGACTAGGGGTTGTTACATCAAAATTCATGAATTGTATAATTTATATACCCCGAAGTTCCGTATCGTCAATAGAAATACAATGCGACAGATACTGCGTCAATCAGACACCCAGTCTAAGAGTTATTAGCTTTTCCGTTCCTGATGCCAGGTTGGAAATACGCTCATTCCAAACCCATCCATTTTTCAATGTTTCTCAAAACCCACATAGAGTAACAAAAATTATCGCCTCACTGTAAGGGTCCCATTTCTGCAGATGGTGTGTCGATTGGACGTACGGTCTTTAAGATATTCATGTTTAAGTGAAACAGGCCCGGCCCGTCAAGCCTAGTGGGATGGCAGGTCGGCCCGTCCTGGTTCCTCAGGTCCAACCCGTCTGAGTGTCGGACTGGCCTGGTGGGGTGCAACCCGGTGGGGTACGTCCCGACCGGGGTGGTTGAGCAGTGTGCACGGGGGGGGGGGGGGGGAGGGGGGGGTTTCCGAACTGGCGGCGCTACCCTCCTGTCCGGCCGTCCGAAGCAGGCCCATCTTCCCAGTGCAAGCGGCACGCGTTTGCGGGTCGCGAACCCTCCACCGCGATACCAATGAGCACCGCAGCTCCTTCCACCCAGCCGGCCATTTCTTCTGCCGAATCGGCCGGCCCTGTGCGGGCTGTGGTCCTCTGCAGTACGGTTCCGCGGTTCTTCTAGCCCAGCCGGCTACGACCGAATAGTTCTCCTTCAGCCGAGCGGCCCGCGGTTGTGGGCCTCAGTTTATCCACACGCGGCTGGCGCCATCGTCCATCACCGCCTCCCATTTTCACTGCCAAATTAGTAAAGAAACATCGGAGGGTCATCACGTTGTGTTCGTTTGACCCGTTCCCTCCGTGTTAGGTAGTATCAAAAGGCCAAGGACAAACCATGTTTCTCAACAATGATCAAGAACAATTTTAATCAATTAAAATTGAACAAAAACAACCTACCTTGAAATAAGGTTTTCTCGTAGTCAGATTTGTGGGGAGGTGGCATCAACTCGTTTACGTTAGGGACGAAGGAACCGAGGATGGAACGTCATCGGTGTTCATTATAGGTGGCACCTTCTCCTTTATCTTTGTCGAATATCAAAGGAGATGTTCGTCTTAATTCAGTGGTTCTTCATCAGAGTTGTTTGTCATTGAAGTACGGTGTTCTTCGTCGGATGAAGAAAATTCTTCCTCTATTTCTCTATAGCATTCTCAAAACACTCCCAACTCAACTAATTCTAATCTAAAAAATTAGATAAGGCTATTATTTTATTCACACATGTAATTCAAAATTCAAACACTATAATTAATTAATTGTAGTGTTCAATTAATTAATCAGAAGTGTTGGAAAAAAATATTGGGAGAGAAGGAGGTGAAGAGATCACATTAATTTAGGGGAGAGTTGTCAAATTAATTAAAGGGGGATTAATGGGGATTTTAAGGGAGTTGAATGGTTTGGGGTTTGTGTGGGACCCCCCTCCCATTATCCTCTCATGGGAGGTTATGTGGGTGTGGGCCCCTCATATAACATCCATTTTTAGGATATAACTAACATCTTTAAATAAAATTGTGTACTAAATATATATTTATTTATTTATTTTATTCTAAATCCCCAAAAATTAACTCTCAAACTACATAAAATTCAACTGCAGTAAAGGTCCCATTAAGAGAATACCGACACGGCAAGTTCATCGGTGTCCTTAGATTTCAATTCTGAGCACCAGTTGAAAAGATAGAAAAACCCACACGTACGTTTACTGAACGTACCCGAAAAAACATTAGAAATTGATTTCGGGCATAATGGGCCTCAGAATCAAGCATCGTCAGAAACCACAGACTCGTAAAATTACAAAGTATTTACGAAAAAAAATTCATTGAAATTTATGAGTCTTTACATGAATGGATTGTTCCTTGTTATTCAAGTATCCTAGACACACAATACGTACCCAAAAATCATACAAAAACCTAATACCTTCCATGAAACACAAATCATGTCCCAGAACACAATTAATATTTTTTGATGTGATTATCAACCATGCTCAGCCCTAGATTATCAAAAGTAACCCATCATAGAATAACAAAATTAAATTCACATTAGAATTTACCACTGGTAAAAGAAAAGTGTTGTCACACACACCAAACAGTAATTCTTATCATACAATATAATCCATGGTATTCATTATACAATTAACATATTACTACCATATTCATATTTTCAAATATAATTCTATATATTTTATACCCAAATTGTAATTATTGGTGTCCTAGAACCAACTGGTTGTACTTTGATTACATAGATATTTAATGTATTTGAATATTAAACAACTTATTACATATTGTTCATTGTTCTACATGAATATGATATAATAATGTCTGAGACTATATGTCACATTGATAAGGTCATGACAGTTCCCTGATATGATGGGAACCTTGAAATTCTATAATAATATTCTTAAATATAGTTCTACTATTGGATTACATACTATGATGGGACACATACCATGCATACTGCCTTGTGTGAGTACTCATTAATAGATGATACTTCCTCTCATGAAGTTCAAATTTTGTAATATTCAAGAAGTATATTGTGAGAACATACCCTCCAGTAGGAATCCCACGTGTTTTGGTGTCATTGGATATTTCTATCAATGAGAATATATAATGATATATAGACATTAATATTATTATTAATATGTGTTACGGCTAACGCACTTTGAATTATTGATGAAAACCATCATGCTGATAGTTGGAATGAAGTATGGTATTTTGGGTGCATCATGAGGGGCATGTTATTAATGGATAAGTCCGAGAAGGATTTTTACCTTCCATTTATGGAATTTGATATCTCAACTCTTTTATTGAAATAGAACTATCGTGCAAAATTCCATGGCCATGGTGTAACAATTATTTTATTTCAGGTAGTCATTGAATACCTTATTTAGCAGAAAAGATGATGGCACTATCATGAAACCAGCTTGATGAGATATTGCAAAAATTGGATTATATTATATAGTGAGAATTCATATGTCGATGTCATTTTTGGAACATTATGTTCTTTCTCATGGGTTCCATGACCAATTTCTAGATAGTAATTGTAGACAATACGCAATCCCACTTAATGTCAACGAGTATGAATCCAAGTGGGTCATGCACTTGGTTTTTCTACTAATCTCGAGTAAATTATATTTTAATTTAATTAATAAATACTATTCCCAACACATAGGAATATTTTATTCATGTTAAAATAATTGTATAAATTAATTAAATATTTATTCACCAGATTGTGGGTAAAATGTATTTATTTATTTTATTGAACATTTAATATATATTTAATTACTAGTATGTAAATAGAATATTTATTTAAGAGAATAAATAAATAAATTATTTATTTGGGTTTTCAATAAATCCAAATAGATTTCGAGTAGACCAAGGCCAGTCTGATAGTAGAAAAATTATATTCAAGACGATAAATAATTATTTAACTAGTTGGCACAAATTAAAAAAAAATTCTATTTGTCTTTAACACAAAATTTTATTTCTAATTCTATTTTGTGCAACTTAGCGCACCATAAATAATAACTTAGTATTATTATTAATATCATGAGTTTTCTCTAAGGTTATTAATATATTTAATTTCTATTTTGAAATTAAATATTATAACTGAATCCCCATGTGAATAAAAATACACATATGTCTATTATTCCAGGGACCGAACCGTACACCCGTTGAATTGATGATTTTTTATGTAAACAATTTCTCTCTCAAATCCTATTCCTATCCCTCTCAAGAATGAGAGATGTTCTTTATAGCTGAATAATAAGCGATCAATAATGATCGATACATGACACGCACATTTCTGCGCTAGCACCTAGAAAACAAGTGGTTTCGATCGGAGTCTATCATAGCACGTGTGGATCACCACTAGAGGAATTCTAGTTTGGATCCGTGAAAGAACGATAAGATAATCTTGAATGGTTATTCTGGATGATCAACACTATCAACGGAGAAAATACCAAATATCCATGTATTATTTTATATATGAAATTAATTAAATTAATTATAAACATTATGTGAAAGATTATCTATAAAGGTTTCGGGCCTCTTATTTATTTATATAAATCTTTGATTCCATTCTGTGGAGACTAGCATTCATTGTCGTATTCATCCTGGAATAATCATTGATCGTGGTAAAAATTAATGTTGGGTGTTGGTCCAACATTACTTCCTCTACGCCCAGAACCTACAAGTGGTATCAGAAGTATTCCATCATAGTTTATATTTATTTAAATATTTCTTTGATCATATACACACTTAATAATTTAGTTGATTTAATTCATGTTAATCATTATAAAATTATTTGTCTCGAGACCTATTCCCCCTCTTTCATTTCTCCATCACCTTATAGAAACAAAATTTTCTTTTAATTTTTATTAATATAAAATAGAAGATCTCATAAGAAGCTACCAAAGGTTTTTGGTCATACAACACCAGAACATACGATGTGTATTCATAAATACACACTTTATAGTCAAGGTTCAACGCACTGGGTATAGTCTGACAAATCAATCTATTTAATTGGAGTTTTTTCTATGTCCTTATGAATCTGTGTGTTGACTAGGAACATGTGGCACATGGTTTCCATATTACATGTCATGTGGCCCACTGGACATGGTGTGTATCCCCATTGGGTTTGGGTAGAACTGTGTACACTATACATGGCTTACCTGGCTAATGACTGTGTAACAAGGAACTACACAGCATGTGACCCACTAGACACGTCGTGTACTCCGAGGATTTATGAAGTGCACATACATGTCGTTTTCCCAATCATTTACTTCAGATGGAAGGTGAACAATAGTACATGTAATGTAGTTGGAACTAGACTCCATATACACATCCAAATTACACATATTTAATAAAATTTATTATTATATTATACAAACCATTGAGACGTGTACCATGGTGTGAGTGTAAAGCTAAGGCGCAACATGTGATTGGTGTTTTATATATATGTTTTTAATTTAAAATCATCATAATTTTCATTTTTACTCATTGAGTAGATATGAACGTGAATTCATTGGGTTTCCTCTAAGGTATAAGTTATGTACAAAGATAATTTTATATGAATTTATTTGATTTAAATTATGATGGATGAGAATCACAAGGAAATTCATAAAATGGTTCACGAGAAAAAGATTGACTAATTAAAGATGATAATTAATTGTTTCGAGCATGATTTATCATAAACAATAATGATTATAGAATTGAATTATAGTTGTATTTATGCGTAAATATCATTGTTTATATGGATGATCATGATATAGGCCAAGAAATTGTTATGTAGATGGTTTCATTTAATTTATTTATGTAATTAAAATTTGTGGACATGCATTCCTTCTCCTCATTAATATATAGGGAATTCATGACAAAGGATTATTTAATGTTAAATTTTTTTTACCCCTCACTTGCATGTGAGTTAAAAAAGAAATATTTAATAGATGGAACTACCAAGCTATTGGAGCTAGTTGAAGATAGAGATAAGATGAAACCAAACCTTGGAGATACATTGGTGGACAAGTGGAAAGTTATAAACAATAATCCAAATGGTTCAAGGTGTTTCTCTCCTAGGCCAATGCTATTTTATCAACTGCAAGATAAACTAACCATTAGAAAAGCTCATGATCATTCACTTTACTTTAGTTTATTTCTGTTAGATGTATGGTTTATCATTATGGATGTGTTGTCATGATCACATAATTAATTAATTAAACAAGCATGATAGATGGAACAAAAATAAACTTGGATTACGCATAAATATTATCAAGATATGGTTAATCGCTTAAGTATGTTCCATTTAATATTAACAAGCTTGTGACAATGACAATAAGAAATTCATGCATAATAGATAAAATTCCCTCAAATAAAATATTACGTCGGACCAAGATTTCTGTTACTTAATTAAGGGGAAAACTCAATAAAACTATGTGTTTGACCAACCCTTGTTCGAACACTTACTTTTATACAGGAATCCCTTAAGAATGGTCGTGGGATAACTGGACCATATTGAATAAAGAGTATCACATATAAGACATGGTGTAATATGGGAAGCAATAGTTGAGGAAATATTAATGTCAGGATTTTAGGATTGGGGAGTCCACTCAACAGATCAAGGAGATGGAAGTCCATAGTTGGAAAAGACATACCTACCTAAATACATTCAAATTTCTTGACAAACCCTTATTGGGGTTATGCGAACGGGAATATGGATCCTTTCCACTAGTATTTTGTGAAAACTGGACATTCTGAGTTCAATGGTGTGGACCAATGGGAATTGATAAAATATTGGAATGCTTAATATAATTAATTTTTTATTTTTCATTAAAAATCATGAAATTACTAATGATATTATATTTTAATTGTAGAAAAAAATTGACAAGATCGTCATCCTCACTTTCCCTATGATAAATTCTGGATAAGGAAAACATCCACACTAGAAATAACTTCCAAGAATGGTTTAAATGCCTCTATGTTATCCTATGTAATGAAGGTAAGTCTTACATGTTTCAGTAAACATTACTAGATCCTCCTTCCAAAGAGGCCTGTGATGAGGATTTCTTGGTCTATGAGAAACATATGAACGAAACATTCTATGTTCAATCTTTGTTGCTATCATCAATTTATAGTGAGCTCATAAAGTATCAGGAAAACATGGATGATTATAACATGCTCAATAACCATCATGGTCTTCACTAGGAGGAGCTAGACAATAATATTTTGATATCTCCAAGGCACTCTTTTTGAGTAAGATTGAAGAGGGTTCCCCAGCTGGGCCTCATGGAGTAAATCTCAATGTTTACAATGAGAAATTGGAGGTTCTAGTGTTTAAACACCCTGAAGAATTTGGCACTGATCCCATACTCAAATCACTCCCTTAGAGTTTCTCCAACTCTATTGTATATTTTATCCTGAGCAACATTGAGAAGTTTCTATCTAATATTATTATACTCATTCACCAAGTGGACCAATATATGAAGCACAAAAAGCCATCTGTCCTTATGGTGAGTAAATGGAAAGGGATGGCGAAGAGCATTAAGACCAAAGATTTTTCAAAGCCTTCCAAGAAAATGAAGATCAAAGTGGAGGCCATAGAACAAGAGGATATTTGTTTATCATGTGCCAATAAAGGCCACTGGAAAAGAACTACACCCAACCTAAGAACAAGGTGAAGCTTTAGTTGAGATTTTTATCAAATGAAATCTATCTATTTCTAAAAATTGGGTATTAGATATAGCATGTGTTTCCCACAAATGTATCTAATTACAGGAACCATGTAGATTCATGAAGATTGACCGAGGGGTGGTAGATATACGAGCCGCTAATGGTGCTAGACATGCAATTGTAGCTGTTAGGGACTACCACCACCCTTTTCTAACATGAATGATCATGGTGTTTGAGGGTTTTTATTATGTTTAATTTGTTACTAAAAAATTATTTCTATATCAAGATTATATACAGAATTATTTTTTTTGAGTTTGGAAATTAATGTTTCTTCTTTTACAAAGATAGAATTTGATTTTGTTTGGAACATTTATACAATGGTCATTATGGGTTTTATTACACAAACCATGTAATGGAAATTGATAACAAATATACTTCACATGAATCATACAACAACCAACATTGGAAACACTGGCTAGGTTATGTAAATGAGAAAAGATTGAAAAGGTTACATCAATATGGATATTTAGATTCTTTATAACTAAATCCACATGGTGTATTTCATGCATGTTTAAAAGAAAAAATAACCAAAGCCCCATTTAGTGGGAAAGGTGAAAGGGATAAAGAACATCTTGAATTGTTTCATACCTATGTTTATGGACCATTTCTAGTCGATGAAAGGGGTGGGTACTCATACTTCAAAACTTTTACTGACTATTTTAATAGATATGGATATATATACGTAATGATGTATAAGTCATATTCTTTTGATATGTTTAAAGAATAAAAGAATGACGTTGAGGACAAGCTTGGTATGAAGATTAAGAAACTCCACTAAGATTGAGGAGGATAATATCTTAATCAAGACCTTATTTCTTACTTTTGGGAGTTTGGTATCCTATCTCAACTCACTCCTCCATACACACCTCAATTGAATGGGTTGTGCTAATGGAGGAACTATACCATGTGGGACATGGTGAGATCAATGATGAGTCCTAAGAGTCTTCCATTATCCTTTTGGGGATATGCAATACAAACAGTGGTGCACATACAAAACCATGTACCAACTAAATCGATAAATGGTATTCCATACAAGCTTTTGATAGTAATGAAATCCATGTTATCGAATTTTCATGTGTGGGGGAAGATATGTGTTTGTTAGGTCATCTTCAGGTCACAAAATTGCACCCCGAGGAACAAAATGTACCTTTATAGAATATCCCTATTAAATAAGGGGATATAAACTATACTACCCCTCAAACCAAAAGGTTATAGTGGAAAGACATGCAATATTCCATGGGAGGGAGAACATCTCCAAAATAGATAGTAGGAGAGAGATAGAATTTGATGATGTTGAGCCTCAAGGTACCCATGAGTTGGTATAAGAGAATTTTCTACAAAGCCCCATGAAAGAAATAACTATTATTGATACACAATAACTACATAAGAGTGGAAGAGAGGCTAGATAAAAAGAACAATGCATTTTTCTTGTTACCGAGGATGGTGACTCATTATTAGTTGATAATAATTAATCTCTAACCTACAAGGAAGAAGTAAGTAGACCAAATGTTTCCAACTGTCAAGAAGCCATGACTTCTAAAATAGATTCCATATACCAAAAACAAGTCTGGATTTGGTAGATCCTCCAGTTCATGTAAATCCTGTTGGTTTAAAATTTGTATACAAGAAGAAACTGGACATGTAAGGACATGTCTGTACCTATAAGGCACAATTTCTACAAAATGGTTCATACAGTGTCAAAGCATTGACTAAGTCCAAACCATTTCACCAATGTCAATGTTGAAATCCATCATAATTCTATTGTCCATTGTCGATTACCATGATTATGAAATTAGTAAAATGGATGACATAATGAACTTCCTTAACAGGAACCTTTAGGAAGATGTCTACATGAAAAAACTTGAAGGGTTTATGACTCCAAAGAATTCCAATAAGGTATGAAAGTTGAAAAAGTATATTTATGTATTAAAGAAATAATTCTTGTTATGGAACATTATTTTTGATGACGCCATAACAAAATTGGGTTTTATCAAGAATTAATATGAGCCTTTTGTCTAAAAAAGGTTTAGTGAGAGTGAAGTTGTTTTCCTAAAAATATATGTTGATGACATATTACATATTGGAAATGAGATGCTAGTCATACAATCTATTAAGGCCTGGTTGAATCAATTATTCTCTATAAATGAATTGGGAGATTATACATATATTCTTGGGATCAAGATCCATCATTATAGAATCATGATATTTCTGGGCCTAAGTCAAAGTACATTCATTGATAAGATGCATAAGAGATTCAGTATGGAATAATCTAAGAGGAGATTGTTTCCAGCATCACAAGGGACTCATATTTCCAGTAAATGTGTCGTCAAACACACGAAGAAATAAAGATAACGACAAGGACTCTATATGCATCAATGATTGGATCAATAATGTATTTCATGCTATGTACTAGGCTAGATGTTACCTACGCATTGATTGTAGTAGAATGATATCAACCAGACCTAGGTGAAATCCATTGGATGGTATTTAAGACTATTCTAAAGTATCTAACGCATAATAAAAATAATTTTCTTGTTATAGAGGACATTAGGAACTATCCATTAGGGGATTTTCAGATGTTATTTTCCAGACTAATCAAGATTATATGAAGTCACAAAAGAGATAGATCATCTTTTTGAATGGTGGTGCAATGTGCTGGAAAATCTAAAAGAAGAGTGTGTTGTGGATTTTACAGCAGAGTCTGAGTATATCACAACTTTTGATTAAGCTAAAGAAGTAGCTTGGATGTAAAGCTTCATCCAAGAGCTGGATGTGATACTTAGCAGTAAAGATCCCACCACACTGTAATGTTCTAATACTATAGTGGTGGCTCTCTAAAAAGCTCCAAGGTCACATCAGCCGAAAAATCACATACTTCTCATGAATAATATCTTGACGGATTTTTTCGTAGAGAGGTGAAGTTTCACTAAGAAGTATTTCCAATGAAGGCAATGTGGTGGACCCCTTGAATAACGCCATGACCTTGTAGAAACATGATCACTATGTGAGGTCTTGTAGACTGGAATTCGTAGGCCATTGGCTCTAGTCCAAGTAGGAGTTTTTAAGAGTTGGTTTCCAAGATCAAACTGGATGTAATTGGATTAAATAGATATTTAATGCATTTAAATATTAAATATCTTATTATATATATTTCATTGTTCAATAGTACTATGATGTACTAATGACGTAGTGAATTAGTTTAATTGATAACGTCATGGTAGTTCCCTGCTATTCTGAGAACAATGAAATTCTAAAAAAATATTCATAAATATAGTTCTATGGTTATATGACATACTATGATGGGACACATAGCATACAAACCATTATGTGTGAGTACTCGTAAGTAGATGAGACTTACTCTCATGAAGTTCACACTAGGTAATCTCTAAGATAAGAGATTATGACAACATACCCGCCAGTAGTAATTCTACATGTTTTGGTATCATCAGATATTTCTATCTTTGAGTTTGTGTAATGATAGATAGAATTTAATATTATCATTAATAAGTGTCAGGACTCGCGCACATTTATTTACAAATGAAAACTATCATGTAGATAGTTGGAAAGATATAGGGTATGTTGGGTGCGTCAAAAGTGTATTGTTATTAATGGATAATTCGAGAAAGGATTTGTTCCATCAATTTATGGAAGTTGATATCTCACCACATTCATTGAAATAAAACTGTCACACGAAATTCACTTTACATGGTGTAATTATGAGTTTATTTCAGGTGGTCAAACAATTATGTATGAAGCATAAAATTTTATGACACTATCATGAAACCTTTTTTATTATATATTGAAATAAGGGGATTATATTACGTAGTGATCATTCATTTGTTGATGTCTTTGTTGCAGCTTTAAGTTCATTCTCATGGGTTCCTTTACCCATTTCTAGATAGTACTCTTGGACTTTAAGCAAGCCTACATAATGAAAACATGAAATAATCATTGAGGGTCACACACTAAGTGTTTCTGGTGGTATTAGTTAATTTCTATTTTAATTTAATTAATAAATATTATTCTAATGTGAGTGGAATAATTTTATTCATGTTAAAAAGATTTCATAAATTAAATAAATATTTATTCAGTAGATTGTTGGTAAAATATAATAATTTATTTTATTAAACATTTAAAAGATATTTATATACTATTTTGTATATAAAATATTTATTAAAGAGAATAAATTAATGGTTTATTTATTTAGGTGTTCAATAAATGGAAGTGGAGTTTGAGAAGACCCAATTCATTATAGTAGTAAAATAAAATTTTTATTTATGATAAATAATTATTTTGCTAGTTGATGAAATTAAAATAACGCTTCTATTATTTTGTCGTGCCGAATTTTTTTAATAATTTTATTTTGTGCAGGTTGGTGGACCATAAATAATAACGAAGAATTATTATTAATAGCATTGGTTTTATCTATGGTTATGAAAGAATTTAACTATGGTTATGCAATTTAATATTGTAATCGAAGCCTCATGTCAAATAATAGACACAATAAATCTATTATTCCATGGAAAGAACCACACACCCATTGAATTGATAATTATTGAGCTAAAACGTGTCTTTCTTGAATCCTATTCCCACCCCTATCATGAATGAGAGACATGTTTCAAATACAAGAAGATGTGATCATGAATAACCAACATAAGACACCCTCTTTGTCGTACTAGCACTGGGTGAACAAGTGGTGTCGATTGGAGGACATCAGAGCACGTGTTGATCACTGCTATAGGGACTATAATTTGGATCATTACATGTGAAACAAGATAATCTAGGAGGGTCATTATGGACGATCAACATCTTCAACAAATAAAATACCGAAGATCCATGCACTAATAGAAATATGGGCTTTTGAGCCCCTTTACCTATAGCGACCACCACTGGTGGTTGCTAGGTTTCCCTAAACAGAAACCCAACATTGGCGCCCCCCCGAACCCTTCCACCCTCCTCGTCACCGCGCACCATCCTCGTCGCCGGGTGCCCTCCCCATCACCACCATCCCCGGTCGCTGCGTGTCCGTCCCTGTCACCGTGCGCCCTCCCCGTCGCCCTTCCGCCCATCGTTGGCCGTCCTCCGCCCTCCTTCGGCCGCCCTCCGCCGCCCCCACCCTCCACAGGCCTCCCTTCGGACACCCTCCGCCGCCCCGCCCTCCGCCGGCCGCCCTTCGACCACCCTCCACCCTCCAACGGCCGCCCTCCGCCGCCCCGCGCTCCGCCGCCCGCCCCGCCCTCCGCCCTCGCCCTCCGGCCGCCCTTGACCCAGCCCTCAGGCTTCCCTCCGCCCTCCACCGGCTGCCCTCCGGCCGCCCTCCAACCTCCGGCCGCCCTCTGCCCTGCCCTCCATTTCCTCTGGGCTGCTCCGCCTCTGCCCTCCGGCTCCGGACACCCTCCACCCTGCGGCCGCCCATCGACCTCCCTCTACCCTCAGGCCTCCTGCCACCCGCCTCCGACAGCCGTCCAGCAGCCCTCGGGTAGCCCTTTGGCCTCCCTCTGGACTTCGGCCTCCAGCCCCTCCGGCCTCCAACCTCCGCCCTCGGCACTCCTCCCCCTCATCCCTCCCCCTAAGAACCTCAAACCCCCCCCGGAACACGCCAACCCCCGTCCACTCCGTCTTCATCCCCTCCCTCTCCGCACCACCGCCACCTGTCCCCTCCTTCACCATCCTCTCCATTGCCGCACCGCCACCGCCCGGTCCCCTCCCTCCCCGCAAGACTGCTACTCGTCGCCTCACTGATGCCGCCCATCCACTCTGGCTCCCCCCTGTCCTTGGTCCCCTCCTTCGTTGTCCCACCCTCGCTGCACCATCGCCACCTCACCGCCTCCTCTCCTCTTGCTCCTCGTCGCCGCCGCCACCCGTCCACTCCCTTGCTGCACCAGCTCCAGCTCCGGCTCCCTATCGCTACCTCTCCTCTCCCTCACAGCACTGCCTTCGGCTCCCCTCCCTTCTGGGTTTGTAGCGTAATTAGTTATGACATGGGCTTTCACTTACATTATTGTTTTATAAATGGTTCACAAACAATTAATTAGTTTTTATTTTAAATATATTTGATATGAAAAATGAAAATGTAATAATTTCTTGCGTAAATGTTTGTTAATAGGATCTTATTATGGATAATAGTTGGATTGATCTTCCAAATCGATCATCTAGAGAGTATTTCAATGGAATTATGCATTTTATTGACTTCACCAGAGGATTTGAAAGTGACTATATTAGTTTACCATGTAGAAAATGTGCTAACAGATATCAATTCACATGAGATACTATAGGGGATAACCTATTCTTTAATGGATTTCAGAAAAATTATAAGAGTCGGACTCATCATGGAGAAGAATATGTTCGTTGTCAAAATACGGATACAGTTCAGATGGATGTTGTTGCAATGATGAATGATACAATGCATGAAATGCTTACTGAAATGGTACGTGGATTGGATCCTGAAGTCATTGACATCCAGAATCTTGAGACCGGTGAGATAAATCTTCGCTCTGGTGCATATCGTGATTAGAGGAGGTTTTATGAAGCAATTGATGATGCAAAAATAGAATTACATCCTGGATTGTACTTCTTAAAATAAATTTTCATTTATCGTGGAGTTGTTGCATTTGAATACTTTGAATCATTGGTCAGACAAATCATTCGACATGCTATTGGTGATATTGAAAAAGGTTCTTCCTGTTGATGCTAATATTCCTGAGTCATATTACCATGCTCGTAAGATGATAGAGAACGTAGGTTTCACATATTAGACAATAGATGCATGTGCAAAAAAAATGTATGTTGTTTAGAAATGAAACTGCCCATTTGGATATTTGTACGGTTTGTGATGCTTCCAGGTGGAAAGAGAATAGGGGAAAACACACTCATCAAAGTCAGACTGTGATATAGGGGAAACTGATTTCTGTAATGAAAATGCGTTACTTCTCTTTAAACCAAGGTTGAAAAGATTTTTTATGTCATCTAATGTTTCTAATTTAATGAGATGGCATACAGAAAGAGTTCATGAAAGTGATATGTTAACCCACCCGGCAGACTCTCATGCATGGAAGGATTTTGATAAGAGACATCCCGAATTTTCCAATGATGTTCATAATTTACTATTGGATTGGCATCATATGGTTTCAATCCATTCAAGACTATGGTTTGTGAAACTCATAGCACATGGCCCGTGGTGTTGTTTCCGTATAATCATACTCCGTGGCTTTTTATGAAGCAACAATTTATATTACTTTCCACTCTTATCGATGGACCTAAAAGTCCGGGGGATAAGATTGATTTTTACCATCATCCATTTATTGATGAGTTGAATGAATTTTGGGGTGATGGTGTGATGTCTTCTGACTGTGAAATGAATGAAATGTTCAAAATATAGGCTGCTTTATTTTGGACAATCAATGACTTCCCGGCTTGTGCAAATTTATCAGGCTGGAGTACGAAAGGGGAATTTTTTTCCCCTTGTTGCAAGAAAAGTAAAAAATCTGTATGGATTAAGAATTCCAAAAAATGGGCATATATGGGTCACAGACGTTTTCTCCCCCTTCAGCATAGGTTCAGAAAGGACAGAGTGGCATTTTATTGTTCTAGAGAGTTCATCCCAGCACCAAAGATCAAGACAGGAGTCGAAATGTTATCACAGATTGACGAAGAAAACATCTGCACGGTATATAAAATTCAGGATTTGGTGGTTCCTTCATTACGTAATATTCGAGATACGGGTAGGCAGCACAGTCACAATTGGAAAAAGAAAAGTATTTTTTTATAGTCATCAGCATTGGAAAACTAACATACTGAGGCATAATTTGGATGTCATGCACATTGAAAAAAATGTTTGTGATAAAATATTGTGGAACATTTTAGGTTTTAGTGGGAAATCAAAGGACCATATTAATACACACCGTGATTTGGAAGAAAAGGGTTTAAGGAAACAGTTGCATTTACAGTTAGCTGAGGGAAATAAGGAATATATGCCTACTGCATAGTATACGATTACTACAAAGGAGAAAGAAACATTTATTTCCATTTTGAAGATGCTCAAGGTTCCTGATGGTTACTATTCTAATATTTCTATGTGTGTGAATCTGACGATCAAGACATTGCAAGGGTTGAAAAGTCATGACAATCACATACTACTTCACCATTTCATTCCAATCGCAATTTGTGATTGTTTATCCCCTAATGCTGTTCATTTGTTGATTGAGATGAGTAATTTTTTAGACAGCTATGTTTAAGAAATCAATGAATGTGTGATTTAAAAAGTTTATTGGACCTAATTGTACTTATGCTTTTTCACATTGAGAAACTATTTCCCCCAATCATTTTTGGATGTTATGGTCCACTTGACAGTGCACCTAACTTATGAAGTAATGGCTGCTGGTCCAGTGCAATTCAGGTGGATGCATCTTATTGAGTGGTATTTGAGTACATTGAAACGATTTTTACGCAACAGAGCTCGTCTAGAGGCATCAATAGCCAATGGTTATTTGATGGATGTGTGTACTACTTTATTTGCAGAATATCTTACGGATGATGAAACAAAATTAGATAAGCCCTCTCAGATTCAGGATGGTCTAGTGGGAGAAGGAACCACATATGATATGGACATAATCGAGTGGATACAAACACATCGATATATATTGTTCAATACTCCATCAGTTGCACCATTAATGCAGTAAGTATCTTATCACTTTTATTGTTTAACTTTTACATGTTTTTTTTCATAAGTTGATCATTTAAACAGCGCGTTATCATTTGCATAAAACACATTAATGAGATAAAAGAAGAGATGTATCGTGTGACTGAGTTGCAAATTTAATAGTCTCATTATGTTTCACTTCCTGATTGGTTCAAGGATTATGTACTTATAAATTTATTTTCATTATGAGTGAAGTATTATACTAATTTATTTATTTATATATCATTATTGAATTCTAGGAATTATATAGGTTCATAAGCTGAGGGAGTTTTGGGGACCCCACCCTAACTGAAGAATTTATCCAACTGACTGAGGGTCCAACTATAACGGCTTTTCGTTATAAATCTATATATGCTAATGGTTTTCGATTTCACATTAAAGATGTTGACGACAAATGAGTAACACAAAACTGTGGAATTGGTTGTCCATTTGTCGATTCTGGTTATTACTATGGTTAATTGATAGACATCATTGAAATTGTATACACACACGGGTTGAAGTACATATTGTTAAAGTGTAACTGGGTTGATCCAGTACGTGGATGTAAAGTCGATCAATATCAATTTTCATTGGTGAATTTTAACTATATGTTATACAGAAATTAATGAGTTGATAATGAAAAATTCATTTTGACATCTCAAGTGGAACTTGTATTCTTCTTTACTTTGCCTTCAAATCCAAGTTGGCAAGTTATTGTCAAAATGTAATGGCAAGGAGTGTTTGTATTTGATAAAGATGAACCCGAGACTGTTCCTTTTGTTTCCCAACATCTTGATCACCATACTTTAGTTCAACATGAAGAAGATATTTATTGGGTCACAGTGGTTGTTGAATGAGAAACGGTCGATTTTCATGCTTAATGAGAGGTATAATTGTTTCCCCACTATTCATCCTAAGATATCATAAATTATCTAAACATTTTATAAATCCTTGTAAGTTTTAATCATCACTTTTGGAAGTTTATTCAGTTATAAATATTTATGGTGATTTAACTCATGTTATACTGATTTTATTGTCGGTGTATCTTCCCATTGAGGTATTCTTCATTTGGTTCATGCCCTGCTTGAATTTTTATTAATTCAATTTGAAATTTGGCTATGCATTGATTGGTTTTGTAAATAATTTGTATATCTATTTTGTGACCTTTTTTATTTTCTAAAATTCATTCACAACTAATTATTCAATCCCTTTTTGTTTTATTAAAAACTGTAAAAGTTTGAATTTTTTAAAAACAATCCAATTTATCATTTGGACACATTGGATAGTCCCCATACTAATGTTTTCCATGACTGCAGGCATGTCAGGGGAAGAGGTAGAAGATCCACATCATCCATCTGAGGCATCTATGTCTCAGGGACGATGTATGTTGGAATGTAATTGTCTATATTTTTTATGTAATTAATAAACATGTATATATATATAAATATAATCTATCAATATGTATATAAAATTTTTTCAACTGGATCGGACTCGACTACTTTTTCATCTCGCAGGAGAGGCCCTGTTCGTGGCATATTATCATAGAATTCCGACACGACTTTTGATGTTTCATTTGATGAGGTATTTCATCATGTGGGATGGAATTCCCCTGCATTTATTTGTCAGCTGGGTCATATCATATGTGATCCACATCGATTTCCATTGACCACGCGTGACTGGATTTCTATCCCTCATGACACATTAGATCATCTTAGGAGGGATGTTCATGTAAGAAGACCATTTTACTTTTATCCCTATGTATAAACAAAAATTACATATGTGATTTTTTTATTAAATAGAAAAATTGAAAAGTATGTCCCGATGAGTTTCGGCCAGTGTGAATGAGAAAATGCCTTAAGATGTGGAATGACTATAAAGGAAAAGTCAAGAGGGACCACTGGGTACCAAATGTGGGTGCCCTAGACATTCTGGAAAAAGTCCCGAGAGGTGTCCTCCCAGCTCAGTGGCATGATTCAGTTGCATATTGGTCTACTGAGGGTGTTGCGGTTTGTATATTTATTTTGGTATATATATTTTCAAAAATGTGTGATTTTTTTGAAATTTGAATTAATTGAATATAGGAGGTGTCAACATGCCATTCTGAGAATTGAGCATTGCAGGGACCACCTCACAGGCTCGGGACTCGTCACATGTCTCAGATCCGACATGAGGTATTTATTATTAATTTTTTATTTTTTTTAATTAATATGGTTTTCTGTTTATATTCTATTCATATATTGTTGCGGGAGCAAGGTGCACCAACTGATAAAATGTCAGTGTGGATGAGGACTCGTGATCGCAATGATCCAGAGGCTGCTGCATTGATAGTAAGTGCTTGTACTCATTACCAATACTAACATTAAATCTTTATATTAATATATGTATATATATTTAAATATTTTACAGGCTCAATTTGAAGATGAATTAGAACATCTACCAGAGGACCGATGACAGCTTCCCATTTGAAGGGATGAGATCTTTCATCGCATCATTGTTCGGGACGGGCATGGATATAGTTTGACCTATGGAACAATGATTCCTCATTCAGTAGTGTCACGCGCTGCGATTATCAGTCCTGCTGTTGCTCAGATGACACAGCAGTTGTCAGATTTCGAGGCACGGCTGTGGGCTTCTGAGGAGGCAAATGCGCAATTGGATGCTGATGTTAGAGCACTGCAGGAATATTTTCATCCATGTCATGGTGGTGGGGATCATACGACACAGGTTTATACTGTATTTATTTATTTAATTTAAATTATTTTTGTTATGAAAATATTCAAAAAATTTATTTGTTGTAGGCCTCTGGCCCACCGGATGGAGGTAAGTGATGAACACGCATGACGCATCATATTCATGAGTTGTGATTCTGCTGTTAATGGTGGGGTTGTTATTGATATTTATGTTGGGTTTCTAGTTAGTTTTTTTGATATTTGTGGGTATCATGTGTGTTTTGGCCTCATGCAATGTTTGTGTGCACAAATTGAATAGTAACCATGAAACTGATTATTTATTTGGATATTTTTTGTTCATTTAATTTTCAATGATTAGATTTGCATGTTCTGTAATATTTTTGAAAAAAGCATGTGATTCCTAATATAAACCATTAAAGTTGTTTTTGATGAATGAGCTGAGTTTAGTATTTTTAGTCCTCGGCCTACCCTGGATAACCCTTCCCGTACTCCGGACAGCCCCCCCCCCCCCCCCGCATCCCGGACAACCCTCCCCGCACTTCGGACATCCCTCCCCGCATCGCAGACTTGCCCCCCCCCCCCCCCCCCCCGCACTCCGGACAACCCTCCTCGCACTCCGGACAGCCCTCCCCACACCCTGGACAACCCTCCCGCACCCCGGACAAACGTTCCCGCACTCCGGACAGCCCTCCCTGCACCCCGGACAGGCACCCTGCACCACAGACAGCCCTCCCTGCACCCCGAATAGCCCACCTCGCACCCCGGAGAGCCCTCCCCGCACCCCGAACTGCCCGGACGCACCCCGGGCAGCCCTCCCCGCACCCCGGAGAGCCCTCCCCGCACCCTGACAGCCCTCCCCGCACCTCGGACAGCCCTCCCTGCACCCTGGACAGCCCCCGCGCACCCCGGACAGCCTCCCCGCACCCCGGACAGGCCTCCCCCCACCCCGAACAGCCGTCGCGCACCTCGGACAGCCTCCCTGCACCCCGGACAGTCTTCCCCGCACTCCGGACAACGCTCCCCGCACCCCGGACAACCCTCTCGCACCTTGGACATGCCCCTTGCCCTCCGGACGGTCCTCCCTACACCCATGATAGGCCCCCACACCCTGGACATCCCCCCTCCCCCGCACCCCGGACAGTCCTCCCCACACCACGGACATCCCTCCCCGCACCCCGGACACCCCCCTGCACCCCTGACATCCCTCCTCGCAGCCCGGATAGCCCTCCCGCACCCCGGACTACCCACCCCACACCCCGAACATCCCCCACGCACCCGGACAGTCCCCCGCACCCCGTACAGCCCTCTCTGCACCCCAGACAGTCTCCCCGCACTACAGACGGCCCCTCCCCGCACACCGGACAGCCCCCCCCCCCCCGCACCCCGGACAACCCTCCCCACACCCTGGACATGCCCCCCTCACCTAGGACAGCCTCCCCGCACCTTGGATAGCCCTCCCCGCACCCTGGACAAGCCCCCCGCACCACGGACAGCCCTCCCTTGCCCGATTGTGTCGTTTTCAACAGCTCGGCTCGCGCTAAAATGGCGCGTTGGGGGGTCAAAACCACCCGAACGACCTCGGAATACCATGAAACCATACGACAACATACGTTGTGTGATTTTTGAAATGGTCTTGCATACATCATGTCAAATCAGATGTATCATTTGACTGCGGTGACCGAAAACATGTTTCTTGTTTCAAAAAACACCAAAAACGGCGTGAGACGGTCGAATTTGGAGCAAACGTGCTCTGAATGACCTGAAAACCCACGAAAACATTAATAATATTATTCATGATGTGTAGGAGGAGACGTCGCACCCATCGGACATGCGGTGCGCGCAGTACAGCTGATTGTGTCGTTTTCAGCAGCTCGGCGCGCGCTAAAATGGCGCGTTGGGGTGTCAAAACCACCCGAACGTCCTCAGAATTCCATGAAACCGTACGACAATAGCCGTTGTGTGATTTGTGAAATGTTCGGGTAGAAGGCACATCAATAAGAGGTTTTTTTTGATGGCGGTGACCAGAAATTGTTTTCGGTGTCATAAAACACCAAAAACGGCATGAGACAGTCGAATTTGAAGCAAACATGCTCTGAATGGCCTGAAACCACACGAAAACATTTGAAATATTATTAGTGACATGTTGGAGGAGACAAAACGCCCATAAGACGTGCGGTGCGTGCGGTACAGCCGATTGTGTCGTTTTAAGCAGCTCGTCGCGCACTAAAATGGCGTGTTGGGGGTCAAAACCACCCGAATGACCTCGGAATTCCATGAAACTACACGAAAACAGCCGATGTGTGATTTGGGAAATGTTCTGGCAGACGTCACGTCAATCGGATGTTTTGTTTGACCGCGGTGACTGGAAATGCGTTTCCAATGGTCAAAACACCAAAAACAGCATGAGATGGTCGAATTTGGAGAAAACATGCTTCTAATGACCTGAAAACACACAAAAACATTAGGAATATTATTCATGACGTGTAGGAGGAAACATCGCACCCATCAGATGTGTAGTGCGTGCAGTACGACCGATTGTGTTGTTTTCAACAGCTCAGTGCGCGATAAAATGGCGCATTGGGGGGTCAAAACCACCTAAACAACCTCAGAATCCCATGAATCCTTACGAAAACAGACGTTGTGTGATTTTTTAAATGGTCGGGTAGACGACACATAAATCGAAGGTGTCGTTTGACGGCGGTGATCAGAAACGCGTTTTCGGTGTCATAAAACACAAAAAATGGTGTGAGATAGTCAAATTCCGAGAAAACATGCTCCGAATGACCTGAAACAACACGAAAACATTAGGAATACTATTCGTGACATTTAGGATTGGACGACATGCCCATCAGACATGCGGTGCGCCTGGTATAGCAGAATGTGTCATTTTCAACAGCTCGGCGCGCGCTAAAATGGCTTGTTGGGGGGTCAAAATCATTTGAACGTCCTCGGAATGCCATGAAACTGTACGATAATAGCCGTTGTGTGATTTGTGAAATGGTTGGGCAGAAGGAATGTCAAATAGAGGTGTCTTTTGACCGAGGTGACCGGAAACACGTTTCTGCTGTCATAAAACACCAAAAACGGCATGAGGCGGTCAAATTTGTAACAAATGTGTTCAGAATGACCTGAAACCACACGAAAACATTAGGAATATTATTCGTGATGTGTAGGAGGAGATAGAACGCCCATCGGATGTGTGGTGCGCGTGGTACGACCGATTGTGTCGTTTTCAGCAGCTCGGTGCGCGCTAAGATGGCGCGTTAGGGGGTCAGAACCACCCGAACGACCTCGGAATTCCATGAAACCGTACAACAACAGCCGTTGTGTGATTTTTGAAATGGTAGTGCAGACGACATGTTATCTGAAGGTTTCGTTTGATGGTGGTGACTGAAAACGCATTTAAGGTTTCCTAAAACACCAAAAAACTGCGTGAGACGGTCGAATTCGGAGCAAACATGCTCCAAATGTCCTGAAACCACACGAAAACATTAGTAATATTATTTGTGACGTGTAAGAGGAGACGGAACGCACATCGGACCTGTGGTGCGTGCGTTACAGCTGATTGTGTTGTTTTCAACAGCTCGCTGCGCGCTAAAATGGGGCGTTGGGGGGTCAAAACCACCCAAACGACCTCGGAATTCCATGAAACCGTACTACAATAGGTGTTGTGTGATTTGTGAAATGGTCAGGTGAAGGGCATGTCAATCTGGGGTATTGTTTGATGGCGGTGACCGGAAATGCGTTTCCGGTGTCATAGAACACCAAAAACGGCGTGAGAAGGTCGAATTTGGAGAAAACGTGCTCCGAATGACGTGAAACCGCATGAAAACATTAGGAATATTATTTGTGATGTGTAGGAGGAGACGGAATTCGCATCAAACGTGCGGTGCGCATGGTACAACCGATTGTGTCGTTTTCCGCAGCTCACTACGCGCTAAAATGGCGCGTCGGGGGTTCAAAACCACCCGAATTACCTCAGAATGCAATGGAACCATACAACAACAGCCATTGTGTGATTTGTGAAATGTTTGTGCCGATGATATGTCAATCGGAGGTATTGTTTGACAGCGGTGACCGGAAACGCATTTCCAATGTCATAAAACACAAAAAACGGATTGAGGAGGTCTAATTCGCTGCAAATGTGCCTCGAATGACTTGAAACCGCACGAAAACATTAGGAATATTACTCGTGACGTGTTGGAGGAGACAGAATGCCCATTGGACATGCAGTGTGCGCGGTACGGCCGATTGTGTTGTTTTCAGCAGCTCCGTGCGCGCTAAAATGGCGCGTTGGGGGGTCAAAACCACCCGAACGACCTCTGAATGCCATGAAACCGTTTGAAAACAGCCGTTGTGTGAATTGTGAAATTGTTGGGCAGACGACATGTCAATTGGAGGTGTTGTTTGATGGTGGTGACCGAAAACGCGTTTCCGGTGTCATAAAACACCCAAAAAGGCGTGAGATGGTCGAATTTGGAGAAAATGTGCTCCGAATAACCTGAAACCACATGAAAACATTAGGAATATTATTCATGACATGTAGGAGGAGACGAGGATACAACATCCCCTAATGGTGATTCTTCTTCAGAAATATGTTCATTACATTCCTTATTTGTTTTGGAAGATTCAACTAATGATGATGATGAAGATGAATCCAATTAATTTTTATTGTATTGAGAACACCGTTTATCATCTTCCTATTTATTCTAAACCTCTTCATTATCTTCACATTCCTCTTCATTAACCTCTTATTCAATTTTAGTTGATTTTTCTTATTATTCTTCTCCATATTTTATTCCTTATTTTTTAAAACATATTTTCCAAAAACATTTTCTTATTTAATTTATTATCCGAGATCAATTTCGTGTACTTTTTCTATATGGCTTGTGTTCTAAGATATCCCTTTCCAAAAATTTGTGGTATTGATTATTTTTCTTGAAAATTTGGGATGAATTATTTTTCTTAAATAGATGGAGTAGATTCATCATTATGAACCTTTTCCCCTTATTAGAGATAAAACGGACTTTTCCCAAGACTATTATAGTTATTGGAAAGTCAATCCAACTCCCATATATAAATGATTGGTCTGAGAATAGGGTTAATCAAACTTCTTATAGTCTATCTCAGCACCTTTTAAAAAATATTCAAAAAATTATGAATCTTCTAACATTTTAATATAAAAACTTATTCCTACCATACATGGACATTATAATATTTTTTATAATACTTAAAACATTACACAAATAGACATCTATAGACTGTATCAGTTTAGTTCTTTTAGAAACATGAAAACATAAATTTCAGTACATTAGTGAACTATATTATCTCCCAATACTTTCTCCAAAACTAGAACCCCTTTTAGAAATAACATCCATAAAAAATATATTCATAACAATGGGATGGAAATATAAAATTTTGTGAGATAAGATTCTCAGTAAGGGTATCTAGGGGAGATATGAAAGAAGAAACATGAGTATAAGGATATGAAAACATGAAAACAAATTAATTGATCATACCCATCATATCAATGACTGTATAAATGAATCATGACATAATGCTTAGAAGATCAAAGGCATGAATCAAATGGTAATAATGATCATAATCCATGATATCAAAACAAATGAATAAGATATCAAATTTGGGTATACATGTAACCTTGTAATATCAGTCCTTATTAGTTAACACAGATTTCAAGAACTTATCATGTCACATCATGGGGACTAAACCAACTTTTCAGGACACTCCACCATCACAAAATCATTGTCATTTCCTTATAAGGGTTTAGGTTTTCCCATATTCTTCTAGTAGAACATGTTTCCTATCTTACCATAGTGGATTGGGTTTCCCCATCTTCCATCATCAAAGTTACTACACCTACTCGGCGTGACGCACCACCATCCCCAGTCATAATCCTTTACATATAGGGGATCGGGTCTCCCCATCATCCTAGTGTAGATCATGACTTTCGACTTGATTAACATCATTATATAATGAGATATAAATGTTTACCCAATGCATTTGAGGTAAAAATAGGTCCCACCTATCACATAATAAAATAATGCATACATGTTCCACAAGATAATAAAACAATCATCATATCATACCCCATAAAAATTGATGGGTTTCATAAACATTATATCATAACACATGGAATGAAATGGGTATCGTAATTATATAATCATATCATAACCTAGGAAAAATATATAGGTTTCATAGTAAATTCTCCTAGAATAACTTGTGTAACGAAGTGGGTTTCATAAGAATTTATCATCGTATAACCCATTGAATAAAACAACGTTTCATAAGAATATAATATTGGAATAGATTTAGGTTTTATAAAAATATAAATCATGAATGTAAAACGGTTTCTCATAAAAATAATTATATAAAATCATAAACCATTAAAATAAATAATATGAATGCAACATTCGTATAATTCCCCAGAAAGTCATGAGTAACATCAATGAAAGTCATTTGGATGGGAAATAATTTTTAAATATATTTTAATAAAATTTCCTGAGGAAAATATCCTTTATTATTTGAAAATTTATTTTTAAAACATAAAAATATTTGAAAACCTATTTATTTTAAAATAATTTGAAAACATGGAATGAAGGGTTGATAACAATTTAAAACCCATTTCCCTTGAATATTTTTAAATAAGTTTGATTAAATTTTGAAAAACATTTCCCTAAAAAACATTATACAATAATCAAGAAAATAATCTGAAAATAGTTTTCATGAAATTAATTTTAAATCTTATCAAATAATATTTTTGATCATTGAAATATTTTTATTTGAAAACAACCATTTGAAAATATATAAATGAAGCTTTCAAAATAATTTAATTTTTTTTGTTTTAACATAAAATAATTATTAAAAAACCATTTTCTTTTGAAAAACATATTAAAATCAACAAATTAATAGAATATTAGAGAAAAATTTCTTTAAAAAGTAAAATTTTTAAAATGTAAAGAAGTATTATGTAAATTATGGTCATGATGTCAGGTAGGTAGATACACACCGAACATTTTACTTTCTCCTTAATAGTTCAGAAAAGTGACATGATCAAAAAATGAAAATAAGATTCATTTTAATTTTTTTAAAAACGTTAATACATAGGGAAATATTATTTAAACAATATAGGAAATCAGTAAAACTTTTTTGAAAACATTTTTAGATAACACGGTTTTTAATGAACATATATTTCCAACCGAATAGAGAAATAAAGTAAAATTTTTTTAAAAAATATTTCATAATTATATTAACTAAAAAAGATTTAAAAAATGATAAAATTACATGGATATAACTTTAATATCTTGATGTTGTGAAAAAATGATATTTATTGAGATATGGATCCTAATATTCACCAATGTAGGAACAATCATAAATAATCCCGATAAACGATAAGATTGAATCTATAAAACATTACCAATTTGGTAACATTAAATAATAATATAATGGATAGAATTAAATTACCTTAATATTAAACTATCATGAAAAAAATGAGGTTCATGATATTACATTTCAAAAGATATTATTTACACATCATATAAAAATATAGCTGGATAAAATTGCATGTGTCTCAAAAAGGTAAATTGTGGCAAAATTAAATTTCCAATTTGGTAAATTTTGATACATAAGCCATATGAAATAAAAATAATGAATTGGACATGTAAATAACCATAAATTTATTTATAATAATCATATAATACATCCATGGGTTTTATAAACACCCCAAACAGGAAATGAGTGGTGAATAAGGAATATATATCATATAAATAAAAACTGAGATGAGATTCCCTTAAAATAAGTGTAGACATTATTTTTTCATGTTAAAACTTCCAGTTTAATTAATATATGTATATTATAAATCTTTGAAATAATAATATTCTATTATCTAATAGAATATATGATTCATTTTTGACATTATATTACCCATTTATTACGAATTTTATGTTAAAGTAATGTTTCGTGTAATAACCAATTTATTTATCGTACGTGTTATTGACTTGAGATTATTGATCCTAAAAGATTGATCATGAAATAATTACTTAAATAATTTAAAATAGTATTTATATATCATATATATTAATTCTATAAATATTTATATTAATCTATAAAACATATAAATTTTTAAATGAAATACACCATTCTTGGAGACGGTTGTTCGTATGTACTCTTGAACGCTGCATACAGTTGATTGTCATATTGGAAGAATGAAAGTAAATGAAAAATATTTATATATTTACATATATAATAACACAATATTATAATTACTATTCCATATATAACATATATTTTTACTAAAACAATTCTTATTACACCCCATGTATATATTTAACGAATCACATAACTCCCAGGTGGTGGTAGTACCCACGTCCACAAATAATGTTATTTTACATAAAAAATGGAAAGTATGAAGTTATGTGTTATATAAAAATTAAATAAGAATAAATGGATTTTAAATATAATATATATCATATAATTTTACTAAATCCATCATTAATATATTTTATTCAACGTGTCAACAAATCACATCGCTCTAAGGAGGTGGTAGTCCACACATCCATAAACAATGTTAACGTACTTATACATAATCGAAATCATATTTGTGGAATTTACATAATAACTAAATAAGTATGAATAAATATTTTAAATAATATATATCATTTAAAAACAGATATTAGATCATAAATACAAGCACAAGAACTGGTAAGGGTAAAATAAACAACATTGTTTGGTGGGGGAGTCATTTTCTGTAAACAAAAACTGTATGTTCATTACCCATTAGATGAATGTGTGCTAATGTGAAGGATAAAATTTAAAAAAATATAAGTATATTTTGGTTAATTTTTTTATTAAATGATATTTTAATAAAAATAAATTATTTTGTTGTTAATTAAAATAAAGTAAAGATGTTTGAGGAAGTATGTCAACTCTTCTTTTGGTAAATCCTTTTGGTTTTCACAAAATTGAAAATATTTTGATAGATTTATACCCAAAATGACGATTCAATTAGGAAGTGAGGGAAGTTTTTAAGTGACTTTGGAAGATATATTATGATCGTAAATGGCATGATAAGTGTAATGAATGGCTATAGTTGGAGGCCTTTTATAAGGGAGGGAGGGGACGCATATTGCATTTTTTGATAACATGTTAGGTGTGTCAAAGATTTTACCTAAATAGTAATAAAAATAATAATTTAATTTTATTGCTAAAATATGTCCATAAAATGGTTGTTTCATAGTATTTTAGGTAATTTGGCCCTTATATGTTTATGGTTTAGTCCTTTAGTAAGCTTAATTTTACCTTAATCGTTGTAATTAATTTTAATCACCTTCAAACATTTTTTTTGGTCAAAAAATAAGATGATATTATTATATTATAAATATTATATTTATCAATTAAATGTTTATATATTTTTTGAAAATCGGGTCACAGAAGCTGAGAAATTATGTTTAATGCTAACCCCCTAGACATGGAAAAAACAGGTTCTAAAGTGAGAATGTTTAAATGATCATTATGATTTTATATCAAAATTCCGCATAAAATTATTCCAATTAACTTAATTAGATTAATATATTTATAATATATCAATATTTAATTGAATAAAACAATAAAATAAAATTTAACTATATAAATAAATTATTTTAAAGTGCAGTTTTCAATTAAAATTCTGTATTTTTCACTATTCGTCAAAAACTATGTTTCATAGAAAAAATAACAAAACTTCACCCTAAGATAATTTTCAAATTATAAATTAAAAAATTAATTTTTGTTTATAAAATTAAATATCTAATAGTGTCTAAATAAATTTTATTATCTTTCATAGAAAGAAATAAAATCCAGTTCATTTCTGAAAATAGTATTTTCAATCATATAAAGACTTTTCCAATATTACATGTTTTATTATCAATATGATTCAATTTTATAAAACAATTTTGAATAAATATAAATTATTTATTTCTATTCATATTACTACATTTTCTATATCAGTTATAATTATCTCATTTTGATAATTATAACAATAAAATGATGTTTCGTTGAAACTTGATGATCCATGTTACACAAGCCATGTTGGTGTGGCAGGTAGAAAAGGATAATCTAAGTCATTCATGTAGTGTCTGAAAACAAAGAATAGTGATTTAATATATACAAAAACTATATTTAGTGTTGTTTGAAATGAAAAATATAAACAATATTAAATTAATTTATAAAAATATTACACAAAATCTCAAGGTGTTACACTCTACCCCACTTAAAATTAATTTCACCCTAGAAATTTTTATGGGTTATCAAATGATTAGTACTTGAAAGATCCATTCATAAAAATAGATATCATTAAAATGAATACTTATTATTCATTGATAAATAATGTTTGAACCAGAATGATTACCCAAAGTAACTCATAACTAGGTTTCCTCACAAAAGAAAATATATGGTATGGGATAACATGGACATTGAAGATTAATCAATCCCTCATGTTATGATAGAGAGTGATAATGAACAATGTCAAGAAAAAGATAACAATCAAACATCCATAAATGTTAGATGATTTAAGGGGATTTAGGATTCATCATAAAAGAAGTTACTAGTATAACCTTTTCGATTTCATGATCATTTCCCATGATTGGATGAATTTTTATGAGAATATATACTTACTTGATTTTATACAATCTCACCCTTTATTGTTCCGTGATGAATTTCCACATCACCTATTTCTCTAAAAAAGTAAAGTGATATCTTCCTAATGCACTAAGAAGTCATATGGATCATGAGTAGAATGAAGGATCATTATATTTACCATTATCAGAACAAAAACATTATCATAGGTTATCCAATATGCCTAAATCTTTATATGGAGAGGTAATTCATTAATCTCTAAAACGTCATACAATTTTTATCATTAACCATTCAATAAGTGGTCATCCTTATAACCCTTACAAAAGATGAACATTCAAAACTCTATAACGAAGGTAACTAAATTCTTATAACATTGATCCAACATATTTTGAAAATTATCACATGGTTGTCATATTCCAAACATGTGAATACCCTCATCATATATTATATTAAAATATGGTAATAACAATAATTAAACTTAAATTTTTTCTAAAAAATGGATTCATCATTATTAAAAATATTACTATATATATTAATTGAAACTAGGATGTTGTAAACATCATCCATGATAACATATACCAGTTTGTCAAAAAATACTTTATTAGTTCCATGGTAATCTGTACCATCTCATTTACTTATTCATATCAATCATATTTTTATCCAAAAAAATCTTAGCTAGTCAGAATATTATTTTTTATCATTCCCTTAATTGTGTTTTTCTATGTACACAACCATTCCATTAAATCACTTTTCTAGTCCATCTGTACCGTTCAACATATTCTGGTAAATAAATCACATAAAATGAATAATCCTGATAAATTTTACCATTCATATAAAATAATTATTCAATAAAAATAAATAAAAACAACAATTATTCTATTTCACCATTAATTGATAACAAGGATACCTAATCCCATTACATAATACTCCATTCCATTCACATTTCATCTATAGTCCCATTATTATCACCAATATAACCATTACATTTTATTTAAAAGTTCTATTCTTTATCTTTCCACTTGGAAGAAATATTTTCATAATGTCCATTAATTTTAAAATTAAGGAATTTAACATTTGATAATATCATAGGGAGTCCAATATTCCCATCCTTTAAAAAATCATTCATTTTTTATATTGGAGTTACTTGATTTTCACCCTTCTTTTCAATAGTAAAAAAATCTTTTTGTTCTTCTAATACATCCATATAAGTGATTCATTCCACGTTATTGAAAAAAATGGAACCAAATCATATTTCTTCGATATTCTAAATTACATGAAATATTATTTTACTCCTTCAAACTCTTCCTTGGTGATTCCAATAGTTGGTCAAGGTGCACATTGTTGATTATGTTCCATGAAAATTGTCTTTGCGTGATCAAAATATCCTTCACTCATGAAACCTTCCAATTTGACTTCTCCTAAACCAATTGATTTTCATATTCAATGTTAACCCAGTTCCTTCTAGTTCCCTCCATTGACCAAAATAAGAAACCCTTTAGTAAGAAAAAATTATCATAGTGAGGAACCATATATTCATGAAAAATTACTAATAGGATTTCCTAATTATGACTCCATACATAATCAATGACACCATCAGTTTATACTAGGTTATTCATGTACAAATTATTCTTAAATACTTCTATTATGGATTTTTAATATTATGTTCATTCCCAAAGAATATCCCCTAGGAGTTTCATACTAGGTGCACATTAAGTCTTACTGTCATGTACAAGGTTATACTAGAGTCATGCCCAATACACCTTGTCAATGTTGTTACTCCTCAGTAAATATGTTCCATATGCACATGAAAAGTAGTATCCAAACATGGATATATTTATATAAAACCACTATCTCTATCCTTTTCCAAAATTCTAGGATATTTTCGTATACTTTTCAACATCATTAATTATATCATTAAGGACACCCCAAGACATATCCTTATAAATAATTATAGGTATCCCTGAAATTTTTTATCATCATTTTTTAAAATGAATAACTAAATATTTACTCTCATAAAAAATATATAAGCTATGTATTTACATACATGGACATTACATCATTTTTTAGATTAATTTAACATTACAAAAACAGACACCCTAATAATGTATTAGTTTAGAGCCTCTTGAAATATGGAAATGTGAACGCTGGAACATGAGTGAGCTATATTATCTCACAATATGTTCTCCAAGAATAGAACCCCTATTTGGAATATCTTTAATTAAATATATCTTCCAAAATTGAGGAAGTAAACACAAAAAGTTTGTGAGCTCAGATCCTCATTAAGGGTAAACAAGGGAGATATGTAAGAATAAAAATGAGCATATGGTTATTAAAATGTGATCATAACATTATAAGATCCCAACTTGTCTCTCAAATATCATAAACATGAATTATTTAATAATTATTAGTATTTAAAATGTCATGATTCATAAGGTAATCAAGAGATTAATTCGTGAAAGTATAACATTGGAATAAGACCTGGAACTCTTCAATAGACAAAAACATGTAATATCATTCCATATAATTCTAGACGCATTTCTATAAATTATCAAGGAACCTCATGGGGACTACGCCTACTTGGATGGATATTCCACTATCCCTAGTCCTAGTACTTTTCATATAATAAATTTTTTATCACTATCTTCCCATACTTTATTGTGTTCCCTATATTCACACAGTGGATTTGGTTTCCCCATTATCTATTATCAGGGTGACTAAACATAATGGGAAATACACCCCATCATCCCCATTCGGAGTCCATTCCTTGAAAGGAATTAGGTTTCCCTATCATTCCCTTGTAGACCAATCTCATAAACTTGATTTCTATCACTGTCCATGAGATATAAATCATTACCCAACACATTTGAGGGAATTATAGATCCCACCATCACATAATAAAATCATGAAAACATGTTCCACAAGATAATAAAAAAATTTTCATATCATTACCCATAAAAGATATGGGTTTCATAAACATCATATAAAAACCCATGAAATGAAATGGGTATCCTAAACATTTATTCATATCATAATGTATGGAAAATTTATATGTGTTATAATAATTTATTCCTAAAATTACCCTAGAATTAATGTGGGATTCATATTCATTTATCAGGGTATATCCCATTGAATTGAATGAGGTTTTGTAGTCATATAACACATGGAAGTTGAATAGGTTTCATAAACAAGAAATAAAATTAAAGATAAACATATTATCATAAACTTATAGTGGTAAAACCATAAACCATTCAGAGATAGAATATGAATGGAAACATTGGATAATTTATGAGAATGGTATCATTAATATCATCAGATGTCATATTCCTTGGAAAATAATTTCAAAATATATTTTATAAACATAACTTGATTAAAATTTCATTTATTCATTGAAATACATTTTTAAAACATAAAACCTTTTGATATATATTTTTAGGGAAAATACTTTGAAATCATAGAATTAAGGCTTAGAATCATTATGAAAAAAATTTTCTAAAATTTTTTTTAAAAGAAGTTTGAAAATGTATTAAAAACATGTTCCCTAAAATATTATACCAGAAGCCTAAAAAAATTTGGAATTATATTTTCCTGAAAATAATTTGAGAACATGTGAATGATGATTTTAGATAATTGAAATATTTTTATTTAAATTAAACCTTTTCAAAGCATAGAAATTGAGAATTGATAATCATTTAAAACTCTTTTTTGACATAAATGAGTTTTTGAAAAATAATTTTTTTTGATAACCATTTTAAAATAAAACAATTTACCGAACATTAAGAAAAAATTTTATTTAAAAAAATTATGTTGTAAAAATAAAATGGAAGAATAATTTAATTGATCACGATGATGGAGGTTAAGATTGTATATGCCAAACATTTCTTTTCACCATAAATGATCAGAAAAATGGATTAATTGGAACATTAAATGATTTTTTTAAAATACCCATTAAGTAAAAATGTAATTAATGGATAAATTTTCATTTAAATATCTGAAGATAATATGAAAAAACTAATATTTTTTTTTAATTTTTTTGAAAAAACACAAATCCCCATCCAAGTGAATAAATATAGTATTATTTTCATAAAAACATTATCTTAATTATGTTAAGTACCAAAGATTTGATTCATGGTACCATTATATGGATTTAAAATTAATTTAAATATGAAATAATATTCATGATATTTCATGAGAGATGGATAATATTATTTCATCAATATAATCATAATCACCAATAATCTTTATAAATGATGAGATTAAAGCTATAAAATACAATGACTTTGGTAACATTAAATCATAATACAATGGAAATATTCAAATTACATGAAGCTTAAACAATAATTAAAAGGATTTTTGCAGATATAAAATGTAAAAAGGCTATATATACACCTCATATAATATTATATTCATATAATATGGAATGTGTTTCAAATAAATAAAATTGAGGGAAAATTACTTTACCAATTTGGTAACTTTTAAAACATAAACAAAGTAAAATAAAGATCATAAAATGGATTTGTAAATACCAATAATTATAATTATCAGAATAAGAAAATACATAAATAGAAATTATAAACACCATACAAATTAATGGATTAGGGAATGGAGAATTTTTCTCACAAAAAGACAAAGTGAGATGAAATTCTATTACCTTAATCATTACCTTTATTTGTACACGTTCAAACCAATAGTATATTAAATATATGTTTATTATAAATCATACATTGAACATTATTATTATATATAACACAACATATGATTCACTAAGGACTTTATATTACTCATTTATTTACAACTCCATGTTAAAGTATTGTTTGGGTAATAACTGCACTGCTTGTCATACATGTTTTGATTTTTTAATATTGATCATCTTACAAAAATCATGATTTACATATTTAAAAAAATTAAAATATTATTTATATATCATATATTTTCAGTATATAAATATTTATATTAATATAAAAACATATAAATATTAAACAATGTCATTATTCCTGGAGACTTTAGGCTTTATGTACGCATGAATGCTGCTTCCGTTTTATTATTGTATTGATAGAACAAAAGTAAATATATATATATACATATATATATTATCTTTCCATTAGAAATATTACGTAATTTATATCAAATATTTTTAATAATACCATCCTTAAAAGAGTATGTGTAAATTATTAATGAACCACATCACTTTGAGGAGGCTGTAGTCCAAATGTCCTCAAACGTTGTTATCATATTTACACATAATTGAATGTATGCTGGTATGTTTTATATAATAATTTAAGAAGAATAAATTCATTAAAAAACTTATAATATTATATAATTTTACTAAAAATATCCTTAATACATTTCATTTAAATTGTTAACAAATCGCATTACTTTGAGGAGGTGGTAGTCTATACATCAACAAATGATGTTATTATATGTATATAAAATGGAATGTATGAAGGTAGGAATTATATAATATCTAAAGAAGTATTTAAAAATAATAAATATAATTTATATAATATAAATATATATTTTATATAACAATTAACATCCATGAGAGGTTTTAATGTTAAAATGAACAATAACATTTCCTGATGCAGTTGTTCTCATTACAAAAGAACAATATATTCATTTCCCATTAGATCAAAGAATGTTAAGGTTCATGTATAACCCTTAGAATAAAAAAATATCATTATATTTATTTTTATTTTTATATATATAAGAATCAAATAATAATAATTTAGGTTGTGTTGAATGAAAATAAAGGAAATGATATTGAGGAAGGATGTTACCTA
Source organism: Viscum album (assembly GCA_963277665.1). NCBI lineage: Eukaryota > Viridiplantae > Streptophyta > Magnoliopsida > Santalales > Viscaceae > Viscum > Viscum album. The sequence continues at coordinate 1,061,489,439 of OY728120.1, read as the reverse complement.
TTCTTTGGGTAAATCCTTTAACTTGCACAAAAGGGATTCCTTGGATGGATTTTATCCTAATGGGAAGATTAAAGAATGATTGTAGGTGTTTTGGTAATGTAATTGGGTAGATATTTTACAATATTATGGGGAATTTAAGGTTTGAATAAGGGGGAGAGGTGGTCATCTTTTTAAGGGAGGGAGGAGACACAAAAGGGTTTTCTCTAAAAAAAAGTTAGGTTCATCCATGTTTTTACCTAAAAAATATATCAAAAACAAAAAAAACTAAATAATTAAAGGATTGTGGCTGATATATGTCAATATAATGGGTTTTTGACATTTTTCTAGGTCATTTTGTCACTTATAGTAATGTTTTGTCCATTTTGATACTTAATTTTACCTTAATCACTATAATTATTTTTAATAAATTTCACTAATATTTTTGGTGAAACTCGATTGATATTATTATAATATAAATATAATACATAATAAATCCTTTTATTAAAATTTTTCAAAATTCAGTTCATAGAAGATGAAAAATTAAATTTAAATCTAATCTTGCGTGTGGCGAGAAAGACATTTTTAAAGTGATAATTTTCAAATGTTCAATAATCTTTTATAAATAAATTCAATATATGCATTTATCAAATGAAATATATTATATTAATAGATTTATAATTTATATATTTCATTTTTAAAACCATTATATAATATATCTTATCAATATAAATAAATAATATGAAAATGTAGTTTTGGATTAAAATTCAGTTGTTTTCACTATTCATCCAAAAAATGAGGTTTTTTAGAAAAATATAAAACAAATCCCTTGAAAATTTTGAAATTATGAATTCCAAATTTGAAGTATATTTAATAAAATTAAATATTTATGAGTTTATAAAATTAATTTTATTATCATTCATAGATGGTCATAAAAATTTTTCATTTGAGAAAATAGTATTTTCAGACATATAAATACATTATTAATATTGCATGTTCTATTTTAAATAAGTCTTATTTATATAAAACTATTATAAATAATTACAAATTATCTATTTATATTAATATTACTATGTTTAATTAATAAGTTATATTTTTCTCATTTTGTTAATTATAATAATAAAATGATGTTTCAAATAAACATGGTGTCGTGTGTAACACAAGCCAAGTCGGTGTTTCATGTAGAAAAAGATAATCTAAGTCTATCGTGTAGTGTAAGAAAATCAAAAATAGATATTTATTATATAAAATAATATATTCAGTGTTGGGTGAAATGATAAATATAAAAAATAATAAATCAATTTTGAAAACTATTTCAAAAAAACTAGGGGTGTTACATGTATTTTGTTTCTTCTTATTCTATTCCTTTTCTAATGTACCAGATGAATTAATTCTGAAGGAATTATCCTCAACATGATAAATTAAAAAATTTATATCCCTTGAATTCTTCTTATATTTTTTTAATTTTCATTATAGACTTCATTAAAAATTTCTTTTGTTTCTTTGGTTTCATTAGTGGGGAGGTCTCAAACATCTCATTCTTCTTCTTAGGAAACGTTTATATATTTCTTGATGGATATTACTCTATTATACCTCCATCATGTTTTTCCATAAAATTATTTTTCATTCAATCAAACACAAATCACATACGATTTATCATACCCTCATCAATTAATGAAATATTCACCTGCATTGGTTATGATTTATTTCCTATCTTGAAATATTTCATGCCCCCACCCACTAATTTGGTAATGAAGGATTAAAAAATGATCATATAAGATTTTATAGAACAATTAATGATATTTTATATAGTAATAATGATGAAATTTTAAATATATATTTTCTATATGTGGAAGAGAAAATAAAATATGAAAAAATAAAAATTATTTATTCTATCACCACATTCTTTTCTCATTATAAAAATCCTCTCCATAAATAGGGTCCATACATGATAGTTCGATCCCATATAGGATACATATATTGATTTTCATACTATAAAAGTAAATAATCATTGGATATAGTTTTTCAAATGATCCATGACTATCATGAATATTTTGAGACATGGATTAGTCTTCTCTATCTAAAATAATTCCCACAAAATCAGCCACATTATTATGTAATAGATTATATATATTTCTGTCAATTGAATAAGATATTAATTATTCCCCATATTATTTCAAAAATATAATGTATATGTAAAATTTAGGGACATTATTAGGTTAATAAAATTCCAAATACTTGTAAAACTTCTAAACATAAATAGACTCCAATCCTCAAAAATAAATAATTTTCATCATGGTTGAATCTTAATTTGAATATCAATCAATTTCAATCAATCCTTCCTTAATTTCAAACCATCATTTTTAATATTCCATATTTTCCATTGGATTAAGACTTAATATGGTGAATTATTTGAAAGGGATATTTTTCGAGCTGAGAAACATGAATACAGTTGGAGCTCGGGACGAAAATAATGAAATGTCTAATGTGGCACAAGGAGTTGTCCCTCATTATATAGGCATCTGGCGTGCTAGTTCAAAGACCACAACAAATAAAACAGTAGAGATTTAACCCATTTTGATATGATAGTAGATATTGATCTAAATAAAAATTTAATGAATTTTGAACTCAAAAAAATTAAAAAAAATTATTAGAATGATGTTGAATCTGATTAGGATATTTTTTAAATATTGAAAACAAATTAAAATTAAAAAAATTTAAATTATTGCAACATTTATGAGAAAAAGTTATTATTAAATAAATAAAATAATAATAACAATAGGAGAGTATCATTTAGAGTTGAATGATCCATCGGTATTCCTACCATGTGCTTCATGTTTTTAATAAATTAACAGATTATGAGTCACAAAAATACTATGTACAATTTTAAAATTCAAAAACTAAATACAATAGTTTTCAATAAAATTATAATTATGATAGTTTTATATATAAAACTAATATGATATTTTTTAAATAAAAAAATACAAAAAAATATGTATTCGAAAATATTTTAAAAAAAACATGAGTCTAGAAAAAAAAATTAACCTTTTAGAGTCTTAATAACATTTTGATAACTCTAAATAAAAAAATGATACAAGTAAGTATGAGTCTATAAAACTCTTTATGATAATAATTTTATGAAGAAAAAAAAATTATAAAACTAAAAGTTTTAAGACAATCATGAATGAGTTTGAAAATCATAATTCATGTGTACTCCCATTATGAAAAGGATTAACATAATGTAAGAATATAGATAAAAATGTATCTAAGAATGATTACTTTAGGATGATCATTCCCAACTTCTATTTAATGTATTAAAATCTATCATAATTATGAGGTTTTGTAAAAAATATTTGCATGTAGATCCTTTATTCTGATGAATTTTAAAATTAAATCACTTTTTAGTTTATTATAATGATGTCAATAGTGTCTAATATCTATGTGCTTAGAATGTGATTGATTTGTACTTCTGAATTTGTAACATGTGATATCACAAATAATTTTAGTTTTAGTAATACTAAATCCAAAGTCAATGATGGTGTAGTGAATCCACCACAAATGAGTACAACAATATACAGCTATCAAATATTTGGCTTTTGCAGTGGAATGTGTTACTTAGTGTTTTTTATTATATGAAAAATCCTAATCAATCACTTATGAATTTAAAAGTTCCTAAAGTTCATTTCATATTCATTATATAACCACCATAGTTGTAATATGAAAAACTTTTTAGTTCAAAAACATTTCTAGAAGAGTGGGAAATCCCTAAATCCTTAGTTTCCATAAGATAACCAAAAATTCATTTAACTATTTCTATGTGGGATTATTTTTTATTTCCTTGATTGGTTTTATATAAACATAAAAGACACATTAAATCTGTATTACTAAAAGTTATGTAATGAAATCACCCAATAATAGTTCAAAAGTTTTTTTGATCAAATTGTTTCTAAGCCTTATCATGATCTAAAGTATTTGAGGGACTAATTGGAGTAATAATACTTTTATTATTATTGTATACAAATTTTTTAAGATGATATTTTATATAATTATCTTTATATATAAAATATTATTCCAGTTTTTGTGAAATTTTAATACATAGAAAATATGTTCACTCACCCACCATACTCATTTCCCACTATGATTTCATAGGATCCATAGAGTAATTTGTTAATTATTTTAGAGTTGGTCTGAATATAATATCATTAAAAATTATTTGAAAAATCATAATATTTTTGATAAATTATTTTATAAAAATTTTGGAACCCTAGATCTTTTAAAAAATCTTTTTGTAAAAAAACATGTTAACGTATCATAGAAAGATCTAGGTTCTTGTATAACTCCATATAAAGAATTAGTTTGTTTATAAACATATTAAGGATTTTTTTTATTTTCAAATCCAGGGAGTTGTTTAAAATAAACATCCTCGTGCAAATATCTATTATGAAATGAACAGTTCACATCCATTTTAAAAAAATTGAAATTAATGAATGAGGTATATGATAGTATAATACGAATAGATTCGAGTATAGCTATCGGTGCATAGGATTACTCATATATTATGACTTATTTTTATTCTAACCCTTTGGAAAAAGTCTATAAATATTTATAATAAATAATCCATTTTTTAACATTTTTTTCTAATACCTAATTTGACTCTAATTATATATGTTTCATTATGTCAATCAACTACTATTGAGAATTTTTTCCAGTCCAATTAATTGAGCTCATAATGAATTGATTTATTCCAATCCTCATCAACTAGAGTGTCATTAAGATTCTTAGGATAAAATTGGGGTAATAAATTTAGATATTTAATATCATTTCATAATGAACATCTAGACCTAACTAGTTTATCTACAAAACCAATGATACTGATATTTATATGATTCCTAAGAAACAAATGACTTCAAGGATTTTTAAATTTCTATTCTTCAATAATAGGTAGAAAACAATCCTTATATAAAAAATCAAAAAATTATTCTTTATTTATTTCCATATGAGAAGAATTTCTTGAAAAAGGATGAGAATCAATTTTATAAATAACATTAGAAGATTTTGGTTGAGTTTGTTTAAAAACAAAATGGTCAGCTTCATCAAACACATTATATACTATTTCCCCAGCAGTAAAACAGTTTTTATTAAAAACTACATATTCCATATACGTATTGTAGTAACATAAAAATATTCCTACATTGGATTTGAGTGAATATTTTGTGAAGGTTATCTTTCTTATTTAGAATAATTTGTTTTCCACTAAAAACCTTGAATAATGAAACTATTATTTTTCTAACAATCCTAAACTCATAAGAAATTTTATTAAGAAAGGGTTTAATAAAAACTCAATTTATAGTATAACAGGTAGTACTAACCACTTATTCAATTGAAATCATGCAACTGGGTGTTCAGTCAACATGGTTATTGTTATTTCATGAATTATTTTATTTATACCTCAAAAAATACAATTTTAAATGTGGTTCTTGTTTCTAGATAGTTATATTTAGTACCTTTCATACAAATAAATATTTAGAATCATAATTTAAAAATTCTCCACCATGATCACTAGGAATAGTTAACAAGGGACGGTTTTCCACTTTTTTAACTTTTTCAATAAAATTTCTAAAATAACAATGGAATTATATATGTTCATGAAAAAATAAACCAATGTATATCTTGTAAAATAATCAAAAATGATATATATATATTTTATTTTCCAATAAATTTATCAACTTTGTAAGGAACATATAAATCATTGTGCACTACATTTAATGCAACAATAGTTGAGACTCCACTAATATATTTAAAACATGACTTATGTTTCTTACCGTATTTCCAAGGGTTACATAATTTTTAGGAATTAGACCAACATTTATATAAATCCTTAATAATTAAAATTATTTTTCAACATGGATATGTTTCTAATGATGAAGTGTCCTAACCTTCTATTCCATAAATGTGATTGATCTTGCTTTTTACTAAGGAAAGATATGTCATTTCACTTAAGGTCTTCTGTGTTATGATTATAAACATTCTCATGCTGATTAGTGGAAAGAATTAATTCATCCTTGGAAATATGTTATAATCATTTATCATTACTATAATTCACAAGGTATCCTTCATCATATAACTGACATATTCTTATCAATTTGATTTTATGAAATAAAACAACCTAAAAAATTGAAATTAAGAATTTACCCAGAAGAATTTTCTTTCATAATATGATGTTATCTCATTGAGCATTATCTATAAAAGTATGTTTTCCCCTTTTCATCTTGATACTAATTTTGAAAAAATCATTGATACCCTTTATATTCATGGAAAAACCACTATTTGTGTCCCATGTACTCTTGTTGATGGTACTTTATATGTTTTCATAAAAATAAAAACATCAGAATTTTGGCACCCAAACTAATAAGGACCAGACCTAAAAAATTACATAATATTGAGATAAGTTAGGAATTCACATTAATGATCTTTTTAGTTTTAGAGTTTTAGAGAATTAGGACATAACTAATACATAATAACTAAAATTTAAACAAATTGTAAACCATTACAAAAATATCCATTTATTTCAAAATATAAATCATTTAAAAGTAAAAATTATTTCATTTACTTTATAAAACACTTATTAACTTCTTTGTTTCTCTTACCCATCCTTATACCCTATGAAATTTTTTAAAAACAATGGATGACCACAAAAATATCAATATATGATATAATATAAGGAACGAAAATGATAGTCCATGAATATTTTAAAACCAGTGAAAAAAATATAATCCTAAAAAACATCATAGTAATCATAATGTCACAAACATAACTCGCGACATCCATATCATACATACATTTTATCTTTTACAGCTACATTTAAAATACCCATCATAGTATGTTCCCTGAATATATTAGGTGAAACCGTATTGATTTACTCTGTCTCATTACCCAATGTGTTGGAGAGATATCAGGGGATCACCTACCCATGATTTATCAAAAAACCAACCATATACGTAAGCAATTTCCAAGAACCGTAACATAATCACAACACACAAAACATGCATGAAGGGAAAAAATAAAATTTCCACATCGCAATCATTTGATATCACTTCAATATATAAAAAATTAATTCTCAAAACCATTTTCACTACCAAAATACTGTACAAGGTAATATGTTAATTACATTTTTAAAAAATCATTATTTCTTGTAGAGGAATCCAAATACGGAATAATTGTCATTGTGGTAGAAATGTTGTTGTCGCTGCATATTTCAAAAAAATATTCGTTTTTGTCATTTAGAAAAACTCTTCGTATAAAAAAGGATTCCTTTTGAAAGACATTTAATGAAATTAAAAGTCAAAGGTGATTATTATACATATTTTAAAAGAATGTGGTGTATGACATCAAAATATGCTTCAATGAAAAGAGATTGAGATAATGTCCCTTACAAAGATCTTATCATTATATTAATGAAAATTAAATGAAATAATTATGTGTAAAAAATATAAATACACAGAATATAATTGGATATTTCGTGTAAAATATTTATAGGATATTCACACATATTCTTTAAGAAAACAATGACATGGTTATTAAACTCAATAAATGGAAATTGAGTTATGATTTCCCTTACCTTAAGTCTGACTCATCACGTACAATCGTCATGTTTCTAAATAATAACCATATATTAATTTCCAAATTCTATAGAACCTTTTTCAAGTATATTATTACTTTTATATCACTTATGACCATGTTAAAAAATTAAAAAATTGTTTAAGTTCATATGAGATGTTTTTTCAATATTTCGTACTTATGTAAAAAATGAACATGTTTTGTTTTAAATTGTCCATGTGGTCATAATTAAATAATCTCAAGAATAATTTTCAAGATTTATATATCATATATATCCTATATATATGTATTTAGAATAATCCATAATATATGGAGATAATAAGTGAAATGCACTATTCATGGAGTGGTAGGTCGTACATACGTATGAACGTTACTTTGATTTTTTTGACATAATAAAATAATAAGAATAAAATTATAATTTCTAATATTAGATTAATTCTATATATTTATCATATGAATAATTGAAACATCTTTTATGTGTTTCATGTGTAACATGAATGAGTCATATCGCTTTGAGGGGTGGTAGTCCACAGTTCCTCAAACAAAATTATCATATTTAAAAAACATGGAAACCGTAAAGATATGTTATAAAAAAAATTAAAGAAGCGTAGAGTTGACATAAATAAAATATATATCATATAAAAATATATTTTTCATCATAATGGCCACTATGATAGGTGGCGGGATAAAATTCAATAATCATCGTTGCGTGAGGCAGTAGTTCGCCATATATAGATACAATATGTTCTATATCCATTAGATGGAGTTGTGTGTATGTTTAGGTAGAACCAATAGAATTTTATAATACAAATATATTGAGTATACTAGTTTTGTTATAATATTATGGAATAAATAGAGGCTACAGGTTGGAGAGGGAAAAAAATAAAATGAATGAAAGGAGTTTGAGAGAAGACATTACCTCTAAATCGAGTAACTCATTTTTATTTGAGCCAAAAGGGTTATTGAATTTAATTATGCCCAAGATAAGGATTCTCAGAGGTAGTTTTGTATTTTTAGATATTATTTTATAAGATTTTGGATGTTCCAAGGGGCTTGAGAGGTGGGAGTAAGTGGGTAGATGCAGTGGCCTTTTATAAGAGGGGGAGGGGATCTTTATGAAAGACTTGAAATATTATTTTATTATAAATTTATTTTTGAATTATAATAGTTAAAAAATGATATATTTAGAGGATAATATGAGTATGGGTCTAAATCCTCTCATAAAATATTTTTTATACATATTTAGTTCAGAAATTTAACTTTATCGTTCGGCTATAACCCTTAGTTAAATTAATTACCTCTCACCAGGTCTTCATGTATTTTTACAAAATATATAGAATATAGCTACAATAGAATGACAAGAGAATCTCAATTAGGTAATTAATAAAATTTTAAACAATATCTATGTTATTTGTATGAATATTATATTTTTATTTCTATTATATCATTTAATAAACTAGTATTTTTTTTAAACTCTTTTATGTCAATTTTGACACTATTTAGTAATTGATTTTTTAAAGTCATAAATAAATTATTAATTATAGACTACTACATTAAATCAAATATTACAAGTCATAATAATCTATAAAATTCGTGGATGTCATAAAAAGTTTCAAATTACATTTAGTTTAATATTTATAATATCATTTATTTGAATCTTTTATTAAAAAGTTAATCAATGCATTTGTATTGTGTAATAACAAAATTTATTTATTTAATGCCTAAAATTAATAAATAAAATTCCATGATGTAGTAAATATTTATAGATTTATAATTCTTATTTATAGTCAAAGATATAATTTACATAAACTTATATTAATTTTCTATTGTTAAAATATACCTCTTTATGTTATATTTCTCATTACATTAAATTAATTATTTTAACATGTTACTATCACACCCAAGTGCATCTAAAATTAAAAACGATCGGCATAAGGATTTTTTTGGACACCCGTGACTAATAAAATAAGATTATTACTCATTTTTGGTTAATTTTATATTATTAAAATATTACTTTTACCATTATTTAATGAATTTACCCATTAACCATGTAAATTAATAAAAAATATTGATGTTACAATTCATACTGTCAAAAAATAGAAGGTAAATATTTACATAATATTAACCTTATGATTCCAAATATGGAACAAATTTTTCTAAATTATAAACATAGAAGTTTCAATAATTAATTTTAAATTAATTCTTATTGTCAAAACTAGAAAGAGGGTTTTTAAGAAGTAAAAACTACCAAAATACTTATGTATGTTTATTTCCAATTTAAATATGAAATTACATTCAATTACTGAAATAAGATTAAATGGTAAAAAAATAACCCAATTACACTTCAAAACAAATTAAAATTATATCGTATCTATATAAATAAATTAGATGAAAATGTGAGTTTTGAATTAAAATGCATTAGTTTCACTATCATTTAAAATATGAATTTCCTCAGAAGAATAACAAAATTTCAACAAAGGTAAATTTTTATGTATAAATTCAAAAGAATATGTTTATTTTTTCAATTATAATATATAATAGTTAGAAAAACTATTTTTAAAAAGGGTTCTCTATAAAAATGTGTTAACACAACCTATTTAAAATATAAGAGTATTTTATTCATAAAATTGGATTCATTTTATTTTTAAGTCTCTAGAAGTTATTGGATAAATATAAAAGCATTTACTAAGCATGTGTAATCATATTTTAGTTATTTTTTTCATTATCTCTAATAAAATGGTTAGGCGTCAACTACAATTTTAAATAATAATATTTGTATTGTATCATTTTTCGGTGTAAATAAAAGTTGTGTACAGTGTATGATTTCTCAGTAACCCATTCTTGCATATCGAGTACGCTCTCAGACAAAAAATCCCATTAATGTAAAATTAATATCTAATTCATTAATATTAACGAAAATTTATTATTCTATATATACTTGTGATGTTACATCCTTTCCCATTTTGGAAATTATACCCTCGCAATTTTATATACTTATCAAATAAGTGGGGGATAATTCTCCCTCAAATAATTTTTAGATTTCCATGTTGCTAATTCATCCATTTGGTTTTTCCATATACCTTTACCGAATTAATTACCTTAATTTAGAACACTTTTCATCAATGTTCAATATTTTTTACTCTCTATTCCATATAAGAAGGATTCTTCTCAAACTGAACTACCTCTAGACTCAAAACATGAGTTGGATCAGAAAAATACTTTCTCAACATTGAAATGTAAAAAACATTGTTCACCAAGGATAATATTGGAGGTAAAGCCACTATGTAGGCAACTGATCCAACTTTCTATTGGATTTCATAGGGTAAAATTAACCATGGATATAACTTTACCTTCTTATAAAAATGCATCACACTTTTATTTATAAAAACATCGAGAAAGACATGATCACCTACATTGAAAGAACAATCCTTCCTATGGTTATCCTAATAACTATTATACCTACTCTATATTTTCCTCATGTGCATATGAATCAACTGAAATTGTTTTCCATCCCTTCTACCAATTATGATCCCATCAACTTCCTTTCAACATCTTCATCCCAAAAAGTTGGAGGTCGACACCACTTTCTATATAATAACTGAAATGGTTCCATATGAATAGTATAAATAAATATATTATTATAAGAAAACTAAACCAAATACAGATGTTGATATAAACTTCCTTGTTTATCCATTAAACAAGAACATATCAAATCTTCCATGGTTTTGATTTCTCATCCTGACTGCCCATCTAATTGAGAATGAAAATTTGTATGAAAATTTAATTTAGTTCCCAATGACTTCTAAAGGTCATTCTAAAAGATAGAAGTGAATGTGGGATCATGATCAAATACAATAGTGAGGTGAAATCCATCTAACCTAACTATCTCTTTAAGATACATCCAAAAAATTTGATATAGAGAAAATGTGTCTCTAATAGGAAGAAAATCATAAGATTTATTAAATATATAAACAATAATCCAAATGGAATTGTTACCTCAAGAAGTCTTATTTAATCCCAATACGAAATCCATGAATATATATTTTTCCTCTCTTGTATTAGAAATGGAAGAAGCATCCCTTTTAGTAACTGCCTATTTTCATTAACCAATAAACAATGAAATTACTTATTATTAAAGACAGAAATATATCTTTTTATTCCATCCTATCAGTAATACTACCGAAGATCCATGTACATCATAATACTACCATGATGAACTGAAAATGGAGAACTTTGATCTTCACATAAAAACTCATTCTTCCACTGTGAATCACAAGGCACACATAATCACTTTCCAAACCTCAAAAGAAATTTTTTTATTAATGATATATTTTGTTATCTTAGCCTTCTGAACTAACTAAAACATTTTCCACAACTCACTATATTACTTTTTCACTTTCTTAAGTCTATTTAATAGAGACGATTACACTAAAACACAAAGAAAAATATAGGAATTTACTGCCCCAACAACTTCAATGACAAAGTTCATCAAATCATTAATCAAAGGGACACAATCCAAAAATATCATGGTTAATGAAACATTAATTTTTTATTCAGGTATAATACCAGTCAAATCATCCAAAACAACGTCAATTTACTCAATTACCACTAGCACAACATTAATCTAAATAGTTCCATTGTTTCCAAAAATATATGAAAGGTTGAATTAATTTCCATATTTTAATAGTTTCTTAGCTTCTTGATGTGTTAAAAATGATGAGGGTTCATTCTTGTACACAAACTAAAAGTATTTCTGAAATGAAAACTCATTATATCGATAGTCAATCATAGCATGTTAAACATAAATCCAATCAATACCAATAATAACATCAAACTCTACTAAAGTTGAAACAATAAGGATTGAAGGTTGATTCTTTCCAAAGATACGGACATTAAGATTCACATAATTTATTTTTGTCATAACATTTCTTCCATGTGTTTTTACCAAATGTTCTGGATTCATTTCTTCAGATGAAATTCCCAATTAACTATAAAATGTATCACAAATTAACGAATGTGTAAACCCGAAATCAAATAACATATTGTAATAAAATAAAAAACAATGTACCTGTTACCACATCATTTGAAGGCCCAACATCTACTTAAATAGTTGAAATGGATTCCACCACACCATTCTGCTTATATTCCAGATGCTTCCCATCATTTAAATTCGTCCTCGGACACTCGTTATCATAATGACCCATCTCATTACATTAAAATCATTTCACTAACTATATATCATATTTTTTCCTACCATTACCTTTTTCAATGCAGTTAAAAGCCTTATACCATATTTTACCACACCAGAACACTTACCATTTATCAAAATGCATTTCCCTGTGTACTTTTTTCAAATATTTTCACAAATTGTAAACTTAATTTTGATACCATAATACATTCGTGAATAATGTTTCCCTTTGGTCTACCATCTGGACATCTTATTTGGCTTGTTGTCAAATAACACATGATGATTCGTAAACTCCATATCCACCATATATGCATATCAAACAAGTTTTTCATAACTTATGAACTCACAAGAAGCCAATTACCTTTGATACTTTGGATTTAGTACTATGTAAAAATGATTGATTTTACTATCAAGATCCCATTTGAAATTTAGAGCATACCTTGCAAGCCGAGTGAATTTTGATTCATAAGTAGCCACTGAGTCGTCCTATTTCCTCGATTCCAAGAATTGTTTTTCTATCGTATGACGAAATGCATTAAGAAAATATTTCTCTAGAAATCACCTTTTAGTTCATCTCAAACAAGAGAATCAATATCCTAACTATCCCTGATATTCATAACCATCAAACAACAAAAATCAGCTTCACCAAAGACACGTTAAACACCAATACTATCCTTTTGACTTTTTTAACACCTAAGGACATCATAAATATTTTCTAGGGATTTAATACAGTCTTCATGTAGCACAATGCTAGATTATCCCTCGAATGATGCAGGACATTGCCTTATTAAATGATCCACTACCAACATGATCCTCTATGGTTGATCCAGAAGATCTCATTCATATATAATAACTCCATAAATTGTTGTATTCATCTATTCTATCACTACAAAAAACTAATCCATTCTAATTCTGACTGCCTAAGGATCCGGATTTGGAAGTTTATTTTCCATTGGATTTCATCCAAGCACAATTGCCCTGTTTCATCTGTAGAAAACTATTCTGAATAGTCATATCATAGATGAAGCAACATGGTAATCATAAAATGATATATAAATTTTACCATAAAGTAAAAATAATTTGTGCATATTCTATTTATAATATCCTAATCCTAAAAGTTATCTAAACCAACCTCTAATTCCAAATATAAGGACCCAACATTAAACAATACTTAATCGTGAGATAGGTTAAGAATTCACAATGAGGATCTTTTTAGGATTAGTGTTTTATAGAATTAGGATATAACTAATACATAATAACTCAAATTTATACAAATTTGATACTAGTACAATTGTATCCATTTATTTCAAAATATAAAACTTTTTAATGAAAATGTGATTTTGTTTTCTTGGTAAAAATATTTCTGACTTCCTCCTTCCTCTTACCCATCCTTATACCCTATTAAAACATTTTAAAAACTAGGGATAAGCACAACGATCTCAGTATGGAAAAAATAATAAATAAAATGTTATTCCATGAATATTTATGAACCTAAAAAATATTATGAATCCAAAAAACAAATCATTGTAATCATTAAATCATAATGGTAACTTGTGGAATCCATATCATACTTACATTTTAGCTTTCACAACTACATAGGGAGTAACCTTTATGGTTACGTTTGGAATACCAATCACAATATATTACCTAAATCCTTTCATAGAAACCTTATTTTTTAACTTCTCCTCAATACCAAATGCACTAGAGCGCTATCACGAGCACACACAACTTGTTTTTATCATAAAACAACTTTTATATATAAGTAACTCCCAAGAACCGTATCATAATCATACTCATAAAATGTGCATAAAGGAAAAATAAAATTTCTACATTTAAATCATATGATATCATTTAATTATATAATCAATTAATTATAAAATTAATTTCAATACCAATATAACTATAAGTGGAATATGTTATTTACTTTTCTATAAAAACATTTTTAATTATAGAGGATGCCAAATACCAAATAATGGTCACAGTGGCATAACGGACATTGTTGCCACATATGAAAAAAATTCATTTTTTTAGTTTAGTAAAATGCATCATATTAAAAATGATTCCTTTGGAATCCAATTAATAAAAATTAAAATTCAAAGGGTTTGATTATAAAACCATATAAAATATGGTGGTGTATAACATCAAAATATGCCTCAATGAAAGCAGATTGGGACAAATTCTCTTAAAAATATTATGTCATTTGATTAAGGATAAATAAATGACATAATTATATGTAACATATATAAATACGCCCAATATAATTTTATATTTATTGTAAAAAAATCATATTTCATTCACATATATTCTTTTTAAAAACCACTTATATAGCTATTTAACACAATGAATAGAAATTGAGTTATGATTTCCCATACCATGAGTCAGACTCATCACGTACAATCGTTTTGTTCCAGAATAATAAACTTATGTTAATTTATACATTCTTTATAAATATTTTCAGGTTTATAATTCCTTTTATATAACTTATAACATGTTATAAAAATTACAGAATTATTTAATTTCATATCAGACCTTCGGTCAATATTTGTTACTTCGGTTAGAAATGAACTTATTTTTAGGTAAATTGTCCATGTGGTCAAAATTTCATCATATCTAGATTAATATTAAGGATTTAAATATCATATATAATGAGTATATATGTATTGATAATAATCCATAATATTAACAGATAACAAGTGAAATACATTGTTCATCGATATTGTAGGTTATACGTATGCATGAACACTAGTTTCATTTATTTGTTGTATTAAAAAAATAAAAATTAAATCATAATTTCAGTGTTATATTAATGTAATTTATTTCTAATTGAATTAATGAAAACATATTTTATACATTCCTTGTATATGGGAAGGAGTTATATCGTTTTGAGGGCGCGGTAGTCCACACTTCCGCAAACGAAATTATCGTATTTACAAAACATAGAAACCATAAAGGTATATAATAAATAAAAAGTAAAGATTAATAAAGAGAATATAAATATAATATATATCATATATAAAGATAGTTTCTATAATAATGGCCACTATGATATATGGTAGGATAAAATTGAAGAGTCATCGTTTCGTGAGGGAGTAGTTCACCGTATATAGGAAAGATATGTTCTATATCAATTAGATGGATGTTTGTGTAATTATAGGTATATATATTATCATAAAAACATTGTATTAAATTTATGATATTTGTTTCTTATAAAAAATGTAATAAAGAGATTTTATGGGGTTTGAGAACGAAAAAAATAAAACAATTGAAAGGATCATGAGAGAAGATGTCACCTCTAAATAGAGTAACTCCTTTTGATTTGAGACAATAGACTTCTTGAATTAAATTATTCCCAAGTTGAGGTTTCTAGGAGGAATTTAGTGATGTTGAAAGTTTATTTTAGCATAAAAGGGACGTACCATGGGGCTTGAGAGGTGTGAGTAAGTGGGTAGTGGTGCTATACTTTTATTGTTGGAAGGAGGGGCACTTTCAGAAGGACTTGAAATATTAGTTTATTATAAATTGATTTTAGAATTATAATAGATCCAATGTGATATATTTCAAGGATAATATGAGTATGGGTGTAAATAAATTCAACCAATCGGTTCTATACATGTTTAGGGGACAAATTTAAACTTATATTTGGGCTTTAACCCCTAGTTAAATAATTTAACTCTTTCCGTGTCTTCTTGTATTATTTCACTATATATTTATCATAGTTAGTATAAAATTTCAAGAGAAAATCAAGTTAATAAGTAATAAAATTTGTAACATTATATATGTTAGTTGGTTGAATATAATATTTTTATGACTATTATATCATTTAATAAAATATTTTTCTTATTAAAACACATTTAGGTTAATTTTGACACAATTTAGTAATAGATTTTTTTTAAAGTCATAAAAACATTATTAATTAGAAAAAATGACATTAACTTGTATATTAAAAGTCATAATAATTCATAAATTTTTATCAATTAATCAAAATTTCCAAATTACATTTATTTTAATATATTTAATATGATTTGTTTACATCATTCATTAATAAGTTAATCACAACATCATAATTGTGTCATAGATAATTTATTTATTTTAGGTGTAAAAAGTATAAATAAAAAACCATGAATTAGTAAATATTTTTAGGTTTTAAATGAATATTTATTTTCATGATATTAGTTGCATAATCCTATATTATAATTTTATTAGAAAAAATATACAAGTTTATGTCATATTTAACTTTACTTTAGATTAGTTATTATAACATGTCATTATCACACCCAAAGGGCTCCCAAATGCCAAAAGTTCAGCCTAAGGATTTTTTTTGGTTTTAAATGACTAATAAAATAAGATTAGGTCTTGTTTTAGGGTGGTTTTATATTATTATAATATTATTTTTACCCTTATTTACCTAATTTACCAATTAACTGTGGTAAATAAAAATCATTACTATAATTACGATTCAAAATCTCTAAAAAAGGTAAATATTTAAACAATTTGGACCATATGATAACAAATCTGGCATCCATTTTTAAAAATTAGAAAGAAGATAGTTTCATTAATTAGTTTATAATTATTTCATATAGTCAAAACCATAAAAAGGGTTTTTAAGAAGTAGAAACTATCAAAATATTGAAAAGTTTGTAGGTCAAATTAAAATGTGAAATTACATTAAATGATTAAAATTGGATTAAATGATAACAAAATAATCCAATTAGTATTTTTAGAAATTAAAATTATAATATAACTATATATATAAATAAAAGAAAATGGATATTTGAATTAAAATGGATTATTTTTCACTATTCATTAAAATAAGAATTTCTTTAGAAAAATTAAAAAAAATCAACCATGGTAAATTTTTATGTCTAGATTCAATATTAAAAGTTTATTTTATCAAATAGAACATATAAAATCGAAAAAACTATTTTTAATGATGGGTTTTCTGTCAAATGGTTCTAAAATTACCTTTTAAAAATATTAGTTTATTTTAGGCTTAAAATTGGATGCATTGTCATTTTAAGCCTCATAATGTTATTAGGTCAATGTAAAAGGAATTAAAAACAAGTAAAATCATATGTTAGCAACTTCCTTTTATTCCTAACAACACAATGACAAGGCATTAACTGCCATTTTGAATAATAATATTAGTATTGAATCATATTTCGGTATGAATCAATGTTTTGTGAAACTTAAGATTCCATAGAAATCCATTGTTTCCTGTAAAGTATGCTATCAGAAAAATCATACCCTTAAAATAAAAGTAATATATAATCCATAAATATTAATGGAAAGGTATTATTCTATATATACCTGGGAAGTTACATCCTTCCCCCCTTTTAGAAATTGCATCCCTGCAATTTTATTTACATATCTAATAAGTGGTTATATTTCTCCCTCATATCATTTTCATATTACCCTGTTTCCTCTTCAACCATATGATTTTTTCCAAAACATTTACGTGATGTATAACTGTATTCTGCAACACATTCTCTCTATGGTCAAAAATCAGTACTCGTTGTTCCTTATAAGAAATATTCTCTTCAAACTAAACTACCTCTAAATCAAAACATGAGATGGATCCGAAAATAACATTCTCAACATCGAAACATGAAAAAAATTATATACCTAAGATAAACATGGAGGTAAGTACACTCATAGGAAAATGATCCAAATTTCTCTTGGATTTCATAAGGACCAATGAACCACATACTAAACTGTCCATTCCTACCAAAATGCATTAAACTTATCCTAGGAGAAACATTGAAAAAGTCATAATCACCCACATTAAAAGAATGACCCTTCCTATAATTATCTGAATAAATTTTCATCATTCTATGAGCTTTCCTCATGTGCATCTAAATCAACTAAACTTTTTCAGCTATCTCTTCTACCAATTATTTTCCATCATCTTCCTTTCACCTATATCAACCCAAAATTCTAGAGTTTGACACCACTTTCCATATAATGCAACAAATGGTGTCAAATGAATATTGGAATGAAAACTATTATTTTAATAAAACTCATATAAAGATAGATTTTGATCCCCACATCCTTGGTAATCCATTGAACAAGTAGGTATAATATGTTCCATGGTCTGAATTATACATTCAGACTACCCATCTGATTAAGGATGAAAATATGTATGAAAAAATAATTCAGTTCCCAATGACATCTAAAGGTATTCCTAATTTTTTTAATTCAAACTGAGATCATGATAAAATACTATGAAGAGGTTAAACCCATGTAACCTAACTATCTCATTAATATACAAATGAGAAAGATGATTTAGAGACAATGTGCCTAAAATAAGAATAAAATGAGAAGATTACATAAATCTATAAACAATAATGTAAATGTAATTATTACCTTGAGATTTTTTTGGTAATCCAACTATGAAATATGTGGAGATATTTTCAAATTTCCACACTGGTACTGGAAAAGTCTGAAGCATCCCTTTTGGTAACTACCTCACTACTTTAACCTGTTTACAAGTCAAACACTTCACAGTAAAGTCAGAAAATAACTTTTAACATTCCATCCCACCAGTAATATTTCCAAATATTTCATTATATCTTAGTACTATAAGGATGAACATAAAATAGAAGCTATGAGGTTTATATAACAACATATTCATTAACATTTAATCACAAGGCACACATAATATATTTCCAAACCTCAAACCACAATATTTATCAATGCTAAATTCAGGTATATTACCCTTCTAACCCAAGTCTACCATTTTCTACAACTCACTATCTTACTTCTATAATTTCTTAAATATGTTTAATAGAGATGATTTCACTGAAACCTAAAACAAAACCGAGGAATCTCCTGCACCAATAACTTAAATGCCAATATTCATCAAATAATTAATCAAACATAAACATTCCAAATGTAACATGGTTAATGTAACATTACTATTCTGATCAGGTATAATACGAGGAAAATCATCAGGAAAAAATTCATCTTACCCATTTACCAATAGAACATCACTAATCTGAACAAATCCATTTTTTCAACAATATTTGAATGCTAACATTGAATTGTATTTTTTCATAGTTTATCAGGTTTCAGATATGTTATTAATGGTGAGGGTTAATTCTTGAAGAAAAATAGAAAGTAATTATGATAATAGACTTCAATATCTCTACATTAAATCTTATCATGGTAAATAGAAAGCCAATACATACCCAAAATTATTTCAAACACTACTAGAGGAAATACAATAAGGTTTGCTGGCATATTCTTTAAACATACGAGGATATGTAGATTCTTATAATTTATATTGTTCAAAAAATTTCCCCATGTGTTTTTATCATATGTTCATGATTCATTTCTCGAGAATCCATTGCCAATTTACTTGAAAATTAATCTAAAATGAAAGAATGTGTAGACCCAGAATGAAGAAACACATTGGAATAATCTGAAAAAACAAACAATGTACCAGATACCACTTCATTTGATGGCCCAACATCGGCTGAAATAGTTACAAAGGATTTCACCACAACTTTCTTCTTATAGTAGAGATTCATTACATCATTCAAATATTTCATCAGACACTCATTCAAATAGGGACACATATTATTACATTTAAAACATTTCACTGACTATATATCAGATATTGTCTTACCATTATATTTTTCAATGTAGTTACGAGCTTTATACCCCATTATACAGCACTGTAATCACATACCAAAATTTGAAATTCATTCACATGGGTGCTTTTTTACAAAATATTCAGAAAATATAAACATTATTTTCTTACCATTAGACATGCTGAGTAATTTTTCCCTTTTTTTTTGTCATCTCATCTTCTTTTTCTTCTTGTTTTCAAAGAACATGTGAGCATCTAAAAACTCAATTTCCAACTTCTACACACATCGAACGAGTATTTCATAACATTTATACTCATGAGAAGCCAGTTACCGTTGAAACATTGGCTTTAATCCTGAGTAAAAATGATTGATTTTACTATCAAGATCCCATATGAAATGTTGAGTATACATTTCAAATAGAGTGAATTTTTCTTCAAAAGCAGTCATTGAGTCATCCTCCTACCTAAATTCCCAAAAAAAATTCAATACTAAGTAAAACCGACATAGGAAAATATGTCTCAAGAAACAAAGCATTGAATTCATCCCAATATAGAGATTCAATATAATCATTATCTCTTATATTCTTAACCATCGACCGCCATTGATCAGCTTCACCTTCCAAATAGAAAACACCAAGACTAAAAGTTTTATTTTTTGAACACCCTAGGACAATAAAATTCTTTTCTTGTTATTTAATACATTCTTCATCTAGAAAAGGGTTAGATGATCCTCTGAATGATAGAGGAATATTCCTCAGGAAATGATCCACTACCAAAATGATCCTCTATGGTTGATCTGGAAGATCTCATACAGGGATAGCACATCTATTTATAGCTTGAGTCAATTGTTCCATCATTGGAACAAACTGTTCAGTTCTGATTCTTACCATATCAGGTTGCTGATTTGGATGATTTTTTTCCTTCAGATGTCATCCTAGAAAAGAAACCCTTTTTTCTCTATAGAAAATAATCTAAGAAGACATATATTAGATGAAGCAACATCGTAATCCTAAAATTCCATATAAATTTGACCTTAATGTAAAAAAATTATGGATATTCTCTTAACAATATCATATCCCTTGAAATTATATAAATTTTCATCTATTACAAACTATAAGGAAACATCCATAAACATTATTTAATATTGAGATAGGTAAAGAATTCACATTGAGTATCTTTTCAGGTTTATTATTTTAATGAATTATGACATCAATAATACGTAATAAATAAAATTTATACAAAGTGGATACCACTAAAACAGTACAATTCCATTCAAAATATAAAACATTAAAAAGTAGACATGATTTCTTTTTCTTGATAAAAACATTCTATACATCCTCCTTTCTCTTACCCATCCTTATACTCAGTGAAAACATTTTAATAACCTAGGATGAGTACAAAAAACTCAATAAGGGATATAAAATAAGGAAAGAAAATGTTAGTCAACGAATATTTATAATCCAATAAAATTATAAGAATCCTAAAATACTTCATATTAATAATAAAATCATAAAGGTAACTTGTGGAATCCATATCATACATAAATTTTAGCTTCCACAGCTACATAGGGAGTAACCTTTATGGTTACATTTGGAATACCTATCACAGTATATTACCTAATTGTCTTAGTAGAAACCTTATTATTAAAAACAAACTCATTACCCAATTCATTGGAGAGATATCACTGGTCCACCTTCCCTTAGTTTATCATGGAACCACCCATATACATAAGAAATTCCCAAGAACCATAACATAATCATAATAAATAATACATGCATAGAAGAAAAATAAAATTTCCTGATTGCAATCATATGATATATTTCAAGATACAATTAATTAATTATTAAAACATTTTTCAATTAAAAAATAACTAAAAATAGAATATTCTATTTACATTTTTTTAAAATCATTAAGTCTTGTTGAAGAAGTCAAATACCAAAAAAATGTTCATGGTGGAATAATGGTCATTGTCACTGCATATGTTAAAAAACATTCTTTTTTGTCATTTAAATAAAAAGCATTATATAAAAAAATTCCTTTTGAAAACAATATAATTACATTAATAGTCAAAGGGGTGGATTATTCACCATATAAAATAATGTGGTGTATAATATCAATATATGCCTTAATGATAGGATATTGGGACAAAGTACCTTACAAATATAGTGTCATTATATTCATGATTAATTAATGACATAATTATGTGTGAGAAATATAAATACACATAATATAATTTGATATTTTTTTGTAAAACAATCAAAGAGCATTCACATATTTTTTTTCCAAAAAAAAACAACCACTAACATTGCTGTATAACTCAATGAATGGAAATTGAGTTATGATTTCCCTAACCTCAAGTCTAACTCCTCACATATAATTGTTATCTTCTTACATAACAAACTTATGTTATATTATATTTATTTAGAACCATTTTCATTTTAATTATTCCTTTTATACTACTTATTACTATGTTATAAATTTTACGTAATTATTTATGTTTATATCGGACGTTTTGTTAATATTTGGTACTTGAGTCAGAAATGAACTTACTAGGATGTAAATTGACCATGTGGTAAAAATTCCATCATGGAAAGAATAATATTCATGATTTAGATATCATATATATATAGTATATATGTATTTATAAGAATCTATAATATTTCGAGATAATAAATTAAATTCACTATTCATGGATACAAAAGGTCATACGTATGCATGAATGCAAGTTTCAATTATTTTTCCTATTAAAATAATAAGAATTAAATTATAATATCCTGTATTATATTAATTTCAAATATTTATTATAGTTTTAATTCAACCGTCCTTTATAAATTCCATGTATAGAGGTAATTATTCATGTAACACCCCATGATTTCATAGTACGTTATTTCTTCAATGCAATTCAATAACTTGCACTACATGCAACACTGAGTTCAAGCGCACCATGAGTTACCGAACTAGTCATTCAAAAGTGGTTATGAATATTATTAAGTAAATTTTGATCTTTATGTAATCCTTATAATTTTAGAATTATTATAATGAGTTTATTAGATATAATGAAAAAACAAATTCATTTTTTTCAGATAAAAGACGTATTTTTTAATAACTGAAATTTTACCATCTTTTAATAGTGAACACATTTTAAACAAAATATTGAAACTTTTATATATTAAATTTTAAAAAATAATCATTTCTTTTGAATTGGGACATAAGAATTTAGTTTCAATTAATATTTGGTGTTTTTTGGATAACTTTCATATGTGGGAGAATATTGAAAAATTCTATATTTTATCTGAAAACTAATTTTTTAATAAAAATAATGTGTAGTGTTAAATTATACATTATAATGGTTTATAAGTATAAATATATTATATCTTTACCATTTAATCCAATTTTATTCATTTGAATTTTTTTTCACTGTGAAATTGAACATAAATAAGTAACAATATTTTATTAGTCATTATTTCTTAAAAACACACTTTTTGGTTTTGACAATGGGAAATAATTTTAAATTTATAAATGATACTTATATGATTATAATTTGGTAAAATAGACTTAATTTTTGAATTCAGAATATCAAAATTATATTAGGATGAAATTTTAGTATTTTTATGAAAACATTAAATTTTTTATTAATAGTGAAAAACACTTATTGGTTAAAACTGAATTTTTATTTAAATAAATATTTATTTTATTTAAATTTATTTTAGGTAAAAATAGATACATAATACCTTTATAATTTAAATTCAATTCATTAGAGTAATTTTATAACATGTTTAGATATATAAATATATTATTGAACATTTTACAATCTTTTACCCACCTAGGAGTATTTGTAAATTTGCATAAAACTGAATTTTACCACTTCTGTGAGTGCAATATAAAAAATCAAAGAGACACAGTTAATATCAGTATGTGAAATGTGGTTCAGTAAAATGAAGATAATTTTTGGTGAATCGTAATTTTTTACTTTTATTTACCATTTTTATAAGTAAATAAGGTAATTAATGGTAAAAATAACATTATTATTACCCTAATACATGTCCTAATTATATTAGATAAGTTTAATTTGACCAGAAACAACTATAGGAATAAAATACGATCCTTTAGGTCTACTTGGATTAGATTAGGACATTTATTATTATTTAATTCAAAGAAGAGTTAAAAGTGTTAAATTCAATGTTTAATAACTAAACCATTTTGAATATAGGTTTACACATAAGATAAATTAGACTATAAATAGTCATTAGAAATATAAATGGATTTACTACATAATGGTACTTTAGTTATAATTTTTAGACATTAAATAACATAACTTATTTATAACACAATGATGATGCATTAATTACCTTGGTAATTAAATATTAAAATAATAGATATTATAAATACCCTAATAAATGTAATTTTAGACCTTTTATAAATTACACAAATTTTCTAGGTTAATATGACATATTATGGTTGGATTAATGTATTTTTTTTCAATGTAATAATGCTGTTATGAATTTAGAAATAACAAAATTCCCAATAGTGACAAAATTGACTTAAAATTGTTAAGAAAAATATTATTTTAATAATTGATATCCTATTATTAAAAATATAAGGATCGGATAAAGGGCTTAAATAATATTATATATGTCATTAATGAACATCTTGGTGTTTTCATTAATGTATATAATATTTTTATTGACCATATAATATAAAAATACAAAAAGACATGGTAAATGTCAAACAATTTATCTAAGAGTTTAATATAAAATATAAGGTTAATATAGTGACCCACAAATGTATAAAACCTATTTTTTGAGTGGTTTTCAACCCATAACGTCCTTATCCTTTAAAAATTCATCTTGGAGCATTTATGAATATAAAATGAATTTATTATAAAATAATATTTTATGTTTTTTCTACGGTGCCCTTCACCCCTCTTATAAAAGAACACTTCCCCGTCTCTCAAATTCACTCCTCCAATGCCATTTGGCTCGACCAACCCCTACCCAAATATCGTCTCAACTATCCTAAATGAATCCTAGAGGCATTACTTTGGTCAGAAAGCCATCCTATGGTTCCTTTTTGATCAAATCAAAAGGAATAACCCAAAGAAGACGTAATGATTTCACCACCCTCTTTCAAATTCTTTTCTTCTTCCCCTTACTCTTTATTTGTTATTACCATAGCAATATAATAACTCCATTAACATATATATACTGTGATGTTATTATAAATATGGAATAACCATATTCATTATTCTATCTATCCTATGAATGATATTGTCACCATGCGTGCGTACATATAGCTTACAGTGTCCACACCGTGGTGTAATTTTTTATTCAACACTATGTTTTTTGGATGGATATAATGATGAGTAATATGTATTTAAATAATGAAAATAACAAGATAATGTCTCTATAAAATAAATAGTCTATCCAATTCCACACCATTAAGAAGATGATATTGTCTCTCGTCCGTATGTACGGATTACCGTCTCCACGATGTGATGAGATTCATTTCCACGATCACCATTCATCGACGATTATAAAAATATATATTACTAATAATTATGTAATAAATGAAATAATAATGTTATTGGAAATATATATATATATATGTATTTATTTACTTACATATATCTTATTCAATTACTTCCATTTGATACGATTTGAAAACAGAAACAACATTTATGCGTATGTACAGCCTACAGTCTCTATAAACGGTGTTTTCCATATCATATATATATATATTTTAAATAATTATATTATAGATATATATGAAATATATAACAAGTTTAATATTCTAGATGTATTTAAATCATGATCTAAATTATACAATGAATAATAACAAGTTAAAATACGTATGATAAGGAAAGTGCTTATTACCTGAAATGTTAATTTAACATGGAAATTATTATTAAATGGGTAGTATAAAGTTATAAATGAATCATGTATGATATTATAAATATGAATATGGTTCTGGTATAATTTAATTATATACAACAGTCTTTATAAATGAGGTTAAACATAGTCTTGACTAAAGGAAAGGGCATGGTAAGGGTTCAGTATCCAATCTCTTTATTATCTGAGGTTGTTTTTTACATAAGTATCTACTAGGAAATATTTATTATCCATGTCCATGTATCAGGAAATAGTTTTTGAAGGTATTATTATAAGATAATTTTTATTACTAAAACATCATTTTAAATATTTCAAATATTTATTCTTCTAAATAATTTCCATTAATGTCCATGTTTTAAAAATGGTTTTAAGGATTTATCTATATGGACATGAATGTTTTTAAATTGTTAATTAATTTCAAAATTTTCAATGTGGTATAAGAAACATTTATTCAAAAATGAATTTAAATGTATTCCTTTATAAATTGTACGACTTATGAATATTTTCATGAAAAAGGGATATTTCTCTCAAAAAGTTTTACAAATAATTTTAATCTATGTCAACATCATTTGATGGATTTTAAACTTGTTTGAAGTTGATTTATTATGATACGTGTCTTCCATATTTTATTTAAGGTTTTGAGATATGTTTGATTATAGTTGTGTTATTTTTACATCATTCTTGGTTTATGGATAAAGTATTGACACTTTTATGCTAGTTTTAATAGGAATGTTTTGGTTATGTTTAAACATCATCATATAAGGAATGCATTGGACTAAGTCAGTGATGAGTGGAGCCCACTATATATCCTTGTTGAATCGGTAGGTCTCATGAGACAAACTAGTGTCTTGCCCCAAGGCCTTGATAAACTATTATTTGTAGTATTGGAACAAGGCCTTGACTATGTGGTTAGGAATTCTAGCATTATGCATTCCATAATTATGAAAGTGGCTATTGATATTGGATGTGATTATTTGACTAGTAGAATATCCATGTGAATAAATAAATGGAATTATTTGATTTTATCTTTGCCATATTATGCTAAATTTTATGTTTAAAAGGCTTTTGTTTATGTCTTATACATTGCCATAAATGTTTATGCTTATTTAAGAAAGATTCTACTACATTGTTATCCTTACTGAGAATCTGAGCTCACCCATTTCCATGTTTTATTTTTACAAGGATTCCAAGAAGTGTATTGTGATTGATATAATGGGTTACGCTAAGGGAATAATGGAGTTAATAAAAGATTATATATTATATGTTTTATGTTATAAAATATAATGTAACATTCATGTATGTAATCTATTTTCCAAGACTGCTAAACTGATCGGTCTTTCAGGACATGATTCCCTGTAATCATACCAATGTTATGTAATAATGCAAAAACTCAAGGTAACTGTGGTCGAGGCATTACATTTGGTATCATAGGATGTTTAGAAATAACATTAGAAAATAGATTCAAATAAACTCTGATTAGATCACATTACCCTAAGATAGACTTTGAGGATTAGTATAGAAGAACATCATAGAATTTTGGTACTGTAGAGATTTTGTGCGTTTTCCACGCAATACATCCCTGTCTGGATATGAGCATGTAGAGGTGGCTCTGGCACATATGTACCTAGGGGTAAAACCCTAAAACACCACTTTGAGCTGCATTTGAACGTGAACTGGTACAAGAAAACGGGCCTTGCAACACTCTTGGTTACGACAGTCCCCAGGGATATTCATTGGATAATTCTCATTTTATTTACAAACCACTATGAAGGGTTTATGAGTATATATACGTCCTCAGAGGAAACATTATTTTTATTATGGATTATATCCATAAACTATTCAATTTATGTTAGGTATTGAACATTTCTGGAATTATGAATTGTGATACATAAACTGACCTTTTGTATGCCATTGTTCAGAAATGGTGCCTAGTAGAAGGAATGAGAACTCCAGTAACACGTATGATCCAAAGAGTAAGAATGGTCATATCATTCATGGTATTACTCCAAAATTTATAAGGGAAATAGTTTCCCATATATTCTAAACACATGAAGAAATAATATCATGTCTTAGTAAGATAAGTAAATAATTATCTCAGTCCAGTGGCTATGAAGGGAAGTAAGAGAAGAAAAGGATAGTAGAGAGAAATATGGATAAATGGAAGAGGGAAAAGAAGGATTTTACCATATGTGATAAATGTGGAAATAATCACATTGGATAATTCATGAAGGGAATGGGAGTTTTTTATAACTATGGAGAAAAAGGACACCAAGTACATGATTGCAAGGGTAAGAAAAAGTTTTAAAATGTAAAATTCTTAATCTACAAGGAATTGAGACACTACGTGAATCAATTTCCCAGTCATAAGAGTATACCTCAAATGATGTTATTGGGTAATAATAAAATTCTGATACTATCTCAAATGAAGAAAAATGACTACTGTTCTTATGATGTTATTATAGAAGTACTTCATTTGAGTTTTGTATCAACATTATTCTGGTTATATTAATTATGGAGACAAATAAGGATTGTACTGCAATACTAGTTTTTTTGAGGATTTGAGATTATATAGTTGTAAGATAAGTGACTTAATAGTAAGTAAAACTTTTTTAAAAATACATGGTTGATGGAAAGATAATCCTTAATATGGTCTTGATAATGAGGTAGTGATATTGGAATAAGATATGGTTGATTTGGATAAATTATATTGGATATTCTTGACTACCTTGAAACTGATTAATGATTTCTATATTCCATCATTGTAGGAGTATAGAAATTTTTTTGAAAGAAAGATTATATCCAGTATTATATAAATAATAAGGTACCATGAATGTAATCAATAAGTTTTTATGGTAATTCTGGGTGTTGCAGTGTTTAAAAGAATACATGAAGAAGGAATTCACATGTTATTACCTGAAAAAAATGATATTCATTGTGTTTAAGTTCCCAATAACTTTTGGACTGAGAGTTTGTATAGTTGTATATTGGATAAGTCTATAGTTTTTAATGTATTATGTTTGATATTTGATATTGTTGTTAATGTTATTTTTGGATTGTTATAAAAAGGACAACCCATAGGTCGGGTGACAACCGGTCGCTTCCGGCAAGGCCGCAAGACTTGAACCTGAAACCGAATGGAGACAAGGGTGCATCACCTACCACTGGCCTAAGTTATGTCCTAGATAAAATAATGTATTTTTTTAAAAGGTCTACTATATTAATTATAAATTCATTTTTTTGGAACCCAATTCGAGTAGGATAAATAGATTATTTTTTAAGTTCTATTTTCTTTTAGAGTAAAATATGAGTTTGTGGTAGAAATTAGTTAATGGATGGAACTCTACATGTCAAGCATATATATATATATTTTCTTGTAATATTATATGAATAAAATTAATTCTTAAACATTAGGAAAGGGATCTTAAAACTAAAAATGTTTTATCCTAATACCATATGTTTTTTTGAACCCATGAAATTTTAAATGATCATAAATTGATGGCTTTGAGGACCTCAATTCTACAATTGTTTGTGACTGATGGCCTCAACCAATCCCTATAAATATTTACGTTTTTCCTCCAATTATGTGTCTCTAATTTCCAGCAATGTTCTCCTAATCTAGATCATAATTTGGTGGTGATATTTTCATTCCCCTTTTCCTCTTATTAAGACAAAATTTTATTAACCCAATTTCTGATTTGTGATTTCCAACAAAATTATTTTCTATTTTCAACCATTTATTTTCAAATAACAATTTCAATTTGTGAGGTCACAACTTATTGAAGGAGTAAAGCATGTAACAACCCATGATTTCATAGTACGTTATTTCTTTAATGTAATTCAATAACATGCATTACATGCTACATCGAGTTCAAATGCACCACTACTTACAAAACTAGCACTTAAAAGAGGATAGGAATAATATTAACTAAATTTTGACCATTATATAATCCTTATAATTTTAAAATCCATATTATGAGTTTCTTATACATAATGAAAAAACAAATTCATTTTTTCATATAAAAGAAATATTTTTTTAAAAAACCAATTTTACCGCCTTTTAATGGAGAACCCTTTTTAAATAATATATTTGAATCTTTTATATATTAAGTTTTACTAAATAAACTTCTTCTTTATAATCAGGAAATAAGAATTTATATTCAATAATTTTTTGGTTTTTTTCTGAAAAATTTCATATTTGGGTGAATAGTGAAAAATAATATATTTTAACTGAAAACAACTTTTTTAATCAAAATAATATATAGAGTTAAATTATACATTTTAATGGTTTATAAGTATAAATAGATTATATTTTTACTATTTAAACCAATGTTATTCATTGGAAATAATTTCACTTTGATATTTAACATAAAAAAGTATCAATATTTTGTTAGTTATTATTTCCTAAAAACACACTTTTTGGTTTTGACCATGGGAATTAATTTTAAATTAATAAATGAAACATCAATTTTTTTGAATTTGGTAATATAGAATTAATTTTATAATTCAGAATATAAAAATTATCTTAGGGTGAAATTTTTTTATTTTTCTGAAAACATTCATTTTTTGATGAATAGTGAAAACATTGAGTTATCGGTTAAAACAAAATTTTTATTTATTTTAGTAAAATTTATTATAGGTAAAAATAGATACATAATACCTATATAAGATATATATAATTAATTGGATTAATTTTATAATATGTTTAGATATATAAAAATTTTATTGAACTTTTTACCATCTTTTACCCCCCTCCTAGGAGAATTTGCAAATTTGCATAAAACTAAATTTTACCAGTTCTGTGAGTTGAATATAAAAACAATGAGAGACATGGTTAATATAAAAAATTAAAATGTGGTTTTATAAGATGAATATAATTTTTGGTGAATTGCAACTTTTTACTTTTATTTACCACAGTTAAAAGTAAATATTGTAATTAAGGGTAAAAATAATAATATTATTACCCTAACACAAGCCCTAATTCTATTGGATAAGTGTAATTCAACCAAAAACAAACATAGGAATAAAATATGATCCTTTAGGACCACATTTAATAGATTAAGACATTTATTATTATTTAATTCAAAGAAGAGTAAAAAGGGTTAAATTCAATGTTTAATAACCAAACCATTTTTAATATAGGGTTACACATGAGATAAATTCGAATATAAATATTAATTAGAAAGATAAAATTATTTCATACATAATGGTATTATATTTATAATTTTTAGATATTATATTATTTAATTTATTTATGAAACAATGATGATGCAGTAATTACTTTATTAATGAAATATTAAAATAATTGATATTATAAATACCCAAATAAATGTAATTTGAGACTTTTTTATGAATTAAAATAATTTATTAGATTAATATGACATATTAGGGTTGAATAAATGATATTTCTTCGAAGTAATAATGATTTTGTGAATTTAGTGAAAACAAAATACAAAATAGTGTCAAAATTGATATAAAATAGATTTTAAAATAAATATTATATTATTTATTGGTATTCTATTCCTAAAAATATAAGCTTCCACTAAAGGTCTTAAATACTCTTATATATGTCATTAATGAACCACTTGGGGTTCTCTAGGAAGTTTATTGTATGTTTACTAACCATATAATATAAAAATACAAAGAGGCATGGAAAATGTCAAACTATTTAACTAAGAGTTTAATCTAAAAGATAAGGTTAATATAGTAACCCGAAACTGTCTATAACAAATTGGTCGAGTTGTTTTAAACCATCACCACATTATCCTTTAAAAAATACATCTTGGATCCATTAGAAATATAAAATGAATTTATTATTAAATAATATTTTATGTTTTTCATAAGGTTCCCTCACCCCTCTTATAAAAAGGCACTTCCCCTTCTCTCAAATTCACACCTCCAAAACTATTTGGCTTGCCCAACCCCTACCCAAATATCGTCCCAAATATTCTACCTTAATCATAGAGTCATTAGTTTTGTTAAAAATTCATCCTATGGATCCCTTTTGATTAAATCAAAATGAAGAACCCAAAGAAGAGGTAATGACTTCACCACCATCTTTCAAGTTTTTTTCTTATTACACATACTCTATCTTTGTTATTGTTATTCCAAAATAATAAATCCAGTCCATTATATATACTTTTATGTTATTATAAATATGTCACAACCATATTCATTATTTTATCCAACCTATGAATGATAATGTCACCATGAGTGCGTACGTACGGCTTACCATCTCCACACAATGGTGTAATTTGTTATTCAACAATATGTTATTTGGATGTATATTATGATGAGTAATATGTATATAAATAATGAAAATAACATGATAATGTCTCTGTATAACAAATATAACATTCAATTACACACCTTTATGGAAATTATATTGTCGCTCGTGCGTACGTACATATTACCGTCTTCACGACGTGATGAGATTCATTTCCACGTTCACCATTCATCGACGATTATAAAAATATACATTACTAATAATAATGTAATATATTACATAATAATGATACTGTATATATATATATATATTTATGTACTTATATATATCTTATTCCCTTACTCCCGTTCAATACGATATGAAAACATAAACAACGTTTATGCGTACGTATGACCTACGGTCTCCATAAACGGTGTCTTCCATTTCATATATCTATATATTATAAATAATTATATTATAAATATATATGATATATAAATCAAGGTTAATATTCTGTTTTTATTTAAATCATTAACTAAATGATATGATCTAGAATACCGAGTTAAAATACATACGATAAAGAAAGAGATTATTGCACAAAATGTTAATTTAACATGGTAATTATTGTTAAATTGGTAGTATAAAGTCATAATGGAATCATGTATGATATCATAAATATTAATATGGTTCTGATATAATTTAATAACATACTAAGGTCTTTATATAGGACGATAAACGTAACCGCGACTAAAAGAATGTGCAAGGTAAGGGTTAATACAAAATCTCTTTATTTTCTGAGGTTTTTTTTACGTAAGTATCTACTGGGTAAAATTTATTATCTATGTCCATGAAAAATGAAAGAGTTTTTAAAGGTATTATTGTAAGAGAATTTTTTTTACTAAAACTTCATTTTAAATGTTTTAAAAATTTATTCTTCTAAATCATTCTCATTATAGCCCATGTTTTAAAAATGGGTTTTAATGATTTATATATATGGACATGAATGTTTTTAAAATGTTAATTCGATTTAAATTTTTCAAAGTGGTATGAGAAACATGGATTAAAAAATGTCTTTAAATGACTTCCTTTCTATATTGAGTGACTTTTAAATATTTTCATGAAAAAGGGATATTTCTATCAAAGAGTTTTACAAATCATTTTTATCTATGTCAACATCCTTTGATAGATTTTAAACTTCTTTGAAGGTGATTTATTATGATACAAATCTTCCATATTGTATTGAATGTTTTGTGATATGTTTGATTGTGGATGTGTTATTTCTACATCATTCATGTTTTATGGATAATGTATTGATATTTTGTATGCTATTTTTAATATGAATGTTTATGTTATTTAATATGAGGAATGCATTGGACATAGAATGTGATGGGTGGAGCCCGCTATAGCTCCTCGATGCATCGGTAGGTCTCATGAGACAAACTAGTGTCTTGGAACAAAGCCATGACAAAATCTTATTTTTAGTTTTGGAACAGGGCATTGACTATGTGGTAATGAAGTCTAGAATTATGAATTCCATAATTATGAAAGTGGATATTCATATTTCATGTGATTATTAGACTAGTACAATATCCATCTGAATAAATAAATGTCATTATTTTATTTTATGTTTTCTATATTATGCTGACGTTTATGTTTAAAAGGATATTGTTTTAGTTTTATACATTTCCATATTTGTTTATGCTTATTTAAGAAGGATTATGCTATATTGTTATCCTTAGTGAGCATCTGATCTCCCCCTTTCTATGTTGGATTTTTCCCAGGATACCATGAAGTGTATTGTGATTGATATGCAAGGTTAAGCTAAGGGAATAATGGATTTCATAAAGGATTATATATGTTGTGTTGTATGTTATAAAGTGTAATGGAACATTCATGTATGTAATATATTTTCCAATATTACTAAATTTATCGGTCTTTAGGGACTTCATTCCTTGTAATTTTTCCAATGTTATGTAATAATGCACCAAATCTGAGAAACTGGGGTCGGGGCGTTACAATTCATACCGCTTTGAGGGTGCGGTAGTCCACACATTCTAGAACTAAATTATTGTATTTACAAAATATGAAAACCTTAAAGGTATGTTATAAATAAAAATTAATGAATCATATTGAACATATAAATATAATATATATCATATTTAATTATAGTTTCCATTTTAATGGACACTAAGATAGGTGGTAGGAGAAAATTGAACTACCATCATTTCGTGAAGTAGTAATTCACCATACCAAGAAACAGTATGTTCTATATCCATTATAGAGAGGTGTTTGTAAGTGTAGGTTGATCCCTTAACATAAAAACAACCACATATATTTAGTATATTGGTGTTGTTAAAAATTGTAATAAAGTGTTTTTAAATGGTTGGAGATGGAAAAAATCAAATAAATGAAAGGAGTTTGAGAGAAGAAGTTACATCTAAATCTTGTAAATCTTTTTGATTTGAGACAAAAGGCTTAATGAATTTCCTTTTTCCCAAGTTAAGGATTCTAGGAGGAAGGGATGGATGTTGGGAGATTAATTTAGAATAATTTTTCTGTGGAAAGGGGCTTGGAGGTGTGAGAAAGTGGGTGTAGGTGGTGGCCTTTGATAAGATGGAGGAGGGGCACTTTAGAAAATAGTTGAAATATTATTTTTTATAAATTGATTTTATAATCATAATAGGTGAAAAGTGATATATTTCAATAATATGTGAGGAGGGTAAGAAATAATATCAACCAATAGGTTTTAGACATGTTTAGGAAACAAATTTAACCTTATATTTTGGCTTTAACCCTTAGTTAAATAAATTAACTCTTACCATGTCTAATTGTATTTTTACACGATATTGTAAATAGAGTATCTATAAAATGCCAAGAGAAACGCAATTGTATAACTAATAAATTTTTTAAAATTATATAATTATGCTGGATTAATCATATATTTTTATGACTATTAAATCATTTAATAAAATTGTTTTTTAAACTCATTTATGTCAATTTTAACACTATTTAGTAATTTATTTTTGTTATAGTCATAAATAAATTTTTATTCAAAAAATCTAAATTAAATCAAAATTCAAATGTCATAATAATCCAGAAATTTCGTGTATGGAATCAAAATTTTCAAATTAAATATGTTTTATTATTTATAGTATCATTTATTTTAATCATTCATTAATAAGTTATTCACTGCATCGTAATTGTGACATAAAAATTATTTATTGAATGTAAAAAAATAATAAATAAATTAAAATAATTTAGTAAATGTTTTTATCTTTATAATTACTATTTATAGTCACAAATATTTGTTATATGACCAAGTATTAAAAAAATTAGTAAAAAGATACATGTCTGTGCTATATTTCACTTTACATTAAATTTATTATTATAACATGTCATTATCACGCCCATGTGGATCCCAAATGCTGAAATTTGTTCTTAAGGATTGTTTTGGTCACCCATTACAAATCTAAAAAGAACTTGTCACATGTTATGGTAGTTTTATATTGTTATAATATTATTTTTACCCTTATTTACTTAATTTAACTTTTAACTTTGGTAAATAAAAATAATTTCTATAGAAACTATTCATAATTTCCAAAAATAAAATGTAAATATTTAAATAATTTAGACCTTATGATTCCAAATATAGAATCCATTATTTCATATATAAAACATATAATTTTTTGTAACTAATTTAAAAATAATTCCAATTGTCAAAAACAGAAAGAGGGTTTTTATGAAGTAAACAGTACCAAAATATTGATATGTTTGTATGTCCAATTTAAATATGAAATTACATTCAATTACATAAATTTTATTTAATGTTAAAAACATAATCCAATTACACTTTAAAAACAATTAAAATGATAATGAAACTATATAAATAAATTAGATGAAATGGCAGTTTTGAATTAAAATGCATTATTTTTCACTATTCATTAAAATTAAAATTTCATTAGAAATATATCAAAATTTCTACCAAGGTAAATTTGGATGTGTGAATTCAAAAGAAAAAATTTATATTC
Source organism: Viscum album (assembly GCA_963277665.1). NCBI lineage: Eukaryota > Viridiplantae > Streptophyta > Magnoliopsida > Santalales > Viscaceae > Viscum > Viscum album. The sequence continues at coordinate 1,061,452,949 of OY728120.1, read as the reverse complement.
ACAAATAGAACATATAAATGTGACACAAACTATTTTTAAAAATGGTTCACCATCCATATTCGGTAAAATGACCATTAAAAATATTAGTGTATTTTATATGTAGAATTTGATTAATTCTCATTTTATGTCACAAAAAGTAATTACAAAAATTTAATAACACTTCATAAACTTTTGTAATAATATTTTATTTAGTTCTATTTACTCACACCAATACCATTTCTAGGAATTAACTACCATTTTAAATAATAATATTAGTATTGAATCATTTTTCGGTATAATTCAATGTTTGTTGCAATGTATGATTTAAGAGTAAGCCGATTTTGTTGGTCGAGTACGCTATCAAAAAAATAATCCACATTACAAAAAATTAATATATAATTTACAAATATTAATAAAAAAGTATTGTTCTAAAATTACCTAGGATGTTACATCCTTCCACCATTTGGAAATTGTGTCCACATAATTTTATTTAATTATCAAATAAGTGGGGGTATTTATCCCTCATAGAAATTTTAGATTCCCATGTTTCCTCTTCAACCATTTGGGGTTTCCACAAAACCTTCAATAGGTGAATAAACTTATTCCACAACAATTTCTCTCTATGGTCGAGAATCTGTACGGGTTTTTACTCACAATATAGACTCTCATCAAACTGAAATGAATTTGGACTCAAAACATGACATAGATCAAACAAATATATTATCAACATTGAATTATGAAAAAAATTCTGCACCCAGAAGAAACATAGAGATTAATCCACTCTATATGAAACTGATCCAACTTCATCCAGGATTTCAAATGGTACAATTAACCACCGACTTTTCTTTCCATTCTTACCAAAATCCATTGCACTTTTCCTTAGAGAAACATTGAGAAAGGCATGATCACTTACCTCGAAAGAAAGATCCCTCCTTTGGTTATCCAAATAACTGTTTTTCCTACTGTAAACTGTCCTCATGTGCTTTTAAATCAAAAAAAGTCTACCATCTCTTCCACCAATTCTTGTCCAATCCACTTCCTTTCACCTACTTCATCCCAAAAAGCGGGAGTTCAAAATCGATCTCCATATAATGACTCAAATGGTTCAATCTAAATAGTGGAATGAAAACTGTTATTATATGAAATCTCTTCAAAAAAATGATGTTGATCCTAACATTGTTGGTAATCCATTGGAAAATCACATAGCATATCTTCCAAGGTCCGAATTATTCATTCTTAATGCCCATCTATTTGAGGACTATATTGAAATTTAATTCTGTTACCATTGAATTCTGAAGGCTTTTCCAAAATATATAAATGAATATGGGATCATAGTTAGTTAAAATAGAGAGGGAACCCCATGTAACCTAACTATCTCTTTATGAAACATCTTTGAAAGTTGATCTAGAGATAATATCTCTCGAATGAAAAGAAAATGAGAATATTTAGTCAATCTTTCAATAATAAACCACATGACATTTTTATAATGAGTGGTCATTGGTAATCCCACTAAACAAATCCATGTGTATATTTTACCATTCCCAATCTGGTATTGGAATAGGTTGAAGCATCCCTTTTGGAAACTTCCTCTATGGTTAAACATGTTGACAAGTTAAAAACTTCACAGTAATGTAAGAAATATCGTTTTTTGTTATATACAATTAGTAATATTCCCAAATAACTCTATATACCTTATTATAACTTTGATGAACTGAAAATTGAGAAATATATGCTACACATGACAACCGTTTCTTCAACATTGAATCATAAGGTAAACATAATATCATTCCAATATTCAAAACACAATATTTATCAATGATAAATTCCGATATCCTACCCTTATGAACCAACTATACCTTTTTCTACATCAGACTATCTTACTTTTACACTTCCTTAAGTCTATCTAATAGAGATAATTACAATGAAACCTAAAAAATAGAGGATTTTATAACACTAAAAACATCAATTCCAAAGTTAATAAAGTCATTAGTCAATGCATCACATTCTAAATATAAAATGGTTAATGAAACATTAATTTTATGATCATTTATATTATGAGGAAAATCAATAGAAAAAACATCAACTTATTCATTTACCACTACAACATAATTTATCGGAATAGTTCCTTTTTTTCAAAAAAATGTGAAAAGTAATATTAATTTACATATTTTACTAGTTTCTAAACTTCATGATGTGTTATCAATGGTGAGTGTTCATTAGTGTACACAAACTAAAAGTATTAAAAAAAGAAACATCATTATCTCTATAGTAAATATTATCATGGTAAAGAAAAACCCAATCCACCCCTAGAATAACATCAAAATCTACTCAAGGAAAATCTATATAGTTTACAGGTAGAATTTTTCAGTAGATAAAGACATAAAGATTCTTATAATTTATTTTTGTGTCAATATTTCCACCATGATATTATACCATATGTTCTGGATTCATTTATTGAGATGAAATTCGGAATTTACTAGAAATGTTCTCATAAGTGAATGAATGTGTTGACCAGAAATCATAAAAAAACATTGGAATAATCTGGAAAAACAAACAATATACATGATACCACTTAATTTTATGGCCCAAAATCTGCTAAAATAGTTTCAAAAAATTTCAAAACTCATTTCTGTGTATATTTCATAAGCTTCCCATCATTCAAAATCTTCATCGGACACTCATTCACATAATGACCCATCTCACTACATTTAAAAAATTTCACTGACTGAATATCAGATTTTGTCATTATATTATCATTATCAATGAAGTTACGAGCCTTATGCCCCATTCTACCACACAATATGCACTCAAAAAAATTAAAAAGGCATTCCTTGGTGTGATTTTTTTAAAAAAAATCATTAATTGTAAACTTAATTTTATTACCATCATACTTTTTTAAATAATTTTTTCTTTTGTTCGTCCATGTCGACTTTTTATTCTTATTGTTTTTAAATAACTTATTATCATCATCAATGTCCATTTACATCTTCTCCGCACATTAAACAAGTTTTTCATAACTTTTTAACTCAAAAAAAAAATAAAATTCCCTTCTTTACATCGCATTTAATCCTAAGAAAAAATGTTTGATTTTACTATCGAGGACTCGTATGAAATTTAAATCATTCAATTCCAGTCTAGTGAATTTTTCTTAATATGCAGCCACTAAGTCATCATCCTACATCAATTCCAAGAGTTATTTTTCTATCCTATGTCAAACCACATTAGGAAAATAATTTTCAAGAAGCATGCATTTGAATTCATCCAAATCAAGGGTATCAATATCATTAATATCATTGATATTCTTAACCATTCACCACCACTGATCAGATTAAACTTCAAAACTGTGAATAGAAATACTAGCCTTTTGATTTTCTTAACACCCCACGATATCAAAAATAATTTATTGGGCTTTAATACACTCTTCATTTAGAACAAGGTCATATTATCCTCTTATTAATGGAAGACATTGCCTTATGAAATGATCCAATACCAATATATCCTATGTGGTAGATCTAGCTGATCTCACACATGGATACCACCTCCATTTATAGCCAGATTCAACTATCCCATCTCTGAAAAAAAAACTATTCATCTCTGATTCTAATCATATCAGATTATTGATTATGGAGGTTTTTTCCCTTGGATACCATCCCAGTTCAAACTCAATGTTTCCTCTATGGAAAATCATTATAAATAGACATATCTTTGATGAAGTAACATGGAAATCTTAAAAACCTATATCAACTTGAACATAAAGTGAAAATAAATTATTGATATTCTATTAACAATATCCTAACACTTAATGTTATTGAAACAAACATTTGATACCAAATAGAAAAACTCTGCCTTATATGTTACTTAATATTGAGTTATGTCCAGAATTCACAATGAGGATCCTTTCAGGTTTTGTGTTTTAGATAATTAGATCAAAACTAATACATAATAACTCAATTTTTTACAAAGTGTATACCGGTAAAAAAGCATCCATTTCTTTGAAAATATAATCCTTTTAAAGTAAACATGATTTCATTTTCTTGATAAAAATTTTCCTAACTTCCTCCTTTCTCTTACCCATCCTTATTCCCTATGAAAACATCTTTTAAACTTGGGATGAGAACAAAAATATTAATAAGGGATATAAAATAAAGAATGAAAAAGTTATTCCATGAATATTTATAACCCCATGAAATCATAATAATCATAAAAAAACATCAAAGTAATCATAAAATCATAAAGGTAACTTGTGGAATCCTTATCACACTTACATTTTAGCATTCATAGATACATAAAGAGAAAACATCATGGTTACATTTGGAATACCAATCATAGTATATTGCCTAAATATCTTAGGGGATACCATACTATTTAACTATATCTCAATACCCAATTCATTAGAGAGATATCACCGGCACACCCTCCCAATATTTATCACCAAAACACCCACATACATAAGAAATTGTCATGAACCATTAAAAAATCATAACATATAAAACATTCATAAATGAAAAAAATAAAATTTCCACATTTCAATCATATGGTATAAATTCAAGATATAATCAATTCATTCTCAAAACCATTTTCAAAACCAAAATAACTAAAAATAGAATATGGTATTTTATTTTCATTAAAAACATTATAGGTGGAAGCAGAATCCAAATACTAAATAACGGTCACGGTGGCCGAATGTTCGTTGTCACAGAATATGTTAAAAACATTTCTTTTTTTCATTTCCTAAATATATTCATATAAAAAAGGATTTTTTTAGAAATAAATTGAATGAAATTATAAGTAAAATGGGTTTATTATACACTAAAAAAAGAATATGGTATATAACATCACAATATGCCTCAATTAAAGGAGATTGAGAAAAATTCTCTTACAAATATCGTATAATTATATTAGGGTCATATAAATGACATAATTATGTGTGAAAAATATAAATAAACCCAGTATAATTGGACATATAGTTTAAAAAAATCAGAGGTCATTCACACATATTTTTGACAAAACCACTAACACGGTAATTTAACTCAATTAATGAATATTTAGTTTAGATTTCACATACCTTGAGTCCGAATCATCACATTAAATCATTATATTCTTGAATAAAAAACATATATTAATTTCTAATTTCATTATAACCATTTTCATGTTATTTATTCCTTTTATATCACTTATTACCATGTTTCAAAAATGACAGACTTATTTAAGTTCATATCAAATGTTTTTTCAATATTTGGTACATGAGTAAAAAATGAACTTGTTTTGATTTGAATTTTCCATGTGGTAAAATTCAATAATATACATAAAAATATTCATGATTTAAATATCATATATATCATGTATATATGTATTTATAATAATATTTAATATTTGGAGATAAGAAATGAAATACACCATTCATCGAGACTGTAGGTTGTATGTATACATAAACACTACATTCATTTCATTATCGTAATAAAATATTTTCAATTAAATTATAATATTCAGTTTTATATCAATTTAATATATGTCTCATATGTTTAATAAAACCAAAATTTATACATTCCATGAATAGTGGAAATGTGTCATATCATTTTGAGGGAGAGGTAGTCCACACATCCTCAAACTAAATTATCGTATTTAGAAAACATGCAAAATATAAAGGTAGGTCATAAATAAAAATTTAAAAATAAAAGAGACAATATTAATACAATATATATCATTTATAAATATAGGTTCCTTCTTAATGACCACCATGATTGTTGTTTGGAGAAAACTGATCAATCATCGTTCCATGATGCAGTTGTTTTTCTAACACAAAAACAGTATGTTCTATATCGATTAGATGGGGTGTGTGTAAGTGTAGGTCGAAAACATATCATAAAAAATTCCTATTTTATTGGGGATACTTTTTTATAAAATATTTTAGTAAATAGAGGTTTTGTTGTTGGATAAGAGAAAAATAAAATAAATGAATTGAGCTTGAGAGATGATGTTACGTCTAAATCGAGTAACTCCTTTTGATTTAAGCCTAAAGACTTTCTTGAATTGTATTAAATCTAAGGTAATCCCTCTAGTAGGAATATATTTATTATGGGATCTTATATGAGTATAATTTGAATGAGCCAATGGGATTGATAGGTGTGAGTAAGTAGGTAGAGGTGGAGGCCATTTATTGGAGGGGGAAGGGGTATTTTAAGAAAGTATTGAAATATAATTGTATTATAATTGTATTTTTAAATCATAATAGCACTAAAACGATATATTTCGAGGAAAAGATGAGTATGGATCAAAATCCTCTCAAAAAATGGGTTTTAGAAATGTTTAGGTCACAAAATTAACCTTATATGTTAGCTTTAACCATAAGGTAAATAAATTGTCTCTTACTATGCCCTCTTAAATTTTAACACTATATGGTTAATATATTTATTATAAAATACCTATAAAACTTCAAGTGTATCATCAATAACATTTTTTACATTATAGAAGTCATTTGGGCAAATAATATATTTTTATGATTACTATATCATTTATTAAATTAGTATTAGTCTTGAAAACAAATTTTTTTCATTTTTGACACTATTTAGTATTTTTTTTGTAAAAGTCATAAATAATTTAGTAATTTGGAAAAACAACATTAAATCAATTATAACCTGTAATAAACATCCAAAAAATTCTTGGATGTCCTCAAAAGTTTATATTACAATTATTTTAATATATATAATATCATTTTTTGTACCTTTCATTAATAAGGTAATCACAACATCATCATTTTGTCATAAATAAATTTATTTATTTAATTTTAAAATATTATAAATAAAGTAACATGATGTAGAAGATATTTTTATATTTTTAATGACTATTTATATTCAATGTTAAAAATTATATATCTCTAAATTAAAAATGTTTAAGTAAAAAGATAGAAGTTTTTGTAATTTCACATTACATTAAATTAATTATTATAAGGTGTCCTTATCACAGCCTAGGGGCTATAAAATGCCAAATGATCAGACTAAGGATTTTTTTGGTTGCTCATGACTGATCCAATAAGATTAGGACTTGTGTTTGGGTAGTTTTATATTATTATAATATTATTTTTACCCTTATTTTTCAAATTTACCCAGTAACCGTGGTAAATGAAAATAACTACTAAAGTTACTATTCATAATGTCTAAAAATAAAAGGTACCTATTTAAATAATTTGGACATTATGATTACAAATATAGAATCCATTTTTCTAAATTTAAAATACAACAGTTGCAGTAATTAGTTAAAAATTAATTACCTATGTCAAAACCAGAAATCAGATTTTTATGAAATGAAATTTAACAAAAGATTGACATGTGTTTATGTCTAATTTAAATGTGAAATTACATACAGTGAAAAAATTTGGATTAAATGATAAAAACATAATCTAGAAATAATAAAAATGATAATGTAATTATATAAAAAAATTATACGAAAATGCATTTTTGAATTAAAATGTATTATTTTCACTATTCATTAAAATATGAATTTCATCAGAAAAAATATCAATATTTCAACAAAGGAAAACATGAATGTTCTGATTCAAAATAATAAGTTTATTTTTTCAAATATAATATATAAAAGTTAAAAATTATTTTTAAAAAGTGTTATCCATGAAAAGGTCGTAAAATGACATTTTTATAATTTTAGAGTATTTTATGCTTAAAACTGGATTCATTCATATTTAATCCTCTAAAAGTTACTGGATAATTCTAAAAACAAGTAACAATTATTTTTATTCATATTTTAGTTATTAATATTCATTACCACCAATATAATGTCAAGGAATTAAGTACCATTTAAAATAATATTATTAGTATTGTATCATTTTTCAGTATAATACAATGTTTTGTGCTATGTATGTTTTTGGAGAAACTCAATTTTTTGTGTCGAGTATGATATCAGATAGAGAATCCCCTTAACGTAAAAATAAAATCTTATTCATTAATATTAATGAAAAATTATTATTCTATAAATTCTTGAGATGTTACAAAAACATATTTATTTCCGGTAATATCAGAAAACAAAAAATTAGGAATATTGTTTTAAAAAAAATCTTTTGGAAAACCTAGAGATTAATCCTTATTTTATGAAAAAATATTTTTCTAATTTACACCACATTGTAATTTGGTACAAAAGATTCAATTTTTTTAAATAATAAATTTTTACTAAAATCGGGTTTTTAAGAAAATCTCATTCCAAATCATGTATCATAAGGATGGATTTGTTTATATATTTTATCAAAGATTAATTTACCTCTCGTAATGTTTGTAAAAAAATCTATAGAATAAATTTCTGATTTTATTTATATAACAAGGGTTTTATCATCAAGATAATTATTTTTTGAACTATGTTTTTATTATGAAACATTTTTCTTAGATAAAAAATTCGAAATATTTTTAAATAGTTGATTATTTAGTATTAGTCTTAACAATATAATTAGAATGGTCTGATATTTAATTTTTCTAAAATATATTATTGATTCATCTTTTTCATGTTTATCCTTACCATTATCATGTTTATTTACATCTTTTATAATTTTCATTTTTTAAATGTTTAGTAGAGAGTGAAACTTCTTCCTATGATGGTAATGAATTATCTTCAATGGATGATGAAGATTATTCATCTAAATATGTATAATTTTTTCATCATGATGGTTATCAAATAAAGAAAATTTATAAATCCTCTCAGAAGTTAGTACCTTTTCCCAAAAACATTGATTAAGCATTGATACTTTTGAAAAAAAATACATTTTTACTCAACCAAAATCATTTATTATCAGATGTGTTTTCTGAAGGGTCGCCTTCAATATAAATCCTAGTATAAATGGATTTTGAAACATTCTTTCTCTTATATTTATAATAATTTTTCATATTTCATTTGGAATACCTTTCTTTTATATATTTTCTCTTTAGACTTGGACAATATGTTCGGATGAGTAAAACTTTCTTACATTCATAACAAGTAACATCATCTTTTTTATAACATGTTTCTTTAGGATCTTTCTTGTAATGAAATTGGAAATTTGATTTTCCAAAAATCATGTCTTTCCTTCTCACTAAGGAAGCTATTTCACTTTCAAAATGTTCATAATTATATAAATATTATTTAAAAACAATTTTCTTCTGTCTTAAATATTTTACAACTTCTTCAGCATATTGATCAATAAGAGGTTTGTTAGATGTTTTATAAAAATAACCACCAATAAATGTCTTTTTTCTTATTAGTATCTCTTTTCAGTATACCTTCATATTTCTTATGACTTCCAATGATAACATACCAATTATTATTATTTAACATTTTATTTTCATCAATATAAATTATCTTATATTCCCTTTCATTAGAAATAATATCTATTATATTCATCAAAATAATTCCATCATCAATTCATTTTTATCCAATAGCTTTGAAACTATTAATGTATATGGCTCTGGACTTAAACATTATATGATATTGAGATAATCCAAAAATTTGACTTTTATTCACTTTGAGAATCTTTTCAATTTTTTATATCTATTTAATTATGTCATAAATCCTATATAACAACTTACAAATTAGAAGTACATACTCCTACACTATATCCACATTTTCAACAAAAATCTTTTTAAAAACAAACATGGCTCGTTTCATTTTTTAATAACATGACTTTTCCTTGATAACATTCAAAAATCTATTCTTCATTAATTCCTATAACAAAAATTCAATACTTGGGGTGAGAATAATAAAATCAATAAGGGATGCAAAAAGAAGAAAAACTCTTAGCCTTGTGGAAACATGTAAACATTGAATACATTATCCTAAAGTAGTTCTTTTCACCTTTAAGAAGTAGTAAATATACATCAATATATATAATTTTATTTTATATCATTTTTAATCAAATTATTACCATAAACACATAAAAATAAGCATATAACATATAATGGTAAATTGGGACATAAACATAGTTTAGTGGAATAACTATACGGCCGACATCCAAACATATCACTAAATAGAATATCCATATGACCGATATCCATACCCAATGCATTAAGGGTTAAAACATAACCACCTATCCTTGGTTTACTACAGAACCACCCATCTTTTGTATATCACATAACCACCCTTCTTTTTTTTATAACGAAACCACCCATCAAATTTCCAAATACCATTATATAATCATAACACACAAAAGATTAAAATTATCAACATTTCACTCATAAAATTTCATTTGAAATCACAAGATATCATTTCCAAATATTGAAATAGTAAATCCACTTTCAAAACCATTTTCAATACCAAAACACCAAAAGGGGAATAAGTTATTTCTTTTCCTTTTAATACATTAACGCTTATAGAGGATTCCAGATATCAAATAACGGTTACGGTGTTGGAAATGTCATTGTGGTCATCCACATTAAAAAAGCATTCCTTCTTTTCATTTATTAAAATGATTTGTAGAAAAAAACGTCCTTCTAAAAACCATTTAGTGAAATTAAAATTAATTTTTTTTCATTATACACCATTTAAAATATGGTAGTGTATATTATCAAAATATGCCTCAATGAAAGGAGATTGAGATGAAGTCCATTAACTTGATCCTGATTCGTCACATGCAATCGTTATGTTCTTAAATAACAAACGTAGGATAATTTATAATTGATTTATAACATATTTCATGTTTATTATTCCATTTATATCATTTTTACCATGTTATTAAAATTAGAAAATTATTTATGTTCATATCGACCGCTTCGTCGATATTCGTTACTTGAGTCGAAAATGAACTTGTTTTGATGTAAATAGTTCATGTAGTCAAAAGTCCATCATATCCATAATATTATTCATGATTTAAATAAAATATTTGTATAGTATATATGTATTTATAATATCAATTTTATTTGGTGATAAGACATAAAATTCACCTTTCCTGGAGATGGTAGGCCGTACATAGGCATGAACGCTACTTTCATTTCATTTAATATTAAAATAATAATAATCAAATTATATAAATGTATATTATAATAATTTAGTATATTAATTTCATTTATATATCATTGATTAAATAAAAACATTTTTTATACATTCCATGTACAGCAAGAACCAGTCGTATCACCTTGAGGGGGCGGTAGTCCACACTTCATCAAATGAAATTATCGTATCTACATATTATAAAAGGAAAAAAGGTATCTTGTAAATAAAAATTATAGAATAATTGGGACAATATAAATATAGTTTATATCTTATATAAATATTGTTCCATAAAAAAGGTTACTATGAGTGGTGTTATAAGAAAATTGAACAATTATCACTTCGTGTGGCGGTAGTTCACCGTACACAGAAACAATATGTTCTATATCTGTTAGATAGAGGTGTGTGTAAGTGTAGGTTGAAACCATAGCCTAAAAAAATATTTTTATATTTAGGATACTAATGTTATTATAAAATATTTAAATAAATATCGGTTAGTAGTTGGAGAAAGAAAATAAATAAAAGGAGCATGAGAGAATACGTTCCTTTCAAATCCTACAACTCCATTTTATTTGAGTGAAAAGGCATCCTTGGGTTTCGTTCTGCCAAAGGTAAAGATTATAAGAGTAAAGGATGGATGTTGGGATATTATTTTAGTATAATTATTTTGAGTCAAGGGGATTGAGGATTGTGAGTATGTGGGTATAGGGGGCGACCTTTTATAAGAGGGAAGATGGGAACTATAGAAAAGTCTTGAAATATAATTTTATTAAAAATTTATTGTCAAGTTATAGTAGTTCAAAAGTGATATCTAACAAGGATAATATGAGGATGGGATGAAATCATCTCAACCAATAGGTTCTGGACAAGTTTAATCCACAAAAATAACCTTATTTGTGTTGGCTTAAACCCTTAGTTAAATAAATTAACCCCTACAATGTGTTCTAGTATTTTTACACAATATGGTTTATACAGTTACTATAACATGCCAAGAGAACCATTAGCGGATAATTATTTACATTTTTAACATTATATATGTAATTTTTCATAATATCGTATTTTTATGACTATTATATCATTTACTAAAATATTATTTGTTTTAAAAACTCATTTATATCAATTTTGACACTATTTAGTAATTAATTTTTTTAAGTCATAAATACTTGATTGATTTAAAAAAATTACATTGTCTCATAGATAATGTTTCATAATCATCGAAATAAATCATGGATTTCACCAAAATTCACAAATTGCATTTATTTGAATATTTATATTATCATTTATTTCAATCGTTTATTAATAAGATAATCATTGCATCATCATTGTGTCATAAATAAATTTAATTTCTTAATTTATAAAAATTATTAATAAAATACCTTAATTTAGGAATTTTTTTTATTTTTAATGACTATTTATAGTCAAATAGATCAATTATATATCCCCAACATATAATTGTTTGAGTAAAAAGATACATTTTTATTTTATATTTCTCACTATATTAAATTAATTATTATAACATGTTATTATCACACACAAATGGCTCCATGAGGTCCTAAAATCGACACATGAATACTCATGGTCATCCATATCTCATCAAATAGAATTAGTACACATGTTATGGTAGTTTAATATTATAATAATATTATTATTACCCTTATTTACCTCATTTACTGTTTAACCATGGTAAATAAAAATAATTACTGAAGTTACTATTCATAATGTCCAAAAATATAACTTACCTATTTAAAAAAAATGACCTTCTGATTCCAAATATGGAATCCATTTTTTGAAAATCAAAATGATAAATTGGATGAAATTAATTTAAAATTAATTCCAATTGTCAAAACCAGAAAGTGAGTTTTTAAGATGTAAAAATGATCAAAAGATTGACATGAGTTTATGTTCAATTTAAATTTGAAAATATTTTCAATGAATTAAATTGGATTAAATGATAATAATTTATTCCAATTAAACATTAAAACTATTTAAAATGATATTGTGACTCTATAAATAAATTTTATGAAAAGGATGTTTTGAATTAAAATGCAGTATTTTTTAGTGTTTAATAAAATATGAATTTTATCAAAACAAATTTCAACAAAATAAATGTTTATGTTTTTCTTTAAAATAATAATTTTATTTGTTCAAATAAAATATATTTAAGATGGAAAAACAGGCTATAAAAATGGTTATCCATTAAAAGTGGTAAAACCATCTTTGAAAAATAGTATAGTATTTATTGCTTATAATTGGATTGATTCAGATTTCAAGCATGTAAATTTTATTAAATAAAAGTATAAAACACATGACAAACATTTATAATAATATTTTAGTTAGTTCTATTCAATAATTTTAGTACAACATCTAGGAATTAACTACCATTTAAAATAATAATTTTATTATTGTGTTATTTTTCTATATAACTCAATGTTGTGTGTAACATAATACTTTGGATAAACCCATTGTTTCTTGTATTGTACACTATTAGAAAAAGTGTCCCCTTTAATGTAAAATTAATATCTTATTCATAAATATTAATATATATGAAAATTTATTATTCTACAAACACCCAGGATGTTACATCCTTCCCCCTTCTGTAAATTGTGTCCCTCCTATTTTATTCACATATCAAATAAGCAGGGGTATTAATCCTTCATAACATTTTCATATTCCCGGGTTGCCTCTTCAACCATATGGGGTTTCAACAAAACCTTTACCTAAAGAATCACTTTATTCCACAACACTATCTCTCAATGGTAAAGAATCTATTCTTGATTTTCCTCATAAGAAATATTCTATTCCAATTGAACTACCTCTGGACTCAAAAAATGAGATGGATCTGATATATACTTTCTTATCATTGAAACCTGAAAAATATTGTGTAGCTGGGAAACAATTGGAGGTAAATACCCCATATAAGCAATTTATCCAACTATCTCTACGATTTAATAGGGTCAAATGAACTGTGGACTCAGTTTTCCCTTTTTACCAAAATGAGTCACACTTTTTCATGGAGAAACATTGAGAAAGACATGATCACCAACATCAAAAGAAAGATATTTCCTATGGTTATCTACATAACTTTTCGTCCTACTCTGTATTATCCTTATGTGCTTCTGAATCAACTTAATTTCTTTTTACCATCTAATCGACCAGTTCTGGTCCCATCAACCTCCATTCACTTACTTTATCCCAAAAAGCTAAGGTTCGACTCCTCTTTCTATATAATGATTCAAATGGTTCCATCTTTATACTAGAATGTAAAGTATAATTATAAGAAAACTCATCCAAAGAGATATGTTGATCCTAAATTACCTAGTAATCCATTTTATAAGGGTGTAGTATATCATCTAGGGTATGAATTTTCCATTATGACCACAATATGATTATGGATGAAAAGCTATACTAAAATTTAATTTAGTTCCCAGTGACTTTTGATGGACTTTCTAAAATTTAGAATTTATCTTGGGATCCTGATCAGATTAAATGGATAGATTAACTCCATATAATCTAACTATCAATTTAATATACAATCGATAAATTTGATCTTTAGATAGAGAATCTCAAATAGGAAGAAAATGAGTATATTTTTTCAATTGATCAATAATAACCTAGATTACATTGTTACCATGAAAAGTATTTGGTAATCCCACTACTAAATACATGGACACATTTTCTCATTCCCACTATTTCACTAGAAATGGCTGATGTATCCCTTTCGTTTATTTCCACTCTTCATTAATCTATTGACAAATCACACATATTAGGGTAATGTCAGCCATATCTCTTTTCATTCCACCCAACCAGTAATACTCTCTAACATATCTATACATATTAGTACTATGAGGATGAACTGAAAATGAAAAAATATAAGCTTCAGATAACAACTATTTCTCAACTATGAATTATAAGGCTCATATAATCTCTTTCAAAACCTCAAAACAATGTATTTATCATTGTTAAATTTAGGTATCATACCATTCTAAACCAAATATACCATTTTATGCAACTCACTGTATTCTTTTTTCCCATTCTTAATTCTTTCTGATATTAATGATTTCACTACCATCTAATATAAAATTGTGTAATTCCATGCACCAACAACATCCAATCCAAAAATTCAACAAATCAATAGCTAAAGAATCTCATTCCAAACAAATCATGGTTAATGTTGTAATACACTATCAACTCAAAGGGTAAACCACATTATTTACCTTTTTGGATCGTAATGAATCGTGTAACCGTAATTATTGATTAATTACATCCATATCCTTTGGCTCATGTTTAATTATATCTGAGTGAATATATATTTTAAACTTTTGTGATTAGTATGTATTTCCCAATTTATTTCATACAAAGGAGGCCTCAAAATTTTTAATTCCAAAACAACATCAACTAATTCAAAATCATTTGTATGGTAATTTAACTCATGTGGTTTTAACTGGCGTGAAGGATATGAAATTACCAGATCATTCTACCTTAGGACACAACAAGTTCTTTTAAATGATTCTTCACTGTATATAACATATTCACCATTCCTGGAAGGCGGGGCCAAAACTAGATCATTTATAGATATTATTTTTTTTCATTAAAACAATCACTAAATTCTTTTTTCCAAATGATCATAACTCTCTTACGCATTAGCATTGTTAGTGGGCAAGATAAAAGAGATATTTTTTAAATAATCCATCTGTAATAAGCAATTAATCAATGAAAACTAAGAATCACTGTGATATTGATAGGCCTTCTCCACCCTTCAGCAACTTTTGTTTTATATGTGTCATCATTTATTCCATATTTAGATAAAATATATACATGGAATGAATTTTTTTCAACAAAAATTAACTCTTACTAGACATTCCATATAGTTTCGTTTCATTTAGGGTATTAAAAATAGTCCTTAAAACTTTCATGTTCCTCTGGACTTGTAGAATATATCAAAATGTCATCAATAAACATAACCAAAAACTGATCCAAAAACTGATAAAAGTCTTCATTTCTACATTATTAGCACATCAAACAAGTTTCTAATATTTTCTGAACTCATGAGAAGCTAAGGCCCATCGATATTTCGTCTTCACTCCAGAGTAAATCCAATTTATCTTATTATGAATATCCCAGATAAATTTATGATACAACATGACAAATATGGGAAATATTATTTATATGAAGCCATATAATATTCCACATTTTGTCTCAATTCCAAAAATTTCTTTTCCATCCTACATTAAATAGACTGAGGAAAATGTTCCTCAAAGAAGATATTATTAAATTCTTCCCAATACATTATGTCAATATCTTCACTTCCTCTATTATTATTAATCACTGACAACCATTGATCGGTTTCAATTTCAAAATGATAAATAGTAAGATAATTATTTTTATTGTCTAAACACCCTATTAAAAAAAATATTTTCCAGAGCTTTAATCTAGCCTTCAACTTGCATAATGTTTGGTGATCCTATGAATGACAAGGGTTGTTACCTCATAAAATTCTCCACTACATACACGTTCCTATATAGTTGTTTAGAGTTATCTCTTACATGGAAACAACCACCATTTATCACTTGAGTGAACTGATCCATCACTACAACAAACATTTCAGTTCTAATTAAAAATATCTCAAGATATCTATTTGGAAGGTTATTTCACTTGGTATGCCTTCCTAACACTGCTACCATGTTTCCCCTGTAGAGAACCATTTTGAACAAACATATCTTAGATGAAACAATTTAGAAATATTAAAATGATATATCATTTTAATTTTTCCATAAAGTAAAAATATTTTATGTACATTCAATTAACAATATCCTAACTCCAAATTTTATCTAAACCGACCCTTAATACCAACTATAAGGACCCATACTTAAACGTTACAAAATGTTGAGATAATTCAACAATATGAAATTAATTCACTTAAAGTATCATTTTAGGCTTGGATATTTATATAAATATGTCATAACTCATACATAACAACTCAAATATTAAATATAGACACTTATACTCACAATCCAATTTTTTTATAAAACAAAAAAAAATTTAAAAATATCGTTCGTTTCATGTATAAATAGAATGATTTTTCCTTCTTTCCATACTTCACTATTTTCATAATTATTTCATATTTAAAAGAGTTAAATAATGTGATGAGCCTAAAAAACCTAGTAAGGGCTAAAAAAGAAGGGAAATTGTTAGCCTTACAAAAACTTGTAAACCATGAATACATTATCATAAAGGAATACTTTTTTCCTTTAAGAAGTATTTAATATACTTCATTGAATATAAGATCATTGATTACCATTTTTTAATCAAAATATTACAATAAACCCATACAAAGAAACATATACCATATAAAGGTAACTTGGGATGTAAAAATACTTAAATAGAATAATCATTCGATTGAATTCAACTCATATCACAAAATGAAATAGTTATAAAGCCCGCTACCAAACCTAATGCAATGGAGGTTAAAACATAAACTCTCATATTTGGTTTATCACACAACCACCCATCTATTCTTTATCACATAACCACCCATAGAATGTCAATGTATCATTACATAATCGTAACACACAAAATATTGTAATTATTAATATTTCACTAAGAAAATTTCATTTACAATCAAAAGAAATAATTTAATGATATTGAAATAGTAAATCCAATTTCAAAACCATTTTCAATTCCAAAACATCCAAAAAGGGAATAATTTATTTCTTTTACTATTATAACATTATGTCTTTTAGAGGAATCCAGATATCAAATAATCGGTACGGCGGTGGAATGGTCATTTTGGTCGTTTATGTTAAAAAATTATTTCTTTTTGTCACTTAGTAAAACCCTGAATATAAAAATATTCCTTTTGAAAACCATTGAATGAAATTATAATTCCAAGTGTTTTATTATATACCTTTTAAAATAATTTAGTGTATATTATCAAAATATGCCTCAATTAAAGTAGATTGAGATGAAGTCCATTACCTTGATCATGATTCGTCATGTACAATTGTTATGTTCCTAAATTATATACATAGGTTAATTTAAAATTCCTTGATAACCCATTTATATTTTATTATTATATTTATATCACTTATTACCATGTTAGAAAAGTTATATAATTATTTATGTTCATATATTTCATTTTGACGATATTCGATACTTGAGTCAAAAATGATATAGTTTTGATGGAAATTGCCCATGTCGTCAAAAGTCCATATTCTCCTGAATATTATTCATGATTTAAATATAATGTATATCTTTTATATACATATTTATAATATCCATATATATTGGAGGTATAAAATGAAATAAACCATTTATGGAGACGTTTGTCTTGCGTACGCATGAAAGCAAATTTCAATTATTTGTCAAATTAAAAGAATAATAAACAAATTACTTAAATTTATATTATAAAAACATTATTATATTATTAAAATTTATGTCTCATAGGTTTTAATAAAACCAACCTTTTTATGGTTCATGTATAGAGTTAATTATTTGTATCACTTTGAGTGGGCGGTAGTCCACAGTTCCTCAAATGAAATTATCATATTTACATATTATGGAAAACATAAAAGTATTTTTTAAAAAACATTAAAAAAAATATGGAAAATTTAAATATAATATATATCATAAATAAATATAGTGCCATAGTAATTTAATCTATAAGAGGTGGAAGTAGAAATTTGAACAATCATTATTTTGTGAGGCAGTAGTTCTCCGTACACAGAAGCAATATGTTTTATATCCATTATATATGGTGTGTGTATGTTTAGGTAAAATATATACAATAAAAACATCCTATTATATTTATTGTACTGATTATGTTACAAAATAATGTAATAAATAGTGTATAGGGGGTTGGAGAAAGAAAATAAATGAAAGGTTCTTGAGAGAAGATGTTGCTACTAAATCATGTAACTCCTTTTAATTTGATCCAAAACGATTCCTTGAGTTGCCTCATCCCAAGATAATGATTATAATAGTAAAATATTTAATGTTTGTAGATTATTTTAGTATAATTTTCATAATCCACGAGGCTTGAGAGGTGTGAATAACATCGTAGATATGGTGGTCTTTTATAAGAGGGAGGAGGGGCACTTTTGGAAAGACCATAAATTTTATTTTATTAAAAATTTATTTTTGAAAAATAAGAGATAAAAAGTGATATATTTTGAGTATAAGATGATGAAGAGTCTAAAGACACTCAACCAATAGGTTCTAGACAAGCTTATGTCACAAATTTAACTTTTTTTTTGCTTCAACTTTTAGGAAAATATATTAACCCTTACAGTGTCTTCTAGTATTTTAACACAATAGAGTTAATATGGTCACTATCATAAACCAAGAGACAATAAAGTGTATAGTTAAGGAAATTTGAATCAATATCTATGTCAGTTGTTCAAATGTAATTTTATTATGACTATAATATCATTTAAGAAAATAGTATTTTTTTAAACTCATTATTTTTCAATTTTGACACGATTTAGTAATTGAGTTTTTTAAAGTCATAACAACATTATTCATTAAATAGAACCTCATTAACTCAAATATAACATGTTATATTAATTAATAAAATTATTTTATGTCGTTAAATTTTTCAAATTACAGTTATTTTAATATTTATAAATCATTTATTTTAATCATTCATTAATATAATAATCATTGCATCATTATTGTGTCATAAATAAATATATTTATTTGATTTATAAAAATTATATATAAAATAAAATGATTTGGGATGTTTTTTTATTGTTAATGAGTATTTATAGTCAATAATATCATTTATATAACCCCACCTTAATTATTTTAGTGAAAAGATACATGTTTATGTTATATTTCTCTTTACTTTAAATTAATTATTATAACATGTCATTATCAAACCCAAGTGGCTCCATGGGGTCCTAAAATTGACCCATGCATGATAATGGTTGGTCATATATAATAGAATAGTATTTGGACATTTGTATGGTATTTTTAAATATTTATAATGTTATTTTTTACCCTTATTTACATGATTTGGTTTTTATACATGGTAAATAAAAATAATTACTGAAGTTACTTTTCATAATATCCAAAAATTAATGTTACATATTTACATAGTTTGGAATATATGATTCCAAATATGGAATATATTTTTCTAAATTAAAAGCAAAGAATTTAATTAAATTACTTTAAAAGTTATTCCTATTGTCAAAACTAGAAAGTGGGTTTTTATGAAGTAAAAACTATCCATATATTGACAGGTTTTTATATCCAATTTCAATGTGAAATTAAATCCAATGAAATAAATTGGATCAAATCATAAAAAATTAATCCAGTTAAAATTTAAAACAAATTAAAAGAAAATCTAACTATATAAACAAATTAGATGAAAAGGCATTTTTTAATTAAAATGTAGTATTTTCATTATTCATTACAATATGAATTTTTTCAGAAAAATAACAAAATTTCCTGAAAAATTAATTTTTATGTTTTTATTTAAACGAATGAGTTTAGTTTTTTCAAATAGAACATATGAAAGTGACAAAAACTTGATTTAAAAAGGGTTCTCCATCAAAAGGGGGTAAAACACCCTTTTAATAATATTAGAGTATTTTATGCTTAAAATTGGATTCATTATCATTTTACGCCTCTATAATTTATTAGATAAATGTAAAAATATTTAATAAACGTGTATAATAATATTTTAGTTAGTTATTTTAATTTCTTCAAATACAATGGCTTGATGTTAACTGCCATTTAAAATAATATCATTTTTATTATATTTTTTTTCTTTTTAACTCAATGTTGTGTGCATCGTAATATTTCAGTGAAAACCGTTGTAGCATGTCAATTATGATATTGAAAAAAGAGTCCCATTAAACTTCAAATGAAAATATTATTCATAAATATTAATAAATATGAAAATATATTATTCA
Source organism: Viscum album (assembly GCA_963277665.1). Taxonomy (NCBI): domain Eukaryota; kingdom Viridiplantae; phylum Streptophyta; class Magnoliopsida; order Santalales; family Viscaceae; genus Viscum; species Viscum album. The sequence continues at coordinate 1,061,432,100 of OY728120.1, read as the reverse complement.
ATAAATACCTAGGATGTAACATAATGACTATCATAAATCTCTCGTTCATCTTATCAACTAATTCACTTGAAATAAAATTGGATTCTTGATAATATACTATTAACATAGCTCTCCTCATTGAAAAAAATTCATATGTACCAAAATGTGTAAATTCAGGTTTTTTCATAATGTTTCAATAAGCTTTCTATGATAAAATAAGAATATATATTCTTCTAGTCATTAAACGTAAAAAAATTATTTATGACTCTATAGTTTAATTGATATTATTTTTTTGTGATAAGTGAATGTAGCAACATACTTATCAAGAATTATATATTCACACATTAGAATGAAACGGTTACCAAACCTTGTTTTGATAACAATTTTTTTCATCCTATCTCTCCAGTACTCATAGTCAACACCATCTAATATAGGTTTTCTATTTGTATGAATTTTTTAAATTGAACCAACATTTAAACCTTACATATTAAAAAATTATTTCTCTTAAAAAAAATATTTTAGTGTAACAATGTTTTATAAACAAAAATTTTATAACAAAAAAAAATAAAACATGCAATATTTAATAAATGTAAAACACAAAAATTAATATAGTTGATTAATTTGAGAATTTAAGATCTCTTATCATTCTCTAACGCCAATTATTGGATAATAATATATTGTATTTTTGAATGTACTTATAGGTGGGGTGAATTATAGTTTAAAATCCTAATTTAAAAGAATTAATCTAAACCAACCATAATCCTCTTAAATTATAATAATCAGGCTCATCCCTCAATCAAATGAACATAGTCATTTAATCGTAAATTGGTTAATTTAGAGTGTAAACATATTAGAATCACTATGGTTTTTGTTAATTGATATATTTATATCGTAATCAAAATAATACACTTAAACAAAAAGTAATGAATGATGAATATGATGTTTCACTTTCTTTCATATATTTAGAGAAATATTTAATAATATGAAAAAATAAATAAAATACTAAAGAAATGTAAGAATGGTTCAATAGCATTTATTAATATTACTCTTTTAACTTTATGATATTGGTAGTCAATAACAATGACTATTGCAATCCAATGTTTTAAAATTATAAAAATATATGTCTTTCCTTACCAAGGAAACCCCCCGATATGAAAATCATAATTTCTCTATCATCCTATAACTAGAATCCATCAATATGATTATTGGGTTTTCTATATATAACTATAAATGATATCCTTCAATATGATGGATTATATTTTCTATCATTATATCCCCATAATCCCTATATAATTATAATGATCGAATCTATATTACACTGAAAATAATTGTAAAGAGAAAACCTGCCAATGTTTCCTATGAACTAAAATTATATAAATAATAACAATGAGTAAGAACAAGATTTACATGACATTAAATATACATACCTCTCATAAAATTAGAATATTAAAATGAAATCACTCTCCTCCGAACTTATTAAATGACCTGGAATTTATATTCATCTTCCCAAAAATCATATTTCTCCCCCAAATGTCATATTTATCTGAGTCTTTGATAATGGTATGGTCACCTTTAACAAGAAAACTCAAAATGATGTAGTATATCTAAATTTCTGATGTCATATTGGTTTACACCATTATAGTGTAGAATATACTAATTTCATTAGAAAAGTGTTTTCTGAATTCAAATTATAAAAATTGTCCATTCTGATAGGATTCTCTACAATTATAACTACGATAATATTTTTGTTTATAAGCCTGATATTTATTAGTGTTGCAATAGTTTGACTCTCATGACTGTTATCAGTTTGAAAGACATTACTAAAACCAAAAAATTTTGCTTGATTAAGGTGAGTATTATATTTATAGTCACATAATGATTATGATAATCCTTCTAAATAATGAAGAGTTTATTCTTGAAATAAATTGAATATTTTTCTATGTATGTTAAAATATAATGTTTTCTAAAAAAATTAAAACTATTGGGTCATAAAAGTTTTGATAATTTGTTTTAAAATAGTTTTTTTGACTTCCAAAACTAAATGAATGGAAAAGTAATAAGTATAACTTCTAGTAAATTTTTATTATTATAAAACACAACTAATTAATGATGTTGATACCAAAACCCCTTAAATATAATGATAAATAACATAGATAATCCTCCAATGTTTGAATTGAGAAATCTTACCATCCATTAGATTGTTGATAAATTGTTGTGCTGGAATTTAATTCAGTATCCAAGTAAGTTTATAGTCTTTTACATAAATTTGAGGCAAATATTAGGTCATGGAATAATACATTAGATAGAATAAAATGATTTAACATAACTATCTCATTTATTAAACATAATTAATGATGAACTGATGGCATAGTACCTTAAATAGATATAAAATGGATTAGATATATAAATTTATTATTAATTACAAAACTCACATTATTACCTAATTATTTATTCGGTAATAATATCCTAAAATCCATGGATATATTCTCTGATTTCTTTGGAGGAACAATAAAATGATAGAACATCCCCTTATTTAGTTGTTTTTAGGAATAAAACTAATGAATAGTCAAACATTACATTTTAAAATATATAATAATCTTCTTCTTTACTTCTTACTAATAATATTCTTGAGCATCTCTATACATCTTAACACCATTGAGATGAATAGAAAACCAAATACTATGAGCATCACTCAAAAATTCAACCTTCCTTCGAGGATCACATAACATGAAACATAGATTTCTAAATTAAATAACTCTTTATTTTTCCATGTTATATTTGATAAACATAACATTAAAAAATAATTTTTATAATGTAAATATTTATTATTCCTTATGAAAATGATAAATAATGCCGGCCAATTATGAGGGCACAAAAACAATAATAAAAGAGATGGAGTTCCTATATTCATAATTTCTAAGAAAGAATTAATTAAATCATTAACTAAAGGACTATGTTACAAACATATCAATGATATCAATTCATTATCTGTTTGACTAAAGGCATCAAAAATAGTTTTAGATTTACATTTATGATATTGAATTCTAGAAACATAATCATCTATTAGTTCCAACCATAGTATTTGAATCTTATTCATGTCTTTTTGAGTTAATATATAATTTAAAATTTATGTTCAGTATATATTTCACATTTTAATAATATAAATGATATCATTACTTTTTTAGAGAAAAACATACTATAGATAGTTCTAGATCATGTGTTTGGTAATTTTACACAAGTAGTATCAATTTACAGGAATCATAAACATTCACAAGGTCATCATGAATCAATAAATAACCCAATCCATTTAATGAAACATCGATGTAAATGAAAAACAAAACATTTCTAGATGATATGGCTATCACATTATCATTAACAAATATTAATTTTAATTCTAGAAAATATTCAGAAATTTCAACATTGATATGAATTTAACTCCTTTCATAGTTAACTTTATATTGAAATAAAATTTTGATACATTAATATTACATCATTCTAGATGTATATACAATACTTATATTAAAACCATACATATATCCTTATATCGAATCCCAGGCATGGAAATCATTTTACAAATATTTCTCTAATACATGTTATGGTAAAACATAGAAGATATCAATCAATGATCATACATTAGAATAATTACATAATCATATCATAAGGGTTTTTTACATAATAAATTAAAAACATTTAACATTGATTAATTTCATAATCCTTTTTCACCAAAAAAGAAAAACTCATAAGTGTGTGGAATAATCCAAAATATATCATGATTCAAGAGAGAATATCACAAACATGGAATTATGGGGAAAAAATTATATTATTGTGAACAAATTTAAATAAAAACATGTTCAATTTTCATATTTTGTACATGAAGTCATGTACAGACATAAACATATATACATGAAACCATGTCCACACATAAACATGTGGATAAGAAACCTGGTCTACAAATAAACATACGGGCATAAAAAAATGTTACCAAATAATCTTTTGGACATGAAATGTGGTGTATACATATAAATGATAACATGAAATAGAATTCATTCATAATTTAATTATCCCAGAGTTATCAATTTTTCCCCAACTCAATGGGGAGATATATCAGACCCACATATCAGATAATTTTTCACAAGAATTGTTCCACAATATCTATAAACATTAATATATTCATCATCATATAACCCATGTAAAAGATATATGTTTAAAAAATAGATCATTATCATAAAAATAAACCATCCAGTTCGGTAATAAAAATAGTAGCATTGTCTTATAACCCCTTTATATCATAAGTAACATCAATGGATGTTATCATTGATAGAAAATTCAATTAATAATCTACGTGAATATTTCATAGAGATAATACTCATATCATTTGGAAATAATTTTTTGGATATCCATAAATTTGAAAAATATTATGGGAAAAAATTAATTCAATAATAACCATTGAAACATGTACTAGATTAGTATAATCATTGAGTGGTAATAATAGTGGGAAATTATGATCCTGATTTAATCGTTAAAAAAAGTTACTATTAAAACATTTAATAAGAGAAGTAAATTTCTTTTAAAATGGAAAGATGATTATATTTAAATCATTATCTAATGTTTTTCATATGGGATCATATGATATTTAACAAAATTTAAATAATATTAAAAACACTATTGAAATTTGTTTATAAAAAATTTATTGGAATAAAAAAAATTCCCACTAAAAAATCATCAATAGGGTTGGCTTTTATTAAAAACATCTTATTAAAGGTTTTTTAGTACCAAATAGGGTGAAATGTTAATAATACTCCAATATTATAAAAATAATATTATGTGATGAAATGTTAAATGGTTATATCATATATTAATTCTATAATTTACATTAATGTAAAATCAAGTATATTAAATAATGACTAAATTAACATTGAAACACAAATCAATAACCTCTTTGTAAAAATTTAAAGAGTATGATACATGAAAGAACACCATCAAATGAAACATTAAATATTGTGAACATAAAGAGATTCATTATATAAATGAATAATTAGTTCTATATATACCTCGTAAATGATGATAGTTTCATAACATACCACATGACTCAAATAATACAATTTGAGATGATAAACACTAAAAAAATTTGTAATCTCTGAATCAAAGCCTCATAAAAGAGAATCATGAAATAAAATTTTAAATACTTAAAAAATTATTAAAATAATCATAAAATATATTTAGTAAATGTATATACACCTCAATAAATTAACATGTGAAAAATATGGAATTTGTGTTAAATAATTAAAACTGAAATGAGAAAACCTTACCTCACGTTTCGTCATTCATCATACCTATTCAAAACAACCGTATGATAAAATTTATTTATTATTCCAATATTCCATAACCATGATAAAATATATCATATTATATATGAATTAATTTTAACATGTTATCACCTTTTTAGAAAAAATTAATTATTAAAATCATTTTTGATGGTGATAATTGCTTTATTTTTTATAAATGACTCGGTTCGAAAGTCCTAGTAATTGAAAAATGATCATAATTCCCTCATATAAATAAATTTAATAATTTCATGTGTATCATATTTAATCATTATATATAATTTTATAACCGTTCTTATAATGATGTGATTAAAAATGGATTGTATGCCACTGGAGAGATGATACTATGTAATTACGTATGAGTAGTGTTTCCAATTTAAAATGGATGGAACATAAGATATTTAAATAATAAATAACCTAAAAAACGTTTTAACATCATAAGTATCATATTTATTCATTAATTCCATCCTTAGGACCATTGATTTGAAAATGTTATTCAAAAAACCATACTTTATTGATGTGGTAGTCCACACATATTTATGGTCGTGGTTTTATTTTTGAATAGGATGGAAAGTAGGTGGGTAATGGTGGTTAATTAATAATAGTCATTATTATTTATATTAAATATAATGATGGATTTTTTTATAATTAATACCATGTATTATCATGTTGTATATGATGAAAATAAATTGAAACTACTCGGTTAAGAGTGATAAATCTTTTTTGAAAAACCACTTTTTGATTACACATTAAGACTATAATGAATGGTATTTGGGGAATTAAATAATATATAGGATATTTGGAAGGAAAATAGAAACATAATAGGTGAATAATTGGTTAATCTAGAAGGATTATACTTTTTTAAAAATCAAAATGATGAGGTGCCCATATATATGTGATGGAAATGACACAAATGGAATTTCATAAAATATTAAACAATATATGTATCAAAATCATTTTAAGGGAAACAGTGGAAGATAAAATTATAATATAATATGTTATATGTTCTAAATAAAATCTAAAAATACTATCTATAACTCTTTTGGATACATTTTTAGTGTTATCTCTATGTTAGACAAATTTAAACCCGTTTAAACCTTAACTATATGAAATTAAATTCTCACCATGATAGCATAATTATACAATGAAATTTAAATTTTCTATACAGTAAAATTTCAACATTTTTTTTAATATTTTTAATCAATTTCATCATATTTAATTTCTATAGTTTTATGTAATTACTTTAAATATTAGAACACAAAAAACATGAAAATATGTTATTTGGAAAATAGTCTACTTAAGAGTATAAATCATTTTACCTTAAATCTATATAAAATGTTTTCCCCTAAAAATAATCATTAAATAATAAAATATAATGTTTTAATGAACTTTTATAATTAAAAATAACCAAATTTATTCTACAAACAATTTAATTAGATAAAAATATCCCAAAATAGTTTTATATTACAAAAAGAAAGATATATTAAGAAAATTCAATATTGGGTTTCCAAATTAAAAATATGGTTTTAATATAAATTATTTTACTCGTTAAACATGTATTTGGTATATTAAATATCATATAATTGGATAGAGAATAGTTCTATAGATATTTTAGTTTTTTACACCGTTGATTAATTTTTTTATTTTATTACTGATATGACAAATCTTTAATATGGTTACAATTCATTAGGAGAAAAAATTATATTTTAATTATTATGTTAAATTAGTATTGATAATTAAAAATATAGAATAAAATATAAAATAATCAATTTCTAAATGTTAAAGATATTTACTTTAATATAAATTCTTAAATTGAATCAAAATACATTTTGTAAGAGAAAATCATTTTAAGACCCTAACAGAACTTATAGAAAATTACAGTATAATGAAAATTCCTCTTTAAAAATTTTAAAATGATTTGGGCCAAAGCCTTAATTTAATATTTAATTAAATGTATAACTTAATTATATATATATATATATATAATAACTAAGTGAGTTTTATTTTAATTTAGGATTAAATTAAAATCAATATGGATCATTTTCATTGAATTGAAATTATATTTTTATAAAAAATAAATATTTTTACTAATCACTTAAAAATAGATCCTCTTAGAAAAATAAAAAAATTTCAACCAATTCACTACTGGAAACATGATCTTTCCCAACACTTCTATACCAACGGTTTGTAAAAACCGTTGGTATAGCTACTCTTTCCCAACGGTTCATCAAAACCGTTGGGAAAGGGCCTAAAAACACACCCTTTCCCAACGGTTTTGGTGAACCGTTGGGAAAGAGTGACCTTTCCCAACGGTTCACCAAAACCGTTGGGAAAGGGGTGGATTTTTTCCCTCTTTTTCCCAACGGTTCACCAAAACCGTTGGGAAAGGGTGTGTTTTTAGGCCCTTTCCCAACGGTTTTGGTGAACCGTTGGGAAAAAGATACACCCTACTAAAAATACAACCACCCAGAACCTATCCCAACGGTTTTCAGAACCGTTGGGATAGGTCTATCCCAACGGTTTTGACAACCGTTGGGATATGTTCATTGATTTTTTTCCAGATCTACTAACGGAGAACATTATATAAATCAAAAATTTAAATAATTATGATAATACATATATATATTTATGAAATTATGTTTACAAAGTGATGTTAGCCTAGTGGTTAAGTCGTTCGATTATAAACGAGGGGTCCTGGGATCAAATCCCAGCGGTGATTTTATTTTTGAATAAATTTTATATAATTGGAATAAATTAATTATAATATTTTCTCTAAAAACTGTAAAAACCATGTTTGTGGAAAATGTATTATTGTTTAATAAAAATACATTACTGAAACATGAGTATTTATTTATTATGAATTAGTAGGTGAATTTTATAAATATAAATTATTTGAATCTATTTTCATAATTGGGATTTCCATATTAATACTTATAATTTTAATAGGTGTGTCTTAATGGTTAGGATTAAATATTAATATTAATATTATTGTTTTTTAAACATGTTTTTGCATGTAAAGATAGAAATCAATGAAAAATGAAATTTTTTAAAAGATAAATATATTATATAATATAAAGATGTTACATTATACAACATATAAATAAATTTCACCCAATAAATTTTAATCTTTTAAAATTGTTTTTAATATTTCTTAATACAATTATCTAAAACCTAGATCATAAAAAGTGATAACAAAAAATCCCTTTAAAAGGGTACAGAGAAACATAATGGATACATAAAAACACATAATTTGGTTTCCAAATAAATTAAAAAATGATTGGAAGTTAATTTAAATACATTATGGATTATATTAAAGTGTTAGGATTAATAGAGAATGATCATGAACATGGTGAATCACCAGAAACCAATAATTTTGTAAGTGGTTAATTAACGTTAAATTTATCTTAAATAAAGTTAAAATAATTACATTTTTATTTCAAGATATTTTTTATATTGTTGAGTGATAAATATTCTTTCATGATAGAGTACATGGGAAAATATAAATAATTTATTTCATTACATTTAATAATAATAATAAAATTAATTGGATGTGGTTTTATTAATATTTACATTTGTCTTATCTCTAACTCCTATAATTGAATATTTGAGATGAATATCTAAATTAGGAATTTAAAAAATTAAATTTTAATGGATAAAAAATACTACAATTCATTTTATTTATATCTAGGAATTTTCTAAAACTAAAACGATTAGAAGAAGTTATCCAATATAATACAATAATCTCAAAAAAACATAAAAGTAATACTCAATGATCAACATAATCAATTCCATAAATAGTGTGAATTATTAATCCAACAATACATTTGTAATGAAATTAAAAATAGAATATTATTATTTATTTCATTCCATATTTGTTTGTAAGATTAAATTTAACTTTTATACCCAGATGAATCAATGTAGCTCATTATTTCACAAACCATAGTAAGAAAATATAATGATCATAAATTCCCCTAAAACATGGTATTCCATTCCAAAAATCACCATAAAACGTCATTGAAAACATAAATTCTACCAAAAAATTAAATCTATAAAAAATATATAATTTTAATTTTTGATATAAATCAACTCATAATCCCATGTAAATATTATTAGCTCTATCATATTCATTTTAAAAACATCATTGATAGGGGTCAGAGATTTTCATGACCCTCAAAATTACATTTATTAACATAGACTAGTATAATAGTGCTAGGTCAAGACACAGAGAAGGTATGCAAGTGTTTAAGGGTTTAAAACAAATAAATCTCAATGTTTTCAGTAATGGGTGGAAATTTTTTAAATGATATTTACTTTTTTTATACTTTCTTTTAATAAAAGTGATTGTAAAATTTGAAACAATTTTTAGGTTTTCATATAAAATAATAAGAATGAGTAATAAGTAATATAATGTAAGAAAATAGTGAGAATAATATGTTATGACTAGTAAAAATAAAGAATTTTGTTTGGAGAAGATCAACTCAACTAGTTTTAAATGGGTACATCTTCACAGAAATGTAATTTCATTCAAAACAACTGAAAAAGAGTGACTAATATCCCTCGATATGTGATTTATCACAGACATTTAATAGTATCAATGTTCGTCACACAATGAATGATTCAACTCCAATGAAATTAAAATGATAATGACAAAATGGTATATCAACCGTTTTTTTGATTATTTGAAATTTACGCTTTAAGAAATTACATCCACAATCAGATATTCCATATGATCGTAGAGTTTTTTTAGATTGAGAAAAATTGGTGTTATGAAAATTTATATAATTTATAATTGATCTCACCGATCGATTCTAAATACCTTATTAATATAAGAAAAAATGTGAATCAATAAAACCCAGATGAATTTGAAAATCCCCAAATAAAGTTTTAGCTGACAAACATGTTGAATTCATAAAGTGAATAGTTTTAATAATAAAATAAAATAGAGGTAGAAAGTTCTCCCTTGGAAAATAGTTCATTCTATTGTGCTGCTAGAAATCTGAGTCTCTGGTTTTAGTCTCCTCTATGTGGCCTGTATTTCACTCCAGCTCATTAAAATTTCTTGAAAAGGTAATGAGAGATACCATTATGTTGCTGGTTTTTTTTTCAATATGTTATCATACTTTGCATTACCACACACCACCTCCCCCAACATTGGTCAGTTCATCATAAAATCAATGGACACGTGCATTTTTCTTCCACAAGCATGTTGTACTAATATAACCCTTGTAATTGAATTCCAAATAGTTATTGGGATGAAACAAGACGTGAATCTAGTTCATGTGTGAATCAACAAAACAAGGAAATGTAGAGTTAAAATATTTTTTAATGTAAAAGATAAATAATTACTTAATTAATTATTATTATTATTTGATTAAAATAAGATTTATAATTATTTCATATTTTTATTGATTATAATTTCATTACATTAAAAAATATTTTTACTTATTAATTATTAAAAAATATTTAAATATTTTAATAAAGAATAATAATTATTATTTTAATATTTTTAGTTAAGTAAAATTTCCTATTAAAGTTATTAATTTTTTTGTCATGTTAATTTTTCTTATATTTATAATTATGAGTGTTTAAAATTTTATTCATTTCATGAATTTTTTTTTGTTTTAATTATTAATTATTTTTTAATTAATTCATTATTAATTTAAATATTTTTATTAATAATGTTTTATCTATTACATTGTTTAATTTTAATTTTTTATTAGTTCTTTCCCCTCCTTATTCAGAGCCCACATGGGGAGGGGCTTTCAGTTCCCCTACAAAAAGCTAGATCTACTTCTACTCTTTTAATGGTGATGCGACACCAACAACATCTATCAACTCCATAGCAGTTGTAGGTCATCTCTAATCAGGGCAGTAGCTTGGATTTCTATCATTAACATCCTTCTATTATTTAGCAGTATCCCTCATATGGAATAGGGTTTAAATGACTCTAGTCTAGAGGATATAACAGACCGAAAGTGTATCAGCATATCATGGGTGAGGGTGTCGGTGGATGGAGAAGGTGGAAGGAGAAATAATGACCTCTCACATTAAATAAATAAAATTAAAAAATTAAAATTAACATAATAATGTTTAAAAACGTAATTCTAAAACATAAATTAAAATAAAAAAATTAGTCAATAAACCAAATAAAAAATGGAAAAAGTAAAAAATATTATAAAAGCTAAACATAAACATAAATTAAAACTAATTAAAACTAGAGAAAAAAAATTAACTAAATTGATATATGATTTTAATGTTGATATAAAACATTGAATTAAAATTATTTAATTTAATAACTAGAATCAAATTAAATAGTTAATAAAATAATAATAGTGGTGTCGGTGGCATTGAGTTCCAACATGGAGTAAAGGACTCATTTTTGGAAATGAAGCTCCAATGGTGAGTAATGACTCAACACTAAAACTTTGAACAAAAAGAATGACAACAAAAAATAACTCACCAATGACTCATTGGAAACTCACAAAAGGGTTGTTGGCTTCTCTGCATCCCAATTAAAAAGATATTTAAAAAGTAAATCAGACAAATTGTGCATAAATTAAATCAAAACATTATAAATTATAAAGTAAAAATAATATCAAATACAATTAATTTAATTTAATATTTAAGATAAAAAATATAAATTAATAAATTATTTAAAAATGAAAAGGATAAAATATTTATGATAATAAATAAAAATTAAAAAAATGTATAAAATGAACAAACTGTAGAAAAATATAATATAAAAAGTATATATAAATTGAAATAAGTTAAAATTTTTAAGTGTTGAATTAATTAGCTATAATCTCATTAAATAAATTTTATTAACTTTAGTTAACTAATTACTAAAATAAATTAATTATTAATTATAAATTATTAAAATAAATACTGTAAAACTTAATTAAAGTAGGGTCAATTAAAATTGATATTTTACAAGATATAAAGAAACTATAAAGTAATATATAGTAATAGGAATATAAAAATACCTAATTGGTTATAAAAATTGATTATTTAAAAATTTATTCTATTAAATTATTAATGTTAAATTAATAAAAAAAGTGTAAAATTAAATAAATAAATTATTGAAAAATTAATAGAAATAAGTAATAAAATCATATTATTCTATAGTCACATTAATCACCCTGTAAGTAAATCACTTTTTTAGTTTCCCATTACCATTATATATATTTTTACACACTCATAACTAAAAATACAATTGAAAAATCTGTAGATGTTTCGTAAAACTGATAACTAGAATATAAATGGTGAATCATTTATAAAACAATATTTTAATATCCCAATATATAAATTTTTAAATAACTCTTAATCAATAATGTTAGTTGAATTGTCCGTTACATAGCCTAATTGTTAACACTTGGATTTGGGAATTGATTAAAAGAATTCCCAAATCCTTGAATTTAATGAACTAGTGTATGGGTGGTTTATTTATATTACATTTCCCTCTATTCATTTCATTAATTTTCAACGTCACATTACATTAACAATATTTTTCTCAATGTCCAAGCCACTATGACCTGAAATGACTTCTTAGTCCATCCATAAAGTCAAATTAGTTATCCATCCCATATTCTTGGCTTGTTTGATGGTAAAAATTCTACTTCTCTCTACGTGACATACCATTGTAGTTTTAATGAAACCCCATCTTCCTTTTTTATCACCATAACTATGGAGTTTTCCATAATCCATTTCCACTTTAACTGCACATCAAATTATTTAGTTTTCACCCCAAGGTATTTAAAGAATAATTAATATTTTATATTTATTATTATTTATGAATTAGATAGTAATTTAACTATGAAAGGGGTGTAATGTCTGATAGAATACCTGACAAACAAAAATGAGTTTTTCCAAAATATTACATTGCACACAAGACCGAGTTATACCAAAAAATAATATATTATTAATATTATTATTTTATGTTGTAGTTATCACATAGTTATTGAATTGTGGGAATGAAAGATATTAATTAAATTTTGAAAATATTGTTTAATGATTTTTATATAATTACGCATTTTTTTCCAAAATAATTAAGAAAAAAAATAAAAACCAATTGATTATTATATGTGTATTTTTTTGGAAAAACAATTTAATGGAAAATAAGTGAGTTTATAAAATAATCAAATCACAAATGATGTATTTTATTAGGTAAATATATATTTTATATAATAAATTTATTTTATAAAATACACCTTATATTTTCTATATACCTTATATAAGAAAAAAATTAAATTTTATCGATAAAATACGCCTTTTTCTAAAAATCTGGTTTTAACCCTTTTTATGGAGCACCCATTTTATATCTGGGTTTTTAAAAAAAATTAAGTTCTATTTGAAATTGTAAACTTATTCATTGGAAGTGGGACATAAAAATTTACTTTGGTTGAATTTTGGTATTTTTCTGTTAAATTTAATTTTTTAATGAATAGTAAAAAACACTACATTTTAATTCAAAAATACTTTTTCAGATAATTTAATTATATAGATACATTTTAATTTTAATATGTTTTAAATTTTAGTTAAATTAAATTTTTATCATTTAATAAAATTTAGATCATTTTAAGCAATTTTATATTCAAATTGAATAGAAAAATTGTGTTATCTTTTGAACGTTTTACTTATAAAACTAGTTTTCTCAATCCGATAGTGGGATTAATTTTTAAATATAATTTTTCCACTTATGTGAATTTAGTTTTCAAAAACTATCATACATGGTTGTAATAATTATAATAAATTTGATCTATTAGAATCAAAATTATTTTGTTGAAGAGGATCTTTAGAATTTATTAACTCATTTAATGGTAAATAAGGTATTTAAAGGTAAAATTTACATTATAATATTTTAAAAGGACCCTTAAACTTGTCTTAATATTAATGGATTAGTTATTATCTACCATGAACTTCCATATTCCGTAATGTGGAACTTTTTAGGCCACTTTGGTGTGATTTTGACATTTATAACATTTAATTTAAAGTAAAATGAAATATGACATAATCATGTCTCATATTACTAAAAAAATATGGGGTTATATACGAGATATCATCAACAATAAATTTTCCATAGAAAAGACTTTACCTATATAATTTTAATTTATTTATAATTTTAATGTAAAAAATAATTAAATTAAATTTTGACATAATGATGATGTAATAATTGATATATTAATGAATGAATCAAATAAATGATATTAATGATATTAAAATAAATATAATATAAAATATTTCATGCCATACAGGAATTTTATCGATAAATATGACAATTTTGGATTGATTTAATGTATTTTTTTCTATGTAATTACATTGTTATGATTTTCCATAAAATTTCATGTTATGAATAGTGTCAATATTTACAGAAATCATAACATAAATTATAAAATATCTAATTAAATGATATAAAATTTATAAAATACAATAATGAGACAAACACATGAGATAAATCTAAAAATATAATTTATTAATCATTCATATGTTGTTTGGAATGGTTTGATCATTATTTTAACTCTGAAAGTGTAAATTACTTCATAAAATAGTAAGCGTTAAAAGGGGTTAAAATAAGATAAGGATAAAAAATAATAAAATATGTCTAATTTTCATTGGATGATTATATTTCTACACATAATTATATTATATTATATCTAAATGATATTAGACCAATTTTTAATCTAGATTTAATTTATATTAATATAACACTTTTAATAATTCCATGGGTGCCCTTCCCTTCTCATATAAAAAGTAACTAATTCATCTCTATTAAACAACTTCCAAAAACAAATTTTTGCTAGGTTTCTCAAAATAACCTTCATAGAATCTCTCCCCACATTCATTAGTGCATATTTTATTGCAAAAACCATCCTTAGAGGTGTTAAGGTGTTATGAAAGGTGATCATTCGAAGGAAAGGCAAACATTTTAATTAAGAATTTATATTTTATTTCTTTTTCCTTATCCTACAAATCATTTTCAAACATGGTGAAATAATAACTACAGTATACTCAACATAATGAGATGTTATTATGTTAATACGATCACCAAAATCCATCTCCACATTCATTAAATGGGAAAGAAATTCAGCATTCGTGCATACATTTGAACAATCACCTCCACAAACCAATCATATTCATTTATGAAAACCATATATCCTGACTGGTTATAACAACGGAATTAATATTATCATATTATATTCCTCAATTATTAATAATTATACGATAAAAATATATCAATTACATTATTACTTTGCATGCACATAAAAATTATAGCATCGTTCTTCCGTACATGTGAACTATCACCTCCATAAAGCTATGTGACTTGTTTTTATTTATTATATGACTTGTATGATATATATAAGTATATTTAAATGATTAATAAGACACTAATAAAGATATTATAATTTTGGGAATATTAAATAAAAGTTACCTTCTTTCCAGAAAGATCAATGAAAAATAGAAAACATTACTCATGTGTATATATGACCTACCATCTCCATGATTATAACATTGTTATTTTTTCATACCATAAATAAATGGTTCAATTTAAATGTATAATTGATGTGTAAAAGTTATTATTATGTAATTAATGTTATCTTTTAGATCATGTACTTAATTAACACATGGACTATTGACATTATACAATGTTAATTTTTAACTCATGTACCGAATATCAACTAAACCTTCGATATGAACGTAAATAATTATATAATTATAATTACAAGGAAGTAAGTGATGTGAATTGAATAACAAAAATTAATAAGTTTCTCAGTAAAGTAAAAATAAACCAATGTTTATTATTCTATAAGATAACAATATACGAGATGATTCTGACTCGAGTTAAGGGACATTGCGTCAATCATTTTTTAGAGAGGCATATTTGATGTTATACAACACCTTCTTCTATAAGGTGTATAATAAAAAACATTGACATTTAATATAATTCCAAGGTTTTAAAAAGGTATTTTTTTATATTAATCATTTTACTTTATTTAAAAAATGACAAAATGAATTTTTTTAATATATGCGATGAAAATGACTTCTCCGCCCCCATAACCATTATTTGATTTTTCAATTCCTCTATAAACCTTAATGTTTTTAAATGGAAAAAAATCCCTTATTCCTTTTGTTTGTGTTTTTTATTGTAAATGGTTTATAAATTGGATTATCTATATCAATATATTGAAATGATTTGTCCTTTTTGCAATTGATATTTTATAAGTGAAATTTTGATAATTTCAATTTTTTATGTGTTATCCTATATAATAGTACTTGACATTTGAATGGTGTTTACGTGATAAACCAAAGATATATGGTAACATTATAAATGAAATATGGTTGTTTTGATGAGAAATAATGGATGTGTGGGTACGTTATAACCTCTAATGCATTGGGATGGGATGTTGGTCATGTGGCTATTCCATTTAGTGATATGTGTGGATGAAAATAGTATGGTTTTTCCATTTCTGTATAATTATGTCCCAAGTTGTCTTTATATTTTATATGGTATTTAAATGGTTTTAGGGTAATCATTTGATTACAAAAATGTTAAGAAATTTTCTTATATTTAGTGAAGTGTATTTACTACTTCTTAAAGGTGAAATGTATTGCATTATGATTAAGTAATCATGGTTTAAATATTTTTGAAAGAGAAATAGTTTCCCTTCTTTGTGTATCCCTTAATGATATTTTTATGGTCATCTAATGTTTTAAAATGTTTTTCATATTATTTAACGGAGAATAGTGTTACGTATGGAATCAAGTAAATGTTATGATATTTAAACATGAAATCAAACCATGTTTCTTTTTAAATGTTTTTGTTTTTAAAATATGGATAGTGAGTAGAAGGGTCTAATTAATAATATTTAAGATATTATGTATGGGTTGTGTAATAATTATCTAAATCTCTATAACTAAAAAGATAGTAGAGGTGAAAGAATTTCAAATTATTGAATTAACTAATTATTAAGTAATGATTAAAGTCGGGGACTTATAGTTGGTATCAATGTTTGGTTTAGATAACTTCAGAGGTTAAAGAGTTATTTAATCATAAGTTACAAGTTTTATATAACCATAATGGATACCATGATATATTTTTCACTGTTATTTTATATAATTTTAATTAGTTTAAGATAATATAACTAAGTATATGTTAGTTTTTATATTCCTCATAAGATAGTATATGATGATTTTATTTATATACTCACACTATCCTTTTTGGTTTTAGTAAATGAATGTATATGTAAGGTAAAAAATTATCAATGGATGTGAGGGAAAATATGGTGGTTCTCTGACTAAGAAACCAAATGAAATAATAGTTCCAATGAGAACTCTCATGGTTATTCTTAAACAACTATATGGAGTCATGCTTAACCACCAGAACCCTGGTGAGTTTTATAATGCATCATATATGAGATAAATGAATCCCAGTGGATGTTTAGGTAATAATAATAAAGATAAGTATATTCAAAGATATATTATTTGAAGATGTGGAAAGAAACTCCTTGGAAATTTTATTGAAGGGATAGAGAGATTTTATATATGTGGTAAAGAAGGTCATAAAGCAATAACCTTATAAGGAAAAATGACCCTTGGATGGTTCTAATTATATTGTATGTTACTTCTTTGGATTTTGGATCCAGTTAAGGACATGGTTCTTATTTTGTTCTCAATGTATCATTGTAATGGGTTTCTCCTTTTATGAGTCTTGAAAAGGAGATCATTCTTTGTTTATCCAAAAGGTATTATCCCCTCATTTATTTCAACAAAATTGACATTAGGAAAGGGAAAGTAGTTATTTTTGAGTTATCAATTGAATTTTTTAAATTTTGTGTATATTCTCATTCTAAAAAAATATTTCTTTTCAATATGGTTTCATAATTGAATCAAAACACCAATAAAATAATATGTTTATCAATAACAAATGTGATTCAAATTAATGTTGACGAAACTGAAAATGACCAATGAATGTTATATAGTATTTCTAGACTCATAATTTAACATTATTGAACATTAACAGATTATTTATGATTTTATTTATAGGAAATAATTATTATGTATTAATATATAAAATCATGGTTAATGGATCACAAATAACTATTAATGATTAATAAGTCTACTTATAAAGGATTCAAGAGTTATGGCAGACTACGGGAAGATGAAATGTTTAATGTTATTAATTCTCTTTCGATGATGGGATTTATTAGGAATATGTTTTTATAGTATCTGTAACCCTGATGTTTTTTATGTGAATATTTTATTTTAATATGAATTGTCTTTCCTCTTGAAATTTTTTTTATTGATAACTACTAGTGTTTATATGATTCTTGTTTTGATGTAATTATGGTATATTACATTTTAGGATGTAAAATTACAGGTATTAGATAACATTTAAGGTTAATACATGTTAAGGTTATATTTTTGTATTTTATCTCATTTTTGGAATGTTATAAAATTTTATTATTTTATGAAAAGGTAAACATTTGAGAAGGGTGACAAGACATCATATCATACAATTCTATGGAAATTGAACCCACAAATGAAGTGTGACAAGGATTTATCACCTAACATTGGCCTATGTGAAGTCCCTATTTGGTATTTCAATTACTTTTTTTGTTAAATGATTTGATGGAATAAGAATAATTTGATTTTGTTAATTTTTCTTTTATCAAATAGACATACTTGGTATCAGAAAATTATTTCGGGATTATGTAATAAATTTTTTTTTGGAAGATGATCACTATTTTGTGAACATTATATAATTACAGTAAATATAATACTATAGGAATTTAATTAAGGAGTGGTGGTTTAATTATATTTTGGGAGAATATATTATTTTATTATGGAATTATGTTGATTTGAGTAATTTATGGAATTTATTTTCTTATCTTGAAAATTATTATGGAGATTAATTTTTTGTGTGAGACTTCATGTGTAATTGATTTTTGTCACGACCCGCCCCCCGGGGCCCATGTCGCAACTACCCCAAGCCCGCCTTCCATTGGCTAGGGGCTGGTGACTAGCACCAAAGGCATATATCCCTATACAGGGAAGGAATTTCCTTTATAACTGTAAAAAAAACATCATAGTACACAACTGGAAGAAAAAAAACTAAGTAAATACTGTATACAAAAATTGTGCTGGAATGCAAAATGGCCAGAAATACAAGCCCAACTGTAAAGTACAAGTACAACTAAAAAAGAGAAAAACAGCTAAAAGGTAAAGAGAAACTCCTGGATTTTCCTCCAGGGTTATTACATGAAGGGTAGGTATAAATGGCCACCTAAGAACTCTATTTCCATCAGACTCATCTATGTATCGACACGTTATAAGGTGCACCTCCAGGTACCATCCAGTCCGGGTGCTCTCGGCCTCTGTCAGCACTTTTCATCCTCTGCATCCAACACAATGAGGTGCGGGCATAGCCCATGTATGGGTGAGTATAACTACTTAGTAGGGACCCTGAGACCCTAAATGTCTCAAAAAAACAACAAAGTTAAATAAAAAAGTATGAAATCAACGGATAACCATTACATAGGTATATGCCCATACATATACCTAAGTTATCTAGTAACACATCTCAATCATGAGGGGAAAATAAAATAATTCACCCAGCTCAAACAAGGATTTTTATTATCAAAACCATGACCGTTGCCGTACTCCTCCTCTATAGAGTAGAGTGGGCATGCCACGTCACACAGTTGCGTCACACAGAGGCGCTCCGTACCGTGGGTCTTCAACGTCACACATAGGATCTCCCCCTAATATCCTACAGATGTACTCCTCCTATCAAGTACCGTGGGTCTTCCTCACTCACACAGAGGTGCTCCTCCACCATGGGTCTTCCTCATCATAGATAGGCACTCCGCACTAGGCTAGTCAAGTCACTCCAAGTCAAATCAGTCAAGCAGTGGTCATGTCTCTACCAGCTACTAGGTCTCAGTACTCTGTTTTCTCGTCACCAGAAGGATCCGCTCTAAGATCTATTATTCAACACTCCACGTTTCACTTTGTCTAATGTATGAAGTATCTCAAAGGACAGCCACATCATAGGGGTCTCAACGCAATAGATGACGCGTCAATCAGACGCCCGGTCTGTGAATAATTAGCGTTTTAGTTCTGGGGGCCCGATTGGATTCCTGTATGAACCAACACTATCGTATCAGAACAATACCCTGAACTCCAATGGGGGATACTCAAAGGGATCATCTCTTATCAAGATTATCATCGCTACTGACGGATCATCAAACGGACATCTGGTGCCACATATATGGCCAAAGTAAGAAAAAGGTAGGTAGTGGGCCCAGGACCGGTCCGACCTACACGCCCCAACCCTATCTGGGCCGACATGTTCTAGGTCAACCCGAACAGACCCGATGGGTCTGAACCAGCCCGTTTGGTGGGTCATCCCTCTATGTTAGCCCCTATCCACTAGGCCCGGCCTAGCAGACAACGAGGGCGGTTCGTCCTGGATGCCGCCACGGAAGATGCTCTGCCCGAAGGCCAGGGCCTGTTTGGCCAGAGTCGCAAGGGGCGTAGCTCGAGAGTTCGATGGCTGGGAGGCCAGCGGATAGGCTGCACTAGGCGCGGGCAGGCCGGCTGGATGGCGGGCAGGCCACGAGGGCGTTGGGCAAGGCGCGATGGCACCAGGCTGGGCGCCGATGGGGCCGGGAAGCACGCAGGGTTCATAAGAAGGCAGCATGGGACACGGCGGCACGCAGGCAGGCAAAACGGGGCACGACATCACATGAGCAGGTTGTATAGGGCACGACGTCGCGCAACCAGGCAGCGTGGGGCGCATCGGCGTTCGGCCGAAAGTATAGGTGTGTCGCGGGCGCAGTGGGATTCTCAGAGGCCGCAGGTAGCGCGGCCTTCATCGTTTTCGCCATCATTGTTGCCACCAAATCACTATACCGAAGAATCAATACAAAACAACAGTGGAGGGAGTCGGGCCATGTTAGTTTGGAATTCACCCTACAGGTTTAGAGATGATATCATTTGTCTCATCAGAATGAAGATCAACAATTAAATACAACACATTGTATCAATTTTCATTCAGTGATGAGAGGAAAAAAATGGAAGCATCAACATGAAACAACCCCTACCTTAATATTTTTCATCTGTCGTTTGTTGACGTTTGAAGTTGGAGAAAGAAGATGAAAGAATTTGAAATTCGTTATGTCTTCCAAGCATTCTGAATCGCGAGTTACGTCAGCCGTGGAAGGTTCTCCACATCGGTAGGATTTGAGGAAAGAAGTAAAAGAAGAAATTCGGCATTCTTCACATTCTTCGTTCTTCATTGGGAGGAGTGTTCTTCAGTCAGAGAACTTTTCTCGCATTCTCCTCCCAATTCCAACCAAAGATAAATTCCAACAAAATAATATTTGATTTTTTTGTCTAATATTACGTTGGCACACCAATTCGAAAACGATAATTAAAAATCCATATCCACCAAATTAAATGCCAGAGGGTTTCCTCCTTAATTTGGATTATTCCATGAGGATCTCCTTAATAAAACACCAGAGATGGCACAATTAATTGCACAGTGAGGTCAAGAGGCTCTCCCTCATTAATGAGGGAGTGTGGAGAGGTTTCATACTCCACCATCAAAAGGGGTCGGGTGGTCCCGACCCCTATTATTAATAGGGAGGTTATGCGGCTCGGGTGTTCCCCACCTCAATTATCCTCTCATGGGAGGAAATGCTTGGGTGGGCCCCACTATCATAACCTCTCCTGGGAGGTTAGGGTGTGGCTATTCCACCACCAACTCCCAAGGTGAGGTTTTAACCAACACTTTTAACACATGGAAGCTTAAAAATAAAATAAAGTATTGTACCTTATTTTATTATTTTTTTAGAAAAACCCCAAAACTAACTTATATTCTCGATCGTCAGCCGTCGAGGTGAAAGTCTTCTTAAGTGAATACCGACACTACAAGTTCAATGGTTCCCTTATATTTCAGTTCCGAGCAATAGATCAAAAGTTATAAAACCCCGCATGTACGTTTACTGAACGTACACAAACAAAACTTTAGAAATTGATTCTTGGCACTCTGGGCCTCAAAATTATGCGTCGTCAATTTTTGCGTGCTTGTAAAAATCCCATGTATTTGTGAAGAAAAATTCAATGGAATTTCAAGGTCTTTATAACATCATTTGGAGATAATTTTTAAAAGATATCATGGATGATTACATGATGAAATTCTTCTTAATTTTTTGTTTCAATCATTGTTTGAATTATATTGAAGAATTTTAAGAATATTTATCTGTTGAATGGTCTATATTAAACATTGGGTATTAGTGTTGAATTTTGTAGATTGGAGTAGTTTTTCTTATAGAGTTTATTCTTTTTAGAAAATTATCTTATCTTATACTAACTTTTTTGGTTTTGATAAATGTCTAAGGACCATAGAAATATATGGCCAATATTTTTTGGATTTTTTGATTCTATAGAATTTTATTCTAGTTATCTTGTGGGAATGTAGAAAGACAAATTCATCTTGAATACTCATTTTTTATAGAAAAAGTTGAGTTTATGGTGAAAATTATCTAATGTATGAAACTATACTTCTCACGTAAGTATATTTCCTTATGTTCTTAGTCAAGGAAGGAAATTAATTCCTCAAATATATTAAAAGTCTCTTAAAACAAATGAAATTATTCATTTACTTTTATAAATGTTATTTTTACCCATCACATATTTATGGGGTTTTAGGAATAACTTTCCACTAATTACATTTTTTATCACCCTATTAGTCTTTGAGAGTTAGTTTTACTATCCATGTCCATGTTTTCTTACATGAAATAGCATTATATGTTTTATTGGTGATCTTTTTAATTCACTTTAATTCATTTAAAGTGGTTGTTTTATTGAATATTTTTCTGATGTGGGATTTCAATTAAGTAAATTTAAAAAGTGACACATTATTTACCTAGCCCAAATTTAAAATTGTGAGGATACAATTTCCCAATGGGGAGAGGGATGTGACAACCAAGGTAATTATATAATAATAATTTCTCATATTTATTAATATTTAATAATTACATAGTAATTTTAATTTAAATGGGATTTTATGTCTAATAGCGTACCTGACACACAAAAATTAGTTTCTCTGAAATATTACGTTTTACACAAGACTGAGTTATACAAAAAAATAGAAATATATTATTATTATTTTCTGTTGTAGTTATCATATTACCATTTAATGGTGGGAATGAATGATATTAATTGAACTATGAGAATATTTTTTTACAAATTTTTGTATAATTATTCATCAGTTACAAAATTAATTAGTAAATGAAATAAAAACAAATTGAATTTAAATGAAGCATTTTTTTAAAAAATATATATAAATGAAAATAAGTGAGTTTTTAAAATAATTAAATCACATATAATGAATTTTATTAATTCAATAGATTTTTTACATTTTAAATTTAATTTTTTAAATTCATTTTATATGTTTTATAGAAATTTTTTTATAACAAATTCAATTTTAAGGATAAAATCAGTGTTTTTTTAAAGCAGTTTTACCACCTTTTGATGGAGAACCAATGTTAAATCTAGGTTTTTACACTGTTATAAGTTCAATTTGACAAAATAATCTTCACATTTTTTAGTGGAATATCATAATTTAATTTAGTTGAATTCTCTTACTTTTATGATAAAATTCATTTCTTAATGAATTGTGAAAAAAATTGCATTTTAATTCAAAGCTATTTTTCATACAATTTATTTATATAGATATATTTACCTTTTAATTGGTTTTATAGTTAAATTATATTAAATTTATTACAATTAATTAAACTTAGTTAATTAGAAGAAACTTCATATTAATATTGAATAGAAAAACTCTGTCAACTTTTGAATGTTTTGCTTAAAAAACGTGTTTTCTCATTCTGAATACAAGATTAATATTTAAATTTAATTTTTCCATATCAATGAATTTAATTTTAAAAATCTAGAATACATGGATGTAATTATCCTGAAATACTTGGTCTAATAGGGTAAAAATAAAATTTTTTGAATAGTAACATTACTATTTTATTCACTACTATTAAAGATAAATAGGGTAATTAAAGGTAAAATCAATATTATAATGTTATAAACATACCTTAAAACATGTAAAAAACTTCTTGGATGATTCATTGTCCACCATTACTATCTTTGGCCTGAAATGTTGACCTTTTTAAGCCACATAGGAGTGAATATGACATTTATAACATTTAATTTAAAATAAAGGATAATATATCATAATCATGTCTCTTATTATTAAAAAAAATTTAATATGGGGTTATATAGGGGATATATTTGAATATAAAAAGTATATATTAATATAAAAAGATTACATACATCATTGTAATTTATTTATATTTTTTATAAAAAATAATTAAATTAAATAGTGACACAATGATTATGCATTAATTGATTTATTAAATAAAGAATCAAATAAATGATATTAATAATATTATAATAAATATAATTTGAAATATTGGATTCCCGAAAATAATTTTATGAATTACTATGACATGTTATGATTTATTTAATTGAGTTTTTTATATGGATTCAATTTTTTATGATTTTTTAAAAAGTCATGTAATGAATAGTATCAAAATTGACATAATTAATTACTTAAATTATAAATTATCTAATTAAATGATATAAAATTTATAAAAATACATGACTCAGAAAAAAAGTTTACATACCTCTATAAATTTCATTAATTACTTAATTATAGGAAATTTTGCATGATTTGGTAATTATTTTGACTCTCAAAGTGTAAATTACTCAATAAAACTGTAATAGTTAAAATGTGTTCAAACAAAAAGATAACGATTACCCAAATACTAAAACTTTTATAATTTTAATTTTATTGTAATATTTTTACATATACGCTTTATATATTTTAAAAAAAATGAGTTTTGACCCATTTGGAATCTGAATTTAATTTTTATTAATTCGATAGGTTTAATAATTCCAAGGGGGATCCTCCCCTCTCCTTTAACAAGACACCCATTCCTCTCTATTACTCATACTAAATAAACCGTTTTTTTTTCAATTATGATATTCCCAAAAACCTTGATATAATCCCTCCCCAAATTCGTGTGGCCTTATTTTAGGTATAAAACCATCCTCATAGGCATTAAGGTGTTAAGGAAGGGGATCATCCAAAGAAAATGTAATATGTGTACTTAAATATTTATATTTTATTTATTCTTTATTTTCCTCAAAATATTATTCATCCAAGATGAAATAAAAAATCAAGTATAATTAATATAATTATATGTTATTATGGTAATATCATCACCTAAATCCATCTCCACATCCAATAAATGGGAAATGAATTAATCGTTTGTGCGAACGTGTGAATTATCCCTTCTACGAACCGATCTAATTCATTTTCCATAACCGCCTCTCGTGACTGGTTATAATAATGGAATTCATGACATATTAATAATTATATAATTATAAAATATCATTTACATTCTTACTCTCCATGATCATAAAAATGATAACGTAGTTCGTGCGTACATGTGGACTATGACATCCACAAAGTGATATGACTTGTTTTTATTAATTTTATCTATTATATGAAATATATAAGTATATTTAAATTATTAATAGGATATTAATTATTTTATGATATTTCTATAAAGATAAAATAATAATAACCTTCATTCCGAAGTGATCATTGAAAAATAGAAAATGTAACTCTTGCGTACGTATGACCTACCATCTCTATGATTATAATGTTATTCATTTTTCATACCATAAATAAATGGTTTGATTTAAAAATTAAATTGATGTATAAAAATTATTATTATTTCATTAATCTCATTCTTGATATTATTTAATTAATGAACACATAACCAATTTACATCATAACATGATTATTTTTACTCAAGTACTTAATATCGACAAAACATCCAATATGAACTTAAATAATTATGTAACTATTATAAGATGGAAATATGTTATATAAATGGAATAATAAAATTTAAAAAGGTTATCATGAAATTATTAATCAACTTATTTTTATTATTTTGGATGTTAAAGAACATATGTGATTATTTAGACTCATGTTAAGAGACATCATCTCAATCTGCTTTTATTGAGGCATATTTTGTTGTTTTACACCATTATATTTTATATGGGGTTTAATCGACACCTTTTACATTAAATTTAATTACAATATTTTGAAAAGAAATATTGTTTATTAACCATTTTAATTTCTTCACAAAATGACAAAAGGAATATTTTTTAACATATGCGATGACAACGACTTCTCCACCGCCGTAACTGTTTTTTTATTTATCTTCCACTATAAGCTAGAATGTTTAAAAAAAAGAAATACCTTATTTATTTTTTTGGAGTTTTGTTAATGAAAATGTTTTTGAATGTTGATTGATTATTTTAGTGTCTAGATATTATTTCGTGTGTTTGAAAATGAAATTTTATGAGTAAAATGTTGATATTTTAAATATAATATGTGTTATGATTATATAATGGTACTTGGAAATTTGATGGGTGGTTACGTGATAATATAAAGATGGTTGGTTATGTGATTAACCAATTATGGGTGGTTCCCTGATAAATCTATGATTTTTGTTTAGGTTATAACCTCCAATTCCTTGGGTAGGGTAGTCGGTCACATGGCTTTTCCATATAGTGATATGTGTGGAAGTCGACTATATTGTTATTCCATTTACATATGATTATGTCCCAAGATACCTTTATATGTTATATGTGATATCTATGCATTTTATGGTAATATTTTTATTAAAAAATTTTATGCAAGGATCTTATATTTAGTGACGTTCATTTACTACATCGTAATGTTAAAAATTATTAATTTATGATTATGTATTCATAGTTTACATGTTTCCAAAAGACTAATAGTTTTCCTTATTTTTGTATCCCTTAATGAGATATTTTTTGTTCATACCAGTTTATGAAATTTTTTTTATAGGATTAAAAGGATAATAGAGTCAATTATGGAATCATGTAAAAGGTATTATATATAAACATAAAACAAAACAGTGTTTCTTTTTAAGTGTTTTTGTTTTATAAAAAATTGATTGTGAGTAGAAGTTTATACTTTGTAATATTTAAGTTATTATGTATGTGTTTTTGGTCTCACTATCTATAGAAATAAACATAAAAATATCATTGAGCTGAATTAAATTATAATTATTGACTTAACATAAGAATAAGTAATAATTAAGGATGGGGCCTTATATTATTCATTGATTCAAAAGTAATTTCAAGAAAATGATGAAATTGAAGTTCCCTTTTATAAGTGAGGTAATGGAAAAATAAGAATTTACTAATTTTATTTAAATAATATACATATCATAATTATATAATGTGGAATTAAGGAACAAAAAATTATAAGAGAATATGTGATATGGTTTAAATAAACTCAACAAATATCAGTTAGAAAATTTATTGGTACATTTTCTTCATCCCAATGACAAACAACTATAAACCCATTTTGACCTTAACTATGATAAATAAAATTTTTACCATGAAAAACAAATTAAAATAAATTATTAATATGGGAATTTTAGTGAAATACAGAAATGATGATTCAAAATTTTTAATCCATTTTATATTTTTTATTTTATATAGGTGGAAAAAATTAATATCAATATATGAACCGAAAATGTATGAAAAATAAATTTTAGAAAAATAAAAGATTTTGGAACAAAATTAACATTCCCTTAAATAGAATTAATAATTTCTTCCATAAAAATTTTGGTAAAGTAATAATAAATTTAAGTTTTATATTCGTTTTTATCAATCCAAAATTTGATGAAATCTTCCAATCATGCCACTAAATTAAACATATAAAAAATAGTTTTCAATTTCAAAAGATCATAACATAACATTTAACATGTAAATATTATGTTCCTAAATTCGAAATAATGTATTAAAACAAAATATTCAACTCTATAGACATATTTTTAGTCAATCAACAATCATACAAAAGGACAAATACATGTGCTAGAGATTTTTTCTTATTTTACCCCGTTGTTTTAACCACGTTTTACATCTTCTACCAACGTGAAAAATCTTTACCTTGGTCAATATGAATAATTAAAAAACATCAACCAAATATATTAAAATATATTAATTATAATGATTAAAAATAATAAATCAATTTTATTTTATTCAATTTCACGATGTTATACATTCTCATTTTATAGAAATCCATGAAATAGAAAAAATATATTTTTTCGAAAAAAAAATTAAGACAAAAAAGTAACATAAAAAAATGTGTAAACAAGATTTTTATGTAACTAATTATATTATTTAAAACTAAAAAAGTCTTATGATAATTTAAGATAAAATTTATGTCATTATGATACATTTTTAACTATAATACATGGATATTTCTTAATAAGTCATCATTTTAAATTTTCATTGGAAAATCAATTATTTCAAATCAATCTCAAAATTTCTCTCCATTATAATTTTGATATGTTCATTTCAAATAATTTACATTTTTAATATATATAATTTCTAAAATTACGTGAAATGTGTTATTATAATTTCTCACAAAAAAATAGAAATCCATTTTTTTGAAGAATTTTTAGTTTTGTTGTATCAGATGAATTTATTGAATATTTACTACTTAATTATTAGGAATTAATAATTGAATTTTTATTATCTACAATATTTATTCATATTATTGAAATAAATTAATTCCTCTTTATACGTAAAATATTACTGTCTAGTTTATAATGCACATGTTAAAATAATTTTATTAATTTCATGGTTAATTTATTTTGGGTATTGAGAATAAAGAAATATATGTACGAAAAAAATTTATTAAAAAATAAATATATAATTAAATTTTATGTTGTTAGAAACATAGTCATTGGGATATATAACAAACAATATTTTACAAATCTATCACTGTTAACCCACTAATCAATGAAATAATTAAATTTCAGTGACATTTTTAATCCTTGGACACTCTTATATCACCCTATTTTTTGAAATATCTACAGTTATTTTATCTTGTGAAACAATATTCCCATCAAATTAAATCAGTTTTATAAAAAATAAAAATTCTCTAAATATTACATAGAACATATTATTTTTTTAAATTTTATTCAACAATATTTATATCGTTCGCATATTCCTCATAAAATCAAGAATAAACCATAATTTTGTCAATAAACCCAACCAAAATCATTTTAAATACATATGAAAATAACTATTCATAAAATACATAGATTGAGTGGGTGAATTCGTAATCCCAAAAGGTAATAAAAAAACTCATAATGTCAATAACTAGTATGAAATTTCATCTTTGGAATTTCTTCCACATTTATATTCAAATGATGATATCAAGACATGATATTAATATTTGGAAAATATCATTCTCACATAACTAGAAAAAACTAATATATATATATATATATGAAAAAACCCTATTCTTATTATTATTTTCATTGAGTTCTCAATAATCAATGAATATACACAATTAACAATCCTTATTTTCCATAAAAATAATTGAAGCATCCCATGGTGAAGTGATTGGATGAATAAAAGTATTATAATGGAACTCCAATAATTGGTTTTTCAATTGCTAAAACTCTAGTGTAGCCATTCAACAATGTGTTTTGAAATTATATCATCTTATAGAGCTAAAGAAATAGTTAAATCATTATTCCATTCTGGAATAATAATAGTAAAAACATCAGGAAATATAGAAAATTATTTTTTTACTATTCACACATCCTAAATCTGAACATCATCACATTTTATTACAACATATCAACAAGAAGATTTACTAAAATCTTTAATTATTTCTTATACATGTTGATATGTTACAATAATTATGAACATTATCTTATTTTAATAAGTCCATATAAGTTAATATATTTTATAAAACATCCCTAGGTTTATAATCTATCTAATTTAGATAAACTAAAATCCATTCTAGATTCACGATAACATGAAACTCCACTATGGGAATTAAAAATATTTTTTTTGGAAATAAAATTTCATACATAATAATAGGATGATTCTTATAATACAATGATGAATTACTAATTCCACCAAAAATTCTTTAAAAAATGTATTTATCAATTTCTTGAGTTAATAATTTTTTTACCATAAAATTTCCTATAAATAAAAGAATTTTTAGACCTTGAATAATGGAAGAGTTTGGTAAAAATTGATTAAAAAAGTATTGTGCATCACAAAACTTCATTCTATTCTCATGTATTTATAAATAATAATATATTTGACGTTGTGATATAAAATGAAATAATTATATTCAATGAGAGGGACGTTGACATGTATGAATGATCGATGTTTCCATTTTTCATAAAATGTAAAATAGATAAAAATTGGGGTTTTTCATAATAATAATAATATTTTATCATATTAAAGATATTTATTTTATTATATCAATATTTTTTTGATATGTATGAAATTGGATGATGAAAATATAAATATGAATGAACTTGATTAATAGTAATACCTATTCTTTTGAAAACCTACTCCTCATTACACATTAATATTTCTATGTTGTTATTTAGGATAAAAAGAACCACTATAGAGTGGAGAGGATGTTTGTGGATATTATTTATCATTAATTTTATATATGATGTGCATCATTGGACTTGATATATGGGGAGAGAAGGTTCCCATATATATAAGAGGATATTGGAAAATGTTTAATTATTATTAAAATATAAATATTTTGAATATCTTTATCATGGTTAGGTGGCACTTGGATTACAAAATTATAATGAAATGACGATTTATGGTAGCGTTCAAACTGGAACAATGTGAATTCAATACATGAATAATTAAGGAGGGGAGTTATCTGAACCTCAACCCACAACCTAAAATAAATATTAATGGTAATAAATTCATAATTCTTCACACATCCATATTTATTTGAGTGATTTTAGTCTTATATACATCACATCAACCCATGAACAATCCTTAGGGGTGGTACTTGACCTAATCCAACTATGGAATGGTCAAATTCATTAACACTTACCATCCCTATAAACTATAAAGAGGTCTATTAGTCATAGTGACAATTTCTCATATACTCCAGGGTGAACCATTAGTTACACTGCCACGTCTCTATAGAATTTGGGGAGGTTCATTATTCACAGCAACTCATCCATGAATCCTCTCAAGAGGGAACATTAATCACATACAATAATCAACATATAGGTCACACAACCCATCTCATAGTTGAATAACATAGCCCCGAGGAAATAGTCCCTTGGGATTAGTACCACATATCGAATACATTTGAGACAAATCTAAACCCATAATGGGTTTTTATCACCATTAATGAGAAAAATTACATTAATACAACATGTAATGTTTTCATGAGGCTACCAAAATGACACATTTATCAACACACATACTCCATGAAAAACCACAAAAAAAATATGAATTTTAACACTACCTTTGGAAAATAGGGAATCTCCATCATGAGGAAAAATAGACCAAAACAAGTCAATACATGACCTTTTGGAATTTTATTTATATTAAAGTCAAATAGACCCATTTAAATATATTGAAAAAATGAATCTCAGGAAACTTCATTCACTCTAGGCCCCTGGCTAGAGAACAATTAGTATATTAATTAGAAAACCACATTGATATTTTGAAATAGTATTTAGACACCCATTATGAAATCACCCATTTTAAATAAAATTAACATTTATTTAAACACATTATTAATGTATATTTTAAATAGAAAAACTATTTTTCCTTGAAAAATCCAATTAATCCCTCCAATCAATCCATAAATAGGGCCATCAGAAATCAATATATCAGGTAACCACCATCAAACCATATACCATTATATAAAATCCATGTTGAATATTAGGTTTCATGAGAATTTCAAAACATGGTTGGGGTTACTCAATCAATAATAACAATATGATGACTTCTATACTAATTATGTAACATGAAAATAAATTAACTAGTTGACCAGGAGATATAGTATGTTTAGGTCCCAATCTTAAATAGGTTTTCCTAAAACCTATTCAATCCTTTACCATATGACACAGAGTTGATAAGTACCTACATAATAAATAAAAAAAATTAATTAGTTTATCAATAAATTTAAACACAAAAACAATATGTGCATAAACAGTCACTGAACTCACCACGAAGTCCAAAAATATTGGAATCATGAGTAATATAGTGTGATCCACTAATAATGCACCCCAAAACCTAAAGTAACCTAAATCCCTAAATAAATAACCAATTTCCATTTACAATAAAAAAATGAAACCCCCAATAATATTCTATGAAATAATCCAGATGGAAAATGATGAATGATGATTTTTAGAGTCTCTCAAGACACTATCTATTATCCGCATATGAAATACCCATCATGAAAAATGGTTTCGAAATTATTTAGAGATATTATATATCCCAACTCTAAAAAAATTCAATGAAAATAAATTTGAGGGATGGTGTATAAAAATAGATAATATGGGAATATAAATTATATAAAAAATTATGTAATGAACCACTGAAAAATCGCCTAAATGAAAAGAGAATGAAGGGGGTGGGGGTTTGACTTCCCCCACTCATTTTCCATCTATGTGATGAATCCAGAGGGGTTAGTATTTTACAAACTCAATGGGATTCAAAAAATACTATCACCATGGATTATGGAATAGAAAATAATTATATATTGTGATGTCCCCTAGACAGGGTAAAACTTTCCTCTATCCTAAAACATTGCAGCATGAACAATTGTTTCACAAATTGAATGATTATTTCTAGTAATTATAGTAAACCAGCTACTCTGGACCATTCCAAACATGATCTTGAACACCGATGACCTTTTTTGGGTCCTAAAAGACGTTTGAGAGATCTATTTAGTTGTGTTTAAATTCATTTATTCCAAGCTGAAACCATATTTCTCGTAACAAATTCATTATCGAGAAAAATATATTCTCATTGAAATTTCCAACCAATAATGACGTGGGTAAATTAAACAAAGTTCATCAATAAATAAAAAATAGAAAAAAATTCACCATAACATGTAACTAAATTATGGTCTCACATTCTAAACTACTAAATAATTTAGAAAAAAGACACACATACTCAAATAAATTCACATAAAGTAATAATAAATCATATAGATCAATATACAAAAAACTATATAGGGTTTTACAGTATAACATTAATTAAATTTTCCAATTCTAATTAACAAAAGAACCTATATAATGTAATTTTATAACATTCACCGTGGTATCCATATAATACACATAATTCTCCCACTGTGATACCTTTGCCATTGGCTCATGAAAATAAAATATCATAGTTAATTTTTTTTAAATAATACTAAACCATGAATGCCATTGAATTTATAATATAAAAAACATCATCTTTAGGTGTAAACAATGTATTCAAATTCATTGACCATTACCCCTTATGGTAATACGATATGTGATTTTCAACCTCCAATTAATCATTTGTGGTAATAATAAAATTAATTTCCTTATTTATAGTTGGTGGAGATCCAAGAAATGATTTTCATTCAAATTATTCAAAGGAATATCTTATCCTCATTGTGTATATTCAACAAAATTATCTTCTTAATTATGCACCCATTACCATATTCACAATAATACGATATTTCTTTTCTTTTATAATTTAAAAATTTAATATTTTAGTAGAACTATATTTTTATCTACTAAATATTGATACCAGAATTAAACAAAATCTTTATTGAGAAAATCCACAAGGGTTTCTCCTAGTCGCTAAAGTTTTGTTCAAATGATGAGGGATAATAATGAATATTGGGAAATTATTTATCCAATTTGATTATAAAATATAAATAATTAATCAATTAAAAATTGGGCATAATGAAAGTAGATAATTGATATAAAAGGGGTAAATGAAATAACCATAGCTATATGAAAAGACTATACTTCAAATGTACATTTTTAGATGTATATTAAAATATACTAACATCAATATATATGAAACTTCAAGAAGATGTTGAATTTGAATCCCAAAAAAATATCATCCAAATATGCTTTGATAAAATCAATAACCATATACATGATCCAAAAATAATTTAAACACCACTATAGAAATTATTTTTTGTATAATAATCTATTCTGTCAAAATAAAATGTAAAATCCACATGACACCATCTCTAATAATGAAAACCACAATAGAAACACCATTTTAACCCATCTCCAAAGCCATATATCAATAATTCTTCATTTATATGTTCCCTACCATCAAATAGATCATGTATAAGAAGGTATATTAATACTTTATAAGACCACATGTAATGCGTGAGTACATCATACCTAGTAAGAGGTCATTACATGACCCATTCCAATTTGTTATAATACCATGTGTACATAACTGCATTAAAAACATGAAAAAAAATATATTAAATAAGAATAAATTTATCATTTTAGCTATACATAAATCCTTCATTCTTTATTATCATGCTAAATAAATCATAAATATTATTTTTATATCATTTTAATAATACATAAATAAAATTAAGAAAACCTTCTTAATTCCATGCACAAAATCCATGCTAATGAATCTTGATGATATAATTCCACCAACATAATATATAGAAGTAAGTATATGCATATATGAAAATATCCATCCCAATCTAAGAGGAAGAATTCCTCATAAGTTGAAATAAAAATCAGTAAAAAATTCATGAATATATCCTCTAATTAGATGGATCACTTCCCAAAAGAATGAATATATATGTATAAGTATCTATATTAATTTTCATTGCCCTCTTTATATATGAGATTTAATGAACTAACTATGATAACGTAGTACCTTAATACCTATGATAATACTAACATATATATAAGGGAATTCTTGATCCCAATAGGTTGGAGAATATCACGTGGAATCATAAATGATCAAAGAGGGAATGAATTTTACACAATTCAGAAGAAGAAAAAATAATAAAAAACAATAATTCTGAACATGTCATGGAGAGAATGTTTCAGAATCAACAAGAATAATAAAACTAGAATCAATGCATCATCAATGTAATCATTAAGTTACAAGATAAAAAACTCAACAATCCAATGAAATAACTCAATGAAATATCTACATGTCTCCCCCAATAAATCGACTCCAATAGATAAATAATATCCACCATCTCAATGTGGGAAATTCCCATTTCTCATACATGGAATAAAAAATTATATAATTGAATGAAGGAAAAGGGAGGTTGTTAGAAAGAAATCCCAGAAGAGACTCACATAGTGTTCCATAATCAATATCAAAATAATTTAACCTTAATGATATCAATTTAAATAAAAAAATGACATTCACTTCATATTTTATATTTAAACCCAAAACATGCTTTAATTTCTGAAAGATAGAAGATTTATCAAAGAAAAATTCATATAGGAGTAAATGAAAATTTTATATAAAAAACTATATATAAATCAATTGTAAGAAAATAATAAGTTCAAAAATTTGAGGAAATGTATAACAAATCATACAACACATAAAAAAGTACCATGTAGAAATGAACTGTGGTAAGTAATATTAGAACAATAATTAGATCCTCACACATATCATACTATCCATGTCTCTTGTCAGTGTTTCACAAAACAATATAACTGAAAAAATGGAAACCCATCAAGGATAATCTACACACTATTAGGGAAATACATAACGAATAGTTAAGCTATAGTTATTTAGGAATAATTTTAATTTTCAATCACTTGATAGGGATTCGTGGTCATAAACTACTTCTCCCAGTTACCACTAGCAACCCAGGATAATATGAACTTCCAATAATCAATCAATAAATTTTGAAATCAATAATTTTAATTAATTTTAAAATACAACTTCCAAATCTCATTTTGTGGCATGACTTTTCCATTTTAATGAAAATCATTGGTTTTCATCAATATATGAAATTTATTAAATCTTTTCAAATTAATAAATCTTATAAACAACGATCATCATATAAATTCAAATAAAAATTGAAATCCAAGCATCACATTTCATAAATCCACCACATAATTCCAAAACCATTATAATTGGGGAGTTTTTCAAAAAATCTCATTCCTATTTGAAATAAAATATTGAATCATCTTAAATATATATTTCAAAATAAATTAAAACCCATTTTAAAATTATTCATGAAACGAGTGTTTTAAATTATAGTGAAAATAATTATATGACCACCTACCTTTAATCCACGGAAAACAACACAGACTATAGAGAACGCCCATGAAGAAAAAAGGCACGGGAGATCTGTGAACCAAACAAAAAATCAAGATCCAAATAAATAGATATTAGAATCATATATAAAATGAAAATAAATAAATATCTCTAGAGGATAGAAATAGACACCAGAAGAAAACACAAGAGTGGATATCCAATTACCTTGATAGATGAAACAAAACATTCAGGAAGATCAACTAATAATAGATGCTTTCTAGATGAAGTAATGATCTAAATAATCACCCCTTAGAGCCCCTAGGTCACGAGGGGGAATGATACAAAAAAGTAAATGTAAATCAGATATGTTGCAAACATAAAACCACATTACACATTAATTTCATCGTGTTTAACCCCGTTTCACATATTATAATTTAGGATGGATGACTTTTATGATAAATGAATCAAATTATTATTCAAATAAGTTTTTTCCTATACACATATTGAATTCAAAATACATCGCGTGTAAAAATTCACATCCCACAAAAAACCCATGGAATTTTCCTAGACACAAATGCACGACATTTAATTCCATTACACATGGTGTAATTTTCTAGAATATAGAATAAAATCAAGATTCATAAAAACATTCCATAACAAAAAACAAAAGGATAAGGATAAATCCATTAAATTTAATAGGATTCTACAATATCCCCACCATAAAAACATTCTATCTCAGAAAATACCATCCCAAAATTTTGATATCAAAGAAATTAGGACACTGATCTATAACATGTACATCATTCTCCCATGATTCGTTATAATCAGAACCATGCTACCATAGAACATAAACCAATGGTATCATCCTTCCAAAAAGTAACCTTTTCTCAGAATCAACAATACCGATTAGATGATCAGTCATAGATAAATTAGGATCAACATTATGATCCCTCTAGAAAAAAACATCATATGGGTTAGAAAGATACTTATAAAGCTAGAATACATGAAACACATTGTCTGTTAACATCAATTTATGTTGTTGTTCAAAATGGTTATCCATATTCCCTACCCACTGAGAAACCTCAAAGGGTCCCACAAAAAAAGATAAAGATTACATTCCCTCCAAAGACATTGATGACCCAAATGGGGTGAATCACTTATGAAAACCTGGTTACCAATTAATAATCCCATGGTATCCTATGACTTCAATAATACATTTTTTACAAACTCTCTTCTCTCAATGTTTTCTAAATAATTAATTGAATCTTTTTTTAGTATCTTGGACTAAGTTGGTCCAACCAATTATTATTCATCAACCATCAACCAACAGAAAGAATATTTTCATGGACATCCACACAAATAATAAAAATGTAGAAATGTTAATTTAGGATAGGTAACGATAGTTACAGTAATACTCAAAAACATCCAAAAAGACGTACCAAGATCCACAAAAATCCAGGATTTGGCTATGAAGAATATCCTAAACAATCTGAATATCCCTCTTCGAATGACCATCTATATGTGGATGGTATGTCATCATTAAATTATCCAGAGATCCCAACACCAACTGTAGGGCTCTCAAAAAATTATAAGTGAATTGGGGATCTCTATAAGATACTATGGCATATGGAACTTCATACAAAAAAATAATCTTCTTCACATAGATATTTCTAAATTCTTCAATATTGGGTGTATCCCCAATGGGTATTAAGTAAGATGATTTCACCATCTGATTGAACATAATTGATATCTCACTCTTTCCATTGGAGATACCTGAAATCAAAACCACAATGTCCATAGAAATATCACCTCACTTCAAGGTTTGTATTGGATGTGGATGAAGACAACCCAATGGCCCTAGAACATGGACATGATCTTTTTCATGTAGATAAATGTGGAATAAAATCTAAATTGTCTTATTTAATAACTAGCTAATATAATTTTCACCATATGTCATAGAACATATTTGGGTTACCCAGGTGCACCACACAATGGGAGTTATGGTAATCCCCCCATTATTGATTTTATCTCCAGAAATGTTTCAATTTAATGGTTCTAAAAATCATGTATTCCTTTATAATAGAACATTAACTCACCGAGAGCCTCCCAATCATGAAGATCATCGCTAATTCCATGGGTTAGAAGTTTCATACTCAATTCATCAGCAACAACATTACCCTTTCTCAGGGTATAGGAAATACATAAATTGAACAACTATAGGTAGGACACCCAACACCTTTGATATATATTAAAATCTTTTTGAGAGATTATATAACTTAAAATATTATGGTTAGAAAACATGGTAAATATTTGTAAAAAAATTATTGCACCCAACCATTAAGATCAAGTATCTTGACTATAATTTTGAGATCATATGATGAATATTTCATCTTGTGGGGCCTAATATGGATGAAGCTATAGGAAAGGATGTTATCACCCTACACATGGACATAAACCAAATATGAACCTGATGCATCATAATGAACCACATAGCCCTACCTAACCTAGGGAAGAGTGTACACTGGTGTAAAAGTAAATAAGCATTTCACCTCAATAAAATATCTCTAACTTTTATCATCCCAATCAAACATAAAACTCTTCTAGGTGGGATTGTTCATCAAGGAATCCAAATTCAAGAAATACTTCAAAAATATATGGTTATAACATGATAAACCTAGGAAAATATGAATCTCAAAAAAACCCTTGGTTTATCCCATGTCTTAACATCTTCCACATACTCAGGAAAAACTGAGATACCATGTTTTGACAACACAAATCCAAAGAACATCACCACACGAATACATAAATCAAATTTCAATAGCTAGTTATATAGTTGATTAATTGTTAACATTTTAAAAATATATCTAAGATTACAAACATGCCCCCCCCCCTCAGACATAGAGTAAACCAAAATTTACTCCACAAATACCATAAATAGAATTTTGAGAGAATCATGGAAAATCATATTCATCAAATCCATAATGACTGTAGGAGCATTAGTTAGACCACATTCCAAGAAAAAATATTCATAATATCAATACCTACATTGGATAATTGTCTTTTTAATGTAAAATTAATTAGTTCACAAATCATTGTAGCCTGCTAAAATATCAGCCTTCATGAATTACATCGCCTAATTAAACTAGACAAACGTATCATTAATTAGAGGAAAAGAATACTTTTTTTCTATCATAAATCAGTTGATCATCCAGTAATCAATATACAGGTGAATCACACCAGTAGGTTTCTAATAAATGAGATAAATTCCCACCCATAGTGAAAAACATTAGCATAGGAATCCTTTCCTTAATTGATCATCCAAATAAGACTTCAAATATTTAATTTATTCTGGTGCCTTTTGGTAAGAAGTTATAGTTACCATCTATGTAACTGAGAAAATAAATAGAAAAATAAATTAATCTTACAGGTTGAAACAAGAGAAATCATAAGAAAAAAATTCAGGAATCTCAACCAAAACTATTGTAAAATAAGGTCTTGAAGATTCCGAATCTTGATCAATATTGAACACTCATATTTCATTGGCCAAATATAAAAAACGGTCCATCTCTACATGAAATTAGGGCTCATTCTCCCGTAATGACACAACCCACCTCATTGGTTGTAGAATTGCAGACTCAGTAATGATAGCCATCAATTAATTCCTTATCAGAAATATTTTATTACAAAAAAAAAATAATTACATCATGAGGATTCATTTTGAGAAATAAAAAATCCCAACAAAGAACTATATTATTTAAATATAATGAAAAAGTAGGACAATAGAGACCCTTATCACTC
Source organism: Viscum album (assembly GCA_963277665.1). Lineage (NCBI taxonomy): Eukaryota > Viridiplantae > Streptophyta > Magnoliopsida > Santalales > Viscaceae > Viscum > Viscum album. The sequence goes on along the minus strand of OY728120.1, from coordinate 1,061,391,826 downwards.
TATGTTCTGAGGGGAGTTGTAATATCCATCACATATGGAAAAAATTGTATTCAATAATATTTAATAGGTTCACAATATTAGTTGGTATAAATGTGTGAAATGCACTCGTACCAATTAAAGTAGTCAATAAAGATGGAGCTATGCTGATGGTATCTTTCATAGTCCCTAGACTTGTATCAGCTTCCTTTAGAGACTCTTCCAGTATGTAAAGAGGCTTTTTTCTAGGTATATATGGATTGAACCCCTTATATTTAGAATCATATTCCTTCACATTAGTAAATTTGTGTACTAATTTACTATTACACTATTCCTAGTTGAAATGAAACAGGAGAATTTATATTGGTGTCATTAGGGGCCACAAGTAATTCGTATTTTAGTGCCTTAGTTAAATCATTTTTGGAATTCCCAACCGTTCCACAAATGAAGAAGGTCAAGGGCCCTTTCCCAGGAACTGTAGGATGTCTATAGGATTGATTCATTCAAGAACCACCGTGAGACTAATCACTCTAACTCTTTCTTTTAATGGAACTCATATCACTTACAATAAGAGAAATATGAACTCCTATCAACCCTGAATTAACATCCATGTATAGCTAAACCATAATATCCCTATATAGTATGACAATATACAATGTGTGTTTTAGTAATAAAACCTATGAATAAGTATCTTTTCAAAGTCCCATATTCTATTATTGAGCCATCATCTTCTCATTGGATAAAATTTCATGTGAAAACTAGAAAAGTTCAACAAATTTGTTTCTATTCTATTACACTTACCTCTTAAAATGTTTTTGGTTGAATAAATTTATAGTCATAGATAGTACTAAAGATTATTTATAGAACAAATCAGTGAAAATAAATGTAATTACCTTCCATCCAAACCCCTTTTATTACTTATATGTTACAAATGAGTCATAAAATATCATTCTACAACATTTTATATTTATGTTATAAAATTTAAATTTAATAACTTCTAGATTTTTTATGATATCAAAATGTCAATATATCTTGTTCAACAAATCCATATCCTCATGAGGATGATTAGTTATTGTAATAGAATGTGGATTATGAAAATATAATCTAGAAAAAAAATTCAAGATTCATCCCTTTGAGGTTCCGGAGATTATGCCTGAATGGGAACATGTGTTGGTGCATGACCCAGAGCTTAGACAACATGCACACTAATCTCCACAAAATTCTAGTCCACTAGAGGATATAGTTAGTGTGGATCACTAGAATATTCCACTTAGATCCAATTTAGTGAATTATTAGAGGAATGAGACTATAAATAAATAATAAACATCACTTATAAGATTAAAAGACTAATCTAGGAAACAAGTAAAACAAGATCAATGGGAATATAAATCACACCTGATAAGATTTTAGGATTTTGATTTCTATATTCCCAAATGAGAAGTAGGAAAAATACTAGATTAATATCAAAAGATTTACCAAATAAACACTTCCAAACAACCATTATGACTTAAGGTTCATTATGATGGGAGATTCCAATGAACTAGTTCTGTACTACCTCATAAGACTTTTCAATCCTTCCTCTTGTCGACCCAGAAAACCCAAATAGTAAAAAAAATCAAGGAAAGATGTGTGAAATGGAGCTATAATACCACAATTACATGAACCATCCTAGTTACCAAGGTACTCAGATACCTGATCTGATTTTACAAGGTGTGAAGGGTTTTCCTGATCCCCATTATTCGAAAGTAGAAACTGGAATCCAAAAAGATCAAATATAGAATAAATTTTCCTAACATAAATGGAATACAAAAGATTAAAAATAATTATCCTCAAATAGTAAAAATGATAATGTACTATAAATAATAGGCATAAAAAATCCAATGTATTGCATTATCAATATACAGAGTATATGAAAATCAAAAAAACTCAACCAACCCCTGAAACAAGTGGATGCCATATCCCAAGGACACCTTCAAGACATCAAATCTATGAATTCAAAAACATCAACAACCTCCTAGTGGGACCAACCCTTTTATCAGTGCTAGAACAAAAAAATATTCAAAATATTGAAGCTAAATGTTGTTTGTGAGATATAATTCCTTGTAGGGTCTCACCATGTGTTCGATAATCAATACCATAATAATTTACCATTAATTTTATCAATTTAAATAATTGTTAGCATGGAATTTCATCTTCAATATTTAATACAAAAAAATAGTTTCAAATAGATTTCATATATAAATGAAATTCAAACTGGATTAAATTAAAATTTTATATAAAATGGCTAACCAAAATATATTTTAATTAATTAAAAAGTTTAATAAATTAATTACATGTATATTAATAAAACAACTCATAGTGGAGAAACATGTACAAAACACCCATGGTAATTCATTTTATCTAGTAATAGGTTTAACACACATCTCTATATGATCATAGATCTAGTAACGTGTTCATAGAAAAATATAACCCAAAAAAGGAGAACCCATCAACTGTAGTCTACACCCCGAAATGGAAAACCATATTGGGAATTAAGAATACATTTATTTTCAAAACAATTTTCATCATCAATAAATTTTTAGGGTTTCAGGGTCCTAGATTTCTTATAATAGTTACCAATAACTACCAAAGATAGAATGTGCTACAAATATTTAATCAATCATATTGGGAATCAATCATTGTAAATCATTTTAAAATACAATTTTCCAAACTCAGTTTTCAACATTCTAATTCCATTTCAATCGAAAACCCTATTTTTCATCATTTCATACAATTTAAAACACTTTTATATTTAATCATTTTCCCCAAGATTAATGATCAAATAATTTTGTAAATTTTATTTCTAAATCTAGAAAACATTTTTCCAAAATCCATCCAATAATTTAAATTCCATTAGAATTGGGGATTTTCTCTAATCTATTACTTATTTCAAATCAATTATCACATCATTTTAAACCCATTTTTTAAAATTATTTAAAAATAATTTAAATTTAACCATGAAATATAAGGATTCAATCGAATGGAAAATATTTTTGGAACCACCTACAAAAAATCAAGGAACACAACACTCACAATGGAGAACACCAATGAAGAATGATGGAATGAGAGATCAAGGAACTCAACCTAGAATCATGTTACAAATAAATATATATTAGAATAATTAGTTAATGGATTATTCATCAAAATATAAGTAATTTATAATGATATACTAGATGAAAACACATGAATGGAGGTCCACTTACCCAGAGTGACACAATTCAAGTTCCATGAAGATCAATCACAAATCAAAGCGATCCAAAAGGAGAGAATGTCTCAAAATCTCCCTTAAGAGACTCTAGTTATAGAGGGTAGAGGGAGGTAAATGAATGAAATGAAAATAATAAATGTATCACACATCAAACCACATTCCTTGAGCGTTAAACAATGTAAATCCCCAGTTCATGTCATGTATTCCACAAACGCCGCTTATAACAAAAAATGTGACACCTTTTTATTAAAATGATATTATCCCATTAAATGTATTGAATTTTAATTATATGGAGTTTTAACATTCACACCATGATAAAAACTCAATACTTATTCTTATTGATAAATACATATTGTGTAACCCCATTAAACAACATGTTATTTCCCAATATGAAGGCAAACCCATAATTTTACTAAAAATCCCAAACCAAAAAATCCAAATGACATGGTATACCTCATTTAATTTAATATGATTAGACATGAAGCCACTCTCCTCATATGGGGATATATATATCTATATATTTGTAAATCTATACCTATATTATTCATACATGTTTCAATCCAAATTCTTTATATTATGATATAACATACATGTATATGAAATATCTTATAAAATCGATTCTCCATATATTCCATATCATGGTAACTATATATTAACCAGAACATAATTAATAATAAATAAAAGATTCTATGATGAAACATTTTATAAATATTTAGTAACATGTATTACATCCTCAATATACAACAAATATATTTCTATGTATTTTTGGTAGATTTTGACAAAGAATAAAAATAATAATCATAGATGGAAGCCCCTAATAATGGAATAAAAAACATTATGAATAAAAATATGAAAAAATGTAATTTATAATCATTAATATCGCATAATACATATATACTAAAGTAAATCAATGTTAAACATGGATAATAGCTTATAACATGGATTACATGACCCTAACATTCACATAGGTATTTAATTAAACATAAAAAATTTAAAATACATAGTAAATAATGAATAATGTAATATTTATCAATAATAAAAATACATTTCTAGAACTATTTTATATGGAAAATATTTTTTAATTATTCCTCCCTCAAACCCATGCCACTACTATAATAAATAGTACGTTAGAATAACAGAGAACATGGGGTGTCACATATGATAACATCTACTAAACCATACACATAGGATCATAGTAATGTGATACTATACTACTCATGGGTTTTTAAAACCTGAATAAGATAAACATATAGTTTTAGAAAAAAATTATATAATAAAAACAAGAAACAAAAATAAATTCAAATAACCATAACTCTTGGGTATCCCCCAACATGATTCATGTTCCTATTTTTAGTTGATGTTAGTTTTGTATTTGTAGTCAATTTCAATGTCATTTTTCATAAAAATGTTGTTTTTTGTTATTTTCATAAACCATAGCTCTATTATCAATAACATTGAATATATTGGATTAATATGATATCAATAACGGAGATGTTAATGATAGAGATGTGTATTATACATAGAGTTTCCATTTAAAATGTTGTGGACTCTAATTAAAAGTATTATACATAATAAAGGATATTATTTGAAGGGTTATTACATCAATCAAGATTTGTTTTATATGGTATAAGATACATTATATTTTAGAATATGTAATAGAAATAATTGATATAGTGCAACAAAACCCATAATACACTATGTCTCCGGATAAATTTTGTTACATATAATATTAAATGTAAAATGAACGGATGATAGGTTATGTTTTGAAGGAAATTACAACATCACTACCTAACAACATATCATAGAATAATCTATAGTGATTGATGACTAAATAGATTTAAATAGAAGATACCACATTATAAAAATTATTTTTTAAGAGTAATGTTAGGATACATAAGATTAATCTTAATAAAAAACAATTACATTTAAGAATAATATATGAATATGTAACATTAGGTTTTTCATATCAACGTTTTTCATGGGAAAGGATAACATGAAAACACATCCACTATGAAATATTGGTTCCCCTCTGTCTGATAACAGGTAAAGGATTGCACTCTGAAGGATAATATTTTGTAAAAAAGTTTGTCTTGAGAGATAGTGATCGTACTATAAGTTGGAGAATGTGATTTGAAGGATGGGTTGTACTATGGGGTTCCAGTCAATGTTTTTTCCATGAAATATCACCAAATAAAAAATTAATGAGTTTGAAAAATGATTATCATATGGGAAATATATTTCCTCACAATATAAATCATTATGATGTGAAGATATCAAATTTGGTGGAATATATAACATCATATATTTCTAATAATTTTATTTACATTATTTTTAGAAAAATGATCAATAAAAATAAAATATGTTCAGGAGTTCTAGATTATTTGTGAAATTAGGGTCATAATCCACTAACATAAAATAAAATAATACATAACTATTAAAAAACCCATACTATTTACCCTATTTTCTTGGATCTTTTAGTACATCATATGATAATCTATGGAGATGAAAATGAAAAGGGTTATATATAAATCACATTAATGGAATAATAAAAGTAAATAATGGTGAAAAATAATATATGAGATTCAAGAGGAAAATCAAGATAACCAAATGTTGTGACAATAATACATACTCTCATGTAGGAATCAAATGATAAACTACAAGATAAAACTCATTGAATCATCAGAATGTGTAAACAACATAAAACATCACATATTAAGAATATGTTGTGGATAACCGCAAAGAAATCATTATTGTAAATCATTCTTAACCATAAAAATATTATATCAAATTATTCTTAGGTTTACAACATATGAAACATACATGGAATCTCATGAGATTTAAACATTACTTAATGCATTTACGCACTATCAGAGCTTACCCATTATATTTTAACTTTATTTCTACAACATCGATCAAATAACAAGAGAAAATTTTTGTTCATTTCAATATCAAGAGTAAATAATGTGGTATTCATACTCTAGTTTCCCTAGTTATTAATTTATATTTATATTTAGGAGAATAAACTTGATTGAAAATTTGGTTGGGTATTCACAACAAAAGGTTATTCCATAGAAAATCATGGGATTAAAACAATTATACATAATTGTTTATGGAAGAAATTAATGATAGATAAATGACTTATCTCATTTGTTTGGCCTCATTTGTAATGTAAATGGATATTTATAAGCACTATAAAAAACATTCCATTTAAAATATGATTTCATTTTACACTGGAAGTACTATAATCGATAATAGAATGAGGAGAATATCTTATGTTTCAATAGAGATTCTTGATTCTTTTAGAGGATTCAATATAACCATAGAACAACCATAGATCTACTCTAAAGAGGATGGATGAGTGGGGATTAATTCCCAACGTATTTTCATAGGAGTTTCATTAGAGAATGTGTGTATATTTATAATTTATGAGGGGGTATATAAAAGTTAAAATATTGTAAATTTAATATTTAATCCATCCACTTATTAGTGGAATCAATTAAAATTAATTCAATGAATTTTTAATGGTAGAATGAATATTATATAACCATTAAATTATTTATAAAACTAAAATAGGACATCAACCCATCATATTTTATATATGTTATCCAAAATAACTTTTTTTATAAGAATAAACTTAACTAAGGTTACAAAATTTCAAGTATAAATTTATAATTAATATTAATATTAAATTCAAAAAAAAATCTCTTTAAATTAACTGCATATTAAATAAAATATTTCATAATTTGTTACTTAATTCTAACATCTAATTCATGTCATCAAAATTGGGGTACCTGTAAAACCTTAAATTTCAAATTTTTTCTAAAAAATAAACATTGTTAGAAAAATAAAAAAATCACCCTAGGATAATTTAATGCACTTATTTTAGAAAAAAATATCTTGAAAATAATTATTTATCTATGTAAAATTTATAAATTAATTGTATATTCCAAAATTGATCATTCAATGCGTAATATTTACAAACACAACTTTTATAGAAACTAAATTTAGTTTGATGTATGTGAGTGTCCATGTTAGTATTGAATGATTTTTATAAATTATATTTATATTGAATAAATTTGTTAATTTTACAATATTATTTTTCAAATTATTTTTAAATTTATTTATAAATTTAAAATTTAGTGAATGTAATTTTTTAAGAAAAAATAATCATTCCTAATTACTTGGACACATCAACAACAATTTAAATCATAATAAAAATGTATTATCAAGAACTAATAAAATATTTTATGATAATACACTACATTATCCATAATTTTAATTTTATTGTGAAATGTGTTTAACAAAGAAAAAACTAAAATTATAAGTATAAATTTGAATTAAAATATGAATATAATTTTAAAGGTCATGAAATAAATGTCATATGTATAATTTAATAAATATTTCATAAAAGAAATGTTAGATGGAAATTTAGGATGTTAAATTCAACCCCTCTTAATATATTTCATCATCGAAATTTCATTTCATTCACCATGTTTAAACTAATTAATATCTCTTCTAATTCATCACATCATATGGTTCCAATGTTTTTTTGCCATAATTATGTTCCTAATAATAAAAATTGACATGTTTAGTTTTCTTGTTTTGTAAAAAAATATTTCTATATTTTAATATCTTTATAGTATATTTCATGATATAAAGATAATTCTCCATCTATAACACATCTTTCTTCAATACATTTGAGATATCTAATATGGGAATCCTTGAGAGGGATGCATGGAACATGTCATGTACTTTAGAAAAGTTATGTGAAAGTGGTTTTCAACAGGACACAACTCCAACTCAATCAATTATATCTAATGGGATAATATTACTTGGACTAAGAATTATGTCTTTTCAAAACCACATTAATCTATACATGGGGGATATAATATGGAACACTTTTACTCCAAGGATTAAAATATATGTCTCATTGATGTTAATAATTATAACTCTTTATTTTATATTGAAATGATATGATGTGTTATTGAATGAACATAAACATAATATTAATTTACTCTACTAGATCTGGTCTAAATATATTATCGTCTCTTAAATTATCCCAACATATTATATTTTTTTAATTTCATTAAATATTTGAAATATTAGGGATATATATGATTGAAAAATATAATGCTATTTTGTATTAGAAAATTAACTATGACTTGTGTATAAAATATAGATCATTTAAGTCCACTAAACAATCTCTCACCATAACTTCATGTTTCTTGATTTTCCTCTAAGATTTAAAATAATTTTTACAGTGATTTGCCATACTAAAATTCAATTCATTAATTAGAACACATTGCACTATTGTTTAGACTATTGAGGTGAATCATATTTCCTCATCAGATATAATATATATTTTTGTATTAAATGTAGCCTTACCACATATATAATGTATATTCAATGAATATAATTGAGTGAGAAATCCTCATATGTGGAAATGAAATGGGATGTCATTATATGAAGTTAAACTACCACCAATATGAAATTAACCCATTTGGTTTTTTAGAAAACCTATAACAAAATCCATGGTGGGATTTTAACATTTCAATTCTAGTATGGGCAATGATTTTTTCATCCACATAAGATTTTCTCTTTCACCATTCACTTTATGACATACCTAACAACTTGATAAATAATATAACATCTACTTTATCATATTTTTACACATACAATTACCTCATATATCTTTAAACATTTTGATTCGTCCTAAGGGAATGGATAATGTTGATCTATGACCCTCAATCAATTGATACTTATTTTTTTAGTAACTGATGTTATATATTTTTCATGTACTAAATATCAAAACTCCAACACTAACAATATTAAATTTTGAGGCTATCTCCTTCTATATAGGATCCACATTCTTCTATATCTCCACATTATCCGTTGGATATCCCATGATCATCTCCATAATGGATGGTTAAAAAATAATTTGAGAAATAAAGGATGGGTTTCATTCATTTATAATACCCATGACACTCCTTTTAATTTATTATAAAATAGGATCATTCTCAATAATCTTCCTAGATATGGTTTGAAAATATTTTCTATATAGATAATCATCAATCTAATTAACCATTTCAAGATTATGGTTGATTGAGACATTAGATACCTTGATTAAAATTAACCATATTCATTGGTTCATGTTTACCTCATTCTATGAGAATATATAATTCGGGATGGAAATATCCATATATATATAACACATTACACAAGAGATATAATGGATCCAAAACCTAAATTCAAATATTTATATATCCAACTCCATATCATACATTGTATAATTATTCTCATTCACCTGAAAATATACTAGTTCATAATACACCACATTATTACTATGAAATTGTAAGCAACAAAATCTATTCATTAATGAATCACTATATATCACATATCATTCCCTATAAGAGGGTAGTGTGAGTGTAGGTTCCATAATTAGCTAGTTCTTTAACTACATGCAATATTCTTCATATGTATCATACTAGAAAAATTTAACCTCCTTCAATGATAATGTGGTTAGTAGGTTTGAAAATTATGAAATATTTCTCACAATTACTGATATGATCCAAATAATCTAATTAGTTAATAGATCATGGTTATAGATTTTTAAGGAAATTACATAAACATTATCATCATTTATAGATAAACAGAAATCATAAATTTTTTTCAAAAATCCCCATTAATGGTACATTGAATATCTAAAAAAGAAATTTTTTCTACATTGAAATTAATATCACATTTCAGAATATTTTTAGAATAATATTAATATTATCCTCAAATTCCTCTCTACACTTTTAGTATATCATAAAATAATATATAAATATTACTATAAATTTACTAATGAAATATCTAAATAATCTATTCATTAATTCAGTGAATAATAAATGATATTTTTCATCCTAAATGAAATAAAAATGAACACCTTGAGTACATACATTGTGTGAAATGTAATCATGAGAATATCCACTTCAACAATTTATTAGTGATATTCAACCCCTAGTCCATATTATATAACTAATATGCTATACATATCTAAATAAATAAGTTCCCAATCCATGGATTTGGACACTTCTCATGAATCCCTCCCTCCAAAGATTCCCCTCATATGATGGAAATGAAGAAAGATAGATAGTGACCCATGTGTCCCACCTCCAGTAGGCCCCGGGGTGGCAACCAATACCAAGGGTATATAAATTTCACAACATGGGTGGAATTACCCTTTATTTAGTAACCAATATCATGAGATAATATGTATCATTCTCTAATCAACTACAATACATATATATAATAATGGAAAAAAGTGTCCCGCAAGCATGTTAAGAGTCAAATTGCTAGAAATAAAATGAAAATATCCAATATAAATACCCTGAAAACAAATCAAATCATAGAAACACCAACTATATTAATGCGTTACCTAGTAAGGACTAAAAAAATATTCATAATCATCTAAAAACCCAAAAACAATTTTAAATATGTAGGGTGAGTATACACGTATACATAGTAGTATAAGTCAAAGTCTCTTTTTCAAAAGTGGGGAAACATACTAATTCCCCTATGGGAAAATTCAGAAACTCAAAATCACCTAACATGGTATACTATCCACCCTAACCTCACTAAGGCATGCTCACCAAATAACATAAGTCCAATAATGAAAATTATTAAGCACATCGATTATATGGTATCCGACTCCACTTCCCACTTGTTAACTACTCATCCCCAATGGAGAATTTCCTCATGATACCATACTCTTCCACAAGCCCCACTATCACAACTGGCCCATACACACCTAGTCCACATACCACATTCCACCCAAAAACAACTGGGTCACAACCACATCACATCCCACTAGAAAACTCATAGACCACAAAACCACAACCTCATTTCAAAAAACATGGGAAATTATAACATATCTCATCTCGAATACACATTGGAAACACACCTCACCTGCTGACACCTGGGCCTCAGAACCACACCACAACCTACCTAAATAGTCATGGGCTACCAAATCCAAGAAGTGTGAGTAGAGAAGAATCAATAACCATCCATCCATCCTACCACTGGGATGCTGCTAAAGGACACCCTCAAACATAATAATGGGGGTGTTCTCCATGTAGTGATCAACATTGGTGGGGTTCATATAAAAATAAAAAAACTACATATATATATATATACTTTCCAAGCACTCAATCCAACCTATGGATTTTCAAAACTAACAACCTACCCCCCAAAAAACTCTATTGATTCCACCTCTAATGCATAACCACATAGCCATCCATAGAAACAATTCATAACCTCAACTAGTTAATTAAACCAATTATCACTTTGCATTATAAAATTCATCTAATTATTTATTCCATCCCTACCTAAGAAACTTCAATATTCACCACACCACAAGTAAAATCATAACCGACATACACTTGAAAAATGTCTCTAAAACTCTAGGTTAAAGGCCCATGCAAGGTAACACCATCTTTATTCAAAATAACCCCTCCCAAACCATCCTCTGTAGCCCCACTGCACGAAAATCACCACATCCATAATAATAAAAAAACTTAACGAAGCTGCTGTCCTATTGCAAAAAAAAGACCATGCTCAACAACCATAACACTAACCAGATTCACACCCTCTATTCCACAAGTTTATCCATTCCACATTCAATAAAAATATAAATATGAGATTCCATTACACCACCTGCACAACTTCATACACACATCCACACTCCCACTCCACCAAAACTGTAGCCCTTCTACACAAACATGCCACACCACACCAACAAAAACCCCCATGTCTACCCATGTACACACAAATGGTTTTCTAAATGTAGTACCACACAACCCAGACAAGATAGAAAAGATCCACACACATCAAAAAACCACACATATCAAGGAAAATTGTATTAAGATTTAACAAACTTGGTTTTCAATTAAACTTTGATAAAATTAGGGGTTATCATAGAAAACGTTTTATCCTTGGGAGTCCGTTTAATTTTATGGATATATGAGATTAATTATGTTTTCATGTTCATATCCATTAATAGAAGATTAAAAACTATTATTCCTGATTCAACTGAGCTATTAGATACCACCATCGACCAATAATTTCGGAGGGAATAAAACCTCAACAATTCATAGAATACATCCAAGATAACAGATAAAACAACACAATACTCATCATCATCATCTTCCCCACCTCTTATTTATTAATAAGGTAGAAAAATCTGTCACTGTAACATGTATGTTAATATTCACCATAATGTTAATATTTATTTGGATTCGACTTTATTTTCAAAGTGACGTCAGTTTACCCACCCCACATGATACACAATTAAATGAGAGATGAAATAATTCCTACCTAAAAAATGATCATCAACTCCTACTTGAACAAAATATAGGAGGGCACACAAGAAGAAATATGGACTCCAAGGAAAGTTGGATCAAAATTACACAACATTACTCAAACTCCTTGTGGAAGGAAGGGTCTGGGCTCACCAATATAAAATGGAAACACATTTGGAAGAGAAGATCTCAACATAGAAGGGCCCAATCCTCTATTAAAGTAAGGAAATGGTTTCAAGGGCCATTAATGTCATATCATGGTCAGGATTACACAGTCTGACTATTTGAAAGTCCTCGGAGCTTTAGGATATAAAATATATAATTAATATTCATTGATATTCCTTTTTAAATTCTTAAACATGAGGGGTGACTCATTTAAAATAAAATAGAATATAAAGGGAAAAAATGGAAAAAATGGGCAAAACTAGTAATGACTCACAGAGAGGTGAGTCGCTGACATGAGTCACTAATAGTGAGTCACCAGTGCTACTCCCAAAAAAAATCACTGATGAGACACACAGATAGTGAGTCACTAATGTGACTCACTGATGCCACTCACTAACTCCCATCCAACCAACGACCTCACTTACTGACGACCTGCCCTACCGACACCCTGACCAAACGAAGAACTAACCTACTAATGACCTCACCTATTGACATCATGACCAACTGAAAACCTGACCTACCAATGCTAAGCCAATGATGATTATTCATCGATGCATCCTACCGATAGAAAAAGTTTAATTTTAGTATACTCTTGAAATGATCAACTGTTTTATCCAAGAACACCACAAACAAAATATTTTGAAAAAATAATGTAATCGGAAGGTCCGAGCCATTACATTAGATACCTCCCATAATATCCCCCCCCTGATAATTCAAATAAAGCCCTAGGAGAAAGAGGGGTCTAAACAACCACTCGATAAGATACCACTCAAGGAAAAATCACTTTGTGATGTTTGAAAGGTGGAGTGAATCCTCCACATCCAAGAACTCCTCCTCCAATATCTACATCCCAAAAAAAAGGAACACCATATAAGAACTAGATATCTGGACACATGAATTAGGAAATTCCTTCCTCCATGTCAATATATTATCCACTCTAGGTAGTACTGACTCATCGACATGGTTTTAATCACATCTCAATTAATGAGTATCAATTAGGAATCAGGTCCTCCCCATTCTACATATCAGGACTTCCTAAAACATTATGTAACAAGGAATAAACCCATATTATAGAATATAAGGTTCAATAATTACATACCAAATAAATTCAAAATAGAAAAACTAAAAAAAACTCTTGGTATTTGGAAAAAATCTGTAATTCTCTCTTCCATGTACTCTCTTCCAGACCACCATTCCTCCACAACATTAAAAACAACGGAACGGTCTATCTATACACAAACTTTCCCAGAAGATCCTGTATCACCCCTAGCCACTCCATATCTGTTGTGTCATCCTTGATATCCAACTCTTCATAGAAAAAGACATGTGGGTTATCATGATGATACAGATGACGTAGGGGGGGATGAAAGACGTTGTGAATCCTCTCCAACTATGGTGGAAATTACAACTAGAATTCCACCTCACCAACTCACCCCATGACCTCGAAGGATCTAAATAAATTGGGAGAAATCATGACCCCCTACATAACCTATATTTTCCATATCGAGGGGAAACCATAAAGAACACATGGTCTATAACCTTGAACTCCAAGGGACTCCTCCTATGACCAGTATTCAAATTCTACTAGACATGTGTTTCCTTAAAACTCTAATGGAAATGCTAAAACTTCTTGATCGTACTCTGCACCACATTCGGACGAGGAATAACTACATCCCTATCATTAGCCCATCACAGGGGTGAACAAAACAGTCTCCGATACAAATATTAGAACATAGGAATAAAAATGGAAGAGTGATTTCTATTATTGTAAAAAAAACTCTACTATGTAAATTTGGAACACCCAAAATCCAGAAAAATAAACAATATATGCCCGCAACATGTCCACCAACATCTAGATTGTCTATTCTATCTGCCCATATGTATGAGGGTGGAAAGAAACATTGAGGTATAAATGAGTGCCAAAATCATACTGCAATCCCCTAAAAACTCATGAGGTAATGTGTATATCACAATCCCAGATAATGGATCTTAAAACTCCATGTATCCAAACCACTTCATCGTCGTACCTACGTTCTAATTCATTCACTGAGCCCCACTCCTTAATTTCTTAGAAGTGATCGAATTATTCAGTCGATCCACAATTACCCATATTATATTTCATCCTCAATGAGACTAGTTTAATCCAATGATTATATCCATTGAGATGTCCTCCCACTTCGACTCAAGGAAATCTTGGGGCAACAAACAACTACTGAGAACATGGTGCTCATATTTTACATGATAGCACACTAAGAAAATTTCCACAAACTCCACCCATAATTGTTTCATCTAGGGCTAGCAAAACCTTTCCATAATTCCATATTACATCATGGAAACTTCCAAGTGTACTTCTAGGGGTGAGATATGAATCTTTCATATAACTCCCTCATGCATCGCCAATAAATAAAATATATTTTCATGGAAGATTATCAGATTTTGAAAATACTTTGACTATCCCCCAAGAGAATCACACTGGTCAATCCGATCACGCATCACCTCTGCCTCAGAGTATTCCCATTGAGACTCCTCCACCTATTTTCTCAAAGATGACTTCAAAATCATATGAAATTAACAGCCTCTACCACCATCAATCCACACATCTAGGTGTAATAAAGTCAACTCCTCCATCATCTTCCAAGCATCTACAGTTTGTCAAAATTCCTTATTATGTGACTTATTACTCAAGGAAGAAACCAAAACATTCCCCATTTCATTGGGGGTAAGAGATCTCTAATTAAAGATACTATATAAATTGTATCCACCTCCACTGCTGCAAGTTTATCTCTCATGGGGAAATGATATCCCTCAATCTCTTGTGATATTTGATGACCACAAAGTGCTCCCTAATGAGTAAATGTTGCCACAAATTCTTCACAAACTTGACTGCTGCTTGATCTAGATCATGGGTGGCATAGTTATATTCATTAAGATGTAACATCATAGACTCATAAGAGTTCACTCCCCATTGATGCATCAATACTCACCCCAATCCTAGATGGAATGAATAACAAAACATCTCAAACATAACCCCTTCATATGGAATCCTAAGCAATAGTTCACTGAAACACTTCCCCTTCAAATACAAGAAAGCTAGATGAGACTGATCACTCCACAAAAAGGCCTATTATTTTTGGGTCAGATACATCATTGAAGCTGCTACTCGATAGAAATCAGCTACAAATATCTGGTAATAGCCTTTTAGACCAAGAAAGTTATGAGCATCCTCTACAATATTGTCTGTAACTTATGAATAAACTAACTCAACATTCAATGAGTCTAATATTATCCCTAACTGATCCACAACAATACTGAGGAATTTCACCTCTCATGTCCAAAATATACCCTTGAAAATATTACCATAGAGCTAGTGGCATCGAAGAACCTCCATGATAGTTCTATGATTCCTGGAATGCTCCTCCTCTGAATTCGAGTATATGAGGATGTCATCGATGAACATTGGAATAAACTAGTCCAAAAACCCACAAAAGATAGTGTTCATAAGTCCCATGAACTCATCCAGTGTGTTCATAACACTGAACTACATAACCACAAACTTGATGTGCCCATACCAACATCTGAAAGTTGTCTTTGGGATTTCACCATCATTTACCCTCAATTGGTGATTCCCATACCCATGATAGATATGTAAAAAAACAAAATAATACCCTCATATAGTTGAAACAATCTTCTCTCTTTGGGATAGGGTGACAGTTCTTGACCATTTCCCGATTCAATATCCTATAATCTATGTAAAACCTCACTCCACCATATTCATTCTTTGATAATAGGACCAGAGAACCACATGGAAATACACAAGCCAGATAAATCCCTTCTCAATCAATTCATAAATCTAGATCCTTAGCTACTGTAGCTCAGAAGGTTTTTTCTAATAAAGAGTCATCAAAATCTGAGAAGCACCAAACTGAATGTATATCTTGAAATCAACATCATGTTGAGGGAGTAGAGTCACAAACTCATCAAGAAGAAAATCAATAAAATCCCTAACAACTTTGGTAGCCCCCACAATATCTACATCTACTAATTCCACTAACATATATACTGACAAAGAAACAGAGGCTCCACATTCCGACTACCCATCAGAGAACTCTTCTCACCAATGAATTCCACATGTTTTCCATCCACATCTAATAACATGACTCCTCTCCGAAAGAAGTCTATAACATCAAGAATAGAGTAAAACCAGTCGATGCTAATGATGACATCATATGGTTGCATCTGTAGTAGGAAAAGATCCCGACAGGACAGATGCGGTCCCATCATCAGTCTACATCCCCGGTACACATCAAACAAGTTGGTTTAAACTCTAACTGTTGTACTCAAAACTTAGGGAATATAAAGACTATCTATGTACTGTCATTGAGCATGGGCTATACCAGGTGAAATAAAGTTGTGAGAAGATCATGATTCAAGAAAGGTGCAAACAAGAGTATTAAACATGGTGATTGTGCCTCAAACGATCTTTCATCCTACTAGAACTGCAATCTATGAGGCATGAAACTGGCCACACCTATCTCATGTTCCCCTATATATTTGACCACCTCTTCGATGAAGTCTAGGTCAAGGTACTTGAGAAACACCCTAATGTTGGCCTCCACCTGGTTTATCTGCCCTCATTGGAGAAGAATCCCGTTGTCCCTAATGCAAAAATGCCTAGGACTGAAACTACTCATGAAGAGAGTGTCGAACCTTCCCACCTCTTGCATACTGAACTAAATCAAGGCACTGATTCTGATGGTGTACATGGCCTTCACAAGGGAAACTGCTCTGTCACAAGCCTATGGGAAAACCACAAGGACCATAAGGTCGAAACTAAAACCTCAAAGTTTGACTCCCCACTACACGAAACCCTAAAACACCTAGCACCTGAGACATGATTTTGGATGTGTTTCCATTTATAGGACCCTACTGGCTCCAATCCAATGGTAGGCCTCCTTGTGATTACATCCTCTCAACCACTTTTTCCTTTTTATGGACCTCTTGGTATGTCAGAAAAGAGACGATAGAAACTACTTATTAGAGAGAGGGGTGATGTGCATCTTCTAAGCATCTCTCCCCTGAATCCTCATCCAGAAAGATATATGGATCAATGAAAAGGAGATTCTCTAACTTTATCCCTAGTTTTTATATTGACTTAATCCTCTACTGGAGGGAGAGTAGAACCTATCACTTCTCATCCTTCATGTACAATGAAAATAATTCTTCCTGGAACTCTTTCACCAAATCAACCCACCGAACATCATCCTCCTTTCTCTCCCCAAGGTACAACATCCACCACTGATATGAAATTACCCTCATCTAACTAATTGCAAATGGAACCCAGTACTCCATCGTAGCCTAGATCAGGCTGAAGGTAATCTCAAGCTCTTCGATCCAAAAATATTTCTCCATGTCAGAGACACTACCCTTGTACATTAATTAGGTCTTCCACTAAAAATAATGTAACATTATCTACCACTGGTTTCCTCCTCCTCTTGATCAACCCTCGGCCGATCATCTAGACCAGCCAATTGGGCCTCCACTATATGTGCCAGTTGTGGATAATGATCGGGTGCTACATCTGAATGGTATCAAGGAACTCCTATGAATGAGAAGTATGAAATTTATTTATCATTTATTTTAAATCAGTTTTTATTTTAATTTCCCAAAACTCTCAATTACATACAAGAAGACGAGTAATCATGATGCATGTAACATTACTAGGGTCTCTATCCCAAAATGGTGTAGCCTCACTTGGTATTTTGGTATGATTATAGTCCTTTCATAGGATCACTGGGGCCCTAAAATCCCATTCCCCAGCCGATCATCCCAGACCTATGTCACTCACCAAGATCACCTCATATTGTTTCCCTGCCAACCCAATCAATACTCACTATGCATAACTCCAACCTACATCCTCTCTCTCAACTATCAGACTCTAATACCATTATGTCCTAACATCATTCCATCAAAGATTCCCCACATGAGATGATAATGGAGAAAGGGAGATAATGACCCCCCAAGTCCTGCCTCCACTAGGCCGCTAGGTGGTGACCAACACCAAGGGTATAGAAATCTCACAACATGGGAGGCATTACCCTTTTTATAGTAACCATTACTAGAATATAAGATGTATCATCCTCAAAACAAATTTAATAAATATATATAAAAAAGATAAAAGAAATCCCTCTTTTATATTTAAAGTAAAACTGTTAGAAATACAGTGAAAATATTTATAGTAAGTCCCAAAAGAAAAAATATAATAAGTGAAATAGAAACTACCCCAACGCCTAAGATAGTGAGTTATAGTACAGTCTATGTAATCTCCCTGGAAACTTGAGAACAATTGTATATTCCAAGAGTGAGAATACAAGTACACTCAGTTGGAATGTCCAAAGTATATGATGCACAAGTGGGGGAAACATATTAATTCCACTATTATAAAACAACATATACCCAAAAGAACTTAAAAAGGTATACTATCCACCCCAACATCACTATGGAATAGTCACCAAACAATGAAATTCATATAATGTAATGTAGTAAGAACATCGAAGATAGGGTACCCCGCACCACTTCCCACTAGTTAACTTTTCATACATAATGGAGAACATCCTGACGCTACCACCATCTTGCACAATCCCAACTATCACAACCTTCCTACACACATGTGGGCCACATACCTCACACTACCCACAAAAACCTAGTCGAAAACCACAACATATCCCTCCCACAGACACATGGCCTACAAAACCACAACCGAATACCAAATAAACCTGGTAAAGTACATCATATCTAATCCCAATGACACTTGGGAATCACACCTTTCCCACATACACTTGGGCCTCAAAACTGCACCAAAACCTTTCCAAAGAGTCTAGGACTACCAATTCATAAAAGTGGGATCAAGAAAGAGACAATAACCTGCTATCCAACATCCCAATGAGTTGTAGGTAATTGACACCCCCCATAACAATGCGTGTGATTGGGACATAGTGCACAACATTGGTGTGGATTGTATAGAAACCCCAAAGAACAACATGTATATTTATTGGTACCAAACACTTATCCCTAGCTATGGGTTTTCAAAACAAACAACCCTCCTACATAAAACTACCCTATATTCCACCTCTAATTAATAACCAAACAACCACCCAGAAGAAAAAAATCACAACACTAGCCAATTCATTCCAACAATTATCACTTTGAATAAAATTCCTCTTTTAATTATTTATTTCAACACTACTCGGGAAACTGCCAAACACAACACACCAAAAGTAACATCATAACCACCACACAATTCACAAAAGTATATGTATACTCTTGGAGAAAGGACAATATAATGCATCACCATAATTTTTCAATATTACCCCTCCAAAACCATCCTCAACATCCTCAATACATGAAAATAACCACATCAAGTAAAACAATAAATCTCAACCAGGTTTCAGTCGCACTACACATACAGAACATGCCCAAGAACCATAATAGAACCCAGATGTAGACCAACTGTTTGAAACGTCCATCCATTCCTCAATCAATCAAACACTCCATATGAGATTCCATTACACCACTTGAACCACTTCAATCACACATCCACTCTCCCACTCCACCAAAATAACAACCCTTATGCACAAACATGCCACACCACACCCACATAACAAACCCCCTTTCCCACCCATGTACCCACAATAGTGCTTCCAACCGCCTAACCACACAACCTGCACATGAGAGAAAATATCCACACACATCACAAAACCACACCAATCAAGGAATAGTGTATGAATTTTTAACACATTCATTCATTAAATACACTTTGAAAAAATCATGGGTTATCACAGAAAAAAGTGTGATCATGGGAATCCATTAAATTAACAAGATATATTTTATTAATAAATTTTTCATGTTCATAATCACTCAACATAAGATTAAAAACATGTATTCAAGAGTATGGTGCGAAAACAGAGACCACCAATGGACATAATATTCATAGGGAATATGGCCAACATAATTCATAGAAGGGATCAAGGATAAAAAATAAAACAATATGAGCATCATCATAATATTACCCACACTTAATTTATTACTAAGGTATCCAAACCCATTATTATAATTGGTCAATTCATCTTCAAAATTCCCTTCATTTGGATTTTGATTCAACCATATTTTCAAAGAGACCTGAATTTACTCACCCTTCATAAAACAAAATTAAAATGGAGACGAATGAATTCCTAACTCGAAAAATAGATGATCAGTAATTCTTCCTTGAGCTAAAAATAGGAGGTTATGCATGTAAAATGAAGGACTACAAATAAAACTATATCTGAAGGCAACAAAAAACACAAAACTCCTTTTAAACATGAGCATTATGATATTAAAGATATAATTAATATCATTTTATACACCTTTATAAATGCGTATACATGATAGGTAACTCATTTAAATTTAATTAAAACATAAAGGCGTCAAACTAGAAAAAATGAGAAAAAAATCGAAATAACTCACTGATGGGAGAGTCACTAATGTGAGTCACCGACACGAATCAATGATACTAGTCACCGATGTGACCCACGGATAGTGATTTACCAATGTGACTCATTGATGCCTGACCTACCAACGCCCGTTATACTGATGCTCGACCTACCAATGCTCGGCCTATCGGTGCCCTAACCTACTGACACCCTGACATACCGACCCCCTGACCATTAGATGATGATCCACTAACTCCTAGTAACATACATGTCCTATGGATAAAAAAATGTAATTTTGAGACACTCTTGAAATGAGATACTGTTGCCTCCCTAAACACCCCAAACATTAGATTATTAAAAAGTAATAGACCGGGTATGTCTTAGCCATTGTAACACATATTCTTTATCATGATCTAGTTGAGCACAAAATATTAAATGAAATGTCACATTGACCCATCATTATTTTTTAAAAAGTGGACTGATGAACCCCATTGTGATTAATATGGTAACATGATGTCAATTTCCAAAATATCAGAAGTTACATTAATTAAACATGATGATAATTGAGTTCATTTTGTATGGATATATGGATTTCTCTAGGGATACATGTG
This sequence comes from Viscum album, assembly GCA_963277665.1. Lineage (NCBI taxonomy): Eukaryota > Viridiplantae > Streptophyta > Magnoliopsida > Santalales > Viscaceae > Viscum > Viscum album. The sequence goes on along the minus strand of OY728120.1, from coordinate 1,061,370,021 downwards.
TATGTTCAATTGATAACTCAACCCATAGATTAGGTGGACGACCATGAAACTATTCAGGGAATTCAAAATCATATTCCATTATAAATGGATAGTCATGTAGAATGATCAATAAATTTATATAAATCATATTATACAAACATTCTTTTAGAACGGGTAATATTATTCAGGCTTGAGAGGGAGTTTCATAACATGATTCATCTGTATACTTGCAGTTTTATAAAATTGGATGATGATTTAGGTGTTTTAAGATGATTTCTATCTCTTAAAAATTTATATTAGGGCAATATAAGTATAAAATATATATTCCTAGTATAAAATTGAACTCTACTAATGTGGGTATGAAAATGTTTCTGTGAGATTTAGTCAAAATATATTAACTATAGAGTAGTTATATGGTAGAGAAGAAATAATTTTCATATACATTTATTTCACTAATAACACAACCTCATTATTTGGATATGTTCATTGAATCAATTTGTTAATAATGGATGATATGAAAGAATTATTAGAAGTAAAATCAAATAGAATGTTTTATTTTGATGAATTTATAACTAGAACACACATCAACACTTCATTTTCAAGATCTATATATTCACATTCAAAATAAAAAAAAAATTATCTTATATCCTTAGATGTTTTTATCATTAATGTTTTTTTAAACAAACATGTATTTTGGAAATAATTTCATAATTTCCACATTCTTTGAAGATAAATCATGAAACCATACAACGAGTATTCATAAAAACATTATATTCTTTAGTCATATCTAGGTAACATTACATAACCCTCTAACATTCAATTTTTTTATTCCTGTCCCCTATACACATCGAACAAAACCTGATCACCTTGAAAGAATTTCATGGATACCAATTCCCATAATTTTGGAATGTGGTTAGTTGGATTATCTTTTCTCCTTTAATATTAACTGATTATCCAGTAATGATATAATCTATCATTGATATTTTATCTATAGTATTGTTAGAAATTTGAGAATCAATATCAACCATTTCATCCTTAATATCCCAAGTTAATATTTCTTCATTCTTAAAGACCTCTCGAATTAATAATTAATTTTAAATAATTTGATTAAAACCTCTAAAGTAGTAGATAAATTTACTTTTAGTATCCTTGAAAAATATTGAGGTGCATCAGGCATGATTTTTTTTCAATTTTTATTAAATAATATCTTTTTCCACTTTTTCCCTTAAGACCAAATAATCCCCTCCACATTTTAAGGAAAATTGTGCTAGGAAAATATTTACTGGAAAAATTATTCAGAAAACAATCACATTTTGTTTATTTAATAATATCCTTTAGAATTGTATTATTTTTCTTTCTCTACCACTAATTAGATTACCCATGCAGTCAATAAATGAAAAATGAAAAATTATTTTTATTTGAGATATGGAGGATTAGGAATATTTTCTTAGTGGTGTTAATAAATTTCTCCACCATTAGATGATATGAAGATTTAATAAAATTATGAGGGATTTTTTTTGGAAAATTATTTAAATCCAACATTTTTTTTCATAATAGGATCATGTTCAACTAAAATCATGTTTTTAATCATAACAAAAATATTTTTTTTCTACTTCAATGATGATCTTAACACATATTCCCATTATATTATAAATTTCATTAGGGAAATCATTATTTATCCCGTCACATATCATTTCTAACATGAATAATCTTTTTTCATACTATTTTATTGACCAATTAATTACACGTTATAGGAATACATGATTCAATAAGAATAAATAATTTCAAACTATATAACATCGAGAGGATGGAATATATAACCTAACATGTTAACCTCTGAGTATAAATGAAGGTAATACATTGTTAATTTACTATTACATTTTCTAAACTTATACTTAAATAATTCAAAAAGGTTTATAATGAGGATATAAATTATCTAACTAATATTTTCAATCTAGGTTTACATTTAGGACACTTTTTCATGCACCAGGTGGAGATTGTGTTAATTCCTAATGCATAAATATCAGGATTTTAACTCATTGGTCCATTACTACATGAACATGCTTCCACATGATAGTATCTAGATAACTATTTCATTTCAAGGAAAACTACACTCAGTGGAATTTACGAAAATATTTGATGTTTTAATTATTATACATTGCCTTATGTATTCCAAATTATTTATCTTACCATAATCCACAAAAATATCTACATGTTATTTTAATATAATATAAAATAAACCATATTTATAATATAATGAATTTCAATATGCATTGCATATTGTTATTTATGAAAAAACCAAAATTATGAGATGCCTAGTGTGTATTTGAATTATTTTTTATAATATATTAAAACATAATTAAATATAAAAATATTATTTAATACGCTATAATGTGCTCCAATATTACTTTTTAACTACTAAAACAACATATGATAGCATAGGGACATACAGAAGATAGGGGTAAGATAAAAATCTCACCAAGGGAATATTAAAATTATACCATGATGATAAACAATACACTATATTTAAGATGAATATAATTATATCATAAATAGGATGTATTACATAAGAAAATGACATCATAAAAATGAAAATTATCATAGAATGTTGAAACAACATAAAACATTATATTTTAATAATTATACATGGTTAATAAATAAGAAACAATAAGTATCATTTGAGGTTAACCACCACGAATTATAACATAGTGTTATTAGTTTAACAACATGTTCTCCATACTTGTTATCTCATGAGATTTAAACATTAATGATTTCATGGGATCACTCATTGGGATGACCCTTTATATATCTAACATTACATGTTCCACATCCATCATATAATAATATATCATATTTCATCGATAAAATCCAATGAGCAGGGAAGGTGGGTTTCATACAAAGTGGAACTAAATAAATGAAATATTTTTTTATCATCGTTAATAACATTAAATTAAAATATGGTTGTGTGTTAAAAACATAATGTCATTACATCAAAAATCCTTTGATAACATCAACGACATAAAGTGTATGCATTTAATATTATGGGATGAATTAATGAGAGAGAATATTATTTTTTATTATTTAAAAATATTTTTGACTATAACGGGATGTGTATAAACAAAATATAACATAATTTACTATGAAACAAAAGTTTTATTATTAAAAAATTACTTGTATGTGAATGAGGAAGTAGAGAATCACAAACCATGATAGAGAGCCTATTAAAGCAAGAGGGGGAAACCTTAGAACCTTAGATGAACAATGAGGATATTTTATTGTGGTGTAGTGAAATATTATTAATATTAAATTTGATGGGGGTAGAGCCTATATGTATAATGAGTGGGTATTTATACAAGAGTAGGGAGGTGTATAAGGGTTAAAATACTGATTATTGTAATATTTATTCCTAATAGATAGGGTGGTATCAATTCAAAAAAATATGATTGATAATTAATTATCAAAGTAGGATATATTGACCATTTAATAAAACCAATATAAAATGTTAGATTCCAAACCCCTCACATAATACATTGAATCAAAAAATATTTTTAATTTATAAAAATTCTACTTATAGTTTTTAATTTGGATGTACACTTTTCTGAATTCAAATAAATATTTTTAAATTAAATTATATACTCCTAAAATTCATTTTTTGTTGATGATAATATTTAATAATTTTCATGTAATGAATATCTCATAATGTTATATTTATTATTGTGGTACCCTTAAAAGTTATATTTTTACTATTATCCATAAAAATAAAACCTGTTATGAAAATTAAAAAGAATCAATCCTAGATAATATTGATGATATGAGTAAAAAAGTAATTTCTTTTTATTGAAAAAAAAAATTTATATTTCCCAATAAACAATTAGGTACGTAAAATTAGAAACATGATATTTATGATATCTAATTACATAATGAGATAGGTTTGTGTGCACATTACTATTTAAAATTTTTTGTATGTTATATTACAATTGATTTATTTAATGAATATTATGAAATTTTTTTATAATTAAATAAAGTTTAATTTTTAAAATGTAATTGGAAAAATGAGATTTATAATAAAAACCATTATTTTTCATAATTATAAGTCGATAATAATGTCCATTTTACTTTTTTAAAAATTATATTATCATGACATAATAACAATTTTTTATACAACCCTACTATTTATTTCATATTTAAAAAGGATTTATATCATAAAATATCACTTAATACAACTCAAAAGATCGAGTGCTATAGTGTCTTTGTGAATTAGGTACATCACATAACAACTTGAAACATGAAATGAAACATCTTTATTGATAACTTATTTTTCATGAGCACAACTATTCTTTATACATAACATTGTATGGGATAACCTAAGGACATGCATAAGAAAGGGGTGAGCTATAAATCCATGTAAGGGAATAAACATGGCATAACATGTGGTAGATAATACATGTTAGAAAATAGAACTATCAAAGGATCGTAAAATGAACATGACTCTAATTTCAATGAATATAATGATAATAATAACATGGAAAATGTGGCAACAACAAACATCATTATATTAGCATGAGTCAAGGATCATTGCATATGGAGGAACATGGGACAAAACACATCGCACATAAAGGATCATGAGTCAAATATCATTAAAAATGAAGAATAATGAGTCAAATATCATTTCACATGAAGGATCATGATTAAAATATCATTTCACATGATATATCATGATAATAAACATTACACAATTCATTGGAGCTCTATCAGAGCCCACCCTTTAAAAACATTTCAATATCAGGCTTAAGTGTGCCACATAGATCATATAACATGGATCCATTCAACATCATAATTTTATTTCATTATATAGAAATGTGGAATACATAAATGTAATTCCATAATAAATTATATTATTTAATTAATGGTGAAAAACCTTAATAGAGAAATGGGTATTGTATTCACTACACATTTATTTTGGCATGGTAAATCAAGGTGTGATTTCCATAACTTAATGACGTCATATGAAATTTGATAAAATGGGTTAATGAGTGATAAAGGGGTCTCAAGTCAATTAGATATCATATAGATAGTATGAGAGATGTGTAAGGACATTACTCAATATATATAATTGTAAATAGAAGGTGTAACAAAATAAAAAATCTTGAAGAAAGAGTAGAAAGCAAAAGAACTCTCACAAAATTTCGGCATGGTAATAGGTGTAAAAATAGGATATTAGGAGGGTTAAATGAGAGTGAAAAGATATTTCATCATTTATATAATAATTTTATATTAATCTGGATTGGTATTAATATATCCCAACAAAATAAAATTTAAATTAATTAGGCATATCATATATGAAGTGCTTGATTAAAAGAGGAGAGAGTGAATCCCTTACAGAATTTTAGCATAGTAATGGTTTGGGTATAAGTTCAAATGGGGGGGGGTATAAATTTAAAATAATTGAAATAAAATCAATTGGATAGATTTTTAATTATTATAAATTATTGGAAACACAAAAAATCAAAATTAAAGGAACTAATCTTAATGAAGGTTCTTGAATTCAAATGTTATAAGATAAATCCCTTACCTAGTTGTGGGACTCCCAATGACTGGGAGAGGATTATTGGTAGCTTGAGGGAGACATGATTGGACTCAAGGGTGCATACAGAATATGGTTTATTATTTTCAATGAGTTTTAGTGAAGGTAAATGAGATCTCAGGTGTATTTATATAAGAAAGGAGGAGGATTTCTTTATTATTTTCGGGTCTAGACACTTAATAATAAAATAATCAAACCCAAAAACCATACCATAATATATTCAAATGGTATAATCTAAAGGAGGGTGGTATACCTCATTTTATGATTATAATAACCGAATATAAGAAAATATTTTCTTTTTCATATTTGTAGGTGAGTCACACTTTAAAAAAAATCATTTTAAATTCGTAAAATATATTACAAGTCTTGGAGGATTCACTAAGGATTTCTAAAATAAATAAAGTAGACATAAAATATATTATATGATAGGAATAACATATATTTTTTCAAATATTTATTTTATTTCATTTATTACATCATTATTGTGCCATTATGAAATTTTCAAACACATCGTATATTTATACAGTATTTAATTTTTACCAAAAAAACACAACTGTCTTAAAATATTTTGAAAAAATCACTGTTGGATAATTTAAACATCTGGATTATTAAAATAATACTCATTTTATCTATATAATATTCTAAATATTTTAATTTTGACATGTAATATAAAAACTGACTTTTATTGAAATCTGGTGGGTTTTCATAAATTTTTTTTAAAACATAATAAAAATTATTTTTAACATCATAAATATTAAATGATTATTCATATTTAAAATAATTTATTTAAAAATTATATTTTATTAAATATATTATTTTAAAAAAACAATTATTTCATTAAAATATATTTCTTAATAGAATTTCAATATCAACAAAAAACTGTTTGTTCTTAAAAATCATTTACAAAGTAACAATAATAATATAAAAATATATTCAATATTATATTAAAAAACAATATACACATTATTATTGCTCGGTTCTTGATACTTGTCCCTTTATTAAACCATCATGATGACTGAGAGTGAGCAGGGTGATGGTGGGGGATTTCATGGGCCTGTTTAGTGAACATGGTTTGGGTCATCATATCTATGAGATTGGGCTTCTCCGGTAAATGTTTTCTCTCATGCAACTATTTTTAGATATATAATTGGTCTTAGACAAAGGAAAATACTCAAAACTCTATCTCATTCAGAAGCATAAATAAATGGTCTTCATAGGGTATGATCCTACTTGTTGAGGACATCACTACCACTGTATATTCCAAATGGTTTGGTTAAAACTATAAATTTATACTATTCATGTAGTCATTATTCAATGGTTATATTATCATGGGTAATGATATTATATGTCCATTTAAAATCCAATGTGATAGAATAAAATAAGTGAATGTGTTTTCTATAAGCATAATACATTTAATTAAATCAAAAGAAATGGAAATTTATTCATAAATGTTACGGTCATTACAACCTTACCGAATTAAAAAATTTCACCCCAAAAATTACTTTTTTCAAAAAATAATATACATGAGGGTATGTTTTCTTTATCCCCTCCTCTGGTTCCCACATTTCTTCTTCATACCTGTGTTTTCACAACAACACATTCTCTAGGGTAATTTTCTTATTTCGTAGAAATTTTTTCCCCAATTAAAGATCATCCCCAACATCTCCTCATACTAATGGTTATTATCCTATGGTAGCACATATATATTGAGTAATTGTGATTGGTATTGTATATAAATTCATAAAAGGAATACAAGAAATACATCATGTACATTATATCAGTTTATCAAGAGTTCATGTCGATAGACCACAACTTCGATGCAAATCATAGATCTCAAAAGGGTTGTTGTACCTTGGACTAAACATTCCCATCTTCCCAAATGTAAAAAATATTTTACATATTGATATGGGTAGTAAAACCAAGACTCCATCATCAAACTCTCATTCTCATCAATGATTTACAACATAGCTCTATTGTCCACTCTGATCATCTTTGATGTGTTGCTAAATGGTTTTTACCTTATCCACCATTACTTCAACCATTTCATGACCAAGAATTTTTCATTCCCTAACATCATCAAAACATGCCATCATTCTAAACATATATCCATAAATGGCTCCATAGGGCTCCATTTGGATTTTTGACTGGAAACTATTGTTGTAAGAGAACTCCACCAAAGGAAAATGTCGTTCTCATCCTCCATTGATGTTCATTAAGAAAATACTAAATATAACATCAATTGTTATGATAGTCCTATAATATTGGCCATCAATTTTAGGGTGATAATCTGTACTAATGATTATATTAATGCTTAGATAATTTTTAATAATTTTCTAAAACATTATGGTAAATCTTGGATCTCGATCGTACAAAATAGATAATGTTACTCCATGCATCCTTACCAACAATCTAATGTATATCCATTCTAGTTTATCCTATGAGAAATACTATTTAATCATGATTATGTGTGTAGTATTTATAAGACTATCCACAATAACCCTCATAGCATTACCTCCCTTGGATTTCTTTGGAATTTTAGTGATAAGGTCCATGATGATGTTTTCTCATTTCTATGTCGGTAAGGGTAATGGTTTCATCCTCACTTTTGGATTTTTCTTTCAGCCTTAAATTACTAACATACTCTGAAAATTGATGTATATTTCACAATATCCTTCATCATTTTATCCAACCAATAGTACTCTTGGATATCTTGATACATCTTTGTGTTTCCTGGTTGAATAATGAAATTTGAACTATGGGAATCATCTAAAAGTACATTTATTAACTTGGTATTTGATGGAAAATATAGTGTCAATCCAAATATAATTATTTATTCTTCATATTGATTGAACTCTAAGGATTTACATTTATTATATTTTCCACTTTCTTACGAATTCGCTCATAATATTTTTGAGCATCCATTAATCATTACAAAAGAGAGTGATGAGAAATAATTTCTAAATGTATTGATGATGTTCCTTTATTTATGATTCCCGTGTACATAATCTTCAAGACTAATAAGATTATATCATTCTCAATTCACAAAATGACATAATTGCTTTCTCTTTTATACTTATAGCATCATCCACCTTGTTCTCTTTCCAAGGATGGTAGTGGATTGAGAAATCACAATCCTTGATAAGATATAACCATATTCATTTGAAAATATTCATAACTTTCTTTATGAATATACATTTGGGACTTTATTGATCCATATATATTTCAAAATTTCCTAAAAGATATAATACTATTATATTTTCAATGAAAATATCATAAAATATATCTCTAGATAATGTGTGGGATAGTTTATTTTGTGCATTTTCAATTTCATTGAGGTGTAGGTGTTGAATTTTTCATTTTTCATCAACACACATCCCAATCCTTTCATTAAATCATCAATGTAAATTACGAATAAATCCCCACTTATGGGAACTGTGTGCCAATGGGTAGGAATAATCCTCCTTTTAAACTCTATATGCCTTATAATCATTCATTATTCCATGAAATTTTGATTCACTTACAAGTTAGCTTGGATAGAGGGGTTGAAAATCATGATAATTTTCTCACAAATTAGTGATAATATCATACTAACACATGGAAGATACAAATATCTATAACATATTTTGGTCATGGATATCCCTAAATTGATTTTTTTTCTTTTTAGAGTCTACAGATATGCCTTTTCTTGTGATGATATTCTCGAATAATGGAACTTCTTCCCACCAGAATTCACACTTACTATACTTTTCATAGAACTTATCCTTCTGTAATGTCTTTATCATAGTTCTTAGATGCCACTCATGCTCCTTTTTGTTTGGGTGTATATTAGAATAACCTCTTTATGTACTAATATAAATTGGTCTAGTTAATATCTAAAGACTATATTCATCAAATCCATGATGATTTCTGGTGAATTTGTGAATCTAAAAGCCATAAATGTGAAATCATAGTGATATTACCTTGTACGAAAAGAATTCTTGGGGATATCCTCCATATTTACCACTACATGGTAATATATCGACCACAGATCCACCTAGGAGAAGTATTTTACTCCATGTATCTGATGAAAAATGTCATTAATTTGTGGAAGAGGATACTAGTTCTTTATCATTATCTTATTGAGCTCACTATAATCAATTAAAATTTTCATGTACACATTAATGTTCTAGATAAAGAGGACTGGTACACCCCATGGTGAAGCACTTGGGCATATAAATCATCATCCAGATTATCCTATAGATTTTTCTTTATCTCCTCATGTTCCACAATATCTATCTTATATGAAGTCTTGGATATTGGAAATTCCCCAAGTATAAGCTCAATTAAAAATTAATCCTCTCGACTAGGGGGAAGACCAATAAATTTCCCGTGAAACCCATCAGCAAATTCCATCACTACATTCTTCCCTTTAAGGATGTTCCATTCCATATACTCAATAATTTGAGCAATATATGCTTGTTCATAGAGAAATAATATCCATTCCTTATAATATGGTTAAAAAGAGGATTCATCCTTCCCCTTGTAATTGTATAGAATCATGCGTAGATTCTATATTTAGAGAGTTAATTCCCTCTCATGGAAATTTATGTTGGATTTGTATATGGAAATCCAAACCATTCCTAGAATTGCATCAAATTCCATGAAGGGAAGTATTCCAAGGTTCATTGGGAAGTACAATCCAAAAAAATGTGATAGGTGCGTAGTTATATTCATGGAATGAAATAATTTCCCCATTTTCCATTTTCACCAACATCTCTTCTTCCTTGATTCATGGTGGTGTTTGAATTTTTATAATAAACTTTCATGATATAATGTAATGTGTATAAATACTGATGATAACCATACCTTTCACATTTTTAATTATGGTTCTACCATATCATATATAAACATAAGGATGAGTATTTTGATACTATTAAACACATAAAGGGGTAATCAAATATCACTAAAGGGATAAATTATAAATTATATTTATCTACATGAATTATGAGTTTCAAGGGATCAGTCAATGTTATCCATGATCAATTTCTGAACAAATATTTATATAAGAATTTTTTTGTTCCCCTAATGATGTTTTTTAATGAACTTATGAATTTACTAATGCATATCCCTTGGGAGTGCCAAACCAGGTGTAGATTAAGTCCAATTATCACGTACCATATTACCCCAAGTTAAGACTGGAACACCATCTCAGAGTTGTTACTCATAGGTATATATGTTCCAAAACCATATCAATTTGTAGTATCCCGATAGAGATGTATTTTATTGATAAACCACATACTCTATACACAGCAAAATTTAGGGATATTTTCCAACACTTAGTCTTATTCATAATGATTTTAACTATAAATTTCAATTCCTAATCCCAAAACTAACAGATCATATCCTCTAATACCAACTATAATATCCCTTCTATTTATTTCACATTTAAACATGAATTATTAAATTAAATTTAACTTAATAGAACACAGATTATTGAGAGGTATAATGTATTTGGGAATTGGGTACATCACAAAACAACATGAATAATTAAAAGAAATATATTTATTAAAAACTTTTTTTACATGACCACAACATTAATTTGTAATTAACACTACATGGTATAACATGAGAACATACATAAGAAATGGGACAGCTATAAAGCCCATTAAGAGAGTAAGCATGGAATAAAATGAGGATGAAAATATATTTTATACAATAGAAATATTGAAGGATCATAAAATGTAACTAAATATAAAGGCATTATATATCATGATAATCATAACATGGGATATGTGGAAACAAAATAAAACATGTTATTGTTAAGAGTCAAGGCTCATTTCACCTAAAGGAGGATGAGTCAAAGCTAATTTCACAAAAAAGGAGCATGGGTCAAAGATAATTTCACATGAAGGAGCCTGAGTCAAATCTCATTTGACATGAAGGATCGTGATTTAATGCTCATTACACATAATGTATCAAGATACATAACATTACCCAATGTATTGTAGCGCTATCAAGGTGCACCCTTCATAAACGTTTCAATATCATGCTCATGTGTGCACGTAAATTATATAACATTGGTTCATTAAACATCATAATTATATTCCATGATATTGAAATGTGGAATACATACATGTAAGTCATTCATAAATAGTATTATTTGAATATAAATGAATTTCCATGATAGTGAAATTGTTATGGTATTCACTACACATTTATTTTGGCATGGTAAATTATGGTGGGATTTCGATAACATAACGTCATCATATAGAAATTACATAAATTGGAATATAATAGATAAATTGGATTATAATATTTTATACATAAAATGGATGGTATGACAGACATTGAAGGACATTACCCAACATAAGTAGTTGGAAATAGAAGGCATATCACAACAAAGAATATTGAAGAAAGAGGAGAAAGAAAAAGAACTCTTACACAATTTCAACATGGTAACGAGTGTATGTGATGGATATTCAGAGTTTTAAATTTTAGTGAAAGGATATCTCATCATTTATAGAAAAATTTTAATGTATGTGGGATAGTAAATAATTTATCCCAATATATGAAAATGGTATTTAATAAGGTACATCATAAATGAAGTGCTTGATTAAAAGAGGAGAGAAAAATCCTAACAGAATTTAGCCATGGTAATGGATTATATATGGGTCAAAATGAGGATGGATAAATAATCCCTCATACATATAACATCAACTTGATATTATGGTAATGATTATAAAATAATTTAAACACATGAAATTTATATTAAAAGAAAAAATATCAAGGAAGGTTCCTGTATTCAATGGTGTGGATATAAATTCCTTACATGGATGTGTGACTCCAATGTATTGGGAGAGTCTTATTTGGATATTTTAAGCACCGTGGGAGGACGCTAGAGAGTATAGGCCAGAAGTTGGAAAAGCCTCAAAGTGATTGAGTGATGATAAATGGGATCTTGGGTATGTTTATATAATAAATGTGGGGGATTTATTTATTATCTTGGGTTTGGAAACATCACATTTAAATATTCACACCACAAAAAATCCCATATTTTTTCATTTGGATTCTAAAAAAGGGGAGTGTTACATGTTAATTTATGAAGGAAAGTGCCTAATATAATAAAATATTTTTCTTACTTATGTTGTGATGAGTGACACTTTCAATGAAATGATTTTAAAATATTAAAATATATTATATGTCTTGGAGGATTCACTAAGGTTTTATAAAATAAATAAAATAAACATAAAAATAATTTATTTTAGAGGAAAACATATATTTTTTCGAATATATATTTTATAGTATTTATAACATCATTAATGGGACATAATGATGTCATAAAACACACAATATATTTATACGTTATTTAATTTTTTCCCACAAATTTCAAGATCTCTAAAAATTATTAAAAATTCACCATTGGATAATTTCGATGTCATGATTACAAAAATAATATTCATTTAACCTAACAAATTTTCTAAATATTTTAATTTTCAATTTTAAAATAAAAATAGACTTTTATTGAAAATTGAAGAGGATTGACTAAACTTGTTTTCAATCCCTAATAAATTATACATTGTATTTTATAAAAATTATATGAACATTCATATTTAATAAATGTAATTAATAAATTATATTTTTTTAATTTTTTTTTCATAAATCCATTAATTCATCATATATATATATTTCTTAATGGAATTTTAATATTAAAAAATAACATTTTTTGTCCTTTAAAAATCATTTACAAAGTAAGAATAATAGGTAGAAAATATTTTCATTAGTTTATAAAAAAATAATTCACATAATATTATTTCTAGGGTCTTGATACATATCCCTTTATTACCCCATAATAATCTCAAAGATTAAGGTGCATGATGGTTGGGATTTTATGGGGATGTTTGGTGAACATGGTTTGGGTCGTGATCTTGATAATCTTGAACTTCTCCCATAAACAGTTTCACTAATAATTAAATTTTTATATCTCAGCATGGGATTTTCCTATGGAAAATCCTTGAAATTATATCTCCTTATGAACCTCCAATAAATGGGAATCATAGTGTATCACCCTACTGGTTGAGGGTATCAAATTCTTTGTTTGTGCCAAATGAATTTTTTAACACACTATTTTTATACTAGTAATGTGATCACTTTTCAATGGATATATTATCAATGGTAAGGATACTAAACATTGATTTAATATAAAATTAGACATAATAAAAGAAGCTAATGTATGTTCTATAACCATAAGACATTTAATTAAATAAAAATAAAGGAAATTTACTTTATAAATGTATGGATTAATTAAATTTTTGTGATAATAATACTCTATATATTTCTAAATTTTATTTTATTATGAAATATGTTAGTTAAAAAACTGATAAATTTTAAATTAGAAATATGATGTGAAATTCAAATATAAATTATATGTTCATGAAATAAACTTCATCTATATAATTGAAGAAACAATTTCTTAAGATAAATATTTATTTTGAATTTTGGATGTTAGAGAAACTCAATTTTTATGTATCCCATTGAAATAATTTATTATACTATAATACTAAAAGTCAACTTCCAACTAGTATAAGTTGTAGAGAATTTCAATAATTCACAGTATATATCATTTATATGTTTTAATAGTTAATTTTTTTAATTGATGACTACATATTTCAAAATTAAATTGTAATCCCTTATAAGGGTGAGACATGGTGGTTTTATATAAATATTTACTTAAATTACATTTATAGAATATCAATGATATAATATAGTGATCCTTTATTGGTGTATTTGACCCTAATTTTATGAAAATATAGGTGTGCATTTTCATATAAAAGTCATTGAACATTTTTGATCTAAATGAGGGAAATGATAATAATTTTTCTTTAATAGACAAATTAATATTTTAAAAGGGAAAATTATAGATAAATCTATCTATATAACTATTTTATGATTGTAATTGTGTGAATAATGATTGAAATAATGAATTCCAAAAGGACATAAAATAATGTAATTTCCAATAATAGAGAGATAAGATGATCAATGGTTTGAACCCATTGATGATATTTTCAATGACAATAATTGATAATGTATTCCTTTAAAACTCATTAAAGATCGTCTTGTAAATACAAGATGAATTTATGATTATTTTTAGAAAATTATTCTGAAGGGGAATGGTGATTTTATGATTAATTGTCACATATATATTTTCTATTTATCAAAAATAATAGTGATGGTGTTCTTCTATTATAATTCTTATCAAATGATTTTCCTTCATTCAGAATTGAGAAAAGAGGTAAATGTGTCTGAGTGACCCATTTGCATTAATATATGACCCCTAGATGTTCTATATAGTGTGAACCTTAACATAAGGTGATCTTTCATAAACCCACAATTGAACAGTTTATATACTGGTTTTGTTATATTGGAAAATAGTTCTTGTATTCACCAAGTTTGTATCCTACTACGGGTGGGAAATATAAAATTATCCATTCATTTGAGAATAATTAACATTATTTATTTAAACCTATATCTTGATGAGTTCACATCATGTAATTGGTAATAAATTTAGATTATGTCTGAGACAACTAAAATAAAAAATGGATATTCATAGATATATGAACCTAAGAGTATCTGAAATAATAGTAAATTAGTGATTCTATATGTTAGGTAGAGTTTTTATGTTAATGTTTTATGTTTGAACCAGTTTTATAAACTTATTAACCACAACCCAAACTCCAAATATCTCTCAGTAAAGACCCCACTATAAAAAATAGGGTGTATGAAATCATATTGAATTTATTTTTATTGGTTTTATATTCAATTATTCATAATTTTTCTTAGGTAGATGTTTCATTTTTTGGTATTATACCCTTAAAATAATTTGGTGACATGGTGAAGAGAAATAATATAAATAAGAAGAAGAATTGTAAAATTTCCACGCAAAATCTATAAAAGGTAAACATGGTTGGTTATAGTGAGATCCATAGGTAAGAATAATCTTTCTTTTTAAAATAATGTATGTTTTTTTAATGGTCAATAAAAAATTTTATTAAATGATACTACATTATTAAATAAGGTTACACATATCCAATTTGATGTTGGATCTACTAATAGGGTGGATATATAATGAAATATATAGCTGAAGCTATCTCCATAGAAGATGAGTTGGATCATAGACTCTAGGAATATATCTTGATATGGAAAATTTATATTGATGTTCATGTTACCCTTTTGTAGGATGAAATATTTCTATATTAACATTTGAAAACTAAAAAAATGTTTTGGATGAAATTAATATCGATCTAAAGGAGATGAATAATATATAATATGATGAATTTGTGGATATGTATTCAATTATATTTAATATTAATATATTTTTTTAAAAGTGAATGGTCTTTTAAAAAAAATCAATATATCACAACCAAAAGGGACGTACATTCTCTACACATGGATGAGTTGTTATATAGAATCAAAGGATGAATTATGATAAGGTGAAACTTTTTAAATTCCATTTTTCAAATGAACATGAATATAAAGAAACAAAATGATATGCTGGATGATACTTCCATTACATTGGGTGATTAAAATTCCAAAGGGAAGAAACTCAAATAATAATAGATAGGTCAAATTTATAAATGAAATAATAAAATCCAATATCATTAATTAGAATGTAACTTGGTCAAAAAAAATTGAAAAACGAAAATCCAAATATAATCATATTCTAGATGATATTATTAAACTCATAAGGATTAATGTTGAATTTATTCAATTATTATAATGTTAAAACACTTATTATCAATATGCCTTCAAGAAGAATAATTTTTATGACTTTAATGTACATAATTACAATAAATTATTTGATGAATAATATAATTCCCATATAAATGTATCAATATTCATTGGATTTCATAATATAATACAATACATTGAGTCACTTGGTTTTAATTTATTTTATTTTTTACTAATTATATTATATTTTTTTAAAATATGTTGGATGAAGGAATTTTTTTACTCTAATTGTATATTCGTGGTTTTCTTTTAATATACATAAAAGGCTGATGAATTGTTTGAGCGTAGCCTGTAATATTTTTCCATGATGAACATTAATTTGGAAAATTTGGTTGGATGTGAAGTTTAATTTTCCATGATATTACATGTTAATAGACTATTTATATAGATAATAGGCTATCCAATGTAGTTTTCATAATGTATAAAATTATATCTCTATAAATAATTTGATTAACCAACATGTAGAGTTCTATCCTATTTATTACAATATAGTGAAGAATTTTTTATATAAAAATATAATGAAATATAGATTAAGGGGTAAGACTTATTGGTTATGGTATTGATGATCCATTGAAATAATCTATGAATCTTTTATATGTTTTATAATCTTAATAACTTTTTGTCTTATAATTTAAAATTATTATACATTTTTCAAATGTAATTTGAAATGTTTGAGATGTGTTTATGAAAGATGGTGAATGTTTCAGGAGACTATGGATATTCTTTATTTAACAATAAAATGAAAACACATAATCGTTATGTAAATATATATGGTTTAACATAGTCAATATATAATATATTTCTCTAAATTATAACATTGGAAGGGTACATATAAGTCCTTTAAATTATATTTAATATACATCTAGGATATAAAAATAGATAAGGAAAAATTCATATTGTGAAATTTAACACCCTTTATGAAATATGTATGATATAGGAATTCATGAAAATGTCGAAAAATATTTATCTTCCTATTCTATTAATAATGGGTATATATATTATAAAAAGGAGTTTATAGAAACAAAAAAAATGAAAATGTAAATGAACTCTATGATAATTAATGTTAACTTATTTTAGAGAATTGTAAAATGTTTACGGTTCACACAATGAAATTTAATATAGGTATATTTTATACATTTTATATTTACATAATAGTATATTCAAATATTTAAATGTTATAAAAACAAAATAGAAATATAAGAGTTTGTTTCATGATATGTAAGTGTGTTCATGATGAAACATAAGAATAATAATTTCTTATATAAGGGTTTTTAAAAAATGAAAATGTTTCAGACCCTCATAATGATATTTATGGGTAATAATTTAATACATATATGTTATTATTATGATATATAAAGGTTACTAGTAGTATAAATAATGATTAATAAGTTATTAAAATAAATATTTCTAGTAAATCAAGTACCACGATGTTCAATTACTCATAAAATATTAAATACCATTATGCTTTTATAATTATGTCATGATCCGATAAACTGGAATCATTGATGAACAATGAAGAAAATGAAATGACTATGAACTATGAAGAAGAATGTCATTTTAGGGAGAGTTTAATGGTGAAATAATATTTGAAGTTACTCTAGAATTTGAATATAATCATAGAGATAGATTAGGGACATTTTGTGTTGTACAAATAAGAGAATACTCTATGGGAGATTTTCACAATGATATTATAATTTTAATGTTTTCCACTACACTAATAAGAGTTAATATATTGTGTCACATTGGGAAATGATATTCCATTTTATAAACTTATATAAACAAATGGAATTCATTTTATAGAAATGGGCTTCATGTAATAAAAATTATGCATCATATTTTCTATGAAATAATTTTTTTAATGGGGGAGAAATTATTGTGTTGATATTAATGGGAAATGAATACATTATAATTCTAGATATAACATGGTGATTAAATTTATTTATATGAGGTTTTATGGTTTTTTAATGGTGAATTCAATTGTTGATATTGATGTTTTTTCATATTCAATGATTAAAACATTACCATGGATAATAATTTTGTATATATTGGATAATATGGAATAGATAAAGTGTTAATATAAAAGAGGCAAATGACACTCAAATTATCTTAATGATTCTACATGTCAGTGAATTGAGAGATGCAATTATACTACAGGAATAACATAATTTTGTGATAAATATTCATAAAAATAGATAGAGTGCATTTAGAAGCTATTGACTGTTATTTCAAATAAAAAATAATAATAGTGATTAGATTGAACTGTGATGAATTAGATTGTAAATTATTTTTTAGAAGACCATAATATCACATTATTATATTTTATGTTTTGAATAATTCCATAGTAGACCTTATGGATTTTTATATTTGAAAAAGGATATCAGATCAGTTCAATCCAATAGATACACAAAGATTACTACTGATCACACATCAAGAAAGATCTATTCAAATTATCTAATTGGTTTGAATTGATATATTAGTGTTTGAACAGAATGAATAGTATTTGGTGTGTAGATTTATCCTGATGGATAAAAGGAGAACAATTTCAATGATATTCTCTATCTCGATCAACATATTAATAATAATAGAGGAGAAAAATGTGTGTAGGATAAAAATAACCATACACTATGGATGTAACCATCCTTCATGGAGGATCAACTAATTAATGAATAATAGTGATCCTTGTTGAATTTATTTCCATTATAAACATCAGGAAGAAATTATAATAATAGTAAAAATTGTTGGATCCAATTCTTAATGATTTTAAAATATAAATATAGGGTAAATGGATTTAATTTCAATTTTTAAACTCATATGAATTAACCAACCACTCACATATAAATTTCTTGGGTCCTAGAAGAACAAAAATTGTTAAATAAGTAGTCGTTCAATCTATAATTTGATCATTTACAACATCTAAATTTTATTTTATTTTCATATTTTATTTTTTAAATTCTAAATTACTGATGAAAAGAATACTAAGAGAATATATAACTATTTCTAATAATATCACAATTTCATATAAAACTATAATTAATAGATGAAATAATTTGTTTAAGAGGACAGAGAAATCATCTAACGTATGATAGGAGGATGAAAATATAGTTCAACATACATTTATCCTAGAGATCATAGATCTAGAATTAAGAATGGAATACATATATGTGAATAATTATATTTTATGATAAAAAAACAAATGTATATTATGTATTCAATAATCCCTACATGAAGATGAGGTAACATAACTTTCTTGTAAAAAATTTCCATGTTATGTACCACATACATGTGAAGAAGATAATATCTCCGAAGAAGTAAATTTATATTATTTTTTTGGAAGACCAAGTGTAATGTTATTGAAGAAATTTGATTCTCTATTTATGAGTATTTCAAAGTCATCTCAGAGTTTGTGAGACAAATTAAGGATTAATATAATATGATGGATAAATATTTGCCACAGAATGTTATTATTATTGTAAAACATGTATTGAAAACTATTGTTATTAGTACTGGAATTATAGAGCTTTAATAAACGATATCCAATGATGAAAAAATTAAGCATGGTTAAATACTAAAGAAAGATGTTTACATTGAATTAAATGATTTAAATATTCACAAATTTGATGAAAAACATATGAATGGAATTAATTTTCGTAATTAATTTTTAAAATTAAAAATTTACAAGATATAATAGAATGAAAATGAATTACAATAAATTTGTGAGATATAATATTATAATATTGAATGTATAGATATATAATTTTAATACTAAATGAAGATAGTTAAGGATGAGATGAATATACTCAATATGAATTAACTTGATCTCCATGATAAATTTTAAAATATTGATCTTCTTTAACAGTTTTATTTATCTAAATCTAATTGAACAATTTATTTCATTATGATTCTTAGTGAAGTATTTATTAAAAAGGCCTCATATATATCACAATAAATAACATTACAAATTATGATATTAATCCTATTAAAATATCAAATTAAAATGTCACATTTGTTCCTGAAAACAATATTTCTAATAGTGTTTTTTTATTTAATAGTGCATGTCATAAAAGAATATATTGGAAATGATGGGTTGAGAAAATTAATTATAAATAATACATTATATTTATGGTTTATTTTAGAATTTAAATGAGTAGTTTCTTATCAAATTTATCCTAAACCATGAAGGAAAATGTGAATAAATAAAAAACAACATATGTGGGGTAGAATAATAATTATTTTGTAGAATAATGGTTTATTATATACTTCTAGTGTTTTAAATGATCAAGACACAAGGAAACAGA
Organism: Viscum album; assembly: GCA_963277665.1. Lineage (NCBI taxonomy): Eukaryota > Viridiplantae > Streptophyta > Magnoliopsida > Santalales > Viscaceae > Viscum > Viscum album. The sequence goes on along the minus strand of OY728120.1, from coordinate 1,061,349,399 downwards.
ATATTGGAATAATAAGATAAACTATAGAGTTAGATATATCCTATATTATTTGTGATTAAATATCTCTTGGTGAAAAAAACATAAATGAATGTAGTAATTTGTTTTTCTCAAACAGAATTGAATCCTTGAACAATCTCTTTGGTATTTGAAAACAATTGGACCATTTTTAATATGCGTTCTTATGAAATTAAAGTTATAATATATCTATATAAATGTAAATAATAATATTGAATACTAATTAGTTATAAACTAATATTAGTAAACTTTAATGTTTGAGTAAATATACTGATAAGAAGGGAAATTTATATAATACTGTGAAGGGTTTCACATGAAGAAAAATGAGTTAATTTTATCAATGAAGTAATGGTGATAAATTTTATTTTTTTTTAACAACACATGAGATTTGGTGGAAATGGAATATAGAAGGAGGTAAAATGAAGAGAATAAATCCCTAAAATAATTAAAAGGATTGTTTTAGTAGATTATATCAATGAGGTTGGATATGAATTGAATTTTATATTAAAAATATAAATTAACATAGTGTCCCTTGTAAAATATTGTGGAAGATCAAAGAAATATAACATTACTTATAAATAATTTATAAAAATAATTCTATCATATTTTTGAAGAGAAATAATAATGGATAATGGTTATGGGAAATAATTTGATTAATAGAATACTGTTATTCCAACTAAAGATATCTAATTTCATAATCAGTTTTTAAATGTTTAGACAATAAAATGTAAATATAATTTACATGGGTGGTTTATATAAGATGTAAATGTCTTAGAAGACTATATAATCATATTATCATCTCAAAAAATATTTTAGATGAGTATGAAACTTGAACCAGAACAAGAATTATTCTTTTTAATATCTTAAAAGGAAAATATTACACACAAATAAGTTAAAAGAAATCATGTCATCCAGTATTTATACATAGAAAATCCAAAGTACTGTCATTGAAATTCCATTTAATTATACTTTCAGAAATAAATGAGTTTTTTTGAATAAAATATCTATAATTATTCTCTCACAAAATAGAAATGGACTTCAAAATTTTTCCTCAAATATATTGTTTCTAATTCTATATTGGGAATTGAATATAATGCCTGATTAATGTGGAAACTAAAAAATAAGAATTTTTGAATAATTATTACTGACTACAATGAAGTCACCATTATATTGTTTTTTAAACATGGTATCCTGAATATTATCCTTGATAAAAATATCAACAATTGTGAAATGAATCTTAAAATATTTTCCTTGAGGGGGTTTATTTAGAGGGTTATAGAATTTTACTATAAATAAAATATTGAATTTTTTGAAGTTATATAAATTATGTCAATGAAAATTTATGTATACTTATTATATAATAACTTTTTCATGAACTATTCTAATGCCATAGGGGAAAATTTTGTTTGATCGATGATAGGAAAATTATATAATTTAATAATTTTATTGGATTATTTGGTTAAGCTAAACCTACTAGTTAATTTTAATTTTTTTATTGTATTATTGGGTTGTTTTCATGAAATCATGGTGAATTTATCAAAAATAATATATTCAATAATTATATTAGATAGAAAATATTTTAAAAAAACTAATAATGTAATTCAGAGTTGTTATCAAATTATAATTCTATTGTGAATATTTTTATTCTTTATGTTACTTCATCTTGTTTTCTTCAACGAAAATTTATTATTCAGAAAGTGTAGAATATATTATAGAGCATTTCATTAATGAAATTGGTACCACCCACTATCAATGTACAATATAATTATTTCCAATAAGGTGTAGGGTTAGAGAAGAAACCAAACTAGATATATTGATATATATTTTCTATATTGATATTAAAAAAAATACATTAGTGGATTTTGTGGAAGAAACATATGGTTATGTTGTATTTATTTCAATAATAATTTATTAAATAATATATATGTCAATATTTTATTGAAAATATGAAATTTTATGTAGTGTGATGAAATAAATTACATATGATTAAGGGAACAAAAATGGATTCACCGTGAATAAATTTAAATATTTACTGTAATTAAAAATATTTAAGAACACTATTATGATTTTAGTATGATGATACCTGATATTTAATTCAAGAAAAATATTTTTATCAACTTGTAGGGAAAATAGTTTGATTACCTACCATTTATTATTCTCTGAGAACTATTCTAAAATAGAGAAAGTTAAGGAAGTGTTTCTGTTACTACAAATATTTATACTACATGAATAATATTCATTTGGGAATGTTGGTATAATGTTGGGATTATTTATAATTGATATTTTATATTAACAAAATATCTATGAAATTTATGAGTGTCAATTTGGATTATGGTGAATAATAAATATTATATATCTTTGAAGAAGATTATAATGCACAATTTGAAATTACACTCTAATTATTAACATATAATATAGATTGACATTATACAATGAATATATTTATCTAATGTTATTTGAGGTGAAAAGATGTTTTTTGTAATATATATCCATTGAATTAATGCAAGGTATACAAATATTGTATAATATTTAGGATTAATTAGGTAATGATTAATAAGTATTTGATTTTATTCCAATGTAATTTGAATTGATTCGGATGTTTTGGTGAAGGATAGGGAAAATATCTATAGATTTTGGAGTTCATTGATTTTAAAAAAATATCAATCTCTATAGATGTATGTTAACACTTAACATATATCACATGAAATATTTAATTTATTTCTTGGAATTAGATATTTGTTAATTTATTTTTATGTTTTATACTATAATATTTTATATTTTTTAATGAATAACAAATATCAAAACATGAATTCACATTTTCATATATAATATCGTTTTACGGAATATAAAATATTTTCGAGAACATGAAAAATTGGAAATTGATGGAATGTACATTATGATACATTATGACTCTCGTGGTTGTATGTATGAGATTCAAGAATGGAGAAATTGTCTATGTGTTGAATAATAATGAGAGACATAATATTCTTAATTTATTAGGTTTTAGTAACGCCCAAAGAGCTCACTATGATACATAATATGGGTTTGTAGCATATGTAAGATATTTATTTTTGTGATAACTAAATTATTTGAAATTAAAAATCATTACTAGGATAAGAAAATGTATTTTTCTTAGTATTTAATGGAAATTATGTTAATACTTAAGATGAAAATTTTCTTGCATTTATTTTTCGCACATAAAATTAAAAAATGGTGCAAATACTCCCTATGATTTGTATTGTAAAAATAAATTATTTAATTATAAATATGATGGTATTATATGGTTAATATGATCATAATTAAGTGTTTACATGTTATTAAATTGTGAGGCTTCTTTTAAATGAAATATAATGGTTTTGAGATGGTATTTAAAACTAAAATATCATAACAATTTCACACGAAATACATTATTCATGAAACAATTTTGGGTGATGATGAATAAAGAGGATTAAAAAGATATTAAACATTAATAAACAAATAAAAAAGTTTATTTTTTAGATTTTAAATTAAAAGGTAAATCTTGATATGAAATTTGAGATATTTTAATGTCCTTAAGATAAGGTCGCACTGTAGTTTTTGATAAAGATAGTGTTATGGATGAAGATTCATGACATGAATTTACATCATGTATTATATGAACATTGATATAATGATACAATTCACACTGTAATGTTGAAATATGATATCCTATAATTCAACCTTTCATAATGAAATGGGTGATTTATTATTTGATGGAGATTAATGTCTTGATTATCATGCATCAAATATACTAAAAATATTTAGATTTTAAGGTGTGTGTAATTTTTTATATTATTAAATGAGAATGGATTTCATGATAATTTAGGTTATAATATAGTGGTTAAATTAGTTTAAATAAATTTTAATACAAATATTAATGGAAAATTGATGCGAAAATATTTATGGGTTTTCATATTCAATTATTTAAATTATTATCCTAATGACATAATGATGACATAAAAGAAGATAATGAGAATAACGCGAGTTAATTGATAAGGGTGAATAACCATTGATATTATCTATAAAAAAATTTTGTTAATAAATAGATATATCATATGTTGTTTTGGAAATATTATCCTTGTGTGTTGATGAATATGGATAAGTGAGAGAGACTAGCATGATTTTTGTACTTATTATTCTTAATGAATAGAAATAAATGTAATAAGACTAAATGTGAATATTTATATCGTAACATATAAATGATATAGATAATATATGATATTATTATATCACATCATATGGTTAATTGTGAGGTATCCCTTATTTACTACACTATTTAAGTAGGTAGAGTAGATCATGTCAGTCGAACATAAAAACAATGTTTACAACTGAATATACATTAATAATGATAAATTATTGTAAAAAAATTGAAAGTGAAGTAAAATTTCCCATTTGTGTTTACAATTAGATGTGATTATTGAAAATATTTAGTAAGGAAATTTTATCTATGAGGCGTTCTATGTGATGAAGGAGGCATATATATATTTTTGATTTAATTGGAAATTTTATATCATCAAAATAAGAGTTTGACCATGAATCATATAGCCACGCTATTGAGAGAGTTAAAAAGTGTTATATGGGGTCATCTTATGATTCCCAAAAGACATAGTTTCTATCAAATGGGTTACAAAGAGAGTTTTTATGTTTCTATGAGATCATTATTGGACTTATTTAGATATTACATGACATTATACATTAAAACTCTGATGAAAAGAATTAATTTTTCATTAATATCTATCATTAAATAATAGAATGTACATGGAATATAATATTTATATCTACAAAAATAATTCTCCAATGTATATTTTATTGATATGTCAATATGGTGTTCTCACCTAAAATTAACGTGTCAAATAAAAAATTGTTTAATGATCGAAATTAATTTTTCCATCCGCACTGAAAATATCATATTTTTTAATAGTATAGTTCATGAATTTATGGGAACTTATTCACATATAAATTATGGATTTATGTACCACATGATAAATTATATTGTCTCACTATAAATGTAGTAAAATTCACACTATTAATGTCACAATTCGTAGACCATGTTGTGATGATTCAATTTTCAGATGTCCTAGAAATAAGAATTTGAAATAAATGCAGGGTATTAGATTATAATTAAAGATGTTTTATTTGAAATAAAATAATTTTAATCCACAAATAATATTATAAAGGAAAACATGAAGTGTCTTGTAATGATATAATTAGAATATTTAGTCTCAACTAATGGATCAAAATTTGTTTTATTACTTCTCTAAAACAATATGATGTAGTTATTCGGAAAATATAATTATAGAAACTATATGAACCATGGGTGGATGAGTTTAATTGATAAAAAATAAGGTAACTTTTTTAATTCCTCTAATAACCCAATGAATAAAATTCCCTGGAATTTTTGAATACATATGGTTTCCATTAAAGAGATAGTCTAGAAGCTCTATCTCAATAAAAATATGAAAAACTTTTGTTGTTGTCAAAAATAATTTCTATCTAGTCAGTAAAAATTATAATTTAGAATAATAATGTCATCACAGAAGAAAAAAATGAACACATTTATATATAAATAATTGAGTTATTAAAATTATTTATGGTGTAGTGAAAATAGAGGTTCAATATTATTGATTTCTTTAATAAAATTAAAGTACTGGTCCAAGTATTTTTGTTGCACAATAATAATTCCATTCATTCTCATTATATTAGCTTTTATTAAGGAACCATGATAAAATTATTATATTCCATTTCCAAATTATTAATATAACATTGATAGTGAGGGAGAGAATATTGTGCCACAAAAAACTAAAAAAAAGACCATGATAAAGCATTATGTTTGAAACTATAATTCCCTAATTCTCTTCCACCAACCATAGTCTTAGGGTCTATGACATGATCAGAGACCATGTGGTTGTATCAGAGATAATTTTTATCTTCAATAATTTTCTCTATCTGGATCATGAAAATATTAACAATTTCAATTAATAAAGTAGTACCAATATTCATAGGGAAAATTTTACAGTTGTAGAAATATAGTATAAAAATTTGTTTCTATTTGTTGGCATTAGAATATTTACTAGATATTATTATTTTAAGATTAAATATTATAAAAAATATTTATTAAAAAATTATCAAAAAAAAAATTTATGTTCATTCCATGTAAATCAATTAATTTGGGGAGCTCTAGTGAACCCTGTCATTACTAATGTAATTTTTTGTAAAACCTCCCATTCATTGTAGGAGAGAATTACAAATATGTAGAAGATTATTATAAATGTAAATTGAAAACATTTCATGTGATTGAGAATAAAAATTATTAAATAGGGATGATTAAATATAAAATTCTTCATGTGATTTTTGGATGAAAAAATATCATGGAGGAATATATTCATAGGCATGGAGAAAAAATTAAAGATGTAAAAATAAATTGAAGGATTTTTTAAGACTACCTTATTGTTTTAATATAATAGTTATAGTGCTTGATAATATAGATATGAAGGATGTATCTCTGGGTAAAATATATAGTAATATTTTATTTTATAAAACAACAAATGAGGATTATTTGTATATATCAAGGGATAAATCATAGTTGTAGTACTTTAAGGATATGAATAAAATTTATGTAAAATTCTATCCCAAAGATGACGAATTTTATAAGGTGATGTACATTCATTCCACAATATTAAAAATTGGTAAATGTAAATTTAAAAGGGATTATTATTTTAGTTTTTTTTAGAGGTATAAAATATGGGAACCATACCACTACGTGTCCCATGAAATAATAAAACAATAAGGATGATGATGATAATCATACTAAATATTAAAATAAATTAATTTCATTGAAACTATATAGTGGATGTTATTTAATTTAGTGAATCTTATTTTAATGAATATGAATTTATTTAAGAAACTAATGTGGGGGAGGATGAGGACTACAAGTACATTATGTAATATAGTATAATGATTATTTTAGAAAAGTCACAAGGTAAAGATTATATTGATGAATATGTTGGAATTAGTGACTGGAATTGATATAAAATATCATCTTGAATCACCCATTGATGAAATTGATATATGGAGATACAAAGAAATTAAATGAAATGAATTTCTATAGTATTATATAATTTATAATCAATAATAGTAGGAGGAGATGTCAGAATTGAATGTTGATATTAAAGAGGTCAAATAAATAACATTTGGAAATCCATAAAAGGATATAGAGCATGAGTTCATGATTGAATAATAGACTAAGTTCATTGATAACTTAGAAAATTATTATTGATAGAGTGAATATAATTTAATGCATCAATGGGTAATTCTTGGATTTTTGATAAATTTTTAAGGATCAATATTGAATCCTTACATCAATCATATAATTGGTTTTCTCAAAGGCACCATCCCTAATCTATACTAATAAAATCCATTGGGATCCTACTACATAAATCATCATTTTCTAATAATTTTATTTCTTTAAGAACATAGAAATTTTTTCAAGGATTTTAGATTTTGCAAGGGCTCAGTTGGCCTCTAGTCATGTTAAAAATGATAAAATGATAAAAAACAATATTTTCTGTTATTGATATGGTAATGTTTGACTCATTCAAAATATTTTTTATATTTTTATGATGTTTTTTATAAATAAATAAATACCATGAATAGAAAATTAATTTATCATTGTTATCTTATTATATTAATGATTAATAATTTTGGTGAAATTTATTTTGGAACAAGGTACAAAAATATTCTTATTATGAGATATAACACACGAATTATATAAATAATTTTAAATCTTTATCTTATTATTTTAATGGTTACTACATTTTTCATGGATTTTGACCAAATATAGAAAAAAAATTAAACGGTTAAATTAAATATAAAAATGGATCCAAAGAATGGTAAAATATAATAAATCGATATATGATCAAGTATTACGAATACAAAAAATTAATTGTTATGTTATCATGATGAGAAAGAAGTTGATTCTCAAAGGGAGTATAATTATTATAAACCATCATGTAAATTTCCCCATTGGTCAAGGGTAAATAAAATTAATATTGATATTACCATTTCATTAAAATTTCACTGAATGAAATTTAAAGGTCTAGAACATAGAATCTGGATCATTGGTGTAGTTATCATTTTAATGGGAATGAATAAGTCTCCAAAGAAAATAAATATCATAATGAAGGTATTTTTCTTTCTATTAATTATATGAGACTCATAAAATTTTTCTATATGATTTTTAATGTCAGTGTGAAGGACATGAGATGGATGGTTATTCTATTGTGTAAAGGCTACAGCCAAAATGTTATATGAAAAATATTGTTCTGTAATTTGGTATATGTAGTGAAATTAAACAAGTATAAATGAATAATAAATTTTATAGATTGATTTGTTCTTTTGAAAGGTAAACAAACCAAATAAAATATTTACCTTTTTGATGATTAACATTGGTGCCTTAACTCTAATGAAGATGAAAATAAAATATTTCACAACATATATATATCCATTATTATTAATATTTTTAGTGAAATTGGAAAATTATGATGATCTTGAGACCTATCTAAATACACTTATGATCACACTAAAATGGTGGATTCTAGTTAAAAGGGGAAGATTGCGAAGATTTCTATGGAACTAAATAATGAAATATCATCAACTTTTCACATGATTTTTCATGTGGATGTGTGTGGGATAATTACATCTAATTAATAATATATGAAATTGTAATGTGTTTTATTTAATGTTTATTATAGTATGTTGAAATGGATTATGGATATCACAAACAAATATTGGTTATTTATTTGCATGAAGAAATAATAGAGGGATGCTAAAAATAATCATAGAATAATAATACAGAATTAATACACTATTAATTGAATAAAATATATCAACTAATCATGTATAAGAGTATATTGAGAAACATAGTATTAAACATCATGTTTCAGTGGTGTTGTCCCCTAAAAAACCAAGTTATTGAGATGATGAATTGGATTCTAAAAAATGAGGATAGAACTATTTTTATTTCGAATATCCTACCAGAGAAAAAATAGAAGCATATCAGGATCATATTGATGAAAATATTCAATATGGACTTGTTATGTTTAAATTTGGATCCAAACCCAAATTATATTTTTAATATTGGGAATCATACACTCGGATAATTTTCATTAATTAAAGGTATGTGATTTATTCTAAATATATATAAGAATTGAAAGTAAAAAACCCATATGTATATGGTAGAATTTTATTATTTACTCAATAAAAGTAAATTCCAAGAAGTGAATGAAAAATTCAAATAATAAAATAATATAATGGAAAGATGTTGCAGTCTTTAAAATTGATGAGTTTTTTAAAACAATTTACCAGAATTATAAATATTATTGTATATTATTTCTATTTTTGAGGTGGAATTTGGGGATGATGTGTGTATCTCTTGGGGATTTCAAGGGTTTCAAGTATATCACTCTAATAATTAATAAAATGAATTCAAAAAGTATAACTACTAATAGGAAATATAATAGTGAAGAAATTAGAGATAGAAAAACTATTTGTGAATTGAAAACCTCTGTTAAAACTAAATCGATTGAGCCTCATTAGAAAAAGTCACTTTTTTCTCACATAGAACATAAAATCATTGATTAATATACTAGGGAAACAAATTGATTCAAGAAAATATATGACTAAAATGACTAATTCATAATTCATTAGACTTGTGAATTTTTTCAAACCAAAATGAACAAAAATATTATTGTGGCCAAATAGATTTTATGAACTAGTTTTAGTAAATATAGAAATGTGATAAGGTGTAATGATTTTATTGTTTGAAATGATATTATAATATTGTATTCATTTAGGTAGATTAAAATATACTCAAATTTAAATAAATATAATAATTTTATTATTTCATGAAATTGTTATGAACAAGAGATTTAAAGACTATCAAATAGATGTAAAAGTTACATTATTAAATAGTTTCCATAAAGGGGATGTATACGTTAAATAATTGGATTATATTCCTGTTGATGCTGATTAGTGAAAGGTTTTCCAATTGATAAATTATATTTATTTCCAAAAACAAGGACCATGGGATTGAGACTCATGGATGGATTCATATGTAAGGAGTATTAGAATTCATAGAGGTTTGGTTGATCACATCCTGTACATAAAGAAGCAGAAAATGAAGTTGTTGTTTTAACATTTATGTGACTAATACATAATTATAAGAAAATTTTATACTAATTAATGTATATTTTATCATAACCAATATAATGTGAATTTTATATTTCTTTGATTGGTGAATTGTTATTTTTCCACAAATTGTAGTTCATTAAGTGAATGGTCAGGATATTAATTTCTTGAAAAACAATATCCCAATGAGGTTCTAAAAAAGTTCCTAATAGATTACTCAAGACCAATAAAAAATATTAAAACCACTGAAGAGAAGTTTCCAAAGAATAAAAAATTAATAGAGGTTGATATGACACATCATAAGAAAATCATTATTAGATTGTTATACATACCTTCCACTTGATCATATGATATATTAATTATATGAAATTTTTTCCATTATCAATATATTCATATAAAAATTAATATAATCATTTTTAGTTTAAATCCCTAATATATCAATAATACAACGATCTTTTGGATTTTTTTATTACAGAAATTCACAGCTAATACTCATGGGATTTAGAGATATAGGTTTTAATGGTTTTGTGGGTGGAAAAAGTCATTTTCAGGGGTGATTTCTAAATAGGCATCTTGTGACATTAAATTTTTAATAAATAAAAAATATTGAATCTCTGTAATCATAAAAAGGCTTAATATGAAGTATCCACTCATCCTTTTTCCTAGATGATATATATTGGAAAGCAACATAGTGACATTGGGATGTAGGTGGAGTCTCTTATTCCAATAGTGAGTTAAAATATGAGTCCAATATGTCTCACCAAAAATCTCATTCATCATTTGAGGAATATGACTATTGAAATTAAATATCATTTCATTTTGAAGGATGTTTAAATGCATATTGTGATATTCGAGTTTGTGTTTTATCAAGATAAATTGGTTGCTATCTTGACCAAGGAATATCCCAATGTAGATTTCTAATGTAATAGGTTGGATCTTATGTCAATCAAAAACCCATATCTCTTGATATTTTGGATATAAATCCCAAATTCCACTATGTTAGTTTTTTAGTGACATTATGGATTTATCCCCATAATATATTACAAAATTTTGGATCTCTCTATTGTGTAAATTTTTGAAAAATTTCCTTAGGTTCATTGAAAAAAGGGGTAGATTGTATTCATGAAATTGGGGGATAATTTGGAATATTATATCTATAGAAAAAGTTGTTTCATAATTGGATAAGAAATTTCTTTAATTATCACAGTGAGTAGTTCTTATAAGTGATGAATTAATAATAATGAAGTGTTTTCATGAGAATTATTTCATATCAATATTGTTTGTAATAAAAAACATGTCTCATGTGAGCATAAAGTTTTTTATTTTTGAAACATTAATATAATACATGAAGTAGTGTGATTAATAAATTTTTAATGTTTAAATTTATCCTAGTCTTTTTTTAGAAAAGAGGAGTTTACGTTTTATGGAAATTTTCAACAAACCCAAAGGGAAATATTGTTGGAAAAAATAAAAAGTGGTTCTGTTGGGTTGTTCTTGTTGATAATAGATAGTAAATTATTTTATTAAAAATTTATTTCTAATTTTAGATGATTTTTTGGAAGAGGATAGAAATGTACTATCTATAGAACACGTGTCATGTCCAGAAATATATGAACAAACCCTAAAACATGTTCGTAAAATAGATTTGAGAACATTTATAGAGGCCTCATGGTCTTAATATGTTGTCTACATGTCATGAAGATTGTTTGGGTTCCATGATATGCACTTTATATGACTCGTCAATATATCGTAATAATTTTTAGTTATTATCTTCGAGGAAAATATCTTGTACACTGGGTAGGTGTTTCATACTATAATATAATATGTTAGGAATAGATTTCTCGTATTGATTTTAATCCCAAACTTTGATAAAATTAGGCCATTTACCTATTCTTTATTATTGTATTGTTTTGGTTCTATCGATATGATGCCCATAATGTGATGTGACAGGTCATATTCTCACTAGATCAAGGATATAAATTAATTTAAAAGTCCACATAAAAATTCATATATTAGGATATAGATGATTTTCATTAATGTTGGTTACTAAAACATAAATTATGGAACATGGGATCATTCAGTTAATTATTTTTTAACTCAATAAATTTATTTGAATTTAAATTATTCACACTGTAATAAAAATATTTCATTGGGAAGAATAATCTTCCCTAAAATTGAGAAATTAATCTAGAAAATAATAGTGGGGCCATGGCGCAGAATTCGATAGGTTTTATGTAATTTTATAATCTTTTTATTACCAAAATACTTTTTTTGTTGAGACCAAGTATTTTCATATCATAATTTGAGTGTAATATTTGATTATAACAATTTGATCAATATAGTGTGGTGAAATTCATTACATTTTTACATAAAAGTTCTTGGGATAAAAATTATTATAGAATTTTAGTGAACTCAGGGAGAGATGTGTAGGTTCCGGGCGCAGTGGATGTGCGTTGGTGGATTTGCCCAACTTTAATTTTATCGTTAAACAACGTTAAATCCGAGATTCGTCACAATTTAAAATGCCGAATCTTCAGAATAGAACGAAGAACCAAAAAGGAAAGAAGATTCCTGGAACCCATGAAGAGGATCATCATATATTGATTATAATTAATTTAATTAATTCATAAGAATTACCTCTTTGAAATTCTTTCTTCGTTGGGGTCTCTAGTCACGGTCTTGTGATCCGTCATTGCGTCGGAGAATCCAAGTGTACGATTCCTCTAGCGGTGATCCACACGTGTTCCACGTATCTCTGGACGCCGCCGAAGGGAAATCCGGGTGCTAGTATTGAATATCCTTCGCTTGCGATGTTCGTCTTCAATTGCTTTGATCCGGTGGTGGATCTTGCTTTCATAACATGAAAGCATTCTGGGTGGAAAGGGAATTCTCTCTTGGCTTGAGAGTATTTCCAATCCGTTGTGCACAACCAAAAATGGCTAACCTTTTTGAGAATAAATTAATTAGGACTTATAATACCTAGAATAATAAAATAAATTAATTGCTCACAATCATTTATATCATTTCATTTAATTCTTTGTAATAACCCATGTCTTAATAATGAAAGTTGACCATCATTGTTACTTGACATGCATCCAATGTATTACATTTAATATCATCTAATTAAATAAAAAATATTTTCTCATGAATCCCGAAAAATAAACTACACTGCGTGTATATATAAATATACACGGCGTGTACTTTTTTATTTTTCAGTTTTATTTATTTTCCTCCACCATATTTATTAGACCTTCAGTAATGACTATTTATTTCTTAAATAAATGTAACTGCATTACTCGGTAATAAATTTATATTATTTCGCCCACAATATATATTCTCTCGAATAACTAGTGTCAAAATAAATGCGATCAGACATCCTTCAATAATTATTAAACCATAATCAGGAATAATCTTTATTCAACACGTTAAATTAATATTTAACTGAGATACATAGACACACTTAGTGTGTGACCCTCTAGGCGTCTTTCTCAATGGCATTAGGCGGAGCCTGCCTAAAGTCCAAGGTTAGTGTTTAACAACACGCCAAGGCACCCATAGAGAAAGAAGTTAACGCCGCAATGATGTGTCACCTCCTACGAATGCTTACCCTGTAATATAATCCATTTGTCTCGATATCTCCAATCAAGCGGGTTTCATGCTAGTTCCATCAACCCATGTGCTTGATTATTCTTTCATTGAATTCTCGGAATTGAACTTACCCATACCTTACCATGGAAATGGATTTAATTAGGCTATTTCAATTCCATCAAAGGGCCTGAGATATCTACTTCCATTATGGAACGGAAGGGACAAATATTTTCTCGCATTATTTATTAATGCGGTATTACTCGTGACACACCCAATGTATCCTACCTCGCTGCGAACAGTGTGTCATCACAGTTTTCATCAATACATCTAAGTGCGCGAGTTTTAATACCCATTAATAATAATCATAAAGTCTAAAGGCCAATACACACGTCTGCAGATAGGAACATCCAATGACACTATGAAATGTGGATTTCCTACTGGCGGGTCTCCTTCTTAAAATATCCTCCTGGATATTACCAAGGGCGCACACCATAAGAAGGTGCCTCAATGTTTTATGAGTCATCACCCCTAATGAACTTTATTATTTATGTCCCTAAAATAATATCATCCGGCCATAGAACATACATTTAAGAACAGTGTTATGGCACTTCCGGGTTCTCATCATAGAAGGGATCCGCTACGACCCTTTAATGCAACAGCTGTCCTTAGGATATTATCACATGACATGTCACGTAGAAGTCAATCAAGATGTGATAAGGCTTTTATTTAATGAATAAAGTACAAATTAGTTGGTTCTAGACCACCTACTCCAACAGACTCCCACATATACTAGAGCCAACTTCTAACAACCTTTAACCCGTTAGCTCTCTCATGATATTCATGCTTCTGTTGAGATAGGCCCTTAGTCATGGGGTCCGCCACATTCTCTTCCGTGGACACTCTACTCACTACAACTTCACCGCTTTGATATAAATCCCTCAAAAGGTGATACTTCCGGAGTATGTGCTTTGTCCATTGATGTGACCTTGGTTCTTTTGCAAGATCCACCGCTGCAGTATTATCACAATACAATGTAATGGGATCTTTACTGCTAGGCACTACATCAAGCTACTGGACAAGGTTCCAAATCCCGATTGCTTCTTTGGATGCATCATAAGCCGCTATATACTCAGACTCCACTGTAGACTCGGCGACAACTAGTTGCTTTGAACTATTCCAGCTCACATCTCCTCTATTGAGATTGAAAACATATCCAGATTGCGACTTCAGATCATTTTGATCTGTTTCAAAACTAGCATCAGCATACCCTCTGATGACAAGCTCCTCGTCTCCTCCATACACTAGGAACATATCCTTAGTTCTTCTCAGATACTTAAGGATAGTCTTAACAGCAGTCCAATGTTGTTCTCCTAGATCTGCTTGATATCTGCCTACCATGCTCAGTGCATAGGCAACATCATGCCAGGTAAATAACATGGCATACATGATGGATCCTATAGCTGAATCATATGAGATCTTACTCATCCTATCATTCTCCTATTGTGTCTAGGGACACATTTTCTTAGAAAGATGTAATCC
This sequence comes from Viscum album, assembly GCA_963277665.1. Taxonomy (NCBI): domain Eukaryota; kingdom Viridiplantae; phylum Streptophyta; class Magnoliopsida; order Santalales; family Viscaceae; genus Viscum; species Viscum album. The sequence goes on along the minus strand of OY728120.1, from coordinate 1,061,334,054 downwards.
ATGTGACACTGGAACCAATCCCCTCTTGGATTTTTCCATACTAAATCTCTTTAGTATCTGGTCAATGTATGTACCCTGACGTAGTCCAAGCAGCCTCTTCGATCTATCACGAATGATCTTGATCCCTAGAATGTAGGCTGCTTCCCCTAAGTCCTTCATGGAGAAACACTTGTTCAACCAGTCCTTAACTGACTGTAAGGCTGGTACGTCATTTCCAATAAGCAATATTTCATTAACATATACCACTAGGATGACGACCGCATTCCCATTAAACCACTTATAAACACATGGCTCACATTCGTTCTTAATGAATCCAAATTATTTTATGGCTTCATCAAATCGAATGTTCCATGACCTGGATGCATGATTCAATCCATAAATGGATTTTTTCAACATGTAAACCCGTTTTTCTTCAACTGGTGTCACAGAACCTTCTGTTTGTGTCATATATACATCTTCCTGAAGGTTCCCGTTAAGGAATGCTATTTTTACATCCATCTTCCAAATCTCATAGTCATGGTAAGCTGCTATGTCATGTATGATTCTTATGAATTTAAACATGGAAACTAACTAGAAGGTTTCATCATAGTCAATTCCTTGATGCTGTGTGAATCCTTTAGCCACTAGCCTTGCTTTATAGGTGCTAACATGACCATCCATGTACATCTTTCTTTTTAATACCCATTTGCATCCAACATGCTCTACATCAACTCTCTGATCGACGAAAACCCATACTTGGTTCTGATACATGGAATCCATCTCAGAATTCATAGCTTCTAGCCATCTTGCAGCTTCTGAGCTTTCTACTGCTTCCTTGTAGGATAGAGGTTCATCATTGTCCAACAATAATGATTCACCATCCTCGGTGACTAGGAATTCATATCTCTCTTGTTCCCATACCTCTCTTGAGATCCTACGCAGTACTTGTGTTTCTAGAACCTCTTCCATGAGGACCTGTGGAACTTGTTCCTGTACCAACTCCTGTGTATCTTGAGCATCAACTTCGTCGAAGTCAATCTTTCTCCCACTATCCTTCTTGAGGATGTGCTCCCTCTCATGAAAGACGGCTTGTCTAGCGACAATCAGTTTTTGTCTTGAGGGTTATATAGGTAATATCCTTTCGTTTCCTTGGGATATCCTATAAAGATACACTTCGTGCCCTGGGGTGCTAGTTTGTTGACTGAGAAGGCCTTAAAAAATTTCTTGCATCCCCATACACGTGTGTGCGAAAAAGTGGGTTTCCTTCCATTCCATAACTCGAATGGAATTCCATTTTCCACCTTAGTTGCTACTTGTTTTAATGTGTATGATGCAGTTTGTAATGCATATCCCCAAAAGGATAATGGAAGATCCACATGACTCATCATCGACCTTACCATGTCCAACAAGGTGCGGTTCCTCCTTTCACTAACACCATTCCACTGTGGTGTATAAGGAGGAGTGAGCTGAGATAGAATCCGAGACTCCCATAGATGATCGATGAACTCTTGGTTCATATATTATCCACCCTGATCCGATCGAAGCTTCTTTATCTTCTTACCAAGATGATTCTCTACTTCATTCTTGAATTCCATAAATTTCTCTAAGGACTCTGACTTATACCTCATTAAGTAGACATATCCATATCTACTCAAATAATCAGTAAAAGTAATGAAGTAAGAATATCGACCTCTATCTTCTACTGGAAATGGTCCACACACATCCGTGTGTACCAATCCTAGAAGCTCTGTGGCCCTTTCACCGTGTCCACTAAAATGAGGCTTGGTCATTTTTCCTTGTAAACAAGTGTGACATCTATCAAGTGGTTTTAGCTCAGTAGAGTCTAAATAGCCATCTTGGAAGACATTTGTCAAATGCTTCTCATTCACATGACCAAGGAAGTGATGCCATAACTGGGTGATGTATGAGTCATGTGAGTTTGTTTCTTTATCGATTTCCAACACTTGGTTTTCATAATTAAATACATATAAACCATTATTTAAATGTGCCATACCATAACATATGTTGTTCATATAAAATGGACAACCCTTATTTCCAAACATGAAAATAAATCTATCCATATCCAAACAAGATACAGAAATTATGTTCATGGTAACACTAGGCAAAAAATAACAGTTTTGTAAAACCAAAATCATACCAGTTGGCAATGAGAGGTGATATTCGCCAATAGCCAACGCAGCCAGCCTTGCGCCATTGGCAGCTCGAAGATCCACCTCTCCTCTGGTGATCTTTCTAAATATACTCGGTTTCGGCATTTGAATACCGATGTGAGCCCCACAAGCTGTATCTAATACCCAATGTGTAGAAATAGAATGATTTCACTCGATAACGAACACAAATTTAGTGTCCCCATTCTTATGGGTGCAGTTCCTCTTCCAATGGCCCCGCTTTCCACATGAAAAACACACTTCCTTCCAATCCTTACCCTGCCTCTGGATCATCCCCTTCTTGGAGGGACGGTGCTCGGGGGCTTCAGACAATTTATAAGTCTTTGGCCCCTTTGCCTTGTCCTTCCTTTTCTTGTTCACCATAAGGACCATAGGTTTTTCATGCCCCATGTCCTTATCTACCTAGAAAATCAAGGTCAAAAGCTCCGATAGACTCTTCCCATTTCCTCTCAGGTTATAGTTTACAATGAAGCTAGAGAAAGTCTTGGGTAGTGATGATAGAATGAGATCTGTACGCAACTCATCCAGGAATTTAATCCCTAAGATGTCCAAGCATTCCATGTAGCCAATAAGCTCGACTACATGAGTCCCAGCTAGCGCAGACTCTCCAAGCTTTGTGGTAAACAAATCATTGGATATCTCATACCTCTCCTTTCTCGCCTTCTCTAGGTAGATATCTTTAAGGTGAGACATCATGCTATACGCATCCATGTTTTCATGTTGCTTCAAGAGAGCATTAGACATGGCCGATAGCATGAAATAGTAGACATATGTGGCATCATCCATGTGTTTCATGTAGAGAGATAATTCCTCATCACTAGCCTCTTTCCCAAGCGCAACTGGAATAGGCTCTTCCAGCGCATACAATTTCCTTTTGTGGCGAAGGATGACGCGTAAACGTCTCTGCCACTCTTGGAACTTGGTGCCGGTGAGAAGGATTTCATTCTCGAGTATGGTGTGCAATGATATGTTTGATGTCATTTTCTTGCCGTTTCTACTATTTAAGATGAGCAAAGATTTAGTACTTTATTAAAAAATTGAGAAAAATAAATTAATTAATACTTATTAGTCTCCTACTATTTTATTGAAATCCAATAGCCCTCACCAATGACTTAGGAATATTCTGTTGCCTAATTATTCTAGTGGCAAGGATCCATATTTCCCTTCGCATTACCCCTACTGGGGTTGGTCAAGAAACATGAAGGGTTTTAGGTAGGCATTCCAAATGCCAACTGCATTAACTCGCAGTTCCTTGATCCACTGAGTGGACTCCCCAATCCTTAAATCCTTTTATTTTGGATTTCCTCAACCTTTGCCTCTTGGTCACACCAAGTCCTGTTGTGGCAGTCTACCCTTGATGTGAACCAAGTCAAGTCAACCAAAAACCATGAATTAGAATTCCCCGATAATTGAAAGCACCCCAACTAGGGTTGGTCAAGCACTTTGAACTATGGTTCGATTCTAACCAAGATTATGGAAGGCTATGCCAACTTAATATTTATTTTGAGGGATTTTATCCTTATACATAAATTTCCATTTTATTATCTTTGATTACATGCGTGTTAATATTAAGTGGAATATACTTAAGTGATTAACCATGTCTAAGATAATATTTATGTATAAACCGGTCTTATTTTAGTTCTATCTTGCATGCTTGTTATATTCATTAATTGTGTGATCGTTAAAACACACCCACAATAAATAAACCATGAAACTGACAGAAATAAAATAAATGGTATGATCATGAGCTTGTTCGATTGGTTAGTTTATCTAGTGGGTGATAAACTAACCCAAGACCTAGGGGAGAAACACCTTGAACCTTGCAGGTTTGTGTTTACAGCTTTCCACCTGTATACCTTTGTCTCTCCTTGGATTGGTTTCACCTCGGCTCCTGACTTGAGCCGCCTCCACTAGCTTGGGAGCTCCATCCATTACATATACATTTATCTCACATGTAGGTGAGGGGAAAAAGGGGTTTTACATAAAAGAATACTTATGCGCGCAGGCCCTACATATTAATGAGGAGATGGCTCGCAGGCCAACAAATTTAATTTAAATAAATTAATTAAAAGAAACCATTCACATAGCAAGGTCTCGGTCTAGCTCATGATCATCCACACATGCAACTATATTTACACATAAATAAAACTAGCATTCAATTCTTTAATCGTTCTTGTTTAAGATAAATCACGCTCGAATTAATTAATTATCTTTAATTAATCAATCCTTTTATCTTAAATCCCTTTTCTAAATTTCCTTGAGATTCTCATCCATCATAATTTTAAACAAATAAATTCATTTAAAATTATCCTTGTACGTAACTTGTACCTTGGAGGCAACCCAGTGAATTCCCATTTATTATGTACATGTTAAATTAAACACATATATATATAAAACACCTATCATGTCTTGTGCCTCAGCTTTACACCTGCACCATGGTACATGTCTCAAGGGATTGTATAATATAATAATAAATTTTAATAAATTTGTGTAATTTGTGTAAATAAACGGCGTGTAGTTCCAACTACACGGCGTGTAATTTTCTTCACCATCCATCTGAAGTACATGCCCGGGGACATGGCGTGTAAATGTACATCGGATGTTTTCGGAGTACACGGCATGTTCTTTTGGACACACACCGTGTAGTTTCTGCGTTACACGGTTTCCAGCCGGGAAAGCAGTGTACGGGGTACATGGCCCAACTCGAACCCGAAGGGACTACATGTCATGTTCAGTTGGACCACATGGCGTGTAATCTGGAAACCGTGTGCCACATGTTTCTGGTAAACACATGGGGTCATAAATTACCTCAATACACGACCTGATTTGGCGGATAGGTCAATGCATTGAACCTAGACTACACGGCGTGTACTTCTGAATACACGCCGTGTATTCTGGTGTTATACGGCCAGAAACGTTTGGCTCCTCCGGATGAGTTCCTATATTTTATTTTAATCAAATTTAAAAGAAAAATTTGTTTCTCTGAGGTGAACGAGAAACAAGGGAGGAGGAACAGATCTCGATATTCAGATTTATAGAATGATTAAACATGAATTGAAATAACTAAATTATTAAATGTGTAAATGAACAACGAAAAACTAAAATAATTATAATCAATGATATGACCACTCTGATACCACTTGTAGGTTCCGAGCGTAGCGGAAGCGCGTTGGTGGGTTTTCCCAACTTAAATTTTAACGTTAAACAACGTTCAATCCGAGATCCATCACGATTTAAAACGCTGAATCTTCAGAATAGAATGAATAACGAAAAAGGAAAGAAGAATCCAAGAACCCATGAGGAGGATCATCATATATTGATTATAATTAATTTATTTAATTCATAAGAATTACTTCGTTGAAATTATTTCTTCGTTGGTGTCTCCGGTCACGATCCTGTGATCCGTCGTTGCATCGGAGAATCCAAGTGTTGGATTCCTCTAGCCGTGATCCACACGTGTGCCATGTATCTCTGGACGTCGCCAAAGGGAACTCCAGGTGCTAGCGCGGAAGATCCTTCGCTTGCGATGTCCGTCTTCGATCGCTTTGATCCAGTGGAGGATCTTGCTTTCATAACTTGAAAGCATTCTTGGTGGAAAGGGAATTCTCTCTTGGATTGAGAGTATTTCCAATCCATTGTGCACAACCAAAAATGGCTAACTTTTTTAAGAATAATGTAATTAGGATTTATAATACCTATAATAATAAAATAAATTAATTGCTCATAACCATTTAATGATTTCATTTAATTCTTAGTAATACCCCATGTCTTAATAATGACAATTGACCATCATTATTACTGTACATGCGTCCAACGTATTACATTTAATATCATTTAATTAAATAAACAATATTTTATCACGAATCCCGAAAAATAAACTACACATCATATATATATAAATATACACGGCGTGTAATTTTTTATTTTTCAGTTTTATTTTTTTTCCTCCACCATATTTATTAGACCTTCAGTAATGACTATTTATTTCCTAAATAAATGTAACTGCAATACTCGCTAATAAATTTATATTATTTCTCCCATAATATATATTCTCTCGAATAACTAGTGTCGAAATAAATGCGATCAGACATCCTTGAATAATTATTAAACCACAATCGGGAATAATCTTTATTCAACCTGTTAAATTAATATTTAACTGAGATACATAGACACACATAGTGTGTGACCCTCTAGGCCTCTTTCTCAGTGGAATTAGGTGGAGCCTGCCTAAAGTCCAAGGTTAGCGTCTAGCAACACGCCAAGGCACCCATAGAGAAAGAAGTTAACGCCAAAATGACGTGTCACCTCCTACGAACGCTTACCGTGTAATATAATCCCTTTGTCTCGATATCTCCAATCAAACGGGTTGCATGCTAGTGCCATAAACCCATGTGCTTGATTATTCTTTCTTTGACTTCCCAGAATTGAACTTGCCCATACCTTACCATGGACATGGATTTATTTAGGTTATATCAATTCCATCAAAGGGACTGCGATATCTACATCCATTATGGAACGGAATGGACAAATCCTTTCTCGCATTATCTATTAATAAGGTATTACTCATGATGCACCCAACGTATCCTACCTCGCTACGAACAATGTTTCGTCACAATTTTCATCAATACATCTAAGTATACGAGCAGTAATACCCATTAATAATAATCTTAAAGTCTAAGGACCAATAAACACGTCCGCAGATAGGAAAATCCAATGACACTATGAAATGTGGATTTCCTACCGGCGGGTCTCGTTCTCATAATATCCTCCTGTATATTACCAAGGGCCCACACCATGATAAAATGCCTCAATGTTTTATGAGTCCTCACCGCTAATGACCTGTATTATTTGTGTCCCTCAAATAATATCATCCATCCATAGAACATACATTCAAGAACAGTGTTATGGAACTTCCGGGTTCTCATCATAGATGGGATCCACTACGACCCTTTAATGCAACAGCTGTCCTTAGGACATTATCACATGACATGTCATGCAGAAGAACAATCAAGATGTGATAAGGCATTTATTTAATGATTAAAGTACAAAGTTGTTGGTTCTAGACCTCCAACTCCAACAAGATGATCATTTCATAGATAGATTAAGGTATGAAGATTTTTTTATATGATAATCGAAAGATGATAATTCAAATTATTTCTATAATTTAGAAGAAAATAGATAATTAAGAATTCTATGAATTCAATATCACTTGTAATGCATCTATATTTTTTAGAAATGTCACACCACTTACTATATAATTTCATATCATTATTTTTTAGATTAATAATATCATCATAGAATTAATTGTAACAAACTAAATATATAGAAGTGAATATTGTTATCCTAATGTTTTTTGGACAGTAAATATGGAGGGTTTTTTAAATCAGTTTTTTTGTAATCACATGTCATGATTCGTGTTTCCACATGTTTTAGAGTATGAATATTTTTTAAATATGTTATAGTGGGGAAGGGAATAGTGTTCCTTATAGGAGATAAAAATATTTTGATTAATGAATTTATTTAAAATAAAAATCACCTGACACCCCTCATATTGTATATTCCATGATTATAAACCATTAGAACGGAAGGCTTGGTTAGTACCATATCACGATGAAAAGAAACTCAATTCATTAATTATATGTATTTTATTCCATGAGTATAGTTTAAAACCCATTATAATTTCTATTATTAATAATTATAAGAAAATATGAGACTTTTTCTATGCTATAACAACCAATATACAAATTTCATGTCATCATCCATCTAAGAGGTGATCATTTTTTAAAAATCCTTATGTTAATTGTTTCATTAAATTAATGCTTAAATTAATATTTTGTTAACTGATAGAGAAAAAATGGTTTATTATCTTATCACAAAATGTGTGAAAGGGTTAAGAGATTAGAGGGGGTTTTAATTGTTAATAAGAAACACACACCAATTCACCACCCATATTCTCCAACTCAGTGTGGTTCCATCGGCCCTGGTAGAACAATATCTATTTTACATTATTTATTTGATTAACCCTTTATATATAAATGTTAGTTAAATAAATAAATTCAAAATTTACTTTTAAACATTTTAATGTTTGATTATTAAATGTCAATATTTTATAGGGTAACCCCATATTGCCTCTGATAGGGCATTTATTACATAAATGGTAATGTGACCCCTGGGAGTTCCTTGAAAATTTGGAAATAGTTGATATAATGAAGAAACAAGCATGAAGTTCAACATAAGTGTTAAGAAAAAATGATTGAGTTTCATGATAAAGTGTGAATAAATGTGGTTTTGTTGTTAAATTAATAGCCATAAATGTAGTTTTCTATCAAAATAATTTGAATATATATCATTCTAGTAATTTGATGTTTTCCTTTCAAAATTTTATTCATTCATAAAAAATAGGAATGAATTTTATATTATTATTAATAACATTCAAATAATGTCTCTACTTATGATAATGTGTGGATATTATGTAAGAATAAATTAAAAAAATCCTCAATAATCTATTGTAAAATCAATCTTATCATAAAATATCTTTTATGGTAAATTTGAATTGGGTTATAAAAAAAGTTGTTTAAATAAGAGTTATAAATCTATTATTAAAATAATGTGTCTCGAAAATAATAGATTTTTTAAGATTTAACAATGTAATCATGTTAATAATACATATAAGACTCATATGAAATAATTATCCAAATTCAAATTATCTTTTACGAAGTAAAATAAATAAATCATTGATAAATGAGGTAAATAAATATATTTTGAATATCATACCAATAAATTATTAGTGGAGATATCCTTAATAAAATTTGAACCAGTGGAGGGGAGTATTCTTTATAGGGAAATCATGAAATGATGAAGTGTATGGAGCATAAAAAGGAATTGGATTAAACCGTGACCATTTTAGTTATAAAGGTAGATTCTAAATTAAATGAAAAAAATGAAAAGTGATCAAATATAGTGAATCACCATCTATAGAAACTTATGGAATATAGTGACCCTACATTTTCATACATTACTATTTTATAATATTCAAGATAAATAATATAATAGAGTTACAAATACACAATCCAATGTGTTAATGTCTTCAAAAAATTAGGCTCATATATAAATTTTAATAAATAAAATATAAAATTTTATTTAAATCCTTGTTCATTATACTTATAAAACCTCCCATTCTTCTTAGTGATTATAATCACTTGGGGAGACACCTCAGATAAAGAGGTTAACAAAATTTCCAGTAATATGGTAAATAATAAACATAAATAAATACATCATGGGTGAGTGTAATTATCTTAATAATATAAAAATAAAAGGATAAAAATAAAAATAATGAAGAAAACATGTAAAAATAGAATGTATTTTGAAAATTCATAAAAATGAATCATCGTCCCTCAGTGGTTAGATATAACAAATATCTGTGAACAAATCTAGAATCATGTCCATGCATAACATTTGAGCATAATCATAACAACGTCATTGTGATACAACATATCATCATGTTCATATATAATAACACAATATCATGAGATAAATCACCTTACCCAATTAATTGGAGGTAAATATAACTCCGGGTATGGTCGTTACATCATAAAATATTCATAATCATTTACGCCACATTGAACGTATATAAATTGTAATATTGAAAATACACATGCAATGGAATGGGTATGATAAAAATTTCCTGAATCACGATTCCGTGAATAATAATGTGGTTCTAAATTGAAAAAGTGAAAATAAATTTTGGAATATTAATCATCATTCTTATGGGATGAAGAAACTACTCTAGATGAGTCAAAGATGTGTTTTGGAAAGAAGAGTTCTTTTGGGTTTTTTAATTTCTCATAAAATAAATAATGAAACCTTTATATCCACAAAAGAGAATTGAATAAAAATGTTGTTTATTTTAAGAAATATTAGATTAGTATTAATTCAATATATTCCATTAAATAGGGATAACCCAAAGAAAATGTGTTGGGTTCAAAAATCCTCATACCTTAATTTCATCTTTATTTTTTCTCACTTGCACATCCTAAATAATAACCATATATTTTTAGAAAAATTGGTCAGTAAATGAATTACATTAATTTATATAATTATTTATAAATTATAATAACTTTAGTATATTTATTACTTATATTTGATGAAATTTAAGCATTTTGATATCATGTTTTACTTTAAAAATATCTTGTTTCACTTTGATTTATGTATTTTTATTCAATGTCATTTATAGAATAGATTGATTATATCAAGAAGCCTATAATACATGTAATTATATATTTATATATTAAATAAAATTAATAATATCTATCGATAAATATGGTTTTATGATTTTTCTTGGTAATGTCTCTGTTTGTGGTTAACTGGCATTTAACAAGATGTTGGTGAAGGAACATGAAAGGGAATAAAAACATTTTGTAATTGTCATAAATATGTTAAATAAAGTGTGTTAACACCATTAATATATTTTTAACATAGTTTATTATTAATTTTATATAGTAACATATCTAAACAAATAAGAAAAAATGATAAATAGATAGAGAAACGATGGAAGAGATAATAGAGACTCACTTTCTCCTAGGTGTAACTTCAATGTAACAACACTAAAACTCTATTGGTTTTTGTAGTCTTAAATTTCATAAATATACCTCGGTTTTGTATGAGGAATTGGAGGGGGTATATTGCTGGATAATTAACTGTGCAATGTGAGGTAGTATTGGTTATCTATGTTACGGTTATGGTTTTTTATACTTAAGGAGAGGGGTAATTTGAAAAAAATTATTGAATTAAATAATTTATCAATAGTAAAACATATAATAGGAAAAAAATAAAATTATAAAACTTTTATTAATATAATATATAAATTTTTAATAATATTAATCCCATTTATAACACTAATTCAATAGTTTGTTAAAAAATAATATTGATGAAAAGTGAAATTATTATTTTAAAGAACAACATTCTAATTTTAATTTTTTAAAAGTTATTTTTAGTAATGGAAATTATGTATTTTTATTTCAATAAACCATTTATAAAATAAAATATTTAATTGAAGAAACTCATGTTATATAAATTATTATCTCATTATTACATCATGAATGATGTTGTTTAATGTAAACCAGTTTTGTGAAAAACTATATTTTATCAATTCACTCAAAAATTGATGTATTTCAAAATATAACCAAGAAATAACCCCTCTATAATATAAATAAAAAATTAAAAAAATTATATTCATTATATAAAAATCAATTTATAAAACAATTTATTTCTAATTTTTAAAAAAAAAATTATTATTTTTATGAAATACTATAAAATACATATATATATATATATATATAATTTATTTGAGTTTTTAATAGTGATATTTATTTTCTTAGCATTATAATAAATATATTTACATAAATTAATCATGATAAATATTATTTATATCAAAATTTAATTTCTGGGAAAAATTATTAATCCCAATGGTCTGATTTGTATTCCCAAAGGTCATGTCAATATTCTATCAACCACATTACTAATACAAAGGAATCATTTTATCCTATACATATAACTTCATTTATTATCTCAATGTATAAAATAATTACACTTAAGGATCTATATTTTAATTTTCTAAGATGTTGATTTGATTAAAAATATATTGTGTCTTTTCTATAGTGTAGAAAGTTGGGGTGATGATTCTAGTATGTTAGGGTGATCAATATTTTAACATTTTATATTTTATATTTTATAATTTTTTTCTAGTTGTATTGTTTTAAATTATAATTTTTTTTAGTAGTTAATTTAATATAATTTGTTAATTATATAATTTTTTATTGTATTTAAGTGCGTAATACTATATAGAATATTGTTAAACACATTTATTTCAAGTGAAAAATATCATTAAATTTCTGTTGTTACATTTTCCCCCCTTTAGAAAATTTATCCCTGAAATTTCAACACATTTTATCTACTGAGAAGAGATGAAGGAACTTATGTTTCATTATCTTTTATAGTTCCCAAGACACAACATCATACTTTTCATTCCCCCATTACAATTTGACAAGGTCTGTTTACTTATTGTATAGATCACTGTCTCTACAGGACAAGATTTTCACCGAGTTTTATTCATTTTATTGGTCATTATCCAGTTGTATCAGATCATGATTAAGTAAATGAGATCTAATATGTACTTCCTCAAGAGTGATAAATAGAATCTATCATGAACTTCAGCCACACATGGTGGAAGTGAAATCTAATAGGCCACTGATCTTATGTCATAAAGGATCTCAAAGTGGTTATTGTACCATGTGATCAGCTTGCCATTATTTCAAAATTTCATGATCTCTTCCAAGGTTATAATCAAAGGAAAACATTGTCTCTGACATCAAATTATGTGTCCAATAGACAATATTCAAGATAGACCATTTTCCATCATTGAGTGGATTTATATATTGTTCGGTAGATTTAACCTTCATAGTCATCTCATGAACATGATCACATGAAAGTAGCTTTCATTCTCTAACTTCATCATAACAAGTTGGAATTTTAAATCTTATCTCATACACAACTTTATATGGATCTATTTTAATACATGAGTGGATGTTTTCTTATATTATAACTCAACCAATGGGATTTTTTGATCCCAACAACATTTGAATTCCATTGAAAAGTATATTATCCTTCACACGAGAATCAGAATAGTCCTTTCATATTGGAAAATGGTTTGGTGGTGATAGGTGATGCTAAAATTCAATTTTGTACTCAAATCATGATTGAGACTTCTCTATAATTTCGATGTGAAACATGTATAGATATTATATATGATCAAAGGTGGAACTTTTTAAATCCCAAAAAAATTCTTCACGTATATCATGGAATGTTGTTCATGTATGAAATCATCTCGAATAGTGATAAAGAGGGAAGTCTTGATGAGTCGATCCACTACAACACATATCACATTGTTTTCATTGGATGTCATCCATAGACCAGTGAAATGACCATGGTTTTGTTCACTCATTTACACATGGGTATATATAATAGTTGCATTATCAATTTTTACTTCTTTTTATCTTATTTAACATGATGAAATACCAAATATATTCAGATGTACTCAGGAATATACTTCATTATGTTGTCCAACTATATGTTTTATCAATGTTCATAATATATCATTGTACTTCCAGGGTGGATAGAGAATGATGATATATGGGAATTATCAAATAGCTCCTTATTTATCGTATGTAATGGAGGAACAAAAAACGATATTCCTAATAAAATCCAAACATCACCATTGATGTAGATCTCATGTGTCTTTGTTTCCTTTAAATTATTCACCTTCTTTGATAGTTTCATATCATCTGTGTGGGCCACTTTAATCTTCTCTTGGAAACATAGTTAGGAAATAATTTGGAAAATATTTTATTTATTTATTTCAATATTGATTTCAATATCCGCCCATTTCATATCCATGAAAATAGGGTCTCTCACAATTCATATCATGGATAAGGTAGTAGGTAATTTTCATCTAAGAGCATCTACAACATTGTTTTTCTTCCATATATGGTAATAAAAATATCAATCATAGTCCATGATTACCTCTAATAATATTCATTGAAACATGTTGTGATATTACGATGTTAATATATACTTTTTACTCTTGTTATTTGTATATATTTCAAACAAATTTCCTAAGAGGTAGATCTGCCATATTTTCAAGGGTAATATCTATATTCCTGCTCTAGATCATGCATCGGGTAGATTTGCTCATGTATATGAAACTTACATGTGGAATATGCTATAAATTATTCAATTTTCATGAGTAATAAACCAAAATCGTTCACCGAATAAACATTTTATATCAAAAAACCATCTCCACTTATTAGAATTTTGTGTATAGATTTGTTGATTAGCCTCATATTTATACCCTTAAAATATTCCTATCATTCTTCTATCCATAAATATTTTAACTTGTTCATTGATAACATATTCAGTGGGATAAAATATCATGATCAATTTCTCACAAAAAATCAGTAGTGTCCATCTAATCCAAGAAAAATACGGATTTATATGACACTAATGGGATTGGTCCACTACTGAATTCCCATTTTTTGAAGGGTCCACTAAAATTACCTCACCGGTGATCATGTTCCCTAAGAATGTTTCTCTACTTATCAAAAAATCACAAGTGTTGAAATTAGCATACTATTTATCCTACCATAATGTCAATAGTACAATCATCAGATACTCTTGATATTCTCCCATAATTATTGAGAAAATGAAAATATAATTGATAATAACTACCTCAACATTTTTGAGTAATATTCTACATCTATATTAATCAAATCCATGAAGATTGTATTGGAATTATTATGTACAAAATGAATCAATAATAACTCATAATGCCCATATTTCTAGCGAAACATAGTCTTTTTAATGTCTTCCTTCATACCATTTAGTTGATTATATCCATAATGAAGATCCACCTTCATGAAGTACTGATCTCGTGATAGTCTATCTAAAGTGTCATTAATCCTTGGAAAATGATACTTTTTATTTATGGTGTTCTTATTAAACTCCAAATATTAAATACACATCCCCATTGATCCATATATATTCTTGAAAATGAGAATTGTAGAACCCTAATTTGATGAACTAGGGTGTATGAAACCATTGTCAAAATTCTCTTGAACCATCTTCCTTAACTCTTCCAGATCGATTAGGGCCATCCTGCTATGGAATTTTGTGATTGGAGTGGATTTGGTTAGGGATCTTTTGATTAATCGGTATCATGAACTGGAGGAATTGTGGGTTACTCTTATATAAATAAATTTGTGCATTCCCAAACAATGGTCATTTTGTTAAGTTTGGTTCTTTCCCTCAACACAACAATTTAGAGCATGTATGTTTACTTATAAGGTATCAACACCCACACCATAGATGGATTTTTGAAATGAGATCCCCGATCATCCATTCATTTATAGAGGAGCATGGTATTGTTCAGAATATGAAAATATATTTCCTTTAACCAATAGTTTAAAAGTGATCTACATAATATGGTAAAATTTATTTCTAGTATGGAATCCAATTCCACATTTGTAAGTATTATGAGATTATCCAGAAGAATCAAATCACATATGCCCATATAAAATGACTCCAACACTTGGTATTTAATGATCTCCCCTAGTTATATTTACTGATCTACATTCTCCAATGATTGAGGTTTTCATTTTAATAGTTCTAGAAATCTTTTATGATATAATGGAATTCATTGAACCAAAATCTGATAATACATTTTCCATTCTTGAGTGAATATTCTGTGTACCATGCACGACATAATTTTTTTCTCCCCTTTAGTAGTAGTTTTGATATATTATTTCCATTTCTCATTTTGGATTTGGTTTTTGGATGATGATAATTACCCCCAAATACTTGACATTTTGTCTACTAGATTATTTTTTGACCATGATCCTTATAGTAGAAACATTTAACCATAGGTGTTTCATTAGGAGGTTCCCCCATTTCCATCATCTTATGGCCATCTCATTCCCGTCTCATTGATATTCATCATAATTGTGGCCTTCTCAACTACACATGATGAAATTTTCTCACTTTAAGGAAATTTAAATGATTATTGCTCCCATTGTATTGAATGTGGGTAGTTAGCTCATCATTCTTCCTTTTATCATTTGACCAACCTATATGAAACTCCATTGATCCATTTTTTATCTCCATAACCATGGGACCATTATATGAACTCCATCTCTACAAAAAGAGAACATAAAACCACATTTTCATATCCTCAAAAGTCTCAGATAGCAAGAGACTTTCAAAGATTTGGTTTTAAATGTAGCGACTGGAGTTTTTGGTCCTGTCAGACTTTGGAATATTTCTGCGAATAATTCCAGAGCTAGGCGCGATGACGGCGTGCGATTCCGAGGCCCGTTGTGCCCGGAATTAATTTTATAAGAATATTAAGTATTTTTATACTATGCACGTGGAGGGGGTGTGATATCTCTTAAATAGTAGCTCAGAACATGAATCTGAGGGCACGGTTGCATCCAGAATGTGACGTTTACCATAGGTGAGGTGTAAGCATTGCGGGCGCGAGCCTGTGGTGAGAAACGCCACTAGGGGTGTTTCCGTAAATAAGTAGCGAAGTTAGTGTGCGAGCATCGGCTCTAATAACTTCTGAACGAAGTCTCGGATGGAAAATCTGAGTCTGCCGTTGCATTCAGAACGGCGTGTTTACCCTAGGGGTGACTTTACTTTTGTTTGCATCGGGCGTCAGGTCCGAGGTGGGTTTGGCACCGGTGGGCGGCTGATATAAATATCAGCCCCCCCCCCCCCCGCCCCCCTTATCGTTCCTCTCGACGTTCTTCACTGCCGCTCCGTCGAATCGAGCAAACGAAGCACCCACGAGCTCGGAATTCGACGGCGGACGTTCTAGGAGCGCGCAGCGGAAGCTCTGGAGCGCGGATCTAAGGCAGAACATCGGCGTTTCACCCGCGAGGTAGGTAGTTTGAGTTTTACAATCTTGGATCCCATTTTTGTGTTGTTTTCCTTCAAATTTTCGTAAGGGTTGTATAGTTCGGGTCCCGATCTTTCTAAAACATGTTTCAGATTTGAATTTGGAGCACCGGGGTGCTCCTGGTGGCTCTCGGAAGTTTTCCGGCGAAAACCCGGTTTTCCGGCGACGACGGGCAGCGGCCTTGGCAAAATCTGGCGATGGCACGGCGTCGGTTTCCGGATGCGGCGGCGGCGGCGCGGTGGAATCCGGCGGCGGCGCGGTGGTTTCCGGTGAGGTCGGCGGTGGTCCGGCCATGATTTTCCAGGGGTTCTTTAAACCCCTGTAACTCGCAAACCGTAACTCCGATTTGCGAGCCGTTTGCCGCGACGCTCTCATTGCGTCGAGACTGACCTTTTGAACTCACTTTGAGGGTTTAAGGGTTCGAGATCCTGGCCCGGGAGTTAGAAACGTCGTATAAAATAATATTATTTTATTATTTTACGACTTCGGGTCGTTGTAACTTCTACCCGGAACGTCCGATTGACGTGCTGTCAGTGGCGTTGAGACCCTGAGGGTATGACGGACTTTCTGAGATGGTTTCCGAGTGTTGGGACTGTGAACGGGGTGTGGGCCCCACGAAGCCGGGTTTTGGAGTTTGCGGAAAAACGCAGCTTTTGCACCAGGAGTCCGATTTTCGCAGATAAATAGTCAATCCTGTGTGTTTTTCCGAGGGTATCATAATGGTACGATTTGTTCGATGAGTTTTGGAATCCAGGCGTGGGCCCCACCTGAGCTGGCCTTCGGTGAATATTACCTTTTTCACCGGGTGTCCGTTTTGGACGAGCGAGTAGTCGATTCCGCTTGTTTTTCTGAGGGGATCATCGTGGTATGGTCTGCTCGATGAGTTTCGGGATCGTTTTGTGGGCCCTGCATATGCTAGCTATGGTGAATAGTGCCTTTTTCCCCGGTGCTCCATTTCGGGCGAGTAAACCGCATATCCTGTGTGTGTTTTCGCGTGGAATGCAATGGTGGCCTCGATATTGGCCTAGGAGGTGCGCAGTGTGGCGTTGTGGCGGGTGGCTCGGGTTAGCGACGTTTGGACCAGCAGTGGTTGAGGGTTCTCCCTTGGTTCGTTCTACGATGGTTCGTGTGGCATCACAACTTTCGTATGGCTTTGTGATCCTCTCGATGGGATGTTTAAACTGTTAGAGTTGTGGTATCCCTCCGGTGGCCTGAGCAGATCCTCTAGCATCTTTACCCTTGATCGGGTTCTTGGTATCGCTGTGACCGCTTATTTACGGGCGGCGATCCTCTATCTAGCAGGTTAACCCCGTAGGGTTTGTGGCATCATCGGAAATATGATCCCCTACGCAGTGGGCCGTGCTCAGTAGGGTTGTGGCATCGTCTAGTATACGATCCCCTACTCAGCATGTGGTTTATAGTAGGGTTACGGTATCATTGGTTATGCGATCCCCTACTCAGCGCGTGGTTTCGGTAGGGTTGCGGCATCATCGGTTTGATCCCCCTCATCGCGAGTTATACCAGATAGGGTTCTGGTATCTTCGTGACCATCTTTATATGGAGGATCATCCTCTATCTAAGTGTAGAGCTTCTGTCGAGCGCCAGATCGGGTGGTGGTATCCCCCAGCGGATCCTGGGTGTGATCCCCTATATATGAGAACTACGTATGCCAGATCAGGTCGTGGTATCCCCCAGCAGACCCTGGGATTGATACCCTATCTGTGAGCTACGTATACCGGAGTGGGTCTCGGTATCCCTTAGCAGACCCCAGCAGCGATCCCCTATCTGAGGAGTTTGGTGGTTATGTTGTTTCAGTGATGTTTCCTCAGTGATGTTATCCGACGAACGTGGTCTCTCAGGTGAGCATCTGAGATGTTTGTTTGGGACCCGATGGAGTGTATCTCTTGTATGAGTGTCATCTGGTATGACAGTGTTCGTGTGGTGTACTCTCCTGGTTGGGACAGTTGCTAGTGATGAGGTCGGTACCTCTTGTGGCTTGTGGCATGAGCTGAGTATATATGGATTGTTCAAGGTGTATGTATGGGCATACACCTGAGCTGAGCTGAGCTGACTAGTTGTGTTTAGCAGAGGATGGTTACGAGATGAAGTTTCTCTCTCGTCTGGGATCCCTCTGGCTGGGTTGAGCGGACTGTTGCCTTTCAGTTTCTCCCTTGGGTATTGGGTTTTTGGGGTGCCTACTAAGTATGTTTATACTCACCCATGCACGGGCTTTTCCCGCACATGTTTGTGTCTTGTGCAGACCACAGGCCTTTTGACGGAGTCCCAGGAGGACCCGGAGCAGGCGGATCTTAGTGAGCGAGTTGACCAGGGTGTCTACCGGAGCTGTGCCGGGGGATCTTTCTGACGGGTGTTTGTGGTAGCGTTCCCCTTCTTCAGAGCTGGTTGGACGTGCTTTGTAGTTTTATTTGGTGGGCCCTGTTTTTTCCTTTGTAATTTTTCTGTTGCACTCTGGTTTGGTATAGATTGTGTGCATGCATTTACTTTTCAGTTTCAATATCTCTGCACTGTTGCATGGAGCTGTTTGTGGGTGCGTGTGTACAGGTACCTTAGGCTAATGGCTTCCATGTGTGTGATAGCCTACTCGGCGCTGGTCGCCAGCCCCTGGCCTATTAGAGGCGGGCTTGGGGAGTCGCGGCTCGAGCCCCGTTGGGTCGGGTCGTGACAGAGTGGTATCAGAGGAGGTTCCACCTTTTGGATCTCAGAGCATAGCTGCTCTAGCTGTGAGTTTGGTTTGGGTTGCATAGCAGTAGTGTTAGGATGTTTCGAGTTCGGCTTTCAGGCCAGAGACTCCTGTGTTGGTGCAGTGGCCGATGTATCCATACACCAGGACTCTGATAACCTACCTTTCAACTCGAGACATTTTTACACTGGTCGCAGGGACATAACAGTACATGCATCATATAGGGCTGATTTTTTGGGTATTTCCTTGTCCTTCTTGAGTCACCTATCCAGATATACTTTTTGACTGTGGTGCGTCTTGAATGTTTTTCAGGATTCCTCCACGACGATAGCCAGCGAGGTTTCCACAGCAAGATTGTGCTGACGACCCGCCCTATGTAGAGGCTGTGGAGCAGGGCGTAGGATTTGAGGTTTCACCTCCAGGTGGTCTGCCAGTTGAGCCACCACCCGTCGAGTAGCTGGTTGTGCCAGAGATACAGGGCGAGGTTTCACGCAGGCTGAGTGCACTGTACGAGTTCCAGAGGCAGCAACCTCTGAGATTTCGGGGGGATCCAAACCCCCAGGCAGCTGATAACTGGCTTGAGGCAGTCACTCGAGTTTTCCGCCTAGTGAGGACACCTCTAGATCAGATAGTGGTCCTAGCGGCGAGCCTTTTGCATGGTTCTTCCGGGCGATGGTGGAGTTTGGTGACACAGTTCCAAGACGAGGAGACGCTCACGTGGGCAGAGTTTGAGCGGCTCTTCAGGGAGGAGTTCTATCCGTTGACGCTGAGGTCTGTGCGGATCCAGGAGCTTCTGCAGCTTCGACGGGAGAGCCTGACTGTGTCGGAGTACTCAGCGAGGTTTATAGACCTGCCGCGCTACTCCCTGGATATGGTTCGAGAACCGTTCTTTAGGGCTCGGACCTTCGAGCAGGGCAAACGCAGGGACATCCGAGCAGGTGTGGTTTCCTTATTCCTGCCAACCTATGCTGGAGTGCTGGAGAGAGCATTGGTGGTGGAGAGTTTTATGGCTGATCATATTCCCCCTGTTAGTGATGGGAACTAGAGAGATGAGACTTCTTCAGTCGGATCGGCATCTGGTAGCCGACGACAGACTCAGGGGTCAGGACGTGGTTGACGTTTCAGGAGGCGACCCCATGATGGAGGATCTGAGGCTCAGGGCTCGCATGCCAGTTTTGGTCAGCCGAAAGAGAGGCGGTGTTACGCTTGCGATGGTCGGGGACATCTTGCTAGAGATTGTCCGACCCGACGTGCTGCTGAGAGGGAGCCGGTCGAGGGACCGCCTTGGTAGAGGCAGCGTCTCGAGCAAGGAGGTCCGTAGGGCGGCGGACATGGCGGCAGAGCTGGTGTAGTGGGAGGCGGTGGTAGGCCGTACCAGTTGCCACCACCCCCACCCCCAGGTGGTCCACGCAAAGCTCAGGGAGCTGGTGGTCGAGGGCGAGGACAACTGCATGCCCTGGAGGCAGTCGACCCAGAGGCACCGCGGATGGATAGAGGTATGCCTTGTGTCTTTTCTACTTACTGCAGTAGTTTGATAGACACTGTTTAGCAGTACTCTTTCCTTTTGTTTCTTTCTCGAGTTTTTTTCAGGGCGTTGGTAAGACCCTGTGTGGGAGTTGTTCTACATTCTTCGAATGCGTGAGGTTGATGGATCCTTCCCCCACTGAGACGATTTTTTGTGACGCGATTAAAACCATGCGGGCGAGTCAATGCCGCCCAAAGCGGATAGTATTGAAGTGTGGTGGATGATTCCCTCTGACTTATGCATTCGGGCATGGGTGTTGGTTGGTGAGCTCGCTGGTGTGTGATACCCAGTTGAGAGTCCAGTCGCTTTCCTTGTGCATAGCGCTTTTCTGGGACAAAAATTTCTAAGGGGGGGAGGATGTAGCGACTCGAGTTTTTGGTTCTGTCAGACTCTGGAATATTTCTGTGAATAAATCCAGAGCTAGGCGCGAAGACGGTGTGCGATTCCGAGGCTCGGTGTGCCCGAAATTAATTTAATAAGAATATTAAGTATTTTTATACTATGCATGTGGCGTGGGTGTGATATCTCCTAAACAGTAGCTCAGAGCAGAAATCTGAGGGCACAGTTGCGTCCGGAACATGACGTTTACCCTAGGCGAGGTGTAAACATTGCGGGCATGGGCCTGTGGTGAGAAACGCCACTAGGGGCGTTTCCGTAAATAAGTAGCGATGTTAGTGTGCGAGTGTCGGCTCTAATAACTTCTGAACGGAGTCTCGGATGGAAAATCTGAGTCCGGCGTTGCGTTCAGAATGACGCGTTTACCCTAGGGGTGACCTTACTTTTGTTCGCATCGGGCGTCGAGTCCGAGGTGGGTTTGGCGCCGATGGGCGGCTGATATAAATATCTGCCCCCCCCCCCCCTTATCGTTCCTCTCGACGTTCTTCACCATTCCTCACCGCCGCTCCGTCAAATCGAGCAAACGAAGTGCCCACGAGCTCGGAATTCGACGGCAGACGTTCCAAGAGCGCGCAACGGAAGCTCTGGAGCGCGGATCTAAGGCAGAACGTCGGCGTCTCACCCGTGAGGTATGTAGTTTGAGTTTTAAAATCCTTGATTCCATTTTTGTGTTGTTTTCCTTCAAATTTTCATAAGGGTTGTATAGTCCGGGTCCCGAGCTTTCCAAAACATGTTTCGGATCTGAATTTGGAGCACCGGGGTGCTCCCGGTGGCTCCCAGAAGTTTTCCGGCGAAAACCCGATTTTTTGGTGACGACGGGCAGCGGCCATGGCGGAATCCGGCGACGGCGTGGTGGCGCGGCGGCGGTTTCCGGCGGCGGCGGCGGCGAAGCCGCGGAATCCGGCGGCGGCGCGGTGGTTTCCGGCGCGGCAGGCGGTGGTCCGGCCAGGATTTTCCGAGGGTTCTTTAAACCACCGTAACTCGCAAACCGTAACTACGATTTGCGAGCCATTTGCAGCGACACGCTCCTTGCATCGAGACGGACCTTTTGAACTCACTTTGAGGGTTTAAGGGTTCGGGATCGTGGCTCGGGAGTTAGAAACGTCGTGTAAAATAATACTATTTTATTATTTTACGACTTCGGGCCATTGTAACTTCTACCAGGAGCGTCCGATTGACGTGCCGTCAGTGGCGTTGAGACCCTGATGGTAGGACTGACATTTTGAGATGGTTTCCTGGTGTTGGGACTGTGAATGGGGTGCGGGCCCCACAGGTCGGGTTTTGGCGTTTGCGGTGAAACGCAGCTTTTGCACCAGGAGTCTGATTTTAGCGGATGAATAGTCGATCCTGTGTGTTTTTCCGAGGGGATCGCAATGGTGGGATCTGTTCGATGAGTTTCAGAATCCAGGCGTGGACCCCACCTGAGTTGGCCTTCGGTGAATAGTACCTTTTTCACGGGGTGTCAGTTTTGGACGAGCGAATAGTCGATTCCGCTTGTTTTTCCGAGGGGATCGTCGTGGTATGGTCTGATCGATGAGTTTCAGGATCGTTTTGTGGGCCCCGCACGGGCTAGCAATGGTGAATAGTGCCTTTTTAACCGGTGCTCCGTTTCGGGCGAGTAAACCACCTATCCTGCGTGTTTTTCCTCGTCGAATGCGATGGTGGCCTCGGTTTTGGCCTAGGAGGTGCGCAGTGTGGTGTTGTGGCGGGTCGCTCGGGTTAGTGACATTTGGACCAGCAGTGGTTGAGGGTTCTCCCTTGGTTCATTCCCACGAGGGTTCGTGTGGCATCACAACCTTCGTATGAGTTTGTGATCCTCTTGATGGGATGTTTAAACTGTTAGAGTTGTGGTATCCCTCCGGTGGGCCGGAGTGGATCCTCTAGCATCTTTACCCTAGATCGGGTTCTTGGTATCGCTGTGACTGCTTATTTACGGGCGGTGATCCCCTATCTAGCAGGCTAACCCCATAGGGTTTTTGGCATCATCAGAAATATGATCCCCTACGCAGTGGGCCATGCTCAGTAGGGTTGTGGCATCATCGCGTATACGATCCCCTACTCAGCATGTGGTTTATAGTAGGGTTACGGTATCGTTGGTTAAGAGATCCCCTACTCAGCGCGTGGTTTCGGTAGGGTTGCGGCATCATCGGTTTGATCCCCTACATCGCGAGTTGTACTAGATAGGGTTCTGGTATCGTTGTGACCATCTTTATATGGACGATGATCCTCTATCTAAGTGTGGATATTATGTCGAGCGCCAGATCGGGTTGTGGTATCCCCAGTGGATCCTGCGTGTGATCCCCTATCTCTGAGAACTACGTATGCCTGATCGGGTCGTGGTATCTCCCAGCATACCCTGGGAGTGATCCCCTATCTGTGAGCTACGTATACCGGAGTGGGTCTCGGTATACCCTAGAAGACCCTAGCGGCGATCCCCTATCCGAGGAGTTTGGTGGTTATGTTGTTTCAGCAATGTTTCCTCAGTGATGTTATCCGACGAACGTGGTCTCTCGGGTGAGCATCTGAGATGTTTGTTTGGGACCCGATGGAGTGTATCTCTCGGATGGGTGTCATCTGCTATGACAGTGTTCGTGTGGTGTACTCTCCTGGTTGGGAAAGTTTCTAGTGATGAGGTCGGTACCTCTTGTGGCTTGTGGCATGAGTTGAGTATATCTGGATTGTTCAAGGTGTATGTATGTGCATAAACCTGAGCTGAGCTGAGCTGACTAGTTGTGTTTAGCAGAGGATGGTCACAAGATGAAGTTTCTCTCTCATCTGGGTTCTCTCTGGCTGGGTTGAGCGAACTTTTGCCTTTCAGTTACTCCCTTGGGTTTTGGGTTTTTGGGGTGCCTACTGAGTATGTTTATACTCATCCCTGCACGGGCTTTGCCTGCACATGTTTGTGTCTTGTGCAGACCACATGCCTTTTGACGGAGTCTTAGGAGGACCCGGAGCAGGCGGATCTTAGTGAGCGAGTTGACCGGGGTTTCTACTGGAGTTGTGCCGAGGGATCATTCTGGCGGGGGTTTGTGGCAGCGTTCCCCCTCTTCAGAGCAGGTTGGACGTGCTTTGCAGTTTTCTTTGGTGGGCCCTGTTTTTTCCTTTGTACTTTTGTTGTTGCACTCTGGTTTGGGATAGATTGTGTGCATGCATTTACTTTTCAGTTTCTATATCTCCGCACTGTTGCATGGAGGTGTTTGTGGGTGCGTGTGTACAGGTACCTTAGGCTAATGCCTCCCATGTGTGTGATAGCCTACTCGGCGCTAGTCGCCAACCCCTGGCCTATTGGAGGCGGACTTGGGGAGTCACGGCTCGAGCCCCGTTGGGTCGGGTCGTGACATTAAACCACTAATGGATCTATCTATTTATCTATCATTCAATATGGAAAAAAGAAATTTGTAATATTCATGACTTTTCAATTTTCCTTTGTAATCCATTATAGATGCACCATCCTTTTACATCATCTCTATGAATTCTCCTTCCATAATTTTTTTAATAATTTCAGGGAAGATCATAATAATAAAAATTTTCATAAATTTGTTCCACTCCATGTCTTGTATTTTACCCATGGAGTTGGTGTTCTTAATAAAGTCACACAATTGATCAACCTATCCATATAAATGAAATATATCTAGATTCACCTTCTCCTTCTTCGAATAATGGATCATAGAAAATATATTATCTAATTTGTTATCCCACTATTAGATGAAAAATGGATTAGGTGTTACACTAAATGTCGATGGTGATATCTCCATAAAGTGATAAATGGCTAGTTGATCCTTCATGGGTGAATAAGAATTTTCCACTTGGTAAATGTTATTTTTCATAGAGTAAAAAAATTGGTAAGAAGTTCCATTATGTTTTGAACACCACCTCCCATGTCATTGAATATGTCGTTTAGAAAATCATTGCATTGTAACACACATGGGATTTTAGCATGGTTTCTCCTTGTTCCCACCATTTTGTAAAATAGACTTTTTTTGAAAAAATATTATGTCAATAAGGCATGAATAATAATTGTTTTTTATTTTCCAAATTCAACTTTAATGGAATATCTTATAGTATTCTTACGTTTATCCTTTTTATAAAACTTAGTTTCTTGGATATGTAAATGTACTTAGAATTATCATAAGGTTTTTCTCTATTATTATGTAATATTAATAGTAATATTTACATAACCTTGTTTTGATGCCAAATATAGTAACCCTAATTTTATGCAAATAACTATTAGATAATTTATATGATAAACAACAAAACAGTTTTAAAAATCTAGTATCATTAGGTTGAGTGTCTTGGGAAAATTGTGCTCATACATAACTTATACATAATAAAATATAAACATTTATTTATATCAATCATCATTATCATTATAAAACCATGTATTATATTTAGTACTTGTAATCACTTGATAATATATATCAAATAAAGGGTTGATATAAAATCATAGAAAGAGGATGGATATGGATCATCAATCAAAATCAAATGGGTGATCATAATCATCCTAAAAATATCATAATCATAGTATCAATATAAAAATATTCAAGGAATCATGTTATAATGGGATGGAATCTGACAATGAATAAAAATTAATCATCATGTCTTGGTGGTCAAATACCACACACATTTGTGAACAAATCAAACCTCATGTTTATCCATAACTTAAGTTCATAATTATAACATGATTATTAAGAAAAAATATGGCATCATGTTCATCTATAATACACATCATTTCATGAGATACACCACATTACCAAATTCATAATAGGGATATATATATTTGGTTTCACCCATCACACCATAACATTTAAAAAATCATTCATTCCCAATAGAATGTTTAACAATAATAATCACGTAATAACTTGTGGAAATAAATGTGTTTTGTAAGTATTTTATTAATCATTATTTAATTAATAATCATGGGTTTCCTAAATTTAAAATGTAAAAACATATTTGGTATTGGAATCATCATTAATGAGTGAAGAATAAATAACTAAAGATGAGTTAATGATGTTTTTTTAAAGATGATTTGTTTTCGAAAATATTTGTATTTGTTATAAAACAAATTAGGAAACATGTATATCCTAAAAAATAAAATGGAAGAGTAATGAAATTAAATTTAATTAATATTAGAGGATTATTCATACCCAATGTTTCTTTAAAGAGGTACAACCTAGAGAAAAGGGGTTATGTTTGAGAATCACGTAACCATAATTATATCTTTATCTTATTTCTTTTTCCCTTCCTGAATAATATAAATATTTTAATGAAAACATTAATACTGAACATAATTATAGTCTTTTAAAAAAACTATTATCAATTTTCATATATTTTTTTATATTTATTAATTTTTTTATGAAATTGATGCATTTTCAAATCATGTTTTCATTAATTTAATTATCATTTCTCTTTGATTTCAATTGTTTTATTCAAAGTAATTTATTGAAAAGTATGATTAAATCAAGAAGATTATAATATTTTTAATTAATTATTTTAAAATTATATATAATTAATACTATACATACATGACGGAGGATATAACAATTATGTTGGCAATGTCTCCATAGGTGGTTCAACATCCTTTAATGGGACATTGTCGAATGGGAGGTAATGTGAAGCACAAAATTTTAATTTTTCCTAAATATGATAATTATATTAGATTAAATTCATTAATATAATTATTCTTTATTTATAATTAATTTCATAGATTATTATTTCAAAATGAATTGGGAAAATGGAAAAGGAGTATATGGAAGGAGGGAAGAGATAATAGATTTTTAATTTCACCATATTGTAGCTTCTATTATATGACACTATAACTCCATTATTATTTATAGTTGGATTTTCCCAAAATGTCTCTAAGTGTTATATGTGGAACCTAATTGGGTATTTCTAATGATCTATGGTTTAGAATGGGTTGTAGGACTGGTTTTTCAAGGGAAGGGGGGGAGGTTATTTATACTTCATGAGATTGGTATTTTTAGACTAAAATATTAATAAAATAATATATCATGGTAAAACTTATAATGGTAAATTTTTGACAATATAAATAATATATTAATATAATAATAGTATTTATGACATTAAATTTTCTTTATAATTTGAATTCGTTATTTAATTGAAATGGAAGGTGTAAGAAAAGAGAAAATGTTATTTTAGGGAATCACTTTTGACTTTACATTTTAGAATGTCATTTTTCAGATTGGAACTTTTTTTGTATTTTAATGATCCATTTGTGAAATAAAATAATTCACATCAAAAAATATTTTTTTAAAAATTATTATTTCATTATTACATCATGCATGAGGTTTTTTAAGATACACATGTTATGTGAAAATTTAATTTATTTATTCACCTAAAAAATGTAGTATTTTATAAAATTACCAAAACATTAATCATTGGATAATTTAAACATTATGATTTAAGAAATTATAATCATTTTATCAAAATAAATTTATTATGTCGGTAATTATAAACATAAAATTAATATTTATGATTTTTACAAAAAACATTAAAAATAGTTTATTAATGATGTGACTGTATTTTCATTGAGTTTTTAATAATAATATTTATTTTCATTTCATTATTTAATTTATATTTAAATAAATTAATGAGGATATGTGTTAGTAATATCAAAATGTAATTTTTTGTGTTATAATTACTATTCTCCAAGGATGGGAAATTATTCCAAAGGATTTGGTCACTATTATAAAAGTCATATTATAGTTCAAATGGTCAAATACCCTCTTATAAAATTAGGGGTGTTTTTTCTACTATATTGGGGTGATCCTTATTTTCCCATTTTATATTTTTATTTTTATATTATTTTTTCAGTTTTAATGCTTGTTATTTTAATTAGTTTCATATCTTACTAATTTAATAGTATTTGTTAGTTAAATATTTTTTTTATTATGTGTATGAAACTATATAGTATATTATAACACACATTCAAATATTATTAACTCTGTTTTGTTATAGGGAATGTGGAGGATCACCTATCCTCAGTAGTTTAAATCCAATTATCATTTTTGATGTATTTTTGTCTTATCAGGAGATATTATCCATATTGATAATTAATTAAAATATGAAGTTAATATTAGTGAATGATCCGAAATATAAATTTTTTGGGGTAGTCCATGTAGTGGATTATTGAATCTATAATTAATTGATCATGGGTGAAATAATCATCATCAAATTAATATAAATTGAAATTAAGATTACATATTAATCGATTTTAATAATATTGTCAAGATAAAATCAGCCATATTAATGGACAAATTGGAAAATATTATTTTTTGGGATTCTATGATTTAATATATCTTTTCAAATTATTAGATTATTCCCTAATGACAAGAGCTACAATAGTTTGATGAATCTCATTATAAATATCAATTTAATATTTAGAGATATAAACTAGACATTGTGCTGGTGTTTTGATCCAATTATTTAGATGGTTTCACCATCATGGAAGTCCCCTAACCAACACTCATTAATCTATAGAGAAAATATAAAATTTACATAATTTTTATAACAAATGTGATAAATAGTTTACAACACACATAAATTGTACACAATTTCGCTAATATGAACATTAAATCTCACAAATTCATATATTTACAAAAAAAATTAGATTCATTATATTTGGATTCTAGATGCATATATTTTTTTTAAAAAATTTTTACTTCATTTTAAAATTCAATACCCTTCACCATTACCCAGATAATTGACGTATACAAATGGTTTAGATCAAACCCTTTGTAAAATAAAATATATGAAAAATTCAAAATGGGTTAGATACTAAGCATGTGAGAAAACATGATCATGGTTGAATACTTGATAAAAAGGACATGGATTATTATTTGTTGTTCATAAAATATTGGAGAAGGATGTATAACCTTAATGAAACCTACATATACCATAGCATAACTATGAAAAGAAATAAAAAAGTATTAATTATCCTTAGAGTATAATATAATATTTTTTCATAACAATAAATGATGGAATAAAAATATTATTAGGAAATCATATCCTTTTGAACATATATAATAAAAACCACATCCACAAAAAACCATTCAAACATAACAATCAACAATCATGTTCCCATAATAACTTGTGAACAATACCATCTATATAATGAATAAAAAATCCATTACACAATGATAACCATAATCCAGTCTATGAAAAAATATGTGAACAAATATTACTAAAATCTTGTACATATAAATCATATTTAACCACGACATATAAAACATTTAAATTTTTTTAGAGAGGTATAGTTGAACCACATAACACATAATGATAATAAAACATATGGGTGACACATGAACATTAAAAAATAATAATTCCAATATAGAATAATAAAACTTATGGAAAGATATGTGTTTTATGAAAACAATAATAATACATTATCCTAATTCATCTAGAGAAGGAATATTGATGGTATAACTAGTGAACATTCATAATAATGTGCAAGAAACAATAAATTTTCTTAACATATTCATATTATAGTATTATAATAAAATTATAAAATTTTATTGAAAATTTTAATGAAATATAGTTTATTGTTGAAAATATTTATGTAAATGAAAATAATTTGTAAAACATTTGGAAATGAATATAATTTTGAAAACTATAAAACTATATATAGTTATACTATAAAAATAATTAGGAAATTTTGATGGAAGATATTATTTCATGTGAATGATTTTAGAGGAATGTTCATTTCATATTTTATTAAATAAATTTTTAACAATAAAAATTACTTGTCTAAAAATCGACTATAAATATTCATCTCAAACCACTACAAGGAATTTAAAAGTTAACATAAATTGAAAATATTAAACAATTTATTTATTTATAAGTATATCTATTAAACAATGTAAATTTAATGGATATTTATGAGAAAGTTTAATTTCTTTAAAAAGTAATTATTGGTTCTACCTAAAAAAGATTTTGGGTATTATTATTAATAAATAGAAGGTGAAATAGTAATAAGACATGAAAATAATTTTTATAAAAAATATAAATAATATATGGAGTTATGTATATATATATATATATTTAATTTACATCTTCTATAACTGTATGTTTAAACGTTAAAAATATTGACTTCAATTTCATATTGGAGAATAAACTATTATAAATTTTATAATGTTTAATTAATATCCCATGAAAGTGTCATCCAAATATATATTACTAAAACACTTAAATTTCATGATATATTTGATTAAAAATCATCAATATTGCTTATAACATGAATAAAGAATATTATGTGTATTTAATATAGAAAATATCTCAATGAAATAAAAAATATTGACGAGAAACATTTATCATTTTTAAATGTATTTATTTAAAAATGAAATAATTTATAAAACATTAATCATATAAATTAAATTTTTATACCCTAAAAGAATTGAGTGAAAAACCCATATCATCATCATCATGAATTTTATTAAAAAAACGGGGGGGCAAAAGAAAAGGAAAAAAGAAAACAACCACCCCACCCATCACCGCACACCAAGAAATCAAGGAGGCCTGATGTGGTGAACCTCGAGGGCATACACATTAATGATATTGACCCCCTCCATTTTCAAACTACCCATAGTATGCAGACATAAATCCAATGAGTCATCAAACTCCAATGAGTCCAAGTGGTCTTCTACTATGTTCCCCTCCATCTAGGAGTGAAGGACTCGAGTTTTGTGGATCATAAGGCTGTTTCATTTTCTGATAAATTGTTATCATGTGGATATCATTAAAAACAATTATAACATAATGTAACGAAATTTAGATAGGAAAAACCACAACATCGGTAATAAATATATCAAACGAATGTGAAAGAAAGATAAAGAATTATATTTTTAAATAAATTAAATGAATCACTAATAAATATAAGATATCTCAATGGGTAAATTACTAAAAAAACTAACATCCAAACATTCATTGATAAAGAGAAAATGAGAGGAAAACCCCATACAATTAACCCATACTTCTACAAAAGAACATTAACTTTATGTATAATAATAATAAACATATTAAGAATAGGATTAGAAAAATATTTCATATCTCTTAACAATTTTAATAATCAGTTATTATCATTCATTTCCTATATTATATTCCTATTTTTTATAGTAATCATTAGATGTTGGTAATTTTGCTTTTTTTAAAAAGTTTCACAATGGTGATGTTGATCCTTATTATTTAATACCTTGTAAATTATTACCAGATTAGTTGAGGTAGTAAAATTATAACACCCCATGACTTAAAAATATTTTCATTTTAGAATAAATGTTTTTCTAGAGTTATTTATATGAAATACCATGTTATACTTATGCTACACACAACACTGATTTATCTTGCATTATATATATGATAAATTTTTTCACCTTTTAATGGAACACCTATTTTAATACAAATTTTTTGATAATTTGATAAACATTATTATTGAAAATAAAGTACAATTTTCAAATATGAATATGAAAATGGTCTTTTAGTGAATCTGTATTTTATATTTCTAAGAAGTTTCATTTTTTGATGAATAGTGAAATTACTTCAATTATGGAAAAAACTACCTATTTATTAATTAAATTTTAAAGATAATTTTTATATTAAATTGGTACTTAAAGTAAAAATAGATCTAATATACACATATGAATCCAAATAATTCCTTGGAATAATTTGTATATTGAAATTTGATATAAATACTTGTTGATATTTTGAATGTTTTTACTTTAAAAAAATCGCTTTCTTTCCATGTTTGTGAGATTAGAGTTAAACATGATATAGCCACTTTGGTAAATTATATTTGAAAAAAATGTACATAAATAGTTATAATTATTATGATATTTTTAGTCTAATAAAAGAAACAAAATTTTTTACCAAAAATATTAATAAAAGGAATCCAAATTAATTATAACCTCTATAGTAAAATTGAGCATAATAATGGATTAAACCTTAAAATTAAGGTCCAAAATTACCTAGAGACATGAAAAAGAACATTTAATTCCAAAATATCAACCATAAAACTAAATTTATATTATATTTTGGTTTAGTGTGACACATGTTCATAAAGGAGCCCTATATGATATGTTATGTATAGAAAATCACTAAAAAGGAACCATCCTTACATTTAACATTTATAAAACACTAATAGAAAAAAGAATGTAAAACAATTTATACACACCCTTAGGAAATATGAATGATATATTATTATCATTATTATTTTTAGTTAATTTTTAGATATTAAATAGTTACATTAAATATTTATGAAATGAAAAAGCAGTTATTATTTAGTTAATAATTAAGTTAAATAAATGATACTATAAATACTAAATGTTAATTAAATCGATTTAATATTATGATCAATAATTTTTTTAGATGAATATATATTTTTAAACAACATTTAAATTATTAAATATTAATTACAATATTTCTTATATACATTATAAATTAAAATTAAATAAATATCTTTAAAATTTACAATAATGTTATTCTACAACAAATGATCTTCTATTGAATAATTTAAAATTAATAAAAATACTATATTATTAAAATTGATTTTAGGTGTAAATAAATATAAAATGTGGAATATTAATTGACCAATTTATATTTTATAATTATTATATTGATAAGCATATTTTAAAAAAATTGTTAGTATGGTCGAGGTTAAAGTAGAGTTTTTGCGTGTTACCTGACTTTATTTTAAAATTAATTTTCAAAACACATGATATTTTAATTTTTGAGTAGATAAAATCTTTATATTTAAAGTGATTTATATTTTACAATTAATTTATCTTTAATTTAATCTAAATTATTAAATTACATTTGATAAAAATATATTTACTTTAATAAAAACAAAAATGATTTAATTGGGGAAATATAGATATTAAGGAATGAAATTAGAAAAAATACAGTTGTTTTTATGTGGTGGATGTTTTTTTCAGCCACAAATCCCCTTTAATCATTTATTTTTTCATTTTTGAGTCTCATTATCTATGGTATATCTTATAATAATGTAAAATATTTGGTATTTACAAGAGTGTGACTCCTCCTCCACTATAAAAAGGAACTCATCCCTCCAACATTCTCACATCTCACAAGACACAATGGATCGACCAAGATATGAAAAAATATATCCTTATATTTTCACCCCTCATCCTAGAGGGATCCATTTGGGCACAAATCTATCAAAGAAATAACTTTGGTTCAAACCAAAATGTGTTACCCAAATAAGTTTTAATCTCTTTCCACAAGATCTTTAGTTTTATTTCTTTTTCAACAAATTATATTCTCCTTATTCAATGACTATAAATCAAATCCAGTATCAAATATATAGTGTTATGTTATTATGTTAATTATTATACCTAAAATTACTCAAACTTCCATCTAATGGGTAATGAACTACCCTTTCATGTGTATGGTGAACTACCGCATCATGAAATGATGGTTGTTTATTTTTCCTTTACAAAATCTCATGGGTCGAAATTATAATGGAAACACTATTTATATATGATATATATTAAATATATAAATTATTTATGAATATATACTATTTTTATAGAATATAATATTATTGTTTCCATTTTTTTTGAATGTTATATCATCGTTTATGGAAGTGTCAACTACCACCTCCTAAAAGCGACATGATTCATTAACGCAATACATAGAATGAATATTGTGTCATTATAACTAAAAATTTGTGACATAAATGAAATCTATATAATATTCATTACATAATTAGTTTTATATAAATATAATTTATCATTTTCATTGTTACGTTATCTACACATGAAAAAAGTGATAACTTCGGTCCTAGAGGTGTGGACTACCGCCTCCTTGACATGATGTGATTCCTTATAAATGACAATAATTATATAAATAAGTATATATTATTAAATAAAACAGTATTTATAATATAAATATATTTATTTAATTATTAATTGTTACTTACATTCCTTCCATAACGATCATTGAAAAATGGAAATGTTACTAATGCGTGTATAAAAACAATCATCTCCATAATTGTACCATTCATTCATTTTCATTACCATTATTCATGATTTGTTTTAATAGTGTAACTTATATAAAAATATGATAATTATTTCATGAATATAATTATTTATATTTTTATATGACGACTCATTAGACCATAATTGACCTACCAAAGTCATTTTTCACACAATTACCGAATATGGAAAAAATACACAACATAATCTTTATTTTCTAAGTATTTGTTTATAACATTGTTATAAGTGAATTAAAAGTAATGATAAAAATGAAAAAGGTTCTGAATAAAGTAAATAATTAAAATATGTTTATTATTTATGAATATAAAGATACACGTGACAAGTTAGACTCAAGGTAAGATATTTTGTCTCAATTTACACTCTGTTGATATTAGTTTGATGTTATGCACCAATTCACACTTATATGGTGTATATAATTACATTTGACCTATTATATCAATAATATTCAATTATCATGTTTTTATAAGTTTCATTTAATGTTATTCCTTCATTTAGATTATGATTCAAAATTTTCAAAGTTCTATCGGACAGTTTGGAATATTTAATGATTATTTTACTCAATATTGTCTTTTGTAGTATTTAAATGGTATTTAAATTCATCAAAATAATCAACCCTTGTCATTAATTTTTCTTAAATAGGGAAAAATTTATAAATCTATATCATTAATTCAAAATGGATATTTTATAAGAATAATGTTTCCGGAATTAGATTGATTATTTTCTATATGTTGAATTCTTTTCCAAGGTATGACACATGTGATGGCCAATTATAGATAGAACCTCCATGCATCGATAGTCTCTTGAGATAAAATAGTTGGACAAAATAGAAGGGTTTTTACCTAATATTCTAAACCATCTCTTGAAAGGACTCGAAAATAATGGTTTCATGGACCTAGGAAACTTGAAATACAATAATTAATAATGTCCCTCATTTAGACTGAGTTACTATTTATCCATGATAATTTACATTGACATGTCTATGGATGTATTTAATTATAAATTTATTAATTAAATGTCATGTGTTTTAGTTATTTACCTTTCCATATTTATTATTCCTTATCTATTTATTTAAAATGAAAATATGTTCAGTTATTTACATTTCCATATTGATTTAATCATTAATCCTTATGTTTTATTTTCTTGTACTAAGAATTTAACCTCACCCATATTTTTTCATTCCTTAGGTTAATGAAATAATGGAGTAAAACATACAGAAACCTATAATGTGAAATAATTGATGAAAAATATTTAATATTTTCCTTTTCATAGAGTTATGGCTCATAGGAATGGTTTTCATTACAAAATAGACCCTCTAATGAATTTATTCTTAATTATTTAGACCTAAATATAAAAAATTACCACAAAGGACAACTTTTAATAATAATTTAATTGTTTGTGAAGTATTATAGAATAAATTGTTTTGATGTTTATGAATTTGAGATCTATTTATCTAATGAGATTATGATTCATGAACATTGACTGTTGGATTTTATCACAATGTGCCAGTGAAAGGTGATTTCATAAATTATCCTCATATGAAAAATGTAATAT
This sequence comes from Viscum album, assembly GCA_963277665.1. NCBI lineage: Eukaryota > Viridiplantae > Streptophyta > Magnoliopsida > Santalales > Viscaceae > Viscum > Viscum album. The sequence continues at coordinate 1,061,298,182 of OY728120.1, read as the reverse complement.
TATAATACATGAATTTAGTAGGTGAAATTATTTTCATTGTAATGTAGTTCATTTCACTATTAAAATTTGAGACATGGTATGCTATTTGTTTTTGAGTTTCTCTATAAATGGATTCAATAATCCACGATAATAATGACCACACCACTTATGGTTGAGTCAATTATAATATTCCAAATTCAATTTAAATATATTTTTAATAATTTTGTAGATCCAATTTTGAAATGGTTGATAGGTTATTTCAAAATTAATTTGATGTCTCCAATTATGGGCACCACATTCTGTTTAATATGGATAATATCATTGAATACTAATCGATAAAATCAGGGAATAAATCAAGGTGATCCTTCAATTAATTCCAAGTGTGATATTTCAACACGATTTTACATTAATAAACAATAATACATTATATATTAATGACTATGACTCAAATTTTAATAAGTATAACTAAATAAGATTTAATCATGCTAACAGAAAATTAAAGATCTAAAATGTGTCCTTGAAGGGTGTCTTTTGTTTTATAAAGAATCAAAAATATTTTATGGAAGAATTTGGTAATATCTATGTATATAAATATATTTCCTTTTTTTTTGTTCGAATAATGGATAACGTAAAAAATATTACATATTCATAAATCAAAATGAATTAGAGAGGGAGAGAAGAGAAAGGATGTTTTGAACTCATTGGTGTTCTTACTGAAGGTGAGGATTATGAAATTATTCAATGAATAAATATAAACTATCATCATGGATTGTGAATTTTTTTCATGATAGATTTACAAATATTCCTATGATGTAAAAAATATTGTTAATGATCAATGGAAACCTATATATAGTCAATAGATCTATGGAATTGGTGATGTTGTTATAATATTGACTTGTATGATAAATTTTATTCCTTTATTGAACTGTGATCAAGGTTATGTGTGTTAGAGATACAATTGGAAGGTTGTGAACCATCCCATAATCAATTAATAAGTGTAAACATTGGTTTGGGTTAACCTAAAAACACAAACCACAAAATATTCATTTTAGTGGATTTAAATACAATGCAAACATCCACTCTATTCTCCTTCAATATATTCTCATAATGAAGAACTATGTAAAATTCTGATATATTATGTAATTCCTTACATACATTTTGTATGAAAAAATGGTATGTTTGGATTAAGTTGTCAATGATATAATTTTTTTGTTGAAAATATATGTTAAATTCCAAATAGATCATAATCAAAAGTAAAAATGAAGAGCGACCCTACTAATAATGAGGTGAATATAATTTTAGGTGGAGATATTTTTACGAGTTGATGCTTTAAATTTATAAAATATTTTTAAATAGATCCCCACCTAAAGGTATATCTCACTAAAGACCCTTATGAACCAAATAATTTCACTACCCTATAGAAGAATAATAAACACATTACAATTTTGATTTCAAAATATTTACTAAAAGTAAGATGCAGTATTCCTTAGAAAAAAATAACTTTTTTTATCTTGACAATGTGACTAGGGGATTAACATTAGTGTTCTTCATATACGTGACTCATAATCTTAGCAAAATGTTTGATCCACCTTGTTCAAGAATCATAAAGGGAAAATTGTATTAATAGGAGAACCCATGTAGGAAGGAACTGGATACGGTGAATGAGATAATCCATTGGTGGATCAGATTAAACATATTTTTTGGTTAAAATTTTTAATTACCCATTTGAACCCACATTAAAAAATTACTACCAAACCCCATTTGAAATAAAATGGGTTGCCATTGAAATTATACTAAAAACAAATAAAATATTTTTGAAATTGAAAAAACCATAGGCTTGTTGTTCAATATAAAACCCTGACCCTATTTATTTATATTATCTCATCCTAATCATATTTTCTACCACATTGGATTTAACATTCCATAACCCTATGAACCCTTTAATATAGTATATTAAATTTCCATAATTTTATTATAATACTAACACTAAATAAGGAGGTTCATTAAAAATTTGATTTCAAAATTGTTCATACTCATATACATTCCTTATAAAATAATACATAGCTAATATAGAATCATTAATTCCCAATATTGTATTTTTTTAGAATATTAAATTACCATGGATTAAATTTTTACCTAATTTATATGAAAAAATACTCAATATCTAGACTCATGGAGTAACTATTTAATTAATTTTCATTTTTATTTTACAAAACATGACATATTTATTTTCAAAATAATTAATTCTAACAGAATTCACTCCAAAAATGTCTACACATTATCATGAAACTATGAAAAATAAAACCCCAAGAAAATTATCAAATATAACTACGGAATAATTTTCAATTTTTTGAGTCCCACGAACATACATTATATAAAATTATATTTTTCATGTAGTTAAACAAATATAACATCAACATAAATCGTCAAATTTTGGATATAGAAATTTTTAAATCATCTGTTTTCTTATGCAATAACACTTTAAAAACATTAAAAACAAAAATTATTTTATATATTTTATATAAATGTATAAAATGCCAAAATTTAATCTATAAATTTTCTTCAACATACTTTGAGTGTGGTCCAGTAATTTAGAACATTATGGAGATGAAAATCTGGATTGATTATGGTCCTACAATGCCAATTCATAAAGATACCTTAATTTAAGAATCAATTAAATCAACCCATACAACTAGAATGTTTCATCAAACACCCTTATGGTAATAAATTAATAATATAACAGCTTCACGAAAATATCCCAAATGGAACCCTAACAATGGCCTCTATAAGACCTCACACACACATTTACTTACTCTATATGTTATTTACTAATTGATAGATTCAATTATTTTCACTGGGTATACAATACTCTATATAGTTATAATATAAATAACAATAAAATAAAAAACAACATACAATAGTAAATAATTGGAGTATACACCCATGGAATTATATCCATGTGAAATCATAGAAAATAAATTTACTACCTGATAAATAAAATTAAAAATATATTTGTATAGTCACTTATAATAATTGTCCTCCTGTTGTGCCAATCACATGTAAAAATTTAAATAAAATAACAAAATGTACAGGAAATACCAATACAACCCAGAGCATCACCTAAACCCATCTTTAAATCCTGTTGAGATTACCTGGGCCAACCAATTGGCTTACTAGTGATCCAAACCACATAAAATCATGAGGTATAAATTCACATCGGGGTTCCCTTATACTGTGTGAGAAGTGAAACATAGTAGAGGCTCACTATGTGTTACTAATATATATAATCATAAAAAAGTGCATTCATGATGAAATTAAATAAAATAAACATATGAAATACCACAAAGAATTCTGGGACATCAGGTTTATACGAAGAAATAATAACATCCAAAAACAACTAGCTTAAATAACACTCAATGAATTAATAACTCTGTGAAACCATACCTAACCGATATCTTAGTAAACATTGTATAGATTCATACTACATTTCAACCTATATCCTCTCACATTATATAGGTTAACATTATAAAATTTTAGAATATTTTTCCATGTATCAACCTCTTCCTTCTCATTCATTGATGTTACCTAAGTAAAACATCAACCTCTACCATCATATATAGGTATTTCCCCCATAAAAAAGTATTTTCTATCATTCACTAGCTAATGGTCAGACATAAACTGATCCTTTGACACTACACTCTCACTATGGGTAAGACATTTAATTGAACATCCACCTCTATCCTCTCACTCAATGTAATTCAAATCCCTAAAATCATCCCCCACCACATCACTCATGTTGAGCATTAAACTAGACCCCATCCACTAGCATTATACATATGATAGGCCATATTCAAAAAAAAATAACAAAACCCTTTCTTCCCATGCATGGATTCCATCCAAATTCACAAAAACCACCACATATAATGCCCAAATAATCACACAGTCCAGACACACACTAAGGACCCACAACCTAGAATCACCTACACTAATAACTATAAGACGGTACTCCTAACCCTATTATTGTCAATGATCAAAGAAAGAAATTATTTTCCCCATGTACTAGTATAGTCACATGCCTATAAAAAGAACTCAACTTGATGATAAAACATAAACCACTCCACTTGGATCGCATAAAAATTCAAAATATTCTACTATAAAAATCCATATAGTTTGAATAATATTTCATTGATATATATTACGCCATAGTACAAATGAAAAACACACAAACCAAATCATTGGTCACACTAGGAAAACAAATCCTTATACTATGACTAATCCCATCCCCCGCCCCCAACTTTTGTATGGGGCCCCAATATACACCTCAAGAGGAATTATATCTATCAAAATATTTACATGTGATCCTATTCACCCAAAAAAATCCATAAAGAAATTATTATTCTAAACTCAAGAATTATGACTCCAGATTACCCTCAAATGTTATATTCCTACAATTAATAATTATTTTTGATTTTCTCAAACATCACATAAAGAGTATTCTGCTCATTCCCATGAAACAAGAATTGAGAAATATGAATGAGGCGATTTAGAACTTCCCCTATTCTTGAGGACAAAAACCAGTTCTACAATGTATTAATATTCATAAACAACCTCCATGGTGATTAATTTAATAGAGAATAGTTCATTACCATATGTATTGTAGTTCAATCATAACAAATATATTTTTTATTATTCCATCTAAATATTCCACATAGGTTACACATAATCCATATAAAATGTAACTAAATGAAAATCCCCATGAAAGGTTGCACAATTATGTATAAATATGCATTATTTTAAATAACATATATACAACCTACCTCAAAATAGAAGTCACTTTCCTTATTCCAAGCCAAAAATTTCAGGCTCACAAAAATCAAGAGCCTATATCTCGTCCTCAAATATGAATAAACTAATTCAAATAATTTATTATTTATTATTTAGCTAACTAGAAAAATTATAATCATTATAAAACGTATTATGTTAGATTAAAACACCAAACCTATAACCAACCACTCATACAATTTAAACGAAATACTCCCAAAACCACTATGAATAAAATACTCTATTAAATAAAATCTTATTTCCTCCGAATTTAAATTTTCTTTTAGTGAATACTTTTTAGAATTCATCAAGAAAAAATAATCCAATAAATTGGAGTGTGTAGGAGTTTTTTCATCATCTCACATAATCTGTCATGAAATAATATGATATTTGTTTTTTATTCTAGTTTATTTTGATAGTACAAAATAGAATATTCACTTTAGTCCATAGGTTGAAATATTGACATGTTAAAATTTTAATTCTGGAAAGGAAAATTGTATGTTGAATAAGAACCACCCCAAATGTCACCAGATGATTCCATCTAAAACATCCCAAATTATAAGGGGAGTTCATTGGTAAAATGAGTTGGAATAGCTAGAAAACTATTTCCATTCCCATTCCATATTATATTAAAAAAAATTATAACAATAGGTTAATGAACATGTTTAAACTATTAAGAACAGATCCTAATATCCAAAGGGACACATTCATTGCTTGTTGGTTCACTGGTGATTATCTGATCACCTTGGGGAAATCCTAAGGCTACAACCCCTATACCAAAACAAATTTGTACTCTTTGACTCTCTACCAAGTGTGTGGAAATCACAATCATAAGGATATAATTCAATAAAAAACCATTCCTTTCATTAAATAATATAATATCTAAATAGATAATGAAATATCACTATATAATTAAAAATAAAACCTCTTAGAGTCATCATAACACCGAAATTTCTAATTTAAATCCTTGTTTTCATAACAAACTCTATATGAGAACAAAAAATTCATATTCAATCAGGAATTAATAACCCATAAAGATAAATAAAATTAAAAACACATTACTGAAATACTTATCATCTCTGATATGTAGTCTGCAATATCCCCTTACAACTCATCTATCGATCAAAATATAATACCACTCATACTTTATATTTTTTTCACAGAACAGGACATCACATAAATATATTAATCCCAAATAAACCATATTTTCTACAATAAATGTAGAGTCCAATACTAAAAATGAATAATTCATTTGAAAAATGATATTCCTGAAATTATTCCCATAACATGATATCAATTTATTCCTGTAATACCACTAAGAATTCACATTTAAGATGTTTCATGAAAACATGAGGAAAATATTTCAAAACAAATAATCATCTATACCTAATCAATACACGTTTATGAATGTGATCATTATAAGTCAACAATCCCCCAACCTCTAGTTCTAAAAATGAATAAAAAATTTAATTCAACTATTGAATTATTTATAAATCATTCTCATCGTCATACTATTTGGAAGCAAAGATTCTCTGTTGATCTGATTTCCTAGGGAAAAAAATCTAATCAAAATTTCCATCCATGTCAGGGAATATAACAAAATATAATTTCTAAATCCTAATTCTTTTGTTTACAATAGATTTTAGAGGTCTCCATACTTCACATATATATCTTAGGGATTCCTTTTTCACCAGCCTAATGATTTCCACTACAACGTTGTTCTAATTTCATTGGGATTGTACTAAAAGAATACTATATAATTATCCTAACCATATTAGTATCCATATCATCATTTTATTGAAACAATATATAAAATCATTAAAAAAAGTCCTATTTAAATATAAAATCTTATGTGTGAACAAAATCAACCCACTCATACCTAAGCACTATTAAGAGTACCAACCATTATTACTCATAGGTTTGTGAGGAGCACCATCCCCAACATTCACCAAAACATCCATAAAGCATGGGAAACCATGTTAATTAGTAAATGGTTAACACTTATATATATGGAATCACATACTCTTATTCCGTGGAACAAACATATATAGGTTCCATATTTATTTGAATTTTCTTTCTTCTAAGACCCAATCAACTCATTTCAAACACCCTTGATTTGGATATATTGTTGAATCCACAAACACACATTTATTAAACATAATTTAATATAAATGCAGTGGTGGTCCATTACAGATACTTGAAATCCTGTTTTATGTACACTAAATCAAAAGATTTCTTCACCATTAACAATATCAAGCACTAACTCATAAAAAACTATTTTATGTTCAACTAGATTCCAAATCCTCATTGGAAATTAAAATTACCATGATGGGATGCCTATAAATTTATAACCAAAATATCAAGACCCTATTTCCATGTGAATCCATAAAATCCCATTGGCTATGTAACCCTAAGGAAACCACATAATTGAATTCCAATAATGTTCTAATACTATCTTTTGAGTGGTAAATGGCTATCAGTACTCAGTACCATACCATCATTATTCCAACATTAATGTTCTCTTAGAACCTTGAATATTATCAAAAGATCTTAACATGGAACAATACAATACTCTACAAAATGAAAATCAAATATTGAAACAGAAAAAAATCTACCTTCATATACCTAGATCATTCCTTAGAATGGTACCCAATAATCTCTCCCCAATTTCTAATGTATTGTGGTCCTCATTAATAAACCATTCACATGTTCTTATGTTATCAACAAACTTTATATAATTGGATATCAATGTCTGTACACTATCATATCACCCAGTCACAAAAAAATACATATTCTTACATTTGGGGTATCTTACCGTACCTAATACATTATGCTAAAAAATTTATACGTACATCTATTGTATAATTAACCATAAAACCATAATAAAACATGGAATAATCGTTCCATGAATGAACATAATCTCAACATATTAAAATTCTAACAATTAACTTATGTCACTCATACATGATACCCTAAAAAATAATGCATCTAAACACAGTTCACGCAATCTAGACCAAACCAAATATGATAATCTAACATTATCCCATAAAAAACAATAGATAAGTAAATATATATAAACTTTCCTGCAGACCTTCTATAAAAAATGCCAATACCACATGCATCAAAAGTGTTTCACATCCAAATTTCCCAAGGTATACCACATGAATTTGTTTCCCCTATCAGGTTTACCCATCATATCATGAAAACATTTTCCTATTCTAATCCATCTTCCAAGAAAACTCAAAAAGTGTTAATCCATTACTATGGAATCAACCTTCTATACAAACCACCCATGTATTTTCATACACAACCTACACTCAAGGACTATATAATCATAATAAAATAATTACTAATTATAATATAATTATAAATTAACTTCAAAAGTAAATATTTGAGATGATCAGAGTGTCACCAAAAAGATAAATAGAAAAAAAATTGGTATATTTTTTTGATACATGAATATATTGACCATTATTCAAGGTATATTGCATCAATTAAAATAATACCATGAATGAAATATGAATCATATATTCCAAAAATATTTTATAAACTTTCACATATTTCTATCCTTGGCCAATAGAAAAAGAATCAGGAAATCCTTGTAAAAAATTTGTAGTATAAATAAATCGATAAAATATATAAAAAACAAAAACTAGAATCACATATCCACTGTAACATGGAATTACCACTAGTTATGTCTTTATTAATAACCATCCTAATATCCATTATAATGATTAACACATTTCAATCTCTATCTACCATGTCAAAAATAATAAAAAAATATAATTGATACTATTTTGTGATGTCCCATCTAAATTCATAAAAATGAAACTGTTTGTAGGGTCACCATATGTCCCTATGTGTGCCTCCTGATTCAAAATATATTTCTGAATAGTGGTGGTCATTTATCAATGTTGGGGATTCTATTATGTCAATATCAATACCATAAATAATAGATAAATAACCGTTCAACATCCATTATAGACAATATAGACTCTATTGTATATAAATAAATAAAAGAAATACCCAAATAAAATAAATACAACTATTTATAAAAAACTAATAAATCATGAAAACAATATGACGCCAAAAGAGGAAAATGGTTGGAATTTTTAGAATTATAATATAGTGACCCAAAAAATATATAAGTAGGATCCACTACACCCTTTATCCCTACCTATTCACATCTCCAAATCATACAAATGAGATCTAGTATGACCATTTGTGTATCCTATGATCAGATTGTGTAGGTATCATAATGTCTACACATACACTAGGCTCCTTGAATAACATTATTTATTTTTTTTATGATAAATTCATTACTTCAAAAATTTATATTTTAATAATTATATTATCTAATTACATTATTATGTCCATAATTTTCTCTATCATGAGATATATTAAATGTTTTAATATCATTTATTCTCTCTAACATTTGATAGATTAAATATTTTTAATTATTGAATCCTGGAATATTAATAGAATAATTTCCTAAAAAGTTTATTTATTTTTTGTTTTTTGTTTTACCTCTTATAATTTTAGGATATTGTTTTTTAAACATGAATAGGTTCTTCATGAAAATTTCATACCCTTAATTAGCCTGATATGGGGGTGGTGTCTGTTTTATGTGAGAATGGTTTTATAATTACCAATATTATATTAAATAATATTTACCTCAACATATTTTATGAAACATTATGAAATAAAATATTACATTTATTTGATTTTTATAATTATTATATTACAAATAATTTTCATCTACATTTATGTGGAGTACTCGTGACCATTACAAAGACTATATACATTATATATTGCATTTATGAATCCTGTGAAATTTTTATTTACCATTATAAAGATTATAGTAAATTATAATTACCATTATGAATATGTTATTTTATAAATTGTTTACATGTTATGAATATCATATATTATTGTGATGTAATGTTTTCTTTAGTTTTTCATTATCTTCATTTAGTATATTTTTTAGTGTATTTGATATTTTTTTATTAAATAAATACATTTTAACTGTACGTATATAATGAAGAATTATTTTAAAATTTATATGAAATATTGATGGTGATTGGAAAAAAATTGTTGCACATATTTGTGTTTTAGGATTAAGTATTAAATATATGAAATATTGATCTTTCTATCCATAACATCTATCCAAAACATATGTTATAGAAGGATAAAGGAATCATCGTCTATGATGTTTTTTAAATTTCAATGAAACATGTGTTTCTATAAATCACCACATCTTATCCATAGTAGTGCTATATTTAGTGTTGTATAAAATTGTATATACTTAGATGATATTCCATGTAGGTATTATTTTTTTGAATTTGTGCACTAAGTATTAATTATCAAATGAATTATTATGGTATTAAATTAATCATGTAGATCTACAATGTCTTGGTTGGGATATTCATCTAGATCAATATTTAAATTCAAATATTATGGATGTTTAATGGATCTCATACACATGGTTATTAGATATCATCAATGTCCATATATTTCATTTATTTTTTTTATTATTATAATGTATTATTATGTTGATTTATTCATAGAGTATAAAGGAAGTTATATAAAACCAACATGAATAAATTATAATTTATTTTAGTTCATAGAATTTATAGAGTATTGTGGTTAATAGATTTTCTATTAAGAAATGATGAAGTATGATGTGGAAAGTATATTGTGTTCCTCATCATTAAACCTAATTTTTTCATGCACTAAACATAATTACCGAAGAACATGGATCTAAATTCTTATATTTTATTATTGATGTTATTATGTAATGTATGGTTCCCGTATTTATTTAATCATGATCAACCATGAATGTTATAAATTTTTGACAATAAACTCTTAAAATTTTAAATTTTATAATTCACTCCTCCCCCATCTTTTCTAATTTTATTCAATTAAGGGGACATAACAATTGGTATCTCAGTAGGATATTATAGGTATAATATATATTTTTTTTTATTTATCATATATTTCAATATGACATGTATCATAAACCTAATCATCTTATGTAATGATCTATTTTTAGTGATGGATGGATAAAAATGTTTTCATCATGAGGAATTATAATCAAGGGTTCATCCTAAAATAATCATTCAGTGAATAACATTATGGAAAAATATGTAATATGATTGAATCTGATGAGGTTAGTGAATCTGAATAATTTTTTAATTTTTAACCTTGATCAACCTAAAGAAATTATATTATATGAAATAAATGAGAATAATATCGATCATATTAAAAAAAGGAATCCTTTATATATGAATCTGGAATAAAAATACAATAAAGTTGTTGAAGTGAAATTTTTTGAAATTTATGAAGTATAAAAAATTGAAAATGATAAAAATAAAGATTAAATTTAATAATTAGTGGATTTTATATATAATATTTCAGTAAGGATAAATTAAAATTATCTTATTTATTAAATCACAATTCTCACATGAAAAATATTATAGAAATTTACTAAAAGATATTGATAGGTTAATAAATATTGTTCCATAAAAAATTAACATCTTTAAAAAATTTGGATGTTATTAAAGATTAAAATTATAAGTTGAAGGTTGATTTTGAAATTATCATGAATGTTTAAAACGTTTTGAGAATGATTATTTCTATTCATTCTATGCATCATATTTATTTTCTTATGTGTTATATTTGAAGGATGCTTTTTTTCTTTAATTATAAGTTTTATGTGGGATTTTCATAGATACCATAATACAAATTATGGGGAAAGATTTATGTATCCATTTAGAAAAAATAATGTAACTATTGTTTCATCGATAATGAGTTCCAATGATCTAAAAATTCAATACATTGGGTTCCCATAAGTTATTATTTAATTTTTATTAATCATAAACTACATTATATTCTCAAGTATAAATTTTATTATGGCTATCATGGTCCCTTAATAGTTTTATATTTGGGTATAATTGAATGTGTATTTAATATAAAAAATGAATTTTTAAATTAGAATGTAATTTTTTTTGAATGAATTTACATGTTTGGTAATTTTTCATTTTTTGAAATTTTTTATCAAATTCCTTGAATAGGATAAAACATTTTCATAGAAACTTGTGTAATGAATATATTTATTTAGGGAGGTATTTTCAATATTTTATAATAATTAAATATAAAACCTTTTTATTATTTTTTTGAGATGAAATTATTATTAAATATATCGATAATATAAATGAATGTGGCTATATATAATTAAGATTTATTGTTTTTATGTTTGTAATCAATTTTTATGATTTATAATTTATTTAAAATGATTATATAATTGAATAGTTTTGAACTATTGATTATGTTTTGAAATTTAAAAACTATAATATTTTTTTGTATTAGGATATAAAATATTTTATATCACTTCCATATGAAGGGATATATTTAATGTAATATCATTTTGAATAATATGGTTACTATGGGAGTTAATTATATTGATATCATTGAATACTATAGGAATGTGCTTAGGAAAAGTCGTTGCAGTATTAAGAAGGAAAACTAATAAACTTTAGGGAACATGTTTTGTGTGATCACATTTCTAATGATGGGTTTCGAAAATAGATAGATTGATATATTTAAATATATTTTGGTGGAAATATGTATTAATCATTCGTATATATTTAAAATGACGGAATTTTGATATTGATATTATCATTTTTAAAAAAATATATTTTTTTTGAATATTGTTGTTTCTCCATGAATAATATTTTTCATTTATGTTTATAAAATTATAATACCTCATAATTTATTTTTTGAATAATTATAATTTCTTTTATAATTATTAAATTATTTATTTTATTTTTGACGGAAATAATTAAATTATTTTTAACAATTTATGAATTCCATCTTGATATATTATTATTGTACTAAAATTAATTTTTTTTATTTTTTCCAGTACACTTTCAGAAGTTATAGATATTATATTTTACCCTTATGAATGATTATTGTGAATTATTCTTACCCATATATAACCTAGGATGATCATGTTGTGACTTTTTTGTAATCGTGGTTTTACCCTTACATATCACATATATAATTATTCATACCATTATGAATGTACAACTTTAAATTATGATATATTAAGAATTTATAAATTACAATTATGTCTATCATTCAGGACAATATCTGGAATTTAAAATTTTATATACATTTACCAAAACACTATTTTACCTTTATGAAAAAGATATAATATTTTTCTTAACATTATATATCTTGTGAAAATTTCATTTTCCATTTCATAAAATATATAAAATAATATTTTACTTTACATATATTTGAATTAATTTCACCATTACAAAGTATGCCAACCATTATTTTTTTAGATTCTCTATTTTACAAAGATGTGAATGCATATTTCCTTTACAATGTATAAAAAAATAGAGGTTTTTACATGATCTACTTTTTTGAGTTTCTTATTATCTTGATTTACTACATTTTTTTTCAAGTAGTTTTAATTGATATATTTTTTCTATAGTTACATATTATTTATATAGAAACTATATGGAATGTTTTTTGTATTTTCAAATAATAATGATTTGAAATATATTTTGTTAATATAATTTCTTCATGATTATGTATTCTACATAAGAAATAGTTATATACCTATGCATGATGACTACACAAAACCGAAATAATGGGAGGCTAAAGAAATTATCATATAAAATTTTATAAATAAATTCTGTTTTCCTAAATTATTACTCCTTATAAATTGATGTAGTCAATTAAAGGTTATATAAACCATATTTATCATGGATGTTGCAACACATTATATTTTGTTCTATGAATTCATGTATAAAATATGAATTTCAATATTGAGAGTGATATAATAAATTTCACTATGGGTATCAATGAATTAATTGTTTAAATATTCATCTAGAAAAGTATTTAAATTCAAATATAATGAATTACTAATGGGTCTTATGTGAATAATTATTATAAATCATTAGGGTTATTTTTTATATATCACATGTATTCCAATTTTTATTATACATTATTTTATATTTTTGTTAATACATTGTATAGGGATATTTTACTGGAACCCAAATAATGAAATAATTGTTGATTGTGGTTTTTGGATATTTAGGGAATAAGTTTATTGATTATTTGGATATTAAAGGAGGTTGAATCATGGAATGGAAAATATTTTATGTTCCACATCATTTAATGAAAATTCATTGGTACATAACATTGTTGTATGATCATATGGAGCATCATTCTTCACACTACATTATTTAGGTGCTTAAAGGATGCCTAAACTAAAATTGTCATAACAATCAATCGTCGAGAAGAACATTTAATTTCTGAAATTTCTCTTAACATCTATCAATAGGATTCATTGTTTTATATCATGGATGGGTAGTTGTTTTGGGTATTCAATATATAACATATGGTTTATAATATAATTAAATGTTTCCATTGGTTCAACCCACCTTACCAAAAGGTAGTGGAATATGTTGTGCTTTATATTATATAAAACTGAACATATTGTGGTAGATAAAATTTTAACGGAATCAGTTCCATATCTTCCTCAAATAGGCCTTTGGATACTCATTTAGAAAAAAAATCATATTATAGGTTTTATCACTTATGAATGTCAATGTTATAATTTCACTCATTGTAAATGTATAATCACATGATACTTCATTTAAAATATCTCTCTTATATTACAGTTGGTTCCATACTCTATTTTTTGATCTATAAAGAGTAAACATATCATCATTTATATCTAATATACAAAAATAATCCATGTGTTCATCTCACTACAATATTCTGTAGACACTATTCACATGTCACATTAATTATTGGGATGGATTATTTAATCATGATCAACCACAAAATTCCACAATTAAATATAATAAAATATCATAATTTTAGAACTACTAATTCACCCCCACCACACACACTTTTCTAATTTAATTCACGTTGTGTGACCTATCAAATCCTATAACATAGATATCCATGTTTATAAATACAAAAAAAATATCAGAAATGAAGAATAGTATAAACCATTATTTTCCATTACTCAAAAGATCTACAACAAAATCGTTAAGGAACATTAAAAATGATTGATGATGATAACATAAGTATCAATTAAAGAATTTTTACCACTAGATTATACATTTGAAATGGTGAATAGAATGTCATATAAGTGCGATCCTTCCAAAATCCATAGCATGTTATTGAATTTGGTGTATAGAAAGAAGAAAATGTAGCTTCAGGATAGGTAGATATGTCGAGGACTTAGTTGTGAACCATTAACCACATTCATTGAATGGAAGTTGGTGTTAGAAGGGTTTAAAGACACTATATGGGTTGTAACGAATTAACAAAAAAAATATTAGAAAATGAATATATCATTCATAACTTGTGGAGAAATTATATAGTAGTTACAAGAATAATCAATTATATTTTAAATAATATATATCAATTCATTTATTATTTACAAAACAATGGAGAATCAAGTGTAAAATATTTATTGGCCCACTGCATTATGTTTATATTCATAGTGAAAATTAGATATACAATAGGATTCATGGAACAAAACGTATACATTTTCATCTTAAAACAAATAAGTCATTGTTTATGATCTGATACACCATATTATATGACACAACCTTTCATATCAGGTAGGTCGTGTCTCTCACTGTGTTTTATAATTTCTCCCCATAGTATATAATGACCAGGTGGGTAGCCTTTATATATTTATAAATTATAAAAAATGTTATGGAGAATATAATTATATATTTATAATATATAAAATATATATTTTGAATATTTCATTAATTATACCACATTCACTATATTTTAATATATTTTCATTCCATTTATCCGTACATTGTATCGTATACAATATCATTTGAAAACATGTCCAAAACAATTTTGGATATATTATAAACCACTTTTGTTATTCCAAAATTAACAACACCATGTATTAAATTATATGAAATTTTTCTTTATTTCCATTAAAAACTATTTTATATTGTCATTTAAACAAAAATATGGATGTTGTATTTATCAAACTCAATTCCAATTTTGAAAAACAAAAGGGATAACACCATGTAACATTATATAATTAACAAAAAATAAGAATATATAGATCCATAATTGGATGAAAATAATGTTCCCTTAATAATCATTGATTTTATACAAGATAAATTTGAATGTTGGTTGATCTTCATGAAAAAAAATTATCATCATTCCTATGACCTCTATTCAAATCTCAATCTCTCATGTTCATTCACATTCTTTTTTCTTCTAATACATTGAGTTACCAAGGAAAATGGTGTGAGTCATTCCCATGTTGCAAAATCATACGTTGTTAATGCTCATATAATAAACAATATTGATGAATATATTTCATGTTATTCAATTTTGTAGATAAAAACATTTCATGCACCTCATCTGTGTACATAATCCCATCATATGTACAATCTAGCCGGGGACACATACTCTCAATTCAATCTTAATCAAGTTCATATATGACATAATCATTATACGAGAGGAAACATCCAACTTGGTTATGATTTAAATAAATAAATAATAAAAAACCCAATATCCATTAATTACCTATGTCTTTATTTCTTTCATAAAATGAAGAATCAATATATAAAGATTCTAATTCTAGGTATCTTGATATTCCTAAGTAATGGGGATCTATAAATGATCCATTCAACCTTAATATACTTGTGACATGATGTATGAATGTACATGCGGTATATAGAGTGTGTCATCAAGTGCATAAATAAAATTTCTCTCACTATCATATTATTTTATCTTATAATTTAATCCTTCTCATTATAACCCTAAAATTTTATCATATCTTATTATATAATTTGACGAATATTGGTTAAGCAATAACAAAATTTAAACATTGTTTGGTCAATCATCAATATATTTCAGGAAATAAATATATATATACATCAAATGTTATATAAATTTAAATTTTATAATATATTATATATGATATATTTTATTTTATAAAAACACACTTATGTATATATAAAAAACCCAACAGAAGCACTAGATTATCAGATCATGTATGATAGACAATGAAATCATCATTATATTTGATACAACTTCTAAATATTTATTAAATTATTACAAATATATCTAATTCATAACCAATTTATATGTAACAATATGTTAAATCCTTCCAACTAAACTCTTTTTTGAGTAATATTTTTGAAAAAATCGTGTTTGAATAATTTTGGGTATTCAAAATCATATTCTAAATGATTAACTCTTTCAAAAAATTCAACTTTTCTTCAATAAAATAAATCTAATTTTATGATTTCAAATTATGTTATCTACATAGAAATATTTTTATGTTTAAATTAAGCATCCCACAATCCATTTCTATCAATATTTTCATAGAATTGTGTTACTATTTTTTATATTACCCATAGAGAATCCTAAAATCCATTTGGATAAAGTGACATTAACTTTGAATTTTGGCTGAAATAATCCTTTTTAAAATAGAGTTATTTACATTTTATGGTAACTAAATGATTCTATTTAGTTTTTTCCTTATAAAAAAATATCTTATATTATGTAGGATATTAATTAAAAATACATTTAATTCTAAATGGGGTGATATATACTTTCATATTTTTGGGATTCTCTATATTATAACACACTATGATTATCCTCTTATATAATGTATTTTATTAAAACTATCATTAAAGGAATCAAGAAAAACATTTTATAAGAAATAAATAATTTTCCACTTGTAATAATTTTATATAAATATATAATTATTTCAATAAAAAAAATGTATTATATGCATTTGGATAATTTTCCCCAAAAAGGGGAAAATAGTTTTCAAGATTTGTTCCCAAGGGGGGAAGGAACATATCCCATCATATTTAAATTAATTTCAAAATAAAAAAATTATATAAACTACAACATTTGTATCATTATACCTGTTTGAAATAATTTTATAAAATTTGATACATTACAATACATGTGTATATAATTAATACATTAATTTATTCACAAAAACTATTTGTTTTATGATCAATTATTCTTACATCATAAACAAAAAGTAGAAAAAAAAATAATTTTAATATCTATTTGGTCATTATATATTTATAACCATGATGCATAGACACTTTATACGTAATCTTAATGAAAATTAATTGATCTTATTAATTTATCCCATGTTTTTTAACTCTTATATATTTTTGAAACATTGGTAATATATAGATACACATAACTACTATAGGATTTATTTCCATAACAATTATATGTATCATATACATACATGGGGTTTCAAAAACACTGTTATATTTCTTAAAAAACCATCATGCAGAATCATTACTATAAATTAATAAATTTATATTTAGGATTCAATAGACATCACTATATACATAAAAAACATTGGTTAGAGTCACCAAATATCTTTTCTTATTCCCATTTTAACTATTAAAATATTGTTCTTTTTTCATAGAACCTAAAACTATAAATATTATGCATATTTACTCTATTAAAAAAACTTTATAATATTGGATATAAAATGTGGGAATTAATTCACATGGTCTGAACATTTCTATAGATGACAATAAAATTACTTCCATAACATAAATAAGTTTTACCACCTATCTGACCATTTCCCTAGTTAAATTAGTCATATTGAGTACTAAAAAATATACATAGTCACATTGACTATATGAGACTAATTTTCTATAGGTTATATTTATACTTACCTCTTTTGAAAACTATTTAAATCATTATATGAAAATCATAAGAATATTTACTAACTTTTTCTGAAAAATCACAAAACATGGTTATTCGTAAAGGTGATGCTCATAAAAATTGAATTTTATAATATGATATCTCTTCAGTAACATGTTATAGGATTCTCTAAAATTAATATTTTCCTTCCTAATGATTAATTCAATTTATGTTCCATGATAATAATGCTATTTTATACAGGATAATTTTTGTTAGATGGGTATCATTCATTATAAAAATTTAATAAGGAACTTTTTAAAATTTCCTCCCATGATAATGATGAACAATTTAAAATTTAAAATTACCAATTAGTAGGTAAAGATAAAAATATTATCATTATTTTCTTCAGTTTTTTCACATAAATATTTCATGAATATATATATGTTATGTAACAACTTCCAATCACATCATCTATAAATATTTGAATGATAGTGTTTTATCCAATACATTTTAAGGATATAAAATAAACCATTTAGGTCTACATACTGGGGTAAAATTATTGAAATTACAAGAATAAGGAATATAAACATTATGGTAGTCACAATTATTATTTCCCTAACCTAAGATAATACTTGGTCAACAAATTGTTTGGGCCACCCTTACTAAATAACTGAGTTATTGAAAATTTTATCATAATAAGGAAACTAACACATAAAATTTTGAATGAGATTTAACTCTACCTCTTATCCCAAGTTATTTTAGTTATTTATGCAAGCATAAAATGATTTTTTGGAATCATGTTCCGATTAGAAAATAAATATTTTCAAACCATATTTACGTGTAACTCTATACATAGTCGACAATTTCTCTTACACCCTTAGAAATAATGTGAAAATATTTTTAGACAAATCTAGATTAGTCTTATGAACATATTGTGTGAAATATTCAAGTAAATGATCAATTTTATATAAAATTTACAACACCATTTTGGTTTATTTAGAATCAACATAAAGACAACCCCCACATTTCTATAACATGGCATTATGACCTTATAAAAATGTGGGATGTATTCCCCCAAGTCCCACTCCATGAAGAGAAATTAATCAATAGGGATTCTAATTAATCATTATTTTGACACAAAATAAGTATAAAAAAATTTTCATAACAGTATTATATATAGTACCTTCCACTAAAAACTAATTATATGGAAGAGTAAAACAAAATCCATTATCATTCCATCCATTTTACTCCATAAAAGCATGGATGAAAATTTCTATATGAATATTCACAATTAATCTAATGAATAAAAATATACATATCATAAAAATGGTATTCATGAAAAATAAAGTAGATAATTAATCATAAATAATTGAAAATTTTATATATTTATAAATGAGATTAATATTAAAAAAAATTACTAATTAATATATAATAACAACTAATTTGTAATTTTAAACTACTCTTTATGTAAATTATATAATTTTCATTATAAAAATTTCATATTCACTTAATAATATAAAAACTACTATTTTATTCATTATATGATATTATATTTTATTTAAATATAATATTTTTTGAATTATAAATTTTATAAAATACATATTCTATTATTTAAAAAAATTTATTGGCCTAAATGTCACATATTAAATAATATTTAAAATAGTTATAAAATAATTCATTAGTATAGTTTTCATAAGGTTTAAATAATTTCCAAAAACAAGAATTTATTTTGACCAACTACTGTAAATTATGTATGAATAATTTGTAATTTAAATATAAAAAGTTAATTTTTTCCAAATTTTTTAATTTATAAAATCTATATAGATTACCCCATATAAATACTAAATAGGAACATTTATTTCTATTTAAAAAGAAATTAATTATAAATTTCTAAAATATATTTTATATATAAACATTTAATATTATGTAATACTTGATAATAAATTTTAATAATAATTTATTAATTAATTATAAACTTTTCATACTTGAGTAAATCATAAAAAATTTATAAATTTATAAATTTATCCAAGAAAAAATTTATCATTATTATATCCGTCATAAAAATGAAAAATTGAAACTATAATTAATTATAAATTAAAAATGGAACTTTATATCTAAAAATTATGATCTGATTCTGGGAGATTTTTCTTGTATTACTGGTAAAGAAATGGTTTAATTGAATATCAATCACACAATATATATGATATTCATATAATAAAATATAATAGTTCAGTAAAACACCCCCAATAATGTTAAATAATAGAAATAATTTTCTCCCCACACATTATCACGTATCTTTTTTATGATTCATAGAGATATCATATTGATGATATGATACTCTTCTTTTCTAAAAATGGTGTACCATGTCATACATTTTCATATAATGAATTCAAAGGGTTTGAAAAGTGAATATGAAATATATCAAAACATGTTATTTCCTCTAATGTAAGGTATAATATACTTGGATAGATAACTTAGAAAACATTATTACGTATCATATTTTATGAAAATGAGATGATATGCAATAAAAATTGGATAAACTACAATTTTCAATTGATTTTATTAATCTAATTTGTTTTAAATAATTGATACCAATAATATGAATAATAGACGTATACTAAACATTAAAAGATAATTCCTAATAAAAAATTTCCCATACCCTATATCTTTTGGCATCAAAATATGAAAAAATGAATAAAACGTGAATTGATGTAAAATATAACAATTTTTTTACCATTACCCTGAGTATCCCCAACATAATCCTTAGATGTATTTGAAAATGTTTGATTAAGATAAAATAAGTATAAAAGAAAGTATTGAGACCTGTGGAGGTATTTTCTTGCTAAGATGAATCACATATATTATTTGTGGGATACTTTAAGCCCCCACAACCTGAAAGTTACTTGGGTCTAAAGGAAAATTATTAATGGAAATTTGAGATGGGGAGATTCAATTGTGAATTAGGTAAAAAATTGTAACCATTTTCATCACATGAGCATTTTTTATAAGGTCTCAATGACACTAATTGGTATTAATACATTAACTCAAATATTATGAGTTAATCTATGTGTCATACATAAATCTCATCCAACTCTTACAAAAAATATCATGAATGAACTCAAAGGAATTATATCATATGAATAACTTTTTTATGATTTATTACATGTAGGAGAATCATAATTAAATTTTACATCATTCCCACTGAATTATGTATAACCTTTTGTTCCAAAAAAAATCTAAAAATGAAATTAATTGAATTTTTTAACTTGTATTCTAAGATTACATACCATGAAATGATTATGATCTTCTATTTAATATTATATGACCCATCCGTCCATATCATATAGGAATTAGGTATGATGGTATTTTATGTTTTCCCCCAATAAAAATTAATGGATGCATATGTATCCTTATGATATCGATATATGGTAAGTAACAATTCACCTCATGCACTTATATATATATATATCATATATATATATCAAATATATATAATATCATTATAGAATATTACCTTCTATATTAGAATATATGTTGCGTCTTCTTGTGCTAACTGAGCCACCGTTACACTTGACCAATCCTTTCATATCCAGTTCATGATTAATTAGTCACCATTTCATGACCACCTCCCACCAAAGATATAATAATGAAGTGGGAGAGAAAATGACCCTCAAGTCCCACCTTTCGTAGGCTACGAATTGGTGACATGCATCACATGGTTAAAAATATCACAGTATGGTAGGAATAAAAATTTATTTGGAAATAATAAAGAGAGATAGGATAAACAAACCATAATAAACTACATGACATATGTCACAAACCATGACAGAGTTTCCTCCAACGAGACACCCATACCAGTCTGTGGAATGTTGAGAAGTGAATTCCTCATCCCCACTGGATGGAAACTAGTATCATGGTATATAAGATATATCATGGGAATGATTTCAAACATTTATAGGAACCTAAACAAACAATAGAAATTTACATCACAGTAACCAATAACCAGAACCAAAATAAGAATAAAAAATTTCAAATCAAAATTTTAAAAATTAAACCAACACAAAACTAACAAAAAAAGAAGGAAAACTAAATATTATCCCAAAATCTCCATGAAACTAAGGGAAATCACCCTCAATCCAACACAACCAATACCTATAATAATTTGAACACTGGAAACAAGAACCACCACTATCATCATGTCATATCTTTCCTTTACATGGGTCATACACAATAATGTCTACACAAACCAAAAGGAATAAGTATGGTGTGATACAAATTTATGCAGGATGTCACTGAACAAAATCATTCCATGATGCAAAATTATAAGAAAAACTAACATAAAAATTTACAAAAAAACATTGAATTATTTATATGAAAATAATTTAATGAAAACCATTATTAGGGAAAAACATTCAAGGAAACATCATTTCTAAAGAAATAATTCTAAAAAATAAAAATTCATTAAAAATAAAAAATATACACATAGTCCACCATATACTGATTTATTTGACCATATCACCGAGGAATCATGTCACAAAAGGAGACCATTGGTAAATACCTATGGGTGGACCAGTATAATTTGAACTCTAAAAACCTTGTACCTCAGTGAAACACAGTATAGAAACCATAGCCAAATGTGTAGTCATACATAATCTACTATGAGGGAACATACCAAGGTCATAGTGGTATCCTATCATATCACATGTTTACATAGTGGCTTAATCTTCAATACCATTAAGTGGATATGGGTTTTTCAACTTTTGAGTCAACTAGCATCAATCCACTAAAAGAATGTGTGCTTGTCACTTATAAATAACTTGCATACTTGGTATTGTTTTCTATCCTAGATACACAATATTACCTTTTTATCAATTCTATATTTCATATTTCACGCTATTCATCACTTCCACATTCACAAACCAAGCATTATAAACACATTAGGAAATCATCGCTTTCACAAATCAATACACAGAAACCACCATTTTACATAAACTAACCACTTTCCATTTTCACAGGACAAAACTATTTAAAATCAAAATTCACACACTACATGAAAAATTTATAAAATCTATTTGGAAAATTTACATTAAAAAAATCAATTTCATTATTTCTATGGCCCAATATCATTTCAAATCCATAAATAACCCCATTTCACTTTAAAAAATGAATACCATCATTTTCCCAATTCAAAAGTCAAATTAAATGTTCAAAAAAAAATCCTTAATTCCATAAAATCCATTTCATTTTAAAAACAAATTTTCAATTGATTCATACCTCAAGTGCCCCTAAAAAATTTTCACCTTTTAAATAACCCATGAAACACTTAGATTAAACACCATAATAAATAACACATAAAAACATATACATTTTCCTTTATGAAATCAAATTCTAACACATATTCATGTCAAATACATCTAAATAAAATTTATCTACAAAAAAATAAATAATAGATAATGAAAAACAAACCATGAATTCATATGGAAGTATCTAAAAATATTAGATCATGGAACCACCTACCTCGCACTTGGAAACTTCCAGAAAATGATTTGAAACCACATATGCACCATAACAAGACCCTTTAAAGGTAGTATTGATCATAAGTCATCATGAAATAATATAGACACACATTAACAAACACTAGTTTGGTTATACAAGCTAACGGAAAAAAGTAACTCAGTGAGTGATTAAGGGAAACCTCAAAGAAGGAAAAAATACAGGTAGGAACAACTTACATGATGAATTCATTATGAATAGGGGTCAAAACCATGCAAAAAATGTATCCCAATAGGTCCATAAAATCTCAGAGGGAGTTCCAATGGATGAAAGCATGTATGGGGAGCATGATAGTGGTTTATGGTTAAATTCCAAGAGCACAAAAATGAGAATTTACAAATTATTCATGACCTATAAAATTAATATGGTTTTCCCGTATGGTTTTCAAAACAATAAAATAACCATGAACCCATAAGTGTATATGGGTATCACACTGCCCAGTTATCCATAGTTTCAAAACCATGAAAATACCGAATAGTTCCCGACAATCTAAAAATGTATTACGGATGCATGGTTTCATGGGAAATGGCACATGGTTTTACTAAATACTCTTCAACTGTGTGCCTCATGTTGTCAAACCCAAATCATCATTTCTCACCAAAAACACTTTTAGAAACTCATGGGAAAACATGGGATTTAAATCACCAAAAGTAAAATCTCAAAATAAACTCATGGATCTCCTATAACTCGAGGTAAAACCCAATTATATAGATTGATCAGTGAAAAATAAGGGAATAATAAAAATATGGGTGTTAAAATTCTCCAAAACCTGAAAAAATTATGCCCAAATAAATTTATTCACATAGTTTATTTGAAAAAAACCTATATTCCTCTACACCTCAAGAAAATTCATAACAAAACCATACGAGGAGAAAGAAAGGACACTACAAATAGAAAAATAGTTTCACTAGATTTGACTTAGGATTCCAGAATGGGCTCCCCATCATATGGATTATTCCCCTATAAAGCAACAACACTTCCAGTTGATCGATAAGGAATCCCCAAAACCGTATAATCCAACACCTCAAGCCAATAACACCTCCATAATTTCCAAATAAAACTCAAACCACATATATAAAATGAACAAATTAACCATACCATTTCTCGAATAACGTAAAAACACATGAAAAAAATTCAATTCTTAGTTCAGACAAGGATGTTGGGCGTATTCTAAAGTCCAAATGTTTGCTTGAAAGGTAAAATCAGAGACACCATCCTAAAATGAAACATCTTATTACCATGATACACTAGAGACTGTACCATATTATCTAAATGGGAGGCCTGAATGGACTCCCCGCCATGAAAAAACAACAAATACCAGCCAACAATAGATTAGACCACTATATATTCCAGGGCGGGTCTTTCCAAAATTTAATATAACATCCATCGTAGGCCTACAATATGAAATATACTAGAAAATCCTATCATATAACAAACCCACCCCACAAGAGATTCAAAAAACTAAAATAAAAATAATGTGGAATGAAATTCATAACATTCCAACCCCATGGGATGCGGCCATAACTAGATGAGCACAACTGAAACTGAAACATATTCACAAGGCTGGAAATACATGGACAACTAGATAGAGATTCACATAAAAAAGTCACACCCACATTCATTTCAATGAAATGATACCCTCCTCACCCTAACAATAAAGAAGATCATCCTAAATTCATAGACCACAGTGGAGAAAAGAGGCATCAATATCTTTTTACACCAAATGGGACCATTTAGGGAAAAACATCTATTGAAGAATCTTTAACTGTCACCATTTCCCGCACTAAAGAAAAAAATTGGTCTAATTTCCATTATACCCTTAGGATTCTTGACTATGTGTGAGATGCACTCTAGGGCCTATGGCTAGAGACCTAATTTTTGAAACATATCCTACCTCACAACCATAATTTTATAATCCCCAATAAAAAACATTCTTTCATCTCATAGGAGGACAGACATTATTATAGACCAAATGAAAAGTACACAACACCCCAAAAGACTCACTTTCTCCAATATGAAACATTAACCTAGATAAGAACTTATATGATTCTCCCGAATCATCACCTATCAACAAAACTAAGAAAAAAATAACAATGAGCACATGGAAGAAACTCCTATTTAAAATAGAGAAATTTTGAATTTTAGAATGAAAAACATAATTCAAAAAAAATTAACAATCTAAAAAGATTCCATAAAATCAATAATACAATATTAAAGAAAATACGACACAACAGAACACCACTATAAAAACCTTTTACAAAAAAATAAGCATTAAAAATAAAGTGACCTTAAACCAAGTCTCAGACAATGCACAACTCTTGAAAATGGGCATGGGTGTTTTTTGAAGTGGTGGACAGAGCTTCACAATGATTCTTGAAAACACCCTAATATAGCAATTACAAGTGACCTAGGAATCCATTTTCATGGAATGTATTCTGATAATTTGAACATGAAAAATTACTATGGCCCAACATTTCACAATAATGGCACAACATTATCTTACACCACAAAAAAATATGATGAATGATCTGAAGTCCCTATTAATACAATTTCCATCACCAACTCTTCAGGTCATTTTTCATTACCATAATATTACATCACCACATCCAGGCTATAAATTCAATCCTAAAGGTGGTGAACATCAATTTTAAGGAATCATGAAACTCAAGGAATCTAAATTTTCCTTCAATTTCCCAATATCCACTATTTTGATTCCAGAGGATCTGCTTGACCCAAAAATTGAAGAGGATTTCAATTTCAAAACTCAAGAATAAATTACCTGCATTGATAAACTATAGGGTCTACCAATGGCAAACCACCTATGGTGACCCACCTATGGATACTCTTAGAATATCCATCAAATCATGTGGGGGAATACAACATCCATCAAAGAAACTGATAACCCAATTAAATCAATCCATCATCCAAATCATACTACAAAACAACTTCTAACCCATAAAGGGAACCAAACCAAAGGATTCCCAATTTTTTTTAAAAGAATAAACTAACCATTATATCAAATCCAATTCATTGACTTGTACTAATACTTGAAACACCATTCATACAAAAATACTAGTCAAACTCAAAACACATCACAAGAAACATTCACTGATCACATGGAGACACACCAAACAACTATTGGTTATCAAAACATCACTTATTATGTTAATAAACCATTAAAAAGTAAATAGTCATGGTGGGGTTTTCACATATAAATATGTTCCATGAAGCCTCATACAAGCATATAATCCCACCGAAGTGGGAACCCATCACCTCATTTCATTAGTAATCCACATTTCCAGACACATCCATGCCTGTGGTCACTCATTGAAAAAAACGTTCAAAAAAATATTTTCCACCTTCCAAAAAAATTATTTGACCCATGACTTCAAATTCTCAATTTACTCCCCATATTATAAAATTAAAAAATACTCAAAATATGTTTCACCACCAAGAAAAAATTACATTCAAATACCAAACATCAAATCATTTCATATTTTATCAAAATAAAAACCCATGGATTCCATCGAAAAATAAAAATTCATCCCATTGAAAATATTTTTGAAATCTCAAAAAACCCCAATTAATAAATATTTCAAAAAAATACCTTGAAATAGTTCATTTTTTCCCATAAAATCAATTTCTATAAACCGAAATTTTATTTTATGAAAATCCAATCTCAGTTAACTCATCCATATTTGATCCAAAATCATTTTATAATAATCTAATTTTCTAAATAATACTTCAAAATGATTCTAAAAATTCCTTTTCCACCTTCCCAAATAAACCCTTACCAAATAAAATGAAATTTTCACATTTCAAATATTTGGTTTTTCAAAACAATTTTTAGAACCCAAGAAAATAGAAAACCATTCACTAGTGGAATCATGTATTGGAGGGTGTATTAGTCATATAGTTGGTGGCTAAATTCCATTTAGGCCACCATCATATAGAGTATCTTAGGCAAACGTATCTAGCTTGACAAGGATTTCATGGCCATGAGAACTGATTGGGACCATTATCCCAACACACTTTTGACATTCCAAATCAAAAATAACCCACAATAATCAATAGAAAACTCACATCCCATGGAAAATCAAGGTTCAATCCAGAATGTGTTGGAGAGTCACTCCCCCAGACCTACCCCCCAATCTATGAAAGTACTAATACATTTACCATGTCATCCCATATTTTATTGGGAACTCCTAATGCTATGTATTTTAAAGATCATGACCTGGCCAGATACCATTTTTTCACAAACAACGTTGGAGTTCCATCCAACACAACACCTAGCCCAGAAATTGGAAAGGAACAAAGGGCATTCCTAATCCCCAATGGCTAGAAACTAGTGCATGTATGTCAAAAATATAACTTTGGAATGATTTCACTGATTTATATAATCATAAAAAACCTATATAAAATATCACCACAATAACTAATAAACAAAACAAAATGACGGACAAAAAATTTCAGATTCAATGGTTTACAACATAAAAAAATACCAAAAGAACCAAAATAACAAGGGAAACTCAGAAAAATCGCAAAAACCTCCATGAAACTATAGGTGCATCACCATCAATCCACCACCAACAAAACCTATATGATGTGAAACGCTACTAATCAGAACCACCACCTCCACGATGACACATATTTCCTTTAATAAGAGAATACACACAAAAATATGCATACACCCAAAGGTGTTTGTAATGTGTGGGCCAAATCCTAGTAGTATTCACCCAAAAAGAAAAAATTTCAGGCAACAAAATTAAAGATATTTTAACATGAATACTTACACAAAATCCATTGAAACATTTTTAAGAAGACATTTTACATAATCCCATTCTCAGGGAAACATGTTCAAGGTTAACCATTTCCAAAGGATACTTTATCAATAATAAACATTCATAAAATCCAAAACAAACACAATTTCTGCCATATACTGATATTTGAGACCACATAACATCATAATCATGTTAAAAAAGAGAAATGTGGGTAAATAACTATGGGCCTTTTAGCACAACTAAAACTCTATCAACATAGTTCTGTTCTGAAATATTGTATATAAACAACAACCTATAGAATTCTCATGCACGAAACACTAATAAAGAATATCCCACATGCCTAGTGGTCTCTGATCATATCACATGCTTAGTTAGTGTTGTAATCATCAATCCTAATAGGTGAATCATGGATTTTCAACATTCGTGTCTACTAGCATCAATCCACTAGTAGAATTTGTCCTTTCCACTTCTGAATCATTGGTGTACTAGTTCTAGTATTCCCACCTAGATACCCGAGTTTTCGTTTGTTCTCAATTTCATAACTCTCATTTCCCAAAATTCCTCACAGCCACATTCACATTACAAGAAATATAAACACTTGGGGAAATCAATACATTCACAGACCAACCCATGGAAACAACCATTTTCTATAAACAACCCACTATCCAATTCTCACATTCCAAGACTATTTAGAAGCACATTTTTCTATACTTTCACAATCCAGGAAATACATTTCGAAATATTACAAGAAATAAACATATTCAATTTATCCTTTTCCATGGTCCAAGCCCCTTTCATTTGAAAAACACACTTTTAATACATTCAAACCTCATGTTCCATTAAAAACACAATTTTACACCTTTCAAACATACCATTAAATACTTCCCGGAAGCACCATAATAAATAACACAAAAATAAATTACCATTTTACTTTATAAAATTAACAATCATTACATAATAATGTATAACTCTTAAAAAAAACTCACCACACAAATAAATCATATATCACACATAATTCACCATGTATGTATATAAACGTATCTAAATATGATACATTAAATACCTCCTACCTCCTGCTTGGAATCTTCTAGGAAATAATGTGAAAATGAAACTTAACAGCAACAAGACCCTATAATTGAAATATTGAAAACTTATTACCAAGATCACAATTAAACACACAAGAGAAAACCCTCATTACTTTATACAACCCATTGGAAAAAAATTAACTCCAGAAGGTATGAAGAGAAACCTTAAATAAATGGAGAAATCATGGGATAAAACAGATAATTAATGAATTCATGAACAATAGGGGATATAACTACCCATGGAATAGTTCCAAAACGTCCATGGAATCATTTAGTGATATCGAATGGATGCAAATTTCATGTGGATTAGATGGGAATGGTTTAGAGTAAAATCACATGTGGACACAAATGGAATTTTTATGTTTTTAATGACCTAGAAATGTCAAATGGTTTTCCCAAATTGTATTCCAAGACATGAGGAAACTGTGAACCCCTCATTATCTATGGGTAACACAATGCATTTTTATCCAACATGGTTATCAAACCATTCCCAAACGATGTGGTTCTTCGCTATCCAAAAATTTCATTCATCTACACAGTTTCCTGAGAAAGGGAGAATAGTTTTATGAACCATGTGCCATCTTTGTGCCTCATGTTGTCAAACAAAAAAACATTGTTTTTCAATAATCATTCTATTTCTATCATAATGGAAAACAAGGGACCAAAAAGCACAAAATAAAAATGTCAAAATAAACTCATGGAACAACCAAAACTCAATAAAAACCCAATATTCATAGGTTGAATGAGGAAAAATAATGTAATTAAAAAATCCATGCCTGAAAACATATATATAAGAAACCCAAAAAAATCTTCCCATAGTGCATGAATAAGAAAAAATAATATTGATAAAAATCATCCAAAGTTAATACCCAAAATAAAAATAAGTAGTGAAACAAAAATTCTCCTACGGTCCGAGATAGTAATACCTAGTATGATCCACATAATACTTTTGGAACCTTGAAAATAGTTTTTATATACATTGGGTGAGAATACATGTATAGTGAGTAGGAAAACCAAATATTCTTATACACGTGAAAATTAATAATGATGTACCAATTTGAAAATAATAGAACCAAAGGCACCTTTGTAGGTAGACTAAACATAACCACAACCTCAGTAAGGCCCACTCACTAAATAAGACATCCATTTAATATAATATAATATAAATGACATCAATGACATGTTACCGAAACAATAGTTTACCATTGATTAGTATCTCACAAACCTAAATAGGAAAATGTTATGGTGCTCCAAACTCTTTTAAAAATATCACATAACATCCTGGCCACACACACTTGTGCCACAACTCACAACACATCCCACCGATAGACATATGCTCAACACATCACATCACATCGCATTGTTATTCATCCCAAAGACACTTGGGATATCACATCAAAAATCATCAAAAAACACATGGGAAAGCACATCACAAATCATTCTGATGACACATGGGACCACAAATCACAATTTTCATGAAGACACATTTGCTATTATCCCTAGGAAGAGGGAGAACGGATGATAGGGTAACCTGTCATCCATCATCCCACCATGATGTTGGGAGATACACCTAATGGGTGACTATATTGGTGTTGGGACTTAGTTCTCAATGTGGGTGGGGTGTGAATATAAATCAAAATAGTATATAGTGTATACATATATGAATATATAAAGCATGAATGGCCAAACTGTGTGTTTATAAACAAAAAACCAACCTACTCATGACTTTCCCACATTACTGCCACCATTAAATGCCTAACACCATAAAATAAAAACACAATCGATAATTTATATTCCACTCTCAAACTATCATTAAGTCATTTTCCATATTCTCTATTTATAAACCATTCCATTAGATATGTATTTTTATTTGTACATAAATCTCATCATCAATTCATCTATTAAACATGATGTTTAAATCATTATCATGTAATACTTGTATTTTTTTTTATTTATTAATTCAAAAATACCAATTAAAAAACCCACAAAGAAAAATAATAATTATTACAGTGAAACAAAAGCCCAACAGTGAAGTCCAAATCCATCTTACACTATAGCTTTTCTGTAAAACCACACCACAAACAATTAATCCCTACAACACTACTCTCACTAATCCACATCCCCTCAAACATGTCATATCACACACCACATTAAAAAATACTTTCAAATTTATCAAGGTATCTCCTATTAAATTTTATTTAGTTAATTAAGGGAGTTATCATCGCAAATGTATGATACTAGGGAATCCGTTTTTTAATCTAATGTATGTGTTATCCAATTACATTTCATGTGGTATAAAAAACCACACAAAAATCATATATTCCAAAAATGATCATCTATTGCATATATAATTACCACAACGACCATTATTTTCAATGGGTAATTAGTGTATAAATTTCACAACATCAATCAATTTCAATAAAATAGTAAGACCAAACATCATGTTCGACTTCCCCTTTGAATTTATTTTAGATGAATTGTATTGTATTATTTATTTACTAATAAACTATATATGGAAGGATGCAATTTTTTTTACATGTTACTCATGACACAAAATCCCGAATGTTGAATGAAATCCTACCTGTAATAATGATGATCAACAAAAAATTGTTTCACTAAAAATAGAGGTACGCATATAACAGGATACTCTCTAGGGAAAACATGATCTAACTGTTGAGAACATGTTACATTAATCCATAGAATAAATATTTGGGATGTCTCATATTAAAATAAATCCAGACCAAAATATGATGTAAGGATATTTTCTTTAGAAATATTAGATCATGAATGTTTGGGATTTGACACAGTTTTGAATTTCCATGAATGTGGATCTTATCGAGCACATGATTTTTAAATATTCAGAAGGCTTCTATACTTTTATAAAATTAAATATATTATATATACATTTAGAAATGTCTTTAAAATTATTATTTGTGGAATTTAATACCACTTTTCCTCATAAAATACATAATATGCCAATTCTATAATTTTTTTAGAAAAATGGGAAATTCTAGAAAAATGGAAAACTGTTGAAATGAGTCACAAGAAAATGAGTCACTGTGAGACTAGTCAGTTTCAAATGAGTTAATGATAGCTAAGTCACCACTATAATGAGTTACAACCAAATTAATGACCGCTATATGAGTCTCTACAAGATGAGCCAGCACCAGATGAACCATTGACAGAAGAGTCACCACTAGATGATTCAATACAAGATGATTAAACACTATATGATTCACTTCTAGAAGATTAAAAACTAAATGAATCATTACTAGATGAGTCTCCACTATGAATTATCACTATTTAAAAACATGATATTTGGTAAACTGTTGAAATGACTCACCATTGGAATGACTCACATGTGACAAAAACACCCAAAACTACCCCCAAACACCTCAAACATCAATTTTTTAGAAAATTAATGGTATGGGAGGTCCGAGATGTTACATAGGATATATATATAACTTTTATCACCCTCTAGAATCCAATACCAACTTAGAAGAAAATAGAATAATGGTCTAAAATCCATCCCTTGAGATACCTCTCAAGGATATTGTTACACATAAAACACCACCACTAGTCAAACATACTGATCTAAACACTCATAATATCTAAACAACCATACTATATTGGACATAGGAATCAATCAATTAAATCCTCCATGTCATGATTCTCTCCACTCTCTGTGGTACTTACTCACCCAAACTATTTTAATCACATCTTAGTAAAATGTTTCTTGATTAAGAATCAGTTCTTCCATTTTTCTCATGTCAGAACATCATCACACATCAGACATCACAGATAAAATCTAAGAAAAAACAACATATCTCATAAAACAACAAGTTATGAAAAACCCATCACCATGAAAATAAAGACAATGGAAAACTCAGAATAAATTCTGGAATTGGTCTCACATATGTGTCTCACAATCCATGTAATATCCTCTAAGACACCATGCCTCCATAGAGCCTTATCCATGGGAATGGTTCCTCCTTACAACACCATCTCCAAATAGTCTTGGATATCCCCTAAATTCCCCATGAAGGATGCATCATCACCAATATACAACACTCCACAGGAAATGACACAAGAGTCATCATGAAGATACCAACAGAGCTAGTAGATTTGAAAGACATTGTGGATCCATCTCAGTCAGAGTGAAAACACCAACTGATATTCCACCTCACCAACTAGCCCTATCACAATGAAAGGTCTGACAAATAGGGAATGAGATTACTCTCCTTCTATAATGACTATTTCCTATGTTGAGGGGAACCCATAAAGAACACATGGACTATATCCTTTAACTCTTGGGTACCCCTCCTGTGTTTAGAATAATAATTATACCAATCCTGTATGAATTTCTTCCTCAATCAAACCAACTGATCCTTCATTATTGTGCTCTGCACCACCTCAAGGCCAAGAATTACTTCCTCTCGAACCTTAAACTAACATAATGGAGAATGAAATGAAAAAAATAAAAATATTCAAAGGAGTCATACCAATGAATGAGTGATAAAAATTATTATAGGAAAACTCAACCAATGGAATGAGTTGTGGCCATGACATTCCAAAGTCCATGAAACATTCCTGTAACATATCTCCAATGTCTGGATAGTCTGATCCATTTGTTCTTCTATATAAGGGTGGTAATTATTGAAGGTTCCGGGAACAATGGAAGCTTGTGGGTGAATGTTCCCACTTTGGCATTTTGTCATTAGTAATGATCAATACGGGATCAATACGAGGATAAATTCCATTCACCACAGATCGATTAACATAAATTCACAAAGAATAAGAAAAGTCCCAGAACCACAAAAGTGGATCATCACAGGGTGAATATAATAAATTTAATTAATTGAAAAGAAGTACCTTTTGGTGTTTCTTCTTCATTGATATTCTTGATCACGTTCCAATGTGATTCGTCATTGCGTTGCACAAGCCAAGTGTATACTTCCTCTAGAGGTGATCCACATGTGAACCTCATATCTCTGGATGTCTCCAAAGGAGTCTCTGGGTGCTAGTGTGTAGAAACCTTTTCTTGTGTTTTCCGTATTAGATCATCTTGATCCGATGGAAGAGGATCTCACTCAGTCTTGAGAGCATTCATGGAGGAAGTGGTTCTTTCATCCTTGAATGAATTCTCCAGAAATTTTGTGCAAAATTATTCTCTTAGGAAAAGAGTTGGTTTGTGAGGATATTTATAATCGAGTTTGAGGTTGTAGAGTTATGACAATAAATAAACGTGTTACACGTTTCATTTATTTCATTAAATCTTATTGAAAACCCCCATGTCAAATAATTAATTCTTTGACATCCTACCACTCTAATTATAATAAATATCATTTAATAAAACAATATTATATCCTCTAAATCAAAACAGGAAAAATACACAACATGTAATCATTAATACTCGGTGTGTACTTGTTTTCCATAAAACTACACATCATGTAATCATTAATACACGGAGTGTACTTGTTTTTCATCACTATTCCAAAATGAAAACTACACGGAATGTAATAATTAATACAATGCATGTACTTATTTTATATGAAACTTCACTTCTTGTAATCATTAATACACGATGTGTTCTTTTTTTCATTTCCTTTCCAAAATTACAAACTACACGGCATGTAATCATTAATACATGGCGTGTACTTGTTTTCCATGAAAAACTACACAACTTGTAATCATTAATACATGATGTATATATCTTGTTTTTCATTTAATTCATCCTCCATAATTAAAATGATTTTGGTCTTCTTGAATAATTATTAAACCACGTACTGGAATAATAATTTTTCTACTTGAGATACTTGGATACACAGTGTGTGTGACCATCTAGCCTCTTTCTCATTGGAATTAGGCGGGATTTGCTAAAGTATAAGATTACTATCTAGAAATAGGTCAAGGAATCCAAGAGAAAGGAGTTGACACTACATTAATGTGTCACCTCATACGAATTCATACTGGTAAATTTAATCCTTTTGTCTCAATATCTCATCAAGTAGGATTCATGGTAGTTTCCTAAACCTATATGTTTGATATGTCATTCTTTGACTTCCACAAATAAACTCGTAATGTCACCATGGACATTGAATTTGTTCAATAGTTCTGTTTCAATCGAAGGGCCCGAGATATATAATTTCATAAATATGGAAGGGAAAAATCCATCCTCCACTTATCCATTAACAACATGTTATTCATGACGCACCCAACGTACCCTACTTCTTGCCAACTGTCTTCATGATGGTTTTTGTCAGCAAATCTAAGCTTGTGATTCATTATAAGAGTTAATGAAAATATTATAGTCTAATGACCCCTAAACACGCTCATAGATAGTAATGTCTGATGACACCAAAATATTCATAATTACTATTGGTGGGTCTGTTATCATAATATCCCTTCGTGGAGATAACCAAGTGCGAACTCCAAGTGAGATAGTCTCGTCTTCATACGAGTGCTCGCTCATGGCAGTCTATATTCTATGTGTCCTATCATAGTATGTCATCCAACCATAGAACATTATTTAATAATATTGTGATAGAATTTCAAAGACCTCATCATAGCGGGGATCTTCCATGACCTTATCAATGCAATAAATATCAAAGACATTATTATATTATAGTAATGCAGAACAATGAAAAACATATAATAAGTTAACATTAAAGTAATAAAAGTACAAATCAGTTGGTTCTCAGAACACCAACCCTAAAAAACTCTCACATGGACTAGAGCCAACTGCCTATGACTTGTAGTCCGCTAGACCTCACAAGATGATCCTGTTTCTGTTGAGTCAAGGATTTATTCATGGGTTCCACCATGTTGTCATCTAAGGAAATACTGCTCACTACAACTTCACCTCTCTAAGAAAAATCCCTCAAGAGATGATACTTTTGATGTATGTTCTTTGTCAACTGAGGTGACTATGGCTCTTTTTCAAGTGCCACTGGTGCAGTATTATCACAATATAGTGTGATAGGATCTTTACTACTGTGTACTACATCTAGCACTTAGACGAAGCTTCGCATCCATAATGCTTATTTAGCCCCCTCAAAAGCTGTGATATACTCGGACTCTACTGTAAAATCTTCCACCACACTTTTCTTTGAGTTGTTTCGGCTCACTGAACCTCAATCCAAACTGGGGATCTTTCTAGTCTGTGACATCATGTCATCTTGATCAGTTTGGAATCTAGAATCCACATTTCCTCTGATGACTAGTTCCTCATCTACTCCATAAACAAGTAACATATCCTTAGCATGCCTCATATACTTAAGGATAGTCATGACTTCCATCCAATGGCGATCTCCAGGATCAGCTTGATATCAGCCTACCACACTTAATGTGTAAGCAACATCAAGCCTTGTACACTACATAACATACATGACTGACCCAATCTCAGATGCGTAAGGGTTCCTTTCCAGTTTCATTCTTTCCTCATGTGTCTGAGGACACATTTTCTTGGAAAGATGAATTTCATTTGACACTTGCAATAATTCCCTCATGGATTGTTTCATACTGAATCTCTTCAGTATCTTGTCAATGTATCTACTTTGACTCAGGCCCATCATTCTCTTGGATCTATCATGATGGATCTTGATCCCAAGATAATATGCTGCCTCGCCTATGTCCTTCATGGAGAAGCATTTATCTTACCATGCCTTAACTTACTGTAATATAGGTACCTCATTTCCAATTAGAAATATGTCATCAACATATACTATTAGGAAAACTACTGCACTTCCACTAAACCTCTTGTAGAGTCAAGTCTCACATTCATTCTCAACAAATCCAAATTCCATTACAGCTTCATCAAAAAGAATGTTCCATGACCTTGATTCTTTCTTTTATCCATGAATGGATTTCTACAACTTGCATACTTTGTTGGAATCCTTCGGAGTCACAAAACCTTTAGGTTGTGTCATATAGACATCTTCCTAGGGGTTCCCATTAAGGATTTTTGTTTTGACATCAATTTTCCAAATTTCATAGTCTTGGTAAGAGGCAATTACAAATAAAATTCTGATGGAATTCAGCATCGCAACTGGTGAAAAAGATTCATCATAGTCAATTCCTTGATTATGCCTAAAGCCTTTGTCAACCAGTTGTGCCTTATAGGTGTTGAATTGCCCCTCCATGTATAGTTTCTTTTTGAATGCCCATTTATTACCAATAGGATTTTCATCAAATGGAGGATCTACCAATATTCAGATTTTGTTTTGGTAAATGGAATCCATTTCAGAATTCATGGCTTCATGCCACATGGAAATATTTGTGCCTTCAACTGCATCCTTGTAGGTAAGAGGATAGTCATTTTCAACCAATAATGAGTCACCATCCTTGGTGATAAAAAACCATATCATTCTGGTTCTCTCACCACTCTCGTGCTCCTATGCCATTCTTGTGTCTCTGGAATAGATCATTCTTCCATGGGGCTTTGTGGAATCTGTTCTGGTACCAACTTTTGTGTATCTTGAGCCTCGACTTCATCGATGTCTATCTCACTCCTGCTATCTGTTTTGGAGATGTGATCCCTCTCAAGGGATATGGTGTGTCTTGATACTATAACCTTTTTCTATGAGGGTTTGTAAAGGTAATATCCTCTTGTTTCCTTGAGATATCCTATAAAGATACACTTTGTTCCTTGGGGTTCATGTTTGTTACTTGAAGAGGCCTTAAAAAATGATTCGCTACCCCACACATGTAAATTCGATAACATGGCTTTTTGTCCAGTCCATAACTCTTATGGAATACCATTTATCGATTTAGTTGGTACTTGGTTTAGTATGTGTGCTATTGTTTGTAATGTGTATCCCCAAAAGGATAATTGAATATTTTCATGACTCATCATTGATCTCACCATGTACAATAGGGTGTGTTTCGTCCTATCACTTACACCATTCCATTGAGATGTGTAAAGAGGAGTGAGTTGGGATAGAATCCCAAACTCCCATAAGAAATCACTGAATTCCTGATTAAGATATTCTTCTCCTCTATTTGAGCGGAGTTTCTCAATCATCTTACCAAGATGGTTCTCAAATTCATTATTGTATTCATTGAACTGATCAAAAGAATCTAACTTATACCTCAATAAGTAAATATATCCATATCTACTAAAATCATCAGAAAAGTTATTAATTATGAGAACCCTCCCTTTGCTTCAACTGGAAATGGTCCACACACATCTGTGTGAACTAATTCTAGAAGAACATTATCCCTTTCACCTTTCCTACTAAATGGGGGTTTGGTCATTTTTCCTTGTTGACATGCATGACATATGCCAAGTGGTTTTAGTTAGAAAGTATCTAAATACCCATCTTGATGTAATTTTGTCAAACGTTTCTCATTGTCATTACATATCCAGTGATGCCAAAGTTGGGTGTGGTATGATTCATCTGAATTAACATTGTAATCGTTTGCCATTACGTGGTTTGTGTAGTTTAACACATAAAGATTGTTATATAAATGTGCCCCACCAAAAAATATGTTATCTTTATAAAAGTATCAAAATCCACTTCCAAACATGAAGATGAATCCATCAGTATCAAATCCAGATACTGAAATAATGTTATTGGGTATAGAGGGTACATAATAACATCCTTTCAAAACCAAGACCACCCCAATAGGAAATGTGAGATGGTAGTATCTAATAGCTACAATAGTGATTTTGGCTCCGTTGGTTGCTCGTAGATCCACCCCACCTTGGTCAATATTTCTGAATCTACTTGGTTCCTATATTTGGATACAGATGTGAGAACAACAAGTAGTATCTAATACCCAATTGGTAGAAACCGATAGATTTCATTCGATAACAAACGAACCTAATGCTTCCCCTTGCTTCCTTGTATGAGTGTAGTTTTTCTTCTAGTGGCCCTTCTTGCCACATGCGAAAAAAACAACATCATGTTCTATTGCCTCCCCTTTGATCTCCCTTTTCTAGGAAGGCCTTCAAGAAGCTTTGGGATTATTGAACATCTCCTTCCAATTACTTTTATTCACCATGAGAACAGAAGGCTATTCATACTTCATATCATTTTCCACATGGAGAATGAGGATAATAAGATCAGATAGAGACTTCTCAATGTTTTTCATATTGAAATTTACAAACAAGTTGGAGAAGCTCTGGGGGAGTGACGCAAGAATGAGATCGGTACCCAGTTCATTGAGGAGTTTAAACCCTAGAACCTCCAATCACTCAATGTATCCAATGATCTTGACTATATGAGGCCCAACTGGGGAACCTTCTCCAAGATTTCTCTGAAATAGAGCCTTGCAGATCTCACACCTTTCTTGTATTTCTCTCTCCTGGTATAGACCATAGAGGTGATCGAACATGTTGTAGGCATCCATGTCTTCATGAGACTTCATGAGATCACTAGACATAGAAGACATGATCAAAAATTGAACATCGAGTGCATCACTAAAATGTTGATCATAGACCAGGAAATCTTTATCACTCGCCCTTGGGGAAGGGGAATCCGGAAGTGAGGACTCCAGCACGTAAAACTTTCATTCATGGAATAGGATAACCCGAAGGTGCCTAAATCATTCTTGAATGTTACTGCCAGTGAGGATGTTGTATTTATCCAAAATTGATCACAGTGTGGTTTATGAGTTTGTCATTTTCTGCAAATTAAAAGAGAAGATTTTTCAGTACATTCTTGATTACATTTTATGAGAAATAATAAATTTTCTTAAGTCTCATACTATTTTATTAAGTCCCAATGGCCCTCACCATTGAACTCGGAATGTCTAGTTGCATTGATATTTTGGTGGCAAGGATCCATATTCCACTTAGCATAACCCCAACAATGGATAGTCAAGAAATTTGAAGGTATTTAGGTTGGTAGGTATTTGGCAACTATGAGCTTACACATCCTTGATTTGTTGAGTGGACTCCCCAATCCTGAAATACTGACTTGGATTCCTCAACTCTTTCCTCAAATATTACTTCAAGTCTATAAAGGGTTACTCCTCTTGATGTAATATGGTTGGGTCAACCCAAAACAATTCATAAGGTATTCCTTTATTAAATTAAGTATCCCAACAAGGGTTGGTCAAACACATAGTTTTATTGAGTCTTTCCCTTAATCATGTAATGGAAGGATTGGTCTGAATTAATATGGTATTGAGAGATTTTAATCCATTATGCATTGTTTCGAATTATCACAAGATTGTTAATATTAAGTGATTCCTGCTTATGTAATTAACCATGTTCTGATAATGTTTACACATAGTCTTGTTTTTATCTTATTCCATCTTTTCATGCTTGTTTTTTTATAAACTATGTGATCGTGACAACACATACATAATAAATAAACCATGAAATCAGACAAAAATAAAATAATATGGCATGATCATAAGCTTTTTCTAGTTATCTTATCTTCCGGATTGATAAGCTACCCCTGACCTAGGGAAAACACCTTAAACCGATGGTTCGTGTTTCACAGCTCCCACCTTTCCACCTTTGTATCATCTTGGGTTGGTTTTTCCTCAGCTTCGGGGTTTGAACCATCTCCTCTAGCTTGGGAGATCCTCCATTCCATTGGGTTTACAATAAAGAAACCATGGTCACACATGCCCTACATTTTATTCAAATAAGGCTCGATGGAAAATGAATTAAAAAAAAATTAAATGAAACCATACACAGATATAAAGGGTCTTTGGTCTAGATTATGATTATTCATAGCATGCAACAACATTTATGTATATTTAGAATTAAAATTAATTTAATCTTTCTATTATTTAAGATAACTCGGTCTTGAAATTATTTAATTATGATATTATAATTAATAAATTATTTATCTTAAATTCCTTTATGAATATCCTTGAGATTCTTCTCACCCGTATCCCTTGTACAGGACATTGTACTTTTGGAGGAAACCTGGTGAAATTCCATTTCTGGAAAGTACATGGAGTGTAGTTTATATTTACATGACGTGTATTTCTTTTCACCCTTTATTCAAAGTACACACTGGGGGATTTGGCGTTTTGTCTCTTCATTGGATGTTTTGGAGTATACGACGTATAGATTAATCTAACATAGCGTGTATTTCCTTGTTATGCGGTTTATCGGAATGGAAATCTAGTGTACACGGAACACGGATTCTCCTTGTACACAGATTCACTTGGTCCAGATTAGACTACACGGCGTGTTGATTTAACATCCACGTCGTGTATTCTGGTTCCATGTGCCATTCATTTCTGGTCAACACGGTTTAATAAAAATCAGGTATACTCAATTCACACAGCGTGGTTTGGCGGACCACTACCGGTTCGTTGAACCTAAATACACGACATGTAGTTTTCATTACATGCCATGTATTCCAACATTGTACAGAAAGAATGAGCGGCTCCCCCAGACGAGTTCCTCATTATTATTTTAATCAAAATTAACCTTCAAAGATTTCTTTTGTGATGTGAATAAATAAACAAAGTAGGAAGAACATATATCATTCATTTAGTTTAATAGAACGATTTATCATGAATTTAATCAAATATAAATGCGTAAATTTTCAACGAAAATTAAATAACTATAATCAACGTTGTAACCCCTCTTTGATACCAATTTAAGGTTCTATGTGCAGCAGAAGCTCATGGGTGGATGTGTCCACTTTATCATTTTGTCATCAGCAATGATTAATCATGGATCAATATGATGATAAATGCTAATCTACACTGATCGATTCACAGAAATAGACAAAGAAGAAAAAAAGTCCTGGAACCACAAAAGTGGATAGTCACAGGTTTATTATAATTAATTTAATTTATTGAAAAAAGTATCTTTTGGGTGTTATTTCATTGTTGATATTCTTGATCATGTTCCGATGTGATTCGTTATTGCGTCATAGAAGCCAAGTGTAGACTTCCTCTAGAGGGGATCCACAAGTGCACCTCGTATCTCTGGATGTTACCAAAGGAGTCGTCAGGGGATAGCATGGAGAAACCTTTTCATGCGTTTTTCGCCTTAGATCATCTTGATCCGATAGAAAAGGATCTCTCTCGGACTTGAGAGCGTTCATCGAGGAAGTGGTTTGTTTGGCCTTGAAATAATTTTCCAGAATTGTTGTGCACAATGATTCTCTTAGGAATAGAGTTGGGTTGTGAGGATATTTATAATCAGGTTTGAAGTTGTAGAGTTATGACAATAAATAAACGTGTTATGTGTTTCATTTATTTCATCAACTCTTATTAAAAACCCCCATGTCGATAAATAAATTCCTTCAAATCCACCCACGCAGATTATAATAAATATAGTTAATAAAACAATATTATATCCTAAAAATCCCCACTGGAAAACTACATGGCATGTAATCATTAATACACGGCGTGTACTTTATTTCCATAATACTACACGGAGTGTAATCATTAATAAACAACATGTACTTATTTATCATTTCCCTTCCAAAATGAAAACTACACATTGTGTAATCATTAATACACAATGTGTACTTGTTTTCCATGAAACTACATGGTTTGATATCATTAATACACGACATGTACTTGTTTTTCATTTCCTTTCCAAAATGAAAACTACATAGCATTTAAACATTAATACGCGACGTGTACTTGTTTACCATGAAAAATTACACTCCGTGTAATCATTAATACATGGCATGTATATCTTGTGTTTCATTCCCATCTTCCTCTATCATTAAATTTTTTTTGGACTTTCTTGAATAATTATTAAACCAAATATGGGAATAATCTTTATTCCAATTGAGATACTTGGATACACATAGTGTGTGACCCTTTAGGCCTCATTCTTGTTGGCATTAGGAGGGCTTGCCTAAAGTCCAAGATAACTATCTAGCAACGAATCAAGGGACCCAAGAGAAATAATATGATACAATATTGATGTGTCACCTCATACGAACGCTTACTGTGTAATTTAATCCCTTTGTCTCAATATCTCATCAAGAAGGTTTCATTGTACAGTCATAAACCTATATTCTTGATCTGTCATTCATTGACTTCCATAAATAGACTCGTCGTGTCACCATGGACATGGAATTTGGTCAAATGTTCTATTTAAATAAAGGGCCAGAGATATCTACTTCCATAAATATGGAAGTGAAAAATCCTTCCTCGACTTATCCATTAACAACATGTCATTCATGACGCACCCAACGTACCCTACTTCCCTCCAACTGTCTTCGTTATGGTTTTCATTAGAAAATCTAAGTGTGTTAGTCTTGACATGAGTTAATGATAATATTCTTGTCTAAGGACCATTACACACGCTCATAGATAGTAATGTCTTCTGACACCAAAACATGCAAAATTACTACTGGCGGGTCTATTCTCATAATCTCCCATCTTGGAGATTACCAGGTGAGAACTCCATATAGAGTGTCTCATCTTCTTATGAGTTCTCTCACATGACGGTATGTATACTAGGTGTCCTATCATAGTATGTCATCAAACCATAGAACTTTATTTAAGAATATTGTTATAGAATTTCAAGGTTCTCATCATAGCGGAGATCATCAATTACCTTATCAATGCAACAAATATTCCCAGACATTATTATATTATAGTCATGAAGAACAATGAACAATATATATAAAAGTGAACATCCATGTAATCAAAGTACAAAAAATTTGGATCTCAAGACACCAACCATAACAATTAGTACATAAGTGAAAATGACTGCCCAAAGCATGGTGTAATCCCCTATAGACTCATGCAGTCAACCAAAAATCTATATCCATGACAATGGGCCTCAAAACTCCATGAAACTGCACCACCTCATCCACAAACCTCTCATCCAAAGCATCCACAACACCTAACTTCTTTTTCACTAAGATGTGGGCTGATTTCTTCAACCAATCCATCACCTCCCATCTACCATCAT
This sequence comes from Viscum album, assembly GCA_963277665.1. Lineage (NCBI taxonomy): Eukaryota > Viridiplantae > Streptophyta > Magnoliopsida > Santalales > Viscaceae > Viscum > Viscum album. Next base: position 1,061,253,405 of record OY728120.1, on the reverse strand, counting down.
AACTCCCTTAATAACTAGGTAACACTAAGAAAAAGTCCATTGAGATGTCATCCCATTTCCACTCGGGGACATCCAAGCATTGCAATAAACCACCACCAATATGTTTTTCTACCTTTACGTACTATAAAACCAAGCACCATTCCACAAACTTGACCAATTCGTACTTCATCTTGGGACACCAAAACAATATCCTCAATCTATGGTTCCTCTTAGATGTTTCTATATGCACCTCCCAAGGTGATCTATGTAACTCAATAATTGATACCATATTCATTATCACTGGAACAAACATCGTTAATTGTAACAAAAATCCATTCTTATAATCCTCCAACCATCCCTACAGAGGATTACTGTGGGAAACACAATCATGCATCACCTCAACCTCTAGGTCTCTCCACTAAGACTCCACCATTTGCTACATTAGATAATACCTTATAATCATATAAAATAAAAAAACCTCTACCTACCTCTACACTGGAATCTATTTTCAAGGATTCCAACTCCACCAATTTTCTCCAAGAATCCCAAAAATCCTAAACAACACCCTTCCTCGACATCCTGTCCAATGAATCAGACACAAAATTTTCCTTTCTAGATGTGTATGAGACCTCATAATCATATTTATTCATGAACTACATCCACCTCCACTATCAAATATTTATTACACTCTGTGAAATGTTATACCTCATACTCTTATGATATGTGAAGACCACAAAGTGCTCCCTAATGAGTTAATGTTACTACAACTTCAGTGAAAGCATGAATACCACTATCTTTCGTTCATGGGTGGCATAATTATGTTCATGATAGAATAACTTCCTAGATGTATAAGAGATAACTACCTTATTTATAATCAATAAACATCTCAATTTCATATCGGAAGCATAAAGAAACACCTCAAACATCACCCCTTCTATAAACTAGAGCACTGGAGAACTAGAAACTTTTCAGTCCAATAACTAAATGCTTCATAGAACATGTCATCCCATACAAAATCATGATCCTTCTTAGTAAAATCTATCAATGGGGGTGTAACTTGAGACATTTTGGGGACAAAACATTGAAAATATCCTACAATACCAAGGAAGCTACAATCATCATCCACGTTCTTTGGTTCTTCCTACGAAATAACTACATAAACTTTTGGTGTGTTAAATTCCACAACCTAATGAGACACAAAATGAAAAATTTAATGGAAATACCATGTTCAAAAAAGAAACGTGGATAGATTTATATAGATTTTTTTTGGCATAAGAACCTACAAGATAGCTCAGATATGTTCGACATGCACCTCTTCTAACATTTAGTAGATCATGATATCATTGATGAATACAATGATGAACTGTTTAAGTAAGTCTAGAAACATGGAGTTTTTGAGTCCCATGAACACATTTGGTTTATTCATAACATCAAAATAATTGACTACAAACATGAAGTTCCAATATCTACATATGAAGGAAGTATTTAGGATACCATCCTCCTTCACCCTTAATTGTTGATATCTAGAAAAAATGTTGACCTTAGAAAACCAACTCACACATCTCATCTAGTATAAATGATCATAAATCCTAGAAAGTGGGTAATGGTTATTTATTTTCACCTTTTTTAAAATTTATTAGTCTATTCATAGCTTGAAATTGCCAAAACAATTCTTCGCAAACAAAACAGGAGTGCCCCACAATGACACATTAGGCTAGATGAATCCCTTCTACATCAGATCATCAATCTAAATCCCCAACACCCACAACAGACAGGGTGCCATCTGATAAGGATCCATTTAAATTGGGGAAACATTGGGCTACAAGTCCATCAAAAACCTAGCATGATGTTGAGGTGGTAGTGCCAAAACCTCATTGGGGAAAAATACCAGGAACTCCATGAAGACAATAGGATCCTCTACTATCCTAGAACCCCCAAATTCCACCAACAACTCATGCAAAAGGTAATTTAGGGGCTCTGTATATTCATTGAACACCTAAAAACTCAACTTTGAAATAAAAACCATGTGATGGCCTTCCACATCCAAAGAAATGAGTCTACCCCAAATGTAGTTGATAGTAGAATGCAGTGAATACAACTAATAAATTCCATGGTGGACATTATATTGCTGCATATGAAGAAAGAAAATATCCATGAGAAGATTGATTCAACTACATCATTAGTCTACACCCCCATGAAATGTTAAACAAGAAATTATGGCCTTCGACTAGTGTTGCCAACACTAGGTGTGTGGGAAAACCCTCTACGTCTAGTCCCAAAGAACAATATGTAATGGCATAATCAAAAGATTATGAAGATAACGAATCAAAAAATACTAGAAAGTGTAGATTATAAACATATCATACCTATAATGTTATCTGGCCCATATAGTGTACCAACATTTACTTCATGAAATTGAATCCCACAACCCCATACCTATCTGGTGATAGATGCCTCCCTGACCATGCTTGGTTTATGGTCCTTACGATCAAGGAATATCCCAAGGATGGCCTCTACCAGTCTCATCCACCCATGCTGGACCATAATCTTGTTGCTCATGTTTTAGGAATGGCCTCATTAGTAACTTCTGTTGAGGAAGATGTTGAACCTGTACTCTTTGGCCAAAATGAGCTCTATAGGACACTGGTCACTTGTTATGATGATTTATGTGAACCCCATAGTAGAAATACATCATCCCCAAGACCACATGAATGTCATGGAAACCAAAAGGTTGAAGTGGAAGCTAATAAAGATGAATCCCTGCTACTTAAAACCTAAAATTCCATGACACATAAGTCTTTTTACTAACAAATATTCTTTTTATTAGAACATATTAGTTCCCCTCTTGTGGAAAAATCCACATTACCACATCCTCTTGATCAAATCTTCTTTCTTATGAACTACCAGTTATGTTGGAATCTAAAAATGTGTAACTTCATAATTGATCTAAGGATGGAGGACCTCCCCATGACCCCTTTCTCAGGACTCCTAATATGAAAAAATATCGGAGGATAAGTGTAAAATATCCTTGGACTTAATCCCAAGCTCATGTACAAACATACTCCCATACTAAAGGGAGAGTAGCTCCTTTCTCTTCTCAGCCTTTATGGTGGATGAGAGGTACTATACCCAAAACTCATTCTCGTAGTTGACCAATGAAATATTTTCCTCCATGTTTTCACCAAGGTATAGCATCCCCCACTGATGCGCAGATTCTCTCATAAGACTAGCCTCTAAAGAGAAATTGTTCTTCCTTGTTGTATAAATCAAAATAAAAGCGATATATATATCCTTTATCCTACCTTCTATTTCCATATCAGAAATGATCCCCTTATACCATTCCAAATCCATCCACTAAAAATTGCACAACATCCTCTACCACTGACCATCATTTTCAACAGGATCAACCCTCCATTGATCAACTATGTCATCCTACTAAACTTCCACTACTTAAGACACACAGAGACAATGTCTAAGATCCATAGATGAAAGTGAATAAGGATTTACTAATCCTGATTGTATGTATTTTTATTATGATATAAACCAATTAACTTTAATCACTTTAATTAATTCTATCCATTTTAACATTCTAAAAAAATCTGTCAAAACATGAACACAAGTGATCAGGATATTTGTACCTCTCCTAGGACTCTACCATGAAACCATTCCCATCTCGCATAGTCTTTTAATAATCTCAAGGCCCATGCACTAGATAATGGGGGGCCTAAAAACCCATGTCCTAGATATTCTCCCTAGTCGATGTTACGCACCAAGGTCAACTAACATTATTTCCATACCCACCAATGAAAACCTCATAGTTCTTAATGTCAAACTCAATTCTATATCTTAACCATCAGCTTTGATACCACTCTATTACATACCCATCTCACCAAAGATACTAAAATTATGGGAGATAGATACCGACCTCTGAGTTCTACCTTCATAAGAACCAAGGTTAAAGAATATCACCACGTGTGTACAAAAATCAAAATATGGGAGGCATTAACCTTTATAAAGAAAAAAAGACAAGAGACAAGTTGAATCCACCATAATCAACTCCATGATATATATATATATAAGAAAACTAAAATAACCATCTGACAATGAATGTGTAAAGAAAATTGATATAGATAAAAAGTATCCTAGGTAAATACACAAAATAATCCTAAGAAAAGAAACGAAAACTATCCCATGGTCTGAGCTAGTAATGCCAGACACGGTCATCATAATACCCATGTAGACCTGAAAAAAATTTTATAAACATAGGGAGATCATATAGGTATACATAATAGGAAAACCAAAGTCTCTCATGCTCATTTAAAAAAGAATATTCCTCACCCATGGGAATACCATAGAACCAATAGAACCTAAACATGTATACTAACGACAACACCAACCACACCAATGCTCGCTCACCATATAAAACATCCATTTAATCTAATATAATATAAATCACATCGATGAAAGGGTGCCCCACATCCCTTTACTATTGATTAGACACTCTTATACCCCAATAGGAAATGTTATGGTGCTCCCACCCCTTATGAATATATATCATTACATAATGCCTGCACACCCTAGGGCCACACCGCACAACACATCCTACCCATACAAAACTTGGATACATATCACATTGTATCTCATCCTGAAGACACTTGGTACAATACATAACAACTCAGCCCAAGACAGTTGAGACATCACATCACAACACATCTTGAAGACACCTAGGACCACACATCACCATATTCCTGAAGGCACCTGGTTTATTAATACCTAGAAGGGGAATTAGATAAGAGTTGGTGCCCAGCCATCCATCCTCCCACGAGGATATTGGGATAGACACCACCTATGTGAATATGGGGGTTTCGACACATAGTTATAGATATTGGTGGGTTTAATATATAAATCAAGATAATATATAGTGTATACATATATATATATATATATATAAGAATCACACAAGCCCAACCTATGTGTTAAAAAACAATACAACAACCATATCATGAATTCTCCAATTTGTTTCGACCACTAAATCCATAAAACCATACAATAACGAAACAATCCATAATTTATATTTTATTCCTGAAAAATAATTTATTTATTTTCTTGATTCTCTATTTTTCACTTGTTTTATTAGGCATGTTGTTTGATTTATTATTAAATCCCATATTCATTTCTATAGGACCCTAGGATAGCCTGAGAGGGGAGGGTTGAATCAGGGTTAATACTTTTTCTTTTAATGTGATGGATCTTGTTCCCACATTGGTAGGAACATGTTAAACATGTATGATGACTATGATCAGAAAGCCAACATTCACATGTAGAGAGATGACATAACACTTTTTACTTGGTTCACCACTAAGGGATATGTACATAGAGCATACGCTGATAGGTTTTCGGTCATACCAAATTCCACTAAACATTACTAGCTGTGTATTACAAAGGTTTGGGCATAATCACACTATCCCAGGCTCACTTCCTTTAAAAAGGTTCAGGGATAGCTCACTGCGTCCCTCAGGGCACTCCCGTTGACTCCCCCTAGCTCATTGCCTTTGGTGAAGTCCCACTCAGTTTATAGACATGACGTTCTCTTTATAATTGCAAAAGAATGAAACCTCTAGAGTATGTAGATGCTCTGTTGAAGCCCAACTCTTACCAGTAGATGAATCTAACTTTTCCTCGAGGGTACCAGGCAATCTCCCAGCATTCCTTCAGCTTCAAAAAGAAGGGTGTACTTCAACAACACCTGGTGGGCTTCCCCAAGAAGGAATTCAAGTTTCAAGGATAGCGTGAAAGTTATAACTATCACACAAGTCCACATCCAACACCTATGCGACTCAAACTTATTCAATACCAAACTTGTGCAACTCACATTCTTTTCCACCAAATCTGTTTTTGGCGTGCAAAGGTCAACTGTCGCACTTCTTTAAAACCGATGCTCAGCTATCACCAAACCACCTTTATGACACTTATTTCCCCAACTCCTAACTTGCGTGACCCACACCCTTTCTCACCCAAACCTCATTGGGTGAATATCGAACAACTGTCGCGCAGCTTATACTTGCACGACTCACAACCACTTGCACAACCACAACACCTGTGCGATGGGAGCACTGAATTTTTCCATGTTTTTAACTTCGTACCTAATGAGGAGGGGGTCTAATATTTATAAGCAAACTAGACACCCTGCACGGTGGCACGCAAGCCTCCTCTTGACGCCCAAGTTCCAGTATGCAACTCCAACCGTCAAAGCCACGGTCGCGCTACTCACTTGCGCGACCAAACCAATACATGTGTGACCCTCTTTCATTTTCCATATTTTGAAGTTCTGATCTACTAAAATATATAGTGCGCAAAATTCCAATCCTCCTAAGCACTAGATCGCAAGTCCATTATCAGTATGCAAGTAACTTGCGAGGCACATATCTGGCACGCAAGTCCCTTTCCCAAAAAGCATTGTTTTTCCCTTTGGTCAGTTTTGAGGTCCAGAAATTTTTCAAACTCTAGAAAATAGTGCCACATTCAATATTTTTATCTTCTTGACCTGTATGAGTCCTTTACTGGAACACATTCTGAACATACTCTATGGATTGAAAATAAATACAAACTATACTCCAATTGATTCATAGATGACCAAGGTTACAAAAAATCTCCCCCTTTGGGTTTGTTGTCATTCTGTAAAAAAATTCAAAAGATCACCAACCACATGCAATCCAAAAAATCAAGAATCAACATAGCCAACACTCTATGTCTAGGTTAGCAATTATCGGTGTAGGAAAAAGAGAGAAAGCGTGAATTGGGTTCATGTTTCCTTCTCATCATGAATTTATTCCTTTCTCCCCCATTGATAATAAATCCAATAACTGGTAATTGTTTATTTCTAAATTCAAACCATACTCCCCCTGGATAGTATCTCCCCCATAAACCAGCATCGCATCTATAAATAGATTAAAACAATTAAAATAGCTGGGGAGAGGATATTTTCATAACCTCTATTAGCCTTGGGAGGTGGTCGAACATCGAGGTTCAACTGATGCTTCTCAAACACCGCCACTGATAGTGGCTTGGTCAAGATATTATCCACTTGCTCATAATTTCCCATATGGTCCATTCTAATCACTCCTTTCACAACTTTTTATTTGAAAAAGTGAAACCTGATTTTAATATGTTTTGTAGTAGAAAGCTGAATAGTATTCTTTGTAAGATAAATTGTGCTCTTTTTAGCACAGTAAATAACCATTGGTTCCTTCACCTCATCCCCAATATCTGTTAGTTGTTGCTTCATTTATAGCAGTTCAGTGCATGCCTTTGTGGTAGTGATATATTCATAATTAGTATTACTAAGAGAAGTACATTCTTGTTTCTTGCTCAACCATCCAACACATTTATTCCAAATATAGAATGCTCCACCACTGGTGGACTTTATGCCCACTACATCACCAGCCCAGTCAACATCAGAAAATGATTACAATTCATTGTCTCTTCCTGCATCAAAGTATAACCCACAACTTTGAGTACCTTGAATATACCTCATGATTCTTTTTACCTCTTTCATATCTTCCTCCTTTGGATTACCTTGAAAGCGGGATGCTAGACAGGTTGCAAAGAATATATCTGGTTGTGTCTCTATCAGGTACAGTAGGCTCCCAATTATCCTCCTGTACATAGTGGGGTCTATAGATGACCTATCCTCATGCTTTGAAATTTTGATTCCAAATGCAATTAGAGTTGATATTGGTTTGGAGTATTTCATATTTATCTTCTTCAGTAGCTCTCTTGAATTATTTTACTGAGAAATCTGAGTGTAATCCTTCTTTTTATTCACCTGCATCCCCAAGAAATATGTCAGCTCCCCAATCATAGTCATTTGAAATTATGGCTTCATGTGATTGGAAAATTCATCCACTGATTTATGCCTGCTACCACAAAATATTATATCATCAACCTAGACTATAACCATGAATTGATCTTTTGGAGAATTATTCACATATAAATTGTGATCTAATCCTCCTTTGTTGAATTACAACTTCTTGAGATAAGAGTCTAGCCGAGAGTACCATGCTCGTGGTGCTAGCTTCAAACCATATAGATCATACTTCAGTTTGTAGACATTTGTTTCATCAATACCAAGAAGAAAACCCACTGGTTGTTCGATGTAGACTTCTTATTTGAGAACACCATTCAAGAATGATATCTTTACATCCATTTGATATAATTTATATCCTCTTTGGAGTGCCGTGGAAAGGAATATCCTGATTTAATCCAGTCTAGCCACTGGAGAAAAGGTTTCTTCAACATCAACACCTTCAATCTAGGAATATCCCTTACATTCCAGTCAAGACCTGTTTTAGATAATACTTCCATGCTAATCAAACTTGTCCTTGAAGATCCATTTTGTACCAATCACATTGTGACCTTCGAGTCTCGGGACAAGATCCCAAGTTTGAATATTTTTAATATTGTCTAACTGTTCATTCATGACTTTCACCCAAGATTCATCCTTTGCAGCTTCTTCGAATGAGGATGGCTCCACTACTAACAGAAATGGTGATTGTGTGTTATTTCTCATCCTCGTTTTTTGAGTGGGAGAAATCATGTCCCCAATTATGTTAGATGGATCAATCTCATCTCTACGATTTCTCCTGTGCCGTTCAGTTGCATTCTATCCATCCATAGTTTATTCTTCATATTCTTCTCCTATGTCAACATAATGATGTGACTACTGAGTGTTTTTTACACCTTCTTCCATTTCTGTATTTGAATTTTCTCCACTATCACTTTCTTCCTCACTTTCTATCACATTAGCATATAGCGTCCTTGAAGAATTTGTGGGTTTCTCATCAATTATCATAACGTCACTGATTTCCACAATCCTTCCTAATAATTCGTTGAAACACTTGAATGATTTATTGTTCATTGATTATCCAAGGAAAATTCCATCAACTACATGGTCAACATACTTCCCTTGATTTTATTATTTGTTCCAGATGAAGCATTTACTTCCAAAAACACAAAAATATTTCAACGAAGGCTTCCATCCATGCCACAATTCATATGGTGTCTTTGTCTCACCCATATAAAGTCTTGTTTGATTTTTTATATATACTATATCTTGAACAACCTCTTTCCAATAATGTCGTGGAATATGACTCTCAATCAGCATAGTTCATACCATGTTTTTCACCAGTCGATTCCTATGTTCAACAAATCCATTTTGTATTATAGTTCTCACAACATCTACCTCATGTTGTATCCCATGCTTCTCCAGGTAATTTTCAAATTCAATGGACATGTATTCCCCTCCATTGTCAGATCGCAACACTTTGATTGTTCATCTAGTATCATTCTAGGTGATTCGCCGATATGTTTTCATGAAGTCAAGCACTTGTCGTTTCCTGTTAATGACAATAACAAATTCCATTCTACTGTAATCATATATGAAGAGTACAAAGTAACTTTCTCCATGAGTTCTGGAAACATTTATCAGCCCACATAAATCTGTATGAATTAGATCAAGAAGATGTGATGCCCTTTTCTTCTCTGGCCAATATGAACTACAGACCAGCATTCCATGAAGCCAAGCATCACAAGACTTTTCATGCTCAAGTTTCAGGTTGGAAATGTCCATGAAAATCCTTTGTTTTGATGTTTTCTCCATGTCATGTTGGTTGTTATGTCACAGTCTCCGATGGCACAAATTGTTTCTTCTTCAACAGTCATGTGGAAAACATTTTCTTTACTTTTATCCTGATACAAGTTGCCTTCTATTTTGCATCCCTTCTTTAGTGAATTTCCTGTCATTCCCTTGACAGTGCAACCTTTCTAATAAAAAGTAACTATAAGTCTCGAGTCACAGAGATGACTCACGCTAAGTATATTATGACGTAGGCCATCTACAAAAACCACTTCAGTCTTCTTTAACTCTCCATTAGCTAATTCTGTACTTCCACTGCCTTTGATTTTCAGAGCTCCATCATTCCCAAATCGTATTGTACCATCAACATTCCTTTTGATATATTTTAACCGGCCAGAATTTCCTTTCATATGAGATGAACAACCGCTATCCAGAATCCAGATAATGTTTCTTTTGTAGCTTTGAGGGCCACCTCTACAAGGTTAGATTTCTCGATATTCTTCTTTTCATTCCAAGAGACATTGGATAGAGTATAATATATTGATGTCCTTATAATTATTTTTTCCACATAATCATATGCTTCTTATGCATAATCTTCTTATAGAGAAGAAAACCTATTTGTAAGAGCAACACCCTCAGGAGGGTGGATATTGACTTGTCTCTGAGAGTTGTATGAATCTCTCCTATAGAATATCTACCTTCAATACATATCTATATAGGGAAAGTTAGAACAATGAAAATAGTATCCTTTGAAATTATATTTTCAATAAGATAGAGGATATAAATTCAGTCTCCCTTATTGATGTCCCAACTCTTCCCCATTCATGTAGCTCCTTTCCTCTTTGAAATATGACATGGTATGGCCCAGATAGCCACATAACTGACACTTCATGAGAGGAAAAGACTTCTCACTTGAAATTCTCCTCATTCATTCTTTCTTGGGAGAATAATTGGACTACTTATAATTTCTGAATGTTTAAGGATAATTTTTAGTTCTGTTTTTAGTTTGGATTGAGTTTTTCTTTTTCAGCACATCAGTCAATGTTCCAACATGTCCAACTTTTATCTTGCCTTTCTTTTGGCTCTCTCTACTTCCAGTAGTTAAAGTCTCAGCTTCACATCCAATTCCGCTCTTTCGCATTCAAGCGGGTCTTTGATCACTCAAGAATTTTCAAACCCCATCTAAAGCACACATGGCTCTTTCCAGTTATTCTGCATCTGAGAATCATCCAAAATAAATTTTCTTCTTACCCTCATTTGTGGTTGATTGACAATATATTTTACTCTTAATAGTAAAAAATTCTTACTAATGACTCTAAACTATCTTGGACTTCTCTTCCAGTCAGGATGTAAGGGAATTTATTACCTTTTCTTGTTATTCAATTATAATATTTACTTCCACAACAACATCTATGCTTTCAAGAATCGAAGACTGAACTCTCACTAGTTTTTCTAGTCGTTCAATTTTTGCATCAATATCATAAACATATTATAATGATTATTCCACCATTTCCTTCCACACATTACATCTCTTACATTTGTTATCAAGATTGGAAAATTCTTCCTTAATTTTAATCATTGGATCACCATTATGAGTAATCTGATTATCTCTTCCTTTATTGATCAAGGGTTTTGACTTTTCAATGGTATCTATCATGGAATAATGGTTTCATGTTTTAAATTGTGGTTCTTCTTATTCAATAAATTCAATATTATCATCTTCTTATTCACAAAAAAACTCTTCTTTTGTATTTTATTTCCATATTTGAAGTCTCATTTTTTGAAAAACCTTTTACGAGGCATCTCGATGTCTTCAACTTCGCTCTCATCATTATCAAACTGTCTTTGGCACCGAGAGGCAATGTTCCCAACTCTTCCACAATGAAAACATGTCTGGGATATCTTACCTTTAAATATACCTTTTCTTTTCTTTAGATTCTTAGCGATGAGAGAAATGATATTTTTCCTCATCATCTTCAACATTAATATATTATGAAATTTTCAGTTTGTCTATGTCTTTGAAGGACATTTCCTTACTTACACGAGTCATAGCATCTTCGGGATTAACACTCATCTCATATTCCACTGGACTACTTAACAGATCATCCAAAGGTACATTAGAAATATCTCTTTCATAAAGGGATGACACCTTTACATTTACATAGGATGAAGTCTTCTAATGATTTTATTAATGATATAAATATCTTTGGTTTCCTCTCCAACACCTTGAATTGCTCCTACAACTTCAGTAATTTGATTGAAGAATGAATCTGTATTCTCATTAGGATGTATAATTAGATTGTCAAACCTGTTGTGTAAGACTTGATGTTTTGCCTCCATCACATTGTTTTTTCCTTCAAAAATGTTTTCAAGTATATCCTACATAGACATTGCTGTGGTGAAACTGATCACCTTTAGGTAGATCTAAACTCAAAGATCAGTAGTGATAGAATTCTGAGATTTATCATCTGCTTCAAAAACATTCATGTTTGTATCAGTCATAACAAGTCCTATTGGATCAGTAACATGTATTCCTTTCAAGGGAGAAAAAAGGACATCCATTCTAGGGATATTAAATGATATTTCATTCAGTGCTTCCAAATCTGAAAATTACTTCCATCAAAGAGAGTTACTCCCCTAGTATTAACTAAAATCTCCCTTACGACAAAGGAAAGATCTAACACAAGTAATCTTTACCCTTTGATACCACTTTTAGGACCCCAGGACACCTTGAGAGGGGAGGGGTGAATCAGGGTGAGAACTTTTTCTTTTAATGTGATGGATCTTATTCCCACATTGGTAGGAACTTGTTAAACCTATATGATGACTATGATCAGAAAGCCATCATTCACATGAAGAGAGATGACACAACACTTTTTACTTGGTTCACCGCTAAGGGATATGTCCAAAGAGCATACGCTAATAGGTTGTCAGTCATACCAATTTTAACTAAACATCACTAGTTAAGTATTAAAAAGGTTTGGGCACATACACTATTTCCCATGCTCACTACCTTTACAATGGTTCAGGGATAGATCACTACGTCCCTCGGGTCACTCTTGATGACTCCCCCTGGCTCAATGCCTTCAGCAAAGTCCCACTCAGTTTATAGACGTGAACGTCTCTTTATCATTGAAAAAGAATGCATCCTCTATTATATGTAGATTATCCATTGAAGTCCAACTCTCACCAGTAGGCGAATCTCACATTTCATCGAGGGTACCAGGTAATCTGTCAGCTTTCCTACAGCTTCAAAAAATAGGCATACATCAACAACACCTGGCACGCTTCCCCAAGACAGAGCACATGTTTCAAGGACGAAGAACAAGTTATAACTGGTGAACATGTCCACCTCCAACACTTGCGTGACTCATCCTTCTTCAATACCAAACTTGCGCGACTCACATTATTTTCAAACAAAACCATTTTTGGTGCGCAAAGGTAAACTATCACGCTTCTCCAAAACTGGCATGCAAGTTTCAACAAACCACCTACATGACACTTCATTCCCCAACTATTAACATGCATGACCCACACCCTTTCTCTCCCAAACATCCTTGGGTGCACAGAAATAAACTATCGGGCATCATATAGTTGCGCGACTCACAACCACTTGCGCGACCACTAGACCTGCGTGATGGGAGCACTGAATTTCTCGAAGTCTTGAACATCGTACCAAATGTGTGTGGGGGTCCAATATTTATCGGAACACTGGACACCCTTCATGGTGGCACAGAATCCTCCTCTTGGCGTGCATGTTCCGACGCACAACTCCAACCGCCCAAGCCACTGTCGCTCTACTCACTTGTGCGACCAAACCAATACTTGCGCAACCCACTTTCCTTTTCCATATTATGAATATCTGATCTACAAAAATATATGGCGTGCATCTTTACAGTCCTCTTATCCACTGGTGTGAATGTCATTTCTCATCGTGCAAGTCACATCTACGGAACATATCCGGCACATAAGACCCTTTACCAAAAATCATTGTTTTCCCCTTTGGTCAGTTTTGAGGTCCATAAAATTTGGAAAACTCTGGAAAATGGTGCCACCTTCAATACTGTTATCTACATGACCTATATGAGTCCTTTACTGGCACACATTCTGAACTTCCTCTAAGTATTGAAAACAAACACAAACCATACACCAATTCATGCATAGATGTCCATGGTTCTAACAATTTCATCCCCTAAACATGCTGTAAAAATAATTATCATGTAATAATTAAAGTTTGGGATTATTATTCATTTATCCATCCATACCAATCAGTTAACTAACATAGAATACAACACAATAATATGTATTGTGAAAAAAAATCCCAACAACCATGTCCAAATATATCTTCCACCAAAGCCCCACTACAAAACCACATCACAACCATTGCGGCCCCACTCCACAACCATATCTCATCCAATGCTCCCCACATGTCATATAACACACCAAAACACAACATACCTTCATATTTACCATGGTATATGTAAATTTATTTCACTTTTTTAATTAATTGTTTTATCAAAGAACCCATATGATCATGGGGAATCCTTTTTTGAAACTGAAAAAACATGGTTAACCAATTACATAATAAGTGACATCAATAGTTACGCAACAATCATGTGTTCCACAAACCATCAGCTAGTTAAAATAAATACCCCCAGTAGAAATGATTTTTTGTGGATATTTAGCCAATACAATTCTCAACATCAATCGATTTAAATAAAATAGAATGATCAACCACCACATTCCACTTCCCCTTTGTATATATTTTAGATGAATTCTATTATATTTCATAATTCTTAATCAACTATCACCACATGGAAAAATATTTATATATACATCCCACATGATACAAAATCAAGAATGTTAATAGAAATCCTACCTAGAATAACGATGTCTGACAGGTCCTTGTTGCACAAAAAACTGTTGTTTGTATATAACACAACACTATTCAGTGAAAAAATGAACTATCTTTAGCAACCAGGTCATTTGATTAAAAGGAATAAGGATTTGGGAAAACTATTTTGAAGAGAAATATATACCTAATTGTAGAAGAAAATATCTTTTCTAGGAAATTACTATATCCTTAACATTTTTGATGGGATATAGTTTTGAATTTCCATTAAAGTGGATCACATCAGGACCACATGTTTTAAATATTTAGAAGGATTGTGTACCATTATAAAATTAAATATATGATTGATATATTTATAAACAACATTAAAAACCTTACTTAAATAATTAAACCTATTTTCTTCTAAAGTACATAAAATTATAATTCTATAATTTCTCTAGAAAACAAGGAATTTTTTGAAAAATTGAAAAAAGTTGAAATTAATCACCACCATGATGAGCCACAACAAGATGAGTAAATTCAAGACGAATATCATCCAAACAATTAAAATCCATAAGAGTTAACACTAGGAAGATTTACCATTAGAAAAGTCACCACTAGATGTTTCATCGCTAGAAAAGTCACCGCCATGAGAATTCACTAGCAGATGAGTCAGCACCGGACAAGTAACTGCTAGACGAGTCACCTCGGGATGTTTCAACTCCTGGTGAGTCACAACTAGATGAGTCACCACCAGGGTGAGTAACTATTGTAAACAGAGAATTGTGGAAAACTATTGAAATCAGTCACCATTGGAATGACTGAAATCTCCAAAATCACAACGGACTATCCATAGACACCACAAACATCAGAGTAATGGAAATGTAATGGGCCAGAATGTCATGGATGTTACCCACTATTGTCACAAACCTAAACCTATACCAAACTATATATGGTTAAATGTTATTCCACATCGCATCCTTTACCCTATCACACATGTTATAGTCACATATTGAACCTTAATAGCATCACACCATGTTTAGTACATTACCCCCTCACTTAGGGTAAGGTCCCACCCCAAACCTCTACCTCTTCACTATCACATCAAGTTTACAATATTAATATATCCCATCCACCAACCCCTCACATTGGTTAGGCCTCATTCCAATCCCCAAACTCTAATCTGTCACTCAATATAGGCCCTTTCATTATTCCTTGACCACTACACTCTCACTTATGGTATGTCACATACCAAACCCCGAACACCAGCCTCTCCTTCATGGTATGATTTATACAAGAAATCAACCCTTACCTTTTTCTCCTGGATAGAATCATTCCAATCCGAGATTAGAACTCACTCACTTGGGGTAAGCTTTCCTGGTTATTTAACAGAACTCATCACATCTGATACACAAATCATCTCAATGTTTTTCTATATACTAAAACCATATATCTCAGAATCACATACACCATACATCATAACAGGATACTACAAATCCCAAAACACTCTGTGATGGATCAGAAACATAACCATGTACTAGACCTTACCATGTCAGAAGCCCATACCAAGGACACCACAAGATATAAAAATCCAAAAAACTCAATCAATACACAATGATTGGCTTCCTTAAACTATCATTCTATAGAAATGTCACTATAAGAACAATAACGTGTAGTGAACTCATAGCCATTACTTCATAAATAAACCCATAATACCAAGACCATTGGTCTCACTACGTTATTCTATCACACAATTCCATTGGAATCCATCCCCACTACAAAGTTCTTTGTCAACATAAAGCCCCTTCGGTCGAGTTCCCATAGCATATAAACTATAGGTAACCATCCTCACCACATTAATCCAATCCATATAGTACATATGATTATCACATCCAAAACCAAAACAACAACTATAACACAATATTTTTTAAACCATTATGGAGATATTCTTGTGTCTCACACATAACCAATGTCATAAAACCACTATTCCTTCATTACCAACACCTAAAAAAACTTACTAGCCAATCCATAACTCACCTTCATCTAATATTAAAACATTGAGACAGTATTATATTCACTATCATCCATGACCTCATGGTGGTGAAGTTTATATAAAATTATCTATTTCAGTCCATAGGGAACAATAATTTCCCCAATTCTAGGAGGATCTAGGAAATTGAATTAGTGTTCAAAGGGTTCTCTCATTACCTATAAAATTTATTTAAACCCAAATCACTATTTATGAATATATGATCATGTACATATAAGAATATGGATAAGGATTATAAGGACCAACATGATCCATATTTGAGTTACCATCCTCATGTCAAGCCTGGATCATGCCATGTTAATATCCCACTATACCATGATCACTAATATCATCCACAACAACTAAATAATAAAGTAAAATAATTTATAATTAACTCATAAATTGTCACAATATTTTATTATCATTATATAGTAATTGAGTGATCTATTAACTAAAAAATAAAGGACAACGACACATGAATAGTCTATATATCACTCCCTTCACCTCTATTAAAAAATCCATGTATATAGACATCCAATTGATTCAAAATTTAATACGTAATTACCAAAACCTATGAATAATCATCATGTAACATTAAATAGTACAAATGGGGTGAAAATAAAGTG
The DNA here is from genome assembly GCA_963277665.1 of Viscum album. Lineage (NCBI taxonomy): Eukaryota > Viridiplantae > Streptophyta > Magnoliopsida > Santalales > Viscaceae > Viscum > Viscum album. The sequence goes on along the minus strand of OY728120.1, from coordinate 1,061,236,306 downwards.
TTTGTCACCTGTTAGATTCATAAACCCTCATCAAAAAAATATAAATCATTATATATGTTTCAAACATGATCCATTAGAATGGTCACAAAAATATATTGCTTAGGCATGAAAAAGTATGATATAATGAGGTAGTGAGGAACATATGGGAAATCATGAGAATCAAAACTAAAATGTATATGGAAATATATAAAAAATACACCATAAAAAAGGGGAAATAACATTGTAATAGAGGAGAAAAGATTGTAATTATCAGCCAAATTTTCATTCGGGAGCCCACATCACCGTAACACACCATGATTTTGTGAATTATTTTTTTGAAATAATTTTTTTTGATATTTTTCACTTCATGTGACACTCGAAATAGTTATATATATACAAATAGTAATTCAAAAATTATTTTCACATGAAACCATTATATCTTGTGTAACATGCAATTCTGACATGGCTTGCACTACATGCAATACATAATTCTATTGTACTACTCGTAACACCTACTACACGTACATTACATGAAGAAATTAGTTTTGGTGAAGCGTTAATTTATTAAAACTTTTTAAAATGATATAATTTTAACATAACTATTAAGCATAGAAATATTAAGAGATATAACTACATTTAGAATATTTTTTATAATTTTTAATATAAATAAAACATATTGATAATGAATTATATAATTTTTTTGTAAAGTCCTTTTATGTTTAAAAAAATGTTTCCCTAAATGAACTAATTTTGATAACAAAAAATAATTTTTTAAACACATAGAAATTGAATTTTATAAAGTAATATTTATTTTTAAATTTAGAATGCCTAAATTATCCTAGGGTTAATTTTTGGGTTTTTTCGAGAAAATTCATTTTTGGGTGAATAATGAAAAATACAGATTTTAGGTTAAAAACTCTGTTTTCATTTAAATAATTATTAATGTTAAATTATGTTTTAAATTTGTTTTAAGGAATCTATAGATCAATTATACATATATTAATAAAATTTAAATTATCATACTGAATTTAAATTTGAAATTTAAGATAAAAATTGAATAAAATTTTGAACATCTTTATACTTTTATAACATGTAATTTCATCCCTTCTCTGGGATTAGAATTTATCTTTATTTTTCTACTACTATGAAATAATTTTTGAAAAATATTAATAAAACATTTAAATTAGTATAATTTTTTTATTATAATAACATAAACTTAATGTTTGACCAAAATTAGTATTAATTGTGATTAAAATTAACTAGAGTGATTAAGGTCAAATTAAAATTAATTAAGGAATAAACCATAATCATAGGGGGCATAATGACCAAGAAAATTTTCGAAAACCTATTGGAAAAAAATATTCCATCCGTACACCTTCCATTATTCATATAATCTGGTTTTTATGGATTTTTATAGGTAATAACATGTGTACACCTAACCTATATTCAATAATTCTAAGTGAGTCCTTTTCCTTTCCAATAAAAGGCCATCACGTATCCCACTTCCTAAAACCTCAAAATCATCATACATTCAAAAACTATATTTCCATGATAATTCTATGAAATACTCCCTTAATCCTATAAGTTTTACCATTGTCATAAGTCAATCCAAGGAAGCATTTTGGAATAAACAAAAAGGAGTTACCCGATTAAGAGTTAACGTCTTCCATCAAGTCATTTATTTTATTTTCTTCCACCACCCCTACACATTTTTCCATGATTGTATAAAAAAAGTTTCCTCAAATGACTATAATTATATTTGATATGGTTTCAACCTACACATACACACACATCCATCTAATGAATAAAAAAACATATTGTTTACGTGTATGGTGAACTACAACCTCATTAAACGATGATTGTTCAATTTTACTTACCACATCCCATGGTGGAAAATATGGGGGAAAATAGTTTTATATATGTTATATAATATATTTATTATTTATTTTATCTTATTATTTCCTTTTAAAATAATTTCTTTTTAATTTCTAGTTGATGTTGATAATATAATTTCGCTTGAGGAAGTGTGGACTACTGCCCACTCAAAGCGATATGATTATTTCATACACTACATGGATTGTATTAAGGATGGTTTTAAGGAAAATATAATACATATAAGATATCAGAAATATAATTTAATAATTATTTATATACAGATATAGAAATATATTTCTTCTATTTCTTTTGTTCAACAAGACAATTAAACATAAATTGTGCTCATGAGTATGTATGACCTATTGTCTCCATGAATGGTGTATTTAGTTTCATAAATATATATTATATAGTTTTTTATAATAAAAATATAATATATATATACATGAAATTTATATACTTAATCACATTCTTTAAATCATGATATAAAGTATAAATACCAATGATATAACTAGTGAAGACACATGTGAAGAATAAAAATAATCTTACCCAAAGTGAAACCATTACAATGGATTGTTAAAATGTGAGTAATATAAGGTCATAATAAAACTATTTATATATAATAATATGTTTTTGAAAATTATTTATAATTAATTTGTATTCATTAAAGAAGTGGTTTTAATGCATATGATGAGTGTCAAGACACAATGTAATGGGATTTCATATCATGTTCTGTTTTCGTGAGATACATACTATGTTCTATAATATTTTATTTAGTGTGGTGTATGTAATGACCATGATTTAATTCCTTATATATTATAAATAATGTTATTTTAATTAACATATCCTTTTTATGATCTTTATTTCATGGGTTATATGTTTAAAAAGGTACCAAATCGGTCAAATAGTTTTGCCTCAATTTTCCATCTTTTAGACTCATTATTTGTTATGCACCAAAATTCTCTTTGAGATGTATATACATCCATTTTAAATTTTAGATCAGAAATTAACTTATTTTAATAATATTTTAAGATTAAAATAATTTTATTTTCTTACATGGAGATTAGTATCCCATGTTACCAAGTTATAAGTATTTATTGAGATAATATTATCTCTTTTCAAGATTGTTTATGTTTATGCTTCCTTTGATAAAATATTATGATCCATATCTGAATAAAATTCAAGAATTTAATTTGAATATGGTAATTCATTATTTATTGATATATTGGTATAAAATTTTTCACTCTTTGGTACATAATATATTTAAGAATGTATTTTTAAGAAATCCAGAGTTTACCTTCTTTTCTGCCAAAAATATGGGTTCCATTAAAATCATTTATTCAAAAATTGGTTTCCCATAATATTATGCTAATATCCTATAATAATTAAAATAAAATTTTAACCATTTTCATTTTAGAAATTTTTTCAATGGAATATTCTTGTCTCTTTCTGAATGAGGAATTTTTTCTATCCTTTTTACCATTAAAATGTAATGTTCTGTTTACATCACTTGACATGTATTTATTTATCCACATTCAATCCTTTGAATATTTATTTTCATGTTTAATGTTTAATTTTTAAAATAATTTTATTAAAATAGATTTTAAATAAATTTTATTTCAAAATGATTACAACAATACATTCTAATTTTTAATTGAAAATGTGTTTCAAAATGTTTTCAATCTTATTTTATATTTTTCAAGGTAAATGATTTTGAAAATTATTTAAATACTTAATTATATGTTTTAATTTTTTTTTAAAAAAATGGATTTCAAAAAATATTGAAGCATTATTTATAGGTTTTCAAAAAAATTTAGAAGAAAATAGTTTGTAAAATGTTTTTATGATTATTATATAAGTTTTAAAAGAAAAAGATTTTCAAAATTATTTAATGTCTTTTTTATTTTATTTCAAGGTATTTTCTAAGAAAATTATTTTAAAATAGTTTTATGTATTAAAATTAATTTTTCAAATAAGAAAGGATATTTCCATCGAGAAATTTTTCTAAAGGATATTTCATAATTATTTTCCATTCAAGATGACATTCAATGATGTTACTCATGCCTTCTAGGAAATGATCTAAAGTTTTCTTTCATAACCTTTCTACAAATGGGTTATTATTAATGTCATGATATTTATGAAGCCCTTATCTCATTCATGGTATATATGATTATAAAATCTGGGTCACTTTTACGGGTTTAGCTTTTCATGAAATGATTATGTAACCTCTCATTCTCCATTGGTTATAAAATGATTACATGTTTGTGATACCCAATATATTTCAGGGTTTATGATATGATTGGTTATGATTTTTTGACACATGACGTATGATTATCCGATGTGATGGGTGGGACCATTATCTTCTTCTAATTCATTTGGTAGGGATTTATCTCTCATGAGATAGAATAATATGGTCATGGGAAATAACCTTGGCTGCAAAGATGGACAAGGGGGTGAACCATGACTACTAATATGGTATAGGGAGTGAACCCATACTACTGACATGGTCTAGGAATTGATATCATGTATACTATGGAAATCATGTTATATGATTATGTCTCTTCCACATTTCCAAATTTTGTTCTTATGTTATGATTTCATGGATTATATTCTTTATTTCCTTAAGATTCAAACATTATGAAAAACTAATATTTGTTCCCTGATTAATGTATATGATATTTTAAATGCAGGTTATGATATTCTATTATCATGATCATGTTCTCATACCCTTACACTCATGATTATTCTTACATATCTCCCTTGAATAACCTTATGAAGCATTTGAGCTCACCCATTTTTTATGTTTCCTTTACCCATGTTATTAGGAATGGATTTAGGTTAAGTTATAATGTTTGAGATATTTATGGGTGATTTTGAAGATCATTCACTGGGATAGAAGATTTTATTTCCATGTTTCTGAAGAAACATATCTATTAGAGTCCCCATGCATGTATTTTTGTAATGAACTGAATATTAATCATAAATGATGTAATATACATTTATGTCATTCTTGGGTATCTATAGATGGTATCAAAGGAAAGGATTAGTCATAAATTGGAAAATAGGGAGAGAAAAAATTATTGGGAACCCTAGGTATATTTTTATGGATATATATAGGGTTGTATCTATGTATAAGTAAAAGGATCAGTTAAAATTTAAGAAAATGTACTAGAAAATTGGTAATGGATAGAGTTTGTGTTTTTATATTAATACATAAATTTATAGATACAACATCTGTTTGTGGCTATGGCACATATGTACCTAGGCGTAACAACTCTGACAAGATGTTTCAGGCCTTACTTGGGGTAATCTGGTACACAACAATGAGTATTGATGCACGCATAGTTCGACACTCATGTGGGATATGTTTTGGGAATTCAATTACTATTAATGAATCATAATTAAGTATTTAAATATTATTTATATATGAATAACATATTATGAACTAAGGGATTCATAGATTAATTATGGTTTCATGATTTAGACATCCTATATGTAAATATTTTCATGACCGTAAGACCGAGAGATTTTATGAGATAGATTATAATTTACTTATTTGATGCCTTTTTTTTTGTGTTACACCAAGATTATAATTCACTAATTGAAACATTGTATTTTCATGTAGTATACGCAACAGTATTCTTGTCTGGTGATATACAAAAGTTTATGCTCATTTGATAGGATTCATTTAAAACAACACTAAGTTGGCGTAGGATACATGCAAAACTAAGTATAGATTTTATTCAATGCATAAAATAACTAAGTTTTAATTATCATTTATGAACACCAAATTAATCATAAACTACAAGAAACACCGACTTGTTGTGCGTTACACGCAAGAGCAGCCTTTCTCAATAGCCTATGTTGTAAGCAATACCAAGTTTCACTAAACAATGAAATATTATTAAAATATTATTATGGGATATAAATTAGCCATTATGAATCGTATTAATGAAATTTTTAATTTTATATAACAATAAAAATCATCTTATTTTTTCTATACATTATATAAGAACAAATTAATTTTCTTTTATAAAAGAAGTATTTTCCTAAAAATCTAGTTTCACCTCCTTTTGATGGAGAACCCATTCTAAATATAGTTTTTTTACAATTTTATAAGATATATTTGAAATAATATATTCCTTTTTTGGATGTGGGATATAAAAATTTACAATGGTTTAAATTTTGGTTATTTTCTGATGAAATTCATATTTTAACGAATTGTGAAAAATAATGCATATTAATTCAAAACTACATTTTCATGTAACTTATTTATATAGTTATATTAACTTTTTAGTTTGTTTTAAAGTTTAATTAAATTATTATTTTTATCATTTTGTAAAATATTGGTCATTTTATGTAATTTCCCAATTAAATTAGATATAAAAACATGTCAATATTTGGATAGATTTTACAACTTTAAAACCCACTTTCTGGTTTGGACAACAAGAATTAATTTTAATTAACTACTAAAAATTATGTGTTTTAATTTTAAAAAATGTAATCTATATATGGAATCAGTGGGTAAAAATTATGTTAAAAGTTTACTTTTAATTTTTGGATGTTATAAATATTAACTACAGGGATATTTATTTACTATGGTTAAAGGTAAATCAGGTAAATTAGGGTAACAAACAATATGATAAAGATTATAAAATTACCCTAACACCTTCTAAAGTCCTATTGGATGAATTAAATTATACCAATATCACCTATGGGTATGAATTGATTAATTTAATTGACTTATGTTCATGGAATTGATGTAATTCAAATTAAATAAAAGTAAGTGGCAACATGTCACTCTCAAATATCTTATAAGTATAATAGTTTTAATGTAATGATACAATTTATAAAACATAGAACAAAAAAAGTATCAGGTATCTACATCATGTGAATTTATTTATAATTTTTAGATATTAAATAATTTCAACTAATAATGACATAATATTAATGTAAACATTATTTTATTAATTGAAATATCAAATAAATGGTTTTAAAAATATTAAAAGAAATAAACTATGAAATAATTACTATTCTAAACAAATTATATAGGTGATTATAACATGATATGAGTGTATTTAATAATTATTTTGAATTTATCTTCTTTGTGGATTTTATTTAATGTCAGATAAATGAATAGTGTCATAATTGACACTATAGATATTTTATAAAAATAACATATTATTAAATTATTTAAATATCATAATAATTTTTAAAAATTACTAAGTGAATATTATATGGTCTAAAATGTCATAACATATCCAATTATGGTTAATTGGGAACACATCAGTAAATATTTATTAACATTTCATATTTAGAATATTATCACCAGAAATAAAATTAAATAGATTAAATAAGGGTAAATCAAAATGATAAGGTTTAAAATAAAATCAAAACATTTCTAAATTGTAATGTTTGAGATTATTTATACCCATAATCATCTTTTATTCTAAATAAATGTGTTTGGGACCATTAAAAATTGAAAATAATTTTATAAAAAATTAATATTTCAAGACTTTCTTAAACCCTTTTATAAAAGTCCACCACCATTACCCACATACTCCCACCAATAAATCCCTTTTTCTTGTAAATAAATTATCAAAAAAACTCCCAATATCCTCCTTCCTCTTAGAAGCCACATTTTTTGTGTAAATCCAACCTTGAAGGATATTTTGTGAAAATAAAAAAGAGATACTAGGAAATGTGGTAATTGTTTTATCACCTCTTTCAAAATTATTTTCTTCTTACACATCTTATTCATACATTTTACCATAAAAAAGTAATAAATACAGTATATTCTGCATGCTGATATATTATAATTATGGTACAACCTCATACCACATTTTATACATCCTAGGAATAACAATATCACCATGTGTGTATAAGTATGGGTTACCATCGCCACGTCGTGGTGTAATTTTGTTATTCAACTATAATTAATTTTGATGTTGTATAATTATGAGTATAAGGGATATAAATAATTATTATAACATGATAATTATTTTTTATAATTAATATACCATACAATTGCATACAATAAACCAATAATTGAATGATAACATCACTTGTGCATACGTATGGCATATTGTCTCCATGATGGGATGTGATTCGTTATCCCTATTAACCATTAAAAAATGATTATAAATTATATATAATAAATAATCACATAATATATGACATAATAATTCAACTGTATTTATATATATATATATATATATTTATCATTTAGTTTCTTCAATTAATTTAAATAATGAAACAGAAACAACGATCATGCAAATGTACGACCTATCGTATCCATGAACAGTGTATTATATTTCATTTATATATCAATTATATTTGTTCATATAATAAATATATATTATATTTTAATAATTTTTTACATTTTAATGTAATTAAATCATGACCTAAGTAATAGGATCAAGAATAAAAATGTTAAAACATGTATGATAAATAAATCAATTATTACACAAAACAATTTTTTAACGTGGAATTTATAAATCAAAGGGTAATATAAAGCCATATGTGAATGAGATATGATATCATAAATATTATTATGATTATTTTACAAGTTAATTTTTTTTAAACTACCATACAGGTGTTATTGACATATATGGATGAAATCAGAACTAAGGTGAGGGATAATTTTACAATCTCTTTATTATCTGAGATTTTTTATTCCTATGTATTTACTGGGGTATATTTATCATCTGAATCCATGTTTCATAATTATTTAATATTATTTCTATTCTTATAAATTTATTTGAAGTTTATTTTTCCCTTTAGGGAAATTTTATTAAACGGTATGAATAGAATCTTATGTCTTTATTTGATTTGAGGTAATTTTTTACTTTTCTAGCAAACGAACTAGGAGAATGTTTTTATTAATATATACTGCATGAAAGGATTTTTATGGTTTCATGATGCATTATTTTCATGAAGCTTCTTCTATAATATTTCAGGTTTATTTTCAAATAAATTATTTTCTTCTAATATTATTTAGTACATTGAGAAAAAAAAATGTTTTTGAAAAAGAAAAGAATTTTTTTGCAAGAATTAAGTTCAATAAAAATTGTTTTCCATATATGAAGACATAGTGTTATGTTTCTATACATATTATTAAATTTAGTTTTTTGTTTTTATGATGGAATTATTTTTATAAAATCCAATTACTTTATAAGGATAATGATTGAATTTTGTTTAAGAAACCTGTATTATTTTATGGGTTATGCTATGATGAATGATTTATGTTTTTGTGGAACATGTAAGAATGATTTATTTATGAGATGGGTGGGACCTATATCTCCATCCAATGGATTGGGTACAGATTTAATTTTCAAGAGACAAAGATGACTGTAACAGAAAGTAAATCTGGTTCAGTAATACTGGTCTAGAATGATATGTAAATCTGGTTCAGTAATATATGGAAGAAATTGCAAGCAAGACCGATTTAATAATAGTCGTTTTCTACTGTGATGGTCTTGGAAATAATGCCCTGGCTATTATGGAAATCATAGTATGTGCTTATTTGTATTCCACAATTCCATGTTTTATGCCAATGATATTTTATAATGGTTAATGTTCCCTTATGATCTATTCCTTATGAATATCCAAGATTTATTTCGTGACTCATGATTTTATTAGATGTAAAATGTGGTATGTTTCTTTTTGATTATTATGCTCATGTTTTTACATTCTTATGTTTATGCATTGTAATATATATTCCATTTTTAACCATACTAAGAATATTATCGCAGCCCTTTTCATGTATCATTTCTCCTAGGATTTAAAAAGGTTAATAAGTATGATGTGATAAAAAAGAGTTCTAGTTATGAATGATAATGAATGAGATGGTTTATATATATTATGAACAAGTTGTTTATGTTTTCCAGTTTCTAAAGGAACTAAACTAATATGCTCTTTGGGAATCTAGTTGGGCCTTTTATAATTTTTTTAAAAATAATGTAATCTTCATGTACTTGAATCATAGGCCATTTGAAAGATTATATTGTTATTTTCTATGATATGTAATTCTAAACCTATGTTTTTTATTTTATTCAGTGGAAGGAACTAGAAGGAATTGAATTAAAGTAGAATGTGATGGAAAATTTGATGTTGAGCAGTCATGTGGGATGATTACATGAGAGAAAGATGTTATGATCATGAATAATTTGTTTTCATGGATCGTGATTAAGAACGTGTACATTATCCAACTCTCAGAATAAAAAATTAAAATAAACAAGGTTTCTGCTGAGTGTTTGTGTGATAAAGACCACAGAGGAAGGAAGATTAAATTTACATTGTTTGAAGAATGTTTAAAGAGTCACCTATGTGAATATCTTAGAGGAACAAAAATAAGTTTCACTGTTGAAAAGAAGTAAAAAACATTTTATTACACATTAAAAATGAAGAGTTTGTTTAATGAAATGGATTAAAATGTTAGCATCCCTAGAACATCATCTAAGGTTATGTATTTTAATATGCGAGTAAAAGGAACTTATGTTACTCAATTTACCATGTTGAAATATTTTAAATGGAACTTGTAAGATGGTGTGAGTAATTGTTACATATTTTATGATGAATAGACTAGAGATTAAATGTGAAAGGAAAGAGGTATTGTGTAATAGGATGAGGTTTCCTCGATTATAGCATATAGATGAAGTGGTATAGTCAATTTTTGTTTCTGTTTGGAATAAAAATTTATGTTATATGAGTGATTAAATATACAAGTTTTGTTCTAATTCTATTTTTCGCTTAGTATTTAAATGTTCATATTGAATGACCCTAATGGATAGTTGAAATGATTTAATTACAAGGTAATATTTTGACTATGTTAAGGTAACCGTTAATATTTTCTTTATGTTAATATCATGGTGTTATGAATATGTAAATTGGATGGTAGTTATTACCTTGGAAATAATTAGGGACATTTTGAAAAGTAGTTCATTATATCAAGGATAAAATTTTAAACATCTTGTATTTGTGTAATATATCTTCTAATGTATAGAATAAATAAGAATGCATGTTTTAGAAATGGATTTAGAGTAATTCAGGTTGTTACCATGTTCCAAGAGAATTTACCATGATGGTATTCACATGTTTGGAATGTGACAACCAAGAGATACTTTGTGTTATATGGGTGATCCATTTTAAGCTGATTTTTTTACATTCATTATATGGTTTTCATTTTTCATCTTTTTGAAGGGTTATAAGTTTAACCCATCATGAAATGAATAAGTAAAAATAAAAAGTAGGTATTTATGTATTATGATTTTATTTTAAACCATCGTTAAAAGGATATTTATTTATTATTCATATTTCAAGGATATACATTAAATTTTGGGAATTATATATGTGTGGTTTTAGAAAATAAATTCATGCATATCTGGTGACAACAAATCGTGATCGGCAAGGTCGTGGGTCTTTAACCAATGACCAATGGGTGATAAGGGTTCACCCTTTCCACTGTCCTACCTGATGTCATGGTTAATGAATAATTAATTTTAATGAATAGTTATTTATTATGAAACAATGTTGTTATTTTTTATATTTAGATATTAATGTATTAACGATCTTGTTTTTTAGGAATAGATATAGATAAATTGGTATGATTTTATGGGCCTTAGGATATGTTAAAATAGTATTTTATCATTTAAGGAATCAACATTAATTTCTATATGTCCATTATATGAGTAATTGATGAATTAGAAATTGATAAATTCACAACTAATGTATGAAATTTTGTTTATAGAAATATATAAAGTAAGTAAATTTCCTTATATTCTTGGTTAATAAAAAATTACTCGATGATATGATAATGATCAAAAGGGAATTTTTTGACATAATATATTAATTTTTTTAACTAATGTCCATATAAATCATTACAAATTTATGAATTTTAGGCCCTCAACATTTCTTTGGTTATTAACATGTTTGATATTGGGAACCTTAATAAATCCCTATAAATATTTACACATTTCATCCATGTCCAATCATTACTCCGAACCTATGTTCCCATTTGTGGAAACCTAGTTATATGTTACATTGGGTAACCATTATGGTTACATCTTTCCATTTTTAGGGGAACTTTTAGTCTTCATTTTTTTGATGTGGGATTCTATGAATAAAACATTTGAGTATTAAAATTTTGATAACTAAGAATAATTTCAATAATGAAATTAATTTTTAGGGGGATTAATTTAACACCCTAAGATTTTGTGAGTTTTTTTTTGAATTTATATATCTTTTTCATATTTCTCATATCATGTGACATAGGAAGTATTTCATTATAGATATCTATTAAAACAAAAAAAAGTCAATTGTCTCTTTCGCACATCCCTGAATTTTCTTGTGCTACATGAATTACAAATTTTTTTTGTTCTGTAAACAATAATAACATGGCTTCAGCTACACACAATACCTTCTTGGCATAAACTACCCACAACATCGGCTAGGCGTATGTTTCACACTACAATGAGTTTCTACAATGTATCAATTTTTTATTTTTTTTACAATTATATAACTATAACCTATCCATTAAATATAGTAATATTAACATTAATATATTCTTATCAAAGATTATTTATAATTTTTTATGTAAATAAAACATATGGATAATGAAAGATATAATTTTTGGTAATGTACATTTATATTTAAAAATGTCATTTTATTTAATGTACTAATTTTAATAATAAAATCAGTTTTAACCATATATAGATATTTAATGGAATAAAATAAATTTCATTTTTTATTTTTTAAATCTAAAGATATCTTTGATAGATTTTTTGAGTAACTTCATTTTTTGATGAATAGTGAAAAATACTACTTTAAGGATAAAAACTAACTTTTAATTTAAATAATTATCAATGTATAATTATATTATAAATTTGATTTAATGTAACATAATATCAATTATACATAAATTAATACAATTAGGTCGTTAAAATAAATTTCACTTTGATATTGAATTTAAAAACATAATAACATTTTGATCTTTTTTCTACATTAGAGCCCCATGATTTCATTACGTCTGTGGAACTAACATTAATATTTATTTGTCAGCTTTTTGATTTGAATTTCGAAAAAATAATGTTAAAAACCTAACCCCATGTAACCGAATCCAGTGCATTATTTTATTACATTGGCATAAAAACCAGGAATATGCATCCCAAAGGACTGAGTAGTTTAGTAGCTTTGGAAACAAGATATATACATAAATTCAACATTACATCATGAAAAGAAATAAAACATAGAAATTCCTTTCAAAACATATATATGTCATATGTTATCCCTATAGTACATTCATAATATACTACTTCACATCCTAGGAAATATAGACCATAAGAAAGTGTTGAGCTCAAACTCTCAGTAAGGGTAATAAATACAAAATAAGATATCATAAACATAAACGTTAGGAAGGCGAATAACTTAAATCACATGACTTTAAAAATAAACCTGAACATAACATAGAAGTAATAAGATCTGAATAAATAATTACACAACAAAACATTATCAATTGTTTTATACAAGTCGAATTACCACATGAACTATCTATTACAAGTTTCATAATGAGGGAATTCATTCTGTGGGACATCATAACCATACAATCAAGGCCTCATGCGAAGACCATAAATAATCATAATGTTATGTCCTTGTTCCAAGACCGTAGATTGTTTCATGAGACTTACCGATCCACTGGGAGGATATAGCGGGCCCTGCCCAACACTTACTAAATCAAATTCATTCCTTATATGAATGGTGATAAACATAAACAACATACACATTCATATTGAATCTAACATATGAAATGTAATTAACATTCCCCAATTACTAAACAAAATCACTAACCATTTAGAGTAATATGGGGAATGGTTTCAAGATATCACATCCACAGTAAAACTAATCATAATCCATTATATAAAACATCATGGATGATATAGAAGGAGATAAACCTTAATTATCTTCATGATTCAACAAATGATTTTGAAATAGCTGAAGATACTTTTAAATGAGATCATTGAGAAATCATTGAGGAAATAATCCTTAAACATTCTAATATTTCCTATACCACCTTGAAACATCCAAAACATAATCCATTAAAATATCATGAGAATAATGATAATCTTCATATGATATTACAAAGGACATTATATACACTGTAAGAAAGTAATAAGTGGTGAATAAGACATATATATATTAAAAATTATTGTGATATGAGAGAAATCATATTTACTTTGGAAAGAAGAGTTGTTATCAAAAATAATTTATATTTGTTATAGAAAATGGTTGTAAAAATGTATATCCTAGAAAATAAAATTTAAGGATGTTTAGATTAAATATGAGTCATAAATGTTTTCCCAATGAAGTGAAATCTTTTAAAACGTTTTTTTAATGAAGCATTATAAGTAAAAAAAATTAGTGCAATGTAAGGAATTCATTAAAGATAATTTAATGCAGAAATGCACGTTTTCTTTCATAAAACCCAAAAATGAACCAGAATTGATTTAACCTATTAAATAGTGTGATTTTATAAAGATATATATGTCTTAAAACATATTATATTGTGAAATTCAAAATATTTTATAATTAAATTGGTTTCATGAATCTGGATTGCTTTCCGGAATAATTTTTGAAAGAATATTTTAAATCATGTAACTCTCCACAAAATAAAGAAGGATTATCAATGGTAAAAATATATATATCATTAACACAGAATATATTAGAATTTCATAATAATAAATAAAACATTCATTGAAGTGAGTAGTGAATAAGAGAAACATTAATAAAAATGGAGGTTTTGATAGAAAATACCTAAAACATTGTAATCAATTGAATCATATTCAAACAAATTAATAATAATAAAATTATAAATTGATTATAATGAAAATAAATATATTGATGGTATGAAACATAAATTTTATTTATACATAAACCAAACACATGTAGTATTAGTTAATATGGAATATCTAACAAAAAATAGATTTGAGATGATTAAACCACTACCTAATGTCCCGCTTAATTACATCACTTTTTCGCCTCCTGAATAATAAACATATGTATATTAAAAAAATGATATAGAAGTAAATTATAGTAATTTTATAAAGAAAAATTATCAATTATAATCATTGGATTATATTTCTTAATTTCAGTTTATGAAATTAAAGCATTTGGATATATTATTTTACTTAAAAATTCCATACCTTGCACTAGTTTCACTATTTTATTTAATGTAATTTATAAATTTTTTAAATATTTTCATAATAGTAATATAATTAAAATTAAATAATTAAATAATATATATATTTCATATTTTCCTTCCATGAATTTGGTTATAATAACTATTTTGGCAATGTCTTCACAGGTGCTTAATTGACCATTAACGAGATGTTATTGTAAGAGTGAGAGTGAATTTTTTTATAATTAATATATGTGATAAAATAAGTAGGTTAACACAATTAATATATTGTTAAATGAATATGTATATAATTTATAGAACATATGGTTTTGAATGAAAGAGAAAAGAAGATAGAGATGAAGAAAATAGGGAGGAGTTAATGAAGACGTACTCTTTCCTCGCATCGACATCTCTTGCAGAACACTATAACTCCCTTGGTGATTGGAGTTAGATGAATTCAGAACATACCTAGTTATTATAAGACGATTAATAGGGAGTATTTTGATGGGTGTTTTCCATTTCAACAGGTGGAATGACTGGTTTTCCCATGGAAGGGGGAGGGTTAATTTATATTTGAGGAGAAGTGTAACATATGAATTAATCAAATTATTAAAATTTAGTAAATATAATAAAGGGTTTAAGACATAAAAAATGTAATAAACAAAAATGTGGAATATATGATTGATGTAATATTATCATTTTTGGAATTGTTCAGTAATTTTTGGATTTTTGAATAATTAAAAAAATATTTTATTCATGAAAAACAATTTTGTCAAGATAAAAACAATTCATAACTGTGACTTCAGAAACATCAAAAAAAGTTTAAAACCGAATAAAATTATTTATTATATTAGATAATTGATATATTCATCAATTTAATACGTGAAGTACCTTCAAAACATCAAATTATATTTATCTTAATATTCTTAATATCATTAATTTAATTTATTCATTAATTAAATTAACACTGCATCATTTTTGTGAATGCCATTATGGAATTTATTTGTTGTATAAAAATTAAAAATAAATTTATTATAGAAATATAGTTTTATTATTATTCGAAATTTAATTCTTTTTTGAATAAAACTCTAGGAAATCAATACATTAAAAATATTATACATCCCAAGGATTATAATGTGAACACCGTTTCTTAATTTTAAATAAAATATTCTAAATGTCCTAAAGTGATTCTTGTGGGTCCAAAGTGACTATAAATAAAATAAAAAATAAATAATAGTCTAAACATACTTATAGGAAATATTTTATCCAAAATTCTGTTAATTTTAAAATTATTATTATTTTAATAAAAAATATTTATTATTATCATTCTTGAATAAGCACTGCATCAACGTTTCATAAACATTAATGTTAAATATTTCATCTAGAAAATTAAAAAATAAAAAAAAATTCATGAAAATAAATAAATTAGGATCTGAAAAAAATTATAAATGCATTCATTATGTATATTCACTCTTATATATAACCAGACAACATCTTTAATTTGTTATTTTCTCTTTTCTTTCCCTACGCAACCATTGCACAATCATTTGGATAATAATCATGTTATAAAAAAATAATGTTATTAATTAAAAATAAAATTCATAAATAACGTATAATAATTAACAAATATGTCCTCAAAATAATTTTTACCACTCGATTATGATATATAAGTTACCAATTTTTAAATTGTCAGTGCCGTGTAGACATGTTGTCGGTATTGGCAATGATTTTTTCACTTATCATGGAAGAATATACTTTTCATTTTCTAAATTAATTCAATAAATTATTCTAACTGTTATATAATTATTTTGTTATCAAATAGTTCAAATAAATTTTATACCCTAATAATTTTATGATGATTTCACGAGAAATATCATAGTTTATAAAAAATGTATTTTATTATTGATCACCAAGAAATAAACTATTTCTTAAAAATCCAAAAGAATTTATCCATTTTTTTGATGTGTAGAATTACACAATGAACTACATTTTATCAAAATATATTTTATATTCAGTAATAAAATAAATATTAATGTTTTTTAAAAAATATTATACATAATTAATATTTATTATATCAAACATTCATTTATAATATGGATATATTTTATTAATACATTTATGGGTGAGGATACAATACATAAGGGTACATTACAATTCATATGGGTCATGTTACTATTTATAAGGGATCATTACTATTTATAAGGGTTATATTTTGATTCACCAAAAAAAACATGTTGATTCTATCAGACACTGAATATCATATGGAACACAACCGTGAATGACTGTTTTACGAAATTGAAAACACACAGGTTGGAAAATTTAGGTTAAATATTTGTTATAATCAAAACAATGTTTTTTTTCTAGGGATTCTGTGTTGTGTGCATACAATCTATCTAATTAATTGATATTATTTATGAATGAACTTACGATAAAATGTCAGGGTGTCAAAATAATTGTTAATATATTCATAACATAATTTAGCATTTAACTGAATAATTATAATAGTAAATATATATATAATGATATATTGATACACTACCACAAATATGGCCTATATCAGCACTAGACAAGTCAATTAACAGTGCTAAAAATAGTGATTTTTATCACGGTGAAGATAAAGGGGGGTCCCTTTTATCAGCGCTTTTTTTACAGAAGATAAAAGGCCCCCTTTAACTATGTTTTTTATCACTGATAAATGTTGAAGAAATATTAAAATAATAAAAATACTAATTTATCAATTCTTTGGGGCTTCAAAAGTTCTTGGAGAACCCCTTTAATAGCTCCCACCACCCATAGTAGCCCACACATGCCATATGCCAGCTCTACCCAGCCCCACCCCCTTTAACAGTGCAAGGAATTTCCCCACACCTGCACTTGTGACCTGCCTCCCCTAGGATTCAAACTCGAGACCTCTTTCTTGTGCGCCGAAGCATTTACCACTCCACCATATTTCATTACCATTCATTAATTAATATTTCTTTTTGTTTATATGTATATATAGTTATATTTACTCATATATTAATATATATGAATATTTAGTTATATTAATATATATATCCCTATATAAATATATATATATTAACATATATATATATATAAATAGTCATATTAATATATACATATATATTTACTCATATTAACATATACATATATATTTAATTATATTAATATATATATATATATATATCTGTATATTAAAATATATTTATATCTATTTATTTATATATATATATATTGATATAAAATTTTATCTGTGTATTTATTTGTATATTAATATGTATTAATATATATTTATAAGATTAGTTTTAAATACATTTATAAAATATGTTTTCTTATGTGTGTTTTTATAACTAAATAAATACATACATACATACATACATGGATAGCACACACACACACACATATATATATTATATTTATATCTATAGGTATAATTACACAAATTTATATATATTTACAAATATTATATATTAATATGTATATACAAAAGTGCTAGAAATTGGGTCTCGATAAAACCTAACAAATCACAGTCACTAAAAAAGACAGAACTTCTTATTCGGGAGACAGTTTCAGTTCTTTGTATAGTTCAACTGATGCTCTTGGAATGCAATATGATAACACAGGTGTCGAAGGCCAAACAGACAAACAGATTAGATGTTATGAATGTTTTATGAAAACTTTGACAGGGGTCTGGACATGTAATGTGAGTTTTGGAGGACTTCTGGTAGTTTTTTGGGATTTTCTGGTCTCAGACATGGTTGAAAATACTTTTGAGTCAACATTTCACATAAATATCTTCACTGCATTCAATTTTATATATGGTAGAGGCCAAAAGACAACAGAAGAGAATTTTATCGCCGTTTGAAGTTGTAATTGTTTTTGGAGTGCTATAACTGATATATCTTTCGTTCCTCTAATCTTCTAATGATTTGTACTAGATGTGGTCATCCGTAATTTTACATGCATCGATTTGACTATTCTCAGCGCTCAAATGGACTACCATAGCATAAGTTATCCCCATTTTAGTGAGTTGTTGGATTCATAGGTTTTTAGGAGATACGAGAGGTGAAAAATTTCAAATGATAATAACTTCTGCTCCAAGAGTTCATTTTGGCTCTACCACATATCAAATTGAATCTTGGGAAACTCTACACACTCCAATGATCACCAAAACATATTCTAACATTCTTTGAGGTTCATAAAGGACCAAATACCATTTGAACAATGATAAGTTCGTCTTTGGGGGTCTATTTTGCCTTAACATCTGGTCCGGGTGTCTTTTTTGCCTCAACCATAAATAAAATCGAGTCTTACGACCATACGTACACTACTGTGACCATTTTAACACCTTCTAATATTATTCAAGGAACTAAAAGGTTCTTAATCCCTACAAATGACCATAATTTCTGCTCCAGGTGTCTATTTTGGGTCTACAACATATCAAATCGATATAAAATATATTTTAAAAATTATTTATTATATTTATATCAATATAAATATATTTATATATCAATATATTGTTTTTTAAGATTTTTTTTAAAATACACACATCTATTAGCGCTAGGAAACTGTGTGCTGATAAAATACCCTTTATCAGTGCTACTAAAAAGCACTAATAAATGGTGGCACTTCCCTTGTTCGTTTATGTATTAGTGATAAAAATTAATTTTAAATAAACACATATTCATATTAAAATGTTATTTTACACAAAATTATACTGTAAAATAGTATTTTTTTAAATTAATTTGGATTCTATAAATTTTCAATATAAATATTTTTAACTAAAACACTTTATTTTAAATTATTATTTTTTATAACGTAATATATTTAAAATGGTAAAACAAATTAAAAGGGTGTTACAAATGACATCCACCATTATAATCAGCAGAATATTTTGTGTCTAATAAGAACAAAATAATGTTTTACAAAAAATATTATTAATGTAATTAAAATTAATCATAGTGATTAAGGTAAAATTATGCTTAATTATGGACTAAACCATAATATTATGGGCCCAAATGACCTATA
The DNA here is from genome assembly GCA_963277665.1 of Viscum album. NCBI lineage: Eukaryota > Viridiplantae > Streptophyta > Magnoliopsida > Santalales > Viscaceae > Viscum > Viscum album. The sequence goes on along the minus strand of OY728120.1, from coordinate 1,061,216,256 downwards.
CACATGTCTAAAACACATTTTATGGACATATTTCTTCCATAAACCTCCCACTATTTATTTTGTCTTGTTTATCATGAATTTTTGTAGGTAAGAACATGTGTACATCTAAATTGTATTCTACATTTCCAAGTGTGTCCTTTTCCTTCCCCACAAATGGCCACCACCTCCCCACTTCCTCAAACCTATCAAACCACTTATGTTTGGGAAATATCTCCCCAATACACTTATGAAAAATCTTCCCTTACACCAATAATCCTTCCATTAGGAATATGGACACCCATGTAATCCTTTTGGCACAAACCAAAAGGATATACCTGATTTAGAGGTAATGCCTTCTCTCAAGTCATTTATTTTATTTTTTCCACCCCTCCAAAATATTCACTCCATGATTATCTAAAAATACTAGAATATGTAATATATTATAATGTTTTTATATTAATATTTCATCATAATGATTCACACACTTTCATATAATGGGTAATAAACATATTGCTAATGTGTACGGTGATCTACCACCTCAATAAAGGATGATTGTTCACTTTTATTTATTACCTCTCATGGTGAACATTATGATGAAACTATATTTATATATTTAATATATTATAAATATTTTTTTTAAAATTATTTATTCCATTTACAATACATATATTTTTTTCTTTCTAATTGGTGTTAATCTAAAAATTTCATTTGTGGAAGTGTGGACTACAACCCCCTTAAAGAGATATGATTCCTTCATACACTACATGGACTGTATTAAGGATGGTTTTACAGAATATATAAGAAATATAGTATATCATAAATATAATATAGTAATAATATTTATATATTCATGAATATACATATATGTATTTTACTTTCTTTCTACATTACAATTGAACGGAAATATCATTCATGTGTACGAAAAACCTACCATATCTGTGAATTGCGTATTCAGTTCCATAATTATATATTCTATAGATTATCATAATAATAATATAATGTATATAAATGATATTTATATCATGGTTTACATTCTGTAAATATTTATATAATTTATAAATAATAAAGATATGATAAATTAAAGAATATTTTAAGAATAAAGAGAATGTTACCCAAAGTGAAACTGTATCATTTGATTAAAAAAAGAATAATATAAGGTAATAATAAACAAAATTATATATATTAATATGATTTGTTAAAATATGTATAATAAATTTATATATATTATATAGGTGGTTTGAATGAGTTTGACAAGAGTCAAGACACAAGGTAAGGGGATTATTCTCACATTTTTTTACTGTGAGTTACATGCTATATTCACCACACCTTGATTTTGTGTGGTGTATATAATTCCATGATTTAATTACATGTATCCTATAATTAAATTTATTTGTATTCAAATATATATTTTACGATCATTCTTTCATTGGGTGTATGTTTAAAAAGTTGCCAAATTGTAGAAATAGTTTTGTCTCAATTTGCCTTCATTGAGACTCATTCTTTTTTTTGCACCTAACTTCCCTATGAGGTGTATATAATTCAATTTTATATGTTATATCATGAATTTACTTATTTAAATGTTAATTTATGCTTCATGAAATTTTTTTATATTGCATGGAATGTATGATCCCAAGATTCCAAGTTATAATATTTCATTGAGACAATCTTATTTCTTTTCAAGAATGTTTGTGTTTAGGATACCATTGATGCAATATAATGATCCATCTCTCAATAAAAATCCTTATTTTATTTATCCTATGTTTATTAATGATTTATTCAAATATTGGTACCATTTATTCCACTCTTTGGTACATAATATAGTTATGAAATTGTTTTTAAGAAAGCATGAATTTTCCTTCTCTTCAGTCAGAAATAGGTGTTCATTTATATCATGTTTTCCAAATAGTGAATAAAAAATATTATACTAATAAACTAACATAATTAATATAAAAATGTACATTTTTTTACTAATTTTTTGAAGGAATATTCTTGTTTCTTTTCGAATGAGGATTTTTCTACACTTTTTACCTTGAAAAAGGAATGGTCTTTTTACCTCGTATGATATATATGGATTCATCCTTCATTAATGCTATGAATCATTGTTTTCATGTTTAATTATTAATCTTTAAAAGTATGTTTTTAAAATATATTTTGAAGGAATATTGTTTTCAATATTTTATCAACCTTATTTAATAATTTTTAAAGGAAATTGGTTTTCAAAATTTATTCAAGCTTAGTTAATATGTTTTCAAGGATTTTGGTTTTAAAAAGGTATTCAATCGTGGTTCATATGTTTTAAAATTATTTTAAAATAAATGGTTTTGAAAACCTTTTCAAGAATTATTTATATGTTTTCAAAATGTTTTCAATGAAAAATGTTTCTAAAAAGTTTTAAATCTTATTTTATAAATTTTCAACGAATAATGTTTTCAAAATGATTTCAAGGATTATTTATAAGTCTTAAAGGTTTATTCTATGAAAATTATTTTCAAATGGATTTATGTATTAAAAATCCTTCAAATAATAAATTATATTTTACTCAAGAAATGTTTTTCAAATATATTTCCAAATTATTTTTGATATAAGATGAAATCTGTTGATGCTACTTATTCCTTTAAAGGAAATGATTTAATGGTTCCATTAATATAAATTATAGGAATGGGTTATGGTTAATGTCATGATATTTTCTAAACCCATTTCTCTTTCACAGGTTATATGCTTATGAAACCTGTTTATCATTCAAAGGTTATGATTTTAAGGAATTACTTATGAAACATTCCTTTTTTTACATGTTAGGATATGCTAACATGTTTATGATAACCATTTTATTTTCTGGGTTATTATAGGATTGTATATGATTTTTTGTGAAATGTATGTACGATTTCACTATCAGATGTGTGGGACCTGTATCTATCTCGAATTCATTAGGTAATTCTTATATCTCATGAGATAGACTATGATGGTCTTGGGAATGAACCTTGACTACTAAGATGGCCATGAGAGTGAACCCTCACTACAAAAACGGTATGATGGGTGAACTCTTTCTACTGATATAGCCATGGGAGTGAACCATGAATACCAATGTGGTATGGGGTGTGAACCTTTAAAACCAAGATGGTTTTGGAAGAAATTCCTTGGCTTCTATGTAAATCATATTATATACTTATGTGTCTACCATAATTCCATTTTTTATTCATATAATATTCTTTCATGGATTATGTTATTTATTTCCTTAAGATTTATTCCTTATAAACTTCCAATAATCATGAGATGAATATTGTATATGACATTTGATATGAAAGGTATGATAATATATTTTCATGATCATGTTCTCGTATGATTATGCTCATGATTATTCTCACATATCTCTACTATTTTCTCTTACCGAACATTTGAGAGCACCCCTTTATTATGTTTTCTTTACCCATGTTATGAGGAACTATTTTTGGTAAAAATAAAAATGGTGGTGATCTTTATTGGATAATTAAAATATATTTCACTAGGGTAGAATATCATTAATCCATGTTTTCAAAGGAAAGAAATTATTACGGTCTTCAAACATGTATTTTTGTAATATACTAAATATTAATATAAAATTATTTAATATCCATGTTTGTGAATCATGGGTTGCAATACTCCTCGAAGAACAATGTGGTATAGATAATGAAATAATTTTCATCAACCACTAAAAATATATTAGAACCCAATGATTACCCAATAATCCATTATCATGTACCTATAGAGTCACTGAACACACGGTGGATCTCCTAGTGATACAAAACCACCAATAAAACCACATGGGGAATTTTGGATCTATATTAAACACCTTTAAGTATTTCAAACAAATATATAGTTAACTATAATGTCGATAAATGGTAAAAATAATAAACAATCATCCTTGATATTTTGAAAACATCCAATCATATATAAGAACTCCTTCTTTTGGTTTTTTTTATTTTTATGATGTTGAAATATTTATCATAATTATAATGCTTCCCATATCTGAGATCAAAATTTAAAATAACTCTTGATTTAACAACCAATAGATATATGACACATTATAGATGTTTTACGAAACATATAACCAATAAAGATGATTTTTTACTACCAAACCACTCATGAACAATCTTGAGCCTCACCACAAACCAAATAAATAATATTTATTAGAAAATAAAACTTATGGAAGTAAAACATAATCAATTATCACAAAATATGATATTGATGTTGAATATAAAATCATAATAAATCATTCATGTTAGACATATAAAGGATGTAAAAATGATTCATAGAAAAATGGATGTCAAACAAGGATTGAAGGGGTGACCACTATACATTATCTATGGAGATTATATTTGATCGATGAAGAGAATGAAGAAAATGAACAAATAGATAATAGAATTACCCAAACAAAATGTTCCACATATCTTCCTTTTACCTTTTTAAAACTATAATTTAAATAATTATCATTTATAATTTTATTAAAAAAATAACTAATACTAATAGAAAATAAAATTATTTATTTTATAACATTTTTATTCTTAAATAAAAACCCATAAATAATATGTTTTTATAATTAATTATACAATATTGGATAGTAATAAATGTATATTATTTGAAATAAAAATATTTCCCTAAATTTATTAATATGGTATAATTTATTAATCATTTACATGGATTAAAAATTGGAATATAAAAAATAGAAAATTAAACCATCTAGTGAGTAATAACAAAAATCATTCAAATAATCTATCAATTTTATTAATTAATATTTAATTAAATTGTTAAAATAAATCCACTAATAAATAGAAATTAAATTAAAAAAAATTAATATTTCTTTACAGTTAATAAATATTAAATCCATAATAGCAAAATAATTGAATTTAAATTTTTTAATATTACATTGAGTCGTGGATTATGATTTATTTGAGAGGGATTATAGATGGACTAATAAATTTTTACTTTTAGTACAATAATATATGAAATAATTCAACATTTCATTCTCATAATATCAACCCTCACTGATTCCTATAAATTTGAGACTTATATAAGTATGTATTAATTAATCGTGGTTTGGTATTTTTGAATGAATGATGTAGTCTTTACTACCTATTGGGGATTCTCTCTCTGTTCTCGAGGAATATCTCATTACTCATGTTCTACAGACATGTGTATACAAAAGATAATTTTGAGTACTATTTTCCTTAGTATGTGGTAATGGTGATAATTGTTAAATAAATAATTCTTCTTCTAACACTAAAATAAATGGATCATTAATTAGAGTTTATTATGTATAAGTATATGGAATGTGTGGATGAATTATTATCTTCTGTAGTGAAATCATCAATTTATTTTATAGGGAGTCAAATAATTCTATGATATAAAATAATTATTTTAAAACAAATTTTATATTAGCTTCTTGATTATTCCCTAATTTTAATATAGTTTTTTATTGAGTGGTGTGTAAAAATATATTCCATGGGATTGATAGGGATGCACCAAAAACGATTTAATGGATAAATCCTACACCTTGGAATCATTTTTATACCATTTTAAATTAAATATTTATTTTTCACATTTGTAGAAGAAACACATTTTTAAATATGTATTAATGACCAATTGTTTGGGATTGGATAATGATGTCACGGGTTAAGACATAAATAATTTAATGCATTGTTATTTTAATTAATCACTCCCAGAATATTCCTGACCATTTTATTTTTTCCATTCCAAAAAAATTATATATAAAACATTTAGTGAACAATTGTAGGGTAATGTAAAATATTACCATATTCAATTAGTCAATGGATCCAAATATATTTCCCTAGAAAATCTATTATAGACATATAGTATAGTAAATGATCCATAAAACAGTTTCCTAAATATATTTTTTTTACATGGTAAGGTGATGGTTGGTTATGATACCATTCATCATGTCTGACAATTTTTTAAAAATATTCATTTCTTCTGATCAATCAAAATTGATTTGTAAATATATAAATACATTAAAATATTAAATTAAATAAAAATATGACCTCCAAAATATTATAATTAGAATCACTATATCATACCCTAGAGATATGAGATGAATTCATTTATCACACATATAATTGAATTTAGCGCGTCTAATGTGAGGTTTTTAAACCCCAACTTCATTACCTGTTATATGAACTATATACAATTCTTTTATTTTTCTTCCAATTAACTTTTTTTAAATATTACTCTAGAACATATCTAATCCATGAATTTTATCACATATATTAGTATATCATGCATTTCATTGAATATTGCGCAATAAATACACCAATAATGTGTATCCCTCTAGAGGGATTTCTCCTCCCTCAAATAGTTTAGTTTCATGATATTCACTAACTTTATGTTAACAAAGAGTCATTAAAAGAAATCCCATTTCATACCAAATTCCAAAACTACAGTTCCACAAATTATGAAGATATTAGAAAACAAAATAAAAATAACGAGATAAGTTAAATAGTGTTCTGGGTATGACAATAATCCAAACCAAATAACTTTCTACCACTGTGATGTTAATGTAGAGTAGGTTTATCAAATAATGGATGGGTGTATCATCCATATTGAAATTTCAATTCAAAAAAAATTGAATAATATGAAGTCTAGGAAGAAAAAAATTTACAACTCTAAAAAATATATGTGATAGACCATAATTTTTCTTACAATCATGAAAACCATCAAAGAAAAAATAAACACACAGTGCTTAATCATTAATTCAAAAGTTAATAATACCACATGTACTTAACATATTCACTTATATGATTCCATAAAATAATCAAAATCATCCTACTATAGAAAGGTATCTAATACCATTTGTAAAAAACACATCATATTGTAATATTTGGTTATGGAATCAAGACACCATACATAGTTGTCTTACACATCTTACACTAGAACAAAATAAATTGAGGTTCATTAATAGAAAAAATGGATGGTTATTTCCCAACCATTGAAGAATTATGTTAATATCCCAACACATTAAAATAAAAAATTACACAAAAAAACATTAAAAATAAAATTCTTCAATATAACGAAACTCTCTATAGATGATGAAAAGATGAAAAGGTATTTCACTAACAATTATCGAATATAATAATAGGCTACCCTCCATAATAGTCTTCAAATATTTATTCTAAATTAAAATCATAATAATAATATAATAACGTTAATAAATTACATCATGGATAAGTTATATGGTAGAAAAAAATAATATAAATAGAATAGCACGTGTATCCATTATATCAGTATCAGGTTTTTTAGGTTGAACTAGAGGATATTTTAAAGGGGTAAAAATAGATACACTCCTCATACACATAGATCCCCTAAAAACCTTTATATATATCCTAGACATCCCTGTTTATTGTGGGTCTTAATATATTCTTAACATGAAAACATATTTTGACTCTAATTGTTGAATTGATGTAATAATAGTTTCTTAAAACAAGAAATTGAAGATGAGGATAATTATATTAGATTCATAATTACACTAAATATGTAAAAAAATATTTATGATTTCTTATTATATTTATTTTAATTCCAGACATCACTTATATGAAAATAAAAAAAATTTATCACCCTATGAAATCTATCCAATATCACCACATTTTTGATATCCTTGTTTACTATCTCTTTAATACAGTTTAAGATTATTTAAGATACATTAAACTAATGTTCAGAGTGAATATATTTAATAATGTATCAAAACTTCATAGAATAATCCAATTTAATCTCTAGTTTTTATGTAAAAATCTCAGACAAATAACAACTCTTCTATAATATTTACTGACCACCATACTCAAGGAAATACTAATCTATTCACTTAGGAATTTTCACAATATTAGGGAAATACTTTACAATTAAAATTTCCTTTAAACATTCCCATGATCGACCTCTTTATTTATTGAAATAATATAATCTCACCACATACCAAATGGATAATTGAGAAAAAATCTCAATATAATGCTTTAAAGACTCTAAAATCTTTTGAATATTTAATATCTTTACTATATTCTTTAACAACTCTTCCTCTTATTGAGAATCTAATTTCCCAGAAAAAAGAAGTTGGGTAAAACCATAAAATCAAAAATAAAATCTATGGAAAAAAATTGAAATGATCAGTAGTAACCCATTTACACTAAAAAGATATCCCATATCTTCACATTAAAATAAAAAACACAAGAATTTTCACAATTCCTATTTACCAAATTCCACTAATCATCAGTTTAAAAATATTTAAAAATTAGAATCCTTAATGAAAATAAATATAATTTTTAAAAATCCCTAATGAATCATTTAAAACATTCCATATGTCACTATTTTTACTAAAAAAATATATTAAAGAGTGAGAAATTCATTTTGAATTAAAATAAATTGATAATATTTTTTTATTTTTGAATTTCAACCCGTTAAAACACAACACTGTGATTTATAAATTTTTTATTTTATGTTAAATCTAAAAAACTAAATCGAATAATACATAATATACCCAATTCATATTAAAACAATATTTAAAATGAATAGAATCAATTTTGAACCATTTGGAATGATAATAAAAATGTGTAGATTATTAAAAACTTTTTATGGTTCGGTTACATAGAATGCAATAATCATGTAACATCTATACAATGTCTACTCAAATATACCAAGATTTGGATAAATGGTATATGAAAATTTTCCAAACAATTAAAAATATTTATTTTTTCATTTTATTTATTCTCATTTTCATTCCAAAAACATGTAGTTTTCAAAATACCTCATAAATATATAATATAAAAAATAAACACCAAAATAATGAATCTAACATTTTTAAAATAATAAATAACATTTCTCCAATCCAAAACTCAAACCTCTATAATATCCCTATAAACTAAATATATATCCAAAAATGATTTAATTCAAAACTTTTCATGAACTACCACTTTTGTTATAAAATATCAATCCCATATAAACCATGAATCCCCAAATAATAAAATCGCTTTGATTTAATATTATTCACCAACCAACCCTAGCTACAAAAAATTTTATCCCCTTATATATCCCTCAAAATGAACCAAATTATATACTTAGCCACCGTAAATAGTAAAACTGTGATGGAGCATTAAAAATACATTATTGGGAAAAACTTCACCATATATAACAAAAATAAATTGGGAATATAACGCAAAAGTCAAATAATAAAATTCTATAAATCATAATTCCATGACTAAGAAATATATCATTATATATAAAAATAAATTTCATAATAAAATTCATGAAATCATAATAGTAGTATAACTAATCTATTTACACCACACCAAAATGAAAAAAATCCTAATGAAGAATTGTTGACATCGAATGTGACCTCTAATTAACCAAAACCATAAATTAAATTAGAGTCTAAAGCCATATATCTTTATGAACCGGGTGAAGCATCCTTACTTACCACCTCTAGATTACCTAAACCTCATTTTTAAAACCAATAATTTCATCATGTAAAACCATAATTGAACTTTTAATATTATAGTTTTGTGAAATAATTTCTGAATATATCTTATCCACACCACTTCAATAATATTTATATGTAAATCATTTTCATTTTATTCTAAAATACAACTAAAAGTATAATTATTTTAGTTTTCATTGAAAATTATAAATGTATGATCAACATTTAGAAACATTAAATTTAAAACCTGAATGTTACAGATTTTTAAAAAATACCAACCATTATGACTTTAATGAAATGAAGATTGATACATTATACAATTTTAAATATGTATTTTTAAAATACCAATATATAAGTAAAAAATATGAAATATTCAAGCCTTTTTGAACCAATTTATATAAATTAATGAAGTCCCAAAGATAAAAATTTATTCTTTTAAAATGAAAAAAATTTAATAAAAATAAATTTTAATAATCATCTGCACATTAATTAATTCTCAATAAAAAAGAGTTATAACTCATATATCATGGAAATATAGGAATAAAAGGGAAAAATATATATTCAAGAGATGCATTTAGTCTAACTGAGCCTTTTATTTAAAATCTATTAAGAACACATTCAATATAAAGGGAAATATATACAACATATTATCTGAATTGAGTAAATAGATAACTCAATGACTCTCTCTAATGGGAGTCTATAAAATACATATGGAAATGTTTAAAAGAAATCTTCCACAAGAACTACAAACTAAGGATTATCCATTGATTAAATTATTCATGAATCGAGAAAAATTCATTGAAATATAGGTGTCAAAGATTCCTAGAAATAATTCATTATCAACTCAAATAAATTACCTAATCTATATAAAATTAGTGAAAATTAACTTTTAAAATAAGAAAATATACTCTATGAAAATTGAAATCAATACGATCATTAAGCCATACACTCTTATCCATTTTAACCATAATATCGATTAAGATAATATCTAGGACTAAGAATTCCCATGATATTTCCACATCTATAAACATAATAGAATATTTAGGGCCTCAAAATACTTATTCTATAACAACTAATAGAGTTATCTCAATCATTATAATAAATGAATTATTTTTAGATGAATTTTTAACTATACTATTATTCATGGATATATAAATTTATTTTATGTGACAATAAAAATAATGGTAGATAGTACGTAGTAAAAACTTTAAAAGGTACCATATATATTCCCAAGACATTCTTCAATTATGTATTGAACAACATCTATTATAAATATTAATCCTTGATTATTTATGTGTAAACAAATCGTGAATTACCTCCAGTCATCAATGGTTTACTACATATAGTATTATTTACTATCATGATAGGAATGCTCGATCTTCATTCCTTATTTGATGTCCGACCACTAAATTCTCTACAAAAAAAAATTGCGGTCTTGATTTAAAACCATGATGACCATTCATAGGCGCTTTAGAAAAAACCTACATGAGGTGTTTTTTGAATCCCAACCAATAACACTGATGTTAACTACCCCAATTAGTTAATTTATATCATTAATATTTTCCACAACTTCCACTATATCAATGGTTTTTATAAATCCTCTATTTATACAAGATTAGTTCTTACCTCTATTATATAAATGAATAAAATAACTTTTAAATTAGTAATAAATTATGTTCACATATTTCCATCCATCATTATTTAAAATCTCTAAATAAGTTAGTGGGTATAATAGAAAAATAATTAACCTAATCTCAGTTTGAAAATAAATCATGAATATTCTAGATATATGGTTTTCTTAGTTTTCATCCATTATGGAATGTGAAGTAACAATATATAAAAGGTGATAAAACACAATTTTATTGAATATTTTATTGATAATAGATGATAAAATTTCCTCACATTATGCTAAATAGGATAAATTAGGGAATATTTGGGATTAGATCATTCATTTAGATATTTGATAAAAAAATCCAGTTTTACCCTCTTAAAATTAACTGTAGTATTTCAAGAATTAATATTATTATGTAAAATATTTTGACATAAAAATTATTAAATGAGTTCCTCATTTAAAGGGATAAAAATTATATTTATGACATTAGAGCAAGATCATGCATTTGAGGGGAGTAAATGGGCCATGAAGACAAAGCTGGAAAGAACCATCCAGATTGGACATTACTTTACCATTTGGGCCATATCTTCTTCATCTGGGATTGTATTGTGCCCCAATTTTGAGGTAATCCCAGTTACATAATTAGTAATAAGTAATAGTTCAATAATACCAGGCAATTCATGCATTTTGGAGGTCTACTATGCGGTGGATCGTGGAATAAAATATTTTGCTGATTTTCCATTCACATATAAAAAATATGTAACCCTAGCCCTCAAAAACTATATTTAAAAGCGTTTTTCACTATTTGGGCTGGTGTTTATTTGATTTAGTAAGGTGTGGACAAAATGGTGTCTCTTGGGGGCCCCTCACATCTCTTGGAAGAAGTAAGGCCGTTTGGAAACCACTCTTCCAAAAAGGCTCTCCTCTCCCACCTCCTCTTTGTATTTATTTTAATTCATGTTTGTATCATAAATTTTTCTTTATTTAATATTAAGTGTTCTTCCTTTTTCAATTTCTATTAATCTTCCTAATTTGGTTGGAATCAAGAGTGGAGAAGTGATTGGGTTCTACCCTTCCAATCCTTTGCTCATGCAAAACGTCTCCATGATAACCACACCGCCCATGGAAGAGTAATTTTTTTAGTGATCAATATATCTTATACCCTATTCATTTAATTATTTTGAATCATTGAGATACTGTAATTAAAATTATATGATCCATGAATTGTGTTTTTAAATTATAAGATACTAATCATGAAATTTAACAATTAACACAAAAACACACGAGGTCAATTTTTTGTGTAAATTGTGAAAGCGTGAACATAATCGGTAATACAAGACCACACGTGATTAGTTTATAGAGTTAAAATATAATTACAAAACACAATTCATCCTCATTTACATAATAAAAATGTGCTTTAATTAACCACTGACCATAATCTATCTTTAGAAAAATAATGAAAGCAAGGTGTTGGGATTGTGTGTTCCAAAGCTAGCCTAGGGTTAAATAAATCATCATTGTGGTTAAGTTAACTCTCATATGGTTAAAGGGTTAAAAATTAGTGGATAATAATTATGTGGCTATTGATTTAAATATTAAGGATTAATTAGTAAATGAAGAGGTATAGTTAGATTGATTAATCCTTTTAAATATTTTTTTTAAAACATCTTCTTATTGTGTCATTTTAATGGAACTTCTTTTCAAAACTAAAAACAAAAAAATATAGTCTTCTTCCAGCAAACTTTTTAATGTTTTATAGTCAATAAAAAACCCCCCCTATCTCTTTAATTATTTTATATTTTATTTTTAGAATACCTATATGAATTTTTTTTAATTTACTTCTTCATTTAAGAGACACCCTTGGTCATCCACTCTGCTGCACCAAAGTACCTAAAAACCACTAATCATTTGAGGGCGCCCATGACTGAAACCTTTCAAATTGTAATCATTGAAATATAGTTAAGTAATTATTTCAACCAATTAGAGGTCTTTATTTTATTTTAAATTTTATTCTCTTCCTTTATACTTTTTTCTATCTTTACCCATTCTGATTTTTTTTTTCTTCTTCGTTTAAATTTTTCTATTTTTTTTATCATCAACTCAAACTTATAATTTTTGTTTTACTATGGTCCACTATCCTTATTTTCATTTTTATTTTATTTATGATAGGAACTAATCCTTCTAAGCTCTTAGATCATGACCCTGAGATTGAATGCAAGCTTAGGGCTTGAATCAGACGTTCTTAGTCAATGGGAAGTTTCAACATTCAACCAGTTGGATAATTACTCCAATATCAGAACATCAAAGTTGGAAGAAATTAAAATTAAACCATGAAACAAGATCCTATGGATGAAAATAATGGAAATGAACATAATATAACAATTCAATAATTGGAAACACCCTATATTAATTATCAACCAAATTGCATTGCATATCCAAATCTTGAATCGATCATTGAACTGAAATTTGGATTAATTCACCTACTTTCAAAATTTCATGGACTCTCTAGTGATGATCCCAATAAAAACCTTAAATAATTTAATGTGGTTTCCTCAACCCTTAAACCCAGAAATGTTTCTGATGATCGAATCAAACTAAGAGAATTACCATTCTCACTTGGTGGAGCTGCGAAAGACTAGAAGTATTATTTACAACCAGAATATGTACCTTGTTGGAAGGATTTGAAACGAATTTTCTTGTAGAGATTTTTTCTAGCTTCAAGGACCTCATCCATTTGACAGGTGATCTTAGGGATTATACAAGCCCAAAGAGAGTCAATGTATGAGTAATATAAAAAATTCAAGAAGTAGTGCGCAAGCTTCCCACATAACCAAATAAGTGAGAAACTCCTCACCCAATACTTCTATGAATGACTCACAACAATGGAGAGAAGCATGGTGCATTTCGCGGCTGGAGGAGCAGTGGTGGGAAAGACACCAGTAGCTGCACGTGCTTTGATTAAGAAAATGGCCTAAAACTCCCAACAATTTGGTGATCGAGGTACACCAATTGTCAGGGGAGTATATCACGTAAGTACCTCTTACCTTGAATATTATTTGTTTGATACCATGTTGGAAGTATTGAAAACTATGGTGAGTTATATTTCTTTGGCACAAAAGACAACCCAACTCCCTCCTTCAAGGCCTTGTGCCATTTTAACTGAGACAAGCCTCAAAATTGACTGTTTCCCACAACTACAAGAGATTGAGGATTATGCAGCAGTATTCCAGGGGAGACCATATCAGTAGAAACAACAGACATACCCCCAAAATATGTTTAATTCATTTTATCCAACATACAACCAAGAGTGGAAGGATCAACAAGATACGAGTTATAGCTCTGGACAACACTTTTTCAACAAATCTTCCAGCAGCCTCCACCTTACCAGCAGGGTTTCTAACAACCCCAAAGGAGATTCGAAGCCCAGGAATCAAAAAGCCAGAAATAAGGGAATCTCCCACCCATGGTAGAATCTAACACTGATGACCTTTTAAAGAAAATTGTTCTTAATCAACAAGATGAGTTGAAGAGTCATGGTTTGTAGATGAGGGAGTTGAAGACACAAATGAGCCAGATTTCTACTTCACTCCATGAACTGGTAAGTAAGAATTCGAGAAATCTACAATCCCATACTACTCTAAATCCAAAGGGGAATGTCAGTGCCAGTACATTGAGTAGTGAGAAGAAAACAACTAATATATATGCAACTATTGTTCCACCTGGATTCACCTCAAATCTAGAGAAGCTACATTCTATACAAAATGATTATCCATCCATGGAGAAAGATAAAGGTAAGAAAAAGATTGATGACTTTCCTCCTAGACCCCTTCCATTTCCAAATAGATTTGTACAAACCAAAAAGATGGCTGATGAGGTGATGAAAATAGTTGTTTTGGATACATTCAAGCATGTAGAGATCAAAATACCTTTACATGAAGCCATCAAGAAAATCCCATGGTATGAGAAATTCTTAAAAGAACATTTTACCAATTGATGAGGGCTCAAGGGAAATGAGAGGATCAATCCTGGAAGGAATTTGTCAACAATCATTGCACCAACTCTAGCAATAGTGAAAAAGTGAAAGGATCCAAGGACACTCATCATCATAATTCACCATAGGGGATTTGCACTTTTATGTTTCACTTAGGAAGATTCCATAAATTTGAGTCCTCAATCATTATTCACTTCATTGTATGTTGGTGAGATGAAACTAACGAGAGTAGTGGTGTTGTTGGAAAATAGAGATACAACATGTCCAGCGGGAGTCCTTGAGTATGTACTTGTCTAGGTAAGAGACATGGTCTTTCCAGCAGATTTCTACATTCCAAACATGGGGGGTGATCGGTTAAGTTCTCATGATCCCATTATCTAGGGTAGAACCTTCCTCAAATATTCAATAACTATCATAAATGTCAATTAGGGTACACTTTCTGTGGAGTTTGGGGATGATGTTGTGATATTTAATGTTATGGATTCCATGAAGTACCCCTCAGAAATTAAATGTTATCATTTCTAACAACATCCATTTTTAACATGAATATTAACTTTTTAATCTATTGAGGGAGAACATCAGGGAAATTGGGTGGACCTTGGATGACATATCATGTAATAGCCCCGTCATTTCAATGCATAGGATATTTTGGATGATGGGTCTAAACCGGTGAGGCAGCCACAAAAGAGACTCAATCCAACCCTTATGGAGGTTGTTAAAAATGAGGTTAAAAAATTGCTCAAGGTAGGTATAATCTATCCCATATCAGATTACCAGTGGGTGAGTACAATTCAGTTTGTGCCTATGAAAAGTGGTGTTGCAGTTGTAAAAATGATAAAGAGGAGTTAGTTCTGATGAGGTTATAAAACAGTTGGCGTGTGTGTATTGATTATAGGAAACTAAACCAGTCTACTCGAAAAAACCATTTCTCCCATCCATTTATTGATCATATGCTTTACAGACTATCTAGGAAGACACACTATTGTTTCTTGGATGGATTTTTTGGATACTTTCATGTTACTATAGCTTTGGAGGATCATGATAAGACAACCTTCACCTGTCCATTCGGTATGTTTTCCTATCAAAAGATGCAATGTGGAATTTGCAACACCCCAGGTACCTTCCAGAGATGCCTGGTGAGTATTTTTCTGATTTTATTGAGACCTGACTAGAGGTATTTATGGATGATTTTATAGTTTATGGGTTTTCATTTAATGAATTTTTAAGTAAATTGGGAATTGTGTTGAATTTTTGTATAGAGAAGAATCTGGTCTTGAACATTGAAAAGTGTCATTTCATGGTAGAGCATAGAATTGTCTTAGGGAATGTAGTGTCAAGACATGGGATAGAGGTTAATAGATCTAAGGTAAATATTATTTCATCCTTACCATATCCTACATGTGTGTGTGATTCTAGATCATTCCTAGGTCATGGAAGATTTTTTCAGTGCTTTATCAAAGGTTTTAGTAAGATTGCACTTCCTATGTCCTGAGTACTTAAAAAGGATTTTGATTTTGTGGTTGATGATTCTTGTATGACTTCCTTTTATTTGATTAATATGTGCCTAACCAGTTCACAAATAATATATCCCCCATGGAGGGAGATTCCTTTTGACATTATGTATGACGCCTCCAACTTCATAGTAGGAGCTTTCTTATCTCAGAGGGTGGAGGGACGTTCACATGATATTTCATACACATCATGAACACTGGATTCAGCACAATAAAATTACACATCCATGGAAAAGGAGTTTCTTTCTGTCATATTTTCTTTAGATAAATTCCATTCTTATTTATTTGTCTCAAAGGTAGTTTTTTTTTCTGACCATCCAGCTCTGTAGTACCTCTTATAGAAGTCAGATGGAAATCCCAGACATATCTTATGGATGCTCCTTCTTCAAGAATTGGATATTGAGATAAAGAAAAAGAAGGGGTCATAAAACCTATTGGCAGACCACATGATTAGGCTTACTCACACACACTAGAGGATTACACCATGGACCTGGTACCACTTCGGGTCACATTCCCTGAAGAGCATCTTTATTCCATTTTAGGTATGCATCCTTGGTATGAAGATTTAATTAACTAACTTGTTTCCTCTAAAATCCCAAAAATTTAAAGAATCATTAACTCCAAAAATTAAATAGTGAGTCAAGATTTTATGTTTAGGAGGATCCATACTTATGGAGCATGTGTAGTGACTGTGTTATTAGGATTTGTGTTCCTAGTCATGAGTTTGAGTCTATTTTACATTTTTGACATACACATTCTTGTTATGTAAACATTGGACCCCAACGGATAGCTAGGAATGTTTTAGACTCTGGATTATATTGGGATAGCTTATTCCATGATTATCATGTGTATTTTAAGTTGTTCTCACGTTGTCATCATACGAGAAATATTTCTAAGAGACATGAGATTCCTCAACAACCCATATTATTCTGTGAGATTTTTGATGTGTGGAGCATCGATTTTATTGGTCCTTTTCCTAGTTCATTTGGTTTTTTTATATTTTGGTTGCTATAGATTATGTGAGTAAATGGGTGGAGGATCAGTCCACTAGGACTAATGATTCTCATGTTGTAGATGACTTTGTCAAGACACAGATTTGTTGTAGGATTGGTGTACCAAATTCCATCATCAGTGACCAAGGGGCACACTTCTAGAATCGGAATTTGGTTTCCCTCCTTTGCAAGTATGGGGTGACACCCAAAACATCAACATCATCACACCCTCAAACAAATGTGTAGGCTGAGGGTTGAAATCGCGAGTTGAAACAAATATTGGAGAAAACCGTGCTGCCAAATAGTAAGGATTGGAGTAAGGGCTTGGATGATACATTATGGGCTTATAAGATAGAATACAAGACACCCGTTTATATGTCCCCATATCAGATTATTTTTGGGAAAGTGTGCCATCTACTCGTGGAATTTGAGCATCGGTCTTATTAGGCTATAAAAAATTGCAACATGGATTTGGTGCATGATGTAATCCAAAATATGTTGCAAATTCAAGAGCATTAAGATATTCGATTTTCTTCATATGTGGACTAAAGTCTCTATAAGGAAAGATCAAAAGCATCTCATAATATAATGATCCATCAAAGAGAGTTTCATATTGGAGAGAAAGTCCTTCTCTACAGTTCATGACTAAAGCCGATGCCTGGTAAGTTGTGTTCTAGGTGGTTAGGTCCTAATATTGTGACTATTGTTTTTCCTTACGGTTTAGTGGAGATCACACAATAGGACACAGTAAGGATCATTACTGCCAATGAAAAACATTTGAAGATATACATTGAGGACTTCCTACTGATGAAATGGATTTTATCACACTCCATGACCCAATCATCACTTGAGCATATGATACTCTTCCTAACCCTTTAACTTTTTTATTTTTTTTTCCAACATAAAATTATAAATTTCATGTGCATATATAATCGCATGGGTTCAAATTGAGGATAATGATATATTTAAAGTGTGGGGTAGGGAACGTTTTATTTTAGTAATTTAAATTGTTTTCCTGTTTTAAAAAAACCGAACAAAAAAATTGTGCTTCACAAATTTTGTGTGTTTTTTAAAATTTTGAGCTCAAATAATTCCCATCAACATTTTTTTAATCCGTATCAATAAGTGAATCAATTTATACCCTAAAACTGTGCTTAAATGAAATCTGAAAATTACTTTGTTTCATGTTCAAATATTTACTAATTTCATGAATTGTACACTAAATGTTTAATCCCATGACACATATCACTGTATTTATTTTGAAATCACCTTATTGTGAGGCTTATAAGCCATTATTTTCATATAATTCACATTAATTTCACTTCTGGAGACAAAAAAACCATGCATGATTTAACCATAATATGATTTATTCTTGTCAAAAATTGAGGGTTTTAGGTACTTATGCATAAATAATTGAGGCATTTATTTGGTATTAAAGCCCCTATTTCAAAGAATTATTTTTTATAATGTCCTACCTTGAACATTTAATCATTATAGAATCTAGAAGCCATGAAAAACATGTCAGGTTAGCCACATTACAATCCCATTTTCCATATCCAACCAACTCTTGAAGTGAAATTTCATAATCTATTTGAACACAAGTGTGGGAGAAGTTTTCTTGTTTTTTTCTCCCACATTCTGTGATAATTTGGGTTGAAAATTAAATTCTGAAGAGATCTGTTTTCTACTGAAGAAAATCATTATTTTAAAATATGTTATTTTTCTTGATATTTCATGTTATGTCTTGTTTTCCCTTTTCTACAGCTTCTAATAGAGGAATAATTTTGTGTCTATCTAGAGCATTTAACGAAAACATGTTTGAGAAGATTGAAATTTTTTATTCTGAAATGTTGAATGGTTTAACCTTTACATTACCTAATGTGATGGTGGAACTGAATTGATACTATGGGGATTGAGGAGGAGACCATATTTATGTGAAAATTAGATTAATGCAATTTATCTTCAAAAATAGTCATCCCCTCTTCATTCAGCCTCAGGGATTTTCACATCAAAATCCAACAAACTGAAAGCCATAGAATAACCCTAAAAATTACTCATGATAAAAATATTTCCTTGAATGACATTAGGTGGTGATGTAAGAATTTATTCAGGCTATGGTGACCCTTGTACTAGTTTGGATGAGAAATACATTACTAAAAATTGACATTTGTGTGATAAGTAAAAATTCAAGTCAGGCAAGTGTTTTGTGCATGGGAGGATAAATGAAGTGGAAATATATTGAAGGATATAAATAAATAATTTGAAATGATGGTTTTTATGAGTCATGAAATCTTTTGTTTATTGGTGTGTAATTGTTGGATCTCAAGGATATGTGTTTTAAAATTCATCTTGATTTGATATTGATGTTTACTTGATATGAGGATTTTTCTAGGAGTGAAAAAGGGTAAGTGTGGGGGATTTGATAAAACACAATTTTATTGAATATTTTATTGATAATAGATTATATTATTTCCTCAAATTATTCTTAATATGATCAATTATGAAATATTTGGGATTGGATCATTCATTTGAAAATTTGATGAAAAATCTAGTTTTACCCATTTAAAATTAATTATAGTAGTTCAGGAAATAATATTGTTCTGTAAAATATTTTGACGCAAATTTTTTAACTGTGTTCCTGACATAATGGCCTACAAATTCTATTGAGGAAATGGGAACTGGATCGTGCATTTGAGGGGTGTAAATGGGCCATGAAGACAAAGTTGGACAGAACCATTTAGATTGGACATTACTTCACCATGTGGGTCGTATCTTTTTTCATCCGGGTTGGATTGAGACCTGATTTTTAGGGAACATTGGGGACATAATTAGGAACATATTTTCATGCTAGAAGGCTGGCCAATTCATGCGTTTTGGGGAAAAACTATTCATTTCACCATGGAATAAAATATTTGGTTGAGTTTTTATTTCACACTTAAAAAAATTATGTGACCCTAAACCTCACAAAAACTATTTCAAGGAAGATTTCACTCATTGGGTAGGCGGGTCATGGCTTTGGTAAGGTGTGTCTGAAAGGGTGTCTCTTGGGATTACCTCACAACTCTTGGATGAAGTAAGGTTTTTTGCAAACCTCTCTTTATAAAAGGCTCTCCTCTCCCACCTCCTCTTTGTATTTGTTTTCCTTCATGATTGTATCATGAATTTTTATTTAATTAAACATTTCTGTTCTTCCCTTTTATTCTTATATTATTCTTCCTAATTGGGTTGGAATCTAGAGTGGAGACTAGATTGTGTTCAACCCTTTCAATCCTTTTCCCATGCAAAACGTCTCCACGATGACCACACCGCCCATGGAAGAATAGTTTTTTAGTGATCTATATATCTTCTACCCTCTTCATATAATTATTTTGAATCATTGAGATAATGTAATTCACATAATATTATCAAATAAATTTATTTTTAAATTATAAGAAACTATGATTGCAATTGAACAATTAGCAAAAAAACACGTGAGGTTGATATTTTTTATAAATTTTGAGAGCATGAACTTAATCGGTAATACAAGACCACACAAGATTAGTTTGTAGAGTTCAATTATAATCCATACACACAATTCATCCTCATTTACAGAATGGATATGTGCTCTAATTAACCAGTGACCATAATCTAACCTTTTAACAAAAATCCAAGCAGTGTGCATCAATTGCGTGTTCCAAAGCTAGCATAGGGATTAAGTATATCATCTGTGTGGTTAAGTTAACTCTCGTAGGGTTCGAGGGTTAAAAAATTAGGGGACTGACATTAAGTGGATATTGATTTAAATGATAATGATTAATAAGTAAATTAATATTTATAGTTAGATCGATTATTCTTTTTAAATATTTTCTAAAAAAACATCTTCCTATTATGTCATTTTAATCGAACATCACTTCAAAAGTAAAAATAAAAAAATATAATCTTTTTCTAGAATCCTTATTCATGTTTTATAAACAAAAACAACCCCAAATACTTTTTATTAGTACATTAATTATTTTATTTTTTATTTTTAAAATACGATTATGATGTTGTTATAATTTACTTCTTCTTTGAGAGACGACCTTGGTCATCCACTCTGCTGCACCTAAGTAACCAAAAACAACTAATCAGTTGAGGGATCCCACAACCGCGACCTTTAAAAAGGATGAACACTCATCCATTGTTATTATCCCTTTATATAATGAAAATAAATCCAATTAATTTAGTATCACCAGTTTTATAGGGTAAATGAACAAAATGAACATATTTTTATAACATTTCCTTATCAAGATCTCATAAAAAATTGTTCTATAACTATCTCCCACCATGTTCTTGATTCAGATCTGGCATGTAAGTTGAAAATTTATCCTATTATGTATCTTTATTATTCAATACATTAATTATTTGAATTAATTTATAATCATATTTTATAGGTTTCTACTCCACAAAATACCCTATAATAAAATGAGGATTATACTTTGGAAATGTCAAATATTGATTCACCACCATTGGTAGCTCCATAATTATTTCCACCCATAATACCAAAATATCATTGAATAACAATTTATTTAATGTTATATAACATTAAATATTCATATTTTCTTTCTCCCCAATAATCTCCCCATACTATGTATCATAAAAAAATTTATATAGAAATCCTATTTGTAGATAGTATCGTTGTTTTAAAAACAATAAACATAAATATCCATTTATATATATGTGGATTTATTCACCATATTTGGATTCATTACATAAATTGTAACTAATATAACTCAAATTAAATTGAAACTATATTTTTTACTTATTCAAAACACTCCAATACCATTATATTCCATTTTTAATTCATAAAATAATTTATCAAATCTATGCTCCTCTATATTATTTCTACCCATTCAGATCATCATGAAACAAAAATCTTTTAATCCCAAACAATACTTAATCAAGATTCCTACATAGTGGGTCATCCTATAATATATATGATGATCATATATAATACAAAAAATTACCTATAACATTGGTTTTACTATAAATAGATTAGATTTGACTTTTCTTGTATACCATATAAATTTTAAAAATCATAATCTCCAAAAATACCGAACATCACATTACTTGACAAAATGTTATTAAAAAATAATTGTATAATGATATCTCCTAAATATACATATTTGGGAATAGAAGTTAGTTTTCCACATGCCCATAGGTATTTTCCCTCATTTTTTCATCTTTAAACATGTATGGAGGGAAAAAATATCATTTGGGAGTGACATTCAATCCAAAAATAATAATTTTAGGAATTTATAAATTCTATTTTCAAGAAACAATATTTTATGAAAACATATAAATAAATAAATGAACAATATATTTAGTTTTAAAATGATAAAAAATTGTAATTAATAAACAAAAATATCCCAAAACATAACCCAACTGATGTACAATAATACCTACCATGTGCCTCCCAATATACCGAAGGCTAAAAATATGCAATGATAGTGAAAATCTATTTTTGGATACAATAATTTCAATATCATCATATATAATAATATATCAATGACATGAATTTCATAAATCATCTATGTTAGTGAAATATATTACAAATAAAAAAACCATCAATAATATATAAAGATAAATATATTATAACATTATTTTAATGTGTCTAATGTATAGAAAGATACATCATAAAGTTACCTATATGAAAATAAATGAAAAATAAATAGATAAAAGTGAGAATCAAGTATAAAATGTTCATATAACCTGATTTTTCTCCCAACATATATCCAAATACTCTAGTCGAATCCCCTGTTAAATATGGAAATCCAAAAACAAACAAAATTTTAGAAAGTGTATCTGGGTACCTGTGTAATATTCTTTTTAGAAAATAGGATATCACTATTTTTCCCCACATATAGAGTATTATATATGGTATATAAATTTATAGGGGAACAAATCAGGAAGTAATATATAACATGGAAGTAAATTCATCAAGTCATTGTGTGCTAACTAAGACACCAGTGATTGGGAATATCTAAAAGATTTACAATGGTGGGGGATAATACATCTCATAACATTACTCAAACCCATACCAAGATATCCATAGTATATTCCAGATAATTATCCTCCATCACTAGCCTATAACTAGTATGTGGTCAAATTCCACGTATAAATAGTTTTTACAGTAAAAAACCACCACCTTCTCACTCATAGTGAGACAAAATACCATATGTCATTCCAGGCATCATAACACCACACTATCACCCTCAGGTAGGCCTTATACCATTTCTCATTTCAGATCTCAAACCAAAACCCTTGAACTCTTCATGAATCCTCCCACTGACCATTACCCTATTAAAATTTTAATATCTTATATAACATCATTACCTCTGCCCCCACAGTCCTAGTAGCATTTTGTATCACATCACTTCCAACATAACCTCATATATGGAAGTGTATTGTATCACGACCTGACCACTATCCTATCACTTAGGTTAGGGTCCCATTCTATGTCTCATATCACATTAAATTCTTCAATCATCTCACTAATAGTGATTCTCATGGCCACTATATAACATTTTCAATGAATAAACAATAATAAATACATGGAGAGGATACCCAATAGCCCTACTCTCCACTATCCATAGTCACACCCCTACCAATATCTTAGTAAATAGTCAAACATATAACTAATCAACTCAAATAAGACTAAACTCATCATGCCTACCCATTCACCCAAATCATATTTAGGAAATACATATAAAAAACAGAATTCATTAGGTATTACCTAACTCATGACCGAATCATAGTGGTCAAACATGGACATATCAAACAATAAGTCACTAACATGGGTTGTGCACTACACTGTAAGGCCATAAGTAACCAACAATAAATATCTACATTTTCCCTTTTATAATATAAGTTCCTATTCATTCCCTTAGTTGTATCTATGGAAACTCAATCAATTCCCACAATATTTTCATTATCTAGTTTACTTATGGCCTAGATCAAATCCAATGGATCTAACCCTTGGATGAGAACGTTCAATAATAGATATTCTTAATATTGATTCCCTCTAGCTATCTATACCAATTTTCCATTCCCATCACATTCTTCATGATATGCATGAAAAAGAGATCCATTTATCCCTCTTTACTAGAATCAATTTGAAAAATTCATTGAGAAGGAGAATGATTCGCCTATTTAAAAACTAGAGGATAGATAGATCCTAATACCAAAGGCATAACATGAAAAAAATACATCATATAGTCATATATCTCCACTCACTGATGAGTTTCACAGTCCTGAGTCTATCCAAAAATCCTATTAAATACAACTCCCACGGTCGACATCAACCACTATATTCCATATTGATAGACCGCCATAAATCACACAAATTAACCTTCTAAAGAACATATTATTCTAATTAACACTCACCTTATTATAAATGATACCTATAGGGTCCATTAGGAAATTATATATGTCACACCTCATTGGAGGAATTTCCATTATGTGTATTCTAAATCCAAACTCCCATAAGGAATAATGAATTCACCATTAAGGCATGACCTAAGAATATCACACCATTCTAATCCTACTTTACCCCTTTATATATTTTCTGAATCCAAGACTTAGTAACAATCATGCAATACACATCCATACACATATATAAATTACTATTAATGGGGCCACCTACCGCAAAAATGGAGTTTCCATCCAAAAGGCACCCTTTCCATCACCATCAAAGTTCATACAATCCACTTCCAAGATCTAAAACCAATATCCCTATCCAAATGACATAATGAATTAATAATACTCATTTATAATTAAAAAATAATCTAATTCAATAAGGTATAATCAATTAAAACACATTGAGAGTCCTCCCATATATTTATTCATCTTAAAGACAATGTACACAAAATCCCAACCATATATGTTAGATTTCACCATTCCTTGGGGAAATATAACATGAACACTTGGACATTGAAATTAAAAATTAGAGGATATAATATGAGTGAATAATGGATGAATTAGAATGGAGTGACTATAATGATTCCATGTGAGAAAAAAACATGATCCATTCCAAATACATGAGATTAATGTTGGACAAAGAGATTGTCAGAGGGTTGATCCCCTTTCTAGTTTGGTCAATCAAAGGAGGAAACCCTCATGTGGGGTCAATATAATATTTCTTGTGAATACCAATTTATACAAAACTAGAGAATTCCACAGAATCATAAAAAATAAAAAACATGGTGGCATCAGAACCTTATATTTTCTATAAATTAGAATGACACCCTAACTAAATACTATACAATTGGAATATGACCACCTTATAATTGGTGGGGTATTCAATACATGATATATCACCGCCAAATTATGATATATAACCAACCACTCGATCTTCTACCCAATTTCTCATCCTATGATGAAATACATCCTAATAGTGTACCACACATATTATTTTTGATCAAGAACGTCCATATGAGAATATTCATATTCTATAGAAAAAAAATAAAATCCCTTAAATTTCACCATCCATGATGATTTTAGTCCTTAGAAACTCCTAAAAAATGATTCTCATCCACCAGAAGCATCTGGAGTAATCCCTAAATAATCAATCCAAAAATAAGAATCTAATTCCACTTCATATTCTATTTTTGATAGGTCACAAATATATTTTCCAAATTCCAAAACTAGTTACATGGTATTTTATTTTAAAACACTTGAACAAATAATGAATCTACACCAGCAATTATTTGATTGAAATATCTAATGAAAAAAATATTTCCTAAACTCAAACTCAAAAATAGTTCCACCCATCTAATCCATCAATTGAGTTTCTAAAATAATTACATATTTCGAGTGGAAAAACAACCCCCAGTCAACCAAATTTTGAAATTTAATTAAAAAATCATAAATAGCCCAAGATCCAATGTACTCATTAATTATGTCACATCCCGAATTGGATACAAACTGTGATGATGGTAACTTCCACTACAAATGATCCTTCTATATCATCCTATTTAATGAACTACGTATTATAGAACATAGCTCAAAACTAATAACCATTGAATTCTTCAGTATATCTATGACCCATAATATCTCCATTTCCAAAAACTTATATTTCAAAACTAATAGATTTTTCACACACATTGAATCATTGGGGTTCTTCCCATAATATACTTCTTGATACCATCATCCTAATTATACAAACACCCCAAAACCCATGTACCCTTTCAAATTTCTCACATGCTAGACATTCTATTTATCCCTAGAACGTCAACCTATAAGTCCCTCTATGGGAAGTTACACTATAAAATTTCCAAAATAGACATATCATTATTCAGATTACATTTTGTCTACCTCTATAAATAATGTCACGCACCAATATATATGGGATTTTCAACCCTATCCACAAAACCGAATATAAATCATCACTATGAACCCAACCACTAATCCACATATTCAATGAACACCAAATACTACATCATATTAAAAAAAGGGGAACAATGATCTATGTATTCATCCCAGAATCCACTATATAATACTTCCTTCCATCCAATTCTATCAAATCAATCCCAATTCAGTAGTTCTTCATTTATATGTTTCGAAAAATTTCAATGATTACTACATCTTTTTTGAATAAAATATTCTAGTCTGAACACTCTACCACAAACCACTATAAACATATAACATTCTAATGAGAATATATAATTATTATAAAAGTATCATAAATGATTCACCCCAGTAACCATCATTTTAGACATGCTTCTCAGGGTCTCAATAATTTCCTACATTCCCACTCGTAATAGACAATTATTGAGGCACTTCCCATCAGAGATTTTTTCTAGTCATGCTATTATTTGTATCTGAAATTAATTATAATACAAGAATTATAAATTTTATGTTTAACACCTAATGAACATCCTATAATAAACAATCCTTTTCAAATTTACTATCATTCACCCCAGATCCTCGGGTTCCACAAGCCCTCACAATGAAAACCCCTCAACATTATAAGTTAGGCTTCTTATATCCTGATACACCATCATTCTATTCACCATCCATTAATCATATGGTGCAATATTTTCAATGATATAACAATAAGATCAAAATAGAACCCAAACTCTTCCCTATTTTATAGGTTTATCAAAAATCCAAAATCAAAAAATGTGATTCTATAAGGATAACCCACCACATGGGAGTAACCCATGGTGCCTTCATTCTAAACCCTCAAGTGAATGAGAATCATCCAAACTATTATATCGAAGAATAATCCGTCTCCCACACGAATTTAACAAACATGAATAACACACATGCACTTATTTAAAAAATATTTAGAGATCCACATACCTATTCAATGAATATATTACCTATCAACCTCACCCACTCAAGGGTGTCTAACTAACCAACAATAATCACCAAATGACAAATCATACTAGGACATGCATACCCTGATCCCATCATAAGGAAGTTTTTAAAAAGTAAAACCCAAAAAATGGTTTTCATCTAGCATAATAGTAACTATCATAATTGAATAAAAACCCACATCATATGAAATAAACACACCAATACCAATTGATTAAAATGATTCTTATTATTTATTTCAAATAATTAAAAAAATCTATTTTTGATGTTAAATTAAATTTTAACCTTTTTTATTTTTCATAAATTGTCCTTTTAAACATTTAATCAACCAATTTACAATTTTTAAATCAATTTTCAACCATAACTTATCAAACACATTATTTTTTAAAACAATGTTCCAAGATTGATGGATAAACTCACTCGTTATTTATACCCAAGTCTATGAGTAAAAAAATAAACAATAGGGCATCCAAAACATCATACATGAATTATCAAATCAATAATTATATTGAAAGGAATTAAAAAATAATGTCCTTGGTAACATGGGTGTTCCACATATAGTAATTTTTTATACTCATTACGATGGTCTATACCATTCTATGACAACACCTCCTATCATTAAATACATGAAAAAATTATAATTAAATTAAATGTTTTGATGAGACTTTTTAGTAGCCTGACTAAATTCCACTAATAGTACCATAGATAATGACTCATAAAACCTTAAAAGTAATGTCCCTCACCCCAGAAAATGTGAATTAGTAATGATATAATATAACCTATATGGGTATTCTATTCTTTTAGATCCATCAAATATAAAAAATTGATCAATAATATGATTATCATATAATATAAAAAAACATCAAAGAAGTTATGAAAAAGTAAATCCGTCATTAATAATAAAACATAAATATGTTATAAGAGTAATGGATACTATACCCATCATACAAACATAATTCATCCATAACATACTAGTGAATCTAGTTTAAAAAAATATATAATGAAATAAGTAAGACTCAACTATAATTAATGTGACCATCATGAAAACATTCTCGAAACATTCATCCAACACTTCAGTTGGATCCATCATACAACATATCATCTAAAAACCACACATATGGTATTTACATGAAAAGGGGTTCCCACGAATGTTGTGGCCGTATAAATCTATAGGTTTTATCTAAATCCCCACTACATACACCAATATATATAGTTTATACATATATGAGAAAACAATGTATATAATGACATAATATATAATATCATTTATGTTAGTTCATTATATGTTTCCAAATCCACTACCACTCCTATCCTAAACTGTATAATTAAACGAATGATGATAATTAATCTCATAAATTAACACAACTCATGAACTTTCCCTAATGGTATGATCCTAATACAATCTCTTCACTACTTCCCACCTACTCTGGATAGGTTCTTGTCACTGGTCCTAATCTCATATAAAGTCACAACCTACCACCCCCTCAATAAAGGTATTTACAAATAACCTGAATCATTATAACCCTTATTCCATTGTCCTTTCAATTATTGGTGGGGATCAATCCACATATCACACAATATATTTTACCCCCAACCACTCACTAATGGTGATGTATCATACCTACCAATACTCTATCATTCTTGTTAATTCCTCTATTAAATGAAGACCAATACCCTCTAACATAATGTAGGTTACTATATTGAATCCATACCACTACACTTTCACTCAGGTTAGGTTTTTGTATCATATTCTTAACACCACCACATCACTCAGGGAATGGTCTTAAAATATATCTCATATCACATCACTTTCCACCACCCTCTTACCCAAGATGAGGCTCCTCACTAGTTCATAACACATTCATTGTATAACAAATAATAAATAATAGAGAATATAAATCAAATTTCATGCCTCTTTAACCTAATGACACACCCCAACTAACTTTATACTAACATGTCACATATATATCTGAATATTCCCACCCTAAAAAAATCATAATCTCTACCCATTTACCTAAAACAAAGCTAAATAATTATAAAAAAGACTACCTGACCCTTTGAAATTCATGAATAATAAGATTGATTCATTGGTTACACAAATCCTTACCAAACACTAATCATATCGCACAGGTTGTCCACAAACCTGTATGGTCTCTTGAAAACACCAATAAAACTCCACTACACACCTAGTACGTATCTAGATGCCAAACTCACCCTAACATATCTTATTAGACACTAGTCCCACTTCATCAATGGTTACATGACCAAAGGGACCTATAGGCTATCCAAAACCCATTCATTCTTGCCTTAGTAATAACCTTCACAATATTATCTTTGCTATAAATAACATACATCAAGTTATCAATACCAATTTCATGTTCTCATTCCACTCCCAGGAGAGCGACATTCCATTGGTTTCTCTATCCCCCTATTTAAAATTAAAAGTTACACTATACATGTCCACGGAGTGATATTAACAACTTCATTAATAAGATAATTCACATATACCGTGACCAATAAAATAACACAACTACATGACTCATTCTCATCATTACTCTCCTCTCTCTAAAGGAATTCCATTTTCTAGACGGTTTACCCATAACTTGTCCTATAAAATTCCCATACTTGACATCAACCAATAAAATCCACAAGTTTAGACCTCTTTTAATACCCAAAACTATCCAACTAGACATCTAACATTCCATAAAGAACTCTTTCATGATACAAGACCTCTTTGGGGTCCCTTATGAAATTTTAGTTTCCATACAACTTTGATGACATTTCCAATGGAATATCCCAAATTCCCACCTATGGGATGTTCAACCAAGTCATTATTAATCCTTAAACTAATAATATATATTGATTATAGACCAAAATCACCCCCTTCATGGATTTATCAAATCAAAACTAGAGTCACATGCACACAATACGCATGAAGAAACACATACCTCTTAGTACTAAAGGGACCACAACCTCTAAAATGAAGTTACTATCTAGAATAAATTTTCTTCATCTTTTAAAAATATCATATAATCCCTTTACATTTTCCTAATACCTTATAGCACACTATAAATAATTACTAAATATTTATAAACATTATTAAATAATTACATAATAGTAGCTAATGTGGAAAAAACATGTTAAAAATAAATTTACCTTCCATGAAAAACACCCCAAATAATAACCTTTCATTTTCCTATAACATGCATAAGGTAATTTAATCAGGAAAATTACTATCATTCTGTCTCTAATCAGACTTAAATTTGATTCCAATTTGGAGAACAACCTATAAAAAATCATTAGGTGATGTACATCAAATAAAATAGTGATAAAAATATTCCATTACATCATTTTAACTATATTGAGCTGATTTCTCCCTAATTCCCATCCATGTCTATTTGATTTCATCAATCCATGGTCATATCTAAAATAAACCTATTCCCATAAAAATGAAAATTAGAGGAGAAAACTGTGGAGAAACCAGAGGAAGAAGTTGTAAGAAAAATCATCGTTCCATTGTGAAAAGAAAAAAATGTGATCCATCTCAGATATAAGAGTTAAATGTGGAGAAATAATGGTTAAATAAGTTTATCCTTTTTTTAGTCCAACTAGCTAAATGAGGTGTCCCATAAGTTGGATTCAACTTAGGGATTTGAAAAATAACTCTTAAAATATCATTATGAAAAGAACACACACGTGTATTGGGAACCTAATGGGGGTTAATGGAGAACCTGGTGTTTTCTTGATGTACTCTAAACATCCCCTGAGTAAATTGGGTACATAAGATATGAGCACTAGTTTCTAGTTTGTTTCTGTAGCCCTATATTATAGTAAAACAATGTTTTATTCATTGATGGGACTCCTCATCTACCACATAACTCCAAAATCTCATATAAAAATTATCATAAGTGTATCCCTGCCATCATATATCAAGTTACCAACCCATACCACAAAACACCAATATTATAAATCTCAAAAATTCTAAATTACTTTTAATTTCATCTCCCATAACTGCAAAATTTCACATCCCACTAGAATCTTATATTATTTTTTCAATATCCACCAAAAATATCATATTTATTTTTCCTATATCATGAAATACTAAATATAAATTCCCACTGATATATAGATATAGGGGAGAGTAACACTTGTTTTAATAAAATTTCATCAAATTAAAACAATGGATCCATTTTATTATATATTGTAATCTCTGTAACCAGTTTCATTTCAAAAATAAATAATCAATTTATTATATAAAGTTTCATAAAACCATTATAAAAACTAATAATCATTCCAAAAAATAATTCAACAATATATAAAATCTAGACATATATAAAAAATTTACAAGGATGAAATTGAGAATTATCAAAACAAACAATGAACTTGTATGGGACCTACCCTCAATCATGGTCAAATTTGCGAAAATTAACAGGATCTATCAGACCAAGACCCATGTTCATGGGGTATCCGACCAAGTCATAAGACTCAATGGATGCCTCATCATGAATTTATAGTTCACGTGGTCTTACAGAACCCTATTTCTCCTAACATAAAAAAATATTCACAATAAAATTATATATAATTATAATTTAATCAATCATCATATTTAAAATTCAAACTCAATTTATTTTGGAAACCCCATTTTCTTCAATCAAATTATCCTATTTTTTAATAATCATTAATCTTATTTTTTGATAAAAAATTATTTTTTATTTACCACAACATGGATATATGACCATTTTATCATATTAATCTCCGAAAAGTATTGCTAAAAACAAAATTTTAATTAAATTAGTAGAAAATAACATCTTTTGTAGGATAAGGAGTATAAAATCTAAACATGTAATGTTATACACCTATCATAGATACATTCCATTTAATTCTCTTTGAACTTTTGTGTCAATGACCATAACAGAGGTTCCCTCTATGTTTGGTCCTCGAAACTCCCAATACAACACAACGCATAAACTAATAGAAATATAGATTATAATTTAAAAATTTCAACACTACTCATGATCATTTTTCATGAACCCCTGATAAATTTAGAAAATTAATTCAAGAATTTCATATCCCCCTAGCAAACCATAAGTTCACAATACATGGGTTCAAATTCATTTCATGGATTAAATACCATTTGAAATGGTACTATGTCACTCACTACCCTAGAATTATAAAATAGGATGGGTGTAAGGGTGACATCCAGATAGTGGAATGGACCTTGCTCCAATTTAAATTACCTCATTCCAAAAATATAATAAATCCATCATGAAACACATTATGGAATATAAATAAGAAAACTATAGAATTTGGGTATCACGAAGGATAAATTATAATTTTATCTATGTTTCTAACAATTTAACAATAGATTGGAATATAACAAAAAAATCTATTAATAATTTTTGTAAACCTTCATCCTCTAAAAAAAATTTAGGATTATACCACAACTAATAGAGATGTTAAAAGTGATCAAAGTGGTGAATATGTCAATAAAAACACTTATCCAATGTCTATTTTTCTATATTCATCGACATAAGTTAAATTTCTAAGAATTATACTAGTAAATGTATCAAATAAATTTAATATCATCCAAGGTATAACCTCCTTCTATGATACTCACACTCTATCATCATCCCCATAGATGGAAAAATAAATTTTAAAGTAAAAAATATTCTTAAACTCATCATTCAAAAAAATGAACTATTATGTCAATAAACACAAATATTTAATACATATAATGAATATAAACCCTGTGTCAACAATGTGAAATTAAAATCCATAAATAATATTCCATGTCATATGAATAGAATTCATCCATATCCTGAAAAGCATTAATTTAATTTTACTCTGGTTATGATATTATTCCCCCATTTGTCACATACCAAAATAATTTTAATTAATTTATTTATAAAATAATCATATGGATAAATACCATTTCCTCATTATAAAATATTTAATAAAGAAATTGAAATAATTTCCTCATAATTAAATTTTAATCCAAAAATAATAAATATAATAATTTATACCCATGTTGTTTAGGGTTTTATTGAAAATAGTTATAAAAATTGCACATATAGTTTTGGTATTATATAACGTATTATAGTGGGAAACTAATTAGGTACTATATATAGTATTATAGTGCTAATTATAACATAATTGTTCAAATGTGTTCCTCATAGAATTTTATTCATTACCCTTTTAATATAATCATTGGGTTACTCTAAATAAGTTCGTTGATCCATAATTAATTGGAGTGATCTTATATATGCCAAATTGGGGCCTTTGTGTCAACGCTCCAAAGTCAAGACTTCAACAGAACCATTAAATGTTTTACCATAAAGATATCATATATGAGAATAGATCCCAAATGAATTTGTAAGGGAATATATATCATCCATAAAATGTTCAATATTTTTTTAAATCCTCATATATAAGGCACTAATGTCTACCTTAAATATCATGTGAAGCAATATGACCATAGTACTTAACTTTTCACTAATTTGATCTCTTCCAAAACCACATGGATGTATTTCTAAAAACAATAAATTGATCAACTTTTGATTAATTAACCATAATTTATGGTATTATTTTTATATTTATAAACAAAATAATAAATTATGGATATTTATACAATATTTTTAATATAACTCTTTTAAATTTTATAAAAATTAGCAAAAATGGCACCAAATAATTTGAACAATTTACATGTTCGAGATGTGTCCCGAAACACCCACATGAAAAATGAATGAAAAAATCAATATAAATTATATATAATCCCATATAAACATCATAAATAGATCAAAAATCATGGAATGAAATTAAAATAAGGACTAAAATCAAAACAATTCTCTCCATTAAAAAACACTATATTAAAGTTAAATGTGTGTTACTTCACATCATTAATAGTTTATCAATCCTCACTAAAAAAATACACCAAGTGCATATGGGGAGAGTTTGATGATTATAAGGAAACCTCGAATTGGTTTCCCCAATTTACAATATTTTTTCTATGGTTTCATGGAAATAATATTCATAACTAAAAAATTAAACCCATTAATATTTGAAAATATTAAATTTTATGATATAATATATAATTAAGTTATTGAATAAATTACTTAATATTGAATTTTTTTAGTAAATATTTAGATGAACTCCTTTTCATACCATAGTTTTTGAGAAGGATTCATAGTAGAATCCCTTTTGAAAAAAACATTGGTAAACAAAAAATATATGGATGACTTTATTGAATCACTGTGTCTTAGTATGAAAGAACCAAATATCATTCATTGATCATCATTGATCATAACAAAAATCTTTCCCCTCTTGAAAGAAACGCACTCATTCACTTGATTAAGAGTGGGGGAGGAGCATCATTTCACTCCATTCATGGGAGCGTCTCTTGAGAGAATATTTTTTGTACAACTATTCTCTATACACTAATAGAAATGATAATAATTGGGTATATAAAATTTGGTTCATATAATTAGTTATTTCATATATTCCATTTTCCAATTTCATTAACCTATATAAATTTCACATCAAATAGTAATAATAATAATTTTTATATTTTATTATGTGATCTAACACACAAATATTTAACTATATTTTCTAAAATAAATAAAAAAATATTTATTTAATTTATATTAAAAAAACCATTACACCCATAACATTAACTCTACTATTTGATTCTCTATACTAATTATCAATCCTTGAATAATAAATATTTATCTAAATAAGTCAATAATTATTATTATTAAATAAATATATATTATATTAAATAAGTATAAAATAAATATTTATTATTATTATTTTTAAAATGATAAATTGTTTTTTAACATGACAATAAACAATAGTTAAATAAATAGAATATATTTTATTAATTAATTTTTACAACATTAATAAATATTTATTTAAAATTCAACACAAATATATATTCATTTGAATAATTATTCATTTAATTTATCTGATTAAAATTATCTAAATAATTATTATATAACAAGTTTAGAATAATTTTAATTTTAATTTTTTATTTAAACTAAAAATTAACTTATATTTTTTTATACACACAATGTCTAAACCTCTTGGACTTGTTCTAATTTAATCAGATGAAGTATCTTAATATCCATAGATAACATCCTGTAATAGGTCAATATACCCATAAAGAATGAATATAATTTTCCAATGAAAAAATATATCATATTGATGATTTAGATGTATTATAATCCCTTTATCACTATCTCTTATCAGTCTGGTTTCACACATTGTGTCATTAACCTATATAATTAATTTATCATTCATTGAAATTCCTAAATGTTACTCATAAATAATCCATCATAGCATTAAACTTAATCATACAACTCTATCTCAATTTAATGTCTAAATTAAACTACTTACATTAAAATTCAATGTGAAACCCCTTTATCAATGTACTAATTAATTTATTATCACTTATGAAACACCAAATCTATATGCCCTCATTGCATGCGTATATCATCATGGATTTAATCAATATATCAAATTACACGATTCAATAAATATATTAATAAATGTTTTATGTCTAATGATCAATAGAAACATCTTTATGTTTGAATATTTAATGAATTATAATGAAGAGAAATATTTTTTATTGGATTTTATCTAATAATATCTATCTTGGATGTTACCACTTGGGAACTTCATGAGAATAAGCTTCAGTATTTTATGGGACTCTTATACCTGCAATCCTTCATCATGAGCATCATGTTACTTAGATTTCATGATTCTATTGAAAAAATATTTAAGAATATTTTAATATATTTTCAAGGTTTACATTATATTGGGGATTAACAATAAACTATTAATGGGATAGATACTCTATGGTAATTATATCCTAAATATTAAATGCAAAAAACTCTCATTGAATGGTAATATATTCATTATTATTTAGTTATTTTAAAACAATGTCAATGAAAAGGAAAAGGTTAGTTGTTTCTAAGGATTGAGATATCAAAAACTATCACTTTCACATGAGACAACCACAAACTAACTCTTTATCCTCACATTTTTTATTTCACTTGAAAACCCTACTAATGGATATACATAAATGGTAGAAACATCCCAAATCCATAATAGAATATTAGAACATTTAATACAACTATGAATTAATTTTATATTTATAATAATAGATAATTTTAATTTATTTTTTGTCTATATAAATGATTATTCTTATTGAATAAATTAAAAAAGTCTTGGAGAACAATATTAAAAACTTTAAAAAATGGTTCCCAAATAACATACTAGGATATGACATAAAGAACACACATAATTGATTAAATAATATGATATACATTATTACATCATATTAGAATAATGTAAACTATTAAAATATTATTTTAAACACATAACTTTAATAAATATATAATAATTTAAATACATATAATAACCCTCATTGATCTGTATTGTATTACCATCACCACTATGATGTAGATAAATTAATGTATGTATAGAAAAAAAAACACAGTATATTTAAAATATTTATAAACTCCTGTTTTTGATATTATTTGAAACCTCCACTTGATGGATCCTATATAATTTAGTAGGTGAATTGAATAATTGATGATATATGAATATAAACCGATATTATCCATAGTATAGTTCACATGGTTTATTTAAACATGGCATTTTTAATATTTTTTCTAAGCAATTTTTTGAAGTATTCATTATCTAAAATATAATAAGGTGGAATATTAATATTACCTAATGGTTTTTTATTTTTGAGCTTAAAAACCCATCTATGTATATATTAAGCAGAATCATTTTGTATTATATGAAAAATAAATTTCATTCATAAATTGGTTATATGTTTTGAATTATTAATTCATCATTCAGTATCGATATTGGATATTTTTTATTTATAATTTAAATAAATTCTCAAGCATAAATTATTAAAACCAAATTCATTTCAATTTAAATAATGTATCCTTATTTATAAATATACTCTTTGAAAAATAATTTTTCCACACTCAATTAAAAAATTATAGTTTCAAATGAATCAATCCATATATAATTTTTATAACTTATACTTCTATCTATTAACATTTAAATCATCCTCTTTATACCAATTAAATTTTTTCCAATCATCTTATAATGATTCTGATTATGAATATAATATATTTAATTTAATACATATAAAAAAAATATTATATTAAAATTTTATTAAACCTTAATTGGATGTAACATTTTGGTTCTCAGTAAATTTATAATTATTCATTATCTAATGAACTTTCTTGTCCCATGTGAATTAAATATCCTCTAGTCCATTTCACTCCACTTTAATCATTTATATCTATGAATGAATTTATAAAGTATACATTTAATTTAAAATTTTCTTTGTATTTATAACCTTTTATTTCATATTTTTCACTAAAAGGGTTGAGGAACTATGATCCAGTATTAATAATTTTCTTAGTAAACTATATTAAAAATTTTCCTAAATAGATTCTCCATACTAATATCATATAGTTATGAATGTTTATGGAGTATCTAGGTGGTATATATCATAATATGATATTAATGTATAAATTATTTTGAATTTGGAAGAACCAATTCACAAACATACTAATGTAAATTAATGTTATGAGTGAAATATCACAAGATAGGTACATCTATTCATCCTTATACTAGTATAGTGTTGGGAAAATTTAATTTTTCTTAACCCTATATTTACCTTTATCAAGAGATAGGAGATTAGATATTATAGTTTATAGAACCACATCTTCATTTTTCATCCTCATATCTTCCAAAATTATATTTATAAGGATCCATTGGATAGTAAATTCAAAAAACATGTATCACATGTAACCATCCTTTTCACCGTCCCTCTATTATTAAGGAAATTGATCAAGAATTTGGAACATTAGTATATAAAAAATTATTCCAATTGTAGTGATGTGAATAAAAGGAAATACTACAATTACAAATTTTTAATGGAGATGACATTTTTTTGACAAAAAATTATCACAATATGTTCATGGGTTATCTTTAAATTTTCTATAATAAATTAAAGCTTATTTTTTGTTTATGCTTATTAACAATATGTTATGTGATAGATTTTATTTGATAGTCTCTCGATATTTTATCAAATCCGAGTATTCCTATATTTTTTATTTGAAATATAATATCACATGGATATTACAATTGAAAAAAATATATATTTCACTTAAAACAACTCAGACATAGTCATTTTTAGATTACTTAATGTTATATATGTGGTTAGTATTTTTGGATTCAATGACTCATAGTTCATTTATCTTTTGATTATATTCCTCGAAATAGAAGTAAAGAACAAATATTTACTCAATACACGACTTCTTATTACACCATGTCTTGTGGAGGTAATCACCCTAGATTCCATCTTGGTTTTTTTGAGCAAAAAAAAAGATAAACTCACTGGTAATTGAAATCCCATTAATGGAGGCTTGGTGGGTACCTTAAACGACGTTTTCATTTAAAATCGTGAATTGGAATGAATTTATGATTTAATATTTTATTGATTTTTTTTATATTATATTTAAATTTTCTTTATTTTAACCTTTACATGATTAAAAATAAAAGTTTTATTTCACATAATTAAATATCCATTTCATGATAAAATATTTTATATATAATAAATTTATTTTATTCGATATAGAATGATTGATAATTAATTTATATATGTGATATTTTTAAAATATCTAAAAAAATGAACCGTATAAATAAAAAATATACAATGGAATTTCAAAAGAAAAAAATTTACGACATGATGAGGAAGAGTTTTTCGAATTATCAAGCATACGAAAAACTAACCTTTGACCTAAGGAAATCTGACCTTGAGATAAGAATGTGATGAGTTACAAAATCTATACATAGATCAGTTTATCACCTTGGTTAGTATCACATATACTCTATATAGAATAATATCATCTCCACTAAGATCTAAATTCTTTATTTATTCTTACTGATATGAATGTTAGGTTAATAAGGGTTTAGGGTCACATAAATGAAAATATGGATTTCGAATCGTATACCTAATAAATATTAAGGTATTATATGAATATAATCAGAATTAAACTAATAAAAAATTAATTAAAAAATTCCCTCCTAATTATGTTAAACATAAACCCAAAAAATATATAGAAATCCATGTTCTTCATCATCCATAGATATGAAAACTACTTGAAGAATTCATTTCAATTCATTCTATGTTATTATAAATATTATCCAGAAAATAAATTTGGATTCATTAATTAATTTATTTATCTTAATTTATAATCCATAGAGTCCCCTAGATTCTCATCCACCTTGATTTTGATTAAAGTTAAATAAGAAAAAGTATTTCAAACTAACTATGTACATTGAATTTACTGCTGTAGACCTAGAAAATACCCTATTTTTTCTAAAACCCATATATGATTTTAAATTATTACATGATGTATACCATTATAACACATGAAATGTGATTATTACTTTTATGGTCCTTGATTTTTGTAGTGTACTTACACAACTTGTATTCCTGCATGATCTGTGCTGATATACACAATGTGATGTTCCATGAGTCAAGCCATGCAATAAGAACGATGATTATAACAACATGACAAACATTAAATATACATGTTCTATTATATTTTAAAATCCTCTGAAGTGCACATTATGTATGATGACCATACAAATCATGTTTCTATTGTATATACAGAATATTAATCATTTTTTGTTTTATAATATGGAATTACATAGAAAAGTTTATCAGTATGTATTTCATTCACAAAACACTATTACAGATCATATACACAATACTATACACAAAGTTGTTCAATTTTACATTAAATAATGTATTCTATTAAAATATTCACTCACATAATGCACCTTATTGAAGGATAATTTATATGATTCATCTTGAATTACACAACATGTACTTCCAAAAACTCATAATGTGATTCATTATTGGCTATCACTACATTCCTAGTACTTTGTGTGTTG
This sequence comes from Viscum album, assembly GCA_963277665.1. NCBI lineage: Eukaryota > Viridiplantae > Streptophyta > Magnoliopsida > Santalales > Viscaceae > Viscum > Viscum album. Next base: position 1,061,175,398 of record OY728120.1, on the reverse strand, counting down.
CACACATGTTAATTATAGATTACATATAATTTAAATACTTTTACATATTATTTACTTCAAAAAATGAATTTTAACCAGGATTGTGGTCTCTATGTGATGTGTTTCAATTAAATATCATGTACATTGACCACATAGCTTTTATGATTATCACGAGTCTACCCCATGAGGGTTTACATGGAATGAACTCCAACCACACATCCCGTACACCATATTAAACCTTATGAAAACTTGATGTCAATATATATATTTGAATGACACTCTTTACTATTGAACTAAATGATATTCTTGGATTTAAGTGTCCCCTCATTGTGTGGATGACCTAGGGTATACAACATATACTATTTAATTACACACCATGTATCTCTGTCATGTAACCAAAATCAATGACACCTAAAAATAAGATAATTATGAGTTATTCATCATTTCATAGCCTCTTAATTGTAATTTAAAACTAAATTATTGTGTAATCTAATTTTTTATAATAATGAATATAAATAATGAAATAAAAAAATTGAAAAAATATTAGAAATTGATGAATAATTTAAATATATAACTATGATTTTATTCCACATGGTGTTTTTATAGAAAAGTAGAAGTAATGGGTCCCATAAAAAAAATATTTTTCATTGATTTCAATAGATAAAATGCATAGAATATAACAAACAAACCCTAAAAAATTAAAATAGAGTACATTTTCACGTATAATTATTAATTAATTAATAAAAATCGATACATACACATTAAATTATTTACTCAATGATTATTTTATTAACGTATTTTTTATACCGTTTTTGGTAGTGTGGGATCTAAAGTAGAATCCAATTTGTAGTGTCCAAACATGCTCCATGAATCTCAGAATGACACCATTGGATCTATGGGTGCTAGAGTAATATAATAGATTAATTTTTTTCATTTTTCATTGATCCCAATAAGTATCCATACTCTCTTGAAATACTCTCTCTTGTTTTGTCATTCTAGAAATGGGGTATAGTGATTATTTATTCCTATTTGTTAGAGTGTATCTTGGGAGAATACTGTTGTGCATAATAGTTCTCTCACCACAATATAAAGGAAATATGTTTAGTTTATATACTTAATGTTATATAATTTGTATCAAATATAGTCCATCAATAAATTTTCATTGTCATAAGTAAAACACATGTGAAATTTATGTTTTATTTCAATTATTTTCCATGATCTATGCTATCTTAGACATATATAAATATAATTTCATAAAATAAATAAGTCAATATTTTTTATAATGATATTAAATAAAATATATCTTTTCATCATGAAACATCACTTTTCGATTTAATCCTCAAAGATATTTATCAATCCTTGAATCATAAATAAACATTAAAATAAATAAATATATTTAAACTATTAATTCATTCATTAAAATTGATGTCATATTAACTAAAAATTGAATAAATATTTATTAATATACATTTAACAAGATAATTAATCATTTTTTACCTTACGAATAAAAATGAGACCAATAAATAGAATACATTAACCTCATTATTTATTACCATACCAATAAATATTTATTTACTATATAACTCACGTATACATTGTTTTGAATAATCATCGATCTAATTTATAAAATAAAACATTCTAGTATAATTATTGATCCACATTACATAATTAATAAATATTCAAATAGTAACATTCAAATATATTTTTAATGGAGATTCTAGGTATATATAATGTGTGATCCGTTCGGTGTCTTTCCTAGTGGTATTTGACAATCTTTCCAAAATTTCAGGATTAGAATTCAAAAATATGAAAACTAACCAATGGAGAATTATTTTAATGTTTCAATAACAAAACATAATATGGATTCTCATCATTTACTATAATTCCACAATAAATATATCTAATTATGAAGGTCTCATTCTTAATGTCATCATCCATTATTATTGTTATACCATTATTTTACATTCATGAAACACAAAAAATGATATAATTTTGTGGACATAAACTTATCAGACTGTTATATTTCAATGAAATGGATAAATATGATAAAATCCATTAAAATGGGAGAAAAAAAATCCTTAACTGAATAATTCATTAATTTCATATCACTTTTGACACACCCAACAAATCTTACATTACTATAACGATATGTTATCATGGATTTCATCAGTGAATGAATTTAATTATTAATGATTTATTTTCATAATAATTAAAACTCAAAGTAACAACAATGAAATACACAATTAGTAATATATAATGACACATAATCATTTGGAATTCATATTTCTAGGTCTTCTATAATATTATTATCTCTTAATGATTTTCAATTTCAATTTTCTTTAGAATATGTTTATTTGTATTATAAACATCTTACACTAGATATCCTGCATCCTCTATGTCTTTTCAAATAGATTTTATCCTAACATAGATCATATATATATATATAATAATAATAATATCCCATTAAGGTTATCTTTAGAGTATGGAAATTATATGACCTTTCAATGTGATAGATACTCTAATAGAATTATCATATTAAAATTATTCAAAAGAACACTCATTATTGGGTAAGATATTTTATAATATTCAGGTATTAGAAAATACAGGTAATAAAATGTACAACCGATATCGGATCAAGATCACCAAATCCAACATAATACCACTAAATTAGTATGATTCCACATTTATCCTCAACTTAGATTATTTAGTGTGATAAATTTAGATAAATTTAAAAACGTTTATTGTGACACTCAACCCATCTAAATACTAAACCATTAAAATAAAAACCATTATTAAAAATAAATAATAAATAATTTACAGAAACCATATTAATAATAAATATAAACTTATAACCACCTATAAATTATTATAATATGCCTCAAATAAGACTGGTTATTTAAAATATTATCATATATCCAATAAAATAATTTTATTTCAACTAAACTTGATAACTATGAATCCTCTTAAACACTCCATTTTTTCTACAATTAAAAAATGAAAAGAAAAATCAAGAAATGGTTTCTAACTTGTAATAGATTATTTTAAAAGAAATATATAAAATCAAATTAAAGATAAATAGATCATACGATGACAAAATTCAAAATATTAATTTAATAAAAAAAACCCAAAATAATGTTATTTAACAATTGGATACCTCTTACCTTGAATCATCAGTTTAGAAATGAAGAGTGAAAAAAAAATCATAGAAAGGGTCATGAAAATACAACACAAAACACATATATCTAAAGAAGGAGTATAAAAAACTTTTATAAAAAATCAACCACATATTCACTAACCCTTTTATCCAAATAAAGAGTATGAAATTTCATTGGAAGTATAATTTTACCAACACGTTGTGACATGAATATATCCCCCATGAATGCAAAGAAAAACATACACAAATCTAAAATATCATCCAAATTTCAGTAACATATATTGTTCCAAATAAATATTATTTATTAAAATAATAAACCATCTCACTCCCCTAAAAAATCATAAATATATATCTTTAAATGTTCTATTTCACTTTTTACTCAACTAACAATCCTCTACCCCGGACATCCTTCCACACATCGATATCAATCATTTCCTCCATTTTTCCTATGTGTTCCTAAAATATTATGTTTTATAAATATCTAACCCAAGATAATTATATAATTCAATCATGTTTTATTTTTTCATACCTATTACTAGATTATTCCCATACATTTAAATATTATGTGGATATCCTATAAAAGTCAGTAATCATTATTTGTTATCTTGGTTATAATGTGGATATGAAAAATTTAAATAAAGAATAGATAGTTATTGTATAAGGTATATGACTTTTCTAACCAATCCTACACCAATTAATGCTGAGATTATTTTAAGAAACTTTTATTTCACCAAATCATTTATCCTTTTCTTTATATAAAACTATAAAACATTTCAATTTTTGTTATCACTCTTTCAAATCACTTTTCATATTGCATTATCTCTGACAAACATTCCACAACTCAATATACCTATTTCATAAAATATTTTTTACATATATCATATTTACACACCCTTTTTATGGTCCTGTTAATTTATAGTAGAATTTAAGGTTCATATTCACAATGATAACAAAACTCAATTGAAACCCAAAATAACATAAAATTATATTCACTAACATTTAGATAAAAAACTTAAATTAAAATAATTATTTTACAATAAAATACATGTTTACGTTAAGAAAATTAACACCATATATATACTATATAATTTCCTATTTTTACTGAAATGATAATTTGAATAAATATATTATTTTAAAATTTATTTAAATATCTTATTTGAAATCATTATATTTAAAATTAAAAGCATATTTAAAAAAATAATTTATATATGTATAATTAAAAATTCATAATCCCATTTGCTAAAAATTTATTATACCTAAATAAATATTTATGAAAAATAGTTATCATTAAATCCATTTTATAATATCCAGGGAATTATTATATAATTATTATATTGACACCTTCCAATCATAAAATCAAAACATTATCTCAAACATTTTGAACAAAATACACAACAAACTCTGTTAAAATTGTTATTTTTCAATTACAAATATTAAAATATGAAACTAAACTGAGAAATAATATATAATAAATCAATATATTTTTATAATTTTAATATTAATTGAATGTTATCTCAAAGAAATAATATCATTCCACACTGTAAATACAAACAATCCAATTCACTAAATAAATCAATTGTAATTTAATTCATAAAATTCCCTCTCTACCTAGATAATTTATAAATATTATTCCATAGACCTTCATTAAAAAATCTAATAATATAATATAATCAACCAACACATAAATTATTACACAAAACCACTTATGATTTCCCAAATAAAATATAAAATTTTATTTTATTAACTTATTTCAAAAACTAACATCCAAATTATTTATCAAACTACTATTTACTACCATTACGAAAAAAGTATATTTATTAAAAAAAATATCACACTAAAATCCATACGTTATTAATATCACATTTATAAATAATACATCTATATTTTTATCTATTTTAAATATTTTATAGGAAATAACTTGATTCTAATTTGTACAGAACTCTTTGACATAACGATACACTAAAATGTCATATGAATAATATAATAAAAACACAAAAATAATACTTTCCCATGAATACCGATACATTCATAATAATGTTTAAAAATGGATATAATATAAAATTTCATATTTTTCATATCAATTCTATATATAAATTTACTTAATCCCCAACCACCGCAATTTCCATAGGGAACTTATTATGAAAAAATACCAAATTTCTCATATATCAGATTCAAAAAAATCACAAAAATATGATTAAACTAGTGACAAACATGTATGGGTGGTATAATTACAAAAAACTATTAAAATTTACTGTGTTATAATCAAAAAGTAACCCTTGATCCATCCTAAAAAACCCATATCATTCATGTGGATTTATATATGATTATATTACACCTAAATAAAAAAACTAGGATTATAACCCTATCATCCTAAAATATATAATATTGAAGGAGGGATAGTGAGAAATAATAGAGTAATTTACAATTGTTCTATATAATTATCCACTACAAACTATCACTTAATGGTCCTCGATTAGAGGAGAAGGGAGAATAAATCTATGTTGGTCAATATAATGGAAATGGAATGTTAAATATAGGGGAGATATTGTTTATTCATTGAATAAATGGTACATTATATAATTGAATAATTTATCTACATATTTTTCCAAACAAACTAGGTTAAATATATTTATCCCCACCACAGTTAACCATTTTAACATTAATATAGAGTATTTAGTCTATATTGATTACACCAAAAAATCCAAAGCTAATTTTTAAATATTATTCAAATCCATAAATTACAAAACACATCCTTTGTTGGAATTATTTAATTATATATATAAAATAATCAATTATAATTTCCCAAATACCATAAAAACACCACTTTTAAAAAAACATAAATATGATTATCCTTAATTATAAATATCTAATTTATTTTTTAATATAGTTAAGACCATTTAATTTAATTTTAATAAATGGAGTGTCCCAATATCATCAACATAAAAAATTTACCCCCAAAGAACCATCCTAGTGAAATTTATTTGATCAATAAAATCATTACATTATTGTATACCAAATTCTAATCTCTATTTGAGATGAAATTTATTTATTTTTAATTGAAAATAAAATCTCAAGAGGCATATTATATCATATAACATAATAATTTTTAGATTAATTATCTTCCTTCCATAATTCAAATATTAAAATCACATCTTGATAAATTCAACCAAATTTGTACCCCATTACTGGACTCCCTATAACAATGATTTCATATTTCAATCTAAATGATTTTATTATGGAAAAGTGAAACCAATTTCTTATGTAAATCCATCATGAACTCCCTACTTGAAATATAGTAACATTATATACCCTAATAGATCAATATAATGTATATATATATATATATATTCAATTCATGTTCTATAACACTCAATAAATAAAAATATCTGAATACAATATCCAAATCAAATAATAATTTCAAAATAATGCTCATTACAATCCCAAACCAACAATTATTATTCCTTTTAATAAAAAACACACAATTTATAAATATATTTCATTTATTATTTATTTATATCCAAAAACTCATCTTAATGGGTTATAAATAAATAAATAAACCAAAACTCTCACTACATATTAGGATTTTTTTCATAATATTCACTCAGCATGTGAATTTTTACATTAAAAAATACCTCTTTTAAAAGACATCCATTTAGTTTGGATGTAATGAATAAAAATCTATGCTTTGATAATGTAAAATTTTGAAAACATTACACAATTTAATGATTCAAAAAACTAATGCATAATGATTATTTCAAGGGATAATATCTTAATAAATATTTTCCTATCACATTATTTAACCCCTCAAATGTTCTTAAAACCATTAAATATTAATAGTTTTTATAGGTAAATGAATATTATAATAGAAAATGACACTATGAGAAATAAAAATTAGTCATTAAAAATAATTCAAACACATAATTCTGTTAAATGAGAGTAATTTATTATAATAACTAGAAATAAAACATGTTATTAAACCATATACCTAATCATCAGTTATTTTTATCCCTTATACAGTATTTCTAGACCATCACATCAATAAACCTATAATGTCTACTCTTTATTACAAGAATTTTTTATTGGTTTCTTTAATGGACATGTTATTAACATAGACTTATTTTCAACCTTCAAATTTTCAATAATCTATCTTCACATATTACTGATAGAATTATAACATTTCCAAATAATATTATATTTTTATGTATTTATCCAACTAGGATACAATATTTAATATACATTATTATTAAGAGAAATTTTTTGGAATACAATGAAGAAAATTTGTTGTTTGTAGTATCTTCATCATGGAAATTGAGTAATGAATTTATTTTAGGTCTATTATATTGTGTTTTATTCTCAATAAATAATATTAGTCTATTCTCATGTTTTTTCAAACCATATCATGTGCAAGATAGCTTTTTACCAAATTAAATTCTCTAAAGAATATTAATTGTTGTATATTTTTATTAAACAACATTCATAATATGATGACTATTGGAAACAATATGTTATTAGATAATGGATAGTTAAAATCACTAATACTATTAAATAATATTTAAAATCATACAATTTTATGAAAAATTTTATATTTTGTGAATTAACATCATGGGTCAATCAAAACAACATTTCGAAACATAACAACACATCTTATAATTAATTAATTTTGTAAATGGGTAGAAACATGAGCCACAATTGATGATTATTACAATAATGTCATGGATTTTATGATAATAAATTAATTTTTTAGATTTATTGTGTTTAGGATCATTATCCACAACCAAGGTTCAAATTTTTATAATAGTACAATGAAAGTGATTTTGTCTCAAAATGGGGAATTACATTGAGTATACACCACATATCACCCCTAAACCTATAGGGAGCCCATTATATATTATAGGGAGGTAAATAATATAATATAGCAATCATACTACCCATATATATAATATGATAATCCATATCTTTTATACACATTATTTCATGATTTTTTACACATATTGAAATCCCAAAATATTGATAGGACAACAGTCTTGGAAAAATAAGACATATAATACTATGACATGAAAATAAGATACAAAATATTTATTTAAAACTATATAATGTTATCCTACAATCTATTTAACTCTTAATACTACACCGGATAACATTTTGGAATGAATAAGAAATTGGTAGGTTGTAAATTACTATTAGGGAGTAACCAATAGATAATATAATGAATTTAATACATATGATTCATGTGTAATATCATGGTGATATAATAGTGTGAGAATCATAAACATGAAAATTGAATCGTGACATATGATTATAACTATAAGACATCATATGAATGTGGGGAAAATATAAAATATGAATTTATAAGCATATCTATGACAAACTATATTTTAATATAATTTAATTAATGATTTATTATATTAAGGTACATATAATATAATATTAGATGAAAATTAGTCCTAGTGACTTTGGGGAGTTAGGTATATAGCATAATAACATAAACCATTTGTACAACAATATTAATTATAAATTCCACAAAATTTAATTAACATTTCATTGCTTTTCTAAAACAACATTGGATTACCTCGGGATGTATATAAAAATGGGGTGAGCTATAAATCCCATTAATAATATAATTTAGTACATGTAGTTACATAGGTATATAAAGGTAAAATAAGAGGTTTCTTATTCATAATCTAGAGAATCTAATAACAATATAAAATGTTAATTTAATGGAAACATGGGAATTTGAAATGAACATAAACATGACATCATAAACAAACTTCAGGGCCGACCACCATGACTTAATATTATATTATATTTTTATGCTCTCTTATAAACCATATGTGGTATCTCATGATATAAAAATATCTAATTTTGTACAGGGTTATAAAACATTAGGCCCACCTGTCATATTCATATCATGTACATTAATAAGTGTGCCACATAGATCATACCAACATAAAACACCATTCATAAATTTTAACCCCATGATTTGGGATTAAGGGTTAAATACAAGAATTATATTTTAATTTTATTATATGTACATCTTGGTTAATAATATTTAGTGGAAATAATGATCGGAATTCTATAAAAAATCATTCTCATGGAAAATTGCAGGATAATTTTGACAGAAAAATCAGGATACAAATGTATTGATTGAAATAGTATAATGATACTGGAAGGGAATTATCATCACTTATACATCATAAGTAAAGTAATATGAATTTATATTAATATACCCCAACATGGAAATTGGATATAATAATGTATAATATAAATATGGTGCATGAATTAACTGGGGAAAAAGAGTATCCATTACCTTGAGAGGGAACTTATAAAGAATATGAGGAGATTCTTTAGAGCCTAATGGAACCATAAATGGTATATTTAAATGGAATTAAATAGTAACATAATTCTCAAAGGGTTTTTAATGAAGAGAGATGGGTGGTTGTGTCTGTTTTTATTGAAAAATTGGCTGGAATTATTTAATAATTTTTAAACAAAGGATTTGTCGTCTACATAATAAAATAATAATAAATAAAAACATTTCCTTGGTTTACCCATGGATCCCCTAAATATAAGTGGTTTTAAATATTACATAAGTCTCAAATCTAACCCCATTAAAATAATAGCTTTCGTGATTTTGAAGTGCGTAATGTTTATACAAAATTAATTTTAAAGAAATAAAATAAAATATTGCTTATGTTGTATTTACTAAGGGTCATTAAAATTTAAAAAAACATGTAAAAAAATTATATTAAATGTATAGAATAATTTTATTTATAGATACACTTAATAGTATTTGGTACATCACTTTTTTGATTTTGTAATGTCATAATACACACCGAATATTTATGCAATATTTAATTTTTAACCACAGGATTATCATCATAGAAAATTATGAAAAAATTAAAATTTGATAACTTATACATGGAGAATTAGAAAATAATATTTACTACATCAAAATTATTCTCAAAATCTGAACATTTCCACTTTTAAATGAAATATCTCTATTTATTGAAAAATAAGGGTTCAATGCTGATAATAGTTTTTTAACCATTATAAAAATTATATTTTAAATTATAAAATAAGTTTATAATTTATTTTTAGATTAATATTATTTAATAAGAATATTTTATTAAAATAACATTTATTTCAAAAATATTAAATTCATTAAAAAGAGTTCTTGGATAGAAACTATATATTTTTGAGAAATATAATTTTATTTTCATGATATTATATTATAATTTATATCGTGCACATTATTTTAATTATTTATAAATTAAAAAATTGGATAAATATAATAAATATTTTATAATATATATATAAAATATCCAATCTTGGAATATATATACATAACCCCTTCATAAACCAACATAATCATTGTGTGTATGATGTAAGATGGTGAAACACTCATGGTTTGGTTTAATGAACATAGTCTGCATCATGATGATGATATGTTTGGGAATCTCTAATAAAATATTTCACTTAGGGTTTATTAATAGAATTATATCTTGCGGTAGGTCCTGGGAAATTCTCAAAGATGTTATCTCCCTATGAATCTCTGATAAATGGGATTCATAGGGTACAATCCTACTAGTTGAGGCCATATCTTCATTTTTTTGAGTCAAAATGATTTATCACAATCCATAATATATATTAATCATAATAGTCCTTATGAATGGCTATGTTATCAATGGTTATTATGCCTAAAATTATTTTAATAGTGAAATAATATAACATACAATTTTTAAAAAACACCTAACTTTTTCATGTATTTATTATAACATCATTACTTAATATGGAATTTTTTTCATTTGGAAAAAGAATTTAATTTGCAAAAAATTATGTCATTACATTAATCCACCTTCCAAAACATAACCCTTAAAATTTAATTTCATATAATAAAATATATTTTATAACTCTTATTTAATCTCCCATTTTGACTCCCATATTTTTTATCAAAACTTTTGTTTCCTCCAACATATTTTTACTATGTGAGTTTTTTGTTTCATAGAACATTTTATCTATGATCTAAAATCCTCACTAGTTTCTCAAAATCTAAAATATAATTATTCAATTGTACCACATCTAGATTTAGTTAATGTTATTGGTCTCTTTTATACTTCATCAAGAGGGATACATTGAATATATCATGTACTTGTGATAAGTGTGGTGGGATTTCTAGTCGATAGGCCAGAATACTCATGTGATCTGGGATCTCATATATGCCAATATATCTTGGAATATTAAATCCTTTTCCCCAACCCTCATGAATTTTTTCCCTGGTAATATATGAAGTAAAAACATATTTTTGACCACAAACACGAGGTATTATCAATTATTATATTCATATATTTCTTTTTTGAATTATCATGGATTTCATATTACACTAAATGGTTTGAATGTTCTTTGTAATCTCTTATATAAGATCAGGTCCCATTAGCTTACACTCTCCATCATCACCCCATTATGTTTTTTATGATACCTCTTCCCACATATATCTGTAATAGGTGTTATTTGAATGCTATAATGTAAACTATTTTTATAGGATAACTCCACCTGGGGAATGTCCCAATCCCAACTTCTTTGAAAATAAAATAAATATTATCTCAGAGTATCCTATATTATATTTTTGGTTCTCTCAGAATGACCATTAATTTGACAATGATTAACATTATTTAAACTCAAATATTAATCCACTATATACTGAAGGATTTTCTAGATCCTTTTTGGAAATCATGAATGTTGATTAAATAGTATGGATATTTTTTCTTTTTATAGTCTAAACATATCTCTTTTATATATTTTGTATAGTTTTTTAATATAAAAATATTTTTTTGATAGTAATGAAATATGCTGAATTTTTAAGACAATAATCTACAATGCATATCGCATTATTTATATTAGATTCCTTCGCGGGTCCTATGATGAAATCCATGGATATGTTTTAAATTTATATAATGGTAAAATAAATGGTTGCATCATACCCTTAGACTTCTCTAATTCTCCCTTATATTATTGATGTGACATGTATTGAGAAAAAATTCTATAATCTCCCTTTTAATGTTATCACATTACATATTTTTCTTTAGATCTATAGACATCTTAGTGATTATAGAATAAATATCCAATGATTTGTTATACGCTTTATTCAAATGTTCACTTTTGATATTTGGTATAAATGGGACTCATATTCTAGTTCAAAATCATATAACTCCATCATTACTAAATTTTCTATATGAAATATTCACTACCATTTTTATCACATAATTTTATTTTTGGGATTCCTTTATCATCTCAATAATTCTTGGTTGAGAATATATTTGAGAAAGTTATGTTGTTTTATCCTTTTATTATTCCCATATCCTTCCATTTTATCTCAATGATGACTATATCCATTAAAATCATCCTCAATAATATGGTTACATGATAATTTATACTGAGACTCTCTATCACATTATTCACCAACACTGTATTGTAATGGATGGAAAAATCATAATCCATTATCAGATCTAACCTCTCCATTGGTTCATGTTGATATGGTTTTGGGTTAATATATATTTGGGAATTTTATGATCATTATATATGTCATAATTTTCCCCATAAAAAAATTTATCCAAATCATCAATGTTAAGATCATCATATATAATTCTAGATCATATTCTAGGTTCATATACTCATTGTAATTTAATTTAAAGGTTGTATAGGATTTCACTTTTATATCCTTCATGAGTAAAAAGACAATCCATTTTATGAAAAATCACAATAGTGGAGAAATCCTTCCTCGTTGGTGGGTAATGTGAGTACAGGTGCAGTGATTATCCTCTTCATTAACTCTTTACTTATCTCCCCTCATCCATTAGTCTAAAAAATTTGATTCTCTTCCAATTAACCATGGTTAATATGTAAGAAAACCCTGAGATATTTCTCAAAAATTGATGATAGTATCCATCAAATCTTGTAGAACTCAGGATTACAATCATCGATGTTGGTCTATTACATCCTTCAATTAACTATTATTTTTTATTACTTATAGATTTCACATTTATTGTTATAACATCCACAATAATGTAACATTCTCCTTCAAAAATTATCATTTATTGTACTTCACATACTTCTTCTCTTGTCTCATGGTCCTTAGTAACATCATTAAAATACTATATATGTTCCACCTTGATTTTTGATTAGTTATGAATATAATCTATAAAGACTATTACACTTTTCTATAGGTAATCCATAAAGACCCTATTCATCAAGTGAATAAATATAGGTAGAGGATTATTTTTTCAAAATGTCTTCGCTATGAACTAATGGTGATTGTACCTTATACGAAAAGTAGTATTAGGGATATCATACCTTTTTAGGATTATTTGATAATATCATGACCAAAGAACCAAATGGTAGATGTATTGGGATTTATATAGATGATCAAACAATTCATAAATATTTGGTAGATGATATGTTCAAGGGTGGTAATTCTATATGGAATCTTGGATATTGGAAATCCTCTAGGTATATGTTTGATTGAGAACTCAACATCTCAACCAGAACGAAGACCAGGAAATACTTAATGAAATAAATAAATTAATTAACAAATAATGGGTAGTTCATCATTGATGATCATTTCCTCATTATCAATCATATAGGACATGTATGATTTCTCATAAGGAAATAATATCAATCTTGAGAATAGGATTCCAAAGGAGACTCATTCTTCTCCATTCAGGTGTATAGAATTAAAAGGCAATTTATGATAAAGAGGGTGGTTTATTTATATCTAAAATTTATTTCATATGATTACAAGGATATCAAATCCATGCCCGTAATAGAATTGAATTTCTCTAAAGTGATTATCACATGGTATTCTAGGAAATTCATCCAAAAAATTTCAATATAGCATGAGTCATGTTCTTGTGTTGCAAAAAATGGCCAATTTTATGTCTTTACCAATTACACAACATCTTTGTTTTAATGTGGTTTTTGAGTAGTTCTACTAATCATGAATGATATGAAGGAATAAATATAAATAAAATTAAACATTAGGTTTTTTATCCTTCAATGAATAACTAGAAAAAATATCACCAATTCATTGTTTGGATCTACCTCACCTGATGTGAAAACATAATTTCACCCATTCTGTATTGTCCTTGGAGGTTATTGTCATTATTCTTCATTGAATACCCTTGGATTTGTGAATCTATTTACAAATAATTTTTATTTCAATCATTTGAGTAATTTTAAAATTGGATGGGTTTTTATGGGAGCATTCATTTATTCTACAATATTAGGGGGAATCTCCTATCGTTAATTTCTAGCTTGAAGTCCTTCCTTTCCAAACCTAATTTTTTTATACCATTGAGGAAGTTTTTAGGATTATTATTCATTCTATTTTTTCAATTGAGATGTTTGACATTCTTACCATAATAATATTTATCCAACATACCACTAGATTAAAAATATTGTTTATACTACCTATCTATGAACACATAAGTCTCTTCAGATTAAATTTTCTCAATTTTAACATGGAGGCCATATTGGAAAATTTAATTTAATTTATCAATGTATCAAATTGACAAATATTTTTATAGAAATTTATTTTATCCAAAAAAATAAGTGTTCAACTTTACATTCATGGTTATATAAAAATATAGATGAATTTTTTTATCCTAAATAGGCTAAATACATATATAATTATAGGAAATAGGTTTTGAAAAATTAAAACATCTATCACCTTATATATTTTTTCGTTATTAAGAAACACACTTCACTCTGCTTCCCATAGAACTGAATAAATAGTAATTATAGAATACACCAGATACACTAATATTATTTGGTTATCCATTAATGGGATATGTCTAATTATCATAAAAAGTAAATGTGGCGATGTAACAAATCCCATAAAGGGCACTTCTATTAGATGTTTTGGAGTGGAATCATTTTCTATATTTTTTTACATCTAATCACTATTTAAAATCCAACTGTTCTCTCTACTAAAGTAAATTATATCACCTATAATTTAATTTTATAAAATTTTGTTCTGATTAGATTCACACTCTTATGTTTCATTATAATCCATAATATAAAAAACAATCTTCTCCACCTTTAGAAAAGACTTTTCTTCCGGGAGTTTATAACCACCACACAAGAATTCTTCACCACACCTCTATATAAGATGGGTCGATGATACCTCTTTGTGAGAAACCACATCAATACCCCCAAGTGATACCTCTCCCAAAGATCCATTTATATGATCCCATTCTAAGACATTCTATTAACATAGATAGAGTGACTCTCGAATGATAAACTTTTATGATTTTGTGGTTTATGTAGTATAAATGGGTCTACCTGTGCATGTAAACACCCTTCACATAATTCACTTCACATGATTCCTTAAAAATAATTCATCACAAGAATACTTTAAAAGATCTTATTATGATTACATGGATAATGATATTCTAGTTAAGGACCTTCTTAAACTCATATTAGATACATTTCTCTAGATCCATAGACTTATGAAAACATCATACCCACTATAGAACATTTTATAGAGAATTTATATTGATAAATATACTGCATTAACTATGATACTCATAGTTAGACATCTATTTCAACACCTCAATATTCATCATTACTTAAATCACATGACCAAAAATCATGATCTACTTCCTCATATCACATGTGCATCGCATGACCACATGCATTCCCCATGATCAATCCATGCGATTCAATAATGTGATCAATTGACAATCATGGGTGCTTCATGTGATCCCATCATGATATCCAAAGAAAATATTGAAAACTAGGACATTATCTTTTAGTTATTTACATTATCTGATCAAGATATCCAACTAATATCATGCAATCATATGCTTTTTAATAACTATAATAAGAATCCATCATTTCAAACTTTTTTGTCTTCATGCACTTCGAGTGTTCTCTTCACGAGATCAATTAACAATAGAACATTTCCATCATGTTATTCACATGATCTCAATGTAGGATATTTTTTCAATCATGTGGTTCTTGTCATGAACCCTTTTCTAGATCATTTCTAAAAATCACGGTCTGTGTAATCAGCAGTAATATTCATTCCTCATGTGATTTGTTTAAACATTCATGCATTACATGATCAGTTCTGATATTCAATAAAACTCTTCATTCTTATATTTACAACCATCCCTTTTCATTAACATTTAACCTTGTCAGTAAACATAATAAACCCATAACCACCATCAAGATAGATTTTTTAAAACCATGTCCTCCTTTTGTTTTTGTTAAATTCCTTTATAAATAATCTTTTTGACAAGTCATGCAAAAGAGATACCATTTTCCTTCTAAAACCCTAAATACTGGTCAGGGAATTCATTAACCAGAACTCTAATCCCACCTAAGTCAATGATGGTGTGATAAACAAGAGTATAATTAAATTTCATTGATCGGTCATTTTTTTATTTATCCTACCATAGGAAACCTTCTCAATACATAAATATAAATCATGACCCGCCCTATAAATCACATCCAAACTTACACATGTTAATTTATCACAATATGAACCTAAATTCCACTCCTATTCATGATATTTCTACCTTGATAGACAATATTTTAGAACATTATATTTAAAACCCCACCTATTTCACTACTCCTACTATCAACTTCTCCCCTTATATTGATCAATAAACTTTCTCCCCTTTTTCAATAAACCCAATGACCACTCCCTTGAGTCTAGTAATAAGGTAAAAAATTAAAAATATGAACATAGAAGAGAACACACAACACCTATAGGGGAGGGGGTTGACATACACATTAATAAAGTGTACGGAGTCTACTGAACTTTATGAGGTAGTCAATTCCATTTAAATGATTCTTTGGGTAGGGCCTTCATTATGATTACTACAACCTATTATTTAGAATTAACATACTACAACATCATAAGGCCATGCACCACATTGTATTTTACAAAAAGATATTTAATAAAATATTTTTTTTTCTTGATTTATTAAATATATTTTTGATAATTTTGATATAACATTATTTTTCATAATGAATTTTGATCAGATAAATAACTTGAAATACCATATCATCAAGAGGCGACTTAATCGATTGTATTTATGTGCAATACTGGGTAGACATAATGTATTTAGAATCATCCAAAATAAAATATATTCAATCCTGTTTCTTACATAGTCATAAAATACATAGTCCACTAAAATAGAATTCATAAACTGATGTATGTTTTCAATAATCACTAAATTCATCCAAATAAACATCTATAAAACCCCATAACTCTTATTGATATTTATTTTTTTATAGTAAACCTAAATCCATCATGCCATTGACATACTGAAGTTTTATTTTTTAAAACAAGTGTTTTGACATATTTGTGATTACAATGATATTGTGCCACATATCTTGTGAGAAATAAATATCAGTTTGTGTCACTTTTATATACAACATCCATCTAATGATTATTCTATATTACATTATATTAACTATTTTTCTATCATCTCCCCCTGATAATTTCATCTTATTGCCAATGTGATTTTTCATCTCTTTGTAACTTTTCATTCCAAATAATTTCAAAACCTATTTTAAAAATTTTGATTTTGAAATAAATGATCCATGCCTTCATTACTCTACCTATAAACAAAGTAAAAAATTATAGCATTCTAATATTTGAAATATTGATCTCTATTTTCCATAATTTTTCAAACTATT
Source organism: Viscum album (assembly GCA_963277665.1). Lineage (NCBI taxonomy): Eukaryota > Viridiplantae > Streptophyta > Magnoliopsida > Santalales > Viscaceae > Viscum > Viscum album. The sequence continues at coordinate 1,061,157,559 of OY728120.1, read as the reverse complement.
TTAATTTTTCTTCATTTGATCCATCAATGATTATTCATATTAATCAAGGATTAACAAATATGTATATTAAATTATTTTAGTTAAATATTAAATACATTAAAATAAATACATCCTTGGGGACTATAATAGTTTACTGTATTTGGAAAGATGGACCAAAATATCATCTAACAAGGTGAATGATCTCCAATGTATCCCATAAAGACCTCCCCCTTTAGTTATCCTACTTAAACCATTTTATAATAACCTTGGGAGTGGAAAACATAAGAATAGGGTGATATGAGGTGCATAGTAAGGTTAAATAAATGAGATATGTAATCATAACATGAATATAAAGGTAAGAGAATAAGAGAATTACATTTTAATATCATACCCTACATATCAAAGATCATAATCACGATTCATGGAATAAGGATTATTAGATTATAATACATGAATAAAAATGTAATCCAGAGTATAATCGATGAGATCATAATAGAAGAATAATACTTGGTATTTTTGGAAGACACAAATAAATAAGAAAATGATTTCCATATTAGTCGTTTAATGCATTCAAGACCATCATAGTTGAAAATTCCCTTTACTGGACCAGGTTCACACCCATTTATACACCAGTATTATAAAATTGGGTTTAATTCCCCTTCTATACTTGTATTACTAAATCGGGTTCACATCCCATTCAAACCCTATTTTATTGTACTAGGTTTACATCCCATTCTAGCCTTGTATTATTGAAACTGGTTCAATTTCGGTTCCATACTAGTATTGATTAACCATGCTCATTCCTATTCTATCCTTGTTATTCTAAACCAATTTCACTCCTTATTCTAGCCCAATCATAATGAATTTAGTTCACTCCTCATTCTAGCCCTGTCATTCTGAAAGAAGTTCACTCGTCGTTTCATCATTTTTATACTCATGAGATATAAATCATTACCCAATGCATTGTATTGAGATATAGGTCACACCCATCACATAATAAAAGTATACATCCATATACCACCAAATAATTAATCATTTATCATATCATGACTAATAAAAAGTGACGGGTTTCATTAATATCATATGTTAACCCATGAAATCAAAATTATGTTATAAAAACCTCATTTTATCATAACATATGGAAAATATAAAGTCCTAAAAATAATTTTATCATAAAATAACCCATGAAAATGAGTTGGTTTCGTAAGAATATTACCATGGTAGAGCCCATGTAAGTGAAAAGGTATTCATAAGAAATGTTTTATCCAAAAAAATTACAATGAAAATAAAGAATAATATTGTTATCCTTGGATCCTATTAGAAATAAAGAATAAACTATATAAAAGGATTTAAAAATATATGGAATATAAATTTTAACGTATCATTTCAAACATTTCCTGAGGAAAATAATCATTAAACATTTCAATGTGCCCCTATCACTATGAAACATTGTAATCATAATCCCCATTATATTATAACATTACATAAACCATATGAAATCATAAAAATATGTATATCCATGATATTCCATTTCAAATTTTGGTATATAATCCCCATAAAATACTATTGGTGAATTATATAACATGTATCCGAAAGAAATAAGACTGAGACCAAATAGATTTACAAATTTGGTAATTTTTAAACCATAATAACCAAGAAAGAGAGACAATGAAATGGATATGTAAATACCCATAAATATAATAATAAAAATAATATGACACATTCATGGTAAGCTTATTGACCACACTAAGAAATGAATGGTGAATAATGCATAAGTCCGGCATAAATAAAAGTGATCCTAGAAATACCATTACTACATGAGTAACTATTGAATCATGAGATACATGAAATTATAACATTAATTAAAATATATAATATTATTAAATAAAGAAAATTCATGATATAACATTTCATTGGTCAGTATATACACCACACAATATTAATTACTGATGAATATTGCATATATCAAACATTAATAAAGGTGATATGAGATAAACCATTTCCTTAATTCTTGAATTTCTTCACACACGTCCAAACAACCTATATAATAAATATATGTATATTATAATTATAACATAGAATTATATTAACATATCTTATACCATATATTATTTTATAAATATTTTAAATTACTTTTTTAATAACAATTCCATGTTAATGTAACATTTCATGTCATATAAACATTAATTTTCATATATGGTTTGACTTGTTATTATTGATAATATTACATAGATCATGATTTAGTTATTTATAAAATTATAAAAAATTTCTAAATAAAATATATATTATGTATATAAATATTTATAAGAATCTATAAAATATTGAAATATGAAATGGAATATACTGTTCACGAAGATGGTAGGCCGTATATACGCATGAACGTTATTTCTGTTTTCATGAAGTATTGTGAGAAAGATTGTAAATGAAATACATGTATATATATATAATAATTAAATTATAATTTTTAATTCATATATATCTATAATTTTAATAAACCCATTCATAATACATTCCATGCAAGGTGTTATCAAAACACACCACTTTGAGAAGGAGGTAGTCCACATGTCCAAAAACAATGCTTTCATACTTTAAAAAAAATCCTGAATTTTTGTGTTTTAAAATTATTAAAAACGAATAAATACATAATAAATATCATATATATAATATAAAAATATAATTTCCTTCATTATTTTTACTCATTAATGGTTGAAATGGGAGAATGAAAGACATTAGTTTGTGAGGTAGTAGTCCTCCCTACACTGAAACAGTGATTACATATCCCATTTTATAGAAGTGTGTGCAAGTTTATATCTAAAACATAACATAACAAAATATCAGTATAATTTTTATACTTATGTCATTTTATAATCATTGAATAAAAATATTTGATGGTGGAGAATGAAAATAAAACAAAAAATATTATAGGAGGATTTTACCTATTCTATGGGTAAATGCTTTTGGATTTCCCCAATTGGAATCCTTGGTTAGATTTCATCACAAATTTAGGACTCTAAAATAAATTTATAGAAATTTGTAGCTTATTTTTACTTTTTAGTATGAGAAAATGTGTCTTAATAGGTTTGAAGAAGGGGAAGATTAAATTTTTTTATAGACGAGGGGTGGGATTCTTATAAATACAAAAAAGGTATAAACTATTGGTAGTTCTCCCTTATCCCATGCACTTATAAAATTTAAAAAAAATTGATTAAATGGGTTTTATGGTAGATAACAACCTCCACCACACAAAAATAAGTTATTTTTATAATTTGTTTCCTTATGATCTATGTTTCCCCACTTTTATCATTTTGGTATTTTTATTATGATATAAAACTTTATAAACTATATAATGTATCCATTAATAAAATATTAAAGTGAGGTTTATTAAGAAATATAGACCCTTGAAATTATACATATGGTATATAATTTTAAATAATAACATGCGTGTTGGAAATTATGTTTAAAACTGCCTACTGTAATGCTAAAAAACACTAATTTAACCTAATTCATGATAAAAATGTTTTTTATTTTTAATTATAAATATTTTCATTATAAAAGGAAAAATTTTCCATTAATAAAACTGTATAATCTTGTGTTTTTGAACTGTGTTAAAATTATGAATGTTTCTGAAAGTATTTTTCATTTAATGAATGGTCTATTCTTTTTAAACCGAGCTCCAAAATTTAATTCCAAGCATTTGAACACCTATAGATGTTGTTTTTTAAACTTTGATAGATGTTTTGAGGCATAGGGGAAGTTGCCCTAGTGGTGCATGATTTGTCTAACCGTGCGGCCAAACCGTGCGTAGTTGAAGTTTTGAGGCAGTGGATAACACTAGGTTAGTGCATGGTTTTTCTATCCTTGTGGCCTAAACCTTGCGTGGAGTGTTTTCCGAGATAGTTGCTAATGAACGGTTAGCGCACGGTTTTTCTACCCGTCCGATCAAACCTGGCAGGCACTTAAATGAAATAATTAAATTGTGGATCTCACTCGTTTTTTACATTATATGGCTCTTTTTTCCTCATAAGCGGCCATAACTCGGTGTCACACTCCCTTGAAGGTAAGAGAACATATTCCATGCATTTTTGAGGTGATACAAAGGATTATCTTGGCGAATTTATGCTGGATTCTTGAGGTAGGTAGATGTTTATCTTCATTCTTTATCATTTTCTTAGATCTACTTAGATCTACATCTCCTCTTCTCTCGGTTTCCATGATCTACACCCGTTATGGGTAAATGTATGTGTGTAGATGAATATTGTGATATTTTTTTGGTCTTGGTCTTACTAGGAGAATTGATCTATGGCGGGTTATTGAAGAATCTACCCATTTGTCCTGAGGTTTCTTTGTTGGTTGTGGTTTCTGGAAAAACCCTGAGGTAGGGTCACAAATATTTAACATTTTTTTTGAAGAATTTTATATTCTTTAAATATATTGAAAATGTGAGTTTCCATGATTATGATATGTCTGTGAATGACATTTTTAATGTTATTAAATAATGGCTCCCACATGAGATAATTGAGTACTATAACATGTGTTGATTATAAGCATATATTGCTATGGTATTTAAAGTGATATCATTAAACAATTGAATTTTTAAATGGGAAGAATGTGTAATAGGATAATTAATTGTAGAATTTTTTATCCCGTCATGAGTTGGAATGAGATTGTGGCTTTTACTGATTATTTGGAATATTGAATATTTGACATGTTCGGAATATAATTTGGAAACTGGTAATAATTAATATATAGATTAATTATAACATGTTAAATGGTAAATAGCTAAATAATTGATGATTGTTTAATGAGATAAGGCTTAATTAATTAATTGTTGAAATAATTAATTTGAGTTCATTAAATTAAGATTGTGAATTGATAGTTTGTTACAATTGTTGACTAGGAGTACCTTTTGATGCGTATTAGTTTTACATTCCTTAAGTTCACTTGTATGGAGTTCTTTAGAGATATGATATGTTTTGTGAGATGTTCAATAAATATCTTGTCTTTTTTCAGAATGTTTTGAGATGATTATAGTGTGCTTGTAGATTGTTAAATTACTGGACGAACCATTATTTGAGTGGACGAGTTCAGACTTGTTAAAGAATTTGGATAATTAAATGTTGTGTTAATTATTTAGTAGGACTACAAAAAATAATTATTTGTTAATTAATTATTAATTAATGTGATTTTGAATGGATAATTATGTATTGACTTATCTGAAGATCGATTTGTGTTGATAATTAATTATTGAATTAATTAATGTATTTTTTTGTTTTATACATGGTAATCTACACTAATGATATATATATATATATATGTATTTATGATTGATGAATGGGTTGTGAGATAATGAATAAGGCTCCAAAAACTAATAGGGTGTAAGACATGGTGTTCTACACCAGTGATATATGTATATTCATGATTGATATATGGGTAGTGAGATAGGGATTGATGCTCCAAATACTCACAGGGTGCTAGACATTGAGTTCTACACCATGATTGAAAAAGAATATTCTTTTATGGGACATGGAATAATGCTCCAAATACCCATGGGTTGTGAGACAAGGACTGATTCTCCAAATACTCATGAGGGTGATAGACATGATGTTCTACATCTATTAATTAACATTGGACTGTGGGTCCAATTTTTCGTGCATGAAATGAGTTTAATAGTTAATGAAGGTTGTTGTGAAATGATGATTTGTGAATTGATTATGAGAAAGGGTTCAGACTTATTTAGGAATTGGGTGAACCACTTTTAGTGGACGAGATCATAATTATTATAAGAAAGAATAAATTTAATAACATATGAAGTGTTATCCCAGACTAAGCACAAGTCTATATTCAGCCTTTACATGATTACTTAGATGGTCTTTAGAGACATCCATGGTGAGTGACTTAGACGGGAGATGTCGGGAAAAGGAAAAATCACAAGACTTTCATAATTTATTAAGATTGGAATAATTGATAAACAATAAATGATTATGGAATGATTGTTGAGTATTCATGAAAAATGAATAGTGTAGGTTCAGACACCAACAGAGGGTTGAAGCATGTACATGGGTTTATAGTTACTTTGTACTGCTTACTTTATTTTATGCAAGCCTTCACGTGTTATGTGTTATTTATTAAATATCTGGATTTGGGGTAGACACTGGGGGTCTTGACCTACTGAGATTTATATCTCTTACCCTACTCTGGATGCCATTGCAATAGGTACATATGTATATTATATTTGGTTATAGGACTATGCAGTTTTCATTAACTTTGGAGATAGAAGTAGAGGGTCGGGCGGATGCTTGGGATGCTCGATGAGATCGCCCTTGGGGATTTGAGTCATTATTTTTTTATTTCTATATTGGAAGGTAAATAATTCTGATTTGTTCACTATTTTCTATTTTGTATCATTATCATTTCATGCATGCATCTTTGGTATAATTTTTTGTTGACCATTTATTTTGTACAACATTTATAAAAATATGTTTTCCGCTGCTTTATCATTTATTAGATTGTTTCTGCTATTTATTTCAATTGTGTATTTTTGAACACTAAAATGAGGGTATAGTCTCCCCAATGACTATCCTGAGACCCTCACTTGTAGTTGGGAGCCTCTAGCATATGGGGAGATGCGCTTGAGGTCATGTGGTGACAGGTCCAGCCACCTATTCAATGGTGACACGGGACATGACATTACAAATTGGTATCATAGGTTTAAGATTATTTCTTTTCCTTTGTCTTACTGTTTTTTGGTTGGTATACATGATACTAGGAATGTGTCAGTGTTTGGGTTAATAGCTGTTCTTGGGACTGATCACCTCATGTACGAGAAATGACCAAGTATCCATGGATAGGAATTGATATTTGTACTATTAGAGGTTACAATTGATATGATTTCACCTTGAGTGACATGTTTATTTTACACTATTTTTTGATTTTTAGTATTTTGAAAAGAATAATTTTTTGGTCCTGATATGGAAAAGATGTTTCAAACATGCATCATCTTAGACACATAGTGATTCACATGTGATGCATATAACATGCCATTTAGTTTCATTAGTATGATGCCTTGTAATTTTTATTGTGTTCCTTGGGTGCAATGTTGTGTCTATTCTTTTTTAGCATTCCTCTATAGATAGCATGTTACAATGATATATTTGACCTCCTTGGCTGATTATATTCCATACTTCCTTAGTTATTAGCATGCTTTGTTGTTGTGACATGCTTTTGTGTTATAGAATTTTGTTCTGTTATTGCTTATTCTTATATGTTAAAGATGTTTTCATATGTGAAAGGGATGATAAAGTTAAAATTATAAATGAATGTTGATTGTGTTAAATGGGTGCCAAAATCCTGTGATAAGGTGTATAGGAACCTTATCAATTAGTAGGTGTCCACCACTATATTTTGGACTGTTAGGTTGATCATGTTAATTTTTGAATTGACATTGGTATCGATTAATGAGAGTCAATTTTCAATCCCTGAAGTATATGGGTGATTAATGAATTAGAAAATGATGACTCATATAAAATATGATTACTTGATGTCATGTGAAATGCTTATAAATGTGAAATATGTTTAATGTTGATCTGAAATAAAATGCCTAGATTCGAAAATGAAACTGGACCCAAGTAGGTATGTTGGGCTGTGTTTTTATGGGATGACCTCTTTGGGTGATTAAAATTTAAATACCTTTATGTTTTCTATTGCATTGCTTTATAGAGAACCCATTTCGGTTAAAATGAGACCTTCATAGTTCACCTTATCTTCATTAAAATAATATATTTTTATAAGTTTCCAAAAAATTACTGCATGTCAACTAAAATAAATGTTTTTTAAAAAAGGATTTTTACGAGACTTGTATGTTTTTCCTTTGGGGTATTTTGAAAATGATACTTTGATGTTTTTATTAAATCATTTGATGGTAAAATATTAAATGTGATTAAATATACGAGGCTTTGAAATGGAACCTATTATGGTTCCCAATGTTTAAAACCCTCATGTAATGGGCAGTTTGTACTTCTATTGAGTTGCCTTGGATTGGAAGCTTGAGTACTTTCCATACATGTTATTATCCATAAAATGGCCTTATGTTTTGCTTTTGAGCCTAGTGACTTGTTTGAAGTGACCTGGTTTAGGGTTGACACTTTTACATCGTAAGGGGATAACCTATGGTAAGTAGTTCCCTCAGAACATAAATGCCTTGCTAGAGCTATGGATTTTCTCACACTTTTGGAGTTGTTGGGTGTCATTATCCCAAGAAAGACTTCCAATTTCTAATGATACCCTTGTTCGAATAGGTGGTGATGTTTTTCTTGACCTTTTTTGGGGATTGAGCATTGAGTAATGATCTTTGTCAGCTGGTTAGATGTACCTCGGGCATGTCGACTACATTGTTGGTCATTTGACCCTTTCTTCATAGTAATGGGTGACTGGTTATGGTGTCGTCTAGGAAAATGGTTTTATGAGGCAATATGACTCTGTAATAAGTCTTTTTTTACTATTGAGTACGGTCTCGAGTCATCTCCATGAAGGGTGACTTGAGCATTAAAGAATCAGTTTCATTTCAATACATGGTATAGTTTTCAAAATACTCAGGTGTTTTGACATGCTGATATTGTTGTTAATCTAGTGCAATGGTGAGCATTTGATCTTTTCTTGAGACGACATGGGATATCCTAAGGTGGTTATTGATAATTTTTCTCGATGAATGTGTTGGAAGGTGATGCTGAGTTTTTTTAACATAGTTGTCCAATAATGTTTTGACTGATCTTCTTCATGACCTCAGTTTTCTCTTAGTGCACTCTTCTGGACTCGACGAGCATGTCCCCTATCATGACATCATCATGGAGACAATAAGATAGAATTGTTCTTGTTCCAAGCTACATTGTAAATTTTTTTGGGCTTGAGTTATAGTTTTTATATGTGTAGTACACCAGATGCATTGATTCTTTGGGGTACTTTCATTTTCTTTTTGGGGCACATTTGTTTTTAATGTAACCTTGCGATGGCTTGATGCCGAATTTTCACCAGATGTTGGGTAATTAAATAATTATACTTGCAGATAGTTTTGGATTAGTTTTAAATGAACATCGTCAGATAAAGGGAAAAATGGGGTTTTGGGTCTGTAACGTCATTTGAGGGAAGCATGTGAAACATGTTCAATTGTTTGATCAAGGTTCAACCTTTTACGTTAAAAACATCCTTTTAATGTCCTAAGATATAAGATCTGTTTCGAAGAATAAGATTTAGAGTAATCTTTGGATCCTGTTAAAAAGGCTTATCCATTAGGTCTGAGAAGGGTTAAAGGTTTGTTTTTCGTTGGGAACACAACATGTCACTTCTAACAAAATTAAAAGACCTTGGTGGATCAGTTATTTTAAAAGTGGTTCCCGATGGCTTCTCAGGGACGAGAAGTTTTTAAGGGGAGTATAATGTAGAATACCGTGATTTTGAACTGGTTTAAAATTAAGAATGTTTTTGAAATTCTTTTTCAGTTTATCAACGGTCCATTATTTTTAAACTGAACTCCGGAATTTTATTCCGAGTGTTGGAACACCTATAGATGTTGTTTTTCGAACATTGATAGATGTTTTGAGGAAAAGGGGAAGTAGCACAGGCAGCACACTGTTTGACTAACCGTGCGGCCAAACCGTGTATAGTTGATGTTTTGAGGCAGTGGCTAATGAATGGTTAGTGCACATTTTGTCTAACCTTACAGCCTATCCTAGCGAGGAGTGTTTGAAAAGACAGTACCTAACTCCTGGTTAGTGCAGAGTTTGTCTAACCGTGCGAGAAAAACATTCAGGCACTAAAATGAGATCCTTCAAATGTGGATCACACTCTTTTTTTCATTTAGATCGATATTTTATCCTCCTAAGCAGCCATAGCTCGTGATCACACTCCCTTGATGGTAGTTCCAGGCATTTTGGAGGTGATCAGATGGCTTCTCTTGGCGAATCAAAGTCAGATACTTGATGTAGGTAGATGTTCATCTTCGTTCTTGTTCGGTTTCATAGATCTACTTAGATATACATATCCACTTCTCTTAGTTTCATAGATTTAAACCAGTTATATGTAAATCTATGTGAGTATATGACATGTATGATATTTTTTGGTCTTGGACTTGCTAGGAGAAGTGATCTAAGGCGGGATCTTTAAGAATAAACCAATTTCTATTGAGGGTTATTCGTTCATTTTGGTTTCTGGAAAAACCCTGAGGTAGGGCCCCAAATCTTTAAAAATTTATTTAATAATTATAGATTCGTTAAATAGATTGAGAATGTGTGTTTGCTTTATTATGATATGTCGATGAATAACACTTTTAATGTTATCAAATAATGCCACCCACATGAGATAGTTGAGGACTTGAACATGTGTTGATTTAAGAATGGATTTCTATTGTAGTTAAAGTGATATGATTAAACAATTGAATGCTTTGAATGAGATGAATGAGTAATAGGATAATTAATTATACATTTATTTATCATGTCATGATTTAGAATGAGATTGTTGATTTTACTGATTATAGGGAATATTGAATATTTGACATGTTCAGAATATAATTTCGAAACTGGTAATAATTAATGGATGGATTAATTATTACATGGTAAATGGTAAATTGTTATATAATTGATTATTGGTTAAATATATAAGGTTTAATTAATTAATTGTTGAATTAATTAATATTCATGCATTAAATTAATATTGTTAATTGATAGTTTGTTACTAATGTTGGTCAGGAGTACATTTTGATGCGTATTAGTTTTCCATGCCTTAAGTTGTCTTGGATGGAGTTGTTTAGAGATATGATATTTTGTATGAGATGGTCAATAAATATATTGGCTTTGTTAAACATGTTTTGAGATGATTATGGTGTTCTTGCAGATTGAAAAATTCATGGACGAACCATTGTTTGAGTGGAAGAGTTCGGACTTGTTAAAGAATTTGGATAATTAAATGTTGAGTAAATTATTTATTTGTCCCGATAAGAATAATTAATTGTCAATTAATTATTAATTAATGAAATATTGAATGGATAATTAAGTTTTGAATTATCTGAAGAGCGATTTGTGTTGTTAATTAATTATTGAATTAATTAACATATTGGATTTGGGGTGTTAGACATGGTATTCTACACCAATGATATATATATATATATATATATATATATGTATGATTGATGAATGGGTTGTGAGACAATTCTTGAGGCTCTAAATACTCACAGGGTGATTGAAATGGAATTCTACACCAATGATAGATTTATATGTATCATTGATAGATGGGTTGTGAGAGAGGGGTTGATGCTCCAAGTACTCACGGGGTGCTATACATGGCGTTCTACACTCAGCTTACAAGAGAATTTTATTTTATTGTACATGGACCGATGTTTCAAATACCCATGGGTTGTGATAAAGGATTGATGCTCTAAAAACTCACGAGGGTGCTAGACATGATGTTATACATCTATTAATTAACACTGGACTATTGGTCCAATTGTTCAAGTATGAAATGAGTTTAATGATTAATGAAGGCTGTTGTGACATGATGATTTGTGAATTGATTATGAGAAAAGGTTCAAACATATTTATAAATTGGGCGAACGAATTTTAGAGGACGAGCTTAGACTTAGAATATGAAAGATTAAATTGAATAACTTATGATGCGTTATCCAAACCCATGCACAAGCTTGGATTCGGTCATTACTTGATTACATAGATGGTCTTTAGATATATCTGTGGTGAGGGACTTATACATGAGATGTCAGGCGTAGGCTGAATCTCAAGAAATTCATAATTTATTAAGATTGTAATAATTGATAAATGTTATATGATTATGTAATGATTGTTGAGTATTCATGAAAAATATATAATGCAGGTTTGGACACCAGCTGAGGGCTGAAGCAGTTACTTAGGTTTATAGTTACTTTGTACTGCTTAATTTATTTTATGCTTGCCTTCACGTGCTATAAGTTATTTATTGAATTTCTGAATTTGGGGTAGATATTAGGGGTCCCGACCTTCTGAGATTTATATCTCACACCCTACTCGGGCCTCCATTCCACTAGGTACATGAGTAGATTATATTTGGTTTTAGAACTATTTTGTTTGCATTTACTTGGGAGATAAGAGTTGAGGACCGAGCGGATGCTCGGAATGATCGAGGAGGTCACCCTTGGGGCATTGATTGATTATTTGTTTATTTTTGTCTTGGAATATCAAGCATGATGTTTTGTTCATTGTTTTCTATTTTGTATCATTATCATGTCATGCATGGATCTGCTGTATAATTTGGTGTTGGTCATTTATTTTGTACAATATTTATAAAAATATGATTTCCATAACATTATCATTTATTAAAATGTTTCCTCAATTTATTACCTTTTTATATTTTTTAACACTAAAATGGGGGTATAATCTCCACATTAACTATCCTCATACCCTCGATGCTAGTTGGTGGACACAGGCATACAAGGAGACGCACTTGAGGTCATGTGGTGACAGGTCCGACCACCGGTTCAGGGGTGACCTAGGTCGGGATGTTTCAAGACTATATTAGATATTTATTAAATTTTAAAAATCATTTTCATATTATAGAGTATTTTAAATTTAAATCTTTTAATTAACTATAATTTATTATAAAATAACATTAATGACAATTTTGTCAATATTCAATTAATTTATAATTAAAAAATATCAAGAAAAATACTATTTATAATCTATTTAATTCACAACATTGATAAATCATATATTCCATTGAATAATGAAATATATTAATTTAATAAATTTATGTCACTTTTAATATTTCGAGTATCAATTATTTTTGGTGATTGGTAACTGAATAATTACTGCATTTGGAATTTATTAAGCATTTAATCTAAATAATTCAGTAATAAAAATTAAATATAAATTAATATTATGATAAAAACAACATTAAAATTCAAAATAATGTGTAAATCCTAATTATGGTGGATTTTTCAATATATTAGGGAATTATAAATGTTAAAGGTAAGGAAGGTTCTCTTTTCACTTTTTTACATAGATTACACATTTTATAGCTCACATTCATGGAATAGTGTCCTAGTAACTAATAAAATTTGAACCAATAGGTTATATGGTTTAAATAGGGACATAAAATAGATTTTTTTAAAGATTATATGTCATTAAACACTTATTATTAAAGTTTAACTACAAATTATTATAATTTCTACCTTAATCATGATAATTAATTTTAATAAATTTCACTAATAATTTTGGAAAAAAAATAATCTGACTTTAATAGAAACAATAAATTATGAATATTGAAAATATTTAACTCATTTACCCAAATTTTAATTGCACAAGGGGAAGATATTAATTTATGATTAATCTTGTAGGCATGTCTTGAAAGCGAGTTTTTATAACTGAAATGTTCAAAAGATATAAATGTTTTTATATCCAATTTCAATGTGAAATTGGTTTAAATTACATCAAATAAATTAATTTATGTACAATTTATCAACATAAAATTTAAAACCAAATTAAAATATTATTTAACTATATAAAAAAATTATATAAAAAGACATTTTTCAATAAAGAAACTGTATTTTTCTCTATTCTTTGAAAAATGATGTTTTCAAGAAAATCCAAATAATACATCCTATGATAATTTTTTAATTATGAAATACAAAATTCAGTGTATTTTATCAAATTGAATTTATAAAAGATTCTAAAATTAACTTTATTATTATTCATTGGGGGACTTAAAAATCAATTAATTTTAGAAAATTTCATTTTCAAACAAATAAAGTCTTTTATAATAAATATAGGCTTCGTTATCAATATGTTTTATTTATATAGAACCATTATAAATAATATTCAAAACCTAGTAATTAATTATAATATTAATTTGTTTAATGGATATTTTATAACTGTCTCATTTAAATAATTATAATAATAAAATGTTGTTTCATAGAAACTCATTGTTTCGTGGAACACAGACCATGTTGGTGTTGCATATATCAAAATATTATATTAGCGTTGAGTATAAAGAAATCATATAATTTTTTAATGTGAAACACAAGACATAAATGTAAATTATGTAATTCAAAAAAATCATAAAAACTCGAGGTGTTACATTTACCCCCTCCCTCTTAAAAGGACTTTCTCCCATGATATTCATCTATGTTACCCATGGTTTGATACATTAATGTTTATTTCATTGAAATAAACATTTTAAAAATGAATACTAAAACTTCCATTAAAAATTCTATGTTGGTAATGTAATGTTTTCCAAATGTAACTCATAACTAGTTTTCCACATAAGAGATCATAGGTCAAAAGTGAAAACATGGATATATAATAGAAATATGTATATCAATTTATGATGTAGAGTGATAGAGAACATGGTTAGGAAGAAGTTACCAATCACAAATCTATAACCCAAAGAGGCTTGAAAAGGTTATTGATATCATCAAAAATGATGATAACATTAAAAAACTATATTTCATGTCCTCTTGTCCTAAAGGTGATTAATATTTGTGAAAATTTAAACATACTTGATTTTATGAAAATATTATGCTTTTTTTGCCATGATTAACTCCAAATTGTTATCTTCTTCCATGAAATGAAGGTGAATTTTGGATTCTTAATGAATTTGAAGATCCTGAGATCCATATATAAAATGATAGGTCATTCCATCTATCTTAATATTATAAAAAAATTTAGCACAACTTATCCAATATGTACAACTCCTCATATGGATAGATAATAAATTAATATCTTAAAACTCGTTTAAATTTAATCATAATCCATTTTATATATGGTAATCCTTATAACTCATCCAAAATTTAATTTTATCTTTATTCCATAAATACTCTCTTTTGTTATACCAAAAACATTATCATTAGAAAACGTCAATCTATAATCAAACTAATAGAAAATTAGACATGATTTTATTAAAATCTAATCTATGTAGAAGGATAAAATCTCATGAATTTCACAAAATGATGAACAATAATGTTATCATATGGGTAATTGATATAAAATCAACCATGAAATTTCAATCAAAGGATAAAAGGATTTGTACGCTATAATTAAAATTATTTCTTAGCCTATTGTGATTGAATAATATTTTTCTCTTTCCTTTTTTTACTCATAGGTTGTTGTGGATTTTCATCCATGTTCTTCATTAGATTGGGGAATTGATTCGCATAATGTCCAAACTCACTGTAATTGAAACACTAGAGTGTGGGAGGGGCATTAGTTTTATCTTTCTCTCTATTCACATCATTAGATGACTTCGTCCCATCACTTTGGTAATGATTTTACCATTGAACTTCCTTTTTACACATAAAAATTTTACTAGTACCCTTAATAATGTTTCCTCTATTCTTATTCCCACACTTTGAGCATAAATAAAAGAACATGATTTTCTATACATAGTCATTATACTTTTCTTGGACCTCAATATTCCTTTTCATGTCAACACCGTGATATTTATACACAACTCCAACCTCCATTTCCAACTTAATATGACATCAAACAACTTCTTAGTAGTTCATATAGTCTCTTATAGCAAGCACCTTCTAATACTATGTTTTAGGATACCAAAGAATCGATCAATTTTTATTTCATGTTAAATATTAATACCCGAAGAGTAAATTTCAATCCATGTAAAATTTTATTTACATAAACCAAAATATTTATCATCCTTATAATTAAACACTAAGAATTACTTTTCCATCATTTTATGAATAATTAGTGGAATGTACTTATTTAAAAATAAGATCTTGAACTCATAACAATATGTGGTGTCAATTTTATCTTGTCGCCTCATATTCTTAATATGATTACACAATTGATCTGACATAACATCTAGATTTTAGACAACCATTATACATTTTTCATACTTTGAACACTCGAAATTGTAAATTTACTTTTCAATTGTACTGATCCATTGTTCAAAAACTAATGGGTCAACATAACCACTAAAAGGATGTGGGAGTTGTATCATGAAGGACTCAACAGATCATTGTTCCTCCATTTTATCATTTATAAAATCACCATGATTCATAGCTTGGTAAATACATGTGATAAGATATGTGAGGTTTTGAATTCCATATATTATAAAATATGTTTTCCTAGGAGGAAAACCATTTGGGTTTCGATTACATTTCCTATTAACACAGTTCCTTAAAAATTCTTCAATTGACTAAAACCAATAAATATAGAGTAATAAGAAATAATCATAGTGGGTAACCACATAATCATGAAAAACTAATTATGGGATGTTTAATTCATGAAACCATTCTTATATATCTACAATATATCAGGTTTATCCTTGGTCTTTGAAATTCATCAACTATATAAATACATCATGATGGTTTGTAAAGAGTTTTTAATTACAAAATAATATCCCCAAAAAGTGTCAAATTAGGTATATAGTTATGCCTATTTCTGGTAACTAATTATTGATTGAGTATATCTCAATATGGTGTATTTTAGGTTATTACCACTATGTATTTCTGTTCAAAAACTACAACCATTTGTAGTACCCATACATGGATGTTTTTCTAGGAAACCACTTTCTCTATCAATTACAAAAATTCAAGGACATTTCCTCTACATTGAATTATCCTTATACATAACTTTAGAGACATCCCTGTACATGTCATTAGAAATTTCAATAGGGATCTCAATAATGTTTCATCATCCTACTTTGTAAAGGTGGGCTAAAAATTTCATTTTATACCAACTATAGATACCCAGGTTTAAAATAAATTGATATTATATTATTTTAGATAAATATTCATAATGTTACAAAAATACATTCCCATAGGTCGTATTAGTTCAGTGTCTATGGGAACATGAAACAAAATATCTTCTAATATGGAGAAAGATGTCAAAAGTCTCTCATGAATATCTCCAACTTTAGTAATCCTACATAAAACCTTTCATCATAACATATGGAAATAAAACATAATAAATTGGGGAGATCATATGCTCAATAAGGGTAAATTAAGTAAATAAGTAAACATAGCATTAACAAAAGTGTATCAGAAAAATAGAATAACATTTTAATATCATACTCCAAATATCAAAGATTATAATAATGTGTCATTTAAAAAAGATTATAATGTCATAAGAGATGAATCATAAGGGAATAATGAGAATAATCTATGAGAGTGTAACATAACAATAAGACATGAAATTTCTGGTAGACAGATAAATATAAAAAATGATTTTCATGGAATTCAAGTCTTACTACAAATCCCTTGTCAGTGGAAAAATCCCTTTACTTAAGAGGTTTTATTCCCCATTCAAGACCAGTATTACTGATCACTGTTCACTTCACATTATATCTAGCTATTATTGAATGAGGTTCAGATCCTTTCCCATCCCTGTAATACTTTACTTGGATTACATTCAGTTCTAGCCTTGTATTACAAAACCTACTTCCCCTCCTATTCCAGACATGTTATACTGAACCAGGTTTAATCCCATTTTATCCTTGTCATACTAAACCATATTTAAATCTTTTTCTATAAGAATCATTTTAATGATATATAAATATTTAACCAAGGCATTGGAGGGATATATAGGTCCCAACCATAACATAATAAAATAAAACTTCCATCTTCCACAAAATAATAAAACAATCATTGCATGATTACCCATAAAAAGAGATGGGTTTTAGAAATATCATATCATAATCCACTGAATCAATTAAATATTATAAAATTTATCCTATCATATCATATGTAAAACAGAAATACATCATAATAATTTTACCATAGAATAATATATAAAAATGGGTGGGTTTTATAAGAATTTTATAGTGGTATAACCCATTAAAGTGAAACATGTTTAATAAGAAACTATTTATCATATAAATATAAAAATAAAAGGAATAATAATAATGTATTCCTTCAATATTATCCCAAATAAATAATAAAATATATAAAATTATTTCAACATAGATGGAAGATAATTTTTAAATTATCATTTTACACATTTCAGGGGGAAATTTATCTTTAAAAATCACAAAGTGTCCCATAAAACATTGAAAACAATTAAATCAAAATGCACATGAACCAATAAAATATCCTGAATCATAAAAAATCATAAAAATAAAGATATTAATGATATAAAATTTAAAATATTAGTATATAAACCCTTTAAAATACTGTAGGTGCATAACAAAACATGTGTCCCAAAGAAGGAAAATTGAGACCAAATTGATTTACTAATTTGGTAACTTCTGAACCATAAATCCAATGAAATATCATTCATGAAATGGATAGGTAAATTCCAATAAATCTAATAATAATAATTATCTATCAAATTCATAGGTATTATATACACCACACAATGAAATTAGTTGTGTATATGTCATATGTCATGATAAAATAAAATGACAGTAGAAATCCCCTTACTATAGGAGTAACTTTGGAATCATGAGATCCAGGAAAGAATTAAATAAATTGAAACATCTAATATAATTAGATAAAGTAAATTAATGATATAACATGTATTCTGGTATTATATAAACCACAAAATAATAATAACTTTTAAATATATCATATATCTTACGGAAAGAAAGGTGAGAGGAGATAAACACTTACCTTAATATTTGACATTCTTAATACACGTTCAAACATCCTAAATAATAAATATAAGTTTATTATATATCTATCATAGAACCTAATTCCTATTTCTAATATCATATATGATTTATTATGATCTATATTACCCATTTATTAACAATTCCTTGTTAATGTTATGTTTTGGGTAATACCCTTTTTGTTTTCAGTATATGTTCTGACTCGTTATTGTTGATGCTATAACATAGATCGTGACTTAACTATTTTTATAATGTAAAAAATGACATATATATATATATATTATATAAATTCATTATATAAATATTTATTATATTCTATGAAATACATAAATATGAAATTGAATACACTGTTCGTGGAGATGGTAGGTCGTACGTTTGAATGAAGGTTGTTTCAGTTTTCTTGACATAGAGAGATAAAAAAGAAAATTAAATATATGTATATATATTATAATTTATCTATATTTATTTTTTCATATGTATCATAAAAATTTACAAAACCCATTCAAAATAAACTATAATTACTGTGTGAACGAATCATCTTATTTGAGGTGGCGGTAGGCCACATATCCATAAATGATGTTATTAAAATTTAAAAAATGTAATTCATGAAGTTATGTGTTATATAAAAATTCTATTATCATAAATACGTATTATATATCATATAAATCATATAAAATATAAATTATATCCTTATTTCCAACATTGAATGGTGGAAATGGAAGAACAAATGACATCGGTTTGCAAGGTGGTAATCCATCGTACACACAAATGACAATTGTGTAACCCATTTGATGGAAGTTTATTTGAGTGTTGTTATAACAACTAATAATAAAATTTCTAATTATATATATTATTCTAATTTTATTATATAATCATGGAATATTAATATTTTATGGGTTGAGAATGAAAAAAAATCATGTTGGATGATGTTTCATCTTCTTTGGGTAACTCTTATTGGTGGCACTAAAGGGAATCCTTAGATGGATTTATGAACAATTTTAGTAATATAAGATTATGGTAGAGACTTTTAGATATTATTTTTTCCTAGATTTGACAAGACAATTTGTCTTAAGAGGAATGTGGAAGAGAAATAGTGAATTACATTTTTTAGAGGAGGAGGGGTGGAATTCTTGTAAATACTAAAAGTTAAACTCTTTTGGGAGGTCTCCCTTGCGTAATGTTCTTAAAAAAATTATAAATAATGGATTAAAAGTTATTGAAGTTCTATATTAAACTCTGAAACATAGAAATAAGTGATTTTTTATAATTTTGTTCCTTAACATCTATGTTTCCCCAGTTTTATCATTTTGGATTTTTATTAAGGTAACTTGTTTTATATACTATATATTATTAACAAGAAGAATGAATTAATGTGGGATTTATTAGGAAATATATACCCACTTAATTTTTAATTATATATATAATTAAAAAAATTCATGTGTTTTGGAAATTAATTTCAAAACTGTCTCACATAATGTGAAAAAACACCACTTTAACCTGAATAGTGCTAACTCAGTTTTGAAAAAAAAGGGATGTTGTTTGATTGTACACAAGCATATGAGAATGATATTCAAGAGTTGAAGAAGAACATGATATCGACACCAATTTTGATCTTAGGTGAGTCTGGTGAGGATTACACGTTGTATTGTGATGCTTCTTGGATTAGACTTGGAGATGTGTTGATGCAAGGGGATATAGTCATTGCTTATGGTTATCGATAGCTAAGGAAACTTGAATAGATTTACCCTATGCATGAAATCATGTTGGCGGTAGTGTTTTATGATCTTGAGTGATGGTGAAACTATATTTTGGGTGAAAAGATTCATGTTTTTAGATATAAAAATGCTTTAATTATATCTTTACATTGTGAGAATTGAATCTTCAGTAGTGGAGATGGGTAATGTATGTCTAGTCCCTTGATTTTGAATAAGCATATAAACTCAAGAAGGGGAATAGTGTGGCTGATGCCTTGAGAAGGAAAACTAAGACTTGTTTGGTACATGTGTCGAGTGAAGAGTGAAATATGATGACCTTGCTAGCAGAAATGTATGTGGTAATTTAAGAGATTCCTGAGAGGGTGACACTGGTTTCTGTAGCAGTGGATTCTACACTCTTGAGACGAATTTTGTATTTGGAATACAAGGATTTGGTGTGAATATCCTTGAGGTAAATACTTGATGGTTGGGAGATACATTGATACTAGATAATAGATGAGAATGAGGTCATCTATGTGAAAATTTGGGTTATTATGCCTATGAGAATGCAAGAGTAACTCATGAGATAATTTCATCCCTCAATGTGGGAGGCACATCCTACAGTGAAAAAAATGTATAGTGACCTATGATGAAGGTTTTGGTGGTCAGGTATGAAAAAGGAAATAACAATGGATATAATAAGATATTTCACCTGTCAATAGGTGACGGCAGAGCATCAAGGACATGGAAGACTATTGCAGCCATTATCTATTTTTGAATAGAAGTGGGATGACATGAATATATATTTTGAAGTAGGACATCAAAATATTATTTAGAATAATGATTTTATATGGGTTGTTTTGGAGTTACTAATGAAGGTAGCACATTTTTGGCCTCTCAGGTAAACCTTTACTGTAGAGAAATTGTGAAAAATCTATGTATGAGATATAGTTCGTTTGCATGGGGAGTGACGAACTATAGTTCCAGATCACAATATGTGCTTTACTTCTTTCTTTATAAGGGATTACATCAGGAACTTGGTACACATATTCTATCAAGTACAGCCTTCCACCCATAGATAGATGTGAAGTCAGAGCATACCATACCAGTGTTAAAGGATCTGTTACTGGCATGTGTGCATGACTTTGGTGGTTCTTGGGATAATCACATGGCTTTAGTAGAGTTCTCCTATTATAGTAGTTATCAGGAAACAATAAATATGGAATTCTATGGGGAAATTTTTGGAAGACCTTGTAGATCACTGATATGTTGGCTAGAGGTGGGTGAGTCAGATTTGTTGGGACTGAGTCTCACCCAGGACATATCAATTAAGTGTAGTTGATTCAACAACATATGGCTATGACTCAGAGTTGGCAGAAGCCATATGATGATTTATGAAGATAAACCTAGATTTTATATGGGTGATCATGTATTCATTTGATGTTCAACTATATTGGGTTACCACAGGATATGGATATATGAAATTTTGGTGCCTAGGTTCGTAGGACTATTTGAAGTGTTGGGGAGAATTGGGCCGGTGGTATACCATTTAGCACTTGCACTGAAATTTGGTGTTATGCATGTTGTTTTCTTTAACGACCAAAAGTTTCATTAATGAAAAATCCCTCATGATCCAGTTAAATGTCTCTTTATAAAAAAAATGTTTTTATAAGATGTCATATTCTTTGGTTTTATGATAAGAGTTGTGTCCGTTACTTTTATATTCGTTGAATAGTGATCACATGATTAATATAAATATAAGGCTTTAAAGAACCCAATTTTACTCAGACAAAGGAAGCGATGGCCTCATCTAGTAGAATTTCCCCATACGATGCTCATTTGTCGAAGCTCAGAAAAGAGGTTGCATCCTTGGGCTTAACCCTTGACCAAGCCCAAGCTGAGCTTCATTATGTCAAGCTTGAACGTGACCATCTACAGGAAAAGTGGAAGTTGATTGAGATTACCACTCGAGCGATGTTATCCGAGCTGCCCCAAGAGTTTGTCACCATCGAACACCTTACCCTTAGGTCTTATGCGGCTATTTTAATGGGTTATATAACAAATAAGTAGTACTATGTTCATGTACATTATTTTTTTTGTATATAATAATGAATATAATTTCTAGTCATTTTTGATAAATTGTAAATTGTTTTTAAAGTAAAAATAGTGTTTTTAGTTTTTATTTAATTATGAAATCTATTTTATTAAATTAAGGGATTTTTTAATTAAATAATATTTTAATAAAATAATAATATTATTATTAAATTAATTTTTATTAAATATAAATGATCTTATAATTTTATGAAATCAATAAAAATGTTATATTAAGGTTTGAAAACCATTTCTGTCAAAACCCGTGAATTTTTGATAAATGTTGTTTTTTATTTTAAAAGTGAAAATTAACATATTTAGAATTTTTTTTAGATAAGATAAATGTCATTTATGGAATCAGGACGTTGAAATTATCCAACGTTGAATTTTTCATAATTTTCTGAGACAGTCAAATATTTGGGTAAAAATTAAATACCGTTTAAATATATAATGTGCTTTATGACATCATAATGACCCAATGGTGATGTAATTAAATACTATAATCCTTATGTTCGGCCAATATATGTTTTTTCATTAAAATAAAGTGATTTTGGGTTTGTTTGACTTACTTTTCAAAGCATTAATGAACCCCTCAAGACATATTCAACACTTTGCCTTTTTAAATTAATTTCCATTGGAGTGTGACTCACCTACACATAAGCATCCTTATTATTTTAATAAGTTCGGACCTTGGTCATGTAATATATTGTTTTCCTCTTTCCTTTTCCATATACCATGGGAAAAAACCATGGGATGGTTTGTGGTTTGGATTAGTTTAATATAAGGGGTCCCAAACCTAAATAATAAATAATTCTCTAACCTTTCCTATATAAACCCACCCAAGCTCCCACTTCCTCCTCACTAAAATCAATTTTTGTTTGTCTAACCTCTGGAATACTCTCTCTAGAATCCTCCCAATGTTCCCTAAGCTCCCAAGAAGCCTCTCACTAGCCTCTCTCTATCCTTTGGAAGCACACTTCCATGTAAGGGTTTTTTCTTCCTTTCTCATTTTTGTCAATTATCATTAAGTTGTATTTCCCTTTTAATTTCAATTATTAATGTTGGTGTATGGTTTTCCCATCTCCCCCATACTTCCATCTTATTGTTTGAATGATGGGAGACCCCTTTCTCTCTCATTAAATACCTCTCATGTACACCCGTTACTATGCCAAAATTCCGAAAGGAACTTCTCTCTCTTCTTTTACATTCAAGAAATACTTTTGTATCATGAATATAAATTTCATTACAATTGGTTGGACATGTATAAATATGACCCCATTACTGTCCATTTCATGTAAATATGATGAGACACACTTTCTCTCTCATCAATCCATTTTTATGAATTCTTAAGTCATGCCGTTACGCTGTCGAAATCGCACCGATTTTCTAAGCCAATGCCATTGTGTAGTGAATGCCATGCCCATTTCTCCATCAAGGGTAGTCAAATTGATTCACATTTACTTATTGTTTATAAGGATTCATGTATTAATTCAAAATTTCTTTATCATGGAATAAATTAATTTTTTTATGAATCCATGTTTTATGATCCATGTGGCACATTTATGCATTAAATGAAATGTTTAAGAAGGGTGTGCCCTTAGAGCTCTCCAATGCATTGGGTAATGTATAGTATCATGATACTTCATAGAAAATGAGTTTTGACTCATTATAATTCAAGTGCAATGAGGGTTTACTCGTGGTTCATGTTCAATGAGGGTTTACTCATGCTTTATGTGCAATGAGACTTGGCTCATGCTAAATCCATGTTAAGTGTTGTTGCGACATTTCCATGTTATGATTATCATGATTTATCATGCCATTATGTTCATGTTTCTCTTATACTCTATTGACATGCCTATTTCCTAACATGTATTGTACTCCTCATGTTATTCCATGTGTACTCCCTCACTGGACTTTATAACTCACCCTTTTCTTATGCATGTCCTCAGGTTATCCCATGCACTGCTAAGTACGAGGGAATGTAGTGGTCATGTAAAGGAAGTTTTCAATAAAGATGTTGTATTTCATGTTTTAAGTATTTTTTAATGATCCTAATCCCCAAAGACACTAAACCTCTCGATCTTCTTTGTTGTATCAAATGAAGTTTTATGTAATGAATAATGTTTAAGTTCTAATAAAAAGCAGGGTTGTCATAGTTGGTATCAGAGGATAGGTTTAGTTATTTTTGGGATTAGGAAACCCTAGTAAAGCCTTAGATACAAGACTAAGTATAATAAAAACATCCCTAAGTTTTGGTAAATACTAATAAAGTGGTTTATCCAACAAATATATCCCTGTCTGGATACGAGTAGGTAGAGGCGGCTATGGCATAGATTTCTAATAGGGGTAAAACCCGAAAACACCGCTTTGAGATAGACATGAATGAGAACTGGTGCACGACAACGGGCCTTGCTGCACTCTTGGTTACGACACTCTTGGGGGATATGTTTTGATAAATTCACAATCTTGGTTTGAACCCTTATTAATGGAAAAATTCCCCTAAGAATATATGTTAGAAAGTAGATCATGAAATGACTAGATTGAATCCTATAGGCTCATGAGTTGAAGAAATTAACGTTTATTTATAATTCATAAACTTGTGTCTTTGGACTACCCATTGTGTGTTACCCCTAACATTACATTTATTCCAGCCAATGGCCGGTAATAGGAGGACTCGGGTTAACAACCGTTGTGAAGATCAGTGTGATGATTGTACTAATGAGATGCCCAATCCAATGGGAGTGGGAATCACTAACATTGTCATGCTTCCCTCTCAGCTAACTCAAGTTTTGAATAGAAACACAGGTCAAGAGGAATGTTCAACCCCCTAATAAAGAACAAGTCATAATCGAGAGCTTCTTGAGACAAAGGCCTCCTACTTTTAGTGTATCATCTGATCCCACGATCGCTGAACAACATATCAACTCCATTGAAAATATATTATCCATCCACCAATGTTCTAAAAAAGAGAAGGTTCTCCTAGAGGCTTATCGTATGGAGGGTGAAGCTGATCAATAGTGTACGTTGATCAAAAATACGAAGTCTGAGGAGGAGATCTAGGATTTGGAATGGAAGGAATTCTGGAAGATGTTTTTTGATAAATATTTTCCGCGAACCCTCCGTCTTAAGATGGAAAGGGACTTCCTTTCCCTCAAGCAAAAAGATGAAGATATTTTGGGAGCTTATGAGGAAAACGTCACAAGGATTGCACGATATGATTCCGGCTTTGTCGTTACCCCCGAATTCAAGGTTGACCGCTTCTTTGGTGGGATGAAGCCTTGCATGCGGAAAGAATTAGCGATCCGTGACTTCGCCAGCTATGAGGAAATTGTCCGATGTGCCCTCAAGTTCAAAATGAAGATCAAAGAATCACAGGGGTATCATGGGGAAAAGAAGCGTAAGATGAATTTCAATGCTGGTGGTCCGATTGATAAATCCAATGGCGCTAAGAAGTTCTAGAAACCCCACTTGCCAAAAGTGAAGAAGGAAGCACCCTGGAAATTTCCTTAAGGGGACGAGAAAATGCTTCAGGTGTGGAAGAGAAGGGCACCTAGCTATTAACTGTCGGCAAGAAGGACCTGTGGCTGTGAAAGAGGAGAGGAACACTCCATTCGAACCTCAACTCATTGTTCAATGCTACAAATGCAAAGAACCAGGTCATTTTTCTAATCAGTTCCCTAATCCAAGGGTTATCGGAGGCAACCAACAACCTCCAAGACAACAAGGAAGAGCTTTTGCCATCACATCTTTCGAAGTGAACCCCGACAACGAAGTGGTGACAGGTACGCTAGTTTTTCATTCAAGAATAGATAACATACTTTTTGATTCAGGTTCTACGCATTCTTTTATATCTCGAAAGTTTAGTAGAACTATCCCAGCACCACCACAAATCATGGAAGTAAAGATGTCGGTGAGTAAGGAAAATGGGGCAATCATTGAATCCCATGAATATAAGTCCTCCCCTATTATATTCCGTGGATTGAATTTCCTGGAGAACCTCATCATGCTCCCTTTGGTGGAATTTGATTCAATTCTTGGCATGGATTTTCTTTCATTATATAGAGCCAACATAAATTGTCAGGAGAGGGAAATCACACTCCATGTGGAGAATCAACCCCCAATTCTTTACAAGATAGGAGGAAGATGAATCTCCTTTATCTCCATCATCTCAAGCATAGATATTACTGACCTATGAGCATGTGTATCTGGATCATATCATTGAGTCCAAGGAAGAAACCGTCCTTGAATAAATGCCTATTCTGAGGGAATTTGCTGAAGTGTTTCCCGAGGAACTGTCTGGTCTTCCTCCAAGAAGAGATGTTGAGTTCTCAATTGAACTTATACCTGGGGCGCTACCAATATCCAAGACTCCATATAGAATGGCTGTTGTTGAACTTGATGAGCTGAAGAAACTACTAGAGAATCTGGATAAAGGGTTTATATGCCCAAGTGCTTCACCATGGGGTGCAGCAGTCCTCTTCATCAGGAAGAAGGATGGGTCAATGCGGCTTTGCATCAATTATCGGGAACATAACAAAATCACGATAAAGAAAAAGTATCCACTCCCACGAATTGATGATTTGTTCGATCAGTTGCGTGGAGCACAATACTTCTCCAAGGTGGACTTGCGTTTGGGATATTATCAAGTAAGGGTGAAGAAGGAATATATCCTCAAAACTGCTTTTCGTTCAAGGTACCGGCACTGTGAATTCATATTAATTCCTTTTGGACTCACCAATTCTCCAGAAATATTCATGGACTTGATGAATAGAGTATTTAGAGATTACGTTGAAAAATTTGTGTTTGTCTTTATAGATGATATTCTAATATAATCCAAAACCAAGGAGGACCATGACGAGCATTTAAGAACTGTACTAGAGATGTTGCGCAAGGAGAAGATCTATTAAAAGTACAACAAGTGTGAGTTATGGTTGAAGGAGGTCTCATTAATGGGCCATATCTTCACATGCAATGGGATATCTGTAGATCCCTCCAAAACAGATGCAATTGATGGATGGCTGAGGCCAACATTGGCAACAGATATCCATAGCTTCTTGGGGTTAGCTAGATATTATAGACGATTTGTGAGAAATTTATCACGATTTTCCAACCCTTTTACCATGCTAACTCGAAAGGTAGTAAATTTTGCTTGGAGTGATGAATGCGAAGAAAGCTTCAAGGAGTTGAAAAGGAGGCTTATCACTGCACCCAATCTCACTTTACCCACAAGTGGGGATGTTTTTGTTGTATTCAGTGATGTTTCGAAGAAGGGCTTAGGATGTGTGATGATGTAAAATGATAAAGTGATATCCTATGCCTCCAGGCAGTTGAAAATCCATGAGCGAAACTATCAAACGCATGATCTGGAGTTGGCGGTGGTGATCTATGCCTTGAAAATCCGGAGGCATTATCTCTATGGAGATAAATGTGAGATATATACTAACCACAAGAGTCTTAAATATATAGTCACACAGAAATAGCTTAATATGCGCCAGAGAAGATGGATAGATCTCATCAAGGATTACGACTGTTCAATACATTACCACCCTGGGAAAGCGAACAAGGTGGTGGATGCCCTAAGTAGAAAGGATCCATCGATTCTATCAATGATGAGAATTGAGAAGGATCTAATCTTCATAGAATTGATGAAGATGGGCGTGGGAATCATAAATAAGGGAACATCATCAATCCATTCACAAATGATTGCTCAACCATCTCTTTTGGAATGATTAAAGGATGATTAAAAGGTTGATGTGGGAATTCAAGAAAAAGAGGAAGCTGTCAAAAAGGGGAAATCCTCAGAGTTTAATGATAATAAAGAAGGAATTGTGCAGTTAGGGAAAAGACTATGTGTTCCATCATGTCCGGAGCGGAAGAAGGATCTTTTGGATGATGCACATAGTTCAAATTTCTCTATTCACCCAGGGAGCATAAAGATGTATCGAGATCTCCGAGAAAACTTTTGGTGAGATAATATGAAGAAGGTGATCACTAAATATATATCAAAGTGCCTGGTGTGTCAGCAATTGAAGGCAGAGATGCAGAAGTCTAAGGGGATGATGCAACCATTGCCCATACCAGAATGGAAATGGGAGAACATCACCATGGAATTTGTCACCGGACTTCCGAGGACATCCAAAGGAAACAATGCAATCTGGGTTGTTGTGGATCGTCTTACAAAGACTACACACTTCATTGCTATTTGAGAGGATTTCTCATTGGATCAACTGGAAAAGATATATATTAAGAAAGTGGTAAGGTTGCATGGAGTACCACTGTCTATTGTGTCAGACCGAGATCCAAGATTCACCTTTATGTTTTGGAAGAGTCTTCACCATGCTCTGAAAACTGAACTGAACTTCAGTACGGCCTATCATCCTCAAACTGATGGCCAATCAGAGTAGACTATCCAAACACTTGAGGATATGTTGAGAGGGTGCTCAATTGGCTTTAAAGGATGAAGGGATCAACATCTTCCTCTGGTTGAGTTCTCTTATAATAATAATTTCCACTCGAGTATCCAAATGGAACCATATAAACCCCTTTATGGGAATAGGTGGAGAACACCGGAATGTTGGGATGCGGTCGGTGAACGTAAGATGCTTGGACCAGAAATGGTCGATGAAATGGTGGAGAAGGTGAAAACCATTCAACAACATATCAAGGTAGCCCAGAGTAGACAAAAGAGTTATGAAGACAGTTGATGATGAGACCTTGAGTTTAAAGTTGGAGACATGGTGTTTTTATGCATATCTTCGTGGAAGAAGGTCATGAGGTTTGTAAAGAAAGGGATGTTAAGTCCAAGGTACATCAACCCCTTTGAGATTCTTGATCATGTTGGGGATGAGGCCTATCGACTAGCAATACCACTTACTATGGCCAAGGTTCCGGATTTCTTTCATCTATCCCTCTTAAGGAAGTACATACCGGACCCTTCACATGTACTCTCTTTTGAGGTGGTACAATTGGTAGATGATCATTCTTATGAGGAGCAACCACTGATGATCTTCGATCATAGGGAAAAAGTTCTACGAAATAAGACAATGCCCCTCGTCAAGGTTTTGTTGAGAAACCACAAGTTTGAAGAAGCAACTTGGGAGTCAGAGGATATGATAAAGCTGAGTTACCCACATTTGTTTTAGTGTGGGAAAAGGAAACTTTCGAGGTCAAAATTTCTTAAGGGGGGAATATTGTAACGACGCAATGTTTCATTAATGGAAAATCTCTGTTGATTCAGTTAAATGTCTCTTTCTAAAAAAGTTTTTATAAGATGTCAACTTCATTGCGTTTATGGTATGTGTCATGACCGTTACTTTTATAGTCATTGGATAGTGATCAAATGACTAGTTTAAATATAAGGCTTTAAAGAACCCAATTTTACTCAGACAAAGGAAGTGATGGCCTCATCCAGTAGAATTTCCCCACACGAAGCCCATTTGTCAAAGCTCGGATAAGAGGTGGCATCCTTGGGCTTCGCCCTTGACCAAGCCCAAGCTGAGCTTCATTATGTCAAGATCGAACGTGACCGTCTACGGGAAAATTGGAAGTTGATTGAGATTACCACTCGAGCGATGTTAACCGAGCTTCCCCAAGAGTTTGTCACCCTCGCACACCTTACCCTTAGGTCTTATGCGGCTATTTTAAGGGGTTATGTAACAAATAAGTAGTATTATGTTCATGTACATAATTTTTTTTGTATATAATAATGAATATAATTTCTAGTCATTTTTGATACATTGTAAACAGTTTTTAAAGTACTACTGTTGTTTTTAGTTATTATTTAATTAAGAAAACGATTTTATTAAATTAAGGGATTTTTGAATTAAATAATATTTTAATAAAATAATAATAATATTATTAAATTAATTTTTATTAAATATAAATGATCTTATAATTTTATGAATGCAATTAAAATGTTATATTATGGTTTGAAACCCATTTCTGTCAATACCCTTGAATTTTTTATAAAGGTTGGTTTTTATTTTAAAAGTGAAAATTAACATATATTGAAAAAATTTTAGATAAAATAAATGTCATTTCTGAATCAGGACTTCGAAATTATCCAACGGTGAATTTTTCATAATTTTCTGAGACAGTCAATTTTTTGGGTAAAAATTAAATACCGTTTAAATATATAATGTGTTTTATGACATCATAATGACCAAATTGTGATGTAATAAAATACTATAATCCTTATGATCGGCCAATATATGTTTTACCATTAAAATAAAGTGATTTTGTGTTTGTTTGACTTATATTTCAAAGCATTAATGAACCCCTCAAGACATATTCAACACTTTGCCTTTTTAAATTAATTTCCATGGGAGTGTGAATCACCTCCACAAAAGAATCCTTATTATTTTAATAATTTCGGACCTTTTTTAACACCCCGAGCATCCATGATACACTTCTCATTCAATAATTAAATAGCTTGCATTGTACGCAACTTCGAGTTCTAACACACCGCAACTAATCAAAGTAGCCTTTATGAATAGTAATAACCACCTTTTAAATTTATAGAAATTTTATATTTCAAAATGGACTTCATTTTTGTATTCCTAATATTGAAATTAGCCTATGATGATTTTTTTTGTACTTTTCTGAGAACTTCCAAATTTTAATGAATAGTGAAAAATACTTAAAACAACTTATTTAATCAAAATAATTTATAGTGATAAGGTATAATATTGAGTGATTTTATAGTATAATTAGAATATATTTTTACCATTTTATCCAATTGTGTTCATTAGAATTAATTTCACTTTGAAATTGGACATAAACAATTGTCAATCTTTTGATATATATTGTTTCTTAAAAACACGCTATTTGTTGTGACAGCGGGAATTAATTATAAAATTAATTAATGCAACTTATATGTTTGGAATTTCATAAAATAGACATCATTTTTGATTTCGGAATATCAATTATAGCTTAGGGTGAAATTTTGGCATTGTTGTGAAAAACTTCAATTTTTGATGAATAGTGAAACCACTAAGTGGTAGTTAAAAAAAATTATTTTTTGTTTAAATGAAATATTACAACTTCTATGGTTTGATTTTCGAAAATCCTACATACATGTTTTTCATTATGAAGTAAAATGTGGTTCAATGAGATTAAAATAATTTTTTGGTGAATAGTAACTTTTAAGTTCTTAATCCCTATTAGAGGTAATTAGTGTAGTTTAAGGTAAAAATAATGTTTTAATAATATGAGATGAGCTTGACACATGTCCTACCCTCATTGGATGTGCCATGGCCGACCAAAACAATCCATGGGTCAACTTGGGGACCCCATGGATCCACTTTAGTTGGAAAATGACATAAATACCTTTTATTTAATGTTAAAGTAAAAACATTACACAAACATGAAATGTTTTACTAAAACAATTTTTACTTGGGGTTATACAAGTCATATTTTTGACTATAAATAGTAATTGGAAAGATAAAAAGATTTCCTACATCATAGTAGTTTTTTTATAATTTTTAAACATTATATATATTAAATTATTTATGACATCATGATGATGCAGCGATGACCTCATTATTTAACGATTTAAATAATATAAAAAGATAATGTAAAATCCAAGGCTTAAACATGTCAAAAACCTATTGGATGAGTTGATTTAGAACCCTTATCACCTTATCCTAGAATTATATAAGTGTGGTACCTCTAAAATCCGAAACTCATTTTATAATAAAGTGACTTTTATTTACTTTCCAAGAGTGCCCCTCCTCTCCACTTATAAAAGGCCCCCACCTATACCACCTCATTCACACTATCAAGCCATTTGGCTCAGCCAACCTCTGCCCAAATAATCTCAAAACTTCCCCCTATTACTCCTAGAAGCCTCACTTTGGGCAGAACTCTTCCCAAGGTAGCCTTTAGATCAAATCAAAAAGAGTTACCCGATTTTAAGGTAATGTCTTCTATAATGTTGTTTTGTTTTATTTTTCTTCTCCAGCCCCCTAAACACTTTTTATTCGTTTCTTTTGTAACAACACCTGTATCCTAAATATACTATGATGTTGTTATAAGAAGTATTCGAGCTGCACTTACTCAAACCTACATCTAATGGTTAAAGAACATACTGTTTCTGTGGATGACGAATTTTTGCCTCACGAAACGATGATTGTTCAACACTCATATAACACCTCTAATGGTGGCCATTATGATAACACTATTTTTATATATGATATATATTATGTTTTTGTTTTCCTTATGATTTTTTATTTTTCATTTATGGCATACCTTTATGGTTTCGATTATGGGTAAACGCGATATTTTCATTTTAGGAAGTGCGGACTACCGCCCCCTCAAAGTGATATGAATCGTCAATACCATATGTGGGATGTATAAAGGATGGATTAAATGGTATTATATGATATATTATACTAGAATTATATTATAAATTTATATCATTTTGATTTAATTCCATTAAATATGAAATAGAAATGAAAGTAGCGTTCATGCGTACGTACGGCTTACCGTCTCCATGAATGGTGCATTTCATTTCATTCCTCCAAATGTCATGTAATATTATGAATGAATGTATATACTGGATATATATGAGATATATGATATCTATATCATGAATATAATTCTGGATATAACGGATATTTCACCACATGAACAACTTCTAATTATAAGAAGTCTATTTTTTACTCAAGTACCAAAGATCGACAAAACAACCGTTATTAACATAAATAATTAAATAATGTTCATAACATGGTAATAAGGGATATAAAAGGAATAATTAACATGAAAAAGGTTCTTATGTAAATAGTAATTAAATCTAGTTTATTATTCAGGAGGTTAAAGAACGGTCGAGTCGGGACAAGACGCAAGGTAAGGGAACTTCTTAACCCAACTTCCATTCTTTGGGTTAATCTCCTACTTTCAAATTGCATCTTGATATTAATATTTACTATCTTTTAGTTGTACTTTATTTATGTGTAATTATAGTGAATACACATAATAGATCTATTTTATTTAAAAAAATGATCTTTGTAAGGGACTTCGTCTCAATCTCCTTTCATTGAGGCATATTTGGTTTTATACACAACTTTATTTTATACGGTGTATAAACCCCTTTGAATTTTACGTTTATTCCAAAGGAATCTTTTTATACGAAGCGTTTTAATAAAATAAAAAAAGGGAATGTTTTTCTTTCCGTACATATGCGGTGACAACAACTTCTCTGCCGCCGTGACCATTATTTGATTTTCGGCTTCTCTACAAGCCATCATTTTTTTAATGAAAAATAAATACCATGTTTTACCTTTCTTTTATTTTGGTATTGAAAATGGTTTAGAAAGAGTTTATATTATATCAATGTGTTTTATTGATATCTTGTGATTGAAATATGGAAATTTTATGTTTCCTTTATGCATGTTTTATGTGATACGATTATGTTATAGTTTATGATATGTTTAAACCTATTCATACGAGGAATGCATTGGACTTAATAAGTGACGGGTGGAGCCTGCTATAGCTCCTCGATGCATCGGCAGGTCTCATGAGACAAACTAGTGTCTTGGCACGAGGCCTTTACAAAATCTTATTTGTGGTCTTGGCACGAGGCCTTGGCTACGTGGTTATGATAGTCTAGCATTATGCATTCCATCATTATGAAAGTGCTTATTGATATTGCATGTGATTATTCGACCAGTAGAATATCCATGTGAAGAAGTAAATGGCATTATCTCATTTTACTTTTTCCATATTATGTTTATGTTCAAGATCAAAAGGCTTTTGTTTTAGTTATAAATTTCCTTAAATGTTTATGTTTATTTATGAAAGCTTCTGCAATATTGTTATCCTTACTGAGCATCTGAGCTCACCCCTTTCAATGTTTTAATATTTTCCAGGATGTGAAGAAGTATTTTTTGAATGACCTACAGGGATAGTCAGAAGAGGATATAAGTGTGGACTATGAATAATTTGTTATTAGTTTTTCACTTTATGATGTAATGTATCATTTATGAATGTATCTAGTGTTTACAAGGCTACTAAACTAATCGGTCTTTCGAGACTTGATCTTTTGTGATCATGCCAATGTTACGAAGTAATGCACCCACTCTGGGTAGTTGGGGTCGGGGCATTACAGTTGGTATCAGAGGGAGGTTAGTACTAACCTTGGAAGCTAGATTTAGATAAACTCTGATTAGAGCACATAGCCCGAAGATAGACTTTAAGGATTAGTATATAAGAACATCCTAGAATTTTGGTATTATAGAGATTTTGTGAGTTTTCCGAGAAATACATCCCTGTCTGGATACGAGTCGGTAGAGGCGGCTCTGGCACAGATGTACCTAGGGGTAAAACCCGAAAACACCACTTTGAGCTAGACTCGAACGGGAACTGGTGCATGACAATGGGCCTTGCTGCACTCTTGGTTACAACACTCCCGGGGGATATGCTTAGGATAATTCCCATTTTATCTACAAACCACTATGAAGGGTTATGATTATATACATCCTAAAAGAAATCATTTTTTATGATTATGGATTATATACATAAATAGTTCAATTTATTATAAGTGTTTTCAAGTTTGTTATTATGTATTTAGATTCATAAACTAACCTAGTTTAAAGCATTGTATAGAAATGGCGCCCAGTAGAAGGAATGTGAACTCCATCAATACATATGATCCAAAGAGTAATAAGGATCATATCTTTCATGGTATTAAGACAACATTTAGAAGGGAAATATTCTCCCATGTGTTATCAACATATGATGAAATAGTATCATGTGTTAATAATATAAGTAGAGAATTCTCTGAGTCTAATGGATTTGAAGGGATGAAAGAGAAGAAAAGGATGGAAGAGAGAATGATGGATAAAGGGATGAGGGGAAAGAAGAATTTTCCAATATGTGGTAATTGTGGGAAGAAACATCATGGAAATTGCCTAAAGGGAATGGGAGTTTGTTATAAGTGTAGAGAAAAAGGACACAAAGTGTGTGGCTGCAAGGGTAAGAAAATGGTTTCAAATGTACAATGATTCTTCTGCAAGGATTAGGGACACTACGCAAACCAATGTCCAAATCATCGGAGTATGCCCCTAATAATGTTATTGGATAATAATAAAGTTATGATACGACCACAGATGATGAGTAATGATTAGAGTTCTTATGTTGTTATTAAAGAATTTTGTAATTTGAGTGTTGTATCAATGATTTACTGGTTATAATAATTATGGAGTATATAAGGATTGTACTACAGTACTATTTCATCAAGGACTTGAGATTGTGTGGAACCAAGAAAAGTTACTCCACAGTAGATTAAATTTTTTGAAAATATATGGTTGCGAGAAAGATAAACCATAATATGGTTTTGATACTGAGATTGTGATTTTGGAATAAGACGTGATTGATTTGGATAAATTATATTGGATATTATTAACTTCCTTGAAACTGATTGATGTTTTGTATACATTTTTGGATAGAAGGAGTATATCTAGTATTCTATAATGAATAATGGATCATGGTAATACAGTATGTTTAAAAAGAATACATGATGAAGGTGTTCACATGTTGTTACATGGAAAAAAGGATCTTCATTTTGTTTACCTTCCTTATAAAATTTGGACTGTGAGTTGGACAGAAGTATTTTGGATAACTATAATGGTTGGAATGGATTAAGTTGATCATTGGATAGTATTGTTTAAGGTTAAAGCATTTCTGAAGATTATTTTTGGAATATTATAATACTATATTTTTAATAAAAGGACAACCTGCAGGGTGGGGAATAACCCGTCGCGTCGGACAAAGCTGCAGGAATCGAACCCACAACCATAGTGCGACATGCCTTTATTTCCTACCACTAGCCTACAGGAATTCCCTGGTTATTACAAAATAATTTTAATAATCTAAATTGTATTTGTTAACATTTGGAACCTTATACAATTAGGATAAGTATAATATTTTTGAGTTCTATTATCTTTTTGAGTGAAAGATGAGTTGAAGGTTGAAACTCTAATTGTCAAGCATAAATATATATATACCTATCTCTTATTCAATGAATAAATTAATTCTTAAACTTTAGTAAAGGGATATTAAAACAAAAAAATGTGTTATCCTAATACGTCATGTCTTGTTGAACTAATGATATTTTAAATCAACATAGATTGAAGGCTTTGAGGCCCTCAATTTGACAGTTGATTATGATTGATGACCTCAATCAATCCCTACAAATATTTACGTTTTCCTTCCAATTATATGTCTCTAATTTCCACCAATGTTCTCCTAATCGAGATCAAAATTGGGTGGTGACTTTTTCATTTCCCTTTCCCTCTTATTAAGGCTAAATTTTGTTAATCTTATTTCCGATGTGGGTTTTCCTCAAAGGTATTTTCTCTTTTCAACCTTTTATTTTCAAAGAAAAATTTCAAATTGCGAGGATGCAATTTCATGAAGGAGGGGAGAATGTAACACCCCGAGCTTCCATGATACGCTTCTCATTCAATAATGCAATAGCTTGCATTGTACGCAACTTCAAGTTCTAACACACCGCAACTAATCAAAGTAGCCTTTATGAATAGTAATAACCACTTTTTAAATTTATAGAAATTTTATATTTCAAAATGGACTTCATTTTTATATTCCTAATATTGAAATTAGCCTATGTTGAATTTTTTTTAATTTTCTGAGAACTTCCAAATTTTTATGAATAGTGAAAAATACTTAAAATAACTTTTTTAATCAAAATAATTTATAGTGATAAGTTATACTATTGAGTGGTTTTAAAGTATACTTAGAATATAATTTTACCATTTTATCCAATGGTGTTCATTAGAATTAATTTCACTTTGAAATTGGACATAAACAATTGTCAATCTTTTGATATATATTGTTTCTTAAAAACACGCTATTTGTTGTGACAACAGGAATTAATTATAAGATTAATTAATGAAACTTATATATGTGTAATTTCATAAAATAGACATCATTTTTGAATTCGGAATATCAATTATAGCTTAGGGTGAAATTTTGGCATTGTTCTAAAAAACATCAATTTTTGATGAATAGTGAAACCACTAAGTGGTAGTTAAAAAACTGATTTTTTGTTTAAATGATATATTACCACTTATGTGGTTTTATTTTCAAAAATCCGACATACATGGTTGTCATTAAGAAGTACAATGTGGTTCAATGAGATTAAAATAACTTTTTGTTGAATAGTAACTTTTAAGTTTTTAATCGCGATTAGAGGTAATTAGTGTAGTTTAAGGTAAAAATAATGTTTTAATAATATGAGATGATCTTGACACATGTCATACCCTCATTGTATGTGCCATGGACGACCAAGACAATCCATGGGTCAACTTGGGGACCCCATGGAGCCAATTTAGTTGGAAAATGACATAAATACCTTTTATTTAATGTTAAAGTAAAAAAATGACAGAAACATGAAATGTTTTACTAAAACAATTTTTACATGGGGTTATACAAGTCATATGTTTTACTATAAATAGTCATTGGAAAGATAAAAAGATTTAATACATCATATTATTTTTTGTATAATTTTTAGACATAAAATAAATTAAATTATTTATGACATCATGATGATGCAGCGATGACCTCATTATTTAACGATTTAAATAAAATAAAATGATAATGTAAAATCCAAGGCTTACACTTGCCAAAAACCTATTGGATGAGTATATTTCAAACCCTTATCACCTTAGCCTCAAATTATATAAGTGTGTTACCTCTAAAATCCGAAACGCATTTTATAATAAAGAGACTTTTCTTTACATTCCAAGAGTGTCCCACCTCTCAACTTATAAAAGGCCCCCACCTCTACCACCTCATTCACACATTCAAGTGATTTGGCTCGGCCATCCTCTGCCCAAATACTCTCCCAACTTCCCCCTCTTACTCCTAGAAGCCTCACTTTGGGCAGAACTCTTCTCAAGGAAGCCTTTGGCTCAAATCAAAAAAAGTTACCCGATTTTAAGGTAATGTCTTCTCTAATGTTGTTTTGTTTTATTTTTCTTCTCCAACCCCGTAAAAACTTTTTATTTATTTCTTTTGTAACAACAACAGTATCCTCAATATACTAGGATGTTGTTATAATAAGGATTCGAGCTACACTTACACACACCTACATCTAATGGTTAAAGAACATATTGTTTCTGTGGATGGCGAATTTTTGACTCACGAAACGATGATTGTTCAACACTCATATAACACCTCTAATGGTGGCCATGATGATGAAAATATTTTTATATATGATTAATATTATTTTTTTGTTTTCTTTATGATTTTTTATTTTTCATTTATGGCATACCTTTATGGTTTCCATTATGGGTAAACGCAATATTTTCATTTTAGGAATTGCGGACTACCGCCCCCTCAAAGTGATTTGAATCCTTAATACCATATGTGGGATGTATAAAGGATAGAGTAAATGGTATTATATGCTATATTATACTGGAATTATATTATACATTTATATCATTATGATTTCACTCCATTAAATACGAAATAGAAATGAAAGTAGCGTTCATGCGTACGTACGGCTTACCGTCTCCATAAACGGTGCATTTCATTGCTTACCTCTAAATGTCATGTAATATTATGAATGAATGTATATACTGGATATATATGAGATATATGATATCTATATCATGATTATAATTCTGGATATAATGGATATTTCACCACATGAACAACTTGTAATTATAAGAAGTCTATTTTTGACTCAAGTACCAAAGATCGACAAAACGACCGTTATTAACATAAATAATTACATAATATTCATAACATGGTAATAAGGGATATAAAAGGAATAATGAACATGATAAAGGTTCTTAAGTAAATATTAATTAACTCTAGTTTATTATTCAGGAGGTTAAAGAACGGTCAAGTCAGGACAAGACGCAAGGTAAGAGAACTTCTTAACCTAACTTCCATTCTTTGGGTTAATCTCCTACTTTCAAATTACGTCATGATATTATTATGTCCTATCTTGTATTTGTACTTTCTTTATGTGTAATTATAGTGAATACACATAATAGATATATTTTATTTAAAAAAATGATCTTTGTAATGGACTTCGTCTCAATCTCCTTTCATTGAGGCATATTTGGTTTTATACACAACTTTCTTTTATACGGTGTATAAACCCCTTTGACTTTTAAGTTTATTCAAAAGGAAACTTTTAATACATATAGTTTTACTAAACGACAAAAAGGGAATGTTTTTCTTTCCGTACATATGCGGCGACAACGACTTCTCTGTCGCCGTGACCATTATTTGAGTTTCGGCTTCCTCTACAAGCAATCATTTTTTAATGAAAAATAAATACCATGTTTTACCTTTCTTTTATTTTGGTATTGAAAATTGTTTTGAAAGTGTTTTTATTATATCAATGTGTTGTATTGATATCTTGTGATTGAAATATGGAAATTTTATGTTTCCTTTATGCATGTTTTATGTGATACGATTATGTTATGGTTTATGATATGTTTAAACCTATTCATATGAGAAATGCATTGGACTTAATAAGTGACGAGTGGAGCCCGCAATAGCTCCCCAATGCATCAGCAGGTCTCATGAGACAAACTAGTGTCTTGGCACGGGGCCTTGACAAAATCTTATTTGTGGTCTTGGCACGAGGCCTTGGCTACGTGGTTATGATAGTCTGGCATTATGCATTCCATCATTTTGAAAGTGGTTATTGATATTGCATGTGATTATTCGACCAGTAGAATATCCATGTGAAGAAGTAAATGGAATTATCTCATTTTACTTTTTCCATATTATGTTGATGTTCAAGTTTAAAAGGCTTTTGTTTTAGTTATACATTGCCTTAAATGTTTATGTTTATTTATGAAAGCTTCCGCAATATTGTTATCCTTACTGAGCATCTGATCTCACCCCTTTCAATGTTTTAATATTTTCCAGGATGTGAAGAAGTATTTTATGAATGACCTACAGGGATAGTCAGAAGAAGATATGAGTGTGGACTATGAAGACTTTGTTATTAGTTTTTCACTTTATGATGTAATGTAACATTTATGAATGTATCTAGTGTTTCCAAGGCTACTAAACTAATCGTTCGTTCGAGACTTGATATTTTGTGATCATGCCAATGTTACGAAGTAATGCACCGACTCTGGGTAGCTGGGGTCGGGGCGTTACACCTTGGTCATGTAATATATTGTTTTCCTCTTTCATTTTCCATATACCATGGGAAAAAACCATGGGATGGTTTGTGGTTTGGATTAGTTTAATATAAGGGGTCACAAACCTAAATAATAAAGAATTCTCTCACGTTTCCTATATAAACCCACCCATGCTCCCACTTCCTCCTCACTAAAATTCATTGGAGTTCATAAAAAATCTACCCTACTCTCTATATAATCATCCAAAGGTGCCCCAAGATCCCATGAAGCCTCTCACAAGCCTCTCTCTAGCCTTTGGAAGCACACATCCATGTAATGGTTTTTTCTTCCTTTCTCATTTTTTTCAATTTTATTTAAGTTGTATTTCCCTTTTAATTTCAATAATGAATGTTGGGGTATAGTTTGGAACCTCCCCCATACTGCCCTCTTATTTTTTGAATGATGGGAGACCCCTTTCTCTCTCATTAAATTCCTCCCATGTACACCTATTACTATGCCGAAATTCTGAAAGGAACTTCTCTCTTATCTTTTTCATTCAAGCAATACTTTTGTATCATGAATCGAAATTCCATTAAAATTGTTTGTACTTGTGTCTATATGACCCCCTTACGTTCCATTTCATGTAAATATTATGAGACACCCTTTCTCTATCATCAAACCATTTTTATGAATTCTTATGTCACACCGTTAGGCTTCTAAAATTGAACCAATTTTCTAAGCAAATGCCATTGTCTAGTGAATACCATGCCCATTTATCCATCATGGGTATTCACCTTTATGCACATTTACCTATTTTTTATAATGTTTCATTTATGAATTCCACATTTCTTTATTGTGGAATAAATGATTATTTATTATGAATCCATGTTTTATGATCCATGTGGCACACTTATGCATGAAATGAAATGTTTAAGAAGGGTGCGCCCTTATAGCGCTCCAATGCATTAGGTAAAGTATAGTATCATGATACGTCATGTGCAATGAGTGTTGACTCATGCTAATTCAATTGAAATGAGTGTTTACTCGTGCTTCATGTGCAATAAGGGTTTACTCATGCTTTATGTGCAATGATCCTTGGCTCAGGAAAAATCCATGTTAAGTGTTGTTGCCACATTTCCAAATTATGATTATCATGATTTATCATGAATTTATGTTCATGTTTCTCTTATTCTCAATTGACATACCTATTTCCTAACATGTATTGTACTCCTCATGTAATTCCATGTGTACTCCCTTACTGGACTTTATAGCTCACCCTTTTCTTATGCATGTCCTCAGGTTATCCAATGCAATGCTATGTACGAGGGAATGTAGTGGTCATGTAAAGGAAGATTTCAATAAATATGTTGTATTTTATGTTTTATGTTTTTATGTAATGATCCTAAGCCCCAAATACACTAAACCTCATGATATTCTTTGTTGTATCAAGTGAAGTTTTATGTAATGAAGCATGTTTAAGTTCTAATAAAAATCAGGGTTATCATATTTTCCATGTATCGAAACTATAATGGTATCAACCTGACCCTTACCCTGTGATTAATGTGGAAGAGGTTGATCTCGAGATAGATGCCTCTGTTGAGGAGAATCTGATACGTCTGCTGGGTTATAGTGAGAAATTGTTTTAGGAGAAAACGGTTTTCTTTAGGTCATGTGTTATGGAAACATGGAAGTGTTAAAGAGGAAACCTGGGAATGGGGAGCACAATGAGGGAACAATGACCGATTATTTTTCTCTTGGAATAATAATTATGTTTGAGAGTCCAGCTCAGGGATGAGCTCTTATAATGTGGGGAGATTAAAATATCCCGACCTTTTATGGAGTCATCTCAGGTGCAGTTTTTGGTACATTGGAATATTTTAAATTCCTTTTATTTAGAGTAGTGACATGGCATGTGTTTGGGTAATGTTTTTAAGGAACATGGTATGATAGGGTGATGTGCACAGTTTTTGCACGGTTTGGCCGAACCAAGTGAAAGATAACCATTAATACAGAGGAGGTCATAACGGTTGGTGCAATATTTGACTAACTATGCACCATCGAGCCATGCAGGCAGTGGAAGACTACACGGTTGGCATATAGTTTTCACTAACCTTGAACCTCTTCCCAGGAAACCTTCTGTGTGGGATTTTTATTATGAAATCCCTTGTTAAAATAACATGAACACCCTGAGACTCCCATATTTCCACCATGAATCGGGCATTAAAAAATCTAGGTGTTCCCAAATCCTTCCAAAGAGATTCCAAAGTGATCCAAACACCATTATTCAAGATCGAAAGCCCGTATTGAAGATCCTCTCTCTTCCCTGTTAGTGGATTTCATCCTGTTACTTCTCTCATTATTTCCTCTATCATTCCTTGACCTTTTCGTGGAAGATTCCTATTGTTTCCATGAATCCAAACCAATGAGTTGAGATCTAGATCTAAGATCAAGGATCTAGATATATATTTTAAAGATCTTGATGCCTTTGATATTAATTATTGGTTTGTGGATTTAGATCGGAAGCTCGATCAACATCATTTTGACACTCGGATTTTGGGGATTTCCATTATCTTGAATCCGTAAACTGAGTTTGGTGGGATAAATCGAACTCCCATAGTTGTTATAATTATATTTTTATATGAGTTATGATTTTCATGATTCCATGGGTAATTGATTTCCTAAATTTGAGTTATTAGGAATGTGTAATTGAATTGAGTTTCATTGGTCATTAATTGATAATTTAATCATGGAACAAATGATGGGGGTTTAACAAATTGTTAATTTTTTAACAGTTTGATTATGGGTTGAGATATTGTCTTTGATATATTTAATTAATTGTGAAATTATAATTAATTGGTGGTAATTAATTATGAAATGGTGTTTTCTAGGATATATAATTAATTTTGAGAAGTAATTAAGTGCCATGATGTCGAACAAAGATAATTAATTGTGAGAATTAATTTTGTGACAGGATGTTGTTCTGATATATTTAATTTTTAGAATTAATTATGACATGATGAGATTTGACTTGGATAATTAATTGTGGATAATTAATTGGGGAATAATAATTTTACTGATTGATAAATTAATTGATGAATTAATTAATGGATTTATGTTCTTAGAAAATTATTTAGTTAAATAATGGACATTTAAATGTTTAACTAATAATTTGATTAGTAATGAAATGATGTGGAAAATTCTTGTGAGTTAATGAAGGAAAAAATGGATGACATTTGTGTGGTTCTATACATGGAGTTCTAGACCGATTAGATTTTGGAAATTGGATATAGTGTTCCTCCCCAATAGTTATCCATGCTTGAGATTATGGGGTGCTAGGAATAATTATCTACACCGAATTAGAAAAGAAGTTCTAAACATGAAGACTTAAACTCAATGTTATTTTAGGGTGTTAGGAATGGGGACCTACAAAAAATGAATGATAATAAAGAAGGATGATTAAAATGAGAATTTCGTACTTGATATGACGTTCAACACCAAATAAATTACAATAATTAATTATGATTCAAATGAGAAAAATTGTTTGAAACTAGGTGTAATTTAGTGATTAAAGATTAAATGACAATGTGATAACTATGTATTATAATTATTGCTTCATATAACTTCAAGAACTATCATTTGACTGGACTCATATTATAAAACATGGTTGTGGCCTACTAATTTGTATTCACACCCTATTCATCCCACCTGATAGTCACCTATGTAGACTTTGTTGTTGTAGGACATGATAAGGGAAAGGCCATGGGATAGATTGTTGTTTAGAATTTGAGCATGGGAGAGGGAACCAGATGTTGTTCGGGACCTGATTTGGAGTCATTGTGTCTTTACATATAGTGGCATTTTCAACACATGACACCATCATTATCAATGCATGTTTTACCTTTTAGTTG
Source organism: Viscum album (assembly GCA_963277665.1). Lineage (NCBI taxonomy): Eukaryota > Viridiplantae > Streptophyta > Magnoliopsida > Santalales > Viscaceae > Viscum > Viscum album. Next base: position 1,061,113,180 of record OY728120.1, on the reverse strand, counting down.
AGTATTATATTTTATGTTTTTGACTATCATAGGACATGGTATTTCTCTAGTAATTTAAATTCTTTCAAACATGGTTATCGTAGTTTTATTCTGTTAGCATCTAGATTTTGATAAAAGAGGGCATAGTCTCCCAAATACTTACTTACCGGACCCTCACTACAAGTGATCAGCCTCTAGTGTATGGGGAGGCACGATTGAGGGGTTGTGGCCAACGGTATTGGGGAATCCTTTAGTGGAACTGGGGATAAGGCGTCACAATTTTGAAATATATAAGGTTTATAATCAATAAAAATATATTAATTAATTATCATCAAATAAAGACTCAATTATTAGTAATGCCATTCTACTCTTCCATAATATATTTCCGTCAAAAAGGATTTTAATTTATTTTTATAAGTTGATAATATAATTAATATTTGTATTTTTTAAAATTTTATTGAATGAAATAAATAAATTTTTGTAAATCATCAAATAAAAATTATAATTTTGTGTACTTGTTTTATTATTTAAAAATATCAATTTTTCCATGAATAGTAAAAATACATATTTTTATTAAATATAGTATTTTCATTAAAATTATTTATTTAACAGAAATCCTAATTTTAATTAGTTTCTAAATTTTCAAATTTCATTTTTATATAGAATAGCCCAATTATGGTTTTTGAAAATAATTTTACTCTATTTTAATATTAAAACATTTTATATTTAAAAATGAATTTTTCAAAAAAAAAACATTTCACATTTTTTCAGTTTGATTTAAAATTTTATTCTAAAAATTCTATTTTTTGAAATTTGAATAATTGTTTCCACATTTGGAATCATGAATTCCATATTTTTCTAATATGTACCTTTTTTAATATGAATATTAACCATAGTACTTTTTTTACCATGGTAATTGGAAAATTTTGTAATTAAGGGTTAAAAATAGTATGATATTGATTATAAAATTACCATAACACTTGTTATATTTTAATTGGTATAGTACATTTTGTCATTAATAATATAATACTTGGTTAACTAGAATTTTTAACATTTGGATGTTATTATAAAATTCATAATATATTATGTTAAGAAAATAAAAAACATTTCTTGAACTTTTATTTAATAACTATAATATTTTTTCATTGTGATAAACCGAATATATGGTTAGGTATAAATATTAACATAAAATATAAATAATTTATATTCATCATGATAAATTTTTTTTTTATAGTGTAGTATTAATTACCTTAAATTTATACAAATTTATGATGTATTAATTATTCAAAAAAGGTCCATTTACGGGGCGTATTTGCAGTTCTACTAACTATATTAAACACTTAAGAATAAAAAATATTATTATCACCATAATTTTCAAAAGGGTTCATGATGATTTGGAAAGAAATATAAATGTAAAAATTTAATATATACTTTACCAAAAATTATTTTATGGGAGTATTTTGAATCATTATATTCATATATTCAGATATTATCAATTTTGAGCCATTATTACAACAAAATAAATTAATATTAAACTAATATTTTAATAAATTTCATGGGTTCCCCCACCCTCTATTTCAAAGGGGAAACTAATATTCTCTTAGCATCACATTTTAAACACCATTTTTTCCAAAATATATCTAAATTCCTTTCTAACATCCATCCCCACATTCTAGAGTCCTTAGTTATAGAAAGATATCAACCCTAGGGGTCTTATGGTTTTAATAAAAAGAGGTTGTTCAAAGAAGATGTGTCATTCTTAATCAAGTATTTTTGTTTTATTTTATTGACCACCTCCTTAGAATCTTCCTTAACCTTGATTATAAATTTAATCAGAATATTCCAAATGATGTGAGGTTATTATGATAATTTCATAACCTATATCCCTCTCTAACCTCCATAAAATGGGAAAATAATTCATCATTCATGTGTATAGAAAACTACCACCTCACAAACCGATGTAATTTGAATTCCTTCGCCCCTCTCACATATGGTTATAATGATGGAATAAATGTTTATTTATGATATTATTGATACATATATCGTTCTAAAAATATAATATATCATTCACATTATTACCTTTCCATTGAATAATAAATGGTAATGTAATTTTCTTGTAGGAGTAGACTACCACCTCGATGAAGTGATGTGATACATTTTTCATCACCACATCACATGAATGATATATATAAGTATATTTAAATAAGTAATATAATATTTATTATATAATGTTCTTTATTTGAGGGTAAAATAATACTTATATTATTTCCTTAATGATCATTGAAGTATGGAAATGTTTCTCAAATGTATGTATGACCGTGATACACCCCATTATCATTGATCGGGTATTTTTTCAACCTTTTCTAAGTTTCCTTCATGTTAAAAATCTTTTTATGTTATTTTATGGGTTTATTGTAGACAATAGAACCAGTATAAGCTGTGTACAGGATGTACATGTTCTGTACTTGGTGTCGGTCACATGTTGTGAACAGGTAGATCATGTCATGATCCAGTACACATTGTGTAAATGGGGTACATGTCTTTTAGGGATTAAATAGAAGATGTTTAACCCAATTTGTTGAGTTTATCAACGTACTAATCCATCATGGACTACACATCATGTACCTAAGGTATGAATAGTGACCTAGCCCACACCCATCCAAAAGTCATGCATTTGGTAGTTTCAGTTTGAGCCTTCTTACCAGACCTCATATATCTCGACCCTAGACTCTACCTAGGAGTTTTTCTGAGATGGCCCACCATCCTATTTGATCTAATCATCTTTGGATCATTGTTACATATGTGGTTGGATTCTCAGGTAAGTTATCTCCCTCATTTTTTGAGTTTCCCTCCTTATATCCTCTTGGTATTTCAATGCATCGTATTTGGATTGATGTATCCATGTCATTTGGTGTTGGATCTTTCTACGGGGTAGAGTTTTGTGGTCATCTACACCATATTTCTCATTGGCGAGTGTTGTTGTGAGTGTTTCTATTCGAGAAAGAGGTGGGTGGTTCCATCCTAAATTGTCAAATTGATTAACACTACATTTCTTGATTTATTTCAATTGCTAATTGAACATAAAAATTTTAAACATGATTTAAATTGTTTGAATGAAACCCAATTCCAATGAATTGGATTATTTTAAATTGGTTTGAGTTGGAAATTGTGAAAACCCCTAATTCTATTTAATTGATGTGGGTATGTGGAATGTTAACTAATTTAAATTGTTTAATTTAAAATGGCATTCAAGACTTAGGTAGTTAGTGATTTATTTGGATACACTCTACACCATTACAATATTTTAAAACATACATGCAGCGGGTCACATCCCTAATGGGTAGGTGTTGAGTCTCCTTTGGCCAATGTCAAAGGGACTTGTGTATGCACATTTTCCGGAGTTTACATAAACTGTGAAAAATACAATAGCATGTCAATACTAGCTTACCTTTTGGTAGATGACTAGGTTGCTCACTTTTTTATTTACATTTTAGATATAAATATGTTCCAATGTTTTTTAAACCGCTTTATATTCCTGCTAAATTTATATAATCTATTTTATATAAATGTTTTTAATTTGGCCATTTTTTTAGAAATGTTCTATCTCTCATAATGTAAAACCTATTCTTTAAAAGTGTTTTCCAAAATTTTTAAAATGTATAGACTAATTTTTTTAATATTCTATTGAATTTCAAAAACTGTTTATTTTTAAAATTGATTTTTTTGGATAATATATATTTGGAATCAGTTTTGGAATATTCGGGGGTATCTTATTGGGATTAGGCTCATTCTCTACTTTTTACTTCTAGTATTTATAGAATTTCTCATTCCATGCTAATGAAAATGGAAGGGATATCTTGGAGTTGGTTCCAGCTATTGGGGTTTGGACATGGTGAGATGAATCCTTTGGAACATTAGTGTTGATATCTAGTTTTATGTAATTTGGTTTCAGTACTTTGGATTTTATACCAATTTTTATATAGGTACTTCACATATAGTGGAGTTTTTTTTGATATACATATTGTATTTTATCTTTTTCTTCTGCATTATTATAGAAAATATCATTCCCACATGTATGTTGTATGATTCTAGGTTCTAGAAACTAACCCGTGGGGATTGGAAACACCATTCGGGGTATGTTAAGACTGGCTCAGTTATCAGGTTACTGAGGTACTCCGACTGGTTCATGAAAAATTAGTATCAGAGGAAGTTTGTTCAGCTCGTCTGGAATTCAGTATGAATTTTCGAAATCTTATTGGGTCTTAGGATTTAGTTGCGATTGAGTTCCAAGCCATCTCTCACCACGATGAACCTTAAGTCAATAGGGGTGGTTAGGGAAATATGTCTTTTGGTTTAATTCTATTATTATACCTATTAATATTTAGATAATGAGAAATCCAAATCATGGTTTTACCTTATATTGAGAATATTTTCTCCCTCTACTCAGTTTGTTTGATGATTTAATGTCTTACTTTTTTCTGATCATATTGTGAAAAATAATGCCTATGAGAAGACAAGGAAATCAGATTCCAGAAGAGGGTGTTGTTGAACCTCCACCAGTGAATCTTGTTGTTGATATGAATTTGGTTGAGGTGATTGTTCACACTGTCCATGCTCTGGGATAGGAACCACCAACAGTTCATACTCTTGCTCTAAATGTGGATCCTCATGGGGATGTTCTTAGAAATCATTCTCAAGAGTACCTTATCAAAAAGACACTTTTATTCAAAGTGTCTATAGATCCTCAATATGGTGAGGAATGTTTGAGCAAGTTAAAATATTTATTGGAGTTCATGGAGATTCTGAATGTGATCAGGGTGATGTTAATGGCCTTTGTGATAGTGGGACCGAGAAGAAGATAATGGAACTTGATGGTGAAAGTGGAGAAACATGAAGGCTTACAGTTTAATGACATAAAATTTATTTTCACCAATTAGTTATATACAGAGTCAATGGGGTTGGATAAGGTTGTGGAGTTCTTCAAGCTTGAGCAGTATGTATTAAAATCTCATTTCTGAGCTGGTGAAGTTTGCTCATGAGATTGTGTCAAATGAGAGCATTAAGGCTCAATAGTTCAAGTTGAGACTTGGATTAGATATCCATTCTCAGGTTTTCATGTTAAATCCTACCACTTATACTGATATGATGAAAAGGGTGATGATGGTTGAGATGGACATGGCTGGAAAGTCAGGGTAGATGGGATTCATTTTTCTCCCAGTGGTGGTGTTGGTTTTGTCAAAGGAAAAAGGAAGCATGATTATCTTCCTAATAGTTATCGACAGCTGAATCTTTTTAGAAATCCTAAAGATCCATGATAAAAGTTATTTTACTTTAAACTATTGTGTAAATCCAAGATATTGTAGGAGGTTTTTCCCTGAGGCACCAGCGAACTATAGCTCTTGCGGATGTTCAAGGAACTTTATGAGGTTCTTCCCTAACTTCTCTACTCCACGTAGCAAGTTCGATCATCAGCTCTCCCAAAAATATAGGGAAATAAAATAATTCTCTAATAAAAGTGTTCCAGCAACAAGCATCATGAAAGAAGCTTCTTCATGTAGTGGAAGATTCACTATAGGAAGAAGACACGGGTCCAACAACTGTGATAGGTACTGTTACCATTGCTTTATAATTATTGAATGATATTTTTGATACCGGTTAATCTCACAAATTTATTTAAACCTATTTTGTTAATCTGCAAAATCTTCTTATGTAGAATCTATATTCTGAAATGGATATTACTACACCACTTGGTATGAAGAGATAGAATGGTCGTCGTATTCCTGCTTGTGTCTTTTCTATATTACATGTTAAGCTAGCTTTTATTTTTATGGTTCTTGATATGAAATATATTGATGTCATATTAAGAATGGGATGACTCATTTCCAACAAAATCCCAAATTTATTATTATCATTGATGGTTCTACATTACTAAACCTAGTGGTGTGCCTCTTTTTTTAAAGGATAATGTCACACAAGGTCGAGCAGAGCCAAAACTTCTTATTTATAGTTAGGGAATTTGATATCATTGTTTTCGTTTGAACTGCAGTGAGATTCAATGGGTGTTGATCTTCCTCCAGTTTTCATAGAGATTTCTACCATGTTCCCTTCGGATTTCCCAAGTCATCCATCAATAAAGGAGGTTTATTTCCCTATTGACATAATTATTATTACTCAAATTGTCTCTATAAACTCTTACAGCATGACACTAGCTAAGATGATGGAGCTGAAGTATGAGTTGTACGATCATATTGAGAAATGCATTCTTTGTGCATGAGTGTCACATAGGGTAGTGTCAGTTTACTATTCTATGAATGCTAATGGTTCTATTCAACTATGTTTTGATTATCTAAAGTTCAATGAAGTTATGATGAAAACCAAATACCCATTTTAGTGTATTGATGATCTGTTTGATCATCTTAAAGGGGAGTATTTGTTTTCAAAGATCGACCTTCAATCCGGTTACAATCAGTTTAGGATAAAATAATTTGACATTTTGGGGACTTCCATTTAGAGCAGGTATGGTAACCTTGAGTACCTTGTTATGTCCATTGGCAGAAAAAATTCTCTTGTTGTTTTCATGGCTTTAATAAAAAATATTTTCCACAAGTATCTTGATACCTTTGTGGTAGTCTCTCTGGATGACATTGTTGTTTACACCATGTTTGAGGAGGACCATGTGAAACCCATGATAATATTTCTGAATCTGCAAATAAATCACTAACTTTATGCCACGATTTCAATGTGTGATTTATGGATTTATAAAGTGAAATTATTGGGACACAATGTGCTTAAATAGGGTGTATCAGTTGATCCTAATAAGGTGAAGGCTGTAATGATGTTGGAGTAACCACAAATGTATTCATGGTCTAGAGATTATTTGGCTTAGCTGGATGTTACCATATGTTGGACATATTAAAGTTGGATTCTGCAATAGATTCTCTGACTCAGAAGGGGCGGAAGTTTGTGTGGGATGATAAATTTATAAGTCCATTTGTGGAGCTCAAGCGTCTGTTGACTACTGAACCAGGGTTAAATATTCCTGAAGATGGGTAGGGCTATGTGGTCTTTTGTGATGCATCATGTTTAGGATTGGGATGCTTTCTTATACAGGGTGATCATGTAGTGGAATAAAGATCTCATCAACTTAGGATTCATGATAATAATTATCTTACCCATGACATTGAACATGAAACAATGATGAACATGCTTAAGAGTTGGTTGCACTACATTTTTATGGAAAATTTATGGTGTATTCAGACCACAAAATCCTGAGTTATATCTTCTCTCAAAAAGGTTTGAATCTTCAGTAGAGGAATTGGGTGGAGTACCAGAAATCATTCAACTTTGATATCTCTTATACCTCGGGGAATGGGAATGTCATTACTGATGCTTTGAGAAGGAAATTTCTAACCCAGTTACTGAATGTGTCTTCATAAGAGTAGATTTATATGCCACTCTTTGCATAATTTCATATTGGAGTTCAAGGGGAAGAGGTTGTGGTTTCATTAGCCAGTGTTCAATTGACTAATCTCTTTTTGAGAAGATTATACAAGACCAACATCTAGATAATGAGTTCTGTTGCATTATATAATACCTTTATGGTTTGGAGACAGTTTTCCATTGGTTGTTCTCCAAAGATGGTATTCTATGCTATCAGAACCGCTTTGTTTTTTCACTATAAATAAGGAAGGCTGAGATGGGATATTTAAATAGAATATAGTGGGATATGCACCTTGGAACCAGAAAAATGTTCTAAAACAAGAGGCTATAGTTCTGGTGGCCAGGAATGAGATAAGACATTTCTGAGTTTGTCTTTCATTGATATATGTTCTAAATGGGGAAATTCGAGAACATGAAACCTTCGGGTTTACTTCAGACACATACAATTATTACATGTAATTGGGAATATAACTCTATAGACATTGTTGTTGGGTTGCTTCTTACCTAGAGAAAGAAGAATGTGATATGTGTTGTGATCGATAGGCTGGCCTAGTTGGCTCAGTTTATACCCATTCATGATATTGCCAATGTGGAGGAGTTGGAAAATATCAACATAAAATATATTGTTCATTAGCACAATGTTGCATCTAATTCAGTATCTAATATGGATCCTAGGTTTTATTCCCTTTTTTTAGAGGCCTTCAAGAGGAACTAGGATATCATGTTCGTTTGAGAATGGCCTACCATCCACAATTAGATGGCCAGACTGAATGAACTATATAGATTATTGAGGATATTCTTCGTGCTTGTGTTATCGATTTCAGTGAGGCTTAGAATCATCACATAGATCTATTCGAGTTCTCTTATAACAATAGACATCAGTCCGCAATAAAAAGGCAAATTTTATGTCTTTGTATGGTCATCCATGTAAATTTATGTTGTGTTTGTCAGAGGTTGGTGAATGTTCTTTGATTAGAACAAGCCTGATGTTTGAGATTACAGAAAAGATTCTACTAATTAGTCGAAAGATGTTGATAGACCATATTCGATATAAGTCTTATGATTATCGACATTACAGTCCTTTTGAGTTTTCAGTTAGTGACCTGGTGCTCTCTAATGTTTTAGCTAGATTCGGTCATCAGGTACTTGGGAAGCAAGGGAAGCGTGGTTCTCACTTTGTGGGACCTTTTGATGATGTTGAAAATTTGGATAATCTTGAGTACCATTTGGAACATCCACTATAGTAGAAATCGATATATAAATTTTTCCATGTATCACAGTTGAGAACATATCTATTTGATATATCTCATGTTTTGAGCTGAAATGATATTAAGATCGGTCTTGAAATATCTTTGACTGAGTAACCAATTAGGATAAATGATTCAGATACCAAGGAGATTAATGGGAGGGATATAACAATGGTTCATGTACTATGAAAAAATGGATTTGATATTATTGAAACGTGGGAACTTGAGGAACCGATGAAAGATTAGTGGCCTAATCTCATTGGCATGGAAGATTCTTCATAGGATTTCTGGGGGAAGAACATTTTTATAGTGTGGTGGTTGTAACATCATGTTACACTAAATAGGTATGTTTTCCACCTTTTCTAACGTCCATTTTGGTTTAAAATCCTTTTATTTGTTTTTTAGTGTTTTCTACAAACTTCAGAACAGGTACACATCGTGTACTTCATGCTTGTTCCATGTCACGAATTGGGAGATCATGTTGTGTGCCGGTACACATCATGTACATGAGGTACATGTCGTGTAGGGGTTTAAGGGATGAATATCAACCTAATATGACATGTTTTTAGCATACTAATCTAGAATGGACTACACGTCATGTACCTAAGGTACCCGTCATGACCTGGCTTTTGCCCAGCTGAAAGTAATGTGTTTGGTAGTTTTTCTTGGGATATTCTTCTCAGAACTCTGGTATGATGTCCGTAGACTCTTCCTAGGTATTTTTTCAAAGGATATACAACTTCCAGTTTGATATTATTGGCTTTAGATCATCATTTCATCTATGGTGTGATTCCTGGGTATGTTTTCTCCCTCATTCATTGAATTTATCCCCTTCTCTCATCTTAGGATTTAAATGTATCATCATGGGATTGATGGATACATGTATTTTGGTGTTTGATGTTGATACTATTTATATTTTTGAGGTCCTCTTCACCTTCATTCTCATTAGTGGGTGTTATTTTGAGTGTCGTTATTCCAGAAAGAGGTTGGTGGTTCAGTCCTGATATTCCAAATTGAATAACATTGCTTTTCTTGATTTATTTCAATCACTAATTTAAATTCAATTTCTTAAATTTTCATACAATTTCCTGAATGAAACCTAGTTCCAACAAATTTGATGAATTGAAATTTTTTTGGGATGGAGATTTAGAAAACCCCCAATTCCAATTAAATGGGTGGGTTTGTGGAATGTAAACCGATTTAAATTGTTAAATTTAAATAGTGGATTTTTATAGAAATGATTTCAACTGAATTAATTAATTTAACTAGGAAAATGAATTTTGAAAATATGGAGTTGTTTCTAATGGATTTCGAACTCATGAAAATGGATTAAAATGATTTGAAAGAAACCCAATGGTTTTATATTGTGAAAATGGAATGATTTTGGATAAACCCTATTTTGGTTTTAAATGTAAATAAATGGGAATTTTCGAAATGGATGAATGGGATTGATCCTATTTTAAAAAGTCTAAAAATATATATCCCATAATATAGGATAACATGCAAACCTGAGGTAGTTAGTGAGTTATTTGGATACAATCAATTCTATAACAATGTTCTAAAACATACATGTGGTAGGTTTCATCCCCAAGGGTTTGTAGTGAGTCTCATTTGTCCCATTTCATAGGGATGATTGTATACACATTTTTCTTTGTTCACATAGGGTGTGTGAAATCATATATCCAATTAATAATATCATACCTTTTGGAAGATGACCATGTTTCTCGCTTATTAATTTATATTTGAGATATAAATGTGTAGAATTGTTGATTAAACTACATTACATTCCACCTGAATTTATATAAAATTATTTATAAAAGTGTTTTGCATAATCCATTTTTTATAAATGTTCCATATCTTGAAATGTAATGCCAGTGCATTAAAAGTGTTTGGAATTATGTTAAAAATGTATTGTATGTTTTGTTAAAAGATGCTTCGGAATATTCAGATGTACTCATTTTGAAAATTGATTTTTTTATTTCGATAATATATATTTGTAATTTGTTATCCAATCATTTGTTGTATCTTATTGAGCTTAGGCTCACACCCTAGTTTTTCAATTGGGTGTTTATAGACTTTCTCTTTCCAAGATCAATAAAAGGAAAGGTATCTCCTAGGGATTGATCCAGATGTTGTTTTTTAGATATGGTGAGTTGTGTCATTTTAGAATTTGGGTTTTTTTTCCTATTTTAAGTAATTGGGTTTTAGTACATTGAATTTTATGCCTTGTTTTATTTTTTTACTTTATTCATAGTCGATATTTCCTTTCATATGCATAATATCTTTTATCTTTTTCTTTCACATTCATATGGAATAATTTGTTCCCACTTATATGTTGTATGAATGCAGGTTCTAGTCGCCAACCCATGGGTATCAGGGAAACACTTTCGGTTATGTCAATGTCTGCTCATTTATCGGGTTTCTAGGGTACCTGGGCTGGTTCTTGACAGATCAAATGTCTCTATGAATGTAAAGTAGATAATTTTTCACATTCATATATAATTATTGGTTTTAAATGTATATTTCATGTATATAACCGAGAATTATATAATAATTATTTTTATGAATATGGTGGAATTATGACCCCTTTGACCTTAATCCACCTACAGAATTCATTTTGAACATATGAACAAAATGTCCTCAAAAGACATTATACAGACATAACTGATTAAGTGATTAACTATTTATTTATGATAAATGAAATATACATTTTATGGAGAAGGTATTAAAAATACAAAGTTTTATTATGAAATTAAATAATTGATATGGGTTTATTACAAATTAGTTAAAGGATATACATGGAAAATCTGGAGTAATGGTAAGTGATTTAATCTCAATTTCCATTCATTGAGGCATATTTTATGCTTATTAACCTAATTATATATCAATATTATATTTTCTTCCATTTTACATATTATATCACGAATAATTCATATTTCATGATTTTTAAAATTTTTATTTGAATTAGTTCATCATAGTGGATTTGAATTGAAAATTACAATGTGGTAAAAGGAATCCTAACTCAGTTTATATATATTTGATCATAACACTATTTAATTGACATTACTATTCCCTGATCATGTGTGAATTGATATATAAATTTTTTATACTGTATTTTCAATTTCTTTTTATGTATTTAAATTTTCTACACATATTCTCAAGAGTGATTACTTATCAATTAAATGATGTTATCATTGTAATGGTCATTCATATCAAATTCAATTTCCATAGGACATATATTTATGATGTACACCTATATTGTTTTATGTGGTGTATATGACTCTATTTTGATATAATATATCATGAATATCTCTATTTTTATGATATCGAAAACATTTATTTGACCTTATTCATTAACGAGTTTATGATTTAATAGTTCAAATGTAGAAAATCCATTGTGTTTAAATCTTATTTCTTTTTAGGATTTTTATTCTTCAAGTTTTATTGGTGGAAAATAATATTATATTATTTTCCTAAACAACATATTTATTATTTAACTCAATATATGAATCAGTGAATGATTTTTTACATCCATTTACAACCTTATTTATTAAATAAACATCAAGAACGTCATTTATATGTGATGTTGATCTTGTATTTTCTTTTATATTGACTATCTTTCTCTTTTATATCAACGTGTCCAAAAAAAAATTACTATTTTTATTTCACATCTTATTTTACCATATTTGAAATTTTTTAAATGTAAAATTTTCAATGTTTGATAAATTGTATAATTTTGATACCATTATCAAAATGTTTGAGAAGAATTGTTTTTGTTATAATTTTAAAACATCAATGGATTTCACACAATTATGACCATAATTTTCATTTCTTATTAACTTATATGTTAACATGATTATTTTCTTGGAAAATTATTTCTACAATATTATGTAAATTTTATATTTTTAAAGTGATTATCAAAGTGAAAATGTTCTTTTCATAAAGATTTTTTATTGATACTTTTACAGTTTAGCCATTCATAATAAACAATCGAGGATATGTATGTTGCAATGGTGATATTTTTCACTAATACAATCCACATTCTTTCGTATGATGGATTATGATTATTTTAAATATATATTCATGAAACACTTTTCTTTTCCATGGGTTAATCAACTTAATAATAAATAACGATTTTTTGTGAGTATTATGATTAAATGAATGATCTATTTATTTAATTCAAGTTATTCTTCATAAAAAATGATAGCAATTATGGGTGGTTTCATAATAATCTAAGTGTGGGTGAGCCCATTAGAGAACTCCAATGCATTGGGTAAAGGGAGGGAGTAAAGTAATTGGGATTCTCCTAAGATAATATGGGAATATACTATTATGGTTATTCCAAATATTGGATAGACTTAGCTAAATATTTTATCCAATTAGACATTGGAAATATACAATTATTGTTATTACAAGTTTAAATATGTCGGTTATTCAATGTGTAACCATACAGATTTCTCTATATGTAAGAGTGATATGGAAAATATTCCCAAGATTCCTACATGATTTATCTATACATGTGTATGGATTTTAATGTTTCCATTGATAAATATCAGAATAAAATGGATAATGATTATTGATTATTGTGACACTTATATTGGGTTATTTTTTTTTCCATGTGTCATGGTTGATGATCCCAGTATTTATTCTTTTGAGTTCTCTTATGTTATGATCACACACTTTGATTATGTCATCATTCCCTTATGTCATCTTATGATCATTAATTAAATTCAATGGTTAATTATTTTTTTACCCATGCATGCCTTTGGAGATCACCATTATTATTTTTTAAATCTCACAGGTTGTGAAAAATGGTTTAAAGTATTTTTTTCCTCTGAAGGTTACAAGACTTAATGAATTTAATAGGAGATGACATGGTTCTTTTTTACCTAGTTGTTTACATATAAAATATGTTTTGTAAGAGTTGTTCATAATTATTTAAATCTAAAATCCTAAAATATAATTTGGTATGTATGTGATAAAATAAATAATCTTCCTATTTTATACTTTTAATTTATGAAATTGGGTCAATTTTATAAATATTAATTCAAAAAAATTAAAGTTTTTTAGACTATAATTAAAAAGTGAGGGATTGATGTTGTAAAAAATGTTGTATCTAGTCATGGATTTATATTCTTAAAAACCACATACTATATAATTTTCAAAAAATTATTGATAATTTCCTATGTCTTGTTTTCTCCCAATGGATTTAAATATGGTTTTCTAATCATAGTCCCTAAAAAATTTTAAACAGTCTTACAATACCAAAAATGACACCCCATATTCTAATAAACATTAATTCATGTTTTATTACATAAAGATTTAAATAATAGAATCCCCATTGATTATGAGGCCTATTGTCTTTCTTAAATTTTGTATGTATAATAGTAACATAAAACATGGGTACTATAATATTATTTACAAACTCTATATCATTACCAAAAAAATCATGGATCTTTAAAAAATGAATTGGATAACATTGGGATGTACATAATAAAGTAAGATATAAATACCTGTAAGGGTGTAACAAAATAAAATGGGGTAAATAAGTAAAAATGTTTCAATAGTGAAATCAAGGTAATATATGTGTGGTGAAAATCATAAACATGAACATTGAACCATTATATTATATATAAGATAAAGGAAACACTGGAATTTGACAAAAATATAATACGCGACATCAAAAATATAAGTCAAGGATAAACACTGAGCCATAATAACATAGTTTTTGTAGGATATAATCATGTTCATTAAACATGTTATATGATGATAGAAAATACATTACTCAATATATTTAAAGTCTATAATTTCAGTCCCACCAAGAATATTCATATATTTTACATGAATAATTTTATATATAGATCATAAAAGAGAATACAATCATTCATAAATTTTAACCCTAGTATTCTGTATTTTGGTTTATATACATCTAAAACTGAAAACAATTAAGGATAGGTAAATCTATGTTAATACCGTTTAGAGTAAATGAGGATGGGTATTCACTAAACAAAATTTTTTCATGTAAAATTTCATGATAATTTCATCATAATAAGAAAGGAATATAATGACACATGGAAGAATATAATGAGATTAAAATGTGTATTTCATCAATTATAAATCATAAATAAAGTAATTGGGATATTTAAGAACATATCAAAACATGAAAATTTTGAAATCAAAAAGAAAAATATAAAGATGGTTCTTCAATAATGTAGAGAATAGTAGGATACTTTACCTCGATTTGTCACTTTTTCAGAATTTAGATGAGATTATTTAGAGCATGGGCAACAATGGGATGTATATATATAGGGAAATTTAGTCTAAAATCATGCTCTAAGGGTTTTGGGGGAATATGAGTAGTAAGTTGAGATGGTTTTTATAGCCAAATAGAGGAGAGTTCTTTATTATTTTACAAACATTGTTTTTTTGACTCTATATGACAAAATAATAAAAATTGAAAACCATCGCATGGATTTTCCCATTTTTTATATCAAATATATGTGTTTTTAAAACTTTTACATGGATAATAATCTAAATTATTGAAATAATAACCTTGTTGATTTGGAAGTGAGCCATGTTCATAAATAGTTTATTTTATAACAATATAATATAATATTTGTTTTGGAGGATTCCTTAGGTGTTCATAAAATAGATAAAATAACTTTAAAAAGTTATTTTAAAGGAGAACCATAATCTTAGTTTTGGGTACAATTTTCAGTTTTTATTATAACTCTATTGGGATTTTATTATGTCAAAATACATAATGTAAATTTATACCATATTAATTTTTACCCAACAAATTGTTTTTTTATAAAAATTAAAAAAAACATTGAGTAATATTTATGTTATGATTTTAAAATATAATATACATTTTATCAAAATAATTCT
Source organism: Viscum album (assembly GCA_963277665.1). Taxonomy (NCBI): domain Eukaryota; kingdom Viridiplantae; phylum Streptophyta; class Magnoliopsida; order Santalales; family Viscaceae; genus Viscum; species Viscum album. The sequence goes on along the minus strand of OY728120.1, from coordinate 1,061,097,626 downwards.
CTAAATATGAAAAATTAAAATTCTAAATTAGAAGTCATTATTTACAAAAAAATATGGGTTTTTATGTTGATAACACTTTTTTTTCCATTATATAATTACATTTGAATTTATAAATATCGATTATTATTTATTTTTAAATAATATTATTTATTAATAATATTTTATTAAAATATTCTTTTAAAAAAAGTGAATATATAAAAAATATTTCCTCCATTCAAAATATATAATTCTGAAAAATAAATATAGAGTTACATTATATTAAAATATATTTTTAATCAAACACATTATTTTATTAAATTTTGTAGTCAAAATAAAATAGATAAATGTAATCATTATTTTATTATTAATATATAATGAAAATAGTCATATTGTTTTTCCCTAGATTTGTAACCCTTTATTACATTAGAATATCCCCTACAGGTTAGGTGTATGATGTTGAAACATTAATGGATTTGATTGATGAACATGGTTTGTGTTGTGATCTCAATATGATTGAACGTATCAAGTAAATAGTTTTTCTCATGATTTATTTATTTAATCTCTACATGTTCGTAGGTAATGGAAAACCATATTGATTCAATATCCCTCATAATCTATGATAAATGGGATTCATTGGGTATGATCCTACCAGAAAAGGCCATCACCTCTTTCATCTATATGAATTTGATTTATTATAAACATTAATATATAATAATCATAATGATCTCTATACAACCACAATATTAAAAATGTTTATTATTCTCAATGGAATTATAAATATGATGAAATATAAATTATAACTATCCAAAATAAACAAATGTGTGCATGGGTATTCTATAGAATCCTTACATAATTATGTATTTATTATTTTCAGTATATAATTTCACATATTAAACATAAAGTCATTAAAATAAGTCATCAATAACCACTGAGACATCATAACAATGTGTTATTAGTCTATCAATATTTATACCATACATGGTATGTCATTATATATAAAATCTATCATATGTATTGGAGTAGTATATAATCATGGTCTCACCTATTGCATTTATATTATGAACATGAATTAGTATTCCACATTGATCGAACAAACATTAAATGCATGTAATCACCTTTTGTCCCACAATTAAGTAGTTTGGTTTAATAACATTAATTTCAAAAATAAATTAAGGATGGTTATAGAAATGTGAATACTATTTTGTGTAGATGGTGGTGGGGATTAACGATACAAAAATTTGGCTATGTAAATTTGGGAAAAATATTGATAGAATAAAGTGTGTACATATAGATAAATGTATAAGATTAATGAGAGTGAATATTGGATGATTATTTCATAACTGATAGGGAAAAATATATATATTCCTTAGAGAGAGGTAGAACATATTACATCAAGGATTTTGAGGGAATATGGAAGAGATTTTGGGTTCATATTTATCAAAAAAGATATGGGAACTAGTTATTAATTTCTTTATTTTTGGACTCTAAGTATTAAAACTATCTTGATTCAATCCATTGGTGCCCACCTATCTAAAAATAAGATATGTGTGACACCACAAATTCTCCTACAATATTCTATTGGGTGGATACCAATTCAATGTATATATATCACACATATGGGAGGTATTAGCCTATTATATATATATACATGCACACATCACCTGATATACATACTATAATTAAATGTAATTAAAAATGACACAATAATACATACATAACATCTATCCCACATCATATAATGACATAACTCTCTAATGAAATAAAAGGGATAAAAAAATGACCATCGAAAATTAAAAGAGAGTAAGACATACTATGAGTGAGGGGACCATTTACAAATACAGCACCCCATACAACCATGGTCTATTAGGCCAAAAAAGTTCTCTCCCTACTCCCAGTCCTCCAAAAAATCCATCAATAAGACATTTTCTATAAAATACATGACATGTGTGGGAATATACCATGTATTGTTGAGTATAAAAAATCTATAGGGAAAACCTGAAATCACCAAACATAGAAATTAGGAGTGTAGTTTTTACATCACATGATATGTCAACAAAATATGATACATTACAATAATAATAATAAAAATCTAGATATACTCATAACCATCTATATGTATAAAGAGGTATGAACCATAATTATATCCATATGATTTTACTCACTCATTCATAAAAATTCTTGTCCAGGAAAATCCACTCCATGATCTATAATATCACTAGTGGTGCCCATCTCTATGGCCTGGATAATCAGGAATCACCATGAATGTACTTACTATCTTTCCCTTTATCTCAATACATTGAAAGGAGATCATAACCAAGGCCCTAAAGGGAATCCACGATCCCAATATTTAAAAATTCACTAATTATAGGATAGAAACCTGATTATGTTGGTCACATTGATGCTAGAAACCTTTCCAAATGAAACAAAAGGATTGATAGAGGATCTCACACTGACATCATGAGGTGATACAATGATATCTATTTGAGACTACATCCATACAGGGGATCACAATCCTATATTGTGGATGGAATTCCACATTGTACCATTATATAATGGGGCTATGGGAACACACTCAACCACTTCTATTTCAATATGGAGAGACAAATGACTCCAATTTCCTTGAAGAAAATAGACATCATATACTAGGGCATACATGGTGGTTCTAGTATTCATTTTAATGATTATGTGTCTCAACATCAAAAATGTAATTTCTTCTATTATATAAATGAACTATCCATTAAGGGGGTATATGGTGTGTAGAATCCATTTTAGTAATCAGTGTGTCACCATCTCATTTAGGTGTACATTTAGTTTTGCATGTGTACATTGGTTCATCCTAAAGTAAATAGTCATGTCCAAGTATATGTTCATCCCCATGTACAATTTCCATACATGTGTTCATGGTTGAGAATTTTCCCAGGTACCCTATAGGGTACACACTAATTTGGTATCACCATGTCACACAACGTGTGCTATGTTTCTCCACATTGAGCATATTTTTCCATAGAAGAGGGACTACGCTATCTATTTTATTTTTAATATACACCATGTAGTCAAGAATTTTCTGGAACCCATAAGTTCTTCATGTGATTAGCTAAAATTTCCATGACTATTGAGTCCACCACAGGACCCCCCAATAAACATGAATCTGGTTGACTATTCTAGCCACACCATAGGTTTCTTGATTCTAGTAATCCAACCTCATTGGGAATTGGATCTTGTCAACCAAATTAGAAGTCACATATGGAACCACAATGAAGGAACATCAATTTGGTCTCCATCCTCCTCCAACATAATATTATTTTTATTTTACCTTGTTTGATCTATCTATCATGAACCCAAACGTTTCACATATATCCATTTCATGAATGAATGGTCTTGCAACGAATGATTACCTTTTATTGGTCGAACCACCAACCAAAGTAATTGTTAACAATTATTATGGGTAGAATAAATTGAAGAATCAATGAAACACAAAATAAACAATTTCCATGATGGATTTTCATGTTTTCCATGATTTATTTCCGTTACAATAATAAATTGAGAGATAAAAAAATTAACAATAACAATTCCCCATAAACCCGGGATGATAAAACTGAACCTATAATTTATGATCTCATTTTAATCAATAAATTAGTGGATTTATTCATCTTCATCATAAAATAGTGAAATAGGTAAATAAACAATGAAAATAAAATTCCCAATCATAGGTATGGATCATCATCTGATGAATAACATTGATGTTGTAGGATCGAAATATGAATGTAGATGCTATATTACAAGAGGGGGGGTGAATTGTAAGTTTAAAAACATTTATTTTTAAACATAAGGAACACTAGGTTTACCAATGATATAGAAGGTAAATTCACAAGACTTCCTTTAGTTTTACAATCTTTCAAGGTTTTGAAAATTTGGTTCCTAAATGAAACATAATGAAATTTTATAAGAAAAATATTCTACCTTAAAGAGTATAAATCTTATTTATTAGAGTATTCAAAAGGAAAAGAAAGTATAAGATAGTTATACTTTCTTACTTTATCATAATATAGTTGAAATAAACATGAAACAAAAAAAAGAAACAAGTATTAAATCATATACCCCAAATAGTAGGGTATCCCAAAACCTTGGATAAATGTACCTTGATTTATACATTCAAGAATGTTTTTCTTACCCACACCAGGATAATCCCTCAATAGGAATATTAGAATCTGTTTTTTATCCCCACAAGACCTCAAACTATAAGGTAGTCGAAACCTCTGTCTTCCTATCCACAGAAGCCCTTAGTATTTAAGGTATTGGGAACCTCTATCTTCCTATCCACGAAAGACCACGATTGTAAATAGCAGCAATCAGAGCCACACGAATCAAGATGAACAAGATGTTCAGTATGCACAAGGCATGAGAGTCTCACTCACTAAAAATCACTTCAGAAACATGCAATCTCTAGAGTGATCAACATGTTATTAAGCTAGGTTTAATGAGCTCCTATTTATAGGAACTTCTACAATGGTTGGATATCTCCCTCAACTGTCATATTTTTCCTTGAATTTTGAAGGGACATTTATACGAGTCACTTAAACAATGGTATGTTAGAAAATGATTGTATGAAATCATTTTATAACTATAACAATTGTAAGGAAAATAATTATGCTCAACAAATTTATTTTTTGGAGTCTAAGGAAAAATAATGTTTGGAGAGTATGAAAATAATAATTTAGAGATTATAAATCATGGAAATTTGGATTCTTTTTTAAAAATAATTCTGAACCTAAATTATATAAATTTCAGATTATCAATTCAAATGAATTCATATTACAAATTCTGAGGAATTCAGAGTCGTAATTCTTAAAATTTGGAATCAGAATTTTAGAGAATTCACATTCTAAATATCAAAGAATTTTGAGTCTAATTTTTAGAGAATTTGGAGTCTGATTATCAAAGAATTAGGAGTCTGAATTTCAGAGAATTTTGATTCTGATTTTCAGAGAATTTGGAATCTGAATTCTGATGAATTCAGAGTCTCGATTAGGAACTTGAAATCTGAACCTGAAAACATAATACACTATGACTATGGAATTTCAGGATTCAGATGTTTTATAAGTGAAACTAAATTTTAACCTTTGGAAAAAGAAGATTTAGATTTAGAGAAACTATGAAAAATGAAAACATAGGTAAGGATAAATTTACCTGGGGAAGGAAAATTTCCCTTATTAAGATAATTCTAGGGGAAATAATATTTTCTTTAAGATTGAGTGTTTGTGATTTTGAAAACATAAGGAAATGGAAAATTCATAAGGAAACCTTATTGACTCAACAATCTCCCCCTTTTGGAAAGCACAAACAACATTTCGAAAAATAATATTATGACTTAGAAAACTTCTTTATGAACATAAATGAAAACTTATCTCCCTTTACATACGGATCATACTGAATACGACTAACTCCCCCTTAGGTATTTAAATCCCTAATCATCGTATTCTAGATTTCCTGAAAGAGATTTTTTGTTTTCCTACATACGAATATCATCATTTTTAAGAACTTATTCATAGATAAACCCCCCCCCCCTACTTAGGGAAATATATTCTTTAATTAGAATTATTTTTATAATTCATTTGTCACTCTTTATTATTTTCAAAAAGGAATAAATAGAATGGGAAAAAAATATGGTACTGGAAAAATAAGTAATAAATATCTAAATATATAATGAACAACCAAAATTCCAATTTGATTGAAATAATTTAAAAAAAAATACAACAAAAGATCTGAATGGGGTAGAATTATCCTTCTTTCTCCATAGAAATTATCTTCTTCAAAATGGTTTTTAGATTCTTTATCTCATTGTGATCTTCTTCTACATGCTCGAGCTGCTGATCCTTAACTTCATTTTTTTCTATAAGGATTTTATCTTTTCATCTCGGGCCTTAATAATATCTTCCTATGCAATCAAAACATCTTCTTGATTAACAAGATTTTCTTCAAACTCAATTCTGAGATCCCTTTCTCTCTTTCTATTCATTGCCTCTGAATGAAGCATCCTATTCAATTCTATGACTTCTTGCTTCCACGTTATCTTTTTGAGATTTAGCTTTTCCTCAATACTCTAGGTATTTTCATTAAACTTACCATCGCCCGTGTCAAAGGCATCCTTCACAATTTTGTGAAATTCATCGAAGACTCTCTGGTATACCAATTTATTCCATAACCAACTTGTAATATTCTTTCTAGATCATTTATGAACTACATATTCAATGAATAATGTTTTGAAATCTATCTCAAGAATTAGAAATATATCCATAAGAATTGCGACTAAATCTTCTTCTTGATTAAAAAAGTGCTTAAGCATTTGTAACCCCGAGTATATACTCAGAAATAAGGTAATGGTTTCAACCAACATCTTTATTGATTGTACCCCAAAATCATGTCCAAGAGGGGATGATTCTGAATCAGATTATTTGGTTGATGATGATTCATTATCTAAATCATCATCTTTCCTCTTTGAAGAAGCACCAACACATTTCTTTTTTACAACAGATTTCGTAGGTATATCAACTAAAACCTTTTTTCCCTTTTTAGTTCTCGGAATGATCTCTTCTTATTTGGTTGACTCTTTCTCACTGTCATATATCTTAAAAATTTATCTTCCTTGAGGTTATCTTTCTCAGAACCTACCACAATATCTTATGGCTGAATGATTTCTTGATTTCTACATTCTTCTTCAGAAAGTTTATTTACTCATTCTTGACACTTTTCTTGTTTTCATAGTGTAGAAATTTTTTAAGATTCTTCATCAGAGTTTTGGATTGGAAGTTTCTCATAAGGACTCTCCTTCTCATGATATTTCACTACTTGTCTTATCATGTCTCCAGTATTACCACTTCCTTCTTCTTATTCAACTTCTTCTTCAAATTCTTCCTCATAAACTATTTCTTCTTCTTGTTATGGTTTCAGAATCACTACCCTCCTTCCAGTAGCCACATAAAGTGATTATTTCAAAAATGATTCTGGTAACTAGATATGTTTAGAGGATTTTTTAGAAACTATAAGTAGTGATTGAAATATCTCATGTTTAGGTATTTTCTTCCTCTGCTTCTTTTCTTTATATTTCTTCTCAAGATCCTCATCAAACTTAAAATTCATGGTTCTTTCCTCAGCAGGGTCTAATCCAAATATAGGTTCTCCTTCCATCATGTTCTTTTTGTCTTCTCTTCACTTAGCCACCAAATCATCAGGGTTAGTTTTTTTCATCATTGGTTTTAGGCGTGCTGATTGAGTTTCCTTAGCCTCAGGGGTTTTTTCCTTCTTGTTGGGTTACTTCACCTTCCTCTTCCATCCACCCTTCTTCGAAGTTTCAGCCACTTCTAGTTTCATTGAATGATTTTTGATTTCTGATTTAGAAAAATCATAGAATTATCATGATTCACTAGGAAAAACAAATTCTATTTCCCTTAGAGTATCATTACTCATCAACATCACTTTGAAATTCCATGGAATAGAACTACATGTAATTTATAAAGACTGAAGACAAAGAACAATAATTTTTGAGGGAATGGCCAGATACACGATGATTTGAGACTACCAATTTCCATTCTTGATATTCTCAATTGTTACCAAGATATACTTGAACAGGTTTATCATCCAGAGGTTCACTAAGAAATCCATAATATAGATGTCACTTTTCATCAGGGAATCCTTATTCCATATTCTTGGAATAATAAAACATTGAACCCATAATTCAAGAATTCAGAAGTTAGTAGATAAATGAACAATCTTCAGAGTCTTCACTTCTTTCATTCCAAGGCACTCTAAAGACTTTTACATCTAAAATGAACATGATATATATGGTAATATATGGGTGAAAAAATCATATTCACATTCCTATGGAATTCGAATTAGACTTATAGAATTATTGTAGGAAAGAAAGTAAGTTTATCCAAATCACTTGATGGAAAACTTGTATCTCTCTTATTTGTTGAAGAAACATTCTATCTCATATAATTCAACCAACAAATCTAGATAAAACGGATCATGTGCCTTTAGTTTTGAAACACATAAGCACTTCCATCCATTAAGCTTTATATTCAAGGAAATGATATAATCATACATAGAAAAGAATATTGGATCAACTAACCTCTCCCTGTATATTTTCCATTATGAGATTTCCTTTATAGAAGAGAATAATTTCTGAGGTGAAGCTAGCACAGACATTTAGAATTAAGAAAACCCTGAAGATTTGGAACAACACTACGTATAAAAACTTGGATTCAATGCGCGAGAAATTTGATTATGGATGTGGGAAAAACATCATGGGGGACTTATATAGGCGTTTGAGGTATTGGTTTACCTTCCTTGATTGATCCAATAGATGAAAAATAGTCAATTAGATCTAACAGTTGAGATGATAGCTGAAGAATGAATTTTGTAGGTTCTAATCTTTTTTGGTTTTAAGATAAAAATTTGTATTTAAGGAAATTTGAATCCAAATTTTTTAAAAAAAATTCAAAATACCAACATGTAAAATGATGATTAAGAAAATTTAAGAATGGATACATACATTCCGGATTGCTGGGAACATTATTCGTAATGAATAAAATTTTTCTTGAATATCTTTAGACTATAAAAAATTTAAAATAAATTTTATGAAAATTTTGTTTTCAAAAAATTTGATTACGGAAAATTTTATTTCCAAAATTTCTATTAAAAAAAGTTTGATTATGAAAATTTTGATAAATAAAATTTTGATTAGAAAAATTTTGATTACGAAAATTTTTATAACAAAAAATATGATTATGAAAATATTTATTACAAAAAATTTGTTTAACAAGCAAATGTACTCGGCCAATGAAAAGGAGTTTCTTACTGTAAGGAGATATGTTTCAACAAAAAGTTAATATGGAAGATTCCCTTATGGTTATCATTCCTAACTTCTGTTTAATGTATTCGAATCTATCGAAGGGTAAATATATATTGAAAATATTAGCAGTTTGATCTTGCCTTCTGATAAATTGAATATTTATATCTCCTTTTTGTGTGTGATCCCAATGAATGTGATGCCTAATATCTATGTGTTTTGCATGATAGTTATGTGAAAGGGTTTTAATTAAGGAAATGAAATTAGTATTATAACACTATATTATTGTTTTGGTAAAACTCATACTATAGTCTGTGAGTGTGTGTTTCATCCACAACACTTGAGCACAACAACTTCCAACTACTAGATATTCATCTTTAGTAGTGGAAACTGCTACTGAGTTTTGCTTTTTACCTAACCAATAAAATAATGAATCTCCTATGAAATGAAAATTTATAGATGTAATTTTCCTATCCATTCTACATCCATCAAAGTCAGCATCCAAAAATGTTTTTAAAACAAAATTATTTCCAGAAGTATAAAAAAGTCCTAAATAAATTGTTCCCTTTAAGAAGAAAAAAAATATTTTCAATACCTTAAAATGAGATTCCCTATGATTGGATTGATATAAGGAACATAAGAATACTGAAAACATTATGTATGTTCAATTAACTATCAACTATAGTAGACTTCATATAATACCTCTAAATGATGTTTGATCAATTGGTTTTCAAGCTTCATCAAGATTAAGTGAATTTGAGATACCAATGGGAGTGCATATAATTTTGGTGTTGTCATATCCATAATTTTTTAGAATATATTTAATATAATTATGTTGTGATAGATAAGAAACTTCTATTTTTTTAGAAATTTGAGAGCCTTGGAAAAATGTTAACTCACCCATCATACTCATCTCAAACTCATATTTCATTAAATTTGCAAACAATTTAGTTAAAGGTTGCTGAGTTGAACGAAATATAATGTCATCAACATAAATTTGAATTATCAAGACATTTTTCTTATATTTATTTACAAAGGGGTTTGGATCATAATTTCCCTTAACATAAATGTTTACTAACAAATATAACGTAATTCTATCATACCATGCATTAATGTCTTGTTTAAGTCCATATAATTCTTTAGAATGTTTGAAAACATGTTCAGGATGTTTTCAGTCTTCAAGACTTGGAGGTTTTTCAACAAAAACATCCTCTGTAACATATCCATTAAGGAAAGAACCTTTAACATCCAATTGAAAATGCTTATATATGAATAATTTTGTATAGACATGTCGAATACTAATAGATTAATGTATAGCTATTGGAGCATAGTCGTCTTCATAGTCTATTCCTTCTTGTTGATTATAGAATTTAGTGACTAATCTAGCCTTATTACAAATAATGATTCCATTTTCATGACAATTATTTCAAAAGACCCATTTTACTCCAATAACAGAAGTTTATTTAGGTCTATCAACCAAGGTCCAGACATTATTTCATTCAAATTCATTAACTCATCTTTCCTGGCTTTTATCCAATAATCATCACCTAAAGCTTCAAAAGTGCTTTTTTGTTCTAATTTGATAATGGAATTCTATATGTTTGACTTCAATTATTAAGGAACTTCTATTCCATACATGTTGATTTACATCCCCAATGATACTATCACTGGGATGATTCTTAAGAAACAACTGATTTGGGTTTTGTAAAACCTGTTAATCAACTTATGGTAAAAAATTTTCTAGGGTAAATGTATCCAAAACATTTTCTAGAATTTTTTCCTTATCATAAGGATCTTCTATCAAGGGCTGATAATCAGTTTTTGAAAACACATCAGAGGATGTTGGTTGAGGATTTTTAAAAACAAAAGAATCAGTTTCATCAATTTTTTCATGTACTGTTTTTTCAACAGTACAAGTATTTTTATTAAAAACACTATAACCCTTAGATGTTGTGGAGTAGCCTAAGAAAATTCCTTCATCAGATTTGGGTGAAAATTTATGTAAAATATCATTATTATTCATAATGAATTCTTTGTAACCAAATACCTTGAAGTATGAATGACTTGGTTTTATACCATTATGAAATTTATAGGGGTGTTTATTAAGAAATGGTCTAATCAAAATTCAATTTATAGTTTAACAAGCAGTACTTAAAGATTCAGGAAAAATGTATTTAGCTATTGAATATTCTCTCTATGGGGTTCTAGTTATCTCTTGAAGAATTCCATTTCTTCTTTCGACATCACAATTTTGTTGAGGATTTCTTGGTGTTGAGAATTTATGAATAATTCTATTTTGACTACAAAAAGATTCAAAATCAGAATTTTGAAAATCTTCTTCATGATCACTATGAATATTTATCAATGGAAGATTTTTATCATTTTTAACATGGGATCTAAAAATTTTTTAATAAGAAAAATATTCATATTTCTTTACTAGAAAATAGCCCCATGTAAATCTAGTGTAATAATAAACTATGTCAAATACATAATATTTGCCTCTAATGATTCTAGTTTTTGTTGGACCAAAAAGATCCATATGAACCAAATGTAATGCTTCATTTTTTGATGCATCACCAATTGATTTAAAACCTGATTTATGTTTCTTCCCATATTGACAAGGATCACACACATTTCAAGAATCATATCTATGCTCTGGTAGATCCTTAACATGTCTTTTCATGGAGAATTTACGTATATTCTTAAGGTTACATTGTCCTAATAGTCTATTCCATAACCATGATTGATCTTCTATTTCAATAAGACAAGTAAGATATTGTCTCCTAAGATCTTCTATGTTTAGTGTGTATACATTCTCTTGCCTATTAGAAAAAAGAATAAACTCTTCCTTGGAATTGTGTACAAAGAATATTTCATTCCAAAAATTCACAAGGTAAACTTCATCACATAATTTACTTGGGCTAATGAGGTTGTGATTAATACCATTAACAAATAAATAATTTGAAATCAATGTTTTTCCAAGAATAACAATGTTACCTACACCAATAATTTCTCCCTGAAAATTATCTCCAAAATTTACCTTTCTTCCTTTTGTCTTGATGATATTTTCAAAGAAGTTTTTGTTACCAGTCATATACTAGGAACAACCACTATCCATGTACCATGTATTATTGTTGGTAAATTATTTATTTTCATTAATATAATAGTGTTAGACATTAAAAATACAAATATTATTGGATCTAGATAATTTAGAAATACGGATTTTAGGAATTCATAGTTTCATAGAAAAATAATCTTTATGAAATCCTAAAGACTGATTTTTTTTAAAGAATAATTTTTTGGCCAATGTCCACTACATAGACATTTAGTGCAGAATGAATCACTTTGCGGAACAAAATAGTTATTACTAAAAACTAGCTCAGAATGAGTATATCCAAATTTTGAACTAGTCCTTAGAGGTCAAATTTGGGATTACATATTGTCAATGTTTTCCTTCCTTAAGGAAAAGTTTGTGAAACACATCCTCAAGGAAGATGGTTCTTATTTTTGTTTAATATCCATTTTTTATCAAAAAAAATATTGGTTTTAGAACTGTAGTTTTTCTTTAAAATATTTTTCATAGAGTTGAATTTTTCATGATCTTTATAAAAATTATCATTCTCAGAATTTACTTCTTCAATGAATTTGGAAATATTTTAAAAATAAAAAATTTTCTTATCAAGATCTATAAAAAGATCTTATACTTCTTTAGAAAAAACATAAACTCATGAATTTTATTTTTCAAGATTTTTATGGACTTTATAATTTTATTTCTCAAGATTTTTTGCAAACATAGATACTTATTCATATGTAGGTAACATATTATCTTAATTAGAATAAGATTATTAAAATAATGACTTACAGTATGTATCAACAGTATAATTTACATTCAAGGTTACATTTGGGATAGATTAATCATTTTGTACCTTGGCCATTAGACAAGGATTTATAATTTGTAGTTTGGATATTATACAAAGATTCTTCTAAAGAGAAGATTCATACTCTGAGGATTCATTAAAAGACTCACCACCACTGGCACACCAAGTGTCATTGGATTTCATAACTTTATTATCTTTGTACTTGTAATAATTATTTCTAGTCCTCTCAAAATACTTTTACCTTATATCCTTCTTCTTAATCATAGGACAATCTGGCCTTATATTCCCTTCTCTTTTTTCCTTCATAACAAGAGACTTCATAGTCTTTCATGTCTTTTCGTTCATTTTGCATAAATTTATACTAAAAATCTTTCTTTCTAACTATCATGTTCGTCCTTTTCTCATGATTTACTAGTTCATTCACACTATGTTTTCTTTCACTGGATTCAGATGAAACAATGTATTTATTTAACATGGATCTTGTAACCATTTTAAGAGTCTTGGATTTAGTAATAGTAAAGGCTACACTTACATTTCCATTATTCATCCTATTCAAATCATAATCTCTTTTCATTCTTGTCTAATGTTGAATAAGAGTTCCAAAAATCTCATCAAGAGTAATTGAAGATAGATTCTTATTCTCATCAATAGCTGTTATTTTAGATTCAAACTCATTAGGCATGATTTCAATAATCTTGTACAAAAGTGCCTCATCATCAAGAACATTTTTACCCATAGACTATAATCTTTTAACAATTTCCATAAACCATTATTGTACATTTCACACTGGTTCTCCATAAAGAAATATAAATCCATGATATTCTGGTCAATGCATAGCTCTTCTAGTTTCTATAACATTGGATATACCAAAATGAGTATCCTCTAATTTTATCTAGATATTTTTAGTAGCTTCACTAGAAGAAATATAAAAATATATATTCTTGGTCAGGGAACACAAAAAGTTTTGCATACCTTGTAATTAAGTTGATATTCTAACATTTCATGATTGTTAAATGTTTTGACTTCCTATTGATGAATCATGTAATCTCCAATAAGCATAAAAAATTTCCACTCCAGTAATAATAACAAACGACTTCATATGATCTCTCTAATATTAATAATCATCACCATAAAATATAGGTGGTATACTTGGATTTAGATTTTCAATAGAACCGAAATTTATTCATGCCATATAAATAAAAAATATCTTTCCACAAAACTTGTTAATATTAAATTTTTAAAAAAATTGATACAAATTCCCAAGAAAGGAAAGTATTTAGAATAATTAAAACTGGGCATGAAAACTTATATATGAATATAAATATTTTAGAAACCTCCTATGATACCAATTGTAGGATCAAAATATGAATGTATATGATCAATTACAATAGAGGTGAATTTTATGTTTAAAAACATTTGTTCCATACCTTAAGTAACACTATGTTTAACAATGTTAAAAAAGGTAAATTCACAAGACATCTTTCAGTTCTACAAATTTTATTGTTTTTAGAAATGTGGTTCCGAAATGAAACATACGAAATGTTTACAAGGGAAATATTCTACCAAAAATTATATAGAATCATACTTATTAGAGTATAAAAAAGAACAAGAAAGTATAAAAAGTTTATATTTTCATCCTTTATCAAAATATAGGAAAAATAAACTTGAAACAAAAAAAAAGTAACAAGTACCAAATATTTTAACCCAATGAGTAGGGTATCCAACAACATTGGATAAAGGTCCCTTGATTTATACTTTCTGGAATGTCAATCTTACCCACGCCTGAAAAAGCCCCCAATAGGAATTTCAGAATCTGTCTTGCAATTCCCCAAATCCCATAAAAATTAAGGAAGTTGGAACCTCTATGTTCCTATTAATAAAAGCCCTCAAAAATTACGGTAGTTGGCACCTCAATCTTTCTATCCCTGAAAGACTTCGATTGTACCCATCAATATTTGGAACCGCATGAAGCACGCTAGACAGGATGTTCCATATGCACAAGGCAAGAGAGTCTCTCTCTCTCTCTCTTGAAATAACATCAGAAGCATGCAATATCTAGAGTTATCAACATGTTATTGAGCTCTTTCAAATGAGATCCTATTTATAGGAACTTATCCAATGGTTTGATCCTTCCTTAAATTGTCATATTTTTCTTTTCATATCAGAGGGTCATGAATATGTGTCACATAATCAACGGTTAGTATGAAATAGATTGTACGACATCGTTTCATATCTATAACAAGTGTAAGAAAAATAAGGTTTCTCAACCAAATCTATTTTTCGGATTATAATGATAAATAATGTTCGGAGTCATAGAAAATAATAATTTAGAGACTATAAATCATGAAAATTCCTATTCTATTTTCCAAAGAATGTGGAACCTGAATTTTATAGATTTCGTAATCGGAATTCTAATAAATTCAGAATATGAATTCTGAGAAATTTGGAGTCCGAATTCAGTGGAATTTGGTGTTTGAATTATGAGAATTCGAAATCATAATTTTAGAGAATTCAGATTATGAATATTAGAGAATTTGGAGTATGATTTTTAGAGAATTCAGAGTCAAATTTTCAGGTAATTCAGAGTCTGACTTTTAGAGAATTCAAAGTCTGATATTCATAGAATTCAGAATATGAATATTGAGGAATTTATAGTCTGAATTCAAAATATAAAATGAGAACCTCAAAATAGAATACTATATTATTATGGATTTATAGGATTCTGCGTTTTTAAAATTGGAACAAAATTTTACCCATAGTAAAAATTAGAGTTAGATATTGAGAAACTATGAACAATGAAAACATGGGAAAGGATAAATTTCCTTGGGGAAGGAAAATTTTACTTATTAAGATAATTCTTAGGTAAAATATAATTTTCCATAAGATAGAGTGTTTGTGATTTTCAAAACCCATAGAAATGGAAAAGTCATAAGGAAACCTTATTGACTCACCAACTGTGTTATCTTCATTGGTGAGATCCCTGAGCTCCGTTAGAGAAAAGGATCATCATTACATTATCACTCATAAACGTATCCTTCAAATACACCTCTCCCTCCCAATCCTATGGTTATGTGGATAACCACATGGAATAAAATAATAGATCCATTATAATTATAGGATTAGGTCACCATGTAATAATAATAATAATAAATAAATAAATTTATTTATTTATTTCAATATTTGTGCCCATGATAGCAGTTTAACAAATTGTCTGACCCTGACTATTATTATGTCATCTATAGAGTAAAACCCAAGTTCAAGATTAAATATAGGTCTTATATTTCTCATTTGGGTACCCATTTGGGTGTTATTCTATTATTTCATAAAAACACACATGAATGATATAATATATTTAATATTTATATAATATCTACACTAAGCCTTTAAAGGCATTGGAATCCCACTAATAAATAGTTCGTAGATCCAAAATGTTTATTATACATAAAAAACATTATAATAAATAAATTGATCAATTAAATTCTCCCAAACATTTTTATATTCATGTTAAAAAGAAAAATGCCAACTCAAAAATATAAGGGGACATGGCTCACGTCTGGGTGTCCTACTCCCAGTTGTTCTCCTAAAAATTCTCACGCTTCCACCCAACATGAACCATGTTAATTACTCACCCATTTTAGATCTTCTATAGTCAATCCTATATCTCAAATGGGTACATATAAAAGTTATATCCATCATTGATTTTAAGATCACCCTAGTAAATAAATTTGATGGGTCATGCACATACCTCTTTAGCTGCGACATATGGAAGACATCGTTTACCATGTAAAGCAATAGTGGTGGGGATAAGTAGAACAACACCTCCCTGAATCTATAGAGTATATGACGAGGGATAATTAATCTTGAGGTTAACATTACCCTCCAGTTAGGTCTTTGTAATCCACAATGAGGTGTGACACTCGGGAACACATTGTCTCCATCATGGAAATACAAAGGCCTCCATTATCACTCGGCAAAAGAATATTGATGGATATGTGGAGTTTGTATCCACTTCTATATGATCTTCACATTATCTTTCATCACACTGCAAAACTCTGGGCCCATGGGTGTTAACTCACACATATTATTCTAACATAGTGGTGACTTGTAGTGTCTCCAATACAAGGCTTCAAATGGTACCATGTCGATGGTGGAATTGTAGTTTTTTTTGTATGAAAACACCACAAATTATTTTTTATCCCACCAACTACATCAAATTCATAATATTAAATCCCATAGTATTTATTCTAGAACAAGAATGGTCACCTCATTGTTTCCATTAGTCACTGTGTGAAACGTTTTTCTCAAATGGAATTGAGTTACAAAGGCATTCTAAAATCATATCTATAATCATGATGTTATTTCATCTTCACAGTCTAAAATGATCATCAAGGGACCTTTTTGAGGATATACTACCTCATGCATGCAATGGAAACCCAAGCTCATTACTCAACACTACTCTCGTATGGATAGTAATTGGACCAACTTGCTGAGTTTATATACAATCACACATATAAAATCATGTCCAATAGATTTTTTTTGAAGCACATTCATGTCATCTATAGATATACCATCCCACATACTCTCTATCACCTCATGTTGATGAGTTAACCAAATATAAACAGGTGTTAAACCATCACCTACTAAAACTTATTTCATGAAGATAAAAAATTGACTACACACTTTTTCATCCATAGCTATTATATCTAATGCCAAAGATCTTATTAAAGCTTCACCATGGATTTAGTTACTTCAAAGTGGGATGCATGAAATTATCTTAGAACCACCTCACATTTTTTCACAGGTACCATAATCTATTGTTTGAAAATAACGATGTGATCCCAACCTTCATAGAATCCACCAAGATCATGACCAATGGATATCTCAATAAATATGGTCTCACATCTAGTATCTCCTTGTCAGCCTCTTTATCATTATATAGAACAAGTGTATTAACAACCAAAAACTAAAGGTATGGTGCACCATCCTCAACCAAAAGTAATAGAAAAAATGAGATTATCTACTTGGAAATATTGATAATGAACTACAAACAAGATCTCTTTCTCAGAGTATCTGCCACACCGTTCCCCATACTAGGTGTATATAGTATCATGATGTCATAATATTATTGAAACTCTAGAAGACTAATCTATCTAAAATTATGATCCTTCTTTGAGATTGCATACTTTAAATTATTTTTAAATAGTAGATGATAAATGACTCACCAAAAAGGTAGTGTCTACACATCTTCAGTGACAAGACTAGGACTTCTAAGTATTGACAAGGGGACACATAGTTATTCCCATGTGGTATCAAATTATAATACCCATAGGGAATAAGTGCCTACCAATTCATTATAAGAAAGCACACTATGTCTATAATTAATTATAGAACACTACATAATTGAACCCTTCCTTTATAAATACAATGATTGGGGAACTCATCAACCTCTTTCATAACTCCAAAAAATCCTAACAGAACATCTTCATCCAAATTAATTGTTTTCACTTTTGGGTAAAAGATGTAAAAGGTGTTGATATTATAGAAAACTCCAGCATGAATATCATTTTATAGTATACCAACCCAAGGAATATTGATACTTTGTCAAAATCTTAGGTCAAAGGATATCAATAAATCAACCTTCACCAGGTTAACTACCACATCGTATGCCGACAAGACATATTCTAGAAATTAGACCACAGGAATCCCAATATAAAACTTATAAATATTCCTATAATGATTTTTATTGTCGATTAAATTCATGACCATTCTCAAATGTCTCTCATGAAACTCCTCAGATACCAAGTACAATAGAATTTAAATGACAAATTACATAATAAATGTCCTTAGAAATGATAAAATGATCTAGTTCATGAGTCCCATTAAAAATACATGTGATATTTTCAAACCAAAAGGCATCACCAATTACTCATAATGAAAATTGTAATATGAGAGTGAAATATTCATTACATCTACATATAAAACTAAAATCTAGTGATAACCTAATATGAGTTCTATTTTTAAGAACCCTCTCACCGTCTCAACTAATCAAACATGTTATCAACCATTAGTAGTGGCAACTTATTCTTCATGTTCTCCTGTTGTAGTTGATGATAATCTAATCACAATATCATCTTCTAATTTACCCTATAGTTTAATGAAACTATGGATGCCTAGTATGGAACATTGGTTATGGTAAATGTATTCTACTACATGTACCAAAATTGAACCTTTAGTTGATGAAGAACATTTAGAGCCATCTGATATACCATTATAGATATCAATGTTCCTACCATGATTACAAATATACAAAACTATATCTCTCAATGGGGTGGTAATTGTGAGACATCCGTTGGGAAGATTTCATTGTACTCATCCTCCATTACAGGATGCTAAAATCTCATAGAATCTACTACTATAAGGGTAATACAAGACAATTGATGAGTAATTAGTTTCATCCTCATACACATGAGATCATCCTACCCTTCATAGTTTTTATTCTCACCCACAAAGGATTACCAATTACCCTTACCAATGAAACAACACATCCCCTTCCAAAAATACTGAATCTATGAATGAAATATTTATAGACACTCTATAACTAAGATGACGTCAGAAGGCATAAAAATTACTACAGAGATAACTCATATTAATATCTCTCCACTAAGAGTAATGTATCGCTTTCAATAGGAATGTTTGATTGTTGAATCCTCTCTGTTCAGACACTCCAATAGAAAACATCGAGGTAAGGGATCAACTGTAAGAACCATAAAAACAACTATTTTGACATTGTAAGACCTAGTCATAGAAACAAAGAGTTCTTATACAAATATATCTTCTATAAGATTCATGTCACACTGTAATTAGTAATTCAATGACTCTATTTTTTAACAAAAATGATTTGGAATATATAAAATAATATTTTCCATTCTAGGATGTAATGTCTCGTAAATTCCATATAAATATTTATTAATTATATTTTATTATTTTTGAGACCATGAAATCTGACAACGTGTGATTGTGAGGCCTAGAGTGCCTACATTGATCCGTCAAAGCTTGGTTGAGTTTTAATTAGCGTACGTAAACTGTTTTCCTGAAAAAAGTGGAATAACTCATAAATAGTAACTCAAATCATAAATTTGAGGGAACCATTGCATTCAGGATGGCGGGTTTACCCTAGGCGTAACTTATAATTAGTCAGTGTGGGCCTCCTGTGAGAAAACCAAAAAATGGCATAAGGGTAAATAAAATATTTAAATAAATTATTTTATTTTTCAAATGCTTACAACTCAAAAATGGTATCTCGTATTGAAAATTTGATATCACTACTAAACTCGTGAGGTCATGCTTTATTTATGTAGATACTAACTTTGGCTGGCACGGGCCCCAATGAATGTTAGTTTTTGGCCGTAAATAAAAAAATTAAGTGACAATTATTTTATTGTAAAATCAATAAAATTTAAACAATAACTCGGATTGTAAATCTGAGATTATCATTAGGTTCCTTGGGGAATTTTTCACTTGGGAATAGACTAACCTCGACTGGTGCAGCTCGAGGGTGACTATTAATATTTTTCCAAACATATTTATCGGGTATGTTCAATAAAAGCACGAGCGGAATTTTGTAATATTTGAACCAGTACTCAGAATTGAAATTTGATGTAATCTGTAACACCCCAAGCTTCCGTGGTACGCTTTTCTTTGAATAATAAAATAGCGTGTGTTGTACGCAACTCCGAGTTCTAACACATCACAAAAAGAAAAATAGCCATTATGAATAGTAATACCTACATTTTAAAATTTTATAAATTTTATCTTTCAAAATGGATATAATTTTTAGATTCAGAATATCTAAATTATCCTAGGGTGAATTTTTGTTGTTTTTATTAAAACATTCAATTTTTGATGAATAGTAAAAAACACTTAGTTATAGTTTAAAAACTGAACTTTTTTTAAAATAATTTTTCATTTTATTTATAATTATTTTAGGTGAAAATAGGTACATTAAACCTATATAAGTTTAATGTAATTCATTGGAGTCAATTTATAATAATATTAGATATATAAACATTTTATAGAACTTTTCATCGTATTTTACCCACCTCCTAGGAGAATTTCCAAATTTATATAAAACTTAATTTTACCACTTTTGTGAGTTGAAATTTTAAAAATACGAGATACAAGGTTGATATTATCATGTAAAATGTGGTTCAATAAGATGAAACTAATTTTTTGTGAATAGTAACTTTTTACTTTTATTTACCGCGGTTAAAAGTAATAGGGTAATTAAGGGTTTAATGATATTATTATTACCCTAACACATGTCCTAATTATATTGGATTAGTGTAATTCGACCAAAAACTACCATAGGAATAAAATATGATACTTTAGATCCACTTGGATTAGATTAGGACATTTATTATTATTTTATTTAAAGAAGAGATAAAATAGGTAAAATCAAAATTTAATAACTAAATCATTTTTAATATAGGGTTATGCATAACATAAATTGGACTATAAATATTTATTAGAATTAATAAATGATTTCTTATGTAATCTTATTTTATTTATATTTTTTAGAATTTATATAATTTAATTTATTTCTGACACAATTATGATGCAATAATTAACTAATTAATTGAATATTAAAATAATTGATATTATAAATATCCAAATAAATGTAATTTGATACTTTTTATGAATTCCACTAATTTTCTAGGTCAATATGACATGATATGGTTTGTTAGATGAATTTTTTTTTTTGAAGTAATAATGCTGTTATGATTTTAACAAAATACAAATACCAAATAGTGTCAAAATTGACATAAAATAGTTTTTAAAAGAAATATTATATTATTAATTGATAAAAATAGTCATAAAAATATATAGTTCAGAAAAAAGACTTATAGAATAATATAAATTACATTAATTAACCAATTGGGGGTTGATAAGTAGTTTATATTATGTTTTTTAACCATATTGTGTAAGAATACAATAAGACACGGTAAAAGTTAAATTATATAACTTAGAGTAGAATCTAAAAGATAAGGTTAAAATGGTAACCTAAATTTCTCTAAAACCAATTGGATGAGATTATTTTTAGCCATACCTACACTAGACTCGAAATAAGTCACTTTGGAGCAATTATAAACTGAATATGAATTTATTATAAAAAAATATTTTATGTTTTCCCTAATGTTCCCCTCACCCATCATAAAAAAGGGCACTCCCCCTTTTCTCTAATTCACTCCTTCCAATCCATTTTGATCTTCCAAACCCAGCCGAAATACCCACTCAAATGTCCTACCTTTATCTTAGATGATTTACTTTAGTCATAAAGTCAACCTAAAGAGCCAGTTTGATCAAATCGAAAGGATGAAGCCGAAGAAGAGGTAATGATTTCACCACCCTCTTTCAATTTCATTTATTATTCCACTTACAATTTCTTTTTTGTTTCAATTATAAAATAATAACTCGAGTATCTTCTATATAAATTGATGTTATTATAAATATGGAACAACTATATTCATTTTCGTATCCATCTTATGAATGATAATGTCATCATGTGTGCTTACGTACAACATACTGTCTCCACGCGGTGGTGTAATTTCATATTCAACACTATGTTATTTGTATGGATATAATGATGAGTAATATGTATAAAAATAATAAAAATAACATGATAATGTCTCCATAATATGAATATACCATCCAATTGAACACCTTTATGTAAATTATATTGTCACTCGTATGTACGTATGGATTTCTCTCTCCACGACGCGATTAGATTCATTTCCACATTAACCATTCATCGATGATTATAAAAATTCATATTACTAATAATTAGGTAATATATGAAATAACAATGCTACTAAATATATATATATTTATATGTATATGTACTTACAAATATCTTATTCACTTAGTTCTGTTCAATAGGATATGAAAATGGAAACAACATTTATACATACGTATGGACTACCGTCTCCATATACATTTTTTTAATTTCATATATATGTCTATTATACATATTTAAATTTTAAATATATATTATATATAAATTATGTTTTATATTCTTAATGTATTTAAATATTTATCTATGTGATACAATCAAGAGTAACAAGTTAAAACACGTACGATAAAAAAGTAATTATTACCCAAAATGTTAATTTCACATGGAAATTATTATTAAATGGGTAGTATAAAGTCATTAATGAATATTGAATGATATAATAAATATTAATATGTTTATGGTATACATTAATAGAATACTATGATCTTCATACCGGAGGTTAAATGTACCCTCAACTAAAGTAAAGTGCCAGGTAAGGGGTTTTCATCTCACTCCATTTTCCCGTGAGATTTATGCCATATTGTCACTATTACCTTTTGTGTGGTGTATGTAAATTACTTAATTGTATTATTTGTGTATACACATTAATTTGTTTGTATTTACATATTCATTTTATTATACTTCTTTCATGGGTTGTATTTTTTGTAAGTTACTAAATTGGTAAGGGTTAATTTCTCAATCTCTTTATTATCCGAGGTTGTTTTTATATATCAATCTACTGGGACTTCTTTATCATACACATACATGTTTCATAAAAATTTATTCCAATTTTTTTACCATTTACTAGAATATGGGATAATATAATTTATACCATTGTTGGACTTTTTGTAAAATGCTTTGTTAAGAATTTTTCCGTCATTTTCCCAACAAGGTACTTTTTAACTATTTCAACAAAATTAAGGTAAGAATGTATTTTTTTAAATTATATGGAGGGTGTGACTATTTTGTGCCATTATATCATAGTCAAAGATTTAATTACAATAATATAAGAATATTTTCAAAATATTTATTTTCATTGTTATTTTGTGACTCTTAAATGATTTCAAAATAGAAAGAGATATTTCCCTAAAAAGCTTTGATTTAATCTATGTCAATATCCTTTGATGTTTATTTATTGTATTGAAGGTTTTGTGATATGTTTTACTATGGATTTTCTATTCGTATACCATTCTTGGTTTATGGTTAAAGTATTCAAATTTTCTATGCTAGTTTTAATACGAATATTTATGTTATATTTCAACTTTTTATTATGATGAATATATTGGACTAGTATGTTCCGGGTTGGGGACCGAAAAAATTATGCCCTAATGGTTGGGGTCTAGTTACACCAGAACCTCCGGGATGGAGTCCCGTTATAGGGGCTCTGCAGGATAGAGTCCGGTTACATGACATCTCTCGGATGGAGTCCGGTTATAGAGGCTGTCCGGGTTGGAGTCCAGTTACAGAGGCTCTATGGGATGGATTCCGGTTACAGAGGCCCTCCGTGTTTGGGTCCGGTTATATTTAGCCCATAGGTCCTGGAATAAGGCCTTGACATAGAAATTAATGTCTGGTATTATACATTCCCTCATTATGAAAATAATATTGATGGTTCATGTTGTCATTCAAGTAATATAATACCCATGATTATTTTTTATTATGGAATTATTTATTCAGCTCATATTCCTTCCATAAAAGTATTCATGTTTATTCTTGGTAAAAGCATGTGGTTTAAATTATTCACCAATATTAATATTTATGTTATCTTCTGCTATATTTCTTAGCATTAATGAGAGTTTTATCTCACCCCTTTCTATGTTTTATTTTTCTCAGGATTCCAAGAAGTGTATTGTGATTCATATGCAGGGTTAAGATAAGGGAATAATGGAATTAATAATAATTTATGTTTTATTTTATTTTATAAAGTGTAATGTAACATTCATGTATGTAATCTATTTTCCAAGACTACTAAACTGATCGGTCCTTCGGGACTTGATTCCTTGTAATCATGCCAACGTATTATAATAATGCATTGACTCTGGGTAACTTAGGTCCGGGCGTTACAGTTGGTATCCGAGCGAGGGTACCAATATCATTGGAAACTAGATTTAGATAAACTATGATTAGAGCCCATTCCCCTAAGTTAAACATTTAGGATTAGTATAGAAGAACATCTTAGAATTATATTATTGAAAAGATTTTATGATTTTTTTCAAGGAACACATCCCTGTCTGGATACGAGCATATAGAGGCAGCTCTGTCCTAGATGTACCTAGGGGTAAAACCTGAAAACACCACTTTGACCAAGACTTGAACAAGAAGTGGTGCACGAAAACAGGCCTTTCAACACTCTTGGGTATGACACTCATGGGGGATATTCTTAGGATAATTATCATAATTATGAATTATTTTTGAGTTTATAACTCCTGAAAGAATTTATTTTTATGGATTATATCCATAAACCATTAAATTTAAATTAGGTATTTTACAAGTTTAGAATTATTCATTGCAATTCATTAACTGACCTTGTGTATGCCATTGTATAGAAATGGTTCCCAGTAGAAGGAATGTGAACTACAGAAATAGGTTTGATCCAAAGAGTAATAAGGATCATATATTTCATGATATTAAGCACACTTTTATAAGGGAATTAGTCCCACATGTTTTCTAAACGTATGATGAAAGAGTATCAAGTGTTAATAAGATAAGTAAATAATTATCTGAATCCTATGGAATTGAAGGGAGACCAAATAAGAAAAAGATGTTAGAGAGAAAGATGGATAAAGGGAATAAGGGAAAGAAGGATTTTACATTATGTGATAAATGTGGAAAGAATCACCATGGTAAATACTTGAAGGGAATGTGAGTTTGATTTAAGCGTAGAGAAAACGACACCATGTACGTGGTTGAAGGGGTAAGAAAAATATTTCAAATGAAAAATTATTCATCTGTAAGGAGTTGGGACACTACGCAAATCAATGTCCAAACCATTAGAGTATACCCCAAAGGCTGTTATTGGACAATAATAATGTTATGATACTACTGATGATGAAGAGGAATGATTAGATTTGTTACGTTGTTATTAATGTATTATGTCATTTGAGTATTGTATTAATGATGTTCATGGTATAATAATTATAGAGTATATAAGGATTGTACTACAGTACTATTTCATTGGGTTGTTGTGATTATATGGTCCTGATACTAAGGTAGTAATTTTGGAATAAGAGATGGATGATTTGGATAAATTATATTGGATATTCTTGACAATCATTTAATTGATTAATGGTTTTTTTTCATTATTGTTGGAATACTCAAAATTTGTTGATATAAGGAATATATCTAGTATTATATAAAGGATAAGGGAGAATTAATGTAATCATAAAGGTTTTATGTTAATTCAAGTTATTACCATGTTTTAAAAGTATACATGATGAAAGTGTTCACATGTTATTACATGGAAAAAAGGATTTTCATGGTGTTTACCTTCCATATAAATTCTGGAATGTGAATTTGGGCAGAAATTTTTTGGATAATTCTAGTTTGAGATTATTTTTGGATTTCCCCAAAAAAGGACAACCCGGAGGTCGGGCAGCAACCTGTCGCGTCTGGCAAGGATGCATGCCTTGAACCCGAAAACAAAGGGCAACAAGGGTGTATCACCTACCACTGGCCCATGTGATGTCCTGGATTGAATAATGTTGTTTTTTTAAAAGGTCTGGTATATGAATTATAAATTCATTTTTTTGGAACCCTATATGATTAGGATAAATAGAATATTTTTTTTCAAATCATTTGGAGTGAAAGATGAGTTTGTGGTAGGAATTATTTAAAGGATGTAACCGTAATTGTCAAGTATATATATATATATACATATTCTCTCTTATTAAAACTAATTTTTTTAACCTTATTTCCGATGTGGGTTTTCCACAAAAGGAATTTTCTATTTTCAACCTTTTCTTAAGAAAAATGTAAAATTTTGAGGACAAAATTTAATGATGGAGGGTAGAATGTAAAACCCCAAGCATTCATGGTACGCTTCTCTTTGAATAATATAATAACATGTGTTGTACGCAACTCCGAGTTCTAACACACCCCAATAGAAACTAGTTGTTATGAATAGTAATAACAATTTTTTTAAAATTTTATAAATTTATCTTTTAAAATAGAATTCTTTTTTAGATTCAGAATATCGGAATTATCCTGGGGTGAATTTTCTCTATTTTTCTGAAAACATTCAATTTTTGATGAATAGTAAAAAACACTAAGTTATAGTATAAAAACCGAATTTTTATTTAAAAATTTATGTATTTTATTTAAATTTATTTTTGGCCAAAATAGATGCATAAAATCTATATATGTTCAGTGTAATTCATTGGATTCAATTTATAATAACATTAGAAATATAAACATTTTATAGAACTTTTCACCGTCTTTTACCCACCTCCAAGGAGCATTTACAAATTTACATAAAACATAATTTTACTGATTATGTGAGTTTAATATCAAAAATCCAAGAGAAAGGGTTGATATCTGTAAGTAAAATGTGGTTCAATAAGATGAAAATAATTTTTGGTGAATAATAACTTCTTTATTTTTATTTACCACAATTAAAAGTAAATTGGGTAATTAAGGGTAAAAATGATATTATTATTACCCTAACACATGTACTAATTATATTGGATAAGTGTAATTAGACCATAAACAACCATAGGAATAAAATTTGATCCTTTAGGTCCACTTGGATAAGATTAAGACATTTATTATTATTTTATATAAAGAAGAGTTAAAATAGTTAAAATCAATGTTTAATAACTAAAACATTTTTAATATAAGGATACACATAAAATAAATTCGACTATAAATATTTATTAGAAAGATAAAATGATTTCTTACATAATGGTTATTAATTTATATTTTTTAGGCATTAAATAATTTTATTTATTTATGACAACAGGATGATGGAGTAACTACATAATTAATGAAATATTAAAATAATTGATTTTATAAATATCCAAATAAATGTAATTTGAGAATTTTTATTAATTACACTAATTTTCAAGGTTAATATGACATTTTAGGTTTGGTTAGATGAATGTTTTTTCAAGTAATAATGTTGTTAAGATTTAAAAAAAACATATACCAAATATTGTCAAAATTGACATAAAATAGTCTATAAAAAAAATATTATATTATTAATTGATATAATGGTTGTAAAAATATGTAGTTAATACAAAAGACTTATATAATAATATATATGACATTAATGAACCAATTGTGGTTTGATTGGCAGTGTATAGTGTGTTTATTAACCATATAGTGTAAGAATACAAGAAGACAAGACAAAAGTTAAATTATTTAACTTAGAGTTAAATTTAAATGATAAGGATAAAATGGTAATATAAACTTTTCTAAACCCTATTTGTGGAGACTATTTCGACCCATACCCACCCTAGACTCTAAATAAGTCTCTTTGGAGACATTATAAACTGAATGTGAATTTATTATAAAATAATATTTTATGTTTTTCCAAAGGTGCCGATCACCCCTCTTATAAAAGGGAACTCACACTTCTCTCTAATTCACACATTAAAAGCCATTTGTCATATCCAACCCCTGCCCATATACCCTTTCAACTGTCCTCTATTCATCCTAGAGGATTTCCATTAGTTAGAAAGCCAACCAATGTAACACCCCGACCCCAGTTACCCAGAGTCGGTGCAATATTACATAACATTGGCATGATCAAAAGAAAGATCAAATCTCGAAAGACCAATTGGTTTAGTAGCCTTGGAATCACTAGATATATTCATAATGTTTTACATAGAATCATAAAGTGAAAAACTACTACAACAACATAGTCTCCATATTCCACACTCATATCCCCACATACTATCCCTACAGGTCATTCATAACGTACTTCTTCACATCCTGGAAAAAATAATACATAGAAAATGGGTGAGCTCAAATTCCCAGTAAGGATAACAATATAGTGGAAACTTTCAAAAATAAAAATAAACATTTAAGGCAATGTATAACCAAAGAAAAAGCCTTTTAAACTTGAACTTCAACATATTATGGAAAAAGTAAAATGAAATAATGTCATGTACTTATTCACATTGATATTATACTAATCGAATAATCACATTAAATATCAATAAACACTTTCATAATGATGGAATGCATAATTCCAGACTATCATAACTACATATCCATGGCCTCGTTCCAAGACTACAAATAAGATTTTGTCAAGGCCTTGTGCCAAGACACTAGTTTGTCTCATGAGACCTAGCGATGCATCGAGGAGCTATAACGGGCTCCACCCGTCACATATTAGGTCCAATGCAATCCCATATTAAAATGTCTAAACATAAAATAAACATTCTTATTAAAACTAGAATACAAAATGTCAATACTTTCACCATAAACTATGAATGGTATAATAATAGCACATCCAGAGTCAAACATATCACCAAACCTTCAATACAATATAGAACTTTCGTATCACAATAAATCAACTTCATATAATCATAAAATCCCTCAAAGGATGTTGACATAGATGAAATCAAAACTATTTGAGAGAAATATCTCCTTTTTTTGAAATCATTTAAAATTCACACCTTTATAAAGGAAGTAATTAAAAAGATATTTTTGAATCAAAGTGTCCCATACCACTTTGAAAATTTTGAAAGGAATTAACATTTTAAAAACATCCATGTCCATATAAATAAATCCTTAAAACCCATTTTGAAGACATGGACATTAATTAAAAAGATTTAGAAAGATAAATCTTTAAAAAATTTAAAATTCAGATTTTGATAAAGAGTACCTTTCCGAAAATCTTTAAATATTCATTTTGAAATCATATAAAAGTCACATAAATATAAAATAAAACATTTTCTTTGAAAATATTATTATAAGCTTGTAAGGGATTCTTTGACAATTTTATAATGGTGGTAAATAGCCGCACCCGCCGTATAAGTTAAAAAAACATTCTTACCTTAATTTTGTTGAAAAGGTTAAAAAGCACCTTGTTTGGAAAAAGACGGAAAGATTCCTTTATAAACCTCTTATAAAAAGTAAAACAAGGGTATAAATGACTTTAAACCATATTCTTTTAAATAGTAATTTTTTTTTGAAATACATTTTTAAGAAACATGGATGTGGATGATAAAGAGATCCAAATAGATTATTACGTATAAACAACCTTGGATAATGAAGATATTGTGAAATAACCCTTACCTTGTACTTTTCCTTGGTTGGGGTAGGTTAACCTCCAGTATAATGGTGAAATAATTGTTATTAAATTATACAAGAATCATATACATTAATATGATATCATATATGATCTTTTAACATTGATTTGTTAATAATACCTTAGTATTATCGTTGTTTCGGATGTTAACTTACTCGTTCTATTTTGTATGTTTCCTTACGTAATCCATGTTTTTAATGGATAGGTTGTATATTAATCATATCCAGAATGATATTATGTCCTTAAATATTATTTTTAAATCATCAAATGATAATTATAATTTAATGGATACGATGGAGAATGAATCTTATCACGTTCGTGGAGACGGTAGTCCATACGTACGCACGAGCGACAATATCATTATTTTGTTATTAAAATAATATATAAATGGATGGTATATCATATATACAGAAACATTAACATGTTATATTAATTATTTACATGTTTTACACATCATTATTATACCCATCCAAATAATAATATATTGAATAACAATTACACCACGACGTGGAGACGTTAAGCCGTACGTACGCACGTATGGTGACATGTTATTAAAAGGGTGGATAGAATACTTAATATGGTTGTACCATATTTATAATAACATCACCGTATATATATATATATATATGATACTGGAGTTATTATTTTTGAATGGTAATAACAAAAAAGATGAAGTGGAAGAAGAAAGGAACTTGGAAAAGGGTGGTGAAATCATTACCTCTTCTTCGGGTTCTTCCTTTTAATTTGATCAAAAGGGCTCCTTAGGTTGGCTTTCTGATTAAAATAAGGCCTCTAGGTTATAGTGAGGGAAGTTGGGAGAGTATTTGGGAAGATTTTGGCCGAACCAAAAGGCTTTGAAGGTGTGAAGAAATGAGAAGGAGGAGTGCCCTTTTATAAGAGGGGTGAGGGGCACCATTGGAAAACCTAGAAATATTAATTTATAATAAATTCATATTCAGTTTCTAATGGCTCCAAAGTTTATTATCTAAAAATTGAGGTGCGTATGGGTCGAAAACCACTTAACAAATATAATTTAGACAGCTTTGGGTTACTATATTAACCTTAGCTTTAAGTATTAACTCTAAGTTAATTAGTTTCACTTTTAAAATGTCTCTTTGTATTTTTATATTATATGGTTAATAAACCTACCATATACATCCAAGCGACCCCCAAGTGGTCCACTAATGATACAACTATCATGATATAAGTCGGTTGGCTGAACCTTATATTTTTAGGAATTTAATATCAATTAATAATATAATATTTTTTTAAAAAACTCTTTTATGTCAATTTTGACACTATTCAATTGATGATTTTTGTGAAACTCATAACAGAATTATTACTTCTAAAAAAGTTAAATAAATTACTCCTAACATGTAATATTAACCTTTAAAATTAGATTAGTTCATAAAAAGTCTAAAATTATATTTATTTGGGTATTTATAAGATCAATTATTTTAAATTTTCACTATTATGTTAACTACTGCATCATCATTGTTTCATAAGTAAATTAAACAATGTAATCTATAAAAATTATAAATAAAATATAATTATGTAGGAAATCTTTTTATCTTTCAAATGAAAACTTATAGTCGAAAATCCATAATATATAACCCTATGTAAAAATTTTGTTTCTAAAAGATATATGCTTGTGTCATTTTTGTATTCATTTTAACTTAATTAAAATAAAGTGACCCTATCACCTAAAAGTGGCTCCATGGGGTCCCAAAATCGACCCAAAGATGCCTATGGTCTAACATGTATCAACAAATAAGGTTAAGACACGTTTTAGGGTAATTTAGGTTTATTATAATATTATTTTTTAAACCTTATTTACCGGATTTACCCTTAACCATGGTAAATAAAATATTTACCGCAGTAATTATTCAAAATGTCTAAAAATAAAAGTTACCTATTTACACAATTTGAATATCCTGATTCCAAATATGGAATCCATTTTTCAAAATTCAAAACACATAAGTGGCAGAAATTAATTTAAAATTTATTCCCGTTGTTAAAACAAAAAGCGTGTTTTTAAGAGATAATAACTATCAAAAGATTGGCACTAGTTTATGTCCGGTTTAATTGTAAAATTATGTCCAATGACCAAAATTCTATTAAATGGTAAAAATATATTATAAATATACTTTAAAACCACTAAAATCCATAATTTATCTCTATTAATTATTTTAATTAAAAAAGTTGTTTTTAATTAAAATTTAGTAATTTTCACTATTCATCAAAATATGAAAGTTATCCGAAAAGTACCAAAATTTCACCATAGGATAAATTCGATACTCCGAATCCAAAAACGAAGTCCATTTTGAGAGATAAAATTTATAAAATTTTAAAAGGTAGGTATTACTATTCATAACGGCTAGTTTGATTGGTTGTGGTGTGTTAGAATCTCGAAGTTGCGTACAATGCACGCCATTGCATTATTCAAAGGAAAGCATACAGTGGAAGCTTGGGATGATTCATTTTAAATTTTTGATGTCCCCATTTAGTAAAAAAGTTTAAAATATTTTATTTAAAAAGTTTTCACTATTAAAAGTTGATAAAAGTGCAATACTGAAAATGAATCTGTTCTTGCATTATGTCTAAGAAAATCATAATATGGATTCTAAAATTATAAGGATTATATAAAGTTTAAAATTTAGTTAATACTATTCATAAATTCTTTTGAATGGATTTTTTGGTAAGTCATGGTGTGATTGAACTCGGTGTTGTGTGTAGTGCAAGTTATTGAATTTTTTTGAAAAAGTAACACACTATGAAATCTTGGGGTGGTACATTCTCCCCTCCTTCAATAAATTTCGTCCTCGCAATTTGAAATTGTTTTTCAAAAATAAAAGGTTGAAAATAGAAAATATATTTGTGGGAAAACCCACATTGGAAATTGGGTTACTAAAATTTAGTCTTAATATGAGGAAAAGAGAAATGAAAGGGTCACCACCAAATTATGATCTCGATTAGGAGAACATTGGTGGAAATTAGAGACATATAATTGGAGGAAAACGTTAATATTTATAGGTAGTGATTGAGGTCATCAGTCACAAACAAGTGTAAAATCGAGGTCCTTAAATTCATCAATCTATGATGATTTGAAATACCATTGGTTCAACAAAACATAGTGTATTAGGATAACACATTTTAGATGTTTCAAAATATTTTAGTTGAAATCCCACATCGAAAAATGAATTAATGAGGCCTCTATTTAAAATAATTAGTGGAAAGTTTGAAAATTACCGAAAATAACACATACTAGGGTTTCATGTTGGAAGATATGGATATGGAAGAGAAATCTAACCATCAATTATCAGATGGAGAGTGGTAGAGAACATGGCTATGAAAAGGCCAACAATCCCAAAGCCATAAATTAGTGTTGATTTAAGGTACCATCTAGGACAACATTTTTGTTCTATGTTCCTTTTCTGAATATTGAGGAATTTATTTATGAGATTGGCTAAGATCATAAAGAGATATATTTAATTTATAATTTGATTTTTATCCATTAATAAATATCTACCACAAACTCATATTCCACTCTAAAAGATAATAGAACATAAAAAATTCTATTTATACTATTCGTACAGGGTTCCAAAATAAACGAATTTATAATTCATCTACCAGATATTTTAAAAAAAACTACATTATTTAATCCAGGACATCTTGTGGTCCAGTGGTAGGTGATACACCCTTGTCGCCCTTCGGTTGCGGGTTCAAGTCTCGCGGCCTTGCCGGTCGAGACGGGTTGCCGCCCGACCTCCGGGTTTTTCTTTTATGGCAATCCAAAATAATCCAAACTAGAACGATCCAAAATAAATCAGTCCAAAATTTATAAGGAAGGTAAACACAATGAAGATCCCTTTTTTTCCGTATAATAACATCTGATCACCTTCATCATGTATTCTTTTAAAACACTTCAACATCCTGAATTATCATAAAACTTTATTGATTACATTCATGATCCCTTATTCCTTATAGAATAATAGATATACTCCTACAATCCAAAAATGTTTTAAACCCCAACAATGATGGAATATAAAAATCATTAATCAGTTTCAAGGTAGTCAATAATATCCAATATAATTTATCCAAAACAATCATTTACTATTCTAAAATCACTACCTCGGTATCAGAACCATATTATGGTTTATCTTTCTCTCAACTATATATTTTCCAAAAATTTAACCTGATATTGAGTCACTTTTCTTTGTTCCACACAATCTTAAGTCCTTAATGAAATAGTATTGCAGTACAATCCTTATATACTCCATAATTATTATAACAAGTACATTGTTGAAACAACACTCAAATGACATAATCAACATAAGAACTCTAATCATTCCTCTTTATCTGTGGTAGTATCATAACATTATTATTATCCAATAGCATCATTATTATTATCTGTGCCCTTTTCCTCCACACTTATAACAAACTCTCATTCTTTTCAGGCAAGTCCCAGGGTGTTTCTTTCCACAGTTATCACATATGGGAAAATTCTTCTTTTCCCTCTTCCCTTTATCCATATTTCACTCTTCCATCCTTTTCTTATCTTGCTTCCCTTCAAAGCCATAGGACTCAGTAAACTCTTTACTTATCTTATCAACACATGATATTATTTCTTCATATGATGATAATACATGCGAGACTATTTCTCTTATAAATTTTGGCATAAGACTGTGAAATATATGATCCTTCTTTCTCTTTGTATCATGTACATTGCTAGAGTTCTCATTCCTTCTACTGGGTGCCATTTCTAAACAATGGCATAAATTAGATTAGTTTATGAATAACAACACCTAATCCCAAACTTGTAAAACACATAACATAGATTAAATAGTTTATGGATAAAATCCATAATCATAAAAATAATTTCTTTGGGGAATTATATACTCATAAACCCTTCATAATGATTTGTAATGAAAATGAGAGTTATCCTAAGCATATACCCCGGGAGTGTCGTAACCAAGAGTGTAGAAAGGCCCGTTGTCGTGCACCAGTTCCCGTTCGAGTCTAGCTCAAAGCGGTGTTTTCGGGTTTTACCCCTAGGTACATCTGTGCCAGAGCCACCTCTACCTGCTCGTATCCAGATAGGGATGTTTTTCTCGGAAAACTCACAAAATCTCTACAATACAAAAATTCTAGGAAGTTCGTCTATACTAATCCTTAATGTTCATCTTAGGTCTACGTCCTCTAATCAGAGTTTATCTAAATCTAGCTTCCAAGGTTTGTACTAAACTTCCTCTGATACCAACTATAACTCCCCGACCCCAGTTACCCAGAGTCGGTGCATTATTACATAACATTGGCATGATCACAAGAAAGATAAAATCTCGAATGACCGATTGTTTTAGTAGCCTTGGAAACACTAGATATATTCCTAAAGGTTTACATTACATCATAAAGTGAAAAACTACTACAACAACATAGTCTCCATATTCCACACTCATATCCCCACATAATATCCCTGCAGGTCATTCATAACTTACTTCTTCATATCCTGGGAAAAATAAAACATAGAAAAGGGGTGAGCTCAAATGCCCAGTAAGGATAACAATATAGCGGAAACTTTCAAAAATAAGCATAATCATTTAAGGAAATGTATAACCAAAACAAAAGCCTTTTAAACTTGAACATCAACATATTATGGAAAAAGTAAAATGAAATAATGCCATTTACTTATTCACATTGATATTCTACTAATAGAATAATAACATGCAATATCAATAACCACATTCATAATGATCGAATGAATAATGCCATACTATCATAACCACACAGCCAAGGCCTCGTGCCAAGACTACAAATAAGATTTTGTCATGGCCTTGTTCCTAGACACTAGTTTGTCTCATTAGACCTACTGATGCATCGAGGAGCTATAGTGGGATCCACCCATCACATATTAAGTCCAATGCATTCCCATATGAAAGGGTTTAAGCATAACATAAACATTCGTTTTAAAACTAGCATACGAAATGTCAATACTTTCACCATAAACTATGAATGGTATAAAAATAGCACATCCAAAGGCAAACATATCACCAAACCTTCAATACAGTATAGATGTATTTTATCACTATAAATCAACTTCATATAATCATAAAATCCATCAAAGGATGTTGACATAGATGAAATCAAAACTATTTGAGAGAAATATCTCCATTTTTTGAAATCATATAAAAGTCAAAAATTTATAAAGGAAGTAATTAAAAAGATATTTTTGAATCAAAGTGTCCCATTCCACTTTGAAAATTTTGAAAGGAATTATCATTTTAAATACATTCATGTCCATATAAATAAATCCTTAAAACCCATTTTGAAGACATGGACATTAATAAAAAATATTTAGAAATATAAATCTTTAAAACATCTAAAATTATTATTTTGATAAAGAGTACCTTTTCGAAATTCTTAAAATATTCATTTTGAAATCATATAAAAGTCACATAATTATAAAATAAATCATTTTCTTTGAAAATATTCTCATAAGCTTGTATGGGATGCTTTGACAATTTTATAATGGCGGTAAATAGCCGCACCCACCGTATAAGTTAAAAAAACATTCTTACCGTAATTTTGTCGAAAAGGTTAAAAAGCACCTTGTTTGGAAAACGACGGAAAGATTCCTTTATAAACCTCTTATAAAAAGTAAAACAAGGGTATAAATGAATTTAACCCATATCCTTTTAAATAGTAAAAATGTTTTGAAATACATTTTTAAGAACCATGGATGTGGATGATAAAGAGATCCCAATAGATTATTACGTATAAACAACCTCAGATAATGAAGAGATTGTGAAATAACCCTTACCTTGTACTTTTCCTTGGTTGGGATAGGTTAACCTCTTGTATAATGGTTAAATAATTGTTATTAAATTATACAAGAAACATATACATTAATATGATATCATATATGATCTTTTAACATTAATTTGTTAATAATATCTTAGAATTATCGTTGTTTCGGGTGTTAACTTACTCATTTTCTTTTATATGTTTTGTTACGTAATCCATATTTGTAATGGATAGGTTGTATCTTAATCATATCCAGAATGATATTATGTCCTTAAACATTATTTTTAAATCATCAAATGATAACTATACTTGAATGGATACGATGGAGAATGAATCTTATCGCGTTCGTGGAGACGGTAGTCCGTATGTACGCACGAGCGACAATATCATACTTTTGATATTAAAATAATATATAAATGGATGGTATATAATATATACAGAATCATTAAAATGTTATATTTATTATTTACATGTGTTACACATCATTATTAAACCCATTCAAATAATAATATATTGAATAACAATTACACCACGACGTGGAGACGGTAAGTCGTACGTACGCACCTATGGAGACATGTTATTCAAAGGGTGGATAGAATACTGAATATGGTTGTAGCATATTTATAATAACATCACAGTATATATATATATGATACTGGAGTTATTATTTTAGAATGGTAAAATCAAAGGAAGAAGAAGTGGAAGAATAAAGGAACATGGAAAAGGGTGGTGAAATCATTACCTCTTCTTCGGGTTCTTTCTTTTGATTTGATCAAAAGGGCTCCTTAGGTTGGATTTATGATCAATATAAGGCCTCTAGGTTGTAGTGAGGGAAGTTGGTAGAGTATATGGGTAGTGTATGGCCGAACAAAAAGGCTTTGAAGGTGTGAAGAAATGAGAAGGAGGAGTGCCCTTTTATAAGAGCGGTGAGGGGCACCTTTGGAAAAGCTAGAAATATTAATTTATAATAAATTCATATTAGGTTTCAAATGGATCAAAAGTTAATTATTTAAATTTTGAGGTGGGTATGGGACTAAAACCACTTATCCAATAGAATTTAGACAGGTTTGGGTTACTATATTAACCTTATCTTTAAGTATTAACTCTAAGTTAATTAGTTTCACTTTTACAATGTCTCTTTGTATTTTTATATTATATGGTTAATAAACTTTCCATATACATCCAAGAGACCCCCAAGTTGTCCATTAATGATACAACTATCATGATATAAGTCTCTTGGGCAATCCTAATATTTTTAAGAATTTAATATCAATTAATAATATAATATTTGTTTTAAGAACACTTTTATGTCAATTTTGACACTATTCAATAGTTGTTTTTTTGAAACACATAACAGAATTATTACTTCGAAAAAAGTTAATTAAATTAATACTAAGATGAAATATTAACCTAGAAAAATTATTTTAGTTCATAAAAAGTCTCAAATTATATTTATTTGGGTATTTATAATATCAATTATTTTAAATTTTCACTATTATGTTAATTTCCGCATCATCATTGTGTCATAAATAAATTGAAATATGTAATCTCTAAAAATTATAAATAAAATAACTTTATGTGTGAAATCGTTTTATCTTTCTAATGAATATTTATAGTCCAAAATCCTATATATATAACCTTATGTAAAAATTATTTTTCTAAAAGATACATGCTTGTGTCATTTTTGTATTCATTTTAACTTAATTAAAATAAAGTGTCCCTATCACCTACAAGTGGCTCCATGGGGTCCCAAAATCGACCCAATGATTCCTATGGTCGAACATGTATCAACAAATAAGGTTAGGACACGTTTTAGGGTAATTTAGAATTATTATAATATTATTTTTTAACCCTTATTTACCGGATTTCCCCTTAACAATGGCAAATAAAATATTTACCACAGTAATTATTCAAAATGTCTAAAAATAGAAGTTACCTATTTACACAATTTGAACATCCTGATTCCAAATATGGAATCTGTTTTTCAGAATTCAAAACACAGAAGTGGAAGAAATTAATTTAAAATTAATTCCCGTTGTTAAAACAAAAAGCGTGTTTTTAAGAGATAATAACTATCAAAAGATTGGCACCAGTTTATGTCCGGTTTAATTGTAAAATTATGTCCAATGACCAAAATTATATTAAATGGTAAAACTATATTCTAAATATACTTTAAAACCACTCAAATCCATAATTTCTCACTATTAATTATTTTGATTAAAAAAGTTGTTTTTAATTAAAATTTAGTAATTTTCATTATTCATCAAAATATGAAAGTTATCCAAAAAGTACCAAAATTTCAACTTTGGAAAAATTTGATACTCCAAATCCAAAAAAGAAATTCATTTTGAGAGATCAAATTTCTAAAATTTTAAAAGGTCGGTATTACTATTCATAACGGCTAGTTTGATTGGTTGTGGTGTGTTAGAATCTCGAAGTTGCATACAATGCACACCATTGCATTATTAAAAGGAAAGTGTACCGTGGAAGCTTGGGATGTTTCATTTTCAATTTTTGATGTCCCCATTTAGTCAAAAAGTTTAAAATATTGTATTTAAAAAGGTTTCACTATTAAAATTTCATAAAAGTGCAATACTGAAAATGAATCTTTTCTTGCATTATGTCTAATAAACTCATAATATGGATTCTAAAATTATAAGGATTATATAAAATTTAAAATTTAGTTAATACAATTCATAACCTCTTTTGTATGGCTTTTTTGGTAAGTCATGGTGTGATTGAACTCGGTGTTGCGTGTAGTGCAAGTTATTGAATTATTTTGAAGAAATAACACACTATGAAATCTTCGGGTGTTACAACCAATGTATCCCTTTTGATCAAATCAAAAGGAAAACCCCGAAGAAGAGGTAATGATTTCACCACCCTCTTTCATGTTCTCTTATTCATCCACTTACATATTCATTGATGTTTAAATTATAAAATAATAACTCCAGAATATTCTATATACTATGATTTTAATATAAATAAAAAACAACTATATTCATTATCCTATCCATCTTATGAACGATAATGTCACCATGTGTGCGTACGTACAACTTACCGTCTCCACAACATGGTGTAATTTGTTATTCAACGCTATGTTATTTGGATGGATATAATGATGCGTAATATGTATATGAATAATTAAAATAAGATGATAATGTCTCTGTAAACTGAATATACCATCAAATTCCACACCTTTAAGGAAATGATATTGTCCCTCGTGTGTACTTACGAATTGCCGTCTCCACGACGCGATGAGGTTCATTTCCACATCCACCATTAATCGACGATTATAAAAATATATATTACTAAAAATTTTGTAATATATGATATAATAATGCTACTGGATATATATATATATATATATACGTGCTTACATATATCTTATTCACTTAGTTCCGTTCAGTAAGATATGAAAACGGATACAGTGTTTATGCGTACGGACGGACTACCGTCTTCATAAACGGTGTTATTCATTTCATATAAATGTATATTATAAATATTTATATTATAAATATATATGATATATAAATCATGTTTTATATTCTGGAATTATTTAAATCTTGATCTAAGTGATACAATCAAGAGTAACCTATTAATACACGTACGAGAAAGAAATCAATTATTACACGAAATGTTAATTTAACAAGGAAATTATTATTAAAAGGTTAGTATAGATTCATTAATGAATTATGTATGATATCATAAATATTAAAATGGTTCTATTATATTTTAATAACATACTATGGTCTTCATACAAGAGGTTAAATGTACCCTCGACTAAAGGAAAGTTCAAGTAAGGGGTTTTTATCTCACTCATTTTTTCCGTTAGATTTATGCCATATTAACAATATTACCTTTTGTGTGGTGTATGTACAACCCATAATTGTATTCTTTGTGTAATAATCTTTAATTTATGTGTATTTACATATTCATTGTATGATACTTCTTTCATGGGGTGTATGTACTATATGTTACCAAATTGGTATGGGTAAATTTGACAATCTCTTTAATGTACGAGGTTATTTTTATGTATGTATCTAATGGGATCTCATTATCATCCACATCCATGTTTCTTAAAAATTTATTCAAAGAAATTTTTACCATTTACTAGAATATGGGTTAATGTAATTTGTACCCATGTTTGACTTATTATAAATTGGTTTCAAATGAATTTTTCCGTCATTTTCCAAACAATGTACTTTTTAACCATTTCGAATAAATTAAGGTAAGAATGTCTTTTTTTTAACTTATACTACAGGTGCGGCTATTTTATACCATTATAACATAGTCAAAACTTACCTTACAAGAATAGAATAATATTTTCACAATAAATTTCTTATTTATAATTATTTTTCTCATAAATTATTTCAAAATAGAAAGATATATTTCTCTAAAAAAGGTTTTGATTTCATCTATGTCAAAATCTGTTGGTGTATTTTATATTTATTTGAAGTTGATTTTTTATGATACAAAACTATTATATTTTATTGAAGGTTTTGTGAAATTTTTGACTTTGCATGTGCTATTCGTATACCATTCGTGGTTTATAGTTAAAAATTGACATTTTGAATGCTAGTTTTAATAAGAATGCTTATGTTATATTTCATCTTTTTATTATGATGAATGTATTGGAATAGTATGTTCTGGGTTGGGGACCGGTAAAAGTATGCCCTCCGGGTTGGGGTTCGGTTAAAGAGGCTCTCTGGTATAATGTCTGGTCACAGAGGCTCTTTTGGATGGAGTCTATTTACAGAGGCTCTATGGGTTGGAGTCTGGTTACAAAGGCTCTCCAGGACGGAGTCCGGTTACAGAGGCACTCCGGGATTGGGTTCGGTTACCGTTAGCCTATAGGTCTTGGAACAAGGCCCTGACATATAAATTAAAGTCTGGTATTATACATTCCCTCATTATGAAAATAATATTGATGGTTCAAGTGGTCATTTGATTAGTAGAATACCCATGATTTTGTTTTATTATGGAATTATTTATTCATTTCATATTCCTACCATAAAAGTATTCAAGTTTATTCTTGGAAAAGGCATGTGGTTTCAATTATTCACCATGCTTAATATTTATGTTATCTTCTTCTGTATTTCTTACCCTTACGGAGCATTTGATCTCACCCCTTTCTAAGTTTTATTTTTCCTAAGATTCCAAGAACTGTATTGTGATTGATATACATGGTTAAGCTAAGGGAATAATGGTGTTCATAAAGGATTTATTTATGTTGTGTTTTATTTTTTAAATTTTAATGTAACATTCATAGAGGTAATATATTTTCCATGACTGCTATACTGATCGGTCCTTTTGGACTTGACTCCTTGTAATCATTCCAATGTATTAAAATAAATCACCGACTCTGGGTAACTCGTGTCGGGGCATTACAGTTGGTATCAGAGTGAGGCTAAGAATAACCTTGGAAACTAGATTTAGATAAACTCTAATTAGAACACATTACCCTAAGATAGACTTTCAGGATTAGTATAGAAGAACATCCTAAAATTTTGATATTGTAGATATTTTATGAGTTTTCCAAGAAATACATCCCTGTCTAGATACGAGCAGGTAGAGGCGGCTCTGGCACAGATGTACGTAGGGGTAAAACCTGAAAACACCACTTTGAGCTAGACTTAAAACGAGAAATAGTAAACGACAACGGGCCTTACTTCACTCTTGGTTACGACACTCTCGGGGGATATGCATGGGATAATTCTATTAATTATGACAGATTTATGAGTATATATCTCCTCACAGAGAATATTTCTATGGATTATATCCTTAAAAAATTCAATTTACGTTAGGTATTTTACCTGTTTTTAATTATTCATTGTAATTCATAAACTGTCCTAGTGTATTCCATTGTATAGAAATGGTTCCCCGTAGTCGGAATGTGAACTCTAGAAATTTGTATGATCAAAAGTGTAAGAGGGATCATATATTTCACAATATTAAGCCAATATTTAGAAGGGAAGTAGTCCCCCATGTATTCTCAACATATGAAGAAATATAATCATGTGTTAATAAGATAAGTAAAAAATTATTTAAATCCTTTGGCTTTGAAAGGAAGACAGAGAAGGAAAAGATGTTAGATAGAAAGATGGATAAAGGGAATAAGGGATAGAAGGATTTTACAATATTTGATAACTATGGAAAGAATCACCTTGGTAAATACTTGAAGGGGATGGGAGTTTGTTATAAGTTTGGGAAAAAAGGACACCAAGTACGTGATTGCGAGAGTAAGAAAAAAGTTTAAAATGTACAATGCTGCATCTGTAAAGAGTTGGTACACTACGCGAATCAATGTTCAAATCATCAGAGTATACCCCAAAGGCTGCTATTGGATAATAATAATGTTATGATAATACTGATGATGAAGAGGAATGATTAGATTTATTACGTTTTTATTAAAGTATTGTGTCATTTGAGTATTGTATTAATGATGTACATGTAATAAGAATTGTAGAGTATATAAGGATGGTAATGCAGTACTATTTCGTTGGGAATTTGAGATTATATGGTCCAGATACTAGGGTATTAATTTTGGAATAAGAGATGGTTGATTTGGATAAATTATATTGGATATTTTTTACTGTCTTGGAACTAATTAATGGTTTTTTTATTTCATGATTGTTGGAATATTCAATTTTTTTGGATATATGGAATATATCCAGTATTATATAAAGGATAAGGGAGAATGAATGTAACCAATAAAGGTTTTTTTTGGAAATTCATGGTGTTACAATGTTTTAAAAAAATCCATAATGAAAGTGGTCACATGTTATTATGTGGAAAAAAGGATCTTTATTTTGTTTACCATCCTTATAAATTTTGGACTGTGAATTTGGACAGAAGTATTTTGGATAATTCTATTTTGAGATTACTTTTGTATCGCCCCAAAAAAGAACAACCCGGAGGTCGGGCGGCAACCCGTCGCATCCGGCAAGGCTGTAAGACTTGAACCAGTATCAAAAGGGCAAGAAGGGTGTATCATCTACGGCTGTCCCATGTGATGTCCTGGATAGAATAATGTAGTTTTTTTAAAAGGTCTGGAAGATGAATTATAAATTCATTTTTTTGAACCCTATACAATTAAGATAAATAGAATATTTTGTTGAAATCTTTTGGAGTGAAAGATGAGTTTGTGGTAGGAATTAGTTAAAGGATGTAACTCTACTTTTCAAGTATATATACATATACATTCTCTATTATTAAACCAAAATTTTATTAACCCTATTTCTGATGTGGGTTTTCCACAAAGGTATTTTATATTTTCAACATTTTTTTAAGAACAATTTAAAATTGTGATGGCACAATTTATTGAATGAGTAGAGAATTTAACACCCTAATCTTCCATGGTAAGCTTCAATTTGAATAATAAAATAACATGTGTTGCAAGAAACATTGAGTTCTAACACACCACAAAAAGAAAACTAGCTATTATGAATATTAATACTTATTTTTTAAAATTTTATAAATTTTATCTTTCAAAATGGACTTCATATTTGGATTAAAAATAAAAAAAATTAGCTGAGGGTGAATTTTTGGAATTTTTTTGAAAAAATTCATTTTTTGATGAATAGTGAAAAACAATGAGTTATAGTTTAAAAAAAGAATTTTTATTTAAATAATTACTTTTTTTATTTAAATTTATTTTTGTTCAAAATATGTACACAAATGCTATATAAGTTCAATGCAATTTATTGGAGTCATTTTATAATAATTTTAGATATATAAACATTTTATAGAAATTTTCACCGTCTTTTACCCACCTCCTAGGAGTATTTTAAAATTTACATAAAACAAAATTTCACCGCTTCTGGGAGATGAATTTCAAAATTCTGAAAGAAATGGTTGACATCAGTATGCAATATGAGGTTAAATAAGATGAAAATAATTTTGGGTGAATTTTATATTTTTTACTTTTTATTTATCATGGTTTAAATTAAATATGGTTATTAAGGGTTAAAATAATAATAATATTACCCCAAAAAATGTAATGTAACGCCCCGACCCCAGTTACCCAGAGTCGGTGAATTATATTAATAAATTGTCATGATTACAAGGAATGAAGTCCCAAAGGACCGATTAGATTATTAGTCTTGGAAAATAGATTACATACATGAATGTTACATTACACTTCATAACATACAAAACAACATAAATAATTCTTTATGAATGCCATTATTACCTTGTCTTAACCCTTCAATCAATCACAATATACTTCTTGGAATCCTGGGAAAAATATAACATAGAAAAGGGGTGAGCTCAAACGCTCCGTAAGGGTATGAAATACAGCAGAAACGTTCATAAATAAGCATAAACATTTAAGGCAATGTATAACTAAAAGAAAAGCCTTTTAAACATGAACTTCAACATAG
Source organism: Viscum album (assembly GCA_963277665.1). Lineage (NCBI taxonomy): Eukaryota > Viridiplantae > Streptophyta > Magnoliopsida > Santalales > Viscaceae > Viscum > Viscum album. Next base: position 1,061,052,652 of record OY728120.1, on the reverse strand, counting down.
TATGGAAAAAGTAAAATGAAATAATTCCATTTACTTATTCACATGGATATTCTACTAATCGAATAATCACATGTAATATCAATAACTACTTTCATAATGATGGAATGCATAATGCCAGACTATCATAACCACATAGCCAAGGCCTCGTGCCAAGACTACAAATAAGATTTTGACAAGGCCTTGTGCCAAGACACTTGTATGTCTCGTGAGACCTACCGATGCATCGAGGAGCTATAGCGGTATCCACCCCTCACTTACTAATTCCAATGCATTCCCATATGAATGGTTTTAAACATAACATAAACATTCGTATTAAAACTAGCATTCGAAATGTCAATACATTCTCAATAATCCATGAATGGTATAAAAATAACACATCCACAGTAAAACATATCACAAAAACTTCAATACAATACAAAAGTTTTGTATCATAATAAATCAAATTAAAATAAGCTTAAAATCCATCAAAGGATGTTGACATAGATGAAATCAAAACTATTTGAGAGAAATATCTCTTTTCTCGGAATAATTGAAAAGTCACACATTTATAAAGAAAGTAATTTAAAAGATATTTTCGAATCAAAGATTCCCATACCACGTTGAAACTTTTTAAAATAAATATCATTTCAAAACCTTCATGTCCATATAAATAAATCCTTAAAATCATTTTGAAAACATGGACATTAATTAAAAATATTTAGAAATATAAATATTTAAAACATTTAAAATTATGATCATGATAAAGAGAACCTTTCAAAAATTCATAAAATATTCATTTTGAAATCATTTAAAAGGTCACATAATCATAAAATAAAACATTTAATTTGAAAATATTCTTATAAGCTTGTAAGGTAAGCTTTGACAATTTTATAATGGCGGTAAATAGCCGCACCCGCCGTATAAGTTAAAAAAACATTTTTACCTTAAATTTGTCGAAAGGTTAAAAGTGTCTTGTTTGGAAAATGACGGAAAAATTCCTTTAACAACACATAAGGGTATAAATTACATTAACCCATATTATTTTTAAATAGTAAAAATTTTTTGAAATACATTTCAAAGAAACAAGGATGTGGATGATAAAGAAACCCCAGTAGATTATTACGTATAAACAACCTCGGATAATGAAGAGATTGCGAAATAAACCGTTACCTTGTACTTTTCCTTGGTTAGGGGTAGGTTAATATCCTGTATAATGGTGAAATAATTGTTATTAAATTATTCAATAATCATATACATTAATATGATATCATATATGATCTTTTAACACTGCATTGTTAATAATATCTTAGAATTATCGTCGTTTCGGGTGTTAAGTTACTCGTTTTTTTATATGTTTTGTTACATAATCCATGTTTGTCATTGATAGGTTGTATCCTATTAAAATCCAGAATTATATCAAGTCCTTAAACATTATTTTTAAATCATCAAAAGATAATTATACTTGAATGGATACGATAGAGAATGAATCTCATCGTGTTCGTGGAGACGGTAGTTCGTACGTACGCACGAGCGACAATATCATTCTTTTGATATTAAAATAATATATAATTGGAGGGTATATCATATATACAGAATAATTATCATGTTATATTTATTATTTACATGAATTAAACATCATTATTATAACCATACAAATAATAATTTATTAAATAACAATTACACCATGATGTGGTGACGGTAATCCGTACGTACGCACGTATGGTGAAATGTTACTCAAAGGGTGGATAGAATACTGAATATGGTAGTAAAATGTTTATAATAACATAAAAGTATATATAATATACTAGAGTTATTATTTTATAATGGTAATAACAAATAAAGAATAAGTGGAAGAAGAAAAGAACTTGAAAATTTGTGGTGAAATCATTTCCTCTTCTTCGGGTTCTTCCTATTTATTTGATCAAAAGGGATCCGTAGGTTGGCTTTCTGATCAAAATAAGGCTTCTATGTTGCAGTGAGGGAAGTTGGGAGAGTATTCGGGCAGATTTTGGCCGAACCAAATGGCTTTGAAGGTGTGATGAAATGAGAAGGAAGAGTACCCTTTTATAAGAGGGGTGAGGGGCACCTTTGGAAAAGCTAGAAATATTAATTTATAATAAATTCATATTCGGTTTCTAATGGCTCAAAAGTGGATTATTTAAATTTTAAGGTGGGTATGGGTATATGAAAACTCAACCAATAGAATTTAGGTACGTTTGGGTACTTATATTAACCTTATCATTAAGTATTTACTCTAAGTTAATTAGTTTCACTTTTACAATGTCTCTTTGTATTTTTATATTATATGGTTAATAAACTCACAATATACATCCAAGCGACCCCCAAGTGGTCAATTAATGATACACCTATCATGATATATGTCTTTTGGCCGACCATAGAGTTTTATGAATTTAATATCAATTAATAATATAATATTTATTTTAAAAACTCTTTTATGTCAATTTTGACACTATTCAATAGTTGATTTTTGTTAAAGTTATAACAGAATTATTACTTCGCAAAAAGTCAATTAAATCAATCCTAATATGTCATATTATCCAATAAAATTAATTTAATTCATTAAAAGTCTCAAATTATATTTATTTGGGTATTTATAATATCAATTATTTTAATTTTTCACTATTGTGGTAATTACTGCATCATCATTGTGTCATAAATAAATTAAATTATTTAATGTTAATAAAAATTATAAATAAAATATCATTATGTAGGAAATATATTTATCTGTATAATGAATATTTATAGTCAAAAATCCAACATATATAACCCTATGTAAAAATTGTTTTCCTAAAAGATATATGCTTGTGTCATTTTTGTATTCATTTTAACTTAATTAAAATAAAGTGTCCCTATCACCTACAAGTGGTTCCATGGGGTCCAAAAATCAACCCAAAGATGCCTATAGTCGAACATGAATCAACCAATAAGTCTAGGACACGTTTTATGGTAATTTAGTATTATTATAATATTATTTTGTAACCCTTATTTACCGGATTTACCCTTAACCATGGTAAATTAAATATTTACCGAAGTAATTATTTAAAATGTATAAAAATAAAAGTTACCTATTTACACAATTTGAACATCCTCATTAAAAATATAGAATCCATTTTTCCAAATTCAAAACACAGACTTGGCAGAAATTAAATTAAAATTAATTCTCGTTGTTAAAATAAAAAGCGTGTTTTTAAGAGATAATAACTATCAAAAGGTTGACACTTGTTTATGTCCAGTTTAATTGTAAAATTATGTCTAATTACAAAAATTGTATTAAATGGTAAAAATATATTCTAAATATACTTTAAAACCTCTGAAATTAATAATTTATCATTATTAAATATTTTTATTAAAAAGTTGTTTTTAATTAAAATTTAATAATTTTCACTATTCATCAAAATATTAAAGTTATCCGAAAAGTACCAAAATTTCACCTTAGGCTAAATTCGATATTACGAATCCAAAAATGAAGTCCATTTTGAAATATAAAATATATATACTTTCAAAAAGTAGGTATTACTATTCATAACGGCTAGTTTGATTGGTTATGGTGTGTTAGAACTCATTGTTGCGTACAACACACGCTTTCACATTATTCAAAGAGAAACGTACCGTAGAAGCATGTGGTGTTTCATTGTAAATTTTCGATGTCCCCAAAGTAAATTTATTTTGTCAAATCGAATATATAAATGTTTAAAATATTGGATTTAAAAAGGGTTCACTATTATAAGGTGGTAAAAGTGCAATACTGAAAATGAATTTGTTCTTATCTTATGTCTAAGAAACTCATAATATGGACTCTAAAATTATAAGGATTATATAGAGATTAAAATTTATTTAATACTATTCATAACCACTTTTGAACGGCTTGTTTGGAAATTCATGGTGCGCTTGGACTCGGTGTTGCGTGTAGTGCAAGATATTGAATTATTTTAAAAAAATAACACACTATGAAATCTTGTGGTGTTACATTCTCCCCTCCTTCAATAAATTGCGTCCTCGCAATTTGAAATTGTTCTTCAAAAATAAAAGGTTGAATATATAAAATATCTTTGTAGGAAAACCCACATCTGAAATTGGGTTGATAAAATGTAGTTTTAATAAGAGGAAAAGAGAAATGAAAGGGTCACCATGAAATTATGATCTCCATTCGGAGAACATTGGTGGAAATTAGAGGCATATAATTGGAGGAAAGTCATAAATATTTATTGGTAGTGATTGAGGTCATCAAAGACAAAAAATTTAAAATTGAGGGCCCTAAATTCATCAATCAATGATGATTTAAAATACAATCGGTTTAGCAAAACATATGGTATTTGGATAACACATTTTTTTGTTTTCAAATCCCTTGACTAAAGTAAAAGAATTAATTTCTTCATTGAATAAGAGAAGAAGAAAAATATATACTTGACAAATGGAGTGTAATCCTTTAGCTAAGTTCTACCACAAACTAATCTTTCACTCTAAAAGATAATGGAACTTAAAATTAATATTCTGGTTATCCTATTCGTATAGGGTTAAAAAATGAATTTATAATTCATTTAGAAGAACCATTAAAAATCTACATTATTCAATCCAGGACATCACGTGGTTCAGTGATAGGTGATACACCCTTGTCGCCCTTCTGTTGTGGGTTCAAGTCTCACAGCCATGCCGGATGTGACGGGTTGTCACCCGACCTCCGGGTTGTCCTTTTATGGAAATCCAAAATAATCCAAACTAGAACTATCCAAAATACTTCAGTCCAAAATTTATAAGGAAGGTAAACACAATGACGATCCTTTTTTCTGCGTAATAACATGTGATCACCTTCATCATGTATTCTTTTAAAACACTGCAATATCATGAATTACCAAAAAACCTTATTGATTACTTTCATGATCCCTTATTCCTTAAATAATAATAGATATACTCCTTCAATCCAAAAATGTTGTAAACCCCAAAAATGATGGAATATACAAATCATTAATCAGTTTCAAGGTAGTCATGAATATCCAATATAATTTACCCAAATCAATCATGTATTATTCTAAAATCACTACCTCGGTATCAGAACCATATAATGGTTTATCTTTCTCTCAACCATATATTTTCCAAAAATTTAACCTGCTATTGAGTCACTTTTCTTTGTTCCACATAATCTCAAGTCCTTAATGAAATAGTACTACAGTATAATCCTTATATACTCCATAATTATTATAAAAAGAACATTGTTGATACAACACTCAAATGAAATAATCAACATAATATCTCTAATCATTCCTATTCATCTTTGGTAGTATCATAACTTGGTTATTATCCAATAGCATCATTTGTGGAATAGTCTGATAACTGGTACATAGGTTCGCATAGTGTCCAAACTCCTTGCAATTGAAGCATTGTAGATTTGAAATCATTTTATTACCCTTGTAGTCACATACTTTGTGCCCTTTTCCTCCACACTTATAACAAACTCCCATTCCTTTCAGGCAAGTTCCAGGGTGTTTCTTCCCACAGTTATCACATATGGGAAAATTTTTCTTTTCCCTCTTCCCTTTATCCATATTTCTTTCTTCCATCCTTTTCTTCTCTTTCTTCCCTTCAAAGCCATAGGACTCAGTAAACTCTTTACATATCTTATCAATACATGATATTATTTCTTCATATGATGATAATACATGGGGACTATTTCTCTTATAAATTCTGTCTTAAGACAATGAATGATATGATCCTTCATTCTCTTTGGATCATGTGCATTTCTGGAGTTCTCATTTCTTCTACTGGGCGCCATTTCTAAACAATGGAATATACTAGATTAATTTATGAATAAAAATACCTAATCCCAAACTTGTAAAACACATAACATAATTAAATAGTTTATGGATATAATCCATAATTATAAAAAAAAAATTCCTTTGAGGAAGTATATGCTCATAAACCCTTCATAATGGTTTGTAAAGAAAATGAGAGTTATCCTAATCATATCCCCCAGGAGTGTCATAACCATGAGTGTAGCAAGGCCCATTTTCATGCACCAGTTCCCGTTCGAGCCCAGCTCAAAGCGGTGTTTTCGGGTGTTACCCCTAGGTACATCTGTGCCAGAGCCGCCTCTACCTGCTCATATCCAGACAGGGATGTATTGCTCGAAAAACTCACAAAATCACTACAATACCAAAATTCTAGGACGTTCTTCTATACTAATCCTCAAAGTCTATCTTAGGGATATGTTCTCTAATCAGAGTTTATCTAAATCTAGTTTCCAAGGTTATTGCTAAACTTCCTCTAATACCAACTGTAACGCCCCGACCCCAGTTACCCAGAGTCGGTGCATTATTTTAATACATTGGCAAGATAACAGGGAATCAAGTCCCAAAGGACGGATTAGTTTAGCAGTCTTGGAAAATAGAATACATACAATAATGATACATTATAATTCATAACATACAAAACAACATAAATAATTCTTTATGAATGCCATTATTCCCTTTTCTTAACCCTTATTATCAATCACAATATACTTCTTGGAATCCTGGAAAAAATAAAACATAGAAAAGGGGTGAGCTCAAACGCTCTGTAAGGGTATGTAATACAGCGGAAACTTTCATAAATAAACATAAACATTTAAGACAATGTATAACTAAAACAAAATCCTTTTAAACATGAACTTCAACATAGTATGGCAAAAGTAAAATGAAATAATTCCATTTAATTATTCACATGGATATTCTACTAATCGAATAATCACATGCAATATCAATAACCACTTTCATAATCATGGAATGCATAATGCCAAACTATCATAACCACATAGCCAAGGCCTCGTGCCAAGACTATAAATAAGATTTTGTCAAGGCCTTGTGCCAAGACACTAGTTTGTCTCATGAGCCCTACCGATTCATCAAGAAGTTATAGCGGTCTCCAACCGTCACTTACTAAGTCCAATGCATTCCCATATGAAAGGGTTTAAACATAACATAAATATTCGTATTAAAACTAGCATAAGAAATGTCAATGCTTTCTCCATAAACAATGAATGGTATAAAAATAACACATCCATAGTAAAACATATCACAAAAACATCAATACAATACAAAAGGTTTGTATCATAATAAATCAACATCAAATAAGCTTAAAATCCATCAAAGGATGTTGAAATAGATGAAATCAAAACAATTTGAGAGAAATATCCCTTTTCTCAAAAATCATTGAAAAGTCACACATTTATAAAGAATGTAATTTAATAGAGATTTTTGATTCAAAGTGTCCCCTACCACTTTGAAACTTTTGAAAGTAAATATCATTTCAAATCCTTCATGTCCATATAAGTAAATAATTAAAATAATTTTGAAAAAATGGACATTAATTAAAAAAATTTAGAACGATAAATCTATAAAACATTTAAAATTATGATCTTGATAAAGAGTACCTTTCAAAAATTCTTAAAATATTCATTTCGAAATCATTTAAAAGGTCACATAATTATAAAATAAAACATTTACTTTGAAAATATTCGTATAATCTTTTAAGGGAAGATTTGAAAATTTTATAACGGTGGTAAATAGCCACACCCGCCGTATAAGTTAAAAAAACATTCTTACCTTAAATTTGTCAAAAGGTTAAAAGTGACTTGTTTGGAAAACGACAGAATGATTCCTTTAAAAACACATAAGGTTATAAATTACTTTAACCCATATTCATTGTAAGTAGTAAAAAAGTTTTGAAATACATTTCGAAGAAACATGCATGTGGATGATAAAGAAACCCCATTAGATTATTACGTATAATCATCCTCGGATAATGAAGAGATTGTGAAATTAACCCTTACCGTGTACTTTTCCTTTGATGGGGGTAGTTTAACCTCCTGTATAATGGTGAAATAATTTTTATTAAATTATTAAATAATCATATACATTAATATGATATCATATATGATCTTTTAACATTGATTTGTTAATAATATCTTAGAATTATCGTCGTTTCGGGTGTTAACTTACTCGTTTTCTTTTATATGTTTTGTTATGTAAGCAATGTTTTTCATGTATAGGATTCATCCTATTAATATCCAGAATTATATCAAGTCCTTAAACATTATTTTTAAATCATGAAATGATAATTATATTGTAATGGATACGGTAGAGAATGAATCTCATCGCGTTCGTGGAGACGGAAGTCCGTACGTACGCACGAGCGACAATATCATTCTTTTGATATTAAAATAATATATAATTGGATGTTATATAATATATACAGAATAATTATCATGTTATATTTATTATTTACATGAATTAAACATCATTATTATACCCATCCAAATAATAATTTATTAAATAACAATTACACCACGACGTGGAGATGGTAAGCCTTGTGTACGCACGTATGGTGACATGTTATTCAAAGGGTGGAGAGAATACTGAATATGGATGTACCATGTTTATAATAACATCAAATTATATATAATTTACCGGAGTTATTATTTTATAATGGTAATAACAAAGAATGAATAAGTGGAAGAAGAAAAGAACTTAAAAATGGGTGGTGAAATCATTACCTCTTCTTCGGGTTCTTCCTTTTGATTTGATCAAAAGGGATCCTTAGGATGGATTTCTGATCAAACTAAGGCTTCTAGGTTGCAGTGAGGTATTTTGGGAGAGTATTTGGGCATAGTGTGGTCGTACCAAAATGATTTTATGGTGTGAAGAAATGAGAAGGAGGAGTTCCCTTTTATAAGAGGGGTGAGGGCGCCTTTCGAAAAGCTATAAATATTAATAATAATAAATTTATATTCGGTTTTGAATGGCTCCAAGGTGGATTATTTAAATTTTAAGGTGGTTATGGGTCTAAAACCACTCATCCAATATAATTTATACAGGTTTGGGTACTTATATTAACCTTATCTTTAAGTATTAACTCTAAGTTAATTAGTTTCACTTTTACAATGTCTCTTTGTATTTTTATATTATATGGTTAATAAACTTACCATATACATCCAAGCGACCCCCTTGTGGTCCATTAATGATAAACCTATAATGATATAAGTCTCTTGGACGAAACCTAGATTTTTAGGAATTTAATATCAATTAATAATATAATATTTGTTTTAAAAACTCTTTTATGTCAATTTTGACACTATTCAATAGTTGATTTTTGTGAAACTTATAACAGAATTATTACTTCTAAAAAAGTCAATTAAATCAATCCTAATATGTCATATTATCTTATAAAATTAGTGTAATTCATTGAATGTCTCAAATTATATTTATTTGTGTATTTATAAAATCAATTATTTTAATTTTTCACTATTATGGTAATTACTGCATCATCAATGTGTCATAAATAAATTAAATTATTTATTGTTAAAAAAATTATACATAAAATATCATTATTTAGGAAATCTTTTTATATTTCTAATTAATATTTATAGTTGAAAATAAAACATATATAAACCTATTTAAAAATTGTGTTTCTAAAAGATATATTCTTGTTTCATTTTTGTATTCATTTTAACTTAATTAAAATAAAGTGTCTCTATCACCTACAAGTGGTTCCATGGGGTCCCAAAATCGACCCAAAGATGCATATTGTCGAACATGTATCAACCAATATGTCTAGGATACGTTTTAGGGTATTTTATTATTATTATAATATTATTTGTTAACCCTTATTTACTTGATTTACACTTAACCATGGTAAATAAAATATTTACCGAAGTAATTATTCAAAATGTCTAAAAATATAAGTTACCTATTTACACAATTTGAAAATAATGATTCCAAATATGGAATCCATTTTTCCAAATTCAATACACAGTAGTTTCAGAAATTAATTTAAATTTAATTCCCATTGTTAAAACAAAAAGCGTGTTTTTAAGAGATAATAACTATCAAAAGATTAACAGTTGTTTGTGTTCGGTTTAAAAGTAAAATTATGTCCAATGACCAACATTGTATTAAATTGTAAAAATATATTCTAAATATACTTCAAAACATCTCAAATTCATAATTTATCACTATTAATTATTTTGATTAAAAAAGTTGTTTTTAATTAAAATTTAGTAATTTTCACAATTCACCAAAATATTAAAGTTATCCGAAAAGTACCAAAATTTCACCTTAGGAAATATTAGATATTCCAAATCCAAAAATAAAGTCAATTTTGAAATATAAAATATATATAATTTCAAAAAGTAAGTATTACTATTCATAACGGCTAGTTTGATTGGTTATGGTGTGTTAGAACTCAGTGTTGCGTACAACACACACTATCACATTATTCCAAGAGAAAAATATCATAGAATATTGGGGTGTGTCATTGTAAATTTTTGATGTTCCCAAAGTAAATTTATTTATTCAAATCGAATATATAAAAGTATAAAATACTGGATTTAAAAAGGGTTCATTATTATAAGGTGGTAAAAGTTCAATAATGAAAATGAATTTGTTCTTACATTATGTCTACGAAACTCATAATATGAATTCTAAAATTATAAGGATTATATAAAGTTTAAAATTAAGTTAATACTATTCATAACCTCTTTTGAACGGCTTGTTCGGAAAGTCATCGTGCGCTTGGACTCGGTGTTGCGTGTAGTGAAAGTTATTGAATTATTTTAAAGAAATAACACACTATGAAATCTTGGGGTGTTACATGTACTAATATTACTGGATAAGTATAATTCGACCGAAAACAACTTTATTAATAAAATATGATCCTTTAGATCCACTTGGATTATATTAGGATATTTATTATTATTTTATTTAATGAAGAGTTAAAATCGAAATTTAATTAATAAAACATTTTTAATATAGGGATATATATAAGATAAATTCTTCTATAAATATTAATTATAATGATAAGAATATTTCCTACATAATTATATTTTTTTTATATTTTTTTGACATTAAATTATTTAATTTGATTATGAAAAAATGATGATGAATTAATTACATAATTAATGTAATGTTAAGTTAATTGATATTATAAATATCAAAATGAAACTAAGTTGAGACTTTTTATGAATTAAACTACTTTTCTATGTTAATATTACATGTTATGGATGTTTAGATGAATTGGTTTTTAAGTTATAATGCTGTTATGATTTTATCAAAAACCAAATACCAAATAGGGTCAAAATTGGAAAAAAAATACTTGTTAAAACAATTATTATATTATTAATCGATATAACGGTCCTAAAAAACTATTGTTCGGCCAAAATACTTATATAATAATATATATGACATTAATGACCAAATTGGCATTAGATTTGTAGTTTATTGTATGTTTCTTAACCATATATTGTAAGAATACAAGAAGACACCGTAAAAGTTAAATTATTTAACATAGAGTTAAATCTAAATTATAAGATTAAAATGGTAACCTAAACTTGTCTAAAACCTATGGGTTGAGATTATTTCTACCCATAACCACTCTATCCTCTAAAAAAGTCACTTTGAAACCATTATAAACCGAATATTAATTTATTATAAAATAATATTTTACGTTTTTTCCTATGGTTCCCCTCACCCCCTTATAAAAGGGCACTCCCACTTCTCTCTAATTCACACCATCAATGCCATTTGGCTCTAAAAAACCATTCACAAATAACCTCTCAACTGTCCTACCTTCATGCTAGAGTACTTCCACTGGTCAAAAAGCCATCCTCATGAGCTTTTTCGATCAAATCAAAAAGAAGAACCTGAAGAAGAGATAATGATTTCACCACCCTCTTTCAAGTTATCTTATTCTTACACATACTATTTCTTTGTTGTTTCAATTATAAAATAATAAATCCAGTATCATCTAAATAAATTGATGTTATTATAAAATGGAACAACTATAATCATTATCCTATCCGTCTTATGAATGATAATGTCTGCATGTGTGCGTACGTACCGCTTACCATCTCCATGTCGCGGTGTAATTTGTTATTCAACACTATGTTATTTGGATGCATATAATGATGAGTAATATGTATATAAATAATGAAAATAACAAGATAATGTCTCTGTAAAATTAATATACCATCCAATTCCACACCTTTACGGAAATTATATTTTCTCTCGTGTGTACGTACGACATACCATCTCCACGACGCGATGAGATTCATTTCCACATTCACCATTCATCGACGATTATAAAAATAAATATTACTAATAAGTATGTAATATATTAAATAATAGTGTTAATGTATATATATATATACATAAATGTATATATTTATATGCATATATCTTATTCACTTAGTTCCGTTCAATATGATATGAAAACAGAAACAGCGTTTATTAGTACGTACGGACTACCGTCTCCATAAATGGTGTTTTTCATTTCATATATATGTCTATTATACATATTTATATTCTAAATATATATGATATATAAATCATGTTTTATATTCTGGAAGTATTTTAATCTCCTTCTATGTGATACAGTCAATATTTTCAAGTTAAAACACGTACGATAAAGAAAACAATTATTACCCGAAATATTAATTTTATATGGAAATTATTATTAAATGGATACAATAAGGTAATTAATGAATCATGTATGATATCATAAATATTAATATGGTTCTTGTATAATTAAATAACATACTAATATATTTATATAAGAGGTTAACTGTACCTTCGACTATATGAAATTGCAAGGTAAGCAGTTTTAATCTCAAGCCTTTTCCCCATGAGATTTATGCTATATTGCCACTATTAACTTTTATATGGTGTATGTACTGCCCATAATTGTATTAATTGCATTAAAAAATTAATTTATGTGTATTTACATATTAATTGTATGGTACTTCTTTCAATAGGTGTATGTTTCGTATGTTACCAAATTGGTAAGGGTCAATTTCACAATCTTTTTATTATCTGAGGTTGTTTTTATGCAAGTATCAAATGGGACCTCTATCATCCACATCCATGTTTCATAAAAATGTATTCCATTTTTTTCCATTTACTGGAATATGGGTTAAATTTCTTTATAAACTTTTTTTTAATTTTTTAAAATTGGTTTGAATGGAATGTTTTCGTCATTTTCATAACAAGGTGCTTTTTTACCTTTTTGAAAAAATTAAGGTAAGAATGTATTTTTTATCTTATATCGAGGGTGTGACAATTTTCCACCATTATAATATAGTCGATGCTTCCCTTACAAAATTATAAGAATATTTTCAAAATAAATTTTTTCTTTATTATTATGTGACTCTTAAATAATTTCAAAATAGAAAGAGATATTTCTCTAAAAAAAGGTTTTGATTTCATCTTTGTCAACATCCTTTGATGGATTTTATGTTTATTTGAAGTTGATTTATTATGAAACCACATTCCATGTTTTATTGAAGGTTTTGTGATATGTTTGGCTCTAGATGTGCTATTTGTATACCGTTCATTGTTTATGGTTAAAGTATTTACATTTCATATGCTATTTTAATATGAATTTTTATGTTATATTTCAACTTTTTCTTATGATGAATGTATTCGACTAGCATTTTTCGGGTTGGGGACCAGAAAATGTAAGACCTCATGGTTGGGGTCTGGTTACACCAAATCCTCTAGGATAGAGTCCGGTTATAGAGGCTCTCAGGGATGGAGTCCGGTTACAGAGTCTCTCCGGGATGGAGTCTGGTTACAGAGGGTCTCGGGGTTGGAGTCTGGTTACAGAGGCTCTCTAATATGGAGTCTGGTTATAGAGGCTCTTCGGGTTTGGGTACAGTTATAGTTATCCCATAAGTCCTCTCATGAGACCTTGACATTGAAATTAAACTCTCGTATTATACATTCTCTTATTATGAAAATAATATTGATGGTTCATGTGGTCATTCGACTAGTAGAATACACATGATTATGTTTTTTTATGGAATTATTTACTCCACTCATATTTCTGCCATAAAAGTATTCATGTTTATTATTGGTAAAGGCATGTGGTTTCAATTATACACCATGCTTAATATTTATGTTAACTTCTGTTTTATTTCTTACCCTTAATGAGCGTTTGAGCTCACCCCTTTCTATGTTTTATTTTTCCCAAGATTCCAAGATGTGTATAATGAGTGATATGCCGGGTTATGCTAAGGGAATAATGGCGTTCATAAACGATTTATTTATGTTTTGTTGTATGTTATAATGTGTAATGTAACATTCATGAATGTAATCTATTTTTCAAGATTGCAAAACTGATAAGTCCTTCGGGACTTAATTCCTTTAATAATGCCAATTTATTAAAATAATGCACTGACATTGGGTAACTTGGGTCAGGGTGTTACATTTGGTATCATATTGAGTTTAACAATAAACATGGAAACTAGATTTAGATACATTTTGATTAGAGTACATTACCCTAAGATAGACTTTGAGGATTATTATGGAACAACACCCTATAATTTTGGTATTGTAGAAATTTTATGAGTTTTCAAAGAAATGCATCCCAATCTAGATACGAGCAGGTAGTTGAGGCTCTACCATAGATGTTCCCAGGGGTAAAACCTGAAAACAACACTTTGATCTAGACTCGAATGAGAACTGGTGTACAATAACAGGCCTTGCTGCACTCTTGGTCATGACACTTCTGGGGGATATGCTTAGGAGAATTCTCATAATTATGAAGGATTTATTAGTATATACCTCCTCAAAGAAAATATTTTTATGGATTATATCCATAAACTGTTCAATTTATGTTAGGTATTTTACATTTTCGGAATTATTCATTGCAATTCATAAACATAGCTAGTGTATACCATTGTATAGAAATGGTTCCCAGTATAAGGAATGTGAACACCTACAAAACATATGATCCAAAGAGTAAGAAGGATCATATCATTCATGATATTAATCCAACATTTAGATGGGATGTAGTCCCTCATGTATTCTCAACATATAAAGAAAGTGTATCATGTGTTAATAAGATAAGTAAATAATACTCTAAATCATATGGCATTGAAGGGAATCCAGAGAAGAAAAAGAATTTAGAGAGAAACATGGATAAAGGGAATAAGGGAAAGAAGGTTTTTCCAGTATGTGATAACTGTGCAAAGAATCACCTTGGTAAATTCTTGAAGGGAATGGGAGTTTTTTATAAGTGTTGAGAAAAAGGACATCATGTACATGATTTCAAGGGTAAGAAAAAATTTTCAATGCATAATGCTTCATATGAAAGGTGTTGAGACAATACGTGAACAATGTCCAAATCATTTGAGTATACCCCAAAGGATGATATTGGATAATAATAAAGTTATGATACAACTGAAGATGAAGAGGAATGATTAGATTTCTTACTTTGTTATTATTGTATTCTATTCTTTGATTAATGTATTAATGATGTAAATGTTATAAGAATTATAGAGTACGTATGGATTGTAGTACATTACTATTTTATTGGGAATTTGAGATTATATGGTCCTGATACTAAGGTAGTAATTTTGGAATAAGAGAATGTTTATTTGGATAAATTAAATTGGATATTCTTGAAAATATTGGAACATATTAATGGTTTATTTATTTCATGTTTTTTGGAATATTCAAAAATATGGATATACAGAATATATCAAGTATTATATAAAGGATATGGGAGCATGAATGTAATCAATAAAGGTTTTATAGTAATTCTGGGTGTTACCATGTTTTAAAAGAATACATGATGAAAGTTTTCACATGTTATTACTGGGAAAAAAGGATCTTTATTGTGTTTACCTTCCTTATAAATTTTGGACTGTGAATTTGGATAGAAGTATTTTGGATAATTCAAGTTTTAGATTATTTTTTTATTTCCCCAAAAAAGGACAACCTGGAGGTCAAGCGGCGACTCATCATGTCCGACAAGGCTGCATTACTTGAACCCACAACCCATGGTAAACAAGGGTGTAACACATACCACTGACCCATTTGATGTCCTAGATTGAATAATGTTGTTCTTAAAAAGACTAGTAGATGAATTATAAATTCATATTATTAGGAACCCTATATGATTAGGATAAATAGAATATATTTTTTGAAATATTTTGGAGTGAAAGATGAATTTGTGGAAGGAATTAGTTAAAGGTTGTAACACTACTTGTAAAGTATATATATATATATATATATATTCACTTTTATTAAAACTAAATTGTATTAACCCTTTACCCAATGTGGGTTTTCGACAAAGGTATTTTCTATTTTCAACCTTTTATTTTTGTCGAAAAAATTAAAATTACAAGGACAAAATTTAGGATGGGAGAATTTAACACCCCAAGGTTCCATGGTAGGCTTCTCTTTGAATAATACAATAGCATATGTTGTACGAAACACCGTGTTCTAACACACCACAAAAAGAAAACTAGTTGTTATGAATAGTAATACCAGATTTTTGAAATTTAATTAGATTTATCATTCAAAAATCGACTTCATTTTTGGATTTAGAATATCAAAATTATACTAGGTTAAATTTTTGGTATTTTTATGAAAACAATCAATTTTTTATGAATAGTGAAAAACACTGAGTTATTGTTTAGAAACAAAATTATTATTTAAATAATTATTTATTTTATTTATATTTATTTTTGGTAAAAATATATAAAAAAACCTATATAATTTCAATGTAATTCATTGGAGTCAATTTATAATAATTTTAGATATATAAACATTTTATAGAACTTATCACCGTCTTTTACCCACCTCCTCAGAGCATTTACAAATTTACATAAAACATAATTTTACCGCTTCTATGAGTTGAATTCAAAAAATCCAAGAGACACAGTTGATATCAATATGTAAAATTTGGTTTCACAAGATGAAAATATTTTTTGATGAATAGATTCTTTTTTAATTTTATTTACCACAGTTAAAAGTAAATATGGTAAGTAAGGGTAAAAATGATATTATTATTAACCAAACACATGTTATAATTATACTAGATAAGTATAATTCGTCCTAAAACAACCTTAGGAATAAAATATGTTCCTTAAGGTCCACTTGGATTAGATTAGGGCATTTATTATTATTTTATTTAAAGAAGAGCTAAAATATTTAAAATCAATGTTTAATAACTAAAACATTTTTAATATTGGGTGATACATAAGATAAATTCGAGTATAAATAATACTTAGAAATAAAAAAATATTTCCTACATAATGGTATTTTATTTATATTTTTTAGACATTAAATAATTTTATTTATGTATGACAATATGATGATGTAGTAATTAGCTAATTAATGGAATATTAAAATAATTGATACAATAAATATCCAAGTAAATGTAATTTAATACTTTTTATGAATTACAATTATTTAAAGGATAATAAAAAAAGTTATGGTTTGTTAGATGTATTTTTTTCGATGTAATAATGTTGTTTTAAGTTTAATAAAAAACAAATACAAAATAGGGTAAAAATCGACATAAAATAGTTTTTAAAATAAATATTATATTATTAATTGATATAATGGTCATAAAAATCTAAGGATAGGAAATAAGGCTTATATTATAATATATATGACATTAATGACCCAATTGGGGTTCTATTGGATTTTTATAGTATGTTTATTAACCATATAGTGTAAGAATATAAGAAGACACGGTAAAAGTTAAATTATTTAACTTAGAGTTAAATCTAAATGATAAGGTTAAAATGGTATCATAAACTTGACTAAACCCTATTGGTTGAGAGGATATCTACAAATCCCCACCCTAGCCTCTAAATAAGTCACTTTGGAGACATCAAAAACCGAATATGAATTTATTATAAAATAATATTTTATGATTTTCATGAGGTGCCCCTAACATCTCTTATAAAAGGGAACTTCCCTTCTCTCTTATTCACACCTTCAAAGCCATTTTGATTGGATAAACCCTGCCCAAATACCCTATCACATATCCTCCCTTAATCCTATATTGTTTAATTTAGTCATAAAGACAACCTATGGAGCCATTTTGATCCAATCAAAAGGAAGAACATGAAGAAGAGGTAATGATTTCACCACCCTCTTTCATGTTCTCTTATTCTTCCACTTACTCTTTCATTGTTGTTTCAATTATAAAATAATAAATCACATATATTCTATATACTGTGATGTTATTATAAATATATCATAAATATATTCATTATCCTATCCATCTTATGAATGATAATGTCACCATGCGTGCGTACGTACGACTTAACGTCTCCACACCGTGGTGTAATTTGTTATTCCACACAATGTTATTTGGATGGATATAATGTTGAGTAATATGTATATAAATAATGAAAATAACATGATAATGTCTCCTTAAAATAAATATAACATCCAATTCCAAACCTTTAATTAAATGATATTGTTCCTCGTGCATACGTACAGATTACCGCCTCCATGACACGATGATATTCATTTACACATTCACCATTCATCATCAATTATAAAAAAAATATTACTAATAATTATGTATTATATGACATAATAATTACAATGGTGTTATATATATATGTACTTACTTATATCTTATTCACTTAGTTCTGTTCAATACGATTTTAAAATAGAAATTGCGTTTATGTGTACGTACGGACTACCGTCTCCATAAACGGTGTTTTTCATTTCATATATATGTCTATTATACATATTTGTATTCATAATATATATGATATATAAATCATTTTTTATATTCTGAAGTATTCGAATCCTGATCTATGTGATAAAATAATGAGTAACAAGTTAAAACACGTACGATAAAGAAAGTAATTATTACCCAAAATGTTAATTAAACATGGAAATTATTATTAAATGGGTAATATAAAGTCATTAATGAATCATGTATGATATAAAAAATATTAATATAGTTCTGGTATACTTTAATAACATACTATGATCTTCATAAAAGAGGTTAATCGTACCCTCGACTAAAGAAAAGTGTAATGTAAGGGGTTTTCATCTCACTCCTTTTTCCCTTGAGATTTATGCCATATTGCCACTATTACCTTTTGTGCGGTGTATGTACTACCCATAATTGAATTATTTGTGTAATAAACTTTAATTTATGTGTATTTAAATATTCATTGTATGATACTTCTTTCATGGGGTGTATGTTTCGTAAGATACAAAATTGGTAAGGGTTAATTTCACAATCTCTTTATTATCCGAGGTTATTTTTATGTAATTATCTACTGGGACATCTTTAACATCCATATCCATGTTTCTTAAAAATAAATTCCAAGAAATTTGTATCATTTACTAGAATATGGGTTAAAGTAATTTATACACTTCTTTGACTTTTTATAAAATGGTTTGAAAATAATTTTTCCGTCATTTTTCAAACAATGTACTTTTTAACCTTTTCGTCAAAATTAAGTTAAGAATGTCTTTTTTTAACTTATTCGGCAGGTGCGTCTATTTTCCGCTGTTATAACAAAGTCAAAGCCTCCCTTATAATCTTATAAGAATATTTTTAAAATTAATGTTTTCTTTATAATTATGTGACTCTAAAATTATTTCAAAATAGAAAGAGATATTTCACTAAAAAATGTTTTGTTTTCATCTATGTCAACATCATTGGATGGATTTTAGGTTTATTTGAAGTTGATTTATTATGATACAAAACATTTATATTGTATTGAAGTTTTTTTGATATGTTTGACTATGGATGTTCTATTCGTATACCATTCATTGTCAATGGTTAAAGTATTGACATTTTGTTTTCTAGTTTTAAGACAAATGTTTATGTTATATTTCAACTTTTTCTTATGATGAACGTATTGGACTAGTATGTTCTAGGTTGGGGACCAATATAAGTAAGCCATCCGAGTTGGGGTCCAGTGACACCAGAATCTTTGGGATGGAGTCAGGTTACATAGGCTCTCTGGAATGGAGTCCGGTTACAGAGGCTCTCTAGGATGGAGTCCGGTAACAGAGGCTCTCTGGGTTGGAGTCCGGTTACAAAGGCTCTCTGGGATAGAGTCCGGTAACAGATGCTCTCCGGGTTTGGGTCCAGTTACAGTTATCCCATAGGTCCTGGCACGAGGCCTTCACACAGAAATTAATGTCTAGTACTATACATTCCCTCATTATGAAAATAATATTGATTGTTCATGTGGTCATTCGACTAGTAGAATACCCAGGATTATGTTTTATTATGGAATTATTTACTCTTCTCATTTTCCTAACATAAATGTATTCATGTTCATTATTGATAAAGGCATATGTTTTCAATTATTTAACATTATTATTATTAATGTTATCTTCTATAGTATTTCTTACCCTTACTGAGCGTCTGAGATAACCCCTTTCTATGTTTTATTTTTCCCAGGATTCCAAGAAGTGTATTGTGATTGATATATAGCGTTAAGAAAATGGAATAATGTCATTCATAAAGGATTTATTAATGTTTTTTTGTATGTTATAAATTGTAATGTAACATTCATATATGTAATATATTTTTCAAAACTGCTAACCTGATCGGTACTTCAGGACTTGACTCTGTGTAATCAAGCCAATGTTTTAAAATAATGCACCGACTCTGGGTAACTTGGGTCAAGGCATTACAGTTTGTATCAGAGCGCGGTTTGTAATAACCTTGAAAACTAGATTTAGAAAAACACTGATAAGAGAATGTTACCCTAAGATAGTCTTTAAGGATTAATATAGAAGAACATCCTAGAATTTTGGTATTGTAGTGATTTTATGAGTTTTACAAGCAATACATCCCTGTCTGGATACGAGCAGGAAGAGGTGGCTCTGGCATAGATGTTCCTAAGGGTAAAACCCAAAAACCCCACTTTGAGCTAGACTCAAACGAGAACTTGTGCACAATAACGGGCCTTGCTGACTCTTGGTTATGACACTCTCAGGGGATATGCTTGGGATAATTCTCATAATTATGAAGGATTTATGAGTATATTTCACCTCAATGAAAATATTTTTATGGATTATATCCATAAACTGTTCAATTTATGTTAGTTATTTTTACAAGTTTGAAATTATTCATTGCAATTGATTAACTGACTAGTGTATGACATTGTATAGAAATGGTGCCCAGTAGAAGGAATGTGAACTCTAGCAATACGTATGATCCAAAGAGTAAGAAGGATCATATATTTCCTAATATTATGCCAACATTGAGAATGGAAGTCGTCCCACTTGTATTCTCAACATATAAAGAGATAGTATCATGTGTTAATAAGATACGTAAAGAATTATCTAAATCCCAGGGCTTCGAAGGGAAGTCAGAGAATAAAAATATGTTAAAGAGAATGATGGATAAGGGAAATAAGGGAAAGAAGGATTTTCCAATATGTGATAAATGTGGAAAGAATCACCTTGGTAAATGTTTGATGGGAATGGGAGTTTTTTATAAGTGTGGAGAAAAAGGACACCATGTATGTGATTGCAAGGGTAAGAAATATGTTTCAAATGTACAATGCTTCATCTACAAGGAGTTTGGACACTACGTGAATCAATGTTCAAATCATCAGAGTATACCCCAAAGGATGGTATTGTATAATAATAATGTTATGATACTACCAAAGAATAAGAGGAATGATTAGATTTCATAGGTTTTTATTAATGTTTTGTGTCATTCGAGTATTGTATTAATTATGTACATGTTATAAGAATTATAGAGTATATAATGATTGTACTGTAGTAAAATTTCCTTGGGAATTTAAGATTACATAGTCCTAATACAAAGGTAGTAATTTTGGAATAAGAGATGGTTGATTTGGATAAATTATATTTGACATTCTTGTCTATCATGGAACTGATTAATGGTTTGTTTATTTCATGATTATTGGAGTATTAAAAATTTTGGGATATATGGATTATATCCAATACTATATAAAGGATAGGGGAACATGAATGTAATAAGTAATGATTTTATGGTAATTCAGGGTGTTACCAGATTTTAAAAGAATAATTGATGAATGTTTTCACATGTTATTACATAGAAAAAAGTATCTTCATTGTGTTTACCTTACTTATAAATTTTGGACTGTGAATTAGGACAAATGTATTTTGGATAATTCTAGTTTGAGATTATTTTTGGATTTACCCAAAAAAGGACAACCCGTAGGTCTGGCAGCAACTCGTCATGTCCGGCAAGGCCGAATGACCTTATCCCGCGACCAAAGGGAAACAAGGGTGTATCATCTACCATTGTCCCACATGATTTCCTGGATTGAATAATGTAGTTTTTTTAATAGTTTTTGTAGATGAATAATAAATTCATTTTTTTGGAACCCTATACAATTAGGATAAATAGAATATTTTTTGGAAATATTTTGGAGTGAAAGATGAGTTTGTGGTAGAATTAGTTAAGGGATGTAACTCTACATGTCAAACTAAATTTTAATAACCTTATTTCTGATCGTGGTTTTCCACAAATGAATTTTTTATTTTCAACCTTTAATTATTGAAGAACAATTTAAAATTGCGAGGACACAATTTATTGAAGAAGGGGAGAATGTAACACCGCAAGCTATTATGGTATACCTCTCTTTGAATAATACAATAGTGTGTGATGTATGCAACTCCAAGTTCTAACACACCACTAAAATAAAACTAGCTGTTATCAATACTAATACCTACTTTTTGAAATTTTATAAATTTTGTCTTTCGAAATTGACTTCATTTTTTGGATTCTAATTATCGAAATTATCCTCGGTTGAATTTTTGATATTTTTCTAAAAACATTCACTTTTTGAGGAATAGTGAAAAACACTGGTTTTAGTTTAAAAAATAAATTTTTATTTAAATAATTACTTATTTTATTTAAATTTATTTTATGTCCAAATAGATACATAAAACCTATATAAGTTCAATGTAATTAATTGGAGTCAATTTATAATAATTTTAGATATATAAACAATTTATAGAACGTTTCACCGTCTTTTACCCATCTTTTAGAATCATTTTAAAATTTACATAAAACGTATTTTTACAGCTTCTGTGAGTTGAATTTCAAAAATCATAGGGACACGTTTGATATCAGTAATTAAAATGTGGTTCAATAAGATGAAAATAATTTTTGTTGAATAATAACTTTTTTACTCTTATTTAACACAGTTAAAAGTAAATAGGGTAATTAATGGTAAATATTATATTATTATTACCCTAACACATGTCCTAATTCTATTGGATAAGTATAATTGGACCAAAAAATTATTAGGAATAAAATATGATCCTTTAAGTCCACTTGGATTATATTAGGACATTTATTATTATGTTATTTAAAGAAGAGTTAAAATTGTTAAAATCAATGTTTAATAAATAAAACATGTTTAGTCTATAGTTATACATAAGATAAAACCTTCTATAAATATTAATTATTATGATAAAAATATTTATTAAATATTTCTATTTTATTTATATTTTTTAGACATTAAATAAGTTATTTTATTTATGAAAAAATGATGATGCAGTAATTACATAATTAATGGAATATTAAAATAATTGATAATATAAATATCCAAATAAATGTAATTTGAGACTTTTTATCAATTACACTACTTTTATAGGTTAATATGAGGTGTTTGGGATGGTTAAATGAATTTTTTTCTAAGTAATAATGCTGTTATTATTTTAACAGAAAACAAATACCAAATAGTGTCAAAATTGACATAAAATAGGTTTTAAAAAAATATGATATTATTAAATGATATAATGGTCCTAAAAATATATGGTTGGCAATGATACTTATATAATAATATATATTACATTAATGAACCAATTGGAGTTCGATTGTTATTTTCTAGTATGTTTATTAACCATATAGTGTAAGAATACTAGAAGAAACGGTAATAGTTAAATTATTTAACTTAGAGTGACATCTAAATGATAAGGTTAAAATAGTAACCTAAACATGTCTAAAACCTATGTTTTGGGAGGATTTCGACACATCCCATATATAGACTCTAAATAAGTCACATTAGAGACATTATAAATCGAAAATGAATTTATTATAAAATAATATTTTAATTTGTTCCTAAGGTTTTCTTCACCCCTCTTATAAAAGGCCAATCCCCCTTATCTCTAATTCACACCTAAAAATCGATTTGGATCAGAAAAACCCTTCCCAAATACCCTCTCAACAGTCCTCACTTCATCTTAAAGGACATTATTTGGTCATAAATCCATCCTAATGAGCCTTTTAGATCAACTAAAATGGAATAACCTGAAGAATTGGTAATGATTTCACCACCCCATTTCAAGTTCACTTATTCTTCCAGTTACATTTTATTTTTTGTTTCAATTATAAAATAATAAATCCAGTATCTTCTATATATTGTGATGTTATTATAAATATTCCACAACTATATTCATTATCTTATCCATCTTATGAATGATAATGTCACCATGTGTGCGTACGTACGACTTACTGTCTCCACGCCGTGGTGTAATTTGTTATTCAAAAATATGTTATATAGATGGATATAGTGATGAGTAATATGTATAAAAATAATGAAAATAACATGATAATGTCTCTGTAAAATGAATATATCATCCAATTACTCATTTTTAGGGAAATGATATTGTCGCTCCTGCGTACATACAGATTACCGTCTCCATGACCCGATGAGATTCATTTCCACATCAACCATCCTTAGAAGATTATAAAAATATATAATAATAATAATTATGTAATATATGACATTATAATTCTAATTGATATATATATATATATACATATATATTCATGTATGTACTTACATATATCGTATTCACTTAGTTTCATTCAATACGATGTGAAAACGGAAACAACGTTTATGCATACGTACGAACTACCATCTCCATAAATGGTGTTTTTCATTTCATATATATGTCTAATATACATATTTATATTCTAAATATATATTATATATAAATCATGTTTTATATTCTAGAATTATTTAAATCTTAATATATGTGATATAATCAAGAGTAACAAGTTAAAACACGTACAATAAAGAAATCAATTATTAACAGAAATGATAATTTAACATGGAAGTTATAATTAAATGGGTAGTATAAAGTCATTATTAAATCATGTATTATGTCATCAATATTAATATGGTTATCTTATACTTCAATAAAATACTATGATCTTCATACAGGAGGTTAAACATACCCTCAACTAATGGAAAGTGCAAGGTAAGGGGTTTACATCTCACACGTTTTTCCCCTGAGATTTATGCCATATTTCCACTTTTAACTTTTGTGTGGTGTATGTACTACCCATAATTTTATTATTTGTGTTATACAATTTAATTTATGTGTATTTACATATTCATTGTATGATACTTCTTTCATGCGGGGTATTTTTCATAATTTACCAAATTGGTAAGGGTTAATTTCATAATCTCTTTATTATCCGAGGTTGTTTTTTTACGGATCTACTGGGACCTCTTTATCATCCACACCTATGATTATTAAAACATTATTCCAAGAAATATTTACCATTTACTAGAATATGGGTTAAAGTCATTTATACCCTTTTTTGACTTTTTATAAAATGGTTTGAAAGTAATTTTTCCGTCATTTTCAAAACAAGGTATTTTTTTAATATTTTCGACAAAATTAAGGTAAGAATGTATTTTTTAACTGATTTGGTGGGTGCAGCTATTTTCTGAAGTTACAACATAGTCAAATCATCCCCTAAAAACTTATAAGAATATTTTCAAAATAAATGTTTTCTTTATAGTTATGTTACTCTTATATTATTTCAAAATAGAAAGAGGTATTTCTCTAAAAAAATGTTTTCATTTCAACTATGTCAACATCCTTTGATGGATTTTATGTTTATTTGATGTTGATTTATTATGATACAAAACATCAATATTGTATTGAATTTTTTGTGATATGTTTGACTATGGATGTGCTATTCGTATACCGTTCATGGTTTATGGTAAACGTATTGACATTTTATATGTTTGTTTTAATATGAATGTTTATGTTATATTTAAACTTTTTCTTATGATGAATGTGTTGGGCTAGTATGTTCCGGGTTGGGGACGGGTAAAAAAATCCCTCCGGGTTGGGGTTTGGTTACAACAGACCCTCCGGAATGGAGTTCGGTTACAAAGGATCTTCAGGATAGTTCCCAATTATAGAGGCCCTCCGGGATAGAGTCCGGTTATAGAGGCTCTTCAGGATGGAGTACAGTTATAGAGGCTCTCTAGGATGGAGTCCGGTTACAGAGGCTCTCTGGGTTTGGGTCCAGTTATAGTTATCCCATAGGTAATGGATTGAGGCCTTGTCATAGAAATTAATGTCCGGTATTATACATTCCCTCATTATGAAAATAATATTATAGTTAGTGTGGACATTCAACTAGAAGAATACCCATGATTATGTTTTATCATGGCATTATTTACTATGCTCTTATTCCTGCCATAAAAGTATTAATTTTTATTATTGGTAAAGGCATGTGGTATTAATTATTCCCCATTCTTAATATTTATGTCATATTCTGCTGTATTTCTTACACATACTGAGCGTTTGAGCTCACCCCGTTCAATTTTTTTCCCATGATTCCAAGAAGTGTATTGTGATTGATATGCAGGGTTAAGCTTAGGGAATAATGGTGTTCATAAAGTATTTATTTATGTTATGTTGTATGTTATAAAGTGTAATGTAACATTCATGTATGTAATCTATTTTCCATGACTGCTAAATTGATCAGTCCTTCGGGACTTGATACCTTGTAATCATGCCAATGTAGTAAAATAATGCACTGACTCTGGGTAACTAGGGTCAGGGTGTTACAACATTGTTGTACTTGAAGCACTGATATTCCCTTAAGGAGACCCTTACCTTGACCGTAGTGGGTCCAGGGTGGAATTATGTTTTTCGAATTTTATTTGGAGAAGAAAAAAATAGAATAAATAACTCTTTATTTATTTTATTTGAAACCACCGATTAGAATTCATGGTGGTGGGGACCAGCTGAACAACCAATTAAGGTGGGGGAAACCCTTGTAATTGTCCTAGTTAATGTTCCAACATCGATTTACTTAATGATCCAACTTTACTTATTAGATTAATAAACTAAATTTAATATGTTGGTTCCTCTTTTTCTTGAAATTAGGGAAAGCATTAGAAAAGATTGAATTGGGGAGAGCATTTGAAGGATCATCTTCTCCAAAAACGAACACACTATAATGAAGAGCATCATCTGGAATTGGAGAATGAGGAAGACTCTTGGGCCCCGATCGGAATCATCTTGCGGGAGCAGAAAATGCCGATGTCACCATCTCATCGACTTCATCTTCTTCCTCACGCCACAACCAATGGGCAATCGAGGTTGGGTTTTTTTATATATTTTTGAATTTGTTTTATTTGATTATTCATATCCTAAATTCATGATGATGATGATAGAAAAAAAAACATGTCCATCATCCCACACATAAACCATGCTCCTATTTATTATTATTTTTCGCGCGTTTATCATGCCTTTTTCAACGCCTAATGTTTATTGGAGCTGGAAGCACTGATTTTTGCTGATCGCGATATATAGACGTGAAGACCTCGATGCAAGGATCACCAATATGTGATCTTTTAATTTTTTGGGCTTGGAACAAAGCAGCAATGGCTTGAGGAAGGAGGCAGACAAATATTTTTTGGTGCTGGAAACACAATACTCTTTTGAGCATGACATATTGGCGAGGTTCCATTGACCCGAGGATAGTGAAAATGTGATCATTTTATTTTTTGGGTTTAGAATGAAGATTCAGTGGGCCACGGAAGGGGAAATGTAAAGGTACAATTCTGGTGAGTCTTTTGGGCGTTGTTCCAGGAAAGATAGGCATTGTGCCTGCAATTCTAGACTTATGGAGGAAGCCTACAGTTAGAGTTATAGGAGATGCCGTGGGATTGATATCTTGTTGGGACTGTGCTTGAGAATTGTGGGGAAAGAAGAGTTAATGGGATAAAGGAATAGTTGAAAAGAAAATAATTAAAAAACTAAAGAAATTAAAATAGATATCATTAGAATAAGGGGGAGGCCCTACCCTTGTGAGTGAATCTCAATTGAGATGGGTCGTAAGGAAAAAAAGAATAAACTAATAATAATATAAATAATGTTATTATTAATTTTGGTTGCAAAACCATAATTCGTCCATAACTTATACATGCAACCTCGGTTTCACAAACCATCAATGGCAGTACGACCCTGTCTTGAAGACGGAAATTATGAGTCCAATATTGGATGTCTTTTTCATGTTTTTGGATTGGGTATTCGAAATTGTTAAATAATATATTATTATTATTATTATTAATTCTTTGACCATCCATAACTCCTGCGTGTGACGTCTGATTGAATTTAGGTCTGTGGCAATGTGATCCTATAATTAAGATGGTCAATTTTAGTTTAATGTTGAATATTACATTCTATTTTGTGGCTCGGCTTCACGAAACACCCATTATTATTATTATTATTATTATTATTATTATTATTATTTTGGGATCTTGTATTTGATATATCTCTCTCATACGGTGTCAAAATGGCAAACCGTTTGCAGAACCAGAAGCCTTGGATCGATATGGTACTTTTGGTATAAACAAATTGAGTTTTAGATAATGTTGGGGTATGGACATTTTGGAGTGAGCACAAATCCAACAGGGCCCTGAGGACAAAAAGGCCAATAACTTACTGAATGTACATTGGATTGATGCATCGTCTATTCTGTTGATACGTCTTTTACATGGAATTACATTGGGATACTTCTTCATGGGACTACGTGGTAGTTAGAGCATAGACCAGTGTCTTGAGGAGAATATCCTCTCGAAATCAAGCGAGCTTAGTGCGTGAACCCGGTAGCTGGCTGTATCATGAGAAAAGGATCCTGTGTGGGTCTAGAATTTGTGATCCTGTGTGGGTCTCTATTCAAGAGTCTCACATGGATTTTCTCTAGGAATCCACATGGGACTACTCTAGAACCCTATGTGGGTCTAATGATTTTGGATCCTATGTGGGTCTGATGATTTAGTATCCTATGTTGGTCTGATGATTTAAGATCTTATGTGGGTATGATTATTTAGGATTCTGTGTCGGTTGAATTTTTTAAGATCATGTGTGGGTCAGATGATTTATGTTCTTATGTGGGTCTAAAGATTTTGGATCTTGTGTGGGTCTTCCTCTTAACAGAGTAACGATGATTTAGTAGTTACATATACTCATCATTAAAATTGTAACTTAGTTATAATTAGTGTGAATTGTGTCTTCACCTTCAGAATGATACCTTTGTTGTTTTCTTCAATGTGGTGTACCTGTGTGGTACTTTCCTTTGTGGTGATACATTGGTTGTATTCTTCTATGTGGTGTACATGTGTGGTACATTCCTTCGTGGTGATACCTTGGTGTTATTATTCTATGTGGAGTACGTGTGTGGTACGTTCCATCGTGGTGATACCTTTTTGATATTCTTCTATGTGGAGTACCTCTGTGGAACATTCCTTCATGGTGATACCTCTGTGGTATTCTGTTGTGTGGAAAACATGTGTGGTACATTCCATTATGGTGATACCTCTATGTAATTCTTCTATGTGGCGTTAAATTTGTGGTACATACCTTTGTGGCATTACCTTCATGGTATTAATTCCTTCGTGGAACAGTTGAGCTTTGAGCTAATGAGTTGAGCCTTTTGTTTCCTCATTAATGAGATGGGTATAATTGATAACTTAGGTATATGTATGTGCATATACCTAAGTAGGGTTGAAAGATGTTTTCGTTCTTTGTGGGTTATTATTTTTGAATTTTGTGAGACCTTTGATGGTTTTGGGGTCCGTACTAAGTATTGTTAAACTCACCCCTACAAGGGCTATGCCCGCACCTTGTTGTGTTTGGTGCAGAAGATAGACAATGCTGATTAAAGATGAGAGTACTAGGACTAGAGGTAGCTCGGAGGTGAAAATTAGATGAGGTGTACCACATAGACATCTGTTCGAGATCTGTACCTACCCTTCAGGTAGGGTCCTTGGCGAGAGCTCACAAGAGCTGTTCAGTTTACTTGTACTTTTTATTTTTCTTGTACTTTCTATTTGGGCTTGTATTCAGGACCCTTGTTCGTACTATACACACACCTTTTACTATACCGTTTACTTGTGTTTGAATCTTTTTTTGTGCTTGGTTGCATGTATTTTCTGTTTAAAAAGGAAATGCCTTCCCAATTTTTAGGGAATACACCTTTCGGTGCGAGTCGCCAGCCCCTAGCATTTGGAAGGCGGACTTGGGGTAGTCACGACAAGGGCCCCAGGGGATGGGTCAAAACCAATTAGTATCAAATGATTCGGTTCTACCATAGAACATTGGAATATGATATTTTTAATGGAAATAGTGTTATGTGTAGTGAGTGTGGTTATAATTTTAGGGAATCCAATTTTGGTGCGGTGGCCAACATATCCATACAGCAGGGCTTGACCTCTGATTTCCGACTCATTGCACGAAAACACTGATTTTGTGTGTGTTTTGAAAATTTTTCTTGTGTATTCTTGAGTCAGCTCACTAGGTATAACTTAATGACCATATACCAACTATTCTATATCAGGCTGTCGCTGGGTAGACAACCAGCTAGGATTCATGAGGAAATACACAGTGACAGTCCACTGAGCGAAGAGGCTCCAGTGGTGAGACCTCTTACTATGTTGGAACTTTCGGGTGGTGTACGAGAAGCACCACCACCCATTGGGAAATAGTTACCATTAGCCACACTGGTAGACGGTTCATGCTGACTGAGTCCGTTGCACGAGTACAAGCAACAGAGTTCTCCAAGGATTCGAGGCAAGATAGTTTCCCATGTAGTTGAGGGCTAGCTGAAGGCAGTTGTTAGAGTTTTCTGCTTATTTGAGACACCAGTAGAGCATATGGTGATCATAGCTACTAGTCTATTTTCAGTGAGTTACCATGAGGATGGTCCATATAGTGACGAGGCTTCGTTTTGTGGACCATTACCCGAGATAGTACCTTTGTGTTGTGTGTCAGCTATATCACAGCCTGTTGGTAAGCAGTTACAACCAAAAGTACCAGTAGAGGACACATATAGGCTTAGTGCCTTACACGTGATTCAGCATCAGATACCCCTCATGTTCCGAGGTGAGCCTGACTCACAGGCAGCTAATGACTGGCTTGAGGAGGGGGTTGAGAGTTCTCTAGCACTTTTATAGCTTCGGCAGGATGACATATCAGTAACTGAGTATTCATCTAGGCATACCAATCATTCCTAGTACTCAATTAATATGATACAATCATGATTCAGAGTTCAGACCTCTAATAAAGGTGACTTTAGGGACATCTGAGCGAGCACTATTCCTCTATATTTTCTTACATATGTTAGGGTGATAGAGATACCTTTTTGGTTGAATATTATTTGGCTGCAGATGCTGCCATTGAATGTAATTAGTGGGAAAGTAGATAACTTGCTCTAGTAATAGCGTCTTGGGAATGTAATAATATTTCGAGAATAATAAGTGTTTGGGACATATGAATCTGCAAGGCTGCAGATGTGGAAGCATAGCTATTGGAGCAGAATTAGGTGGTGTAAATTTTTACATGTTACAACAACCCCCCATTGTGGTCCCCGCTAGACTCCGAGAGCTTGAGGAGAAGGTAAGTGAGTAGGTGCATGTAGTCATGGAGTCCGACCCAAGGGCTCTAATAATGATTCATCATATGGTTTGTGTCTACTACTAGATGCCATATCAACAGACATAGGTACCAATAATTCCTTCCTTACAAGAATCTTTTCCAAGACCCTGAGTTTCTAGTTAAACCGTTGACTTGACACTCACGACTAGAGAAACCTTTTGGAGGAGACTCAATAATCACAGTTATGCAGATGGTGTGATCTGACCCATGAGGAATGATTTTCTGTTGGATCCTCTTAGTTTCAGTGTCGAGTCCTTACGACATTAGTTTGTGTATGACTAGACATCCATAATTCATACTCAGAATGAATGTATTAGGAAAAAAGGTTGTGGATTATCTACAACGTTGGGATGAGGTTTTCCTTAGCCGGTGAAAAAGGAAACCCAAGTATCACTAGTAAACTCTGACATTGGAGGGTGTGGCCGATCACTTGTGAATCGGCCAACCTCACCCTCATGGCAGCAGATGTATTGAATTTCTGTTCACAACCGGAGTGGCTAGAGTTCCTCCAGGACTATGACATTGAGATATTTTATACTCTTGGGATGGAGAACATGGAAGAAGATGCACTCCGCAGGAGGTCTGGCCTACAACTACTGAGTGAGGTGACATAGCATCAAGCATCTTTGAAGATATCCTTTATGGATTGAGATGGAGCAGCTTTTTATTCAGTCAGTTACAGTCACTCCCCCACTTCTTCATTGATTCCGGGAGGCGTAGTGTGGGGATGCTGACTATGAGGCTCGACGTGCTCAGTTATCCTCAGGGCAGGCACCTGATGGATTTTCTAAAGGTGGGGAGCACACCGTCCTCTTCAGAGGGCATACCATGGTACCAGTAGAGCAACAAAAGGAGGTGTTGAGGGAGTTTTATAAATTTCCTCTCACGGTACATCCAGGTGTGGTGAAGTAGTACTACAACCATCAGAGATAGTACATGTGGCCAGGGATGAAGAAATCAATGGAAAATTTTGTATCATCATACCTCGCTTGATAGTAAGTGGAAATTGCTACGATCTGGAAGATATCTTATGCCGACAGGAGGAGGTAGATCATGCCTTCCTATAGGTCTCACCTCGATGAGGTTTCTGGATATTTGGCTGAGGGGGATTGTTATCACCGAGATATATTGGTCCTTTTCTGTTTTTTAGGAGGGTAGGCGAGGTAGCATACTTCTTGGCTCTTACACTGCAGTTAGAGAGGGTGAGCGACTTCTTCCATGTATCCCAGCTGAGGGGATACATGCACGACCCATCTCACATCATCGACCAAGTTGAGCTGGACAAAGAGGATGAGGTGCCATTTATGAAGGTTCCAATAGAAATTGAGGATAGAAAAAATAGAGTAATTCATGGGTGATCGATACCTTTGATGCATGTACATTGGCAAGATATGAATATTCAGGAGAGCACATGAGTGTGGGAGGCTCAAATTCAAGTTCAGTACCCTCTCATGTTTGTTTTGCCTTTGTAGTGGCTTTCAGGGATGTAAATCCCCAAGTTGGGGATAATGTAAGTTATTTAAATTCTGTATATATGTTATTAATTATAAGAAATTATTTCAAGAATGTGAAATCTGACAGAGCACAATTCTGAGGCTCGGAGTGCCCAGAATGATCCGTCAGATATTGGTTGAGTTTCAATTAGTGTGAATAAGAATTTTTCCTAAAAAAGTTCAATAAAACATAAATATAACTCAGCTCAGAAATCTAAGGGCACCATTGCATTTTGGATGGCGGGTTTACCCTAGGCGGGACTTATGTTTTGTTGGTGCAAACCTCCTGTGAGAAAACCCAAAAATGGCACAACAATAAATAAAATAATTAAATAAATTATTTTATTTTTCAAAATATTATAACTCAGAAATGGTATAATTGATTGAAAATTTGAGAGCAATACTGAACTTGTGAATTCATTCATTATTTATGCAGATACAAACGTTGGTCGGCATGGGCCACCATTGAATGATAGTTTTTGGCCGTAAATAAAATAACTAAATGAAAAATATTTTTTTATAAAATTCATAACATTTAAAAGGTAACTAGGATTGGAAATCCGAGAGTACCATTGGGTTCATTGGGGTGTGTTTCATTTAGTGAAATGCCGAACCGTGACCGTTGCGAGTCGATGGTGATTTTAATAATTTAACTAACTTATTTTTCGGGTCCGTCCAGTAAACGTGAGAGTGGCGTTTTGCAACTTTTTAACTGGTACTCAGAATTAAATTCTGAGGACACTGTTGAACTCACAAGACCGATATTCTTTTAGGGAGACCTTCATCTTGACCACAATGGGTTGTGGGTGGAAGTTAGTTTTATGGATTTTCATGGGATAAGAATAAATAAATAAATAATTTTCTATTTATTTTTTATTGAAACCACCATTTTGAATGATCTGTGGTGGGGAACACCCAAACTCCCAATTAATGTTAGGGAAACCCTTGGTATTCTCTTTGTTAATGATCCAATATCAATTTACTTAATTATCTATATTAACATGTTAAATTAATAATATTAATTTAATATGTTGGCTCCTCTTTTTCTTGAGTTTGGGGAAAGCATTGGCAATGGGAGATTTTGGGAGTGCATTTGGAAGATCATATTCTAAAACAAAGAACACTCTCCAACTAATATCATCCCCTAGAATTGGAGAATGAGGATGACTCTTGAGACTGGATTGGAAACATCTTGTGGGAGCAATGAACGCTGACGTCACCATCTCATCGATTTAATCTTCTTCCTCGCACCACCTCCAATCGGGGTAGGGGTTTTTATATATGATTGAATATGTTTTATTGATTCTTCATATCCTAAATTCATGACGATGATGGATAACTGAACATGGTCATCATCCCACACATAAAATTTGCTCCACATTCTTTATATTCTTCATGAGTTCATCATTTTTTCTTCAATGTATAATATTTCTTGGCGCTAGAAACAAAGATTTTTTCTGATCATGATATATGGATGAGAATTCCTCGACACAAGGATGAAAAATATGCAATAGTTAAATTTTCCAGGCTTGGAACGAAGCCGTAAAGGCTTAATAAAGGAGGAATCCAAATATTTATTGGTGCTGGAAACACAATATTTTGATGAGCATGACATATTGACGTGGAGCCCTTGACCTGAGGATCGTGAATATGAAATATTTTAATTTTTTTGGTTTAAACAATGATGCAGTGTGCCACAGAAAGGGAATGTGTAGGTGCAATTATGGTATGTATTTAGGGCGTAGCTCCGGGTGAGATTGGCAGTGCCACGTCAGTTCTAGACATGTTGAGGAAGCCTGTGGTTAGAGTTGCAGGAGAAGTCGTGGGCCTGATTGCATGCTGGAACAATGCGAGAGAATTTTGGGGGAAAATTAGTTAATTCGAGAGAGTAATAGTTGAAAAGAAATTAATATAAAATCTAAATAAATTTAAAATGAAATAATTGGAATTAGGGGGAGGCTCTACCCTTGTGTGTGAATCTCAATTGAGATGAGTTGTAAGGAAAAAAGAATAAAATAATAATAATATAAATAATAATATTATTATTTTTGGTTGTAAAACCATAATTTGTCTGTAAATTGTCTGTGCCCCAACAGATTCATGAACCGTTAAGAGTAGTACATCCATGACTTACAGAAAAAAATGAAGTGTCCAATATTGTATGTTGTTTTCCAGTTTTTGGATCGAGTAGCCGATATTCTCAAATAATAATAGTAATAATATATTATTTTTAAAGCATCGACCCTCCATAACTCATGCGTGTGATGTCCGATTGACTTATCATTTGTGGAGATGTGATCCTGTCATTAAGATGATCTATTTATGACTAATTTTTAATATTAAATTCTTGTTCATGGCGTAGGATCATGAAACATCCAATAATATTATTATTATTATTGCGGGATCTTTTAATCGACATATCTCCCTCATCAGGTGTCGAAATGACGAACCGTCTGCGGAACTAGAAACCATGGATCAATACTGTCATTTTGGATTACCCCACTTGAGTATTTTATAATGTTGGGGTGTATCTGGGATGGATTGACCAAAAATCAAACCGGGCCCTCGGGACTAAAAGACTGATAACTTACATACCGAACGTCCGATTGACGCACCTTCTGTTGCATTGAGACCCCTTTTATGAAGAAGTCCCTTGGAATACTAATTTGGGAATATTTTTGTAGTTGGATTATAGACCAATGACTTGAGGATCGGATCCTCCTGGAATCAGGAGATCTTATTGTGGGAACCATATAGTTGGTTGTAACAAGATAAAATGATCCTATGTGGGTATATGATTTGGGATTCTGTGTGGGTTTGTGTTTGAGAGTCTCACTTGGATCCACTCTAAGAATCCACGGGAGAGGACTCTAGGATCTTAGGTGGGTCTGATGATTTAGGATCCTATGTGGGTCTGATAATTTAGAATCCTATGTGGGTCTGATGATTTAGGATCTGGTGTGGGTCAGATGATTTACGATCCTATGTGGGTCTGATGATTTTGAATCCTACATGGGTCAGATGATTTATGATCCTTTGTGGGTTTGATGATTTAGGATCATGTGTGGGTATACCTCTTAATAGAGTAATATGATTCAGTAGTGACTTCTAATAATCTTTACTATTGTACCATAGTTATACCTTGTGTGAGCTGAGTCTATACCTTCGGGGTGATACCTTTGTGGTATTCTTCTATGAGGCATACTTGTGTGGTACTTTCCATCGTGGTGATACCTTATTGGTATTCTTTTATGTTCCATACCTATTTAGTACTTTCATTCGTGGTGATACCGTGGTGGTATTTTTCTATGTGGTGTACCTGTGTGGTACATTCCTTCGTGGTGATACATTTGTGGAATTCTAATGTGTAGCGTACCTGTGTGCTACTTTCTTTCATGGTGATACATCTATGGTATTATTATGTACGGCGAACCTGTGTGGTACTTTCCTTTGTGGTGATACCTCTTTGGTTTTTTTTGTGGTGTTACCTTTGTGGTACTTACCATTCTGGTTTTACCTTCATGGTATTC
This sequence comes from Viscum album, assembly GCA_963277665.1. Classification (NCBI taxonomy): domain Eukaryota; kingdom Viridiplantae; phylum Streptophyta; class Magnoliopsida; order Santalales; family Viscaceae; genus Viscum; species Viscum album. Next base: position 1,061,016,115 of record OY728120.1, on the reverse strand, counting down.
TTTCCTTCGTGGAACAATTGAGCATTCAGCTAATGAGTTAGGCCTTGTGATTCCTCATTAATGAGATGGGTATACTTGATAACATAGGTATATGTATGGGAATATACCTAAGTATGGTTGATAGTTTATTTCATACTTTGTGTTTTAACCTTTGTAGATTTTGTGAGACCTTTGAGGGTTTCGAGGTCCCTACTGAGTATCATTATAGTCACCCATGCATGGGCTACGCACGCACCTTGTTGTGTTTGGTGTAGAAAATAGACCAAAACTAACTGGTTATGAGTGTACTAGGACTGGAGGTAGGTTGGAGGTGGACATTAGATGAGGCATACAGCAGAGACGACAGTTCGAGAGCAGTACGTACCCTTCAGGTAGGGTCATTGGTTGGAGTTCACAAGAACTCTTTAGTTTACTTGTACTTTTCATTTTCCTTTTACTTTCTAGTTGGAATTTTATTCTGACCCCTTTTTCATTCAGTAAACATTCTTTATACTATACAATTTAATTTTGATCATATCTTTTGGTGTTCTTGGTTGCGTTTATTTATAGATTAAAAAGGAAATGCCTTCCCAGTTTTTAGGTAATATGCCTTTCGGTGCTTGTCGCCAGCCCCTGGACTATGGAAGGTGGGCTTGGGGTAGTCATGACATGGCCCTCGAGGGATGGATCATGACATAGTAAGTGAGTCATCAAGGGATTTTATGTTCTTGATAGCATTGGTATTGATATTCTATAAATATTATATATATTTTATCTTACACAGATAGGTTTTCTGAACTAATGAAATGACTCTAAAACTAGGAATCAAATGGAAAATTCAATACCAACATTGAATCCATAATATATTTTTTACCCTAGATATCTCATTATCTTTTTTACGGTTGGATGTTTTGTTATTGTGCAATTGTGGTGAAAATAGTGAAATTAATAAATAGATAAATTTATTTATTATTATAATGTAGGGACCTAGTGTTGTCATTTTAAAAGATATATTATGGGGAATACCAAGAGTTAGCCACATAAAACTAGGGTTAATAGTGAATGATTATCCATTGTAGGTTATCTTTCTGAGTGACAATATATTGAGGATAAATTTCAACAATGGTTCTCATGGATCAAGCTAATAGGGATGAAAAATTATTGTTCTTTATCAATGATCGATAAGAACATGGGGTAAGTAATTTTATTTCTATGGATTATTTTAAAATTTATTTAGACCATTTAAAACATCAACAAGTGCACCAAAATATTCACTCATGGTTCGATCATGCATTTGGAGTTAGTGTTTATCATCCTGGGGTTATGGGGAATTGATATTATTAAATTTTTTACAATTTATTCATCATTGTAATGAAAAAGAATAAAGGAAAACCAAAATGATGAATTAGGTTAATTATAATTTATTGATTCATGAATTACGCCCCCCATTATACACACATTCATCACCACAAATTAATTTGGCTATTAGTTCGACCAATACCCAGTAATGAATAATTACATGACCATTCTTTGGATAAATAAATTGATGTCACATGTTTCAGTCAGTTGTCAGTGGAGAAATTGAGGTATGATGAAATCTATGGGAGACTAGAAGGAGAAATACTAGATTAGTGATCCCCAGTTGTTGTTTTTCATAATTTGCATTGTGTGGTGTGAAAATAATAGATTCCCTCTCAGTTTTTATGTCTCGAATATGGACACTGGAAGTTTGGTAGGAGTGGTCAAATAGATATGTGATTATTAGTAGGTCTTTTGGTGGATTCGGTAGTGGTGGTGGAATGAGAAGACTATATGAGGAACCTAACAGTTTTTTAAAACACTGTACTACATTATGTGTAGACCCAAAAATAAAATCCTTTTATTTATTCTTCTATGGTTATACAGTTTCCACATTGCCCCATGTGACATGTGTCACAAGTCATGTGACACAAAGTTAGGGGATCAACATGTATCCCAGAGGGTACACAACCACAAACACATCCAGGTATATGTGCATGGCCAAATTATATAGGCATGAACCAGCACTCAGACACAGATAGGTACATGGGAACGATCTAAAGTATATCAGAATAGATAAATGTACACAAGCATTATCCATTGGACCACTGAGTTCCATCTTGACATCTAAATGTTGTGTACACCTAAAGTGAAATATTTGTATATGGAAAAATACAACCATGTGTGATGACTATATATTGTTAGATCCTAGGGAAAACTAAACATGCCTTCTACCCAAACCCCCACCCCTCATGCGTAGTACACCCGGTGTACTTTTTTTGAGGTTTTGTGGATGCCCTTCATCTCGTCAGTTTAGACCAATATTTGTTGATTGTGTTCCCTTGGTCTGTTCCTATGACTGTTCTATTTAGAATTACATCTTCACCATACAATTTTGATCCCCTAAATGGATTAACCCTATGATAGAATTCATGTTATCCATTCATGATATCGGGGTGGGATCCTCTGTCATTCTTTATGTTTCCCTATGGGGGCTTTTTGTAATCTGCATGAATGTATTCCTTCCACATTGATCACCTAATTAACATGTTATTATAAAAAATTAGGTCCCCAGTTTCCATTGGTGTGATATTTTATCTAGGTAATGATATCCTCAAAAACCTATTGAGTATTACTTTGGTGTGGTCAAATGAGATTTACCTCTCAGATGAGTGCCATAAATGATTGCTTGACCCATGGAGTGCATTCTCTGAGAAAAGTGTTACCTTAAATCCATGAGTAGAATCATATGGTAGGAATTATGTTATGACCGATTTGGACTTTGAATCTGTTATGAATTTTTCTATGTTTTCACGTTATTATAGTTATGTCTCATATCCTACTGAAAAATCATGTAATGATATTACTACACTCTTGATTCTTAAATTTTGTGATATCATGGTGTCCTACTATTTATTTAAATACACACACCTACATGGGATCTTATGACATGTTTCATGTCTTATTTAGATGATATTACTTTTTATGTACTATTTAGAGGACCCAGTTTAGGTGGAAAATAGTTTGTTTTAGATAGACTATGGTTGTACCCTTATTGTATTTGAAAGCAGTATACTCCTTCAGAGAGGGATGGAATATATTTCAGTTTTTAGTGGGATTTTCTTTGGACAATTTGTTTATTTATATGTTTGTTTAATACAATGATGTTGGATAGATTTTATAGGTTCATTATGGTATATTTTGTACTTACCTATCAGTATTGAATGGGTAGTAAGTGATGTGATCATGTGTATATGTAACATCTAGTTGTTTTTATGAAATATTTTGTATAATTTTAATTCTTAAATAGCATGCATTATATAAAATCAGGATTTTAAATGAGATGCATGATTATCTTAGTATAAAATTACCATTTTATCCTATTATCTATATTAGTGGGAATAAATATAAGTATCTTAAGATAATTTTTGGTGAATTCATTTGGTTACCCATTATTCATGAAAATAATATAAAACAATTATATATGTGTATTTTTGTATTAATAAATTGATTAAATTGTTATTTGTAAATAAAATTAATTAAATATATAATTTATATACTTAATAAATTATTTTTTTATTCATCCAATTGATATTTGTTTCATAGTGTATGAATAAACCCCATGTTATATATAAAAACCTATAATTTTCAAAAGTGTAATTTTCTGTATTTTAAGGAAGAATACCCTTTTAAATTTATATTTTAACACAATAATAATTATTATACAATATTATAAACATTTTATTGAAATAAGGATATATAATTTTACTTTGGATGGATTTTTTTATATTTTCTTGATAACATTCTAGTTTTGATGAATAAAAAAATTCACAAAATTTTATTTGAATACAAATTTTTTAAGAAAAATAATTTGTACAGTTAAATAATAATATTTAATGGTTTTAAATTATATGTAGAATATATTTTTACCATTGAATATAATTTATGTCATTAGAATTAATTTAACATTGAATTCAGTTTTCAAAAAATTTTATTCTTTTACAATGTTTTAACTTTCAAAACCCATTCACTCTTTCTAACAAGAGGAGTAATTTTAAATTAATTACTAAAACTTATGTGATTTAAATTTTGAAAATTGGATTCCATATTTATAATGAGTTACTACAAATTAAGTAAAAAACTTACTTTTTATCACATTTTGAATAGTAACTTTGGTAATTTTTATTAACAGGGTAACAAGGTAAATTGAGTTATTAAGGATAATAATAATAATACTAAAGTACCCTAACCATTATCTTAATAATATACGATGAGTTCCTCTCAAACTAAATCATTATTGGGTTGAAATGGTGTCTATGTGAAGACACTAGATTCAGATTATGACATTTATGTTATTTTATTTAATTAAATGTTAAATATTTCAAAGCCAAATTTTGATAACCATATCATTTTTAATTTATGGTTATATAAGAGTTAAATGTGGATTGAAATACTAATTTTTAATATAAAATGTTTTTATTTCTCAGGGTAATTTATTTTTAATTTTTAGGAAATAAATAATTCCCATAATGACTTATACTTTAATGATTCCAAGATTATTTAATCGATGAGATATCAAGAAAATAGTTATTATTAAAGTTATAATAACTATTAAATGACCAAAAAACATTACCAAATATTATTGTTTGATTATTTCTCAACCATAACCATCCATTACTAAACATTTGGATCCTTATAAAATATATTATGACACATACGTTATTTTGTTTATAGTGATGATAAAAATGTCACATTCATGTTTTAATATGTATAACATTTTAAAATTTTAATTATACACAATGTATTTGATTATAATTATTTATATAAATTAAAGATGATTTATCTTTTTCATTATTTTATTATTTTGGTTTTGGGCTATGAGTAGTTTAACCCTTATCACTAAATAAATTAAAATAACAAATAATTTAGATATTATGAGCTTAGATAAGCTAAAATCACTCATGACTCAATAATTCATGTATTTATCATATGTCATAAATTTTCACACTTCACTATTCACATAAAAAATTTAGTTATTTCAAAAAAACCAACACTTAATTTAATGTTTATATAAAATCACCAGTTACTAAAAAAATTGATTTTAAATTTATAACTGATTTTTGGACACATTTCTAAACTAGTTAAGGTTTCATAAAGTTGGATTATAATCAAAAGACAACACAATAATTATTTATGAATATATTGTATGAAAATAAAATTTATTATAAATAATTATATTAATAAGAAAATTTTAAATGATCATTTTTGTTTGATGAAAAAACCAACACATAATATATCATTTTTAATAAATTTATTTTGTTATTCTATGATATTATTATATCATATTTTAATTTAAAATATGCATTAACATTGTTTATAAATTCATTGGTGGTGTTGATATTATATTTTCCAAATTAATTTTCCTATTGGTAATGTTACTATTTTGTGGGTTGTGTTACTATTCCATTTGTATAGGTTTGTTAATTTCATTGAATATCATTTATTGAATTATTTATTTAAGAGAATAATGTTTTTAATGTGATATATATGCTCTGTATGTGTTTTATACTATAAATAATAATTATTTGAAGGGAAATAATTCCACTGTTAATAGTTTGGGACGTTACATAATAGTTTGTCTAATGCTTATTAAAGGCCTCTCAGAAACCTTCAAAAAAATCATGAATATTGATCACATTAAATAGAGTGTGTAATTTAGTGATTTGGATTATAGAGAAATCTTACATGATTGAAATGAAATATGTAGACTTTGTAAGGTGATTGATTACCACCCATGTGTCCTTATGGCCTCTAGCTTTCTTGGGGAGTCCTATGAAAAAATTCAAGGTTTTTTTTTTCATTTATCTTTTAGGATCGGAAATATTCTCATCATACCCTTAGACACATAAAAACCAACCATATCTCATTGGAATACGAATATCTGTGATACTAATTTATAATCTCCCGCTTCATATTTTCCCATGTGTAGTTTTTCTTCAAATATATATACATCTTACTTCTTCTGGTATAAATAGGGAATGATGATATATGTGAATCATCTAGAATATCAATATTCTATTATGGTGTTTATGGGAAACATATCAGGGTTCCAAAAATTATTACCCCATATTTAGAAAATATGTTATCTAGAATATTGGTTACATTTTATTGTAGTGACATATTATCTTGTAAGGCACCTTTGATCACCACATTAATGGATGGTTAATAAATTATTTGATAAATTTATGATGAAAATAATTTTATAACTCCAATATATATCCATTTAATGTTCATGATGATAAAATCCATTTGAATATTCATCATATATAGGTTTATGTGATCTTTTCTTCCAAAAACATTTGCAACATTATTACCCATCCAATAATGGTAAGGGATTGAATATTCATAATCCTTGATTTTATATAACAACCATAATTTTCACATATTGTGTTCCATTTTGGTTAATATATATATATTAATATCTTATGGTTCACATATATGCCACACTTATCCTCCTAGATATAATGTCTCCAATTATTATATGTGAAGATCACTATAGAAAACTCTAGATCGTGTTTCTGGTAGTTCTGATTAGTGAATATTAATTTTATAGAGGCATAGGATAAATTTTTTTCATATTTGTATAAGTACACTACCCTCGCCTTTTTATATGCATCAATGAAGATCAATAATTCTTACTCATTGATGGGTAATGAGAGAAAAATTGTTGTGATTAGCCTCTTATTTAACTCTTTAAAGGCCTCATCACATTATTTGTTATATACAGTCCTTACCCCCATTTATGTTATCCTTGTTTGTTAGATTGAAAATTTTGAGAATTTTATAACAAATTTACAATAGTAAGTAGATAATCCTAGGAATTTATAGATCTTTATCATATATATTTGTATGCGCAAACCGTAAATTATTTCTATCTTATAACATCCCATATAAATAATTTTTTGAGAGATAAAGTTCCCCAACAATGATATATTCAATATCTAAAACATTAATTTACTATAAATAAAATATATCTATTACTCTTCCAAGATATTTAGTACATCATTATAATACTCATTATGTTCCTTGTTTAATAGAAAATAGATTACAAAATCATCTGTAAATAGTACTATAATTACTTCTAGGTAATTCATAAAGGCATTAATCATTATGTAAATGATGAAAACAATAGAATTAGTGAGTCCAAATTTTATCATTATAAAAATATAATTCTTGTAACTTACACAAGATGTTGTCTTGAGGTTATCCTCCTCCTATTTATTTATTTGATAATGTCCAAATTAAAGATCCACTATATAAAAATATTTTGTTCCACATAACATAATAAAAAAGTCAGTAATCTATGGTAGATGATACTTTTTCTTCATCATGATCTCATTGAGATTGTGATAATAAAAGTATTGGTCATTAACCCATCCCTCATCTTATCGAAAAGAACCAGAACACTCTTTTATGATTCACTTGTCCATATAAATCCATAATTGTAATTATATTGTAGCTTATTATTAAGATTTTCAATTCCAACAATGGACATCGTTTATGGAGACATGGATATTAATAAATATCCAACTATATTTTTATTTTGAATTTAACCTCTTAGCTAATATGAGGACACAATAATTCTTTGAGGAAAACATAAATATATTCTCTTATAATAGGAATGTCATAAATTCTAATTTTCTACTCGATATCAATCACTAAACCATGATCATATTTATCATAAGGAAATAATGTACATTCTTGAGATAAGGATTCTAAAGGACTACCATATTCCTCCTGACACTTGTATAGAATCAGAGGAACATTCATGCTACAAAGGGTGATTTCTTTATATTGGAAATTTGTATTCTCTCTATATAATAAAATATAATCCATAATCAAAATAACATTTAATTTTACTATATAGAGTACCATAAGGTATTTTCGGAACATTAAACCATAATTTAGATATAGGATATGTTCAATTATTGGTATTCAAAAATTTACCAATCATCTATTTTCACTAATAACTCAACTAATTTTTTTGGGGTGGTGTTTGGATAATTCTATTAAACCTAACTGAAATGAAATAATTTGTTGAACTAGAATAAAATATTATGTTCTATATATTATAATGAGTACTTATTGTACTTATCACCAAATCATTATTGTTATCCACCTCAATTGTTGTGATGTAATATGTTTTCCCTTACACTCTAGAACATGGTGGTTGTTTTCATTTGTTATCTTAAAAAATTCACTATTTATTGAAATGGTTCAAAATGTTTCCTCATTTATTTCAAGTGAAACATTATATAATAAGATGAGAGTAGGATTTGGTATTCCTTCCATCCATCACATCATTAGTATTCTCCCATTTTCATTAGATAGATTTCTACCTCTCTTACCAACACCTAAAGCCTTTCATTTTCCCTCCCAAAAAATTTGTTATATTCTTCATCCTAATCATTTTGAAAAATTGGATGTTAGGATTTCTAAACTCTATGATATTTCTCTATTACTCAGAAATAATTAAAATCAATTCTCTTCCCCCTATCCATCATCTCATGAAAACCATGAGATTCTTGGATCTCCGTTTCAACTTTCACGGCACAAAACACTACATATTCATTGTTTTCAATGTAAAAAATTTCTAATTAATTTAATATAATTATTTTTATCCCACTAAATAAGAGGTGAAAATTAATTTTTCGGTAAATGAAAATGATGGAGGTGTATCCATCATGTCCATTGAATTTTTCCTCATATGCCCTGATGGTTTCTTCATCATTTTGATTGAACCCATGTAACTCTCTTTTTATTTTATGTCATAGATAATGATGAAAATAATTATTTAAGATCACTTAATTGAATTACTTACATTCCATTTCATGAATTAATTACATTCTAATTTTAATATTTGTTAATTTCCTCTATTGATCAACTTCTCTGTCAAAGTTACAAACATCCAGCATGATATTCTCTTACTCGTTGAATTGAAAGATAGTGATGATTTTATCCAAAGAGTTGATCATTTATACTTTGACATAGGGATCACAAGATTCACTGAAATTAATAGGATGTTTTTTTAATAAATTGATTAATTTCAATGTAGTATTTCTTAATGTTATGTGGGTGTTTCCCATTATTCATATTTCTATTTAAAACATAAAATAATTGAGAAATTATTTTCGTGATGTTCTTGACTCATACACCCATCGGTTGCCCATCTCATTAAGTTAATCATCACATTTCCCATAAAATCGGTTATCAAATCTATTTTTATTAATTCTATCTATTTAATTGAATAAAGTATGAATATGGATGATAAATTTAAAACTATTAAACATTTTTAAGGGAAACACTGAAAATTGATGGGATAACCCATAAATTAAATTTATTACATAACATATAAATTTATAGGTTTTAATAAATATTTCCCAAAGTATATATTATAACATTTAATTTCATAATAATTTTGGTTACTATTATAATTATTCGTAAAACTTACATTGTTTCCCAATTAATATCCCCCAATAGTGTCTATCCATGTGTGTAGTCCCACGACTCCTTCTCTTACACTAGGTATATGTCGAGTAATACCCAACAAGACCTTTAAGAATTATTGCACCTATATAAATTTTTTACACATCCCCTTATAATTTTATGTATCTAGAAATTGATATATTTTCTTTGAAGACCAAGAACTCTATACATTATAAGAATTTACAGAGTTTTCATATGATTTTTCATATACTGAAAATTTACACTATGGTTTTATAAAATAATAATAACTAAGAATGATTAAACATCTACTAATGCCATCTATGTCAATACATATCATTTATAAACTTTATTTCAAGAATTATTAATCATACTACAATCCTAAAACATTGATAGGCCTAGTTATTTTGGAAAATATACACATAATAAACTATCCTTATAATAATATAAAATGTATTTATTTAAAACACAATAAGGTGGTCCTATATTCCATTAAACTATTAATACTAAATGGTATAACCTAGGAAAAATCATAACAATGGGGTAATATATAAATCCTTACAAGAGAATAACAAAATCATAATAATATGAATGTAATGCGTTTGAGTTAAGAAGAATATCACGGTGACAAAAAATGACCAAAATCATAAACATGAAAATAAAAGCATGTAATAAGATGATAACATTAAGGATCCAATGGAATGTTGAAAAAACATAAAGCATTACATAATTAGCACAATTCAAGGATAACCACAGAGATATCAAAGAATATTTTTCTTATAAAAAACAACCATGTGATATAAATGGAATCACATGAGAAAATAAATTACACAAAACATTATAGCGCTATTTAATTTTTGGAACACCCATCACATGAAAATCATATAAATGAATTTTAATGTACATAGATCCCAAAAAATAAGAATGTGTTTAGTCAAATTTAATATCATGATTAAGGATTTTGGTTTACGTATATTGAAATCATTAATAATTGATGGATAATTACAACAATCTGAATATCATTTAGTGTATATGGGTATGGGTTTTCCCAAAATCAAATATTGGAATGGAAAATAATGAAATAATTTTAGTAGCTTAATGGGTGTACATAAATGATCATAGAAGGTATTAAAAAGAGTATAAGGTTAACTAATAGTTATTCACAGTCATAAAGGAATTATATATATGTGTAAAAAATATTTAACATGAGTAATTAGAAATAAATGAGGCATAATAAAAATAAACTAATTGTATAAAGGGCAAGAGGAAGAAAATCCCTTACTTGAGAGGTTTCTTATAAAAGAATGGGATGAGCTTTTTAGAAAATAAAAATGCCTTGGGATTGATTTTGAGAGATGGAGGGATATTATAATTATTCATTAATTATTTTTACTAAAGAGGAAGGGGACACTGTTCGGGTATTCCTAACAATATAGAGAGGAATTATTTATTTATTTCTGGAATTAGAAATTGGATATTACATATTAAAATATTCAAAACCCAAAACCATCTCATTGGTCTCTCCAGTGGTTTCTTAAAAGGAGGAGTGGTTTACAATATTTTATATGGTTAATAATTAAACTCATTAAAATAATTCCATTATTTATGTGGAAGTGGGTCATGTCGATAATTTTTTTAAATATTATAAAATATATTATAAGTTTTTAAAGATTCATTACAGGTTTCTAATATTAAAAAAATAACATCATAAATAAATTATTTTAATGGGGATCCATTTTTGTAGTCATATATTACATTTAGAGTATTTTTAAATCCCTTTTGGGATACTATGATGTAATAATACAAGATATATATTAATTCAGCATTTAATTTTTAACAAAAAATTTTACTCTCTTGGAAAATGTTAAAAAATTCACTATTCGATAATTTTGAAAAGATTATTTCAAAATTTATATTTATTCTATGAACATATTTTTTAAATATAGAAATACTTAATTTTATATAAAAATCCTTATTTACATAAAAATACTACATTTAATAATACTGACATCATTTTGGTCATGTAAAAATATATAGGAATTCGTTAAATTATATTATCATTTATTTTGAAATAAATATTATTTAATAAAAATATTTCATGAAAATATAATCTATTCAAATATCTATAATCCTATCATAATTTTTTTTAATTCAAACCAAATGTCTCCAAAAAAATATTATTTTAACTTCATTATATCAAAATCAAATTTTTATGAAACAAATTACATACTCATATATATATATATTAATAATGAAAAGACATCAATAAAATCCTATTTTTATATAAAATATCTAAATTGTTACAACTGTATTCTAGATAAAAATCCATATATTACCCCATTATATGTCCTAAGGGTATGGTGTGAAATAGTAGTATTTTCGTAGGGTTGTTTAGAAAACATGGTTTGGGATGTGATCTATATAATTTTGAACATATCCAGTAAATGTTTTCTCTTGCGTTTCGATTGTTTAATCTCAACTTGGCCTTGGTTATGGTAATGCACAATGATTCCTTCCCCCACAAAAAATCTCATAAATGGGATACATAAGGTAAGATTCTTCTAGTCGGGTCCATCTATTCGTCATTTTATTTTAAATATATTTACTTATAAACCTTAATATATATATATATATATATTAATATTTATGGTGTCAAGATGATGTATATAATGAAAATATTTTTCATTCTTAGTGGTATTTTAAACCCAATAGAAACATTATTATGATATTTTATAAAAATCCAATATAAAAAATGGAATTTAGTGAGAGTGTTTACTATAAATACATTACATAATATGAAATTTATTAATTCTTAAGGGAATTTTATTTATAAAATTTTCAGTCACTATAGAAAAGAATTTACTTTTTATGCTATGATAATTTTTTAGATTAAAAAATTATATTATAAACTTTTATCATCATGTTATTATATAAAATATATTTTTGAACATTTTATATTATCTAGAAGTGTATATAAGTAGAAATTATTTTTTTATTAATAAACCAAAAAAAATTATTTTTGGGGATGTAATGAAATTAGAAATTATAGGGTTTTACTATATCCATCAAGATACGTATGAAATTGAAAAATTTATAACGAGAATACTATATATTACTTCAATATATAAATTTTAGAATTCTAGTTATCCATTAATCATAAGTTTCTATTATGATTTGAAAGGATAAATTCATACCTTAATAAGATATATTCCAAAATATTTGGTCTATATTACTAATATTTCTCTATAATGGATTTCTTATGATTAGTATGAAAAAATATAAATTCACGATCAATAGGGAAATACTGAAATTATTCCAAGAAATATTTTTAGAGGCTCTAATTAGGGATATTCAACATTAATAAGAAACCAATATATAAAAACCTCATGGTTATATCATCATATTTCATACATTTTTATCTATTAATTATTGTGGGGATAGTACAAAATATTTGAGTTGGGGTCTATAATTTCATTTGAGTTTTATGGTTTTTTGTGTTAAATGTATTAACTATATAATTAATTTTTTCAATTTTATGGTTTTAAATATTTTAAATAATTTTATGACTAAAAACTCTGTAAACAATCCCATTGGATCTAATCTAATCCATTGAGTTTATTCAAAATTCATAGTCAATTATCCCTATAAAAAGCTAAAAAATCAACATATATTTATCTCATTGGTATTTTATGATCATTAGTATGAATTAAAAAATTATAGCTAATTTAAATAAAATTTTACATTTATCATGGTTTTGATTGATTATATCATCATGAATCTTTTAAGATGATGACACCAACAATATTGTATTTTTTGGAAATTGTTTTATTTAATGTATATACACATCATCATGCATAATCATTTGTATTGAAATTTAACGTAACATTTCATTTCTGGAAGCCACCTAGAGGCTCCCCGTACCTGGTTGGTCACAAGGCCTCAAGTTCATTTTCTGGAACACCATAGGATACTTACTAATAGCGAGGGCCTTGGGTGTGATAGTGGGGAAACTATTCCCTCATTGGCAGAGTACAGAGCGGATGTAAACAACACATACAATAATAGAAGCAGTTAATATACAACAACAGTAAACAATGGAAGACTAAAATACATTGAAAATGAGAAAACATATATATAAAATGTTGCATGATAAATATGCCTAGGAAAACAGTAAAACAAGTCACAATGCGAGAATACAACATCGCAAAACCAAAGTGAAAAAGAAAGTAGATAAAATCCTTAGCATCACAAGCCATAGCTTGGTCCCATGCTCTCTAGCTCCACAGAAAGTCAAGTACCTGATGTAGAAGGGATATTTACCTTATCTATACCTTCAATAATATAATCTGTTTGGGTTCAAAAGCATGACCCAAACAGGGTGTGAGAATGAATCCCATTAGGCAACCACCTGAAGATCTGTGCCTAACATTCTGTGAGTATATGGTAGGTAAAAGTACAAAAATAAGTAACAAGAATGTATTAAGTAGTAAACAATCAATTGTTTTAAAGCATTCAAGTCACTGCACATCTTGCAACAGATAAACCTAGCAAGAAAACACAATGGGTTACCCTTTGAGAAGTACCCACAAACTATCCCCTCTGGTCCTACCTAGCAGCACAAGCATGTAGCTAAACACAAGGAAACCCTCTTGGATGTACTCACAACCTATCCCCTCTGGTCCTACCTAACAGGACAAGAAACCCTCTGAGTAGTACACTTAGTCTAACCCTTCTGGTTCAGCTAAATCATAAACTCTCAGAAGAAGAACTCACTGTCAATTCCCCCTATAGTCTCGTATCAGTACTAAATGTGCTTTGGGGAAGCACTAAACGTCTCATTCCCCATGTGGCGCATGTTGTGGAACTACAGACACTCTAGGGAAGAACTCAATGTCAATTCCCCCGATGGTCCCGCTTCATAAATTATAACACTCTGGAGAAGCCCTCATCGTCCATTCTCTTTATGGTCTATACACCAAGTTCCCACAGCCCCGTATAAGTCAAGCAAGTGAAAGAGCGCATAATAGCCAAGGTGAACCACAAGAACTACATGGCTATAATTCTACAGCACAACATGATAACAGATCAATAGTGACACCATCCTACAAGTCTAGGCATGGAAAAGTAAACAGTAGCCAAATAGGAAAATATGACCCAATGTTCAAAACAAGAAAAACATGCATGGTAAATACATCCAAACCACAACAATTCACCCTATTCACAAACAACAGTCATCTACCCAGGCATACCAGCATAGAAGAGAAACAATATGGCCAAAACAGTAAACACACTATACCCTGTTCAAGGGTATTGGTGTAACTTGCACATAAAACTATATAACCTTCAACCGAAAGGCACAAACCATCTACCTCGGGGTTTGTAGATCACTATACATGAACCATAGAGCTTTAATCTCTTGGGAAAATCGTAGATATCAAAAAACATCTAAAACATTCAACCCACGACAACATGTAAAATAAGAGGAATTTGAAAACATGGCCCATGTAGAAGAGGGAACCCACTGATGCGATTCTAATGTAATCAACGGTGTTCGAATCGGAGGAAGTATGGAGGCTCGGGGTCTCATCAAATATTTGCAGCTAATCGATGCTCTCAGATGAACTGAACCTAAAAGAAGCATGTTTTGTATGTCAAATGCGACCCCAATGCGTTTAATAAAAAAACAAAATACACGGTGTGTACTTTTGGTGTACACGACGTGTACTTTCTGTTTCCGTACTCCGCATTAGGTAGCCTCCATGTCACTCCCACACGACCATGTATATGGCTACTACACAGTCATCATACGGTCTGCTGCGGAAAATAAGTACACATCGTGTACTTATAGAGTACACAACATAAACTTGGAAAATTTCCTGAAATTCCCCTTTAATCCAAAAATGAGAAGAAAATAAAAACATACCTGAGAAGAAGGTATGGGTTCTTAAAAACTTCCCCCCTTAATGAAATTTTCCCCTGAATTTCCCTAGGGTGGAGTAGAAGAAGAAACCCCAAACAGTTCTGGACACTGTGCTCGTACATCGGCCTCCCTCTCCCAAGTCTCATCATGCACCCTCCCATGCTGACATATCACTCGTACTAAAGGAATAGACCAGCCATGGAGAACATTTGTAATACAATCAACAATCTAGATAGGATGATCTTCAAACAACGCATCCACTTCGAGCTCAACCTCTTCAAGTTGAAAGACATGATATGGGTCTAAAAAGTAACGTCAGAGATGAGAAACATGGAAGACATCATGCATAGCTCGGTACCTCTGAGGTAACTGCAACCAATAGTCAACCGGTCCAACTCTCTCCAAAATCTCAAATGGACCGACGTACCTCAGTGAAAGATTACACTGTCTCTGAATCCACTTTTGTCCCAACCTCACTGTGACTCGCAGGAAAACCTGATTCCCAACCTTGAACTCCAGAGGTCATCTCTGCTGATCAACATAAGACTTTGTCAAGACTGTGAATTAGCCATCCTCTTCCGAATTAACTCAATATGTTTTATGGTCTCCTAACCAAGATGACGTCTCTGCAAATCTACCACTCCTACATCTATCCAACATAAGGGTGATCACACTATCCTACCATACAATGCCTCATAGGGTTCTATTTTAATAGTTTCATGAAAACTATTATTGTAGGAAAACTCCACAGGAGTTATATGCTTCTCCCAAGAAACTAAAAAATGCATAATTCATTCTCGGAGCATGTCATCAAGAACCTGAATCGTACACTGGGACTGGCCATCTATCTGGGGATGGTATCCATACTCAATAGTTTTTATGTACCCAAGGAATTCTAAAGCCCCTGCAGAAACTGGGAATTAAAACGTGCATCCATGTCTGTAATAATGGAGTGTGGAAATCCATGAAGACTTACAATCTCTCGGATGTACACCCATCCCATCTCATAAAAACTGAAGGTCTCCTTGATCAGAATTAAGTGAGAAACCTTCATGATTTTATCAATGACAACCCAAACATGGTCATTCGCTTGAGGCAACCTCGGTAAACCAGTCATGAAGTCCATCGCGACATCATTCCACTTGAAATCAAATAATGGATAACTACTGTAAGAGCCCTGCTGGTTGCTGATGTTCCGCCTTTACATGTTGAAAAGTATAACATCTCCTGATGAAGCATGCAGAATCCCTCTTTATACCTGGCCCCAAATACTGACGGTGTAAAATGCGATTCTTTTTTGTGACGCTAGGATGAACTGCCCAAACTGAGGAATGAAAATCCCTCATCAGCTCCTCGCGTATGCCTACTTTCACCCATACATGTCCCTTGAAATGCTAGATCTAATCCTCTCGTATGTTCCATCTAGGAATAAGGTCCTCTCCTGACATGCATTCCCATAGGAATAGGCCTTCAGAATCTGAATTCTGCTTCATTCAAACTTCATCAAGAAGAGTAGAGGTAACAGCTACAGAAGAAAGAAAAGTCTATCTCTATCTGTCATGAACCTCCAAATGCATCTCAGAGAATAGAGCCATAATCTGCCACTCACTACTGGCCTCCCGAACTGCCTGTATCTGAGTCCTCCTGGTCAACGCATCAGCCACAAAATTACATTTCCCTGGCATATATGCATGCTCGATGTCAAAGGACTAGAGCTACTCAACCCACTTGCACTGTCTGAAATTCAGATCATGCTGAGTGAAAATGTAATTGAGACTCTTGTGTTTGGTGAAGAGAAAAAAGTTATCTACCAGAAGATAATGTATCCAACAGCATAGGGAATTAACAATAGCTGCCAACTCTAGATCGTGCATCAGGTAATTCCTCTCATGTGGCCTCAACTGCCGAGACCCGTACACGATGAATCAATCTCCCTGCATAAGCACAACTCCCATCCTGATACCTGAAACATCACAATAAATAGTATAACTATGTCCTGTCTCTGGAAAGTCTAGTATTGGTGCTAAATTCAACCTCCCTTTCAGCTCATTAAAGAATGAATCACATGAATCTTACCATAAGAACTTCTCCCCCTTCTTATCCAGACCTGTTTGTTGTGATGCAAAGAGTGAGAATCCTGGTATGAAACATCTGTAGTACTAGACAGCCCTATAATACTCCACAACTTAATGATGTTCTTCATCTGCTCCCATGAAACTACAACTCTCACTTTCTCTAGGTCTACTGATACTCCCGGCCTCTGAGATAACATGACCCAAGAAGTAAATCACTGCCATCCAAAAGTGGCACCTTGATATCATAGAGTATAACTAATTCTCCCTCAGTGTACTCAAAATGATCTCAATATGGGTAGCATGGTCATGTCAAGTGTTAGAGTGCACCAAGATATTATCCATGAAAGCCACTAAGAATGAATCCATGTATGGATGGAACACTCAGTTCATCATTTCCATGAAAACTGCATGCGTGTTCGTGGGATCGAACGGTATAACCAAGTACTCGTATAGACCATACCTACTCCTGAAGGTTGTACGAGGTATATCTGATGTTCTAATGTGCAACTTATGATAACTGGATCTCAGGTCAATCTTCGATACACCCAAGCTCCTCGAAGATGATCAAAGAGATCATCGATCCTGGGTAAGGGATATCTGGTCAAGACCATCAACTGGTTCAGCATTCAATAGTCCAAAAAAAGTATAAGCGTGATTTATTCCTTCTTCTCAAATAGAAGAGGTCATCCCCAAGGATATGTACTGGGTTGTATGAAACCCCTTGCCAGTAACATCTCCAACTGCTTCTTGAACTCCTACAACTCAGGTGTAGCCATCCTATAATGAGGAATGGACACCAGTATCGCTCCTGGAACAAGATCAATCGAGATGTATACCTCATACTCTGGATGAAAACCTAAAAATTACTCCGGAAAGACATTCCTAAAATGATCGACCACTAGAGTAAATTTAACTTTGATTTCCCCTAGTCATCCATATAATGACTAGCAATATGGGTTGTAACTCCTCCCAACCCATGATGCTCTGGACCCACTCTGCTTTCCTGGACATACCACTCACCCCTATGAATAAAGGATCCACCATCTGGTGATATTAAACTCAACCTGTAACGATAATAGTCAAAGACTGCTTGGAATGAAACTAACCAGTCCATCCTGAGAATGAAATCATAGCATGTCATATCTAGGACATAGAAGTCCCCTAAGAAGTGACATCCACCAAAATGTAGAGGAAACTCTTTTCACTGACATACACTATCCTTTATAGTAACCAATAGAGTGAATAGCCTCAATATATCAGTAAAAGAAAAGATGAAAATTACAAGACTCTACACGATAGAAAAAAATATAATGCTATGGAAAGCCCCAGTATCAAAAAGAGAAGAAGCTAAAACTGAAGCTACTAAGATCGTAGCTCAAACAGTAGAATGTACGGGGTCCTGCTTCTACTTGTTCTGCTCCACTACAAAGGTTTGGCCTACACCATGGACCTGTGACCCTACCTGACCACTCGGAACTGATCCACCATGATGTCACTGAAAACTAGGGGACTAGCGGCCATGACCACGACCTCAAACTCGTCCTGAACGGCCAAAAAACTCTAGTTCCCAATCATGTGAGAAACTGGTGGTGCTTCTCCTGAACGAGGAGTCATAGAGGAACCCCTATCACCAGTTGCTGGAGAGAAGATCTGATAGAAGCACTGAAGGTGAGCCATCTTGCTGCAAGATCGACACTCCCCTGGGTCTCTCTAGCACTTCAACCTCGTATGCCCAGCCCTTCCACACTGGTAGCATACCACCAAGATACCTGAAGGAGTCTCTTGACTTCCGGGAATGTCGTGCAAAGACTCCTTGTGGCGATTCCTACTACTATTAGGAGGAATTATAACTCTATATGTTGATCCTCCCTAGTTCACCACTCCAGAATCCCTCATATTGCACTCTATGATCAGTGCCTGGTTGACTATAGAAGTGATAGTAGTAAATTGGAAGATGTTCACCTGGGATCGGATGCCGTGCCTCAGACCATCATTGAACTTCCTTTCCAAGAACAAATGATAAAATCTATGAATAGGCATGAAGCGTAGCAGCTCAGTAAAGCAGGAGGAATACTCCATAACATAAAGAGTACACGGCTCTAGACTCATAAACTCTCGGGATCGATCGTCCCTCTGGGTCTTCAAGAAGAAGTAATCAAAGAAGATGCGCTGAAAATCATTCAACGTCATAACCTGCTGGTGTCATGCCTGTGAGATCACGTCCCACCACCTCTTGACGGAGTCTCAATGGTTTTAGGTAGTGATCTTGACCTTCCTCTCTAGAGGAATCTCTAGATTCTCAAAGATCACCAGCATGGATTTTAGCCATGACTCTGCGGCATAAGTTCATCCCTCCCCTGAGAAAGTGGGAGGATACTGCTGCTGGAAGACCCGTGTCAAAATCAGCCATCAACGGGGCAGGAGGCGGCACATCCTAAAAGGTCTAAATCATCCTCAGAAATCCCTCCATGAACTATGCATCTGCACTGGTAACATGTATAACTACTGGTGAGAAGATTGGCACAACTGGAGGATCTGTCAGTGGTCCCTGATCAACCATGTACGTTGTCTGATCACCATCTGGCAACTGGTGGACAACCAGAGGATGTCTTAGCAAAATTATTCTGAATGGCCAAGGCCACAACATAGAACAGAATTTACAAGGACCGAAACAAGGAAGTGTAAGAAGAGAACAAGAGAAATAAACATTCATTTTTACAAAACATGACTATACGACATGTACATTTTCCGACACAGCTTATTATCAGAAATCATTCACATGGGCATGTACTCCTGCCTAAACTGGCCATGTAACACCCCAGACACATGATGTGTTGTCTCAACACATGGTGTGTACTTGAATACTCTTTCACTACCCGAGTTCTTCTACACAGTTAAGCAACAAGGCTATCCTTAGTCAATAATACACAGTGTGTAACAATCCTACAAGGCGTGTACTAGAAAAGATTCACCTTGACCATGTTGTTCATGACACGACATGACACAAAGCTCACACTACATGGCGTGTTTTGGATGGACATTATGTGTTTGAGAAGGGATGATAACATCCCATGTTGTTCGTGACACGGCTGGGTACCTAGGTCAGACGACACTGCATGTTCAAGGCAGACATGATGTGTACAAGAAAGGGTGACACCAACCCGTTTTGTTTGTGACACAGCTGGATACCTGGGTCAAACTACATGGGGTGTTTAGATGGCAGATGACATGTATTCGACATGACTCATCCAACCTGTGTAGTTAGTGACATGGGTGGGAACGAGTTCGACTCTATATGGCGTGTATGGATGATACATGACGTGTTCACTCCAGAATTTCCCCATCCCGTGTCTCTGCCCACATGGACTATGACACGGTAAAAAACTACACGATGTGTATGTAAAGTACACAGTGTGTCCTTAAGAAAAATTATTTCTTCCCGAATAGAAAAACACATGGTGTGTACTTAACATTACAAGACATTTATTATGGGTTTTTTCGGACAGTAAGCCTAAAAAACTACTCCGGAACCCAAGAAAACACTGAAACAAGTACAGAATGTGCCAAATTCCGATCTGTAAGGGCCCACACTTCCCGCGAATCAATGTTTGGCATCTTATAAATGTTATATAAATGATAAAAAGGCAATGATCCACCAAATTCCGGTCCATGATGGCAGATAACACCTCAACAACAAATTTTTTGGTGTTCATTCAAGCAAGTCTCTACACAAAACTATACCTTATCAAACAAGAGGTATTTTTATCAAGGAAACTATCACAAAAACATGCATATTTTACACATCATCTATCACAACAACATGTAATCTCTAATGCATCCTTGGGTATGATAGTGGGGAAACTATGAACTCATTGGCAGAGTACACAGTTGAAGTAAACAACACAAACAATAGCAGAAGCAGTAAATATCCAACAACATTAAACAACAGATGACTAAAATAATAAGCAACTGGAGCACATATATATATATGAAATGATTCAGGAAACATATGTATAGGAAAACAACCAAACAACTCATTATTCTAGAATACAACAGTGCAACACCAAAGTTCAAAATAAAGTAGATAAACTCCTCATCATCGCAAGCAATAGCATGGTCACATGCTCTCCAGCTCCATAGAAAGTAAAATACCTGAAGTAGAAGGGTTCTTTCCCTTACCTATACCTGCCATAATATAATCTGTTTGGGCCAAAACGCATGACCCAAATAGGGTGTTATACTAAATCTCAGTAGGAAACCACCCGAAGATCTGTGCCTAATAGTTAGTGAGTATACGGCAGGTAAAAGTACAGAAAGAGTAACGGGAATGTACTAAGCAGTAAATAGTCCACAGTTTTAAAGGATTCAAGTCACAATAAATCCGGAATCAACTAAACATAGAAAGAATACACAATAGGTAACACAATGGGAAGTACCCATAGCATATCCCCCTGGTCCTACCTAGTAGGACACGCATGTAGCTAAACACAAGGTAACCTTCTAGGATGTACTCAGAGCATATCCCCCCATGTCCTACCCAACATGATAGGTAACCCTCTAGGGAGTACACTTAGTATAACCCTTCTAGTTCAGCTTAAGCATAGACTCTCTGAGAAATCAGTCACCGTCAATTCCCCCTATAGTCTCGTATCAGTACTAAAGGATCTTTGGGGAAGAACTCAATTTCTCATTCCCCATGTGGCCTGCATCGAGGATCTATAGACACTCTGGGGAAGCACTCAACATCAATTCCCCCTATGGTCTCACATCATAAATTATAAGACACTTTGGAGAAGCGCACATCATCCATTCTTCCTATGGTCTATAAACCAGGTTCCCACAGTCCTGTATAAGTTAAGAATGAGTAGCAGCACGTAACGACCAAGGATAAACTCATGAAATACTGGGTTATAATTATATAGCACAACAGGATAACAGAGCAACACCTGCACCATCCTACAATACTATGCATGGTAAATTAAAAAGCAGCCAAACAGGAAAACAAGACCCAAATGTCATAATAGGAAAAACATGCATGGTAAATACATCCAAAGAAACAAAATTTACCCTATTCACAAACAAAAATCATCTACTTAGGCGTACCCACATATCATAGAAACAATAGGGGATAAACGTAAATACACAATACCATGTTCAAGGGTATTGGTGGAATTATCACATAAAACTCAAAAAAATGCAACAAAAAGGCGCAAACCAACTACCTCGGGGTTAGGAGATCAATATAAAGGTACCAAGAAGCTTGAATCTCCTAGGAATGTCATAGACCTAAAAATAATGTCTAAAGTGTTCAACCCATGATAACTTGGAAAAGAAGAGGAATTGAAAAACAAGTCACAAGCAGAACAGAGAACTCATCGATGTGATTCCAATGTAGTCAACGGTGTTAGAATCAGAGGATGGATGGAGGCTCGGGGGATCATCAAAGATTCGTGGCTTCTTGGAGCTCTTGGAAAAACAAAACCTAAATGATGTGATTTCTATCCATCAGACACGACCCTGGTGCATTTAATGAAAAAAAAATAAACGACATGTACTTTTGGAGTACACAGAGTGTACTTGCTATTTCTATACTCCACATTAGGCGGCTTCCATGTCACTCCCACATGGTCGTGTATATGGTTAATAAATGTCCATCACATGGTCTGATGTGACAACGAATTACACGGCGTGTACTTATAGAGTACACGGCGTGTACTTGGAAAATTTCTAGAAATTGCTCTTTTCCCCAAAAATGAGATGAAAAGAAAAACATACCTAAAAAAATAGGTCTGGGTTCTTACATTTAACTACTTTTTTAAGGTATATGTAATTTAGGTATTTTTAATTATCATTAATGACATAAAATTCCCATGAATTAATTTCAGGACTGATTTATTTCATAAAAAATAACTTTTGAACCAATTTAATATAACGACCCATACTTTACATACATTGTTAATACTTCAAAATTGAAGCACACTTATTACAACATATGAAAAAA
Source organism: Viscum album (assembly GCA_963277665.1). Lineage (NCBI taxonomy): Eukaryota > Viridiplantae > Streptophyta > Magnoliopsida > Santalales > Viscaceae > Viscum > Viscum album. Next base: position 1,060,992,618 of record OY728120.1, on the reverse strand, counting down.
CCACAAATGACCGTATAGGTATAGTGTCTTTAGAAACTGGGAAACATAAACAACTGGTACATAAATCTTTTACAGTGTCTCCCATTTATTTCATCATATCTAGGGTCGCTTTTAGCATATTCTACTTAATATCCATCTTCCTGACCTGGGGAAAAGAAAACATAAAAGGGTGAGCTCAAATGCTCAGCAAGGGCAAATAAAGTAAATAAAAATCATATCATATCTTTTTGAAAATCAAAACCTCCAAAAGAGATCATAATATCATAACATGGAATAAATCATAGAAGTGAAAATGAGATCCCCATAATCATAACATAAAACTTGAAACTTTGTGGCATGCACACATAATCATAGAAAATCATTTCTTGTTAGTCATGACTCATTTCCAAGACTATCTTAGTGGACAAAGTCCCTTTCTGAACCGAGTTCACTCCTCGTTTCAGTCCTGTATCACTGAACCGAAATAACCTTCCGTTCCAGCCATGTCTATCTCATGAGATATAAAATATTTACCCAATGCATTGGAGGGAGATATAGGTCCCACCAATCTTATAATGAATCCTTTCTTATGTGTGCCACATAATCATAAATCATACATCATCGCATAACACATGTAACAAAAATGGGATTCTTGAAACATCATGACACCATAAATCAATTCATATAAGATAAATGAATTCATAAAAATAATTCCACAAAAACATGATCAAATCAATGTGATAATAGGGATAAAAACAGAACCCTTTATTATCTTAGATGGAAAATAATTTTGATAAAACACTTGAACTCCATTCATGAGGAAAATATCCTTTCTTCTTCAAAAACATTTTTCCTTTCTTAACATGTCATACTATTTTAAACTAAAAGAAGTTGATTAAAAATAAACTTGAAAACTTGTAAAGGAATTTTCTTGGATATAATGTTTTAAAAATCCTTTCATACGTATAAGTTAAAAAAACATTCTTCGTACTTTTGTTGGAAAAGTCAAAAAGTACCTCGTACGAAAAAACGACAAAAGGTTCCTTTCATATTCTTTACTAAAAACTCACCGAAGAGTAAAATTGGATTTAAACTATTGTAAGTGGATGGAAACAATATTAAATATTTAGGGAACATGGATGTGGATGATAAAATACACCCCAATAAATACTTCCGAATAAACAATCTCGGATAAAAATGAGATTGTGATATTTCCCTTACCTTAGGTCCAATTTGCTTTGTACGTGTCCGAAGCTCTTGTATAATGGTTTAAATAATGTTATTGACTTATTACAGAATCATACATATTGATATGATATCATATATGGTCATATTCTTAGTTTCTTGTTAATAATATTTCATTGTTACTTGTTACTCGGGTCTTTATTGCCTTTTGTTCTTATGTGTGTTTTGCTGAATACATTCTTATTATTCTTTTAAGGTTATAGATACATTATATCCAGAATGGTATTAGTTTAACATATATCATATTTATTCATTCAATTCATTTATATAATTACTATGTAATGATGATCATGTAGAACGAGTCGCATCACATCGTGGAGACGGTATTCCGTACGTACGCACGAGTGATGATATGGTTCCTATGATCGTGGAACTATATTGGAGTATATATATATATTATTTCAATATCAATATTAAATTATAATAATCATAAATAGTTACTCATTACACCATTATACCCATCCTTGTAAAGTGATGGTGGAAAAATAGATTACACCACGGCGTGGAGACGGTATTCCGTACGTACGCACACGCGGTGATTTCATTTTTCCATAGGATGGATAGAAGGTGAATTAGGGTTGTTTCATATTTATAATAACATATCAATATTTAAGTAATACTGATTTAATTACTTTATCATGAAACAACTAAAGAAGATGAATTTGAAGAAGAAAGAAATTGAAAAGATAGGTAATGGATATTACCTCTTCTTTGGAACGCCTCTTTGAATCCTCCACTTAGGGAACTAAGATTGGTCTTTGAAGAAGAGCAGGACCTCTAGGATTATTCTAGGGAAGTGTAGAGGAGAAAATGGCAGGGTTTGGCCGAGCTTGAGTGCTCAAATTGGTGTGAGGAGGAGGGGGAGGAGGTGCCCTTTTATAAGGGAGGAGAGGGGCACCTTAGGAATATCTCAAAATATTATTTTATATTAAAGTCAAAATCGGTTTATAATGGTTCCAAAGGGTCTTATTTTGATGCTAAAGTGGGGATGGGTCGAAATCCTATCAACCAATAGGATTTAGACAAGTTTAGGGTATTATTTTAACCTTATCAATTAGATTTAACTCTAAGTTAAATAATTTAACTTTTACCGTGTCTTTTTGTTTTCTTTCACTATATGGTTAATACACTTACTATAACATGCCAAACGAACCCCAAATTGTTTATTATTAATATATATATCCTTATCTAAGTCATTTGGCCGGACCTTAGATTTTTAGGAATAAAATAACAATTAATAATATAATATATGATTTAAAAACTATTTTGTGTCAATTTTGACACTATTTGATATATGATTTTTGTGAAAGTCATAACAGAATTATATGTTCGAACCAAGTTGATTAAATCAACATTAATATATCATAGTAACCTAGAAAATTAGTGGAATTCATAAAAAGTCTCAAATTACATTTATTTTGGTCTTTATAACATCAATTATGTCAACATTTCATTAATAAGATAATTACTGCATCATCATTGTGTCATAAATAAATTAAATTATTTATTGTCTAAAATTTACAAATAAAATACCATCATGTAGGAAATCTTTTTAGCTTTCTAATTAATATTTAAAATCGAATTACACTTGTCCAATAGAATTAGGACATGTGTTAGGATAATATTAATATCATATTTACCCTTAGTTACCCTATTTACTATTAACCGCGGTAAAAAAAAGTAAAAAGTTACTATTCACCAAAAAATTATTTTTATCTCATTGAACCACATTTTACTTACTGATATCAACCGTGTCTGTCGGATTTTTGAAATTTCATTCACAGAAGCGTTAAAATTACGTTTTATGCAAAATTCGGTTTTTAACCTACCACTTAGTGGTTTCACTATTCATCAAAAATTGAAAGTTTTCAGAAAAATTCCAAAATTTCACACTAGGCTAATTTCGATATTCTGAGTCCAAAATTGAAGTCCATTTTGAAAAATAAAATTTATAAAATATCAAAAAGTGGTTATTACTATTCATAACGGCTAGTTTTAATAGCATATTGTTGTTTAGTGAAACTCGGTATTGCGTACGGTGCAAGCTATCGAGGAAGGTCGCGATTGCGTGTAAAGAAAGCAAAAAAAGTGTTGTGTAGAAAAAGATTCCTTTGATGATTTATATAACATAAAAGTCTCGGGTGTTACATTCTACCCCCCTTAAAAAGAATTTCGCCCTCGAAATTCGTTACTTTGTAACAAACAGATGAGGATACTTCTCCCTCATCATATCCTCAAGCTCCCATGTAGCTTCTTCAAGATGGTGGTTCCTCCATAAAACATTCACCAATCGAGTGGTCTTATTTCGTAGGACTTTTTCGCTACGATCCAGAATCTCTATCGGCTGTTCTTCATAAGAAAGATCTTGCTCCAGTGGTACAACTTCTGAGCTGAGTACATCTGAAGGATTTGGTATGTACTTTCTCAGGAGAGATACATGGAACACATCGTGAACTTGAGAGAGATTCGGTGGAAGCGCCAATCGGTAAGCTACCATCCCAACACGATCTAGTATTTCGAAAGGACCGATATATCTAGGGATCAACTTCCCCTTCTTTCCAAATATCATAACCCTCTTCCAGGGAGATATTCGTAAGAACACTTTATCACCCACTTCAAACTCTAGGTCTTTTCATCGGTTGTCGGCATAACTTTTCTGTCGACTCTGAGCTGCGCTTATGTGTTGTTGAATAGATCTGACCTTTTCTGCCATTTCATCAACGAGATCAGGTCCTAATAGCTTTTTTTCCCCCAACTTCATCCCAGCAAGTTGGAGTCCTGCATTTCTTTCCATAGAGAGCTTCATAAGGAGCCATATGAATACTGGAGTGAATGATATTATTATAAGAAAATTCCACCAAAGGTAGGTGTTGATCCCAACCTCCTTTGAAATCCATAGAGCAAGCTATCAACATATCTTCTAGGGTTTGAATTGTTCTCGCAGACTGACCGTCTGTCTGGGGATGATAAGCAGTGCTGAAACTCAACTCTGTATCCAGAGTATGCTGAAGACTTCGCCAGAACTTCGAGGTAAATCTCGGATCCCGATCAGATATAATAGAAAGTGGTACTCCATGCAATCTTACCACTTCCTTTACATATATCCTGGCAAGCTGATCTAGAGAGAAATCCTCTATAATAGGGATGAAGTGTGTAGACTTTGTAAGACGATCAACTATGACCCAGATAGCATTATTGCCTTTGGATGTTTTAGGAAGTCCTGTGACAAAGTCCATAGTGATGTTTTCCCATTTCCATTCGGGTATGGGTAATGGTTGTAACATCCCCTTAGACTTCTGTCTCTCAGCTTTAACTTGTTGACAAACCAAGCATCGAGAGACATATTCAGCAACATCTCTTTTCATTCCATCCCACCAGAAGTACTCTTTCAGGTCCCTATACATCTTCGTGCTTCCAGGATGAATAGAGAATGAAGAACTATGAGCCTCATCAAGCAGATCCTTCTTTAATTCGGGGATGGAAGGAACACAAACCCGATTCCTGAACTTTATTCTCCCATCACAATCAAGGTTGAATTCAGGAACATTTCTCACCTTCTTTTGTAACTCGACATCTTCTTTCTGTGCCTCTTTAATCTTCACATGTATAGATGGTTGAACATTCATTTGAGAAAGATAAGATTTTTCCCCTTCCATTATAATTCCAAGATCCATCCTCTGTAAATCCATAAATATTGGATCTTTTGTGATCCTCATCATGGATAAACTAGCATGGTCTTGTCGACTTAATGCATCTGCCACCTTGTTTGATTTCTCAGGGTGGTAATGGATTGAGCAGTCATAATCCTTAATCAGCTCCAACCATCTTCTTTGACGCATATTCAACTCCTTTTGTGTGAAAATATACTTTAAACTTTTATGATCAGTATAAATATCACACCTTTCACCATAAAGGTAATGCCTCCAAATATTTAATGCAAAGATTACCACAGCCAACTCCAAATCATGTGTTGGGTAATTTTGCTCATGGATTTTCAACTGTCGTGAGGCATAAGCTATCACCATATCATTTTCCATAAGAACACACCCCAATCCCTTCTTGGATGCATCACTGTAGATCACAAACCTTTCTCCACTACTAGGCAGTGTGAGCACAGGTGCACTGGATAACCTTCTTTTCAACTCCTTGAAATTCTCTTCACATTCCTCTGTCCAGACAAACATAACTCCTTTCCGAGTCAACTTGGTGAGTGGATTAGATAATCGTGAAAAATATTTTACAAAACGTCGATAATATCCAGCCAAACCAAGAAAACTTCGAATCTCAGTTACTGTTGTTGGTCTCGACCATATTTCGATAACCTCTGTTTTTGCTGGATCCACAGATATCCCCTCTATTGAGATTATGTGACCCAAAAATGCAACTTTTTGAAGCCAAAATTCACACTTGGTAAATTTGGCATAAAGATTCTCCTTTCTCAGGGTCTTCAATATAATTCTCAAGTGATCTTCATGCTCTTACTTGCTCTTTGAATAGACAAGAATATCGTCTATAAAGACTACCACAAATTGATCAAGATAGTCTCTAAAGACTCTATTCATTAGATCCATGAAGATTGCAGGGGCATTAGTAAGACCAAATGGCATCACTATAAATTCATAGTGTCCATACCTTGTACGGAAAGCCGTCTTTGGTATATCCTCCCTTTTGACCCTTAATTGATGATACCCTAAACGAAGATCAATCTTGGAAAAGTATTGAGCTCCGCGTAGTTGGTCAAATAAGTCATCAATGCGTGGGAGAGGATATTTGTTCTTGATAGTGATCTTGTTATGTTCTCGATAATCAATGCAGAGTCTCATTGATCCATCTTTCTTCTTAACAAATAGAACAGGTGCTCCCCAAGGTGACGCACTAGGGCGTATGAATCCCTTATCAAAATTCTCTTGGAGTTTCTTCTTCAATTCCTGCAACTCAATTGGGGACATTATATAAGGTGTCTTTGAAATAGGCAAAGCACCCGGTACGAGTTCTATTGAAAACTCAACTTCACGATTTGGTGGAAGACCCTGTAATTCCTCCAGAAAGACATCATCAAACTCCCGTACAATGGTCATATTCTTAATCGTGAGTTTCTCACCAACCATTTGAGATAAATAACCTTCATTTAGTGGAATCAAAACCCATAAGATGGAAGAAATTTCCACTGGAAGATTATGTTCATCCTTGCATTGATATACGATCGTAGATTGATCTGGAATATGAAATGCGACTTCCCTTCTTTGGAAATTGATATGAGCTCCATGTAGAGAAAGCCAATCCATTCCAAGAATAACATCAAATTCCACTAAAGGAAGGATCACAAGATTTGCAGGAAGCACTTTCCCACAAACTTCGATCGGAGAAGAATTATAAACTTTTGATGTGACTGTTGTGCCATTAGGTGTTGTCACAGCTAACTCAACATCTAATTGTTGAGGTAATACGGTGATAACCTTAGAAAATTCTTTAGAAATAAAAGAGTGGGTGGATCCAGAATCAAATAAAACATTTGCTACTTTAGAGTGGATGGTAAGTGTACCTTTCACCACTTCGTTATCGTACTCCACATCGCTGATAGAAATTGCAAGTGACTTTCCATTGTCTTTAGCCTTAAGATTTTGTTGACGTCGACCATCATCATCAACCCTTGGATTTGGGCATTGATTGGCATAATGCCCCATCTCCTTGAACTTGAAACATTGAAGTGTAGTAGGTTCATTCTGTGTATCCCTTCCTTCGTTTGCGTCATTAGACATCTTCTTCCCATTATCACGGCATTCAAATGCCCGATGACCTTCCTTTCCACATTTAAAACATTTACTTGTCCCTTTAAGACAACTCCCTCCATGTTTCTTTCCACACTTTGAGCATAAGGAAATGCTCATCTTCTTTTCCGTGTGCTCTTTATATTTTTCTTTGAATTCCATCTTCCTCTTCTTATCAAACCCATGTGACTGATGGGTTATTCCAATCTCCATCTCGACTTTGAGAGCACATCGAACGATTTCCTCGTAGCTATTGAAGTCCCTTATGGCTAACGCCCTTCGAAGACTTGGTTTTAAGCCACTAAATAATCGATCGATCTTACTCTCAGGTTGGATAATAATACCAGAAGCGTACCTTGAAAGTCTTGTAAAATTTGCTTCATAGGTACCAACAGATTCATCATCCCTTTGCTTCAGTTCAAGAAACTCTTTCTCCATCTTTGTTCGGAGAATACGAGGGAAGTACTTATTGAAAAATAATTTCTTGAACTCGTCCCATTCCATAGACTCAATTTCATCCCTTTGCCTCATATTATTAATAATATTCCACCATTGATCAGCATCTCCTTACAAAAGATACACTTCTAGGATGACTTTATCATGTTCAGAACATTGAAGAACTGAAAATATCTTTTCAGTAGTACTAATCCATTGTTCAACAACTAATGGATCAGTAGACCCACTGAAAGAAGGTGGACGCTGCCTCATGAAGGATTCAACAGAATGTTGCTCCTTCCTTTGCTCGTTTGGAAGTCCTGCATGATTCATAGCTTGAGAAAGTTGTGTGAGCATGGCTACAAGATTTTGCATTCCAGCTCCCATATCGTTTGGTTGCTCAGGGGGACAATCATTGCATTGCCCATCGCATTCCGTATTAACACGGTTCCTTCGGGTTCCAGCCATTCACTAAAACCAAGAAGAATAGTGTGAGCAACACTAATTATAATAGGAAAACCACATAATTCAAGAATAAAATTTTCATGCTTCAGGTCTTATCCTAGGTTATTCATGGCCATTTCTAAAACACTAAGATTGTGTTCTATGCTGAGAATTATCCTTAGGGTTCTTACTAAGGCTTTCACATCCTAGTTTCCAATGGTTGACTATACCTTTCCTCTGATACCAACTATAACGAACCATACTTTACATACATTGTTAATACTTCAAAATTGAAGCACACTTATTACAACATATGACAAAACCACAAAGGACCGTATAGGTATAGTGTGTTTAGAAACTGGGAAACATAAACAACTGGTTCATAAATCTTCTACAGTGTCTCCCATTTATTTCATCATATCTAGGGTCCCTTTTAGCATATTCTACTTAATATCCATCTTCCTGACCTGGGGAAAAGAAAACATAAAAGGGTGAGCTCAAATGCTCAGCAAGGGCAAATAAAGGAAATAAAAATCATATCATATCTTTTTGAAAATCAAAACCTACAAAAGAGATCATAATATCTTAACATGGAATAAATCATAGAAGTGAAAATGAGATCCCCATAATCATAACATAAAACTTGAAACTTTGTGTCATGCACACATAATCATGGAAAATCATTTCTTGTTAGTCATGACTCATTGCCAAGACTATCTTAGTGGACAAAGTCCCTTTCTGAACTGAGTTCACTCCTCGTTTCAGTCATGTATCACTGAACCGAAATAACCTTCCGTTCCAGCCATGTCTCTCTCATGAGATATATAATCTTTACCCAATGCATTGGAGGGAGATATAGGTCCAACCCATCTTATAATGAATCCTTTCTTATGTGTGCCACATAATCATAAATCATACATCATCGCGTAACACATGTAAAAAAAATGGGATTCTGGAAACATCATGACATCATAAATCAATTCATATAAGATAAAGGAATTCATAAAAATAATTCCATCACAACATGATAAAATCAATGTGATAATAGGGATAAAAACAGAACCCTTTATTATCTTAGATGGAAAATAATTTTGATAAAACACTTGAACTCCATTCTTGAGGAAAATATCCTTTCTTCTTCAAAAACATGTTTCCTTTCTTAACATGTCATACAACTTTAAAATAAAATAAGTTGATTAAAAATAAACTTGAAAACTTGTAAAGGAAGGTTCTTGGATATAATGTTTTAAAAATCCATTCATATGTATAAGTTAAAAAAAACATTCTTCGTACTTTTGTTGGAAAAGTCAAAAAGTACTCATACGAAAAAACGACAAAAGATTCCTTTCATATTCTTTACTAAAAACTCACCGAAGGGTAAAATTGGATTTAAGATATTGTAAGTGGATGGAAACAATATTAAATATTGAGGGAACATGGATGTGGATGATAAAATACACCCCAATAAATACTTACGAATAAACAATCTCGGATAAAAATGAGATTGTGATATTTCCCTTACCTTAGGTCCAATTTGCTTTGTACGTGTCCGAAGCTCCTGTATAATGGTTTAAATAATGTTATTGACTTATTCCAGAATCATACATATTGATATGATATCATATATGGTCATATTCTTAGCTTCATGTTAGTAATATTTCATTGTTACTTGTTACTCGGGTCTTTATTGCCTTTTGTTCTTATGCGTGTTTTGCCGAATACATTCTTATTCTTATTTTAAGGTTATATATAACTTATATCCAGAATGGTATTAGTGTAACATATGTAATATTTATTCATTAAATTCATTTATATAATTACTATGTAATGATGATCATGTAGAACGAGTCGCATCACATCGTGGAGACGGTATTCCGTACGTACACACGAGTGATGATATCATTCCTATGATCATTGAACTGTATTGGAGTATATATATATTATTTCAGTATCAATATTACTTTATAATAATCATAAATAGGTACTCATTACACCATTATACACATCCTTGTAAAGTGATGGTGGAAAAATAGATTACACCCCGGCGTGGAGACGGTATTCCGTACGTACGCACGCGCGGTGATTTCATTTTTCCGTAGGATGGATAGAAGGTTAATTAGGGTTGTTTCATATTTATAATAACATATCAGTATGTAAGTAATACTGATGTAATTACTTTATCATGAAACAACTAAAGAAGAAGATGTTGAAGAAGAAAGAAATTGAAAAGATCGGTAATGGATATTACCTCTTCTTTGGAACGCCTCTTTGAATCCTCCACTTAGGGAACTAAGATTGGTCTTTTAAAAGACCAGGACCTCTAGGATTATTCTAGGGAAGTGGAGAGGAGAAAATTTCAGGGGTTGTCCGAGATTGAGTGCTCAAATTGGTGTGAGGAGTAGGGGGAGGAGGTGCCCTTTTATTAGGGAGGAGAGGGGCACCTTAGGAATATCTCAAAATATTATTTTATATTAAAGTCAAAATCGGTTTATAATGGTTCAAAAGGGTCTTATTTTGAAGATAAAGTGGGTATGGGTCGAAATACTATCATCTAATAGGATTTAGACAAGTTTAGGGTATTATTTTAACCTTATCAATTAGATTTAACTCTAAGTTAAATAATTTAACTTTTACCGTGTCTTTTTGTTTTCTTTCACTATATGGTTAATACACTAACTATATCATGCCAAACGAACCCCAAATTGTTTATTATTAATATATATATCATTATCTAAGTCATTTGGCCGAACCTTAGATTTTTAGGAATAAAATAACAATTAATAATATAATATTTGATTTAAAAACTATTTTGTGTCAATTTTGACACTATTTGATATATGATTTTTGTGAAAGTCATAACAGAATTATATGTTAGAAACAAGTTGATTAAATCAACATTAATATATCATAGTAACCTAGAAAATTAGTCGAATTCATAAAAAGTCTCAAATTACATTTATTTTGGTGTTTATAACATCAATTATGTCAATATTTCATTAATAAGATAATTACTGCATCATCATTGTGTCATAAATAAATTAACTTATTTAATTTATAAAAATTACAAATAAAATACCATAATGTAGGAAATCTTTTTATCTTTCTAATGAATATTTACAATCGAATTTATCTTATGTATAACCCCATATTAAAAATGATTTACTTATTAAACTTTGATTTTAACTATTTTAACCCTTCTTTAAATAAATTAATAATAAATGTCCTAATCTAATCCAAGTGGGCCTAAATGGTCATATTTTATTCCTAAGTTTGTTTTTGGTCGAATTACACTTGTCCAATAGAATTAGGACATGTGTTAGGGTAATATTAATATCATATTTACCCTTAGTTACCCTATTTACTATTAACCGCGGTAAAAAAAAGTAAAAAGTTACTATTCACCAAAAAATTATTTTCATCTCATTGAACCACATTTTACTTACTGATATCAACCGTGTCTGTCGGATTTTTGAAATTCCATTCACAGAAGCGGTAAAATTATGTTTTATGCAAAATTCGGTTTTTAACCTACCACTTAGTGGTTTCACTATTCATCAATAATTGAAAGTTTTCAGAAAAATACCAAAATTTCACCCTAGGATAATTTCGATATTCTGAGTCCAAAAATGTAGTCCATTTTGAAAAATAAAATTTATAAAATTTCAAAAAGTGGTTATTACTATTCATAACGGCTAGTTTTAATAGCATATTGTTGTTTAGTGAAACTCAGTATTGCGTACGACGCGAGCTATCGAGGAAGGTCGCGATTGCGTGTAAAGCAAGCCAAGCAAGTGTTGTGTAGAAAAAGATTCCTTTGATGATTTATATAACATAAAAGTCTCGGGTGTTACATTTAAGATACATAAAAAATAATATTTTCAAAAAACAAATATTACCAAAAAATGTAAAAAAAACATAACATATAAGAGGACACCATAAGTTTTGTAATTAGACAATTCTTATATGAGCGGATTTTGAATATTTGATCATAAAGGAATATACATGATTGGTCAAAAATAACTAAGTAATATTAAAAAAATAATACATACTAATATTAATTGGATAGAGAGTATAAATGAAAACTTGAAATGATTTTAATTCACACAATTGATAATATAGTGAAATTATTAAATAGTTTTTATTTTAACTATGAATAGCATCTAGAACATGACTAATATTTTTTCTATCATAATTATTAAAATAATTACTTCCATACTTATCGACATTTGATCTTTACTATGATTCTTATTCTGCTAATATTTATACCATGAAATGAAAAACTTTTTAATTTTAATCGATCATGAATGAGGAAATATCAACGTAAATATCAATTGATATTTTATTTAGAATTAATAAAAACCTTACTTTTACTATTACTGTATTGGTTTGGGTATGTCTGTGTGATCACATTATAATTTACCATTCTCTTCAACCCTTAATCTAATCCTCATTATTTATTTGTATCTTAATAAGTATTTCACTTATAACAGAAATAATGTGATAAATAAGAATTAAAAAATAAATAAATAGTTTTTAACTCTTTTAGAATTTTCATGTAAATTGTATGTTCTTTGGAAAACCCCTGAAATAATTAGTGAAACACCTATCACATAGTATAAAATCTTGAATAGTTAAATGGATTAATATTTACAATACAAGAGTTTGTTATATTCTAATAGACTCAAAAGGTTGTTTGTTCCCTAAATATTATCTATATATGTTTTGGGAGTAATATTAAACTTAATTTATAATTTTATGGTTCCAAATAATTTAATATTCAGTTTAAACTAATATAGTTATTTTTTATAGGAATTCATGGAATATGGATATATCCTTAATTCTAAAACAAAAATCACTTCAAAATATTTATAAAGTGGTATAAAAAATACAAGAAGGATTTTTAATATAATAAAATTTGAAATAAGTATATTTACATTGCAAGAAAATTATGCTATCAATTTAACAAAACCTATATTTTTTAAACCACTATATCCATTGGCCTCAAAATTTGTATCCTGCCAACTATATGTATATTTTTGAATAAGGTGGTATGTTTCAATAACATTATAGACACTAATAGTTCATGAAATTGTTAATTTTTATTAATATTATTATATAATCATTGGGTGACTAGAAATGTAGTTATAAATATTTTAAGCCTCCTCATCCACTCCATGGAGAGATAAAAATTAAATGACCATTGCAAGGGGTTAACAATACGGGAGATAGTTTTTTTGAAAACTAATTTAATAATATTTTTCAATGTTTTGGAATCATGAAAATATTTCAATTGTACCTTGTTTGGTTTTTATTTTAACATTACCATTTTGTATGAATAAACTACATTCCCTAATATTTAAAAACTAACAGGGTTGATATTTTACAATATTAATTGTCTTATTCTTGTGAGATGATATAAGAGGCTTTTTATTTGTCATAAAAATTACATTGCTGTACAATTTCATATCTCCCCACATTAAATAATGTTATAATATTTATAAATTATTTTGGCTTGATGTTTACATCAATTTGCACTAAATTAAGGGGATAGAGGATAATCATCATTAATATAAAATATCACAGAAAAAAATTATAAAAAAATAAAAATAATTAATAACTACGAAGTAACTATGATATATTGAAGAAATTTAATGAATTTCATATAACATATCTATCAAAACCTATTTTTTGGAAAAAAATCACATGATAATTTTAGTTCTTTTATTTCATTTATATTTAAATAATTAAAAAAATACCCTTTTCATATCTTTTTAATTTATTTAGAATTCATTAACTAAAAATTCAATTATTTTTGAGAGATGACATAGGATAATTACTATACTATACCAAATTATTTTAAAAAAATCCACATATTCAGTCATCAACTAACCATTCAATTATTATGCTTCATGATACTGTAATCATTCATCCACAATGAGAAAAAATATATAATAAACATACACAAAACCCAAAACTCAATATATAACCAAATACATATGTTCAATAATCATTTTAGGAATTTTTTACTCCCATAGTAGTAAAATAAAGATACATACATCAACATATTATGTCATCACCATGGTAGTGATTATAAATTGATCTTAATGTATTTAATTAAGATAACTATACATGTTTTTCCTATAAATATCAAATAGTGTAAGAAACACATTTGTCCACTTAATTAGATATATTAAAATTTATATGTTCCTTTCAATTAAAATATCTGTATAAAACTATCCAAAAAAACATTTTTTATCCCTTAATGGTAACTCAAAAGATGTTGTGAATTGATAATTTAAAATATTATGTAGAAAACCCTATGAAAATAATATATAAATTTCTATTAAAGTTTTAAATAATATATGAACTGTATTTTTTTACTATATTAATAATGTTCCATTTTATAGGAGAAAATATTAAAAAAATGTTTTTAATGAATTTTATTCAATTATATGAGTTATAAAAAATTTATAAAATCATATAAGAGAAACATAAAAGTAATGACCTATAAATGTGAATAAATATCTAAAATTGGTAATGTTTTTCTAGATAAGAACTCTCGTGTCCCCTATAAACCCATTATATTAATATATTAATGATCCTTCAATTAAAAATACAACACATTAAAAAAAACCTTGTGTGAGGATTCCAAAATAAGAAAGAGTAATAATCACAAATATGTAATATAAATAATATCATAAAATTAAATTATATATAACTAGATCTTCTATTATGACATAATTAAAAAGAGTAAGTGTAATAATTATCAAATAAGAAAATAATTATTATAGATTAAATGTTTAAAACAAAATATATAAGGAAGAATTTGTTAAAATAAACAATAACATATGAAGGTATTTATATTTATTAGTATCAATAATAGAATATGATATTTCATTATTCTATATATGTCTCATGATTAGTTCATTAGTTAAAAAAATAATAATGCACGACAATTATTTATTTAACATTTTACTTATTTTTATATATAACATTATTTCTTAAAGAATATTTTATTACGTATTCATGACTTGTTATTACAATTTAATCCAAGATTATAACAAAATTAATAATTTAAATAATCATTGGATCTATAATGGGTTGTTTACTCAAGTAGGATGGTTTCATGTGAATCTTATATATAGGTAGTATTAGAATGAATTTTATCTAGGATGAATAGTCTCATGCTTGGTCAAAGAATGATCCTAGATCCCATGCTATATGGAAGATTTTAGTTAGACTGATCTAAATTGTTATTTCATAATAAGGTCATACTCATAGAGACCATTCACTATATCTTGTTGTCATATAGGCCAAAATTCAAGGAATGGTTATGATACTATTGAGTTTTAATGGTAAACATTCATCTTTTGACACCCTATAGTCCTCTAAAATGACATGTCCTCTCCCCAAACATTATTAGGGGATTTATAGGCTGATCTAGTGTGATTTTGTCTTCATCACAACCTCTTATCAAGAAATAAATTTTGTGATTATGGGAATGGAAGATGGATCTAGGGGATTATAGACTTCAGCAATTTGCTTGTGTTTTACACTATTGAATTATAAAATTCTCATGAACAACAAGACTAGGTTGGTGGATCTAATTCTTTTATTTAATTAGGAAATATATTATAAATTATTGATTTATAATGTTGTTTTGATATTTTGTTTATAAAATTACATTGAATTTTATTATTTCATAAAATATGATGACTCATTCAAAATAGTTAATATTGAAATTATATTTCTTCATTAACCATAGATGTTTTGAATGAATATTTGGAATTAAAATGACTATTATCAGTTTAGTTGGATGAAATTAAATTTTATATAGAAAATGTGTTTTAAAAATGTGGACTTATTTTTAATTGAATTTAGAAATAATTTAATCAATGTTGTTGGTGTGTTTATGTTGAAATTGGGGATTGGTTTTTAAATTGATTTTTTTTAATTAATTGTTGTTTGATTTTTTCGAAAAATATGATATCATAAGTTAAATTTATTTTCAAGGTATTACCATGAAAATAATTATACTAAAATGTGTGGCTTAAATGAAAATTTCAAGACAGAAATTGCAATGTGTTTGTATTAAATTTTTTTGGTAAGAACTATTTTTAAAAACTATTAAATTAAAATATTCTAATGATAATAGTTAGAGAGATTTATGTATTTGAGTAATGGTTGGTATGATCAATCATGATTAGAGATTATTACTACTTTATTATTATGACTATATGTTCAGTGGTTTTTAAATGGTTGATTAAATGGTTCACACAAAAAACAATATGATTGATGAATTGATACCACTAAAAGAATGATTATTTGTACAATATATAAAGTGAAGGAAAAACTATGAAGCCCTTAATGGTAATCCTTAGATGATGGTATTGTTTTCATTAGAGGTATGTAGTTCATCATAGATTTTGGTAAATCTATATATTCCATGATATTTTGATAAAAAAATTTTCATAATGGATTGGTAAAAAATCTATTCCCCACTAGATTTTTTGGAATATATGTTTTCAATAATATTTGCGAAAAATAGTTGTTTTTGAAAATTTTTGTTTCTAAGGAAAACATCTGAATCATTAAAAAAAATCATTGTTGTATTGAATAAATGTTTTCAAATTAATTGTTTAAAAAAAAATATATTTTTGATTTCAATTTGTAATAAATAATTTTTCTATTTTTTTGAACTACTATTGAATTTTGATGTATTATTTTAATTATAATTGGAATTAAATTTCATGGACATAAAACTGTGTCCCTATTTACTCTTATTGAATTTATAGTCACATTTATCTGGTTAACAGGGTGGACATGTAGACCTGATTGGTTGTAATATAGGAAAAAAGAAGAAATCGTTCATTATCATTAGTGATCCATAATACCAACATAGAGTAATGGTAATGGATATAGTTTCTTATTTTTATATAATTGTAAATTAGTGTTAATGTATCAGTATTATTGTACAGTATACAATGTATAAGGACTTTTTTAAAGGAATGTTTACGTCGTCCCTCAAATTTTTGTTGCAAAAAATCATTACATAAATGGGTAATTCAGGGGAATTCACGCTTTATAGTATTTTTATTTGAAAAAATCATTTCAAAAGTGTTTTTTATCCCATATCACTTAATGGAAACATCTAGAAATCTATGGATATTCATGAGGCCGTATGGCATCCTAAATCAGGTTTCCGGAATCAAGATCCTTGGTTAGTGTGTGATAAAATATATCAAATAGGGATTTTTTTTCATATCATAGAAAGTCTAGATGGAATGAATAATATGATTTTTGTGATCCATAATATTTAAATAAAACATTATTACTAAACTTTTTATAGTAATCTCTAAGTCACCATAATATATAGAAAAATGACACATCATTGAAAACTTCATAGGATTTATATTCTTGTTTTATTAAAACATGATGAGTAAAAAAAGGAAATAGAACATGTTTTATGGTTTGAATTGTGTGGAATGGATCATATTGTTCATTTTATTTAGGAAAATGGTATTATTTTATGAAAAAATTATTTGAATAAAACAATGATTATAAGTAATTTGAATTTCTCTAGTTTTATTTTTATAATATTATTGGGAAAATTCTAAGGCCATGCGCTAAGATGACATGAGATATCAAGGCCCGATGTTCCGGTAATGATATGGTGAAAAATAATAAGTTTTTATAAAATCATGCATACAATTTATTATTTAAATATGAATAAATTCTAAATGGGTGCCCGAATCTGAAATATGAAGGCATTGGTACATCTATATAATTGAATTTAAATTAGGTAGGGTCTATCATTGATCATTACAGGTTGATGGTGAAATTTAGATTTTGGAAAGTAACATCATTATAGTATTTTTACATAAATATATTGTTTGGAATAAAAGAGACTCTCTTTAAAATATCTTTTTTTAGAAATCGTGGGTTATCACCACAACTCTTGAGTATTCTTGAGGTATAGAGAAGAAGGTTCTCCGAGTGTTTTGGTGAATCCTGATCCAAAATATTATTGGTGCATAGCAGATCGATGAACAACAGTGGATCAAGGATCAGAGACGACACATAATTTCGTTCATCATCAATGACTAATCTAACTTCAAGGTAGGGTGTCGATCTCTTCATGATTTATTTCCCCTTCTTAAATTCAAATTATTAATGTGGACCAACCCACAAATAGGCTAATCCGTGGTTCGATCATTCTTTCTGGGTGGATATTTTTGACAGGGATTAAAGGGATGTTAGATCTTTGGGAATATCATTCTATTATTATTCATTAAATCATATAATATGAATGGATCATGTCCAAAACGAACAGGGCCAAGATCCATCGAATTTTTCACTCATGTGATTTTTATCTATACCCTTATTTCATGAATCCCCTGTTACTGATGAATAATGGTCTGAGAGTCAGGATTTGATCCCATAGCGGCGTAAGATGATGGTTGTGCAAGACAAAAACTCCAACCGGTTCAGGTTGAGTATGGTGGGGCAAGGCTCCTGGGTTATAGTCTCGTGGCGGAGGTAACATAGTCCTGGTAGGGGTGGCCAGGCCTAGCTGGGTGCGATAGGAACAACCACCAGTAGGGTGGCTAGTGGCTACAATTGGACAGAGATCAAGAGGGACTGCATCTGAGAGGGATACCATGACGGCGCATGCCTTGGGCGGAAACCATGTGTCGTGGTAGCAGTATATGGTGACATATACTGGAGACGCTTCAGACAGTGGACCCCGAGGTGATGCAGGCTACGAGACTAGGTCGAGGAAGTGGGCCAGCTATGTGAAATGTGGTTTGGTGTTGTGTTGACTAGGGGAGCCAATTGGCCATGCAGTCGGGCAACAACGTGGACTAGCGGGGCATGGAGAGTGTGGGATGTGTTAGGTAGAGAAAATTAGGCATGTGCAATGTGGTTTGGTCAGTAGTAGTGGGATGTACTAGTATCCTAGTGGGATACACCATGTGGCCTTGTGGCCTAACTGGACGGGCCGATCCAGGTCGGACCCGGCCTTAACAAGACCCTTTTCACTATATTTTCAATTTCTTCTAAATAGGAGGACTATTTAACTAGTTTAATGTGGTATTACGACAGATGAGATGAGATGATAATTTTGATGTACTGTATGCGATACTTTTTGGATGTTGGATTACATCCTAATGGATTGAGGAGTAGGTTCTCCAGAAATAAGCGTGTTATGAGTGGAATCATGTGGTTGAATATGATAATGTTATCATGGTTACTATGTGTATTTGGGGATGAATGACCCAATGAATTTCTATGTGCCGTCACTGCTTTGTGGACCATCTATGCTCCGTGGGCCATCAACACTCTGTGACACATCGATAACCCTTTCACCATAGACGCTCTATGATTCATCGATGATCCATGCACTAGGTATTCCCTAGGTTCCATTGACACCTGAGGCACCATCACCACATTGGGAACCATCAACGCGACATGTTCCATTAATTCTATGTACACCATTGATGCACGGTGTGCAATCAATGCTTCAAGATCCATCAATGATCCTTGCACCATTAACACTTCTATTTTCTGGGAGACTGAGAGATCTGTCTACTATAACTGGAAATCCTTCTCATCATGATTTAGAGTTATACTTGTGTGAGATGACCATATTGACTATACTTCATTTGTTTCCGCTATGGTGTACTTCATGTGTTTTTTTGGGGTCTACTTCATGTGTTATCTTTGTTGTTTTGGGGGTGTCCTACTATATATTGTTTTACACACCCCATCATGGGTTTTCCTATCACGTGTTGTGTCTTGTGCAGATGATCAATGAATTGATGGTTTCATCTGTGGACTAGGACCAGTTGGTGCATAGACTGATCAAACAGATATGTGGTGTTCCTAAGGCGTCAAACATTTTTCCAATTCATACTCTTCTGGTATGGTTTTCTATGGATGTGTTTCAATAAATTTTTCAATCACATGATAGACACTTTATTTTGATGGGCTTGTATTCTTTCATTGTTTACATTACATTTTTCTTACTGTCATACTCTATGGTTAGTATCTCACTGTATGCATTCCTTTATTACTTAGTGTTTTCACATTTCCACATTTTGGGATGGGATAATTGTGAATTTGTATAGGTACACAGGAAAATGCCTCCAATTTGTGGGATATTCCTACAAAGTTCAAATCACCACCCCCCGGCCAATCAGAGGGGGGCTTGGGGTAGTCAAAACATGGGACTCTCTGGGAAAATTCTTTAAATAGTGGTATCAGAGGCATGTGAGTTATAAAAAACAAACCAAGAGTATTTGAGAATGGTTTTGGGAAATAGTGTCAAGTGTTTCATGTTCATCGTTCAGATCGCAGACTCCCATGCTTGTGCGGAAGCTGACATATCCATACAACATGACTTTAAATCCTTCATTTTGACTTGGTACATGAAAACACTAGTTGACGGGATAATTAATGGTACATGAATAATTTAGGATTAGGTGTGTTCTTATTTCCTTATTGAGTCTGTGTCAGCATAGCAGGTATACTCTATTGATTGTGGTAAATCTTTTAATGTTACAGGATTCATCATAGAGGAATCTATATAGGATTTTGATGTGTGATCATAATGATGATATTAATAAATATGAGGTCTTGTTATAGGGTCTAGTACCAGAGGTAGCATCCATGAATGATGTACCAGTGATACCACCCCATATAGAGTAGATGTTACTACCAACCCTACCAGTAAAAGATGCACACAGGCTAGGTGCCTTTCATGAGTTCCAGTGGTAGTGAACTCCATGGTTCTAGGGTGAGCCAGACCCCCAGTCATCTAAGGATTGGGTGGATGTGGAAACGTTTTTCTTCCTCCTGCTAAGGAAACATCTCGACATGATGGAAGTCTTAGCCATGAGTCTTCTATATGGTTCATTGGGGAGATGTTGGAGCTCAGTGATCCAGATGAAAAACGAGCCAAATATCACTTGGATATACTTCGAGAATCATTTCAGAGGGAAATCCTATCCAGAAACATTGTGCTCTGTGTGTAAACAGGACCTACTACATCTGAAGTAGGGAAGAGAGACATTAGTGTTGTGATTGAAGATTTTTATAGAGTTTTCTAATTATTCCTCATATAAGGTTCATGACCCATTCATTATGGCCCGAACATTTTAGCATGGACTATTCCAAGAGATTAGGGAATCCTTGATATTATTAAGCATTCTGACACCTGCTGGTGTACTGATGTGAGCTCTACTTGTAGAGAGATTTCTAGTGAGTAGACACCAGCAATATCAGATACCATCATGTTTCAGGTAGTTGAATTATTAGTGGCAGGTAACTGATAGTTTACATAGAGATGCTACAATATTTTTAAGATCAAGGGATGACACTAGGTTATGGGGTTATTAGTGTGAGGATCCCAGGGAAGAGTGAGTCAGCCTAAGGACATATTGTGTTACTTATGAGGGGGTCAGAGAATTCATTCTAGAGACTATCTAACCTATCATATAACTAATTAGGGGAGGTTCGAGGGACTACTGAGGTTGAGGCAAAGGTTGGAACAGGGTGGTCTGCCTTGTGGAATAAATGGAAGAGGATATGGATAGATAATAAGAGTTGGTCGAAGGATCAAGTTATTACCACCACTATCTCCATGTGGTCAAACATGGGCTCAGGGAGATGGTGTTCAGGAATGAGGCCAGTATCAGGTTTTGGAGGCTTATGACCGCGATTCACTAGAGATAATTAGAAGTATGCTCTGTACCTTTTCCACCCTACACATAGTTTTGATAGTCATATGTTCTAGTCACACATTTCTCCCCAAGACCCCTGTTTGAGACACGAATATTCCAGTAGATCCATTGAATTGATCCCTATGCATAGAGACTCCAACATGAGAAGATTACATGGTCACACATCGGTTCTGATAGTGTGAACTTACTTTAGGGGGTGATATTTTCTGATGGGATCTCTTGGTGGCAGCACCAAGGCCTTAAGTCACCATCCTTGGTATTCACTAATTATCTATAGTTCATGCCCATATTTACTTTTTTAGGTGCGCTATGTGGTGTTTCCGTGTATATAATAATAGGTATTCATTTTTAAAAAAAAAAAAAGAAAACCCAATAATCCAAGGTTGAACTCACACATAGGAGGGTGTATCCAATCACAGACCAATTTTCTAGTGTGACCCTTGGTGTAGTGGATGAGATGAATCCTTAGTTTCCTGTAGTGGTGGATGAGTACGAGGAAATATTTTTGAAATATTTTCTTTTATTAAATCCACATTGGGAGGTGGATTTCAACATTGATATTTACCTTGGGATGACACTGATATCTTCACTTGCATATCAGATGGATCTTACAGAGCTTCATGAACTGATGGAACATTTGAGGGACTTACAAAGGAAGGGAATCAAGAGAACATGTGTTTAACCTGGGCAACCCCATTATTGTTATCAAAAAAAGAAGATGAGAGCTTGAGGTTATGTGTGGACTTATTCCACCTGAACCAGGTGACAATGATTAATATTTATACACCACTGATGATTAACGATATCTACAATAATTTGAAGGGAGAGAGCTATTTCTCAATGACAGACCACAGATCTGGCTATCACAATTTTCTTGTATGGGATAAGGACATCTTGAAGTCGCCATTTAGATGTTGGAATGGCCACTAAATGTACATAGTGATGTCATTTTTCATGATCAACAACCAGCAAGTTCTCATGGAACTCTTGAAAAATATATTATAGTCTTACTTAGACTGGTTCATCATTGTCTTTATTGATGGAATCCTAGTGTACTCAATGTCTGAGGAGGTTCATGAGATATAAATGAGGATGGTATTGGACACACTATAAGAGGAAATTATTTATAATAATTTGTTGATGTTTCTATTTTGGATTCAGGTGGTCCACTTTCTGGGCCATGTCATTTCAGAGGTTGTATTTTCACTAGATCCTGTAAAGATTGAAAATGTGATTTCTTAGGAGCCACACATGATTGTTACCAAGGTGTGGATTTTCATAGGTTTGTTCAGATACTATCAGAGGTTTGTACCCTATTTTTATAGGGTATCAACACCTTTTATATCCTTGACACAGATGGAGAAACCATTCTTGTGGATAGAGAAGTGCCAACATTACTTTTAGGAGCTAAGGCAGTGGTTGACCAGCATTCCAATCATAAGATTAACAGAAGAGGGTGTTGAGTAAATGGTGTTGTACAATGGATCATGGATCAGTATTTTTTGGGTACTAATGCAAGGAAAAGTGGTGATTACCAATGGTTCATACCAGTTAAGTCAGCATGAGAAGAACTATGTGACCCATGATATTGATCTTGGATTGGTTGTATTCACATTGACGATGTGGAAAAGATACCTGATGGGATTGAAATTTATTGTATTCTCTGACTATAATAATATCATGTATATCTTGTCCTAGATGGATCTGAACTTGAGATACATATGATGACTATAATTACTCTAAAACTATGACTTTAAGATTGTCTATACTCTTGGGAAGGGGAATGTAGTGGTGGATGCTACTAGAAGAAGATCTAGGGAGTAGTTTCTGAGTGAAGAATCAGAGTAGTTTTTTGTGTTATAGATATCCTTTGTGGATGGAAATTGATAATAGTTACTCCATTAGATGGTTTTCACCCATACACTATTATATTGAGTCGGGGAGGCATACCTATGAGATGTCGACTGTGATACCTAACATGCTCAGATTTCAACAGGGAATACCACTGATAGATAATCGAAAGGTGATGATCTCTTCATTCTCTTATAAGTAATCACAATAGAACTAGCTACATTACATGATATGTTATTGATATAGTTCCATAATTCCCCTTCTGAGGAACATCTTGGAATGGAAAAGATGTATTCGGACCTTTGACCTCAATTCTGGTGGATGGGGATGAAAATTGTTGTGGAAGAGTTGGTTTCTAGATGCATCACTTATCTGCAAGTGAAGGATAAGAACTAGGTTCTAGAGGGCTTGACCAAGCCACATGACATTCTAGAGTGGAAGTGGGAAGGAATATTGATGGAAATTGTGACCAGTTTACCATGCACATCCAGGGGTCATGATACTATCTGGGTGATCATTGACCCACTCACCATGTTAGTCCACTTCCTACGAATCTATGACCAGAGCTCAGTAAGGAGACTAGGATGCATCTACATAAAGTATATAGTTAGAATCCATTGAGTCCCATCAACAATAGCATCAAATCATGATTCTCTCTTTACATCCAGGTTGTGGAAGATATTTTAGAAGGCATTTGGTAATCATTTGTTCTCGTGCACAATGGCTCATCCCCAGGCCGATGTCTAGATGGAGTGGACCATCCAGGTTCTTGAGTACATATTATGGGATTGCATCCAAGATATTTTATATAGTTGGTAGGATCACCTACCATTGGTGGAGTTTTTGTACATAAAAAGCTACCACTCTACCATTTTTATAGAACAATTCGAGTCCTTTTATGGGTAACCATGTGGGTCACCACTATGATGGACAGACCTAGGGGAGTCAGCATTGATAGGTCCAAAGTAGGTGTGGGATACCACCGAGAAGGTGTAGATCATCCATGAGAAAATGAGGACTATGCAGAGCTGAACTAAGTCTTATGATAATAGGAGGAAGAGACCATTGTAGTTAGTGGAGGGAGACCATTTGTTACTTTAGGTTTCAACTTGATAAGGATTGGAGTGATTTGGATAGCGAGGATTGTTATCTTCAAGATACATAAACCATTTTCATATTCTGAGAATAGTTGCTGAGGTGTCGTATTTCCTAGATCTTCCCCCGAAGATGCATTTGGTGGATTATGGATTCCATTATTTGTAACTGATGAGGAAGGTGCATGATCTATCACACATAATCAATTGGGGAGAGATGGAAATTTATGATGGGGTGACTTTTGTAGAGAACTTGGTAAAGATCACGGATAAAAAGGAGTATATTATTCATTGTTGGATGATTCTCCTAGGGCTCATTTGATGGAAGCAGGATAATCTCTAGGATAGAAATTGGGAGAGGGAGGCCCTAATCTATGCTCATCACCCTCATAATTTTTTTGAGAATCATTTGTTTGGGATTTCATGGACGTAAAACCCTTAGGTGGGAAAATTTAATGACCAGTATGTTCTTTAGTTTTATTTTTATAAATTAATTGGGAACATTATGCAACTAGGCACTAAGATGGGTTGTGATTTCATTTCTCGGTGTTCTTGGAATTAAATTGTGGAAAATGTTAGGTTATTAATAATGTGTGTTGGCGGTTTCTCAATTAAATGGGAATAAATTCTAAAAAGGAGTCCAGATCAGAAATATGGGGGAACCATTGCATCCAGAGTAGTGACATTACCTTATATAGGTCATTACATCAACCGACATGGGTCGACGGTGAATTTTAGATTTTGGATTCTAACATTAATAAAATATTTTAATAAATATTTATTGTTCGACACATTAGAGATTCACTTTTAACAAAAAAATTTCAGAAATCTAGGGTTATATAAATTAGCCTAGAGTTTCCTTGAGGTAGAGGGAAGAAGGCCCTCCTAGTGTATTGGTGAATCATGATCGCCTATTTTATCAGAGCACGACATATTAATGAATGTTGGCGGATCAAGGAATGAAGATGACATATAAAACCATTCAACATCAATTACTCAACCAACCATGAGGTTGTGTGTCTTTGTATTTGTGATTTAGATCCCCTTATTAAATTAAAAATAAGAATGTAGACTAACCCACCAATAGGTTGATCCATGGTTTGATCATACATGGGGGATGTATAATTTTTATGGGGATTAATGTGATGATATATCTTTGTGAATATCATTTTATTTTTCTTAGTTAAACCTTCTAACATGAAAGGATCAAGGAAGAAATAAACAAGGCCAATATCCATAAAATTGGGCATTCATGTGATTTTTCAATTTCAACTAATCTTCTATATTTCTTGTTCCCCACGAATTATGGTCCATGACCGGGGTTTTTAACCCGCATTAGTGTAAGGCAGTAGCATTAAAGGCTGCGGCGACTCCAACTAGTTCAGGCAGTGCACAACAGTGAAAGGCTATCAGCTGGGTGGTCGGCGATGGAGTCAAAACCAAATTGTCTAGGAAAACAGGGCTATGTGGATTATAGTATGAATAGATGCTGGTTGGGTGGAAGATGGTGGTGACCGGAAGTAGTACAAGATGGACGACGTTGGAGAGGAGGGCCACTGTGGTGCATTCCATGGGTGGCTGCTAGTGGCTATAGTTGGAGGCCACGATGGAGGCATATGGGGATAAGAATTAGAGCCACATAGGATGGTAGACCCCATGGAGATGTAGTCCATAGAGCAAGTTGGAGAAGGTAGACCAACCACGTGAAATGCGATCGAGTACCGCATTGACCGAGGGAGCTGGTTGGCCACGTAGTCGGGCGACTACATGGACCATAGGGACGCTGTAACAACCGAGACATTTATGAGAAATATTCTGTATTTATGTTATATAAATCATCAAAGGAATCATTCACTACACCCAACACTAGCTTGGCTATCTTTACACGCAACCGCGACCTTCCTCGATAGCTTGCATCGTACACAATACCGAGTTTCACTAAACAACAATATGCTATTAAAATATTATTAAAACTAGCTGTTATGAATATTACTAACTGAATTTTGAATTTTATAACATTTTAATTCAACTTTTAAATTTTCTATAATGAGGTATAAAAGAAAAATCAGTTTTTTTGGATAAAAGAAATATTTTTCGAAAAATTCAGTTTTTCCACCTTTTGATGGTGCACCAACATTAAATCTAGTATTTGAAATGTTTATAAGTTAAATTTGAAAAAATAAAATTCTTCTTTTTAATCAGGGTATAAAAATTTACTTTGGATAGATTTTTGATATTTTTCTGATAACTTTCATATTACGATGAATAGTAAAAATACGCTAATTTTTATTTAAAAATAATTTTTTTCATTGAGATAATTTATATGGATAAATTATAATATTGAATGGTTTTAAAGTATAAATTGAATATATTTTTACCATTTAATATAATGTATGTCATTAAAATTAATTTCACATTGAATTCATAGGTAAAAACATTTCAATCTTTGGCAATGTTTTAACTTCTAAAACCCGTTTTCTTAACAACGGAATTTATTTTAAATTAATTACTGCAACTTATATGTTTTGAATTTTGAAAAATGGATCAATATTCAGAATCAGTGGGTCCAAATTATGTTAATAGGATACTTTTTATTTTTGGGTATTATGAATAGTTACTACGGTAAATTTTATTTACCATAGTTAAAGATAAATCGGGTAATTAAGGGTAAATATAAGATTATAAAATTACCCTAACACCTACCAAAATCCTATTGGATGACTAAAAGTAGATCCATATCACCTAAGGGTCGGATTATATTCATTTAATGGACTTTTTTCCATGATAATAATTTAATTATTATTAAAACCAAAGAATGCGACAACATGTCTCTTTCTTAAATATTATAAGTATAATAATTATAATTTTGTTGATAAAATTAATGCAACATCGAACATGAATAGTCTCCAGAAAGCTAATACAATTATTTACATCATAGTAATTTATTTAGAATTTTTTGGGATTAAATAATTATCATTAATTATGACACAATAGTGATGTTGTAATTATTTTATTAATTAGAATATCAAATAAATTGTTTTAAAAATATTAAAATAAATATTATATTAACTATTTAATGTGCTACACTAATTTTATAGATACATATGACATTTTATGAATCTATTAAATCTTTTATTTCGAACATATATTTTCTATATATTTCTTTTAAATTCAAATAATTGAATAGTATCAAAATTGACACTATTGTTATTTTATAAAAATAGCATATTATATAATTGTTTAAAAATCACAAAAATATTTAAAAATTATAAATTAAAATTTATATGGTCTAAAATGTCATAAAGTGTAAAATTATGGAAAATTCACAACACATATGTAATTATTTATAATAATTTAAAATTTAGAATATTATTAGCACAAATAAAATTAAATTGATAAATAAGGATAAATCAATTTGATAATGTATAAAATAAATTCCTAACATGTATAAATTTTATTGGATGATGATATTACAACCCAATATCATCTTATATTCGAATATTATTCATTTTTGGATGTTTTTAAGTGGGGTTTGGATTTAATATAAACTACTATTTCTTATATTTCCA
Organism: Viscum album; assembly: GCA_963277665.1. Lineage (NCBI taxonomy): Eukaryota > Viridiplantae > Streptophyta > Magnoliopsida > Santalales > Viscaceae > Viscum > Viscum album. Next base: position 1,060,964,488 of record OY728120.1, on the reverse strand, counting down.
AAGGTGCCCCTCTCCTCCCTTATAAAAGGGCACCTCCTCCCTCTATTCCTCACACCAATTTGAGCCTTCAAGCTCTCCCAAACCCTGCCCATTTAACTTCCCCACTTACATAGAAACCTACTAGAGGTACTAGTCTTATCAAAAGACCAACTCTAGTGCCTTAAGAGAAAGTCTAAAGGAGGCACTTCGAGAAAGAGGTAATACCTTCTACCATTGTCTTCAAGTTCCATTCTTCATCTACTCCCTATTAATTAGTGGTGTAATTATGAGGTAATAACATAAGTATCACTCATATACTGATATGTTATTATAAATATGAAATAATCCTATTTCACCTCTTATGCATCCTACAGGAAACGAAATCAGCGCGCGTGCGTACGTACGGAATACCGTCTCCACGCTGTGCTGTAATCTATTTCCCACCACCTTACTTGGATGGGTATAAGGGTGAAAGTAATGAATATATATATGATTATTGTAAAGTTATATTGATTCTGAAATAGTATACATACACTCCATTACAATTCAACAAATCATGGGAACGATATCATCGCTCGTGCGTACGTACAGAATACCGTCTCCATGATGTGATGTGATTCGTTCTACATGATCTTCATTTCATAATGATTATATAAATGAATTGAATGATTGAATATAATATGTATTACACTAATACCATTCTAGAAATGAGGTATCTATAACCTAAAGAGAATAATAAGAATTTATTTGACAAACACGCATAAGAACAAAAAGTAATAAACACCCGAATAACAAGTAGTAATGAAATATTACTAATAAGAAGCTAATAATATGACCATATATGATATCATAAAAATAATTATGATTCTGTAATAATTCAATAACATTATTTAAATCATTATACAAGTGGTTCAGACACTTTCGACGCAAATCAGACCTAAGGTAGGGGAAATATCACAATCTCATTTTTATCTGAGATTGTTTATACTTTGGTATTTACTAGGGTGTATTTTACCATCCACATCCATGTTTCCTCAATATTTAATATTATTTACATCCAACATAAATTTTTTAAATCCAATTTTACCCTTCGGTGATTTTTTAGTAAAAGATATGAATGGAATCTTTTGTCGGTTTTCGTACGAGGTACTTTTTGACTTTTCCGACAAAAGTACGAGAAGATTGTTTCTTAACTTATACGACATGAATGGGTTGTTAAAACATTATTTCCAAGAATATTCTTTTACAAGTTTTCAAGTTTATTTTTAATCAACTTCTTTTAGTTTAAAATTGTATGACATGTTAAGAAAGGAAAAATGTTTTTGAAGTAGAAATGATTTTTCCTCAAGAATGGAGTTCAAGAGTGTTATCAAAATTATTTTCCATCTAAGATAATATAGGGTTCTATTTATATCCCTTTTATTACATGGATTTTTTTATGTTTTGATGGAAATATTTTTATTAATTACTTTATCTTATATGAATTTTTTTATGATGTCACGATGTTTAAGATTTCTATTTTAATTACATGGGTTATGCTATGATGTATGGTTTATGATTTTGTGGCACACATAAGAATGGTATAATTAAGAGATTGGTGGGACCTATATCTCCCTCCAATGCATTGGGTTAAGATTTTATATCTCATGAGATATACATGGCTGGAACGGTGGGTTAAACCGGTTCAGTGAAACTGGACTGAAATGAGGAGTGAACTCGGTTAACAAATGGACTTTGTCCACTAAGATAGTCTTTGAAATGAGTATTGGCTAATAAGAAATGATTATCTAGGATTATGTGTGTATGGAACAATGTTTCATGTTTTATGTTATGATCAATGGGATTTCATTTCACTACTATGATTTATCCAATGTTATAAAATTATGCTCTCTTTTGCAGGTTAAGATTTCCAAAATGTTATGTTCTTATGAATATGATGTGATTGATATTTCTTTTGTTTACCCTTACTGAGCATTTGAGCTCACCCTTTTGTATGTTTTCTTTCCCTGGGTCAGGAAAAAGCTTATTAAGTAAGATATTCCAAAAGGGACTATAGATATGATGAAATAAATGAGAGACAATGTTGACGCTTTATGAACCAGTTGTTTATGTTTCCCAGTTTCTAAAGACACTATACCTATACGGTCCGTTCATGGTTTAGTTATATGTTTTAATAAGTATGATTCAATTTGGAATTAATAACAATGTATGTAATGTATGGGTCGTTATAGTTGGTATCAGAGGAAAGGTATAGTCAAACTTTGGAAACAAGGATGTGAAAGCCTTAGTAAGAACCCTATGGAAAAGTCTAAGCATAGAAAACAATCTTAGTGTTTTAGAAATGACCGTGAATAACCTAGGATAAGACCTTAAGTGTGAAATTTTATTATTGATTATGTGGTTTTCCTATTATAATTTGTGTTGCTCACACTATTCTTCTTGGTTTTAGTCAATGGATGGAACCCGATGGAACCGTGTTAATGTGGAATGCGACTGGAAATGAAATGATTGTCCCCATGAGCAACCAAACGTTATGGGAGCTATAATGAAAAATCTTATAGCCATTCCCACACAACTTTCTGAAGCTATGAATCATGCTGGACTTCCAAACGAGCAAAGTAATTAGCAACATTCTAATGAATCCTTCATGAGGCAGCGTCCACCTTATTTCAGTGGGTCTACTTATCCATTAGTTTCTGAACAATGGATTAGTACTACTAAAAAGATATTTTTAGTTCTTCAATGTTCTGAACATGATAAAGTCATCCTAGCAGTGTATCGTTTGGAAGGAGATGATGATCAATGGTGGAATCTTATTAAGAATACGAGGAAAAGGGATGAAATTGAGTCCATGGAATGGGACGAGTTCAAGAACTTATTTTTCAATAATTACATCCCTTGTATTCTTCGAACAAAGATGGAGAAAGAGTTTCTTGAACTAATGTAGAATGATGATGAATCTGTTGGTACATATGAATCAAATATTACAAGACTAGCAAGGTACGCTTCTGGTATTATTATCCAACCTGAGAGTAAGATCGATATATTATTTAGTGGCTTAAAACCAAGTCTTTGAAGGTCATTAGCCATAAGGGACTTCAAGAGCTACGAAGAAATTGTTCTATGTGCTCTCAAAGTCGATATGGAGATTGGAGTAACCCATCAATCATATTGGTTTGATAAGAAGAGGAAAATGGAATTCAATGGAAAATCTAAAGAGAACACTGAAAAAAAGATGATCCTTCCCTTATGCTCAACGTGTGGAAAGAAACATGGAGGGAGTTGTCTTAATGAGACAAGAAAATGTTTCAAATGTGGAAAGGAAGGTCATCGGGCATTTGAATGCCACAATTATGGGAATAAGATGTCTAATGATGCAAAAAAAGGAAGGGACACACAGAATGAACCTACTACACTTCAATGTTTCATGTGCAAGGAGATGGGGAATTATGCCAATAAATGCCCTAATCCAAGGGTTGTTGATGATGATCGATATCAAAAAAATCTTAAGGCTAAAGACAAAGGAAAGTCACATGCAATTTCTATCAGTGATGTGGAGTACGATAACGATGTGGTGAAAGGTACACTTACCATCCACACCAAAGTAGCAAATGTTTTATTTGATTCTTTATCCACCCACTATTTTATTTCTGAAGATTTTTCTAAGGGTATCATCGTATTACCTAAAAAATTAGATGTTGAGTTAGCTGTGAAAACACCTAATGGCACAACAGTCGCATCAGAAGTTTATAATTCTCCCCGATTGTAGTTTGTGGGAAAGTGCTTCCTGCAAATCTTGTGATCCTTCCTATAGTGGAATTTGATGTGATTCATGGCATGGATTGGATTTCTTTATATGGAGATCATATCAATTTCCAAATAAGGGAAGTCACATTGCATATTCGAGATCAATCTATGATCGTCTATCTATTAAAGGATGAACATAACCTTCCAGTGGAAATTTCTTCCATCTTATGGGTCTTGATTCCACTTAATGAAGGTTATTTATCTCAAATGTTTGGTGGGAAACTCACAATAAAGAATATGCCCATTGTACTAGAGTTTGATGATGTCTTTCCAGAGGAATTGTCGTGTCTTCCACCAAATCTTGAAGTTGAGTTTTCAATAGAACTCGTACCGGGTGCTTTCCCTATTTCAAAGACACCTTATAGAATGGCCCCAATTGAGTTGTAGGAATTGAAGAAGAAACTCCAAGAGAATCTTGATAAGGGATTCATACGCCCTAGTGAGTCAACTTGGGGAGAACCTATTCTATTTGTTAAGAAGAAAGACGGATCAATGAGACTCTTCATTGATTATCGAGAACTTAACAAGATCACTATTAAGAACAAATATCATCTTCCACGCATAGATGACTTATTTGACCAACTACGCAGTGCTCAATACTTTTCCAAGATTGATCTTCATTCAGGGTATCATCAATTAAGGGTCAAAAGGGAGGATATACCAAAGACGGCTTTCCCTACAAGATATGGACACTATGAATTTATAGTGATGCCATTTGGTCTTACTAATTCCCCTGATATCTTCATGGATCTGATGAATAGAGTCATTAGAGACTATCTTGATCAGATTGTGGTAGTATTTATAGACGATATTCTTGTCTATTCAAAGAGCATGGAAGAACATGAAGATCACTTGAGAATTATATTGAAGACCCTGAGAAAGGAGAAGATTTATGCCAAATTTACCAAGTGTGAATTTTGTCTTCAAAAAGTTGCATTTTTGGGTCACATAATCTCAAAAGAGGGGATATCTGTGGATCCAGCAAAAACAGAGGTTATCGAAAGTTGGTCGAGACCAACAACAGTAACTGAGATCCGAAGTTTTCTTGGTTTGGATGGATATTATCGACGTTTTGTGAAAGATTTTTCACGATTATCTATTCCACTCACCATGTTGAATCGAAAAGGAGTTAAGTTCGTATGGACGGATGAATGTGAAGAGAATTTCAAGGAGTTGAAAAGAAGGTCACCCAGTGCACCTGTACTCACACTTCCTTGTAGTGGAGAATGGTTTGTGAACTATATTGATGCATCCAATAAGGGACTGGGATGTGTTCTCGTGAAAAATGATATGGTGATAGCTTATGCCTCACGACAGTTGAAAATCCATAAGCAAAATTACCCAACTCATGATTTGGAGTTAGCTGTGGTAATATTTGCATTAAAGATTTGGAGGCATTACCTTTATGGTGGAAGGTGTGATATTTATACTGGTCATAAAAGTTTAAAGTATATTTTCACACAAAATTAGTTGAATATGAGTCAAAGAAGATGGTTGGAGCTGATTAAGGATTACTAATGCTCAATTCATTACCACCATGGGAAAGCAAACAATGTGGAAGATGCATTAAGTCGACAAGACCATGCCAGTTTATCCATGATGAGGATCACAAAAGATCCAATATTTATGGATTTTAAAAGGATGGATCTTGGAATTATAATGGAAGGGGGAAAATCGTATCTTTCTCAAATGAATGTTCAACCATATATACATGTAAAGATTAAAGAGGCACAGAATGAAGATGAAGAGTTACAAAAGAAGGTGAGAAATGTTCCTGAATTAAACCATGATTGTGATGGGATAATAATGTTCATGAATCGGGTTTGTGTTCCTCCCATCCCCAAATTAAAGAAGGAGCTACTGGATGAGGCTCATAGTTCTTAATTCTCTATTCATCCTAGATGCACGAAGATGTATAGGGACCTGAAAGAGTACTTCTGGTGGGATGGCATGAAAAGCGATGTTGCTAAATATGTCTCTCGATGCTTGGTTTGTCATCAAGTTAAATATGAGAGACAAAAGTCTAAGGGGATATTACAACCATTGCCCATACCCGAATGGAAATGGGAAATCATAACTATTGACTTTTTCACAGGACTTCCTAAAACATCCAAAGGCAATAATGCTATCTGGGTCATAGTTGACTGTCTTATAAAGTCTGCACACTTAATTGATATTAGATAGGATTTCTCTCTAGATCATATTTACAGGATATGTGTAAAGGATGTGGTAAGATTGCATGGAGTACCAGTTTCTATTATATCTGATCTGGATCCAAGATTTACCTCGAAGTTCTGGTGAAGTCTTCAGAATACTCTAGATACAGAGTTGAGTTTCAGCACTACTTATCATCCTCAGACAGACGGTCAGTCTGACAGAACAATTCAAACTCTAGGAGATATGTTGAGAGCTTGCTCTATGGATTTCAAAGGTGGTTGGGATCAACACCTACTTTTGGTGGAATTTTCTTATAATAATAGCATTCACTCCAGTATTCTGATGGCTCCTTATAAAGCTCTCTATGGAAAGAAATGCAGGACTCCAACTTGCTGGGATGAAGTTGGGGAAAGAAAGCTATTAGGACATGATCTCATTGATGAAATGGCAGAAAAGGTCAGATCTTTTCAACAACACATAAGAGCAGCTCAGATTCGACATAAAAGTTATGCCGACAACCGAAGAAAAGACCTAGAGTTTGAAGTGGGTGGTAATGTGTTCTTACGAATATCTCCCTGGAAGAGGGTCATGAGATTTGGAAAGAAGGGGAAGTTGAGCCCTAGATATATCGGTACTTTCGAAATACTGGATTGTGTTGGGAAGGTAGCTTACCGATTGGCTCTTCCACCGAATCTCTCTCAAGTACATGATGTGTTCTATGTATCGCTCCTGAGAAAGTACATACCTGATCCTTCACATGTACTCAGGTCAGAAGTTGTACCGCTGGACAAGATATTTCTTATAAAGCACAACCGAAAGAGTTTCTTAGATCGTAGCAAAAAATTCCTACGAAACAAGACCACTCGATTGGTTAAAGTTTTATGGAGGAACCACCAATTAGAAGAAGCTACATGGGAGCTTGAGGATATGATGAGGGAGAGGTATCCTCATCTATTTGTTACAAAGTGACGAATTTCGAGGGAGAAATTAATTTTAAGGGGGGTAGAATGTAACACCCAAGACTTTTATGAGAAATAATCTGTTTTTATGTTATATAAATCATCAAAGGAATCTTTCACTACACACAACACTAGCTTCACTTGCTTTACACGCAACTGCGGCCTTCCTCGATAGCTTGCGTCGTACGCAATACCGAGTTTCACTAAACAACAATATGCTATTAAAATATTATTAAAACTAGCCTTTATGAATAGTTCTAACTGAATTTATAATTTTATAACATTTTAATTCAACTTTTACATTTTCTAGAATGAGGTATAAAAGCAAATCAGTTTTTTTGGATAAAAGAAATATTTTTAAAAAAATACAGTTTTCCCGCCTTTTGATGGCACACCCACATTAAATCTAGTTTTTGACATGTTTATAAGTTAAATTTTACAAAATAAACTTCTTCTTTTTAATCAGGGTATAAAAATTTACTTTGGATAGATTTTTGATATTTTTCTGATAACTTTCATATTTTGATGAATAGTAAAAATATGCTAATTTTTATTTAAAAACAACTTTTTGCATTGAGATAATTTATATGGATAAATTATAATATTGAATGGTTTTAAAGTATAATTAGAATATATTTTTACCATTTAATAAAATATATGTCATTAGAATTAATTTCTCATTTAATTCATATGTAAAAACATTTCAGTCTTTGGCAATGTTTTAACTTCTGAAACCTATTTTCTTAACAACGAGATTTATTTTAAATTAATTACTGCAACTTATATGTTTTGAATTTTGAAAAATGGATTCCATATTCAGAATCAGTGGGTCCAAATTATTTTAATAGGATACTTTTTATTTTTGGGCATTATGAATAGTTACTACGGTAAATTTTATTTACCATAGTTAAAGGTAAACCGGGTAATTAAGGGTAAATATAAGATTATAAAATTAACCTAAAACCTGCCAAAATCCTGTTGGATGACTAAAAGTAGATCCATATCACCTAAGGGTCGGATTAGATTCATTGAATGGACTTTTGTACATGAAAATAATTTAATTATTAGTAAAACCAAAGAATGTGACAACATGTCACTTTCTTAAATATTATTAGTATAATAATTTTAATTTGGTGATAAACTTAATGAAACTTCTAACATGAATAGTATCCAGAAATCTAATACAGTTATTTAAATCATAGGAATTTATTTATAATTTTTAGGGATTAAATAATTATCATTAATTATGACACAATAGTGATGTTGAAATTATTTTATTAATTAAAATATAAATTAAATTGTATTAAAATTTTTAAAATAAATATTATATGAACTATTTAATGTGATACAGTAATTTTATAGATACATATGACATTTTATGAATCTATTAAAGCTTTTAGTTAGAACATATATTCTGTATATATTTTATTTAAATTCAAATAAATGAATAGTGTCAAAATTGACACTATTGTTATTTTATAAAAATATCATATTATAAAATTGTTTAAAAATCACAAAAATATTTAAAAATTATAAATTAAAATTTCTATGGTCGAAAATTTCATAAAGTGTCAAATTATGGAAAATTAACAACACATATGTAATTAGTTATAATAATTTAAAATTTAGAATATTATTTCCACAAATAAAATTAAATTGATAAATAAGGATAAATCAAGTTGATAATGTTTAAAATAAATTCCTAACATGCCTAAATTTTATTGGATGATGATATTAAACCCTATATCATCTTATATTCGAATATGAGTCAATTTTGGAGGTTTTTAATTGGGGTTAGGATTTAATATAAACTGATATTTCTTTTATTTCCAAAGGTGCCCCTCTCCTCCCTTATAAAAGGGAACCTCCTCCCTCTCTTACTCACACCAATTTGAGCCTTCAAGCTCAGCCAAACCTGCCCATTTCACTTCCCCACATCCTTAGAAACCTACTAGAGGTACTGGTCTTATCAAAAGACCAACTCTATTGCCTTAAGAGAAAGTTTGAAGGAGGCACTTCGAGAAAGAGGTAATACCTTCTACAATTTTCTTCAAGTTCCATTCTTATTCTACTCCCACTTCTTTAGTTGTTTCATTATGAGTTAATAACATCAGTATCAATAATATACTGATATGTTATTATAAATATGAAACAACCCTATTTCACCTCTTATCCATCCTACGGAAAACGAAATCACCGCGCGTGCGTACGTACGGAATACTGTCTCCACACCGTGGTGTAATATATTTTCCACCACCTTACGTTGATGGGTATAAGGGTGAACGTAATGAATATATATATGATTATTGTAAACTGTTATTGATTCTGAAATATTATACATACACTCCAATACAATTCCTGGATCATGGGAACGATATCATCGCTCGTGCGTACGTACGGAATACCGTCTCCACGATGTGATGCGATTCGTTCTACATGATCTTCATTACATAATGATTATATAAATTAATTGAATGAATGAATATGATATATATTACACTAATACCATTATGGAAATGAGGTATCTATAACCAAAGAGAAGAATAAGAATTTATTCGACAAACACGCATAAGAACAAAAAGTAATAAACACCCGAATAACAAGTAGTAATGAAATATTACTAATAAGAAGCTAATAATATGACCATATATGATATCATAAAAATAATTATGATTCTGGAAGAAGTCAATAACATTATTTAAATCATTATACAGGAGGATCGGACACTTACGAAGCAAATCAGACCTAAGGTAAGGGAAAATATCACAATCTCATTTTTATCTGAGATTGTTTATACTTTGGTATTTACTGGGGTGTATTTTATCGTCCACATCCATCTTTCCTCAATATGTAATATTATTTCCATCCACCTAAAATGTTTTAAATCCAATTTTACCCTTTGGTGAGTTTTTAGTAAATGATATGAAAGGAATCTTTTGTCGTTTTTCGTACGAGGTACTTTTTGACTTTTCCAACAAAAGTACGAGAAGAATGTTTTTTTTAACTTATACGGAATGAATGGATTTTTAAAACATTATTTCAAAGAAGATTCCTTTAAAAGTTTTAAAGTTTATTTTTAATCAACTTGTTTTAGTTTAAAATTTTTTGACATGTTAAGAAAGGAAAAAAAAATTTGAAGTAGAAAGGATATTTTCCTCAAGAATGGAGTTCAAGAGTGTTATCAAAATTATTTTCCATATAAGACAATATAGGGTTATATTTCTATCCCTCTTATAACATGGATTTTATTATGTTGTGATGGAAATATTTTTATTAATTCCTTTATCTTATATGAATTTTTTTATGATGTCACGATGTTTAGGATTCCCATTTTTATTACATGGGTTATGCTATGATGTATGGTTTATGATTTTGTGGCACACATAAGAATGGTATCATTAAGAGATAGGTGGAACCTATATTTCCCTCCAATGCATTGGGTAAAGATTTTATATCTCATGAGATAGACATGGATGGAATGGCAGGTTAAACCGGTTCAGTGAAATAGGACTGAAACGAGGAGTGAACTTGGTTCAGAAATGGACTTTGTCCACTAAGATAGTCTTGGAAATGAGTCTTGACTAATAAAGAATGATTCTCTATGATTATGTGTGTATGCCAAAAATTTTCATGTTTTATGTTATGATTATTAGGATTTCATTTCACTACTATGATTTATCCCATGTTATGAAATTATTATCTCTTTTGCAGGATAATATTTCCAAAATTTTATGTTCTTATGAATATGATGTGATTGATATTTCTTTTGTTTACCCTTACTGAGCGTTTGAGCTCACCCTTTTGTATGTTTTCTTTCCCCAGGTCAGGAAGATGATTATTAAGTAAGATATTCCAAAAGGGACTATAGATACAATGAAATAAATGGGATACAGTGTTGACGCTTTATGAACCATTTGTTTATGTTTCCCAGTTTTTAAGACACTATACCTATACGGTCCTTTCATGGTTTTGTTATATGTTGTAATAAGTATGATTCAATTTTGAAGTAATAACAATGTATGTAAAGTAGGGGTCATTATAGATGTGTCCATGAATGTTAATTTTTAGTGGAGAAAATATAGACAATGTGAAATGTGTCTTGCTAGAGAACCGGGATGTGGTCCACCAGTCAAATGGTCTCGCACCAACTGACCGAGTCTGGTCAGCCAGACAGTGTCAGGTAGGACCAATACTAGACCTTTTTCACTAAATTATCCATATCATCCAAAACAATGTTTGTTTGATGATTAGTCTATAGAATTAGGATCCTTAATATGATATGTTTCTTTTGGGATACTCTGTGTGGGTAATTGGGGATGTTGGTTTACGACCTAATGGCTTAAGGTGTAGGCTCTCCCAGAATAAGTGTGCTATTACAAAAAGCATGTGGTTGGCTATGACTACGTGATCTTACTGACTATGTGACATGGGAGATGCATGACCCATAGAATCTTTGTGCTCCACCAAATCTTATTTCATTATTTAATATCCTTACACAATGGATGATCCATGCACAATCGATTCTACAGGAACTATCTACACTCTTTGCACCATCGATGCCCTGGGCACTATCACTACTGCGGGTAACATCAAAACTTGGTGCACCATCGATGGTTCATTCACCATCGATGCTTTGTGCTCTGTCGATGCTCCATGAACCATCGAAATATCATGTGTCAAGGAGACTAGGATATTTGGGGAATACAACTAGAAATCCTTCACATTATGCTTTAGATGTATACCTATGTTAGCTGACCGTATAAACTATACTTCATGTTTTCCCACTTTGATGTACTTCATGGGTTTCCCTTAAGGATTACATTGTGTGTTACATTTTTGGTTTTGGGGTGTCCTATTGAGTATGGTTTTACTCACCCCTACATGGGCTTTTCCATCACATGCCACTTATTGTATGGATAGTAAATGCTTTGAAGGTTTACTAGGATGACCAAGACTAGGTGGTTCTTAGATTGATCATATAGATGTGTGGTGACCCTACATATTCATATAGGTATTCTACACCTACCCTTCATGTATTGTTTTAAACAAATTTGTTACCGGAATTTGTACATTCACTTGATAGACTATTTCTTTTGCAGGGCCTCCATTTAGGCCCAGTTTACTTCCCAGTTTACTACTGTCATACTTTATGCTTGGTATATTGGTTTATGCATGCATTATTTACTTATATTTTTTTATTTCATCATTTTGGGTTTGGATATGTGTTCCTGTGTATATACACTTAGGAAATTCCACCCATTTATGGGATATTACTAATCATTTCTAGTCATCGGTCGTAGGCCGATCAGAGGTAGACATGGGGTAGTCAGAACACGGTCCCCTCTGGGATGGCTCAGGATAATGATTTTCATCATATATATTCAAAATTGGGTTTCCAATAAATAATAGATAAGGATGATAATTAATAATTGTGAAACATGATTGAATAATTGGAATTAAAATTTGGAAAACAAATTCCCAAGCTGAATTGGACGAAACCTAATTATATTTTGGAATATGGGTTTTTATAAGATATTGGTTGATGAAGATAAATATGTATTTTATTGTATTTTTTTTTGAAGAAGAATCCACCTAGAGGAGATCTAGTAGAGATTATACATTGATAGGGAGTACCATAAAATGCTCTTATATACACTTTGTCTATAGAACTAATTATATAGTCTATTTAGAATAATTGGGAGAGTGTTTAGTAGGAATGCATGAGCGAAGTGGATAGGTATTAAGAATTTATAAATTATAACCCTCCATAATTTATAGGGGATATGGGACTAAAAAAAGATGATGAATTTTTTGGAAAAAAAATAAACCATAAATTCATGTTTTTACAAACTGTGATGACCCCGTAGCCTATTTTTAAATATTATTGGAATCGGTTAACAACCCATAATTGGTGGGAATCCTTTAATGAGATGTTTAAGGATAATTTTAAACATAAGAAAAAATTATTAAGGATATTCAGGGATAAATTTTCTAGGAGGAGTAAAAGAATTCTACAGACTATGATTTCATTTATTTTGAGAAGAGAAATATTTTAGCAATGTAGTATGAATTAGTTGCAATAGAAATGGTGAAATATGTTCTAGAGAATTTAGTAAATGAAAAGTTTATTTAGATAAGTTTTTAGATGAGAATATGATCAATGATTTCAATAAGGATTATTCATTATAAGATTCATACTTGGGTAGATATAGTAAGAATGGTAGATTCGTTAACACCCTAATATTTTAATATATAATTATATAATTAAAAATAATTTATTTTGTATTTTTATTTACAAACAAAAAATAGTTTAAATGAATTTTCATATACTACTAAAATATTTATATTTGATGTGACGATTATCATTTGGTCGTTGGATGGGTAATTATGAAAATGAAAAAATAACATATGATAAATGTATGGTTTAAACATGTATAAATTGAACTAATTGTTTATAAATTTATAATAAATAAAAATAAAAAACATCTTAACAAAAAATTCATTTATTTTTTGTAAATCTATTTTTATGTGCCTAATGTGGTTTTATCATAATAAATTAGATTAATCGGTATTAGTGAATTATTTTAAAGAAATTTATAAGTTATATATTCAGTACAATATATCAACATTAACATAATAATTTTATATAATTGAAATCAGAATAGATCGTTTGTTATTATTAAAACCATACTTAATAGAAAATATTATTTCATCATATATTATGTGATTATTTTAAAACTAAAATGTTTCACTTATAGAAACTGAATCACTAAAAATGGATTCCATTTTTTTAATTATGAGGATGAAATATGGAAAATATAAACCTTTTTATTTTTTCATTATTACTATTAACATTCATTAAAAAATCACCTTGGTATGGTGAAAATGGGTAAAAGTGGGTCAGAACATTGGGAAAAGGATTTTAGAATACTATAACATTTTTATTCATCCTACTATATGAGTGGATATCAGAAATTTCAATACACATCTCTAAAATATTTTGACATGTTCCCATTTTTATATGATATAATCCTTTACAATATTTTAATTAAATAAAAATAAAAAGTTCCATAAATATGGCATTAAATTTCTTCTTAATTTTCACAGAGTAGTAAAAATGAATATTATAATATCCATGAACTTGTACCCCATGATTCAGTGAAAAAAACATAAACATTAAATTTATGTATTTGATATTGATTAAGGAGACACATTTTTTTTTGAAACAATACATACAATATAAAAAGGAAATATTGGATCACAAACATTCTCAATGACTTTTTAGGGTTATATTTTTATAGAATTAGGAAAAAATATTACATAATTAATAATCATTTCATTAAATTTGAATTTATCCCATTTGACCCAGCTTTTATTATTTCCCCTTAAGTCATCATCATCATCAATATTAAATTCTTCTATTCATAATTCATTCAACATAATTATTGATAACATTATGAAAATAAAACAAAAGAATGGTGAGCTCAAATACTTAGTGAGGGTAAATAAATAAACAAATAATTGAATTTCATTAATGTGAATAAGGTGAGAATAAGGGAATTATGACATGATCAAAGTGCATGAGCACAAAAATATAATTATCATAACCATTAACACCTAGATTATCAAAAATGAAAATATGAAATAATAGTTTCAAAAAACGAATGATTAATGTGAATTAATAATAATGAGGCAAGTGATATCAATCTTGATCAAAGGAAATATTTATAACCCATTGAGAGAATAATTATGACTAATTGGTATCATGGGACATTATTTTCATAGTTAATATATAGAACCCTTAAAAATGGAATAACCATATAGTCTAGTTTCATACATAATGCACTAGAGTGATATAGTTGGTATTACCCTCGTATAAGCTATATTGTGCTCGACCAGTTCTTTTTGGGGGAACCCATTATATAAAAATTCCAAAAAAACATTATTAATTTACATAGAGAATTAATTTTAATGTAAAATGAAAACGAAATATCCATTAATCATTCCCTAACCTGAATACCCCATTTAAATTAAATGGGATATTTGATAATCTCATTAAAACATGATTAAATCATGGAAATGAAATGGGTTCCCTGATAATATCTTTGAAACATGGATATCCCATGGAAAAGAAAAAAGATCCATTTCAATCTTATAATCCATATAGGGAAAGAATAAAGTCGTTATAAATACAACTTATCCTTAGTAGAGTGTACATAACATAGAGGTTTGTTTAAATTCATGAAGGGAATTACTATTAATATATCATTAAAAACATTCTTGAGGTAAAAAATATTAATTTAAAAATCACTTTAAAAAACTAATAATTTTAAAAAATTAATAATAATTACATTTAAAATAAAATTCAAAACATAAAATTGAAGGTTAAAATCAAATAATGGTAATGATGGAAGGAATCCTTATTCATCTTATAAATGTTAATAATAAACACGGTTTCAAACATTTGGTAAAGGAAATCAATGTGTGCCATTTTGACAAATATCATAAAATTTAATATTAAAACCCTTAAAAAGAAGGTCCAATATCATTTATTACAGATTTAGGAATTCATTTAATTTTGAAAATGATGTTATTTAATAATTATTAGAAATCAATATTGTCTAAGAGTATAATTACTTATCCAAAATAAATTATATGATCAGTATAACATACAAAAGACATTCTTGATTTTTTATTAATAAATAATGGAGGGAATGGATGTAAAAAACTACTAACCACATTCTTAAATAGTGAATAACAAAATATAATTGGTTTAGGAAAATATGGTCATATGATTTCATCTAAAGTAACCTTGAAGATAAACTATCTCAAAAGATAAGAGATTGTAACATGAAACATTTTCCACTTTGGTAACTCTTCAATCGTAATTTCCATGAAATAATAACATCAAATGTTTTGTTAAATATAATGAATACAAATATATTACTTATATTACTTTTCAAAGGGTTATAATATACAGATCATAAAATTAGTTAAGTTCATAACATTAACTTATGTCCAAAAAAAATAATTTGATACGAATAACCCTTAAAAATATCATATCATAGAAGTAAGAATTAATAAATTTATTTATTATATGTAATAGATGTAAAACTAAAGAAAATTTTAAATACATAACAAATAAATTTATATATCAATTCAAGTATTATCATAGAATAAAAATTTCAATTGAAAATAGCAATAATACAATGGAAGGAAATTGAGTTAAGAAAACCTTAATCACATGGCATCATTCACATCAAATCCAAAAAGATGAAATATTTAAAAATTAAAATTAAAATTTCATGAATTTAATTCTATCATGATATAACATGTAAAAGAACAATTTTATAAACCATATAAATTTAATTTGGTTCATAATAATACAATATTCCTCAAAGAAGTAAAATTGAGAAGAAGTCCGTTATAGCTTTTATAATCATTTGGTCAAAACCCCATTAAAGTGGGAAAATCATATGGATTTGTAAATCCAAAAAACAATTCATGAAAACAATAAAAAAATAATTTCATGGTATGTATATAATCCAATAAAAAATTAGTGTTGAATATGAAATTGGTCTCACATAAGTAAATGTGAGATGAGGAACCCTTACCTCGAGTATGAACATTCTATGTGTTCCCTTTAACTTCAATATAATAAGGATTTTTCAATTATTTTTTTAACAACAATTTAAGGATTAATAACATATTTATTTCATTTATTTCATTTATTTTTTTACATATTTAATTAAATAATCTGTAATTTCCTTATCGGGTGGTTCGATGACACTCTATTCATTCTTTCAAAACGACATTGGTGTATTGATGGTGTTCAAAGAGGTAATTGTTTCAACATCTACAACATAATAATAATGAAATAATTATAATATTTATTCATTAATTATACTTTTAAAACCAATCATGAATGATTTTTAGGAAATATTAACTATATTATGATCAACGAGATGGTAGGTCGTACGAACGAATGAGAAACATTTCCATTTTTAGTGATCATTGTGGAAGGTTGTTATGTAATATTTTATCATTAGTAAATAATAATAATTTTTAAATAACATATTATTTCATTAAAGGTACTTATATATATCATACATATAATTTTGTGATGAAAAGTGATTCACATCGCTTCATGGAAGTTGTATTCCACATGTTGGCACAAACAACATTATCAATTTTCATTGTAAGACAAAATATGGTATATTGAAATTTTATAATAATAACTATGTCATTAATATCAAAATTAAATCATTTATATCACATATATTCTTTAAATTTATCCTTAATACCATCCATGTAAATATTTCGTGAAATACGTGTCAGATAAATTCCAGATGTGGTAGTCTATTGTATACCTAAGCATCATTATCGTATCCTCCATGAAATGAAATTTAAGAAGGGATATGAGATATAATTACTACATATGTATAAATATTTTACATATATAATATTTATATATTATATACATCATTATATAAATATGTGAGATGTGATGATGGAAATTGAATTACATTAGTTCGTGATGTGATAGTCCACCATACACATGAATGGTGATTTCATATCCCATTTGATGAAATAGTATATTAACATTGGTTATTAAAATAACATAATAAAATATAAATATGATTTATATTATTTAGTAGTTATATCCCAATAATTTATGAATATTTTATGGAGTTTGAATAAGAAAAAAATAATAAAAATGAATTGTTTAACATGATAATTCTTCTTCATTCAACATCATTAGGTAAGAAACAATATCCTTCTTAGGATTTTTTATCATAAAACTAGGAAATTTATGACATTTGAAGGGAATTAATTAAAAATAAATGGAGGGTTACATATGATAAAAATGGATTTGAAGGTTTGAAGAGGAGTCGATATGGGGTAACCATTTATAAATAAGGTTAGTGGTACGTTTGTAATGTTTTAAAAAAAGAATCGTATAACAATTTATTTCACATTCCAAAAGGTTCAAAAAATTTACCATTAATGATCCTTAGAGATAATAAGGTTCAAATAAATCTATGTAATATATTTATTGATTTTTTAATTCCTTTTTATAATTATTCTTTTATATTAACTATTTGGAAATCCAATTTCAACATTAACCACAATAATAAATGTTTAAAATTTTCACTAAGAATTATAATGTAAAAATTATTATTACCAAATTAGATAATATAAATCATTATGATTAAAAATATGGATTCTATTTTACCAAATTCTATTGACATAATTCAAATAAAATTAAATTAAAATTAAACCAATGGATGCTATGATAAAGTGGGTTTTCAAGAAGACTAGTTTTAAAGAAAAAGTTGATATTATATTTAATATGTGATTAAAAATATTTATTATATGAATATAAATTAATATTAATCAGTTTATAATATATAAATTTAATTTAAAAAATTACATTTTTTGATTAATTTTAATGATTTAATAAAGAGAATCATTATGCACATTAAAACAGTTTATAGAAAACAAATCCCATTTTAATCCAAAACATAAACTTATACAGAAATAAAATATAAAAATGACTCTATTGTAATTAGTTGTATTAACTATATCAAAATAAAGTTTTTTTTACTTTTAATCATATTAAAAAATAATGGGGCTTCTAAATCACTTATATTACTGAAATGAAATGATAGTTTTACATAACATCTGTATTATTCACTATTCACTAAAAAATAAATATTTACAGAAAAATAAATACAATTCACCACATGTTAATTTTGAAATACTGATATTAAAAATAAATTTAGTGTTTTAAATTAAAATTTCTATAATTTAAGAACTTAATTATAATATTTTCACATAAAATAATTAAAAATCATTTTTAAAGAAAATATAATTATGAAAATTAATATAACATTGCTAAGATATTATTAACTATTTACTCAGGGTTTATCAATAAATTATATTGAGTTGGAAATATATATATATATATATATATTTATTAAATTAGTTAATATAATTCATACCCTAGAATTTAACGACCAGGTTATAATGGTTATAAATTTCACGGTTCGTTTATGATTGGTATTCTTGTCGATTATGATATCAAACTAAATGATATTATTTTAAATATTAGTGTGTCCTATCCCCATGGTAATAAATTTTTTCGTTTCTTTTTTTACATGAACTTGAAAAAAATATATTTATATTTGAAATAAAAAATACCAATTATGAAACCCACATTATAAAAAGTGGTAATAAATTATCCTCTTGATATGATAAAAACATATGTATGAGGGTCATCTAGAAGAACACATTATAGGTTTCCATATATGAAAAATTTGTGGGAAGTGAAAATTTTTACATGGGAGAAATGTGTATTGTCTAAATAATGATAAAATATTATATATCATTGATCATAAAAAAGTGAATGATCATGAGAATGTCTAAAATTAGAAACCCAAAAAACAAAGTGGTGTGAAAAGGGCATTTATATCATTGTAAATTATTTTCAAAAGGGGTTATAAAATTTGTAATTTCACCCTTCAAAATGATGGTGTCTCTATCCCTAGGCGATCATCCGAGAATCCCTAAATATTACCCATGATATTTCATAGATGTCATCACTGGCTAAAATATGAACACTTGTTCACCTTCTAGTGTGGGTGGTGGTGTAAATTATGAAATTTTGATTGATCCGAAGATAATTCATTAAAGAGGATATTTTTGAAATTTCCTTTTCTACAAATGATGTAAATATTCTCTCTTTTTATTTTCACATTGTCCTTATTGGAGAATTTTTTAGGTTTAGACCATCATTGATCTTTCTAAGGAAATACCTGGAAGATTTTTAGTTTATTTGATTCAACATTGGTTTGTTAAAACCAAATATTGTTATTATTCTATTTTCATCTGAAAATTATAATTATATATAATATTTGAGGATGTCATTGGTTATTTATGGTTTCATGATGATGGTCTTGAAAGGGACCCCTAATTTTGAACATTACATTTAATCTTCCATTGTTCCTACATCGGATAGTTTCCCTAGACTACCACCTAATTTTTTCAAGAAGATTTCATTATTCATAATTTCTAGTATATAAACCCTCTCTTTTCATACATTAACATTACATAACCTTTTTGTAATGGATAAAACATTATACATTCAGATGCACAAATATTGTACTAGTCTAGTGCCTATAGAAATTTTTTAAAATAAATATGGATAAATTAGTAAGATACATTATCTCCCACTAGGTTCTACTTGTATTACACCATTCTTAGATACATCAAATATATTATATATCTTCATAACATGGGGAAGAAAATGTAAAAATATGTGAGCTTAGATGCTCATTATCGGTAAGCAAAGATGATATGTAAGCATAATCATGAGAATAATTTTATGATTACATGATCATGAAAATAGAAGATCATGTCCTACACATCAATGATCATATACATGAAAATTTTATAAATTGTGGAAGTTAATAAGTCATTAATCATAATTAAATAATTAATATAATCCATGAAAACTTGATTTAGTAATAAAAAATGGAATGGTGGAAATCACATAACTATAAAATATGTTTTCTATAGCTTCCAAGGCATTTCACCCAAGACCATCTTAGTAGAATTGGTTCACTAACCACATCATCTTGGTAGTCTTGGGCCACTCCATGGGCCATCTTAATATCATCACATCAATCCTCATACCATCTTGGTAGACGTGTTTCACTCACATGGCTATCTTAGTAGTAAAGGTTTACTCTGAATACTGTCTTAGTTTAACTAATTAGATATAAATATTATCCAACACATTAGGGGGAGATATAGTTCAAACCCATATCATGGTGAAATCTGACATACATGTTTCACATGACCATAAATTATCATATCACAACCAATGAAATAAAATGGGTATTATAAATATGTAAAATATCATAACCTATGGTAAAAGTTAGGTCTCATGATCATTTCATCATAAACATAACCCATTGGAAGAAGTGGGTTTCAAAAGCATATACCCCCTGAAAGGGAATACACATTTATAAACATCATGCGATCAAAAAATAATCCATTATCAAAAATAATATGAATCAAAAAATTGAATAATTTCACTATAAAGGCATGAATAACACTAATAGATGATATCCTAGATGGGAAATAATTTTTAACGATCATATAAAAAAAATTCTTGAGGAAAATATCATTTTTCATTCCAAAAACTTTCTTAAAAAAAGAACCCTTTGAAAACCCTTTTTCAATGCTTTTTTTTAAATTTTAAAAGAATAATTGAAAACATAAAAAGTTTACAAAATAAATTTTCCTTAATAAAGTCATTCAGAGATATTTTGAATACAATTTTGAAAACATCTTTTCAAACATTGCTTTTGAATGTAATAAATTTCAGACCAAAGAGAGATATGGATAGGATTAAATTAAAAACAATGTCATAAGTACCAAATAAGGTAAAATGGTAATAATAAAATAGGTTATCATGTATAACTATATGAAAATAAATTCATGACTATTTTCAATAAATAGATCACGGGATGTCATTATTTGAAGCATAATCATAATCAATCTTGAAAAGTGGTGAGATTACTTAAATGAACTCTTACTCATGATAACATGGGATCTTAATCTCCATATAAGAAAATGTAATTAAATAAAGCATAAAATATCATTAAAATTATTATAATTTTCATATAATAAACCTCAAAAAATAATTTTTGTGCATTACAAAACATGAGTCTCAAGGAATGAAAATTTAGATAAAACTATTTTACCGATTTAGTATCTTTTGAAAATAAAACCACATGAATGAAATATAAAAAAATGAATATGTGAATACCCTTAAATTTAAGTACAATAGAAAAATAATACATTATTTTTTATTATATACAACACACAAAATAAGTGAGAGGTGATTAAGGCATGTATCTCACAGAAATAAAAGTGAGATGAAGTTCCCTTACCATGTGTCATGACTCGCTTTATACTCATAAAAACACTTATATAATAAATATAAATATATTTTAAATCTATCACATAAACATATTAATACTTCTAGTACCCTATATGGTTCAATTATATCTTTATATTATGTGCTTGTTAACAATTCATTGTTAATATTTCAAATCAGGTAATATCCGTTATGTTTTTGGCATGTGTCTTAATTTGTTATATCATTGGTCCTTATAATAATAAACTAATTTCCAGAATCTAATCCATGATTTAAATATAACTTATATTAATTATATTTATATTATAATAATCCATATTTTATAGAGTTATGATACAAAATACATTGTTCATGGGGATGGTAGACCGTATGTTCGCATGAATTCTATTTCCATTTAAATTTCATGTTGACAGAAAGAAAGCGAAAGAATTAAATGTATATATATATTTTATATTATATTAATTATATCATATATATTCACTATAATAATCCTTAATATATTCCATGTAGTTTATGAACTAATCACATCGCTTTCAAGGGGCAGTAATCCACATTTCCTCAAATGAAATTATCATATTAACAAAAAATGGAATGTATAAAGATATATGTTTTCAATGAATTACATAATATTAATTAAATTATTATTATAATATATATCTTGTGTAAATTTATTTTCCATCATAATTTCCACCATGATAGGTAGAAAATGAAGAAAGAACAACAATTGTTTAGTGAGTTGGTAGTCCACCATAAAAGTAAACAGTATGTTAGTTATGCAATAGATGGATTATTGTGTTAGTGTTGGTAGAAATATTATTATAAAATCATCATAGTTTATTGAGGATACTATTTTTGTTATTCAATAATATAATAAGTATATTTTATGGAGTGGAGAATGAAATTAAATGAAAGGAGTTTTAGGGAGGGTGTTACCTCTTAATAGGGAAACACCTTTTTGTTTTCACTCAATGGATTCCTTGGAAGGGTTCATGACCAAAAGAAGCTTCATAGAATAGGGGAGGATTTCATTGAGGATAATTTATTAGATATTGTCCAATTCTAAGTGGTATGATAGGTGAAAATAATTGGGGGAGAAGAAACCTTTTTATAATGGAGGAGGAGTGTCCCTCTTATAATACATTGATAATGGAATTCCATACAGTTTTTTTATATGTCTTGTAGATATAATAATTTTCCAAATTTTATCCATGTAAGGATATGGTCTAATTATTTCCAAGAAATGGCTCTTACACAACTCAATATGTCTTTTGGGTATTAAATTTATGCATTATTCCTTAGCTAATCATAATTTTACCTTATTCAATGTAATTAATTTTAATCACATTCACTAATCCTTTTGGTGAAAATATATATTGAACATATTATAAATTACCAATTAGTCTGATTCCAAAAATTTAATCCATTTTTTCAAATTCAAATTACATAATTGGCACAAATTAATTTAAAATTTATCACGTTTTTGGGTCAACAATGCGAGGTTTTATATAAAATTGATAAAATATTGATAAGTTTTTTTATCCAATTTCAATGATTAATTGGATCCAATTAACTAAATTTTATTAATTTATCAAAATATAATTTAATTACTATTTAAACCAAATTAAAATATAGTTTAAAAATATAAAATAAAATAGATGAAAAATAATTTTTGAATTAAAATCTGGTATTTTCACTATTCATAAAAAAATGGTGTTTCTCAGTAAATCCAAAAATTCATTCTAATATAATTTGGACAATATATATTAAAAAATTATGTATATTTTATAAAATTCAATTTCTAAATGCATGTAAAATTATTTTTATTAATTTTTATAGAAGGAAATAAAAAGATTTTTTTATAAGTAGTATTTTTAAACGTATAAGGACATTAGAAATAATAAAATCTTTTTTTATCAATATTTTTTTTATATAAAACTATTATAAAAATTATTTGATAAGTTATTATTACTATTCATATTACTATGTTTAATTTCTAGGTTTTAATTTTCTCAATTAAATAATTTTAACAATGATATGATGTTTTGTAGAAACATTGCTGTTAGGCTTAACGTTTGCGGAGTGGGTTATATGTGTAACATATGCCAAGTGGGTGTTAAGTGTATGGATTTGGTGATGTTTGAAAGTAATTTTTACTTAATGAATTTCAAGGCATATATGAAAATTTAATTTATTCGACATAACAAATGTCCATAAAGAATCTAGATGTTACATTCTACCCCCAACAAATAAATTTTCTACCTCAAAATAAGTCACTCAGGTAAAAAAATTAGGATGAATATTCTTCATCATATCCCCAATTTCCCATTTATATTCATTTAACTGGTTATTCTTACATAATAAATTGACCATGTGAGTGGTCTTTTTTCGTATAACCTTCTCTATATGAACCAAAATTTCAATTAGTTGTTCCTTATATAGAAGATCCCACTCCATTGGTATGACATATGAGTTCTGTACAGGTGAAGGGTCAGGTATGTACTTCTCAGAAAGGATAAATGAAACAAATCATGGAATTGGGAGATATTTCAAAGAAGGTACAAGTAATATTAAACAATCCTAATGCAATCTATAATTTCAAAGGCACAGATATACCAAGGGCATAGTTTAACCTTCATCCCAAATCTCAGAACCTTCTTCTTGGGGGAGATTCATTGACCACATTTTCTCAAAATTCAAAATATAGATCACACCAATAGTTACTAAGATACTTTTCTATTATATTTTACCTACCATAATATTCTATTGAATGGTTCTAAACATCATGACCATTTCTTCAACAATCTCAGGTCCAAATATATTTTTTTCTCCATCCTCATCCCAACTCGTTGGAGCTATATATTTCTTCCCAAAGAGGGCCTCATATGGTGCCATCTGAATAGTTGAGTGAAATATTTTATTGTATTAAAACTAATCTAGCAGAATGTGTTGATATCGACATCCTTTTAAATCCATATAACAAGATCTCAACATATCCTCAAGTGTTTTAATTCTTCTTTCAGGTTGACCATCTATCTGAGGATGATAAGAAGTGATGAAACAAAACATCGTATCATTTTCTTGTTGAGGGATTCAGAATTTTTTTTTTGTAAAACTCATATCCTGATCAGATTCAATGGAATTTGGTACTCTATGTTTCCATACAATTTCCTTAATGTAAATCCTAGAAAGCTGATCCAGATAGAAATCTTATCTTATAAAAATCATGTGTGTGGACATATTAACGTGATCGAATACCAATCATATAAAAATAAACCATCTAAAATGTTTGGGTTGTCCAATGATAAAATACATAGCAATTTTATCCAATTTTAAATATTTTATGGGTATTTTATGCAACATCCCCTTTTATTTTTTCTGTTAATCCATATCTTGTGGGCATACCAAGAACCAAGACACAAAATAATTGATATCTATTTTCATGACATCCCTCTAGAATTATTATTTTAAATCCCTATACATCTTTACACTTCCAAGATGAATATAGAATTAAGAACTATGAGATTACTCTAACAACCCCTTATTCAAATTTGGTATTGAAGGAACACATACACAGTTCATGAACTTCATAATTCCATCATTATCAAGGTTAAATGCAAGAAAATTTATAAACATCTTTTCGACCTCAATATATTTCTTTTACACCTCTCTAATATTCACATGGATAGAGGTCTATAAATTTTGTTGAAAAAGATAATATTTCAACCTCCCATCAGGATTTTTATATCCATCCTTTGAATATCTTCAATATTTGATCTTTTGTGATCCTCATCATGGACACCAGCACGATCCTTCCGACTTAAAGCACCGAGCACCTTGTTCACTTTACCAGGGTAGTAATGCAGTGAGTTGTCACAATCCTTTATTAACATTGATAATCTTCTATAGTGCATGTTCAACTACTTCTCTATGAAAATACATGTCTTAATTTTATTATCGGTGTATATATCACACTTTTCTCCCTAAAGATAATACCTCCAAATAATTAATTCAAAAAAATACTAACTATGAGTCATGATTTAGGTAATTTATATCCTAAATATTCTTCTTTCATGAAGAATAAGTGATAAACATGTTATTCTACATAAGAAAAAATCCCAATAAAATCATGGATGAATCACTATATATTAGAAACCCTTCTCCACTATAAGTTAATGTAATCACAAGTGCATTGGCCATCATTTTCTTTAGTTTATTGAAATTTTCCTCACATTCAACTATACAAAGGAAATTGATACACATCTATGTTAAATTGTTCATATGATTAGATAGTAATGTTAAATTCTCCACAATCCATGGGTATTATGCAGCTAATTTAAAAAATATAAAGAACATTGTCACCGTGGTAGCTCTAGGCTTGCATTCAATAGCCTTCATCATTGATAGATCTATTATTATACTATCTCTTGAGATTATGTGACAAAAAAATGAAACATTTTTCAGAAAAAATTAAGTCATTCTAAAATTTTAATATTGCTTATAAATCCTTATGGTCATTAGTAAAATTCTCAATTGATCATCATTCCATTCTTTTTCACTTTGAATATTTTATAATATCATCTATAAAGAATACTGAAAACTGATCGAGGTAATCTCTAAAGACTCCTTTATTTTTATCCATGAATATTTTAGGGGAATAGGTAATATCAAAAGGAATCAATGTATATTCATTTTGTATATACATTGTACAGAATTCCATCTTGGATATATCATCCTTCTCAATCCACAATTTATGATATCTAGAATGTAGGTCAATTATGGAAAAGTATTTAGTTCATTGTAGTTGATCCAAAAAGTGATCAATTCTGGGAAGATGATACTTGTACCTGATTTTGATCTTGTTCAACTCCTGATAATTAATGAAGATTCACATAAATGCAATTTTTTTTTTCAAAAAATGAATAGGTGAACCCCAAGGTGACACAAATGGACAAATGAATACCTTATGAATGTTTTCCAAGAGTTTCTTCTTGAATTATGACATCTCAATTCGGTATATTCTACAGGATGCCTTTGAAATTAGTGTGGAAGCAAGTATAAGTTCTGTTGAGAACTCAACATCCCATTTTGGTGGAAGGCTAGAAAAATCTTATAGAAAGACATCCAAAAATTCCTGAGCAATTAATAAAATCATCAATGTGAATATTATCCGCAAAAATTTGAGATAAAAAACCACTGTGAATGGGAATTTAGACCCTTACATTATATGAAATCTATATAAGAAGTTCATACATATTGTCCCATGGATTAATGATTTTAAGAGGGATTGAAATATTGAACATAACTTCTGTTCCTCAAAAATAGATGTGATATTTACTCAAAAAATTCCAATCCATGCCTAAGATGACTTCCAATTCAATAAAACAAAGAATAACAAGATTATATAGGAGAAAATTTCCACAATCATTTACTATATATTAATTATAGAATTTGTATGTAATAATCATAAAAAATAGGGGTTTTCACTAATAATTGAACATCTAATTATTTTTGTGGAATCATGGCACCCTCCAAAAATTAATTAGATATGAAGTAGTGGGTAGATCTAGAATCAAATATTTCATCAGTAGTTTTAGAATTGATGTTAATTATACCTATCATCATTTTATTATCGAAACCTTAGTCAAAAATAGTGATTGAACGATTTTTCTCCTCATCTCACAACTTAAATGATTGTTGAGGTCGATCATCATCACCATCCCTTGGGTATGGGCATAGGTTAACATAATTCCCATTCATGTTACACTTATATCATTGAATCATGGGAGGTACATTATGTGAATCTTTGTCTCCATTAGTACAATTATCTAACTTCTTCCCATCACATCTAAAATCAAATTCTCAGTAACCACTTCCCATCACATCAAAATTTAATTTCCTAGTAAACATCTTTACCGTAATGAAAAAATTTATTCTAGCCCTAAAAGAATTTATTCCATGATTCTTCCTACGCATAGAGCCTAATGGAAATGTCATCTTATTCGCTTAATGGTTTTTATATTTTCCTATAAACTCCATCCTCCTTTTATTATGAAAACCATTAGATTCATACGGGACTCCAAACACCATTTCAAATATCATTACCGAAATCATGATCTCTTTGTAGCTAATAATGTCTCTTATGAGCAACTCCCTTCTAAGACTTGAAATTAATCCAATGAATAAACTATAATATTCACCTTTATGTTGGATTATAATTCCTAAATCATACCTCATAGGTCTTAGAAATTATCCGTATAGGTACCTAGAGACTCTCTATCCCCTTTCCTTAAATCGAGGAACTTTTTCTCATTATTTTGATGATTAATACAATGAAATTACTTATAGAAAAAT
Source organism: Viscum album (assembly GCA_963277665.1). Classification (NCBI taxonomy): domain Eukaryota; kingdom Viridiplantae; phylum Streptophyta; class Magnoliopsida; order Santalales; family Viscaceae; genus Viscum; species Viscum album. The sequence goes on along the minus strand of OY728120.1, from coordinate 1,060,936,285 downwards.
AAGTCCTTTATATTTTCCCAATTCATTGATTAAATAACAGCTTATCATCTTATATTCTTGATTATAGTCCCCCACAAGTCTTTTTCTCCTTTAAACTAATAAACTTCCATAATGAATTTCTCCAACTCCGAACACTGAAGAATGTATAATATCTTTCTAGTAGTACTGATCCATTAATCAAGATAAAATGGATTGAAATACCCTTATAATGAAGGATTCCTTTATCTAATGAAATGCTCAATAGTATATTGTGCCCTATATTTCTCATTTGGAAGTCCACCATGATTAAAATCTTGAGAATGTTGTTTGAGCATAGAGATGATGTTTTTCAATCTAACTCTCTTATAATATGGTTGATCATGATGAAAATAATTTCATTGTCCATTGTAATTACCATTAACACGATTTGTTTGGGTTATAGCCATTGAATAAAACCAAAATCATAGAGTAATAAAGAATTTTCATGTTGTTGACCCACATAGTAATTAAAATAAACTTATAGGATGTATAAATTATGAAACATTCCTTAATCTATGACACCTTAGGATTATCCTAGATTATTTATATCCAAGAAGTATTTAAATCATTCATTATAGTTAGTGAAGAGTTTGTGAATTCCAAAAGAATATACCCCAGGTTTTTTAAATAAGGTGTGTAGCAAGACATATTGTCTTGTACCAGATAACCCCGAGTCAAGATCACAATGTATTGTTAGAGTTTTTCACCCTACGTAAATATTTATTAGATCTATATCAAATTTTAGTATCTAGATAGTGATTTATTTATTTGAAACCACTCAATCTACCCTTTACCAAAATTCAAGGACTTTTTCTATACATTTCTTCATCCATATACGTATCCATAGAAATGTTCTTGGGGTTCTCACTACAATGTTTTCATCCTATCTTCAAAAGGATAACTAAAACATTTCTCTAATACTAACTATAGTGACCCTAAATTTTTATACATTATCATTAAATAATTATTGTGGAATATAAAAAATTATACAAATAGATTCCCAAAGACTGTAGTAGTGTAGTTCATTTGGAAACATCGAAACATAAATACTGATACATAAGTGAGCTAAATTATCTCAGACAAGGTTCTTCATGACTAGTAACATTATTATAAACATCAAAAATAATATATATCCTCATAACCTATGGAATGAAACACAAAAAGGGGTTAGTTATGATGATCAATAATGAAAAATGAGGAAGATATATAATCATAATCCAAAGAATAATGGTACGGTAACATGATTATGAAAATATTAGATAACACCCTCCAAATCAAAGATCATGTACATGAAACATGGAATAAATCTTGGATGTTAGTAAGACATGAATCATAAATAAATAATGAATATAATCTATAACAACATACAATAGTAATAAAACATATAGCGGTGGAAATCACAAAAGTATATAATATAATATCCATTGTAGAGAACACAACACTTCCAATACCATCTTAGTAGTATGGGTTCACTCCCCATACCATTTTGGTATTCATGGTTCACTCCCTTGGTAATAATAGTGGCATGATATCACTCCTCATACCATCTTGGTTGTCATGGTTCCCTCCCGTGGTCATCTTAGTAGTCAAGGATCACACCCAAGACCATCTTAGTCTATCTCATGACATATAAATATTTTACCAATGCATTGGAGGTAAATATTGGTCCCACCCATCTCATAATGAACTCTTACATACATTTTCGAAAAAGATAATAAATAATAATGATATAACGCATGAAATGAAATGAGAGATGTATACATGTTATCATATAATAAATAGTTAAGAAACATAGGTTTCATAATTAAATCATCATAAACATAACCCGAGGAAACAAGTGTGCTTCTAAAGTATAGAACTAGTGAAAGAGAAATGAGTTTCAAAAGGATCATGACATCAAAATATAATCCATTCAGATAAATAATATTGATTGCAAAATTGAATAATTTATCCATAAATACATGAGTAACACAACGGATGATATCTTATAAGGGAAATAATTTTGAATGATCTTTTAAAAACATTTCTTGAGAAAAATATCCTATCTATATTAAAATAACCATTTTAAAACATAAAACATTCTGAAAATTTTTTTCCTCAAAAATATAATTTAATAATTATAAAGTGATCATTGAAAACCATAGAGCATTTAAAAAATCTATTTCCTTGAAAATGGTATTCAATGATCCTTTGGATAAATATTATAAAAACATTTTTGGAAACAATATTTTTCAATAACATAAATTATTGATAGAATAGAGGGGTGGTATGATTTTACATAAAAATATTATCTTCATCACCAAAGAGTTGAAAAATTTTAGTAATATATATGGATATGATGAATACCAAGAGGATAATAAAATTCATTGGTGTTCTTGATATATGAATCCTGATATTTCATTAATTGATATATAATCATAAGCATACTCGAAAAGTGATGAGATTGTTTCAATAAACTCTTATCACTTAGTAACATGGGATCATACACTCCATGTAAGATAAAGGAATTACATGAAGCATAAAATATCATTAAATTATGTAGATTCTTGATATTATACACCACTAAAAATAATTTAGGAATATAAAAAACACGATTAATGAAGATAGGAAATTGAGACAAAAATGTTTTACTGATTTAGTTGAAATTTTAATCAAAAATCCTAGTGAATGAATGATCATAAAATGGATATGTGAATATAAATAAATTTAATTATAAGAGGAATAGAATAAATTCATGGTAAGTATATAAAACACACAAAATAAGTTAGTGATGATTAAGGAATGTATCTCCTTTATATGAATGTGAGATTAAATTCCCTTATCTAATTTGCTAACTCTCTTTGTACTCGTACAAACCTCCTGTATAATGTAACACCCAAATATTTACTAGTATGTTATCATTAATAGATTATGTTGCATGAAACACCGACATGGATTTCATAACACAAAAGATTGACTTTCATTAAAACAACACATTAGTGTTAATATTCAGATTTCACAATACATTATCTTTAATATCTTGTTATTCATGCAACACATACATGACTTTCATAACACACAAGATTGAGTCTCTCTAAAACAACACTTTAGTGTTAACATTATATAAATGGCATAATCATAACATAACCATAACAAATTTTAATATAAATAGTATTAAATAATTTCTTAATGTTACTTATAATGTTTTCATAGTTATAAAACATATTTATATTAGAATTTATATGTTTTGATGAAATATTTATATATTTAAATATTATATTTTCATAATAGAACTACTTTTTATGTAATTTTTTGAAAAATAATAATAATAATTTTTGACACTCATAGAAATTTAATTTGGTAAAATAGACTTCATTTTTTTAATTCATAATATCAAAATTAGATTTTGGTGAATATTTGGTAATTTTTGAAAACATTCCATTTTTTATGAGTAGTGAAAAACAAAAAATAGTTATTAAAAAATAGAAGTTTTAATTTAAATAATTATTTCCCTCAAAATTTATTTGAATATCACAATAGATAAATAATTAATATATTAACAAAATTTTTGTCATCAAAATCATTTTTATATTTTATTTAGAAAAAAACATAATTGAACTTTTTAACGCCTTTTTGACTGCCATCTTGCCACATTTGCATATTAGCATTAAACAAAATTTTACTGCTTCTGGGAATTGAATTAAAAAAATCTAACATACATGGATGTGATGTGTTTTTAAAATTTGGTCTAACTGGGTTAAAATTATTTGTGGGGGAATAGTCACTTTTGAAATTTATTTACCACGATTAAAGATAAACATGGTAATTAAATGTAAAAAAAATATTATAATAACTTAAAATTCTCCTAACACTTATCCTATTTTTTGTGGACAAGTATATTTCTAAAAAACCAACCTTTTGTTGAATATATGATCCTTTTTATGACCCTAGTGTTTTATTAATACATTTATTATTTTTTATTTCAAGAAGAGTTAAAAGTTTCATATTCAAATTCTAATAACTAAATAATTTATAATATAGGTTAATGAAAAAGGTAAATTTGGCTATAAATAAAAATTAGAAATATATGAAACTTATATACATCATTATAATTTATTTATAATTTTTAGATATTAAATTATTCAATTCATTTGAGAAAAAATGATGATGCAGTAATTGATTTATCTAAGGAAGAATCAAAAAAATGATAACAATATTATTAAAATAAATATAATTTGACTTAATTAATAAAATCATGTAATTTTTTAAGTAATTTATAAATTTAAGTAAAATTTTGGATGTATTTTTTAGAAGATATAATGTTGGTTTAATATTTTTCAAAAATGAATATATTGAACATTATTAAAATTGACAGAGAAGATATTTTAAAATAATTATTGATTTATTAAATGATATAAAATTCATAAAAATATAAGATTCCAAAAAATAACTTGGATAGTGTAATATATATAATAAATTATCCAATTTTGTTTTATTGTAATTTTATAGTAACTATATTAACTATATAGTTTAAAAATATAAGAAGACACGGTAAGAGATAAACTATTTAACTAAGGGTTAAATAAAAAAGATAAGGTTAATTTTAAGAACTAAAAATGTATAAAATTAATTTTTTGAGAGAATTTATACCCATAAACATCTTATTCTATAAATAAATAACTTTTCTGACATTTGAAACTGATAATAAATTTATGATAAATTAATTTTTTAAATCTTATAATAGTTCCCCTCGCTTCTCTTATAAAAGGAAACTTCTCCTTCTCATTAATTCAAAACTCCAAAGCCCCTTGGATCAGCCAAGTCCTACCCACTTAAACTCCAAAATTCCATCAATTAATCTTAGATTCCATACTATGGGACTAAATCCATCATAAGGAGTCATTTCTAAAAATAAAAAGGTGACACACGAAAAAAGTTGTAATTGTTTTATCACCTCTTTCAAAGTTCATTTCTTCTACTACATCATCTTTTTATTTTGTTTCCATAAAAATTAATAAATTATACATAATAAATAAAATAATATGATATTATAATCATGGGATAACCATATTACATATATTATCCATTCTAAGAATAACAATATACCCAAGCGTACGTCTGTACGGCTTACCATCTCCCTGACATGGTATAATTTATTATTCAAAAATAATTTATTTTAATGGGTATGATGATGAGTATAATGGATATAAATAATAAATATAAGATGATATGGTTTCTTAAAAATTTGTATTACATCCAATTCCATACCATTTAACCATGAAGGAAATGATATCGTCGCCCATGCACACGTATGGATTACCATCTCCACGATGCGATGAGATTCATATTCCATTTTAAACATTCAAGGATAATATTATATATATATATATTAGTAATAATTATTAAATATATGAAATTATAATTCTTCATTAATAATATATGTTTATGTATTTAAAAATATATGATTCACATACTTCAATTCTAAAAGATAAGAAAATGAAAACATTGTTCATGGGTATGTATGGCCTACAGTCTCCATGAATAGTGTACTAAATTTCATATATCTATCTATTATATATTTTTATTTTCTGAATATATATTATATATAATTAATTTTATAAATTACAAGAGATATTAAATCATGATATATGATTAATAATAACAAGTCATACCATATACTATAAACAAAGAAATTATCACCCAGAATGTTTATTTAACATTGAAATTATTAATAAATGAATAATATGAAGTCATAAATGAATAATATATGATATAAAAACTATTATTATAATTATGGATGATGTTAAAATTATTTTTAAGTCCATTATATAGGAGTATTAGGCATGTACCGAGAGTATAGGACCGAAGGTAAGGTAATTTTATCTCACTTTAATTCTTAGTGAGATATAATCCATGTTCACCACTTATTTGTTGTGTGTGGTTTATCTACTGCCCCTATTATATTTCATATATTGAATTTATTTATCTTCATGGTATTTAAATACTCATTTGAAGATATTATACTTATGATTTAAATGTTCAGTGTTGTATGGGACACTTTGAATGATTAATGAATTAATCCATTCTCCATATCAATGTTCTTGTTATTATCATACATATTTTTCAATATGTATATAAAGGATTATAATGATTTTTTTGGATTATTTTTTATTTCAGTTAAAAAATAAAAAGGTAAATTTTTAATGTTTTTTGTAATAAGATATTTAACTAAATCATCGTTTTACATGTTTTAACGAACTATCCTTCTAAATCATTCTCCTTAATTTCCATGTTTCAAAATGATTTTAAGGATTTATTTATATGAACTTGAATGATTTAAAATGATAATAATTTCGAAAAATTTAATGTGGTTTGAGACAAATTTATTCAAAAATCTCATTTTAAATGTATTTTTACATTCCCAGATTGTGAATAAATGATTTCAAAGGAAAGGGGTATTTGTCTCAATAAATTTTTAATTATTTTAATAGATTATTTTCATCTTTGTAAACATCTTTTGTTGGATCATATTATTAACTGAGTTTGATCTCTTATGAAATCATTTACCATATTTTATTGAATTTTTTAGGATCTGATGGATTATGTATATACTATTTAGATACCATTCTTGGTTTATGGATATTTCCTTCATATTTTGTATACTAGTTTTAAAATGAATGATTACGTTGTTTATGTTTCACTGTTTTCATAAAAGAGATGTATTTGACTTAGTAAGTGATGCATGGGGACCATTGTAGCTCCTTGATGCATCATTATGTCTGATGAGAAGAAAATCATTTGCAAAAAACCTTTTTCATTTGTTTACCAAGAAGTTTAACGTTATCATGACGATAGATCATGACACAAATCAAATGAGTTTCTACCCAAAAACTAAAACTTTCATGAGGATAGATCTTAAAATTAACTATATTTAGGATATATCTTGATAGTGTAGGTTTCCAGCATTATATATTCACTCTTTATGATATTAGTTATGGATATTCCATGTGATTATTCGACTAGTACAATATTCGTGGTTGTGATTATTTTATATGGTGTCATTTATTCTTTCCATATTATGATCAAGATCAAATTTATAGGGGTTTTTTTAATTATAAATATTTCCCTAAGGTTTATGATTTTTTATTCATAAAATATTTGGGTATATGATTACCCTTGTTGAGTGTCTGAGCTCACCCCTTTCTTATGTTTTATTTTCCAGGATTCCCTGATGTGTATTATGAATGATATCCATGGATAAGGTAGGAGAATAATAGTGTTCTCAAATGATTAACTATGTTTTATTTTTTGTTTTGAATTATAATGTAATATATTTTCTAATGTTGAATAATTGATTGATATTTTGTGATTTTATTCCTTATAATAATGCCAATGTATTAAAATAATGCATTATCTTTAGGATTCCATGGTCAAGGTGTTATAGTTGGTATCAAAGGATGTTTAGAAACAACCAGAAAATTTATATTTAGAAAAAAATTATTATAGAACATAACTATTATATTTCCTTTTAGGATAAGTCTATGTATATAATAGCATATTTTAGTTTTGTAATTTATAACCTAGGTTAATACTATGGACAAATGGATTGAGAATAAGATTCCACCATTTAGAGATCATATAAATTATTATTCCTATGTAAATAACAATTATTATTATTTCTCACAATATGATTTTAGTTCTTGTCAATGGATAGAATCATAAATGTTATACATGAAATGGTTACACTACTGATAATGAATAGGATATAAAAAAAATTAGATAAATGCATTATTAAGGAATATTATGCTAAATAATAGTTAAGGGTTTAATAATGATGTGTAATTATTAAATATATTTTGTATTTGGATTCAAGAATTGTTACATAAATGGTTCAATGGTTATAAGATTAATGAGGTATATATGTATTTTACTATAGTATTGTTTATTTAAGGATATGAAATCATAATAGTTTTCATTTTGGATTAACGGGTGATCAAATATTTTGTTTGTGACCATAAGAGATACATTAAAATTTTTGGAGAATCTAATGTCAATATTTATTTTTGGAAATTTAGAGACATTTTTTAACAATGAATTTGGACCGTAGTATTTTGGAAAAGTCAAAAGGTTGTAGTAGGACATGTTGAACATTGGATATTTTTTTGGTGTTATGGAATGATTTATTGGATATTATGTGCTAACCGTTTTGGATTTGGTAAACATTTAAAATATAAATGAAGTACCTGTATATCATGTGATTTGTCAAATGTGATTTATACTTAAATAATAATCTTGAATATCCATCTCCATGTGAATGAAAATTAAATGAAAATTGATTGAAGGACAACCAAAGGATAAAATTGATACATGTAATGAAATCATGTAAATTTTCTCAAGTTTTTATCTAGATAGTAAAATAATTCATCAACTCTAGGAAGTTTCTAAAAAACATGTTATCCTAATACCTTCTATTTTTTGAACTGATGATATTTCAAATCATCATATATTTAAGGCTTTGAGGCCCACAATTTTCCATTTATAGTTGACTTGTTTATGATTGGGGAATACAATCACTCCCTGTAAATATTTAGGTTTTCTACCATATATGTTTCTCTGATTTCAATTTATTTTCTCTTACTCAAAATCATAATAATTTGGTGAATTTTAAATTTACCTTCCGCTCTTATTAAGAGTATTTTTTATTAATATTATTTCCATTGGAGGTTTTCCACAAATGTATCTTCATATATAAACATTTTATTTTTGAATTAAAATTTAAAATTATGAAAAATAAATTTTTTGAAGGATGGGAGAATGTAATACCCCAATATTTCATAGTGCAAGATCTTCATTAGCTTTGGTTTCATGCAACACCGACATGGCTTTCATAACATGCAAGATTGAGTCTCTACGAAACAACACATTAGTTTTAAAATTATTTAAATGATATATACACAACGTATCCATTAAATATATTAATATAAATGGTAATATATTATTTTTAAATAATATTTATAATTTTTTCTCAAAAATAAAACATATTAATAAAGAAATGTATATGTTTTTGTAAAATAGTTATATGTTTCGAAATGTGAATTTCTTAAAAGAACTACTTTTTATGTCATTCTATGAACAATAGTAAAATTAATTTTAGACACTAATAGAACTTTAATTTGGTAAAATAGAATTTAATTATGATTTTTTAAAATGAAAACTAGATTAGGCTGAATTTTGGGTATTTTTCTGAAAATATTCAATATTTGATGAATATTGAAAACGATTCACTATTGTTAAAAAACAGAGCTTTTCATTTATAAAATTATTTTAAATTAAATTTATTTTAATGTAAAAATAGATAAATAATAAATATATATTCCCAATATATGTCATTGGAATCATTTTTATAATATATTTTGATTGAAGAATCATTGATCTTTTTAAAACATCTTTTTACCCACCTTCTTGCCACATTTGCAGATTACCATCAAACATAATTTTACTGCTTCTATGAAATAAATTTTGAAAATATAATATACATCGTTGTAATCATTAATTAATATTTGGTCTAATATTGTCAAAATAATTTTTGGTGAATTGTAATAGTTGAATTTTATTTACCAAGGTTTAAGGAATATAGGGTAATTAATGTTAAAAATAATATTATAATATTATAAAATTATACAAAAACATGTAATAATTTTAGTGGATAAATATGTTTCGATCAAAATAAACATTAGAATGACAATCTAATCATTTTTATGTAACTTTTGTACAATTTTTACATTTATTATATTTTATATAATGAATACTCAAAAGTGTCATATTCAAATTCTAATAACTAAATAATTTTTTATATAGGTTTATACATAAGATAAATTTTACTATAAGTATTAGTTATAAAGATTATAATTTTATTTACAACATTATAATTTATTTATAAATTTAAAATGTTATGTAATAAAATTTAATTATGAAACAATGATGATACAATAATTGGTTTATTTAAGGAAGAGTAAAAAAATGATATTAATAATATTAACATATATATAATATTACATAATTAATAACATAAAATAATTTCATATATAAATTCTTCATTTTATTAATATATCTTATGTATTTTTTTAGTTATCATGTTATTTTGATATTTTTGTAAAATAAAAATATTTAATTGTATTAGAAATGAAAAAAATGATATTTTAAAATAGATGATATTTTATTAAATGATATAAAATTCAATAAAATTTAATATTCATCCAGATAACAAAGATAATTTAAATCATATCATAAATTATACAATTGGGGTTCTTTCGGCATTTTATTGTAAATATATTAACACTATAGTGTAAAAATACAAGAAGACCAGATAAAAGTTAAACTATTTAACTAATGGTTAAATACAAAAGATAAAGTTAATTTTCTGATTTAACATGTATAAAATTATATGGTTGAGAGTATTATGACACATACTCATATTATCCTCAAAATAATTAACATTATAGATATTTTAATCTGAAAGTAAATTTATAAGAAATTAATATATTTTGAACATCCAAGAGTTCCCCTCACCCCTCTTATAAAAGGGAATTATCCTTCTCTTTAATTCACACCTCAAAATCCATTTTTCTCGACCAAACCTTGCTCATTTATACATAAAACTTCCATCACTACATCCTAGAGGCTATACACTAGGAATAAGTCCATCCTAATAAGTTCTTTTGGGAGAATCTAAAAGAGATACCAGAAAAAGAGGTAATTGTTTTATCACCTCTTCAAAATTTCTTTTCTTCTTCCAATTACACTTTCATTGTGGTTAACATATCAAAGTAATATTTAAAGTATAAAAAATATACTATGATATTATTATAGTCATGGTAAAACCATATCACTCATTTTATCTATCCTAATAATAACATTATCACCATGTGTGCATATGTATGACATACCATCTCCACACCATGGTAGAATTTGTTATTCAACAATAATTAATTGTAATTGGTATGATGATGAGTATAATGGATATAAATAATAAATATAACATGATATTGTTTCATTAAAATCCATCAAATTCCTTACCATTTATCAATTAAAGAACTGATATTGTTTCTCTTGCGTACACAAAACTTACCGTCTCCATAACATAATGAGATTCATCTTCCACATTCACCATTCAATGATGATTATAAAAATATAAATTATTAATAAGTATGAATTATAATACATAATAATGATACTAGAATAATATATATATTTATAGAGATATATTTCATTCACTCACATCCATTCAATATGATAAGAAAACAGAAACAACGTTCAGGCGTACAACAACAACAACAATTTTTATTAAAATGTGGGGGCAAGGTCACATAGAAAAAAAACAAGAAATATGAAAGAAAGGGGGTTAGGGAGTTCTAAAATAGTTCCAACCAAGAGAATCCACCCAAACAAGATCAACACATTCTGAAGGTAGACTTCCCATACGAGAGAAAATAATCTGAGGATCATTTTGATCACCCTGGGAGGCTAAAAAATCTGCCACTTTATTGCCTTGACGCCATGTATGCTGGACAACCACACCATTAGGAATGTAATGGATACACCTTAAAATGTAATAATCAATAGACCATGGGGTATTTGTCTTGCACAATATAGAATTATAAATCACTATCGAGTCTGTTTCAATCAAGGACGAAGACAAATTGAATCCCCTACATATTTCAAGCCCCTCAAGAAGAGCCTTAGCCTCCACTTTGGTAGAGTCTCCTTGCCCGAAGAAGCTACTGAAAGTAATGATAACAGAACTGTTGTTATCTCGGATGACTCCCCCTCCACACATCATTCCAAGAGAACACAATCCATCAACATTTAGCTTATATCCACTAGTATGTTGGTTCCAACGTAGCCATTTTCCATGTAACGTTCATGCATACGTACGTCCAATAGTCACCAAGAACGATGTATTCCATTTAATAAATATATATATTATATATATTTATATAATGAATATATATGATATATAAATAATTTTATAAGTTCTATAATTAGGTAAATCATGATATATATAATATGATGAAAAATAAAAATCCCTAACACTTACGATTAAAAAAGCGACTATTACATAGAATATTTCTTTAACATTGATATTATAAAAAATGATTAATACAAATTCATAAATTAATCATATAAGATATCATAAATATTATTATTATTCCATTATATCTTAATAATATGATTGAAATCATTATATAGGAGTTTTGGACCTATATAGAGTATATCAGACCTAAGGTAAGAGAATTTAATTCACTTTTAATTTTGGGGAGATATAAACCATGTTCACCACCTATTTTTTATGTGTGGTGTATATACATACCATATTATATTTCATATTATGAATAAATTTATATTCATGGTATTTAAATATTCATTGGATGATAGCTGGTATATGATTTAAATGTCCAATATGGTATGGGATGCTTTGAATGCTTATTGAATTAATCCATTCTCATTTTCAATATTCATGATGTTATCATAAAAATTTATTTATATGTATATAATGAAATATAGAAAAAATTTAATGGTTGTTTTTAAATTCATTGTAATTTTATCAAAATGAATATTCTTAATGTTTTATATAAGAGGATCTTTAACTAAAACATCATTTTAAATGTTTGAAAGATTTATTCATCTAAATAATTCTAATTAATGTATATGTTTTCTAAATGATTTTAAGTATGTATTTATATGGACATGAATGTTTTAAAATGTTAATTCATTAAAAAATTTCTAAGTGGTATGGACACTTTTACTCAAAAATCTCTTTTTAAAGATATTTTTTATGTGTGCAGTTTTACATTAAATGATATAAAAGGAAAAGGGGTATTTGTCTCTAGATATTTTTAATAAATTTAACATAGAATTTCTATCTAGGTAAACATCATTTGTTGGATCTTATTCTCAATCTAGGTTGATCTATTATGAAATAATTTTCTATATTTTATTGAATGATTTATGATTAGCTTGATTATGGATATTCTACTTAGATACCATTCATGGTTTATTGTAAATTATTAATATTTTGTATACTAGTTTAAAAATGAATGATTATGTTCTTTATGTTTCAACATTTTCATATGAGTAATGTATTGGACATAGTAAATGATGGTCAGGTCCCACTATGGGCCCTAAATGAATCAGTAGGTCTCATGAGATGAAATTAGTTGGTGAAAACCCCTTCATGTTTTTTTCCACGTAGTTTAAGATTGTCATGAGGATAAATCATGACATAAATCAGATAGTTTTCTACCCACATATATAAAATTTCATGAGGATAGATCTCGAAAGAAATTATCTTAAGGATTTATCGTGATAGTGCAGATTTTTGACATTATGTGTTGCCTTGTTAATATATTAGTTATGGATATTCCATGTGATTATTCGACTAGTAGAATATCCATGGTCATTCTTATTTTATATAGTATTATTCATTCATGAAATATTGTAATAAATATTATTTTTAAATGGATTTTGTTTTAGTTATATATATTTCCCTAAGTTTTACTATTATTTATTTACAATGACTTTTATTGTATGCTTACCCATACTGAGCTTTATATCTCACCTCAGTATAATGTTTTTTTGGATTCCAGGAAGTGTATTCTGAAGGATATTTAGGATTAATCTAGGATAATAATGTATTTATCAAAGGATTTGCTACTTTTTAATTTATATATTGAATTATAATATTATCTTTACCAATGTTAACTATTTTCTAAGACTACTAAATTGATCGGTCCGTCGGGATTTGATTCCTTTTAAACATGCCAATGTATTAAAATATTGCACTAGATCTGGGCTTCTGTGGTCGATGTTTTAAATTTCGTATCAATGGAAGTTAACAACAACCTTGGTAATTAGATTTGTAAAACATTTATTATGGAACATAAACTTATGATAGACTATGAGTATAATTATAAGTATAGAATATCGTCCTTTTGATTTGGTAATGGATAACCTAGATTAATCATATGGACAAATGGATTGATAAGAATATTCCACTATTTAGAGATCCTATAAATTATTCTTCCTAACAACATCATAATTATTATTTTTTATCACATTATGCATTGAATATTTTTCAATGGATACAATCATCAATGTTATACATGAAATTTTTAATATACTTATATTTAATGGATAAAAAAAAGAAAAATTATATGAAGGAGTTATTAAGGAATATGAAACTGAAGAATAGTTAATGGTTTAAGAGCGATGTGGAATGAATGGGTTTATTTTGTATTTGGATTCAAGAATTATTACACAAATGGTTATATGGATATAAGAATAATGACATATATAAGGATTGTATTGGAGTAAGTATTATTTAAGGATTTGGATGCATAAGAGTTATAATTTACGATTTATTGGTGATAAAATATTTTGAGTGCGATAATAATGGATACATTACATTGTTACGAGAATCTGATGTCAAGATAAATTTTGTAAATTTAAAATCATTTTTTGTATAGTTAACTTGGACAGATGTATTTTGGAAATGTCTTATCATAGGAATGGGATAATTTGAACATTGGATATTATTTTTTAGAAAGATATATTTTGAAAACTTACCTTATTTCATTCCATGTATCAATTTTATCCTTTGGTTGTAAATTTAAATGAGCATCATTTATAATAAATAATATTTAATATCCATATCTAGGTGAATGAATTTAAATGAAAATATATAAAATCACAACCAAAGGATAAAATTGATATATGGAATGAAATAAGGTAAGTTTTCTGAAGATCATATCTAGAGTGTAAAATAATCCCCCAACACTATAATGTGAATTGATGAAAGCTAAACCGTGAAATTTTTAAACAATCATTATGATAATAAAATAAAAGTCACAACAAACATTGGAAGGAATATTTTGTAAAATTTTTGTTGCATGGATATTGAAATCTGTGCAAGAATAAACAGCACATTCAAACCATAGGAGTTGATTGGATATGTTGTGTAATATTTGAAAATAAATACCTATGAAACAAAAAAGGAACATAGTTATGTATATTTAATAAATGTATCATCAATTTTAAATGAATACTTATAAAAAACCACATAATAGGGTTCAGTCTGACATCACTTATGGAAAACAGATTATATTACTTATAACATGCCATAAGAAGTTCAAAAAAGTAATTATTGTTTAATCTGTTTCTAAAAAAACATGAACCTAAATTTCTGATGAAACCCACTTAAATAAGTTCCATAAAAATATTATTAAAATAAATAATATTAAAATACTTATATAGACAAATTTATTAATAGTGATAAGTGAAAAGTAGTTTTCAATATGTAATGTCGTGTGGGTCCTAAGTACTGATATAAATATTTGTAAAAAATATACATCTACAAGAATCTGATGGGACTATTGTTTCATTATAAGAGGATCCCAAAATATAAATATTATATTTTTTAGGCTTATCATGTGGATAAATAGTCCATATCCCAAATACAATTCTAACCCCTCGAAAACACAAATTAACACTACTAAAAATAAGGCAATGGTAATTGAATATAG
Organism: Viscum album; assembly: GCA_963277665.1. Classification (NCBI taxonomy): domain Eukaryota; kingdom Viridiplantae; phylum Streptophyta; class Magnoliopsida; order Santalales; family Viscaceae; genus Viscum; species Viscum album. The sequence goes on along the minus strand of OY728120.1, from coordinate 1,060,920,707 downwards.
AAACATTCTGGTAGACATTTCATCAAGTGGATTTCCAATACTATCTCGCTCAAAATTACCTATTTCTAAAAATTATAGGGAATTCCATATTTAATATATTGTAAAATCATTCTCAATTCTATAGGAAAACACTTTTCTAACATTTTCATTTACCTGAAAACCCATTTCATGGATTTATTGAGATGTAGATAGCCATAAATGAATTCATGATGCTAAGGAGAGAAATATTCAATACTTATGACATGATGTGACATATTTACATAGAAACACCCACTAATTCCAACTCCAAGGTTCCTTTTCAAGGACAATGTGATGAAGAAGTAAACATAAAATCATTAAACTATCATGTGAAATTTTTTAAACTTCCCAAAAGTAATTTATGGTCAAGAAATATTGTGTTGAATTCCATTTTTCACAGTAAAATTTATAAAGAGAAACTACAATTTGGAATAATTTCTTTTTTCACATTAATCAATGTTAGACCAGAAAATATGATTTGAAACTAGGACAAGATAGAGATATAAATATATGTGTAGATAGATATATTAATGGGAAAACATTCTGTGAACCCAAAATGGAATCACAATAGATAATTCTTCTGATGAATATAATTAATTGTCACAAAAGTAAACATTACCCAATCGGCCAATATAGGAAGTCTCTGTGAGTTTTTCTAAAAGATTGATTTCATGACCAAAAATAGTAGGTAATGAATACATTGTAAGTTTGGCTACGATACTTTGTTGGAGATCTTGAATTATGGGAATAATTTTTGACATACTGAAAAAAAATAAAGGATCCAAATTAGCACCAAAATAATAATTGTAGAAAGAAAAAAAAATATAGTTGATAGGTTGGAAAAGAAAAAAAATCATCTCAAAATCAGAGCTAGAGGGTATACTCCAAAACATCATAGAAATATAGTTTTAAATTAAACCGTTAATGAAATCCAACCTAAAAATTAAATTAAAACATTTGATAATTATTAATGAGAACATGAATGTGAGAAAAAAAATTAAATCCACTAATTTCATATCTTTTGGTTATGAAAAATGTTCCACATGCTGTATTTTGTGAAAAAAGGTTAATATTGAATAATTTAAGAAAATATTCAAATTTATTTATTTTTTTGAATTCAAAAAATGGTGAATAATTTAAAACATTTGAAGGAAATGTTAACAATATTTACTGATAACCATAAAATTGATCTTGTTAGGTCATAAAAAAAGATTTTATTAATTATATTAAATCATGATAAGATTTAAATTTTATCAAATAAGTTAGATATATAGAAATTGAAAATTAGAAAGGTTTCATACAAGCTTTTAGTTTCCTATAGTTAATTATAACTAACGTTATTGTATGCATGCAGTAAAACAATGATCAAACCATACATTAAGTCTCGTACATGTTTAAAGATATGCTTCCTTATTCGTCAGAGAAGACCATTCCATAATCTGATGTATACCATTTTCAAACTAATGCACTGTGATGGTATTCATAATTCTACTTCAATTCCCCCACTGTGATCTTATTCATGTTTGAAAGATAAGTGTCCTTACATTTTCTGTTCTAGGGGAAAAATGATCTTGTTTTGTTCTCATTGTATTATTTGGCTTCGATTCCTAAAGAAATGCGAATAACCGATTGGATGATTTATTTCATCGGTTCCTCTAGCATCTATTGGTTGTGATTCATAAAAAATGTCTCTTCGCTAGTTATAGTTTTTATAAAAACTCAGGAAGACAGAAACACTCTAATGAAAATCCAAAATAAGATCATGATTTAAGCATGGATGAAAGGAATTCCATTGATCATGTGATTAGAGAGTGGTGATGAGGGGTTTGGGCAAGGTGACGCGGAGCGAACTGAGTGAATCATTCGAATTGGATGGGAAGCCCTAAGGGAGTTTTATATTCGGTCTCTATTGATTGTTCAGACACTGATCCCCATTCATTTTGATGTGGTGCACATGAATCTAACTGGTTGGGGCACTGGAATCAAGGCCGCTCCCATGTGATAGTATAGTGTGCCCTGAATCCTTTGAACCTATAGGTTACCCCGATGTTAGGATGTTTACATTGATGAGTATGGTATAGGGAGGGGACTAGAGGATCCATTTTGTGGAGGGTGGGGAGCTCGATCGCTAAGAGGGGAAGCATATGCTGATGCAGCAAATGAAGGAGGAACACCATAAAAATGGTTTGGAGGAGGGTAGGAATGCACGGGGGATGCGGGAACTGCAAATATGAAATCCATGAAATGATGAATATTAGATAAATAGTCATCAGATAAAGTAAATACAAGAAATTTCAATGTAAGATCTTATAAATAATAAGAAGATAATTAGACATACAAAGAGGAAGTGATACATTAAAACGTTTACGATTAGGGATATATCAGGTTGGAAGGAAATAGTTTTATATAATATAATTGATTATATTTAAAGAAGTTGATATACCTGAAATAAATTTAATTTAATTTTTAACATATATAATATCCTATATATTAAAGGTATATCATTAAATTATATCAAAATGAATGTATGAGTATCTTATTTATTTTACACTCTTGTTAATCATCTATGAAATATCTATTTTCTGGAAGTAGCTTGGGAATTGAAATTCATGTATGACATATTTTTAATGTTTTGATAAGGAGTACAATGAAAATATGATATTCAAAAATTTAAATATATAACATATTATGAAATAATGAAACTAGAAATCATTTTAAAATTAGATAAAATACTAGAAAACAACATTATCATATTAGATTGAAAATTCTAAAATCAACATTTTCAAATTAGATTATATTCACATTATGATATGAGTAAAGTACTATATGAAATATGTAATTTGGAAAAATGATATGAATCGTACAAATAACATTATATAAATTTTATTGTGAAATTACAGTTTCTTGTACCAGAATATAGATTATGCATATATAAGAAAATTAATATATTGAAAATTGGATATATAATATGATTATATATCATATTATTACAGAATATTCACATAGTACATGGAAAAAATTATTAATAGTTGTAGGTAGAGATTATGAAATATTATCAAGATAATGGTGAAAATGTTGAATCATATGTAAAAAGTATTCATAAAAAATAAATAGTCTACGTATCCCATTTTTGTAGTATTATCAATTAAATTGAGTTATTATATATGATTTTATTTTTATCTATCATCTTTTTCATACTTGTTAAGTGTTTCAAAAGTCATTAAAAACATATTCTTATATTGAAAATGTAATTATAAATTTTAGTTAACTTAGTCCTTTCAGACTACATTTTTTAATGTCTAAATCCCCACTATACTAATTTGGATTATCAATGTATCTCAATCTTCCAATAGTGAAATATATTACACATTTACCAGTGTGTAGAAACCTATTTTCAGTAGAATCATGGTTAAAATTTATCAGTAATAAAAATTTAACCATTCAGTATTAAATAGTAAATGGAGTTGGTTGATATAATCTAAGGATAATTATAATCAAATTTATATGAACAGAAAACATTGGATTTAAATATTCATTTACAACGAATTTTATTATTTTATTTGAAATGTTTTAAATTTATATGATTCTTATTTTGGGTAACATTAATACGGGAGAAAATTGTTTTTAATGAATTGTGATTAAAATTTCTTGATAGAAGTATGGGTACACTTCTATTACTTATAAAAGTGTAATCATTATATGAATATAAATATATGATACATTAAATACATGTTATATTTAATAATATTGAACGATGTTTTTTCATTTAATGAATATTTTGAAACATAAATTTTAAATCCATTTGAATCAAACATACTTCTTCTCAAATTACTCTATAATCGTAAAATGATGAAACTATTTGAATGAAATTGAATGAATAAAGCTATATAATTTGTTTAGATATATTATTTAATAATTTAATTTAATGTATAATACCAACAATCATTATCATAATTCCACACAAATATATGGAAAAATTGAATAATATAGCATTGTTTTTAGTAGTCAATTATTTAGTGTAAAAAGATCTAATCTATCCAAAATTGTAGAGAACAAACTACTTCATAAATGAAACTATGGGGAAAAATACGTTTTTTCATTACAGAGAAAATAATAATTGTCAAATAGTATTGATTAAATAAATTTGGTAGTGGTTAAAGTCTATATAATTTCAATTAGAATTGAAAATATTGAAGTGCCCTTGAAATAATATTAAATGAGTTTTTGTATTTTCATTGAACCATGCCCAGTTTTATTTTACCTCGTATTCTTAATAGATGACACATATAATATAATACTAAAAAAATGAAACTATAGAAGTGGTAAAAATATATTTTATCTATAAAATAATTCAAAAAAGTATTAATAAAACATTTTAAATAATAAAGGAAACAAAAATGTAATAATTAAATATTTTTTCATGAAAATAAAAATAAAAATTAAATATTTCATCATAAAAAGAATCCTTAAAAGGGGATGGAAGAAAGGTAACATCAATGGAAACTCTTATAAATTTGTATAAAATATTTTCAGCTTTATATTATTAAGATAATTAATTTATAACACAAGTAAATTTTTATTAATAACCACAAAAAACACCAAATTGATGTTAACTAGCTAACCAGAATTGATACTCACAATGTGAAAAATTGAAGCCAGAGTAAGAGGTGAATAAACTATTCTTGGGATCATATAAATATACGTAAAAATGAAAAAATATGATCACATTATTTCAAATAGAAATAAAAAAAGTTATTTTATTAATATATAAATTTTATTATAAATCTAACCAATAATGAAAATCTATAGAAAATCCAAATTCAATGATGATAACAATTTTGAAAACATTAACCATAAAATATCATAGGAAACTATCATTTTTCACCGTAAAATAACTTGTGGATTCATCATCAATGAATATTTAAAAAGCTCTATATGAAATATAGAAATATTGATAAAGGAACAATAATATAATAATGATTCATTAGGGTAGAGTAACATCAACAAAATTTTTAATCGTCATCAATTGAACCTAAAAATTGAAGTGGGAGGAACTTGACTTGTGAGAAATGAAATAATTGAATTTGTGATAATGATAGTATCATCAATATGAACCATCTTTAGAAAGATTAAGACATTGGGAAAACAATATATTGTTAAAGTCAACGTTGTCTCATGTGAATGCATAGATGAAATGAGAGATTAACCAAAAAAACTAAAGAACACATCTATCAACATTCTAACTAACAAATTCTCGATGTACATATATTTTTTACAATTTGAATATTTATCATGAATTATTTATTTCAAATATTAAAAACAATCACCATTTGAGAACATTTCAATCATGTGATAACATTACATGGTCAATAAGATATTAAAAGGAAATTATAACCCATACACTGGTACAACACAACACATAAACCTCAATAGAGTACAATATTATTGAAAGAAAATAAAAAATTTGTTTCAAGTCAATTAGATGGTAGTATATATTCCATATAATTTATTTTTGTTAGTGTGTTCATTTTATTTTAGTAGCTACACAACCAATAATTCCCCTATAAAATTCCTCTCTTCTTGAGAAAAATTCTTAGTTAAGAATTACATTAATATTTGGAAATGAATCATAAAAAATATTTTGGAATTAAAAATCTCATTTTATTGGAGCTTCTTTGATTAAATCCTAAAAATTCCCAACCTATTAGATAATTACACCAATGTGTTTGTACTTAAAATTAATCAAAATAAAGGAACTAAAATTGTATGTCATTTAATATAAAAGTCCATAATTTTCATAATTAATGAATATGTGTACTATATTAGTGCCTGAAAAATCTTTCATAATAAAACCAATTCATAACAATTGGGTGGATTAATTAATTTTTTATGAAAATGGAGGGGAAAGTCCTTAGATTTTAAAATCACAAGTGAATGGGACCCTTAGTCATTCCTTTGTAATATTTTACCTCAAGTCACAATTCAAGGTAGACTAAAAATCATAACAATAGTAATAAAAAATAATTAAAACTATTTAATTTATATAGAGTTTTTCATGTAAAAATTAAAAGAAGAAGGTACCATTCTCAATGATAATTAATTCATGAATTTGTTTAACACATAGGGTAAACAGAATTAAAAGATATTGTTGCGTGAGAAGAGATGACATGTTTTTTGGAAGAAGTTCATCCTAATGATATTTGAGATATAATAAAAAATAAATTTAGGGAAAGAAACGATTGACAAAAAATGCGTTAAAATATTTTGAGTGCATTGAGGGAGGGGATATCGGAGGATTAACATAACATGACTATGGGAGCCCTGAAATTGATACTAGTAAATTAACTATTCTTTAAATCTGAAATCTTAGACAATAATGAGATAATAATCCCTAATTAAATTTATATAAAAACAAAAAAACTCATCCAAATTCAATAAGTCGAAACAACTAATCCATATCCCAGACAAATCTGATAATTAAGTATAAATGAAATGGAATCAAATAAATCTCACCGATAGAACATTGGAGAGGCTAACGATATGAAATCAGAAAAACACAAATCTATTGTAGAAATCATAGGGATGTGGTGTGGCCACATTGTAGGATATGGGTCTATGTGAGGTGGGGAGGCCACATCGGAGGAGGACTACATAAGTGTAGTGTGGCAATGTGTGATTCGTATTGAGCGGTGGTGATTGACATTGAATGAGGATGGTCATGGGGAGCCGGGATGGGGGGATGGGGTTTCTGAGCCACGTTGTTATGGATGTGTGATATTTGAATCAGTGTGGATGTGGGAAGTGTAACACCCTGAAATTTTATGAAAAATATTCTTTTTAATTTCATTAATGTCTTGTGTTATATGCTACACCAAAAGGAGCTTTCACAACACACATCTCTGACCTGGCATGAATTACACGCAATCACGACCTTCCACGATAGCGTGTGTTGTACGCAACACCGAGTTTCGCTAAACAACGATATGCTATTAACATATTATTAAAACTAGCCGTTAAGAATAGTAATAACCACTTTTTGAAATTTTGTAACCTTTACTTTTCAAAATGGACCTTATTTTTGGATTTGTAATATCGATATTAGCTTATGGTGATATTTTGATACTTTTCTGATAACTTTCATTTTATGATGAATAGTGAAAATTACTAAATTTTAATTAAAAACAACTTTTTTAATCGAAATAATTAATAGTGACAAATTATTAATTTGAGTGGTTTTAATGTATATTTAGAATATATTTTTACAATTCAATACAATGTTGGTCATTGGATGTAATTTCACATTTACACCAGACATAAACAAGTATTAATCTTTTGATAGTTATTATCTCTTAAAAACACGCTATTTGTTGTAATTAATTATAAAATTAATTAATGCAACTTATATGTCGGAAATTTTTTAAAATAGAAATCATTTTTAACGTTGGAATATAAATTATAGCTTAGGGTGAAATTTTGGCATTTTTCTGAAAAACTTCAATTTTTGATGAATAGTGAAACTACTAAGTGGTAGTTAAAAAAAATTAATTTTTTCATAAATCTCAATTTTACCGCTTCTGTGAATGAAATTTCAAAAATATGAGAGACACGGTTGATGTGAGTAAGTAAAATGTGGTTCAATGAGATAAAAATAATTTTTGGTGAATAGTATCTTTTTACTTTACCACGGTTAAAAGTAAATAGGGTAATTAAGGGTAAAAATGATATTAATATTACCCTAACACATGTCCTAATCCTATTGGACAAGTGTATCTCGGCCAAAAACAACCTTAAGTGTAAAATATTATCATTTAGGCCCACTTGGATTAGATTAGGACATTTATTATTATTTAATTCAAAGAAGAGTTAAAAGAGTTAAAATCAAAATTTATTTACTAAAACATTTTTAATATAGGGTTATACATAATATAATTTCGACTATAAATATTCATTAGAAATATAAAAATCTTTCCTACATAATGGTAGTTTATTTGTAATTTTTATATTTTAAATAATTTAATTTATTTATGACACAACGATGATGCAGTAATTACCTTTTTAAGAAAATATTAACATAATTGATGTTATAAATTTCTAAATAAATGTAATTTGAGTCTTTTTATGACATACACTAATTTTATAGGTTAATATGACATGTTATTGTTGATTTAAGTAACTTGGGTTGAACTTATCATTCTGTTAGAAATTTCATAAAAATCATGTACCAAATAGTGTCAAAATGGACATAAATTAGTTTTTAAAACAAATATTATATTATTAATTGTTATTTAATTCCTAAAAATCGAATGCTCGGCCAAATGACTTATATATTGATAGATATATTAATTATATACAACTTGGGGTTCTTTTGGCTTGATATAGTATGTTTATTAACCATATAGTGTAAGAAAAAAAAGACACGGTAAAAGTTAAATTATTTAACTTAGAGTTAAATCTAATTGATAAGGATAAAATAACAACCTAAACTTGTCTAAATCCTATTGGATGAGAGTCTTGCGACCCATACCCACATTATCTTCGAAATAAGACCATTGGGAACCATTATGAACCTAATTTGACCTTAATATAAAATAATATTCTGAGATTTTCCTAAGATGCCCCTCTCCTCCCTTATAAAAGGACTCCTCCTCCCTCTCCTCCTCACACCAATTTGAGCATTCAAGCTAGGCCAAAACATGCCAAAATCTCTTCTCCACTTCCCTAGTATCATCCTAGAGGTCCTGGTCTTCTTTAAATACCATCCTTAGTTCTTTAAGTGGAGGTTAAGTGAAGGCGCGTCAAAAAGAGGTAATATCCATTACCGATCTTTTTCAATTTCTTTCTTCTTCAACTTCTTCTTATTTAGTTTTTTCATGATAAAGTAATAACATAAGTATTTCTTATATACTGATATGTTATTATAAATATGAAACAACTCTAATTAACCTTCTATCCATCCTACGGAAAAAGGAAATCACCGCGCGTGCGTACGTACGGAATACCGTCTCCACACCGTGGTGTAATCTATTTTCCGCCACCACCTTAATTGTATGGGTATAATGGTGTAATGAGTAACTATATATGATTATTATAAATTTATATTAATACTGAAATAGTATACATACACTTTAACACAATTCCACAACCATGGGAACGATATCATCGCTCGTGCGTACGTACGGACTACCGTCTCCACGACGCGATGAGATTCATTATCCACATTAACCATTCATGAATGATTATAAAGTATATATAATAAGTACTAATGAAATATATGACATAATAATGTTACTGGATTTATGTATATTTATATGTATGTCATCTACTTAATTCCATTCAATTCAATAAGGAAACGAAAACAGCGTTCATGCGTACGTACGGACTACCGTCTCCATGAATGGTGTATTTCATTCCATTTATCAATATATTATATATATGTATATTATGAATATATATTATATATAAATCATGTTTTACATTCTGTATATAAGTAATCATGATCCATGTAATCATATTAATAATTACAAGTTAAAAACATGAACGACAAATGAGACGATTTTACCCAAAATGCTACTTTAACATGAATTTACAAAAGAACGGGTAATATAAAGTCATAAGGGAACCATATATGACATAATAAAAATGAATATGATTCTTTAATAAGTCAATGACATTATTTAAATCATTATACAGGAGGTTCGGACACATACAAAGAAAATTAGACCTAAGGTAAGGGAAAATATCACAATCTCATTTTTATCCGAGATTGTTTTTACTTTGGCATTTACTGGGGTGTATTTTATCATCCACGTCCACGTTTCCTCAATATGTAATATTATTTCCATCCACCCAAAATTGTTTAAATCCAATTTTACCCTTCGGTAAATTTTTAGTAAAAGATAAGAAAGGAATCTTTTGTCGTTTTTCGTACGAGGTACTTTTTGACTTTTCCGACAAAAGTACGAAGAATGTTTTTTTTAACTTATACGGCATGAATGGATTTTTAAAACATTATTTCCAAGAAGCATACTTTAAAAGTTTTCAAGTTTATTTTTAATCAACTTCTTTTAGTTATAATTTTATGACATGTTGAGAAATGAAAAGTGTTTATGAAGTAGAAAGGATATTTTCCTCAAGAATGTAGTTCAAAAGTTTTATCAAAATTATTTTCCTTCTAAGAAAATATAGGGTTCTGTTTCTATCTCTATTATTACATGGATTTGATTATGTTGTGATGGAAATATTGTTATGAATTCCTTTATCTTATATGAATTGTTTTATGATGTCGCGATGTTTAAGATTCCCATTTTTATTACATGGGTTATGCTATGATGTATGGTTTATGATTTTGTGGCACACATAAGAATGGTATCATTATGAGATGGGTGGGACCTATATCTCCCTCCAATGCATTGGGTAAAGATTTTATATCTCATGAGATAGACATGGCTGGAATGGTAGGTTATACCGGTTCAGTGAAACAGGACTGAAACGAGGGTGACTCGGTTCAGAAAGGGACTTTTTCCACTAAGATAGTCTTGGAAATGAGTCTTGACTAACAAGAAATGAATCTCTATGATTATGTGTGTATGCCACAAAGTTTAATGTTTTATGTTATGATTGTTGTGATTACATTTCACTGCCATGAGTTATTCCAGGTTATGAAATTATGATCTCTTTTACAGGTTAAGATTTCCAAAAGTTATGTGCTTATGTATATGATGTGATTGATATTTCTTTTGTTTACCCTTACTGAGCATTTGAGATCACCCTTTTATGTTTTCTTTTCCTCATGATATAAAGAAAGGTTTTAGGTATAATAAAAAGGAAGATATTTATGGGAGATGTTGAAGATCTTTCACCAGGATTAGAGGATTATATTCCGAGTTTCCAAAGACACTAAACTATTATGGTCCTTGCCTGTGTGTTTTTGTTATGTACTAAGTTTTCATCAAATGTAATGTAATGTCAATGTACGTCAAGCTTCAGGTCTTTAAAGTTGGTATCAGAGGGAAGGATTAGTCAACCTTTGGAAACTAGGATGTGAAAACGTTAGTGAGATCCCTAGAGATATTTCTAAGGTATGTCTAGGGATGACCCTAAGGATAAGTATACGTATAAGATATAGTCCTAGAACTACGGTAACGATCATATAATTTAACCTAAGATGTTAGATATTGAGGATACTCCACCTTTATTATGTTGTTTTCCCTAGCATGATTTTTACCTGTCACACTATTCTTTTTCGGTTTTAGACGATGGCTGAAACCCGAAGGAACCGTGTTGATCAATGCAATGGACAATGGAATTATTGTCCTCATGAACAAACAAATGTTATGGGAGATGGAGTGCAAAATCTTATTTCTATCCTTACACAAGCTATGAATCATTCTGGACTTCCAAATGAGCAGAGAAGGGAACAATATTCTATTGAGTCCTTCATGAGGCAACATCCACCTTCTTTCAGTGGGAAATCCGATCCACTTGTTGCTGAACAATGGACCAGTACCACTGAAAAGATATTTTCAGTTCTTCAATGTTCTGAACATGATAAAGTCATCTTAGTAGTATAGTGTTTGGAAGGAGAAGCTGATCAATGGTGGAATTTTATCAAGAATACGAGGCCAAGAGATGAAATTGAGTCCATGGAATGGGACGAGTTCAAGAACATGTTTTTCATTAAGTACTTCCCTCGTATTCTTCGAACAAAGATGGAAAAGGAGTTTCTTGAGCTGAAACAGAAGGATGATGAATCTGTTGCTATATACGAAGCGAATTTTACAAGACATGCAAGGTATGCATCTGGCATTATCATCGAACCTGAAAGTAATGTTGATCGATTTTTCAGTGTCTTAAAACCATGTCTTCAAAGGGAATTAACTATATGAGACTTCAGTAGCTATGATGAAATTGTGCGTTGTGCTATGAAGGTAGAAATGTAAGTTGGTGTTACATATCCATCTCGTGGTTTTGAAAAGAAACGAAAGATGGAGTTCAAGGAGAAATCTCAGAATAATGGTGAAAAGAAAATGAATGTTTCCTTATGCTCAAAGTGTGGAAAGAAGCATGGTGGAGATTGTCTTGAAGGGACTAGAAAATGTTTTAAGTGTGGAAAAGAAGGTCATCGAGCAGGTGAGTGTTGAAGTAATGGAAAAAGGGTTTCTAATGATGTGAACAAAGCAAACACTGCAGAGAACGCACCACCAACACTTCAATGCTTCATGTGCAAGGAGATGGGACATTATGCTAATAAATGCCCTAACCCAAGGGTTAGTGATGATCGACATTAGCAACCACTTAAGGCAAAGGACAAAGGGAAGTCGCATGCGATAACTATTGGCGATGATGAATATGACAACGATGTGGTGGAATGATTAAGTGTTTATGTAATGGGATTCCTAAATAATGTTGTATCATAAAGTATTGGAATATTTATGTATTGGTCTAATGTGGTATTAAAAGTGATTGAGATATTTTTGGAAATAAGATGATATGCGCATAATGAAGGGAAAACGAGAAAATGAAATGTTTAACAGTATTCATGAGCTCATGATTGATATAAGGACTAAGTGATATCATGGTTTGAGTATATAGAATTTTGAGGATTTTGGTATGTGGAAAGTGTTAACTTTTAACTGCATTCATGTTTTCACTAAGGTTGAATGTGTATTCATGAGAATACATGATTAAGGACTTTGAATGTTTGGAATGTGACCAACAAAACATATCTTATGATATATGGGGATCAACGATTGTATGAAATCTCTGGTAATCGTTTTCACTATGTTATGAGAGTGGACTGCAGTATTATGGATAAGCCTAAAGATTGGAATGGATTATGTTGGACATAAGTTAGTATTGTTTAAGGATAGAAGTTTTTTTCGATATTATTGATGGGATGTTATAGTAATATAGTTTTAGAAAAAGGACAACCTGGAGGACGGGCGACAACCCATCGCTTCGGACAAGGCTGTGGGAATCGAACCCACAACCGAAGTGCGACTGGCCTTTATCGCCTACAACTGGCCTACAAGAAGTCTCTATTTAGTAGAAACTAGTTTTATTATATTAAGAAGTATGTTGTATGAAGTATAAGCCCATTTTAGGAACCATATATGATTAATCTCACTATAGATCGACTTATGTATATAATTTTTGCTAAACTTTTGTTTGAGACAGATGGAATGACACGTCATTCTATCACATGATCTTCTAACACTTCACGAATAACAAATTCATCTTCATTTATTTAAGAGATGAAGTGGAAATTGTTCAAGGCACGAACAATAGTGAGGTTATACCAAAATAAAGTAAGTATTTATTCTAATTCAAATTTTCAACTTTAGGGAAATGATCTTGAAAACCAAAAATGTTGTCCTAGTGCCCTTATATCCGATGAATCAGATGGTACCCTAGATCGTCACAAATTTATGGCTTTGTGATTGCTGGTTTTTCCATAGACATGTTCTCTACCACTCTCTATCAGAACATGATGGTTAGATTTCTCTTCCATATCCATATTTTCACCTATGTGGAAACCCAGTGATTAGTTTAATTGGGTAACCGTTACGTTTCATACTTTTGTTTTTAAAGATTGGTTTTGGTATTCCTTTTTACGATGTGGGTTTCTATTAAAGAAACTTTCGAATAGTAAACCATTTATAACCCCAATGAATTTCGAGGTCGAAATTCATTTTAAGGGGGGTAGAATGTAACACCCTGAAATTTTATAAAAAATATTCTTTTTAATTTCATTAATGTATTGTTGTTATACGCTACACCAAAAGGAGCTTTCAAAACACACTTCTCTGACCTGGCATGAATTACACGCAATCGCGACCTTCCACGATAGCGTGTGTTGTACGCAACACCGAGTTTCGCTAAACAACGATATGCTATTAAGATATTATTAAAACTAGCCGTTAAGAATAGTAATAACCACTTTTTTAAATTTTTTAAATTTTATTTTTCAAAATGGACCTTATTTTTGGATTCATAATATCTAAATTAGCTTAGGGTGAAATTTTGATACGTTTCGGATAACTTTCATTTTCTGATGAATAGTGAAAATTACTAAATTTTAAATAAAAACAACATTTTTAATCGAAATAATTAATAGTGATAAATTATTAATTTGAGTGGTTTTAATGTATATTTAGTATATATTTTTACAATTCAATACAATGTTGTTCATTGGATGTAATTTCACATTTACAGCAGACATAAACAAGTGTTAATCTTTTGATAGTTATTATCTCTTAAAAACACGCTATTTGTTGTAATTAATTATAAAATTAATTAATGCAACTTATATGTTGGGAATTTTGTAAAATAGAAATCATTTTTAAAGTCGGAATATCAATTATAGCTTAGGGTGAAATTTTGGCATTTTTCTGAAAAACATCAATTTTTGATGAATAGTGAAACTACTAAGTGGTAGTTAAAAAAATTAATTTTTTCATAAATCTTAATTTTACCACTTCTGTGAATGGAATTTCAAAAATCCGAGAAACACGGTTGATTTCAGTAAGTAAAATTTGGTTCAATGAGATGAAAATAATTTTTGGTGAATAGTAACTTTTTACTTTTATTTACCACAGTTAAAAGTAAATAGGGTAATTAAGGGTAAAAATGATATTAATATTACCCTAACACATGTTCTAATCCTATTGGACAAGTTTATCTCGACAAAAAACAACCTTAAGTGTAAAATATTATCATTTAGGCCCACTTGGATTAGATTAGGACATTTATTATTATTTAATTCAAAGAAGAGTTAAAAGAGTTAAAATCAAAGTTTATTTACTAAAACATTTTTAATATAGGTTTATACATTATATAATTTCGACTATAAATATTCCTTAGAAAGATAAAAATATTTCCTACATAATGGTATTTTATTTGTAATTTTTATACTTTAAATAATTTAATTTATTTATGACACAACGATGATGCAGTAATTACCTTTTTAAGAAAATATTAATATAATTGATGTTATAAATGCCCAAATAAATGTAATTTGAGACTTTTTATGTCTTAAACTAATTTTCTAGGTTAATATGACATGTTAGTGTTTATGTAAGTAACTTGGGTCGAACTTATCATTCTGATATAAATTTCATAAAAATCATGTACCAAATAGTGTCAAAATTGACATAAATTAGTTTTTAAAACAAATATTATATTATTAATTGTTATTTAATTCATAAAAATCTATTGTTCGGCCAAATGACTTATATAAGGATATATATATTAATAATAAACAACTTGGGGTTCGTTTGGATTGATATAGTAATTTTATTAACCATATAGTGTAAGAAAACAAAAAGACACGGTAAAAGTTAAATTATTAAACTTAGAGTTAAATCTAATTGATAAGGTTACAATAATAAACTAAACATGTCTAAATCCTATTGGATGAGATTATTTCGACCCATAACCACTTTATCTTCGAAATAAGACCATTTTTAACCATTATTAACCGAATTTGACCTCAATATAAAATAATATTTTGAGATTTTCCTAAGATGCCCCTCTCTTCCCTTATAAAAGGGCACCTCCTCCCTCTCCTCCTCACACCAATTTGAGCATTCAAGATCGGCCAAACCCTGCCAAATTTCTTCTCCACTTCCCTAGTATCATCCTAGAGGTCTTGGTCTTCTTCAAATACCATCCTTAGTTCATTAAGTGGAGGTTAAGTGAAGGCGCGTCAAAAAGAGGTAATATCCATTACCGATCTTTTTCAATTTCTTTCTTCTTCAACTTCTTCTTATTTAGTTGTTTCCTGATAAAGTAATAACATACGTATTTATAATATACTGATATGTTATTATAAATATGAAACAACTCTAATTAACCTTCTATCCATCCTACGGAAAAAGGAAATCACCGCGCGTGCGTACGTACGGAATACCGTCTCCACGCCGTGGTGTAATCTATTTTCCGCCACCACCTTAATTGGATGGGTATAATGGTGTAATGAGTAACTATATATGGTTATTATAAAGTTATATTAATACTGAAATAGTATACATACAATTTAACACAATTCCATGACCATGGGAACGATATCATCGCTCGTGCGTACGTACGGACTACAGTCTCCACGACGCGATGAGATTCATTCTCCACATTAACCATTCATGAATGATTATAAAGTATATATAATAAGTACTAATGAAATATATGACATAATAATTATACTGGATTTATGTATATTTATATGTATGTCATCTACTTAATTCCATTCAATTCAATAAGGAAACGAAAACAACGTTCATGCGTACGTACGGACTACCGTCTCCATGAACGGAGTATTTCATTCCATTTATCAATATATTATATATATGTATATTATGAATATATATTATAAATAAATCCTGATTTACATTCTGGATATAATTAATCATGATCCAAGTAATCATATTAATAATTACAAGTTAAAAACACGAACGACAAATGAGACAATTTTACCCAAAACGCTACATTAACATGAATTTACAAAAGAATGGGTAATATAAAGTCATAAGTGAACCATATATGACATAATAACAACTAATATGATTCTATAATAAGTCAATGACATTATTTAAATCATTATACAGGAGGTTCAGACACTTACGAAGCAAATCAGACCTAAGGTAAGGGAAAATATCACAATCTCATTTTTATCCGAGATTGTTTTTACTTTGGCATTTACTGGGGTGTATTTTGTCATCCACATCCATGTTTCCTCAATATTTAATATTATTTCCATCCACCTACAATTGTTTAAATCCAATTTTACCCTTAGGTAAATTTTTAGTAAAAGATAAGAAAGGAATCATTTGTCGTTTTTCGTACGAGGTACTTTTTGACTTTTCCGACAAAAGTACGAAGAATGTTTTTTTAACTTATACGGCATGAATGGATTTTTAAAAAATTAATTTCAAGAAGCATCCTTTACAAGTTTTCAAGTTTATTTTTAATCAACTTCTTTTAGTTATAATTTTATGACAGGTTAAGAAATGAAATGTGTTTTTGAAGTAGAAAGGATATTTTCCTCAACAATGGAGTTCAAAAGTTTTATCAAAATTATTTTCCTTCTAAGAAAATATAGGGTTCTGTTTCTATCTCTATTATTACATGGATTTTATTATGTTGTGATGGAAATATTGTTATGAATTCCTTTATCTTATATGAATTTTTTTATGATGTCATGATGTTTAAGATTCCCATTTTTATTACATGGGTTATGCTATGATGTATGGTTTATGATTTTGTGGCACACATAAGAATGGTATCATTATGAGATGGGTGGGACCTATATCTCCCTACAATGCATTGGGTAAAGATTTTATATATCATTAGATAGTCATGGCTGGATTGGTAGGTTATACCGGTTCAGTGAAACAGGACTGAAACGAGGGTGACTCGGTTCAGAAAGGGACTTTGTCCACTAAGATAGTCTTGGCAATGAGTCTTGACTAACAAGAAATGATTCTCTATGATTATGTGTGTATGACACAAAGTTTAATGTTTTATGTTATGATTATTGTGATTACATTTCACTGCCATGAGTTATTCCAAGTTATGAAATTATGATCTCTTTTACAGGTTAAGAGTTCCAAAAGTTATGTTCTTATGTATATGATTTGATTGATATTTCTTTTGTTTACCCTTACTGAGAATTTGAGCTCACCCTTTTATGTTTTCTTTTCCCTAGGATATAAAGAAAGGTTTTAGGTATAATAAAAATGAAGATCGTTATGGGAGATGTTGAAGTTCTTTCACTAGGATTAGAGGATTATATTCCGAGTTTCCAAAGACACTAAATTATTACGGTCCTTCTGTGTGTGTTTTTTTTATGTACTAAGTATTCCGAAAATGTAATGTAATGTCAATGTACGTCAAGCTTCGGGTCTTTATAGGCAGGCTTCACTGGAGCCACGTCAGCAAGGAGGTGGGGAGGCCACGTCAACAGTGAGGTGGGAAAGCGACATCGAATCCTCGTCGGTGGAGAGGTGGATGGCTACCTCCTGAGAAGAGGAGGGATGGAGGGGGAGGAGAAATCAGGGGGTGGAATCGGGAGAAGATAAATCACAAGGGAGGGAGGGGGTAATCTCAATTAATTATGATGGATGGAGGTAAAGTAATCGTGAGTGAGGTAAGTGGAATCATGGTGGATGATGGGGTATTGGAGGAGTAACCGTCAGGAGAGGAGGTTCTACCATGAGCATCCATTTTCATGTTGCTTTAGGTTGGATATGGCCATAGTTTTCATAAATTGTATCTAAAATTCTATAGTTATTGTTTATTTTTCTAATATTTTCCCCTTCTTTTTATGTTCTCTAAAAGAATAAAACCCATCAAAGATGGAACATAGGAACCAAAGGATGTGATAAAAAAGATATATCCTCATTTGTTAGTATCATTGTTAAACAGTTTATAGGGTGAATTTTTTTAAGGGGTTACTACGGTAACAATCCATTGTTTAATGATATAGTCAAGTAAGTATGTTTTATTTCATTGATATCTTTCTTTACAGAAATCACTATGTTTAAACGAACATCAATTTACTATTAAAATATTATTAATTAATATCCTAATTTCCACCAATGCATTGGATTTGTGGGTATTAATATTACCATCTATATTATAAAAAATTTATCATTTATTCATAAATATAATATGATTTTATCAGTTACCAATTGATTATAAATGACAATAAAAATCCCTTCAAATTGAAAGAGATGATTTTCTAAAAAACTATTCTGATAAATACACAATGTTTTCATCCTGATAATTTAAATTAGTAACTATTATTGAATTATGTTAGTGAATATATATATATATTATGTATTTAATTAAATGTTTTAACATTCATCTAATATTTATTTGGCATTGGATACGAATAAACCCTAGTTTATGAGTAAGTGTATTTTTCTAAAAGTTTTTTTTCATTGCATTTTCCATGCATATTTTAAAATTAAATTTTATGAAGTTATAGAAATTGATTCATAAAAAATAGGATCCAATTTTTTTTATTGCAAATAAATTTTTTTAAAATATTTTCCTTTTATATTTTGGTTATTATGCACAGTAACCATGTTAAACTTTTCATTCTTAAGTAAGGGTAAAATAAGTAAAATATTGTTAAAAATTGTAGTAAGGAATTAAAAATTATATTAGAATTTATTTTATGTAATTTTATGTGTATATATCATCTATTTCCATCACATTTAGGAAATTATGACCACTTGATTACATATTTCATTAATATTTATATTTTTGTTATATTTTATAACGAAAATACAAAATGTTAATCTCATGAATGTAAATATAAAATTAATGACCACTTTGTGATAAATTTATTTCTTAATAAATATTTAAGGAAATATATTGTATTATTAAATTATTTTTCTAATTATAATTTTTTTTAATTGTTCGTGATTGTAATTACCCAAAATTCTTGCATAATGCCAATATAGTATTTCATCAATTAATAGAAAAAGCATAATTCGTTTTTAAAATATTAAATGTAATACGTTTTTATGGAATTTTTCTGATCTATGAATTATTCAAATACATATATCTTTATAGTGATTTTTTAAAATTTTATATTCTATTTCCATTATTATTGATATCTTTGATGTAATTTTAATTGAATATTGAGAAAAATTATAAAAATTATATTTTATTAAAATATTATTTTGTTAAAGTATATAAGAATCTTAAAAATCATTTAATTCGAATGTTGGGAGAAGATATTATATAAAAATTAATCCCACATCCATTTAAAAAAATTACATTTTATGTAATATTATAACGCATTATGATTGATATTGTCAATATCATGGTTATGGTTAAAAATTTTTAACATAGGGTTTAATTAAAAAGATAAGGTCTAATATTACACAAAAACAAGCATAAATTAAATTTTATGATGATAGTTGAGCTTAGAATATTTTTACATTAATCTCTATACATTTTTATGAATTTTTATTTAAAATAACATAATTATATTTTAATATTTTTCCTAATTCAATGAATTTATCTTCCCTAAATTATAAAAGGAAACCACTTACCAAATTTATCTCTACTTAAATGGGTTATCTCGATCGACCAAAACCATAGAAATTATCTTATAAATATCCTTATACTCATTCTATTTATTCTGGTATCCCCCAAATACAAACCCAGTATCCTTAAGAGGAGATCTAAAGGAGTTCATTCAAAGGCTAAACAATTTCATTAACCGATCACATTCTATTTTATTCTAATTTTATCATTTCAAAATAAATATTATTTATCATAAAACAAATTCATTATAAAAAGTATTCATAATTTTTATTTTATATATGAAATCACCATTATCCATACTCTTAAGAATCAAATGTAATGTGGAAGTATCTCTTATGTGTACCTATGGATTACCATATCCATTTTGCAATAAAATCTATTTTTCATCACCAACATTTATCGATGATTATTATAATTGGATTAATTTTTTTATTTTATAATTTTAATATAATTACACTTTATTAATTATTAAATCATATCTATATTATTATCTACAAATCTGATGGAAAACGATAATGTCACTCATGCATAAGTATGGACTATCACCTCTAGAAAGGCATGTGATTTATTTTTCATTTCATTTTTAAATGCATGGTAATAACAATTTATTAGAAAAAAATATATGATTTTTATTATATAATAATGTTTAATAAATGTTTAATTATTATTTACCTTTATTCCTTCCATTTTTCCAAATATAAAAATAGTATTCATGCGTACATATGGACCACCGTCTCCATGAATGGTGTATTTCATTTTTATATCCATAGTTTTATGAATGAATATATTTATATTGAATATATATTTAATTTATATAATTATTCACCTTATATATATAACGGAACAATTATAATCATATAAGGATAAAAACTACTGAATCAAAATATACATGAATAACAATGTAGTTTTCACCCCGAATAGTTTTTTTAATAGTAAATTATTATTTAATAGGTTATAAAAGGTTTCACATAAATAAAATATTATATTATAAATATGAGAATATATATATGATATATTTATAATAAAAATATATTTATTATACCATAGGATCTATGACTTATGAAGGATTTGAAACCAGAGGTAAGGGTATTATGTTATAATCCCATTATTTATCATGTTTTTTTATGAATAAGTTCTGATGATGAAATATGTAGATCTACCTCCTAGGAATATAATGTTTTTTCATATCTACAAATTATTTCAATATATTAAATGTTATTAATTAATTTTGATCTCCTTAATAACTAAATATAAATAAGAATATTTTATAAGGAAATAAGACTTTATTTCTTCATTTCACAAAAAACATTTTTCATCCATATATTTGTATTATAAAACAAAATCAATAATTTTTAATAATATTATATGATTTTAGGTCATTTTTAAACATTATAGATTCTTTAAAAAAATTGTTTAAAGGGAATTTAATTTTCTTTTTCAATACTGTTACATTTTTGGGTTTTACAAAGGTGTGAAAGGAATGTTTTCTTTTAACTAATACAACATGACCATAATATTTATTCATCATGGCTACTCAATAAATGAAAGATTTCATTAAAACATTAAATGGATTATTTCAATGAAATAAAAATCCAAAAAATTGTGTTTTTATATAATTCATAAAATTGATATCAAATTAAAAATGATATTTTCATCATTAAATTCCGCAAGTGATATTTTTAGGTAATATTCATTTATGATGAAATCTCATGATGTTACTTATTATATTCAAGTCATACGATCCAGTGATACCATCCTTTTTCATTCTCTAGGTTTATTATGATTATAATGAAAATATATTTATAAAACCCATTCCATTTTCACATGTTATATTATATTGAATTGATGAAATTTTTGGGAAATTTTTTTCATTTAAATGGCTTATGCCATGGTAAATAACTATAAAAACTATTCCTTTTTATATATTATAATATTATGATTTATTTTGATCTTATAAAACTTCTATTAATGATCTTATGGTCTATTTTCAATGATTTAATTATGAATCATGTCATCAAAATTGAATAAATTTATTCTATGATTCATGATTATGACCATTGATATGCAGGGTAAAATTTTCAAATGATAAAATCATCTTCTCATACTCTTATGATGATGATATATTTCTTTTATAATTGATACTTCCCTTTTTTACCATTATTGGGCATCTAATATCAACCTTTCTTATGTTTCCTTTTTCTTGGATTGGGATTAGTTTTTAGGTATGATATATCTAAGACAAGTTCTAGTTATGATGATCATTATGGGATGCTATGTTGATCAATTATAAATAATTTTCTTATTATGTATCCTTATTTATAAAGATACATGATCTGTAAAATTTTAGTTTGGATTTTTATGTTATCTAATGAATATTAACATAATAAGATGTTGTATCTATTTATGAAAAGTATTTCTCAATGTAGATTCAATTGAGGAAAAAATAATGTACCTAAAAAATAGATGTGTTAATTCCGTAGTCTAGGGTTTGAAAGAATCCATTCAGCTTGTAGAACTGTATGGAAAATTTTTTCACAGGGAATGATGGTGGGTATTGTTTACATTCATGGGGAATAATACCACTAGAATAATTTTAGTAAGTAATGGTGGTGAATATAAAATCAATGTTTCTAAATCCTTTAATCACATTATTACTTTGTCTGTAGATAAGCCATCTGAAGTTGTTATATAATTATTTCACACATATGAGTAGTGGTGGTGCATACAACTAATTATAATGTTTAAAGATAAAGAGGGAATTACCAATGATTTATGAGTTGAGAACTCAAGTAATATTGGTTTTTCCTCCTTAATAGGATATTATAATACCTCAAAAGTTTAAGAAAAACTATCTATATATCTAAGCATCAATTAGAGAAAATTGAGGTTGATATCTTGTCATCCATTTTGTAAGGATAAATATTAATAACATCCATTATTGTAACTACATTTTTGGATACTATAGATTGGTATTTTTTATCATTTCGTGTTTGGTTGATATTTTTATTATACACTAGGATTTTAGGCCTTATTCTATGAGTATTGATGCTCCACTTTTCATGATAATAAAATAGTATTTCAAGTTCATGGATTGTAGGATAATGATAGGTAATAGGGAAATATCATCTGGCATCATTTTCCTTTAAATGATGAAATATGATCACATAATTTGTAAAGAATTTCGAGTTTCCTATAAAGATAAAATTGACTATTAGGCATGATAAAATGATTTTATAATATTATATGGGAATGTACACACTCTTCTTTGAGAGTGATATGTTATTGAAAGTTCAAAGGAATTGATTTTTTAGGATAATAGATAATTATCTTGTTATGTGGTGGGATTGGATCATTTGTCGATTAAATGGAATAATCCACCACTAAATCATAAGTTAATGAATCAGTATCTATAAATTTTATCAATATATTTCAAATGTCTACAACTTATGTGGGGTAAGGATTTTTTTATTGATTTAGTGTATGGAATGAAACCTAAAACATTTCCATCATATCAAATGTCACCAGTGGAGCTATAATAATTTATGGAACTGCTTTACGATCTTAGAAAAAATGAATTCATAAAACCATGTCTTCACCTTAGGAAAAACTTGTTTTATTTGGGAATAATGTTTACGGTGGTTTTATTCTGTGTTTCAACTATCATAATATTCACATTATAGAAAGGAAAATTATATATCACATCATTTAGATAAAATATATTACTATCATTAGTAATCTCATTTATTTTACAAATTTTACCTTTAGTATGGTTATCATCAGTTAATTTTAAAACAGTATGATTTCCCAAAAATAGATTTTTTATTTTCAAGGAGTCTATTTTATGTATTTCTTCATTACAATAAAATCAAGTAATGACCAAATAGTTTTAATTTTATTAATCATTATAATATTCCATCGATATGTGGATACATGTGTTGTAGTATTTTTGGATTTCTTCTTTATTTATTAACAAAATATGTAATATAATGTTGATAATCCTAATTTTTAAAGATTTTATATCAGAATATGATTTATAAAAAATACTCAAGAATTTAAATAGGGATTCAATATTTAAAATTTATTGATTATCTAAACATATAAAAATGTATATTTGAATATCCTAAGGAGGTAAACATAATGAGAAGCTACGAAAGGATATAATTTATGTTTTGGATTTGTTGTTTCTTCAATTTTCCTAGATATTATAGGAGTTCTATTAAATATTTCTTAATGATAGATTCTGTTTTTCAAAACCTTAAATCCAAAAGGATAAATTCATGAATAGAGTATTAAATTGTGATAGTCATTTTTATAGTTTAAGAGGAGACTTAATTACGCACCAATTATAATTATTCATGAATCTAGAATTAGTTATGATGATTATGGTTATCCATAATGTCCTTTCTTGGATGTGTTGTATTGAAAGGGAGTAATAAAATTTTATCATACTTTCTAGTTTAGAATATATGTGAAATTATAAATAACCCATGACAATGAGCTGTAAACATTCATTCATACCTGATATTATTGATGTAATTAACCCTTTGGTGATAAATTCTTAGTTTGTACATATCATAAGAATTAGAACTACATTTTCTCATTCTTAGATATTGAATAGACACAATAAAGGTGGGTGTAAAATTTTCATAACATTGATTTTGAGACCATTCTCATGTCAGTGAAGGTGAATATGCTGGAATTTTTCTATATTTGGGTGAATAAAACTCATCCACATAGGGAAGCCACAGGGAAATGGTGGTTAGTGTAATTGATTGTATAATTTTAACTAAACGAAACTGGGAAGGCATATAAAATTTCATGTGTTATCCTTAATGTAATTTTTAATATGGGTGGAATATGTGAATGTAGGTAAAATGATCTAAGAGGACTACTAGATGATAAGTAACACCATTAAATGTGGAGATACCGTTATGGGATTTTTGGTCTCATCATAGTCGGTGATTTATTTTAGAAAATTTATATCGCTTCCTACAACGATCATGAAATATATTCTATAGTTGTTTCACCATTTTGGTTATTGGGTACATCTTAGAGTCTCCATGTTTCATAATTATATAATACATCATTACGAGTGGTCTATAATTAAGAGGGATAGTGTCAATTTTATTTCTCATTTTGAGGTATATTAAAGGTTAATGATCGAGCACTAAATAAAAGGGAGGTTGTTGAAAATTTAAAAATAATAAATAGAAAATTAAGGAAATATTTATAAGAATAGTGATTAAATTGATAAGGAAATCATGAAAATAAGATGAAATTTGGGAGATAGGGTATAGTTTAATAAGGCTAGTGCATTACAAGACTATTTGAGATAAAATTCGGACTGAAGAGGATAAAATGTTTTGTATAAAGTACATTGAAATATATCATTGTTTCAAAAATTCAATCATCTCTCGTAGTAATCCAAAAATTATATCAAGTATCTATAGTTCAATCTAATATTCTTTTTTTAACAGATATGTTGTTAAAAATGGAATGTTATATATAAATGAATTGGTTGGGGGAGCGTATCATTCTTGTTATAACCCATATTCTCTATGATTGTTTTCATTATTTTAGAAGATCCTTGGGGGTTATATTTTATTGATTGAATATTATTTAATTACATTATAATTTTTCATTCATATAAATCCATTCAATGTGTTTTATATTATACCACCCCATTATCCATTATTCTAGCAATTGAAAGGTGATAGATTTTGTTTTGGGACCCAATTTGGTGAATGAGATAACTGAGTAGGTTTTGTTGATTCATATTAATAATATATCAACCTATAGTTAGTATAATTATTATTTTTATCATTAATGATAGCCACTAAAATATTATTTTATAGATTTTTTATTTATACAATTCATTCCATGATTGGGGAACAAATATCTTTGTAATTAATGAAACTTATTCTCAGGGTAAATTAAGACACATGAAATTATTAAAAGAATCAGTGGGATAGTGTATAGACTATATTTTAAATAACTTTGTGAGGTGATTCATAAAGGGTTCAATGTTTCTCATTTAAGGATTTATTGAAAAAACCTTCTCATATCATCTTATATGAGGAACAATATTTTTAACCAAATTATTCTTATACAGAGATTTTCATTCAAGTGTTGTATCACAAAGATAACATCCTGAAATAAATGATTTTTATTAATGGATATTTTGGGAACATGGGATAATATGAGTGTTATTTAGGAAATCTTATTCAGATAAAAAATTTCTAAGAGTAATTCATTGATAAAACATTAGATTAACATTTTTTGGATAAAAAATATGATGATGTGGAGATTTGAAACACATAGGTGTTGATTTTTTTTTTGTTTTATGGATATTTAATAAATTCATGATTCTTAAATAATATTTAATAATACATAATTGGATAATTTTTAGAAATGGATCCAATTATGATCTTAGATATTGATTTGTACTACACCATTAAATATAAAAAATGGTGTTGACACTAGAAATTTTTTTTCCTCTCTATCTAATAAATTGGTTGAATTTGTGATATTATTTAACAGGTTTCATAGTATTCCTCTTGGTCATATAATTTTCCTATACACCATTAAAAAGTCTATTTTTTTAGAATGATCTATATTGGCTTAGAAATATCTCATAGGTATTTATCTTTTTTATTTGATATAGAGGGTTGTAAATTCCCATGGACAATGTCATGGGACAGTAAAATAATGTTTTAATTGTATGAATATAGATTTTTATAACAAAAATCATTTAAAATGATAGGGTCTACCCCACCCAAACATTTTTTTGTGTTATTCAAACATATATCTATATTGATTTTGGTGATATCATAACATCTCAAAAATATATATAAGGTATGATTTTTGGATTAGATAATAAATCATAGATACTTTAAATTTTCCCATACCATGAGATTCAGACAATGAAATTAATAATTTCTCATGAATGGAATAACTAGGTGGTATCTATAATTTATTTAATGAATTGGTTAATTTTTTATGTATCATATTTCTATTGTTATCTACTAGGGAATATTTGTTTAACATATAATGAAATTTATATTTTATCACTAATGGTGATTTTGGAATAGACTATTCTTATAGAAATTAGTGGTTCTTGGATAAATACTTTTTCATTGAATGAATTTATGGAATTTAAATAGTGAAGGTTTTATTTAAAAATATATGTTAATGTTTTAAAGTGAAAATAGAAATTATCAATACAAGTGATCATGATTTACCTTTGATTTTGGAATTTTATTTTCAATGTAGTTGGTCTATTTTTATAGGAATTCAAATTTATTTTTTACAAAAAATAATGAATTCATGTTGATAATATTTTTATTCGAATTTTGAAGTCATGAATTTAATTAGTTATCAAAATTTATCTTTTATAATGAATAGATTAAAATATTTATTATATAATCCATTATAAAATAAATCCTAATAAGCATGTTTATGAGTGTGATATTATAATATTGTGAGGCCAATTTTTAAGAACCTCTGAGAACATACCATGGTAAATCAAGGTTATAGATAGTATGTGTTAAAGAACGAAACGGTTGTGATGACTGGTTCTAAGAGGCCATCACTATATCTTTGTTTTCGTAAATAGATGATTAGAGGATCCATGAATGGTTCATGAGATTGTTCCCATATTTAGAGATGGAATGATTACTTGTGTCAGTGGGAGATTTAAAATATTTACTAGATATCTAGCATGTGAAAATAAATTAATAAATTGTATATGATAACCATGGAATTTGGTAATTTTTTCCGAGGAAATAGAGTGGTTATAATGATTTATTTGAATCTTATTGTTTCCAATATATTATGCGGAAACTGAGAGTTTCCAATGGATTCATAATAATGTATTTTTTAAAATTTTGATAAAATATATGTTCTCTATCAAATGTTTCGAGAAAGGTTGTTTTTATATGGAATCTTTTCTAAGATAAAACAACGATTCTTTAAAAAAATATGAATTTTCAACTAAATATATTAAAATAACAAACTTCTTCATTAAAATTGGTCTAATTTTCTATGTCAAATAAATAAAATGTGTTTCTCATTATAATATATTATTGTATTTTCATTGTAGGTTTTAATTTATATAATAATTACATTAAATTTATTTTAATTAGTGTCTTGGTAAAATCCTAGAGTATTTTTACTCTTCAACAAAGTAAAAATATATACATGATTAGTCATATTCTCATTAAAAAAATCATTCCTTTTTAATGTCTAGTTGTAATTCCATGTTATATTAATGTAAAATGAGATGGTTTCTCATGGTTTGACTACTGGTCTTCAGTGTCTATGTGTCTAAATCATTTTACATTATATATTTGATTTGGGGTATTTTTTAACATATTTTGGTTTATACTATTTTATATTGTTTATTAACTTTAATATTTAAATGATTTTTTTAGGGGACTGAATTATTTTATGTATTTTATTTCATGGAAAATCATTTTCCATGTAGTAAATTTCACCCCGAAATATTATTTAAAAGCCATTAAAGATCATGGTAAACCCTAAAGGCCATATGGAATCCATGATCATGAATTTTAATCATGGAACACCCCATCCCTAATCACTCCATGGTTACTAAACTAGAGTTTCCCAAGACCTTAGGTGCACCTCCTTGAATGCCAAAAGGCTAACAAATAGTTATGATGGTCAAAAATGTGATAGTAGGGAGATTCTAACGTCATAAGGTAAAAAAGATTAAAATATATTTTGAAAATTGTAATGAAGAATTAAATTACTCAAAAAACAATCATAAGAGTTATATAATAAACTCAAATGAAATTTTAAGATTCTAGGTAGGACATAAAAAAATAAAATGATTTCTTATAGATCAATCATATATGTAAAACTACAAAAGTGACATAATAATATATAAAACAACTCGTGAGGGTCTACCCAAACCATCTAAATATCCTTACCATTCGGCTATTACACAATTTACACTCCCATGTCTAGTAGGTTCCAGATTTCAATAATTAACATATAATTGTACAAAGAGATATAAAGAATGAACAGATCATATAGGGCACAGTGCATGGTGTGAGCATGAACTCCGAAGGCCACCACCAATGGTATTCCTCTGTAATATCCATAAATATAACAATGTACTAAAAATTAAATAAAAAAATATCCAGTATAATATAAAATAAATTACACAACCTGATATCATCAATCTACAATGATGCTTTACCTATCTTGCCTAGTGCCATATTAAAAATTTCTATACATAATTTTTCAAATCAAAGTCTCCTGTTTCCTTAAAAAAATTCCATACAATATGGTATAACCTTCATACCATTTCAACATATCAATTACAGGGTCACCATAGTTCCCAATGAAACATATCAATGTTGCAACACAAGTCCATTATTCAACTTCCACTATCTAAAAAACTGCAACCCAAGTAATTTCTACACAAATAAACCCATAAAATTGGATCAATATCCCATTAATATCACAGATTTATATTAAGAATCCATGATCCAAACAAGTGTCATCATACAAAAAAAACTGTACACAACTATACTGTGAACATAGTCCATATTTTTGGTCAACATCATCCCCATATGACACATAATGAATGGAAATCACTACCCTCAATGATTGGAATGAAACACCTCATGTTCTATGTATTTAACATCCAAGAACATAATGTTTGTATCCCTTTTGTTAAGAAATATCACCAACCACTTATAATTATTACCCAGTAAAACTCTATCACCACCCACAATAATGGTCAAATCTATCCCAACCATACAGAATTTATTATCGACATCATTAGTGATATACATCACCAATAGTCACATGGGTTACAAATAAAAATTCCCAAGGTACCTCATCAATCATCCAAATAAAATATAATGAATTTACATCGCATAAAATTATTCTTTTCATGACTTAAACCAATAATATAGGGAAATAATGGAACAAAATATCATATCCACCATTTCCCTCATGAGACTTAACTAACATATCTCCCATGAAAAATAGATACTACTCATGTTTCTATCACCATGACACACACAAATGACCTAAATCTTATATATTGATTACATAATTCTTATTAGTAATATCAATAACAACTTTGTTGGAACCCCCTAATTTATATTTAGGAATCCAATAACTGATATTTATTAACCAACTAGGATTTAATCGAATGATTATCAAAAATATAAAGACATTTATGGAACCATCTATAAAATATAGTATAGCTCTGAAATAAAAAAATAATTTACTTTTTAGGGATATCCATCCTTACATGTTAAAACTCCTTACTTCACACAGCATGAGAAATCAGTAATACTCAAAGAAGATCTCCGTTGGATATGAAGAAAAGAATAAGTGATTCAAAATATATGTCGTACAATATGTATTATTTTTAATAAACATAATAATCATTTTTTAATTAAATAATTCATTCATGTTAATTTTCCAAATGTTATGGAATAACCCAAAATATTTAATATTGAATGAAATTTTAAACAGTGTGTACATACATATGTTTAAATCACATACACTTTTGTACCACTTTGGAAAACCTTATACATCTAATGGATAAATATTATTCATCTTAAGAAGTTAGTCTTATACATCACATGGTGTCACTCTCATATATTCCCATTATAATAGTTTTACTATTATACTCATAGAGAGACACAAATGTTACCCTTAAACAATACTTATCCATTTTTTCCAACTCATCAAATATATACATTTATGGATTGTAATATTTAACCTTTGTATATAGTATATTAATACTCTTAGACATTTCCCCACCAAGTCACAACTCTTACACAACATGAACATTATTCACGTGACATAGAAAATTCAACTCCAAAATCCAAAGTGTTACTCTTATATTTGGGGACCCTTTGAACTTGATTTATAAAAATTTTAAGAATAATATTACATAAATTAAAAAACATAAAAATTAATAAAAAATCATTGATACATCATTGTTGTAAAACATTAATACCCAAAAGACACAAAAAACAGTTGTCCTCTGTTAGAAACAACCTATAAGAGAATTTTCATAAACATTTAACCCAAAAAACAATTAATGTCTCTAATCTATCAAATTTGGCCTAGGTACCAAACCAAAATACAACATTAAATATAAAAAACATTATAACTATTTAACTACATGATATCCCATCATTGAAATATCAAGTGTCACGTACTGACGACCCTTTACTACAACTAGTGTGTCCCTCTAACCTCAATCAAAAAACATAGATATAATATTGAATACATCCCTCTCTTACAATTTCATAATGGACACACAATTTCAACAGCCAAATATCATCCATGGTCACTTCCAAATATAATAATCACCTACCAAGTCTCATATAAACTAAAAAACCCAATAGAACAATATTTTCATATTTTCTAGTATTAATAACAGACACATTCAAACCATTAAATAGTACCCCTATGCATTATACATGAGGCACAATATTTTTCATCATCACATTGATGCCAACTTTTATCCTACATCATAATGATGAATCATTAGTCTCTAATTTTATCATGAATTACATCTGATTCCCATTAAATAAATTAGAACCTCATTAACCTCTTTATCAAATACACACCTCATGCATCTGTACACATTATTAGAAACTATAATCATACACTCATGGAATACCTATGACAATATATGTCTCCCCAAACTACTCTGAATATATCTGTTTGGTCATATAAAACTAAATTAATGCCCAACAAACGAATTTTTGTATTCTCTATGAATATGCTCTCCAAATCATCCACTTCCCCCTCTACATGATATCTTTTCCCAAAACACATACCATAAGTTATCTAATATCCAATATATAAACTCTTAGTAAATCCCTTGAATGTACCTCAGATTTTTTAGTCTTTCATGACCCATAATACAATCCTCACTATGAGGTCAAATGAATAAACCATAATAGATTTACCATTTAGCCACACACAAGTCACTATTTTACTAGTCAATCCTACTACTAACAAATGTATCAAAAATTTAATAATTTTTACTACATAGTCAATGAAACAATTCATAATGGAATAATCATATCTCATCCCAAAATACTCTATTTGGACTCCTGATGTTCATTCTTATGGCTACCAAAATCTCCAATAAAAATAACACAAGACAATGGTGTCCATCATGGTATGCTCCCATAAGCCAGGTTCTACCCTAATATATGTTTCTTCTTCCTAGTATTTTAAAATAATGTTAACTTTATGGTGTTAATCTAGAACATAATTTTGTCTTGTATGCCTCTATTAAACTATCATACCTTATTTTTCTCTTAACTTTCCAGCATCAGAGAAAACCAATATAATTCTGCGATCCATGTGGTAAAATCCATAACTGATATCTCTATATGAACATGTTGTGTGAAATATCAATCTCTTTATACCTTCAATATATCATGTATTACCTACTAATAAAATATCTCATCTAAATAATTCCATTTAAATTACACATATCTACCAATAAGAATATGTACATCACAAGAGTATTTTACCAGTCCACTCAACATATAAATAAAAAAAGATGTATTTTCACTAGAGAAAACTCAATATTATTTATATAAATATATACTAACTCTATCCAATACTCTATTTCCTAGGTTCTACCCTCTCTTAAAAATAATGGAGTATGTTGTGCCTAGAAGACATGTAAATAATTTACCATTTAAATAACAATTACATGAGATCCATGATAAATACCCAACATAACGTGTACTAGATATTTTAATATTTTCATATCCAACTACTACAATAATTTCCCAACCAAAATACCTCTCCAACACTGCTAAATAGGTAGGGTGTCACAGACCTAAGGCACACCTCCCAAACACAAAAGGATTTCGTCTAGTAGAGAGCATGTAATCAGGTATAGTGGGGAGGCTATACCCTATAGGAACATAAAATGGTACTTTTCTGAGAATAATATTATAACATGAAGTGTAAAGTAAAAAGAGCATCATGCTAAACAACACCTGTAACTTCTACTAAATTAATCATGACATGAATCCCTAAATGGTCATACATGTTTTTATAAAAAGGGGGCCCATGGATAATCATTATGGATGCATATAACAATAAGAATATTGATAATGGAATGAAAGGTCAACAAGTGTAAAACACCATCTTGGCATGACCTTTACATCCATACCAATATTCATGTCAATCATCACTATGATCCAGCACCTAGGGTTGATACTTTTCACATTCGTAAAACTAAAAAGTCTACACGTGTCCCAAAGGGCCCGTCTAGGGTGTGAAACAAATCTTAGTATGATATCACCCAATGGTATATACCTAGTATAATTGTATAGGAAGATGAAAACACTAATCTATGTAAAAAGATCAATGAGAAATAAATACCACCTCCACTTGTGCTTAGCATCCACCAAGGAGCATCACCTACTTCATCCAACATCGAAATCTCAAAAGAAAGGGGAGGGATTGTCTCATGGCCCAATGAATCTTATAGTCACAATGTCCTATTGAACCCTTTGGTTCCACCTCAAATACATAACCCAACACCACCTGCCACCAGACACCTAGTGTCGCATCTATCGATATCATGGGGGCACACCCAAACACGAGTATCATGGTTCCACGGACCACTTCTTGGAAGCTCACAATGGCACATGGCATGAAATTTGGAGGAATAACGATGTCTATCCATAAACAAATAAACTGAGGAACAACGATGCCTGACCTAAAATGAATAACATGATAAATAGAAATTTCTTCCCACAAATGAATAACCAGAGAAAAAGTGATGTCTATCGACCAATCAATAACTAGATAAATAGTGATATCAACCCTCAATCATAGTGAACCTCATCCACCAACCTGATAGCATTATCGCTACCAAACGAAGGCTCATTAGCTTCCTCGTGGAATCCATTGGCAAGAAACCCAAATCAATAGTACCTAAACCGAAATTATCAGGGGCCTCTACACACAATAGTAGTCAAAACCACCTCATCAGAGATTTTTCTTGTTTGCACACCACTCAAGCAGATTTTGGCCATCCCATGTGAGTAGCAATCACCAAATTAAGAACCTAAGACACACCATCTCTGACACCTCATGTCCATAGGACCATGTCACTCGTTTCTAATGGACATTTCATCCTGGTATCCCAGGCCATGCCTATCCTGACTATCACACTGGCTCAAAGTGACGTCCTTGGTGCCCAATCATGTTGTCAAAACCACCCATGAAAATTCAGGTCTCACTAAACTTGTGATCCACATCACCCCATTCTGAGGTCCATGCCATCCAACCTAAATCCAATCCCACAAAAATATCAAGAGAAACAGAATGTTTAATCCCAACCATTACAGAAATATAATCTCTTTAACGTACTTGTAATAGGAAATTCAAATTAAATAGTTGATTTTCAGAAACTACCAGCCATCACATAGTAGCACA
This sequence comes from Viscum album, assembly GCA_963277665.1. Taxonomy (NCBI): domain Eukaryota; kingdom Viridiplantae; phylum Streptophyta; class Magnoliopsida; order Santalales; family Viscaceae; genus Viscum; species Viscum album. The sequence continues at coordinate 1,060,886,156 of OY728120.1, read as the reverse complement.
GAGGTCTTGAATTCCTCTAACAAGATTTAACATTCTTGAAAAATTTAAACATGCCAATATAAATCAAGATAATTCATTTAAACACATTTTAACACCCTGGAAAAAATAACCCAATGAGAAACAGCCTCTCACCCAACCTCACTCATGCAAAATAGGTAAGGGAATACCCAATGACATCCCTCTAGGTTCAAAAATAAAATTAAAATGAAATAATAGGGTTCCACTCAAACACCCACCGTTACGCTAAAATGCGCAAGCCCCAAATGTTTTCCCAAACACAAAAAAATGTCTGAAACACCTACCTCATATTATTATGATAACCCTTTCCCAATACCAGCCTCTAATTCCGGCAAAAGTATGTTAGATCTGCACAACGAGCCTAGAATCTGAAACTCCTATAAAATGGTCAACAAAATAAATCATGAAGAATAAATCAAGTGGAAGCTGGAGATTACTAGTGGGGTTTTAATGGATCTAATGATGTTATATTCAGACTTAAGAAGATGAATATAGAGTCAAAATTAATCCTGGATGACTGGTTTGTGAACCTGGATGAAGAGGTTCTGTCTAGAAATGTAAAACTAGGATACTAGACATTTTAACGAAAAAACTAAAATATACATTGTGTACTTGGGTCTTCATGTCATGTAGGTACATTTAATGTTTAAAATATTGAAAAATATGTATGAGGTGTTGCTGACTTGACTATAAGAAGTGCACTAGGAAGAACATGGAATGTTCATGGTTTGGTCTTTTAATCCCTTCATGATATCCTTTCATGTAATGTATACCCTTTACACAGACAGAGATTACACGTTGTGTACTTGGGATTACATGGTGTTTAACCCAAATTTAGGATGTGTGAAAGTTTGATTCCAATACGTGCCCAATTCTCCCCAGTTTTCTCAAAAACAACTCAAGAGTAAAGAAGAAAAAAAAGGACATGTACCTATCGGGACGAAATGGGTTCTTACCAAAATCCCACCTTAATGAAATTATTCCCCAAATATTGCTTCCATGGGTGGTGAAGAAACAAAACTGAACATCTCCAGCCCAAATCTCTAACCAAACAATGTTCAAAAGAACTTTTTCAAAACCCATGGTCCTCCCGGGATGTATCGTCACCCCTACGCCTCATCGGGTGCTCCTGTGTCACTTCTAACACACAATCACATCCTGCACCGCATTGGCTCCCACATCTATCCCATGAAATCCATGGAACAATGGGATCCCACATCCCATGGACTCTAAAAAAACCTAGTACCTTCTTCCTCAATCACAACCGCATCCTCAATGCCCTAATACCCAAGCCACCTCATGTAACATGTATCCCATAAGCGCCCTAATGACCATGGAACCTCAAAAATGCATCCAATGATGCTCCTAATGCCAAGTATCTCATACATATATATATAATAATAAACCCAAAATGGTTCCAACACACTAACCAACATCTTTCAGTACAAAAACATCATGTACACCTCGTGCACTCAAAATAGACATGCCTTAACAGGTCTTGCCAACAAAATTAAAGATAACTACGACAACGCCCATGGTATACATCTGAACATTGTCGCCTCACAACTCTGGTTAACCCCTAGTAGCTCCATGGAGTTCACCTAGCCCTCCACACTGCTGTATGAATCCTGACCTCCCTACAGTGTTACACCAGCCATTGGCCACTGACCCCTCAGTTGGGTACCATTATCCCCACCATGTCCTCCGTTTGTACTATAGCATCATCTACCCTCACCTAGTGCCGATACTGAATCAACTATTAAGAATGCACCTACCTCAGTCCTTGCATGTAAGGAATTGGAGAAGGATTCATGCAGAACCTCACAAGATGCCCGACCTATCCACATTCTCATTACTCATTTAGAGTAATATTGTGCTGTGTTTTGACATATCCTGGCTTCCCACACTAAACTAAAACCACAATTGAACTACCACAGGGTGGTCTAGCTGATTCGTTGGCTTCAATGCCCTGCTGGAACTCATACCGACCTCATTTCCTGACATCTGAACCAACACATGTAGCCACCGCCCGACCTATGTGATACCTGTTTTTTAGGATTCCCTCCCCTATGAGTGCATGATTCACTGCCTCTAAGAATGAGGCCAACCTAAAGATGTTCACCTACACCCTAATGGATTGTTGTATGCCATCCTCGATATACCTCACCCTCAAGGGGTCATCGATTACCATACCAAGTGAAATATGAGACAACTTAGTGAAAGTAGATGCATAGTCCATGTCGAACATGTAACCCTTCTAAAGGCTCAAGAACTTCGAAGCTCTCCCTTCCCTCAGCATCTATGGAAAAAAGTGATCGACAAACCAATCCTCAATGTCTGTCCTGGACAATCCCTTATTACTACGAGCAAGAACCAGCACATCCAACTAGCGCTACACTGGTCCTCTGAGCATGTACGTATCTAGCTTCACCCTCCACCCAAGAGGTGTCTCGAGCGGCTCTAATATCATCTGAATTCTATCTATCCTATTATCAGATTCCTGTGGACCACCCTCACCCTAAAAAAGAATCGTCTATTGTGACTAGAACTATTGAGTAAGGTAACCCTTAGAGGGATTCTTCCCATGTTCACCTCTATCGATCCCATGCAAAACACATACTAGAATAGTTCGGAGCTACTCATCAAGGCATGGCTTGAACACTATCAAACCCATCAGCTTCCCTACCTACACTGGATCCTGATCCAGATTCTATCCCAGGCCAGTACCTTTGGGTCATGATCTGCCTACCCCTCAAGGTTCTGAACCTGATCATTCTCCTACAGGATTGTACTATCACCCACCTGACATTCCATTAAGCCATCTAGAAGGAACAATCTTAGTTCCATAAATGGCTAGAAAACTGACATATATAAAAATATATATATATAAAGAAGATAAGGAAGACAATAAAGAGGAATATTACAACAACTAAACTTACTCTCCCCCATCAAAAACATTCCCCACAACATCTTGGTTGCATGGCCTCCTTACCTGCCCTTAACAGAGCCAAGTATAAAAAGTACATCTATCCATTATTGTCTTGACAACCACTATTACATAAAACTGATTACTAAGTCTCCCAATCCTGGTGATCAATATCAACTCAACCATAACACCTTCTTTCTCAAATATGATCCTGGCCCATATCCCCTACCACATAGAATTCTATAAATATATAAATCATCGAAGATCAAATTGCACAATGAAAGATATTCTATCACATTATGGAATTTGATATTATTCACATGGTATTATCACTTCAATAGGTATAAATGCATATATGAAATTGGAATACCCTAAAATTGAGCATAATAAAAGACAGGGAACCCCACATCGCTATACTGGATCAAGGTCCTATTCACCCTTACTGCATCGGGTCAAGGGTAACATGTCACAACCAATAATCATTACAAAAAAATTTATCCACCAAGGTGGAAATCATATAAACTGTAATATGAGAATAAGAATAACCACAATTCCCACCCAAGGGATCATGGTCCATCCCTCATACCAAGGGCTGATGTCACCCATGCACAAGCTAGAAACCCAGTTCCAATTACAACCTATATCCAGTCTACCATGTCCTAAATAGTAATCCGACATAAAAGAACTGTCGTCTCAATCTCATTAGTAGCCAGTGAATAACTAATACTAAAACCCAGTCATGAAAAACCTCCACCAATACGACTTTGTAATGTCCCAACCTGAACAGCCACCCAAACAGTGCTAAAAGGGTCAGGTGTCACTGACTTGATGCACACCACCCCAAACGCGAAAGGCTTCTGTCTAGAAGCGAGGATGTAATCAGGTATAGTGGAGAGTTTATACCATCTACTAATAGGAAATCGTACTGGTCTGAGAATAAAAATATAACATGCAACTAAATTTAAAGATATTAGCTTAATAACAGCACTTGTAACTATTACTCAAACAAACCTGACATGCATCACTAACAGAGAAAACATGATATTATAAAAAGGGCTCCCATGGCCAAGCAATGTAGCTATATATAAGAATAATCATGAGGATATAGTAATGAAATATTAACAAAAGTAAAATCCCGCTATACATGACCTCAAGGCCCATCCCAATCTACAGGCCAAAAAATCCCTACAATCCAACTCCTAAGGCTGATCCCATATTATATGTAAAACCATAATGTGTACACATTTCCCGAAGGGCTCGTGTAGGGCATGAGACGAATCCCAGTTGGATACCACCCAATGGTACTTTCCTATTATAAGTGTTTATGATTTCGATATCACAAATCATGGTAAACAATTTAGTTAAAAATAATTACCACATCCTCTGGTTCTTAGCAGCCACCAGGGTGTGTCACCTACTTGAACCAACACCAGAATCATTGAATGAAGGACAGTCTTTGTCCCATGGACCAAGGTACTCTGATAGTCACAAATTCCCAGTGAAACCTTAGGTTCCACCTCATATATGTAACCCAACACCATGTATCTCCAAACACCTTGTGTATCATGTACCAAAATCCCAAGGAAACACCCCAACAAAACCATCTCAGTACCAAAAACCCATATGTGGAAGCTAATGTCATCACATGGCATGAAATCCAGAAGAAAATTGATGCATGTTCTCAAATAAATAACTGTAGCAGCATTAATGTCTACCCTCAATAGAATAAAAACAGGAAAGGATAGATCTATCCTCAATTGAATAACTAAATAAATAGTGATTTTTCCACAAATGATTAAAAAAACACCGAGGAATTCCCTCAATCATGGTGAGCCTTTTCCCCTATCCTAATGTCCTCATTTCTTCCAATTGAAGGCTCCTCATCTTCCACATGGATTACATTGGAATGCACCCTCACACCACTAGTAACAAAACAGCATCTACCAGGGCCACTACTAACATGAGTGGTCAAAACCACCTCATCTCAAAGTCAAACTGTATGCACATGACTCAAGCGGCTTTTGGCTATCACAAGTGAGTGGAAATCACCGAAATAAGACCATAAGACACACCATCACTGACAGCATCTGTCCTGGTGACCATGTCTCTCAAATTCGATAGCCATTATATACATGTATCTAAGGCCATGCCTATCCTAATAGTCACACTATATCAAACCGACATCCATGACACCCAATCCCATAGTTAAAACCACCCAATAAAATTAGGGCCTCGCCTAAACTTTGACTAACATCACACAATTTTGATGAACATGACATCCAACCTATGGACAATCCGTCCACAATATCAAGAGAATTAGCATATATAATCACAACCATTGCATATATTTAATCACTTTATAAGACTTGTATAATGTAATTAAATTTGAACAGTTGAGTTCCACTAACTACCGACCAACACATAGTAGAATAATCGAAATGAATGGGTCTAATATGCTTAAAAAAGCTTAAAAATTTAAAAATACCAATATAAATCATGATATTTAATTTAAACCCATTTTAGAACCCTTGGACAAAATAATACAATGGGAAACGACCACTCATCGGGCCTCACTCAAGAATAATAGGTAAGGGAATACCCAATGATATCCCACAAGCATTAACAATCAAATTAAAATACAATAATAGGGTTCCACTCAAAATCCCAACAATGTGATAAAAGTCACAACCCCAAAATGTATGTGAAGACACAAGACAAGGTATGCACCACGTACTGCATACTCATACGATAGTCATCATCCAGTTCCATCCTCTAATTCTGTCTAAAACAAGGTAGACCTACAAAATGATCATAAATGATCAAACTACTATAACTTGGTGAGAATCCAAATCTTGAATAATGGATTAAGTGGAATCATGAGCTTACTTGTGGGGTTCCATTGATTCGATGATGTTCAATTAAGACATAAGATGATGGATCAGGAGTAAAAATGCCTCTCAACTGACTAGTCTGTGAACCCATGTGAGGAGGTTCTGTCCACAAACATAATATGAGGCAACATCATATTTTAATGAAAAAAAATAAAATACAAAGCATGTACTTAGGATTATAAACTGTTAAGGTTAATTTAATGTTTAAAAGACGACCTAATATCTCTAAGGTCTTCCAGACATAACAACACATCATGCACATGGAAATACATGGATTGTACAAGGTTTGGTCCTCTAATCTCCATCTTATATCCCTAAATTGCATTGATACCCCTTACATGAACAGAGTATATACAGAGTGTACTTGGGAATACATGGTGTGTAACCCTAAGACATGCCTTGTGACAGTCGTATTCCATTACTTTCCTAGTTCTCCCATGTTTTCTAAAAAATAACTCAAAAGGAAAAATGAAAAAAAAATAGATCCATACCTCAAGGAAATAATCGGGTTCCTAAAACAACTCAAACACCTTTGGTCTGGATGGTTGAAGTTCCCACCTCATAGCCTCTACCAATGGTGCATAATCACCCCCATAATCAAGTGTCCCATCCATTGAATGAATCTATTTCACCATGTTCCCCCTCTTATAGTTACAGCGGATTTTGTCATGGTGGATTCATTGAAAACCAAAAACCATGCCCAACACAACAATAAGAGTCTATCAATGACCAAATGTGAATGTAATAACCGGTTGTGTGTCCCAAAATCCCTTACACATACCAACCACACCAATGACATATAAAATCCAAATTATAGCCCCTTCGTACACATGTCAGGGTATGGTTCCACACATAAGATTCTGATAGATTTTGGTAACAAAAAAAACATCCCTATACTAATTGTATAGAATCCCAATTAGATGATATCTGGTAAAACATTGTATTTTCTTCAAACACATTAAATAGAAAATCCCATTTAATGTAAAAACCATGTTAATAATCAAATACCCTTCCTTTATTAAATAAGTATAATTACTTTTGATATGTTTTGAAGAAAACATAATTTAACTGATTTTTAGTGTGTGAATGGATAAAAACATGATTTATAATTTTGAACCAAAGTAAAAAAATCACAAGAAACACACACATATCATGTGATCTCTACATGTATAAAATAATTCATGTGTTCCACCTTTTTCCTCTCATGTCCAATAGTATTAAGCATAAATAAATAAAATTAGAAAACAATTTATCCATGTCAAATAACACAACTATAACCTCAAAAACCAACAACGAACTATTTTTTTCTCTAGTGACATCTATTTTACCTCATGATTATTATATATAGACACATAACATAGAGTGTATAATAAGTTCCATCGTATTCCTATTCCCCCTTTCCACCATTACACAAATATAAAAACATATTAGGTACTTTTCCAATTTAAATATTCCTACTCTGATAAAAAATAGTAACATTGTGATCTAGATCACTCCACAGTAACTTCACTAACGTGTCACTAGAAATTAGGAACACCTCCATAAATTCATAATGATTTTAACTAGATGTGAGGGTCAAAATTTATTTATTGTAAAGTAAGTACTCACTATGGATAAAAAATTAATCATAATTCAATGAAATCAAAATAATTTATAAAAACAGTGAATAACTAGCTCAAAATGTATATTAGAATCCAAAATAAACATGTAAAATGCCATATCATTCATTCAAGATCCAATTGATTTATAAATGGTCAATAATATATGTAAATGCCAAGAATATTCTAGAATGAACTATCATACTGACACTGAGGATCTACCCAAAAAATTCTTATAAACATTCCAACCATTAATTACACATTTTATACACTTTTATGTATTAGGTTACAGAAACTAAACATTTACCTTTACACATGGAAAGTCAACTAAATCTGCAAGTATCCCTAAATTAATATGATTTTGGTGAGTAGGAACATAGTATTCCACAACCAATTGATCACCATCATAAAATATAAGCATATTAATCTATTTTTAAAATGAAATAATTAGAAACTGATGAATTATAAAAAATCATTCTCAACCAATTCCCATCAAGAACCAAAGACCCTCCCCATACCATAGTCCATGCAAGAGTGGAATATAATATCCATAGTATATCATAATAGAGATTCTTATATACTTAAAAATATTTCCATACAACAAAAATCACATTCCAACCATTTAAAATTATTATCAATTCACCATAACACCAAAAGAAATATCTATAAAAAACAATAGAAGTCGAGTTAATCTCCAACCGTTTTTCAACACTAGATGAATAGAAAACCACCCAATTTAGAGTTACACAGGTCCCTATTCCTAGTTCAAATACACTATAATATAATACAATTATGGAGATGATATAGGATCCAATCCCATTTTCTTACATATCACAAATTATTTTCAATTACAATATGAACATTCTCTATGTTGCTGGTTAGCAACAACCCCTATGTCACATAACACATGAAGGTCACCACCCAAGATAAGTGGATAAAACTTCATTGTGGGTCTTATCCTGTATGACGATAAATCCAATGTTATTATCCCCTATAATGATTATAATTACCATACTCCTATGGCCACATCCTTGTAAACCTCCATCAACACCCACAGAAATAGTCAACACCATCAACACAATACTAGAATTCATGTTTCTCCATTTTTAAGTATTTATATCATCTCACATTTAGTAAATTTATACCCATTAAATTATAAAGGACATAAATGTATCATTTTATCCTAAATAATCTCATTATATCACACAAAATCAATCCAATGATAACCTAAACCCATAATATCAAGAAATTATTCCATAGTTTATCATATGCATAGTTTTCCATATCAGCCTACACTGTGGTATCTCCCATGAATAATTAAAACCACTTATGGTTCTTCTTCCCATTCACACACGCATGAACTAAACCATTTATTTTTGTTACATATTTCATTTCACACCAATAAACTATATATATCGTGCAACCACCTACCTGGACAATGTAGGACTCCACTCATGGAGATTACGTACGCTTATCATCTTTAATTAGAATATTCACTAAAGTATAACAGAAACCTCATATTAAGTTAACATCGATATAAAATATAAAATAAATTGTGTGAAAAATCATTAAACATGTAAGGATACCTAAGAAAACCCCAATCCACTCCTTGAATTAAACAACATGGGAAACATACATTATTTGATGAAGGATTTTCATGGAGTTGAATAAAAGAATAAGAGGGAAAAAATAGGGTTCATGGTTTCCATTCTAGTGGAGAAATCATTGTTACCTATTTTATAATTAACAAAATAAAATTTAATATTATTTGAAAATATTATATAAGAACCTAAAATAATGATTTTTGAAACACATTTTTACAATTATAAACATATGATAGAGTAAATCACATAACCTTTAATGTTAATCCTTGTGACTATTAAACATTCTTTAGATGACTCATAGATGGTGAAGTATGATACATATTTTCATTAGAAGTATATACCCCATATGGATTCAATTTGTAGAATATCTACATTGATGTATAGGTGGTGAATCCAAATTTAATATTACTAATACCTTATCCATTTTTTCTAACTCTTAATAATGTTAACTTTATACAAGGAAGTTTTACTATTAATCATTCAATGTATTATAACACTTATTTATTTCTCCTCCATTTCATGACCCTTACTAACCATGACCATTATATAGTGGAAATCCTAGATTCCCCTCTAAGAACCATTAATTTACTCTTGTATTAGGGGACCCTTACAGACCAGTGTTACCCAAATTTAATAAAATAATTTCTAATTTTAAAAAACAATATTATAAATTAAAAATTCCAGCAGATATAAAAATAAAAAATATGAATATTTAAAATATAATAACATATTGTCCACTTCTCAAAACAATATGCATCATTTTTCTTAAAAACAAACCCCTGATTCTCTTAAAGGGTCTAAACTCACAAGTCCAGCCCAAGGTTTAACCCAAATTACCAATTTATAAACATAAGAATATATAAGTTAGGCTCCCATTATATAGTGTAAAAAAACAAATTCAATATAGTGATTTTTATTAAATTATAATAACGTCTATTATATATGAAGAATATAATTGGTGTGATTTCAAATGTTTCCATAAAAATATTTGTGTTAAAATTTTTATTTTGAAAATTTCATTACGAGGATGTTTGTGAAAATAAGAGGCTAGTGATGAATTGGTTGGAATGTTATTTGTATTATGTAAAAAACTGATTGTTTTGAAGATGTATGATTCCCTACATCATGGTGTTATGGAATTCATAAAATAGAATTTTTTTAAAGAAAATTCATTTCATATGTGAAACTGAATTTCCAATGAAAAAGGTGTTTCAATATTATAATTTCAAAATGGTTTTTGAAATAAATTCTTTATTTATATTCTATTTTATTATTGTAAAATGTGATTTCGTTATTAATAAATGGGTGGAAATGAATTTTGAACGAGTGATAGGATACCACCAATTTGTGTTAAATAATTTCAGTATTTTGATGACATTAATCGATGAAAAAACTGAGTTTTTTTTGAACCATATATGTGTTATAGAACATAACTCTAAGAATAACTCTAGTAGAGCATGGATGAAGAGAGTGAGTGGTCCCCAGGTTGGTAGTTATGATTATGTATTCCATCAAAGGCTTTGGTTGGGATGATGAAAAATATTATTTGAATAGGTAAAATAGATTATAATAATTCATAGAGAAGAACCCTCTATCATTTACAGGGTATGTGGGAATATAAAAAGGTGAATAATTATTTACCAAAATTAACCACACCATCCATTTTTAATGTACATTAGAGACTTTAATATTTTATTTTGGTTCTTATTTTCTTAATGGTGGAGCTAAAATATAGTTGACTTCTATATAAGAAGTAGGGTATGATTAAAATCGTGAATAAAATGGATTTTTGAGTTTCATTAATGATCATTATTTTCTAAATGAGATAATATTAAATGGGATCATGACTGATTTTGTCTCAAGAATTTATGTTTTTAATGATTGATTATGTGTTGAAAGTTTCTTAAACAGTTAGGTGTGGACCAAATCATGTGTCAAAATAAAGTCTTAAGGAATAAATATTTGGGATAACTTTGTAACTATAGATTAAATATAGTATTTTTATTCATGAGCCTCGTACATAAGAAAAGTAGTTTTAATATAGATTCAGTATAGGTTTATATAGAAGAAATTAGTAGATAATGTCATTTTCATATGTGGCTTAAAATGACTGAATTCATTTAGTAGATATAAAAGTAAGTCAAGGATTTCCAAGGGAAGGCAATTGTGATTTTTTTTCATTTTATCCATTAAAGGGTACCACTACAGTTATTTTGATATTGAGAGGTTGTGTATATAAAATCCCAAGGCTCAATTACTTCCCAATTATATTTTCAGTTTTGTAAGTAAGACCATTAATGAATTATGGTAACTGGTTCATGTGGACGATCAGTGTTGAATTATCTATATAGTTATAGAGAATAAATATTCAATGTGATATTATGAATAAAGATAACTCAAGGACATGTCAAATAGTTCTAATGGATCATAAATAGAAAATTTATCACCATAGAAGAGAAATGGAAAGGTATTTTTTACTAAGAAGGAAACTGATGATATTGATATTAATGTTGGGAGACCCAAGACTCAAGTAACCATCTTGATAGTTTTCACTAATATTTCACCATTTTATGAAATTGGTAAAAATCAATCATTTAACTATTTTTATTTATTTATTATTTTTAGGATAAAATATTATATTTTGAATTATTGAATGTGATGTGATACTCATATTCTTGAGATAACTGAAAAAGGGTTCAAGATCCCATAGTGTAAAATAATGACCAAATTTAAAGATGTATCAGGGGATTGAATGGTTCTTCACATGATGATATTTGATTAGATCATTAGGATCAATTGAGTATGTAAATTTTACGATTAAATTTACAATTTCGGACATGAAGTTCTTTGTATATCTGTGGATGATAAAATTTTTAATATCAGTGATGAGGTGGATATTCAATGAATTAAACATTTCTAGATAGAAGGGGTTGTTATATCATTATCATTATAGTTAAGGGTATTCTTTCACCATTTTATAGAATGGAATAATCAACCTATACTATTGATATTCGTGAATTAGTATCAAGATGATTTTAAAAAACATTTATCATGAATACCATCAAGGAAGAACATATTGTTTTCTATTGATTTGGGGATTATGATTACAAATATATCATTTATATTATTTCATATAGAACTAATAGTGAAATAGGAATGAAAAGTGATCTACAAGAGCTTAATCAAAAGGGATTCATTTGACAGATTTTTCTCCCATGGGATTGACTAATTTCATTAAAAAGGAATATTGATAGACGATTGAATTTATATATTGAATATTAAAAGATTAATTAATTTATAATGATGATTAATTATCTTTTTCAAGGAATACATGATCTATAAAAATTTATTAATGGATCTAATTTTCTTTAAACAATTTCATTTCATTATTGTTATCAACTATTAAGAGTGAATGAGGAGGATATGCCAAAAATGGTTTTATATTGTTGATATTTCCCTTAATAGTTTTTGTACATGACAATAAATGTTATGAGTAAACCATTTATTTTAATGGTACTAATTTATAATATATTTTATTGATACTAATACCCTTTTGTGTGGTATTCATATATGACATCCTTGTCAATTAATAGACCAATGGATACAATGTTAAGTATCTTAATAGAATTTTAGTGAATTTTCATGACCATTATCTTTATGTCATATTCTATAAACCCACATTTTGTATTGGAATGGTGAATTTACATGGTAATTGTTTCTATAATAATGCGATATCCAATGATCTGATAATGTTTTTGAAGTGTTTCCTATTGAAATACAAAATAACATGTTTGAGATTTAGAGTTTCTTGGTTGTGGATGGATTTTATTGAATACTTATTCAAAATGTAACAAATATAGATTATCCTATGAAATATTTGACGTAGAATTACGTTTTTTGTTTCACAGATTAATAAATTTCATGTGGTGTTTGACTAATGGAAGGGGACTATTACTTTATAAATAATTTAGATACTTTTAGAATTTAAAGTTTCTGTTAATTATTTTAGCATGTCGAGCTTGGGATTCAAATTTTTCTCGATTTAGGTGAGTAATGTTATGTTATATGCATCTATGCAATTAAGGCCTTATAATAAAAAGTAAAACCCCATGAATTAGTGACTTATAATATCAGTCATTCCTTATGGAGTTATATGAGTTACCTCTTCCGGGATAAGTCCATTTTTATAAATCATAATAATCTAGATTATATTTTTTTTCATAGAAGTATCCAATCCTCAGATAGTGTAGGTGGGTGGAATAATATCAGAAAATTCATTTTTATATCATGTGTATGATTAGGAATGAGAATATTGTTTTACATTCATCGAGTAGGTAGATTCTAACTCAGGTAGTAATGGAAGCTAGATGAAAATGGATGTCTATGGAATTGATGATGTAATTTTACATGGATTTGACATATTTGGCACAAAACATGGAACATTTATTCTATTATGTGATGTCTATATTGGTGGTGTTAGTGAAAGTGGGGAGATGAATGATGAGTACCATAGGGGACGATGGACACTATAAATGGTGGAGAGACTATTATGGGATGGTTGGTCATAATTAATTTTAAAACATATTTTTCACAATTTATTAGGTTGTTGCTGATCCCAAAAAAGATTTTTTAGGACTAGACTACTATTTGGGATATGTGGTACATAGAAAAATTACTAGGATATATCATGATATCCTAAAACAAATCTGGTGTACAAGAATAAATATTTACATTTCCTATTTTATTTATACTTATCTCTTATATCATAGGATAATGATATATCACCAATGAACTATGGTGATATTATATCATTTTTGTTTCACAAAATGTAACTGAGAGGACTTATCTATAGAAATCAGGAGTAAGACTCCAAAGAAACCTTATGTATTTGAAAGTGTTTAGGTTTTTGTTAATCAGGTAACAATGGATGTGATGGTTTTATATATGTGAAATACTTTTCAATTGAAGGACCTGGAAGGAATTATGTGATTAAATTTTTTCATATTTCTTCGAGTCATAATGTTAACTTTTGTGGATAGAGAAACTTAATTATAAAAAAAATCCAAATAGGACTCCATAATTCATTGGAAACATAGATAAATATGGTCATAGAATATAATACATTAATGAATGAGGAGACAAAATCTATAATAAAAATTAAATATAATATTACATTGAAATTGTTTCTTGATTTTAGATGATCATTGGAGGATCATCATACTTCAGGGTAAATTATTATAATTAATGATAAATAATCATCAGTATATATTTTATCACTTGAGGTGTATTATATTGGACTGTGTCAGTCTCCATAATGTTTGATTGAGAAAGATGATATTTCACTAATGTATATTGAATTAGTTTTGGATATAAAGAAGAAGGATACGTGGATTTAGAATCAAATGACTTCTACCTAGAGTGGGAAAAATTATTTTTCTGACCATTGGTTTTAAAATAGCATATTTTTTATTGGATATTCTATATTAACAAAAGTTACTAAAAAATTCTGGAATCGAGGAATTGGGAAACAGAGGAAGTCAATTTCATGGTTGGTGGACATATTTGAAATCAATGATTGGATTAGGGAGGTAACATATGAATTTCCTTTTCTAAAATACATATAAATGATAATCATTTTTCTTTATTTTTCAATTGGTTAAATATCATCCATAAACTTATCATGTATTGATATGGAAATAAGTTAAGTTAGAACCTGATACCAATAATTTCGATAGGCATATTTTGGTGGTGTATTATTGAGATAATTTCTTCAGTGGGTAGTGTATTTCATTTCTATTAGTGTTGTTGAAATATGAGATGATCTGGGTGGATACTTGAGAAATAAGGGATGTTATGTGGTATTATTGAACAAATTTATTCATTGATGATAGTAATCAGTAAATTTTAATGATGTAAACTCTAAAAAGTGGGGAGATTTGTTACACCTAGGTTTTGAGGAGTCATGATATTATGTATTTATAATGTAGTTGTGATGTATTGTAAATATTATATGAATTTTTATTAATAGTTTTGAAAAATTGTATCCCAAATAATATCAATAGAGATATTTATATTTCCATTATATATTTAATGAGGTGTTTACAATAGGGTCTAATTTTTACTTGAATACATGATGTTGGTAAATGTTGAGATATGTTTATAAAGGTTGTATGATATCCTTCCCAATAAAAGCATCATATAATAGACTATAAAATATATTCATTTTTTTGTTATAATGATATATACAGTCACATAATGAACATGGATACCATTCATTCTAGTCTCTTAAAATATAGTAACATTTGGTAACCACACATCACCTTTGACAATTTAAGTTTATTATTTTGTATATATCTAAATGTACAAAGGTATCTGCTCATGCCATCACTCATTGGAAATGATGGGTTTCCCATTATAAATCATTGGGGGACATATAGGATGATATTTTCTAAATTATGTGATATTATAAACTCATAATAATGGATAAATGGAATAATTTTTAGATTATATGTTTGATCTTGAGTATTTTTGGATTCATTATATTGAATAGGATTTAGACAAATAAATTGATAAATTCCCACGAACAAAAAACTAGGTAGTTGTCTATCATCTATTTTATGAATTTGATAAATTCATGTGTTTTATTGGTAAATTATAAAGCATGATGGGGTTCTGTGATTTAATTATTATTATATTATTATATTATGGAATATGACAGATTCTGAAATAAATTAACTATTGGGAAATTTGGGAAGTTTCAATTCATCGAAATTGTTTTGAAAAAAAATTCTGAATTGAAATGGTCATATTCAACTTAAATGGATTAACTAAATTCTAAAATTGAAAATGGTTACTTTCAATTACTTTTAAATTTATTAAAAAAATATTTTCAGTTTGTCTTAAAATATTTTTTAGGATTATGTTGCATGTGAAATTGGGTTTCAAATATTAAAATTTACTAAATTTTTGTTGAAGTAGTTATAATTCAAATTATAGATCCTCGTATAAATATAATTTTCTATAAATCAAGTTTATAATTATTGGAATTTTTTTCTTAAACATGGATTTTGATACAGGTCACATTGGGTGTGTTCATATGTTAAAAAATAATTTATATTGCTAATTTATTAAAATAATTCAGTTTCACCATTATAATGTTGGGACAGAGAGAAAATGTTTTATTGAAAGAAACCATTTAAATGATTGGTATCATTAAGAAATAAATATATTCATATAATGATTATGTTATAGTTAGAATTTATGTTAATAGTTTATGGCTAGATTAAATTAATGATAGGGAATGTGACAACATGATAATAGTAGGTGAATGAGGATTCTTACTATATATCTCTCTAGAGAAAACACACTATTAGTATATGATTTATAATACATGACAATAGGTAATGATTAAATGGTTTTTTAATATAAATTAATGAAAAATTAATGTTTCTAATAAACATTGAGTAAATGGGGATATTCTAATGGATTTGGGAAAATGTTGATTTTATACTGTTTTTTTAAATGGGGGTTTCCCTCAAATTTTGAAAAAAAAATAATGTTTCTATAGAATGTATTTATTTTAGTAGAATTATGGATTATTTAAAAATTTATAAGTAATATTTTATTAATATTTTGAAATTATAAAATGTTTGAAAACTAATGATTTTAATATAGAACAAACTAATTTTTTAAAATTATTACTTATTTATCATGTTTTTTATCTAATTTCGAATTATGTTATAAGGATAGGAATTATAGTCTTGTAAAAATCCAATAGATTTTATAATCACCCCATAAATTTTATTCTTAGTGGATATATAGACATGATTTGTTTAGGTTACAAGTAAAGGGATTGCATCATTCTTTATTAGTGTTGAGTCTTTTATCAACCATAGATCATTATTGGAGGATATGGTTACTCATTGTTTGTGTACTTGTTTTTTTCTAAATGTGTCTTTATCATAAAAAATTATAATTTCAATTTGGTTAGTGATGAAAGGAAATATGGTGTCCTGTATTAATAGTTTTAAATATTATTTAATTTATTCTTTATAGAAATTCATGTTTCATTTTTTTTTGTATTTGAGATGAAATCAATCAACAATTAGTCTGTTTCATAAACAACCACATGTCGAGAGACTCCAAAAATTTGGGGATACCCTTGAATTTATTTTTCATCATAAAATTAAACTTAGGATTTATTCTCCCAATTCAGGATCGTACAAATGTGTATTTTGAATGATCATTTTGTCATATAAATATATATATAAATATTCCAATGTATGATCATTGAGATTCCTGAAATTTGAGCATTATATTATCATATTTTTAGTGTAATAATTTTTTATTCTAATAGCCTCATAAAGAGAATTTGAATTTTATATATTGATTATCAAATATATTTATATGTGTGTTAATAAAATTAGTTTCACTATTTTATATGTCACCATTCATAGTTTTCATGTGAACATTCAATATATGATCATCCATTAATAAGATATCTAAAATTTAGTCTTTTATAATCATTAATTCCAAAATATAAGATTATAATTTGATAAATTCAATTTCACACTATAATAAATTAAATTTATAATTGATGATTTAACTATTATTTTTTGGTGTTTTCTATTTTACTCTTTTAAACAATTTATTACATTTTTAACAACATATATTTATGTTTAATTTATTATAGAATTTGTTTTATTTAAACTATTTATCAAAAAATCCTCATAAATAATATTAGTATAATATACACATGTGTAATATTTTTCAAAAATAAATATATAAATTACTTAATTTTATAAAATGGACTTACAATATATTCCTTTTATTATATTCACAGGAAATTGATTATGATATTAAAAAATTAATAAAAACGACACCAAAAAAACATGGAAACAACATAATATAAATTATTATAAATATAGTACATTCTGTTAAAAAAGTCAACCATTATACATGATTATTATATATATTCAAAAAACCTATGGTATAAACACAACATATATAACCATGTCCCCATTTTCTATAATTAATGATAAATAATGTTTTTTATGTAAGGAAATGATAAATGGTAACCACTATATGAAAGCACAATAAAAAAATAAATTTAACTAAAGAAAATTATTTATTTTTTATTCTATATCCACTAAAAATTAAAATATATTATTAATATTAAAATTATCCTCTATTATCTCCTTATTCAAAGAGTTTACCTCTTTATAAAAATATTATTTATTATTTATATGTCTTATCTTACCAATACAACTTATTACTAGGTTAAATGAAAACATTCAAAAAATATATTTAAAGGATCTTGTTGGAATTTAAATCTAGTGTGATTGTTGTATTTTAATTCAAAATATATAAACATTTTATTCTATAACATATAATTTTTCCAACAATTTTATTATTTATATAGAATACTGTAGGATATTCTACATGAATATATATCTATATTTAGTAGAGAAACCTTGTAGTGTATAGATAATTCATGTCACATTTTATAGTTTTAATAGGCTAAAAAGTCAAAAGTATGTAGAATCAATACATAGATGGACAAGAATGATATCTGGTGGGATATGAATAATAGAAACAATATCTATTGAAATATTGAGTCATTAAGACCAAAATTTTGATATACTATCTTATAATCTCAATTCCATTAATTGAGTGATTAGTGGTATATTATATGTATATCTTTATAGATATAATATCATTTGTAACTATTTAAGATTAATATTCATAATTTCATTACCTAGTAATATTATTAATCCATTTTACTGAGGTTTTTAGATTAAAATAAATAATATTTAAATATATGTCATAAAAATTGGTTTATAAAGTGATTAATATTTTTTTATATAAAATTGATAAATTACCTTTTCTTTTTAATATCATCATGAGTAGTTGATACATCTGAATTTATTTCCCAACTATTTATTTGATTTTTAGTACGCTGGGATCCTTTTATTCAATTCTCCCATATAATAAAACATATCATCTATTTTGTTACATTTTTAGAGGCAGTATCTACATAAAAAATGATTAGGGTTTTATAACAAATGTAATTCTTTTTGTATTATTATATGATAATTTAGATTAGTTTGTATGATATTTTTGAGGAAATATTAGACATTATATTTAATATTTACATTATAATTCCCTTTTAGTATAATTATAAAAGTTGGTAAGCTATTTTGAGTTATGCGTCTATCATCCTCATCACCCTATAATTCTTCTTGATTAACATATAGTCATTAGTCCAAAAAACACAAAATTATTTTATGTTTCTCTTTTAATATTTAAAATTAATGTTTTTAATTTCTCAATTAATTGGTGGATATAAAAATATATTAATTAAATTTCATACTCATCTCTACAATGTTTCCCTTAATTGGTGATATTTTTCTTAACAAATAAGGGTTTCCTAATGTCGATAGAATCTTATGTGATAATAATAATACAAGTGTGATTATATATAATCCATATCTATTAATATCGTATTTTTAGAAATATGTATCCAGGATAATATAATACATTAATTAAGGGATGTTAAAATGTTACACCCCAACCTAATCCATTGGCTTCAAATCTAAGTGGTACAAAAGCTCAGGCATGCCTTCCCATATTCCATAGACTTCTTATTAGAGTTGAAAGTATTATATGATAATTTTGGAAGACTATACCATTAATAAAAAAGGGTATTAATAAATTAATAAACAAAAAAATTCAACATAATACCATAGTACACATAATCCAACAAAAACTATCACAATAATAGATGAATACGGAAGTGGCTGAAACAAATGGGCATAAAAAAATAAATGATTTTGATTTAACAATAGGATGACAATGTATAAATTTTAACAAAAAGAAATAAAATATTAAAGAGCTTCTGGACCAATATACAAGCCTCACATCATCAATGTGTCCATACATTATGTGAGTTATCCCATACAATGATCAACCTTAGTCCTTAACCCAAATTTTACCTATAACAAGTGAGGATTTCACAGGTACCGCATTGCCATGGCCCCAAAAAAATGTTGTTTATTAGAAGAAGATAATCTCTATGGAATAAATCGATAATCAATAAAAATAGAGTAATAATAAATAAATATACACAGAATGTAATCAATTCAAAAATATGTAATAGGTAATTTTAAATTTTAACATATATTTTGGTGCCTTATACATTAGCTCTAAAAACTACCACTCCATGTCAGAGGGAATGACATCCAGACTATCCACATTCCCCTTTATGGTATTTTCATTAGATCATTTAAGGGTTAGTTAAACTCCATATTTAAGAAGTTTCAATGCACAACCATTATGGTCTAAACATTGCTCTGCCTTTAAGGAGAAAACTATCCTTCTTGTAATAAAAAATTCCATAAAACCAAACTATCTTTCCCACTCTTTGGATGCATGATATCAATATAGGATTCGACACACATCTTCTATGGAACAAACAATCAAACTCTCTACTCTCAGGAATCATGATACTCTTTTGGGAATTAGTTCCTAGCTTTTTGAGAACAAATAGACAAAACAACTCATTTTTTATGGACACCCAAAAAAACATATTTGAATAATATTATGGAAAGGTATCATGGGGATATAAACACACATAAAATGATTCATATAAATAATAGTTCTCACACCACTACACACACACACCACCTACATGCCATAATAAGAACAACTCTCATAGGGATACTCACATATCACATGAAAATCCTATCAAGAATAGGTGTCATAGGACATTATGTATCTTATTTCATGATCAACCCATGGAGGTGGATCATGTAAAATATGGAAAAAATATACAATCACAGACTTGACCATTGGTGATCATGGAATCATACTAGTTTATGAAGGTCCATTGTGGTCCTTTCCATATTGATCAATTCACTAGGAATTGTATTTAAATTAATTATATTTCTACACTTGTTAATATGATTAAATGTAGTTAATAATTTTTTTTATAAATTTATGTTTATTCACTCTATATAGATAACCTTACATCACATGATCATAGACTTGGATAATACCATATGATAATGTACATACAACCACCTATATCAATAAATTGTCACCTCTAATCAAAACAAATCCAATCATCTCTATCGGAGACTCTATATGTCAATTCAAACTCCACCAGTAATTGTATGTTCTTGGGATCATTTCTTACCTATAATAATGACAAACCTCCCTTAGAATGTGTCCACAAAACCTATCACTACTTCTTAGGGAAAATATTTATCTCTTATAATAAATTGAATGGTGAATTTAATATAGTTGAATTTAAATATCACAAATAATTCAAATAAATTAGGTACATTTTTCACAATGTTTCACAATGGTTTTCAAGCCACTTGAGAATCATTCCCAAACCTAATACATAAGAACTCCCCAATTTAATTCCATAATATGTTGGCTGGTTCATTTCATTTTTACTAAAATGAAAATAATATACCACTAGAGGATGTACTATCCATTAAACATCAATCAATGGAATTTTTAATCATCAAAACTTATCATCTGTATTTATGACAGTAAGAAGCATCGTTCTCAGGTAATTATACCAATATACAGAGGACTTATCCTAAAAATATATAATCCAAATCTATTTATAGATTAATTGATGATTAATATGAATAAGAAGAATGAAAATTTTGATTGAATTGATACATCATGGGATTGGAATGTTTAATACCACAAAAAGGATTTATCCCCAATGAAAGACATGCATAAAGTCCTATTAATGAGGAATTGAGAGTTCAGAATAATGAATAATGGTGAATATTTACCATATTCGCCAACATATTACATCAGGATCGATCATAGAGAAAGTAAACAACATATAGGGGGAGATAATAATAGAATTATTAGAATAGTATGTTAAATTAATCCATGTTACTTAAATCCTAAAGGACACCTAAAGAAAAATCGGTGAAAATAACCCTTGAATAAGACACTCTTTATTGACCCAACCAGCTAGCTGGTTAGTGTCCACCATCAGTATGATGAGTTTGATATGTATTAGGCCTACTTACTATCCTAGAGGACACCAAGTTCATTCTCACTAGATATTTGGTGATTCATTCAAGGTAATATAGATAAAACCCATCCAATGTGCTTCCAAATGTAGGATAATGTGCTAATCAATGAGTCCTGTTAGGTATTTGGGCTTCTGGATATCCAATGGGATAGATGGTCGTAGTAATAGAATCTCCATCTTCTTCATACTTCTGTCACTAATCACATGATTTAAAATTTTCCCACCAAGATTCATTTCAAGTCTGAACACACCTCTTAATGTTTCTTAAACATGAAGAATTGTGGTTCAATAGTTAGTTATGTTAATGAATTATCCACATGATGAAAACTTAAAATATCCTCCAAAATACACAAATTGTAGTGATACTGTTAATTATAATATCCCAACTATATCACTAATCATCTTAAAAATAATTATTATAATGTGATTCTTTTCCCTATACCGACCTTTTTCATTAACTAATATAATTTACCACACTTTCATGTCAATCACCTAGTCACTTCCCAATGGATAACCATAATTCTCAAACCCATATCACACACTTATAGAAAAATACTAAGAAATTAGTGCACCAACACCAAAAAATTATCAACATCGTCATTTTTTTACCAAACATCAACATCATTCTCACTATTCCCACCTATATTGGAACACTATTATTTCATCAATAGATTCCTTCTAAATAATCATTATGATCTCCACTATAGGAGTTTCTATTTGGGATATGTTTCTAATAGTTTTACAACACAATTTATGAGGTCTCATATTCATCATGTTTGATCATTCAAAAAACATGCATTAAAAGTTTTTTTTATGTTGTTTACAATTATGAACCAATTACAATGATACAATATGAAAAAAACTCATCCCAAACATGGTCAACATTCCATGAATGTCTCTAATAATCCTAAAAACTAGTCTGTAGTACACATTAAAATGACCATGGAGTAGTCCAAACCCATTAAATCCATCATGAAAAGGGATTCCAATTAGTTATTCTCTATGATCTACATCTTATCATGATATATATCCATTAAAAAAATGTTCCATGATGTTACCTATCCTAATGCCTTATGCTTCATAGAAATAATTTAATCATCCTGATTTCTAAAATGATTTACTAATTCAACTCTAAGTATATTATAATAGTCAGATTAGTGATAAATCACATGGTTAATTATGTTCTCAGTTGACATCCAAGACACAAACTATCCTACTCGTTCTAAAATTTCACTAACTTTTCCATAAGTTGGATACCCTCATTCAATCAATACTTAGTGCCGCATATGAATCTTGCATTAGTAATTAATCATGGAATCAGATACTCATGGGTCCAATGTAAATAAGTCATCTAATTCACTAAGACCGAATAAAAATCATTCTTAAACACTCCTACATCTGATTTAAATATGAGGGTTGTTCACTCATGATTAATTTGATGCATCCAACCAAAATAGTTACCTTTTCCCCTCCTCATAATGTATTCAATAGTATATCTATCCCACCACAAGTTCTTTACTGAATCCAATGATTAAAAATCATCATTCATTCATACCCAAGTTCTAAGAGACCATTAAATGCGCACACCTGGATTTCCTAGAATGTAGTTCACCATATTCAATTATCCATTAATTATGTGAGTTACATCCACCAGAAACCAATACATGGGTTATGACCTCTTTCCCAAAAGGGTCTCATCCCATTATGCATATCATTTATATGCACAATGACTTGTCTATAAATTTCAAACATGGATTTTGTAAACAAATATACCCTAATCCATTATCAATGACACCTACCATTATGGATAAATCTCCAAACACATCAACCATTGAGCCATGAAATATCTCACGAATCAAGCGGAGTAACCATCTAACCCGACCCCGACCCGGTCCATCGTAAGGCCTAAGGAGCGTTTCCAATCCCCCTATGTAGAAACAAGTTCCCGGGTATCCAAAATAGTACATTGGATCAATTTACCCAAAATATTTAATAGAAATAGATAACAAGATAAATAAAATACTAAAACCGAACCAGAAAAACCAACATGTCCTTAACACTTTTCAGATTTTATGTTTTATAAATTTATCCAACAATCCAAAAGAAACAACAATAAAGGAAAACTAAAACTCTGACACAAACATCTGAGCAATAAGAGAAGCCACATACCCAAGCTCTCAATACCAACATTTAAGAGATGACCATCGAAATCCTATACCACCATTGCTGAAAAAGATGTCACAACCTAGGATACACAAATAACAATGTCTACATATACCCAAGGGTGTATGTATGATGAGAGTCAAGAGCCTAGTAGGATACCACTCAGTAAAAAGGTTCTATGTCACAACATCAAACATATAATTTAATATTCTTATTCGAATTAATTATTTTAAAATAATATTAATGAAAACATTTGCAAGATGAATGTTAAAAAGAAAATGAATTTTTGGTGAAAACCCATTTAGAAATACTACATTAAATTAGTTGAGAAAAGATATAAATAAGGCACACATTCTCTAGTGGTCCTCTGTATGCCACTGGAGGGAACCACGTCAGGAATAGTAGAGCAGAGCAGGTGAATCCCCAAAGGTATCTAGTACCCATAGGACACTAGATACATCATACCTTGGTGTAAACGTGGCATATGAACAACAATTATCTACGATGTGAGGCACACAACACTAGTAGGGAAACAAATACATAATCTATTGGTCTCCAATCATCCCAAAAGATTAGTTAGTGTTGTAATATAAATTCTTCTAGAGAAAACTGGGTCAAACCCCTTACGTATCATCTAGTGTACTAGTCGTAATCTTCCGCCTAGGTAGCCAGGGTTTTCTTATGTGCTCAATCAAGTTCCAAATTCACAAACACATCAACATTACAATTCTCGGGCCAAATAGTGTGTAACTCGACATACATTGTCACTTAGTCAACCCAAAACCTATTTTGAAATAAGATACACACAAAAGATACTTCAAAACATGATCTGTGCAACTCGAACAATTTAATAAACATGATTCATAATTTATAAAACACTTCCAACATTCACAAAAAATTATTACCCTATGAAATCGCCCAATTCAATTTAGAAAAATTATTTTTATGCCATAAACATAAGAAAACCCATTAAATAATGATCCTCCGCACCCAAAAATTTTATCAAATACACTCAAGGAATAAAAAATAATGGCTCATGTGTAACGCACAGTGAATATATCCAATTTCCATAAAGATTCAATTTTTTCATTGATAGATCACTATAAATATTTTCCAACCTCAACTCTCACCTTAAAAAAAACTCATAAGACCCTATTTAAGAAACACCCCATTAAAAGAGACACCCAAAATATCCATTTTTTAATCACAAAATCCTAACCCAACACATAGGCATACATAACCCCCCAAAAATATATTTTCACATCAGTAACACTATTTAAGAAACCTTTTACAGAAACCAATTTCATGCTAAAAAATAGGTTCTTCAGTTTTTTTAAAAAATATCAAATAATAAAGGAAATATAAAATGCACAACAAACATGACAAGATGGCCCAATTTCTATTAAAAATAATATTTCAACAAACATTTAACTCATGTTCCCATGAAAACAAAATTTACATCCCTCAAAGAATTCATTAAACACTTCCATGAATTTATTCAATAAAACACGTATAGATGACAAGACTATATTATTCCAAAAATCAAAAATTCACCAAACAAGATTGAAAAAAACATTATAAAACATAGTTCACACCATGAAATTAAATAATATAACATGTTAAAATTAACTAAACAAATAAATAAATTTATCTAAGAAATGAAAGGGCATGGGAAAACCAACCTCAAGTGGCAAAAAACTCGAAAATTCAGTGTACAACTCCAAATGTGTGCAATTAACACCATTTATATCAAAAATTAAACCCTAAAATGAGAAATCAATCCAAATAAAATCAATATCTAACCATAAAAATAGTACCCTACCCGCTAGAAACCAAAAACACCAAAGAATATGAATCAAATCCCTAGATAGGAGGAGGAGGGTTTTCCCAAAGTGGAGTGGGAGAGGCGGCAGTCCCGATGGTGAGGCGGCAGGTAGAGGTCACGGTGGGGAGGTGGGAATAGGTGAGGATGTTAGAGAGGTATCATGTGGCAGGTAAAGAGGCAGACAGTTGTGGTGCCAGCTGGTGAGGAACAAGTTGAGGGTGGTGTTAGATGGCAATCACTGGGGAGGGGTGGTGTGCACAGATAGGTCAAGGGAGAGGGTTTGGTGCGATGGGATGGGGGAAAAGTGGAAGAAGGTCCACAAAGAGGGGAGGGGGATAAACAACTTTAACCCATCCAAAATTAACAATAAAAATAAATTAAGAGTAATAAATATATTAATAATAATCATCATAATCATAGTTAAAGGTAATAATATTAATAAAAATTACAATCTTAAAAATAATTATATTCTTAATAATAATATTTAGATTAATAATATTTATAACTGTATTAGTATTCTAACTCAAATAATAATAATAATAATAATAATAACTTAATAAAAACTGAATAATAATAATAATAGTAACAACATTATCCTTAATAAAATTTTAACCATGATGATAATAAATATATTATTAAATATTAAATTTTTTATTATTTACATTAAAACATACTTAATTTACTTTATCATTCTAGTTTTATTTCTATTCACTTTATCTTTTACTTTTTAATTAATTAGTTAAACATGCACCGATAGGCCGCGTAGTAATTTGGAAATGTCATGCGGCTTCATATGTCACCCGCCATGTGTGTCGGATGTCACCAAGCCCTAAATACTCATTTATCAATAGATAATTAAATTTCAATTTGGATCAACTGTCACATTGTTATAGATTTACAAAATCAAATAAAATATATAAAAATAATAAAATAAAAATGGTTTTAGAATTCCTGGTGTGAAATTTATCCCCACTTTAATGCATTTTGTCCCTGAAAAGACACGATAATGGCTGAACCCAAAAGTAGAAACCAATAAATCCTTAAGGTTCATAGGGAATCTATATGAAAAACAAGTAAAATGATGCCAACACACTGTTCACAGGGAAAGTAACTTAAATGAAAATGTCAGGAAACCCATAAAAAGTCTTTCTGCTTTGTGTTACCTGACCCAAAGAGCGAGGACATCTCCTTCTGACTAATCTAGGAAAGAACTCTCATACCCAGAGAAACCAACTTCACAAACTAAAACACCATAAGCACCGTTAAACGAAAGACACACCGTTTGACTGAAATGAATAAATAAGATCAAACCACATCCATGGAACACTCTTATCAATCACTATGAAGTCTTATTTTGGAATAGAAACAAAAGTACAACATTTGGAAAGCCCGAAAGGGATCCCCACCATTAGAAACCTACCATTGCCCGAGACAAGACTAGAAAATTGACATGAGGATGTCCGAGTTGACTCCCCACCATTATGAAAAAGGCCAACACTGATTCATTCCAGAGACATATGAATGATACCCCCATGTATCTCCACACCATTTGGACTGCCAAATGACCATAAAAGTTGAAATTTTCTCGAAAGTGGCCAAACACCCCACCACAAGGGGTGGTGTGGGAAGAGACCAACTACTGGGGCATCAAATCCATGGCCGAAGGCTAACCAACATCTCCACATCCCTAGATGAGCACTAATAAAAAATGGTAATGATTTACCCAAACAAAACCCATAAGGAAAACTAAAACATGTTACATCTGGTGGGACACATCCACTAGGACATTAAGGTAATGAGAAGACCACACCACCTCATATCCACAGGAAACCTCACACACCCAAATGAGTCATTTGAAATGGAACAGCTATAGGAATATTTTTAAACTACATTCACCTTCAATACTAGTGACAAGAATATGGTTGGGGTCCCATACATTCCCAGGGATCATGACCATGAGCCAGCTTCACTCCTAGGCCTATGGCTGCAGTCCAGATGTTTGAAGAATCTCTTTCCTCGCAAGGAGGTATTGGAGACTCCTAAACAGAGCTTATCATTTTCTGCCACACACTACCACACCTCAACCAAGACAACACCAAAAAACAAAATACCTAAAGATATTAAACTACTCTCTCAAAACACAACAACCAAAATAGGGTTTTATATGATGCAAATTCCTCACCTCTTCACATTAACCAAAAATCATAAGAAGGAAAGATGCACGAAAAACACTCCCCTTTGAACATAAAAATTAAAACACCCTAAGAGGAGGACACACCCCAACATAAATAGGGATTACCAAAGGATTATATAAAATCCACCCTTTATCTTGAAAGATAAATTAGGTTGTAAGATGTCCCCAAACATGAACATTGTGGCTGATGAAAGGTATATGAGACTTTCAATACATCAGTCAGCACCTATAACTCTGAACTGCCTTCATCCATC
Organism: Viscum album; assembly: GCA_963277665.1. Classification (NCBI taxonomy): domain Eukaryota; kingdom Viridiplantae; phylum Streptophyta; class Magnoliopsida; order Santalales; family Viscaceae; genus Viscum; species Viscum album. Next base: position 1,060,857,617 of record OY728120.1, on the reverse strand, counting down.
CCCATTGGAATTCCTTTCACCATTACTATGGGGACCTTTAAACACAATGATTCCAAACATCTTACCTGACGGCACAGAAAACTAAAAGAGGCCAATTCTCCCTTTAAAAAACCTCATGTCTCTCAGCCCATTGGGAGAGGATCTGCTTAAAATTAAATGTAAAGGATTAGACTTAACAATATCACTCAAATGGGAGAGACATTACTTCAATCATTTAGAGGGCTGGCCAATGGAGAATTTCCCATGTCCACACATTAATCGCAAGTTAATACTTGAGGGGAATACACTAGTCATGAAATGAAACCATGGACCCAATAAAATTGGTCCAATGGACAATACATACCGTAAGAAAACACTACACATGTAGGGGAACCATAGAAAGGGATTCCTAAATTACTTTTCAAAAGAAAACACTAACCACACGCTTTCACACCAACATAAAAATAAGAATTAAAACTCAAGATACAAGTCATTAATGAAGGATTTTTAGATTGAAATTCCCCACATCTAACTTTTCCAAAATACATGTTCACATGACACAATCACTGGTTATTAAAACACCCAACTTTCTTTTAACAAAACATTTTGAAAATAAAAAATGCTAGTGGTTTTCACTAACACAAATGGTATACCATGGGACTTACACATGCATGTTCCATGACACACTGTCACCGACATCATGTTCATCTAGGCACTCATCAACTCATAACATTAACCATTTTCCATTCAATGTATACACATGCATGTGGTTTTCCATGAGATCACTAAGGATCAAAACCAGAACTTTTCATTTTTTTCAATACCAAAACATTCAACCCACAATTCTCAAACCTTACACATCATTTTCTTTTTAAAGTTATTCATTTAAAAAATATTTCCAATATCAAATAATTTTTTTTATTAAAAACCAGATTCCCAAAATCTAAAACAAAGGGACATGGAACATTGCATGGGGAAAGTAGTGTTACTGGGTGACTGGGACATATGGTCGGCAGCCATAATCCAATCATGCCACCACCATAGAGAGTATTATTGGATAACATCACTGGCTCTACATGGCTTGTCCATCCTTGTAAGCTCACTAGGACAACTACCCCTAATCCCTTTTCATTTCCTCAAAACAATAATGACAACAAGGACCCGAGACTTAGACAAATCACAACATACCCTTGTAACTCAGGTCTCGTCTCGAGGTGTGCCAGCCAGAAACCGTACTCATAGTTATACTATATAGTTCCAACATCCTCAACTCTAAAATTCATTGAATTTCCCTCAAAGAACACTTCCTAAGAGATTGAACCTCCTTCGATACCATTTTTTCACAAACCAGGCTGGGTCAGATGGTGTCTCAACCGGGTTCATGACAAAATCCATCAAATTCATGATGAATGAACACGTTGTTAAAATTAACGGTAATCCTAATCCAAAAAAAGTAATGAATTTTCACTACTACCTCAGCCGGTTTCTTCTAAATAACATGAAATAATATCAATGAAATTTTTACAATATTTTACAACAATACAACTAAAACTAAAAATTACTTCATGCATAAACAATCACACATCAATAATTTCCCAAAAAGTCATGCAGACACAACACACTATCCAAAATAGAGTGATTTGTGATGAATATATTGTAGATTTCCCTCTAAAAATATTATTGTATCTCACACATACCAATTTTCAAATAATTTTGTGAAATATGATCATTAATGATAACATAAATAGACTCATTTAACTATTATTCAGGGCCCTCCATTCATATACTTACACACCTCACTAGTTTTCCATTCTATATAATGTCCATGTTTCATCAAGAATGATAGACTCCTACTCTCCTCATCGTAATCATCATGAGATTAATTCTCAGGTAATTAAATAATTCAACTGGATCTTGAGAATTAGTCAAAATCAAAAAGCAATATATCACACGGTTAACATGATATTTTGTTCATTCCAAAGAAATGGGTTCATGTACCGAAATGATTCAAACCTTTGACACCAATCCTATTTATCATGTCTACCAACACCTGTGGAACACTATAATTAAAGGATCAAAATAATTTTAATAATACTTTTAATTGTTATTCATTTGAATATGGCATTTTTTGAGGAAATCGACACTTAAGGTATTAGTATCCTAGACTAACACCTCACTCGGATCACAATCACACTGCCGAAAAAATCAACTCACAATAATTATATGTATCATCTATAAGTCCATAAGGGTTACCCAAATAACCAATAAATAAATTTTACAAAGATTCACAGATCCATGAAACATCGTGGCATTGTTCTATAGGTGTACCTCACATTTTCACTATACACAATTCAAGTTAAGAAACTATATATTCCTGGTATGATAAGTTAGAATGCCACTAAGATATATATGGGAAACAAAAAAATGGTTATTGGTGACAACATAATTATTCAAACCCATCCATTAATCACCCACATAAAATTCCCACTAAGGAATCTAATACCATATAATGACCTACCAAGGTTAATTACACCTCCTATGCATACAGGTTATGTATCATCCTCATCTTCTCCTTGATGAATCACATCATAGTCCCACATTAACTTCCATCATAAAGATATACACAATGAATTTCAACCAAATAATATGTCAATAAAAAATTATTTTAGAATATATTGTACAATTTTTTGACATTTCAATAACTAAAAAGTCTGTCATGAGTACAACACTTCTAGGTAGTGTATATGTCATATGATTCTGGTGTTTTGAGTAAAATTCATGAGATGTCTCTATTTGATAAGGGAAAGTATCTAATGCACATGAAACTACAAACCTATAAGTCCTTGTGAATCACACATTTTTTAATTATAGAACCATAATAAAACAAAAAAAATATCTTATGACCTACTAACCTGTACATATCCTGAGAAAGGTGTGCACAAAGAACTAGAATGAGTTTCTTTACAAGATCTAACACATTCTTATATCACATTTCTATCATCTATCTAGATAGTAATACAAAATAAAAAGAAACATCACATATAAAATTTTATAACACTTAATCCTAAATCACTAGGTTTAGACATATGTTTTACATATCCCTATGTGCACGTCAATGTATTCCAAAGGCTACTGACTATCAATGGGGGTATAAAGTGAAAATATGTGGAGAATATTCCCTCAATAAGAGTGTTCATAAAAATATAAATAACCATATATTTATAAAAAGGGAAACACAGTATAAAAAATCCAATATACATTCTAGTTTTAATAAATTAAATCTAGATATAACATACATGAATGGTCATGTTAGTAAAAAATATGTTCATTTCCCATAAGGACAATCATATACACATGAGTGTAAACAAAACAAACTATTGATGAGTTTCTACACACACCCACTCACTAATAAACACTATGCCTAAACCTTACATGTACCTACCAAAAGTGAGTGATGCTCAGTTACCCCAGTTTTATAGCTACCTAAGAGGGGTACAAGTAAAACTCTATAGGGAACCACCAATGTAGTTCCACACATAATTGATAAATATTGTGTACATTCACATGATGATATCATAGGAATAAAAGATAAATAAAAATAGAAGAGGAATAATAAATTAATAAAAATCATTAGTTATCATTTCTCAAGTAAACAACATGTAATAATATATATGAACACATATATATGGTTCATAAACATGGAAACTACCTACTTAGGATTCATCTTAGACAAAATTTTATATACCCTTTCTGCATCATCGTTGAAGGGATATCCACACCTTCATTTTTGGGTAACTAATGATCCACTATTAATGAGTATAACTACACCATATTTAATGTGAAAGAAACACACTACCTTTAAGGATCCGACTGACCAACTTTTAATTAGAACAAGTTCATACAAAATAAACATATTTATCCCTATCGGGTATCATGATACCTAATTTTTCTGAATCTGCATTATTTTAGGGTCCAAAAAATATTCCTTCTCTAAGGAATCATAATCCCTCTTTGGGATTTAGTCCAAATATTTTAGGTAAGAAACTAATATAAGGACCCAAATCTCATGGTTAGCATGTATAAAACATGAAAATCATATCAACCATATGTCTCATAGGGTTAACAAATCACCATTGGTGATTCTTGTTAATAATAGGTCTCATGGAGCTTCAAAAACACATTACACACAAGTTATATAAATCAAAGGCCTCATAGTGGTGACACACTCACTACATATGAGTTATATCAAGAATAGGACTCTCTAGGAATTAAACATCATGTTGAACATTCACACCCCATGAGTTTCTAATGAAATATATGTCACACCAATATATTCATGGCCTCTGTGATATATAATTATGGTATCTATATAATGAATAATGGTACATATTGGGTCTTATCCCTTTGATAAATTGACTAAGAAATGTCCTTTAATAAGATTTGGTATTAAAATCCATAATATAATTATCAATTTCGTATTTTTCATATCAAATTTTTGAAATTATGATCATTTTTACCAATCTGGATAACCTCATATAAAATAACAATAGAAAATAATCATATCATAGGGTAACAAACACAAAACCTCCATCCATAATATAGTTTTACACCCATCCATGAAAAGTACAACATATCTGTTTGATTATTTCCAAGTCAATTCCTTTTCAAAAATTACCAAAATTTCTAGGTATCATGAAAAATATAGAACCCTAACCATACTCCCATTGATGTACTATAACTCACCTCCAACAACATCGTAATAGAAATCACCACAAAAATTGTAATAATTCAAAGAACAATTAATTGAAATTAAATTGGATTATCAAGAATAATTTTACATGTTGACATAATTATCCAAAATGTCAGATGATGTGTTTTTGGATACATCCAACAACATCCCAATCCTAGTCCATATAAAATTCCCTAGATAATTACAAGATATGACAGTCAGTTCAATTCAATTTTAACAAAAACTATAAAATAAATTAGAAAAGGACAAACCTTAAAAGAAACACCATTCAATGGAATCTGTTCAAAAACATGGGGTATATTTTATGTTTTATGATCAAAATACCCTTAATTATCATAAATTTCCACCATAATACGGAGTAATTTTCTTACAAATATATAATCATGATCCAGCCAAAGATCAATTGATGATCATGAAGACCATGGTGAAAATGAACTAAGAGAAAATTGAGAGAACATGGGATTATAAAGGCTAAAAATTAATAAAATAATTTACCCAAAGTGAATGAATCATATATTCACCGCCACATGAGGAATAGTCAGTTGGGGATGATTTAGAATGATGATCATTTAAAAATTCACAGATGGATTGCTTTTAAATCAATCCCTGGGTTAGGAGTACTATTAAAGATAGTTTAGGGTTGGATAATGGATAGAATATCGCATTAATATTTCTATGAGGTTTACATCATGAGTTGTTTTAGATGAAAAATTATGGAATTAACCCTACATAAGACACCATATAGATTTCCTACTAGCTAGTTGGTGAGTCCTCATGGGTAGTAAGTCTGCTACCCATCCCACTGTCTACCTAGTGTAGGCTCACCAAATGGCTAGTTAGTCCTTCCAGGTTAAAGGAATACTTTTCATCCCAATATCTATTTGTGTTAGGCTAACTAGTATGCTAGTGAGCCTTAATTTGTTGTATGGATACTACACCTTCCATGAGCTATTTGGATATTATAGCAGTATTGCTGGATATTTCAAGATTCCATCATCAATATTCTTATCTCTGAGTCACCCTATAATATTATTTTCATGTCTAAAGACACATCATTAGTATGTTTAAACATGAAACATCTCTATTCAATATCTTGTCTTATGAATTAAACATCCACTAGTTGATAAGTTCAAATTCCCTCTAAAATTCACAGCACATAATAAAACGAGTGATTAGATTGTTTCATGTAAGTTCAGTTGATAGGAAAATATATTCCCTATTTATTTATCTTGTTGATATCACATGTCAATTAACGTAAAAGGATGAAATCTAGTCAAAAAAATACTATACACAATGAATTTTGGTGATTCAAATAGATTTTCAGTAACAAAATAGTTTTTCCATAGCTTCAACTTTACAAAATAAATCTAATATTTTTTAATTTATAATTGATACATCTTATGCTTCAAAGTTGTATCTAATTATCATTTATGATCAATATTATTAAATCCTCATAGTTATTTCACTATACACTATCATCAAAATGGTATGTTTAATATGACTTAACTATAAATCATTGTCCTAGTTTACTAGGACTAAGTCGGTGCACAACATGGCCTCATGTGTGCCTAATCATATTTTAGAGGATAAAAACTAGTGGCAAGGTCATGCAAAACCGTTTGGGGGAACAATTCAATAAATATTAATTAACCTACAAACAAATCAATAGTGAAAGGATAATTAGTAATAAAATAATATACATGGAATAAAAATGATGATATAACTATATAAACATCATCACATTCAATAACACAAATAAAAAACATGTTATTAGTAAAACTATAAAAAAAATATCCCCATAGATTTTGGTTCAATACAACATATAATAAGAAAAAAATGTTAAATAATCACAACTACAAAATGACCCATTTATATTATAGAATTGCATTTAAACCTAACCTTCTGCACCTACTCAGCAGCAATACTTTGTTCCTTTTCCCATGACTGTTTCATTTCAAACCAATTCATATGCACAGTGAGATTTTCATGTAGGGTGTGAGTAATAAAACCCATGAAGAAACCATTAACCCAGCCTCTGGAAATGATCTGTAGATATATATTAGTGAATAAGTTTATAAACACTAAATAAACTACCAAAAATGAATCCTCATTAGGTCATCACGTTCCAACATGGTCCCCATGAACCCAATCATACCTGATGAGGTATTATCTATAAGGAATGTGATCCCTTTTACCAAAACCATAAATGTTGTTCCCAAAGATTGATCATTGGTGGAATGCACAATAAAAAACCATGTGTGTGATTTGAATGTACCATCAGGTTATGTTCCCATTGAAATTCCATAAAATACATAGATGATCAAGAAACCAATCAAATGATGGAATATCCATAGCCAACAACTAAAAATGATCAAATAATCCCTTTAGGGTACAGTCTCATAATTAAAACTCACATATAAAATATCAAGGAATGATTATAATGATAGAATCATAATATATGCCATTCCAAAAAGGCTAAACCAATATCCTCATTAGAGACAAGTGTAATGAAGTAGCCTGCATGGACCTAACATATCACTCGATTTGGTTAGCCACAAATCCTCATGCACACCACCATGAATTCCAGAGGTTTCTAATCAGCTGCAAGGGTCTAAAAGCTATAATTGTGTGACTATTCTCTCTAGTTAGTGTACTATAATAGTGGAAAATAAAAAATATCATAAATAAAATTAGACTAAAGAATGGTATAATAAAATAAATAAAACATACAATAGTATGAATTCCTAATCATATAAAACCTACAAAAACCTATCACCCATTAGAATAACCACATATAAAAAATAAACAAACTAAAAATAAATTCAATAGGCTCTAATGCGATCACTATTCCATCCCACATACCCTGTCTCCATGATGCTCAAGCCTCATTATCCTGATCATGACACTCCACATGAGTAGCTCTGCTTGTTTATGAAAAACTATGCCGTGACCCCATCCATTACCCACCTGGTTCACCAAAAAAAATATCATGTCAATATGCACAGCATGGTGCACATACAGGGGTAATTTCAGCTCATAAAAAGTACATGAATATGTGATATTTCCATAATTTTCAAAAAATCTAAAATCCATTGGAATAAAAGAAACAACTATATAAAATGGAGAAATAAACACAAGGAAAATATCCAACCATGAGTTCAAGCATGAAACCCATGGTAACTCTACCCCTTATCTTGCCCCATATAGAGAATTTAAAGCACGTGTCACACTCATTCACATAATAACTAGTGTGTCTTCCAAATATACACATATTTTATATTCTCTCTAAAAGTAATAGGAACAAAAGAAGGACCCTTGCGAATAACCATAGGTGTCTACATGAACAAGCACCACTACTAATCACTAGGACCGTGATGGTAGGGTAGAAAGTAATAATTGATCCTCCCCTTCACATGTTTGACATTTTTAATGTCTCAAATTTCCTATAGAATAGCCCAGGCTCCACCACATAGACCCAAAAAAAATTCACCACCCTACGGTATCCATCCACATGATCCTAAAGGATGCACTATAATGTGGGATCCATACACATGGCATGGAGTGTATCTTTATCTAGAAAAAAACACCCCTAGATATGGGGAAACCTCACTCTAGGGGTAGTGGAATGATATATATATCAAATATGATCCCTAATTCCATATATAAAAATCCATCCAATTGATGTGAGAACTAGATCACTACTCATGTCCAACACCCAATCCCAGATATCCTAGGGATATCCTTCTAAAAACATAGTCTAGTGTATAAAATTCCTCAAAATTGATGAGTAATGTCAAAAAATGTAGGTAATTGTCCATCCGCAACCCCAATGTCTAAGCTACTGAACTAGGAGTGCTAATCCACCCTCATCCAACAATCATGGGGTTCTCACAATCCCCTCGAATATATTATCAAAAGAAAAATACCACCATGGTCTCTCCATGAACCTCTTTACTATTAAACCTATCATGGGGATACCATAGTCCCCTAGTCTATAGCAAAAAGAAACATCCACCATGATATTCACATTCTCTAAATCCATCTAAAAACTCACATGCACCCTTAGGGAAATTCTCCATAGTCTTATGACTACCAAAAATCAGGAAACCCACAACCAGTGATCATTAGAACATTGAAACCTTGAGAAACCCCACATAATAAAACCTCCATAATTATTTCCTATAAACCTTCACATCCATGTGTACCAATTATCTTGTAAGGGAATCTAGAAAACACCATGTCATATGGTAATTCTCAAGTACTAGCCATGGGAACCACTAATCACTCAATCAGTGACCATCCCACTAGGTATTACTCCAGCTTCCCTCAGACTAATCTCAATAGATCAATTTCACTAGGATATAACCTCCATCCAAATTTATTAACCTTTCATAAGGGTTCCATCATGTCTTATCCTATATCCCAAGAGATAAACCTCAAAAACTCAAAACTCATGTAACTAGTCCGAAAACATAGGGGGAACCATATTACATTTGGATATATTACTAGAACAAAAAATTCATGATCCTTATAAAAGGAACTCAAATATAAATTGTCAATATCCCTATGAGATGCTAACCAACATGCTCACAACACTCACCCGAGCCTCACAACTCATACCAAACCCACATGAGGATTCCAAAAAAAATTCAATAAAATCCTCCTATTGAACTCCCAAATTAAAAAAGTCTATCCAAATGGTCTATGAATTATGAAAGGATACCCCACTTATGATTTATATAGTAAAATTATTATAATAAACAACACACAAATCCATTTCTAACATAAGGATGAAAAGAGGAAAAATGACCTAGTGAGAAAAATTACACGTCATGTACAAAGTGGTATAATGTTTGTAACCCCAATGTCCCTCCTTGGACATGTTCCCCTAGACACTCGACATTCACATTTAGAAATTACATTATGTGTGCCTAATGGTATATGATGTGTACCCCTACATGGTTACTAACTCATGTACACAACAACAATTTTCATGTAAAACACCCAAGTATAAAATCCCCCCCCCTACACAGCATGTAACCCTAGAGGGGTACCTATATGGGTAAATATCCATGTACCTATACTCGGTGTGATCACCTATAAGGAATTTACCCAACACGGGAACAGTACATGTACCCTACATGTCCATGTAGACTCGTATGGGGCGTTTGGTCGAGTACTAAGCCTTACCCAAGAAGCCCATTATGAGGTGTGTATCCCACATACATTATGTTTTTCCCAAAAATCATCTTCCCTAAACAATAAGAACACAATACATGTTTTTTAAACCCCACAGATTGTACATGGATTCCTCAAATAGGAAGCCCCCTGAAATTTCCCGAAATGGACAATTATTACCCAAAATCCATAGATTAACCCCATATTGGTCCCCAGAAACCCATAAAAGGATTTTAAAACATAATAAAACATAGCTATATGGATTTAAGACATAAAATTCAAAATTTTACTACTTCTTGAAGGAAACAGCAGATGCATCTGTCTAATGCATGATCCATAGCACTCATGCAATGATTTGATGTGACTTGTGCTCTAAAGAGGAACCTATTCTTTACACTATCTACCTCTTCTTTACCTATATCTATATATTATTTTAATACCCCAATGGGGGATACTATAATGTGTGCACAATAAGATATGTGAGAAAATTTGATGAAGAGAAAAGAAAAAAGAAAAAAAGGGAAGAAGTTGAAAATAAAAAATAAAACGAAAATTAAAGTGGACCATGGTTAATTAAATATTAAATATTCCATGAAAATTAAAATTGATGAAATTTATAGTAAAACATTTTCCAAGGTAATCACCATATTTAGTTACTAATAGAGTGGTCAAAAAAATTATCAAACATTATGTTATAAGAAAAATTTCATTTGCCCTAAACACACACCAAAAAAAGATGTTCCAATTTCCCCTGATTTTCAAAATACATGATGATGCTGGTCATCACAAGATTCCCAACTAAAATTATTATCCCTCTCTAGAATCCATGGTGGAAAATAATTATCCATTCTCTCAACTCAAAACTAGTGAAATTATCGTTATCTTGATGATCCATCAATAGGTCCGACAGTACCCACAACACACTCTCTCTCTCATCCTCATAGACATTGAACCATGTCCGATCTGATTCTCCCAAGTACATGAGGATACCTATCATATCCCTATTACCCAATTAGAAAAACCCAAAACCCACACTATGTATATCACTATAGTCAATGGATAATCGAGGAAAAACTACTCTCACCTGAGAAGAAACATGAAAAACTACAACTTTCGTGCTCAATAGACCATGTAAAAAAGCATCATAACCTTAAAGAGCCTATGGAAAACTCCTATTAAACATCAAGGAACATCTTTCATGACCTAATAAACATCATGAACACACCACACATGGGCGTTGATCTAAAAAAATGCATCCAATCACGCTCTCACCACACTACCCAAGGTTTGTCCAAATATGTACAGGGACAGGGATGCATCAAAACCTATCCTCTCAAACCAACCATGAGACCATGACAAATACTAGTCGTCCACATTTAAAAAAAAGAGAATTTTCATGCTGAACCACAACATCATGATAACATAAATCAACGACCACGTCAATGAAGAACAACCATGACCAACCAATCTATCACTAATATCTGGAACATGGGCCCAACCGCATGTCCTAGTAGACAGAAAATGGAAAGGGTATATCCCACCATGCTACAAAAAATCTAGGAATTAAAGGGAACCCCAAAAAAAGGAATCCTGAGCCCAATAAAATGATACATCAAGCATCCTTTCCCTCATCGAGGCACCAACAATTCACATAGAGTCTATTATTGACCAACAACGACCCCCATGCATACCTTAAATAAGGTATTTAATTTACATCTCTAGAGAACCACACTACACATGATCCACATGACCTATCATCATAATAACACAATAAACACCACACATAAGTATATTTCACTTGAATAATATGTTCCATGAATACATCAGGAACAATGGCCTCTAAACCATTGTCCATGATTAAAAAACTAGAATAATCCATAAATCAACAAACGCTAGTGCATCACACTAAGGGAAATACCACATCAATAAAAACAGAATCCATAAATAGAAATCCCGTAAAATGGGATCATAGACTTTCTATCAGGAATGTGGTCATGACACAACCATTCCAATATCTATTACAAGATCTGACACAATCCTAATCAACATGTTTAATAACTCCCCAAATCATAAAAACAAAATCTAATAATATCATTTGTTAGAAAACCATTTTGTGTCACCCTGGCATGTTACATAATCTAGCCTACCATAAGACTTCAAGTGCACCTCACTGAAAACCAGATGCTACTAACTAGAATTGAGGGTCAAAAAGGTGATGTGGGGTGACTATACCCTTGGGAAAAAGTTATATAAAAGTAGAAAATGAATTAACTCATACACAATGACCAAAATCAAATTAATCATAATAAATAAACTGAAACAAAATCATGATATAATAAATGAAATATATCATAAAATAATACAAAATCATAAACATGAAAAACCAAAAACAAATGGTCTTGAACTAAGCCAACCATTGATAATAAATAAACAATCTAAAAAAATACAATACGATATACTACAAACATCGATCCAAATCACCTAAATTGTCTCCACAATGATTGAGCTACATCAACACGATCCAGAGACTCCACAAGAGTAGCTCCACTTGATCAAGAATTTATAGGCCCCAACTCCATCCATTTTTTACACTATTGACCTTAAATAAAACATAGCTCTTCCCAAACACCAAGGTGAAATTCCTAGGGGTGAGAAATAAATCTCAATAGGTCACCCCCAATGGTGGACCTAAAATATGGTGTCTTAATAATGAATAAACCCCAGATATTACCATATTATGAGAAAAACTAATAGATACTTGATTAAAAGAAAAAAAGTATAAAAAACCATGTTAAACCCCCATAAAAATATCCCACTGTAGGTTCTAGCATGGCACTCGCAGTAAATATAGACCTCCTCTGGCACCAACTAGATGATTTTCATCACATGGATCTATGAGAAACACAAAAAATGGTGTGTCTTCTAGATCTATATAGGATATATAAGATATATTAATTCCAACTAAAAAAATGATAAACCCTAGGGCACATCCAATATTTTCTAAAATAAAAGGAACAAATATCGAGCACTAGGACTCTAATGGATCAATTAGATCTGTTGAAAAAACCTCCCATATACATGATAGAGATCGGTAATATCCTGAATGTCATACCAAATAACTATAAATCTACCATATAGTCCAAAAACACAAACATATTGTATCCACCCATATGAAACCCATGGATAAATATCTATATGGTCTCCATACGCATAGACAAGATTTCATCAGAATACTTAAAAAAATCTATAATATATCCAGAGAGAACCAACAATCTAGGGTTAATTGCCTCATTCATATCAACCATTAGCTCCCTAATCTTATACAGAAACAACTAGCCAATAGAGTATAAAATCAAATAACTACATAAGGAAAATTCCCATTCCATGATCTCTTAAGTGTCTCCCTCTTAAAAAAAGTCCTTAAAAGATGCTACCAATAACATCCTAGCTGGGATCCAACCAAACAGGGTATGATATATCCCTGACCCCACCATCTTTCAACATCGATCCACCCTTAGACAATAAGCATGAGGCTCTATCAATCCCCTATATCTCAATAACATAACAACATAGTCACTGTAGGATCTCCATGATCTACTGTCGGTTCAAAAAAATCTTGGGGATCCCACAGTCCCTGGGTCCATAGTAAAATGAGATTTTGATAATGAGATTATGCCTATTCACCCATGATCTCAACACACACCAGCAGAAACAACCATAACCATATGAAACACCACAATAAGATTAGGACATGCTATGGGTGTTCCTATGAATCATATAAGTGAATGGGGCAAACATAGTATTGAAATATCATAAATAGCCCTTAGTGGCCTCCAATGGATCCTTGATCAATAACATACCAAAAACAGTATATCCAAAAATACCATATAATATATAAGGGAATTGACAATGGTCCTCATAAAAAACTCATAATAGGAAACCCTCCATGAAGGATCATTATAACAGTGAAACCTTGAGGTAAATACCTTGAAGGAAAAAAATCAGCTTGCTATCCAGACAATCTACCATCAATAGGAACCAACTCACCCATAAGGGAATCCAAATGACACTATGAAACATTGGAATTCTCAAAATTTGACCACTTCAACCATTGATCACTAAATTAGTGACAATCCCTATTTAGATCCATAAGATTTTCTCGACTCATCTCAATAGCTCAATGGAACCATTATATTACTGCCATCCAAATGTGTTAAAATTGTGAAAACTCTACAAAATCTGTAGTCCCCAAATCCATGATATAAAAATCAACAAATCTAACCTCAAGAAACATTTACCGACATATATGGGAAAACAAATATCTACTCAAAGATACTACTTTATCTATCCATCTAGGACCTATATGAAGGATCATTGAACAACACTAGTCATTATCCACAAGCCAGGACAACTAAAGAGCACACAATCCTCACTAGGGCCTTTTATCTCACACCCAACCAACTAGATTATTCCCAAACTAAACTCGATGAAATACTCCTAGTAAACTATCTCAATCCAAAAAACCATCAAAATGGACCACGAATTCCTAATGGATACCAACATATTTTCTATGTAAAAAATGCTAATAATGGACTACTCTAAATTCTAATTCTAACACCAGGGTAAAAATAGAAAAAATAGACACATAGATAAAATTTTAATGACATGTAAAATGGGATTTTAGGTGTGTAACATATCCAAATTACATGTTGTGTGCCTCCTAGTACACAACATGGACAGCTACATGGGCAACACACATGTACCCAACCCCACTCGTCATGTAAAATCCACGAGTCCACAACATATACTACATGTGGATTAATTGTAACCCCACATGGGTATGTTCCCATGTATATGGAAATTTATTCAACTTTGGTGTGTATTCAAACACGGAATTTACCCTATTTGGGAACTGGAAATATATCTTACATGACTATGCCCCCCACACGGGGTGTCTGGCCAAGAACATGGCTAGAACCCATATACCCACTACATAGTGTATACCCTTGGTACATGGAATGTAGTTCCCAAAAAACTCATATTATTCTTATTTAAATAACACAACTAATGATTTCTCTAAACCAAGAGGTATGTTTTCAAGTTCAATGAAGGGGATGCCCCCCCCCCAGAACAGACTGAAATGATAGATTCCTCACCAAACAACATAGAACAACCCCTAGGGGTCCCCGAAAACCCATTAAAATATTTAAAATGATTTAAAAAATAATATATTTATATGTGGAATAACATTTAAAATGGTTCTACCTTGGGTGGATCTCACAGACACCTCAAACTAATCTATAATCTGCAGCTTCTACAAAATGATCATGCATGACCAGAGTACTGTGGTAGGGCCTCCTCCATTACATCAACCTCTATAATCTCTTTATCCCACTCTTAGATTAAGTGCCTAAAGGGGGGAAAAGGGTTTTAATGGAATATAATTGGGTAAAATAAATAAATGGAAAACAAAAAGGGAAAAAATAGAAAAAAAGGAACAAATTAATGGGGATCGTCCCTAATGCCCAACATTAAGTTATGGCTATCCTAGGAACCCCCCCCCCCCACTTCCGGAGTCAAACAAGGAGATGGAATCTCAATATTTTTCAATTTTTATGAGATTCAACTAAATGAACACATGATAATATATTATGATTTAATTAATTTAATATTAAACATTATGTGGAAATTAAAATGGCTCAAATCTCAATAAAACTCATTTCCTTTGGTAAACACCCTATTCTATTATCAATGTAGTGTTGGGGAAAAATATATAAAGATCATCTAACAATATAAATTTCCATTTATCCACTATAAACGTCCAAAAACAAAAATAAAATTAAATTTAACTTAATTTCAACAACCTTTGATGACATGAATTATCAGAGTGAAGTTCCATGGATAGATTACCTTTGTTACCGATTACCTTTTATAACAATGTAATTAAGGCCAATGCCAAACCCACTAATTTGATAATGTGTTATAGCTAGCTATATAACATATGAACCCATATAGAAGTTCCCAATTAGTTATCCCTTGCCTTGAAATCTGATAAATTCACATACTGGCCTTACCCACTCATCAACATGGTCACACGTTAAGGAAAACAACCCAAATTCCGATTACCCATCCAATTGGTTGACTAATTATCAAAAAATAAATGATAGTAGACATTTATTCAAGCATCATAAGGTATATATTCATACCATGAACAATGTTATAGTTTATATTTCCATCATTAGAAATCCATTTCACACATATATACCCTCTAAAAGATTAATTTCATTAATCTATACTCACATCGACACTTAGATTCCATATGGACAACAATGTCAAGAAAACACAGACACTCACTTGTATGATAGCACATTAAACCACATGAAAGATATATAACATGGTTTTTACTTCCTACCTCATGTTTAGGAGAACTCATTCACCATTCTACACTACTCGATACAATCCGAAAGATCAAATTCATAAAATCATCCAAAAAACCATAAAAATTTATGATTTTAAATATAAAAGGTATAAATAGTGACATAAACTTGAATTGATGAATAATATAAGGATATAATTACCAAAAAATATCTAAAATTTTAAGAAGAAGTTCATATGGGAATATGAGACGTTGGAGGAGATTTAGATGCCATAGAATATGTGAAAACTAAAATATACATCAATGAATTTAATGGAGGGATGGAGAATAGCATAAGGATGTTTTAAAGTGTGTATTTTATAGGTACCCCTAAAATCCAATTGACAGTAACTAGATACCTAGTTATCCTATATTGGGTACTCAGTACTCCACTAGATATTGGGTACACCCCCACTAGCTAGGTAGTAGGACTCAAATGCATGAAGGACAACATCTTGGGCCACCGAGAACTCGGTGGACCTATACTAGGTACCGGATACCCATCTACCAAATTTTCAAGATGGGTGATCTTGATACCCATCTATAAAATCCTTTTAATAACTAATACCCTATATGAAAATATATAATCTTTTAATAATATATTATATTTATTTTAAAAGTATCCTAGAATCCATAAATGTAATTTCAATCTCATTACAAACTCCCCCTTTGAGAGATTCTCATCCACAATAAAAATTTATATGGATAATCTCTAAATAAATATTTAAAATAAACCTATATATTCAAGTCCCACTAATAGTTATCCACATGTTCATTCTAAAAATACCCTAACACTAAGAAAAATTGCAATGTATTCCCTCATAGTACCTTATCTCTATGGTCCACAATAGAGATTATGTGTTCCCCAATTGATGCATCAACCTATTTATCATCATCATAATTTTAATATATGTGTGTCAAGTCTAACTCTTATACTTAATGTTGTGACATTGGAAACACATCATACGTACATCAATTTAATTAAATAATCCAATTGGTACTAAACACCAATAATCACACAAAAACCACAAATATATCAATAAATTATGGCATGAGATTCACCTAACTCTGCATATGGTGATTCCATATCTAAATTTATACCAATATAAACACCTAATCACATAAAATAACTCCAACAATTATATTTTCTCCTCGATATAAGAGTTTAACCTCAAATGATTTGTAAAAAGACAATTTTTGGTTATCTAAACATGATTTGTGGTCTCTTTCACCAATATTGGTCTAATAACCACATACTCACACCCCTATATAGTGAATAGTGGTGAGTGGATTGGTCTACTATCTATGACCTTATAAAGGATCCATTATGATTGAATTAGTAAATATATTATTATTCAGAAGCTCTGCTAAGGATAAATGGTAATATCATGTACTCCAAAAATAGAGCATTCATTCACTAACAATATCTTTAACTATTACCCAGTCTAATCATATATATGTGGGTGAAATATTGTAATCATATTTAGTTGAGATCCTCTGGCCTTTTGTACACCCATTAAGAATCTCAATGTGAATCGCTTATCTTGATATGATACTATAATCATGGGTATCAACTTAAATTTCAATATCCCCAACAAATAATGCTCCTTAAACTAATCTAATGAATAATATTAATAGATATTTATGAAACATGAATCATTTATCATTCATCCAACCACCATAGAAACTATATCATAAACACTTGGGATCATGGCTAACCTAGTGATGAAGACCATGATCACCTTATATCATTTACACAATGGAATTGTGTTAGAACCCTTTAGATGATAACACCCTGAGAGGTGGTGAATCGAGGTATATGAAAATCTTTCATGAAAGTGGATCTAGTTCTATCACATTTAGAAACACTTCAATATCGCTCTATATTTTCCCTAAATTAGTGATAAATTATTAAATCACAAAATATATTTTTACTTTGTTCACTCTCACATGGAAACATCCATTTAGAAGGCACAACAATGTGCCTTTCCAAAAAAATTATCTAAATTCTCACTTCTTTACAGTTACAATTTATGAGCCCTCACCATAAACCATCTCATTTACTACCATAGACAGTTTGAGAACTCGTTTCTCTCTTCCAATGATAAACTCACTGTATCATCTATTAAATCTACTATCTTTAAACAAATATGATATGAATATACATCCACATTTTAGTTTTTATTCATCACACAAATGTAGATTTCCATTTATGGTGATATTCAAGTAATATATCCTTTTCTAATCATCAAAATTACATATAATATCTAGAAAAAATGATATGGAAATATTCCCCAAAAAAATTCCATCTATCTCAACATTACATTTTATCTATATTTTTATGTTTCATCCATAGTATGGCTTTTTTATTTTTATTTCAATTGATTTCATTGAGTTTCCTCCCTTTAATAAGGGATTATTCATAGTGTTCCATCTCATTAATGGGGAATTCATTTACTATTAATATGGATTAAACCATTTAGAGTTATAATCCATTACTAAATTCCTTGGTTTCTAAAACAAAAATAAACAACCATCATGCAGTGTGGAAACATCTTAAATATAGTTTGGAGACAACCCAATTTCAGTGTAGTCTTCAACCTTAATGCATAGTATTATATATATATTTATACTAGGATGTTATAAATTGCATTAGGTTTTGGAGAATTTTATTTGACAGGGTTAACTTTTTTTATGCACTTAATCCTTCCATAACAACCAAAATATTTCAGCCTTAGACTACTTACCACACTGATATTATATGTAGTAGACATAATTATTTTTGAGTATCCTGATATAGGAAAAGATAGTAAGAACCCTTTATTATATCAAAATCACACACTTTATTTCATGTGTCATGGATTTGGTGTGGACTCGTTACATTTCCTTGGGGATATTGGAGGGAAAAAGAATTATGGTGTGGACTCTTGTAAGCCTGAGAAATATGAATTCCTTGTTTTTGGTAATTTCAGACACCCCAGGTCAC
Source organism: Viscum album (assembly GCA_963277665.1). Classification (NCBI taxonomy): domain Eukaryota; kingdom Viridiplantae; phylum Streptophyta; class Magnoliopsida; order Santalales; family Viscaceae; genus Viscum; species Viscum album. The sequence continues at coordinate 1,060,838,309 of OY728120.1, read as the reverse complement.
AATTTAAATATTTGAAATGGATATCTTACCCTCTAAGGGGACTAAAAAATATCCCTCTATGATGTGATGTGGTAACCCTAAATTCTAATGTGGAACTAATGTTCCTTATGCTGCACATCTATGAAATTCCAAGGTTGGTTATGTCATAGTCTAAAATCAATAAGTTCCACATCAGCCGTGCCCCAAGAATTCTTATATAATACATGTTTCATTGATCCTTTACATTAATAGATGTTTTTAATATCCTTCACAAAAACCCTTTAGGAATGGAATAATATTTCATACACAAGACAACCCACATGCTTTCTCACTTACCACCATATTGACACTATGGCTAACTACCAAAGATGGTTCCACTATGTGGTTAATCATTCTTCCAGAAATATGGGGTCAAGCATGCTTACATGATTTTCCAAGGATGGCCTCCTAATTGTTGGGTAGTCAATTGATAGTGTCATGTCCTATCCTTTCTTATGGAATAGTCCCAGTTAATATAGTGTGTCACCTTTCTAAGAGACAATAACATAACTTCAAATTTACATTCTACACATTTTCAAAATATAAAACCCCCCAATGGTGTTTTGGCCAACTATCTAATGCTTTAGGTTTTTTGAACTTACTCCAGATACATAAGAAAGAGTCATATCCTCCAGAAAATTATGATGTGTATCAATGTGAGAATAATTATCAATTAAAATACTATGTGAGACTTTATCAATTTGAGAAACAAAGTTTGAGTAAATAGTTCTTCATAACTTCCACTGAATGTATTCAACGACAAGAATATCCCTGTGATTTTTCAAATACATACTCTTAGCCTTTTCATTACCTGTTATCCCCCTATATAACACACATAGTTCATTATCTGATGTTGTAAAATAACCCAAGGAGATCACTTCCATGATATTTTCATAGGTGAGGTTTATAAATCCGATATATTGGGAAGATGAAACATACCATGATTATGAATGAAACCTTCAAAAGTGGGGGTTTTATATCATGCTAATTATGTAGATGAATACAAATGGACACCAAGGACTAATTGATGCTTCAGAAACAATACATTTGGTAGTGGATTTATCAAATTATATTCAACTTAATCTTATGTTGACACATAATCCACAACAAAAACTTCTTACTTCAAATTATCCATTATGAAATGATATTTGATCTCAATTTTTTTATTCCATGAATGGTGGATTGTATTTTTTTTATATTGATCAAACCTATGTTGCAACACATATTTATAATGCAAAAAATCACATTAAAAACCACCTCAACATGTTAATGTATCATCCAATGTAATTTAGAGCATTCTTGATGGAATGAAAGAAACTTTTAATTTTTGGTTCCCAATGTAATTCATTATTATCTATTTATTCTTCATTAAATACATGAATTTCTAGAAAAATAAATGAACAACTGGATATTTATTTTCAGTTATCTACCGAACCAACCCGATCCACACTGGTGAATCCCATTGAATTGTATTGTACATAGCTATGATAGAACATCCCAGATTCTGACATATGATTCGTATATCGAATAAATATTTTCATTTCTATCATGTTTCTCACCATAAGATTATAGTGGAAACTATTCATTATAGGAAAATAATAATATATCTAGTATGGTGCATATAAAATAGAGTAAACTCAAAATAATTTATCTATACATGGTATCATAATCCTTATATCCTAGTACAACTTTTGTAAACATTAATATTCTCTACACTATATTTTTGGGATCTCAAGTCCTCTACTTGGAATCCCTATAAGGTAGCCTTGGAATATATGGTCTGTGATATAAATATCCCATCCAATTGTTGACTTACCAGATAACCAATGAAAAATTATGTCTCACAAATTAGAAACATATACTATTTACACCACATGATTTCTGAAATATGCATGAATTGGTTTTCATCACACCGTCCAAAAATTATGTCACCGACATAGATGAGCTACATAAATTTCTATTTATTTTTCTTGTTTATCAAATGGATATGAAAAAAATTATCCTCTATTAAAATTTATCTTCTATAGACATTGATATAATGTGGAATAATTAGCCCTTGGAGCCATCTTAAGGCCATACAAGGCTTCCTTTGACAACATCCTTTTCCATCATATTCATCAATGATAAATGCATCGAGTTTCATAATATATACTACATCTTCGTGAACAGTATTCAAGAATGCATATCATATAGCCATTTGATTTATATTAAACCTATACAGAACTACCATAGTTAGAAATAACCTAACATTTTAAATACATTCCACCAGTGAATATTTCACATTGACATCAATTCATTAAATTTAGGGATACCATTTTAATAAAAGTTGTTCATTTTTTAATAACTATTCCATCTTCATTTAATGTTATTCAGAACACCCACTTAGTTCTAATGACATTTTGTTCACATGGCTTTAGAATAACATACATTGTATTATTCTTCATGATTTTTTTATTCTCCTGATTCATATAATTTAACCAAATTTCATCATTTCAGCCTCATTATTATATTTTTGGTTTATCAAAAGATAATAAATAAACCTACATCTAATATATAATTCTTTTTATTAGACTTGGGTTGTTGTGTGTCTAAATTTTTATCTATTAGTGATTTCACATAAACCTTGTTCTTCTTCATAATCTTTTAATTTATAAATAGGTTAGTTGTCATGAAAAATCATCTCATCTACTGCTGTCATTTTTCACCTTCAACATCCACAAAATCACCTCTTATTATCATAATTTTAGGACACATGTTGTATCACCTATAAGATTTTAGGTTTGATAAGTATTTATTAGATGTTTCTTTATCTCCCTCGTGGTCAAATTTTATTCTATTTTCCTTTATGGAAAATAAAACATTCACTTCTGAACTCTTGGAAGTATTTGAGTTTAGGTATATTTACATAACACATTTCATAAGGAATTATGTCTCCATTCCCACATATAAATTCTATATTGGATATGTATATCATTTCAAGAATCGTTTATTTCCAGAATATTTCAATAATGTACTTTTCAGTTAAAATTAAATGATTTATGTTTAATATAAAAATTGTACTTTTTATTGTCCATTTTTTTGTTTTTTTGATAGTTGATTCCTACCACAAAATTCCATAATTTTATAGATATTTTTTATGGTTTTGGAATTATATCCCATTTTTTTCATTGAAATTTCTATATATTCACAAAAAAACTAATTTTCATCTCTTCTTTGATATAGATTCAAATATAAATGTACGTCAACATTGTGGGGGATAGTCACAATCCATCGCATTTTATTATACTCAACTCTAAACAAAATATAATACCTTATTACATTCATTGAATTGGGTTAAATAAGACCACAAAAATTTACATGAATCTATTCAAGAAACCTTGATTCTTTCATCTTCTTCTGATTATAGGACATCCATATAATCTTATATTATTGACATAGATCAAATATGTGAGTGTGATAATGTGAAACATAATGAATATCATGAGTTCAAATTCTCTTTACCATCCTCAGTAGAGATGTTTGTGATGATATTCCATGTCATCTATTCCATTATGTGTTCTCCTCTTCTATTGACAACATACATAAAATTTACACTCATACAAGGTATAAATTTTCTCTTGTTCCTCTTCCTAGGGGAATAAGTGAACCATCATTAACATTGATGGTACACAAATTTTATTTCAATTCGACGGAATGTTTTTTGTCATACAGTCGACATAAACTATGAAGGTTGTGACATATCCCATCCCCTAAAAACACATTATTTCACCTATGATCCTTTCCTCCATTCATGGATTTTAGGGAACCAGAATTCATAATACCCTCATCAATCACAAAATTAATTATACCATAATTATTTTCATTTATTTTAAAAATGTGTTATTTATTTATGGTCATATATGATGTGAATATTCTATCCAATATCAATGAGCATGATTTGTTTGTTTCCATTAAATAAATCGTAGCAACATTGATCTTATCTAATCATCCATTTATCACACATTTCAGGGGTGTGGGTTCCTCCATAATAGTTTCAACCTAGATATCTTCTTCTTAAAATACAATTTTGAATATTTTATGAGTCTCCCTACTTTTGGATGAGAGTTCAAGATTTTTTTAGTATAATTTATAGATTTTTTATGATATTTAATTTTTTATTGAAGTGAAATTGATTAAATTATACCTCAAGACTATCCAAAAAAATTAGTATCCAATAAAACCAAAAAAATAATGTGAAATTTTCCCTTTCTTATTTGGATTGGTATTACTCTATGAAGGTCCTCCGACAAATAGAGACATTATAATATGAGTCTCCCAATATTATATAGAAAAAATATAAATATTTGGCATTAGAGATTCTCATAGCCCCATGGCCAATTTTATTTCTACTGTTCCATGCATCTACCTTATTTTTATGTGTTAGTTATTATGGATTTATATTGAAAACTAATTTTCATTCTTCTTTATACCATTGAAAATAAGGAACGTGAATTAATTATATCAATTGAAATACTTTTTTTGTGACTTGATGATGATGCCTAGATATTTGATATTATCATTTAGGGTTTTAGTAGCTATTATTTATAATCACCGGTAAGATTCCCATTCATTACTTATTACTTAAACTCTTCAATTATAGTAACATATTCCTTGATATCTTTATTCAAACCATCAATCATTTTGGATTTTTATTAAATATTAATATTCAATTCAACATCCCTCCCAAAATTTTCTAAACATCATAATATGTGGTTTTCAATTTCACAATTCATCTATTAAATTTATTCTAATTTTTATTGAATATAGAGATTTTAATCATGCTCTGCATCATTGGACATCTTAGTCTTATGTCTCCATAAATCATATTATTTAAGTACCGCCCCATGTTATTCATTTAAATCAACCTTTCCAAGAACTAAAAAATTCCCATCACCACTATCATAATTTATTGGATTATTTTCAATATGAATCTACACATCTTATACTTTTAAATTTTTAACATCCTAGACATCACATTATCTTGAAATTCATTTTTCCATAGATAGATGAATTTCCAATTGAAAATCCACTATTAAGAATTCATTGATCCTTATTTTTTTTGTCTAATTATGGTTTTTATCTTCCCCATATTCATCATATTAGTTTTTGGGAAATTTGTCCATAATATGTCCTGAATTTACACAATTGCTGCATTCCATGGGAAGAATTCCATTAAATCTACCTCTCACACATTTAAGACTAGAGGACCAAAAAGACATGACCACATCAGCTACATAAAAATATGGATTTTTTGTGATTAGAGCCTCTTAACGGTATTAAAGGCCGCCTACTTTGTAAATTTCATAATTTGTGACTCATTATCTTCATTTCTTGTTTTATAAGACACCAGAGAGTTATGATAGCTATTAATAGATATCTATTTATGATCATTATATAATAAAAATTATAGATTTTCATTAAAATGGAATGGGAATCGTCTCATAATTCCCATTATGATGTTTTCAAATTTGATTTCCCCACAGATACCTCACTTATCTTTATGAAAAACATTAAGATGATTGAAAAATAAATCAATCGACTCATTCGAATTAATTCACAAATAAAAAAACATTGTCAACATAACATGAAACATGGCCTCTTGAACATTCAGTACCCTCATTAATAGACAAATTCCTATCAAACATAACATGTGAGGTTTTGCGGGACATTACCATTATGTAGATGTCATTGGCATGAGAACTTCATTGGGAATTTGTGGCCTTGGAATCTACATCCAATTCTCGATGCACTATTTCAATCAAGGATCTGATTTTTATATTTAAAGTGATTCCATAGATGGTTCTTATGTAAAAATCCATTATAAAGGATATGATATAATGTTGTTTCGATCCTATACACAACTAGTAATTCACTACTAGAAAAAGTGATAGATACTATGCTAGCCATTATTAATACTAGAAAAATGTGTTCATAAAGGACCCATTAATTAGCACTAAAATGCGATGAAAAAGGGTATTGTTCATCGATGTTAAAAATTGAACAGATAAAAGGGACCCTTTATTAGTTATTTTTTAGCACTCATAAAGGATTACATTTCATATTTATTTTTTATAGATAATATTGGGGGTGATTATTAGTGCTTTGATTTTAGAACTAACAATGGTCTACATCATGCACATGAGTCCCATATAGACATAGTGTTTGTATAGATTATTATTTAAATAAGATTCTTTTTCAAGATAGGCTTAGAAGCTTGACATGTGGATAGTCTCTTGCATAAACATTACTCACAATCATATGGGCCAACAAGCCCATGATTTTATTTGGCTAATCTATGCTTCTTTCAGGCATTAACTCACTAACATATACACAGTCAGGTCCTAACTAACCTTACCCAACCACAATGTTTTTTATATATACCAAATAAATTAAGAAAATGAAAAATTATTAAAAAATTACCAAATTGAAATATTAAAATGAATAAAAAACAAAAAATGAATAAATTATAAAAAATATTATAAAAAATATTAATTAAAATTTTATTAATAACATTAAAATAGAAATTTAAATTATAAATATTTATAAATAGTATATAATAAATATAAATATATTAAATGAATAAATTATGATGCAATTTTTTATATGTAAACAATGAAAATAAATAAAAAAATTAATAACAATTTAAAAAATTGGAAATTTCTAAAAAAATGAATAAATTATAGAAATATTAAAACCATTGTTAATTAAATAATTGTTAATAATATTAATATAAATATATTATAAATACTTATAAATACTATATATTAACTTTTTTGAAAATGTATGGATGATTCCCCATTATTAAAAATAGGAAAATAGAGGGATCAAAAGATGGGGTCAGACCAGGAAATACTACCCTCATCCATGAAAAGTTAAATAAATAATTTTTCTCTAATACCATTACCAATATGATATTAATCCTCATGAATGGAATTCTAATCAGTTAATTTTCCACCACACCCACATCCATGACCTTAACGATGTCATCCTCTCTTATAAGTTTTCACTTGTTGAAATGGGCTTTCAATTTCAATTCTCTCTATGTCAAAACTCCCAAAATTTTATTGAGCACACACCCTCACTTGTATGATTACTACATAGACTTTTACTATGGGGATCTAAAAAAAAGGTTGACCCCCACTTTCTTGATTATTATTAAAGATATGAAATATATATAGGTTATGAGTATATACATATACTTCACCTACATCTTCTTATCTATCTGAAACATTAAATGCCAAAGTGACGTCCTCTAAAATAGAAGATCATCATTATACCTAAAAATCAATGTCATGTTTTGAGATGGGAAAAGTAAAAATAATTTCATCAACATTATATGAACTACTCCCTCTTATACCTTAATATTTTTTGGTACTCTTAACATCCCCTCCCATGATGGTGTAGGATCAAGAGATTGTTCGGTCAGTGAAATAACCACATGTTCGAAATTAGGAGTACCAGATCAAGGATCCATGTGAAGGGGAAACAACAAGGTTAGAAATCCATATCAATTGATGAAACATGACTTGAAGGCTATCACATATCTATATATGGGATGGAAATTCAAAAATTGGACAATGTGTATATATTCAACCTCAACTAAGAGTTTAGATGAAGACTTTTACTTTATCCATAGAAATGGTGTGTCGCGCACAACTATTGAACCAACAATAGACTTCCTAATTGGGTTGTAGGAGACCACAACCATCTTTGATTTACCCTTCCTTTATATTGCTGATAAAGATAATTCATATGAAAAATTATTATATTTATCATTTTTATACTAATTTAAACTTAATTTATTTCTTCTTCATCATAATCTGTAAGAGATAGACACCATTTCTCTTATATAAATTCTCTGATTTCATCCCATGATCACTGAGAGGGTGATGTGGAAGAGTCATCACCTGTATAATCACAAACCAACTTCACAACATCAATAGTAGAGTTGGAAGAAACCAGGAAGAAAATATCCTTGTAAGTATATAGCTACCAAGAACTAAGAGTGCCTACCTTCCAACCATAGAAACCTATCAATAACATTGCAATATATTGGACAGAAAATTTGTAGCCTCCTTTTCCTTTATCATGGGACCAACTTATATTGAAGCACTATTCTGTGAACCAATTACAGTCTTCTTCTCCATCTTAAAAGAGTGTTCTTCTTAAACCATGAGAAAAACCTTAAATCTATCCATTTCTAGCCTTCATAGCATGATTATTATTAAATAAGTCATACACTTAGTGAAAAATGTTTAACAAATAAAATATAATATTAATTAAATAGATTTACTAATTTTATTGAGTAATGAAAATTTAATTGAATATCCCTTTAATTTTCAATTTAACACATATCAAAGGATAGTTACATGGATTTTACACTTTTATATATGTAATTAATGAATTTTTTTATATGATGCACACATAAATAATATTTCTATAATTTATTCATATTTTTTAAATCATTTTAGAATTATATTTATTAATATAATAGATTTATTATATATTATGATTATTATGGTTAAATTAAATGAATTTTTATATTTTTCACAATATATACTATATATTAATTATTAATTATTTTTCAAATTTTTCATTTTTGAATTTTATTTATTCATTTATAATTTTAATTGTTTTGAATTTTTTTGTCAATTTAATAATTTACAATTTTCTATAGTCCAATATGATTTTAATTTTACCCATTTTCAATTTTCTTATCCATGATCATTCATTAAATTTTAATTTTTTTAATTTTATTTTATTTTATATAATTTATATGTATTCTTTAACATGTATAAATATTCATTTTATATTCATTTATATTATATATATAATTTATAGAGGTTATTATTATTAAAAAAAATATTCATTCTTTTTTTTATCAATTTCATTAATAGACACAACATGTTATATAATTTCACTATTCAATTTATAATATTTCAAAATTATATATATATACCCACATTATTTTCACACAAAAAAATATTTACATAATTAATGATATTTTTTATAGAAACACACACACCTAATATTAATGAATTTTATTCAAATTTTAATTTTCATTTTAAAATTTAGTTTACTAATATAATATATATTGAATATATTATGTTCTTAATCATTAAATTTTATTTATTTATTTGTAATATTATTATTAATTGTTTTATTTTTCATTTTTAATATTTTTTACTTTTTATTCTTTAATTTAATCAATTTTTTATATTTATTTTTACATATTAATTTACTATAATTTAATATTTTAAATATGTATTCTTCTTCATTTAAACATATATCCATATATTAATTTTCAAATAATTGGTATAAATAAAAAAAACATTTCCACTCTTTCAGTATATTTAATGTCTACTCATTTTATTTTTTAAATTTTATATATTCAAAAAATTCATGAATTTAAGAATAAATATTTTATAATAATGTTAAATATATTTTTATAGATAAATATATTTATAAATTCATATTTACTATATTAATAAAATTATAGTTTTATAATTATAAATGAATAAATAAAATATTTTAAAAATTATTTATATAGGTGTAAATTATTTGTTATATATTTAAATAATTATAAAATTATATCAAATATATTTAAAAGATTATTATATTTTCCATAATTATAATTATATTTATATATATTTATTATGTATATATATATAATTACATAAATATATAATGAAACAGATATATTTATAATATTAAAATTATAATATATATACTTTTATAATAAAAATATTTGCAATATTAAAATAAATTTTTATTTATAAAATATAAATAATTATATAAATAAATCTATAATTTTAAATTAATAATTTTAAATATTCTAAATAATATATTTATTTGTATAAATGTTTATTAATGTAGTTTTACTATATTTATAAAATTATTAATATTAGTTTTTTAAAAAGTATTTTAAAAATTGTTAATAAATAATTATATATTTAAATAGTTATAAAATAATAAAAAAATATTTTCAATATATTTTTATTTATCTAAATCTATTAAATACATATATAATAATATAAATATATATAATTATATAATTATATTTATAATTATATAAAAAAAAAATTTAATATATTTACCAATATAGTTTTTTATAAATATAAATATAAATCCCTCTTGAAAATATAACATTACCAGTGATCAATCTTAATGAACATATATATGGATTTTATTAGTGATTGTTTAGCGCTGATAAAGAGGACTTTTATGAGCCCTTATTATTTTAGTACTGAAAAATCCCTTCTTTATCAACTCTTTATAAGTAGTGCTAATAAAACCCTCACAGGTCTTTTAAAAATAACCCTAACAGAACTGATTTTAGTTGATCATCTCAATATATTGCAGATCTCCATAGCTATTATTACTCCCTCTCAACCTTCTCTTGGTCAAATAAAGCCTCGAATAAAAGATATGTTATTTTTTCTCAACCTCTCTCGTTGCTTTATTGTTTAGGTTCCACAGTGAGTCTTATGTCTTCATTTTCTTATCTTAGTTCTCTAATGGGTTCTCTTGTTTCCTTCTCCTCTATTTTATCCCCCATTCATTATCTTCTTTTGTCTCCCTCTCTATTTCATGCTATTATCCAAACCCTTGTTGGTTTCATGTTCGAAATTTTTAGATCCTCAATCTATAAGGTTCCCATATTATATTTGAGGATACGTTTGATTGTTAGTTAGTGGTATTTATTTTTTTATTGGTTTTTATTGCGGTTTAATTGTTAGAGATTTTCGAATTAGGTTTCATTTTAATGGGATACATATGGATGTCCAAATTTTATGTTATTTTTTGATTTGGGTATGTTCTGTGGGTTATGAATTAGAAATATAATGAATGACTTGTGACATTATTCATGGAGTTTTTTTTAGATATGTATTGGAAATATATTTATGGGTTGATTTTTTAGGATCTGGGTTTGTTTGGATTTTGTGACATGTGTTAGATTTGGAGCTGTGTGTCATAGTTTTAGTTGGTGCCTCTATGTATGGATATTATACTTAGTGGTTGTCTGAAATCATGTATAAATCATCTAGAAATTCTTAAGGATGAGAAATCATATGATGGAGAGGATATAATAGCTATTCCATGAGTTCTTTGATTAGAAACCCATTAAAGGCTTTTGCATCACATTGTTATTTTATGGTTTCAATGTTATTTTCATACCATCAATTGTAGTGGTTTTTATGATCTAGTTACTTTTTTATGAAATTCAAGTTCCATGGTTTTATGTGATCTTTATTTTCATTTATAATTTTAAAATATCTTTATTAATACTGGTTGGTGGTCTCAAAAAACCATGTGATTCTAATGATAATAAAATAAGATAATTTCCCTATATTTTAGAAATATTTTTATTGAACTCAAATTATATTTAATGAATATCAATGGATGGTTTCCAATTATCTCTTGTCACATAACCACTATACTCTTAAATATCCACACAAAATCACTTGACTTGTACATTGGTAGAAATGAAACACATGGGTCTGTTTAGAAGTCATTTTTTATATAAAATAATTACCTATGGTCCCCCAATTGAGTTTTCACATGGTTTAATTTTAATATAACCAAAGTTGAAATCTTTTGACCTCACAAAAAATCTATTATTTGTGTCACTTCTTCCATATTAAACATGAATAAGTTAACATTATATAAACCACACATTACCTATGGAAAAGAATATTTCAATGGTGATTTTGAAGCATAGTAAAATATGAGACAAGATTTTTTTAACTATGAAATATATATATATACCAAAACATCACCCATAATAACTTTAATGTTTTATGAGATTTCATGTGGAAATTTTTAAGAAAACCATATTATTGAAATGGTTTCACTTAGGATATGATTTATATTTTTTTTCATTTTCACCTTCAATTCTTCTTCAAAGGGTATTATAAATTTTATTTCATTTACTACAAACATTTAACTTTGAAAATATGGACAATTAAATGATATGTGGTTATATCTACTGTCGATTATAAGCCTTTGGTTGATTGTTGAGAATAGTGTATCATTAAACCTTAAAAAACCTAAAAAATAAATTATGAATTTCTATTATAAACATATTAAATTTTTTTGGTATTAGGATTTACCATTTCATCCCAAGGACAACCACTCGAATTAAAAATTTCAAAACTATGGTATATTTATGGAATCATTTCCAGAGAAATTATATGGAACTACATAATTCCTCATATGTTTTTCTCATGGTGTTTCTCAATAGTCAATTATAACACACCTTAGTTTACCAAATTGGGTAGGGACAATATTTATTTACACCATTTTTCGTTTTCTACAATGTATTTTTGGTTTAAACCCTACAAGGGATCCCCAATGGACATACATACTTTTATTGACTAATTTACATTTATATAAGGATAATAGTAACAATAAGATCACATAAATAGGTAATTTATGTTTCTTATAAAATATGGATTGGATCCTTTATTAGAGTATGAGTTAATATAGGTTATCAATGATCCTATTTTTGTATACTCAAATTACTCTTAGTTTTTACTCAATATTAGGATTAATTATTTTTATTCCATCCTATAATTCCTTTATACTATGATTACCATGTTTTTATTTTTGTTTTCATTTAAATTTTTTTGCATTTATGTAGATGTTTTTGGTGACCAAGGAGAACTATTGGGGTGGTATGGAATGTGAATCATCAGTTTCATGGGTATTCAAGTCCTAAATAATAAATGAAGATTCATTTTTAAATTTATGAATATTATTAATATCATGAACTCATATTTATAATAATTTAATTTTAAGGATAACTACATTGATGTTATGATAATGAGTAAAAAATAGAATATTTATAAAAATACATTGGTTGGTTGGGTGAATGATTGAAAAATAATTCAAGGAATCTTTGTATACCTTGAAAAACTCTATATAAATGTAGTTCCTTGTTTGTTCCAGTAATGAATATTGTAATTATACTTGATCTAATAACGTTTTCAACAATTTTTCAATCTCAATTTCCATCACAGACAACATTTCAACAACCATATTTCCAACAACCATGTTTAATATATATTTTTGTTGTTTAAACTAAAAATAACCATCCAAAACTTAATTATAATTTTTTATACAAACCTGAAAAATTATTTGAAAATAATTTAATTGATTATATGTATTATTAGATAAATAACTCAATTACTAATCAAATTTATTTTTAAAACAAAAAAAATTGTTTTATTTATTTCAATTAACATTGAAAAAACAAATTTATAAATAAAATTTACTACAATAATTATTTTAGAGACATAAAATTTGATAATACTATCATTTACACTAAACAAAACTAATTATCATGTAAGAATTCTATGTTTTCATAGAATAAATACTTTATAAATTTTAATCAATATACAAACAATAGTTAGAATAAAAATAGAAATATTAAAATTTCTATTAAGAACCCATTTTAATAGGAAACCATCATTTATTATTGAAAATAAAAATGAACTAACCAATTTTTGGAATAATCTGTTAAATAACATTAACCAAAATAATATGATTTATGAATACAATAACCATTAAAAAATAATTATACATGAATTAATGATTTTAAATCCCTTGATTTATGATATAAAGTGTATCAAATCTTGGTAACGGGGAACAAATGAGAGGAAACATTAATGATAGAAGTGGCTACCTATAATTGGTTATATTCCAAAATTTAATAGAATATGGATCAATGGATGAACAATATATTTTAGTGGTCAAATTTTCTATATGATTTCAATTTATCATAGATATTTCTAGGTATTCAAATTAATCAAACATGAAATTTTTCGATTCAAAAGATAGGGCTCATGAACATTATCACTAAATTAAAGATCAACTCCAAATGTAAATGAAAAACCACCTATCCAACCAAATAACAAGTGATAAAATTAATAAACATCAATTCCTAGAACTTTTTGTACTCCCACCTAGAAAGGATATATAAATTGTTTTATAATTACTTCATTTTTTTCACAATAATCTAAGTGATTCAAAAATTTCCTCCTCAAATTAAAGTCCTTTTCTTTTTCATTGACGGATTGAATAATTTTTTAATGTTGAAACTATATTGAAAGTCTCAGCATGATTGTGTTCTTGGTCATCTAGCAGAGCCTTCTCACAGTCACACCAATCAAGGATACCCTTGTAGGGTTTACAATAATGCTACAGTTTTTTCATCTTTGAAAAACATGAAATGAAATGATGCATGGCGCTTCACCATCTACCTTTATGGGAACACTTATATTTAAGGATACATCATTCATCTACATTGAATTATTCTGCCAAGTATTATTTATTTGATTTTGATTCTTAATACTCACCCACATCTTTTATGTACATGAAATTATTTTACTTGAACTACTTTGAGAAGAAATCATCTCATACCATGTATAAGTGATCATTGTGGATGAATTCAGAAGATAAAACAAACCGCATTTGGATTAATTATTTTTTGAAATACATTTACCCATTTACTTTAATGAATAATAAAATTATTTAAAATAATCAAATTTTGGGTTCCCTATATTATTATAATATGTAAATTTCTTGATTGATTATGAATATATTGTCTGATAGATATGAATCAAAAATGGATTCACAAAAATATTATGAAAACATATTATGAATATAGAGTTAAATAGATCATCATTTTTTTAATTGATCATTCATAAGATACATCAGAAATTATTTTTCAATGTTTAATTTTTTTTATTCAATAAAAATTTTCATGGAAGAGTCGGATGAAAATTTTTTCATTCAAAAAAAGATAAGATCTATAAATGTTTGACTAAACATGGTGAAACACTAATGCGCACACCGATTGGAATGATACTATGGTTTATGGATCATATGAAATGAATACTAGTGTAAGTGATTATATAGATTTTATATAAGAAATGATATTAGAAATTATAGATGAAATTTTTTATTTTCTAACAAGGTTTTAGAGTTTAAATAAAAATGATAAGAGAAAATTATATTGTCATTGTAAAATATACATAACATTGAAAACTATATTAAATTTATATAATTTGAATGCTTTTATCAGATGGTGAGACACTAAAATTATTCAATTACTTAGTCTCCTAAATAATATGCTACCACATGAAAATTATCTTCCTTGTTCAAAATATGATGTAAAAAAAAGCTAAATTTACTAGGTAAGATCGCTAATAAATTACAATATTGTACAAATTATTGAATATTGTTTCACAAGGACATTGAATGACTCCTAAAATTACATATGCATAGTTCACATTGATATAATATAGATGAATGAAGTCCATAGAAATAATTATAGTAAATCCCTATCATTGCTCGGTTTAGAAGACTATATGGGTGTCAAGAATCCAGAATAATAATATCATGACATGAATATACATGAATTAAATGTGGTTAAATACATCATCCAATAGATTCTTCTTAGTGGAAGAAAATACATTATGAGTTTCCTAAATTTGGAAATGAGTTGAGAAACATCCATATTGATTTATCAAGATATGGAATAAATCCTCTAGGTGCATATTGTATTAATCATAGTAAATGGAATTTCATTTTGGTACATTTTATCTTTTCACAATGGTTTTTCATGAATTGATAATACATTATGTTTCTCTACTTATATCGGGAAAAAAATATCCATGTAATGAAATTGATGTCGATTTGGATATATTAATTGGAGAACAAAAATTTATATTGGATATACGTGTTACAATTTATGATTCTCATAAAATGGAAGAAATCACATCGAGGTCCATATTATATTTGATGATAAATGACATTACACATATTTAAATTTTCAAGGATATACCATTAAAGGAATATTGGGGTGTCCCAATTGTGAAGAATTTACAGTCGGTTCTATTGAAACCATCCCGGAATACTTTATTTTTAGAGGCTCAATTTTTTTTACCTCGATGATATTAATTTGATCGTAGATGATATTATTATATGATAATAAAAAAATGTTACCACACCATCTCCACTAAGGGGTGATAATATATTTGATAATGACTAATAAATTGAATTAGTTTTCAGTAATCCATTTCCAAACAACCTTTTCAAATGTTGTTGAAAAAATAGATAGAGTTTCATTGAATTATCATAAAGGACATGTTTTTACATTGTAAATTTTATTTTTATTTTCATTAATTTAGAAAAAAATTATTTAATAGTGTTGTAGGAACATTACTAAATGGTTCCAGAAAAACAGATGATGGAATCAAGGATAGGATGAACATGATTGAAATATGGATAATGGAAGTCTTAGTAATAGTGAAAGGTAAAGGGCATACTTTTAATCTTCCAGCATCTTATATTATATCCACAAATGAAAAATTGAAAAAAAAAATCCCTTATTAATATAAATTTTCTAGAGTGGTATTCATCTAATATCAAAAATATCATGTAAATGACAAATTTGAAGTTACATGGACTAAAATAACATGACTTCCATGTTTTTATGAAATATTTGTTGTTTATCATTTTTCATTGAATTCTATATAAAAATGTATGACATAAATTAACTCGTCTATAATTATTTTTCAAATACATATGAAGCAATGTTATATACCGGATAATGATTCAAAATATAAATACGGATGTTGTGGTCATATTATGTGAGTTAAATATTTTTTTCTAACCATTATTCATATATATAATGTTCCACATGATGGTTTAATTGGACAGGGAGGTTCAAATATGTGGCCTTTTCCACTACATATGTATGTACCCCTTTGATCATCATATAAAACCTTTGAAATGGTATGATAATAATCGAAGTCATCCAGATGGTTCTATTGTAGAATGATATATTTTTAAAGAAGATATTGAATTCTATACCAATTACATATTAGATGTTAACTGCATTGGTCTCCTAAAGCCTCATCATAATGGAAGCCTTACGGGGAAAGGAAATTATGGTTAAGATTTTTTTACAATTACAATTACATAGTAGGAGAAAGATAATAATTAAATTTTAAATAAATGTGAATATGTTGATCAATATGTTGAATCCCACAATAAAATTATTACAGATTTAAATCCATCACTGGATGATAGATGGATATCAAATACACATTATCAATAGTTTATCTAATATTTTAGATATTATATTTATATAATTTGTTGGAAAATATGAATTTAATTATCAAATGAATATGATGGCTATCTAGGGGACCAAATGAAAATGTTATATCATACACTAGTTTTGTAATCAATGGTTATAAATTATATAAAAAAGAAATTGATGATTGTAGTACAATGAATAACAATGGAGTGACACATTTTTTAGAAGGGATTCACATATCCTGTTTCGTGGATATGCATCCAAACTATGTGGATATGTCATAATTAGAAATTGTGAAATTGATATTCAAGGTGGATTATATAGTATTTCAAGTGCTAATTTTCCATTACAAATTGGTGTTAACAAGAGTTCTATAAATGTTCCTCAATTGGGATTCATGAAAAATTATATTAAGGATTAAATAGGAAAGGATGTGCCATTCATAATGGAATCACATGCAATGAAATTAATTTATATCTTAGATCCAATAGAAAAAAATGGGTTGACCATCCTACTATATAATGAAATAGTTATAGGGTCATATTGAATTTCTATCATGGACCACCAATTAATTGGGAAATAAAAATCATTGAATGATGTTCCCAATATAGACATTGTATTCTATGCGGGTGGGAAAAATAAAGAGGGGATTTATATTCTTAATAGAGGAGAAAAATCCCTTCATCCATTAAAAAATAATGAGGGTTCCTAAGAAAGTTAATTTTTTTAATATATTATTCTTATCCTCATAATATTATGTGTTATTTACTATATTAACACAATCTAAATAAAATTTTTGACTACTAATGAAAGAAATTCCATCTTCACGTGATAACATTCTCAATATTGAGGAATAATATGAGGTTTATGCTAAAATTGTATAATTTTTAGGGTATCAACCTCGTGTTAATGAAAAAATAATGACACAACATCAAAGTGTAGGAAAAAATATCAAGGCCTATAGTTAGGGTATTAAATATGAATTTGGATAGATTCTACATAGCCGACTTATTGGACCCTTCAAATCAATGATCATTAGTTATGTTGGGGTCATAGATAGGATTAATTATCCAATTTATTTTGATTCATGACAGTATTCCTGGATTATTAAAAAGGAAAAAATTTCGTAAGATAAAAACATAAAATTATGATATAATTTCTCTATATTACCATAGGAATAATATAATGAAACATTGAATTCATTTTCATTATTCATTTCATTGTTGCCTTATTTTAGACAATTTCCATAAGATGTATGACTTAATACCCACAAGAAATTCCCATATAGGCTTTTTGAATCTTCTTACTGATTTTCATATTTGGGATGTTGAGGGGAATGTAAAGACTCACCAAATAGTTAATTATCAAAGGATTATAAAATTGGAACCCTAGAATGATTTCATCAGTCCTCATGATGATAAATCATATCCAGTGAATTTTAGTTTCTAATATATTATTTGAAATTATTTATTTTATCAATTATTATTAAAAATTATTAATTTATAAAATATAAAATGCGTTTTCAAATAAATAATGTGCATCAAAACTACTCTACCCCTATAGAAAATCAAGGTTGGGGAATGCTTCACAAAAGAAGAAATTTTTATTAATTTTAAATCAAAAATAAAAGTTTAATGTTATATGAAAAAACATATGTTACTTTGTTTATATTTATATTGATTATTCAAATTTTTTATCCACTTTCATCTAACATCATGGGTTATAGATGAAGTCCCATATAAATAAGAAGGGTATAATACATGATGAAAACACATAAGTATTATAAAAAACATAAGTAAGTATGAGTGATATTTATTTGTTATGATTTATAATAGTATTACATACTAATACCTATTTATGTTAATCTATTTCTTATATGATTCAGATCTAATAATTGAATGTTTCATGAGCCATCCTCGTGGCACGTGCCGTGACTACCCCAAGCCCGCCTTCCATAGGCCATGGGCTGGTGACTAGAACAAAATGCGTAAATCTCGATAAAAGGGAAGGCATTGCCTTTATGAAACGTAAACACACACACGCAACCATAGTACAAGTTGAAGTAAACACTAAGTAAAACTGAAAAAAAAAGTAGTTCTGAAAGTAAGGGGCCAAAAATACAAGCCCAACTGTAAAGTACAAGTAAAAGACAAAACAGGTGGAATGTGACATGCATCCCCTGGATTGTCCACCACGGATCCTACCTGAAGGGTATGTACAGAGAGCGTAGCTCCTAGATCATCAACCATTGATCCTACCTGATGGGTTGTAACGAATAGCCTCATCATCACTCTCATCCGTCAACCTCCTCCGGGAACCGACTTGTCGTGTGGTCCACCTCCGGGTATCAACTCGTCTAGAGGTCAACCTCCAGGTGTCGTCCAGTCCTCATACACTCAGCCTCCTTCAGCGATGTCCTTCATCTACATCCAACACAACGAGGTGCGGGAATATACCATGCAGGGGTGAGTATAATGATACTCAGTAGGGACACCAAGACCCTCAAGGTCTCACTAAATCCAACAAGGATAAACTAAAAAGAAAGATCTCAACAGATAACCTTTACTTAGGTATATCCCCATACATATTCCTAAGTTATCATGTAACCCATCTTGATCATGAGGAGAACACAAATGTCATTGACTTAGATCAAACCAGGATATTCATTATCAAAACCACAACTGCTTGAGAACTCCTCCTCTGTCGAGTACGATGGCCCTGTCACGACTTAGAGGCGCTACTCACTAACGTTAGACTGCTGAGCTACTCCTCCTGTCGAGTACCGCAGGCCTACTGCCAAATATCAGGGGCTCTGTTCGCTGAGGGTCTTCCCTAAATACCTCGTGCTCTCCCTAATAGCCTACAATGGTATACCGCCTATGAAGTATCGTGGGTCTGCAGCCAACTACCAGGCGCTCCGTCCACCATGGGTGTGCCACCATATACTAGGTGCTTCGTCCAATGGGCGAACCGAATCACTAAGAGTGAAATCGGTCAAGAAGTCGTCAGGATACAGCTACTCAGTCTCCACACTTTGTACGCTCGTCTCTGGGAGGGTCCGCTCCATGAGCTACTGGTCATTACTTCCAAGTGTCATAAGTCTCACGTAGAATCATCCCAAAGGATCGCCTTGTCACAGAGGTCTCAACTCAACAGACGATGCGTCAATCAGACTCCCGGTCTGTGAAATATTATCATTTTAGTCCCAGGGGCCCGGTTAGTTTCGTGTACGAATAATCCCAACCGTATCTCAACTATACCCTGAACTCTCCTGGGTAAACTCAAAGGAAACATTTCTCAACGAGATTACCAACGCTGCTGATGGTTCCCCAAATGGACGTCTGGTCTGAAAGTTATTGGATTTTCAGTTCCAGGGGCCCGATTGGTTTATAAGATAAACCAACCTGACCGTACAACATTTTCATCCAAAACTCATGTGGAGTATTCGAAAAGAACCGTCCCATCAAGAGGAATCCAACATAGTCGACGACACGTCAATCGGACGTCCAGTCTTCAAGTTATATGTGTTTCCGCTCCCAGGTCACGGTTGGTTTCGAATTTGAACCAAACCGGCCATTCCCAAACATCACTGAAACCTTGAGTGTAATATACCTAAGAGAACATCTCGATCCAAAGAATCACATGAAACTAACGATGCATCGATCTATGGTCTGTAGGTCAAGATAAGGTTGTTTAACCGAAAATGGTCCGGAAATAGGGGGTATGGGCCCTGTCCGACCAGGCCCACCCGCCCCTGGGTCTGCCCGAACTAGGTCTACCCAACCCGGGTCCAGGTCCGACCCAGTTGGGCGCGGCCCGGCCTGCCCGGCATGGTACGGCCTGACCAGCGTGTCCAGGCACGCGTGGCGTGCCTCGGTCTGCCCGGGGGTGCTGGCTCGGCCACTTGGTCGAGCACCCCCCCCCCATTGATTGACACCAGCGGCGTTGCTGGAGCCGCCCCACCTCCCGGATCATGCGCGGCTGCCGCTTTTTCCATGGCAGATTTCTTCCAGTGGTGCACTGGGGCGCCGCCTCGAGCTTCCACGGGCCACCAGAGTTACTCTGGTGGTCCGTTTTAGGTTCCGTCTATTCAGATGGTCTTCTCAGGTCCTAAACATTACAGCAAAGGCTTCCAAACACCGTTGGGGTCCCATTTCATCATCGCCCGTCAATCCGTGCACAAATTAACAACCAGCAGAGGGTCAGGGCTTGTTCTTTAGCCAGTGCCCTCCACATTAGAGGCTTATTCCTTAATTCATCAACAAAAAGGGCATAAATTATTCAAAATAAATTATACAAACACACATCAATTAAATACCCATGCACGAGTGTATAAATCACATGTACACTATAAACGAAAACCCCCTACCTCGAGAAAGATCTTCGGTATCCGAACATCGTGGATAATAGTGTCGTGAATGGGCGGACGTTGGCTCATTGACGTCGTCGCAAGGTAAGAGATGAAGGTGACGATGGTCGTTGGTGTATGTTTATTCTGTAAAGGGCCTTTGATCCTGGCTCGAGCACCAATTATTGAATCTGACGCAGGGAAGATGTCGAAGTCAACGTAGTTCTTTTTTCCCGCACCATGCTACCCTTCCTTGCTTGTTCGTCGGTGTCTCTTCAGAGAAGATGGATCCTTAGTGGTGGTGCAACGATGGAGGAAGGAGAGGAAGTTCTCTAGGGGATCCCCCTCCAATCAAAAAGGCTTCTCCCTTAATAAAATATTAGTCTTGGATAATATTTTTATTAACACATACATTTCAAAATTCAAACACCTCATTAATTAAATTGGAGGATTCAATATATTAATTAAGGTGTTGTCATGAATTAATGGGAGAGGAGAAAGTGAAGAGGTATCATAAATGGGTGAGTTGTCAACATTAACAAGTTAATTAAAAAGGATATTTAAGGGAGATATTTGGAGAGTTTAAAGAGGGGTTTGAAAAGTGTTATGGAAGGTGGAAGGTTGTGGCTCATGTGGGCCCCACCTCCCAAATATCCACACACTAGTAGTTAGGTGGTTGTGGGTCCCACCCTTAACTCTCCTTTGTAGGATTTAACCACCGTAGATAAAAATAAAATTGTACACACCAAATTTATTTATTTTTAAACTAATTCCAAAAAAAAATCTCAACCCAATTAAAACTAAATTATTCTAGAGGTCCCCTTAATAAATTACCGGCATTGCGAGTTAATCAGTGCCCTCATATTTCAATTCCGAGCACCGATTCAAAATATAGAAAAACCTGCTCATTTGTTCACTGAATATACCCGATCTAATCATCAGAAATTGATTCTAGGCACACCAAGCCTCGGAATCAAGTGCCTTTAGTAGACACAAACTCGTAAAATTCTAAAAAAATCATGAAAAAATTTTCCATCAAATTGTCCGGTCATTATATTACTCCATCCTCAGGGATTTACGTCCCCGTAAAGCTACAAAACAAACTAGGGAAACTAATGGAGATACCAAGCACGCAACTGAGACTCCAACTCCCATGTGCTCTCCTAGAGGTTCACATGCTGTCAGCAAAATACACAATAGGAATCGACCATCCTCATAAGACCCACTCATGTCGATCCTCAATATCAACTCGAATCTCCCTGAAAGTCCCCCTGTCATCGATATCTATCTCCTAGTGGTCGACGATGACGGTTAGGTCGTGAACACATCTAGCCAGCAGAGATACATGGATGACGCCGTGCACCCAGTGCAACTGAAGTGGAGGAGTCAAGCTGTAAGCCATCTCTCCTACACTATTGAGGAACTGGGAAGGTCCGATGAACCTTGGATATTACTTTCCGCCTCAGCCAAAAATCTGTAGACCTCGTCGAGATGAGACCCGTAGGAAGACTTGGTTTCCATAATTAAACTCTTGTTGTCTCCGTATCATATCAGCATAGGACACATGTCTGCTCTGTGCAGTCTTCATCCGCTCCTAGATGATTTGCACCGTCTCATGTAGCCTCAAGTTTGGTGTACTGGTCAACCTATGCCTCTGCTTTTGTAAAGTTCAGATGGCATCTCTCTGAACACACGAAGAGTATCCCCTTCTTTGTCAACAAAGTGGTGATGCAACTCTAGAGAAGTCTGGCACAAATCTAGGTTTGTCCAACTCATGAGTGATCGACTACACCCACATATGCTTGAATCCATACTATGATTCCTGGGGTTTCTTTTTCGCTAACCAAGGAAAAACCCATCCCAACGTTATAGGTAAACCATAAACATTTTACATAATACAGTCAATCTGTGTATGAACTGTGGTTTCCCAGTCCATTCCAAAACTAACGTCGTAAGGCCTCAACGCTGCCACCAAGAGGTTCCAACCAATACTCTCGCCTCAAGGGTCAGATCAAACCATCGGCGTAAGCGTGATTAGTGAGTATCCTCCCAATGGTATCTCCAGACGTTAGGGTCTAGTCAACGGTATAACCGGAAACTATAGACCTAGGACAAGATTTGTGGAAGGAAGTAATGATTCGTAGCAATATATATTTTTACGGAAGCTAGTAGTAGACACAGACCGTACCTTGAATAATTTCTAGATCCCTTGGGTCACACTCCTTGAATGAATGCAGCTACTCTCTTACCAATCCCTCCTGGTCCCTAAGCCTGGTGGGGACTACAAAGGTGGGTGGTTGTAACATGTCGAAATGTACATCACCACATGCTTCCCTCCAAGCTGTGCTTCCACGTTTTCTACTTTGAAGATTCACAAGTCCTCAACACTTCCTCTTCTTAAAAAAAATTTACACACCCATGTCTCTGAAACTGGCACCAGTTTCCTGCTTTTCCACTGCTAAACTTCACTGGATGTATCCACTCAGCCAAATAATTCTCAACCACAAAGGTTCTCTCTAGCATCCTAACATATGTATGAATGCATAGAAGAAAGGTGATGGCTCAGATTTCCTTAAACACACCTCACTCAGAAGTCTGATCCCTGGAGCACTGATCGTATCGTAGTCATCAAGTACCAGGAATGATCGGTACTCCTCGATGAATACTCAGCTACCGACATGTCGTCCTACCAAAGCTGTATAAGCTCTAGAAAACTCTCAGCCACCTATTTAAGCTAGTTCTCAGCCGCCTTTGAGTCTTGCTCACCTCGAAACCGGAGGGGTACCTGATGCTAAAACATGTGTAAGGCTCTGAACCTACATGTGTCATGTACTAGTACCACCGGTTGAAACTGCTGACCAACATGTTGTGATATAGATGGCACACTACCCTAAGGTATTATCTCAGGCATCGTTCCACATACCGAAGTACCATCACTATGCCGACCACCCTCATAGTCACTAATAGGGAAACACCTATATCTAAGATCAAAATCTGCTCTACTAGTGTCTAAACTAGGTGTAAAACTCTAGATATCGCCTGGAGCCAGTCCAATGATACCTGGGAATCTGTGTCGCCTCATAACCTCGGAGGCCTATGCTGCTGGAACATATGCAACGCGCTCTGTCAACGTGCACCGTCCACTAGTGCGGCTAGTGGCACTTGTTTCCCAATGGGTGGTGGTGCTGCAGGTACACCACCAAAAGGAACCAACATAGAAAGAGGGCCCTCCACCAAAGTCACATCGCTCGGTGGTCCGTCATCGAGTTCTCTCTCGGAACTCCAACTGACTGTCTGTGTGGAGACATCCTGAACAGATGTGATAGGGATAACCGATTTAAACCTGGTGAGGTGACCTGTTTGAGCTGACTTTCTGAAAAAAAAATTACAACACACACGCAATCAGTGTTTTTGTGCACTGAGTCAAAAATCAGAAGTCAGCGTCCTGGTGTATGGATAGGTCGGCGGACACAACAACACTAGACTCCCTGAACTGAAAACCACACTTAGTATGCTTAACACTATTGCTTCATAGAAATAAAATATCAGAGTCAAAAGTTCTGTGGTATAACTGACTTCTTTGATAACAATTTTTCATGACCCGTCCTTGGGGCTCGTGCCATGACTTCCCCAAACCCGCCTTCCATAGGCCAGGGGATGGAGACTAGAAGAAAAGGAGTAAATATCGATAAAAGGGAAGGAATTGCCTTTATGAAACGTAAAAACACACACACACACACACCCATAGTACAAGAGGAAGTAAACACTAAGTAAAACTGAAAACAAAAGTAGTTCTGAATGTAAGGTGCCGGAAATACAAGCCCAACTGTAAAGTACAATTAAAAGACAAAACAATTGGAAGGTGACAAGCATCTCCTAGATTGTCCACCACGGATCCTACCTGATGGGTAGGTACAGATAGCGCAGCTCCTAGATCGTCCACCATTGATCCTACCTGAAGGGTAGGTACAGATAGCCTCCTCAGCTCCCCCGTCCTTCAACCTCCTCCGGGTACCGACTCGTCGTGTGTTCCACCTCTGGGTACCGACTCGTCATGAGGTCCACCTCCAGGTGTCGTCTAGTCCTCGTACACTCGGCCTCCATCAGTTATGTCCATCGTCTGCATCCAACACAACGAGGTGCGGGAATAGACCATGCCGGGGTGAGTATAGTGATACTCGGTAGGGACCCCGAGACCCTCAGGATCTCACAAAATCCATCAAGGATAACCCAAAAATAAATATCTCAACATATAAAATTTACATAGGTATATGCCCATACATATGCCTATGTTATCAAGAAACCCATCTCAATCATAAGGAAAACACAAAGGTCATTGACTCATCTCAAACCATGATTTTCATTATCAAAACCAAAACTGCTGGAGAACTCCTCCTTTGTCGAGTACAGTGACCCTGTCAAGAATCCGAGGAACTACTCACTAACCTTAAACTACTGAGGTACTCCTCCAATCGAGTACCACTTGTCTTCCGCCAAATACCGGGAACTCCATCTGTAGAGGGTCTACTGCAAAATGCTAGGCACTCTTCCTAATATCCTACAGAGGTACTCCTCCTGTCGCGTATCGCGGGACTACTGCAAACTATAAGGCACTTATTTCGCCGTGGGTATGACACCAAATATTGGGTGCTCCATTACATTGGTCTAACCGAATAACTACGAGTTTAATCAGTCAATCAGTCGTCAGGTCTACAGCTACTCGGTCTCCACACTCCCTACACTCGTCTCTAGGAGGGTCTGCACCACGAGCTACTGGTTGTTACTTCCATGTGTCACGAAGTCTCACGTAGAAGAATCAGAAAGGACGGCCTCGTCATAGATGTCTCAACTCAACAGACAACATGTCAATCAGACGCCCGGTCTCTGAGTTATAAGCATTTTAGTCCCGGGGGCCCGGTTGGTTTCGTGTACGAATCAACGCGGCTGTATCTCAACTCTACCCTGAACACTCATGGGTAATCTCAAAGGAACCATTTCTCAATGAGATTCTCAACACCACTGAAGGTTCTCCAAATGGATATTTGGTCTGAAAGTTGTTGTCTTTTTTGTTCCGGGGGCCCGGTTGGTTTATAAGCTAAACCCACCCTACCATACTCCATCTGCATCCAAACCTCCAGTAGAGTATGACAAAAGAACCATCTTATCAAGAAGAATCCAATGTAGTCGACGGCACATCAATCAGACGTCCAACCCTCATGTTATAAGTGTTTCCGCTCCCCGGGTCCGGTTGGTTTCGAGTTCGAACCAACCCAGCCATTCCCAAACTTCGCCGAAACCTTTAGTGAAATATACCGAAACGAACATATTGATCCAACGAATCCTACACAACTAAAGGTGCACCGATCGATTGTCAGCATCTCAAGATAAGTCCGTTTAACCAAAAACGGTCCGGAAATAGGGGGTCTAGGCCCAGTCTGACCAGGTCCAACACCCCCTAGGTCGGCCCGAACCGGGTCGACCTGAACTGAGTCCGAGTCCGAGCCAGTTGGGCGCGGCCCGGCCTGGCCGGCGCGGTTCGGCCAGACCGGCACGACCCAGCTGTCCGAGTGCGTTGCGTCGGGCATGGGGTGTTCCTACCCCCCCCCCCCCCCCATTGATTGACACTGGCGGTGCCACTGGCGTCGCCCCACCTCTTCGATCACGCGCGGTCGTGGCTGTTGCCGCGGCGGATTTCCTCCGGCGTTACACTGGGGCGCCACCACCTTCGGGCAGCCAAATGACTCCGAACGAAGCCTCCAGTCGCTGGTGCCATCGTGTCGGTGACCCGCACCACCACGATCTTCCACGGGCCACCGGAGTTGCTGCTGTGGTCCATTTTAGCTTCCATCTGCGCCAGTGGTCTTTTCAGGTCCTGAAATTTACTACGAAGGATTCCAAACGCCATTGTGGTCCCGTTTCATCATCGTCTGTCAATCCGCGCACAAAAGAACAACCAGCGGAGGGTATAGGCTTGTTTGTTAGCTTGGGCCCTCCGTATTAAAGGCTCAATCCTTAATTCATCAACTACAAAGGTATAATTTATTCATAAAAAATTATACAAACACCTTGCAATTAAATACCCATGCACGAGGGTATAAATCACATATACCATATAAACGAAAACCCCCTACCTCGAGAAAGGTCCGTGGTAGCCTGGCATCGTGGATAATGGTGTCGCGAATGGGCGGACGTCGGCTCGTTGACATCGTCGCAAGGTAAGAGATGAATGTGACAATGGTCATTTGCATTTGTTGCTTCTGTAAAGTTCCATCGATCCCGGATGGAGCATCATTTGTTGGATCTGATGAATGGGAGATGTCGAATTCAACGTAGTTTGTTGTGCCCGCATCATGCTACCAATCCTTTCTCTTTCGTCGGTGTCTCTTCGGAGAAGATGGAACCTTGGTGGTGTTGCAACAATGGAGAAAAGGGAGGAAGATCTCCAGTAGATCCCCCTCCCATAATAAAGGATCCTCCCTTAATAAATTATTAGGCTTGGATAATATTTTTATTAATACATTTATTTATAAATTCAAACACCTCATTAATTAAATTGGAGGATTTAATTTATTAATTAAGGTGTTGTCATGAATTAATGGGAGATGAGAAAGTGAAGAGGTCTCATAAATGGGTGAGTTGTCAACATTAAAATGTTAATTAAAAAGGGGGTTTAATGGAGATATTTGGGGAGTTTGAAGAGGGGTTTGAAAATGTTATGGAAGGTGGAAGTATGGGGCTCGTGTGGGACCCACCTACAAAATATCCACACATGGGTAGTTAGGTGGTTGTGGGCCCCACCCTTAACACCCATTTGTAGGATTTAACCACCGTAGATATAAATAAAATTGTACACACCAATTTTGTTTTATTTTTAAACTAATTACCCAAAAAATATCAACGTTCTTTAAGAAAAACTATGCTAAATTTCCCCTTATGCAATTACTAGTTCTACAAGTTCATCGGTGCCCTCGTATTTCAATTCGAGCACCAGTTGAAAAGATAGAAAAATCAGCTCGTTCGTTCACTAAATGTACCCAAGCTAATCTTTGGAAATTGATTTCGGGCACACTAGGCCTCATAATCATGTGCTTTCAGAAGCCACAGACTCATAACATTCCAAAGAAACTATGAAAAAAGTTTCAATGAAATTTCAGTGTCTTTACAGAATGTTTCTACACCAGAGGAAAAATAAATTTAGTATCTTTGATGTATTTAGAACAATATGGTCGAGATAGAGGTTTAGGTTTCAGAGTGTATCCATGAACCTATTTTGATGAGAAGAAACACCAAAAGATACATATAATATGATAATCGGACTTTTTGGGTAAAATAAATGATTTATAAGATATTACAATCTATTTTGGTCTACAAGAGCAATATTTTTTAAAGGATCAAAGCAAACCAGTGGGGGAACATAGATCAAAACATGACCAACCAAATTCCCCCACTATCATTGACGCTAGTCATTCACCTCAAATACACAACTTAATTTCGTTAAAAAAATTTATCATTACACATTATCCTAAACTTGAATCACACAACTTCAAATAATTTAATGTTACTAAAATTCTACAGGGTAAAATTGTTTATAATTTTAATCAATAACCAACCAAAAACCACCTTGTTTTGATGGGTACGATGTATAATTTCATATGAGATATTATAAAAAATAAATAACTCCCAAAATATCTCATGAGAGTGGGTATTGAGGTATCTCTAGAGATAAACACTAATTTTTATATTCCTCTTGATCATCTGAATACTAATACAGTTAATTATTCTATTGAGAATTTTATTTCTTGGTTGTATAATCTAATTAAGATACATGAGGTATTTATTTAACAAATTTTTTCAAATGAAAAATATGTCATAGTTGATGAAAAAATGTCTACAGTCAGGCTTGATATTATAGACTGATAAAGAGATGGGGAAATGGAATGTCAGATCAAGAAAATCTAGTGAATCGTCTATGAAAAGAAAACGGCCTCTTAGGTGTACCTTCACCCATAAAATACCACCCAAATTATATTATAAATACAAATTCATATAGAGACCACATTTAAAGATGGATTTATTTCATACATTTCATATGAAGAATAAATATTTGGGACTTTCATTATCAACACAGTTAGTCTAGACATTATAAATAATATTCTTATCTTCGAAGGGTTGTGAGTCTTAGTTGTAGATACATTCATAAGTTACATTTCAATAATACTGATGTCCAATAAATAATATAATATGATCATTAATTTTAAAAACGATTCATGATTTCTAAATTATTTTATATTAATAATAAAAAAGCCAAAACATTTAAAATCATTATATTGATTAATCAGTCCTAATATCATTTTAATGGAAAAATTAAATTGGAGACGAAAGAAATTGATAAGATATAAGACGAGCTTAATGTCGAATTTTTTAAGAAAATAAAGGAAGAAATAATCATTTCGATGCCAATAATGAAGTGAAAAAACTCTACATTCTAATAATATATTTCAATTTTATTCATTACATTTTTTTAGGAAGCAATAGATGATGATCACAATCAATATAGATACAATTTTTTTAATTTTTTGGATTAGAGGTATTTATTTCTATCAAATACATGATATATGATGTGTATTGAGAATTTATAATACACACAGATCATTATTTTATATACAAACATCAAATTATATGTTATAGTATATGCTTTAACAATAGTTGTCTTTGATAGGGTTCTCTCTAAATATAGGATAAATTATTGTATTATGTTGGTGACTGGATATAATAAGCATATGGAATACAAAAATTGGAAATATACAATTGTATATATAAAATGATTTAAATATAAAAACATATTTAAAAATAATATACATATTTTGGTTAATGTTTCTACTATTTCTGAAGAAAGATAACTTCAATTATAATGAATATTATTTTTTCAAATTTATCAATGTTATCATAAACCATCCGAATAATTGAATACTAAAATAAGTAATTTCAATGGAAATTAGAAACTTATTAAAAATATTCATTAATAATTTTATGTATATTATCACTACACTGCCAATATTTATAATAATCAACATATTAAAAACAAGAATAAAATTTGGTTAAAGATGATTTGGTAGTGTATATGTTGTTAGAATGTTTTCATAGATCATATTTTAGTGATTTCCTACTATTTTTATGATCTATTATGGGCTATGACCATAGAAATATAATTGGGGGGGGAAACATTATTATCATAATTATTATATATTATTTTATAAAATTTCTCAAGGAAACGTATAATGGAGAAAAACGTTTTTTTAGAAATGAATGGGAAAAATATATGGTTTTAGAATGCATAAAAACATCTTAAATAAGTGACCTCGTAATAATTATTTAATTTAATTTTTTATTATATTATCTACTTTTTAAATTAATTTCCATATCATTTTAATCTGATACATATTTTCTAAAATTTAAAAATTAGTTTAAAATAGACTTCACATTTCCTAAATATAGAAAATGATCTTAAATTGTTTTCAAACTATAAAAAATGATTAATATAAGTCCGGATGTGGTTAGTATGACTCAAAGTACATTTTTTCAAAAAAAGTGTCATTTTACTATGAAATATAAATCATATCGAAAATTATATGAAAATGATCTTAGATTGTTATCAAGATTTAGAAAAATGATCCAAAATTGATATTTCACATATAGGAATTGACCGAACACTAATACAATATCTAACGTGGTCGATATGACCTAAAGTATGTTTTTTCAATAGAAATTTTCTATTTTAGTTTAAAATGCATGTCAAATTTCCAAAACTAAGAAAACAATACTGGATTGTTTTACAACTTTTGGAAAACAATTTTTAATTAATTTTTCATTTTAAGGAATTCACTACCCATAAATCTAACACATGGTGTGACCGATATTACTAAAATTTTGCGGTTTTGGTTTAAAGTTGAAATTTTCGTAAAAAAGAAATGTTACATAATTAAAACACACAAAAACATTCATATTTAGTTAATATATTTGAAAAACAATACCACATACATTTTTGACAAATAGGAATGATAGTAACCTCAAATCGGATACATGTGGTGTGTGGTATGACTCATAATGGCAATTACTAGTTTAAAATTGACATATTAGATCAAAACATGTGCCACTCACTAAAATATGGTAATAAACTCTTGCATGGCCCTGATAATTTAAAAAAATATTTCATAAATAATTTTCTACTAATAGTAATTAGTCTCACATCAAACCAATACATCATGTGATTGGAATGGATGAATGTGAGTGTTTTCAGTTTGAAATCACATTTTAGTAAAATGGTGATGTAATCAAAACTAACCAAACACATTAGTATTGTTTTTATCCATAAAGAAAATTATCCATTAACATTTTTAATGTTTGATAATCTACCATACCTTAATATTATAAGTATTATACCCTATATGACTAACATTTTATGGTTTCAATTTATAATTCACAATTTATTAATTGTTTGTTTCATATTTATGTTTAACTTATTTCATTATAATTTTAGTTACACAAGATTTTTTTTATTATACAGGTGGATTATTTCACTAGAGCTAGGGTGGTTGGTGTGAATCCTCTCATGCTTCTGAGTTATTGGAATACATGGCTTCAAATAAGATAATAGAAATATGGAAATTCGTCATGAATATATATATACATCATAAAAAGATAAATTCAAAGTACATATTTTGTAAACTATTTCAGCATTTTATATTTAATTTTTGGTTAATTTATTTTAATTTAAATATAATACTTATTCATATTTCTTCATAGTTCTTTTGGGATGTAATATTTTTTAATCAAATAACTACAACATTCCCTTAAAGAGAGAACATGGTCCTTTTTTATAGAAGTGAAAACCCCATAGTTCCTAAAACATGATATGTTTTTGGTAGCAAGGGATTTCTTCTTCCATCCAAATGGTAAATTTTCTCTATTTTTGGAATTATTTTTGATATGTGAAAGAATAAAACATGTCACAAAATCAATTATCCAATCTTAAATCCAATACATAGAGTTCTCGGTATGAACTAAACTATATTTTTTTAGTTTACAATTTTCAATTTAGTTCAAAAACACACATAAATTTTTAAAAATTCATCAAACACAATAATATTTTTTATAATGTTTTAAAATAAACCATATTTCAATTTTTGAGATTCGGAACATGCTTCACCTCAATCTTACACACAGTGTGATTTGTGTGACTCAAAGTGTTACTTTTTATTTAAAATTAAAATTAATTTCAGTATAAAACAAATGCAGAATACTCAAAACTGAGAAAACAAGTTTAGAATGTTTTTAAACATTGGTAAAATAAATCATATATCTTTTTTATGTGTAGTAAATAGTCTAACTTCAATATAATACACACTAGGATCTCTATTAGACAATGTGTATGTTATCTATTTAAAATTTATACTCTAGTTTCAAAAATGTTTCACAAAATGAAAATCATGTAAACTCTCTCATATTGCACTCATAATTTAGTAAAATTATTCATAAGTAATTTTTATAGTGAAGGAATCAATATCATATCAATCCTACACATGATGTGTTCAGTATGACTCATAGTGCATGTTTCTAATTTAAAATGACATTTAAAAAAAGCATAAGTGAAAATAAAATAACTTAGAAAATGTATTTGGATTGATTTTATAGTTTTAAAAAATGACCCATATGTAATTTTTTATGTTTCGGTATCATCCCAAACTTAAACTGATGTATGGTGTGACGAGTATGAATCCATGTGTGTCTTTCAATTAAAAATTGACATTAATTTATGTAAAAAAACAAATGTGGCATACCCAAAACTGAGAATATAGATTCATATTATAATAATACATTAGAAAAATAACACATAATTCATTTTTAGTTTTTAGAATTAAGATTAACCTCAATACGATGTATAGTGTTCCATGTTTGACACAATTTGACTTTTATCAGTTTAGGATAGGCATTTTAGTGCAATAGTGCATCACTCACTAAAAACCATGAAAACATGATCACATTGTCATGACAATTTAGGATAATGATTCATAATTAATTTAGGATGTACATTATTTGGTATCATTTCAATATGACTCATTATGTTACAGGTAAGACCCAATGTGCATGTTTCCATTTTAAAATCTATTTTTAGTAAAAAAAACACAACTGACCTACTCAAAACATATAAAATGCATATTGATTATTTTTATTCATTACTGAACTGAAGAATATATCATTTTTGACATTTATAAATTATATTCTTCTCAATCTAATGAATGGTGTGATAGTTATAACTCCATGTGTATCTTATTATAATTTTTGTGAAAATGAAAAGTGACTTGCTCAAAACTAGGAAAACATAATTTGATTATTTGGATAAATTTAAAAAATGATCCATAATTTATTTATTATATGTTGGAATTATCCACACCTCAATCTAATATATGGTGTTCTAGGTATGATTGAATGTGTCCACTATCAGTTTAAAATTGACATTTTAGTTTAAAATAAGTTCCACTCACTATAAACCTATAAAATGAACATAGATTGTTTTGGTAATTTAAGAAACTAATTTATAAGATATTTTGGATTTTTATGAATCAATAACAATTTAAAAAAATATTATGTGATCATTATGTCTAAAAGAGTGTATTCCTATTTTAAAATGACATTATAGAAAACACCCATGTCAAATAAAGAAAAAAAGTAAATGAATTCGAATTATTTTTTTGAATTAGAAAAACTATCCATAACACATTTTTGACTTGGACGAATATTTTGAACATATTACACACATATGGTGTGACTGGAATGACTCCATGTGTTTATTTTAATACCTTAATAAAATTATGCATACATCATTTTTCGATGTGTTTGAATCGGTCTCATAAAAAAACTGAAACATGATGTGATAAGTATGAATCAAAATGCATGTTTTTAGTTTCAAATGTAAATTTAGTAAAAAACTCAAGTGACTTCTCAAAACCAATAAAATTAATTATTATTATATTGATACTTTTGTTATATGATCCATAAGTCATTTTTGATTTGTTAGAATCAACTCCACAACAATCTGATACACGGTTTTACCAGTATGAAAATAAGTGTGTATTTTTCTTTATAATTGACATTTTAGTAAAAATGAAAAGATAAAAACTCTAAAACAAGAATAAAATTTCTAATGGTTTTGATACATTAGTAAGATGATTCTTTGGTCAGTGGTGAGGTGTTATAATTACATGCACCTCAATCTGATGTAAGGAGTGCTCGATATGACACAAAGTAAATGTTTATATTTTGAAAATGTCACTATGTGTTTAATTTACTCCTTTATTGTACTAATAGAAAAATATTTTATTGTTATAAAGGACCATTATTTTTCTCGATGTGGGTTGATTATTTTTGAATCTAAATGCATGACCAGGGGGTCTAGGACCCAAGAGAATGGAACATTAATGTTTTTGGTTCCCATTGATAATTTTTACATACTCATGTAAATGTACTAATATATGATTGAAATATATATAACATAGTTTTTTTCCTATATTTGTGTTATAAATTAAGTTTTATTTTAATTTTATATTATATCCTATGTTTTTTTATATTTATATTCATTTTATATACTATTATTAGTTTTGATTTTAGAGTTCTTCTATATATCTATTGAAGGGTTGAAGCTATGTAGAAGCTAGAATGAAATTTTTCATTGCTATATCAATTGCCAATTAATGGTCCCTTTATCTGTGATTTCTCCAGTTATAATAAATAAATCCATTATAGGAACCTTTTGGATGTTCTGATAAAGGGTACCATAATAAGGGTTTCTGCTAGCACTGATAAAGTCCTAGGGATTTTAATATCTCTTCACTGGTCATTGCTTTTAAGAACTAAAAAAGAACATTATTAGGTCACTTAAAAATGATTTTATCGTAGTGATTACATCTTATAAATATGGGGAAATATTTATGGTTTACAGCCATTATAAATCATTCATGAGATAAGAAAAATAAAAAACCCTTATATACAAGTTGTTAAAATATTATGGAGGACTACACCTGTAGAGGGGGTGAATTAGAGTATAGTAAATAATTTCTCAAATTATGATCTTTTTATATCACCTTGAGGAACACTTATCTTTCTATCTAAATTTATCCCCAATTAGTAATAAATGTAGTAAATGACATTGGGTATTTTACTTAGTTCACACACATAAGGATATATCTAAGGAGAAAGCATGCGAATACACATATGCACCAAATTAACTAAAACCACTATAATTTATAGTTAAATTTTTTAATTTTTCTAAGTGACCCTCCTAGTTTACTACCATGAACTACTAGGTAACTCAGTAATATCATAAAATAATGAACTCACTTTTTCATCTATTGAATCGTTATTCATCATATGAGGATGATATGAACAAAAAACCACGTTTGGGTTTATGTTCCGCACACCAATATCAATTTATATTGAGGTTCAGAATCCTTGAAATATACCTTCATAGACTGCCAAAATATTTTATGATATCTAGAAAAAACCTATAAAAAAATACTCTATAAAAACATCATCTATATCTTCTTCTCTCTTACACTAATATTTTTTCCATCTTCTATAGTAGATCTTATTCACATATATTTCAATCCCATGATTTGAATTGTAACACATTGGTATTTGTTTTTCCTTGTTTCTGTGCTCATTATTGGTGAAATAATGGAAAATTAATATTGAATAAACCATTATGATTTATATGACATAACTCTCTAACAATATTTATAAAAATAAAAGAAATAATCATCCTGCACCATAGAAACTGTTTGGTTTGGCCATTTATATTACATTGTTATTGATTGGTATTAAGAATTGTGGAATAATATTACTTATAATTCACATAAGATATAGTTTTCACTAACACAACTCCATAGATACATTAATTTTTCCTGATTAACTATTCCTGCACACTAACTACTTCTGAAAAATACATATGACTTCATCCTTAAATCACTTCTCACATTGAACATGTGGAATTTTAGACACAATTGATATGTTGTATTCTCTTGTAGGAATGGAAATAAAAAACCTTTAATTATTCCAAAAAAGACACTCTATTTAACAAGGCACGATTGGAGCTTGTACACCTTTTTTTCTAAATGGGCAGTGGGATGTCCAAAAACATTATATTTCAAACTCTTATAAGATTTATAAATCTCAATTACAGGCTTCTAACTATTTAATACACTCTATATCATAGTCTAAATTGTTTTATCGGTCTCTTTCTCTATATGGAGGATGAAACATTTCCATGTATGCTTCATCGTGGGGACCCTAAGAACTCCATCAGCAACAATGTTCCTAAATCCACACTTCGTTGTCCTAGAGAGTTTGGATATAGTGTAGTTTAAATGTTTTGTGTCCCACATGGGACATACCTCCATAATTCATGGAGAAAATATTATTCATTAATCCATTAATTCACTGTATTCAAGAAAAATGATATTCTCCAACCCTACTCCATGTTTTCACCATATAGTGTAGACCACTGCTTCATGCACAAAATGACCCTCTTGTGTGATCTCATACATCCATGTTGTCCTCATTGATATTTTTCATGGATGCATCCCCTTCATACCAAAACATTTTTACCTTAAATATTGTGTTTTTACCTATTTAAATATTAAAAGAATATATCTTACATTTCCATTATAGATATGTTACAATGACGTGGCCTCCCCTATTCTGTGGTGTAGTCCTGGTGGCTATGATGAGGCTTCTATCTAATTGCTACTATTTATTCTTCAATGTTTCCTTCTACACAATATTAACATATAAAAACCTCTAGATTGATTTTTTCCAAAACACTATAATTTTTCATGTAATATTCAATGTTAATGGTTCCCTTCCTTTATCCCCTAGTAGATAATTCAACAAGATGAAAATCCTAAGATATCATTCCTCTTTCTAGGCCACTCAAATTGGATCCTGATATTTGTACGACCTCGATGAATTATTTAAAATGGGGTTTCAGATATTTTCATTAACTTCTCCCTATTATATGAAGGAATCACTACAATATCCTCGATATAATTAATTTTATCCTCATATTACAACCAACTAAAAACTAGGTTATTACCCCTCAGTTATTCCTACATGACATGGTAATCCAAATTAGGGAAAATTTTTATCTTTACCTAATAAACTATTGAAGAGGGTAGGATGAATTTGGGAATGTTATTTAATTAAATAAATTTTAATATTTAATTTATCTAGTAATTAATAAATATATTATACATCCACTCCCCATAAAACACCTTAACTCCCCACTATTATATCTTTCTATTTATATCATCTTACATATTGTTCCCCTTTCTTAAGGAATGAAAAATATATAATTCAAAATCATAAAAGATACTTCCAGAATAACAACTACCACATGTTCAACTCCATCTTAGACCAAATATATTTAAATATTTTCTATTATGTGTTTTTGAAATTCCTCTATCTGAAAATATAATGGCTCAAGAACTCTATGTTATAAAACGCAACATCAAGCTCAAATTAATTTGTAGGGTAGTTATGTTCATTGGGTTTTTACTGCAGAGACCCATATATGACTACCAATTATCTGTAAAACAATTAAAATATAGAACAACTCAAATAGAATTATATTATATGGAATAACCATACCTTGGATCCGATATGATCAAAATGGGATGAAACATCAACCATACATTCAACTCATGGAAAGATTATTCTCACCAACTAATACAAAAAAAATTCACCTCTTTCTTAGTTAAGTATGAAAAATGAATATCTGAGTTAAATAAATCCTATATAATATTCATTAAATATAATGTTATACTAAGAAAAATTATGATCTCAGACACATTACCTGGTCATTCTAGAGAAATAATGACATCCAATTTCTCCAGTAGACTAGGATCCCCACATTAAATATCATATTCATAAGGAAAACGACCTCTTAAATATAGAAATGAAACTTATAGTAAATGGAATATATTCAATGTAATCATGGAATACTCATCATAATATCAAGGTTCTCATTGTAAAACTCATGTGTTAGAATGTACACTCAAACATCAGCAAAAAAGACACAATGAAGGTTTCCCATGTGGGATGGAGAATCTGATTTATGAGATCCATGAATACTTACAACAAATTCATAGTAACTAATGGAATAAAAATATATATTTATTTCCCATACCTAATCAAAATAATATCTTTGAAACATCCTTAACACTCACCCTCAACTGATGATAGCTCAACAATAGGTTAAACATCGAAAACTATTATGCTCTATATAGCCAATTAATTACATAATATATATAAGGAAATGCATACCTATTATTAACTAAAATATTGATAAATATTTGTAAATACATTAATAATATCATGATTTAATCTTCCATATTTGAGAATAAGATATGATCACACCATGGATAATTATTCGATCAAATAAAACCCAATGACTTATTTTCTGAGAGCTACACCTATAGCTATATTATATAGGTTAGTATTATAAAATATGAATGAGTTGATATGAGAACTATATAAATAATGTCATATAATTTTGACATGATATCTCTCTCTAGGAGAATATATGAGAAATAATTAGAAAATTCATCTAGAATAAGTCCCACAATTTGAGAAGAAGTTATAAAACCATGTCCTGATCGATGGGAAAAATACACACCACATATGTTATAACGGTACTTATTGAAAACCCAGTATAAACATATAAGATATTGTGGAATTTCTCAAAACCCCCAATGGAAGAAAAAATATTAGGTCAACAACATGGTAAGAAATATTCATCATCAACATCACTTCCAATAAAAAATCAATAAACTCGTGATCTTAAATCAAATTTACTATCTCATTTAAAAAAAATTGGTCCTTAAGGGAATCTAATATCAACCCCCATGGCTCCTCATATAACATTTCACTCCCTATATTCTTTCGGTAGTACCATGAAGTATATAAGATACTAAATTCACCCGGAGGTCATCAATTATCTCTATAATCTCAAAGAAACTCATTATAAACCCAATCCATTCCTCAACACCATGAAGACCTCCAATATCAAAGAAATAAAATGAATTTTATTTAAGAATGTTTTAAGAACATTATACCATGGTAAGTCCACCCTGATGCGTACTTCCTCCCAATAATGGTACCCTATGGAAAATTCCTAGTTTATAGGGATTAGTCATTAAAACATCTAGAGTAGCCTCTTGGTCATGAACATATCAACCCTTCGGTATATATAGAGCCATAATAGGTGAATTTTGTACCTTAAATAAATTATTAACTCTATATTTAGGGGTACCCAAATGATTTAATCAAGGAAAAAGATTCCTTAAAATTAAATATATGGAATTATATATTAATTTTCATGACTTATATTTTTTAAAAAAAAATCATGCTTTAATACGTCCACACAAAATACCCTATGAAAATATAACCTAGTTTTTTAACTAGAGGAAACCCAACATCTCAGCCCCCCACTCTAGAATGTCCCAATACCATACCTCTTACACCTTTTAGTTAGTCCCAGTCATATACAAAATAAGCCATAGAAAATGCAGGTTAAATTTTTTATATTCCACCAATATTTATTTTGGGAAGACAAAGAACATATCATAATTTACATTTTTTTATTTTTAACCTGTATGATTTATTCTCAAACTAGATCATGAAATGTCAACATATGTTTTTAATCATGATACAATGAATCATGAACTATCTATAGCATGGAGAGGATAAATAATCAATAAATCATCAATCCATAATATTAATTGAAAAAATATTGTGGAACCATAATTTCACTTTTAATTAATGAAATACCCACTTCCATAGAAACACAAACATCCACTGTATGTATTTTTCATACATATAAGAAATGCTTTCCATTAGAGTCCAAACTATGCTACCTCTGATCTACCATACTATAATAAAAATCAATAGAAAATGCGTTAGGATCCCAATTTTAAATTCCCCAAAATGTTCATTGATACTAATCCAAAAACAATATGACCTCATTTGTGGTTTTCCATACATAAGAGACTAAATACTAAATATGAGTTCTTAAATGAACCCTTAGGTAAACTTAACTCATGATATCTAGTAACAATGAAATAGATAAATTATAAAAAATGTAATAAGTAATTAAATAATAATAATTGAATAATAACAGTTAGAAAACTAGATAAACATCATCATAGCATATAAAAAAGTTGATATACATGTTATAAAAATGAGAGTCTAAAAATAAACCTCTCAAGAGGTGGATTAATACATGTTGTATTCGAAAAAAATAATAAAGGGACATAACTATAATATAATCATTATAAGTAATTGATTAACTTTTATCTCTAACCAGGTATATCTCTAGAGTATCCTAAAATAGGCCCGTTTACCTTTTATAGTTCACTAATAATAATGTTTGTGAACAAACAGTGATGCTCAAGTTGGGTGTGAGAAATAAAACCCTAAAAGAAACTGTGAGTTAATCCTTATTATAATTTAACTACCTTTATTTGAGTGGATTAATTTATAATGAAAAATATATATATGAAAAACAACACCTATTCTATTTCATTGTGTATTAAAAAGGATGCAATGAACCCTTACCACACCTAATTTGGTCATCATTGAATGATTGGTATCCCCATTTTCTAGAAACTTGATACTAGTATCTAGAATGTGATCCAAGTAGGGATGCAAAATATCCAACCATTGAAATTATACAAATTTACCACATGGGGTGTGGTCCTAGGATTTTTTCACATTTCTACTGCACCACCCACATCGGTCTGAAGTGGTTATATCAATAATGAAGTCCACACATAATCTAAAACACACTTTTAGGTAAATTTCCCATAATTAATCTTCATATATTGTCCATTGAGGAATGTGACAGTGTAATGAATCAAAATATCCATCCTTCCACATATATTAAACCAAAATACTCCTCAAAGGTACTTTCCCAAAGTTACACAACATATATGATAATGTAAAACTTGAACCAGTGTAATAAACGCTGATACACACCCCACTAAGTATATGGTATTCTCTAAATAGACATCCCATAACATAAAAAAAATGGGTTTGACCCATTTTCCAAGTCATCCCTTAACCCTTGAAAATCCTCAAACTATACATTCTTAGTCATCAACACATTCACACTTAATGAAAAAGATATTAAACCATAAACCAACCAATACGATCACTAATTTGGAAACATGTTATGGAAACTCTATCTACACTAGCCAATAGAAGATGTATAGCCCAACATCTATACATTATATGAGACATTTTTTAATTATACCCAATCAATTTAACCCAAATAAATCATATAGAGGTTTAATTTCATCAATAAAGGATCATGAGGACCCAATGACAATCATGATAGAGTAAATTAATCAGAAAACATACCTCAATTTAAAACATCCAATGAAACCATATAAAAAAGTCATAACATGGTAGGGACTTCATACTCAATCATATGATAATTAGGTTTCCACGTCACATTTCTTGATTAAATAAAAAAATCAATAAAATTAGTTATAAACTCTATAAAACCATAGATTTGGAATCAAATATGATGACTCGGTGAGGGAAAAATCATTAAGGACTAAAATTGGGATATGCATATCAAACAAGATATTAAATGATAAAAAGGATTTCATATTTGTGTAGAAGAACAGGGGGGATATTTGTATGTTATGGATGACCCCAAAAATTATTTTAGATTACATGAGGATCAATGGAGGAAAGTGAAAATGGTTATAGAGGTTTCACAGGGTAAATTACATAAGTGAACCTAAAAACTATTATGATAATAACTGATTTCCAAATCATCTTCTATCGAGTATGTGATTCTTTATTTTCCACCAGGTACACAATCACTAGCTTTCTGGTTTGATCTAGACCCTCTAGGGCTACTAATATTTCTATTGCATGCCTAATGACCCTAAAATGTGAACATAATATCCCTCTGTAACATTTCCAGTATGGGTGATGCCAATACCCTTCTCTGAATTCCTATCAATCCTTGTTACCCCCAATCACATCACAAATTTGCTATGTATAATTATAGTTATAAGATAAAAAAGGGTGAAATTCTTACCTAAAATATGTTATTCATTGAAATATTGAACTAAATTATGTCATACTACAAATATTAGTCACATAATTGAAAGACACAAATATTGAAGAGAATATAGTATTGATTTCATAAATTTCTACCTTTATTCCAATTTAAACCCTATTCTTGAAATTATTTTAAAGATGCAGATCTCCCTGAATATCTCTATTCGTTGGAGACTAATTAAGAAATATAAATCATGTATGAATTTTACTTGGTTACT
Source organism: Viscum album (assembly GCA_963277665.1). Classification (NCBI taxonomy): domain Eukaryota; kingdom Viridiplantae; phylum Streptophyta; class Magnoliopsida; order Santalales; family Viscaceae; genus Viscum; species Viscum album. Next base: position 1,060,795,390 of record OY728120.1, on the reverse strand, counting down.
GGAAAATGTAGAGAATATGGGTATGATATTGAGTACAATTAACTGTCATTTAAACCAAATCCATTTAATATGTACATGATTAAAAATATTTTATATAAACTAATTATTCTATATGGATTACTTCCCTCTCCCTAAAGTGACTCACAATAATTAAAATGGATATACTAAAAATCAAGAAACAGTATATCAATGATATAAATTTTAAACAATATTATCTTTCTTTTTTATCATTTTGATTTGATAAAAACAATTCATATTTAAATAATTAGTTAATCTATTCTCAATAATTGTAATTTTCATCTCTTGATAATTCTATCACTATCTTATTTTCTATTTCATGGTTCTCTGTTGCATCTATTTTGATTTCATTTAATAAAAAGGATCAATACATATTTATTTTAATATATATGATTTTATAATCCATATTATATATTTTCATTTACTAAAATATTGTTCATATTTTTCTTGAAAATAAGTTTGTAATGGTCACTTCATAGAAGCATGATTTCTAGAATTGAATAAGATAACTATATTCATTATATTATACATCACCCAATCCATTTCATAATATTCTAGTTTTATCCGATAAGATTTTAAATACCTCCCCTTGAATCATATTTTATCCATGTAGTGTGTCTTTATATAAAATTTTTTAGGAATTATTTCACCATTATTTTCTATCTACCACTGGTAGTACTAAACAATGTTACATTCTACATGTAATAGTCTCTAAGGTTATATAAAATCCATCTATTTGAAATTTATTAAACCATGATTTTCATTCCCTGGATATATAGTCCATTGAATTTCTATTTTGACCCTATATTCAATGGAAACTTTTACATTCATAATAGTATAATCCATAACATGGAACCACCAACAATAATAAAATTTTTCCCACTAAAAAAATAAATTCTAATAGATTCCAAAATAAATGAATGTTCTCCCATCACTCTGAAATAATAAATGATAATATTTTACTAGAAAATTCAAAATCTAATATAATCCAAACATCAAATATTATATTTTTCTCAATAATATTCCCTATTGTGTTTATTTACCAAGAAACATAACATTGAAACACTACTTATCCACTTCATCTGAAAATAGAAAACAACAATTTATTTGAAAATGTTTTCCATGAAACTACATTAACTTACTCTCAATCTCATGAGTAAAAGAAGAATGAAAATGGAAAATATGAATCTAGAAATTATAATTATAAAAATCATTATCATTTTTATATATTTCTTTGAAAATAGATAATATTATTTACATATATCTCTTAATTTGTACCATCAAATAAAAATATTCTACTAAATATTAAAAACTATTATTATGAAATTATAAGTCAAAACATCGTTAATGTTTCACTACCTTAATATGATAATATCATATACTTCCAGAATTCATTGTTTTTCTAATCAAAAAAACTTTTATCTAATATAAGAAGATTTTATATATATTTTCCCCCTTTGAATATTTACATAATTTATTTATATTCCATATTATTATGTTAAAAAATATTCACCCTGAATAAACATTGTTATAAATACATACATTTGGAATTAGACTATTTTCCATTTTTAATTCAATTGAATAACGATATTCTATTGTTATAAATACATACATTAGTATTGTTTTGATACATAGGAAAAATACTCCATTAACATTTTTAATGTTTTATAATCAACCATAACTTAATATTATAAATATTATATGCAATATGACTAACATTATATGGTTTCAATTTATAATTTACAATTTATTAATTTTTTTTTTCATATTTATGTTTAATTTATTTCATTATAATTTTAGTTACATTAGAATTTTTTTATTATACAGGTGGATTCTATTACTAGAGCTATGGTGGTTTTTGTGAATCCTCTCATGCTTGTGAGTTATTGGAATACAAGGCTACAAATAAGATAATAGAAATAATGAAATTGGTCATGAATTTATACATACATCATAAAAAGATGAATTCAAAGTACCTTTTTTGTAATCTTTTTCATCATTTTATATTTATTTTTTGGTTAATTTATTTTAATTTAAATATTATACTTATTCATATTTCTTCATAGTATTTTAGGATGTAATAATTTTTTAATCAACTAACTGCAACATTCCCTAAAAGTGTGAACATGGTCCTTTTTATGGAAGTGAAAACCCCATAGTGCCTGAAACATGATATGTTTTAGGTAGAAAGGGATTTCTTCTTCCATTAAAATTGTAAATTTTCACTCTTTTTGGAATTATTTTTGATATCTGAAGGATGAAAACTTGTCACATAATCAATTATCCAATCTTAAAACCAATACATAGAGTTCTCGGTATGAACCAAACTGTATTTTTTTTTGTTTATAATTTTTATTTTAGTTCCAAAACACACATAACATATTTAAAATTAATCAAACACATTAAGATTTTTTATAATTTTTTAAAATAAACCATATTTAATTTTTAGAGATTAGGAACATGATTCACCTCAATCTTATACACAGTGTGATTAGTGTGACTCAAAATGTTACTTTTTACTTAAAATTAAAATTAATTTTAGTATAAAACAAATGCAGAATACTCAAAACTGAGAAAACAAATTTAGATTGTTTTTAGACATTGGTAAAATAATTAATATATCTTATTTATGTGTAGTGATTAGTCTAACATCAATATAATACACACTGGGATCTCTATTAGACAATGTTTATGTTATCTGTTTAAAATTTATACACTAGTTTCCCAAATGTTTCACAAACTGAAAATCGTGAAAACTATCTCATATTTCACTCATATTTTAGTAAAATGATTCATAAGTCATTTTTATAGGGTAGGAATTAGTATCACATCAATCCTATACATGATGTTTTAAGTATGACTCATAGTGCATGTTTCTAATTTAAAATAACATTTAGAAAAAAACTCAAGTGAAAATCAAAAAACCTAGAAAATGAATTTGTATTGTTTTTATAGTTTTAAAAAAAGACCCATATGTTATTTTTTATTTTTAGGAATCATCCCAAACTTAATCTAATTCATGGTGTGATGAGTATGAATCCATGCGTGTCTTTTCATTAAAAATTGACATTAATTTTTGTAAAAAAACAAATGTGGAATACCCAACACTGAGAAAACTGATTCATATTGTTATAATACATTAGAAATATAATAAATAATTCTTTTTTAGTTTGTATAATTAATATTCACCTCAATCCAATATATAGTGTTCCAAGTTTGACACAATGTGTCTTTTATCAGTTTAAGATAGGCATTTTAGTGCAATAGTGCATCACTCACTAAAAACCATGAAAACTTGATCAAATTGTCATGATAATTTATGATAATGATTCATAATTAATTTATGATGTACATGATTTGGTATCATTTAAAACCGACTCATGATGTTGCTGGTATGACCCAAAGTGCATGTTTCCATTTTAAAATCTATTTTTAGTAAAAAAACACAACTGACCTACTCAAAACATATAAAAAGCATAGGGATTATTTTTATTCATTAGTGAAATGATGAATATATCATTTTTGAAATTTATAAATTATATTCTTCTCAATCTAATGAATGGTGTGTTAGTTATAACTCCAAGTGTATCTTTTTATAATTTTTGTGAAAATGAAAAGTGACTTGCTCAAAACCAGGAATACATAATTGGATTATTTGGATAAATTTAAAAAATGATCCATATTGTATTTATTATATGTTGGAATTATCCACACCTTAATATAATACATGTTGTTCAAGGTATGATTGAATGTGTCCACTATCAGTTTAAAATTGACATTATAGAAAAAACCCATGTCAAATAAAAAAAAATGAATTTGAATTATTTTATTGAATTAGAAAAACTATCCATAACTCATTTTTGACTTGCAGGAATATTTTGAACATATTTCTAACATATGGTGTGACTTTAATGACTCTATGTGTGTATTTTTATACCTTAGGAAAATGATACATACATTATTTTTTATATATAGTAATAAGTTAACCATCAATATGATACATGTTGTTACTACTATGAGTCACTATGCAGATTATCAATTTAAATTCTAAATTTTAGTTCAAATGGTGTCTCACTCACTGAAGACTGATAAAACATTCTCTAAATGTGTTGATAACTAAGAAAAATGATTCATAACAAATTTACGATTTGTTTGAATCGGTCTCATAGAAAACTCAAACATGATGTGATAAGTATGAATCAAAATTCATTTTTTTATTTTAAAAAGATATTTTATTAAAAAACACATGTGACTTCTCAAAACCAATAAAATTAATTATTATTATATTGATACTTTTGTTAAAAGATCCATAAGTCATTTTTTATTTGTTATAATCAGCTCCACATCAATCAGATACACAGTGTTACTGATATGACAATAAGTGTGTATTTTTATTTATAATTCGCATTTTAGTGATAATGAAATGATACAAACTATAAAACAAGAATACAATTTCTAATGGATTCGATAAATTAGTAAGATGATTCATTGGTCAGTGTAGAGGTGTAGGAATTACATGCACCTCAATCTGATGCAGAGAGTGCTCAATATGATACAAAGTAAATGTTTCTATTTTAAAAATGGCACTATGTGTTTAATTTACTTATTTATTATATTAATAGAAAAATATTTTTTTGTTATATAAGACCATTATTTTTCTCAATGTGGGTTTATTATTTTGGAAACTAACTCCATGACTGGGGGTCTAGGACCCAAGATAATGGAACATTAATGTTTTTGGTTCCCTTTGATAATATGTACATACTCATGTAAATGTACTACTCTATGATTGAAATATCTATAATATATATTTTTTCCTATATTTGTGTAATAAATTTTATTTTATTTTAATATTATATTATATCCTAGGTTTTTTTATATTTATATTCCTTTTTATATACTATTATTAGTTTTGATTTTAGATTGCTTCTATATATCTATTGTAGGGTTTATGCGATGTAAAAGCTGGAATGGATTTTGTCATTGGTATATAAATTGCCAATTAATGGTCCCTTTAACTGTGATTTATCTACTTCTAATAAAAAAATCCATTATAGGAACTTTTTTGATGTTTTGAAAAAGGGTACCATATTTAGGGTTTCTGGTAGCACTGATAAATTCCTAGGGGTTTTAATATCTCTTCAGTGATCATTGATTTTATGCAATAAAAAAAGACATTATTAGGTCTCTAAAATATTATTTTATAGTAGTGATTACATCTTATAAATATGGGGGAATTTTTATGGTTGACAGCCATTATAAATCATTCATGAGATAAGAAAAATAAAAAAACCCTTATATACAAGTTGTTAAAATCTTATAGAGGACTACACCTGGAGAGGGGTTGAATTAGAATATAGGAAATTATTTCTCGAATGATGTTCTTATTATATCAACTTGAGGAACACTTCTCATTCTATCTAAATTTATCCTTAATGAGTAATGAATGCATTAAATGACATTGGGTATTTTACTTAGTTCACCCACACAATGATATATCTAAGGAGATTGCATGTGAATACACATATGCGCCAAATTAACTAAAACCACTATACTTTATAGTTACAATTTTTAATTTTTCTAAGTGACCCACCTAGTTTACTACCATGAACTACTAGGGAATTCACTAATATCATACAATAATGATGTCACTTATCCATCTATTAAATCGTTTTTCTTCTTATGAGGATGATATGAACAAAAAACCACGTTTGGGTTTATGATCCGCACACCAATATCAATTTACAGTGAGGTTTAATATCCTTGAAATATACCTTCATAGACCACTAAAATATTATATGATATCTAGAAAAATACTCTATAAAAACATCATCTATATCTTCCTCTCTCTTACACTGATATTTTTCCATATTCCATAGTAGATCTTTTTCACATATATTACAATCCCATGATTTGAATTGTCTCCCATTGCTATGGGATTTTCCTTGTTTATGTGCTCATTATCAATGAAATAGTGGACAATTAATAATGAATAAAACATTATGATTTATATGATATAACTCCCAAATAATATTTATAAAAATAAAAGAAATAATCATCCTGCACTATCGAAACTTTTTGGTTTGGCCATGTAGATTACATTGTTATTGATTGGTATTAAGCATTGTGGAATAATATTACTTATCATTCAAATAAGATATAGTTTTCACTAACACAACTCCACTTATAAATTAATTTTTCCTCATGAACGATTCCTGCACACAAAATCCTTCAGTAAAATACATATGATTTCATCCTTAAATCACTTCTCACATTGAACGTGTGGAATTTTAGACACAATTCTTATTGTGTATTCTCTTGTAGGAATGGAAATAAAAAACCTTTACTTATTCAAAAAATAGGACACCTTATTTAACATGTCATGGTTGTAGCTTGTACACCTTTTTATCTACATGGGTAGTGGCATGTCCAAAAACATTATATTTCAGACTCTTATAAAATTTAGAAATCTCAATTCCAGCCTTCTAACTATTTAATACACTCTATATCATAGTGGAAAATGTTATGTCGGTCTCTTTATCTATATGGAGGATGAAACATTTACATGTATGCATCATATTGGGGACCTTAAGAACTCCATTAGCAACCATGTTCCTAAATCCACACTTCCTTGTCCAAGAGTGTTTGGATACAGTGTAGTCTAAATGTTTTCTGTCCCACAAGGGACTTACCTCCATAATTCATGGAGAAAATATTATTCATTAATCCTTTAATTAACTATATTGAAGAAAAATGTTATTCTCCCACCCTACTCCGGGTTTTCACCCTATAGTGTAGACCACTTCTTCATGCACAAACTGACCCTCATGTGTGATCCCATACATCCCTGGTGTCATCATTGATAGTTTTCATGGATGCATCCCCTACATACCAAATAATTTTTCCCTAAAATATTGTGTCTTTCCCTATTTAATGATTAAATGGATATATCTTATATTTTCATTATAGTCATGTTACAATGATGTGGCCTCCCCTCTTCTGTGGTGTAGTCCTGGTGGCTACGGTGAGACTTCTATCTTATTAAAAGTATTTATACTTCAATGTTTCCTTCTACACAATATTAACATATAAAAACCTCTAGAGTGATTTTTTCCAAAACACTATAACATTTTCATGTAATATTCAATGTTAATGGTTCCCTCCCTTTATCCCCTAGTAGATAATTCAACAAAATGAAATTCCAAAGATATCATTCCTCTTTCAAGGCCATTCAAATTGGATCTTCATATTTGTACGACCTCGATGAACTATATAAAATGGGTTTTCATATATTTTCATTAACTTCTCCCTATTATATGAAGTAGTCACTTCCATATCCTGGATATATTGAATTTTATCGTCATATTACAACCAACTAAAAACTAGGTTATTTCCCCTGAGTTATTCCTACATGACATGGTAATCCAAATTAGGGAAACATTTAATCGTAACCTGATAAACTATTGTAGATGGTAGGAACAATTTGGGATTGTTATTTAATTATTTAAATTTTAATATTTAATTTATCCAGTAATTAATAAATATATTATAATTCCACTCACCATAAAACACCTTAACTCCCCACTATTATATCTTCCTATTTATATCATCTTACATATTATTCCCCTTTATTAAGGAATGAAAAATATAGAATTCAATATCCTCAAGATACTTCCAGAATAACCACTACCACAAGTTCAACTCCATCTTAGACCATATATATTTAAATTTTTTCTATTCAGTGTTTTTGAAAATCCTCTATCTGAAAATAAAATGGCTCAAGAACTCTATGTTATATACCGCAACATCAAGCTCAAAATTATTTGTAGGGTAGTTATGTTCATTGGGTTTTTACTGAAGAGACCCATATATGAGTACGTATTATCTCTAAAACAATTAAAATACAGAACAACTCCAATGGAATTATATTATATGGAATAACTATACCTTGGATCTGATATGATCAAAATTGGATGAAACATCAACCATACATTCAACTCATGGAATGATTTTTCTCACCAACTAATACAATAAAATTTCACCTCTTTCTTGGTTGACTATGAAAAATGAATTTCCAAGATACATAAATCCTACATAATATTAATGAAATACAATGTTATACCATGAAAAATTCTGATCTCAAACACATTACCTGGACATTCTAGAAATATAACGACATCCAATTTCTCAAGTAGACTAGGATCCCCACATTCAATATCATATTCATAAGGAAACCCACCTCTTGAATCTAGAAATGAAACATATAGTAAATGGAATATATTCAATGTAATAATGGAATACTCATCATAATCACAAGGTTCTCAAAGTAAAACACATGTGTTAGAATGTACACTCAAACATCAGCAAAAAAGACACAATCAAGGATTCACATGTGGGATGGAAAATCAGATTTCTGAGATCCATGAATACTTAAAACACATTCATAATAACTAATGGAATAAAAACATATATTTATTTCCCATAACTACTCAAAATAATATCTTTGACACATCCTCAACACTCACCCTCAACTGATGATAGCTCAACAATAGGTCAATCATGGAAAATTATTGTTCTCTATATATCTAATTAATTACATAATATATATAAATAAATGGATACCTATTATTAATTAAAATATTGATCAATATTTGTAAATAAATGAATAATATCATGATTTTATTCTCCATATTTGAGAATAAGATATAATCACGCCATGGATAAGTATTCGATCAAATAAAACCCAATGACTTATTATCTAAGAGCTACAGCTCTAGCTATATTATATAGGTGTGTATTATACAATATGAATGAGTTGATATGAGATCTATATCAATAATGTCATATAAGTTCGACATGATCTCTCTCTAGGAGAATATATGAGAAATAATTATAAAATTCATCTAGAATAAGTCCCACAATTTGATAAGTAGTTATAAAACAATGTCCTGATCCATGGGAAAAATACACGCCGCATATGTTATAACGATACTTATCGAAAATCCCATTATAAACCTATAGGATATCTTGGAATTTCTCAAAACCCCCAATGGAAGAAAAAATATTAGGTCAACAACATGGTAAGAATTATTCATCATCAACATCACTTCGAATAGAAAATCAATAAACTCGTGATCTTAAATCAAATTTACTAACTCATTTTAATATTAATAAAAATATTGGTCCTTAAGGGAATGTCATATCAACACCCATGGCTACTCATATAAAATTTCACTCCCAATATTCTTTAGGTAGTTCCTTGAAGTATATAAGATAACAAATTCACCCGGAGGTCATTAATTATATCTATAATCTCAAAGAAACACATCATAAACCCAATCCATTCCTCAACTCCATGAAGACCTCCAATATCATAGAAATAAAGAGAATTTTAGTTATCAAAATGTTAAGAAAATTATACCATGGTAAGTCCACCTTGACGCGCACTTCCTCCCAATAATGGTACCATATGGAAAATTCCTAGTTTATAGGGCTTAGTCCTCAAAACTTCTAGAGTAGCCTCTTGGTCATGAACATATCAACCCTTCGATATATATAGAGACATAATAGGTGAATTTTGTACCATAAATAAATTATTAACTCTATATTTAGGCATACCCTTGTGATTTTATAAAGGAACAAGTTTCCTTAAAATTAAATATATCGAATTATATATTAATTTTCATGACTTATATTTTTTAAACAAAATCATGCTTTAATACATCCACACAAAAAACCCTATGAAAATATAACCTAGTTGTTTAACTAGATGAAACCCAACATCTCATCCCACTAATCATGAAAGACCCAATCCCATACCTCTTACACTTACTAGTTAGTACTAGTCATATACAAAAGAAGCCATAGAAAATGCAGGTTAAATTTTTTATATTCCACCAAAATTTATTTTGGGAAGAAAAAGAACATATTATAATTTACATTTTTTTAATTTTAACCTGTATGATTTATACTCAAACTAGATCATGACATGTCAACTTATGTTTTTAATCATGATACAATGAATCATCAACTATAGATATCATGGAAAGGATAAATAATCAATAAATCCTTAATCCATAATGTTAATTGAAAAATAATGTGAAACCATAATTTCACTTATAATAAATGAAATCCCCACTTCCATAGAAACACAAACATCCACTGTATATATTTTTTACACACATAAGAAATGCTTTCCTATAGAGTCCAAACTATGCTACCTCTGATCTGCCACACTCTAATAAAAATCAATAGAAAATGGGTTAGGATCCCAATTTTAAATGCCCCAAAATGTTCATTTATACTAAGACAAAAACAATATAACCTCCTTTGTGGTTTTCAATACATAAGAGACTTAATAATAAATATGAGATCTTAAATGAACCCTTAGGTAAACTGAGATCTTGATATCTAGTAACAACTAAATAGAAAAATTATAGAAAATGTAATAAGTAATTATATTATAATAATTGAATCACAATAGTTAGAAAACTAGATAAACATCATCATAGTATATAAAAGAGATGATATAGATTTTAAAAAAATAATAGTGTAAAAATAAACCTCTCGAGAGGTGGATTAATACATGTTGTATTAAAAAAATATAATAAAGAGACAAAACTATAATATAATCATAGTAAGTAATTGAATAGATGTTATCCCTAACTAGGTATATCTATAGAGTATCATAAAATAGGTCCATTTACCTTTAATAGTTCACTAATAATAATGATTGTGAACAAAAAGTGATTCTCATGTTGGGTGTGAGAAATAAAACCCTATAAGAAACTGTGAATTAATCCTTATTATAATTTAACTACCTTTATTTGAGAGGATTAATTTATAATGAAAAATATATATATGAAAAAGAACACCTATTCTATTTCATTGTGTATTAACCAGGATGCAATGAACCCTTACCACACCTAATTTGGACATTACTGAATGATTGGTATCACCATATTCTAGAAACTGGATACTAGTATCTAGAATGTGATCCAATGAGGGAAGAAAAATATCACACCTTTGAAATGATACAAATATTCCACATAGAGTGAGGTCCTATGATTTGTTCACATTTCTACTACACCTCCCACATCGGTCTGAAGTGGTTATCTCAATAATGAAGTCCACACATAATCTAAAACACACTTTTAGGTAAATTTCCCACAATTAAACCTCATATATTGTCCATTGAGGAATGGGATAGTGTAATGAATAAAAATATCCATCCTTCCACATATATTAAACCAAAATACTCCTCAAAGGTAATTTCCTATAGTTACACTACATATATGATAATGTACAACTTGAACCGGTGTAATAAATGCTGATACGCACCCCACTAAGGAAATGGTATTCTCTAAATAGACATCCCATAACATAACCCGAATGGGTGTCACCAATTTTCCATGTCATCCCTTAACCATTGAAAATCCTAAAACAATACTTTCTCAGACATCAACACATTCACACTTAATGAAAAAGATATTAAACCATAACCCAACCTATCAGATCACTAATTTGAAAACATGCTGTGGAAACTCTATCCACACCAGCCAATAGAAGATGTATAGCCCGACATCTATACATTATATGAGACATTTTTAAATTCTACCCAATCCATTTAACCCAAATTAATCATATAAGGGTTTAATTTCATCAATAAAGGCTCATGAGGACCCAATGACATTGAAGATAGAGTAAATTAATCAGAAAACATAACTCAATTCACAACATCCAATGAAACCATATAAAAATGTCATAACATGGTAGGGACTTAATACTCAATCATATGATAATTCTGTTTCCACGTCACATTTCTTGATTAAATCAAAAAATTCAATAAAATTTGTTATAAACCCTTAAAACCATAGATTTGGAATCAAATATGATGACTCAATGAGGGAAAAATCATCAAGGACTAAAACTGGGATATGCATATCAAACAAGATATTAAATGACAAAAAGGATTTCAAATTTGTGGAGAAGAAAAAGGAGGATATTTGGATGTTATGGATGTCCCTAAAAATTAATGTAGATTACATGAGGATCAATGGAGGAAAGGGGAAATGGTTATAGAGGTTTCACGGGGTAAATTACATAAGTGAGCCTAAAAACTATTATGATAATAACTGATTTCCAAATCATCTTCTATCGAGTACATGAGTCATTATTTTCCACTAGGAACACAATAACTAGCTTTCTGGTTTGATCTAGGCCCTCTAGGGCTACTAATATTTATATTTCATGCCTAATGACCCAAAAATGTGAACAGAATACCCCTCTATAACATTTCTAGTATGGGTTATTCCAATACCCTTCTCTGAATTCCTATCAAGCCTTGTTACCCCCAATAACATCTCAAATTATCTATGTATAATTATAGTCATAAGATTAAAAAGGCTCAAATTCATACCAAAAATACGTTATTCATTGCAATATTGACCTAAATTATGTCCAACTACAAATATTTGTCCCATAATATAAAGACACAAATATTGAAGAGAATATGGTATTGATTTATTAAATTTCGAACTATATTCCCATTTAAACCCTATTCTTGTAATTATTTAAAATATGTAGATCTCTCTGAATATCTCCATTCATTGGAAACTAATGAAGAAATATAAATCATGTTTGAATTTTACTTGGTTCCTCACAAATGTAGAGAATATGACTATGATATTGAGTACAATTAACTATCATCTAAACCAAATACATTTAATATGTAAATGATTAAAAATATTTTCTATAAACACATTATTTTATATGGATTACTTCCCTCGCCCTGAATTGACCCACAATAATTAAAATGGATATCCCAAAAATAAAGAAACAGTACATCAATGATATAAATTTTAAACAATATTATCTTTCTTTTTTATCATTTTGATTTGATAAAAACAATTCATATTTATATAATTAGTTTATCCATTCTCAATAAATTTAATTTTCATATCTTGATAATTCTATCACTATCTTATTTTCCATTTCATGTTTCTCTACCGCTTCTATTTTGATTTCCTTTAATAAAAAGGGTCAATTCATATTTATTTTAATATCTATGATTTTATAATCCATATTATATATTTTCATTTACTAAAATATTCTTCATATTTTTCTTGAAAATAAGTGTGTAATGGTCACTTCATATAAGAATGATTTCTAAAATTTAATAAGATAAATATATTCATTATATTATATCATCACACAAACCATTTAATGATTTCACTTCACCATAGTGAGTTATCATTTAATTAACTACCAAATCCAAAAACAATATTGTGAAATCCTTATCTCCCTGAATTTTTAGTAAGTTTAGTTTTTTTATTCTTTATCATGTCACAATGATAGTTATTTTTTCTATCATCGCATGGTTTTATGCCACCATCTATTAGTTTGATTTACAAAAAATATTTACAGTGAAATAATACCCACACCGAATAAATTTAAAAAAAATCAAGATCAGAAATTTTATAATGTTGTGATGTTCATATTATTCTAGTATTATCCAGTAAGATTGTAAATATCTCCCCTTGAATCATATTTTATCCATGGAGTGTGTCTTTATATTAAATTTTTTAGTAATTATTTCACCATTATATTCTATCTACCATTGGTAGTACTAAAACAATGTTACATTCTATATTCCATGGTCTCTAAGGTTATATAAAATCCCTCCATTTGAAATTAGTTAAACCACGATTTTCATTCCCTGGATATATGGTCCATTGAATTTATATTTTTACCCTTTATTCAATGGAAACATTTACATTCATAATTGTATAATCCATAGAATGGAACCACGAACCATAGTATAATTTTTCCCATTAAAAAAATAAATTCTAATATCTTCCAAAATAAATGAATGTTCTCCCATCACTTTGAAATAAGAAATTAAAACATTTTATTAGAAAATTAAAAGAAACTTATATAATCCAAACATCAAATATTATAGTTTCCTCAATAATATTCCCTATTGTGTTTATTTACCAAGAAACATAACATTGAAACACTACTTATCCACTTCATCTGAAAATAGACAACAATAATTTATATGAAAATGTTTTCCCTGAAACTACATTCACTTAGTCTCAATATCATGAGTAAAAGAACTATAAAAATGGAAAAAAATGAATCTTGAAATTATAATTGTAAAATTCATTATCATTTTTTATATAGTTCTTTGAAAATAGATAATATTATTTACATAGATCTTTTAATTTGTACCATCAAATAAAAATATTATACTAAATATTAAAAACTATGATTATGAAATTCTATATCAAAACATCGTTAATTTTTCACTACCTTAATATGATAATATCATATACTTCTGAAATTCAATGTTTTTTAATCAATAAAACTTTTATCTAATATAAGAATATTTTATATATATTTTCCCACTTTGAATATTTACTTAATTTATGTATATTCAATATTATTATGTTAAAAAATATTCACCCAGAATAAACATGTTATAAATACATACATTTGGAACTAGACTATTTTCCATTTTTTATTCAATTGAATAATGATATTTTATATTTTTGGTTCACCCTATGATTATTTAAAAGATCTATTGGGACTTTTTTTTCAAAATAAATCTATACTTTCCATGATAAATAAGAATTTCTAGTTCCCAACTCCTTTAATAAATTTTTAGTTTATATAATGATACTTGATCTAAATATTTTTTTATTAGAACCTTTTAAACTATGTTTCTTAAGATATTAAAAGTTCATATTTTATCATGAGTGATATAGATTATTTATTAAATCTTTTCTACAATATTAATTGACAATTTCTTTATACAAATGAATTGATTACTCACTTATGTTAAAACAATTTATTATACATCTATTTTACTTAATATAATGAAAAACTCTTGTGTACTAAACTTTGAGATATATTTTATTCAAAAAGAAAATGAACCATTGGGTGTTTATTTTTTGATCATACAATAAACCACCAAATAAACATATAAAATTCCCATGAAGTCATTCTAATTTTTTCATTATATAAAAAAATATATTCCTTAATTACTTTTATTTAAAATATTGTTTATTTGACTTTAATAATGTGGATTTATTTACTATATCCTTGATATATTTTCTCTTGATATTTGGAAAATATATTATTGTGTTTTTTTACATTAATGTATAGTATTTATTGAATAATTTTCTGATACTTTATGATTTTAACAAATATTAAACCTTCTTCCATCGACAATATACTATTTTTTCTAATTCATGTTAACATGGTTTTGATTTCCTCTATGAGAAAATTCCAAACACATATTGATTTGTGTTCATAAAGTGATATAAATGAACCATTATATTTTTTTAGTCACTAGTAATCGACGAAATAATTCATCCTCTAATCATAAACCATTACACATTTTCATTCATTAAATTGAAATACATTTTATTATTCTTTTCCCTTAAACAATTATATATAATGTCATTCACATAGAATATCATCATTGGTATATCATTGGATGATTTCTATAAAAAAAAATTTGGGATCAAATTTTTCTCACTTGAATCCGAGCTTCATTAAAAAAATATCAATCCTTTAATATCATTCTCATGTATGTTCATTCAATCCTAGTAATGGATTAATTATTCAAACATTTTTGACATCATTACTATGTAAAAAAACATTAGGATATTTAATGTGCACATATTCTTATACCATCTATTTAGGAGGGGATTATTTTAATCCATTTTAAATAATTTAAATGTACATTATAAAAAATAGGTGTTGAAGAATTATTTCTATCCAACCATCAACATAAGTTAAATTTCCATTTATATTGTTTATTAAAATTTGTGAATACCTTTTATCAAAAGTCATGATATTTACTAATATGTTTTTATTATCCCATACCATGTTTTAATAATATGATTTTATTCTAACAACATATTTTTTTTATTTATCCATAGAATAGGATTCCAATTAATATTTCTCTCAATTTGTAGAAATTATTCATTTATTTTTATTTCATAAAATTACTCTTTTGAATATTATTGATAATTACATGAAACAAATATATATATATATATATATATATAATCATTTTTTCATATAATTCTCATTATTAATGTTTAAACAATGGTTTATTTTCACCAAGAATGTTACCTTAATAAATTAAGCATTCCATATTTATTTTATTGGTGATCTTGGAATTGAATCACATATTGTCTCACCAACCAATTCTAAATAATTTTATTAATAAGTATCAATGTTTATTGATGCATAAATATAATGTCATATCCCTTATATTTTTACTAATTTTCTTTTCAATTTGAATGAGTATGGACATATTCTATATTTATTATGGCATCATATCCTTTAACCACCTTTACTATAAATTTTTTAAAATGCATATATGCTTCAAACATAAAAAAATAATATATTTTCATACTCTTTTCTCATAAAATTATTTTCATTGCCTTATTTTACATATAATACATAATTGTTTAGGTATAAATTTAATTAGCCCTATTATTTATACACCAACGCATTGTGATTCATCCCTTCACTAGGGAAAAATAATTCTTTATTACAATTGTTCAAAAACTATGATTTCATCAATATAAAAATTATATAATATAACTTTAACAATTAAAATTATTCTCTTCATATGGTTAATATTTTTTATTTTTCTAATAATATAAACATTTTATTTATTTGTAATTAAATTATTTTATTTTTGAAATATTATTTTATTCTCATGATGTCATTTTACCAATTGGTAATAGAGTTATTACCTTTTATGAATTAGAATGTGTGTAGTATCTTACCACAATTGTGTTTAATTTCCATTTAGTGTCAATTAATAAATTCAACACATAAATTTAGAGAATAAAAAAATAAAAGAAATTGAATAATAATAATAAATTAATAAAACATATTAAATTTGAACTATATAAGAGTATCAATAAATTAGACCACACACATCAATATGAATAATATCTAAAAAGAATTTAGATTTCATGTTTTATAAATTTAATTATTTTATTATGATTTTATCATCAAATAAAGAAAAAATTTGTTATTACTAATCTATATTATTCATTGTAAAATAGTTTAGAAGGCCACACATAATTTATTTATATTCTGGTCAAAAACAATTTTCCATCTATTCAAAAAATATTCTTCCAAATCCAGAATTAGGTAATGATTTACTTTTATTTAATTCCATAAAATTACAAAGCTCCATTACAAAATTTTATTATGAAGGTATTATAGGTAATTTTAATATCATGATAGAGGTAATGAAGGATCACTTATTATAATAATATTTCATCTTAAACTATCAACATAGGTTACATAAATCATTATAATGAAATTTCCTCGAATATTGCCTTTTCTTGTTCCATTTATATATAATAGTGTATCATTTGTAAATCGTAATATACTATATTGTTTTACTTGATGATTTGATGATATTTTCTTATTTATTATCATGTGGGAAGAGACCCAATTATCATTTATCTATTTACCACCACCATTAAATTGTTTTAGAGTAAATTTAACCTCCATTTTTTTACAATCATACGCATTTTCGCTAAAAGTATTTTTTTAATGATTACAATAGTCTTAAAATAGAATAATCCATCATAAGATATGAAATAATCATCCAACAATCTGTAAAATGGATTTTTAAACTCATTAGGTTTTTATTAAATTCTTAATTTAATATTGTTTGGGGAAGTTATTATCCTTTCTATTATTGTGTGTGTCATACTCTTAAATAAATATTATAACGATTATGATAATATCATACATGGACATTAATATTTATATTAAACATAGTGATACATTATAAATGAAAATGGTTGTTACAAATATTATTTTTAATTCAAAATCAATTCTTATTAAAATAAAAATCAATGTTATAATGTATACTTTTCCTATAGAAAAACTCATATATATTTTTTTTGTATTTTCTTGACTCTTCATTGATGACACAATTTATTTCATGTTTTTTTGCAATAAAAAATTTCTGTTTTGGTATTTTAGGGTTAATTTTTGATATCTATATAATTTTAAAAGGACTTATTCCAAAACATATATAGGTTTTGAATTCATATATAATCATTGATGACTAAACCACTACTACAAATTTCCATATGATTCGATATAATTTTATTTTTCTTTACCATAAAATGAACTTACACTTTTAAATTTTTTCTAGATTTTATTCTACTAATATTGTGTTTTTTTATCATCTAGGTTTATTCAAGCCATTATGGCATTGAATTCAATCTCAAAATAACTCTTCCAATTTACAATTATTGTTATGGTTAAATCATCAATGATATAATAATGTTCATCATTAAATAGTTTCACCTATATATATTTTTATCAATTATCATAAATACATATTTTTTGGGATTTCACCTTTTTTTCTTGTAATTTATCTTACCTTATTATTTTCTCCACATTTTATTGTTTGATCTCTATGTATGATTTATTAATTAAACCTATTTGGATATACATTTCTTAAAAAGTTATTTCAACTTTATATATTCAATTTACTACTCATCTTCATCCTCAGAGTCATCATCATTGTTATATTCTTGGACTCTATAAATAATAAAAACCAAGGATATGACTTTTCAATTTTCAACATCATTAATTTTCAAGGTGTTACAATATTATTCTATTTATGAGATAATGGTTATCCTTATATATTTAATTGTATGTGGATTTTTTCCATTACCCTACATTTTTTAATGATATCATTAGATCTTCCACTCCCCACTAATCATTACCGTACTTCCATTTATACGTAATTGTGACATGTTTATATTCATTACAATGAAAACATGAATGTTTATTTTTCATTTTTGAATTAATTTACATATTTTATATTTAGAGGATAGAAATGAAATTACCTCATTATGTTTTTTATCGTATAGATATTCTTCCAATTTTTGTTTTTTTATGCTCTTAAATTTCATTTAAGTTATCTTATTATTTGAAATTTATATATCTTTATAACGTCCTGACCCTGCTTACCATTGAACTACAAGTCGAACTGATCACCACATGACCTTAATTAAAACTCCCCATATATTAGAGGCTACCAGCTTCCAGCGAGGGTGTGAAGGTAGTTCAGTGGGTAGAGTATACTCTCAATCTTAGAGTGCACAATAGTAAATGGATAGAAAAACTCAGAAATAAACAGAAGACGTATAACGAAATAACAAAAGCAGCAGATAAAAATTGTCATATCTACTTAATATATAAAGTGTACAGTTCCATTTTTATAATGCATGCATGTTATATGATTATACATATCTAAAGAAGTAAAAAAATTACAATACAATAAAAAAATAAGAAGAGGTAGAAAATCCCTAGGGACGATCTCCATAAGCCACCTCAGTTCTATCTCAATCCATTTCTACTAAATTCATGGTACAAGATAATTCCAAAAACAACCTAGATCCTGAAAATAGATGATCTATCTAGGTCCCAAGGATAATTGAGCAGTTTGTGAGACAAATTTTCAGTATGTCTGCACCCATTGATGTTTAGAAAAAAACAAGTAAATGAACTATAATTAAGCAGTGGGTAGGTATATTGATGTAATAACAGAATTTAATAAATAAATAATAGTTGGTCCATGTTCCTAAGGGACACCTGACAGGGATACCTACTTCTGCATATAGCTGGAATAAGATAATGAATAAGAACCATGTATATACGTATTTATAATCCATAAATAACTACTATCACATTTTTATTTATTCTTTATTTAATAATTTCATTACTATAGTGTACCATTGGACACCCATGCATCAATACTAACTTCTTCTAATACTAGAGCCTGAAGCATAACCTAGGTAATATCTTATCATAATACGTTGTTCGGCTCATTCGAGATATCAATATATTAAAAGGTGATACGACATCTGAGTACCTTATTCGACTCATGATGGCTTTCAAAATTATACTCATTTGAGGCCATATCTTGGAATACATGATACTCTAAAACATTATAAGGCTCACACGATCCCTATAAAATCAACCATACATGCAAATCATAGGTATATTATATTAGGTTTATCACCCCAAAACCCATTTTTGTGCATGCAGTCAGTACAGTATACATACATATGGTGTAAAACATCATGTCCAACTACCAAAAATCATATGTGCACACACAGTCACATTTTTTCACATGTAGTCACATTTCTACACCTTCAATCACCAGTATATAATGTCATGTCTAACACCGAAAAATCATGTGTGCCCAGGTATTTACATTTTTTAACATGTATTCATTAGTGTTGAATGTCATGTGTAACACCCCAAAACCCTGATAGATCTATCACTGGAATAGAAAGTCATTTTAATCCCTCATTCAACCATGTCTGTATATCATCACCCACATATAACGTCATGTATTGAACCCAATCCATTACAAAAATTATCTAATTCACAAATTAATTAATCCAAGTGGAATAAATAATTAAGCAGTTAATTAATTAATCAAATCACGTTAAACTAATTCTGAAATTGATGAACCATTCACATAATTAACATGTAATAAATTTTCTACCAAATTAATTATTACCAATTTTCAATTCATATTTTTATAATTAATATGTCATGTAATTATCTGAAATTCTCATTTCTCAATATTCAATCACAACCACATTTCCCATATTCAATACTTAATAATCAATTTGTCAATTAATTCCTAAACCATCAATTCCAAAAATATCATAATTAATTCTCAAATTAATTATCGATTCCATTGGTTACAAGGTCTCACAATTCCATAACAGTCCATCATTAATTATTTTTTCAAATTATTTAATTGTATTTGGAAATCCAATTGCTAAATAAATCTAGAAATTCTAGATTCCATATAGATAATCAAAATATTTACTATAGAAATTAAATTTTAGAACAACTAAAATTAAATATTTTAAAATTTTAATAACCACCCATTTATTTCCATTAAATTTTAATTTTTTTCATTGGTACACCCTCCGATTAATCCCATCTAAGTTTAATAGATCAATTTAAACTGAGAAAATCAGCATGTAAGGGGGGAAGAACTCTTGACTAAGTAGACCACATTCCATTATCATTAACCAACTTCCTATAACTAGTTTAGTATAGGAAAACCACATATCATCAATCCATGCAACTATAATAGTCTACTCACTATGTTTTTAGCTTGATGGAAATGCACCTTCAATATAGGGGTTTTATAAAAAAGACATGATTTTTTAATCTAACAATCATTTAGCATAAATATAATTCTAATTCTAGAATTATAGACCAATATATCAAAGGTGGTAAATAAAAAACTACTTCATTTTTTAAAAGTTGTAAAGGTTGAGGACCTTACCATAAATAATGGATAATCCACCTCTATCTAAATCAAATTATTTTCTTATCAGATGCACACACTTCAATTTATATATATATATACATCCTTAATCGAATTTATGTATTCTACATTCCTTAAGGGAGTCCATATATGGAGTACAAATATATTATATATATACCTTATGTACATGCCTCATTGCCTTCAATTAATGATTAAAACCCATTATAACATCAATAAGAACACAAAAAATGCAGTAAGGACCAAATCAACTCTAAAATTTTACAAAGGATACATATATCACAAAACCCAAAATATAATATCAGTGGTATCTAAGAATGAAGGTACAACACACCAAAAACCATTGGTGCTGAACCAAATCAAGGAGAACCACATTTCCTTATGCGGAGGTTGATAAAATACATAGGAATAAATCCCTGGAGACCATTATCATGATCCTAAACCAAAATAAAACCAAAATCAGGTCATCCACGCATCCCCTAAGTTCATCCATACTCGATAAGGCAATGAAGAGAGAAAATTGAGGCCAAAAATTGCAAGGAGAAGGGAGATGGGACCATACCACATTGATTGGGTGTGAAATAGTGAAGAAATCTTAAAAATATAACAACTAAAGAGGGATCTGTGGAGAGGGGGTCGTGCGCTAGAGGGTTTTAATTGAAGGGTGTGTCATGCATACTAGAGATCATGCCCAAGAGGGGTTCACTACATGTAGGTCATGACTATGAGTGGTGCAGCCATTAAGAGGGAGAGGGATCTAGGGTCACACCTTGTGAGAGAGAAAGTGGAGCTGGGAATCACCTCTAGTAGGGAGGAAAGGGATGGGTTACCATTGATTATCACAAAACTAGAAATTAAACTCATAATAATAATAATAATTAATATAATACTAATAATATAAATAAAATTATATTATTATCATTTATTATAAATTAAAACATTTATTTATTATTATTTTCCTACTTAATTATGATTTATTTTGTTTTACTTCATTTATTTTGCTTTAATTTATTTATTTTTTTAAATAAAGAACCACATTATAGAGTTTCGTCTCTCAAAAAAAATATTTTCTGATGTTTATTTTCCAATTTATCCCATTTAGTAATTTTAAAAAGTTCAGAAAACCTCATAAAAAATCATCATGTCCAAAACATGGGTTTCTACAATATACCCTCCTCAAAAATTCGCATCCTAGAGAATCCATTAGGAACTACGAAGACATCACACAACCTACCAAGTTCGTGAAGTCTCTTTTGAGTGATCACATTGTGTTTCTAAATACCAACCACACCATTGACCGTTTCACAAGTTCATGTTATTAAGCCTTTAAAACATGAGACAAAGATCAATAATTCAACCCAATCATTGAAGTTGTGTTTAACCGATCCCAAGAAATTAGAGATAAGATCATGCCATCTTCTATTCAACTATCTACTTCTTGATGTTTACCACCAATGTTATTTTCTTTTTTCGTAAAATTAAAATCCATAGATTATCCATAGTTGGAATTTCCAAATAGGGAATGTTATAATAATATGAGTGATTCTTATCACTTGGAAACATTAACTAGAGAACCTGACTACATCTGAGGCCATAAGAGGGACCTCATTGAATGAATGTTCGAATCTCAATCGGCCAACAAGAACTGGTTGGGCATGCTTTCCTCAAAAGACATCACCAACACGTAAACCACACTCAACCTTGAACAGGGGGTGTTACATTAAAATTATTCTATCACCAATATTATAACTCAAGAAAAAAGGGGAAAAACCATGAAATGTTAGGCTAACCATTCTAAAAGATTATCATATTAAAAGGTCCACACATCTCAATAGGACTACAAAGCCCACCTCACCAATGCATTCTTCAGATAACACAAGAATATGAACGAGAGTCCTTTCCCAACATTCAATGACATTATCAGGTTAGTCCATCGCTATGATATTTTTGAAAACTCTCATGCCTCTGCATAAATAAAGGCTTAACCCAAAGAACCACACATCAAACCCAACAAATTATGAAACATTTTCATGGCGTATGCCTGATTCTCTCTTAGTGTATCCATAAAAAATAAATATAGGTGACATGCTCATATCATTTATAATAGAACTCTAAGAGTAATCCAAAGATCACCATGAATATCTATGTAACTATTTCTATTCTACCCTCTAAAAAAATATCGGCTTCACCTTATGACACATCATCAAATGAACCCTGATGCTTATTCCACCTGAGGAAATCATGTTCTTTAAAAACATACAACTAAACCTCTTCCCAGACTAATGAATTTTTAAAGGGTTACACATACCACTAACCTCATCAATGTCGTGCGGCCAAGAATGCATTGACACATATACCCAAATTTATGTGACAATCCCAACCATAAGAGTTTTCATTTTGTAGAAAGGAATGACCAACCACTCTCAATCACACTATTTGAGAAACAACTTAAACTCAAACATGACATTCCATTAACCACAATCAGTACGTAAAAACATCTTGCATGATAGAAAAATTTTAAACCCACTAGTGTGTCAAAACACCTGAGTCCTGAAAAGTTCTCTTGAGTAGGGGGACAAGTTTACCTTAACACCCCAGTCACTCCACATAGAAGTTGATTCCATAATTCTTTTAACATCACAAAGAAAAAAAATCATAGAAAACACAACATGTGATTAAATCACTAAAATCTCTATGAGTAATGAATATGTCAACACATAAAACCCTGAGTTTACAAAATCCAACAACACATCATCTCCTACAACCGTTTAATTAGATGATGATGCACTGTTACATCAATCACTGTATAAAAAAGATGTTAACATGACCACCTAAATAACTTACCATCTAAAAGTCATGTCTAACCTACTAAACCAAGAATTCCCTAATTATTATACCCATATCAAGGGTAAAGACACAATGAACACCCATCCAAACAAGGGAGTCTTTTTGAAGAAGAAAATTCATACTAGGGACAAAATCACCCAAACGACACAGATACCAAAAATATCATAGTAGAAGAAATGAGTCTCAATCTATAAAGGTGATACCTACCATGGGAAATCCCCTTAAAAAGCATGCACTTAGATCTTACCACTAGGCCACACAAATTAATTTCACTAGTCTTAAGAGCCCCTTTTCATTTAATTCATTCCTTAAAGAAACAACCTATAGATAAATTCTCATGTCTCCATTCGATGGTATTATATAGGAATCATTTAAAACTACCCAACAATGAGGGTTTAATCAAAGGACACCACTTTGGGTACTAATTTTATGGCATTTAATTAATTAATTCAATCCTTTAAACATTTCCAAGAATTTTAGCAACCCACAAGTAACATTTCACAATAAGGAACATGGGTTTTAATCAACAGACCATCGGTGAAATTGGCTTTATATTTCAAAATTCTTCTTTAAACATTTAACATTTAGTGAAATTCCATTAGAAATACGCAATTTAGCATCTAAATTTCTTTTTAACCAAAAATGTGACTACTAATGGTCTCATTAGTCCATCACGAGTTCTCCAAAAAGTAACATCACTAGTATATGTCAAACATTAAAATCATTAAAACACCCTAAAAGAGTTATTCCATAAAACACTCTCATATAAATGGTGGTCTAGTGTTATTAGGGGCCACCTACCAATCCATAAATTTCACATACCCTTTATAGGTGGAAATTGGATCCCATTTTATCAAATCAATACATTTTTAATATCATAAATATATCATCCTTTTTTCATTGGTTCAAAAACCCAGGTTAACCATTTCTTAGTTATTAGTCACCCTTAAACCATACAATTGGAACTAGAACCCATCATAAATTAAACTAATCAATTTCCACCCATGCATCCATTTACAGATCAAAATATATCTCGAATGTTATCATAAGTGGTAATACAAAAACATGCTATAACACATAATATGGAATATAATAGTCTAAGCATATTATATAGTAGCTCATTCTATAGAAAATAAAAAACGTGGCCTTAAACCCGAGGCACTTAATTAAAATTTGTAGGCATCATACTAATGGAACTATAAGGCATGTCATATGTATGGAATCATAATTTATAAGTACCTTATATAATGCAATTAATTCCTTATCCCCTCCATACTAGGCCAAGGGAAAATTCGTAAAATATTCATAATCAATATGGTGTAGAAAAATAAAACAATCACTCTAGGTGAAATCACATTCAACTGTAATATCAAACATCATGAACCAAAATCCCAGCCCTAGCCACATGGTCATTTCACCATACATGGGGTGATTGGTTCCAAGAACGGTTACTTACCATGCACTTTCACATTCGTAGTCCCATATCTAAAATCCAAAAATATTAATACAAAAGGAAAAAACAAATAACTTCGTTGATACCACTTCTCGACATCCCGACCTAGCTTACCATTGAACTGGTAGCTACACCGATCATCAAATGGCCTTAATAACATCTCTACATATGCTAGAGGCTACAGAACAGTAGATAGGGTTTAAAGGTAGTTCAATGAGAAGACTGTACCCACAATCTCAGTGTTCATAGTGCTAAACATATAGTATGACTCTGATGTCTTTAGAAGTAGGATAAAGTAATAACCGAAGCAGCGGAATATAATTATAATTAAAACTGAATATAGAAAAAGGCAAAAGATAACATTTAAATGAATGCATGCCATATGATCATACATATATGAAATTAGTAAACAAACAAAAATTGTTACAATACAACACAAAAATAAGAAAAGATAACAAATCCCCACAGGCGATCTCCCTGAGTATCCCAATCTCCGGCTCAGTCCCTTGCTCTTGACATCCTAGTACTAGATAATATATAAATCAACCTAGATAATTGAAATATATAGTCTACATGGGTACCAAGGGTACCTGATCAGGGTTTGAGATAAAATATCAGTAGGCCAGCACCCACTGGTGTCTATCCCTTAATAGGAAGTGGACAATAATTTTGCATTGTGCAGGTATTATGATGTTATAACATAATTAAATAATTAAACAAACCCCATCTAGGTTCTTAAGGGAAACCTGACGTTGATCCCTTCATTGGCACGTTGCGAGAATAATATTCTGAAAAGGAACCATATATTTACTAATATATATATATATATATTACATAAATAAATATTATCACATTTTCATTTATTATTTGTTTAATCATTTTTGAACTCGAGGGTTCTCTTGGACACCCATACATCAATACTAACTTTTTCACATATAGGAGCCTCAATATTTCTCTAGGTAATATCATATACAAATACCTGCTTTGACTCGGGAAAGAGATCAATGTATTCAATGGTGATATGATATCATTTCACCTGATTCAACTCATGTTGAAGTTCACAATTATTTTCATGTGAGGCCATATCTCAGAGTAATATATGGTGTACAATTTCAGAAGGCTCTCATTATCCCTTATAAATAAATATTACATGAATATCATGGGTTTATAATGTCATATATATCACCCAAAAATCCATTTTTGTGCCCACAACCCCTAGTGAAAACATACATTTGTTGCAGAGCATCATCTCTAACTCCCAAAAATCAATTGTGCACAAGCTATCACATTTTGGAAAATGAATTAACATTTTTGTACATGTAGTCACCAGTGTAGAAAGTCATTTATAACACCCAAAAATCATTTTCCCAAGCAATCAAATTTTCTCACATATACCCACCATTGTAGAATGTTATGTATAATACCCCCGAAAACCTGATAGATCTATCCCTGACATAGAACGACATGTCTATCCCTCATTGAACCATGTATATATATCATCACTAGCCTACAATGTTATGTCTACCACACAATACATCACATACATTAATTAATGAACTAATTAATTATTCGAAGAACAATAATTAATTCAACAGTTAATTAATAAATATCATCACTTTTATCCAATTCAGAAATTGATTAACCCTTCACAAAATTAGCATGTAATAATTAATCTACCAATTAATTGTTAGCAGTTTTAAATTAATATTTAGATAATTAACATATCAAGTAATTAACTGAAATTAATAATTCTCAATAATCAATCACAACCACATCTCCCCAATTCAAGAATTTATATTTAATTCATCAATTAATTCTGAAATCATAATTTCCCAAAATCCAATAATCAATTATCAAATTTATTTCCATGTTCAACAATTCTAATGTCTGAAAATTCAATAACGATCCATCATTAATTAATTAATTCTATTTGGAAATCTGATTGCTAAACAAATCTGGCAATCCTATATTGAATATACATAATCACAATGAGGACTATAGGAATTATATTTTAGACCACCTACATTTTAGTATTATCAAATGGGTATACCCACCCATTTACAAGAATTTACTTTTATTTATTTCACATGATTATACCCACCCATAAATCTCATTTAAGTTAAATATAACCCTTTAACCCAAGAGCATCAACATACAAGGGAGGAAATGCATATATTAACTATGTAGACAATATTTACTTAATTTAACACAACTACCTCGAACATGGAAAGAGTATGAAAACTAAAAATCATCAAGCCATGAAGACATAAAAGTCTAATCACTACATTTTTAGATTGAAGGAAGATCACCTACAATAGAGGGTTTTTATTACAAAAACAAGATTTTCTACTCTAACAATCATTTAAAAAAAATTGGATGTTCATTCCAGAATTGTTGTCCAATTTATCAAAGGTATGAAATAAACCACTGTTGAATTTTTAAATTAAAGGTGAGGTTGGGGACCATACCTCAAGAAATATCCAGAAAAAGATTACTAACTCAAACAATTTCATACTCATATGCACAGACTTATAGATATATATATATATACATATACATATACATCTTTAATACAATGACATATTCCATCCTACCTAAGGGAATATGTACATGCAGAACATGTGCACTATATAAATATACATACCATAATTACATGAATAATTTCCCCCAATTATTCATCAAACCCAACTATAACATCAATAAGAACCCAAAATTAATGTTGCCAAGACCAAAACAACTATAATAATTTACTAGTGAATAATATATCAAAAAATCCCCAAATATGATCTAATCTATATCAACGAACGAAGGTAAAACATAGCTTAAATGGTTGAAAGTGAACCAAATCAAGAAAAACAACATCGCCATAGGATGTGGTTGACAGAATCTGTATGATTATGTGTCAAGGGAAAATTTTCACAACCCTAAATGAAACAGAAAATTGAAATCAGTTCAACCCCTCAAACCCTAGGATCGACCAAACTCTATAATGCAACAAAGTGACCAAATCACGGTTTGAAATTGGAAGGAAACGGTAGAGAGAAAAATACCTCATATATTCTATGATGAATGGTGTAGAAATACTTGGAGGAATCGATAGGATAGGGGGCTATGGAGAGGGGGTCGCGCACTGCAGGGTTTCATCCAGGGGTGCATCACACATGTTGCAGATCACGGCTAGGAGGGGAATGTTGGAGGTAGGTCACGACCAAGAGGGTTATAGCCATGTAGAGGGAGAGTGAGTTGGGGTTGCGATACGTGATGGAGAAGGGGGAGCTGGGCGCCATGCTTAGTAGGGAGAAAAGGGAAGGATTTCATTAGGTTTTCTTATAACCCCAAATTAAAATCATAATAATAATATTATTAATAATATAATAACAATAATATTTTTATTATTATCATTTATTAAAACATTTTTTATTATTATTTTACCAATTAATAAATTTTTAATTTGTTTTAATTTATCGTTTTCGATTTATTTAATTTAATTTCATAAAATAAAGACACACATCAAAATGTTCCGGCTCTGAAAAAAAAAATTTTTGATGCTCGATTTTAAATTTTTCCCATTTTGTAATTTCAAAAAGATCAAAAACCATCGTAAAAATCATCATGAATGAATCACAGGTTTCTAAAATCTTTAATCATCATCATCTTATATGAAACATGAATTCTTTACATATATTCATATACAATTGTATTTATATCAATTTCATTTTTTATTGTTAATATTATATTAAAATGACCAGGTAATATACCTATGATTCAATTAATAAATATTACATATTTATAACATCATAAATTATTCACAAAACAATAACTATGTTAATCACCGAAAAGAAGAAATTATTGACATACTTCAGAAGAAAAATCTATATGTATTAAAATTTATTTTGTAAAAACTAGATATTTTATACTTCTACATTCAAATAACCTTGATTTATAATCAATGGATTTAAATATGTAGACATAAATGATTAATATGATACAATATTCGTATAAATGATTTCTTAGTATGCACTCACAATATATTTTAACCCTTTCTGATGGATGTCTATCTCTTTGTAGTCTTTCTCAACGAGAGATCCATTTTCCATATCCCCCAAAGTGATTGTATCTGTAAGAGTTATGTAAATTACATTGCTTCACGTTCAAATGTACATTTACATTTGATTCATATAAAATAGAAATATTTATACATAAATTATATAAATTAAATTTAGATGGAATAAATTCAATATGATCCCCACCCTATTAGAAAATACACCAAAAATATTACCCAATTTTCTAAAACTTGTTGTTTAAAAAAAGTTAAATAAACTAAGATGGGTCTAAATTAGGATATCATGTTTATATTTTCCCGGTCATTATTCCTATTTATTAAATTTTAATACTATTAGTTAAAACAAATAGATTTCTCTTAATATCTTATTTAAAATATAATTAATTAAAAAAGAAATATATGACATGAAATTTTCATTGCTTACTCTTGATGAGGAGAAAATTTGTAAGAGGTTTATGATGGAATAATTTTCCTCTCACCCAAATCAATATAATTTAAAATTGGTTATAGGTGTTATAAGGAATATAACTACCCATCAATGATCATTTCCATATCCTTGAATTGGCTCACATTTATAATAAGGAATATAATAACGTATAAATAATAATTTTACCTTCATTTTAATGTTGATGAAATTTCCAATATCTTCTTTGGAAAATGTTTTTTGATAGTAACCATTAATACTCAGGTAATATCATTACCCCTTTAGATAATCACTATAGTAATAGTTTTCAACCCTATATATTTCTGACACTCACTACTCAAACTTTTTATTACACTATATATATTTTATGTCTAATATATATATTTGATGATATTACAAAATTTATACATTCATTTTTCATTGATTTTATCGTCTTCATTATAATTTTGGAGATAATAAAAAATAATTCACATTTCTCAATAAATTATTATTTAAAAATTACCCTAATACTCCAAATATTTACAAATTTGAATGAGATATAAATTTTAATTGTAGTTAAGAATAATCTTATCCCCTAAAGATTTATATTAATCATGTCTTATTATCATGTGATCGATGAATAAATTTATAAACAATAACTCTAAATTATAGTCTCCTGATATTTTTTGTTTATTCTTGGTCTTTTCATTTATTCTCATCAATTCCTCATATCCATGGAAAATCATTTCCTGTTATATATTTTTCTTCAATAATATGTTTTATTTATATATATAAATGTTCAATAAAAAACCCTCAACACCATTTAAATTAAATAATATAAAAAACGATAAGTTTCATAATAAAATGGTGTTCCCATTATCTCTATTTTTTAAGTTGAGTTTTTAAATATATCTATTTAAAGCAGCATCCATCCAAAGAATTTTCTTTAATATCATTAAACAAGTAAATTTTAATTATAATTATTATATAATTCATTGTCCCAAAACATTGTTACCTTAAACATGTATATAAATTTGGGGGATTATATCATCTTTACATTGAAATGTCTTATAACATGAGTAATTTTATATTGGCGTGGTGAATTGTGGGTTTTGAATTTTTTATAAGTCCAAGTGTGTTTACATACATATAATAGAAATAACTACTTGAGACATGAACTAAATGAATGTGAGTTTATTCTTTTATACAAACTTATTATAAAAATATATGATCATCATGAAAATTTACCAATAATTATTATATAAAAATTTGAGTAATTTTTCTATAAAATTATAGTGAACACAATCAATAATCAAAATAAATTTTATTTGATCAATAGTAAAATTAATGAACCAACTCTTGGTGAAATAAAATTTGATTTTTATATGGTAATGGAATGTTCTTTAATTTCTTAAACATAATGAATACCATTAAAATGAAAGGATATTTAATATAAAATTATTTCTCAATAATACATCTCTAATGGATTCCGTTGTCACATACATAGTTTGAGCTATATTTTTTTTGAAAATTGGATCTTTTCTTTTGGGATTTAGATGTTTTAATGTTTTATTGTGTCATTGTTTGTAAATTGGTTATTTTATGTCCACCATTGGTAGGACCACGCTAAGGTGGAAGATGTGTTGTTCCTAGAGTCCCCTTATATTTCATAGAGAGAATAAACTTAAAAATGAATGGTTTTATTCCTAAGTAGGAGGTAAAAAGAGTATCCTTATAGACTCTAGAATTAATTCTCATGTTATACCCTAGAAGAGGGTGTAGTGTGTGAAAAATGGCCAAGGATTTGATACCTCATCACATTGAGTTATCATGGTTATCATCATGGGTATGAGGTGATTGAAGTGGCTAAAATTATATTATAAGTAACCATTCCATGGTGAATGCTATTAGAATTTTATAAATGGTCAAATCAGTCACCAAGTCTTCCAAGGGAGTTATTCACCTTGATGGGAGCCTAGGTAATATTTATGGGTTAGTTGTTTATGTCCATGACTAGATTTATCATCTAAAACAATTATTATTATCTTTATTAGTAAATATTTTAGATCTATATTATTTTTAGGGTTAATGTTTGTAATACTCTCTTTACAATAATTTTTTAGTGTTTTCTTGAGTTATGTCATAGCTACTCAAAGGATTATGTGGAATGTGGTTTCCCGTAATCAACCCTTTCTATCTTCCATACACTCCTCATGTTTCCTTCTACCAAATTGTTATTAAATCATAAGGTGTATCAAATCATAGTTTTTTAATGTATGATATTAAGTTTAGAGATTCTTTATTATTTATGAGATCCACTTTCTCTTTGAAATGTGGATCTCACGTAGTTTTTGTAAAATTTATTTGATTAAGGTATTTGGTTTCATTAAAATACTATATTTTATGAACCTTAATTTCTTTCCCATATTAAATTGGTTATAAAATTATTTAATGGACTTATATTTTTCATGAAATTTTATAATTTGGGATTTTTTGGTAAAATGTATTTCAAATGTGGTATGTGTTGATGAAAATGGATTTTGAAGAAATTTTTATAGTGATTATAGGAAGTTTAATTATTATTATGTGACGTAGCCCTAAAATTTCTTGAACTCTGAATATGAAGATTAAAAGTGTGATATAAGGAACCTAAGAACCAAATATAATAATTATGGGGTTATATTTGGTATAATCTTGTTTGGATAGTTTATTTCTACCTATCATGAATTTATTATAAAAATGTACCAAGACCATGTTATGAATGGGGGTTCACTTCTTAAGATGTTATCAACCCCTATGACTTCTATTATGGGTATTTGTATGAAAATCATCATATTTTCACTAATGTGGGAGGATACTAACTAAACTAGAACTAATGTATCCTTGGACTCAGTTTCTATTTTTTCTCTATTTTTAAATGGTTTTTTATGCATGATGTGATAAATATTTTTATTGTTAATGTTTTATAAACTGCAATGACAGTGTTAATTACATTTTTCTTAACTACAAAAAATAATATTAATGAATTTATATTCTTTATATATTAAACAAAATTAATATATTATAATCTTAATATAAATCACTTATTGGGATCCTAGTGGGATTATTTTTCAGAAACCTTATATATGCCTTTGGGAATAATATACCTTATTTTATCTGACGTAGGAAAATGAAATGTTCCTCATCACATCAATGGTTATCTATAATATTTAAGATTGATTGTTTTTTGGTATATTGTTAGGATTTTTACCCTTATATCATGTAACACCCTAAGATTTTAAAATAAGAACATTATGTTAAGTATTTTATAAGACATGTGACACCGATATTAAGCAACCATGAAATATTATCCTAAGAAATAAAACCTATCCACTGAATTGGAAAGTGTCAATAGAAATAACAAAAATATGAAATATATATAATGGTACTATTAAATAATTCTGTTTTTATTAATTCTTAAGAAATAAACATTCAATTTTTTGTTAATTTATACTATGCTTCAAAACTAAGTTTCCTTTAAAAATGATTTTTTTATTCTTAAGGAAATAATATATATAATATTATTCCACATTAAGTAAATGTATTTGAAATAATAATAATTTTTTATATCACCATTTAAAATTTTTATTAGGGTGACCTTTTTAAAACTTATTAGAAATATTGATTTTTTTATAAAAAGTGAAAATTTTGGTCTATTATTTAATATATTATTTTTTCATGAATTTAAAATGATACATTTAATTTATATTTATTTCATAGTAAAATTTGTAATATTTTTTATGAATAATTTAATTAATTTCATTGGATTAATTTTTATTGTTATATTTTGTATAAAAACATTTTTTAAAATAAAAAAACATTTTTGTGGAAAAACATTTTTATGCGCTGAATGTAATATTATATTAAGATGAAAACTTGATAATTAGTAGTGAATTATTTTAATAAAATTTATATATTATAAATTAAATAATATTTTTTTAAAATTCATTGAACATTGTTTTGGAATGTTATAAAAATAAATCTGGTTTTTATTCTTAAAATATTATTAAAAAAATTCTTTTTGTCCCTTTTTTCAAACATATTTAGAATTTAATTTTTATGACTTAATGAAATATAAAATTGAAAAAAATATTAAATATTTTAAAAAAATAGTTCATATTTTTTAAATGGGATCCATTTATATTTTATCAATATGCATAGTAACTGTAGTAAAATTTATCACCTTGATTTAAGATAAATCAGAATAATATTAGTTAATAATAAGTGTAAAGGTCATCATTATTCATATTAATTATTTTTTGATGAAGATAATTTTACCATATTACCCTTAGGATAATAATATAAAATTTTAATAGAAATTATTCCATATAAATGGCCTATATAATTTTAAATTCATTTATAGTTACAAAATATCACACACCTAATTTTAAATATCTCTTACATGCACACATTGGGAAAAAATAAATCAGTGAATGAATATTAGTTTTTATTTTTTGAATAATGTAAATTTTTAATTTTGATAATTTATTTCTAATTTTTAGTGATTAAATAACAACCCTAAATGAATGTACAACACTAATACAATATTTATTGAATTAATATAAAAATAAAAAAAATGAATTTAAAAGTATTAAAGGTAATATAATTTTAGTGATTTTTAGTGTTACATGAATTTTATAGGTAAATATATAATTTTATTGGTATTTAAAATGATTATATTAAAATTAAATTTTCTTCTCCCTTCCTATAAATTCAAATAAAATGAATTTTTCAAAATTTAAATTATTGATATTTTATTGAAATAGTATTTAATATTGTAATTTTAATTTTATAAAAAATGAAAGAAGAAAAAAATAATTACATATGGTCTAAAATATAATTCATTATTTATTAATGAGTTGATATTTATCTTATAAGTAAAACTATAAACAATTATGATTGAAACAATAACTATTGTGGTTGTGTATAAAATAGGTTATTTAATGATTTAAACCAAAAATATAAGGTTTAAAAAAGTACATAATACATTAAAATTTCTATTAGTTCATGGTATTAAAATCACATTATACCTTATTTTATAATCTATACCAATTTTGAACTAATTTTCTTGAGAATAAGTTTATTATAATTGAATATTTTATGTAATTTAAAAAGTGAGCCTCACATCAATTGTAAAGGAAACCTCTTCCTGTCAATTATCCACACTTTTGAGCCTTCTATCAAGACTAAACCCCACCAAAATCCCCACCCAACATCCTTAGACTCATTATATAGGATTTCATCTTCCAAAAAGAATAACCATAAGTTAATTAATTGGAAATATAAAATATTTCTTCCTATGAAATTTTTTTTACAGTTCTTTTGAAGCATATGGAACTTTAGGTAAGGGTTTATGATTTCGAATTATCTTCTTTCAGACATAAATTATACAATGAACCTATATTATTTTATTATTATTTTAAATACCCATTTACATGTTATATCATGATCTCATTATGTTAATTATATATAATGTTTCACTTGATGTTATTCTTTCATGGGGATTTTGATTATAAAATTTAAAAAAGTGGAAGGTATTTTATATTGAAGCCCCAATGTTAAATTGGGAAAAATTATGAATAATTTCTATTGAGGAAACAATATGGTTTATCCATCACTAATACATTTAATTATATTTTACTATTTTTTTTATAATTTATATTTCTTCCTTTCATTTTATAATCTTTTTTTACCCGAGATACAGAAAGAATGTTTCTATGTAAACTGACATTATTTTTCTCTTTTGTTGAATATCATTTCGCTTTTCTAAAAAAAATCAATAATGTTTTTAATTTAATCCAATTATTTTCTATAGTCAATTTTCTAATGATTTATTTTTTAAAATTGTATTTAATGGAATCTTAATTTCATTTTTAGAAGAAGATACATTAGAGTTTCTACCAAAAAATTTAAATGGAATATTTTCTTTAAAATTTATGACATGAACAGAATTTACAATTATCATGTATAATAAATTAATTTAATATTCTTTCCTATTTTTATTGTAATAATTTCATTTAAAAAAATTCTTAAATTTTTTTGAATTATTTATATTTTAAATAAGTGATTTCAAATAAAAAGATTGTTATCCTAATCAAATATTTCAGGTGATCTTTTAAAAGCATTTTCCGACTAAGATTTAATCCTTTGATGTTTCCAAATATTTACACTATATACGATCCAATTATATAATCATTATTCATTAAATATGTGTTTTATGTTTACATTTACAAGATGATTATGAATCCCATTCATTTTCCCCAAGTTATATTATAATAAAATGAGGAAAATTTTTATGAAACACATTTCTTTTCCATAGGTTATGATATAATGAAATGATTATAAAATCCATTTATTTTCAGGTTTCCTATATAATAAATGTTTTATTTTCTTTTTCAATATATATCTATGATTTTCATTAAGTAATCGGTGGGCCGATAATTATATCACCCTCCAATTAATTGGTAAAATATTTATATCTTGTGAGATAAATGGGCATATAACAGATAGTGGACTTTGTTTTATAAGAGGATATGTCCACTATGATAGTATTGGGAGTTAACCATGACAAATATGATTGGCTAGGGATTAAACCCAATCTAATATGATTGTCATTGGATCAATACTTTACTACCATGGAAATGATGTTCTATACTTATTTATTGAAAAAAACTCAAGTCCTATACTAATATTTTGATATGAGGGCTCATGTTCTTTGATTCCATTATGATTAATTTCTTATTAAATACCATAAATTATTCCATTTCTCAGGATTATGATATATGATATGTAGGTTATGGTTTAAAATATTATACTTATGTTATCATACCCTTAAAATCTTGTTATTATTTTTTGATCCTTGATATATACCTTGTTTAACCTTAATGAGAATATGATATCACCCTTTAATATGTTTTATTTTTCCAATGATATGTACAAATCTGAATTATGAAATGTCTAATAAGGGTTCTAGTTATTAATAACTTTGTGGGAGATGATGTAGGTGTTTTATAAACTAGTTTTTTAGGTATCCATGTTTCCATGGACACTAAACCATTATGGTTTTAGAATTTATCATAAGGTTATGTTTTGAATATCAATATATTAATATGAATTATCTATATATGAAAAGAATAAGGAAATATAGTTGTTATCATAGTATTTTTTGTTTAATAATTAGTGATTCAGAAAATAAAACATTACTGAAAACCAAGGGGTTATGTTTATGAGTAGGATAATAACATAATGTTTTTGTTATGGAAGAGATTATGTTTTCTTCCTAGGAATATTTCATTTCCTAGATACTACATGTGGATATATTTTTTGTAAAAGATATATCATGAGGTTATAATCCAAAAAATAGTTATTAGATAATATCTCATCCATTATTCTGGGGCATGATGAGTATTCCCTTATAGTGCATTTGGTTTGTCACTCCCACAGGATATGCTTGGGAAATGTAAAATTTTCATTGTGAACCATTATGATGTATTTGAATTGAAATTGTCCATGAATAACCTGGGATAAAACTATAGCGCCATATATTGGATATAATATTTCATTATTAAATCATCCTACAAATGATTTTTCTAGATTCATCACTTAGAATATTTCTTCTTACACTATTCTTTTTTTTGTTTTTGTTAGTGGTTGGAACCAAGATCCATCATGTTAATACAAATAGATAATGAAATTCTTTCCCTCATGAGATACAAAATGAAATGGGATCAGGATTAAAAAATCTTTTGATTATTACTAATCAGATATTCAATTATATTATTAACAACTTCTACATAAGTGAGTATCCTAACACACCTAATAAGGGGAAAAATTATTTTACTAGTGACAAAAGAGGAAATAATATTTTACTTCATATAACTCATTAATGTGGTATGAACCATAGAACATAACATCTCAATGGAATGGGAAGATGTTTTATATATGAAATTTTGGGCATAGGTAAAGTAATTATTGATAAAAAATGTGTGTTTCGATGGAGCAAAATAATTTCCATAGTGGGGTTCCATTTATATTACAATGTATTTTTTGTTAGAGTTATTGGAATTATCAAATCAAATTCTGTAATATAAGGGTTAACTGTAATAAAAAATAATTTCCTATGTTATACCAATCTTTTAAGTGAATGTATTGAAGTATTTATGTATTTGGATTCACGAATTAAATCAATTATATAGTGGATATTGGAATCGTGAAACATCCATGTATTATTCCATATTGGTTTTCTTTAGTGATTTCAAAACATGTGTTGGATGGTAACAATAAACAAGAAAATTGATAATGTTTTTCTTGGATAAATAAATTATTGTAATTGATGGGATAATATAGGTGACATTAAAATTGGTCGGTGATTTTATGATAAGTGATTTAAGTCATATTTGATAATTTTTATTGAATTTTTTGGATTTTTAAAACATAACCAATGGTTAGGGATTTTATTTGAGGAATAAATATTGGGTTATCTTTTGGAATATTGATTGATATTATGTGATATTAGAATCAGAGCATTGGAAACCATCATTGGATTATAGGTCTATGGGTGTTCATATATTCAAATTAATAGACATCTCTTTTGGATGTTTAATGTGAAGGGATTTTGAGATGATTTGAATATTTTACTATCTTTTAGGAAGAATACTCTAGTATGGTTTAAATAACCATTTTATTGAGAATATGATTAAATTATGAGCTAATTATGCCCTATCGAATAGTGGGGTTTATGTAATCTTGATTGTTCAAAAGTGATTCATTGAGAAAATGATATTTCAATGATATTTATGGTCTTGTTATTTTTTTCATTTTAGGTTAGTATATA
Source organism: Viscum album (assembly GCA_963277665.1). Lineage (NCBI taxonomy): Eukaryota > Viridiplantae > Streptophyta > Magnoliopsida > Santalales > Viscaceae > Viscum > Viscum album. The sequence goes on along the minus strand of OY728120.1, from coordinate 1,060,756,352 downwards.
AAATAGATTCAGGATAATTTGGGGAGGGTTGATTCATTACAATATTATATAGTGACTTGTCATGGTGATTAATGATATTTTGGGAGATGTTTCTTATTTTATGAATATGTAACCCTTAGGATAAACAAGGAATGATTTGGGAATAATGTAAATAAATTTTCAGAGATGTAAACTAAATGGTGTGATATCTTCAATGAGGTAAAAAATATTTAATTTTGAGGTTAGTGGGGTTGTTTGGGTTGAAGGTCAATTTATAAATTGATCTAAGGGGAAGCATTGTTGTTATTATAGAAATATTGGAGTTAAATTTATTATTTATAAATAATAATTACTTGTGATAATTTTTTTGATGAAGCGAAAATACATGATGAATATGTTGACATTTATTTTTTATTGATTATAAGTTGGTTTTTTTGGTTCAATTAATAAAAATTACCCTCAAATACTCATAATTTGGGAGAAAAATATTAGATTTTGGGGAGAATTGATTAATAGATGAAAATATACATATCTTGTAATTATGTTTCCTTATGATATTAGAATTTATAGTAAAATGTTTACAAAGCTCTATTAAAAGGATATCAAAAAAATATATTACATTAAAATTTGATGAATTGATGATCATTTTCACCCCTCACCAATTTATTGTTTTTTGGTCATTAACATTTCCATTATAATTCAATTTATTGTTATCAGTGTTCTCTATCACTCTCCATCATTATATATACATTAAAATTTTCTTCTATACCCATATTTTCTATACTTAGTAATTATCTTCTCTTAGGAAACCTATATATGGGTTATTATAGATAATAATCGTAGTTCTCTTTCCCTCTCTTCAAGAGAAAGTCTTATTTATCATTTTTACGACATCGTTAGTAAAAAATGGAATATTCAAATATCAAACCATTAATTACTAAGGACAGATTAAATTTAGGAGGAAAATTATTATTAAATATGAGGATAATTTAACATCATGATATTTTAATAGATGAAATTAATGTTTGATATTGTATATGACATGTAACACAAATCCTAAAAGTCCCAAAAATATTATTACGAATAGTAATACCTATCCATTGAATTGGGGATTGTGAACTGGGAAAAGAAAATTATTAAATATAATTAAATTTCCGACTTAATAACAATTTATATATTAATTTATATGAAATAATCACTCATTTTTTCGTAAAGTATATAATGCTTTAGATAGATGTTTCATTCATAAATGATTTTTATTTCATTTTAATAAAATATTTAATTTAATTTTTCCCACATATAGTAAATGTATATAAAATAATAATTTTTAAAATCATCATATCAATGTTTCCCTCTGGTAAATTATTTATAATTTTATGAAATGATTTATTTTTGGCTAAATACTAATAATTCATGATTTTCATTGAAAATATGTTTCCAAAAAATTTAAACAATAAATTATGATTTAAAATGATTTAATAGTAATTTTAGTTCTCTTATTTTATAAATAATATAATTGGGTTAAATGTAATCAATTTTATTATTGAATTTATTATAAAAACATTTTTATAAGTAAAATGAATTTTTCAAACAAAACCATTTTTATGTGAGAAATTTTTTTTTATTAATAAAGAAAATTGATTAGTATTAGTAAATGTTTTTAATAAAATAAATTTATAAAATATTTAATAATAAATTAACATTCATGTAACATTTTTTATATATGGTATATTTATATATCATGATTTATGATTAAAACTATAATTTTTTTGAGAAACTATTTTTTCATCCTTTTATAACTTTATTTAAATTTAATTTATTATCACTTAAATAAATTTAATATTGAAAAATGGAATCCTTATTTTGAATCATATCGTTCAAATTTTTAAAATATGTATCTTTTTTATTTGGGAAATATTCTTAGTAACTGTAGTAAAATTTTACTCCTATGTATAATGTAAATTGGGTTAATCTTGGTATAATCAAGCTGTTAAGAAAATGATTCATAATATTAATTCTAATTTTGTAATGTAATTTGACCCTTTCCACATTTTTCTTAATGTTTGATTATTTAAAGGAAACTTATCCAAAAAAATTACCTATTTAATATTTATATACTTGAAATTGAAAAAATGTAACTATTTCTGTTTTAAATATCTCTTATGAGTTCACATCTTGATTAAATCAAGCGGTAAATGAAACATAATGGTAAATGTTAGAATAATTTAATTTTATTGATTATGGTTATTTAATTCTAATTTTTAGTGATTCAATAGTTCCCTAAAATTCATTCACAGTGCTAATATATTATTTATTCAATTAATAGAAAAATGAAATAAATGATTTTAGAAATATTAAAAGTAAAACAATTAATTAATTTATAGTTTCCCATGATTTTTAAAGATAAATATAATATATTAGTAATTTTTAAAATGATGAAATTATAATTTTATCATTTTATTGGTGATTATAAATTCATATTAAATGATTACTTAAAAATTATAATTAAACATATTTTATGAAAATAATATTTTATTAAATTAATTAAAAATTATAAAAATATTACATGATGAATGGTTGGATAATATATTTTTATTAATTTCATAGCATATCAATTTATGACTCAATAAATGTTGAATATGTAATTTAATGACCCTTTTTGAGGGAAAAAATCTATTATATTGGTTAGGTTTAAAATAGGTTAACAAAGAATATAAACCAAAATAAATGGTGTAAAATACCACATAAACATATCCTAATTCTATTGCTTCATGTGATAAATACCATATTTTTCTTTATCATTGAATCTATTTCGATTTTTTGTATTTTTCTTGAGAATGTGATTATTATATTTTAATATTTTAAGAAATTTCAAAAGTGCCCCTCAGCTAAATTATAAAAGGGACCAACTCTCTTCCCTTATTCACACAACTTGATCCATATACATTGATCAAAACCTTAATAATATCTTTGAAACATACATAGAAACATTTTATATCTGATGGTACTCCAAAAATATCAATCCTAAGATCATTAAGTGGAGATATAAAGGAGCTCATTCAAATAAAATAATGCTAGAGTGCTTTCAAAGAAACTGGAATTTTTTGAAAGGAAATATAATAGAAAATTTCTTTGTTTGGTATATATATTTTTTATACAGCTATATTATTTTATCAGGTGTGAATAAAGCATCTTTTACATTTTATATCATCAATATCCTTCTGTTCATGATATTTAATTATTCATTTGACATTTTTCTTTCACGTGACATAAGATTAAAAAAAGATACCAATCTAGATGGTGTTTTATATTACAATCTCGTTATTTTATCAGGATTGTTTTCCATTAGGTTCAATTGATGAAAATAATATTGTATACCTCTCAATTATCCCAGTAATTTTATTCTGTTATTTTTATTTATAAAAATTACATGTATTCCATTAATTTTTCTATCCATAATTACTTAAGAAACAAAAGAAATATTTTTAAGGAAAGATGACATCTTTATTTCTTCATTAAAAAATAATTTCTCTTTTAATTCCATGATTTCAAATAAAAACATTACATAATGTTTTTTTATTTATCAAATGAGTATTTTAAGACATTTATACCAATTTTTAACATTTAAAAATGGTTAAAAAGTAATATTTTTCTCATTTTTTTTAATAAGGTACTTTTTGATTTTAGCGAACAAATGAAATGGACGTTTGTTTTGATATATATTTTATAAATATAATTTCCAACAATCATTTCAAATAATTTTTTTCATATTTGTATACAGGTTTCCAAGTAACATTTCAAATGAAATATTTTATTTAAAATTTGTTATATTTTTTGTTTTATAATAATTAATTACAAAGAGAAAATTTTATTTTTCTCAACAAATGTTCCAAGTAATATTTTAAAATAATTTTTCAATTTAGATAACTTCATTTGATGTTTACTAATATTTACTTGGTATATAATCCAATTTTACCATCCATATTATTTCCATAAATGATTTATTAATATAAAAATAAGATATCTATGGAACCTATTATTTCTTCATGGGTTATGATATAAAGAAATGATGAAATGGTTATGAAACCTATTTATTTTACCCTGGTGATGCCATAGTGAATTTTTTTTGAAAGCCATTTAATTTCAGCAATTTTTTTATGTTTAATATTTTATGAAATTGTGGAACACATATGTCTTATTTTAATTATGTGACCATTGGGATTAGAATTATATTATAGTGTATTGTATTGGGTAAACATTTATATCATAGTAAATTAATAGGATAGGAATGGGGATTGACCAATTTTTTGTATGGGAATTTATCCACTATGATCATATTTGGAGATATTCCTGACTACTTTGAGGGTTTTTAGAGTGAACCCAATCGACTATGATAGCCTTTGTTTTGATCATTGACTAATATATAAATAATATTTTATGGATATGTATATTCCCCAAACTCAAGTATTATACCAATGTTATGCTTCCATGGATATATTTATTTTATTTAACAATGAGTCATGTATTATTAACTACTAATATTTTTTTCATAACTCATGATCATGATATATGATAAAAGGGTGTGGTTTTCAGTTGTTAACTAATTCCCTAATATCCTTATTCCAATTTTCTCTATATATGATCATTGATATATACATTGTTTAAAATTACTGGGAATATATGATCACTCTTTGTTGTGTTTTATCTTCCTCATGATATAAATATAATTTTCTTGTACTATGTATATATTAAGAGTTGTAGTTATAAAGAACTACATTGAAGAAGATCTTTATATTTTATGAATCAGATGTTAATGTTCCCATTTATCCAAATACCCAAAACATTTATGGTTATTCATGGATCATAATTTTATTTATTGATAAATTATTTAAAAATATTATATATATATGTATTATGATTATGGTTCATTATATATCACATGGGTTTGGGTTTTATTTAAACACATGTACATTGTCTTACATTTTAGGATTAGTTCTTTCATTTTCTTTATAATATTTTTCTTTCATTGTCTGACTATGTATTCACATGTTGAAAATATTTTATACATTAAATGGTTGATTCATTTGGTTTATAATTTCAAGGAAAAATAATTTTCACTTGTAGTTTTTGGTAGTGTGGAACATTTCACTAGCTCATGGGGATTTGGAATTCCATTTAGGCCTTCCCACATGCCGACATGGCTGTCCGATTTAGTCCCAACCAAGGTTGGTTCATGAAACATTGTATCCAATGGTGGTTTCCTTTATAGTCCTTGTGTATTGATGTTTTATAGTAGATATTATATATGAATTTTTGGCCATAATGTATTGGGTATAAGAGAGTTCTGACAAGATCTCATCTTAATTAGCCTTCAATTTCTATGGGATTTTGGGATATGTGAATTAAATGATGCGTAGTGACTAAATATCAGTTCATTATTTTTTCCCTTTTAATTTAAACTATGATTATTTCACTAGTTTCATGGTCTCTTTAATTTTATTAATATAGTAACATTCCCCCTAGAAGGTACCCCTAAATTCCTCAGGAGAGTGTTTTGAGAAATATCCCTTAGGAAAAAGCTCAAGTTAAATAGAATATCACCAAAGAATTAGTAGTTATAGTCTGTGACATTGACCATGGTCTTTTCCCTACACATGATCATGATAAGGAAGTAAAAGTAGAAGAATGAATAGATAATGGTATAGAATAGAAATTCCATCCTCAATTGTCATCATCTGTTTGAGTGATGAATGGCCCTCAGGATGTAGAGAACTAATATGAGAATACATAGAGGATATTCGACCTTTTCAGAAACTCCAAGTTTTATTAAAGTAAAATTGAAAAATTATATGATTGAAGGACCTATCAATATATTTTTGGACATGATAGTTCAACACAAAAAACATGATGTATTTTACTGGAAATAATTTTAGATAGTATTTTTCTATAGTTTTTTCACAAAATCAGTTATAACGTCTACATATTTTGAGAACAACACCCTTATATAAATTGATTGAATTGTGCTAGATTTTTCGAAATGCATCCTTATAATGGTTTAATTATCACCCAATATTATTATAAATCATCATTTTAATACTAAATGGTTTTATATGGACTAGGGACTAGATCATTGATCATAGGTTTTAATGTAGAATCATATCACCTATGTTATGTTTTTGGAATGACAAAATATGGAAGAAACTAATATAGTATGAATGTAGAGACTAGTTAATATTACTATTTCACCCCGTTATTTTTTCATTGGATCCACTAGAAAGGAGAAGAAGGGGAACAAGACTCAGATGGGTCTTGGAACTAGATCTTAGTATTAAACAAACACCACCCATTTAAAAAAAAGCTAGCATCGGTCCATTGAATTTATATTATAGTATCACGATTCGCCACATGGGGAATTATATACCCAACAAACCTATTATTTGAAACCCCTATGGAATTTGAGGTCACCTAAATATTTTTTATCTAGATATTTCTACTCCATGTTCTGGAATAAGATCATTATCACTTAAATGGAATTTAGTTCGTTTGTATTCTTCCAATTATGTAGGGTTCTAGAAACAAGCCTCTAGAATAAATTAGTTAGCCCATTTTAAGTGTCTCTTGTGGAAATTTATGTGGTCAATGACACTTTGATAGGTAATTTATTTATTTCATGGTATTTAGAAATGACATTAACTAATACATATTCCTGTCATTCATTTATTTCAACCTATTTTTGACCCTTTTTAAAAATACAATGAATCTTATAACCATTTTAAGGAGGCGTGGGATTCATATTATAATGGAATAGATTTTAAGGTAGCTCATATTGTTTTTTGATAATATAACACATGTTTATTTGGGATTTTATGGTTTTGAACAGGGATATTTTTAATGTTATCATCGAGATAGATGGTTTAGATTCTCAAAAAGAAGAGATGGATTTCGTTCATCAATGGGTGTTCTTTAGATCCAATAATGTGGTATTCATAGTGTTTAATAACGAGTGTTATCAGAGGTCTGGTTATTAAGGACCCCCTATAATGGAACATATATAATTTATTTCCTCGTTTTTAGTAGTACATGAGGATGAACATGTAGGTATTTTTCCTCCTTATGTGGTTTCAGAATTACAAGAAGTGATTCAAACTGAATTCACAAGCCTTCATCTGAAGATATATGTTGGGTTTCATTTTATTCAATCTTGAGAACGCATCTAAAATACATTCATTAATATCATATGGATACAGTATAATTTAATTAGTTTAAAATTTAATTTCATGAATTTAATACTAATGGATTTATTTTTTCTAATGTATCATTGTGGGTAGCCCCAATGCTTTTTAGAAAATATAGTTTTTGGGACTCTTGGTTTTTGTGTTGATTATAGGATGATTAATCAAGTGAATTTTAAGAATAATTAAAATTTTCCCCATATGAATGACCTAATTAATCTATTAGTGGGAGAAATGTGGTTCTCAAAAATTTACCTTCGATCAGGATATTATTTTCTCAATGTTAAATAGTGATATATTCCAAGCACTACCATCAGTAACTATTATGTAAAATTTGAATATCTTAGGATTAAATTTGGTCTAAATAACATTCCAATATTATTCATAGGCCTAATAAACCAGATATTCCTCTATTATCATGATTCATGTGTTATAGTATTCATTGATTAAATACTTTCCTAATTAATATTTCATGTATAGAATGAGATTGAACTAAATTTCTGTTTTGGAATATTGATTGAAAAAATTATTTTAAATAAATTAAGAAAAATTTAATTTCTATATTCAATAAGTATGGTTCATAAATAACATCATTTTGGAGTGTGGAAACTTAGTTGATCATGAAATGATGAAATTTTCTTGTCTTAGTAAGTGATATAGAATGCCTTTGAGATTTGAGTTATTTCTGTCTTTGGTAGAACATTATTAGAGGTTGGTGAAAAATATATTCAAACAAACCTCATCATTGACTAATTACGTCCATTGAAATGGAAATCCTCTATAAAAATTTCCCATGATATTAAAGAATATAAGTATAAATGTAACCTCATCGAACTATTTTTTCATATTCATTTGGAAATGAGGGAAGAATGTACTAGTGTTATCCAAGCTAGTCCACAACTTACATTACCTCTCCTATATTTAATTTCTAAGTATATGTCGTGGGATTGTGATTTCAGTGTTATCATTAACTCTTTATTTGATGTGGATACCATTAGTGATGTGTCTCGCTAATTAGAGGGTGTTCTTTGATTCAAGATCCAATATTTGATATTTATGACTATATGATAGGATATGATGTATGATTTTCACTAGTGTATTTTAAAATTCTATATAAGAACTACAAATAGATATTACTAAATAAAAAATCATTTTTTATGTTTGGTATGACGTATTAAATAGCTAATTTTATGTCTTATTGTTCTACCTTTAATATAATTATGGTTTCACAACTTATTTTTTTGGTTTCATACTTATTCTTCTCATGAATATCTATAAGTGGGATGAGGTATCCGTGGACTTCATTGAATTGACTAACATGAAACACCTAATAAAATAATGACATATTAGTAGTGATTGATCTTTTGACTGTGTCATCTCATTTGATTTTAATTGGGATACCACTAAGTTTGATGATTTGGGAAAGCTAAATGTTTTTGAAAACAAGAATCTTCAGGTTGTGTCATCTATAATCATTTCGGATAGGGACCATGATTTTTCATCTCAGTTTTTATAAGTCATCAAGGAGGTTATAGGAACATTGGTTAGGTTGATCATAACATAAAATCCTTAGAAATATGGGTTGGTTTATTGAGAAATATATATTTGATAAGATATGTAATATTCTTATTTTTTGGAACCTATATGATCATGGGATATCCATTTGAGACTTTTTTGAATTCTATATAACATTAGAGATTATTTATCTATCAAAATTTAACACTTTAAAAAAATGTATGGTCTTCTTTATTAGAGTTGGTTCCCTAGAACAAATGTTTTCATATATATATTATGATAAACATGCATTCATGGTTTTGAATATTAATTAAATCCTTATCTCGTAAATATTTTTCTTATGTGTAACACAGTATATGATAATGTTCTAAGAGTAGCTGTCACACTAAAAGTTCATAGTATTTCTGCACTCTAATGAGAACCCAGATGTGCTACGACACTATTATGGAATATATTTTCTATATCTGGATGATATTATTTGAAGGACAAAAATTATATAAGATATCAGGGGTTGATAGTCATTTTAATTTTAGGAACATTCTAATGGTGTACACCCTTAGTAATATCTAGTGTGGATATTGTGAGAATGATGCCTTCGAGAAAGAAATCCACATCTCTACGTGTCATTGAATGTTATTATATATGGATGTGTTTATTGATTCCTAAACATTAATATTAATATCAATAGATATTATTATTTGTGTAATTTCTTCTATTGAGGAAAACTATGATGAAAAATGTTCGTAGAGGGATAGGATATGTTGGGTGCATCACGAGTGATATTGTATTAATGAAAAATGAAAGAAAGGATTTATCCATTTTTTTCATTAACAGAATATAATATCTCAGGCATATAGATGGAATTTTTATAGACTAAAGTAATCCATGCCTATGGTGATATATAGGAATTTTTAATTTCTGTAATGTTAATGAAAGAGATACCGATCATATAGCTTGATGGCATAGGCACGAAAACTGGTCGATTTCAGATATTATGATAATGGGATTATATCACAGAGTAAGAATTCTTATGAGGTGACATATAATTTCAGAATTTAATTCATAACATATTTGTGCCTTGGTGTGTTTCTAATTGCTAACTGTAGACTTTGGGCTACTTCACGTAATTCCACTGATAAAGAGTCCTAGAGGGTTGTAACACCCAGATGTTTTTACGAAGAATTTTTCTTTAAATAATATTTATTGTAAAGTAGCTTGATTTTTACAAAATAATGAGCTTAAACTAATTCCATGATCCCCTTAATATAAAATTGCAGTTATATCCTATTGGTTTGGTTCGCAGAAATAATTATATCTAACTTATGATAATGCCTTATGAATTCATTAGTTATTAATTATATATTGAAAATATAAATCAAATAGATATTTTTATTTTTGATTAAATTACATTTGTTAATAAAATTAAAGATATATATGTTTTATGTATTTTATAAAATAATTTTTATATTCGTCCAATGGATATTTTAGTCCTAATATATGAATAAAACCCTATTTTTTATTTAAGAACCAATTTTTTTAAAAGGTTAATTTTTCACCATTTAATGGAGAAACCATTTTAAATTAATCTTTTTAAATATTAATAATTTATATATTCCAACATAAACATGTTATTTTTATGTGGGATATAAAAAATTAAATTGGATAAATTTCCGATATTTTTGTGGTAACATTTATGTTTTGATGAATAGTAATGTTAGGATAAATTTTAATTAAAAACAACTTTTTTATAGATATAATTTATATGGTTAAATTATAATATTTAATGGTTCTAAATAATAAATAGAATATATTTTTACCATTTAATAGAATTTATGTCATTATCAGTAATTATATTTTGAATTCATAGATAAAAACATTTCAATCTTTTACAATGTTTTAACTTTTATACCCCATTTTTTCACCAACATAATTAATTTTAAATTAATTAAAGATACTTCTATGTTTTTAGTTTTTAAAAATGGATTAAATATTTGAAATAAATAGGACCAAATTATGTTAATAGGATACTTTTATTTTTGTGCATTATGAATATAATCTATAGAAATTTTTTTTACCATGGTTAAAGGTATGTAGTGTAATTAAGAATACAAATAATATTATAAAATTACCTTAACAAAAATAAAATATTATTAGAGGAATAAATTAAAACCTTTTCATCTATTATACGAAATTTAATTACATTATGGACAGTTAACTATGAAAATGAAAAGAATGTAATAAAAAATAATGAAATGGACAAAATGTCAAAATCTCATTTTATATATGTGTATTAATTTTAATATATGGATAACTAGGAGATAAAATAGAATATATATAGAATCTAGAAATCTATAAGAATTACCTACATCATATAAAATTATTTATCATTTTTTAGAGATTAAATAATTATCATTAATGATTACACAATAGTTATGTAGAAATTATTTTATTAATAGAAATATCGAATAAATAGTTTTAAAAATAGTAAAAGAAATATCTTATGAAATAATTAATGTAATTGATGAATTTTAAAGTATACTATGACATGTTATTAGTGTATTAATTTTTTTTTAATTTATATTCTATGTCAATTTTATTTAAAGTATAATAAATGAATAGTGTTAAAATTGACACAATTAACATTTTATAAACATAAAATTTTATTATATTTTTTAATAATAAAAAATATATTTAAAAATTAAAAAGTTACAATTATAAGGTCTAAAATTGTATACAAGATCCATTTATAGTCAATTAACAACACATAAGTAACTATTCATTCCAATTAAACGTTTAGAATGTTATTACCAAAATTAAAAATTAACAGGATTACTAAATATCATTTAAAAAGATAAGCATTAAATTGACAAAATAAGTTTTCCAATAGTTTTTTTATGATATTAAAACCTTTTCGCATAACATCTTCGAATTTTAGACACTTTGTAGTTTTTTAGGTTGGGTTTTATTTTATTATAAATTGAACTTTTGAGAGTTTCTTAAAGTTCCCCTCTCCACTCTTATAAAAGGTCACCTCCTCCCTCTCCAAGTAACTCCATTTTTAAGATTCAATATCTTCTAAACCCTACCCATATCTCTTCTAATCATCCCTAGTATCATTCTAGAGGTTCTGGTCTTCTCGAAATACCTTCTCTATTTCCTTAAGAGTAAATTTAAAGGACGCACATCGAGGAAGAGGTAATATTGTAACACCCCAAGCTTCTACGGTACGTTTCCCTTCGAATAATGCGATAGCGTGTGTTGTACGCAACATCGAGTTCTAACACACACCACAACTAATTAAACTAGCCGTTATGAATAGTAATACCTACTTTTTGAAATCATATATATTTTATATTTCAAAATGGACTTCATTTTTGGATTCGGAATATTGAAATTAGCCTAGGGTGAAATTTTGGTACTTTTCGGATAACTTTTATATTTTGATGAATAGTGAAAATTACTAAATTTTAATTAAAAACAACTTTTTTAATCAAAATAATTAATAGTGATAAATTGTGAATTTGAGTGGTTTTAAAGTATATTTAGAATATATTTTTACCATTTAATATAATGTTGGTCATTGGACATAATTTTACAATTAAACCGAACATAAACAAGTGTCAATCTTTTGATAGTTATTACCTCTTAAAAACACGCTTTTTGTTTTGACAGCGGTAATTAATTTTAAATTAATTTCTGCCACTTCTGTGTATTGAATTTAGAAAAATGGATTCCATATTTGGAATCAGGATGTCCAAATTGTGTAAATAGGTAACTTTTATTTTTAGACATTTTGAATAATTACTGTGGTAAATATTTTATTTACCATGGTTAAGGGTAAATCCGGTAAATAAGGGTTAACAAAGTAATATTATAATAATACAAAATTACCCTAAAACGTGTCCTAACCTTATTGTTGGACACATACCCGAACATGAGCATCCTTGGGTCAATTTGGGGACCCCTTGGAGCCACTTGTATGTGGTAGGGGCACTTTATATTAATAAAGTTAAAATAAAAATAAAAATGGCATAAGCTTACATCTTTTAGAAGAACAATTTTTACATAGGGATATACATGTTGGATTTTCGATTATAAATATTCATTAGAAAGCTAAAAAGATTTACTACATAATGGTATTTTATTTATAATTTTTAGACATCAAATAATTTAAATTATTAATGACACAATAATGATGAAATGTTTACCTCATTAATAAATCATTTAAATAAATAAGATTATAATGATTAAAATATTATCTAAAACCTGTCCAATTATTATTGGTTGATGTTATTTAGAATATTAGTCTTCTTATCTTCGACCTCAATTATTTTTGGACCATTATAAACCGAATATAATTATATTATAAAGTAATACTTTCACTCTTTCCTAAAGAGCCCCTCTTCTCCCTTATAAAAGGAGACCACTTATACTCATTCCTCACACCTCTCAAGCCACTTGGCTCGTCCAAACTCTGCCCAAATAATCTCCCCACATCCCTCTACTCCTCCTTGAAGCTTCCCCTTAGGCATAAATCATTTCAAGAAGTCCTTTGGTTCCAACCAAAGTGAGTTACCTAAATTAAAGGTAACGATTTCTCTTAAATTATTTTCCTTTATTTTGCTTCTCCAACCCCCAAACTCTTTTTATTTCCTTTCTTTTGTAACAACACCAGTATCCTCAATATACTAGGATGTTGTTATAAGAAGGATTCAAACTACACATACACACAACTCCATCTAATGGATGATGAACATAATGTTTCTGTGGATGGCAAACTAACGCCTCACGAAACGATGATTGTTCAAATACATCTTACCGCCTCTCATGGTGGCCATTATGATGGCACTGTAATTAAATATGATATTAATGATATATATTTTATATATAAGCTTCTGTAATTCCATTTTATTTCATACCATTATTCGTTTCATGTTGTATATACATACGATAATTTCATTTGAGGAAGTGCGGACTACCGCCCCCTTAAAATGATATGACTCGTTCATACCACACATGGAACGTATAAAGGAAGGTGTTAATGAACTTAAGTAACATATATAAAATATTATATTATACTGGAATAGTAATATACCTATGTATCATTTGGATTCATTTCTATTAAAAAAAAAATTAAATGGAAGTAGCGTTCGTGAGTACGTACGGACTACCGTCTCCACGAACGCGGTGAGATCCATCCTCCATCACATCCATTCAAGTCTTATTCTCATTTTATGGTTAAAAATAATGTTAATATCATTCTGATTATGAATAAGATTTAATCTATCCATTACAAACATGTCTTATGTAACCAAACATTTAAGAAGAACGAATCGATTATCACCTGAAACGACGAGAATACTAAGATATTATTAATAAAGCAATGTTAAAAGATCATATATGATATCATATTAATGTATATGATTCTTGTATAATTTAATAACAATTATTTCACCATTATACAGGAGGTTAACCGACCCGAACAAAGGAAAAGTACAAGGTAAGGGTTATTTCACAATCTCTTCATTATCCGAGGTTGTTTATACGTAATAATCTACTGGGATATCTTTATCATCCACATCCATGTTTCTTAAAAATGTATTTCAAAACATTTTTACTATTTAAAAGAATATGGGTTAAAGTCATTTATACCCTTGTTTGACTTTTTATAAGAGGTTTATAAAGGAATCTTTCCATCATTTTCAAAACAAGTCCTTTTTAACCTTTTCGACAGAATTGAGGTAAGAATGTTTTTTTAACTTATACGGCGGGTGCGGTTATTTTACGCCGTTATAAAATCTTAAAAGCTATCCTTACAAGCTTATAAGAATATTTTCAAAGAAAATGTTTTATTTTATATGGATCTTAAATTATTTCAAAATAAAAGGAGATATTTCTTTAAAAAAAATTTGATTTCATCTACGTCAACATCCTTTGATGGATTTTAAGATTATTTGAAGTTGATTTATTATGATACAAAACTTCTATATTGTATTGAAGGTTTTGTGATATGTTTGACTATGGATGTGCTATTTTTATACCATTCATAGTTTATGGTGAAATTATTGACATTTCGTATGCTAGTTTTAATACGAATGTTTATGTTATGTTTAAACCTTTTCATATGGGAATGCATTAGACTTAATAAGTGACGGGTGGAGCCCGCTATAGCTCCTCGATGCATAGGTAGGTCTCATGAGACAAACTAGTGTCTTGGCACAAGGCCTTGAAGAAATCTTATTTGTAGTCTTGGCACGAGGCCTTGGTTATGTGGTTATGATAGTCTGGCATTATGCATTCCAACATTATGAAAGTGGTTATTGATTTTTGCATGTGATTATTCGATTAGTAGAATATCCATCTGAATAAGTAAATGGCATTATTTCATTTTACTTTTGCCATACTATGTCGAAGTTAATGTTTAAAAGGCTTTTGTTTTAGTAATGCAATGCCTTAAATGTTTATTCTTATTTATGAAAGATTACGCTATATTGTTATCCTTACTGGGCATTTGAGATCACCCCTTTTCTATGTTTTATTTTTCCCAGGATGTGAAGAAGTAAGTTATGAATGACCTGCAGGGATTTTATGAGGGGTTAATAGTGTGGATTGTGGAAAAATTATGTTGTTGTAGTAGTTTTTCATTTTATGATGTAATGTAAAACTTATGAATATATCTAGTGTTTCCAAGGCTACTAAACCAATCGGTCTTTCGAGATTTGATCTTTCTTTTGATCATGCCAATGTTATGTAATAATGCACCGACTCTGGGTAACTGGGGTCGGGGCGTTACAGTTGGTATCAGAGGATGTTTAGTACAAACCTTGGAAACTAGATTTAGATAAACTCTGATTAGAGCACGTAGACCTAAGATGAACATTGAGGATTAGAATAGAAGAACTTCCTAGAATTTTGGTATTGTAGAGATTTTGTGAGTTTTCCGAGCAATACATCCCTGTCTGGATACGAGCAGGTAGAGGCGGCTCTGGCACAGATGTACCTAGGGGTAAAACCCGAAAACACCGCTTTGAGCTAGACTCGAACGGGAACTGGTGCACGACAACGGGCCTTACTGCACTCTTGGTTACGACACTCCCGGGGGATATGCTTAGGATAACTCTCATTTTCTTTACAAATCATTTTGAAGGGATTATGAGTATATACATCCTCAAAGAAAAAATTCTTATGATTATGGATTATATCCATAAATAGTTCAATTTATGTTAAGTGTTTTATAAGTATGGGATTATGTATTTTGATTCATAAACTAATCTAGTTTATGCCATTGTTTAGAAATGGCGCCTAGTGGAAGAAATGGAAACCGTATCAATGCACGGACTCCATGTAGGGATTTCCCTCCTACTCAAGATAATTATAGTGGGGCTGGTGATGCAACTGGTGCTGATCAGCTAATCACCATACTGGGACAACTTACTCAGGTTATGAATAATAACCTTACCCGTATGGAGCACCCTGATCCGTAGCGTGGAGGATCAATGTTAGATCGATTCATGAGGCAACAACCACCAACGTTCAATGGGAATACAAATCCCTTAGTAGCTGAGCAATGGATATTTTCCCTAGAGAAAATATTTCAGGCTTTGGAGAGTAATGAAAGGGAAAAGGTTGCCATGGCAGTTTACCGCCTCACTGGAGATGCTGATCAATGGTGGTCATTGATTCAAAATACGAAGGATGATGATGAAGTATCAAATATGGAATGGAGGGAGTTCAAAGATCTGTTTTTAGAAAAATACTTTCCTCGCGACCATCGAGCAGATATGGAAAGGCAATTTCTGAGTCTGAGACAAAAGGAGGATGATAATGTCACAAAGTATGAGGCTAACTTTACAAGGTTAGCGAGGTATGCTGGAGATTATATTCGCAACCCAAGAAGTAAGATTGATCATTTCTTTGATGGGGTAAAACCATTTCTTCGTCGAGCGTTAGTCTCACAATCCTTTTCATCGTACGAAGACATTGTATCATGTGCTATCAAGACCGAAAAAGAATTCTCTAAGTCTTATGACTTTAAAGCAAATAAAGAGAAGAAGAGACCTACTGATCAATCTGGGAATGGAAATAAGGGGAAGAAAGGAATGGTTGAATATCCATCATGTGGAAAATGTGGGAAGAAACACCTCGGTACTTGCTTGAAGGGAATGGGAGTCTGTTACAAGTGTGGTGAAAAAGGCCACCAAGCTCATGATTGCAAGGGGAAGAAGGAAGCTACCAACGTTCAGTGCTACAATTGCAGGGAGATGGGGCATTATGCAAATGCATGCCCTAAGCGTCAGGAGAACTTACCTCAGAAAAGGCCAAGGGATCAAGGCCAGGCTTATGCTATCACTACTGCTGAGGTAGAAGCTCCGAAAGACGTGGTGGCAGGTAATTTAATGGTTTCCTCAAGTTTAGGAAATGCATTATTTGATTCTGGATCATCACATTGTTTCATATCTTCCCAGTTTGCTAAGACAATTAGATATTTCCAATTTGATTTAATAAGGGAGTTGTCAGTTAAAACTCCTAAGGGAAGTATCGTTGCAACAATGTTTTGTGAATCAGTCCCCATTAGAGCACATAAATTTTCTTTATCTGCTGATCTCATCGTCATACCTATGATTGAGTTTGATATAATCCTCGGTATGGACTGGCTTTCGGACTATGATGTGAAGATTTATTGTAAGAAGAAAGAGGTTACGATTCTTGATGATAATGATAAGGAACACCTTATTTTTAGAGCAGATTCGTCACCACCTAATTCTTATTTAGATCCACCCCTAGTAGCTCAACTAAATTCAATTATTGGGTAGGAAGAGAATGAAGTAACTATCGGTGAGGAAAGGAATGTTCAAATAGAGGATGTACCTGTTGTGAAAGAATTTGTAGATGTATTTCCGGAAGATTTACCTGGACATCCTCCAGAACGAGAAGTTGAGTTTTCCATTGATTTGATTCATGGATCAAGGCCTATATCGAAGACCCCTTATAGAATGGCCACTGTAGAGTTAGTCAAACTAAAGAAACAACTAGAGGAATTGAGTAATAAGGGATTTATTCGCCCTAGTGTTTCTCCATGGGGAGCCCCTGTTCTTTTTGTTAAAAAGAAAGATGGATCTATGAGGTTATGTATCGACTACAGGGAGATCAATGCTATAACGATAAAGAACAAGTATCCCCTACCTCGTATTGATGATTTATTTGACCAACTGCATGGAGCTCAATACTTTTCAAAGATTGAACTTCGATCTGGATACCATCAGTTGTGTGTGAAGAAGGAAGACATTCCGAAGACAGCATTTCGAACCAGGTACGGGCATTACGAGTTTACTGTAATGCCGTTTGGATTGACTAATGCACCCTCTGTATTCATGGATCTGATGAATAGAGTTTTCAAGGAGTATCTCGATGAATTTGTGGTGGTATTTATTGATGATATCTTGGTATACTCCAAAACCTACGAAGATCATGAAAATCACTTGCGCATTATCTTGAAGACTCTGAGGAGGCATGAATTATATGGGAGGTTTAGCAATTGTAAATTCTGGGTTCAGGAGATTTCTTTTCTTGGCCATATTGTCTCTAAAGATGGAATCTCTGTTGATCCTTCTAAGACCAAGGCAATACCAGAATAGCCAGCACCTACGAGTATAACTGAGGTACGTAGTTTTATTGGTTTGGCAGGTTATTATCGACGTTTCATCCAGAATTTTGCCCGATTGGCTAACCCATTAACGAAGCTCACACGTAAAGGGGTTAAATTTGTTTGGACAAAAGAGTGTGAAGAATGTTTCGAAGAACTGAAGAGAAGATTAGTCAATGCTCCTATATTGACTCTACCATCGGGGAATGATGGGTTCGTTATTTATAGTGATGCATCGAATAAAGGACTTGGCTGTGTCCTTATGCAGAATGATAGAGTTATTGCCTATGCATCACGACAGTTGAAAATTCATGAACAAAACTATCCTACTCATGATCTCGAGTTAGCAGCAGTGATCTTTGCTTTGAAGAAATGGAGGCACTACCTCTATGGTGAAAAATGTGAGATTTATACTGATCACAAGAGTTTTAAGTATATTTTCTCACAAAAAGAACTCAACATGAGGCAAGGGAGATGGCTTGAATTACTCAAGGATTATGATTGTACGATACACTACCACCCAGGGAAGGCAAACAAGGTGGAAGATGCTTTGAGTAGAAAAGACCATGGAGTTTTGAACAATATCAGAATTGAAAGGGATCCAATTTTCATGGATCTAGTGAAGATGGACATGGGAATAACCAGGGAAGGTGAAACGTCAATTCTTTTTCAAATGGTTGCCAAACCATCTTTACTAGAATGGATTAATAGTTCTCAGACCGATGATGAAGAATTCCAAAAAAAAATTAAAGCTGTGAATGATGGGAGATTGAGAGACTTTGTGTATGAAGATAGAATTTTGAAATTCGGGAAGAGACTTTGTGTTCCCAATATACCAGATCTAAAAAGGGAATTGCTGGATGATGCTCATAGTTCCAATTTCTCTATACACCCTGGGAGCACCAAAATGTATAGATATTTGAAGGAACATTTTTGGTGGGACAACATGAAGAGGGAGATTGCTGATTTTGTGTCAAGATGTATGGTTTGTCAACAAGTGAAAGCTGGAAGGGAACAGCCTGGAGGAGTCATGCAACCTCTTCCCATACCGGAGTGGAAATGGGACAATGTTACGATGGACTTTGTCATGGGGCTACCGAAGACTCCTAGAAGGAACGATGCAATATGGGTTATTATTGATCGTCTTACCAAGTCAGCACATTTTCTTGCTATAAGAGAAGATCTACCCCTAGAACGTCTAGCAAGACTATACATTAATGAAGTTGTGAGACTTCATGGAGTACCCCTATCGATTGTTTCGGATCGTGATCTCTGTTTTACTTGAATATTTTGGAAAAGTCTTCAGAAATCCCTGGATACTGAACTTCATTTGAGCACTGCTTACCACCCTCAGACAGATGGACAATCAGAACGGACTATTCAAACCTTAGAAGACATGTTGAGATCTTGCTCACTTGACTTTCAGGGTATGTGGGATCAATATTTACCTATGGTAGAATTTTCCTATAACAATAGCTTCCATTCAAGTATTCAGATGGCACCATATGAAGCGTTATACGGAAAGAGATGTCGTACACCAACCTGTTGGGATGACGTTGGTGAAAGAAAACTTGTAGGCCCAGAACTGGTGGAGGAAACGGTGGAAAAGGTGAAGGTAATCCAAAATCACATCAAAGCAGCTCAAAGTAGGCAGAAGAGCTATGCCGATAATCGAAGGAAGGATTTGGAATTTCAGGTCGGTGATCATGTTTTCCTAAAGGTATCTCCATGGAAGGGAGTCATACGTTTTGGTAAGAAAGGTAAATTGAGTCCCAGGTACATCGGACCTTTCGAAATTCTAGAACGAATTGGGGCTGTAGCTTACCGATTGGCAATGCCGCCAAGTCTCTCCAAAGTTCACGATGTGTTCCACGTATCTCTGTTGAGAAAATACATGCCTGACCCAACGCATGTACTCACCTATGAGGAATTAGAACTGGAACCCGATCTGTCTTATTGTGAAGAGCCCGTCAAGATTCTTGATACAAGAGAACAAGTACTGAGAAACCGGACGACACGTCTGGTAAAAGTTTTGTGGAGAAATCATAAGATGGAAGAGGCAACGTGGGAACCCGAGGAACTTATGATGAAGAACCACCCGAGTCTTTTCATGTGATAAGTATTCTAGAAATTTCGAGGACGAAATTATTTGAATGAGGGGAGAATGTAACACCCCAAGCTTCTATGGTACGTTTCCCTTCGAATAATGTGATAGCGTGTGTTGTACGCAACCTCGAGTTCTAACACACACCACAACTAATTAAACTAGCCGTTGTGAATAGTAATACCTACTTTTTGAAATCATATATATTTTATATTTCAAAATGGACTTCATTTTTGGATTCGGAATATTGAAATTAGCCTAGGGTGAAATTTTGGTACTTTTCGGATAACTTTTATATTTTGATGAATAGTGAAAATTACTAAAATTTAATTAAAAACAACTTTTTTAATCAAAATAATTAATAGTGATAAATTGTGAATTTGAGTGGTTTTAAAGTATATTTAGAATATATTTTTACCATTTAATATAATGTTGGTCATTGGACATAATTTTACAATTAAACCGAACATAAACAAGTGTAAATCTTTTGATAATTATTACCTCTTAAAAACACGCTTTTTGTTTTGACAACGGGAATTAATATTAAATTAATTTCTGCCACTTATGTGTTTTGAATTTAGAAAAATGGATTCCATATTTGGAATCAGGATGTCCAAATTGTGTAAATAGGTAACTTTTATTTTTAGACATTTTGAATAATTACTGTGGTAAATATTTTATTTACCATGGTTAAGGGTAAATCCGGTAAATAAGGGTTAAAAAAATAATATTATAATAAAACAAAATTACCCTAAAACGTGTCCTAACCTTATTGGTGGACACATACCCGACCATGAGCATCCTTGGTTCAATTTGGGGACCCCTTGGAGCCACTTGTATGTGGTAGGGACACTTTATATTAATAAAGTTAAAATAAAAATAAAAATGGCATAAGCTTACATCTTTTAGAAGAACAATTTTTACATAGGGTTATACATGTTGGATTTTCGATTATAAATATTCATTAGAAAGATAAAAAGATTTCCTACATAATGATATTTTATTTATAATTTTTAGACATCAAATAATTTAAATTATTAATGACACAATAATTATGCAATGTTTACCTCATTAATAAATCATTTAAATAAATAAGATTATAATGATTAACATATTATCTAAAACCTGTCCAATTCTTATTGGTTGATGTTATTTAGAATATTAGTAATCTTATCTTAGACCTCAATGATTTTTGGACCATTATAAACCGAATATAATTATATTATAAAGTAATACTTTCACTCTTTCCTAAAGAGCCCCTCTTCTCCCTTATAAAAGGAGACCACTTCTACTCATTACTCACACCTCTCAAGCCACTTGGATCGTCCAAACACTGCCCAAATAAGCTCCCCACATCCCTCTCATCCTCCTTGAAGCTTCCCCTTAGGCAGAAATCATTTCAAGAAGTCCTTTGGTTCCAACCAAAGTGAGTTACCTAAATTAAAGGTAACGATTTCTCTTAAATTATTTTCCTTTATTTTGCTTCTCCAACCCCCAAACTCTTTTTATTTCCTTTCTTTTGTAACAACACCAGTATCCTCAATATACTAGTATGTTGTTATAAGAAGGATTAAAACTACACATACACACAACTCCATCTAATGGATGATGAACATAATGTTTCTGTGGATGGCAAACTAACTCCTCACGAAACGATGATTGTTCAAATACATCTTACCGCCTCTCATGGTGGCCATTATGATGGAACTGTAATTAAATATGATATTAATGATATATATTTTATATATAAGCTTCTTTAATTCCATTTTATTTCATACCATTATTCGTTTCATGTTGTATATACATACGATAATTTCATTTGAGGAAGTGCGGACTACCGCCCCCTTAAAATGATATGACTCGTTCATACCACACATGGAACGTATAAAGGCTGGTGTTAATGAACTTAAGTAACATATATAAAATATTATATTATACTGGAATAGTAATATACCTATGTATCATTTGGATTAAATTCATTTAAAATAAAAATTAAATGGAAGTAGCGTTCGTGCGTACGTACGGACTACCGTCTCCACGAACGCGGTGAGATCCATCCTCCATCGTATCCATTCAAGTCTTATTCTCATTTTAGGGTTAAAAATAATGATAATATCATTCTGATTATGAATAAGATTTAATCTATCCATTACAAACATGTCTTACGTAACCAAACATTTAAGAAGAACGAATCGATTATCACCTGAAACGACGATAATACTAAGATATTATTAATAAAGCAATGTTAAAAGATCATATATGATATCATATTAATGTATATGATTCTTGTATAATTTAATAACAATTATTTCACCATTATACAGGAGGTTAACCGACCCCAAAAAAGGAAAAGTACAAGGTAAGGGTTATTTCACAATCTCTTCATTATCCGAGGTTGTTTATACGTAATAATCTACTGGGATATCTTTATCATCCACATCCATGTTTCTTAAAAATGTATTTCAAAACATTTTTACTATTTACAAGAATATGGGTTAAAGTAATTTATACCCTTGTTTGACTTTTTATAAGAGGTTTATAAAGGAATCTTTCCGTCATTTTCAAAACAAGGTCCTTTTTAACCTTTTCGACAGAATTGAGGTAAGAATGTTTTTTTTAACTTATACGGCGGGTGCGGTTATTTTACGCCGTTATAAAATCTTCAAAGCTTTCCTTACAGGATTATAAGAATATTTTCAAAGAAAATGTTTTATTTTATATGGATCTTAAATGATTTCAAAATAAAAGGAGATATTTCTTTAAAAAAAAAATTTGATTTCATCTACGTCAACATCCTTTGATGGATTTTAAGATTATTTGAAGTTGATTTATTATGATAAAAAACTTCTATATTGTATTGAAGGTTTTGTGATATGTTTGACTATGGATGTGCTATTTTTATACCATTCATAGTTTATGGTGAAATTATTGACATTTTGTATGCTAGTTTTAATACGAATGTTTATGTTATGTTTAAACCTTTTCATATGGGAATGCATTGGACTTAATATGTGACGGGTGGAGCCCGCTATAGCTCCTCGATGCATCGGTAGGTCTCATGAGACAAACTAGTGTCTTGGCACAAGGCCTTGACAAAATATTATTTGTAGTCTTGGCAAGAGGCCTTGGCTATGTGGTTATGATAGTCTGGCATTATGCATTCCAACATTATGAACGTGGTTATTGATTTTTGCCTGTGATTATTCGATTAGTAGAATATCCATGTGAATAAGTAAATGGCATTATTTCATTTTACTTTTTCCATACTATGTCGAAGGTAAAGATTAAAAGGCTTTTGTTTTAGTAATGCAATGCCTTAAATGTTTATTCTTATTTATGAAAGTTTCCGCTATATTGTTATCCTTACATGGCATTTGAGCTCACCCCTTTTCTATGTTTTATTTTTCCCAGGATGTGAAGAAGTAAGTTATGAATGACCTGCAGGGATTTTATGAGGGGTTAATAGTGTGGATTGTGGAAACATTATGTTGTTGTAGTAGTTTTTCATTTTATGATGTAATGTAAAACTTATGAATATATCTAGTGTTTCCAAGGCTACTAAACCAATCGGTCTTTCGAGATTTGATCTTTCTTGTGATCATGCCAATGTTATGTAATAATGCACCGACTCTGGGTAACTGGGGTCGGGGCGTTACAAATATCATCTACCAATTCATTCAAATTTATTTCCTCTTTTACGTCCTATTAATAAATTGATTCATTATAAAGTAATAACATCAGTATGAATTATATATTTATATTTTCTTTAAATATTGAACTACCCAATTTCACCTTCTATCCATCCAATGAAAAATGAAATAGTCGCGCATGCGAATGTACAACATACCATCTCCATGCTGCGATGTTATATTTTTTTCACCACCACTTTACTTGGATGGGAATAATGGTGGAAATAATAGCTTTATATTATTATTGTAACATTAAACTAATTATGAGATACTATATACCATCCACTTCAATACCATTCAATAATTATTGGAATGATATCATCCCTCTTGCGTATGTACAACTTACCGTCTCCATGGTGGGATGTGATTCATTCTATATAATCATTATTAAACCATGATTATATAAATGAATTTAATAAATAAATATGATATATAATATAATAATACCATGATGTTAATGATATTACTGTGAACTAAAAGTAGTAATAAGAACTTGTATAACAAAACATTCATAAGAACATAAAGTAGTTAATACCCGAATAACAAGTAATATTGAAATGTTAATAAAAATAGATGAAAATATGATCATAAATGATATCATAAAAATTATTATTATTCTTGAATATATTAGTAGTTTTATTTATATCATTATACATGATTTTCGAATACATATGAATCATATCATACTTAAGGTAAGTAATAAATTTTCCAATATCATTTTGTCTAAGATTATTTATTCATAATATATATTGGGGATATATTTATCATCCATGTCCATGTATTCTAATAATATTCTCATAAAATGTTTAATATTCTTCTATGTAGTAATTTTCACCCATTTTTACTTTTATTTTATGTTTTGGAAGGAATATTTCATTTTTTTACCAAATGATGTAGTTTTTGACTTTTACAGCAAAAGTATGAGTAAAATGTTTTTATTAAATTATACTGAATGAATGGGGTTTTAAACATTCATAACACCTTATTTCCCGGAATATTTCTATAACTTTTTTCATGTGTATTTGAAAATAAATTATTTTCTTTTAAATTTGCATTCCATTTGGTGAAAAGAAATCATTTTCGATGAAGAAAGGATATTTCCTTTAAAAATGAAGCTCAAAATATTTTTAAAAATTATTTTTCAACTAATATGACATAGGTTTATGTTTTATCCTTGATATTAAGATTATTTTATTGTGTTTATTATAGAATTCTATTTAGGAAATTCATTTTTTATATCAATTATTGTGGAATGATCATTAAGAAACCCATTTGGTTTCATGGGTTATGTCATGGTGAATGTTTCTATATATTTGGGGCACAAAAAAATGATTTCATTATGAGATGGGTGGGACCTATATCTCACTTTAATTCATTGGGTAATGATTTATATATCATGAGATAGACATGTCTGTAATGACAAGTAAATCTGGTTCAGTGATACAGGGCTGGAAGGGGGAGTGAACTCGGTTCTGTAATGGACTTGGTCCACTATGATGTTTTTTGCAATGAGCCTTGACTAATATGAAATGATTTTCGATTCATATTTGTGCATGGAAAATAATTTCATGTCTTATGTTATGAATATAGGGATCACATAGCACTTTTATGATTTATCCCATGATATGATATTGTGATATTTTATATGCAGGATAATATTTTCTAATGTTAGGTTCTTATTAGCATGATATGATTTTTATTTCAGTTTTTACACTAACTGATAATTTGAGCTCATCCTTTTATATGATATTTTCATGAATACATGAACAAGGGTATTATGTATGATATTCCTAAAGGGAGTCTAGTTTTGGACAAATAAATGGGAGACAATGAATATTTTTTTGAACCAGTTGTTTATATTTCCCAGTATCTGACGTCAATATAACTATACGGTCCTTTCAGGTTTTTATTATATGTTTCAATGAATTTACTTCAATTCTGAATTAATATCAATTTATTTAACGTATG
The DNA here is from genome assembly GCA_963277665.1 of Viscum album. NCBI lineage: Eukaryota > Viridiplantae > Streptophyta > Magnoliopsida > Santalales > Viscaceae > Viscum > Viscum album. Next base: position 1,060,730,222 of record OY728120.1, on the reverse strand, counting down.
GTCCTTTATATTTGGTATTAGAGGAATGTTATAGTTATCATTTGGAAACTAATCTGAGAATGTCATGATGTTATGTCTAAGTATATGATACAATCCTAGTGTTTTAGAAATGACCATGAATAACCTAGGATAAAACCTAAAGTTTATTAAATCAATATTTTATTATTGATTATGTTGTTTTCATATTATGATTAGTGTTGAACACACTATGCTTCTTGGATTAAGTCAACAGATGGAACTCAAAGGAACAGTGCTAATGCTAAAGGTGATGGGAAATGCAATGATTTTCCCCCTAAGCAAGCAAATGTTATGGGAGATGGAATGAAAAATATTGTATCCATGTTCACATAACTTTCTCAAGCTATGAATTATATTGGACATCCAATCTATCATATGAGAGGGAAACATTCTGTTGAATCCTTCTATAGGGAGCGTCCACATTTATTCAAAGGGTCTTGTGACCCATTAGTGGATAAACAACGAATAAGTACCACTAAAAAGATATTTTCAGTTCTATAATGTTTGGAACATGATAAAGTCATCATACTAGTATATTTATTGGAAGGAAAAGATGAAAAATTGTGGAATATTATCAAGAATATGAGTCAAAAAGATTAAATTTAGTCCATGTTATGGGACGAGTCCAAGAACTCATTTTTCAATAAGTAGATTCCTCATATTCATTGAACAATGATGGAGAAGTAATTCCTTGAACTTATGAAAAAGGATGAGGAATCCATTGGTACCTATGAATAAAATTTTACACGACCTTCAAGGCAGTCTTCTAGAATTATTATCCAACATGATAGTAAAATTGATTGATTCATTATTGAATAAACCAAGTATCCGGAGGGAATTATCCAAAGGGACATCAATAGTTATGAGGAAATTTTTTGATGTGAAATCATGGTTGATATGGAGATTGGCATAACCCATCATTCATATGGATTTCACATGATGAGAAAAATGTAATTCATAGGAAATTATAAAGACCAAACTGAAATAAAGATGAGTTTTCCCTTATGCACAATGTACAGAAAGAAACAAGAAGGGAATTGTTTTAAAGTGACTAGAAAATATTTTAATTGTGGAAAATAAGGTTATTGGGAAATTGATTGCTAAAGTGATGGGGAAAAGATTTCAAATGATATGGACAATGAAAAGGCTATGAAAAATGTACCTCTAACATATCAAAGTTATAGGAGCAATGAAATGGGGAATTATTCCAATAAATTCTCTATTCCAATTGTGATTGACGATGATAGACGTCAAACAACTCTTAATGCTAATAACAAAGGAAACTCACATTCAATCACTATCAGTGATGTAGAGTTTGATAATGATGTGGTGAAAGGTACGCATACCTTCCACTCTAAGAAAGATAATGTTTTATTTGATTATGGATTCACCCACTCTTTTATTTATAAAGAATTTTCAAGTGGTATAATTGTATTACCTCAAAAAATAAACGTTGATTTAGCTATATCAACTCCTAATGGCACAATAGTCGCGTTAACAGATTATAATTATTCTCTAGTTGATTTTTGTGGGAAAGTGATTCATAAAAATCTAATAATCCTAATTATTTTTGAATTTCATGTGATTTTTGGTATGTATTAGCTTTATCTATGGGGATTTTCTATCAATTTCGAAGGAAGGGAAGTCACATTTCATATTCCAGATAAATCTATGATCATCTGTCGATACTAGTATGAATATAAACTTCAAGTAAAAATTTCTTCCATATTATGGGTCCTGATTCCAATAAATTAATGTTATATATCTTATATTGTGGGGGAGAAAATCATGATTAAGAATACACCCATTGTACTAGAATTTGATGATGTATTTCCGAATGAATTTCCTAGCCTTCCACCAATGTGCGATCATGATTTTTCAATAGAACTCATACCAGCTTCTACACCTATTACAAATACACCTTATAAAATTACCTCATTTGTGTTTCAAGAATTAACGAATAAAATCCAATAGAATCTTGATAATGGATTCATACGCCCAAGTGCTTCACCTTGGGGAGAACCTATTTATTTTTTTAATAAAAAAGTTGGATCAATGAGACTATGAAATGATTATTAAGAACATAACAAGATCACTATCAAGAATAAATATAATCTTCCCAGAATTGATGACTTGTTGGACCAACTACACAGAGCTCATTACATTTCCATGATTGATATACATCCAGGATATCATCAATTAAGGGTCAAAAATGATGATATACCAAAGATGGAATTCTGTACAAGGTTTGGAAACTATAAATTTATGGAGATTCCTTTTGGTATTACTAATTCCCCTGCTATCATCGTGGATATAATGAATAGAGTATTTAGAGACTATATTTATCAGTTTTTGGTAGTCTTTATACATGATATTCTAAAGGAATAACATTAAGATCACTTGAGAATTGTATTGAAGACCCCGATAAAGGAGAATATTTATTCCAAATTTACCAAGTGTAACTTTTGGATTAAAATGGACTCATTTTTGGGTCACATAATCTCAAGAGAGGGGATATCTGTGGATTCAAAAAAATAGAGGTTATTGAAAGATGATAGAGGCCAAAAATTGTAACTGAGATCAAACATTTTCTTGTTTTGTCTGAATATTATCGATGTTTTTTGAATTATTTTTCATGATAATATAATCCAATCACCAATTTGTCTATTAAAGGAGTTAATTTCATTTTGACGGAGGATTAAGAAAAGAATTTAAAATTTCTAAAAAGAAGTTTAGCCAGTGCACCTATGCTCAAACTGCCTTGTAGTGGAGAAAGGTTTGTGATATGCATTGTTTCATATAAGAAGTGGAAGTGGTGTGTTCTCATGAAAAATGATATGGTGATAGCTTATGACTCACGATAGTTGAAAATCCATGATCACAATTACCCAACTCATGTATTTGAGTTAGCTGCAGTAATCATTGTATTAAAAAATTAGAGTCATTATCTTTATGGTGATAGGTGTTATATTTATACAGATCATAAAAGTTTAAAATATATTTTCACACTAATGAAGATGAATATGAACTAAAGAAGTTGGTTGGAATTGATTAATGATTATGACTTCACAACACATTACCGCCCTGTGAAAGTGAACAATGTGGGAGATTCTTTGACTCGAAAATACCATGCTAGTTTACCCATGATGAGGATCACGAAAGTCCAATATTTATTGATTTCATAAGAATGCATTATGAATTATTAATGGAAGGGGAAAAATCTTATCTTTATCAAATGAAAGTTCAAACATCTATTCAAGTGTAGAATAAATAGGCGTATAAGGGAGATGTAAAGTTACCAATGTTGTTGAAAAATGTTGATGAATTCAACCTTGATTGTGAGTAAATAATAAGGATCAGAAACCTAATTTTTATTACTACCATAATATAATTATATAATGATCTATTGGACGTGGATCATACTTTTTCATTCACTATTCACCCTAGAAGATCAAAGAAGTATATGGACCTGAAAGATTAATTCTGGAGGGTTGGAATGAAATGATATTTGATCAAATATGTCCCTCGAAGCTTGGTTTGTTAATATGTTATGGATGAGAGACAGAATTCTAAGGGGTTGTTACAACCATTACCTTTACTAGAATGGAAATGGTAAAAATCACTATGTACTTTGTTATCAGACATCCCAAAACATCTAATGGAAATAATTCTATCTGGGTTATAGTTGATAGTCTTTCGTAGTGGACACACTTCATTGCTATTATTGAGGATTTTTCTCTTGAAAAACATTCCCGGATATATGTAAAGGAAGTGGTAAGATTGAATGGAGTACCACATTCCATTATATTTGATCATAATCTGATGTTTACCTCAATGTTCTGGAGAAGTCTTCAACATGATTTGTATACAGAGATATGTTTCAGTACTACCTATCATCCTCAAACAGACAGTCAGTCTGAGAGGAAAATTCAAACATTGGTAGACATGTTGAGCTTTATCTATGGATTTAAAATGTGGTTGGGATCATCACCTACCATTGGTAGTATTTTCATAAAATAATAGCTTTCACTCCAGTATTCATATGTCTCTTTATGAAGCCCTCTATGTATAGAAGTGATGAACTCCAACATTCTGGGATGAAGATGGGGGAATAAAGCAATTAGGACCTGATCATGTTGATGATATGGAAGAAAAGGTGATATTTATTAAACAACACATAAGATCAACTGAGATTCGAAACAATTTTATGCTGAAAACCGAATAAAAGACATAGTGTTTGAAGTTGGTTATTAGGTGTTCTAACAAATATCTACCTATGAGAGAGTAATAAGATTTGGAAAGAATATAAAGTTGAGCCCTATATATATTGGCCCATTTGAAATATTGGATCGTATTGGGAAGGAAGATTTCAGATTGTAACTTCCACTGAATCTATCCCAATTTCATGATGTTTTTTCTATATCTCGTATGAGAAATTACATTCCTAATACATTACATGTACTATGCTCAGAAGATGAATCTCTTGAGCAAGATCGTTCTTTTGAAGAACAACTGAAAGACATCCAAGATAGTTGCAAAAAGGTTCTACGAGACATGACTTCTTTCTTGGTTAATGTTTTATGGTAGAACCATCAATTTGAATAAGCTACATGGGAACATGAGGATATGATTAGGGATAGGTATCATCATCTTTTTGTTACCAAGTGATAAATTTAAAGGGAAAAATTAGTTTAAGGGGGGTAGAATGTAACACCATGATGTTTTTATGAATTATTTTTCTTTAAATAACATTCATTCATCAATATATTTATTTGAAAGTAATCATAAGTTTAAACGAACCATGATATTCCGGTAACATAAAATTATTTTTGTAGCCTAGATTTTAGGTTGGCGGGAATAATTATAACTAACTTATGCAAATGCATTTTTAATTTGTTGGTTATTAATTATTTGTTAAAATATAAATCAATTAGATATTTTTATTTTTGAGTGAATTAATTTATTCTAATAAAATTAATGATATATATGTGTTATATACTTAATAACAAATTTTTCATAATCATACAATGTATATTTTAGTCATAGGATATGAATAAGACATTATTTTATGTATAAGAACCTATTTTTTAAAAGCTTAATTTTACACCTTTGAATGGAAAACCCATTTTAGATTAACATTTTGACACATTAATAATTTCTATATGAAAACATAATCATTCTATTTTGAAGTGGGACATAAAAATTTACTTTGGAAAAAGTTATGATATTTTTATGATAACTTTCTTGTTTTGATGAATAGTAAAAATAAAGTGAATTTTTATTAAAAAGAACATTTTTCATCAAGTTAATTTATATGAATAAATTATAATGTTGAATGGTTTTAAAGTATGAATAGAATAATTCTTAACCATTAAATATAATTTATGTCATTGTCATTAATATTCCATTGAATTCATAGAAAAAAACATTTCAGTCTTTTACAATGTTTTAACTTTATAAACCCATTTTCTCAACAACGTGATTAATTTTAAATTAATTAATGCAACTTCATTGTTTTTAATTTTAAAAAATGAATTCCATAATTGGAATAATTAGGTCCAAATTAGGTTTCTAGGTTACTTTCATTTTTTGGCATTATGAATAGTATCTTTGTTATTATTTTTATTACCATTGTTAAAGGTAAATCAGGTAATTAATGGTAAAAATAATATTATAAAATTTTCTTAATGCCTGTAAAAATTCTATTAGATGACTAAATTAGACCCTTATTATCTACTGTTCTAAATAGAATAACATTACATACACTTACCTATGAAAATGACATGGATTTAATAAAAACCAATGAAATGGAAAAAATGACACAATCTTATTTTAAATATCTATATTAATTGTGATATATATATATATAACTAAGAGATAAAAATAACTATAGATAGCCGTTGGAAATATAAGAGAGTTACCTAAATCATAGAAATTGATTTAAATTTTTTTGAGATAAAATAATTACCATTAATGATGACACAATAGTGATGTAGAAATTATTTTATTAATAGAAATATCAAAGAAATGGTTTTAAAAATATTGAAATAAATATCATATTAACTAATTAATTTTCTAAATGAATTCTCCAGTTGACTATGACATGTTAGTATTGTATTAAATATTTTAGTTCTTATTTATCTTATATTTTAAATTTTTTTAATGTCTCATAAATGATTAGTGTTAAAATTTACACTCTTGACATTTCAGAAAGATAAAAATTTATTAAAATATTTAAAATCATAAACAAATTTAAAAAATAAAAAGTAATTATTATAAGGTTATTAATGTTATAAATTATATATTTATGGTCAATTATCACAATATAAGTAAATATTCATTACCAATAAATATTTAGAATGTTATTACCAAAATTAAAAATTAATAGAATAACTATGTTTCAATTAAAAAGATATGGTTTTAATTGGTAGCCTATGATGTGAAAAACTTATTGGTTGATGATATTGCAACCCTTTATCATCTCATATCTGAATTTGGGACACTTTGGATGTTTTTGGAGAATATTTTATTTTATTATAAATTAATATTTTTGAGAATTTCTTAAAGTGCCCCTCTCATCCCTTATAAAAGGGAACCTCCTCCCTCTCATATTCACTCCATTTTGAGCCATCAATCTCAGGAAACCCCTGACCATATCACTTATAAACATCCCTTTTTACATTCTACAGTTTTCGTTCTTCTCAATAGACCAACTATTGTGCACTAAGAGGAAATTTAAATGAGGCACGTTGAAGAAGAAGTAATCTCTTCTAACGATTCTTTAAAATTTATTTCATTTTATAAAACCACATCATTAGTTGTTTCATTATAAAGTAATAAAATCAGTATGAATTATATACTCATATGTTATTATAAATATGAAACTACCCAATTTCACCTTCTATCAATCCAACAAAAAATGAAATCGTGGCACGTGTGTGGTTACAGCTTACCATCTCCACGTCATGGTGTAATTTATTTTCCATCACCACCATATATTGATGGGTATAATGGTGGAAATAATAACTATATATGATTATTTTAAGATTAAAATAATTTTGATATAATTTACATTATCTATCTCAATACTATTCATAATTATGGGAATAATATCATCGCTCGTGCATACACACAACATACCATATCCACGGTGCGATGTGATTCGTTCTACATAATCATTATTATAACACACTTATTAAATAAATTGAATGATAAATATGATATATATTATACTAATATCATAATATAAATTATATAACTATGACGTGAAATGAGGAATAAGAACTTATCCAAGAAAACATACATAACAATATAAAGCAGCTAATACCCAAATAACGAGTAACAATGAAATGTTACTAACAAAAAGATGAAAATATGATCATAAATGATGTAATAAAAAATATTATGGCTCTTGAATAAATCAATGATGTTATTTAAATCATTATACTGGTGTTTTAGATACACACAATGCATATCAGACCTATGGAAAGGGTTAAATTATCCAATCTTGTTTTATCTGAGATTTCATGTTTGAAATAATCTACTAGGGATATATTTATCATCCATGACCATGATTTCTAAAAATATACTCATAAAAGTTTTTCTATTATTATATGTATTATTAAATTCAATTTTTTCATTTTTCCTTTTACTACCTTTTTTTGAAGGAATCTTTCTATTTTTTACCATACGAGATACTTTTTGACTTTTCTGAAAAAAAACTATGAGGAGAATTGTTTTTTAACTTATAAAACATTTATTGGATTTTAAATATTTATAATGAGTTACTTAAATGAATATTCTTGTAAAAATTTACCTATGTATTCTCAAATAAATTGTTTTCTTTTAAAATTGTAAGTCATTTTGAGAAAATAAAATGTTTTTGAATGAGAAAGGATATTTTCCTCATGAATGAAGCTCAAGTGTTTTATCAAAATTAATTTCCATACAAGATTACATAGTTTTATGTTTCTGTAACTATAATTTATATTATTTTATTGTGTTACTGATGGATATTTATTTACTAAATTCATTTCTTTATATCAATTATGATGGAATGATGTATAAGAAACCCATTTTATTTCATGGGTTTTGCACCGGTGAATGTTTCTATGTTTTTGTGGAACACATAAGAATGGTTTCATTATGAGATGGGTGGGACATATATCTCCCTCAAATGAATTGGGTAAAGTTTTATATCTCATTAGATAGACATGGATGGAATGACAAGTAAATCTGGTTCAGTGATAAAGGAATGGAACGAGCAGTGAACTCGGTTAAGTAATAGACTTTGTTTTCTATGATGGTCTTGTAAATTATCCTTGACTAATATGAAATGTTTTTCTATGATTATATGTGTTTGAAAAAAAATAAAGTCTTATGTTATGACTATTGGGATTATATTTTAATTTTATGATTAATCCCATGACATGATATTGTGATTTTTTATATGGAGGATATAATATTGAAATGTTATGTTCTTATGAATATGATATTATTGTTATTTATTTTCTTCCATTACTAAGCATTTGAGCTCACCCTTTTATATGTATCGTTTCCCTGAGACAGGAATAATAGTATTAATTATGATATTCCAAGGAGGAGTATAGTTATGGAGAAATAAACATGAGACAACATAGATGTTTTGTAAACCAATTGTTTGTATTTTCTTGTTTCTAATGACACTATACATATATGTTCTTCTCATGGTTTTGTTATATGTTTCAATATATTTACATCAATTTTGAAGTAATATCTATGTATGTAAAGTATGATACTTTATATTTTGTATCATATGAAAGGTAAAGTTTACACTTGGAAACTAGGATGATAAATACTTAAGGATATGTCTAGGTATATGATAAAATACTAGTGTTTTCAAAATGACCATGAATAACCTAAGATATAACCTAAATTGCCCTAAATTAAAATTTTATTCTTTATTATGTTGATTTCTTTTTATTATTATTGTTTCTCACACTATTATTCATGGTTTTATTCAATTGATAGAACCCGAAGGAACAATGTTAATGCTGAATGTTATGGACAATGCATTGATATTCCCCCTAACCAACCAAATGTTAGGGGAGATGGGATTAAAAATCTTATATTCATGCTCACAAAACATTCTGAAGAAACAAATCATGTCAGACATCAAAAAGAGAAAATGACGGAGAAACATTCTGTTGAATCCTTTTGAGGAATCATTTACTTCATTCAGAGGGTCTTCTGATCCATTAGTGGATGGACAATGGATCAGTACCACAAAAAAGATATTTTTAGATCTAAAATGTTTTTAACATGATATATTCATCTTAGTAGTATATATTTTGGAAGTTGAAACTTATAAATGGTGGAGTCTTATAAAAAATAAAAGGCAAAGGGATGAAATTGAGTCCATGTAATTCGATGAGTTTAGCAACTTCTTTATCATTATGTACTTTCCTTGTATTCTTCAAAAAAATATGGAGAAAGAGTTCCTTGAGTATAAGAAAAAGGATGATAAATCTGTTGGTACCTACAATGAAAATTTTACAAGAAATTCAAGGCACGCTTTGGGAATTAATATCAAACATGACAGTAAAACTAATTGACTCTTTAGAGGAGTAAAACCATATCTCCAAAGGGCATTACACACAAGGGACATAAAAATCTACAAGGAAACTTCAAGATGTTCTCTCAAGTATTAAATGTATATTACAGTAACCAATCATTTATATAGGTTTGATTCGAAGAGTAAAATAGAACTCAATGGAAAATATAAAGGCCACACTGAAAAGAAGATGATTTTCTCTTTATGCTCAAAGTGTGGAGAGAAACACGGAGGGAATTTTCTTAAAGTTACTAGTAATAGTTTTATGTTTTGAAAAGAAGTTCATCGGGAAATTGAATGCCAAATTGATGGGAAAACAAATTTAAAATGATGTGAAGAAGGAAAAGGCTTCACAGAATACACCTCCTACAATTCAATGTTAAATGTGAAAGGAAATGGGTCATTGTTACAATCAATGACCTAATAGACGGGTGATTTATGATGATAGATATCAAAAACCCCTTAAGGAAAAATAAAAAGGAATGTCACATGAAATAACTATTGGAGATGTGGAGTATGATAATGAAGTGTTGAAAGGCACCCTTACCATCCACTCTAAAATAGAAAATGTTTTATTTTATTATGGATCAACCAACCCATTTATTTCTGAAGAATTTTCAAAGTGTATCTATGTATTAACTAAAAAATTAAACATTCTGTTAGCTATGGAAACTCCTAATGGATTTACAGTCACAGAAAAAGTTTATAATACTTCTTTGGTCGATTTTTGTGGGAAAGTTCTTCCTGCCAATCATAAGATCCTTCCTATAATGTAATTTGATGTGTTATTTTAGCTTGGATTGGATTTATCTATATGGAGCTCATATCAATTCCCAAGGAAGGTAAGTCACATTTAAAATTCAAAATCAATCTATGATCATCTATCGATGCAAGGATGAATATAACCGTCTAGTTGAAATTTCTTCTATATTATGAGTCTATATTTCAATAAATGAAGGTTATTTGTCCCAAATGGTTGGGTTGAAACTCACAATTAAAAATAGACCAATTGTATGATAGTTTTATAAAGTCTTTCTAGAAAAATTTCACGTCCTTCCACCAAATCGTGATGTTGAGTTTTCTATAGAACTCATACCAGGTTCTATTCCTATTTCAATGTCACCTAATAAAATGGACCCTTTTGAGTTGTAGGAATTGAAGAAGAAACTCCCAAATAATCTTGATAAAGGATTCATACACCCTAATGTGTCACATTGGGGAAAACCTATTCAGTTTTCTATGATGAAAGATTGATTAGTGAGACTCTAAATTGATTATCGAGAACTTAACAAGATCATTATCAAGAACAAATATCCTCACCCCCACATTGATGACTTATTTTACAAACTATGCAAAGCACAATACATTTACAAGATTGATCTACGTTCAAGATAACATCAATTAAGGGTGAAAAGGGAGTATATATCAAATATGGCATTGCATACAATGTATGGAAACAATGAATTTATAAATATTCCTTTTGGTCATACTAATTGCCTATATATATTTATGGATCTAAAGAATGGAGTCTTTAGACACTATCTTGATCAGTTTGTGGAAGTCTTTAGAGATGATATTCCTGTCTATTCAATGAACAGGGAAGAACATGAAGATCAAATGAGAAATTTATTTAATACCATAATAATGGAAAACTTTTATGCCAAATTTACCAAGTGTGACTTTTGGATAAAAAAAGTTTCAATTTTAGGTCAAATAATCTCAATAGAGGGGATAACTCTAAATCTGAAAAAACCGAGGTTATTGAATGATGGTCGAGACCAACAATGGTAACTGAGATCCGAATGTTTCTCGATTTATTTGGATATTATCGATGTTTTGTGAACGATTTTTTCACAATTATCTAATTGAATAAACAAGATGACTCGGAAAGGAGTCATGTTCGTTAAGATCGAGGAATGTGAAGAGAATTTCAAAGATCTCAAAATAGGGTTAGATGGTACACACTTGCTCACAATGCCTTGTTGTGGAGAATGGTTTGTGATATACAATAATGCATCTAATAAGGGGATGGGGTGTGTTGTTGTGAAAAATGAAATTGTGATTGCTTATGAATCACGACAGCTGAAAATCCATGAGAAAAAATATCCAACAAATGATTTAGAGTAAGCTGTGGTAATCTTTTCATTTAAAATATGGAGGAATTATCTTTCTGGTAGATGGTGTGATATTTATACTGATCATAAATGTTTAAAGAATATTTTCACAAAAAATGGGATGAATATGCACCAAAGAAGTTTATTGGAATTGATTAAAGATTACGAGTTTGGAATACATTACCACCCCGTGAAAGAAAACAATGTAGCAGATGCTTTGAGTCGAAAAGACCATGCTAGATTATCCATAATGGGGATCAAGAAATAACCAATATTTATGGATTTTCAAAGGATGGATCCTGAATTTTTATTGGAAGGGTAGACATAATATCTTTCTTAAATAAATGATCAAACATCTATTGATGTAAAGATTAAAGAGGCCTAGATAAAAGATGTAGGGTTCCTAATGAAGGTGAGAAATGTTCTGGAATTGAATCTTGATTGTGATGAAATAATAATGTCCATGAATTGGATTTTTATTCCACCCATAACAGAATTAAAGAAGGATCTATTGGATGAGGCTCATAGTAATTCATCCTCTATTCACCCAGGATGCAAAAAGATGTACCGGGACATGAAATAGTACTTATTGTTGGATGGAATGAAAAGAGATGTCTCTGAATATGTCTTTCGATATTTGGTTTGTCAGCAAGGTTAGGCTGAGGGACCGAAGACTAAGGGGATGTTACAACCATTACCCATAGTTGAATGGAAATGTTAAAACAACACTATGGAAATTATCATCACACTTCCCAAAACAGCCAAAGGAAATAACGCTATCTTTGTAATAGTTGATAACCTTATGATGTCAGTACACTTCATTACTATTAGAGAGGATTCCCATATTGATGAAATTTCTAGGATATATCTAAAAAATTTTGTAAGATTGCAAGGAGTACCACTTTCCATTATATATGATTGGGATTTGAGGTTTACCTCAATGTTCTAGAAAATTCTTTAGAATTCTCTTGATACAGAGTTATGTTTCAGCACTACCAATCATCATCCGATAGAAGGTCAGTCTGATAGGATAATTCAAACTCTAAAAGACATGTTGAGAGAATTATCTATGGATTTCAGTGGTTGTTGGGATCAAACCCTACAATTGGTGGAATTTTATTACAAGAATTTATTTCACTCTATTATTCATAAGGATCCTTATTAAGCCCTCTATTGAAAGAAATACAGAACACCAACTTGTTGGATGAATTTGGGGAAAAAGCTATTAGGACCTGATCTTGTTGATAAAATGGAATAAAAGGTCATACTATTCAATAACACATAAGAGCATCTCCAAGCCAAAAAAACAAGTTATTCGGACAACCGAAGAAAATTATTAGAGTTTGAAGTTTGTGATAATGTGTTCTTACGAATATTCCCCTAAAAGAGAGTAATGTAATTTGGAAATAAGGGAAATATAATCCCAAGATATATTAGTCGTTTGAAATACATGACTGGGTTGGGAAGGTATCTTTTCTATTGAATCTTCAACATAATACCTCTCATGTTTATGATGTGTTCCATGTATCTCTCCTGATAATGTACATACCAAATCCTTCAAATTTACTAAGCTCAAAAGACGTACTGCTGGAGAAAGATCTTTCATATGAATAAAAGCTAATAGTGATCCTGTATCGTAGAGAAAATGGTTATACAATAAAAGACCTGTCACTTGGTTAATTTTTATATGGAGGAACCATAAATTGGGAGAAGCTTCATCAGATATTGAGGATATGATGATAGAGAGGTATCCTCATTTTTTTTTACCAAGTGATGAATTTCATTGGTAAAATCCAGTTTATGGGGGGTAAAATGTAACACCTAGAGGTTTTTATGAAATAATTTTCATTAAATAATTTTTGTTCTTTAGTAGCTTGCTTTGCAAGTAATAATGAGTTTAAATGAACCCTGATATGCCCTAAATATAAAATTACCATTATATCCTACCAGTTTGGTTAGCAGAAATAAGTATAACTAACTTTTGAAAATGCATTATGAATTCATTGGATATTAATTATTTTTGAAAAATAAAAATAATTAATTTTTTTATTTTTTAGTGAATTATATTTGGTAATGAAATTAATGAGATATATGTGTTATATAGTTAATAAAATATTTTTTACATTCAATCAATGGATATTTTAATCATAGGATATGAAATAAACCGAATTTTATCTATAAGAACATTTTATTTTAAAAGCTTAATTTTACACCATTGAATGGAGAAGCCACATTAAATTAATATTTTGACACATTAATTATTAATATATGAAAACATAAACATGTTATTTTTAAGAGGGATATAAAAATTAAATTTGGCTAAATTTATGATATTTGTTTGATAACTTTCATGTTTTGATGAATATTAAAAATACGCTAAATTTTAATTAGAAACAACTTTTTTCCTCAAGATAATTTATATAGATAAATTATAATATTGGAAGGTTTCAAATTATAAATATAATATATTTTTACCATTTAATATAATTTATTTCATTATCATTAATTTTACATTGAATTCATAAGTAAAAACATTTCAATATTTTACAATGTTTTAACTTTTAAAACTTGTTTTCTAAACAGTGGGATGAATTTTAAATTATTTATTGAAATATCTATGTTTTTAATTTTTAAAAATTGATTCCATATTTGGAATCATTGGGTCCAAATTATATTAATATACTAATTTTATTCATGGGGATTATGAATAGTAACATGGGTAACTATTTTTATTACCATGGTTAAAGGTAAATCATGTAATTAAGGGTAAAAATAATATGTTAAAATTACCTTAACAACAATAAAAATCCTATTTGATGGCTAAATTAGACCCATATCATATATTCATCTTAATGGAATAAATTTATGACCACTTACCTATGAAAATGATATGAATGTAATAAAAACTATTTAAATGGGAAAAATGTCAAAATCTCATTTTATATAAATATATTAATTTTAATATATAGATAAATAGGATACAAATAAACAATTAATAGAAACTAGAAATCAAAACGAATTTCCTACATTATATAATTTTATTTATAATTTATATAGATTAAATAATTACCATTAATAATAACACAGTAGTGATGTAGAAATTATTTTATTAATACAAATATCAGATAAATTTTTTTAAAAAATTAAAATAAATATCATATAAACTATTTAATGTTCTCATAGAATTATATAGTTTAATATGACAATTTAGGATTTTATTTAATATTTTTTGTCAAATTTATCTTCTTTTTGAATTTTAGTTTTGGTCTAATTAATGATTAGTGTCGAATTTGACACTATTTACCTTTTATAAACCCAACATTTTATTAAATTATTTAAAAATAATAAAATATAAAAAATTGATAATTGATAATTATATGGTATAAAAATTCATAAAGTATCCATTTATGGTCAATTAACACCACATAAGTAAAAATTCATTACCATTAATTATTTAGAATGTTATCACCACATTTAAAAAATAGTATAATAACAAAGTGTTAATTAAAATGATAAGGTCTAAATTGATGAAATAAGTGGTCCAAGATTTATTCGTTGATGATATTACAACTCTATATAATCTCATATTCTAATTTGGGACACTTTGGATGTTTTTGGGTAGGGTTTTATTTTATTATAAATTAATATTTTTTTTTGATTTTCCTAAATTGCCCCTCGAATCTCTTATAAAAGGGAAGCTCTCCCTCCAATCTTCACTTAATTTTGAGCCATGAGGCTCATCCAACCCATTAAAATTTCTCTTATAGACTTCTCTAATATCATTCTAGGGATTCTGGTCTTATCAAAAGCCCAAATCTAGTTACATTAGAAAAAATTTAAAGGAGGCAGTTGAGGAGAAAGTAATCTCTTCTTTTGATTCTTTAAAATTTATTTCTCCTTCTACTTTATCTCCATTAGTTGATTCATTATAAAGTAATAACATTAGTATGACTTATATACTGATATTATATTTTAAATATGAAACAAACCTATTTCCCCTTCTATCCATACAATGAAAAATGAAATCACCGGCCTGCGTACGTACAGCTTACCGTCTCCACTCCATGGTGTAATATATTTTTCACCACCACCTTACATGGATGCGTATAGGGGTGAAAATAGTAACTATATTTTATTATGGTAACATTTAACTAATTCTCAGTTACTATAAATCATCCACTTCAACATCATTCTACAATTATGGGAACGATATCGCCGCTCGTGCGTACGTACGGCTTACTGTCTAGAGAGTGCGATTCAATCCATTCAACATAATATTTAATAAAAAATGATTATATATATAAATTGAATGAGAATATATGATATATATTATACTAATACCGTGATTTAAATGTATAACTATTACCTAATAAAATAAATAATAACTTATCTGACAACACATATATAAGAACATAAAGCAGTTACTGCCCGAATAACGAGTAAGAATGAAATGTTATTGTCAAAAAGTTGAAAAATGATCAAAAATGATATCATACAAAATATTATGATTCTGTAATAAATCAGTAACATTATTTAAATCATTATATAGGAGTTTATGATACATACAATGAATATTGGACCTATATTAAGGGATAACTTTTCCAATTTCGTTTTATCTCAGATTGGTAATTCATAAGTATCTATTGGGGATATATTTATCATCCATTTCCATTTTTTCTAAAACAAATTTCATAAAATATTTACTATTATTCCATGTATTTTTAAATTCATTTTACCTATTTTTTACTTTTACTACATGTTTTGGAATGAATCTTTCTTTTGTTTACCATAGGAAGTAATTTTTTTACTTTTCAAGAAAAAGTATGAGGAGAATGTATTTTTACATATAGGGAATGAACAAGTTTTTACATATTTACAACATTTTATTTCCAGGAATATTCCACTACATTTTTATAATTTTATTTCCAAATAAATTCTTTTCTTTTAAAATTGAATGACATTTTTAGAAAATAAAATGTTTTTGATGAAGAACAGATATTTTCTTCAAGAATAACGCTCTAGTGTTTTATCAAAAAAACTCCATCTATGATTATATAGGTTTATGTTTCTTTTCATGATTTTAATATGATGTTATTGGGTTTATGATGGAATTTTATTTAGGAAATTCATATTTTTATATCAATTGTGATGGAATGATGTTTAAGAAAACCATTTGATTTCATGGGTTATGCTATGGTAAATGATTCTATGTTTTTGTATAACAAGTAATAATGGTTTCTAAATGAAATGGGTGGGATCTATATATCACTCCAATGAGTTGGGTAATTATTTATATCTCATGAGATATATTTGGCTGGAAAGGCATGTAAATTGTGTTCAGTGATACAAGGCTGGAACGAGAAGTGAACTCAGTTCAGTAATGGAATTCGTCCACTATGATGGTCTTGGAAAGGATCCTTGACTAATAGGAAGTGATTTTCTATGCTTATGTGTGTATTCCAAAGAAATTAGTGTCTTATATTATAACTATTTAGATCACATTTCACTTTTATGAATTATCCCATGACATGATATTATGATATTTTTAATACAGGATGAGATTTTCAAATGTTATGTTCTCATGAATATGATATGATTGTTATTTAATTTGTTTACCCTTACTAAGAATTTGATCTCACACATTTATATGTTTCTTTCCCCTTGAAATGAAGAAGGGTATTATGTATGATATTCCAAAAATAATTCTAGTTACAAAGAAATAAATGATAGACAATGTAGATGTTTTATTATCGAGTTGTTTATGTTTCCTAGTTTCTAGTGACACTATACCTATAATTTCCTATCATGGATTTTTTATATGTTGTAATAAATTTACATCAATTATGATGTAATAACAATGTATGTAAAGTATGGGTCTTTATAAGGGTGACACACTATGTGTGTCTAGAATCTAGTAAAATAATATATTATTATTTTTTATTTAACATGTTGAATAAATATTATTCCCATATGTGTTTTAGAAATTATTCATGTATGCATGATCACATTTATTTCATCACTAGTTATATGAGAAAATATATTATGAGAAGAATATTTAATAAATATTTATTTTCTATTTAGTGAATAAAATATTTATCTATTTATTCGATAATAATGTAGTGATATTTATTTAATCAATACATATACATTATTCAAGGACTGATAAAGATTTTGGAGGAATTTTGGATTGAGTTTAATGGTCTAGTGAGAAAAGATAATATTGGATATTATTTAATTAAATAATATTTAATTATAATTTTCATGTTAAACACCTATCGATAAATAAAAATATTACTATTATTATTTGACATGGGGTTATTCTAGGACTAAATAAATAATAATGGAACTTGTGAAATTATTTTATTTGAACCCTAGCAATATAAATACCCAATTATGTTATTTTATTTAAAAAGAATTGAATTGTACATAAAATATTTTAGGAAGACCTCCTCAGCCTATAGAACTCTATTCTCTAATAACACACTCATGAATGGAGGGAAATCCTCCTCCATCGAATCAAGGAGAAATATTTGGAATAGGTTTTCATGCTGATCAAAACTGAACGTCGAAAGTGCAAGGATCATCCATTTTATCAAATAGAGACCCCATTAGTGATATATACATAATCATGGAACACATGTGGATTACCTCTAGTAGTGATCTATTCTTGGTTTCCAAAACATAGTGTCGGTGCACTCCAGATCAATTGTTTGACACATAAATGAAGAAAGAATTTATCAGTGGTAATTTTTTATCTAATCAAATTAATTTTAATAAATATATGTTGTTATCCCTTCTCTCAATATCCACACAATTATTGTATTTCTATTTCATTTACTCAATTTTGTGGATGATTGTGTTTATTGTCATATAGATCTTAAATTGATCAATTATAATGGAAAAAATTAATGTTGGGCACAACACATCACATGATTCTGTTGTGCCTAGAACCTAAAATCACTAAAAATATCCTCTTTGTCGGTCAGATATGGCTGAAATTTTTTATAGGACCAATAAATGTTTTGTATAAGTTGGTGAATATTATGGATATTTTTCCAAATTTGATGATGGACTAATGACCAAATATATCTTATGTGGATCATTGTAATAATAAATTTTCATTTTTAGTGGTGACTAATTAATTTTTAATATTTTACTATGGTTTGGTCACCATCATCATGGGAAGTAAATGAAATTTTCCACATGATTGGCGAGATATTTTTAGATCATTGAGATAGTTTGAAATGGGGATTATCAATTTGTTGTAGTATCTCAGTTGACTTAAATTCCTGATGGATTTCATATGTTTTAGTATAAGATTTATCATCCCACCCTTCTCATGTTTTGAATTATGATGAGATTTTTTGGAACCAGATGTGATGGTGGTCCGAACACCAATCCAAATATTTTAAAAATAATATATGATCCTATATGGGATTATTGTTCCACTAGTGAAATAGTTTTAGAGTAATGGAATAGATTCTCATGAGACGTGGGAGTTAGAAAAAATGATAAGGGGGAAATGGAAACATCTCTTATCAGATCAAACTTATTCAATGTTTCTTTCAAGGGATAAAATGTTATATAGTGGGGAAATTATCACATATTTTGTTTAAAGTATGTATTAATAATCATTATGATGGTTTCTTTCAGCTTCAGGATTTTTTGGATTGTTTTGGGTGGAAATAGGTAGAAATTGGGCAGCTAGACCACACCATGGAGGAAGTCATATTGTTCTTCCACTCTTCTTATGTGACATGGGTAGAAAAAAAATTCCCAATGTATAGGAATTGTCTTGTGTATAAGGAACTGGGAGTATCCCTATAGCCCATGGCCATAATTTTATTTCTATTTCATATTGACATGTGTACTTCTTCTCAAATATACTATGATTTGATACCGAAGTTAGTTGAGTATCATGGATAGCCTCTTGGGGGTGGTTTGATCAAATCCACCACAACAATGGTTGGAATCACCATGACATGGTGATATATTTTTAAATTTTCTAAATGTATAATCTGGAATCCATGTCTTCTAGGGTTTTTATGTCCATTGATGATGGATTTTTTGATCCTTATTTTTGGGATTTTAATGAATCATTTACTCAGGTTTTCCTCTAAACCACCCATCATTTTCAACCATATAATATTTTTGACTAGATATGATTTCTTAGGTGAATTTTTTATCTTCTATAATTCACCTAGTTGTGATTTTATGTGATTTTTTATCATTAATAATCAATGTATTTTGAGGTATGTGGTTTCCATTAACCATCACATGATTCCATACATAAATTCTTAATTTTTATTTATACATAAAGGGTATAGAATCATAGTGTCTATTCATTCATGGGTTTTCATGTGGTCTTTTTTGTTTAAGGTCTATTATTTATTTATTAGATACATATTTTCCTTCGACATGTTGATCCTATTCAGTTTTTTGAAATTCCATATATTTGAGGTAGGTGGTTTCATGAAAAGCCTTTGTTTTAGGATCCACGATCGATTTACCATATTTATATGGTTTTACAAATTGTTTAATGCAATGGTTTATGTTTTTGGGAATGTGATAGTTTGGTATTATTTTGAAAAAACTATTTCAACTTTGGTATTATTAACTAAAATGGATTTTAATTCTTGTATTATTTTGAATATTGGTTGTTTGATTATTGATTTGTTATATTCTATTGAAATTGTTTGAACTTTTTATGTGAATACTCCACATGTGGGATATGTAAAATTGTATACTAGGGTACATATAAGGGTGGTATATCTTGGATAATAATGATATGAAGGATTGTGGAAAGTATGAAAGGGTTCACACTAAAACTCTACCTAATCTATGATATAAAATAGGTTTCACTTAATGGGGTGTTCTCATATCCATTGAATCCTTTCCTAGATATTCATGAAAAAAATCAGTACTTAATCACAAATATGTGCATATCCTAGCTATCCCTAAAATATCATATCCATGGACTTGGTTTCCTTATTGATTTATTTTGAAATCGATATTTTTGATTGCTTTGAGAAAAGATATTAAAAGAAATTTTTTATAAGAATCCATGAAATGATAAATTTACAAGGTTTTAATTAATCTATTAAAAACCATATTTCATGACATTTTTCATTAAATGAGTATAATATTTTTATGTTAAAAACTAATAATGAATCAATTGGTGGAATCCTACTCAACATGTTTTTCAAACACTCTACATATTCCATTGGGTATATATAGACGACTTTTTATCAGATGAATGATAAGGAATGGTGCCCATGGTGGTGGAAGGTAACCATGATTTTGGGTAATGAGGGTTTGGTTGTGTCATAATTGGATGTTGACCCATGTACCACGTGGATATGGTTTTTATTTTATCATGTATACTTTTATTTGTCTTTTTGGATTGGAACATGTATTTTCTATAAACTATTAGTCTTCATTGGTTTGAATATATATATATATGCGTGTTGAACTTCTTATATAAATTCTTTTTTTATTCATTTGTATTATATTTTTTGGTAAAAATCATTCCTAGTGGAATATCCTGATTCATAGGCACGTGTCACCTGCCCATGGCGATCATGAATTTTTTTATGGCCATATCACATTAAAGCTTAGGTGTCTATTTTAGGGAAGGCATGATATCATTTTTTACATACCTAAATATTATTATAGTTTTTTTAAAATACTAAATAACCATTGTGATTATAAATTAAACTAAAAGTTATTTTATAGAGTTATTCTGAGAGTACTCAATTAAAATACTAATAAATTCTCAAATATATAAATAAATAGAAGGATTTAAATTGAATTTTAACTAAATAATAGGGTGATTAAAATAATTAGTTTTCACTTCATTGTATAGGTGAACACACAACAACATAATGATTCATAAAAATAAATTATATGTTTTGATTAATATCTCATGTTTACTAAAAAATTTCAAGTTGTTGGATTAGGTAATTGATAATATTGAAATAGATCTTTTCATTAAAAACTGAATAAAAATATGAAAATACAAATTATATCCCAAATTATTAAAACATTTTAAATTTATAAATATATTAATATGTTATAAAAATCCAATGGAATTTATAATTTTTAAAATGTGTTCATTTTATGTGTAATGAATTTTTTTAGTATGTAGATATATTCTAAATTTATAGTTATATTTTTGTAATTTAATTTTCCTATCATATTTTTCATAAATACCTAAGAAAAATGGAGATGTATAAAAACCATTATACTCCCATTTACCATGTAATTAAACTAATTTTTAGTGAGTATCTTGGAAAAAATGTTATCATTTATGTTTGATTATTCAAATCATCAGTTTAATACAAATAAAAATGTCATTATGATATTATATTGCAATGATGATAGTAATACAATGATCAATTCTAATAAACTCCATAGTGAAATATATTTTATTGGATCTGTTTGGAAAAAATGAAATTTCAAATGTAAATGTTTTTTTCATTATGGAATTTTCTATTTTATTATAATGTAATATAAATATAGTGTCATTATACATAATTAAAACATTATCAAAATAAAAATAATGTGTTTTATGGTTTGAAAAACACTCTTTCAATATAGTGAAAGTAATTAGAAAACATATATCATGAGATCAACCATACTATGAAACCAAAACCAAGTATATAAAATAAATAAATAACTCATGTACCATTAATTGATTCATTATGCTATAATATTAAATCATGTTGGTCTGATTAATATACAATATAGGTATTCAATTTACTCCATACTATATGGTGTTTCCACATTTTCAATTGAATGACCAGATGCATAGGTAGGATTCTCACCACAAACATCACATTCTAGTATCTTGCGATGTAATAAGAGGATTGAAAGAGAGCTTGGGTTGTGGAAGTAATTGTAGAGATAACATGGGAAAAAATCTTAATCCTTCATCCCCCATTGATTTCAATCAATACACTCTTAGGGAATTGAAATGTTCACTCATCCATTTCCTAAAAATTATAATAATTATTTTTCATTAAATTATTCATCATATGAATACACATTAAAATATTCAATGTTTCTCATTATATGAATCGTCTAACTTAATGATATCCAAAATATAATATTCTTAAATAATAAATCATTTCTTTAATCTACCTAACAAATTAATATAATCATAGTGGATCATAAAATTTAACTAATAAAATAATATTGTATTTATGATAAGGAAAATTCATAAACATAGATGGAATTATGTCTATAGAATGATATATTATATCTTATATTTTGATATATCCATATCAATTCATATAATATGAATAAAATACATCATATTTATGTAAAGCAATAGGTTATATCTACCGTAATATCCTACATACACTAAATCCTACTTTATTTCATTTCTCCTTAAAATTTAACATATATAATAAATTATGAAACCATATCCAATAATTCTTTTGAATATTAGAAAAACACTTTTTATTATTTATTATCAAGATCACCATTTATTGAAATATAAGAAATATATCTTGATTACCATGTAACTTGTCATAATGATTTCCCTCCTGTAGTTGATCATTTCAGGGATTTTTTTCTGGATGACTTTTCAGGACTACCTCCTGAGCGTGAGGTGGATTTCTTTATTGTGATTGTTCTAGGAGCATCACTGGTGTCCATCCCTCCTTATAGGATGGTCGCACCTAAGTTGTAGGATCTCAATAGGTAGTTAGAGGATTTGTAAGAAAAATGTTTTATCCGACCTCGCACTTCTCCTAGGGGTTTGATGGTCCTTTTTTCAAAGAAGTCAAATGGTACCCTCAGAATATGTGTGAACTATCGGAAACTGAACTAGCTGACGGTTAAGAACCAATATCCCTTACCAAGGATTGATGATATTTTTGATCAACTTCGAGGTTTATGAGTGTTATCGAATATTAACATGAAATACGGATATCATAATTTATTCATTAGACCATCAGACGTACCAAATACAGCTTTTCGGAGCAGATATGGTCTATACGAGTACTTGGTTATGCCATTCGGACTCATGAATGTGCCATCAGTTTTCATGGCCATAATGAATCATGTGTTCCACCCCTATCTGGATTCTTTTGTGGTAGTCTTCATTGACAAAATCTTGGTGTACTCTCACACTCGACACGACCATGCCACCCATCTTGAGATCGTTTTGATTACACTCAGAGAGCATCGGTTATATGTATTGATCACAAAGTACTACTTTTGGATGCACCAGATTCACATCCTGGGTCATATTATATCAGAGGCAGGAATTGTGGTAGAACCAGAGAAGGTGAGAGTAGTAGTTTCTTGGGAGTAGCCTAAAAACGTGTTTGAGATACGTTCTTGGGTCTTGCTAGTTACTACCGACGTTTTAGACAGGACTTCTCCTACTTAGAAGTGTCGTTGACTGGTTTGACTAAGATGGGTGTGAAGTTTATTTGTTCGGAAGCTTGTGAGACAGCCTTTCTGGAGCTAAAGGGTAGGTTGACATCAGCACCAATCCTGATACTTCCAAAGAAAGGGAAGATCTATATAGTCTAATATGATGCATCAGGTATTGGGTTGGGTTAAGTGTCGATGTAGTGCGATCATGTTGGTGTTTATGGGTATTGTCAGTTGAGTCCACGTGAGAGTATTTACCTGACGCATGACTTCGAGTTAGTTGTAGTTGTTTATGCACTGCACTGTTGGAGACATTACCTCTTGAGAGAGCATTTTGTGGTTTTCACCAACCACAAAAGTCTCAAATACATATTTACTCATCATGACATGAACCCGATACAGTGAAGGTTGGTCGAGTACCTTCAATCCTTCGACTTTGAGATTGCCTATACACCTGGTAAGGGTAATGGATTAGCTGATTCCCTGAGTAGAACGACTCAGACACAAGCAGTGCAGGAGGCCAGTGGTGAGTGGCAGTTTAGGTCTTTGTTCTCGGAAATGCATCTGGAGTAGAACGATAATCAAGGGAAAAACTATCTTTCTTCCTTAGTTGTGACTTCTACCCTCATAGATAGAGTGAGGATGATATAGCTATCAGATTCAGAAGGCCTAGTTCTATGAGAGTTAGTGGAAAGTGAGGACCCTCCTCCTATATGGACGATAGGTGATGATGAGGTACTGTGTTTCCATGGATGAGTGTGGGTTCCAGTGGATATACGCAAGGATCTGATGTGGGAGTTCCATGATTCATCTTGGGCAGTGCATCCCAGAGTTACCAAAATGTATCGTGACATGAGACGTCAGTATCGGTGGCTGGGTATGAAGAGGGTAGTAGCTGGTTTTGTAACAAGATGTTCCACCTGTCAGCAGGTGAAGGAGAAGCATCAGAGGTCAGCCGGACTGTTACAACAGTTAGGAATTCTAGAGTGGAAATGGGATGATGTCGTGATGGACTTCGTTACTAGGTTGCCGAGGTCACCAAGAGGCAGTGATGCCATGTGGGTTTTTGTTGACTTACATACAAAGGTATCTCACTTTTTTCTAATCAAGGAGACATTCAATGTTGATGAGCTCAGAAATTTGTATATCCGAGTGTTAGAATGGCTTCATGGGGTATCTCATTCTATTATTTCTGATAGGGACACCCGATTGACATCTCATTTCTGTAAAAAATTTAAGAGGGAACTGGGTACATAGGTTATTCTAAACACATCTTACCTCCCTCATACATATGGCCAGTCAGAGCATACGATACAAGTGCTAGAGGACATGCTGCGTGCATTGTTCCTAGACATTGGGGGATCATGGGAGAAGCATATACCCCTAGTCATGTTTTCCTAAAATAATTTTTTTCAGGAAACTATTGAGACGGCACCTTACGAGGCTTTATACGGTAGGCCATTTTGATCACCTTTGTGCTGGATGGAGGCAGGTGAGGAAACATTACTAGGACCACGTCTCGTGTAGGAGAATTTCGAGCAGGTCCAGTTGATTTAGAAGCAGATGGCTACTGCACAGTCTTATCAGAAATAATATGCTGATCGCCGTAGACGACCACTGGCTTTCATGGTCGGGGATCTGGTTTTCTTGTGTGTTTCACGGAGGTTGGGACACAGGCGGATCTGGAGATAGGGGAAACTTTCTCTGATGTATGTGGGGCTGTTTTAGATTCTATAGATAGTTGGGTCGGTTTCTTACTGATTCCAGTTACCACAGCGGTACCAGGAAATGCACAATGTCTTCCATGTAACTGAGCTACGCCGCTACCATTCAGACCCATATGACATTTTTCATCCTAAGGAGGTTGAGATCCAGGACGATGCATCCTTTAATGAGCATCTTATTTTTATTGTTGATAGGAGCACGAAGGTTCTCCGAAGCCAATCAGTTCCTCTTGTATGGGTGCTATAGCTGCATGGCCGAGTGCAGGATGAAAACATGGAGTGAGAGACTGACATACGTTCTCAGTGTTTAGAGTTGTTCTGAGCTTTATCTTTACCACCCTCGGAAAGGAAATTCGGGGACGAATTTCTTTAAGGGGGGAAGTTTGTAAGAACCCGTTTCTTATTCTTGAGGTACCGATTTCTTCTTTTCCTTTTTTCTTTTAGTGTTTTTGATAAAATAATCAAAATGGGGAAAAATCCAAAATTTTGTGGGTACATGCCGTGCACTTTTCAACACACCATGTACATTAGCTGTGAGGGAAGAGTACATAGGGTGTGTAGGACTGTCGGCGATGAAGGGTGTAAAAACTGAAAACACACCATGTACTTAGTATTTACATGTCGTGTAATCATTCTGCATGTGAGCTGTAAGGTGGTGAAAATAGCTTCCAGGTGAGCGAAAGTACACACCATGTATTCCGAACTACACGCCATGTACTCATGTTGGAAAGTGAATAGTTCGACGGTGAAAAGTAGCCGCCAGAGGAACAATTAAATGACGAAAGTACACATCGTGTACTAGAGAGTACACGCCATGTAGTCTATTCTTTTCACATAGAACGGCCAGTAGCCTCATCATTCAGAAAAGGAATCTTTGAGTTTGTATTGGAGTCGGGAGAGGAGGTTGGAGCTTCAGAGATCTACTGACCTCACACCGGGAATTTGAATCTTTCTCTGATGGTCTCGATTGAACCGTGCGGGTGAGTTCTTCCCTCTCATTGTGTGTTTCTTACCAATTCATTACTGTAACACCCCAAGCTTCTACGGTACGTTTCCCTTCGAATAATGCGATAGCGTGTGTTGTACGCAACCTCGAGTTCTAACACACACCACAACTAATTAAACTAGCCGTTGTGAATAGTAATACCTAATTTTTGAAATCATATATATTTTATATTTCAAAATGGACTTCATTTTTGGATTCGGAATATTGAAATTAGCCTAGGGTGAAATTTTGGTACATTTCGGATAACTTTTATATTTTGATGAATAGTGAAAATTACTAAATTTTAATTAAAAACAACATTTTTAATCAAAATAATTAATAGTGATAAATTGTGAATTTGAGTGGTTTTAAAGTATATTTAGAATATATTTTTACCATTTAATATAATTTTGGTCATTGGACATAATTTTACAATTAAACCGAACATAAACAAGTGTCAATCTTTTGATAGTTATTACCTCTTAAAAACACGCTTTTTGTTTTGACAGCAGGAATTAATTTTAAATTAATTTCTGCCATTTCTGTGTTTTGAATTTAGAAAAATGGATTCCATATTTGGAATCAGGATGTCCAAATTGTGTAAATAGGTAACTTTTATTTTTAGACATTTTGAATAATTACTGTGGTAAATATTTTATTTACCATGGTTAAGGGTAAATCCGGTAAATAATGGTTAAAAAATAATATTATAATAATACAAAATTACCCTAAAACGTGTCCTAACCTTATTGGTGGACACATACCCGACCATGAGCATCCTTGGGTCAATTTGGGGACCCCTTGGAGCCACTTGTATGTGGTAGGGACACTTTATATTAATAAAGTTAAAATAAAAATAAAAATGGCATAAGCTTACATCTTTTAGAAGAGAAATTTTTACATAGGGTTATACATGTTGGATTTTCGATTATAAATATTCATTAGAAATATAAAAAGATTTCCTACATAATTATATTTTATTTATAATTTTTAGACATCAAATAATTTAAATTATTAATGACACAATAATGATTCAATGTTTACCTCATTAATAAATCATTTAAATAAATAAAATTATAATGATTAAAATATTATCTCAAACCTGTCCAATTCTTATTGGTTGATATTATTTAGAATATTAGTCATCTTATCTTAGACCTCAATGATTTTTGGACCATTATAAACCGAATATAATTATATTATAAAGTAATACTTTCACTCTTTCCTAAAGAGCCCCTCTTCTCCCTTATAAAAGGAGACCACTTCTACTCATTCCTCACACCTCTCAAGCCACTTGGCTCGTCCAAACTCTGCCCAACTAAGCTCCCCACATCCCTCTCCTCCTCCCTGAAGCTTCCCCTTAGGCAGAAATCATTTCAAGAAGTCCTTTGGTTCCAACCAAAGTGAGTTACCTAAATTAAAGGTAACGATTTCTCTTAAATTATTTTCCTTTATTTTGCTTCTCCAACCCCCAAACTCTTTTTATTTCATTTCTTTTGTAACAACACCAGTATCCTCAATATATTAGGATGTTTTTATAAGAAGTATTAAAACTACACATACACACAACTCCATCTAATGGATGATGAACATAATGTTTCTGTGGATGGCAAACTAACGCCTCACGAAACGATGATTGTTCAAATACATCTTACCGCCTCTCATGGTGGCCATTATGATGGAACTGTAATTAAATATGATATTAATTATATATATTTTATATATAAGCTTCTTTAATTCCATTTTATTTCATACCATTATTCGTTTCATGTTGTATATACATACGATAATTTCATTTGAGGAAGTGCGGACTACCGCCCCCTTAAAATGATATGACTCGTTCATACCACACATGGAACATATAAAGGATGGTGTTAATGAACATAAGTAACATATATAAAATATTATATTATACTGGAATAGTAATATACCTATGTATCATTTGGATTCAATTCTTTTAAAATAAAAATTAAATGGAAGTAGCGTTCGTGCGTACGTACGGACTACCGTCTCCACGAACGCGGTGAGATCCATCCTCCATCGTATCCATTCAAGTATTATTCTCATTTTAGGGTTGAAAATAATGTTAATATCATTCTGATTATGAATAAGATTTAATATATCCATTACAAACATGTCTTACGTAACCAAACATTTAAGAAGAACGAATCGATTATCACCTGAAACGACAATAATACTAAGATATTATTAATAAAGCAATGTTAAAAGATCATATATGATATCATATTAATGTATATGATTCTTGTATAATTTAATAACAATTATTTCACCATTATACAGGAGTTTAACCGACCCCAACAAAGGAAAAGTACAAGGTAAGGGTTATTTCACAATCTCTTCATTATCCGAGGTTGTTTATACGTAATAATCTACTGGGATATCTTTATCATCCACATCCATGTTTCTTAAAAATGTATTTCAAAACATTTTTACTATTTACAAGAATATGGGTTAAAGTCATTTATACCCTTGTTTGACTTTTTATAAGAGGTTTATAAAGGAATCTTTCCGTCGTTTTCAAAACAAGGTCCTTTTAACCTTTTCGACAGAATTGAGGTAAGAATGTTTTTTAACTTATACGGCGGGTGCGGTTATTTTACGCCGTTATAAAATCTTCAAAGATTTCCTTACAAGCTTATAAGAATATTTTCAAAGAAAATGTTTTATTTTATATGGATCTTAAATGATTTCAAAATAAAAGGAGATATTTCATTAAAAAAAATTTTGATTTCATCTACGTCAACATCCTTTGATGGATTTTAAGATTATTTGAAGTTGATTTATTATGATACAAAACTTCTATATTGTATTGAAGGTTTTGTGATATGTTTGACTATGGATGTGCTATTTTTATACCATTCATATTTTATGGTGAAATTATTGACATTTCGTATGCTAGTTTTAATACGAATGTTTATGTTATGTTTAAACCTTTTCATATGGGAATGCATTGGACTTAATAAGTGACGGGTGGAGCCCGCTATAGCTCCTCGATGCATCGGTAGGTCTCATGAGACAAACTAGTGTCTTGGCACAAGGCCTTTACAAAATCTTATTTGTAGTCTTGGCACGAGGCCTTGGCTATGTGGTTATGATAGTCTGGCATTATGCATTCCAACATTATGAAAGTGGTTATTGATTTTTGCATGTGATTATTCGATTAGTAGAATATCCATGTGAATAAGTAAATGGCATTATTTCATTTTACTTTTGCCATACTATGTCGAAGTTAAAGTTTAAAAGGATTTTGTTTTAGTAATGCAATGCCTTAAATGTTTATTCTTATTTATGAAAGTTTCCGCTATATTGTTATCCTTACTGGGCATTTGAGCTCACCCCTTTTCTATGTTTTATTTTTCCCAGGATGTGAAGAAGTAAGTTATGAATGACCTGCAGGGATTTTATGAGGGGTTAATAGTGTGGATTGTGGAAACATTATGTTGTTGTAGTAGTTTTTCATTTTATGATGTAATGTAAAACTTATGAATATATCTAGTGTTTCCAAGGCTACTAAACCAATCGGTCTTTCGAGATTTGATCTTTCTTGTGATCATGCCAATGTTATGTAATAATGCACCAACTCTGGGTAACTGGGGTCGGGGCGTTACAGTTGGTATCAGAGGAAGTTTAGTACAAACCTTGGAAACTAGATTTAGATAAACTCTAATTAGAGCACGTAGACCTAAGATGAACTTTGAGGATTAGTATAGAAGAAATTCCTAGAATTTTGGTATTGTAGAGATTTTGCGAGTTTTCTGAGCAATACATCCCTGTCTGGATACGAGTAGGTAGAGGCGGCTCTGGCACAGATGTACCTAGGGGTAAAACTCGAAAACATCGCTTTGAGCTAGACTCGAACGGGAACTGGTGCACGACAACGGGCGTTGCTGCACTCTTGGTTACGACACTCCCGGGGGATATGCTTAGGATAACTCTCATTTTCTTTACAAATCATTTTGAAGGGATTATGTGTATATACATCCTCAAAGAAAACATTCTTATGATTATGGATTATATCCATAAATAGTTCAATTTTTGTTTAAGTGTTTTATAAGTATGGGATAATGTATTTTGATTCATAAACTAATCTAGTTTATGCCATTGTTTAGAAATGGAGCCTAGTGGAAGAAATGTAAACTGTATCAATGCACGCACTCCATATAGGGATTGCCCTCCTGCTCAAGATAATTATAGTGGGGCTGGTGATGCAACTGGTGCTGATCAGCTAATCACCATACTGGGACAACTTACTCCGGTTATGAATAATAACCTTACCCGTATGGAGCACCCTGATCCGCAGCGTGGAGGATCAATGTTAGATCGATTCATGAGGCAACAACCACCAACGTTCAATGGGAATACAAATCCCTTAGTAGCTGAGCAAAGGATATTCTCCCTAGAGAAAATATTTCAGGCTTTGGGGAGTAATGAAAGGGAAAAGGTTGTCATGGCAGTTTACCGCCTCACTGGAGATGCTGATCAATGGTGGTAATTGATTCAAAATATGAAGGAAGATGATGAAGTATCAAATATGTAATGGAGGGAGTTCAAAGATCTGTTTTTAGAAAAATACTTTCCTCGCGACCATCGAGTAGATATGGAAAGGCAATTTCTGAGTCTGAGACAAAAGGAGGATGATAATGTCACAAAGTATGAGGCTAACTTTACAAGGTTAGCGAGGTATGCTGGAGATTATATTCGCAACCCAAGAAGTAAGATTGATCGTTTCTTTGATGGGTTAAAACCATTTCTCCGTCGAGCGTTAGTCTCACAATCCTTTTTATCGTACGAAGACATTGTCTCATGTGCTATCAAGACCGAAAAGGAATTCTCTAAGTCTTATGACTTAAAAGCAAAGCAAGCGAAGAAGAGACCTGCTGATCAATCTGGGAATGGAAATAAGGGGAAGAAAGGAAAGGTTGAATATCCATCATGTGGTAAATGTGGGAAGAAACACCCCGGTACTTGCTTGAAGGGAATGGGAGTCTGTTACAAGTGTGGTGAAAAAGGCCACCAAGCTCATGATTGCAAGGGGAAGAAGGAAGCTACCAACGTTCAGTGCTACAATTGCAGGGAGATGGGGCATTATGCAAATGCATTCCCTAAGCGTCAGGAGAACGTACCTCAGAAAAGGCCAAGGGATCAAGGCCAGGCTTATGCTATCACTACTGCTAAGGTAGAAGCTCCGAAAGACGTGGTGGCAGGTAATTTAACGGTTTCCTCAAGTTTAGCAAATGAATTATTTGATTCTGGATCATCACATTGTTTCATATCTTCCTAGTTTTCTAAGAAAATTAGATATTTCCAATTTTATTTAATAAGGGAGTTGTCAGTTAAAACTCCTAAGGGAAGTATCGTTGCAACAATGTTTTGTGAATCAGTCCCCATTAGAGCACATAAATTTTCTTTATCTGCTGATCTCATCGTCATACCTATGATTGAGTTTGATATAATCCTTGGTATGGACTGGATTTCGGACTATGATGCGAAGATTTATTGTAATAAGAAAGAGGTTACGATTCTTGATGATAATGATAATGAACACCTTATTTTTAGAGCAGAATCGTCACCACCTAATTCTTATTTAGATCCACCCCCAGTAGCTCAACTAAATTCAATTATTGGGGAGGAAGAGAATGAAGTAACTATCGGTGAGGAAAGGAATGTTCAAATAGAGGATGTACCTGTTGTGAAAGAATTTGTAGATGTATTTCCGGAAGATTTACCTAGACATCCTCCAGAACGAGAAGTTGAGTTTTCCATTGATTTGATTCCTGGATCAAGGCCTATATCGAAGACCCCTTATAGAATGGACACTGTAGAGTTAGTCGAACTAAAGAAACTACTAGAGGAATTGAGTAATAAGGGATTTAATCGCCCTAGTGTTTCTCCATGGGGAGCCCCTGTTCTTTTTGTTAAAAAGAAAGATGGATCTATGAGGTTATGTATCGACTACAGGGATATCAATGCTATAACGATAAAGAACAAGTATCCCCTACCTCGTATTGATGATTTATTTGACCAACTGCATGGAGCTCAATACTTTTCAAAGATTGACCTTCGATCTGGATACCATCAGTTGTGTGTGAAGAAGGAAGACATTCCGAAGACAGCATTTCGAACCAGGTACGGGCATTACGAGTTTACTGTAATGCCGTTTGGATTGACTAATGCACCCTCTGTATTCATGGATCTGATGAATAGAGTTTTCAAGGAGTATCTCGATGAATTTGTGGTGGTATTTATTAATGATATCTTGGTATACTCCAAAACCTATGAAGATCATGAAAATCACTTGCGCATTCTCTTGAAGACTCTGAGGAGGCATGAATTATATGGGATGTTTAGCAAGTGTGAATTCTGGCTTCAGGAGATTTCTTTTCTTGGCCATATTGTCTCTAAATATGGAATCTATGTTGATCCTTCTAAGACCAAGGAAATCCAAGAATGGCAAGCACCTACGAGTATAACTGAGGTACGTAGTTTTATTGGTTTGGCAGGTTATTATCGACGTTTCGTCCAGAATTTTGCTCGATTGGCTAACCCATTAACGAAGCTCACACGTAAAGGGGTTAAATTTGTCTGGACAAAAGAGTGTGAAGAATGTTTCGAAGAACTGAAGAGAAGATTAGTCAATGCTCCTATATTGACTCTAACATCGGGGAATGATGGGTTCGTTATTTATAGGGATGCATCGAAGAAAGGACTTGGCTGTGTCCTTATGCAGAATGATAGAGTTATTGCCTATGCATCACGACAGTTGAAAATTCATGAACAAAACTATCCTACTCATGATCTCAAGTTAGAAGCAGTGATCTTTGCTTTGAAGATATGGAGGCACTACCTCTATGGTGAAAAATGTGAGATTTATACTGATCACAAGAGTTTAAAGTATATTTTCTCACAAAAATAACTCAACATGAGGCAAAGGAGATGGCTTGAATTACTCAAGGATTATGATTGTACGATACACTACCACCCAGGGAAGGCAAACAAAGTGGCAGATGCTTTGAGT
The DNA here is from genome assembly GCA_963277665.1 of Viscum album. Taxonomy (NCBI): domain Eukaryota; kingdom Viridiplantae; phylum Streptophyta; class Magnoliopsida; order Santalales; family Viscaceae; genus Viscum; species Viscum album. The sequence goes on along the minus strand of OY728120.1, from coordinate 1,060,696,366 downwards.
AGAAAAGACCATGGAGTTTTGAACAATATGAGAATTGAAAGGGATCCAATTTTCATGGATCTAGTGAAGATGGACATGGGAATAACCAGGGAAGGTGAAACATCAATGCTTTTTCAAATGGTTGCCAAACCATCTTTACTAGAAAGGATTAAGAGTTCTCAGACCGATGATGAAGAATTCCAAAAAAAAAAATTAAAGCTGTGAATGATGGGAGATTGAGAGACTTTGTGTATGAAGATGGAATTTTGAAATTCGGGAAGAGACATTGTGTTCCCAATATACCTGATCTAAAAAGGGAATTGCTGGATGATGCTCATATTTCCAGTTTCTCTATACACCCTGGGAGCACCAAAATGTATAGAGATTTGAAGGAACATTTTTGGTGGGAACCCGAGGAACTTATAATGAAGAACCACCCGATTCTTTTCATGTGATAAGTATTCTAGAAATTTCGAGGACGAAATTATTTGAAGGAGGGGAGAATGTAACACCCCAAGCTTCTACGGTACGTTTCCCTTCGAATAATGTGATAGTGTGTGTTGTACGCAACCTCGAGTTCTAACACACGCCACAACTAATTAAACTAGCCGTTGTGAATAGTAATACCTACTTTTTGAAATCATATATATTTTATATTTCAAAATGGACTTCATTTTTGGATTCGGAATATTGAAATTAGCCTAGGGTGAAATTTTGGTACTTTTCGGATAACTTTTATATTTTGATGAATAGTGAAAATTACTAAATTTTAATTAAAAACAACTTTTTTAATCAAAATAATTAATAGTGATAAATTGTGAATTTGAGTGGTTTTAAAGTATATTTAGAATATATTTTTACCATTTAATATAATGTTGGTCATTGGACATAATTTGACAATTAAACCGAACATAAACAAGTGTCAATCTTTTGATAGTTATTACCTCTTAAAAACACGCTTTTTGTTTTGACAGCGGGAATTAATTTTAAATTAATTTCTGCCACTTCTGTGTTTTGAATTTAGAAAAATGGATTCCATATTTGAAATCAGGATGTCCAAATTGTGTAAATAGGTAACTTTTATTTTGAGACATTTTGAATAATTACTGTGGTAAATATTTTATTTACCATGGTAAAGGGTAAATCCGGTAAATAAGGGTTAACAAAATAATATTATAATAATACAAAATTACCCTAAAACGTGTCCTAACCTTATTGGTGGACACATACCCGACCATGAGCATCCTTGGGTCAATTTGGGGACCCCTTGGAGCCACTTGTATGTGGTAGGGACACTTTATATTAATAAAGTTAAAATAAAAATAAAAATGGCATAAGCTTACATCTTTTAGAAGAACAATTTTTACATAGAGTTATACATGTTGGATTTTCGATTATAAATATTCATTAGAAATATAAAAAGATTTCCTACATAATGATATTTTATTTATAATTTTTAGACATCAAATAATTTAAATTATTAATGACACAATAATGATGCAATGTTTACCTCATTAATAAATCATTTAAATAAATAAGATTATAATGATTAAAATATTATCTAAAACCTGTCCAATTCTTATTGGTTGATGTTATTTGGAATATTAGTCATCTTATCTTCGACCTCAATGGTTTTTGGACCATTATAAACCGAATATAATTATATTATAAAGTAATACTTTCACTCTTTCCTAAAGAGGCCCTCTTCTCCCTTATAAAAGGAGACCACTTCTACTCATTCCTCACACCTCTCAAGCCACTTGGCTCGTCCAAATTCTGCCCAACTAAGCTCCCCACATCCCTCTCCTCCTCCTTGAAGCTTCCCCTTAGGCAGAAATCATTTCAAGAAGTCCTTTGGTTCCAACCAAAGTGAGTTACCTAAATTAAAGGTAACGATTTCTCTTAAATTATTTTCCTTTATTTTGCTTCTCCAACCCCCAAAATCTTTTTATTTCCTTTATTTTGTAACAACACCAGTATCCTAAATATACTAGGATGTTGTTATAAGAAGGATTCAAACTACACATACACACAACTCCATCTAATGGATGATGAACATAATGTTTCTGTGGATGGAAAACTAACGCCTCACGAAACGATGATTGTTCAAATACATCTTACCGCCTCTCATGGTGGCCATTATGATGGCACTATAATTAAATATGATATTAATGATATATATTTTATATATAAGCTTCTGTAATTCCATTTTATTTCATACCATTATTCGTTTCACGTTGTATATACATACGATAATTTCATTTGAGGAAGTGCGGACTACCGCCCCCTTAAAATGATATGACTCGTTCATACCACACATGGAACGTATAAAGGATGGTGTTAATGAACTTAAGTAACATATATATAATATTATATTATATTGGAATAGTAATATACCTATGTATCATTTGGATTCAATTCTTTTAAAATAAAAATTAAATGGAAGTAGCGTTCGTGCGTACGTACGGACTACCGTCTCCACGAACGCGGTGAGATCCATCCTCCATCGTATCCATTCAAGTATTATTCTCATTTTAGGGTTACAAATAATGTTAATATCATTCTGATTATGAATAAGATTTAATCTATCCATTACAAACATGTCTTACGTAACCAAACATTTAAGAAGAACGAATCGATTATCACCTGAAACGACGATAATACTAAGATATTATTAATAAAGAAATGTTAAAAGATCATATATGATATCATATTAATGTATATGATTCTTTTATAATTTAATAACAATTATTTCACCATTATACAGGAGGTTAACCGACCCCAACAAAGGAAAAGTACAAGGTAAGGGTTATTTCACAATCTCTTCATTATCCGAGGTTGTTTATACGTAATAATCTACTGGGATATCTTTATCATCCACATCCATGTTTCTTAAAAATGTATTTCAAAACATTTTTACTATTTACAAGAATATGGGTTAAAGTCATTTATACCCTTGTTTGACTTTTTATAAGAAGTTTATAAAGGAATCTTTCCGTCGTTTTCAAAACAAGGTCCTTTTTAACCTTTTCGACAGAATTGAGGTAAGAATGTTTTTTTAACATATACGGCGGGTGCGGTTATTTTACGCCGTTATAAAATCTTAAAAGCTTTCCTTACAAGCTTATAAGAATATTTTCAAAGAAAATGTTTTATTTTATATGGATCTTAAATGATTTCAAAATAAAAGGAGATATTTCTTTAAAAAAAATTTTTGATTTCATCTACGTCAACATCCTTTGATGGATTTTAAGATTATTTGAAGTTGATTTATTATGATACATAACTTCTATATTGTATTGAAGGTTTTGTGATATGTTTGACTATAGATGTGCTATTTTTATACCATTCATAGTTTATGGTGAAATTATTGACATTTCGTATGCTAGTTTTAATACGAATGTTTATGTTATGTTTAAACCTTTTCATATGGGAATGCATTGGACTTAATAAGTGACGGGTGGAGCCCACTATAGATCCTCGATGAATCGGTAGGTCTCATGAGACAAACTAGTGTCTTGGCACAAGGCCTTGACAAAATCTTATTTGTAGTCTTGGCACGATGCCTTGGCTATGTGGTTATGATAGTCTGGCATTATGCATTCCAACATTATGAAAGTGGTTATTGATTTTTGCATGTGATTATTCGATTAGTAGAATATCCATGTGAATAAGTAAATGGCATTATTTCATTTTACTTTTTCCATACTATGTCGAAGTTAAAGTTTAAAAGGCTTTTGTTTTAGTAATGCAATGCCTTAAATGTTTATTCTTATTTATGAAAGTTTCCGCTATATTGTTATCCTTACTGGGCATTTGAGCTCACCCCTTTTCTATGTTTTATTTTTCCCAGGATGTGAAGAAGTAAGTTATGAATGACCTGCAGGGATTTTATGAGGGGTTAATAGTGTGGATTGTGGAAACATTATGTTTTTGTAGTAGTTTTTCATTTTATGATGTAATGTAAAACTTATGAATATATCTAGTGTTTCCAAGGCTACTAAACCAATCGGTCTTTCGAGATTTGATCTTTCTTGTGATCATTCCAATGTTATGTAATAATGCACCGACTCTGGGTAACTGGGGTCGGGGCGTTACAATTACAAAGGGGATGATATTTGAGTTTAAATGTGTGAACATTTATCCCAGATCTATGTCGTTCATGGACGATTTAGGAGGCGTCGTTCATGTATACCGATCAGAGACGATCGAGGTAGATGGTATGATTTTTATTCTCAACTGTTGTGTTGAAATTGTGTACCATTGTGCTACAAACCCATGGTTGGGGTGTAGTATGGTTTCGGCCTTTTCTGAAAAGATATCTACAAATTAGTAGTTAATCTAATGATATGTTTAAACTGCTGTTTGGGATCACTACTTGGATCCAGGACCCCCCCGAGGGTGCGTTCCTCTATTTAACTGTTTGGCCAGATACCTGAGGGTATGACATGATTATATTGTGCATTGCATTTTCTTTATAGAAACTTTATATAAATTGTTATTTATTCTTTGGGAACATCTTAGTTACTTTATCCTAAGGGAAACATTCTATTAGCCTGTGGGTTGTGTTTGGTTAGCTTGAGGGTAATCTTTGTTTATTCATGTGGGCAGTAGTCTCTGTGCCTGATAGCAATATCACGTATACATGAGGGCAATGATAATTGTGCCTGAGGGAAATCACCTACGGGTATTTGATTCTGTTACTTGTGGGTAAGGATAGTATGTCTAAGGACAAGGATATTTAGAATATTCAATGTGGTGCTTTTCTATGTTGTACCTGCCAATCCGAATCACAAACTTGGAGGTGATAAGTAATAATTAAAAAGTTAAGGAAACTGTTAGTGATAATTACTTTTGAGTACTTACTAGTTTACTGTATTTACTTTTTCACACTACTTTTGCTCATTTTCATTAACAGTTGGGCACGGGCCTTTGGTGGGTGCCTACTAGGATTTATTTCTCACACCCTGTTTAGGGTATGTTCCCAGCCCAAACAAACTATATTGCTGCAGGTTTCTATAGGGGAAAGGGTCCCTATACAGGTACATGATTGTAGTAGAGGAGTGGGAGTGCATGGGACCGAGCTTAGGATTGCGATGTTGTTGCATTCTGTTCACTCTGTTTTGTTCTGTTTGTCGTACCCATTACATTGAGTTGTATTTTATTGTATTAAATTGTATCCTATTTTTTATTCTTTCATATTAATAGTGACATGCTGCATTTTTATATATAAATGTTGCTTATATTTTACTGCGGTTGTTCATTTCTAGATCATATTGTTTACTGCTTCCATTTTTGTATGTTATATTTATTTTCTGCCGTGCTACACATTGACAAATGAGGGAACAGTTTCCCCACTCTCAGAATTGGAACTTCACTGCTAGTCGGTAGCCTCTAGTGTTTGGGAAAATGCGCTCGAGGTCATGTGTCCAACCGGGTTCGAGGCACCGTTGTGTGGCTTCCGGATCTAGGACATTACAAAGTGGTATATTGTGGATGAGTCGGTTTATATAACTAGAAACTAGAGTAGAATTGTTTCATAAATTTATAGTTAGGAAAAAAGAATTTTTTAAGAGGAAACCTTTTCACATGTATCTTCACATGAGTCTATATGAATCATTATTTCTTATGTAGCTCATATAGATTATAAGATTTATCAAATGGATTACAAGAGTGAATTCTTAAATGGTCTTTTTGTTTAGGATTTTTCTATAGAGAAAGCACCAAGTGTTCAGATTACTTATTTTCCAAATCATGTTTATAAATTAACTAAATCCATATATTGTATGAAACATGATCCTTGAGCTTTGTATGATTGGCTCAACAAATTTCTGATTTCAAAATGTTTTTCAAATGGAATATCTAATCATACCATTTTCATAAAACAAATTTCAAAATATGTATTTTTAGTATATCTATATGTTGATGATTTTATTTTTGGTTCTTTAAAAAACTCTCCTTGTACTAAATTTTCTATGATTATGAAAATTGAATTTGAAATGTGTTTAATGTGTGAACTAAAAATCATTCTTGGATTTTAGATATTTTGAAACAAAGAATGAATTATTTTGTATGAAAGTAAATATACAAAGGATAATTTAAAACATTCTTATATGTATAGCACCAAAAGTAGTGATACTTCTATGATTACCACTAGAAAATTGGATATTGATGAAACTGGGAAACATGTTATAGAGGTATGATTGGTAGTCTTCTCTACTTGACTGTTATATGACTTGATGTTATGATTAGTGTGTGTATGTGTGACGGTTTTCATTAAAACCCAAAGGAGTCAAACACACATGATTTTAAATGAATTTTTGAATACCTCTAATATACAACTACTTTAGGATTGTTTAATCCAATAGGACATGGATTTGATTTGGTTCGTCACATTGACATTGATTCTGGTGGATTCTAGTTAGTGAGAAAAATATACAATGGAAAATTTCACTTTTTAGTCAAGTATCTAGTTTCTTGGTGTAGTAAAAAAGAAAAAATATGATGTATTGTTTATAGATTAAGTATATTTCATAACTTTAAGTAGTTTCTATGCAAAAAGTTTGGGGATGAAACAGAATCTACTAGACTATTCATATCAATTCTAATATTTCCTCATAAACTATGACAAGAAAAGTGAAATAAAAGTATATAAGAATAATATTTCTCATTCTAGAACAAATTATATTTATATATGAAATCACATTTTAGGATATAATTTTAAAAAGTGTGATATAACTCTTGATTTTATTGTCATAGAACATATGTTAGATGATATATTCACAATGCCTTTTATTTCTAAAAATAATTAATTATATAAAACATGAATTAAGAATGCTAAATTTATAATATGTTTAATTCAAACTGGAATATTATTGGTTGTCCTAGAAGCAGTATTAAAACTATTGGTCGTCACACCATTGGTTGTCAGACAATTATTTTTTATACCATTGAGTTGTTAATTTATTTATTCTATGTCTTTACAAAAATTCTCTATGTTTTAATATTTTGAAATTCTCATTTATTTCTCAATTTAGTTTATTTACTGAAACCCGATGTTTGTTTTTGATTCAATTTTTTCTTAGGATTTAATGTATAATTATATTGTTACAGAAACATTATACTAGACAATGGATATCAATTCTGAAATTTCTTTACAATATGTTATAATACAGTTTCAATAAATGTATCTTAGAATAATGTTTCTCATTCTAGATCAAAACAAATTGATATAAGACAACAATTTTTGATAAATAATTTTAAAAAGTGTGATATCACTCTTAATTTTATTAGAACATAACATTAGTTAGATGATATATTCAACTAGAATTTTAATTCCAAAATAAAAAATTATATCAAACATGAATTAGTAATGATAAAATTCAGTTAATTTTAATTCTATTTGTCATGCTGTTAGTTTTCGTACAATTGGTTGTAATGCCGTTGGTTGTCATACTTTCTGTTGTCAAAATATGGGTTATTATATAGTTGGGTGTCGTTCCATTGGTGGTCACATCATTGTTTGTCATGCCATTGATTTTCATACCATTGAGTTTCCATTCAATTGATTCAATACATTTGAAATAAAATTCTATTTTTCGAAATTGTTAAGAACCTATTTGTTTCTAAATTTAGTTTATTTACTAAAAACACGTGCATTTTTTGTTTCAATTTTTTATTTTTATTTCATATAAAATATCAAATTTATAATAACTAGTATTCTAAATGGTAATAAATTAGCATATGTCTATTCCCAACTTATCTAGATCCCTGAGTAATATTTCACACATCTCTCTCAATACGAGAGAAATTCTTCCCCTTCTTCATTTCAAACCCTCTTCCTACCCTAGACCAACCCTACCATTCCTATCTTAATTCCATTAATGGAGAGTATGATTTTGGTTTCCACTTCTAACTCAATACCCTTTATTAATAAAAATAAATAGCTGAAAAAAGTAGCTCTGGTTGCTCATGTTAAACTTGAGCTTTTTAGAAAAGTTTTTATACCCAAAAAGAAGTATATTTTAAAGCGGTTGTTATCAATTAGGTCTCTAGTACTAAAGGTTTTCCAAAAACAATGTTTTTTTGAGTGGTTTTCATTAATTAAGAGGACATATTACAAGAAATGGGTATATGAATTTTATCATTATGTGAAGTTTGTGTTCAATAAAGATGGCGTAGATTGGTTCGAATGCTTGGTAAGAGGATAGAGGGTTGGTTTTTCTTCATGAAAGTGGGATGTGTGTTTGAATATATTGCAAGATAGATTTTTTATGACCATAAAAGTGGTATCCTAGAAGCTAATGATCTTTTTATTTATGTGGATGCCCTTACTATGTTAACATGAGATGTTCCACAACAACACATGTTTCCTTTGAACATGATTGAGAGTCCAGGATTCTTTTATAGTTTGTGCATTATATTCTATTCCCAAGAAAGATTGATTTTTCTACATTGAGATACCATGAAGTGTATCTTATTTCCCTGATTATAGAAGGTCATTAGATTAATCTCTGTAAGTATATAAATTTACAAGTGTGGGAAAATAACCAAATCATCCTCTAATATTTAACCATTGTTATATCCTATGATTATTTAAGCTATGTTGTACGCCAAGGTCCATGTTCACGATGAGGATGAGTATGTTAATGACTAAGGTGGTTTCTACATAACTAATATCACATTATCAATACTAAACATATTCTAGAACCCATGGAAGAGACAACGTTCAAGAGATTATGAGAAATTTTATGTAGACCATAATCTAATGGATCATCCTAGACAACCTAAATAAGATGTTAACCCAATTTTAGAACCCAATTAAGAAGTGGACTAATCTGATGATAATGATGAACAATACAGAGTTGAGGAAGAAAAAATAAAAATATATTGATGAAGGAAGTTCTCTTAACCTTTATATAAAATATTATCCTATCACCTTTATATCTCATAGTCTAACAAAGTGTTTTCAAAAAAGAGAATTTTTTTGAAGTGGTGAAGATAAGAGTAAGATCTTAGGAAAGGATTAATATAAAAGTTCCAAGACAAACCAAGATGATTATGATGATAATGATGAGGTATAATAAAAGGAAGAATAATATGGTAGTTCTGAAGTGGCTGCAGATGAAGGAAGTGATGATGAAAATAATTCTGAACTTGATTGTGGCCTAATCAAAAAGAAGGATTTGGAAATGCCTCCTAATCTTAAAGTTGATTTTTTGAGGGGGAGAATTCCCCATTAGTTGATATTTTTTATGAAGTTCCACTAGTTGATGATGTTTATGCTATTTTAGTTCCCACTGGTCATGAATTTGTTTTATTTGGTTATGGCAGAACAATGGAGTGTTATAGATGTTTTTAAACAACTTGTTGCTAAGAAAGAGAAAAATGATCTTATGGATGATTAATTTGGGAATGATTAGTTAGATGCTAAAAATGGTCATCGGTATCATGTGAATGAAATATTGGAAATTGAATCCTATACTATTGATGATTGAAGAGATGTTGAGATGTTTGATGCAACAACTATAGGTACACAGTTGGATTTCGGTCCTGTTAGTGTCAAACACATAGTGGTTTCTCAAAGATCAGATGGTCAGAGGAATCTAGAAGATTCAGTACCTCCTTCTGGTTTACATTTTTATACTACTATTTAAGATTGTTGGGTTGACCCTAAGGAAGAGGATTTAAAAAGTTATATGTTGTTACTAGAATCCCCCAAGGAAATGATAAACCAGATTTCAATGTTGATTGTGATCTTAAGGGATCCATGATATCCCAGGTTGATCATGATGGTCTGCATGAGAATTTTTTCTTTGTTTGAACTTCTTTAATTGAACCTACACCAACTTTTCTAGTTATTCTAATTGATATTTTCACACAGACAGAATTAAATGTTTTTGGTGAATGGCTAATGGATGAGTTTCACAAATTTCTATGAAATCAATCTCCTATTTTTACTAATATAAATGGATATTATTCTTGTTATATATTTTATTTAGTGATTATGCATATCCAACCTAACATGATTCATCAGGTTTATGAGATAGAGATTGAAAATAAATGGATTTGAAATGAGATGGAGACTCACAAATAATTGGTTAAGGAATTGAAATACGAGATTAAAGATTCATTGGATGGTATTCTTAAAATAATTGGTGATACTTTCGTAGATTATTCTGATGGTTTTGTTCCTCCACTAGTGTTTTAGGTTGATGAGATGAGTATAATTGTTTGAGATGATCATTTAGTTGTTTCTTTCAGTGCTTTAGGTAGTGTAACCGATAAACCCCCATAGGAATTGATAAGAATTTTGTATAATTATGACCATGTTCTCATGTTGGTTTCTAGCTTTTCTAAGGACATGACTAAAAAAACTATGAATCAATCCATTAATCACTATCTCCCTCAAATGTATACTAATAATTCCATAGATTCAAATTTCAAGTTCATGAATAAAAATTTGAGACATCCTCTAGTAAATCATGATTTTTTTGGAGAAATTCATACAACTTAAAGTGTTGACTCTATATTGAACCATTTTCGGGATGAGAGGGGTGACTTCATTAGTTCCATAGAGTTGGGTGGCTGAATGATCCTAGATTTCATTTCACTCAAGAAGACTTTTCTCCATGCATATGGATATGAATTGGTTGTTCAATCAACCCTTCAAATTACATCACAGTTATCCTTCATACCTGGTGTTTTTAGTGATTCATCTATTCCTCTACCATCATGTTGTCAATATTTTACTATAGTACCTACTCAATTTATATTCCAAATTAGTCATATTTTATCTTGGAAGATCATCATGTTTAAACTCTCTTTGATCTCTCTCCCAGTGCTATGTCTACTCTTCCATAGGCTTCTCTTACTCTTATGTATAAAGAGAAAAGAAAATTCCAAAACTAAATGAATGGAATTTATGGAAACCTCTTCCAAACCTTTACCTTTGTATTCTATTAGATTGAATAGTTATTTATTTCATGGGATCTAGGCTATAATAATTTTTTTTACTTTAATTTGGAATGTCAATATTACCTCTTCATATGCCAGTTTCATTTTTATTTTCCATTTCAAATATCTAATTTTATTATTCTTCCTGAACTTTATGTCTTTATACTAATATTATTTACCTTTTTTATAATCCCAATACAATGATAAATTTTTATATAATATATATTTTTAAGGAAATTTTTACTTTCCTATGATAATTTTCTATCTTTATCTTTAATGATATCTATTTAGCAAATTTTTATTATATTTAACTATATTGTTTCTTTGATACCATCTCCCCATACTATGAATTATAAGACTTTATTTATATTGGATATCATGATTAATCTATTAAAATAACTTTGATAACCTATTTTTACATTTATAAAATTATTTTGATTCCTTGATTTTTGATCAATAAAAGGGGTACATTATTGACCCCATTGTTTTAATGATCACAAAATCATGATTTTAATAATACTGATGAATTTCATGTTTCTCTATCAGTATTCAGTATTAAGAGCCCATGCAGTAAATTTTTCTATGTGTTAGACACTATGGATTGTAACATCATTTGTCCTGACACAATGCCAACACAAAAATCTATAAGTCTAACATACCTCTAGGAGATCACACCTCCAGGTTATCATACTATTGGATTATAAAATTTAAAAATTATGAGACAACGTTCATAGACATACCTCTAGGATGTCATTCCACTAGATGATGCACCATCAATATTTCACTGTCGAAGCATACACTGCTAAACCATACACCGTTATCTATGAAAACAACATCATTATGAAAATTGTGATATGTTTACGACATCGTTAGCAACATACCACTAGTGAATCATACGATCAATGTCATAATGCCAGTGTCACACCTCAAAAAAACATGACACCACCCGAGCGTAGAAACTATCAATATTTTGATTACTTTACTTATTATAAATTTTTAAGACTAATAACTTTATTCATTGACTTTAATTCCATTTACTATATTAATGATTGTTTCTAATATGATCGATAGAATTCATGTCAAAACATGTAGTATGAGGAAGCACATGAATTTGATGTCCCCTCCACTACTGAAAAAAAGTGGTGAACACTCCCTCATGTAGTAGTAAAGTGAACAATGGAAAAAAGTTCCATACTAAAATCAACTTGTTGAATAGAATAATTATTGTGGATATAAAGAGATTGTCATTCACTGAATTTCCCAGAGATAAACCTATCGAAAATATGAGAGATCCCATATGCTGTGAACTCTCGATTGAGGAAGTCAAAGATTAGTGTATTTCCTTCAGTCATAAAATAAGATATGTGATACACTATTTTACTAAAGATTTTAACAGAAATTGACTCAAGATTTATTGCGAAATAGAATCAAGAGTCACATGTTGCATTGCAATAGACCGAGATTCTCTAAACATTTCACTCCTAGATTACTAAATTTGTTTGATATTATTACATTTTAGTAGTGTGTGCTATATTTTGTTTTATATTACAACACTATATCCTATAATAAACTGTGAGATTCAAGATATCTTCGGAAAATCTAATTTTCTTTTCCCCCATGTATAAGATTGGTAGAGGTCCTTATGTGACATATTTATCTCTAATCCCAAGAATTACTATGAAAGAGGTTGGGTGTGACTTGGAAAGTGTTATCTATTGTAAAACCCAATCTAGGTGGTGTATCATCTAGTTTATCATTGTATAAACATCTTGGGGGTGGGTGTTCAACAAGTGGGGAAGAAAAAGTATCAACTTGAAACAGAACCCCTTATGTTCATTCTTTCAACGGTGTGTCTAAATTTTGTTATACTTAATTTTATTACTTTAAATATAAAAACAATTTTAGCTATAAAAAAATATATTTATTGTTTATCTTAACTAATGATCATATAGTATCTTGATCAAGTAAACCGATTTCAAAATATCCAATAATATTGTATATTATTCAGCCCAGAGCTAATAAATATTTAGATAAATCTTTAGAAATACTAAGATATATATCATACTAATTTTTTTTGATAAGCTGGGATATTTTTAAATAATTGGGGGATTTCAATGTACTCTATATTTAATATAAATTTTTATTGGATACACAATTCACCACCCTCTTGAGATACTCACTCTGAACAAAAATATACAATATACATTATTAATATAAATAAACTTTAACATTAGTTTGTGTACCACATAAATCCTATATTTAAATAGATTTTTTATAAATTATAATTTATTTATAGGATAAATTTGTCATTGTATTTAAATTTAAGTACATATGTTTTATTATTACAAAAAAACATTTTATGTTTCTTTCAATGAAATCTGTTAAAAATTTAAAAAACATAATATTTAATTAAAACAAATGAGAAAAAAAGTTTGTTTGATTTTAAAATATTTCATAAGTGATTAAAATAACGATCATAGGTTTTATAAATTTCTTCTAATATTTAAAAATTCATATTAATTTTTATATAAATTAATATTAAATGTTTTTAATATTTTCTAAGTAAATATTATCCTACGAAATTTCCTTAAAAATTATAGTTTTGGTAATGACTGTATTTTTAGTATTCACCTAAGAAATAAAATATTTTAGAATAATACAAAAAATGATCCTTGGGTTAATATTTATATTTGTAATTAATAATTGATTATAAATTTTTAATATTATAATTATAAATTTATTAATTTATTTGTTAAATGGGAAAAAATATAAAATAAATCTTATTTTATTAAAGAAAAGACCTTATTAATTATCGATTATCTTCAATCCTATCTCATATAAATTTTTAATTAATTAAATGTTGACATATTAGTTTATATATATATATATTATTAAAATAATCTTATATGTGTTCAATTTAATTAATATTTTTATAAAAGAAAATTAATTTTTAATGTTCCTTGAAAGGGGTCATTTCTTTAGAAAATGAAAAATAAGGCTAAATAACTATTTTAATTTTTTATCAGATTTTAGTATAATAATGAATATATTCATTTGGTAAAATTAATATGTTAGGCTTCATTTTATTTGTGTGTTTCATTAAATTTGTGTATTGTGTAATACAATCTATTAAAGATATTATTATTTTAAAGAGTCCAAAATTCTCAGGATGTTATGTATTATAAGACACTTTTTTAAATCTAAATGAATAGAAATCAATCCTCATTAAATAAAACACAACTTAGGACTGAATCAGATATTTTAGAATAAAAAATAAATATGAGTCACGTAATTCATTAATATATGAAAAGAGTGGACTCTATAAAAGTATCAATGTTACTCATGCTAAAATAGAACCTTTCATGGTCTCTATAAACCACATTTATATGTAAATATGTTTCCACCATTTTAATCATATTCATGCATAGTTTTTCATATTGTATTTTTATCTAATATATCATGTGTCCATATGGCACATATTATGTCAATACCATATAGCTACTCATATGTTCTGGATTTTCTAAGTATAGTCTGACCATGATGACGAATACATCACATGTCATTATCCTAAGTGGATATGTACATCAAATAACCCTGAAAAATTAGATAAAAAATTACATGTTTTATTTAGGTATGGTTGTAAAAAAACTAAACATATCTCAATAGAGGGCCTAAACAAAATACTCTTTATACGAGAGGGTAACTTCCACATTGTTAAACACCATCCAACAACATGATCTGCAACATAACAAACAACCCATGATTAGTAAGACACAAGTATTGTGTAAGAACTATATCAATGTAAAATTGTTCTAATTCTAGGTTTCTCACTAAGCTCAGGTATGGATATATTAAAATAAAAAACCTAAATGCTTAATATAATAAAATTTAATACTGTATGGGATAACATGTTTTATGCTTCATGGTTCATCTACCATACAAAACACATATTTCTCCTCATTAGCATATTTTTTAACCCAATATAAGAATTTAATTCATGTTATCCTTGAAATTTCATCACAAACTAAAAGATTTCATGATGAATATCTCATAAGAATAACTAAATGTCATACATTGAATGGTAAATTATCATTTCATTTCACGATTTTACATAGCCAACGTGAAATAATGATACAGTGTAGACTACTTTTTTATAACTATTGAGTGGATTTATAGCACTTATCTTTATTATGTTTTTATAACTAAAAAATTATTACTGTATTCCATATAAAATGAATAAATAATTTTATTTAAGTATTAACTTCATATAGAAGTGTATTTAAAATTTTAATTTTGATAAACATATTTAATTATTCTTAATTTTTACCATATTTTCAATAAAATGATTTGGGATAAAATCCATATTACTTTGTGTTATGTAATGTCTTACAAAGTGAAGGTATTAATTAAATTAAATGTATTTTGTTTTAATTTTTTAATTATTCAGTTAGTTCCAAAGGTAATATACTGTTTATAAAAGGAATATTTTATATTTCTCAATATCTAAAAAAAATATCCCTAATAATAAATTTATACACTAATTATAAAGTATACGCGTTATACAAATGTCTTCTGATTCAGACTCATAGACTTACAAAATATAAATTCTTATGGGATTTCAATAAATTCATATATGATGTTTTTAATGTCATATTAATTGAAGAAGTCACTTATTCTAAATGTTATATTCATTTTATAAGAAATTTAAATACAAAACATAATGTCTTTAAGGATTCCTATATAGTTATATGTGATGAATTTAAAGTCTTACGTAATGAAAAATTCACTAAGTACAATGTTATGTGTGATCCAAAGACCTATTTTGGTATAAATTTCCTATATGATATTTAATTATTAAGGAATGAAATTCCTATTAAATAAATTTCATATGTGATTATTATTAATTGAAAATAAATTATACAAAACCTCAAAATAGTCATAATTTTTCATGTATTTACATATACTGATTTTTTTAAAGAGTGTGTACATTTTTTTGATTGATTTAATTGTTCAATAATTAAATATTAGTTATCTGGATAAAGCGAAAATTTATTTTAGAATTTTTTATATATATTTGAAAGGTCAACACATGGGATAAAATTGGTTTAAATATTCATTCTACATTTATGAATGTTTAAAAGTTTTGAATTTTAATTATTTTAAATATGAAGAGTATATCTCATATGGTTTTACAAAGTCTTACAAGAATGTTATTATTTATTATTATGTAATATTTATGATAGAATTAAATGTTTTAAAACGTTATATTTTTTAATTTTTTATATATTTAGTTGATTTAACCTAAATCAAACTCAAATGTTGTCATTTACCATTGATAGAGAAAATTATGTCTATTTGGGAAAAAATAAATCCCAATATATATTAATGTGATTTCTATTTATGATAATATTGTTCCTAATAAAACATTATAAAAGGTTGTGACAAATACATTTAATAATAAATCTATGTTTTATAAATTCTTGATCTATATATTATGTGATCACTACTATTACAATCCTTTTATAATGGGGATCACATCAATATACCATGTATGTGCTTCCAAATTGATATGTCCTATTGTGATATTCAAACAAGTCATTGTTTAATCTAGTTTATATGGTTATATAATTATTTATTTTAATCAAAATTAAGACCTATGTGTGTGTTTATACTGCCTCTTACGAAAGGTATGTCTGTGTTTTTCCTTTCTAGAGTCAAAGTAAACGGGTTGGCTCAAACATTGAACCAAACAAATAATGGTTTCTTATACCTCCACATGAAAAAAAATTAACTGGTTCTGGACTCTTGGTGAGATATTTTTTGAAAGGGTTGGTATAGTGACCCATATATTTCATATGTATATAATATATAATAATAAATGAATATTAAATATATTTTAGAAATAAATGTCCAAGGACCATAATAATTACTTTATTTGGAGACTATAAATAATATAAAATAATTTCATTAATGGTATTCAATATCTAATAAAAATACAATCTGATATATTAATTTTCTTATATAAACTCTAATTAGATCTTTTTTCATAACAAGTAGAAAGGAAACATAATTCGTGGTGAGATGAAATGCTTAGTACGTAAAAAAAATGGAATTACAATTATCACTTAATAATAACATGATAATAATGGTATGATAACATGTTGATAAAATATCAAAAACCATACCCATAATATCATATATTATAATATTTAAAAATTTCGTAATTATTTGTATTTAATAAGATATTAATTCTTAATAAATTAAAGAATATCATCCATGAGATCATAACATTGGCCAATGATATAATTTTGTGGCATAAACATAAGCCTTAAAATTATTTCCTTATTAAAGGGTCACTACCAAAACAATCATGGTGTTCTATCTTTACTCCCCATTCAATTATATCATTATTCATTATTCGCCCCAAATAGTATCATAGTGGTTTGAGTCCTTACTGAACTAGGATTACTCCCCATTATAGTACTTATTATCTCATGAGATATCCATATTTTCCATATTAATTAGAGGTCTATATAATTTTTGTCACACCCTTAACAAAATCATAATCTATTTTTAAGTGTGACTCAATATCAAAAATCATTCATCGCATATCATAACCCATGGAAGCAGACTGAGTTTCATAAATATTTCTAAATTTCTTTATAACATTTCACATGGATGATAAATGGGTTTTATTAAAATTACATCATTATAATCGTAAACCTTCTTTATAAATAATTTGGATCATACCAATGGATTATGACCCACATAAATTATATGTATCGTAAAGGAATGTTGTCAAAAAAGTAATGTTAAAAGATAAAATTCAAAAATTATTTAAGAAAATACCCTTTGAATTAAGAAATAAGATATTTAAAGTATAAAAATATAAAAAATATTAGGAAAAAATATTGAAAAGAAAAATTAAAAAAATTAATTTCAACTTAAAATAATTGAAATTTTATGATTGTTGGAAATTTTTTTCAAGTCATGTGCCTTAAAACGACGATTCCTTTCAAGATTTTGGTAGAAATTCAAAATATTCACATTCATAAATATAAAGGAAGATTACATATAAATAGTTTTGTAAATTTTAAATCATGGGTAAAAATTACGATGACAAAAAATAAGACAATGATATTATTATTCATGAAAACATTGTTAAAAATATGTATATAGAAGAAAAATAATTTTCGACTAAAGAGATATATAATGTTGTTTTTCTAAAACATATTCCCTCAATATATTAATTTCTTAAAGAGAGAGAAATGAAAGGAAAAAATGTAATACAAAAAAAAGTGGACAATAATATTTATAGTATTATTGAAAGATTGGCTATAAAATATTATCATTGAAAAATAAATGATAAACAATCCTAAAAAATTTGAGATTGCAACAAAAATACCTTACCAGAAGATCAAATTTCATCAAAATATTTCTATAATATTCTATAATAAATTCAAAATTTTTTATATTTGTAAACAATAAAAAACTATATAAATTTTATTTCATATAAAATCCACTTATAATATTTTAACATCCATTAATTAATAATTACTTATTAAAATCATTTTTTTAAGGTGTAATATTTTTCAGTTTTCTTCAAAATTTCAGTTTGTTAGTTTCATTACATATAAATTCATCATGGTTATATTAATTAAATAATTTTAATTGAGATATAAATATCAAATATATTAGTTATATATATTTTTAGTCATCCATAAATGGTAGGGAATAAAAAATGAATAACATCATTCATTGAGATGATAGGTCATACGTATGCATGAATATTGTTTTCATTTTATGAAATATGGAATGAAATGAAGGTAAATAATAATTCAAAATTAAAAAATAATTATTATATAATATATAACATATATAATTATAAAATTTATCCTTATTACCGACCATTTAAATTTAAAATAAAAAATGAATCTTGTCACTTTTTGGAGACGGTAGTCCACAAATATGCATAAGCGATGTTATCGTTTTACAACAGATGGAAAGGAATTAAAGAATATATAATATTATATTTAAATAATAATAATTATAACATAAATATAATATATAAACATTAATACCATCATCATAACCATCAATGAATTATGGTTATGGAAAATTAATTGTACCGCTACGTGGTGGTGGTAGTCCACATGTATGTGTGATCAAATACATTCACTTCCCATTTGATGGAAAAGTGGAGGAATAACAGTGTTTATATAGACATTATAAAATTTATTTATATTTATTGTACTTAAACATTTATTTTAATATGAATATCACATATTTATAATTGGTAAAATATTAAACAATCTAAAAGAGGTTGTGTAGGACGATTACCTCTTCATTAGTAGGCCTCCTTTAGATATCATATCAAGGATGATTGTAATGTTTTTTGGAATAAGAATGAATAAAATTTATGGATATGGAATTTTATAATATAATTAGGTAGGTTATTCCCAAGATATATTAATCTATGTGATGTATGGAAGGTAATGTATATGTTTCATTTAATTTTTTGTGAAGAGGTGACACTTGGAATTTCTTTGAATATTGAAATATAATTTTGAGATGGTAAAGGAAAATGATTCCAAATAGTAATAGTATAATTTTTTAGATAGGAATAATTCCAAATATGTCCATACAATAGAATTTATATATTTATAATTCTATATCATAACCTTATGTATTGGTTTAACCCCCGGTAAACCAGTTTTATTGTAACACCCCAAACTTTCACGATACGCTTCTCTTTCAATAATGCAATAGCTTGCATTATACGCAAGTTTGAGATTCTAACACACACCAAAATCAATCAAAGTAGCAGTTATGAATAGTAATACCTAATTTTTGAAATTTTATAAATTTTATCTTGCCAAATGGAATTCCTTTTTGGATTCGGAATATCGAAATTAGCCTGTGTTGAATTTTTGGTATTTTTCTGAGAACTTCCAATTTTTTATGAATAGTGAAAAATACTTAAAAAAAACATTTTTAATAAAAATAATTTATAGTGATAAATTATACTATTGAGTGGTTTTACAGTATAATTAGAATATATTTTTAGCATTTTATCCAATGGTGGTCATTATAATTAATTTCACTTTGAAATTGGACATAAACAGTTGTCAATCTTTTGATATATATTGTTTCTCAAAAACACGCTATTTGTTGTGACTGCGAGAATTAATTATAAAATTAACTAATGAAACTTATATTTTTGGAATTTTGTAAACTAGAAATCATTTTTGAATTCGGAATATCAATTATATCTTAGGGTGAAATTTTGGCATTGTTCTGAAAAAATTCAATTTTTGATGAATAGTGAAACCACTAAGTGGTAGTTAAAAAAACTGACTTTTCGTTTAAATGGAACATTACCACTTCTGTGATTTGATTTTCAAAAATCCGACATACATGGTTTTCATAAATAAGTAAAATATGGTTCCATGGGATTAAAATAAATTTTTTGGTGAATAGTAACTTTTAAGTTTAAGTAATTGCGATTAAAGATAATTAGTGAAATTTTAAGGTAAAAATGATATTATAAAAATAATAAAATACATTTAAACTTGTCCTAACCCTATTGGTTGAGTCATGTCAGAGCAAGACAATCCATGAGTCAACTTTGGGACCCCATGGAGCCACTTTGGAAGGGAAATGACATTAAATACTTTTTATCTAATGTTATAATAAAAATGTCACAAACATGAGTTGTTTTACTAAAACAATTTTTAAATGGGGTTATACAATACATAATTTTGACTATAAATATTAATAATAAATCTAAAAATATTTTCTACATGTTGATAATTTTATTTAATTTTTAGTCATTAAATAAATTAAATTATTTATGACACCATGATGATGCAGCGATTACCTCATTAATTAATGATTTAAATAAAATGAAATGTTAATGTACAATCCAAGGAATAAACTTGTAAAAAACCTATTGGATGAGTATATTTATAACCCTTATCACCTTATCCTCGAAATATATCTTTGTGGCACCTTTAGAATCTGGAAATAATTTCATAATAAAGTAAAATTTCAATCATTACAAGAGTGCCCCTTATCTCCTCTTATAAAAGGCCCCCGCCACTACCACCTTATTCACAACATCAAAGCCTTTTGGCATGGCCAAACTCTGCCCAAATACTCTCTCAACTTCACTCTCTTACTCCTAGAAGCCTCACGTTGGGCAGAATTCATCCCAAGGAAGCCTTTGGCTCAAATCAAAAAGAGTTACCCGATTTTAAAGGTAATGTCTTCACTTGGGTTATGTTGTTTTATTTTTCTTTTCCACCCCCCTAAACTCTTTTTATTCCTTTATTTTGTAACAAAAATAGTATCTTACACATACTAGGATGTTGTTATAAGAATGTTTCGAGATAAACTTACACAAACCTACATCTAATGGTTAAAGAACATATTGTTTCTGTGGATGGGGAATTTCTGCCTCACAAAACGATGATTATTCAAACACTCATATAACACCTTCAAAGGTGGCCATTAAGATGTAACTATATTTATATATGATATTTAATATGTTTATGTTTTCCTTAAGCTTCTGTATTTTTCATTTATGGTATTCCATCATAGTTTCCATTATGGGTAAACGCGATATTTTTATTTTAGGAAGTGCGGACTACCGCCCCCTCAAAGTGATTTGAATAGTTAATGCCATATATGGGATATATAAAGGATGGATTAAATGGTATTATAAATTATATGATACTGGAATTATATTATACCTTTATATAATTATAACTTCATTCAATTAAATATGAAATATAAATTAATGTAACGTTCATGCATACGTACGACTTACCGTCTCCATGAACGGTGCATTTCATTTCTTACCTCTAAATGTTATGTAATATTATAAATGAATGTATATAATGGACATATATGATGTATATGATATATACATCATCAATATAATTATGGATATAATGGATATTTTACCACATGAACAAACTGTAATTATAAGAAGTTTATTTTTGACTCAAGTACCTAATATCGACAAAACGACCGTTATTAACATAAATAATTACATAATGTTCATAACATGGTAATAATTGATATAAAAGGAATAATGAAATTTAAAAGGGTTCTTAAGCAGGTAGAGATTAACGCTAGTTTATTATGTAGGAGGTTAAAGAGCGGTTGAGTCATGTCAGACACGAGGTAAGGGAACTTCCTAACCCAATTTCTATTCTTTGGGTTAATCTCCTATTTTCAAATTATGTAATGATATTATTATTTCCTATATTGTATTTATACTTTCATTATGTGTATATATAGTAAATATATTTTATTTAAAAAATGATCTTTGTTAGGGAACTTCTTAACCCAATTTCCGTTCTTTGGGTTAATCTCCTACATTGAAATTATGTCATGATATTATTATGTCCTATCTGGTATTTATACTTTCTTTATGTCTAAATATAGAGAATACACATAATAGATATATTTTATTTCAAAAAATTATCTTTGTAAGGAAACTTCTTAACCCAATTTCTGTTCTTTGGGTTAACCTCATACTTTAAAAATATGTCATGATATTATTATGTCATATCTTATATTTGTAATTTATTTATGTGTAATTATAGTGAATACACATAATAGATCTATTTTATTTAAATGATCTTTGTAAGGGAATTTATTAACCCAATATCCATTATTTGGGTTAATCTCCTACTTTCAAATTATGTTATGATATTATTATGTCATATCTTGTATTTGTACATTCTTTATGTGTACTAATATTGAATACACATAATAGATCTATTTTATTTAAAAAAATGATCTTTTTAAGGACTTCGTCTCAATCTCCTTTCATTGAGGAATATTTTGTTTTATACACAACATTCTTTTATACGATGTATAAAACCCTGTGAATTTTACGTTTTTCCAAAAGGAATCTTTTTTATATGAAGAGTTTAACTAAACGACAATATAGGAATGTTTTTCTTGCCGTACATATGCGGTGACAACGACTTCTCTGCCGCTGTGACCATTATTTGAGTTTCGTCTTCCTCTACAAGCCATAACTTTTTTTAAATGAAAAATAAATACAATGTTTTAATTTTCTTTAATTTGGGTATTGAAAAATGTTTTGAAAGTGTTTTTATTATATCAATGTGTTTTATTGATATCTTGTGATTGAAATGTGGAAATGTTATGTTTCCTTTATGCGTGTTTTATGTGATACGATTATGTTATGTTTTTTGATATTTTGGATCTATTCATATGAGGAATGCATTGGACATAATAAGTGACGGTTGGAGCCCGATATAGCTCCACGATGCATCGGTAGGTCTCATTAGACAAACTAGTGTCTGGGCACAAGGCCTTGACAAAATCTTATTTGTGGTCTTGGCATGAGGCCTTGGCTACGTGGTTATGATAGTCTGGCATTATGGATTCCATCATTATGAAAGTGGTTATTGATATTGCATGTGATTATTCGTCTAGTAGAATATCCATGTGAGTAAGTAAATGTCATTATATAATTTTATTTTTTCCATTTTATGCTAAAGTTCAATCGTAAGAAGGGTTATGTTTTAGTTATACATTGCCTTAAATGTTAATGTTTATTTATGAAAGCATCCGCAATATTGTTATCCTTACTGAGCATCTGAGCTCACCCCGTTCAATTTTTTAACATTTTCCAGGATGTGAAGACGTATTTTATGAATGATCTATAGGGATAGTTAGAAGAAGATATGAGTGTGAACAATGGAGACTATGTTATTGTATTTTTTAACATTATGATGTAATGTAAGACTTATGAATATATCTAGTGTTTCCAAGGCTACTAAACTAATCGGCCTTTCGAGACTTGACCTTTTGTGATCATGCCAATGTTACGAAGTAATGCACCAACTCTGGGGAGCTGGGGTCAGGGCGTTACAGTTGGTATCAGAGGCAGTTTAGTACTAACCTTGGAAGCTAGATTTAGATAAACTCTGATTAGAGCACACAGCCCAAAGATAGACTTTGAGGATTAGTATAGAAGAACATCCCAGAATTTTGGTATTATAGAGATTTTGTGAGTTTTCTGAGAAATACATCCCTGTCTGGATAAGAGCAGGTAGAGGCGGCTCTGGCACAGATGTACCTAGGGGTAAAACCCGAAAACACCGCATTGAGCTCGACTCGATTGGGAACCGGTGCACGGCAACTGGCCTTGCTGTACTCTTGGTTACGACACTCCTGGGGGATATGCTTAGGATAATTTGAATTTTCATAACAAATCATTATGAAGGGTTTATGAATATAAACTTCCTAAAAGAAAACATTTTTATGATTATGGATTATATCCTCAAATAGTTCAATTTATGTTAAGTGTATTGAAAGTTTGTTATTATGTATTTCGATTCATAAACTAACATAGTTTATGCAATTGTATAGAAATGGCGCTCAGTATAAGAAATGTGAACTCCATCAATACGTATGATCCAAAGAGTAATAAGGATCATATCTTTCACGGTATTAAGCCAACATTTAGAATGGAAATAGTCTCCCATTTGTTCTCAACATATGAAGAACTAGTATCATGTTTTAATAAGATAAGTAAAGAATTCTCTGATTCTTATGGATTTGAAGGGATGAAAGAGAAGAAAAGCATGGAAGAGATAATGATGTATAAAGGGACAAGGGGAAAGAAGAATTTTCCAATATGTGATAACTATGGGAAGAACACCTTGGAACTTTCCTGAAGGGAATGTGAGTTTTTTATAAGTGTGGAGAAAAAGGACACCAAGTGCGTGACTACAAGGGTAAGAAAATGGTTTCAAATGTACAATGTTTCATCTGCAAGGAGTGGGGACACTACGCAAACCAATGTCCAAATCATTAGAGTATGCACCAAATGATGTTATTGGATAATAATCATGTTATGATACTACCACAGATGAGGAGGAATGATTAGAGTTCTTATGTTGTTATTAAATAATTTTGTCATTTTAGTGTTGTATCAATGATGTACTGGTTATAATAATTATGGAGTATATAAGGATTGTACTGCAGTAATATTTCATCAAGGACTTGAGATTGTGTGGAACCATGAAAAGTGACTCCACATCATGTTAAATTTTTAGAAAATATATGGTGGAGAGAAGGATAAACCAAAATATGGTTCTGATACTGAGATATTAATTTTGGAATAATACATGATTGATTTTGATAAATTATATTGGATATTCTTGAAACAGATTAATGATTTTTATACATTTTTGGATAGAAGAGGTATATATAGTATTCTATAAGGAATAAGGGATCATAAATGTAATCAATAAGGATTTATGGCAATTTAGGATGTTTTTGTGTTTTAAAAGAATACATGATGAAGGTGTTCACATGTTGTTACGCGGAAAAAATGATCTTCATTATGTTTAACTTCCTTATAAAATTTGTACTGTGAGTTGGACAAAAGTATTTTGGTTAACTATAAAGGTTGGAATGGATTAATTTGAACCTTGGATAGTATTTTTTAAGGTTAAAAAATTTCTGAATATTATTTTTGGAATATTATAATACTATAGTTTTAGGAAAAGGACAACCTGTAGGTTGGGGGATAATCCGTCGTGTCGGACACAGCTGGAGGAATCGAACCCACAACCATAGTGTGATAGGCCTTTATTACCTACCACTAGCTTACAGGAAGTCCCTGGTTATTACAAAATAGTTTTCCTAATCTAAATGGTATGTGTTAATATTTTGAACCTTGTACGATTAGGATACATATAATATTTTTGAGTTCTTTTTTCTTTTTGGGTGAAAGACAAGTTTAGGGTAGAAATTAGTTGAAGGTTGAAATTCTACTTGTCAAGTATATATATATATATATATATCTTATTCTTATGAAGAAATTAATTCTTAAACTTTAGGGAATGGATATTAAAACAAAAATGTGTTATCCTAATACCTTATGTCTTGTTGAACTGATAATATTTTAAATCAACATAGATTGAAGGCTTTGATGCCCTCAATTTTACACTTGTTTGTGATTGATGACCTCAATCAATCCCTACAAATATTTACATTTTTCCTCCAATTATATGTCTCTAATTTCCACCAATGTTCTCCTTATTGGGATCATAATTTGGTGGTGACTTTTTCAGTTCCCTTTCCCTCTTATTAAGGCTAAATTTTAATAACCTTATTTCCGATGTGGGTTTTCCACAAAGGTATTTTCTATTTTCAACCTTTTATTTTCTAAGAAAAATTACAAATTGCGAGGACACAATTTATTTAAGGAGGGTAGAATGTAACACCCCATGCTTTCACGATACGCATCTCTTTCAATTATGCAATAGCTTTCATTGTACGAACGTTCGAGATTATAACACACACCACAACCATCAAAGTAGTTGTTATGAATATTAATACCTAATTTTTGAAATTTTATAAATTTTATCATGCCATATGGACTTCGTTTTTGGATTCGGAATATCGAAATTAGCCTATTTTGAATTTTTGGTATTTTTCTGAGAACTTCCAATTTGTTATGAATAGTGAATAATACTTCAAAACAAATTTTTTAATAAAAATAATTTATAGTGATAAATTATTCTATTGAGTGGTTTTAAAGTATAATTAGGATATATTTTTACCATTTTATCTAATGGTGGTCATTAGAATTAATTTCACTGTGAAATTGGACATATACAATTGTCAATCTTTTGATATATATTGTTTCTCAAAAACAAAATATTTGTTGTGACAGCGGGAAATAATTATAAAATTAACTAATGGAACTTATATGTTTTGAATTTTGTAAAATAGAAATCATTTTTGAATTCAGAATATCAATTATAGCTTAGGGTGAAATTTTGGCATTGTTCTGAAAAACATCAATTTTTGAAGAATAGTGAAACCACTATGTGGTAGTTAAAAAAACTGATTTTTCGTTTAAAAGAAACATTACCACTTCTCTGATTTGATTTTAAAAAATCCGACATACATTTTAGTCATTAGGAAGTAAAATGTGGTTTAATGGGATTAAAATAATTTTTTGGTGAATAGTAACTTTTAAGTTTAATTAATCGCGATTAAAGTTAATTAGTGAAATTTAAGGTAAAAATGATATTATAAAAATATGAAAATATATTTACACTTGTCCTACCCTTATTGGATGAGTCATGGCCGACCAAGAAAATCCATGGGTCAACTTGGGGACCCCATGGAGCCACTTTGGTAGGAAAATGACATTAAATACTTTTTATTTAATGTTAAAATAAAAATGTCCAAACATGAGTTCTTTTACTAAAACAATTTTTAAATGGTGTTATAAAAGTCATAATTTTGACTATAAAAATTAATTATAAATCTAAAAAGATTTCCTACATGATGATAATTGTTTTATAATTTTTAGACATTAAATAAATAAAATTATTTATGACACCATGATTATGCAGCGATTACGTCATTAATTAACGATTTAAATAAAATGAAAAGATAATGTAGATTACAAGGCATAAACTTATAAAAAACCTATTTGATGAGTATATTTAGAACCATTATCACCTTATCCTAGAAATATACCATTTTTGGACCTTTAGAATCCGAAAATAATTTCATAATAAAGTAACATTTCAATCATTCCAAGAGTTCCCCTTATCTCCTCTTATAAAAGGCCCCCACCACTAACACCTTATTCACAACTTCAAAGCCTTTTGGCTCGGCCAAACTCTGCCCAAATACTCTCTCAACTTCCCTCTCTTACTCCTAGAAGCCTCACTTTGGGCAGAAGTCTTCCCAAGGAATCCTTTGGCTCAAATCCAAAAGAGTTACCCAATTTTAAAGGTAATGTCTTCACTTTGGTTCTTTTGTTTTTTTTCTTCTCCACCCTACTAAACTCTTTTTATTCCTTTTATTTTGTAACAAAAATAGTATATTACATATACTAGGATGTTTTTATAATAAGTATTCTAGATACACTTACACACACCTACATCTAATGGTCAATGAACATACTGTTTCTGTGGATGGCGAATTTCTGCCTCACGAAACGATGATTGTTCAAACACTCATATAACACCTTAAAAGGTGGCCATTAATATGTAACTATATTTATATATGATATATAATATGTTTATGTTTTCCTTAATCTTCTGTATATTTCATTTATGGCATTCCATTATGGTTTCCATTATGGGTAAACGCGATATTATTTTAGGAAGTGCGGACTACCGCCCCCTCAAAGTGAATTGAATCGTTATTGCCATATTTGGGATGTATAAAGGATGGAGTAAATGGTATAATACATTATATTATTCTGGAATTATATCATAACTTTATATAATTATAACTTCATTCCATTAAATATGAAATAGAAATGAATGTAGTGTTCATGTGTACGTACGGCTTACCGTCTCCATGAACGGTGCATTTCATTTCTTACCTCTAAATGTTACGTAATATTATAAATTAATGTATATAATGGATATATATGATTTATATGATATATAAATCATGAATATAATTATGGATAAAATAGATATTTTACCACATGAACAATGTGTAATTATAAGAAGTTTATTTTTGACTCAAGTACCTAAGATCGACAAAACAACCGTTATTAACTTAAATAATTACATAATGTTCATAACATGGTAATAAGTGATATAAAAGGAATAATGAACTTGAAAAAGTTTCTTAAGAAGGAAGATATTAACTCTAGTTTATTATTCAGGAGGTTAAAGAGTGGTCGAGTCTAGTCAGACACGAGGTAAGGGAACTTCCTAACCCAATTTCTATTCATTGGGTTAATCTCCTATTTTCAAATTATGTCATGATATTATTATGTCATATCTTGTATTTATACTTTCATTATGTGTATATATAGTGAATCTATTTTATTTAAAAAATGATCTTTGTAAGGGAACTTCTTAACCCAATTTCTATTCTTTGGTTTAATCTCCAACATTCAAATTATGTCTTGATATTATTATGTCCTATCTGGTATTTATACTTTCTTTATGTGTAAATATAGTGAATACACATAATAGATCTATTTTATTTAAAAAAATTATCTTTATAAGGGAACTTCTTAACCCAATTTCCATTCTTTGTTTTGATCTCCTACTTTCAAATTATTTCATGATATTATTATGTCATATCTTGTATTTGTACTTTCTTTATGTGTAATTATAGTGAATAAACATAATAGATCTATTTTATATTAATGATATTTGTAAGGGAATTTCGTAACCCAATATCCATTTTTTGGGTTAATCTCATACATTCAAATTATGTTATGGTATTATTATGTCCTATCTTGTATTTGTACATTCTTTATGTTTACTTATAATTAATACACATAATAGATCTATTTTATTTAAAAAAATTATATTGGTAAGGACTTCGTCTCAATATCCTTTCATTGAAGCATATTTTGTTTTATACACAACTTTCTTTTATATGGTGTTTTAACCCCTTTATCTTTTATGTTTATTCAAAAGGAATATTTTTTATATGAATCATTTTACTAAACAACAAAAAGGAATGTTTTTCTTGCTGTACATATGCGGTGACAACTAATTCTCCACCGCCGTGACCATTATTTGAGTTTCGGCTTCCTCTACAAGCCATAAATTTTTTTAAATGAAAAATAAAAACAACATTTTAATTTTCTTTAATTTTGGTATTGAAAATGGTTTTGAAAGTGTTTCTATTATATCAATGTTTTGTATTGATATGATGTGATTGAAATGTGGAAATGTTATGTTTCCTTTATGCATGTTTTATGTGATACGATTATCTTATGGTTTATGATATTTTTAGACCTATTCATATGAGTAATTCATTGTACTAAATAACTGACGGTTGGAGCCCACTATAGCTCCTCGATGCATCGGTAGGTCTCATGAGACAAACTAGTGTCTTGGAATGAGGCCTTGACAAAATCTTATTTGTGGTCTTGGCACGAGGCCTTGGCTACGTGGTTATGATAGACTGGCATTATGCATTCCATCATTGTGAAAGTGGTTATTGATATTTCATGTGATTATTCGACTAGTATAAAATCCATGTGAGTTAGTAAATGGCATTATATAATTTTATTTTTTCCATATTATGTTGTTGTTCATGTTTAAAAAGGCTTTTGTTTTTGTTATACATTTCCATAAATGTTAATGTTTATTTATGAAAGATTTCACAATATTGTTATCCTTACTGAGCATCTAAGCTCACCCCTTTCAATGTTTTAATATTTTCCAGGATGTGAGAAGTATTTTATGAATGACCTGCAGGGATAGTCAGAAGAAGATATGAGTGTGGACAAAGGAGACTTTGTTATTTTAGATTTTTACTTTATGATGTAATGTAAGACTTATGAATGTATCTAGTGTTTCTAAGGCTACTAAACTAATCGGTCTTTCGAAACATGATCTTTTGTGATCATGCCAATGTTACGAAGTAATGCACCGACTCTGGGTAGCTGGGGTCGGGGCATTATAGTTGGTATTAGAGGCAGTTTAGTACTAACCATGAAAGCTAGATTTAGATAAAATCTGATTTGAGCACATAGCCCAAAGATAGACTTTAAGGATTAGTATAGAAGAACTTTCTAGAATTTTGGTATTATAGAGATTTTGTGAGTTTTCTGAGCAATACAACCCGGTCTGGATACGAGCAGGTAGAGGCGGCATGGGCAGAGATGTACCTAGGGGTAAAACACGAAAACACCGCTTTGAGCTAGACTCGAATGGGAACTGGTGGACGACAACGGGCCTTGCTGCACTCTTGGTTACGACACTCCCGGTTGATATGCATAGGATAATTCTCATTTTCGTTACAAATCATTATGAAGGGTTTATGAATATATAATTTCTCAAATAAAACATTTTTATGATTATGGATTATATCCATAAATAGTTCAATTTATGTTAAGTGTTTTGCCAGTTTTTTATTATGTATTTCGATTCATAAACTAACCTAGTTTATGCCATTGTATAGAAATGGTTTCCAGTATAAGGAATGTGAACTCCATAAATATGTATGATCCAAAGAGTAATAAGGATCATATCTTTCACGGTATTAAGACAACATTTAGAAGGGAAATAGTCTCCCATGTGTTCTCAACATCTGAAGAAATAATATCATGTTTTAATAAGATAAGTAGAGAATTATCTGAGTCTTATGGATTTGAAGGGATAAAATAGAAGATAAGGATGGAAGAGAGAATGATGGATAAAGGGACTAGGGAAAAGATGAATTTTCCAATATGTGATAATTGTGGGAAGAAACACCTTGGAACTTTCCGGATGGGAGTGGGAGTTTGTTATAAGTGTGGAGAGAAAGGACACCAAGTGCCTGACTGCAAGGGTAAGAAAAGGGATTCAAATGCACAATGCTTCATCTTCATGGAGTGGGGACACTACGAAAACCAATGTCCAAATCATCAGAGTATGCCCCAAATGATGTTATTGGATAATAATCAAGTTATGATAATACCACAGATGAGGAGGAATGATTAGAGTTCTTATGTTGTTATTAAATAATTTTTTTATTTGAGTGTTGTATCAATGATATACTGGTTATAATAATTATGGATTATATAAGGATTGTACTACAGTACTATTTCATCAAGGACTTGAGATTGTGTGGAACCAAGAAAAGTGACTCCATAGCAGGTTAAATTTTTGGAAAATATATGGTGGAGAGAAAGATAAACCATAATATGGTTCTGATACTATGATAGTAATTTTGGAATAATACATGATTGATTCCGATAAATTATATTGGATATTTGTAAAACAGATTAATGATATGTATAAATTTTTGGTTAGAAGGAGTATATCTAGTATTCTATAAGGAATAAGGGATAATGAATGTAATCAATAAGGATTTATGGTAATTCCAGATGTTGCAGTGTTTTAATATAATACATGATGAAGGTGTTCACATGTTGTTACGCGGAAAAAAGATCTTCATTATGTTTACCTTCCTTATAAAATTTGGACTGTGAGTTGGATAAAAGTATATTAGATAACTATAAAGGTTGGAATGGATTAAGTTGAACCTAGGATAGTATTAATTAAGGTGAAAACATTTCTGAATATTATTTTTGGAATATTAGTATACTATAGTTTTATGAAAAGGACAACCTGTAGGTTGGGGGATAATCTGTCGCGTCGGACAGAGCTGCAGGAATCTATCCCACAACCATAGTGCGATAGGACTTTATTACCTACCACTAGCCTATAGGAAGTCCCTGGTTATTACAAAATATTTTTCCTAATCTAAATGGTATGTGTTAATATTTTGAACCTTTTACTATTAGGATAAATATAATATTTTTGAGTTCTATTACCTTTGTGGGTGAAAGACAAGTTTCAGGTAGAAATTAGTTGAAGGTTAAAATTGTACTTGTCAAGTATATATATATATATATATATCTTATTCATATAAATAAATTAATTCTTAAACTTTAGGGAATGGATATTAAAACAAAAATGTGTTATCTTAATACCTTATGTCTTATTGAAATGATAATATTTTAAATCAACATAGATTGAAGGCTTTGAGGCCCTCAATTTTACACTTGTTTGTGAATGATGACCTCAATCACTACCTACAAATATTTACGTTTTTCCTCCAATTATATGTCTCTAATTTCCACCAATGTTCTCCTTATTGGTATCATAATTTGGTGGTGACTTTATCAGTTCCTTTTCCCTCTTATTAAGGCTAAATTTTAATAACCTTATTTCCGATGTGGGTTTTCCACAAAGGTATTTTATATTTTCAACCTTGTATTTTCGAAGAACAATTTAAAATTGCGAGGATGCAATTTATTGAATTAGTGGAAAATGTAACACCCCAAGCTTTCACGATACGATTCTCTTTCAATAATGCCATAGCTTGCATTGTACGCAAGTTCGAGATTCAAACACAAACCACAACCAATCAAAGTATCCGTTATGAATACTAATACCTAATTTTTGAAATTTTATAAATTTTATCTTTCCAAATGGAATTCGTTTTTGGATTCGGAATATTGAAATTATCCTATGTTGAGTTTTTGGTATTTTTCTGAGAACTTCCAATTTGTTATGAATATTGAAAAATACTTAAAAACAACTTTTTTAATCAAAATAATTTATATTGATAAATTATACTATTGAGTGGTTTTAAAGTATAATTAGAATATATTTTTACCATTTTATCCAATGGTGGTCATTATAATTAATTTCACTTTGAAATTGGACATAAACAATTGTCAATCCTTTGATATATATTGTTTCTCAAAAACACACTATTTGTTGTGACTACAGGAATTAATTATAAAAATAACTAATGCAACTCATATGTTTGGAATTTGGTAAAATAGAAATCATTTTTGAATTCGGAATATCAATTATAGCTTTGGGTGATATTTTGGCATTGTTCTGAAAAACTCCAATTTTTGATGAATAGTGAAACCACTATGTGGTAGTTAAAAAAACTGATTTTTCGTTTAAATGAAACA
Source organism: Viscum album (assembly GCA_963277665.1). Classification (NCBI taxonomy): domain Eukaryota; kingdom Viridiplantae; phylum Streptophyta; class Magnoliopsida; order Santalales; family Viscaceae; genus Viscum; species Viscum album. Next base: position 1,060,662,948 of record OY728120.1, on the reverse strand, counting down.
TTACCACTTCTGTGATTTGATTTTCAAAAATCTGACATACATTTTTGTCATTAGTATGTAAAATGTGGTTCAATGGGATTAAAATAATTTTTTTGTTGAATACTAACTTTTAAGTTCAATTAATCGCGATTAAAGGTAATTTGTGAAATTTAAGATAAAAATGATATTATAAAAATACTAAAATACCTTTACACTTGTCCTACACATATTGTATGAGTCATGGCCGACCGAGAAAATCCATGGGTAAACTTGGGGACCCCATGGAGCCACTTTGGTAGGAAAATGACATTAAAAACTTTTTATTTAATGTTAAAATAAAAATGTCACAAACATGAGTTGTTTTACTAAAAAAAATTAAATGGGGTTATACAAGTCATAAGTTTGACTATAACTATTAATTATAAATATAAATATATTTCCTAAATTATGATAATTTTTTTATAATTTTTATACATTATATAAATTAAATTATTTATGACACCATGATGATACAGCGATTACCTCATTAATTAACGATTTATATAAAATGAAAAGATAATTTAGATTCCAAGGCATAAACTTGTCAAAAACCTATTTGATGAGTATATTTAGAACCCTTATCACCTTAGCCTCGAATTATATCATTTTTGGACCTTTAGAATCCGAAAATAATTTCATAATAAAGTAACATTTCAATCTTTCCAAGAGTGCCCCTTATCTCCTCTTATAAAAGGCCCCCACCACTACCACCTTATTCACAACTTCAAGGCATTTTGGCTCGCCCAAACATTGCCCAAAAACGCTCTCAACTTCCATATCTTACTCCTAGAAGCCTCACATTGGGCAGAATTCTTCTCAAGGAAGTCTTTGGCTCAAATCCAAAAGAGTTACCCGATTTTAAAGATAATGTCTTCACTTGGGTTCTTTTGTTTTTTTTCTTCTCCACCCCCATAAACTCTTTTTATTCCATTCTTTTGTAACAAAAACATTATATTCCATATACTAGGATGTTTTTATATAAAGGATTCGAGCTACACTTACACACACCTACATCTAATGGTTAAAGAACATACTATTTCTGTGGATGGAAAATTTCTGCCTCACGAAACGATGATTGTTCAAACACTCATATAACGCCTTCAACGGTGGACATTAAGATGTAACTATATTTATATTTGATATATAATATGTTTATGTTTTCCTTAATCTTCTGTACTTTTCATTTATGGAATTCCTTTATGGTTTCCATTATGGGTAAACGTGTTATTTTCATTTTAGGAAGTGAGAACTACCGCCCCCTCAAAGTGATTTGAATCGTTAATGCCTTATTTGGGATGTATAAATGATGGAGTAAATAGTATTATACATTATATTATACTGGATTTATATTATACCTTTATATAATTATAACTTCATTCCATTAAATATGAAATAGAAATGAAAGTAGCATTCATGCGTACATACGGCTTACCGTCTCCATGAACGGTGCATTTCATTTCTTACCTCTAAATGTTATTTAATATTATAAATTAATGTATATAATGGATATATATGATGTATATGATATATACATCATGAATATAATTATGTATATAATGGATATTTTACCACATGAACCAAGTTTATTTATAAGAAGTTTAATTTTGACTCAAGTACCTAAGATCGACAACACGACCGTTATTAACTTAAATAATTACATAATGATCATAACAAGGTATTAAGTGATATAAAAAGATTAATGAACTTGAAAAAGGTTCTTAAGCAGGTAGATATTAACTCTAGTTTATTATTCGGGAGGTTAAAGAGCGGTCGAGTCAATTCAGACACGAGGTAAGGGAACTTCCTAACCCAATTTCTATTCTTTGGGTTAATCTCCTATTTTAAAATTATGTCATGATATTATTATGTCCTATCTTGTATTTATACATTCTTTATGTTTATATATAGGGAATCTATTTTATTTAAAAAATGATCTTTGTAAGGGAACTTCTTAACCCAATTTCCGTTCTTTGGGTTAATCTCCTACATTCAAATTATGTCATGATATTATTATGTCCAATCTGGTATTTATAATTTTTTTATGTGTAAATATAGTGAATACACATAATAGATCTATTTTATTTAAAAAAAATTATCTTTGTTAGGGAACTTCTTAACCCAATTTCCATTCTTTGGGTTAATCTCCTACTTTCAAATTATGTCATGATAGTATTATGTCATATCCTGTATTTGTACTTTCTTTATGTGTAATTATAGTGAATACGCATAATAGATCTATTTTATTAAAATGATCTTTGTAAGGGAATTTATTAACACAATATCCATTCTTTGGGTTAATCTCCTACATTCATATTATGTTATGATATTATTATGTCCTATCTTGTATTTGTACATTCTTTATGTGTACTAATATTGAATACACATAATATATCTATTTTATTTAAAAAATGATATTGGTAAGCACTTCGTCTCAATATCCTTTCTTTGAGGCATATTCTGTTTAATACACAACATTATTTTATACGGTGTATAAACCCCTTTGACTTTTACGTTTTTTCAAAAGGAATCTATTTCATACGAAGCGTTTTATTAAAGGAAAAAAAGGAATGTTTTTCTTGTCGTACATATGCGGCGACAATGAATATTCTTCCACTGTGACCATTATTTGAGTTTCGGCTTCCTCTACAAGCCATAAATTTTTTTAAATGAAACATTAATACAATGTTTTAATTTTATTTAAATTTGGTTTTAAAAATGGTTTTGAAAGTGTTTTTATTATATCAATGTGTTGTATTGATATCTTGTGATTGAAATGAGGAAATGTTATGTTTCCTTTATGCATGTTTTATGTGATACAATTATGTTATGGTTTATGATATGTTTAGACCTAATAATATGAGGAATGCATTGGACTTAATAAGTGATTGGTGGAGCCCGCTATAGCTCCTCGATGCATCAGTAGGTCTCATGAGACAAACTAGTGTCTTCGTAAGAGGCCTTGACAAAATAATATTTGTGGTCTTGGAACGAGGCCTTGTCTACGTGGTTATGACAGTCTGGCATTATGCATTCCATCATTATTAAAGTGGTTATTGATTTTTCATGTGATTAATCGACTAGTAGAATATCCATGTGAGTAATTAAATGGCATTATATAATTTTATTTTTTCCATATTTTGCTGAAGTTCATGTTTAAAAAGGCTTTTGTTTTAGTTATACATTGCATTAAATGTTAATATTTATTTATGAAAGCTTTTGCAATATTGTTATCCTTACTGAGCATCTGATCTCACCCCTTTCAATGTTTTAATATTTTCCAGGATGTGAAGAAGTATTTTATGAATGATCTGCAGGGATAGTCAGAAGAAGATATGAGTGTGGACTATGGAGACTTTGTTATTGTAGTTTTTTACTCAATGATGTAATGTAATACTTATGAATGTATCTAGTGTTTCCAAGGCTACTAAACTAATCGGTCTTTCGAGACATGATCTTTTGTGATCATGCCAATGTTACAAAGTAATGCACTGACTCTGGGTAGCTGGGGTCAGGGCGTTACATTTATCCTTAAATGTCATGAATAATTTTTATGGTTTTCACAATTCAATATGATAAAAAAATAATGTTGTATCATAAACATATATGAAAATTTATTATTCAAAATATGGAATCCAATTTATTAATTTCAACTCATAGAAGATAAATAATATTTTACAAAATTAATCTCGCACTATGCGAAGAAAATTAGATTTCTAGAAAAAAGTTTTTTCTTATGTGTAAAATGTATTTATTAAAAAAACATATAATTAATTATATAGACAATAAAAGGGTTTTTCATAGAATAATTGAACCAATTATTTTTTTAGACAGATTTAAAACAAAATAAAACATCATAAATGGTTTAAATTAAAACTCATTTATCAATCAAAAATAGTATTTTCCATTATTCAGTGAAAAAATAATGTTTCTAGGAAATTATCAAAAATTAACCCTAAGATAATATTGAACTTTTTATCTAAAAAACAAATTTAAATTTTTAAATTAATTTTTATGAAATTGGTAGAAATTAAATGTTTTATTTTCTCACAAAAGGAGATATTTTTTTTATGGAAAACATTATTTTTGAAACATATAATGGATTTTCTAAAAATGACTGCAAATTTATCAATATATGTAATTTATATGAAATAATTTAAAATACATATATTTTTAAAATATTTTTATTTGTATTCACTACACAAATATCAAAACTTTTTTATAATAGTATAATATATTACAGTTTATTTGGACTCTGGGTTATGTATATCACAATCTATCAAAGAAATAAAATTTATTTGATATGAAATATATCATAAAATCATGGGTGTTGTACTATACCCCCCTAAATATCAATTTTACCATCAAATTTACATTAATTAAATACAAAAATGATGATATTGTTGTTTCATCATATCATCAGGTTTATATGTATATTCTTGGAATTTCTTATTCCTCTAGAAAAAATTAACTTTGTTAGTTTTCTTTTCCATAGAACAATATCTCTTATATTAGTCATTTATATTTATTTATTATTAATAGGAAGTATAATTCTCTAGTGGTATAAATTATGAATTTAGTACATGTTACGTATCACACATTTACATCATCAGGAGAGATATGTAGAACACTTCATGAACCTGAGAGACATTTGGTGGATGCACTAATAGATAACTTATTGTACCTACTAGATCAAAAATATCAATGGGGAAAATATACATAAATATTAGTAGTCTAATATTTTTGAATCATATGACCTTATTCCATTGATACTTTCATAGTAATAACTTCTCAACAGCTTTGAATTCCAAATTTCACCAATCATTGTCATCACAACTTTTTTATCGACTCTAAGCTACCATGATTTGTTGTGGAATGGTTCTAATATTATTTTACATTTACTCAAATATATAAAGTCCAAATAGATTTTGTTCCCTAACCTAATCCCATCATGTTCTATTTGTACATTTTCATATATAGAGGGATTTAAAAATATATATCTAAATGTTTGAGTGAAAGATATTTTTTTAAGAAAACTAGACCAGGGGAAAGTGTTGACCCCAAACACCATTAAAATCCCAAGAACTTGACATCATCATATCATTTAGTGATTTAATTGTTCTCTCTACTGATCATCTCTCTGGGGGTGACAACTAGTATGAAAATAGAACTCTAAATCTAGAGATTGCTAAAGACTATTCCAAAACATTGAGGTAATCTTCATAGCCTGATCACATAAAAAAGAATATGGTTTTCCATAAAACATTAAAACATCCAAAATGTGTATTATAGAAATATAATCAATAGATAAATCATCTCTAATAACAGTTATGTTTTCTAAATTGTTTTGGTGATCGACTACCACTGAGTTATCATTATGTCATTTAGGAATTTTAGGGTGTCTCGTGAAAAAATGCATCGTAATGTTTTACCATATCCATTCTAGAAAGGCTAGTTGTTGTAACAGACCACTATATATCTATATATCAAAACTAAATCAAATAAACAATATCAAAAATACATACTATAAAATACCTCTATACCTGTTATCTTACTAGAAATTTTATTTCAAATTTCCATATATCAACACACATACAATATCAAATGAAAATTATGAACTATGAGCTTCATCAAATATCTCATTCTGTAAATATAGTATGGATGGTACAAATAAATATTATGTAAAACTTATCATTTTATCACAATAATAGATGAACTTAGGAATATTTATCACATTTTGTTTCTTCTCAACATCTTACATATCTACCTCATTAATCGACATATGGATAGATTTTTGAACACTCAATGAATAAAAAAAATATTTATACCCTTCCTTTAGGATTTCGATTTACAACATTTTAAGATACATAAAATGGATATGTATTTATCATCATCATAGAAAATCTTGTGAAATACTTTATAATCATAGAATTATCATCCTTTTTCCCTTTCCCATGGTGGTATTGTATTAAACAATCAAAATATTTAATCAAATTACACAATCTTTTATAGTTCATATTAAACACATTCAGATTGAATATATACTTTAAAAATTTATAATTAGTATTTATATCACACATTTATATGTATAAAAAATGCCTTCATGTTATTAAATGCTAAAATTACTATATCCAAATAAAAATAATTATTTAGTAATTTTCCTCATGATCCTTACATTTTCACAAGGAATATTCTATAAAAATATCATTCTTCATGATGATACATCCTTATCCCTTATTTGATGTATCAATATTGATCACATAAACTTTTCTATTATAGGTTAGAGTAAGAATGGGATCACGGACTAACTAGATTTTCATTTCCATGATATTTCACTCACATTCATCGATCCAAATGAACATGGATCCCTTCCATGTTGAAATATTTCATTGATTATATATCCAAGAGAAATTCAATTCAAATCATCGATAATATCAATCCAAACCAAGGAAAATATGGATCTCGATCATAGTGGTTAGTCTGGGATGACATTCACTAACATCCATATTTGATGGATTCAAATATATACCCCATCTTTAGAATATATAATCTAAAAATTAATCATCTATTATAATAAATTAACCGATAATAAATTTTTCATATAGATTCTCCTTTTATAGGTTCTTCAGTACAATCCTCAAGTGATATTCATTATCTTTTATACTCTTGTATTATATAATATTTTCATATATAATGAACAGCAGAAACATATCAAGGTAATATATAAATAAACTTCTCACTAAATACATAAAGGTAGTGGGGTAATTAGTAAGACCAAATGTGATTATTATAAATTCATTTTATCCATATCACATATTAAAATTTATCTAAGGAATGTCATGGATTTTTACCCTCAATTTATAGTATTCATATCAAAGATCAATCATTAAATAATATAAATCTCCTCATAATTTATTGAATAAATCATCAATCTAGGTAAGATGATACTTATTATTTATTATGATCATGTTCACTTACTGATAATCAATGTATATTTGTAGTGATAAAACTATATTTATAATAAAAAGAATTGGTGTACCCCATGGAGATGCACCTAGAATAATTAATCACTTATCATGATTATATTATGGTTTATTAATCAATTAATGTAATTAAATTGGGTATATTCAGTACAGAGTCTTTCAAATAGCTGTTACAGTATGTTTGGGTTTTACTGAAATCGAAACATCATGATTTGGAGGAAGAATATGAATCTATTCCAGAATCAAATCATAGAATCTCTTAAAATAGGAATATATTTAATGTTTATTTTCTCCCACATCATCTATGATAAACACTACTTTTGAATAGGAATCAAAACCCATATAATGGATGTAATTTCCATTGGACGTTCATACTTATTATCTCGCTAATAGATGTTCATAAGTTGGTTTGAAATAAAAAATGTGACTTCCCTTCCTTAACAGTTGATGTTTAATTTATGTAAATAATATTAATCCAATCATAACATAACATCAAATTTTAATATAGGTAGAATTACTATATTTTAAGGAACTACATTAATGAAAACTACAATAAATTTATAATCATATACATGAGATATGATAATAATACCACTAAATGTTTTCACTAATAATAAAATATCTAATAATTGAGGTTATCAATGAAAATCCCTAGAGATGTTTCATAATATAAAATAATTTATATGGAAATACTCAAATAAGATACTTAAATATTTCGGCTAGTAAATCACCACCTTAAATTCTTTTTTAATCTTAATTCCAATACGAAAAAATGGTTAGTATGAGAATTATAAATCTTTATAAAAAATATCTTATTCATGAAAAATAATTTATATATTATCTATATCATATAACAATATTTTCAATCTATGAAACCTTAGATTAACCCATTTTCATTCATGATCATGATATATTTAAATACTTCTTAGTGCTTCATAATGAAAATGTTAGTTATCCAAATCATATCCCTCAAGAGTGTCATATCATTTTTGTATTAAGGAAACAATAACCATGAACAAGAATTATATTCAATATATATTATAAAAATAATGGTTAATACCCCTAAATGTGATGGTTACAAAAAAAATTCTACTTGTAGAATAAAATCAAGGATGATTTATTAGTATAACCTTATATGATCTTCCTTAAGAGGACACTTTAATTTCATACTATACTAAATATTAAAACCATAATTTTCCCTAATGTCCTATAATCCCAATATAAAAATATTTACTTACATTAAGTATTATACTATCTATAGAGACCCATACATTTCATACATAGATATAAAATCTTAATAGATAAATATTCAATATATTTTACAAATACATATATCAGGATCATAAGAGATTGGTGTTTTTTGTTAAAAAAACCCCAATCCTCTTATTTCATGAAAAATATCTTCCACAAAGGTCTTCCAATATATTACTTTTCTCAGACATACCATATAATTTTGTTTTCATAACCTATGGAATTGAAGCATAAGAAAGGGTGAGCTCATGCGCTCAATAAGGGTAAAAAAGGGGAGTTTCAATGATCACTTAAACATAACAGGTAGATAATGGTATAATATCATGTTCCTAACTTTTTAAAACCATACCCATCATTTCATATATCATAATATTTAATCATGTAAAATTTATTTTTTCTTCAAAAGACATGAATAATAAATGAACCAAATTACATGAACCATGAGAGAATAATATTTCCATAATACCTATGTTTGAGGTGGTAATATCCACATTTTTTTTAAAAATATAATAATACATTGTTTCATAAATATATTAAAAATATGTTTTGGTTTGAAAATTTAATTTTTCATTATATTTTTTTATTATAGCTTTATTAAAATATAAATTCTCTTTTTAACACTTTGGAATATTTATTGGACTAATTTTTAGTTTGTATTTGAGTTAACGCAAAATTTAATGGCCTATTGAGCCTAGATGTTTATTAAACAAAAATATTAAATATATTTTATTCATATGTATGCACATTTTTTCAGAAATAAATGAAATAACTCTAGAAAGGGGCATTATATGAGAAATCTACTACAACTGTTATATCTAGGATGGAGATTTTACCCTAGGGGATATATAAAATTAATGTTCTTTGGGAATTTGTTAACATAAAATTTGAGGATAAAATTTAATATTTTTTTATATTTTATTCCAAAAAATATTGGAATATCACCCAAATATTGTTTTTGATTGAAAACTGGAGACCAACATTAGGTCTGAAATGGGGTTTTCACCCTAGGTGTGACCTAATTTTTTAGTGTGTTTTTTGTTTAGTTACATTACATGTACGAGTAATAGCATTTGGTATATAGTTATTTTGTTGGGAAACTAGAAATAATATTAATTATTTTTTTATTATTATTATTTGTTTGAAAGAAGAAAAAATGGAAATATACATCTATCAATAATTATAGGGTTATGGTGGTAATATTTTTTGTCCAAAGTATTGTTGTGATGTTATTAATTGGGAAATTAAATGAAAATTTGATAAAAATAGGAATTTATTAATAGACATTGCTTTTTTAATGAATGTTTTTATTAATAGCTTTATGGTTGTAGTAATAAATGAGATTAAATAATGTTAATAAAATATTTTTGTTGTTATTATTATTATAATTTCGGAAAATTATATTGGTGTATATATATAATTTATATAGAAACAAAATTATTATATATACAGATATGTATATATATATATATCTATGAGAGTGTATATGTATTTTCAGGTGTATATATGTCATTGTGGATATATATATGTATATATATGATTATATATATTCACATTATATATATATGGATGTTTATGAAATTAAATATATATGGAATAATTTTCAATATATATATATGTATATTTAATGATGAAATTTATTTAATTGATGAAGGAGTGTGTTTAATAGATAAATTTTGAAAAATGACTCTATGATTTAGGGGGTGCTGCACATGGTGAGAGGAATATGCTAAAAATAGATGATCTTTTAAAATAATAATAATAATAATAATAATAAATTAATTGAATTAATTGTTATAATAAATGAAATTGGAAGAAATATGAAAGGGGAAGGGAAGAGGGGGGAATTGCACCATCCTTATCCCCTCGCATTTTTTCCCACCCATATTTATCTCACTACCTCTCATTTTTATTATTATTATTATTATTTTTTCTAAAACATCAATCCTCAATAATTTCTTCGATAGTGATCAGATTTACACCCTATTGGTGTCATTAGGTTTTTATTTCTATGCACATTATAAAAGTATTCTGCTTCAGAAGGAAATGAAGATTCAAGGGTGTAATTAAACTCATACGTCAACCCTCATCGCCAGTTTCCATTTCACCTATGGTAGAAATTTTTATACAATAGCACATTCATTATATAGTTTATTGGAATAACATCTGGAGTGCTTGTGTAATCCATTGTGAAACTTATGTTTAGGAACTTATTAACATATTTTCATGTTTTATTTTGGGTAATTCCCATGACTGTTTAGCCTGTGTGTGTAGCCCATGAAACTGATATTAGATGCTTGATCACATTTTGTGTGTGTGTGTGACCCTTGACATGTTCTTATGTTTCATTTATATTTAGTGGTATGATTATGTTCATATAATTTATTGACATAATATTGGTTTGTCAATTGAATTTGTATCATATATGTTGTAATTCTATCTTCTACAGTTGAGTGTGCATGTTTTCCTTATTGGGTTGACATGAGAAATGTGACACATGCATGAGAGTATCCTCTAAGATAGATTTTCCAAACATCGGTTGGAATGTATTTAGGATATACTAGTTGGTAGTATGTGTCACATTCTTTGGTTAATCTATGCAAGATGGTTGTTCAATACATGGTTCGATCTGTGATATTTGATGCATGTTTGGGATATCTACCCATGAAGGATTTTCCGGACATGAGTCAGCATGTACTATGACTATATCTACTAGAAGAATCTGTAACATTCTTGGGGATATCCTCATGAGAGGGGTGTGTATGGTTGATTACTGATGTTCCATCAGGCATTGTGTTGAGGCATAAAGTTTACTCTTGACATGGGGATGAAGTCTGTCGATTCAATCCCCAAGGATCCAGAATGTGTATGGTAATTGTGTGTTATATTTATTTTATATATTTACCATATTTATGTCAATGTAATTAAGTTTTATATTTTATTCACCGATGTTATGGTCCATTGGTGGTCTCCTACCGAGTCTTGTACTTACACCGTACTCAGACATTTCTGGGTCCTTTTAGGTTTCATGCTTATAGATCTAGTGAAGGGAATGGAATTTTGATGAATGGTTGTTTATATTGAATAGAATGATGTTGACGTTGGTGGATGACGTTGGAGTGGAAATTATACTGCAACTTTTATTGGTATCATTATCTTGTAGTTGGATCCTTGTTATGTTATGTTTTTTTGTATCATGAATTTCATATTTTAGTATCCAAATGTATTACTCTAATTATTTTTATATTTTTATATTGATGTGATAATTTATCAGTCCCATGAAATATTGCAGAGGGTATATTCCTTCAATGGAAGGGTTTAGACCCTTTCTGCTAGTCAGAATCCTCCTCTATGTGGTCAGATGTGCAAGATGTCATATAGCATCTCGCTCAAGTCTATCACAGTGGACAGTGTCCCTTACTGATCAGGGGTCACTCCCCATTTTAGTTCTTATTATCTCCAGAGATATCTAGATTTACCAAATATATTGGAGGGAAATATAATTCTGGGACCACCCACCACATAATTGTAATATATTCATATGTGTACCACAAGATCATAAATCATTCATTTTTTAGAAAATCCCCTAGAAGGGAAATGGGTTTCATCGATATTTTAACATTTAATCCAAACATAACCCATAGTAAATAAATGATATTCATACATCTCATCATCAAGATCATAAAATATACAGCGAATGAATAATGATGGTATCACTATTTCATATACATACTAAATCATAAGTGACTTCAAATGATGTTATCTTAAATGAAAAATCATTTAAAAGATCGCATCAAATATTTCTTAATAAATATTATCATTTAATGTTGAAATCACTTATTTAAAATATAAAAATATCCCAAATATTATTTTTTAAAAAAATATTTGAAAATAAACGTTAAAAAATTTAAAGGATTCTTTAATTATTTTTTCATGATGGTGGGAAATTATTTTCATTCCATGTGTGCTAAAATAATGATTCTCTTCACTTTTTTATTAAAAATTCCAAAAAAACACATTTATAAAATGACTACAATGTTACATTCAAACCATTTATTTAAAAAATAAAACATGGGTAAAAATTAATTTGATCAATAATAGGGTAATTTAAAAATCATCATTGAATAAAAATATAGAAAAAATTTGCATGAGAGAAAAAAAAATTTTGTCCAAAGAGAGAAATAATGACAGTTTTACAAAAAAACATTTTCTCAATAACTTGAGTAATTAAGGGAGAAAAAATGGAAAAAAGTTAAATATTTATATAATTAATATAGGATAAAAAAATTATCTGATTAATGAGATATAAGTCATAAATTTTTATTATAGTAAACATAATCAGAAATAATCATAAAAAACAACGAGACTGTGACATAAACTCATTTCCTCAAGATTAAAATCTTTCCAAAGCACTCTATCCTCCTGTATAATAAATTTAAATTTACTTAACTTAGGAATAATGCTCATGTAAATAATTATAATATAATATATGATCCAATTGTAAAATTTGAAAACCCAATTATTAAAAAAATCCTTATTGAAATGGTTATAAAAAATTGTTAACTGTTTTGTTTTTCATGAGAATTTTGGGTTAGCAGTTCTTTTACAAGCACGTAGATCATGATTCCATATTCTATTGAATTTTAATAATAATATAAATATCATATATAATTAGTATATATATTTATATTCATCAATAAAATGTAGATATATAAAAATGAATTAAATCATTCATGGAGATGGTAAGGCATACATACATGTGACTGATGCTTCCATTTTTTGACAAATGGATGAAAAATGAAAAATAGTAATAACAATTAATAATAATTATTATCATAAATATTTATTATATTAATTAAATATATCCTTATTACTATCCATTTAATTTTGAAACAAAAAATGAATCACATCGCTTCATAGAAGGGGTATCCCACACTTACGCATAAGTGATATTATTGTTTCCCAAAGTATGGAATGGTATAAAGGAAGATATTAAAATATAGTTATATAAGAATAAATATATCCTAAATATCATATGAAAACCATAAACCCATCAAAATAATTATCCATGAAATATGTTGATGTAAATTAAGTTGTATATTTATGTGAAGGTTGTAGTCCACACGTACGGATGAGCAATAAATTCACTTCCCATTTTATGTAATTGATAGTGAATAATGTTGGTTCCCCAATAATAATAAAATTTACATATATTTATGATACATAAGTTATTATTTGATGATGTATAATTGTTATTTAGTGGCTTCAAAATAATACATAATATGAAATATATCCAGTAGGATGATTACCTATTCTATTATATACCTATATTAGATCTCTTCTTAACAGACCTTAGAATGGTCTTTTAGGTTGAACAGAACCTGTAAATAACGTTTAAGTAAGTTTAGAAGAATATTTTTCAAATTTTAGTCAGGATATATTTATCTAAGTGGTTTAATGAAGATAAATGAGGGGAATCCTTTTATTAGTGGTGGAGATGACACTATTGGAATTTCCTAAAATAATAAAATATAATAAAATCATATTTGATCCAAATGCCTCCAATTAGATTGATTTTATAATTCGGGATGGTATGAGGTGTATATATATATATATATTAATATGATTTATAAATGTTTAGTTGGAAAACATACCCTTATCACTTGGTTTAACACACCCGTAAACATGTTTTAAACATTAATAAAGTAAATTTTTTATTTCAAAATTATCATTCCATGTATTGAATATATTTTATCAAATTAAATTAATTGTAATGGAAGAATTTATTTTAAAATTATATCCAAAAAAAAGACAAAAATTAATTTTTCATAATAATTATTTTCTTAAATATAATAAAATTTTAAACCAAAACCCATAATAAAATTATTTTTAATGAAATCTATTGGATTATTTATAGCAATAAAAAAACTAATTTTTCTATCAAAAAACATTTTAAAATAAAATTAATATATTTAAAATCATTAAATAAAATTTATTTTTCAATATAAATTAATTGTTCCATTATTCATAAAAAAATAAATCTTCTCAAAAAAATAACAATAATTCACACTAAACTAATTTGGAAATATGATTCCAGAAATGAAGTTCATTTTTTTATTAAATTTTCTTATTGATGTAGAAAATATTTATATTAATTACTCAAAAAAATAAATAAAAACTTTTTTTTGAGGAAAAACGTATCTTAGTATCATATAATAAATTTACTAAAAATTGACAACTTATTTATCCATATAGTTGTTTTATATAAAACATTTATACATATTCTTATATAATTTGGTTACTCAAATTAACTATTCTAGCTAAATTCCTTAGTAAAAATTGTAAATTATATTTTGATACATTTATAATTGAGTTTATGTTTATCGAATGATATTAAAAAATAAAATTAATTTGAATAAAAATATATCAACAAATAACAGGGTGTTATAGGTTATGCCTCAAAGAGTAAAAATGTGATGGTGTAAGGTGATATCTTGATTAATTAGTTGGGTCACTTTTTTTAGTTGTTCCATAAAATCATTTCAAGAGTCTAAAGAGAATTAATATGATCACTTTTCCCCAATCATCTATAAAAATACATGTGTTATTTTTTAAAAATCTTTTACTACATAACTATATTGACATGGAAAAAATCACATTTTATAAAAAGGTCATCTCATATTTCTTAATGGGTGATTATAACACCCTCATTTTTAGGTAATTAAGCCTTTACTTATGTATTTTATGTATATATAGTAATAAGGTTATGTTTCAGGTGGTTTGAAGAGGTTTTTACACATTTGGGGTATTTTTTTAGAGGTGCGCTGTTTCAAAATGGTAAGTAGAAATCGTGTAGAACCATAAAGGAAACCATGAAACAGAAATCATGGCCACTTGGTAAGAGCATGGTATGCCAAATCCATGTGGCCACCCTAGAGAAAACATGAAATTTTGAACATAGGGGTTTAGTAATGTTGGTTCACAATTTTCCTAACAATGCAATCCAACCATGCAAGGGGTGTTTGGAGGTCGTGGCTAGCATGTGTTTAGGGAACAATTTACTAAGTGTGCCCCCAAACCACTCACCATTAAAAATTAAATATTTATTTTTTGGATCTATTATGAATAACTTCCTTAGTCCCTTATTTTTCTACTATGTCTGGAATAACATGAATTATTTTCCATCCAAAGACTGGAGAGACCATTCCTCCTAGTTCTGGTGCATTTATTAGGGGAATCTGGGTGTGCTGGATAATGGTTTTTATCGTAAGAACATTTTCATGGTGGTTTTATTTATAATTAATCTTCTTCCATCTATTGGATTTGAAGATCTAATCTGTTGGGGATAGATTCATGTTTTTTTATTATAATCATGATGAAATTTTGTTTCTTTATTGTAGGTGGAAAGATCTAAGGGAGGTTATAATAGTCTCAAGCCTCGATTATGATGTTTTGTGCCATTAATTGGTTTATCCAACTATTGTGATGTAGGTGGATTCACTCTCGACTCCTATTAATATAACATTAATGCTTGATTTCAAATTGAATGAATTTCTTGAATTGAAGTATGAAATTGATGTAAATTTACTAATGGAAACCCTATTTAGTTGTAGTTTGTGAAATTTTTTAAAGGGGTTGTTTTTTGAAAAGTCAACTAGGTTCATAATTTTCAAATAATGGTTTTATTTTATTCTGTGGCATGGAAAAAATTGGAATTTTTTTGAATAAAATTATTGTTTTATTGAAATGATTTTTAATTGTTGGTTTGGCATGGTATTCAAAATATATGGTTGTGGTGAGTTCATTTTATTGAGATGGACCAGGATAAGAGGCATGTACCATTGGCGTACAATCACATGACCTTGTTAAAGGTTCATGTTCCATTGCAGTACTTGATTATTGGTTACCATTGGACAACATAGTAGATCAAAAATAGACCTCTCATGAGTATGGAACTATCACAAGATCATGCATGTGTGGGTGGGTGTGAAGTAATTAAATGGGTATGAAAATGGAAATGTGTTTTTGTTTAAATTGGATTTCAGTGGATTTCCATAAAATTTGTTTTTTTAAAAGATGCTTTGTGTGTTGATATATTATATTTTAAATTTGGTTTTAAACAATTTATTTAAATTTGTTAACATATATTATCCTAGTTTTGTGATATTAGTATTCATTGGGAGAAATCTACTGGTTTTTATACACACCCCCTACCTAGGAACTTTGGTGAATTTTCAGATGTTGTATACTGATACATTGATAAATTTAAGGAATTTCATTTCATTTTTGATGAATAATGATACCTTGGGCATGGCTAGTGGAGTTAGAACTTGAGTATATTTGGAGATGTTAATTTGATGTCTTTGGTGTCTTTTAGTTTTGGGGCTTTTGGGTTCCTCTTTATACTCAGATATAGTTGGAATTCGTTATTGTATTATTTATACACTGTGTTAGATGGAATTGAAATCATGCACCATATAGTGATTTTTTTTGGTTTTGGTTATCCTGGATTTGTTTCTTTTTTTAACTGAAAATCATTAATAAACAATTTATTGGGTACATAAGTCTTTTCATAAACTTCATGGAGTTATAATCTCTTCATTAGAGGATTATACTACAGTTTCTGATGCATTATACTAGGGTGGACCACTTTGTATTCTGTCAATGGTGACAATCACATTGTACCATGCATTCCTTCATCCCAATGGTTGGAATCTTTCATTAGTTCTCAGTGAGGTTTTCTCCTTGATCGAAATAGGATGATGGGATGTCAGACTCTTCTTTTCATGGATTTATCCTCAGAATTATTCTCCTAATCTAGGTCTCCATTATATATTAAGACATTGTTTGTGAAAATATCCTAGTTTCCATCTCTTTGTGGATTTTGGTTAATTACACTAGCTCTTTCATGAAATTCCAAAGGTTTAAGTTATTACAACAACCATTAGTCAAGAAAGTAGTAATGTTGGGAATCGTTGGCATGTCTAGATGTTGTAACACTGGTACACATGAATTATACCTTTTTATAGGTCTTCTCAAGGGTGCAGAATCAAAATTCATCCAATGTTGATTGTATGGTATCCTATGATGGAGGCATGTCTATGAGGTTTTCCTTAACATCCCCAGTTTATCATAGGGTATGTCGTGACATTAACATCAGGCGGAGACCGATCAGACAGATCAGAATATGTACAAATGTGGATTATCATGGTACATCCCTAAAATGGAGAATCTAAAAGGATTACCAGATGGAGGGATCAAAATTCCCAATAAGGACATATCTGGGATGGCATACCCAAAAAGGAAAGGTTTCACACCATGAAGGCTGCTATGGACATCATAAAGGACAGATTGGGGAGGTGCACCCCAAATAGGGGAATAACAAGGTTTACCATTGGTTGGGGTTAAACCTGAGGGATGATTCCTATGTACCATGATTAGAATATAGGTGTCAAACCCCACGTTGTTCTAATTGGTTGTTTTGGGAATACAAATGGTTTAGTTCCCTTCAAAAGAGGGGAAATCATTGTTGGATGGATATGATGTGTGGGACCTTTGCATGATTAGCTATGTGAATTCGATATAGAGAAATGGGATGAATGGGGATTAGGCATGGAAAGTTTCCTAAATGGTTAACATGATCCCACCTGGATATGTCATCCTAGGTAGGAATCTAGAAGGATGATGGATGATTTGATGAAGTGGGTGGAATGTATGAGTTAGAACCAATATGAAGTTGATGGTGATTGGGATTACACATCAATTAGGAATCCTATGTATCCCAGTCGTAGGGAAAAAATTCCATATAGTTCAAGATAGTTCAATGAGTGACCTAGAGAGGTGGGTCATGAGAATTTTGTGGTTGGAAAATTACCCGAAGGAAGTAGAACCTCTAGGATGGGGAATGATCTTCCCCAGAAACAAGGGATTGAAGGAGAGACCATGATGGAAAGTGGCTATTGGGCTTGAACCTTAGGGAGGATTCCAATGTACCATGATTTAATGTTAGGTATAAAAGTCCACATAGTTCAGAATGGGGGCATAAAATCACGTTGTAGACTAAGGACATCAACCAATAGACAGGTCAAGGTATTATTCCTGGTTAGAGGCCCTTCTCAAGAGGTATAGTATTTTTAGAAGGATCATGGAAAATCATGGGTCTAATAAATGGTTAGCTACCTATGTGGATCAGTTCACCTCAAAATATAGATCCAAATGATGTTTTATAGAATGGGAATATGTCACATCAAGAGGGTATATCCCTATAAGGGAGCACCTAGGTTTACCATTGGATAGGATTGAACCTTAGGGAGGATTCCTACATGCCCTATTTAGAAGATCATCATCAAGACCAACATAGTTCAGAGGGTGATTTTTAAAGTAATGTTGGACGAATTAATTGACCTGAAGTATCTAGGAAAATTGGATTGTGGGGAGTGATTTGATTGGACCTCATATAGGCTTTATACATACCACAGTGGCTAGGAATCAATTTCCATATAGTTTGGTACGTGTAGTTTAACATCATATAAGACAAAGGGGGCATGGAGCTTACACATGGATAGAAACCCAAAGAGAATGACATGATCACTGTTTACCCAAAACATGTGGGAGTTATGATCATTATGGGATACAATTTGTTATAGTATACCAAATGGTTGTATCATGAAAGGTGTGGCCACAAGGTATGGTTTGAGGCTTATTCATGGCTAACTTCCCATAGATATGGAGATTCAGACATACTCCCTGAGGGAATCTCGAGAAGGTGGTTTAGGGATTACGTGGAGACTATCTGAGGAGCACATGGTGACAAAGTGAAAAGGGTAAGAGGGGTTTGATTGAAAATGTAAGAATTGAAAGTATCCTAGTTCCATCCTCACTCAGATCCTCTCTGTCCTACCTTTCATGTGACAACTAATAGTTTAACGTCATGTGTTGAGGATTTTGATGCTTTCCGGTTTTATATCATACATCTCAGATGATAAAGACTCACTCCTCATCCCTTGAACTTACGTAACTTGTACCAACCCACACTTGGGGAAGGGAAGGCCCAAGAAATGTCCAACAGGGGTGAGGTAGAGGATTGGTCAATTGAGACATCCACATTAGAATAGATATGTGAAGAAGCAATAGATATTAGTATAACTATGAGAGGAATAATTAGGTAGGGAAATGAAACATGAAACATTGCTCGAGGTACCATGAAAGCACTTCTTACTAGCCACGAGGGATGCATAGGACAAGGGGTTTTGAAGCTGGAGGTTCATCTAAGAGGGTTTTCGTAACGAAAATGAGCATGATGAAGGAAGGTTGATTTTCATACAAAGAACATTGGTAGACCAGAGCTTCACCTTTGCAAAGATATATTTATTTAGAGAGTGATTCTTGAAGGATAAATAAATTGTGGAGCCTTGAGTGACCCAAAGGGGATCCCTAAATCATGAATGATGAAGGCCTTCACAAAGGGAATCCCTTCAAGTAGGGTCCCTAGAGAACATAGAAAATATTGTTTCTTAATGCTCACGTACAATCAATAATACTTATTTCTATCAGGTTCACAATTATTGAGAGCGTCATGGAATGGGAGGATGGAAGGAAAGAAGTAGAGGAAATAATGGTATAGAGGGGGTGAGTCATACATTTATAGGAAATGGGGGTTCGTGGTGGTCATGGGGCTAGACAATAAGAACTAATAAGGTCCTGTGAAGAAAAAGGGACATCATAGTGTGATGGGGTGGTGTCAGACACAGTTGGACTCGCCAAGAGACCACTAAAGAGGTGATCATGGTGATCAACATAGAGAAAAAGTGACATTGTGGAGCCTTAGGGAACCATTAGACTCACAAATGCACCATCACTAGTGCTCTAGATCACGAAATCCACACACTAGCATTTCTACTTGAATAGAAAGGGGATGTGATGGAGCCTAAGTGCATCATCAAAATCTATCAGACTTGCAGTTCTAGCATCAAATTTTTTAACTTTATTGTTGCAAAGGGGTATCCATTGAGGAGGTTTACAAAATAGACCCCCTTGATTATTTGTATGGATTTTGTGCCCATTCGGGTTTGGATTAATTTCAAACCAATAGGGACATGGTCCCTACCTTCAATAGTATGATTTTATGAAAAGATATCCACCCCCCATAAAAGGAGATGAGGGATAAGAGGGTTGGATTATGATGGTATGTCATTGAAAAAATTCTACTTATTGAATTAAGAAGGTGTCTTGAGAAGAATGATAATGGGACTTGCCGCATAGCTTCAGTGGATTAAGGTTTACATGAAGCCTGAGTGAAGGGAATCATAAAACATAACAGGGCCCCACATATAAAAGGGGCATGAGGGGCCCATTATCTGTTTTGGATCTCCACAAACGATTTCACTGATGCTATCTTTTCACTTAGCGATCTACCCTATGAATCCATCTTCATGAATCGGGTTCTATAGTCTAGTGCTCTGTGAACGATTTCCAGTGAACTGGTGTGACATGATCTGTGGTTCCTTTGTCACACACGCAAGACTATTAATGCTCTATAGGCTACTACTTCACAGAACTCCTCTGTGAATAGGCTTCATGACTGAGCATTGAATAAATAATCAGAAAAATTATTACATCCTGGAAATATGGTTTTAATATAGCTTTATTATGAATTACATGTTGAAGACTCTTGGAGGGAAGCTATGGTGAACAACATCCATATAGGGGAGCATGTTTGGAGCCACTCCAATCACGAATCACTGATGGCACTGATGTAAAATTCTCATAAGGACTATCTATTTTGAAAGAGTTTTACATTGTATGAATTTGTCTTGTGGGGTGACATATTCATTCTAGAGTCTAGCTGAGATTTGCCGACCAACTGGTTCGGGAGCACACGAGGAAAACATGAGTGGTATAGGGAAACAAATGGCCACATTAAGAAGAACTATATTCCTATCACAGTGAACTCCCTCTAAAACCACCTAAATAATATTGATGGAAAGGAATTGGAGAAAGAGATGTCCCCACCTATGTATAAGATGATTATGACGGTAGGGCTTCGAAATCTGGAGAAGTTGTGGATAAAAATTTTGGATCTATGCTAGGGCGGAAACTTCATGGATGATTGGGTGTAGGCCTACTGAGTGTGTTCATCCTGCACTGAGTTATAGACTATATTGAGATGTTTAGTCCTATATGAAGTAGCATGTGCATCCCAATTCCATGTATCCCAACCAAAAGAAACCATACCATAGTTGTTGATCTATTTGTCACTAGATACCAACATGTTTGACCTACATCACAGGGAGGTTGGCCTTATCCACTGGGATCATCATTAGATCTTGGTGATCCCAATTCTGGGAGGAATGTATGATGAGATCCACCCCATAGAGAATGCTTCAATATATGTGGAACAGATTCTGCTCTTGGTGAAAATGTTGTAGAACCGGGGGCGAGGCATGAACAATGATTTCTAGAACACTGGGGATGTCCATTTCATACAATGGTTTGATTAAATTCTAAACTTCCTAGTGGAGAAACTACTAGTGATACCCACACCTATCCAAGGGTAGCTCAATAAGGTAGGGGAGGTTATTACAAGAAGATCATAGAGGATATGTAGTGGAAAAAGTGGAACTTCAACATCATGGATGAGAAGTAGCTAATAGTTAGGCTGGCTGGATTCATCTTGATTACCATTTTTTGATGGATGATGCTGGTGAGGGATGCAAAAATGGGAGTGTGGGAGATCACATTAATCATGGCGATTATGTAAGCCTTAGGGATACGCGTCAATTGGGGTATATCAGTGCAAGTGAAGTTTTATCACCTACTTCAGAACATCAATGAAGGGAATAGTTTGTTTCATGTGTATATTCCATTACATTTCTAATATAGTTGGGTATCACTACACATGGGAGGCTAATAATACCTCAATTTCATCTCTCCACCTAGTCCAAGCTTTGGAATGGTAATCCTGAACATTGCATGGAGCTTCCCACTCAATAAAGGTCTAGTGGTTACAATGAGAATGACTGCATGAGTAGACCAATTCATATTTCACCCATTATTTATTAAAATCATAGAACATACTGATGATGTAATAGAAAATATAGAGAAGTTATCATATATGTTATCTTTCTGTGGATATGTTTGGGTGGCGTGGGTGGACTGGGAACCCATATGCAAACCATAAACTCCACACCGATTCACAATACATTTTAGATGCATATAGAGGCTAACTCCGAAAGTGTATCTAGGTGTTCATCATGAGGAACACCAATACACAATGATAGATATTTTGATGACTTTAAATGAATAATACAGGAAGATGTTGAACGAGCCACCACCACTCACTACTGCATTTTAGATAATTCACAAATATTCACCGAGCTGGGTATTTACCTACCTAGGTGGTATGTTAAAGAATCTGACAATACAAGAAATTAAATCATTGGTCCCTACTCTTAAAATTATGTTTCTAGAAGTAGTTAGCAGATGTCATGAGGTTTGTTCCGACGTAGATCATGGAAATGAGGTTCTGGATGTAAGGGAATAAAATCACAAACCAGCGCCAACTAGATGCAAAAAAGGAAAGAAGTAGTGCCAAACCTAATGGCTCCATCCAGGAGGACCTTATAGAGAGAGAGAGGATAATAATCTAGGTGGTTAGGCAAGGTACCCCCTTAGTATCTCAAGAAGTAGGTGTATCAGGCTGTGATTCCTCCTAACTCCATCTATTCTCAGGCATGGAAGGACTGGGACTTCTAAAAACAGTTCCTCTACATCGATGACCTTTGGGAAAACTTGAACAATCATGATATGTATATGGGGGTGAATGGATTTAAAAATGGTGGATTAAACATATCACTATTTCTGGGTAGAATATTTTTGATAGATCTGGAGGAACTAGTTCACCCCGGAGGCACCGAGGGGCACATAAAAAATAGGTAAGGGTACTGTTTAACATGACCCCCCCCCCATAACTTTTTTCAATGGCTCATATAAAATAGTGATACCTCTTTAATGAAAACATGTATGGATCCTAGTGGGATGAGTTCTATGAGGATAACCTTTAGAAGGATGATGAAAAAGCAGTTTCTATTGGAGGATCTCCAGAAAAAAGTGAAATCTTGTCCTGTGAGGAATGCTACCTTGGTCGATTTTCTATAGATCTTAATAAAAGTAATAACTAACCCCTGTGTGATAACATCCCTTAAAATTATCATGGTTCCTCAACTAAAATATACTTTTGCAAGAGGACCTTGTGTGGAGCCTTATTACTGACATGGATGAAGGTGTGGTGATGTGTGTGGAGAACCAAGCACCATGAACTACATCAAGGGAAATAATAGCATTAGAGTCCAGCATTGTTGTGGAGGAAAGGATGGTATCATCAAAACCCTAGGAACCCCACTTTATATATCGGGGGCTGTGTCTTGGTATCCCAAAAATGAGGATCTATAGGTTAGAGCATCTAACACACGTCCAATGTATACTTCCATCCTCTATGAATCATACCAGTTGTTTCCTCAATCAAATGACTGACACAACCCTTTTTTGAATAGTCCATAGAGTGGAGGGAATCCTACTAATACGAATGGAAAAAAGAACTGGGGTCCCTCTCTTGAGATAAACTTTGGTCGATACAGAACCAAGCACCCATGTGGGCTAAGACATGGTTCCTGATAACTGACCAGTTGTAATCATGGGTGATGCCACCGGTGGGGTATAACCTGGAGTTGGGCGGGATAGAAATATTGAAATATATTCAAGAGATGAGGACTATACAAATGAACTAGGGCCTAAATATTTATATGTTATGCCCAATGAACATCATGCTTATAATCTCATGGATTCATTCCTCTGATTTTGATCTTACATAGCCCTTACAGCTGGACTAATCTGATTCAAATGCGGTTGAGAATAGTTAGAAGACCCAATGATGAGCATGGAAACTAATCAAATTATTTCTTGTGAAGATTTCATAAGATGATTGGATAGGACGGATGGGATCTCTTCCTCAATGGATGGTCGATATATGCACTAGGAGGTATACTCATGAAATTTACACACACAGATCTGATACTATCTCACTAAGAAGGTATGGGAGAGTAGGCAAGAATTGGATGTTTCCTTATACTTGATGATTTCCAAGAACATATAGAAGCTCCAAAATCTTGATCAAGTGATTCAACACCTCAATGACCATATTGGAGAACATTTCAAATTCACCGTAAAAAATATCATGCTCATCGAATGACAGAAGGCCCAATTGGTGAAAACCTAAGAGCAACTAGAATAGGTGAACCATCAAGTGGAAGAAATCCATGATGAATGTTTATGAACAAAGAATAGGTCAGAAGAGAATTACCAATCATACTTGAATTTTGAGGATGATATCATGGAGCTGTAGGAAACCGTAGAATCTACACACCAATGTGCAGTGGAATTAAAGCATTCAATTGAAGGAGTAGATCTATAAGGGTCGTGTTTTTTCCAAACTGAAAAATACGTTTCCTACCGAACTCCTTATCATTAAAACTATGTGCATTGGTATATTTATTTTCATTCATCAATTATTACACTTCTAAAATATGCCTGAAATGACCAGAAATCAATCCCAAAGATCACGCAGATCATGCCTAGTGTGAGAAACAGGGGACAACCACATAATCGATCACTTTGTATGATAGTGTCATTAAATCATCAGATACTCAGGGTCTTCCATTTTGGACGGACCTCCAAGAGTTTTTGGGTTGAGGGAGGCTATGACTAGATAATAGGGTTTCTCAAACATCCAACTTACCTTCCCAAATGTGTTCTTGTACACATGCAGGATAACTCCTAGGGTGTTGGAATCGATGAAAACAAAGGGGAATGAGAAATTTGAATCATGATGCCAAGAATTTGGAACACAATGATGATGGCATGGAAATATAAGATAAATTTTGACCATGTTAGAAACTAATAACTCATACAGTAATCTTGAAATGGGAACAAACAAGTAACAACCAACCGCTTTCTGAATTCAAAAACAAGGGTTTATACATGAAATTTCGTATGATGTCTTCCTAAACATTGGAAGAAAATGGTAGGTGAGATAATGTATCAAGGGAATAGGTTGTTAGGGGTTTCCTATAGATGTGAAAGATGATTATGATCAGAATAAAGGGCATACAAATTGTGGAGGTGGAGTGGTGTAATGTTCGAAAGGATTCCATCACTCTCAAAATTATTCTATCGTGACGAGAGCACATTGGTCCGATCGTATTGATCTGAATCAAGATCAAATATACCTTCAATAAAGGACCTCTATAGAAATAACCTAGGATTCCTTTCAATGTCACTCCATGAAAATAATAATCATGGGAATATAGTTTAATATCACATGGTGAGTATGGTACATAGACTAGTTTAAAATTGTATAACTAGGAAATTGCATATAATTTAAGGACATACAACATAAACCCTAGCCAACTATTTAAATTCATTTTTCATGGACTATGATGTTTATCCCTATAATTTTTTCATGGAATGGATGATATAACCCATCAAGAATAATACAAATAATTCTTGGGAACCAGACAAAAACTAAGGAACAGATTGGAAGGAGGAATATGTAATGCACTGATGAACAAAACCATACATGAATGACGGCCATGTAGACCTACCACCACACCACATATTCATGTGAGGCTCCTAGTTTAAGGTTGAATTGTTTGTATAATTAAAAACATTTATAATTCATGAATCTTGGACTATGGAAAATGCTCATTCCCATGGAGTATACCACGCACAGGAAGAAAAACTTGATGTGAATGTGGCCAGTGAAGGCTCATCAATTATATACAAGACTAAGCTGAACATGGTGAAGAAGATCAAAAGGGGGTTATGGATCCTGTGGCTAGACTCGAAGAAAAAAATTTCCGGTGTCTCTATATATCCCAAAAGGATGTGAGTTAGTAAATTATTTTTTCTTGAAGAATGGTGTGGTTGGAGACCAATAATGGTGAGGGATGCCCTCTTGGGTGGTGGGGATGTAAAAACATCCCATAATTATCATGGGACAACCTGAACTCGTTCATGGTATGGTTGTAGTTTAAATTCATGCATTGAGGATTTTGAAACGGGAAATAATGCTCGGATTGGAGCCAAGATCAATGATCTGGGCATCAATACATTTACAAAAAGGATGGGAATTAAGATGAATTTAGTTCCTAAAGGGAAATTGTTTCAGTGCAGGTCAGAACCATGTACATGGAGAAGATATATTAGAAATTTCTTGTTTTTCCTTTTGTTTCTTTATTTTTATGTGACTGGATGATGATTAAATGTTTGGGTGTCACAGTGAGAATCATTCCATGTATAGGTCCTAATAATTGGCATGGTGGATGATTAGTATCAAAGGTTATTCACTCTCTAAATATAACACCACAATGTTTTCTACCTTTCTTCATGCAGGTAGGATAATGATGTCCCTATTGATGATCATAATACTAGATTGACCCATTAATTTTAATTTCACGAAATGAGGATTCACTAGTTTAATGTCATTAGGGATGAGGCAGTGTAGTTTAATGTCGTATTTTTTTGGATTAAAATATTTCTTATTTTATGGTTGTAGAACTCAGACCATGAGGTTGGACAAATTTTGTTTGTGGGCATAACCCTACCAAGACTTATAATCCCACATCATTGATGCTTGGTTTGGGAAATGATGAGTGATATTAGTCTTTTGGCATCATGTGAGAGTTCAAAACTTGGAAAAGGAATCATCGCGTGGGAAAAACCAACCATGTCAAAATTCTTACTTAACATGCACAGATGCATGGAGTAATAACACCAGGAGTGTTGGTGATCCACAAGAACACGAAAGGGAAGAAAAATTTGAATCATAATGTCTGATATTTGGGATGTAATGGGGGTGAAATAAAAATGTAGGATAAATATAAAATGACTTTGATAAAAAAACATCAATATCGTGTAGCTTGGGATGGGAATCAAAAAATGAGTGTCTTCCAATGACCATATTTGAAGCCTAGTACATGACTCAGAATGTCATTCAAAATAATACAGGACATTGGCCCAAGATGGTAGGCGGCCCATGAGGCCAATAATCCATACCATTATGGGGTCCCTTTAGATGTGAAAGATAGTGAAGACCCAAATAAGTGGATGCATGAAGCATGGAAATGAATTTTGTTGATACCCCTATTGAATCCAACATTCCAGATCTCATACCATCTCACATTCAGGAATACTGGTTAAGAACATCTATAGGCAGGTTTGGAACCATCCTGAAGGATCATGTTCACGAGGGACGTTTCAAATAGTTTAATGGACATATAGATCATAAATGAAGCCCTCGGTTTATGGTCATAGAGTATAGAACATATGTTCCTAGTTTAATGTCATGTGTGTGGGACATACCTGTGTAGTTTATTATCATGCATTGAGGATGGAGATTTTGTGTGGTGTATCATTGGGTGATTAAGGACATGGGAACCAAAAAAGGGGAAATATGTTGTGTGGGAAACATCCCTTTGTGAATGAGGAACAAATAGGCCTTAACCATAGAACACATTCCCGAAGGGAAACCTTGGAAAAAAGGGAGGAGTTGAAACCCTATGGCTAAGCCCAAGGAAAAGATGTTTGGGAATTGCTACATACCCATAAAAGGCAGGAATGAATCCACAAAAATTTATCAGATTTATTTCTATTTAACTTAATTAGGTAAAGATGAATAAATAATTTAATGTCATGTGGGATGGGTTAGTTTAACGTCAGGTGGGACAAAGGGACACATGCCTTTCAAGGTCATTCAGAAAGGACCATTAATATTTTGAAGGTTAATATATTGCAGGTAGGACATAAAAATTTAATGTCATTTGGGATGGGAAAGAGATTATTTTTATATTCATTGAACTCATACAATAAGGTATGGCCAAAATGGGAAAAAGGATGAGGAACCTAGGGTTTTACCTGAAGACAAGATTTATGGTCATTCAAATGTATCTTGAGAGGCCAGTAATCAAGCCACATATAGTACTTAAATGCCATTCTGGTTACCTTCATTTGGTAAGGATGAAGTAGGGGATGAACACTCTTATGGGGGAGGGGTACACGATTTATCCATTATAAACACAAAGTAAAAAAAGTAATAAATAGGACCCAACCACAACACGTTATATACCTGGATATAACAAAGGCTAAGGGGGTGAAGAGATGAAATTATCTATGGAACCTGAAGCTGGACCCAAAGAAAAAATGTTTGTTAATTCATATATATCTTATGCAAGAAGGAATCAATCCACACCTTGTTCTTGGATATGTTGTAGTTTAACATCATGCAGTAAACATGAAGCAATAGTTTAATGTTATGTGGTACGAGTTTATCTAACATCATGTAGGACAAAGGGGATCTTTCCTTTTAAGTTCATGAATAAAGGACGATAAATACTATGTTTTTTATTTCCTTGTAGGAATGAAACATTAGTTTAACATAATGTGGGATGGGAGAAATCTTTGTTTTTATTTCAAAGTACTCATACCAAGATGTATGGACAAAAGGGTCAAAAAGGTTGAGGAACCTAGGGCTAGACCTGAAGACAAGACGTCTGGGAATTCCTATATATTTTTTGAGGGTATGAATCAAACCACACATTGTTCTTTAATGTTATGTAGTTTAACATTATTTGTTAAGGATAAATCAAGGGATTAACACTTTTAAGGGGGAGGGGCACATGGTGTAGCCGTTGTAATCCTAACATTAATAAGGGATGAAGAGGTCCTAACCACAACACGTGAAATCCCATGAGAAATGTAAGGCCAAGGGGTGAAGAGATGAAAATATTGGTGGAAACTAGAGTAGAACCTAATGAAAAAATGTTCATTCATTCGTACATATCCTTCTTGGGCATGAATCAAGCCAGAAGTAGTTCTTGGATGCCATGTAGTTTAATATCATAAGGTAACAATGAATGAATAGTTTTATGTCATGTGTAAAGGGGTAGATTAGCATCATGTAAGAAAAATATGTTAAGCAATTTGATATCCTATAGCAAGAATGAGGTTGAGTAGTTTAGCATCATGAAAGATGAAATTGGTCTTAGTTTACAGTCGTATAGAATGAATGATGAGGTGACTATGTTTACATTTTTCATTTTAGCGTCATGCTAGATGAAAACTCACTCATGCGAAGTACTTCTTGAAGAAAATATAATTTATGGGAGGTTTGATGCACTCACAATCCATGGAGACCAACGTATATTCACTATTGGGATAAACCCTTTGAAAAATATAGGGTCCTTCAAATTTGTGATATAGATTTAGTGGTTTCTTATCGGGTATCATCGGTATCCTAAGAGCCAATACCATTTCACCATGGAGGAAATATCGGAGATTAAATTTCTTTTTGAAAGACCTGGCTACCCTACTCTGGTGCCTCTTCAGGTTCAGAAAATCCTAGATCAAGTTCTCATCTAGGGCTTCCAACTCTTCCAGATGAACTTATGCTAGTTTTTCTAGCGTCTAACAATCATAGATAGTCTTATAGAGTAATTGAAACTAAATCTCAATGAGCAAGACCACCTATGTTCCGTATAATAGAGAATATAGGGTCACTGAAGTGGAATTATGAGTTATTGTTTGATAAGCCCATTTAGCATTGTGGAGGTTGTACGACCAAATTTTCTTGTTCTGAATAACCATTTATTACAAAATTTAGAGAGGGTCTTCTTGAATGCCTCAATCATCCCATTCGCATGTGAGTGGTAGAGAGAAGTGTGGTTAAACTAAATATTGTAATTTTTATAAAATTTATGTATCTCAGCCATTCAGAAATTGGTGTCATTATCGTCAAGGAAAACATGAGGGAACCCAAATATATTGATGATGATAGAGCTTAGGAAATCAATGATTGAAGAAGCCATGACTTCCTTTAGTGTAGTCACTTCTTCCCACTTGGAGAAGAAATATGTGGTGGTTGGAATAAACCTAAACTAGAGATATGTTTTGGGTGGATATGGTCCCATGACATCAAGTCCCCGGACCAAAAATGTCTTGAGATACATGGTGTTATGGAGGGGAATTAGTGGTCTATGCACAAATTTGGAATAGATATGACACCTGTGACACATCATGGAAAACTAGATGCAATAAAAGACTGTATTGGGCCAAAAAAAACCTAACCATTGAATTTATTGAGAGAGTTTTAACCTGGCCAAATGAGACCCATAGGAACCATCATGAAATTCGAACAAAACCTTGGGAACTTCATATCATTGAATTTAATGGAGAAGGATAACATCAAATCCACATTTCAAGAGGACCTACACAAGGTTGGGACCACTCTAAAGGGTGAAGTTTACTATTTGCTGATGGATTCACTCATATTTGGCTCTATCTATCGGTATATTATCATGTCAGAGGTAATCAGAAAAGGATTTTTCCAATAAGGGGTCTCTTTTGCTACATTATGGGGACCTAGAGGTTATGATATGGTGGAATTTTGGGTAAGGTGTCTTATGTATATGTTCTCATCATCATCCAAGGTGAATAAAGTTATGAACTTTTGATGCACCACGTTAATAAACAAGTATCCCAAATGAAGCTCTGTCAGAGATATAAAATGGAGATTTAAGGTATCATCATGACCATTCTATGATATAGATACTTTAATAACCTCTGGTTATGAAGGTAACTAGGCCATAAACTGAAGGGTGTTCTCTAACATGGGCATGGGTTCTATATTCCTAATGACATGGCCATCATTGATCTACATGATGACCATATCAGAGTCCCCATTCACAAATAAGTGGGGAACATCAATCTCAAGAGTCATATCATGGCCAGTGACGAGGGCCTGAAACTCCACCTTGTTGTTGATGAAACCTTCGGAAAATAAAAAGAATAGTGAAAAACAACATTGTGGGTTTGAAGAAAATGATCCCTAGGCCTACTCTGTTGAGCCTTAGGTCATCGAGTCTCTTTCCAATGGGGCTTCATGAGGAACCATCAATGTGTTTCTTCCATCATGAAACGACTTTATCTACTTAATGGATGGATTCATTCAAATAGTCATGATCCAGCGGCTACTCTGTGCGGGCTGGATGGGTGGCCAGGAAATCTTTTAGTGCCTAAACCTTGACAGAATTCAATGTTATGAACTTGATGTATAACTATCGATTTATCACTACCCACCGATCTAGATGACCTATCAATAAAGGGAAGTTCATAATAAACTATAATAGATCCACACATGACACCATTTTTATCTCATGATTCTATATGTAATGCGTAGATTCTATACTTTTAAAACCTAATCAATTATGATCTTCCCAATAGAGGAGTTTATGGTCTCAGTGTCGAGGAGCATACGCCTGATATATTAAAATATTTTCTTTATCCCTTGATTGTTCTTATGGGCGATAAAATTTTCAAGGAATCTTTCACGGGCGTTCATATTAAAGACCAGAATCTTTCTGGAGATGGGTGGAATTAGGACACTAAGATAGAAAAAATATAACGTGATTTCCTCAAAAACATCATAGTACTCTTCATCCCATGGATAGATGGAACCATTACCCATAAGTTGGAAAAATTGATTACACAATCCATCCAAATTCATGATGAATCAGCATATGCTGGCTATGTGGCCTTAAAAGCCTCATAGTTCACAAAGTTTACTCAGAGGGGGAATCTGAATGATAGAATTGATCTTCTCGGGGTTGATCTCAATGCTTGTGTATATGATAAAAAATCCAATAAACATTCCAAATGTAACCCTAAAGGCACACTTCATGGGGTTAATATTTAGATGGTAGGAGTAGAGGAAGCCAATTACATTCTCAATATCTTTGAGATGGTCCTGATGCTGGCATGACTTTACCAACAAATCATCAAGGTATTATTCCACAAATGTGCAAAGGATCAGATTGAAAATGAGGTGAATAACTTGATGATATGTGGCTCCTAAATTCATCCATCCAAAATGCATAAGATGATCGAGAAAGGTATCCTATAGTTCTCTAAAGGTGGTGGAATCTTCATGCTTGGGGGCCATTCGGATTTAATTATATTTTAAATATCCATCTATGAAGGATATGGCCTGAAATCCAAAAGTGGCGCTGATCAATAGCTCTGTCGAAGGAAGGGTAAAATCATCATTTGGATATTGATGGTTGTGATCCCCAAAGTCAATATGGACTCTGATCTATCCATTATTATTCATGATTGGAATGTTTTTGTCCAGCTATCTAGGGTACTAAAATACTTTGACAAATTTGGCTTTGATTATCTTATCAAATTCGTCTCTAATCATTGAACAATGAGAAGGGTGAATCCTCTCAAGAGGCTACATGAACCCACAATGACTTATCGAGAGACCAAGGAGGTGGATTGAGACCTAAGGATCCTGTCCAAAAATCTTTTCACAGCTTCAATCAAACACATCATGGTGTCTCGTTAAATAGTCAACATAGTGATGTTGTTCTTAAATATGAATAACAACATTGATCAGTGTTGCAACATGGATTAGTCTCAGTACCAAGATTCAACTATACTAACTCATTGAATATGGGGGAAATTCCTTCTTCAAATATAGGAGGAGCATCCTTCAAGTCCACTTCACCATCTAAAACAAGAGGATCATCGTAAGGGGAAATTATTTTTAGTTTGATAACATTATAAGAATGATGGTACTAACTTAATTGGTTAGGGAATATTCATTGTGAGAATCCTATATTACTATTACCATGGAAATAGACACTATCGACCCAATTTCATTAGGCCTTCTATCGAGGGTCCCACACTTGACAATACAAAGTTGTGGTGGTGTGTCAATCTGTGAAGACTCCACCCATCTTTGTGGAATATGAAATAATGTCATATTGATGTATCCATGGGTAAAACATCCTGATATTATACATGGTACATGGGATCTATAATCACTTGAGCTTGATTCATGTATGATTAAAAAGTGTTCTTTTAATGTTCCTTGAATCTAGAAACATGATTCCCCCATTTCTCAAAAATAAAAAATAAGTATCCCACACGTGGGGTTTTGGCCTCCAACTGATGAATCAGTATGATAAAGGAATTTTCCATGTCTTCCCATATGTCGACTGCTGCAATAGTGTGATCAATCTCACTTGATTGAAATTTATTATGGTTTCTCTTATAGTAGTTGGCAACTACATAGCGGGATCCATATGAGACAAAGAGTGATGCATCACCCTAGTGTACACCCACACGACTATTAATGGAGTACATGTGGAATTGGTGATCACAGGAGGGAAATTCTTCATGAATATGGATATAGGGTCTACCCATCAATGCCTTATAGGTTGTGTCCTATAAGAATGCAATAAATTCTGTACTATAAATCATGACACCAAACATTATATTCAGGAAGATCTTTCCACAAATCCCTTACTTTTTCCTAATAAAGATTAAAATTTTTAGTTCAGAGGGACTCATATGTACTTCAAACATCCCTAGCTTGTAGAGTATTCAGTTTAGGTTAAATATAATCCCAGAACCTGTGTCTATAAGATAGTGGCAGAATTCCATGAGATTGAACTGTCCAGTGATATAAAATGGATGATCATGGACATGTATGAGAGAACCTTCACCTTCACCTAATAATGAGATGATGTCATGTCATTTTGATCTCCCAGCTTCCTCAACATGGAAGGCCTTCACAGTCTCTACATTCATTTTCAATTGGAGGGGTCATCTCAGAGCCTCTGCAAGAGATTCACACATATTATCTAATAGGTGGAGAACCTCGATGATCTATATCAATGTATTTATGATGTCATGGTGCTTGAGCACATCATACTACCATTATAGGTGCACAATTCCACCAGAAACGAGTTTCTTGGGGGACGGTGGTATAGTGGGCATTGCTAGTCCATTAGGTAGATTCTATCTAGTTCTAGGGATATCTATTTTCTCACTAGATGAATCACATAAAATGACTACCAGCTAACTATCAGATGGCTATGGTTTGGCCAGGACTGAGCATGGTTGATCATGATGCAGTCACGGTGGCTCTTCCTGGTCAAGTATCACAAACGATGGTGCTACTGAGCCTGATTATACAAGTTAATAGGGAAATAATTGTTGAGTTCTACATTGAGATTTATGACTGGTCTTATTAGCATACACTAATTGTCTATAAGAACTAGCCTAATAATTTTTAATGATCACATAGACACAGATATGTTGATGATGGCATCAACTGGGGAAATTATGAGTAACTTCTTAGAAATCTTCATCATCCAGAAGGATTTAAGGGTCCACCAATTAGATAGTATCCAATAAGTCATACTTATGATCATCACTTGATGAATCCTCCATCACTCAGTGGATCCTCTGTGTGATTCCCATCTCTGGATGTATGATGTTGCTAAGAGTGTGAGATAAATTTCTCACCAATGGTGCGATTTTATTTCCCTTTCATTGACAGTGCCTACTATTTTAATATGAATAAGGCTGATATGTAGATACAAAAGCATTTGAAGGAGTAAGTATGAAAAAATTTAGAAGGCTAAGCCTAATTTAAAGGGGAACATATGATACCGTGAATGTGAGTGACTGTCCTATAGGACAACCAGTTGTAATACTTCTGAGACTCATGATTAGGGACCTGCTTCCATTAACCCCTGATGTCGTTGTCCGGATCTATAGAGATACCTGAAACCTATACCGGGGTAGGACCAAAACTAACTACATTGTTGTTGACCTAGACTTGATTCTAGTTCATGAGAACAAAGCACTACCTGAGAGTATTTCCATGGAATCATTTAAAGGTGTAGTAGTTGAGGGGATCATTGAGATCAACCTCATGGGGACCTCTACAGTTTGGTAACCTCATGATCCATTGATCTAGGGAACTCTATAAATAAACAGGGACCTATGATTATTAAAATGAGTAGGTATGGTTTCAAATTTTTAGTAAAGGGACCTAAGAAGGCTGGACCTGATGAGGGGCTCAATTCGGGTGAGGATGTGGAATCTTATTATGTTTCTTAAGCGAGGGTAGTTCAATAAGTGGTGGTGCATGTTGAATCAAAGGTGGGGAAATGCTAAACGTGATGTCCACTTGAGGCTATATACTATGAAGAGGTTGTGGACATTGATCTTATGGTAAAAACTCTACTGGAATGGGGTCCTCTACCAATAAAACAACATCAGTCTTCGCATTCATGGTTCTTATTGTTGAAACCATGAGTGGTAATGGGTGTGTCAGCTTGTTGTGATGTAAGGCTTCATCTAGGAATTGTGTCTTTTTAGAGGAATCCAAAACATTCCAAGTAAATTATTAGTGATGATGTATGGGACCACTTTAGTATTCACATTCCCCATGCACATCGTTAGTAGTTTTCCATGAGTTAACGACATGTTGAGTTAATTCATGAAAAATTTCCACATGGATAAAAAGTTTGTGAATCTCCAATTTTTAGCTATATATACTTGATGAAAATATGCTTTTCCATAATTTTCATGAAGCACTAGAGCATTACGGCTTTCTGCCTTGTTGAAATTCCTAACATGGGTCCACACCTAGAGATAAATTTGAAAGATGTTATAGTGGGGTTACCAAACCATTTAAAGGGGAATGCGTAGGATTCCTAAAATCCATGTGTGATGGAAAACCATCTTACGATGCTGAATATGGATTTCTATCGGGTATGATTGCCACCTGGCACGTTTTAAGGGCCTCAAGGTAGGCAATCAGAGCAGTTGTTGGATCATCCTAGTAGAGTTTCCTTTCTTGGAGAGGATCCATGGGCACCAACCCATTATTGTGTTATTCAACATGATAGGAAAACCAAATGACACGTTGAGTGGCTAGAGATGCCAGTGGATCCAGTAGAGGAATATATTGGGGAACTATAGTAGGAATATCATGTGGAGCGGCTGGAGGTATAACCTTAAGAGTGACATAATGAGTTGTTGGAGTAATGTCTCATAAAATCAGGTCCAGAAGAAGATTTTGATTCATCTCAGGTAGATTTGGTGATGTATACCATGGCTACTTTCCATATACTCTGGACTCTACCCTATCATGATGTGCAGGGTTTTTAGAATCAATAGGTGGTAATTCACATAGACGAATCTATAGATTCCCCCGATTCCCCCATGGATGTTAGAGGGTATCATACCATAGATCATTGTAATCTAGGCATCATTCCACAAGGTGCTGAGCGAGGAGTTTATAAATAAACTTATTTTTTTTTGAGAGCTATTAAATTAGTGCGGCCTTCATGGGATCATCCTATATCTTCCACATCAATCTATCATGTTCATAGGATATAACGGTATGGAAATGTCATTTTCCCTAACTGGGGTCCCGACTGAGAGGCAATTATTTGGTAGGTTTAGCAACGCCAAACAAGTTTCATTGAAGTAAAGTGAAAACTCCAAGGGGATCCAGGAGATTTTTAATGTTTAATAGATTGATACTCTCTTCAATGAGCCTCATCTTTTTATTTTTCTCTCTAAGGGGATTAATTTTATATATGTTTACTATGACTACACCATGTGAAATATCCTCGGTATCACCTAGAAAGACATATTGGATGAATATAGGACATAATTGAAGATCATTATACTATCACCAAACATGAATCATGACATGTGGGGATGCATAAAAAATAATTATTTGGAGAATAGTAAATCTATGAAGGAATTGTTTTTGGAGGGTCTGATGATAATTAGGGGATGATGGATGTTGAGCGACGGGAAGTGTGTCTAGATTGACCTTCCAAAACTACTAGCTGATATCATCATAATGCTCCTGGATATTTAAATAAACCAACCAATAATTTTGACGGTGGAAATGTGTTTCCTAGAGATTTTGGAGGAAACACATGATCTCATCCCGAGTGAGGGACTATGTGATGTCAAATTCTATGATCACGATCAGCTAGATCATCTATGGGAAGTGGTCTGCTGTGAGATTGTATTACAAGATTCTCCATTCATAAGTGAGATACAACATCTAATTTCCCCATTTATTGAATAGGGTTGTTTGGGGAACTATCAATGGAACTGATGTAGACCATTGTTGTAGTGGACTAGTATGTAAAGAGAATAGTACGGAAGCTGATAGGTAGTTGCATAACATGTTTTCTCTTGAATATGATACAAATTTCATCATCATGCCTCTGTAGGGTGGAGTTTCGATCACTTCTTCTTGTAAGAAAATGGAAATCATTGATGGTGGGTTAGGCAGGTGATCATTATCTACCATTCCCCAAAACAACTCTGTATA
Source organism: Viscum album (assembly GCA_963277665.1). Lineage (NCBI taxonomy): Eukaryota > Viridiplantae > Streptophyta > Magnoliopsida > Santalales > Viscaceae > Viscum > Viscum album. The sequence goes on along the minus strand of OY728120.1, from coordinate 1,060,625,433 downwards.
ATATCAAATCAAGGTTGTGAATTATCCTGGTGATGTCAAAGAGGACTGCATAGCAATACCCTCAAAAGGAGTCAAATCTTCCTCCTCCTTCATGTACCTGTAGATGGATTCATGGATCTAGTACTTTTCACTATTTTTATGAAAGAATCCCACACACTGGATTCCAACCCAAGAACCTAATATAAAGGATCAGGGTGAACCCTCCATCATTGAGTCACACTCCTCTTCAGAACCCAAAAAGATGATGGGGTTGACTGTGACCTCGCACTCTATAGGATTCAACAATTGGCATCAATAGTTCTCCATCCTACCTCAGGATAGTTTTTTGGGAAAGGTAGATTTATGAAAAAGGGGGTAACACTGTGTGCATTGATGTTGGAGTGGGGAGGACCTCCACATAGGTTGGTTGTGACCCATAGAGGACCCCAACATCAACTATTGTTGATGTATGGAGGACCTATGCTATGGTGCACTCGGGTGTGAGGAGCACCTGAGAATATATCAAATGGATCAGGAGTAGGACCTGTATGTCTATTTCTAGACACAGAGGGAACATCTTCATGGTTGGTAGTGCTAGAGTAGCGAGGACCGGAATTGGAGTTGGTGAGAACATGGGGAGTACCTCTGTGATAATGAGTGATGATGTGAAAAGGACCTTCTCTCTAGTTGATTTCATTGTGTGGAGGACCTTTTCTAGAGATATTGATGAAATGTAGAGGTACATCACATTGATAAACTAAAATATGGATAAAATCATCTTACCTTGGATCATGGGAACAAGCTGATGCTCCATGTGGGGTGTCATTAAGATAGAGAGGACCACCTCTATGACTGATGTTGGTATGGGGAGATCCTCTGTACTAAATTTCATCATCACGAGTTGACATGCTGCAATAACTGCTCATGAGGTGACTCGAAGAGTCATCCCAGCCTTCCACTCGGGTGTTTCTGATCTCAATCCTGATCAGACATGGAAGTGAATATGATCTATAATAGCGGGGAACTAATAATATGCATTGGTTGTGGCATGGTCCATTTAATATGTAAAATATAACTCCCCCTACCAAGCATATTCATTATCTTATTCTCATCACTAAAGTCATGTTTTCCGAACTAGGTATTGAAGAGCATGTCATAAACCACATGCTCCTTGGCCTGAAGAGGTGTTTATTAGTGGCATTTATAATGGCTGTTGGGATCCCTACTTGGAGGCTCTTGGGAATAAGTTATAGTCAGGACGACTTCAACATCCATCAACTAATTGGTTAATGGGAGTGAATCATATGAGTGTTCTAGAGAGAGGTTCCTAATATGGTTAAATGTTAGAGTGGGGAGAAATGACTCCTTGTTAAGCCCCTGAGGATGGTGGTTATGAAGAGTCATAAAATCCTCCAAATCCTAGAGGGACAAATACCTCATCGGGATGACCCCTCCTTTTTATACTGTCAGATAAGAGAGTCGATCACCATTCTATAGATACTTTTTTAGGGTGAGATGGTACGTGGGAGCCCAGTAGCCATGGTTATGGATGACATTCTATGGAGGTAGAGCCATGTAAGATTACTGCTTTGCCATTTCCCTTGACCCTGTGTCTGTGGGTCGAGGGAGACTAGTTTCATATTTCTTTGGTTCAGCAAAGTAGGATGATTTAGATATCTATATGGATAGTCATAAATTAGTGCCAAGTGGCCCAGTTCTATTCAATCTTCCCTGAATGAATAGATAGATCCACACTGATAATGTCACATACCAGAACGCCCAATGATTAACATACCTAAATTCAGTACTGTTCGGCACCAAAAACACTATTCTATTAGCATGACCTTGTTCCGTATAAATTGATATGGTGGTATGATTTTTTTCTAATATCTCAAATTTTACTAATCCCCATGGTTTTCGGAAGAAACATTCAATTAGGGTTTAATATTTTCAGTTTCCAATGCGTTATGCCGAGGCACGTTACCGCATGTTCAGTTGATGGTGATGGTCACATTGTATTCTACATTCCCACTTTCCGAAGGTAGGAAACATTCATCACTTCTCAGTAATTTTTTCTCCTTCATTGAAATGGGATGATGGTATGTCGTCGTCTCCTTACATGGATTCATCCTCAGAATTCATCACCTCATATATGTATCCCATATAGATTAAGATATTGTTCATTAAACTCTCTCTAGTGACATCTCATTGTGGATGCTAGTTAATTATGATTCTTCTCTCACGTCATTCTAAAGAGTCATGATAAGGAATAAACCATTAGTCAATACAGTATTCACGTTGGGCATCACTATATTTTTTGGATGCTATAACATTTCTAGACATCAATTATCCCTTATTAGAAGGATTATCAAGTGCGTGGAAGTCTGAGGCATCCCATATAGATTTTAGGTATCCTTTTCATGAATAATTTACCTGAGGTTTTTCTCAGATTCCCATGTTTAACATGGGGTATTATATGAGTTTAACATCTCAATGAGACTGATGGACTGATCGAAACACTTACGAAATTGGATTATATTGTTACATCCCTATGATGGAGCACCAAGAAGGTTTACTATATGGATCCATAAAAATGCCTAATAAGGATGGACCCAGAATGGAGTGTCATAAAAAGGGAAGGTTTCACACCACGATGGCTAAAAAAGAATTCATTAAGGACAGATCAGGGAGGCGCACCCCCAAAAGGGGAACATGAAGGTTCACCATTGGCTTGGATTTAACCTGAGGGTGGCTTCCTATGTACCCTATTTTGAAGATATTGATCGATTCCCATGTAGATATAATTGGTGGTATGGGTCATTCACTTGTTTAACTACGCTTTGAAAGAGGGGAACTTGGTTGGATGGATATGATGTGTGTGGAATATCATGGTTAGATGCTAGAATGATACAATGAGGAATGAGATGAATGGGACATAGGCATGGATAGTTTCCAGAATGGTTGGTGTGATCCCATTGGTATTTGGATACCTGAGTTGGAATCAGTAAGGTTGATGGATAGTTGGGTGATGTGGGTGGAATGAATGAGGTGGAACTGACATGATGGTGATGATACTGGTCTTGAACCTCAGAGAGGCTTCCTACATATCCTTGTGGCTAGGAATCCAAGTCTTCATAGGTAATGATGGGGTGATGAGACACCATGAGAGGGGGCTTGTGATAATGGAGCACAAAGAAAATAACCTAAAGGAAGTAGAACGCCCGGGATGGGGCATGATATTCCTGAGACACAAAGGCTTGAAGAAGAGTCTAGGATGGTAACTAGGTGATGGGATTGAACCTCGAGGAGGATTCCTACATACCATATTTGAAAGGCCTAGATCAATGTCTAGGGAGTTCGGGATGGGGGCATAAAATATGGGTGTATGCAAAAGAATTCCACTTAGAGATGCAATAAGGGATTATGAATCCTTATAAATCCTTCTGAAGAGGGACAATCATAGTTAGAGGATCATGGTGAAGTGCGGGACTTATGCATGGTTATCTTAATATTTAGATCAGAGCACCTCAGTGGATGGATCCGAATGATGTGCCCCAAAAATGGAATATTTTACATCAAGTGGGTACATCCTTAGAAGGGATAACCACGATTTACTATTGGCTGGGATTGAGTCTCAGGGAGGCCTCCTACATACCCAATCACCTGTGTTCACAATCATAGATGGCATTCACTCGTATTGTTTACCGCACAGAAAGGGGACACCATAGAGCCTAATGGCTTCATCAATCTTCATAGAACTCATTGATCCACCATCCACCTTCTTCCCAGTTTCATTAGTGAGGTATCTCCATATATTATCTTCTCTAAATATACCCCTTTTATTATTTGGATAGATTATTAGGCCATTCGGGTCTTAATTTTCTTCGAATCGGCCGATACTTCATTAATTCCTTCAAAAGCATGATTTTCAGCACCAACAATAATGTAAAGAGTATGAAATCAATTAATAGTAATTACATACCAATATTAGTTTATAATTAATTTGAGTGATTATTTAGGATTTTTGGAAAACATATTGAGTTTTTAAAATAGTTAAAAATGGATTCATTTTCAATAGAATGGATGAATATTCTAAAATAATTTGAAAAGATAAATTGTTTCATTTTGGGATGTCTTGTTATAGCATGTGTGATGTGGTCAATTTTAAATGTATAATCCTTCAGTTGCTAGATATTTTAAAATAATGGTGTTTTCCTATAGATATAGAAAATTGCACCAAGTAGGTATAGAAGAAACCAACTAGAATAAGATGCTAAAATTGTGGATGCACCTCATCCATAGGTGAACCAACAATTAGTTCAGAGTATTGTCTAGGTATTTCATTTTTTGGATAGAGAGAACATAAGGGATGAACCAAGGGAATTGGATCATTCTTTGTAGTACCAAAAGCAGAATCCTCTAATCATTTGAAGTGATTTTGAAATGGAGAAACAAGAAGTGTAGTTAAATAAGATGAATAAAATAATTGATTTCCAAGGCACACCAGCTGAGATGAAACAGATGTTGGATATATACACTCTATAATATCTAGCAAGCCAGTGGGGGGATTTACCTATCTGACTAAATTAGATAAATGCATTTCATTGGTGGATTTTGAAGAAATGTATAACAAATAATGACATCCTCACACATTTATAATTTCTACAATGATATAATTTTTCCACATAAAGAAGTATAACCTCATATTGATAGAGTATATGGATAATTTTTTTTATTAGTTTCATATTCACCGGATGTTGTTGGATGTGCATCCTTGAATGAATGTATTTTTAATTTTGGTTAAGGCCAAATATTTTCTCTAATATTTTTTTCATTTTATAAAATATAATACAGAGATGATAAATATATTTATAGTGGAAGAAAGATAAATCACCTGAACTATGGGTAGAGTAAGAATGTTATTACCTATAAGAAATGGTGGGAAATCTAATGATGTGAATAAGGGGAATAGGGAAACCTACTTACATGATAGTGATAAAACCTAAAATTAGATGGCTAGATTAGGGGATCTTCCTCCTAAACCAATGGACATGCCAATATGTTTTCAAAGTGGTTATTTTTTATCACATGAAATGAGATTGTACAACACCACCTAGAGCATGTCAAAATTTCAACTAGATGAGACATCTTCAGTGCTATTGTCAGAATGCTCCAAGTTCTGGTACTAGGGACATGTATCATTTCTAACAGATGTAATTTTCTTTGATGTGACGAGTGAAATTGAATATTTCTTTCAACAAAACCAATGAATACATGGTGATTATAGGAATATCATGACTCCACAACCAGGACAATATCAATAGGACAATAATGAACTATGTGTAGTGAGTAAGAAATTATTTGGAGCTATGAAAATCATTTCAGATGATTAATTGATAACATCGATGGTGAGAGTAATGATTATTTTTAATTCGACCATTATGAAATATTTTTTTACATATGGGTCCATACCATTCATTTATTGATTCATTTATTTTTTAACTTCTGGTTTTTCATGTTGAGATGGTGGATTATATTTTGAAACATCTAATTCCTCTTGGACAAAGAGAATGTTGAGCCAATATGTTAAAAGTATATTATATAATTGTCAATTTGGATAAATTTAGTGGGTATTTATTTATGATCATGATGGATGTATATTAAATAATTCTGGGTATGGATTGGTTGATGATTTTTAAGGGTCACATTGAATATTATACCTAATAAGTTAGCTTTATAGTTGATGATAGCACCGATCATCTAATTAAAAGAAATATAAATGAAAAAGAAAGTAGAAAATGATGATTAAAACCATAATTTTGAACTATCTCATACTATTTGACGTCATTGACCTTGGAATCAATGTATGATATCTAGAATAAAGGTTTTTAAAAGAATTTTGAATAGTTTCCTGATGTGTTTTTTAAAATTTATATGGGTTTCCACCCATAAGAGAAGTAGAGCTTACAATTTATCCCCTATCAGGGAGCATTCCAATATCACTTCCATATTGTTGGTTGGAACCAAGATAATTAATAGAATTGAATGTTTAGATGGAATATGTGGAAATAATAGGGTTCATTAGGCCTAATACATCTCTGTGGGTAGTGATGATTTTGTTTTTGAAAAATGTGGGTAGAAATCTTCAAATTTGTGTATATTATTATATGCTTAACCAAGTTGTTATAAATAATTGGTATCCAATAACATGCATTGATGACCTGTTTGATCTATTGAGGGGATCCCAGTGGTTCTCTAAAATTGACTTGTGTTCACGATATAACCAATTATGGGTTAGGACGGATGATATTCCAATGATATCCTTAAGGTGTAGATATGTCCATTATGAGTATATGGTGATAAATTTCAGTATATCTAATTCACCATTAATATTTATGGAATTGATGAATTGGATATTTCAAATATATTGGGATTATTTTTTAGAGGTTCTTTTGAATGACATACTGGTGTATTCTTGGATAATGATTGAGAATGACTGACACATGGAAATAGTTTTGTGTAACATTTAGGATTATCATATGTATACAAAACATTTAGAGTGTGTTATTTTGATAAAATAACTACATTTCCTAGTCCATGTTATATCTGGAAAATGTTTTTTTAACTACAAGGTATAGAGGTCCTGATATCATAGAAACTACCAAATAATTTCTTCGGGATACATATTTTTGTTGGATAGGATGGTTATTAATGACAAACTTTTCATAAGTTTTCCCCTATTTATTCACTAAAAATAGCTTTGAAAATGAAGAATAATCCATTATAATTGTGTAATGGAAAACATAATTCTTTTCAAGAGATTAATTTTCTCATTACATATGCACTAATATTCATATTTCCATAATCGAGATAGGGTTATGTGGTGTATTATGATTTTTTAGGATTAGGGTTGGTTTGTGTTCTCATACAGGGGGATCATGTTGTTTCTCATGGATCACAATAGTTATGTTTGCATGAGATGAAATACCAAATACATTAGTTTGAATTATCTATTTCAGTCCATTCTTTGAAGATGTGGCATAATTACCTCTTTGGTGAGAAATTTAAGGTATTTATGGATCACAAGGGATTAAAACACATTTTATGACAAATATATTTGAATTTGAGATAATGAAGATGGATGGAGTATTTCCAAATGTTTTTATTTGATTTGATGTATGTAGTGGGTAAATTAAATTTGTTGGTGGGGGCATTAATCATAAATTTATATTGTCAGCTGTTGAAATAATATTAAGATTTTTGGTAGTTGATTTCAGTTTTATCTGACATGCCATTGGTTTGTGAATGGTGATGTTGTGTGGTGGTTTTCTTTATGGTTTTTTTGTTCCAAATTTGGTATAGACGTTAAATTAAGAAAAGACATCATATTCTGAATGTGTTTCAATCCTGATAAAACTCAATATTGGGGAGGCCATTGAGGGATGGAATCTTGATGGAGGATCACTATTTCATTTTAGACATTGGATGGTATTACCCATGGCTTCCCAAAAATAACTTCTTCATACATACTACCATTCTGTATTGGCTATTCTTTCTAGAATAATAATATATATATAAGTAACTAAACGCTCAATTTTTTTGTGATGGTATGAAAATAAATGTGGAAGAGTTTTTTATGAGATGCGTCACCTTTTAATAGGTTAAGGTAGACCACCAACAACAAGTGGGTATGATGTATCCTTTAATGTTTCATGTGTGGAAATAGTAATAAATATATATGGATATTTTATAATAGATATACCATGTATGGATTGGAAACATGATTTCGTATGAGGAATAGTGTATTGGCTCCAAAATTCAGCACTTTAAATAACTATTCATGAATATTGTATGGTGGAAGACTTAAAATATTTTTCTGAGAAGTGATAAAGAGGCATGGTGTACCATGTTTCACAGTATCAGACTAAGACCCTAGGATTGCATCTCATTTTTGTAAATCCTTATAGAAATACCATAGGACTTGATTGTTTATGAGTGTGGTGTATCATCCTAATATGAATGGACAATCGGAAAGAAAGATACAAACATTCAAATATATACTTAGGTCTTATGTAATGGATTTTGATTGCATATGGTAGGATCCAATACTGTTACTTGAGTTCTAATATTACAATAGTTATCAAGACTCAACAGAGAAGTCTTTTTTTGAAGAATCTATGCGTGACCTTGTCATTATGCCCCTTGTTGGGTGGAAACAGTTAATACATCATTGGTTTGACCAAGCCTTGTTAATGAGACAATGATGACAATTAATTTGGTTGGAAAGAAGATGGAGATGGAACCGAGTAATTAAAAATCATATGAGGATCACCATCAATTTCTATTTAAATTCCTTTTGAGTGATCATATGTTATTGAGAATCTTTCTAAGGCTTTGAAATCACCGTTTTGTGTAGCTGGGAAAGCTATCTCATCGATACATAGGCCCTTTTGAGATACTTGAATAGGTTTTTGCGGTGGCATATCAATTTTATTTTCTACTAATGTTTAATTCAGTGAATTATATGTTTCATGTATCTGAAATCCATAAGTATTATCCTAATCTAGTCAATGTGACTAGATAGGATCACATTGACCTTGAGTTTGATGCTCTGATGGTTTGTGTGTTTGTTTGGATTTTGTATAGGAAATATAAAGTCTTTAATGGGAATTTCATTAGTTTAGTTAGGGTTTTATGGAAACACGGTAAGATTCACGAAGAAAAGTGGGAGCGTGAGAAGTGAAATGTTTGAGAAATGGCATGATCTCTTTCAGGTCAATGATTATTTTATACCTTTTGGGGGAGAGAAAGTCCAATGGTGGAGAGAATTTAGCAAACCCTATTTTAGGTAAATAACACTTTATTTATGTATTTTATTTATATAATATAATTGGGTTATGTTTAGGGATGATTTGAGGAGTTTGGTAAAAAAAATTCTTTACTGGAGGTGCACAGTTTGTCAAAGGATAGTGGAAATCATGTTGCATATTCCATGAAACTTTGCAAATAATATAGTTGCATTGGATAACCAAATGTTTTGTCACACCATTTGGCCAAACCATGTTCCCTCCCTAGAGAAATCGTAAAATGTTTAAAATAGGTTTCAACATGTTTTCCACATAGTTTTTCTTATGGTTTGAGTATTTAATGAATGGGGTGTTATATGTCATTTCTAGCACCCGATTAGCACAAAATATTCTTAATAGTGCGTCCTAAATGGGCACTATTACATAATAGAACTTCAATTTTGTGGAACTAATCTAAATCAACTCATTAATCCCTCATTTCTACAAAATTTATGTCATATAAATATTTTCATTCCTTCAAAAGTATAGAGAGACCATTCCTCATGACCTGAGATAATTTTTTCGGATAATCTATGTGTGTTGTATGTCAGTTTGGGTTATAAGTTATCATTCTTGGATGTTTTAATTAGAATTTTTTTCTTTCCTACGTTTGATTCATGAATATAATCGTTTGGGGATTTATTCACTCGATGTGATAAAATTCATGATGAAATGTGGTTTTTATGATGGTAAGGAACAAGATCTAAAGATGATTTTAATATTTCTAAGCCATGTTTTTGTAGTTTTTTATCGTTCCTTGGTTTCACCAACATTTTTGAGGTAGGTGGATTCACTCTCAAATACTCTTATTTGAAATAGATGTCATGATTTTAAATTTATTTAATTTTAGGAATTTAATTTGTAAATTTAATTCATTTTTTGATAGAAACCCTCTTTATTAATGATTTGTGATATTTTAGGAAAAGATTTTATTGTGGAATGTGAAATTGGTTTCATAATTTTAAAATGATTATTTCCAAAAAATATTATTTGGTTTTATTACCTAGAAAATTGGTTGGAAAATGTTTTAAATTAAAAAAATTATTGAAATTGTTTGGAATTGTTGGATTGACATGGTATTCCTAATATATTGCTAGTGTGAGTTCATTTAATTGATGGGACCCTAAATAAGGGGCATGTAAAATTGGATTAAAATTATATAACCCTATTAAAGGGGGATGTTCCCTTGGACCAAATGTTTTTTGGTTACCTTTTGATGACTTTATAGATTGAGAAGATACATCTCATGATTATAGAAATGTCACTGGACCATGAATGTGTGGGTGGGTGTGAAATCAAGAAATGGTTTAAAGAGTTGTTCTGTTTCTTTCCAAAAAAATGGTTATGTTTGTAAAATTACTTGAAGAATTGATGTAAACTACATTAATTTTTTTTAAACTATTTTATATAAATATTCAAACATGTTATATCCTAGGGTCATGAGTTGGGAATTCATTGGTAGTAAACTACTGAGTTTTATACTCACCCCCTCCTTCTTGGGAACTTTGGTGTGTTTGTAGATGTTTTATATTAAGACACAATTAATGTGAAGGTATCTATTTTATTTTTTGATTCATTGTGATAACTAGGGAATAGATTTTGGACATATATATTTGAGTATAATTGATATTGTTGAGTATATTTCTTTGGTGTCTTATTTTTTTGGTTTTTGGATTCATCATTATTCTCTGATGTTTTCTGGTTTCATTATTGATTTTTTATACCCTAAAGTGGATTACTTTGAAATTGTGCATCATATAGTGGATTATTCATTATGGTTATCATGGTTTTTTGTTTTATTTTAAAATGGAAAATTATCTTCCTACTGTTTATGAAGCCCTTAGAATGTATTTACAGCCATTGGTGTATTTGGGATGTTACATAAGGCATAGTTACAACCCACCACATTACCAAGACAATAAGGATGAGGGTAATATTAATGTATGATAACTGATATTTAGTATTATACAATGTATTATAATTATATTTATTATAATATATATTTTTAAAACTATAATATTGACATAACCAAATAGTGTTGTTATTTCACTATGGGTCATGTTTAAATACAAAATTCATAAAACTCATACAAGAGAAAAATAATAATTAAAATGTAGAATGCATCAGGATAAGGTTGAACAAATGGATATAGTGAAATTATTTTAAATATTTTATAAATAATTTTTTAAATAACTAATTTTAAGGAAGATGGTGAGAAATATGTGTTGGTACATAATAAGATTTGATGAAAGAGAAAGAACAATGAAAAGTAGTTTGGGTTTTTTGAATCATGTATGGAAAGCATGCTAGGGTCATTTATTTTAAGGGTTGAGATTTAATTATATTTTAGAAATTAAATTATTAATCTAGTTTTATTTTTAGCTGAGATATGGTGAATCATATAGTCAAGGTATCCTTTTCTAAAACCTAATATCCTCATTTTCCCATGGTTAGGTAATTAGGAAATTTTCGAATCATGTTTTCCTCAATACCATAATGAATAACTGTTTCTCTAAATGAAAAACTATTTATCCCTATATATATGGTAATCAGTTGTTCAAAATAATTTCCATTTCATATTTATTAACCAATGGCCATGATTGAACAGAACCAAATTGAATTGAATTGGTTAAACAAATTATTGCAAACCAAATTCATGAATAAGAATTTGAAATATATCTAATGGCACCTTACTCCATAGGCTACATAACCCTATCAAAATATGTAATTTAATTCCTAATCCAAACTATATTATAGTAATAGGGAAGGAATTAATTAAATGAAATCATATAGAAAATAGTAGAGAAGTCAAACTGGTGAGGACCCCACACATGGGAGCTTCTCACTCTAATATTTTGTGTCCAGATTCCTCTTGTGGGAGTAGCCACCCCCTAAATATGTAGACTCAAAAAGGGATAATGTATCATTTAATTACATTATAATGTTTCAACATCGGATCATGGGTGGTCTTGGGGTCATAAATTTATTCTCCTCTATTAATTCCATTGAATCTGGCCATTTTTTGTCATCTCAACACATTCTCATTATATAAAAAGTGGAATGTTTAAATGGTGAAATTGATGAAATACAAAAATATAATATACTCCGAATGAATTTATTGGTTCTTTAGTCCAATAAAATTTTTAAAATAAAAATATAATTGATGAATTTGTTAATAAAAGAAAATTTCTTGTCATCAATATAAGAAGAATGTTTCTACATACTCATTTGACTCAAAGATATAGGGAAATGGAATCGATAAATCAACTCATGTTCCTAAATCTTATAACTTACCTAAACGTGATACATAAACATTTTTTGGTACTGAAAATACTACTTATGTTGTAAATAATATTTTATAGGATATTAAATATAGGGGAATTTGTGGAAATTTTCTAAGACATCTCTCAGTTTGAAAAAGAGTACATGATATATATATTGAAAATTTCCCATTAGGGAAATCATAAACTAAAAATGATTATGTTTGGTATGCTTAGAGATATGCATCAATATAGTAAAATGTTTTACAATAAAATAGTTAACCAAACGTTTTATTGATTTTATAGTATTGGAAATGGAATGAGAGCCTTGTGAGAATCACATAATAATACGGTTCATATTGAATGTGTTTGTAGCTCATTAAAAAAGAGTAATGCTAAAATGGTGGAAATTGATAAAAGAAATAAAAATAATATTCTCCAAATGAAATTATGTGTTCTATACTCCAATTAAAACACGAACTACAAAATATAACTGATGAAGAATTTAATAAAAGTGAAATTGTTTCTCATTAATAAAAAAGGAATGTTTCTACTTACTCATTAGACTAAAAGATGTAGGGGAATTACATTGAAAAAGAACAACATGTTACTAAATATATATACATAATAAAAAATGGATATATAATAAGGAATATATTATCTCAATGGTTATTATAGACAAAAGAGAAAAGATAACTCCATTTTGAATGATGTTCTAAAAAGGAATTATTATAAATTTTAAAGGAAGGTAAATATGAATCCTAAATGTCTGATGTTGAATGGAATGAACAAGAAGGTGAAAAAGAATTAAAATATAGCCCATGAAGATATATGGATTTATATTGAAGACATTGATTGAAGTATATAATTTTTTTCTAAAAAGGAATTGGAAATTTTATATTTAATGGATTCTTCATATCCTATAAGTGAATCATGCTCTGAATGTTCGGAATTTGGTTATAAATAATATTCAATGAATAAAATATATGATGAATTTTAGAGGTCATAATATGTTTTTTTGGGATTTTAGATCTTTATAATAAACTAAAATATATGTATAAGTAAATTTTGGATGAAAAAATAACACTCTTGCAGAAAATGAGATGTAAATAAATATTTATTCTATATCTAATGAAAAAATCATTGTACATTTCGAAATTATTCAAATGTAAAAAAATAATATAAAATTTCAACTTTCTAAAAACAATGAGGCAATATAAATAAAATTTAATATTATTGTAGATGAAAATGAAAAACATTAAAATTTAGTTGAAAATATAAAATTTGATCTATCACAATATTTTCAAGGATATAAAATCTTTGATTAGATTTTAAAAATAAATAAAATAAAAATAAAAATAATATTTCTTTTTATGATAATATATGATATTAAATTTACATTTAATTACATGAAAAAAGATGAAATAATTTGTTTCAACAGTAACATGATTTAAATGTGAAATGAAGGGAAATTTTGAAAAAGAGTTTTCTAAAAACATCAAAATTCCGTTAGACATTCAATAGTTTTTTTAAAAAAATTATCATTTATCATACTTGTAAATAAATGTTTCAAAATAGTATGGGTTATAATTAATTTTTTTTCTAGCTCGTTTGGATCCCCGTTTTCATGGGTACCAAAATTTTCTTATATCATTATTTGTTTGATATATTACCTTAGGGATTTTTAATGGAAGTATGGTATATTTGCATTGGATGTTTTATGAAAAAGATAAGAGATGATTAAAAATTTTATCATTCAATCAATGTAAACTTGGGAAAGTGACTTTTGAGGTTAACTTAAAATGTAATGTTAAAGGATTTAGAGAGGTCAAAATGTATCATGCAGTTATCATATATATAGTTTTATATATGGATGGATTAAAATATAATATAGAAACTGTCTCATAATTAAGTTATTATGGAATTAATTTACAATTTTGGAATGATATATATATAATCTATAAATATGAATAAGTATTATTTTATGTGATTAAATTAAGAAATACAAATGCTATAAATTATTTTCGGATTACGCTGACAAATTCCATTGGCATAAATGATGTTACAATGAACAATATTTTATTGAGTTGGTGGATCAACAATGATAATTTTTTTTGTACAAGATACCTAAACAACAATGAGTTATATGAAAACATGAATTCATTTAGGAAATCACTTAAAATTTAGGATTATATATAAAACATAAAAAACATCAGATGAGTTTCAATATTATCAAACATGTAGAAATAATATGTACTATTCAACTCATTCATTATTATTTATTTATAACTATACCTACTGAGAATCCCAGTAGAATGAAATATTTCCATGTAATTTTCTATGAATTTAGTAGATTAAATTGTGTTTACATTCATTCTTACAAATCTAAAACATTGTCTATTTATTTTACTTATTGAAATGTAGTCCAAAATGAAAAATAATACATAATCTTTTAAATTTGATATGATAAGGGTGTATATTTTGTAAATATAGAATTTGAATATTCTATGATGAAAATATATTTTCTTATTATTTTTCATCACCTATAAAACCACTATGAATATAGTGTTATAGAGAGGAAAATTTTACCTTTATAAGTGACATCTAAAACCATGAAAACTAATTTGAAAACCCAATATAGTTTAGGGAAGAAGATAAAAAACACAGTTTTCAATGGGTCTACTAGAGTTCTTTTGAGACATATTCCAATGGACATAAATTATGAACTTTATAATGGAAAAAATAGATTGTTTTATATTTTAGAGTATTGGTTACAATGATTATATTCTTAAACCATAAGTATACCAAGAAACATTTGATGCAAAATATTGTAATCTAATATTTTTAGGTTATTAATCTTCTAGTAAACATTATGTTATATTAATCTATATATATTAAATTGGTTGAAAAAACAGTTAAAAAATAATGATGATTTAAAAAAGTGGGAATAATACTTTAGAGATATTAGAATTTGAGAAAATGAGCCTAAAATATAAATTCAAATGTTTAGGAGGAGACACTCCCTCATGAATGGATATAGAAATTTTATAAGGATCAAGATTTTGATAATTTTACTAGAAATTTTTATTCAATAATTTAAACTATAAATTCATTATTGAATTTTAGAGCTCATATAGGTTTCATTTTTGAATTTGTAAACTAAAAAAATGAGGAGACTTGAATCGACTCTAACTAGATATTTTATATGGATGAGGAGTAAAACAAATTCTCTATAAAAATGTTTTTAATTTTTTTTATCAACATAATGACACTGATGTAATTGGTATGAAATTGATTTTTAGGAATAATCATGGTTAATATATATATATATATATAGTAATAATTCCATGTTAGTTGAATAAAGATATTGTTTAGAAGTAGGGACAAAATATTATAAATAATTTTTCGAAAATTATATAATAAAGGTAATTCATATCTTATTGTCATGTAATTTTTTTCCTTGTTAATTTTTTTTATAATATAAGTAAAAAGTGTATTTTCATTTGGATTTATTTATGAGGTGGTAAATGTAAAACAATCCTCTATCTATTGCGATTTATAAGTATCCTAATAGTTTTATTAATCATTTTATAGATTTTTTTAGACACAAACTCACTTTAAAATCATTATATGAAATATTATATAATTTTACTTTATATAATATTTTTATAAATAAACAATTGATCCTATATTTTTTATCAATAAAAAGTATAAATATATTTTTTTTGTAAAAAACAATGCGGGTTATAATAAATTGGTATCTTGAAATAATAATTTATGCATTGAATATTTAACATTAATGAAAACTCAATTCAATGTTAATTATATGGAAGAATTAATACAATTCCATGGTATTAAATTTTTTCAAAGACATTATGGGAATCTTCTTAGTCATTATAACTATTATATATAATTGTGTAAAAGATCTCAAGATGATATAACTAAAATATAAAATTATCCAATAATTACAACATGAAAATTAGATATTAATGTATATAGATAATGATTTGATAATAAAACTCATATAAGTATGAGTGGTTGTTTATTATATATATCTTCATATGATATTCACCTAATGTTCATAATTTATATTTCGAGTAGATTTTAATTTCGATATGTGGAAATTGATTTTGTGGGTATGAAAAGGATAGTAAAATATGGAAATGGTTCTCTAAACCATTAATAAATTTTGACTAGAAAAAAATAATTTGAAAAGATATTCAAATTCAGAATTTTTTGTATAACGACCCATACTTTACATACATTGTTAATAATTCAAAATTGAAGCATAATTATTACAACATATAACAAAACCACGAAAGGACCGTATAAGTATAGTGTCTTTAGAAACTGGGAAAAATAAACAACTGGTTCATAAAGCGTCTACACTGTCTCTCATTTATTTCATCATATCTGTAGTCCCTTTTGGCATATCTTACATAATAACCTTCCTCCTGACCTGGGGAAAGAAAACATACAAAAGGGTGAGCTCAAATGCTCAGTAAGGGTAAAAAAAGAAATATCAATCTCAACATATTCATAAGAACATAACTTTTAGAAATTATAACCTGCAAAAGAGAGCATAATTTCATAACATGGGATAAATCATAATAGTGAAATGTAATCCCAATAATCATAACATAAAACATGAAACTTGGTGTCATACACACATAATCATAGAGAATCATTTTTTATTAGCCAAGACTCATTGCCAAGACTATCTAAGTGAATAAAGTCCATTTCTGAACCGAGTTCACTACACGTTTCAGTCCTGTTTCACTGAACTGGTATAACCTACCGTTCCAGCCATTTCTATCTCATGAGATATAAAATATTTACCCAATGCATTGGAGGTAGATACAGGTCCCACCCATCTCATAATGATACCATTCTTATGTGTGCCACAAAATCATAAATCATACATCATTGCATAACGCATGTAATAAAAATGGAAATCATAAACATCGTGACATCATCAAACAATTCATATAAGATAAATGAATTCATTAAAATAATTCGATCACAACATAATCAAATCAATGTAATAATAGGGATATAAACAGAACCATATATTATCTTATATGGAAAATAATTTTGATAAAACACTTGAACTCCATTCTTGAGGAAAATATCCTTTCAAATTCAAAAACATTTTCCTTTTTTAACATGTCATACAATTTTAAACTAAATAAGTTGATTAAAAATAAACTTTAAAACTTTAAAAGGATGCTTCTTGGAAATAATGTTTTAAAAATCCATTCATGCCGTACAAGTTAAAAAACACATTCTTCGTACTTTTGTCGGAAAAGTCAAAAAGTACCTCATACGAAAAATGACAAAAGATTCCTTTCATATCCTTTACTAAAAACTCAACGAAGGGTAAAATTGGATTTAAACAATTTTAGGTGGATGGAACTAATATTACATATTGAGGAAACATGGATTTGGATAATAAAATACACCCCAGTAAATACTAAAGTATAAACAATCTCGGATAAAAATGAGATTGTGATGTTTCCCTTACCTTAGGTCCGATTTTCTTCATAAGTGTACGAACCTCCTGTATAATGATTTCAATAATGTTATTGACTTATTCCAGAATCATACATATTGTTATGATATCATATATGGTCATATTCTTAGCTTCTTATTAGTAATATTTCATTACTACTTGTTATTCGAGTGTTTATTACTTTTTGTTCTTATGCGTGTTTTGTCGAATAAATTCTTATTCTTCTCTTTAGGTTATAGATACCTCATTTCCAGAATGTTATTAGTGTAATATATATCATATTCATTCATTCAATTCATTTATATAATCATTATGCAATGAAGATCATGTAGAACGAGTCGCATCACATCATGGAGACGGTATTCTGTACGTACGCACGATCGATGATATCATTCCCATGATCATGGAATTGTATTGGAGTGTATGTATACTATTTAAGAATTAATATATAGTCATTATTTACACCATTATACCAATCCAAGTAAGGTGGTGGTGGAAGATATATTACACCACGGCGTGGATACGGTATTCCGTACGTACGCACGCACGGTGATTTCATTTTCCGTAGGATGGATAGATGGTAAAATAGGGTTGTTTCATACGTATAATAACATATCAGTATATTATTAATACTTATGTTATTACTTAATAATGAAACAACTAAAGAAGAAGAAGTGAAAGAAGAAATAAAGATGAAAGAATCGGTAACAGAAATTACCTCTTCTTTGAAGTGCTTCTTTGAGACCTCCTTTTAGGGCACTAAAATTGGTCTTTGAAGAAGACCAGGACCACTAGGACGTTTCTAGGGAAGTGGAGAGGAGAATGTGTCATGGTTTGGCCGAGGTTGAAGGCTCAAAGTGGTGTGAGGAAGAGAGGGAGGAGGTGCCCTTTTATAAGGGAGGAGAGGGGCACCTTTGGAATAACTAAAACTATTATTTTATTATAAAGTCAAATTAGGTTTTTAATAGCTCCATATTGATATAATTCGAATCTAAGGTGGGGATGGGTCGAAATAATCTCATCTAATAGAATTTAGACAAATTTAGGTTCCTATTTTATCCTTATCATTTAGATTTAACATTAAGTTAAATAATTTTACTTTTACCGTGTCTTCTTGTGTTCTTATAATATAAGGTTAATAAACTTACTATATCAAGCCAAACGAATGCCAAGTTGTTTATTATTAATATATATAACCTTATCTAAGTCATTTGGCTGATCCTTAGATTTTTAAGAATAAAATAACATTTAATAATATAATATTTGTTTTAAAAATTATTTTTTGTCAATTTTGACACTATTTAGTAATTGATTCTTGTGAAAATCATTACAGAATGATTAGTTCGAACCAAGTTAATTAAATCAATAATAAAATGTCATGTTAACCTTGAAAATTAGTTTAATTTGTAAAAAGTCTCAAATTACATTTATTTGGGTATTTATAACATCAATTATGTCAATATTTCATTAATAAGATAATTGCTGCATCATCGTTGTGTCATAAAGAAATTAAAGTATTTAATGTCTAAAAATTACAAAGAAAATACCATTATGTAGGAAAGCTTTTTAGATTTCTAATGAATATTTATAGTAGAATTTATCTTATGTATAACCCCATATTAAAAATGGTTTACTTATTAAACATTGATTTTATCTATTTTAACCCTTCTTTAAATAAATTAATAATAAATGTCCTAATCTAATCCAATTGGGCCTAAATGGTCATATTTTATTCCTAAGGTTGTTTTTGGTCGAATTACACTTTTCCAATAGAATTAGGACATGTGTTAGGGTAATAATAATATCATTTTACCCTTAATTAACCTATTTACTTTTAACCGTGGTAAAAAAAAGTAAAAAATTACTATTCAGCAAAAAATTATTTTCATCTCATTGAACCACATTTTACTTAATGACATCAACCGTGTCTCTCGGATTTTCGAAATTCCACTCACAGAAGCGGTAAAATTATGTTTTATGAAAAATTCAGTTTTTTAACTGCCACTTAGTGGTTTCACTATTCATCACAAAATGAATGTTTTCAGAAATATACCAAAATTTTACCCTAGGCTAATTTCGATATTCCGAATCCAAAAATGAATTCCATTTTGAAAAATAAAATTTATAAAATTTCAGAAAGTGTTTATTACTATTCATAATGGCTAGTATTAATAATATTTTAATAGCATATCATTTTTTAATGAAACTTGGTATTGCGTACGATGCACGCTATCGAGGAAGGTCGCGGTTGCATGTAAAGCAAGACAAGATAGTGTTGTGTGTATTGAGAGATTAATTTGATGATTTATATAACATAAAAACAAAATATTTCACATAAAAGTCTCGGTGTTACATTCTACCCCCTTTAAAATGAATTTCGCCCTCGAAATTCGTCACTTTGTAACAAAAAGATGAGGATACCTCTCCCTCATCATATCCTCAAGCTCCCATGTATCTTTTTATAATCGGTGGTTCCTCCATTAAACTTTCACCAATCGAGTGTTCTTGCCTCATAGGGATTTTTCGCTACGATCCAGAATCTCTATCGGCTATTCTTCATAAGAAAGATCTTACTCTAGTGGTACAACTTCTGAGCTAAGTACATGTGAAGGATCAGGTATGTACTTTCTCAGGAGAGATACATGGAACACATAGTGAACTTGAGAGAGATTCGGTGGAAGCGCCAATCGGTAAGCTACCTTCCCAACATGATCCAGTATTTCGAAAGGACCGATATATCTAGGGCTCAACTTCCCCTTCTTTCCAAATCTCATGACTCTCTTCCAAGGAGATATTCGTAAGAACACTTTATCACCCACATCAAACTCTAGGACTTTTCTTCGGTTGTCGGCATAAATTTTCTGTCGACTCTGAGCTGCTCTTATGTGTTGTTGAATAGATCTGACCTTTTCTTCCATTTCATTAACGAGATCAGGTCTTAGTAGCTTTCTTTTCCCAACTTCATCCCAGTAAGTTGGAGTCCTGTATTTCTTTCCATAGAGAGCTTCATAAGGGGCCATCTGAATAATGGAGTGAAAGATATTATTATAAGAAAATTCCAACAAAGGTAGGTGTTGATCCCAACCACCTTTGAAATCCATAGAGCAAGCTCTCAACATATCTTCTAGAGTTTGAATTGTTATCTCAGACTGACCGTCTGTCTGAGGATGATAAGCAGTGCTGAAACTCAACTCTGTATCCAGAGTATGCTGAAGACTTTTCCAGAACTTCGAGGTAAATCTTGGATCCCGATCAGGTATAATATAAAGTGGTACTCCATGAAATCTTACGACTTCCTTTACATATATCCTGGCATGCTGATCCAGAGAGAAATCCTCTCTAATAGGAATGAAGTGTACAGAACTTGTAAGACGATCAACTATGACCCAGATAGCATTATAGCCTTTGAATGTTTTTGGATGTCTTATGACAAAGTCTATAGTGATGTTTTCCCATTTCCATTCGGGTATGGGTAATGGTTGTAACATCCCCGTAGACTTATGTCTTTCAACATTAACTTGTTGACAAACCAAGCATCGAGAGACATATTCAGCAACATCTCTTTTCATTCCATCCCACTAGAAGTACTCTTTCAGGTCCCTATAAATCTTCGTGATTCCAGGATGAATAGATAATGAAGAACTATGAGCCTCATCCAGCAACTCCTTCTTTAATTCCGAGATGGGAGGAACACAAACCCGATTCCTGGACTTTATTATCCCATCACAATCAAGGTTGAATTCAGGAACATTTCTCCCCTTCTTTTGTAACTCGACATCTTCTTTCTGTGCCTCTTTAATCTTCACATGTATAGATGTTTGAAAATTCATTTGAGAAAGATAAGGTTTTTCCCCTTCCATTATAATTCCAAGATCCATCCTTTGTAAATCCATAAATATTGGATATTTTTTGATCTTCGTCATGGATAAACTGGCATGGTCTTGTCGACTTAATGCATCTGCCACCTTGTTTGCTTTCCCAGGGTGGTAATGGATTGAGCAGTCGTAATCCTTAATCAGCTCCAACCATCTTCTTTGGTGCATATTCAGCACCTTTTGTGTGAAAATATACATTAAACATTTATGATCAGTATAAATATCACACGTTTCACCATAAAGGTAATTCCTCCAAATCATTAATGCAAAGATTACCGAAGATAACTCCAAATCATGAGTTGGGTAATTTTGCTCATGTATTTTCAACTGTCGTGAGGCATAAGCTATCACCATATCATTTTTCATAATAACACACCCCAAACCCTTCATGTATTCAACATTGTAGATCACAAACCTTTCTCCACTACAAGGCAGTGTGAGCACACGTGCACTGGATAACCTTCTTTTCAACTCCTTGAAATTCTCTTCACATTCTTCCGTCCAAACAAACTTAACTCCTTTCCGAGTCAACTTGGTGAGTGGATTAGATAATCGTGAAATTTTTTTCACAAAACATCGATAATATCCAGCCAAACCAAGAAATCTTCGGATCTCAGTTACTGTTGTTGGTCTCGAACATCTTTCTATGACCTCTGTTTTTGCTGGATCCATAGATATCCCCTCTTTTGAGATTATGTGACCCAAAAATGAAACTTTTTGAAACCAAAATTCACACTTGGTAAATTTGGCATAAAGCTTCTCCTTTCTCAGGGTCTTCAATATAATTCTCAAGTGATCTTCATGTTCTTCCTTTCTCTTTGAATAGACAAGAATATCGTCTATAAAGACTACCACAAACTGATCAAGATAGTCTCTAAAGACTCTATTCATCAGATCCATGAAGATAGTAGGGGCATTAGTAAGACCAAATGTCATCACTATAAATTCATAGTGTCCATACCTTGTACGGAAAATCCGTCTTTGGTATATCCTCCCTTTTTACCCTTAATTAATGATACCCTGAATAAAGATCAATCTTGGAAAAGTATTGAGCTCCGTATAGTTTGTCAAATGAGTCATCAATGCGTGGGAGAGGATATTTTTTATTGATAGTGATCTTGTTAAGTTCTCTATAATCAATGCAGCGTCTCATTGATCCATCTTTCTTCTTAACAAATAGAACAGGTGCTTCCCATGGTGATGCACTAGGGCGTATGAATCCCTTATCAAGATTCTCTTCGAGTTTCTTCTTCAATTCTTGCAACTCAATTGGGTCCATTTTATTTGCTGTCTTTGAGATAGGAAAAGCACCCGGTACGAGTTCTATTGAAAACTCAACTTCACGATTTGGTGGAAGACCTGGTAATTCATCCGGAAAGACATCATCAAAATCCCTTACAATGGGAATATTCTTAATCGTGAGTTTCTCACCAACCATATGAGATAAATAACCTTCATTTAGTGGAATCAATACCCATAAAATGGAAGAAATTTCCACTGGAAGGTAATGTTCATCATTGCATCGATAGATGATCATATATTGATCTGGAATATGAAATGTGACTTCCCTTCTTTGGAAATTGATATGAGCTCCATGTAGAGAAAGCCAATCCATGCCATGAATCACATCAAATTCCACTACAGGAAGGATCAAAAGATTTGTAGGAAGCACATTCCCACAAACTTCAATCGGAGAAGAATTATAAACTTTTGATGTGACTGTTGTGCCATTAGGGGTTGTCACAGCTAACTCAACATCTAACGGTTGAGGTAATACGGTGATATCCTTAGAAAATTCTTCAGAAATAAAGGAGTGGGTGGATCCAGAATCAAATAAAACATTTTCTACTTTAGAGTGGATTGTAAGTGTACCTTTCACCACATCTTTATCGTACTCCACATCGCTGATAGAAATTGCATGTGACTTTCCTTTGTCTTTAGCCTTAAGAGTTTGTTGATGTCAACCATCATCATCAACCCTTGGATTAGGGAATTTATTGGTATAATTCTACATTTCCTTGCACTAGAAACATTGAAGTGTAGTAGGTTCATTCTGTGTATCCCTTCCTATTTTTTTCATCATTAGACATATTTTTCCCATCATCACGGAATTCAAATGCCTGATGACCTTACTTTCCACATTTGAAACATTTACTTGTCCCTTTAAGACAACTCCCTCCATGTTTCTTTCAACACATTGCGCATAAGGGAAAGCTCATCTTCTTTTCAGTGTGCTCTTTAGATTTTCCTTTCAATTCCATTTTCCTCTTCTTATCAAACCCATATGACAGATGGGTTACTCCAATCTCCATCTCAACTTTTAGAGCACATCGAACGATTTCCTAATAGCTATTGAAGTCCCTTATGGATAAGGCCCTTCAAAGACATGGATTTAAGCCAATAATGAATCGATTGATCTTACTCTCAGGTTGGATAATAATACCAGAAGCATACCATAGAAGTCTTGTAAAATTTTCTTCATAAGTACCAACAGATTCATCTTGCTTTTTCTTCAGTTCAAGAAAATCTTTCTCCATCTTTGTTCGGAGAATACGAGATAAGTACTTATTGAAAAATATGTTCTTGAACTCCTCCCATTCCATGGACTCAATTTCATCCTTTTGCCTCGTATTCTTAATAAGATTCCACCATTGATCAGTATCTATTTCAAAAATGATACACTGCTAGGATGAATTTATCATGCTCAGAACATTGAAGAACTGAAAATACCTTTTCAGTAGTACTAATCCATTGTTCAGCAACTAATGGATCAGTAGACCCGCTGAATGAAGGTGGACGCTGTCTCATGAAGGATTCAACAGAATGTTGCTCCTTCCTTTTCTCGTTTGGAATTCATGCATGATTCATAGCTTGAGAAAGTTGTGTGAGCATGGCTATAAGATTTTTCATTGCAGCTCCCATAACGTTTGGTTGCTCAGGGGGACAATCATTGCATTGCCCGTCACATTCCGCATTAACATGGTTCCTTCATGTTCCATCCATTGACTAAAACCGAGAAGAATAGTGTGAGAAACACTAATTATAATAGGAAAACCACATAATCAAGAATAAAATTTCACACTTAAGGTCTTATCCTAGGTTATTCATGGCCATTTCTAAAACACTAAGATTTTGTTCTATGCTTAGAATTATCCTTAGGGTTCTTACTAAGGCTTTCACATCCTAGTTTCCAAAGATTGACTATACCTTTCCTCTGATACCAACTATAACGACCCATACTTTACATACATTGTTAATACTTCAAAATTGAAGAATACTTATTACAACATATAAAAAAACCATGAAAGGACCATATAGGTATAGTGTCTTCAGAAACTAGGAAACATAAACAACTGGTTCATAAAGCGTCTACACTATCTCCCATTTATTTAATCATATCTATAGTCCATTTTGGCATATCTTACTTAATATCCTTATTCCTGACCTAGGGAAAGAAAACATAAAAAATGGTGAGCTCAAATGCTCAGTAAGTGTAAACAAAAGAAATATCAATCACATCATATTTATAAGAACACAACTTTTGGAAATCGTAACCTGCAAAAGAGAGTATAATTTCATAACATGGGATAAATCATAGTAGTGAAATGTAATCCAAATAATAATAACATAAAACATAAAAATTTGTGGAATACACACATAATCATAGAGTATCATTTCTTATTAGTCAAGACTCATTACCAAGACTATCTTAGTGGACAAAGTCCATTTCTGAACCGAGTTCCCTCCCCGTTTCAGTCTTGTTTCACTGAACCGGTATAACCTACCGTTCCATCCATGTCTATCTCATGAGGTATAAAATCTTTAAACAATTCATTGGAGGGAGATATAGGTCCCACCAATCTCATAATGATTCCATTCTTATGTGTTCCACAAAATCATAAATCATACATCATTGCATAACCCATGTAATAAAAATGGGAATTTTAAACATCGTGACATCATCAAATAATTCATATAAGATAAAGTAATTCATAAAAATAATTCCATCACAACATAATCAAATCAATGTAATAATAGGGATATAAACATAACCCTATATTATCTTATATGGAAAATAATTTTGATAAAACACTTGAACTCCATTCTTGATGAAAATATCCTTTCAAATTCAAAAACATTTTCCTTTTTTAACATGTTATACAATTTTAAACTAAAGAAGTTGATTCAAAATAAACATGAAAACTTTTAAAGGAAGATTCTTGGAAATAAAGTTTTAAAAATCCATTCATACCGTATAAGTTAAAAAAACATTCTTCGTACTTTTGTCAGAAAAGTCAAAAAGTACCTCGTACGAAAAATGACAAAAGATTCCTTTCATATCCTTTACTAAAAACTCACTGAAGGGTAAAATTGGATTTAAAAAATTGTTGGTGGATGGAAATAATATTACATATTGAGTAAACATGTATTTGGATGATAAAATACACCCCAGTAAATACTAAAGTATAAACAATCTCGGATAAAAATGAGATTGTGATATTTCCCTTACCTTAGGTCCGATTTGCTCCGTAAGTGTCCGAACATCCTCTATAATGATTTAAATAATGTTATTGACTTATTCCAGAATAATGCATATTTTTATTATATCATATATGGTCATATTCTTAGCTTATTATTAGTAATATTTCATTACTACTTGTTATTCGGGTGTTTATTACTTTTTGTTCTTATGCATGTTTTGTCGAAAAAAATCTTATTCTTCTCTTTATGTTATAGATACCTAATTTCCAGAATATTATTAGTGTAATATATATCATATTCATTCATTCAATTCACTTATATAATCATTATGCAATGAATATCATGTATAACGAGTCGCATCACATCGTGGAGACGGTATTCCGTATGTGCGCACGGGCGATGATATCGTTCCCATGATCATGGAATTGTATTGGAGTGTATGTATACTATTTCAGAATCAATATATAGTCATTATTTACACCATTATACCCATCCAAGTAAGGTGGTGGTGGAAAATAGATTACACCACGGCGTGGAGACGGTATTCCGTACGTACGCACGCGCGGTGATTTCATTTTCTGTAGGATGGATAGATGGTGAAATAGGGTTGTTTCATACTTATAATAACATATAATTATATGATTGATACTGATGTTATTACTTAATAATGAAACAACTAAATAATAAGAAGTGGAAGAAGAAATAAAGATGAAAGAATCGAAAACGGACATTACCTCTTCTTTGAAGTGCTTCTTTGAGACCTCTTTTTAGGGCACTAAAATTGGTCTTTGAAGAAGACCAGGACCTCTAGGATGTTTCTATGGAAGTGGAGAGGAGAAAGTGGCAGGGGTTGGCCGAGTTTGAAGGCTCAAAGTGGTGTGAGGAAGAGAGGGAGGAGGTGCCCTTTTATAAGGGAGGAGAGGGGCACCTTTGGAATAACTAAAACTATTATTTTATTATAAAGTCAAATTCGGTTTTTAATAGCTCCAAATTGATATATTTTGAATCCAAGGTGTGTATGGGTCTAAATAATCTCATAAAATATAATTTATACAAGTTTAGGTTCCTATTTTAACCTTATCATTTAGATTTAACATTAAGTTAAATAATTTTACTTTTACCATTTCTTCTTATGTTCTTATACTATAAGGTTAATAAACTTACTATATCAAGCCAAACGAACCCCAAGTTGTTTTTTATTAATATATATAACCTTATTTTAGTCATTTTTCCGAACAATGGATTTTTAGGAATAAAATAACAATTAATAATATAATATTTGTTTTAAAAACTATTTTATGTCAATTTTGACACTATTTAGTAATTGATTTTTGTGAAACTCATAACAGAATGATTAGTTCGAAAAAAGTTAATTAAATCAATAATAACATGTCATATTAACCTATAAAATTACTGTAATTCATAAAATGTCTCAAATTACATTTATTTTGGTATTTATAACATCAATTATGTCAATATTTCATTAATAAGATAATTATTTCTTCATCGTTGTGTCATAAATAAATTAAATTATTTAATGTATAAAAATTACAAATAAAATACCATTATGTAGGAAATCTTTTTTATCTTTCTAATGAATATTTATTTTCGAATTTATCTAATGTATAACCCCATATTAAAAATGATTTACATATTAAACATTGATTTTAACTATTTTAACCCTTCTTTAAAAAAATTAATAATAAATGTCCTAATCTAATCCAAGTGGGCCTAAATGGTTATATTTTATTCCTAATGTTGTTTTTGGTCAAATTATACTTGTTAAATAGAATTATTAAATGTGTTGGGGTAATAATAATATCCTTTTTACCCTTAATTACCCAATTTACTTTTAACCGTGGGAAAAAAAGTTAAAAGTTACTATTCACCAAAAAATTATTTTCATCTCATTGAACCACATTTTACTTACTGACATCAACTGTGTCTCTAGGATTTTCAAAATTACACTCACATAAGTGGTAAAATTATGTTTTTTGAAAAATTCAGTTTTTTAACTACCACATAGTGGTTTCACTATTCATCAAAAATTGAACGTTTTCACAAAAATATCAAAATTTCACCCTAGGCTAATTTTGATATTCCGAATCCAAAAATGAAGTCCATTTTGAAAAATAAAATTTACAAAATTTCAAAAAGTGGTTATTACTATTCATAACTGCTAGTTTTAATAATATTTTAAAAGCATATCATTGTTTAGTGAAACTTGGTATTGCGTATGACGCAAGCTATCAAGGAAGGCCGTGATTGCATGTAAAGCAAGCCAAGATAGTGTTGTGTGTAGTGAAAGATTCATTTGATGATTTATATAACATTAAACCAAAATATTTCACATAAAAGTATCGGGTGTTACATTATGGATATATAATAAATGAAAAAAATCCCAAGTGGAATGTTTCACTTTATAAAATTCTATTGTTCATTTAGTTATAAGATAAATGTTACAGTTTCCCATTCTTCTACTTGACCATAATACATATCTACAACTTGTTTTTGTTCTCAATCAATATAGGTTAAGGATACTCAAACGATTTTGATATCAAATTTGTAAAGTTTCATATTTGTTGAGACATCAAAACTTTTATGTGTATATCTAAAAACATTTTCCAACAATCAAAAACAAAACATATTAAACATAGATATCATTTCAATAGAGAAAATTCTAAAAAAATGTGA
The DNA here is from genome assembly GCA_963277665.1 of Viscum album. Classification (NCBI taxonomy): domain Eukaryota; kingdom Viridiplantae; phylum Streptophyta; class Magnoliopsida; order Santalales; family Viscaceae; genus Viscum; species Viscum album. The sequence continues at coordinate 1,060,596,785 of OY728120.1, read as the reverse complement.
AATATTTTTTGATTATGTTTTAAAAAATGATCCACAAGTTGATATCACTATATAAAAATTAGATTAAACTATGTTGGGAAGAAATAAATTTAAAAATGGAATATTAAATATAGACATTTAAGGTTTAAATTTAATCTTTTGGAATTATATTTTTATATAAAGTATTTGTTTCTTAATGTCTAAAATACTTTCTCATTCAAAATCCCAATGAAGTGAATTTTCATTCTTTCAAACATATCATTTTTAAGGTGTAGTGCTATATCTTTTCAGTGTTCAACATTAGTATTCTTATAACTTATGCTTTACTAAAATGATGATAAATTAGTTTCAAATTTATTTTCTATTTTTAAGATAATTCAATTATATTTTATAGTTTATTGGAATGTTTATTCATTATTGTCCATTGATTAATTCATTTCTTATCATTATATAATCTCTTGGATATATCAATATGCTTTTTTGGATCCTTATTTAATTTAAATTATTTTCCTTTGGAATTTTTTACTCTTTCCAGATAGGATATTTTTAAATATACAGTCAATATATGTAACTTCCATATACTATTTTATGATGTTGAATTTTAAGGTGTCATGAAGAAAATATACCAGTGGGTTTCACCCCATTTTTATCTATCTCCTCAATTTACAATTTTTATTTAATTCCTAGTCGATTATATTTTAGGAATACATGTATTTTTTTAGATATTATAATTAAATAAATTATTATTGAAATATTCTATAATTGTTTTCAAATTTCATTTTTAACACTCAAGTATAATGTAATTTATTCTAGGGAGGAGTACATTGTTAAATAATTTTACATTGGGGGATAAAACCCCAATTTTTTTATAAAATCATTCTTTTTTAAATGGGTGAGATATGTTTACATAGTGTTTTATTTTAAAATTCGGATAATTCAAAAGGGGGTGAGAATTTTTGAATTTTTATTTTATTTTTTAATTATCAAAATTGGGGTGATTGTTGAGTTGGTCCTATCCATTTCACATTATAATGCATTGATAATTACAAATATATAATTTTATTCCCCATAAAATGACTAAATAAAATATTTTAATTTTTCAAATATTTTAAAATGGTATAGAAAAGTTAATTTTATTTAAGTATTATTTCAATTTTCTTTTGTGTTCACCATGCTTCATATAAACTAGTTTTGGGTAAAAATACACCCTGTTTGGATTTAATTAATTTATTACACATTGAAGGAATTAATTGAATTTGATTAATTTAAATTTGAAGTTGTTACTGTTTTGGTTATGTCTTGAAGTCATATACTACACATGAAATTAAAACATTTCATTTTAAATTGTCTTATGAAATAAAATTTTAATAATACATAATGTCATACATGCCTTCTAAGTTCATACAAACTCTAGAAAATTCACGTAGCTTATAATCAATGTCTTATGGAATATAAGGCCTTATGTGATTTCAATAAAAGGTGTAGATGATTAATTTAATGTTATTTGAAATGAAAATTTCTATTACTATAAATTTGATTTGTTATTTATATGAATATCATTTTGAAAAATTAATGTATTACAAATTTTATATAAATTTATAAACAATGAATCTAAAGTCAAATATATTGAAAGTATCATTATATATAAATTCATAAGTGATCTAAAGAGCTATGAAGATTCAAATACTTATGGGATATATAATCTTTACATAATAGAATAATTTCAAATTAAAATCCATATTTGATTCTTGTGACTTCAAAATTTGGTTATCAAAAAATCAAAATTTGATATGATTTTCATGTTTTTATATATTCTAATTTATTAAATGATTTATTTAATTTTTATTATTATTTTTTTAAAATTAATTATTTTTTGGGGAGGAAAAATTAACTATGAATGTTTTGTATATATTTATGTTACACTGACTTTGAGAAAAACATGTTTAATTATTCCAGGTGTAGACATAGAAATTTATGAGTCCCAAATTTAAATTATTTAAAATATAAAGAGTTTATATGACATGTATTTTGTGATATTAACTAGAACCATAATAATTATTATTATGAAATATTTTTTATATTATTAAGTGTTATGATAAGTTATGTTATATAGATATATTTATATTTAATGTCTATCAGAGCTGCGTCCATCATAGAATACGTTTTTACCTTTGATAGAGAAAATTAAAGCTTCATTAGAAAATATAATATACTCCATGTATGTATGAGATTAATATTTTTTTATATTTTTTTATGAAACCGTGTAAAAAAATACATTAATCTAATGAAAAAGGAATCAATGGGTTAATGATTCTTGAATTGTAAATTATGCGATCATGACTATTATAATCATTATTTATGGTAGATAACCTTAATATAATGAAAATGTGATTCTAAATTGATCCTTTCTACCTTTAAATTCAAATATATCATTGTTTAATAAATTTTTGAGGTTTTATAAATTTTTTATTATTTATGGGTTTATCCGGTTTTGTTTATGGATTTTAATTCCAAATAATGACCTCAGTGTGTGGTTATAAAACCTCTTGTATAAGGTACTTTTACATTGAACCAATTTCTAGTATAAGGGATGGGATTTAGTTTTTCCATGGTTTATGCAAAGTGAAGGTTTGTTATACCTCTACATAAAAGGAAGGTTTTTGGGTTTTACCTCCATGTTAGAAAAATAAAGGATATAGGTTGTAAATATAGGTTCTAAAATGATATTTAATAAGGTTTTAACTCATTATAAAATTCATGAAACTATTTTAATATCTATCATGAACTCGCATTGAGGGTGTGGAGAGGATACGAAATATTTCTTTGATTTAAACTAAAACTAGATTAACTATGATAATATATTTAAATTTCTTATATATAATTATATATGACTTTAATAAATCATTAATGTTTATAAAAAATAAAGCAAACCACCTCTCGAACTTTCAACCATCTTTTCTAATATGATAAATAATAATGTAGTACATATTATATTCTTAAACTCATTTAAACATTTCAAATAACAATATGCAAAAGAATTTCATCTTATATCATATATGATAAACTTCCAAATTATGCATCTCTTTTTTGAGATCTATTTTTACATTAAACTCACTCAATTATAATGTGATTACTTCCATATTTCACTTTTTCCCATTTGATAAAACCCTCCCACTAAACTATTTAATGACAAATATTAATGAATATGTCTATTTTGAAGAATGTTTAGACATATGAATTATATTACTAATTATTTAATCATTAAAAATAGTACTAAAAATTATAAAAATAAAACATCTAATTTTGAAAATTTGATACATTTTTTAATATACATAGTAGTTTTTTATATTTATCATCAATATTATTCGTGGATCTATTTACATCAAACATTTTCAATGAGATTTTTCATTTTTCATTTTACTTATATAACCTAATCCATTAGGGATATTGATTGATATTAACTTTTAATTTTTACTATAATAATAGTTTATATTTTAATTTATCAACTTCTCCAAGTCCAAACATACTCCCATTATACTATTATAAACTATATTCTTTTCAGATTCATTTCAAAATTAAATAATTGATTTCTATAACACTAATATCTGACCTTGAATATCCATGGAGTTTCTCAAATCCATTTTTCAATCTATCCAAATTTCATCATATGACATCATTTTCCTTCAATCATGACATTAATGTCAGGTTTCAATTACAATGACAAGTTTTTATAAAAATGTAATATTATTCTTTTGCATAGACAATTCACATATTATAATTTCAACAAAACACTTAACCCTTAATATAACATGCCTAATTATTCTATCATGAAATTTTTTTGAAAATAGTTTAAAATATTCTTTAAATAATTTATATTATCAGAAAATATCCAACAATAGTTACAGAATGAATTTCAAAACATGAAAAACCCTTAATCAAAACATTTAATATATCCAATTCATGGGAAAACTAAGTCACATTGAGTATATAAGTGGAGAGTACTATTGACCATAAATGAATTAACTCATTCATCTAAAAAGAAACCAAATTGACTTGTTAAATAACATCAATTATCAGTTTATCAGGAAATATTATTAATTACACATAAAATATTCACTCTTACTTAAGTATGATTGTAATGTTTTTGTAAATTTTCCAAAATAAAATACACTAATATTTTATTTTCAATAAAATTAAACAAAAATTAATTTATTAGGTTGATTATTGTATTATATATATATATTAGTATCTTTAATTATGTGAGTATCATTATTATATTAATTAAATTATAATATATATTAAATTTTGTCCAACAAAATAATGTACCATTTCATAATTTCATAACATCCATTGGTTGATAAGATACACATTTAACATATGAATGAATCTAATTTAGTATTACTCTCATAAAATAATGTGTTTATATGGTGACCATGTTATTCGTATAATATAATTCCATTGGATATTTGTGTAATTACCCTTTATCAAACCCATCATATATGTAAACTCAAATTTATTACTACGGTAACCTAATCTAATTAGGGTATCCAATCTATGATTAAACTAAATAAAATTACATTAATGGGAACCTATTCATCATAGGGCTATCTATTAATTTATTTCCATAAACAATATAATCTTAGGGATCCTATATTTTTCATGACCAACCCAATTGGGTGGTTGAGCTCTAGACATCACTTTAGAGGGAATCTGACACTGATTATTTTTAAATGGGATTTAATGTCAACATATTGTCAAATGTTATTACATTTTTATATTAATTTTTCTAATTATTTCGATTAAAAAATTATTATATCTACTAAATCAATATTTTCAAACCATATTAATGATTAGCAATTTACAATACGCATAGCATGTGTTATAACCTGAATTAAAATCCCACTATTCTTATATATATCCAAATGAATCCCATTAAAATGGTTATGACACAATTCCATTTAAAATTTTAAAATCAAATGAAACTAAAAATACCTCTATGATTATTATTAGAGTGAAAGATAATGGATCCCCACTTTTCTAAATAGGGAATAAGTCTCAGGCAAGTTAACAATCCAAACCAAATTCCATGTACCTTTATTATACTTTATTCTACAGAGAGCTCAATTCCATAACAATTAATATGAAAAATATGTTTATATTATAATTAGATTCATAATTTTTGTTCATAATCTAATATAATTAAAATTCATGTCAAAATAAAAATAAATAAACTATCATACTTAGTATGTAACTCTTTACTTGTTTATATGACAGTTTATACAATCAGTATTACTCTTTAAACTAAATAATACATCGATTAATAATGAAATAACTATATCTATTAATAGAACATAGAATAAAATTAATAAATAAACAATTAATATATTTAAACATCTTATAAAATATTTATGAGTAATTCATAAATAGAAAAGTTATAAACACATTATAATTTAGTCATACATTATGATAAATATATATTTAAGAAAATATAAATGATTTATATTAATTTATATATTAATCTATTCATATTATAAACTAATATGGAATTTAATTTCAACATTTTTTGTTAAAATAAATAAAAAAATCTAACATATTAGAAATATTTTATGTAAAAAATAATATATTCTAAAAATCACAAAGTTTATTTAATTTATACCTTGATATATAAATAATAAAAAATCATTTTTATGTCGTTTAACTAATTTATCAACAAAAAATCCATTTTAACAAATTAAATTTACTATTGTTAATAATAAATACTATAAAAAATGAGCTCAATTCAATTTAGAATACATTAAAATGTATATACATTTTTAAATTACCCTTATAATTTATATGTATACATTATATATTTAAATTATAAGCCCTTTCATATAAATTGATTAACGTATTTTAACGTTAACAATTTTTATTATGGAATTATTAGTTCATAAATGTTTAATAATAATTTATTCAATTAATTATAAACATTTTATTATTAATTAATTTTTAGACATTGTTATAAATAAAATAAATAACCATAAATACATTTTTAATTAAATTATATTAAATTTTAAATTATAAAAATTCAACTCATAATTGAATATTAGAAAATTTTAATTTATCATCATATTTTATTTAATGATATAAAATGAATCATAATCTAAAATTTTCACTCAAAACATGTTCAACAATATTAAACATATTTCATGATTAATAACATTGGGTTGTGATTATATTGGGAGCCTACGTAAATGAAACACATCATGCTTGGCAACCAGAGCATATGGTAGGCCCTATATTACACTAACAATGAACTCTAGGAATTGTGTTAGAATATCCCAATGGAACAAACATATATTTTTATTCCAAAAACCTACAAAACATAAACCCATTAAAATTTTTCATGTGAAATATTAACCCTTACATTCCTAAGGTATCCTCTTTTATGATATGTGGCACATCATATATATAATTTGATAATCTATTTTTGTATATGTGAATTCACGATATATATACAAAAACATCAAATATGGTACGTTACAATATATATATATATAGAACAATAATTATGCTAAATCGCACACAATTATATCAGTTAATGTATCATGTCATGTATTCATTTCTTATGATATACAATATCATATGTCTACCCACAATTTTATTTTCCAATCACTTTAATTACAAGATACATTATATAAAAAAGGATATCTATTTTCTATATTTTAAAATTTTATTTACTAAATAAATAAAAATGGTGATGTTTTGACATAGTTAACTGGTTTCTGTGGATCAAAAAACACTTTTTCAACTTATCAAATGTGATTAGCGACCTTAAAACCAATGATCCACAATTTTATTAATATAAAAGTATTTATACACATTAAATTAGTAACTCATGTACCATAAATCTATGAATATTTGAAAAAATTATCAATCATAATGATTTTTTAAAATCTCCAAGAGGAATCCATGAGCTCCCCCTCCATGGCATGTCCCTATATAAACATGATTCACTTGATACCTGGTTGGGATTATCCTTCCATAATATGACATTATATTATAAAGTGAAGCTTTCCGGAGAAGAAGTATTTAGTTATGGTTGAATTAGAAGAATGAACCTGACCAATTAATGAAAGAATTATCTCAATTCCTCAGTCTCCTTTTATATCACTTGGGATTGTCCCAACACAATTTTTCATTTACTCATGTGTTTAATAACATATGGCTAAATTCTTTAGGTGTTCACGCATGCCCCATATTAATGCCTTTTTTAATATTCTCATAAATTTCCTAGCATATCTTTTTATTATACGATCATTCATGTATTCATAAAATAAATGAAAAATTAAATCTACCATATGTTTTATCATACAAAACAATTCAATTGATGATAATGACCCTAGAAGATTCTTTGATAAAAGATTTTATCATTTAATTATCTAATAAATAACAAGATTTATGGTGTATCATAAAATACATTATATTACACAATATTTGTTTTATGATATCGATAAACAATATACTATTATTAGCTTAACGTTATAAGAAGATATCTTATATCATTCCTTATGATATACCCAAATCATCTCTTATGATAAATCCACTGTGCATTATATGTTTGTATATATAGGGAATATCTTCACCTAAAACCATAATCATCAAATGTAGGCTTCATCCATTAAAAAAACAAAACAAGTTTTTGTTATCACATATTCATCATCAATAGTGGAGAGTACATTATGATGATTCTTCCTACATTGAAATGAATGGAGTGACACTCCATGAATATGACAGACTTTTTAGGTTCTTTTTTATCAACTATACAAACAGTAAAGTAAATATCTAAACAAATTTAGAGAAAAAATAATAACATAGAAAACAAAAAAAATATAGATATACAGTATTATTTAAATTCAACAAAAATCTATGTAAATAATTTTACATGATATTCCATTGGATTTCGTTTAAAATATAAAAAAATATTTTTTTTATAAAATTGTCTATAGTTAAATTATCATTATATAGAGTACATAACCAGTAATCCATCTATAATTACTTTTACCTTCCAACATTCAAATTCAACTTGATCTAGTAGACACAAGGGGTTTATTAGAAAAATAATACTTATACATTTTTCTAATAATTTTTTTAAATAGATATATTTTATACCTAAGTTAAATAAAAAATTATATATGGAATTTTATAGGTTTTAAGACAATGGTGATTTGTTATTTCACCCAATATTTTAAAAAAATTAATTTCTTCATATATAAATTGGAAATATTTTGGAGAAGTATTTCAATTTAATATAATGTTGATATTGTGTATAAAAATTTAAAAAAATAGTTAAAAACATTTTAAATAAAATTTCTAAGGCCTATAATTCCTTTAATAAACCCATATTAAATATAATTTTCAACCAATGATCACATCATACAATTGAATCATTTTTAAATATATATATATAGCCCTATTATATTTGAAAACATGAAATGGAATATCAAAAAAATCAAATCCCATATATTCTAAATCATTAACATCTCCCTAAAAACACCACATTTATAAATTACCATTTAGTATCTATTTGATAAAGAATGAAATTTTGATGTGTCGGAACATCATGAATAATATATACATATTCCAGTATGTCTACCAATGAAAATTTTTCCACACATTTTATGCCATAATTATAGTTATACACGATTATAAAAAATAAATCATCTTTATTATTCCAAAAAAAATTATATTTTTTATAAAAAATCTCATTGGAAAATATCATTGTTATTCTTTTTTTCTGGGAATGTATTTTATTTTTTAAAATATTTGAATTAATGGAAATAATTTTTAAGCAATAAAAAAACTGTGAATTTCCATGGTTAATTAAATATTTTTTTAATAAATTATATGTAAATATTTATATTTAAATTTCTAAATGTTGTAAAGGTGAAAGAGATTCAATACATACCATAGATATATTTCGACAAAAATTACACTTGAAGAAAAATTATTTTTCATATTCAATTATGTATCATCTTGACCGATCCAACCACATAAATACAACCCTAAGACTAACTGAAATAATACTAGGTCATTAGAATAGTACTCCAATCATGAAAGTATCAAAAATAAATATAATGTATCCAACACATATGAAATTTTAAAATAGTGTAACAACCCAAAGAAAACCACCACATCCCTATACAAACAATTCACAAGAAAATAAAAAAGATTGAAAAACTCTAAAATCGCATATTCATCAATAACATCATTTTATAGAGTATAAGTACTACTATGTAAAAATAACCATAGAACAATTGATGAATCTTCCACCACTAGTCTTCAATAATTAACCAATGCTGGTATATTAAATCTAGTAATGCATTGATCCATGTATCTATTCAGTCAATAAAAAAACCGTCTACATATTTATTAAGATTTAAATAAAAGTAGTTATTAAAACACATAGTATGATTCCCTTATTGAATCCCCCTGAACCCATCCATGTGAATACCAAGTATACTCTTATCCATTTAAAAAAACTGTATTCAATCCTTTATTTCATATAATAATTAAAATAATTTTAAACCAAAATAAATTCATCAACATTTTCATACAAAAAAACCCAAAATAGTCATAACATAAAAATATTGATGTTAGTTATCTCAATAAACAACAATCCACCTAAATCCTATTGAAACAACCATTTGGTAACGTCATCCCATGATCATATTTATCTTTTCATCAATCATGACAATACATTTTTATCCCACAAAAATATTTATCCCATATTCCCAATTCAACATACATATGTACAAGAAATATAATCATAAAAAACCGAACAAAAATCCATATATTTTTAATCAATCAAATAATATTATTTTCACTATTTTCACAATAAATATAAAATTATCCAGAAAAATTCCCACAGGCCATGAAAATATACATTCCATTTTCATAGAATTCACTCACATATACCAACCTTTATAATTCAATTTCCATCTACTCGAAAATATTTCCCTCATATTCCATATGATGTCAAATAAAGTCATCATACATTTATGTAAAGGATAATACACCTACCTTATATTGATTATAATGATTCAGTACATAACATTCAGGAAGAAAAAATATTTTATGAGGCCATATTTGGGGAAACCCCTATATTATAAAAGTAACATTTCTGTGGAATTCTCCCAATGAGGCCAAATAACAATGAAATACTCACCTCGCTTTCCAATTTCATTGATAGATCTCCCAAAAGAATAAATATTCCCCGTATAGACATCCTAAATCCACAATAAACCACAATTAATTGAGGGGGTTTTTCCTATTTCTCTATGAATCCATTAGACCAAAATCCATGGATCTAACACATGACATTAGAGTAGATCATGAAAAAAAATTTAGAAAAATTGGAAATAGACACAAATTTTATCCAACCCAAAAAATCTAAAGGATCAAGGGAAGACCTCAAAACCCCAACTACACTTTAGTTTTTATTTTTTACTATTTTTTGTCCGATAAATTCATCATATTTATGTTGAAATTACATTCCATTACAAATTTTGGGTGTTTTATTGTCATGAGAACATTAACACACATTTAGTAATAACTGTAAAGAATCCATGAAAACTTGAAAATCCTTATTAAATTCTATTTTCATTGTATTTGACCATCTTTCATAACCTTGTGTCCAAATCATGATGATATTTGGGTGGTTTTAGTTGGGGGAAAATGTTAAATAGAGGTTTGGTAAATCATAAGGACAAACTATGTGGAATTCCAGTGGTTTAAAAAATTGTAAATCCAATTCAAACCCTCCTAAAATTTATTTTACTAACCCAACCCTTTCCCCCTCTATCATGTGTCCCATGTTGAGGCACAACATGGGTGACCCCCTTCGTCCTCCTTTTTTTATCCCCCTTTTATTTATTACGTATTTCCAATTGTTTTGTCATTATAATCACATCATTTAGCTTCTCGTTTATATTCTTCATCATTACATTGGTGTGGGTTTGAGTTGGTTTACCCCTAGGAGATTTATGGTTTTGATCCCGTATATTTTTTTCTACAAGTTTGTGTAGACTTATCATGATTTTGATTAGTTTTATTATTAGTGTTTTCATCATCTTAACAAGACCTAGGTCGGTGTTTCTATACCTTTTAATTTTATTGAATTTTTATATGGTGCTTGAGGATTCAAAAACAATTTTCCCTGAAATTATATGTTTTCATCAATCCTAATGGATTGGAATATAATGTTTAATGCCTCAAAGAGTATATAGTTTATTTTAAAAATGGGTTATTATTTGGAACTTGCATTTAAATGGACCTTTATATGTGATATGAATTCATTCTTATGTGATTATTATTTATATATATTTAAAATGATATTATTAATCTTTAGTGATGGTGTTCCATGAATTTTGTCAGTTTTAATTGAATTTATGGTTTTAAATCACGATCCTCAAATTTTTTTCCAAAGGATTTTAAAATAATACTTGATTTTAAAATTGATTATAAAATAGGAAATTAATTATTCATTTTTACGGTGAAATATAAATTCACATTTTCAATATAAAAAGTTTTATTTATAAATTAAATTTTTAATAAATTGAACATAAATTGGAATTTCATAAAGGTAATTCATGATTTAAGAACCCAATTCCAAATTGGAACATTTTATAAATATTTTTAAGGAATTATGGCACACCCTCATTGGATGCCCTAAGTGATTATGTGAATTCAAGAACTTGTATGATTTGTTTTTAAAAATTTATGATGATGTTATTTTCATTTGTTGGTTTAATAATGTGTTATATGTATATGATATTTCTATGTATTCCATATTTTTAAAATTTTATATATATCACCACACCACCTATTTTGGCTGTTATAGGGATCATAGAAATCTTAGTAAGAGATTGAGGGAATGCTTCAATCTGGTCACAATGAGACTTAAAATATTCCCCTTTGGTTGGATAAGTCCTAGCCAAAGTGGAGTTCCATCAATGAGGAAATTATACAAAAGTTGAGAGGATATAGACTAGGAACTCATCCATAGGATAGAACATAGTTCCACCAAAGTATGTCTAGGTTTGAATCATAGGATGTTTAATAATTGGAATAGATTACATGTATAACATTATTGAAACTTTTATTGACTCATATGTTTATGTTTATGTTTATTTTGATACTTATTATTCCACATGTTATGCGTCATTCATATTGTCTTCCTTATGGTTTGTCTACACGTATCCTGTGTTTTGTTCATTTCATTAACATGCTATTCTGGTTAAATTTTGATTAATTTTTAGATTTATCTAGTTATATTATTCTAATTTAATTATATAGTTGTGTTATACTTATATGATGAGATTTCATTTTGTTAAATCATATTATTTCGATAGAAATTCCTATATAGGATTTTAAATGATTCTCAGAAGCATAATTTTGAAATTGGTTTTAATGTGTAATGTATACTATTTCATATTATGGAATTACTTGGATTCAAAATATGAGTTATACAATAATTATTACAAAATTTTCTTATATAATAATAGTATGATATTTTCAAATATTGTAGTTCAACATCACATTTATAAAATATTCTGAAAATATAAATTAGTGGAACCCTTGTTGATATCCTACTTGGGTGTTTATTCTCACACCCTAATTTTATCAATCTGTGTATATAGACTAATTATAACCTTTCCTAACTCATGTTATGTTTTTATTGATGCTCTATTTTACAGTATTATGCTCTTGGTATTGGAATTCAGTGACTGGGAAAAATGATAACCTTAGAGTCACGTAGAAATATTTAGTTTTTAGTATGTCTAAATATTGATTTGTTTTTTATTGGAAAAGATAGCCTCTATTATATTCCAATATCTATTTTAATTACATTACAGATATATTTTTTTTTTATATTTTAGTTAAGATTCATCTAATTTTTAGTTATTTTATAACATTGTAGTGTATTTCTATATGGATTTCTAAAGTATAGATGCTCCATGTAGGACTCTTAAAAAATCTCCAATACATAGTATATGTGTTAATATAGGTGAAATAATTCCCAAATGTATGTTTTGATTCCATGGTTCTTATCATTATCCCATAAGTATATCTAATTCACCTAAACCCTTTCCATAAGTCAGATCAGGTGTAATCTAATTTTTATCCAAGAGTTAGTTTAAGGAAAAATTATATCATAGAATCCATTATTATTTGATCAATATATTTTATCAAATATTTTTTTGGAGTTCTAGAATTATTTCATGGTTTTGTACAGAATCACCACCTTCCATGATTAATCCTGGTTTTCTACGGGATGTTGGTATTTGAGTCTTAATTTATAAACATTCCTTATTTTTTGTTTAATTTGATTTATAATGATGGTGTTTTTCATTAAATTGTAATCATGCAAGTTATCAAAGGATTTTCTTAAATTTTTGGAAAATAATGGGAGTTGGTCTAGATGTTCAACTTCATCTTGTATAGTCTTGTAAATATTGGGGAACATTTATTTTTGGCTCTTTGAAACATCCACTATCAGTTGCACAATTGAAACACTATCCACCAACCTGTGCAACCAAAATAGTCCAAGACACTAATACATGCTCAAATTTTTCTTATTTAAACCATTTTACTTCTAGTTATCTTTGGTTATGATTAATTAATTTTTTTGGTAAATTAAGTGGAGTTTATTTTACAATTTGATACTATTTAGTTTGATCTTATAGATGATTTTTTAATAATTTTTTTTATGGAATGTGTTTAGTTTTGAATTTTATAAACCTATTTTTCAAAATTAAACAAAAAGAGGCTAATGTTATAATTTTATAATAAATGGATCTGATAGAGTAATAATAAAATTTAAAGATGTTTTATAGATTATGTTTCTAAACTAATGTTATTTTATCCCAGAAAAATTGAGATCAACATGTTGTTTATATTTTCAAAATTTAATTTGAAGGATTTATTGAAATAATAAAAAAAATTTAGAAATGAATTATATGTATTTGAAAGAAATATATATTATTATGAACTTAACTTTGTAAAATTAATTCATATGATAATTGGTCTAATTGTGGTTTGAGGGGAAGATTTTATTTTGATTGGAGAGAACATGAATTTCACATTTTTTAAAATAATCTTCTAAAATTTATGTTAAAAAAAGTATTATGTTATGGGTTGTAGTAATAATTTAAATGGATAACTCAGGAATTGAAAAAAATTGAGATTAGTTGGAGTTTTCTATTTTTCAATGCTCTTCTAGTTGGGCCATGCGATCCTTATAAATTGAATTGTTCATATAAAAAGGTCCTGATGATTTATTAAAAGTATATTATTTTTGATATTTTTCCGATTTGTACCTCCCATAGTTTTAGTATTGAATTTTCATTTCAAAACTATATCAAAACTATAGTTTTTTTGGTATAGATGATCAGTTATTTTTTTTAGAACTTTAACTGAGATATGTTCCCTCGATATACATTTAAATTTCACTGAGTGGGTTCCATTTTCCTATGTTTGTTATTAATGAAATGATGAATTTATAATTCATGGAAGTGGCCTTCATTCCCACTTTATATTATAAGTGTTCTCATATAAACTTGCTCTATTTGATTGTCTGATCAATGGGGACATGGTTTTGAGGATGATTTCTTGTGTGCCAACCAAGGATGTGCAGTGACCATGCTCTAATATTTTTTAGTGATTTACCTCCATCCTTCGGTAATTTATTCGTTGGATTACCCTATGTGACATGAATGAAAATTATATGCCATTATTTTTTAAGATTCTATAATCCTCTCATTGAGGGGTTTAATTAAAAATATTATGATTGTTCTGCTAGTTAAGGTGTCATGGTAAAGGTATACCTAGTAGATTATGGGTCTTGTTTGGGATTTATTTTCACTCATCTTAATTTCTACTTTGTTACCTCAGTGTTCATTTTTATGTATATCCCATAATAAAATCTTTTTTGATTACTGATATTTCTAACCCATTTTGTATAATGTTAGGTTTGTTTTCATAAGGATGTAAATTCACTCCATTTTTCTATCCATTTGAGTCAACTCAGTTGAAATTTATTAATGTTGTGTGTTGTTTTCTTGGACTCCAATAATATCATGTCTCCTTAAATGGTGGGGAAACCCATGTATGTTTTAAATTTTTTTTGGCCAATTTGTTTGGGAACATCCTCTAGTTTGGTTAGAAATTGATTTTTATTCTATAAATGTTTTTCCCTCAACCCCCCATGTCTATATTTATTTTAATTATTTATTGATTTTTAGTCTCCTACTCGATTTTGAGGACCTAATTTCTTAATTTAATTATTTTTTTACTGGAATAGAAAATCAAAACGCTAGAAATAATCATTAAATAGAAATGAAAAACCTAAAAATACTTATCAGTGGTTATTTTTATGGTTGGTTCTTGGTTTTACTTACCATGTTTCTAGAATCTATATATCTCTAATTGTTTTCTATTAGGGGAACATAATTTTTTCGCATTTTGGTATAGCAGGTGCCATAACCATAGGGGTAACCATTTTTTTAAAAAGTTAAAATTCATATTATACCCGTAATTATTATTATCATCCTAACCCCTCCTTCTCCCCCATATTGTGTGACGCTGGATGAGGTTCTGGATGGGAGGCCACTTCATTCTTCCTCTGTCACGACCCCCTCCCACCAAAGATGCCCCTCCTGAGCTGGAAATGGTGAAAGGGAGATAATGACCCCTCGAGTCCCGCCTCCAGTAGGCCCCGGGGTGGCGACTAGAACCAAGGGTATGAGTTTCCACAAATATGGGAGGCATTACCCTTTTTATTATTTAGGATCGGGAAATAGGACAAGTCAACTTCCAAAAAGGAAATGATCAATTGTATAGAAATAAAACCAAGAAAATCCCACATGAATGTTTAAGCATTTTTATAACAAGGTAAAAGTACAAGAAATCTCAAAGTACAATACCAAAAGAAAACAAACGCACAGCAACAGCAACAACTCCAACTGTCCGACTAGTAGGGTCCTGCATGGCCCTTGTAGTCCTCCTGGAAACCTAAAAGTAAACGTAGGGTGAGAATACAAGTATACTCAGTAGGGAAACCTAAATCTCTCGTCCACAAGTGGGGATACATCCTAAAGTCCCGTGAGAACAACAGAAGAAACCAATAAAGGAATTCTGTCCACCCAACCTCACCAGCCACACTCCCCAAAACACAATTACATCATGTAGTAGTAGTATAAGAACAAGATTATTTGGGTACCCCACACCATTTCCCTTTAGTTAGATGCTCTTCCTAACGATGAACATCCTGACACTGCCACACTCTCCCTGCCCGCACACACCGGGGCCTCACAACCACGTATCCCAACCGCACACACCCGGGCCTCACACCCACGTATCCCGCCCGCACACACCTGGGCCACACAACCACATATCCCACCCGCACACACCTCGACCTCACAACTACATATCCCTCCCTCACACAACTGGTCCTCATCCTGAAGATTCTTGGGAAACAGTAGAACCTCCCCGAATAGTCTTTGGATAAAATCACCCCAATCGAAACCTACCCGAAGAGTCTTAGGTGTAAGGTCACCTCAAGCCATCACAGCCTAGGAGAGAAGGAGCATGAAGGTGCTAGTAACTAAGGGAATAAACCCTCTCCCATGAAATGGGAGTGTTCGGCACTAAGGGCTCAACATGGGTGGGGTGCGGTAAAACACAAAAGATGCAGATATATATATTTATACCAACCACACAGCCCAACCTATGGCTTCTAAAAAGAGAAACTGAGCACGTTCCTCGGCACTACTACTATGAAGCATGCATACAACAAACAATCACAACCCCATTTAGGTTTTCACGTTTTAGAAGAAATAGTTATTTAGCTCCTTAACTACTGGGAAACTATCCACAACTAACCAAATCATTCATTCGTAAACATGTCCCTTCAATCCACAACTCATGTAAGGGAAAAAAGCATCACAACAAAGTCCTTCTTATAAACTAACAAACCCCATTGATTATTATTTATGTTTCATTACCATGCCCCACCATTCATTAACTCTTCCACTTTTATTTAATATTCACAACCCATAGCCCGTTCACATTTAATCCCAGCCCAGCAGCACCACTTTCAAGCACCATAACCACAACCTTACCGTACATCATCACCCCTTTAATACCATTTATTGCACCCTCACTGCCCGTTACCAACACAACATTCACACCAACCCACAACCAAGTCAACCGTAGCCCCACTGCTCACCCTATCCACAAAAAACCACAAACACCCTCATCACATGCCATGTAACCAAGCCAACACCCACATGTTCTTTATTCCATTTTGTTTAACCAGGGTGATCACACAAGTGTTCTAGATTTTAAACATCCACCTTTACGTGATTAACCAATATCCAAATTCAAAAAGGTTTCAATCCATAAGAAAAATCCAGAAGGAGAGGGAAACATTTAATTGCGCAAGAAAAGGCCCCCAATGACCGTGATTTTCTGTAGGTAGAAGCTCATTCATTTCATAACATAATATCACAAGAAAAAAAGTAACAGCAATCAAAACATCCCATCCCTATTATATAAGCCAGTTATTTTCTTTATTAAACTGGTTCAAAAGTGTTTCACGAAAACAATAGAACACCCACCCCACATGACGCACAAATTAGAGAGATGAAGGTAAGATACCTACTTCAATAGGTTCCTGATCTCAATGCTCCCCCGGATCAACATTAGAAGACGTTTTTCGGTGTCCGTCACTTATGTCTGGTCCCGGAAGAACCTCATTGGGTTGAAGTCGGAAAGTAAAGGGCGAAGGAAAGACAATAGATCCAAGCTCGGAAGCTATGCCTCATCGTTACGATCCCATGGCTGCTGATGGATTGTAAATCAGAGCTCGGACGAAGAAGTTATGGAAGAAAAGGAGCCTTTGAGTCTCTTGGGAGAGATCTGCTCAGTGGAAAGGGGAGGAGAGGATTGAATTCAAAGGAGGAAGGGACCCCTCCTTTTATAGGTGAGAAAATGAAAAGGTACACGGAGTGTACTTTATGGTACACGGCATGTACTCAGTTTTTTCACACGGTCTCCACGCGGCTTCCAACACGGCTCTGCGGCCGTTGAATGGTCAACACACAGTTTGAGGGTAACGCATACGCAGGGAAGGACTACACAGCGTGTAGTTTGGACACACGGCGTGTACTCATTTGTTGCACATGGCAAGGACACGACTCCAACACGGTACACGGTCGTTGAAGGGTAACGCATACGTGGGGAGGGACTACACGGTGTGTATAATTGGTCACATGGCGTGCACCCATCATTCCACACAGTAAGGACACGGTTTGCAACATGGGGTATACCCAGAAAGGGAGTACACAGCGTGTAAAACTAGTCACATGGCATGCATCCATCATTCCACACAGCAAGGACACATCTTCCAACATGGTGTATACCCGGAAAGGGGGTAAATGACGTGTACTAAAACTACACAGCATGTAGTTTCAAAATTCTATAAAGTATGGGAAAAGTCCATTATACCCTCCAGAACACTTCTTGACCTTATTTTTGACAAAGGAATAGGCCAGGGAGGTCCGGGCCATTACATCAGATACCTCTTAAAACATTCTCATCCTCGAGAATTCAAAAACCAACCTAGAGGAAACCCAATAAGATACCTCTTAGAGTTCTCGTTATAACAGGAACCCAACTAACAACCCTAATCATATGTGTTAGGAATTACTTCTCCTATGTCGGGATATTATCCGCTTTAGGCGGCACTGACTCGCCTGCACGGGTTCAATTGCATCCACATTAATGCGTCTTGGTCAAGGGTCAGGTTTCCCCCTTTTCCACACATCCAGACATGATAAACATTACCAGGGAACAAGGAAACAAACGGTCTCACAACTTATAAGCCAAACATTCCATATATCAAATGTACAGAGTACAACATAATCAAAAATCTCAGAAGAAAAAGGAAAAACTCCAGGTACTGAGCGCGCATCTGGGTCTCCCGCTCCCAAGTTCTCTCCTCGAGGCTGCCATGCCTCCACAACACACGAACCAAGGGAATGGTTTGTCCACGGAGCACCTTCTCTTTACGATCTTCGATTCTGACTAGTCGTTCCTCAATGGTTGTGTCATCTCCCATGTCTAACTCTCCCCAGTCGATAACGTGGGAGTCGTCGTGTATGTACCGATGAAGCTGGGAGACGTGGAAGATGTCATGAACATTCTCCAACTGAGGTGGCTGGGCCAACTAATATGCCACCTCGCCAAAAATTTATGTTAAACCTAGGAGAGAGCTTGCTCCCTTTCCCAAACCTCTGCTGCCCCCATCGAGGGGAAACCATCAAGAACACATGATCCCCCACCTCGAATTCCAAGGGAATCCTTTGACGATCAGCATAAGACTTCTATCAGTCCTGATCCACTTTCATCCTCTCACGTATAAGCTGGACTTTCTCTGTGGTGCTCTGCCCTACCTCTGGCCCAAGAGAACCTGTCTCACCAACCTCTGCCCAGAAAATGGGTGAATGACATGGCCTTCCATACAAATCCTCAAACGGTGCCATGCCAATAGTAGAGTGGAAGTTGTTGTTGTAGGAAAACTCCAATAAAGGCAAGTGGCGTACCCATGATCCTATGAAATCCAGAACGCAAGCTCGCAGCATGTCCTCCAACGTCTGGATAGTCCACTCCGTCTGCCCATCAGTCTAGGGGTGGAAGGCAGTGCTAAGGCGTAGCTGTGTTCTAAAAGCATGTTGTAAACCCCTTCCAGACACGTGAGGTAATCCGAGTATCCCGATCTGAGACGATAGTCTTCGGGACCCCATGCAAACGCATCACCTCATCTACGTACCTCTCTGCTATGGTACTCACTAGGCCTGACTCCTTGATTTCTAAGAAGTGAGATGATTTCATCAGACGATCCACCACCACCAAGATAAAATCATAACCTCCCTATGCTCTGGGTAGTCCTGTGACGAAGTCTATAGAGATTTTATCCCACTTCCACTCGGGGACATCTAAAGGATGCAACAAACCACTGGGAACACGGTGTTCAGCCTTCACTTGCTGACACACTAGGAATCTAGCCACAAACTCCACCACTGCCCATTTCACCCAGGGCCACCAAAACTGTTCCCTCAGGACTTGGTACATTTTCGAAACTCCTGGATGTACCGCTAAGGCTAAGCTATGGAACTCACGGAGAACTCACTCACACATTGTCTCCGGGACAAACAAAAATCCGTGGAAAAGCATCCGATGACGGTTGTCCTCTGACCAGCCTTCTGGAGCATTCCCCTGATCTACACGATCCCACATCACATCCACCTCAGAGTCCCCCCACTGAGACTCTTCCACCTGCTTCAACAAGGAAGATTGTACCGTCATCTGAAACAAACAGCCTCTAGAACCTTCATCCCTTGCATCCAAGTGCAAGGCAGCCAACTCTCCCATATTTTTCCAAGAATTAGTGGATTCCCGAACTACTTTCTGATGCGACATCCTGCTCAGGGAATCAGCCACAACGTTGCCCTTACCTTCAGTGTAAGAGAACTCAAAGTCATAGTCTTGGAGAAACATGACCCATCTCTGCTGTCGTAAGTTCAGGTCACGCTGGGAGAAGATATAATGTAGGATCATGTGATATGAGAAGACCACAAAGTGCCCCCCAAAGAGGTAATGTTTCCACAACATCAGTGCGAACAATACTGCTACAAGCTTTAGGTCATGGGTGGCATAGTTATGCTCGTGAGGGAGCAACTGCCTAGACCCATATCAAATCACTCCCTTATTCTGCATCAGCACACACCCCAGACCATGGTCAGAAGCATCACGAAAAACCTCATACAACAACCCTTCCTCTGGAAACATAAGTACGGGAGCACTGACCAATTTCTCCTTTAGGTAGTCAAAATATTTCTGGCACTTCTCGCTCCATAGGAAGACCTGGTTCTTCCTAGTCAAAGTTATCAATGGAGTAGCAACTCGAGAGATGTCCGAAATGAACCTCTGATAGTAACCTGCTAACCCCAAGAAACTACAAACACCAGCCACCCTCTTGGGTGCTGCCCAAGAAACAACTACTTCCACCTTCGACGGGACCACCGACACTCCATGTTGAGACACCACTCTCCCAAGTAAGTGTACTTATTGTGTCAAGAACATACACTTAGACAATTTCCTGTAATGCTGGTGGTGTCGAAGGACATCCATGACTGCCCGGAGATGCTCAATGAGCTCCTCCTCTGATCGTGAGTATATCAGGATGTCATCAATAAACACAATGATGAGCCGGTCCAGAAACTCTCAGAAGACATAGTACATAAGTCCCCTGAACACAGCTGGTGCATTCGTAACTCCAAACGGCATCACTACAAAATCGAAGTGCCCATACCTGCACCTGAAATCCGTCTTTGAGATGTCACTGTCCTTTACCCTCAGCTGATGATATCCTGATCACAGATCAATCCTAGAGAACCAACCTGCTCCCCTCAGCTGGTCGAAGAGATCATCTATCCTTGGAAGTGGGTAGTGGTTCTTGATTGTTACCTAGTTCAACCTTCGGTAGTCCATGCATATCCTGAGACCACAATCTTCCTTCTTCACGAACAAAACTAGAGCACCCCATGGCGACACGCTGGGTCGAAAAAAACCCTTCTCCATCAGATCGTCAATCTGAATCCGCAACTCCCGTAACTCTGATGGTGCCATCCGATAAGGGGCCATCGAAATCGGATGGGCACCAGGCTGTAAGTCGATCCCGAACTCAATGTCACGTCGGGGGGGGAGTCACAACCTCTTCATGAAAAACATCGAGGAACTCTCCAACAACTTCTGGGACATCCATCATCTCTGTATCAGCTGGAACCACTGATAACCCGCCTAACAAGGAAAGGAGAGGCTCCACATGCCGGCTTCCCACCTGATAGAATCTCTCGCCAATAAAAGATATGTGATGCCCATCTACGTCAGATAACACGAATCTTATCTGGAAGCAGACGATAACAGAACTACCAGAAAACAACCAGTCGATGCCTAGGATGACATCGTATGGCTGCATCTGTAATATAAGAAGGTCCCCACTAGATCAATGTGGTCCCAATGTCAGCCCACATCCCCGGGAAACACAATATACACTGGTATGGCCCCCCAACTGGTGTCCTCAGTACCAGTGGTATGGAATGTCTCTCTACGTCTATTCCCAAGGCATGGTCAAGACTAATTTCAACAAAGGAGTGTGATTCTCCCGAATCGAACAAAGCATAAACAAGAGTGCTGAACAAACATGTCGTACCTCGCACCACCTCTGGTCCTACTGGAGATGTCAAATCTGTTGCGTGCAACTGTCCACGCCTAGCTCTTCTACCACTCTGAGGTCATCCACCTCCCCAACCACGCCCTGGTCGAGGTCTCTGAGGAGAACCCTGAGGTTGGCCTCCTCCAGCAAAGTCTGTCCTCAGAGGAGCGTGGTCATACTGGTGCTGGTAGAGCCTAACTGGAAACAGGTGCTGCTGAGGTTGGCACTGAACCTACCCACCTCCACCGTACTGAGCTCGATTTGGGCACTGACTTTGAACGTGCCCGAAACGTCCACAAGAAAAACACCTCAGTACTGGGCTCCTGCAAAAGGGACAAGGACCTGATGATCTGAACTGCAACTGCTGGGGCCTGCTCCCCACTGGCCTGAACCTGGAAGGTCCTATTGCAGGAGACCTGCAACTGACTACCTTCCCCTTCGACGAGCCTGGCTGGTTCCCCTCTCGCGGTGTACCATCCAGCGATTGCATCCTCTCTAAAACCTCTGCCTTCATCTGTACCAACAAGTACGTTAGAAGGGTGAAGAGGGTGAAAACATACTAGAGCGAAGGACGAAGCGCCTCCTCCAAACATCTCGCCCGAGACTCCTCATCCGGAAAGTGATCAGGTGCAAAGCACAAGAGATCCTTGAACTTGATCCCCAACTCTCGTACCGACATACTGCCCTATTGAAGGGAGAGTAACTCCTACTGATTCTCCACCTTGATCATCGAAGAATGGAATTCATCTCAGAATTCCTTCTCAAAGTCGGCCCATGGAACCTCTGCCTCTATCCTCTTTCCGAGGTAGAGCGTCCACCACTATCGCGCCACACCTCTCAGCTGACTGAATGCTAGGAGAACCCAGTACTCCCTCGGAGCACGGATCAAGGTAAAAGTGATCCCTAGCTCCTCAAGCCACCCCTCCGTCTCTGTATCTGATGTACTACCCTCATACTTCTTGATAGTCTGCCGCTGGAAAGAACGAAGAGTCTTCTGCCACTGGATATCTTCCTCCTCTCGGTCAATCCTCAACTGATCGACCGCCTGAATCAGCTGGGCCTCGGCCATCTGAGCCACACGGGGATGACATCCAGGTTCCATAGCTGTACGGTAAACAAGGATCACCTAATCCCAAGTAGTAAGGAAAAGCTCAAGGTTTTATTTTATCATTTTGTTCCAATTTCTTTCCCAGAACACCCAAATCAAGTAAAACACAATCATGATGATACATGTACCTTCCCTAGGGTCTCTACCCTGCAATCAATGTAGTCTCACTTGGTCGTTCAGTAGGCTCAGAGTCCTTGCATCAGATCACGGGGGGCCCTAAAATCTCGTGTCCTAGCCAGTCTTCCCTGGCCTATGTCACACACCAAGATTAACTAACACTGTTTCCCTACCATCCCATGCAATACTTATTGTGACTAACTCCAGACTCCATCCTATCTCTCAACAATCGCCTCTGATACCATTCTATCATGACCCCCTCCCACCAAAGATTCCCCTCCTGAGCTGGCAATGGTGAAAGGGAGATAATGACCCCCTAGTCCTGCCTCCCGTAGGTCCCAGGGTGGAGACTAGCACCAAGGGTATGAGTTTTCACAAATATGGGAGGCATTACCATTTTTATTATTTAGTATCGAGAAATAGGACATGTCAACCGCCAAAAAGGAAAAGAAAAAGTGTATAGAAATAAACCCAAACGAATCCCACATGCATGTTTAAACAATTTTATTACAAGGTACAAGTACAAGAAAGCTCAAAGTACAATACCAGAAGAAAAAAAAGGCACAACAACAGCAACAACTCCAACTGTCCGACTAGTAGGGTCCCACACGGCCTTGGTAGTCCTCCTGGAAACCTGAAAGTAAAGGTAGGGTGAGCATACATGTATACTAAGTAGGGAAACCTAAAGCTCTTGTGCACAAGTGGGGAGACATCTTAATGTCTCGTGAGAACAACAGAAGAAACCTAGAAATGAATTCTACCCACCCAACCTCACTAGCCACACTCACCAAAACACAATCACAACAGGTAGTAGTAGTATAAGGACAAGAGTATTTGGGTACCCCACACCATTTCCCTTTAGTTATCTGCTCTTCCTAAAGACGATTGTCCTGATGCTCCCACACTCTCCCCGCCCGCACACACCTAGGCTTCACAACCATGTATCCCTCCCGCACACACCTGGGCCTCCCAACCACATATCTTGCCCGCACACACATGGGCCTCACAACAACATATCCCGCCCGCACACAACTGGTCCTCACAACCACGTATCCCGCCCGCACACACCTAGGCCTCATCCCGAAGATTAATGAGAAGTAGTATAACCTACCCGAAGAGTCCTTGGCTAAAACCACCCCAATCGAAACCTACCCAAAGTGTCTTCGGTGTATGTTTACCTCAAGGAATCATAGCCTAGGGGAGAAGGAGTTGGAAGGAGCTAGTAAATAAGGAAAAAACACCCTCTCACATGGAATGGGAGTGTTCGGCATTAAGTGCACAAAATGGGTGGGGTGCGATAAAACACAAAAGATACAAATATATATATATGTATACCAACCACACAGCCGAACCTATGGCTTCTAAAAAGTGAAACTGAGCACGTGCCATGGCACTACTACTAAGAAGCATGCATACAACAAACAATCCCAACCCCATTTAGGTTTTAACGTTTCAGCAGAAATAGTTATTTAGTTCCTTAACTACTGGGAAACTATCCACAACTAACCACATCAATCGTTCATAAACATATCCATGCCATCCACAAATCATGTTAAGGAAAAAAACAAGCAGCACAACAAAGTCCTTCTTATCAACCAACCAACCCCATTGATTATTATTTCTGTTTCATTAACACGCCACACCATTCATTAACTCTTCCACTTTTATTTAATATTCACAACCCATAGCCTGTTTACATTTAAACCCAGCCCTGTAACCCCACTTCCAACCACCATAACCACAACCATACCGTACATCATCACCCCTTTAATACCATTTATTGCAGCCCCGCTACTCGTTACCAACAAAACATTCACACCAACCCACAACCACATCAACCGCAGCCCCACTGCTCACCCTATCTACAACAACCCACAAATCACCCCCATCACATGCCACGTAACCAAGTCAACACCCACGTGTTCATTATTCCATTTTGTTTAACCAGGGTGATCACACAAGGGTTCCAGATTTTAAACAGCCAACTTTACATGATTAACCAATTTCAAAATTCCACAAGGTTTCCATCCATAAGAAAATTCTAGAACGAGAGGGAAACATTTAATTTCGTAAGAAAAGGCCCCAAACGACCGTGATTTTCCGTAGGTATAAGATCATTTAATTCATAACATAATATCACAAGATAAAAAGTAACAGGAATCACAACATCCCATCCCCGTTATATAAGCCAATTATTGTCTTTATTAAACCTTTTAAAAAGTGTTTCACATAAACAATAGAACACCCACCCTGCATGATGCACAAATTAGAGAGACGAAGGTATGATCCCTACTTCAAAAGGATCCTGATCGCAACGCTCCCCCGGATCAACCTTAGAAGACATCTGTCGGCGTCTGTCACTTATGTCGGGTCCTGGCAAAACCTCCTCAGGTGGAAGTCCGAAATTAAAGGCCAATGGAAAGACAACGGATCCAAGCTTGGAAGCTCCGCCTCGTCTTTACGATCCCGTGGCCACTGACCGATCGTAAATCGGAGCTCGGACGAAGAAGTTATAGAACAAAAGGACCCTTCGAGTCTCTTGGGAGAGCTCTGCTCAGAGGAAAGGGGAGGAGAGGAGTGAATTGAATGGAGGAGGGGACCCCTCTTTTTATAGGCGAGAAAAGGAAAAGTACACGGCATTTAGTTTATGGTACACGGCGTGTACTTGGTTATTTCACATGGTCTCCACGCGGCTTCCAACACGGCTCTGCGGCTGTTGACTGGTGAACACACGGTTTGAGGGTAACACATATGCGGGGAAGGACTACACGGCATGTATTTTGGACACAGGACGTGTACTCATGTATTGCACATGACAAGGACACGGATCCAACACGATACACGACCGCTGACTAGTAATGCGTACGCGGGGAGGGACTACACGGCATGTAGAACTGGTCACACGGCGTGCACCCATCATTCAACACAGCAAGGACAAGACTTGCAACACGGGGTATACTCGGAAAGGGAGTACACGATGTGTAGAACTGGTCACACGGCGTGCACCCATCATTCCACACAGCAAGGACACGGCCTGCAACACCGGGTATACCAGGAAAGGGATTACACGGCGTGTACTCAAACTACACGGCGTGTAGTTTCAAAATTCAATAAAGCATAGGAAAAGTCCATTTTACCCTCCATAACACTTCTTGACCTTCTTTTTGACAAAGGAATGGGCTAGAGAGGTCCGAGACATTACATCCTCCATATATTTTTTTGACCATCATTCAATTTCTTAGTAGTTTCTTATTGTTTGTTTCTTTTTCAGATATATTTAAACATTACATCTATTTTATTAATATTTTCAATATTTTTTGTTGGTGTTGTTATGTCCCTATTTTTTTATAGTTTCAGTCTTTTTTAGTTTTCGTTCCATGGGTGTGTGGACTCTTTCTCGGGATTCTCTCTTGTCATATTTGATGTTTTCAAAGCATTTTCACTTGAAAAGGGTGTGTAATTACACAATTTTTTTTTGAATTATCATGTGGTTCATGAGGTTTCAAAATAAATCCTATGAAATTGTGCTTTCTAATTAATATTATAGGATAGGTATGTACATGTTAACTCATTCGAGAATATATCATTTATTTAAAAATGATTTTTTGTGACATCCCATTTAAAGGACCCTATTATGTTCTTTTAATTAATTCATTTTTTTGTTTACATATCATTATAATTATGGTATGACGTTTAGTAATGGATTTAATTGGATGTTCTTTTCTTTCCCTTGAGTTAGTGCTATTAAAGTGGGTTCTTCCACTTGTTTTCAAGGGGATTTCTAAGTGCTACATGATTTTCAAATTTTTTTAAAATAGAACTATAAAATATAATTTTGAAGGTTTGGTCAAAAGTCCCATTTAGGACTTAAAAATTGGGATTTAAAAAATAATTGAGATTAAAATGGTTTTCAATGGGAATTTTGAAAAGGTAATTCCATTTTTAATATCCAAGTCCTAATAGGAACATTCTATTCATGTTTTTCATGGAATCTGTTAACCATCATGGGAAGCCCCATATGAATATGTGAAATTGAGAATTGTTATAAATATTGTTTTTGTTTTAATTTATGATGAGGGTATTTTCATTTTTTTTATTGTAATAAGTTGGAATAAGGATATAAATTTTTTATGTCTTGTTTTTGTTTTAAATTTTATAAATACTAACTCACCTCTTATCCCTAAAATCACGGGGATCCTAGGAATATTAGTGAGAGATTGAGTGAGAGTTTATTTTTATTCCTAATGAGACTAACTCGATCCACATTTTGTGGGATAGTTCCTGGACCTCTTTTAGTTCCAAAAATGATAGTTATATAGAATATCAGGGATGTTATATACTAGGAACCGCATCCATAGGATGTAAAATTGTTCAACCCGAGTACGTATTAGGTCTTATCACATGATATATTATAATTTATCTTCATTATAGTTATATCTCTTTAGAACATTTTATTACCTCACATGATTTTTCTTCAATTTAATTTTTCTACTTATTATTCATTGTATTATGTGTCATTCATCTTTTCTTACTCGTGGTTGATCTAGTTGTATCATTTATTTTGGGCTTCTCATTGAAATTTGATTTTGTTTTATGCTTACATTTATTCACAATTTATATAATTACTTATACATCTTGTATTCATTTTGTTTAGTTAAACATTTTGTGATGATATATTATTCTTGTAAATATGGTTATTTCTATGGAATTTTATAATTAGTATTAGAAATTATTTTTGGTAAAAAAATGAATTTTTTTAAAGAATAAAGTAAACTATTTTTTTAATAAATTATTTGGTTTCAAAAAAAGGATTTATAAAATGATTATGATCCTTATCCATTACATCTTTAGAGTAACTAATTTTCATATGTTTTACTTCAAACATGTGTTTACTGATTGTTTTGAAAAGGAAAATGTATATAATCCTTGGTGAAATCCTACTGGGATGCTTATTATCACACACTACATTATCTACTCATAGTATATGGTCCATGTGGATATTTTTTGTGATTCTGTTCTTTTTTTAGAAGCTCTAACTTGTGGACTTACACTCTTGGGATTCTCATCAAGTGGTTCAGATATATAGTGAGCTTGGATTAATATTTTCATAATCAAAAGGAATTTTTTCATTTATAAATTTTACGTATCAATCAAGTTATTATCTATTTTATTATGGTATATGTTTTAGTTATACTAAAATTATTATAGATTGGTTTTTATATTATTTATGATTCATTTGGTTTGTAGTTATTTTTTAATTTCTTATTCTATTTACATATCAACATCCCAATAATGATTGCACAATATACTATTACCAGTAGACATTTTTTCATGTTATATTTTATTTATCTACAAGAAATCATTCCTAAGTTTACATTTTGATGGACTTGAACTTTTCACCATCCCAAATGATCACATCATACCATTCCATATCAAGATTGAGTACCCAGATCATGGTTGGCCTAGATATGGTACATTATAAGAGAACATATAAGGATGATATAATCCCAAAAAATCCCAAATATCAAACTGTAGAAAGAGGTGTGTGTAGAAGAGGAATAATTTGATTAAAATACCTTAAAATGGATGAAAATTATGGGTTTTAGAGTAATTTTAGGTGAATATTACACTGATGTCATATTCATATAATCTGATTAATCTACTGTGTATTCCTTATTGGAAAATGTGTCCATATATACATAATCGATGTGTACAAGAACAAAAGCCACATGTATAAAAATTAATTTATTCTTGTCAAAAATGTCTGAGTCTACACAATCCACATTCATGGTACCTAGAACAATGAATCTATCATTTTATTTCTCCCTAGACTCATTATTTTCAGTTACAACCTCCTCCAATCACCACACAATACATACAATACTTATTTATTCTTCCCAAAACTTCCACAACCCTCTAAATACTATCTTACCCTACAAATCCCACATCATTTCCTTCCTTCCAAAACCAATCCCATATAATTCTACCCTCTATCAATGACTTCATCCCTAAAAAACTATGTTGAAACCAATCCTTTATACACACACTCAAAATGGGGATATTAAAACTCTCCCCACTATTATGATTTTCCCTAGTAATGATATCATGTATAAAATGTTGATAACTCTTATCCAATAAAATTAAGATTTATTAAGAAATCCTCCCCATAAAAAATAATTGTTACTAACAAAAAAAATCTAATAATGGGCAGTTACTATTTGTTTCCTTCCATATCTCTAAAAAATTCATAAATTCACACATTATCACGGTTATTCTTGATTACATTTATCATTATCCATGTTAGAGGGATTAATCAATGTAATAAATATAATAATAGATACAAAAAATCATACCAAAAGGTAAAATTTAACCAAAAATTTAACATGAACCAAAAAATATTCCTCCAATTTGATAATTTACGCATTAATTCTAGAATAATCCCATAATCCTGACATCACTTCACTATAGAACCATAAACAAAAAACCTATGATTCTTTCTAAATAAATTTTTAATATTCCTACCAAAAAAATATAACTATCAATGTTCTTCTCAATATCCATTTCGCAATATTTTTGGTTTAATGTTCCATAGAATATTTTTCATTTATAAAATCACTTCATTCCTATTTTTTAGTTTTCAAATAATTTAAACTCAAAATTATTAACCATATCTACCACATGAGAAGGTGTCTCGTGAAATGTAACAATGTATTTATCGAGATAACAACCTTATCCTTTAATTAATCCAAACATCATTACAAAATTATACTAAATTAGTAGAATGATTTCATTCACCCTTGAAGCTAACAAGTATCATGCAAACCACAATTCACTCCATAGTAGTAAATTTTAATAAATCCAAACCCAAAATATAGAAAATGTTTATTACATCTAAAACGATTAGTTAAAATTCATAACTTCCTTGATATGAATTAGTAATTCCAACATTCCATACATATGGAGTATTTCTTAAGAACCATTCAAATCAACATATACGATTGTACCATTAATGAATTCTAAATCATTTTCCATTATTAACCCATCCACTTCCATGTTATGAAACCAAAAAAAATTCCACCATAAACCCCATTCATATTCATACCTCTTCATACTAATCCATTTCTTCAGAAGTCCCATATAAAATAAAAAATTTCTAAAATATACCATCAAATATATTACTAGTTCACCATATATTCAATTATATTTAAATTCACCACTATAGGCCATTAATTATGTTATTTCAATCTAAACAATTCCTTTTCTATATTAACAAAAAATTAAAAAATCAAAAAAATTGTTTCTTCAAACTATATCATAATAGAACTAGATAGACCAATGAGGATATATATAAATATTTCAGTAACATAATTTTGACCAATATAAAACTAAAATAAAAAAAATGTAAACCTCCCATGTTCCTCCGAAAAATAATTATTACATTATAAATTAATTTATATAATACCATCATTAAAGGGTCCCAAAAAATCATAAAATTTTGTATCTACCAAAAATCTAAAACTTTTTACCCATTGTTTTACAATCAAAACCCACTTCATCACCCAGGGTCAGAAATACAATGATTCCAATATCTATAAAGGTGTATTAACACATTATTATATGGTTATATCCCTTGCATTTCAAACACCTATAGATTCAATACATCAACTTAGTAGTTTGGTATACACCTTATTATTGCAACATCAAATTCTAATCAAAAAGAATAAAAGGACATGTCAAACATAAACTATAAGATCGTTCTAGTTTCTAGTCCTATAGTTCCATCCATCGACCATTAAGTCATAACAGAGTGCATATATCACATAACATAATCAAAAAAATATAGGTTTGAATATTCTAAATGAAAATATAGGAACCCATATCCAAAATCTTTCCATGTGGTTACATATACTAAATTATAATGCTTGGTTTCTAGATCTTTCATTGAAAAATGAAGTTAAATTTAACAACAGATAAATATGGATCATTTATGGGTATGAAAGAACTACCCCCACTATAATAACCAATGTGGTGGAATGAAAAAAAATTACTAGAAAATGAGTCTAATGGGAAACCCACCCTATTGTGGTTCTCCCACCCACAACCAAACAATTTATGGAGTATCTGCACTCCTCACTTCATAACTCACCCTCTTCCAAGGAATACCAACATTAGAGATAAGAAAATATAAACAAAACCAAAATCATAAAATTTATTAATAGTTTTAATTTGGGGTGAATTATATTTTTATAGAATTTATTATTTATTAAGTAAACATTTTCCCCAAAACCATTGTATCCACTTAATTAATATTAATCAATATTTTATAATAACTATTGGAAAATAATTCCCACCACACATTTTAATGGTAAACTGATTTAATTGAAAATAACACATTATAACAGTATAAAGGAAGGTATTTTTAAATATACTCTTTGAAAGAAAGGTTTAAACTATTTTCACAGCACAATATTCTAAAATGGTAATTTTTTTAGATAAATTATTACATGGTTTGCTTGAAAACCACTATCTTTAATATCATTGTAAGTAAATAAAAATTTCCCAGAAAAATAGACCCACTGAATTGAATAAAATTCAGTTGAAAAGACAATAATAAAATAAAATTCAGTAATTTTAATTTTTTTTTTACCTTTTTAATTTAAATAAACTAATCTAATTATAAATTACGGAAGATTAAAAAAATAAAAAACCATTATAATTTTTATTTGATTTTCCAAATTTGGTTTTTTACATAAATTTATCATCATAGAATATTCAAATTAAAAACAAAATTTCCATTATTATATAATTTTATAAAAATAAATCAAACACTTCATTAAATAAAATATCACTATTTTCCCTTTCCAAGGGTATTGGAGCAAAAAAATGAAAAATAATATTTTAATAACACTTTACCAAATATTATAAAAACTAAATTAAGACAAATTTTAATGAAATATATTATATTAAAGGAACATTGTTTATTTACCCAAATAAAATTTAATTTTTTTAAGAAAATAACATTTTCATACTGTAAAGATCAATAATGCCCCAAACCCCCTTTAAAAATTGGGTGACCCGCGTATTGAATACATAAATATTACATATTATTTGATAAATATTACTAACATATCATTATGATCCATGCTAAAACCATAATGTATTATTTTCATTATAAAATTGGAAATATAAGAAACTAGAATATAAATGACCTATATTTTCTTTTACTAGGGTCTTCACAAGTATCAAACATATTAGTAAAATCAAACTTGAAATAAATATATGTATCATGGGGAAAGGGAAACATAAAAATGGTTGGACTCAGATTCATAGAAATGTTTCAAAATAGATATATAAATCCATGATAATTTTTAAGCATAAGAAGAGAATATATATAAAATAACATGAGCTTAACATTTTATAATCAAACCTATAAATTAAAATATTATAATCATGAGTCAGAGTATAATTCTTAGAACATGCTAATACCTGAATCATAGAGGGATCAAAGATCATGGGCCATGATAGAAAAAAATTTACATAATATCATATCCTAAATGAGTGGCATTATGTGTGAAAAAATATTAATCATATAATTTTTAGGTCAAGGCTACCTGAAAATATATTCAACACATTTTAGGATTGGGATAACTACCCATGTACCTAATTTGAACTTGGGATAACCACTCATGTGCCCTTTTTGGATTCATCTAACCATCTGTGTAACCTTTTTTGGGATTGGGATAACCAAATTTTTACCCTTTGAGATAAAAAATCAATAATATTCATACGAACGTAGCTTTTTCATTATATAACTATTACAACATTTTTATGATAAAAACATAATAGAGATAAAATTATAGATCCAAATTTTTAGTATCATTGATAAATTAAGCTCAAAAATAATTTTAAAATAATAAAACTAAAGAATCATTTAATTCCTTCTTCATTATACTCATAGTTTTACTCATATTCTCCTTAGTACAAGTAATAACCAAAGGATATAAATCATTGAAAGGGGTGAGTTAAACCATGTTAGATAATGAATAAGGGTCACAAATAAATATATTGTGGGTGAGCATAATCATCATCATAATAACGATATGTTAATCATCAAAATTATGAAAGAAACATTTGACAAATTCATGTAATGTTGAAAAAACATAATATGATACATCATGTCTTAGTGGTCAAATACCAGAAATAGTTATGAACAAAGCTTTCATCTTGGTCACACATAACATATATTCTTAATAATAACAAAATCATTGTGAATATGTTTGTAATCATTTTCATGAATATTTCACATAATCTCGTGAGATTCATCACATTTCTAGATTCATATGAGAGATATATTATTTTAAGACCACCCATCACATCATAAATACTCATAATCATGCATGCCACATAGAAAATATAAAAAACATAGTTGTGAAATAATAACTAGGAAGAGAATGGGCTTTATAATTATTTAATAAAGGATACATTCATTAACAAATAATTTTTTTCCAAAATGAATAAGGGGAATTATATTTGGACATAAAATATAATTATTCTTGAATAGATACATTTTTTTTCAAGAGATGTAAAATAATATGTTTAGGAAATTGAAGTCAATTTAAAATATATATTTTCATTATTAAATTTTGACATAATAGGATCATGTATATAACATAAATAAAATGTAAAGGAAAATTTATGAAAATAATATAAACATTAATAATATGGAAAAATGATAACCCAAATAAAGGAATTGGTTTGATGAGCCCCCTTACCATCAATGTTGCTTTATTCTATCGTTTTTCCACCTACTGAATAATAAAAATTAAATTATTAAAAAAATATTAATATAAGTGAATTGTTTTTGTTTGTTTCACTATATAAATATTATACTTATTTTATTGTATTTTATTAAAATCTTTGTTAAATGTGAGTTTTTTTATATAATGGTTTCATTAAATTTTCCCTTTTTGGTTTCGATTTCATTATCATTATTTAAACTCATTTATACATAAGTGTTGTTAACTATATATGAATATAAAACATGTAATTAAATATATATATATATAACATATATAATTCATAATTTCCATCCATGAAAAAGGTTATAAAAATTTACGTCAAAATGTCTCTATAGGTTGTTAACTGGCCACTAACAGGACATTGTTGAAGGAGAGGGAAATTAAATTTCGAAATATATATATAATATGATACTTAATTTTGGTTAACCTAAATAAAATTATGTTAAATTAATTCCTAATTATTCTTATATACTTTGGTATTAAAATGCGTGGGTAAAATAAAGGGAATAAGAAAAAAAAGGAGAAAAATTAATTGAAACCTACTTAATCAAATGTGTAGATTATAATGTACAAAACTAAAACTCCCTTGATGTCTGGAGTTATGTTAGTCTGTAAAATAATTATGTATTATAAGGTACTTGATAGGAATGATTGTGGTATATTTTAGGATTTATAATGAGTGGGATGTGTTTTTTTAGAATGGTAGGGAGTGGGATTTTTTATACATTGAGAGACGAGTAATTTTAGAATAAAATATTAAATAAAATAATATATCAAATGTAAACCATGTAATAGTGATTTCTTTACAATATAACTCTTATATAGATATAATATAACAGTTTTTAAGACTATAATACTATTTATAATTTTAATTTATTTTTTATTATTAAGGAAACTACAAGGAAAGAAAAAAAGTTATTTTAAGGGATAACTTTTGACTTTAGGTTTAGGATAATGATTTTTAGTTTTGGAATTTATGTTTATTTTATTATAATGGCTTATTTATGAAATTAAATTTATAATTTCCAAATATTATTATCTATAAATTATTAGGTCATTTTTTCAGCATTAATGATGTAATTTATGATACACCAGTTATGTAAAAAATTGTATCTTTACTCTTCACCTGAAAATTGATGTATTTATAAAAATTATAAAAAGTATCCATTTGAAAATTATGAGGTGATAATATAAAAAATAATTTTAATTATATCAAAATCATTTTCTAAAAAATAATTTTAATTTTCAAAATATATATTTTTATTTTCATGAAATAATTTAAAATTCATTTTATTGATAACATTCCTATATTTTCATTTTATTTTATTGTCACAATGTTTAATTTTTGGAATTATAATATATTTAAATTTACATAAATTAATTAGGATAATATTACTTATATAAAAATTTAGTATTTTGTGCTAAAATTACTATTTCAACACTCAAGTTACAATTCCCAACGGTCACATGACTATCATAATGGCCACATTACCTCAAATATATACCTCTTCATTATTTCACTCAATATTCACTAAAATTGCTCCCAAGGTTATATATTTTCATTTTTTAAGGTATTTATTTTTTATTAATTTTTTTTATTTCTATAGTATTGGTTATAGTGTTGATGATGCTAGAAGATTAGGTTTATATATATTTTCTTATTTTATCATTCATATTTTATATTTTTGTATAATTGTAATTTTTGGAATTTTAATTGGTTTTGTTGCTAACTAATGTAATTCAATTAATTAATGGGATCATTTTTTGTTTGTTTCTCTATGTTTTGTATGTTTATAATATAATATAATATAATACAACACAAATTTTATAATGAAATAAATATTGATAATAAACACTATATCATTACATTATTCCCCCCCCCCCCTTTAGAATCTTTCCCAAAAAATATCCTTAAATATTAGCAATTGAGAATATTTTAGGGTACTCATGTTTTATTGTTTCATCTAGTTCTCATGTAGACTCTTCATACATATGGTTTTATGACAACACTTGGACATGTTGAGTTGTCTTGTTTCATATAACATTGTCTCTAATGTCCATGATCTTCACCAACTACACCTCATAAGAAGTCATTCTCTAGTTATAACACCTTTGGATTTAGTCTATATGAGGAATTAGGTATGAACTTATTCAAGAAAGAAACTTGGAAAACATAATTATATTGAGTTGTATTTGGTGGATGTGATAGTTGATATTCCACTACTCCTATTGAATCATGGATCTCTATGAGTAAATGTGCCATGGGATGATCTTATCCATATTTCCAAACTACATGACTCACTTCCATGGGGATGTTCAATGTGAAAAATATTATCCCACATTTAACTCAAAGGCCATTCGACGGTTGTTAGCATGGATCTTCTTCCAATTCTGACCAACATTATATTATTGTTGGATGGGTTGATCCTTTTTATCATCTCTTTCACAATATCAACTCTAAATAGATTTCATCCCTCAACTACCTGAATGGCCCTAAGGCCTTCACATTTTATTTATTTTTGATAATCCCCCTCTCAAGGGTGATGAGGAACCATTACCAGGCCTGAAGGCTTTAGAGTAAATTAAATGACTTTTTGGTCTTAAGGGAAGTCATTCGGAAAAGACAACATGAAACTAATTCTCCCCAGAAAATGGCATGATATCAGCACTCCAACATTACAGGGAAAGTCAGATAGCTTTCTTGTGAAGAGTTGCACATGCTTTATACTGATAGAAAATCCACACCCTCTCAATCTTAAAATTTTTATTAGCTTTTCTCTGGTGAATGTACCTACTCTGAATCATCATTTAGAGCCTTATCCCATGAAATATTTCTAGTTTCATCTATAGTATTCATGTGACACAAAAGCCATAGGGTGGCATGGAGACATTGGGTGGGCTGGAATCCTTGAGAGACAACTAGCCTGAAGGGATTGGGTGGCCCGAAGGCATTGCAGGACCTAAATACCAAACTAGTGGCCCGAATGTCCAAATGGATGAATATGTCTTTCCACTATAGTATCATATAGTACATACTATAGTACTTATATAGTGTCTAGAAGACATGTCTCCACCTGAATTTGATCTTGGGTCTCTTGGATGCACTTTTTGAGTCCTCACCAACATCGTTGAGGCCCATGTGAATAATCCATCCCTCAACTTTATACCAATAAGTATGAGTCATATATCTCCTCACATATAGATCGTCATATAGTGAAACTGGAATATTTGATTGGAATCCACTGTTCTATGAGAACATAATAAATGGGAGATGTTGGTCCTATCATCCTTTAAAATCTATTGAGTAGGATCAAGCGTCTGCATAGTCTGTTGAGGTTTGAAAATAGTTTGGGGTGATAGTTCATACCAAAATTCCGTTATTTAATCAAATCATAGTGAAGACTTTAGAAAAATTTAAATGTGAACATTAGATCAGGATAAAAAATGATTAAAATTAGAACCACTTACATCCTAACAAATTCCTTTACATATATCACAGTACGTTATTCAAGAGATAAATCTTTCTAAATGGTGATAAATTTGGCAGAATTAGGGAGTCAATCCACTATAACCCATATCACACTATTTCCTTTGTATTTCATTAGGATACTAGTGAAATATTTCATGTTGACATTCTCGCATTCCCATATGGGTATTTTTGATGTTATCATCATCCCCCTGAATTTCTTTCAAACTATATTTTGATTAGCTCCAGATGTAAAATCCACACCCTCTCAACTTCACATGACATTGAGATATTTTCAAATGGGTATCTTTTATCTTACATTCAATTTAATAGGAGCATGGTATAATTTGAAATATATAAAGTTATTTCTTTTTCTAGATAGTTGATTTGCACTCAAAAAAATAATAGTCAATACATGTTTATTATTGTGCCAAATTACACATTTGTATGGATTACTAGATTCACATGAGTAGTAATTCCACATGTGATAATAGTATAATAACTCAACACATGGGTTTCATTGATTGAACCACTATGAGTTTTTATATATATCTCAACTTTAATGTTTTGAGGTTATTATCCAGCATTTCTAGAAAACATGAAGCATATAAATGAATTTTTTTTTAAACTGGAATAAAATAAAACTCTTTAAATTATTGATTTAATAGGAAGTGTACATTTCCTGACATTATTTTATGATCCACCTCATCAGTGGTGGGGGAATAAGATTTCCCCTTCCCTTTTATATTTGGTAGTTGTTGTTGCTGATTTCTCCCAAGGATCAATAATATAGTGTATTGTATTTCATACTATCTGTTCTCACTATAGTTGAAGTATTTAACTATGGTTGGTTCTTTCCTTTCCTCAATAACATTGGTCAGATTCGTCATGTATCTTCAACATTTATGATCTTGGCGGTCTTCTTTCCCATACTTATATCATTTCATTATGCCTTTATGGTAGTTCCTATGATGCTTGTTCCAATATTTTTTACATGTGGGTGGTTGATCCTTTATTCCACCATTATCATTAGATCTGGTAGATTGAAACTACCTATTTTGTATATTATCTCCACTAACATGGGACATTTCTCAAAAATTATTCTCTACATTTCGATCACATCAAATAACCCCCCATAATTAACAAATTATATGATAGCTAGAGCATTTCAGAGGTGTTTTTTTAATCCATTGAATAATCTATCAATTTTTTTATCATTTTTGATAAAAAACATGATTTCTATCATTAAAGCCTCAAAAAGATTTCTTGTAAGAAGTTATTGATTCTCTATCCTTTTTTAAATCTCTAGGAACTATATATATATTTGATCAAATATTTTGAGGGAAATAGTTATTATAATATAAAATTTTATATTCATCCCAATTAATTTACTCTATTTCATACATTGGATTGTATTCCTTTATCAAAACCCAACACTAATCATCCTCTTCATCTAAACGATAGATAACCACAACAACCATATCATTATCATAACATTGGATTACATAAAATATATTCTCTAGAGAGTTACCACACTATTCATCAATAAGTTGATCTAAAGATCCAATAAACATTTGTGGTAATATCTGCATATACGATTCGACATCTAGCTGATATTTATTAGGTGAAGAAAGAATTTCCACATTTTTCAGGTTATTTTTCATAGCCTGAGACATCTAGGTAATATTCCCCATAATTTTTTTAATTCCAACTTCTATTGCTTTGGGTGTGTCATTTGGGAAATAATTTCATTGTCCGTCACATGGGTTGCTGTCACAGTTCATCTTTTTTCCCACCATTTTCTAAAATATTAAAGGTTTTAACAAACATATGTCAACAAATAATGAATAAATAATTAATTATTTTCAAAAATTTAGGTAGAATTTCATATCTTCTGGGATCTATAAGATTATTCGTTTCCCTAAAAATCATCTAGGATCATGTAATTTAATATTTTTTATAACATTAAAAATTAATAATTACATTTTCAATATATCCTTTATAATGGTTTGAAATAGATTATTTGATTAACTATAGAATATCATGCAAGAGTGTTGAACCAAGTGTTTGACGAGACCTATTGTCATGAACGAGTTCCAAATTGAGTCTAGCTCAATATGTCGTTTTCAGGGTTATTACACCTAGGTAAATTTTTTCCAGATCCACATCGACTTGTAGTATGTAGATAGAAATTTCAATGCTCCAAAACCACACACTCTTGTACATTAAAAAAACAGAGGATGTCTAGATATAATTAGACTTATCCTTGGGATTTTCCACTAATTTTTCTTAATCTTAATTTCCAAATTAACTAAACTACTCTTTGATACAACCTATAGAGATCTAAATAATTCATTTCATAACTATTTCATTAGTTTTAGGATAAAAACTGTAATAGAGATATAATCCTAGATCCAAAGTTTTTATATCATAATTAAATTAGTCTCAAACATCAATTTTACATAGTAAAACTAAAACATTACTTAATTCCCCATTCTTCATCCTCTTATACTCCCTCACATTCTTTTTTGTATAAGTAATCACTTAAGGATATAAATCTATGAAAATGGGGAGATAAAATCCCAATAAGTGTATAAATATGTGTCATGAATCAAGATAACATGGGTGAGAATAATTAACATCATCATAAACATAGGGTCATCATCAAACACTTGATAAAGACATGTAATTTCTCATACACATAAAATGAAACATCATGTCATAGTGGTTAAATAATATACATAGTTGTGAACAAAGATAGCATCATGTTCACGCAAAAAATATGTTCATAATCATAAAAAAAATCATGTTAACTCTAATTTCACATAACCTCATGAGATAAATAAAAATACCCTATGCATTGGAGGGTAATATAATACAGGGGACACCTATAACATCATAAATTCTCATAATCATGCATGCCATATAGAATGTATAAAAATCATAGTTATGAAATAATCATACGGAAGAAAATGGGCATCATAAAGATTTATTAAAGCATAATTTCATTAATAGACCTTTTGGTTCCCATATGAATAAGGGAAATCATAAAAGGACACAGAAAATCATTATTCTTGAGTGGATAATAATATTTTCAAGACAAGTAAAATATGATGTTTTAGAAATTGAAGTCACTTTAAAAAAGAATATTCTTAGAATTTTTTTTGACATTATTGGAAAAATTTAATCCTCAAAAGAAAGTATTTTGGAAGATTTTAGGCTTTCTAAATTAAGGAATGAGTGGTTTTCCAACAGTGAGTGGTGTTATTTATACTTTAAGAGAGTGGTACATTTAGAAAAAAATATTAAATAAAATAATATATAAATAGAAAAACATGTAATATTATATTTTTTACCATATAAACCATTTATAAATATAATATAATGGATTTTAATACATTAAAACTCTTAATAATTTTAATTAATTACTTTATTAAAAATGAAACTATAAATAAAGAAAAATTAATATTTTAAGGGTTCACTTTTTAATTTAGGTTAGGAAAAATACTTTTTATGTTTGGAAATAGAGTTTATTATTTTAATTAATAATTTATGAAAATAAATATGTAATTTATTAACATAAAGCTATAGAAATTATTATTTCATTATTACATAGTGAAGGACATAATTTAAGATACATCGGTGATCAGAAGAACTATATTTTTACTATTCACCTAATAATTAATTTATTGCAGAAAATTAAAAAATCCACCTTGGATAGATTCGATGTTCTATTTCAGAATTGATATTAATTTCATAAAAACTAAATTTATAACATTACTAATGGTAATTTTTAACAAAAAAATATTATTTTTTTTAAATACATTCAATAAATGTATATTAAAATTTTCCTATATTTTCATTGAGTTTTTTTACATTGAAATTTCTTTCTGAATTATAATATTTATATTTAATTAAAATAATTCGAAAAATATTATGTATATGA
The DNA here is from genome assembly GCA_963277665.1 of Viscum album. NCBI lineage: Eukaryota > Viridiplantae > Streptophyta > Magnoliopsida > Santalales > Viscaceae > Viscum > Viscum album. The sequence goes on along the minus strand of OY728120.1, from coordinate 1,060,555,052 downwards.
TAATTTATTATTTTGAGGTAATTTTACTATTCCAATAGTCAAGTAACTATTCCCAAAGATCAAGTTACTATTATTAATAGGATTCTTAATATTCTAATGGTCACATTTCCTCTAACAAATATAACTTCATTAATTTACCCAATAATCTCTAAAAACCCTTCAAAGGTTTTATATTTTCATTTTCTATGATATTGATTATTTTAGTAATATTTTTCTCTATTTCTACATAGTTTGATGTGGGGATGATGATCCTAGAATATTGGGGTGATCCATGTTTTCCCGTTTCAGCTTTTTTATTTTATATTCTTTTTTCTAAATGTGATGTTTTTTTATTTTAATTGGTTTGTTATCTCTCTAATTTAATTATCGTGATTAATGAGATAACTATTTTTGGTTTCACATTAAGTTGTATTTTTAGAATTTTATATAATACAATACAACAAACATTTATTATTGAAACAAATATTACATAAAAACGATGTCATTAAGATCTTTAATCAATTAATTAGATTATAATTGTGGTCCCAACCACCTCATAAAACATTTATATTTATTTTAATGTTCATTTAATCATTTTTTATTACATTATATATTATTACATGGAAATAAAAATAGGTTTCATCATTACTTCATCATCGGAATCATAAACCATCTAGATAAAAAAAATAAAGATGCTATTGTAGAATAAAATCCCCCGTGAAGTATAATTAACATCAATGGATATTACCATTGAAAAAAATTCCTTAAAAATATCACTAGAATATTTAATGAGGAAAAACCCTTTTTAATTTTAAAATATCTTCTTTAAAATCTAGAAATATGAAATGTATAAAAGACATAATTTTTATTGAAGATAAAAATGAAAACATGTATAGGAAGTAAAAAAATGATTAGTCAGGATGGTGTGAAAATAAATTCATGTTGTGTATGTTGAAGTTTATATTTTTTGCACTTCTTTGTTAAAAAGTTACTCATTAAAAATTGATAAAAAATTACTTTTATAACTTTTTAAAGAAAGTCAAACATGGGTAAAAATGAATTCAATAAGTTTTTGGAGAATAGAAAAAAAAATCATGAAATAAATGTATTGAAAAAATGGACATGGAATAAAATATTCTTGAACTAATATATTAAAAAAATTCCTTAAAAACAATTTTCCAAACCATTGAGTACATATAGAGAGAAAAATAAACGGAATACTTCTGATTTCCTTACCAAATATGTAATGAAACAAAAATATATAAATTGAATTATTTACCTTATTATAATTATGTTATATAGTATAAACCATATACATATAATAGAGATCCCAAAAAAAATGCATTCTCATAAATAATGAATAAAATAAGTGATATTACAAATTAAGGAACCCAGACCTATTAAATAGTAACATGAATGTTGGAATAATAATGCGACCATTAGGAATATTAATACAAACAATTGAACATTAACCTCATTTATAAATGTATGAATTAAATTTTGGTATCTTATTAATGATAATTTGATATAATTATATCATATTATAATTAAATTAATTTTCTTAAAATTATTATTGTTGTGTTGGTATTTTCATGAAACTTAAATTTTTAGTTTCAATATAATAATTAATAAAATAATTTAAAAGAAAAAATATTTTCAGGATATATATTAATAAATTAATATATATTTTTATTATGATTTTAAGATAATTTTATGATACCTTATGTTATTTTTCAATGTTTATTAATATTAGTTATACTTTTGAAATAAGCATTTTCCATTTAATTGTTTATCTAAATTAAAAATAAAAATTATCATATATAGAAAATTATTTTCATAAAATAAAGTAAATTTTTTAATTATACACATAAAATAATGGATGTCGTTAATTTTTATGTATTTTTCTAAAATAGTTGAAATTTTGGTGAATAATGAAATATTGTAATTTATGGTATTGAACAAATTAATGAATTATGCAGTCATAAATGATATATGGATAATGTAATAAAAAAATTCTATAACTCTCATTCATTAATTTAAAAAATTTCGTGATAATTTTAAAACAATTGATAATATTGATCTAAACTAATAAACTAATAAATAAAATAATCAAAATCACCCCTCTCCTCCCCATGAAATACCTCCCCTCACCACCTATTCTCCTCACTAATAAAAATCCTTCAAACTTGTCAAAGATCTACCAAATACATTTCCCATCCCAATACCCCATTTCAAAGGGCCTTTTTTCTAAAAAAAATGTCAAATCCAATTTACCCAATGAGTTTCTCAAGGAGAAGATTTCAAGAGGTAAAATCCTCTTTATTTTTTTTAAATTTTAAATTTTATTATTATATCTTCATATCCACTTATCCTTGTTTCATGATAACAACTTTAATTTAAATATACATTATTTATATTATGATAATGTAATAATTCATCCTTAATCCCCTTCTCTTTTCCCTTTTATTAGAAAAATGAAACGCCGTCTCTGATGTGTCGATTTACCGCCATCATTGATGATGCACTTATATTTTTCTATACCACATTCAAGTCTATTCATAAAACCATTATAATGGTCAGAAAATATTGTAAAATATTTTTATAACCCCTTTTATGTTCTTAAACTAATATATATACGTAATATTAAATAATAAAATAAAAAAAGTTCATCATGATTGAAAACCCGCCAAAATAATCAAAATGATTATCATTAACATTTTATCTAATTATTCATCACAATACCATATAAACAAATTATATATAAGGTCATTTAATCAATTATAAGTTATTTAATAACATATAATATCAATTTTGGAAAATTATCCTCATTTTTCATGAACATTCACTCAGGAATACCAGAGAACTGATCATGAAAACAAAGAAAGTGAACACTCTTGGAACAATAGAAATGAACTCTAAAACACAACATAATGGACCGAAATTGAACATAATAAAATTATACAAAATAAATTACATATACAAGAGGTTATTGATAATTCAATTAATGAATCAAATTTTATTATATAGGATATTAAGGTGAATTGAGAATTAAGACGTAAGTTATGGTGATTATCGAACCCAAATTCCTCTCTTTAAGTTATTCACTTTTCTTGAAAACTTTTACCATGTATGTTATTTTAATAATACTAAAATATATTCTCATTTTCCTTCCTTTTTCATTTCTAGGATATACTTGTTTTCAATCTGATTTTCTGAAAAATTCAAATATTTTTTCCAAAATAACTTTTCCTTCTAAAAACACATGTTTTACTTCTCTTGAGATTTCTTTAGCTTCAAACAAGATTGATTTATCGTATTCCATGTAATTTATTCCCTTTTTATTTTCATAACCAGATGGTATATTTATGAATGTATTCTTTATAAAATTCTCATGAGGCCCATTTTTTCCATAGGATATTTTATTTTTCTGATTGATATACTGTCTTTGTGGAATGAGGATAATTTAAATGTTATGTTATAAAGAGTGAACCCGAAATTATGTAATGCTCTAATGAATAGGGTATTGGGATTTATATCAAAATATAATGTGAAATATTCATGAAAAGAATGATATATTTATTCATAATGATGATGTTATGATTATGAGCATATGTTATACATGAACACAATGCTATCTATGTTCACAAATTTTTGTTGTAGTTGACCACTAAGGCATAATATTTCATTTTAATACATTTCCAAATTCCATGCCTTTATATAAAGATAACTATCATGATTATGATGATGATCCTATACCTATATTATAATGAGGATTATTATTCTCACCCCATGTGATATTGATTCGTGTTCTTATTTATCCACTTATTGGGATTTCGGATCACCTTATTATTTGATGTATATGCTTAGGTCATCACTTATACTAAGGAGAAAAAACGGCCACTATGAAGTTAGAGAAGATTTAATTAAATTAATTTTCTTGTTTTATTATGTAATAGTTATTTATTGTAATAATTTTCCCAAACCACTAATCTTTTGGATCATTTTTGTGTACCACATCTTTGTATTTTTATCTGTAAAGTGATATTATAGTCATGTAATAAAAATTAGGTTTGTTATATAACCATTGGATAATAAATGACATAATATTTTTTAGAGATATATATTATAATTTCATTGTAAAATCCCCAATAATGATATAGTTAATCGTTTTAATATTCATAAATTATGTTGTTATGTTCACTAAAACATATTAAGTAATTCATAAAATAAAAAATTAAATTTTTTTATTAAACTCTATTCTTAGAAGATTTTATTTAAATGTTCATTTTTAAAATTGGAGAACTTTTATTTTAAAATATTAAATTAAAATTTTAATTTGATCATTTAAAATAATATTAGGATAAATTCTAGATAATTTTATAAAAATAATTACCTTTCAAGGAATAGTGAAAAATACTAGTTTTTACGGAAAATTGTATTTTATTTTAATGAATTTTCTAGATAAAATAAATTTAAATTTTTATTAAATTTTTATTACTTAATTTTGAATTAAATAATCAAATTATGTTTATTAGATGAAATATATACGTGAATTTAGTATAAAACATTTTATATTTAAAAATTTAATTTTTATAAAAAAATGTTTTTTGTTGTGTTTTGAAGGTTTGATATTAAATTAAATTATAAAAATTATGTGTTTTCTATAATGTCCCCCAATCTGGAACTCTCTCACACGAATGGAAATGGTTATATATAATACCTCAAGCACGCCTCCCTACACACCAGAGGAATCCAACTAGTATCATGGGTGTTAAGTTTATAGTGGGTAAACTATAACCCCTGGTATGATGGGACATAGTAGTATAGAAAATCCTAATAAATGGGAAAATAATCAAAAGTACACAAATAGAGGAAGAAAATAATAAATGGTAATTGACTAATACAATAAACAATCACGAAATAATGCAAATCCATTCTATAATGTAAGTAAATGTCATGTTAGAACAATACAATAAAAATACTTGAAACCTCAAGTAAAAGAGTCAAGGCCCTGGGCCCCAATCCCCACATCGATCCCTTCTACAAACTCTATCCCAATAGTTAACTAGAAATCAATAGTACGGTCATTTTACCATGTTCAAACATGTATCCATGAAGTCTTCTCTGGATCCAAACGGAGGACCGAATAGGGTGTTAATATAAGTTAATAGGTATAAAACAATGTTTCTAAAAACCGATTCTGTTAATGAGGGTATTAAATAATGTGATAAACAAGTGTATTGATTAATTAAATAATTTTATAATTACAAAAACCTTCTTTAGCTGAGTGTGGGAATATTTCTGATCATGTCTTACAATCATTACAACCACAATCGTATATCCATGGTAAGATTACTTATTTTGGAACCATGTTGGAATATCTTTTATCATGACTTATTACCATTCTAATAGGCACCTTAAAACCATGGCATAGTCACAGCACACCAGGTCAAAGCGCAATAATCATTACAACATTTTCTATATCAAATCTCTATTAGAATTACAACATGAGACTAGGAATACCTCGCTCTCTATAATAATTACATCATGTAATAGGTTGAGACCCATCAATATTAGAATTACTACATATAAATGTGGAATTTCTAGGGCTGAGCCTGGTATAAAATAATCACACCATGGAACCCAATCCATATCAAATAGTATGGATATCACGATATCACGTCACAAATCTTAATGGTTAATTATGTGAATTTCCTTTCATTCATCATATTCTGCTATCAACATATTTCATAATTTATTAAAAATAATATAAATAATAAATAATCCACAATTTAGGGATTGTATAATAATAAATCACACTAGGTCACATGTCATTCTATAAATACAATTAGCCACGTCCCGATTCAGTTATATTCAAAGGTTTTCGAACCCAATGAGTAGAAATAATCCAGGTCAGATTCCAATTAAAAACAAAGTAATTCAACTAATAATACTAATTATTTATTTTATTAATTTGTTTTTTACTCAATGATGGTTCAATTAGATTATTTTTTAAACATGGAAATTATCAAAACACAGGGTTAAGATTTAGTCCACGTACAAATAACTGACGATCCAAAAATTCTTCCAATGGACAATTCCCATAAGGATGACAATGTGGATGATTGCAAAAAGGTTCCTAGATAAAAACTAGTCAATATCAATACCAAAAATGTAAATGGAATATGTATTTCACTAAATGTTTTTGCAGAACCAAAGGGAATGGAAAAAACTAACCAAAGGAACTTACTAGGGATAGATGATGAAAACAAAACATTCTGAAAGGATGTTGTATAACAACCCTACTCTTTTTACTCATTAATACATGATTTAATTACATTAGATTACCCTTAATAAATCATGAAATGTTGATAGGTACAGTGTCTTTGGGAAATTAGGTACATTACAAAACAACATAAGACATGGAAATCATCATCTTTAGTGGATATTTCTTTATCTTGACCAAAACATTATTTTGTACTTAACACAACTTGGGATAACCTAATGATAGACATATGGAAAGGATGATCTATATATCCTAGTTAGGGAATAAAAAAATTTATTACATGATGAACCCAATACATGTTAGAAAATAGTCATATCAATGGAGCATAATGGAAACATGAATAATAAGGCATGATATAGCATGATAATCATAACACGGAAAATGTGGCTACAACATCAAACACTGCATCCTAAACATAAGTCAAGGATAAACCCTCAAAGTCTTCATGGTAGAAAAAATTATCAAAATCGAATCAGGTTAACCCATGTCCCAAACTGACGTATCATGATATTAATCATTACCTAGGGGATTAGAGCGCTATCAGGGCACACCCTTCAAAATCATTTCATTCTCATAGTTTTCCACATAGATCATACAACATGGATTCATTCAACAACATAATTTATTACATGAACAAGTAGTTTTGAATACATAAATTTAAATCCCAAATCAATAAGTACATGTTCATAATGGTGAATAACCTTGATAGAGAAATGGGTATGGTATTCACTATACAATTATTTTGGAATGGAAAATCACGGTGCAATTTGGGTAGCATAATGACATTATATATTATTTCCTAAAATTTGTAAATGAGACATAAATGGGTCACTCATAATTTTGAAATGAATTTTAAAGTAAATGTGACATGTAAAGTAATCCTCCAATATAATTAATTGAAAAAAAAATGTGTGTCATAATAAAGAAACATGAGAAAAACGGAAAAACAAATGAACCCTTACAAAATTTTTGCATGGTAACAGGTGTACATAACGGTACATAGGGGGGTCAAATGAGACTGAAAGGGTCTCTCATTGTTTATAAATAAAATTAATTGTTAGGGTGATATTTAAAATCATATCCCAACATAGGAAAATGTAAATTAAAAGACATAACATAAAATGAGTGCTTGATAAAATAGGAGAGTGGAATACGATTTTTTCTTACTTGAATGTTTGAATCTAAAGGATTGAGAGAGGCTTATTGGGAGTTTAGGGACACCTTGGTAGGAAACTGAGGAGTAAAAAATGGTTTTTTATGTTCTTATAGTATTTTTATTGAAGAGAAATTTTATATTGGGTGGGTTTATATTGGAACGGATAAGATTTCTTTATTATATAGGTTTTGGACTCTATATAATAAAATATCCAAAACCACAAACCTACACATTGTTTTTCCTGTAGTTTCTGACAAATGGGATTCGTTTATGTTATATTATATGTCCAAGGGTCGATGATAATAAAATAATGTCCTTTCTTATTTGCAGTTGAGTCACACTATTAAGGAAATGACTTTAAAATCGTAAAATATATTATAAGTATTGGTAGATTAAATATAAATTTATAAAATAAATAAAATAAACACCGAATAAATTATTTTCATGGGAAAACATATATTTGAAATAGGGTACCTTTTATAGTATTTAATAAATCACAACTGGGTCATTATGATGTCTTAAAACACAAGATATATTTTTACGGTATTTAATTTTTAACCAAAAATTCGACTATCTAAGAAAATTATGAAAAAAATACCATTGTATAATTTTTATGTCCTAATCCCAAAAAAATATTCATTTTATCTAAATAATTTTCTAAAAATATGAATTTTCCCTTTTAAAATAAACACTGACATTTATTCAAAATGATGGGTTTTTAACAAATAACAATTTTTTGAACCGTAGTGAAATTACATTTTACCTCATAAAAAATTATATGATAATTTATATTTAATTAACAATAATATTTAATAAAAATATTTAATAATAAAATTTTATTAAAATATTATTAATTTTATAATTCCTTTAATTCAAAAAAATATATTTTATAATTTAATTTCAATATTAGTCAAAAGTAATATTTATTCTTCAAAAATCATTTACAAAGTTACAATAATAAAATTAAAATACATTAATTAAATTATAAAAATAATTTATATAATCATATATATATGGTCTTGATACATATCCCTTTTATAAACTAGTATACTTGCTTTGAGTAAGGTGCGGGATGGTGGGGCTTTTATCATGCCGTTCAGTGAACATGGTTTGGGCAGTGATCTCGATGACCTTGAATGTCACCCACAAATGATTATGAACAACATTTAGTTGTTGTATCTCAGTGTGGTCTTGGTGTACGTAATTTCTCAGAAACGATATCTCGCTCAGAATCTCTGATAATTGGGCCTCATGGGGTACCATCATTCTGGTTGAGGCCATCACTTCCTTTATTTCTGTGAAAAGAATTTGTTAAACCCCTATATTTATACTAGTCATGTTATCACTATTAAATGACTATATAATAAATTTCCATGATAATTAATGGTAATTTAAATCAAACTAAAAATAAAAAAACATGTACATGTGTTTTCTATGACCATAATACATTTAATAAAATAAAAAAGGGTATTTAATCCATAAACATTTGGGTCAATACAATCTTCCGCCATTTAGAAAATTTTCCCTCAAAATTTTATTTTCCCACATTAAAAATGTTGAGGGTAACAATGCTTTATTAATTTCTAGGTTTCCCATGTTGCTTCTTCAAACAAGTGTTTTCTCCACAACACTTTTATGGGGGTCATTGTATTATTTGGTAGGACATTTTTTCTATGATATAAGATATTCACTGGGTTCTCTTCATAGAAAATTATATTCTCCAATGGAACCACATCTTGATTGAGTACATGTGGTGGGTCTGGTATGTACTTTCTTAAGAATGATACATGGAAAACATCATATACTTAAGACATGTTCAGTGAAATTGTAAGCCTATAGGCCACTGCTCTAATGCGATCAAGTATCTAAAAAGGGCTGATTAACCTCAGACTAAGCATTCAATTCATCCAAAATATCCTCACCAAATTTCATGGATATTGGTGTAGGAATACCATGTCCATAACATCAAACTCTAGGTCTCATTGACGATTGTCATGATAGCACATTTGTTGACTCTGGAAAGCCTTTATGTGCTACTAGATAGTCTTATCATTATCCTCTATTTACATAGCCAAATCAGGACTAATATTTTTTCGTTCCCCAACATCATCCCACCATATTGGTGTTCTTCGCCACTTCCCATAATGGGATTCATAAGGATCAATTTGGATGCATGTGTTGAAAGTGTTTTTGTTAGATAACTCAACCAGAGAGAGAAGTTGATTCCCTCCTCTTTAGAGTAAATCTAGCATGATATCAAAATGAACTCAAGTGTTTGGATCGTCCATTATATTATAAATTATTTTGAGGCTGGTATGTTTTACTAAAGTTCATGACAGTGTTAGTAACATGTTGGAGACTTTTCCTAAACATATAGTAGAATCATGGATCTTAATCGGTCACAGTCAATAAAGGTACTCCATGCACCCTTACCACTTCTTTGATATATATATGTGAAAGTTTTTCCAGTGATAAATCCTCTTGAATCTCAATAAAGTGTCCAATATTTGTATGATTATCCACAAAAACCCAGATAGCTATGTTTCCCTTTGATTTCTTTGAAAGTCCTATGAAAATTTCCATGGTGATGTTTTCCCATTTCCATGTTTGTATAGGTATTTCATGCATCATCCCCTAAGAATTATGTCTTTTAGCCTTTACTTTCTAATATACCAAGCACTTTGATGTATAATCATCAATCTTATTCTTCATTTTCTCCCAGAAATAGGGCTCTCATATATCTCAATACATTTTTGTGTTTCTTGGGTGAAGGGGGAAAGTATTACTATGTGGGTCATAAAATAGTTCCTTATTTAACTCATTATTTGATGGAACACATAGTCTTCACCCAAATATCACAATTTTTATTCCATTAACAATAAACTTTGTGTATTTCCATTTTCTTATAGTTGACACATTTTTCTAAATTCCTACATTATCCTTTTGATCCTCCTATAACTTTTCCAAATTAGATGGCTAAGAAATATTTTGTGATCAGATTGATGATGTTCCTTTATTTATGATTCTCATGTCAATCCTCTTAAAATCTAAATATATTGTATCCTTCTTAATTCTCATTGATGATAGAATTGTTGGATCCTATATTCATAGAGCATCGCTGACCCTGTTCACTTTCCAATGATGATAGTGGATTCAGAAGTCATAGTCTTTGATCAGCTCTAACCATCTTCGTAGGAATATATTCATCACTTTATATGTGAATATATATTTATGAAATTTGTGATCCATTTATATTTTACACTACTCCCCAAATAGATAATGCCACGAAATTTTCAAAGAGAATATCACTTCTACTATCTCCAGATCCTGTTTGGTATAGTTTTTCTCAAGAAATTTCAACTTCCATGAGGCATAGGCAATGAAATTTTTATTTTGAATCAACACACATCCTAGAACCTTCTTCAAATCATCGGTAAAAATTATGAAAATTTACCCACATATGTGTAGTGTGAGCATAAGTGTAGTGATAAATTTTTTTTCAACACCGTGGAGCTCTCTTCACATTCATCATTCTAAGAAAACTTTACACCCTTATGAGTAAGATTGGTAAGATGGTATGACAATTGTGAAAAATTTTCCCATAAATTTTCAATAATACCCAACTAGCCCAAGGAAACATAGGAGATATATCATAGATATCTACATCATCAACCATTTAATTCTTTCACTCTTTGAATGGTCCAAAAATATCACATTTCTTGTGATGATATATCCAAATAATGAGAATTCCTTCAACTAGAACTCACATTTTCTGTACTTTTCATAATGCTTCTCCATTCTCAACGTTTTTAGCATAGTGATTAGATTTTCCCTAGGCTCTACCTTGATTTTGGAGTATATTAAGATATCATCTGTAAATATTACAAAAAAATTATCGAGTTAATCTCTAAACACTCTATTCATAATGTTCATGAATATTTCTGGAACATTATTGAGTCTCAATGGCATCACTATGAACACATTGTGCACGTGCCGTGTTTGCAAAGTATTCATTGGAAAATCCTCCTCCTTCACCCAAAAATGTTAATATCTTGACTGTAGATTCTCCTTAGAGAAGTAATTTTCCCCATGTATATTATTGAACTATTCATAAATTAATGGAAGTAGATACCTATTCTTTATCTTCATCTGGTTGACATCAAATTAATCAATGTAAATTTTAGTTAAAACATCCTTCTTCCTGATGAAGGGGACTGGTTCACCCCATAGCGAAGTGCATGGGCATATAGACCATTTATCCAGATTCTTCTATAGTTGGGTTTTTATCCCCTCATGTTTCACAACATTCATCATATAATGAGTCATGGATATAGGTAATTCCTTAGGTATAATCTTGATTGAAAATTCAACCTCCCTGCTAAGATCATTACTGGGTAATTCCTCAAGAAACACATTAGTAAATTCCCTCACAATATGAATATATTAGAGTATGAACCTTTCATTAGAATCAATCATTTGAGAATGATAATCTTTCTTATAGGTATTAATATCCATTCTTGAGATGATGGTGCTGGGAAAGACTCATCCTCCTCCTTGTAATTTTACAGAATTCAGTCTCAAATTTCAATATGGAGAGTGATTTCATTCTCGTGAAAATTTATATTGGCTCTATATAAAGAAATCCTATCCCAGCATAGAATTGAATCAAATTCCAAAAAAATTAAGTATGAAAAGGTTTGATTAGAATTCCACCCCTCAATAGTTTATAGGGAAGGAGTTATATACATGGGATGAAATAATTTCCACATTTCCCTTTTTAACTAACATCTCTACTTCTATGATTTTTATCAGTGTTTGCGTAGTTCTAATAAACATTTATGATATAATGGAATGCGTAAAAATATAATAAAAATGTTTGTATGACATTCTTGAATGAATTACTAAAATACTTTTCCCCACTTTTTGTTGGGATTCACTTCAATTGTAGTGATGGAAAAATATCTCCCTTACTATCATAGAGGTTGATGGTTACCACCAAAAACCCATGCTTAGGACATTAATTCACAACGTGCCATGGTTCCTTTTATTTTATGTAGTGATGAATTTGATGAACATTGAACAGAGTGTTCCATTCCTCTATCAAATTATTGGGTTTTTCCTATTAGAAATCATTCTCTAGGTGACCTTCACTTCCACACCTAAATCATTTCCTTTTTCCTTTTAGGTAAATTTTAGGGTGCTTTTTTCTGCACATTTGACAAGTGGGATGATAAAATTTCTTATCACCATTGTATTTATCCATCAGACAACTAGAATCAAACTACACTTTCTGCTTCTTAACACCATGATACCCCTGAGATTTACTGGTCTCCATTTTGTAATTTATGGCACGTTAGACAATTTCCTCAAAGGTATCAATGTGACAAATTAAAAAGTATTTTCATAGACTAGAATTTATACCACCAAATAAGTTTACAACCATGCATTCAAGGGTAACGAAAAAACTAGAGTCATATCATGAAATCCTTGTAATGTTTTCCTCATACACCCCAATATCTTCATCACAATTGTTGCTGAGTGCTATTAAATTTATTTCCCTTTTTTTGTTATAGGGTGTGCAGAAAGTATTTATCAGAAAATATTTTCCATAATTCCTTCCATTCCATTGCTTTGATATTTTTCTCATGCTTCATATTCTTGATCAATTTCCACCACCGATCATATTCACCCTCCATATGATAAATATTAAGAAGAACCATATCTTGTTATTAACATTAATGGATGGAGAATATCTTTTTAATTGAATTGATCTATTTCTTAGCGATTAAGGGATCAGGTGATCCCTTAAAATTAGGACATCTCTGTCTCATGAAGATCTCTATGGAATATTTTTCTTTCATTGGGGGGTTTGGGTTCTCTTCTAGATGCAGGTTTCTATTCAAAACCTATGTTAACAGAGAGAGAATATTGAAAAAAATTTCATTCCGTCTCCCATCATGTTGTGAATCTCACATGGGCAGTCATCACATTTCCCTTCACATCTGTTTTCAACTAGATTACTCCTATTACCGACCATTGTCTAGATTAAAGAAGAAATTAGGGATGAGTATTTTAAAATATTAAACACATAAAGGGGTATCCAATTACTATAAATGGATAACATATAAATTACATTTATTTCATTAACTTATGAATTTATATTCTTCAATATATGTTATTCATCATTTATCTCATAACATATATTCTTATGGGAATTTTCTACCTTAATTATGGGTTTTAATGAGATTATGAATTTATCAATACATTTTCACGACCCATCCTAGTAGGGACCATGTTGTGGCTCCCTAAGAACACATCCAATAGGCCAGGGGCTAGTGACTAGCACAGAGTACGCACATCACTAACATGGGAGGCATTGTCTATATACTTATATGCACACACCCATCTACAATCCCACAAAATGATATAATATAAAAACCACTAAGTAAAAAAAATTTATCGCATACCTTTATATCCCAACCAATAGAGTAATATGGGAATGTAAATAAAGTAATGTAAACTAGGATAGAATAAATTAACAACAAGAATATTCTGTAAACAATAAGTGTAACCTATAAAAAATAGGTACTGGGACTATTGTTTGTAGTCATATGAACACACCTTAGACTTCCTAATATCACAAAGTACCATCCATTCATGTTCCTCCTAGGACCCCATCAAAAGTTTGCTCATGTGCAAATGAAATGACACATGCGGAAAAATACCATGTAGGGGTCACTATAACAATACTCAGTAAGACACCCCAAAACCACAAATCAACATAACAATCAAAAGTACAGTCACTTATACACAAGTATATGTTTAAAACACAGATAATAATATCTAGATATAATCAATCCATGATATTAATTATAGAGGTATGTCAAAACTACTACATATGAACACTATGGAATCTGCTTGATGATTCCACGAAGCACACATCAGGGAGAACAAACTCCTGAGTCTGATTACATAGATGATGTTCATCTAGAAAGTAATATTCATTAGGAATCGTCAAGAGAGAAATATGGTGATATATCTAGAGAGTGAGATATGATACGCAAATGAGGATCACATATAGGGTCATTGGGTGATACCAAGAACTCCATCTAAATTAACACAGTAAGTAGAGAATCGATTCCCTATAATATATATCAATACTAAAGATTCTACTCTAGAGACAAATAATTAATAGTGTGTCTCTATTCAAGCCTCTCGAGGGATTCCATAACTCTATCCTGAAATTCCTATTGAGTGCATCATAGTCCTGTGACTATGAAATGATTCATACATACCTTTTGTAAAAGTGATAAATATAACAAACCCTGAGGAAACTTGTCCATGATATGAAGGAAAAGAGAATCAATCCATGTATAAATGGGTACACAGTGTGTAGTTGGGTCATAAGTTCTGTACCATGACCCCAAATACTTCTCGTGTACAACATCATATATCTTTAGAAAATTTCATTTAGAATATGGGTAGATGTCTTGTAGAAGGATTCATATGCCATGTCCTTCCATCTGGGGTCCAACTTTGTTCTCATGAAATTTTCTAGTACACAGTGTCAATGTGGTTTCCTCTTCCCATGTAACTGTACATGGGGTAGTCTATGTACTTGGCCACATCCAAGTAATTTGGTGGGGTAAATTTCATGTAGGAAACCCATGGACTCTCCTCGTTGTCCTTTTATCTCTCGAGACACACACTGAGTCTCTAGGGAGTACCTAAATTCTATGTAACTAGGGTCACATTATAACGACCCATACTTTAAATACATTTTTAATACTTCAAAATTGAAGCATACTTATTTCAACATATAACAAAACCACTAAAGGACCGTACAGGTATAGTGTCTTTAGAAACTGGGAAACATAAACAACTGGTTCATAAAGCCTTTACATTGTCTCCCATTTATTTCATCATATCTATAGTCCCTTTTGGAATATCTTACTTAATAACCTTCTTCCTGACCTGGGGAAAGAAAACATACAAATGGGTGAGCTCAAATGCTCAGTAAGGGTAAACAAAATAAATATCAATCACATCATATTCATAAGAACATAAATTTTGGAAATCGTAACCTACAAAAGAGAGCATAATTTCATAACATGGGATAAATCATAGTAGTGAAATGTAATCCCAATTATCATAACATAAAACATGAAACTTTGTGGAATACACACATAATCATAGAGAATCATTTCTTATTATTCAAGACTCCTTTCCAAGACTATCTTAGTGGACAAAGTCCATTTGTGAACCGAGTTCACTCCTCGTTTCAGTCTGGTTTCACTGAACCGGTTTAACCTGTCGTTCCAGCCATGTCTATCTAATGAGATATAAAATCATTACCCAATGCATTGGAGGGAGATATAGGTCCCACCCATCTCATAATGATACCATTCTTATGTGTGCCACAAAATCATAAACCATACATCATAGCATAACCCATGTAATAAAAATGGGAATCTTAAACATCGTGACATCATAAAACAATTCATATAAGATAAAGGAATTCATAAAAATATAATTCCATCACAACATAATCATATAAATGTATTAATAGGTATATAAACAGAACCCTTTATTATCTTAGATGGAAAATAATTTTGATAAAACACTTGAACTCCATTCTTGAGGAAAATATCCTTTCTGCTTCGAAAGCACTTTTCCTTTCTTAACATGTCGTACAATTCTAAACTAAAAGAAGGTGATTAAAAATAATCTTGAAAACTTTTAAAGGAAGAATGTTGGAAATAATGTTTTAAAAATCCATTCATGCCGTATATGTTAAAAAACATTCTTCTCATACTTTTGTCGGAAAAGTCAAAAAAGTATCTCGTATGAAAAATGACAAAAGATTCCTTTCATATCTTTTACTAAAAACTCACCGAAGGGTAAAATAGGATTTGCAAAATCGTAGGTGGATGGAAATAATAGTACATATTGATGAAACATGGATGTGGATGATAAAATACACGCCATTAAATACCAAAGTATAAACAATCTCGGATAAAAATGAGATTGTGATATTTCCCTTACCTTAGGTCCGATTTGCTTCGTAAGTGTCCGAAACTCCTGTATAATCATTTAAATAATGTTATTGACTTATTCCAGAATCATACATATTGTTATGATATCATATATAGTCATATTCTTAGCTTCTTCTTAGTAATATTACATTACTACTTGTTATTCAGGTGTTTATTACTTTTTGTTCTTATGTGTGTTTTTTCGAATAAATTCTTATTCTTCTCTTTAGGTTATAGATACCTCATTTCCATAATGTTATTAGTGTAATATATATCATATTAATTCATTCAATTCATTTATATAATCATTATTCAATGAAGATCATGTAGAATGAGTCGCAACACATCGTGGAGACGGTATTCCGTATGTACGCACGAGCGAAGATATCGTTCCGATGATCATGGAATTGTATTGGAGTGTATGTATACTATTTCAGAATAAATATCACTTTACAATAATCATATATAGTCATTATTTACACCATTATACCCATCCAAGTTAGGTGGTTGTGTAAAATAGATTACACCACGGCGTGGAGACGATATTCCGTACGTACGCACGCACGGTGATTTCATTTTCCGTAGGATGGATAGATCGTGAAATAGGGTTGTTTCATAATTATAATAACATATCAGTATATTATTGATACTGATTTATTACTTCAAAATAAACAACTAAATAATAATAAGTGGAAGAAGAAATAAAGATGAAAGAATCGGTAACCGACATTACCTCTTCTTTGAAGTGCTTCTTTGAGACCTCCTTTTAGGGAACTAAAATTGGTATTTGAAGAAGAATAGGACCTCTAGGATGTTTCTAGAGAAGTGGAGAGGAGAAAGTGGTAGGGTTTGGCCGAGCATGAAGGATCAAAGTTGTGTGAGGATGAGAGGGAGGAGGAGCCCTTTTATAAGAGAGAAGAGGGGCACCTTTGGAATAACTAAAACTATTATTTTATTATAATGCCAAATTCGGTTTTTAATAGCTTAAAATTGATATATTTCTAAGCTAAGGTGGGTATGGGTCTAAATACCCTCATCCAATAGAATTTAGACAAGTTTAGGTTCCTATTGTAACCATATCATTTAGATTTAACATTAAGTTAAATAATTTTACTTTTACCGTGTCTTCTTGTGTTCTTATAATATAAGGTTAATAAACTTACAATATCAAGCCAAACAAACCCCACGTTGTTTATTATTAATATATATAACCTTATCTAAGTCATTTGGACTAACCTTAGATTTTTAGGAATAAAATAACAATTAATAATATAATATTTGTTTTAAAAACTATTTTATGTCAATATTGACACTATTTAGTAATTGATTTTTGTGAAAATCATAACAGAATGATTATTTAGAACCAAGTTAATTAAATCAATACTAACATGTCATATTAACCTAGAAAATTAGTGTAATTCATAAAAAGTCTCAAATTACATTTATTTGAATATTTATAACATCAATTATGTCAATATTTCATTAATAAGATAATTACTGCATCATCGTTGTGTCAGAAATAAATTAAATAATTTAATGTCTAAAAATTACATATAAAATACCATTATGTAGGAAATCTTTTTATCATTCTAATGAATATTTATAGTCGAATTTATCTTATGTATAACCCCATATTAAAAATGATTTACTTATTAAACATTGATTTTAACTATTTTAACCCTTCTTTAAATAAATTAATAACAAATGTCCTAATCTAATCCAAGTGTGCCTAAATGGTCATATTTTATTCCTAAGTTTGTTTTTGGTCCAATTTCACTTTTCCAATAGAATTAGGACATGTGTTAGGGTAATAATATCATTTTTACCCTTAATTACCCTATTTACATTTAACTGTGGTAAAAAAAGTAAAAAGTTACTATTCACCAAAAAATTATTTTCCTCTCATTGAACCACATTTTACTTACTGACATCAACCGTGTCTCTCAGATTTTTGAAATTCCACTCACAGAAGCGGTAAAATTATGTTTTATGAAAAATTCAGTTTTTTTAACTACCACTTAGTGGTTTTACTATTCACCAAAAATTGAAAGTTTTCAGAAAAATACCAAAATTTCACCCTACGCTAATTTCGATATTCCGAATCCAAAAATGAAGACCATTTTGAAAAATAAAAATTATAAAATTTCAAAAAGTGGTTATTACTATTCATAACGGCTAGTTTTAATAATATTTTAATAGTATATCGTTGTTTAGTGAAACTCGGTACTGTGTACGACGCAAGATATCGTGGAAGGTCGAAATTGCGTGTAAAGAAAGCCAAGATAGTGTTGTGTGTAGTGAAAGATTCCTTTTATGATTTATAAAAACAAAAATATTTCTCATAAAAGTCTCGGGTTTTACATTCTACACCCCTTAAAATAAATTTCGCCCTCGAAATTCGTCACTTTTTAACAAACAGATGAGGATACCTCTCCCTCATCATATCCTCAAGCTCCCATGTATCTTCTTATAATTGGTGGTTCCCCCATAAAACTTTCACCAATCGTGTGGTCTTGCTTCGTAGGACTTTTTCGCTACAATCCAGAATCTTTATCGCATGTTCTTCATAAGAAAGATCTTGCTCCAGCGGTATAACTTCTGAGCTAAGTACACGTGAAGGATTAGGTATGTACATTCTCAGGAGAGATACATGGAACACATCGTGAACTTGAGAGAGATTCGGTGGAAGCGCCAATCGGAAATCTACCTTCCCAACACGATCCAGTATTTCGAAAGGACCGATATATCTAGGTCTCAACTTCCCCATCTTTCAAAATCTCATGACTCTCTTCCAGGGAGATATTCGTAAGAACACTTTATCACCCACTTCAAACTCTAGGTCTTTTCATCGGTTGTCGGCATAAATATTCTGTCGACTCTGAGCTGCTCTTATGTGTTGTTGAATAGATCTGACCTTTTCTGCCATTTCATTAACGAGATCAGGTCCTAAAAGCTTTCTTTCCCCAACTTCATCCCATCAAGTTGGAGTCCTACATTTCTTTCCATAGAGAGCTTCATAAGGAGTTATCTGAATACTGGAGTGAAAGCTATTATTATAAGAAAATTCCACCAAAGGTAGGTGTTGATCCCAACCACCATTGAAATCCCTAGAGAAAGCTCTCAACATATCTTATAGAGTTTGAATTGTTCTCTCAGACTGACCGTCTGTCTGAGGATGAAAAGCAGTGCTGAAACTCAACTCTGTATCCAGAGTATGCTGAAGACTTCGCCAGAACATCGAGGTAAATCTCGGATCCCGATCAGATATAATAGAAAGTGGTACTCCATACAATCTTCCCACTTCCTTTACTTATATCCTGGAAAGCTGATCCAGAGAGAAATCCTCTCTAATAGCAATGAAGTGTGCAGACTTTGTAAGACGATAAACTATGACCTAGATAACATTATTGCCTTTGGATGTTTTAGGAAGTCATGTGACAAAGTCTATAGTGATGTTTTCCCATTTCCATTCGTGTATGGGAAATGGTTGTAACATCCCCTTAGACATCTGTCTATCAGCATTATCTTTTTGATAAACCAAGCATCGAGAGACATATTCAGCAACATCTCTTTTCATGCCATCCCACTAGAAGTACTCTTTCAGGTCCCTATACATCTTCGTGCTTCCAGGATGAATAGAGAATGAAGAACTATGAGCCTCATCCAGCATATCCTTCTTTTATTCCAGGATGGGAGGAACACAAACCCTATTCTTGAACTTTATTATCCCATCACAGTCAAAGTTGAATTCAAGAACATTTCACACCTTCTTTTGTAACTCGACATCTTCTTTCTTTTCCACTTTAATCTTTACATGTATATATGGTTGAACATTCATTTGAGAAAGATAAGATTTTTCCCCTTCCATTATAATTCCAAGATCCATCCTTTGTAAATCCATAAATATTGGATCTTTTGTGATCCTCATCATTGATAAACTGGTATGGTCTTGTCGACTTAATGAATCTGCCACTTTGTTTGCTTTCCCAGGGTGGTAATGGATTGAGCAGTCATAATCCTTAATCAGCTCCAACCATCTTCTTTGACGCATATTCAGATCCTTTTGTGTGAAAATATACTTTAAACTTTTATGATCAGTATAAATATCACACCTTTCACCATAAAGGTAATGCCTCCAAATCATTAATGCAAAGATTACCTCAACTAACTCCAAATCATGAGTTGGGTAATTTTTCTCATGTATTTTCAACATTCATGAGGCATAAGCTATCACCATATCATTTTTCATAATAACACACCCCAAACCCTTCTTGGATGCATCACTGTAGATCACAAACCTTTCTCCACAACAAGGCAGTGTGAGAACAGGTGCACTGGATAACCTTCTTTTCAATTCCTTGAAATTTTCTTCACATTCCTCCGTCCAAACAAACTTAACTCCTTTCCGAGTCAACATAGTGAGTGGATTAGATAATCGTGAAAAATCTTTCAAAAAACGTCGATAATATCCAGCCAAACAAAGGAAAATTCGGATCTCAGTTACTGTTTTTGGTCTCGACCATCTTTCGATAACATCAGTTTTTGCTGGATCCATAGATATTCCCTCTTTTGAGATTATGTGACCCAAAAATGAAACTTTTTGAAGCCAAAATTCATACTTGGTAAATTTGGTATAAAGCTTCTCCTTTCTTAGGGTCATCAATATAATTCTCAAGTGATCTTCACTTTATTCCTTTCTCTTTGAATAGACTAGAATATCGTCTATAAAGACTACCACAAACTAATCCAGATAGTCTCTGAAGACTCTATTCATTAGATCCATGAAGATAGTAGGGGCATTAGTAAGACCAAATGGCATCACTATAAATTCATAGTTTCCATACCTTGTACGGATAGCCGTCTTTGGTATATCCTCCCTTTTGACCCTTAATTGATGATACCCTGAACGAAGATCAATCTTGGAAAAGTATTGAGCTCTGCGTAGTTGGTCAAATAATTCATCAATGCGTGGGAGGGGATATTTGTTCTTGATACTGATCTTGTTACGTTCTCGATAATCAATGCAGAGTCTCATTGATCCATCTTTCTTCTTAACAAATAGAACAGGTGCTCCCCAAGGTGGAGCACTAGGGTGTATGAATCCCTTATCAAGATTCTCATGGAGTTGCTTCTTCAATTCCTGCAACTCAATTGGGCCATTTTATAACGTGTCATTGAAATAGGCAAAGCACCCGGTACGAGTTCTATTGAAAACTCAACTTCACGATTTGGTGGAAGACCCGGTAATTCCTCTGGAAAGACATCATAAAACTCCAGTACAATGGGCATATTCTTAATCGTGAGTTTCTCACCAACCATTTGAGATAAATAACCTTCATTTAGTGTAATCAATACCCATAAAATGGAAGAAATCACCACTGGAAGGTTATGTTCATCCTTGCATCGATAGAAGATCATAGATTGATCTGGAATATGAAATGTGACTTCCCTTCTGTGGAAATTGATATGCGTTCCATGTAGAGAAAGCCAATCCATGCCAATAATCACATCTAATTCCACTATAAGAAGGATCACAATATTTGCAGGAAGAAATTTCCCACAAACTTCAATCAGAGAAGAATTATAAACTTTTGATGCGACTGTTGTGCCATTAGGGGTTGTCACAGCTAACACAACATCTAACTGTTGAGGTAATACGGTGATATCCTTAGAAAATTATTCATAAATAAAGGAGTGGGTGGATCCAGAATCAAATAAAACATTTTCTACTTTAGAGTGGATGGTAAGTGTACCTTTCACCACATTGTTATCATACTCCACATCGCTGATAGAAATTGCATGTGACATTCCTTTATCTTTAGCCTTAAGAGTTTGTTGACGTCGACCATCATCATCAACCCTTGGATCAGGGCATTTATTGGCATAATTCCCCATCTCCTTGCACTTGAAGAATTGAAGTGTAGTAGGTTCATTATGTGTATCCCTTCCTTTGTTTGCATCATTAGACATCTTCATCCCATCATCAAGGCATTCAAATGCCCGATGACATTCCTTTCCACATTTGAAACATTTACTTGTCCCTTTAAGACAACTCCCTCCATGTTTCTTTGCACACTTTGAGCATAAGGGAAAGATTATCTTCTTTTTAGTGTGCTCTTTGGATTTTCTTTTGAAATCCATTTTACTCTTCTTATCAAACCCATATAACTGATGTGTTAATCCATTCTCCATGTCAACTTTGAGAGCACATCGAATGATTTCCTCATAGCTATTGAAGTCCCTTATAGCTAAGGCCCTTCTAAGACTTGGTTTTAAGACACTAAAGAATCGATCGATCTTACTCTCAGGTTGGATAATAATACCAGAAGCGTACCTTGAAAGTCTTGTAAAATTTGTTTCATAAGTACCAACAGATTCATCATCCTTTTGCTTCAGTTCAAGATACTCTTTCTCCATCTTTGTTCGGAGAATACGAGGGAAGTACTTATTGAAAAATACGTTTTTGAACTCGTCCCATTCAATGGACTCAATTTCGTCCCTTTGCATCATATTCGTAATAATATTCCACCATTGATCACCATCTCCTTCCAAACGATACACTGCTAGGATGAATTTATCATGTTCAGAAAATTGAAGAACTGAAAATATCTTTTCAGTAGTACTAATCCATTGTTCAACAACTAATGGATCAGTAGACCCGCTGAAAGAAGGTGGACGCTTCCTCATGAAGGATTCAACAGAATATTGCTCCTTCCTTTGCTTGTTTGGAAGTCCTGCACGATTCATAGCTTGAGAAAGTTGTGTGATCTTGGCTTCAAGATTTTTCATTCCAACTCCCATAACGTTTGGTTGCTCTGGGGGACAATCATTGCATTTCCCGTCGCATTCTGCATTAACACGGTTCCTTCGGGTTCCAGCCATTGACTAAAACCAAGAAGAATAGTGTGAGAAACACTAATTATAATAGGAAAACCAGATAATCAAGAATAAAATATCACACTTAAGGTCTTATCCTAGGTTATTAATGGTCATTTCTAAAACACTAAGATTGTGTACTATTCTTAGAATTATGATTAGGGTTCTTACTAAGGCTTTCACATCCTAGTTTCCAAAGGTTGACTATACCTTTACTCGGATACCAACTATAACGAACCATACTTTACATACATTGTTAATACTTCAAAATTGAAGCATACTTATTATAACATATAACAAAACCACGAAAGGACCGTATAGGTATAGTGTCTTTAGAAACTGGGAGACATAAACAACTGATTCATAAAGCATCTACACTGTCTGCCATTTATTTCATCATATCTATAGTCCCTTTTGGCATATCTTACTTAATAACCTTCTTCCTAACATGGGGAAAGAGAACATATAAAAGGCTGAGCTCAAATTCTCAGTAAGGGTAAACAAAAGAAATATCAATCACATCATATTCATAAGAACATAACTTTTGGAAATCGTAACCTGCAAAAGAGAGCATAATTTCATAACATGGGATAAATCATAGTAGTGAAATGTAATCCCAATAATCATAACATAAAACATGAAACTTTGTGGAATACACACATAATCATAGAGAATAATTTCTTATTAGTCAAGACTCATTGCCAATACTATCTTAGTGGACAAAGTCCATTTCTGAACCGAGTTCACTCCTCGTTTCAGTCCGGTTTCACTGAACCGGTTTAACCTGCCGTTCTGGCCATGTCTATCTCATGAGATATAAAATCATTACCCAATGCATTGGAGGGAGATATAGGTCCCACCCATCTCATAATGATACCATTCTTATGTGTTCCACAAAATCATAAACCATACATCATAGCATAACCCATGTAATAAAAATGGGAATCTTAAACATCGTGACATCATAATACAATTCATATAAGATAAAGAAATTCATAAAAATATAATTCCATCACAAAATAATCAAATAAATGTAATAATATGTATAGAAACATAACCCTTTATTATCTTATAGGGAAAATAATTTTTATAAAACACTTGAAATCCATTTTTGAGGAAAATATCCTTTCTGCTTCAAAAACACTTTTCCTTTCTTATCATGTCATAAAATTCTAATATAAAAGAAGTTGATTAAAAATAAACATGAAAACTTGGAAAGGAATCTTATTGGAAATAAATTTTTAAAAATCAATTCATGTCGTATAATTAAAAAAACATTAATCTCATACTTTTGTCGGAAAAGTCAAAAAAGTACTTCGTATGAAAAATGACAAAATATTCCTTTCATATCTTTTACTAAAAACTCACCGAAGGGTAAAATATGATTTGAAAAATCGTAGGTGGATGGAAATAATATTACATATTGAGGAAACATGAATGTGGATGATAAAATACACCCCAGTAAATACCAAAGTATAAACAATCTCGGATAAAAATGAGATTGTGATATTTCCCTTACCTTAGGTCTGATTTGATTCGTAAGTGTCCGAACCTCCTGTATAATGATTTAAATAATGTTATTGACTTATTTAAGAATCATAATTATTGTTATGAAATAATATATGGTCATATTCTTAGCTTCTTATTAGTAATATTTCATTACTACTTGTTATTTGGGTGTTTATTACTTTTTGTTCTTATGCGTGTTTTGTCGAATAAATTCGTTTTCTTATATTTAGGTTATAGAGAACTCATTTCCAGAATTTTATTAGTTTAATATATATATAATATTAATTCATTAAATTCATTTATATAATCATTATGCAATGAAGATCATGTACAACGAGTCGCATCACATCGTGGAGATGATATTCCGTACGTACACACGAGCGATGATATTGTTCCCATGATCATGGAATTGTATTGGAGTGTATGTATACTATTTCAGAATCAATATCACATTACAATAATCATATATAGTCATTATTTACACCATTATACCCATCCAAGTAAGGTGGTGGTGTGAAATAGATTACACCACGTCGTGGAGACGGTATTCCATACGTACGCACACGCGGTGATTTCATTTTCCGTAGGATGGATAGATGGTGAAATAGGGTAGTTTGATACTTATAATAACATATCAGTATATTAATGATACTGATGTTATTACTTCATAATTAAACAACTAAAGAAGAATAAGTGGAAGACGAAATAAAGATGAATGAATCGGTAACAGACATTACCTCTTCTTTGAAGTCCTTCTTTGAGACCTCCCTTTAGGGCACTAAAATTGGTATTTGAAGAATACCAGGACCTCTAGGATGTTTCTATGGAAGTGGAGAAGAGAAAGTGGCAGGGTTTGGCCGAGTGTGAAGGCTCAACGTGGTGTGAGGAAGAGAGGTAGGAGGTGCCCTTTTATAAGGGGGGAGAGGGGAACCTTTGGAATAACTAAAAATATTATTTTATTATAAAGTAAATTCGGTTTTTAATAGCTCCAAATTGATATATTTCGAAGATAAGGTGGGCATGGTTATAAATCATCTCATCCAATAGAATTTAGACATGTTTAGGTTCCTATTTTAACCTTATCATTTAGATTTATCATTAAGTTAAATAATTTTACTTTTACAGTGTCTTCTTGTGTTCTTATACTATAAGGTTAATAAACTTACTATATCAAGCCAAACGAACCCCAAGTTGTTTATTATTAATATATATAACCTTTTATAAGTCATTTGGCTGAACCTTAGATTTTTAGTAATAAAATAACAATTAATAATATAATATTTGTTTAAAAAACTATTTTATGTCAATTTTGACACTATTTAATAATTGATTTTTGTGAAAATCATAACAGAATTATTAGTTCGTACCATGTTAATTAAATCAATAATAACATGTCATAGTAACCTATAAAATTAGTTTAATTCATAAAAAGTATCAAATTACATTTATTTTTGTATTTATAACATCAATTATGTCAATATTTCATTAATAAGATAATTAATGCATCATAGTTGTGTCATAAATAAATTAAATTATTTAATATCTAAAAATTACAAATAAAATACAATTATGTAAGAAATCTTTTTAGCTTTCTAATTAATATTTATAGTCGAATTTATCTTATGTATAAACCCATATTAAAAATGATTTACTTATTAAACATTGATTTTCACTATTTTAACCCTTCTTTAAATAAATTAATAATAAATGTCCTAATCTAATACAAGTGGGCCTAAATGGTCATATGTTATTCCTAAGGTCCTTTCTAGTCGAATTACACTTGTCCAATATAATTAGGACATGTGTTAGGGTAATAATATCATTTTTACCCTAAATTACCCTATTTACTTTTAAGCGTGCTAAAAAAAAGTAAAAAGTTAATATTCACCAAAAAATTATTTTCATCTCATTGAATCACATTTTACTTACTGACATCAACCGTGTCTCTTTGATTTTCTAAATTCCACTCACAGAAGTGGTAAAATTATGTTTTATGAAAAATTCAGTTTTTTTAACTACCACTTAGTGGTTTCACTATTCATCAAAAATTGAAAGTTTTCAGAAAAATACCAAAATTTCACCCTAGGCTAATTTCAATATTCCGAATCCAAAAATGAAGTCCATTTTGAAAATTAAAATTAATAAAATTTCAAAAAGTGGTTATTACTATTCATAATGTCTATTTTTAATAATAATTTAATAGTATATCGTTGTTTAATGAAACTTAGTGTTACGTACGATGCAAGCTATCGAGGAAGGTCGCGATTGCGTGTAAAGAATGCCAAGATAGTGTTGTGTGTAGTGAAAGATTCCTTTTATGATTTATAAAAACAAAAATATTTCTCATAAAAGTCTCGGGTGTTACACACATGCAGTTTGATATTTAATTATTCCCTGAAACCCTAGCCACCGATTTGTGGGGTCCACATTTCCTATCACCCAAGGTTACACACCTTCTTCATCAGGTTTCTCCTAAATTCCTATTTCATCCTCTACACACCTCGGTTGATCTTCCGAATCTCATTCTAGTGATGTCTTCAACTCAAAACTCTATATATAAGGTCATTTCACCACCCTAACACCAAAACGATGTGTTTTAGGCATTTAATCATCTCATAAATCCATTTATACCCATCTCGATGCAAACCAGTCGAAGATGAGTATTTACCAATCCACTTTGATTCATTAATCTCTATCACTATCACACATTAGTATGGTTTTCCCGATGTTGGATCTCAAATTTTGGATCCTTCCTATTAGAAACAATAGTTCAATGATCAATCATTCATGAACACTCAATGAACGAAGAACATGCAAATAAATACCAGGTGAGAAAAAGAAAAATGAATGAATCCTTCGAACAATCCTTAGTTGTTGTTCATTCCATCATAGATCCATTATAATAATAAATTTCAATAATCAAAAAATAATCATACCCAATAAATCCCACAATTAAATCATTATCGTACTCTATTCATAGCCTCCAAGGAATTCAATGTTTATAAGCCTAACTCGATATCCCTTCCTAAAGGTTTATTTTTTTAAAAAAAATCATCGCTTATTTTCACTGATGAAATAGAAATATAAAATCAATATTTCAATTTATTTAATTCATTAAAAACACATGAGACTAATTTTCATAGTTGACCCACATCGGCCAATGTTAGTTTTAACCTAATGTAATGATACTACTCCGAATGCAAGGGTTCCCTTATATTCGTGATTTAGGAACCTATTTATATGTTATTATACTTAATTTGAAAAAACACTAGTGTGTGATATTTAATATTTAACTATATTTCAAACATTTATTTTGGGGGAACTAGGTCTTGGAATCTCATGTTGTCTCATCACCTGGTCTCAAATATAATCGATATAATATTTAAAAATAATATACAGAAAATTCAGGATATTATATTCTCTACACCTTTAGGCATTATGTCGCCAAAAATCCAAGCGAAGGATATTCAAAAATATTAGAATGTTATGCTTGAACCTGATGCACCCACTCCCTTATGCCCTCTTAGAGATTCCCATGTTTCCACCAGCCACACACCAAATGGATCTCTCACTCAAAACGGATCCCCTATTGTTGATCCTCGATCTATATTGGGTAATTAGAAAAACTCAATCTATCCTCAATGTATATATCACCTCATTAAAAGACATTCAATGTTTCAATCACGTACCTCATCTACTACAACACATGGAAGAAAACGTATACTTGGTACAAGTACGAGGGTATAGAGAAGCAGTACATCACCTCTCCAACTCTATATTGTATCTAAAAAGGGTTGATAAACCACAAAGATAAATTGTCACCCCAGCCATATCTCTGTAATCCACATAGAGGTGAAACTCATAGGGACACATGGTCTCATTTATCGAACTCCAAAGGCTTACTTCACCTAGCAGAATAAGAATTCAAATGGATTTGATGAGTCTTCAACCACTCCTGGATGATATGAAGTATCATATAGTAGATCATATATAAATTGGTCCCATGAGTGATGGATGTCATGGGTTAGTCCAGTAATGTGGTGACCAACTTGGTCACACGTATAGAGCCACGAATGGATCCATACTAGTGGTGGAAAGGAATTTTTTTGTACGCGAACTCCACCTGTGGTATGTGATCCACCCAACTATGGATGAAGTCCAACATACAAGGTCACAAAATGTCCTCAAGAACCAGAATGGTCCACTCCACCTTGTCGTATGTATGTGGGTGAAAAACATTACTCAAGAATAACTAGGACCCAAAATACTCATGCAATCCATACCTCAATCAGGATGTAAAATGAGTGTCATGATCTGAAAATATCAATGATGGAACTCCATGGCATTGAATTATCCTAAGAACAAATATGTGTATCAGTAACTCTACTTAACTATACTCTTGGATAGCTAGGATGTGGGATAACATGGTGAGTTTTTCAATGATCACCTAGATGGAATCGTGTCCCCTAGATATATATGGTAAATGTAGGTTCTGGGCATAGTGGAAGCGCATTGGTGGGTGTACCCAACATTAGTTTTTCCGTTAAAAATGATCAATCCAAGATCAGTCATGATAATAAAATGTTGGATCTTCCAAATAGATTGAAGAATGAATGGAAAGTAAGGGAGTCCTAGAACTACAGATTGGATCATCATATGTTGGTTATAATTAATTTAACTAAAAGACAAGAATTATCATCATGCATTTCTCTCCACATTGATGTTTCTAGTCACTATCTAATGTGATCTGTCATTTCTTCATATAATCCTGGTGTAGGATTCCTCTAGTAGTGATCCACACGTGATCCACATATCTCTAGACATCGCCGAAGGTATATATAGGTGCCAGCGTTGAATAAACTTCTCTTGCGATGTCCGCCTTCGATTTCCTTATGATCCACTTGCAAAGTTCTATACTTAATCTGGTGGAGGAGTATTTCTCGCATAGATGTGAGCGTTCATGGAAGAAAAAGAACTCTCTCTTGGGTTGAGAGATTTCCCTAGATCTGTTGTGAACAACCACCCAAAATGGGTAGGCTAATGAGAATTATATAATAGGGATATTTAGTTACATAAAATAATAAAATGAATTAATTACCCTAAAGAATTTATTCATTTCATTAAATTCTGAGTAATACCACATGTCTAATAATTACAGTGGACTATTATTATTACCTGACATGTACCCATCGTATTAAACTAATATTATTTAATTATATAAATAATATTATTTCTCACTTGTCACCAAAAAAACTACATGGTGTTTATATAATATACAAGGCATGTACATTTTTTTCTATTTCCTTTATTTCCTCCACCACATTTATTAGACCTTTAATAATGGCTATTTATTTCTCAAATAAATATCACTGCATTACTCACTAATAAATATATTATTTCACCAATAATATATTCTCTCGAATAAGTAGTGTTGAAAAAAAAGAAATCAAAAATTCTTAAATAACTATTAATCCAAAATCGGGCATAATATTTATTCAACTTGTTAAATTAATATTTAAATGAGATACTTGGACACACATATTGTGTGACCCTCTAAGCGTCTTTCTTAGTGGAATTAGGTGGAGCCTACCTAAAGTTTATGGTTAACATCTAGAAACACGCCAAGGCACCCATAGAGAAAGAAGTTAACACCGCAATGAGGTGTCGCCTCCTACGAATGCTTACTATGTAATGTAATCCCATTGTCACAAAATCTCTAATAATGATGGTTTCATTCTAGTGCCATCAACCCATGTGATCAGTTATTCTTTATTTGAATTTCCAAAAATTGAAATCGCACATTCCTTACCTTGGTCATGGATTCATTTAGGCTATATCAATTCCATAAAAGGTCCTAGGATATCTACTTCCACTATGAAATAGAAGGGACAACTCCAATCTCGCATTATCTGTTAATGTTTTATTACTCGTGACACATCCAACATATCCTACCTCACAGAGAACAGTGTGTCATCATAGTTTTTGTCAATACATCTATGTGCTTGAGTTGTAATACCCATTAACAATAATCTTTAAGTCTAAGGACCCATACATAATGCTGGATATACGAACATCTGATGACACTATGAAATTTGGATTTCTTACTACTGGGCCTCGTTCTCACAATATCGTCCTGGATAATACCCAGGGCACACACCCTAAGAATGTTCCACAATGTTCTATGAGTCCTCACCCCTAATGTCCTATATTATTTTTGTCCCTCAAATAACATCATCTGGCCATAGAACATATATTCAAAAATAGTGTTATGTCACTTCTGAGTTCTCATCATAGTAGGAATCCACTATGACCATTTAGTGCTATAGTTATCCTTAGAACATTATAACATGAATTTTCATAAAGAAGAACAATCAAGATGTGGTAAGGTATTTATTAATCAATAATTTACAAAGTAGTTGGTTCTAGTCCACAAAGTCCAACAGAACTCCAAATGGACTAGAGCCAAATGCTATCAACTTTTAACCCTCTACCTCTCACAAGATATTAATGCTTATACTTATATAGGCCTTTAGTCATGGGACCTGCAACATTCTCTTTCGTGGACATTCATCTCACTGCAACCTTAACCATTTGATAGAAATCCCTAT
The DNA here is from genome assembly GCA_963277665.1 of Viscum album. NCBI lineage: Eukaryota > Viridiplantae > Streptophyta > Magnoliopsida > Santalales > Viscaceae > Viscum > Viscum album. Next base: position 1,060,523,603 of record OY728120.1, on the reverse strand, counting down.
ATAGTTGATACATTCGGAGAATGTGATTTTTTCATTGTTATGACCTTGGTTATTTTGTTAGAGCCACTGTAGCAGTATTATCACAATAAAATGTGATAGGATCATTACGGCAAGGTACCAAATCAAGCTCCTAGACAATGTTCTGAATCCAGATGGATTCTTTGGCTACATCAGAATCCAGTATATATTCTGACTCTTCTATAGAATTTGCGACAACTAGTTTGTTTGATCTCTTCCAACTCATAACTCTACCATTAAGACAGAATACATATCCATATTGCGATTTAAAATCATTCTGATTTGTTTGAGAACCATCATTAGAATACCCTCTGATGAAAATATCCTTGTATCCTCCATACACCAGGAACATATCCTTAGTTCTTCTCAGTTACTTAAGGATAATCTTAACAATAGTCCAATGTTGTTCTCATGGATCTTCTTGATATCGGCCTACCATGATCAGTGCATAGGCAACATCAAGCCTGTTACATAACGTGGCAAACATGATAGATCGTATAACTTAAGTGTATGGGATCTTACTCATTTTATCTTTCTCCTATTGTGTCTGAGGGAACATTTTTTTAGAAAGATGTAGGCCTTGTGACACTAGAACCAATACCCTCTTGGATTGTTCCATACTAAATATCATTAGAATCTGGTCATGGTATGTAACCTGAATTCGTCCAAGCATCCTCTTGGGTCTATCACAAATGATCATGATCCCAAGAATGTATGATGCTTGACATAGGTCTTTCATTGATAAACACTTGTTCAACCCATCCTTAACTATCTGTAAGACCAATACATTATTTACAATAAGTAATATTTCATCAATATATACTACTTGGATATCGATTGAATTCCAATTAATATGTATATAAACACATGGCTCACATTCGTTCATAGTGAAACCAAATGTTTTTATGTAATTATTAAATTAAATGTTCTAGGATCTAGATGCTTACTTTAATCCATAAATGGATTTATTCCACTTGAAAACCAGTATCAATTCACCTGGTGTCCCAAACCCTTTTTTTATGTCATATAGACATCTTCCTGAAGGTTCCTATTATGGAATGTTGTTTTGAAATCCATTGGCCAAATCTCATAGTTATGGTAAGCGGTTATGGAAAGTAGGATACTTGTTGATTTAAACATGGAAACTGGCGAGAAGGTTTCATCATAGTCAATTCCTTGATGTTGTCTGAATCCTTCTACCATATTCTTTTCTTTATTGGTGCTAACTTGACCTTCCTTGTCTAGTTTTCCCTTGAATACCCATTTTCATCCAAATTAATTTACATCAACTGGCTCATTGTCCAAAACAAAAACATGGTTCTGATACATAGAATCCATCTAAAAATTCATAGCTTCTCTCCATAAAATATATTCTGATCTTTCATTTACTTCTGTTTAGGGGAGAGATTCATATTTTTCCCTCAATAATTATTCACCATCCTCTATGACTATGAAACCATATCTTTCTAGTTCCCTTACCTTTCTTGAGCACTGGCGTAGTACTTCTGTTTCTATTACCTCTTCCACAGGGACCTGCAGAACTTGTTCCTATACCAAATCCTATTTATCTTGAGCATCAACTTTATTGAATTCAATACTTCTCGCACAATAATTTTTTAGGATGTTATCCCACTCAATAAATACAGCTTCTCTAGCGACAATCACTTTCTAGTCTGAATGGTTATATAGGTAATATCCTTTTGTTTCCTTGAGATATCCTATAAAGATACACAATGTGCCCTGGGGTGCTAGTTTGTTGTATGAGAATGCATTAACAAATGCCTCGCATCACTATACATATGTGCACAAAAAAATGGGTTTCTTTCTATTCCATATCTCAGATGGAATTATATTTTCTACCTTAGTTGGTACTCAGTTTAATGATTATGATGTAGTTTTAAATGAATATCCCCAAAAGGATAATTGAATATTTGCATGACTCATCATCAAACTCACCATGTCCAACAAGGCGTGTTTCCTCATTTCAATAACACCATTCCACTATACTCTATAAATGGAAGTGAGTTGAGATATAATACTAGAATCCTTTATAAAATCGATGAACTCATCGTTCAGATATTCTCCACCTCGATCTCATCGTAGTTTCATTATCTTTTCACAAAGCTTATTCTCTACTTCATTATTGAATTCCTTAAATTTATCTAAGGAATATGGCTTATAGCTAATTAAGTACACATGTCCAAATCTACTCAAATCATAAGTAAAAGTAATTAAGTAATAATATCCACCTCTATCATTTACTGGAAATGGTCCATACACATCTGTGTGCACCAATCCTAGAAGATATGTGGCCCTTTCACCCTGTCCATTGAAAGGGATCTTAGTTATTTTACCTTGTAAACAATAATGACGTCTATCAACTGGTATTAGCTTAGTAGAGTCTAAATAGACATCTTGGATGATCTTTACAAGTGCTTTTCATTTACATTACCAAGATGGTGATGCCATAATTGGGTGATTTATGAGTCATGTGAGTTTGTTTCCTTATAAATTTCTAACACTTGGTTGTCATAATTTAATACATAAACCCCATTATTTAAATCTTCCATACCATAAAATATGTTGTTCTTATAAATGAAGAGACCCTTACTTCAAAACATTTAAATAATCCATCCATATCCAAACATGATACATAAATTATTTTTGTGGTAACACTAGGCACATAAAAACTATTATGTAAAACCAAAATCATCCAAGTTGGAAATAAGAGGTGGTAATCGCCAATGGCTAACTAGCCATCCTCGCACCATTGGCATCTCGAAGATCCACCTCTCCTCTGGAAATCATTCTAAATAAACTTGGTTCCTAAATTTTAATACATATGTAATCCCCAAAAGGTGTATCTAATAACCAATGTGTAGAAATTGAAAGATTACACTCAAAAAAGAATGCACCTTTAGCATCCCTACACATTTGGGTGCGGTTTCACTTCTAGTTTCCTTTCTTTCCACTTGAAAAACATACCATCTCTCATTCCTTTCCCTACCTATGGATCTTCCCCTTCTTGTAAGGACAGTGCTCAGGGTCTTCCGACCATTTATGAAGCCTTGAACACTGTCCCTTGTCCTTCCTTTTCTTATTAACCATAAGGACTGTGGGTTTGTCACGCCCCATGTCCTTATCATCCTTACGAATTAAGGTCAAAAGTCAGTATAGACTCTTCTCATTGTTTCTCATGTTATAGTTGGAAATAAATCTAGATACGTTCTTAGGAAGTGATGATTGGATGAGATCAGTATGCAACTCATCCAAGAACATAATCCCTAACAGGTTGGGGCATTCAATGTAGCCAATATGCTTTACTACATGAGGCCCAGCTGGCACAAACTCTCCAAACATAGTTGTAATCAATGTGTTGTAGATCTCTTATCTCTCTACTCTCGTGTTCTCTGGATAGATATCCTTAAGGTGAGACATCATGCTATACGTGTCTATGTTTTCATGTTGCTTCAAGAGCTCATTAAACATGGATTATAACATGAAAAATTTGACATATGTGGCATCATCCATATGTTTCATATAGAGATATAGTTCCACATCACATTCCTCTTTTCTAGGAGAAACTGGGATAGGCTCCTATAGTTCATATAATTTCTTCGCATGGTGAAGGATTACACGTAAACGCCTCTACCATTCCTAGAAATTTGTGCCAATGAGAAGGATTTCCCTCTAGAGTATGGTTAATAATGATATTTTTGAAGTAATATTTCTTAACATTTCTAAAAATTAATATGAGAAAAGATTTATTACTTTATCATGATAAAAATGAGACAAATATATAATTTAATAATTATTATTCTCCAACTATTTTATAGTAATCCAATAGCCATAACCATTGACTTCGGAATATTATGTTGCCTGAATATTCTAGTGGGAATGGCCCATATTCCCTTTCCCATTACCCTAAATAGTGTTGGTCAAGAAACTTGAAGGGTCTTAGGTAGGAATTATAAATGCCAACTGCATTAACTCACAGTTCCTTGATCTGCTAAGTGGACTGCCCAATCTGAAAACACTTTTATTTTGGATTTCCGAAATCTTTGCCTCTTGTTCACACCCATTCCTACTATGGTAGTCAACCCTGGATGTGAACCATGTCAATTAAACCCAAAAAAATTAATTATAATTCCTTGATAATTGAATGCACCCCAACTAGGTTTGGTCAAACGCATTGAACAATGTTTCAATTCTTACCATGATTATGGAAGGCTACACTGACTTAATATTTATTTGAGGGATTTAATCCTTAAATGTAAATATATATTTTATTATCTTTCATACATGCTTGTTAATATTAAGTGGGATATATTTATGTAATTAAAAATTTATAAGATAATATTTACACATATGTCGGTCTTATTTTAGTTCCATCGTGCAATATTTTTTAATTCACTAATTGCATGATCGTGACAACACACCCACAATAAATAAACCATGAAACAGAAAAAATAAATAAATGGAATGATCATGAGATTTTAATATTGTTTAGTTTATCTAGTGTTTGATAAACTAACCCAATACCTAAGGGAGAAACACCTTGAACGTTTTGGGATTGTGTTTACAGGTTTCCACTTATCCACCTTTGTATCTCCTTGTATTGGTTTCACCTTGGATTCTAACTTGAGATGCCTCCACTATAATGGGTGCTTCATCTATTAAAAATTATTTTATCTCACTCACAAGTGAGGAGTAAAATGGGGTTTTACATAAAATAATCCTTGGGCACACAGGCCCTGTATATTAATGGGGAGAAGACCCATAGGCCAACAAATTTAATTTAATTAAAAGAATTCATTCACATACAAAGGTCTTGGTCAATATCATGATCATCCATACATGCAATTATATATTCTCATAAATAAAACTAGAACTCAGTTCTTTAATCATTCTTGTTTAAGATATATCATGCTTGAATTAGTTAATTATCTTTAATTAATGAATATTTTTATCGTAAAGCCTTTTCTGAATTTCCTTGAGATTATCATTGATCATAATTTTAAACAAATAAATTTATTTAAAATTATCATGGTACGTAACATGTTCCTTGGAGTCAACCTGGTTAATTCCCATTCTTAACCACCTAATGAGTAGAAATGAACATTACGCAGATGTTAAATTAAACACACATATATATAACACTTATCACGTGTAGTGCCTCAGCTTTATGCCTGCACTATGGTACATGTCTTAAGGTATTTTATAATATAATAGTAATGTTTATTAAATCTATGTAATTTTATTGAGTACACAGCATGTAGTTCCGATGACACGCCATGTACTTTTGTACACCACCCATCTGAAGTACACGCCTAAGGACATGACATGTAGATGTACTTCGGAAATATTTGAAGTATGAAGTGTGTTCCGTGGGACACATGTTGTGTAGTATCTACGTTATGCGGTTTTCATACGTGCAAGCTATGTATGGGGTACACTATCCTACCCAAATCCAAAGGGACTACACGCCTTGTTCAATGGGCCACATGGCGTGTAATCTGAAAACCGTCTACCACCTATTCCTTGTCAACACACGGAGTCTTAAAGACATGGATAGAATCCATTAACATGGATTAGTTTGGCGGACCATTACAATGCATTAAACCTGGACTACAGGGTGTGTACTTCCAAATACACACCATGTGTTCTGGTGTTGTGCGGCCAGAAATATGTTTCACCTCCAAATGAGATCCTTTTTTTATTTGAATCAAAATTTAAAATAAAATATCATTTTTTTAAGGTGAAGGTGAAACGAAAGGGGAGTAATAGATGTCAAGATTGATATTTTCAGAATGATTAACATGAATTAAAACAACTAAATTATTAAATTCATAAATTATCAAAAAAAAACAAAATAATTATAATCAACAATATGACCCCTCTAATACCACTTGTAGGTTTCGTGTGTAGCGTAAGCACGTTGGTGGGTGTACCCAACTTTAATTTTTCTATTAACAATTATCAATCTCAGATCCATCATTATAATAAAATGCCATATCTTTGTAATAGAATGGAGAAAAAATAAATGAAAGGGAGTCCCGAAACCATTTATAGGATAATCATATGTTTCTTATAATTTATTTAATTAAAATATAACAATTACCTTGATGTAATTCTATCTCTGTTGATGTTTCTGGTCATGATCCAATGTGATCTGTTATTGTGTAGTATAATCTAATTGTAGTATTTATCTAGTGGGGATCCAAACGTGATCGAGAAATCTCTTGATGACGCCGAAGGGATCACTAGGTTCTACCACGCAAGAGCCTTCTCTTCTAATGTCCTCCTTTGATTACCTAGAGAGTTCCTTTCAAAGCGCTCTCTTTGATATGGTGGAGGAGAATTTCTCTCATAGCTTGAACGAATTCTTGGAAGAAAAAGATCTATCTCTTGACTTGATATCTTTCTCTAAATCCATTGTGCAAAACCCCCAAAAATGGATTGGATAATGAGAATTATATAATAGGGATTTTTAATTACATATAATAATATAATGAATTAATTACCTTGAATAATTTATTTATTTCATTTAATTCTTAATAAGACCACATGTCTAGTAATAATAGTTGACTCTTATTATTACATGACATGCACCCAGCATATTACACCTAATATTATTTAATTAAATAAATAATATTATTTCTCACATTCCTCCAAAAAACAACAGGGCATGTATATTAATATACATGGCGTATACTTTTGTTTTCCCATTTTCATTATTTCCTTGACCACATTTTTTAGACCTGGAATAATGGCTATTTATTTCTATAATAAATTTCACTACATTACTTTCTAAAAAATATATTATTTCTCCCACAATATATTTTCTCAAATAACTTGTCTTGAAATAAATGATATCAATAATCCTTGAAAAATTATTAAACCGAAATCGTGAATAATAATTATTCAACTTGTTAAATTAATATTTAACAGAGGTACAAGGATAGACTCAGTATGTGACCCTCTAGGCCTCTTTCTTAGGTGCATTAGGTGGAGCCTGCCTAAAGTTCAAGGATAGAATCTAGAAATGTGCCAAGGAATCTATAGAGAAAGAAGTTAATGTTGTAATGACGTGTCACCTCCTAATAATTCGTACCATGTAATGTAATCCTTTTATCTCGATATCTCCAATCAAGTGGGTTTAATGCTAGTGTTTTCAACCAATGTGCTCGACTATTATTTCCTTGACTTTCTAGAATTGAACTCTCCCCTTCCTTACCATGGACATGGATTTATTTAGGCTATATCAATTCAACAAAAGGGCCTAAGATATCTATGTCTGTTATGGAAATAAAGGGACAAATCGTTTCTCGCATTATCTATTAATATAGTATTACTCATGATGCACCCAACATATCCTACCTCTCTAGGATCAGTATGTCCTCAAAGTTTTCATCAATAAATCTAAGTGTGTGAGTTGTAATACCCATTAATAGTAATCATAATGTCTAAGGACAAATACACATGTCCACATATATGAACATCCAATGAAACTATGAAATGTTGACTCTCTACTGGTGGGTATTGTTCTCATAATATCATCCTGGATATTACCAAGGGTGTACACCATGAGAAGGTGCCCCAATGTTTTATGATTCCTCACCCTTAATGGCTTTTATTATTTGTGTTCGCCAAATAACACCATCCAGCCGTAGAACATATGTTCATGAATAGTGTTATGGAACTTCTGGGTTCTCATAATAGTAGGGATTTGCTATGACCTTTTAGTGTAAAAGTTATCCTTAAGACATTATCACATGAATTTTCATGCAGAGGAACAATCAATATGTGATAAGGTATTTATTAATGAATAATGTATAATGTAGTTGGTTCGAGGCCACAAACTCCGATATTAAACCCATCACAATTTCCATTGATATCTCATCCCACTTACATTCTGGCACCTCAATGGGTTGTTCTAAACTTTCTGGAACTTGGTGCTCAGTCATAACTTTCTAAACATTAAGGCATCGAGAAATGAAATCTACTACACAATTCCTTATCCCAGGCCACCAAAAATAATACCAGAGGTCCGGGTATATCTTTTCCACACTTGGATATAACGCCAGAAGTGACGTATGAAACTTACATAAAAACCTCCACCCAAAACGTCATTGGTAATTATGTGTATCCATTAAAAAGAACGGCATGCTCCCAACCTTATGAATATCCATTAGAAGCATTCCCTATGGATATCTAAGCACATAGGATATCACAGTCGGTATTGCAATGATGAGCCTCCCTGAATCATTTTAATATTAGAGGGTTAGCAACCATTGACTTGAAGTAACATGCTCCAGCTCTATCCACAATGGATAATTATAATGAGTCCAAATACATGGACACCTCATTCAGCATCTGAAAACTAGATCTTGTATTGAGAGAATCTCCCACCACATTAACCTTCCCATGAGTATAAGATATATCAAACTGATAATCATGGAAAAACTCTATCCATAATCTTTGTATGATCTTCAGATCATTATGAGAGAAGATTTACCTGAGAATATTGTGATTAGAGTAGATGATAAACTGATGTCCCATTAGGTAGTGTCGCCAATTCGTGATTGTGAAGAATACCACTACTAACTCAATATCATGGGTCATGTCATTTTTCTCATGTTGTATCAACTAGTTTTAACAATAGATAATCACTAATTTCATCTACATCAAGATACAACCAAGCTTGGTTCTTGATCTATCATAGAACATCATGTACTTGACACCCTCCTCCATAAATCTCACGATCAGAATGTTTGTTAAAATCTACATCAACTACTGAAAATCCTTCTATCACTAAAATGTACACATGAAAGGATATCCCTTTAGAGTCAAATTTTTCATAGCTGTCGATGACCTAGTGAAATTTGGTATGAATCTCTGATAATATCTTGCTAGAACTAGTAAGATATGTACCTCCATCATGTTCTTAGGTGGCCCCCAAGCTAACAATGCCACAACCTTGGTCGGGTCCAAGAACACAATATCTATTGTGATAATGTGTCTAATAAAGTGAACTTTCAGAATCCATAATTGGAACATTGAGATATTCTCATAATTCTGGTTCACTCAATGTATTCCCAAGATGATCCTTAAGTATCTCGCATGGTACTATTTATATGTTGAGTACACAAGGATATGATCGATGAAGACTACCACGATCTGGTCTAAGTAAGGCTAAATGATCCAGTTCATGAGTCCCATGAACTTTGTTGGGGATTTTTTCTACCCAAAGGGAATCACAAAGTACTCTTAATGACCATAATGAAATCTAAAATCCATCTTCTATATATCTTCATCCCGTACTCGCAAATGGTGATAGCCTAATCTGAGGTCAACCATAGAAAAACATTATTCCCATCTCAACTGATCGAAGAGGTCATCAATTCTCGATAATGGATACATGTTCTTAAAATTCACTTGGTTCACGCATCGGTAGTCCACACACAACCTAAATCTACCAAATATATTTTTGGTAAACAAAATTGGGGCGACTTTGGGTGAAAAATTGGATCTCATGAAGCCCTTCATCTACAAGTTCCCCAATTTAACCCTCATCTCACAAGGCTCTCTTGGAGCCATTAAATATTCTGGTTCAGATATCAGTTCCATACTTGGGTGTAAATCAATGAAAAAGTCTATCTCAAGGTGGGGAAGTAATCCTGGAACATATTTAGGAGAGACATCCTCATACTCCACCACCACATCTGGAAACTGAAAGCTCATAAAATTTGCTGCACTGAGGGTCAGTCAATCCAACTATTGTGTAATCAGCTACACCCTCCTATGAATGATTCCATCATGTGCTTCATGGGTTACCTTTTCAATGAAAAAGAAAAACCTCATTCCATAGTTATGGACACACATCACCCTTTTTATATAATATTTAATCTGGGAATGGACTATGGATAACCAATCCATTCAATGAATGACATCATTAGGACATGACACATCCACCAATAGGTTCCAACCGAAAATATCACCTCTAAGGGTTAGGTCACACTGTCAGAATAGATGTGTAATAATCGAGACTTTTCCAGTATGTGTATCAAAGCATAAGGGTCGATTTAGTGGTTCATCAAAAATATCTAGGCCTCAAACAGGATATGTGGAAGGAAAGGAATGGATAAAACCTATTTCATGAGGTATTATAACTAAGTTAAAAAAGACACAAATTGTAACTCGAATAATTTTTGGATGCCCTAGTTTATATGCCATGAACCCATGCATTTACCCCCACACCAATACTCTGGCTCCCTGAGTCTGGCGTGGACCTCCTGGGGGAGGTGATACTAATAAGTCGAAACATCAAACACATCTTGTTGCTCTTACATGTCATCTTCTACATCCACCACCCTGCGGATCTACTTGATCCTGTCATTCTCTCGACCTCGGTGGTCTATTCATAGCCTCCCTGTCAGTAGCACGCTGTGTCACACAATCTTGAGATAGATATTCCCTGCCATCACATGAATAACATAGTGTCTCCCTATGATGATAGGATCCACCCTATGAACCTTAATCTACAAATATTCTATCCTGGTACCTCCAAAAACATATCCTATGACAATTTTCTTGGGAATGATATGGGATCCCTACTATTGAGTTATACTCTCATTCTCATCCATTGCTGACTATCAGTAACTATTTCTACCCATCCAATAAGATTTCAACCACCAAAGATCACTTAAGAACCCCCAGCATATGTATAAATTCATAGAGGGATAATGCAGGATTATATGTCTCTATACAGACCTCTCTAAAAGTGTTTTTCCCTTAAGTACTGATGTTTATACATATCCTCTGGGTACATAAAAAGGTTGGAAAACCATTATGAGTAATCAACCACTTTCATTCTACCCTGCTATAGTGAAATAATCTCTTGTATATGAATAACTCTTAGAATAACTAGTAAGAAATCATCTCTAAAGAGATTCTAAAACTCTATCAATGAAGGAGTCTCCTCTTCATGAGTTTGGATAGCCAAAATTCATCATCTCCCTACTGAGCCATATAGAAGGATCACGGCTAGAACCACCATTTGATCTGATGGTGTCTAGAATAGGAAGAAAACTAATATCACCCCCTCATGACATTCCTCATTCACCTAAGGGTCGGGCTCTCCTTAGAACCTGGGGGCTCTCTTTCTCTAAAACTCATAAAGAACACTAATCATGCTCTCCTCATCTGCTGGTAATGGGGGTACCATGTGCTACTCAATATCTGATGGTATAGCTGGTGCACCACCTAGAGGTAACACATAGTGAACTGGTCAGTGTATCAAAGCCTCATCACTATGGAGGTCATCCTCATGATCATGTTGGTGATTCCTAGCCCATATACATCACTGAGGAATCTTGTTAGAAAACAAGATGTATCAATGTTAATGATTATATCTGGAGAGATAACTCATGAAGGACATGGAAACCAAAAAAAATTAATATATGATGTATGTTCCAGTTTTTTTCATTCCCCACAATTAGTCTTATCATGTTCCAAGTTGAAAGGCAGGTCATTGTCTGGTTCTGGGGGCCGCAGCAGAAGATGGTGGGCTGGGGATTATATATTTTTCATTAGCGGGATGACAAAACTTGTCGTCACTGAAGATTCATGCCCTGAAAAGGTCCGAGGATCCCGTGTAATTTATAAGGAGCACAAAACCAAACTCAAAACATACCCGTTTCAAATCTGATGTCATGGTCGACTTCAATTAGTCAATGGTGATCATTTCTTGAAGGATCCAATGTAGGATCCCTCTAGATCATCCACATGTGCTCCAAAAATCCTCTAGAACGTTGATAGTCGAACTCCGAGTGCTAGCACTACAATCCAACGATGCATTCGGTGTACCGATGATCACCACATCGATATGCCTTCGATGATGAAGAGAGATCCTGATCCGAACATCTTGGATTGAGAGATTCTCTCTCTAGAGAGCGGAAGGAGAGAGAGAGGCTCCCAACATTATTTCCACGAATGAATGAATAGTGATTTTCACACAAAGGGAGATATCATCCTCTATTATTTATAGTGTAATTCCAAAATTCATGGTTGGGTTCCCCGACCCCCGTTTATTTCAACATCCACTAAATAAATAATTTTTCCGAACTAAAATATTAAAATATTATATATATTATTTTATTATGTACTTGTAATATATATAAAATATAATATGTGATAAAACTGAGTCAGTTAACATGAGTCATTCTCCCACTTAATATTAAACAAACCCTGAATATTAAAATAATATTCATTAGATTAATATTTTCTTATACTAACTGAAATCATAAATACATTAAATATATTCAATCCCAAATATTCATAACTTGAGTATTAATAAGTTTATTTAATTATTTTGGTGATCTGTAACTTGGACAATGCTCAGACCCCGTGGCGAGGCCCACCATGTCCATATACCTATTCAACTAAATAGGGAGGATTATTGAATACGCTATTGTGTGTGTCCCTCTAGGCCCTTACCTCAATAGTAGTGAATAAAATCCACAGACCAAGAGCAGACTCTAGAAACCCATCATGGCCCCTATAGAAATAATGATATTAATAACAACTACAACCATCATATGAACACAGACTGTATACTATAATCTCCTTTTCATCAAATATTTTATAAAGCAGGACGCACTATTATGTCATCATCCTTATCTTGCTTTTTTATTTGTTGATCTGCCCGGATGGATTTGCCTTTCTACTGCTTTGTCCAAAGACTTATGAAGGTAGCACCATCCCAATCAACCAGGCATGAGATATACAACTTCCTGAATGTGGAAGAAATAAATCCTTTCTTGACTATTCAGCCAATGTCATACCACCAACAACGGACCTAACACAAACTACCTCAGCACGACTTCATGGCCTTGGTTTTCATCATGCATCAATGTATGTAATCAAATAGTATGCATTGGTAATGGTATCAAGTCAAAAGATCAATACACATGTCTGAAGTTAAGAGCAACCAATGACCTCGAAAACATGTGGTGTTCCTATTGGAAGGTTTGTCCTTATAATCTCACTACTAGATATCACTAAGTGCGAACTTCATGAGGATAAGTCTCAATGCATATGAGCCCCCAAAACCTAATAGTCATACATCTACTGTTTCCATTCAGTAAGATGTACCTAGAAAATAGAACAAATTTTTAAGATTAATATCATCGTATCTGTAGGTTCTCATTATAGCCTGGGATCTGCAATAACCATTCGATACAACAATTAATCATTGTACATTAACATTATAATAGGGGACACTAAAAATTTTACACTATAATGGTAAGATTATGTCATACATAACTAACTGTATGCATGATATGGTAATCAAATGTACTTCATAGTTGGGTCCATGTCACCCACTATTTCAACAATCCCACTTGCACTAGAGCCAAGATGCTAACCACACTTGTTAGCTACTCACATGAAAAAAAATCAAACTTCTGATGAGTTATGGCTTTAACTGCGAGTCCTTCCACGTTTTCACCGCGTGGAATATCTGCAATATGAGACATCATCTCCTTGAGTAAAACTTCTCAAGATAGGGTATCCTAATGTATATCACTTTTTCCATTGTCATAACATGAAAACTTGGCTAGTAAGAACATCATAATTTATAATATGATAATACTTTTCTCACTAGGTGTGAATCCAAGAACTAGAGAAAATCGTTGCGATTGATTTCAATTTCTTAGTTGTCTTAGAAGCTGAAAAAAACTCGGTATTTGTAGATATGTCTACCACTAGCTTTCATGAGCTTGACTCACTCGTCACCTTTTCCTAACTACGATACTATATCAAATTGATCTAAGGATTACTAGTTTGTGTCCCACCATAACTAGTATAACTTCTTATCCATATTCCAAGAACCTATCACTTGTACTTTTCGATGTACAATATGATGGTTTTGACAGCATCACTTGCAATGCTCTAAGAAATAATTGATATCTGGCTATGATAAATTATATCCTGGAAGTATAAATTATTGTACATATTATGGAATATGTGATAAATCATACACTAAATATTATGGTATCATTTTACAACATTAATCTCTACCTATGCTCTGAACATTTTAACCTGGAGAGATTAATCCATGTGACATTGGCAACAATTCTAGACATGAATTGTTTTAACATATATTTTTCAATAAAATGTCACTCTATGTATGGTTGACTAGGACCATGAAACCTATGGATATACCTTAGTATATCATGTTCCCTAGAACTAAGGATGCTAATTTAATTCAATCATTAGAGAATTACTTTTATTCTAATCCTATCTAACATTAAGATCAAGATCAATTTCTATATGTTTCTAAACATATTTCACTTGGAAAACATTTGCGCTCCCACTAAAATTTGGTAGAGGCAAGGAAAATATTGATTTATAATGAATGCTCTAAGGTCTTATTGATTACATTAATGGATAATTGGATTTCATTAACTGGAAACCTTAATTGGTATCATATGATGTTATCATCTCTTTCTGGTTGCGTCGTGTAGACACCTTCCAAAAAACATGATCTTGACATACAATGACCAATTGAATGATCTTAGAAGTTAGCTATGACAAGTAATATTCTAATAGATTTAGGCATACGAACTTGGTATAACCAATCGAGCCTTATTTTTACTAGGCATATACCATCCATGTATCTTCTCATTTGAATACCCACTGCAATATTCAATTTATATGCCCCTTTACAATTTTATACATGGAATCCATTTTTAAACTATCTTTTCAATATTAGCTTATTAACATATATTTCTTAATTGTAGGATTTATTATTCTTAATGAATAATTTATCACTGTTCGTGGTGAATATGAAACCATCACCATGGTTTCATTCTTTATACGCATTATGTGTCACTAGAACATGCCTATTCCACATATACATTTGGAACATGTTCCTATTCCAAGCATTTGTTCATCTCGATCATTGACTATGTCCAACTCAATTCTGCTCCCACTTCTCAAATAGATATGTGCACCCTTTTATAGAAATTTAGTATAATACTAGACTATTTTTTTTTATCTTATAGATTTGGGTAATATCCTTAGTAACCATTAGGATAATTACAAAGATACACCATGTGTTCATCTTGATTTGTGTTTGTTTGTTTTTTCATTAACAAACTCTTTGGATCTTTGTTTTCGACGATTTCTCTGGGGACGCGCGCATCCGTCACATAGAGGAAGTGCTACTGTTTCCCCGCATTCTCGCTTTCCAATGGTAGAAAGAATCTGCTCCTAATTCAGAGATGTCTGCTCCTTGATCGAAACGGGATGATGTGATGTCTATTCTCCCTTCTATGGATTCCTCTTCTATGCTCGTCACCTAGTCCGAGTCTCCCTAATATATTTATGACATAGTTCGTGAAGCTCTTCCCCGTGCCATATCTTCATGGAGACCAGTTCATTACGCCACTTCTGTCAGGACCTTCCATGAGGTCCAGTTAGGGCAGCAACCATCAGTTAGGAGAGTAGTCATGTTGGGGCATCACTGGCGTGTCTTGACACTGGCGATTGACTTGTCTGTCTTATATCCCATATCATAGGGATTCTCGAGGGCACGGAATCCCGAGGCATCCCACATCGAAAGAGGTTAATTGTATACGATAGGAATATATCTGAGGTTTTCCTCAGCTTCCCATGTTTAAAATAGGGTATTCCACATGTTTAACGTCCAACAGAGATAGATCAGATATATCAGAACACTGATAAGATTGGATCAGATTGAAGAACCCCCTGATGGGAACACCGATGTTGGGGACAGAATTTGAGCGGCTTCCCGAATGTTGTGTCATAGAATGGGGAATGAAGTGACATGATACAACCGGGATGTGGCGGCCTGGGTAAGAATTAGGATGGATGATGGCTTTGGGCTTAATACTCAAATAGACTTCCTACGTATCCCCGTGGTAGGGAATCAATGTCTGTGTAGTTCGATGGATCAGTGGGACACCTGAAGAGGTGACCCGTGAGAATGGACGCATGGATAGGACCTATAGGTTGTGGAACCTCTGGGTAAGGGCAGGAATTTCTCAAGACCCGTAGGATCGAGGGAAAGGTCAGGATGAGTCACAGGTGATGCGCTTGATACTCATGGAGGCTTCCCACGTATCCCTGTGGCTGGGAATCATAGACCACATAATTCAGGTGGAAGATACAATTTAACGTCATGCGGAACAGGTATGGGGCTTACACTCTGAGGTGGACCATGGTGTTGGCGGACCGATGTGACGAGGGTTGGAAGGATCAGGTGGTGGGCTTGATCCTTGTGGAGGCTTCCAATGTACCATGCCTTAGCATGGAATAAAGTCCCAATAGTTCAGGATTGAATGCAGTATAACGTCATGTGGAACGGGGGAATTTGGGGCTAATTCTCTGAGGCGGCCAAGGATATGGGGTCAGTGAACCAACATGAAGGTACCTGGGGTCTAGATGGGTTGGGGCTTATGCTCTTAGACGACCCAACGTGGAATTGGGGCTTGGCACACCGACATAGAGACGGTAAGGGCCAATGGTTTGGTGGGCTTGATCGTCATGGAGGCTTCCTATATACCATGCCATAGCACATATCAATGTCCCCATAGTTCAAGATGGTTGGGGCTTACGGTCTGAGACGACCCAAGGTGGTGGGGCTTGAACCTCGTGGAGGCTTCCTACACACTATGCCTTAGCACAGATTAAAGTCCTCATAGTTCAGGATGGTTGGGGATTACGCTCTAAGACGACCCATAGTGGTGGGGAAGGAACCTCATTGAGGCTTCCTAAGTACCATGCCTTAGTATGGATCAAAGTCCCCAATGTTTAGGATGGTTGGGGCTTACGCTCTGAGAAGTCCCAAGGTGGTTGTCACAGATGGTTCTTACTCTATGCTCAGGGGAGTCACGTTCAGTGTGAGAAACAAGAGGTAGCAGAGACCTGACAATCACATGGTGTGTGTGCGTCCATGGGAAGCGAGAAGGGGATTACACATTGAGCAGCCCATGGTGTCGGGACTTACTCCAGGATGGATGCCCGGGGGCGACAAAGCATAGCGGGAGAGGGATTTGTCACCCCGAAAGATAGGAGGGCCCCCAATCCCTATCACGTCCTTTGCTGGACATGGGGACCGAAGATGAAAGGAGGGATCACCATTCCCCGCCATGCCCTTGGCTGGCCATGGTGCTAAGGGAGTGGGGAAGAACAGGGGAACTGCCTCCTGCAAGAATGATTAGGGGATTACACTAGGATGGCTGCCCTTACCCACGAAAAAACACCACTCTAATAAATCACCCCCTGTTAGGGTTGACCCCATCATCCCCGTGGAGACGAGTGGGCATGGAGAATGTCCAAGGCGGGGGACCCTGCATGCGAGGTATGGGGCTAGGTCACAGTTTAACATCATGTGTTGAGGATGAGGTGATTGGTAGTTTAACGTTCTGCAGCTCAGATGAGGTGGGATGGGTCCACACCCCTATGATTTACATAACAGGTTCCCATTGACCCTTTTGTAAGGGAATTCATCGGTAAGGCCATGGCGAGGGGGTGTCGCGGGGAGAACCATCGATGGTCCACAATAGCGTGGCTATGTAAAGAAGCTATAGTCGTTAGTGTGTCTATGCGAAGAAACATGAGGTGAAGCAACACAATTGGATGGATTGTCCAAGGGACCTTGAAGTTACTCCGTACAATCCTAGAAGGCCATACGAGAAATACCATGTATGATAAGGATGCATGGGGTACGTAAGGCACATGCGAATGGAACCCAGATAGAGGGAATCAGGCATTCACGCAAGAGGACGCCCGGGGAGCACTGAGGCGAAGGCCCCCAGAGGATTGCACGCAACCCGTGAGGTGTGCATGATATAAAGGGGCCCAGCACAAAAAGACCCTGGGATAGCATGAAAATAGGGCTGCTTGCGTGAAATAGGGGGGTTGAGGCTTTGCGTGTGACTTGAAGGGACTGCGTGAAAAGGAAGGTATTGCACGCAGAGGTGGGAATTGGGCGCAAAGGATTAAATTGCGTGCACAAAAAGGAAGATTGTGTGCAATGGATGGACCCCAAAGGGGCTGGGGTTTACTCTATGCCAAGGGTATCTTGTGCAAAGGCTGATCCTGGGGCGAATTGGTGAGAAAAATAACCGTACCTGAAAGCCATATTGCTCGCGCGCGAAATGCCGATTACATGCACGATAGGCGGTTCGAATTTTTCAGCACCACAAATGAAGGGGTCGACATCTATTTATAGGCATCCAGTGGTGTGAAATTCAGGGTTGTGTGAAATATTTGCATGATAGAGGCGACGGTGTGAAATATCAACAGTGCGGGCCGCGAGCGCAAAATTATTTTTCGCCGGTAGAGAGAATTTTGGCGAATCGTAATACCTTCCGTGCGGGAAAAAAAAAATTTGCGAGCTTCTTCATTTTTTCTCGCAACACCTCCGGACCATCCAGACCAGGCCTCCGGGTCCAAATATGACTTCGCTTCTTCGTTTCAGAACATTCTTCAGCACTTACGCACTTTTTGGTGCCTACAATGTCCCCCCCTCGGAATTGGTTCTATGAGGGGTGCACCGATCGGATTATGAGGGAAACCCTAGAATGTCGGGCCTCATGGTCCTCCTGTATGCAAAAAATTCAACCGGCGCACAAAAAATCATCCAAGAACGGAATCCTATTATTTGCACAGGCGTGGAACCCTATATTATCCGATAAAAGTCGCCACGTGTCCCACGCTCTGTACAACGTTTCTCCCGTGATAATCATTAAGCTCTCGTGCGCAAAAATGCTTCCACTCTTGTGCGAAAACTGGTTGTCTGTGCGTAATTCTGCCGAGAATGAGCACCCTTTTACGTGAAAAACTGGGATTTTTCACGCAACACTCTGAGATTTCGCGCAAGCCGCTGATTTTACACGCAAGCCTCCCAAATTCTGCGCCAACCTTCCAGATTTAGCGCAGTGCTTCTGAATACATAGTTGAAAGAAGATGTCTGCAATCCTGGTCGATGTGGGGGAGAGTACTGCTCACAGATATGAGATGGCTATGAACCTGGAGGTTTATGGCACAAGGAGGGTTGTCTACAATAACCACACCCTCTTAAACATGCTAACTCCCTCCCAGAAAGAGTACGCCCTATCTGATAATCTGCTGTTGTGGGAATTCTGCATTCTGGAGGAGGTTCCTCTGCCGGGTTTTGAGGATGACACACCGCGGTCATCGGTGACCCTCGATGATGACCTTCCTCGATATAACATCACCAAAAAACGGCCATCCTACCAAAAAACAAGGCATATGAATGTCTACATCCTGAATCTTAGGACCAGGACCGTTGCTAGGGGTGATCCTGTTGCGGAGAGCTCACCGGCCCTGTACGCGAGCACATTTCATCAGAGCATCACCGATGAGACCAAGGGTTGGCTACAAGACTGGGACCTATGATCCGAAGGCAACCTTACCAGTGAGTGGGCCTGAGCTTACTAGGTTCTCCACACATGCGACCAATTTGGGGCTGAGCTGCGGCACATTGGTCTATTTGAGGCAGTGTGGACATCGTAGTTCCACTTCTACCGGTAGCCTGATCATGGACCGGATCTGTTCACTCGGTGGTCCCATGACACCAACACATTCCATCTTCACTATGGGGAAGTCAGCATCAGTCTCTGGGAAATCCATTGCATCAGAGACATCCCTTTGAAGGGCCATCAATATGATGAGTTTCTCCCACTGATGAACATCTGGGGTGACAGGTCTCAAACCCCCATACTGACGTGGCACCTGTTAGAGTTGGATAAGGAGAAGCTAAAGGTCACGTACTTTCTGGAGGACATTGCATACAATAACTGGTTTAGACTATTTCTTGAGAAGGATCCACAGGTCAAGATGCCAGGTCGGGGAAAACGTTGTCCAACTGCGGTTTAGAGGAGCAAGAGCAGATCCTACTGGAGGATCCTGGAGGCAGGGAAATACCAATCATGGGGCTAAAACATCAATGTGGCTTGGGATCCGAATGTCTGGTATGCCGGATTCCTTGCCAGATTCCTGAGCGGGTGGCTCTTGCCAGTACGGGATGCAAGGATGGGTGTCCTTCCATGGACTCTGGTGATGGAGGGCATCATGGATGCCAATAAGAGGTTCAACCTGGTGATCCTCATGCTGGCTCGACTGTAAGCCATCATGGGATGCATCTCTAGAGGGGGATCACCTAGGAGAGTATGCAGCCCCTTCTAGATCTTTCATGGATGGGTTACAGCTCACTGCGGTGGATACACCTTCCCAAATGCCATCTGTCCCCCGGGCAATGACCTGCGACCCTATCGTCTGAATATTTCCAGGGTCATGCCAACGAATCTCAATGAGGAGGTGGTACAGATTAGGATTGGATATCATGCCAACTTCTCCTTCATCCCTTTCCCCGCTTCAATTGGTCAGATGATAAACGATGGGTAAGGCTCACTAGAGAAGAAGGAGTACTTCTAGAGCATCAGAGGTGGGGTGCTCATGGCCCGAATCGATGGGAAGATTTTCTGTGAGTCATATGTGCCATCCAGGTTCTCTAGGATGTTCGGATTCCTCCAGTAAATTCCGAAGAGTGTATACACATATTTTCAAGAGGAGAGTCATCCCTATGATCTTTTCCACCAGTGGCTTTGTTCACAACCTAAGGCTTCAGCGACATCATCATTTTTCCTCCTACCAGAGTCAACGCTGGCCTCTCAACTAAGTACACTGAACATAGGACCATAGCATACCCTGAGGGGTATCTGAGGAAGCAAGTACAGTATCTCAAGGTCGTCAGTGCGGAACCTCGGCGGCGAGAGAGGTGGTAGGGTTCTGCTAGAGGGGGAGGACCTGTAGTACCTCAAGAAAAGGGGAATTCACAGGTCGAGACCTCAGCAACAGAGGCGTCGCATGGCATGGTTGCGACCTCATTACCTGGAGGAGGGTCCCATGGAGTGTCCAAAGAACTTCTTGGGAAGAAAATAAAATACTTGCTTCAACCTTCCCAGGATGTCATCTTCACTGCATTGTGGTCATCTTGGATAACCTTGCGGTAGTCAATGGGTACTAAATCCCTCTAGAAAAAGATAGTGCGAGATGGGATCCAGCTGCCAGAAGTCGGGCTTGTCCGGTTCACAGATAGAGTGGATTTCCACCGATGGAAAGCATACCTGACATCCATGGACACATACGCATGCCAATGGGGTCAGCGTGCGGAGCCACCTCTCTTGGTGAAGGTGCTGCTCGGCCAAGAGAAAGATCCGGAAAGGATGTCGCTGGGGGGAGATGACAGTGATGAATTATAGGGAGACGAAACACGAGAGTGGGAAGAATTAAAAGGGGAAGGTTACAGAGAAGGAGATGAAGAGCCAAAAGTTGAAGGGTCGCAAGGGGTGTCCCACCAAGGGAGTCTCTAGGAGAGTGGCGAGATCGTAGGCTCCGATATGGATGTGACCGAACTGCTCGAGGTATGCTTAAATCATTATCTTCTCATGTCTTGTCGTCTCTTTGAAATACCTTAATCCACATTCTATCTCTTGTTCAGGATCATATCTGAACTGATCAAGCATCTCCGGCTGAAGGAGGGGAGGAACCATCAATGGGGAAAGGCGGGGCACCGAAGCTCATTATCGAGCTGACAAGTGCTGAGGGGTCCCTCGCCGCAATAGCTCCTGTAGTGGCCAGAGCACTAGAGCTTGATGCCTTGGGTTCTTATAAGTTCGTTTCATCGATACCGGTACTCACTTTCAGAGGAGTCAACTGATCAGGGTGCTCCTTGTCTGTACAGTGATCATGGCGTTGGAGGCTCGTCGAGCCGCTGAGCCCAAACCATCCATTAGCGTGCCAATGGATAATGTGCAGCCCTATCCAGAACATGCCTCCCAAACTGAGTAGGCTCTGGAAATTGGTTAGTAGGGAGCCTTATATATCGGGGGTGCTGCCATCATGGTAGGGCCAAAAGTCGACGTTGGTGCCACCAGGACCGAGGGGAGAGAGGAAGGTCACCCAATCACAGAGGAGCCTATTCCCCTGGGAGAAATCTCTGAAGAGGACCCTACTGCTACCTTGTTGGATGTCTTACCTATCTATCGGCCTGCTGATCTTGAATAAATTGATGATTCAAATTCATAAGCAGGCGAGGAGAGTCGTATGATGCTACACAAATGATGGAAGTGCATCCATCATTTTGTTAATCAGCCCCCGACGGAATGGCTGAAGTAGATGGGGTCTCTCCACACCTGGTTTCAATTCATTTGTGCTAGAGGGGTAGACTCTCATCTTCTTCACCAAAAGGTCCATGACTACATGGACCAGAAGATGCGTGAGAGCAGCCGGTGCGCCGATGTCATCTGATGCTAGGAGGAGTCGGGGAGTTCCCGGGCATTTCTGAGGGCAGATCAGGAGGTCCAATTCTTCGAGGAACAGGAAAAAGAGCATGGGGGATTCATCGAAAACCACTTTGAGCTCATGGAGCAGTTGAGGGCCCAGCTGGAGGATGCTCAAGATCAACTTATAGAATAGAGTTTCTAGATAACCAAGATCCAAGTTGAACAGGCACTGGCACGGGCCATGGTTGGCTTGCTGCGCTCCGCTTCCACAGATGAATAAAGGGTCCTTAGCTGACAGGAGGCAATCTTGGGGGCCACTAGTGAAAAGGTGGTGGCATTGGAGATATCTATCCAAGAAGCTGACCCCTAGGGGCCCTATTTTTGAAAAACCCATACTCTTTTCCATCTTTTACTGCTTCTTGTTCTATAGAACCGTATTTATGAAAACATTTACATACTTTCCCCTTTGATTAACATACTTTCCCATTTGTCTTAACATGCTCTAACATAATCCCGAAATAAATAGAAATCTGTCACTATGCTCATGTGGGCCGTGAGAATCCAAGGAGGCTCGTACTATCACTTAGTTTGTTCATGGGAGTGTTAACCAAGCATCGGGCAGTCAAAATTCGAATCTGGATTCCTGAGGAGATGAGGGAGGACCAACCAAAGGCATAGGACCTCAGACCAATCGATTTACCATCTTCTCAACGTGCTCTAGCACACGAGCTGGGTAATTCTAGGGTTATTGGAATCAATTCGAACATAGGGAGAAGAAAAAGTTAAATCACATTACCCAAATTCAGAACACTATGGGAGGGGCATGACGATGGATGATAGCTATTGAATGTGGCACAAACGCAGCATCCATATCACATTATCTAGAAATGGGGACAACAAATGAGGGCCGACCACTGAGCATGTTCGTAACATGGGGCCTAACTAAAATATTGTCGATCAGTCTTCTAGAAGATTGGCCCAGGACTGTAGGAGGACCATAGGTCAATCATCCATATAGTTAGGGGGTCCATCCAAACATGACCAGTCTTTCGGAACATAGGCATAGGATAGAAGGCAGACCATAGGTCGAGCATCTATACTGTTAGGGGGTCCCTTCAAATGTGAAAGAGGTTGATGATCCAAATAAATGGGAATGAAAATTGCAGAAAGTGAAGTGGTCGTTTGTTCGAATAGAATCTAACAATCCCATGATTACACCGCCATGGTGAAAGCACATTAGCCGGACGCATTAATCTGGTCATGGGTCATCCCTTCTTTTAAACATGACCTCTCTCGTGAGGTAAATGTCACTTCCCAATATCATTATGGGGCATCCCGAACGTATTCTGGGAAAATGTTATAGTTACACAACTCCCTTAGAAGTCACGCCAAGTGGCTGACAGTGAGGAGGGATGGGGTTGGTAATCCCCGGGGCTGCACCCGAGACGAAATATCTGGCATTTCATACGTATCCCATACGAATTGGAATTAAGCCATATGTAGTTACGGAAAGGGGTCTTAGTTTAAGGTCTTAGAACTCAAACCATGGATTAGTAAAGGGGGGAAGGAGACACATGGTATGGTGATTACGAAACCCTCCATGAATGAGGACATCGGTCCTACCTTCCATGTGCTCCTTGGAAAAAGTGTTTAGGTCAAAGGAATGAACCCAAAAGTTAGGTTGGGCCTATGCAGATATTATTTGATGCTCATACATATCTCAAAAGGATGATAATCAAGCCATACGTAGTTCTTGGAGGGTGACACAACATGGTAAGTTACTCATCCAAGGTATAAAAGGGGCCTGAGGGTCTATCCCTCACACCAAAAGAATTGGAATTTGATGTATACCATTTTTCCGTTAAAGTGAATGGCTTTTCTTTTGTGTATCGACCGGCCTAGGGTAAAAATTCCTAGTATCGCGATAATAATCAAGCCATATACGGGAGTTGAAAAATGGTATGGTAAATTATGGATATCCAACGTTATGCCCTATATGATGATGTCATCACAATGATGTTCCATTTTTCATCGTGTGTCTGGGATGATATCATCACAGTTTATGGTCATGTGGTAGGACCAACCAGCATAGTTTAATGTCATATGAATTGAACCTGGGGTAATGCGCACGACGCGATAAAGAATACCCGATGTGAATGAGGGCATAATTTCATGCCATCACTGTGCGCGATTCTAGGAGAGAATCCTCGGGCCAAAGGGCTAGCGAGGGTCAACGGATAAGGGGAAAGAGATGCTAGCTTCCAATTGAGATGGGCCCAAAATGCAATTTCTGGGTGACTCCACGTGTCCCATGGGGATAAGGGTCAAGTTGCGCGTGTCTCTCAGAGAATATCCCTGCCTAAAGTCTTAGCGCTCAAATCGCGGGAGCCCCGAGAGACGCCGTATTGGATCTTTGTCTTCTTGATGTGAGGTGCACTGAGGGTTGGTGAAAAGAGTGTCGAAATTACACCTGGTCATGATGGGGGTGGAACATAATGTTAATCATGCAACCATTATTCAAGGCCTGAAGGGGCTGGCGTGACGACAGAGGATTACTACTGACCATGTTCGCGACACAGCATCCTATCGTGTTATCCTGAAATGAGGACAAATAAATGAGCAATGACGGCTGACCATGTTCGCAACATGGGATTTGTATCAATTTTTTGTCTAAAACTCTTGGGGGCATTGGACTGTATTGGTAGGAGAGCCCTTAGGCGGCGTATCCATGACGTTTTTTGGGGTCCCTTTAGGTGTGAAAGATAACGAGGGCCCAAATGAAGGGGTACATGAAGCTTGAAAAGTGGAAGGAAATTGCCTAAGTTGAATCTGACACTTCAGGTCCTAAACCAGAGTACTCTGAACACATTGACGGACCACTGTAAAGGGTCAAGGGGCTCAATTTGAGAGTGGACAAGAGCTGGCGGATTCCCGGGAGAAGGGGGGAATGGCACCAAAAACCCTGTACCACACCTATATATCCCCCTCATGGAGAGGGACATGCCAAAGTGCCGAGGTGACTGGGATATCATGGGATATATTCAAGATGGGGCTGGACCTGAAATCTAGATGTTCAGGAGGTCCAATGTATCCCATAAAGATGGGAATCAAGCCACACATAGTTCTAGAAGCACAGTTTACTATCTTGTAGGATGATGAGAGGCATATCATCTTGGGATGTGTACAGCACAGCGAGAAACCCGACATGAATGAGGACATAATCCCAAACCACCCCATAAAATCTCACATGAGAGAACCTAGGTCAGGGGCCCGATAAGGCCAAGGGGCCTGAGTCTGGACCTTGGTGAGGAAGGCCTGAATGGCTTGCAGTTTAATGTCATGCGGGATGAGCGAGTAGTTTAAGGTCATGTGAGAACGTAGGGGCCCAAATGTTGGACAAAATGCAGTTTAAGGTCATAGAGGACCACAATACAGTTTACGGTCATGGAGGACTCAATGTAGTTTAGGTTCATGCGGGACCACAATCTAGTTTAAGGTCATGGAGGACTCGATGTAGTTTAGGGTCATGTGGGAGCCCAATCCAGTTTAAGGTCATTGAGAACTCGATGCAGTATAGGGTCATACAGGACCATTGTAGAGGACCAAATCCTGTCATACATGGACATTACATTACTTTTGCAGAATACTTAATACATAACAAAAACCGACACACAAGGATCATAATAGTTTAGTGTCTTTGGAAACTCAGAATATTATCTTCTAATTGTGGTGAAAGATCTTCAACATCTCCATTAATGATCTTCCCCGTTGTTTTCTAACCTAAAACCATTATTTAAATCCTGGGGAAGTGAAAACATATAAAGGGTGAGCTAAAATGCTCATTAAGGGTAAGCATAGAGAACATAAAACGATCCTTATACATTTTAATGTAAAAAAACATGTTCATAAAATCTAAACATAAAAATCTTGAGCAATGACATAAAACATGGCAGTACGTAAGGCATAGATCATGAAGAAACATTAATCATGATAAATTAACATGGGAATAAAACATTTAATTGTGGAAAACCATTAATCACATGATATCATTTCCATAGTAGCCAAGGAATTACTGCCAAGACCATCTTAGTGGACAATGTCCCTTTCTGAATCGAGTTCACTCCTTGTTCCAGTCCTATATTACTGTACCAGGTTAACTTTTAATTCCAGCCATGTCTATCTCCGGAGATATAAATCATTACCCAATTCATTGGAGGGAGATATTGGTCCCATACATCTCATAATAAAATCATTCTTATGTGTGCCATAACATAAACACAAATCACTCATCATAACCCAAAGAATAAAATGGGTTTCATAAACTTCATCCCATCATAACATAATCCATATAAAACAAATGGATATAATTTCATAATAAGAAAAGTGAATCCATTTAAATCATAGAGACATTATATTTGAAACATACACATATGAAATAATGTCTTCTTAAATGAAAAATGGTTTTGATAAAACACTTCAAATGAATTCTTGAGGAAAATATCCTTTCTTCTTCAAAATCATTTTCCTTTCACAAAATTTCCTTCAATTTTAAAAGAAAATGATTTTGTTGAAAATAGTCAAGAAATAATTTGGAGGAAGTTTCATGAAAATAAGGCTTTATAAAACCATAAATATCCTTTCATGCTGTATAAGTTAAAAAAACATTCTTCTCATACTTTTGTCGGAAAAGTCAAAAAGTACCTCGTAATGTAAACAAAAGAAAGATTCCTTACATACCATTTTGTAAAATACAAAATGAGTAAAATGGAAATTAAACAAACATAAAAATATTTTTAGAAAACATGGACATGTATGATAACAATAACCCTAGTAATTACTTACGAATAATCAATCTTGGATAAGAATGAGATTGGAATAGTTATCCCTTAACTTAGGTCCGATATGCTTCGTATGTATCCGAACCTCCTGTATAATGGTTTAAATAATGTCATTGACTTATTACAGAATCATATTCATTGTTATGATATCATATATGGTTCACTTATGACTTTATATTACCCGTTCTTTTGTAAATTTCATGTTAAAGATCGTTTTGGGTTAAATCACTTCATTTGTCGTCTGTGTTTTGACTTGTAATTATTCATATGATTAATTATATCATGATTACTAAATTCCAGAATATAAATCATGATTTATATAATATATATATTCAGAATATTAATATATATAATAGATAGATAAATGGAAAGAAATACACCGTTCATGGAGACGGTAGGCCGTACGTACGCATGAACGTTGTTTTCATTTACTCATTGAATTGAATGGAATTAATTGGATGAAATACATATCTAGTATCATTATTATGTCATATATTTCATGATAGAGTATTATATATACTTTATAATAATTCATTAATGGTTAATCATTGAGAATAAATCTCATCGCGTCGTGGAAACGGTAGTCCGTACGTACGTAGGAGCGATGATATCGTTCCCATAATTATTGAATTGAATTGGAGTGGATGATACAATATATCAGAATCAGTATGTTGTTATAATAACAATGTATAGTTATTATTTACACCATTATACCTATCCATGTAAGGTGGTTTTGGAAAAACAGATTACACCACGGCGTGGAGACGGTATTCCGTACGTACGCAGGCGCGGTGATTTCGTTTTCCTTTGGATGGATAGAAGGTGAAATAGGGTTATTTAATATTTATAATAACATATAAGTATATGAATGATACAAATGTTATTACATCATAATGATACAAATAATGAAGAGGGAGTAGACGAAGAATGGAACTTGAAAAAAAACGGTAGAAGGTATTACCTCTTTCTCGAAGAACCTCCTTTAAACATTCTCTTAGGGCACTAAAATTGGGAATTGAAGAAGACCAGAACCTCTAGGATGTTTCTAGGGAAGTGGAGAAGAGAATTTGGCCAGGGCTGGCTGAGCTTGAAGGCTCAATGTTGTGTGAGGAAGAGAGGGGGGAGGTGCCCTTTTATAAGGGAGGAGAGGGGCTCCTTTGGAAATATACAAAATAATAGTTTATATTAAATCACAACCCCACGAAAAAACAACCAAAATGAATCATATTAGAATATTAGATTATATAGGGTTGTAATATCATCAACCAATCAAATTTAGACATGTTTTGAATTTATTTTAAACCTTATCATTTTGATTTATCCTTATTTAATCTATTTAATTTTTTTTTGTGGAAATAAAATTATAAATTTTAAATGGTTAAAAATAATAAATTATATGTTGTTAATTTTAAATAATTGGATATTTATAATATTTTAGACTATATAAATTTCAATTTATAATTTTTAAATATTTTTGTGATTTTTAAGCAATTTAATAATATGATATTTTTATAAAATAACAATAGTGTCAATTTTGACACTATTAATTTAATTTAATTTACATTAAATCCACGGAGAGTATATATTAAAAATAAAATATTTAATAGTTTCATAACATGTCATTGTAATCTATTAAATTAGTGGAGCACAATAAATAGTTCATATTTTATTTATTTTACTATTTGTAAAACCATTTATTTGATATTTCGCTTAGTAAAATAATTACTACATCATTTGTGTATAATTATTTAATATACTTATTTGTTGCATTAAAATTAAAACTAAAATATTTTGATGAAAATAAATATAAAATATTTTATAATAAAAAATTTACTCGAATTTATCATCTTAAAATAACAAGTTGTAAATTATTATCTGCACTAAATTGTGAAAGTGACAACTTTGGAATCATTAAAAATAAAATATTATAAGTGTCATAATCGCCTTAATAAAGATCCAAATAGTCCAAACATCAGCCAGTGGATGATTAGGGTTTATATATACACTAATAATAAGTTTTGGGCAGATTTTTGGGCCTTTTGATACGTATTACTATTTCAATAAAAACTATATTATTGATATTTTTACTAAATAAATAATTTCTGCATCATTAATGTCTAACATAATAAGGTAATTAAATAACTCTTAAAAATTAAAAATAAATTACCATGGTAAAGGAAAAAATTTTATCTTTCAAATGAGTTTTTATAATCTAATTTATATTCTGTATAAATTTATATTAAAAATACTTAAATATTAAAGTTGAGTGAGTCATATTTCACTTTCCTTTAAATAAAATAATCTAAAGGTCTCAATCACCTCCATGTGGGTTCCAATAGATTTCATTTCGACCCAAATATGTATAATGACAAAATATAAGCATCAAATTATATTAAGACAAGTGTTTGAGTAATTTTATAATATTATATGAACCCTTAATTACCCGATTTACCTTTTACTATAGTAAATAAAGTTTACCATAGTTACTATTCATAATGCCCAAAAATAAAAATTAGCCTATTAACACAATTTGTACCCACTGATTCAAAATACGGAATCTATTTTTATAAATTCAATACAAAAAAGGTGAAGAAAGTAATTTAAAATTAATCATGTTTTTATGAAAACGTGTTTTAAAAGTTATAACATTGCAAAAGATTGAAATGTTTTTACTTATGAATTCAATGTAAAGATAATGTTAATGACACAAATTATATAAAATGGTAAAAATATATTCTATTTATACGTTAAAACCATTCAATATTATAATTTAACCATATAATTTATTGTGATGAAAAAAGTTGTTTTTAGTTAAAATATAACGTGTTTTTACTATTCATCAAAATATGAAAGTTACCAGAATAATAAGAAAAATTTATCCAAAGTAAATTTTTATTTCATGATTCCAAATAATAATTTTATCTTGTCAAATTGAACTTATTAACATGTCAAAAACAATATTTAATGTGGGTGCGCCATCAAAAGGCGGCAAAACTGCATTTTTTGAAAAATACTTATTTTACCCAAAAAAATTATTTTGTTCTTATACTATGTTCTATAAAATGTGTAAGATGAATAATAATGTTATAAAATTAAAAAAATAGTTAATAATATTTATAACGTCTAGTTCATAATAATATTATAACAATATATATTAGTTTAGTAAAACCCGGTATTGCGTACAACACACCCTATCGAGGAAGGTTGTGATTGCGTGTAATGCAAGACAATTCAGGGTTGATTGTAGTGCAAGACTCCTTTGTTGTTGCATAAAAAAAATCCAACCATATTTCATTATACATTATATATATATATACATACCCAAGGTTGAGTAGAATAACTACTATTAAACAAACTTGAAATTGTGTGTAACACGATCCAAGAATAGTTTTGTTTATACTGCAAGATAATATGGTGCTGTGTATAGCGCAAGATAATCTTGGTGTAGCGTACAATAGAAGATATGAAAGAATAAAAGAATATATCTCATAAAATCTCGGGCTGTTACATTCTACCCCCCTTAAAATGAATTTCGCCCTCGAAATTCGTATGGGTTATAAGTGGTTTACTATTTGTAATTGTATTTAATAAAAACCCACATCGTAAAAAGGAATACCAAAACTGAACATTAAAAACTATATTATGAAATGTAACGGTTACCCAAATTAACTAATCACTGGGTTTCCACATAGGATAAGATAGGTGAAAATATGGATATGGAAGAGAAATCTAACCATCAATTTCTGATGGAGAGTGGTAGAGAACATGGCTATGAAGAAGCCAACAATCAAAAAGCCATAAAATTTTGATGATCTAAGGTACCATATGATTCATCGGATATAAGGACACTAGGAAAACATTTTTTTGTATTCATGATCATTTCCCTAAAGTTGAAGAAATTTGAATTAGAGGAAATACGTTCTTGATTTTGGTACAATCTCACCGTTGGTCATTCCTTAGACAATTTCCACTTCATCTCTTAAAGAAATGAAGTTGAATTTTTCATTCGCGAAGTGTTATCAGATCATATGATAGAATGACAGGTCATTCCATCTGTTCTCAAACAAAAATTTTGCCAAAGTTATCAAATATACATAAGTCCATCTATAGTGAGATAATCGTATAT
Source organism: Viscum album (assembly GCA_963277665.1). NCBI lineage: Eukaryota > Viridiplantae > Streptophyta > Magnoliopsida > Santalales > Viscaceae > Viscum > Viscum album. The sequence goes on along the minus strand of OY728120.1, from coordinate 1,060,492,281 downwards.
GATTCCAAAAATGGACTTATAATTCCTCTATCATGCCGCTTAATAAAATAAAACTAGTTTCTACTAACTAGGTACTTCTTGTAGGCCAGTGGTAGGTGATAAAGGCCAGTCACACTTCGGTTGTGGGTTTGATTCCCATAGCCTTGTCCGACGCAATGGGTTATCACCCGTCCTGCAGGTTGTCCTTTTTTTTCTAAAAATACATTATTATAACATTCCATCCATAATATCAGAAAAGTTCTAGCCGTAAACAATACTAACTTATTTACAACATAATCCATTCCAATCTTTAGGCTTATCCAAAATACCGTTGTCCAATCTCATAATACAGTGAAAACGATTATCAAAAAGTTCATATAACAAGCAAGTTAATACCATCGTTGATCCCCATATATCATAAGATATGTTTTGTTGGTCACATTCCAAACATTCGAAGGCCTTAATCATGTATTCTCCTGAAAAGAAATGAATACCCATTGAATCTTAGTGAAAACATGAATGGAGTTAAAATTTAACACATTCCACATACCAAAATCCTCAAAATTCTATATACTCAAACCATGATATCACAAAGTCCCTATATCAATCATGAGCTCATGAATACTATCAAACATTTCCTATTCTCCTTATCCCTTCATTATGCATATATCATCTACTTTCCAAAATATTTGAATCACTTTTCATGGTTACCAGTAGAATAAAATTATTGAAAACCACAATAGACTAATACAAAAATATTCTAATACACCATAAACATACCTCAACAACATTATTCATGAAGACCAATAAATAAACACTTCAATCCATCCTCTTCAACGAATGTCCTGGAATAAGTCCTTCCTTGATTTAGAAGTAAATTTTTAGGTCAGGACATTGAGTTGGGTAATGCCCATGTTCTCCACAAATAAGACATTGAACTCCATAACAGTCTGTCAATCTATGACCCTTTTCTCCACACAGATAAAATTTTTCCCTCCATTTGAGGTATTCATCATGTTTCTTCCTCCCTTCATTAGAAATATCAATATTTTTTTATTTATGATCCTCATCATGCGAACATGCATAAAAGTCTATCTTCCTCTAATTTGATGAATTAGGCATACCACAAAATTTCACCTTGTTAATAATATATCGCGATGAATGATTCGGCATAATCACAATATCTTTATATCTAGGAATTACGCAATTTTATTTCTCATAGTCACCAATTTGTCCATTGGATTCAATGTTAACCAAATTCCTTCTGGTTCCCTCCATTGACTAAAACACAGAAAGAATTCTATGAGAGGAAAAAATCATACAAGGAAAATAACATAATCATGGGGGAGTACCTTCAACATCTAACATCTTTAGTTTAATTATAATATCGTTACAATAATTCTAGGACTATAACCTATACTTATACTTAACCTTAGGGACATCCCTAGACATACCTTAGAAATATCTCTAGGGATCTAACTATAGTTTTCGCATCCTAGTTTCCAAAGGTTGACTAAACCTTTTCTCTGATACCAACTGTAGAGGCCCAAAGCCTGACGTACATGGACATCACATTACTTTTGCGGAATACATAATACATAAAAAAAGGCACATAAGGATCATAATTATTTAGTGTCTTTGGAAACTCGGATTATTATCTTCTAATCGTGGTGAAAGATCTTCAACATCTCCATTAATGATCTTACCCTTTGTTTTCTTACATAAAACCTTTCTTTAAATCCTGGGAAATAGAAAACATATAAAGGGTGATCTCAAATGCTCAGTAAGGGTAAGAATAGAAAATATAAAACAATCCATAGACATTTGAATGTAAAAAAAACATGATCATAAAATCTAAACATCAAAATAATGAGCAATGACATAAAACATGGCAGTACGTAAGGCATAGATCATGAAGAAACATTAATCATGATAAATTAGCATGGGAATAAAACATTTTATTATGGAAAAACATTAAGCACATGATATTATTTCCATAGTAGCAAAGGAATTACTACCAAGACCATCTTAGTGGAAAGAGTCCCTTTCTGAATCGAGTTCACTCCTTGTTCCAGTTCTGTATTACTGAACTGGTTTAACTTTTCATTCCATCCATGTCTATCTAATGAGATAAAAATATTTACCCAATGCATTGGAAGGAGATATATGTCCCACCCATCTCATAATGAAATCATTCTTATGTGTTTCATAACATAAACATAAATCACTCATCATAACCCAAAGAATAAAATGGGTTTCATAAACATCATCCCATCATAACATAACCAATATAAAACAAATGGATATCATTTCATCATAATAAATGTTAAACCATGTAAATCATGGAGACATTATATTTGAAACATAAACATATGAAATAATGTCATCTTAGATGAAAAATGGTCTTGATAAAACATTTGAAATGAATTCTTGAGGAAAATATCCTTTCTTCTTCAAAATCATTTTCATTTCACAAAATTTCATCCAATTTTAAAAGAAAAGGATTTTGTTGAAAATTTTCAGGAAATCTTTTTGAGGAATTTTCATGAAAATAAGTCTTTATAAAACCATAAAAATCATTTCATGTCGTATAAGATAAAAAAACATTCTTCTCGTACTTTTTCCGGAAAATTCAAAAAGTACCTCATAACGTAAACAAGAAAAGATTCCTTACATAACATGTAGTAAAAGACAAAATTGGTAAAATGGACATTAAACATACATTACAAAATTTTTAGAATACATGGACATGGATGATAACAATAACCCCATTAAATACTTACGAATAAACAATTTCAGATAAGAATGAGATTGGAATAGTTATCCCTTACCTTAGGTCCAATATGCTTCATACGTATCCGAACCTCCTGTATAATGAGTTAAATAATGTGATTGACTTATTAAAAAATCATATTCATTGTTATGATATCATATATGGTTCACTTGTGACTTTATATTACCCGTTCTTTTGTAAATTCCATGTTAAAGAGCGTTTTGGGTAAAATCGTTTCATTTGTCGTCTGTGTTTTGACTTGTAATTATTCATATGATTAAATAGATCATGATTACATAATTACAGAATATAAAACATGATTTATATATAATATATATTCATAATATAAAGATTTATAATATATCGATAAATGGAAAGAAATACATCGTTCATGGAGACGGTAGGTGGTACGTACACATGAACATTGTTTTCATTTCCTCATTGAATTGAATGGAATTAATTGGATGAAATACATATCCAGTATCATTATTATTTCATATATTTGAAGATTAATTATTATATATACTTTATAATCATTCATGAATGGTTAATCATTGGGAATGCATCTCATCGCGTCGTGAAGACGGTAGTCCGTACGTACGCACGAGCGATGATATCGTTCCCATAATTATTGAATTGAATTGGAGTGGATGATTAAATATATCATAATCATTATGATGTTATAATTACTATTTATAGTAATTATTTACACCATTATACCCATCCAAGAAAGGTGGTGTCGTAAAAACAGATTACACCACGGCGTGGAGACGGTATTCTATACATACGCAAGAGCGGTGATTTCATTTTCATTAGGATGGATAGAAAGTGAAATATGGTTGTTTTATATTTATAATAATATATCAGTATATGAGGGATACTGATGTAATTACTTCATAATGAAACAACTAATGAAGAGGGAGTAGAAGAAGAATGGAACTTGAAGAAAACGGTAGAAGGTATTACCTCTTTCTCGAAGTGCCTCCTTTAAACATTCTCTTAGGGCACTAAAATTGGTCTTTGAATAAGACTAGGACCTCTAGGATGTTTCTAGGGAATTGGATAAGATAAATTTTCAGGGGATTTCCGATCTTAAAGGCTCAAAGTGGTGTGAGGAAGAGAGGGGGGAGGTTCCCTTTTATAAGGGAGGAGAGGGGAACCATTGGAAATATAAAAAATATTAGTTTATATTAAATCGCAATTCCATATAAAAACATACAAAATTACTCATATTAGAATATTATATGATATTTTTCTGTAATATAATCAACCAATCAAATTTAGACATGTTTTTATTTTATTTTAAACCTTATCTTTTTGATTTATCCTTATTTAATCTATTTCATTTTATTTGTGGTAATAAACTTCTAAATTTTAAATCGTTAAAAATAATCAATTATATGTTGTTAATTTTTCATAATTGGATACTTTATAATATTTTATACTATTTAAATATCAATTTAATATTTTTAAATATATTTGTGATTTTTAAGCAATTTAATAATATGTTATTTTTATAAAATAAAAATAGTGTCCATTTTGACACTATTCATTTATTTGAATTGACATAAAATCCACATAGAAGATATATTCAAAATAAAACATTTCATAGGTTACTAAAACGTAATAGAAATCATGAAAATTAGTTTAGCACATTAAACAATTCATATAATATTTATATTACTATTTGTAAAACCATTTATTTGATATTTCACTTAATAAAATAATTACTACAACATTTTTGTATAATTATTTAATATACATATTTGTGGCATAAAAATTAAAAATAAAATAATTTTATGAAGAAAAATATCAAATATTTTATAATAATAATTTTACTCGAATTTATCATCATAAAATAACAACATGTAAATTGTTATCTTTACTAAATTATGAAAGTGACAACTTTGGAATCTTTTAAAATAAAATATTATAACTGTCATAATCGACTTAATAAGGATCCAAATGGTCAAAAATTCGTCCATTGGATGCTTAGGGTTTATATATACACTAATAATAAGTTTTTTTCAGATTTTTGGGCCTTTTGATATGTATTACTATTTCAATAAAAACTATATTATTGATTTTTTTACTAAATAAATAAATTCTGCATCATTAATGTATAGGATAATAAAGTAAATAAATAACTCCTAAAAATTACAAATAAATTACGATGATAAAGAAAAAAAAATTATCTTTCAAATCAGTATTTATAACCGAATTTATATTCTGTATAAATTTATATTAAAAATACTTTAATTATTAAATTTGAGTGAGACATAATTCCATTTCCTTTAAATAAAATAACTAAAGGTATTAATCACCTCCAAGTGGGTTTCAATGGATTCCATTTTGACCCAAATATGTTTTAGGACAAAATATAAGCATCCAATTATATTAATAAAAGTGTTAGGGTAATTTTATAATATTATATTTACCCTTAATTTCCCAATTTAACTTTTACTATGGTAAATAAAATTTATCGTAGTTACTATTCATAATGCCCAAAAATAAAAAGTAGATTATTAACAAAATTTTGACCCACTGATTCCAAATATAGAATCCATTTTTCTAAATTCAAAAAAAAAAAATTTGCAGAAATTAATTTAAAATTAATCCCGTTTTTAAGAAAACGTGTTTTAAAATTTATAACATTGCAAAAGATTGAAATTTTTTACCTATGAATTCAATGTAAAATTATTGTTAATGACATCATTTATATTAAATGGTAAAAATGTATTCTATTTATACTTTAAAACCATTCAATATTATAATTTAACCATATAAATTATTGCGATGAAAAAAGTTGTTTTTAGTTAAAATATAGCGTGTTTTTACTATTCATCAAAATATTAAAGTTACCAGAATAATATGAAACAATTATCCAAAGTAAATTTTTATTTCTTGATTCCAAAGAAGAATTTTATTTTTTTAAATTGAACTTATAAACATGTCAAAAACTATATTTAAAGTGGGCGTGCCATTAAAAGGCGCCAAAACTATATTTTTTTAAAAATACTTATTTTACCCAAAAAATTTATTTTCTTCTTATAAGATGTTCTAGAAAATGTGTATGATGTATAATAATGTTATAAAATTCAAAATATAGTTAATACTATTTATAATGACTAGTTCATAATAATATTAAAACAATATATCTTTGTTTAGTAAAATCTGGTATTGCGTACAGCACATGCAATCAAGGAAGGTCGAAATTGCGTTTTATGAAAGCCAAGTCAGGGTTGCGTGTAGTGCAAGACTCCTTTGTTGTTGGATATAAAAAAATCCAACCATATTTCAATATACATTATATATATATATATATATACATACTCAATGTTGCATAGAATAACTACTATCAAACAAACATGAAATTGTGTGTAACACGATCCAAGAATAGTGTTGCATATACTGCAAGCTAATATGGTGTTGTGTATAGTGCAAGATAATCTTGGTGTAGCGTACAAAAGAAGATATGAAGGAATAAAAGAATATATCTGATAAAATCTTGGGGTGTTACTACCATAATCTAGTTTAAGGTCATGGAGGACTCAATGCAGTTTAGGGTCATGTGAGACCAAAATTCTCAGGAAAAGTACTACTTGAGGAACTTGGAATTGGTGGGAGGAGTTATACTCTCATCATCCATGGTAACCAGGGAGTATGCTTCATTGGGATAAACCTTATGAACAATGAAAGGCCCTTCTAATTTGGGCTGCCACTTGGGTGGTTTCCTGTCATGGATCATTGGCGCTCTGAGGGCTAATACCAAATCACCTTGCGGGAAAGAGTGGAGGCAAACCTTATTGTTGAAATCTCGAGCCATCCTGCTCTGATGCCTCTCTAGGAAGTGCAGGGAATGAAGCTTATTCTCATCTAGTGCTTCCAATTCAGCTAGACGGATTTCAGCCACTCTATCTGGTTCGTGCTAGCTATAGAACGTTGTTCGCAATGAGGGAAATTGAATCTCTATGGAAAGGAAAGCCTCTATTCCGTACACCAAATAATAGGGGGTCACCTGGGTGGAATTACGTTAAATTGTCCGATAAGCCCAGAGGGCGTTGGGGATCTTATTCGGACAACTCTTCTTGTTCTGACCGACAATTTTCTGCAGACTGTTAGAGAGGGTTTTCTTAAATGCCTTAATCTCTCCATTTTCTTGTGCATGATAGCAGGAGGTATGGTTGGAGTGAATGGTGTACGTGGCGTATAATTTCTTCAGCTCAGCTGCTCGGATGTTGGTTTCGTTATCGGTGAGGATAGCGTGAGGTACCTCCAATCGATAGATGATATTGGAACACACGAAGTCAATGATAGAACAGTCCTTTACTTCCTTGAGCGGAATTGGCTCTGCCCACTTGGAAAAGAAATCTATAGCGGTCAGAATGAATCGTCATTGGTGAGTCGTTGCCGGTGGGTTTGGTCCCACGACATGTAACCCCCAGACTGCAAATGGAAAAGAGTACTTGGTAGTATGGAGAGGCTCCAGTGGCTGATGCACAAAGTTATCATGAACCTGACATGCATGTCACCTCTTGTATAACTCGATGCAGTCATGGATCATGGAGGGCCAATATTAATCTAGTTTCTGAATCTAGTGGGACAACTTTGGCCTGACCTGATGGGCCCCACAGGAACCGGCATGAACCTCTTGCATGGCCTGTGGAATCTCAACTCCTTGAAGGAAAATGAGGATAACACCATAAAACATGTGCTTATAGAGGATCTGGTCGAGGCTGGGACCACTGTGGATAGTATAATATAGCGTGTGGCATCGGATCCGCTCGCACTCGGCCCAATATGACAATAGATTACTGTGTTGGATGTATTCTGCCAAGGGTGTCCTCCAATCAGCAACTACTTAGATCAACGCATCTAGAGAATCTAGGGTTCCTGACGTAGAGGCACCAATAGTAATATGGTTCACCAGCGGGCCGTCATCATCCTCTGGGGTGATGGGAGTAATGACTCTCCGGTGCACCATCTGAATGATCAGATCATCCTGCTCGGGCTCGGAAAGGGACGTGACCAGGCTGGCCAAATCATCTGCTCGACCGTTCTATGACCAAGGGACATGAATAACCTCTGGCTGATAAAGGAACTAGGCCATTAGCTGGATGTTGTGTTCTAACAATGGTACATGCTCTGGATTCCTGACAACATAGTCTCCATTGACATGCTTGATGACCAGCTCGGAATCCCCTTTCACAAGCAATTGAGGCACGTTGATCTCAAGAGCTAGCTCGATACCAGTAATGAGGGCCTGATACTATGCCTTATTGTTGGTTCAACCTTCCTATTAAGGTAATGAGTTAGGCAGGACAGTTTTGGCAGGGGTCATAAAGACGATACACATGCCTACTCTGTTGATCCTGGGATCATTGAGCCTTCTACCGGTGGGCCTCCAGGAGGCACAGTCGATGTGATTTTCCCAACATGGGATGACATGGTCTACTGAGAGAATTGCCTCATTAGGAAAATCCAGGTCGAGGGACTAGTTCACAGAGGTTGGATGGGAAGCTAGAAATTCTGCCAATGCCTGCCCCTTGATAGCCTTATAGGGCACGAACTTGATGTTGAACTGCTCGAGGATCACTGCCCACCACGCTAGTCAGCCAGTCCACATGGGTTGATTCAGAATGTACTACAAAGGGTCTACTCGAGAGACCAACTATACCTTATGGTGCTGCTAGTAATTCCACAGTTTCTATATAACAAATACGAGCACAAGGCAGCTTTTTTGGATGGCGGAGTATCTAGTTTCCATATTGAGGAGCATGTGGATGAGGTAGGAGAGGTTGTTCTCCATCCCCTCATTTTTCTTCTGGGCAAGAAGGGCACCAAGGGATCATTCCATGGTGGTGACATATAGAATCAGTATCTTTCCAGAGATGGGTGGCATCAAGACCAGAGGATGGATAAAATATTGCATTATTTCCTCAAATGCAGCTTGGAAATCCTCATCCCACTCATAAGAAGTGCCCTTCTTCAAGAGACGAGAAAAGGGATTACACATTCCAGCCAGATTTGCAATGAATTGGTGTATGTAGGTAAAGTGGCCTTGGATACCTCGATGATCCTGAATATTGCTCGTGGGAGGCATCTGGCTGATTGCCTTGATCTTCCCTGGGTTGATCTCAATGCCCCAGTATCGGACATCATATCCAAGAAACTTCCCGGAGGTGACACTGAAGGCACACTTCGACGGATTCATCTTCAGGTGGTGGGAACGAAGGAAACCGAACACTTTCTCTAGGTCCTTGAGATGGTCCTAATGATGGCTATATTTGACTACCAGGTCGTCCACATAGCATTCCACCAACATTTCCAGGATTGGCATGAATATGCGTTGCATGGCCCATTGATAGCTGGAACTTGCATTCTTCAGGCCTAAAGGCATAACCTGGTAACAGAAAGTACCTTGGGGCACCTTGAAAGTGGTATAATCTTCATCCTCGGGGGCCATCCTAATCTGATTATATCCAGAGAAACAATCCATGAAAGAGATTTCCTAAAACCCGGCAGTAGCGTCCATCAACAATTCTGTCACTAGAAGGGGAAAATCATCCTTCATACAACGAAGATTGACATCTCGAAAGTCAATACAGACTATGATATGTCTGTTCTCCTTTCTGACTGGCATGATATTGGCTAGCCACATGGGTTATTGGATTTCCATGATGAATTTGGAACTGATGAGCTTTTCAACTTCATTCGTGACCATAACTCTGTGAGACAGATGCATCTTTATGGGAGGCCTCTTGAACCAACGATGGTTTTCCGGAAGACCGAGGCGATGGATGGCTACCTGAGGATCTAGTCCTGGAATCTTGTAGTAACATTATGTGTATATATCACTATGTTGTTTGAGAAATCCTACGTACCTCTTCTTCTCCTCGAGAGACATAGCAACGCTGATCAATGTGGGTCTCGGATCGGCCTCGCTCCCGAGGTATACCTGTACCACTTCATCAATCGTGGTAGAGATGCCTTCTTCAAAGGCAGGGGGTATCCTATATATCTTATTCTCCACTAATGGAGGTATCCTCCTTGGGGGTATCTATTAATGAGATATCAAACATTAATGGGAGGCTTCTACCATCTTGAGCAGTCACGATCATTACATCGGGTTACTCTGGTGCCGCTGAGAGCATGGCTATGAAGGCTGTCGACCCGATCCTATCTGGTTATCGGCCCAAGGGGCCACAGTTGATAATATCAATGAAACAGTGGCGTGTCGGCCGGATTTGACTTATTCCAGCCTAGAGAAACATGCAGGTATGACAGACTACCATTTCCATGTGTAGGATGTCTTGATACCTGATGGGAGTGGGATGCTCCGGGATCACTTGAGCCTAGTTTGTATAAGAATATCAAGTGATATTATGATAGTTCATGGATTTGGGATCATGGTTCACTCTTGTCTCAAAAATGACAAAACACTCCCCCATGTTGGGGGTTGAGGCCTCCCATCAATGGACCGGGAATATGTAGGCGTCATTCAGACATGTCCAAGGGTCAGTCGTAGCGGCTACTGGCTCAACCTCGCTTTCCTAGACATGCTTATCCATTCTCTTGTAATAATCATCATCCATGTATCTGGCTTCACAAGAGGGTAAAATAGGTGATTCACCTTAGAGTACGCCTACTCGACCATTAAGGGAGTACTTGAGGCATTGGTGATATGAAGTGGGGACGGTTGCATATAGGTGGAGCCAAGGCTAGCACATCAATGCATTGTACGCGATGTCCTAGGAGAAAACCATAAATTTAGTACTGGAAACTAGTCCACCAAACTAGGTCTTCACATGGATCTTCCCGAATGGGGTCTGTTCTGTCTTGTCATATACCTGGATCCTTAAATTGGAGGGAGTCAGGTCTTCCTCTGATATCCCTAGCATTCATAGTGTTCGTGTCTGGATAAGGTTGATCCCGGAGCCAGTTTCAACGAGACAGTGTTGAACCTCCACACCATTGAATTGGATAGTTATATACAGTGGGCGGATGGGCCCCTATATAGGGGAGCCTTTATCCTCTCCCAAGAACAAGATGATGGCCTGACACTTGGAATTCTCAACTACTTCAGCATGAAAAGCTTCGGCAGCTGATACATCCGTCTCAAACTGGAGGGGACTCCTTAAAGCCTCAACGCGGGATTCAGGCATATCTGGAGACACGCGAAGGGCTTCAAGGTTGGAGAGCCTCATTGGGATGCCGGAGAGATGATTCAGAACATCATACTTCAGCGCCAGGCACAGACCTATGATTACAGGAGGTCGCTCTGCGATTGAAGGAATGGTGGACCCTACCGGTTGGACTGAAGGCTCACTATTACTAGGAAGATCCCACTGCTCACTAGTAGAAGATTGGAGGGTAGCTGTCGGATGAGGACCAGAAAATTGAGATTGTCCTGTAGCGGGGCGAAGCTGGTCACGATACGGCCGAAGTGGCTCTGCCAAATTCAGTATCACAAACGGTGGAGAAGGTGGGCCTGTTGACACCGGATGAAGAGGTTGCGCATGTTGTGTTATATGGTGGGCCTGTTGTCTAGTCTTAGAGGCATCCACATCCTCAGTAGAGGTTCCAAATAACATGCCCCAGTGACCCATATGGCCACGGTTCCACCGAAGTTGGCGTCGGCTGGGGACATTGGAGAGGTTATTCTGGCACTCCCCCTAGTCAAGAGTCATATAAGGATTTAACAACTCGACAGTGTTAACTGAAGCGTACTCCTGACTGTCAGGGAGACCTAAGAGGTTCCTCAATTGGAATTTAACCCTTCCCGATGGGTCCAGTGGTGGCACATTTTCATGGGGAATGTTCCCATCGAGAAGTACCATGTCGTTCTCCTCTCCCGAAAGATGGTCATGTTGACTTCCACTCTTCTCGGGGGCATATCCTCAACGTCGTCTATCGAGTTGGGTTGTCGGGGAATTGCACTGAAGAGGAGTGCAGCATACTACCCCCAACCACCAACATGCACATGGGGGTATCTTCCTCAACAACATTGCGGATTAAATGAAAAAGCGGAATACACTGTTGTTGGAGGGCCCTTAGCTGGCCTGGTGACTCAGGATGGTAGACCGTAGGGAGTGTGGCTAGGTCAACTAGATGAGATTGCTCGCCAATGTCTTTGAGATGATCTTTTCTCCTAGGATAGGTCACACTTTGATGGTGAAGACGGAAGTGAGTCACCTAGAGGGTTTGGTGGAAACATTCAAAATATTTCGTGGTGAGCGATTCAGGCATAACAAAATTCGATCATGAGACCATAAAAAACTTCTTAGGGAAGTGGCCCACTACGAGGGTGGTAAAGAAGTTTCTCGGCATAGATCCAGAGTCTGGACCTTGATTTCCCCACTTGGAAACTAGGGGTGGTTAAGTGATTGATGGCAGCACTGAGGTAGACTGCTGGGATGGCAGGCTGGCTGGTGGAGAATACGACGAGTAGGCTGATTGGCTGCCAAATATTGGGCTATCCTATAAGGGTTGCAGCGAAAAGTCCGCCATGTCACGATATGATGGACCAGAGACCGGAGCTCATAACACAATAGTACTATCTGTCAGGGGTGGTTTACACCCTGTCTCCTCCGTCATCGACGCCCAAAATAGCTCCGTGGTAGAGGGTGCTTCTGGAGACGATGGTGGCGACTGCGTGGTCAGCCCCTCAAGACATGCGAGGGTCTCTTCCTAAAAGATATACCTTTGATGGGAGGAAGGGAACATGTGGATCTCACATTCCTAGAGCATGAGGCTGATGCGCCTCATTCCTACCCCATCCCTTGACTCGGAGGACTGAGGTGAGGGCTCCTGCACTGAATCATACTCCACCTCTATGTCTGAGAAGCAGACTGACCTGATTCCTGATTGGACTTCCCCAGGATTCCCCTTGCGGCGACATCGACCCGATCTACTTCCCCTAGTAGGTTCTTCAGTGTAGGGATGATTTCAGACATGGGGTCCTCCGGCTCTACTAGGGTCGGGGCAAAGAAATTTTCCACCCGAAGAAGATGGGGTGCGAGGAGAACCCAGACAAATGTCGAAAGGGACACGGGGAGGACCTCCATGCTGGGAATTTTTGAATTTGGGTTGGCTTCCACCTCTCCAATTTCTGGGGCGAGGAGGACCTTTTCCGATTGGAACAGGGATATGTGGAGGACCTCCATGATGGCGAGTGTCTCGACATGCGATGTCTCGATACTCACGGTCTGTGGTAGGGGGATTGACCTCGTACCCAGTGTAGTCGGCATGGGAGAGGCCCCTATACGGAGTGTTGCTGTCATGGGGAATATCATCGCCATAGTTGTAGGTGGCATGAGGCAGACCTCCAAGGCGATTATGGAAGCCGGAAGATCTCGCATCTTCTATAGTGGTGGGGCGGAGTGAGCCTCCGCGCTGGGTGGCACTGCTGTGAATTGGTCTGCAGCGACCATTGCCTCTGCCAGTGACTTAGATGGTTGCCCAAACCTGCCGGTGGGGTGGATGAGGCCTCGGTCCGGGTTAGGCGCATAGCATTCCCTACTCAACGTTTGCAGGGATCTGGGGATATGAATCGGCGGTGGCTCAGGCCACGACAGTCGCTGATGTTGACGCCCCAAAGCGAGCATCTTTTTCTTCTCATTCTCTTTGCTGGAGTCGGGTCATGTGAACTAGATTCGGTGATGTAGGTTCATTGACTACCTGCTCCTTAGCCTAGGGAACTGGGCGGCGGTGCTGATGCGGCCTGGTGGGGGCCCTTTCCACGAACCCTTGACGAGGGACTTATATTGGGCCGGCCTGAACATACCCTACTTTGTCGGCATTGGGGAGGGAGATGTCAAGGCGATCTGGGAACAACCATCCAAAGAGATTGAATGTTGGGGTGGGGAGTAGCGGCTCCCTTCACAGCCCTCGGGGGTAGCGTTGATGGTGAGGCGCAGCTGCCTCGAGATGTAGGCAGGCTATATCCCAGGTGGGGATGACCCAAACCTCCTCATATCTGTGTACAAGATCATTGATTACCATTCGTTGTATGATCTCTGATGGGGAGAGGGGGTGTGGGCACCAAGCAGTCATGGCGGTCGAAGCCATCATGGAAGAGGTAAATCCATGCTGGGTAGCCGCGTTGGTATTTCCCCTGCCCCTGCACCGGTGGGCAGGTGAATGAGCTCCAGATGAAAAAACATTATTCCTGAAGCCAGGAGTGAACTCATTAATACTTATTGGAAAAGGATTTGATACCTAGTTCCCTAGTGTCATTCCGTCTTCTGTGGTCAGTAGGAGGGATCCACACCGACAATGTCACAGAACGAAATGCTTAATTTCCTGACTGTCCCAACTTTTGGCCAGTTTCACATCAGGACTTCTTGGTGAGACCTTGTACCGAATGATAGGATCACATGACACGATTATCCACCGATGACCCAAACACTACCAACCTCCATACTGACGAGAGGATATTCACATAGGGTTCACCATTTTTCTATTTTTGACACTTTCTCCCGGGACACGTGCATCCGTCATGCAGAGGACATGCTATTGTTGCCCCACATTCCCGATTTCCAAATGTGGGTGGAATCCGCTCCTTATTCAGGGACATCTACTCCTTGATCGAAATAGGATGATGGGATGTCAGTTCTTCCTTTTGTGGATTCCTCCTCGGAGCTCGTCACCTAGTCCGGGTCTCCCTCATAGATTTAATACGTAGTTCGTGAAGCTCTTCCCGGATCCATATCTTCATGGACACCATTTAATTACACCACTTATATCATGACATTCAAAGGGGTCCAGTCATGGCTGAAACCTTCGGTTAGGAGATTAGTCACATTGGGGAATCACTGGTGTGTCTTGATGCTGGGGATTGGCATGTTTGTCTTCTGTCCCTTATCATAGGGCTTCTCAATGGAGTGGAAGCCTGAGGCATCCCACATAGAATGAGAGAAATTGTATTCCATAGGCTTGTATCTGAGGTTTTCCTCAGCTTCCCATGTTTAACATAGTGTATGATGCAAGTTTAATATCCAACGGAGATGGATCAGACTGATCGAAACACTGATAAGAGTGGATCAGATTGAAGAACCCCCTGGAGGGAACACTGATGTTGGGGCCATCACGTGAGCAGCTTTCTGAATTCTATGACAGGTAATGGGGATTGAAGGGGCATGATCCTACCAGGATGTGGTGGCTCAGGTAAGAATCAAGAAGGATGATGGCATTGGGCTTGAGCCTCAAAAAGACTTCCTACGTATCCTTGTGGTAGGGGATCAATGTGTCCATAGTTTGATGTATCGATGGGACACCTGAAGAGGCGACCTGTGAGAATGAATGCATGGATAAGACACAAAGGAAGTGGAACCTCTGGGTTAGAGCCTGAACTTCCCAAGACACGTAGGATCAAGGGAAAGGTCAGGATGAATCTCGGTTGATGGGCTTGAACCTCATGGTGGCTTCCTACATATCCCTATGGCAGGGAATCAAAGACCACATTGTTTTGGTAGATGATATAGTTTAATGTCATGTGGGACAGGTATGGGGATTACACATTAAGGAGGCCCATGGTGTTGGAGGACTGTCGTGAATAGGGTTGGAATGATCAGGTGGTGGGATTGAACCTTGTTGAGGCTTCCTACGTACCATGCATTAGCACGGATCATAGTCCCCATAGTTCAAGATGGAATGCAATTTAACGTCATACAGGATGGGGGCATTTAGGGATTATTCTATGACGCAGCCCAAGGATATGGGGTCGGTGAACCGACATGAAGGGAGCTGGGGTCCAGATGGGTTGGGGGTTATGCTCTGAGAGTTCCCAACATGGAAATGGGGCTTGGAAAACTGACACGGACACAGTTGGGGACAATGGTTTGGCAGGATTGAACCTCGTGGAGGCTTCAAACGTACCATGCCCTAGCACAGATCAAAGTCCCTATAGTTCGAGATGGTTGGCGCTTACGCTATGAGACGGCCCAAGGTGGTGGGGCTTGAACCTCGTGGATGATTCATACATACCATTCCTTAGCATGGATCAATGTCCTCAGAGTTCGGGATGGTTGGGGATTACACACTGAGATGGCCTATGGTGGTGGGGCTTGAACCTCGTGGAGGCTCCCTACATACCATGCCTTAGCACGGATGAAAGTCCCCATATTTTGGGATGGTTTGGGATTATGCTCTCAGATATACCAAGGTGGTTGTCATGGCCGGTGCTCACTCTATGATCAAAGGAGTCACGCTCAGTGTGATAAACAAGAGGATGCAGAGACCTGACAATCACGTCGCGAAGGGTGCATCCGTGGGAAGTGAGAAGGGGATTACACGTTGAGCTACCCATGGTGCCATGACATACTATAGGATGGAGGCCCGAGGGTGAAAAAGCGCATCCGGAGAAGTATTTGGCACCCAGAAAGAGAGGATGGGCCATGTTCCCTATAACGTCCTCCGCTACCCTTGGGGACCAAAGATGTAAGGAAAGGGCACTATTCCCCACCACGCCCTTGGCTGGCCTTAGTGCTGAGGGAGTGGGGAGGAATAGGGGAATTGCCTCCTGCAAGAATGATTAGGGGCTTACACCAAGATGGTTTCCCTTCCCCGCAGACAAACTCCACTCCAATAAATCACCCCCTATGAGGGATGACCCCATCATCCCCATAGAGATGAGTGGGCATGTAGAATTTCCAAGGTGGGGGGACCCTGTGTGCGAGGCACGAGGCCAGGTCATAGTTTAACGTCATGTGTTGAGGATGAGGTGCTTGGAAGTTTAACGTCATGTAGCTCGGACGAGGTGAGTTGGCTCCATACCCCTAGGTCTTACATAACCTGTGCCCTTTTCTCCTTGTGGAAGCGAAGGCATAAAAAAGGCTGTGGCGGGGGGGTGTCGTGTGGCAAACCATTGAGGTCCACGTTAGCAGGGCTATGTGAAGAAGCAATGGCCATTAGCGTGCCTATGAAAAGAATCATGAGGCAACAAAACGCAACGGGAAGGATTGTCCAAGGGACCATTAAGTTACTTCGTACAAGCCTAGAAGGTTGTACAAGAAAACCATGAATGATACAGATGCCCAGGGTGCACAGGACACCTACGTATGGAATATAGAAGGAGGGCATTGGACGTTCGCGCAAGAGGACGCCCAGGGATCACTGAGGCGAAATCCCCCGGACGATTGCGCACAACCCTTGAGGTGTGCGTGAAATAAAGGGGTCCGGCATGAAATGACCCTGGGCTAGTGTGAAATAAGGGTTTCTTGCACGAAATAGGGGGTTAAGTCTTTGCGCGCGACTCGAAGGGACTGCACGCAAAGGAAGGGACTGTGAACAAATAAGGGAATTGCAAGCAAAGGAAGTAATTACGCACAAAAAAGGAGGATTGTACACAATGGAAGGACCTCTATGTGGCTGGGGATTAGTCTAAGCAATGGGGATCTTGTGCGAAGGCAGATCCTGGGGCGACTTGGTGCGAAAGAAAACCTTACCTAAATGCCATATTGTGCGCGTGCAGAATGCTGATTACGCGCATGAGAGGCGGTTCAAATTTATCATCACTAAAAAGGAATGTTTTTTTATTCTATTTATAGGAATCTAGCGTCGTGGAATTCAGGGTTGCGTGAAATATTTGCGCACTGGAGTCGACAACACAAAATATCAACTGCGTGGGCCACGGGCCCAAAATTATTCTGCGCTGGTGCCGGGACATTTCGTGAATCCCGGTACCTTCCTCATGGGACAAAAAATTTTCATGTGCTTTATACTTTTTTTCGCACAACACCTTCGGTCCCTCCGGACTGGGCCTCCGGTTCCAAATATGACTTCTCTTTTTTTGTTTCGGAAATTTCTCTGGCACTTACGTACTTTTCAGCACCTACAATCATAAACACGTGTCCTATGATATAATGGATTTTCAACATGCTATGAATTTTACGATATCCATTTTTCATTTTAGTTGCCAAATTGGTTTTTTTCCATTATTTGAAAAATCAAATCATGAAATATAATGGAAATTTTTATAGGTTGCATCATTGATACAACTTACATCATAAATATGATGTATAAAATGTGAGTTTAGGAAATTCTTCATGATAAATTTTGTTAATCAATGATAAAAGGTAATACTTCATCAACGATCCTATTTATCAATATAAATATGGTGATGTAGATAAGGGAACATGAATTTAGGAATTACTTCAAAAAACATTATCATGATTGATGAATGTTTGGTCAAGATATTCTTCGGCATGCCGATCAGAAGAAACTCATATCTTCTAACCATACATATACTTCACTATTACATTACTCAATAATTTTAAGGAATCATATAAAGTATTTTTACCTTTTTCTTTCTTTGAAATAGTTCATACTCTTTGGTTGAACTAACCTCTGAAGCATTTTGACATACCGTTATTTCTATAGGTTGCTTTGTCTAAACAAAAGATGTCAATAATACCAAAGGTGTTTAACAATGTCGAGCCTAAACTTGACAAAGAACTACATTTCCACAACTGGGTAGGTCTTATATTTTAAAATTCGTCATGAATTACCTTTGATTTAAGTAGTAGTGAACTATTTTTTGAGTATGTTACCACAAAAAACATTCATTCAAAAACATGGAATAATGTCTCATCATGTCCAAATAGACACATGAGATAATATTTTTGGTTATACACAATAACTTGTTCAGTTTTAATCAATTTCATTGCAATTTTAAGTTATGTGTTTCCGACAACTGACTTAGGAATCACCCTTTCTCAGTTGATTAGAGAAGACACATTACTCCTACTAATGTTTCTCTACTTGGTTATTGTATTTAAATACATATATGTGAAAATCATACTGTATTTTAATACCCAAGAAGTATGTGAGAAAAAAATACTTTATATTGATGAATATAGACTGAACGATAAGCGGGTACTTGCTTCTTGTATTTCAGTTTTCAAACATCCATGAATTTATTTCAATATGTGATGTAAATAACCTCCTATTAAATAACCAACCAAAATTCTTTGAAGAAAATTCCAAAGGTGCCATTTATGTACCTTTTCATGGGCCTTTTTTCCTTGTCATTCAATTTATTCACCATAAGAAAAAAATATGGTGTTATGTCCAATATTCATATTGCTTGGAAAATGTTGCCTTAAAGGTAATGAAGCACTTACCCTATACTGTTTTTTTGTATCCTTAAACGAAACATGAGTACTTTGGTGTAAAGTGTATAAGAATTGGATGACATGAACGATTGTGAACTTTTTTTCACTTTACACAATCCGAGTGTTATCACGACTTTCAAATGTTACTTAGCTTTTTCTTCAAGATTTTTTTAGAGATGAGACTACATGTGATCATCATCCAAGTCATGATGTTGCGACCAAAACTAACATCAAACGTTGATGATAGGATTATGAAAGACCTATCGTATGCATTTTTCATGAGTCTCTTATAATAAATTCTACACCTTTTCTTCCTAAGAGGGTTTAATACGTTGGGACACAAACACCTTAAAATTCTATTATGTTAGTAATGTGGCAAGCGCCTATACTACACATAGAATTTCATGATTTTTTGGACATTAACTTTTTCCAATACTTATCATAGTTTAATTTTTGTATTTATTTTTATTCTCTACAAAATATCTTTAGTGGATTGTAATTTTATGTGATTACCTAATGTGACATTACTAATTATTTAATCATTAAATGTATCCCACTAATTTTTCGAATTCTAGGAACCCTTCATACTAGAATCAGAATACTCTTGAGTAGTCTAGTGGAAAGGATCCTTGAACCTCCCTCATAATCTACAAGATATGTCTATGCCACTCCTCGGAGGGTCCAAGGTAGAATTTTTGCCGGCCAACCACATTAACTTGCAGTTCTTTGATTTTTTGAGTGAAGACCCATCATCAAAAATCATTTAACAATTTACTCATCACTTTCATTTAAAATTAAAATGAGATTTCTATAGATATTTCATTACTGAAGTTTTTGATAAGTCGACCCACCACTTTAATAAGATCTCCCTGGTAGTAAGAGCACCCTCAGCTATGGCATGACCGACACCTAAACACCCGATTTTGTTCAAACTTGAATGATGGAAGGCTGTTACGACTTAATATTTTCTTTGAGAGTTTTATTAGTTTCTGTTGCCGAATGTAATCCATTTCTATTAAACTTTTTCATCTATGTTGTCGCGCTCACAACATAACATTAGTAGAAAAACATACACTGCTTCTTTATGCATTTTATTATCTATTATTTTAGGTATTTTCCAGCTATTCAAAAATGAATAAAATAATAAATAAATGCATAAAGGTAAACTATTATCTAGCTGGTCTAGAGCATCTAAATGACTTAAGCACATCCTACCAGAGTCGAAGCTTGACTCTTGATGTAAATTTCCCTCATCTTGTATGTCTGCTTTATAATCTGGAGTATCAGCCTGTCTTTTCGGGGTCCACATCACGTCTTGGAGTGCCACCACATCTTGGCAGGGTCCACATGTTGTCTTGCATCTTATTGATCAACGTTCACCGCCTCATCTTGGTGGGGTCCACGTTGTACATCGTATTCGTCCGAAGTACAAAATTACTCCCGCACAGGCAAGGAGAACTCAGGTATAAATGTACATAATAGAAATATTGGGAACGAAGGCCCTAATAAATTTTAACCGAAAAATAAAGATCATTTGCATATCATCTATTTAATTAATTACAATCATCGCACATAATTAAAATAATTAATTAAATAAAAGACAACATACAAGGGTTGATTCTCAAGACCAGTAAGCAGGTAAAATAAAGAAAGATAAAAATTCAAATGAATTAATTAAGTATGTGGTTTATCTAAATTAAATTAAATTAATTTAATAATTCAAAAAATTTAATTAATTACTGGTCAGCTAATTAATATAATTTTAATCCAAAAATTAAATTAAATTTAGTTAATTCAATTTAAAACATAAATTGAATTAATTTTATTCAGGTATTAAATTTTATTTATTTTCAACCACTATTAATAAATTAATAAATTAATTTAATTATGTAATTAAATTAATTAATTATATTAACTGAAATTAAATGGGGTCCTGAAACACCCGCTATGGCCTGTTGTGGGTTGCGCCAAACTTGCGCCGACCCATAATGGGCTTGATGAGTAAGGTAAGTCCTCCATAATCCAAACCGGTTGGGCAGACACACTTGAGCCCTACTTTTCGTGATTCGGGTTAGGGAGTACCTCATGGTGAAGACTGAATGTGTCTCAGCTCGCATGACTATCTTGGTCTGATAGGTCTAGAAAGTGGCTATCAAGGAGAGAGGCCACGGTCTGGAGACAGTGGTCGAGACCAGACGGTGGTGGCTCCGCGAGGTGGGGTATGTGATGGCAGGGAGGCTCACGCCTCCTACGGGTACCTAACTACAGGAGGACCCGATACCGGGGTGCACCAGGGGGAAGGCGGGAAGCCAGCGCTTCCTAGTGCGGCTCTAAAGTAAGAGGGAGTCTGCATGGGATGATCTCGGCTATGATAGGAAGCTCGAGGGGTCCGATGGGCCATGCGAGGAGGATGGGTGAGGCCAGTGGTGCCTTTCGTAGGAGCTGGGCGGCTAGAAGTCAGGTAAGAATCCATGAGCATGAGCAGCCAGCGAGACCGGGAGGACCGGCAGCTGCGAGTGGCGGGCAACAGCCTGTTGGGTCACTTGTTCACTACGCGTCGTGTTAAGGGGAGATAGCCACTACGACAAGGATAGGAGGTATGAGGCCAAAAGGAGGCCAGGGAGGCCAGGAGGTAGGAGACAAGGCCACTTGTAGATTTCTGAGTTATGCTCTAGGCTGCTGCATGTAGAGCGGGATGAGAGGGATTGCTAGGAAGAGGCTGCTACTGTTGCAGATTCTCTAAGGGGGTGCTGGGACGGTGGACTCCAGGAAGGCCGGAGTAGAGGCCTTCATGTCGGGAAGAGAAAAGGGTGGACCAGACATAGGCTAGGACCTATGCAGGGGCGACCGACTGAGGCTGAGGAGCGTGGGATGGCTGGGCTTCACGATGTGACAGGACAGTGCGCAGGAAAAGGTGGAGGAAAGGGTGGCCTGGGTAGCGGAATCAAATGCCAGCCAGAGGGCTGAATTAGGTACAACAGGGTGAGGGGCTAGTGGAATTCGGGGATAAAGAGCCTCTTGGCTTCGTGACGCCTGAGAGGAAGACAAGACAGGGTTCCGTATACCCCAACTTTTTCCCTTTTTTTCTTTACTTGCTTGACCAGCCCCCCACAATTTTATTTTCTCCATTTTTTATTTTTCTTTTCCATCCCACCTACCACTATTTTATTTAAATAAATATTTCCTTTGAAGTCTTCTTCCAGCCAAAATTTTTTATTTCGAAAGGCTATTCAATTAGACTTTAAAATTAAAAATAATAAAAATATTATCATAAAATAATATTTTATTATTATTACAATATTATTATAATAAAATAATTTTTATGATAATAATAATAAAATTATTATGAAAATCATAAAATAAAATTATAATTTTCACATAATTATATGTTTTCCACGATGAACTAGATCAATTCAAAAGAATGTTGAATAGTTCTTCGGGATGGAAAAATTAAATACCCAAGATCATACTGCGAATTACATCCAATCTGAAAATTTAAACTGACCATGACTTGATCATTTTTCATTGGAACGCCGCATGGTTTGAACCATTGGGACCGTCTTTGAACCCTCTACTTATATTTTATGTAAATTAATTTTATTTGGATCAGAAAATTTACACGCTCCCAATGATACAACAATTAGGTTCTGGGGCCCACAGCGGAAGCCGTTGGGCCTTGGATTTTAAATGTTTCTTCAGCGGGATGATGGAACTTGTTGTCACCGACGATATGATCCCCTAAAAGGTTTGAGGATACCGCGTAAATTATAATGAGCACAAAACTAAACTGAAAATGTACCCATTTAAAATCTAAATTCACAGTCGACTGCAACTAGTCGATGGAAATCATCGCATGAAGGATCCAAAGCAGGATCCCTCTAGATCATCCACACGCGCTCCAAAAATCTACTGGAACATCAATCGTCAAACTCTGGGTGCTAGCGTGGAAATCCAATGATGCTATTGACGTCCCAAAGATCACCACAACGAGATGCCTTTGATGCTGAAGAGAGATCTTGATCTGAACATCTTGGATTGAGAGCGTCACTCTCTAGAGAGTGGGAGGAGAGAGAGGCTTTGAACATTCATACAAAGAATGAATGAATATTTATTTTCACACAATGGGAGGGAGACTCCACTCTTATTTATAGTGGAATTCCAAAATACCTTGTTGGGTTCCCCAACACCCGTTTATTTTAATGTCCACTAAATAAATAATTTTGACGAACTAAAATGTTCCAATATTATTTATTATTTTACCTTGTACTTTTAATATATATAAAATTTATTACGGGATCAAACCAAGTCATTTAACTTGACTCACTATCCTACTTAATATTAATCGAACCTTGAATATGAAAATAATATTCGTTCGATTAATATTTTCTCATATTTACTGAACTCATAATTACATTAAATAAATTCAATCCAAAATATTCATAATATGAATATTAAGGAATTTATTTAACTCTTCTGGTGATTGGTAACTTGGAAAACTCTCAGACACCATGGCGGGGCCCACCATTTCCATATACAAATTCAATTGAATAGGGCAGATTCTTGAATACACAATTGTGTGTGACCCTCTATGCCCATACCTCGATAGTTGTGAATAAAATCCACAGACCAAGAGCGGAGTCTAGCATCCCATCATGTCCCCTAAGAGATAAGGATATTCATAGAAATGAATACCATCCTATGAACACTGACTATATACGATAATATCTTTTTCATTAAATATCTCATAAAGTAGGATGCACTCTTGTGTCATCGTCCTTATCTTGATTTATTATTTGTTGATCTATCTGGATGGATTTGCCATTCTACTTCTTTGGCCAAAGACTTATGAAGGAAGACCCATCTTTGATCATACAGGCTTGAGATATACAACTTCCTGAATGTGGTAGCCAAAAATCCTTTCTTGACCATTCAGCCAATGTCTTATCACCAACGACACACATAACACAAACTACCTCGCCATGAATTCATTTCCATGGTTTTCATCTTGCATAAAAGTATGTAATAAAATAGTACACATTGGTAATAATATCAAGTAAGAAAATCAATACACATGTTCATAGATAGGAACAACCAATGACACCCAAAACATGTGGTGTTCCTATTGGCGGGTCTGTCCTCATGTTCTCACTACTAGAGATCACCATGTGCGAACATCATGAGAAGTAGTTTCAATGCTTATGATCCCCCAGCACCTGATAGTTAAAATTATGCTGTGTCCAATCAGTATTATGTATCTAGACTATAGAAAATATATTTAAGATTAATGTAATTGTATCTCTATGTTTTCATTATACCCTGGGATCTACTGTAACCTTCCGATACATAAATTAATCATTGGAAATTACCATTATAATAGTGGATGCAGAAAAGTCTACACTATAATGGTAAAAATATGTCATACATAACTACCTGTATACAAGATATGGTAATCAAAAGTACTTCATAGTTGGGTCTAGGGCACCCACTATTTCAACTATTATCAGAGTCCTGGTGTATGGATACATCGGTAGCCAGTACCAACACTGGATTTCATAGAATGAAATTCAAACTCAAAACACTTAACATTGTTTCCCTAAAAAAATCCCATAGACTATTGGTCCGAAAGTAGAACTTACCACCTATGACACAACTCTATCATGATCCGTTTTTATGGGGAGTGTGTTGTGACTCCCAAAGACTACCTCCAATAAACCTGGGGCTGGTAACTAGAACCGAGTTGTCATATCACTAACCTGAGAGGCATTTCTTAAATACCTGTATGCAGACACCCATCACCAAGCCCAAAAAATAATGAAATTTTAAAACCACTAAGAAAAAAATGAATTCATTCCACTATATCCCAACCAACAGAGTACAACATGAACGTAAAGAAAGTAATCTAAACCATACCTGAATAAAATGATACCAAGAAGGTTCTATAAACAACATGTCCAACCAATAACCAAATGGTATTGGGACTGATGTCTGTAGTTGTATGATCACAACTAATCATTCTAGATCTCATAATGTACCATCGATTCTTAGTCTGCCTTGGACTCTATCAAATGGTCTCTCTTCTTCACAAGATAATTAATGTGTTGGAAAATCCATTGCTGGGATGAGTATAAAAATACTCAGTAGGACACCTGAAAACCACGAGAGAATATAAAAACAGAATGTACTGTCATCTGTACACAATTTTTTGTCTACAGAAAACATAAGAATATCCAGATATACTCAATCCAAGACATGTAGTCTAGAGGTAATTCATAGCTACTACATACCAACACTGGGGATTCATATCAAATATTCCAAGAAGCACTAATCCGGGAGAACACACATTGAGTCTGTTAGCATTGAGGACATTCGTTTAAGAAGTACTATTCATCAGGAACCATCATGAGAGAGATACACTGATGGATCTAAAGAGAGAGAAATGATACACAGATAATGACAACTGCTATGAGCATGGTGTGATACCAACGAATCAATCTAGACTAATCTGCTATTTAGAATATCGACTACCTATAAAGTTGTTCTTGTCAATAATGGTGAATCCACCTAGGGAATGAATATTGAAACAAGTATCCCACTCTAGTCCTCTAGAGGGATTCCACAACTCTATCTTGGAATTCCCACTGAATGGATCATAGTCCTATGAGTAGGAAATAATTCTTACGTACCTTCAAGGGAAGTGATAAACAAAAATGAACCCTAATGAATATTTTCCAAGATAGAAAGGAAAATATAATCAATCCAGGTAGAAACGAGTACACGACGTGAAGTAGGGTGACACTATATGTCCCTTGACCCTGGGTACTATAAATGTACAATGACCCATGTCTTTAAAACATGTATTGCATATGATGGGTATACATCGTGTTGAAGGAGACACATGTCTTGTCCTTGAAGCTGGGGTCTGCCCGTGTCTTATGCTCGTTTTCTAGTACATAGTATAAACCCGTGTGTCAAGCCATTAAACAGTACATTGGGTAGTCTGTGTACTTCGTCCATACGAAGTCATGTTATGGGGTACACACCCTATAGGAAACCCATATACTCAACCTCATGACAATGTATCTCCTAAGATACTGGTTGAGTCTCTGGGAAGTACCTACACATCATGTGAATAGGGTCACTTGTTGTTTGATATTTAAATATTCTAAAAAACCCTAGCCTCCACTCATTGGGGGCCACATGCCATGTAACCCCACGTTATATGTTGTTTTCATTAGTATTTTCCAGAACACCAGGTTCTTCTTTTGAACTCATCGTCCGATCTTCTGGATCTTGTTTCTGGGATCTGTTTTCCCCGAATCTACTTATCCAAGGTTTCCTCTCTACCCTCAAATAGAATTTATGTATTTTACGACTTCAATTAGCTTGGAAATCAATTTAAAACCATCTTGATGCAAACTTCTCAATGAACAGTTTCTCTCGATTCCCTTAAATTCTTCCATCATCATCACTATCCAACCTCTATTAGGTTATCCTGATACTGGATCTCGAATTTTGAACAGTTTTTCCATGAAATTAAGTAGAAACAGTCAATCGTTAATTAATGCTCGAATAATGATGATCTTAAGAAGAAAAATCAATGGAGGAAAATCACAATTAACGAATCCAAGGAACAAACCATTGTCATTGTTCATTGCATCCTTGATCTATTCTCATAATAATGATAAAAAATTAGAACAATAATCAATCCATGTAAATCCCGCAATTAATGCCCATCCCGCAAATCAGGACTGAACCGCAGATCAATGTGTTTGTTGGATGGTATGCGTTCATCATTTAATAAATGAATAAGTAACGAAATATGAAATAACACATCCTAACTGGGAATCAGATCACTAACTATTGAAGATCGATTGTCACTAGAAGGATTCCTCAAGAATGACATTTATTGATCTTCTATCTAGATTTATATTATTTCCTAGTGAGAGAAATCTTTCGAGATTTCTCTTGAGAGACACTGTGGAATTTCAGGGTATTGAACCTAACCACAGATCAATAACTAAAGGTTTATTTAAAAATAATAATAAATCTATTGTAACATCACTGAATTGGAAAAACTGAAATATAAAATAAATATTTTATTTTATTTTATTCATTAAAAACTTCTGTTTCTAAATTTAACAGATGACACAAAATGTCCAATGTTAGGTCATTCCAAAGTTAAAGTTACTTCTTTGAATGTAATCGTGCCCCATATTTTTTATTTGGGAAACTATTTGGAAGTTATTTCACTTTTTTAAGAAAACCGTGTGCGTGTGCTATTTAAAATTTTAGTATAATTCAAACATTTATTTAGGGAACACCAGGACTCAAAATCAAACACCATCTAAGTGCATGGTTTCAAATATATCCATGTAATATTTAAAATAATTACACTGAATATTTGGGAAATTACAATAAAATCCCCTAGGAGTGTCAAACAAGGTGTGCAGTAAGACATGTTGTCATGTACCATGTTACCCCGAGCTAGGCCTGTAACACCTTTTCAGAGTTCTTACTCCTAGGTATATCTATTCCAGAACCACATCTGTTTGTAGTATCCATACATGGATTTATTTTTTTGATAAACCCCTTACCGTATACTAACCAAAATTTGGGGATGTTTTCTTTCACTTAGCTTTATCCCTATGGGTTTTTACTAGGGTAATCTAATCCTAATCCACAAAATAAAAATATGTCCCATAGATAAAACTATGATAACCCTTATCTTTATTACACATGAATACATGACATAATTTCAAAAAATTACACATAGTAGAAACCAAAATATTGATAGGTATAATTTATTTGTTAAATTAGGTACATTATATAACAACTTAAAACATGAAAATAAACATCTTTATTTAAATCATCCTTGACTGACCAAAACGTTCTTTCATACTTAAAACAACATTGGATAACCTGAGGACATACATTAGATTGTTCTGGGCTATAAATCCTAGTAAGGGAATAAAAAATGAAGAAATGTGGAAGAAAATATATGTTAGTCAATTGGTTTATCAATGGATCATAAAAGTAACATGAATAATAACGCATGATATATCATGAAAATCATAACATGTAAAATGTGGAAATAATATAAAACAGTTCATCATAAACATAAGTCATGGATAAAACCTCCAAGAATTCATGGTAGAAAAATTCCCATATAGGAATCAGGTAAACCCCAATCCCAACATTAATTATCATTATACTATAGATTACCCAATGTATTGGTGTTCTATCATGACATACCCTTTATAATCATTTAATTATCAGGCTTATGTGTTAAGCATAGTTCATACAACATGGATTCAGTTAACCTAATAATTTATTACACAGCCAAGGAATGTGTAATAAATACAGGTAAGTCCCCAATAAATAATTATATGTGCAAAAATGTGAATACTCTTGATATAGAAATAGGCATGGTATTCACTACACAACTATTTTGGAATCGAATATCACGCTGCAATTTTAGAAACATGAAGACATCATATAAAATTACATAAAATCGGTTAATGAGAGAGAAATTTGTATCTCATCAGCTATACATGAATTATATAGTAATAAGTACACGGTAATACATTCACTTCCATATGTAATTGTAAATAGAATGTGTAAAAAATTAATGAAACTTTATGAAATATGAAAATGGAAAGAACCCTTACCAAATTTTGATATGGTAATTAGTGTACATAAAGGTTCCAGGGAGGGTAAAATGGGATTGAAGGGTGATCTAATCATTTATAAATAAAATTTATATTATGGGGATATTTAATAACATATCCCAACATAAAAAAAGTAATTTAAAGACATAATATAAAAGAAGTTCTTAATAAAAGAGGAGAGTGGAATATGAGGATCCCTTACTAGAATGTGTGACTCCAAATCCATGGGAGATGCATCTTGGGAGCTTGAGGATGTCGTGGGAGGACTCTATGGAGTATAGGTCTGAGTTTGGACGTGATTCAAGGAGTTTTAGTGATGAGAAATTGGATCATTTTGGGTTTATATAGGAAAGGAGGGATATATATTTATTACATAGGATTTGGACTCTATAAAACACGATATCTAATACCACAAACCATACATTGGTTTCATCCAATGGGTTCTTCCAAAGGGTAGTGGTTAATTTTATTCTACATGTTTAAGAGTAAATGATAATCAAATAATTCCATTACTTATGTAGAGGTGATTTTCACTCTCAAAAAATATGTTTAAAATCAGAAAATATATTATAAGTCTTGGAGGGTTCAATAAGGATTTATAAAATAAATCAAATAAAAAATAAAATCACATTATTATAAAGTGAATCATATATTTGGATGATTTAAACTTATATATTTTTTTATTAAATCACTATTAGGTCATTTTGATGTCATAAAACATATCATATATTTATATAGTATTTAATTTTTACACAAAAATATGATTGTCTCAAAAAATAAGTAAAATTAAGTATGTGATAGTGTCGATGTTATAATTTCAAAAATAATATTCATTTTATCTAAATATTTTTTAAAATATATTAATTTTCACTTTTAAAATATAAACTAATAGTTATTGAAAAAGATGGGTTTTTGACAAATAACTATTTTTTTAATCCTAATAAAATTACATTTGACTTCATAAAAAATTTATATGATAATTTATAAATAATTAATAATAATATTTATTAATATTATTTTATTAAAATATTATCTATTTCAAAAATCCATTAATTCATAAAAATATATTTCTTAATTGAATTTGAATAGTAACCAAATATACTATTTGTTCTCTAAAAATTATTTGAAAATAATAATAATAGGAAAATATATATTCATTGCATTATAATATATATATATATATATATTCATATTTCGAGGGTCTTGATACCTACCCCTTTAATACACTGTCATACCTCCTAAGAGTACTGTGCGTGGTGGTGGGGTTGTCATGGGGTCGTTCAGTGAACAGGGTTTTGGTCGTGATCTTGATGAGCTTGAACTTCTCCCGTAAATGGTTCCACTTGTTCTTAAGTTATTAGATCTTAGATTGTGCTTGGTCTATGGTAAATTCAATAAATTATTACTCCCTTAGAAACTCTGACAAATGCTCTTCATGGGGTATGATCCTACGGGTTGTGGATATCACTTCCCTTGTGTGTGTCAAAAGGATTTGTCAAAACCTTATATTTATATTAGTCATGTGATCATTATTAGACAAATATATTTTCAATGGTAATGATACTTTATGGTAACTTAAATCCAATTGGATATAAAAAAATAAGTGAAAGTGTTTTCTATAACAGTAAAAAAATTAATTAAATAATAAATGAATTTTATTCATAATATTTGAGGCTGTTATAGGTTGTCACAACAAAATCACATGGATAATTCCCCAGCGCTGAGGGGAGATTATCTGTAGTGAAAAAGAATGAATTTTAGATTTATATCATTTTTGAAATAGCAGGTCGGGTTTTTACATGGAGTATAATGTGGAAACACATTGTGTGCATATTTTAGTGGGATTTTCCAAAAAACCCATCACCTTATATTTAATTAATTAAGACCATAAAACAATTATATGATGATTAATCCCATTACATTCCATGTAAATGTTCTTCTGATGATTTTTGAGCCCATTTTCCTTTTAAACAACCCGCACCCTCTTGAATGAATCTCAACTTACTAAGAATCCATATTAACACATAGACCCATTTATACACAGACTCTATTAACTACAACAGGCATACATCCCTGATCTTTAAGTGATTTTATCCAAGAGGACTCTCCTTCCCCAAAGTGGAATCAACCACTAATTCTAAAACAAAAAACTCAGAGAGAAAAATACCCAGAAAAAGATAGGATTTTACAACCTCCCCACCATATAACAGCTCATCCTTGAGCACATTAAAGTGTCACTATGAAGTCTTAGCAAACAAGTTTGGCCATTGTGTTTTTCATATTAGACTCTCTCTCTTAGATATCCTCATGATCTCGCTCATCCTGTAACTGCACTTCAACCAAAGGTATAGTTTGACCTCAATGATATTTCTCACAACGATCCAAAACACATATTATATAATTCTCGAAGAACACATCAACACAAAGCTCGATTTCTATGAAATATATGAAATGGGAAGGGTTTAGATGATATATTAATAGTCGTGATAGGTGGAATGTATCATGAATGGCACTTAGAATTGTGGAAGGGCTGAACAGTACGCCACTAGACCGACCCTAGCCACTATTTCAAATGGATAGACAGAAGTGGGATCTAGCTTTCCATTATTACTAATATGACATTTCCCCAATCTAAGAGAAACCATAAGTAAAACCTGATAACCAACATTGTATTCCATAGACCATCTCTGATATTCTGTAACTGATTTTTACTTACTCTGCACGGTCACCAATGATTTTCTGATCAACTAAACCTATTCGAATGTCTCCTTCATGATACTAGTCCCATAAGTACTGACTCACCTACCTCTATCCAACAAAGAATAGAATGAAACAACATTCCATACAATGATTCAAAGGGTTCCATTTGGATCGATCACAACTTTCTAAAACTATACGCCAACTACAAGAGTAAAATATGGTGCTCCTATGAACCACTAAAATCCCGAAAACATGATTGTAGATTATCCTCTATAACCTAAATAGTCTGATCATATTTACCATCAGTCATTGGATTATAGGTTGTTCTTAAAATAACTCATGATCCCATGGATTTATAATGACCCCACCAAAAAAATTATGTTAAATTAGTTAATATATGTTGGAAATAAGGTTGTACTTCGCTAGAAATGTATTATAGTCGGTTTTTATTGTCAATACTCAAATTTATGATCAGGGAGTTTTTATGGAAAAAGATCTTATAGTAAAAGCTCACTATAGTATGGAAGGTGGGCTTATTTCATAGTTTTTTTCAAAACAATTATGGTCCAAAATGTGGAGGAAGAGGCTAACATCGTGAAAGGATGTTTTCTAGGAATGAAAATTTATAAACAGGGTAAAATAATGGGTTTCATGAAGATTATGACGACTTCCATAATGATATTGAACATTGAGAACATAGATGTTGTTCTTCATGATTATGATAATTGGAGTATCATGAGCACGAGATGGTTTTATGGATTTATTCATTACAACATAAAATATCAATAGAGAGTCATGAATTTGGAATTTCCAAGAAGTTATTATTGAAAGATATGAAAAATGTGTTGGAGGAAGTGGAGAACCATGAATAGTTGAGAATATAAATATAAGGCTCCTCCACTTCATTTTACACAAATTTATTTAGGGAAAATAAAAAATCACTCCAATTTCATGAATCTAAGGGAGATCCATGAATTTGGGTTTCTATGCGGGATTGAGCATCATGAACGGATTAATTATGTATTGAGTTATTATAATGATTCTTAGTAATTGGTCCTCTAGGATTATAGGTTTTTCCACATTTACTAAATGAGCTCTATGCTGGTAGGGTGTTTCATGAAGATAGTGATCTTCATAAAGGATTTTCATTATAGATTATTTTTAATATCAGTTTTTTAGTGAATTGTTCATTAAAAGTGCATCAACTAAAAACTATGGTGTTAGAAGAGTATTATTCTAGTTAGGTAAAAATAATTTCATTCCAATCTATTGAAGAGTCCATCACATTGACCAACTGAGTTAGACTTCTCCCCAATCAGTGAGCTAGGGGGAGTTAATGGATGATTAAACACTAAATGAGGCAAATATTCATAGTTAGTATATACAATGTTCATGTTCTTTATTATTCATAAAAACAATTTCAGTGCATTTTACACTTTGAAAATAATTTCACATTATGATTGTAATTCCTTCTTAAAATGGACTATTATGTGCTACATTTTTGGACATCATTTAAAGTAACCAATGATATTTATTTTATTTTGGTATTTAATTTTAAGGTTTATAATTATATTGGGAAAAATTCATACTTGTGTATTGTTGGAGGATTCACATTAGAAGACCACCAAAATGGGATTTCATGCAAACAATTCTGGAGAAGGAAGATTGGACACCAACCCACTAATGAGAATGTGGGGCCCAACATACAGGCCTAATGAATACATAATATTGTAGGATTATAGAGGACATACAGAAAAATGAATAAGTATTCCGGATCCAATACTAATTCGAACTTCATGATGATTATTAAGGTGGACCAATTTGGAGATAAAATTCTGTGTGAGATTCTTAGGCCCATAAAATCATCGCACCAATTTAATCATATCTCAGAAACAATATATTCTATTGGGATGAAACATTATATAGAGATAGAGGACATACTGATATTAATTTTTTTCTTCTATGTCCCACTCCAATTCTTCAATATTTAAGTTCTTCCAGGCACCTCTATTCTGTGGAAGCAAGTTGGCTGCCACCAGGGGTCAAGGGTGTAAAAGTCTACTCTCTCTTAACATTCCACCCACCTAGGCCCACAACCATTAATTTAGGTGAAATATGATGTTTTATGATTTACCCAAGGATTCAAAATTTCATATTTAAGGTAATTTTGGTAGATGATTTTATGATCCTTTGATCTTTTTTTCATTGTAATGTTATTATGTCGATTTTTCTTTGTAACATTCTTTTATCTCATGTAAGTTGGTCGAATCACCTTAGTTCTTAATAAAATTTATTCATTTCCTCTTATTATGTCTTTATTCTTAACACTTTGATATATTTTCCTTAAGGTGTGAATTTATTCACACCATACCTCGTGATATTATTCACCCAACGGTAGAGTGATTGCTTTGTTTTTATTGTTTTAATGTTTCTTCAATTCCTCCCTCCAGAGTCTACTTTCTGCTTCCATTGAAACCATAAAATCAATGGAGGGACAACTGTTTTATGGGTTGATCCAAGTGAGTAGAAAAAGGCTGGTTTGGAAATTATTTCTTACTCCATTAATTTCTAATCACTTCTTTTAATTGAGAATTTTGTTTGAAGATCTTTAAACTCCATCATCCTGGTTGAATTTAAAGCCACAGACTTCAAGTGATAATGCGAACCTTTACCTTGAAGTGATGAAAAATTTGATCCTTCACGTGTATAGGTGATTATTATTAAAGGTTGTAGGTATTAAAAGAGTTTGTGATGATGTTTTTTGATCTTGTTAAATGTACCCATTTCAAATATAAGAAATTGAAATCATTAAAAAAGGGATTCATCGAATCCACCCCAAGCGATAACCTAGGATCAAATCATTATCTTAATTTGAATTAACTTAAATATGTTAGTGATACCCTAAAACCATATAAAATCAAACCAAGTTGGCCAATTCATAGACCAAAAAAATATATAGAATGTATGGTTCTGTAGGTTACTTCTTAGGTGTTTGAGGATTCGAGAACCCAAGCTAAACTACAAGGACTGTTCTACCATCGTCTCTTGGGTAAATTTGACTGTGAATAAAATTTTGGCACCATTTACAGGGACCCATGTAAGTTATCTCAACACCTATTCTATTCTCCCACATTTCTTCTATTCTCACCCATGATCTATTATGTTGTCCCTTTCTCATGTTTTTTCTTTTGGCTCATGTATGCCTACACCCGTGATCAATCAAACCGTCTAGTTAGGGTGGAAAGTCCTAGGGTTGGGGATTCAAGTGAACCTAGGGAATTGTTTCCATTATATAATAATCCTATTTATATTCTAGAGTCCGGAATTGATCCCATTTTAATGGAAGTTCTTCAAGGAAACCAACTCATGAACCCGGGTGGAAACCAAAATGGAAATCCAAATGAGGCAGACCCAAACTTTGGGAACACAGTTGATCAAACCATGAATGACTACCTCACACCTGCCTGGACCAATGCCCACTCATGAATTAGACACAACTCCAAAATATATTCCAACTACATATTTAAACCCCATGTCCTAATCCATCTTCCCAGATTCCATGGAATGGAGTCAGAGATGCTCTACCTTCACATTAAGGAGTTTAATGAAATTGTTGAAACCTTATGTCCCCCACATCGACATGAATCATCTAAGATGAGTCTATTTCCTTTCTCTTTAATGGATCAAGATAAAAATTGGATAAAAAATTTGAGGCCATCATCCATAAACTATTGGGACTAATTACAAAGAGATTTCTACAAAAAATACTTTTCCCACCCCAAAACAATTGCACTTGAAAAGAGTATCCAAAACTTTTTTTAAAGAGTAGAGTCATTAAATGAAATATGAAAGAGGTTCAAGGAAACTCTAAACAAGGTTCCACACAATGTTTTTTCTATTCCTGATCAATTTATAATTTTCTATGAAGGGTTGGGTCTGGGGAACAAACAATTAATTGGCATGATGTGTAATGGAACATTTAAAAACAAATCCCAAAATGATGCTTATGAGTATCTGGAAAGCCTTTCTGAATAAAACCAAACATGGGGAACTTCACCTTATTCTGAAAATCCAAAAAGAACTACTGGAATTCAAACACTTTGAGAATAGGGAATCCTTAGACCTAAACACTAAGAAAACTCTAGGAATGTTGAAGAGATAGACCTTAGTAAAGTCCATGAAATCCAAACTGTAAAACCTGTTGTCACAATTTGTGACAAATATGACCATAAGACAGACAACTACCCAACCATTCCATCTATGAAGGATGTTTTTTAGGAAGAACCCCAGTGTATGTAAATGCATTTAACATTAAAAATCCTCAATACCAAAACAACTTCAAAACAAGGTGTAATGACCACCCAGGCATCCACTAGAAAGATAAACAACATCCTAGCCAACCACAGGGACAAAATCCTTACCCCCATAAGAACTATCAAACCCATAACTAGTACCAAACCCAACCAAACCAATACCAATATCCACCAGTCCATTTTCAACATACCATCCCACCTCCAAAATATACCCCTAGGATAAACCAATCTTCTCAAGCACTAACCCAAACTGTTCCACAAATCCTACATGAACAACTGTGCAAACAAATGGAAATGTTGAACTCGGATGTCTCTTCCCATAAACAAGAACATCAAACCATCAATACTGGAAAGGAACCCAAGCCTACTCAGGAGGTACCATACTCAACATCAAGGTGAGAGTAAAGTGGTACTCAAACAACTCATGAAAAACTAAAAGATATGTCTATTTTAAGAAGTGAGAAATAAATTGATAAACCTGATCAAATAAGTCCAAACCCATGCGAAGCTTCAAACTATAATGAAAATTCAAATGAACCACAAGATCAAACTAATGAAACGGATAACAATGTGAAGGAAACAACTCTTCACCAATGAACCATAGAAACTAAACCATTTACTCAACTCATGATTGGAAAACGAAGCCTAAATTGAGTGAAACATTGAGGGAAATATTCTCACAAGTAAAATTGAACATTCCCCTTCTCAATGAAATCCAAACCATACCTTCTTATTAAAATTACCTTAAAGACTTGTGCAATTTTAAAGGAAAATATTGACATAAGAACCAATTCCTTTTTGCAGCTAATGTGAGTACCACCATTCATGGGACCATTCCTCCTAAGATGAAAGAACCAGGTTTCCCTTACATCAATGTTGAACTTGGATAGAAAAAAGTTTTCAAGGCCAAGTGTGACCTAGGTGATAGTGTCAATCTCATCCCCTATGTTGTGTAATGCTAGTTAGGCCTAGAAGAGTTCCACCCCAAATTTGTCACACTTCAACTTGTGGATCATAGCATTAGGGTTCCAAAGGGTATTTAAAGGATGTTTTGGTAAAGGTTGAAAACTTCATCTACCCTACTAACTTCATTGTCCTTGACAACCATCAAAATATAGGAAATACGGAACACACCCCAATCATCATTGGTCATCCCTTCCTTACAACAATCATCCCTATTATCCAAGTCCAAAATTGGAACATGACCATCACCTTTGGAAACAAGAGTCTAGAATTGAATATCTATAATGAAAGATCACAAATAGGGGATGATGAGGACATTCATTAAGTAAATTTTATTCGTTGCATTGATAATGAATCCATAGAACATCAAGGAATATTTTATGGATATTTAATTGAGGATGAGATTGAATTATTTTGTTTACATGAAGTAAGTTTATCTTCTTGGCTTGAATCATTTTCAAATTTATATTATGATGAAGTCTTAGGTCCAACAATTAGTGAAACCTTTCAGGAAACCACTTTCATGGAGACCACTCCAACATCCTTCCCTAAATATTATCATGACAATCTATTAGCCGAAAATTATAAATGTGGGGAATCAATCATATATAAAACATTAGGGGAAAAATTCATCTTGATCCAATGTCCTAATATTCTGATATAATTATGAACCAACCACATCTTGAATTGAAGGAAATTTCTACTGCACTCAAGTATGCCTTCCTAGGGGACAATAAAAAACATCATATTTTCATTTATTCTTATCTTGAATCCAATAATGAGGGGATGCTTCTATATGTCCTTAGGAAACATAATAAATCCATTAGTTAGACCCTGTCTAATATTCCTGGGATTATCCCTCTTATCGGGACTCATAGGATTGTTCTAGAATCTGATTCCAAGCCATATCACCAAACTCAATGGTTACTCAATCCTAATCTCATGGATGTAGTGATAATATAACTTCTAAATTTTTTAAAATCTAGAATCATATATCCCATATCTTCGAGTGAGTGGGTCATCCCAATCCATGTGGTTCATAAGAAGACAAGAATCACAGTGATAAACCAATATAAATGGAGATATTCTTCCAACTAGGGTGAGCAGTGGATGAAGGGTCTACATTGACTATAGGAAGCTAAACTGATTCACCATGTAGAACCATTTCCCATTACCATTCATTGATCAAGTCCTTGAGAGAGTGGAAGGTCATGCCTTCTACTATTTCTTAGATGGGTACTTGGGGTACAATAATATTGAGGTATCCTTAGAGGATCAAGGGAAGACTAAATTCACCAGTCCATTCTACACCTTTTCCTTCAAACGCATTCCCTTCGGGTTAAGCCATGCCCCTGGAACATTTTGGCAGTGCATGATGGGAATCTTTTGAGACATGGTAGGTTATTTTCTTGAGGTCTTCCGAGATGACTTCTCTACCTTTGGGGATACATTTGAGGGATGTCTGAGGAATGTGGATAATGTATTGTAAAGATGTGAAGAAAAGAATCTTGTCCTAAACATGGAAAAATACTATTTCATAGTTAATGAGGGACTAGTTCTAGGCCATCTGGTCTCATGTAGGGGTATTGCTGTTAATAGAGAAATGGTTTACATAATTATTCAACTTCCATCACCCAGAACTGTTAAGGAAGAGAGGTCTTTTCTTAGGACATTCTGATTTCTATAAAAGATTCATCAAGGAATTTAGTTCAATCTCCCATCCCCTTTGTGCTCTAATAGTAATGGATGCTATGTTTTTTTGGAAATACAGATTTTAGGGTTCATTCTCAGCCCTCAAATCCTATCTCAACTCTCCTCCCATTTTGAAATCCCCAAATTGGAACCTTCCTTTCGAAGTTTTGTGTGATTCCAGTGACTTTTCTGTATGAGCTGTGATAAGACAACATTGTTATAAAAATCCTTATGTCATTGCTAAGGCAAGAAAATCTTTAAATGACCCCCAAATCAACCACACCACCACTGAAAAAGAGTTTCTTGTTGTTGTCTTTGTGTTAGATAAATTCAGGTCATATCTCTTAGGATCACCCATCATTGTCTTCACTGACCATTCATCCCTAAAATACCTTTCCCAAAAACAGGATGCCAAGGCTAGACTAATTAGGTGGGTCCTTCTCTTATAGGAATTTTACATCAGAATCAAGGAAAAAAGGGTGATGAAAATTTTTTAGTTGATCACCTCTATAGGATGAAATTCAAAGACAACTCAAATAACCTTTTTGTGTCTGATTCATTTCCTGAAAAACACATATACTCTGGGAGTGACTACCCTTGGTATGCCGACATAGCCAATTTCTTAGTTATAGGAGTCATTCCAAAATTCTTAAGGACTCATTATTGAAGGAAATTCTTTTCTGATGTTAGGCACTATGTGTTTGATGATCCATACCTCTATAAGTTTTACCATGACCAAGTCATTAGGAGCTGTGTCCCAGAATCAGAGCAAGTGTCTATCCTTAAATGTTTTTATAGTGAGGCATGTGGAAGTAATTTTTCTTCTAATAAAACATCTGCTAAGGTTCTTTAGTGTGGTCTCTTCTGGACTACCCTATCAAGGGACTCCTAAAATTTTTTTCAAATCTTTTCTAAGTGTCAACAAGTAGGGTCAATCATGAAAAGGAATCAAATGCCACACACTCCCATCTTAGTGATTGAAATCTTTGACTACTGGTGATTCGATTTCATGGGTCCCTTCCCAAACTCTAGGGGATACATATACATTATCTTAGTTGTCGATTATGTCTCAAAATGGGTTGAATCCATTCCCACCAAGTCTAATGACCCTCATGTTGTGATCCAGTTTTTGAAAGAGCACATATTTTCTCAATTTGGAATTCATAGGGCTATAATCAGTGATTGAGGAACCCATTTTTGCATATTTCCATTATCTTCACTCATGTCTAAGCATGGTATTTCTCATAAATTTCCCACTACATACCATATTCATACCAATGTTCTAGATACTTGATAAAATAGGGAGATTATGAATATTCATGAAAAACATTCAATCCTTCTAGGAAAGATTGGTCTGAGAAACTCTTGGATTCTCTTTGGGCTTATCAAACAGCATATAAAACCATTTTAGGAATGTACCCATATAGGTTGGTTTATGGTAAAGCATGAAATTTGGAAGTGGAGATTTAACATAATGCATTTTGGGAAATTAAGAAAATTAATTATGACTACTCAATGACTGAAACAAAAAGGAAATTAGATCTCAATGAACATGAAGAACATAGGATGGAGGCTTATGAAAATTCAAGGATCAATAAAGCTAAAGTACAAGCCTAACAATATCGAAATATTAAAACAAAACACATTGTACCGGGTAAACCTGTTATTTTGTATATTTCTAAACATCATTTACACCTGGAAAAGTTGAGGTCCAGATGGTCCGGTCCATACATAGTGCATAAGGTATACCCCCATGGGGCTGTTGAAATTCAAGATCCCACCAATGGTCAAACCTATAATGTTAATGTCCATAGAGTTAAACCATTTATTAAACCATTCCAAAAAAATGAAGTTGATGTAACCATGTGTGAAGAAACCCTATATGAGGTAAATACTTAAATAATTAAGGGTCTATGTCGAGCTAGAGACATTAAACCAAAGCATTGCATGAGAGAAAACTGGTGGGTTTCATCATTGTGAATCATCTTTATTAAAAAAATAGGATTAATTAATAGTTTTGATATTTTAGAAAAATAGATTTTTGGCCTATTCTTCTATTATGATTACAGATGCGTTTAAAAGGGGAGCGCCATATTCATCTATCTCATGTGGTGTGATCCTTGAGTAATACCATACCTATAAATTTAAAAAGAAGACAATGTATCATCAGTTTATTTTATTTTATTTTTTTGTGTTTGTAGGTTAAAATAAAAATACAAAAAAATAATAATATAATAATAATAAAAAAGGACACGTCATAGGTCATGGGACAAACCCCATCATAACTGGTGAAGCTGCGGGGACTTGAACCTGGGACCCAAGGGAGACAGTGGCGCGCACTTACAACTAACCTATGACTTATTGTGTTTCCCTATTCTATAATTTTTATATATATACTTATATTTTTCTTTCATTATTATAAATAAAAAAATATATATAATTTTTTTTGTTCTTTTGTTCGTGTTTTTCTTTTTTTCCAACTAGGGAATTCTCAGAGTGACATCGAGATCAAGGGACTAAAAGGGAGCAACAAGAATTTCAACATCAACCACCAGGTGAATTCATTCCATGATCCTCGTTTTCAATTTCTGTTTTGAACTCCCATTCTCTGCCTCTACCCCCTTCTAAATTTTCTTTTCTTTAAACACTGGGGATAGTGTTATTTTATGTTGGGTGGGGAGATAAAATAAAATTTCTTTTGTGACAAAAAAGAAATTAAGGATTTCAAAATAATGGGTTCTTTAATGGATGGAAAATTTTATTTAACCATGAACATGATAATAGACATTTTACATATTTATATTGAATATAAAATAATTTATCATGCCCTGATTTTGATTTTAATTCTTGTATAATTTCATGAGCATAAATTTTGGAAAGTGTGGCTATGTAATGTGATATTTCAAGGTTTATATTTTCATCCAAATAAAAAAAATCACAACACACGTTCTTTGGATATTGGGGTTTTAGTTTGAGTTCATGGTTCCCCCCAAATAAATAGCATAATTTTGGTGATCATTTTAGTTTTAATATCAGTATTCAATAAAAAAGAATTTAAAAACCATATATTTGCACGTATAGAAATGAAATGACCTAATGTGTTGATTTGGGCACATGGGGGTTATGACTCCATATTTTTCTAGCCCAGAGTTAGTAATCTTATCTGTATTTTTGGAAATTTTACTTATTTTTTGACGGAGCTAACTCGAGATGATGACTGAGTATGTGGGATTCACATGGTTCCCTATGGTTTTTGAGCCTGTGAGTCATCGGAAAAGATTATCTACAGGTGTTGACTCTTTTGAGTGCTATTTCAATTACCATGGAAAAATTTCAAAAAAAAAAAATACAGTTAAAAAAATTCAATACTCATCTTAATATTATAATTTTATTCCACCTAGCACTTACATAATTTCCCTCTTGAATAATGTTGAACCACCATGTCTAATTTGATGCACAACACATCATCACTCTTAATTGATATTGTATGAAATATGGTGATGAATTTGAACAAATAAATGGGCATGGGATTGGGATCATCTTATGAAACTATCATGTATTAAAATATTTTGATGGTTTTCATGATATTTTTGGTATAAGGGTTTTGGTGAACATTGTTTAGTAAAATGTTTTTGGAAAAGGGAATTCGAATTTGATATTGTTGGGATATATTTTTCTCAGGATTAGAAAAACTCATGTTGTGGGTGTGATTAGCCACTAAATGAGGCTAATATTCATTGCTAATATATATAATATACATTTTATTTTTTATTCATAAACACTATTTTAGTTCATTTTACACTTTGAACATCATTTGACATTATGATAGTAATTCCTTCATGAATTGTGATATTATGTGCTATATTTTTTAACATAATTTAAATAACCCAATGATCTTGATTTTTTTTCATATTTAATTTTTTTGTTTATAATTATATTGGGAAAAATTCATACTTGTGGAGTGTTGTAAGATCCACATTGGACGACCGCAAAAATGGGATTTCATGCAAACAATTTTGGAGAAGGAAGATTGGACACCAGCCCATTAATGAGAACTTGGAGCCCAACATAAAGGCCCAATGAAGTCCAAACTTCTTGGGATTCTAGAAGACATATAGAGGAACAAATAATGATTAAGGATCAAATACTAATTCGGCCTTAATGGTTGCTATTAAGGCTTCCCAATTTAGAGATAAAATTCTTGTCTAGATTATAAGGCCCCTAAAATAATCCCACCAATTTAATCATATATCAGAAACCACATATTCTATTAGTCTGATATTTTAAAGATATATATAGGAAATTAGGATTTTAATTTTTTTATTCTACGACCAACTCCAAATCGTCCATCTATAAGGACTTACAGGCACTTGTGTTCATTGGAAGCAAGTTGGCTGCCACCTCGGGTAAAGGGTGGAAAAGTCTACTCTCTCGTAACTTTCCACCCACCTAGGCCCACCACCATTAATTGAGGTAACTTACACTATTGTAGGATCTACCCCAGGCTTCAATGTTTTCTATTTAAGGAAGTGGTGGTAGAGGATTTTAGGATCCTTGGAGCTTTGTTTTCATTGTAATGTTATCATGTTGATTTGGCTTTGTAACGTTCTTATTTCTCATGTAAGTTTTTTAAATCACCTTAGTTCTTAATAAAATTTCATCCATTCCTCTTATTCTAATATTCTTCTTATCACTTTGATATTGTTTCCTTAATTTTTTAATTTATTCATACCATACCTTGAGATATTCTTCACCCAACAGTGGAATGCTGGATTTCTTTTTATAGTTTTTTTACTTCTCCAATTCATCCCTCATTAGTTTACTTTTCGCTTCCATTGAAACCATAGAATCAATGGAGGGATAAATTTTTTATCGGCTGATCCAAGAAAGTATAAAGGGTCTGGTTTGGATGTTATTTCTCACTATATTAATTTCTAATCACTTCTTTTATTTGATAATTTTTTTTTGAAGATCTTTAAACTCCATCATCCTTGTTGAATTTAAGGCCACACACTTCAAGTGCTAATACAAACCTTTACCTTGAAGTGCTAAAAAATTTGATCCTTCAACTGTATATGTTATTAGTATTAAAGGGTTTAGGTATTAAAATAATAGGTGATGATGTTGTTTAATATTCTTAAATGAACTCATCTCAAATATAGGAAATTCAATTCATTAAAAAATGGATTCATCTAATCCACCCCAAACGATAACCTAAGATCAACTCATTATCTTAATTTGAATTAACTTAAATCTTTTTTTGATTCCTTAAAACCATCAAAAATTAATCCATGGTTTCCAATTCATATCCAATAAAAACCCATAGAATGTATGTGGCTGTAGGTTACTTCTTAGGTCTCTGTGGATTCGACCACCCAAGCTAACCTACAAGCACCGTTCTACCTTCTTCTCTTGGGTAAATTTGAGCGTGAATAAATGGAAGTGTTTTGAGGGACACCATGTTTTATCCCTAAAATAA
The DNA here is from genome assembly GCA_963277665.1 of Viscum album. NCBI lineage: Eukaryota > Viridiplantae > Streptophyta > Magnoliopsida > Santalales > Viscaceae > Viscum > Viscum album. The sequence continues at coordinate 1,060,448,599 of OY728120.1, read as the reverse complement.
TATAAAGTTAGTGTACCTAGAATTGAATGACTATTTCTAAACTTATATATTATACATCAATTAAATATTACTAGATTTTAGGTATGACTGACAAACATTCGTCATTTTCCCCTTGGACTATCACTTAGTGTTGAACCATATAAAATTATTGGGCTGTCTCTCTTCATGTTAATGTAAAAATTTCTGAAAATTACCATCAGAAGTGTTTAATAGGTTCCTAATAATGTGGGAATAAGAACTATCAAATTAGAAGAAAAATTCGACACCCTAATTCACCCCTCTCCTCTGAGGGTGTTCTGAGATCCTTTACTCTATTTGAAATGATACATCTTGGAACACCATTCAACTGAACCACCTCACACACATAATGGTTTCCCATATAACCAACTATACTTGTTTCCCTAATATGGAATAAATGGAATAAATGGAATATCTTAGTAATTGTATCCATAATAAACTATTCAACATCATTCTTAGGGATTTCCATGTGCAATCCTGTCACCAAATCCATCGTAACATCATCGCATGTCCACTAAGGCATGGGAAATGTAACACACGAATGTTTTTATAAAATAATTTCAAAAAATAACTTTTATCCTTTTGTAGCATTATTTTCACAAAATCGTGAGTTTAAAAGAACCATGGGATGCCATTAATTTAAAAGTACCATTATAGCCTAGCTATTAACCTATGAAAATGCATTATGAGTTCTTTGGCTAATAATTATTTATGAAAAATATAAATCATTTAGATATTTTTATTTATTGAGTTAATTACATTTTATAATGAGATTAATGAAATATATGTGTTATATAATTAATAAAATATTATGTTATATTTAACCAATTGATAGTTTATCCATAGGGTTTGAATAAAATCTTCTTTATGTAAAAGAACCTATTTTTTTAAAGGTAAATTTTATAAATTTTAATGGAGAACCCATTTTAAAATAAGATTTTGGAACATTAATTATTTATTTATGATTAAATAAACATTTTATTTAGAAGATTCATATAAAAATTTACTTTGGAAAAATTTCTCATATTTTTCTAAAAACATTCATGTTTTTATGAATAGTTAAAATACGCTAAGTTTTAATTAAATAAAACTTTTTTCATCAAGATAATTTATATGGTTAAATTATAATAATTAATGGTTTTAAATTATAAATATAATATATTTTTATCATTTAATTTAATGTAATCCATTATCACTAATTGTACATTTATGTCATACGTAAAAGCATTTCAATCTTTTACAATGTTTTAACTTTTAAAACTCATTTTCTCATTTAAAAAACGAGATTAATTTTAAACATGTTACTGTAACATCTATGTTTTGAATTTAGAAAAATGGATTCCATATTTGGAATCAGATGGTACAAATTTTTTGAATAGGCACCTTTTATATATGGACATTATGAATTTTAACTTTAGTAATTATTTTATTTACCATGGTTGAATGGAAAATCTGGAAAATATGGGTAAAAAATATTAATTTAATCATATAATACTACCCTAAAACGTGTCATAATCATATTGGATGAAATATTTCTGACCATACGAATCATGGGGTCGATTTTGGATCCCATGGATTCACATGTATGTGAAAATGACATTTTTTTAAAATTATTTTAATGTAATGATATTTATAACCAAAGCATATAACTTTTTCTAAATTGATTTTAATATAGGATTATATAACTGATATATTAGCTTATAAATAGTTATCAGAAGTCTAAAAATATTTCCTATGTCATTATGTTTTATTTATAATTTATATATATAATATAGATAGTATTATTTATGATACAAATATGATGTAGTGATTACCTCATTAATGAAATATTTAAATGAATGAATTTATAAATATTAAAAAATTGTAATTTGGTTTTTTTGAGGTCGTCCATGAATTTTTTGGATGAAATTGACTTATTTATTTGAATTAATTCTTTATTTTCGAAGGAATAATGTTTTTGTGAATCTGATAAAAAGTCAAGTATGAATAGTGTTTAAAATTGACTCAATTTATAACTAAAAACATTAAATATTTTATTAAATGATATTAAATTCATAAAAATATAAGAATCCAAAAAATGGTTGATATATGTCCAAAAATGACATAAAGAAGTTTTTTGAGTCGTTTTACATGATATGGTAATTAAATTAACCCACAATGTGTAAATAACATGATATCACGGTATGATTAAAAAGAGTAAAATAAGGGTTAAAACAAAAAGATAAGGATAAAAAAATATTCTAAACATGTCAAAATATTAATAGATAATTCGTATTCTAACAAAAATCATCTTATATTTGAGTTAAATAATATTTGGACAATTTTTAGTCAATATTTAATTTATTATAAATTAATTTTTTTGAGAGTTTCCTAATGTGAACCTCTCCTCTCTTATAAAAGGGCACCACCCCCCTCTCATCTTCACCCCATATTGAGCCTCCAAGACCAGATAAACCCATCTCATTTATCATTTAAACATTACTAGTTACATTCTAGAGGTTCTGATCTTCTCAAAATACCAACTCTAGTTCCTAAAGTAGAAATTGAAAGGAGGCACATCGAGGAAGAGGTAATCTCTTCTTCTGATTCATTCAAATTTATTTCATCTTCTACTTCCTCTTATCTAGTTATTTAATTATAAAGTAATAACATAAGTATCAATTATATAATTATATGTTATTATAAATATGAAACAACCCTATTTAATTGTCAATCCATCCTACAAAAATCAAAATCAACGAGCATGCGTAAGTACGACTTACCGTCTCCACGTCGTGTTGTAATCTGGTTTCCACCACCACCTTACATGGATGGGTATAATTGAGGAAATATTAAGTATATATTATTATTATATCATTGTACTAATTATTATATACTATGAAACATCCACTTCAATACCATTCAATAATTATGGGAACGATATCATCGCTCGTGCGCACATACGACTTAACATCTCCACAGTGCGATGTGATTAGTTCTACGTAGTCTTCATTGAAATGTGATTATATAAATGAATTTATTGAATATATATGATATATATTATACAAAAACCATTATTTAAATGATATAACTATAACCTAAAAAGTGTAATAAGGACATATTCGACAAAACATACATATGAATATAAAGTAGTTAAAACCAAAATAATGAGTGACACTGAAATGTTACTAACAAATGGATAAAAATATGATCATAAATTTTATCATAAAAATGATTATGATATTGGAATAAATAAGTAACATTATTTTAATCATTATATAGGTGTTTTGGATATATACAAATCATATCACACATAATGTAATGGGTAACCTTTCCAATCTAATTTTATCCGAAATTTTTTATTTATTAGTATCTACTGGGGATATACTTATCATCAATGTCCTTGTTTTCTAATAATATTCTCATAAAATGAGTAATATTATTATTTTTATTTTTATATTCATTTTTACCCTTTTTTACTTTTTCTACATGGTTTTGGAAGGATGCTTTCATTTGTTTACCATATGATGTACTTTTTTACTTTTCCAGAAATGGTATGAGGAGAATGTTGTTTTAAATTATACGGAATGAATGGGTTTTTATATATTCATTATGACTTATTTAAATGAAGCATCCTATACATTATTACAAGTGTACTTTCAAATAAATTATTTTCTTCTAAAACTGAATGACATTTTGAGAAAAGAAAATGTTTTAGAAAAATAAAGGATATTTTCCCTAGGAATGAAGATCACATGGTTTATCAAAATTATATTCCATCTATGATTACATAGATTTATTGTACTAACCTTGTTATTAATATGATCTGATTGTGTATATATTGGGAGGTTATTTATAAAATACATTTGTTTTGTATCGATTATGATGTAAGGATGTTTAAGAAACACATTTTATTTCATGGGTTATGCTATGGATATTGTTTTAATGTTTTTGTGGCACACATAAAAATGGGAACATTATGAGATGGGTGGGACCTATATCACCCTCCAATGCATTTGGTAAAGATTTATATCTCATGATATAGACATGCATGGAATGGAAAGTTAATCTAGTTCAATGATGTAGGTATGGAATGAGGAGAGAACTTGGTTCTGTAATGGAAATTGTCCTCTATGATGGTCTAGGAAAAGAGGCTTGAATAACATGAAATTACCTTATCTGATTATGTGTGTATACAACCAAATTTCATGCCTTATGTTATTATTATTGGGATTACATTTCACATTTATGATTTATCCCATTACATGATATTATGATCTCTTATATGTTGGATAATATTTTCAAATGTTATATATGATTGAAATCTCTTTTTTTTACACTTACTCATCATTTGTGCTCACCCTTTTGTATGTTTCTTTTCCCTAGGTTAGGAATAAGGGTATTAAGTATGATATGACGTAAAGTAGTCTAGTTACCAAGAAATAAATGGGATATAATAGATATATTCTATGAACTAGTTGTTTATGTTTCCTTTTATCTAAAGAAATTATACATATAGCGTCCTGTTATAGTTTTGTTATATGTTGTAATAAATATACTTAAATTCTAACGTAATATCAATGTATTTAAATTATAGGTCGTTATAGTTGGTATCAGAGAAAAGGTATAGTTTTCCTTTGGAAGCTAGGATGATAAATCCTTTATAATAATCATAAGAATATGTCTAAGTATAGTATACAGTCCTAGTGTTTTAGAAACTACCATGAATAACCTAGGATAAATCCTAATGTGTGCAAAATTGAAATTTTATTCTCGATTATGCAGTTTTCCTATTTTTATTATTATTACTCACACTATGCTTCTTGGTTTTAGTAAATGGCTGGAACCTAACGGAACCACGTTAATGTTAAATGTCATGAACAATGCAATGATTGTAATGCCCTTCCCCAAGTTACCCAGATTCTGTTCATTATTACATAACATTGGAATGCTACAAGGAATCATGTCCTGAATGAACGATCAGTTTAGTAGCCGTGAAAGTAAAAGATAAATTCATAAGTTTTACATTACATTATAAAATGGAAACTACAACAACATAGTCTTTATAGGCCACACTCATATCCCTTAGATTATCCTTGAATGTCATTCATAATATACTTCTTCGCATCTTGGGAAAAATAAAACATAGAAATGGGTGAGCTCAGATGCTCAGTAAGGATTAAAATATTGAGGAAAATTGGATAAATAAGCTTAAAAATTTAAGAAAATGTATAATACTAAATCAAAATCATTTTAAACATTAAATTCAGCATAATATGGAAAAGATAAAATCAAATAATTCGATTTACTTATTCACATGGATATTATACTAGTCGAAAAATCACATACAATATCAATAGCCACTTTCGTAATGATGGAATGCATAATGCTACACTTCATAACCACATAGTCAAGACCTTGTACCAAGACTACAAATAAGAATTTTTCAAGGCCTTGTTTCAAGAAACTATTTTGTATCATGTGACCTACTGATACATCGAGGAGCTATAGTGGGCTGCACTCTTCACTTACTAAGTCCAATGCATTTCTCATATGAAATGGTTTAAACATAACATAAACATTCGTATTAAAATTAGCATATGAAATTTAAATACATTATCCATAAACAATTAATGGTATAAAAATAACATATAAATAATCAAAAATATAAAAAAACCTTCAATACCATTTGGGTATTTTTTTATCATAATAAATCAACTTCAAATAAACTTAATATCCATCAAAGGATATTGACATAGATGAAATCAAAAACATTTTTTAGAGAAATATTTCTTTCTATTTTAAAATAATTTAAAAGTAATATAATTATAAAGTAAAAAAATTTATTTTTAAAATATTATTATAAACTTGTAAGGGAATCATCGACGATGTTATAATGGGGGAAAATACCCACACCTGCCGTATAAGTAAAAAAACATTCTTACCTTAAAAAGGTCATAAGGTACCTTGTTTGGGAAACGACGGAAAGATTCCTTTCAACCAAATTTATAAAAGGTCAAACATTTGTATAAATGACATTAACCCATTTTCTAGTAAATAGTAAAAAAAATTTGGATTACAGATTTTATGAAACATGTATGTGGATGATAAAGAAGTCCCAGTATATAGTTACGTAAAAACAACCTCGAATAATAAAGAGATTGGGAAATTAACCCATACCCTGTACTATTCCTTGTTCAAGGGTAGTTTAACCTCATATATAAGGGTGAAATAATTGTTATTAAATTACACAATAACCATATACATTAATATGATATCATATATGATCTTCCAATATTGATTTGTTAATGATATTTTAGTAGTATCAATGTTAATACATGATTTTTATGGATATTATTTACATGATTCATATCCAGAATGATATTAATTTCATTAAATATAATTTTTAATCATCACATGAAAATTATTCCTGAATGATTACAATTGGGAAGAATCTCATCGCGTTCGTGGAGATGGTAATCCGTACTTAGACACGAGCGAAAATATCATTATTTTGTAATTAAAATCATAATTAAATGGATGGTATATCATATATACAGAATAATTAAAATGTTATATAAATTATTTAAATTAACTATACATAATTATTATACCCATCCAAATAATAATGTATTGAATAACAGTTACACCATGACGTGGAGACTGTAAGCCGTACGTACGCATGTATGATGACATGTTATTAATAGGATGGATAACATAATGAATATGGTTGTACCATTTTTATAATAAAATCACTTTATATAGAAGATACAAGATTTATTATTTTATAATGTAAACAACAAAGAAAAAAGTTGTTAACAAAGAAAATAACTTGAAAGAGGTGGTGAGATATTTACCTCTTCTTTAGGTTCTTCTTTTTGATTTGATAAAAAGGGATCATTAGGTTGGATTTATGATCAAACTAAGGCCTTTAAGAAAATGTTAGGATAGTTTAAAAGATATTTGGGAAGGGTTTGACCAATCAAAATGGCTTTGGAGGTGTGAATTTGAGAGTAGGGGAAGTGCACTTTTATAAGAGGGGTGAGGGGCCCCTTAGGGAAATATTGAAATATTATTTAATAATAAAACCATATTTGGTTTCTAATGGATCAAAATTGATTTATTTAGAAGATATGGTATGTGTGGATCGAAATCCTCCCAACCAATAGGTTTCATACATGTTTAGGTTACCATTTTAACCATATCTTTTAGATTTAACTCTTAGTTAAATAGTTTGACATTTACCATTCCTCTTTGTATTCTTATATTTTATGGTTAATAAACATAATATAACAAGACAAGAGAACAAAAAGTGGTTAATTATTATTATATATAACCTTATCTAAGTGATTTTTCCGAAACTTATATTTTTAGGAATACTATATCAATTATGAATATAATATTTTTTTAAAAAACTCTTTTATGTCAATTTTGACATTATTTAATAAATTATTTTTGTTAAAGTCCTAAATAATTTATTACATCAAAATAAATTCATATTTTCAATCGTAAAATGTCATATTAACCATGAAAATTAGTGTAATTCAACAAAAGTCTCACATTACATTTATTTAGATATTTATAAAATAAATTATTTTAATATTTCATTATAAAGGTAATTTCTGTGTCATCAATGTGTCATAAATAAATTAAATTATTTAATGTCTAAAATTTATAAATAAAATTTAATTATGTAGTAAATATTTTTACCTTTATTATTAATATATATAGTCTAATTTATCGTATTTATTACCCTATATTATAAATTTTTTAGTTATTAAACATTGAATATAACACATTTAACACTTCTTTGAATTAAATAATAATAAATGCCCTAATCTAATACAAGTGGACCTAAAGGATAATATTTTATTCCTAAGTTTGTTTCTGGTTGAATTAGACCTATCCAATAGAATTAGTAAATGTTTTAGGGTAATAATAATATCGTTTTACCCTTAATTACCCTATTTACTTTTAACCGTGATAAATAAAAGTAAAAAGTTATGATTTACCAAAAATTATTTTTATTTTATTGAACCAATTTTTTTTACTGATATCATCTATGTCTCTTGGATTTTTTAAATTTCACTCCAAGAAGCTGTAAAATTATGTTTTATGTGAATTTTGAAATTCTCCTTTGAGGTGGGTAAATGACGGTGGAAAGTTTAATAAAACATTATATATCTAATATTATTACAAAATGACTCCAATGAATTACATTGAACATAGATAGGTATTATATATCTATTTTGACCTAAAATAAATTCAAATAAAATATATAATTATTTAAATAAAAATTTGGTTTCAAAAAATAACGTAGTGTTTTTCATTATTCAACAAAAATTGATCGTTTTCAGAAAAATACCAAAAATTCACCCTAAGCTAATTTCGATATTCCAAATTAAAAAATGAAGTCAATTATGAGAAATAAAATTTATATAATTTCAAAAAGTGGGTATTAATATTCATAACGGCAAGTTTGATTGGTCGTAGTGTGTTAGAATCTCGAAGTTGCGTACAATACAAGATAATTCATTATTCAAAGGGAAACATATCGTCGATGCTTGGGGTGTTAAATTCTCCCCTCCATAAAATAATTTTGTCCTAAAAATTTCTAGAATATTACTGCAGAAAACAATTCGGGTGGTTCTTCATCAAATGTTCCTCTGGTTCCCACATTTCCTCTTCTATCTTATGGTTTATCCAAATAACTTTTACCAAAAGAGTTGTCTAGTTTTTCAGCACTTGTTCTCTGGTTTCAAGAACCTTGATAGGATCTTCCCAATAAGACAGTTCAAGTTCCAGTTCTAATTTCTCATAGTTGATTACATGCATTGAGTCAAGCATGTATTTTCACAACAGTTATACATGGAACACATCATGAACTTTGGATAGACATGACGGCATTGCGAAATGGTAAGCTACTGTGCCAATTTGTTCTAGAATTTTGAAAGGTATGATGTACCTGTGACTCAATTTACCCTTCGTACCAAGTCATATAATTCCCTTCTATGGTGGTACCTTCATGAAAACATGATTTCCTACCTAAAATTCCAAATCCTTCTTTCGGTTATCAGCATAGCTCTTCTTCATACTATTAGTTTCTTTGATGTGGGTTTGGATTACCTTCACCTTTTCCAACGTTTCCTCAACTAGTTCTGGGGATATGAGTTTTCTTTCACCAACATCATCCTAATAGGTTGGTGTGTGACATGTCATTCCATATAATGCTTCATATAGTTCCATATGAATTTTTGAATGGGATCTATTATTATAAGAAAATTATACCAGGGGTAAATATTGATCCCACATACCTTAAAAGTCAAGTGAGAATGATCTCAACATGTCTTATAAGGTTTTAATAGTCTATCTTGATTGTCCATCAGTTTGAGGGTGGTAAGCAGTGCTCAAATGAAGTTCAGTATCCAGGGCTTTCGAAATAATTTTTTATAATCCTGATGTTAAATGGGGATCACGATCTGAAACAATCGATAGTGGTACTCCATGAAGTCATAAAACATTGTTAATATTTATTCTTTCTAGACGTTCTTGTGTAAAATCATCTCTTATAGAAAGAAAATGTGCTGACTTGTTAAGACGATCAATAATGACCCATATTGCATCATTCCTTCTAGGATTCTTGGGTAGTCCCATGAAAATGTCCATCACAATATTTTTCCCATTTCCACTCAGTTATGGGAAGATATTGCATGACTCCTCAGGTTGTTTCCTTCCAGCTCTCACTTGTTGACAAACCATACATCTTGACACAAAATCAGAAATCTCCCTCTCTATGTTGTCCCACCAAAAGTGTCCCTTAAAATCTCTATACATCCTAGTGCTACCGAGGTGTATATAGAAATTGGAGCTATGAGCATGATCTAACAATTACCTTTTTCAGATTAGGTATATCGGGAACACAAAGTCTCTTCCCAAATTTCAAAATCCCGTCTTCATATTTAAAGTCACTCAATCTCCCATCATTCCCAACATTAATATTCTTTTGAAACTCCTCATCATCGGTCTGAGAACTCTTTATCTATTATAGTAAAGATGGTTTTACAACCATTTGAAAAATCATTGATGTTTCACATTCCATGGTTATTCCCGTATCCATCTTCACTAGATCCATGTATATAGAATCCTTTTCAACTCTCATCTTGTTCAAAGATCCATGATCCTTTCTACTCAAAGCATCTTCCATATTTTTTTCCTTCCCGGGTAGTAGTGTATAGTTAAATTGTAATCCTTGAATAGTTCAAACCATCACCTTTACCTGATGTTGAGTTATTTTTGTGAGAAAATATACATCAAACTCTTGTGATTAGTATAAATATCAGATTTTTCACAATAGAGATAAAGTGTCCATATCTTCAAAGAAAATATTACAGCTTCTAACTCAATATCATGAGTAGTATAGTTTTCCTCATGAATGTTTAGCTGTTGTGATGCATAAGAAATAAATCTATCATTCTGTATAAGGTAACAACCATGTTCTTTTTTTAAGAATCATTATAAATAACATACCCATAATTCCCCAATATTAGATTCAAGATAAAGGAATTGTCTAATCATCTCTTCAGTTCTTCAAAACATTTTTCACACTCTTTTGTACAAACAAAATTAACGCCTTTACGTGTGATCTTTGTTAATGGTTTAACCAACCGGGAATTTTTTTTGGAAAAAACGTCAATAATAACTTACTAAACCAATAAAATAGCATACCTCAGTTATACTCGTCGGTGATGGACATTCATGGATTTCCATGGTATTTGAAGGATCAACAGAGATTTCAACCTGAGAGACAATATGGCCATGAAAAGAAATATCATGAATCCATAATTTTCACTTGCTAAATATCTGATATAATTCATTTCTTCAAAGAGCCTTTAGAATAATGGGAAAGTGATTTTCAGGATCTTCTTAGCTTTTGGATTATAACAAGATATAATAATAAATAAAACTAAAAATTCATAAATATATTCCTTGAAAACTCTATTAATTAGAACAATGAAGACAAAGGGTGCATTAGTCCACCCAAAAGGCATTACTGTAAACTTGTAATGGTCATACCTAGTTCGAAATGTTGTTTTCGAAATCTCTTCCTTCTTCACACACAACTGATGGTATCTAGATCGAAGTCCAATCTTTGAAAAATATTGAGCTCCAAGAATTTGGTCAAATAAATCTTCAATGTGAGGTAGGGGATACTTGTTCTTTATCGTTATAGAATTGATCTCCCTGTAGTCGACACACAACCTCATAGATCCATCTTTCTTCTTAACAAAAAGAACAGGGGCTCCCCATGGGGAAACACAGGGGAGAATAAATCCCATTTTACTCAATCTATCTAGTTGTTTCTCTAGTTCCACTAATTCCATAGTGGCCATTCTATAAGGGGTCCTTGATATGGGCCTTGAATAAATAATTAAATCAATAGAAAACTCAATTTCTAGTTATAGAGGATGTCCAGGTAAATCTTCTAGAAACAAATCAATATATTCTTTCAAAATAGGTGCATCATTTATTTGAACATTTTTTTCCTCACCCACAGTAATTTCATTCTCATCCTCCCCAATAACTGAATTTAGTTGAGTACTAGGGATGGATCTACATAAGAATGAGGTGGTGAAATTTCTACTCTAAATATAAGGTGTTATTTATCATCTTCATCAAAAATCATAACTTTCGTCTTCTTAAAATAATTTTTTGCATCATGGTTCGAAATCCAATCCATGCTAAGGATTATATCAAATACAATCATTGGTATATCGATGAAATTATCAGATAATGAACATTTATATGACCTAATGGGAACTAATTCACCAAAAATTATTGCAATGATACTTCCCTTTAGTGTTTTAACTGAAAACTCCATTTTTTTTGTCAAATTGGAAATATCTAATTTTCTTAGAAAAATGGGAAGATATGAAACAATGTGATGATACAAAATCAAACAAATGATTTTATAAACTTGAGTAAACCATTAAATTACATTCCACCATTTCTTTCCAAGAATCAACCTTAGCAGTAATGAAAACATAAGATTTTCCTTGATCCCTTGGCATTTTCTAATGTATGTTTCATTGGAACTTAGTACATTCATTTTCATAATTACCCCTTTCTCTACAATTGTAGAATTCAACATTAGCAGCCTCTTTCATCCCCTTACAATCATGAGCCAGGTGGCCTATTCACCACATCTGTAACACACTCCCATTCCCTTTAGGCAAGTACCGGGGTATTTCTTCCCACCTTTATAGCAGGATGGATATTCAACTTTACCCTTCTTCCCCTTACATTCATTTCCAGAGTGTTTAGCAGATCTATTCTTCTCTTTCTTTGCTTTAAATTTGTATGACAAAGAGAATTCCTTTTCTGTCTTGATAAGACATGAGAAAATATCTTCGTATGATAAGAAGATTTATCAGACTAATGATCGCCAAAGAAATTGTTTTAACCCATCAAAGAATTGATAAATATTACTCTTTGGGTTACGTATATAATTTTATGCATGCATTTCTAACCTTGTAATGTTAGCCTCATACTTTGTGACATTATCATCCTCCTTTTTCCTCAGACTCTGAAATTTCCTTTCCATATCCTCTTGATGGTCATGAGGAAAGTATTTTTCCAAGAAAATATCATTAAAATCCATCCATTCCATATTTTATACTTCATCATCTTACATTATATTTTGAATCAATGACCACCATCGTTCTGCATGGCCTATGAGGCGATAAACTTCCATGACAACATTTCCCCTTTTTCTACTCCCCAAAGCATGAAATACTTTCTCTATGAAATTTATCCATTTCTCAGATACTAATGGTTTCTTACACCCATTGAATGCTGGTGGGTGTGGCCTCATGAAGTGGTCTTACATTGATCCTCCACATTGTGGATCATGGTGCTCCAAACGGCTAAGGTTATTATTCATAACCCGAATGAGTTGTCCTAGTATGGTGATAATCTGAACAACACTAGTTACTTCACCAGCTCCACTATAATTATCTTGAGTAGGGGGGAAATCCCTACATGGATTATGTGTGTTGATATGGTTTCCATTCCTTCCACTAGGCAGCATTTCTAAATAGTTTCATACACTAGATTAGTTTATGAATCACAATACATAATTCCAAACTTGTATAATAGTTAACATAAATTGAACAATTTATGGATATAATCCATAATCATAAAAAATGTTTTCTTTCAACAGGTATATACTCATAAATCCTTCATAATAGTCTTTAATGAAAATATGAATTATCCTAAGCATATCACCCGGGAGTGTCGTAACCAAGAGTGCAACAAGGCCTGTTGTCGTGTACCAGGGTACCCAGGGTTAATCCTGAAAGCCCTTGTTATAGTTGTCACTCCTTGGTAAATCTATAATAGAGCTGCCTCTACCTGCTCAAATCCAAACAGGGATGTATTGCTCCGAAAATACACAAAATCTCTAAATTACCAAAATTATAGGAAGTTCTTCTATACTGATCCTGAATGTCTATCTTAGGGTAATGTGCTCTAATAATAGTTTTTCTAAATCTATATTCCAAGGTCTGTACTAAACTTCCTCTAATACCAACTGTTACACCCCGAACCTAGTTACCCAGAATTGGTTCATCATTACATAACATTGGCATGATACAAGGAATCATGTCCCGAAAGACTGATCAGTTTAGTATCCTTGAAAATAAAAGATACATTCATAAGTTTTACATTACATTATAAAATTTAAACCACAACAACATAGTCTCCATAGGCCACACTCATATCACTTAGACTATCCCTGTAGGTTAGTCATAATATTCATCTTCGCATCCAGAGAAAAATAAAACATAGAAAGGGGTCAGTTCAGATGTTCAATATGGATAACCATATTGTAGAAACTTTCATAAATAATCATAAACAATTAAGGCAATATATATGACTAAAACAAAATCCTTTTAAACATGAACGTCAACATAATATGAAAAAGAGAAAATCAAATAATTCCATTCACTTATTCACATGGATATTGTACTAGTCAAATAATTACATGCAATATATATGGAAACATTCATATTGATGGAATGCATAATGGAAGACTTCATAAACACATAGTTAAGGCTTTGTTCTAAGACTATAAATAAGATTTTTTCAAGGCCTTATTACATGACACTAGTTTGTCTCATGAAACCAAGTGATTTATCGAAGAGCTATATTAGGCTCCACCCGTCACTTACTAAGTCCAACGCATTCCTAATATGAAAAGGATTAAACATCACATAAAAAATCATATTAAATCATGCATATGAAATGTAAATAATTTATCCATAAAACATGAATGGTATATAAATAAAACAACCATATTCAAACATATCACAAATCCTTAAATACAATATGGATGTTTTGTATCATAATAAATCAACTTCAAATAAACATAAAATCAATGAAAGGATGTTGACATAGATGAAATCAAAACCTTTTTTAGAGAAATATCACTTCCTATTTTGAAATCATTTAAATGTAATATAATTATAAAAGAAAAAATTTATTTTTAAAATATTCATATAATCCTTTAAGAGAAGATTCAACGATGTTATAACGGCTGAGAATGGATGCAACCTCTGTATAAGTGAAAAAAAACATTCTTACCTTAATAATGACATAAAGATCTTTGTTTGGAAAATGATGGAAAGATTCCATTAAACCCATTTTATAAAATATCAAACAAGGGTATAAATGAATTTATCCCACAGTGTAGTAAATAGAAAAAATGTTTTGGAATACATTTTTAAGAAACATGGATGTGGATGATAAAGAATTCCCAGCAGATACATATGCAAAAACAACCTTGAATAATAAAGAGATTGTGAAATTAACCCTCACCTTCTACTTTTCCTTGGTCTAGGGTAGGTTAAACTCATGTAAAATGGTGAAATAATTGTTATTAAATTATACAAGAACCATATTAATTAATATGATATCATGTGTGATCTTCCAATACTGATTTGTTAATGATATTTTACATGTATCATCATTTTGGGTTCTAACTAATTCGTTTTCCTTTATATACTTAGTTATGTAAGCCATGATTGTTATGGATAAGATGTATTTGATTCATATCCAGAATGATATTATGTTCATTAAATATTATTTATAATCATTACATGAAAATAATTATTGAATGATTACGATGGGGAATAAATACCATTGAGTTCGTGGAGACAGTAATCCATACGTACGCACGAGCGACAATATAATTATTTTGTAATTAAAATCATAAGTAAATGGATGGTATATCATATATAAATAATAATTAACATGTTATATCTATTATTTAGATCAGTTATACGTCATTATTATACCCATCCAAGTAATAATTTATTGAATAACAATTACAGAACGATGTGGAGGCGGTAAGTCATACATTCTCACATATGGTGACATGTTATTAATAGGATGGATAACATAATGAATATAGTTGTACCATCTTTATAATAACATCACATTATATAGAGGATACTGGATTTATTATTCTATAATGGAAACAACAAAGTAAGAGGATGTGGAAGAAGAAAATAACTTGAAAGATGTGGTGAGATATTTACCTCTTTTTCAGGTTCCTCCTTTTGATTTGATCAAAATGGCTAATTAGGTTGGCTTTATGATCCAAATAAGGCCTCTATTATGAAGTGAGGATAGTATGGAAGATATTTGGATAGGGTTTCAATGAGATAAATGGCTTTTTAAGTGTCAATTTTAGAGAAAGGAATGTTCCCTTATATAAGAGGGGTGAGGGGCACCTTAGAGAAAGATTGAAGTATTATTTTATAATAAAATAATTTTCGGTTTCTAATGGATCAAAATTGATTTATTTATAATTAATGGTGGGGATGGGTCGAAATACTCTCAACAAAAAAGTTTTAGACATGTTTTCGTTACCATTTTAACCATATCTTTTATACTTAACTCTTAGTTAAATAGTTTGACATTAACCTTGTCGCTTTGTATTTTTATATTATATGGTTAATAAACTTATTATAACAACACAAGAAAACTAAAAGTGGTTTATTATTAATATATATAACCTTATCTAAGTCATTTGGCTGAACCATAGATTTTGAAGAATAATATATCAATTAATAATATAATATTTTTTTAAAACACTTTTTTGTCAATTTTGACATTATTTAATAAAAAAGTTCTGTTAAAGTCCTAAAAACATTATTACATAAAAATAAATTCATATTTTCAATCCTAAAATGTGTTATTAAACTATAAAATTAGTTTAATTCATCAAAAGTTTCACATTACATTTATTTAGATATTTATAATATGAATTATTTTAATATTTCATTATAAAGGGAATTACTACGTCATCATTGTGTCATAAATAAATTAAAATTTTTAATGTCTAAAAATTATAAATAAAATTTAATTATTTAGGAACGATTTTTATCTTTCTAATGAATATTTATATTATAATTTATCTTATGTATTACCCTATATTATAAATGATTTAGTTCTTAAACATTGAATTTAAAACTTTTAACTCTTCTTTGAAATAAATAATAATAAATGTCCTAATCTATTAAAATTGGACCTAAAGAATGATATTATATTCATAAGGTTGTTTATTTATAATTACACTTATCCAATAGAATTAGTACATGTGTTAGAGTAAGAATAATATCATTTTTACGCTTAATTAACCTATTTACATTTAACCGTGGTAAATAATTGTAAAAAGTCACTATTCAAAAAAAATTATTTTCATCTTACTGAACCAAATTTTTCATACTTATATCAACCATGTCTCTTGAAATTTTGAAATTCCACTCACATAAGTGGTAAAATTATGTTTTATAAGAACTTTCAAATTCTCTTTGGAAGTGGGTAAAAGACGACAAAAAGTTCAATAAAAAATTATATATCTAATATTATTACAAAATGACTCCAATCAATTAAATTGAACATATATAAGTATTATTTATCTATTTTGACCTAAATTAAATTTAAATAAAATAATTAATTATTTAAATAAAAAGTCACTTTTAAACAATGACGCAGTGTTTTTCACTATTCATCAAAAATTGATTGTCTTCAGAAAAATACCAAAAATTCACCTGAAGCTAATTTCGATATTATGAATTCAAAAATGAAGACTATTTATGAATAATAAAAATTATATAATTTAAAAAAGTGGTTATTACTATTCATAAAGGCTAGTTTGAATGGTCGCGGCGTGTTAGAATCTCAAAGTTGCGTACAATGCTAGATATTGAATTATTCAAAGGGAAACGTATCATGGAAGATTGGGGTGTTAAAATGATTGTCCCTAGATGAAACATAAATTTTTTGTTGATGGAATGAAAAATCATGTCGCCATGTTTTCACAACATCCCCAAGCTATGAATCATGGAGGACTTCCAAACGGGAAAAGTAAGGAGTGAAATTCTGTTGAATCCTCCATGAGGCAGCATCCACCCTCATTCAGTGGGTCTTTTGATCCATTAGTGGATGAACAATAAACTAGTACCACTGAATAGATATTTTCAGTTTTAAAATGTTTTGAACTTGATAATGTCATCTTAGCAGTATATTATTTGGATGGTGATGCTGAACAATGGTAGAATCATATCAAGAATTCAAGGCAAAGAGATGAAATTGAATCCCCAGAATGGGATGAGTTCAAGAACTTATTTTTCAACAAGTAATTTCCTTGTATTCTTTGAACATTTATGGATAAAGAGTTCATTAAAATTAAGAAAAAATAAGATAAATCCATTAATACCTACAAAAAAATTATAAGACATGTAGGGTATGCTTCTGTAATTATTATCCAACCAGAGAGTGAGATTGATTGATTCTTTAGTGTCTTAAAACCAAGTCTCTGAAGGGAATTATCCATAAGGGACTTTAATACTAATAAGTAAATTGTTTTATGTGCTCTCAAGGTTGAGATTGATATTGGAGTAACCCATCAGTCATAGGGGTTTGATAAGAAGATGAAAATGGAAATCAAAGGAAAATCGAAGTACCACACTAAAAAGAAGATGAGTTTTTCCTTCTTCTAAATGTGTGAAAACAAACATGGAGGGAATTGTCTTAAAGGATCTAGAAAATAATTTAATTTTGGAAAATAAGTTCATCGGAAAATTGAATGCTGATGTGATGGGAAAAAGATGTCTATTGATGCAAACAAAGAAAAGTCTTCACAAAATCCACCCCTTACACTTCAATGTTACAAGTGAATGGAAATGGGAAATTATGAAAATAAATGTACTAATCCAAGGTTTATTTCTGACGATCGACGTCAACAAACTCTTATGTTCAACGATAAGGGTATGTCACATGAAATTAATATCGCTGACATGGAATACAATAATGAAGTGGTGAAAGGTACACATACCATCCACTCTAAAGTATCAAATGTTTTATTTGATTCTGGATCCACCCACTCTTTTATTTATAATGAATTTTTTATGGGTATCTCTTCATTACCTCAATAATTAGATGTTTAGTTAGCAGTAACAACTCCTAATGTCACAACAGTCGCATTAAAAGGTTACTATTCTTCTCAAATAGATGTTTGTGGGAAGGTGCTTCCTGCAAATATTTTGATCCTTCCTAAAGAGGAATTTTATTTGATTCTTGGAAAGGGTTGGATTTATTTATATGGAGATCATATGAATTTCCAAATAAGGGAAGTCACATTTCATATTACACATAAATCTACGATCATCTATCAGTGCAAGGACGAATATAACCTTCCAATGGAAATGTCTTCAATCTTATGGGTCTTGATTCCAATAAATGAAGGATATTTATCTCAAATGGTTGGGGAGAAACTCACAATTAATAATACACCCTTTGTACGAGAGTTTGATGATATCTTTTAGGAAAATTTATAGGTCTTCCACCAAATCGTGAAGTTGATTTTTCAATAGAACTCATAACGTGTGCTTTGCATATTTCAAAGACACCTTATAGAATGGCCCCAGTTAAGTTGCAGGAATTGAAGAAGAATCTCAAGTGTATCTTCATAAGGGATTAATAATCTCTAGAGCATCACCTTGGGGGAACTTTTTCTATTTGTTAAGAAGAACGATGGATCAATGAGACTCTACATTGATTACTGAGAAAGTAATAAGATCACTATCAAGAACAAATATCATCTTCCCCACATTGATGACAAATTTTAAAAACTACGTAGAGATTAATACTTTTACAATATTGATCTTCATAAAAGGTTTCATCAATTATGGGTCAAAAGGGAGGATATAATAAAGACAACATTCCATACAAGGTATGTACACTATGAATATATAGTGATTCATTCTGGTCTTACTAATTCCTCTTCAATCATCATGGATCTAATGAATAGAGTATTTAGAGACTATCTTGAATAGTTAGTGGTAGTCTTTATTTTTGATATTCATGTTTATTCAAAGAGAAAGGAAGAACATGAAGATCACATTATAATTATACAAATGACCCTGAGAAAGGATAATATTTATGCCAAATTTACCAAGTGTAAATTTTCCTTAAAAAATATTCATTTTTTGGTCACATAATCTCAATGGAGGGGATATCTGTGGATCTTGAAAAAATTGAGGTTTTAGAAATATGGCTAAGACCAACAACAGTAACTGAGATCCGAACTTTTCTTGTTTTTATCGATATTATCAACATTTTGTGAATGATTTTTCATTATTGTCTAATCCACCCAACAAGTTCACTCAGAAAGGAGTTAAGTTCATTTGGAATGAGGAATTTGAAGGAAATTTCAAAGAGATAAAAAAAGGTTAGTCAGTGCACCTCATCTCACACTGAATTGTAGTGGAGAAAGGTTTTTTATCTACATTGATGCACCCAAGAAGGTGATGGTGTGTGTTCTCATGTAAAAAAATATGGTTATAGCTTATGCCTCATGATATTTGAAAATCATTGAGAACAATTACCCAACTCATGATTTAGAGTTAGCTGCAGTAATCTTTGCATTAATGATATCGAGGCATTATATTTATCGTGAAAGGTATGATATTTATACTGGTCATAATAGTTTAAACTATATTTTCACACAACAAGATCTTAATATGAACCAAAATAGATGGTTGGAGTTGAATTAACATTATGACTACTCAATACATTACCCCCTGGGAAAGAAAAAAAGGTGGTAGATTCATTTTGTCGACAAGACCATGCTAGCTTATCCATGATGAGGATCATGAAAGATCTGATATTTATTGATTGTAAAAGTCTGGATCTTTAAATTATAATTGAAGGGGAGAAATATTATCTTTCTCAAATGAATGTTCAACCATCTATACAAGTGAATATTAAAGAGGCATAGAAGGAAGATGAAGAGTTACGAAAGAAGGTGAAAAATGTTCCTTAATTCAACCTAGATTGTGTTGAAATAATAAGGTTCAGTAATCAGTTTTGTGTTCCTCCCACACTAGAATTAAAGTGTCTATTGGATGTGGCTCATAGTTCTTCATTTTCTATTCACCCTAGAAGAACAAAGATGTGCAGGGACGTGAAAGAGTACTTTTTGTGGGATGGAATGAAAAGAGATGTCATTTCATATGTCTCTTGATGCTTGGTTTGTAAAAAAGTTAAGGCTGAAAGAGAGAAGTCTAAGGGGATGTTACAACCACTACCCATACAAGAATCAAAATGGGAAATATCACTATGGACTTTTTCATTGGACTTCACAAAATATCCAAAGGCAGTACTTCTATCAAGGTTATAGTTTATTGCCTTACGAATTCGGTAATCAACATTTCTATTAGAGTGGGTATAACTATTAATCCTATTTCCCACATATATATAAAGTAAGTGGTTATATTTAATGGAGTACCACTTTCCATTATGTCTTTTTGGGATCTGAGGATTACCTTGATGTTATGGAGAATACTTCAGCATTATCTAGATACATAGTTATGTTTTAGAACTGCTTATCATCCTTAGATAGACTATCTATCTGAGAGGATAGTTCATACTCTAGAAGACATATTGAGTGATTTCTCTATGGATTTAAAAGTTGTTTGGGATCAACACATACCATTGTTGGAATTTTCAAACAATAATATCTTTCACTCCAATATTCATATGGATCCTTATGAATCCCTCTTTAGAAAGTAGTTCAGATCTCCCACTTGTTGGGATGAATTTTGGGAATGAAAGATATTAGGACCTGATCTTGTTTATTAAATAGAATAAAATGTCATATCTATTTAAAACAATATAATATCATCTTAGAGTCAACAAAAATGTTATGTTGACAACTGAATAAAAAACCTATATTTTTATGTGGTTGATAGTTTGTTCTTACGAAAATCTCCCTGGAAGAGAGTAAGGAGATTTGGAAAGAAGTTCAAGTTGTTCCCTAGGTATATAAGTCCTTTGGAAATTCTGGATCGTGTTGGGATGGCTTCATACTGATTGGTACTTTCACTGAATCTCTCTCAAGTTCATGATGTGTTCCATGTATTCCTCCTGATAATCTACATACATGATCCTTCACATATACTAATCTCAGAATTAATACTGCTAGAGAAAGATCTTTCTTATAAAGATCAATCGATAAAGATTCTGGATCGTAGCCAAAAATAGATACGAAACAAGACCACTCTTTTGGTTAAGTTTTATGGAGGAACCACCAATTAGAAGAATCTACATGTGACCTTGATGATACGACAAGGGAGTGGTATCCTCATCTTTTTATTTCCATGTGACAAATTTCAGGGGAGAAATTCAATTTAAGGGGGGTAAAACGTGACACCCTGATATTTTTATGAAAAATCTTCTTTAAAATATTTTTATCCATTAATAGATTTCATTGAATGCAATCTTGAGTTTAAAGGAACTGTGAGATTATCTTAATATAACATTACCATTATAGCCTAGCTGTTAGGTTAGAGGGAATAATTATAACAAACTTAGGAAAATTCATTATGAATTCTTTGGCAATTAATTATTTATGAAAAATATAAATCAATTAGATATTTGTATTTTTTGAGTTAATTTTATTTTGTAATGATATTAATGTTATATATGTGTTATATACTTAATAGAATATTTTTTGATATTCATCAAATTGATATTTTAGTCATAGGGTATGAATAAAACCCTATTTATGTATAAGAGCCTATCTTTAATAAAAAGGTCAATTTTATAACATTGAATGGAGAACCCATTTTAAATTAAGATTTTGGAACATTAATAAATACTATATGAAAATACAAAAATTTTATTTGGAGGCATGATATATAAATTTACTTTGAATTTTTTTTAATTTTCTGATAACATTCATGTTTTTATGAATAGTAAAAAATTGCTAAATTTTAATTAAAACCCAATTTTTTCATCGAGATAATTTATATTTTTAAATGATAATATTGAATCACTTTGAAATAATAAATAGAATATATTTTTTCCATTTAATATAATTTAATTCATTATCATTAATTTTACATTGAATTCAAAGGTAAAAAAATTTCAATCTTTTGCAATGTTTTATCTATTAAAACATGTTTTCTCATTTCAACAACAATATTAATTTTAAATAAATTACAGAAACTTCTATGTTGTGAATTTTGAAAAATTGATTCTATATTTGGAATCATAAGGTCCAAATTGTGTGAATAGGTACCTTTTATGTTTTGACATTATAAATAGTATCATCAGTAATTGTTTTATTTACCATGGTAAAAAGGTATATCAGGTAAATAATGGTAAAAATTAATACTTTAATAATATTATACTACCCAAAAACGTGTCCCAATCTTAATGGATGAAATATTTCCAACCATGGGTATCCTTGGGTCGATTTTGGTACCCTATGGTTTCAAATGGATGTGAAAATGACATTTTATAAAAATTAATTTATCGTAAAGATATTTATAACCTAAGAATATAACTTTTATTAAATAAATTTTAATATATGGTTATATAAATGATATATTTTTTATAAATACTATTTATAAATATAAAAATATTTTCTATATCAGAGTATTTTATTTATAATTTTTAATGATTATATAAATAGAATTACTTATGACACAAATATGATGTAGTGATTACCTAATTAATGAAAGATTTTAATAAATGAATTTATAAATATTAAATCAAATTTAATTTGGTTATTTCATTGTCATCCACGAATTTTTTGTATTACATACAAATATTATCTTTTAGATAATTCCTTAGATTCAAAGGAATATAGTTTTTATGTTTTTTTAAAAAGTTAGGTATGAATAGTGTCCAAAATTGAGAAAATTTATAACTGAAAACATAAAAAATATTATTAAATGATATTAAATTTATAAAAATCTAGGATTCTTCCAAATTGACTGTATAAGTCCAAAAATTTCATAAATAATTTTTTTGGGTCGTTTTACATGATATGGAAATTACATTAACCCAAAATGTGTAAATAACATTATATCATGGTATGATTAAAATGGGTAAAATAAGGGTTAAACAAAAAATATAGGATAAAAAAATATTCCAAAATTGTCAAAATTATTAGTGGATGATTTTTATTCACAAAATAATAATCTTATCTTTTAATTAGAAATATTTGGGAACTTTTTTAGTTGAAATTAAATTTATTATAAATTAATATAATTGTGATTTTCCTAAAGTACCCCTCTCCTCTATTATAAAAGGGACCCCATACCTCTCCTATTAACTCCATTTGGAGCCCTAAAACTCATCCAAAACATTCCCATTTCTCTTATATACTTACCTAGATACATTCAAGAGGTTTTGGTCTTCTCAAAATATCAATTTTAGTTCCTAAAAAGGACATTTTTTGGTGGTATGTCGAGGAAGAGATAATCTCTTCTACTGAATCTTTCTAATTTATTTCTTCTTCTACTTCCTCTTCATTAGTAGTTTCATTATAAAGTAATAAACTCAGAATCTTTGATATAATTATATGTTAATATATATATGAAAAAACCGTATTTCACCTTCTATCCATCCTAAGAAAAATGAAATCATTGCGCTTACGTACGTATGGCTTAGCATCTCCATGCCTTGGTGCAATATGTTTTTCACCACCACCTTACTTGGATTGGTATAATGGGAAACATAATAACTATATATGGTTATTATCACATTATACTAATTATGATATACTATAAACCATCCACTTCAATTCCATTCAACAATTATTGGAACGATATTGTCGGTCGTGCGTACGTACAACTTACCGTCACCATGATGCGATGTGATTTGTTCTACGTAATCTTCTTTAAACCATGATTATATAAATGAATTTAATTAATTTATATGATATATATTATAATAATACAATTATGTAAATGATATAACCATAACCTAAAATGGGAATAGGGACATATCCTACAAAACATAAATAAGAAGATGTAGTAGTTAATACCTAAATTATGAGTAATAATGATATGTAACTAAAAAATGGATACAAATATGAACATAAATTTTATCATAAAAATTATTATTATTCTCTAATAAATTAGTAAAATTATTTATATCATTATACATGATATTTTGATACATATGAATAATATCAGACTAAAGGTAAGGGATAATATTTCTAGTCTTGTTTTATCAAAAATTGTTTATTCGTAATTATCTACTAGGGATTTACCTATCATCAATGTCCATGTTTTCTGATATATTCTCATAATATGTGTACTATTATTCTATTTGTGGTTAAATTCATTTTTACCCATGTTTACTTTTACTACATTGATTGGAATTAATATTTCATTTGTTTACCATACAAGGTACTTTTGGACTTTTTCGGCAAACGTACAAGGCATATGTTTTTTTAACTTATACGGAATGAATGGAATTTAAAATATTCATAATTACTTATTTCTATGAATCTTTCTCTACAAGTTTAAATGTGTATTTTCAACTAAATTATTTTCATTTAAAATTAAATGACATTTTGAGAAAAGAAAACATTTTTGAGAAAGAAAGGATATTTTCCTCAAGAATAAAGCTCAAGTATTTTATCAAAATTATTTTCCATATAAGATTACATAGATTTATGTTACTATCCTGGTTATTACTATGATATGATTGTGTTCATCATGGAATGTTATTTTGGAAATCCATTATTATTATATCAATTATGATTAATGTATGTTTAAGAAACCCATTTGATTTCATGGGTTATGTTATGGTGAATGTTTTAATGTTTTTGAGGAAAACATAAGAATGGTTTCATTATGATATGGGTGGGACCTATATCTCCCTACAATATATTGGGAAAATATTTATATCTCATGAGATAGATATGGCTGTAA
Source organism: Viscum album (assembly GCA_963277665.1). Classification (NCBI taxonomy): domain Eukaryota; kingdom Viridiplantae; phylum Streptophyta; class Magnoliopsida; order Santalales; family Viscaceae; genus Viscum; species Viscum album. The sequence goes on along the minus strand of OY728120.1, from coordinate 1,060,423,304 downwards.
TGACAAGTTAATCTAGTTCTGTGATACATGGATGGAACGAAGAGAGAACTCGGTTCAATAATGGACTTTTTCTTTTATGATAGTCTTGGAAAAGAGCCCTGAGTAATATGAAATGATTTTATATTATTATGTGTGTATGCCACAAAACTTCTTGTCTTATGTTATTATTATTGGGATTACATTTCACATCTATTATTTATCCCATGACATGATATTATGATCTCTTATATGCGGGATAATATTTTCCAATGTTATATATGATTGATATCTCCTTTGTTTACCCTTACTGAGCATTTGATCTCACCCTTTTCTTTGTTTATTTTCCCCAGATTAGGTAGAAGGGTATTGAGTATGATACGCCGAATAGAGTCTAGTCACAACGAGAGAAATTAAAGACAATATAGATGTTTTATAAACTAGTTGTTTATGTTTCCCAATTTCTAAGGACACTATTCCTATACGAACCTGTTATGGTTTTTTTATGTTGATATAAATATACTTCAATTATTATGTAATATCAATGTATTTAATGTATGGTTCATTATAAGAAAAGTCTACAAAATCCAATCTTTACTTTGATGCTCGGCTTTCCGTGATGAAAAGTGAAGAATCTATCAATGAATATTTCCACCTCTTTATTCATTTATGATAACCATTTCTACTTAAATAGATGACAATAAATCTTTGTTAAACCATGATTTACCGACGATCTAGAAGCATAAAAATCTCTCATCATCTCCTCGTGTTAGCCTATAGAAACCCATACTCATCCAATAAAAAAATGAGAATTTACACTTTTAAGGGACCATTGAGATGGAGTCTCCACACCATTTAATTGTTCTCTCAGAACTATTCTCTCTAGATAAGACAAATTCTTAGTCTTAATCTAGTCTAAAAGTATGGGTATAATAGATTTTGAAGTCAAAGATACTTGTCCCTTAGATTTCAAAGCATCCAGATGCATTTCTGCCAAATGGTTTATTATCCATCACTTGTCATAAGACTCTTGTACTATCTCTTTATATATATTTTGTCTAAAAGTGTTGGTAATGGAGTTTCCCTTTTCTATTTTATAGGAAAATTCAAGGTTGAAAAACTATAGATACTCGACACACCTCCTCTATCGATTGTTGTAGTGTCAATGGGAAAATATGTACCTGAGGCTCTTTTGATACGTCTATACCAAAAATATCTCATGCATGAGATAGTGTCTCCCACATATTTGGGAATTTACCACTTTTAATAACTCTAGATCCTAATTAAGGTGATTCCACTCATGCAGTCACAGCTACCTGAATCCATAGGAAACCACATGATCCTTCTGCATAATAACTACTCCAAGTCCATCTCAGAAATAATCACAATACATGGTATATGATTTACCCAACATAGGTAAGGTGAGGATAGGTGATGAGGTTATCCTACCTTTAATCTCCTAAAATGATCTCTCATATCTATCATACCAAAAAAAATCACCCCTTCCTTAATCAACCCTAACATTAGTGCTACCAAACAGGAGAAATCAGGGAAAAATACTAGTAATAACAATATAAGCTTAGAAAGAATAAAATATCAAATAATTTATGGGGTTATTACCAATATTCCATTGTTTTGGATTTAATTGGGTCCACTAACACTCACTTCACTGAGATGACATGTCCCATATAGTGAAATTTATTTATCTAGAAACTATATTTAGTTAGCATAGTGTAAAGATGATTCTCTCTCAATGTACTCAGGATGATGTTATTTTGTTTCGAGAGACTATCTACTGATGGGATTACATGAAAATATCATTGATTACAACAAAAAAACTGATCCCCAAGTGTATGAAACATCATATAAATTAAGTCTATGAATACCCCTGGCACGTTAGTCTACCAAAAAGACATCACTCTAAATTCATATATGCCACAACTGCTCTAAAAAGTAGAATATGTTATGTCTAATAGTCTCACCCTTAACTGATGATGTACTAATATTATGTCTAACATGTGGAATATCTTATCAACTCCCAACTGATCATAAATAATGTTAATGAATAGGGATTGGATACTGATTCATGATAGTTATATGGTTCATCATCCGATTATCCACACATAAGTGAAAAGATTCATTATACTTCTTGGAAAAGAGACCTAGATATCTAGACGTAAATGTACATATCCATAAGTATCCTTTATATTCCTAATATTCCAATCGAACCTTCAACTCTTGATGACCTATTGGTGATATTCGTTAAGGTGGGATAAAAATTGGCCCTACTCCTAGCACCATTTAGATCATGAACATGACCTCTCACTCAGGTGGTAATCCATAAAAATCATCAAGGAAAACATCATGAAAATGGTATACCACTAGAGGAAAATAATCCTACTATATTCTCACAATATATATAGAAATACTGGAGATATAAGCTTTGAGAAAATATAATCTTCACTAAATTGCTTATGCATGACTAGCCTAAAGATATCACCCACCCCAGTGAGAATTTAAGCATCCATCTGAAGATATGAAGATAGCTATCCCCCTTTAACAGTCGATATGACTGTGATATAGATCTAAAAAACCCATAACAAAATCAAATGTGAAACATATCATTTCTACTACAAATGATTCCCAAATGAAACGGTAACCACTAATCTGTAGAGAACTCACCATGAAATGTTTTATATTCTATGACCGCACTCCCAGTGGTGTTTCAATGGTAAAAACACCATCTAATATTCCCAAATAAAATCCTAAACAATTTGAAAAAAGATAAGATATAAATGAGTGTGATGTCTCAGTATTAAACAAAACCCAAGATAAGGTAGATGATATAAGAACAGTACCTCTAACGGTAGAAGGCCTTGCATCCACCTTAGATAGAGTAGTCTACTTAACATGAAACTTATTTGTCCCTATTCCCTAGGCTCTATTATGAATACCCTATGCTATTTACCTTTATTGGTACTTTTTCACATGCATTAGGGTACCACTTCCCCATTCTAGGCCAAAACTACCTATAGAACTTTAGATACCCCTTCCTAAGGGACAACTAAGACCATCCAAGACTCTGGTGCCTATCCTATGCCTCTTTCCCTATTCAAATATAGAATGTTCACACAGAACCTCAATAGATGACCCAGATTGACATATATACGACACTCGACTATGGGGTAAGGACACTTCATGTGCTTATGTACAAATATTCCACATTAATAGAACTAGAATAGAATATGAAATTGAGGTGGTATTCCATTATAATAACTTATCTTCCTACTATTAATTTGGAATAATATATAATAATGTTGCTACTTACCACTCAAAGAAGAAGATTCAAAACACCATACAGAAATAGCATGAACTCTACTTGGGGCCTCTCTCAGATTCCATTTTGTGATGACTGTCTGATTCTTCAAGTCTTAAAATAAATTAAATGTAAATTTTACCAATTAACTAATCTCATAATTAACAGCATCCTATAAATGTATTTCTAAGGATATCTCATCATCTTACGAAGATGGTACAATGCATTTTTGTTTGGAAAAACATCTAACATAGTACACCAGTGACAAAAAATCATGCATTAGATACAGGCACTCATAAGGTTTTTAACCCTCAATGTTTCAAGATAGAAATGGATCAGGAATATTGTCTCTATGTCCTTCTATGATAGCTCATCCTACTTCCGATATTACTCTATAATATCCCACTAATTCATGATAGATCCATGATGAATAAACACATCAAGTTTGAAGATCCTATATATGGGTGTCTTGAGATGCTTGAAGATTTTATGGACTGACTCAATCCCTAACTCAACCACCTAGGGTCCCTCTTCCCTAATATGCAAAAGCGGATACTGAAGCTGAAACGCTCTTGTCAGCTCATACATTGAAATAATAGGATGAACAGAATCTCTATCTATGGACTGCATGAACCTATGGATGTTATCATGAAGATTAACATCCATCTGCTCCCCAAGATCTATTGGAAGATCATGTTTAGCTATTTTATGAGTGTGGTGATTACCACTCTACTAACAATCAAGTCATAGACAAGGATGATCTATTTTCCCAACACAAAAAATGTGTACCTTGGAGAATTGGATAGCAACAAGTTCAACCCAACATGTTATTGAAAAAGAGAACCACTAACTCTTGTTATCTCAAGATATGAATTACAATTATTTTATCAAGACATGAAAACTTGTTTCAATTATCCATTGGAATAGATATTTAATTTTATAGTTCAATGGGAATGTATTTAAAACATAAATAATAGACATGTTCATATAATGAACATTATATGTCAATATATCCATATGTTCATTCTATGATTCATATATTCTTATTACATGCCATACTAGTCTGGGAGTAAAAAACTTAGGAAACAGCACGATCATAAAGCAATAACCTTACAAAAAATATCTCAATAAATGAAGATGAAAAATATCTATTGTAATAAGCACATTATACAAATTGAAATCTTATCCCTATGTACTTATATTCTCCCTCATATATGAGTTAGTGAATCACTTTCACAATCTCATTACCATCTTCTGACACATCACAGTCTCCTTTCAACCTTTCCCTCCACTATAAGGAAAAATAAAATAAAACCATCCCCTTTGATATCACTATGTAACATCCTGATAGAGAAAATATTTTGCACATTTTTTAATGTATTTAATTTTTTTTAGTCCTCCGAAACTATCTTTTTGAGATTATATGGATCAATTTTGGATTTATGATGTGTTTGGAGTAAAATTGTGAAAAGTTCTTAATTATGGATTTTTTGATGATTTTTATGTCAAATGTATTTTGTTCATTTATTTAAAAATTAATAATTCTGAATTGAATGATTGTTTTTTAGAATCCTCGATATATTTCATTCATCTCTATATTTTTGACCAGGGTCTGATTCAATCATCTAGAGGCCTTAAAGATCAATGAAAGTTATGAATTTTATAGGCAGACAACGCGAACCCCACCATAGTAACAGAAGCACATATTGGAATACACACCTCCAATGGAGGTGATTCCACCTGTATAATAAATGGGACTTAATGGAACATTCACCCATTAACTTTGATGAAGTTTGGCATCCATAATGGTGGATTTTGAATGAAATCAATCAAAGTAAGAATCCTGGAAATTTCATCCTGAAAAAGAAACTGCCAATATTAAATTCTTAACTCTTACATGAGGTATCCAATTACAGTAAAATTTAAAGGTTTCCCACAAAACATAATTATAAAAAACATTCATGAATGATCCAATGAATGAAGAGTCCATTTCAAGGGTCATTAATGAATTATATGAGAAATGTGGAGAGTCTTCCTGGACAAAATAAATTATTTGAGTAAAAAAGGACATAAATCCCTCACCAAGAATCTAAATACTCTAAATATTTGATGGTGGAATACCAATAATATTTTTATAAACCTTCATGAAGGGATAAATATTTGATTCAATCATTAATTTGGTATGAAATGTGCCAACTTGTGAAGTAAAATTCAGCCTATAAAAGGAAAGGATCTCCCACCTCTCGAATCATCTCATTTTCCATCCCATTCATTCAAGGCTCAAAGGAGTAGATCTTCACTGAGGGATGCTTTCTAGAAATATTCAATTTTTCTTCTTAATTTATTTGTTTTTTTTTTTGTTTTTTTTTTCAATATTAATTTATATTTATAATAAATTCATGCATTGTTTTAATTTTGGTGTCCACCCATCCACCCTCTTATTTTCTTCTTCAATGTTTCTAAATCTTTTATTCTTTTATTATTCTAAACATACCACCATGAACTCTAATACACATGATCATGAGTAACTGAACCGGGGAATATCCCGAGGAATTAATCAGTTTATTGAACCCAAGACCATGTTTTTAATCATCTTTGAGTTAATTATAATGGTACTTTATTGTGGGTGTAATCCTCACTATGGTTGTCTAATGTTTAAATTATTAATCTACAACCATTTTCCCTCAAATGAGGAGGTGGATGAAGGGTGTACTTGGTGATCACTAAAGTGAAATTTTCATTCATAATCGAGGTAGATTGAGGTGTGTACAAATATGATGGAGTGTGTTCACTAAGAAGATTAGACGATGTTCAATGAAGGTTCTCCCAAAAAGATCTATCAGGAGAACTTCCTTTCTTCTCTAATTCTATTATGTTTAGCATTTCATTTTATTTAAAATTTAATTTTTAATTTAATTTATAAAATTTATTTTATAAATCCCAAAAAAAAAGAAATAATAGTTTATAGTTGAATTAGATTTTGTAGGTGAACAAACTGAGAAAGCACTTCAAGTGAGAAGACAATGGTCAACCTCTATGATGCATTAGGAAAATATAAAAATATTCATTTGACATGCCATACAACAAGAGTTCACTGATATCCAACATGAATAGGCACTTACCAATGATGATGTGATTGAACCAGTAGAAAATAAGGGATATGATTCTTCCTTAAACTCTACCTTTTATGATTTCATATAGTTTGAATTAAGTATCACTCCTTATGGTTTTTAATTTTCTGATTGAGTCAATCCTTATTTTTTCATAGAGGAAGTGGAAGAAACTAAACATCAACCTTTTTAGGAGCACTTGGAGCTCCCTAAAATTATTGAAAATGAATTTGAGTAAGTCCATGAAGAATTATAAGAAGATAAGTTTGAAAAAAATAAATACATAGGCTGATCATTATGAATGGGATAATATTTTTTCAAATTCAAATGTAAATTTTATTCAAGAAAATATACATTATTACTTTCCCTTTGAAAATTCAATTCATACAGCCCATGCTAATCAAACACTTTTAAAGAAGGATAAGGTTTCAAAAGTAGAAACCGAAGAAGATGGTGATCCATACTTCATCAAACCCCCTCCATGCAAGTTGTACAACATTTTGAAGGGTGGGGGGATCTGGTGTACTCTTTCCATGGAGTCCTCCTAAAAAAATAATAATTCCAAGATAGAAGGGAAACCATGTGGTGGTTCAAATCTAAAAAATCTACCAACCGAAAAATTAAGGATAAAAGCTGGTACTACCCGCTGGAGGTAGTAAAAGATGGGAGGGCCCACTTGGGGTCATACTAAGATTTATCCTTAAATTTATTTATATTTATTTCGTTTTCAATATTAGGAATTTAGAATTCAAATTCAATCTTTGGAATTAGACTAGCATGAATCCCCCTCCCTATATCTTTTTTATCTTTAATGAAATGTTCCTTATTCTTAATTGAGTTATTTTCTTTTATAGGTTCATGGTGGAAAAAAGAAGGCTTAGACAGTGGGAGACAAGGACAAAGATACCTGGGAATGAGAGTTCATTTTTATTATCTAAACATTTATACCCCTTAAGTTTTTGGTCCAAAACATTTGTCAGGGTTTAATGATTAGAATTTCATCAACATACATGAATTAATTCTTTGCATGACTTATCTAGGAGACATGAGTTACTTAGAAATCTAATGAGGCCATATTTTATATTTCAATTTTAATAAGCTTGAATTAGTAAAATGGAGAATCAAATGATTGAAATGAAGAATAGATTTTTGAATTAAGTCTTTGATTTAAGGGAATTTTTTGATTTATTTAAATGAAATTCCCCACATATTTTTAATGCTTTTAATTAAAAAAATTCATGGGAACTGATTTCTTATTATTTATCTTTCCTTGATTGATTGTGCCAAATATCATATGTCTCATTCCCGATAATATTTATAGAAAATGTACTTCATATTTATTATTGACCATATTTGTTGAGTGATCTTGAGACATGTCACCCTCCAAAACTTTTATTTTAACTTGTGAAAGCTATGACTATACAAAAACACATTTAAAATGATTGATGCATCTTTTGAAAATACATTATCATTAAACTACACCATTAAATAAATCCTTATTTTATCCCATATAGACAATGAATTTCCTTTATAAGGATTATCCGTGTTTGGAGAAATGTTTTTCCATTCCTACACTACTCTCGGTATTTTTAGGGTATTATAATGTTGAAGTTTTGGGGTCAAGAAAATTATGGTGAATGGTATGATTTACCTTGTAAGGAAAATGTGTTGGGTTATATTATGGGAATTGTAAAAGGTTTAAGAATCATTCATTGTACATCATTTTCCCCTACTTAAATTATAGAAATTAAAAAAAGAAAAAAAGAACCAAAAAATGAGAATAATGTGTACGAATTTGGGAAAACCAAATATCACCATTTTTTGGACTGATTATCATTTTATCGTATGGTGTAGGTTTATGGATGTTATTTTTGATCTAATTATAACTTTTGATAATAAAAGGAAGAAAAGATACAAAATAGAAAAATCAAGAGGGTGCACAAATCATTAATTATGTTTAATTGATCATAACCATTACTTTGAGTTTTGGGGAAGTGGGTATCGCTTCTTTGAAGGGGAAAGATTCATTGCATTTTTTTTATATCATGAATTTTACATAAAATATAAACCTACTATTTGGGAATTAAATTTTATTGAATAAAATCCTACCGACCATAATCCTGAGAGTCATTTGAAACTTAATTGCAAGTCGTCATGATTTTACATTCCGTTTGTCTTTAAAAAGTGAAGAAAGTGGTTTAATTAAAAGTCTATGGATAAGGAACATTTTATCATGATATGAGCATAAATACAATTGAATTTCATCATGAGTGATTAGAGAAAAGAATCAAAAGTGACATAAATCATGATGTTTCATGCTTAATAATAATGAATTGAGGAGCTTGAATGAATTAAAAGAGACGTTCCATCATTTTTTAAAGGGTAAAATTAAAATACATGAATTGATAGTTTCTTTGAAAAATGAGAAATTAAATTGATATTTTATGTGGAGTTTTCGAAATGTGATTTCAAATTGGAAATTTGTTGATTTTATTAATTTGTAATTTGAGTATTGGTAATGTTGGTTTCCTTTGAATTCCATGTTGAGATATTATTCTTGGGGACAAGCATGGTTTAATTGTGGGAGAATTGATAGAGATAATATTTTTCACATTTTTTTGTGTATTTAAATTGTTTTAATCCACCTGAATTATCAATTTGTGCTTATATGGATCAATTTTGGATGTATGAAGTGTATTGTGCAAAATTGTGAAAAGTGCGTAATTCTAGATTTTTTTAGATTTTTACATCAATGGTATTTTGGTCATTTATTTAAATATATAATTCTAAATTGAATGATTAATTTTTTTAATCATTGATTTATTTAATTCATCATTCTCATTTTAACCAGGGGCTGATTTGAGAATCTAGAAGCCTTAAAAATCAATGAATGTGAGGAATTTTTTTGGCGGATAGCATGGACCCCACCACAGTAATAGAATCACATCTCAGCATAAACACCTCTAATTGAATTGATTTCACTTGGATATGAAAGGGGACTCAATGGCACGTTCACCAGCTAACTTTCATTACTTTTTGTATCCATTAAGGTGGATTTTGAATGAACATAATCTAAGGAAGATTCATGTAAGTTTCATCCAAAAAAGGAAACCTCAAATAAAAAATCCATTACTCATACATTAAGTGGACAATTAAATTGAAATTAGGAGGGTGTCTGCGTAAGACAATGGTAAAAAAATCATGAAGTCTCCAATGCCTGAAGAGTCAATTTCCATGGTCATTAATGCATGATATGTGAAATGTGGAGAGTCTTCCTAGACAGAATAAATTCATGTAGTAAAAGGGACATAACTCCCTCACCAAGCATCCAAATACATTGAAATTTTAAGGGTGGATGACCCATGAAATTTTGAAGAACGTTCATGAAGGAATAAATTCCTGATTATATCATTAATTTGGGATGAAATGTTCCAACATATTATGGACAAGTTATTCCTTTAAAAGTAGAGGATCTCCCACCTCTAAAATCATCTCATTTTCCATCCCATTCCTACATGTCACCAAGGAGGAGATCTCCATTGAAGTAGGCCTACCACAAATCTTCCCCTTTTCTTATTAATTATTTTTTTAGTTTTCAATTGTAAATTTTATTTCTTTTAAATTCATTCATTTTTTCCTTTTGGTCTCTCCCCATACACTGTCTTTTCTTCTTCTCCATATTTTCTCATTCTTCTCTTATTTTATTATTCTAAACATCCCACCATGAAATCTGATACTCATGATCTTGAGTAACTTACCCAAGGAATTTCTTGAGGTAGTAATCAGGTTCTTGAACCTGAGGCCATGTTTTTAATCTTCATTGAGTACATTATGAGGATAATTTATAGTGTCTATAATCCTCACTATGGTTGTATAAATTTTAACTTCTTAATCTACAACCATTTTCCTCGATTGATGTGATGGATGAAGGGCGTAATTGTAGATAACTAAATTAGATTGTTCATTCATAACTAGGGTACATTTTAGTGTGCACACATAAGATGGAGTTTGTTCACTATGATTATTTGAAGCTATTCAATGAGCGTGATCCCTGAATGTTCTCTAGATATAATGTCCTTTCTTCTCTAATTATATTTTCTTTATCATTACATGATCTTTATAATTTAATTTAGAATTTAATTTATTAAATTTCATTTATAAAGCACAAAACAATAGAAATAATTAGTTATTTGTTGAATTATATTATTTTAGGTGAATGAAATGAGAAATCTCTTCATGTGAGAAGACCCCTGTTAGACTCTACGAAGCACTAGGAAAACATAAAAAGATTATTTTTCCACACCCTACGATAGGAGTTCATCACATCGCACAATATTAAAATCTATCATGTGGCCTAAAAGGGTTGGTTACAAGACCTGGAGCACCCTTTCCCATAAGCCAGAGTCTTCTGACTGGCAGTGGGGGTGTGATGTATATAGTGTGTAGAATATTCCCCTAGGTATGATGTTTTATACCAGTATAAAAAAATCATAATAAGAGGAAAATAATCAAAGTATCCATATATCCAAAGACAAAAATAAAAGATAATTGAATAATAAAATAAATAACAAAGTAATATTGTAATGAAATGATGGAATGTAACTATATGTCATGTTAAAACAATATAAGAAAAACACTAGAAGACTCAAATAAAACACTAAATGTCCTGAGTCCCAAAATCCATGTCGGACCCATCTATAAACTCTTTCCCATTCACTAAATATGAATTTAATAACAACGTCCTTTTCCCTTTTCCAAACCTACATCCATGAAATCTTCTTGGGTGCCAAACGGTGGACTAAATAGGCTGTGAGTATAACTCAATAATTTAACACAAACATGTCCAATAAAAATAGTTTTATATTAAGTGTATAAAATAATGAAATAAACACATGTATTACTTAATTCAAAAATTAAACAAATACAACAATCTTCTTTAACACTATGAAGGAATATCTCTAAGCATGTCTAACAACCATGCAAACCACAATCATATAACTAGGTTAAGATAACCAACTTTGTACCATTCTAGAATATCATTGATCATGACTTATGACCATGCCAACCACCACCATACAACCATGGTACAGTCACAACAATCCAAATCAAATCTCTATAAGCCTGACAGCATTATTCGGGTCAAAGCCCAACAATAATTACAACATGGAATTGGGAATATCCCACTCTCTATAACAATTATAGCATGGTATTGGGATGAGACAACTTAATATTATCATTACAATATATAATTGTGAAATTTCCAAGGTCGATTCCGATATATAATCATTATAGCATGGAACACAATATCTATCAAATAGAATGGATATAAAAATATCACATCCAAAATCTAAATGGTTAATTATTTGAATTATAATTTTTCTTTATATTCTACTTTAGATGTAATTAATAATTAATTAACAATTATATGAATAAAAAAATAATCCCCAATTTGAGGATTCTAGACAATGAAATCACCATAGGTCACATGTCCTACAAAACATACTTTAAGGTCCTTGTCGATTCAGTTATATTCAATGGTTTTATCACCCAACGGGTATCCCTAAGCCCTGTCAGATGCTGATTGAAAAAAGAAATTCAACGAATAATTCAAAATTATTATTTAATTAATTTTGGCACATGCAATGATTATGTAATCACAATATTGTATAAACAAAGAAATTAACAAACCATAGGTGTAACGCCTCGACCCTAGTTACCCAGAGTCGGTGCATTATTACATAACATTGGCATGATCACAAGAAAGATTAAATCTCGAAAGACCGATTGGTTTAGTAGCCTTGGAAACACTAGATATATTCATAAGTTTTACATTACATAATAAAATGAAAAACTAATACAACAACATAATGTCTCCATAATCCACACTCATATCCCCACATAATTTCCCTGCAGGTCATTCATAATTTACTTCTTCCCTTCCTGGGAAAAATAAAACATAGAAAAGGGGTGAGCTCAAATGCCCAGTAAGGATAACAATATAGCGGAAACTTTCATAAATAAGAATAAACATTTAAGGAAATGTATAACTAAAACAAAATCCTTTCAAACTTGAACATTCATCATTGTATGGAATAAATAAAATGAAATAATGTCATTTACTCATTCACATGGATATTCTACTAATTGAATAATCACATGCAAAATCACTAACCACTTTCATAATGTTGGAATGCATAATGCCAGACCATCATAACCACATAGCCAAGGCCTCGTGCCAAGACTACAAATAAGATTTTGTCAAGTCCTTGTGCCAAGACACTAGTTTGTCTCATGAGACCTACCGATGCATCTAGGATCTATAGCGGGCTCCACCCGTCACATATTAAGTCCAATGCATTCCCATATGAAAAGGTTTAAACATAACATAAACATTCATATTAAAACTAGCATACAAAATGTCAATAATTTCACCATAAACTATGAATGGTATAAAAATAGCACATCCACATTCAATCATATGACAAAACCTTCAATACAATATAGAAGTTTTGTATCATAATAAATAAACTTCAAATAAGCGTAAAATCCATCAAAGGATGTTGACATAGATGAAATCAAAACACATTTTAGAGAAATATATCTTTCTATTTTGGAAATCATTTAAGAGCCATATAAAATAAAACATTTTATTGAAAATATTCTTATAATCTTGTAAGGAAATCTTTGAATATTTCATAACGGAGGAAAATAACCGCACCCGCCGTATAAGTTAAAAAAAACATTCTTACCTTAATTCTGTCGAAAAGGTTATAAAGGACCTTATTTTGAAAACGACGGAAAAATTCCTCTTATAAAAAGTCAAACAAGGGTATAAATGACTTTAACCCATATTCTTGTAAAAAATTTTTTGAAATACATTTTGAAGAAACATGGATGTGGATGATAACGAGATCCCAGTAGATTATTACGTATAAACAACCTCGGATAATGAAGAGATTGTGAAATAACCCTTACCTTGTAATTTTCCTTGGTTGGGGTAGGTTAACCTCCTGTATAATGGTGAAATAATTGTTATTAAATTATAAAAGAATAATATACATTAATATGATATCATATATGATCTTTTAATATTGATTTGATAATAATATCTTAGTATTATCGTTGTTTTGGGTGTTAACTTACTTGTTTAATTTTGTATGTTTTGTTACGTAAGACATGTTTGTAAAGGATAGTTTGTATATTATTCATATCCATAATGATATCAAGTCATTAAACATAATTTTTAAATCATCAAATGATAATTATACTTGAATGGATGAGATGGAGAATAAATCTCATCGCGTTCGTGGAGACGGTAGTCCGTACGTACGCACGAGCGATAATATCATTCTTTTGATATTAAAATAATATATAAATGGATGGTATATCATATATACAGAATCATTAACATGTTATATTTATTATTTTCATGAGTTACACATCATTATTATACCCATCCAAATGATATTATATTGAATAACAATTACACCACGACATGGAGACGGCAAGTCGTACGTACCCACGTATGGTGACATGTTATTCAAAGGGTGGAAAGAATAATGAATATGTTTGTACCATATTTATAATAAAATCATAGTATATATATGATACTGGAGTTATTATTTTAGAATGGTAACAACAAAGGAAGAAGAAGTGGAAGAAGAAATGAAATTGGAAAAAGGTGGTGAAATCATTACCTCTTCTTCGGGTTCTTCCTTTTAATTTGATCAAAAGGGCTCCATAGGTTGGCTTCCTGATCCAACTAATGCCTCTAGGTTGTAGTGAGGGAAGTTGGGAGAGTATTTGGGTAGAGTTTGGCCGAACCAAAAGGCTTTTAAGGTGTGAAGAAATGAGAAGGAGGAGTGCCCTTTTATAAGAGGGGTGAGGGGCATCTTTAGAAAAGCTAGAGATATTAGTTTATAATAAATTCATATTGGGTTTCCAATGCCTCCAAAGTTTATTATTCAAAGTTTAAGGTGAGGATGGGTCGAAATCAACTCAACCAATAGAATTTATACAGGTTTGGGTACTTATATTAACCTTATCTTTAAGTATTAACTCTAAGTTAATTAGTTTCACTTTTTTAATGTCTCTTTGTATTTTTATATAATATGGTTAATAAACGTACTATATACATCCAAGAGACCCCCAAGTGGTCCATTAATGATGAACCTATCATGATATAAGTCTCTTGGCTGAACCATATATTTCTAGGAATTTAATATCAATTGATAATATAATATATTTTTTAAGAACTCTTTATTGTCAATTTTGACACTATTCAATAGTTGATTTTTTGTGAAACTCATAACAGATTGATTACTTATAAAAAAGTCAATTAAATCAATCCTAATATATCATATTATCCAATAAAATTATTTTAATTCATTAAAAGTTTCATATTATATTTATTTGGGTATTTATAATATCAATAATTTTAATTTCTCCCTATTATAGTAATTAATTCATCATCATTGTGTCATAAATAAATTACATTATTTAATGTCTAAAAATTATAAATAAAATATAATTACGTAGGAAATCTTTTTATCTTTCTAATGAATATTTATAATATAAAATCCAACATATATAACCCTAGGTAATAATCGTTTTTCTAAATTATATATGCTTGTGTCATTTTTGTATTCATTTTAACTTAATTAAAAAAAAGTGTCCCTATCACCTAAAAGTGGAACCATGGGGTCCCCAAATCGACCCAAAGATGCCTATGGTCGAACATGTATCAACCAATAAGGCTAGTACACGTTTTAGGGTAATTTAGTATTATTATAATATTATTTTTTAACCCTTATTTACCAGATTTACCCTTAACCATGGTAAATAAAATATTTACCACAGTAATTATTCAAAATGTCTAAAAATAAAAGTTACCTATTTACACAATCTGGAAAACCTGATTCCAAATATGGAATCCATTTTTATAAATTCAAAACACAGAAGTGGTAGAAATGAATTTAAAATTAATTCCCGTTGTCAAAACAAAAAGCGTGTTTTTAAGGGATAATAACTATCAAAAGATTGACACTTGTTTATGTTCGATTTAGTTTTAAAATTGTTTCCAATGACCAACATTATATTAAATGGTAAAAATATATTCTAAATATAATTTAAAACCACTCAAATTCATAATTTATCACTATTAATTATTTTGAATAAAAAAGTTGTTTTTAATTAAAATTTAGTAACTTTCACTATTCATCAAAATATGAAAGTTATCCGAAAAGTACTAAAATTTCATCTTAGGATAAATTAGATATTTCGAATCCAAAAATGAAGTCCATTTTGAAATATAAAATATATATAATTTCAAAAATTAGGTATTACTATTCATAACGGCTAGTTTTATTGGTTACGGTGTGTTAGAACTCGGTGTTGCGTACAACACACGATATCACATTATTCAAAGAGAAGCGTACCGTAGAAGCTTGGGGTGTTACATTATCCCTTCATTAAAATAATTTCGTCCTTGAAATTTCTAGAATACTACCGCATGAAATGACTCGGGTGGTTCTTCATCATAAGTTCCTCAGGTTCCCATGTTGCCTCTTCCATCTTATGGTTTCTCCACAAAACTTTTACCAGACGCGTCGTCCGATTTCTCAGTACTTGTTCTCTCGTATCAAGAATCTTGACGGGCTCTTCACAGTAGGAAAGATCGGGTTCCAGTTCTAATTCCTCATAGGTGAGTACATGCGTTGTGTCCGGCAAGTATTTCCTCAACAGAGATACGTGGAACACATCGTGAACTTTGGAGATACTTGGCGGCATTGCCAATCGGTAAGCCACAGCCCAAATTCGTTCTAGAATTTCGAAAGGTCCGATGTACTTGGGACTCAATTAACCTTTCTTACCAAAACGTATGACTCCCTTCCATGGTGATACCTTCAGGAAAACATGATCACCAACTTCAAATTCCAAATCCTTCCTTCGATTATCAGCATAGCTCTTTTGCCTACTTTGAGCTGCTTTGATGTGATTTTGGATTACCTTCACCTTTTCCACCGTTTCCTCCACCAGTTCTGGGCCTACAAGTTTTCTTTCACCAACGTCATCCCTACAGGTTGGTGTACGACATATCTTTCCGTATAACGCTTCATATGGTGCCATCTAAATACTCAAATGGAAGCTATTGTTATAGGAAAATTCTAACAGTGGTAAATATTGATCCCACATACCCTGAAATTCAAGTGATCAAGATCTCAACATGTCTTCTAAGGTCTGAATAGTCTGTTCTAATTTTCCGTCTGTCTGAGGGTGGTAAGCAGTGCTCAAATGAAGTTCAGTATCCAGGGATTTCTGAAGACTTTTCCAAAATCTTGAAGTAAAACGGGGATCGCGATTAGAAACAATCGATAGGGGTACTCCATGAAGTCTCACAACTTCATTAATATATAGTCTTGCTAGACGTTATAGGGGTAGATCTTCTTTTATAGCAAGAAAATGTGCTGACATGGTAAGACGATAAAAAATAACCCATATTGCATCGTTCCTTCTAGGAGTATTTGGTAGCCCCATGACAAAGTCCATCGTAATATTGTCCCATTTCCACTATGGTATGGGAAGAGGTTGCATGACTCTTCCATGAAATTGCCTTCCAGCTTTAACTTTTTGACAAACCATAAATCTTGACACAAAATCAGCAATCTCCCTCTTCATGTTGTCCCACCAAAAATGTTCCTTCAAATCTATATACATTTTGGTGCTCCCAGGGTGTATAGAGAAATTGGAACTATGAGCATCATCCAACAATTCCCTTTTTAGATCAGGTATATCGGGAACACAGAGTCTTTTCCCGAATCTCAATATTCCTTCTTCATACACAAAGTCTCTCAATCTCTCATCATTCACAGCATTAATCTTCTTTTTAAATTATTCATCATCGGTCTGAGAACTCTTAATCCTTTCTAGTAAAGATGGTTTGGCAACCATTTGAAAAAGCATTGATGTTTTACCTTCCCGGGTTATTCCCACGTCCATCTTCAATAGATCCATGAAAATTGGATCCCTCTCAATTCCCATATTGTTCAAAAATCCATGGTCTTTTCTACTCAAAGCATCTGCCACCTTGTTTGCATTCCCCGGGTGGTAGTGTATCGTGAAATCATAATCCTTGAGTAATTAAAGCCATCTCATTTGCCTCATGTTGAGTTCTTTTTGTGAGAAAATATACTTCAAACTCTTGTGATCAGTATAAATCTCACATTTTTCACCATAGAGGTAGTGCCTTCATATCTTCAAAGCAATTATCACAGCTGCTAACTCGAGATCATGAGTATGATAGTTTTGTTCATGAATTTTCAACTGTCGTGATGCATAGGAAATAACTCTATCATTCTGCATAAGGACACAACCAAGTCCTTTCATTGATGCATCACTATAAATACTGAACCCATCATTCCCCGATGGTAGAGTCAATATAGGAGCATTGACTAATCTTATCTTCAGTTCTTCGAATCATTCTTCACACTCTTTTGTCCAAACAAATTTAACCCCTTTACGTGTGATCTTCGTTAATGGGTTATCCAATCGGGCAAAATTCTGGACGAAACGTCGATAATAACCTGCCAAACCAATAAAACTACGTACCTCAGTTATACTCGTAGGTGCTGGCCATTCTTGGATTTCCTAGGTATTAGAAGGATCAACAGAGATTCCATCTTTAGAGACAATATGGCCAAGAAAAGAAATCTCATGAAGCCAGAATTCACACTTGAGAAACTTCCCATATAATTCATGCCTCCTCAGAGTCTTCAAGATAATTCACAAGTGATTTGCATGATCTTCGTAGGTTTTGGAGTATTCCATGATATCATCAATAAATACCACCACAAATTCATTGAGATACTCCTTGAAAACTCTATTCATCAGATCCATGAATACCGAGGGTGCATTAGTCAATCCAAATGGCATTACGGTAAACTCGTAATGCCCATACTAGGTTCGAATTGCTATCTTCGGAATGTCTTCCTTCATCACACACAACTGATGGTATCCAGATCGAAGGTCAATCTTTGAAAAGTATTGACCTCCATGCAGTTGGTCAAATAAATCATCAATGCGTGGTAGGGGATACTTGTTCTTTATTGTTATATAATTGATCTCCCTGTAGTCGATACATAACCTCATAGATCCATCTTTTTTTTAACAAAAAGAACAGGGGCTCCCCATGGAGAAACACTAGGACGAATAAATCCCTTATTACTCAATTCATCTAGTTGTTTCTTTAGTTCAACTAATTCTACAGTGGCCATTCTATAAGGGGTCTTTGATATAGGCCTTGATCCAGGAATTAAATCAATGGAAAACTCAACTTCTTGTTCTGGAGGATGTCCAGGTAAATCTTCCGGAAATACATCTACAAATTCTTTCACAACAGGTACATCCTCTATTTGAACATTCCTTTCCTCGCCAATAGTTATTTCATTCTCTTCCTCCCCAATAATTGAATTAAGTTGAGCTACTGGGGGTGGATCTAAATAAGAATTAGGTGGTGACGATTCTGCTATAAAGATAAGGTGTTCCTTATCATTATCATCAAGAATCGTAACCTCTTTCTTCTTATAATAAATCTTCGCATCATAGTCCGAAAGCCAATCCATACTGAGGATTATATCAAACACAATCATAGGTATGACGATGAGATCAGAAGATAAAGAACATTTATGTGCTCTAATGGGGACTGATTCACAAAACATTGTTGCAATGATACATCCCTTAGTAGTTTTAACTAACAACTCCCTTGTTAAATCAAATTGGAAATATCTAATTTTCTTTGGAAACTGGGAAGATACGAAACAATGCGATGATCCAGAATCAAATAATGTATTTTCTAAACTTGAGGAAACCATTAAATTACCTGCCACCACATCTTTCGGAGATTCTACCTCAGCAGTAGTGATAGCATAAGCCTGTCCTTGATCCCTTGGCCTTTTTTGAGGTAAGTTCTCCTAACGCTTAGGACATGCATTTGCATAATGCCCCATCTCCCTGCAATTATAGCACTGAACATTGGTAGCTTCCTTCTTCCCCTTGCAATCACGAGCGTGGTGGCCTTTTTCACCACACTAGTAACAAACTCCCATTCCCTTCAAGCAAGTACCAGGATGTTTCTTCCCGCATTTACCAGAAGATGGATATTCAACCTTTTCCTTCTTCCCCTTATTTACATTCCCAGATTGATCAGCAGATCTCTTCTTCTCTTGCTTTTCTTTAATGTCACAAGACTTAGAGAATTCCTTTTCGGTCTTGATAGCACATGAGACAATGTCTACGTACGACGAAAAGGATTGTGAGACTAATGCTCGATGAAGAAATGGTTTTAACCCATCAAATAAATGATCAATCATACTTCTTGGGTTACGTATATAATCTCCAGCATACCCTGCTAACCTTGTAAAGTTAGCCTCATACTTTGTGACATTCTCATCCTCCTTTTGTCTCAGACTCAGAAATTGCCTTTCCATATCTGCTCGATGGTTGCGAGGAAAGTATTTTTCTAAAAACAGATCTTTGAACTCCCTCCATTCTATATTTGATACTTCAACATATTCCTTCATGTTTTGAATCAATGACCACCATTGATCAGCATCTTCAGTGAGGCGATAAACTGACATGATAACTTTTTCCCTTTCACTACTCCCCAAAGCCTGAAATATTTTCTCTAGGGAATTTATCCATTGCTCAGCTACTAAGGGATTTGTAATCCCATTGAACGTTGGTGGTTTTTTGCCTCATGAATCGATCTAAAATTGATCCTCCACGCTGTGGATAAGGGTGCTCCATACGAGTAAGGTTATTATTCATAACCTGAGTAAGTTGTCCCAGTATGTTGATTAGTTGATCGACACCAGTTGCATCACCAGCCCCACTATAATTATCTTGAGCAGGAGGGAAATCCCTACATGGAGTGCGTGCATTGATACAGTTTCCATTTCTTCCACTAGGCGCCATTTCTAAAAAATGGCATAAGCTAGATCAGTTTATGAATAAAAATACATAATCCCATACTTATAAAACACTTAACATAAATTGAACTATTTATGGATATAATCCATAATCATAAAAATGTTTTCTTTGAGGAAGTATATACTCATAAACCCTTCATAATGATATGTAAAGAAAATGAGAGTTATCCTAAGCATATCCCCCGGGAGTGTCGTAACCAAGAGTGAAGCAAGGCCCGTTGTCGTGCACCAGTTCCCGTTCGAGTCTAGCTCAAAGCGGTGTTTTCGGGTTTTACCCCAAGATACATCTGTGCCAGAGCCGCCTCTACCTGCTCGTATCCAGACAGGGATGTATTGCTCGGAAAACTCAGAAAATCTCTACAATACCAAAATTCTAGGAAGTTCTTCTATACTAATCCTCAAAGTTCATCTTAGGTCTACGTGATCTAATCAGAGTTTATCTAAATCCAGCTTCCAAGGTTTGTACTAAACATCCTCTGATACCAACTGTAACGCCCCGACCCTAGTTACCCAGAGTCGGTGCATTATTAAATAACATTGTCATGATTACAAAAAATATCAGATCTCGAAAGACCGATTGGTTTAGTAGCCTTGGAAACACTAGATATATTCATAAGTTTTACATTACATCATAAAATGAAAAACTACTACCACAACATAATGTCTCCATAATCCACACTCATATCCCCACATAATATCACTACAGGTCATTCATAATTTACTTCTTCACTTCCTGGGAAAAATAAAACATAGAAAAGGGATGAGCTCAAATGCCCAGTAAGGATAACAATATAGCGGAAACTTTCATAAATAAGAATAAACATTTAAGGCAATGTATAACTAAAAAAAAGCCTTTCAAACATGAACTTTCAACATTGTATGGAATAAATAAAATGAAATAATTCCATTTACTCATTCACATGGATATTCTACTAATCGAATAATCACATGAAAAATCACTAACCACTTTCATAATGTTGGAATGCATAATGCCAGACTATCATAACCACATAGCCAAGGCCTCGTGCCAAGACTACAAATCAGATTTTGTCAAGGCCTTGTGCCAAGACACTAGTTTGTCTCATGAGACCTACCGATGCATCGAGAAGCTATAGCGGGCTCCACCCGTCACATATTAAGTCCAATTCATTCCCATATAAAATGTTTTAAACATAACATAAACATTCCTATTAAAACTAGCATACGAAATGTCAATAATTTCACCATAAACTATGAATGGTATAAAAATAGCACATACACAGTCAAACATATGAAAAAACCTTCAATACAATATAGATGTTTTGTATCATAATAAATCAACTTCAAATAAGCAAAAAATCTATCAAAGGATGTTGACATAGATGAAATCAAAACACTTTTTTGAGAAATATCTCTTTCTATTTTTGAAATCATTTAAGAGCCATATAAAATAAAACATTTTCTTGAAAATATTCTTATAATCTTGTAAGTAAATCTTTGAATATTTTATAACGGCGGAAAATAACCACACCCGCCGTATAAGTTAAAAAAACATTCTTACCTTAATTCTGTCGAAAAGGTTAAAAAGGACCTTATTTTGAAAATGACGGAAAGATTCCACTTATAAAAAGTCAAACAAGGGTATAAATGAATTTAACCCATATTCTTGTAAAAAATGTTTTGAAATACATTTTGAAGAAACATGGATGTGGATGATAACGAGATCCCAGTATATTATTAGGTATAAACAACCTCAGATAATGAAGAGATTGTGAAATAACCCTTACCTTGTACTTTTCCTTGGATGGGGTAGGTTAACCTCCAGTATAATGGTGAAATAATTGTTATTAAATTATACAAGAATCATATACATTAATATGATATCATATATGATCTTTTAATATTGATTTGATAATAATATCTTAGTATTATCGTTGTTTCGGGTGTTAACTTACTTGTTTTGTTTTGTATGTTTTGTTACGTAAGACATGTTTGTAAAGGATAGGTTGTATATTATTCATATATATAATGATATCAATTCCTTGAACATCATATTTAAATCATAAAATGATAATTATACTTGAATGGATACGATGGAGAATGAATCTCATCGCGTTCGTGGAGACGGTAGTCCGTACGTACGCACGAGCGACAATATCATTCTTTTGATATTAAAATAATATATAAATGGATGGTATATCATATATAAAGAATCATTAACATGTTATATTTATTATTTACACGAGTTACACATCATTATTATACCCATCCAAATGATATTATATTGAATAACAATTACACCACGACGTGGAGACGGTAAGCTGTACGTACGCACGTATGGTGACATGTTATTCAAAGGGTGGATAGAATACTGAATATGGTTGTACCATATTTATAATAACATAACAGTATATATATTATACTAGAATTATTATTTTAGAATGGTAACAACAAAAGAAGAAGAAGTGGAAGAAGAAATGAACTTGGAAAAGGGTGGTGAAATCATTACCTCTTCTTCGGGTTCTTTCTTTTGATTTGATCAAAAGGGCTCCATAGGTTGGCTTCCTGATCAAAATAAGGCCACTAGGTTGTAGTGAGGGAATTTGGGAGAGTATTTGGGCAGAGTTTGGCCGAACCAAAAGGCTTTGAAGGTGTGAAGAAATGAGAAGGAGGAGTGCCCTTTTATAAGAGGGGTGAGGGGCATCTTTGGAAAAGCTAGAGATATTAGTTTATAATAAATTCATATTCGGTTTCCAACAGCTCCAAAGTTTATTAATCAAAGTTTAAGGTGGGGATGGGTCTAAAAAAAATCAAAAAATAGAATTTAGATAGGTTTGTGTACTTATATTAACCTTATCTTACAGTATTAACTCTAAGTTAATTAGTTTCACTTTTACAATGTATTTTTTTATTTTTATATAATATGGTTAATAAACTTACTATATACATCCAAGATACCCCCCAAGTGGCCCATTAATGATGAACCTATCATGATATAAGTCTCTTGGATGAAACTTAGATTTTTAGGAATTTAATATCAATTAATAATTTAATATTTGTTTTAAGAACTCTTTTATATCAATTTTGACACTATTCAATAGTTGATTTTTTGTGAAACTCATAAAAGATTGATTACTTCGAAAAAATTCAATTAAATCAATAATAATATATCATATTATACTATAAAATTATTTTAATTCATTAAAAGTTTCATATTATATTTATTTGGGTATTTATAATATCAATTATTTTAATTTTTCACTATTATAGTAATTAATTCATCATCGTTGTGTCATAAATAAATTACATTATTTAATGTCTAAAAATTATAAATAAAATATCATTATGTAGGAAATATTTGTATCTTTCTAATTAATATTTATAATCTAAAATCCAACATATATAACCCTATTTAATAATCATTTTTCTAAAAGATATATGCTTGTGTCATTTTTGTATTCATTTTAACTTAATTAAAAAAAAGTGTCCCTATCATCTACAAGTGCCACCATGGGGTCCCAAATTCGACCCAAAGATGCCTATGGTCGAACATGTATCAACCATTAAGGCTAGGAAACGTTTTAGGGTAATTTAGTATTATTATAATATTATTTGTTAACCCTTATTTACCAGATTTACCCTTAACCATGGTAAATAAAATATTTAACACAGTAATTATTCAAAATGTATAAAAATAAAAGTTACCTATTTAAAAAATTTGGACATCCTGATTCCAAATATGGAATCCATTTTTCTAAATTCAAAACACAGAAGTGGCAGAAATTAATTTAAAATTAATTCCCGTTGTCAAAACAAAAAGCGTGTTTTTAAGAGATAATAACTATCAAAAGATTGACACTTGTTTATCTTCAGTTTAATTGTAAAATTGTGTCCAATGACCAACATTATATTAAATGGTAAAAATATATTCTAAATATACTTTAAAAACACTCAAATTCATAATTTATCACTATTAATTATTTTTATTAAAAAAGTTGTTTTTAATTAAAATTTAGTAACATTCATTATTCATCAAAATATGAAAGTTATCCGAAAAGTACTAAAATTTCATCTTAGGATAAATTAGATATTCTGAATCCAAAAATAAAGTCCATTTTGAAATATAAAATATATATAATTTCAAAAAGTAGTTATTACTATTCATAACAGCTAGTTTGATTGGTTACGGTGTGTTTGATCTCGGTGTTGCGTACAACACACGCTATCACATTATTCAAAGAAAAGCGTACCGTAGAAGCTTGGGGTGTTACAATAGGGTTAATATTTAGAGCCCATACCATTAATAAATGTCAAAAAAAAAAATTCTTCCAACACCCAAATACAATGAGGAATAAGGTATGGAGGGTTTCAAATTGGTTTCTAGATCAGAACAAATCAATATCAAAACCAACATTTCAATTAGACAAAGGATTTCACACAAACTATTGGAGAACCAATGGAATGAAATAAGAAACCAAAACAAAGTAACTTACCACGGGTTGAAGATGCAAATAGAAAATATGAAAGAGATTTTGGCACTCTAAAATCACCTCGATAATGCCCAAGGGTTGATAGGAGATGATATTTAGTGAAATAGAATGAATTTCAACTACATATAATGTTTAAAATAGAAATTCAGGATTTTACAAAGCGTATAATGTGATTATATGTCATGTAAATTTTATTAATGGAATTATCTTGATAAACTCACCACATCATATTTAATTTATAAAATACCTTGAATCATTGCATGATGTGTAATCCTTTTACACGATTTGTAAATGATCTATAGTTGACTTTTCCGTCCATTTTCCACTTTAACAACCCAAAACCCACATTAAAACATCTCAACATACCAATAATCAATATTATTAATTAGTCCCATTTATACCCAAATTCCATTAACTCAAACAATAATACATCCACAATATTTTGGTCATTTTGCCCAAAAATGATCTTTATCTCTAAACAAGACTCGACCACCATATCTCAAACGGAAAACTTAAAGAGAAGTGTAATTGAAAAATTCATCATATGACATTTTTTATTTCAAAAAATGGATTATATATTTGTAGTAAAGGGGTCAAAATTTAGTAAACATGTCTATTTTATTTTTGGACAATAGGAAAAGTACCCTTATTGGTTTCTATTACTTTGGAAAATGGAAAATCTGGTAATTTAAGTCAAAAATGAAATAATAAGAACAATTAAAGAACTCAAACACCTTAATAAATATTATTTTAAAACTAAATCTCAATCGTAATCATAAACGATTATAATATGTGACCCTTTTGGAAAACATATTTGAGATTATGACCTTTATAATAATTTAATTAATGTAATGTCAACCATGCCACCCTCTTGTTTTTAATATGTGTAATATTTTTCATATGGTGTTATCTATAGGATATGTTGAACCATAAATATTATTTTTAAATATATTATATTATATATATCTACATAATATTAATTTATTTTTCATTTTTAGTTTATAAATAGTTATCGTAAATTCCTGCACAACATTAATGCGGTTATTATTTCATTGAAGGAAAAATAAAATAAGTGATAATAAAAATACTAAAATAAATATAATTTGAGATAATTAATGTGTTAAATGAATTTTATTTGTTACCATGACATGATAGGGATGTAATAAGTTTTTTTCTAATTATATATGGTTTTTTGATATTATTAAATTCAATGTAATTTATAGTTTTAAAAATTGACATTATAGAGATTTTATTGTCAATAGTATTTTATTAAATAATATAAATTAATAAAAATATTATATTCTATCAATTTAATAGGATAATGTTTAAAATATAAAAAATGGTCTATTTATGGGTCATTTTCATTTTATACTAACTATATTTACCCTCAACGAGTAAAAAATCATGTTTGTAAGGTAAGAGTTATAGGGGTTAAATAATGGTTAAAACCAAAATATAGGAGTATAAATATATTCATAAATAGTATATATTTATTGTATGATGTTATTTATATCCATAATAATATTATATAATAAATCTATATGTATTTATTTTTTTGGAATTAAATATTAATTTATTATTTTTAGAAATTCCAAGAGTTCCCCTCTCCTCTATTATAAAAGGAAAATTATTCTTCTCCTGTATTTAAACTTTATAACACATTTTTTCATCCAATACCTAGAAAATTAAATTAATATAATTCCTCTTATCATTTTGTGGTACTTATTTTAGGCAGAATTCTATATTCATAGGTCTTAAGGTTTTAAGAAAAAGAGGTTCTCCAAAGAAGATATATAGTTTTTATCTGATGGTTTTTGTTTTGTTTCTTCTAATAAATCCCACAAACCATATTCATACAACATGAAATAATAAATAGACTATATTATATATATTTATATGTTATATTTTAATCTTAATTACCCATATCCTTCTCCTATTATATTAAACTGGAAAAGAATTCATCTTTCGTGTGTAAGGAGGACTACCTCCTCACGAACCGATGTAATTAAATTTCCGTCACCATCTCAAAATAAAAGTTTTAATGATAGATTTAATATTTATTTATGATTTTAATTTAATATTTATCATTATTAAAATACAATAGGTCCTTTATTTTCATTCCTTTCCATGAAAAAAAATTATTATTACATCGTTAGTGTGTATATGTGGACTACCACCTCTATGAAGCGATGTGATTCATTTTTCATCCTCACATCACTTGGATGATATATATAATTATATATTAATAATTAATGTAAGATTTATTTAATTTTTACTATTTTTAAATGATAAAATAATGCATTCCATATTTTTCATATAAATTGTTGTAAAATGGTAGTGTTACTCAGGTGTATTTATGACCTACATCCCAATGATTATAACATAGTTCAGTTTTCATAGCCATAAGTAATGGATGAGTTTAAAAGTATAATTTATATATAAAAAATAATAATTATTTCATGAATATTAATTTGGTTATGGTGGTGTATTTATTTCTTTGACTTTAGTCAATATACAGAATTCATTTTGGACTTAAAAATGAATATCATTAAAAATATGATGTGAACATAAATAATTAAGTGATTGTTATAACATGGAAAAAAGTGACGTAAAATAAAAAATAGAAATTAAAAATATGATTAAACAACTATAAAATTGACCTTATCTTATTATTCAGGTTGATAAATTTCATACATGGTGAATAAGACTCAAGGTATGGGATGTTCTATTAAAAGTTATCTTTTTTATGTTTCCCTTAACATTCACTTTTTCTTCCATGACTATGTGTTATAAAAATTCTTTCATAAATTTAATTAATATTATCCTATGATTTTTGAAACTCATTTTTAATTTTTTTTACTTTTTAAAAATGGTTTGAGGGGAAGATTTTTTTCATTTTCTAAATGAGGATAATTATTACTTTTCTAAAAAAAATATAAAAGGCATGTTTTTTAGCTTATATGGAATAAAAAAAATCCCATTATTATGAAGCCTTAATCGGTTTATTTTTACAATAAAATTTTCAATTATTTTTTTTAAATAAAATTGGTTCTTTATGATGTGCATAAATGTTTTATTATAATACTCATTTTTAAAGGAATGGGGTATTTTAATATCAAAATGTTTTTTTATTTAAAATATTTTTTAATAGGGTATTGTGATGAAAAAGTTAAATCAAAAAATATTTTACTCATGATATGTTACTTGATAATTATATAAAAAATGTGTAATCCTGATACAGCTTATATGAAGGGTTGACACCCATTGTAGCTTGTTGGTGAGCCTGATATATATTATATGAATGTTTAAGCCCCATTATTAGTCATTAAAAATGGGTGATCCTAATATAGCGTATCTGAAGGGTGAGACCAATTATATCTCTCTAATTCATTAGTTATTTATTAAGGTCTCTAGATAATTTATAGGATGATTTTTTAGGGTTATTCTAATCTGAATGGATTTGAAATGCTTTTATTAATGTGATCCACAAGATATTCCAAAAGGGTTTTTATTTTCATGATTGGTTTTATAATAGTTTTCTTTGAGGAAAAGTTATTATTTTTCAAGTGGGAACTTTTTATTTCATGTAATCGATGAGAATTGAAGATAAATGAATAGAATTCAAGGGTTTTCATGTTTTTCATTGGACTAATGGATTCCATATTTTTATGTCCCTTTGTGAGATTTTTTTTCCTCTTCTAACGCTTTTAATATGTTTTTCATAGTGTTTAATGAATATTAGTGGAAATGATGAGTTCAACACAAAATTTTGATGATTCATCATCAAAATAAACCATATTTTATTAAAATAAATTGTAGGTAAATAGATACTGGATATAATTATCCACTTGCAATGTTCAGATTTACAATATAATAGATTTTCCTAATTCTCTAAGACTATAAACCAAAAATATATATTGGATTTTAAAAAAGTGAACTATATTTTTGAAACACTATAATTTTTTATTCATAAGGATGGGTCCTTATAGTTGTTTTCAAAGGAGGTTTGAGATAAATTTCTTGATTATGATGTTTTCATGAACCGTTATCTTAAGAGTTATATATAACATAAAAGAATTCTAATTTTAAGGTTGATCAAAAGTTCAATGTATTATAAAATCTTTTCTATGATGTAACTAATTAAATTTTAACTAAACTATTAATATTTTTGGATATATTCATTTTTGATGTAATTATGGGTTATTAAATTTTTGTATACAAAATGAAAGGTATGAGATATCAATTGAGTTTCAATAATTTTCATAAATATTGAATATATTAAGGTTATTTTAGGATTTTTATCAAATTTTTAGAATTTTATATGGATTAAACATTTTTTTTGAGAAAGTACAACATGAATGATGAAAAGGCCTAGGGGATTGAACCCACAAATAAATGGTGACCAAGGTGTATCGCCTACCATAGGCCTATGTGATGTACTAGTTCTTAAGAAATTTTACATTTAGTTAAACCATTTCATACATTAATAATGAATATATTTTGGGAAACTATTTTTTATCATATACATAAAAATGATATTTAAATGTTTTTGGTGATTAGAAAATCAATGTTATTCCAGAACATTTCCACCATTTTGTGAACCTTATGTCTTTAAGGTGAACATAACATTATGGGATTTGAATTTATTAGTAAGGGTTGAATTATTTTTAGGAAAAATATATTATTTTAATGTGGCTTAATAGTGATTTATTTAATTTATATAAATGATTAATATATCTTTGAGATTATGTGATTTAAAAAATTATATTTTTGGAAAGAGTCAATAATAGGGACAAATTTTATTTAGAGATAAATGTAAAAATTTATCATGGAAGACTATGTAATCAAATCATTGATATTTTTGGGTTTCAATCTTTTTTCTAGAATCTTTTTGAATAATTTTAAGGATATTTATTTATTGAATGATATTTATTGAAATTTTGGTATTATTGTAGAATTTTTATGATTATTATAGTTTTTTATCATATAATGTTTTTTTTATTTATGGGATAATTATCATTTCTTGTACCAACCATTTTTTTGGTTAACATATAAATATTGGAGGAATTTATATTTATACTTTTCTGGATATTTTTATCAATATAAATTGATTACAGATCTTCATTAATGAAAAATTCATATTGAAGACTCATTAATTGGATCCAAAAATGCGTTTGTGGTAGAAATTTATTAGAGGATTAGATTATATAGGTAATATAAGTATTGTTCCTTATGTTATTAGTATAGGTATTAAAATAAATCATTAGATTCAGGAAATTATTTTTTTTTTAAAAAATTATCAATTTAAATTTCTAGCTATGAAATTAATGGCATCATTGCCCAGCACAGATTTATAGTTTTGTGACTCTTAACTTTTTCGTGAACATGTCCTCTATCACTCTTATGAGTCTATGGGTGTAAGTTTTCCAATCCATAACCATGTTTTCACTTCCCACATATGTTCCAGTACATGGAAACCTATTATGGGTTATTCTAGATGACATTTATTGTTCTATTTCAATATTCTCATGTGGATGTTTTATTAATCCTTATTAGAATGTGGGTTCTGAAGATATGCATTTTGGAAAGACAACCCCTAGTTATTGAGCCCAAGACCGAAATTGTGAGGAATAATTTTGAAAAAGTGTAGTATAATTTAAAAACCCATGTAATGATAGAATAAATATGTTTAATATTACTGAATTTTGTAGATATATTTAGTATAAATATATTAAGTTATTCATAAAATAAAAATTGAAATGGTTTTATTAAACTCATTTCATAAAATATTTTATTTAAAATTTTAATTATATATTTATATAATAATATGAATTTAATTTTTAAAATCATCATTTCAAAATTATCTTATGGTGAATTTTAGATATTTTTCATAAAATAAGCACTTCTCAAGGAATTGTAAAAAATATTGATTTCTTTTGAAAACTTTATAAAATAAAAAAACAATTTACAATGTCATAATATATTTTGTAATAGTTTTAAATATCAATTATTTTATTTTGAGTTAATATAATCCAATAATTTATTTTTAAAATGTATTTTATACATAAATTTAGTATAAAAATTTATATTTAGAAATGAATGTTTTTTGAAAAAAAACTATTTTTCATTATGTTTTCGGATTAATTTGAAATTAAATTTTGTAACTAATTTGTTATGAATTTTGATAAAATGATTCAGTTTTTAGAATCATTGTTTAAAATTTTATTAAATAAGATACTTTTATTCTTAGACAATATGAATAGTAACCTTAATAATTTTTATTGCCTTGGTAAAAGGTAAATTACGTAATTTATGTTAAAAATAAAATGAAAAGAACTTTTGAATTACCAAAATAAATAATTAAATTTTATTTTATAAGTATTTCTCGACTGTACCCATCAACATGTGGAATATATTCCGTTTTGGGGCCACTTTGATTGGATTATGACTTTTATAATATTTTATTTAATGAAATGAAAAACATAACACACTCTAGTTTTTAATAAGTGTATTATTTTTAAGATGGTGTTATTCAAAACATGTTTTTAACTATAAATATTATTTTGAAATATAAAATATTTATCATAATTAGGGTAATTTATTTTAATTTTTTAGTGAAGAAATAATTACATTAAATTCATTCACAATGCAGATTCAATAATTATATAATTAATGGAAAAATCAAATAAATGGTATTAAAAATATAAAAATAAATATAATTTGAGATAAATTATGTCATAAAAATATAAATTTTTCCTTGATATGTTAGGTATGTAATGAAATATTTTTTTTAATTTCATTGGTTGTATTTATATTATTAAAACAAAATTAATTAGTACCTCTAAAAATTGTCCTTAAGGATGTTTATAGTAAAAAATATTTTATTAGAAAACATAAAATTCTCAAAAAATTTAAATTCTTATAGATGATTATAATGTTGATTAAAATATCAACAAAGTCCCATTTAAGGGTAATTTTACATTTTATAGTAATTATTTTTACCCTTAAAGAGTAAAAACTAATGTTGTCACTGTAAAAGGTAAATGAGTCAAATAAGGGTTAAACCAAAAGATAAGGGTATAAATATGGTCAAACCAAATATAATTTTTATCATATTATGGTATTGAAACTCATACTAATATTACATTGTAAATTATCATGTCTAGATCCATTTGGGATTAAATATAAATTTATATTGATTTATTATTTTAAGAAATTTCACGATTCCCCCCTCTTATAAATGAAAACTTCTTATCATTTATTCACACATAATAACAATTTTTTTCCATCCATTTACAAGAAATATAATATAATCATTCCTTTAATCTAATTATATAAGTCATAGTTTAGTAATAATACCGACCTTTTAGGTGATAAGGTGTTAAACAAAGGATGTTTTCCAAAAAATAGGTATAGTTTGTATCTAATTGTTTTAAATTTATTTCTTTTTCCATGTTACTCAAACATTCTTCAATGAGGAAAGAATAAAAAAACATTTTTCCTAAATATACTAATAAGTTATCATGCTAGTGTAATGACTTATATCCTCACAATCAAGATAATGTACCCATACATATAGAAAACATCCAACATATAGAAATAATCAAAGAACATATACAATATTCAAAATTCAAAAATTAGTAGAAAATAGGTTGGGTGTTTTCATAATTAGGAACTTGGGGACTTCTCAAAAAAATATTGAAGGAATGGTTTTTTAACATATATACACAGAGTGGATTTTTCCACTATAATGACTCCTTAATTTTTTAAATATTTATTTATTATTTTCCAATTTTCTGTTTAATGAAATGTTTTTCTTTATAGTGTGTGAAAATTTTTTATTTTAAAAGTCATTTATAAAAAAGGGTATTTTGATAACAATTTTTTTTCATTAAAGTAGATTAATATAGGATTTATGTTTCCAATTTTTAAAAAATAAAATATTGTATTAATAATATGTAACTTTATAATTATATGATAAAATGGCTTGTATAGAACTTATATAATGGGTTTAACGCCATTTTAGATCATGTGTGAAACCAATATAGCTTATATGAAGTCATTAGATCCATTATAGCTCATTAAAAATGGGTGATCCTGATATATGTTATAAAAAAGAATGATCTACATTATAGCTATCCTTCATTGAGTAATTTTTATGTTTTTTAATTAATTTTATTGGGATTCACCAATATTTTTATCCCAATTTCAAGTCATTTGAAAGGGTTTTATGAATGTGATGTTCTATGTTTCCAAAATGGGTTTTTGTTTTCATGTTGTGGATTTTAATATTTTTCTTTGAGTTTTTTTTTTGAGTTTTTCTTGTAGATATGATTTATTTCATATGCTCAAATATCTTTGAAGATAAAGGTAAACTTTTAATGGGTTTTCTTTTTTCACTAGACTATGTGATATATTAGTTTTTTGTATTTTACTGTGCTTTTTCTATTCATCCGACGTATTTAAAAAAATTAACTTTTTAAAGAATTTTATAGAAAATTATGAGATTAATATAAAAAAATTTAACATTAATCTTTAAAAGAAACCATATTTATTTTAAAAAGTTACGATTTTTTGGAAAATTGGATACATTGTATAACTATCCACTTATAATTTATGGGTTTACTATCTAGGAGTTATCCCAAATTCTATAAAAATATAAATAAAAATGATACTCATTACTATAAGATATATAATTATAGTTATATAAAATTATAATTTTTAACTATTATATTCAGTTCCTTACTTTCATTACCATAAATTTAAACATAAATAATCACTATAAAAAGTGTGATTGTAAAATGAAACTCTTACCTCAAAATATCATGCTTTAATTTTTTCCAAAATATATAAATCAACATAAATTAATGATGAATATATAATTATGAGATATAAAACTAAACCATTATATAATGATTTACCTCTTGTATTTTTTAGACACATACCTGGTTCCTAAACTGTATCATTCCATTACAATAAAGGTTAAACATAGGATCATTTACCACCATCTTTTTTATGTCAATATATTCCTTCTACACCAGTATGATCTTCACATGGATAGATAGCAGAACACTCATTTGATAAATTTAACATTTATTCCATTAATTAATTTTTTCAAGGACCATCCTTTGAAAACAAAAAAATATTGGATCCTTTTTTATCCTCATCATAGAAGAGCTTGCATAATCCTTCCTACTCTGAGGAAAATTCACCTTATTCAATTTCATTTAGTGGTAATGTATTGAGTAGTAATAATCCATAACCAAATCCAAACTTATTATATAGTTCATATTCAACTCCTTCTTAGTGAATATATATTATAAAATATTATGATAAGAATATATGTCACACATTTCTATGTAATGATTATCCATCCATATAAATAATGAAAAAATGACTAAAGATATATCCAGATCATCAGTAAGGTAATTTCTCATTTGAAACGTCAATTCAAAAAAAGAATAATCTGACAACATTTCATTATATATAAGAACACATCCCATTACCTTCATTTTTTCATCACTATAAATCATAAACACTTATCCACAGTATGGTAGTGTGAGCTAAGGTTCATTAGCCAACATTTTTTTATCATTTAATTTTTCCACACATTAATCTATCTAGAAAATCATGAATCCTTTGTATTTTTACAAAGTGAGTGTCTTAGAAATCCGTGATAACATATTCATAAATATTCGATGATATATAGTCAAATATAGAAAACTATAAATCTCAGTCCCCACGGTTAGTCTAAGACCATGTTCAATAACTCTATCATGGATGGATCCACTGATTAACCCTAGATTGATATTATTTTTTAAAAAAATGAAACATTATTTAAATGAAATTTACACATTTTAAATGTCTCATAAACTTTTTCATTTCAAAGGGTCTTAGGTACAATTATAATGTATTCATCATGATCTTCCCTACTATTGGAATATATAAAAATATCCTCTATATAGACTACCCAAAATGGATTAAGGTAATATTTAAATACACTATTAATTGAATCCATGATGATATAGGTGGAATTAGTAAAACAAATTGAATCAATATAAATTATTATTATCGATAGCTTATAAATAACGTTTTCTTATGTATGTATTCACTTTTGATCCTAAATTAATAGTATCTTGATAGAAGATCCAATATAGAAAATATTTAGATTCTTATAATTTATCGAAAAAATCATAAACATGGAGAATAGGATATGATTATTCTTGGTTTGAATCATAATATATTCCTGATAATAAATGTAGATTCATATTGATCTATATTTATTCTTATAAAAAATAATAGGTGCACCCCATGGTGTTTCACTTTGGTTTATGGACCCCTTATAAATATTTTCTCGGAGTTTCTATATCAATTCCAACAACTGGATTTGGGCCAATATATACTGATTCTATTAAATATAAAAATATCATGTTATGGGTTCTAATTAGGGACTCAAAATCATGATTTATGGGATGACTATAAAGCCCTTGTATAACGACACCAACAAACTCCTATACAGTAGCTATATTTTCAATGTTGATTGTCTCCATAACAATCTGAGATAAATTCCACTTATGAATTAAAATCATGTCACATATGTTGGTATTAATTTTCACTTAATGCTCATATTCATACTCTCAACAATAATTGATCACTAGTTTATTTGGAATATAAAATATAACATTCCTTCATCAATTATTAGTATAATCTTATTAGAAACAATGTGAATCAATAACCAAAGTAACATCAGATTCAATTACAGGGATAATAGATATATTTTCATGAATAAAATTCCATGAAATTATATTAGAGGATTAGTGTGGGTGTCAAAAATACAAGAATCCATGTAAATAATCTTATGATTATGAAAAATATTATTTTGATTTCTTATATTATGAAACCTTCTTTCAACCCATGAATATTTATGTACAAACCTTTTCATGTTGGCTTCTCAATGGTTTTATAGTCTATATACTCTCATTAATAATAATGGTTCAAGAAGAAAATATGAATTAACCAATGCATATCAATTGGTAGTGTCTATCCATGTGTGCATTCTTAGGATCACTCATCCTACACTGGTGATGATCGAGTTAATACCAAATCTACATATTTTAATGTAGTGACCCCTTAATTTATTTTTTCTATAGACACATCTACATCAAAATATCAAGATAGGGCTTTATTTTCTAGGAAATCCATAGTCATTTCATTTCAATAAATTACAATATTCTCTTAAATATATCCTTATCCTAAGGGTTATCACTAAATTTTCCTCATCCTAGTTTCAAAAAATAATTAAACCACACTCTGATATAAACTGATGTGACCCAAGAATTTCATATGTAAATATATAATATTATTAAATTAATATTCATTATATATCATTATAATTAATTCCACAAGAATATAGTTTTAGTTCCACTAGAAACAATGATACAAAAACAACTCGTATGTAAAATATCTACATCATCTCCTACTATACTCTTTCTAAAAAGAACCCTTCGTAAGAATATCATACATAATACCATTGTTTATACCCTAGGGAAATGGATACATAATAATGGGTGATTTGAGATTCATAATATGTTTATTCAAGGGATATATCAATAAATGATAATTTTGAAGCATAATAAAAGCATAGGAGTATGGGAACATAAGCTGAAAATTTGAAAATCATACCCAGTAATTCAGATATCGTAATCATGAGTCATGGAATAAATCATTGTAGGTCATAAGACATGAATAATAATGGAATCAAATAACATGATCCACTATAAAATAACATTTTCAAAATATCATGTCATAAAAGAGTGGCATAAATTTTTGAATATTCATAATCATTGAAATATTATGTTCAGGCAACCCACTAAGACATTCATCACAAGTTAGGCTTACGATAACCACCTATGTACCTTGTTTGGGAATTAAATAACCCCACTTGTATCCTTGTTGGGATTTGTATGACCATACAAGTATCCTCTTCAGGGTTTGAGATAACATTTTATATACCATTTCAGATTGAAAAACATTAATCCTTACCCAATTCATTTGAGGGATATAACAATCCCACATGTCACATGATCCATTCTTATTTATGAAATTAGATCATGAGAAATATATCATTTCTATCCCAAAAAAAGTTTAGTTTATTAAATTATTTAGTATTATTAGATATTAATTTACATCACTATGAATTATATGGAGTTTTAGATAAGAAAAATTTAAGTATTGAGGGTAATAATGATTCATGAGGTCATCCATAATTGTTTGAAAAACCACATGGAAACTTTGTATTTTAGATCATTCTAGGAAATGTCCATTTTTTGTGATCTATAAATATTATTTTAAATTGTGTTTCTTTCTATGAGTAACAGTGTGCATTGATTTTTAGTGTTTAGTATGGGGTGCATGGTAACCATATGGTTTATTAAACCATTAGGGTAACCATACATCGGGAAAATGTTTTTATTTTATTTGTTATTATTTTTTTAATTCCATTTTATTTATTAGTTCCATTTATTATCCCCAACCCATATCTCCCTTGTCCAATGGTAGATCCACATTGTGTGTGTGACCTCCTTTCTCAAACACCTCTTCCTCCATCATTCTCTCATCAATATTTTTGGTTCATGGTTATTCAAAACTAGGTATGAGTTGATCATGCATAAAAAATTTTATTCCCCTATTTAATCTCCATATTATGATTTTGGATGGGAAAAAACTAAGGTTTCTTAGTTGGATGATTTGCAATGTTCTCATTCTTTCACCAATATGTTGTGGGATAGTTTGGACATCCATTGTATGGAAAACTCGGACTGGTTCATGAAAATTTCTATAAGTTAATTCATGTTGATTTATTCATAAGAATATATTATGTTTCATGAGTATCCCTTATATTATTGGTTCTTTCAAAGTTGGATCATGTTAGAGTTGGTTTTTAGGACTCAAGAGGTATGTCATGGATGGGTTTCTTATCACCACCTATCATAATGACACTTATGTTTCCATGGGTAGTTGGGATTTTAATTTTGAGTTATAAATTTTATTTGATTATTATTGATAATTTATTAATACTCCAAAACATTATTGTGTTTCCTTGAAGGTGATAATATATTTTGTAGTGTAAATAGAAAATGGATCAGTGGCGTGAAGTTGGTAGGCATGGCCTGAGAAACATATTAATGAACAAATTATTGATCTTGATAAATATTAATTTTTATTTTGTGGTATCCTCTTGTTCCCTATAACATTTTGGCTGAGTCAGGCATGTTTAACCCACCCATATGAGTATTATTTATTCCTTATCTGAATGACAACCATGATGGGGGTGAATTGACAAGAGAATTGTTATTTGTTGATATATGGTTTGGAATATTTGTTGTTGTGGGGGATTTGGTGCATTTTGAAAAATACTAATTGGGAGGGAAATGGATTTTCATTAAGGAAATATTTATAAAATGATGGATTTTATATTAAATAATGCTTTGTGTTTTAGATTTTGAAATTTGATTTAGATGTGTTTTTAAAAAAGTGCATTTTATTAATAGAGGGGATTTGAATTTTTTCACAAATTTTTGAACGTTTAAATTTTGATTCTATTTTAAAATGAGTGTTTGGTATTTTGAAAAATGAATGTTTTAGAAAATTAATCCTTTTAAAATTTTGTTTTTAGATACATCATGTTTCACTATTTTAATTATTTTTTTTCCTTCATTCAGTTAGACATTCTTTGGTTGATCATTCAACACATGAACTAGATGAGTTCATTTTTATTTTTAATTGAATCATACCACCCATTAAGTTCATTGAAATTATATATCATATATTTCTAGATATAAACCTTTGTTTGATTCTCTTATTCATTTAGTGAAGTCTCTCTATTTTATGGCCGCACCCGGAATTAGAATACAGTGTAAATGATTGACATAATATTGTTCTTGAATCTTTTCTAATGGAATGGTTTTACATTTGAGTAAAATAGGATTCAGTGGTTGATTTAGAGGATTCCATGATTTAGTTATGCTATAGAGGATTCCTTTAGAGTTCTTATGGGACGTTGGTGGGTATTATAGTTTTTATATATCAATGGTAATAATTTTTCTTGTGGTTTTTCTAAAGTTGAGGTCTTCTGGTTGGTATTTTAGAGGTGGTAATTTTGGGGATTGGTTTTGGGGGTTTTATTATGGGTGACATTAGGTTATTACTAAGGTAACATGCATGTGTGGCCTTTGGGAAGCTGAGCACCCGAGAGTACTAATTATTTTATGGTTCAGAATGAGATGGTTTTTTAAGATTTAATGTCTTAATTAAGAAATTTGAGTGACATGACCCAAATTAGAGTCCCATTTTGGTTCTTCTATTATAAAATTTCATATTTCCACCACCATTGGGTTGGTAGGTTTGATAAGTGGTATTTTGGTTTATTTATGTGTTTAACGGAAGTTATTCTCTTAATGGGATGAAACTGTTATAGGGTTAGGGTTGTTAACACACTAGATTAGATGAAGTATATATGGTTTGAGGTCATGATATATCTCCATTTTAATTATAAATTGTGTCCCTTTTTGGTAGATGTGTTCTACTAAGAGTTTTTGGATATTTCTTGAGGATGTGATTCTTTTATTTTGAAAAATCATTCTCCTCAGTTTCTTCGTGTCGTATTCCACCCTTTTTAAATTATTTTTTGTGAAAAAAAAATTTATCATGGGGAGAATTGGAAAAAAACATTATTTATTTATAAATTTATTTGATATTAATGGATATTATATTATGTATTGTATTGTTACCAAGTGTTTAAATCTAGTGATTATTAAATTTGGGAAGTACTAAAGGGGTCCATGGATATCCAGTACTATTTGAAAACCATGTAGAAACCATGTGTTTTGGTTCTTTCTAGGACTATGTCATTGGGTATGGTCTATGAATTATTTTCTAAACTATGAAACCTACTAGGATTAACCATGCATTATTCTTTCAAGTGTCTAGTATGTGTCGCACGTTCACTGCATTGTTTATTAAATCATGTGGTTAAACAGAACATTGGGTGAAATTTTTTATTTTGTTTTCATTAATTTTATTTTTTCCATTCCTTATAATTTATTTCATCCACATCTTTCCCCCTACCTGAGTCACACCTCTCCCCTAACTGGCCTTCATGGTGCATACATCTCCACTCATGAACACCTCTTCCTTAATCATTTTCATTGCATTCTCCGCAGCTCTTGGTTGTTCACTCCTTAGTAGGTGTTTATCTCCCATCACCCTTCCTTCTTCACTTGTTTCCCCTTTCCTATCATGATTTTGGTTTTATCGAATCCTATGGGTTCTGAGATGTCTTATTTTTGTCCTTTTTTCCAGTGCTCTTGTGGCTTTATTATCCCCGTTAAGGTGTCCTATATATTATGTGACATATTCTAGTACACCACATCCTACATCCTCTTGATTTGAGTTAGGTTTCACATTTTTCGGATTAAAATTTATAATACAATTACTACTGGATGTTTCATAATTTTTTTTAAATTAATTAAGCATATGTGTGATTGTAATATTACATTTTATTATTGGTTAAAGTTATTTTTCATTATGTAAATTTCGTTTACATGGTATTTCAGGGTAAAAATGAAATTCCATGTATTTAAAAATTATTGAATTATTTTTTGAAGATAAATTGGGATTTTTAAAAATGGATTGGC
The DNA here is from genome assembly GCA_963277665.1 of Viscum album. Taxonomy (NCBI): domain Eukaryota; kingdom Viridiplantae; phylum Streptophyta; class Magnoliopsida; order Santalales; family Viscaceae; genus Viscum; species Viscum album. Next base: position 1,060,382,753 of record OY728120.1, on the reverse strand, counting down.
ACAATTTGTGTCCAAAAATAAATTTAATAGATTGTTTTGGACTTTTGAAATTTTGAATCAATATTTAATAAAATTGTTGAAAAAAAATTTGAACAAAAAATTTGTATCATGATTTTAAACTCATTAGAAATAGTTTACATTTAAAATAATCATTAATATTTACTTTTAATTTCATGTATCCCATGAAATACCTATTATTGGGAAAATATTTAATGTCTTGGGTTTGTGGGTAGTTCAAAATCCTCATCCTTTTTGATTTCTTGAGATTGGATAAGGGGCTAACTATTCTCTTGATCTTTTAAATATGATTATGGAATTTTGATTAACCCAAGGCCTTGTTTTTATATACTGATAAAGGCTTGGAATGTGCTTTATTGGTTTGGATGAGTTTTAGGTGCATCATCCCCTAGAAACATAGTTTTGGGAAAATGGAAGATAGAGGTGTAGACTTAGATTTAACCATTTGGCCTCCCTGGTGAAACAGTGTAGCCATCTAATGAATTAGTCATAATTTTTCAAACCCTACAGTTGGGGGTTCATGGCCATGAGGGAAGTCATTAGATTTTAATAGAGGTAATTTGCATACTTTTACACTTTTTGAAAAAATGTGTTCCAAAGTTGTGTGAGGGTTGTCCTTGAATAGTGAGCACCGCACAATTACCACACAGTCATCCAAACTGTGTCGCCAAACTATTTTAGTATTTAAAAAGTGTTACATTTCATTATTTACCATACATAATATTTAATTCCTTCTTTATTTCTCTCCACCATTTATTATGCAGTAGAGGGGAGCTCTATTTTCTTCTCCACTCCAAAGTCTTTAAGCTACCTCCATTATCTAAGATCTGATTCAAACTTTTTTTGTATCGTTGGAAGTGTATCAGAATGAGCTTTAATAAACATGATTCTATTATTTTGTTAACTCATCCATGGGAATTCCAAATCCATGTGAGCATTGTTTCTATATTATGAGAGTCTTTATAAAATCTCTATTATCTCATTTCAGCTTGAGTTATAGTTGATATTATATGAGTGATCTCCTAAAAGTATAAGACTAGTGGTTTGTATTGTTATCCTTTATTTTATGGGGTTTTTAGGATGTGTTCTTTATATTACCACGTGGGTAGTTCCTGAGAGACCTTTATTTAATAATTTTTGGTTTTTAAATTATTAAATTCATGTTGTGGTATTCCCTTAAGAATCCCCTAGATAATGATTAAATATGATCAGCTCGGTATGGGGGTTTTAACCATCCAAAAGATTTATTCTTATCACTGAATTTAAATTAATCAAATTTTATATAATGATTTCATGAGTTCCATTGGAACATGACAGGCGGGACTTTAGGATCAAGGTTCAGTTAATCAAATGGACTAAGGAGACCTAGTTTATCAGGTTTGGAGTGTCCCAATACATATTGGGTGATAATGATCACAAGTTTGTGGTGACATGGATTTCATATTAAAGCAATGAGGTCATTAGGATGATGGGTTACCTGTGTGACTATTGATAGTGTTGACCATTGGAATTTAGAGACATGTTCGTAGGGGCATGAGGTGCCAAATTATGTATATTTGGTTCTTTTTGGTGATTTTACTCACCATATTTAGACAACACACCATTGTAGTAATGTGAACACAAATAGGAATCAGTCGTGTTAGTGTTGACCATGCATTGTGGGTGGAGGACTATATAGATATTTCCTCATAGGGGATGGTGTTGAACATCATTTATATTGGAGGTTCTCACATTATAAATCCAAATGGATGGTGATGGACCATCGAGAGATGATGTTGAGACCAATGGTTTGGGGGTGAGTCTCCCCATTATTTTTAAGGTTGATGGGATGGGATTACTGGAGGATGGATATCATCATACCTCAAGAAATCTCATATTGAGACGAAGGTTATTATATATTATAGGATGTATATAGTCATTCCATGAGATGTTAGCAATCGAGCTAACGATGAATTTATCATAATAGGATTGAGGGACTACGGAATTGTTGGGTGTGTCGTGAGGACACAGGGTATATGATGGATGGAATTAGGTGTCCATTGACATGGTTATGGGAGGAAACTAATGGTTTCCTAGATGTGTTGTTTATCATGGAATGCATTGGGAACTAAGACATGGGTCCTCTCCACAATATATATATATATATATATACAAACATGTGTTTTATTCCATGAATATATTTGGGAAATTTTTTTTGGGATATACTTGTGATGGACTAAGTGGGTGATCACATCATTATGGATATTAATCACATGGGAAGTTAGTTATTTAATAAGTATCCATGTTTTTCCTTTTATTTATATTTTACACCCACCTATACAATTGACGATGTAATACAAGAAAAATGTTAGTGGCATACTGATTTCATACTCACACCCTACACAGGCACCTCAGGATGGGTGTAGACATTATTTCTTTGAGATCAGGTAAGGGATCAGGCTCTGTAGTGGAACCCTAGTCATCGTAGATGTACCATTATCATAGAATGGATGGAAGTGGACGAAGTGGTTCATACATAAATCATTATTTTACTTTTTTAGAATTTTTTTCTTTACATATGAGTACTGATATCTTTGGCCAGGGGTGGCCCTTCTTGTCTTCTATTTTTTATGACCTATCCTAGAAATTTTTATTTGAAAATGTTAATATTTCATTGGGATTACTTATTACTATTGTTGTTTATTATTTTTATGGTAAGATTGTTTGTTTTTTCTGCTAATGTAGTTCTCCTTATTCTGTGTTATATATATATATGGATCATAATTATTATCATCACCTGAGGGTATAGTCTAACGACTATCACCCGATCAGACTCTAATGTCTAGTTAGAAGCCTTTAGCATAAGGGGGTGATTTCTAAGGCACAGTGTCCAGACATCCAAGAGCACTGTTTTAGTGGAAAACCAGGTCAAGACACTTAAAATGGTATTATAGGTTTTACTTTTCGTTTTTAATATTACTATTTGGGATATGGTAGACTGAATACCAGGATGTATTCGGAACTAGGTAAAGAGTTCATGTTTGGGTATATAGGGGCACAAACTAATTTATTTGGGGTGTGAAATTGATGTTATTATTTTTGATTTCATAGTTGTATGATTTCTAACCCTATTAGATCACATGGGTGTAATGTAATTATATTATGTGGTTTCACCATTGGCCCGATTTAGAAAGGGGGAATTTTTTATACATCTTGATATGAACTTAGGCTCATATGATGTGTTTTTTCTTATGAACATAATTGGTGACCTGGAATTATCTAAGAGGGATTGTATTGTTTAAAGTGTCAACAATGAAGCTAAAAATAATTTTTAGTTATATCCTCTTTGGTAGAAATCTACTCAGCTAACCCAGATTTATTATATATTATATGTGATTCTAGACTCTATTATGGCTAGGGAAGGGGCTATGTGGTCGGATAATACATGATATGTGACCCTAATATCGGTATGTATGAGGTTATTACAATATTTCATGTGAAATGATTGGTATGGGAGTGTTAGGGTGGTGAGACCTTTTCCCTATTACAGCCTTACCTACTTGAAATTTATATATATATACTATTATGGTTATTTCAACATAGTGGTAGGTATTCAACAGGATACCACTTAGATGGATTTTGGAGGAGTGTCATGAGGGGGGTAATATGGTGTCCCATGAGCATGCACAGGATGAGCATTTGAAAGGGTTTGGCCAAGCGTGAATGCTCAAAATGGACTGCATTTTTGGATTCAGAATATCGAAATTACCCTAGGGTGAAATTTTGGTATGTTTCTGAAGACTTTCAGTTTTTGATGAATACTGAAAAATACTGAGTTACAGTTTAAAACCGAATTTTTATTTAAATAATTATTTATTTTATTTAAATTTATTTTAGTGAAAAATAGATACATAATACCTATATAAGTTCAATGTAATTCATTGGAGTCGTATTATAATAATATAGATATATAAAAATTTTATTGAACTTTTTGACCGTCTTTTACCCACCTCCTAGGAGCATTTGAAATTGCACATAAAACTGAATTTTACCACTTATGTGAGTTGAATTTATAAAATTCGAGAGACATGGATAATATTTGGATTAAAATGTGGTTCAATAACATAAAAATAATTTTTTGTGAATAGTAACATTTTACTTTTATTTACCACAGTTAAAAGTAAATAGGGTAATTAAGTGTAATAATGATATTATTATTACCCTAACACATGTTATAATTATGTTGTATAAGTTTAATTAGACCAAAAAACCATATTAATAAAATATTACCCTTTAGGTCCACTTCTATTAGATTAGGACATTTATTATTATTTTATTTAAAGACGAGTTAAAAGAGTTAAAATCAAAGTTTAATAACTTAAACATTTTTAATATAGGGTTATACATAAGATAAATTTGACTATAAAAATTAATTAGAAATCTGAAAATATTTCATACTTAATGGTATTTTATTTATAATATTTATACATTAAATAAGTTAATTTATTTATGACAAATTGATGATACAGTAAATACATTATTAATGAAATATTAACATAATTGATATTTTAGATACCCAAATAAATGTAATTTGAGAATTTTTTTAAATTAAAATAATTTTATATTTTAATATGAAATGTAAGTATTCATACAATAAACTTTGTTATCACTAATAATGCTGTTATAATTTTCACAAAAATCAATTACCAAATAGTGTTAAAATTTACATAAAATAGTTTTTAAAACAAATATTATATTATTAATTGTTATTCTATTCCTAAAAATCTATAGTTTAGCCAAATAACTTAGATAAGGTTATATATATTAATAATGAACCTATTGGGGTTCTTTTGGCTTGTTATAATAAGTTTGTTAACCATATTGTGTAAGAAAACAAGAAGACACGGTAAAAGTTAAATTATTTAACATAGATTTAAATCTAAATTATAAGGTTAAAATAGTAACCTAAACTTGTCTAAAACATTTTGGTTGAGAGGAATTCTACCCATCCCTACTTTAGCTTCTAAATAAATCAATTTGGTGCTATTATAAACCGAATATGTCTTTATTATAAAATAATATTTTATGTTTTTCCATAGGTTCTCCTCTCCTCCCTTATAAAAGGGCACCTCCTCCCTCTCCTCATCACACCATTTTGAGTATTCAAGCTCATCCAAACCGTTTCCATTTTCCTTCTCAACTTCCCTATCAATATACTAGAGGTCTTGGTCTTCTCTAAAGACCTATTTTAGTGCCATAAGAGGAGGTTTCAAAGAGGCGTGTCGAAGAAGAGTTAATTTCTGTTACCGATTCATTCAAATTTATTTCTTCTAATACTTCCTCTCCATTATTTGTTTCATTATGAAGTAATAACATAAGTATCAATCATATACTGATATGTTATTATAAATATAAAACAACCCTATTTAACATTCTATCCATCCTATGGAAAATTAAATCACCGTGTACGCGTACGTACGAAATACCATCTCCACGCCGTGGTGTAATCTATTTTCCACCACCACCTTAATTGGATTGGTATAATTGTGTAAAGAATAACTATATATGATTATTTTAAATTTATATTGATTCTGAAATAGTATACATACACATAAATACAATTCCACGATCATGGGAATGATATCATCGCTCGTGCGTACGTATGGCCTACTGTCTCCACGATGTGATGCGACTCGTTCTACATGATATTCATTGAATAATGATTATATAAATGAATTTAATGAATAAATATAATATGTATTAAAAAAATTCCATTCTTTAAATGGTGTATCTATAACCTAAAAAGAATAATAAGAATTTATTCGACGAAACAAGCATAAGAACATAAATCACTGAACACCCGAATAACAAGTTGCAATGAAATATTACTAATAAGAAGATGATAATATGACCATATATGATATCATAACAATGAATATGATTCCATAATAAGTCAATGACATTATTTAAATCATTATACAGGAGTTTCGGATACGTATGAAGCAAATCAGACTTAAGGTAAGGGAAAATATCACAATCTCATTTTTATCCAATATTGTTTATACTTCAGAATTTACTGGGGAATATTTATCATCCACATCCATGTTTCCTAAGTATGTAATATTATTTCCTTCCTACTAAATGTTTTTAATTCTAATTTTACCCATTGTTGAGTTTTTAGTAAAAGATATGAGAGTAATCTTTTGTCGTTTTTAGTACAAGGTACTTTATTGACTTTTCCAGCCAAAGTATGAGAAGAATGTTTATTTAACATATACGGAATGAATGGATTTTTATTATTTCATAGAAAATTATTTCCATAAATCTTCCTTTACAAGTTTTGAATTTTTTATCAACTTCTTTTAGTTTAATATTGTATGACATGTTAATAAAGGAAAAATGTTTTGGAAGTAGAGAGGATATTTTCCTCAAGAATGGTGTTCATGTGTTTTATCAAAATTATTTTCCATCTAAGATAATATAGGGTTATGTTTCCTTCCCTATTTTTACATTGATTTGATTATGTTATGATGGAATTAATTTTATGATGTCCTTTTATCTTATATGGATTATGTTATGATTGCATGATGTTTAAGAATCCCATTTTTATTACATGGGTAATGCTATGATTTATCATTTTGTGGCACACATAAGAATGGTTTCATTATGAGATGGGTGGGACCTATATCTCCATACAATTAATTGGGTAAATATTTATATCTCATGAGATAGACATGGCTGGAACGACAAGTTAATCATGTTTAGTGATACATTACTGGAACGAGGAGTGAACTCGGTTCAGTAATAGACTTTGTCCGCTATGATGGTCTTGGCAGAAAGCCATGACTAATATGAAATGATTTTATATGATTATATGTGTATGCCAAAAAGTTTCATGTTTTATGTTATGATTATTGGGATTACATTTCCCTACTATGATTTATCCCATGTTATGATATTATGATCTCTTTTTCAGGTTATGATTTTCAAAATGTAATGTTCTTATGAATATGGTATGATTGATATTTCTTTTGATTACCCTTACTGAGCATTTGATCTCACCCTTTTGTATGTTTTATTTTCCACAGGCCAGGAAGAAGGGTATTAAGTAGGATATGCCAAAAGGGACTCTAGATATGATGAAATAAATAGGAGACAGTGTAGATGATTTATGAATCACTTGTTTATGTTTCCCAGTATCTAAAGACACTATACATATACGATCCTATCATGGTTTTGTTATATGTTTTAATAAGTATGCTTCAATTATGAAGTAATAACCATGTATGTAAAGTATGGGTCATTATAATTGGTATCAAATGAAAGGTATAGTCAATCTTTGGAAACTAGGATGTTAAATCCATAGTAAGAGATCTAAAGATATGTCTAAACATAGAAAACAATATTATTATTTTAGAAATGGCCATGAAAAACCTATTATAAGGCCTAAAGTGTGAAATTTTATTCCTCATTTTGGGATTTTCCTGTTATTATTAGTGTTTCTCACACTATGATTCTTGGTTTTAGTCAATGGCTAGAACCCGAAGGAACATTTTTAATGCTGAATGCAACAGGAAATGAAATGATTGCCCCCCTAAGCCACCAAATATTATGGGAGATAGAATGAAAAATCTTATAGCCTTGCTCACTCAACTTTTTCAAGCTATGAATCATGCAGGACATCCAAACGAGCAAAGGAAGGAGCAACATTCTGTTGAATCCTTCATGAGGCAGCGTCCACCCTCATTCAGTGGGTCTACTGATCCATTAGTTGATGAACAGTGGATCAATACTTCTGAAAGGATATTTTCAGTTCTAAAATGTTCTGAACATGATAAAGTCATCTTAGCAGTATATCGTCTGGAAGGTGAAGCTGATCAATGGTGGAATCTTATTAAGAATATAAGGAAAAGGGTTGAAATTGAGTCCACAAAATGGGATGAGTTTATGAACTTATTTTTCAATAAGTACTTCCCTCATATTCTTCGAACAAAGATGGATAAGGAGTTTCTTGAATTGAAGAAAAAAGATGATGAATCTGTTGGTACCTACGAAGCAAATTTTACAAGATTTTCAAGGTACGCTTCCAGAATAATTATCCAATCTGAGAGTAAAATCAATCGATTCTTTAGTGGCTTAATACCAAATCTTTGAATGGCGTTATCCATAAGGGACTTCAATAGCTATGAGGAAATTGTTTGATGTGCTCTCTTGGTTTAGATGGATATTGGAGTAACCCATCAATCATATGGGTTTGATAAGAAGAGGAAAATGGAATTCAAAGGAAAATATAAAGAACACACTGAAAATATGATGAGTTTTCCCTTATTCTCAATGTGTGGAATGAAACATGGAGGGAATTGTCTTAATGGGAAAAGTATATGTTTTAAGTGTGGAAAAGAAGGCCATCGAGCAATTGAATGTCAAAATAATGGGAAGAATATTTCTAATGATGTGAACAAAGAAAGGGATAAACAGAATGCACCTCCTACACTTCAATGTTTCAAGTGCACGAAAATGGGAATTATTCCAATCAATTCCCTAATCCAAGGGTTTTTTATGATGATTGACGTCAACAAACTCTTAAGGAAAAAGACAATGGAATGTCACAAGAAATTTCTATCGGCGATGTGTAGTATGATAACGAAGTGGTGAAAGGTACACTTACAATCCACTCTAAAGTAGAAAATGTCTTATTGGATTCTGGATCCACCCACTCTTTTATTTCTAAATAATTCTCTGAGGGTATCGTCATATTACCTCAGTAATTAGATGTGGGGTTAGCTGTGACAACCCCTAATGGCACAACAGTCACATCAAAAGTTTACAATTCTTCTCTGATTAAGTTTGTGGGAAAGTGCTTCCAGCATATCTTGTGATCCTTCCTATAGTGTAATTTTATGTGATTCTTGGCATGGATTGGATTTATTTATATGTAGCTCTTATCAATTTCCTAATAATTTAAATCACATTTAAAATTCCCGATCAATCTACTATCATCTGTCGATGCAAGGATGAATATAACCTTCCAGTGGAAATTTCTTCCATCTTATGGGTCTTGATTCCAATAAAAGATGGTTATTTATCTCAAATGGTTAGAGAGAAACTCACGATTAAGAATATTCCCATTGTACAAGAGTTTGATGATTTTTTTCTAGAGGAATTGACAGGTCTTCCACCAAATCATGAAGTTGAGTTTTCAATATAACTCATACCGGGTGCTATTCCTAATTCAAAGACACCATATATAATGGCCCCAATTAAGTTTATAGAATTTAACAAGAATCAACAAGACAATATTGATAAAGAATTCGTACCCCCTAGTGCATCACCTTGGGGAGAACCTGATCTCTTTGTTAAAAAGAAAGATGGATCAATGAGACATTGCATTGATTATCGAGAACATACCAAGATCACAATCAAGAACAAATATCCTCTCACACGCCTTGAGGAATTATTTGACAAAATATATAGAGCTCAATACTTTTCCAAGATTGAACTTCGTTTAGGGTATCATCAATTAAGGGTAAAAAAAGAGGATATACTAAATAAGGCTTTACATTCAATGTATTGACACTATGAATTTATAGTGATTCCATTTGGTCTTACTGATGCCCCTACTATCTTCATGGATTTAATGAATAGAGTCTTTAGAAACATTCTTGATCAGTTTGTGGTAGTCTTTATAGATGATATTCTACTCTATTCAAAGAGAAAGTAAGAACATGACGATCACTTGATAATTGTATTAAAGACCCTATGAAAGGATAAGATGTATGCCAAATTTACCAATTGTGAATTTTGGCATAAAAAAGTATCATTTTTGGGTCACATAATCCCAAAAGAGGGGATATCTGTGGATCCAGCAAAAATGGAGGTTATTGAAAGATGGTCGAGACCAACAAATGTAACTGAGATCCGATGTTTTCTTGGTTTAGCTGGGTACTATCGACGTTTTGTGAATGATTTTTCAAGATTATCTAACCCACTCACCAAATTGAATCGTAAAGGAGTTACGCTTGTTTGGATATAGGAATGTGAAGATAATTCCAAGGAGTTAAAAAAAGATTATCCAGTGCACATGTGCTCACACTTCCTTGTAGTGGAGAAAGGTTTGTGATATACATTGATGCATCCAAGAAGGGGTTGGGGTGTTTTCACATGAAAAATGATATGGTGATAGCTTATGCCCCACGACAGTTGAAAATCCATGAGCAAAATTACCCAACTCATGATATGGAGTTAGCTACGATAATCATTGCATTAAATATTTGGAGGCTTTATCTTTATGGTGAATGGTGTGATATTTATACTGATCATAAAAGTTTAAAGTATATTTTCACAAAAAAGGAGCTAAATATGCACCAAAGAAGATGGTTGGAGTTGATTAAGGACTGCGACTACTCAATTCATTATCACCCTCGGAAAAAAAACAAGGTGGCAGATTCATTAAGTCAAAAAGACCTTGATAGATTATCCATGATGAGGATCACAAAAGATCCAATATTTATGGATTTATAAAGGATAGATCTTGGAATTTTTATGGAAAGGGAAAAATTTTATCTTTCTCAATTGAATGTTCAACCATCAATACATGTGAAGATTAAAGAGGCACAAAAAGAAGATGTGGAGTTACAAATGAAAGTGAGAAATGTTCCTAAATTCAACCTTGATTGTGAGGGGATAATAAGGTTCAGGAATCGGGTTTGGGTTCCTCATATCCTAGAATAAAAGAAGGAGCTTCTGGATGAGGTTTATAGTTCTTTATTTTCTATTCATCCTGGAAGCACGAAGATGTATAGGGATATGAAAGAGTACTTCTGGTGGGATGGAATGAAAAGAGTTGTTGCTGAATATGTTTCTCGATGCTTGGTTTGAGAGCAAGTTAAAGCTGAGAGATAGAAGTATATGGGGATGTTACAACCATTACCCATACCAAAATGGAAATGGGAAAACATCACTATGGACATTGTCACCGGACTTCCTAAAACAACCAAAGGAAATAATGCTATATGCGTCATAGTTGATCGTCTTACAAATTCTGCACACTTCATTACTATTAGAGAAGATTTATCTCAGGATCAGCATTCCAGGATATATGTAAAGGAAGTGATAAGATTTCATAGAGTACCACTTTCCATTATATCTGATCGATATTTGAGGTTTACCTCGATGTTCTGGAGATGTCTTCAACATAATTTAGATACAGAGCTGATTTTCAGCATTCTTTATCATCCTTAGACAGACGGTCAGTTTGAGAGAACAATTCAAACTTTTGAAGATATGTTTAGATCATGCTCTATGGATTTCAAAGGCGGTTGGGATCAACACCTACCTTTGGTGGAATTTTCTTATAATAATATCATTCACTTCAGTATTCAGATGGCTCCTTATGAATCTCTCTATGAAAATAAATGCATGACTCCAACTTACTAAGATGAAGTTGGGGAAAGAAAGCTGTTAGGAGCTGATCTAGTTAATGAGATGGCAGAAAAGGTCAGATCTATTCAACAACACATAAGAGCATTTCAGAGTCGACAAAAACGTTATTACAACAATCGAAGATAAGTCCTAGAGTTTTAAGTGGGTGATAAAGTGTTCTAACGAATATCTCCTTCAAAGAGAGTAATGAGATTCAGAAATAAGGGAAAGATGATCCCTATGTATATCAGTCCTTTCGAAATAATGGATCATGTTGGGAATGTAGATTACTGATTGGCGCTTCCACAGAATCTCTCTCGAGTTCACGATGTGTTCCATGTATCTCTCCTGAGAATGTACATACCTAATTCTTCACATATACTAAGCACAAAAGTTGTACCGATGGAGCAAGATCTTTCTTATGAAGAACAACCGATAGAGATTATGGATCATAGTGAAAAAGTTCTACGGAACAAGACCACTCGCATGGTGAATGTTTTATGGAGGAACCACCAATTAGAAGAAGATACATGGGAGCTTGATGATATTATGAGGGAGATGTATCCTCATCTGTTTGATACGAAGTGACAAATTTTGAGGGCGAAATTCATTTTAAGGGGGGTAGAATGTAACACCATGATAGTTTATGAGAAGTATAATTTCTTTATGTCTTATGTTATACACAACCTCAAAGTAATCCTTCACTACACACAACACTATCTTGGATGTCATTACACGCAATCATGACCTTCCACGATAGCGTGTGTTGTACACAATACCGAGTTTCACTAAACAACGATATGCTATTAAAATATTATATAAAATAGCAGTTATGAATAGTTATACCCACTTTTTGAATTTTTATAAATTTTATCTTCCAAAATTGACATCATTTTTTGATTCGGATTATTAAAATTAGCCTAGGGTGAAATTTTTTTATTTTTCTGAAAACATTCAATTTTTGATGAATAGTGAAAAACACTGAGTTATAGTTTAAAACTGAACATTTATTAAATAATTATTTATCTTATTTAAATTTATTTTAAGACAAAATAGATAAATAATACATATATATTTTCAATTTAATTCATTGGATTCATTTTATAATAATATAGATATATACAAATTTTATTGAACATTTTGATCGTCTTTTACCCACCTCTTAGGAGTATTTTCAATTGTACATAAAACATAATTGTACCGTATCTGTGAGTTGTATTTCTAAAATATGAGAGAAAAAGTTAATATAAAGGAGTAAAATTTGGTTCAATAAGATAAAAATAATTTTTTGTGAATAATAACTTTTTACTTTTATTTACCACAATTAAAATTAAATAGGGTAATTAAGGGTAAAAATGATATTATTATTACCATAACAAATGTCCTAATTATATTGGATAAGTGTAATTCGACCAAAAACAACCTTAGGAATAAAATATTACCCTTTATGTCTTCTTGGATTAGATTAGGACTTTTATTATAATTTTATTTAAAGATGAGTAAAAAGTTAAAATTAATGTTTAATATCTACAACATTTTTAATATAGGGTTAAACATAAGATAAATTTGACTATAAATATTCATTATAATAATGAAAATATTTCCTAAATAATGGTATTTTATTCATAATTTTTAGATATTAAATATGTTATTTTATTAATGACACAATGATGCTGTAGTAGATGCTTTATTAATGAAATATTAACATAATTGATATTATAAATATCCAAATAAATGTAATTTGAGACTTTTTTTGATTTAAACTAATTATATTGTTTAATATAAAATGTTATTAGTGATTTAATTAACTTTTTTTGAACTAATATTGCTGATATTATTTAAACAAAAATCAATTACCAAATAGTGTTAAAATTGACATAAAATAGTTTTTTTAAAAAATATTATATTATTAATTGTTATTCTATTCCTAAAAATATAAGTTTCATACAAATCAAGTATATAAAGTTATATATATTAATAGTGGACCACTTGGGGTTTTTTGGGCTTTTTATAGTAAGTTTTTTAACCATATAGTGTAAGAAAACAAGAAGACACAATAAAAGTTAAATTATTTAACTTAGAGTTGAATCTAAATGATAAGGTTAAAATATTAACATAAACTTGTCTAAAACCTATTGGTTGAGTTTATTTTGATCCATCCCCACTTTATCATCTAAATAAATAAATCTGGAGCTATTATAAACCGAATATGGCCTTATTATAAAATAATAATTTAAGTTTTTTCTAAGGTACCCATCTCCTCCCTTATAAAAGGGCACCTCCTCCTTCTCCTCCTCACACCATTTTGAGCATTAAAGATAATCCAAACCCTGAATATTTCCCTTATAAAATTCCCTATCAATATAATAGATGTCCTGGTCTTCTTCAAATACCAAATTTAGTGCCCTAAGAGGAGGTTTCGAAGGGGCGTGTCGAAGAAGTGGTAATATCTGTTACCGATCCTTTCAAATTTATTTCTTCTTCTACATCCTTTTATTTAGTTGTTTCATTATGATGTAATTACATAAGTATAAATAATATAATGATATGTTATTATAAATATTAAACAACCATATTTCACCTTTTATCCATCCTGCGGAAAACAAAATCACCGCATGTGCGTACGTACGGAATACCATCTCCACATCGTGCTGTAATCTGATTTCCACCACCACCTTAATTGGATGGGTATAATTGTGTAAATAATAACTATATACTATAATTTTAAAGTTATATTTATTCTGAAATAGTATACATACACTTCAATACAATTCCATGATCATGGGAACGATATCATCGCTCGTGCGTACGTACGGCCTATCGTCTCCACGATGTGATGCGACTCATTCTACATGATATTAATTGAATAATGATTTTATAAATGAATTTAATGGATAAATATGATATATATTACACTAATACCATTTTATAAATAAGTTATCTATAACCTAAAAAGAATAATAATAATTTATTCGACAAAACATGCATAAGAAAATAAAGTAATGAACACACGAATAATAAGTACCAATGAAATATTACCAACAAGAAGAAAAGAACATGACCATATATGATATCATAACAATGAGTATTATTTTTTAATAATTCAATGAAATTATTTAAATCATTATACAGGTGGTTCAGATACGTAAAAAGAAAATTGGACCTAAGGTAAGGGAAAATATCACAATCTCATTTTTATCTGTGATTTTTTATACTTTAGAATTTACTGGGGAATATTTATCATCCACATCCATGTTTACTCAATATGTAATATTATTTCTATCCTCCTAAAATTTTTTAATTCCAATTTTTCCCATTAGTGAGTTTTTAGTAAAATATATGAAAAGAATCTTTTGTCGTTTTTAGTACAAGGTACTTTTTTGACTTTTCTGACCAAAGTATAAGAAGAATGATTTTTGAACTTATACAGGATGAATGTATTTTTATAATTTCATAGAAACTTATATCCATAAAGCATCCTTTACATGTTTTCTAGTTTATTTTTAATCAAATTATTTTAGTTTAAAATTGTATGACATGTTAAGAAAGGAAAAATGTTTTTGAAGTAGAAATGATATTTTCCTCAAGAATGGAGTTCATGCTTTTTATCAAAATTATTTTCCATATAAGATAATATAGGGTTCTATTTCTATCCTTATTTTTAAATATATTTGATTATGTTATGATGGAATTAATTTTATTATGTCCTTTTATCTTATATGGATTATGTTATGATGGAATGATGTTTAAGAATCCCATTTTTATTACATGGGTTATGCTATGATTTATGATTTTGTGGCACACACAATAATGGATTCATTATAATATGGGTGGGACCTATACCTACTGCCAATTCATTGGGTAAAGATTTATATCTCATGAGATAGATAAGGTTGGAACGAAATGTTAATCTGGTTTAGTGATACAGGACTGGAACGAGTAGTGAACTCGGTTCAGTAATGGAATTTGTCCGTTATGATGGTCTTGGAAATGAGCCTTGACTAATATTAAATGATTTTATATGAATATGTGTGTATTCCACAAAGTTTAATTTTTTATGTTATAATTATTGGGATTACATTTCACTACTATGATTTATCCCATGTTATGATATTATGATCTCTTTTGTAGGATAGGATTTTCAAAATGGTATGTTCTTATGAATATGATATTATTGATATTTCTTTTGTTTACCCTTACTGAGCATTTGAGCTCACCCTTTTTTATGTTTTCTTTTCCCCGGGTCAGGAATAAGGGTATTAAGTAGGATATTCCAAAAGGGACTCAAGATATGATGAAATAAATGGGAGACAATGTAGGTGATTTATGAACCAGTTTTTTATGTTTCCCAGTTTGTAAAGACACTATACCTATACGATCCTATCATGGTTTTGTTTTATGTTGTAATAAGTACGCTTCAATTTTGACGTAATAACCATGTATGCAAAGTATGGGTTGTTATAGTGGGTCTACCACAAGGGATTGTAGACTTTGGTGCATGGTTAGATGAGTAGCGTAGGGAATTTTTGGTTCATATTTTACATGGAATTGGAAGCAGAGCTCAAGGATATTATCTATCTGTGGTATACATTTCTTTCATGTTCTAGTATCATAATCTACCATTATATTGGGGTGAGGGTGGATCACCTCAATAAGAGAGCTACATAGAATTAGTAAAAACCATTATTGAATTGTTTGAGACTACCCCAAGATTGATCATGAAGATGGATACATACATGATCAAAGGACCAGAAAAGTATAGATGGGATGTATAGGCTCAGGCTAAAAAACATAAAAGGCTGGCATGGATGGATTTAGAGCCTAGTTTCTTCGATAACATCTTCCCTAAGACACTGAGGGAGGATAGATACTACAAATTCATGAATATTTAGAAGGGGGATATATCCACCATGGATTATGTAGTGAATTTCATTGTCCTATTGATATTTTCACCAAATATGGTGGGTGAATACATCACCAGGGTACAATTTTTTTAGGATTGATTGAGCCATTCTGGCATAGTGAAAGTAAATATCATCAGGATAACCTTGTTCTCTAATGTGGTCAATTTGGTGCAGATAGCTAATAGTCTGGTCTTATTTGGGACATGAGATGGATTTTTGTAACAATAGTGGTGATGCTTCAGTTATTCAAAAGTAGGTTCGTGAGGATTCTTATAAGGGAAGTTAGGCTAGAAATTCCGGTAGACATCCATGTAAGGGTAATGAAGTGTTATGCTTCCAATGTGGGTATTTAGGGCATGATCAAGACCAGTTTCATCAATTAATAATTTTTTTTTGAGATTTTTTTCATATGATTAATCCAGGGAGTTTTTTATAGGAATCCTTCTAGGAAATTTGGGAGATAGGGAGAGGGGAAACCTCAATGATCTATGGTTAGACTGGGATTTGTAAAAAGAGCTAGTACCCAAGATTCAACTACAAATAGAGGTTATGAAAGTGATAAATAGACCAACATGTGGGGTCAATGGATGGTAAATGGTAAATCTACTCAGGGACGCTAGGATTTGGGTTGTCATGAGTCTAGCTAGGTGTATGTTGTTGAGCTTCTAGGTATAGAGCAGTCAGGGGAGCATTAAATAGTTAGACGCACATCATGGGAATGACTGAGTTTTTTTTTCTATTGACATGGCCATTTTTGTTCATGAGGTGAAGTGATATTTTTTTTTGAATAAACAAGTACTATTTAGTTTTTTGGGATTGGTTATAATATGTGATATATTTATATATGAGGTATGTAGGGACTTGGTTTTGTTTTTGTTCATCGATGTGTTGTAGGTTTTTTAAGATTGTATGCATTGGGATTATGATGGTAATGTGTTTGTATATATGAGGTGGTATTATTTTTTGGAATATTTTGTAATATGTGATATATTGGAATATGATGAGATATTGGGTCTGATGAGTGTTGTTCAATGAAGAATAATTATTTTGGGAATCGATGCAATGTTGGCATTATAGGAGTCATGTAGGCATTGATATTTTTTAAGGGAATTCATATATATATATATATATATATATATTTCATTTTGAGCATATGTTTTGTTATAGGATATTTGGGGATCTAATGAGATGTAATATTTGAAGAGTATTGTGTATGGAAAAGGTATGAGATGGGAATCTAATGATATTTGGGACATGATGGATGTCAGGTATGAAACATGAATGAATTGACCACTTGATTATGTGTAGGAATGATAGTGTGGCATGGGAGAAATTTGGAGTCTTGGGATGGTTGGTGGACCATCTGAAATGTTTAATTTTAGGTTGGGAAGCAACCAGATAAGGTAACTCCTAATGTGATGAGAACTTTGATTGGATTTTACCTATGCTTGATTTACTATCATTGGACAAGTTGATTTAATGAGATTGGTATATTCAATACCATATCTGGGTAAATCCTAAAATATCAAGGATGAGCTATTTTAATGTTGTGAGATTATAACATCTTGGGTTTTTTGAGTGGCACAAAATTTTCATCCATTTTGAAATTTGGAGTTTTCTGAGTTGTCCATCAACATTATTGATCTTCCGAATGTAAAAATAAGATTTATATTGACTGAAAGCCTTGTCTTTAAAATTTGGATTAGGTTACATTGAGGGCAGTAGGGTTTCAAATGAGTTTTGAGTGTGTTGGGACCTAGAAACTCTATTTATGGAATGTATAGATAGTGGTGGATAGTTAAATTTAACTACATAGCATCCTAGGAGAAACTTTTCATCTCACTAATGAATTGGACATAGATTTTAAAACTGTGTGGGTGGGGCTTCATGGTTGTGTAGCACCATTATAATTTTAGTAGAGGTAATATACATGTTTTATGCACAATTTGTGAAATCTCGTTACTAAGCCACGAATGGGATGTTATTGGATAGTGAGTATCGAATGATTAGTGAACGGTTATCAAAATATTTTGGTCTTTAAATTGTTTTAAATTTACATATTTCCAATCCATTATATTTCCTTCATTTCTCATTATTTCTCCACCATTTCAGGTGCATTAGATGATGTCCCCATTTACTACTCCTCTCCTATGATTTGATCCACCTTCATTATCTATGCTCTAATTTAAGCTCTATTGGTCATGTTGGATGTGTATTAGTAATAACTTTAATCATCTAACTTCTCTTATTTTTATAACTATCCATATGGAATTCTATATCCATGTGATATCTTTATCCATTTTTTATATTTTCTTCTAAAATATTAATTTCTCACATTTTGGATCGACTCGGAGGCTGATATCAATTATCAGAGAACCCATTAGTATAAGTTAGGTGGTAACTACATTTATTTTTAATTTTAAAGGTGTATTTGGATGAATTTTATATACTCCCACGTGTGTTGACAATGACAGACCGTTAATAAATAATTTTTGAATTATTAAATTGATGTTCGGGGATTCTTTTATGCATGACCAAGTTTATGATTTTCTATGATAAGCTGGGTAAGAGGCTTGATCAATCGGGTTGTTTAGGCCAGTTTTTTAATTTGAATTAATTGAATTTTATATATTATTTTCTTATGTTCCTTGGGAATGTGAGGGGATAGGCCCATGGATTGAGGTGATGTTGATCACTCACACAGAGGTGGCTTGGTTAATTTGGTTGGGAATGTCCTAAGACATATGGGGTGATGTTAATAAAAAATTTGAGGTGACAAAGTCAATGGATTGAGGTGATGTGTTCATCGAGATTAGGGCATGTCTTCTATGACTATTGATTGTGTTGACCATATGGATTTAGTAGAATTGTTGTAGGGTCATAAGCTGTCGAATGAGGTGTCTTAGGTTATTTTTGGGGATTCTACTCACCGTTGATGGTTGACATGATGTTGGAGTCATTTTCCCATCGATAGGACTCATTCAAGGTGGTGTTGACCACTCGGTGTTGGTGGTGGACTCGGTAGATATTTCATCTTAAGAAATGGTGTTGACCATCGATTATGTGGTAGGCCCTCTCTGTAAAAAGTTGTGTGGATAGTGATGGTCCATCGGGAGATGTTGTTGATACTATTGGTTGGGGGTTGAGGTTCATCTTTATACATGAGTACGATGGTATGGGATTATTGGAGAATAGATATTAGAGTTCCTCAAGACATCGGGTGTTGAGATAATGGTGATTATATACAGGAGGATGGATATGATCAACCCTCGGGATATCAAATTTGAGTCAAAGGTGATTTTCTAATCAGATATCCGATGGACCAGGGAGTTGTTGGGTGTTTTCTTAGGAATCTGAGAACATGATTGATGGAATGATGCACTAGTTGACATGGTTAGGGGTGGAACTTGAGGTTTACACGTTATGATACTCATCAGGGGACTAATTGGACATTAATACCTGGTTCCTTGCATCTATATATATATATATATATCTATGTGTGTGTGTGTGTGTATATATATATATATACTTTTGTTGTATGATGTGTATATATTTAGGGCCACATGTTATGAGATATACTGATTATGGATGAAGTAGGTGATCACTTCCTTGTGGTTGATGAGCACAATGGAATTGGGTTCTCTTTTAAAATTATATGCGTTTCTTTGTATTTATATTTTACCTACACCTACGTGATTATGGATTTAAGATAGGAAAACATTTATGGAGGACTATTTAGTTCTTACTCACATCCTATATGGACCCTTTTAGGAACGTGTAAAAATTAATTTTATGAGATCAGGTCAGGGATCAGGCTTGAGATATGTACATTAGTGCTTGTCGATTTTCCATTACCATGGTATGGATAGAATTGGCCAAGGTTTTTATAACATATATATGGGATTTCCTTTTTTATCTTTTGAATGATTTATATATAAGTACTAACATGGTTTACCATTAGAGACCCTAATTGTCTAATTTTTGAATGACCTCTCATTGTATGTTTTATCTAAAAATCATATTGGGACTTTTGGATTGTTTATTTTTATTTTTGTTTACTATGCTTACTTTCAGTTTATTTGTTGCTTTTGCAAATTTGTTCCTTCTTCTATTGTGTTATATATATAGACCACTATTATTATCATAACCTGGGAGTCTATTCTCCCTACTATCATCTCATCAGACCCTCCCTTCTAGTCGGAAAACTTTTGCGTACATGGAGGTGAGCCAATGTCTTAGTTTCAAACCGGGCTGGAGCACTATTTATAAGAAAAACTGAATCAGGATGCTAATTTCTTTTAAACATTCATTTTTGAATCAAATGAATTGTCTTCATAAAATATCTTTTGATTTATAGAGATATAAATATATATATAATGTTTCTATACACACACATATATATATATATATATATCCGTATATGTATGTATTTTTTTTATTTATGTTTAAAAATATAAATCATAATTTATGAATTTGTACGATGATATATATATATATATGATTGTGTGTAAATTTGTTTTAGTAAAACAAAAAAAATAGGTCTTTATCCATTTTTTCGAAAATATAATTGAATTTCATGTTTGTAACATTTAAGAGATCTCAAGTTTCATGTGTCTTTGTTTAAGATCCCCTTGAACCCCATTTTCATTTGTTTGATATGGATCATGGACCATGGGGAGAAATTGTAGTTTATAATGTGTGATAAAAATATATTTGTGGTTGTTTATTGAGATAGTGTTGTATGTGAGGAGGATTTATTTGATATCATTTTTGATGATTTCATTTCTCACTGGTTCTTATTTTTCTTATCATTAGTTGTGTTTGTTTCTTTCTTAATCATCCATTATTTTCATTTGTCATGGGAACCCAGGTTCTAGGTTAAGATAACTGATATGGGATGAGATACCTTTCCAATATCTATACTAGTGTAGTATGTTTACCACCCAATTTCTTGTGACATGTCACTAATTCTTTCTTCTAGATTCTATAAAATTATTTTCTTGGTTACCTAGGCCTACCATCCATTGGAAAGTACCCATAGCACTTATTCCTTGACTGGTAGATCAGACAAGTGGGATCCTTTTACATATTAAGATTCCCATATTTGTTTTATATTTGTTTAACATGATACTGATTTGTTATATTTTTTTATATTTATATTGTTTCTTTTTTATTTATTTTCCTCTTTATATTGTGTGTGCTAGTTTTTTATTAAAACCACATTTGATATGACTTCAATAGATCAATTCATATGGTATTAAAAAACGAGGTAGAGTATTTATAAATGATTTATAAGTTATTTCCATTTAAAATAATAAAATAATAAACGTTATAAAACCATTTTTATGTATTTTGGTTTAAAATGAAATAATGTATAAATTTTTTTAATTGTTTATATTTTGAACTATAACTAAAGGGATATTTATTTTAAATTTGAAAATAATGTTTTGGATTCTATTTAGAATTCCAACATTGATTTACCTCATGAGTATCTATCATTTTAGTCAACATATTTCACTCAACTATTGGACACTCTCGAGTAAATTGATTAATTGAGGTATATTAGATATTATTTTTGGTTTTCTATTTATTTTTTTCTAATTAGGATTTTATTTATTTTTATGGATGTAGGGTTGTGATATCTAGTGGTGTATAAATTAAATGCATTTCAAGAGGGTTATTTGTCTCTTAATAAGTAAGGGAACAATACTAGGGGTGAGGAGAGTGATTTTTTGCTTATATTTTTTTACTACATTAATGTTTATTTCAAAAAAATTGAATTTTCATGGTTTTTTGATATATGGAAGATTCATATCAGTATTCTATATAATTTATATTGTTTTTTCCACACTGATTCAAGTTTTAAATAATTCCCATTACATGTATATAATTTCAAGTTATTTTACCATCTATAGAGGATCAGGAACACCCATCATTACCTATCGTGATCCAGTTTGGGCATTTGATTGATGGACAACTCGGGCTAGTTTTTGACAATTTTATTTTTGCATCACCCATAAAAAAGAAAATTATTTTTATAAATATTTCATCATTATAATCATAAAACTTCCATAGAGTGTATAAAGATAGTATTATAGATTTATATCCATAATAAAGAAAAAGTTATATAAAAATATGTTATCATATATAAAAATTCCATTAAAATATAACTGGACTACTTAATGATGAAAATACACATTACATTTTGAAATAAATTCATTAAAATATAAAAACATCAAAAAATATAAATAAAAATTTTTTTTTTCAAAATTATCCAGGAAAAATTTAAAGGATTTTTTAAAATAATGAGTAGTCCTGATAGTGGGAAAATTATTTCTTATAATGTTAGTTATAACAAATATTTTTTTCACATTTTTTAAAAAAAGTAGTTCATTCAAAAAATTAATAGAATATTACTTTTAATTATTTTTATATAAATTATAAAATGGTTAAAAATGATTTTAATAAATAAATTTGCATAACAGTAAAAATATTCTTTAAAAATTTCAACGAAAATTTGTCCATGGATGAAAATATTTATATTTTAATAATAAACAATCTCAGATTTCCATATAAACAATTCTTTGAACCATTATTTAGATGGAGATAATAAAAGTAAAATAAAACATTTTATTTTTATTTATAAATAAGGGATATGAAAAAAAATATTTCATTAATTATTTATCATATAAATTTAATATGAGAAAATTATTAATGAACAATCCCATTAAAATGTGATCTTGTAACTTAAAACCTATATCTCTTGTTCAAATTTAATTGTATGCACTCTAACAAACTATATATTATGTTTATATTTATTATTATTATATAAAATTTCTATATTTATACTTAAAATATCATTATTTATTTATTTAAAACATATTATCACTCATTTATTGAAAATTATTTATTTCAATCATATTTTCAGGAGATAACTTTTTTTCATTCATGTAAGTTTGAGTTCGGTAGTTCCTGTACTTGTAAAATTATCATTGTTCTATCATATAAAAAATATTAATCATGGTAATAATACCATATATATTCATTAAACAAATATTTATAAAAAACTCTAAAATGGGGACATGGAAAAATGAATTATACTATTCATGGAGATGGTAGTCCATACATACACAAGAACAATGTTTTCTTTTTCTGTCGAAAATAAAGAAAAAAATGTATATAATATTTTTTGATCAAATAATTATAATAATATTATAGACATCATATATATTATAAATATTTCATTATATCCATCAATGTGATGAATCGATGTAAAATGAATCACATCGCTACGTGGAGGTAGTAGTACACATGTATGCACGAGCGGTAAATTCATTTTCCATTAGATGAAAAAGAGGTGGAAAATGTTTTTGGAATCATTATAATAATACCTATATATAATGATGATATTGTATCAATATTTATATTATGGATATAATATATTTAGATGACGATAAATAAGAATGAAAATTGAAAGAGCATAGTTATGATTTATACCTCTTCTTTAAGAGACATCCTCTGGCTTAGACCACAATCCTTGAAAGAGTGGTCTTAAGAGATGACCATGGGATATAAGAGAAAGGGAAGGAATATATTATATTTTTTTGGTATATTATGATATATGAAGATAAAAATTTTTGAATATGGGATATTATGATGTTCCCCTTTATATGTGAGGGAGACAACACACATGGAATTACTTATATGATTTAAATATTATTAATGTCATTTTCATAAACAGGGGCACCAAATGGTCAATAATTAGAAGATAATAAAATATTGGGTCTAAATATACTCATTAAAACATAATTTTACATATATATTTTTTTAATCATACCCTTATCTTTTAATTTAACCCCCCCCCCAATAAACCCATTTCAACCCTAACGTGGTTACAAATATCTATAGTTTTTACTATTCATGATGACTAATAATGAAATTGAAAACATTCAAAAATGTTCAAATTATGATTAAAAAATAGAATAAGTTTTATTAAATTTTATTTATTAAAGATGAATATGTTGACTTTAAAATAAACTCACAAACCACAAAGAAACCCTTTTTTAGAAAAATACATTTATAACAATAAATTTTAATTTACATTCATTGCATACCAAGATAAACTCTAAAATGAATTTTAAGTTTTATATTGAAGTTATAATATACAAGATTCATTAAAACCATTAATCAATAGTGATTTATTTAATTTATTATGAGAAAAACACTTTGATGATATAAAAAAAATTTATGAAGAACTACTCTTTTACATTTAAATGAATTTATCATTATTCTTAAATATTAGATAACTAAAATATGGATGATTATTAATTTATTTTTACAAATTTTCAAAATATTTCAATAAAATATTTTTTAAAATAGTGATAAATATACATTGTATGATTAAAATACATTACATGTAGAAAAATACCTTTCTTTATAAAATATGACTTTTTATCATTAAATGTTTTTATTAAAATTGAGTTCTTAAAAAATATTTCTTCATCCAATACCATTATACATATATTTTTTAATTTATTCAATCTAATTTATACTAAAAAATAAAATGGATTGGTGATAAGTTCATATTATATCATTGGTTTATTACCCTAATGGCCCGAAGGCCTTATTTTTTATGTTTATTATAGATAATACCCCTTTTAAGGGTAGAAGGGGAACCCGTACATGACCCGTACACCCAAGGCACAAGGCCTGAAATGACCCGTAATACATGACCCAAAGGCCTAGAGGCTTACCATGCCCAATACATGACCCGTAGGCCCATCCCACTAGAATGGCCCCTCCTTATCTTCTACATTTCCCTTTATCGCCCCACCTCCATTGCTGATCAGCTAGCATTGCCCCGTACAAAGCTGCACGGTGCCTAGTCCCGATCGTGGTTTCAATACCCTCTTATTCTTCCAATCTGGTTAGCTCTGCTTCTAGTGACTACTACTGGTGCTCTGATCCTCATCTGAGGCCTGCTCTGTGTGAACTGTGCTACTTCATGGTATTCAATGGCCTGAAGGCCCTGTGGCCCGAAGGTCTTTGATGGCCCGAAGGCCCTGAGAACCATAGGCCCCAACCGGTGGCCCGAAATCCCAAATCAGGTGAATAGTCCAGCTGCTACAGTACCGAACAGTGCCTGCTACAGTTCCTGCTCCAGTACTGCTACATTGTCTACTACAATGCCTGTTACAGTACTGCTGCAATTCCTACTATAGTAACCTGGAAATTTACCTCCACCCGGTTTTGAACCTGGGTCTCTTGGATGCCATGCAGGATCCCTTACCACTCGGGTATGGGCTCGTTGGCGTCAATAGTTTATTGAGACTCTGGGTAACATGTAAAGTGAGGTATCAAATACTAAAACATTATTTCATAGGAAATACATTTAAAATCTAGGGGTTCTATAAAAAAACCTGTATTTAAGAATTAGAAAACTAAATCCTCCAAATATCATTGAATGCTCATGTTCTAGAGTATCATTACTAATATAAAAAATTCATCTTTGGGATAAACATCAACATTCAAGCCCTACTAATAATCTCTAAAACCAATGAATTCATTCCGCATATCACTAAAAAATTAATTAGTTTTTAGTAAATTTCTTATCAATCACTCAAAATAATTTAAATTTGACCACATATATTGAATCAATTATAACACAACAAATATATCATTTTGTCCCTATCTATATATTCATATTTTTAATTTTAAAACATTTCGCATCTATTACCTTTCATTAAATCTATTCTTTAATCACTAGAGACAAAACAAAAAATCAAGACTAAATGATGAAAAATTCAGTATAGTATCAATGACACTAGATGGTTGAACCGTGAAATCTAGTGAAGAAATTAGTATGCATACTTCGATAACAATTTGACTTAGCCCAAATATATATACGCTTACTTATCAAGATTATGTGAAATAAATACAAATTTGAAAATAATTTAAGGTAATGAAAAAGTAACAATAAAACACAATAAAAATATGTTATAAATTACCAATCATGAAACTACATAATCTATAAGACACCGATTTTTTTTAGTCAACTATGGCTATGAAACAATTCAATAGAGAAGTAAAATTCTCTGACTTGTATTGAATTAACCATGATCTCACATTCTATTATATTAATGGGAACTTAGGATTTATTATAAACATGGTTATTTGTAATTTTTAATGTTTATCAAATTAGTCATGACACATATTATCCCTATCCCAATTAGACCCAAACCTAACCAAATTGAAACCATTTACCATATCTCATCATATAACTACCACTAAAACCTATGATGATGATAAATCATAATGTTACATGGCACTCATCACTATCCCATATCCATAAAAAATCATTTATTAGTATAAAAAACCAACACATATTTTATGGGAGAATATTATAACAACCTAAAACAAAGATCCAATGTATCCATTTATAGAAAATATATAAAAGAATATAAATAATAGAAATAAATATAACAGCATGTAAAATAAAAATACAATTTCAATAATATAAACACAAACATATAGAAACAACAATACCATTTCTTTTGAATCACACTCAACTAGTTTCCAATGACCAACCTATACTACTCTATTACAATACAGTGAAAAAACAATTTTAATAAGTTTTCACTCAAGCCATACATTATATAAATGTTATCTAAAATACATATTTAGGCATGAGGATAACACATAGTGGAATTTCTCTAGTGACATACCATACACCCTATGCATGTGAAAGACATGTATCCATATATAAAAAATATGAAGCCATTCCACACTTATGATAACTAATGTAATCAATTAAATTTTTATCCATAAAAGTTAAAATAAAATTATTTTAGAAAAAAAAAAACACCAAAAAATGTCTGTATGGGAAAACTAACTCGTAAAAATATGTTTACCTTAAGCTAATCCCATGAAAATTCAGAAACCCCAACCCAAGATCATCCTTTTCTAGATGAAAAATCCAAGACTATAGTTGGATGTATCAACCATTCAAATCCCATATCCATAATTTTACATTTAAATACATAATAGATATTATCTTAAAAAACCATATAATATTTAAAATAATATAAATCTAGTAAATGTACTTTCAATGTCACAATTTCCTCATATATAATATCTCAAGGAATCACACAATAATCCATAAAACTAGTATTGAACTTTCTCGAAATTATCTAACTCCAAAACAACTTTATAAATAATTTTAAAACCATTTAAAAAATACTAAAATTTCCACATTAAATCAAATAAAGTTATCACAATGTAGTGTAATTGAAAATCCACCTACCATGTATCATATTCATAATTTTATTCCATGCATCCCATGAATAAAAAATCACCCATTATTACATCCTATGAAATAAACCCAAATTCTATAAACAACCATTACAAAAACATACACCCAGAAAACTATAAAAAAAAGAAACACTCAAACCCCTTTCCTCCATTGTCAACATCTCTTCCAACAGTATGAGAAATCTCTATATATAATTCCTATAAACATTACAAAAATCCCATTTTTGGGAGGGTTTTATGATGCCTCCGTGAAAACCTAAAACAAAATTACCTTGGTCTGAGAGTTGAAATGAGATTAAATCAAGAAGAAGACTAAGGTGTGTGAATACACCCCTTGATATTACATATTATATTTTTGCCTATTCTATTGTGGGAAACTTTTAAATTTTTATCCAATGTGATGATTGGGATGTGATGTATTCATTTACCATGTCATTCTATGCTTGGAGACCCATGAATATATGAGTTGTATTTATGGGACTTACAAATGTGGTGTCCCATGGAAAATCGATTTATTGGAAAGAAGGAATGTTTGAGAATATATAGTAGAAGAGGATGTTGATGGTGAAAACTATTATAGAGATACATTTATATGATGGATATCACTCGGGACCTATTTTTGAATGAGTTACATTGATGGATTCTATATGCTTATATTTTCATCCATTTATGGATCCAATGCTTCATATTTATTATAAATTCTATAAATTCACGTAGGATCAAACAATGTGTTTTAATGAATAGGGATTTGGTTTTACTGATATATATTCAATAAAAGTTCTTTAGATTTAATCCAAATGTTTTTTGTGAGGGTATTCATAGGGTATTACATAGGATTTCATACATGGTGTATAATAATGATAATTTTCAAAAAGGGTTTTATAGGACATCCAATAGAGTTTTAGATATGCTTTCAAATGTTATTGTGTATGATATAATAAAAGATGAAATGGAATAATATATTTTAGGTTTTAGTGATTGTGGTAGACTGAAGGATATAAAATTCCCCATAGTATTTTGAACTTGATTCAATTATCTATATTTTTTTTATGATATATCATTAAGTTAGGCCTGAAAATATGAGATGTATGAAATATGATTTCATATAAACACATTTCACTCATATTTATCAATTGGTAATATTGCATGGGATGTAAAAATTCAACTACCTTTTATTGTCTTATATATCGTATCCAATGGTATTGTTGGATCTTAATATAGGTGAATATGTATATTAGATGGCACAAAAAAAGAGGTGGGTGAATTTAAGGTTTAAAAAAAATTGTATTTAAACACTTACGAAATAACATAGTTTTAAAGGTCTTAGAAAAATACAATTAACAATCAATACAATTGAACATATAGGTCTGGGATTTTATGGTTATGATATGGTTTCATACTAAAAGTAATGTAAAAAAAATGTATTCGAATTGAATACAATGATCATAGTAATAAAAATGTAAATGATTCTACAATAATGTGTATAGAATCTCTTAGTACAATATGTAAGAATGAATCATATTTGAAACAATTACAATTGAATTGAATATAAATAGAAAGAAGAAACAATATAATTTCCTTTCTAATAAAAATAGGTGCAGAAATGTAAAATTATTACAATTATTTTATCCCAAAGAGTAGGGTATCCTATCACCTAGGATAAATGGTATGTCTTAACATGACCTTGGTAAGCCCTCAATACGATGATCGGAAGCACATCTTCTTATCCCAGGATGCCCTCGATTAAGAATGTAATCAGCACCATTGTTTTTCAAGCAATTGAAATCCCTCTACATGATGATCGTTATCACTTATTCCTATCCCCAGAATCCCTCAAAATTTATCACAATGAATGGTTTCACAAAGAAGAAAAGATTCACTAATAGAAAGATAAGAACATGGACCATGTTGTTCACTTCATGTATCTTCATGGATTTCCATGAAGTAAGAGAGAAGTCACAAAATCTGTCTCCATAACTTGATAGAAGCAAAATTTGTATATTCTGGTTCTAATTACCTCATTTTTATAGGCCACATGTTCTAATGGTCATATTTTCTCTAACAGTCATATTTCTCTAAAAAACATTGGAGGTAATTGGACACTTGTCATTACAAAGGTAAAAAAAAATACACGACATCATTTTTATTGGTAATCAACAAACACAATGACCTCATTTTAGGTTAGAAAATAGTAAGTGAAAATATATGAAACAATTATTATGAGTAACAAGTAATCAGTATTGGTGGTATGATAAGAGTGTAATGCATTTCAAAAGTACAATACATTAATTGTTTACTTCGATTATCATGGTAAAAATGCATATAATGATTAAAATTTTTAACTTGGTTAAAATTCCTAACATGATAAAGACACATGATATTTAAATAGGTTATGATTGTTGAATACAATGCATAATAAGAGTATGATATGTAACCTGGTTACAAATCATGAATATGATTCGATTCTGAATCTGGTTATAATGCATTATTATGGTGCGGTGTTCAATCTAGTTATAATGCACATGGTTACTACGCATGTGGTTATGGTGCATGACCTGATTAAAATAAATATGATTATGATGGATGACTATATTATGATTTAGGTAATTATGATTCCTAATTACGGTGGCATACACAATCTGATTACAAGTCCTGATTATGATGAAATACATAATATAGTTACGATTCATGATTATGATGCAATACATAATCTGGTTACGATTGTGAAACAAAATATAAAACAATGGGAGTGAACAAAATAGATTATTATGACTAGAATACAACATATAATAAAGACAATGTGAGTGATTATGATTTTGAATCAATACACATGATAAAAAATATATACTCTTACGATATGTATGATTTTTTTTTCTAAAACATATGATTGATTGGAAGGTCAAAACACATTTTGACTCAATTGTCTTCCCCTTTTTGGAAAGCACAATACAAAAGAAAACAAAACAAACAATAAAGACTTATGTCCCCTTATTTTAAAAACTATTCTGAATGTAATAGTGAATAAAAATACTTCCACCCTTGGTTTAAAAAAACACGAGGTATTATATTCTATTTACTTTTACTTGAATTTTCCCCCTTAATAAGGCATTCATAAAAATTCTTCTTTTAAAATCCTTTCTCCCCTTTGTGATTTTCTAAAAGAATAAGGGAATGTATTTATTTCTTACAAAATTTTAGAGAAACAACATACAAAACAACAATAGTTACTTGAATGTTATTTATTATAACACAAGTTCAAAAACCATTCATTCTCCTTTTGTTTTACCAAAAGATTAAACATCATAAGTGTCATCTTTTCTAACTCCTTTCTGTCCTCCAAGAGTTTATTTATATCTTCATTCCATGACTTCAGCTTCTCATTCTATTCAGCAATAACCAATTCTTGCTTCTAGAGCCTTTGTTGTAGATGTTGATTGATTTATTCTTGGGATTTGAGATTTAGTTCCTATTTTTGAATCCTTGATTTGTTGTTATTAAAATCATCTAATTTGAGTCTATTTTCTTTCTCTAGAATTGACAACTCTATATGAGAGTGAAACAACCTCCTTACTCTCATTTTACATCTTTTCCTTTAAATTATCAAGATCTTTTGAGACTACTTCTTTTGAGGTACCAGTTCTTTGAATGTCTTAATTCATTTCATTAAAATCATCAATCAACTTTAGATAGAGAGAGTTGAGGTTATTTACCCGGAGTACCAATTCTTCATGCTTGTCCATATGGTTCATGAGGCTTTAATCAACTCTATAAGACCACTTCAAAACCTTATTTCAAGGCTTACTATGCTCAGAAGCACATTCCTTGAAAAAATTGAAATTGGATTCAAGACATATAAATATGTCAATCAAAACCATGATTGAGTTTCTTCAATAATTATTGGAGTTTGAGAGAATTTATAGCTGGAATTCGTCTTTTTGAATGAATGGTAACAAATTCTCCAATCTATTCAAGGCCTATTCAATGTACTAAATTCACTTAATTGTGATTGTTCTTTTAGAATATATGTCCTCAGGGTATTGTGGGAGATCACCAAAATGAGTTCCAGTGTCGATAACTTGAGATTGTTGAATCGTATTCTTATCAGATCCTTCCTCTTCTTTATCTGAAATCTGAATAACTTTCTTAGAGGAAACCAATTTTGATGTTTTCTTAGAAGACTGAGGATCTGATGATGGAAAATTTAATGATAGAACTTCTGTAGATTCTGTGGTATGAATTATCCAATTTTTATCTCCCTTTTCTTCCAATTCTATTTGTTCTTTCCCCTTTTCTTCTTCCCCTTATTATTATTAATCAACTTCTTATTCTACATATTCTTAAGAAGGAGATTTTGTAGACGATTGTTGAGAAACTTGTTTCTCCTTTCCTTTTTTTTCTACATCCAATTGAGTCTTAATAGATGGCCCTCTAATTAAAATTTTGTTTTTTAGTTTCTAAAATATTATGAAATGATTGTTAATGTAAATATATTCAGACTTTCTCTTTTTTAATCTCTTCTTTATCTCTTCTTCTTTCAAGGTTTCTTCTGACATTACATTCAATTACAAGGCTTCAGTAGGATCCAATCCAAACTAAGGATCCCCTTATTTCCTTTATTTCTTATTCTTTCTCCATTCAGCAGAAACCTCCTCGGATATAACCTTTCGTTTCTTGAATGCCTTTATAGTTGTAGTCTTAACTACCTTTCTTTTTCTTGAAGTTATCTTTGATGGATTAGAAGGCTTTTCACAACCATCCACTACTTCCTTTTCTTTCTCTGCATCCAGATCTTTCTGAATCATTTTTGATTCAAGATTGAATTGTAACATGTGACTCCATATTGTATCCTTACTGATTAAGGGATCCTTGAAGGAAGTCGGATCTGACTTGATTGCAACATTACACAAGATCTAGCATTCTTTCAATAATATAATGATAATGCTTAGAAACATGACCAGATAGGATTTTATACCAACAGATTTGAGCTTCATGATTTTCAGGAAGATGAACCCCATGAGGAAGAAATTTCACATGTTTATCAAATAGTCAAGGACATAGACATCATAAACATTCAAAGTTTCTTTGTCACCCTTTCTTAGAACAAAAAACCCTTGCATCTTGAGGTATATAAGTATATAATGTCTTGATAAAACACTTACTTTTCTCTTGTCCTCATGAATCTCAAAAAGTGTTTCTTTGGCTTTAAACCTATCAAAAGATCAATAAGATTTAGGTAATTTATGAGAAGAAAATAAAGAATCTACCTTAAATGGAACACCTAGAAATGTAGCTTCTTATTTTGATGAGGTTTTATACTTCATATCATACATCATAAATGAAATATTAATAGCCTTTTCTATCTCTACTGATTCATAAAATTGAAACACCTCATCATGATATACATAATCCTGACCAAAATCCAGTCTTTCCACACAAATTGATTCATAGGCTTGAAAACATGTAATTAATTTAAATTGTGAATCAAAAGACATGTAAAGGTATTGGGATACTAACCATTCAACCTGAATGGTCCGGGAAGAGAATTATTTTGGAGGAATTTCTTTTAGAGATGAAGTAGTAAACTCAATCATGAAAGACTTACTCTCCTCCAGATGATCCTGATGATTACAAAAGTTGAGCAGATCTCTGAACACGAAAACTGAGGTAGGAACCGATTTAAAACAATGATTAATATTTATAGAGAAACATATATTGAGAAAATATCGATGAGATTGATGTGGGATAGGTTTTCTTAAGTAAATTGATAGCATATCCCAAATTAGATCTAAAAGATCCAATAGTCTAGAATGATTTAATACTCTTGGGGTTTTCTTTAAAATAAAATTGTATACGATAGAAACCTATTAAGAATTAAATGAATTGAGAAACGACTATTGATACAAAAAAAATAAGACTTTAAAAATTGTATTTGTTGGAATACTGGGATAGATATATTTTTTTCAATATATTTTTATTTTGAAAACAATTAAAACAACAAAAAAATTCTCAAACCGATAAAATCAAATTGGCTAGTAACGAATTTTTAGAACGGATAGAATAGCCTAGAACTGATAGTCTAGTACCGACAAGGTAATAAAACACTAATAATCAAGTACCGTTAAAGTATTTCAATGCTGATAGTTTAGTACTGATAAAGTATCATAATATCGATAGTATAATCTAGTACCAACAATTATGAAACCAAAACATGAAACTACCACAAACATGAAACCAATAAAATCATAAAGCCAATAAACTCATGAAATCGATAAAATGATAAAACCAATAAAGTCAGTATACCGATAAAATTATGAAACTGATAAACTAGAAAACTTAAGAGTTAAACTGATTATAGTGAAACAAATATTCATGTAGAACCGATATGTGAAATACCAATAAAGAAAATCTGAAAAGAGTAAAATAAAAAAATATAGGGGAATACTGATAATCATAACATTTAAAGGTGAAACCGATAAAATTATGTTTACTCCCCCTTTGAAAAGGAGTATCATAATGTATGAAAATGTTTTAGAAAACAACTATATTTGAAGGATTTTTTTATAGTGATCATTCCAAGTTTCTTTTTAATATATTCAAATCTATCAGAAGATATTTGTTTTGTGAAAATATCTGTAAGTTGTTCTTGTGTTCTGATGAATTGTAAAACAATATCTCCTCTTTTGTGTGATCCATAAGAAATTGATGCCTAATATCTATGTTTTTTTCACATGAGTGATGTGTAGGGTTTTTACTAAGAGAAATGGCACTAATGTTTTCATATAGTATTTGAGTTTTGGAAAAACTCTTGCCATAGTCAGTGAGTGTGTGTTCCATTCACAACACCTGAGCACAACAACTTCCAGTTGCTACATATTAATCTTCAACAATGGAAAGTGATACTGAGTGTTTCTTCATTCAAGAACATGAAACAAAAGAATCTTCTAATAAATGAAATGTTCTGGATTTACTTTTTCTATCCATTCCATAACAACCAAATTCATCATCTGAAAACAATTTCCATATAAAATCATTTCTATAAGAATAGAATAGTCCAAAATCAAAAGTTCCCATTAAGTATCGGAATTTATTTTTACATCCTTTAAATGAGATTATTTTGGATTATATTGGTATCTTGTACATAATAATAATGAAAAAATTAATTCTGTATGACTATCTCTCCATTATAAAAAACTTCCAATCATACCTCTAAAAGTTGTTTCATCTACTGGTTTCCCATCTTCATCAAGATCAAGTGTGTTTTAGATTCCAATATGTGTGCAATACATTTAGTGCTATAAAATCCAAATTTTTGAGTAATTATTTTATATAGCTATGTTGACATAAAAATGATCCTTCTAGTTTTTAAGATATTTGAAAACCTAAAAGAATGTTAACTCACCCATCATATTAATTTCAATCTCATATTTCATTATATTTACAAAAGAATCAGTTAGTGATTTCTACCTTGATCTAAATATTATATCATGAACATATATTGGAACAATAAAAACATTTTTGTTTTCCATTTTTATGAAAAGAGATGGATCATCGGTAACTTTTCATTATTTTTAGTAAAATAAATCATGTTAGTCTATCATATCATTCTCTAGGGGCTTGTTTAAGAGCATAAAAATATTTGCTATGTTTAAAAACACAATCAGGATGTTTTGAATCTATAATACCTATAGGCATCTCTACAAAAACTTGTTCATTTATAAAACCATTAATAAAATCACAATTTACATCCAGTTGAGAAATCATGAAATTCAAGTACTCTTAAAAGGCTAATAGAATTTGAATAGATTCAAGTCTAGCTATCAGAGCATAGGTTTCATCATAGTCTATTTCATCTTGTAAATTATTTCCCTTAGCATCATGTAATTCAGTATTTATTATAATGATTCAATTTTCATTACATTTTTTTTCTAAAACCCACTTTTCACCTATTGTGGTAATTTATTTAGGTCTTTCAACCAATGTTCAGACACGATTCCTTTCAAATTAATTTATTTCATCTTGTATTTCCTTAATACAACCATCATCACCTAAGGCCTAATATAAAGTTTTAGATTAAAATTGAGATATAAAATCAATATTTTATATTTCATTTCTCAAGCAATTTTTGGTCCTTACGGGTTCATTTACATCACCAATGATTTTATAATTGGATGATTCTTAAGAAACAATTGATTTGGGTTTTGTAAAACCTATTCATCAACAAAATATAGAATGTCTTATGTATTAAATGTTTCAGAAACTTTTTCTTAACTATTTAACTTTTTAGAAGAGTTTTCAACTAATGTATGATAATCAATTTGAGAAAACACGTCATTTAAAAAACAAAGGGTTCAGTTTCATCAAATTTGACATGCTCTTTCTCCTCAATAGTATAACAGTTTTTTTTAAAACATTGTAAGCCTTATTAGTTGTGTAATAAACTATAATGATTCCTTTATCAAATTTGGGTGTGAATTTATGTAAATTTTCTTTTGTATTAAATATTATTACTTTGTATCCAAACACTATAAAGTAAGAAACATTAGGAATTCAGCCAATCCACAATTCATAGAGTGTTTTATTAAGAAAAGTTCTAGTTAAAACACGATTTATAGTATATCATGTCGTACTAATAGATTCATCCCAGAAATGCTTCGTATTTCAGTATTCAATCTATATGGTTCTTCTCAATTACTGAATAATATGATTTCTTCCCCCAACAACCCCATTTTTCTGAGGAGTTCTTGGGGTTGAAATTTTTTGAGTAATACTTTTCTTCCTTAAAAATGTTTCAGAATTAGAAATTTGAAATTCTCCACCATGATCACTATAAATAGTTATCATTGGTAGGTTTTTCTCATTTTTAACATGGGATATAAAAGTATTAAAATAGAAAAGGCTTTATATTTGTTTTTTATAAGATAGACCCATGTGAATCTAGTGTAGTCATCAACTAAAAAATGACATAGTAATTTCCTCTAATTCGTCTAGTTTGTGTAGGAAGAAAAAGACCAATGTGCACTAACTCTAATGTATTAAAATTTGAAACTTCATTTATTGATTTAATTATGGTTTTATGTTGTATTCCATATTGACCAGGGTGAAAAACATTTGAAGAATCATACCTTAGATCAAGTAAATCCTTAACAAGTCTTTTCATTGAGAGTTTACAAGGGTTCTTAGGTTATAGTGTCCTATCCTTCTATTCCATAACCAGGATTGATATTCCATTTCACTTATTCAAGGTAGGTCTCGACCACTAAGGTATTTTGTGTTGATAGTGTATACATTCTCATGCCTATGAGAAGAAAAAATTAATCCATCCTTATAATTGTGAGCTAAACTTTTATCATTCCTAAAATTCACAAGGATTCACACAGTTGAATTATGAATATTTGGTGGTTCTTAAGACCATTAACAAACAAAACATTTGAAATTTAATCGTATCCTAAATGAACAATATTACATATACTAATGATCATTCCCAGAGCCTTATCTTTGAAGTTCACTCTTCCACCTTTCAATTCTATAATCTTTTCAATGAAATATCTATTTCTAATTATGATTCAATAACAACAACTACCCATGTACCAAATTTTCTTTTTGTTGGTACAATTATTGTTTTCCTAGAAAAGAAAAAATTCAGTTTTCATAACCCAAACTTGTTTGGATCTGGAAATGTTGCATAAAATTATTTTAGGAATCCACATTTTTTTCAAAATGGGTTTTATAAAATTCTAAAGAATGAGTTTTATTAAGAGAACAATTTATTTCACAATGCCCACCACATTTACATTAATTTCCAAAAGGATAATTTTGAGGAACAGGAATGTTATGACTAAAAATTGATTTGGTTGAGTGTAACCAATTCCAAAAAAAATCCTCAGATGTTTAATTTTAGAAGGTAGTTTTTCAAATTCTTTCCTTCCACTACTAATGTTCGATAAAAGTTTATTAATTGAAAATATTCCTGATTTTATTCTAATGAATAAATTATCATTCTCACAAGAAATAGTTTTGGGATTATTTTTAGTTTCAAAAACCTTTTTCTATAAATCATGTTGTTTAAAGTCCTTAGAAAGTTTATTCTTCTCAGAACATACATCCGTAACTATTTTGATATATTTTAAAAATCAACATTTCTCGTATAAATATCTTTTTAATGATCTAATATTTATTTTTTAAAAATAGATGTTCTAGAATTTTCTTTATCAATCTTCTTCTTGAGTTTGGAATTTCCATTCTCAAGTGATTTGGAAAATTTCGATACTTCTTTAAAAGAAGGAGAATTGTTACCTTTTGAGAAATATTCTTCATCTGAAGAGTAAGAATTTATCTTATCTGGGTTATTAGAATTTAAACAAATATTTCTAAGAGATTTATCATTGCGTAACTTATCTATGAAACAGTGAGTTTCAATGGGTAGTCTGTCTATGAGACATGTATTCCTCTATCTGGAAGAATCATGTCTTGAGGATTCGTCTAATGAATCACCACCACTTACACTCCATGTGTAATTTTATTTAAATACATTCTTTTTATTTGACTTTAAATACCAATTATTTATTCTTTTAGAATGTTTATCCTTCCTTTCTTTTCTTTTTAGTAAAGGATGGTCTCGTTTAATATGACCTTATCTATTACATTCGTAACATGTTAATTCTATGTCATTCTTGTCCTTCCTATATTTATTTTTGAATCATTATTGAAAGCCTCTCTTTCCAAAACTCTTGTCCATCCTTCATGAAATATTAGCTAACTCATTCTATGAATGACCACTATCACTTGATTCTGATATAACAACAGCTTTCTTAGCTTTGGATCTGGTTATCTTTTCTAGTTTCTTATCTTTGAATGAAGTAGTAAAAGCCACACTCCCATTATAATTTTTATTCTTATTGAACTCAGCATCTATTTTAATTCTTTTCAAAATCTAAAGAAGAGTTCCAAATAACTCATAAATATTGATTTGAGTAACTTTAAAGTTTTCATGAGTAGATGTCCCTTTCGATCCCCATTCATTTGACATTATATCAATTATCTTGTCCACAAGTTCTTCATCCTCATGACCCTTTTCACCAATACATTGTAAAAAATTGATGATTATTATAAATAATTGTGGCACCTTGCATACTAGTTCTACATAAAGAAAAACCAACCCATGATTTTCTACTCAAATCATTTCTCTTCTTGTTTTTATTACTTTGGATGTACCAAAATGTGTGACTTCCAATTTCTTCCAGATAAAATTGGCAGCTTCACATGATGATATCTGAATGTATATATTTCTGGTCATGGAACATAATATTGTATTGTTTACCTTGTAGTTTAATTGATATTCTTGTTTATATTGGTTGGTGAAGGTACTAATTTCTTTTTCTGGTATTTTATAACCACCAGTAAGCATGATAAAGTTGTCTACTCCAATATTAATAAAAAAATTCCTCATTCGATCTCTCCAGTACTCATAATCATTCCCATTAAAAATAGGTGGTCATATTTCATATAGGTTTTCAATTGATCCAATATTAATTTCTCCCATATTTTAAAAAAATAATTTTCCACTCCACACGTTAGTTTATTAAGTAGTTATAAACAAAATATTTGTAAAAGAAATGAAATTGAGATAAAAAGAAATAATGCAAGTAAAACAAATTAGGCGAAATCAGCTCTGATACAATTTTTTTGATTGTAATATATATGTACATGCATATTTAATGGCACAATACAATAGGGGTGAATTGTAGGTTTAAAAAATGTTGTATTTAAACAATTAAGAAAGAACTTTGTTTAAAAGGTATTAAAATAATAAAATTTACAATCAATACAACTCACCATATTGTTCTTCGATTTGATGGTTATGATATGGTTTAATACTATAAGTA
This sequence comes from Viscum album, assembly GCA_963277665.1. Classification (NCBI taxonomy): domain Eukaryota; kingdom Viridiplantae; phylum Streptophyta; class Magnoliopsida; order Santalales; family Viscaceae; genus Viscum; species Viscum album. The sequence continues at coordinate 1,060,343,239 of OY728120.1, read as the reverse complement.
ATGTAAAACAATTGTTTTTGAATTTAATACAATGATCGGAGTAATACAAATGTAAATGATTCTACCATAAAGAATATAGAATCTCTTAGTATAATATGTAAGAATTTATTGTAATTGAAAAAATTACAATTGGAATGAATATGAATATAAAGATGAAACAATACAATTTCCAATATAATACAAATAGAAGATGAAATGTAAAATTATTGCAATTATTGTATCCCAAAGACTAGGGTATCCTTTCACCTTGCATAAAAGGTCAGTCTTACCACCACCTTGGTATGCCCTTGATACGATGATTGGAAACACTTATTCCTATCCTCAAAAGCCCTCGATTAAGAAGGTAATCAGTACCTATATCTTTTAATCAATTGAAAGACCTCGATACGATGATCGGAAACACATCTTCTTATCCCCATAATCCCTTGATCATTATCAGAATAATCGGTCACACAATGTAGATACAAAGCAGTTATCGAAATAAAATAACCTGGAACAATTTGTTCACTTATATTATCTTCAAAGCAATCACTTGAAGAAAGAGAGAAGACACATCATCTCTATATAGAACATGATAGAAGAAAATTTTTTGTATTTTGGTTTGAATTACCTCTTCTTTATAGGCCTTAGGTTCCAATAGTCATATTTTCTCCAACAATTCTATTGTTCTGAAAACATGGAGGGACTTGGACACATGAAATTAAAACAGTCATAACAAAAAAATACATGTCATCATTTTTATTTGTAAAAAACCAACTCAATGACATTTTTTAGGTTAGAAAATAGTAAGTAAAAAGATATGAAAAAATGAGTATGAGTAACAAGTAATCGGTATTGGTGTTATGATAAGAGCGTAATGCATCTAAAAAGTACAATACATAACTTATTTACTAGGCTTATCATGATAAAAATGCAAATCATGATTACAATTTATAAATTGGTTAAGATTCTTAACATGATTACGATACATGATATTTAAACTGGTTACGATGGTTGAATACAATGCATAATTAGAGTATGATATGTAACCTAGTTATGATTCATGATTATGATGTGATACTAAATCTAGTTATAATGAATGATTCTGATGTGGTACTCAATCTATTTATGATGTATCTGGTTACTATGCATGTAGTTATAATGCATGACCTGATTACAATAAATAGGATTACAATGCATTAATAGATTAATAATTAGGTGATTACGATTCCTGATTATTATGCAATACAAAATATATTTACAATTCCTGATTATGATGCAGTATATAATCTATTTACGATTCCAGATTATAATGAAATACATAATCTAGTAAGGATTAAAAAACAACATATAAAACTATGTGAGTGAACAATAATCAGGATTATGATAAGAATTCAACATATAAGAAAGACAATGTGATTGATTATGATTATGAAAAAACAAACATTATAAACAATATATGTGATTACAATATGAGTGATTTGTGATTTCCAAAAAAAATCATGGATGGAATAGTCAAAACACATTTTTGACTCAACAGTTATTGTATGTCATTCAAAATTGAATGAAATGACATTACATTAAACTTTCATATTACTGTATCCTTAGGCGTATTGTCTAAGTGAGTGATTCCATAAATATTTATAATCATAGTTCATATTTTCCAGATGGTGGGAAAATGATAGGAGATAAAATTCCGATGATATATTCCACTGTTGATATCAATACTAATGCAGTACATTATATGTAATGTGAGGGAGTTTTTACATTCATTCATGTGATGCTTTAATAAGAAGAGTCACTAACACATGTGTTATAATTTAAAATTTAATGCATTTATCTTCAAGGATCATCCTTAGATCTATATAAAGTCCACCATCACGAGATACTACTTGTATGTATACTTTATTTATTCTTAGTTTTATGTTTTCAAACACAAAATAAGTTCCTTTATGGAATTATGGATTTAATCATATTTTATGAATCATTTAAAAATTTTGAAAGATGTAAATCTCATAAACAATGACAATTTTTCCATCCAATTTTGACCTTGAAATCTCAAAACCAATAGATGATCTTTTTCATATTAAATTTATCTTTAAATTAAATTGATCATAAGGAATAATTCCTAGTATTATGATATTTAATTGATGATGATGATTATTGATCATAACCCTTTTCAGAATACCATGTTTATATATGGAGGATCCAAAATAGATCCCCTCTAGTGGATCTTGTTATTTTCATTTAAGTCATTTAATTTTCTGTTGGGAATGAAGGAATATCTCTTATTATTCATTTTCATGATTGTGTGAGAGAAGAATATATCATGAGAGAGATCCATTTTTCACAATGATTCTAAATTCCCAATTATCCCTTCACAAATGATGTATCCTTATATTTTTAGATATCATGTTAAGATTAGAATATTATGTAATTACACAATGAAAATTAAATAATATAATAAACCATATTAGACCCAATTCCATATAATAAAAATATTATTTTTTAGAATGAGCACTAACTGGTGCAATGATAAATATTATTTTATATTTCTATAAATTAATATATGTCTTCATACCCAATCATGGCCCACTCGTCCTCCTCAGCATTTATCAAATACTCAAATGAATATTTAGTTAAATATATTTCCATAAATAAATATTCTATTTTAAATATAACGAATAAATATTTATTTAATACACAGTAAATAAATTAATTATTATAATCAAAATCATTAGAATAAAATATTTATTAAATATTCAAATAATTAAATAAATAATTTATTAATGAATAAATAATTATTTATTACCATGTGAATAAAAATAAATAAATAAACACTATATATTAACATAATTAAAAATTACGCCATGAAAAAATATTTATTTAGTGTTTTAGATAAATAAATAATGAAAAAAATTACTCCTTGGTTTGCAGAATAATATTAATCTAATTAATTAAATTTAAATGGAATTTAATTCACACCAATAGAAACACTTAGAGTGTAACCCTCAAGTCGTCTTTCTAATGATTCTATTTTTTTTTTGATTTAGTCCTTTAATTATTTCAATGCATATATATATATATTTTCTTAGAGTTGGTGTGGTTTATTGATGTCTCAGGAACCCATAATAAATATATTAAAATTTTTAATTTCATTTATATAACGTGTGCACAAAATTTAAACTGAAATGGTTTTCTCATTATTTAGGTCCATAGATTGGAAATTCGATACCACAGTTGACTCTAGGATGCAGGGTATACCCTACTCATAACCTAATGTTCATCGATGTTGGATGTTCTATTGAGGAGGCTATTATAGGGAACATTAATTAAATTCATTAATTTAATTATTTACCCTAAATCTAGCTTTACTCAATAAATACATTGTTATGATGTTTTTTCAGGGTTGTCATCATAACCCTTGAGGGATTTTAGTGGATGATAAGTCTTATTCTTTAGCATTGGAAAAACCAAGGATGTGAATCGATAATTGGATGAGGTGGACCATGATACTGATTACGAATGAAGAATATTCAGTTCTTCAATGCATTAGAACATGTTCTTCCCCAACGATCGATCAAAAATTATGGTAGGGTTAATTATTCTCTGTTTCCACCAATTAATTAAATATAAATCATTAATTTTTTTCTTTATTTTTTAACATCGATTTTGATTATTGACATTTTCCCGATAAAAAATTAGTTTATTGAACCTGATTTATTATCATTATGACTTTACATCATCCTGGTTCCCATTAGGTGATCATATGTTAATATTGTATGATACAATGATGGATTCACCTCATTATTGTACTCTTCCCTTCCACTTGTCTTCATTTTATTTATCATTGTATTGTGGGCGTCATGGTTTGACATTATCAGGGGTGGGTTGGAGTGCAAATAAACCCTTGGATTCATAGTGATTGAAAAAATAATGTGCTGTCATTGGTTTGGGGATAGTCAGGGTTAGATGCATAATCATGGTGATGCTTCATGGATTTTAGATCAAGAGCATAGGAGAACCCACAACATATTCTGGACTGGTTAATCGTACTTTCAATTTCCAACCATCAATGGATGTTAATCAATTGATTATGATGTTTCCTTCAATTTGGAAATATTTTAGTGGTAAAATAGGTGAAAAAGGTGGTGAAAACATTAGATATGGGATATTCATATAAGAGAATTGTTTACGTGAAAAACATAATTATGTGTTTTTTACCTTAGGGGAACACATGCTATGTAGTCCCCTAGCAATTGCAGATAGTGTTTTGGGTGGAGTTAAATATCACACACCATTGATGGTGATATAAATGTTGTGTGACCTACTGCTGGAGACCCTCATGTATATCGAGAGTACACAGTCATGCATATGGATAGGCACAAGGGAATGTATAGAGCACCCGGGAAGGGTACATAGGCACAACCAGAGTACATAGGGAAGGGCTAGGAGGAAACGGGAAGGCCCTGAGTGGCTGAGACACACCAGGAACCACCAGTACATGCTTTGTAGAATGAAATGGAGTCTCAGTCCTTATCTATGAAAGAAAATTCCTATGAAACGAGGTGATATCTATAGAGACCAAAATCTTGAAATACATGGAAATTACATTACTTTTGAGGAATACTTAATACATAAAAAAACAAACACACAAGGACAGTAATAGTGTAGTGTCTTTGGAAACTCAGATCATAATCTTATAATCATGGTGAAATATCTTCAACATCTCCCATAAATATCTTCCCATTTTGTTTTCTTACCTAAACCCATTTTTTATATCCTGGGGAAAATAAAACATATAAAGGGTGAGATAAAATTCTCAGGAAGGCTAAACATAGAGAACATAAAAAAATCCATAAACATTTGAATGCAAAAACTTGAACATAAAATCTAAACATCAAAATCATGAGAAGTGACATAAATAATGGAAGTATGTGAGGCATATATCATAAAGGAACATAAATCATGATAAAATAGCATGGAAAAAAACATGTAATAGTGGAAAATCATTAATCACAGGATATGATTTCCATAGTAGCCAAGGCATTGCTGCCAAGACCATCTTAGTGGACAATGTCCCTTTCAGAATCGAGTTCATTCCTCGTTCCAGTCCTGTATCACTGAACCGGATTAACTTTCTATTCCATCCATAACTATCTCATGAGATATATAATATTTACCAAATGCATTGGAGGGATATATAGGTCCCAACCATCTCATATTGAAATCATTCTTACTGGTGCCACAACATAATCATAAATCATTCATCATAACCCAAATAATAAAAATGGGTTTCATAGACATCATCACATCATAACATAATCAATATAAAATAAATGGATATCATTTCATCATAATAAAAGTGAAACTATGTAAATCATAGAGAAATTATACTTGAAACATACACATATGAAATAATTTCATCATAGATTTAAAATAGTTTTGACAAAACACATGAACTGCATTCTTGAGGAAAATATCCTTTCTACTTCAAAAGCATTTTTCCTCTCTTAACATGTCATAAAATTTTAAACTAAAATAAGTTGATTAAAAATAATCATGAAAACATGTAAATTAAGATTCATGGAAATAATTTTCTATGAATCCATTCATTCTGTATAAGTTAAAAAAACATTATTCTCGTACTTTGGCCAGAAAATTCAAAAAGTACCTCGTTCTAAAAACGAAAAAGGATTCATTTCATATATTTTTCTAAACACTCACAAATGGATAAAATTGGATATAAAAAAATTTAGGAGTATATTAATAATATTACATATTGACAAGAAACGGTTTTGTATGATAAATATTCCCCAGTAATTACCGAAGTATAAACAATCTCGGATAAAAATTGAGATTGCAACATTTTCCCTTACCATAGGTATGATATACTTTTTACATATCTGAACATCCTATATAATAATTTAAATAATGTCATTTACTTATTAAATAATCAAATTCATTTTTATGATATCATATATGGTTCATGTATGACTTTATATTACTCTTTCTTTTGTAAATTCCATTTTAAAGCAGCGTTTTGGGTTAAATCATTTAATTTATCATACGCGTTTTGACATGTTGTTCATGATATTATTACTTATATCCTGATTTACTTAATTCACGAATGTAAAACATGATTTATATATATAATATTTATTCATCATATACATATATATATGATAGATCGATAAATGGAATGAAATACACCGTTCATGGAGACGGTGGGTCGTACGTACCCATGAACACTGTTTTCATTTTCTTATTGAATTGAATGGAATTAAGTAGATGAAACATATATATATATATATAGAAATAAATACATTATCATTATTATGTCATATATTTCATTATTATTCATTATATATACTTTATAATCATTCAAGAATGGTTAACATGGAGAATTAAACTCATCGCGTCGTGGAGACGATAGTCCGTACGTATGCACAAGCGATGATATCATTCCCATGATCGTGGAATTATATTGAAGGGTATGTATAATATTTAAGAATCAATATCACTTTATAATAATCATATATAGTTATTTATTTACACTATTATACCCATCCAAGTAAGGTGGTGGTCGAAAATAGATTACACCACGGTGTGGAGACGGTATTTTGTACGTACGGACGGGCGGTGATTTCATTTTTCGTAGGATGGATAGAAGGTGAAATAGTGATGCTTAATATTTATGATAACATATCATTATATATATAATACTTATGTTATTAAATTATAATGAAACAACTAAATAAGAGGAAGTAAAAGAAGAATGAAACTTGAAAGAGTCGGTAGAAGAGATTACCTCTTCCTCGACGCACCTCTTTTAAACTTCTTCTTAGGGAACAAGAGTTGGTCTTTTGAAAAGACCAGAACCTCTATGATGTAATTATAGTTGTTGAGAAGATTAATTGGTAGGGTTTTTCGAGCTTAAAGGCTCAAAAGGGTGTGATGAAAGAGAGAAGGGGTGCCCTTTTATAAGGGAGGAGAGGGGCACCTTAGGAAAAACATAAAATATTATTTTATAATAAAGTCATATTCAGTTTTTAATAGATCAAAATTTATTTATTTAGAATCTAAAGTGGGGATGGGTCGATAGCCTCTCAACCAATAGGTTTTATACAATTTTAGTTTACTATTTTATCCTTATCATTTAGATTTAAATCTAATTTAAATAATTTAACTTTTACCGTGTCTTTTTGTTTTCTAACACTATATGGTTAATAAACATATAATAACAAGACAAAAGAACTCCAAGTGGTTCATTATTAATATATATATCGTTATCTATGTTATTTGGCCGAACCATAGATTTTTAGGAAGAAAATAACAATTAATAATATAATATTTGTTTTAAAAACTATTTTATGTCAATTTTGACACTATTTGGTACTTAATTTTTGTAAATATCATATCAACATGATTATTTCTAAAAAAGTTAATTAAATCAATTATAACATGTCATATTAACCTAGAAAATTATTATAATTCATAAAAAGTCTAAAATTACATTTATTTGGGTATTTATAACATCAATTATGTTAATATTTCCTTAATAAAGTAATTACTGCATCATCATTGTGTCATAAATAAATAAAATTATTTAATGTCTAAAAATTATATATAAAAATAAATTATGTATGAAATATTTTTAGATTTATAATCAATATTTATTGTCGAAATTATCTTATGTATACCCCTATATTAAAAATGTTTTATTTATTAAACTTTTATTTTAACTCTTTTAACTCTTCTTTAAATAAAATAATAATAAATGTCTTAATATAATCCAAGGGGACCTAAAGGGTAATATTTTATCCCTAAGGTTGTTTTCGGTCGAATTACACTTATTTAATAGAATTAAGACATGTTTTAGTGTCATAATATTATTACTTTTACCCTTAATTATCATATTTACTTTTAACTGTGGTAAATAATTGTAAAAACTGACTATACAAGAAAAATTATTTTTATCTTATTGAACAAAATTTTACTCCTTGATATTAACCATGTCTCTTTCATTTTTGGAATTCCACTCACAGATGCGGTAAAATTATGTTTTACGTAAATTGTCAAATTCTCCTAGGAGGTGGGTAAAAGATGGTGAAAAGTTCAATAAAATTTTTATATATCTAAAATTATTATAAAATGACTCAAATGAAAAAAAATTGAACTTATATAGATATTATGTGTCAATTTTGACCTAAAATAAATTTAAATAAAATAAATAATTATTTAAATAAAAAGTCGGTTTTTAAATAGTAACCTAGTGTTTTCACTATTCATCAAAAATTGAATGTTTTAAGAAAAATACCAAAATTTCACCCTAGGATAATTTTGATATTCGGAATCCAAAAATGAAGTCTATTTTGAAAAATAAAATTTATAAAATTTCAAAAAGTGGGTATTACTATTCATAACGGCTAGTTAATAATAATAATATTATAATATATATTTTAGTGAAACTCGGTATTGCATACTACACACACTATCGAGGAAGGTCTTGATTGCGTGTAATGTAAGCCAAGTCAGAGATGTGTGAATTGGAAGCTCTGTTTGGTGGTGTGTATAACATAATCAAAACATATTTCATTTATACATTAAACAAATTCTATACAAAATGTTGTGTAAAATAATTTCCACAAAACGAACTTGAAATTGTGTGTAACACGAGCCAAGAATAGTGTTACGTATACTGCAAGCTAATATGGTGTTGCTTATAGCACATGCTAATATTGGTGTAGCATACAACATAAGACATCAATTAAATTAAAAATAATAATTCTCATAAAATATCGGGTTGTTACATTATACCCCCTTAAAATGAATTTCTCCCTCGAAATTCGTCTGGGTTATAAATTGTTTACTACTTGAATGTTTCCTTCATAGAAACCCACATCGTAAAAAGGAATATCAAAACTGAACTTTAAAAAATAAATTATGAAACGTAACAGTTACCCTATTTAACTAATCACTGGGTTTCCACATGGCATACCATGGGTGAAAATATGGATATGGTAGACAAATCTGACCATTGCGTTCTGATGAAGAGTGGTAGAGGACATGGCTATGAAAAAGACATCAATCACAAAGCCATAAATTTGTGATGATCTAAGGTACCATCTTATTCATTGGATATAAGGGCACTAGGAAAACATTTTTTGTTTTCAAGAAGATTTCCCTAAAGTTGAAGATTTTGAATAAGAAGAAATACTTAGTTTATTTTGGTATAATCTCACCGTTGTTCATGCCTTGAACAATTTCCACTTCATCTCGTAAAGAAATAAAGTTGAATTTTTTATTCATGAATTGTTAGCAGATCATGTGATAGAATGATGGGGCATTCCATCAGTCATAAACATAAGGTTAACAAAAGTTATCAAATATACATAAGTCCATCTATAGTGAGATTAATCGTATATGGTTCATAAAATGGACATATAATTCATATATCATACTGATTAATATAATAAATCTTGTTTCTACTAACTAGGGACTTCCTGTAGGTCAGTGGTATGCGATAAAGGCCTATCTCACTTCAGTTGTGGGTTCGATTCCCACAACCTTTTCTGACACGACGGGTTGTCGCTCGTCCAATGGGTTGTCCTTTTCCTAAAACTATTCTATTATAACATTCCAAAAAATAATATCGAAAAAAAGTTTTATCCTTAAACAATAATTTCTGATGTCTAACATAATCCATTAAAATCATTAGGCTTATCCAAAATACATCTATCCAATCTCATAGTATAAAGAAAACAATTACTGAAAAGGTCACATAACAAGAACGTGGATTCTTTCGTTTATTCCCCATATATCATAAGATATATCTTCTCGATCTCATTCCAAAAATGTGAATACATTAATAATGTATTCTCTTGAAACATAAATTACTATAGAATCTTAGTGTAAACATGAATTATGTCAAAAGTTCACCCTTTTCCACATACCAAAATCCCAAAAAAAATATACTCAAATCATGATATCACTTTTTCCTTTTATCAACCATGAGCTCATGAATACTATCAAAATTATTATTTTCTCCTTATCCCTTCATTATGCGCATATCATCATCATTACAAAAATATCTGAATAATCATTCATGGTTTCCAGTACCATTCAAAATATACTTTCAAATACTTTAGGAAAAACAATAGTGTAACAATCCTTAGATGTTTCTTTATTCCATAGTACCACTGAATTACCTATACAACATAACCATTGATAAACATACAATCATTCCACTTCCTTCTTAAAACATTGACCAAGATTCAAAAATTCTTTCATATCATATATCATTTGTAGTTTCCTCATCATCATCGACATAAATACTACCCATATGACCTTGCTGATTCTCTTAAATAGATTTTCCCTTAAGTCATTGGTTTGTATAATTCCCATACATTCCACATTTAAAACATCTAATCATTATTGATGTCGTAGCAATACCAGTATCATTCTCCATGGTGTTAACTGAACCTTTTCCTTTGAACTTACTGGATTTTTGTACTTCTTTTCTGCACCCAAAGCATCTTCCAGTTCCTTTGAAACATTCTCCTTGATGTCTCTTCCCAAATTATTTACATGAGAGTAATTGAATTTTCTTTCCTCTATGATCATCACAAAACTCCATTTTTCTCTTATTAGCTGAGTTGGGAAACATACCAAAGTTGATATTATTGATCATTTTATAAGATTTCTGATTAGGAATAATAACAATTTTTTGGACTTCCAAATCACGTTTCATTTGGTTGCTCATGAAGAATATCATTCCACTGTTCATCATATCCTCTATTATTGTGAATCTTCCTGTTTCCATCCATTTTCTAGAACCCAAAAAGAATAGTGTGAGAGGCAAAAATCATTCTAAGGAAAACAACATAATAAAGTGGAAGTACCGTCAATATCTATCATCTTATGTTAAATTCTATGATCGTTACCATAATTCTAGAACAATAACTTTTACGTATACTTATCCTTAGGGACACCTCGAGACATACCTTAGAAATACGTCCAGGGGTTTCACTAATGTTTTCACATCTAAGTTTCCAAAGGTTAAATAAACCAAACATCTGATATAAACAGTAGAGACATAAATCTTGATGTACATAGACATTACATTACTTTTGCGGAAAACATATTAGATAACAAAAACAAACACACAAGGACTGTAATAGTTTAGTGTCTTTGGAAACTCAGATCATAATCTTCTAATTGTGGTGATAGATCTTCAACATCTCCCATAAATATCTTCCCCTTTTGTTTTCTTACCTAGAAAATATATTTATATCCAGGGGAAAATAAAACATATAAATGGTGAGCTCAAATGCTCAGTAATGGTAAACATAGATAACATAAAACAATCCATAAACATTTGAATGCAAAAACATGAACATAAAATCTAAACATCAAAATCTTGAGCAAAGACATAAATCATGGAAGTACGTGAGACATATATCATAAAGGAACATCAATCATGATAAAATAGCATTTTAGAAAAACATGTAATTGTGGAAAACCATTAAGCTCATGATATGATTTCCATAGTATCCAAGGCATTGCTGCCAAGACCATCTTAGTAGGCAATGTCCCTTTCTGAATTGAGTTCACTCCTCATTTAAGTCTTGTATCACCGAACTGGATTAACTTTCCATTCCAGCCATGTTTATATCATGAGATATAAAATCTTTACCCAATTCATTGGATGGAGATATAGGTCCCACACATATCATATTGAAATCATTTTTACTTGTGACACAACATAAACATAAATCATTCATCATATCCCAAAGAATAAAATGGGTTTAATTAACATCATCCCATCATAACATAATCCATATAAAATAAATGGATATCATTTCATCATAAGAAAACTGTAAACTTGTAAATCATAGATATATTATACTTTAAACATAGACATATGAAATAATTTCATCTTATATGTAAAATAGTTTTGACAAAACACTTGAACTCCATTCTTGAGGAAAATATCATTTCTACTTCATAATAATTTATTCGTTCTTAACATGTCATAAAATTTTAATATAAAAGAAGTTGGTTAAAAATAAACTTGAAAACTTGTAATGGAAGCTTCATGGAAATAATGTTCTATGAATCCATTCATGCCATATAATTTTAAAAAACATTCTTCTCGTACTTTGGCTGGAAAACTCAAAAAGTACCTCATTCTGAAAATGACAAAAGATTCCTTTCATATATTTTACTAAAAACTCACCAATGGGTAAAATTTGATTTAAAAAATTTTAGGAGGATAGAAATAATATTACATATTTATGAAACATGGATGTGGATGATAAATATGCCCCAGTAATTACGGAAGTACAAACAATCTCAGATAAAAATTGAGATTGTGAGATTTACCATTACCTTAGGTATGATATGCTTCGTACGTATCAAAAACTCCTCTATAATGATTTTAATAATTTCATTGACTTTTTAAATAATCATATTCATTGTTATGATATCATATATGGTTCAATTATGACTTTATATTACCCGTTCATTTGTAAATTCCATGTTAAAGTAGTGTTTTGGGTAAAATCGTTTCATTTATCGTACATGTTTTGACTTGTTGTTCCTGATATTATTACTTATATACTGATTTACTTAATTACAGAATGTAAAACATGATTTATATACATAATATATATTCATCATATACATATATATATATGATAGATTGATAAATGGAATGAAATACACTGTTCGTTGAGACGGTAGGCCGTACGTACGCATGAACTCTATTTTCATTTCCTTATTGAATTGAATGGAATTAAGTAGATAAAATACATATATATATAAATAAATCAAGTAAAATTATTATTTCATATATTTCATTATTATTCATTATATATACTTTATAATCATTCATTAATGGTTAACATGGATAATGAATCTCATCGCGTCGTGGAGGCGGTAGTCCGTACGTACGCACGAGCAATGATATCATTCCCATGATCGTGGAATTGTTTTGAAGTGTATGTGTAATATTTCAGAATCAATATCACATTACAATAATCATATATAGTTATTTATTTACACCATTATACCCATTCAAGTATGGTGGTGGTCGAAAATAGATTACCCCACGACGTGGAGACGGTATTCTGTACGTATGTACGTACAGTGATTTCGTTTTCTGTAGCATGGATAGAAGGTGAAATAGGGTTGTTTAATATTTTTAATAACATATCAGTATATAAGTTATAGTTATTTTACTTATTTATAACGAAACAAATAAATAAGAGGAAGTAGAAGAAGAAGGAAACTTGAAAGAGTCTGTATAAGAGATTACCTCTTCCTCGACGCACCTCCTTTAAACTTCTTCTTAGGGAACTAGAGTTCGCCTTTTGAGAAGACCATAACCTCTATGATGTAACTAGGGATGTTTTGAAGAGGAATTTGGCAGGTTTTGGCCGAGATTCACAGTGAAAAAGGGTGTGAGGAGAAGATGGAAGGTGTTCCCTTTTATAAGGGAGGAGAGGGGCACCTTAGGAAAAACATAAAATATTATTTTACAATAAAGTCATACTCAGTTTTTAAATAGCTCAAAATTTATTTATTTTGAATCTAAGGTGGGGATGGGTTTAATTCCTCTCAATAAATAGGTTTTAGACATGTTTAGGTAACTATTTTATCTTTATCATTTAGATTTAACTACAAGTTAAATAATTTAACTTTTACTGTGTCTTTTTGTTTTCTTACTCTATATTGTTAATAAACATACTATAACAAGACAAAAGAACCCCAAGTTCTCATAATTAATATATATAACCTTATCTAAGTCATTTTGACGAACCATAGATTTTTATGAACAAAATAACATTTAATAATATGATATGTTTTTTAAAAACTATATTATGTCAATATTGACACTATTTGTTACATGTTTTTTGTAAAAATCGTATCAGAATTATTAGTTCGAAAAAAGATAATTAAATAAATAATAACATGTCATATTAACCTATAAAATTAGTATAATTCATAAAAAGTCCAAAATTACATTTAATTGGGTATTTATAACATCAATTATGTTAATATTTCATTAATAAGGTAATTACTACATCATCATTGTGTCATTAATAAATTAAATTATTTAACGTCAAAAAATTATAAATAAAATACAATTATTTAGGTAATAGTTTTATATTTATAATTAATATTTATAGTCGAATTTATCTTATGTATAACCCTATATTAAAAATGTTTTAGTTATTAAACTTTTCTTTTACCTCTTTTAACTCTTCTTTAAATAAAATAATAATAAATGTCCTAATCTAATCCAAGTGGACCTAAAGTGTAATATTTTATCCCTATGTTTGTTTTTAGTCTAAAAACACTTATCCAATAGAATTAATTCATGTGTTAGAGTAATAATAATATCACTTTTACCCTTAATTACCCTATTTACTTTTAACCGTGGTAAATAATAGTAAAAATTTACTATTCAACAAAAATTATTTTTATCTTACTGAACCAAATTTTACTCCTTGATATTAACCATGTCTCTAAAATTTTATAAATTCTACTCACAGAAGCGTTAAAATTATGTTTAATATAAATTTTCTAAATTCGCCAAGGTGGTGGGTAAAAGACGGGGAAATGTTAAATAAAATTTTTATATTTCTATAATTATTATAAAATGACTCAAATGAATAAAATTGAACTTATATAGGTATTAAGTATCAATTTTGAACTAAAATAAATTTAAATAAAATAAATAATTATTTAAATAAAAAGTCGTGTATTAAATAGTAACTCAGTGTTCTCACTATTAATAAAAAATTGACTGTTTTCAGAAAAATACCAAAAATTTACCCTAGGATAATTTTGATATTCTGAATCCAAAAATTAAGTCAATTTTGAAAAATAAAATTTATAAAATTTTATAAAGTGGGTATTACTATTCATAATGGCTTGTTCATAATAATATTATAATAATATATAATTTAGTGAAACTCGATATTGCGTACTACAAACGCTATCAAGGAAGGTCTTGATTGCATGTAATGAAAGCCAAGTCAGTGATGCGTGTAGTGAAAGATCTGTTTTGTGTTGTGTATAACATAATCAAAATATATTTCATTTATACATCAAAAAAAATATGTACTTAATGTGGCGTAAAATAATTTCCACAAAACGAACATGAAATTGTGTGTAACACGAGCCAAGAATAGTGTTGCGAATTCTGGAAGCTAATACGTTGTTGCATATAGCGCAATCTTATTTTGGTGTAGCATTCAAAACATGACATCAATGAAATTAGAAAAAATAATTCTCATAAAATCTCATGTTGTTACAATATCACACACCATGTGACCCCATTTACATTCCTAAAACATCTCCTAGGGAATTATACCTTCTATATCTCCTTCTTAGAGACTCAAATTTTAGTATGCAAGTAGCCTATCCTGAGTGGTTTTCAATGTATAACTCAATGGTATCATTCATTGTGGCATACATTATATAATTTGAGGTTTTCTATGGGGGATTTTCCTTCAGGTGATACAAGACCAATTACACTAGTCATGAAGGAACACCAACGAGATGTCAGGGTCAGTACTCCCATATAACACCAGGGTGTGTATCTATCATACTCTTTACGTAGGTAGAGAGAGTACTCACCCATATTATGGAAGGTCATAGTTCCTCTATTTATGTACTTTTACTCACCCAACAGAAAACTCTATGTAAGTGTGGGTCCTCCACTATAGTTCTGGATACCTTGGTTGTAGAGCATAGTGTCAAGGTGTAGGACACTCTAGACATATTATTGTGACGTTTCTCATGTTGATGGGAATCGAATATCTTCCTTTGGGTATGTAGGTATACTCATTGTACATAGCAGGTATATAGGTTTGGAGATCCCCATTCACTCTTGTATAGTTTTCTTTATGATCATATATATTGGATTTCATTTAGATATTTTTTTATGTTGAGCTAATTTATGTTTTACGTTTTTATTACTCCATTTATGGTTTTGGGGGCATTCTATAAGGTGTGTTTATACTCACCCCTATATATGATTTTCCCACATATTTTGTGTCTTAGAAAGATTATTGAACGATTGGATGTGACCTTAGTGCAGCAAGATATATTTGATCATAGAAATAATTTGGTACTTTGACTATGTATGTTGGTTATACATGGAAATCTAGTGACATGTTCTATTCATCTTTCCTTTAATTATTATTTTCATGTTGATATTTTATTTATTTTTTGGTGTGTAATTTTCCCATTTACACAATGATTTATATTTTCATTCACTGATTTTTACCTAGATGTTATTTCATTCATGGTTATACTCTATATTTTATATTCTATTACTATTCCTCTATAGTTTTTCTTCGAGAAGGTTTTGTGCCTGCATACATGTACATTAGACTAAGTTCTCCCATTTCAGTTTAGCCTTTTGGATTTTTTTTATTTCCCTAATCCTGTTGCAGGTAGTCTTGGTGTTTCATAGTTGGAATGTCGTCAAACATATGGGACTTGGTAGGTCAGGTCATGATATATTATTATATCATAGAGTTTCATCCTCAGGCCTACAGATTGGGTTAAACCCTTGGTGAGGAATTATTTGAGAATATAGGGAAACTAATTTGGAGTATCTCGAGTGCGGATTTTAGGCCAGAGAACTTAGTGTAATTGCAATGGTTGATATATCCATTAACAAAGACATTGATTACCTTCTTTTCAATATGAGATACTAATAAATCAGTTGTGGGGAAAAATACTATATTTATCATATAGTATTGAGTCCTTTGAATATCCTTCTTGAGTAGGATCCCCACATATAATATTTGACCATGGTATATCTTGCTAATTTTTGAGATTCCATCACGATATAAACAAACTAGGATTTTATGATAATGTTGTGGAGATGCCCATTTTAGTGATGAGGCTATTATTTAGGGACCCACTCATGTCGTGCTTCGTCTGGGAAGGAACAAAGCAGTTCTACAACCTATTGAGTAGTGCATGGAACACATCTTGTAGTACATGTATATGATTATCTACATATTGTGAAATAGATATCTTTATTAGGAAAATATGATAATTCTCATAAGCTTAGTGAATTTTGAGAGGTTTTTTAAGAGTTAATGTTCAGGGATTTCAATGATTTAGACCCTCAAATGGTGGAAGAATTTCTTGAGTCTGTGGTATGGGTTTTCTAGATTGGGGACACACTAAAGGACCAGATGGTCAAGATCATGACTATTATTCATAGTAAATAATTAGTTGTTTCTATTGGTACCAAATCATAATGGACCTATGTTCATTTCTCATTGTAGGTTCTATTGAAATAGGCCACCTAGGTTTCATGGTGAAATAAACCCTCTTCTCAGGTAGTGGCGGACTGGAATGAGTTTGTGGTGTAAATGGACTGCTTGGATATGACCCCGCTTGGTGGTGGTCCTAATAGTAAGACTACCCCATGATAGAGAGGGTCATTAGTAGATAATTGTAATGGTTATCCTAGAAATACATTAAAATACACAAGGAATATGGACACTTCCCCCACCAAGACATGTTCTTGTGACACAATCTAAACCATTTGAGTGAGTCAGTGTCACATAATGTGAGCAGTGTCGAGTTGTGATGGACCAGTTACTTTGAATTATATGTTTGAGTTCATTTTAATGTGTTATGGTGTGAGGGTAGGTCATGGTTAAAAATGATAGTATGGTAGTGGTAAGATGGATTCAAGCAGTAGAAGCTTGTGATCCCAAATATCTGGGTGTGATCGAGGTATGACATGTTACATATCCACACGAGTTGATATTTTGGTATGTATTCATACTCAACTTTTCCATGGTTGTTTCCCCTATTCAACTCCAATCACTACCAATGGATACTTTTATGTTTAGAATTGATTTTGAAGTCTCTTTAATAGAGTATTAGTGATCACACACTTTTACTGATAGTGAAACTGTACTCTTGGAGTATAGAGAGGGCCTCATGGGGAATCATTCCACAGCTGATATTTCCTATGGTATAGATTAGTTTCCAACCAGAATTTCTCTGTTTAATGATATCATGGAGGGATTTTGAATACCAGATTTATGAGATGGATTTTCACTTCTTTTTTAAACATGAATCCCAGATATAGAAGAATGATATTTAGTGTAGGAGGATATAACTGATTCCATATCTCTTGGATAATATGACCCCAGGAGGAGTGGATGTTATGATATTTCAATTTCTATGATGTTAAAGATGGGTGAGGAAATATTAAATAAGATTTTATAAGTTTAACTCACAATATAGAGTTATTATTCATGTATACTTTAACCATGGTTGTCCTGATGTCTGTGCTAGAATTTTAGATGCCCCAATGTAGTTATGATTTATGAAGTTTCATTTAGGGAGTCTATATAGAATGATATTTTTAGACCCAGTGTTGTGACCTAAGTATCCTTGTGTTGTTAACAAAATTGGTGTACGAGATATTGAGGTAAGTTTTGGATTGAATACACTTGGCATAGGTGACCATCAGGGAGAGAGTATCCACCCTATGTATATAAAATATATGATGGTTCAGATGTGGGATTTTGTAGAGCCAATGCTTGTTAGATCCAATGTTACCACCTAGGAATCAATGTGCTGTTCACTTTATATGTGTATGAAATCCTGACATTTGGACTGGATTGAATTCACATGAATTAGGTTAGTTTCAAGGAGAGAATACCCATACACAAGAACCGATGACTTCCTTGACCAGTGGTTTGTGGGGAAGTTCTTCTCATAGTTTGACCTCAGGACAGGTGATCAACATTTTCAATTGATAGAGGAGGATATATTGATAATGGATTACTATTCCATTATGGTTTCTTTGAGTTCGTGTTGATACCCTTCATCTTTTTTAATTCAACACTAGAGTTTCGGGAAATAGAATCTAGATACATTACCCTTCTTGGATTTTTTCATGGTAGTCCTCTTCTATGGAATTTTCATGTACTTAATGTAAGAGATGTAGAAGATGATACACTTGAATATTTTTTGGGACATGTTGTAAGAGTATAGAAAATATGGGATCTTTCATTGAGATATTCCAATATTCAGGATCTCCAGTTCATGTGATATGTCATCATGTACATATTATTGATTTTGGACCATGTGAAGGTTGATGTAGTGCTTTCATGGGATCCACCCAAGGCTATGATGGAGGTGAGTAAATTTCATGATTTATGTGTTACTACAAGATTTTAATTGTATAATTAAGTAGTATTTCATCCTCATTAACCACCTTTATGTGTTTATGAAATCCATTTTCCTAGATTGAGATGTGTTAGGGAGCATTTTATGAGTTGACCCTGAGGTAGACCAGTTATCCTACATTAAGACAACTAAAAGAGGGAGTTGAGTACATAGTGTTTTCGAATTCCTGTGTAGATGGTCCCAGTCAGGTGTCTATGTAGAGGTAGTCATTGACTACTTACGGGATAATGAAGTTGATACCCCATGGCCAGAACAATGTGACTCAAGAACTAGAGTTAGAAACGATAGGTTTTTCTCTATATATATTGAGGTACTACCATCATGGAGAGAATTTTTTTTACTCATACCACTAAATTATATGGTAAATCATTACCTAATGTTATATAACCCTGGGATAGATGCATTAGTTGGAGTTCATACAAGACTAAAACTATGAGATAGTTTATACCTCTAGGAAGGAAAACGTGCTGGAAGATTCCATGAGGTGGAATTCCCATTATAGTTTGGTGGATGAAAAATATAAGGATTTTTCTTCTTTGCATCTGACCCTCATGGGTGAGAAGAATTCATTTTTTTCTTTATTCAATGGTGGTGATTCCTCTACTTCTTCAATGTGTGAGAGAGGATAAGTTGGTAGAAATCAATTGTGTGTTTTTATGTGATCAAATGTCCTTAATAGATTCACTTGATGGTTTTTTGATGGAGTGGGGCATGTAATCCATTTCTTTGGATGGATGGTGGTTATTCTAGTGTTATTTAAAGATATTTTGAGGGTGTTTAACACATACCAATTGGTTTTACACCTATGTGTGGGAAATATGTACATTTACCATCAATGGTGATATTATAGGGACAACATGAGGCTTAATGTCACTGATTTCATGTCTCAATGTATCACATGTCAATAGGTAATGTTTGAGCATCTGGTTCAGGAAGGATTCAGAGAGCCTCTTGATATGATTAAGTGGAAATAGGATGGAATATATATGGACTTTGTGATTGGGATTCTATAGAAAGTGATAGATCAAGATGTAACTTGGGTAATTTTTAACTATCATCCCATGCCAGCACACTTCCTATCCATCAGGGAGTAGATTTTATTTAATAGTCAAGGATTTTTTTACAAGTGGTAGATCATTTAGGATTATGTGGAACCATAAACTTTTTTTCTATGACTATTATTATCACTTCACATAATAGTTGTTGAGTGACTTGAAGGAGGATTTTGGGACCCATTTTCAGATGAACATGTTTCTTCACTCCCAGGAAGATGGGTAGACAATGTTGGCTATCTAATTGTTAGACGATATCATAAGATCATACATATTAGACTTTGGTCAGATTATGGAGGATCAATTTCCATTTGTAGAGTTCTCTTATTATAAAATCTAACATATTACTATTGCAATGACACCATTCGTTTCCCTACATGAAATCACTTAACGGTCACCATAGTGTATGAATGAGTTTTATGGGAATGCTATTGTTGGGATAAATATGGTATAGAAGATGACATATGGTTTGGGTGATTTTCTAGTATATGGGGGTAGCCACGAGTAGAAAGAAATCATTTGCAAATCAACATTATAGGAATTTTTAGTTGGAGAATAGAAACCATGTTTTCTTATGAGTATCCCCATGAGGAGTATTTTTGAGATTTTTTAGGGAAGTAAGTTACCCCTAAAGTTCATTGATCTGTTTGAGATCCTATGGAGGTTCAGCGAGTTTTCTTACTATTTTTCCTTACCCATATAGTTGGATCAGGTTCTTTATATCTTATATGTTTCTCGATTGAGGATACACATGCATCACCCAAATAAGGTAATTAATTGGGGGATATGGAAATCAATGGTGGATCCATTTTTATGGTGTACCTATTTTAGATTGAGGATTGGAATGAAAGTATCATTCATTGATGGACTATCCCTTTTTTTCGTGTGATTTGTATGTCTGGGAGTGTGTAGGAAATATCATAGTAGCATGAGATCTAGATACAACTCATTACATCCACATTTTTGTATAACATGGGCTTTGGGGGGGGGGGGTTATTTGCGGAGATGAGAATATAATGATTGTAGTTCTATTGTATTAGTCATTTAAATATTTCTATGGATATAACTCTATATTTCCTTAGAGTCAGCATAGTGTTTGGGTGTCTCAGGTCCCCCAAAAAAACATTAAAAATATTTAAATATTTTTAAAAACACATGTCCATAATTTCAATATAAATGGTTATCACATTTTTTGGGATCACAAATGTGAAATTTAAGACCATGGTTAATTATGAAACCTAGGGTTTACCCTAGGCATAAATTGAAGTTGTTCGACATTGGACATTCAGTTAAAGAATTCATTGAAAGGTATATTAAATGAATAAATTAAATTATTTAATTATGGTAATCCAAACCATACTAAAAAAATTTATTTTTATGATGTCTCTATAGGGTTATCCTTTTATCCTTGGGATGATTTGTGAGGAGGATGAACATTCTCTATTATCATTGTCAAACTCGAGGATGTGGTTAGATGAACGGAATGAGGTGGATCATGATAACGATAGTGAACACAATAGATTCTATTATTAATAACTAGAGATATTTAATTCATTAGTGAATGATCCATAATAAATATTGGGATCATTATTTTTTTAAACCCTATTATTAAAGATAAATCAAGGATTCATTTTTTGTTATCTTTTATCATCAATTTCTATTCTTCACTTGAGCCCGATCATAAACTATATAATTGAACATGTTTTATTATCATTTTTACTTAAATTAATCATTATTACGATTATGTGGTGTTTATCCAATACCACATCTTATAATGATGAATTCACCTTGTTATTATTCTTTTCCCTTCCATAATTTCTTCAAGTTCATCATTGTTAGCCCACGCGGCACGATTAGTGTCTTTCAGAAAGGGTTCAAATTAGATCGAACCCCTATATTCATAAAGATTGAATAAAAAATGTATGGGATTATGTTTTTTATGGATCAATGGTAAATGTTTTATTCAGATAATACTTCATTGATTTTTCATTTGGATTGCTGGTTGACACACGACAGATTTCTTTATGGGAATCAAACTTCCATTTTTTCTCCTTCAGTGACTGTGAATCAAATAACCATGATATATCCTTATATTTTGATTTATTTATATGGTAAAATAGGGGAGAATTATTGTGTAAATGTATACTAAGGAATCCCTAAGTAGTGACTGAATTTATATAAAAAACATGACTACATGTCTTGTATCTTGGAGGAACAAACACCATGTAGTCCCCCGGCTTTGGTGGATAGGGTTTGGGATGGAGATAAATATCACACACTGGGTTTGGAGAGATACATGATGTGTTTCCAAGTGATATAGGATCATCATGTAGTCTAGAAGTAGACATGAGCATATATGGCCCTGCACAGGGGCATTGACCAATTTCACAATTATAGTCAGGCACTCAGACATGGCCAGTATACACATGCATAACCAGTATATAGGGGAATGGGTTGGGAGGACACAAGGTAGGCCATGGGTGGATGAGACATTCCATGTAACACCTATACATGTCATGTAGTATGAAATTTATTCCCATGTCATTCTATACACACCTAGTAACTTATACCTTCGTTATTTTCTTCATCATGACATATAATTTTGCCCAAAGTATCATATCCTAAGTTTTATTAAATATAGAATGTGATTCTATAATTTTTATTACATGTGATATTTGATCTGAGGTGTTCTAATCATATCACTTCTTTAGAAGGTTCTTGACCAATTGTAGTGAATAGGCAGTATCGTTATTAAGATGAGGGTTTTTATACTCTCCTATTTCACTAGTGCAAAGGTACCCCAAATTATTTACACATGTAAATTATGTACTTCCCCATTCCATAAAATGGTTTGGGTACTCTATCTATAGAGTATTACTCTACTATATTTGAGCATTTAAGGGGAGATGATACTACACTATAGATGTGGCTCCAATAGTTGAGGATCACAATAGTGAGGTGCAAGCCCCTCAACACAGATTCCTGTTATGTTATTCTTGATGGTGGTCATTAGGCATCAAACATTGTAGCTATTGGAAAACTCATAGTACGTAGATATAATTTAGATATGGAGATTCCCATTATCCCTTGCATGTGTTTCATTATGAACATATAGGATGGGGTTTATTTCCTTATTTATTTTGGTTGAGATAACTTATATAATATCCTTATAATACTTTTATTATGGTTTATGTAGAATCCTAAGGGGTTTTTATATACTCACCCTTGCATGTTATCTACAAATAAATTTCATGGATTAGGAATACGATAAAAAATTAGTTTTTTCCATTGCAAACCAATATATAGTCGAGCATAGTAGTATATCGATGCATTGACTATGTTCAGTGGTCAGATATAGAGATAAGGAGTTAGGATCTCTTCAGTTTTCCTATTTTCTATTATTGTCAGGATGTGACTAAATTTTGGTTTGGGTGTTTATTTTTTCCCTTTACACATTCTTTTATATTATTATACTCTGATTTTTTCCCCAAGTGGAAATTTTATGCATGGTTATAATCTAGATATTTCATTCCTTTATTATTAATCTAGTCTTATACATGGATATGGGTGTATAAATGCATATAGGTACAATAGGATAAGGCTTCCCATTTCAGTTTATTCCTTCTAAATGATTATCATCGTCCCCTAGCCTATTAGACATGAGATTGGGGTGTCACACTTAGTATGCCACAAGCCAGGAAGGCCCTAGATGGTCAGTTTTTTATAGTCTTTCTATTTGGTATTAGGAATGATTACCTAAATTCCAAGATTAATGAATACTGATATGAAAAATAAACCAAAGTAATTAAGTTAATGTAGTAGTTTCAAATAAAACCCACAAATTCATATTATATAATATAATCCATTTTCTACAATATCTCATCAAGAAGGTTAGACACACATGTCACCAACCTATATTCCTGATACGTCTTTCCTTGACTATATAATATAAACACATATTTAATCCATGGTTGTTGAATTTAATGTGATGAACCTATTTCAATAAACAACCCAAGATATCAGCTTCCATAAATATGGAAGTGAAAAATCCTTCATCAAATTGTTAATTAATAAAAATCACTCTTGACACACCTAGCATGTATATATTTTCCATAAACTATAATGTTATGATTTCTAAAATATATCTATGTTCTAAAGTTATTTCATGAATTAATAATAATAATTATGTTTAATTACCATTAATTTTCTCAGATATGGGAAAATCTTATGACACAAAAACATGTATAATTCATACATATATTTTTTTCTCAAAAAATTATATCTTAGAAATTAAAAAATGTGGAATTCATAATAATTATCCCCCTACCTATGAGTACTCACACCTAATAGTTATTATTCATTATGAAACACCATAGAATATTAACCACCCATAGAAAAAAAAAATAAAGAATATCACGATGGAATTTGACAGTTCTCTTTATAGCCCAGAATAGCTACAACCTTCTCAATATGATAGATACCCTAGGGTATTATAATATTAAATTAATTTAAATCAATGAAAAATATATAATAAGTTATTTTATTAATTTTTAAATATTATAATATACATTCAATCCAAATTACAAATAATTGGTTCTAGAAATCCAACTCTAACAAAATCCCACATGGACAAGAGCAAACTACCTAGGACTTTTGGTCTGATAGACCTCACATGATGATTATGTTTATATTTAGTAAATATTTTATTTAAGTGTTCTACCATGTTGTCTTCCATATATATTCTTCTCAATATTATGTCACATCTTTGAGAAAAATCCCTCAATAGGTGATACTTATGATGTATGTGCTTGAAAAACTGATATAGCCTTGGATCCATTTCGAGAACCACCATAATTGTATTATCAAAATAAATTCTGTTGTGGTTAGTACTACTAAGAAACACATCAAGATCATGGATGAAGTTTTGTATCCAAAATATTCCTTTATCTACCTTAAAATCTAATGAATGCTCATACTCAATTGTAGAATATGAGAATACATCTTTATTTATGCTCTTCCATCTCATTTAACTTATATTGTGAATAAAGAAATATCCCAACAATGATTTTACACCATCTTGATATTTCTGGGAACTATAATCTATATAACATCAGATAAACCTTTCCTCATCTCAACTATGTACTTGGAACATATCCTTGTCACACCTCATATACTTAAATATAGTCTTGACTACCATCCAATGGAAGCCACCAAAGTCAGCTTGATGTCCTCCTACCATACTTAAGGTAGTGGAAAAATCTATCCTACAACATAAAATATCATATATGACTAAACCAATAATGGAAATGTATGGATTCCATATCATACTTTTTATTACCTACAATTTATGAGGACACATTCATTCTCGCTCAAATTTACCCAAGAGATGAAGGTAGAACGGTCCTTGTAGTTAGCTTGGGTTATCGAATCCTCAGAGACCAAAGAAGAAACCTATAGAAACATACATTCTATGGACTGTTATTGGCTATGAAGTGGCCAACATGGGTTGATTTTATATGGGTTTAAAGGATAAATAACAGATTTAAGGGAATTCAATTTAAAAGTATGAGTTGATCCTAGGTTATCGCTCAGAGTGGATTGGATGAATTACCTTTTTAATGATTTCAATTTCTTATAATTGAGATGGATTCATTTAAGAAGATCAAACGAAATCATCACTTACTGGTTTAATGCCTACACACCCTAATACTAATCACCTATACACTTGAAGGATCAATGTTTTGAGCACTCCAAGGTAGAGGTTCGTATTAGCACTTGAAATGTGTGACCTTAAATTCAATAAGGATGAAGATGTTTAAAAATCATCAAATAAAAGTCTCATTTAAAAGAAGTGATTAGCCATTAATGGAGTGATAAATAAAATCCAATCCAGCCCCTTGATACTCCCTTGGATCAATTCATAAAATAGTTAGCCCTCTATTGATGACATGTCTTCAACGGAAGCGGGAAGTAGACTTACAAAGGTGGAATTGAAGAAGTAAAAACAACAACAAAAAACGATCACTCCTCCGTTGTGTGATAAATATCACAAGGTTTGGTATGAACAAGTTTACACCTTGAACCAACGGTATCAAAGTGATAAGGAGAACAACATAATTATAAGAGAAGAAGAACATTTATTAAAAAACTATGGTGAATTAAACAACTTACATGAGAAAGAAATGCGATTACAAATACAAAGCGGCATCATAACACTACAATGAAACCAAGCACCAAAGATCCTTCAATCCTTCAACACCACTTCCTTAAATAGGAATTTTTGAGCCCTTGGGTCGAGCCTCCAACATTCCACGTCTTCTTAATTAATTTTGGTAGGCCATAGGTGGGTGGAAAGTAAGGGAGAGTTGATTTTTCCACCCTTGACCCGAGGTCGCATCCCGCTTTCCTTCACCGAACAAACGCATTTGGAAGACCTTCTAGATGGCCGAATCAGAGTGGGCCATAGAAGATGAAAATAGATCTCAGGATGTCTTCTAATCTCCTGTAAACGTGGGGCCCATTTGGAGTTGTGGAGTCCTAGATATGAGCAAATTAGTGGGATGGTTTTCTGGGCCGCAGAATCTGGCCCAGAATTGTATCTCTAACTTGGTCTGCCTTAATGACCACCATAGATGCATAATTAGCATTATCTCCTGAAGAGGGATTTGTTCCTATACTTGTCTTCTAGAATTCCACGAATTTTGGGATTAATTGTGATTGTATGTTGGGCCCCATAGTCTCATCAGTGTGCTGGTGTCCAATCTTCCTTCTCTAGAATTGCTTCCTTTCATCACAAAATATCTCAATCTTCTTCCATGAATTCTCCATTGATCCCTGAATGAAAAATGTTCAAATTTAAGTGTAGATAATGTTCCCAAAATATCAAATTAAAAAATTGATAATTACATTCCTTAGAATTAGATGACTCATTGGGCCTAAATTGGTGTATATTTGGCATGAAGTGCACAAATGATGAGAATGGATGTTCATAATGAAAATGCACTAACTCAGGCCCATAAGATCAAAAATGAACATTTAATACCATTAAAATTTAATTAAAATATATGTTTTTATTGGATAATCACACCCCCCAACTTGAGATTTGCTAGTCCAGAGCAAATAATTCAATGATTTTATTTGAATTCCTTTATTCAAACACATTATAACAAATAGTGCTCACAATGTAAACTGCAAACAAATATATTTTTATAACCTATCAAGATAATTTAAAACAAGATGGATTTAAAAGAAGATCCCAATCCCAAGCCCATTCCTTTGATCAAATCCATCGTCATACTTCATCCAACTCAATTAGGTGTAATGATGTGTTGTGTATCACAATAGATATGGGGGTTCATTTTCATTCAAGGGGGAAATCATGGAAGCTCTAGGTGGAATCACATTTAATCCTAATATGAGTATTCTTTATATTTATTTTTTATTTTTTATTTTGCAATATTTCCGTAGTAATTGATATTGCAGTTAATCAAATTAACCCATGTAGCAAGACTTTGCCGATGACTCCCAGACTCAAAGGCATTAGGGCACCAAGTGAAGCCCACATACTCGGGAATCGTCTCGAGTTAACTTAATCAAAAACAAAGTCATATTACCATAAATAGAGATATATTGAAAAACTCAGGGCTAGACAACTCTGGAGTCACGATCCCCAAGTTCCGAAAGCCTTGCATTTTATCAATCCATTGCTCTACACGCAATTTTTTTGTTGTTGTTTTTTTTAAATTTTTTTTGAATACTCATATTATTCATAAAAATCAAACCAGCCTATACTATTTATTATGGGACCCCAAAAATTCAAATTATTACCCCACAGTCTAAAGGATGTGCATTGTGGCATTTTGATTTAATGGATGAAAATAAAAATGATGAAAATTTTCATTAGACAACCAAACTTCCAAAATCAATGATTTTAAACATAATCATGAATTAAATTAAGATTAAAGGAAATAATAATTATTTGATATGTAGTTTTTATATGAGAAAATATGTTATTATATGAATGATAATGGAATTTTACTTCTTTTTGTTATCATTTTTTTTAACAAACATTTTGTTTCCACACCCCCCAACATAGAATGAAACTGTCCCTTGTTTCGTAAAATCAAAATTTAGAATGGGGTAGAGGAATAAAAAGGGGAGTTCAATGAGGAAATTAAAATATGAGGATCATGGAATGAAGTCACCTGGTGGTTGAAGTTTGAAGTTCTTGCCGCTCGAATTTAATCTTTTGATATCCATGTCGCTTGTAAAGATCCCTAGTGGAAAAAATAAAAACAAAACAAACAAAAACAAACAATATATATATATATTTATATAATAAAGGAAGTAAAATATACGAATATATATAAAAATTATAGAATAAAGAAGCACAAGAAGATGCAGGTCAGTGGTAAGCGCACGCCCCTGTCTCCCATCAGTCCCGGGTTCAAGTCCACGCGGCTTCACCGGTTGGGATGGGGTTTGCCCCACGGCCTATGGCGTGGACTTTTTTATTATTATTATATTTTTATTTTTATCTTAAACTATAAAATAATAAAAATAAAACAAAATAAACTGATGATACATTGCCTTATTTTTAAATTTCTGGGTAAGGTATTACTCAAGGATCACACCACGTGACACGAATGAATATGGTTCTCCTCTTTCGTACCCATCCATACTCATAATAGAAGAACAGGTCAAAAGTATATTTTTTATTTTTAAATATACAAATGATTAAGTAATCTTATTTGAAAAATAAAGATGATTCAGAAAGATTAGAAACATAAAAACCACGGGTTACCTCCCATGCAGCGCTTTGTTAAACGTCGTTAGCCCGACATAGATCCCAAGTTTATCAATTTTTTTCTTGGGTCATAGATTGGATCAATTAACTCAACATCTATTTCATGTTTATTGAATGATTCAATGAATGTTTTTAACCATTGACCATTGACCTTGAAAATGTGACCACTTGTGGGATCTTGAATATCTACTACCCCATGGGGGTATACATGATGCACTATGAAAGGACCTGACCATCTAGACCTTAACATTCCTGGGTGTAAATGACGTTTTGAACTATATAAGAGAACAAGTTTTCTCGGTTCAAAATTTTTTACCTTGATATTCCTAGATTGGTAGGCTTGATCTCTATCTTTATTGATCCTTGAATTTTCATAAGCCTCCATCCTTAATTCCTCCAGTTCATTGAGATCTAATTTCCTTTTTGTTCCGGCCAATGAGAGGTCATAATCCATTTTCTTAATTGCCCAAAAGGCCTTATTCTCAATTTCAACACGTAAATGGAATGTTTTTCCATAAACCAACCTATATGGGGGCATTCCTAAAATGGTTTTATATGCGGTTCTATAGGCTCAAAGAGCATCTAAGAGTTTCTCAGACCAATATTTCCTAGAGGGGTTGACAGTTTTTTTAAGAATTTTCTTAATCTGCCTATTCGCTAACTCAGCTTGACCATTGGTTTGAGGGTGGTAAGAAGTGGAAACTTTGGGAGAAATTCCATATTTTTCCATGAGTGATGAGAATGGACGATTGAAAAAATGAGTTCCACGGTCACTTATGGTAGCCCTAGGAATTCCAAATCTTGAAAATATGTTCTCTTTCAGAAATCGAATCACAACTTTATGATCATTGGACTTAGTGGGAATGGCCTCAACCCATTTTGATACATAATCAACAGCTAAGAGTATGTAGAGGTATCACCGAGAGTTTGGGAAGGGACCCATGAAATCAATTCCCCAACAGTCAAAGATTTCTACCACTAAGATGGGAGTGTGTGTCATTTGATTCCTTTTTATGATAGACCCTACTTGTTGACACCTAGGACAGCTTTGAAAAAATGTGTAGGAGTCCCTTGAGAGGGTGGGCCAGAAGAGACCACATTGAAGAATTTTAGAAAATGTTTTCTTAGAGGAAAAGTGACCTCAACATGCCTCACTATGACAGAATTTAAGGATGGACTCTTGTTCAGGTTCTGGAACACACCTCCTAATGACTTGGTCAGGGCAAAACTTATAGAGGTATGGATCATCAAACACACAGTGTCTAACATCAAAAAAGAATTTCCTTCGAGTTTGAGTCCCTAAGAATTTTGGAATGACTCCTATCACTAAGAAATTTTCTATGTTAGCATACCAAGGGAAGTCACTCACAGAGTATAGGTGTTCATCAGGAAACGAATCAGACATAGAAAGGTGATTTGAGTTGTCTTTGAATTCCATCCTAGAGAGGTGATCAGCTACAACATTTTCAACTCCCTTTTTATCCTTGATTGTGAGGTCAAATTCTTGTAAGAGAAGGACCCACCTAATCAGTCTAGCCTTTGCATATTGTTTTTGGAAGAGGTATTTTAGTGCAGAATGGTCAGTGATCACAGTGATGGTTGATCCTAAGAGGTAGGGCCTAAACTTCTCTAAGGAAAACACAATAGAAAGTAACTCCTTTTCAGTGGTGGTGTAGTTGATTTGGGCATCATTTAAGGATTTTCTTGCATAAGAAATGACATAAGGAGTTTTATCACAACATTGTCCTAACACAGCTCCAACAGAAAAGTCACGAGCATCACACATAAGTTCAAAAGGAAGGTTCCAATTTGGAGATTTCATAATGGGAGGAGAGGTGAAAGAGGATTTGAGGGTTGATAATGAACCCTCACAGCTTTCTGTCCAAACAAATGGAGCATCCTTTACTAAGAGAGCACAAAGGGGACGGGATATTGAACTAATGTCCTTGATGAATCTTCTATAGAAACCAGCATGTCCTAGGAAAGACCTCACTTCCTTGACAGTTTTGGGTGATGGAAGGTGACGAATGATGTCATCCTTTTCTTTATCAACTTCAATCCCCCTAATCGAGACCAGATGGCCTAGAACAAGTCCCTATTTAACCATGAAATGGCATTTTTCCCAGTTTAGGACCAGATTCTTTTCTTCACATCTTGACAGGACTCTCTCCACATTCTACAGACATCCCTCAAAAGTATCCCCAAACACAGAGAAGTCATCCATGAAGACCTCTAGAAAATCCCCTAACATGTCTGAGAATATTCCCATCATGCACTGCTGGAAGGTTCCAGGGGCATTTCATAACCTGAAGGGCATGCGTTTTAAGGCAAAGGTACCGAAAGGACATGTGAATGTAGTCTTCCCTTGATCCTCTAGGGAGACCTCAATTTGATTGTACCCCGAGTACCCATCTAAGAAATAGTAGAAGGCTTGACCTGCCACTCTCTCAAGGACTTGGTCAATTAATGGTAAGGGGAAATGGTCCTTCTTGGTGAATGAGTTTAGTTTCCTATAGTCAATGCAGACCCTCCATCCACTACTCACCCTTGTTGGAAGAATCTCTCCATCCTCTTTGGTTATCACTGTGATTCCAGCCTTTTTTGGAACCACTTGGATTGGGCTCACCCATTCACTCTCAGATATGGGATATATGATACCAGATTTCAACAAATTCAGAAGATATTTCCTTACTACCTCCATGAGATTAGGATTGAGTCGCCGTTGAGGTTGACGACATGGATTTGAATCAGATTCCAGAACAATCATATGAGTCCCGATAAGTGGGCTAATCCCAGGAATATCAGAAAGGGTCCAACCAATGGATTTCTTATGCTTCCTAAGGACATGTAGAAGCATCCTCTCATGATTGGCTTCAAGAGAAGAAGAAATGACAATAGGATGTGTTTGATTGTACCCTTGGAATGCATACTTGAGTGTAGCAGGAAGTCCCTTAAATTCAAGATCAGGTTGGTTTAGAATTTTAGCAGATGATTGGGACATTGGATCAAGATCAATTTCTTTTTTTAGAGTTTTAGATAGGATTGATTCCTCACATGTAGAAGTTTCAGCTACTAGATTGGCTTGATCGGATTTAGGGAAGGAATTTAGAGGGGTCTCTATGAAATTGGTTTCTTGAAAGGTTTCACTGATTGTTGGACCTAAGACTTCATCATAAGAGCAATTTGAAAATGATTCAAGTCAAGGAGATAAACATCCTTTATATGAACAATGGAAATCAATCTCATCCTGACTTATACATTCATCAAATATTCCTTGATATTCCATGGATTCATTATCAATGCTTCCTATCATGTTTACTTCATGAATGTACTCGTCATCCCCTATTTGTGAGCTCTAATTATAGATGTTCAATTCTAGACTCATGTTCCCAAAGGTGATGGTCATGTTCCCATTTCGGACTCGGATTACAGAGTTGATTGATGAAAGGAAAGGACGACCAAGGATGATTGGGGTTTGTTCCTTATTTCCTAAATTTGTATGGTTGTCAAGGACAATGAAATCAGCAGGGTAGATGAAGTTTTCAACCTTTACCAGAACGTCCTTTAAAATCCCCTTTGGAACCCTAATGCTACGATCAACAAGCTGAAGTGTGACAGATGTGGGTTGGAGTTCTTCTAGGCCTAACTGGCAGTACACAGCATATGGGATGAGATTGACACTAGCACCTAGGTCACACAAAGCCCTAACAACTTTACTTTCTCCTAGTTCAACATTGATGTAAGGGCAACCTGGGTCTTTCAACTTAGGAGGAATGATCCCTTGAATGGTGGTACTCACATTAGCAGTCAAAAGGACTTGGTTTTTAGGTGAAAATTTTCTTTTAAAAGTGCACAAGTCCTTAAGGTACTTTAAGTAGGAAGGTATGGTTTGGATTGCATCGAGAAGGGGTATGTTCAACTTGACTTGTGAAAATATTTCCCTCAATGTTTCATTCAGTTCAGGCTTGGGTTTCCCCCTCATGCATTGAGGAAATGGTGTAGGTTGTGGGGTTGTTTGTTGAAGAGTTGTTTCCTTCACATTGTTATCAGTTTCCTCAGTTTTATCTTGTGGTTCATTTGAATTTTCATCCAAGTTTGAATCTTTGGGTGGGTTTTGAATTAGATGTTCAGGTTTCACAATTGATTTCCCACTTCTTAAAACAATCACAACCTTTAGTTGTTCATGAGTTGTTTGAGCACAACTTGACTCTCCCCTTGAAGTTGAGGATGGCACCGCCTGAGTAGGCATGGGTGCCTTTCCATTTTTGATGGTTTGAAGTTCTTGTTTTAGGGATGATACCTCCATGTTCAACCTCTCCATTTGTTTTCACAGTTGTTCTAGTAGGCTTTGTTGAACAGTTTGGGTGGGTGCTTGAGTAGGTTGGTTTATCCCAGGGGGATATTTTGGAGGTGGGACGGTTTGTTGAAAATGGACCGGTGGCTGTTGGTATTGGATAGGTTGGGTTTGGAACTGTTTATGGTTTTGGTAGTTCTGATGGGGGTACGGATTTTTTCCCTGTGGTTGGCTAGGTTGTTGGTTATCTTTCCAGCGGAAGCCTGGGTGGTCGTTATACATTGGGTTGAAGGTGTTTTGGTATTGAGGATTTTGAAAGTTCATAGCATTTATTGCCGTTGGAGGTCCTCTTAAGAGAACATCCTTGATGGATGGAATGGTTGGCCAGTTGTCTGTCTTATGGTCATGTTTGTCACAAATTGTGCAAACAGGGTCAACAGTTTGGATTTCATGGACCTTCCTAAGGTCTATCTCTTCAACCTTCCTAGAGAGTGCTGCGAGTTTAGCCCTAAGGCTTTCCTCTTCTCTATGTGTATGAATTCCAGTAGTTCTTTGTGGCTTTTCAGAATAAGGTGAAGTTTCCCATGTTTTGTTTTGTTCAGAAATTCTTTCTAGATACTCGTATGCATCATTTAGGGCATTGTTTTTAAAGGTTCCATTACACATCATGTCAATGAAATGTTTGTTCCCCAGACCCAACCCTTCATAGAAAATTCTCACTTGTTCAAGAATAGAAAAACCATGGTGTGGAACCATGTTTAGAGTGTCTTTGAACCTCTACCATGTTTCATAGAATGACTCTCCCTCTTTTTAAATTTTTTTTTGGATACTCTTTTTAAGTGCAATTGTTTTGTGGTGGGGAAAGTATTTTTTATAGAATTGCCTTTGTAGTTGGTCCCAAGAGTTTTAGGATGATGGTATCAAATTGTTTAGCCAATTTTTAGCTCGATCCTTTAAAGAAAAAGTAAATAGCCTCATCTTAGAAGATTCTAGTTGATGTGGGGGACACATGGTTTCAACAATGTCATTGAGCTCCTTAATGTGCAGGTATGGCATCTCATACTCCATTCCACGGAATGTGGGAAGGTGGTTTAGGACATGGGGATTAAAGATGTAGTTGGAATCTCCTAGGGAATTGTGTCTAATGCATGATGTGTCATTGGTCCAGAAAGGTGTGAGGTAGTCATTCATGGTTTGATCAATTGCATTCCCCAAGTTTGGGGCCGCCTTATTTGGGTTTCCATTTTGGTTCCCACCCGGGTTTATGAGTTGGTTTCTTTGAAGACCTTCCATTGATATTGGATCAATTTTTTACTCGAGGGTGATAGAAAGATTAGGATCTAATGGAAAGAGTTCCCTTGGTGTACTTGACTCCCCAACCCCAGGACTATCCATCCTAACAAGACAGTTTGATTGATCGCAGGTGTAGGCAGACATGCGCCAAAAGAAAAAAAACGAGAAAGGGACAAGATAAGAGAATTTGGATGAGAAAAGAAGAAATGTGGGAGAATAGAATGGCTGTTTAGATGACTTAGTTGGGTCCCCGGAAACAGTGCCAAAATTTTATTCTCGCTCAAATTTACCCAAGAGATGAAGGTAGAACGGTCTGTGTAGTTAGCTTGGGTTATCGAATCCTCATGGACCTAAGAAGAAACCTATAGACACGTATATTCTATGGACTATTTTTTGCTATGAAGTGGAAAACTTGGGTTGATTTTATATGGGTTTAAAGGATAACTAACAGATTTAAGGGAATTCAATTTAAAAGAATGATTTGATCCTAGGTTATCGCTCAGGGTGGATTGGATGAATTACCTTTTTAATGATTTCAATTTCTTATAATTGAGACGGATTCATTTAAGAAGATCAAAAGAATCATCACTTACTGGTTTAATGCCCACACAACCTAATACTAATCACCTATACACTTTAAGGATCAATGTTTTGAGCACTCCAAGGTAGACGTTCGTATTAGCACTTGAAATGTGTGACCTTAAATTCAATAAGGATGAAGAAGTTTAAAAATCATCAAATAAAAGTCTCATTTAAAAGAAGTGATTAGAAATTAATGGAGTGATAAATAAAATCCAATCGAGCCCCTTGATACTCCTTTGGATCAACTCATAAAATAGTTATCCCTCCATTGATGACATGTCTTCAACGGAAGGGGGAAGTAAACTTACAATGGTGGAATTGAAGAAGTAAAAACAAAAAAAAATAACTCCTCCATTGTGTGATAAATATCACAAGGTTTGGTATGAACAGGTTCACACCTTGAACCAAAGGTATCAAAGTGATAAGGAGAACAACAGAATAATAATAGAAGATGAACTTTTATTAAGAAACTCAGGTGAATTAAACAATCTACATGAGAAAGAAATGCGATTACAAACACAAAGCGGCATCATAACACTACAATGAAACCAAGCACCAAATATCCTTCAATCCTTCAACACCACTGCCTTAAATAAGCATTTTTGAGCCCTTGGGTCGAGCCTCCAACATTCCAAGTCTCCTCAATTAATTTTGATAGGCCATAGGTGGGTGGAAAGTAAGGGAGAGTTGATTTTTCCACCTTTGACCCGAGGTAGTAGCCATCTTTCCTTCACCGAGGAAATTCATCCGGAAGACCTTCTATATGATCGAATCAGAGTGGGCCATAGAATAAGAAAATGGATCTACTGATGTCTTCTAACCGACTGTAACATTTGGGCCCATTTGGAGCTGTGGATTCCGAGATATGATCAGATTAGTGGGATGTTGTTCTGGGCCGCAAAATCTGACCCAGAATTGTATCTCTATCTTGGTCCGCCTTAATGACCACCATCGAAGTAGAATTAGCATTATCTCCTGAAATTTTAGTTGTTCCTATACATGTATTATAGCGTCTCATGAAATTTGGGATTAATTGAGCCAGTATGTTGGGCCCCACAGTCTCATCAGTGGGATGGTGTCCAATCTTCCTTCTCTAGAATATCTTCCTTTCATCACAAAATCTCTCCATCTTCTTTAATGAATTATCCATTGATCCCTAAATGAAAAATGATCACATTTAAGTGTAGATAATGTTCCAAAAATATGAAATTAAAAAATTGATAATTACATTCCTTAGAATCAGATGACTCTTTGGGCCTAAATTGGTGTATATTAGGCATGAAGTGCACAAATGATGAGAATGGATGTTCATAATGAAAATGCACTAACTCAGGCCCATAAGATCAAAAATGAACATTTAATAACATTAAAATGTAATTAAAATATATTTTTTTATTCTATAATCACACATTTTCCTGGAAAGTTGAAATCCATATGACATTAGAAATAATCACCTTTTGGATTGTTCTATAGTGAATAACTTTAGTATCTTCTCCATATATGTACTCTGTCGTAGTCCAAGAATCCTCTTGGACATATCAGTATGGATATTGATCCCAAGAATATATGTTTATTCATACAATTACATTATGGGAATTCATTTGTTTAAACATGAATTAATATACTATAAAACGGTTTTTTCATTTTTAATAAGTAGTATGATAGTGGCATAATCTATTAAGAAAATGAAAACACCCCAAATAAACTATATATAGACATATGTATTACATTCATTATTCATGAAAAATAATTCCATTACAGCTTCATCTTATAGAATTTTCCATGACTCAAATGCTTCATTCAATCCATAAATGGACCTTCACAACATTGATACCATGTTGGCATCCTTTGGAGTCAAAAACCATATGGGTTGTGTCATATAGACATAATCATGAAGGTTCCCTTTAAGGAATTATATTTTGTAATCCTATTTCCGTATCTCATAGGCATTGAAACACAATATTTAAATTATAATTTTAATACATTTGATCTTAGAAATTATCTAAATCATTTCCTTATAGTTTGTTTCATAAATTTTTTGAATGCTTTTGAAGCAATGCATGACATATAACTATTAGCTTCTAAATTCATGTCCAGTTTATTATTAAAAAAACATCTATAAACTATATTATTTACATCCACTGGAGGACCTAAAAAATTTATTCTTGGTTTTGATATATGTAACCCATTTCAGAATTCCAAGATTCTTGACAATTGAAAAATTATTGGGCTCCAACTGCATCCTCAATGGTTATAGGATAGTTATTATCAACTAATAATGAGTCATCATGCTTTATGACTAGAAAACCATTACATTCAAGTCCTAAAACCTCTCTTTTAATCTTATACAACACTTGTATCCATGTAACTTCCTCTTGCGTGGGGATTTATTGAATCTTTTCAGGTGTCAATTATTTGTTATCTTAAGACTAGACTTTACCGAATATTATCTCTCTTTCACTATCTATTTTTCAGTTTTATTCCCTTGTAATAAAAGATGGACATATATTAATCAAAAAATTATTTTCTATAGATAAATATAATTAATATAATTTTGATTCCATAGGATACCTTATAAAGATACAAATTGTTCATTGTGATAATAGATGGTTTCTAGAAATTTCCTTAACAAATACTTTTCTACCCCACACTCATATACGTGACAACATGGTTTTATTTCAATATCAAAGCTGAAATAGAATTTCGGTTTCTGTTTCAGTTGGAACTTGGTTTAGTATATATGTTTTTTATTGAAACTATTGTCCCCATATAGATAATGGAAGTATCACATAACCAATTATTCATTTCCCCATGCCTAATAGGGTGTTATTTATCCATTCACTTAGACTATTCCACTATCTTTTATAAGAGAGAGTTATTTGGGATAGAATCATAAACTCTCATAGACCATCAATGAAGTCATGATTAAGATATTCTCCATTATGTTCTAATCGATGTTTCTTAATCTTCATATGAAGTTGGTGCTCAACTTCATTCTTATATTCCTCAAATCTATCAAAGGTATATGAATTATACCACATTATTTTTGAATATCTATATATACACCGTGATGATATAATTTTTTTCTATACAAAAAAAAATTTTGTAATAGTTTTTCAAATATCATGCAGAAAAATTGAAATGAGTATGATGAGTGGGTTAAATTTATTTATCGGTTTTCAGATTTATCAAAAGGAATTCAAGAATGTTCTAAATGAATTATTTATATTCTAGACATAAATAAATTGATTATACTCTAAAATAGAAAAATAAATGAAACAACTATGATTTATAATAAACATTTTGATTTGGATGAAGCTGGGAAACTAGTTAACAACATGTTATATAGAAGAATAATTGGGTGTCTACTATAAATAACAGCTAGTAGACTATAAATTTATTTTACATTATTATTATGTTTCTTATTAAAAAAAATCCGAAAAAATCCCATTGACAAGTATCCAAAATAATTTTAATGTATTTAGAAATGAATAACTTCTCTTTTATTCGATTATTAAAAAAACGTTGAATTTTAATTGTAATTTATATTTCAATGAAGAATTTTTCAGTTGTAGGGTAGATAGAAAAAGAAATCTAAGAACCTACCAATTTTTAGTAAGTCTCTAGTGTATGATTATAGTAAGAAAAATATCCTAATTCCATTATCAACTACTAAATTATAATATTTACATGTTTGTAGTTATTTTGAACAGGTGCTATAGATAAAGAATGCTATATTAGATTTTGTATTTTTTTAAGTATAGGAAACTATGATAACACTAACGCAATAAAAATACTAAATTTTTAAATAAAACATTATATAAATAAACTCATAGATATAATTCATTATTTAATGAAAGATCATTCTCAAAAAATAGATATCTCACTTGAATCCATCTCTACAAAGAAAAAATTAGAGGATATATTTACTAATACCCTTACTTGTAAATGTATTGATTTTATTTAAATTTTTTTAATTTAAATGATTTTAATTTATTTTTGATTCTTTGAGTTTTAATTTCTATATTTATTATTAATTTCATAGTATTTGGCACATTGTGAACGTTAATACAATTCCTATTCATTTAAAATTATTTATCTACGGATAATTTATCACATAAAAATTAAAAAAATATGTTTTATTTTAGTTTATTTCATTTTATATATTTTATCATAGAATCAAAACTAAATCCTATATTTGGTATGTATCCATATTATAAATCTGAAATGTGACATAAAAAATCAACCCTAAAACTCCTCGCAATTTTCCTACATACCTTCATCATAATGCCAAATTTTCTTCTTCCTTCTCTCAATATTCTCTCAAACTGCAATTTACCCTTTTGGGATGTGGAAGTCATATCAAGGAGAGGATGATAGTTTTGGTTATTCTATGAATGTGAAGGTATTTTGTGTTACATGAAGTGTGTTAGCTTTGAAGGAAATATATATGGATTGGGAAAGGGGAACAGCAATGTTAATAAATAAATTATATCTTTTCAAATTATGGGAGTTTTTATTTGATGTGATGAAATTTGGCTTGTTGTTTGGGGAAGAAGAAAATTTGTTAACATGAAATGTGGATTTTCAGTTTTTGAAGAAAATGATTTTCTCTCATCAAACATGAATGGAAGTGTCATGCATGTTAAAAATGTGGAAATACTTGAATACTTTCACTATCATCATGAGGGCAGGATAAATTTTATCCATACTCTAATTGGTACAATTAATGTGGGGAAAACTAAAGTATTATAGTTTCTATTTGGAAACATTTCTTTTGATAATAAGGTTGTGAAATATCTGTAAGATACACAAAAATTAATCTATAAGTTCATTTAGAATTGCATTTACTAGAAATATTGTGAGATGGATCAAGTGTTATTTCATGACATGTATCTATTATATATTCCAATAAAAAAATAGTAATATAAATCTTCCTCAATATATAATGTGATTAATGCATCAATTCTACTACTGGAATGGGATGTTTAATTACTATCCCCATGGATGGATAATATTCATAGTGATAAAGAAAAATGAAGTATATTTCAATGATGGAGAGGGTTTGAAATATTAAAACCACAATACAATAACTAAAATTCCCTTGAAAACCTCTATATCTCTAAGACAAAATTGAAAATAGGCTACTTCTCAGGTTGTTATACATCATCTCCAATTATCTCAGTGGGATCTATCCACTTCTAGCCACCTTGGGATACATCACCTATTGAGAGGGTGTTTATAGGGATGTGTAGGAGTATGTTGATTCTATACTAGGGCATTAAGTTCTATAGATCATACCTATTATTTAATATTCAATTTACTGGGAGGAGATATAAGTTTTTGGAGCTGATAAATTAGTTTACCATATAGATCCATATGTTGAGACAATTGATATACCTCATATGGAGACCCCAGTTGAAAATAATCCAAGTGTTCTAAATATATATTAGAAGTTTAGGATGAGAATTAAATATATTATTCATTCCCCATATATCCCCTAGAAATATAGATAGTATTGGTAATATAACTTTAGAAGAAGCAAGACTTTTTCCCATACTCTAGAGGTTGTTCCATCGGCTAACCATGTACATAAGGATTCCTCATCTGTGATAAATAGGTCGAAAATTTATGATGTATAAAAGAACATATAGATAATCTCTTTTGTAAAGATTTTGAAAATCAAGAATATCACAGGATACTATGTTGAGTGTCAAACGGAGGCGATATCTTCTAAAGGTGAGAGCAGATGGTTTAAAGGGAATTTAGTGTCTGAAGCCTATTTTGACAAGCCATTTTGGATCATATCAACCCAAATATAATTGATCAAAAACCATAAACTCGTTCAAAATATGCAACCAACTACCTCTAAGGTGAATTCAAAATACCATGATGATATGAGATACCTAGAGAGTGAGCTACAAACTATCTATGATACTAATTCAGAGATAAATGAGATTTATGTTCTTATTGCTTCATAGAGGGACATGATTCAGTATATTCCAATGGTCATATCAGATATTTCATGGGATTAATTTTATGAGATTAAATCGTTAAGGAAGAAATTATAGTGATATTACACACTTTATGAAGTCTAGTTGGTTATATTTTTGAGTTTATTTAAAAATATCCTATCTTCTATGACCACATCAGAACCCTCAGTGGTTCCAAAAATCAAGGAATAGTTTGAAAAACTATCTTAAAATTTTAATTTAGTAATTTATAGTTCATTATATTCTATGTGACATGTTCCCCCTATACTCACTCAACAATTCAATAAGGTTATTTTGGATGAGTTTTAATAAACCAAGAAAGATGTCAGAAGTCTCAGTTTTGGTACTGAAGTGTTATTAAATGACATAGTTGTCCATATTCAAATATCTATTGGTGATAATATAGATGAATAATTAAAAATCATACAAATTTTTTTAAATATTATTTCATAATCAATTGACCCGATCAATTGAAATACTTTGAGATTTAAAGACTAGATGTTCAATATTTATGATGCAATGGTAAACATGTACTCATTCTATTATAATTACATTTCTACCTATTCTAAGTTAGTGGGATCCCATGATGCTACTATTATTAATTTAAGAAGAGATATTATTACCTATAGACCATTTAGACTTATCCCTTATGTGAAAAAAGTTGCTTCCTCTCATGTTGTACCTATTCCCATTGCACCTATTCCAGTTACTGCTATTAATAGTGCCTCAATTCATCAAGAACCTTAAACTGAAATTCAACTATTATATTAGGTGATATTAGTTTATTTATACTATATATATTAGAATTTGGTATATTTATATGGAAAATGATTTTATTTCAAGTATTAGCTGACGGGATTCATGCCACATTGCACTCAGAACACCCAGTTTCTCCTTGAAGTCCTCATCCTGCTGCTCTTTTGGATCAAACCACTCCATGTCTATCTTATATCTATTGTGAAACATTAAAATGGATACTCAATAATTTAATTTCATCCAATTATCATATGAAAATAAAAAACATAAACTACCAATATAGAGTTCTATAAATCAGATATCATTAAAAGGATTAGTCTATGTGTAGATGTTATATATTCTCTCAAAGGAAGAAGAACTCTAAGACTAGTACATCCAGATACTTTTAGACATTGCCGGAAATGAGAGGATGACATTTTTTATCCAACCAATATTTATAAAAATTAAAAAACAACTATTACGCTGCTCTTACTATTGAGGTTTCTGGAAAATAAACTACTTCTTCAGAACCACTAAAGATACTAGATATTATCCATTTAAGTAATTACGATTTTAGTTTTGATTTTGGGAACTATACAAAAGTTTCAAGCTCACTAAACTATATACCTAGAGAGAGATAAGTAGATTTATATGAAGTGAGTGATGTTCTGGAGGTTTGGAAGGTGATATTACCTCCATTGATGGACCCTCCTCTTTCTTATCATTCATATAAAATCATTAAAAAACCACTACCTAATCCTCAACCCAAATTTTACCTGATCCATAATCTAGGGTCATCTGACCAAGTAAAAAGTATGCACTTTTTTGGTGTTGATTAATTTTATATGTCTAATTTTTGTATGCATAATACATTTTTTCTTTATCAATTTATTATGTGTTTCTTTGTAACTATTTTCGTTTTACATTTAAATGATTTTTTTATTTTGTTTAATGTTTAATTTTTCGTAATTGATGATTTCTAGTACTACAACAGTGCATATTTAGTTTCAATATTTCTTATTGACATTCCAAAAATATAGTTTCTACATCAAGTGAAATTTCATCTCTTACCCTACCTTTTTAATGTCACAAAGAGTGGAATAAGTCATATTGAGGGGGATGTGAAAGGATATTAACAACATTTTAAAATAATTACATATTTTCTAGATTTTTTCAAAACTAATTAAACCATTTAAATTTAATTTTTATTGTTTAAATAGGATTTTTTATAACAAAAATGGTGATATTATTATACTACTAATTTTGTTTCAATATATCCCGTGTGATTTGTTTTTTGATGATCTCAAAACCCCTTCATATGTTACCGATGATTTTTGTTTTTAGTTATATTCATCATGCTTAATCATATTTATGATTATTATTAGTTCATTCTCTTATATTCTAAATTTCTAGATGTTTGGACTAAAATTCACTTATCTCAAGAATATCCTCTACATGATTAATTATGCTATGTGAGGATTTATCTATGTCAAGCAATTTAAAACAGAAACCTACTATGTGAAGGATTTTTCTATTTAATTCAACAACATCACTAAATCGGATAAGTGGAAATCAGCTACATCGAGGAATCTCCTATATTAATGAAACTCCTATATTAATCAGCTATATCTGGAATTTAGATATGTGGATTATACCCATCCCATAATTGTTTATTTGGTTCAAATAGGATATATAATTTAGTTGGATGCATGAGATTGGGCTAGGGTGAGCAAGATGCCTATCTGAATTTTTGCTACATAAGAAAAAAACTATGAAATTTGTATTCTTGAAGAATTAATATATGTAAATAATGACTTTTTTGATCAATTTAGCTATATGAAATAAAATATTTGAAAGTCGAATATGTGGAGACCTGAAAATGGATATGTGGTTCTACAACCTTATTATTTATTATAATTGATCTATTTGAAAGGGAAATTAATCCTGATTTGAATGCGTTAAAACAATAGACAACCTATTTAATGTGATGTATATATTCAATAGCTGTAAGTAATAGGATAAAAATTATATAAATAATATTAATAAAAAGTACTTTTTTATTAGGAAATATTCAAAAAATGAAAGCTAAAGCTTTAACCCTAAACATTTATTGGATAACATGTTCAAAAATAGAAAGTTATAGATGTAATAGAGTATTCATGAAAGAATAAATTAAAGAAAATATTTATTATTCTATTATATTAAATCATTATCTTCTTATATTGTGTGAAAAGAAAAATAAGACGACACCTCATGTTTTCAATAGTAGTTCACTCAAGATCAATCTTGTTGAATTCTCACAAGACTCTCCTCAACCAACTTTTCACATTCATTATCTCCCTAGGAAAACTCTTCTCTTCCCTCAGTTATACCTTGAAATTTTGTAATTATTTTTATATATCCCATTATTATTTAAAACTAATAGAAGTGAGCACTACTTTTTTTGATTATTGAAGGTTATTTGTTTTGTAATGC
The DNA here is from genome assembly GCA_963277665.1 of Viscum album. NCBI lineage: Eukaryota > Viridiplantae > Streptophyta > Magnoliopsida > Santalales > Viscaceae > Viscum > Viscum album. The sequence continues at coordinate 1,060,298,782 of OY728120.1, read as the reverse complement.
CTTATAGGATCCCAGTAAAAGATCTTATTATGGAAAAAATTGATGGTTTCATGCACTCAAGTTATTTTGGCCAATATAAGAGGATAGGTACTAGTAAAAATCACAAATATATAGCAGTAGAGCATGGGGGGAGTGGGATATGGGATTTCTATTCTCAAAACCACTATTAATATCATGTGTTCTATATTTTCTTACTACATTTATAATCAATTTATTGTTGTTGATAAGAAGGGATCAATATTTATTATACCTTTGGAGAGGGTTGTTTTAAGTGAAGAAATTTTCAGGAACTCAATTAAACCCCACTCATTATTATTAGTGAGTTTGTTCTATGTTTAAAAATCTCACAAGTTTTCATCACCTTGTATCAATGGGTAATCATCAACAAAAACTCTCTACTAACTCATGACTTTTTCCAAGTCATTGTAAAATAATTTTCATAGTGAAACTACCACCACAACACTACTCTAGCTCCTTTAATTACCCATATTCATTTCAACGAAATTCTGGAATTCTATTTCACCATTTAAAAACCAAATTATCCCAATGTATACCTAGAATGTATTAACATACTTTCACTGAAAATAAACAGTTACTTACAATGGACCACCCACTTAAATGACCCAAATGGTGTCTAAGATCACTAATATATGCTTTCCACATCGATCTCACTAGAAACTCAAGACGAATTCTCTCATTTCGTCACTCTAATAATCTAACTCAAAACCTCATTAATCATGCATTACCCTTTTTAGGGTCTAGATCCCACTCAATAATTTTAACATTCCTTCTATCCCTTCATTCATATGGGACCTCATGAATTCTTTATGCCATCATTCAATAAGCCTGTAATTTTAATGAGTCAATCCTATCTATATTACCACTTATCATCCCAGGAATCCTTCAATGATAAGAAGTGTATACCCATTATTTATCTGCTCCCAACCCTTCCACACAAGGCCATAATTTTTTACTAAACCAAAACAACATAAAAAATCTTGTTCAGGAATCAAAATTATCATACCCTCCAAAAACAGGCTGAAAATATAAGCATTATCAAGCAAGTTTCATAACTTAGGAAGAGACAAAGGAATAGAATATCATTTCCAAAACGTCTATAGCACCATCCATGCATCAATTCCTCACACTGAAGGGTCTAACTGCACATCACTCTCTAAAACACCTAGATTTTAATGAACCAATCCAAAATTATTTATCTAGGTCATGCAATATTACATACACAGCCATTGTAGCATCACTAAAAGCCATGACACCCACTATAAGGTCCTACACCACCGACAGGGTTAATAACCCAAAAGGTTCACAATAACAAAGATACAACGAAACACTTCACATACTCAAGATCATAACCCATCAAAGGGAATAACCAGAAGTATCCCACTATTTATTACCTCAAACATAAGATGGTATCTGAACCCATATCAATGGTCTCATTACCCAAGATATATCTCTCTATTAGACCCAAACAACTCAAACAAAGGGTTATTTCACAATATAATGGATAGTCATCATCAAGGTCCCTAAATGTTACCTAATTTTCAATTTAACATTATTTAAATTTTTTTAGTCTCAAAACCCAAGGATTCACATTTCGAATATTTTCATTACCATTATTTTATGATTCAAAAAATTTATTAGATTCTTCATTACATGGTTGGGTTATATAGATTTAAATTCACATTTCATAATTGTAAAGACTTTACAAGATACTTAATGTCACTTTATTTCACCAAAACATCACTTTATTATTCATTTATTCCTTCCAATTAACTAGAATACACCTATGGAGTTGGTCAACTATAGTGATATTATACCCTTTTATGTGAAGCATGTAAATTTTCATGAACAAATTCAATAATAACCCATAAAAATTATATAAAACCATAGGTATCTATAAATTAATACTAGAAATAAATATAAAAAATTAATAAATTACCTATGCATGTGAATTCCATGGAGTAACTAATCACAGATAGCATGTGGATGATATATCAATCCAATATTACTATAATGAGATATTAATGCACCACAGATCATTCCATACTTATACAAGAGATGAGATCTCATAAATCAATAACAACACACCCGTGTATTTCACAAGAGGTGGAAATCAGTTGAATATAAAAACTCAATGCATGACCAAAAATTCGCACCCCTAGAAAATCAGTTTTCCCAACACATATGGGACAACAATAAATGAAGAATAATACCATAAAATGGTTTGGAAACATCCTAGTATATTATATTGAATTCCATGATATTGATAAAAAATAAACGAAACACCTTTTATACCACTTTGTGATGTCCCAACTTGGATCACTCTATAAACAATAACTTGACCAGTTTTCCATAAGACCTTAGGTATGACTTCATGTAAGTTAAAGGATGCTGAATTGTGAGTGGGGCCTATGAAAACACTATGGTGAAATTATTCTCTCATATTATAGAATAGTCATAATGAAAATAATAAATCTTAGAAAACATTCCTGAAAATTTCATAATTAGTAATATGTCAATTACTAAATATATATAAAAATGAAAATAATTAATGGACAATACATTCATAACAAATACCACAGGGGTAGATCATACATAAAAAGCATAATAGAAATAAATGTAAACTGATTCCAACACCCTAACCCTGAAAGGACCCAAATATTTCCCAGTCACATAACCCAACTATAACCTAGGAATCCAACAACATGGATCATCATTTGTCCCTAACTAAAACCTAGACATGTGACAAATAACATTGTCTATATGGGTACCAAAGGGACATGGATGCTAGATTAGGCTATGAGTATTACCCAGTACTCCACAATCAATGGAATCAATAATTTAACAAGCCTGATAAGAAGTGAATTCCTATGTACAATAAATAAATAGATTGATAGTTTTAAAAAAAAGTTCATATGGAACAATTATATGAATCATGGGATACAAAATATATAAATAATACAAACCACTCAATTCCCCACACTCTACGATGATTATCAGGGTCATTCATACCTTTTCAGCCAGTTTTGGGATGTCTCATAGAATGTAATGGTGATAGATATATTATAAGTAACCACAAAAAAGTTTGCACTCATCTTAGAACCCCCCCCCTATATCATAAAGTCTTAAATAGAGTCCAAGTGCTCATTCTATATTTCCACTAGAATCTGACAACCATGATGGCATTACCCAAATATTGTACTTCATTAAAAGTATAACTACCCATCCTGACATTACCAAGAATCTAATATCATTTTGAATACACAAATCTCATCTTTTCATTCCTAATCATTTACCATACGAAATACAAGTCACACATGATGGAATTCCAAATCATCAAGTATCACATTGAATATGTGTTCTTATCCCAACATTACCAACAATAATTCATTATATGGAACCCAGGCACTCATCCAAGAATTTATAATCATCACACATAAAAGTTTGAGTCTAACATATTCATTACATAGATCTAATCATCAATTAAAATAACAAGGCATCACTTAAAATCATACCTCACAATTTACTAATTTAAGTTACCCAAGACAATATGATCCATAATCAACCTTTCACAATTTAATAAAAATTAAAAATTATATTCAATTTAAAACTTTTCAAAACCATGACATTTTATAACTAAAATCACATTTAACTTAAAGGCCCAACACATTTTCAACTCACATAAGCATTTTATGTTCCATTTTGATTACATCATCGATGTTTTTTAAATTCCATTTCACAAATAAAAAATTAATAGACAATTTCTCTTTATCTAATTGAAACATAAATGTCTCTTTAGCATAATTTATAATACTTTTACATAAAAATATATACCATTTACCTATCCTATACCAATTTCAATACATTTATATGGGTATCTAATGATAATTATCTTTCTAAATCTCATGGAATTATAATTGGAAATTTAATTATTGAAAATAAGATATTAAAAATAAAAATTTAACCATGCTCAAGGAATGGTGTAGCTGACTTGAACACAAAAATAATGCATCAATAAATAAGGCATGACTATGGGTTAAATGTACGGAACCACATACCTTATCTTCACTACACGAGAACCATAACCAAACCCTTACAGGAGTCTTGTATGGTACCCCTAAAAAACCCCAGACCAAAGCATTAAGTTTCACCACCAAAACCAAGACCAAAAAATAATTAATGAAAATTGAATGAAAATTGAGTATACCCTAATACCTTAATGAAACATCGACCTACAACATGTATAATTCATATCGAGATATTCTCCATACAATCCAAAATTGAAGCTTCATGAGAAATAGGTTATTCCACTGTGTTCTAATGAAATCACCAAAAAATAAAACCAGAGAACTTAGAAATCATTTAAGAGGAATTAGAAGTGGATAGAATGTTTTTGGAGGGTGTAAAAGACCTCAAATAATCAATGTATCACCCTGAAACATACCCCAAACAAAGATTTTTTTTATGAGAGGAAGAGATATCATTTTGCGGCGAGAGGGAAAATTAGAGTGAGAATCAAATAAGGTGTATTAGATTAATTTATTATCGTAGTAAAATGGTATTTAACACATTTTAAATGGTGTATGGTTTTGTCACCTGGTTTTTCAAATGATGAACCAAACATGAATCTATCACTATCTCGAAACACCCATCCCTACATGGTTTGGTTCACAGCTTGGTAAACTATATGCCAACATTCTAAAATGGGTCAGTAATTTACTTTAGACATTACATGGTTGGTAGGGCCCCCGCTGCACAGTTTAACAAACCATCCTCTAATAAAACACAATCCTCATGATTAGTGTAAATAGATATAAAAAACCATTCACTAACTCGACATCATGTTAGATTTCACTAAAATATGAAATTTATATCCCCAAATCCCTAGGCACTCCCGAGACCATTAAACCCACTAGAGAACCTCATACCAAACCAAAATTTTCACTATTTATGATTCCCAACCCTCTGGATTTTGTTTCATTACTCAATTTACAAACTAGCTCATCCACTAGTTTTAAAACTCAATCATTCCTCAAAATCAAAGAACCCATAAGAAATTGATCCCTTATAATCTATTAATAATTACAGTATAAGAAACACATTAAAAGAATAATCTATTATCAATGAAACAATATGTAGTGAAGAACACAAAATTTAAACAAGAGTACTTCAGATTTAGTATTCTATATCCCATATGATCCTATAGAAGTACAATTGATTGGGATCACCTTGAAATTTCCAATTCATCACCACAAGTTGAACACATGGAACATGTATCCCCATTTGAAGTGATAGGACCCCGAACACCAAATAAGTTGTACAAAAAAATTATGTAAATATGAATTTTTAAAATGGATAATGAGATTCCCATTTATAGATTGACCATATATCATTTTAAAATTCACACAACAAGAGGGTCGCCATATCCTTTATACATGTTATCTTAATTCAATGAATTGAGTCAAGCATAGAATTCTAACAATTGATATCTAACATGCGTTAAACTAATGTATTCTTATTGTGTTTATAAATTTTTTTAACATTTTAATTATTATATAATTAATTTATAGCCTTGAATAATCAACTTATAGATTCATAACTGAAAGAAATAGTGTGGGATATTTGGTAGTGTACAATAACTCGAAATCACATATTTCATATCTATTTTACATTATTATAGAAACCATTTATATAAAATAATAGATTCTTCGACATTCCCATATCATTGTATATTAATCAAGGTATATTTCACAATATTATATACACATTTTAGTTTATTTCAAAAGATATCCCTCTTTCATATAAATCCACTAATGTCTTTATAAAAAACATCACAACTCATCGTGAATCCATACAATCTCATTTGGATATGGTTTGTCAAAATATTTTCATTTTGGAACAAAAAATGTTCTAAAATATAATCCATATTCTATATCCTAACTATGTGACACTATGGGACATATTATAATTGAAATAAAAAAATATGAAATTCAAAGTTCATATATGTAAATAAAGAGCATACTCTAGTAGACATCAGAGATACCCAATCTATAAAGGAGTCTAGTGTGATCTCAATTGAACATACTAATATATCCATATAAATATAACCACCATATGATATATTATATAAAACTTATTTATGTCTTTATGATCCCATTGTCAATAACATCAACCACTATACATGGAACATCTCAATCTAGAATATTCCATCTCATTCATTCATGATTCTCCAAAATAGTCTAACTAGGAATCAGAATACATCCCATGTCATTCATTTAATAGATAATAAAAAAATTCCCTCATCCTAGTATAAGATTAAATCTCATATCATTTAACTAATAATATACATTTATCTCTTTAATCATATTAAATCGTAGTCCCAAATGTTGTTTCTCATCACACAAGTGGATAAATCACGCCATTATTGTTATCCAACTGATGAAATACATAAAAATATAACAAACCAACCTATAATTAGATAATATTATTGGCTTCTATATAAAAGGTATCAATGCATAAATTTTCTCATTCTAGGAATCTCATAAACCTCAGGTAATTGGGATTCAAAATAAGCATACACCCCTAAGTATATCATTGTTTAAATGAAACTCCTTACCATATAAATAGTATATCAATCCAAATAATAATTCACCACTTAATATATCATTTGTATATTATTTATATATCATATAATACTATTTTTATTGAGTAAATAATCATATTTAAACTAATATTAAAATATCATCACAACCCAAAATCCACTGTGATTATCATCAAATAGGTAAAAGTAAAACTTGTAGTTTTAGGGAATAATTATAATCTCAAACCAAAAAAAATGTACCGCCAATGTAAAAGAATGATAGAGTGGATATTTCCTTTTGTACAATATGATAACATTTTTATTCATAAAAACCTTTACTAATACATAGAAAAAAGATGAATAAGTGTGTATCTAACATATCACATATGATAGTTTCCATGGTAGGACATATATTTGATTCACCTTCATTTATTTCTTTAAAATCATTACACACACATACACACATATATATATATATGTAATTCCAATCACATCTCTATCTGATCACCTAATAATGCCACACTACTAAAATCTTTAGTGAGTAATATCTATGAATTATTCTAGTTTGAATAATGTTGATATTTACAAATAATATTCCAAATTTTCAACTCTGTGAACATATTCAAACACCTTAACATGACATTATAAATTGATTAGATATTAATAAATTTTTTGTTCTACATAACTATTTCTATATTCATCTTTAACACCTTAAAAACACTTTACATTAATATTTTTCATTGAAATATATTGGTAACTAGTGTAACTATTTACATTTTCACATTCCAATAGATCATAAACTTCTTTAGGATAATGTAAAATTTTCTATATTATGGTAGCTAAATATAACATTTTATATTTCTCAATATCATCATATCCTAAACCACTTTATGATATTTATTGAAATATAATTTTTTTTCAGTCATAATCTTTATTGGTAAAATTCGAACATTTATAATTTCAAACATATTCCTACTAGCTTACTAAAACTATATTCTCTTCATATTATATTGTTAAAATTAAAAAAACCCTTTTTGATTAGTAAAAAACTCTTACTTGTATGAATATTTAGCATATAAACAATTTCATCCATATCATATATTTCATTCTATGTGTTTAGAAAATTTTAAGTAAAATAATATATATTAATAATATTACATTGACAGTGATGGGATTAAATCCCTCAAATATTAATAAACATATTGATGAAAAACATCTATCATGGATAAAAAAATTATTACCCTTGTTTATTTTTCAGTTTATTGTTGAAGGTGATAAATCATAAACCATGGGTTTTTAATATATTATATCATATTTTTCATAGTCACTATTATTAGTATGGAAATCACTTATTATATAATATAAATGAGATATCTGAAAAATAATCTATGGATATTCATTAAGGATTAATATGTTAATTTAAATTAAAATATCTGATATAGAAACAGTTTACTTCATTAATTGAATGGAAAATTCAATATCTATCAATTATTAATTTTTTTAAAATCGTGTTTATTCAAAATATTTTTCTAATATAGATTTGTTTTCATATACCCATCAATATAAAAGAATAAATTTCCTTAATACTGTTTCTTTGCATGGAAATTATTTTAAATTTCCCAAACCCCATTAGGTATTTTGAACAATTCCATCACACTAAACCGTTAAAATGTCCTTTATAATTTTACTATTAGGTTACAATGGAATTGATTGGATACTATATGAAACTTTTTTTAATCTATATCAATCCTTTCTTCTTCTAATTTATACATTAACTTACTCTAACTGTCTATAAAACACTTAAATCAATATATCATATGCCCTAGTTAATTTTTACTAAACACTTCGGTAAAAAATGTTATAAATTTATTGGATACATTCAAATTTTATGGAAATTTACATATATAAAAATATAAATAATTCCTTATGTAGAAAAATCCTTATTGTATATCTCTAGTATCATCAATTCATAGAATATGAAATAATATATAGTATATTAGTTAAGATTGAAGTTCATTAGTTCATTTTTCATCAAATACCTTTTAAAACGTAAGTGAATCTCTTTGTCAATTACATAATTATATTGATTAATTTGTTGAACTACATTAAGGGTTAGGTATTTATCTTGGGTTTAATCCATCAAATAAAATTTTCTATCACTTAAGAACATTATTAAGTTACAAGTCTTTTTAATTTCTTAAATTAAGCTTAGAATTTTCAGGGATTAATCTTAATGTTTAGTTTAATAATGATGATGGTGATATTATATAAAATAAAAACTTTTATCATATGATTATACTTTTTTACAGAACATTAATGTGTAATTTTATTAAATACACTCCCACTAAATTAATGAACCATTTAAAATTCATTATATCCATTATTAGGCCATGACCCATATTTCACTCCGAAATGATTACTCTTTTCTTTTCCTCTCACCGTATATCGTTTTAGTTATGGAATCATAGAATTATGTCAGATTTTATTCTTTTATATTTTATTGGAAAATCATTTTTATAATTCATTATGTGGTTTTTCTTGACTACATTCCTCTATTACCCTAAATATTTGGGTTCCCATATTTCTAAGACATTATGTCCTAGGATTCATAACATAATGATTCATATAATAAAATATTAAAATATCAATAGGCCTGGTGTATTTAATAAATTTTGTGCCTAAACCATTAACATAAAATAAAGTACAATATCATTATTTAAAACTCCATAATTTTCCCTATAGTGAGCAAATCCTTAAACATAATTTTTTTAATATTTCTTCATATATTTTCAGAGAAATAAAAGAAAAGTACCCAATGTTTTGGTTTCTTTGGATGATTAAATACAAAAACACATCATATATAATTTAAAAACAACATCTTTATTTAAAACTACACATAGCGCTCCAAACACCAATATACCTTCTAAAACAATGTATTGTACCACGGGGAAATTCCATAGGGAAAATTGTGTGCTACAAATTCTGGTAATATAATAATAAATGTAAATCAAGAAGTTATAAATTGGTTAGTAGTTATTACATGATACAGTAGAAACTATAATAATAAGCATGGAAACATTGAATAATGGAATGAAAAAAATATATCAATGAATAATTAGCTTTGGGAAATTTCACAAATCCTGGAATCAAAAGCATATGTTGATTATAACCACCAATAATGGATAATAAAGGCCAACCACTATCATATCCATAATATGCTCAGGATAACTACTATCTTAACATAGTGTGCAAAGAATAACCACTCATGCACCAAACATGGTATCTCCTAAGACATTAACATTAACCAATTAATTAGAGGGATATATTAGATCCAAAATAACATAATAGTATATATTTGAAAATGTTTTCAATTAGATAAAAAAAATTATCCATAAATCAAAAGCATGATATAGCCTAGAATAAGGAACTTGGTTTCATAATCTTATCTTAAGACATAAATGAAGACTATATCATGTAGGTTCTCGTCAAAATATGGACATAAATTATTTTGGATGTTTATATTTTTGAATAAAACATATCCATTAAGCATGTAGTTCTATAAATGTAAAAAAACATATAAAAATGACGTAGTAATGATAAAAATATACCAATTACGTAAAGATTTTAAAAAATAACAAATGATATTTAAAGACATATTGTTTTTTTAAACCAAAATTTTACCAAGAATGATTTTCATATCCTAATTATGGATTATAAGATATATGAATTCAAATAATAATACATTTTATGGGGATATGATTGAAATAATATTAGTCATCTAGAAGTTTCATTAAACTGAGTTCACTTAAAATAAAACATTTCAAGGGTGATATACAAATGCACTTTCTCAAAAAAAAAATCTTTTATATATATATATATATAATTTTTATATAATATAGGGTGTGAATATAAATGATAAGGGAGAAAAAGAAAGAGAATTTGTATCCAAATGGTAACAGGGGTGGTTCTGAGGATCCTTTATGACTTTAGTTATTACTGAATCAAAATTCATTAGAGGCTCGAAAATAATATGGTTCTATAAATCTAATCCCTTATTTAATGGATAATACAAAAATAAAATCATACAAACTATATTCACTATAAAAATAAATAATGGGTACATAGAATTAAAACATGACTTAATGAAGATAAATTGAGATGAAAACCCTTAAAGAAGCTTAATATTTGAGGAAAGAGTGATTTGAAAATTAGGACATAGTGATGAATTTTAAAACAATAGACAAAAAAAGGATTAAATAAAAATAAATGTATTCCTTATGTATAATAAATAAAACATTGATAAATAGATTTCAATAAGAAATTTTATAACTCAATGAAAGAAAATAGTGTTAGCACAAACCCTAAATATGTGTCCAAAAGTTCTCTACACATAAACATAACATACTAAATAATTAGATTATGTTTCTATGATATATACCCAATAACAATATTCCTATATATTTAATTTTTTTAGGTATATATTTTATCTTCGTTTAATTATTTTAATATAGTTTTCACATTAACCGGTTTCTTGGGGTTAATTCATTAATTTCATCATAACAATTTTGGTTTATGGACCATGTTCAAAGGAATTGTAATATAACATCATGTACTATATAATTTGGGGGGTTAATTTACTTTATTATTCCATTATTTTAATAATTATATAGTTTCAATGTTTATCCCAAAAATATACCAATTAATAATGGTTTATTCATAAATTCAATTATAGAGGTTAAAGTTTCTATAATCATTTATTATTATTTTTAAATATATATGATATTATATTAATATTAAATAATTTTATTATTTTATGAAATATCATTTTATATATGAAATAAATTTTTAAAGTCATCAGTCAAAGGTTTTTATAGAAAAAACATGTCATTTATGGAGGAGGCAATCCTCACACATACATATCGACATTTTCATTTTACCAAAGGATTTTAGAGAAAAGCATAATATGGATATTATTTTAGTACAATAAAATTTTTACCATTGTAAAAATGATTTAGTTATAATACCTTCAAGGATATAGGGGACATTAGGGTTGTATAATAAGAAAATAACATAGAAATCATTGGGTTGATAATATTACTTTTCCATTCTATGTTCTCCCTTAAATAACACCTTAAGACTAAATAGAATGGCCTTAAGGTGAAAAATGATTCAAATTACTAGGGAGGTTGTTAAAAAGAGACCATTATAGAGTTTTTGTTGATCCAATGTTTTGGAATGGGAGGATATGTGGTGAGGATGTGGTCTCAATTTATAATTGATTAAAACAGAACTTTTATAAAAACTCATTATTTATCAATACTATCACTCAATTATATAAGTCCAAAGGCTCAGGAAATGGAATATAGCAGTGTGGAAAAGGAAATCAGTCTTATCCTCCCCCATCAATCCTATATCAATCTTGTATTTAACATGATTCGACCTATTTCACTATGTTAAACCATTTTTCCCTAATTTAACCATATCATTGTAACTCTACATTCAACCATGGAAAATAATTATAAATACAAATATTAAAATTGAAATTATTTAATAATTATAAATATTAATTGAAATAATTAACTTATATTATTAAAAAAATTCTATGATTTAGTGAAATTAATTTTAGTATTATCACACGTAATGTGTAAAAACATGTTTTCAGAAAAAGTGTTTTTTTACGAATAAGATTTATGTTTAGAATAAAATTATTATTGTTATTAATTATATTAAAATAAAAATGTTTATTTTAATTCATATAAAATAGAATTGACATTAAATCATGATTAAAACATAATTTTACCATGTGAAAATATTATTAAATGAACGGGATGAAAAACGGATCTCATTAAAATACTGTATAAATTTTATGACATGTAATGCTGGGGGGGTTTTATACCATCATTATATTTTAAAATAAATAATATATCTTTATAAAATGTATTTTTGTAGTAAAATGTGTCTCAAAAATATTCATATCATAGTTTCATAAATGTGATAGTATAACTAAAAAATGTATTTTTCACTATTAATTTAAAAATCTTTCTTTTTAGATAAATCATGAAAATACAACAAAAAATAATATTGATATTATAAATAAAAAAGTAAATTTTTGTTGGACTCCTCATGTATTAATCATGTATTAATGATCAAAAATCACATCAATGATCTCAAATCTCAATCATCCTAGTTAACTCATAAATTATATCCAATCATGTGTATTTATGGGTCAAGTGCACTCATGCTTTATAATGGTTAAGCACAATCTATTTCATGCATATTACTGTTTAAGTCTGAATATTGTTATTTGCCTAAGTAAAAGACTCCATGAAGATAGAAACTGTAAGCTAGACACTGTGAAGCCTACCACTATAATCCAGACACTGTGAAGCCTAACACAGTAAGCCAGACACCGTAAGTGAGACACTGTAAAGCGACACACCGTGAAGACAAGAAATCGTGACCAAGACACTGTGAGCAAGAAACCGTGAGCAAGACACTGTGAGAAAGACACTGTGAGCAAGACACCGTGAGCAAGACACCGTGATAAAGATACCATGATCAAGAAACTGTGATAAAGACACCATAAACAAGACATTGTGACGCTTAGTCCATGACACTCAGACACCGTGTGAAGGAGACACCGTTTTCATAACATACTGTGACACTGTTTCTAAATTTATTTTGACTCCATTCAATTTAATGTTTAACTATCATATTTGATGACTTTAATACATTAACATAATTAATTTTTCTTTATTGACATATTACTAGGTATGAGGTACGAAACACATGGAACATATCGGCTAAAGCACATACATTAGAAGATAAAGAGTAGACAGTGCCCAACAACCACATCGCGCGATACTGAATGAAAAACATGTCTGTGATCACGACCATGAAGAACACATTGCAAGATTTTCCATGAAATAATTGTATCATACATGAAATATAACACTACAGAAGAATATACAATGTACATTGGAATCCATAGAACATTTTCACATTATCAACACTCATGGAGAACACAAGCTGAATTACGACACTCTGTTTTTCAAGATAAAAACCAGAGAAGGACTCAGAAGTATCTTTATTTAATAAAAGGAGTCCAGAGCCTCACTTCAAATCACTAGATCATTCTAAAATCATATCTACACTCTCTTAGTGATTCTTTTACTTACTTTTGAGTAGTGTGTGTACTCTTTATATTCCATACACACACTAAGTGCTTTGTTAAACTGAAGGATTTCTAAATCCTTACACTAAGCTCTTATAATTTTTTTTACCCATGAAAACTGTTGAAGAGACCCCTGTGTGGCCTAGTTATTATTTTTTTATACCCAAGAAAACTGTGGTAGAGGTCCCTGTGTGACCTGGACAGTCTGTGTACTGTTGTTAACACCGATCCAGGGTGTGGATCAATGTTTATTAATATAAACTGCTTGGTGATAGGTGATAACCAAGTGGAGTGGTTTTGGTCTCGTCATGAGACTGATCCACTTGTTTCATATCCGCTTTTCTATATAAATTTAGTCTTCTATGTTTTACTACTTTATTGCATAATCCAGAAAACACTAATTTCACTTTGATAGTTAGTCTTGGAAAGATGTTATAACAGATTTGTCTTAGTAGGATAACTTCAAAAGTAATATTAATAATAAATATTAAGATTACTGAGAATTAATAAATCTTCTAAGAAGGTTTTTAAACAGTAAAACTCTTATAATAGTATATCCTTGATTAACTGGGTTGTATCTATTTTTGGGGAAAACCAGTTCTTTTAAAATAATATTTTTGTAACATAAATTTATATAATTACTCAATTCACCCTTCCACACTTGAGTAAACTACTCTGACCAAAAATTTTAATTTGTAAAATATAATTTCTATTAATTTATATTTTAACATTTAAATATACTCTTTAAACACAATGATATATTGTTTTTACATGATAATAGTTTTTTTAAAATAAAAGTTATTCATAACTAAAATTTATAAAAAACACCAATAAATCAATAATTAATGAGTTAATTGTATATTTTATTAAATTAATAATTAATTAATAATATAAATTTATTTATTTAATAAAATATTCAATCAATAATAAGGTATATTCTTAGACACAATAATGATATGTGAATTTTTTTATAAAATAAAATTTATATATTTAAATAAGTTTATAGAATTATTTCATAACTCAATTAATCCTATTAATACAAACTAATTCAATGTATATATTTTAATTTTAAAAACATATCATGTTATCATTTTAGTAATGTATTTTTTTTATGAAAAATGATATTGAATAAAATATTAATTTAATGGATCCAAAATCTAGGGTCATTACATTATACCCCTAAAATAAATTGCATCCTAAAATTTTTAATTATTACCGTATGATGAAAGTAAGAAAATTTATTTATTAAATATTTATTATTTTATATATAACCACCAATGTGATATTTAAATTTCTTTCATAATATAGATCCATACTCTTATATTTCCCAAAAAGACATTGATAGTTTTTATAAAATATTATATTTACTAGTGTATATCATTCGTAAAATATCCTAAGATTCCAAATCATAAAACCTTGGTAAAATCATGTATTATTCCAAATAAATTAATTCTATATATAATTATATTATGTTATTAACCACTATTTCATAAAATATCTAATTAGTGAATAAATTGTTTATTTGAGAGAGGATATGTGTAAACACCATGTTATATAAAACCATCTTAATACAATCAATATTTTCAATGAGTAACAATATACTTGGTTCATAGTTTACCTTTCTTTTCAAATCTCATAACCCTAATCCATGGGGAAACTCATAGAAACACCAAATAAGTAAATTCAAATTCTAGATCACATCTGTGATTGTTAGTATAACATTTATCCCAAATCAGATCTTTTATTTGTGTTATTGAATGGTTTTAACCTTCTATGTCATTTATTTACATATCTTAGTTCTAAAAATATTTCTTTATCTAACTTCATTCCATTACAATGGTTCTCTTTATTCATTTACATAGTGAGACTCATAAGGATCCATATTATTTCTTGAGATAAATGTATTATTGAATAATAACTCAAAGATAAGAAGGTGTTGATCCCCAAATCCTATTAAATTCCATGAAAAAGATCTCATAATAACCTCTAGTGTTTTTTTCTTCTAGACATACCATCTATTTGGTAATGATACATAGTGATGAAACTGAACTTCATATCAAGAATTTGTTGAAAACATCACCAAAACATTGAGGTAAACATCAATTCCCAATAAAAAACAATATAATGTGATACTACATGAAACCTTACCACTTATTTAACACATATCATGGAATGTGGATTCAGAGATAAGTCTTCACTGATATTTATGAAGTGTTTGGACTTTATAATGGGATTGACTATAACACATATAGAATTATTCCCTTTAGAAATCATGGGGAGTCCAATGGAAAAATCAATGGTGATGTTCTCCCTTTTCCATAATGGTATGGGTAATGAATGAAAATTCCACTGAGAATTTTTTCTTTTATCCTTAACATGTTTGTATACCAAGAATATAGACACAAGATCATCGATATATCTCTTCATGACATCCCACAATAAGTATTATATAAAACCTATATAAATATTAGTACTTCTAGGATGAATAGAGAATGAAGAACTATGATATTCTACTAAAAATACTTAATCAAGTCTAGTATGGATAGAACACATACACATTTCTTGAAATTTTGTTCTGTCATGATCAAGGATAAACTCAAAAACATTTCTAACATTCTTTTGTTTCTTTACATCTTCCTTTTCTACCTCATTAATATTCACTTGGATAGATGGTTGAACATTAAATTGTCCATGATAAGATTATTCCCCTTCCTTTAAGATTTAAATATCCATCCTTTGAAAATCCAGAAATATTGGATCTTTTGTGATCTGCATCATGGATAATCCTTCATGATCCTTTTGACTCAAATAATCCTCCACCTTGTTCACTTTCCTAGGGTGGTAATGTATTAAGAATTCATAATCTTTAATCAAATCTGAGCATATTCTTTTGAATATACTCAAATCATTCTATTTTAATATGTAATATAAACATTTTTGATAATTATATATATCGCAATTTTCGATATAAAGATGATACATTCAAATCATTAATGTAAAAATTACTATAGCTAACTCTAAATTTGGAGTTGGTTAATTTTTCTCATGAACCTTCAATTATTGTGAGGTATAAGATATAACCATATCAATATGAATAATAACACATCCAAATACCTTCTTATATAAATCACAATAGATTAAATATTCTTCTCCACTGTAGGGTAATGTTGGAACATGGATGAAAATTAATATTCTCTTCAGTCCCTTGAATTTTCCTCATAATCATCTATCCAAAAAAGCATGGCTCCCTTTTGAGTTACATGGTGAAATAATTATATATTCATGTAAAATTCAACAAAAACCTTATATTATATCTAGAATAACCAAGAACACAAAGGATTTTAGTCACTGTGGTTGGTTTGGAACAACATTCAATAGCCTCTTTCTTTGATGGATCTACTGATATACCCTCTCTTGAGATTATTTTTTACATAAACAAATGATTTTCAGCTAAAATTCACACTTTTTTAATTTTCCATATATTTTATCATTATTTTGTTTATTTATTACAATTACCAAGTGGTCTTAATGATCTCCCTTTCTTTTCAAATGGATAATAATATCATATATAAATACTACCACAAACTAATCAAGGTAAACTATATAAAAATATATTCCTTAAATCCTTGAGATGGTATGGGAATTTGTAAGATAAAAATTTCACCACCATATAATCATATTTTATATACATTTTATGTAATTACATATTGGGTATATCTTTCTTCTTGATCCTTAATTTATGATATCAATAATGAAATTAAATCTTGGAAAAATATTAATCTCCACACAATTGATCGAATAGGTCATCAACATGTGGTAGATGGTACATGTTCTTTATTGTGGTTTTTCCAACTCCCAATAATCAATGAAAATTCTTATCTATCAATCTTTCTTTTTAAAAAAATAATAGGTTTACCCCCAAGGTGATAAACTTGTTTGAATGAATCCCTTGTCAATTTTTTCCTTAAGTTTATTCTTCAATTAAAATGACCCAATCATCACCTTTCTATAGAGAGAATTTGAAATTGTTGGGAAACCATGTATAAGTTCTATTCATAACTCTAGTTCGTATTTTTTTTGGAAGGCTAGGAATCAAATCATAAAATACATTAATAAATTCATGATCAATAGGAATATAATTTATTTCATGTTTTTTCCCAACCATCTAAGGTAAATAACCCTTTGGAATTGGAATTAAAACCAATAAAATGGATGTAATCTCTATAGGAAGTTAATTTTTATGATCACATTGATAGGCGGTTGTTGTTTTATTTGGAATATAAAATGTGACTTCCATTACTAAACAATTGGTGTGGGATTTAAGAACTTAAAACAAATCCATGTCAAGGATGACATCAAATTCAACCAGATAATGAATGTCAATATTTGTAAGAAGTACATCCCCGCCAATTTCAATTGGGGAGGTATCCTATACATGAAAGGTTATCATCATAACATTATGGGTTTTCACTGCCAATTACACATATAATAATTTGGGTGGAATCTTAATACCCTTAAAAATTCCTCAGATATGAAATAATTAGTAAAGATGGAGTCAAATAATACATTAGTAGTTCTAGAGTGGATGGATTGTTTACTTTTCACAATTTCAATACCACACCGCTCATTAAAAATAGTGATTGCATGATATTTCCCCTTACCCCATGACTTAAGAGTTTGATGAAGTAAGTAATGATCATTAACCCTTGTGTTTGGGAAATGTTTAGTAAAATTTTTATTCTTCTTACACTTGAAGCACTGAAGCATGATAGGTGAATTATGTGCAGCTTTCTCTCTATTTTCATCGTTAGATAACTTCTTCGAATAACATTATCAATCAAGAGATTTATGACCTTCCCTTTCAAACATAAAAAATTTAATAGTCAAATTATGTTAATTTCCTTCAAGATTCTTCCCATAATTTTATCATAAAGGGATAATCATATTTTTTTCTCCATGGTTCATAGATTTTTCTTTTGAAACCCATTTTTTTATTCTTATCAATCCAATGAGATTTATACATAAATATAACTTCCATTTCCACCTTGATGGAACATAAAACAATATCTTTATTTATATTAAAGTCTCATAGAGAAAAAAAAATTCATAGACTTTGTTTTATTCCACTGTAGAAGTGATCAACCTTACATTCAGGTTGGGAGATAATACATGAATCATAACTGTCAAGGCTTGAAAAGTTTTCCTGATAGGTACCAATGGGTTAAAATTCCTTTTTCTTTATCTCAGGGAACCTTATATACATATTTATACAAAGAATATATGGAATTCCCTTCCTGAAAAATATGTTCTTCATCTTGTCCCAATCCCTAGATTCAATTCTATCAGGTTGCCTCGTATTCTTGATATGTGTCCACCATTGATCCACTTCACCTTCCAATCGGTAGACATAAAAAATAAATGTTTCACCTTATAAATACTAGATAATGTAAAATATATTTTCCATTGTACAAATACATTGTTCAGTAACATTCAAATCATAAGAACCATTGAAATAAGGTGAATATTTCCTCGTAGTGGACTCCAAAAAATATTTTGTCCTCTTTTGTTCATTTGGAAGTCAAACATGATTCGTATCTTGAGAATGTTGTGTGACCATATCAGTGAGGTTTTCATTTTATCTCCCATAACATTTGTCTTATCAAGAGGAAAATCATTTGATTATCCATTGCACTCATCATTAATGTGGTTCCTTTGGGTCTCACCATTTACTATAAACAAAAATCATAGAGTAAAAAACAATTAACAAACTTTCAAACCATATAATCATGAAAATCAATTAAAGGATATCTAAATCATGATACATTATTTTTAATTTTTCACACATAAGGATTATTCTAGTTCATTCATTTTAATATTCTATTTAAATTCATCATGATTGTTCGTAAATATTTTTTGAATTTTAAAAGCATATCCCCAAGAGTTTCAAACCAATTATGCAG
Source organism: Viscum album (assembly GCA_963277665.1). NCBI lineage: Eukaryota > Viridiplantae > Streptophyta > Magnoliopsida > Santalales > Viscaceae > Viscum > Viscum album. Next base: position 1,060,279,050 of record OY728120.1, on the reverse strand, counting down.
CAAGGTGCATTTTCATACACTCATTCCCAATAAATTCTATCTCAACATGGCTTTTTCAATGTTCTTACACCTAGGTACATATATTTCATAACCAGATCCACTTTTATTATCTAGAAATAGATGTATTGATATGAAACCACTTACTCTACCTTTTACCCAAATTCCAAGACGTTTTCTTATACATTGAATTATCTTTATACTTATCCTTACACATGTATTTAAGGATATCACTAGGTTTTTCTCATACAAGATTCTATATATTAATTAAAGATATCATTTTATACTAACTATAGTGACCTAGTATTTTCCTAAATTGACATTATATCATTTTTATGAATATATGTTACATTACACAAACACATGCCTAAGGAAAATAAAGGTTTAGTGGATTTGGAAACATTTAAACATAAAAACTAGTTCATAATTGAGTTGCATCATCAACCACTAAACGATTAATAACAATAACCCTTCTTATACATATTATATATAAAACAATTCTCTATAACCAAGGTAAAGAATCATAATAAAGGGTTAGCACATATTCTTAGTAAGGGTAATCAAGGGAGATACATAAGGACAGAATGAACATAAGGGTATGAGAATATGATCAGAACAACTGAGAAACATACCATGCATATTAAATATGAAAATAATAATTCATGGAATAATGATTTTATGTTCATAAGACATAAATCATAAGGGAATCAAAAAACCTAATCCCTAAGAGTATAACACTATCATAAGACATGGAATTTGATATATACACAAAACATATCAAATCACTTACATATTATTCCATTATCACTTCCAAGGGTATTAAATATGAATGGGATCACTCCCAAAAACATCATAGTAGAAAAAGTACCATAATGAACAAGTTTCACACCCCATTCCAACCCCACCTAACTAAATCTGGTTCACTCCCCATTATATCCCCACCAAACTGAAACAAGTACCCTTCATGTTTTAGTTATTTCAATCCCATGATATATAAATCCTTACCTATTACATTAGATAGAGATATAGGTCCCACCCACAACATAATGAAAACCATATTTATGTGTTACACAAGATCATAAAAAATCATCAAAACATAACCAATGAAATGAAATGGGTATCATAATAAGTCATCATATCATAACATGTGAGAAAGATATGGGTTTTATAATCATTCCATCATATAATAACCAATGAAAAGAATGGGGTTTCAAAACCATATTCTCATGGTATATCCCTTAGAAGAGAAACATGTTTCATAAACATAATTCCTTCAAAACATAAAACATTCAGAAAAATAACATGAATTGTATCCTTTTATCATATCTCCAACAGGGCATAGTTAACACCAATATGTTTCATCTTAGGTTGAAATAATTTTTAAATATCATTTAAAACATTTATTGAGGAAAATATCCTTTTCTATTTGAATAAATATTCTTAAAATATAAATTATTTTAAAACATTATTCTTTGAAAATAAACTTGAAAACATATTACGGTAACTTTTAATAACTTATTTTCTTGGGTGTTGGAAAAATTTCATGTATTACATTTTAAAATGACGATTCATTTCACATTTTTTTAAAAAAATCCAAAATGGATATTTTGGAAGCTGACATAAATATTCCATTCAGAAATAATAATAAAAAATTAAACAGGGGTAAATTTAAAAAAACTATAAAAGTATAAAAAACATTGTTAGAATATATGGTTTTCTAAGAAACAAATTTCCTACCAAAGACAAAAATAATGAGACATTTTATTTAAAAAAATTCTTTGTATCTTTTAGTAAAAAGGAGTCTAAGAATGTATGGATGCCTAAATATATCAGGAATAACCATAAAATAATATAATTCATGAGTATTATTGAGAGTTAGAAGATAATATTTCAAAATTTTTGACTTAATCATAAACAATTTCGATAAATGGTGAGATTGTAACATAAACTTCTTACTACTATGGTAACCTTGAATCATAGGCCCCATGAAGAAATAAAATAAATAAAAATTATAATATGATTTGGAAGAATATATTCATGATATTAAATATCAAATTGAATATATATACACATCTTGAAAGAATATAGGTTCATGATATAATGTATATCTAAATAAAGAAAATTGAGATAAAAATCCCTTACCGATTTGTTAACTTATGAATTATAATCCCCCTGAAATATAGATCATAAAATTTATATTTAAACCCAAAGATATCAAATTATAATCTTAATAATATAAATTCATGGTAGTTATATAGACCACATAAAAGAAACATATGTTGAACATGGCATGTGTCTCACAGAAAAATAAGACTCAGACAGAAATCCCTTACCTTAAATCTTGACATCTGTTGTAATTGTTCAAACATAATTTATAATAAATATATGTTTATTATAGATATATTATAGACAAAAAATAATATATATATTATACCACATATTAATTACTTATTCTCTTTTATTACCCATTTATAAACAATTCCTTGTTAAAGTCACGTTTTGGGAAATAACTACTTCATTTTTTATATATTTGACTTGTTTCTTTTTTGGTCCTCTTACTTAGATCACGTTTTCACCATATTTATAAAGAAAAAAATGATATAAATATAATATATATTCAATATATATATATATATATATTCCTAATAATCAATAATATTTAGTGATAGAAAAAGAAATGCAGCAATCATGGAGACATTAGGTCGTACATACGCACAAACAATGTTTTCATTTTCATGTCATATTGAAAGAATAAAGATAAAGGTTATATTATAGTTAAATAAAACATATTATTTTCTAACATATCCTTAATAAATTCCTTGTCAATCATGAATTAAACATACCACTTCACACGGCGGTTGTCCACCGTATACATGAGTGATGTTATCTTATTCCCATAAAATGGAAATCATGATGTTATTTGTGATATAAAAATATAATAAGAAAAATAATATCATAAATATTTTATATAAAAAATAAACCCATCATTATTTAAAACCATTATAGGTTTTATTGGAAAAATTAATGACATCGATTTGCAGGTTGTTTGTCTTCCATGCACAGAAAAGTTTATTTTTAACCCATTTAATGTAAGTATGTAGGTAATGAACTTAACATAATAAAATTTCAGTATATGGAAGATATTTTTGTGATAATATATTAATAATATAATAATGATTTAATAACTTTGAAGAGAAAATAAAACAAAAACACTCATGGATAAATGTTACCTCTTCTTTCGGTATCCTCCATTGGTTTGCACTACAATCCTACCTAGGGTTCATTTTTGTCTAAAATAATGCTTCTATTATGTGTATAGTAATGTTAGAAATTTATTTGGATATGTATTTTCCAATAAATATAGGTTTTAGGGTCTCAAGAAAATAGGTAAGTGGGTTTCATTTATATATGGTGGAGAGGACATACATTGTATTTTTGAAAATAATTGAGTGATCCCAAATTTATCATATAAAAAATGTAATAAATAAGAAATTATTGAACCTTAGATGTATAATTGTCTTAATATTTCCATAAAATATTTTTCCCCATATCATTTTATTTTAACCCCCAGAAACCCAATTTTTACTGTAACTATGGTAAATAATTTTTATTGTTTTTACTATTAATTTTGATAAAAAATAAGTTTTAATTATTATAATTTATAAATTATTCTGATCAAAAATATTTAATTCATTTTAAAAAAAACTCCATTAATATAATTTTAATATTTTAATTTAATATTTATCATGTAAATGTGTAGAAAAAGTGGGGTTTTTAAGCGAAATGATCAAAATTTTACAATGTTTTTATATCCATCTTAAATATAAAATTAATTAAAATGAAATAAATTTGATTAATATATGTATAATTGATCTAAATAATATTTAAAACAAATTAAAAATATAATTTAACTATAAAAATAAAATAAATAAATTTGTAGTTTTCAATAAAAAATTAGTATGATTGATTATTCATCAAAAAATGAAACTTTTCTGAAAAATGCATAAAATTAACCATAAGATAACTTTTACATTATAAATTTAGAAATGAAGTTTTTTTTATCAAATTAAATTTATAAAAGTTTCAAAAAATAATCTACTTATTATTCACAAAAATAAATTAAAAACATTTGTTTGAGAACGCAGTATTTTTCAAACATATAATGGCTTCACCAAAAATTATGTATTTTATTGTCAACATGTTTTATTTAAATAAAAAACTATAAATATTATTTAAAATAATTTATTACTATTTATAAAATATATTTTAATGGCTAGGTTATATTGGTCATGTTTAAATAACTATATTAATAGTCTATCATGGTTTTGTTAAAACTTAGTGTTGTGCATAATAAAAGATAATCCATTGTTGAATGTATCAAAAGCTTAACATGGTGTTTCATGTAATGAAAGACATAAAAAAAATTAATTTATTCCAAATAATAATAATTCATAAAAACTCAGGGTGTGGTAGATAGGGGTATTATATCAATAATTGTTAATATTTTGGGTATTAATGGATGAATAGGAACATATGGAACCATAATCCCTTAGAAATAAAAAGGCATATAACAAATGAAGTGATTCAATTTAAAATAGGAGGGAGATAACCCTAACCTTAATAGGGAGATTCTTAAGGATTGAGAGGGGCACCATAGACCCCTAGAACTAACTTGTAGATACTCTTGATAGGGGGATAGAGAGAGTATTCATCCTCACTGGATTTATTATCATGACTCAGGAAAAAACATGTTTGCATGGGATTAAATTAAGAGTTAAGGATATAATTTCCATATAATTATATATAATTAATATTATTTGGATTTTATTTAGACCCTTTATTATCTTATATTCAAACACTTTTCCATTTGGAAGCATTATACTTGAGAAACACATTAATATTATTTAATCCATTTATGTGATTCCATGTGTGTCTTCTCCACTAATAATAAAAGAGAACCTCTTATCCACCCTTATTAATGAATTTATAACCTTATAAATTATCCAATACCTACCCCAAAATATTTTTAGATTCATTTTATTCATCATATATCCTATTTTCTTCACCTAAGACCATTCTTTCAAGGTATAAGGTCTAGGAAAAAGGAGGTTCCTCAAAGAAGAGATATAAATCTTAATAATGCTCTATTAATTTTATTTCATCAACTTCCTCATATATTATAATTTATAAGAAATTCTATATAATATTTTTTAAAATTATATGGGATTATTTTGAGACCAGGAACCCATATGGTACTTGATTTCAAGGCCCGTTGTGCCAGGATTAATTGTTTAAAATTTTCATAAGTTTATTTAAAAATATTCCACGTACGTGGTTTTTGAAACATCTAAATGGGTGGTCAAATTTAAAATATTAGGGTACCATTGTGTCTAGAATGATGACTTTACCTAAGGAAAGACTTAACCTTGACCGGAATAGGTTGAGGGAAAATTTTATTTTTCTGAGTTTTTATCAAAAATATACTAAAAATTTCATAAGGAAAAATAAAATAAACTTTCAATTTATTTTATATGAATTTAAAATTTCATTACAATGTAAAAAAATTGTTATAAATGCTTAAATTTTTTTTTCATAAATGAAATAGCATAATGATGTTGTGACTTAGTGTAAGAGAAATACTGAAATGTGTTTTCTCCATTAAATGGGTTAACTGAATACATGATTATTGGCACAATCCATTATTGCTCTGAACCCTTGGAGATTAGGTGTTTGTGAGGGATGATAAATGGACCACCAGCAATGAAGGATTGAGGAACGACAAATGACATTGGTGCGATCTATGCCAAATAATGATCCAACATCATGGAAGGGGTTAGATTCTAAGTGAAGTTTCTTTTTCACCATTCTGAGATTTGAGCAGAAAATGTGGGGAAACCCACGAATGGGTGACATGTGGATGAATCACTTATGTGAGATGGTTTCTAATCTCAGGGTCTGAATCGGAGTTATCCATGTTAGTTTCTTAAATCTCTTCCCAACATGTTTTAAAATTCTAACGCGGAGGGATCGAGCATAAAAAACAGGGATCAGATCCCTCTGTTGGGGGCGTTATTGTGTTCTTCATGACCAGACCTTTGAATCAGTGGTGAGAAAACTTGGAGTACATTAACGTGATAAAAATGACCTAAGGATCTCAAAGGCACTCACACAGATCGCAAAACGGACCACCAAAGCAGGTTCGGTGGCTCACAGATTGAACTGTCACCATGCCGGTGTCGGTGGAAGTTTCTTGCGGATGGTGGAATGCTATGGTGGTAAATGATTCCTGTGGATATTGTCACAGGCAGTGGATCAAGGCTACCAGTGGCGATATGAGGGGACGCGGTGAGCCGCACCACATGACACGGCTGGAGGCCGCTATCTAGATGGATCACGGTGACAAACCATGTGGAAACCCGTGGATGGAGGGAGACATGACAAGAACTGCCTCTCAGGCAGAGAATGTCGGTCCGCTCATAGAGGGCCGGGCTAGAGAAGGCGGGCCACCCTAGGCGGTTGAGGGGATGGTACCCATGAAACCCAGTGGGTTGGACCAGCTAAATAGTAGGCCAGGCTAGGCCGGGCCTAGAATACTAGGTCGGACATGGACTAGGTCAGATCTAGTTTGGGTCGCACCTGGTTTGGGTCACCGAACCCTGGTCCGGTCGGTGGAAACTGGGTCAGGTCGGTCTGACCGGGTCAGATCGAACACTGACTCAAACGACCCCTTTTCAGTAAAACATGCATAACATCCAAACTATACGTCCAATTGAAGATCCATTTGCAGAGTCGATACCCTCGCGATGAGATGTACCTTTTGACATACAATTAGTGATTATTAATTGAATTTTGGATATAAAATATGTATTTAGTATTAGATTCTCCTAGAATTAGGTGTGCTGGGAACTGGGATCTTGTGACTTGCTATGACGAGAAAGATGTGACGAGCGGACCTCAATTCCCCAATAGACCTAAGTGAAAAGCAGAACATAGTGGCCCAGCAGAAGATCAGACCTTATTGGTCTATTAGACCTATGTGATGAGTGGACCTTAGTGGTCCAATAGACGAGCAGACCTCTGTGGAATAGGAGACCTCTATGACTAGGGGACCTTCGTGGCCTAGCAGACAAGCAGACCTTAGTGGCCCAGTAGAAAAGCAAACCTCACTAGCCTAGTAGACCACAGTGATGAGTGGACCTCATTGGCCCAATAGGCCACAATGACTCATCGAGAATGAGTCCCTCGGTAATACAAGATTTTTTTCATTAATATTGATAGTCTTTCTTTCTATACATTAGGTTATACCTTTTTGAGATTTCCAACACTTCATATGTACTTTTAGTTTTGGTCTTTTCCTTATGGTTTTGGTTCCCCACATATTATTGTGTTACTCACCCCTACATGGGTTCGTCCTACATGTATCAGGTCTTTTGAAGATGATTGATGTTTTGACAGAGACATTGGCGATCCAAGAACAAGTAGTGCCTATTGATTATAGATAGATGAGGCATACTCCTACGGCTTTCGTTAGCTAATTTTCACATACTCCTCAGGTAGAGTTTTCTACGGATGGGTTTCCAGATACATTTGGACCCCCTTGTTTATAGCTTGCCTTTTGTGGAGTTTGTATTATGGCCACCTTTACATCGAACTTTTTATTATTTACACTCATTGGTTTTGATAGTACTATGACGGTTTTTCATTTTTTTCATTGTGGGTTGTGGTTTTTAGTGTGTGTCTATGCAGGTACATAGCAAATTCCTCCTACTTGTAGGATATTTCCTTTGGATCTAGTCGTCAGCCCGTGGCCTTGGGGATGAGGGCCTGGGGTAGTCGTCACATGGGTCCTATAGGATGGGTCATGAAAAATTGGAAACAAAGAAGGTCGGTTAAACATTAATGACTAAGAGTATGTGTATTTTTTGGGGGAAACAATGTTAAATGTTTCTAGTTTGATTTTTAAGATTGGAGAGTCCTGTGTTGGTGAAGCAGTGGACGTATCTAGACACCAAGACCTTGGAACATACTTTTAGAATCAGTATAAGAAAAAATTTATTGCATGTATCATATAGAGAATTAGGTTATTCTCATGTCCTTCTTGAGTTAGATTCATATCATTGGGTATAATCTATTGACTGTGCATCATCTTGATCAGTTTCAGGATTCCAGCATGTAGACAGCCAACCTAGATTATGGTGCATTACTACAAGGATGGTAGGCCTATAAATAGGGTGTCAGTATGGGGACTAGTAATAGAGATGGACCCATTGGGAGGTGTACCAGCGTTGCCACAACTTATTGAACTGATGTTGCTACTAGCGCTACTGGTAGAGGACGCACATAGGATCTATGTCATACTTGGGCTCCATAGGTAGAGAACTCCTAGATTCAGGGGTGAGACTGACCCCTAGGTGGTTAAGGATGGGATCAAGGATGTTACACAAGTCTTCCATCTTGTGAGGAAACCACTTGACCAGATTTTGATCGTAGCTATGAGCATTCTTTAGGGTTGTACGGGGTGGTGGTGGAGCTTGATTATCCAAATGCATGATGAGGTGAACCTCACTTGGATGTATTTTGAGTGTAACTTCAAGGTGGAGTTATTTTTGGATACATTACACTCAGTATGAATTTAGGAGACACTACACCTACAAAAGGGAAGCATGAAAATTACGGAGTACTCAGCGAGATTCACTGTGATTTCTAATTAATCCACAGAAATGGTGAGATACCCATTCTTCAGGGATCAGGCTTTTGAGAATAGATTATGTCAGTGGATCAGGGATTCCATGGTTTCACTTAGCATCCCTACTCAGGATGGGGTGATGGAGATAGCTGTACTAGTAGAGAGATTCCTAGTGGAGCAGGCACCAGTACCCAGAGATACCAGTAGAAACTAGGCAGCGAAGTATTCAATCAAGGGTGGAAGGGAGCAGACATGGGGAACCAAGAGGGTTATACATTTCAGGGGAAGAACCCAGGTTGTATGATAGGTAGTACAAGGATCTCTAGGCATACGAAGTCATCAAAGTGGCAGAGTTTTCTACTCATGCGGTGGGCCATGACACATGGCTCATGATTTCCTGCCTCTCCACACAGATGATTGATAGATGGTTGAGTTACCGTTGAGGTAGAAGTATAGGTTTGAGCAGTGTGGTCTACAGGGTAGAAGACATGAAAGGGTACATGATAAGTAGCAGACGGTGGGAGGAGGTTTGAGGTGCTACCACCACCTCCCCTAGGTGGTCCACTTAGGTCTCTGGGAGCTAGTGGACAGGGGAACATCCAGTTTTAGGTGATAGGGTCCTATAACTATATCCCACCAAATATTTTTATAGTTATGATATATCTCCTCACCACAATAACTGAAGTTCTTATAGACATAGCTTCCAGTCACTCTTTCCTTTCCACAGACTATGTTCGGTGCTCAATGATTATGATGGAGCTATTGGCTTGATCGTTACTATAATACACTCCTATGGGAGGGGATTCAATGATTACACACTAGTGATAGAAGTGTGAGATTACTCTTTAAGGAAAGAGATTTTGTAGGGATCTCCTAGTGTAGGCTTTGAGGACTTATGACACCATCTTGGGTAAGTACTTGTTATCCACAGTTCATGATTAGATCGAGTATATTAGGTGAAAAGTGTAGCGTGTCCATGGATATGGTACTAGGTTTTCCTTTACTGTTGAAAAGGCAACCCTTATAGCTTAGGATTTATTTCTTAGAGAAGGGTTCAGCTGATCACTCACTAGTTGTCTATCCTCACACTCAGGGTAGTGGATGAGAAGATTCCTCACTTTCCTGTAGTGGTGGACGAGTATAAATACATCATTCCTGATGATGTTTTGGTATTACTCACTCGTAAAAAGGTTGTATTCTGTAATTATATGTACCCTGGGGTGACATTGATATCCACACCAATATATTTGATGGCTCTCACAGAGCTTCATGAGTTGAGGGTACAATTTGAGGATCTACATAGGAAGGGATTCGTGAGGCCCAGTGTTTCACCGTGGGAAGCCCCAGTAATTTTTTTCCAAGAATTAAGATGAGAGTTTGAGGTTGTTTGTTGACTTTTGACGCCTAAATAAGGTGACCATGAAGAAAACATATCTATCTCCAATGATTTATGGCCTATTTGATCTGATTAAGGTATCAATATGGTTCCCAAAGATAGAACTCAGATCAAGATATCATCAACTTCATTTATGGGATGATGATGTACCCAAGATAGCCTTCATTTTTTAGTATGGACACTATGAGTTCATGGAGATGCGTTTCAGCATGACAAATTCCCAATTAGTTTTCATGGTACTAATGAAAAGGATCATATAGCATTAACGTGACTGGTTTGTCATGGTCTTTATTGAATAAATCGTGGTGTACTTGATGTCTAAGGAGGATCATGAGATACAATTTCAGATAGTCCTGGATACACTATGAGAGAACTGACCTTATGGTATACTCTTGAAGTTTTAGTTCTAGATTTGGGAGGTCCAGTTTCTAGGACACATCATTTCCGAGTTTAGATTTGTAGTGGATCTGAGAAGATAGAGGAGGTGCTTGTTTGGGATCTACCTAGGAGAGTGACTGAGGTGAGAAATTTCTTGGGTTTGGGTGGATACTACTAGAGGTTCATGCCTAACTTTTCCATGGTAGAATCACCCTTATCAACTTTCAAAGTGAAGGGACAACCCTTTGTGTGGATGTAGAAGTGCTTGTATTGTTTTCAAAAGATAAGGTAGAGACTGATGGGTTCCCCCATCTAGAGACTACTATAAGGGGAAAATGGGTATATAGTATTATAAAATGCATTAGGGACCATATTAGGTTGAGTCCTGATGTAGCAGCAAGCAGTGATCTCCTAAGGATCATAGTAGTTGAAGAACCATGTGCAGAATTACATCACCCCTAACCTGTTGTTAGCAACAATGGTCTTTTCGTTGAAGATGAGGTGGTACTGCTTGATGGGAGAGTAGTTTACCATCTACTCCAACCACAAAAGTCTCAGTTATATCTTCTCATAGAGGAACCTAAACATGGGACAATCAAGGTTGATAATGTTCCTCTAGTACTATGACTTTGAGTTATTCTATACTCTTGTGAAGGGAAATGTGGTGGGGGAAGCGCTCAATAGGAAATCCAGTTTACAGTTACTGAGTAAAGCATCAGAGCAGTTAGTTGTGATCTAGATATCCTTCATGGATGGTGATGGAGCATATTGTCGTCACTCTATGGATTCCACTCCCCTACTCTTAGAATGAATTAGGGAGGCACAAATTATGGATGTTGAGTGTGAGGGGTGACGTTCTCTTTTATCCTAAGGACAATATCTGAATGTATATTCAGTAGGTGAAGAGCATCTCATCATTTTTAGAGGGCACACCGTTGTACCGTTGGAATCACTAGAGGTGGTTCTTTGTTTCTTCTACACCACCACATTGGTAGTACATCCAGGAGTGAAAACGATGTACTAGGATCTTCAGTGTTCGTACTGGTGGCCGGGGATGAAGAATAATGTGGAAGAGTTTCTTTCGTAGCACCTCACATGTCAACAAGTGAAGGAAGAGCATCAGGTTCTAGCAGGCTTGACTCAACCACTCTAGGTACCATAGAGGATGTGGGATGGTATCTCGATGGACATCATGGCAGGTTTACCCCACACATCCAAAGGGCATAATACCATTTGGGTAATTTTTGACCGACTCCCCAAGTCGTCCCATTTCCTACCCATATGGGAGAAGGTTTCAGTAGAGAGATTAAGACACTTCTACATGCAGGAGATAGTTTGACTCCACTGAGTCCCATCAACAATTGTCTCGGATAGAGACACATGATTTACATCCCGGTTGTGAAAGGGATTGCAGGAGACGTTTGGGGATCATCTACGCTTGAGCACAACTTTCCACCCACAAATAGGTGGTCAGACAGAGAGGATTGTCCATGTAAAGGAGTACATTATTCGTGCTTACATCTTTGAGATTGATCATAGTTGGGTGGCTCATCTACCTCTGGTGGATTTTTCATAAAACAATAGCTACCACTCCACCATTGGTATGTCACCGTTTGGGGAACTGTATGGGTGACCATGTAGATCACCGTTAAGCTGGACATACCCAGAGGAGTTAGCACTCAGGGGTCCATAGTTGGTATTGGAAACCACTGAGAAGGTGCAGGTCATCCAGGAGTGGATAAGGACTGCATATAACAGGCATAAATCTTATGTTGATAGAAGATGGAGGCCCCTGGATTTCATGGAGGGAGACCATGTGTCTCTTCAGATCTCACCTCAATTGGAATTATAGATATTTGGCTGGGGCATAAGTTGTATCTGAGATTTATTGACCCATTTTCAGGTTCTGAGCAGAGTTTGCGAGGTGGAATAGAACCCAGCTCTTCCCCAAAATATCCATCGGGTATATATATTCTTTCATGTATCATATATGAGGAGGTATGTACACATTTCATCGACCAGAAGAGTAGGACATTAACAATGGGGAAACATTTGTAGAGTTATCGATATATATTGAGGATCAACGATAGCATCTACTTCATAGAGTTTCAATTCCTATGGTTCATCTTAAGTGGAATCCCAAGAATCACCAAGAGAGGACTTAGGAGTGGGAGGCTTAGATCGGTGCTCAATACCCCCATTCGATTATTTAGCCCTTGTTTTGTATTACAAGGATGTAGAGACATAAAATGGGTTGAATTTAAGGTCCTGTAAATTCCATGTATATTCTTTTTAAAAAATTATTCTAGATTATTTCGAGACTAGGAACTCAAACAACAATTGATTCCGAGGCCCGATAAGCCTAGAATAAGTGATTGAATTTTTTTAAGTTTATTTAAAAATAGCATATGTATGTAGTTTTGAAAACTTCTAAATGGGTGCCTGGATTAAAAATATAATGTCACTATTGTATCGAGAATGATGACTTTAAATAAGTAAATAGTTAACATTTACTTGCACAAGTCGAGGAAAGAATTTATTTTTTTGACTTTTTAAGAAAAATATAATAAAAATTTCTTAATGAAAAATAATGTAATCTTTTAGTTTGTTTTAATTGAATTTAAAATTTCTTTTCAACATAAAAAAATTAAAATGTGAGTGTCATAGAAAAGTGGTTTAATAAATGAAACAAAGTAACGACATTGTGACTTATCACAATATAAATAATGAAACACATTTTCTCCATTTAAATTGTTAACCAAATATGGGACCATTGGCACAATCTAGTATTTCTCTGAACCCATAGAGATTTGGTGTTAGAGAGTGAAGATCGAGGAACGGACAACAATGAAATATCGACGAATGATGAATGACAGTGTTTTAATATCCTCCAATGAATGATCCAACCTTGAGGCAGGGGTTTGATTCTATATGAATTTCTTTTTCTCCCCATTCATGAATTTGATCGACAAACGTAGGTCAACCCACAAATAGGTGACCCACAGATCAATAACTTATGCATGAGGGTTTCTAATCTCAGGGTTTGAATTTGATTTATATATGTTAGATTCTTAAATCTCCTCCAAACTTGTTTTTAAATTCTAATGCATAGAAATATGGATAACACGAACAAGGCATGGATCCCTCCGTTGGAGAGTTATTGTATTATTCATGACTGGACCTCCAAATTGTAAGTGAGTCAACTTGGATTATGTATAAGTGATTGAGACAACCCTAGAATCCTTAAGGGACTTGTGGATAAAAAATAGTCAACTAGAGTGGGTTTGGTGGCCCACGGATCAAAAAATAGTAAACCAGAGCGAGTCTGGTGGCCAGCCGAAGGAAACATCGGCGTGCACTAGCAGTGCACCATGGTGGCAGAAGAGGCCCTTGTTAATGGCCATGGGATGTTGATCGGGCCACTATTAATGGAAATCAGCCACACGAGCGAAAGTGGTGAACCGCGTCACGTCACGGTCTAGCTGGAGGGACACATAGTGAGAACTGCTTCTCGGGAAGAGCAAGTTGGCTCATTCATAGTGGGCTAGGCTGGTCAAGGCAGGATGGACCCTCGGGCCAAATATCCAAGTTGGACCTGGACCTAGTTGGATCCATGTTTGGTGGGACATGGGTCAGATCAGACCTAGACCCCACCGACCCCTTTTCATTAAAACATGCATTACATCAAAACCATACATCTGATTGACGAGCCATTTGCGGAATTGGGACCCTCACAATGAGATTGTAATCTTGTAATAATCCAAGTCAGTTTTTTTTGATGTTGGGATATGAAGGATGGTTTGAGCTATAGATTCTCCCAGAATCAAGCACTCTACGCGCGGGAATCCTACAGTTGGATGTGACGAGAACGATGTGACAGGTGGACCTCAGTGGCCCAACAAACCGAAGTGATGAGTGGAACTCAGTGGACCAGTATATGAGAAAACCTTAGTGGCCCATTATACCTAAGTGAAGATAATATCTCAGTGTCCCAGTATACGAGCAAACCTCATTGTCTTAACTAACCTCAATGACGAGCGATCCTTAGTGGCCAAGCAGATGAGAGGACCTCAGTGTCCCAACCGACGAGCGGACCTGTGTGTCCCAATAGACCTCAGTGAAGAGTAGAACTTAGTGGCATAATAGACCTCAGTGACGAGCAGACCTCAATGGCCCCGAAGGTCACAGTGACTCATCTATAATGACTCCCTTAGTAGTACATGATATTCAACATTACGATTGATAGTCTTGGTTTATATATTTTTGGTTATACCAGTTGGAGATATCTAGTAATTTGTGTGTACTTTTAGTTATGGAATTTTTTGGTTTGGGGTTCCCTAATGAGTATTGTGTTACTCACTAATACATGGTCTTCGCCCACACATATCGTGTCTTATGCAGACAATCGACGTTTTGATAGAGACCTTGGTGGTCCAGAACCAAGCGGGGCCTAGTGATAATAGATAGATGAGGCGTACTCCTACATCTTCAAGCATGCACTCTTCACCTACTCTTCAGGTAAGGTTTTATGCAGATAGTTTTATGAAAAAAATTTACCCCCTTGTATATAGATTTTATTTTTTTTGGGTTTGTATTTTGGCCCCCTTTACTTCCATCTTTGTAATTTTACTCTCAATGGTTGTCTTAGTAGCATGCATGTTTTCCCTTTTCATCATTATAAGATAGGGGTTTAACATTACTTGTGTATATGTACTTGGAAAATTCCTCCCACTTGTATTATAATGCCTTCGACACTAGTCTCTATCCCATGGCCATAGAGAGGCATGTTTGGTGTAGTTGCAGCACGGGCCCTGGGGGACGGGTCGTGACTTATATATTTGTTTATCCATAATAAAATGATTATTAGATTATAAAAAATATTCTAATATTCCATTTTGATTATTTTTCCACCATTGTACAACTACATTCCATCAAATGGGAAATTAAAGTATCACTTGTGTGTTCATGTGGACTATTGCCTCCATGTAGGGATACGATTCATTTTCTAGCACCGACTCACATTGATGGATATAATTATGGTTTTAATATATCTATATATATATATGATATTTATTATAATACAATTATTCTATAATTATGAAGTATTTTTTATCTTTCGTTCAATATTTTAATTAGAAAAACAATGTAGTGTTCGTGAAAACGTACGATATAGCATCTCTATGAACAATGTAATTAATATTTTTATCCTTTAATTTTATAGATTTCAATAAATATGTATATAATTAAAATATATTAAAATTATATAGTTATTAAAATTCTATTAATTTGGGATGAAAGATCCATGTATAAGGACCAAATATTTTGAATGAAAACATAAATTAAAAATGAATGAGTTATCAACTGGAATAGTGTTTTAAATAGTGAATTGTTTTTTAAGGGGTGATAATATCTTATAATTATATCATGTTTTACATTATAAGTATTAATATACTTCTTTTATGCATGTATAATATATTTCAATTTTATATAATTTAGTTTAGAGTGATTATAAATAAAGTAAAACTTGAGTTAAGGGTTTTATGTAAAAATTTCACCTTTTACCTTGATTGTTTATGCTAAAATTTCCTATAACCAAATTATAAGATCTATCATTCGCAAAAATTATTTATTTTATTATCCTATAGTGATTTATATAAATAACATGTTTTCCATTCATTTTAATCTCTCTATGTACATAACTATTGGAAAAAATTTTTTTAAGGAAAAATGAATTTTCATTCTATTTATCTGGGAATTTTTTCTTCCATCATCATAATTTCATTAAAATGTTCTTAATAATTATTTTAAATATAATCAAAATATTTATTAATGTGATTCTTACCCACGTTTGACTATTTATAAAATGTTTTAAAATCGATCTTATTTTCGTTTTTTGAATGATGTTCTTTTTAACAAAGGTGTCAATTATATCTTTATTTTAACATACATAGAACGAATGTATTTTCCCTCTTTCATGACTACTCTTTTTTTTAATAATAGTTTATAAATTTCCATGGTTATTTTAAAAGAAATCCTAAGGGTTTTTTAATTTTCTTAACTTTATATAATGGGTTTCAAAATGAATATGATATTATCCTTAATAAATATTCCAATTATTTTTAAAGGATATTTTAATTTACGATAACTTCCTTTTAGGTTTCTTATAATCAATAGGGATTTTGTCCTCTCATTCCTTTTTCATTATTTCTATGGATGGTTATTTATTATAATGATGAAATATTTATGACACCCAGTTTCTATTCTAGGGATTAATCTATTATGGAATTATATATATTTTCATGAACCTATTACATACATACAAATGGATAATGTGATGGGTGGGACCTTTACAACCCTCCAGTATATTAGGTAAAAATTAATGTTTTAGGAGTTCACGGTGTACATGGGAGGTTATCCCAAGCCCAAAAGACGGTACACCGGTGGTTATCTCACACACAATAAGGGTACATTAGAGGTTATCCCAGTACTAAAGTAGTTACACTAGTGGTTATTCTAAAACTAACATGTGATTAATGTCTTAGTGGGTATCCTTGACATAATACTTCTATGATAATGATTATTCTATAATTTATACCACACATTTATTACATGATCATATGAAAATGTTATACTCTCCTGGATCATGTTCTTTTTTTCTTTATAAATAATTCTTATGAACTATGAAGCATTATTCCATGAATTATTATTTTTATCTATGAATAATAAAGTGTGTTATTTAAATTTTATGCTAATGTTATCAAAATTATATTATCACATTTGATAAAAAATCATCAATTGATTTCTTACTTGTTTACCATTACTAATATTCTAATATCACCCTTTATTATGTTTCCTTTTCCCCAAGATATGAAAAACATTTTAAATTAATATATTTCTAAGAGGTGCTAGTTTTTATGTACATAATGTTAGAGATGTAGCTCTTCGATGTACTAGTTTTTTATATATCCATGTTTTCAAATAATATAATCCATTATTGTTATAGTTTTAATCACAGAAATATGTGAGAATTATTCATTATATAAATGTACAATTTATGTATGAAATTAATGGGTCACCACAGTTGTTATTGGATTAAGGATTAAATTTATATAGGAAATATGATGAGTAAACTTTTGGGAGAACCCTTTGTATAATCCTATACATAGGAGAATAAACAAATTTACTATAAATAAAGGAGATTGATTCTAATAGTAAATACATCCATGTTAGGGTATTATTAATTAAATCAATTTGCGGTATATATTCACCTAAGGGTAATAACTCTAAAAGTCGAATATTGGGTATTAATTCGATCACCACAAGTGCATGATGAGTGGGCCTAAGACTGAACACCTAGACAGAAAATCAAAGGGTATATGATTTGGTTAACTTTCATTTTATTTATGAACCATTGTGATAAATGAGAGGATATAGCCTATGAAAACTGATGATATACCCAAGTGGTATAATATTAACTTAATTAGTCATGGGTTGAAATAAGTTTCATTATTTAGGACATCATATGAATTTATTTCATAATCAAATGATTATTTACTATATTTATTTATGTTTTATACTCACACTAATCTTATTATAGAATATTTTTAGAATGATCATCCAATAAATAATTTGGTTCTCCCTCTAGTTGAATTTTTTGTTAGTCTGGTTAAGGATTGTATTTCTTTGTAAAGATCCCATATAAACTATTGATGATGAAAAAATAAATTGTTTATTTAAAAAAAATATGTGACCATTTATTAGTGCTAGGATGAATATGATCTTACAATTGAAATTACATCCATTTTAGGGGTCTTTATTCATATTCATAAGTGTATTTATGTCAAATAGTTTGGGATAAACTATATATCAATTATATGAATATTTTATTTTTCTTTATTGATGTATTTATGAGATATTTTCCCAGTCTACCCCCTCCCTGAATAATGAAGAATATTTTTTAAATAAAAATAATTACTAGTACTATAATTATTTTAAGTACACCTTATAGAATATCCCTAATTAGGTAGAAATAATTAAAGAAGAAACTCAGGGAGTATATTCATAAGGGATTCACACACCATAGTGTGTCACTAAATGATTCATATTATCTTTTTTGTTTAGATTAAAGATGAATAAATGTGTCTTTGCATTGATTATGAGGAACATAACAACATAACAATAAAGAATAAATATCTTACAACTTGTATTGAAGATTTTTTGATCAATTATTAAGAGTTTAATATTTATCAAAGTTTTATTTCAATCAGGATAATATCTGTTGAGGGTCAAAACTGAATGCATACCCAAGAAAGCCTTATGTATAAGGCATGGACACAATGAATTTTATATAATACCATTTGGTATTAATAATTCCCCCATTATCATTATTTTTTAATTAATAGACAAATTAGATATTTCCTTAATTATATTGAAGATGTATTTATAATTGATATTATTTTATATTCTAAGATCAAAGAGGATAATTGATTTCACATAATGATTATATTGAAGTACCTAAGGAAAAATAATTTATTTGAAAAAAAATGTGTGAATTTTTTCTATAGAAAGAACCATTTATGGTTATATAATCTAATGTTAGGGTATATTAGTGGATACATTAATGATGTATATTATTGAACATTATCCTAGTACAACCAATATGACTGGGATCCATAGTTTTCACGGATTGTATGTATATTATCAAGGCATTATGGTGAATTTATCATGGCTATATAATCCATTCATCAAGTTAATTGTAATGTAGTTATGTTACATTAGAATGATTAGTGTAAAGAAAATTTCACGTAACCAATGATATTGATGGTCAATAAACCTTTATCATTGTAAAATATATTATATAAGGATTTTCTATTTACAATTTTGCATCAATGAAGGTGTCAGAATGTTTTAATATCAAATATGAAATTTTTATAGCATATGCCTCTCGTAAATTAAAGGTTCATGAGTAGAATTACATGACCTAAGAATTGGAGTAACCAATGGTAACCCTCGAATTAAAGATAAAGAGGTTTTTTATGTATAGAGAATGGTGTGAAATATATACTAATCATAAAATTTTAAATTATATATTTACCTATAAAGAGTTAGATATCTTCTATATAATATGGTTGGAGTTGATTAAAACTTATGATTTCTCAATACATTACTACCCTAAGAAATCGAAGAAGGTGATCAATGATATGAGTTAAAAGGATTATGTTATATTACCTTTGATATGGATAAAAAATACCCAATATTTATATATTAATAATGGGGAGACCATTAAATCTTAAAAGAAGGGGAGAAATAATACATTTCTCAAGTGAGTGTTCTACCACTTATAAAAGTTATGTTTAAAGAAGTGCATATAAAAGATAATGAGCTCCAAAAGTGGGTATGAAATGTTCCAGAGTTTTGTATTGATTTTTATATAATGATATGGTCCCAGAACTAAATATGTGTCCTATAAATACTAATTTTAAGAAGGATCTATTGGAATAATTTCATAACTCATTATTCTCTATTCACCCTGGAATTAAGAAGATGCACAAAAATATGAAAGATTACTTATAGTGGGAAAAATTAATAGATATTTTGTGAATTATGTATCTAAATGAATGGTATTATAATAAGTTAATTGTGATCTGTAGAAGTCTATTGGTATGTTACACCCATTACCCATACTAGTATAGAATTGGGAAAATGTCATTATAGATAAAATAATTGGACTCAATTAGACATCAAAAGGTAATAATTATATGTGGGTTGCTGCAAATCTCATTATGAATTCAACACATTTAATTTCTAATAGAGAATAATTCCATTTGAATTATAATTTCTATATATACAATAAGGATGTCATAAAGTTACGTGGAGTACAACATTATATTATATCGGATAAAGATTTGAGGATTAATCTGATATTATGGGGAAGTATTCATCATTATATGTATATGATGTTGTGTTTCATTTCTCAAGATCATACTCAGATAGATGTTTAGTCTATGAAGAAAATTAAAAACCCAAGAGATATTATGAGATATTGTTCTATGTATTTCAAGGAGGGTTAGGATAAAACACTTCCTCTAGTAGTGTTTTCTTATAACAAAAACTTTCACTTAAGTATTCATATGGATCCTTAGGAAGTTCCCCATATATGGAAGTTAATAACTCCAACATGTTGGGATGATGTTGGAGAATGAAATTTATTGGGACCTTATCTAGATATTGAAATGGTAGATAAGGTTAGAGTTATTTAGCAGTATATCAATGTAGTTCTTAGTCGACAGAAGAGTTATAATGAAAATCGATGAGGAATAGTTGGTGATACGGTATTCCTATTAATATATAAATGGAATAAGGATAGATTATAAGATAATGGAAATATAATCCCAATATGTATCAGCACTTTTGAAATTCTTTATCATATTGGGGTGATTTTTTATCACTTGGTTCTTATGATGAACATGTGTGATGTTCATGATGTCATACATGTACTAGTTTTAATGAATTACATACCATATCTATCACATTTAATGAACTAATAAATTGTACTACTATATCATGATATTAGATGTTGATAAAAACTGATAGAAATACTGGATCATAGAGATAAATTGTTATAGAACCAGACTACCCACTTGGTTAATGTTCTTAGGAGGAATGAAAAATTCAAGTATTATAAATGGTACCCCAAGGATGTGATGAACTAGAGATATCATATTTTTTATCATAGAAATGTAATATTAGGGTAAATACATTTTTATGGGGGTATCATGTACCATATAATGATTTTAAATGTATTTCATATGAAATAAACTTGAATTATTTGATAGCATTCTTTACACGCAACCATGGGTCTAAATTAATCGTTATATAGTATAACGTTATAACCTAGTCATTATATTAGAGAGTTTGATTTAGTTTACCAATATTATGAAAAAAAATATTGTTCTATGATGATAATAAATTATTGGAAAGAATACAGTTTTAATAAAATCATTTAATTGCCAAAAGGCCTATTTTTTTTATGAAAATAATTTTTATAAATGTTATGTAATTTTATTTTGATAAAAAGTAAATTTATCCCTATATAAAAATGATTTTCATGATATATATTTTTAATTAAAAATATCATGAAATAATAAAACATTAATTTATTATTTAATAGTTAGTGATGAAGATAATATCATTTTAAGGAAAAAATATTTACTTTTCAAAAAAAATTGGTTTTATATGCATGGAATTTTTTATCGTAATAAATTAAATAAATAATTACATATAAATGGTATAGTGAAATTTATATATTATATATTCTATTATATATTTTATAATTAAACTGGTAATTTATAATAAGTAAGAAATGAAAGTAAATTTAATTTTATGATTAAAAATTATATTTCTAAAAATAGTTTTCATTAGTTTTTGTTTGTTTATTTTAAATTTAATTTCTTATAATTATAGAAATTGAATTATATAAAATTTATTCTATATTATTAATCAATATGTTCATATTTTTTTAATGATCTCCCTTTAATAATTTTATAATGAATATCCAATATTGGAAAAAAATTACCGCAGTTAGGGTTGAAACCTATTAAGTGAGGTTTAAATTAATAGTTAAGAGTAGTATTGTCACATAAATTTTTAAAATTATTATTGTTTGAATATATTTATACCCTATATCATCTTAAATTTTTATCCTTTTCCATTTTTAATAATTAAACAAAAAAACACATTTATAATTTTTAAATCTTTTCAGTAATTTTTTGTGTGTCCACTCCCTCACTTTTAAAAGAGAACCTCATTTCCTCTCATATTCACAAATGTATATTCTTATAGCATGTAAAATTCCAAAAAAACCCTTATATCTTCTTTTAGAACATCTTAAATCCTATTTTCTTCTCTTAATAACACATGTTCAAGGATTGAGGTGTAGGCCAAAGGAGGTCTCTCAAAGAAGATGTTTGAATATTAATAAAGGCATTTCATTTTTATTTCCACATATTCCTCTACTAAATCAATTTTATCTATACTAACATGATTAATATAATACTATAAATATACTGATAATTTTTTATGATTACATTACAACTATATTCCTCATTTCAATCAAATTTGAAATAAATGTATCACTCATATTTATGTGTGGACGACTGCCTCCACATAGCAATATGATTGATTTTCCATCACTGGATCACTATGATGGATATAACTATAGATATAAATAATATATGATTGATTTATTATATAATTATGATTCTTTAATTATAAAATATTATTTATCCTTCTTTCCATTAGAAAATTAAAATAGGGTTTATGTGTATGTATGGACTACAATCATCATTAATGGAGTAATTCATTTTTAAATATATAACTTTTATGGATGGTTTAAAATGCGTATGTTATAAAATGATAGTTAATTTTAAGATTAATAATTTTTATTTTTTCATTATTTATAGATTTATATTCATTATAATAATATTATGTAATCATTCAATCAAAATGAAAATGCTTTATTTCTAAATTAATTTGGTTTTCATGAATTATATTATTTTATTTAAAATCCACATATCCAAATTATGTAATTTTAATTTAATAAATGAACTAAATTTTTTAATTCATCATGTAAAAATTATTTTATGAATATTTTGTTTGTAAATTTTCAGAAAAATTTGATTTCTTAGTAAATAGGGAAATGAATTGGTTTTTATTTAAAACTATATTTTATTTTGAAGTTTTTACATATTCAGATTAACATTTTTATTAGCTTAAAAGTATAATTATATCATTTGGGATAAAAATAAAACAATTATTTTCTTTGTAATGAATTTTTTACTTGAATTTGAAATTAAAACCTTTTCAAAGTTAAAAATGCATTTTTCTAAAAAAACTACTTTGTATTGTGTTGTGGGGATTTATTTTTAAATTATATTATACCATTTAAAGGAATTAAATCTTAAAAATTTATGTAAATATTATGAATCCAAATGTAAAATTTTTGAAAATATTTCCCGTTTATTTTTTATCATTATGAATATCAACATTATTATATTTTTGTTACCTCGATATGGGTATATTGGGTAATTAAGGTTATAAATAGTTTGATGAAGAATAAAAAAATTAACTTAATAGTTATATTTATTCTATTGGATAATTTTATTTCATTCAAAATCATCGAAGTGGAAACATATTAGCTTTTTCCATTTACCCTTGATTTTAACCGCTATAATATTTATGTAAAGGATAAATTCAAAAATTTCACTCTCTAATTTCAATATGTGTAATTTTTTGTGCAAGGTAAAAAATTATGATCGGATAAATATATGTATTTTAGATATGTATTAAATTTTTATCAAGTTAATTTATATTTATTTTTTATTTATGGAATAATTATCTTAAATACTTACACAATGCTCACATAATATTTATTCAATTAATATAAAGATAAAATAAATTATTTTAAAAATATTAAAAGTAACATATATTAAAAGAATTATTTTGCTCAAAAAATATTATAGAAAAATATAACATGTCAGGGTTGTGTTGATGTTTCAAATTAAAATCCATTTACTCTAATGTTAGTATCAAAGTCAAATTAAATAAATAGTTTCAAAAATGACATCAACGATATTTTATAATATTTAAATTTTTATTAAATTATTTAAAAATTATCAAATATTTTCTTTCTTAAATTTATATTGGATATGGTTGAGAATATCATTTATGATCTATTTATGGGACACTAATCATTTTATAGTAACTTTCTTGACTCCTTTAATCTAAATAATTTTTATACCGTGGTAAGTGACCAAAGAGTTAATAGGGGGTTAAAATAGATAGTGGTAAAAATATCACCTAAACATGTCAAAATTTTATTGTATGAGATGATTTATAGGATTAAAACACATATATTTTCATTATTTAAATTTTAATCTATTTCCATATAAATTAATTTTTATTATTTTTTTATTTTAAGTAATTACATGAATGAACCCCCCCCCCCCTCACTTATAAAAGGGAACCTCTAATCCTCCCTTCCTTCAACATTTTGAGTAGTATATATTGTTTAATACATACCAAATTCACTTAATTAAATCCCTACCCACATCCAAGAGGCCTTTTTTTATTATAAAACAAAACTATGAAATATTTTGGAATAGACCTTAAGTGGTTGTTTGAAGAAGATGTTTATTTATTACAAAATAATTTTCAATTCATGTCTTCCTATACCTCGTTAAAATAATATTCAACAAGTATGAAATTATAATATCAATATATTCCATATTATTTTATGTTATTATGTTATTTAATTAATCAATATTTATATCCTCTTCCATCTAATGGGAACGAAAACATCTTTCAAGTGTACGTGTGGACTACCATCTCCCCTAAGTGATGTGTCTCATTTTCCATCACTACCTAACATAGATGGTTATAATAATGCATTTAATATATATATATATTTTAAATTCATTAAATATTTATAAATATGTAAATATAATAATTATATTATTTTCTTACCTTTCCATTCATTGAAAACAATAACTTTATTCATGTGTATGTGTGTATTTCCACCATCATGAATCGATGAAATTTGTTTTTATAATCACCGAATGACATGGATTGTATATATATGTGTATTTAAAAAAATAGTACTTTTATATTATTATTATTATTATATTTGATAAAACAATACTTACCTTATTTACATC
Organism: Viscum album; assembly: GCA_963277665.1. NCBI lineage: Eukaryota > Viridiplantae > Streptophyta > Magnoliopsida > Santalales > Viscaceae > Viscum > Viscum album. The sequence goes on along the minus strand of OY728120.1, from coordinate 1,060,253,879 downwards.
ATGATGTTTTAAAAATTTAAAATGTTTCCCATGCCCATGTGTGGTCTACCGTCTCCATGATTGTAATATTGTTCATTTTTCATAACCAAATTAAATCATTGTTATTAAAATTATAATTTATATAAATGATAATAATTTTAGTATAATTATTATTTATAAGATTTAAATGTAACTGTTTTGACTATCATCAACCTACTAAAGTCATTTTGGGCATATGAGTACAATATCATCCAAATTCCTGACATGAACATAATTGATTATGTAAATGATTATAACATGGTAAAAGGAATATTTAAAATGAAAAATTTCATTAATAATGTAAATAATAAAATAATTTTATTATTTACGATAATAAAGAATGTACATGACCATTCAAACTCGAGGGATGGGGAATTTTACTTTATAAACTAATTTTAAATGATTTATAGATTTATTTATGAAATATTTTTGTTCCATGTCCATATTCATAAATAAAATTATATATGTATTTGTATGGAATTTAATTAATTTTACTCTTTATTTTATATCACTTTTTACTTTTTTTAAATAGTTTTCAAAAGTAATATTTTTAGGAATTTTATATGGAATGCTTTGAAAAAAAACAAAAGTAATGTTCAATTTTAACATATATGGAATCAATTGTTATTCCTACCACTGTAAATGTTATTTTATGTTTAAATTAATTTTCAAAATTACATTTTATCTTTAAATAAAACCCCACAATCCCATTTTTTTGGTATTTATAATAATTACTTTAAATGGAATAGATATTTACATATCTATAAATGTTTACTTATGGGTTAAAAGAAATATTTTAGGATTATAATGATGAAAAATGAAATAATTCATGTTTTATTATTTTGATATGATTCATGGATATTTTTTTCCTTAATGTTTGTTTATAAACCATAGATGGTTGTGACCATTATATCACATTAATGCATTCCGAAATGACTATTTTCTCCATGAAATTATATTGGAAGTTAGTTGTATTGGTTATTACACTTATAAGAGTGATTATATGAGTAATATGAAAATGATTTCATAATTTAACTAAATGATTTATCTATGATTTTTATTACTATTTATATTAATATTCTGATTTTACAATGTAATATAATGATATTACATATAATGTAAACTATATGTTATATCATATGGTAGAAAAGTATAACTTTATGGAAATGTTTTCACGAGATATTCATGATTTCCAAGAAATTATTATGATTTTTTAATTAATATTTTTACTTAATTGTTTTATTAGATGTTTTGGGAAGTTATTTTGAGTTCTTGAGTAAAAAATGATTATTTTGAGCCAAAAAATTATTTAGTAAAATGAAACTTTTTATGTGTGTTCTTCTATTGACATGTTTAATTCATTGTTTTTATGTCCCTTACTTTTCTTTTGTTCTCATCCCCTGATTTAAATTATTTTATATATAGTTTTAATGATGATAAGGGACAAATATATGTTCAATATGAAAATTCTAAGGATATGTCATGAAAAGAATCCTTTTTATATCATAAAAGTTTTATTATGTGGAAACTGGATACTAAGGGGAAGTTTCCTCTTTGTGATGTAATATATATTTATGTAATTTTGATCACCTGTTTTTATAAAAATCTTACATTTACAGATCCTAAAATTTTATGTAATGAATTCTAGACCTAAAACTCAAGGTCATGTAATGTTTATGGTTGGTCCTTTATTGTTACTATCATAGGAAAGGTTTTAATAGTTTTAGAGGATATGATAAACTATGTAATAACTTTAAAGAGAATGTTATTTATATTTATCACGATATAGAATTCTAAGATCAACATGTTCCTTTATATTATCAATGTTTGTTCGAAATTATTTTCTATATTAGAAATCAGGAAACTAACATAAGAAGGTTCGATGAAGGAAATATCCTTTCAAATCAGAAACCATGATTGGATGGAATTATAAATGAGTTGTTTACTGTTATTATGTATAAGTTAAAGAATTCTATAAATGGTGGTAGAATACATTATAGATAAAAACTAGAACTACCATAGAGGAACATGTGGATAGTGGATCATTTAATGAGACAAAATTCCCTGTAATCCAAGCGATCTTCTAAGGCAGTTGTAGATTAAGGATCGATTACAGACCTAGAATATATATTCAATGTCAAGGTTATTTTAATCATCAAAATGAAACTCTTTATATTTACTATTTTAATGGATAAGCATATCAATAAAATTCATTGCATAAGAATACTATTGAAAGATAAAATATTGATTTCCTGGAATGAGAGACATTTATGATTCTTTATATTGAGAAATATTTTCTTGGTTGTTCGACTTATAGTGGAAAATAAATTCCAGGAATTGAGTAAGAATAATGAATATTCAATGGCCATGTATAAGGTAAACTTCACTAATTAAGAATGTTTCGTACCAAATTTTTCCAGGATATGGATTTTAAAATTTATTGGTTCTACGCATGATTTAAGTCATTCTATCAAAGGGTACTGGATTAAAATGAATTAAAAAGATATGAGAAAGTTTCCTAATGTACAAAGAATATATAAATGGAGTTTTTAAAATGATCATTTATTCCATGATAATAATCAGAATAAGAGGTTTAGAGGAAGGAAACTATGAAGAATCCATTATAGGAAGATATATGTAAGGTAATAATGTTTTTAGTTTATTATAAGTTTGGTAAAAATCACTCTGGGTAATATATTATGAAATAAATTTAGTGATTATTATGTTGAATGTTTGGTCATATGGATAATGATTTCAAAGAAAATGATCCAGTACTGGTAAGAACAATTTTGATAAATAGACATTATGGTTTTTTATATTTAAATAGATGGTTCATTTTGAGGATGATTGTTTTAAGAAGAATACAAGTGATGGGAATAAATAAGACTAAAAGAAGATGGGTGTGTGGAGATCCTTTATAACTAATTCTTATGATGCAAGTCCATCAAAAGAAGTTGTAATAGGTGCATTTATTTTTTATTCAGATTATACTAATTTCTTATCGAATTTAGGGTCTATGCTTTCATTCAATTTTTGATAAATCTTATGATAAATTGTAACTTTCACTATGATAAATACAACTACAAATTTTGGTAAAAACACATTGGGAATTATTAAGAGGAAATGAAAATATAATTATATTCATGTAGTTTTCCATATAAAATATTTTACTGATAACCATATTCCCTTGACAGTTATAGAATTTTATATTTTTGTTGGTATAAATTTGATATTAGTTTATCATGCTATGAAAGATTAAATATCCAAATAAGTAATTTTATGAAATGATTTTTTGTTTGTATATAATAATTAATTCATACTTTTGAAGAAATATCATCAATCTAAGAAAATAATAAAATAAGGAATCAAAATTTATCTTTCACATATTTTTGGGGATAAGGGAACTGTTTAGTTTCATGATGTGGTAGTAGTAAAATAATATCAAAAATTGTTATGCTTATGAACTACCTTTATTATAACTGTTTTTGAGGTCTATTTTACTTTTTACTTTATATTTTATGTTAGGATAATTTTAAATACCCCTTATTAAATAGATCATGTAAAATTATAAAATTGTAATGAAATTTACAAGTGTTTCTTAATAACGGTTTCATTTGTCCTAGTACTTCCCCATGGGGTTATCTTTTTCTATTTGTTAAAAAAGTACTAAATTTACAGGAGGAAATCCATTTATTAAATATCTTTGGGTAAAATCAAATTTAATAATAAGTATTTTTCCTTGTTTTGATGATTTATTTATTGTCTTCAGGGAGCTCATTATTTTTTAATGATTTATCTTAGGTTACAGTACCATTATCTAAAGATTGAGGAATAAATACATAACACAAAATTTCAAATTAGATGTGTGCATTATGATTTTTGGGTTATTCCATTTAGGTTGTTAATTCAATAGTTCTATTCATATCACTAATGAATAGATTTTTACCTGAGAATTTGGATGAATTTTTATGTTTTTTTATTGATGATATATTGGTTTATTAAAATATTTATGAGGGTTTTGAATAATATCTAAGGATTTTTCTATAACCCTAAAATAAAATACGTTAAATGTAAATTTAATTAATTGTGTTTATTGGTTATAGAAGATTTAATTCCTATGATATATCAGAAATTAATGTGGAATTAATTTTTTATCCTTTTAAAACAAAAATGGTTGATGAGTGTCCAAGACATACAAATATTACTAAAATTCATCATTTTCATTTTTTAATAATATATTATTGACATTTTTTGAAAACATTTCATGGTAATATATCCTACTAACCAAGTTACCATATAAAGGATTATGGTTTATATGGATAAATGAATGTGATGAATGCTTCAAGGAATTGTAATGAATATTAGTGAATGCTCTATTTTTGGCCATGCCATCAAAAATATTGACTTTGATATCTATCGTGATTATTCAATGAAAGTAATAGGTATTTTTAATGCATAATTTTTTGGTAAATTACTTATTCTTCATGTAAATTAAAAACCCTTGATAAAAAATATCCTTCACATGACCTTGAAGTAAAATTTTTAGTGTTTTCTTTAAAATTTACAGACATTATTAAGATTGAATTAATTATGAAATATATATTGATAATAAAATTATGAAATATATAATCACTTAGGAATAATGTTTCATGAAAAAATGAGATGGATATAATAGATAATGGATTATGACTACACAATTCGTTACAATCAAGGTAAGGAAAATAGAGTAGTTGATACTTTGAGTCAGAAAGATAATGCTGCATTAATTATGCTATTTCTAGAACATGATCCTTTGGTTAAGGATTTTATGAGTGTTAGATTAGAAATTGTGCAGGCCAGAACACCCTCTATTTTTTAGGTGTGAGTACAATAAAATTTATCAGAATAAACTAATAAATCTCATATGTAATAACATGAGTTGCCTGAAAATGTTTAATTGGATAAGAAAAATATTCTTCGTAATTTAATATTGAAAAAATGTGTTTTGAGATTCAAAAAAAAGGTTATGTGCTTTATCTGACCCCCAATTGAAGAATGATCTATTTATTGAGGCTCATTATTCTATGTTTTATGTTCATCCTATAAGCACAAAAATATTTATAGAACTTCAAGATAATTTCTTGTGGGAAAGAATGATGAAATATATTGTTAATTTTAGGATATTTTTTACCTCTTAAAAGTTTATAGTAAAGTGAAAATTACTATAAGGGATTCTTCTCACTTTCTGATCGCATAATTGGAAATGGGAAAATATATCCATGGATTTCATGGTGGGATTACTATAAATTATTGAAGTAAATATTCATTTTAGGTAATTTTTTAATGACTAACTAAATCTGTACATTTACTTCCCATTAAAGGTACTATGTATTTAGTTCAACATGTATTATTATAACTCAATGAGATAGTATGGTTACATAGATTTTCTCTATCCATTAAATCTGACTATGATCCCAAATTTACTTCTTATTTTTAGAAATCCCTTCAAATGTATTTGGGTACAAAATAAAATTTCCTTATATATTTTCATTCATAATTTCATGGAATGTCTAAGATTATGATTTAGAACCTATAATAAATTCATCAATATCAATGTATTTCTAAGTATGTTGGGATAAATATATTTCATAAATATAATTTTCTTATAAAACCAGTTTTTATTCAAGTATACATATTTCAACTTTAAAGGAATTATTTGGAATGTGGTGTTAGAATCATTATTTATGGGATGAATTATGTGAAATAAAATTGATGAGACGATAATTATTAAAACAAATGGTTAATAATTTAAATATGATTCAATAATATATTAGGATGGCTCAGAGTAGGTTGAAAAAATATATATATAACTGAAGGGAATATCTTTTATTCATAGTACGTGATAATGTTTATGTTAATGTATCTTCATGGAAAAATGCTATTCGGTTTTATAAAAGTTGAATATATGTTCTCAGTTTATTGAAGCATTATAAATCTAGATAAATTTTGATCAGTTTCATAATGAGTGGCCTTGCCTCTAAGTTTATCTTTAGTACATGGTGTATTTTAGGTTTCTTGTTAAGAAAGTATGTTCCAAATGCATTTAATGTTTTTGATTCCATAAGTAGTTTAGTTAGGAGAGACATGTTTGTATGAGAAATATACCATATATATTCATTACTATAGAGATCATTCGTTATGGAATAAGTTGACTCACCATGTATTGGTTTGTGTAAAATCCATGTGATTAATAAAACAATATGTGTATTTAAAAATGTTATGATGAAAATACATCCTAACTTGTTTATGTAATAATTAAAATTTCACGGTTGAAATTTTAGAAAGATTGGAAGAATGTAACAACCAAGGTAATCGTAAGATAAATAATTTTAATATATTCATTAATTATAGATTTTTATTCATTATAATAATATTAGATAATTTTTTAATTAAAAGGGGACAAGCATTATTTCTATATACATTTGGTTTTCATGAATTATATGGTTTTAAAGTATGAATTTTAAAAAAAATAATTTAAATTTGAATAAATTAAAAATAGTTATTAATTAATCATGTCAAAAAAAATTAGGATTAGTTTTTGAGAATATTTTAAAAGATTTAATTTTAAAATGAATAGTTAAGAATAATAGTTTTTTATTAAAAACTATATTTTATTTTAAATTTATTTTCAATGTGATATTATATTTTGGATTATTTATAAAATTTTATTTTTCCCTTTTAATAAACAATATACCAATTTTTGTATCTGTATTGAAAATTATACTTGAATTTTTCGCAAAAACAATGTTATACTTACAATGGAATTTTTCTAAAAATATGTTTTTCTTCATGATTTTCAGGATTAATTTTAATTAAAATTTGACACTTTAATCATTTCAATGTTATAATATGAATTAATTAATTGAATATGGACACAAAAATTTGGTAATTGGATCTATTTAAAAAAAATTCATTATGAATATTATCCTTAGTAAAAAAATTACCTTAGTAAGGGGTATATTCGGTAATTATAGTGGGGAATAATATTACAAGGACTGAAAAATTACACTAAAACTTGTATTTATATAATTGGTTGAGTATTTTTTATCCAAAATAATCTAATCTTATGAAATATGAACTTTTACTTTCATATATCCATGATTTTTAACTTTCAAATATCTATGTGAAGGATAAAGTCAAAATTATCACTCTCTTACAGTTAATATATGTAATAGTTTATGAGAGGGATAAAAATAAGTTATGTTATGTTATAAATATTTATTATAAATTTGAATGAATATTTTTACCAAGTAATTTTATTTTAATTTTTTAGTGATGCTATGATTACCTTATATTATTATATAATGCTGACATGGTATTTATTCAATTAATTGAAAATACAATAAATGGTTTAAATAATATTAAAACAAATATAATTTTAATTAATTATTATTTTAAATGAATTCTAGGATAAATATAACATTTTTTGGATGTGTGAAAGGATAACATTCAAATTCCTATGTTTTCATGTTGTTTTCAAAGTCAAATGGAATGAATAGTTCCAAAAATGATATTAATGATATTTTATAAAATATAATGTTTTATTAAATGATTTAAAATTATTAAAAATCATATCTTCTTCCAATTTAATGGTATGTGGTTTTGAATATCAAACATTGTAAAATTATGAGTCACATGTCTTTTATAGTAACTTTCATGGCTCATTTTGTGTTAAATGTCATGATATCATGGTAAGTGTCAAAACAGTTAACTAGGATTAAAACCAAAAGAAATTGGTTGAAAACATCACCTAAAAATATCCAAATTTAATTATATTAGACTATTTCAACTCATAATATTCTTATATATGAATTTTTTTAATTATGATCAGTTTTTATGTGAAAATTAATTTATTTTAATTTAATATTTTACATAATTACATTAGTTCCCCTCCCCCCGCCCCACACACACGCTTATAAAAGAGCACTTGTTCTCCTCTCATAATCGAACATTTTGAGAACTATATCTCAACCAATAGATTCTAAAATACATTTTTTATACCCTTAAACACATCCAACTATCCTTTGTTAGAATATAATACCAACCAATGAAATATTATGGTGTAACCCTTAAGAGGTTATCCAAATAATATGTATAGTTCTCAACCAATCATTTTATATTTACTTCTTGTTCTACATCCATAAAACATGAATCATCTATGATGAAATAATAGCATCAGTATATTACATTTAATTATAAATTATTATGTTAGTGGAATAATCAATATCCATATCATCTTTCATCTAGTGAAGAATGAAAATATCATTCGTGTGTAGCGATGGACATCCACCTACACAAAACGATGGGTTTCATTTTCCATTACTGCCTCACAAGGGTGGTTATAATGACAGATTAAATATATATATATATATTAATATTAATGATAATAATTATATATTTTTTATTCTATAAAAGTAAAATATATTCTGTTTTCTTACATTTCTATTCATTGATAGATGATAATGTTGTTTTTGCATACTTGTGGATTACGACCACCACAAAGCAATTTGAATTTGTTAATCATTGTATCACGTGGATGATATATATATTTTTATTTAATGAAATAATATGATATTTATGATATAATTATTATTATATGATGATAAAATAACACTTACCTTTTTTCCATTGTGATCCTCGAAAAATGAAAAGGTTACCCATGCCTACGCATGGCCAACCATCTCTTTGATTGTAACATAGTTCATTTTTCATAACCATATTTCCAAGTTACATTTAAAATTACAGTGGATAAAAATTTATAATAATTTTAGGATTATTATTATATATATGGTGGAATAATGATCTCTTTGGTCATAATCAACCAACTAATGTCATTTTAGACATATGAGTTGAATGTCATCAAAATGTCCAACTAGAACATAATTGAAAAATTAATTCATTATAACAAGGTAAAGGGAATAACAAAATAGAAAAGGGATATTAATAAAGAAATTATTTAACAATATTTTATTTTTATATAATATAAGTAAATTATGTTAAAATTCATATTTGAGGTAAGGGACACTTTACCTTAAAAACTTCGATTTAAACATTTTATAGATTTATTTTTTGAAAAATATTCCTCTGTTTATATATTCTTAAAAAACAATGATTGTATTTATGTTGATGTAAATTACTTATAAAGGTCATTTCATTTCGATTTTTACTTTGTTTAAAAAAAATCAAAAGGAATATTTTTACATATTTTATACACGAGATTATGAAAAATAACCAAATGAATGTTCTATTTTAATGTATATAGTTTCAATGGTTTTTCATTCCAATGTAACCAGAATTTGATGTTAGTATTCCTTGTCAATCATTCATGTTTTCTTCAATGTTAAATTCTTCTTCCCATTGTTGTAATCATTTTAAAAATTTATTTAAAATGTTGTGGATATTTTAAAATATGGAAATTATTTTATGGGTGAAAACTATTTTTAGGAGTGTGATTAGGAAAAATAAATTTTTTCATGTTTTATTATTTTTTTATAGTTATTGGATATTGTTTAGGATGAATTTTAGTTCCATTATATACCAAGGATGTTTGGGTTCCTTATAGACCTCCAATACATTGTGTAAATATTATCTTCCCTTGAGAATTATGTTTGAAGTTGATTATAATGGTTATTTAAATTATAAGAGTGATTTAAAAAGTTATATTAAAATGATGTCCCTTGTTACCTACATTTTTTATCTTTACATTCATTATGGTTTTATCAAAAAAAATTCTCATGGTAGGATAATTATTTTACATTGTATGTAATGTGTATTCTACTTATTTAAGGGGGAAGTATAAAATTCAGAAAAGATTCAAAGAAGCCATTATGAGTTTTATTTTTTCCATTAATATTTATAGTGAAAAGTTTTATATAATCATTGGGAAGAAAATTTTATTTATTGAGTAAGAACATGTTTACTTTTGGATTGAACTTTATTTTGAAAAATGAAAATTTTTATGAGTGTTTATGGACTAATGTATTTATTTTTTCTTTTGATATAATTTAATGATAATTATGTGATCATTCTATGTTGTAACATTATTTCCATATGGTTTTAATGATGGGTTGGGGAAAGGATGAGGTTAAGATGAAATATTTTAAGGTATATCATAAAAAATATAACATGTTATATTATAAACGTTTTTTGTTATAAAAATGGATACTAAGTATAAGTTTTCACTTTGTGATGTAATATTTATTTATCTAATGTTGACTCTCTACTTTCTAAAACTATAAGCCCTGAATATCATCAAATGTAAGAGAATAAATTATTGACATAAAACTGAATATTATTTAATTTTTAAGACTTGGAATTTACATATGTAATAAATATATATGATATATATAAAATTAATTATATTATAGAGATGATTTAAACATTATAAATGTATAGGGATTGGAACTACTGAACTCAAATTCCAATGGAAAAAACATTTATCACCTAGAATAGTGATTTTATTAAAGAATTTTTAATGAGTTGGTGATAATATGTTATAAGTTAACAACATATTATATAATAATTATGGATATTGTTCTAGTATGGAATATTAATTTATTTAAATTTATTTTACATGACTTTAGAGTGATTACAAGGAAATAGAAACATGAGGTAAGGGTTTTATGTTACAATTTCACTTTTTAGTGGGATTGTTTGTGATTAAATTTTTTATAATGAAATTATATAATCTATCTGTCAAAAACATTAGGTATTTTCTTACAAAATTGTAATTTATAGAAAACAAATATTTTTCTTATATTTTACTCTATCTGTATAATCAATGGTCTATAAGAATGTTTTTAAGGAAAAATAATTTTGTTTTCGATTAAGTTGGGAATATTTTCTTCAAATTACATGTTTTCTTAAAAATTATTCAAAGAATATTTTTTACTACTATACAAGGACTTATTAAAGTAATGTTTACCCATTTTTACTTTCAATAAAAAGGATTAAAATAAATATACTTGTATATTTTTCAAATGAGGTACATTTTATCAAAGGTGTGAAGGAAATATTTGATTTAACATAAAATAAATGAATGGATTTTTTCACTATACTAAATAATATATTCATAGAATAATATATTGAGTAACTTAATAGTGATTTTTGAAGAAAATATTTTCCATAAAATTTGGAAATTCTTAGTTTTTAAAAAAGTTATTTCAAAATAAATAGGGTATTTAACAAAGTAAATATTGAAGTGATATTTTAAAGTAATTTTTTATCTATGATAACATCCCATGATGTTGCTTATGATTCCCTTGGGAGATTATCCAACGATACAATCCTTATTCATGATTTGGATGGTTTTTTATATTGATGATGAAATATTGATGAAACTCATTTTTTTTCTACGGGTTAATATATGATGAAATTGTATATGTGTTTATGATCTTGAATAATATATATTAATGTATTATGTGATGGATTGGAATTTTATATCCCAATAATTAATTAGGTAAATATTAATTTAATATGTGATCAATGGCTGCATAATAAGTTATCCCAATCCGGAAAAAGTGTACATGGGTGGTTATCCAATGCCCTAAAGGATATATGAGAGTCTATCCCTAGTACAAAGTAAGTACATAGTTGTTTAGACCAATATTAACATGTAATGAATTTCTTGGTTGGTATCCTAGAGATAGTATTTGTACAGTTTGGAATATAAAACCCATAATTTCACTATTTTATTACATTATATTATTCCAATGTTATGATTTCATGGACTATATTCATTGATTCCTTTATGATTAAAGTATTATGAATGGTTAAGATATATACTATGAGTCGTTAATATGATCTATTAATTACTGGGTATTATTATCAAATGTTAAGAACATGTTCTCATACTATTACAATTATGTTATATATAAAAATGATCATTTATTTATATCTCTCTTATTTACCCTTACTGAGAATCTAAGATCATCGTTTATTATGTTTCATTTTCCCCAATATATGAAGATAATTTTAAAGTATAATATGTCTAATAATGGTTCGAGTAGTGAAGATCTTAGTGGGAGATGATTTATATCTTTTATGTTCCAGGTTTTTATGTTTCCAAGATTCTAAAGACATTAAACCATTATAATTAGAGCATAGATTATAATTATTTGTGTGGATTATCCATCTAATAATTTGTAATATTTTTGTTTGAAATTCAAGGGTCGCATAAATTTATGTCTTGACTAGTTCTACATTGTAAGAAATCTAGCACATAGTATTTTTAAATGGATTTAATTCTCAAAATCATACCTCCTGGTATTAACTTTATATATTCATTATTATAAGGATTAAGTTGGAATGTAATTCATTCCTTCAAATTAATATATTTAACCCATTTTGATGTGTAACTCCATAAAAACTCATATGTTGTTTTGTTCGTGAAAAATTAGAAGAAAATATATTTATCAATATCCAAATGCATTATATCTATAGGGTACAAAAAAAATTCAATTAAAGGTTTAAAATTATATAAAATTATCAATTCAAAAATAATTTAACATAGAGCACCAAATATAAAACAACCATATTTCTAGAACCATTCATAATCCTCAAGGATGGTGGTAAGTCTAAACAAGATTACCTCAACCAAAAGATATATTACTCAAGAGATATTCCAATTCATCCTATCTAGAATGCATAATTTTAGTAAAATATATTCATAAACTAAATTATGCTAATAAATTAATTATAAACAAAATTTTTCAAAAAAAAATTAATTCCATTATCATACCTATCATATAACTCCTTATATGAAATTATTATAACATTGAATCTATATAAAAATAATAACCTTAATCATATACATAATAACAATTGGAACAATTTATATCTATGAATAAATGAGGGAATAAATTTTCAATAAATTAGAAAATCACATTTTAAACATGAGATCAATATTAATGAAAAACTCATAAAAAATGATAAACACTTTATAGTAAAGTTAACCTTATACACATTCCATAATTTTGAATATTAAAAAATTATATTCATTTTATAATATAAAATAAATAATATAATTCACTATACAACATTTAAATTAAATATATGATGCTATAATAAATATACAAATTTTACAATTAAATTATTTTATATAAGCATTTGACATAATATAAAGAGAATATACTTCTATTACTATTTAATCCATGATCAAATCAATCATAAAATCTACTTTTGATGTGGTTTGAATTGTTTCCAAAAATAAGAACTATAATTTGAACTATTAAAACAAATAATTATAAAAAATATATAATTCAAAATATAACCATTTTTATATTTATCCTTATTTTTTATGTTGTAAACAATTTTTAAATCAAATTTATATTGTCAATCTAAAAACATTATATCTAAATTGTTAGTCATTCCATAAATGTTTTAACAATTTAATATACATAATATGCATATGAAATTCATAAATATTATGTCCCATGTAATATTTATTCTCTCGTCTTTCATTAATATATGAATGAATAATAATATATAATTATTAACTTACCTACTAAATTAATCCCCTCATAAAAATAAAATATAGGGTAAAAAATTTATATATGTAAATATTTAAAAGAAGTAGATATATAAAAAAATAGATAATTTATAAGTCGAAAAAATAATAATAAAATTAATATTTAATATTGAATTTATTCCAAACAATATCCATTTTTAAGGTAAATTCTTATCATTAATAAATTATTTATAAACAATAAGAAAATTTTGCCAAAATATTAAATATATCCATTTTCACATGAATCATATTTTATTATTGATATGATGATATTCAATCATAAACCAAAATTCAATCAATAATTATCGTTAAATATGAGATATTAAATGTAATGGCACAATGTTTTTATATATAAATATACATCATTTAATATGGGCATTCCATATATAAAATTTGGATCCTCATAAAAAAAATGGGGGTTTAGATTATTTGGAGACTACATTTATAAAAATATTATATAGATAAATTCTTCATCATCTCTGTAACATCTTATATTTTAAGGAACACTATTTTTCTTCTCTAAGGGATTTTATCTTGGGTTTTGGGAAAATCAGATGTTTTTTCCTTCCAGAGGAAAAAACATGAAATGGTTCGGGCCACTACGTCCATATATAACGGATCTTCTTGGACATGTATATGACTTGTTATTGTAACATCCCAGGTAAATAAAGAATAAAGAATTTTCATATTTATTAATATTTACGAATTAAATATTAATTTTAATTAAAAGGTGTTTCTACGTTCGATAGCGTACTCAGTACGCAACGATGAGTTTCTTTGAAAACTTACGTTTCACACAAGTAATAAAATAATATTATTTTAAATGTTAGTTAAAAAGTAGCCATTGTACTGGAGGGAATGGATAGAAATAACTAAAATATGATTATATATGTTTTTAAATGTTTTTACATTTACCCAATAAAAGATAAAGGCCTAAAATACGGAAAGAGTTCAATTTTAGGCATTTATACCCTAATTTTCACGAAAGGTCCACTTATCACCTTTTGACGGAGAACCGTAATTAAATATAGTTTTGATCGATCTTATAAATTATATTGGACCAAATATAACTCTTCTTTAGAATTGGGACATCAAAATTTATTTTGTGTAAATTTTTGGTACCTTTCTGATAAAGTTCTTTTTTTAATGAATAGTGTAAAATGTTGTATTTTAATTCAAAACCTCTTTTTAATCTAATTTATTTATATGATTAGATTATCATTTGAATTGTTTTTAAAGTGAAATTAGAAAATATTTTTACCATTAAATCCAATAGTGGTTGTTGGAATTTATTTCACTTTGAAATCGGACTTAAACTAGTGTCAATCTTTTGATACTTATTGTTTCATAAAAACACGCTATTTGCTCTGACAGCGGGAATTAATTATTAAATTAATTAATGTGACTTATATGTTTTGAATTTTGTAAAATAGACTTCATTTTCGAATTTGGAATATCAAATATAGCTCAGGGTGAATTTTTGGGATTTTTCCGAAAAACTTCAATTTTTGATGAATAGTGAAACCACTAAGTGGTACTTATAAAAACTGATTTTTCCGTTTAAATGAAATTTTTCCATCTTTGTGTTTTGAATTTCAAAAATCCGACATACATGGTTTTCATTAAGAAGTAAAATGTGGTTCAATGGGATAAAAATATTTTTTTGGGGAATAGTAACTTATTTAGTTTTTAATCGCGATTAGTGGTAATTAGTGTAGTTTATGGTAAAAATAATGCTTTAATAAAATAAGATGAGCTTGACACATGTCCTACCCTTATTGGTTGTGTCAAGGCCGACCAAGACAAGCCATGGGTCAACTTGGGGACCCCA
Organism: Viscum album; assembly: GCA_963277665.1. Taxonomy (NCBI): domain Eukaryota; kingdom Viridiplantae; phylum Streptophyta; class Magnoliopsida; order Santalales; family Viscaceae; genus Viscum; species Viscum album. The sequence goes on along the minus strand of OY728120.1, from coordinate 1,060,238,484 downwards.
TGGAGACATTTTGGTTGGGAAATGCCATAAATAACTTTTTATTTAATGTAAACGTAAAAATGACACAAACATAATATGTTTTGCGAAAAAAATTTTTACATGGGGTTATAATTATCATATTTTTTATTATAAATAGTCATTGGAAAGAAAAAACGATTTCCTACATCATAGTATTTTTTTATAATTTTTAGACATTAAATAAATTAAATTATTTATGACATAATAATGATGCAGCGATGACATCATTATTTGATGATTTAAATAAAATGGAAAGATAATGTAAAATATATGAACTACACATGTCCAAAACCAATTGGATGAGTGGATTTCGAACCCTTATCACCTTATCCACGAATTATATCATTGTGGGACCTTTTAAAACCGAAACACATTTTCAAATAAAGTAATATTTCTTAGCTTTCCAAAAGTGCCCCTCCTCTCCTCTTATAAAAGGCCCCCACTTCTACCACATTTCACACACTCCTCAAGCCTTTGGCTCGGCCAACCCCTACCGAATTACTCTCTCCACGTCCCTCTCCTCATCCTAGAGGATTACCTTTGGGAAGAATCCTTTCAAAGGAAGCCTTTAGGCTCAAATCAAAAGGAGTTACACTTTTAAAGGTAATTCATTCTCTCTTGTTCATCTGTTTTATTTTGCTTCTCCAACCCTCTAAACTCTTTTTATTTAATTATTTTTTAACAACACCGGTATCTTCAATATACTAGGATGTTTTTATAAGATTTATTCGAGTTACACTCTCACACAACTACAACAAATGGTTAAAGAACATACGGTTTCTGTGGTTGGCGAAATTCTGCCTCCCAAAACGATGATTGTTCAATACTCATTTAACACCTTCAAAGGTGGCCATTATGATGTCACTATTTTTATATATGATATATGATATGTTTATGTTTTCCTTATGCTTCTGTTTTTTTTTCATTTTGGGCATACCTTTATGGTTTTCATTATGGGTAAACACGATATCTTCATTTAAGGAAGTGCGGACTACCGCCCCCTCAAAGTGATGTGATTCGTTAATGCCATATGTGGGATGTGTAAAGGATGGATTTAAAGTTATTATATATGATGTTATACTGGAATTATTATATACCTCTATATCATTATTATTTCTTTCCATTAAAGTATGAGATAGAAATGAAAGTATCGTTCATGCGTACGTACGGCTTACCGTCTCCATGAACGGTGCATTTCATTTCTTATCCCCAAATGTAATGTAATATTAAAAGTACAAGTATATAATGGATATATATAATTAATAATATATCTAAATGATGAATATAATTATGGAATTAAAATATACATACCTCTCATTTAGTTTTAGTTCCATTAATATGACAAAGAAATGAAAGTAGCGTTCATGCGTACGTACGGCTTCCCGTCTCCATGAACGATGCATTTCATTTATTACCTCTAAATGATTATGTAATATTATAAATACATGTATATTCTAGATATATATGATATATATGATATCCAAATCAGGAATTTCATTCTGGATATAAAGAACTTTTGACCACACGAACAACATGTAATTGTAAGAAGTCAACTTTCGACTTAAGAACCAAATATTGACAAAACAAACATTATTAACATAAATGGTTAAATAATGTTTATAACATGGAAATAAGTGATATAAAAGGAATAATTAACTTTAAAAAGGTTCTTAATCAAGTATAAATTAACTCAAGTTTATTATTCAGGACGTCAAAGAACGATCGAGTCAAGTCGGACCCGAGGTAAGGGATTTCGTCTCAATCTCCTTTCATTGAGGCATATTTTATTTTATACACAACTTTATTTTATACGGTGTATAAAACCCTTTGACTTTTACTTTTATACAAAAGGAATCTTTTTCTACGAAGCATTTTACTAAATGACAAAAAGGAATGTTTTTTAACGTACGCGGTGACAACGACCTTTTCCGCCGCCGCGAGTATTATTTGGTCTTTGCCTTTCTCAACAAGCCGTAATGTTTTTAGAATAAAATAAATACCATATACTCTTTTATGTATTTTGGTATTGAAAATGGTTTTGAAAAAGGATTCTATTATGTCGATATATTTATGATATATTGTGATTGAAATGTGGAAATGTTATCATTCCTTTATATTGGTTTTATGTTTTATGATTTTATACTGGTACTTGGACATTTTAACGGGTGGTTACGTTATAAACCATATGACGGGTGGTGCCGTGAATACCAGGACGGGTGGTTACGTTATAACCTCCAATGAATTGGGTATGGAAGTCGGCCATATGGCTATTCCATTAAGTATGTATGGAAATTGGCCGTATGGCTATTCCATTAAGTGATATGTGTGGAAGTCGACCGTATGGTTATTCCACTTAAGTACGTTTATGTCCCAAGTTACCTTTATATATGTTATGTGTTCTTTATATGGGTTTTATGGTAATACTTTGGTTACAAAAAGGTAAGTAATGATACTTTATTCAGTGAAGAGTTTTTACTACTTCATGAAGGTGAAGGTATTACTTTGATAGAGTATACATGGTTTACTTGATTTTGAAAAACTAACAGTTTTCATTCTTTGTGTATCCCTTACTGAGCTTTTTATGCTCACCCCAAGTTTTTTTGAAATGTTTTTCACAGGACTTAATGTGTAATAAAGTCAAGGATGGGATCAAGGGAATGTCATGCTATATAAAACATGGAACTAGACATGTTTCTTTCAAGGGTTTTATTATTATGGAAACTTAGTATAAGTGACTACCTTGTAATCTTTTAAGATGTAATAGTTATGTTCTAATTCTCTAAAACTCTAAACCTGAAAAGATCCTCAATGTGAATTATTCGTTTAATTCAATATTAAGTAAGGTTTAAGGTCGGGGCCTTATAGTTGGTATCAGAGGTCGGTTTAGACATCTTTAGGAGTTAGAAAAGTGTTAAATTATAATATGATTGAAATGATATAGCATTTACGGATTACCATGTTGCTTCACCTAAGATATTTCTATGTTCAGAATGGTTTTTCATAGAGGAAACAGAACTGATTTTCTGGGAAGGCATACAGAGGCAAATGACCTTCCAAATCACCATACTAAGATGGTCAGAATCATAATTGAGTAGTTTACTTCAGTGATGGCTCGGTTGAATCAGGTGATAAATTTTTGGTTGTTTTCATCGATGATATTTTGGTGTTTTCTAAAAGTAAAGAGGAGCATGAAAGTCATTTAAGGGTTTTTTTGCAAACCTTAAAAGAAAAGAAATTGTATGGGAAATTCAGCAAGTGTGAGTTTTGGTTGCAACAAATTTCTTTCCTTAGTCACATTATTTCTAAAGATGGGATAACCGTTGATACTGCTAAAACAAAAGTTGTTGAAGAATGGCCAAGACCCAAAAATGTAACCGAGATTCGTAGTTTCCTTGGTTTGGCAGGCTATTACCGAAGGATTGTTAGAAATTTTTCACGGTTATCTGGTCCAATGACTAAGCTAACTCAGAAGGGTGTTAAGTTTATCTGGACAAAAGAATGTGATGATTGTTTCCATGAACTGAAAAGAATATTGGTGAATCATCCAGTTTTGGCACTTCCTTCCAGAAATAGTGAGTTTGTCATATACAACGATGCTTCATTGAAAGGACATGGTTGCGTCCTAATGCAGAATGATCAGGTAATTGCTTATGCTTCATGACAATTGAAAACACATTAGGTGAATTACCCTACACATTATTTGGAATTAGCTGATGTTGTTTTTGCTTTGAAAATTTGGAGGCATCATTTGTATGGAGTAAAGTGTGAAATATATATTTATCACAAAAGTTTAAAGTATATATTCACTCAGAAAGAATTGAACATGAGACAAAGGAGATGGCCAGAATTAATCAAGTATTATGATTGTACGATTCACTACCATCCGGGAAAAGAAAATAAAGTGGCTGATGCTTTGAGTAGAAAAAGTAATTCTTCATTAGCAATGTTGCGTTTGGAACGTGATCCTTTGGTTAAAGATTTGATGAACTTTGGAATAGAAGTTTTTGGTGCAGGATGTTCTTCTGTTTTGTTTCAGGTATTAGTGAAATCTTCTCTATCAGATAGAATCAAGAAAGCACAGAAGTAAGATAGTGAGTTGCAGAAAAAGGTAGATCTGTTTCAGAAAGGTAAGTTGCCTGAATTCAACAATGATAATGATTGCATTTTGAGGTTTGGGAAGAGGTTTTGTGTGCCTTGTGATTCACAGTTGAAGAATGAGTTGTTATGTGAGGCTCATAGTTCCCCGTTTTCAGTTCATCCTGGCAGTACTAAGATGTACAGAGATCTGCGGGAGTATTACTGGTGGGATAGAATGAAAAAAGAGATTGCTGATTTTACTGTGAAGTGTCTGACTTGTCAGCAGGTTAAAGAAGAGCGGCAGTTATCGAAAGGGATGCTTCAGCCTTTACCAGTGCCAGAGTGGAAATGGGAAAACATATCCATGGAATTTGTTGTGGGATTACCGAGGACATCTCAAGGTAATAATGCAATCTGGGTTATTGTTGATTGCTTGACTAAATCTGCTCATTTCCTTGCTATACGAGATACTTTTTCCCGAGATCAACTTTCCCATTTGTATCTTAAAGAGATAGTCAGGTTACATGGAGTTCCCCTCTCCATTGTATCTGATCGTGATCCCAGGTTCACTTTTAACTTTTGGAAAGGCCTTCAGAAGTCATTGGGTACTGAATTAAATTTTAGTATATCTTTTCATCCTCAATTAGATGGGCAGTCAGAACGAAAAATTTAGACCTTGGCGGATATGCTACGAGCATGTTCGTTGGATAATCAGGGAAGTTGGGACCAAAAACATTCTTTGGTTGAGTTTTCTTATAATAACAGTTTTCATTCCTATATACAGATGGCACCTTTTGAGGGATTATATGGGAAGCGATGTCGAACTCCAGCATTTTGGGCTGAAGTGGGTGAAAGGAAGCTGATGGGACCAGAATTGGTAGAAGAGATGGCAGAAAAAGTTCAGTTGATTCAGAAGCACATGAGAACAGCTCAGCGTAGGCAGAAGAGTTATGCGGATAACCGGAGGAAGGATCTATCTTTCGAGGTAGGTGATCATCTTTTTCTCAAGGTTTCTCCTTGGAAAAGTGTGATGAGATTTGGTAAGAAATGAAAGCTGATTCCAAGGTTTATTGGACCATATGAAATTCTGGAGAGAGTTGGATCAGTTTCATACCGGGCGGCTTTACCTCCGATTTTATCTCAGGTACACAATGCTTTTCATGTTTCAATGTTGAGAAAGTATATGCCAGATCCATATCATGTTTTGAGTCCAGAGGTAGTTCAGCTAGAAGAGAACCTATCTTATGAAGAACAACCAGTCGAGATTCTTGACCACATGGAGCAGGTGTTACGGAATATGGTGATTCATCAGGTAAAGGTTTTGTGGAAAAACCATGTGATTGAAGAGGCAACGTGGGAATCTGAAAATGCTATGAGGGATAAATACCCCCACTTATTTTGATAAATGAATAAAATTGTGAGGACACAATTCCCAAAAGGGGGAAGGATGTAACATCCCAGGTAAATAAAGAATAAATAATTTTCATATTTATTAATATTTACGAATTAAATATTAATTTTAATTCAAAGGAGTTTCTACGTTCGATAGCGTACTCGGTACGCAACGTTGAGTTTCTTTGAAAACTTACGTTTCACACAAGTAATAAAATAATATTATTTTAAATTTTAGTTAACAAGTAGCCGTTGTACTGGTGGGAATGGATAGAAATAACTAAAATATGATTATATATGTTTTTAAATGTTTTTACATTTACCCAAAAAAAGATAAAGGCCTAAAATACGGAAAGAGTTCAATTTTAGGCATTTATACCCTAATTTTCACGAAAGGTCCACTTATCGTCTTTTGACGGAGAACCATCATTAAATATAGTTTTGATCGATCTTATAAATTCTATTGTACCAAATATAACTCTTCTTTAGAATCGGGACATCAAAATTTACTTTGTGTAAGTTTTTTCACCTTTCTGATAAAGTTCTTTTTTTAATGAATAGTGTAAAATGTTGTATTTTAATTCAAAACCTCTTTTTAATCTAATTTATTTATATGATTAGATTATCATTTGAATTGTTTTTAAAGTGAAATTATAAAATATTTTTACCATTAAATCCAATAGTGGTTGTTGGAATTTATTTCACTTTGAAATCAGACTTAAACTAGTGTCAATCTTTTGATACTTATTGTTTCATAAAAACACGCTATTTGCTCTGACAGCGGGAATTAATTATTAAATTAATTAATGTGACTTATATGTTTTGAATTTTTTAAAATAGACTTCATTTTCGAATTCGGAATATCAAATATAGCTCAGAGTGAATTTTTGGGATTTTTCCGAAAAACGTCAATTTTTGATGAATAGTGAAACAACTAAGTGGTACTTATAAAAACTGATTTTTCTGTTTAAATGAAAATTTTCCATCTTTGTGTTTTTAATTTCAAAAATCCGACATACATGGTTGTCATTAAGATGTAAAATATGGTTTAATGGGATAAAAATTATTTTTTGGTGAATAGTAACTTATTAAGTTTTTAATCGCGATTAGTGGTAATTAGTGTAGTTTAAGGTAAAAATAATGCTTTAATAAAATAATATGAGCTTGACACATGTACTACCCTTATTTGTTGTGTCATGGCAGACCAAGACAAGCCATGGGTCAACTTGGGGACGCCATGGAGACATTTTGGTTGGGAAATGACATAAATAACTTTTTATTTAATGTAAAAGTAAAAATGACACAAACATAATATGTTTTGCGAAAACAATTTTTACATGGGGTTATAAAGATCCGATTTTTGATTATAAATAGTCATTGGAAAGCTAAAAATATTTCCTACATCATAGTATTTTTTTATAATTTTTAGACATTAAATAAATTAAATTATTTATGACATAATAATGATGCAGCGATGACATCATTATTTGATGATTTAAATAAAATGGAAAGATAATGTAAAATATATGAACTAAACATGTCCAAAACCAATTGGATGAGTGTATTTAGAACCCTTATCACCTTATCCACGAATTATATCAATGTGGGACCTTTTAAAACCGAAACACATTTTCAAATAAAGTAATATTTCTTTACTTTCTAAAAGTTCCCCTCCTCTCCTCTTATAAAAGGCCCCCACCTCTACCTCATTTCACACACTCCTAAAGCCTTTGGCTCAGCCAAACCCTGCCCAATTACTCTCTCCACATACCTCTCCTCATCCTAGAGGATTCCCTTTGGGAATAAGCCTTTCAAAAGAAGCCTTTAGGCACAAATAAAAAGGAGTTACACTTTTAAAGGTAATTCATTCTCTCTTGTTCATTTGTTTTATTTTGCTTCTCCAACCCTCTAAACTCTTTTTATTTACTTCTTTTGTAACAAAACCAGTATCTTCAATATACTAGGATGTTGGTATAATATTTATTCTATCTACACTCTCACACAACTACATAAAATGGTTAAAGAACATACGTTTTCCGTGGATGGTGAAATTCTGCCTCCCGAAACGATGATTGTTCAATACTCATTTAACACCTTCAAATGTGGCCATTATGATGTAAATATTTTTATATATGATATATGATATGTTTATGTTTTCCTTATGCTTCTGTTTTTTTCATTTTGGGCATACCTTTATGGTTTCCATTATGGTTAAACACGATATCTTCATTTAAGGAAGTGCGGACTACCGCCCCCTCAAAGTGATGTGATTCTTTAATGCCATATGTGGGACGTGTAAAGGATGGATTTAAAGTTATTATATATGATGTTATACTGGAATTATTATATACCTCTATATCATTATTATTTCTTTCCATTAAAGTATGAGATAGAAATGAAAGTAGCATTCATGCGTACATACGGCTTACTGTCTCCATGAACGGTGCATTTCATTTCTTATCCCCAAATGTAATGTAATATTAAAAGTAAATGTATATAATGGATATATATAATTAATGATATATATAAATGATGAATATAATTCTGGAATTAAAATATACATACCTCTCATTTAGTTTTAATTCCATTAATATGACAAAGAAATGAAAGTAGCGTTCATGCGTACGTACGGCTTACCATCTCCATGAACGGTGCATTTCATTTCATACCTCTAAATGATTATGTAATATTATAAATACATGTATATTCTGGATATATATGATATATATGATATACAAATCAGGAATTTCATTCTGGATATAAAGAACTTTTTACCACACGAACAACATGTAATTGTAAGAAGTCAACTTTCGACTTAAGAACCAAATATTGACAAAACAAACATTATTAACTTAAATGGTTACATAATGTTTATAACATGGAAATAAGTGATATAAAAGAAATAATTAACTTCAAAAAGGTTCTTAATCAAGTATAAATTAACTCAAGTTTATTATTCAGGACGTTAAAGAACGATCGAGTCAAGTCGGACCCGAGGTAAGGGACTTCGTCTCAATCTCCTTTCATTGAGGCATATTTTATTTTATACACAACTTTCTTTTATACGGTGTATAAAACCCTTTTACTTTTACTTTTATAAAAAAGGAATCTTTTTCTACGAAGCGTTTTACTAAACGACAAAAAGGAATGTTTTTTTAACGTACGCGGTGAAAACGACCTTTTCCGCCGCCGCGAGTATTATTTGGTCTTTGGCTTTCTCAACAAGACGTAATGTTTTTAGAATAAAATAAATACCATATACTCTTTTATGTATTTTGGTATTGAAAATGGTTTTGAAAAAGGATTCTATTATGTCGATATATTTATGATATAGTGTGATTGAAATGTGGAAATGGTATCATTCCTTTATATTGGTTTTATGTTTTATGATTTTATACTGGTACTTGGATATTTTAATGGGTGGTTACATTATAAACCATATGACGGGTGGTGCCATGAATACCAGGACGGGTGGTTACGTTATAACCTCCAATGCATTGTGTATGGAAGTCGTCCGTATGGCTATTCCATTAAGTATGTATGGAAATTGGTCGTATGGCTATTCCATTAAGTGATATGTGTGGAAGTAGACCGTATGGTTATTCCACTTAAGTATGTTTATGTCCCAAGTTACCTTTATATATGTTATGTGTTCTTTATATGGGTTTTATGGTAATACTTTGGTTACAAAAAGGTAAGTAAAGATACTTTATTCAGTGAAGAGTTTTTACTACTTCATGAAGGTGAAGGTATTACTTTGATAGAGTATACATGGTTTACTTGATTTTGAAAAACTAACAGTTTTCATTCTTTGTCTATACCTTACTGAGATTTTTATGCTCACCCCAAGTTTTTTTGAAATGTTTTTCACAGGACTTAATGTGGAATAAAGTCAAGGATGGGATCAAGGGAATGTCATGCTATATAAAACATGGAACTAGACATGTTTCTTTCAAGAGTTTTTTTTATTATGGAAACTTAGTATAAGTGACTACTTTGTAATCTTTTGAGATGTAATAGTTATGTTCTAATTCTCTAAAACTCTAAACCTGAAAATATCCTCAACGTGAATTATTTGTTTAATTCAATATTAAGTAAGGTTTAAGGCCGGGGCCTTATAGTTATGGTCAAGGATTGTTAGCTCCAAGGATCCTTGTTTCATAGAAAGAAGTTTAAAATTCCATGGGGTTCTAACCACATTCCTTATGAGTGAAGAACCATCACACAGTTGATGTGTTTCTAGTAAAAATTTTCACAGGTCCAACAAAAATGAGAGGTTCCATTTTTTTCATCCTATATAGAAATTGATTTAGTTGATACTGTTTACTCCTACTAATTTTTTTCTTCATCTTTTTTATGTGTGCAAATATCCAATGAATCTCATGTAATTTTTTCTATAGATATGGATACCTCATAGAAAGTGGAAATTCATAGGGTTTCAATGTTTGGTTTTTTATCTTATGATAGGTGATTTAGAATTATTCTGGAATTTCCATGTTCTTGATAGGGATCTAAATTACATCCTCATTGGGATAGATTTCCTTATTTCTAATCATGCAAAGGTTGATTGTTATCATCATCATTTTGTATATCTTGATGCAAATGGGATCTGTTAGTTGTTTTATGGATAGTTTGATTAGATGTCTAGTTATTAGAGACCTTATTTCCAGTAATTCAGGAGCTTGTAGTTTACTTCAATTTTTAATCATGATGTGTCTTTTTCTCTTGTTAATCATCCTGTGATTTTTCAGGACATTCCAAATGTTTTCATATTGTAATTATCTAGTATTACGATAGAGAGAGAGATAAATTTCATGATTCATCTAGTCCAAGGTACATAGATTATCTCAGTACCCTATAATAATATAACACTAGATGAGATGAAAGGGCTCATGATTCAGTTGGATGGCCTAATTGAGATAGGATTCTTTATTGGGTTTCACCTTGGACATCAACTATTATCCTTTACAAGAAGGATGGCAGTTTAATTTGATTGTGTGTGTACTATCATATGTTGAGCCAGATATTAGTTAATAATAAGTATAACTTTCCTCGTGTGGATGATTGTTTGACGAGTTAAAGGGGGAATGTAATTTTTTAAGATTATCTTCTATTGGGTTATCATTAACTCATAGTTCGAGAGACTGGTATTGTCAAGATGGAATTCAGTAGCATGTATGGCCATTATGAATATCTTTTAATTCATTTTTATATGATAGATTTTTATACAATTATTATAGAGTTGATGAATTTTATATTCGATCAGTATCTCAATATCATTGTGGTTTTATTTGTATATTATATTTTATTTTATTCTAGTTATACGTTTCAGCATTAGAACCATGTAAATTTTGTTTTAGATATCCTAAAGAGTCGTTATTTGTATACAATGCTTTCAAAATGTAGTTTCTGGATACAAGTGATATTCTTTGGTGCATATGATTTCTAAGTATGGATCATTAGTTGATCCAGATAAGGTAAATGTTTTTTTATCATGGGAGTATCCATAGAACATATTTATGATACATATCTTCATTTTTGACACTGAAACTTTTTAAGTAATATTTTCTTCTTAAATAAATATATCTTATATTATATTATACAAGTATTATACACATTGAAAACGTAAAAAACAATACTTTAAGTTTTTAATGAAAATAATTACATTATTAAATTAATAAACACATTAAAATTACAAATATTTCAATGGTAAAAAATAAAAAAACTACAGTTAGAAAAGTTGGATAACCCCGATCTGCTAGAATCTTCCTCCCCCATAAATAAAAATAATAAAATGAAACAAAACAATAGTAAAACAATTGATATTATTGAGAATGTAAATATATATACATAATAATAATTGAGGTGAATAATGAATTACTGAATGAATGAACATGTTTTTATATGATATAATGTGACCATTGGAATAGTAATGTGATGATTTGGAATAGTAACATGACTCTTGGGAATAGTAACCAAACCATTGTAATGGTAATTTATCCTCAAACTAATAAAATGTGATATGAATAATATTTACCTTGAGTAATTTATGTAAATATAAATATTATAATTCCATAAAATAAATATTATTTTTAAAAGATCAAAGAAAATATAAGAATATATTTAATAAATTATATTTTAAGGTATTTCATAAAAATACATAATCTTTATATTATAAATTAAAAAGGCATATTTTAGAAAATTAATTTAAATTTTAAAATTATCACATCAAAATTGTACAAAATTTATTTTTTAATAATTTTTTGAAATACTTCAATTTTCTGGTGAATAGTAAAAATACAGTTTTTCCATTACTAGTGTATCTTGAATTATAAAATTTATGTTTTTATAATGAAAAATTCATTTATAAAACTTGTGTATCGACCAAAAAATATTTAATTTCATAAATTAGTAATTACAATAAAATAAAAATTATTTCCAAACCTAAAAAATACTTTCCAATGTTTAAAGACAAAGTGTTCCTTTTAAAAAATAATTTTTTCATTTTTCAACTTTCCATTTTAACTAATTTGTGAATTTGTATTATAAAGGGGATACAAGTCCTAAAAACAATATATTTAATATATATATTATTCATTATGTCATACATATAACTATTACATGTTTTACCATGAATTTAGAATTTTATTCAATGTTTTATTCAAAAAATACACCTCTCCTGATTTAGAAATAACCCCTATCAATCTCCTTGTAAAATCAAATGTCCTAGAAATTACAAATCAAAATATCTGCCCAAATACTCTCTCTTATTCCAATTATAATCAATATTTATGTTTTGGATTAATCCAACTCCAATCATCATGGGATTCTCGTTCCCTACAAGGGAAGCAATACAGAGAAGACGATATTTTTCATCAACTCTTCTTTGGGTTTTCATCTTCCCTTCCTCTATTTCTCTATCCCTTTCAAAAAAAAATTTCTAAGATTAGTTATGTAGTATTTTAATATTATTTTAATTATTGTAACCTACTGGAAAATTTATATTTTTGGAGTATTTTTATTTTATACCTCTCTTTATCCTCTTTTGGACAATGTTCCCAATAACATTCAGTTAACTACCAATGAGGACATTTACAACTTCATTCATATCACCACCTTTATGTATGGATATACAAAATTATTTATAATTTATAAATTTATAAATATATTTATTTAGATATTTTTTAATTAATTAAACTAATGTATAAATAACATTGAACAAAATAGTGAAATCAAAACAAAAGATGTACTTTTTAAGGAAAACCGGATATAACAATGTCTACCCTTTAACCATTGAAATTAAGAAATATAATTAAATTATTATAATTGATAAATTTTGTTAAAAATAAAAATAATTCTTTTTGGGATCAATGTTTCAATTGACAAAATTTTATTATTCCAGAAGTGTAAAAGCAATGAAATAAAATAGGATTTATTATAAGGGGATTCTCAAACCCAACTCCCTTTCTTTGGGGTATCCATTTTTATAATCCTTTTCAGTATGTATATTCCAATAATTTTATATAAATATCTTTTCTCTACTTTACCTTTTCATTTTCAGGGATATAAATTTTTTCCACCTTTCAAAAATTATTTGTACGCTTAATAAAAATAGTTCTCTAAATGAATTTTCTATAAAAAATACATCTTCGAATCGACGTGATTTGTGTCTTCTTCATCCAATAATAATAATTTTTATACCAAATATGTTTTCCAAATGACATCCCCAATTACATGGGAGGTGGATTTAAAAAAATTATAGAGATACCTACCCAGCTATCTCATGCTATGAACAATAACTTAATCCATGTCAAACAACCACCTCCACCCAAGAATGAACAATTGTCTATTGATTCCTTTATATAGTAACGACCACCTATATTTAGTGTATCTTCTTATCCACTTATTATTAAATAGTGTGTTGACTTTATGGATAATATATATTCAATGATCTAATATTTGGAGAAGTTTATAATGACTCTGTTTATCAATCATTTAGATAGATAATTTGATTAATGATTGGAGTTGATAAAGAATATCAAGCTGAGGGATGAAATGGAAGATATGGAGTGGGAGGACATTAAGAAAATATTTCTTGATAATTATTTCCTTATAACTCTTCTAATAAATATGGATAGATAATCTTAAGAACTGAAGTAAATGGAAGGTTAATCTAACATGTATTATAAGGAAAAATTCACAGGGATTACAAGGTACACCTTGGGAGTTGTTGTCAATAATGATATAAAATCGATAGATTATTTAGTGGTTTAAAACCACACATTCAGGAGTCTTTATATATCTAATTCATTTTTAGTAATCAAGTTATAGTTTTATGTGACTTCAATGTAGAGATGTAGTTTTGTAAAGGGTACCATGGTTTTGGGGTTAAGAATAGAAGAAGAGAGTTTCAATCTGGTGGGTCAAATGGAAAAAGAGGAAAGAGGATCCATCCTTCCACACGTCAAAAATATGGGATGAATCATTATGTGAATTTACTCAGAGGGAATGGGAAACTCTAAATGTGTGGTACATAATTCCATCAATATTGTGAATATAAGAGACATGAAGAATCTGACCAACATGATGGAGGATTAGAAGGAATATTCTAATGCACCACCCATAGTTAAATTCATCAACTATAGAGATAAAGGGAACTATAAAATCTAGGTAAATAACCCATAGGACCTTTATTTTAATCAACATCAACAAACACCAAATCCAAAGGAGAATTTGAAATCATATTCCACCACTACTACAAAATAAGAGCATTAAAATTATGTCATACAAGGTACACATCCTATTCACTCAATGAGGGAAATTGTTATTTAATTTTGGTACTATGTATTCCTATATATCCTATTAGTTTTCTATAACTATTTAATAAAATCCATGATACCATGAAGTAGATATCTCTTTAAAAATACTTATTTGTGCGATCATTTCAACCCAAGTGTTAGACTCTTCTCTTGTTATGATATGTGGGAATATTCTTCATTCGTATATCATAATCCTTCCTTTAATTGAATTTGTCACTATATTGGGCATGAATTTTCACTCATTATATAGATCGAACATCCACAATCCGGACAAGGAAATACTTTTTCATATTATGAACCATCCCATTCTCTTGTACAAATGAAAGGAATATCATGAATCTCCATTGGAAAATCCCCCAATGGTTGGGTTTTGATACACTATGGAGAAGCATACCCTACATAAAAGGTTGATTTTAAGGAAATAATCAACCACGAGTAAATTACCATTGTTAAGGAAACACTATCGTATTTAGAAAATTGTTTCTTGGAATTATAATAGATCATGAGGTAGAGTTTTTAATATAGATTATACTCAGAGTCACTCCTATCTCCAAATTAACCTATTTGATATCCCCAATTTAATTGGAGGAGTTAAATAAGATGTTATAGGATTATTTGGTAAAATCTTTTGTATTCCCTAGTGCATCACCTTGGGGTGAGATAGTGCTCTCTGTAATGAAAAGGGATGGATCAATGTGGTTGTGTATATATTATCAGGAGATCAACAATATCACCATAAATAATAAATATTCTCTACCAATGATTAATGGATACATTGATAAACTATAAAAATATCAGTACTTATTAAAGGAGTATATTCATATCTATATCATTAAGTGAAGGTAAAGAAGGAAAATATTGATATGAAAATTTCTCATACATGGCATAGGAACTATGAGTTCATAGTTATTCCCTCTAAAAATAATAATTCCATAGAAATATTCATGAACATAGTATTTAGATACAATCTCAAAAAAAATTCATTAGTCTTCACTGATGATATTATCATTAACTCCATGATAAAGGAAGAACCTTAAGAGAGTTTAAGGATTGTTCAGGAAACAATAAGAAAGGAGAAAATGTACACTAATTTCAGTAAGTATTTCTTTTTGAAGTAGTATGTCACATTATTGGGAAACAAGCTAAAATGTGAATGGATTTCAATTGAAAATTCATTGAAAAAGGAAATTTAGTAATGTACTAGACCAACTAGTGTCCTGGAAATACATATTTTATTTTGAATAGCAGGGTAATAATAATTTTTGGAGAAATTTATCATGATTTTATAGCCTTTTAACTATTTTAACATGGAAAGGGTTAATGTAATTATGTATGGAGGAATGTGAGAAATGATATATGGAGATCAATAAGAGGGTATTCACAACACATGTTATCAAAACATTTCCAAGTTGGAAAGGTTTTGTGATATACAATGATTCTTAAAAAATGGATTGGTTTGTGTACTCATGCAAAATGGAAATTTGATAGCCTACACATCCTAAAAAAATGAAGATCAATTAGAAAAATTACTTGACACATGATTTGGAGTTATTCGCAGTGATATTTTCCATAAATATTTTGTAGACATACTTATATGGAGAGAAGATGGACATTTATATAGATCACAATAGTATAGATTATATATTAACTTGTAAGGGTCTCAACATGCATCAAATAATATTTTTATAAATAATCAAGGAATTTTATTTCACAATTCAGTACCAAATATAAACGGAAAACAAGTTACATGATTCTCTATGAAAAAAACCCTATTAATATGTCCATGATATGGATTGTGAAGGACCTTATCCTCAGATATATACAAATGATAGATCTAGATATCATAATGGTAGGGAATACATCTAACCTTTCCCATGTGATTTCATAACCATCTATCCAAGATAAGATCAAGGAGGTAAAAAATATTGATTTGGATCCTCAAAAACAGTGAAATCATTAAAGAAATGGAATTTTTATGAGTTCAACATGGATGAAGATGTGGTATTTTTTTAGAGATAGGTTTCCTATTCCTTTATCTCATAACATAATGAAGGTTCTATTGGATAATATGCATATCTCATCTTTCTCCATCCATCCTGGCAGTACAAAGATATGGCATGATCTTCGAGAACACTTCTGGTGGGACAACATAAAAAAAGAAATTGATGATTATATCTTATTATTCATGGTATATAATCATGTTAAATCCTGGTAACATATTTCCAAGGGTATGATGCAACCACATCCTATACACACGCTTAATGAACACATATTTTCGAGCAGAAAGTGGGGTAAAGTCAACCTTTATTAAAAACAATTTCTTAACTATATTATGTACCAAAGAGTGTAAAATGGTGTGAATACATGGATATATCATGAATATACATAGGATAATAAAATTAATGAGTTTTCATAAAATATGTATCATAATATTTCATCAAAGACTCATAATCTTAAATAATCTCGAAAAGCGATGAGATTATTTCAATAAACTCTTATAAGTTGGTAACATTGAACCATACTCCCCATATTAGAAAATGAAATTATGAAAAACATAAAATATAATTAAATTAATTATATTCATGATATAACATATCAAAGTTAGTATATATACCTCATATAAAATTTTATGTGCATAACTTGTTTTGTGTCTCAAAGAAGGTAAATTGAGACAAAAATTACATTACTGATTTGGTAACTTTTGAAACTTAAACCCCATGATAGAAAGATAAAAAAATGGTATAGTAAATAACCATATATTTATATATAAGTGGAATATAAAAAATTAATGGTCATTATATTCACCACACAAAATAAGTTAGGGGTGAATAAGGCATGTATCTCACGAAAAAAGGTGTGGGATGAAATTCACATACCTTATGTCTTGACTTTTGTCATACTCGTTCAATCCTCATGTATAATAAATATAAATTTATTATAAATCTACCAAAAAACCATATAATTTATTATAATACCATATATGGTTTGATTATGGATTTATATTACCCTCTTTTTAACAATTCTATTTTATGGTTTTACATCAGGTAATATCCTCTTTGTTTTTCACATGTTTCTTATTTGACATATCTTTCATCCTTATATTTATATAATTATTTCAAGAATTTAAACCATGATATAAATATATTTTATATTATGTATATTTTTATTATAGTAATCCTAATAATTTTTTTGTATGGACCAAAATAAACCATTCAAGGAGATGGAAAACTGTACGTAAGCATGAACACTATTTCTGTTTAATTGTCATGTTGAATAAAAGAATGTAAAATAAATAAATATAAGTATATATATATTTATTAAATCTTCTTGATTATATCATATATATTATATATATTCTCTGAATTGATCATTAATTCATTCCATGTAGTGTATAGACGAATCACATCGCTTTGAGGGGGTAGTAGTCCACACTTCCTCAAACGAAATTATCATATTAAAAAAATGGATAGAATAAAGATAAGCATTATAAAAGAATTAATAAATATTAAAGACATAATAAATCTAATATATAAAATATATAGACATATTTTTCCTCATAATTTCAACCTTTATAGGCAGTAATAGTAAAAATGAACAATCATCGTTTAGTGAGGTGGTAGTCCGTCATACATGTAAATAGTATGTTTGTTTCCATTTAGATAGAATTGTGTGTAATTGTTTATAGATTAATTATTATAAAAACTAATAGTATATTTAGGATAATTTTTTTATATAAAAATATGGAATAAGAATATTTTAGGTAGTTAAGAAAGAAAATAAAAGAAATGAGTTCGAGGGTGGGTGTTACCTCATAATCGGGTAACTCCTTTTAGTCTCCACCAAAGGTCTTACATGGTAGAAACCATTTCTAAGTTGGAATTTAAGGAGTATTTTAGTGATTTTAGGGATCTATTTTTGAATAATTATGTTGATACAATGTATATTGAGTGTTGTGAGGATGTCGGAGGAGGGGAGGCCTTTTATAATGGGGGAGGGGCACTCTTCTAAATTTTTAAATAAATAGAACCCCACCAACATTTTGATTATTTAAACATGATAAATAATAGTGAAAAATAGATAAAAGGGATTATATGGTATAAATATGGTCGTACAATGGATTTGGTACTAGGTTATAGGTCTTTCTGGTCTTTAAGGTTATGGTTTAGTCCCTTATTAAGCTTAAAATAAAGCTTAATCATTGTAATTAATTTTAACTAATTTCACTAATATTTTTGGTAAAAAACTCTATTTACCACATTAAAAATTTAAAATTATTATGATTCAAAATATCGAAACAATTTTCCTAAATTCAAATCACATTAGTGGCCAAAAAGTCTGTTATGTTTTTATATCCAATTATATTTTTTAAATAGATATAATGAACTAAATTGGATTAATTGATAAAAATATTATCTAATTAAACATTGAAACCAATTTAAAATTTAATTTATCCTTATTAATAAATTATATTATAAATTAGTTTTGAACTAAAATTCTGTATTTTTCTCTATTCATTAAAAAATAAAATATCACAAATAAATAAAAAATCACCCTAGAGAAATTTTAATTATTTGATTTAAAATAAGATTTTTATTTTGAAATGTAAGACTTATAAAATTTACAAAATTTATATTTAAAATAGGGTCTCCATTAAAATGTTGTAAAATTTCGTTAATAAAAATGTTGGGTTTTATGAGTTAAATAGGTTTTATTCTTATATTCGGCTTATAAAATATATTAGATGAAAATCAAAAATATTTACATAGATATATAAGAAATATATTACATTAAAATTACATAATAATTGTAATTAATTTAATTTATATGATTAAAAAAACATTTTGATCATTATAATGGCTTTTCTATAAAATACACCTTTTATATTCAATTCGTTCTTATATTAATTTCTAAATAATTTATAACAAATTAATTCATTTTATATTCTAAGAAGATCATATATTTACATAATTTAATTAATAATATTTATAAAATATAATTAAAAATCTAGTTTATATATTATTATATTATTTTAAAAATAATATATTAGTGTTTGGTAACACTCAGTCTTTTGTGTCACGCAACTCCTTGAAGAAAGTCAGTCTTTTGTGAAATGTAAGCATACCTCAATATTCCTTATAGAAGAATATAACCATTATATTTCATGTTGTGCATGATTAACTTGTAATTGTGTATAACACTATCCAACTTATTTATTAATAAAATATCTATTTTATGTGTTTTGTGAAATGAAAAATATCTAAAATATTAAATTAATTCATAAAAACATTCACAAAATCTCATTGTGTTACATTCTAACCCCTTAAAATGAATTTACTCCTCAATATTATATTGGGTTATCCAAGGTTTAACATATTATATTTCCCTTTATAGAAACCCACATCATTAAAATGAATACTAAAACATCTTTTAGAAAAATAAATATGGAACCAGAATGGTTACCCAAAGTAACACATAACTATATTCCCACATAAGAGAACATAGGTGGGAAGTGAAAACATGGATATAGAATAGAAGTATAACCTTTAAGTTCTTACGGAGACTCCTAGAGAATAAGGTTAGGAGAATGATAATAGTTACAAATCCATAATTCCATGTTGACTTAAAGGGAAATCTAATCAATTAGAATCAAATGTTCTAGGATAACATTTTATTTCACTACTATAAAACTAGCCTTTAATAGTGTTATAAATGACCTTTATCAACACTAGAAAAGTAATGACTACATGATTGATGTTAAAATCCATGGTGATTTATTAGAACTGAAAAAGAACTGATAAAATGGACATTTATCAGCACTTTTATGGGCACTGATAATGTATACTTTTATCAGTGCTTTTAAAAGTGTAGATTTAGACCCACACTACATTGCATATCAATAATGCACTACAGAACCACTATAGTGTGTTGTTACAGAACACGGAAACACTAGAAACACCCCAAATATAAATAACAACAAGTCTCAATACAGGATTTAAATGAGATTTAATTTACAAAAAAACACAAGAACACGACACTATATTATATACATTTAAAAAATTGGTTCATAAAATTACATATATAAAAATTATTTCATACATTCAGAAATATAAATGTTCCTTTATCTTTTAATCCTAGCCAACTCATGCTATTTTCGATCAAGCCACCCCAACTCAAGAAAAATAAAGCACCTTTATATGAAAAAATTCATATATTAGTATTGATATAATGAAATAAATTAACAAAAAATGTTTATGTTTCTAAAATTGTTGTCTATTTTAAATAAAAAGATTCACTTAGTGTCATATCGGTCACACCATGCATCGGAGTTATGTGAAACTAATTTCAACACATCTCAAATGACATATGGATTATTTTCCAATAGTATAAAAACAATCTGAATCTGTTTCCTTGGTTTTGATTTTTACAATTTTCTTTTTTACTAAAATGTTATTCTAAACTGGAAGAACACACTTTTGACTCAGTATGATCACATCGTATATTGGTTTGATGTTAAACAGATTCTAAAACATCAAAAATTACATATTAATCATTTTCCTAAATTATCAAGAAATCTAAGCATGTTTGATTGATTTTATGAGAGTGACTCTTTTGAACTAAAATGTCGATTTTAAACTGATAATGGAAACTTTGAGTCATATTGGGCACATCGTATATTGGATTGATGTGTGAATCCAATTCCTACATGTCAAAAATGTCTTATGGATTATTTTCGTAAAGTATCAAAGAAATCAGAATGTTCTTTCTTGGTTTTTAGTAGTACAATTGTCCATCTTACAAAAATTGATGACAATTTTAAATAAAATCATGCACTCTGAGTCATATCAGTTAGACCTTACATCGGTTTATTGTTTGGATGATTCCTCCACATCCCAAATGACTTATAGATCATTTTAATAAATTATAAAAACAATATGAATGTGTTTTCTCGGTTTTGAGTGTGTCGCTTTTCTTCATTACTAAAATTTCATTTTATAATTGAAACATTCACTTTGACTCATATCGATCGAATTTTATATTAGATTGATGCGGGGTTTATTATTACACATCAAAAAAGACTTATGGAACATTTTACTAAAGTATTTAAACAATTTTAATGGGTTTTATTGGTTTTGATAAGTTCATTTGGCCTTTTATTAAAATTAAAATCAAATTGAAATAAAAACACATACTTTGAGTCATATCAGTCGTACTGTGTGTAACATTGAGGAGTTCTTGATTCATACACATATCAAATCACAAATAGATCATTTTCCTAATGTTTCATAAAAATATAATTTTTTTGTTCAGTTTTGAGTAGGACAATTTGTTTTTTACTGAAATTGATGTTAATTTTAAATAAAGACGCACGTAGAGTCATACTGGTAACACCATGCATCTGATTGAGGTGTGGATAATTCTTACATGTTTCAACCCACTTATGTATTATTTTCCTATATTAAAAAAACAATATTAATGTGTGTTGTCAATTTTTAGTACATCACTGGTCTTTCTTACTAAAATATCATTTAGACTTGAAACATGGACATTAACACATACAGATCACATCATGTATCCAGTTAACGTGACACTGATTCCAATACATCACAAATGATTTAGGAACCTATTCCCTAAATTATCAATAAAATATGAGCATGTTTTCTAGGTTTTTAGTGAGTGAAAAAAATTTTATTCAAATTTCAATTGTAAACTAATAACCAACACATTAAGTTAATTGTCTTTTTTACTAAAATTAGTGTAAATTTAAAATATAAAGAAGTATTTGGAGTCATACTGTTAACATTTCATGTTGTATTGAGGTCTGGTTGATTCTTACACATCTTAATGCTTCAAAAAAACAAAACAATCAATGTTATTATGATTTCCATTTACTTACATTGTCGAACTACCAACACTGCATGAGCAGCATTGAACAAACCACATCAACATAAAAAAATAATCCACCTGTATAAGAAAAAAATATGAGTAATAATAAAAATAATTAAATGAAACATAAATATGAAATAATAAATTATTTCTATATAAAATGATTTTATTTTAAAAATATCAAGATTATCTCTAGGATGAGTGGTGGAGGTAACATGAAAGAATGTGATAAACATCAACACTATTGGGGTGATTGGTTTTGAGGGAGAAGAAATCTATGGATGTTTTAGTGTATAATGGGATTAAATATGGATAAAGAACCCCAAATTAAACAAAATAATCCACCAGTATAAGAAAACAAATTATTATGTGATTAATTATAAAAATAAGTTAATTAAACATGAATATTAAATAATAAATTAATTCTATGTACAATGATTTTACTATGAAAATATCAAGATTCCCTTTGTAATTAAGCAGATGCAGCGTCGTTGTTGTTCCTACAAAGGCAGTGGAGGTAAATTGAAATAATGTGATAACTTATCCACAATAGGGGTGAAAAGTTTTTAAGGGATAATAATCATGAATGTTTGATAGATCACCCCAAATAAAAAAAAAGAATCAACCTATATAAGAAACCAATTATTATGTGAGTAATACTAAAAAGAAATAAATTAAACATTAATATGAAATAATACATTAATTCTATGGACAATGATTCTACATTTCTAACATCAATATCACCTCTGTGACTTAGTAGAGGTGGCGTTGTTGATCTTTCATCAATGGAAGTTGTGGTAATTTGAAATAACGTGATAAATGAACCATTGTAGGGGTGAAAATTTTTTAAGGGAGAATAAGAATAAATGTTGGATAGATCACCCCAATTCAAACAAAAGAATCCACTTGTATAAGAAAACAATTATTATGTGAGTAATACTAAAAAGAAATAAATTAAGCATAAATAAAAAATACATTAATTATATGAATAATGATTTTAATGTAAAAAATTATATATTAACTCTGTTATTGAGAAGAGGTATCATCGTTTCTCTTCCTATAATAGTTGTGGATGTGATTTGAAAGAGTGTGATAAATGGACCACTACAGTGGTGAAAAGGTTTTATAGGAGAAGAAACATGAAAGTTTGAGAGAGCACCCTGACTCGACAAAAGAATCCACCTATATAAGAAAGCATTAATTATTTAAGTAATACTAAAAATAAATAAATTAAAAATACATATAAAATAGTACATTACTTCTATGGAAAATAATTTAATTGTGAAAACATCAAGATTACCTATTTGATTGAGTGGAGATAGTGTTATTTCTCTTCCTGCAAAGGCATGACACGTGGAAATAAATCATCTAAAACAAGTGAACTCTACAGGTAATAATTAAAATTAAATCAATGTTTAATTATAAATTTATTTTGATAAAATAGATAAATTATATCATATCATTACATTTACATCTTTCCAAAGGGTTTCTTGGGTCCAACTATTAGCAAATAACAAAATTAAGAATTCTGTTTGAACTACATTTTGGTTTAGAAGACTATAGAGATGTATGTAAAACATGATACAATTAATGATATTAATATATATTTTTATCCATTGATTAATGGATAAAAAATATGGATTGGTTGTGTATCACATAGAAAGTAAATAACAAAATAAAGGATTCATTGTGTACTTCACTACTATTGGTCAACTTTGGCTGAGCATAGCATCTGACATAAAATTATTATCTGGCATCCCCATGATGCTCTCATCCCACACAATCTCTCTAATATATCTATCATATTAACATTCACAATTCACTTTTCCTTCTCTTCCTCGCAATTTTATTCATTATTTAAACATGTGGTAATATTTTTCCTTCATATCATTTTCTGATTCTCATGTTGCTTCTTCAATCATATGTGTTTTTCACAAAACAATTACCCCTGAAATTAGCTTATTCTATAATATATTCTCTAAATGTTCATGAATCTAATTAGTTTATTACTCTTTATGTGTGATATGAGAGTATCACGGGGATGACGGGCCAGAATTTCAAGTCAGATGTTATGATAAGCGGTAGTTAACCAACAGCAGTTAAGTGCACAGAGAATCCTTAGTTTTTTATATATCTTTGGGAGTGAAGCACATCCAATCCTTTTATTAGCTCCATTTATTTATTGATCAAAATATAATTCAATATTCTTCAATTTATTCTATACTATTTTTTCTTGAATAACAACAATGTAAATAGGGAAAAAGGATTATATAAGGGTTGTCTAAATTATCTCTTACAAACATGATGAACTCCTTACCTCTATCCTCAAATCAATTTTTCAAATTGTTAGTTTGAATCCATTTTCTGTTCATATCCATAATACTGGGTTTATTAAAGATTAATTTTACACAACATATAAATAAATAAACTTAAGATATTCATTATCAAAAGTGAAAGTTATAAACATTTATAATAAGAGAAACACAATATTTAATGGATACAAAAAATTTCATTATATTTATGAAAATTGGGAATTGAATTTAAGAAAATAATCACGCCACATAAATTCTTTCTAAAATCCCCTAAACAAATGAAAATATAATATAGTAAATTAAGGAGTAATATGAAACTCATATATGATAAACAATAATAATAAAATCTCATTCCATCTACATGATGATATATAAATATATTAGAACAAGTGATGTACCTTTGGAATTATTACATTCTAATTGAATGGTATATCTAATTTTGAAAACATATCAAGACTCTTGGGATGCCATATCACCACACCGACCCATCCCATGGAAATTCAGGGTACTTCGACTAGATGTAAGATTAAGATTTACTAATGGATTACACGAATAACAATTACATCAAACAGAGAGATAATATTCTTATTATTTAATATTATAATTATGTTTTTAAATTGAAAAATGATATGTATGAATTGAAAAAAGATGTAAGAGCTTGGTATTGATGGACAGATGAATTATTAAAGAAACATTAATTTAAAAAAATGAAAAATTATTCATAATCATTACATAAAAAATAATTTTATGGATAAATTGAAAGTGTTTATCAATGTGGATGACATAATATTTATAGGTTCAACAGATGAATGATGATAATAATTTTCTACACTAAAAATATAAGGACTCAGCCTTAAAACATTCCATAATCTTGAATTAAATGAATAAATCACATTGAGTATCTATTTTGGATTAGAGTTTTAGAGAATTATGCCATAACTATTACATATCAACATGTAAATTACATGTTGACACTAATACTTAGTATCCATTTTTTTCATAAAATAAAAACTCTTAAAAAGAAACATGTCTAGTTCAATGTTTTAAATAGCATGACTTTTCTTTGATCCCATCCTTGACCCTATTCATATTTATGTCCTGTGGAAAAAATTTCAAAAACTTGGGATGATCATAAAAAGCTCTGTAAGGGTTATAAAATAAGTAAAGGAAACATTAACACATCAATAAATATAAATCAATGAAATCATACTTTTCCATCATAACATACATCATGAAATCATAATATTTATCAATAAAAAATAGAAATCATAAATCATAAAGGTAAATTGTTGTATCTACATCATACTTACATTTTAGCTATCAAATCTATGTAGGAAGTTATGTTGGAATACCCATAATAGTATATTCTCTAAATCGCTTAAGTTAAACATTAACATTTACTCCATCATGTTACCCATCTCATTGGAGACCTATCTTTGGAACACCCTCCCTAGGTTTATCACAGAACAACATGTATTCGTAAATAATGCCAAAGAACCATAATGTAGTCATAACACATAAAACAAGCATAAAGGAAATATAACATTTCCATATTTCTATCACATTATATTATTTCAAGATAATGACATAATCAATTCATTATGAAACCATTTTCACAAAACAGTTAAAACCTCTAATAAAGAGATTTTTTAATCAAAGATTCCCATACCACTTTGAATCATTTCAATGAATCATCATTTGAAAACATTAATGTCAAAATAAATAAATCATAATAATGATTTTGAAAACATGAAAATAAATGACAATTATTTATAAGAATAAATCATTAAAGCATTTTAATCAATATTTTAGGTAAAGAGTTTTTAACAAAATGAGATACACATAAATAAAAATAATTAAGGAATAAAATTTAATAAAAAATTATAATATCATGAGAATAAAGGGATTCATGATATAATATTCAAAATTGCAGTATATACACCATATAAGAGTTAATTGGTGCATAACAACAATGAAGTTTCAGTAGAATGTAAATTGAGATGAAATCTCTTATAACATCTGTATCTTTAGATTAAAGATAAATAAATTAAATAAGAATATGTGAAAAAAATAAATACACTCAATATGATTGGATATTTACTATAAATCTATCAAAGATCCTTCATATATATTTTTGTAAAGAAAACACCGATGACTTTGATGATTAAATCAATGAATAGAAATTGAGTTAAAATTACTCTTATCAAGTTCATATCGATGAATTGAGAATTTATCAATGGAGTGATTATGTGTATCAAAAGTATATCCACACAAAGGGGAGTGTAAATTAATACGTAAATAAATAAACTTTCATTCCACCCATAATAAAATCATTATATAATTAAGAATTAGAATATTAACCCAAAGAATGGAAATGGGGTTAAAATGATCCCTTATCGATTTGGTAACTTATGTAAAATAAACCACACAAAAGAATGATAATATAATTAACCTATAAATAACCATAAATTAAAATATATTATTCAAATAATACAATCATGGGATGTACATACACCACACAAAATGAAATACTCGCAAACATAGCATGAATCTCACGGGAATAAAAAAGGAGATGAAAACCCCTTACCACGTTGTAATCAATCATGTTGAACAACCTAAAGATAATAAACATAAAATTAATCACATAATACCATGAATAAAAATTTAATAATGATTATATATATCAAATTTAAGTACAAAATACACCACATGCATGAAATAAGTGGGGAACAATTGAAATCTCACTGAATTAAAAGTGAGATAAAAAAACCCCTTACCTCATGCCTGACTTGACTTGTTCGTTACATCTTCTTCCTGAATAATAATATAAAGTTATTTACTACTTTCAAAATAACCCATTTCAAGTTCATTATTCCTTTTATATCACTTATTGCAATTTTATAAACATTATGCAATCATTTAAGTTATTAATGGTTGTTTTGTCGATATTTGGTACTTGAGTGAAAATTGAACCTCGTATAATTACATGTTGTTCATGTGGTAAAAATTATATTATATATATAATTATATTCATAATTTATATATAATATATATCATTTATATCCAGTATATTTATATATTTATAATATTACATAACATTTCGAGATAAGAAATGAAATGCACGGTTCATGAAGACGGTAAGTCGTACGTACGCATGAACGCTATTTTCATTTCTATTTCATATTTATAGGAATTAAATCTTAATGATACATAGTTATATTATAATTCCAGTATAATATAATATCATATATATGTTACATAATTTCATTAATATTATCTTTTATACGTTCCATGTATGTCATGAACGAATCATATCACCTTGAGGGGGTTGTTGTCCGCACTTTCTCAAATCAAATTATCATATTTACACTTATTGGAAAGCATAAAGGAATGTTTGTAAATAAAAATTATAGAATAATAGAAAAAAATAAACATAATATATATCATATATATAAAAAGTTCTATCATAATGGTCACCATGATAGGTGGTAGGAGAATATTGAACAATCATCGTTTCCTGTGGCAGTAGTTCGTCGTCCACAGAATCAGTATGTTCTTTATCCATTAGATGAAGGTGTGTGTAAGTTTAGTTCAAATAATTATCATATAAACAGCCCATTATACTGAATATACTATTTATGTTATAATATAATGAAATAAAAATAGTTCATGGGGTAGGAGAAGTAAATTAGAACAAAAGAAGTTAACAGAAGATGTTACCTTTAAATCAGGTATCTCCATTTTGTTTGATCCAAAAGGATTAATTGAATTTTCTTCTTCCTAGGTTAAGGATTATTTGTTGAGTAAGGGGATGTAGGGAGATTAATTTGGTATATATTGGACCAGCTAAAGGGTTTGAGAAGTGTGTGGAATGGGTTAGAATTGAGGTCTTTTTATAAGGGGAAGGAGGGTCTCTTTAGAAAATCTTTAAAATATTATTTTATTATATAATTATTTTCTATTTCTAAATGTCCAAAACTTAGTAAATTATATATTGAGATGACTAATGTTCGAAATAAAATCATCAAATAAGAATTTTAAAGTATTTGGGTATTATTTTAATCTTTATAATCTTATTTATTTAAATCATTTATTAATGAGGTAAACACGACATCATTATTGTGTCATAAATATTTTTATTTATTTGACATCTAAAAATTATAAAATTATCATGATGTAGTAAATCCTTTTATCTTTGAAATTATTATTTATAATAGAAGATAAAACTTATATAACCTCATGTAATAATTTATTTACTAAAAGATATATGTTTAGTTCTTTTTTGTCATTACATTAAATTAATTAATATAAATTGTCATTATCACTCCCAAGTGGCTCCATGGGGTCCCATAATCGACCAAAAGAATTCCCATGGTCTGAAATGTATTAACAAATAGGATTAGGACAATGTTAGGGTAATTTTGTATTATTATAATAATATTTTTTAACCTTATTTACCAGAATTACCCTTTAACCATGCTATAAAAAAATTGTTACTAAAGTAAATATTCATATTATCTAAAAATAAAAGATACCTATTTACACAATTTTTACCACCTAATTCCAAATATGGAATAAATTTTTAAATAATTCAAAACATAGAAGTGGCATAAATTAATTTAAAATTAATTCCCGCTGTCAAAACAAAAAGTGTGTTTTTAAGAAATAATAAATCTCAAAAGATTGACACTTATTTATGTCCAATTTCAAAGTGAAATTACTTCCAGTGGAAAAAATTATATTAAATGCTAAAAAAATAATATAATTACACTTTAAAACCAATTAAAAAGATAATATAACCTTATAAATATATTATTTTAAAAGGCGGTTTTGTATTAAAATAGAGTATTTTTCACTATTCATTAAAAATGAATTTTATCAGAAAAATACTAAAAAATTACCCAAAGTTAATTTTGATGTCCCGATTATAAATAATAATTTTATATTGTCAAATCTAACATATAAAAGTTACCAAATCTATATTTGGAGATGGTTCTCCATGAAAATCCAGTAAATCGACTTTTTAATGAATATTTGAGTATTTATGCTTAAAATTTGATTCATTCACATTTTAAGACTCTACATTTTATCAAATAAATGTAAATACCATTAACAAACATATATAATCTTATTTTAGTTAGTCATATTCATTCCTTGAAATAAAAATTCTATGTGTTAACTGACATTTAAAATAAAAAAAATATTATATTATTTTTCAGTATAACTCAACGTTGTGTGCAACGTAAGATTTCAAAGAAACCCATTGTTGCATATTGGATACGCCATCAAACATAGAATCCCCTCTAAAGTAAAATTAATATTTAATTGACAAATTTTAATAAATATAAAAAAGTTATATTCTTTATTTACCAAGGATGTTACATCATTCACCCCTTTTTGGAATTGCGTTCTCACAATTTTAAAAATGGTTTGGAAACATCATTGAAAGTTCTACATCAGAAAAATAGACAATAAAAATATCACATTTAAGGAAATAAAGAGAAGTAAAATGGTCACAGAAGATAACCCATTATATGATTCTAATAAAATATTAATATGCAGTAGAAAACAAACCATCACGTTCTGATGGAGAGTGATAGAAAACATGATTAGGAGAAAGATAACCACCAGAAAATCACAAACTTGTGATGGGTTAAACGGTCTTTGATTCCCTAGTAGGAAAAGTTAACAGAAAATTTTTAAATTTTACATTACTTTTCATAATGTCGAGAAATTTATTTATGATCTTAACTAAAAACATAATTAAACACACTTACTTGACATGTAGACTTTCATCCTTTAAAAAACATTTACCACAAACACGTCTTTTCTACAAACGATAACTATTCAAGATGACTTAGTCACACCAGAAGTACTAGAATAAACTTTTAGAGTATGACATAATCTAAACATGATGAACTATATATTTCTCCTATCATTATCCATCAACCAAAACCAAAATTGGTTTGTAAAAGATTATATATTATCCAAAAGGATAATCCTTTATAAAAACAAATACTACTCTTAATCACCAAAATACAACAAAAAGAACTCAAAGTTCAGGAATGACCATTCAATATAAAATTGTCCTTAAAATTATTTAAAATAATCTAAACTAAGATTGAAAACCAAAACTCAGAAGGATTTAATCACATAGTCTTCAATAGTAAATATTCACATTTATCTCTAAAAACATCGACTACTCTTAAAGTCTAATACTGAAGGGGAATTAACCTAAACACATATTATGTATGATAGATTAATCATTTCCATAAATAACCCAAATCACTTTATGTAAAAAATAAAAACATAAATTCTTCCAGAATAATATTTCAACCATTACTGCACAAATTAAATCCCATAGTATTTTATTTTCCTTAAGCATATAGTGTTCCCAAAAGAGATAATTTCTTCCAAAATAACTTGTATTACTTAATCACCAAATAATATTACTATACTAAGGATATCCATTTGATAAAAATATATGATCCTAAATAAACTTATTTTTATCCATAAAATCATTTAATTACAAAGAATTATTCATACTAACCAGGGACATCACATAGTCATGTGATAGGTCATTAATCCAAATCACACATTGGTTATAGGTTTGATTCCCGTAGCTTTTTCCGATGCAATGAGGGTCACATGGTCTTCATGTTGTCCTTTTTTTAAAAACTATTCAATTTCATAAAATTCCAAAAAAAGTGACAAATTCCTCAAAAATAACCTTAACATATTTTATCCTCAAATGTTATCTAATACTTTTCATTATGCACACCAAAATGTAAAAACCATTTATCACCTCAAAAATAACTATGAATCTTTCTAATATTCTAACCATTATGGTTATGTCACTTATTCTTAAACAATAGCCTAACCTATAAATTTATCTAAAACGACCACTAATACCAACTATAACGACCCTACCTTAAAACATTACATAATATTGAACTAAACTAATAATTCACATTAGGGAACATTTTAGGTTTATAGTTTTATAGAATTAGGCCATAACTATTACAAATCAAATAGAAAATTACTGGTAGACACTACTACTTAGTATCATTTTTTTCATAAAATAAAACCTCTTAAAATTAAACATGTCTAGTTCCATGTTTTAGACAGCATGGCTTTTCCGTGATCCCATCCTTGACCCTATTCCTCTTTAAGTCCTATGGAAAACATTTCAAAATTTTACGATCAGCATAAAAATCTAAATAAGTGTTATAAAATAAGGAAAGGAATAATTAACCCATCAATAAATACAAATCAATGAAACCATAATTTTCGATCATAACATACCTCATGAAATCACAAGATTTATGAATAACACATAGAAAACATAAATCATAAAGGTAACTTGTGGAATACATATTATACTTACATTGTAGCTGTCACAACTATGTAGAGAGTTATGTTGGAATACCAATAACAGTATATTCTCTAAATCGCTTAGGAGAAACATTAAAATTTACCTCTGTCATGTTACCCATTGCATTGGAGAGCTATCTCGGGCTCACCCACCCTAGGTTTATCACGGAAAAACCTGTATTCATAAAAAATGTCAATGAACAATAATGTAGTCATAACACATAAAACAAGAATAAAGGAAAGATAAAATTTCCACATTGCTATCACAATATATTATTTCAAGATATTGACATAATCAATTCATTATCAAACCATTTAAAATAAACAATTAAAACATTTAATAAAGAGATTTTTTAATAAATCAGTCCCATACCACTTTGAATATTTTAAATGAATCTTCCTTTGAAAACATTAATGTCCATATAAATAAATTCCAAAACCAATTTTTAAAACATGGAAATTAAAGAGAAATATTTTGAAGAATAAATCTTCAAAACATTTTTACTGATATTTTAGTTATATAGTTTTTAACAAAATGAGAGATGCTTGAATACAAATAATAGAGGAATAACATTATTCATAATAATATAATATCTTGAGCATAATGGGATCAATTATATAATATTCTAATGGGTAGTATATACGCCATATAAGAGTTAATTGGTGCATAACAAAAATGAAGTCTAAATGGAAAATAATTCAGACAAAATCCATTATAAAAATTGTATCCTTGGATTAAGGACAAATCAATTACATAATAGTGTGTGACAAATATATATATACTCAATATGATTAGATATTCAGTGTAAATTAATCAGAGAACATTTACACATATATTTGTAAATACAACACCAATGACTTGGATGTTTAACTCAATGAATGGAAATTGAGTTAAATTTACTCTTA
Organism: Viscum album; assembly: GCA_963277665.1. Classification (NCBI taxonomy): domain Eukaryota; kingdom Viridiplantae; phylum Streptophyta; class Magnoliopsida; order Santalales; family Viscaceae; genus Viscum; species Viscum album. The sequence goes on along the minus strand of OY728120.1, from coordinate 1,060,205,702 downwards.
TCAAGTTCATATCGATGAAATGAGAATTTATCAATGGAGTGATTATATGTATCAAAATTATATCCACACAAAGGGGATTGGAAATTACAACATAAATAAATGAACAGTTATTCCACACATAATCATAGCATGAAATAATTAATAACTATAAGATTAACCCCCAGAATGGAAATTGGGTTAAAAAGTACTCTTATCGATTTGGTAACGTACAAAAAATACACCACATGAAAGAAGGATTATATAATTATGATTTAAATACCCATAAATTAAATTATATTATTCAAATAACACAATCATGGGAAGTACGTACACTACACAAAATGAAATAGTGGCAAACATAGCATGAACCTCACTGGAATAAAAATTGAGATGAAAACCCCTTACCACATTGTAATCAATCGAGTGGTATGACCTAAAGTTAATAACCACCAAATTAATTACATAATACGATGAATATAAATAGAATCATGATAATATATATCAAATTTTAGTACAAAATACACCCCATGCATGAAATAAGTGGTGAACAATGGAAATCTCACAGAATTAAAAGTGAGATAAGAAATCCCTTACCTTGTGTCTGACTTGACTCATTTGTTCCTTGTTCTTCCTGAATAATAATATAATGTTAATGTATAATTTTTTAATAACCCTTTTCAAGTTTAGTATTCCATTTATATGACTAATTACCTTATTATAAACCTTATGCAATTATATATGTTAACAATGGTTGTTTTGTAGATATTTGGTACTTGAGTCGAAAATGATCTTCTTATAATTACAAGTTGTTCATGTGGTCAAAAGTCCATTATCTCAACAATTATATTCATGCTTTAGATATCATATATATAATATATATCCAGAATATTTTTTTATTAATAAAATTACATAACATTTGGCGATAATAAATGAAATGCATTGTTCAAGGATATGGTAAGTCCAACGTACGCATGAACACTACTTTCCTTTCTTTTTCATATTTAATGGAATGAAAAATTAATGATACATAGTTATATTATAATTAAATTATAATATCATATGAAATATATGTTACATAATTTCATTAGCATCATCCTTTATACATACCATGTATGTCATGAACGAATCATATCACCTTTAGGGGGTGGTAGTCCGCACTTTCTCAAATGACATTATCATATATGCACATATTGGAAAGCATAAAGGTATGTTTGTAAATAAAAATTACAGAAGAATATAGAAAACATAAACAAAATATATATCATATATAAATACAGTTCCATCATAATTTCCACCATGAGAGGTGGTAAGAAAATATTTAACAATCATCATTTCATGAGGCAATAGTTCTTCGTCCATAGAAATAGTATGTTCTTTTCCCATTAGATGGATGTGTGTGTAAATATAGTTCAAATACTTCACATAAAAACAACCTAGTATACTAAGGATAATGTTTTTTTATAAAATAAATTAATAAAAGGATTTTATGGGGTTGGTAATGTAAAATAGAACAAAAGAACATAAGAGAATATGATACCTTTAAATCGGGTATCTCCCTTTTTTTGAACCAAAAGGTCTACATGAATTGCCTTCTACCCAGAGGAAGTCATACAGGAAGAGTAGAGGGATGTAGGGAGGTTAATTGGGTAGTTTTTGGACCATCCAAGGGACTTTAGAAGTGTGTTTAAGGGGTTATAAGTGAGATCTTTTATATAAGAGAGGAGGGGCTCTTTAGGAATGCTTGAAAATATTATTTTATTATATAATGATTATCAGTTTCTAAATGTCCAAACTTCATTAAAGTCAATGATAAGATGAATCAAGTTCAAAAAAAATTCTTCCAAAAATAATTGGACAGGTTTTGTGTATAGTTTTCATCATTATAATCTTATTTCTTTAAATCGTTCATTAATGAGGTAAAAACTGCATCATTATTGTGTCATAAATACTTTTATTTATTTTATATCTAAAAATTATAAAAAAAAATATCATGATGTAGGAAATCATTTTATATTTCAAATGAATATTTATATTCAAAGAGATAAATTTTATAACCCTGTGTAAAAAAATTATTTACTAAAAGATATATGTTTATGTCTTTTTTGTCATTACTTTAAATTAATTAATATAAAGTTTAATTATCAATCCCATGTGACTCCATGGGTTCACAAAATTTACCCAAGGATTACCATGGTCAGAAATTTATTATCCAATAGAATTAGGACACATGTTAGGGTAATTTTGTTTTATTATAATAATATTTTTTAACTTCTATTTACCATATTAACCCTTTAACTATGGTAAATAAAATTTTTACTGAAGTAAATATTCATATTTTCTAATACTAAAAGTTACCTATATACCCAATTTGGAACCTTTTATTCCAAATATGGAATTTATTTTTAAATATTAAATACATATATGTTGAGGAAATTAATTTAAAATTAATTCTCGTGGTCAAAACAAAAAAGTATGTTTTTAAGAAATAATAGCTATCAAAAGATTGTCAATTATTTACGTCCAATTTCAAAGTGAAATTACTTCTAAAGACCAACATTTGGTTAAGTAGTAAGAACATAATCTAATTTACTTTAAAACCAGCTAAGAGGATAATATAACCTTATAAATATATTAGATTAAATGTAAGTTTTGAATAAAAATACAGTAATTTTCACTATTCATTAAAAATGAATTTTATCTAAAAAATAACAAAAATTTACCCAAAGTAAATTTTTATGTCCTGATTCTAAAAAAGAATTTTATTTTGTCTAATATAACATATAAAATTGACCAATACTATATTTAATTATGGTTCACCATCAAAAGGCTGTAAATTGACCTTTTAATGAAAATTTTAGTACTTATGCTTAAAATTAATTTCATTTACATTTTTAGCCTATAACTTTTATTGGATAAATTTAAAAACATTTAACAAACATATAAAATAAAATTTTATTAAGTTCTATTGATTATTTCCAATAAAATGGTTATGTGTTAACAACCATTTAAAATAATAATATTACTATATTATTTTTCAGTATAACTCAACGTTGTGTGCAATGTAAGATTTCAAAGAAACCCATTGTTTTGTATTGGGAATGCCATTGAAAATATCCTCCCCATTAAAGTAAAATTAATATTTAATTCAACAATTTTAATAAATATAATAAATTTATATTCTTTATTTACCTGGGATGTTACAAACAATGATTAATGTTTAAATTTTGATGATTAGTGAGTTGAAATTTTCCTTCGTTTATAGCCAGCTCATGGAATTCAAGTGATATTTATTTTTCAATCTAGGTATGTAAGGGAAGAGTTTTATAGATTTCAAAATGATTATTGAAAACCCATGTTGACACTAATTGAAAATTAAATAAAATTCTCAAATGTTGTGGGTTGGATGTCAATATATATCATGATAGTGTCCAAGGGGCATTCCCGATACCTCTTGGGTTAGGAATAAGCACCAAGGAATGAAAAAAACATAGTGGGAATAATATAACACAGAAATAAATAAAACCATTAGAAATAAAATTTAAATAAAAACTTCCATGATGAATCCATACATTATATTATTACATGAACTAAGATAAGTATAAAAAAGAAGATATAAACTAGTATGATACAAAATAAATCCCTTAACCTACCATTCAATCCATCAAACACAAAATCCATAGTTTAAATTTCTAAAATTTCAAACATATGGAATACATTGAAAAAATAAATAATGAAAAATATGTATGAAAACTATATGTGATTAATTTGAGAAATGTAAATAAAATAAAACAAACAAATAAACTCCATGTGACTCAATGTTTCACCATAAAGTATAGAAATAATAAACACTCCATGAGATATCAAGAGTTGAATCAAAATGGGAAACTGAGAAAAATATGAAGGCCTACCCCGCTAATATATAATCACCCAACCACAATTAATGACATCGTCGAAAAAGAAATAAAAAAAAAACAAAAATACCAAAAGAAATCGGAAGGATTTCCTCGCTAGGTTGAAGAAAATTAGAGACCCTCTTCGGAAATTGTAATTACAATTGAACACCACATGTCAGATGATATGTTCAACCAACATGAGGCAGTCAAGTGGTGTGATTTGAGCTTTTATCAACCGAGGAGGAGCACCGGCAGTAGGTGGATACAAGGAAATCTTATGATATCGTGACAGGTATGGAAATGGTTAGGGTTTTCAAATTATATTGTGATACTTTTTTCAGGTCTTATTACCTATGTTATAATAAAATAAATCTTTATTATAGCACTAATAAATTTTCATTTTATCAGTGTTTTGCTTATCACTGATATAGCCTCATTTTTATTAGAGAAAAAAGCACTAATAAAGATGCTTTTTAAAAGATTATTACTTAAGAGATGTTAAAGTATTTATAATTATAATTATAATTAAAAATCTAAATATTTATATATACATAATAACTATATATAATTACTAATATAGTGAATATATTCCTTTATAAATATTTTTATTTTAACTTTATAATTATTTATTTATAATTATAGAAATATTTTTGAAACATAATATTTATATCATTATATATATTTATTTAATTATAAATATATTTATTTAATAAATATATATAAATATCAATATAGTAAATATATAAATTATATAAGTGAATTTATTATCAATTTATTAATAATTTAAATATATATAATTATTTTTTATAATTACATAATTAATTTTACTAAGTATTTATTTATTTATAATTATATGTATATAATTCTATAAATATAAAAAATATACATTTATAAATATTTTTATTGATAAATATTTTTTTATAAATAAATTTTTAACATTATTAATGAATATATAATTTTAATTTCAGGCATATATGTTAAAAATGAGTGAAATTGATAAAATTACGAATAAGTACACTTTAACAATATTGAGAAAATGATAATTTTTGTGTTCGTGAATTGTATATAAAATGAATTAATTACGTATATGTGAAATCAATGTAACACAGATTTGATAGATGTTAAATTGAAAAATCAAATGAAATTCGATTATATGTTTAGTAATATGCAATTAGTCAATATTATTAATTCATATTTATTTTTAATTATAAAACATTATTCAAAATAAAAATGGATATATAATGTAAAGAGAACAAGTATTTTTTAATATTTAAATTATATTTATATAAATCAATATATATATATATCTATATATTTAATATATACAATTTAATAACATTAATTATCATAATTATCCATTTAATAAAATGTTTAATATTTAATAATGTATTATGAATTTATTCATTTTTAGCAATAATTATATAATTAATAAAAATTATAAAATTTTCTAAAATTAACTTGTTTTTTATTTATTTAATTATTTCATTTTATTTCATCAGTCCTTTATCAGCTCTAAAAAAGCGCCGACGAAATAAATATTTATCAGTGCTAAAAATATTGTGCTCATAAATTGTACCTTTTATCAGTGTTAAAAATAAATAATTGTTAAAGATACCCATCATCAGTTCTAAAAATAAAGCTCTAAAAAAGGTACCATTTATGAGCATAAAAACCCATAGATAAATGGTTGAATTTAGAAGCCCTTTTCTTAGCACTGATAAATATACCATTTATTATCATTTTTATGTTGTGCTAATAAATACCAATGTTTTATTGGCTAATTTTGTAGTAGTGATTATGGATTGTTCTCCTAAAGCTGATGAATATTCAGGAAAATATAAACTTGAAAATTTTTGGATAATCACACCTATTTTTTTCACTTGGTTCACTTCACCCTTTTCTCCAAAAGGATGTTGAATTTTTCATTCCTAAATCACTAACAAATAATGAGATCCATGATAAGTCATCCAATATCTCTTCAGTTACCATTAAAAAAATGTTTGAGAAAGTTATCCAATATTAATGAATCCTCATGTGGTGATATAATACTTTAATCTAGAAAACAACATCTGAAATTTAACTTTTACACCCCATAAATGATTAACCTTATAACCCTTTATGAATTATGAAAATAAAAAACATTAGAAATAAAGTCAAAAAATCAGCTTAACCCGGATACCCCATATATAACAAAGTATCTACTGGTTGTCACATTCCATCTTGTGAATAAACTTATTATGTACTCCTTTAGTTACCATATATAATTTTAAAAAACATGCATGATTCCTTATTATAATGATTACTGGATATATTCTTAAAATAGTAGATGTTGTAAACTTTATCCTTGATGATATAGACCACTTTTTCAATAATCAGTTCCATGGTAATCTATATTGTCCAATTTACTTATTCATATCGTGCATCTCTTTATCCAAACATCATTATCTCAATGTCATAAATTAATTAAGGGTTACCTTCCCTTAATCAAAATATCACCTTGTCATTAAATCACATTACCGGTCCATTGGGACCTTTCAACATAAACTTGTAAATACTGAGTGAAAAACATAAATATAACAAACATTTTATATTTAATCATTCATATAACACAATTTTTGAATCCAAATAGATATATTTTTTTACTATTCCACTAGATTCGTAAGCCATAAGAAGGATACATCATCCTATTACAAAATACCTCTTTCATTTAACATTTCATCTATAGTCTCATCATCATCAGAAATATAACCATTTCTCATACCACCTTGCTGATTCTCTTACATATATTTCATATGGGGACATTGAGTTTCATAATGACCATTTATTCCACACATAAAACACTTAACCTTCAATGATACATTGGGAGGCCAATATTCACATCTATTTCGCAAATCAAACTCTTTATTTGATCATTGCAGTCACATTCTTTGTGTCCTACTTTTCCACAATAAAAACACCTTATTATTCCAATTAAACATTCAATTAGGTGGTTATTTCCACATTCTTGACATAAATGAAACCGAATCCTTTTTCCTCCATGGTCTCCAACTGATCACCAGGGAATGCACACTTATCCTCCTCAACTGCCTCTCCCAAAACACTATTTCATCCTGAACTATTCCATCATTATCACATCAATTATCATCAAAAGACATTGATTAGATTATTCAAGATGAATTGTGGCACTCTGTAGTCTAGATTCCATTTCATTAAATGAAGAGAGATCTTATTTGACCTCTAATGTCCATCCTAAATAGTTTCCCAACCCCAAATCTAACTATCTTCTCTAGTAGGGTGTTCACTTTATATGAGGTATACATGATTCAAAGTGTTTTCTAATATAATCATCTCTTGTAGTCCTATTCCTCCCTTTTGATGAGAGGAATTTTAGGATTTTAGTATGGGATTGAGTTTATAAGGAATTTACATTCTATTTTTTTATCATCATTGTATTCTTCATCTTCTTAAATAACTTGTAGTCTATAAAGTATTCTATGTGTTAGTATGTCTTGTTTGAAATAATACATTACCATCTTTGAGCTAGTATTTACTCTTTTCCCTTGGAGTGATGAGGTCATTGTGATCATATATATTATGTGGTCTGTGTGCATTTAATTTCATAACTCTACATTTTTTCATGTCTACTATTTGTTTCTATTAATAGTAATAAATCACAATGGAGGTGTTCTTATCAGAAACATAAGTGACATTTTTTATGAATTAGGCAATTATCATTTTTTCTTTACATTAATTATATTTTATTTATAGAATTAATTTATTCTTTATCAAATATGTTTCTATTTTTCATATTCTTCAATCTATTGTATGAAAAATAGTAATTTTGGAACCTTCCCGCATTCCAATTATGCACGGGAAGCCTTATATCAGACCATTCCAACCCCGACATGTAACTCTCCAAATAAAAATTTGTGTTTCTAGTTTTATGTCATATGAAAATTGTAGGATTGAAATGGTTTATTAATCACAAAAAAAATATTTTCCATAGTTAAAAATATATATATTATAGAGTATAGGGGTGTGAGAGTAGAATAGACCCACCATGGACTGAGATAATATAAAAATATATGTGTTCATTCATTAATTTTCTACTAAATTTAAACATAATATAATTAAATCTGGCATTTTATTTAGATAAATGATTAATTCATTTAATATTTTTAATCTTCTCATTTTAACCCCCTATAGACTATATGATATTTACACCTAGTTTATAAAAATTCAAATCAATGATTGGAAAATATTACTGATAGAAAAGCTATAATTATTCATTTACTGATATCAAACACATTTTATCATCAACCAACTCCACTTAGATATAGATTCAATTGATTATATTTTATAGTGATAGATTTTTTTATCAAAGGCAACACAGTATATGGAAAAAGGTCCTTGTAATCTGGAAGGAATTTAGAAAAGATGATTCATGGGTTCCTTCTAATCCACATCACATTGATATCATTGGAATCGATAACCATAGATGGAGACATAATTCGTGAATGTACAAGGACACATAGAAAAAAAAATATTTGAAGAAAGGAAATGCTATGGATCCTAAAAAGCCATGATTAAGGGAAAACACATATATATGAACTACCTAATATAAATAAACAAATAAAAATCCTTTATAAAATGTATATAGAACAGGTTGGAATAATTGTAGGATCAAACCACAAAAATAATCTTGATGGAATAGACCCCCATGAATCCCAAAGAACCAACAGAATAAGGAAAAGGCAGAATACGTTCTCCACATAGTGGACCATGGATTAAAAAAGAGAATCCAACAATGATAATTTCATAATAATAAAATATATATTTACATTTTCTTATAAATGAACATGGAAGATGGAAAACAAATATATTTTTATTTCAAAAAAATCACTTGATTCAAAAATCTCTAAACTTTCAAATAAAATTAATTATAATAAAAAACAATAATGTTCTTGATTTTCCGGAATAAAAAACCAGTTAGATTAGTTAGTTTTTTATAAAATATGAATACATACACTATAAATTTTATCCAAATATAAATTACACATCGCATGTTCCATTGTAGCTCATATTATTCATGTATTACCAATCCATTTCTATGAACACTATAAAACATCCTCATAAAATTTAAATAAAATAAAATATATAATTAAAACATATCACACCTCTATTACATTTTTTTACAAAAAATATAGATCAAAATCAATTCCATGGATTCAGGGACACCTACAAACAAGAAACAACCCTCCTCGGGAGAATCAAAATCAGTGAACAAAAAAGGGAATAGACACAAAAACCATGAAATAATGAAAGTGTTTAAAGGTAGTTGAAAACAAAAAGTAAAATCTAGGAATAGAAAATGATATATTCTCTCTACCTGAGCTCAAATTACATTGAATATCTTCTGAAAACACTATTTCGTACCACTAGGCCCCCCTATATGGTCTAAACAGGGCCAACCCAAGGAATATAGAATGGAGGTAACCCAGATTCTATATATAACCCTAAAAAAGATTTCTAAAGAAATGTCCTATATAATACCAACTCAGATAAAGTATAAAATCCACCCAAGAAAACATTCCATGGTGAGGTTAAAAAATTGATAAAGGAATCAATTATTGAAGATAACCTAAACAAGTCATAAAAACATAGTAAAACATGGAAAAAAAGATAGAACCAGTTCCATAAAATCCAATACAAACAAGCTAATAAAGAAGAAATTGAATCAAAAAAGAATAAAAAATATCCATTGGAATAACTATAACATCCAAAGAAACCTACACCAAAGTAAGTCGAAACAACAGAAGACAACATGATTTAATATGCCCTTCCCTTTTCCCAGATCCTACAATACAATATCCACAATTTACCAAAGGATAATATATTGCGTGGGAATATTTACCAGTAGTATAACACTAGTATTTCTATACATGTTCTAATATGAATAAGGAAATGGATCTTTATTTTAACAAAAAATATTTTTACAAAATATTTTCATAAATCCAAATATATTTTTAAATCATTTTCTTATTGGTTTTTAAAAAAGCCTTTAATATTCTCCAAGAAAAAAATATGAATAGTAGAATTCATAAAATAGGTATTCCAAACCATATAGAAATAGGTAATAAAGTAAACACATATCCATGAAATAACCTTTCATGTGATACCATGTTATAAAAACTCATATAAAAAACTTGTGAGCGACAATCCATGATAAAATCCATCACGTAATAAATAAACATAAATGAAAAAACACATTGTATTGGGACCTATCCTATAATAATATGAACTATACATATGATATTCTAAACTAGAAATAATGTTGGTACCAATCACTACATATTCCTACCATTACTCCTCGATATCCTGAAAGAAATCCTTATTGGAGCCACAAACACTTTGGTCACCTATGTCTATTTCCCGATGTATGCAAGGTTCCAAATGTGAAAATTCTAGAAATCTATTTTAAAACCATTATCAACGTCTAAAAAAATTTCAAATCTAAAACAATCATCTTCAGTGATTTAAAAACTATTTTCAGATATAACACCTTTAAAAACATTTACAATTACATGAAATCCATTTAAAACACAAATCACTAAAATTCCATGAAAAACATAAATTAATGTTATATTGTAAATAAAAAACGAAATTAGTTAACCCATTTTATAGAGTAAATAATTTCTAGAATGATTGAACCCTATCAAAACCTAACAATGGAGATTGGAAAACCATGTATTGGCATACGTAATACATGAAAGTATACGAAACTACAAACATTTGATAAAAAAATCAATTGATTATGAATATAATCCTAGAAAATATATAAAATAGAATCTATGAACAAATGAATAATTAATATAAGTTTTCACATAACCATAGAGTCAAAAAACACTAAACGAGATGATCAATCACCGAATGAATGATCTGAAAGTGGTAGGATCCTCAAAATTACCCAAAATCACTTATGGGTTTGAGAAGAATGGTTGTTTGATGAATGTACTAAAAATTAGATGTTTCATTCCTTACAAACAACTAGAATATAGGATAAAATGTAGTTTACCAATTACATTGTGTGTAATCCCAATAATTAATTAGATTTCATAAAATGTATATCCTTTGTTAAAAATATTGACTTTGACCTTTACCCATTATCATCCCTTTACATGGTTTGAAGTTCACTCACACCCTAAAATAGATTCACAAAATATTCTTAAAGACATTTACATTATGTTTCATCCAATTACGTGACATTTAAAACCCCAAAAATAGTTGCATGCCCAATTTCTGTAGAGAAACTAAAAACCGAAGAATGTAAAAAAACATGACTAAAGGAGTACCTGAAAAAAAAATAGGGTATTGTATTCTCCCCACCATAAATTATTCCTGAACCCAAACATCTTAAATATTTTGGATTAGTAAAATTTGAATTTTATTACTTCTTTATCACTGATTCATTCCTCTATATCTCTTGTAACTCATCTATGAACTTACATAGTACCCTAACTAGAGTAATCATTTTTATGCATAGTACCTTCTCCTGGTGATCCATAATCTGAACTAGATTCTCAACCACAACAATTTCAAGATCAGTATCATTGTCCTCCCATCCAATCATATCATTTGGAAATGGAATGTACCTCTTAAAAAAGTTAACATGAAACACATCATGGATATACATCAAATGAGATTGAAATTCAATCAAATATTCCACCATCCCGAATCATCAAATGATCTAAAATATCCGCACAATCCTCAGTGCCAATATACCATGCCTAACCAAAAGTTGATGTACCACACATTGTGAAACTATGATAATCTGACTGATAATTATCTTTTTATTCTAAAAACACCTTTAAGGGAAAAGTGAGAAACCATGATTTCCATCATACATACAGAAAACATCCATAACTGAAAGTCACATAGACTAAACTACAAGATATTATCCTCCCTAGCCAATTCACCATGATGAAAAGCTATAACCAAAGCATAAACCTTAAACTTGCAGTCCCGTGCAGAAGTGAATGGTCATGGAACCAATGGAAAATCCATTCCCTCTCAGCATGCAAATCCAAATGGCATGATCTAATTAATACTTCATGATTTGATCCCTATCTGGGGTGGATACAAGTTGTGTGCTAGTTGCGTAGCACAAATGTTTTCAATCAAATCCAAATAGATATCTAAACAACCACAGTCCCCATTCATACTAGAATTCATCTCAAAAAAACCAACCAAGACCACCAACATAAATATATTCTTTAAAAAGTAACATGAGATTCCTAGAATCCACATCTCTAAACAATTTTCAAGATAAAGGGGAAACTTGTGTGGCTGATAACTCCATCATCATTTTTTCAAACTCATAATCAAGTTTATCCTAGGACTCTATGTACTCCTCAATGGTAATATTCTGTCTATTGAAGCCCCATTCAAGAATTAGGTCTTTTTTTGTCAATTCATGAGTATTGCTCCTCATTTAGAGTCACTCTTAGAGACATCCCCATCATTTTAGTTTCATCCTATTAACTTTCATTGAGAAACAATAATAGCTCAATCACTTCATCTAAGGAACATAAAATAAAATCAAAGGGTAGATCATCATTTTCTTCTTGTCCCTGATGACTCATGTTCCCCAAGACTATATTCTTTTTATTTACCTTTTTTGTAGAGAAAGCCTCCAAAGGAGAAGGTAAAGAGGAGTAATCCTTCCTAACCTTAATTTTATCCTAAATGTGACACATCCAATCCAAAGACCTATATCCCAAATAATCTGAGCACAAGGAAAATACACATATCCAACCACACATGGATTCTGTGGGTTCTCTATTTTTGAATGAGTAAAAACTATTATTATAGGAAAATTAAATAATAGGTAAATTACATTCCTAGGATCCACTAAAAAAAGCATGGTTGAAGAATATCCTCCAAAACCATGATAGTTGACTCTTTCTATTCATCCATATATGAATGATAATCCAAGAACAGTTTCATCTGGGAACCCATCACCTCATTAAAACCATCCCAAAACCAAACCTTGAACCTCGAAACCTTGTTAAAAAAACTATTTATGGAACCCCATGAAGTCTCACCATCTCATAGTGAAAAATTCTCTTAATTGTTCCTCATACATCATATCTCATATGGTTAGGAAATGTTCCAATATTATGATTCAATCAATGAAAACCCAAATAATATTACTCCAACAAGGATTCCATTGTAAAACAATGAGAAAATGCAAGGAAATCACATCTTATTTACGTATAATAATGGGTAAGGTCTGAAATAAACCTGAGGTATTTGGTGTTCCACATTGATTATGTAACTTGTAAGACATCGTGACACAATATATAAAATCTACTGACTCTTCATTGGAACAAAATAATGATGAATCATTATTTGATATATTTTGTTAGCCCTATGGCTTGGAGACCAAAATGACTGGTGTCCACATTCCATGAACTCCAACCTCTGAGGAAAAACAGATAACCAACATGATTCAAAAGAATAGATCTGCACAATGAGATTGATACCACTAACACATGGTCTCCAAACAATATGTGTAACCACTCTAATTTTTTTTGTGAATTATTTTTGGATAATGTATGGAATTTTTTTTAATCCAGGTTCCGAGACAGTTAGATATTTCAAGTCCCAGTGTGCCCAATATTATTTTTTGAAATATCTTAAATATATTCAATATATTAAATCTCACACGTTATGTTTTCTTAAAAAAATTTAATAACTCCGAGATGAATTCATGGATTTGAAATCTAAGGGAGCCACTAAGTTTAGAGCATGGGTTTATCCTAGGTGTTAAAAGCCTTTCTCAGTGTGGTGTGTTTGTGAAAATGTTTTTGTTGGTGGGTAGTTGTTAATATAAAGAAATACCTTATTTTTTTATATATTATGACATAGTGACTAATATATTATAATAATATATGGTAATATAGTATTCTCAGGGTGGGACACTATAAACTAGAGACCTAGAGGACGGTGTGAGATCATTCATGGAACACGACACCATATCAGGATTAGGATCGAGGATCGTTAGTACAATAGAGTTTATGGATCTCTCCAACGATGTAAATGAATGACCATTTTTCATTATTTATAAATCCAATCACCAGTTTGGATGTTAGATTTATTATTTTCTATCTAGTTATATTATTCCGATTGAATACAGATCAATTATATGAACTAAACTTATTCACACATTAATTGAAGATTTATTTTATGGAAATTATAATTGTTCATTGTTTATATATCCCTTTTCGTTCATCAATTCATTGAAAATAAATCATGTCTAAAATAAAAATGGTGGAGGTTCATTCCTCATTTTGGATGGACCATGGATTTCTCTACTATTTCATCACATGTTCAACAAAAGATATGTCATAGCTTGTGGTTTGAAAAATATATGGTTATCGGCCATTTCATGACTATTCATCAGAACAAAAAATAGATAATTTGGATGTGATTCATGATAAAGAGTGTGATCAATGTATGACAATTAATGAAGATGATTGGAGGTTGATCAGAGTTGGTGTGTAGTTCCAGTTCACCCAAGTTTTGATGGTGTGTCTACGTTTGGCACGTGGTGGCATTTCCCAAGAATATTCAAACTCAAGAGACGTGGTCTATGGTGATGGGATGGTTGGATGACTGTAGATCTACATTTTATTGAAATAAAGGGAATGATGGAAACTAAGAGGACAATTCAGAGGAAAGTCACAACTTGTATGGATAATCTCAGTTCACACTTCATGTAATCTGGAGTTACACATTTTGTGGGAACCCTCCTATGTGGAACTAGGTATTACATGGGGAGTTAAATATCACATTCCATATGATATGTGTGTATAGGAATAGTGTTTATCTCAAATTATACATAGTAATGGGAAATATAAGAATAAAGACACGACCAGAGTAGAAAACCATGTGTACATGAGTACAATCACAACTTGGTGTACATAGGTACTTCCAGGTGTTCACAAGTTTGTATATGGGAAACAATAGGGATACATGTTAATGGGTAGATGGAAATACAAAAATTTTGGGCCATCAGATAATTCCATGTAATACTCCTACATAATATGTAATTGTATGTTTAAATTTTTTGGGAGGAAACACCACACGGGTAGACCAAGTGTTAGCTAGACAGGCTGTCTAACCCTAGTTCACGCAGTGTACCCCCCACCCCAATTTAGTGTATTTTTTATCCCATAATTTTCTCATTCTATATCTTTATAACATGATTATGTTCCCTTATTCCATTCCCACATGGTTAAAATGAGGTATTACATTCCCACAAACCAATTGTGATCCCCTATAGAGTATGAGTCTAAGATAGAGATCTCGGTGTCGCTCTATTATATTGGTGTGTGATCCTCTATCTTCTCTATATACAAGATTGAGTTTTAGAATCTGCGTTACCACGTTGAGCATTACAAAAATACCCTATCTAGCTAGTAGTATTAGTAGGTTTTGTGGTAATGTTGTTATATCATCCCATCGTAGCATGTTGATCTAGATTGCATTCTTGGTGTCACCCAATGGTCCTGAGCATAAAACCTATATGAGTATCACTTTCTTCTAAGAACAGAGTGTTTTCTTGTGTAGGGCCCAATGATATTGGATTCATGTGTTGTGTATTCAGTTATGGAAGGGATCATGGTGTGGAATATCCTGGAATGAATAATTCTTCGAAAAAAATCTTGCAGCTAGTAGTTTTTTGTGACTGCCTGGTGGTGTGGTGTTCTACCTGAGTATATTTTGGTTTATCTATTTCAATTTAGTATTTTATTATATATTCAGCTAACTATTCTTTACGATTTGTAGTAAGTTTTTTAGGGTTTCCTACTAGGTATTGTGTTATTCTACCATGCACGAGTTCTGCATACTTGTGTCATGTCTTATACAGAAAATAACCCATTTGATGGTATCCTTACTAGATAGAGAGAAGATGGATAATAGCTTGAGCTTGAATGTCATATGATTTATTAGAGTGGTTGTATTTGATTGTATTCCTCACCCTTGGAGTATATTATGCTCTCTATAGTTTTTTGGTCTTGTATTTCGATCTTTTATCACTTCCATCACATTAGTATTGTACTCTATTTATGTGGTCGTATTGTATATGAATGCATTTGTTTCAGTTGATTTATATTTCATATGTTGATGTCCTGGGAGTTGTGTATGTGTGTATAGGTACATCAGGATAATGACTGTCATATGTGGGATATTCCTACTTGCTACTGGTCCTTATCCCCTGGCCTATTGGAGGTGATAATAGTATAGTCTTCATTCGAGACCCATTGGGCTGGGTCATGATTGAGTGGTATCAGACCAGTCAGTTTTAACATAAGATCAACGTTAATGAGACTATCCTAGGAATAAAATGTTAAGTGTTTTGAGTTTGACTTTTAGGCCAGGGACTCCACTATTGGTGTTGTGGATGAAATATTAATACATAAGGACAATGATCACATACTGTTCGATTATGTACATGTAGAAATTGGCTGTAGGGGAAAATTGGTATATTCATCATATATAAATGGGTTTTTCTTTAAATTTCATTCTTTTTTCAGCTTCCCAGATACACTCATTGACCGTGGTAAATCTTTTTTATTTGAGGATGCCTCTATGAAGAGTGTCATCCATGATTCCACTACATGATCACATGGGTGATCCACTGACAAAAAAAGCATTATTATATGGGCTCGTACAAGAGATGGAACCTCTAGTTGGATTACCAGATATACCACCAATCGTTGAGAATAAACTAGCATAGGTACTTATAGTAGAGGTCATATATAGGATGAGTGTGCTGCATGAGTTCAAAATGCAGTGACCCCCCAGGTTTCATGGTGAGATATACCCCCCATGTTGTGGAGGACTAGCTAGAGGCAGTCACTTGAGTTTTTTTACGTTTAAGGATTCATGAAAATCATATGGATGTCCTCATGAAGAGTCTTCATCATGGATTTTATAGGTTTTGGAGGAGTTTTTTACTCATTCACATGAGGATATAACTCTCTCCTAGTCATAATTCGTGTATATTGGCAGTGAAGTGTTTTATCTATCCACCTTATGATTAGTGTGAATTTAGGAGCTTCTATATCTATAGAAGGGAAGTCAGATCATTGAGTAGCATCCAACGAGGTTTAATGATCTCCTGTGATACTCCTTAGAAATTTCATGGGATCCATTATTAATATCACATGTCAATGAGTCAGGAATCTCTCAAGATAACATGAATCTATTGACATTTCTCTACCTTCCCACCTAAATTGGGGTGTTAGATCAGACGTTAGTGGTGTGGTGATACTGGGAATATTAGGCACTAATAATGGATACTGGTAGTGGGAACCCAGGATAAAAGACCACGGTTGTGGGTATATAATGATAGTTATATAAACCCAAGTCTATTTTATGCATCAAGAGGTGATTCCGAACACAGGTTCCGCACCATGTGGATCTCCAGATGGATCAAATTAGCTGATGCATATACAATTTTTCTGATGCTATGGTCAGATACATATGGATTGTTAATTCCAACACAATTTATGGAATATCAGGAGATGGTTGAGGGACCACTGAGGTACATAAAGAGGTAGAAACATTATAGTCCTCATTGTGATAGATGTGTGAAGAAGGGCTAGTAGAGCTATAGGTGGTGGTAAATGGTCTGACATATTACCACCACCACCCCAATGTGGTCCGCGTTAGGCTTAAGGGACTCATATTTATGGATGAGGCCACCTATAGGCTATGGATGCCTAAAAAATGGAGGCCCTAGGTTTGATATGTAGTTTTATCTATTCAATTTATAACATTTATTTAGTATTGATAGCCACATGTTCCCGTAATTCCTTTCAATATTATTCTATGGTGTGAGATGTAGATTTTCTAGTTGACCCTTTTGTAATCCTCATATGGTTGGAGACTATGAAAGTTAGTAACCAACCGGTTGCACACATCTACTGCCAAAGTGATCTGACTAATAGAGGTGAGATCTTTGTGTGGGATCTCTTTATTGCAGTGATGAGGTATTATGACTTCGTATTAGTTATCGAATGGATATCTAGAGTTCATTCCATGATTTCATATTTTGTGAAGGTTATGTGGTATATACACTATGATGGGATGAGTATTTCAATTTTGGATGAAAAGGGATCCTAAAAGGTAGTATGGGATATTGAATTTGATAGTACACCCAATTACTAACTACTTGGATTGAATTACCATTGGAGAATTAGATTTCATTGGATATTAGTTCCCGGCAGTAGTGGAAGAGTATGAAGATGTATTTCACAAGGATGTTCTAGGATTATCTCTCCACTGATAGATAGAAATTTGTATTTAATTATACCCATGGATGAACGTGATATCTTCACCAGCATGTCAGATGGCTCCCATAGAGATTTAAAATATGAGGGTTCAATTTTAGTAATTGATGACAAGGGATTTGTGAGACATGGGGTTTCCCCCAAGGCATTCCCAATATTTTTCTCCAATAGGAATGATGGGGGCATGTGGTTTTGGGTGGACAACTACCTATGGGAAAAGGTGACTATGAAGAATATATATCCCGTATCAATTATCAAAAAACCATTAAATTAGTTTATTGGGGATCAATTGTTCTCAAATAGGGGTATTAGATCAAGATATCACTAGTTATGAGTATTATATGAGGATATATCAAAGATGGAGTTATGATTTTCCTATAGTAACGATGTTTACTTGGTAATTCCCTTCAGCGTGAATAACACCCCAATTTTGATTATAGGACTCATAAAATAGATCCTTTATACATTCTTCGAGTAGATCATGGTTTTCTTTATCCATGATTTCCTATTTTTCTCAGTGTTAGAAAAAGATCTTGCAATACAATTGATGATGAAACATGACACACTCCAAGAGAACCATCCTTATAGAATGATCTTTAAGTGTATGATCTGGATTCAAGGGGTCCATTTCCTAGGGAGTGTCATCTCAGTGGAAGGAGTGTAAGTGGACCCGATGAAGGTTGAATAATTTCTTTCTTGCAATCCACCCATGAGTTCTACTGAGGTGTAGAGTTTCCTTGGGTCCAAAGATTATTATCTGAGGTTTGTACCCGATTACTCTAGAGTAGAAACATCCATGAAAACATTGAAACAAATTTTTTATCCTTCTATGTGAAAGTAAAGGCTCTATAATTTCTTTTAGGTGTTTTGGTAGATGAGAATGAGATCTCCCATGTTGATATTTCATTAGGAAGGTTTGAGTACATAGTGTTTTGTGATGCTTTAGGGACCAAGATTGGTTGTGCTTTGTGGTAGAGGAAAAAATTATTTCCTATAGTTAATTTCATATGAGATCACAAGAGTAGAACAATACTACCCATGATATTGTGTTAGTAGCAGTAGTATTAACAGTCAATATGTGAACACACTATCTAATAGTCAAGAGGTTTAACATCCACTCTAACCACAAGGGTCTCAAGTATATATTCCCTTATATGGATCTTAACTACAGATATAAGTGATGTTTATAGTTCCTCTATGACTATGACATAGAGATTTTTTATACTTCTAAGAAAATGAACTTGGTTGTATCCTCTCTCTGTAGGATATATAATTCTTAGATATTTGATGATGTGTTATAGTAGTTAGAATCATTTTGTTGACACGTGTGGTGATTCATATCTTCAATATAGGGTTATTAACTGAGCACTTTTATATCCATTCAAGGATTCTCATTGTGAAGAAACTAAATATGGAATCTTACATACTCTGATATCCACTAGATGTGCTTCAAAAGGATATTTTGAAGGTTGGATCAAAATATCTTTTTCATTATATGGGAAGTGTTTACATTGGAATTGTGGGAAAACATGGTGTGGGAGTTTCATACACCAACAATGGTGGTAAATATGGGTTTGGAAAATATCTACTTGGACATATGACGTATGTTTTGGTAGCCATGCATGAAGAGGTGTGTAGAATAGTCTATATCTCAATGCATCACTTATCAAAAAATTAAGGATGACCACCAACTTCCACTGGGTTTAAGTCAACCCCATTAAGTGCTAGTGTGGAAGTGGGAAGGGATACCCAAAGACTTCATGAATGGGATACAATGTACATCTTGGGGATATGATTTCATCTAGGTGATCGTACACCAACTCACCAAGTGGACCCAATTCATAGCCATTCAATAGTAGAGCTTTGTATAGAGATTGTGAAAATTGTACAGAAATGTGATAGTTCAACTCTATGGAGTTCTTTAAATGATAATTTCATACAATTACACTCACTTCACATAGTATTATAGAGTGGATTAGAAGAGGCCTTTGGGACTCTATTGTGTTTTAGAAAAAAATCTCACCCCTTGAATGATGGGAAAATTGAGTGGACCAATCAGGTCTTAGAGGAGATGTTGTAGGCATGCATGTTGGACATTGGATGTAGTTGTAAGGAACATATAACCTTGGTGGGGTTTACATACCACATCATCTACCATTAAAACCTTAAAATGGAACCATTCACAACCTTGTACGAGGGACCATTTAGTTTACCCCCTTATTGGACTGATCTATGATAGTCAGCACTCACGTGTCTAGAGTTTCTACAAGCTAATTGGAGAATGATCATACCATCATTGAGAGGATGTGGAATATAATGTTATGAAATATATCTTTTTTAGGCTGATGAGGGATGCCTCTTGACATTGTAGAGGGAGACCATGTGTTCCTGAGGGCCTCACAATGACAGAGATTTTAGAAATTTGGATATGGAATCAGTCTCTCTCATATATTCATTGGAAACTTCCAAATACTATGTAGAGTTGGTGAGTGTAGGACCCCGGGACACCCTGAGAGGGGAGGGATGAATCAGGGTGTCAAAATTTTCTTTAAAAACAAATATCTTGATCTCACAGTGGAAGGAACTCGTTACACCTAGAAGACTGATGGGAACAGAATGAAAACAAAACACAAGAAAAGAGACCAGATAATACTTTTACTTAGTTCACCACTAAGGGAAACGTCCAAGGAGCATATGCCGACAAGTTTCTGGTCGTACCTAATTCCACTAAACTTCACTATTTTTGGATTATAATGTTTAGGTATAGTCACTCTATCCCAGGTTCACTACCTTTACAAACATTCAGGGATAGCGCACTACGTCCATCGGGTCACTCCCATTTTCTCCCCCTAGCTCACTATCGTTGGGGAAGTCCAACTTAGTTTACAAATTCGAAGGTCTCTTCAATAGATTTGCATTGTAGTATTTTCCTTTCCTCAGCGTGAAAATATTCTTGCATCGATGTCATAAAAAGATTAACTTGAAAGCACAAAACCACTAAACCAGATATTCAAAATGTGAAAACAGGTTACACAGATGATTTCATGCAACACGTACCCATTGTACGGAAGATATCACTTTTGCAAGCAATATTTTTTTTTCACACAGAAAATATTTCACACAACAAACCCCTTTACACGCAAAATTCAATTTTTCACGCAATCTCAACTTTCATACGCACCCTAAAATTTTACTCCCAACTTATTCTTTTTCACTCACCTTCAACTTTTACGCAAGACCGCAATTTTTATGTGCACCATCTCTGTTTTCACCTAGCTCAAAATATTTGGTGAAAATCCCTTTACACACACCTTTATGCACATTAAAATTCAGATCTTATCTAAGTCTTCCATAGACCCGAATGAGGTGGGTCACCTCTTATTTATAGGCATCACCGATCCCTACATGTAAAACCCCACATTGTCATGCAAAACACTCATTCTACACACAATCCTTTTTCATGTAGGAACCATTTTTCATGCACATCTCCATATTTTTCACGCACCCCATTCCATTTTCATTTTTCGTCATTCTGACCCCAAAACATGCCTTGAACACAATTTCCTACACATCTACACTATTGCATTCAAGTTCCTTTTCCAATGAGTATTGAAAAAATACATAAACAAAACTTCATTTCATGCATATAACGTCTATCATTCCAATAGTGAGGCGGTGAACCACTTATCTATATTACTCCAGATGGATCAGGTACACAAAATCATCCACATGTTGCAGATGAAAGAGGTATGTGCATTAAATGTCACATGTTACCAAATTGAGTGAGTTGGACATTAAGATTGGATCTTCCTTTGTTGATTACCTAGTGGAGATTGAGGATTTTCAATGAAAGGAATGTTTTTGGGCGATCAATCACCCTATTGTGTTTCAAGTGGAAGCACGCAAATCACCATGAGAGCACGTAGGAGTGGGATACAAATATTTTAGCCTAGTAACCTCACCATTATGAGTATATTTTTATCCTTTTTGGATGAAAATTCCTAATGTGTATAGAAAGTTATGAATCTTATTTTAAATGTATTATTTTATGATATTATATGGAATATTTTTGAAGCCAAATGCTAAGTCAATGTGAGAGATTCATGGACAATGGTTTTGAATGTAATTTTTGAAATATATTAACAATCTTGTTCATATAATTTTCAAAAAATAGTTATATAAATTTATAATGAGTTCCGTGATTAGAAATGTGATGTCACCACGAATTTAGAAAATGTATCTTACACAAGGTATAACATAGACATTATTGGCATGAGGTGTTTGTTGTAAAAATTTTATGGGTGAAATATTGATAAAATTAATAAATAAATTATTTTATACTATTTTTTTGATGTAGATACCATGATATTATATAAATTTATGGTTATATAATTGTCTCAGGGATGGATTCTAATCCTTGTAGACCTATATGACCATTGGATAGTGTTCTTGGTAGATGGAATTGAATCATATTATGATCAAGTATAATTTCACCATTAGAGTTCATGGATCTCACCAATGATGACCAAATTTTTTTTGATGGTAAATTGATCTAGACTCCTAGTAGGATGTTGGATTATTGAATTTCAAACCCATAAAATTATCTATATTGAATGTAGATCATTTACAATTACAGAATTGATCCGCACATTGATGCTGGATTTAGTTGATTGAAATTATTATTGTTCATTATTTATATATACATATTCATTTTTCAATGCTATTATACTAGACTGAGGAAAAATGAAAAATGGTTGGGGTTCATTCCTCAGAGTTGAATGCTTATTGCTTTCTACCCTATTTCTTTTCAGAATCATCATGGGTAATTTCTTATCCCATTGTTCAAAAAATATATTATCTTCGATCATTATATGAATGTTGTTTAGTGAAACAGATCAATAACCTGAGTATGTTGTGTTGTTGAGGTTATTTTTATGAGATATGATGATGGGGGATGATTGGAGGTGGATCAGAATGGATGTGAAGTTCCCATTCATCCTCGTTTCAATGGTGTGGCTATAGTCAACACATTTGGGTATTTCCATAGTGGATTTAAAGCCTGGTGTCATGATCTCTGGTGATGAGAAGGTCAGAAATCCCAGGATCAACGTTTTCCTGTGTTATATGAAGTGACCAAGACAATGATTATGACGTATCGTAAGGTCTAGATGGATCTGTAAAATCATAGGTTACACGTCATGTAATCTTGAGATACACATTTTGTTGGAACCCCAGTGAGTGGTTCTTGGGATTGTAGGGTGAGTGACGTATCACACACCTTGTGGCATGATCTTGATGGATCAACATGTATCTCAAAGTATAAATGGGCATAGGTATGCTATGTACATGGAAACTACCAAATTACATGGTCACATACATGATCATGTGTACACGAGCATGACCATGTGTACATAGGATGGCACACAAGTACAAACAATGGTACACAGGAATGGGAAGATGGAATGTGAAATGTTTTGGGAGCTATCTACAATCCATGTACTACTCTTACATGAACAATATCTTGAGATTTACATTTCTTGTGAGGTAGCACCACAGATGAAGACCAGTGGTTAGCTAGAAATGTAGTGTACCCCTAGTACACACCATGAACCCCCTTTTGAGGTTGTTAGTAGACCTTTATTTCTGTATTCTAGACCGATGTCACTTTATTTTGTTCCCTTGGTACATTAATTTGAGGTTATAGTGTGGAATTATGTTCACATGTGAGGAATGTGATCCCCTATGAGGGATGTCTCTTAGATAGAATTCATGGTGACCCTCAAAGAGACTAGAGTGTGACCCCCTATCATCCTTACACAATTGGTGGGGTTTGTGGAATCAGTGTAACCTCCTTGATAAGGGCCTAAATCCTTTATCTAGTTGTAAATATGTTTTGGGTTCACAGTATCATTCCCATAAGATCCCTAATGTAGCAGGTTGATCAATACTGGGTTCATTGTGTCCCTTAGTCTTCCTAAGTGTGACACCCTATCAGTGTATTTGGCTCTAATGAGGCCAGTTAGCTCTCTTATGTGGGTCACAATGATCTACACAACTTGGATGAGTGTATCTAGTGACAGAATGGATTGTGGTGTGGATTGTTATGAAATGATCATTGCTTTGAAAAAAATAAATCATTTGGTAGATTGTTATGACAGTCTGATGGTGTGGTTCTCTTCATTAGTATATCTCAGTTTTCCTATTTTATTTTAGTATTGTTTTACTGTTTGAGCTGATTATTCATGATCCATTGTGTTATGGGTTTTCATGTTATCTAACTAGGTTTTTTTATAATCACCCCTGTATGGGATCTTTCCTCACATGTCATGTCTTATGAAAATGTTTTCACAATTAAAGATGTCTAGTGAAGATAGAGAGTGGGTAGACCATAGATTTATGTTGAAAGGCCGATGTGTTTCTGGATGGTTACATTTAATTATAGTTCTCTCCCTTGTAGTAGGATAAAACCTCTATTGTTTTTGGTTGGTCTTGTATATGGACCATTTTTCATGGTTTCATTACCTTACTATTGTACTTTAATTTTGGTATCAGAGATGTATGCATGCCTTGGTTTTAGTTATTTTACATTTCATCATTAAAAAGACTTGGATATGTGGTCATGTGTAATGATATATTTAGATAATGTCTCCCATATGCGGGATATTCCTACTGATCGTTGGTCACCAACCCCCATTCTATTGGAGTTGAGATTGGGGTGGTCAATGTTTGGGTCCCATTGAGACATGTTCAGTTAATAATGGCTTTTACCCTGGTGTTAGTACATGTTATCTATACCCTTATTGATATGAACTATCTCATGAAAAGAAAATTCATCCTCTATCAAAACCAAAAACACATGCCCACAATTGTATTCTACACCTAGGGATATATCCACAAACAAAATCTTTAGAATCCTCTCCTTAAATAATTCTATCATGGATTATGTATGTAATTCTCTTCTTAACACATCGACAACCAAATTCCCTTTCCTAATAATGTATGCAATATTAAAATCAAAACTCTGAAGATACTCCAAAAAAAATTTCTCTCTCATGTTCTATTCCATCTTATTATAAACATATTTCAAACATTAATGATGAGAATACACTAAAAACCACTCTACATGGAGATAGTGACACCACATTATGGGTGAAATCAAAGCTGCTACCAACTCAGGATGGTGGGTAGGGTAGTTTTTCTCCGGAGGGTGTAACTGGAGGGAGCCATAGGCAACCACCTTTTCCCCTACATTAAGATACATCTAAAACCCATAACAACAATATCATAGAAATCATCATAACCCAAATTTATGTCTTGATGAATTGGAGTTGGTATTGAAGTCAGCAATAACTTCAACTCCTCAATAGATCACTAAAAACTGTTATTAAACTCAAACATTACACTGTTACGAGTTAATGATGTCTTCAGAAATGCAATCCTGAAGAAGTCCTGAACATACCATCTACAATAACCAACATTCCACATGAAAAATTGAATATTAAAAACATTTGTATTTTTCTATTAGGAAATTACAGAAAATATATTTTCTGTATGCATTGAGACTCTAATAATTGATATCATATACCCCATAAATCTCACTTCCTGGATCCAAAAAATACATATGAAAAGTAGACCGTATAGAGAGTTTCTATTCATGGTTCAAATAATGATATACTAATGGTCTTTTGGATCCTCCTACGACTTTTTATATACTAATATATCATCATGTAACACAATTTCAATAGTTTCCAAGAATAGATAAATGATCATGTTCATCAAATCCATTAACATCACAACAAAATTAGTATGATCGAATGGAATACCTATAAAATATCAATTCCAATACCTTCTTATGAATGTTCTCATTGTTATATCCTATTATCATACTCTCAATAGGTGGTACCGTGACCAAATTTCAATCTTTTAAATCCCACATTCCCCATTATATTGTTTAAAAATAACATAATTTGTAGGTAATGAATATTTACTCCATACAGTCACCAAATTTTACTTTTGATAATCCAAATAAATAATTTGACTCCCTTCATACTTCATAGGAATTATGATATGTGATGATGTATTCATTCAGAATTTTATAAACTTATTATTTATAAATATACTAACAACTATAATAGTGGTCATAATGGGCATCATATTCCATAAGGAAGGTGAAAGTAAACTGTATAACCAAAATAATAATAATAAAATTGAACATAACCAAATAGAAACCAAAGAAACTGAAATAGTGGATGAGATAAATGATAAATAATCTGAAACAGTATGAAGAGTGGCAAGAATTTGTGAAATTAGGGAATCAAACTACACTGTACCGATAAAATAAAATTTTTGTTCAAACATAAAGTTATCAACTATATGTCAGTGCTATAGATAATTTTGTTTTATCACATAAAAATTGTTAAATGTTTAAAAAAGTCCAAAAATATCCCCTTGATAAATATTTTTCAATAAATGCTAAGAATATGATTATATCTTTAATAGAGAAGAGTATGACCAACATTTTCCAATTTTTTGTACTTCAGTTGCTGAAAAAATGAAAATATTCCACTACTGGCACACATTAATATATAGGATAGTGAAAAATCTATTCTTATTAAGAATAAAGTTGAAAAAACTAATGGGAATTTCTCACTGACATAAAAGTTATGACAAGAGTAGAAAGAAAGAATATTTTCATTGCATCCCAATTTGATAACCCCAAAAAAATTTAGTTTCTCCTGATTAGAAAAACAAACTACAATTATTATCCAAAAATAAATGAAACTATATAAGAACATAAATATAAATAAATAAATGATGATTTAATTGGTGACATTATGCGAATGTATTCTTCACTTATGTAGTCTATCTCTTTAGTAGGTTCTGATTGTGCTCAAGTTATATTAAGTGTTGAGGTTTCATCAGACTATTCAAATCACCAGGAAAACTGTGTTCATCAACTTCAACCTCAATCAGAACGTTCAACTAGTTCATATTCCTGATAATGCTCTTAACATCTTCTTTATCTCATGAATTTCAAAACTCCTTAATTTAATTCCCAAGCTCACCATTAAATCTATAATAAAAAACCATAATTTATAAAACATTGATCTAATGAGAAAACTAGAATCCTCAAACTAGTCTCCTAAAAAATATTTAATAAAAAATATAGTGTGCACACATCTTCAGTTTAGTAGTATAAAATGATGGAAATCTAGATACATATCCATCTTCTTCATTCCCATCAAAATGTGACTCCTATTTTCGAAAATATTCTATTCATTTCAACTAGAAAACAATTTAATATTTCCAAAGGGAAATGAATCATTTTATTCCTCTTTTATAGCCATTAATAGAAAACTCATCTAAGAATGAACAAAATCTATAATCCTCATTCATTGACCGAATTTCAGTCTAATTTCTCAAGGGTTTTTCTTCTAGGTTGGAATTGGTTCGTATTCAGAAAAATATGTCTTTTTTCTTGAATATGATATTTGGGTTTTTTTATTTTTTCTCTTCTATTTGAATTCTATATTTTCATATATGGTTCATCATCATCATCTATTGGAACTCAAAGATGTGTTCCCTGCTCGATGGTGTTCATGTCTTATCTTATTTTGAAAGTATATGTTCAGTCAAACATGGATCTCCCAGATTTGAAATCATCATATTGTATCGGTTTTATCCGTGGTTATCGAGAATCACAATATTTTCAATGTCCAGTGACCCTAAGATCATCTGTACCTTTTTCAGGAGGACAATGTTGGTCATGTGAACACAAAAGGGTCTAAAGAGGTGATTCAATGTAATAGATTTACACACATTATCATTTATAGAACTATGAAAATCATAAATAATAAAACATGTAATTCAAACTATACTCCAAGAGGTAATAATGTAAACACAATTCCTTGATCTATCTTATCATGCAATTCCATGTTCTACAATATCCTATAAAAAACCTATAAGAAACAATCCATTATAAAATTCATCATGTGATATATTACTATAAATTAAAAATCAATTTTTATTAGTCCTTATACTTTTGGAATGTATACTAGACATAATAGATCCTAAATAATGCATAATTTTTGTACCAAAAATTATCAAGAATGGATGGAGTTCATCGATATCCTAAATGAAAACCCAAGCAGTGCCACACACACTAGAATCACTTATTTCTCTTCCCCAAAAAAACTCTAGGTTCCCAACAAAAAATTTCAACAGTACATTTTAAAATCATTGTCCAAATTTATAATTTTTTTTTAAAATCCAAGACAATATTATTCAGTGTTTGAAACCCCATTTTCAATGAAAACTCATTTAAAAACATTTATCATTAATTAAAAGCCCTAGATACTACAAATCAATTTAAATGGATTAAAAACAAAAATTTATTTGACATGAACAAAAGGAGATCCATTGAATTAAACCATTATATAGAAACACCAACCTCAAGAATGATTACACCTTATCCAACATTGACAATGGATACTAGAAATCCATGAAAGACCCATAATTATTAAACAAAGAACATGAAAACGTAATGATTCAATAACAACATCAATCAATCAAAAATATAGACTGTGAAAATATTCAATGCAACACCCACAACTAATGAATTTGACAATTAGAAGGTTCTATTACATAGAGAATTACAATTTACCAAACAAGATGATAGATCGCTGAACGAATAATCCAAAAGGGAAATAGATCACCAAAATCACTCATAATAACCAAGGGATTTGAGAGGAAAGGATTAAAGTAGAATGAACCACAGATTAGTTGATGTTGGTGTTAAAAATTAGTGTACACAAGGATGAAATTTTTTGAATCTTGTACACGAAATGTAATTCCATAAATTAGAATGACAACAAAAAAATGTGTCACATTTGATAAAAATATAGACAAAGACCATTACCCAATGTTAACCCTTTAAATGACATGTAAACCACTCACACCATGAACTAGATTCACATATTCTATGTGGTGAGTAGTTCACAATTTTTAATCCCATTACATGACATATAAATTACCATTATACAATTCTTTGCCAAATTTTAATAAAAAACTGAAAAACATGGACTACAAATAAAACATATTCAAGGGAGTACCTAAAAAGATTAATGGGGTGTTAAAGCTACAAAACATCCGTACTGTTGAAACTAGGGAATTAAATATTTCTCCAGTCCACACAATACCTATTTTTTTATGAAGAAAGTGTTCTTTTATTAGTTCTTTTTTTAACACATTAATAAATGGAAATTACTAAATCAGTTCAAATAATTATGTTCTTTCTAATTTATTTGGTCAAGACCCATAATGCTCAACATCTTGGATTCACCTTTCACCCTGCATCCCAAATCAGTCAAACTTTTTTTTGATGAATATTTGAATATACCACAACCTTAACATCTTCTAAAATAACAAACTCACCCAAATATATCATTGAATATTTTAACATGTAAAAATAATCATAATGGGACTAAAGAATCATTAAATCATGACAATAATACTTAACTTCAATTCCTCTTTTAGGTTGTTCAAGAATTAATTTATTAAAATCATAAATAGAAACAAGAATAGAAGACCTAAGGGACATTTAAAAGGTATAACAACTTTTTTCAATAATAGTTGACAAATTTATCATGATCCAGCTAATGTTATCCTCAAATTGGACACCCGACGTGGCTTCTTTGAAGTCCTAAATGGCATTCCCGATTCCAACTGGCTGGAGGCATGAACATGTGATTCAAGAATTACGTTTGAGAACAATTTGTCATTAAAAAAAACTGAAAACCTAACCAGTAAAATTTATAAAATATTGAACAAATTCCAATAAAATTTAAAACAATTTACATATAATAACTTATGTAAAATAAAAGCACTAAACTCCTAAAATATTCCAAATTACACAAGATAAAAAAATCCCATCTCCATGTGATCTATAAGTAAAAATACCACCATGTTAGTACCAAAAATCACAATATTATAACGTGAATGCCTTCTACCACCATGTGTCATATCCCCTTTACCATCATCTGAAAAAACATGGTCTATAGACATTCAAATGTATGCTAAGGGGGTGATCCAAACAAGCCCAGTAGGATCCTGCAAAGTGTCAAAAAAGGATCTTATATAAAGGAAATATTTTATTATATTTTAATGAAAAAAAGTGATGAAATATAATTTGACATGGTTTTATGTAATTTCATGAAATCCACACTTTTAGGTATAATTTATTGGAAATTAATAAATGAACCATCACAAAATCATGTAAAAATAAACCATTTCTCATATAATTTATAAATAAAAAATTAAATTATAAGCACAATGGAAATTATTCCTTGGTATAGTTAGTTATATTTTAGCTTTGATCCTCACACATTAATGATCAAATGACTATGTGGCCACATATCTACAGATCATGGGAATTGGGATGAGAGAAATCCTCGATAAGTGATCACCCAATCATATAAATTTTTAGTTGGAGTTGTTTCTTATGTCCATTTTAACAATCTATAATCCATCCTTGAATTATTGTTCTAATCCATCCCCTTCCTATTTACCCCATGTTCTTATATACAATAGCCCACACATGGAGTATTTCACATTCAAATATATCCCACACATAGAGGCTTCTATTTTCATAGCACAAATAATTCAAATGGAATTTAACACATAAAAAGAAAATTACCCTAGTGACACATTAAAGCATGATTTGAAATAAATTTCAATTTTCAAAACAAAAGAGGAATTTCATTTTATAAAATAATCCCTAACATTCGCATTTCATGAATAACATATCATGCCATAAATAAATTTGGAAAAATAATTTAGTATAAGAATGAAATAATGGTACAATATACAAATTCGTTTGGTGGAACCACACAACACAAGAACATGGTTGTTCTATTAAGAAGTGGAAACCACAAAAAGAAGAAAAAAGTTTCCAATGTTGAAAATGATATCCATAAACCATGAATCTGATAACAAGAAGCCAAAATTCAATAATCCAACAATGAAGGATGACACGTAAAATAGCTAAACAAGAAAATTCCTGAAGAATCATGCAATCACTAATGTATATTTGAAATGTTTATTCCTTCTTTACAATGAAGTCCTTATAATTCACATTATATCATTAATATACCCATAGATCCATCAATAAAATCTCCAATCTATTGTTCCTTTCAAGAAAAAGGGGTGATATCTAGACAAATTGTGCTAAATTGTAAATAACGGTCTATTATATTTCTTTTTCTGGATTCGAAATCACAAGATGAATAAAAATTCCTATCTATAAGAGTTGGGATTTAAAAAATCTATAATTAGAATCCATAGAGTTGGGATCTTACAACATGGTATGATTAGTGAGACCAATGAAATATTTTTAATGTTTAAAATGAAATTTTTAGATAAATTAATTCACATTTCATGGTTTATCCACATGGTTTAACAAACCTTGTACAATTTTTTGTGCATTGGATAGTATAAATTTTCACCCATCTAGTGGAATACCACATTCTAAAAACACCACAAGTCTCATGGTTTCTTGTAAATTTCATGTGGTTTTTCCAAACAATGTTCCATTAGTGTAATTTTTTTAAAACCTCTGAAAAACTCAAAAATCAGACAAAAACAATAGTAGAATGGTTTAAGAAAATAGATATTAAAAAAATCCCCTAAAATTGATATTAGGATGTTATAATTATCCCCAATATACCATTTTTTCACAAAAATTCATGATGAGGAGGAATTATAGTTGAAATGTTGATTCTACTACTCCCTCAGCCTTAGTTCCCATTTTCACATAACATGAGAAATTATTCAATTTTTTTAAAAATACTCATATAAATGGATTAAACATCCTATGGATTATCATTTTAGAAGAATAAATAATTTAAACTTTTCATTATATATCAAACATATCTGATTTAAATTCAATAGATTCTTAGTTCAGAACATGATATATATCAAGATGATATTTCTTATGTTGAGTCACATGGAACAAATCAAGGTAGAACACATCTATGTTAGAAAATATAAATGATACGAGATTTTTATTATATTCTTTGTGATATCAAAAAGTCGCACAAATCTTGTTGCAGATTTCCTTTACATCTCATGCAAAAAGAGGCCTAATTGAGGTAAAACCTTCATTAACACCTAGTAACATACTAAAAATCACCTAGGACAGTGTCGATGATCCGAATAATACAAAATATGAAATTCAGTTGTCACCAATAAACAATGAAAATTTTTGGATTTCAGTAACCTCTCTTGAATAAATTTTTTCTATACAAGAGAAACGTCACCAACCTATGCTTAATAAATAGGCGTTTTGAAGGTCCAACCCTAAAAATATTCCAACGGAACCATTCAGATGGTCGAATGATATATATTTTTAGCATACACATGTAGTCCAAAATAGCCATCCTATGTTCCTCAAATGTCTAGGATATAGGAATTATGCATATACCCCAAAATACAAGTATATCACTCTACATGTCTGTCTATATGGGGGTGTTATGTTGCCCTTAAATTTACCTAAGAAGTCGTAACTTCTTATATGACTTTGCAATTGAAAAATTAATCTAGTTATCCTTATATATAATCATTGTTGATGAAACCAAATGAAACCCCATGGCCTTATGAAATTATATCTTCTGAAATCCTCAATATTATGATATTATCAAATCATAGAAAAAAGATGGAATTGTTTTTCAATCAATAACCATCCATATATAATTCTTTCTTTAGGGAGTATCAAGTAACTCAAAAAAAATGCATAGATATATCATCCAATTTTTAGAGTGGTTTTAATAGATACATATGTAGTATTGGTTGATTTCATAATTTGACATTGATCTGCTGACATGTATTACAACCGAACACAAAATAAGACATCTAATGTTTCAAACCTAGAATCAAAAACTAAAACTACATATCATAGTTCACCATCATTTTACTAAATTTAAGAAAATATTATGAACAATGAAAACATTAAATCTGATACTTTGTCCTAGATAAAGGCACTAAAAATGTTCTTTTGATAAAAATGAATGCCGTCAAGAGAGAAACAAAAATTGACAATGTTTTCCCCACCATATAATGAATTTCTGATATTCCTGAACTTGTTGTCCAACTGTTACACTAGAATAACCAACATTAGAAGAGAAAATGTTAACTATGAAATGGGAAGAACAATATAAGTCTCTTCCTTTTTCACTTACAAGTGAATCCAATCAATGAGTCCCATCATTTTCCATTCATTCTTTGATTTCATTACAAACTTATATGGACTATTTCTACTCAATGTATTTAAAAAAACTATCCACTTCCCCAATTTATCGAAAATTTAAAATTTGAAAGATTGAAGATTCAGAACCAATTTTATTTTCATAAGGATTTTTAATATTTGAGTAAATGTATGACTTAAACAAATATGTTTAGAATTGACAGTGGACCTTTCCCTAAAGAGGTAGTGTCAAAAAATCATGAGAGAATACAGAATTGTTACATACTCAAAATTATGATTTGGTTAAATATTCGCATGTTTCATAAGATAACATGAGTATTACCGCACTATATAATCATATTATATAAGAACACAAACCAAACTAGCACATGAAGCATCAAAAAACACCATATATCCCTATTTTTCTTCTAGTAAAATCAATATCGTTGTTTAGGTCAACCATAACATTAATTCATCAAATGAGGTCTTACATTTTTCATCCAATATTAATTTAACCTCATTTATAGTATGTGATGTTCCTGAAGAATCAAGCTTGTATATTCTTTTCACAAACCACCTATAATATCATAGAAAACCAAAGAAAATTCATATATCAAAGATATTGTTTGGTTACTCCGTTGAAAAGAAATATTTTACCTTATCTATATCAACATAGATCCCATGTTATGAAGCGACATGTACTAAGAACATAACCACTTAATTACAAAAAATACCTTTCAAAAAATTATCATAATGTTGGTTACACCAATATATTTCTTGATTGGATTTTAGGTGATTCAAATGAACTTATTCAGTCCATAAGTTCACCAAAATATAATACATGATTACCATGAAAAATGAATCAAGGTAATTTTGAAATATCATTTTCATTGGATACATTGAGAATTTTTTGGTAAAAAAATTCATTAATATGGTGGGAAACATATATATTCATTATCATCACATGATTGAGCTTCTAAAAATTAGTACCCAAATGAAGAGTCTCAAAAACATTTTTGGTGAAAATAATCGGGGTTTTCAATGATATTGCATAAAGGAAATAAATTCCACATGAATATTAAAATCTATGACTCATGTGGATATCGAGGTTATATATATATGTTCTGGTAGGGATATTCATATCCATGCTATGGTATAGGAACTTCTACAACTAAAATGTTTATGGTGTTGTCATATGTTTGAACAGATACAATGTCTTATAAATAGGATTCTGAAGTGAATCATTTTGATGAAATAAAAAATAATCAAATGTATTTTGGGGTGGCATATATACTCTCATGTTATCCACTACCACCAAAATTATGACCCTCATTCCTCTTACTCTTATTTCTATAGGATCCTTTGAAACCATCACTAGGTGGAAGAGGAATTCAACTGGCCCCAACATTATTGAGAATACATATATAGTAAAATTACATAATGAAACCTCCACATCTTCCACTGATCACTCGATATTATCATTGAAGATAAATAGACCATCTTGTTTAATTAATCTGTATAGATTATTATAGTTTGATCACATTATTTAAGGTAGAGGAACACCATGAATATATCCACAAATCATTATTTAGAAAAAAAATTCTAGAAGAAGATTGCATTAAAGTATTTCCATTCTAAACCATCATGTTTTTTTCTTTTACCATTTTTCCCACCTTATCTTTTGTATCCCCATTATCTTAGTGGTGGTATAATTCACATTGAAATAATCTATTGTTTCCAATAAGTCTACAATATAGTGGATGTTTTATCACATCATGTTACTAATTTAAATTATTTATAATTGATTGGGGTGGGTAAAAGAACCCATCCAAGAGAATATATCTCTTTCACCATAACTTAAACATGATTCTCATTGTCTAGGGGGTTTCCTCATGGAACATCATCAAAAGAACCCTCTAGAAAAAAACTTGGAATACTTAAATAGGACAAAATACTAAAAAAAAGAAGGAATATATAACATTAGAGAACTTATAAATCATAGTTTTAATAATGATATGAGAATAGCATAAATGGGATTAAATCCAGATTCAATATTAGTGATATTGTTCCCAATATCCTTTGGCAACATAATCACAGTTATATTGATAGATGGTCATAAAAATTCTCATTACCTAATTCTTATGTCCTAAAAATCCTATATACTTTCAATGTAATGATCTCAAGACATAAAGATGATTGGAAAGGAAACATTACCATTGGGAACAAATAGTCCCGATCCAACCTAGTTTATCTCTAAACCAGACACCTGATCAATCATGTGGCACAGCTCGAATGGAATTCCCAATCCCTGTGGTTGTTCAATATGAACCTAGTCATAAAGAACTAAAATTAGGAAGGATTTATCATAAAAAATTTAATTTTACAATAGATGGAATATATAAAATAATGAAAACATGAAAATAAAAAATTAGAGAGTGGTAGTTATAAAATACAAGGAAAATACTTGTTCTGAACAAATAAAATAACCCAAAGTACAAAAGATAAAATATATCTCATATCGATGTGATATGTGGGTCAAAATACAAACTTATCACCATAAAAATCCAAACCCCTCTAACATAGTTTCCTAATTTCGTCATGAAGCACCATAGATTTAAATTCATTAGACAAAACTAGGTATACATTCACAAAATGGTATGTGTAGTTTGTGACATGAAATTTCATAGTATGACTACCATGTGTTCTATTAGTATCCTTTATAAAACAAACCAGTTATGTTTGTTTAAATAAAAAAATTTAGTAAATATTTTTTTTCATAGTTTATAGTAAGTCATTGAAATCCAAAAAAATTTGTAATGGTTATAAAAAACATAAACAACCGTCATCCAAGAAATTATAAATAATCCATTTCATAAATAATATATAAATAATCAATATACAAGGAAGCACTATGTAAAATACTTCCAGGGTAGGTTAGGTCCAAGTTGTCTAGGATCCTCATACCATAATAATTAAATGAAAAAATGTTCACATATCCCATGATCACATTCCTACTGATGGGAGAACACCCTTAAAAGTGAACATTCATCATAAAAATGTTTAGTTACAGTATTTATGGAAGTCCTTTCTATGCTTATTAATAACATCATAAGATCATTATCACAATCCATCCCACTCCTTAGTACCCTAGTAACCCATTTCCATATTCACACACTTGAAGGATTTAAATTTCAAAAATAGATAATAATTAGAGGCTTCCATATTCATAGTTAAAAGTATTCAAATAGTAGGTCACACATAAATTATCAAATGACACATATAACACATTAATAAATGCTTTCAAATATATTTACATTTTCAATAACAACAGGAAACCTATTTTTTAAATTAATCCCTAATATTATTATTTCATGATTAATAGATCATTTTATAAATCAACACAGAACACATATTTTTAATGATAATGAGATCATAAATTGATATAAAAATTCATCAAAAGAAACAACCCAAATTTAACATTTTCTATTTCATAAAAGAAAATGAATCCACCATAAGATGAATAAAGAAAACTAAGAAGAAAAGGATATACCTAAATAGTTAATCACATTTCAATAATCATGTATTAATGAAATATCATTTACAATTATGATAATGAAATCCACGTACTAAGAAATTTTCGGAAGAAGCACACAATGATTAATGTGTATCCAACCTATTTCTTTCGACCATGTAATAAATCTAATAAAATTACCAATACATTATGAATAATAAAATAAAATATTTCATAAAATCCCTAATATATGATTCATTCAAATATATATGAATTAGAATTGAAAGCGTTGTGAATAATAACAAATAATGACGTCATACCATGGATTTCCAAGATCCAACATCAAAAGATCCAAGAATTGCTCTCTAGAAGAGTTGAGATCTTAATAATATTCCAATTAAACCACTAAATATTGGTGAATAGGATATGGGAGTATGATTGAAAACAATGGGATATATTTTCTGTTCAAACATTAATTTATGGACTAATTAATTCACATCACAAGTTTTATTTGCTTGATTTAACAAATTATGAATTAAATGTGCTCAAATTGTTTTACATTGGATTGAGCTTCATGGTTTGGTGAGATTTTTTCCAAACCACACAATATACATCCAAGACACCACTATCAAAAAACACCATAAGTCACATAGCTTTTTGGGAAATGTGTATAGTTTGGACAAACCATACGCTATCCATTCAAATTTCGAGAAACCTCCAAAAGTACCAAAAATCACCGAAAACAACCCACTAATGTTTCAATGAAATTGCTTTTCAAAAAAGTAATATAAATTCCTAAATTCGATTTTTTATATATAACATAACATATTTCATCATCATGTATTGATGTTTTATCTTAAGATATATTCATTTTGTAGTAGTTTCATTAAAAAAATCAGGTAAGACTTTTTATGTTAGCTTTAAATGAAATGTTTACTGTGTTTAATCATGAACACCAAGGTTAACATCAATATATATAGTATCCAATAGTCTATTGGTATTTATAGTAAAAACATGTTTCAAGGGGCTATATAAATCATCTTAAAGTATGCTATAGTCAAGTAGCACACAAATATTAGCTTTCTACATACTAAATTCTCTCCCACCATCTGACTTCCCATCTTCAAACATCACTAATGGAGTCTCCATTTATGATTTGAGGCTCTGATACCAATTGTTATGGTGATATAGTTTTGGTAAACGGCATCTAGAATATAATAATATTGTGAAATGGTATCAGAATTAGCGATGTTCATACACTAGAAGGAAGAAAATCCGAATCAAAATATGGATCATAGATAGTTTATATGAATTTTGTATTGAAAATAAAAGGAATTTAAATAAAAAATGATTTACATAATTCAAAACTCAATGGACCTACATAAATCCAAATAAAACTACCTAAAAGAAATAATATTATGTAATGAAACCAAAATAATAGGAAAATATTAATATAGAGGATGAAAAGGAAATGCACACTGACCACATAAGTTATACCATCATAGGGACCTTGTCAATCCATGAGTCATCTGAAAACCCAAGCATGAATATGGTAATGTACACCCTCAAAATGGATGTATAAAGAAACACGACAACACATTGAATTAAAAAGAGAACAAGATGAAGGATATAGTAATGAAAAAAAATTAATGTTAAGTCCATTACAATATTGTACCTACACCAAGAACACAATAGGACTCTCATAAGAATGGATGAATGGGATTACCATGATGATCATATTTGATAACACATTGAACCAAAGAGAACATTCATGATTAAAACTCTAAACTAATTAATATTAATGGACCATGGGCAGTGAATACATTGAAGAAAGACATCATAGTTTATACAAGGTCTCTTATCATTCTCTGGAATTGCTTCCAAAAATGAGATAGCCACAACTCATCTCATATAATCAAATAAAATTATGATTAATTTAGGTCACTAAAAAATGAATGTGTATTAAAGAATCATGAGTAATTTTAGCTGGTGATGTTGAGGATGACCCATTTTTGGTCCATGGTGGGAATGAAGGTTCAAGAACCATAACTTGAGAAATATATTACAAAATAATATGGACACGAGGTGTTTGATGATTGGAGTAAAAGAGAGGGTGAGGATCACTAAAAACTAGATTATTCATAAAATAAAAACAAGAGGAATTCTAGAAAACATATAGCCATATAATCTCCATTATTGTACTTCTTATAAAAACTCATGGAAAATAAATGGATCATTCCATAGATTTAGTCCTGATGAAACAGGACAACCCTAATTCCTAAGAACCAACAATACAGGTATGTAGAAACAATAAACCCCACAGAAAGGCCCAAGGAGGATGAAAAACAATCATGCAAAGTAATTTACCAAATAAAAAAATATATAATTTTAATTTTACATGAAAGAGATCAAAAAATCAACTAGAGAGAGACTTTTATTTGAAAACAAACAACCAATTTCACATTGAAACCCATACAATAGTGACTATAGACAGTTGCATTCCCAAAACAAATAATACTGAAGTTATATTTCAAGACTCCAAAAAAATGACGATGTATTTATAATCCACGATTCACATAATAAACAGTATTGAATTTTGAATTTTGGCATCTAAAACTGAGAGATATAATTAATATTGTTTATAAAAACCTAATCCAAAATTATTATGAAATTGGAAGAGATGGGATGAATTACTTTAGAATCAAATAAAATCTGACAGACGAACTCTTAGATAGATGATGAAGCTTGGGGATTCTTCTCTATGTAGTGTATCAAAACATCTCACCAAGGAAGTATTAGTTGAAGGAATTTTGGTTCCCCTTAAGTGATATTACAGCATATGAAAAAATATCCCATATGTCTTCATTGATTTAAAAAACTCATTAAAATATTAATGATGAATGATCTTGTCAAAGTAAATATTTAAATAAATTTTTATCATTGTATCATAACCAATGTGTCATATTATCATTGAACAAGTCTCAATTCCCTATAAACAGGATCAGTAAAACTAGAAGTGAAATCTCTAACTATGTAAAATAATAAAAATTCAAATATAATAATTATTTAATATTGATAGAAAATTATCATATCAAAATTATTATTGTAAAAATAAATTGGATTCAATTTTTTTATTAATAATTAATACATATTGTAAATAGTAATTACATAAACCAATGTATCTCCATAATAACAGTTTGATAATAACCTATAAAAATCACACATATTTTCCAAAAAATTACAATATTGAACATTGGGAGACACTTTCCATATTCAAGATTATATGTAATTATTCAAAAAATAATGACACTACATTAATAAGTAAAAATAAGTTAGAATATTTTTTTGTCACTATGTATTCATTTTATAAATGAATGAAATAATGAAATAATTCATAAAACATGAATTTGAATATATTTTTTAAAAATGTACATTTTAGGCTTATATGTAAATTATGGATACATCAAATATCTATTTAAAATATGTTTAAAATAAATTATAAATTATTCTCATGGACTATATTTCATTAATATGAGCTTATAAAACAACCAATAGTTTTCATACAATTAAAATAAAAATATACTAAATCAAATTATCAATATAATCATATAATATAGTCTTATTGATATTTCTAAATTTTTGAAATATATTTATTTTTGAAATGATAGTGGATATTTGGAGACTGTGAAGAATATACCCTTACATTGATTTAATTGTCATTCCCTAACCGATTTTTACCAATAGGTATAATGTGTAGTATGTATAAATATATATTCATTAACTATGTTCTCTTGCAGTCGGTTGAGTGTTCATAATGTTGTTGGTTCACATAAAAATAGAAGAGAATACAATTTATCTTAAGATATGAATAAATTATATTATATGAAAAAAGGATAGGAAGGAATGTAACTACCCATTTTATCTATATGGGGATGATATAAACTTATAAATAAATAATCCAATATTGGGTGTACATGATTGAGAATAAATGGCCATACAACATGTGTTCGGTTCGAATACTATATGAAGGTGTTCACGTGTTGTGATAGTATGTATCGAGGAACAACGTTATTATACTTAAACTCAAATACATATATAAAACGCCTCTATAAGTCAACACATTAATATGAGCATAATAAAATGAACTGATTATGAGGAGGTTGAATCTGCATGAGGTTGGATACAGACCATAAATGTGGTATATGGAGTGTTCACTCATCCAATGGAAAGCAACATCATGGTAGAATCATACATGAGGGGAGTATGTAAAGTAATTGTCTTTATGGTATGATAATCATTTATACATGTTGGAGCTTCAGTGTTAACACATGCACTGTATCATGTTTTCGATGTACACTTATCATAAGTTGAGTGTTCACCATGAAGTAGCATAATATCTTAGAACAAGAAGTGGGATTGAGAATAACTCATGTGGATGGTGGGAGGATTCAAATATTGTCATGTGATTTCGATAACTAAAATTCTTTAATAAATTATGAAATGCATTTATCCAGATCATCCCACATGACAACCCATTGTGTATTCAAAATCACAATGAAGGAAAATAACTCATGTAGCCAAATCTAAAATCAACTATCATCTTTTCGATACATATTATGGTTAATTTTGAGGCCCTATAATCATTATATTTATCATTCCATCCTAAAAAATTATATTTATTCGATTTTATGATTTTTAAAATAATATAAAAAATCAAATCCATCTAGATTCATTAAAATGAGTTATCATAGAAAAAGTTTAAAAAATAAAATTCTATATACACTTAATATATAACTGAAATATTGTAGAGATATCGATCCGTTTTTGAAGAATCAAAATGGGAATTTCATCCTTCCCTAAATTTTCATGAAATATAGATAAATATATCAAATTTCTAATGTAACATGAAGAATTAAATTATGTGTTTTATATCTAGAGTTATCTTGAATAATAGTTACTCACTAACAATTAAAAATTGTTTGTTGACTGAAAACCTTCACAAGCATCAGTCCAAAAATAAGAACATCTTGGGAAAGATCTAGTATTTTTTATTGTTAAATTAAACATAGATAAAATTCTTTCCTTTTTAAATAATGGAAATTTATTAATTATAAGTATTAAACATAAATATATAATCAATTCAACCTTAATTAATAAAGATATAAAAAAGTACCATATAAAATATTTATTTAATATTTAATTAAATGAAGTATAAAAATATTATTTATAGAAGATAATTACACATTTAAAATAAAAATAAAATCATATAATGTATATATCAAAAAACAAAATTTATTTTCATTAGTATTATTTTAGAGGTATAATAACAATTATTGTGTGGTATTAAATATACAGAGCATATAATATAAAAATAAAATAAATGAACACTCACCATTTTTTATTACAAAACAACATAGTATTTCCAATAATTCTCCCTGTCTTTTCAATTAAATAAAAATTAATTAATTTAATTAAAAATCAATTCCCATTTTGAATAAATAAAAATTTATGTATTTTTACATTTATAATAGATTTAATCATATAGAAATTTCATAATTTGAGATTGAAAATACATAACATACGTAGACATAATTTAAACTTAAATAAAGTTAGAAACTTGAACTCCTCAAATACGTATTAATAAAATAAACATATAAATGAGAAAAAATAAATTCTGAAATAAAATACTAAATCACATTAAATAATAAATAGTATTATTGAACAAATCAATTAAACAACAACCTCATGATTATAAAAAACCATATTAAATAAAATAAAAATATTCTAATAAAATAACTCAATTTAAATTAAATAATATTTAAAATTTGTAATATAGTGGATGCTTACTCATTTCAATCGGAAAATCATGAGTTGAAAATTATATAAATAATTCGTGAATTATTTTCATTAAAAAACATAATAAAAAAACATATGAAATGTTTTCAAAATCTTAATGTATAATATGTTTAAAGGTATATAACTCCTAATTTAAAGATATAAGAATAGAAAATAATTATAATTATTCAATAGATATATTAAAATTACTTAAGAAATGAAATTATTAATAAAAAAATTAAATATTTAATCCCTATTAATTGTAAATTATCTTCAATCGTATAGAGATATAATAACAAATATCAATTTTAATACCTCAAACCGCACAAAATCAAAACATGTACAAAGATATATGAAAACAAGATAATAATATTCAATTTAGTAATAATATAATATGAATGTAATTAAAAAATAACTAAAAATTAAGTCATATCTATAAGATAAATATTTATACACATTCCAAAAATCTAAATATTAAAATCTATTAATCTGTGAAAATATATCAAATATTTTAAGTGAATGAAATAAATTCATTTATAAACAAACAATATATTAAAAATTGAAAATAATAAAATGTTAGCCATAAACATATTCATTTTTCAATTAAGGTGGGAGACTATATTTTATTTTGGGAATCTCTATGATTTGACATCATCGTCACAGAAGGCATGGAAATCTATCTCATCAATATGTGAAAAAATTTGAGATTCTGAAGCATAATAGTGAAAGCTTTTCTTACCGATCTATACTACTATGATTTATTTATTTCATAATGTTTTCCATGAATCAAAAATAATGTAGTAGTATCTAGATCGAACTCACATGATTAGATGGGATCATATTTCACTTGAGATAAATTTTTCATTAATTTAATCACTAATTCACTATTTAGAAAGATGAGATATTATCTTTTAATTTAGAAATATCTCCTTAGAATGGTTGTTATTATTATGGTAAATTATACAAAATGTCTTTGAAGAAATAAATATTTAAGTATAACTAATGGATGAAACTTTTCCTAGACAATTCCATCCCCCATTTTTATGAGGATAGAATGACTAATAATATAGACATTATGTCACCCCTTGAATGAGGTAGGTAAAATATTTAAATGTATTTTATGTAATTTAATGATTTTTTTCTATTTTTTTGATTAATTGGATGGATTCTAGTATATTGGATATCTTGTTCTAGATTTATGGTAAACAGTACAATATGGTTCAAATTTTTGTGTATGTTGTGGCCCTGTGCTTGTTGGAACTATGGTTGTTGTGAGTTAGCCGGAATGCGGGGCACCACCATTCCAGGTCCCCAAATATTTTACAAAAAATGGTATATCAATGTGATCCCTATGGTTAATAGGGAGGTCCAAAAATCCATAATAGTGGGTGTTTTTTCTGTATTGTAGTGTGGTTTGTCTTTCACTCATCCTGGGTAAAATTAGGTATTAGTATCCCACATGTCATATTCCATGTTGTGATGAGATATAAAATGGTGAGGGGATCACTTCAAATCCAAGGTGGACTCTATAGATGTGTAGGCAAAGTAAAATACACTATGTCTATGGTAGACACCACCACGTTTTGGTGCTGATTACATTATTTTATAAAATGGTTTAATTAATTGATGAGTTTAGGGGGAAGATATGAATTCAAAATAGAAACCACATGTGTTATTTTAGGGGTGAAATTGAATCAATTTTTACCCAATAATTTTTATAGGAATCATTATTCCCTTCCACCTATCTAGGTAAATAGAACTTGTTTTTAGAGCGGATTCTATGATATATATTTTTCATCACAATATCTTCCCCTTACCCTTTATTGGATAAATTAATTAGACATATATTGCTTCTCTCCCACCC
This sequence comes from Viscum album, assembly GCA_963277665.1. Classification (NCBI taxonomy): domain Eukaryota; kingdom Viridiplantae; phylum Streptophyta; class Magnoliopsida; order Santalales; family Viscaceae; genus Viscum; species Viscum album. Next base: position 1,060,161,019 of record OY728120.1, on the reverse strand, counting down.
CACATTTATCTATATGTTTATTGATAATGATGTCAAAAGTATACATCATTTTTATTGATGAAAAATTGGCCTAATCCATTAAAATTGTTGGCATGATTAATTTATTTTAAAAAAATGGATATGTGAAAAAATAGGTTTGAGGGTGAGTGGGTGTGAATTCATTACAAAATTTATTAGTATTTTTTTGATTTATACATAGCTCTTGTATTTATATTGTGTCACCTTAGTTGTAACACCTCTAAGAGGAAAAATTGTTTTGTTGAATGGGGATCCACCCATGAGTATGATCATTTACTAGAGTTATACATGATATAGGATCCATTGGTTTTATTTCATGGGGTTTATATATGAGATATCATGGGGAACATATTGTGTTTTATCCACCAAATACATTATTTACTTTCTCCTTGTTTATTAGTTATTATATTTACTTATATATATATATATATGTACTTTTCAAGGGAATACTTTTTATTGTCTTTGTAGAATGTTTTGGAAATCAATGTGGATCACTCACTATGCTGTATACTCAACCCATGTATATGATTTTGGTTGAATATATAGATTTTTTTTCATCATGATGCATATAATGTGAAGGAGAATTACTTTTCTAGCAGAGCACCATGATGATATAATTCTGTTTTCTAGATATTATATTATATTGGTAGACAAGGGGTGTTTCCTAAGGAAATTCTCTTCATGTAACCTTCATGATTCTTATTAATTTTGTGTATTGCTAAATTAAATTATGTTATTTTATTTCTTCCACTACTCGGAATTATTTATGCTATAGTTATTATTGTTGGTTTTCATTTTTCCTAAACCATATATTTCCTTTTATTTATATTTTTCACCTAGAGGTGGGATTGTGTGTTAGGGAAAATTTACCCCTATGATTTTTTATACCCTTGTAATTTATTTCCATTCACTGGGGTATGGGCGATAAACCTATGGTTAGTGACATTATTGTACTTCTCATGTTAATGTGGTAGTGCCATGATTTTACAAATGAAAAAAGATATAATGAGATATATCGGTATGATATGTATCCAGCTGATTGAAGAGTATCTTGATGGTGAATGAAATTTTTTAACAAAGATTTATGTGTATTAATAATCAGTGAATTATTCTAACTAAGAGAACATCCAACATTCAAATGGAATTTTGGATTTTCATTGTTTGTCATCCAAATCATGTTGACGGAATAACCTTGAATACTCATGGTAAAGACCTAATATCCTGTCCATATTCATTTTTTTCACCCTACAAAATTGTTCTCTATGCTATCGTCACCCCACTCTCTTCCAAATAGTTACAACTTTTGTTGTCTCTCGACATCCTTACATAGAATCTCACAAATGGATCCCCTATTTATCTTATCCAAATGCCTAATTTATGGGATGTTTCTTGAGTGGTATTATCCTTGAGGGTTGGAATATTCTTTTGTCTCATCCAAAACAACATACAATAAATCCTAAAAATGGATCTTATACATCCAAAAACTATAATTCCACACATCTCCTTTAAAAAATACAATCCTAATTCATTTAAAAAAAATTAAACATTCTAATATTAGTGAAGAATGTCGTCCAAATAATCAATGATTTACCTCTAGCCTTATTTTAAAATTTCCTATAATTATGAAATATATATTTTAAAAATATCATGACTATTAGAAAAACAAGGATAGATATATTTATAGAGATACAAAAATTCAATGATTAATATATTAATAACAATATCTATTTTGAACAACCTTTTTCAACCAGCATTTTTGAAATAATTATTTTTTATGTATATAAAACATTATTAGTACTTATAGAACCTAAAATATATTTTCCATCATGTAAATAAATCTTCAGTACTATAATGGATATTAATACTCAAGATAACTTCCACAGTGTGTCCCCAGTTCTTCACCCCATATGTAAATGTGGCACCTTAATAGGTTCACCTAAAATCCTTATTCACTAAATACAATGTGACTCATTTCTTACTTAATCTTTTCCCCATAAATAATCATGGGATCCTAAATATCTTTCTTTATTCCATATTTACAGCATAAAATTTAAAATAAATTGAATTAAAACACAATGTGGAAACAATATATCTCTTGGTAGAAGATGTTGTAATACCAAAAACATTAGCAGTTGGATATTGTTATATTAAATTAACTGATGGTTTTGTTTTGTTAAATGATTTATATTATGTAACATTGATTACACAGAACATTATCTCATTGTAGAGTCGAGTAAATACTATATATTATTCCATATTGTAAAGTAAATTTTTGTTCATTTCAGTGGTTGATATATATTATGGCATAGAGCATCATATCGATGGATTAAATATAATTGAAATTGAAAAAAATAATTTTTGAAATCAATGAAAAATTCAGTAAAAAATAATCATATCATACCCATATAAGGTACTTTAGGATTCATAATATCTATGATACTCATTTAAATATTCTACATTAAGTAGGCTATTTAGAAACTATCTAGTTACATCCCATAGACGTATTTCATTCTAGGAAGAAAATAAAAAATTTACCAACAATCCTTCCACTGAAAAAGGATATATTAAAATATAAAAACAATGTATTATTGATAATGATATATTTTTTTATTTATTATAGTGTAAAGAGGTGGGTTTTATGACTTCATCACTTTTACTGATGTGTTTTTTAGATATGTATATATTTACTTAATAATCTATAAGATAGATTTATTCACAATATTTGTGGAATATAGGAGTTATGTAGTTAAACGTAATGGTTTCATGATTAAGAATCTCCCCTTAAACAATGATGGATATTATTTTGAACATTCATTCTTCGAAAAAATGAAGGAGTGTGTGATATTGTCCAAACACAGTCCCCCATGTAAATATCAGTGGAATTTTGATGGTTAATGTTTTAATTGTATGTTTCTAAGGATGGTTAGAATGATGATGAGTCATGTAACTATTCCTTTATCCTTTTAGGTATATGTACTATAGATAGTGTAAATAATGAAATACCAAGTACCAACTAAAGTGGGATATGAGATTCTATACATGTTGTGTTATGGATAGAAAACTAGTCTATCATGCATGGGTGAATGAGAATTCATGGACATTTTAATGACAATACACAATGAAAAATTAGAATCTCAATGACAAATGTGTGACTTTTTGGGTTAACCTATGGAAACTAAATTATATTTTATAAATAACCCTTCATATATAAATTTTATTGGGGAAAGATAAGTCATATTTCCTAAAATGGAACACATTTCCAATGGAAATAGTTATTTCATGATTGATTTTATTGAAGTTGAAAATTTATATTGACATCAGTTTGTACTACAAAAAACTATAGGAGATATAGTAGTAGAAGTATAATTTCTCAAGTAAGAATTACTGTTTTTTTCTATAAGAGAAGTTTGAGAATTTGGATGATATAATTTTTTTAACATTGACTCGGGTTTTATATTATTTATTGAGGAAAATGAAACTCAAAACTAAAATAATGAAGTAGACATAAATGATACTCCTAAATGGAGTGAATTAATGAATTCAAAACTAGATTCCTTATATCAAAATCATATTTGGATCTTGATAGATGAAATAGCTAATGTAAAACCTATTCAATGTAAATGGATACCGAAGAAGTATGGATAAAAAACCTTGTATTAGATTGTGGAATTGTATATATCAATGTAGTTCCAATTGTAATATACTATTATAATTTTTTAGTAGTGATACATTCCATTTAAATTAGGTCATTCAAGAGGATAAATTATATACATCACAATATTTTTCTCTTGGGGAGTTTTACTCAAATATTTGATGTAAAAAATAATAATATATCTATAAAGGATAACAAGGTAGACACCCGGAATAATGTCCTATCACAAAAGAAATGTGAATCTCAGATGGTAGATTGAAGATTGAGAGATTATAGTAGTTGGATCTAGTGTATGTGGAAATATTGTGAGTCTGGATTCCCTTGGACCAACTTCTATGTGTACATTAATTACCATTAAATTTATAAAACATGATATATAAATTTGTTTTACATACCATGATAGTAATATTACTTATGAATATATTACGTATGATAATGTATATATATTAAATATCATATAAAATGATTATAATAATTATAATATATAATTAGAACCTATGGATACTAATAAAGTAATCATTAACAAATGTCCTATCATCTGGATACTTAATTTTTTAAAAGACGTATAAGATGTTTGACTATCATGTTTTGGGAGATCATAAGTACTGAGACTATTTCTTATGATGTTTACAATAAGTGATATTATGTACATGAGAACATTATGTCTAATACTTGGATTGGAAAACACCATTTTATTATTATCATTGGTCACTCATATTTAAAAACACATGTATTGGTATCGTAACATGATATTTTCATAATGAATATCATTGGTCACATACTTTTATGCATGTTGAAACCCTGAATATTGGTGTTTTTTGAAATTTAGATTATGTTAGGTTCATTATTGATGATATGGAATTTACTGAATAATATGAAACAAAATTTTTATTTTTGGAAAAGATATACCATGCCCTATTGAACAAGATAACTGAAACTCTATAAAATAGATAAAAATGGTATAAAGTGGTAAGTAATTATAGTATGGTCAATGAAATAATATATAATTCATGTATGGATGGGGGAAAACATGTATATATAATTCTGAGATATCATGAGACAAAAATATTACAAGATGAATTATATGATTGTAGGATAGGTTATCATTTATAAGGATTAACCACAACTCTTTGGGGTCCATGATTTGTCACTATAAATGCCTATTGATCTATTTGTGTAACTTACTAATATCGTGATAAGTGCCTAAGGAGTCACTTGAAAAGTGCATTAAATTTTTCTTCCAATTATAATGCATTAATGTTTAGGGCACGATGGGCCTCAGTAGTGGGCTTGGGTACTATCAATGTTTGAATCACCAATTGGAAATAACTAATTTAAATAATTGAACACACATTCTGCACCACAAGTACCCTTCATGGCCATTTCAAGTAAAATAATCCTAAATAGAGCACGTTGTCACCATTTCATGTAAAACAGCACACATAGAACAAGTTGTGATGATGAAACACACTGTGAACCTCAAGTACACATCATGTACCACTGGTACATGACGTGACAGAAGTCAAACCAGCATATAATGATTCTGTAGATTCAATGTCGTAGATGAAAAACAAGATCTAAAATACATGTCGTATGCCCAAGGTAAACTTCATGTAGTTTTATTTGCACATATAAAAAATTATAGAAATGAGATGCTGGTTTTGGATGAGTCCTCCTATAAAAGGAGGGCCCCATCCACCATTCCAAGACACTCATTGGCAGTGGACATTATGCCGCACCAACGGAAGGCCTCTAGATGACAAAGTGATGATCTGAGGTCCTATATTTCTATCACTCTTCCTTGAGTATCCATGATTATCACCTGCACCATGATTGAGTAGTCCCATAGTTCCAGGTGATGTGATTTATAGGGGGATATGTTCTTAGGGATTAATTTATTTTAATTATTCATTCTTTGGATTGTGGAAAATAAGTTCTAATTCAATTAGAATCTACTTGTTTTTGTAAAATCATGACCATTTCATGTGATTTGAAGAATATTGTTTCACTGTATCAATTAATTAGCCTAAATTGCCAATAACCATTGTGAAATCTTGGATAGTTATGTTTAAAAACAGTTTTGGGTCCCCAATTTCTATAATTTCCCCATATAGATGACCATTCCAATGGTGTGATCATAGGTTTAGTGAAGGATACCAAGACAAATGATCCTCGCTGACCCAATTCCAACACCAAAAAGTTATAAATACATATTATTTAAATCCCTAGAACACTCACCTAAAAATCACTGAACCCAAATGTCCCCTCAATTGAATATCAACCCAACCATTGCCACTACTATTTTCTAGTAAAATCAGACATTTAAAATTTCTATTTACATATTAATTTATCACATACCCTCTATCCCTATGGGATCAATACTCTTGCTCAAAATGTAATACACATTTATGTAGGTTATCTGAGTTTTTATAAATTTGTAAATTTCGTTATCCTCGTAGGTTTTAATGACGCCTTATAGGTGGTAAAATTTCTAGCACTGTTTTGGGGAATGGTTTCTATTCTAATTTTAATTACGAATTTAGATAGTTGTTTTTATTTGTATTTTACTCATGGTCATGTCATGTTGTTTTTTCAGGTAAAAATTATTTTCATGACCACTCCACTCGAGGAAAGGAAAAAATTGAAGATCATTCATTCAACCCCAACCTTCAAAAGACCCTATACAAGAAGAAAAATAGAGAATTCGAATGAGAAGAAGTCAACATGGTTGGATGGGAAAAATTCAAAGGAGATGGCCGTGATATGGGGCATAAATTCAAGTAAGAGATCAAGGGGGCAATGAACTAATCAATTATGTGTGACCCTCAAACATGACAGTAAACCCCAACATTATGATAACCCTAGTGGCTACACTACACTCCAAAATAATGTTAGTGGCATGATAACAAATTTTTTGAAATTCATTGGGACACCACATGAACACCCCAAATAAAAAAAAGGATGTTTTCTGGAGATTTGGGACACATTTCAATTCCAGAACATCTCAAAATATGTTGTAAGTCTATGGCTGTTCGGATTCTCGTTGAAAGATAAAGCACAGGAGTAGATCCAAAGTCTGTCCTCGCATTCAATCACAAGCTAGGAGGATCTGGTAAGAAAATATTTTACAAGGTCTTTCCTGTAATTAATGTCTATGGATTTTTGGGTAACTATTAAAAATTTTGAGAAATTAAATGAATAGTATATATATAGTTCATGGGAAAGGATAAAAATTTTGGTCAGACAATTTCCTCATCCTGGAATAGAAATTTGGTTTATGATTCAAACATTTTATAGAGTACTGTCATTGAGAAATATTTATATTGTAGATGCTAATGCAGGAGGTTCCCAAATGAGAAAGTCACTTGTGGAGTGTCATGAGATACTAGATAAAATGTCTAGTAACATTTTCCAATGGCATCCAAATGAAGGATGTGTACAACGAGTACACATTGTAGATAATAGATGGATGGATTTTTAAATGGAGATGATGAAAAGAAAGAAGGATGTGATGATGGCCATCCAAAATCCCCAAGGTATGCATTGATAAAATTAAAATTATCTTGATTATTATAGTCAAAATTATTGGAAGGGATGGAGGCCACAACATCCACAAAAGAAAAATCAGAATCACGGTCTAAGATTTCAACAAAGATAATAAGGTTTTAAACCCCAACACCAAATTCTAACACTGACTAGTAAAGTATATTCACTGGGGGAGACCAAGGCCAATTTCATGACCACGACAGGAGATTCACTTAAAGAGCTAACAAAATAGTCAGAAGATCATAGAAATAAAATCCAATAATTGAAGACCAACTCACGAAACCAGCAAGAAACAATGAAGAATTTAGAAAGACAAGTGAGTCAGATTGCCGAAACACTAAGAGAAATACAAAGAGAATATATTCTAGGATTTCTATAACATCATCTTCATCTAGATGTGAAATCCATATTACTAATTAGTTGAATGATGATGAGAGGACGCAGTATATAATTTAGAAGAAATAAATAGCTACAACAAGTTGATGAAAGTCATGAAATAAACCATGAATATGAGGAGCTTAATGAATAAGAATCACCACCACCATACCATCAACCACTACCATTTCCATATAGGGAGAATCATGAGAAGAGTAATGGGAAGAAGAACATGTTTTTAGTGATGCTTAAGAATATTTACATTAACATCCCATTCGTTGAGGCAATTGAAAACATGCTAGTGTATGAAAAGTTCATGAAGGTGTTGGTGACGAACAAGAAGAAGCTAGAGGACATAGACACCATTCCACTTGATGTAGAAAGTTAAATAGTAGTTTCAATAATATTAATGGAGAAACAACGTGAACCAGGTAGTTTTTCCATTCCGATTACCATTGGTACTAATTTTTTTGGTTGAGCTTTGTGTGATTTAGGTTCCTGTGTAAATATATTTTCAAACACAATTTTCAAGATCCTGTGATTGAAGGAGATGCAACCAACTTCATTGATGCTTAAACTAGATAATAAAATAGTGAGACATCCATGAGCACTACTTGAAGATGTCATTGTCAAAGTAGATGACTTCTTATTTTCTAGAGTATTTTATACTGATATACATGGATGAAGATAAGTTTAAAATAATATTGGGAAGAATATTCCTAGCTATAGGAAGGGAATTGATTGATGTGAAAAATGGTGAACTAAGTTTAAGAGTTGTAGGATCAGTTGTAAAATTCAATCTACACCGAGCATTGCAGAATCTAGACGAACAAGTTGATGATTTTTCAGTAAATTTGATGAAATTAGAGGATTTTGTTTTCCATAGATAGATAAATGAATTATCTATAATGGAGACAAGAAAAAAAAAGTAGGAACAAGAAGAAGAAAGAAAATAATGTTATGGAAAACTGAAAATAGAGGGCAATCATTAATAGAAGAATAATTCAATGGAGGAGAGAATGTTTAGGTAACTAGTAAAGTACAATTTTGGAATGTAGGAAGGGCCAAGAACCACTACATTAGGACTATGGAGATATAGAGAGTGATAAATAATGTATGAGTGAATTTAGATTTATTAAAATATAGAGGACCAATCTACACAGAGGAATCAAGTCATTCACATTTTTTAGATCAAGAGCATGTAACCACTTTCCAACTGTCAATCACATGAGATGAAGAGGTGATGTAAAACCAACGACAGTAAAGATAAGTTCTTATAGAAGGCAACACAATTTTTTATTTTAGATTGTTTATTTCCATTTTTTAGAAAAAAGTCACTCATCACCAATCATTTTTAAATTTCATTAATATGTATTGTGATTTTACTTGTGTATATTTATTTTTGATGAACCATCAAGGAATTCAAAATCAAGAAGTTATATATGAGTTACACAGCATGAAGTTCACTTTCACATCATGAAGGAGTTCAAGAAGAACCTATACAACCCACTTTCAAAGAATTAAATTCCTAGTGGAGTATGAGTTTCATTTCAGTAATTTTATATTTTATTCCCCACATTGTAATTGTTTAGAACATTAATTTTCAACTGCATCCTCTGCACATGATTAATTTTTTGATCATATGAACAATGATACATAAAGTACTTAGGATAATTATCATTCAATGTATTTAGATTTCATTGTCAATAAATTTTAATGAGAAAAATAGAGAAAAGAATTAGTAGAGATAAGAATGTGGATTATGATTTGACAAACCATGATTTAGATGAACATGTTGAATATTGTGGGTGATTGTTTCTATGATTTGGACATGTATTTGATTTTTGATGTTTTCATTAATGGATTTTATTATTCATTTTCATTTTCATGACTAATTGATCCAACCATTCATCTCATTCTCATGCCATCCATTTATCCAATATTTCCAATTCCTTCATTCAATTATTTCTTGAGAAACATAGTCATGTTTTCTTCTAGAAATATCTTTCTATCATATCAATGATATGTCTGCATAGAATCTCTTTTAATATGATTGAGGAAATATATTGTTATCCCTTATCTAGAGACCCACCATGTATTAGTCTGCCTAAATGGCCCGAAGGCCTTCATTTTTATTGATTTTTGATAACCCCCTTTTCAAGGGATGATGAGGAACCCTTAAATGGCCCATAGTCTCAGATATTACATGGCATATAGGCTTAGGATATTACATAACCTGAAGGTCTTAGGGAATTCAATCAGACTATCTAGAAGGAACTGCCCCTCCCCAGCATTTGCATCCTGATAGTAGCTCTCCACCATTTCATGACCGTCTGGAAAAGGCTTCCCGTGCAAGCACATGTTGGTATTGATGGCATAGCCATACCCTCTCATTCTGACAATCCATTTGGCTCTACTCTGGTGAGTGCACTTACTCTGAATCCTCTTATGGGGCTGCTCATTTTTTGTACTGTGTATGGGGCCTTCATTCATGTGTCCTCAAGGCCTTGGGGTGGCCTTAAGGCCTTAAGGTGGTTGAAGGACTTGAGAATCAACTGGCCTGAAGGCCTTGGGTGGGCCGAAAGCCTTGCAGGACCCGAGAACCAAATTGATGGCCCGAAGGCCCAGATGGATGAATATTTCCGGCTATTATAGTACCGAATAGTGCCTACTACAGTGCCTGCTATAGTACCTAGTGAAGTGCCTGATACAGTACTGCTACAGTACTGCTACATTACCCCCCAGAAATATGCCTCCACCCAGATTTGATCTCAGGTCTCTTGAATGCACCTAGTGAGTCCTCACCAACAGGGCTGAGGCTCATGTGCCACCATGTATTAGTCCATTTTAATGTAGTAGAAGCAATTAAACACATTTTTAGGAATTGATCCATGTTACAATCCTAGTTTATCCATTCATACCTTCCCCTAAATGTTATGAATGTTATTGAAAATAATAAGTGTGGGGGTGGATGTTTTTTGGGTGTACCGGGATGTAATTTATTTTGGATATTTTTAGGGATATTTTTAATAATTATATAAAGGGAGGACATTACATTTTTCATCATATTTACTTATTCACCTCCCTTCATTAAAAATATATGAAATAAATTTAAAAATGGGTTTTGTCTTGGGAGGATAAAAATTACTAATTTCCCAGATTGATGATTTTTAATTGTATGTGGATAGGTGATGGATGTGAGATTTATCCTAAGCATAAATTTAGAAAAAGTAGAAAGGGAAAAATTAAGAAAAAACAGAAAAAGTGGTTGATTTATTCATTATGAATATGTTCATCATAGGACCACTTTGAGTTTTTGTAGGAAGGGAGAAATGAAATTTTTGAAGGATACATTCATTGTGCAAGTTGTAAATATCCCGAAACATAAATTAGACTTAAACATCCTTTTTATCCTTAATTTTTAAATTGTTTACATACCTACCCTGATGCCTCAGAGTCATTTGATCCTTAACAGTGAAGCCCTCATGATTAATTATGACATTGTTTTTACATGGTGGAGATGATATATACCTTGCAATATTATGGCAAGTTACATGTTATTGAGGTATGTGCTAAATTCTATTTACATTTTTACCCTAATAATGATTTGGAAAATTCATGTGAGGTAGATTGCAAGTGGCATGCATTGTGATAATGAGTTGAAATATGAAAATGGATGAATGAAACGTTTTGGCTATTTCAATGGAAGAAAGTAAAATACACAGGTATCTTGTTTCATTCAAAAATGAGGTGTTGATAAATTATACTATGTAATTCTCAAGAATTTAATTTTCCATTTGATCATTTTTTCTGAAATTGAGTTTGAATCATTGAATGGTGAAAGAGCTTGGTAGTGTGATGAGATTCAATCCTTGAGGGAAGGCTGAAATCACGTGTGGGGGAGTTTTATACGTCTATTTTATGAATATATTTTAATGTGTTGATTTTGTAATTTATTGAAAAAACCTTCCATGTGTGGAACGTATTGAGTTTTTTTATTGTTTATGGAATGAAATAACAGATTTGTGAAAAAGGAATAAAAAGGGGAGGAAATTAAATCCAAATGACCCTTCCCGCCGCTTCGCTATTCTCGTGTCATGAAACAGAACATTGTAAATGAATAGGAGATGAAAAAATAATGTGTAATTAACCACATGTCATTTACCACATGTAAAGGTCATGACCATTTCATGTAAAATTGACTGTATAAAACTGGTTGTGATGACCAAAAACACTGTTAACATCAAGTACACGTCGCGTAACACCAGTAAACGATGTGATATCATTCAATCCAACATATTATGTTTCTGTGGATTCAATACAGGCCTAGAAAATGGTATTTAATGTACATTTACTTTACCCCCTATTACATGTAATGTAGGTGACTACACGCAGAGAAGAGATATGCTATGCTGGATTCCGGTTTTGGATCATTTCTTCAATAAAAGGAGGCCCACATCCACTATTCCAATACACTCAATGGAAAATGACATCAAGAAGCACCAAGGGAAGGCCCCAAGATGACTGAGTGATGTTTTGAGGTCCTTCTTTTAAACCATTCTTCTTCATGTATTCACGATGCCCGCCTCTTCCCTGAGTGAGTAGTCCCATAGTGCCGGTTGATTTGATTTGTAGGGGTATGTGTGCTTAGTGTTTATTTTATATTATTTATTCATGTTTTGGATAATGGAAAACAAGTTATTATTATATTCCAATATCCTTATTTTTTCTAATGCATAACCATTGATTGTGATTTGAAGAGAATTATTTCATTTCATCAATTAATTATCTTACATTTCCCATCACTATTGTGAAATCTGGGATAGTTATTTTCTAAAATGGGTTTTGGTCTCCTATTTCTATAATTTCTCAAAGTAGCTGACCATTCCAATGGTGTAATCATTGATTTAGGGCGGGATACCAAGACCAAGGATCCTCACTAACCCAATACTGTCACCAAATCTGAATAAATACATATTATTAAAATACCTATCACGCTAACCGGAAAATCACTAAACCTAGCATGTCACCCCTATTTAATTTAATCCTAATAATTAATGCTACTGTTTTTTCAGTCAAATCATTCAATTTCAATTTCTGTTTCATAAATAATTTTTCACATACGCTATATCCCTATGGGGTCGATACTCTGGATCACTAAGTAATGCATATTTACATAGATTTTCTAATTTTTTATAAATATCTAAATTTTTATAGCCCCATAGGATTTAACGACACCTTGCCCAAAATTTGACTATCTGTAGGGTGTCATAAAATCCTATAGGGTAACCAAATATATAAATTGATAAAAACTCAGAAAACCTACTTAAATATGTAGTAATTGGTGAGATATATTATCGATCCCATAGGGAAATATAATATGATTTAAGTTAATTAGGAAACCGAAATTAAAATTGTTTTATTTGACTAGAAATATAGTAGCTATAATGGTTGGGTTGTAATTCAATATATGAGACAAAATAGGTTTAGTGATTTTAATGTTAGTGTTATAGGAATTTTTTTGATACGTATTTATTCAATTTTTTGTCGGAATTGGGTCATTGAAGATCCTAGGTTTTTGTATCCCACCCAAAAGCTATGATCTCATAATTGGAATGGTCATCTACATAGTGAAATTAAATAAATAGGCAACACAAATCCATTTTTAACCATAAATATCCAAGATTTCATAATGGTCATGGGAAAAGTAGAATAATTGATTGATGCAATGAAGTAATTATCTTCAAATCACAAGAAATGGCCATGCATTTACAAAAAAAAGATCATAATTGAATAACAACTTTTTTCCACAATCCAAAGCATGAATACTTAAAATAAAATAATCCCTAAGCACACATACCCCTATAAATCAAATCACCTGGTAGTATGGGACAACAAACTCATGGTGTATGTGAGCATATTAGAAACCCAAGGAATAATGGCAGTGAAGAGGGACCTCAGATCATCACTCTTTCATCGGAAGGCCTTCCCTTGGTCCTTCCTTATGGTCTCTTACAATGAGTGTCTTGAAATGGTGCATAGGGACTTCTCTAATAGGTTAACTTGTCAACAACTCATATCTCACATTTCCTATTTATCTCTGTGCATCGACACCCACATAATGTTTACCGAGGTTACATGATGTGTAGTTCAGATATAGTTTTTCCTCTACCATGTTGAATTCATAGATTCTTCATACGTTGATTTGACTATCCTCATGTCATGTGCAGGTGGTACACAACGTGTACTTGAAGTTCGTAACATATTCTATCATCAATACTTGTTATATGTGGTCTATTTTACTTGAAATAGTCATGATGTATACTTACATTACATGACATATAGTCAATTATTCAATATTTTTCTAGCTCCTCATCATCTGCAAAATCCAGTGTCGCGCCGCGAGTGAAGGGAAGCAGTGAAAAGGGTTGTTCGGCTTAACTTTCCTCCACTTTTTGTTCCTTTTTCACAAATCCATTATTTCTTTCCACAAATAATAAAACAACTCAATTTGTTCCAAACATGGGATTTTTATTCAATAAATTACAAAATCCACATATTTAAACACATTAAAATATATACCAAAAACATATGTATCAATGGGAATTAGTGGATGAAAACATGAAGAAATGAAAATATTGATAGGATGGTGACTCCAAAGAATTATGCGTGCGTTGAAACCTATCAACTGTCCTTCTACCCACACATATTTTTGATGTGAGATGTATGGGTGACCAAAAATGAAACGAAAAAATAGCACATCATGGTTTCTGGATATACGAGGTGATGTATTTTAAGGAATCGTGATATACAAAACTAAAAAAACAGAATTATTATGTGATGCCAATTATCAGTTGTAAACAAAAACTCATTAATGGGGTAATTTTTTCAATTCTAACTAGAAGAATTTATTAATTTCAAAAATTATCGACCCTAGAAAACTAGTGATATAAGGGTACACATTAGTATCACTTTTTTATCTCTAATAAGGATACCTTTTAAGAATTTGTTTCATAGAGATTTTAAAGGAGATGCCTTTATCATAAATAATGTCAATGTTTTTATCACTGATAAAATTTATATTTCATAAAACAATTATATTCAATTAAATATAATATTATATTTAATAAATATATTTATATTGATGTCCTTATAATATTTATTATTAAATAGTTTTTTATGAAACTCAATATCTATGTTAACATAATATGTACAAGATTTTTTAATATATATATATATATATAAATTAAAATTGGAATTATTTGAAATATTTATTATTTAGTAACAATAAATAGGTATTAAATGAATATTTAGTGATATTAAAAATAAATCAATTAAATAATATCTTAATATTGGTTGAAAACATGACTTGGACATCAAACATTATTATCTTTTGATCTCGGTGTCTATTTGGGATCACTGGGATATGTAATCAAATCATGTGAGTAGATCTCGAGAATTTTGTTTGAGGCTTTCCCTATACCGTTATTGACATAAAATAAAATGCTCTAAAGGCCTCTAATAGTGAGTTTTTAGTCTAGATAACCTATTATTTATATATTCAATTCAATATCTTCTTCTATTAAGTGGGTTATCTTGTATTTTTTTATAATAAATTTATTCATTGGGATTAAATTTAGATAGGTATCATTATGCTATAAGTTTAATGTTTTTCATTTTATAGTATTATTTATAAATAAAAATATATATTCATATATTAACATATAAAAATATAATTGTATAAATAAATAAATAATAATATTTAGAGGTGTTATATATTTTTAAATATATAAACCAAATATAAGAAATAATTATTATCTATTTTATTTAAAATATATACTTATCCATTTTAATTATCTTATTAAAATGTTTGAAAATGTATATAAGAATAAAAATGTATATATAATGTATATATATAAATATATTTGTGTGATTGTGAATGTGCATGTGTATTTATTAATAAACTATATTTTCCATATGTAGGCTATTTTTTGTACCCCATTATTTTATGTTATGATGATAGTATAAATCGTAATATATTTTCCATTATGATATTGAATTGGTCCATCTATAATTTCATAAATACATATCTGAAAATTAATTCTATTTAAACAATGTCGTAATTATTTTTATGAACAATATGTTCATTAAAAAATTACTTTACATCCTCGAATTGCAATCAGTATTTGAAGGAATAAGCCACATCCTTTTTTATTTTTATTACCCCATACCATAAAAAGTTAAACAATCAACTTCCATGACATTTTGTTCCCATAAAATTTGATGAGGGGATACTTATCTCTAAAAAGCAATGTCAAATTGTATATAAATTTTTTATATGGATGAACAAAATGTAAAATTAGAGATGATTTTGGAATCTAGTATTTCATCAACGTTTTAACCTCATTAAATGTGTAATTCTTATAAAATTATGTTATGATAATTTCACATCATTATTCTTAATATAGAATTTGATATGTGGGAAAGTCATTTATCATCCATTGAGATTCCACATGCATTAGAAATTGATCCTTTCAAGATGCATCATTTTCCCACCCACCCATATTCCATAACACATATATCTTATGGATTACGGTTTGTAGGTATACATAAATATCATTTATAGGATCAGTGGGTCTTGATATTAGTATAGATATGATAATGAATGGTTTTATATTATATAACCATAATGAATTAAAATATTAATTGAAACGTGACACATACTATGTAATGTATAAATATGTTGAAATAAGTTAAATCCACCCCTTGATTAACCCAATTTAACATGAAGTCATTGGAATTAAAAATAATTATTTTTTATATTAAATTTATTCTATACTAATCCATTTGTAGGATGAACTTTTTCAATTTTTCCCTTATAACTATTATTTTTATTCCATCATATTTTGTACAACTATTATAATGTAATTAGTTCTTCATACCTTATAACCGGTTGAAAGTTCTAGTTTACAATTTATGGTACATGAGATAATGTCAAATTGTTATTATGCTACCATCCTAATGAACCATAATGTTCACAAAGATTCATGTTTACATTTTTATAATAAAACAAAATAAATTAATTAGGGAAAACATGGATCTTATTCAACATAAATCCAATCTTTTGAATTAACTTTCATGACATAAAATCAACATCTAGAATACATGCATTATCGATAGTCATTCAAAAATGAAACTATATAATCAATTCCAACATTAATAAATACATACACGTTATTTCATGAAATAATGACATAAAAAATCAACTCCTCTCATTTTACTAAATTATTGATATATTGGGTTCCTTTAATCTCCAATTAGCTTGTAAAGTTCATCAATTGGTTTATAATATTTTTTCTAAAGCCCCTTTATTATTGAAACAAAGGAAAGTTTCACTTTTATATTTAGCGGAAACCCATTTCATGGCCCGGATGACTAGTGATGATTATATCCCATTACAATGCCCTAAATGCCCACATTTTTTTTCTCAAAGTCCCTCTATATAAAAATTTTAAATAGCGTACCTATATTTATTTTATCCACCACATGACTATAATAAGTGTTGTCTTAAAAAATAAATGGATAGAAATCGTGTATTAAATTATCCATACTATTTTGTTATACTGATTCATTACCTCCCATCAATTTATTACATTCTTTATTATGATAATATACATTGTATTCCATCTAGATAGAATTTTACCTTGAAATTTTAACATAAAAACCAATGATTTTATAGTTTCACTCTTCATTAATAAATTCATTTTCATAGAGAGTTTATATAGATAGCAACACTCGACTTTAGTAAACGAATTCATATAACATATCCATTAAAATAATGGGAATTAATAGTATTAACCACATTAAGAAATTTATATATTCATTCAGTTTTTTTCACACTCATCCAAATTATTTTATAGACATAAAATAAGAATGAATATGATTTTAAAAATTAAAAATCAATATGTTTCTAAACATATATTACCGCCTTTTAATGGGGAACATTTTTTCAAAAAAATACACTTTTATAAATTCTATCACATAAAATTATTATTTTTTAAATATTAATATGATTATTTACTTTGGTTGATTTTGGGTTATTTTTATAATATGTTTCATTTTTTAATGAATAGTAAAAAATAAGGCATTTTTTTTGAGAACATTCATTTTAACTAATAAATTTAAAATTTCAAATTATTTTCTAAATTAGATTAAATGTAAATTTATATCAATAATACATCTATGAGTTATATTAATATCTTTTTAGTCTATTTTATATTGAATTGGGAAATAAAAATATTATTAACATTTCCACATTTTCACTTTAAAAACTTGTTTTCTTACCCCATCTATGGGATTAATTTAAAATTAATTCTTTCCAATTTCATATATTGAATTTTTTAAAATGGATTCCATTTTTGGAATCAAATGTTATAAATTTATTAAATAGGTTCCATTAATTTTTAGATAACATTAATAGTAAATTTCGTAATTTTAGTTACCACAGTTAATGGTTAATCGAGAAATGAAGTGAAAAAATAAAATTATAAATATTATTAAATAACCCTACAACTTTTCCAATTTTTTTATGATTTAGTGTCAACAAAAAATATATTTTTGGTGATTTTATGGCCTCTAGGAGATAATTTGATGACTTGATGCCTTTTATAGTATTATATTTTCGAAAAGCCAAATATGTCATAAAAATGTTTTTAATATGTATTAAAATATTAATATTTTGTTATTTTGAACAAATATTCAACGCGAAATATTAATTTTAATTCTAAAATTGTTGTCTTTATCATGATTATATATTTTTGATTCTTTAGAAATATAAAATTTCCCTAAATTATAACACAATTGTGATGCAGTAATTGTTTAATTAATGGGAATTAAAATTAAATGAATAAAAAAATAATGAAATATACATAATTTGAGATAATTAATGTTATAAACAATTTTAATAGAAAACATTTCATTATTATTGGTATGTAAATATTTTTTTCATTGATATCTTGTTGAATTTATTTTTTTTAAAAGTCGAAGTAATGAATAGTGTCAAACATGTCATTAATGTTATATTAAAATAAATAATACCCAATTAAATGAAATAAAATTATTAAAAAAATAAAATCCAAAAAACATATTGTAATACTTTTTATAATTTCAGCAATGACAAAATTAGGGTTTTTTGGCATTTTATAGTAACTATATTAACCCTTGTCGAGTAAAAACACGTGTTGTCGTGGTATGAGTTAAAGGGATCATGTAAGGTTAAAATTCAAAATATAAGGGTCATAATGTGACCTAAAAATTTAAAAAAATTATTATTTGAGAGTATTTACACACATATTCATATTAAATTCTATATAAATCACGTTGGACCATTTTTTATTGAAAATATATTTAAATTAATTTAATTGTTTTATAGTTTTCAAAAGTTTCCCTCACCTAAAATATTAAAGGAAACATCCTACCTAACTTCTTAAAACCATGTTGAGTATCATAGAACAAAAACCCATACCAATTTATCTTACCATTATCCTTATACAAATTACGGGGAACCTTTTATTCCAAAAAAGGCAAACCCTTGTTCCCTTAAAAAGTGATCTAAATTACTTATTCCTAAGAAGTGATAATCATTTTTACCAACTCATCCGAATTCATTTCTTGTTATACTACCTATTAATGTGTTGTTTCCATGGTAAATTAATAGATACAGTATAATATATATCTTTATAAATTATTATGATTATTGGACACCCATTTATACCTTTTATACATCTTACAAAAAATTAAAATGATTTATGTGCGTACATATGACTTATCGTCTCCACGTCGTGGTGTAATTTGTTTTTCATCACTATATTAAATAGATGACTATAATGATGGAGATAAAATATATATATATATAATAATTATAAAATTACTTTTTATATGAAAATTATTATACCATCTAATTCCTTACCCTTTCTCCAAAAGGGGATTAATATCATTGCTTGTGCGTATATACGACCTACTATCTCCACGACGCAATTTGATTATTTTTACATGATAAGATTTTAATAATGATTATAAAAATGTTTATAATGAATAAATATTCAATTTTTGACTATAATAAAATTCTTTATATGGTAGAACTATAACCTATTAATAATAATGACTTAAACAAAGAAACATGCATATGAAAATGAAGATGTTAACACCTAAAATAAGAGTAATAAGAAATAATTTATAAAAATGGGTGAATAGATATTATAAGAGGATCATATATGATATAATAAATAAAATTATTATATTATTATAAATTTATAATATTCCTTAAACTATTATATTGGAAGTTCTTATATGTATAATGAAAATCATACCTAATGTAAGTGTTATTTCACAATCTCATTATTATTCCATATTTCTTATGTTTAAGTATACAATGGAGATTATTTTATTCAATATACATGTTTTAAGAAAATGTTCAGAAAATAGTTTTACAATTATCCTATCAGTTTTTAATGTATTTTTACCCATGTTTTACTTTTTATGAAATCGTATTAATGGAATATTTCATTCATTTTCCAAATGATGTACCAGATGTATTTTTTTAGAAAATATATGGAAGGAATGATTTTTGAATTTTTCATCATGAGAAGATGTTTCCATCATCATGATACCATAATGTTTTGAATCTTCCATTAAACATATAAAGTGTTATTCACAAAGAAATTTATTTCTTTTACCAATGCATGAAATCTTAAATAATGGATTTCAATGTTAAAAAAGGGGTCTATCTCTTAGGATTTTTCAATGATTTTACCAGTGATTTTTAATTTTTGTCAATAACCATTTTTAATAATAATATTTATTGAGATTCATATATTATAATATCATCTACAGAATTTTGTTAAATGTTTTATGATTATTTTAAAAGTGGAAGTGATATTTTGATACCATTCATCATATTACTCAAAATGGATTGTGATTTTTTTACTGATTGGTGAATGTTATTTATATTTCATATGTATATGTTATTTATGTTTCACCTCATTCATATGAAGAATGAATTGGCCTTAGTAATTGATGGGAATGGCCCAGTATAGCCCCTGGATGAATCGGTAGGTCTCATTATATGTCCCTGATGTGTAATTGGTCATGGCCTTAACCATTTAATTCTAGATGTCTCAGTCGAGGCCTAGAAATTATAATTTCATATGTTCAACATTATTTGTTCTATCAATATGAAATATAAATTGATTTCCTTTTGATTGTTCGATTAGTAGAATATCAATTGTGATTTGTTCTATCTCATGTGATTATTTATATGGAATTATATTATATTCTTTTTTACCGACCATATTATGATCATGTTATTGATTAAATGGAATGTGTTCATGTTATTTACATATACATAATAATTATTACTTAGATTACACTATATAAATAGGCTTATTTAGAATATGAGATCATCAATATTTTATGTTTTATTTTTCCCCAGGATCCCTAGATGTGTATTATAATTGACTATATAAGAATGAAATATGAAAATAATGGTGTTCTGAAAGACATTACAATGTTGTGGTTTTTAGTTTTAATACACGATTCAAGTCCATATATTGTTTTACAAAACAACTGAGCTACTCAAACCTTTGGGAAATTTTTTTTGTACTTATTACAATTGTAATAATTTAAGTACCTACTTTGGGATACTAGTTTTTGAGTCTTAATAGTTCATATGAAAATATAATAAAAAATTATAAATTAAGGAAACATAACCCTATAATTGAAATTGCGGATATTCCACATGTAATCGGAATTATGATTTTGACATTTGTTATACATAAATATTCAATTTAATGTAATTATTTTATTTTTTAGAAATTAGGAATTATGATTCATAACCTAAAATAATGTATGTAATTTATTATAAATGGTTCATAGTGGAACACTTTATTCATATAATGATTTCCCTCTTATACAGGTTAATGATGTTGGATCTGGAGAGCCATCTAGTGCTCAAAATTAATAACTATACTGGGACAACTAACTCAGGTTATGATAAATATACTTAATAGTAGGTATATTATTGATCTTCCACATAGAGGAAAAATGTTATACCTCATTATGAGACAATATATTTAATCATTCAAGGGGACAAGAAATCCATTTGTAGTTGAGCTTTGGATAAGTTCCTTAGAGAGAATATATTTATCTATTTGGAATTGAGGAAACGGTGATTGTTGTCATGAAATTTTAAAAACCATCGGGAGATTAAGATAAATGGGGGAAATTGATTCAAAACTTGAATTATGGGTTGGAAATAGATAAAATGGAATGAGAGTATTTTACAGAACATTTGTTGGAAAAAATTTTCCCTCGAGAATAGCAAGAAGATAAAGAGGGATAATTCACGAGTGTATGGAAAATAGATGATTTGAATGTCACTAAGTATGAATCCAACATTACATGTTTAAAAAAACATTATGTGGATTATGTATGCAATCCAAATATAATGATTGAAAGTTTATTTAATGGGTTTAAACCATTATTCTTAAGGGAACTAGTCTACTAAACATTATCATATGATGAATATATTGTATCACGTTTAATCACAAGAGAGAAATAATTCAGTAATGAATTATTAATTTATGATAAATAAATATAATAATAGGGTGGTAGAGAAATGAAATGATATATGTAAGGAATTAATTGTAATTTTACAACATGTGAAACTTATGCAAGGAGACACCCTATTACATGCTTAATAGAAAAAGAGTATTTTTCAAGTTTCACAATAAAACACATCATGCTCATGATTGAAAGGGAAAGAAAGAATCTACTAATGTTTAATGATAAGTATTTAAGGATATGGAACACTTGAAAGATCATTGTCAAAAGCATTTGGGAATCATTACCCCGAAAAAGGTTAAGGGAGCATGGAAAATATTATTTAATCCCAATAGCTGATGACGAAGTTCCTAATGATGTGATCATAAGTACTTTAATCATCTCCTCATATTTATCTAATTATTTATTTGATTCTATATCATCGTATTTTTTTAAATCATTGTAGTTTTCAATGAAAAAATAAATTTCCCTTTTTATTTAATACTATATTTCTTAGTCAAAAGACCTAAGGGAAGTCACATTGCAACAAATTTTTTTTAGGAAATCTTCTTTATAAAAAATAAACTTTCCTTATTTTATATCCATGTACTTATAAATATTGTTGACATTGATATAATTACAGTTATGAAATAGCTTTAAAAATATTATGCATAATTTTTTTACAAGAAGAAGGACATTATGATTTGTGAGGATGATGTGAAATTACTTATTTTTATAGAAAAAAATATCATCGTATGATTATTATATAGATCCACCCCTAGTATCTATATGGAATTTTATTCTTGGGGAAGTAGATAAAAAACATCTAGGGATAAATAAGGTAATCTTAAAATTAGGGAGGCACCTATAGTAAATGAATACATTAACGTATTTCGTAATGAATTACATAGTCACACCTAGAGCGTGAAGTTGAGTTTTTTATTCATTGAATCCATAATTAATAAACAACATAAAATACTCCTTATAAAATGACCATAGTGGAATTATTGGAGATGACAAAAAATCTAGAGGATTCGCGTGGAAATTGATTTGTTTTCCTAATTGTTTCTCTATGGGGATCCCCTATTATATTTGTTAAGAATTTGATGTGT
This sequence comes from Viscum album, assembly GCA_963277665.1. NCBI lineage: Eukaryota > Viridiplantae > Streptophyta > Magnoliopsida > Santalales > Viscaceae > Viscum > Viscum album. Next base: position 1,060,137,718 of record OY728120.1, on the reverse strand, counting down.
ACATGAGGATGTATATTGAATATAGTCAAATAAATTCTATTAAAATAAGGAAAAAATATCTTCTACCTCATATTGATGATTTGGTGATCACTTTCATAGAGGTCAAAAATTTTCAATGATTTTACATCACTCTGGATATCATCAATTTTTAGTGAATAAGGAAGTAAATCTCAATTAACCTTATCTAATGAGGTATAGATATTATTATATAATAGTAGTTCCATTTTAATAAAATATTTATTGCTTGATTTCCACGGACATAATGAATATATTATTTTATGAATATATTGATGATTTTTTGTGGTATTTATTGATGATATCGTGGTGTATTATAAAAGTTATAAAGAATAAGCTAATGAAACAAGGATCATTCAAGATACTCTCAGAAGGAAAGAGGTATATGGGAAATTTTTCAAGTATTAACTATTGATTCAAGAAATTTAATTTCACGGTCACATTGTCTCAATGGATGGAATTTCTATTGATCTTGTAATGAAAAACGTAATCCAATACTAGCCAGAACCAACGAGCATAAATAATGTTTTTATTCTCATTAGTTTAGAATGTTACTCTCATAATTTTGTTTAAATTTTTTCCAAATTAGATAAATCATTATCCTATATCACACGTAATGTGGTTAGAGTTTAATGGAAAAAATAATTTAAATAATGTTTTGAAGAATTGATGTGAATATTTGATAATGTTCTAATCAAGAATTTTCTATCATGAAAAGGTGGATTTTTTATTTATAGTGATGCATCAAAGAAATTAATTAGTTTTTTCCTTATATATAATGATATAGTTATTTTATATGCTTCATGTTAGTTAAAAAATTATTAACTAGAAAATCCAAATCATGATATTGAGATATAACATATAGTCGTTGCTCTCATGACATGGATACACAATCATTATGGTGAATAATGTTAAATATAAACAGATCAAAAGAGTTTTAAATATTTATCCATATTGAAATTACACAACATAAGGCAATGTATTTGGCACTAACTACTCAAAAATAATTATTGTTCAATACACTATCACACTAAGGTGGAAAATAATGTATCATATGCATGGAGATTTAAGGCTCATAGAGTTCTAAACAAAATGGCAATTCAAAGGGTTATTGTGCACATGGATCTAGTAAATATGGATATGGGAAATATAAAACAAGGGGAAACATAAATCCTCTATCATATTATTTTCAAACCATTTTTATTAGAAAGATAAAACACTCTTACTTTGATGACGAGAATTTCCAAAAGAAAATCAAAGAAATGAATGATGGAAAATTGGAAGACTTCAAATATAAAAATTGAATTTATTATATTTTGAAAGGGTATTTGTGTTAACTATATACTCAAGATAAAAAGGTAATTATTGGATGATTCTCATAGATATAGTTTTACTATACACCGCGGTAGCACCAATAGGTTCAAATATTTGAATGATGTTTTTTATAGGACAATATTAAGTGGGAACATGATAATTATCTGTCATGATGTTTGGGTTTTCAAAATCTGAAGGGTGAAATATATCAACCTATAGGAGTCATGAAACATCTACCTATACCAACATGAAATGGGATGACATTACTATGGAATTTGTCATTGGATTACCAAGGAATCCTAGAAAAAAATGATGTGATCAGGGTTATTATTGATCACCTAAGTAATTTGGAACAATTTCAAGATGTAAGAGAATATTTAACACTTGAGAACCATGAACAAATATATGTTAATAATGTTTAATGACTTCATAGTGCACCACCTTCAATTTTTTCTATTCAGGATCCATGATTTATATCAAAATCTGAGAGAATTCATTAAAAGATCTTGTAAATGAACCTCATTTTAGTACCGCTTATCCCCCTAAAGCTAATGGAAAATTCGAAAGGGCTATCGAAATGCTAAAAGACATGTTTAGGTCTATTTCACATGACTTTCATGGTATATGGGATTATTATTCAACTTTTTTATAATTTTTGTCCATAAATAGATTCCATTCATGTGTTCAAATGGCACCGTATGATGTGTTATATTCAAAGATATTTAATACACCATCATGTTGAGATGAGGTGGGTGAAAGATAACTTATAGTCCTAGAACATATTGTGTAAAAACCGAAAAGGTAAAGAATTTTAAAACCCAGTTCAAAGATACTAAAAGTAGTGAAAATAATTATACTAATAACCTGGGGAATGATTTGGAATTTTAAGTGGGATATCAAGTTTTATTGATTTTATATCAATTATAGGGTTTTATATGATTCAAAATGAAAGGGAAACAAAGCCCCATGTAAATTGAAAATTTTCAAATTTCAAAACTCTTTGGAACTATATCTTATCATTTATGAAATTCCATCAAGTATCCCCATTTTTCATGATATGTTCCACATATAATTTTAAAATAAGTACATTCCAGACCCAATACATATACTCAATTATTAATAAATACAGTTAAATCCTGTTAGGATTTACTTTGATGATTTTATTGATAATTTTAACTCTAGAATGTTTTTATGAATCAGGAATATCAACTATTAAAGGTATATCAGAGAAACCATAAAATATAAGAACCAACCAGGGAACCCAATAATGCCATAATTAAGAAATAGCCTCATCTGTTTAGAAGGTATTATTCATAAAAATTTTGAGGATGGAAATTTTCCAAGGAGAAAAACATATTACAACCAAAAAATTTACCATATATATCTTCTTATATAATTTCAATTTCTTATATAATTTATGCTCCTCGTATCACCCATATTTAAAAAAAAATTATTATAACCTAGTCATTGAAATGGTTTGGATTAATAGTATTATCCACATTATCAAATTTATATATTCAATAAAATGTTTTTAAATTCATCCATAATATTTTTTTTATAAAAATATAAGATTGAAACTGATTTTACACATTAAAATTTATAATTTTTATAAAGATAGTTTTGATTCTTTTTAATTGCGTTATAGTTTTAAAAATAATTTTTTGACACTATTATAAATTCTATTTTAAAAAATTAATGTAATTTTTTAATAATTAATATCAAAAAATACATAGCTTTATGTTTATTATTTTCTGATATGTTTCATTTTTGATGAATAAAAAAAATGCTGCATTTTAATTGAAAACTGAATTTTCGTATAAAAATATTATAATGTTAAATTATATATTAAATTTTTTTTGTGGAAAAATTATATCAATAATACATATATTAAATAAATTATTGTATTTGGAATATTTTTATACTGAATGTGCATATAAAAACATTTTCAATATACGCATGCTTTCACTTTAAACCCCTATTTTCTCACCCCATCTAAGGGATTATTTTGAAATTAATTTTATCCAATTATGTGTTATTAATTGGGTAAAATGGATTCAATATTTGGAATCATAATTTAGAAATTTAGTATTTATTTACCATTTTAAAATATATTAATTGTTAACTTAGTAATTTTAATTTCCACGATTAAGGGTAAATAATGTAATTATTAGTAAAAATAATATTATAAATATTATTAAATTAACTTAAAACTAGTCCTAATTTTATTGGAATAGCCAATTTAGAATAGGATAATCCTAGTTATGATTTAATGGCCTCTTGGAGATACATTTAGGACTATAATCCTTTTAAAGTATTTTACTATAAGAAATTCCAAATATATCATTCTCATGTTTGTAATAAGTTTTACATTTTTAAAATGTGTTTATTAAGAACATATCTTAGACTATAAATATTTATTTTAAATCTAAAATTATTTAAATTATCATTATAATTTATTTTTAGTTTTTATAAAATGAAGAATTACAATAAAATATTATACAATGATGATGGAGTAATTATTTTGTTAATGGAAATGTTAAATAAATGAACTAAATTATTGAAATAAATATAATTTCAATGAATTAATTCCATAATTTTTTTATATATTCCTTTATCATTTTTTTGTTATGTTATATTTTTTTTTCTAATATATCTAGTTTTATTTATTTTTTACACATCAAATTAATGAATAGTGTCAAAATTTTCATTAATGTCATATTAAAGTAAATAGTATTTTATTAAATGATATAAAACATATGGAAATTTGAAATTATTCCAAAATATAAGGATATTTTATAAAATATCATCCATTATCCACTAGTGGTAATTTTTTCATTTTATAGTAACTACATTAACCCTTTAATTTGTAAAAATACATGTGGTCTAGGTAAGAGTTAAAATGATTAAATAATGGTTAAAGACAAAATATAATGGTATGAATATGACCTAAAATGCCTTAAAATTATATTTTGATATTATTTTTACCCATAAATATATTGTATTATAAATGAATCACTTTTTATTCATTTTCGAACAAAAATTAATTTATATTAATTTTATATTTTTCAAGTTTGAAAAAGTGCACATCACATTAATTATAAAAGGGATCCACCTGCCTCACTTATTAAAAAAATATTGAGCCTTATATCTCAACCAGAACCTACCTATTTATCTTCCCAACTTCAATATCCATGTTTTTCAGATCATGGTATTCTATAAATAAAATCTCAAGTTCCCTAAACAAGATATTTAAAGGAAGTCCTCTAAAAAGGAGGTAATCTTTTTACCAACTCATACATGTTCTTTAATTATTATAAATCATATTTATGTGTTATTTCCATGATAAATTAATAAATCTAGTATCATATATATTATTATGTTATTATGGTTATGGTACAAATATATCCACCCTTTATCCATCCTATAAACAATGAATTCATTGTTCTTGTGTACGTACAACTTACAGTCTCCGTGATGTGATGTAATATATTTTTCCTCTACACATTACTTGGATGTGTATAATAATGGATATAATAAATTTATATAACGTTTATTTAAAGATATTTTTCAATAAAAATTAATATATCATCCACTTCCATAACCTTTCACCAATATGTTAATGATAGCGTTGCTCATTTGTAAATACATCATACCCTATCCATGACGCGATGTGATTAATTTTCCATATTCACCATTCAAGAATAAATTTAATAATGTTTATAATGAATAATTATGATATCTATGTAGATAATATAATTCTCTATATGGTGTAACTATATCCCATGGACATTAATTGCGACTTACATGATGAAACATTCATATGAAAATAAACCTGTTTACACATAAAATAAAGGTAATAAACAAATATTATTAACAAGCTGGAGATACAATAATATAATAGGATAATATATGATATCATAAATATGAATATGGTTCAGTTACAAATTAATAACAATTTACAAGAATTATACATCATTTTTAGATATGTACAATGGAAATTGGACTTAAGGTGAGGGTTCTTCTACAATATCATAATTATTCAGTATTTCTTATATTTGTGTCTTCACTGGGGAATATTTTCTACCTTGAAAATTGTTTTTAATAATATATTAATTTCTATTCAATTTCATAAATGAATTATTAATGTATTTTTACCTATGTTTTACTTTTTATAAAATGTTTCGAATGGAATCTTTTTATCATTTTTAAAATGAGGTACATTGTGATGTTTTTGATAAAAAATATGAAAGAAATGTTTTTTTATCTTATGTTGAATAATAATATTTTCCATCCATCATGAAAGCATAATGTTTTGAAGAATTATTTACATTTTTTAAAGTTTATTTTATAAGAAAATATTTACTTTCATAAATTCATAGATTTTGAAATAAACAATTTCAAAGTATAAAAGGGGAATTTCCCCAAATAATTTTCAAGGATTTTATATATTATTTTTATCTACTTCAACACCCATTTTTTGATCTTTTGATTCTCTGAGATTGATGTAATGTGTTATCATCATCAAAATTTTATGTTATGGTTTATGATTAGTTTTATCAAGTTTGTTATATTTTGATAACCATTCACTCTATTACTCAAAATGGGATTTAATTTCATTTACAAATTGGGGAAGGTTATTTACATTTAAAATATATATTGTTCATATTTCCCCACATTCATATGAAGAATCCATTGGACATAGTATGTGATGAGTGGGGTCTATTGTAGACCTTCAATTCATCATTATGAATCTTGAGATATACCATATTAGGATTTAGTCAGGACATTACCCATTTATATTTTGATTTCTTCTACGAGGCCTCAACCATATGATTCAAACATCTAGAATTACATATTATATCATTATAATATTAGTTATTTATTTCCAAGTGATTATTCAATTTTTAAAATATCTATGGTTATGTTTTCAAGATCATGTGATTATTTATATGACATTATTTGATCTTATTTTATAATAGCCATATTATTCTTACGATATTGATTAAATTGAATTTGTTTCAGTTTTTTACCTTAATTTTTTTTCTTACCATATATTGTATACAAACCCTTACTGGGCATTTGAGTTCAACCTTTTTTATGTTTTAATTTTCTCAAGGACCCCATGAAGTGTTTTATGATGGAATGTGTATGAATGATCTAGGAATATAATTGGGATCTCAAAGGGATTACTATGTTGATTTTTTAGTTTTAATATAATATTCAAGTCTATATCAAGATTTATAAAACTACTAATCTATTCGGTACCTTGGGATATGATCACTTATACTTAGTAAAAATTAATAAATTAACAGCCAAATCTGGGATACTAGGGTTGGATTCTATATATGTGACATACTTCTTCACACATCTATGATGGTTTTCCAATGTAATCATATAAATGGATTCAAATAAACCCTATATAGTGATTGGATGCCTTTACACATATTATAACAATAATTTTAACATCGATATCCATTACATACAAACCACATATTAAAAAACTATCGTCTATATAAACCATGGTATACAAATAGAAAAAATAAACAAATTAATGATTCATTTTCATATTATACATAATGTAACATTAAATTTCATTGATCTCCTAAAACATCATAGGATAAACTTGGAAATACATAGAAAAATTGGATGAGCTAAAAATCCTAGTAAGTAAATAAACAAGGAAATGAAGCATATAATAAGAATCCTAAGGCATGATATGATAACATAAAATTCATGTCTCTTGAATAATCATATAATAAAATTAACAAGGAATTATATGATATTTGAAACATAAGAATATGGATTCAAAATAAAACAATAAATAAACATTATTCAAGGCTAACTATGAGGACAATGTCACATGACAGATAATGTACCATAATGGATTATTTTTACTTGCCAATCTCAAACATATCACCTAATGAGACTATAGAATTGTCCAATTAATTGGATAAATATTTTGTCACATCCATCATAATGTGAACATGCATATGTATGACACATAACTAAACCCAACATATGTTATAAACAAAAGGATTTCCCACTGAAATAAATTAGCTTGATAATCATTGTATAAGATATAACCAAACAATTTATCATAAATTTATGCATGAAAGAATATTTTAATTCATTTTGTGACATTAATAATGGAATAATATTTATATTTCATGTTTAATTATTTCTATCTAATGCGATGAATGAAGGAATATTTCTTATGATATTTTGGTAATATTCCACTTAAGCAGCGTTTTAAGAAATATATCATGCAATCATCAAAGTGGGGAAGATAATTACAATTAAACTAAATCTATATGTGAACTAAAGTGGTTTTAATTTTAAAAAATTATTTTTTAGAAACCATGTAATTTTTGAAAAATATCATCGATTGGTACATTATAGGAAAGAATGAAAACAAACAAGTTAACTTTAATTGATATTTCAAAAGGAATTGATAACTAGACCATTAAAAAATGTATATTCCCATCAAAGAAATGCTACATAATGTGAAATATATAAATAATTTATAATAATTATATATGTTAAATGAAGAGAAAATTTATGGAATAGAGAGATAAATCATAACCTAATGAAAATAGAGATGTTCAGAAAGAACCTTTACATGTAGTTCTAGAATTGTGATGAATTTAACATTTTTACCCTAAAAAATCAAATTATATTCATTATTTAAATAATAAATAAACTCTAAAAATTTCCTTTCCTTTTTCATTAATTATTTATAAGGCCATTTTGATTAGTTATAATGATCAATTTAATTGTTCTAGAAGTGTCTGTTTCATAGTTTCATGGTCATTTCACTTGTATATAGCTATGATTATTAATTTCAAATGGTACTAATAATATAGAAGTGAAATGAAAAAGTATCCATGAGTATTTATAAATTTATATTTTCCTAAATACCTATAATTTTTTATATATAGGTATGGTTCATTAAATAAAACTGTTAGCATTGTGTGGTTAGATCATTTTGGCAGTTTTAGAGACCATCATGAACTTATTTTGTTTAATTTAATAATATATATGTATATTAGATACAGAATATAAAATAAGTTATAATATAAATATTACCATATCACATTAACAGAATAATTGTTTTATTACCATCCTTGAATGCGGTAATAGATAACTATAACTCTTTATCCATGGAGATAGTTAACAGAAATAATTTTGACAATGGTTTTGTTTCATTGATTATGAGGAGAAAAAAAGAATAATTTTTATCTATGACATTATCTATATAAAATTAATTTATATAAATTGTACTAGTTTTTTATACAAATTTTTATGAGGGATGTATGAATAATGTATGAGAATTAAAAAAATGTACGACATTTCATTTGAGAATATCACCTCTTGAATATCGCTTCCTTGATGAAACCCAAAAGGAACATGGAAGTTTTATTTTTTGAGAATAAATTTATTTAGGTAATGGGGGAGAGGTTTTTATTGTGATTAAATAATATTATTGGAAATCTACATGGCTTATAATACTTGAGAAGAAGGGGTATTGAGGGGTGTAATTTATAAGGTGAGGAGAAGGGTGTTTTTAAAAATTATATTCATTAAGTAATTATTTTGGACCAAAAATACCAATAGTAATGATTCTTATCACTATTTAAATGCACTAATTAATTTGAGTTATACAAAAAGGGTTAACAAATTACCGAGCAATCAAAAAATCATTTATTTGGATCATATTGTTAAATATCAGAAAATAGAGTTTTTCAAAATTCACAAAAAATTCACATATTTTATAAAAAAATAGAAAATTCACCCAAAATATTTATTAATTTGTATATTTCAAAATTTAAATAAAATTTATGGGAATTTTTTTATAAATATGAAAAATTTACTTTTTAAATAAAATCATCATTTAATCAAAAAAAAAATCATTTTTAATATTAATATATATTTTATGGCTATATGAAACATTTATTATGGTATCCTAAAAATAAATTTTCAATATAATATAAAAAAATATTAAGTTATAAGACCATTTTATTAAATTAAATTTTATTTTCAATTATTATATTTATTATAAAAGTGTTATTAAAAAATTTATGTTTGATAAAAAATCCAACATATAATATATAATTTTTTAGACATCAATTCACAAGTACCATAGTTTAAATAAATCATATTTTATTTTTATGAGATAGCTATATATTATTTTATAGTTCTATTGGTGATGATAAAATTCCAATTTTTAGATTTATATACTTAACAAAAAAATTAATATTCCAATAGATATGTTGTTGATCCAATAGTGAGATTACTATTCTACTGTTCATATTTTCAATGGTAAGAAGGGTTCCCTACTTCCAATAAATAGATAATCATCTGTTCATTATTCTTTCACATCAATCTTCATTCAAGGTTATATATACTTTCTTTTTCAAAATCAATATTTTATTACTGACATTATGTTGTAATCGCGCCAAATAATTTTTTTATTATCATAAAAGGCCACTTTGAGGGAAAAGTGGAAACCACATATATTACGCCTTACACTTTCAAAATTCAAACCAAATACAAATTCAAATACCAAAAGACAATAGAGTCTCCAAGGGATCCCTCGTGAAAACAAATCCCGGAAATCTCGCTACCACTGGTAAAAGTGTGTCCCAATCATTATTACAGTACCATCCTCATCCCTGTAGAGCCGCACTAGAGATCACACAATGCCGGCGAGAACCGAGTTTTTTTTAATATACATTTTTTCAAAAAAAAAAAATTTGAAAATACATCTAGGTTAAAAAAATTATTTTTTTACCCCCCAAAGGCGGCACCTGGTGTGCCGCCTTTGGGGAATTTTCCGCCCAGGGCAAGGCGGCACATGGTGTGCCGCCTTTGCCCAAAAAATAACCGCAAAGGCGGCACACCAGGTGCCGCCTTTGCCTAAATATATTTTTTTTTAATTTTTATTTTTATTTTTTGTTTTGTTTTGTTTTATATATATATATATATATATATATATAACAAAAATTTTCAGAAGAATTTTTCTGCTATTTAATATCCAGCGGTTATGCCATTACAGCAGTCTGGATTCTGACCGATACCCTCAACCAGGACTCCCTTTTATAAGGGGGTTTGCCCTGAAAACAATACTGCATTTCCGATGTGGGATTCTGGTTCTCCTTTTCCTGCAGAGTACATTTTGCGTTTCCGATGTGTGATTCTGTTTCAAGTACGCGACTTTGAAAGACTATAAAAGTTAAACTATATGACCAATACAAATGAAACTTTAAACACTGAGTAAACATATAAGAAATAGTTGAAAACAAAAATAATTTCATAAAAAATGTTGATACAGATTAATTTATAAGATTTCAAAACCACCTACTTGAAACTTAAATATATTTGAAGTACGTGACTTTGAAAGCTTATAAAAGATAAATTATAAGACCAATACAAATGAAACTTTAAACATTGATTAATCATATAATAAATAGTTGAAAACAAAAATAATTTCATAAAAAATGTTCACCAAAAACAATTTATAAGATTTCAAAACCATCAACATGAAACTTAAAAATGTTTCAAGTTCCCTACTTTGAAAGACTATAAAACATAAATTATAAGACCATTATAAATGAAACATTAAACATTGATTAAACATATAAGAAATAGTTGAAAACAACAAAAACATCCTAAAAAATGTCCATAAAAATTAATTTATAATCTTTCAAAACAGTCTACTTGAAACTTAAAAATGTTTCAAGTACGCGAATTTCAAAGACTATAAATTGGCAAGAAGAACATATTGGATGACACTAGAGAACCCATCAATGTTCCCATGGTTGGGAAGATTCAACCAGGAAATCTAATCATAATATTCTGTATGTTCTACCTAACTAGGTTGTAACTTTATTCATGTACATGTCCACTTCCATATAAGTTCATAGAGAAGAAAAAAATCCATAAATCCCCAAACCATAGATAGGATATAATACTAAACTAGAAAGAAATTTTTCACTAATATAGGTAGACTATAAGCTCCCCAGAACTAAAAAAACTATCCAACTAATAGATGATTTCATTATATATTTCTCAGAATTGATGCCAAATCTAATAATATCCCAAATGACTCCTCTCACATCTAGAACGTGAATAGAAATGACCAATAAAATCCAATTCAGAGGCCACAAAGACATGATTTGAGAAAACTAAAACCCATCACCATTTTAATTGAAACTAGTACTATCCCTATAGGGGTGAAAATAATAGGGCACCCAAAATAGTTTTCAGAACCACATAAATAACATAAAAACCAATACAGTTCTACTCTACCACATGTAAAAATCATTAATTCAAGACAATATAAATAGGACCTCATCCATCCTCTTGGAATAAAATCTATATCCAAACAATACCTCACACATTATAATATACTAAAAGGTCCATCAGACCTAATTAAAACTTTACTTATTAGAACTCATTTGTTCTTGACATCCCCACAGGGTCACCATATCATAATGTCTATAAAAAAACTAAACTTTGAGAAACTGACTAATAAAACACAACCAAGAGACTACACTATCCTTAATTATAGAAAAAATCAAAAAGAGCATAAAAAAATACACCATGGTAATTCTAAGTCATTCCAAGAAGAAATCCTACAGCCCCCACTTGGACCTCACACCACACTTCCTTTAATAGGATTCTAAAATAAAAACCATGAAGGGGTCCTCCAAAAACCATTGTAAAAACCAAATATAAATATATAATATATCAATAATTTCCTCATATCACCACTTCATCCTCACACCTAAAATTCATAAGAAGTAAATGGTGTGTTCATCATGTATATAGAATGTTCCTCCTCAATCCTTACCTTCTCATAAAACTCTTCCCAACCTAACATGTACATCCAAAATATATGGAATGTATCCCTTATACATAGTGTGCATATCAAATGGGGTACCTTACCATGTACCAAAATTTAATCTGTCCATGTTCCAACATGGAATCCTTCCACGTTCCAACATGGAATCTTTCAATGTTCCAACATGGAATATTTCCATATTCCAACATGGAATCTTTCCATGTAACACATATAGATACTTTCTACATATAATAAATGGGATATGGTGATGTTACTTACTTGTCAATATTCCCACACATAGGGTATCCAAAAAACTAAAAATCCGCACCCATATCTAATCTAAATTGAATTTCCCAAAAAAGAAAATAGTGTATCCACAAACCATTATTCACGCGATTAATCAATCACATGTGTTGATAAATGCCAATGGGAGTCAAAGTTGAGGTAGATCAATGAGAAATCCCTAGAATTTCAATCCATCGAAACAAGGATCCAATCCATCAGCAGCATATGAATTTTTCACTCTCAAAGATAGAGAGTAGAGAATAATGGTAGATTCCACAACAATAAGAGATATCCACATCTAAGGAAGAATAATAAAATCCATTGTTACTTTGGTCTAAGAATATTACGGGTTAGAGTGGTCAAAATAATCTACTGAGAGCCTAAAAAAACCAAAGGTTCAAATTAGAGTTGATTAGGAGGAGTTAGTGTAACATCATATCCTGGGTGCCATAAAACCAGTGCCTCGGTTAGGAAAGGCCTTCAGTGGAAGCACTAAAGTGAGAAGGAAAGAGGCATTGTAGGTGTGCATGAATTATAAAATATTTTCATGAAAATTAAATAACACTTACATAAAATTATCATGGAATATTTTATATTTGTCTTTTTTAAATAAAATTGAATTGATATTCCATTAATTTTATATACATAAATATTGAGACCGATCTAGGTAGTGTTTCAGAAGATATATACCCATGTTATGAGTTTTTTGAGATTAGTCCAGGAAATTTTATGTTCAATGGATAGGGATAATGATAAGGTCATTGAAAAACAGTTGCATAATTTCATTAATAATGTACATGGGTAGATCAGGTGCTTTGGTTTGTTTTTTCAGAAAGACTATATACGAAGGTTGTCCAGAAATATAAAAATCTGATAGATATATTTATAAAAAAGTTCATATATGGTGTGACTTAGGATTTTTGAAGTCTTTTTTGGGACTCAGATGTAGAAGAGGTCACCAGTGGGACTCTCGAGTAGGCTTATGAGATTTTAGAATCACCATGGATATAGTATAAAGATCCACCTATGGGAGTTAAGAGTTGTTAGTGAAGGTGGGAGCTTGTAATTTATAGTGGGACTCTAGATATGAAGCACTATTGGACTTATTTTTTATGGGAATACAACTTTCCCATGTTGTAACCGACTAAAAAAAGTGAATAACCTTTATCAAGGTGTAATAAATGGTTGTAGTAAGGAGTAGGCCTTTGTAATGAACCTAATAGAATCCCTGTGTTTTTCATTGATTTTATTTTTTCATTCAGGAGGATTTTCATAATTTAAGATAAGGGATAGATAGATTAACTAGTCATAGATTTTAGATTACAGAATAGTGAATTTTTAAAACAATGTACTATGGATTCACCCCCCCCCCTCATTAGAACCCAACTGATCCTTGGTTAAATCAAATGGTATCATAAAAAGATCCCCTCTCATTATAAGAAAACATTATGAGAAATGAAGGATCGTAATTCAGTGAGAAGCCATGGAATACCTAATTTTAGGGAAATAACTACCATACATAGAGGAATATTATACTCTTTTCCTTCAATCGCTTTTCTTATAAATGAAAGACGTATCAACCATTAGATTACCACCTATTATTAAGTATTATTATTGTACTAAATCTAAAATGATAAATCTTGAAGTTGATGGAAAATATCATAATCATACCCTAATGGATTTATCAAAAATGTTATACACTAAAGCGATGGGTGTTGAAACTACCAAGGATATTTTAGACAAACTATGAAGTACTTATGAAGGAAATATTAATGTTAAGAGAGATAATATGAAAATACTAAGAATAAAGTTTGAGAATATTAAAATGGTCGATGATGAAATCATTGATGACTATTTCATTAGGTTCAATGAGATGGTATGTAATATCTATGGATTTGGTTAGAAGATATAAGATTCAAAAATTTTGAAAACACTTTTGATAAATTTCCCTATATGATTTGATGCCATGGTTTTAGACATGGAAGTTAGGGAATATATTTCATTAGAGGAGTTATATTTTATTCTCATAGATTATGAAATGATAAAGGAAATGAGTTTCAAAAAGAAGATATAGATTCTATATCCTTTGAGGCTATAAGAAAAAATAAGTTCAAATAATTGGAAATTGGGGAATCAATTGATTCTGATGATGATGAATTTGATGAATACATTAATGAAATTTATTCACCTATTTAAAGATGTATTATATAGGGTAAATGAATTTAAAACTAAATAAACCACTATGGTGATGAATCTATAATTTCATTGGAATCTTTTCCATGAATTTTATAATGAAAATGGATAATTTATAATTTGATAAAAAAAGTGACAATCCTCTAAAATAGAAAAACGATATGAAGAAGACTTATCATTCTAGTAATAGACATAATAATTTGATAATAAATTATTTAAAAGATAATTCATCAACTAGTAGTTCTTAAAAATATGAATTTAGTTTCATTAATCAAGTTGAGAAATTTTCAATTTATTCATATAGTAATGATAATGGTAAAGCTAGAAAATACAATAAATGGATATTAAAAGATGAGTTGGAATATTCTCTTGAGAAAACCACACAATGTTGTATCATTATGCCTATAATTTTTATTAGGATCATAAGAATATTATTCTAATAGATAAGTTAAAAGTGGGAATATTTTAGTATTAAAAAATGTAGTTTAAAAGAAATAAACTAAAAAATAAAAAACTCTTACATTTTTTATTGGACATGGTTCTCAGTCCAATCAATTAATCATAAATAGAAACAATTTGATTAAATCAGAATTTAAAAGATCAGAGTCTATATGAATCCGAGTAACCAGAGTACAAGATTCATAATCATGATAGATTTTATTAATTCAAAAGTTTTGTTATTATCAAAATCATATTAATATTGATAAAATCATAATAAAAATACTAATATGATGTTTTGCATTCAATTATATGTGTGGTGGAAATATAAAAACTTTTTACAAAAAAAAAATACAATTTCATACAAAACAAATAATGACTTTCAAAGCCATTAAAAGAATAATGTCTTTTAACCTTAAGAGAATCGTATTCTATAACCAAAAAATAAAGGTGTCCCTTATTTTATAATTATAAGAAAGTCTATATTCTCTTAAAAAAGAAATACCTCGATATAATGAATGAAATGAATCTATCTTCCTATCCAAAAAATCCATAGATACAATGATCAGATTATCGATCTACCTAGCCCCGGTATCCCTCAAACTGATGGATCAGATTCCCTATTCAAGTAGATTGTTTTGAAATATTATAAATTAATTTTTATGGAAATTTTTTAAAAAGTTTTTGTTGTTTTCAACTATTTCATATATTTTTAATCAATGTTTAATGTTTCATTTCTATTGGTCTTATAGTTTATGTTTTATAGTCTTTCAAAGTCGGGAACTTGAAACATTTTTAAGTTTCATGTTGATGGTTTTGAAAGTTTATAAATTGATTTTGGTAAACATTTTATATGAAATTATTTTTGTTTTCAACTATTTATTATATGTTTAATCAATGTTTAAAGTTTCATTTGTATTGGTCTTATAATTTATCTTTTATAAGCTTTCAAAGTCACGTACTTCAAATATGTATATGTTTCAAGTAGGTGGTTTTGAAAGCTTATAAATTAATCTGTATCAACATTTTTTATGAAATTATTTTTGTTTTCAACTATTTCTTATATGTTTAATCAGTGTTTAAAGTTTCATTTGTATTGGTCTTATAGTTTAACTTTTATAGTCTTTCAAAATCGCGTACTTGAAACAGAATCACACATCGGAAAAGCAGAATGTACTGTGCAGAAAAAGGAGAACCAGAATCCCACATCGGAAATGCAGTATTGTTTTCAGGGCAAACCCCCTTATAAAAGGGAGTCCTGGGTGAGGGTATCAGTCAGAATCCAGACTGCTGTAATGGCAGAACCGCTGGATATTAAATAGAACAAAAATTCTGCTGAAAAGATTTGTTATATATATATATATATATAACAAAACAAAAAAAAATAAAAATAAAAATTTTAGAAAAAATTATTTAGGCAAAGGCGGCACTTGGTGTGCCGCCTTTGCGGTTATTTTTTGGGCCAAGGCGGCACACCCGGTGCCGCCTTGCCCTGGCCGTAAAATTCCCCAAAGGCGGCACACCAGGTGCCGCCTTTAGGATGTAAAAAAATATATTTTAAACCTGTATGTATTTTTAAGAATTTTTTTTTGAAAAAATGTAAAAAAAAAATAACACGTGAGAACCCCACCGTCATCATTCGAGCACCTCCGGAGACATCACGCCGGCCAGAACATCACTGAAGACCACACCCGCACCCCCGCCTCGAGTCAAACATCCATCTGTCAAGCATTCCATCAGAGTAGAGTCCTCTCCACAGAAAAAAAAAACAACATCACCGAGTTCAAACAAGATCAAACAAACCACCAGATCCGCACCGAATCACAAATTCAAAAAATCAAATTCATCTGAATCACAACTCGATCGAACTTAACCCAAAATAAAAACAACTGCAGCGATTCATGAACATCGCAGAACCACAATGAACACAACCATGGAAAACATCCAAAGCCACCACACTAACTGCTGAAGAAGACCTCAACAGACCGTCAAAGAACTCAACCACACAGCTGAAAACCTTCAAATGCTGAGAAGCCACCAAAGGACAACAACGAGCTACTGAGAACAAAACTGTGAATGCTCCGAAGATTATGCCGACATCCGGTGTTATGCCCACAAATCTAAATCGGCAGTGCCATAGAAGCACATATTGCATCTCCATGGCAAGAGAGGAAGCCATGAACCATCATAGAGAGAAAAGAAGAATCTGATGAAAATCCACCATCGAAGGTAGGCGGCGATGGGAAAACTCTCCCCTCCCCAGAACAGACCAGCTCTGTCGTCAGCCTTCGAAGGGACACCAACGCATTGAGACCAGCCGCACAACACCATCACCCCGCCTCCGAGATGACCCAGTTGAAGGAGACCCAAGACAAAGCGACCCGAGAGGGAAGGAATGAAAGATCGGGGGAAAACACTAGTTGCCTCGGCAGGAGCTCAGAGACGCCACTCAGAGGCCACCATGCAAACTCATAACCACATTATGTTTTATTTCAACAACATTTTTCTTGTGTGTAGTCACTCTCGTGGATCGATTAGATCAAATAATTTATATTCTTATTGATTTATTTTCTAATTATTTTCCCATTTGAATATATTTCATTCTTATTGGTTTAGTTTCTATAAAATGTATAATACTTAATTAATGAGAATAATGTTCTGTTGGTTTCTTTATGTATTATGTGTGCTTTATACTACATGACATTATTTTAAGAAGTGAAAATCCATTGATAAAATTTGGAGTCATTACATTATTTACCCTTTATAAATTATAAATTTTCTATTTAATTTTACATACAAAGGTGAAAAATTTGATTGTACTTATCCTTAATATCCTCCATTAGTTCACATGTCTCTTCTGTATACTTATGGATTCAGTAAAGTACTATTAATAGGGCAGTAGTCTTGTAACATAAAATATTATCTCTATGGTCCATGATCTTCACTAGTTGTTCATCATTAGAATGATAATTTTATAGATGTACCACCTCTAAATTTATTTCATGTGATGGATTTAGTATGTGGCACCCCAAGATTCCACAATATTCTTCTCTTTGAATAATGAAATAGCTAGCGTTGTATGGTACATTGAGTTTTAGCACACCATGACCAATCAAACTAGCCATTTAAAAAAGAAGTTATGAATATTAATACCCACTTTTTGAAATTTTATAAATTTTAATTTTCAAAATGAAGTTCATTTTTGTATTTTTAATATAAAAATCAGTTTAGGGTGAATTTTTGGTATTTTTCTGAATACATTCAATTTTTGATGAATAGTGAAAAACATAGCATTATTATTTAAAATTGACATTTTATGTAAATAGTTATTTTTAAATTTGAATTTATTTTAAAGTAAAAATAGATACACAGTACCTATATTAATCTAATTTAATTAATTGGAGTCATTTTATAATAAGATTATATATATATAATTTTATTGAATTTTTCCATCTTTTACCCACCATCTAGACACATTTAAAATTTTCGTAAAATGTAATTTTACTTCTTCTGTGAATTGAATTTAAAAAATATGAGAGACATGGTTGACATATGTAAGTAAAATTACTTTCAATATGAGGAAAATAATTGCTGCTAAATAGTAACTTTTGAAATTTTTTACCACGGTTATAAGTAATTAGGGTAATTAAAGTTAAAAATGATATTATAATTACCCTATCACAACTAGAAATTCAATTGGATAATTGTATTTAGAGAAAATAAACCTTATATATAAAATATGATCATTTTTGATCTACTTGGATTTGATTAGGACATTTATTATTATTTTATTTAAAGAAGAGTTAAAAGTGTTATATTCAAATTTTAATAACTAAAATATTTTTAATATAGTATTATACATAAGATAATTTCGTCTATAAATATTAATTACAAAGATGAAAGTATTTCCTAAATCATGGTCTTTTATTTAAAAAATTTAAAAATTAAATAATAAAATTCATTTATGACATAATGATGATGCAATAATTTCCTAATTAATAAAAGATTAAAATAATTGGTATTATAAATATCAAAATAAATGTAAATTGGGATATTTGATGCCATACATTAATTTTAATGGATAATATGACATTTTAGGGATGCTTCAATTTTTTTGAATAAATCATATTGTTATGTCTATCACAAAAACCAAATACAAAGTACTGTCAAAATTGACATACATGAGTTTTTAAAATCAATACTATATTATTAAATGATATAATATTCATAAAAAATATGGTTTTCAAAAAAACACATAGATAAGTTTTTATATATCATTAATGAACTACTTTAGGTTCTCTTGGAATTTTATAGCATGTTTATTAATTATGTGATTCAAAAATTCAATAAGACATGGTAAAATTAAACTATTTAACTAAGAGTTAAATCTAAAATGTAAGGTTAATATGGTGACCTAAAATTGATTAAAACCTATTGGTTGATATGATTTAGGCCCATACTTTCGATATCCTTGAAATAAATCCATTTGGAGGCACAATTTAATGAAAATGATTTTATAAAAAAAATATTTCAAGCTTTCCCTAAAGTGACTCCCCTCTCTTATATATGGGTACATACCCTTCTATTAATTTCACACCTACAAACCATTTGTCTTAGCCAAACCATGATCAAATATCTTCCCAAATACCATCAATTACACCTATAGGACATACTTTGATCAGAAATCCAACCTAGGAATCCCTTTTATTCAAATCAAAAGGAAGAACCCAAAGAAGATGTAATTATTTTAATCACCTCTTTCAATTTTTTTTACTTCTTCCACTACCTCTTTTTTTCTATAATAAAATATTAACTACACTACCTTTTACATTTTTATATTTTATTATTAATATGTTAAAACCATATTCATTATTCTATCCATCCTATGATTGACAAAGTCACCATACATTCGTATGAACGGCTTACCGTCTCCACGACGCGATGACATTTCATTCCCCAACATAACTGCTCAAGAATAATATTGATAACATGATTAAAAATAATTTTGAAGAACATAATGTAATTATGTATGTGAATCAAATACATTTTATCCAAAAAAAACATGACTTACCTAACAAAACATATAAAGGAAAATGAATAAGTTAACACCCGGAACAATGATAATACTAAGATATTATTAACAAATAAATATTAAAAGATCATATATGATATAACAGTTATGTATGTGGTTCATTTATAACTTAATAAAAATTATTTGACCATTATACAGGAGATTAACCTACACCCAACTAAATAAAATTACATGGTAAGGGTTGATTTTACAATCTCTTTATTATGTTAGTTTGTTAATACGTATCTACTGGGACTTCATTATCATGCACATCTTTGTTTCTTAAAAATGAATTTCAAAACATTTTTACTATTTACTTGAATATGAGTTAAATTCATTTATACACATGTATTACTTTTTATAATATGGTTTTAAATGAATCCTTCCATCGCTTTCCAAACAAGGTACTTTATGACTTTTTGGACAAATTAAGGAAATAATGTTTTTTAACTTATACAACAGGTGAATCTATTTTCTATTATTATAACACCTTAGAAGATTCCCTTACAATATTATAATAATTTATTCTAAATAAAAGTTTTCTTTTATAATTACGTGACTTTTAAATGGTTTCCAAATAAGAAGATATATTTCTATCAAATGGTTGTTATTTCATCTATGTCAACATCATTTATTGGAATTTTCATTTGTTTGAAGTTGTTTTATTATGATATAATCTTTCATATTATATTGTACGTTTTTTGATATGTTTGATTGTGGATTTGCTATTTTTTATACCATTCATGTTTTATGGTTAATGTATTGTCATTTTGTATGCTAGTTTTAATATGATTGTTTGTGTTATGTTTCAACCTTCTCATATAAGGAATCCATTAGACATAGTAAGTGAAGGGCGGGGCCTACTACATCCCCTCGATGCATTATTAGGTCTAATGAGAAAAACTAGTGTCTTGGCATAAGGCCTTGACAAAATCTTATTGTATTCTTGGCACGAGGCCTTGACTATGTGGTTAGGATGTCCAACATTATTCATTCCATCATTATGAAATTATCTATTGATATTACATGTTATTATTTCACTATTAGACTATACATGTGAATAAGTTAATTGTATTATTTGATTTCTCTTGGACATATTATTCTAATGTTTATGTTTAAAAGGATTATGTTTTAGTCTTATACATAGCCGTAAATGTTTATGCTTATTTATTAAAGTTTCCACTATATTTTATCCTTACTGAGTATATGATATCTCCCCTTTATTTTGTTTTATTTTTCCTAGGATAAGAATAAGTATATTATGATTGACCTCGAGGATTAGGCTAAGGGATATGAGGGTATTCAAAGGGTACACAATGTTTTTGTTTTCTATTTCATAATGTAATGTAAAACTTATGTATGTATACAGTACTTCCAAGGCTACTAAACAGATCGTTATTTAGGCATTTTATCCCTTGTTATCATGCCAATGTTATGTAATAATATACTGACTCTTGGTAACTCGGGTTGACAAATTACAGTTGGCATCATCAGAAGTTTATTACAAACCGTGGGTACTATATTTTGAAAAAATCTTATTAGAGAACATTACCCTAAGACAAACATTGCGGATTAGTACAGAAGAAATTCCTAGAATTTTGGTATCTTATAGATTTTATGAATATTCCATGTAATATATCCCTATCCAAATATGAGTTAGTAGAGACAACACTAGTGCAGATGTACCTAGGAGTGAAAACTCTGACATGGAGTTTCAGGTTTGACCCGGGGTATCCTGGTACACGAAAACAGGCCTTGCTGCACTTTTTTTTACAACACTCCCAGGGGATATTCTTAGGATAATTCACATTCTCATTACAAACCATTATGAAGGATTAAAGAGTAAATACATCCTCAATGATGTTTTTTTAGGATTATTGACTATATGCATAAACTGTTCAATTTATGTTTGGTATTTTAATATTTTGGAATTATGTATTGCGATTCATAAACTAATCTAGTGTATTCCATTGTTTAGAAATGGAACCTTGGGGAAGGAATGTAAACTATATCAGTGCATGAAATCCATGTAGGGATTTCCCTCCTACTCAATCAAATTATAGTGGAGCTGGTGATGCAACTAGTGCTGAACATCTTAAAACTATAATGGGAAAACTCACTCTGGTTATTATTAATAATCATACATGTACAGAGAACCTTGATCCACAATGCAAAAAATCAATGTTAGAACGCTTCATGAGACAACAACCCCTAACATTTAATGGGACAAAAAATCCATTTGTATCTGAGAAATTGATAAGTTCCTTAGCGAAAGGGAAAAAGTTTTCATGTAATTTTATCACCACACAGGAGATGTATATCAATGGTGGTCATTAATTCAAAACAAAATGGAGGATGAAGAAGTATCAAATATGGAATGGAGGGAGTTTAAAGATATTTTCATAGAAAAATAATTTCCCTATGGACATTGACTGGATATAGAAATGAAATTTCTGAGTCTGAGGAAAAAGGAATATGAGAATATCACAATGTATGAGGCTAAGTTTACGAGGTTAGCAAGAAATGTTGCATATTATATACATAACCAAAGAATTAAGATTGATAGATTCTTTGATGAGTTAATGTCATTTATCCATCACGCATTAGTGTCACAATCCTTCTTATCATATGAAGAAATAGTATCATGTGCCATCATGAAAAAAAAGGAATCCTCTAAGTCTTACAACATTAAAGAAAAGAAACAGAAGAATAGATCTACCGACACTCTAGAAATTGAAATTAGGGTAAGAAGGGAAAAATATAATTTCTATCCATTAGTAAATTTGGGAAGAAACACCTCGCTACTTTCCGGAAGGGAATGGGAGTTTGTAACAAGTGTGGTGAAAAAAGGCTACCAACCTCTTAATTGCAAGGGTAAGAAAGAGGTTGTCAATGTTGAAATCTACATTTGTAATGAAATGGGGCACTATATAAATGAATGTCCTAAGTGTCAAATAAACCGACCACAAAAAAGGCCAAGGGAGAAAGGCCAAGCATAGGTGATCAGAACTGTAGAGGATGATGTTATGAATTACTTGGTGGCAGGTATATTAATCGTTTCCTCAAATTTATCCAATGCTTTATTTGATTCTAGATCATAACATTCTTTCATATCTTCCCATTTTTCCAAGAAAATTAGATATTTCTAATTTTATTTAACAGGGGATTTTTTTGTCACAACTCCTAATGGAAGTATCATTACATCAATATTTTTTGAATCAGTTACCATTATGGAATATAAACAAGCTTCATCTGCTAATTATATAGTCAAACCCATGGCTGAATTTGATATAATCCTCAGTATGTATTGGCTTTCGTCTTGTGATGTTAAAATTTATTGTAAGAAGAAGGTGGTTAATTTTTTTGATTATGATAAGGAATCTATTATATTTAGAGAAGAAGTATCATCGTTTGATTCTAATATAGATCCATCCCCAATAGCTCTACTAAATTAAATTATTGGGGAGCAAGAGAGTGAAATAACTATGGTTGAGGAAAGGAATTTTCAAATAGAGGATGCACCTATTGTGAAATAATGTGATGATGTGTTTCTAGTGGAATTACCCGGACATCTTATAAAATGCGAAATTGTGTTTTCCATTGACTTAATTCCTAGTTCAAGGCCCATATTGAAGACCCCTTATAGAATGAACACTGTGGAATTATTGTAAATAATGAAAAAACTAGAGTAATTGCATAATAATGGATTTATTCTCCCTATTGTTTCTCCATGGAGAGAGCCTTTTCTTTTTGTTATGAAGAAGGATAGATCTATTAGGTTGTTCATTGACTACATGGAAATCAATTATATAACAATAAATAACAAGTATCCCCTACATTGCATTGATGATTTATTTGATCAACTTCATTGAGCTCAATATTTTTCAAAGGCTGACGTTCAATCTGGATACCATCAGTTGTGCATGAAAATGGAATAAATTCCAAAGACAACACTTCGAACCAGTTATGGTCATTATGAGATTACAATAATACCCTTTAGACTGACTAATGAACCCTATGTTTTAAATTATAAAATGAATAGAGTTTTCATGTAATATTTTGATGAATCTATAGAGGTATTTATTTATGATATCGTAGAATACTCTAAATGCTAATAATATCATAATAATCACTTGTGAACTATTCTAAAACCTCTTAGAAGAAATGAATTTCATGGGAATTTTAACAAGTGTGAATTCTGGATTGAAGAGATTTATTTTCTTGGATGTATTGTCTCTATGGATGGAATATCTTTTCATCCATCAAAGACAAGGGAAATCCATGAATTGATAACACTGATGAGTATAACAAAGGTACACAATTTTATTGGTTTAGTAAGTTATTATCGGTGTTTCTTACAAAACATTTCCTGATTGGCTAACCCATTAACCAAGCTCACATGTAAAGGGGTTAAATATTTTTGGAAAAAAGATGGTGAAGAATGTTTTTATGAATTGATGAAAAGATTATTCAATGCCCTTATATTGAATCTACCACCGAGGAATGAGGGGTTTGTTATTTATAGTTATGATTCAAATAAAGGCCAAAGTTGTTCACTAATCATAATGATAGAGTTATTTCCTATCTATCACAGAAGCTAAAAATTCATAAACATAACTATCTTACTCATTATCTTGTGTTAGTAGCTATAATATTTGATTTGAAGATATGGAGACACAATATCTATGGTCAAAAATGTGAAATATATACTAATCACACGAGTTTGAAGTATATTTTATCATAGAAAGATCTCAATATGAGGCAAAGGTGATGGCTTGAACTACTAAAGGATTATGATTGGACTATAAAATACCACCTGGGGAAGGAAAATAAAGTGGAATATGATTTGAGAAGAAAGGATCATGTATTTTTGAAAAAGATGAGAGTTTAAAGGGATCATATGTTAATGAATCTGGTAAAGATAGATATGAGAATATTCATGGAAGGTTAAACATCAATACTTTTTCAAATGGATTCCAAAAAATCTTTACTATAAAGGATGAAAAGTTCTCAGAAGGAGGATTATGAGTTTTAAAGGAAGATTAATCCTATGAATGATGGGAGATTGATCGACTTTGAATATGAAGATGAAATTTTGAAATTTGGGAAGTGACATTGTGTACCTGATATACCTGATCTAAAAAGTGAATTGTTGGATGATACTCATTTATCCAATTTCTCTATACACCCTGGTAGCACTAAGATGTTTAAAGATTTGAAAGGAAATTTTTTGTGGGACAACATGAAGAGAGATATTTCTGATTATGTGTCAAGTTGTATGGTTTGTCAACACGTGAAGGCTAGAAGACAACATCCTAGAGAAGTCATGCTTCCTCTTCACATACCAATGTGGAAATGGGATGATATTATGATTGAATTTGTCATGGGGCTATCAATGATTCCTAGAAGTATTGATGAGAAATGTGTCATTTTTGATTGTCTTACCAAGTCATCACATTTTCATGCTCCTAGAGAAGATTTACCACTCGAAATTTTAGCAATAATATATATTAATGAAGTTTTAAGACTTCTTGGCATACCCCTATCAATTATTTCATATCTTGATCCTCATTTTACATCACGATTCTAGAAATGTATTTAGAAATCTATGGATAATGAACTTCATTTGAGCAATTCCTTCCACCTTCAAACTGATGGACAATCAGAAAGGACTATTCAAACCATAGAAGTCATGTTGAAATATTTCCCACTTGACTTTCAAGGTATTTGGGATAAATATTTACCTCTGGTAGAATTTTCCAATAACAATAGATTACATTCAAGTATTCATATGGAACCATATGATGTTTTATATGGAAAGAGGTGTCAGACACCAACTTGTTGGGTTGATATTGGTGAAAAAAAACTCGTAGGCCCTAAACATTTTGAGGAAACAATAGAAAAGGTAAAGATTATCCAAAACCACATCAAAGAAGCTCAAAGTAGGAAATAGAGCTATGCCGATAACTGACAGATGGATTTGTAATTTCATGTAGGTGATCGCCTTTTCTTGAAGGTATCTCCATGGAAGGGTGTTACACGATTGGGTAAGAAGGGTAAATTAATTCCCATGTACATCGGGACTTTTGAAATTCTTGAACGAATTGGAGCTCTAGCTTATCATTTGGAAATGCTTCCATGTCTATCGAAAGTTCATGATGTGTTTCATGTATCACTGTTGAGAAAATACACGCCGGAACAAACACATGTTCTCACCAGTGACGAATTAGAATTGGAACCTGATCTATAATATCGTGAAGAGCCTATCAAGATTCTTTATACCAGAGAACAATTTTTGAGAAATCAGATGACTTTCCTGGTTAAAGGTATTTGGACAAAACATAAAATGGTAGAAAAATCATTGGAATCAGATGAACTTATGATGAAGAACCAGCCGAACCATTTTATGTAGTAATATTCTAGAAATTTTGAGGATGAATTTATTTGAAATTGGGGAGAATGTTACACCCCAAGCTTCCATAGTACACATCACTTTGAATAATTCCATAGCTTGCATTGTACGCATCCTCGATTTCTAGATCACCCCAAACAATCAAACTAGTCATTTAAAAAGCAGTTATGAATAGTAAAACCCAATTTTTGAAATTTTATAAATTTTATTTTCCAAAATGGACTTCATTATTGGATTCTGAATATCTAAATTATCTTATGGTGAGTTTTTTTTATTTTTCTGAAAAAATTAAATTTTTGATGAATATTGAAAAAATCACGTTATTATTTAAAACCATCTATTTAATTAAATAATTAATTTTAAATTTAAATTTATTTTAAAGTGAAAATAGATACATGATACCTACATTAATCCAATTTAAATCATTGGATTCGTTTTATAATAAGATTAGATATATAAAATTTTATTGAACTTTTTACCGTCTTTTACCCACCTTCTAGGCACATTTGCATATAAAGTAATTTTACAACTTCTTTGAATATAATATCAAAAATACGAGAGACATGGTAGACATCAGAAAGTAAAATGTGGTTTAATAGGATGAAAATAATTTTTGGTGAATAGTAACTTTTGAATTTAATTTACCATATTTAAAAGTAAATTGGGTAATTAAAGGTAAAAATGATTTTATAATTACCCTAACACATGCCCTAATTAAATTGTATAAGTGTATTTAGTCCAAAATAATCCATTGGAATAAAATATGATCCTTTTTGATCAACTTGGGTTAAGATAGAACATTTATTATTATTTTATTCAAAAGAGAGTTAAAAGTGTGAAATTCAAGTATTAATAAATAAAACATTTTAAATATAGGGTTATATATAAGATACTATTGAAAATAAATATTTATTTGAAAGATAAATATATTTCAAACATAATTGTATTTTGTTTATGATTTTTAGGCATAAAATATTTAAATTTATTTATGACTCAATGATGATGCATTGATTACCATATTAATAAAGGATTCAAATAATTGATATTATAAATATAAAAAAAATTATATTGGGACCTTTGATGAAATACATGAATTTTATAGGTTAATAGGTAATGTTTCGGTAGAATCAATTTATTTTTAAGAAGAAATAAGAATGTTATTACTATCAAAAAAATACTAAATTGTGTCAAAATTGACCTAAATGAGTTTTTAAAACAAATGTTGTATTATTAAATGATATAATATTACTAAAAATATAAGGTTCAGACAAAATAATTAGATAAAGTTAGATATATCATTAATAAACCAATAGAGTTTCTTTTGGCATTTTATAGTATTTTTATTAACCATGTAATATAAAAATACTAGAAGACATGGTAAAAGTTAAACTATTTAAATAAGAGTTTAATATAAAAGATACTCTTAATATGGTGACCTAAACCAATCTAAAACCAATTGGATGATGTTATTTCTACCCATACCCACGTTAACCATTAAATAAAACCATTTTGAGCCATTATAAACTGAAAAAGATTTTATAATAAAATAATATTTCAATCTATCCTAAAAATGACCCTCACCTCTCTTATAAAAGGGTACTTCCCCTTATTTTATTTTCAAACCTAAAAATCCATTTGGCTCAGCCAAAACCAGCTCAAATATCCCTCCAACTACCCTTAATTCAACCCAGAGGCCTTACATTGATCCTAAATTTAACCTAAATAGCCATTTTTTTCAAATAAAAAGGAACAACACGAAGAAGAGGTAATTATTTCATCACCTCTTTCGATGTTCTTTTCTTCTTCCTCATCATCTTTAATTGATTTTTCCATAATAAAATAATTAATCTAGTACCTTCTACATACTCAGATGATATTATAATTATTGTACGACCATATTGTTTATTCTACCCATCCTTTTAATGATAAAGTCACCATATGTGCTTACGTATGACTTACCATCTCCATGTCAGGGTGTAGTTTGTTATTCAACACTTCATTATTTGGATGTGAATAGTAATGAATATAATAGATTTAAATAATAAATATAACATGTTAATTATTGTGTATATATAATATACCATCCAATTACATATGATTTCACCATCAAAATAATGACATTGTCCCTCGTGTGTACGTATGGTTTACCGTCTCCACGATGTGATTAGATTTCATTCCCCATCATAAAAATTCAAGAATAATGTTCATTTGATGATTAAAAATAATTTTTAAAAATATAATATATTTCTTTATATGAAACAAATATATTCTATCTATAACAAACTTGACTTACATAACAAAATATATAAAGGAAAATGAATCAGTTAACATCTGAAACAATGATACTAATGAGATATTATTAACAATGAAATATTAGAGGATCATATATGATATCATATTTATTTAAGTAGTTCATGTATAAATTAATAACTATTATTTTACCATTATATCGAAGGTTAACCTACTCTCGACTATGGAAAAGTACAAGGTAAGGTTTAATTTTACAATCTCTTTATTATCTGAGGTTGTTAATATGTATCTACTGGGACTTCTTTATCATCCACATATGAGTTTTTCAAAAATGTATTTCAAAACAATTAATATTTTATAGCCTATGAGTTAAATTCATTTATACCCTTGTTTGACTTTTTATAAAAATGATTAAAAGGAATCTTTGCATCGCATTCCAATCATTGTAATTTATGACCTTTTTGACAAATTGAGGAAAGAATGTTTCTTTAACTTATATAGTGGGTGTAGCTATTTTTCATCATTATAACACCATTGATTGTTCACTTACAATATTATAAAAATATTTTCAAAATAAAAGTTTTATTTTATAATTACATGACTTTTAAATGATTTCAAAATAGAAAGAGATATTTCTCTGAAATAGTTTTTATTTCTTCTATGTAAACATCCTTTTTGTGGATTTTACTTTTGTTTGATGTTGATTTATTATGGTATAATATTTTATATTATATTCAAGGTTTTATGATATTTTTGACGATGTATGTGATATTTTTATACTATTCGTGGTTTATGGTTAAATTATTGAAATTTTCTATGCTACTTTTAATATGAATATATGTATTATGTTTCAACCTTTTCATATGAGGAATGCATTGGACATAGAAATTGACGGGCATGGCCCGCTATAGACCCCTGATTCATTAGTAGGTCTCATTAGACAAACTAGTGTCATGGTATAAGGCCCTGAAAAAATATTATTTTTAGTCTTGGCATGAGGCATTGACTGTGTGGTTATGATGTTCGGCATTATTCATTCCATCATTATGAAATTAGCTATTGATATTACATGTGATTTTTTGACTAGTATGATATCCACGTTAATAAGTAAATTATATTATTTTATTTATATTTTCAATATTATTCTGATTTTTATGTTTAAAATTATTATGTTTTAGTCTTATATATTTCCCTAAAGGTTTATGCTTATTTATGAAATTTTATGCTATGTAGTTATCTTTACTGAGCATCTGAGATCACCACTTTCTTATGTTTTCTTCCCGGATGTGGAGAATTATATTATGATTGACCTATAGGATTAGCCTAAGTTATATGCTTGTTTTCAATGGGGACAAAATTTTGTTATTTTTCCATTTCATAATTTAATGTAAAACTTATGTACGTATCTAGTACATCGAAGGCTAATAAACTGCTTGGTATTTCGGGATTTGATCCCTTTTGACCAGGCCAATGTTATGTAATAAAGCACTGACTCTGGGTATCTAGGGTTAGGGTGTTACATAGTATGTACATCATCAAGAGGTATACTTGGAATAAATCATTTACTTGAGACATGATAGGTGAAATTTCTAGTCAAAATGACATAGAGAAAACATGAGGAAGAATCTTAAAGTAGTTGATGTACATTTAAAATATCATTTCGTACTTCACAAATCTCATGAATATCTTCCATGGAGATATTTATATTAATTCCTTATCTATAACCCCATGCTTCTTCTCCCATTGATGATTGTTTTCATAGTTATTTTGTTAACATTGGGAATCCCTAAAGTCCTACATAGTGATGTTGACATTTTCTAAAATTTCATTAAAAATTTTAGGTCGTAACAACATTTTTTAACCTATTTCATCCCAAAAATTTAGTTATATACATCATTTCTCATGAAGGTATTCATATGGATCTATTTTGTTTCATGAGTGGAAAGCTACCATTATAAGGGAACTTGACTAGAGGATGATTTTGGTCTCATCCTCCTTTGAAATCAATCTAGCATTCCTTCAATGCATCTTCTAGTGTCTATATTATTCATGTAGATTGGATATTATTGTGGTATAGATAAGACATATTTAAGATCAACTCATTGTTTAGATCATGTTGGAGACTAATCTAGAACATAGGTAAAATATCAAATCTTGATCATATACAATATATAATGGTAATCCTTGAAACCTCACTATTTCTATGATGTATATATTTGAAATTTGATGAAGTCTGATGTCCTCTCAAATTGAAATGAAGGGATAATTACTTATAAAACAAAATAAAAAACCTATATAGAATTTATCCTATATAGTTCATTGGATTACCATTCAAAAATTTGGTGGCGATGTTCTCCCATTTTTATGTAGGTATGGGTAATTGTTAAATCATCCACTTTGAATATTTCCTTTCATCTATAACTTGATATTATATCAAGAAATTTGATGTATATTATCTGTCTTCCTTCTTCATATTGTCCCAAAAATGGAGATTTCTGAGGGCTCAATACCTCTTCACGATCACTTGGTGGATGGATAAGTTCAAAATCTATGAAACATTCAAAATATCATTCTTTTCCACTATTATTTATAGTAAACCTAGTCGAGATACATATATTACAATTGATTCCTCATCAATTTTTAACTATGAGGGTTTCCCACTTTGGATAGCTTCCACCTTCTTATAAATTTCCACATCGTCATTGCAAGTATCAATTATCATTTTTATAATTGATTGTGGGGAAATATTTTGAGAATATAAATATTATATTCATTCCTTTATAAATCTCATGTACATCCATTGAAAATCTAGGAATACTTGATCCTTCTCAACTCTAATCATTCATAAGGTCCCACGAAGCATCATACATAGATAATATTCCTCAGTGTTTTATCATCCATATACATCTCACACTTCACCAAATAGATATTTTTCTTAAAAATTTACGGTGGAAATATTACAACATCCATCTCCAAATCATGTTTTGGATAATTATTCTTGTGAAAATTAAAATGTATTAAGTTTTAGGAAATCAGATTATTATTATGAATTAGTACAAAAATAGAACACGCCATTTATTAATAAGTAAATTCGATGAAGAGTTACTTTTATTATGGGTAGTGTAAGTACTGGTGGTGATTAGACTCTTTTCCACTCATTGAAGCACTCTTAACATTATATAGTCCATAAAAACATTAATCTGTTCTAATTCAGAATGATTAGTGGGTCTGAAAGTCATGAAAATTCCATCAAACGTCAATTGTAATAATCCTATAGAAAGAGGAAACTATGGGTCACTATTAAATATGAAATCCTAGGCCACTCCATGATATCCATTTTCTTATAAGGGTCTACATTTATGTATCGACTCATGTTTCATCCCTGTTAGACTTTATAATATTCCTATGAATAATTCCTGAGCATGGCACGAAGACATCGTGCGATTCCGAGGCCCAGTGTTCCCAGCATAAATTTTATAAACATATTAATTATTTTTATACTATGAACATGGAAGGGGTGTTATATATCCCAAAAGGTTGCTCAGAACGGGAATCTGAGGGAACGGTTGCATCTGGAACGATGCGTATTGTAACACCCCAAGATTTCATAGTGTGTTATTTCTTCAAAATAATTCAATAACTTGCACTACACGCAACACCGAGTTCAATCGCACCATGACTTACCAAACAATCCATTCAAAAGAGGTTATGAATAGTATTAACTAAATTTTAATCTTTATATAATCCTTATAATTTTAGAATCCATATAATGATTTTCTTAGACATAATGTAAGAAAAAATTCATTTTCTGTATTTCAATTTTATCAAATTTTAATAGTGAACCCTTTTTAAATACAATATTTTAAACTTTTGATTAAATGGGGACGTCAAAAAATAAAATGAAACATCCCAAACTTCTGCGGTACGCTTCTCTTTGAATAATGCGATAGCGTGTGTTGTACGCAACATCGAGTTCTAACACTCCAAAACCAATCAAACTAGCCGTTATGAATAGTAATACCTACTTTTTGAAATTATATATTTTATATTTAAAAATGGACTTCATTTTTGGTTTTGGAATATCGAAATTATCCTAAGTTTAATTTTTGGTATTTTTCTGAGAACATCCAATTTTTATGAATTGTGAAATATACTTAAAAATAACTTTTTTAATCAAAATAATTTATAGTGATAAATTATATTATTGAGTGGTTTTAAAGAATAATTAAAATATATTTTTACCATTTTATCCAATGTTGTTCATTATAATTAATTTCACTTTGAAATTGGACATAAAAAATTATCAATCTTTTGATACATATTATCTCTTAAAAACACGCTTTTTGTTTTAACAATGAAAATTAATTTTAAATTAATTTCTACCACTTCTCTGTTTTAAATTTTGAAAAATGGATTCCATATTTGGAATCAAGATTTTCAAATTGTGTAAATAGGTAAATTTTATTTTTAGACATTTTGAATAATTACTGCGGTAAATATTTTATTTACCATGGTTAAGGGTAAATCCGGTAAATAAGGATTAAAATATAATATTATAATAATACTAAATTACCCTAAAATGAGTCCTAGACTTATTGGTTGATAAAGGTTCGACCATAGGCATCATTGGTTCGATTTTGGGACCCCATAGAGCCACTTGTAGGTGATAGGGGCACTTTATTTTAATTATGTTAAAATGAATACAAAAATGACACAAGCATATATCTTTTAAAACAACAATTTTTTACATAGGGTTATATATGTTGGATTTTCAACTATAAATATTAATTAGAAAGATAGAAATATTTCCTACATAATGATATTTTATTTATAATTTTTATACATTAAATAATTTAATTTATTTATGACACAATGATGATGCAGTAATTCTCATAATAGTGAAAATTTAAAATAATTGATATTATAACTACACAAATAAATATAATTTGAGACTTTTTATGAATTAAACTAATTTTATAAGTTAATATGACATGTTAGGAATGATTAATTAAATTTTTTCGAAGTAATCATTCTGTTATGAGTTCCACAAAAATAAACTATTGAATAGTATCAAAATTGACACAAAAGAGTTTTTAAAACAAATATTATATTATTAATTGATATTAAATTCCTAAAAATCTAAGGCTCGGCCAATAGACTTATATAATGATAGGTGTATCATTAATGGACCACTTGGGTGTCTCTTGGATGTATATAGTATGTTTATTAACCATATAATATAAAAATACAAAGAGACATTGTAAAAGTGAAACTAATTAACTTAGAGTTAATACTTAAAGATTAGGTAAATATAAGTACCCAAACCTGTATAAATTCTGTTGGTTGAGTTGTTTTCGACCCATCCCCACCTTAAAATTTAAATAATTAACTTTGGATCCATTAGAAACCGAATATCAATTTATTATAAATTAATATTTCTAGCTTTTCCAAAGGTACCCCTCACCCCTCTTATAAAAGGGTACTCCTCCTTCTCATTTCTTCACACCATAAAAGCATTTTGGTTCGGCCAAACTCTACCCAAATACTCTCCCAACTTCCCTCACTACACCCTAGAGGCCTTAGTTTGATCAGAAATCCAACCTAAGGAGCCCTTTTGATCAAATCAAAAGGAAGAACCCGACGAAGAGGTAATGATTTCACCACCCTTTTCCAAGTTCCTTTCTTCTTCCACTTATTCTTTCTTTGTTATTACCATTATAAAATAATAACTCCAGTATCTTATATATACTGTGATGTTATTATAAATATGGTACAACCATATTCAGTATTCTATCCACCCTTTGAATAACATGTCACCATACGTGCGTAGGTACGGCTTACCGTCTCCACGTCGTGGTGTTATTGTTATTCAATATATTATTATTTGGATGGGTATAATAATGATGTTTAACTCATGTAAATAATAAATATAACATGATAATTATTATTTATATATGATATACTATCAAATTATATATTATTTTAATATCAAAATAATGATATTGTCACTCGTGCGTACGTACGGACTACCGTCTCCACGAACGCGATGAGATTCATTCTCCATCGTATCCATTCAAGTATAATTATCATTTGATGATTTAAAAATGATGTTTAAGGACTTGATATCATTCTGGATATGAATAATATACAACCTATCCATTACAAACATGGCTTACGTAACAAAACATATAAAAGAAAACGAGTAAGTTAACACCCGAAACAACGATAATACTAAGATATTATTAACAAATCAATGTTGAAATATAATATATGATATAATATTAATGTATATGATTATGTTATAATTTAATAACAATTATTTCACCATTATACAGGAGGTTAAACTACCCCAACCAAGGAAAAGTACAAGGTAAGGGTTTATTTCGCAATCTCTTCATTATCCGAGGTTGTTTATACGTAATAATCTACTAGGATCTCTTTATCATCCACATCCATTTTTCTTAAAAATGTATTTCAAAACATTTTTACTATTTACAAGAATATTGGTTAAAGTCATTTATACCCTTGTTTTACTTTTTATAATTGGTTTATAAAGGAATCTTTCCGTCGTATTCCAAACAAGGTGCTTTTTAACCTTTTTGACAGAATTAAGGTAAGAATATTTTTCTAACTTATACGGTGGGTGCGGTTATTTTCCACCATTATAAAATCATCGAAGCTTTCCCTAGAAGCTTATAAGAATATTTTCAAAGAATTTTTTTTATTTTATATTGCTCTTAAATGATTTCAAAATAAAAAGAGATATTTCTCTAAAAAGATTTTTGATTTCATCTATGTCAACATCCTTTGATGGATTTTACGCTTATGTGAAATTGATTTATTATGATACAAAACTTCTATATTGTATTTAAGGTTCTGTGGTATGTTTGACTGTGGATGTTCTATTTCTATACCATTCATGGTTTATGATGAAAGTGTTGACATTTCGTATGCTAGTTTTAATACGAGTGTTTATTTTATGTTTAAACCTTTTCATATGGGAATGCATTGGACTTAATATGTGACGGGTGGAGCCCGCTATAGCTCCTCGATGCATCGGTAGGTCTCATGAGACAAACTAGTGTCTTGGCACAAGGCCTTGACAAAATATTATTTGTAGTCTTGGCACGAGGCCTTTGCTATGTGGTTATGATAGTCTGCCATTATGCATTCCATCATTATGAAAGTGGTTATTGATATTGCATGTGATTATTCGATTAGTATAATATCAATGTGAATAAGTAAATGGAGTTATTTCATTTTACTTTTTCCATACTATGTTGAGGTTCAAGTTTAAAAATATTTTGTTTTAGTTATACATTGCCTTAAATATTTATGCTTATTTTTGAAAGTTTCTGCTATATTGTTATCCTTACTGGGCATTTGAGCTCACCCCTTTTATATGTTTTGTTTTTCCCAAGATGTGAAGAAGTAAGTTATGAATGACCTGCAGGGATATTATGAGGGTATAATAGTGTGGACTATAGATACATTATGTTGTTGTAGTAGTTTTTCACTTTATGATGTAATTTAAAACCATATGAATATATAAAGTGTTTCCAAGGATACTAAACCAATTGGACTTTCGAGATTTGATCTTTCTTGTGATCATGCCAATGTTATGTAATAATGCACCAACTCTGGGTAACTGGGGTCGGGGCATTACACGTATACCTTAGAGGTGACCATTTTTCCTTCGCACTAGGAGGTCAAGTCGGAGGGTGTTTAATTAAATTATGTTTTTAAAAAAACTCATCATCACATCCGTCCTCCCGCACATGGACGCACGACGCACCCCTCCGCCACCCTTCTTCGTTTCATCGATAGTTAGAGATTCAGGGTGTTAAGGGAGTCATTCTTCACCCGAAGCTTTGACGTTTCATCCACGAGGTAGGTGGTTTGATTTTTAATCCCCCAATCCCAATTTTTCTGGAAATTTCTTGGTTTGGTTGTCATAGTAAGGAAGATCGTGTCCCGAGGGTCACACCGGTACTTTCGGATCGCAAAACGGACCACTGGTGAACCCACGACAGCATGCGGCGGTTCGAGGTGGCTGGCTGCCTGGGGCGGGAGGGCACCAACCTTGCCGGTGGAGCGTGGCGGTGCGGAGCGCCATGTGGCGGAGGACCGGCCAGTTCAGGTAGGTCCGATCCCTTTTTATTACACGGTGGTTTTAAAACCCCCATTTCATGCACTCGGAGTGTCAGATTCACATGTCGTTTGCAATGATGTGTCCATGGAGACAAGGTGAACCTTTTGGTGTTTGTTCAGGAGTTTTAATTTTTGGGATCATGGCCCGAGAGCTTGAAACTTCGAATAAGATAATAATATTTTTTTATTATTCAACTTTAGGCTGTTGTATCTTCTACCCGGAGCATCTGATTGATGTGACATTAGTTGAATTGAGAGCCTGATGATACAACGGACTCTTCATGATGGTTTCTGGGTTTTGGGGCCGAGTTCAGGGTGTGGGCCCCCTGAGGCTGGGTTTGGGCTTTTGCGTAGAAACACAACTTTCTCACCATGAGTCTGATTTTGGCAGATGAATATATGATCCTGAGTGTTTTTCCGAGAGGATCGCAATGACATAATCCATTCAACGCGTTTCGGGATCGAGTCATGGGCCCCACCCGAGTTGGCATCGGTGAATAGTGTTTTTTCACCGGGGGTCCATTTGGGATGAACGAGTAGTGGAACCCATGTGTTTTTACAAGGGGATCACAATGGTATGATCCGCTTGATGAGTTTTAGGATCGTTGTGTGCACCCCACATGGGCTAGTTGCAGTTAATGGTGATTTTTTACTGGTTGTCTATTTTGGGTGAGTAAAGAGTCTATGTTGCGTGTTTTTCAATGTGCATCGTGATGGTGGCCTCAGTATCCGCCTTAGAGATGCATGTGGTGGCATTGTAGTGGGTCGCTTAGGTTAGAGATGTTTGGACCAGCATTGGTTGAGGGTACTCCCTTTGTTCGTTCATATGAGGGTTCGCATGGCATCAAAACCATAGTATAGGTTTGAGATCCTCTTGATGGGATATTTAATCTGTTAGAGTTGTGGCATCCCTCCGGCGGTCGTGGAGTGGAATCCTATAGAATTGTTTCCCTAGATAAAGTTCTTGGTATCGTTGTGGCCACTTATCCACGGGTGGCGATCCCCTATCTAGCAGGTTAACCCCGTAGGGTTTGGGGAATCATTGAGAATATGATCCCCTATGTAGTGAACTGTGCTCAGTAGGGTTGTGGCATCGTCGGGTATACAATCTCATACTCATCATGAGTATTATAGTAGAGTTTTTTTATCGTTGGTTATACGATCCCCTACTCATCATGTGGTTTCGGTAGGGTTGGTGCATCATCAGATTGATCCCCTACATCCCCAGGTACCGGATAGGGTTCCGGTATCATCATGGCCACCTTTACGTGGGCGACAATCCTCTATCTAAGTGACGTGTTTCTGCCGACCTCCAAATCTGATTGTACTATCCCACAGCAGGTCCTAGGAGTGATCCCCTATCTATGAGATCTATGAATGCCAGATTGGGTTGTGGAATCCTCCAGTGGACACTGGGAGTGATACCCTATCCATGAGATCATTGTATACAAGTGTGGGTTATGTTATCCCCTAGAGGACCCTAGGAGCGATACCCTATCTGAGGATTTTGGTGTTTATATTGTTTCAGTGATGTTTCCTCAGTGATGATATCTGACGAGCGTGATTTCTTAGTGGAGCATCTGGGGTGCTTGTGTGGGACCCGATGGAGTGTATCTCTTGGACGAGTGTCATCTGGGATGAATTTGATTATGGAGTGTGCTCTCCTGGTTGTGAACCATTGCTGGTGATGAGGTTGGTACCACATGTGGCTTAGTGCGTGAGATGAGTATATCTGGATTGATCATGGTGTATGTATGGAAATTCCCCTAGTTTGACCTGACTAGTTGTGTTAAGATGAGATGGTCATGAGATGGAGTTTCTCCCTCATATGGGTTCCCTTTGGCTGGGATGAGCAGAATGTAGCCTTTCAATTGCTCTCTTTTGTTTTGGGTTTTGGGGGTCCCTACTGAGTAGTGTTATACTCACCCCTACATGGGATTTTCCCACACATGATTTTGTCTTGTGCAGACCACAGGCCATTCGATGGAGTCCCAGGAGGACCCAGAGCAGGTGGAGCATAGTGAGCAGGTTTGACCAGGGTGCTTACCGGAGCTATGCTGAGGAGCTTACAGGACGGTGTTTTGGAAGTGTTTTCTATCCTTCTGAGCAGGCTGGACACTTTGCATTTTTCTTTTGCTGGGCCAGGTTTTTCCCTTTTTTTACTTTTTTTGTACATTGGTTTGGGATAGTTGTATGCATGAATTTTCTTTCCAGTTTTTATATAACTCTGCACTGTTGCATGAAGGTGTTTGTGGGTGCTTTTGTATAGGTACCTTGGTCTAATTCCTCCCATGTGTGTGATATCCTACTCGGTGCTAGAATCCATCCCATGTCATATTAGAGGCGTGCTTGGGGTGTCGTGGCTCGAGCCCCGTTGGGTCGGGTCGTGACAGAGTGGTAGTAGAGGAGGTTCCATCTTTGGGATCTCAGAGCATAGTTGGTCTAGCAATGAGTTTGGTTTTGTGTCGCATATCGGTAGTGTTATGATGTTCTGAGCTTGGATTTCAGGACAGAGACTCCAGTATTGGTGCGGTGACCAACGTATCCATACACCAGGACTCTGATAACCTACCTTTCGACTCGGGACATTCGTACACTGGTCACAGGAAAAAAATGGTACATGTATCATATATGACTGAGTTTTGGGTTTTGCCTTGTCCTTCTTGAGTTAGATCACCAGATATACTATTTTACAGTGGTTCATCTTGAATGTATTTCAGGATGCCTCCACGATGACAACCAACGAGGGTTCCGTAGTGGAATTTTAGTGATGATCCTCCCCATGTAGAGGTTGTAGACTAGGGCGCAGGTTCCGAGGCTACACCTCCAGGTGGTCCGCCAGTTGGCCACCACCTATCGAGTAGTTGGTTGTGCCAGCAGTGCAGGACGAGGTTGCACGTAGGCTTAGTGCACTGCATGAGTTCCAGAGGTAACGACCTCTGAAGTTCCGGGGTGATCCAGACTCTCAGGCAGTTGATGACTGGCTAAAAGTAGTCACCCGTGTTTTCCGCCTAGTGAGGACACATCCAGATCTGATGGTGGTCCTAGTGGCGAGCCTTCATGATGGTTCGGCTAGGCGATGGTGGAGTTTTGTGATGCACTCCCACGATGAGAAGTTGCTCATGTGGGAAGAGTTTGAGTAGCTCTTCAGGGAAGAGTTCTATCTGGTGACGATGAGGTCATTGCTGATTTAGGACATTCTGCAGATCTGGCAGGAGGGCGTGACTATCTCGGAGTACTCAGCGAGGTTTACCAACCTGTCACACTACTCCCGAGATATGGTTCTAGACCCGTTCTTTAGAGCTCAGACCTTCAATAAGGGGCTACACATGGACATTCAGACAGGTGTAGTTTCCTTGTTTCTTCCCACCTATGCTGGAGTGTATGAGCGATCCTTGGTGGTGGAGAGATTTATGGCCGACCAGATCCCGCCTGTTAGTGCTGGGAACGCGAGAGCTGAGACTTCGTCAGTCGGATTGGCATCGGGTAGCCAGTTGCATGCACAAGGGTCTGGACGTGGCCGATGGTTCAGTAGGTGATCCCAGGATGGAGGATCTGAGGCTCAGGGCTCACAGGGCCCGTAATCCAGTTTTGGTTAGCTGTAGGAGAGGCAGTGTTACACTTGTGATGGTCAAGGAAATTTTTCTAGTGACTGTCTGACCCATCGTGCTATTGAGAGGGAGTAGATCGACAGACCGCCTTGGCAAAGGTAGCGTCTCAAGCAAGGAGATCCGCAGGGCGGCGAACATGATGACATAGCTTGTGCAGCATCAGGAGGTGGTAGGCGGTATCAGTTCCCACCAACCCCACCCCCAGGTGGTCCATGCTGAGCTCATGGAGCTGTGGGATGAGGGTGAGGTCAGTTTCATGCCCTAGAGGCTATTTACCCAGAGGCTCTATAGATGGATAATGGTATGCCTTGTGTCTTTTTTACTTTCTGTAGTAGTTTGATAGAAACTGTTTAGCGGAAACCTTTCCATTTTGTTGCTTGCTCGTGTTTTTGTAAGGGCGTTGGTAAGACCCTGTGTGTGTTTTTGTTCGACATGATTTGAATTAATGAGGAAGAGGGATTCTTCCCCCACCGAGATGCATTTTTGTGACACGACTAAAAACATTGCAGGTGAGTCAGTTCATCCTAAAGCAGATAGTGTTGAGGTGTGGTGGATGAGTCCCTTTGACTTATGTGTTCGGGCATGGGTGTTTTTTGGCGAACTCGCTGGCATGGGGTGTGACGCCCCGACCCCATCTACCCAGAGTCGGTGCATTACTTCGTAACATTGGCATGATCACAAAAGATCAAGTCTCGAAAGACCGATTAGTTTAGTAGCCTTGGAAACACAAGATACATTCATAAATGTTACATTACATCATAAAGTGAAAAACTAATAACAAAGTCTTCATAGTCTACACTCATATCCTCTTCTGACTATCCCTGCATGTCATTCATAAAATACTTCTTCACATCCTGGAAAATATTAAAACATTGAAAGGGGTGAGATCAGATGCTCAGTAAGGATAACAATATTGCGGAAGCTTTCATAAATAAACATAAACATTTAAGGAAATGTATAACTAAAACAAAAGCCTTTTAAACTTGAACATCAATATAATATGGAAAAAGTAAAATGAGATAATGTCATTTACTTCTTCACATGGATATTCTACTGGTAGAATAATCAAATGAAATAT
This sequence comes from Viscum album, assembly GCA_963277665.1. Classification (NCBI taxonomy): domain Eukaryota; kingdom Viridiplantae; phylum Streptophyta; class Magnoliopsida; order Santalales; family Viscaceae; genus Viscum; species Viscum album. The sequence continues at coordinate 1,060,096,057 of OY728120.1, read as the reverse complement.
CATTAACCACTTTCATAATGATGGAATTCATAATGCCAGACTATCATAACCACGTAGCCAAGGCCTCTTGCCAAGACCACAAATAAGATTTTGTCAAGGCCTCATGCCAAGACACTAGATTGTCTCATGAGACCTACCGATGCATCGAGGAGCTATAGCGGGCTCCACCTGTCACTTATTAAGTCCAATTAATTCCTTATATGAATAGGTTTAAACATATCATAAACCATAACATAATCGTATCACATAAAAATGCATAAAGGAAACATAAAATTTACATATTTCAATCATAGGATATCAATACAACACATTGATATAATAAAAACACTTTCAAAACCATTTTCAATACCAAAATAAAAGAAAGGTAAAACATGGTATTTATTTTTCTTTTAAAAAAAGGTATGTCTTGTAAAGGAAGACGAAACTCAAATAATGGTCACACTAGTAGAGAAGTCGTTGTCACCGCATACGTACGACAAAAACATTCCCTTTTTTCGTTTCGTAAATGCTTCGTATAAAAATATTCATTTTGAATAAACGTAAAAGTCAAAGGGGTTTATACACCGTATAAAAGAAAGTTGTGTATAACACCAAATATGCCTCAATAAAGGGAGATTGAGATGAAGTCCTTTACAAAGATAATTTTTTAAATAAAATAGATCTATTATGTGTATACACTATAATTACACATAAATAAAGTACAACTTCAAAATAGGACATAATAATATCATGACGTAATTTGAAAGTAGGAGATTAACCCAAAGAATGGAAATTGGGTTAAGAAGTTCCCTTACCATGCGTCTTGTCCTAACTCGACCGTTCTTTAACCTCCTGTATAATAAACTAGAGTTAATTTCTATTTACTTAAGAACCTTTTTCATTATAATTATTCCTTTTATATCACTTATTACCATGTTATGAATATTATGTAATTATTTAAGTTAATAATGGTCGTTTTGTCGATCTTTGGTACTTGTGTCAACAATAAACTTCTTATAATTACAAGTTGTTCATGTGGTGAAATATCCATTATATCCATAATTATATTCATGATGTAGATATCATATATATCATATATATCCAGTATATAAATTCATTCATAATATTACGTAACATTTAGATGTAAGAAATGAAATGCACCGTTCATGGAGACGGTAAGCCGTACGTACGCATGAACGCTACTTTCATTTCTATTTTGTATTTAATGTAATGAAATCATAAAGATATAAATTTATAATATAATTCCAGTATAATATATCATATAATACCAGTTACTCTATCCTTCATACATCTCACATATGGTATTAACGATTAAAATCACTTTGAGGGGGCGATAGTCCGCACTTCCTAAAATGAAAATATCACATTTACCCATTATGGAAACCATAATGGTATGCCATAAATGAGAAATACAGAAGAATAATGAAAACATAAACATAATATATATATCATATATGAAAATATTTTAATCAAAATGTCCACCATTAGAGGTGTTAAAAGAATATTGAACAATCATCGTTTCGTGAGGCAGTATTTCGCCACCCACAGAAACAGTATGTTCTTTAACCATTAGATGAAGGTGTGTGTAATTGTAAACCAAATACTTATCATACAAACATCCTAGTATATTGTAGATACTTGTTTTGTTACAAAATAATGTAATAAAAAGAGTTTAAGGGGATGGAGAAGAAAAATAAAACAAAACAACATTAGAGAAGACATTACCTTCAAATCAGGCAACTCTTTTTTATTTGAGCCAAAGGCTTCCTTGGGAAGAATTATGCCCAAAGTGAGGCTTCTAGGAGTAAGGGAGGGAAGTTGGGAGAGTATTTGGTCAGAGTTTGGCCGAGCCAAATGGCTTGAAAGTGTGAATGAGGTGGTAGAGGTGGGGGCCTTTTATAAGAGGAGTGGTGGGGCACTCTTGGAAAGTAAGGAAATTTTACATTATTATACAATGATTTTAGGATTATAAAGGTCCCACACTTATATAATTAGAGTCTAAGGTGATAATGGTTCTATATATACTCATCCAATAGGTTTTTGACAAGTGTAGGCCTTGGATGTTACATTATCTTTATATTTTATTTAAATCGTTAAATAATGAGGTCATCGCTGCATCATCATGATGTCATAAATAATTTAATTTATATAATGTCTAAAAATTATAAAAAAATACTATGATGTAGGAAATATTTTTATCTTTCCAATTACTATTTATAGTAAAAAATATGTCGTGTATAACCCCATGTAAAACTTGTTTTAGTAAAACAATTTCATGTTTGTGTCATTTTTTCACTTTAACATTAAATAAAAGGTATTTATGTCATTTTCTAACTAAAGTGGCTCCATGGGGTCCCCAAGTTGACCCATGGATTGTATTGGTCGGCCATGGCACATCCAATGAGGGTAGGACATGTGTCATGCTCATCTCATATTATTAAAACATTATTTTTACCTTAAACTACACTAATTACCTCTAATCGCGATTAAGAACTTAAAAGTTACTATTCACCAATAATTATTTTAATCTCATTGAACCACATTTTACTTCTTAATGACAACCATGTATGTCGGATTTTTGAAAATCAAACCACAGAAGTGGTAATATTTCATTTAAATGAAAAATCAGTTTTTTTAACTACCACTTAGTGGTTTCACTATTCATCAAAAATTGAAGTTTTTCAGAACAATGCCAAAATTTCATCCTAAGCTATAATTGATATTCTGAATTCAGAAATGATGTCTATTTTATGAAATTGAAAAACATATAAGTTTCACTAGTTAATTTTATAATTAATTCCCGTTGTCACAACAAATAGCGTGTTTTTAAGAAACAATTTATATCAAAAGATTGACAATTTATGTCCAATTTCAAAGTGAAATTAATTCTAATGAACACCATTGGATAAAATGGTAAAAATATATTCTAATTATACTTTAAAACCACTCAATAGTATAACTTATCATTATAAATTATTTTGATTAAAAAAGCTGTTTTAAGTATTTTTCACTATTCATAAAAATTTGGAAGTTCTCAGAAAATTACAAAAAATTCAACATAGGATAATTTCAATATTAGGAATACAAAAATGAAGTCCATTTTGAAATATAAAATTTCTATATATTTAGAAAGTGGTTATTACTATTCATAACGGCTACTTTGATAAGTTGCGGTGTGTTAGAACTCGAAGTTGCGTACAATGCAAGCTATTGCATTATTGAATGAGAAGCGTATCATGGAAGCTCGGGGTGTTACATTCTCCCCTCCTTCAATAAATTGCGTCCTCGCAATTTGAAATTTTTCTTGGAAAATAAAAGGTTGAAAATTGAAAATACCATTGTGGAAAACCAACATCGGAAATAAGGTCAATAAAATTTAGCCTTAATAAGGGGGAAGGAGAATTGAAAAAGTGACCACCAAATTTTGATCTCAATTAGGAGAACATTGGTGGCAATTAGAGACATATAATTGGAGGAAAAACGTAAATATTTGTAGGTATTGATTGAGGTCATCAATCACAAACAAGTGTAAAATTGAGGGCCACAAATCCATCAATCTATGATGAAAATATCATCAGTTCAATAAAACATAAGGTATTAGGATAACACATTTCTGTTTTGATATCCCTTCCCTAAAGTTTAAGAATTAATTTCTTCATAAGAATAAGATATATATATATATATATACATGACAAGTAGAATTTCAACCATCAACTAATTTCTACCCCATACTTTTCGTTCAACCAAAAAGATAATAGAACTCAAAAATATTCTATTTATCCTATTTGTACAAGGTTCCACATACCATTTAGATTAGTAAAACTATTTTGTAATAACCAGGGACTTCCTGTAGGCTAGTGGTAGGTAATAAAGTCCTATTGCACTATGGTTGTGGGTTCGATTCCTGCAGCTTTGTCCGACGTGACGGGTTATGCCCCACCCTGCAAGTTGTCCTTTTCCTAAAACTATAGTATTATAATATTCCAAAAATAATCTTCAGAAATGCATTAACCTTAAACAATAAAATCCAAAGTTCAACTTAATCCATTCCAACCTTTATAGTTATCCAAAATACTTCTGTCATTCTCACAATCCAAATTTTATAAGGAAGGTAAACATAATTAAGATCCTTTTTTCCACGTAACAACATGTGAACACCTTCATAATGTATTCTTTTTAAACATACTGAATTACCATGACCCCTTATTCCTTATAGAATACTAGATATACTCCTTCTATCCAAAAATGTATACAAAACATCAATCAGTTTCAAGGAAGTTAAGAATATCCAATATAATTTATCCAAATCAATCACGTCTTATTCCAAAATCACAATCTCAGTATCAGAACCATATTATGGTTTATCTTTCTCTCAACCATATATTTTCCAAAAATTTAACCTACTGTGGAGTCACTTTTCTTGGTTCCACACAATCTCAAGTCCTTGATGAAATTGTACTACAGTACAATCCTTATATACTCCATAATTATTATAACCAGTACATCATTGATGCAACACTCAAATTACAAAATTCTTTAATAACAACATAAAAACTCTAATCATTCCTCCTCATCTGTGGTAGTATCATAACTTGATTATTATCCAATAACATCATTTGGGGCATACTCTGATGATTTTAACATTGGTTTGCGTAGTGTCCCCACTCCTTGTAGATGAAGCATTGTACATTTGAAACCTTTTTCTTACCCTTGCAGTCACGCACTTGGTGTCCTTTTTCTCCACACTTATAACAAACTCTCATTCCCTTCAAGAAAATTCCAAGGTGTTTCTTTCCACAGTTATCACATATTTGAAAATTCTTCTTTTCCCTCGTCCCTTTATACATCATTCTCTCTTCCATCCTTTTCTTCTCTTTCGTCCCTTCAAATCCATAAGACTCAGAGGATTCTCTACTTATCTTATTAACACATGATACTATTTCTTCATATGTTGATTACACATGGGGGAATATTTCCCTTCTAAATGTTGGATTAATACCATGAAAGATATGATCCTTCTTACTCTTTGGATCATACGTATTGATGGAGTTCACATTCCATCTACTGGGTGCCATTTCTATACAATTCCATAAACTAGATTAGTTTATGAATCAAAATACATAATTCCATAATTATAAAATACTTAACATAAATTGAACTACTTATGGATATAATCCATAATCATATAAAGGTTTTCTTTGAGGAAGTATATACTCATAACCGTTCATAGTGGTTTGTAAAGAAAACGAGAATTATCCTAATCATATCCCTCGGGAGTGTCGTAACCAAGAGTGCAGCAAGGCCCGTTGTCGTGCACCAGTTCCCGTTCGAGTCTAGCTCAAAGCGGTGTTTTCAGGTTTTACCCCTAGGTACATCTGTGCCAGAGCCGCCACTACCTGCTCGTATCCAGACAGGGATGTATTGCTCGGAAAACTCAGAAAATATCAATAATACCAAAATTCTAGGAAGTTCTTCTATACTAATCGTTAATGTCTATCTTCGGGCTATGTGCTCTAATCAGAGTTTATCTAAATATAGCTTCTAAGGTTAGTACTAAACTACCTCTGATACCAACTATATCGCCCCGACCCCAGCTACCCAGAGTCGGTGCATTACTTCGTAACATTGGCATGATCACAAAATATCAAGTCTCGAAAGACTGATTAGTTTAGTATCCTTGGAAACACTATATACATTCATAAATGTTACATTACATCATAAAGTGAAAAACTATTAACAAAGTCTTCATAGTCCACACTCATATACTCTTCTGACTATCCCTGCAGGTCATTCATAAAATACTTCTTCACATCCTGGAAAATATTAAAACATTGAAAGGGGTGAGCTCAGATGCTCAGTAAGGATAAAAATATTGCAGAAGCTCTCATAAATAAACATAAACATTTAAGGCAATGTATAACTAAAAAAAGCCTTTTAAACTTGAACATCAACATAATATGGCAAAAGTAAAATGAGATAATGCCATTTACTTCATCACATGGATATTCTACTGGTCGAATAATCACATGAAATATCATTTACCACTTTCATAATGATGGAATGCATAATGCCAGACTATCATAACCACGTATCCAAGGCATCATGCCAAGACCACAAATAAGATTTTGTCAAGGCCTCGTTCCAAGACACTAGTTTGTCTCATGAGACCTACCGATGCATCGAGGAGATATAGTGGGCTCCACCCATCACTTATTAAGTCCAATGCATTCCTCATATGAATAGGTTTAAACATATTATAAACCATAACATAATCGTATCACATAAAACATGCATAAAGGAAACATAAAATTTCCATATTTCAATCACAAGATATCAATACAACACATTGATATAATAAAAACACTTTCAAAACCATTTTCAATACCAAAATAAAAGAAAGGTAAAACATGGTATTTATTTTTCCTTAAAAAAAGGCATTGCTTGTAAAGGAAGTCGAAACTCAAATAATGGTCACGGCGGCGGAGAAGACGTTGTCACTGCATACGTACGACAAAAACATTCCCTTTTTTCGTTTGGTAAATGCTTCGTATAAAAATATACCTTTTGAAAAAACATAAAATTCAAAGGGGTTTATACACCGTATAAAAGAAAGTTGTGTATAAAACCAAATATGCCTCAATGAAGGGAGATTGAGACGAAGTCCTTTACAAAGATAATTTTTTAAATAAAATAGATCTATTATGTCTATACACTATAATTAAAAATAAAGAAAGTAAAACTACAAGATAGGACATAATAATATCATGACGTAATTTGAAATTAGGAGATTAACCCAAATAATGGAAATTGGGTTAAGAAGTTCCCTTACCTTGCGTCTTGCCCTGACTCGACCGTTCTTTATCCTCCTGAATAATAAAATAGAGTTAATTTCTATTTACTTAAGAACCTTTTTCATGTTAATTATTCCATTTATATCTCTTATTACCATGTTATGAACATTATGTAATTATTTATGTTAATAACGGTCGTTTTGTCGATCATTTATACTTGTGTCAACAATAAACCTCTTTTAATTACAAGTTGTTCATGTGGTGAAATATCCATTATATACAGAATTATATTCATGATGTAGATATCATATATATCATATATATCCAGTATATACATTCATTAATAATATTATGTAACATTTAGAGGTAAGAAATGAAATGCACCGTTCATTGAGATGGTAAGCCGTACGTACGCATGAACGCTACTTTCATTTCTATTTCGTATTTAATTTAATGAAATCATAATGATATAAATGTATAATATAATTCCAGTATAATATATCATATAATACCATTTACTCCGTCCTTTATACATCCAACATATGGTATTAACGATTCAAATCACTTTGAGGGGGCGGTAGTCCGCACTTCCTAAAATGAAAATATCGTGTTTACCCATAATGGAAACCATAAAGGTATGTAATAAATGAGAAATACAGAAGAATAAGGAAAAAATAAACATAATATATATATCATATATGAAAATAGTGTCATCAGAATGGCCACCATTAGAGGTGTTAAAATAATATTGATCAATCATCGTTTCGTGAGGCAGTATTTCGCCACCCACAGAAACAGTATGTTCTTTAACCATTAGACGAAGGTGTGTGTAATTTTAAACCAAATCATTATCATAACAACATCCTAGTATATTTTATATACTGGTGTTGTTAGAAAATAAAGGAATAAAAAGAGTTTAAGGGGATGGAGAAGAAAAATAAAACAAAACAACATTAGAGAAGACATTACCTTCAAATCGGTTAATTCTTTTTGATTTGAGACAAAGGCTTCCTTGGGAAGAATTATGCCCAAAGTGAGGAATCTAGGAGTAAGGGAGGGAAGTTGGGAGAGTATTTGGGAAGAGTTTGGCCGAGCCAAATGGCTTGAAATTGTGAATGAGGTGGTAGAGGTGGGGGCCTTTTATAAGAGGAGAGGAAGGGCACTCTTGGAAAGTAAGGAAATTTTACATTATTATACTATGCTTTTCGGATTCTAAAGGTCCCACAACTATATAATTAGAGGCTAAGGTGATAAGGGTTCGAAATCGACTCATCCAATAGGTTTTTGACAAGTGTAGGCTTTGGATTTTACATTATCTTTTTATTTTATTTAAATCATTAAATAATGAGGTCATCGCTGCATCATCATGATGTCATAAATAATTAAATTTATTTAATGTCTAAAAATTATAAAAAAAATACTATGATGTAGGAAATCTTTTTATATTTCCAATTACTATTTATAGTCAAAAATATGACTTCTATAACCCCATGTAAAAATTTTTTTAGTAAAAAAATTTCATGTTTGTGTCATTTTTTCACTTTAACATTAAATAAAAGGTATTTATGTCATTTTCTAACTAATGTGGCTCCATGAGGTCCCCATGTTGAACCATGGATTTTATTGGTCGGCCATGGCACATCAAATGAGGGTAGGACATGTGTCAAGCTCATCTCATATTATTAAAACATTATTTTTACCTTAAACTACACTAATTACCTCTAATCGCGATTAAGAACTTAAAAGTTACTATTCACCAAAAATTATTTTAATCTCATTGAACCACATTTTACTTCTTAATAAAAACCATGTATGTCGGATTTTTGAAAATCAAACCACAGAAGTGGTAATATTTCATTTAAACGAAAAATCAGTTTTTTTAACTACCACTTAGTGGTTTCACTATTCATCAAAAATTGATGTTTTTCAGAACAATGCCTAAATTTCACCCTAAGCTATAATTTATATTCTGAATTCAAAAATGATGTCTATTTTATGAAATTCCAAACATATAAGTTGCATTAATTAATTTTATAATTAATTCCTGCTGTCACAACAAATAGCGTGTTTTTTAGAAACAATTTATATCAAAAGATTGAAAATTGTTTATGTCCAATTTTAAAGTGAAATTAATTCTAATGAACACCATTGGATAAAATGGTAAAAATATATTCTAATTATACTTTAAAACCACAAAATAGTATAACTTATCACTATAAATTATTTTGATTAAAAAAGTTGTTTTAAGTATTTTTCACTATTCATAAAAATTTGGATGTTCTTAGAAAATTACAAAAAATTCAACATAGGCTAATTTCAATATTAGGAATACAAAAATGAAGTCCATTTTGAAATATAAAATTTCTATAAATTTAAAAAGTGGTTATTAATATTCATAACGGCTACTTTGATTAGTTGCGGTGTGTTAGAACTCGAAGTTGCGTACAATGCAAGCTATTGCATTATTGAATGAGAAGCGTATCATGGAAGCTCGGGGTGTTACATGGGGGACCTAGTTGAGAGTCCAGTCACATTCCTTGTGCTTATGGATTTTTGAGGATGAAAAATTCTGTGGGGGGGATGTAGCAACTCAGGTATTGACCCAGTCAGACTTTGGAATATTTCTGCGAATAATTCTCGAACTAGGCACGAAGATGGCATGGGATTCCGAGGCCTGGTGTGACCAGAATAAATTTTATAAAAATATTAAGTATTTTTATACTATTCATGTGGCAGGGGTGTGATATCTCCCAAACGGTAGCTCAGAACAGGAATCTGAGGGAAAGGTTGCGTCCGGAACGATGAGTTTACCCTTGAGGCGACCTTTTTTCCTCTACGCTAGGAGGTCTCGTTGGGGGTATTTAATTAAATGAAGTTTTTAAATAAAAAAAATAAAACTCATCCTCACCTCCTTCCTCCCACACACGGACGCATGATGCACCCCTTTACCTCCCTTCTCTATTTCGACAACAGATTGAGCTTTAGGGCATCGTGGGAGTCGTTATGCCCCCGAAGCTTCGGCATTTCACCCACGAGATAGGCGGTTTGTGTTTTAATCCCACGATCCCATTTTTTATGCAAATTGCATAGTTGTTTTTGTCATAGAAGTGAAGATCTCGTCCCAAGGGTGGCACCGATACCTTTGGATCTCATAACGGACCACCGGGGTGGCCCAGACCATCCGCGGAAGCTTCGCCGGCATGGCACCGGCACCACCGGCCCTACGGCGGCCCACGTCAGAGTGTGGATGCGTGGAGCGCCATGAGGCGGAGGGCATCCGGTCAGGGCGGGCCGGCAGCGGCGGTGACCGAGTCGGCCGGCGCAGGCTGGCCCAGGCGGGTCCGACCCCTTTTTATTACCCGGGAGTTTTGAAACCCCCGTTACTTGCAATTCGGGGTTCGGATTGACATGCTGTTTGCAGCGACGCATCCCTATGAACAAAGAGAACATTTTTCTGTTGGTTCAGGAGTTTTATGTTTCCGGATCATGTCCTAGTGGATTGAAACATTGAATAAAATGATAATTTTTTTTATTCGACTTCGGACCGTTGTATCTTCTACCCGGAGCGTTCGATTGATGTGTCGTCAGTGGCGTTGAGACCACGATGATACGACATACTTTTATTGATGGTTTCTGGGTGATGGGGTCGAGTTCGGGGTGCAGGCCCCACGAGGCCGGGTTTGGGCATTTGCGGAGAAACACAACTTTCTCACTAGGAGTCTGATTTTAGTGTATGAATAGTCAACCCTGAGTGTTTTTCCGAGAGGATCGTAATGGTGAAATCCATTCAATGAGTCTCAGGATCGAGGCATGGGCCCCACCCAAGCTGGCTTTGGTGAACAGTGCCTTTTTCACCGGGGGTCCTTTTTGGACGAATGAGTAGTGGATCCCGTGTGTTTTTCTAAGGGGATCGCGGTGGTATGATCCTCTTGATGAGTTTTGGGATCATTGTGTGGGCCCCGCATGGGCTAGCTGCGATGAATAATGCCTTTTTTGCCGCTTGGCTGTTTCGAGCGAGTAAACAGCCTATCCTGCTTGTTTTTCTATGTGGATCATGATGTGTCCTCAGTATCGGCCTTAGAGAAGCGCAGGGTGGAGTTGTGGTGGGTCGCTCGGCATAGCGACGTTCTGACCAGCCATGGTTGAGGGTACTCCCTTGGTTCATTCCAATGAGGGTTCGCACGACATCACAATCTTTGTATAGGTTTGTGATCCTCTCTATGGGATGATTAATCTATTAGAGTTGTGGAATCCCTCTGGTGGGCCCGAAGTGGGATCCTCTAGCATCATTTCCCTAGATCGGGCTCTTAGTATCATTGTGACTACTTATCCAGGGGAGGCAATCCCTTATCTAGCAGGGTAACCTCTTAGGGTTTGGGGCATCATCGGGAATATGATCCCCTATGCACTGGACTGTACTCAGTAGGGTTGTGGCATCATCGGGTATACGATCCCCTACTCAACATGAGGATTATAGTAGGGTTGTGGTATCATTGAATACGATCCCCTACTCAGCGTGTGGTTTCGGTAGGGTTGGTGCATCTTCAGTTCGATCCCCTACATTGCCAGGTACCAGATAGGGTTTCATTATCATCATTACCACCATTACACGGGAGACGATCCTCTATCCGAGTGACGAATTTCTACCGACCGCCAAATCAGGTTGTGGTATCCCACAGCGGATCCTAGGAGTGATCCCCTATCCGTGAGATCTACATATACTAGATCGGGTTGTGGTATCCCCCAACGGATCTTGGGAGTGATACCCTATCTATGAGATCTTCGTATACTGGTGTGGGTTCAGGTATCCCCTAGCGGACCCTAGGAGCGATCCCCTATCGGAGGACTTTGGTGTTTATGTTACTTCAGTGAGGTTTCTCAGTGATGATATTCGACGAGCGTGATCTCTCGGGTGAGTGTCTAGGGTGTTTTTTGGGACCCAATGGAGAGTATCTCTCCGACCAGTGTCATATGGGATGACATTGATCATAGATTGTGCTCTCCTAGTTGTGAACCGTTGCTGGAGATGAGGATGGTACCTCATGTGGCTTTGTGCGTGAGATGAGTATATCTGGATTGATCATTGTGTACGTATGTAAATAGACCTAGTTTTAGATGACTAGTTGTGTTTAGACGAGTATGGTCATGATATGGAGTTTCTCTCTCATATGGGTTCCCTATAGTTGGGATGATCATAATTTTTCCTTTTAGTTTCTCTCTTTTTTTTGGGTTTTTTGGGTGCCTACTGAGTAGTGTTCTACTGACCACTGCACGGGCTTTTCCTGCACATGTTTGTGTCTTGTGCAGACCACATGCCATTCAACGGAGTTCAAGGAGCACCCGGAGTAGGCAGAGCATAGTGAGCAGCTTTGACCGGGGTGTTTACCAGAGATGTACCGAGGAGCTTACTGGTAGGAGTTTTGGCAGTGTTTTTCCTCATTCTGAGCTGGTTGGGAACTTTGCAGGTTTCTTAAGGTGGGCCTTGTTTTTTCCTTTTGTATTTTTTCTGTACTCTGGTTTGGGATAGTTGTATGCATGAATTTTCTTTTCAGTTTTTATATATCTCTGAACTATTTAATGGAGGTGTATGTGGGTGTGTGTGTGTGTATAGGTACCTTCGGCTAATGCCTCCCATGTGTGTGATAGCCTACTCGGTGATAGACTCCAGCCCTTGGCCTATTGGAGGCATGCTTGGGGTGTCGCGACTCAAGCCCCATTGGGTCGGGTCCAGAAAATATATCCTATTATGTGTGATAACATGACCTAAAAATACATCTTCAATACAGATATAAAATTTAATATACTTTAAATATTGTTTCCCCTTTCACAAAGTGATTAGAATAGTATTAAAATTATCTTCACGATTCAACATTATATTAGATTATCACAGAATGTAATATATAAATACTTCAATAATTTTTTTGATGTAATATATTAATAATCTATTTATTAATCCAATAATGATTTTTGGATAATTTTTGAGTCATAAATGAACAACTAAGTACACAAAGTGTTCATACCTTGTTCAAAAGTCATTTTTGGGATTATAATCCTTCTTCACCATTAATTGGATATATCCCATTCAATGTTATGCCTTAGATAAATTTTTTTCCAAACATTGTTTATCATGAAATTTATCTATACATGGTAGTGGATACATTTTCTTTATCGTGGTGTTTTGATGTTGCGATAATCAAGGCATAGGATCATTGATATATCCTTCTTCTTGATAAAGAGGACCATCACACCCCACAGTGAAGAACCCAGGCTAATAAAACTCATGTCCATATTATCTTAAAAACATTTCATCAATTTTTATATCTCGATGATTTAAATTGTATAGGTATAATTTACTATGGGTATAAATCCAGGTAATAGTTCAACTGATAACTCAACCTCTTAATCAAGAGGAAGGATACAAAATTCATTAGGGAATACATTAGTGTAATACCTCACAATGGGGATTTAATCAGGAATGATCATATCCTTTGTCTCAATAATTTAACAAAGTTATAGTTTCTCATAATTAACTAATAAACACACATGATATGAAGATTCCGAATGAGATTCATCCTCATCCTAACAATTGTACAGAATTAGGGCATTTCATATCATATAAATATTGACACCCATTTCTCAATAGCTAATGTTATCTTTATATAAATATGTCCAATCCATTAAAATATAGCATTCAAGCCCATATAGGTAATGCTTCATTCTTATTATGTAAAATTTTCAATACATGGAAAATAATCTTTTCATTAAATTATACAAAATATAGGATATTTTTATGTTTTGTTTCTTGGAAATAAGGGAAATAATACATGAAAACATAAAAAATTATTCTAATCCACATGAAAGTATTCTTCATGGGTTTATCTTAAGTAATTAGTGTTATCCCATATCATGGGAACAGAAATTATAGAAAAGGAGTGAGAATGATTCCATGTAAGGAAAAAGACAATAATGTCATATAGATAGTGATTTTGAGACGTATCAATAAGAACATGAGGAATAACAACAAGGCATGAGAAAGTGGAAATAAATAATAAAAAAATTATTCAATCCTAAAATTTAAATGTGGATACAACATTCAAATTAGACATTCATAATAATATCACCACTTTCCACACAAAGGTGTTATAATTACTGAGGTTACTCACCAAGGTATTATAAAACATGTCATCTCTAGAGATTAAATTATTCCCCCAATGCATTAGAGTGCTATCAAGAATCCCCATTTATATATATTAATTTAATTTGATCCAAATAGATCATAATAAATCAAGTCATTAATAACCTAAGGAGATTAATGAGGGATTTTATTATCATAATCATAACATGAAAAAGAGCTAAAAGATATGATCATTACGTCATTTTTAATCCTTGAAAAGGAAAAGTGGGTTTCAAATATGTAAATCACAAAAAAAATTAAATAATTTTTACATTTATTTGAATACATAAGGAAAATAAAATGGATTGGGTATCCAAAAAAAGAAAATAGATTTTATTTTTTTAGGAGAATAGATAAATAGTGATAAGTAAATTCGGTTTTAAAATAGATATAAAACGTGTTTTTGGAAATGTTCAAAATGAGGGAGGAAAATTGTCCCTAAATAATAAAACATAATTTTTATGGGTGTAAAAAATGATAATAATATATATTGACCATAAAATTAAATATACATATAAAAAAATTTGTTCTTGTAGTTAAAATAGAAGAAGGATAATTACCTTACCACACAGAGTTACACATAAATCATTAGGAATTGAACTTCGGAATCTTGAGAAAATCTTGGGAGGACTCAATGAGAGGAAAAAAGACAAAAAATTCATGGAATATGGATTAGGAGAAAATAAGAGATGTGAAGTGTGTGAATTTTTATTTGAAAAGTGAACATTTTTGTTTAATAATGTTCAAATATATAAATTAGAAATATTAGTTGTGGAAAAAGAAAAACTATTAGCTTAAACATGGGTTTTGCTAATAGTTTTGGACATTAGGGACTTATTTTATTTCATTTAAACCCAAATGAAATTTTCATGATATTATATTACTTATTTTATCCTGGAAATGTAAATTGTTTCCCAAAATAATATTTTTATTGTCAACGTTTCCATTTTAGAAATTGTAATGTGAATTATAGGTTTAGAAATTGATTAAAATCTATTAAAATACTGGATATTAGTAAAACAACATATTTTAGGTCATTGATTTCAGTTAATTAATTACTCTATTATTATGAAATAAATATTTACATGTTAAATGTAATGAAAAAACCAAATTGTATTTTTACTATTAACAAGAAAATAATATATTTTCTAAAAATTTCATAAACTCACCCGAACTATGTTTCGACATGATGACATGAAAAATGGTGTTTAATTTTGAATAAAAAATCCATAAATATATTTATTTATTACTTTTAAATATTAAAATAAATATTTATTAATAAGATATCAAGTTAAAATGCATAGTCAAATTTAAGAAACATTAGAATTTTTAAAGCCGCAATAAAATTATTTTGTAATTTATATTTACATAATATTATTTTTATCATACTATTTCAATAATAAATATTATTATTATTAATAAATTAGTTTATTATTAAAATTTATATCATTTCTATAATTTATAATTTGTGTACGAAAAATAAATTTACCAAATTACATCAAAATTAATCATATATATTTATTAAGATAAACTATTACTTTAATGGAATATATTGAAAAAAAAATTTATTTATTCAAATAAATTAATGTTTATATAACTAATTATTTGACATGTAACCCATTATAACAGGGGTGTATGACCTAATGGTAAGGTGTAAATTGATGCTATATTCACGAAGTGGACCAAATAACACAAATTCTGTGGTAATATGTAATAATATGAACATATCCTATAATTTATTTTGTTCCAGTTTAAGTTGTTAAATACTGGCATATGATTGGTCAAGGGTGAACCCCAATGATGCTACCTCTCTCCCAAGTTCTAAAAATTGTGCTTTACATGGAATGAACTTAATGTTTATGGAAATTTCTTATACATTCTACAATAATTATGATTTTTTATTTCTACATGAAAACACTAGCTATAAAGTTAAAATTATTACCATGATTATAGTTCCAAACCGTCATATTTAAAAATGGACCTATTGAACAACTATCATATAACGGTAAAAAATAAATTGTACCATTTCACATTATATTCTATAAATAGATATTTATTACCAAATAAATATATTATTGATGTGTATAATATAGTATAAAATATATTTTATTGAATAAATAACTTTTAAAAATTTAGTGTCATTACATTCTTCTCCTTTAAGAAATTTCATACCTAAAATTTCAACATGTGTTGTATGTTTAGATAATGTGTGGGTACTTATGTCTCATTGTTTCATAAGTTTCCCACTCCCCTTATTCATATATATAGTTCCTCCACAACAATTTTATGAGGTGGGTTGTCTTATTTCATAAAACTATGTCTCTATAGTCTAATATCTCAACTTTCACCTCCTTAAAATAGAGTTCATGTTCCATTTGTACCAAATCTAGATTTAGTACATGTGAGGGATCATTTATATACTTCTAAAAGAGAGATACATAGAATACAGCATGAATGTGTACTAGATTTGGGGGAATTGTAAGA
The DNA here is from genome assembly GCA_963277665.1 of Viscum album. Taxonomy (NCBI): domain Eukaryota; kingdom Viridiplantae; phylum Streptophyta; class Magnoliopsida; order Santalales; family Viscaceae; genus Viscum; species Viscum album. The sequence goes on along the minus strand of OY728120.1, from coordinate 1,060,079,608 downwards.
TGAAATTACACTGCTCCAATGCAATCAATAATTTCATAGAGGAAATTTTAACTAGGTATAATCTTAAATTTCATCCCAAACATCATGACTCTCATCCAAGGTGATAGTAAATAGAATATATTTTTTCCAATAAAAAACCGGAAGTCCCTATGACTGATGTCAAAATTTATTTTTTAATGACACTGGGAATCCTATATATGTTATGGGACAGAATGAACTTTTTATGTCATCTATTTAAGAAAACAAGGCCCATGGAGCATTCTCTCATGAACATCATCCCAATAAGAATTATTTTTACATCACCTACCATATTGAGCTCCATATTGTGCCATTTTAATATTTTATTATATGATATTGTTTTATGAGAACTCATGTAATGAGAGGTGTTCATACCATCCACCATTAAATTCCACTAAGCATTTCTCAGAATGTCCTTACGTGTCTGAATAGTCTTTTAATATTAGAAAATTAATTTCGCAATGATAGGTTGTATTGAAATTAAATTTAGTACTCGGATCATTTGGATGAATTTCCCATTATTTTTATTTAAACCATGAATCATGATAAAAAATAATAGAATGTTTAACCCCGTGTTACCTCACCACTTTATTTACTTATATATTTTCATGTTGGTCAAGAGAGAAAAAATTTCAAATAGTGATGAAATGGGATTTATTGTTGAGTTATTCCACTGTAACCCATATGTCATGTTTTTCTTTGGATGTTACGGGGAGGTAAGTGAAAAAATACATAGTGATATTATCCCATTTCAATGTTGGTATGGGTAGTGCATGTAATACCCCTTTCAAAAGAAGTCAATCCTATTTCACATGATGATACACCAAGAACCTTTTAGTGAAGTCTCAAATCTCCCTTTTTATTCTATCTAACCAATAATGATCATGAAGGACCTTATACATGTTCTTTCTTCTCATATGTTTAAATATTGTAGATATATGAGCTTTATCCATCATTTTGTTCATTATCTCAAGAATAAATGGAACACGTATCCTTGTAAAAAATTCAACACACCATATTAATTAATATTTAACTCCTGATACGTTACATTCATCACATCCTCTATATTATTTTTCAACAAAGGATATTATCTTTTAGTATTATTGATCCTCCCTAGAAATGATGGTATTTCCTACTTAATGAATCAGAGACATGGTTTTCTCTTATTTGGTGATAATGAATTGAAGAATCTTAGTCTTTCTGATGTTCCAATAATATCCATTGTTTCATGTTTAGTTCATTTTACATTAATATATAATTATTTTATTTTTGGTACATTTATATATCACATTTATTCCCATAAAGACAGTGCCTCCATGAATTTAGAGTTATAATAACCACAACTAGATCTATATCATACTTACAATAATTATTCTCATTAGACATTAACTATCAACATCATTAAGAAATCACCTTTTAATATGGAATAATGATGCACCCTAATACTTTCAAGGATGGATCACAAAAAAATTAATCTTCCCCATATAGGGTAGTGTTAACAGGGATGTAGTAACCAATTTCATCATCAGTTATTGAGAAACATTCCTCAAACTCCTTTGTCCTGATAAACTTATCCCCTTTTAATGTAATCATTTTTATTTGATTATAATGTCATGAAATGTTTTCAAATAACATCCAATAATATCCTACTAATCAATAGGAACTATGAATCCATGTTACTATTGTAGGATAAGGATACTCCTCCACAAGCTTTATATTGGAAGGGTAAAGTGAGATTCTATCATTTTTATAATTTTCCCCAATAATGAAACATGCTTTTACCAAAAATCCATTTTTTTAATATTCCAATTAGCCTATCCATCCAATTTTTTTCAATATATTCCTTCGATGAGGCTCATGATCCTTGTGTATTTTGGAATATATCATAATAAAATCTATAAAAACTACAAAAATTTATTAAAAAATTTCCTTAATGACTATATTAATCAAATCCATAGATATAGTAGGAGCATTACTCAAGCCGAAGGGCCTAAAAATGAACTAATAATGGCCATATATTTATCAAAGTCCAGTATTTAGTATATCTTATTTCTTCACTATAAATTTATGATAACAAGATTGATGATCGTTCTTGGAGAAGGATTTATCCCCACTAAGATGGAAAAATAAATCATAATTCCGTTTGAGAGGGAACCTTTTCTTAATTGTGATCCATTTATGTTCCTTCTAATCAATTAAAAACCACATTCATCCATCCAAATTATTCAAAAAAATAATAGGTTCTCCCCAAGGAAAACACTTAGTAATATAAAGACACTCTACAAAATATCATGACGTTGTTTCTTTAATTATTCTAGCTCCACATTTTTCATTCTATATTTGGTCTTTGAATTCATACTAGATCTAGGTTTGAGTGAAATAGAGAACTCTACCTCTAATTTTTTTTGGAGGTGTAGGTAACTCCTTAGTGAATACGTTAATGTATTCCTAAATGATGTGGACATTTTATGTTCTTATATATTCATTTCATTCTTCATTTTTACACATCATTTTCATATATAATTATATGGGAGGTTCATCTGGACTAATCTTAGACAATGATATCTCTCCTTTAAAAATTAATATAGTATTTCCATTCAAGATTAATAATATTTTCATTCTTATTTAGATGATCTTAGTAATATACATTAGGAGTAAGTCCATCCATACTATAATCTATAATTCCACTGTGGGAATAACTACATTAGTTTATATGATATTGTGATCTCTAAAGTAAATTATGTAGTGTTTATATGCAATTAATGCTCTTATAACTCTTCTTAGTGTTTTGACTAATAACTATACTTATTATAGTCCGGGTATTGATTCTATAATCCTTATAAACATGGATTTTTTATTTGAATACGTAGATCCAAAATCAATGACATTACATTCATTCACTAAAATAATAATGAGAGAACCAACCGCTACATCATTTGAATTTTACTCTTCATCCAAAATGATATAAAATTCACTACCTCTCTCCATCATCTTATGTTGATTTTGATGGTGATCCCCCACTACTATCTTCTGATTTTTAAAGTGATTGGTAGAATACCAAATCTGGCAGCACTTGACACTTTAGACATTATGTTGGGATTACAACATCATATCTTCATTGTTACTGTTGGGATGTTGAGGCTTCACCTCAACACAATGTTTCCATGTTATGTGACCATCTCTTCCACACATATAACAATTATCCACTCTCAACAAATCAGTTTATCAAATTTTTGTTCACAAATTTTTGGAATGTGGGATGTTACACTTACTTAGTTCATCTTCGATGAAAAATGTTCCTCCCTAAAATGGCTCTATCGATCTCTTATTTCCATTAAATCCATGGGACCATTATGTCTCTCCAAAATACATTTCAACCTCCAAAAAACTCCACCATATCTCTTAATTGTTATTATAGAATCAATTGACAAGATTATATTGTATATTTAGGTGATATTAAACCAAGTAATCTAACAACTATTCCATTACGATCCATACCAAAAACTAAGTTTTATGTAGAATTTATAGTAAATTTTATCTCAAAACATCCCACTGATTCATTTTCCTTATAATTTTTTTCTAGTAATTCCATATCCATTTTAGTTCACATCATGCGGGGGAAATATTTATTGAAAATGGATTCCCTGAACTCCACCCAATACATAGAATAAATCTTCTTTCATGGATTCATGTTTTTAATTATTGACCACCACTAATCAGATTCTCCCACTAAGTGGTATATAGTGCAGCATAAATTCTCTTTCTATGAACATTGATGTACATAAATGATCTTTATTATAGAGATTATATATTTTTCAGCAGTCAATGGGTTGGTAGATCCACTAAGATAAGGGTATCATTGATGCATAATGGAATCAATAAAAATTTAAGCTATTCAAGATGAATCATGTCTGTTAGCTTGATTCATGTTATTTTTCATGACTCGAGTTAGTTTATTCATCATTATGATGAGGTTTACCATTTCATATTTTATTAGAGGTCTTTTACTATAATTTCCATTACAGTCATCAATTATGCAGTTTCACTTATTTCCAAGCATTTTTTAATTTAATAAAACCTTATCGAGAAAGGTGTTTCATTTAAGAAAACTAAATTGTAAGGGAATATTATTTTTTAAAACATCATCCTTAAAAATATAATTCATGAAAAATAAATATAATTTCTTTAAAACCTTCATAATGGTTCATAAAAGTCATTTGATTTACCAAAAATATCCCTTAAGAGTATAAAAGAAGGAGTGTGAGAAGGGTCATTTTCATGCACCAGTTTCCTTTTGAGTCTAACTCTGAGAGGTGTTTTCAGGTGTTACCCCTAGATACATTTGTTCGAGTTCCACATCCAATTATTCATTTCTTAATAAGGATTTAATTACTCAGAATCCACATACATAATATTTCAAAAAATATACAATGATATTTTCTTAAATTTAAACTTTTCTATGGGGTGTATACTAAGTATTTATATTCCTAATTCCCACAAAAAACAGAACAATCATGTGATAATAACTATGGAATCATTGGATTTTTATATAGAATCTTTTAATTATATTATTTGTAAAATTTACATTACTTGTAATGATATATAAGATCTCTCTATGTTTAGTTTTTTATAAATAAGGATCATAATAAATGAATGAAAAACATTATTCTACTCCACATAAAAGTATTATTAATGGGTTCATCCTAGGTACATTTATTGAATCTCATTAAATAGTGACATACATCATAGGAAAAGGGTGATCATGAATCCCTGTAAGGAAAAAAAGAAATATAGAAATATATCAAATGATCTTAAGAAAAATCAATAAGAACATGAGGCATAATGATAAGGACTGAGAAATATTCCTAAAATAATAAAAATAACATCAGTAAAAAAAATGAATTGTTGAAACAACAAATATATAATACATTTATAACTGCATAACCATGATCCATCTTCAAGGTGTTTTTATTACCATGGTTATTCACTAAGGCATCATAAAATAAGTTATATCTAGAGAATTATTTTTTTACCCAACACATTAGTGAGAAACCACGTCACACCCTTAATATGTAATAATTTCCTGACTGAAACATAGAACATAATAAATCATTTCATTAATAACCATTGGAGACTACATAACATGTTTCTTATCAAAATCGTACCATACAAAAGAGCTTAAAGACATGATCATTACATATTGTTTTACACATGAAAAGGGAAAGTGGGTTTCATTTATGAAAATACCAGAATAAAATAATTCCCCATTACATATTGGTGAATACAAAAGATATAAAAAATGTGTTGGGTATCAACCTAATGAGAACAAGTTATAATTTCTTGAGGAGAAGACAAAAATTTGAAGAAGTAAATTTGGAAGCATAATGGGTATAAAAATGATCTTTTAGAAAAGGTAAAAATGAGAGGGTATAATGGACTTCCATTGATATAACTAAATTTTTTAGTAATGGTGTGAACAAAATGGTATGAAAAGATATTGAACATAAAATTAATAATACATTATGAGAATGATGGTCTTAAATTGAAGAGAAAAATGGATAATTTATATTCCTTGATGAGTTACTCCCAAATAATTTGGAATGGAACCATGGGGTATTGTAGAAAAATTGGTATGACTCATTAGGCAAACAAATATTGGAAATTCATGTATAATGGATTGGGAGTGAATAGGATAGGTGAAAAGAATGGTTATTTATAGCAAGAGTGGAGGTTTTTTAATAATTTCAAAATATATGCCTTGGAAGTATATGTTTTGGAAAAAGAAAAAAAATTATCTTACACACTATATTCTCCCATGTTTTGGGAAATTTGGGACATATTTTGTGTAATTTTTACCCACATGAATCGAGAATTATATTATATTAATTCTTTTTCGTGGAAAATTAATGTATAAAAAAAATTTTATTTTAAAAGATTATGTTTCCATTCTAGAAATTGAAAAGTAAACTTTTGTTTTGGAAATTGATAAAAATATATTAAAATAATTTATATTAAAAAAATAACATATTATAGATGATGTATTGTTTTAAATTAATCATTAAATTATTATGAAATAATTATTTTGTAATAAAACATATCAAAAAACATATAATTTATTTTTATTATTCATAAAAAAATAAAGTACATCATTTAATTTCATAAATTATACCTATCATAATTATTACATGAAAATTTAAAAAGAGATGTTTATTTTTTTAGAATAATTCATTAAGTATGATAATAGTAAGCTTTAAATGTTATTTTTTTTAATTTTTGAATAAATAGTGGGTTGAAATGCTTTTTCAAATTCCTGACAGTTAAAAATTTTCGAAGACATACAAAAATAATACTATTTATATTTAAATAACAGTATTTTTACCACACAAGTTCATAAAAATTTATATTATTCATAATAACTATGTTTAATATTAAAAATTTTAACGTTTCGTTACTATAAAATGTGTTTCCAATAATTTTTTTTTTCTAATTTCATCTCAATTAAACCTATATTTTTTTTACAAAAAACTATTCATAAAATAAAACTGACAAAAAAAAAATTATTTATACAAAGGAATTTAATTTTTTATAACTAAATCATGGACATGTAACCCCTTATAACACATGAATATTTTCAATGGGTACAATCTAAAATTGTGATAGATTCATGGGGTGTCTTAGCTAACATCAACTGAAGAGAAATTTCCAAAAACATGATCTTCACCATTAAGTGATATCATTCTAGAATCACATGTTAATGCTCATCTTGGGATTGGTCAATGGATAACTCGACTAATAAAACCTCCATCCCATGTTGTGAAAAGTGTGCTTCTTATGGAATGAACTTATAAGTTGAGGCCATCATGTATCCTTTCTGTATTAATTATACTCCAATATTCCACCATGTAAACACTGTTTAAAATGTTAAAATAATTACCAAAGGCATAGTTATCAATAGTTATATTGAAAAATTGTCATATAACGGTTAAAACCTGATGGTTTCATTTCCCTTTATAATCTATAAACACCACTTCATTATCAAAGAGGTATAATTTTTTTATATATTATAATATAACAAAAAAAATTCAAGAAAAAATATCATTTAAAAACTCAAGGTTGTTTCAACAAAAATGTAAGTAAAGAATATTTTATGAAAGGTTTATTCCAAAAATATTGACCCTGTAAGAGTTTTATACTTGAGTTGAACTAAATAAAATTTTTTCTATCCTCATAGATAACTCAACCTCCATTTATTGAGGTAATGTATGAATAGTTTTACTTTACTTATATGATATTAAAGAATGTGTCAAACCAGAAATAAAATACTATGTTTTCTATTTTGAATGAATAACTATCATACCAATATCCACAACATTTTAAGGATCCACATCTCCAGTAGTGATAGAATATTCCCCTCATTAATAAATTATAGGTTTATTTAATTTAATGGTATCAAAAAACCCTTATATTTGGGCATTGTCTCACATAATACATGTGATCCTTGTAGTTGAAACACTGTACAATAGTTTGAGTATTGATTTGAAAGTTCCTTTATTATTTCACATTAGTGGTATTGTTCTTATCCACAAATATATGACTAGCATGATGCCCCTATTTTCACATTTTTAAAAACCTTCATGTAACTTCTCTAATGGGAATCCACTACACCAGTGCACTGAGGCAGTTCACTATTAGGCCTCAAGAATGTCTCCTTATAAGACATAGGCTATAGACTAGTAGTGTGGTCCTAGTATTTGATAGTTGGGAGTTTATTCCCCCAAATTAGAGTAAGGAAATAACTGATGTAACTAAGCATCATCCAAAGATGTAAATAATTAGAGTAAGGAAAAAAATTTAATTTAAATAGGATGTAATAAAAAATGAAATTAAGAAAAGTAAAAAATGGTCGTTTCATATATACAACACTGATCATCCATTAGTCGGATAACATATATAGTATTAAAATACCTATCAAGAAACAAAATTACAAGGACCATCTTCTACACTAAGGTAACACACATTTACATGATATTTATACATATATAATATATCCTACTTGATTGATCCTAGGCCTCATCCAAATTATTTGCCTAAAACCATGTGAATTTTTAATCGGGTACCCCAGTTCAATGGTAGCCAGAGTAGGGTCTGAGTATAAAACTCATTAGAGAACCACCAATGTGGTCCTCGTAAATAGACGATAAATGTAGTGTATAAATATGTGATCTACTAATTAGTATAATAAAAATAATAATATAAATAATACGAAAAATGAAAATAATAAAAAAAAGTAAACAAAAATATAATCTTTTTGATGTGACCCGATCGACAATACATGATTTGGCCAAAAATATAATATCTGTAGATTGGTGTCATTGTATATTAATATGAATACATATATATATATATTTGTGTTTGTGTGTGTGGGTGTGTATGTTAATATATATATATACACATGAATCATTTAAGATTCTCAGAGAAAGCCAAGAACTGAGGCATATATCAGGAATCCATGCATAATCCAAAGATGGTTCGTAATATAATGGAATTTAATTTTAGAAATAATGATTAACTAAGTCATCATACATGTAAATCATAGACCAAATCCATGTATTCTATTTGACTTGGTAGATGAGTCAATTAATTTAATTAATTTTCATGTTGCTCATGTCTAACGTGTTTCGTATTAAGTACCCCAGTATCTATCCAAGAGATCCATAGGATACCATCACCATAGATATCCATATATGGTATCCCATAAGAACAGAAGTATAATCCATGACATGGTATAATGCATAACCCACTAATCCCATCCTTGGTAAACCACATAGTTAATGGGTTTCACTAGTAGAATGATACAATAATAGTTCCCATTAATCCTATCCATGGTAATACACTATGGAAGCATTATTGATCCTGCAGAAATATGATATCAAGACCTATTCCCCCATCTAGGCCATTCTGTATAAGGAAATCCAGTGTTTCCTAATGCCTATTTAACTAATCTATGATGTGAACTTATCTGTGGTATTCCATATATGGAATACATGTATCACTCAAGGAATAATATAATTCCATATGATCTATGAGCCTATCCGAGGCATTCCATATACGGAATCCAATTATCATACACTTCATTATATAATACATAATGAAATATGTTTTCACAATGGATGAACCCTAGGATGTTCCTATTAGAGTCCCAATTATTGAGTCACAAAATATCTAGACCCATGAATTGAGTTCTGGAACGTAATTATTGAGTCGTAGTTGCACAAAATTAAGTTAAATGAATAAATAATAATGTAATAATGTTGGATGAATGAATAAACCCATGAATACTTGCATACCCCCTATGGCTAACATGATCAAGAGACGTACTACAGTAAAACACAATACAATCTCTAACAAACCCCATAATTCACTAGGTTAGGGTTGTTATAACATTTAGTCTCTTAGATAATGTCACTAGAGAGGCATCCTACACAGGATCCACTAGGTAAAAATTGAATGAGACGCATCATACATGAAATAATCTATGTAAATGAAAATTAGAGGCATCATATTCAGGACCCATGAAAAGAGTACGTTAGAAAGAGTACGTTAGGTGGATTCACACAAAAAGATATCTTATAACTAATGAAATATGTAGTGTTATCCCTAATGGGAACCTGTAAATTAGTTCCATAGTCTCTTTGGGATGGTCCAAACTCCAAAACTAGTTTTGATCTTCCTGATTTTTATACCCCTGGGCCTCTATTGGGGATTAAATGCCACATCATGTGCATTTTAACCTTGTGGTAGGTATGGATCATACTCAAAATCATAAGAGATTATTTCACAACCCAAGAGTGTTAATTAATCATAAATTTCCTCAGGTTTTTAGTTAACCTCACATTATCACACTACAATTTATTAGTTTCAATTAATTTACATGTCACATTCATAAAATTATAATATTAGGTGTCACTCCTATGGTCTAGATAAATAATTCCCAAATAAGATTAAATGAGTTAAATACAAATATATTTCATGATAGAACACTAACTCGAGGATTGTTTAAAACATTTATGCACAGATCCTAGAAGCCTTGTACATTCTTTGCATTGGTTTTCTAAGACCCACTATGTCAGAGTCAAGATGCATCAACACCCATACTCCAAGATAACATAAGGAAGGTAAAAACTACCAATAAACATCAATTATAATGTGAAAAACATAAATATAATGTTAAATATAGACACACATAATTATTGATAACTAACTAGATGCCCTTTACTCAATGTGAATATGATAGATCATAATAAAAATGTCTAACATGTACCCCCAAAAACATTCCATAGAATATAACATACCAATGGTATCAAAATAATTATTTAATTAATTAAAATCTGAATTTGAATCTTTAAAATATCACTATGGGGACATACCTCTATGAAATAACAAAAGGTGTTGGTTATATGAACTCATAGGTTACCCAAATTTTATGCAGAGAAAAATCCCTATCATTGGTATGATCTAATAGAATTGGAACCTAAATCCATAACTAGAGGGAAAAAATAGATAATGATTGAATATTTTAAAACCGAGGATAACATATTGTATGACATAGATATACACATCAAACACACCACATGATGATAAAATCGGACCAATAACGGGGGATAATCACCCAAGATAAGATATTGGACGAAAGGTGGAATTAAAATGGAAAAAAAAGTAATGTTCAAAGTGTTATAATTTTCATTTTCAGCCTCTCAATGTGCCAGATGGTTTGGCCACATAGTTTTCTAAACCATGTTCCCAATTTGTGTCAACACTCTCCAATGAAAGCACACCTTTCATTCATATATGAATGGTTCTTCTAACCATCTGCAAAAAATGCAGTGGCATTTTCTTAACCCCTCCAGATTGAATGATTTATGTGAACAGTATAATCAAATTGTGAGACAATATTTTATATAAGAACCATGCATAATATCCCATGGCATGTTGCAGAGTTTCTCAAACCCTATGCACATAAAAACTTGGCAGCACAGTTGAGTAGTATGGGTTACACTAACAGTGCACTAACTACTCACCCTATGTTATATTTTTCCACAACTCCATCTTTTAGTCCCAAATACCAAGAGAATACCAGAAACCTATGTGTTTTATTTAAAACCTCATTTAACACTTATTAAATTAAATTTGAGGCATTATTACCTTTAAATTTCTATCCAATGTCTCAGAAAAGGATTTGACTCATCGAATACTTTAAATTTAAAATTCATTCAAAAAATTCACAATTTGAAAAACCCTATGATCTTGCAATCCAGCCACACTAATTCATAATTTCTCTGTGAATTCTTAGAGGTAATAAAAATAAATAAATTGACTTAATTAGGTAGTGATGTCTCTTCAATGATTTTGCTTCATTTTTTAATGGAAAATTCTCATTCAAATTCCAATCTAATCATATAGTGCTTAACCTACCAAACATGAGCCACCACTCACAACCAATAGATAAATATTACGATAGATCTTGCTCGATCCATCAATTTATGATCAATGGTCAAATCATTTTCCATTTTATTTCCTAGTCTATTGATCTTTCCACCATATGTTCTAGATTTCAACCACTAGGTCAAAGTCATGATACTTCTTTAAAAAAAATACAATAGAAACAAGCCCCTATAAATATAACGATACTCGTGAAACATTTCTAATCTTTTTGCACCAAATCAAACATAAGGAAATTTCCCTTGGTCCTAAATCTAATTTTAATGAACAAACTCTAATCAACAAATCATATCCTGACCACACAAACGTTCCCCTAAAAGGGCTCATCAAACCCATGACCAACACCCGTCATATCCCAACGACATTTTCAATGTGGATTCTTTATTAAAAACATCCAACTATATGAAAAAAGAAACTCCAAATTGGTATTTACAAATTATATAAAAAATTAATTACTCCTATAAATGATTTCTCATCCATCCATATCTAGACCCATATAATCCATGGTGAGATTATGTCATTTGAACATGCACAGTGAGCTCAATTGTATGTCTGGTTAAACATCAAGATCCACCTATTGGTGTCTAAGAACCACAACCATGAATGTATCTAATTTTTAGTAAATTAATTAAAAATTGGTACAAAGTTTATGCATCATCTAAATATGAAATAATGTGATATCTCATGTGGATGTCAAGTCAACGAAATAAGTTGGTGTAAATGATTCAGTCCAATAAATTCCTACTCGGGAACCCATATATCATTCGAGACTACCAATACATCTTAATGTATCAAGGATATTAACCAAAATCATTAAAATAAAAAATACATTGAATAGATCCTTTTTAGATCACTCATGGTACTTATAGAGATAACCGTTAATAAAAGTTCTATTTATCAAATGGAATCCAAATTCCAAAACCATCATCTGAAGATCAGTCTCATACTTGTATGACCCTCCTCACTAAAGTCTCATAAACAAGAAATAAACGTTTCACTCCCCACATTAGGATCATCCTTTTCCCCATACTAATTAAATAAGTTCATAATTACCACTTCCATATCCCAATATCAAACTAGGCATAACCACATGCATGGTAAAGATTCTCATTTTCAATCATTAATTCACAACACTAGACTGTCACCCGTTCCTGCATCATGAGAGTGGTTTTCATGTAAACCATTGAATTTAAATAGAAACACAAGTATTAACGACCTCAAATGGGAACATTCTTACTCCCAAATATATGCCTTACCATGTATGACACCTCAAATAAAACTTCTTAAAGTTACATCACCAAAAAAAACAAAAAATATCTGGTTATCAAAGAATATAACCAATACTCTCTCTGAGTACTGAGGATGATGTCAAGATACATGGTGTTATTGCCTTAAAATCAATAGTACATCACAATTCCATCAATAGATGTGCATCTCTCTCTCTCTCTCTCGGTAGAGAGAGAGAGAGCGATATATATATATATATATATATATATATATAATCTCAGATGAATCATTTTATATCTACAATTAACCATATCATGACATCATGTCTCCCTCAAATGTGTGTCCATGTCCAACCATGAGTCAAACACCACATAGGACCACTCTATTCTTGTTGTCTACTCTACCAAGGATGGGAATTTCTAATCTATCACAAGTCATTGGAAACCCATGCCTACAGAATGTTTTTAAACCATCAGTGATGGAAACCCACATGTCCACACATCAATTTATGATTTATTTCATACCATGTACATCCACTGGGAACTAAACTCATCACAAACAGTATTATAAATCTTACACCATCGAATCAAATATTAGTCTTAAGATCCCACATGTCGGCCACCATAAATTCCAAAATGACCACACTATAATGAACATCAATCTCTTTAATCTATATTCTACCTTGGAAACCATCTTCAAATTCAGGAACCTCTCTAATGCCATGATTTATTGAACCACATCTTGTCACATTGCTTAGGTCTATAATTGAGTGTCTACCAATGATCTAAATATGTCAATAGTCTCATAACCACTCACCAATGGGTATAGGTACCCAAATAGTTATAAGCATTTAACATAGTCATGATACTCAAGCACCCTATTAGAAGATAAATGAATTACAATTATTATATCACAATACATGGGCACTTAACATTCATCATTATTCACATGAGTGAACAACCAATATCACTTCTTAAAAAAGGAATCCATAAACCATGGAAAAACATTCTCACAGGATTCCATTGATCAATCCAAACATTGACCGACCACGGTCTATGTCAAAGAAAGGGGAATTGAGGCTTTCCATTGAGCCCTATCAACCAATCCCCAAATCAAGGTCACTAGGTCTCACCATATATCCCATAAATCAATCTTCTCTATGGTCACATCTCACAGGCCATCAATCACCCTCCCATATCAATGCAAGTCATCTAATATCTCGGTCAATCCTATCATAATGAGGTAAATTTATATTAACCTTTGAGGGTCAAAACCTATCAACATGGCATCACCTGCCAATAATAACACTACCTAGCCATGATCCACTTCTTGTATCATCATAACTGGATTCTCACAAAAGGGTCATGATATATATGTAGAATAATGAAAAAATGTCATTTACCAGAAATTTGTATACTGTATTATCCCATAGAGGTCAAACTCACCACGAACATTCAAGTACATATCAACATAGTACTCAATGAAATGAAAAGATAAACATAAATGATGGTCATTTGAGTAAAATTTCATAGAAATTTTGATATGAACAAACAAGGTATGGTGTTATGAATTTTATTTAACCAAACCTGAAATGGTATACCCACAAGTGGTCTACTGAATGGTTTCACCTGGAAATTCTAACCTATAAGGGTCAATATTTCAATCAGATATATTAGTTAGGAATAATTTAATTCTAATATGTATGTGAAATCGTCATATACATTGACACAAATTCGTTAAATACATAGCCTTGTAAAAATACCACACAAAGGGATTAAAATTTATTAAGGATTATATTAATGGATCATCTTCTACACAATGATGAACCATATTCCCATTTTCCATGTACATGTCTAAGCTATCAATCAGAATCAATTCAAGTCCTTTTCCAAATATTATTCCTACAACCAAGTGAACGTACATTCAAATACCATTGTGTACTGTAAACATGATTAGGGATTGTTTATAAAAATTTTAGGGAACCACTAACGCGGTCCAATCCATAGCAGATAAATGATGTGAATGTGTATGTGAGATACTTATGAGGATACAAATAATAATAAAAAAATTAATAATATGGACAAGAATAATAAAATATATTGAAAACCAAATGTTGAACATATGGATGTAACCCAATCGAAGATATATATTTCAATTTTATCTAGAATATCCATATTGAGGTGTCACTAAATATATATATATATTAATATAAAAATATATAGGCACCATATATGCATATATATATATTTATGTGTCTGTGTGTGTATTTATAGATATATTTTACTATCCACGACTCAATGCATAACTCTTGTGTTCATGCGTAATTATAAGTTGTTTTGTAATATCATGGTATTTGAACTCCAAATGAAAGTATAACTAGGATTTCATATAGGAAAAGCATTGAATGGCTCTAATAAATCTCTTTTACATTGAATATTTATTGATTCATTTAATTTATTATAATCCTGATCATATCCAAGGTCTTTTATATAAGGAACCAGGTATCACTGTAGGAGCTCTATTGTGACCCACCACAATTGAATCACATTGAAGGAATCCCTCAAGAAACCAAATATATCTCATGGAAAGGTATAAATAATAAATCACTAATCACATCCCTCGTATACCATATAATGAACCAGTATGACATGTGGTATTTTAGAGTAACAAGGCCAACCAAGCTGGTCCATGGTAGTTCACTAGGGATTAATGTATCGCTCAAGGGTTAATATAATCTCATAACCTAACAACCCATCCAGGTAATTCTATATAAGGAGTTTAAGTGTCATATAAGGCATGTATAACTCATCTTACATGTTATCCGATCTATAATATTCTATAAAAAATAATCATATATCGATAAAGGCATAATTTAATTTTATCTTTGCTACTTTACCATACAAGTCATTTTGTATAAGTAATCTGTGTACCTTCCCTTTAATCATATAATATGTTGTCAAATAAGTATTCTCAATGTTTTTAGCCCATGAAGTTACTATGATAATCCCAATTATAGTATCGCATTGAATCTCAACCAATTTATTGAGTTATAGGAAGTACATTGTGAGTCATAGCTCCATAAACAATAAAGGAGTGATAGAAAAATTAAATACTTAGGGTTTCAAAATTCCTAAACCCATCACTACTGACACAAACATAGGAGATAACATTTTTGGTACAAGTTATAAGGGGAAAACCACTACCATCATTACCTAGACCTATAATAAACTATATTAGGATTGTTTAAACATTAAGGAACCAATTGGTTACCATATATTAAGTCACATGAGAGAAAACATACATGGGATCCTCTATGTAAACATGATAAGAGATGAATAATATAAGAAATATTCCATGTAAATTAATATTATATACAAAATACTAATGATCCTTCTAAATAATATATAATGTAGAGGAATACCTCATAGGATCCTATAACTCTATGTATTAGGAGGGGTATCCCTATTGGGATCCACTAAATAAGTAACATTGTCTCTCTATGATAGTCCACACAACCAACCCTATTTTGGACTACCTAATGTTTATCGCCCTTGGAATGTACTAGGATTAAATTCCTTAACAGGAATAGCCTCACCAAATGTGTATTCTAGATGGTACTTATTGTCCCAACATACTATGTCTATGCCCCCAAAGGGTCAATTAATGATCTCTCAGTAGCCCATCCATGCATTTTATGAGTCATCTAATTATGAATATGTTTGAGTGAAGATGAACTGGTACCCACTCTCCTATCTAATAAAGGGTATGCAAGAAAGCACAATTAAAATATTAAAATTTTAAATGTAATATAAAATAAAAAAATAAATAACATACTATAACACAATAGACACTCTTAACTCTATGAAAATCTGAGTAACCATATGCATAAGGTTTAAAGTGTATCCCCAATGCAATTCTTGGGAAAATACCTATCCTACAGTACCAAAAAACATATTTAATTATTTTAAATTACTATTTTATGGTTTAGAAATTAATTGTGGTGACATGGCTCATTGAAATGACACAATATGAAGTCATGATATCTTCTCTTGTTACAATCATTCTGGAAAGTGGAAAATAAATATCATTATGATCTAATTATATAATGAACTAGTGGAATAAGAACCAAAATCTTTAACCAAATATCAATTCAATAAGGAAGAATGAAAAGAATCCATTCTAGTATAACTGAGGTGAATGATTATTTCAATCCTTCTTTTTCACATGATAATGATTATGTCAGACTAAAAATTATGGAGAATCGCCAAAAGGGTTAGAAGGATGGGAATGGTTCACATGAGGGTGATGTTGTATAAAAGGAGGAATAGAGAGGGGGGTGATCCTTTTAGTGGTAGTGACAAATAATGGTCATTGTACCACTCTTAATGTGCCACAGAGTTTGTATTAACAATTTTTCAAACCATGCACCAACTGAACACCTCCTTTTTTAAAGGATAACAGACCTCATAAAGTAAGCATCATTTTTCCTCAAACTGTGATTCAACTATACAGTTAGTGCTATTTGGACCCCTACATCTATCATGGTTGTAGTTTATGGTATAATCAAACCATTCACCAACCATGACTAATTTCTATAGTTTATTATTGACCCATGCATGGTATTACATGTACTATTTCATGATTTATCAAACTGTTTTCCTATAAAAACATGGTTCTATAGTTGGGAAAAACACTTTAGACTATTCATGAACTAATAATTTACCATATTTTTCATGTTATGAAAACTAAAAATTATTGCAATGATCCCCAGGGACATTCCCAAAACAACGTATCTAAATTCCAAGAATCATTAAACATATAAAAAAAATATTTGAAGCATTATAAATAGTGAAGTTTATATCCTGAGAAACTGATGAATTTTCAAATCATCCAGTAGTAAAAAAATTAAATTCCGTTTATAATTTTTCACATAGAAAAAGAAGGCATATTACACATCAGTTTTCTTGAGATAGTTTTCAGGATGATTCTTCCCACATTTTATGACATGTGAGATGATTGGTTTACATGAATTTATTATATTTATCTATTGATCCTCTAATATGAATCTTCATTTGAAAATTTTATTTCTAGGACCTCAAGACAACTAATAAGAAGCAATCTCCATCTCAGCCTTATGAGAATAATGAAAAATATCCTTGTATCTATAAAATTATTTAATCAACATGAATTTTCCTAGAATCATATTTAATACACTAAATAATAATTTAATATGATTTTAGGGGTCATAAAAATCATGGAGGCATATCATGAAATCCTTATGAATATTTCCTCATATGACTTGATAAAATCAAACTTATTTTTCATTAGTCTGAGTAACTCCCTATCCATTTTAAGATAGACAGTTTAGGTAATATATTTATGGATAATTATTTTCTTATTTCATTCCAATTCCATAGAATCAATTTCCTTTTTGTAATTTTTGTTCTTGATCAGTATCCCCATAAAAACGATAGTACACAAATATGCATTTTTCTTATTCTAAGAATTACACAATTTATAATATATTCTATATAGTATTAATCAATAATTCTATAATGTGGGGATCTGATGATTCACTAATGGGTTTTTACATTATAATATGAATTATTCAACTTAAACATTATCATTCTTAGGATAAGGAGTGTCTTATAAAAAATTAAACTTATTATTCATAAATTGATCTATTTGAGCCAGTAATTTCTTGATGTTATTACCTCTTTATCCCATATGGTTAGGTCTCTTAGTTGAGAAATCATCACATAGACTATCACATTGGTTTCTCATATGCATTCTCATATTTCCCGACATGAACTTAAAAATAAGAAAAATGGGCTACAATACATACCTAATGCGTATATAAAACTTTATCTCTAAATATAGAAAGACTAAATTATAAATAAAAATTACATCCTAACTTATGATCCCGTATATTTCAATATTGGCTATCCATGGTAATTATTATTATATGTAGAATTAACCTGATGGTTCTCACTTTGGATTTCTATTCCAATTCCAAAAATAATAATTAGATCATGCTTTGTTACCAACTATAGTTACTTGATCCTTTTACAGATACTATTATATAAATTTTTACATAAATATCCATTAAATATAATCATTCGATCATAGAGACTATTTTATTTTGAAGAATTTATTCATAAATAGACAACATGAAATAAAAATAAAAATAAATTATTTTAATCGCCATAATGATCACATATCTTCCCTTGTCCCCTAAAACATCCTAGGATAACTTGGAGAATACATAGAAACACGTGATGAGCTAAAAATCAAGTATGGGAATAAACCAGTAAATGAAGCATAAAATATGAGTCATAAAGAATAACATGATAAAATAAAAGGTGTGGATCAAAAATAATCATATGGAGTCATAACATAATGACCAAGGATTGATAGAATATTATAAATGTAATAATTTTCAAAGAAAAGAACATATTCTATAAGCATGACTTAAGGATTACTTCTTAGATAATATGACATGGTGGAAGGAGTACCATAATGGATATGGTTTACTTCCTAATAGCATACATATTAACTAATGATACTATAAAATTTCCCAATCCAATGGATCACTATTCAGGATAACCTATAATAACATATATATTCATATGGGTTCCATATAATAAATTCAAACATAATGAATAAACCTAGTGATAACCCATGAAATGAAATGGGTTTCATAATCATGTCACAAGGCCTGACCAATGAGGGTATAATAATGGTTTCCAAGAATATAGGGATTAAATAATTTTTGGAATATAATAAGTGAGTTTTTTTATATATCTAGATTAATTATATCCAACTAATTTGAATACATGAAAATGAATGGTTATGTATCTTCAGAAATGTTCCACTAAATTGTGGTTTTATGGAAAACATAAAACTGTCATTAAAGAGGGTAAGAGAATAATAATTCCATTAAATCAAGAAGTGAACTAAAATGGATTAAATAATAAAATATGATTTTCTTCGAAACCATGTACTTTTGAAAACATTTTATTGGTTGGTATAATAATAGAGGTAAATAAAAAATAGAAGTTCCCTTCAATCCTCACTTTGAATGAAATTGAGAATAGAAATATTAAAATGTGTAAATTACCATCAAAGAAAGGTTATATAAACTTATTATATAAGTGTGGGACATATATGATTAGTATACAATAAATATATATGACGAATAAAGAGTAAAATTGAGTTAAATAGAGTAAAATTGTAACATTACGAAAATAGAGATGTTTGGAGGGATCCCCAAACTAATGTTCGAGAATCGTTCTTCAAATTAACTTAATTTTATTTATAATTAAATTAACATAATTTATTACTAAATTAATAATATAAAAAATATATTTTTTACTTATTAAAAATTAATTATGTTCATTTATGTCCATATGAATGTTTTTAAAATTTCAATTTTATTCTTCTGGAATTGTTTAATTCATAGTTTCATAGTCGGTTCACTTATGTATATTTATGGGAATTTTATGTAAAATGAACCTACTAATATAGATATTAAATAGCATGATATGAATGAACTTATAAGAATTTATATGGTCCCAAATAACCTTATGTTTTCTTAGATATGTATGGTTCATTGAGTCAAAAATTCAATGTTATATGGTTAGTTCATTTAGGCAGTTTTACGGACCATCATGAACCACTTTCATTTAATTTTATTATATATATATATATATATATATTAATTTAAAAAAAAATAACCCAAAAGATAATTATTATCATATTTTTTAACTATAATAATAGTTTTATCACTACCCTTGAATGTGGTAATGGAAAATGAAAACTCATTATCCAAGGAGACATTTAGCTGAAATAATTTGTATAATGGTTTGATGCCAATGAATAAGAGGGGAAAATAAAAATGGGGGTTGTTGTGTATTTTATAATCACACTAAAATTCCATTAAATATATGATAAAATATTTATTTGGATATTTTTTCTATGAGGGATATTGAGATGGTAGGAGGATAAATATTTTCGGAGAAGATGTTTCATAATTTTACCACTTCAGTATTGCATCCTTGAATATCCCCTTAAGGTACTAGTAATTGATCTTTTATTAGCTCCAGTGGTACTAGGTCATGTGATAGAGGATTTAAATGATTTTTTGAATGAATTATTTCAAGATAAAATGATTATAATTTCTGAGGATAAGGGGTGGTGAGGAGTGGTATATAAAATTATACGAGAGGGGTGTCTAGAATATTATATTCATTAGTTTATTTGTTTTCGCTGTAGACTACATATATTTTTGAATAATGGGACTATATATTGTAACTAGTTCGTGTCAGTATGAAATAATTGGTTCATTGATCATCTATTACACAAATATTCAGGTATTTGGCTTACAATGTTAAATACTATATGTTACTATATTTCACTATTCACAGACAGTTCAATTATCATTGAAAAATACGAAACAATCACCCAAACCAATTTTTAAAATGTAAATTTCTAAAATGGATTAAATTTTATAAAATATATTTCTAAATATAGTTTTTTTATTTTTTTATTAAAATCATTTTTATTCAAATAATGAATATTTTAATATAATAATTAATTTTATGGCCATGCAAAAAATTAATTATGGTATCATAAAATTAAATATTCATTTTAATAAAGAGTAATATTAATTCAATGGGAAATTTCATGTATATACAATTTATTTTAAATTATTATATTTGTTATAAATGTGTGAAAGAAAACATTTATGTTGCCTAAAAATATAAACACTTAATTATGAATTTTTAAAACACGTATTTTAATTTATGATGGTTTAAATATATCATTTTTTCAATTTAAATGATACCTAAATACTATTTTACACTTTTATCAGTGAGGTTACTATTCGAACAGTAAAATTAATTTTACTAATGGTCAAATTACTATTTCAATGTTTAGGTGACTACACTAATGGTCAAATTAATATTCCACAACTAGATTAACAATAGAAATATGGGTTCCCTAAATCATATAAATACATTTTATTTCATTATATATTCATTAAATCATATTTTTAT
Organism: Viscum album; assembly: GCA_963277665.1. Classification (NCBI taxonomy): domain Eukaryota; kingdom Viridiplantae; phylum Streptophyta; class Magnoliopsida; order Santalales; family Viscaceae; genus Viscum; species Viscum album. The sequence goes on along the minus strand of OY728120.1, from coordinate 1,060,057,808 downwards.
ATCATGTTTATATATACAGTCCTCTTAAAAATGAATATTGTACTATGAAAATAATGTTTTATATCTATAGTTTTTTTCATGAATACGGTCATTATGGTTATTTGAGTAGATCTAAATAATCATACTCTTATTTACTAATTTTATAATTATTTTCCAATTATGAAATTTTGAATTCATAATTTTTTTATTAAATAAATAATTTATAGTTCTTAAATTAATTTATTAATGGTCTTTTTCTTTATCTATCTAATATATTTTATTTAGACAAATTAACATATTTTATGGAATGGAAATTCCATTGACAAAATTATCGGTCGTTACACCCTCTACCAAAATCATGGAAAAGGGAAAATTATTTGAATAATTTCAAAAAAAATTAAAGGAAATTAAGATGTGTGAACTTTTTTACATCGAAGACATAAATTCTACTTTAAAAATTAAGATTTATGATATTATAAAATAATTTTACAATCATATAATTATGAAAATAAAAATGATGAAAATAAAAAATGAAACCTAATTTGAAACAAAATAAAATATTATATATAATAAATAATTAAATTGTTTACCTTAGAAATAGTTAGGACTATATGATAACATATATGTCTTCTCAAAGACCTATCATATAAATAGAAATATATTTTTTCATATCAAATATTATCTTGATTGTTCAATTAGAAATTAATGTGATAAATATATATTTAGAGTCAATAAATCCTAATAACAAATAAAATAATGATTTTTGAGGGTAATATAATCAATCTATTATATGTGTCATTTTATGAATCAATAACTCGTCAACAATAAGATTTTCTTCCCATTAACTCTTATAACTCTAAATTATATAATCATTTTCAAAAATCCATTCAAAAATTCAATTATAGAAACTAAAAAATTTCAATCATGAAATTTTTTAATTATATAAAATTCATTGGGTATCTCATTAATTATAAAAACCCAATTAGATCAATTTTTACAAACATAGATATAATTCATCAACCACATCAAATAATTACCACTAATGGGTAATAACATTATATATACCTCTCACATCAAACCAATGTCTCTAGATGTTTGTATAGTAATAATTTCAAATGAAAAAATATTTCTAAATTAATATCCCATTAAAAATTAATTTAGAATAATTAAATTAATAAATTAATCAATACTAAAATAAATTTCAACATTAACATAAATCCCAATAAAAATCAAAACACCGAAATCATATATTTATTTAACATTTACAAGCTCTATTGAATCACCACTAGATTAAAAATTTAACACACATTTCATGAATAATTAATGAGTTTTAATAAGTATAAATACCTATCAAATAATTATATCCAAATGTGATAAAATTATAAAAATAATTCAATAAAAAATAAAAAAACATAAACTGAAAATATGTTTAAAAAATTAAATTAAAACCAATTAATATTACATATATAATACATATAAACCATTAATAGTTTATTTTATTGTTTTTGGGGTCAATCCTCGCATAACATGTCTTGAAAATTTGAGTGTTGGAGGTGATATCATAGAGGGATTTTGGATGGTAAGGGATTCATTTATTAGGTAATAAAAACTATAGTAGAGTAAGGGCATCAATGCCACAGGGGTGAAAACATGGGTTGTTTCAATAGTAGGTGACTAGTGAGGAGAGTTCAACGGAGGGTTGATGCAATATTGATGGTTGATCATCATAGGTTGGTGGAATGGGTCGGGGTGGAGTTTGGAGACTCAATAGCCAATTTCTATCTTATCCTTTGTCTATAAGAGGCTTTATGGCCGCAGTCTATTAGGATCGTGGATATAGAGATGTGTCCATTGGTCCAAATTCTATTATTGATAAATATGTATGTGTCTATGAATTAATAAACCAATATATATATATATATTCTAATTAAATCTATATAAATATTTCAATATATAATAAGTAAAAACCTCTAGGTTAGTGCTAAGTGTTCTTGATGTGTGTGTTGGTGTGTGTGTGTCTGTGTATTTCTCTACCTATCTATATTGTAAAAAATATATTTTAAAATATATATACATTGATATATATTTACACATACAACCATAAAAACACACACACGAAAATATATACATACGTATGTATATATATAATAACAGATAGAAAAAATAAATAGAAGAACATAAATGTATATTTAAAATAAATATGCATTTTATAAATACATGATGAAAATTTCTATATAAGTATAAAATTAAATGTAATAATATCAACCAATTTATATATTTATTTAAATATATTTATATATTTATATGTAATATTATTAATAAATAAATATTTAAATATACAATAAAACTTTTGTATGCTAATATATATATAAATCAAATGATATGTCAAAAAATATCCAAGAAAATATGACAGGGCAATGGTATGGGTGCTCATCATGATCCAGGAAATAACTAGCTCAAATATTATTGGGTGAGGGTGACTGATTATTGTTGTGATGGGGTAATGTTGGGTCATTATTTCTAATAAAATAGGATTGGAGCACAGCGATAGTGGAAATATTAACTTATAAGGGTGGAACTAGGTGTCAAACTATGGTTATTGGTTGCACATGACATTAATTTTTTTAGATTTATCAATGCATAAAATTAGTACTAATAAAAGAAATATTTATCAATGATAAAATAAAATTGAAAAAATCCATAATTATGAGAATCCTAGATTCATTTATAAAAAAATTTAGTTTCATCTTTGGTATAAAATAGCCCCGATAAACTTGAATTTAATAAGAAATGAAAAATAGAGATACATGATTCCTTTAACAGTGGTTCTTTTGTTTCATAATAAAGGGTGAATTTATCAGTGAATTTAATTGTTCATTTTTTGTTGAAAAAAGTCATTGTCTTTTTAAAGATAAATATTAATGCTTTATTAGAATGGAAAAAAATCCATTTCTAAAATAGATAAACTCCTTCTCTCTAGTAGTGATGACATCATGCTTTTTTGTTCATTTAACTATTTAAACCACCACTACTAAGTTCCTTTGGGCCATATTTATTTGAATCTTTATACCATCATGAATGTTGACCTTCAAGCTATCAGGATTATTTTATAATATAACATAATTTTCAGGTTATAAGAGATGAATTGTTTTTCAGTATTATAGAATGATTACAAGGTCACAATATATGGTATTTTTATAGGGTTAAATTTTTTAAAGATCCAAAGATAATTATTATTACCTTATAAAGTAACAATATAAATCAATAAAAGAAAAAATTTATGAGTTACTATTTCCATCCTAAATTTGAGAGATTCTTCATATTCGTTTTCCATTTTTTAGAGCCATAAAGGAGAGTTTGGAACAAAAAATATTCAATATATCATTCCCAAATCAAGTACATGGTTCTATAACAACGTTGAGTACTTGGAAATCCTCTATGCACTCTATGTAAGAACATGGGGTTCATAGTTCAATGATGACTTTGATGTACATGTGGATGATCTGGAGTGTTCCCTCTCCAGATCCTTTAATAAATAATCTTCAGCAACGAATATAATTATCCAACAACACTAAATAAAAAGAAGTATAATTTAAATAATGTTTTCATGAATAATTAAATTACTTTAAATACTATTATAGATAACCAACTAATTTAAGTATTGAATATAATATTGTGAAACTGATTCGATAGAAGAATTCTATTTTTACTTGATTCCATGCATCACACATAATATATGGTTCCAAAATTTACCAATATTTAGTTCCCAATTTCTGATGACACTATAATAGATATTTAAAAAATGAAATGTGTGAAATTTTTTCAATGAAATATAATTTAATCAATGTAATTTTTAAATATTATATAATTTTATTATATTTAGTAATGTAATATTCTATTATAGACATGTACCATAAGATAAATTAAAAAAATATTATTATATAAATATAGGAAATATATTTTTAGAATATTTATGGCCTTAATAATTGAAAATGATAAAACTTAATAAAGGAAGAAAACTATTATATGAAAATTTTGGCCTTTTAGATCCATCGGAATATCTGAACTCGTGAATAACATTGTATTAATTAAACTAAATATTAGAAATAAAATATTCTACTTTAAAATGAAAATATATTTAACCGTGATAAAAAAATTGAATTGTCTGAGGAATGAGAGAATTTTGTGGTATTTATAGAATTTAGGTAACCCATACAAACATTTCAAATCAACCCATATAATAGTAATTTAGTTATTAGATTAGTAATATAACTATTTGAATAATAATCTAACTATTTGAATAGTAATTTAACAATTAGGAATAGTGATGTGATCATTATAATAGTATCCTAAGTTATAGAAGATTAAAATAATTTTATTTATCATATAAAACGATATTATGTCATATTTATATCATAATACAAGAAAATAAATGTCATAATAATGAAATAATAATTATTTTTAATTTTTAAAATGTATATATTTTATTTTTATATGTATAAAAAATATAATGATTTAAAATAAAATTTATTTGCCTAAAATGATCATATAAATAAATATTTTATTTCTTTATAATGATACAATTATTTTATGAGAGTACAAGTAATTTTTCAAAACGACATCAAATTGAATAAAATATTAGAATTTATATTTTTCAAATAAATAATTAATTTAATTAGAAAATAAAATTTTCAAATTTAAAAATTATCTAAAAAAATATATTTATTTGGTTATTCTACAAAAAAAAATTTCTTGGTCAGGGTTTTATAATGTTTGTAAAATATTTGATTTTCTAGTGAATTGTGAAATATTGAAAAATAAAATATTTAAATTTATATGCTAAATACCAAAACATATGAGTCATGGCTGATTTATGAACCCATTAGTTCAGACTCACATGTTCTATTTTTGGAATATGGAAACAATATTCATCATCATTGATAGTCTTGAGATTGAATAATAAACAAATGATTATTATATTAAAAAAACCCCTCTCCTCACCTTACCACCCCTTCCCCTCACACATTCCATGTTATGGATATTTCAATGATTCATTACAATTATATCCCCAACCCTACCCACATGTCAACATAGTTTTGTTCTCATAAAACTAAAAACTCACTGTGTATTAATGTATAGTTTTAGAGAAAATGTTTAAGAGGAGATATTCTCAAGCTATCCATTATAAATTTGTCATTTCTTTGAGTTACACCCCACATCCCCCCTAAAACAAGACTTAATAAATCTATTATTATAAATATAGTGTGATATTATTATGTTAATGAATTATCTATCATCTATTATCTTCTTATATCTCAATATTATGAAACCAAAAATGATGTTCGTATTGTGGTGGATTCAGAACCTCTATGAACAACATATATCATTTTTCAATGGCACCATATTGGATGATTAAAAAAATATTACTGTCATTTAATATGATGATAATAATTATATTTCAACTTGTTTCAATATTATGTTTTGAATTAATAACATATTAATTTACTAAAAAAACCTAGTTCATGATGGTTGTACAACTAGGTTATTGATGTAACCATATAATGATAATGTTTATTCTAAATGAAAAATCCATATCTTAGAACACATATGGATATTTGGGTAAATAATTATTTATAAATGTAAATGGATATTATATTAATTCAATTATTGAGTTATTTTTCCATTTGAAAAAAACTCAAACAATTATCCATAAGTGATCCAGCCTTGGAACTAGAAAAAAAATTCCCTTGGAACAATGAATTTAATATTTATATCTCTTTTAAATGGTTTAAAATGAACATAATAAAATTTTATTAAATAAAATATATATGTTAAAAAGTCATAAAATTAATTAATGTTATTTTATTATTAAATATGTTAATAGGAAATACAAATTATTCTGAACCTAAGGTAATTGACCTCTTTAAGCCACCCTATTTTCATTGGGTTAAGAAATTTGCATCTCTAAATCACAATCTCTCTCTTATTGGTGTTATATATAACATATAAATTATCTATCTATGTCTCAAAGATATATACATACCGTATTATTAGATCATCTATTGGGGTTATTCATAGCATAAATAATTTTCTCAAATTCCTTGTTCGAAATAAAACATAGTTAATGAGAACATTTCTACCACTTATGACATTTATATAATAATCTTTAATTTTCTTCAATTCCATTCATGATATCATTAAATAAAGAAATATTTTATGGATAACAATTGATTATTATCTATTTTTTTATATAGAAAACCCCTTGATCATTCTTTCATCAATTGTATTAAACTTTTTCCATAAAACTCCATTGTGAATGTTTGTTTTATACCTGATTATATACTATTTATATGGATTTTGTTTAAGTGAAAACCAAATTTGTGTCCTATAATAATTATTACAATTATAATGGTTTAAATATTTAATTTCCATTTATCTTGGGAATATTTATGAAATATCCTTTGATTGTGATATGAGGAAATATTATGTGACCCATATAATTCCTAGAGTAATTTTTATTTTAATACCATAAATTTAATATTCATTCATTTTAAAATATAAGCATGTATATGTTATGATGGATTCAAACATATGGATTTAATATTTATTGGGTAAAATTTTTATCTCATTAGATGATATTTATGGAATTAAAGAGTAAAAATAATTCTTGATGTGAATCTATCCGCCATTTTATCATATCTTGGAAGAGAGCCTTGAAATAGGTTTATATCATATCTCATGTATTCTCCACAATCATATGTGTCCACAATATAATGATTCCATGTTCTTTATGATATGATCTCGTATTATTATTGATGATTCTTGTATATTTTATTATCATGTTATTCAATTTGACTCATATTTTGTGCTTCATTACCAAGATTATTCTATTTCATGGAATTTTAACTCACCCGTTTTATTTTGGTATTTCCTAGATAATCTTATTCAGTTTTAAGATATCCAAGAGATTTATGAGCCCATTTTAGTGATTAAAAAATATTTTTTTATTTTAGTTTAACATTGAAGCATTATAAACCTTTTTCTTCCAAATGAAATAGGTCCCTCTATCATAGGGTAGTATTTATAGGATATTTATGTTAAAAATAATGTTATATTATGTGTACGAGGATGGGGTCACTATTATTGTTATCAGAGTGATTTGTAGTTATTCTTTAGACATATGAATATAATGTATTTTTTATAACATTAAGTATAAGTCTATTAATATTAAAACATCCTTAAATTTTCATGTAGTATAGATTTAGTGATTTATTAGAAATCAAATCTATGTTTGGATACTACATGTTGATGTGGATATGAAATTTATGTACCTAGAGATAATAAAACAAAAATAAATCATTTTGTTGTAAAGTTACACGTACCTATTTGAAAATAATTTTGGACTTTCTATACACAGAGTATGACAGTCATGGGGGGATATGATTAGGATAATTCCAAAACGCATTATGAACCATTGTAACTGACATGAATATATTGTTATGATAGAAAAAATTATTATAAATTAACTTGAATAAACTAGACTGAAACCCAGAAACTCATAAGTTAGTATATATATATATATATATGTCATTTATTTTTTTTATTAAATTTATGTTTATAGTTTCCCTTTTTTATGATTATTATTTTAATTATTCATATCCCAAAGTTTATTTTGAATATATTAAATGACTAGAACATGAATGAAATGGTAAAAGTGGTACTCAATATCCATTAATGATATTTTAATTTCTTATTTGATTATAGTTGTTAAAATTAATCCATATTATAAAACATTAGTTGAACTATTCAATTACCACCACAAAACTAATTGTATGAGCTATATTTGAGAAAAAAAATCAAGAATCTATTGCATCCTAAGTACACAATGCCTCCCAAATAAACTTTTGTGGACATATATATCATAAAATCTTTTCATAATTCCATTAATGGATTTTTTTAATATTTGGCATGGATTTTTCCCTTTTCTAAATTCAATATCAACTAAGAGGAGAGGTATACTACTCTACACAACTCAAGTCATCATCAGATTTTATAAAACTGTAAAGAGGTGAATGGATCTTCTTTGGAATCTTCCTATCAAGAATAGAGATTATTGTCTTTTTAGAAATAATTTATAGATAAAATTATTGAGTAAAAGGATAAAATAATTCATGAAGGTATTTCTATTGTGAGTGATGATATATATATATTTCCTGATGAGTTTCATATCCTTTATCATGATCGAGAGAGTGTTTTATCAATTGGACATATTCAATGAACTATTAAAATATAAAATATTCTCTATAGAATGGAAAAAATTGAGTTGCAAGAACTGATGAAGAAAATATATGAGAATTTGGGAATGGGATTTATATCACTGCACACTTCAGCAAGGTGTGAGATATTCCTCATTATCTATAAGAAATATGGGTCATTTAGCCTCTACAATGATTATAATAAACTCAAAAATAATACTATAATAAACAAGTATCTACTACTAATGATTGATCAAGTTTTAAATTGACAACATGAATTCTAGCACTTCCCTAAGTCCAGCCTTTGGTTGGGATTTCACTAATTAAAGATGAAGAAGGATGATATTACCATGACTACCTTTGAAATAATTTACATACACAATGAATTCATCGTGATTTCCTTAATGATCAATAATTCCTTAATAATTCTCATGGAAAAAATTAATAGTCTTTAGAGATTACATCTAAAAATATAATAGTTTTTATATATGATTTTATAACAAAAAATAATATTAAGGGGATGGAGAAATATTTAAATTATTTGATAATAATTTATTGAAAGTGTATGTTAAATTAAAAATATAGTAAATTTTATTTCTTGATATAGGAACTATCTTTTGTGAAAAAATTTATCACTTGAAAACAGATTTATAAGGACACATCTATGTCGAAAGAGATTAATGGATGGACGAGGACATTATCTATAAAATAGATCCATAGTTATCATGGACTAAAATGGAATTATAAATTATATGTGATAATATTTTCATGATTATAATACCCTCTATGAATGATGGATTATAAGGGATTGATTTTTACTGGACCAATGATTGCTAAGAGATATTCAAGGAATTTAAGAAGTGAGTATCACTACAAGACTATTCAAAATACCAAAAATTGGGAAACTATTAATGGAATATATTGATGTTATAAATAAGGTACTGGTATCTATACTAATGATAAATGATTGTGTAATATCATAATCCTCTTGTAAGTTGAATGTTCATGAGTAGAAGTACCAAATAGATGATCTGGACTTGCCTGTTGGGATTTTCGAATTTAAATTTCTTTAATATTATCTCCATGAGTAGAAGTGTGAAATATACCCTAATATAAAAAGTATCAAATATATATATACATATTAAGAGATTTATATGATCTAGTGAATATGTTTATATATGATTAAGGATTATGAATATCAATCCATTCCATCCAGGGAAGATGAATAATGTGGCAGATAATCTACGTTAAAATTAATATAAATAATTACACATGATGAGAATTGAGAAATTTATGATCATATTAGACATGAAATGAATTGAAATAGAATTCATAACGACTAAACATCATAATTACCTTCTCAAATTATTTATCTACCATCCCTTCTATGGAAAATAATTTTTTATCATTGAGACAAAATTGAAATACAATAGAATGACAAATCTATAAGGAAAAAGAAATTCTAGGAGTTAAAAATTGATAAAGTATTTTAAATATCCAGGCCACAAATATATGTACCATATACTCTAGAGATAATGTAGGATCTTTTTAATGATGTAAAAATATCATCCTTTTTTATTCACATAAGGAGAAAAAAGTTGCATCGAGGTCATTAAGAGAATTAGTGGTGTGATAATATGAAAATACAAATCAAAAAATTTATACCAGTGTTCCATGTATGTTAGATATTGAATGATAATAACCAAATATCCAATGAGATGATGCATCCATTACCCATACAATTTTATAAATGAGAGAAAATTACTATATATTTTATTAGAGATCATCCAAATACATCCAAAAAAAATAATGTTATATTGGATGATATGGACCATCTTAAAAGTATTATCACTTGTTTTCAATTTGAGAGGACTTCCCACTCAATAAACATTCATGGGTATGCATTATAGAAGTGGTGATTCTTTATTAAACACCACCCTAATTTGTATCCAATCAATATATGACACTACCATCATTTTCTAGAAGACTCTCCTACATGATATAAACATTGTTTTGAACCTCATAATGTATTATCTACAATAAAATGATTTCATGTCCTAATGAACTATCCAGACACTTGAGGATATGTTAAGAGAATGACTGATGTACTTGAAATGATGATGGTATTAGTATTTTCCTTTGGACTGGTTCTCACACAATAATATCATTCACTAAAGTCAGCAAATTTATCCATATAAATCCCATTAAAGGAAGAGATTTAGAATAATTGTTTAATAAGATGAATTTCACATATTCAGGATTCTTGGACATTAAATGGTCATGAAAATTATTTGAAAGGTAATCACCATTTTGTCACACCACAATGGATATATAAGTTAAAAAAATATTGATGTTTATTTTTTTGGAAGAGATCATGAGTTTTTTGGTTTGAGATAAAATTTCCCCCCACATACCTCCATGGAAGTTATTCATGATATTTGTGATGAAGTGAAAAGTATGTCTTAGGTATATATATCTCATTAATAATCTTGAGTGTAACAGAGTCGTAGCATATCGAATGGTACTACCACCCACATTGGAAAATTTAGTAGAACTACCACTAACCCAATCTAAATTACGTTAATTGTTCCATATATCCCCCTTGATGATGTAAATACCATATCACCCCCATGTACTACATTCAGAGGTGGTAAAACTAGAAAATGATATATTATATGAGTAGTTACATGTGATGATATTGGGAAGTAGAGAAAAAGTTAAACGAACTAAGAAAACACACATAGTTAATATAAAATAAAAGAATGATATGTATGGGAAGGTGACACGACATAAAGAGGAAACAATGAAGAAAAATTACCCTAACCTTCTTCCAACATAGCATGTAAAAAGTTTTTTGATTATATAATTTCTTAAGGGGATAATAATTTAATGTCTCAAAATTTTATTAATGGAATTTCCATTCATGTATTTTTGTTTCAAATTGAATAATTTTGTATTATATTTTTCACATGCATGACATGAAAAAACCAAAAAAATATTATATTAATTTGAAAATTATATCTACTAAAAAAAGGAAATAATTATTGAAAATATTATAATGGGATAAATATTAGAAAACAATATAAATATTCTATTAGAATATAAATATACTCAATCCATGTGAATAATAGTACTCAAGAACAACACTGAAGAAATAAATAATATATTAGTAATAATATTTTCAAAATTAAAACTATAATAAATGTATCTATGTGATAAAATAAAAGTGAAAGAATAATGAATAAAATTTTAGGTTATTATATAATGTATCAAACCCATTTGATAGTTAAAAACCATACTGTTATTATAGGAATATGATTTTTTTAATATTAATTTGACCATTAAGAATGGTAACATGAAAGTTAAAATGCTATCCTCACTCAGGGAAGTGTAAAATAATATTTATTTTTCTAAAAAAACGAAAAAATGATATATTAATATCATGTTTAAAGTAAACACATGTTTTAAAAATGATAAAATATGTGTTTTTATTATTGTAAAACATATACATTTTACATTCACTTATATAAAACTGTGTTGATATTAAATAAAATTTACTTTCACTAAATGGTCTTTTAATTCAATATTATATTTTATTATAATGATAATATAATTTTATGTAACCATTAGTAATTTATAAAAATGTCTATAAATTTATCATAATAATTAAATTTCTATTTTTCAAAAAAATATAGATTTTAGTTGAAAAGAATATTTAATATATTTAGAAAATTATTATCATAAAATGTTTTCCAATTTTGGAATCTAAATGCTGAAAATTTATTAGGTAAATTTGTTATATTAGTCTATAATAGTGGAACCTTTTTTGATTGGTGAAATCTAGAAAAACATGATATTTAACATAATAATGTAAATAAAATAATTTATGAGTCATTGAATTTCATGAAACGAACCCTTGGGACCCAATCCCTAAAATACCAAATCCAACCTCAAATAGTTTGGGGTCTAGTGACCAGTGCCATGTAGGCATATAACACACATGGTATATGTTTTCCTAATGCACGTGTACACATAAACACATCTCAAAATATATAAAGTCCTAAAATTAAATGTTCAAGTGTTACAAAAACCATGAAAACATCTATATCTCAAAATAACAGTATAACTGATGTATTGGAAATCATAAGGGCCAAATAAATTCCCACCACAATAGGAAAATAATAAAAAATAATTTGTTTAAGGGGGATGGCTGAATTAAAATTACATTTTTATTTCAAAATCACATTTGAGGAAAATGTGTGAAACCGAAAATATCATCATACATAAAATAACGAAAACAATACTACAAGGAACTATTCCTTTATAGCACCTAAAATGTTATGTCAAGCCTCCACCTCACATGACCGCTTGACAAGCTATCCCGTGTAGGGTTTCACATGCCAGGTACTGATGGAAAATCCATACCCTCTCCTTCATAAAAATCCAAATAGTCATGCATAGATGAAATCAACCTTCTCCGAATCATTATCTGGAGCTTATCCTTTTAGCGAGCTGGTTACATAAACAATCAAAATTCAGAAAAAAAAACAAATCTATAAACTATCTCAAATCCCACTAAATCTAGATTTCAAAACCACCACTGAGAACATTCAAATTTAAAATACATAAAACCACCATGAAGCCATAAAAATCAACATCGATCTCCCTGAATTGGTCACTAGAACTCACATCCCAAAGGAATAAGAAGACTACCACACTCCTCCACCTCAAATAGACAGGAGGAATCCTGGAACCATAGAAGAGAACCATGCAAATAGATGTAGGAAAAATCATCGACGATACCTTGACTTGAAACCATAATGCCACCTTCTATGTCATCAAATCAACTCAAGAATCGACATTATGAGGTATCATCATCAAAAACAGCACATGACAAAACCATCGGAGCAACTCAAAGCGCATCACAGATGCAACTAGAGAAACCAAAACGTGAATCACAGAGGTAACTAGAGGAGCTGAAACGCACATCACAGAGGCAACTGGAGCAACCAGAGATGTACATCATAGAGTATTATAAATTAGAGAATGGCCACATCATAGGGCCTAGAACCACACAACTGGAAACCACAAGAAACTTCAAACAACTTCATCCCAAAACTAGAAAACCTAAAAAAACATGCAAGCAAACAAAAACAAAAACTATCACTGAGAGGGAGAGGGAAATGACACAGGAGAACACCATAGTGAATTATATAGGCATTTAAAGAAATTGAAATGTGCATCGCAGTAGAAACTGAAGTAGCTTATGATCGCATCACAGAAGCAACTGCAGCAACCGGATACGCGCATCACAAATTCCTCTGAAGCCGCATAAGAGCGCATCACAAGTCTGAGGACCACTACTACTAGGATCCAAACCCCCACCTGAACATCACATGCATCAACATTGAAACTGTAATTCCAAATCAACTGGACTCAATGTCACATTATATTCATCAGAACAAAAACCTCACCAAATTCGAGAAAATGAGACTATAAACCTCACCTCCTCCACAAACACTCACATCCATACCTCCAAGAAAACTGCCTCCTAAGCCAGAACCCCATCCACCAACAACACTAGAAACCCCCTTTTCTATCCCACTATTGCCCATTTTTTCAACCAAAAAATTGAAAGAACTGTCGATGAAACAAGAAAACAAATTCAGAGATTGAATGAAACTCTTAATGATTTTGATTACCAATACAATGTTTGTCTATCACCAATCCTCCTCCATTTCCTCCTTTGAGTCCAAGCCCCTACCACCGGAGCAGATGACTGTAGGAGGAAACCTAGTTCAAAGACACCCCCATCATCATGTGAGCAAGAAATCGTCCCAGATCTTTTCTTCGGTGACTATTTGGGATCACCAATATTAGGTTTTCCATATTTAAGTATGGAAACTGGAACAAGGACAGAAACACAGTTTCAAGAATCAGTCGAAAGTGATGCCTAGGCGAGCTCAATCTATGTATTCATCATCAATGCGATGGCTTCATGTATTATTCCATGAATCAGAGCGTAGTCGGAAAAATGGTAATTATAATCTTGTATAGCTCACTCCCCTAGCATTGTTTTCACTAAAGGTTCTCATCTAAGAGGTAATTCTCATTAGGTACCACCAAATAAGTCCTAACTAGATATCCAAGATCCAAACACCCAGATCGGGGATCATTCCCCCGACAAATGGTGAAACTTGAAATCCTTAAAGGAGTATCCTTCTAGATATGGGATCACTTCCCAATTTATAATGACGATGATGATAATTCACAAAACCAATCATAAGGAAAATGTGATAATAATAAAAGATCACACCCAAGGATGTTGGGGTAGACCATGATCTCTAAACAAATATGAAAAATTTAAGGGGATCACAATCCAATTATCAAGACATAATTCCACTATATACACATGTAAGAATTAGACCACGGGGAAGTGCTCAACAAATACTTTTTAGAACTAAAGGGCGAAATGGAATCACATTACCCTTGATGAATTACAAAGAGTAAAAATGGGGTTATACAATGTGTCCCATGATGGTTAAACCAACCTGTGTCCTTCCTCAGGTCTAAAAGCTTAGGCCTCTATCTATCTGGTTGTGCCAATGTACCTTCCCATGTACATGGGTTTTTCATGTGTACCAGCTGACCCTTTCCCATCGTGGGGCTTGGTAAAACCATTATTTATATTTCAAATGTATACTATGGTTATTAACCTTAGTTTTTATCCTTAAGATTAGTGCACAAAAAAATGTTTGTCACATTTAATTATATTAAAAATTCGGTGTTTTGATGTTGTTTTATTTTGAAAAAAAATTAAAGAGAAAAAATAAAATAAATAAATTATGAAAATGATTGAAAATAAATTGGAAACTCAAGTGATAAAAATATATTATATGATAATTTTGATCATGTTTAGTCATTTTTATAGTTTTAATGATATCCTAGTTCTATTTTATGTAATACTCTTCATCTAAGTTGATTAATGTCATATTCCATGATCATTTCCTCTTACTCCCTTGGTCAAATTGTGATAATGATATAACACCATACCAAGATCTCATTTTGGTCTACCATTTTTTCATATGTGAGATATTTTTAGTAAATATATTCAATTGAATTAGGTACTGCCCAATCAATTCTTATTTATCCCAAACAATCAATAACGTCCACTACCCCTCCCACACATATTGATTATCACCGAGTACTTCACCACTAACTATTGATCTACTCAATAGTATATGAACCAAAACCTAGTTAATGTAAATAATGATCATTGATAAAAGAAAAAATAATTTCTTAATCCAAATAGAATCATACATGATAATAAAAACTATTATATTAAATTGAAATCAACTTCACAGAAGAGAGAAGGAGTTTTAATTCAATAAATTGAAATAAATCAAGAACAAAAAAACATAAAACCTAACCTTCCCCAATCACTCATTATTTTACCCTATAATTGATAGAGTTAATATTTTCAATATCATTAATATATTTTCAAGGATTTAATCCCTCTAAATTATTAAATTTGAGTGTGTTTACCTCATTTATGTGTTTTTGGTGTATTTTGGACTTAAATGTGAAAATGTGGTAATTTTTTAAAATTGAAAGTTTTATATAACTTCTGTTTTTCAGCATATCTTTTAAAATATATGTCCAATGTAACTGAATCCTTTTTTGTAGGATTCATGTGATCGTGGGCTTCAAATTTGTCTTCTGGACCAAGATCCAATTCAAAACCCAATGGTACAGAAAAATCAATCAAGTAGAGAACTCAGTCGGTTTGGAAGAATGGACCCCACCACATTAAATCAACAATATCTCCTTCATCCGACCTTCAAATGATGTGCTTTCAGCTGGTGTCAACAAAGGACATTCAAAGTACGGATCACAACAAAATTGATAAAATATGAATCTCATAAAGGAATCTTTTTGACCCTTTCCTAGCATGGGGTGTGGAAAAAACAAATATAAACTATTTTAAAACGTATTACTATGGGTTACCTAGGTTGTCTCCAGAGAGGAGTGCTGAACAATAGTTTTTTTCACATAAAATAATATAAATAAGTTATGTTGTTTTTGAAATTTATTTATTTGGAAAATAAAAGAAATAAACTAAATAAAGTAAAGTAATTAAGTGAAACATTTATAAAATATTGAAAAATGAATTGATTTAAATCAGTGATATAAAATGGTGATCAGGTTTCAATCAGTTTTCCAATTTTAATTCTATCATTGATCACATTACACAATTCTCTACTACTAAATCTTTAAGAGTGAGAATCCACAATCATATCTTCTCACTCCCTTGGTCAAATTAAAAAGTGAGAACAAACCTTACCAAAACCTCAGATTGGTATAATCTACTTAAAATATGTAATAGAGTTGTAGAGAATACCCCGAATTATCTTAGGCAATTCCCAATCTCGTATTTTTTATCCCAAGAAATCATGAACATTCACTACTCCTCACACACATACCGGTGATGACTAAGTAATACACCACTAAATCCTGGTCTATTCCATCATTTATAAACTAGATCCTAGTGGATGGAGATATTTATAATTGACCAAATATAAATAAACAACATTATATAAAATCATATACAATCGTACATGAGAATAAAAACTATTATAAGAAATTGAAACTGATTCGCAGAAGAGAAAAAGAATATTAAAACTATACCTGCAAGAACTCAAGAATTAAAAAAGGTTAAACCAACCCTTCCCCAATCACTAAAAAGATATACCCCACCATGGTAAGGGTAATTGAGTTGAAGGGGGAGGAATAAGTTATTATAAAGCTAAGAATAACAAAAAAAAAGAACATAAATTTTGATCCTCCAGAATCTATCCTCCAGATATATGCCTCTGTTCTGCCCACCAAAATGTGGAAAAATATATAGTTCCCTTCTTATAGAATGTTTTAAATGATTTTTTTTATAGACCATACCAATTTGAGAGTCATTGGATAGCTACAATGAATGATATGACTGAATAAAGGACCATTATGTTTCCTGGCCGCCAAAAACTGTTCCACCTACTATACTTGGATGGGACAAAAAGATTCCTTGATGAGCTTTATATTTTATCATTTTTGTTTTGAACCGTCCTTGGAATGTCCTCCATCTACACCCACAAAATCACCTCAATATAAGGTTAGATGAATGAGATATTGTTTATTTAATTCGGTGTGGTCTATTCTACCAACCTGACTGAGTTCTCTAATTGATTGATTTTTTTGTACCATTGGGATTCGAATTGGGTCTTATTCCAAATGAAAAATTTGAATCACACAAGAATATTAAGCCTAAAAAAAGTATTCACTTCAATTGGACAATATTTTAAAATTTATGCCTGAAAAACAGAATCTATATAAAACTGTTAATTTTACATAATTACCCCATTTTCACATTTAAGCCCAAAATACGCCAAAAACACATAAATGATAAAAATACATTCAAATTGATTAATTGAAAGGGATTAAATCATTGAAAAAATATTAATAATATTCAAAATATTAACTCTATAAATTCTCCTAGAATTATCACTTGGACTCCTAGACAATTCAGAATCAAAATAAAATCGATGTAAATTCAAAACACATATCCATGAGATGAACCAATTTAAAAACATGAAACAAAAAATATTATCCCTCCTAAAACTCTATTATTTCATGTTCTTAATTAAAGATCATTAAATAAATTTACTCTTAATTTCTATTATCCTACACACAAAACCCTTACCTAACTTTCATTATTTCTCATTAAACAAATTTTAAATTTTTAGTAAAGTATTTCTCATCCAAACTCATACACGGGTCACGATAGGCTTGATAAATTCCTACATCTCCACCCGATTAGAGTAAAATACATATTTTTATCATGAGGAAATTTCATGGTTGTTCTATGGATTTATGTTGGTAGGATTTAGATGTGAAAAATTTTGAGGTTGAATGTAGAGGGATTGGCTATTTTTGAAGAAAAATTTCATTACTCAAATTTTCACACAAGTATGGTCTCCTCTTCACTTACCTTAGTAGAAAATAAGATCCTTAATCATGGAATATAATGGAATATTCACATAGTTCGTCATTTCAGTAGAAACCATTTCGAAATTATCAAATATAATATTTCATGAAAGCTCCAGAAATGGCACAACTTTATGTAGAATGATTTTTTTACATAGCAATAACATCTCTTCAGCATTTTATTTCCCACCCAAAGTTTCATAAAATGATCTAGAACAACACAAGAAATCTTCACCCACACTTCTGTTCAAATAGTTCATGAAAGTTCACTTCCAGAGCAGGTTGGATAGGGAAAATTGGCTGGTAATGTGGCTAACCTAACAGGATGTTCATGGAATCTATTGGATAAAAGGATTAAATTTACAAGGTAGTCTAGAATTAAAGGGATTATCATGAAAAGCGGGATTTCAAACCAATGAAATTTCTGAATCATTTAAAACACATTTACCCCAAACCCTAATGTTTTGAAAGAAATAAATCTAATTCTGGTTAAAATAAGCATGGTTTGGTTCTCTCAAGAACTGAGGTGAATGTAAATAATATGAAAATTATAGGTTCAGAAGCCTCACAGGAATGTGATTTCAAATATAAAGATAGTGATATGTGGCATGGGATTAAAAAAATAGAGTATTTTTCTTGAAATTCCCAAATAATTGAACTTGAAACAATGTCATTTTCAGTAATAATTTAAGCTTAGTTTCATGGAATAAATTATTTCTCCAATGGAAATGGTTTTTAAAAAATGTCAAAGATAATCATTTCAGCACAAAAGTTTCAAAAACACAGAAAATTTGAAAAATAAACACACAATATTTGAAACACAGACATGTTTTTAAAACAACTAGGAAAACAAAAAACACATAAAAATCCTAAACTACAAAGGTTCCCTCCCCCACACATAAATGATGCAGTGCCAGCAATGCATTCAAATGGATTTAAAAAATAAGAATATTTTAAATTGAATAACATAAATCATGAAACTATAAAGGATAGGTATGACCTAATAGAGTTTCATGATGAACAGGTTGGAGGAGTGTGATCTCCTCCATTGTCTCAGATGGGATGGTCCCAAGGAATTTATTCAACCTATACCCATTGACAGTGAATCGATCCTTCCCTACATCCTTCAAAATATTCAACACACCAAAATGATATAGATGAGTAACTATAAATGGACATTCCCACCGAGAACTATGTTTACCTACCATTATCTTGAGTCTTGAATTGAATAACAACACTTTGTATCTAGGATGAAAGTCTTTTGGTTGGATCATTTTTTCATGAGCCACTCTTGTTCTCTATTTTTAAATCCAAGAATATTCAAATTCTTCCCTTATTATTTCTTCGAGCTCATGTCGCTACAAACTTCTATTTTTCCTAGCAATTTAATGATCTAGATTCATCTTCCTCATAACCTAGTATTCCCTTTGTTTCAATTCCATAGGTAGGTGACATCATTTCCCATAAATCAACCTATAGGGACTCATTCCAATTGGGTTTTTGTAGGCTGTCCAGTAAACCCATAATGCATCTTATAACATTTGGATCCAATAATTCCTAATTAGATTAATCACCTTTTCAAAAATTCCATTGATTTCCCTATTAGACACTTAAATTTCCCCATTAGTTTTTGGATGATTGGGAGTTGATTTTTTATGATTCACCCCATACTTTTCCAACAAAGCCTCCATTATCCTATTTCAAAAGTGAGTCTTTTGATCACTAATGATGGTTCTGGAAACTCCTAACCTACAAAATATATTAGCCCTGACAAAATCACAAACAACTTCAGCATATTGATTCCTGGTGGCTTTTTCTTCCACCCATTTGGAAACATAATCAACAATAAAATGAATATAAGAATTTACAAATGACATTGGGAAAGGGTCATGAAATCTATCCCCCAAACATAACTAATTTATCAAAAATTTACTGACTTTTATGGAATTTTTTGTCTCTTTGAAATATTTCCTGTAAACTGACATTTTTCACACCATTTTCAAAATTCATGATAATATTTGAAAATTTTTGGCCAATAATGTAAATAATTTAACACCTTTCTTTCTATTCTTTGAGGTCCAAAGTGACCTCCACAAGCTAATATGTGAAAAAACTTAAAAACTGATTCAATTTCATTTTTAGGCAAACAACTTGTTATCATTTGGTCATTGAAAGTCTTACAAAGAAATGGATCATCCTAGATGTAATATTAGAATTCAGATTTCAATTTGTGAATTTGGTGATAATTTAAATGATATGGGCCCTGAGATGTTACCAAATAATTTACCATGTCAGAATTCCAAGGTACTTCTCCTTCAATCATGTACAACTGATATCCTGGAAGGCGATCATTTAGTGGTTCAGTGTTTGCAATTCCAACTTCAGTGGTGTTGGGTAGTCTATATAAGTGATATGCCACTTAGTTCTCAGATCCCTTATTATCTTTGATTTCTATGTTAAAATCCTGTAGTAGTAACATCTATCTCACTTTCCTCGGTTTTGCTTCATCCTTCTTCATCAAGTACTTAAGTGCCGCATGATCAGAAAACACAATGACTTTATTTCCATGTAGATATGATCTAAATCATTATAAATAAAAAAAAACTACTAAAAACCCTAATTCTATTATTGTGTAGTTGAATTGAGCCGCATCTATGGTATTTGAGGCATATGCAATGACTTGTGGCCTTCCCTCAATTCTCTGAGAAAGTATTACTCCAACTGCTTGGTTTGAAGCATCACAAAGTACTTCGAATGGTTATTCCCAATTGGGTGGATGCATTACTGGTGGTGTAATCAATCTCATTTTTAATAATCAATGTATTTTATAAATAAACCATTGAAATTGAAATCAGCATCATTCAAAATGAATCTAGAGAGCGGCAGAGAAATCTTACTGAAATCATTGATAATTCTTCTGTATAATCCTTCATGTCCTAAAATGATCTAACATGTTTCCCACAATTTGGGTAAGGAAAAGAATTTATCACTTCAATTTATGATTTATCAACATCAATGCCTTTCTAAGAGATGAAATTCCCAAGTAAAATTCCTCTCTAAACCATAAAAGGACACTTTCCAAAATTCAAAACAAGATTGTTTTCAAGGAATGTTTTCAAAAAAAATATTCAATATTTTTCAAAAAATGGTCAAAATAATTTCCAAAAAATGTGATATAATCCAATAAAACCTCCATTAAATCTTCAATGTGATCAGAAAATAAACATACTATACACATCTGAAATGTACGTGGGGCATAACACAATCCAAATGGCATCCTTTGGTATGAAAAAGTACCAAAAGTAAAAGTAAAGGTAGTCTTCTCTTGATCCTCGGGAGCAATGGGTACATGAAAATAACCTATAAATCCATCCAAAAAGCATTAATGATTTCTACCTGCCATCCTCTCTAGTATCTGGTTAATGAAAGGGATAGGGAAATGATCTTTTCGAGTGACCTAATTCAACTTCCTAAAGTCTATGCATACTCTCCATCTATTTTGAATTCTCACAGTGATTAAATCATTCTTTTTATTCCTCACAATGGTTAGGCCGGTTTTTGTTGGGACTACATGGATGGGGATAACTCATTTTGAATCTGATATGGGATAGATGATCCCAAAATCTAAAATCATCTCAATCTCTTTTTTCATAACCTCCACCAGGGTGGGGTTCAACCTCCTTTGGGGTTGACTAACAGGTTTGGAATCTCCCTAAAGAAAAATTCTATGTGATAATATTTTTGGGTGTATACTTGGGATATCACCTAATATCCACTCTATTTCTTAGGCATTCTCTCTCCAAAGCTCAATAAATGATATTTCTTCAGTTTCAGATAGATTATTAACAATTCTTACTGGTAATTTCTCTCCCCCAATAAGGAAAATATATTTTAAATCAGTGGGTAGTGGCTTTAATTCTAGACCAGGAGGATGCTCAAGGGATGAAACTAAATTGAGGTTCTCCACTTCTAATGGTTTTACATACTGAAAACAATAAATAATATCATTTCTATTATCATTTAATAATTTATCAATGAAATCATATTTTACCTCTTCTTCCAACAGAAAATTAGAATCATCAAGAGTTTGGGCATCCATATGCTCAGTGATATTTTTAATGGAAAAAATCTCTCCTAATGATAAAAATTATTGAAACATACATTATTATTTAATTGGTTCTATTCCATATTCATAGGAGAGTGAGAAGAGTGAATGATTATCAAATGGGTTCCTCATGGATTCAAAAATATTGAAGGGGATAGTGCTATCTCCAAACTCCATGATAAGTGTCCCATCATGGACATTAATGATGGTTTTTGCCAACTTCAATATAGGTCTCCCCAAAATGATTGGTGAGTGTGATGGAATCCTATAATCTTCTTTATTCAACACATAAAATTCAGTAGGGAATAAAATATCTTTGACTTCTACCAAAACATCCTCCAGAAATCATACTGGGAAAACTATGGATCTATATGCACGATGGACCACCACTCTAATGGGATTCTAGTCTCCCATATGCAAAGAAGTATATACATAATGAAGAAATACATTAATTGATACACCTAAATCTCCCAATGTATTAGATAAATTTAACGAACTGATGGTGCATGGAATAGAAAACATCCCAGGATCTTTACATTTGGTTGGAAATTGTGGTGTGATAAGGGCTGAGACACTTCTTACCAAACTGATCCTCTCATTCCATTTATGTCTCCTCTTCTTGGTGAAAATATACTTCAAAAAGGTAGAATACATTGTAATTTTTTTGACTGCTTCATGCAGAGGTATACTGATTTCCACTTTCTGGAAGGTTTACAAAATTTCTTTTTGCAGTATTTATTCTTGAAACCACTTTGATTCAATCATACATTATGGAAATAGTGGTGTTATATCTTTATTCTCCCTTTTTTTCCTTTGAAATGGTGTTTCTCGTTTCGTCCTCCATGGCCAATCCTTATCCTCCTCCTCCTTCTTACATTCTTCCAGATGCATTTTCATATAATTTTCATCATTTCCAACATCATTCTCTCATAGATTAGGTATTCTTGTTTCAAGTTCAATGGCGGATGGGGGTGGGAGTTCTTTTCCACTTCTTTTAGTTATAATACTAACATTCTCTTTTGGGTGTGGGATTTTTTGGGAATGGAGTTTACCTTGATTTTAGGTCATAATGTCCATAATACTTTAAATCTTGTTAGACAAATCATTAACAGTGTCTTTCAATCCATCAAACTCATATTTTTGTTGGGTTTGAATTGGAGGTTGTGCACTAGTGGATGGCTTCTCATAGTTTCATTGGAGAGTGGTTATTTTTTGGTAAGAAGGCTAGTTATAAGACCGTTTCTTTTGAAATTTTGGTGGATTCTGGAATTGATTTGGGAATAGTAGTTGGTTTTGAAACTAGTTTTGGTGTGGGGATCTACCTTGATTCTGCTGATTTACAAACGCATATGGGACTTGGTTAGGATCTCTCCCTCCTTGATTTTATTGGAACTATCTTGGATGCAAGGTTTCTGCACATGTTTCCATTCCCTGTATTTCAGAACATTGGTCAGTGAAATGATCAGGTGATGAGATTAACTACATACCATAGCTGATGGTTGTTGGTCACAAACATGCTACAAGGCCATCTGTCTCACCAAACATGTAATTTCATCAATCCTAGTTTCTAATAAAGGTGATGGATGAGAAGTGTGTACCTCATGAATACCTCTTGTTCCAAAATGCTGAAAGTTCTAGGAAATCTTCTCAATCAATCCCTTGGCTTCTTTAGGTTACTTTTCAATCTGTGCACCTCCAGATGATGCATAAATAATGTTTCTATCACTGTCCAATAGTCCTTGATAGAAGAATAAAAGAAAGTGATGTTCCTCAATGTCTTGATGCAAACTACTAGCACATATCTTCTTAAATCTCTCTTAATAATCATAAAGGGTTTCTCCATATGATTGTCGTATGACATAGATTTCCTTTTGAATGGTTGTGCTTCTAGAGGTGGGGAATAATATTTTCACAAAACATGTTACCAGGTCATTCCAGTCATGTACATCTCTTATTTGGAGGTTGTACAAGCATTCTTTAGCAGCTCCATCCAATGAAAACGGAAATGCCTTCCACTTAACCATCTCCTCAGTAACTCCACGGGTTATGAAAGTTGAGAAAATATATGTGAACTCTTTAATGTGTTAGTTTAGATATTCACCAGCCAAACCATGAAACATTGGAAGCAAAGGAATCATATTAAGTTTCATTTCAAAATAATTTTGTAACACTGGCATGAAAAGTTGATTGTTTTGATTAAGGAATTGTGGTGTGCAGAGGTCTTTAAGAGTTAGGTTTTGATTTTCATCCATGATGACAAAATCAGAGTGAACACCAGATGTTTCACTTGAGTCTACAAGGGTAATTTCATCAAATTCAGATTGAAAATTAATTTTTCTTATTCTATTCAACAAGGTTCTTTAAATTTTTGGATCTATCGGTAATGTTTTAGTTTTTGAGGTCCTAGTCATGCAATTTTGAAGAGAAAAGATGAGAAGAGAAAAAAGAAAATAAAAGAAATGTTGGCGCGACCACCCCGACAACGACACCATGTTTTGATACGTTCTTGTTGTGGGGTGTGAAAAAAAATATAACCTATGTTAGAATGTATTATAGTGGGTTACCTAGGTTGTCTCCAAGGAGGAGTGATCAACAATAGTTTTTTTCACTTAAAAGAAGGGAAAGAATTGATGTTGTTTTTGGAATTTTTTGATTTGGAAATTACAAGAAAGAAACTAAATAAAGTAAAGTAATTAAGTGAAAGTTTTAAAAGAAATTCACAAATGATGTGATTTAAATCAGTGATATGAAATGGTGATTAGTTTAGGGTTTTTTTTCAATTATAATTCTATCATAGTTCACTTTACCCAATCCACTTCTGCTAAATCATTAATATTGAGAATCCACAATCATTTCTTCTCACTCCCTTGGACAAATAAAAATGTTATAATAAACCTTAATAAAACCTCAGATTGGTTTTTTATCCTTCTAATGTGTAATATATTTTTAGTGAATACCCCAAAATATCATAGGAAATTCCCTATCCGGTATTGTTTATCCCAAGTAATCATGAATGTTCACTACTCCTCACACATGTACTGGTGATCACAGAGTAATACACCACTAAATCTTGGTCTATTCCATCGTTTATAAAACAGATCCTAGTGGAGAGAGATATTTATCATTGACCAAATATAAATAAAGAATAGAATCTAAAATCAGATACAATCGTACATGATAATAAAAACTGTTATAATAAATTGAAATTGATTCGCAGAAGAGAAAAGAGGATATTAAAACATTAAATGTAAGAACTCAATAATTAAAAAACGGTAAACCTACCCTTCCCCAACCACTCAAAAGTTATACCCCACCATGGTAAGGGTAACTAAGATGAAGGGGGAAGAAGAAGTCATTACAAAGATAATAAGAACAAAATAAAGAAAAGAAAGAACATAAATTTTGATCCTCCAGAATCTATCATCCAGAAGTATGACTCTACTCTGCCAACCAGCTGGCCAAAACACACTGAGAACCCTTCTTATAGAATGTTGGATATGAAGTTTTCTATCAACTTGAAAAATTTTAGAGTCATTTGACATGTTTAAATAATGATATGGATGAATAAATGACCATTACAGGATGTTGGCTACCAAAAACTGTTTCACACACTCCCTGAGTTATTCCACATTTTTTGTGGTTGGGTGCACTCAGTCAACAAGATTTTTTTTTCAACTTTGTTGATTTTTTTGGGAATTTTTATGTTCAAATCAGATGATTTTCCATAAGAAGTCGAATCCAAAAAAATAAATTATTTCAAAAAAAAACTAATCACCTAAAATTTATCAATATTTTAAACTATATCAATATTTTAAAATTTATGCTCAAAATACCAAAGTGATTAAAATCTATTAGAGTTCTATATTTAATAAATTTTCACATTTTATCCCAAAACACACCGAAAATCCTTAATTACTTAATTTAATATTGAATTGATAAATTAGTAGGGTTCAAATCATTGAAAAATTGATGAAATGTGATGAAGATATTATCTCTATGAATTCCACCACACATACTACATATACTCATGGACAGGTTGGAATAAAAAATCATTTAAAATTCAGAACACATAGTCATGGGATCGAGAAATATTTTAATTAGAAGAAAACATATCATGACTCATAAAAGAAAATTATATCAAGTTATCCATTTAAATCATTATATCTATTTGAACTTAATTTTTCCTCCCATGAACACAACACATCGACCTCACATGAATTTTATCTTATCTTAAAAATGTAAATTTTCAATAAGGGCCTTCGAGTAAAAACTCATGGAACAGTCACCACAAGATTGATAAATTCCTACGTATGCACTCAATTGGAGTTATGGAAATGTGATTATTATGATGAATTTTTAGGTTTGTTTTGTGTATTTTTGTTGGTTGGATCTGGATGTCAATAATTATGAGGACAAATTACGAGGGATTTGTTATTTTTGTAGAAAATTTTCATTATATTAATTTTCACTCATGTTTGGTCATATACTAGATCCTCATAATAGTTGATCATATCCATATATTATATGAATTTATTTTTATTCTAAATAAGACACATTTTAAAAATAATCATACTTATGACAAGAACTACTTCAAAAAACATTTGATATATGTTATTAAATTATTCAGATAGGCACATTTTTATTTCTCCATTGGTATCTTAAAAAATATCATATTCATTTATCTTGAAAGCTCCAAAAATTTAATTAATTCAATAGAATAATTTTTTAGTAATGAAATACTCTCATTAATATTTTATGTCCCACTAAAAGTACTTGTAAATGAGGTAGGAGAACACAAGACATCTTACAAAGACTTTGAATTTTAACTACATCTTGAAATTTCAGTTTAATAAGAGGTTATATAGAGGGAATTGGAATGTAATGTGGTTAAAATAACATGATTTTCATTCCTTTTAATAGCAACATAGATTAAATAAACAAAATTTTCTCTAATAAAACAATTCATTTGAAAAATAGGGATTTCAAACAAAAAAACGGTTCAATCATTTAAAACAGTCGTACCTAAAACCCTTATACTTTTATATAAAAAATTCACATCCTTAACATTTTATTTATTTTTTATAACCCCATTTCAAGGGATGAGGTGGACCCCTTAAAAATCTTTAAGGATTAATAGACAATTACATGACCTGTAGGTCTTAGAGGAGAAAATCGAGACAAGACCACCTGGAACTTACACTCCACAACAACTATCATGATATCAATATTCCACCTTCACAAGGATGGGGGGATAGTTTTCCTATACATATCTTCAAAGACCAAATACCGATTGAAATTCCATACCTTCTAAATCATCCAATTCTGGTTAGCTCTATTTAGGTGAATGTGCCTAGTTTGAATCCTCTTATGGAGTTGGGTCCCTTGTAATCTTGACTAGTTTTATCTATATTTTTTATGTGTCTTGAATTCCTTGGGGTTTCATGAAGGCCTTGAGGATGATTGAAGGCCTTGACAGACAACTGGCCCAATGGCCATGGGTGGCCTCAATACCTTGCAAGACCCAAAGACCAAACTGGTGGCCTGAAGGCCCATATGGAAGAATCATTCTAGCTACTATCATAATGAATAGTACCTAATAAAGTACTACTATATTACCCCATAACATATTTCTCCACTTGTATTTGATCTCAGGTCTCTTGTATGCACTTTTTGAGTCATCACCAAATAAGAAAAGGCTCATCTACTAATAGGAATCATTCAATTCTAGTTAAATCAAGAATGAATTATTTATGTCAATAATTGAGGTAACTATAAATAATTTGAAAAAATTGTTCATAATCCTCCTAGTAATTTTATGTCAATTATAATGATAGTGGACAATGGAATTGGATTCAAAAATCATATGACTTGTCTACAAATTCCCCAAATATTTGAACTATAAACATAGTCATTTTCGGAATTAATTTGTGCTCAATTTCAAGGAATATATTTTACCCCTCATAGATAAGGGTTTCAAAAAAATGGAAATGATAATAATTTCATGTCACATTATTCAAAAAGAAAAAAATTAAATTGTATGAAAAAAAATTGTGCAATTTTTTTTTTAATTTTTGGAAAATAGAAAATCAAAATAAAAATTGAAAATACTAAAATTAAAAGGTTCCCTCCCCTACACATAAATTATTTTGTTCCCTCAATTTTCTAAGGTATATTGTAACATGTAAGAATATTTTAAATTGAATCAAAACAATAATGAAAGTGTCAATGAGAGGTATAAAATAATTGAATTTATTGGTAAACTTGTTGGAGGAGTTTAATCTCATTCACTAGATCTAATTGAATGTTCCTAGGGAATTTCTTTAGCCTGTGTCCATTAATAGTGCTGGAATACTACTCTCCATAATTAATAATCTACATATCACCAAAATGTTATATATTTGTAACTATAAATTAACCTTCCAATCTAGAACGATGTTTACTTAAAATTGGTTTGAGTATGGAGATGAATTATATAAATTCTTCTCTATAATGGAATCCCTTTGGTTGGATTTTCTTAACAATAGATACTCTTGTTCTCTCTTTGTAAATCCTTTAATTTTAAAAATCTTCTTTTCTAATTTCTTCCACCACTTATAACGTAAATCTTCCAACTTTTCCAAGAACATTCAAAATCCTAATTCATCATTCTCATATCCCAAAATGCCTTATGCTCAAATTCCATAGGATGGTGAACACTTTTCTTGTAAATAAAACTATATGTAATCATTCTTATTTGGTTTATATAGGCTTACCTATAATCCCATAATGTATCCTCTAAATTTTGGTTCTAATTCTTCATGTTTGGTTTAACAGTATTTTCCAGAATTCCTTTGATTTCCCTATTCTTCACTTTACATTGTACCTCAGTATATCGATGATAGGGAATTAATATTTTATTATACACCCCATAATTTTTTTATAATCACAAGTTATCCATCTAAGAAATTTAATCTTTGATAATTGATTATGGATTTGGTAACACCAAACCTAAAAATTTGATAGCCCAAAAAAATTACAAACTATAGCATCATCAATCATATTGGATTTTTCCTCCAACCATTTTGATACACAATAAACTGTATGAAATTTATTAGATTTACCAAATTATAATGGGAAATTCCCAATAAAATATAACCACCATAAAAAAAATATCTAACAAATTTATTTACCTTTGAGTCATTTATTGTCTCTTTGAAATATTTCTAGAAAAATGACATTCACAGTCCTTTTGGAAAATTGAAAAGCATCTTTAAAATGTGTGGGAAAAAATACCAATACTAAAACCTTCCTTACATAAAATTATGTCCAAAAGTGGCCTCTACATGATAATGTGTGGAAGAAATAAAATTTATATTTAATTTCAATTTTAGGAAAACATCCTATTATCCCATGATCATTGAAAATATAGAAATGTAATGTATCTTCAAAAAATGTAATATGTGGATTAAGATATTAGATTATAATTTTTGTTTAAATTTAAATGATATGGGACATGTTATGTTACCAGATAATTGACCATATTAACATAACTAGGCACTTCTCCCTCAATCAAGTAAAATCGCTCTCTTGAAATGTGACCATTCAGTGGGCATTTGAATTAATTTTCACCATCAGTTGTGTTGGGTAGTCTAATTATGTGATCGAAAAAATATTTCTTGAATGCCTTTTTTTATTTTATTTCTATGTTTATCTCTTGTATTATTATCATCCATCTCGCTAGGATTAGTTTAAAATCATCAATTTTTATCAAGTACCTAAGAGGTACCCATTTATAATTAATAGTGATTATAGTTTCATGATTATATGATCTATAAATAATGAAAAACTACTGAAAACACTATTTACATTGTAGTGTTATTTAATTGAGATAAAAATAAGTTTCTCAAGGCCTATTAAATTATATTTTTCCTTCCCTCAATTTTCTAACAATGAACTACTCCAACTTCTTTATTAGAATCATAATAATGTAGCTTAAATGGATCTTCTCAATTTTGGGGAAACATCATTTGTGGTGTCATCAACCAACTCATTAACATATCAAAGGATTACCTAAATTAACCATTATAATCAAAATTATTATCCATAAAAAGTAATCTATAGTGAGAGAGAAATTTTAATAAAAAAGTGATAATCCTCCTTTAGAATCATGCATGTTTTGAAAATTCTCTAACATGCATCTATATGTTTTGTAAAGAAATGAATTTGTCCCTTCCATTTTTAATTTTTTTAAATTAATTTCTTTTTTTCAAATGAAATTAATAAGTACTATTCATATATTAACCATGAAATGAATAATTTCAAAATTTAAATTAATATTTTTTTACAATGTAGGGTTTTGAAACATTTATCTTATTTTCCAATTAATTGTCTAAAGAATCTCCAAAAACTGTGAAATAATATGCAAAAACATCCAAGTAATTTTCAATGGTATAAGATAATACGCTTACCAAGCACCAATTTATTGTACATAGATAACTATGTTATCAAAACAGAATCATTTTATACGAAACATTTCCCAATCAAAATGTAAATGTATTATTCTCTTTATCCATTGAAGAAATGGGTACCTAGAAATAACATGAAAATCTATCGAAGAACATTAATGAGTTCTCCCTTTCAATATCTCTATCATCTAGTTAATAATTGGGTAGAGGAAATGATATTTATATGTGACATTATTTAACTCCATGATATCTATGCATACTCTCTAGCTATTTTTAAATCTCATAGGGATTATATAATTCTTTTCATTCTTCAAAGTGTTTAAGATAATTTTTTTGGAACTCCCTCAATATAGATAAACCACTCTAAATCTTAAATTAGATAGATGATCCCATCTACCAAGAGATTATAGATCTCTTTTTTCAGAACCTTCATCATGGTGGGATTTATCCTCCATTGGGGATATCTTATAAGTTTGTAATATTCCTCTTTATGAATTATATGTGGACATATTTTTTGGTTTATTCCAATGATATCACCTAAGATCCACCCTATATATTTTAAATTATTTCTGAAAATCTAAATTAAAGATTCATCTTGAGTTTTATATAGATTATTATATATTATCACTGGTAATTTATCACCCTCCATGATGAACAAAAATTTTAAATCACAGGGGAGTGTTTTTAATTCTAGATATATAGGATTCGTAATGGTTGAAATAAAATTTAGTTTCCATATTTTTGAAGGATAGACCTCTGGTACACAAAATATTTTTTAATCTTCATCAACATTTAAAAATTAATCAATTAAATCTTAGTTTACCTCTTCTTCCCATAGGTAATTATAATCTCATATGTTTTGGGTATTCACATGATTAGTGATATTTTCAATGGAAAAATACTCTATTATGTCTAAGAATTCATGGTACATAACTGATTCTTCAATTGGTTCAACTCCAAATTCATGGGAGATATAAAATATTGAATGATTGTGTGATGGGTGCCTCATAGATTCAAATATATTTAAGTGGATAGTGTTATCATTAAACTCCATGGTGATGTCCCTTCATGGAAATTGATGATGGTTTTGGTTGTCTTTTAGAAATACATTTGATTGGTGAGTGTGATATGATCCTATATTCTTCCATATTCAGAAAATATATTTCATATGGGAATAATATATCTTTGACCTTCATAAGGTCATATTCTAGAAAATGTATTGGGAAAACTAAGGATTTTTTTTGAAACTTAATCCCCACATTTTTGGGAATCAAGTCTCCCATATATAATGATGTGTATACTGAGTAAAAAATTAAATTAATTAAATAATTTATATAAGATAAATCATTATAAAAATTAAAATATCTAATGGATTATAAATTGAAAATATCACTAGAAATTGACATTGGGTTCACAACTCTGGTGTGAAAAGAGCTATAGAACATCTTCCCATGTTGATATTCAAATTCCCATTTAGTATTCTCTTATTTGTGTGAAGATCCTTCAAACAATAATCATACTTTGGAAATTGATCGACTGCATAAAATAAGGGGATATTAATATCAACTTTCTGAAAGATCTCAAGAATTTATTTGTGTAGTACTTCTTCATACAATCACTTAGATTCAATCATTACTGATGGAAATGGTGGGATTAATTCTTTATTCTCTTTTATTTCCACTAGAATGGTGATTATTTCCTCCCTAGCCTATCATTATCTTCATCCTTATTCATTTATTATTCTAGGTTAATTTTAAAAGAAGTTTTTGAATTTTAACTTCATTATCTATCATAAAATGTGTCCATATTTGAGGTTTAAGGTTTTCTAGTGGTGGATGGTCTCTTCCACTTTTTTTTGTTATCATGTCAAAATTATTCAGTTTTTTAGGATTTTTTGGGAAGGATGTTTTACTTTATTACGTCACATAATTTCCATAATACTATTGAATTGATCAGTTTGATATTAAAATGTTATCTTCCAAACCTAAAAATTTGGTTTGTAGCTACACCTCATTAGTTACTGGTGCAGCTGTGGAAGACTAATAATAAATCTTTATTTGGGAATGTGGTGAATGAATGACTTGTTTTTGGTGAAAGGAATGTTTATAGGATTGTTGGAATGGATGGGGGTTCTGGTATTTCTATTAATGAGGAGATATATTGCAGTTATTTTGGAATCCATATCTTGGTTGGGTTTGGGATTTTCATGGATGATTTGAATGGTATTTTCTTTTGTTAATAGGCTACAACATAATGTTTACTCCCTTTCACTTCTAATCACTAGTCATCATAAGGATAAGAAGAAGATCATAAACCACATACTTGTATTAATCCATGTTGTTCCTTTCCATTGTTCAATAACATTTTTTGAAAAAATATATTGAGTTCGTGCATTTCATTTTGGATTGTTAAACCAGAGGTTCTCACCTCTTGGATTCCCCATGTTCATATACCTCTACCACCAAATTTTTATGTGACTTGAGAAACCATCCCAATAGACCTCTATCATCTTTAATTGACTTTTCAATGATGGATCCTCCAAATGATAAATCTATCAGATTATGAACATTGTCTAGAATTCCTTGGTAAAATACACTACCAAAAAATTTGAATCAATGCCTTTTATTTTTTAGTGATGCTTATAATGATCTTAATCCATTTTACAGAGTTACTAAAATATATATATAAATTTAGTGTCACTAATTTATAAATTTCTATCATCATGGGTAATTAATTAATATTATAAACATAATTAATT
Organism: Viscum album; assembly: GCA_963277665.1. Lineage (NCBI taxonomy): Eukaryota > Viridiplantae > Streptophyta > Magnoliopsida > Santalales > Viscaceae > Viscum > Viscum album. The sequence continues at coordinate 1,060,024,235 of OY728120.1, read as the reverse complement.
AATGCCTTTTATAAACATCACCAAATTACTGAAATTTATAAAGGTCTCTAATTAATGACACCTCATTTATTTATTTATTTTAGAAACATTGGTAAATCACATATCATTTATCGATTATTCTAATAAACCCCAATGTTTTTTTAAAGATGCTTATAAATGTCCCCAAATTAATTTTTAACATTTCTAATTAGAGACTCCTCATTTAACAAATTTTTCTAGGACCTTCAATAAATGTTTTATGACATTCATATATGTTCATGTTTTATTGATTACGTTAACTTCACAATATTTTTTAAGATGATAATTATTCCCAAATGATCACATATGTACCCTACGTTAAAACCCCCTGTGCCTACTATAGTCCCTCCCTTCCAACATATCCCCACCTATTGTGCATTACATCCTCCCATGCTCAACCCCCGCCCACCTCATCAATTTTCCAATACTCCCTCTTCCCAACTATGTCCCATGTGTACTCCTTCCGCTAGATCATCCCTAGTTGTAGTCATGTACTCCTCCCATTCTCATGTACATCAATGCCTGTCCCTCACTGTTCCACAAATCCTAACTCACATAAAAGGAGAAATTCACCTCTATAAGGATTTGATTCAAGGACTTCAAGTGTACAAACGAATGTGAGAACCAAAAAAATAATTTTGTATATCTGCTAACTTGTTATACTATCTTATATATATAAATATATTCATATTTCTATATTGAAAAAACAATATTATATATATACATTAATATATTTGTGTTTATTTTTTATTTTTTTATTTTTTTTATATTTTATATTTTATGTACATATTTGTATATATATTTATATTATATTATTTATAGGTGTGTGTTAATATTAATATATATGTTTATAAAAAATGTTTATATTAATATATATTTTTATATATGTGTGGGTATGTGTGTGTGTGTGTATAAATAAATAAATAAATATAAATATATAAGTATGTATATATAATTTTCCACATTTTAAAATACTGGTATAAATTTTCCTAAAATATGAATGTTTTATTAACAACATCACTGAATATATATATATATATATATATTGATATATGTCTCTGGCTATATTTATATTTATATATTTGATTATATATGTGTGTATGTATTTATATTTATTAATATATATATATATCTAATTACATATTTACATTGATGAGGTGAAATTGGATATATATATATATAATGATGTCTCTGAAAAATTTCAATAATTTAGGAATATGTTTCTGAAAAATTACTATATTAGTGATGTTTTTGAGGAAACGTCACTAATTTATCTATATATTTAGAGAAACATCACTAAATTAGAAATCTATTTAGGAAAAATCACTAAATTAGTTGAGTTTTTGAGGATCTTCACTATATTTATGATATTATTTGTGTAATGAGACTAAATTAATGGCAATTTTTGGGGTCTTCACTAAATTGGAGACAATTATAGTGAAAATTCCCTAAATTAGAGATGTTTATGCGGAAATGTCACTACATTAGACATAATTTTGTTTATACTTCACTAAATTATAGATGTTGTCCAAAAAATACATTAAATTACAAACACTTCCATGAATATTCACTAAATGAATGAATTTTCCTAAAAACACAACTAAATTAGTAATGCTTTCTAAAAACATTACTAAATTTCTAATTAGTAATGTTTTTAATAAGCACCACTAAACAAAATTCTAAATTACAGTTTTTTGTAGTAAGAACAAAATAAATTGGTGTTTCTCCATTTCTTACTGTCAATTGATGGCGTAGAGATTCTTGAAACTCTCAAAATACTCATTGAGGGTTTCTCCAACTGAATTCTATTTCATGTAATTCTATTTTTTGATGGTGGTTCTCCTGGATGGGTGAGATAATATCTACATGATGAATATTTTTATATATTCTCAATTTTTGATCTTCCTTTGTTTATTATTTTACAATAATTATTTATCTACACATTCAAGTGAGAATGGGAATTACATCCACTATAATGGGTCTTTCGGTTCTTCTCTTCGCCAAAAGCTTGTGCAAGTGTTGTTGAATTCTTTCATGTGAAGTATTGGTTCTTCTCCTATAATACCAAGAAACATTGTAAGCACAAGAAACATATTGACACATAATTAAAAATATTTTTGGTGCATTAGGTTAAATGAGTTGGTTATTTTGAATTTAAAATTGATGCATGTACATATTGTGTAGTGATTTTTTGGGATCTCCTTCCATAATTTAATGATTAGAGTGAACACTAACTTTGTCACATGAATTTAATAGTTTTATTCATAAAAATATTCTTCCAAGTATTATTTTAGTAGGTGTGTTCATGTTCTTTAAATTATTGGATCAAATTCAATTTATGATTCGTTTTAGTTTCATGTCATTTAGTTTTGAATGTAATTTTCATGTTGTCTTGTTGCACTACCGCCCTTGAAACACTGTGAATATTGATGCAAACCTATCGTGTGGTGTGGGAAAACAATTTTTTATATTACCTATGTATAGTATATTTTGTTATCTCTAGGTTGTGTCCCTATGAGGAGTGCACACAAAACTATTTTTAAATTATAATTTGAGGGAAAATGTGGTGTTTTTTAGTTAATTTTTTATGAGAAAAATGAAAGATATGAAATAAAATAAGGTTGTTAATAAAAATATTGAAAATAAATTTTAAACATAAGTGATTGATAACTATTAAATATGAAGGGTGATCAGTACATGGTTGGTTTTCAAATTTTAATTTTATCCTAGTTTTATTTCATCTAATACGCATATTCTATATTCATTAAAGTGAGATTCCATGACAGTTTCCACTTGATCCTTTAGTAAAATCGTGAAAGTGAGAGAAAACCATAATATATCCTATTTTATTCTAATATCCTTCAATATGTGAGATATTTTTAGTGAATATAGTCAATTAACATTTGAAATACTTAATCAAGTCTGGCTTATCCAAAATAATCATGAGCATCCAGTACCCCTACCACATGTACTCACAATAATCATGTAATTGACCACAAAAAACCATGTATATTCAATTGAATATAAAATATAACCATGTGGATTTTGATAATGATAATTAAAAAAATAAAAAATAATAATCAAAAACCAAATATGATCATACTTGATACTAAAACCCACTATATAAAATTGTATGTTACTTCTCATAATAGAGAAATATTTTCAATTAAATAAAGTGAATTAACTATAGTATTAAAAAAATAAAAAACATACACTTCCCCTATAAATTTTAAGTTTACCCCACCATGTAAATGTTAAATATCAATTATGGGGATGAATAAAGAATTGAAAATCTATGTTGAAGAAAACAAAGAAAAAAAGCTAAAATGGTCTCCTCCAGAATATTCCAACCAATTTTTTCTCATATTTCAGAAACTTTATGAATGAATCTATTTAACATTAATTCTGATAAGTCACTCAAAATTTAATTTATATCGTCCAACTAAATTTCAAATCCATTGGATTTGTGTCAAAGATGTTGGGAAAAAATTGACGATTCTCCGCCTTTCTAGAAAAATGTGTCCAAAATTATCCTTCATTTTGGAGAATCCAATATCTTCATTAATGAGGAAATAAATCCATTATCATTAATTTTAAAATGATCATTTGAATTAGTTATCAATTCCAGCTACAATCACCTCAATTGTAGGAATTTCGACTGAATTATTCTATATTTACTGAGGTGGGGTCCACATATTCTTCCAAAAATAATATTCCAAATTGAATGATTTCTTAGGTCCTTTTTATATTAAAATCATATCCTAGTATAGAAGTGGATTTTTAATCCCAAAGGGTTTGGAATCATAAAAAATAATCACTCATATTGGATTAATATTGTAAATTTCATGCTCAAAATACCTGTGATTAGAAACTGTTAAAATTTCCTATTTAAGTATCTTTTATATCATAGTCTAAAAACAAACAAAGATCAAAAAATTATCAGAATAATTTAAAATTTATAAAAGTTATGGGATGAAATTGTTTAGAATCATATAAAAACCAAAGAAGATATCATCTCTATCACTATCTCTTATATGTGTTTTTGTAACTTCCTCTGCAACTCGAGGGTACACACCACGCTTTCGGCCCATGATCACATGGTTTGTGACATGTGTCACTTGGATCTTGATATATTAATTCCACCAAAACCCAAGAGGTTCATATAAGGGTACTTCACACTATTTATTCTTCTAGATAAGCCTCAACATCACTACTATTTGGATTATAGACATCTGATCAGCCTATAAATCGACTCTCATCAGACTATTTCACACACTGGATGCAAAACTGCAATTAGGGTCTCTAGATCTGATCACATCTAATCTTGGATCATTTTTTATCATCACGTACCACGATTGCAACCTCATGTGTGGACTCGTTCCCACCATATCTATTTGTTATGCTGAATAATGGTCATACAACGATTGAATATTGGGTATTGGTTAGAAAATCATCCAAAATTAATATTAGGGATGAACTAGTGAGAATAGGGGATGAAATTAAAAAAAATAGAAATTGAGGAATGATCCATGATAAATTTTCGTGTAATTTTAGATTTTTATTGTTATAATGAATATTGATGGCCCTATAAAACAATGAGATAAATCAACCATAAATATACCATTAATGAACAGATAAATTATTTTTTAAGGGATTGATTAGTATTCAACACAGAATAAAAAAATTGGATTAATCCACATAAATAAAAAATCATACCATGATTTTAGATCAATCAATAATGAATAATTATACCATGTCATTGTCGTTTCAGAGATCCATGAACTCTATTGGCTTAGATGATCTCTATTTTATCAATCCAATCCTATAATTAGTTTTTTCCCACCAATGATGTCCTCAAATTAATCCTATCTTGATCCGAATGATTTGTGGATAGCTCTATGTATTAGAAATAATCAAAAAATTATAAGTATGTATTAGGTTACTATTCAAAAAATAACGTATAAATTAATTATATTTTTTTATTTTTTTGTTCATTATTGTGATAACATGTTATCAAAACACCCTACACTAATAATTATTATAGTATGCCTTGGGTAAAACATTCATTATATACTCAACAATAACCTCTTTTTTCTTATATGAGTCCCCATTTGGAAGATATTTAGTTAATTATGGAAAAGTAGGTGTGATTAATATAATATTTTTTTTCATTATATTATCACTAGATAATCTGGCCTTGGAATATCATATCGTCTCTACTCTTGGTTCGCAAAATATTTTATATAATATTTTAAATCTGTACCTAGAAAAATCCAATTTATTATAGAGATGATATATGAAACCATTGGTTAGAACTCGCATTCAACATTTATTATATATGGTCACAATATTCAACTCTATTTTTATTCCTAATCTAAAATAAAAAACCAATGATTATAATATTCAAAAACACCCCTCTCCTCCCTTTTTAAAGAATACCCCTCACTACCCCTTATCCTCTTACATTTTATACCTTTTATCCTTCCAAATTCTTTTCAAATATATTTCCCAAACCACCCACCCCACATCAACATTGTTGTATTCAGTCCAATGGACAAAACCATATTTCCTTATGGTGTTAATGATGAAACACAATTTAAGATGAAACATTCTCAAACTATCCCTTTTAAATTTGTATTTTATTCTACAACCACTTAATAACCCCCATACAATAGGAATTAATAATTAAAGTATTATATTATTACTATAATATTATTTTTTAATGGAATATATATCTTCCTTGAACATTTATTCTCTCCTCATTCCAAAAATGAAATCATTGTTTGTATTTTGGGGGATTCACCACCTCAAGGAATAACATACTTCATTTTTCTCCACTACCTTAAAGAAATGTTATATAAATATTATTATTTTTTAATATTATGAAAATATGTATATTATAAATTATATCATGCTTCTTGGATGTTTTTACAAAAATTTTATTAAATAAAATAAATCATGTTCATGATTGTTATTGAAACTCCCTAAATTAAATAACTTTATAAAAACAATGTACAAACTAAATGAATAATATCTATGCCAAAAAAATTATGTTATTTTAGACCACATTAATTTTTTGAAGTTCAGTAACATCATCTCATTTAATTTCAAGATTTATAGTACCACTTGACAAGAACAACAATAATTATCCTCATGTAATTTGACCATTGAATTTTGATACCAACACCATCTTAAAAATGAAATTACGCTTTATATCTCATCAAATTAGAAGAAAAAACACAACAAAATTATAATAAATATAAAATAGAATTAAATTTTAATAAATTTAGAAATAAACAAATCTATTATGATATTAAATAGTTAAAGTTAATGTTATGAATTATTTTAGACATAATGTATAAGATCTCTCTCATAAACCAAATATTCTTTATATTATGAACATTCACTTGACAATAGACATTATCACTCTCATTGATGTTATGGAATGCATGAAAAATATTTATAAATTATATTATAGATATACCTATATTATTCTATATTTATTTAATGGTTTTATGAATAGCTTAAGATTATTTCTCGAATTCATTAATTATAATCAAACCAGATTAAGGGGAACTATTCTACCGATTAATCCTTTTTTTTCAAAATAATTTTAAATTATTTATTAACAATCATGATTTCATTAAATAAATGAATATTTTATGGATACAATTATGGTTTATCTCTATATTACCTCTTAATAGTTCATTTTTATAGTCAATTATCTATAATTTCTCATGATTTTTTTAAAATAAACTGTAAATTTATTACCTATTACTACTTACACAACTATGAACATAAAAAATATTTAACTCATACAAATCTTTGAATATATATAATATATACTTTTATTATTTTATGATTAAGTATTATGTGACCCATTTCTTCAATTGATAATTCAATTTTTTTCCACACATTTGATTTCAATTTCTGGAAAACCGTTTCAGGTACATGTTATAATGGGGGGATCAAGATAGAACACTAATGAATTGGAAAATTTTTATGTATCAGTGGATGATATGTATGAGATTGGGTAGTAAACCCAATCCATTATCGTGCTCTATCCACCATAAAATGTTGTATTGGCAGTTATCCTTGTCTTAAGCTCATGTGATGTTTCATATTGCTACCATATTCCTTTATTTCCATGATCTTATAGTAATATATCCTTTATGTTTTTCTCCAAGATGATTATTCATGACCCATTTAATTTATGTAATCTTGTTATTTCTTTTGAATCATATGTTATTCTTCATTAAAATGTTTATTCCCTTACTATGATTTATGGATCACAACTTCTATTTAAGAAATCCCTCTATTATATACTGAAGTTTTAGGAACTCAAATGGATTTAAGATCTCATTGTAGAGATGAAAATATGTTTATTTATTTATTTTCACTTTATTGTATTATGAACCATGTGTTGTAGTGAAATTAGGCCTCTTGATCTTTGTGTTTTATTTTTGTACATTTATGATAAAGAAACCTTTATGTTATGTGTAAGAGATATGTCACACTATGCTATTTCTTTATTTTGGAGTTATTATTTTTACATTTTTTAGATAAGTTTTATGGATTTATAATAATATGTTGCGAAAATGTAAAATTTGTGGTATATTCCATTTTAAAAACTCTTTTGATAAAAAATATATAATATTAAGAATTTGTGTTATCATTTATATAAAAATAAAAATATTTATATCAAATTATAATTATCTAAATGATTTATGTATAAATATAAACATTAATATAATTAAATATATTTTATATTATTATACTAAAAACTAAATCATATGAGATTGGATGAGAGTAATAATAGTTATCGAATATTAAACAATGTAATTGAGGGTCACAATATGAAATTAATTTCATTAATTTTTTTTGTAGAAGTGTTTTCCATAGATATTATTTTTTGTGTTAAATTATTTTATGGGTGGTTGATCACAACACATCACACCATCATCAATGATGATAGATTCTGAAAAAGTTATATATATGTTGATAAAGAATACTCCCATCAATCCTGGTTCTATGATATCACTAGTTTGGGGTTGTACTCCACAAGGTAGTTTGAATTCAACTACAAGGATCTACTTGAGCTAATTTATGTTGGTAAAATGTAAAATAAAAAATATTATTTATTTAGAGATTGTAATATATAAATTATGATATATAAATCTATTTCAAGATAAATTAATCCAAATATATAACAAATAGAGGATTTACAAGAGTGAACAAAGTTACAAGAACAATGTAAATTAGAAAAATTGATAGACAACAGTTAATGTTTCTTAAATTATAATGCTGTAAAAAAAATTTCCAACAAAACAAAACAATGTAAATTGAGAAAAAATCTCAATATTCACATAAAAAGAACCAACCATCTGAATTCCAACATATTTATTTTGTGATATGAAAATATTATTCAAGTATTTGAGGAATCCAAAGAGCATGAAATAAAACCAATAATAGAATTTAGTTTTAAAAGGAAAAAATAAACATCTCAAATAACATAATGATAAAATAATTATTTAAAAAAAAATTCAGTTGAGTTAAATTCATGAAGTGAAATCATAGATTCGTTCACAATGAAAAGAGATGTGGAATGTAGTAAATATATAAATAGGATTATTATCATAGAATAATTGGCCTATGTTCATAGGAAAAATACATAAGGGTTTTGTACTATGAAATAATAACTGATATTACAAGTGTCCCACATGTCATTAAGAACATAATCATAAGATAATGAATAGATATATACACAATTAATATGATGGAAAAAACCATATAAAACCAATATTGTAAATAATTTACTGTGAAAAATGATATAAAAAAGAATGTGACCCCCATACTATACTTCAGTCTTACATTTTTTGAATTTTAATAAGCAGATGATGTGATTGAATTCATATTTTCAATGTTTACAACTAATGTCTGAGATCATTAACTAGTAACATATAATAAATAAGCTTCAATTGTAGACCAATATGACTCCATGGGGAAGATTCCATCACAGATAATGTGGTGCGAATACCAACCACATCCTCCTTATCTAGTTGAGAATTAATCTAATTCTTTTCATCAATGTGATTAGGACATGAAATGTATCAAAAATTGTTTGTTATCCTCTTTGTTTATGAGTTCAACTTTGGCAATCTCCATGTTCAAGAACCAATTAACCATTCACTTCTCAAATTCTAAAATTAAATATCATGGAACTATAAATGAATACATCAGGTTAGAGAACCACCGTACCCTCTCCTTCTATTCTGTCTTGACTAAAACACGGAGGTCATTGAATCAAAGAATAAAATATTCCCCTCTATTAGATCTAGCTTGGTCGAACTAAGATATTCCCTCTACACCTTATCTATCTTTGTACCCATGAATTGTTTAGTTAAAATCCCATCATATAAGACCAACATAAATGATAAATATCCCCCATTAAATAACGTTAACCCACACTAAATAATGAGTCTCCCTACTAGTTATCTTAGTGGACTCAAGGATTATGCATCTTATGTGAAACATGTACGGTAGAGAGTATTATGGTAGGGAATAAATTCTAGTTGAAAAAATATTTTACGAACCATAGAGAAACTAGATACAAAACCGTCAATAGCTTAGATAAACCTACCCTGAAACCCAAAATTCAAAGGAAAATGGCCTAGAATAGGGTAGTGAACAACATATGTGAAACCCAAAGAACGTGATAAAAAAATTAATATAAAATGTAACTCTTAAAAAAAATATCACATGGATATTAAATTATCAATTAAATGGGAAATTAAATGTAAAATTAACTATACAAATTATGAATATTAATATAGGAATTCAAATTTCAAAAATATGTGGGATACAAAAAATAATATAATCTTCACCATGTGAATTATGTAATGAACAAATTTTATTTGAAAAAATTATCATGCTTCTCCACATTAAAAATTAAACCCTAAACTACATGATAATTCTTTACCCTCAATATCATTATTCTAGGAATATCCTAAATAGTAAAAAACTAAAGGATGTATAAAAAAGTACCCAATTATGTGTCAATGTAACACATGTCACCCAATGTTGAATGATATTTAAGGGGTTCTAAAAATGATCATAATTTAAACTCCAAAATAATGAATAGGGAACATACCTTCACATACACTTTTTTCTATCTAAGATGATGTCGAAGAGGAAGTCATAAACCTAAAAATAACATCTTGAAAGAGGCCCTAAAAACATCTTATCGGTGCCCATAGAACACTACTTGGTTCCATACTCAAACAAATCAAATGTCAAAAAACACCAAGATAATTCAAGAAGAATGATATTTGAAAATTAAATAGTTTAATGGAAATGATCATCGAGGGGTGAAATGCATAGAGGGTAAGAAAAATATAGATATTTCTCCATTTGAACCCATAAAAAAAATGAGGACTGATGATCCTATAATCATCATCTTTACACTATGAAATGCTACCTAAAAAACCTAACAAAAAGAATCTGGATGCATGGTGTAAGAAGATCCTTAAATGTTTGGTTTAGAATATCAATTTCTGGAGAAAAAAATCTAAAATGTAAAAAATGAGATTCCATAAAACAAATTGATATTGTATGATCACATCCAAGTAATCCCAAAATCCAAATATATTTATAAAACATGAAAACATTGGGTCAATCCAGCTAAATAACTAGATAAAAAATCCACTAAAAGGGTACACATAAAAGAATATAATTCTAATAGAACACAGTTCCAAACACTAAAAATCCATAACAATTCTTCAAAAATATGCAAGCAAAAAATCCACGAAACATAGTGGTCATACAAAAAACAAAAGATAATTTCACCAAAAAATACCAAATATAAAATTATGAACTCACTAGTGTTACATACCAAGATTCAATTTTTTTACATGATGTAGATGAATTTAGTAGAGATAGAATAAGATTGCGTTCTTGGAAAAAAGGAAACTAGATACCCAATACACTCACAATAAAAAATAGTTTTAAGTGGATCTGAAAAAGAGGCTAACCTCAAAATGGACCATTTTATACCACAAAAAAGAGACACACATATGTATTTCCATCCCTAATGCATCTATATTTCCTAGAAAAGAAAAAAAATGGGAAGATAAAAAAAAATAATAATCAAACAACATATTTTAAAATTACATCTATAGAGTGAAAATGAAGATGTTATATAATATAATCAAAGAATGCTATAGAGTAAAATCCAATAACTGGTCATCTAAAACAAATGAAAATGTGACTATGAATTTCAAGGAATCATAATTAATCCTAATTAACATTTGAAACAATTTTTTTTGTGGCCTTCACTTTATTTAGAAACCCATATTCATCCATGGGGATCAACTTGGATCATTTTCTATTCATAAAATATAAACCCAAAAATTGTTTGTACTTCCAGTTTATAATATATAAATTAATAAATAGAAATCATGAATAAATTAAATTATTCAGAATATCAAAAATGATTTAGACGATTTACAGAAGTTAAAACAATCACAAGAATAGTTGTAGATAAATGAATATCTAAACAAAAATTAAATCTTATAGAATTATCAATATCTAGAAAATTTATTCAAAAAAACTAACCAAGACACAAGAGAAATAATGTTAAGATTCATACAATAAGAATCAACCTTTCCGATTAAAAAATAATTATTTCTAGTATAGGAAATGTAATTCTTGCATACCAGGAATACAAATAGATATATATAAAACCTACAAAAATAGGCGTCGTTAAAAGTCTCTTCATAAACATCTTAAACTTATTTAAGAATCAACAAATAATTTAAAATTTATTTTTGTGTCAAATTAAATATGCATCATTCCATGATTCTATTTTTTTTTGAAACAAAATAAGGAATGAAAAAAATGGAAAATTAGATTCATGTTTTTTGTCCAATTGGACGATGTGAATAGGTTAGAATCAAAAATGAATTTTTTAATATTTTTGAATAATGGAGAGTACAAAAGGCCAACTAGATGGAATAAAACAATGAACAGAAACAGATAAGATATATACAAGATCAAAAATATAAATTAAAAAGTAGAAAGATTATGGATTAAGAAATATATATAAATATAAGGGAAATATTTCAAACATATACCCCTTAACTATTCTCAATCTGACCATTTTAGAGGAATAACCTTGTGGAAAGGGACTGAAATCATTAACATCCCATTTTAAGGGACCATTGCAACTCTACAGGACATAGAACAAGTGACCTCTCATGATATAACTTCATGAAAAGTTTTAGAAGACACCAAGGGTATGTTTCCATCAGAGATTATTTAAGGAAAATAAATATTTCATCCTCCATGTCTAGGTGAGAATCAACACACTACTTGGATTTGACACTTGAAGAAAAATAACTATGCCTCAAAGCGTTTACATACCATCTATGATTTATTCTAAAACAATTGTATGCTATATGTTCATGAAGAAGAGAACCATCCACATAATAAATTCAGATATGGAACAAAACAATTATAGCTGGGAGGATATTGCCATAGAGAAACATCATCACCCTCTCATTATATTTCATCTTGATCTAACCATGGAAGATATCAAATTATAGAACCATGGTTACCCCCTCTATCAAATCTATATCAGATGAACCAAGATATCCCCATTACACCTCCTTTATCGTTGTCCCCATGAATATGAGGGAAAAAAAAAGATGAAATGCAAAATGAATGCTAAATCAACCCCATTAAATAGGGCTCATATACACTGAATGAAGAGGCCCCCTATTAGGAATCATAGGGGACCATGTGAAAACATGTTTGGAAAAATTTGTGTTGGGTGGAGAATATTATAGTGGTTGGTAAATGATAGTGAAAATTATACTAGGGATTCTAATAAACTCTTGGTATAACACCATAATATCATTAGATAATCCCTTAAGGATAAATACTGAAGAGAAAGGTAAAGTGATTAGAACAAGGTAATTAATAAGGCTAGGTGTAGCCACAAAATAATTTTAAAAATTGCATATAAAATGCCAACATTTAAAAAATAATATCACATGTATATTCAAATTATCATTAAATGTAAAAATAAAATAAAAATTAATATGAATATTTTTCAAAAAAATAATTAATAAAAAAACAACGGATACCTAAATTCAATAAATATCCACATAGGAAATTAAATTATTAATATATTTAATATTAAAAAATATAAAACTTCTCTTCATTGAAAACTAAACATAAATAATCATGATGATTTGATACCACAGAGATCATCAATCAAAAATATTTTTATTAAGAAAATACATATAGGGTAAGACCTAAATAGTTCCACATCATTTATAATTGTGATATATGTCTCCTAAAATTGAATTATATTATAATGATATTAAACAAGATCAGAATTTTATATCCAAAAAAAATGGGGGAAAACTTATCTGAGTTTCTCTTAGGTGATGCCATTGAGGAATTCCTCAATAATAAATTCAAAATGCATTACAGGTCCTTGAAAAAAATTATTACTTCCACCAGAATACCAACAAACATAGCATTGTTATGAAAAAATCAAAGAAAATGGTAGAAAAAAACTAATATATTTTTTTGGTGGCACTCCCAGTATAGTGTGCAATTAGTAAATAAGTTTATAATATCGGCATCAGATCTCCATGGATGAAAAGAATCATGTTGCAGGTTTCTTTGGATGGTATTCAACATTGTAGACATGCATCAAGTGATTGTATAAGAGTTCAAGGCATGTTGAACCACCCATTGTATATCCTTGTAGTTCCTTCTCTTTATAATGATATTAAAATCCATATTATGTATGTGGAGTGTGGTGATATTATGAAGAGATCCGGAGAGAAATAAATTGTCCTGCGTTTATCTCATGGAAGTAGGAAAACCTTCCAAACCACATAAATCTATGTGCTTCTTCTTTTTCATCTATATTGTTGTTTTTACCATTTCCATGCACATATTATTCCCCCTTAGAGTGGTATCTGAGGTAGGGAGTTCAAAATGGTGAAGCTGTGGGATGGTTTTATTTTGAATTGAAAATTAAAAGTGATCAGAATTTTTTTGAGGTCATATCTATGAAGAGCATGATGAGATGATTCCAATGGAACAAACAACATCAAAACAGAGTTGAAAACAATCTGATAGAGCCAGTCAATGTTTCAGTAAAAACCCACATGCTACAATACTACCATTTCAGAGAAGACAGTACTATTCACACTGACAATAACTTGTTAGCTTTTTTCTGGCCTCTGTTCTGATGGGCCACATCATCACCAAATCAGCAGGTGATCTGGACAATTGAAATTGATTTTGAAATATCTGGACCAATCAAACTCTATTTTTTGGAATCCATGAGTTGATTCCCACTATTTATACCATTTAATATTCACTTTTATTAATAGATTTTCAAATATAGAACTACATCTTATGGTGTTAATGGGGGTGAGACATCGACATTTGTAATCGTGTTTTGTTACAATGATGATGGATAGTGGCAGAGTACAACCAAAAATTGATATTGAAGATTTTGATGGTAAAAAATATATTATCTTGTGGAAAAAATAGTGACAGATATTCTAGTGTATTATGAAAAGATAAATTTGTTAATTAGAGAATATCCTGAGTGAACTAGTGATGATGATTAGGAAGAGCTCAAAATGTGGGTTGTCAACACATTTTGACTGTGTCTCCTGAATAACACAAAATAATTTGCATTGTATAAGACCTCACCAAAGGATATCTGGAAGAAGTAATAGTGGTGATATATGGTTAGGAATCTCACCAAAAAAATATTCCTAAATAAGAAATTGTATCTGTTGCACATGGATGAGGGAAACATTTTATTAGATCAAACCAAGGAATACATAAATATCTAGACACAATTATTGAGGAATGATGAGAATGTTGAAGAGGAAGACGAATAATTTTTTTCTTTTGTCATCATTATCAATCTCATTTGATGGGTTTGAGACTGCATTACTACTGGGGAAGGAAACATTGAACCGGGGTTAGTTGATGGTATCTCTACAAGATTCAGAGGCATTTCGATTACCCACGACACATTTAGGTGAGAAACTTATGGTGATGTGATATGATCAACATGGGTGGATCCGAAATCAGAATTCAATATGTAAAGAATTATGGATAGAATTTACAGGATGTGAACCTTGAAAATCACGTGTTTCTGGTGCAATAAAAAGGGTCACTATAAAAGTAATTGTGAGGAGCGCAATGGTACATTGCTGTGAAATAGAATGATGAATATAAGGTTTCAAAGCTCATAAAATTATCAATAGATGATGATTTATATGTGAAAATAGGATGCTTTCACACAGATGGTTGAGTTGAATGATGATATATATAGTGTCATTACTTCAAAATATATGGGAACATGAAATAGGAATGTTAGTTTTTAAAAAAGGAAGAACATGTTGTCTCAATATCCAATGGAATACAGATGGGTTTTGGATTCCGGGATATGGGTACACATAGGTATGAAAAAAGGTGAATTTCATACTTTTTAGAAGGTGCGAGATTTAGTGAGACATGTGATGGGTCAACATGTGATGTTTGAGTATTCAGGACAGAGAAATTGAAGACACCTAATGGATTAGTATGAAAACCAGGTGACGTGAAATTCATTCTGAGGATGATTCGAAACGTGGTATCATTGGGTGGGATAGATGGGAAAGGATATAAGATTTCTTTAGTAGGTGGAGTGTTGGAAGTATTATGTGGGGATGCAATTATGTTTTTTGGGAAAGAGTCCCAAGTGTTTTATCATTTGATTGGGAGTGTAGTCATCTTATTCCAAATTATATATAATGGATGTGACTCGTTATCTGGAAAGAATAAGTGTATTAAATTTGTGGATGATGTATTCAAGGACTGTAAAGAGACTTCATGTCTAGATTATACCCCAAATTGGTCTTGAGGGGGAAATTTGTTGGGCCACTCCCAATATGGGGTGGAATTAGATGATTAAGTCCACCCTATTAGTAGCTAATTTGATTTGATGGTAATAAACACAGTACATGTTTCTTTGGATGCAATCTAACTTGGTAGATGTGTTGTAATTGATGGTGGAATAGTTTAAGGGTTGTTGAACCAACCCTTGGACTGCCTTGTAGTTTCTTCTCTATATAACGGGATTAAAATCCCATTTTTTGTATGTGGTGTTTGGTGATCCTCTAATGAGATCCAAAGAGAAAATAAATTGGACCCCATTTATCCTTTGGATGTAAGAAAATCTACCGAACCATGTAAATCTATGTTTTTCATCATTTTTAATCTATATTGGTATGTTTAACATTTCCACTCACCTTCACCCCCTTATAAAATTAAAAAATACATGTTCTAAATGAGGCTAGTTTGAGAATGTAGATATGGAGGATGACATTAATCTATCACTTGACCTAGACTTTATTATCAGGTTTGAAGCAACATAATCAATTATTATTAGTTTGAGGTGACATCTAGTTCAATAATCCTAAAAGGGTAGGATAAATGCTTTGATTTACCAGATATCCTACTCGAGACATCATGTTTAGGAAAATTAGTATCCATATTATATTTATTCATGTAGTCTTTGATGAAGACCAGTGGATTATCTTTAACAGCATTGTTCTTAATTCTGAGGCTAACATATGTGAATTCAAAGGTTCATCCTTGGGGTCCTTCTCAGTTAAATATTTTCATACATTTTAGATTCTTAAAATCGATCACATTGATTGGGTTGAGGTTCATTGGTGAATTGGTATTCCTAATAAATAAAACTTCTTTGTGTTCCGTGTTAGTAATAATTCTCTCCCTACATTGGAAAACATTCAATTCATGTATTTTATCTTTGATAATAGGTCTATATGTTGCAGGTAACCACATGATGATATGCCAAACCATCATTTCTTTAATGGATAGTGGGTGAAATTGGTGTGGAAATCACACTGAGACTTCATTGGTTGGTCCTCCCTAGATGCCTCACATGTGACATTATTCATATTTTGGTTCCAAGGAGTTGGAAGACTAGGTTTTTAAAAAAAAATTAAATCCATAACCATCAAGGATGGTATATACAAAATCTAGGAATAGGTACATAATTCTCAACACAAGGGTGTCTGAGGAACAAGGATTAATATCATTTTATAAACTGTGTTTTTTATCTATCAGTTATGCCTTTTTAAAGACTGTGGGGATTCCCCTTCCCCCTAGGATGTCAAGACTGTCATGCTCACATCAAAAACTAATCTTAGTCCAATTCAAGGGTGATGGGATATATGGAAACCACATAAATGGGTCTCAAGATAAATGGAGACTGTTTATAGAGTATATGGTACATGAATGGTGTGGTGATGTCTGTGGTTCCAGGGGATCTATTATTTGGCATTTTTCGTCACTCCTTAGAAGAGATAATTCTTTCCTAGTAGAAGAAAAATAGATTCTCACTAGCCTCTAGCTATGAATTTATAGAAACATTCATCTCACGAATTTTGAAATTAATTCACTTATCATTTAATGCTCTTTGATGGGTCTAGTTATTACTCCCTAATCTATTTCTTATACAATTCATAGGATAGAGGGATCAAGAACAACTATATGAACGTTCGATATAGATGGTGTGAAACGGTTTTTATTGTTTATTTTCTATCTTCTAAGGCTACCAAATGTGAGAGGATCACTTTTTTTCTATTCTTGAGTCATTTTTTACAGATGTTGTAATCCTTGTTAGAGCAGATACTCTCAGTCATCAATAAATCCAACCTCTATGAAATCTTGGTTTTGTTTCTCCTGGACACTTATTTATTAAGTGATGTCATTGTACATTTATATGATTTGTTAAAATAAATATTATATGAGTAAACACCATTTATGGTTTGAAAATTTCTCAATATTTTAAAAAAATCCCAACAAAATAGGACATCAACATATGATAAATTATATTCTATATTCCCAAATTAATAATAAACCATCAGGATTCTAACACATGCATTTCCAAAAAAGAAATGATCATCCTTAAATATGAGGAATCTATATATAAATGCATTGAACCAGCAACATCTTGTTTTCGGAAAAATATAAATGACTCATGTAGTTTTATAAATAAAATAATAATTCAGAAATAACATTTGAGATAAATTCATGAAGAAACGTTTAGTGAATGGAGGTTGATGAAACATAATTAAAAAAAAGTGGACAAGGAGATTTACATGATTCTCCCAATTGGCCTACATTAGTGACATAAATAAATATGGTTTTTTACTATATAATAATAAATGACTGTAAAAGAGGCCATCTAGAAAAAAAGACAGAACATCTAAAGCATGATTATATATGAACATGACAAAAAAACGTTAAAAAGAATTATCATGAACGAGGAATGAAAAAATGGACAAAGTGAAAAGAAATAAACATTATTGAGACCCCCTAACATCCATCAACCTCATATTTTTCAAGGAATAATATTTTTTCAAAGGGATTAAATATTTGATGTCAGATTTTCCATGTCTATCATTATAGTCCAAGATTAATAACTAGAAACCCCTCAGGATATGAAGTCAACTACAAATCAATATGACTCCAATGTGAAGTTTCTATCATCAATCATTTAGGTAAATTTGATAGTACATACTCCTTTATCGTGAAGAGTATAAAGCTACGTTTAGGCTTCAACACTAGCATGGAAAGAACCTGGCCTCCAAGACATGGTGAATCCTCTATGTATATTTCATCAAAAATAGTGTTATCCTTATTTAATAAATAGTGACCCATTCATTTCACACCTTCAAATTTATACTTTGAAAATTCTAGGAGGGAAGATTCCACCTTTTGGAGGCATCACCACCCCCTCCATCTGATATTTCTTGACAAAACATGGGAATATTTGTAATAATGAACCATGGCTTCTCTCGTATTATAACATGTCTCATCTAAACTAGGGTATCACCTTAACAACTCATATATCATTGCACTGATAAATAAGAAGTAGGAAACCTAGATATTTATTACCTCAATGGAAGAATAATTTCTACCAAAAAATATGTGTGACTCAAACAAAATTAGTAGGTCACATTCTAGTAATCAAGGTAGACTATGGTCTCATGTTTTATGAGAGGCACATGTTTTGTGGAGAATATTTGGGCACTTGGGAAATCCCATCCTAAAAATAAACTATGTAATCATAGAAACACAATATATAAACCCATCAATGGATTATATTATGGATTTAGAAGAAACTTATAATGGGACGATAAAAGTCATAGAATGTGGTAATTAACAAGGCCATGCACATCCCCAATAGAATCTAAAAAATTGAATATAAATAGTATAATTTAAAATCTAGTATCATAGGGATACTAATATTGAATTCAAATACAAAATTAAATGAATAATTAATCATAAAAATTATTCATATAAATATTTGAATTTAATTAACAACACAATTTGTTACACCAAAATTCTTAAAATATCTACCTTTGAAATTAAATATTGAATATATTTAATATGAAACCACATCACAACACCAAATCAGATTCCATTGATACAGACTAAATTTAATACAAAACTATAAACTATATTTGAATCGTATATGTGAAATATTTTATGGGAATGATGATATAGAATACATTTTATCTAGAGATGTGGTTTATCATTAAATCTCCTCTAATATATAAGGTAGTGAATAATCACAAGTAGAAGAAGGCACCTGAAGTCAAATAGTTATCTTTGATGTGTTCATTTTCACGAACATATAATAATAAGTGGAATCATCTTTTTCATATTTTTTTTATTTACATATAAAATGTATTAAAATAGTCATATTCTGATATTAGTATATCTATTGAGGGGATGAGAAAAATGAAAAGCTCCATTGTAACGACCTAGAATTCTTTCAATGAAATTTTCTATTTTTATAATTTTTAATATAGTATTAATTCTATTAAATCACTTAGATAACACTATATAATCTTTATAAAAGAATAATGGTCGAAATGATATGTATTTATAGAAGATAATGAACCTTTACCTAGGAAATATTAACTTTTCATCTGGAATATTAATATAATCTTATTAATTGTAAAATGAAAAAATGAATAGTATAATAACCCATGAAAGTATAAATAAAATTTCGGATTCTAATAAATTTATGTATGATATAATTATATCAAAGTCAAAGTGAATTGATATTTTTATAAATTATTAGTTAGGTGTAGGTATTTTTGTGAGTAATAAGTATATAAATACAATTTGGTAATTAATAAATAGACTTAAATTGAAATTAAATATCATAAAATTTATTTGTAAATAAATAATTTGTTTTCATATGATTTTATGAAAATTTAATAAGTCTTTAGTTAACTTTTCAGAACATTATAAAATCTTTTATAATTTTAAAATTAGTATTTTTCAAGTAAATGATGGTTTGAATGAAAACGTAAAATTTTAATATTTAGAAAACTATTATATTAATATGGAGTTATTTTTTTAATTATACACATTGGTAATTGGTTAGGGTAATTTTTTTTGGATTTTTCTAAAATATTAGAATTTTTTGTGAATAGAAAAATACGGTAATTTACGATAATTGAGAAATACATGATTTATTGAGTCATAGGTGATGTATGGATTATGTAAGTCAAAAATATATAAATATACTTCACAATATACCATAATTTATGATTATTATCTATATTTTAATATTATTGATCAAAAATAATAAAAAATGAAAAAACAAAAATTCAAAAATCACCCCTCTACACCTCCATAAATACCACCCCTCACCCCCACCTTTCCTCAAACCTATATGCCTTGAATCATTTAATAAATAAAATAAAAGTAGAAATCCCTAGTCTCTCCCCACATCCATGATCTCTTCAACATTACTATGTACCAAAACCCTTTCCATAAAGGATGTTCTCAAGGAGGAGTATTCATGAGGTAAAATCCTATTTATTTTCCATTTAGTTTCTTTGAATGTTATTTTATTTTAAAATATATACACAAATCATCTATAAAAATGAAGATGATTAATGTATGATAATTTATATTCTATAATTATATCCTGAAAATGGATTAACTATCATCCATCTCTTTACCCTCTCTATTTTATTTTAAAAATGAAATCATATTTCGGGAGGTTCTGATTTACAACCTTCATGGATGATGAACATTCATTCTTAAATTTATTCTACTAGGATTGTCATGATAATTTTTATGGTTAAACCACAATATTATACATTTATTATAACATATTTAATGTTCTAAATCTATCATATATATAATACCAACTCATACAACAAAACTAGTTCCTGGTGATCGAAAAACCATCGTAATAATCTAAACTTTTATCCTAGAATGTCTTATATAATGATTCATACTAATAAAATATAATTAATATATATATATATATCCATTTATTTTTCCACATTTTCATTAATATATTATAGATTAAATTCTGGGGAATTATACACTTTCCACATGAAGTTCTATACTCATATATAAGTATAATGATTGTGAAATCCAGGGAAATGAATGCTCCCATGCAATAAAACTGTATCTTATAACTCATTAAAATGGCCATTAATGAATGTAGTAATATAATAATAAATCAAATAAATATATAAATGTATGAATTATTTAATTAATGGATTAAATTTTTTTATCCAAAAATTATGGTCAAGTGCAGAACACATTCAGAAATAAGGTTAGAGATTTTACCTAAACCATCATTTTTTCCTTCGGGTAATTATTTCACTACCATTAAGCTAATAAAATTATTCATTATTTTTGTGTAATTATTATATATATATATAATGTGTTCCAAACTCACATATCAAGATAATTTCATCTTTTCTTTATGGTAAATACATGTTTTACAACACCCCCTACTCAAATTAGCAAACATGATTAAGGGGAAATCTCAATTACTTACACAGTTTCGAGTAATATCAATAATCAAATTTATGACACCATTTTTCTTTTAAAATATCTATTTTTTTAATAAAAACTATAATTTTTAATTTTATATTTTTTACAAACAATCATGAAAAAAAATGATTTTTCCAAAAGAACACTTCATTACAAATTAAAAAGTGTATTTCTCTGATGAATTCATTGATGATTTTGTAAGAGTATTTTTTTCTATTTAAACACATATATTGAAATTTATGTCAAATTTGGATAATATATTATCTTCATCATCCAAATAATTTTTATTAAATGTTAATGATCAATTTGACTACAAATGTTTTTTCTAGATACAATTCACTATATAACCCTAAATGGTTAATAATTGTGTTTACAGATTTGGGAATGATATTGAAATTTCATATCTATGTGATATATATGTATGACTCCATTCATAAGAATATTTAATTGCGATTATAAAGTTATGGGTGGGTCCCTCTATATCCCATCAATGAATCGGTAGGTCTAATTATACAAAATAGAATTGGATTTTTGTTGAGGTATTACCCTATTATTTTGAAGCATCTTGACAGAGGGACTTGGTGATATGTTTTAGATGTATGAAATTATGAATTCCCTAATTATGATTATAGTAATTAATAAACCAGTTAATATTTGACAATTATGATATCTTCAATTGGGTTCAATTCTCTTATGATCAGTTATATGGCCTTATTTAACCATCTTTCAGCTCTTTCCAAATTATGCTCATGCTTATTTTTAAGGCATATTTTTTTAGATATTAACCATGCTTAATGTTTATTTTTAGGAAAACATACACTATATTACATACCATTACTTTTAATCTAATCTCACTTCTTTCTTATTTTTTCAATAGGATTCAATGATTATCATTATTAAGAAAGACTTAATGGAATGACCTACATGTTAATGGGTGTTTCCAAATGAGTAGTAATGTTATTTTTTATTTGAAGTTGTAATTTAAAGTACGTGTAAGTATTACAGTTTCCAATAATACTAAACTGATCGATCCATTGGTATTTTTGTGCTGTATCAATTTCAATGAAATAAATAAAGTCACTGGTTTTGGGAAAATAGGGTTTGGGTCTTCATAGATAGTATCGAACAATGTTTAGTAGAAACCTTGGAAAATGGATTTAAAAAACAAAAATTAGGGAAAAAAACCCTATTATAGAATTTGATGATAAGAATGCAAGAACATCCTAGAATTTTGGTAATGTATATATTATGTTGGTCATTATAAAAAATACTCCCTGATGTGGATCGTAAAAGTGGACGTGGTTCTGGAATAGATATACCAAGGAGTAAGAACTCTAACATGGTGTTCTGGGCATGAGTTGTGGTAACCTAATACATGAAATGTTCCTTACTAAACAGTTGGTTTGACAATTCTAGGGGATATCCATAGGATAATATACATTTTCATTATAAACCATTATAAAGGATGTAATTGTAAATATGTCCCCTAAGAAACCATTCTTATTATTATGTGATTAGATGTGGATAAAATTTAAATTTATGTTATGTGTTTTTCAAGTTCAAAATTATAAATAATCAATAACAACATAATTTAGTTTATTCCATTATTTAGAAATCATGCCCAGTTGATGGAATGAAACCGCATGAACATGGAGATCCCATGTATGGATTTCTCTCCCATGAAAATTAATGATGTTGGTTCTAGAGGTGTGACTAGTGATGGGATACTTATAAATATACTAGGATAACTGACTCATTTTATGAAAAAAATCATACCTGTATGGATCTTCTTAAACAGGAACATTGATGAGAAATGTTAGACTGTTTTTTGCGACAACAACCTCTATCATTTAATGGGACTACCAGCCCATTCATTGCAGAGTAGTGCATAAGTTCTTTAGAGGAGATATTTTTCACAATGGGAAGTAACTAAAGGGAGAATGTTTTCATGGAATTTTATCATATATCAATATATTTTGATCAATGTTGTCCGCTGATTCAAAATACAAAAGAGGAGGAAGATATTGAAAATATAGAATGAAGGTATTTTAGGAAACTTTTCCTAAAAAACTATTTTCCCTGTGAACTGTGAGAAGATTTGGAGAGTCAATTTTTGAGTCTCAAGAAAAAAGAGAGTGAAAATATTGTGATGTATGAAGCCAATTTTATAATGATAAAAATTCATTTTGCTGACAACATACGTAATCCAAGGAACATGATTAATCAATTATATGATGGTTTGAAACAATTCTTTTGAAGGGAATTTTTCTCCCAATTATTCTCGTCATACGAATATATATTATCATGTTCTATCAATATAAAGAATAGATTGTCTATCTCATATGAAATTAGGGGAAAAAAAGAGGAAGAGTGTGGTAGAGGAAATAATGGATAAAAATAAAAATAAATAAGGGGGTTTTCCAAAATGTGATCATTTTGGTAAGAAACACCTTAGAGCCTACATAAATGGAAAATGAATTTATTAAAAATTTGGGGTAGGAGTCTAATAATATTATTATTGTAACACCCCAAGCTTCCACGGTACGCTTCTCTTTTTATAATACAGCAGCGAGTGTTGTACGCAACTTTGAGTTCTAACACACACCACAACCAATCAAACTTGCCGTTATAAATAGTAATACCCACTTTTTGAAATTTTATAAATTTTACCTCTCAAAATGGACTTCATTTTTGGATTCAGAATATCAAAATTATCCTAGGGTAAAATTTTGGAACTTTTTGGATAAATTTTATATTTTGATGAATAGTGAAAATTACTAAATTTTATTTAAAAACAACTTTTTTAATCAAAATATTTAATAGTGATATATTATGAATTTGAGTGGTTTTAAAGTAAATTTAGAATATATTTTTACCATTTAATACAATTTTTGTCGTTGGACATAATTTCAAAATTAAACCGGACATAAAAAAGTGTCAATCTTCTGATAGTTATTATCTCTTAAAAACAATCTTTTTGTTTTTACAACGGGAATTAATATTAAAATAAATTCTGCCACTTCTGTGCTTTGAATTTATAAAAAATGATTCCATATTTGGAATCAGGATGTCCAAATTGTGTAAATAGATAACTTTTATTTTTAGACATTTTGAATAATTACTTCAGTAAATATTTTATTTACCATGGTTAAAGGGTAAATCCGGTAAATAAGGGGAAAAAATAATATTATAATAATAATAAATTATCATAAAACATGTTATAAGCTTATTGGTTGATACATGTCCGACCATGGGCATCTTTGGGTCGATTTTGGGACCACATGGAGCCACTTGTAAGTGATAATGACACTTTATATTAATTAAGTTAAAGTAAATACAAAAATGACATAAGCATATATCTTTCAGCAAAACAATTTTTACCTAGAGTTATATATATTACATTTTCTACTATAAATATTAATTATAAATCTAAAAATATTTCATACATAATAGTATTTTATTTATAATTTTGAGACATTGAATAATAAAATTTATTTATGACACAATAATGATGCAGTATTCTCTTTAATAATGAAAGAATAAAATAATTGGTATTATAAATATTAAAATAAATATAATTTGAACGTTTTAATGCCATCTAGGAGTTTTATTGATTAATATGACATGTTATTATTTCTTAAATTAATTTTTTCAAAATAATAATGTTGATAAAACTTTAACAAAAATCAATTATTAAGTAGTATCAAAATTGACATAAAAGGGTTTTTTCAAACAAATATTATATTATTAATTGATATTAGATTCCTAAAAATCTAAGGATCAGACAGAGGACTTATATAATGATAGGTGTATCATTAATGGAACACTTGGGGTTTCTTGGATGTATATATTATGTTTATTACCTATATAATATAAAAATAATAAGTGACATGGTAAATGTCAAACTAATTAACTAAGAGTTAAAAATGAAAGATAAGTTTAATATGATGACCCAAACCTATTTAAAATCAATTTTTTGAAAGGATTTCGAAAATAAAACCTTATAATTTTAATAATCTACTTTTTATCCATTAGAAACTGAATATGAATTTATTATAACATAATAATTTAATTTTTTCTTAAAGAGGTCCTCCTCCCCTAATAAAAGGACACCACTTATAACCAATTCTTCACACCTTCAAAGCTTTTTCGTTCAGAAAAACTCTACCAAATTACCCTCTCAACTATCCTCCATTAATCTTAGATGCCTTCCTTTATTCATAAAGCCATCCTAAGGAGCCCTTTTGATCAAATCAAAAGGAAGAACCTGATTAAGAGGTAATGTTTTCACCACCCACTTTCACGTTCCTTTGTTCTTGAACTTATTCTTTATTTGTTATTTCCATTCTAAAATAATAGCTCCAGTATCTTCTATATAATATGATGTTATTATAAATATTGTACAACCATATTCATTATTCTATCTACCCTTTCAATGACATGTCACCATACATGCGTACGTACGACCTACCGTCTCCATGTCCTGGTGTAATTGTAATTCAATACATTATTATTTTGATGGGTGTAATAATGATTTGTAATACATATAAATAATAAATATAACATGAAAATTATTCTTTATATATGATATACCTTCCAATTATACATTATTTTAATATCAAAAGAATGATATTGTTTCTCGTGTGTACGTACGGACTACCGTCTCCACGAACGTGATGAGATTCATTCCCCATCATATCTATTCAAGAATAGTTTTCATTTGATGGTTAAAAATAATTTTTAAGGACTTTATATCATTCTGTATATGAATAATATACAACCTATACATAAGAAACATGACTTATGTAACAAAACATATAAAATACAATGAGTAAGTTAACACCTAAAACAACGATAATACAAAGACACTATTAACAAAGCAATGTTAAAAGATCATATATGATATCATATTAATTTATATAATTCTTGTATAATTTAATAACAATTATTTCACTATTATAAAGGAGTTTAACCTACCCATAACCATTGAAATGTACAATGTAAGGGTTTATTTCACAATCTCTTCATTATCTGAGGTTGTTTATACGTAATTATCTACTAGGACCTCTTTATCATCCACATAAATGTTTCTTAAAAATGTTTTTTAAAACATTTTTACTATTTTACATAATATGGGTTAAAGTCATTTATACCCTTGTTTGACTTTGTATTTTTTTTATAAAGAAATCTTTTCGTCGTTTTCCAAACTAGGTCCTTTTTAACCTTTTCGACAAATTTTTTGTAAGAATGTCTTTTTTAACTTATATGGAGGGTGCGGCTATTTTCTACCGTTATATACATGTCGAAGCATCCCTTACTATCTTATAATAATATTTTCATAGTAAATGTTTTTTTTATAATTATGTGACTCTTAAATGATTTCAAAATAGAAAGAGATATTTCTCTAAAAAGGGTTTTGATATCATCTCTGTCAACATCCTTTGATGGATTTTAAGTATATTTGGAGTTGATTTATTATGATACAAAACATCCATATTTTATTGATGGTTTTCTGATATTTTTGACTCTAGATGTGCTATTTTTATACCATTAATGTTTTATAGTTAAAGTATTTACATTTCATATGCTAGTTTTAATACTAATGTTTATGATATGTTTAAACCTTTTCATATGAGGAATGTATTGAACTTAGTAAGTGACGGGTGGAGCCCACTATAGCTCCTTGATGCATCGGTAGGTCTCATGAGACAACTAGACGTGGAATTATCCAAGACCCTTTCCCAATTTGATTTATGGTTTTGGCCGAGGCCTTAAACATTTTTAGACGTATTGGCTGAGGCCTTGACAAAATGTTTCAGAATGTCTGGAATTATACACTCCCTCCTTATGGAAATTATATTGATGGTTCATGTGGTCATTCAACTCGTATAATACCCATGATTATGTTTTATTATGGCATTATTTACTCATCTCATATTCATTCCATAAAAGTATTCATGTTTATTATTGGTAAAGGCATGTGGTTTCAATTATTTAACATGCTTAATATTTATGTCATTTTAGTTGTATTACTTACCCTTACAGAGCGTTTGAGCTCACCACTTTCTTATGTTTCATTTTCCTAGGATTTGAAGAAGTTAGTTATGAGTGACAAGAAGGCATAATATAGGAGTTTTGGATGTTTCTAATGAAATATATTTGGGTTGTATTTATTTTCCAGTTGTAAAGTTGAGCTTATGTATGAATCTTGTTTCTAGTAATACTTAACTAATAGGTATTTTGAGACATGATTTCCTTATTATCATGACAATTTTATGTAATAATGCACTGACACTAGGTAACTGGGGTCGGGGCGTTACAGTTAGTATCAGAAGAAGTTTAATACAAACCATTGAAACTAGATTTAGATACACTCTGATTAGAGCACACAGATCTAAGATGGACATTGAGGATTAGTATAGAAGAACTTCCTAGAATTTTGGTATTGTATAAATATTGTGAGTTTTCCGAGAAATAAATCCATGTCTGGATACAAGTTGGTTGAGGCAGCTCTGGCACAGATGTACCTAGGGGTAAAACCCCAAAACACCTCTTTGAGCTAGACTCGAATGAGAACTGGTGCATAACAACGGGCCTTGTTTCTCTTTTGGTTACGACACTCCCAAGGGATATGTTTAGGATAATTCTCATTTTCTTTACAAACCATTATGAAGGTTTTATGAGTATATACTTCCTCAAATAATTTTTTTAATGATTATGGATTATATCCATAAATATTTCAATTTATGTTAAGTGTTTTACAGGTATGGAATTAGGTATTTTGGTTCATAAACTGATCTAGTTTATGACATTTTTTAGAAATGGAATCTAGTGGAAGAAACGGAAACCCTATCAATGCACGCACTTCATGTATGGATTTACCTCCTTATCAAGATAATTATAGTGCTGCTGGTTATGCAACTGGTGCTGATCAGCTAATCACCATACTGGGACAACTCACTCAGGTTATGAATAATAACCTTACCCATATGGAGCACCCAGATCCACAACATGGAGGATAAATGTTAGATCGCTACATGAGGAAAAATCCACCAAAATTCAATGGGAGTAAAAATCCCTTAGTAGCTGAGTAATGGATAAATTCTTTAGAGAAAATATTCCATGCCTTGGGGAGTAGTCAAAGGGAAAACGTTATCATGGCAGTTTACTGCCTCACTCGAGATACTGGTCAGTGGTGGTCATTGATTGAAAACACTAAGGAAGATAATTAAGTATGAAATATGAAATATATGGAGTTAAAATATTTGTTTTTAGAAAAATACTTTCCTCATGACCATCGAGTAGATATGGAAAGGCAATTTTGGAGTCTGAGACAAAAGGAGGATGAGAATGTCGCAAAGTATGAGGCTAACATTAAAATATTAGCACCGTATGCTACAAATTATATATGTAAAAAATGAATTAAGATTGATCATTTATTTGATGGGTTAAAATCGTTTCATCATCAAGCATTGGTCTCGCAATCCTTCTCTTCATACGAAGATATTGTCTCGTGTGCTATCAATACAGAAATAGAATTCTCTAAGTCTTATGAATTTAAATCAAAGTAAGAGAAGAAGAGATCTGTTGAAAACTCTGGGAATGGAAAAAAAGAAACAGGGAAGAATGGAAGAATTGAATTTCCACCTTGTGATTATTGTGGAAGGAAGCACCCTGGTGCCTGTCTAAATGGAAAAGGAGAATGCAACAAGTGTGGACAGAAATCCATCTAGCTGGTGATTTTGATTGAAATAAAGATGCTACGATTTTTCAATGCTACAATTGTAGATAGATGGGAAATTATGCAAATGAATGTCCTAAGTGTTAGGGAATCTTACCTCAGAAAAGTCTAATTAATCAATTCCAAGCTTATGCAATCACTACTGCTGAGGTTGAAGCCCGGAGAGACGTGTTGGTAGGTAATTTAATGGTTTCTTTAAGTTTAAAAATTTTTTTATTTGATTTTGGATCATCGCATTGTTTCATATCTCCTATATTTTTAAGAAAATTAGATATTTCCAATATGATTTAACAAAGTAGTTATCAGTTAACACTCCTAAGGGAAGTATCCTTGCTACAATGTTCTGTGGATCAGTTCCCATTAGGGCATATAAATGTTCTTTATCTGTTGATCTCATCATCATACCCGTGACTAAATTTGATCTAATCCTCGCGATGGATTGTCTTTCAGACCATGATGCGCAAATTTATTGTAATAAGAAGAAGGATACTATTTTGGATGATGATGATAAAGAACACCTTGTCTTTAGAGTAGAATCTTCACCACCTGATTCTTATCTAGATCCACCTCAGTAGCTCAACTAAATTCAATTATCAGGGAGGAAGATAATGAAATAACTATGGGTGAGGAAAGGAATGTTAAAATAGTGGATGTACCTATTGTGAGAGAATATGTTGATGTGTTTCCAGAAGATATATTTGGACATCCTCCTGAACGAGAAATTGAGTTTTCAATTGATTTAATTCAATGTTCAAGGCCAATATCAATGACCCCTTATAGAATGTCCACTGTGGAATTAGTTGAACTAAAGAAACAACTAGAGGAATTGAGTTATAAGGGATTTATTCTCCCTAGTGTTTCTCCATAGGGAGCCCCTGTCCTTTTTGTTAAAAATAAAGATGGATCTATGAGGGTATGTATCAACTACAGCGAAATCAATGCTATAACAATAAAGAACAAGTATCCCCTACCTCACATTGATGATTTATTTGATCAACTGCATAGAGTTCTATACGTTTCAAATATTGAACTTCGATCTAGATATCATCAGTTGTGTGTAAATATGGAAGACATTTTGAAGACAGTATTTCGAACCAGGTACGAACATTACGAGTTTACAGTAATGCCTTTTGGATTTACTAATGCACCCTTTGTATTCATGGATCTAATGAATAGAGTGTTCAAGGATTGTCTCCATGATTTTGTGGTGGTATTTATTGAGGATATCTTGGTATACTCCAAAATCTACTAGGATCATGAAAATCACTTGCGCATTATCCTAAAGACTCTTAGAAGACATGAATTGTATGGGAAGTTTAGAAAGTGGGAATTCTGGATTTTGAAGATTTCTTTTCTTCATTATATTGTCTCTAAGGATAGAATATATGTTGATCCTTCTAAGAAAAGAGCAATCCAAGAATGTCCTGCACTGACGAGTATAACTGAGGTATGTTGTTTTATTGTCTTAGCAGGTTATTATCGGTGTTTTGTCCATAACGTTTCCCGATTGGCTAACCCATTAACAATGCTCACACGTAAAGGGGTTAAATTTTTTTGGACAAAAGATCATGAATAATGATTTGAAGAATTGAAGAGAAGATTAGTCTATGCTCCTATATTTACTCTACCATCGGAGAATGATGGGTTCGTTATTTATAGTGATGCATCAATGAAACGACTTGGTTGGATCATTATGCAAAATGATAGAGTTATTGCCTATGCATCACAACAGCTAAAAATTCATGAGAAAAACTATCCTACTCATGATATTGAGTTAGCTGCTATAATCATTACTCTGAATATTTGGAGACACTATCTCTATGGTGAAAAATGTGAGATTTATATTGATCACAATAGTTTGAAGTTTATTTTCTCACAGAATGAACTCAACATGAGGCAAAGGATATGACTTGAACTACTCAAGTATTATTATTGTATGATACACTACCACTCAGGGAAGGCAAAAATGGAGGCAGATGCTATGAGAAGAAATGATCATGGAGTTTTGAACACCATGCGAATTGAAAGGGATCCTATTTTCATAGATCTATTGAAGATGGATATGGGAATCACTATGGAAGGTGAAACATTAATAATTATTCAAATGGATTCCAAACCATATTAACTATAAAGAATAAAATGTTCTCAGACCGGTGATGATGAGTTTCAAAAGAAGATTAAAGCTGAGAATGATGGTAGATTGAGAGACTTTGTGTATGAAAATGGAATATTGATATTTGGGAAGAGACATTGTGTTCTCGATATACCAGATCTAAAAAGGGAACTGATGGACGATTCTCATAGTTCCAGTTTTTTCTATACAACCTGGGAGCACCAAAATGTATAATGATTTGAAAGAACATTTTTCGTGGGACAACATGAAGAAGGAGATTTCGGATTTTGTGTCAAGATGTATTGTTTTGCAATAAGTGAAAGATGGAAGGTAACCACCCTGATGAGTCATGCAACCTCTTCCTATACCTGAGTGGAAATGAGATAATATTACGATGGACTTTATCATGGGACTACCAAAGAATCCTAGAGAGAATGATTCTATATGGGTCATTGTTGATCATCATACCAAGTCATCACATTTTCTTACTATAAGAGAAGATCTACCACTTGAACATCCAGCAAGACTATATATTAATGAATTTGTGAAACTTCATGGGGTACCCCTATCGATTGTTTCTGATATTGATCTCTGTTTTACTTCATGATTCTTGAAGAGTCTTTAGAAGGCCTTGGATTGTGAACTTTGTTTGAGCACTACCTACCACCCTCAAAATGATGGACACACAGAATAGACTATTCAATCCTTATAAGACATGTTTATATCATTCTCACTTTACTTTCAGGGTATGTGGGATAAATATTTACCTATGGTAGAATTTTCCTATTACAATAGCTTCCATTGGAGTTATCAGATTGAACTACATGAAGCATTATATGGAAAGATATGTCACACACAAACCTCTTGGGATGATTTTTTTGAAATAAAACTCATAGGCCAAGAATTGTTGGAGGAAACAATGGAAACGGTGAAGGTAATCCCAAACCACATCAAAGCAGGCAGAAGAGCTATGCCGATAACAAAAGGAAGGATTTGAAATTTCAGGAAGGAGATCATGTTTTCATGAAGGTATCTCCATGGAAGGGAGTTATACATTTCGGTAAGAAAGGTAAATTGAGTCCCAGGTACATCGGACAATTCGAAATTCTAGAACGAATTGGGGTTGTAGCTTACCGATTGGCAATGCTACCAAGTCTATCCAAAGTTCACGATGTGTTCCATGTATCACTATTGAGAAAATACATGTCTGACCCAACACATGTACTCTCCTATTAGGAATTAGAACAGGAACCCGATCTGTCTTATTGTGAAGAGCCTTTCAATATTCTTGATACGAGAGAACAAGTGTTGACAAACTGGACGACTCGTCTGGTTAAAGTTCTATGGAGAAACCATAAGATGGAAGAGGCAACGTGGGAACCCGAGGAACGCATGATGAAAAACTACCCAAGTCTTTTCACGTGGTAGTATTCTAGAAATTTCAAGGACGAAATTATTTGAAGGAGGAGATAATGTAACACCCCAATCTTCCACGGTACGCTTCTCTTTGAATAATACAGTAGCGTGTGTTGTACGCAACTTCGAGTTCTAACACACACCACAACCAATCAAACTAGCCGTTTGAATAGTAATACCCACTTTTTGAAATTTTATAAATTTTATCTCTCAAAATGGACTTCATTTTTGGATTCAGAATATCTAATTTATCTTACGGTAAAATTTTGGAACTTTTCGGATAACTTTTATATTTTGATGAATAGTGAAAATTACTAAATTTTAATTAAAAACAAATTTATTAATAGAAATACTTAATAGTGATAAATTATGATTTCTAGTGGTTTTAAAGTATATTTAGAATATATTTTTACCATTTAATAAAATTTTGGTCATTGGACATAATTTCACAATTAAATCGGACATAAACAAGTGTCAATCTTTTGATATTTATTATCTCTTAAAAACGAGATTTTTGTTTTTACAACGGAAATTAATTTTAAATTAATTTCTGCCACTTTTGTGTTTTGAATTTAGAAAAATGGATTACATATTTGGAATCAGGATGTCCAAATTTTTTAAATAGGTTACTTTTATTTTTAGACATTTTGAATAATTACATCGGTAAATATTTTTTTTACCATCGTTAAAGGGTAAATCCAGCAAATAAGGGTAAAAAATTATATTATAATAATATTAAATTACCCTAAAACATGTCCTAACCTTATTGGTTGATACATGTCCGACCATTGGCATCTTGGGGTCGATTTTGGGACCACATGGAGCCACTTGTATGTGATAATGACACTTTATATTAATTAAGTTAAAGTAAATTAAAAAATAACATAAGCATATATATTTTATAAAAAAAAATTTATATAGGATTATATATAATATATTTTAAACTATAAATATTCATTATAAAGATAAAAATATTTCCTACATAATATTAATTTATTTATAATTTTTATACATTTAATAATAAAATTTATTTATGACACAATAATGATGCAGTATTTTCCTTATTAATGAATGAATCAAATAATTGGTATTATAAATATTATAATAAATATAATTTGAAAGTTTTTATTCAATCCACGAATTTTATTGATTAATATTACGTGTTTGGATTTCTTAAATGATTTTTTTCAATTCAATAATGTTGTTAAGTATTTATCAAAAATCAATTATTAAATAGTTTCAAAATTGACATAAAAGAGTTTTTTAAAACAAATATTATATTATTAATTGATATTATATTCCTAAAAATGTAAGGATCAGCCAAAGGACTTATATAAATATAGGTGTATAATTAATGGACCTCTTGGGGGTCGATTGGATGTATATTGTATGTTTATTAACTATATAATATAAAAATAAAAAGGGGCATGGTAAATGTCAAACTAATTAATTAAGACTTAAAACTAAAAGATAAGGTTATTTTAATCACCCAAACCTGTCTAAAATCTGTTGGTTGAAAGGATTTCGACCCATAACAACCATATACTTTTAATAATCCATATTGGATCTATTAGAAACCTAATATAAATTTATTTTAAAATAATTATTTATGTTTTTGCTAAAGAGCCCCTCTTCCCCCTTATAAAAGGACACCACATCTAACCAATTCTTCAAACATTAAAAGCCTTTTGGATTGGCCATCCTCTGACCAATTACCCTCTCAACTATCCTCCATTAATCCTAAAGGCATTTATTTAGTCAGAAAGAAATCCTAAGGAGACCTTTTGATCAAATAAAAAGGAAGAACCCGAAGAAGAGGTAATGTTTTCACCACCC
Source organism: Viscum album (assembly GCA_963277665.1). NCBI lineage: Eukaryota > Viridiplantae > Streptophyta > Magnoliopsida > Santalales > Viscaceae > Viscum > Viscum album. The sequence continues at coordinate 1,059,989,178 of OY728120.1, read as the reverse complement.
TCTTTCAAGTTACATTCTTCTTCAACTTATTCATTCATTGTTATTTCCATTATAAAATAATAACTCCATTATCTTATATATACTGTGATGTTATTATAAATATGGAACAACCATATTCAGTTTTTTATCCACCCTTTGAATGACATGTCACCATACGTGCGTACGTACGGCCTACCGTCTCCACGTCGTGGTGTAATTGTGATTCAGTAAATTATTATTTAGATGGGTATAATAATGATGTGTAATTCATGTAAATAATTGTAACACCCTGACCCCAGATACCCAGAGTCGGTGAATTATTACATAACATTGGCATGACCACAAAGGATCAAGTCTTGAAAGACTGATTAGTTTAGTAGTCTTGGAAACACTAGATATATTCATAAGTCTTACATTACATCATAAGTTAAAAAAACTAAAACAACATATTTTCTTTATATCCCCTCATACTATATATGCAGGTAATTCATATATTACTTATTTTCATCCTGGAAAAAAATAAAACACTAAAAGGGGTGATCTCCGATGCTCAGTAAGGATAAAAATATAGAAGAAGCTTTCATAGATAAACATAAACAGTTAAATCAATTTATAACTAAAACAAAATCCTTTTAAACTTGAACTTCATCATAATATGGAAATGATAAAATGAAATAATGCCATTTACTTATTCACATGGATATTATACTAGTCGAACAATAACATGAAATATCAATAACCACTTTCATAATGATGGAATACATAATGCCGAACTTTAATTTCTGTGTCATGGCCCCGTGCCAAGACCTAAGGGATAACTGTAACCAGAACCCAACCCGGAGAGCCTCTGTAACTGGACTCCATCCTGGAATGCCTCAAATAACCAGAAACCAACCCAGAGAGCCTCTAAAAACCAGACACCAACCCTGAGTGCCTCTAATATCCATACACCAACCTAGAGGGATTACTTTTACCGGTCCCCAACCTGGAACATACTTGTCCTACACATTCATCTTAAGAAGAGGATGAAATATAACATAAAATTCGTATTAAAACTAAAATACAAAATTTCAAAATATTAATCATAAACCATGAATGGTATAAAAAATAGCACATCCACAGTCAAACATAACTCATTCGATACAATATGGATGATTTTATTGTATCACATTAACCTCAATCAAGAATAATGAAGGATATTGACATAGATGAAAATAATAATCAATACTATTTGAGAGAAATATCCCCCTTTTTCTTGAAATAATTTAAAAGTCACACTATTTGTCAAGAGGCCATTTAAAAATAGATTTTTGAATGAATGTGTCCCATACCACTTTGAAACTTTTAAAATGAGTTTAAATTTTAAAACATTAATTTCCATATGAATAAATCCTTAAATTTTTTTTAAAACATGGACATTAATTAGTAATATTTAGAATATATAGTCTTTAAAACATTTAGAAATGGTATTTTAGTTAGAGTTTCTAACCAAAAGAGAGACACATGAATACAAATAATTGAGGTAATCAAAATATTATAATATCATTAGAATAAAGGGATTCATGATATACTATGTCAAAGTACATTATATACACCACATAAAAGTGATTTGGTGTATATCAACAATGAAGTCTCAATGGAATGTAAATTGAGATAAAATCTCTCATAAATGTCGTACCCTTAGGTTAAGGATAAATCAGTAACATAGTTATCTGTGAAAAATATAAATACACTAAATATGAATGGATATTCAGTGTAAAACAATCAAAGTACATTCACACAAAATCTTGTAAAAACAACACCAATGAATTGGATGGTTAACTCAACAAATGGAGAATGAGTTAAAATTACTCTTATCAAATGGATATCGATGACTTGAGAAATTATCAATGGAGTGATTATGTGTATCAAAATTATATCCACAGGAAGGGGAGTGGAAATTATGACATAATTAAATGAATATTTATTCCACACATAATCTTGGGGTAATATAATAAATGAAATATGAGTAAATCCAAATGAGTGGAAATTGAAATTTCAAATTCCCTTATCGATTAGGTAACTTACAAAACATACACCCATGAAATAAGGATCATACCATGATGATGTAAATATCCATAAATTAAATTATATTACACAATGGATACAATCATGGGCAGTACACACACCACATGCAATAAATAAGTGGTGAATAATGAAATTCTCACGAAAATAAAAGTGAGATAAGAAACCTCTTACATTGTAATTTTTCCTTGGTCGACGGTAGGTTAACCACCTGTATAATGGAGAAATAATTTTTATTGAATTATACAATAATCATTTACATAAATATTATATAATATATGATCTTTTAACATTTATTTGTTAATAATATCTTAGAATTATCGTCATTTCGGGTGTTAACGGGTTCATTTGACTTTATATTCTTTGTTATTTGAGCCATATTTGTTATTAATGGGATTTATATTATTCATATCCAGAATGATATCAAGTCTATAAACATAATTTTTAAATCAGAAAATGATAATTATACTTGAATAGATACGATGGAGAATGAATCTCATCGCTTTCGTGGAGATGGTAGTCCGTACGTACACACGAGGGACAATATCATTCTTTTGATATTAAAATAAAATATAATTTGATGGTATATCATATATAAAGAATAATTATCATGTTATATTTATTATTTAAATGTATTACAAATCATTATTATACCTATCCAAATAATAATATATTGAATAACAATTACACCACGACGTGGAGATGGTAAGCCGTACGCACGCACATATGGTGACATGTCATTAAAAGGATTGATCGAATACTAAATATGGTTGTACCATATTTATAATAATATTATAGTATATAGGAGATAATGGATTCATTTTTTTATAATGGTAATAACAATGAAATAATAAGTGGAAGAAGAAAGGAACTTGAAAAAGGGTGGTGAAATCATTACCTCTTCTTTGGGTTCATCCTTTTGATTTGATCAAAAGGGCTCTTTAGGTTGGCATTATGATCAAACTAAGGCCTATAGGTTGTTCTGAGGGAATTTGAGAGAGTATTGGGTCAGGGGTTGGCCGAAACAAAAGGCTTTTAAGGTGTGAATAAATGAGAAGTAGGAGTGCCCTTTTATAAGAGGGGTGAGGGGAACCTTTGGAAAATCTAGAAATATTAATTTATAATAAATTATTATTTGGTTTATAATTGCTCCAAAGTTGATTATTTAAGGGTTAAGGTGGGGATAGGTAGAAATCCATTCATCCAGTAGAATTTAGACAGGTTTGGGTCATTATATTAACCTTATCGTTTAGTTTTTACACTTAGATAATTAGTTTGACATTTATCATGTCACTTTGTATTTTCATATTTTATAGTTAATAAACATACTATATAAATCCAATAGACCCCAAGTGGTCCATTAATGATACACCTATCATTAAATAAGTCTCTGGTCCGAACCTTAGATTTTTAGGAATTTAATATAAATTAATAATATAATATTTGTTTTAAAAACTCTTTTATGTCAATTTTGACACTATTCATAAATTGATTTTTGTAAAACTAATAACTGAATTATTACTTCGAAAAAATTAAATTAAATAAATCCTAAAATGTAATATTCACCTATAAATTATTTTAATTCATAAAAAGTCTCAAATTATTTTTATTTTGGTTTTTATAATATCAATTATTCATATTTTTCACTATTATGGTAATTACTGCATCACCATTGTGTCATAAATAAATTAAATTTTTTAAGGTCTAAAAATTATAAATAAAATATAATTATGTAGGAAATCGTTTTATCTTCCTAAATAAATTTTATAATCTAAAATCCAACTTATATAACCCTATGTAACAATTGTTTTACTAAAGGATATATGCTTATGTCATTTTTGTAATTACGTTAACTTAATTAATATAAAGTTTCATTATCACATACAAGTGGATCTACTGGGTCCCCAATTCGACATAAAGATGCCCATGGTCGGCCATGTATCAACCAATAGGGTTAAGACACGTTTTAGGGTAATTTAGTGTTATTATAATATTATTTTTTAACCCTTGTTTACCGGATTTTCCCTTTAACCATGGTAAATAAAATATTTACCGAAATAATTATCCAAAATGTCTAAAAATAAAAGTTACCTATTTACACAATTTGAACATCCTGATTTTAAATATGGAATACATTTTTCAAAATTCAAAACACAGAAGTGGCAGAAATTAATTTAAAATTAATTCCCGTTGTTAAAACAAAAAGCGTGTTTTTAAGAGATAATAATTATCAAAATATTGGAACTTGTTTATGTCTTGTTTAAATGTGAAATTATGTTCAATGACCCAAATTTTATTAAATTTTAAAAATATATGTTAAATATAATTTAAAACCACTCAAATTCATAATTTATCACTATTAATTATTTCGATTAAAAAGTTGTTTTTAATTAAAATTTAGTAATTTCTACTATTCGTCAAAATATAAAAGTTATCCGAAAAGTACCAAAATTTCACCCTAGTGTAATTTTGTTATTATGAATCCAAAATTGAAGTCTATTTTACCAAATTAAAAATATAAAAGTTTCATTTATTAATTTAAAATTGATTCCTACTTTCGAAACCAAAAGGCATATTTTTAGGAAATAATAACTATCAAAAGTTTGACACTTGTTTATGTCCAATTTCAAGGTGAAATTACTTAAAATGACCATAAATGAATTAAATAGTAAAAATATAATATATTTATACTTCCAAACCATTAAAATGTAAAATTTAACAATATAAATTATTTTGATTAAAAAAGTTGTTTTCAGTTAAAATATATTATTTTTCACTATTCACACAAATATGAAAGTTATCAGAAAGACAAAAAAACATTATTGATACTAAATTATTATGTTTCGATTATAAAGAAGAATTTAATTTTGTCAAATTTAATATATAAAAGTTTCATAAATTGGCTTTAATAAGGCATCTCCATTAAACGACGGTAAAATTTCATTTTTTGAAAAATAATTCTTTTATCTGAAAAAAATGAATTTGTTCATAAATAATGTCATAGAAATTGATAATATGGATTAAAATTATAAGGATAATAAAATATTTAATATTCAAGTAATACTATTCATAACATCCTTTGAACGACTAGTTTGGTAAGTCGTGGTGTACTTGAACTCAGTGTTGTGTACAACACATGCTATTGTATTATTCAAAGAGAAGTGGACCGTGGAAGATTGGGGTGTTACATTCACCCCTACTTCAATAAATTGTGTCCTCGCAATTTTAAAAAAAAATTGGGCCTGATAATATAATGGAAAATCCCACATCGGAAAAAGAGTCAATAAAACTATCACTTTAAAAGAAAGAAAGAGAGGTGTAAAGGTCACCCTAGATAACCCATTCTAGGATTCCAGGTAAGAAAACATGGATATGGATAATAAACTAAGTGTAATGTTTTGATGGAGAGGGATAGAAATCATGATCAGGAGAAAGTTAACAATAAAAAAACCACAAACTTGTTTTGGGACAAACGATCATTAGTCTCCTAGTAGGAAAACTAAACAGATAACATTTTTTGTTTTAAGTTACATTACATAAGGATGAGGAATTCATTTATGATATTGACTAAGAATATAAATATATATACTTACTTTTTAAGTATAGTTTCATTATTTAATAAATTTCCACCACTAACTCATTTTTTAAACGATGAGTATTCAAGAAGACTTGGTCACACTAGTAGAGCTAGAATAAACTTCTATAGAATCACTTGATCCATGCTGGATAAACTATATAATTACACTGTCTTTAGATATTAATAAAAACCAAAATGGTTAGTACAAGATCTAGTGATCCCCCAAAAGGATATTCCTTGAGAGAAATAAACACTAATCTTAATTTCTAATATTAAACCAATAATACCCCAAAGTTAAATAAATACCATTCAATTAAAATCATTCAATATAATCCAAACTAATATTGAATCCCAAAACAAAGAAGAATTTCATTATGTAGTCTCTCATGTTAAATTGTATCTCTAAATGACATCTTATACTCTTAAAGTCTCATACTTAAAGGTAATTAACCTCATCACATATTCACTATTATAGGTTAATCATTTCCATAAATAACCCAAATCACTATAAATCCACAATAAAAACGTAGATAAAAATCCATAATTACTCCACAAATGAAACCCCATAGTATTCAATTTTCCTTGGGCATATAGTGTTCACAACAAAGCGAACAAAATCCAAAATAACATCTATCACTTAACCACCAAATCATTTTCCTATAAAAAGGATATTCATTTAATAAGACATAAGAACCCAAATAAACTTATTATTGATCAATATTTAAATAAAAATAATTAGTCACACTATCCAGGGACTTCACGTAGTCCAGTGGTAGGCGATAATCCCATTCGCACTTTGGTTGTGGGATTGATTGTCACAGCTTTGTCCGACGCGAATGGTTTTCATAGGGTCTACGTGTTGTCCTTTTTCAGAAAATATATTTTATAATATTACCAAAATGAGATAAATTCCTAAAAATAACCATAACATAATTTAACCAGAAATCTTATCTCATACATTTCATTTTCATCCCAAATTATAATAATGTATAATTCTCTCAAGCCCCAATGATCATATAAAACCAAATGGCTATTTATACCTATATCCACAAGAGAAGTTATAATTCTTCCTCAAATAACATTCTCACATGGAAAACTGTGGGGTAACAAATACAAGAAGTAATTATTCCATAGTCAACCCATCAACTAGGAGAACTAATACATTTTAAACATTTCTCCAACAATTTATTTCCACATAGCTTCTTCTTTGACCAAGAAAATATCCTATAGAATAGGGCATTCACTCGGGGTAATGGCCAGGTCCGCTACATTTATGGAAAATGACTGTAAATGGACTCTTGGGACCATTTTTATCTTCTTCCATAGTACTCTTCATTTTTCTTCGGCAATTCTTTACTTTATGTCCTTCCTTCCCGCATGTAAAGCATTTCATTGTCCCATTGAGACACTTTCCTGGGTGTCTCCTTTCACATTTCCTGCATAATGGAAATTGAGGTTTCCTTTCTCCATGGTCTCCACTACTGGAGCTCTTATCATTCGTCACCTTTCTCTTCCTTGTTGAGTCCGGGAGTTGGTTAATATATATGTTGTTGATCATATTTTTGGAAAACTAATTTGGAATAAAGACGATATCTTTTACGCCTATCAACATTCCATTTTGTTTCTCATTTGCACCACTGTTCCCACCTTGTACATCATTCCCAAAGTCACTATGAATTCCTTGGAATCCATCCATTGACTAAAACCAGAAAGCATTGTGTGAGTAACATTAGTCATAAAATCATTTAGAGATTAACATGTCATCATATACTCAATTTGAAACACATTAGGATTAACCAAGGTCATTTACACTCATCTTATATATTTAATACTTCAAATCGGTTAGAAATGAAAATGTAAATTATCTTAAGCATATCCTCTGGGAGTGTCGTAACCAAGAGTTCAGCAAGGCCCATTGTCGTGCACCGGTTCCCATTCGAGTCTAACTCAGAGAAGTGTTTTCAGTTTTTACCCCTAGGTAAATCTGTGCCAGAGACGCCTATACCTGCTTGTATCCAGACAGGGATGTATTGCTCGGGAAACTCACAAAATCTCTACAATACCAAAATTCTAGGAAGTTATTCTATACTAATCCTAAAAGTTCATCTTAGGTATACGTGCTCTAATCAAATTTTATCTAAATATAGCTTCCAAGGTTTGTACTAAACTTCCTCTGATACCAACTGTAACACCCTGACCCCAGATACCCAGAGTCGGTGCATTATTACATAACATTGGCATGATCACAAAGGATCAAGTCTCGAAAGACCCATTAGTTTAGTTGTCTTGGAAACACTAGATATATTCATAAGTCTTACATTACATCATAAGGTAATAAAACTAAAACAACATCTTGTCTTCATATCCCCTCATACTATCCATCCAGGTCATTCATAAATTACTTCTTCTCATCCTGAGAAAAATAAAACACTGAAAGGGGTGAGCTCAGATGCTCAGTAAGGATAACAATATAGTAGAAGCTTTCATAGATAAACATAAACACTTAAATCAATTTATAACTAAAACAAAAGCCTTTTAAAAATGTACTTCACCATAATATGGCAACGATAAAATTAAATAATGCCATTTACTAATTCACATGGATATTCTACTTGTCGAACAATCACATGGAATATCAATAACCACTTTCATAATGATGGAATTCATAATGCCGAACTTTAATTTCTGTTTCATGGCCCCGTGCCAAGACCTAAGGGATAAATGTAATCGGAACCCAACCCGGAGAGCCAATATAACCAGACTCCATCCCGGAGTGCCTCTAATAACCGGACACCAACCCAGAGTGCCTCTAATAATCGGACACCAACCCGGAGGGCTTACGTTTACCGGTCCACAACCCGGAACATACTAGTCCAACACATTCATCTTAAGAAGAGGATGAAATATAACATAAACATTCGTATTAAAACTAACATACAAAATGTCAAAATTTAAATCATAAACCATGAATGGTATAAAAAATAGCACATCCACAGTCAAACAAAACTCATTTGATACAATATGGAAGATTTTATTGTAACAGATTAATCTCAATCAAGAATAATGAAGGATATTGACATAGATGAAAATAATCATCAAAACTATTTGAGAGAAATATCCCCCTTTTCTTGAAATCATTTAAAAGGAACACTATTTGTCAAGAAGCCATTTAAAAATACATTTTTTAATCAATGTGTCACATACCACTTTGAAAATTTTAAAAGGAGTTTTAATTTTAAAACATTAATATCCTTATAAATAAATCCTTAAAACCATTTTTTAAAACATGGACATTAATGAGTAATATTTAGAAGAATAAGTATTTAAAACATTTTAAAATGGTATTTTAGTTAGAGTTTCTAACCAAGAGAGTGACACATGAATAAAAATAATTTAGGTAATAAAAACATTGTAATATCATGAGAATAATGGGATTCATGATATACTATGTCAAAGTACATTATATACACCACATAAAATTGATTTGGTGTATATCAACAAAGAAGTCTCAATGGAATGTAAATTGAGATGAAATATCTCATAATGGTCATACCCTTAGGTTAAGGATAAATCAACGACATAGTTATGTGTGAAAAATATAAATACACTAAATATAATCTTATAAAAACAACACCAATGAATTAAATGTTTTACTCAAAAAATGGAGAGTGAGTTAAAATTACTCTTCTCAAATTCATATAGATGACTTGAGAAATTATCAATGGAGTGATTATGTGAATAAAAAGTATATCCACAGGAAGGGGAGTGGAAATTATGACATAATCAAATGAATATTGAGTCCACACATAATCTTGGGGTAATATAATCAATGAAATATGCGTAAAGCCAAATGAGTGGAAATTGAAATTTCAAATTCCCTTATCGATTAGGTAACTTACGAAACATACACCCATGAAAGAAGGATCATACCATGATGATGTAAATATCCATAAATTAAATTATATTACACAATGGATACAATCATGGGTTTTACACACACCACATGCAATAAATAAGTGGTGAATAATAGAATTCTCACGGAAATTAAAGTGAGATAAGAAACCCCTTACTTTGTACTTATTCCTTGGTAGACGGTAGGTTAACCTCCTGTATAATGTTGAAATAATTTTTATTTAATTATACAAGAATAATTTACATTAATATGATATCATATATGATCTTTTAACATTTATTTGTTAATAATATCTTAGAATTATCGTCATTTCAAGTGTTAACGGGTTCATTTTACTTTATATTCTTTGTTATGTGAGCCACATTTGTTATTAATGGGACACATATAATTCATATCCAGAATGATATAAAGTCTTTAAACAATATTTTTAAATCATAAAATGATAATTATACTTGAATGGATACGATGGAGAATGAATCTCATCGCTTTCCTGGAGACGGTAGTCCGTACGTACACACGAGCGACAATATCATTCTTTTGATATTAAAATAATATATAATTGGATGGTATATAATATATAAATAATAATTATCATGTTATATTTATTATTTACATGGATTACACATCATTATTATACCCATCCAAATAATAATATATTGAATAACAATTACACCACGACGTGGAGACGGTAAGTCGTACGTACGCAAGTATGGTGACATGTCATTCAAAGGATGGATAGAATACTGAATATGGTCGTACCATATTTATAATAATATTATATTATATTTGAGATACAGGATTCAATATTTTAGAATGGTAATAACAAAGAAAGAAGAAGTGGAAGAAGAAATGAACTTCAAAAAGGGTGGTCAAATCATTACCTCTTCTTTGGGTTCTTCCTTTGGATTTGATCAAAAAGGCTCCATAGGAAGTCTTTCTGATCAAACTAAGGACTCTAGGTTGTTTTGAGGGAAGTTGATAGAGTATTTGGGCAGGGGTTGGCCGAACCAAAAGGATTTTAAGGTGTGAATATATGAGAAGTAGGAGTGCCCTTTTATAAGAGGGTTGAGGGGCACCTTTGGAAAAGGTAGAAATATTAATTTATAATAAATTCTTATTCGGTGTCTAATGGCTCCAAAGTTGATTATTTAAAGTTTAAGGTCGGTATAGGTATAAATCCTTTCAACCAATATAATTTAGACTGTTTTGGGTCATTATATTAACCTTATATTTTATTTTTAACTCTTAGTTAATTAGTTTTACATTTACCATTTCACTTTGTATTTTCATATTATATAGTTAATAAACATACTATGTACATCCAAAAGACCCCAAAGTGGTATATTATTGATTCTCCTATCATGATATAAGTCTCTTGTATGAAAATTATATTTTTTGGAATTTAATATCAATTAATAATATAATATTTGTTTTAAAACCTGTTTTATGTCAATTTGGACACTATTCAATAATTGATTTTTGTAAAAATTATAACAGAATTATTACTTGGAACACAGTTAATTAAATCAATCCTAACAGTTCATATTAACCTATAAAATTATTTTAATTCATAAAAAGTCTCATATTATATTTATTTGGGTATTTATAATATCAATTCTTCTAATTTTTCATTATTATGGTAATTACTGCATCACCATTGTGTCATAAATAAATTAAATTATTTAATGTCTAAAAATTATAAATAAAATATAATTATGTAGGAAATTATTTTATCTTTCTAATTAATATTTATAGTCTAAAGTCAAACATATATAAACCTATATAACAATTGTTTTTCTAAAAGATATATTCTTATGTCATTTTTGTAATTACTTTAACTTAATTAATATAAAATGTCATTATCACTTACAAGTGGATCCATGGGATCCCAAAATCGACCCAAATATGCCCCTGGTCAGATATGTATCAACCAATAAAGTTTAATACACGTTTTAGGGTAATTTAGTATAATTATAATATTATTATTTAATCCTTGTTTACCGGATTTACACTTTAACCATGGTAAATAAAATATTTATTGAAGTAATTATCCAAAATGTCCAAAAATAAAAGATACCTATTTACACAATTTGAACATCCTAATTCCAAATATGGAATCCATTTTTCCAAATTCAAAACACAGAAGTGGAAGAAATTAATTTAAAAATAATTCCCGTTGTTAAAACAAAAAACGTGTTTTTAAGAGATAATAACTATCTAAAGATTGGCACTTGTTTATGTCTGGTTTAAATGTGAAAGTATGTTCAATGAACAAAATTTTATTACATGGTGAAAATAAATTTTAAATATAATATAAAACCACTAAAATTCATAATTTATCACTATTAATTATTTCAATTAAAAAAGTTTTTTTTAATTAAAATGTAGTAATTTTTACTATTCATCAAAATATAAAAGTTACCTGAAAAGTACCAAAATTTTTCCCTAGTCTAATTTCGTTATTCAGAATCAAAAAAATGAAGTCTATTTTACCATATTAAAAACATAAAAGTTTCATTTATTAATTTAAAATCGATTCTTGCTTTCGATACCAAAAGGCGTATTTTTAAGAAATAATAACTATCAAAAGTTTGACACTTGTTTATGTCTAATTTCAAGGTGAAATTACTTAAAATTACCATCATTGTATTAAATAGTAAAAATATAATCTATTTATACTTCCAAACCATTAAAATGTATAATTTAACAAAATAAATTATTTTGATTAAAAATGTTGTTTTTAGTTAAAATATAGTATTTTTCACTATTCACACAAATATGAAAGTTATCAGAAAGACACCAATACATTATTGATACTAAATTATTATGTCCCGATTCTAAATATGAATTTGATTTTGTCAAATTGAATATATAAAAGTTTTAAATATTGGTTTTAAAAAGGCTTCACCATTAAAAGGCGGTAAAAATTTATTTTTTGAAAAATACCTCTTTTATCTGAAAAAAATGAATTTGTTCATAAATAATGTCTTAGAAACTCATAATATGGATTAAAATTATAAGGATAATATAATATTCAAAATTCAGTTAATACTATTCATAACCTCTTTTGAACGGCTAGTTTGGTAAGTCGTGGTGTACTTGAACTCAGTGTGGCGTACAACACAGGCTATTATATTATTCAAAGAGAAGTGTACCATGGAAGGTTGGGGTGTTACATTCACCCCTCCTTCAATAAATTGCATCCTCGCAATTTAAAAAAAAAATTGGTCCTAATAATATAATGGAAAGTCCCACAGCTGAAAAAGAGTCAATAAAACTATCACTTTAAAAGAAAGAAAGAGAGGTATAATGGTCACCCAAGATAACCCATACTAGGATTACAGGTAAGAAAACATGGATATGGATGATAAACTAAGTGTCTAGTTCTGATGGAGAGGGATAGAAATAATGATCAGGAGAAAGGTAACAATAATAAAACCACAAACTTGTGTTGGGACAAACGATCATTAGTCTCCTAGTAGGAAAAGTAAACAGACAACATTTTTTGTTTTAAGTTACATTACATAAGGATGAGGAATTCATTTAAGATATTGACTAAGAATATAAAGATATATACTTAATTTTTAAGTATAGTTTAATTATTTAATAAATTTCCACCACAAACACATTTTTTAAACGATGAGTATTCAAGAAGACTTGGTCACACTGGAAGAGCTAGAATAAACTTCTATAGAATCACATGATCCATGCAGGATAAACTATATAATTACATTGTCTTTAGAGATTAATCAAAACCAAAATGGTTAGTAAAAGATCTAATGATCCCCCAAAAGGATATTCCTTGAGAGAAATAAACACTAATATTAATTTCTAAAATTAAACAAATAATACCCCAAAGTTAAATAAATACCATTCAATAAAAATCCTTCAATATAATCCAAACTAATATTGAAACCCAAAACATAGATGAATTTGATTATGTAGTCTCCCATGTTAAATTGTATCTCTAAATGACATTAAATACTCTTAAAGTCACATACATAAAGGTAATTAACCTCATCACATATTCTCAATTATAGGTTAATCTTTTCCATAAATAACCCAAATCACTATAAATCCACAATAAAAATGTATATATAAATCTACAATTACTCCACAAATGAAACCCCATAGTATTCTATTTTCCTTGAGCATATAGTGTTCACAACAAAGCGAACAACATCCAAAATAACATCTATCACATAATCACCAAATCGTTTTCCTATACCAAGGGTATTCATTTAATAAGACATAAAAACCGAAATAAACTTATTATTGATCAATATTTTACTAAAAATAATTATACACACTATCCAGGGACTTCGCGTAGTCCAGTGGTAGGCGATAAATCCCATTCGCACTTTGGTTGTGGGTTCGATTCTCACAGCTTTGTCCGACGCGACGGGTTGTCACACGGTTTACATGTTTTCCTTTTTCAAAAAATATATTTTATAATATTACCAAAATGAGATAAATTCCTCAAAATAACCATATCATAATTTAACCACAAATCTTATCTCATACCTTGCTTTTTCATCCGAAATTATAATAACATATAATTCTATCAAACCCCAATGATCATATAAAACCAAATGGCTTTTTATACCTGTATCCAAAAGAGAAGAGATAATTCTTCCTCAAATATCATTCTCACATGGCAAACTGCAGGGTTATAAATACAAGAGAAAATTATTCCAAAGTAAACCCATCAACAACGAGCACTAATACTTTTTAAACATTTCTCCAACCATTTATTTCCACATAGCTTCTTCTTTGACCAAGAAAATATCCTATAGAATAGGGCATTCACTCAGGTAATGTCCAGGTCCCCTATATTTACAGTAAATGACAGTAAATGGACTCTTGGGACCATTTTTATCTTCTTCCATAGTACTATTCATTTTTCTTTGGCAATTCATCACTTTATGTCCTTCCTTCTTGCATGTAAAGCCTTTCTTTGTCCCATTGAGACACTTTCCTGGGTGTCTCCTTCCACATTTCTTGCATAATGGAAATTGAGGATTCCTTTCTACCTGGTCTCCAGTACTGGAGCTCTTATCAATCATCACCTTTCTTTTCCTTATTGAGTACGGGAGTTGGTTAATATATATGTTTTTGATCATATTTTTGGAAAACTGATTTGGCATAAAGGCTATATCTTTTATGCCTATCAACATTCCATTTTTTTGCTCATTTCCACCACCATTCCCACCTTGTACATCATTCCCAAAGTCACTATGACTATCTCGGAATCTATCCATTGACTAAAACAAGAAAGCATTGTGTGAGTAACGGTAGTCATAAAATCATTTAGAGATTAACATGTCATCATATTCTCAATTTGAAACACATTAGGATTAACCAAGGTCATTTACTCTCATATTATATATTTAATACATCAAATCGGTTAGTAAATAAAATTTAAATTATCTTAATCATATCCCATGGGAGTGTCGTATCCCAGAGTGCAGCAAGGCCCGTTTTCGTGCACCAGTTCCCGTTCGAGTCTAGCTCAAAGCGGGTTTTTTCGGGTTTTACCACTAGGTACATCTGTGCCAGAGCCTCCTCTACCTGCTCGTATCTAGACAGGGATGTATTTCTCGGAAAACTCATAAAATCTCTAGAATACCAAAATTCTAGGAAGTTATTTTATACTAATCCTCAAAGTTCATCTTTGGTCTATGTGCTCTAATCAGATTTTATCTAAATCTAGCTTCCAAGGTTTGTACTAAACTTACTCTGATACCAACTGTAACGCCCCGACCCCAGATACCCAGAGTCGGTGCATTATTACATAACATTGGCATGATCACAAAGGATCAAGTCTCGAAAGACCGATTAGTTTAGTAGTCTTGGAAACAATAGATATATTTATAAGTCTTACATTAAATAATAAGGTAAAAAACTAAAACAACATATTGTCTTCATATCCCCTCATACTATCCATGCAGGTCATTCATAAATTACTTCTTCTCATCCTGGGAAAAATAAAACACTGAAAGGGGTGTGCTCAGATGCTCAGTAAGGATAACAATATAGCAGAATCTTTCATAGATAAGCATAATCACTTAAATCAATTTATAACTAAAACAAAAGCCTTTTAAACATGAACTTAATCATAATATGGAAACGATAAAATGAAATAATTCCATTTACTTATTCACATGGATATTCTACTAGTCGAAAAATCGAATGAAATATATATAACCACTTTCATAATGATGGAATGAATAATGCCTAAGATTAATTTTTGTGTCAAGGCCCCGTGCCAAGACCTAAGGGATAACTGTAACCGGAACCCCACCCGGAGAGTCTTTGTAACCAGACTCCATCCTGGAGTGCCTCTAATAACCGTACACCAACCCGGAGTGCCTCTAATAATCGGACACCAACCCGGAGTGCCTCTAATAACCGGACACCAACCTGGAGGGCTTACTTTTACCAGTCCCCAACCCAGAACATACTAGTCCAACACATTCATCTTATGAAGAGGATGAAATATAACATAAACATTCGTATTAAAACAAACATACAAAATGTAAAAAATTGAATCATAATCCATGAATGTTATAAAAAATAGCACATCCACAGTCAAAAATAACTCATTCGATACAATATAAAAGCTTGTATTGTATCACATTAACCTCAATCATGAATAATGAAGGATATTGTCATAGATGAAAATAATCATCAAAACTATTTGAGAGAAATACCCCCCTTTTTCTTGAAATCATTTAAAAGTCACACTATTTGTCAAGAATCCATTTAAAAATAGATTTTTGAATAAAAGTGTCCCATACCACTTTGAAACATTTAAAAGGAGTTTTAATTTTAAAACATTAATGTCCATATGAATAAATCCTTAAAACCATTTTTTCAAACATGGACATTAATGAGTAATATTTAGAAGAATAAGTCTTTAAAACATTTAAAAATGGTATTTTAGTTAGAGTTTCTAACCAAGAGAGGGAAACTTGAATACAAATAATTGAGGTAATAAAAACTTTTTAATATCAAGAGAATAAAGGGATTAATGATATACTATTTCAAATTACATTATATACACCACATAAAAGTGATTTGGTGTATATCAACAAAGAAATCTCAATGGAATGTAAATTGAGATGAAATCTCTCATAAAGATCGTACCCTTAGGTTAAGGATAAATCAAAGACATAGTTATGTGTGACAAATATAAATACACTAAATATGATTGTATATTCAGTGTAAAATAATCAATTTACATTCACACATAATCTTGTAAAAGCAACACCAATGAATTGGATGTTTGACTCAACAAATAGAGAATGAGTTAAAATTACTCTTATCAAATTCATATTGATGACTTGAGAAATTATCAATGGAGTGATTTCTTGTATCAAAAGTATATCCATAGGAAGGGGAGTGGAAATTATGAAATAATCAAATGAATATTGATTCTACTCATAATATTGGGGTAATATAATCAATGAAATATGAGTAAATCCAAATGAGTGGAAGTTGAAATTTCAAATTCCCTTATCGATTAGGTAACTTACAAAACAGACACCGATGAAAGAAGGATCATACCAAGATGATGTAAATATTCATAAATTAAATTATATTAAACAATGGATACAATCATGGGCAGTACACACACAACATGCAATAAATAAGTGGTGAATAATGGAATTATCACGGAAATAAAAGTGAGATAAGAAACCCCTTACATTGTACTTTTTACTTGGTCGATGGTCGGTTAACCTCCATTATAATGGGGAAATAATTGTTATTGAATTATAAAAGAATAATTTACATTAATATGATATCATATATGATCTTTTAACATTGATTTCTTAATAATATCTTAGAATTATCGTTATTTTGGGTGTTAACGGGTTCATTTTACTTTATATTCTTTGTTATGTGAGCCATATTTGTTAATAATGGGATGTATATAATTCATATCCATAATGATATAAAGTCTTTAAAAAATATTTTTAAATCATAAAATGATAATTATACTTGAATGGATACGATGGAGAATGAATCTCATCGCTTTCATGGAGACGGTAGTCCGTACGTACACATGAGGGACAATATCATTCTTTTGATATTAAAATAATATATAATTGGATGGTATATCATATATAAAGAATAATTATCATGTTATATTTATTATTTAAATGGATTACACATCATTATTATACGCATCCAAATAATAATATATTGAATAACAATTACACCACGACGTGGAGACGGTAAGACGTACGTGTGCACGTATGGTGACATGTCATTCAAAGGATGGATAGAATACTGAATATGGTCGTACCATATTTATAATAATATTATATTATATAGGATATATTGGATTCATTATATTAGAATGGTAATAACAATGAAAGAAGAAGTGGAAGAAGAAAGGAACTTGAAAAACGGTGGTGAAATCATTACCTCTTCTTTGGGTTCTTCCTTTTGATTTGATCAAACGGGCTCCATAGGTTGGCTTTTTGATCAAAATAATGCCTCTAGGTTGTTTTTAGGGAAGTTTAGAGATTATTTGATCAGGTTTTGGCCGAACCACAAGGCTTTGATGGTGTGAATAAATGAGATGTAGGAGTGCCCTTTTATAAGAGGTGTGAGGGGAACCTTTGGAAAAGCTAGAAATATTAATTTATAACAAATTCTTATTCAGTTTCTAATGGATCCAAAGTTGATTATTTAAAGGTTAAGTTGGGGATAGGTCTAAATCCATTCAACGAATAGAATTTATACAGGTTGGGTCATTATATTAACCTTATCTTTTAGTTTTAACTCTTAGTTAATTATTTTGACATTTACCATGTCACTTTGTATTTTCATATTATATAGTTAATAAAAATACTATACACATCCAAGAGACCCCCAAGTGGTCCATTAATGATACACCTATCATGATATAAGTCTCTTGGCCAATAATTAGATTTTTAGGAATTTAATATCAATTAATAATATAATATTTGTTTTAAAAACTCTTTTATGTCAATTTTGACACTATTCAAAAATTGTTTTTTGTAAAAATCATAAAAGAATTATTACTTCGAAAAACATTATTTAAATCAATCATAACATGTCATATTAACCTATAAAATTATTTTAATTCATAAAAAGTCTCATATTATATTTATTTGGGTATTTATAATATCAATTATTCTAAATTTTCAATATTATGGTAATTACTGCATCACCATTGTGTCATAAATAAATTAAATTATTTAATGTCTAAAAATTATAAATAAAATATCATTATGTAGGAAATATTTTTATCCTTCTAATGAAAATTTATAGTCTATCATCCAACATATATTACCCTATGTAACAATTGTTTTTTTAAAAGATATATGCTTATGTCATTTTTGTAATTATTTTAACTTAATTAATATAAAGTGTCATTATCACTTACAAGTGGATCCATGGAGTCCCAAAATCGACCCAATGATGCCCATGATCGGCCATATATCAACAAATAGGTTTAAGACACGGTTTATGGTAATTTAGTATTATTATAATATTATTTTTTAACCCTTGTTTACCGGATTTACCCTTTAACCATGGTAAATAAAATATTTACCGAAGTAATTATCCGAAATGTATAAAAATAAAATTTACCTATTTACGCAATTTGAACATCCTGATTCAAAATATGGAATCCATTTTTACAAATTAAAAACACATAGTTGGCAGAAATTAATGTAAAATTAATTCCCGTTGTTAAAACCAAAAAGCGTGTTTTTAAGAGACAATAACTATCAAAAGACTGACACTTGTTTATGTCTGGTTTAAATGTGAAATTATGTTCAATGACCCACATTGTATTACATGGTAAAAATTTATTTTAAATATAATTTAAAACCACTTAAAATCATAATTTATCACTATTAATTATTTCTTTTAAAAAAGTTGTTTTTAATTAAAATTTAGTAATTTTTACTATTCATCAAAATAAAAAAGTTATCCGAAAAGTACCAAAATTTCACTCTAGTGTAATTTTGTTATTCCAAATCCTAAAATTAATTCTATTTTACCAAATTAAAAACCTTAAAGTTTCATTTTTTTATTTAAAATTGATTCCTTCTTTCGAAACCAAAAGGCGTATTTTTAAGAAATAATAACTATCAAAGGTTTGACACTTATTTATGTCCAATTTCAAGGTGAAATTACTTAAAATGACCATCATTGAATTAAATAGTAAAACTATAATCTATTTATACTTACAAACCATTAAAATTTATAATTTAACTATATAAATTATTTTGATTAAAAAAGTTGTTTTCAGTTAAAATAGAGTATTTTTCACTATTCACACAAATATGAAAGTTATCAGAAAGACACCAAAACATTATTGATACTAAACTATTATGTCCCGATTCTAAAGAAGAATTTAATTTTGTCAAATTGAATATATAAAAGTTTCAAATATTGGTTTTAAAAAGGCTTCTCCATTAAAAGGTGGTAAAATTTCATTTTTTGAATAATACTTCTTTTATCTGAAAAAAATGAATTTGTTCATAAATCATGTCTTAATAACTCATAATGTGGATTAAAATTATAAGGATAATATAATATTTAAAATTCAGTTAATATTATTCATAACCTCTTTTGAACGGCTAGTTTGGTAAGTCGTGGTGTACTTGAACTCAGTGTTGCGTACAACACACGCTATTGTATTATTCAAAGAGAAGTGTACCGTGGAAGACTGTGTTACAATAATAAATATAACATGATAATTATTCTGTATGTATGATATACCATCCAATTATACATTATTTTAATTTTAAAAGAATTATATTGACGCTCGTGCGTATGTATGGACTACCATCTCCACAAATGCGTTGAGATTCATTCCCCATCATATCTATTAGAGAATAATTTTCTTTTGATGCTTAAAAATAATTTTTATGGACTTTATATCATTCTATATATGAATAAGATTCAGCTTATCCATAAAAAATGGCTTATATAACAAAACATATAAACTAAAATGAGTAAGTTAACACCTGAAACGACGATAATACTAAGATACTATTAACAAAGCAATGTTAAAAGAGAATATATGATATCAGATTAATTTATATGATTCTTGTATAATTTAATAACAATTATTTCAACATTATATTGGATGTTAACCTACCCTCAACCAAGGAAAAGTACAAGGTAAGGGTTTATTTCACAATCTCTTCATTATCCGAGGTTGTTTATACGTAATTATCTACTAGGACATCTTTATCATCCACATCCATGATTCCTAAAAATGTATTTAAAAACATTTTTAATATTTTACATAATATTGGTTAATTTCATTTATACCATTTTTGACTTTTTATAAGATTTTTATAAAGGAATCTTTCCATAGTTTTCCAAACAAGGTCCTTTTTAACCTTTTCGACAAAATTAAGGTAAGAATGACTTTTTTAACTTATAAGAGGGTGCATCTATTTTATACCATTATAAAATCATCGAGACTTCCCTTATAAGATTATAAGAATATTTTAAAAGTAAATGTTTTATTTTATAATTATGTGACCCTTAAATGATTTCAAAATAGAAAGAGATATTTCTCTAAAAAGAGTTTTGATTTCATCTATGCTAGTATCCTTTGATGGATTTTACGTTTATTTGGAGTTTATTTATTGTGATAAAAAAAATCCATATTTTATTGAAGGTTTTGTGATATATTTGACTGTGGATGTGATATTTTTATACCATTCATGATTTATGGTTAATGTATTGACATTTCATATGCTAGATTTAATATGAATGTTTATGATATGTTTAAACCTTTTCATATGAGGAATGTATTAGACTTAGTAAGTGTTGGGTGGTGCCCGCTATAGCTCCTCGATGCATCGGTAGGTCTCATGAGACAACTAGATGTGGAATTGGCCGAGGCCCTTTCCCAATTTGATTTAGGGTTTTGGTTGATGCCTTAATCATTTTTTGACATCTTGGTCGAGGACATGACAAAATGTTTCAGAATGTCAGGCATCATACATTTCCTTATTATGGAAATAATATTGATGGTTCATGTCGTCATTCGACTAGTAGAATACCCATGATTATGTTTTATTATGACATTATTTACTCATCTCATATTCTTTCCATAATAGTATTCATGTTTATTATTGGTAAAGGAATTTGGTTTCAATTATTTACCATGATTAATATTTATGTCATTTTCTACTATATTACTTACCCTTACTGAGCATTTGAGCTCACCATTTTTTTATGTTTCATTTTCCCAGGATATGAAGAAGTTAGTTTTGAGTGACCAGCTGGCATAATCTAAGAGGCTTGGATGTTTCTAATGATAGATATTTTTGTTGTATTTCTTTTCAAGTTGTAAAGTTGAACTTATGTATGAATATTGTTTCCAATAATACTAAACTGATCGATCTTTCAAGACATGATTTCCTTATGATCATTCAAATGTTATGTAATAATGCTCCAACCCCGGGTAACTAGGGTCAGGTCATTTAAATTGTTCATAGGGAAAGAAAGAAGTTACCAATTTTCAATGATACAATTATAAATAGATGGGATTTTATGCCAATGATTTTCCTAGGAAACAAGGAAACATTCCCCATAGAAGGACAAGAAAGAATGTACATGATTATGAAATTAGAACTGCTAATGATGAAGTTCCTAATGATGTGGTGGAATATACTCTAATCATTTCCTCATACTTATCCAATGAGTTATTTTATTCTGTATCATCACATTCGTTATATCATCCTAGTTTTCTCATAAAATATAAATTCCCAATTTGATTTAATATATGAATTGTCAGTAAAAAATATTAATTGAAGTATCATTGCAACAAAGATGTGTTGATATGTCCCCCTTATTACACATAATCATTCTTTAGTCCTTGACCTTATGATCATATGTATGGTTGACTTTGATATAATTCTTGGTATGAATTAAATTTAAAATTATGATACCCGAAACTATATCAAGATGATGGAATTTGAAATTTTGGGGAATGATGTAGAATCACATTTCATTAGAGTTGAAACCTGGTGAATTTATTCTTATCTAGATCAACCCATATTATCTATACTGAATTCAATTCCTTGAGTGGAATACAAAATAATATCTGTTGCTGAGGAAATAAAATTTTAAACTGAGGATGTACATATTTTGAAAGTATACATTCATGTATTCCAGTAAGATTTACCTAGACATCATCTAGTTTTTGAAATTTAGATTTAGATTTATTTAAATTTTTTTTCAAGGCCTATATCAAATACCCCTGACAGAATTCGCATAATGGAATTAGTGGACCAGAATAAATAACTAGAGGACTTCTATGATAAGGAATTTATCTTCCCTAGTGTTTTTTCAAGGGGATCTATAGTTATTTTTCATAGAATAATGATGGATATATGAGGTTTTACATTGAAAATTGGGAGGTTAATACTATTATAATAAAGACGAAGTATCCTCTTTAATAGATTGATGAGTTTTTGATCAAATTCACATAGACCAATTTTTTTAAGAATGACCTTAAATTTTGATAGCATTCGTTGCATGTGAGTAAGGAAGATATACCAAATACAAAATGTACAACTCGGTATGGTCATTAATAATTTATAGTAATGCCTTTTGGATAGAATAATGTAGCTTCTTTTCATGGATGTGTTGAATAATGTTTTCAAGAAATATCTTGATGACATTGTTGTGGTATTTATTAGTGATATCTTCACCTACTCAAAATTCTATGAAGAACATGAGAATCCATTGTGCATTATTCTAGAGACTCTTATAAGAAAAAAATTATATGGGAATTTTAGAAATTGTGATTTTTGGGTTCAAACATTTTCCTTTCATGGTCATATTATATCTAAAGATGGATTCTTAGTGGATCATGTAAAGACAAACACAGTTCAGAAATGGCCTACAACAATGAATGAAACCAAGTTTCATAGTTTTATTAGTTTAGAAGGTTATTATCGATGTTACATTCAGTTAATCACCTAATGAGATAACCCATTAACCAATATTTCTTGTAATGTCGATATGTTCATATGGACAAAAGAATGTGAGGAATGTATTAAATAATTGAACAAGAGGTTGGTGAATTATCCAATGTTTACTCTACCATCATGAAATAACAGATTTTTGATTTATAGTGTGACATGAATGAAAGGACATGGGTGTATCCTTATGAAAAATGATAAAGTTATTTCCTTTTAATTAGGGTAGTTAAAGATGCATGAATAGAACTATCCAAGCCTGGATCATGATTTATCACTAGTAATGTTTCCTCTGAATATATAAAGATATTATCTCTATAGTCAAATATGTGAGATGAATACTGATCAGAAGATCATGGAATACTTCTTATAAAAAAAGTCAATCATAATTAAGGAAAGGTGATAGATCTACCTACTAAAGGATTATGATTTTTCCATACACTACCAGCGAGGGAAGGAAAACAAGGTGAAATATGCATTCAGCAGGAAGGATCATGGAGTTATAAAAAATGGGGATTGAAATGGATCTTATGTGCATGGATCGAGAGAGGATGGATATGTGAATTACCAAAGAGGGTGAAGAATCATTACTTTTTCAATTGGTTTCACAACTATCTTTATTGGAAAGAATTAAAAATTCTCAATTTGATGATGAGAGTATTCAAAAGAAAATTAAAGCTGTGAATGCAGGGAGGTTCCCTAACATCATGTGTGAGTATGAAATTCTTAAATTTGGGATAAGTATTTGTGTTTCCTCTATAACCTAAATAAAAAGATAGTTATTGGATGATTCCCATATTTTGAATTTATCTATACATCCCAGTAAAACTAATTTGTATAGATATATGAAGTTTAATTTTTGGTCGGAGAAAATGAATCATGAAGTTTCTTATTATGTATCAATATGTTTAGTCTCTCAATAGGTGAATGATGAAATACAAAATCATAGAGGATCCATATAACTGATACCTCTTTCTATATGAAAATGGGATGACATATCCTTGTATATTTTCACTAGATTACCAATAAATCCAGGTTTTAATGATACAATATGATTAATTGTTGATCAATAAAATAAATCTGCACATTTCATCACAGTAAGGGAGGATTTTTCATTGGAGTTCCTTGAAAGGATCTATATCAATGTAGGTGTAAGACAACATGTATAAAATATCTCAATATTCTATACTCATAATCCATAATTTACATAAATATTATGGAACTGTCTATAGAATGATTTGGATACTAATATTCATTTGAGTACTGATTATCATCCTCACACTGATGTTTAGTTAGAAAGAGTGATACAAACATTAGAATACATTTCTAGATAATTATCAACTTATTTACAAGGTAAATTAGACCAGTATTATCCTTTCAAAGAGTTTTCCTACAAAAATAGTATCCATTATAGTATTCAAATTGAACTATATGAAGCATTGTACAAAAGGATATGTCAGACACCAACATGTTGGGATGAAGATGGTGAAAGGAATCTTGTTGGATTAGAGCTTTTGGTGGAATCAATAGCAAAGGTAAATATTATTGAAACCCATATCAACGTATCTCAATGATGAAAAATGATCCACGTTCATAATCAAGTAATGTAATTGTAATATCAATATGTAGATCACGTTTGCTTGAATGTATCTTAATGGATGGGCGTCATAATATTTGGGAAGAAAGGGAAATTGAGACCCATGTACAATGGACCTTTTAAAATTATATAGATAATTGGAGTTTCCTCTTCTCATTTGGAAATTCCTCCTAGAATTTTAATATTACAAAATGTGATCCACATCTCTTTGTTATATAAGTACATGCCTATCCCAACACATGTAATCACTTCTAAAGGAGTAGAATTTGAACATGATTTATCTTACTACATAGAAACTAATAGGATTTTAGACACTAAATAATAGGTTATGTTGAATTAGAAGACCTATCTTGTAAATGTAATTTGGATAAATTATAAAATTGAATAGACTACCTGGGAAACATAGGAGGTTATGGAGAATAACTACCCAAATATTTTTATGAGGTGAATTTTCGGGAATTTTGAGGAAAAAATATTAATATGAAGAGAGAATGAAACAACCCCGAATTTAATGAATGAAATTTTCTCTTCATATAAATATTTTATATTGAAAAAATTACATTAAATCACTTAGATAACACATTAAAAACATTATATATTAAAAATTAATGAAATGAGAAGTATTTATAGAATTTAAGAACCTATACTGTTTAAATAGTAACATGACCTTACAAATAATAATATGACCCATAAAAATAGTTAATTTTCCAAATTAATACTATCAGCACCCATGAATGTATAAATAAAATTTATCAATCTCATAAATTAATGTATTTAATAATTATATCCTTGTATAAGTAAATGAATATTTTTAAAAATTATTATTTATGTGTTTGTATATATGTGTGTAATTAATAATTAATGAAAATTTTATATTTAATAAATTTATTTAAAAAAAATTAACTCTCATAAAATATATTTATAAATAAATACTTTGTTGTTGTATAATTTTAGTTCCATTTAATGGGACATTAGTTAATTTTTAGAATGATATAACTTTAGTCATAATTTTAAAAATTGTATTTTTCATGTAAATGTTGGTTTTATCTAAAAATAAAATTATACATATATAGAAAATTATTTTCAAGAAATAGAGTTCATTTTTGAATTCCATAGATTTATAAATGGTTTGGGTGAATTTTTGGAATCTTTCTAAAATACTGGAAATTTTTAAGAATATTAAAATACAATAATTTATGATAAATGCTAAATACATGATTTATTCAGTCATAGGTGATGTATGAATGATGTAAGACAAAAAAATATAACAATTACTTATTATTCCAATATATTTGATGATATTACTCAAAATATTAATATTCTTGAGCCAAAATAATAAACAAATTAATAAAATATTCAAAAATCACTCATCTCCTCTACTTTAAACATGACACCTCACCCCCTACTCTCCTCACACCTCTAATCCATGAATCATTACAAAATTCCGCTTATGTATTCTTACCTAGTCTCTGTAAACTTCAATGAGATCTTTTTATTTTCAAAATACCAAAATCCCTTCTTTAAAGAGGTGCTTGAGGAGGAGTATTCAAGAGGTAAAATACTCTTACTTTTCATTTTATTTTCTTTTCTTTTTGATTTTTATTATTCTATCCTCACATATTCTATCCAAATTATCATGATAACTCCTGTATACTTTATAACCTATAATTATATCATTTTAATTTAATTACAAATATCAAAATATTTACTCTATATGTATAACGACCCATACTTTATATACATTGTTAATACATCAAAATTGAAGTACACTTATTACAACATATATCAAAACCATGAAAGGACAGTATAGGTATAGTGTCCATAGAAATTGAGAAACATAAACAACTGGTTCATAAAGAATCTACATTGACTCCCATTTATTTCATCATATCTAGAGTCCCTTTTTGGCATATCCTACTTAATAACCTTCTTCCTGACCTGGGGAAAGATAAAATACAAAAGGGTGATCTCAAATTCTCAGTAAGGGTAAATAAAAGAAATATCAATCACATCATATTCATAAGAACATAACATTTTGGAAATCTTAACCTGAAAAAGAGATCATAATTTCATTACATGGGATAAATCATAGTAGTGAAATGTAATCCCAATAATAATAACATAAAACATGAAACTTTTTGGAATACACACATAATCATAGAAAATCATTTCTTAGTAGTCAAGACTAATTTTCTTGACTATCTTAGTGGACAATTTCCATTTCTGAACCGACTTCACTCCACGTTTCAGTCCTGTTTCACTGAATCGGTTTAACCTTCCGTTCCAGCCATGTCTATCTCATTAGATATAAATCTTTACCCAATTTATTGAAGGGATATATAGGTCCCACCCATCTCATAATGATACCATTCTTATTTGTGCCACAAAGTCAATAAAAATCATACATCATTGCATATCCCATGTAATAAAAATGGGATTCTTAAACATCGTGACATCATAAAACAATTCATACAAGATAAAGTAATTCATAAAAATAATTCCATCACAAGAAAATCAAATCAGTGTAATAATAGGTATAGAAACATAACCCTATATTATCTTATATGGAAAATAATTTTGATAAAAAAGTTGAACTCCATTCTTGAGGAAAATATCCTTTCTACATCAAAATCATTTTTCCTTTCTTAACATGTCATAAAATTTTAATCTAAAAGAATTTGATTAAAAATAAACATGAAAACTTGTAAAGGAATATTCTTGGAAATAATTTTTTAAAATTCCATTCAGACCGTATAAGTTAAAAAAACATTCTTCTCGTACTTATGTCGGAAAAGAAAAAAAGTACCTCGTATGAAAAAAGACAAAAGATTCCTTTCATATCTTTTACTAAAAACTCAAAGAATGGTAAAATTGGTTTTAAACAATTTTATGAGGATATAAATAATATTACATATTGAGGAAACATGGATGTGGATGATAAATATTCCCCAGTAAATTCTGAAGTACAAATAATCTCGGATAAAAATTCACATTGCGAGATTGTCCCTTACCATAGCTCCAATTTGCTTTGTAAGTGTCCGAACCTCCTGTATAATGATTTAAATAATGTTATTGACTTAATCCAGAATCAAATGCATTTTTATGATATCATATATGGTCATATTATTAGCTTCTTATTATTAATATTTCATTGTTACTTGTTATTCGGGTGTTTATTGCTTTTTGTTCTTATGCGTGTTTTGTAGAATAAATTCTTATTCTTCTTTTTAGTTAATAGATACCTCATTTAAAGAATGGTATTAGTGTAATAAATATCATATTTATTCACTCAATTCATTTATTTAATCATTATGCAATGAAAATCATGTAGAACAAGTCGCATCACATCGTGGAGACGGTATTCCGTACGTACGCACGAGCGATGATATCATTCCCATGATCGTTTAATTGTATTTAAATGTATGAATACTATTTCAGAATCAATATCACTTTAAAATAATAATATATAGTTATTATTTACACCATTATACCAATCCAAGTAATATGGTGGTGGAAAATAGATTACACCACGTCGTGGAGATGATATTCCGTACGTACGCACGCGCGGTGATTTCGTTTTCCATAGGATGGATAGATGGTGAAATAGGGTTGTTTCATAATTATAATAACATATAAGTATATGAGTGATACTGATGTTATTACTTCATAAGGAAACAACTAATGAAGAAGAAGTGGAAGAAGAAATAAAGTTGAAAGAATCGGTAACAGATATTGCCTCTTCTTTGAAGGGCCTCTTTGATACCTCCTATTAGGGAACTAAAATTAGTCATTGAAGAAGACCAGTACCTCTAGGATGTTTGTATTGAAGTGGAGAGGATAATTTGGCAGGTTTGTTCTGAGCATGAAGGCTCAATGTTGTGTGAGGAAGAGAGGGAGGAGATGCCCTTTTATAAGGGAGGAGAAGGGCATCTTTGGAAAAACTAAAAATATTATATTATTATAAAGTCAAATTCGGTTTTTAATAGCTCCAAATTGATTTATTTCGAAGATAAGGTGGGTAGGGGTCCAAATAATCTCATAAAATAGAATTTAGACAAGTTTAGGTCATTATATTAACCTTATATTTTAGTATTAACACTAAGTTAATTAGATTGACATTTACAATGTCACTTTGTATTTTTATATTATGTCGCTAATAAACATACCATATACTTCCAAGAGACCTCCAAGTGGTCCGTTAATGATACAACTATCATGATATAAGTATCTTGGCCTAGCCATATATTTTTAAGAATATAATAACAATTAATAATATAATATTTGTTTTAAAAACAATTTTATGTCAATTTTGACACTATTTGGTAATTGATTTTGGTGAAAATCATAACAGAGTGATTAGTTTGAAAAAAGTAAATTTAATCAACACTAACATGTCTTATTAACATATATAATTATTTTAATTCACAAAAAGTATCAAATTACATTTATTTGGGTATTTATAACATCCATTATGTCAATATTTCAATAATAATATAATTATTTCATCATCATTGTGTCATAAATAAATTAAATTATTTTAAGTATAAAAATTATAAATAAAATACCATTATGTAAGAAATCTTTTTAGATTTCTAAGGAATATTTATATTCGAATTTATCTTATTTATAACCCTATATTAAAAATGATTTAGTTATTAAACATTGATTTTAACTATTTTAACCCTTCTTTAAATAAATTAATAATAAGTGTCCTAATCTAATCCAAGTGGGAATAAATGGTCATATTTTATTCCTAAGGATGTTTTTGGTCGAATTACAGTTATCCAATAGATTTAGGACATGTGATGGGATAATAATAATAACACTTTTTTCCCTTAATTACCCTATTTACTTTTAACCATGGTTAAAAATAGTAAAAAGTTACTATTCACCAAAAAATATTTTCATCTCATTGAACCACATTTTAGTCCTTGATATTAACCATGTCTCTCATATTTTTGAAATTCCACTCACAGAAGCAGTAAAATTAATTTTTATGTGAATTTGAAAATTCCCCTGGGAGGTGGGTAAAAGACGGTGAAAAGTTCAATAAACGTTTTATATATCTAAAATTATTATAAAATGAATCCAATGAATTGAATTGAACTTATATAGGTATTATGTATGAATTTTGACCTAAAATAAATTTAAATAAAATAAATAATTGTTTAAATAAAACGTCGTTTTTTAAATAGTAACCGAGTGTTTTCACTATTCATCAAAAATTGAATGTTTTCAGAAAAATACCAAAATTTCACCCTAGGATAATTTAGATATTATAAATCCAAAAATGAAGTCCATTTTAAAATATGAAATTTATAAAAATTTAAAAAGTGGTTATTACTATTCATAATGGCTAGTTTTAATAATATTTTAAGAGCATATCGTTGTTTATTTAAACTCGGTATTGCGTACGACGCAAGCTACCGAGGAAGGCCGCGGTTGCGTGTAAAGCAAGCCAATCTACTGTTGTGTGTAATGAAAGATTCCTTTTGATGATTTATATAACATAAAAACAAAATATTTATCATAAAAGTCTTGGGTGTTACATTGTACCCCCCTTAAAATGAATTTCGCCCTCAAAATTCGTCACTTTGTAAAAACAGAAGAGGATACCTCTCCCTCATCATATACTCAAGCTCCCATGTATCTTCTTCTAATTGGTGGTTCCTCCATAAAACTTTCCCCAAGCGTGTGGTCTTGTTCCATATGACTTTTTCACTACTATCCAAAATCCCTATTGGTTATTCTTCATAAGAAAGATCTTGCTCCAGATGTACAACTTCCGAGCTGAGTACATGTGAATGATCAGGTATGTACTTTCTCAGGAGAGATACATGGAACACATCGTGAACTTCATAGAGATTCGGTGGAAGCTCCAATCGGTAAGCTACCATCCCAATATGATCCAGTATTTCGAAAGGACCGATATACATAGGGCTCGACTTTCCCTTCATTCCAAATCTCATTACTCTATTCCAAGGAGATATTTGTAAGAACACTTTATCACCCACTTCAAACTCTAGGTCTTTTCTTCGGTTATCAAAATAATTTATTTGTCGAATCTGAGCTACTCTTATGTGTTGTTGAATAGATCAGATCTTTTCTACCATATCATCAACAAGATCAGTTCCTTATAGCTTTCTTTCTCCAACTTCATCCTAGCAAGTTGGAGTCCTACATTTTTTCCATAGAGAGCTTCATAAGGAGCAATATGAATACTGCAGTTAAAGATATTATTATAAGAAAATTCCACAAATGGATGGTGTTGATCCCAACCACCTTTTAAATCCATAGAGCAAGCTCTCAACATATCTTCTAGAGTTTGAATTGTCCTCTCAGACTGACCATCTGTAGGAGGATGATAAGAAGTGCTGAAACTCAACTCTGTATCCTGTGTATGCTGAAGAAATCGCCATAACCTTTAGGAAAACCTCAGATCCCGTTCAAATATAATAGAAATTGGTACTCCATGCAATCTTACCACTTCCTTCACATATATCCTGGAAAGCTAATCCAGAGAGAAATCCTCTCTAATAGCAATGAAGTGTGTTGACTTTGTAAGATGATCAACTATGACCCAAATAGCATTATTGACTTTGGATGTTTCAGGAAGTCCAGTGACAAAGTCCATAGTGATGTTTTATCATTTCCATTTAGGTATGGGTAATGATTGTAACATCCCATTAGCCTTCTGTCTCTCAGTTTTAACTTGCTCACAAACCAATCATCGAGAGACATATTCAACAACATCTCATTTCATGCCATCCCACCAGAAGTACTCTTTCAGGTCTCTATAAATCTTCGTGCTTCCAGGATGAATAGAGAATGAAGAACTATGAGCCCCATCCAGCATCTCCTTCATTAATTCTGGGATGGGAGAAACACAAACCTGATTCCTAAATTTTATTATCCATTCACAATCAAGGTTGAATTCAGGAACATTTCTCACCTTCTTTTGTAACTCTACATCTTCCTTTTTGCCTCTTTAATCTTCACATGTATAGATGGTTGAACATTCATTTGAGAAAGATATGATTTTACCCCTTCCATTATAATTCCAAGATCCATCCTTTGTTAATCCATAAATATTGGATCTTTTGTGATCCTCATTATGGATAAACTAGCATGGCCTTGTTGACTTAATGCATCTGCCACCTTGTTTGCATTCCCAGGTTGGTAATGAATTGAGCAGTTGTAATCCTTAATCAGCTCCAACCATCTTCTTTGGTGCATATTCAGATCCTTTTGGGTGAAAATATACTTTAAACATTTATTATTAGTATAAATATCACACCTTTCTCCATAAAGATAATGCCTCTAAATATTTAATGCAATGATTACTGCAGCTAACTCCAAATCATGTGTTGAGTAATTTTTCTCATGGATTTTCAACTGTAGTGAGGCATAAGCTATCACCATATAGTTTTTCATGAGAAGACACCACAATACCTTTTTGGATGCATCGCTGTAGATCACAAACCATTCTCCAGTACAAGGTAATGTGATCATAGGTGCACTGGATAACCTTCTTTTAAACTTCTTGAAATTCGATTCACATTCCTCCATCCAGACAAACTTAACTCCTTTCCGAGTCAACTTGGTGAGTGGATTAGATAATCATGAAAAATCTTTCACAAAACGTCAATAATATCCATCCAATCCAAGAAAACATCAGATCTCAGTTACTGTTGTTGGTCTCCACCATCTTTCGATAACCTCTGTTTTTGTTGGATCCACAGATATCCCCTCTTTTGAGATTATGTGACCCAAAAATGCAACTTTTTGAAGCCAAAATTCACACTTGGTATATTTGGCATAAAGCTTCTCCTTTCTCAGTGTCTTCAATATAATTCTCAATTGATCTTCATGTTATTCCTTTCTCATTAAATAGACAATTATATCGTCTATAAAGACTACCAATAACTGATCAAGATAGTCTCTAAATACTCTATTCATCAGATCCATGAAGATAGCAGGGGAATCAGTAAGACCAAATGGTATCACTATAAATTTATAGTGTCCATACCTTGTACGGAATGTCATCTTTGTTATATCCTCCCTTTTGACCCTTAATTGATGATACCCTGAATGAAGATCAATCTTGGAAAAGTATTGAGCTCCTCGTAGTTGGTCCAATAAGTCATCAATGAACGGGAGAGGGTATTTGTTCTTGATAGTGATCTTGTTATGTTCTTGATAATCAATTCAGAGTCTCATTGATCCATCTTTCTTCGTAACAAACAGAACAGGTGCTCCACAAGGTGATGCACTAGGGCGTATGAATCCCTTATGATGATTCACTTAAAGTTGCTTCTTCAATTCCTGCAACTCAATTGGTTCCATTCTACAAGGTGTCTTTGAAATTTCCAAAGCACCTGGTACGAGTTATATTAAAAACTCGACTTCACGATTTGGTGGAAGACCTGGAAATTCCTCCAGAAAGACATCATCAAACTCTCGTACAATGGGCATATTCTTAATCATGATTTTCCCACAAACCATTAAAGAAAGATAACCTTTATTTGGTGGAATAAAGACCCATAAGATGGAAGAAATTTCCACTGGAAGGTTATATTCATCCTTGCATCGATAGGAGATCATAGATTGATCTGGAATATAAATGTGACTTCCCTTCTTTGGCAATTGATATGAGCTCCATATAAAGAATTCCAATCCATGCCATGAATCACATCAAATTCCACTATAGGAAGGACCACAAGATTTGTAGGAAGCACTTTCCCATAAACTTCAATTGGAGAAGAATTATAAACTTTTGATGTGACTGTTGTGCCATTAGGGGTTGTCACAACTAACTCAACATCTAATTGTTGAGGTAATATGGTGATACCCTTAGACAATTTTTCACAAATAAAAGAGTGGGTGGATCCAAAATAATATAAAACTTTTTCTACTTTAGAGTGGATGGTATGTTTACCTTTCACCACTTCGATATTGTACTCAACATCACTGATAGGAATTGTATGTGACTTTCCTTTGTCATTAGCCTTAAGAGTTTGTTGATTTCGATCATCATCAACAACCCTTGGATTAGGGAATTGATTAGAATAATGCCATATTTCCTTGCACTTGTAACATTGAAGTGTAGGAGGTGCACTCTGTGTAGCCTTTTCTTTTTTCGCATCACTAGACATCTTCTTCCCATAATTTCAGCATTGAAATGCCTGATGACCTTCCTTTCCACATTTGAAACATTTACATGTCAGTTTAAGAAAACTCCCTCCATGTTTGCTTCCACACATTGAGCATAAGGGAAAACTCATATTCTTTTCAATGTGCTCTTTAGATTTTCCTTTGAATCCTATTTTCCCCTTCTTATCAAACCCATATGACTGATGGGTTACTCCAATATCCATTTCAACCTTGAGAGAACATTGAATGATTTCCTCGTAGCTATTCAAGTCCCTTATAGCTAACGCCCTTCGAAGACTTGGTTTTAAGTCACTAAAGAATCGATCGATCTTATTCTCAGGTTGGATAATAATACCAGAAGTTTACCTTGAAAGTCTTGTAAAATTTTCTTCATAGATACCCATAGATTCATCATTCTTTTGCTTCAGTTCAAGAAACTCCTTCTCCATATTTGTTCGAAGAATACGAGGGAAGTACTTATTGAAAAATAAGTTCTTGAACTCATCCCATTCCATGGACTCAATTTCATCCCTTTGCCTCGTATTATTAATAACATTCCACCATTTATTAACATCTCCTTCCAAAAGATACACTGTTAAGATTACTTTATAATGTTCAGATCATTGAAGAACTGAAAATATCTTTTCAGTGGTACTGATCCGTTGTTCAGCCACTAATGGATCAGTAGACCCGCTGAATGAGGGTGGACGCTGCCTCATGAAGGATTCAACAGAATGTTGCTCCTTCCTTTGCTCTTTTGGAAGTCCTACATGATTCATAGATTGAGAATGTTTTTTGAGCATGTATACAAGATTTTTCATTCCAGATCCCATAACGTTTGGTTGCTCAGGGGGACAATCATTGCATTTCCCGTCTCATTCCTCATTAACACGATTCCTTCGGGTTCTATCCATTGACTAAAACCAAGAAGAATAGTGTGAGAAACTATAATTATAATAGAAAAAACACATATTCAAGAATAAAATATCACACTTAAGGTCTTATCATAGTTTTTTCATGGACATTTCTAAAACACTAAGATTGTGTTTTAGGCTTAGACTTATCCTTAGGGTTCTTACTAAGGATTTCACATCCTAGTTTCCAAAGGTTGACTATAACATTTCCTCTGGTACCAACTATAACGACCCATAATTTACATACGTTGTTAATACTTCAAAATTGAAGTACAATTATTACAACAAATAACAAAACCATGAAAGGACCGTATATGTATAGTGTCTTTAGAAACTGAGAAACATAAACAACTGGTTCATAAAGCATCTACATTGTCTCCAATTTATTTCATCATATCTAGAGTCCCTTTTTGGAATATCCTACTTAATAACCTTATTCCTGACCTGGGAAAAGAAAAAATACAAAAAGGTGAGCTCAAATTCTCATTAAGGGTAAACAAAAGAAATATAAATCACATCATATTCATAAAAACATAACATTTTGGAAATCTTAACCTGCAAAAGATATCATAATTTCATAACATGGGATAATTCATAGTAGTGAAATGTAATCCCAATAATCATAAAATAAAACATGAAACTTTGTGTCATACACACATAATCATATAAAATCATTTCTTAGTAGTCTAGACTCATTGCCATGACTCTCTTAGTGGACAATGTCCATTTTTGAACCGAGTTCACTCCTCGTTTTAGTCCTGTTTCAAAGAACCGGTTTAAACTGCCATTCCATCCATGTATATCTCATGAGATATAAATATTTACCCAATGCATTGGAGGGATATATAGGTCCCACCCATCTCATAATGATACCATTATTATGTGTGCCACAAAATCAAAAAGAATCATACATCATTGCATAAGCCATGTAATAAAAATGGGATTCTTAAACATAGTGACATCATAAAACAATTCATACAAGATAATGGAATTTATAAAAATAATTCCATCACAACATAATAAAATCAATTTAATAATAGGGATAGAAATAGAACCCAATATTATCTTAGATGGAAAATAATTTTGATAAAACAGTTGAACTCCATTCTTGAGGAAAATATCCTTTCTACTTCAAAAACATTTTTCCTTTCTTAACTTGTCATACAATTTCAAACTAAAAGAATTTGATTAAAAATAAACTTGAAAACTTATAATGGAATATTCTTGGAGATAGTGTTTTAAAATTCCATACAGGCCGTATAAGTTAAAAAAACATTCTTCTCATACTTATGTCGGAAAAGTCAAAAAGTACCTCATACGAAAAACGACAGAAGATTCCTTTCATATATTTTAGTGAAAACTCACAGAAGGGTAAAATAAGATTTAAAAAATTGAAGGAGGATATAAATAATATTACTTATTTAGGAATCATGGATGTGGATGATAAATATTCCCCAGTAAATTCTGATGTATAAACAATCTCGGATAAAAATTGAGATTGCGAGATTTTCCCTTACCTTAGGTCTGATTTTCTTTGTAAGTGTCCGAACCTCCTATATAATGATTTAAATAATGTTATTTACTTATTCCAGAATCTTAATTATTTTTATGATATCATATATGGTCTTATTCTTAGCTTCTCATTAGTAATATTTCATTGTTACTTGTTATTCGGGTGTTTATTGCTTTTTGTTCTTATGCGTGTTTTGTAGAATAAATTCTTATTATTATTTTTAGGTTATAGATACCTAATTTAAAGAATGGTATTAGTTTAATACATATCATATTTATTCACTCAATTCATTTATGTAATCCTTATGCAAGGAAATTCATGTAGAACGAGTCGCATCACATCATGGAGACGATATTCCGTACGTATGCAGAAGCGATGATATCATTCCCATGATAGGGGAATTGTATTGGAGTGTATGTATACTATTTTAGAATAAATTTCACATTACAAAAATAATATATAGTTATTCTTTAAACCATTATACCCATCCATGTAAGATGGTGGTGGAAAATAGATTACACCATGGCGCGGAGACGGTATTCTGTACGTACGCACGCGCGGTGATTTCGTTTTCCGTAGGATGGATAGATGGTGAAATAGGGTTTTTTCATACTTATAATAAAATATCGGTATATGAGTGATACTTATGTTATTACTTCATAATGAAACAACTAATGAATAAGAAGTGGAAGAAGAAATAAAGTTGAAAGAATCGGTAACAGACATTACCTCTTCTTTGAAGCACCTCTTTGAGACCTCCTCTTAGGGCACTAAAACTGGTCATTCAAGAAGAACAGAACCTCTAGGATGTTTCTATGGATGTGGAGAAGAGAATATGGAAGGTTTTGGCCGATATTGAAGGCTAAATGTGGTGTGAGGAAGAGAGTGACAGGGAGCCCTTTTATAATGGAGGAGAGGGGAACCTTTGAAAAAACTAAAAATATTATTTTATTATAAAGTCATATTCTATTTTTAATAGCTTGAAATTGATTTATTTCGAAGATAAGGTGGTTATAGGTATAAATACTCTCATAAAAGATAATTTATACATGTTTAGGTCATTATATTAACCTTATCTTTTAGTATTAACTCTTAGTTAATTAGATTGACATTTATCATGTCACTTTGTATTTTTATATTATATATTTAATAAACATACCAT
Organism: Viscum album; assembly: GCA_963277665.1. Lineage (NCBI taxonomy): Eukaryota > Viridiplantae > Streptophyta > Magnoliopsida > Santalales > Viscaceae > Viscum > Viscum album. Next base: position 1,059,951,312 of record OY728120.1, on the reverse strand, counting down.
ATACATCCAAGAGACCCCCAAGTGGTCACTTAATTATACACCTATCATGATATAAGTATCTTGTATGATCCTTATATTTTTAGGAATAAAATAACAATTAATAATATATTATTTGTTTTAAAAACAATTTTAAGTCAATTTTGACACTATTTGGTAATTGATTTTTGTGAAACTCACTACAACATTATTAGTTCGATACAAGATAATTAAATCAACAAAAACATGTCATATTAACATATAAAATTATTTGAATTCATTTAAAGTCTCAAATTACATTTATTTCTGTATTTATAACCAAAATTATGTCAATATTTAATTAATAAGATAATTACTGCATCATCATTGTGTCATAAATAAATTAAATTATTTTAAGTCTAAAAATTAAAAATAAAATACCATTAGGTAGGAAATAGTTTTATATTTCTAATGAATATGTATAGTCGAATTTATCTTATGTATATCCCTATATTAAAAATGATTTAGTTATTAAACTTTGATTTTAACCCTTTTAACTCTTCTTTAAACAAATTAATAATAAATGTCCTAATCTAATCCAAGTGGGCCTAAATGGCCATATTTTAATCATAAGGTTGTTTTTGGTCGAATTAAACATATCCAATAGAATTAGGACATGTTTTAGGGTGATAATAATAACACTTTTACCCTTAATTACCATATTTACTTTTAACAGTGGTAAAAAAAAGTAAAAAGTTACTATTCGCCAAAAATTATTTTCATCTCATTGAACCACATTTTAGTCCTTGATATTAACCATGTCTCTCGGATTTTCAAAATTCCACTCATAGAGGCAGTAAAATTATGTTTTATCTGAATTTGGAAATTCTCCATGGAGGTGGGTAAAAGACGGTGAAAAGTTCAATAAAAGTTTTATATATCTAAAATTATTATAAAATGAATCCAATGAATTGCATTGAAATTATATCGGTATTATGTATCAATTTTGACCTAAAATAAATTTAAATAAAATAAATAATTATTTAATTGAAAATTCTGTTTTTAAATAGTAACCCAGTGTTTTCACTATTCATCAAAAATTGAATGTTTTCAGAAAATTACCAAAATTTCACCCTAGGATAATTTCAATATTCCGAATAAGAAAATGAAGTCCATTTTGAAATATGAAATTTACTAAATTATCAAAAGTTTTTATTACTATTTATAATGGCACGTTTTAATAATATTTTAATAGCATATCGTTGTTTAGTGAAACTCGGTATTGCGTACGATGCAAGCTATCGAGGAAGGCCACAGTTGCATGTAAGGCAAGACAAGATAGTGTTTTGTGTAGTGAAAGATTCCTTTGATTAATTATATAACATAAAAACAATATATTTCTCATAAAAGTCTCGGGTGTTACACTATATCTTTTTTTAAACATAAATCATCATCTGGGAGGTGTTGATTTACCTCCTTTGTTGACGATAAACATTCATTCTTCAATTTAATTTTCAAGGCTATTCATGATACCATTTTTGGGTTCAACTAGACTATAATATATATATATATATATATATAATAACCTATTTATTGTTCTAAAACCCACATATATACATAATACTAATTCATGGAACAAAACTAGTTCATGGCGATCAAAATGCCGCCTTAATAATAAAAACGATTATCACTAAATGTGTTATTCAATGAATAATCCTCAAAAAATGTAATTAAATGATATATATAAATACAAAATAACAACAATGTAAGTTAATTATGATCTTATAAATTAAATTCTCGATAAATATACCTTTTCTAGATGAATTTCCATACTTAATTATAAGTATATCGATTGTGAAAACCAAGGAAACGAATGCTCCCAAGTAATGAAGTTGTATGTTATTAATCATCAAAAATCCCACAAATGGACTTAATAAAATTATAATTAATAAAAATATATATATAAGTTTATGAATTACTTAATTAATTGAAGAATTTTGATTATCTAGGATCTTAAAGTCAACTACATAACACATTTGGATATTAGATATGAGATTCTACCCACACTTTCATTTTTTTCCTTCGGGTTTTTCTTTTAATATCCTTACCCTAAAAAATGATTTTTTTTGTAATTATTATATATAATTTTATTATTTACAAACTCTTACATCCATAACATTTAATCTTTTTATGGTAAATATACATTTTACAATGTTCCCTCCTCAAATAAGAAAACTTGATTAAAGGGAACATCTCAATTCCTTACCCATTTTAGAGTACGATCCATAATCTATTTTAAGTAACCATTATATTAATAAAATTACTATGTTTTTTTAGTAAAAAAAAAATTCATTTATGGTTTCAAAAAAACGATCACGAAATAGAAAAATGAATTTCCCAAAAGAAATTTTTTTTTTCAAATTAAAAAAAGTATATTTCTCTCAAGAATTCCTCGAGAATTTTATTACAGTATTTTTTCCATTTTCAAAAACTCTATATAAATATATTTATTATTGAGGATAATATATTATTTTTATTTTTCAAATTATTTTATTAAATTTTTATGGTTACTTTCACTAGGTATGTTCTATCTTGATACCATTTACCAAACTACATAGAATGGTTAGAAATTATGTTTACCAGTTATGGAAGGTTATTGGAATTTCATATGTATAAGATGTTTATGTTTGACCCCAATAATATAGAGAATGAATTAGAAATATAATTTTATGGTTGGATTCCACTATATTACATTTATGAATTGATAGGTATCATCAGATAAAACAGAATTTGGTTTTGGCTGATGCCTTAAGAGAGTATTTTCAGACGTCTTGGTCGAGGCATTGATGATATTTTTCTGATATCTGGTATTATGAGATCCATCATTATTATTTTAGTAACTAAAAAACTATTTGATGTATGACATGTAAATATCCATGATTAAGGTTCATTCTCTTATGATCATTTATATTGTTTTATTTACTCAGTTTTAAATTCCTCCCATATTTTTCTCAAGGTTATTTTAAAGGCATGTGTTTTTTCTTAATAATTATTACTAATGTTTATTTTCATGATATATTATAATTTATTACATACCCTTATTGAGAATCTGAGCTCACCACTTTTTAATGATTTATTTTTCCCGAGGATGATATGATGATCATTATTAAGAATGACTTTCCAGAATAATCTAGGAGTTTATTGGTGATTCCAATGGATTTGAAATGTTTTTTTGATTTAATGTTGTATATTAAATTACTTGTATGTATTATAGTTTCCAAAACTACTAAAATGATTGATCTATTAGGATTTTAGTCTTGTATAAATGAAAATTAAACAAATAAAGGAACCTGAACCAGGAAAATTTGGTCTGGTTTTCTATATTCATAACCAATATGGTCGATAAAATTTCATAGGAGGCCCCCCACTGATATCACTACAAATTCAGTCCCCTGATTAAAATGGAGGATATTGATATTTAAGTACATATGGTAATACTGGGAGAAATGGAAATTTATTCAATATTTTAGGGAACTAAATCTTTGACAATGTTCAATAGTTCATTAATAATATACAATTCCCTCATTTTTCAAAAAAAATTAATCTTTTTTGATCACCGGTGTTAAATTTACACAAATATTGTCTGGATGCATCAACCACTAGATTTATATATTGAATTTTATATTCTTCATGTGGTCTTATAAGCTACACATTTTTTTCATTTCTAATTAAAAAAAACATGTAGTTATATAATGATCTATCAAACCCTTTAAATATGTAACCAGAATGTTTCCCTACTTCCATGTGTGAACCCATATCATGACTGTTAATCGGCCAAATATTTTTAAATTTTCATGTTAAATTGACCAATTGAAATGGAGTATTTAAAATTTTTACATGTGATGAATTATATCCAAATTTAAAGTTAATTCATTCTTATTGTTGTATTATTTTTCCTAGAATTTTTTTGGTAGAATTGTGGATTGTTTCATTTTACAGTTATGAAAGTGGTATATTATTTTTTAACCATAAATAAGTATATTTTTACCCATACATTAGCATTTATTTTGAGGATTTATCATTACATGAGGTTATGATATGCTTATGTGGGGCTCTGTAACCCTTATATGAGGACCAGGTTACATCTACGTAACCTGTTGACAGAGCAACATACCCTCACAAAAGTTATATTAAATCCTTAAACAACCATAGTGTTGTGTGGGAAACCCTATCATATACTCATGATTACAAGTAATATAACCCCATTTCATTTTTAATGAAGATAATTATGTCTGATAATATATGTGACACCTAACTACATGCTTAAATAAACTATGAAATTTTATTATCTTAATATGATCATTATAACCTAGCCCTTGAATTGGTAAGTGTAACACACCATGATTCTGAAAATAAATTTAATATTGAATGTAGGAAACACTAAGTCTATAAAAAACACAATTTTGTAATAACCTTGTGAGTAAACATAAATTTTCATCCCTTGTGATTTTATTTTCGAAAAAATAGACACACACAATTTCGTTAAGTAAGATATTTAGTGTCTGATAAGACAAACTTAATTTTTTGGGAAATAGTAACAGACCCTTATGAATAGTAATATAACCCTTTTAAATAGTAAATCATATTATTATTTTATTGTCTTAAGATTTTTAGATAATGAGATCTTGATTAATTTTTCATGGTGATATAAAATGAATTATATTGTTAAAATTATTATTTTTAAAATACATTATGATTTTATTTAAAAATTAAATTAATAAAATATAGAAAATTATTTTCAAAAATGGGGTTCATTTTTGAATTATAAATGGTGAAATATGGTTAAGGGTAATTTTTTGAGATTCTTCTAAAATACCCAACTTTTGGATTAATAGTAAAATATAGGAATTTAACGTATATATAAATTATCAGTTAATTTAGCTATTACTAGAATCATGGATGATGTAAGAACATTTGGTTTGAATTAACATGAAAATATTACTATTTTTGGGAAAACGAATCAATATTATTGGTTTTCTTTGGAGAATAATAAAATAATGAGTAAAATAATGGTAAAACCCTCCTCTCCTCCACTATAAAACCCCCCTCACTCTCTCTACACAACACTCCTCTCAACCCTATTCCTTGTCTATATTCTACTAAAATATCATACCTTGAGCCATGCCCACGTCCATCAGCCCTTGGTGTCATAAAAAGACCAAAACCTCTTCCCTAATAAGGCTCTCAAGAAATATTACTTCAAGAGGTAAATTCTTTATTTCATTTATTTTATTTGAAGTTCCATTATTTTTTTATTTCCTCACCTCCTTTAATAAAAATGTTGTGATGACTTCAGTACCATAAATATAATTTTAAATTTTTATGATAAAATAATAATTCTTTATCATGTCTATTTTCCACTTAATTTATACTATAAATGAAAACACCATCCGAGATGTGTTAATTTTTCACTTTCAAGGATGGTGGGTTTTCAATTTCTATTACCATCTTAAAATATGGTTAGAAAACCATTTTTATTGTTTAAAATACTATAATATATGTATTATAACTTATTTAAGGTATTGGAATACATTTTTTACTCATGATATTAATTTATAAATCAAAATGAGTTTGTTGTGATCACGAAGCAGTAGTCAACCCAAACAACTGTCATTGACATTTTTTATATTGATTCATCTTCTCTATCAATAAAAAAAATAATTTTATATCCATTTGATAATATGTTTTTTCACTAATAACATAAAACATCTATTATGGGAGACCATTCTGATTATATATGTTTATCCATACAGGAATATAAGTAAATCTATCCTGAAAACAAATTAAGAAAACACTCCCAATCAATGAAATTAAATGTCTTAACCCATAAAAAGGCCATGAATGATACTAAAAAGCTTATAATAAATCAATTAAATTTATAAGATGTTTTAGAATAATTAATTTGTGAATATAAATTTAATTATTCAGGTTTTTAAGATCATTAAAGGTCCACCATCGGACTTTAGGTAAGGTGTTTCACCCTGAAGATGCATTTTCATTCGAGTTACATTTATTATCTAATTATTTCAATTAAATTTTTATTAATTAATAGGTAATCCTCATAATTTATTTTTTAATTTTCTATATATGTGTTCCAACCAAAATCATACCTTCATCTATGGGTATTTATTTGTTTTAAAATGATCTTTTGAAAATTCATCCTTAAATTCAATCCTGATTCAAGGAAATTTCTAAAATTATTATTTATTAAAAATGGAAGTCTATAAAATGTTTTTGGAAACCTTTATATTTCTAAAATCAGATATTTTATTATGAAAATTACATATTACTTCACTTCTGGTTTTATACATTTTTTCTCAAAACAACTCTTCTTTTCAAAGTAAAGGAGTAGTTATCTCAATAATTACTCAATCATTTTATTAGAGTATCTTCATCTATTTAAAAATTATTATGGATTATTATCTATTATATCATCTACCATATTTAATTTAATGATTTTTGATTTGTTAGATGATGGATGTACTATGTCAAAACCATTCACCATTTTACTCTGGATGGTTAGTGTTTTTGTTTAGTGTTTGGGGAAAGTTATTTATGTTTTTATCATATTTTCAATATGAATATATATATTGTTTATTATTATCCTCTTTCATATAAGGAATGAATTTTACTTTTTATGTGATGGGTAGGCGACACTATATTCCCTCGATACATCAGTAGGTCTCATAGGACAAATAGATTTGGACTTGGTCAAGGCCGTGCCCATTATTCCAAATGGTTTTGGACGAGGCCTTAAACATATTTATATGTCTTGTCCAAGGCCTTAATGGTTTGTTTCAGAATGTTCATAATATTCATTTCCATAATTATGAAGAAGTAAATTTATAGTTTATGTGGTTATTCTACTAGTATAATACCCATGAATATATTTTATAGTGGAAATATTTACTCAGCTGATATTCCTGTCGTAATTTGATCATATTTTTTTTTTTTAGAGGCTTGTGTTTTAAATTGTTCATCATGCCTAATGTTTATATTTGTGAAATCATGTTATATATTGTTTACCCTTATAGAGAATTGGAGCTCACTTCTTTCTTATGATTCATTTTCTTAGTACATCAAGAAGTATATTATGAATGACCTTCAGGGATAAACTAATAGTTGTGGATGTTCCCAATAAAATTTATATGTTGAATACATTTAAATTTGTAATGTTGAACTTACATATGTATATTCATTTCCAAATCTAATAAACTATTCCTTAATTCAGAATATGAATTTCTTGTAATTATAAAAAATGTTATGTAATAAGGCACTGGTACCAGGAAACTTTGGTCGGGTCATTACAATAAATATCAGAGAAAATTTTGTAGAAAACATGGAAACTAGATTTGGAAAACATATATTAGGAGAAAACCCCAATAGATAGTATTTGAGAATAAACATACAAGAAAATCCTAGAATTTTGGTAAGGAATAGATTTTATGTATCATTTTATAAAATACATCTATGAATGGATACTACAAGTGGATGTGGTTCCGGCACAAATATACCTTGGAGTGATAACTCTGAAAATGAGTTTTAGGCTTGAACAAGGGTATCATGGTACATGACAAATGGCCTTACTACACTCTTAGTTTGAGAATAATGGGGGATATTCTTAGGATAATTCATATTTTCTTTATAAGACATTATAAATAAATTAAATGTAAATTTATCCTTAAAGAATACATAATTATGATTATGGGATTATCTTTATATAGATTTTCAATTTATGCTAAGAATGTTTCTACATTGTGATTTTATATTATGATTCAAAACCTAATCTAGTGTGTTCCATTATTTAGAAATGGCACATAGTTGAATGAATAGAGAATGCATGAATGCAAGTATCCCATTTTGGGATTTCCCTCCTTTCAAATAAAATGATGTTTGCTCTAGAGCTGCGGCTAGTGTGAAGAAACTTATAAGTATAACAAGACAACATACTATAGTTATAGACAATAAAATAACCTTATAAAGAATTTAGATCCAAAAAATGGATATTCTATGTTAGATCACATTGAAAAATAGTAGCCTCCATCATTTAATGGGACTACAATTCCATTCATAGAGGAGAAACGGATAAGTTCCTCAAAGAAGTTATTTTTTACTTGGGATGAAACCAATGGGAGAAAGTTTTCATGGAATTTTATCATCAATTGGAAGATTTTGATCAATGGTGGTCACTAATTCAAAACACAATGTAGTAAGAAGAGATAGAAAACCTAGAATGGGGTGAATTAAAATATATTTTCTACCAAAAATACACTCCTTGTGAACAATGAGAAGATATAGAATGTCATTTCAGAATTTGAGGGAAAATGATGATGAAAATATTGAAATGTATGAGGATAAATTCATAAGGGTATAAAGGAATAATACTGACTATATACATAATTCAGGGAGCATGACTGATAAAATATTTTCTGGCCGAAATCCATTCCTCAAGTAGGCACAGGTCTGCCAAAATTTCTCATCATATAGATATATAGTCTCATGTGCTATCAAGAAATAAAATGAGTCCTCTATGTCTTACTACATAAAAGGAAATAAAGAGAGCAAGAGTGTTGCAAAAAAATACGGATAATGAAATAATGAAATTGGCGAAAAGGGAAGAGTTGAATTTCAAACCTATGATAATTGTGGAACGAAACACCCTAGAACCTACATGAGTGGAAAGGGGGTGTGCTAAAAGTGTGGAATGAAATGACATCATTCTAGTGTTTATAAGGGTAAGAAAGTATCTATTAATGTTAAATGATATAATTTTAGGGATATGCGACACTTTTCTAATAATTTTGTAAAGTGATAAGGAAATGTAAGACGAAAAAGTGAATGTGAGCATGGATAAGCTTATGTGATCACAACTACTGATATTGAAGTTCCTAATAACATGGTGGAAGGTACTTTAATAATTTACTAAAACATAGCCAATGCTTTATTTGACTCTAGATCATCACATTCTTTCAAATATTCCTAGTTTTCCATGAAAATTAGATTTTTCCCAATTTGATTTAACAAGGGAGTGGTCAGTCAAAACACCTAAGGGACGTATCATTACATCAAATGTGTGTCATGAAGTCACCATTATTGAATATAAAAGTGGTTTATCTATATATTTTATTATCATAACCATGATTTAATATTAAATAATCATCTATATGAATTATTTTTCAAACCATGATGAAAAAAAATATTTTAATAAGAATGAGGATACAATTTTTGAGGACTATGTAGAATCCCATATATTTAGAGAAGAATCATAACCATATGATTCTCATCTAGATCCACCCCCTTTATCTCTAATAAATTCAATAATTGGAGAGGAAGGGAATTCTATAAATATGGGTGAGGAAAGGAATGTTAAAATATAGGATGCACCTATTGTGAAAGAATATGATTGTGTTATTTAGAGGATTTACCTAAAATTCCTGCATAGTAGGAAATTCAGTTTTCTATTGACTTATTTCCAGATTCAAGGTCCATATCAAAGACCCCATATTGAATGGACATAGTGGAATTAGTGAAACTGAAGAAAAAACTAGTGTAAATGAGTGATAACACATTTATTTTCCTTAGTGTTTCCCCTTGGGGAGCCCCAGTTCTTTTCTTTAGGAAGAATGATGGATCAATGAGGTTGTTTGTTGACTACAGGGAGATCAATGCTATAAAAATAAAAACTAGTTATCCCCTACATCGAATTGGTGATTTGTTTAATCAAATTCATGTAGTGCAATATTTTTCAATGATTGATCTTAAATTTGGATATCATCAGTTGTATGTAAGGAAGGAATATATTCCAAATAATTCATTTCAAACTAGGTATGGGAATTATGATATTACACTAATGCATTTTGGACTGAATAATGCACCCTATTTTTTCATGGATATAATGAATAGTGATTTCAAAGAATATCTTGATAAAATTTTGGTGGTATTTATTGATGATATATTTGTATAATAAAAAAGATAACAGGATCCTGAAAATCATATGTGCACTATTTTAAAGACTTTTAGAAGAAATGAAATATTTGGTCAGTTTAGCATGTGTGACTTTTGGATTCAATAAATTTCCTTTCATGGTCACATTGCCTCTAAGGGTGGAATATTTGTTGATCCTTTGAAGGAAAAGGATGTGAAAGAATGTCCTAATCCAATGAATATAAATGAGGTAGAAAGTTTTATTTGGTTTAGTAGGTTATTATAGGCATTTCATTAAGAACTTCACCCTTTTATCCAACTTAATGAAAAAGATAACACATAAAGGGGTTAAATTTTTATAGAAAAAAAAATGTGAGGGCTATTTCAAAGAATTGAATAAGAGATTATTGAATTATATGATCCAAACTCTACCATCAGGGAATGATGGATTGTTATCTTTAGTGAAGCATCAAATAAAGGACATGGTTGTGTCTTTTCGAAGAATGATAGAGTTATTACTCATGCATCAAGGTGGTTAAAAATTAAGGAACAAAACTATCATACTCATGATATTGATCTAGTAGTGGTAATATTTTCTCTAAAGTAATGGAGAAATTATCTCTATAGAACAAATTTGAGATATATACAGATCATAAGATTCTTAAATATATCTTCTCATAGAAAGATCTCCACTTGAGGAAAAGGAGATGGCTCAAACTACTCAAGGATTATGATTGTTCCATACAATACCACCCCAGAAAGGAAAACAAGGTAGTTGATGCGTTGATTAGTAAGGATCATGGATTTCTCAACAAAATGAGGGTTGACAAGGATCCTTTGTATATGGATCTAGTGAGGATAGATATGGTAATTATCAAAGAATGTAATACATCACTACTTTTTCAAATGGTTACCTAACCTTATTTATTGGAAATAATTAAATATTCACAGTCTGATGATGAAAATATTCAAATGAAATTTATTTATGTGAATGATGTGATGTTGGATGACTTCAATTTTGATGATGGAATTCAGAAATTTGAGAAAGATTTTATGTGTTCCCTCTCCACCTAAGTGGAAATTGGAGTTGTTGGATGATTCTCATAGCTCAAATTTATCCATACACCCTGGAAGCGGAAATATATATATATATATATATATATTTAATGGAACATTTTTTGTGGGATAAAATAACGTGGTTAATAGATTATTATGTATCAAGATGTTTAGTTTTTCAACATGTGAAAGCTGAATGATAACATCCAAGAGGAGTCATGAATCCTCTGCCAATTTCTACACTGAAATGGGATGAAATCACCATGTATTTTTTCATTGGATTAACGAAAAATCCACGAAGAAATGATGAAATGTCGGTATTTGTGGATCTACTTAACAAACAAGCACAATTCATATCTATAAGTGATGATTTTCCACTAGAGCGCCTAACAAGACTCTATATCAATAAAGTTGTGAGACTGGATGGATCACCTCTCTAAATTTTTTTTAGATCATGATCAATGATTTTCATTGAAATTATGGAAATGTATTCAAAAATAATTGGATACTGAGCTCCGATTGAGTAATACATATCACCCACAAACTGACGGGAAATTAGAAAGGACGATCCAAAAATTAGTGGATAAGCTGAGATCATTTTCACTTTACTTTGAAGGTATATGAGATCAATGTTTTACTTTAGTGGAGTTTTAATACAATAATAATTTTCCTTCAAGTATTCAAATGGAACCATATAAAGCATTGTACCAAAAGATATTATGTACACCAACTTGATGGGATGAAGTAAGAGAAAGGAGGATTATGGGCGTAGATCTTGTGGAGGAAACAACAGTGAAGGTAAAGACAATTCAAGGCCGTATCAAAGTAGCTCAAAGTAGAAAAAAAATCAATGCTAATAATAGAATGAAGAATTTAGAGTTTCATGTGGGAGATCATGTTTTCTTGAAAGTATCCCCATGGAAAAGTGTTATAAAATATGGAAAAAAAGGGAAACTGATCCCTAGTTACATAGGATCTTTTTAAATTCTATAGAAAATTAGAGCTGCTTCATATTTTTTGGATATTCCACCTAGCCTATCTAAAGTACACAACGTGTTCCATGTCCCATTACTAAGAAAGTACATACCAGACCCAACACATGTCCTCACATCTGATGGTAATGAATTGGAACCTGAACTATCTTTCTATGAAGAGCCTATCTAGATTTTGGCCATTAAAGAATATGTGTTTAGGAATCAGATGACTTGAATGGTAATGTTACCTTCAGAAAATCATAAAAGTGAATAATCCCCATGGGATCTTTGGGAGATTATGATGAATAATTAACCGAATCTTTTTGTGAAGTAACATTTTAGTAATTTTGAGGATGAAATTTTTGTAAGGAGGGGATAATGCAACAACACACAATTTTAAAAATAAATTTTACTTTTAATGCATGAAACACTGATTCTCTATAAAAAACCACATTGTTATAACCCAACCAGTAAACATAATTTTCTTACCTTTGTGATTTGAATTTCAGAAAACTGACATATATGGTTCCGTTAAGTATGATATTTACAGTCTGATAAGACAAAGACAATTTTTAGTGAATAGTTACATACCCTTATGAATTGTTATATAAATAGTATTAGGACCCTTATAAATAGTAAATCATATTTTTATAATTTTATATTCTTTAGGTAGTATGATAGTGTGATATTGATTAATTTTTCAAGGTGTTATAAATCAAATTATAGTTTTGTAAAGGTCATTTTCCGAATAAAATATGATTTTATTCAAAAATTAAATTAATAATATTTATAATTTTGTTTAAAAAAAAGAAATTAATTTTTGAGTTCTACACATCAAAAAATAGTTTCGGTGGATTTTTGGGATTTTTCTAAAATACATGATTTTTTTATCGATAGAAAAATATGGTAATTTACTGTATATATATATATATATATTATAAGATAAATTCACTATTACTGAAATCATGGATGTTTTAAGCACACATGGTTAAAACTCACAAGAAGATATTAGTATTCTTGGTCAATATAATCAATACTATTTGTGGTCATTGGAAAATAATAAAATAAGGTGTAAATTAATGGGAAACCCCTCCTCCCCTCCACTATAAAACACCCATCACTCCCTCTTATCATGTCTCCTCTCAAGCCTTATTCCTTGTCTAAATTATTCTCAAAAATACTCCTAAGATCATCCCCCATCACAAAATTCCCTTTGTCTCATAAAAATACCAAAACCACTTCCCTAAAGGGGCTCTCAAGGATGATTTCTTCAAGAGGTAGATCCCTCTTTTAATTTCTATTATTTCATGTTCATTTTTAATCTTTTTCATTCCACAACTTGTTTCATAAAAATGTGGTGATGATTAATGTACATTTCATTACATGTAATTATTTTATGATAAAGTAATAATTCATCATCATGTTTTTTTTCACTTCTTTTATACTAGAAATGAAAACACCATACGAGATGTGTTAATTTATCACATTCAAGGACAACATGTTTTTAATTTATATTACCATCTTCGAATATTTCCATGAAACCATTTTTATTGTTTTCCCAGACCATAATATATGTATTACAACATATTTATGGTCATGTAATCATTTTTTTAAAAATGATATTAATTTATAAATAAAAATTAGTTCCTTGGGATGAAGAACTGCCAATCAACCCAAACAATTTCCATTAAAGTTTTATATAATGATTCATATTCACTGCCAATAACCAATTTTTTTTATAAACATGTAATATTATGATTGTTAACTAATAAATTAATCCTTTTATCCAGGAAAACCTTTCTCATTATACATTTTTATCTATACATGAATATAAATAAAATGGTCATGAAAACCAAGAAGAAAATGCTCCCATACAATGAAATTGAATATCTTAACCCATTAAAAGTCCATGAATGAACCTAAAAAGGTTATACTAAATCAATTACATGCAGATGAGGTACTAGAATCATTAATTTATGATCCTAGATTTTATTATATAGATCGTTAAGAACATGTGAGGAACACCATCAGACATAGGTAAGGGGTTTCCACTTGAACCTCCATTTTCATTCGGGTTGCATTTATTATCTACTTACATTAATTAATTTCTTATTAATTCATATGTAGTCCTCATTATTTATGTTTTAATGCTATATATATTTGTTCCTACCATAATCATACCTTCATTTATGGATATTTATTTGTTTTAAAAGGGTTATTAAAAAAATATTCCAGAAATACAATCCCTAATCAAGGGTATTTCACAAATGCTTATGTATTTTCAAGGGAACTCTATAATATATTCTTGGAAACCATTATTTTTTAAAAATAAAATATATTATTATGAAAATATCAACTTACATCGATTCTGGTTTTATTTAATGATTTTTCCAAATGAACTCTTCTTTTCAAAGTAAAAGAGTACTTATCTCATTAATTACTTGAGGATTTTGTAAGTGTATCTTCATATATTTCAAAACTGTTGTTTATTCTTATGTATTATATAATCTACCATATTTAATTGAATATTTTATGAATAGTTTTACTGTTGATGTATTATCTTAAACTCATTCACCATTTTACTCCGAATGGTTGGTGTTTATGAGTAATGTTTGGGGACATTTATTTACGTTTCATATGTTAGTTTCAATATGAATGTATATATATATTTTTATAATCCTTATTAATATGTGGAATGAATTGAAATTATTATGTGATTGGTGGGGCCTTCTATAGAAACTCGATTCATCAGTATGACTCATTAGACAAATAAATATTGAATTTTTTGATGCCTTTTTGATATTTAGATATGGTTTTGGCCGAGGCCTTAATCATTTTTAGAACTCTCAACCGAAGCTTTAATAGCATGATTCAGAATGTCCAGAATATGCATTTCCCTCATTATGAAGCTAGAAATTCATAGTTCTTATTGTTATTTAACTACTAGAATACCCATGATAATGTTTTGTACTGGAAATATTTACTCAACACATATCCCCACTATAATGTGTTCATGTGTATTATTTTTTAAGTCATGTGTTTTCAATTATTCACTATAGATAATTTTTATGCTTATGATATCTTCCGATGTATTTTTTATCCTTACTAAGCATTTGAGATCACCCCTTTATTATGTTTCATTTTCTTAGGACATGAAGATGTTTATTATGAATGAAAAGCAAGGATAAAATTATATGCGTGGATATTCCCAATAAAAATTATATGTTGTATTTAATTTAAAGGTGTGATGTTAAATTTAGGTATGTATATGGCTTTCCAAATCTTCTAGCATATTTTTTCCTTTTGGATACGACTTTCTTATTATTATGAAAAAGTAATGTAATAAGGCACCGAATCTGAGCAATTGGGGTTATGAATTTATTATAAGTATTAATATAAATAATCACATTTTGAAATATAAATCGAGGTCCTACTTATTATGTATGTGTTTATTGGGTCATAGCAAAGAATTACCCAAATATTAGTATTATTGTTTGATTCTTCAAAAATATGTTTTCATGAAAAGTGATTTTTAATTATTTGTTAAGAAAATGTTATAATTAATATTTCATTTTTTTAAAAATATATATTATAAAATAAATTTTATTTTTTAATACACCATATCATAATTATCATATCCTGAAATTTGAGGAATTTTATTATAAAAATATTTTCAATTAATAGTTAAAATACAATTTTTTATTTGAAATTGTATTTTATTTCTAAGTATTTAAAATGTGAAATTATTTTTTGTATTTGTTTAAAAATTTCATTATTTAGTTTATATTAAGCATGATACAGTTATGGATTTTTGTAATTAATTTAAAATTTTAATTTGGTATAAAAAATATTCATACATACAATGTTATTTTTTATTATAAGAATTTGTGTGTGCACAAAATATTTTTATCTTAATAAATTAAAATTATCCCTATTATTAATTTAATAAAAATTATATATTATATAATACTCAGTTTTTAGTATCCATTTAAAAAAATATCAGGAATGGGATTAGTGAAAATCTATATATATGCATAATTTTTTTTCTAAACATCATTTTTTTCATCAATCCTTGCACACATTTTTTAAAATTAATTTATATCACTATTAGAAATTGAATTTTGAAATAATGGATTCCATATTTGAATTCTATAATTTAAAATTTTTTAAATGAGTTTAAGTTTTTTTAATGAATTTTGAATAGTAACCACGATAAAATTTTTTCACCTCAGAAATGGGTGGAATGGGCTGACATAGGTTAATTCCATGTGCAAATGTAATTATTTTTCATCTTAATCATTATTAGACGAAGGTAATTCGAACCATATCACCTTATTCTGAGAATTTAATTTTTATGTGAATCCTTTGTTTGAAAATTAAATATATATAAATTTTAAATAAATTAAAAATACAAAATATCAATTTATTACATTTAAATAACTCATATGTGTTCATGTAAGGGAAAAAGAATGTTATTAATGACCATTTATTGTTTTTATAAGCAAAAATAAATTATTTTCATGATAGTAATTTAGTTTTAATTTTTATTAATTATATAATTTATTTAAAAGATTACTCCACAGTAACAGATTATTTCAACAACTAATAATGAAATAAAATAAATGATTTAATAAAATTAACATAATTTGATGAATTTATGGTGATACATGAATTTTATATTACAAATCATTGTTGTTTTAATTTATTATAGTCACATTACATCTTTTATTATATGTCTTTCAATCCAAATTCAGAGTATATTTTCCAAATTGAAAATAATGTTATTTAATTAATGTAATATTTTATTAATTTACTTATAAATCATAAAAATAATAATAGGGGAAAGTTTTATAATATATGATCTAAAATTTCAGATGGTTTCAATTTATCACCCATTTTGAACAATTTTTCTTAATAATGACTTATTTATTAATTAATGTTTTTTGAAATTACTAGAGGTTCCCTCCCCTATTTTATGAAAGTGAACATCTCCTTTCCCTTATTTTCAAAACATTGAGCCTTCTATCTCAACCACCACTATTGTATTGTCAAATCAAAATCCTTATCCATGTTTCAGTGGTTTTGTTCCCCCTAAAATAGAAATTTTTTGGTCCTTAATATGAGATATAAATGATTTCATTCAATAAAGGTGTTTTTTGGATGTATATGAAACCTGATAAGAGTTATGTTATGGATTTCTAGTCTCACTTTTCATTCTGGTAGACTTATTCTATATTTTCTAATTGATTTTGTTTTTTGGTGTATACAATACAAATTTTATATGTTTTATCATGAATCTATTTCCATTCATGGTATTTAATGTTACTCTTTCATGGGGATTAAAATTTAAAAGTTACCAATGTTAGGGTATTATGTAATATTATCATTGTTTAAAAATATTATTTATAATAAATTATATAATGTATAAATTTCATTATCAATATCTTAATAATAAATAGAATAAATTTCTTCTATGGTAATTTATCGATATTAGATTATTTCCATTCATTTTTCTCTCTTTAATATCTCAATAGACTCATATAATATTTCAAAGGAAAATAAGCATATTTTTTATCTTTTGTCTAAAATAATCTTTATTCCAAATTTATGTTTTAAAAAAAATTCAAGAAATGTTTTTGACATTATCATATAATTTATAGATGTTATTTTTACCTCATATTTACTTATTTAAATTTTTTCAAATGAATATTATTTTCATTTTCAGAAGTAGGGAAGTTTTTTACATTTTTAAAAATTTTAATAATGTATATTTTATTTTACTTTTTATGGGATAAACCAAATTTTCAACTATTATAAATAATAAACTCATTAAATATTCCTTTACATGTTTCCAAGGATAATTTTAATGAAAACATTTTACATAATATTTGAAATTGTTTTGATTTTAAACTAATTATTACAAACTAAAAAGGGGTATTTTCCTAAATAAATATTATAGTGATATTTTTGTTGTATTTTCATATATGAATACAAAATTTTATGTCACGTATTCTATAATGTGGATATGATGCAGATAAACCATCCTTATTCTTTATCTAGAGGGTTTATTATTATGAGGAAAATAGATTTTTGAAACACATTTATTCTTCAAAGGTTATTCTATGATGAAGTTTAAAAATGACTATGTAAGTCATATCCTTTTCATGGGTTTTGATATGATGAATATTTTAAGATATTGTGTATTTTATAAATATGGGCTATGATTATATGATGGTTATTTTTGTGAAATCCTTACAATTCCTTGAGTAAATATGGATAACTCATGAGTCAGTAATGTTATGCATGAACCTGATTACATGTTCACGGTTTTATTTATAGATTTGGTTTTCATATTCTTAAGGTTATTTTTGGAAATGGATTTCATATATATTAATCTATGTGGGGAACAAGATTTCATGACCAAATGGTTTTACATGGATCAGGGTTCATGTTTTTATGTATATTCTAAGTGTTGATTTCATGTCTATAACTTAAAGAATGAATCTTTTTCTATTTTAACTTTTTCAAAATGTTATAAGCTTGTGAATTTTCACATTAAAAATATAATGTAATGATCATAATTATAATGTTCAATGATTTTTTTATTCTTGTTTTATGACCAATGAAGACTAATTTCATGAATAAAGATAATGATATATGATATTATATTTTTGGTTTTAAAATTTTATGTTCTTGTTCACATTTCATTAATCTCATGTTATTTTTCAGTGATCATTTATATCTCCCATCATACCAATAATGAGACTAATAAAAAACCCTTTCTTATGTTTCCTTTCTATAGGTTTGATAAAATATAGGTATGTTATCGATAAGAGGATGGATAGTTATGAAGAAATATGTGGGAATTTATGTGGGTATTTTATGAACCAGATTATTATGTATCTATATATCCAAATAAAATTTGCCAATATTTTTTTCATCGATCATAATATATTTAATTTAATATTAATATAAATATATGAGATATTTATATAGTAAATGATTGGGATTTTATAGTTGTAATCAGGTCAAATTTGTAGTCAATCATGGAAGATTAGGATTTGGGAACATTTTTTAAAACAAAATGGATTTTTCCATGTATATGATAACATTATAAAATCATCGTGAGGAATATATTATTTGGTTTTACTAGAAATAATTCCATTAAGGGAGAATAAATGTTTATATGGTTTTGGAAAAGAATCATCTATGGGTAATAACACTGAAGAGTGTTGGTCAAGTATATCTCATCTATATTTCTAGTGCCCGGTGTGTGTGCCCATACTATAAACCAATTTTGAAAGTCATAGGGGATATTCTTGGGTTAATTAAAATTTCAATTAAATTCAATTCTTCAATATTAGAATATATTTTGATCATTGGTGGTCAAGGTTAAACCTAAGGAAATATAGAGTGAAAATAAGGATTCACGATTTATAAATCATATAAATGATTATTCATGATTATGTAGATTCTCATTAGGATTATTTTTGCACACCTTATGTTTTTTGGTTTCAATTAATGGATATAAATATAAAGAGTTGTGTTAATGTTAAATGTGGTAGAAATTTTTTCAATTATTGAAGCCAAATTGGATAATTACCAGAGGGAAAGATATTATGACTGTTACGAATCATTAATCATGATATTCAATTTAAAACATGCACCGTAACTAACTCCTAGGATCACCAAAGAAGATATTAATAGAATTTTTTGAGATCTTAGTTGGTGGATATCATATGGGAAAGAAGTTCCAGCTTCTAATTTTACGAGAATGTCGAATAAAGAACTTCATAGAATGTCTCAAAAATAATGAGAACATGTTTTATTGGAGTAATAAAAGGTCGTAGATAATGTAATTACTAGGGAAAAATAATGACTATAAGTAAGAAAAATAAGTTTTAAGGTACAATTTATAGATCAATGTATTATGATTATGAATGTAGATATTATCAAAGTCAATTCCCTTATATAATATCCGACTCCTTGGAAAATGAACGGATTTTGTCATATTGATAATGGATGTTGTATTATTAAAGATTATATTTATTAGGGTTCATGAATTTTTTTGAGGATTTTTTTTATCAATGGAATTTTTGTTATAAGATTCCTGAAACATAGAATAATTTTTTTATTGTAATTTTTCATTATTTATTTGAAATCATATGTTTTATTGTATCGATAATAAGGAAAAATTAATTAGTTGTACGTTAATATTTTCAGAGAACATGTCATTAAGGGAAAGATAACTATTAATATGTTAATGTTGTTGATGTAATAATGATTTAAATAAATACTTTTTTATGATGACATAAATGTGATGGTATTAATTCATTTGGAACTGAAAATTGAATTGATAAAAAGGTGGTTTATGTTATCTTTGGTGAGTTTACAACATTTTTTGATTTATGAAATATATTAAATAATCTATGATTTTATTTATTGATTGGGTAGATTGTTAAATTTTTAAATTCTGTATGTTTTAATTAATTTACTATGTTACATCAATTTATTAACATATATCAGTAGAAAATATGACCCAGGTACTCAAAAATTTTGTATGTGACATTAATATCAAACTTATGTTGTCTAAGGTATTAATGTGAATTTTACTTTTTGAAATTTAGTGAACATATTTCGTAATGTTTGGATTTTAGTTTTTTAGTAGACATATTTTGGAAAATTTTTAATGTTATATTCTTATTGAATCATTTGAGATGAATTTTGGGTTATTATTATTTTGGATTTAGAGAAATAAAATATGATTAATCCATATTAGAGAAATTGTTCTAATAATTTGGGTTCTGTTTAATATATGGAGAAAGAAAGAACAACTATTCAATATTTTATAGATCTTATGATCCTTTGAATGTTAATTTTAGTTCTTCATGCATGAATAATTCATATTGAATATAAATTCTGGGGAGTATGAGACGAATTAGAAATTAATCGAAGCATAAACAAATTATGAAATTGTGATTTTGAAATCGTAATAAATTTTCTTAGTAAATTTAATATCATTCCCTACGTTTATAAAAAAATAAATAAACTATAGGAAAAGGAAAATATCAAATTAATGTTATCCATTTATGTAAATTTATAAGGAATTGAATAACTTTCCACCTATCCAAAATTTATGTTTTTCTTATCATTAAATTTCTATTGATAGTATTCTCAATAACTCTCTATTATTCTTAGGGATTTAGATTTTTCTTCCATTTCCATATTTTCATTTCCCACTAATGACCATCAAATTGGAAACATAGCTATGGGTTATTCCATATGACCTTTTTAGTTCCCTTTCCCACTTTTAAGAGGATGTTTTGTTAAGCATTTTTTAGATGTTGGTTTTCCTAAAAGTGAATTTCGAATGTCCAAACCTTGATTTCTAAAAAGAAGGTAACAATATTTCAGAAAATATTTAGTAATATGGTGGGAGTGTAATAAATTTATTTCTAAAAGAATTTCATTATGGTTGATATAATATACAAAACGCAACATCGAGGATAAATCAACAATTAAATATTATTATTTAAATGTGATTGTTATAACCTTGTACTTGAATTGAATAGTGAAAATATGAATAGCCACATTATTATATATATATATATATTTATATCTCTATGTGGGTTTGTGTGTACTATTCTATAAAAATATATTTATTAATTATTTAAAAAAATGAACTCAAATTTTAGTAGTGTCACTTTATTCTTTAGAAATATGTTTTCCTCTGAAATGATTTAATTTTATTATTGTGAGAAAATTTTATAATTAATTTATAGAACATATAAAAAATATATTTGATATTATTAATTTGAATTTTTAAATAAAAAAATTCAATTATTTTGTAATTTTGAGTTTTCTTTGAATATATAGATTTTCCTGTGAATAGTGGAAAATAATTATTTTTTTTAGAAATTTTATTTTTGTTTCATATATTTACATAGTAAAATTACATTATGGATTAGTTTAAAAATATAATTATTAAATTTAAATTATAAATAATACAATTTTTGTCTTTTATTTAGTTATATAACTAAATTTTTTGTAAATATAATTGTGTACTTCGAAAAAAAAATTACAAAATAATTATTTTTGTGAACACAATGTGTTTTTATAATAAAAAATTAAATTAATAATATTTGACAAATTATTTTAATGAAATTGATATATATTATTTAATATATAAAATTTTAAGGAACCATCTAATATTTTTTCAATGAATGGAATTAGAGTATATACCATATTATGCATAAAAACATATTTTTTAAAAAGAATTATTCATCTCACTTTTCATAATAATTTTAAAATGGGTTTCTACCAATTATAAAATATTATTGAAAAAAATATTATATCTTTAGAATATAAAATTCAAAATATGGTAAATAGTTTCCCTCTATTTTTTGAATTTTTTTGTAGTATTTTTGGTAATGTTTACCACACCAGTAAATGGTAAATCAGTTTATCGGAGGTTAAAAATATGTGTCAAGGTCACTATTTTTTAACTAAATTATTATTAGAAAGTGTTAATTCATCAATTATCACCTAAGGAACAAAATATAATTATTTAAGGGTCATTCTTCTGTGAAAATTTCCAATATAATATTTAAATCATAGGAAAATACAAAATATCCCTCTTTTATTCTTAAATACATCTTCTCTGTTAACGTAGGGAAAAATCTAGTCATAAATGAATCATGATATTTATTTAGAGAATAATTAAATTATTTTTAAGTGGAGAAATATATTTATAAATTTTCATAATTATATAATTCTCATAAAATCATACTCAACACTGATAGAGTATTTTTTTCATTAATAATAAATAAAATAAATTATTTTTAAAATATTATATTTTATAAAATTTCAGTGAGTAATAATTTTACATGAATATTTTATAAATTATTAGTAATATTAAAATGGATTATTGTTGGTTTACCAATTTTCATGATGTATTTAATCTCTAATTAAGTGAATAGTGTCCAATTTGACAATAATGATATTTTATGAAACTGATACTTTATTTAATTACATATAAATCATAATATTATTAACAATTGACTAAGGGGATAATATGTGGTTGAAAATATCATCACATTTTCCATTTATAGGCCTTTTGGATCCTTTTTTAGAATAAATGAATTATAATTTATTCTTTTAATAAGTTAAAAGAGTGTATGTATCCTCACATATTAAAGGGAATAACTCTTTTTTCTTATTCACACCCCTTTTGGCTTAATAGCTTGACCAACCCCTTCCATATTATCATCTTAATTTCCATAAGATAATTCTATAGGTGATACTCTCCCAAAAAGACCAACCCTAGGGCTTTTATGAGGATATATAAATTATTTCATCCAAATTATAGGCAGATTGGATTTACATGAAACATGATAATACTTAAGGTAATGTATTTCTAGTCACACTTATATTTCTAGTAAACTTAGGATTTATTCACCACTTGTTTATATTTTGTGGTATATATACATCTCCATTGACATTTTATTGAATTTATATTTTTTCCTTTATAACATATATGGTTTCATTAGATGTTACTCTTTAATAATGCTATTGAATCAATTCATACTCAAGTAAGGGTTTTATGTTAAAATATTTTTGTTTATTGGTAAAGTTTATTATTAGTCATTCTATGATGAAATTTATTTACCTAACTGTAAATAATCCCATGAAGATTATTATTCTATTATTATTTTATTATATTTTATCTTTACATTCAATTTTCCTCCCTTTATGATCTCAAGAGATGAAAATAATTTTTATAATGAGAATTATATTTATTTCTATCTTTGGTAAATAATTTTTTATTCCATATTCTTCTTTTCTAAAAATTGTTTCATGAATTATTTTATGATTCTACTATGATATTTCAATTTCATTTTTACTGATGATTTAATTTTTTTAAGAAAATTAAAATCAATCTTCCTATCATATACCAAATAAGATACATATTGACTTTTTGTAGAGAAGTGTGAAAATATTGTTTTATAATAAATTATAAGACCTGAAAATAATTACATTCCATTATGAATGTCCAATGATATGATGCTTCTGTTATATGTTTGTATAGTTCATTTTAATTAAAATATTTTTTTTATTCTCAGGTATTTTTAGATTAAAAAACGATTTCAATTTAAAAAATTATATTTTCCTCAAGAAATGTTTTAGTGATATTTTAATGGAATTTTTCTTCTAAGGTAAAATCCTTTATTGTAACATATTATTTATAAGGTATATGATAAAAATATACTATCCTTGTTATTTATATGGATGTTTTATTATTATAATGATGTGTTGATTATGAAACCCATTTAATCTCCATTGGTTATACTTGAATAAAATGTTGATATTAATTTGAAACTCTCATAATATACATGGATTATGATATGATGAATTCTCTATGATCTTCTGGAATTTTTATGAATACATTTTCATTATGTGATATTTGGGTCCATTAAATTCTTCCAATCCATGGGTAATTATAGATAACTCATGTGATATTTATGTAATGTGTGAACCTAAGTACATGTTAACAAATTTGCACATAGACATGGGTATCATTTCTACAAGGTTATAGGGGTAACTGAAATTGAAATCCTTATGGTTATGCATGGACCCTATTTCATATCCATAAAATTATAAAAGGTCCTATTTTCATTTCCTTATCTTAATGATTTAATCTATTTTTATTAAAAAAAATTTATAATTTTATAAGCTTATTATTTTTTGATAATAATATTTCAATGAAACACTATCACGGATAATGTTCATTAATTAGTTTAAGATTCATGTTTTATGGACTAGAAATCCTTTTTTCATGAAATAATTTTATGATCTTCGATATGTTAAGAATGGTTTTTAAATGTTATGTTTATATTATTATAACCATTTACACATTCTATGTTTAAATAATCATTTTTATCTCCTTGAAAAACATTTCTGTTAATCTGAGTTCTTCATTTCTTATGTTTCATTTCACTAGTTTATGAAGAAAGGTTTTAGGTATGATAGGTCTTAGCAGAGTTTCATATATGTAGAACTATGTGGGAGATGATATTTTTCTTTCTGTGAAAGTTGTTTATGCATATATGATTCCAAGGTTACTAGACCTATACGGTTCTAGAATGAATCATAATATTATGTATTGGATATTCATATAATTTAAATTGATATTTATATTTGAAAATTATTTGTTGTTAAAAAAAAGAAAAATTGTTTATGTCATTATAGATAATGATTTCAGTTTGCTACACATATGTAGTGGGAAATAATGTTACATAGTGTGTGTGGTACCTTCATGCAGAGGGTTGAAGACCCTTATATAGCGGGTGTAATACCATCATGTAGTTGTTATCAGTACCCATACACAACACCATGAAGAACCTTACATAGAGGATAGTCTTACCTTTATGATGATTTGTTTCTAAATGTGCGATTTTAGTGAAAAATTCTTCTAAAATTATATCGTCCAAACACATGTCATTGGTTTATTTGAGATTTTTTTAAGTGATTTAATTGGTTGAAAACTCTTATCCAATAATATTTTTGATAGAAAGATAAAGAATAGTGTGGGTGAATCCAAAATAGAGGTCAATATAAGTGAAAAGATGATCCATACTGATAAAATCTTGTTTGAGGCCTTGTTGAAGTTTACAAACACAATTCACTTAGGGTGTATAAGTTTTGATGGCGATTTGATGGTTGGGCACATTATCTGGAACATGAAATCAGATGAAGGCTTTCATAAAAGGGGTTACGATAGGTCAGGCCAAACTATGATATGGGGGTTACAACCTAGTTACCTTTTTCGTTTTAAAATTGATTTCATGATATTATTATTTCCATTTCCTACATTTTTTTCCTCTTTTCTTGCATTATTCATCTATATATTTCTATTTTTATTTTTTTCCCTACCTAAAATTTGTATTCTACGATCCCAGTTATTAATTTCATATCGATAAAAGGGTTATAGTGGTGTTTTTTTCATAGAGTAGGATAAATGATTTCCGAACCAAAAAAATTATCCTTTTTAATTTATTTTTCCGAGGATTTATTTTTCAAGTTGTTGCTTAAATTTCTTCTGTCTTAATTAATAAGTTATTTATTTTTGTGTATCTAGTTTTTTATTTGGTTTTCATCTTATTCTTGATTCTTCTTTTTATTCCTACTATAGTAGGGTCACTACCATATTACCTCCTACCTTGTTATTTTTATATGCATAATTTTTTATCTCCCTATAAAATATTGGTATTAGATATACTATTTAGGTCTTGATTTCTCTTCAAAAAACTATGTAGTTGAGAAGTATAATGAAGACAATGATTTTAATTTATAAATATTTTAAATGCATTCTATTCATTTTACGCATTAGGGATGACAATGAATTGGAAGAATGTAAGAGGAAGATAACTATTTTAGGAGTTAAATACATATGATATTGATTTTAGGATTGTATGATTATATTAGATGGACAAACATACATGAGGTGGTGTATTGAATGTTAAAAACATAGTTTAAAAACCTTAAATTGGGCAAAAAAACTTATTTATGTATTTTTATTGGACATGAACTCAATTCAATTGTCGTACTCTCTATTGAAAACTCCATTGATATGATTTATCAGAGTAGATATATTGAATTATTATTAGATCTAATATATTTCTATAATGTTTATCATATCCAGAAAGATAATGATAAAACTATTTGAGTATCTATATTTGGAAAATAAACTTGTATGAAATAACATAAATTAAAAATTAGAATGACTTACTATATATTAAAAGAATAAAAAATTTCATCCTTAAGAGCAATGAGGTCAAATACCTTGACTAAAGGTATTGATAGTTTTATAATTACAAAAAAAATTTCATTACATACCATAAAATCAATTGATTTGATGATCAAAATGTCTCTATCTTCCATACCTTGCAAGCCCTAGATAAGATAACCATATTTTATCTTTGTACCTATCCCCAGCATACCTCAGTATGAATATCATTGTCTGTATTCCAATACCTAAAATCCCTTTGTTCAGATGATCAGATTAACCATATTCTTATCCACTAAATCCCTTGACCATAATGATGATAATATACTATTATTATTTCAAAATTTTTAAGGAAACAACCCTTATGAGGATTCTATAGAACAAAAACTCTCTAAAAAAATTAAAAATACTAGGAATAAGAAGTTTACACACTACAGTCCTAAGATGAATTGAATTGAAAATTTTATCTACTACAAAATCATAAAATAACACAGTATATATAGGAAATATCCCAATGGTCATATTTTCAATTTTGATGCAATGACTTTGGACCCCTGTCACTTGATAGCTGAGGATAATCTGACATAATTGAATGTCCAAGATCATATTTTATTATCAACATTATAATGCTAAATATATCATTATGATAGAAGTGTGTATTCTATATTCCAATTATTATCATAGGTAAAATATCTATTGTAAATTTGATTGTCCTTATGAGGTTCAG
Organism: Viscum album; assembly: GCA_963277665.1. Lineage (NCBI taxonomy): Eukaryota > Viridiplantae > Streptophyta > Magnoliopsida > Santalales > Viscaceae > Viscum > Viscum album. Next base: position 1,059,923,831 of record OY728120.1, on the reverse strand, counting down.
TCTGATAAATTAGTAATAAAATCAGTCAAATTGATAAGAATTTTGTTAGTGTGATAGAAAATACAAATTCAAACTCTTGTTCTGTTTAAGGATGAATTCTACAATCAGATTCATACTCAATAATATTATAATAATAAAGAATAGTAATTTCATATTTTTTCATTATGAACTTATTCAATGAATGTTAAAAGATAGTGTTTTCTAAAAAAACGTACTAAAAAATCTATGGAAATAAAAAGTTACTATGAATTTTTATGATTGTGTTTGTAATTTACACACCTAATTGGATGTAAATGTATGAAGTAGAACATATGGCTCAATAATCTCCCCCCTTTTGGAAAGCACAAACCTATAACATAAATGAAAAACTGAATTTAAAAACATATAACACATTGTTCTTTTATGAACTTCTCATTTAGAGTGATTCATTTAAGCATATCCAACTAGAGTTTGTACCACTTCTAAATATGATGGATAGTATGTTATTGAATAATATTAACACCCCATTAGGATACAATCTCACATTTTAGATAAAAAATTCACCTCTTTGAATGAAATATTAACCTTAATAAAACCTCTACCTCTTTGTATTACAACTCCTCCTAAAACAACTCTCCCCCATAGATGAAATTATCTATCAGTTTATAAAATCATATCCCTATTTTATATTTTGAAAAATAAATGGGGAAGGAATACAATGTTTTAAGAAATGTTTGAAAAGGAAATTTGTGATATAATATTAGACTATCTAATCATCCAAGAATAAAGTGAAAAAATATGTTACCAATTAGAATTGTATAAACATTAAAGAAATTCTTATTTGGGTGAAATGATAATTTATTACAAAAATAAAATTTATTTTTCTAAATTAATACATTCAAGAGTTAAAATATAAAAAAAATTCTTCCTTCATCAAAGTATTTAATGAGGCTTTCAACTTTTTGAACTCCCTCCAGTATTTCTCCATATTTTGTTCTTTCATCCTGAGTCTGATCTTTAGTCATAATATTTATAATTTCCTTGGAATGTTTATTGTTTTGTTCTCTAAATATTATAACTTCATATTTAGAAGACCTCTTCTTAATCATATCCTACTCCATTTCTCAAATGATTTTTTGAAGTAATTTTATTTCTAATATCATTCATCGAAGGCATGTCGAAATTGTTCAACAAAATTTACCCTGTAATCAATGTTTTATGATAATTTCTTTAAAAATTATATGTATTATATCATAAGATTATTTATTTCATCAAATATATCATCACCCATCAATATATCTGAATCAATATGATTAGAAATCATATCCATTTGATTACATGATATTTTATGGTTTTGAGAAGTTTCCTAAAGGTTTTTCAACTTAGATTCAATAAGGATTACTAAATTTATAAAAAAATTTATCAACTCAAATTTATAACTTATACATTCTTGACCTAATTTACCCCTTGTTTCATTACTAGTAAAGTAAAAGAAATAATTCCTTGTAGTCTTCTCAAAACATGATTTGTATAACCAAATACTTTTTGAGAAATAGACTATATAAAATCAGATTGTTCAAAGTTAGTCTAGGGTGTTTTTTCTGCTCATTCTGACTTCCACTTCTTTCCCATTTTTCTCATCCAAGCTTTAATTTTCCTTATTAACATTCATATAATTGTTTTTTTATTTCAAAAAATCCATAATATCTATATAATCATTTTTCATTTCTTTATTAACAACTTTAGTCATTAAAATCAAAATCATTGTTTTATTTCTTTGATTACAACTGTACTTTTAGTTTTTAACTAGATTCTTCCTCTTGATTAGATTTATTTTTCTTATTTGTCAATTTTTGAAGGTTATTTAGATGATAATGATATTGATGATGATTCTAATGAATTCTTATCAGACTGAGTATCTTCTTCATATCTTTATTCACCTCTTATTTCCTCTTCATATCCTTCTCGAACATCAAACTATTCTTGTATTTAATTATATTTTTATCAATTATCATCTACTTCCCCCTATATTTATTGTTCCCCTTATTTTCATTCTCCATCAGATTCATCATCAACATCCTTATCTTGATTTTCATGAAGTTTGTTCGCATTTCTCAGATTTTTTTCACAGATGATACCGGTGATGATTCTATTTCTTTAATGAATTGGATGGATTCTTCTATAACAATGATTACGTTTAAATTATCAAAAAAATGAAGGAATCTATAATGGAAAAATATATTTTTCTATAAATTGTATTCATGCTTCTGGTATGATTTTATTAGTGTGGAATTTTGGGTTTATAACATTCATAAAATCTCTCTCAACATCATTGAAAATATTTTACAATGTAACGGTACTTCTAACCTATTATTTTGTTTCTTTTTATTTACATTTTCTTCTGATGTTTTAGTTTCATGGATATTAAATTCTTTGGTTTATATGGGGATATGACCAATTCAAGGATCCCTTATCATCCTCTCAGCCTAACGCTTCATCATTTTAGCAAACACTTCATTAGTCATCTTTAATTGTTTATTTAGTTTCTTAATAAGGAAGGAATCTTCATTATTATTAATATTCATTCCAACTTCCATATATTTTCGTGACTATTGTACTTCAAAAACTACACCATAAACCTTCTCAATAAATTTATTTGACTTGTTATCAAAATAAAATCTCAATATATTCATTATATTGTCACTAATAAATGAAATCTTTTCCCTTGTTAGATATAATTTCATTTATATCTTGAAAATATTCATGTACTCAAAAACCATATTTCTTATTATTGCTAGAAACATAATAATCATGGAATTGATTAATGATGTTTTTATTTTTTTCATTGGGAGATGAATAAATCTATTAAGATCTATCTCCCTCATATTCTCTAGATATTAAAAAAAAAGAACATCGAATAATTTCAATGTATCATGGTCTCCCTTTCTAGGAATGTGAAATCTATACCTCTATAAGGATAAGAATATAAAATATATGGTAAAATGGATAAGTTCATAACCTTTTCATTTTTAAAAAAATTATTCCTTGGATTTTTCTTTATAAATTTACATTTATTGTTAAAAATTTTTTGAGGAATTAAATATACTTCTACTTCTAATGATATTATGACTAATTCAACAGGTTTCTTATAAAAAAACATATATCTTTTAAAATTAACTGTGGATGATATATTTATTTTATAATCTATATTCATAAATAGAATTGAACCATAGAACTCACGAACTACTTCTGAGTAATAATGATTAATGTCTTTATTATATTTCTCAATATGAAAAAATTCTCAACCTTGAAAAATAAAATTATCTTTTTAATAGTACAATATTATTTTTATTACCAATGTCTATCTATTAGCCTCTCCATGAAAAAAAAACTCATTATAATCATCCTTTGTCTCCATCATTCATATATTTGAAACAAGTGATTGGAAAGAAAGACTTTGGACTATGATCTTTGAAGGCAACAACAATTTAATAGAAAAATTATGAATAATTTATCCAAGACTGAGTTTAAACAACCATTATATAGGCATTGGAATGATATTTAATCTACCTTAATGATAAAGTATGGTTGAGATTCAAAACAAGTCTGATCTGATAGTTGATAATGATCCAAATAATGTTTTAAATGGTTTTTTCACTCTAAATGTTTCTAAAAAATTATCGAATTCCGAATTAATCATATTTGGAAAAAAAATATCTTCTAAAACCAAAAAAAATATTTTATAAAAAATAAAATATTAATAACAAGAAAAATTATAAAATAATGTAATGTGATAGTAGAAAAATAATAATATTTAATATTACCTGTCAGAGTGGAATGATTCATTGGTACAAATAACCTGTTATTCTTTGTTTTTGAGAGATTATGAAATTTTGGAATAAAAACTAAATAAAAATAGTTATTATAAAAATATGATCATAGTGTTCTCACAATGTAAACTAAATATGATTTTTTATTAAAACATTGAGTCCATATATTTTATTAAATTTTCAAAGTTCTGTTTTTTTTTTGAAATTTTGACTCCAAAAAAATTATAAAATTTATGATTTCAGAGAACACCTTATAATATTTTCTTTGAAAAACTACGAATTTCGTGAAAACCAAAATATTTAAAAAAAACAAAATTTTCTATTTAAAACAAATATTTTTTAAAAAAAAATAATAATAATGTTACTCTCCCTATTAAAAGGGGTATATTAATGTAAGGTGATGGGTAAACATGAGGCTGATTTGGATGATAAAAATATATTCTTCACCCATAGATTCTGTTTGGAATATTCAAATCTATTAAAACTAAGTGGTTCTAAAAAATTATCATCAAGTTTTAATTGTGTTCTGATGAATTGTAAAATTATCCTTTAAGTGTGTGATACTAAAGGAAATGGTGTCTTCTATCTATGTGTCTATCACATGAGTGGAACTTTTAGAAGAATAATGAAATTTATTTTTAGTAAAAATCATAACCTATTGAGTGACTATGTGTTGCATCAACAACACTTGACCATAACATATTTGAGCTAACAAATATTCATCATTATAAGTGTAAAGTACTGCAAGAATGTTTTTAATTATATGACTAGAATATTAATAAACCTCATAAGAAATGACATGTTCTTGATTCTATTATACCATCCATTCTACAACCTCTAAATTCCATATTTGAAAACAATTTAATTCCAATTAATTTCAATAAGAATAGAGAAGTACTAAATCCATATTTCCATTAATATAATAAAAAATTATTTTTACTCCTTTAATATGGGAACCATATGGATTTTATTGATATAATTTACATAAGAATATGAAAGAAATTAAATCTAGATGACTAGCCCTTATATAATGTAAACTTCCTATCATACCTCTGAATGTTTTCTGATCAATTTTTTGTCAAATCCTCATCAATATTTAGAGTATTGGAGGTACTGATATGATTTTTAATACTTTTATTATTTCCTATAAATCTGTCTTTATAAGATCTTTTATATACTTATTTTGAGATATAAAAGTTACATATGTGTTTCTTGAAATTTAAAAATCAAAATAATATGTTTACTCACCCATCATACTCATTTGAAACTCATACGTAAAATGATCCAGAAAGGAATATATTTAAAAAATTGATTTTAACCAAATAAAATTTTATCAACATAATTTTTTAGAATCATGATATTTTTATAAACATCTTATATAAAAATAGTTGGATATGGTGCTCGCTTCACAAAATTGATTGTCATAAAAATCATGTTATTCTACCATAGAAAACTCTAAGATATTTTTTAATTCCATATACCACATTTTTAATTATATAAAAAAATTATGTATGTTTTTTATTTTCTAAACTAGGAATATTTTTTACATAAACCTCCTTATGAACATTTCTATTTAAAAATCATGCTTCACATCCATTTCTAATAGTTTTAAATTGAAGAATGATACAATGGAAAGAAGTAATTGAATATCATCATGTATTGATACATGAGAATATGAATCCTAATAATCTATTTTGTCTTATTGATTATAGACTTTATAAAATAGTATAATGTTATTTATAACTATTATTGCATCCTAATAAATGTTTTCCAAAAAACCAATTTTACTCCAACAAAAAATATTTTTTATGTCATTAACCTAAAGTCTATAATTTTTTCCTATCAAACACATTGAGTTCATCTAGAATTTACTTAATAAAATATGAATCACCTAAAACCCCACTATGATCCTTAGGTTCAGATTGGGATATGAATTTTAGATGCTCAATTTCATTTATTAAGGAACTTCTAGTTTGAACTGGACGATCTACATCACCAATGGTACTTTCACTTGGATGATTCTTATGAAACAACAACCTTCACGGGGTTTCAAAAGTATTTTACTAAAAAAATAATTAGAAAATATTCTCGATGAATTAATTGAGAAACTAAATATTGAATTATATCCTTAATTGATCAACTTTATAAAAACATTATAAAATAATTTTTTGAGATAACATTCAGGGATGTATGTTAGGGTTAGTTGAAACTAAAAGGATCAGTTTTATAAAAATTAAAATATAATTTTTCCTCAATTATAAAATAATTTTTATATAAAACACTATAGGGTTTCAATAATAAGTTCACTTATAAATTTTAAATTCCATTATGTTTTCAAAATCACAAACACATTTTATGAAGAAAAACTATCTTTCTCTAAGAAATATTTTTCATAAGTAAAATATAATTTCCCAAAAAATGGTTTTGACATTACCTTTAGTTTTCAATGGATTATATAATTTTTTTCCAAAACAAGTATGATTATATTTTTATTACATAAAGAAATAAAATCCATATCTTACTCTGAACCATAACATTCTTGAGACTCAGGTTTCTTTGGAAATCAGTCTCTGATTTTTCTGGAAATTAGACCCCAATTTCTTTTGAAATCCGACTCCAGTTTATTGTAAAATTGGGCTTTGAATTCTTCTATAATCTGGCTCTAATTTCTTCTAAAATATGAATATGATTTCATCAGAAATTAGAATCTGATTCTCCATAATTTTAAATTCTGATTTTCAATAATTCTATACTCCGATTTTTAAAATCTTTAGAATTTTATTAAATTAATTTCTTATATTTACCTCATTTCCATTAAGAAACATATCATTTTATTAGATCCTATAATTTGATAATGTTTATTAAGATTAGTATTACTTATTATAGTTAGCTGTATAAAATTATATTGTCCAATATGTTTTAACTTAACCATTTCCAGAGTTCCATGTGTATAGGTCCTTCTGAAATTTAGGGAAAAGTATGATCATTGGATGAGGAAATCAACCATTGGAATCCATGCCTATAAATACCGATCCATTTGACCGAGATAAATTCTAAATTTTTGGGGAGTTATGTTTCTCTCTTGAATGATGTGATACTCTATGAGAGATTTTCTCAAACCTGTTTTGTTCAAATATTCTGAACAACTTGTTCAAGATAAGAACATTTTGTTCAACCTGCCTAGTGCAAATTTTATTTCTATTGTTATCAATTGAGGGATCCCTAGAATAGGAAGATAAAGGTAATGGTCACCATATAGATTGAGGGATTTTGGTTATAGGAAAATATATTATGATATTCATATCAAGGGATTAACCTACTATGGGTAATACAGACTTTCTTGAATGTATAAATGAATGGACCTTTATCCAAGGTTGTTGGATACCCTTATCATTGGGTCAAAATATTTCTTATAATTGTCCTCTTTTTTTACTAGTTTTTTTCATCACTTTGTCAAATTTTGAAAGTATAACATTCTTACACTTTCTCTTAATTGTATACTCTTTTATAAATAAGATTATATATGTTTTAAGGTAGAATCATTCCATATGTAAACATGTCTTCGGTTTTATTATCGAATACATATTATTTGATCCCAAAAAAGATAGTTTCATTTTTAAAAACTATATAGTGTTTTTGAATTCATCCTGTTTAAATTTGTTAGACGTTGATTTTTTTAAGGATATAAATGAAAATTTTAATTCCTACAATTCCTTAACCCTCTTGTAATTAATTAATCTACATATTTATTTCGATCTTATAATTTTTATTTGAGGAGGTATCTGAAATACATATAATTACAAATTATGTTTTTTCTCAACATTTCTTTCATAACTATTCCTATTCATTTTTTTCTTAATATTTTCCTTATAAACTCTTGGCTACTAAACTCTTTATAGTAATCCTTTTTGTAAAAAAAACTTCTTTTAAGAATGATTGGAATGAATGTTTTTTAAGGGATATCTAAATCATACTAGACCACCATTTTTTGAGGGAAATGAATATGAATACTAGAGTAATGGGATGAATACTATTATTATCACAACTAATTTTTATAAATTTGTTATGTTATCTGGAGACTAGAAGAATCCAAAAAAAAAAAGAAATCAGACAATTCAAAAATCAAGAAAAATAAGAGTATCAACTAAACATTAAGGTATAGAATACTTTATTATGATCAATGAAGATGAACATATATATATATATCCATATTTAATCTGTTAATGATTCTAATAGCATCGGTAATAAGTTATAAGTTACATATTTTGGAACATCAAATGTTATTGAAACAAGAAGTGATATGCTTAGAGATGAATATCGTGGTTTTATGTCACCATATAGAGAACATGTGTGTAAAGTTAAATAAATTTTTATGACTATTGTCAATAGTATTCAGCCTATGGGTGAGGAATGAATAGATGATGTGATTCCTATGGATAAGATAATAGATATTATTCCCAATGAGTGGTAATCCTAAAGTACAGTCATTTATGAGAATAAGAAAGTTTCAAACGTCACTCTTGATGAGTTATTTAATACTCTTATACAACATCAAACTTGAATGAAATGAAATGAATTTATCGATGAGAAATAGAATGGTAATTTCAGTGTTTCCTTCACTACTACATCAAATCATATGAAATCCATGACTCCTGAAAGATTTACTAGTTCAAAATCTATGAAAGAAACTGTTATATCTGTAACAACTGATAGTTGTCATTTTGAGAATGTACCTACCAATCCTGCTTGAAGGATGAACAAGATTGTGGGAATGAAATAATTACAATATAGACTCAAGAAGAAAGACAGAAAGGCTAAGAAATATTCAGAAGGGACTTGTTAAGAATGAAATAGGGAAAGTCATATCAGACCAGACCATCCTATGTTTAAATGTAAACATATAAAGGATAAAAATTTATAAAAAACAACCATAAGTAACAAAAGTATATGTCTATGAATGTATTGAATGTTAATGAAACTTGGAGTGCTTGTGGTGTTGATTATTTTTAGGAATATTCAGATATTTAATCTTCTGGACAGAATAATATTGGTCAAATAGACATAATTCCAACTAGAAATGATTGTCTCATGGATATGGTAAACACTTCTCAATATTTAACCAATATTTCTTTAAAGGATGAATTTATTAATAAAAAATATTATGATTATTCATATGAATAATCTTCTTTATGATAATATAATAATTTACCTTATTTTGAATAAGTATCTAGTTTTTCTATGCTACTTGAGAATTAAACTAGAAAGATCAATAAGAAACCTAACAAGGAAAATTCTATAATATCTATTTAAAAATATATTAATCATATCATTCAAAATATCTTGATCAAACAATACATCACATTGAATAAATTTGAAAAAACATTACAGATTTTAATTCTAAGAAGGATAAACATTCTAAGGATCTTGAAAATTTTATTTACAAGAAAAATATTTTAGAGACTAACTCAAATTCTAAGAATAATGAATATGAGGATAAGAATTTAGTCCTAAGATTAAAATCAGAAATATTTTTCCTAAATAAACTTTTATCAAACATTATATTTGGTAAATAAAATTTTGATAAAATGTATTCATGAATTCACCCTTTATGAAAGAGTTCTGGATTTGGTTATTCTCATTCAAAACCAGTTTTTTTTCACAACTATTTTTTCCCAAAGTGATCATTTTTTCACCAACTGTCAATGTCATAGACATTAGAAGAAATTTTTTTCTTTGAATAAAACTCAATCCCTAGGTTTTCATAAAGAACATTTTTCTATGAAAAAATGGATACATAATATTTAACTTTATAATGTTTCAAGATCCAGGAATGTTTGGATTCCTAAAGTATAACTGTTTTATTTTTAGGAAAACAAAGGAATTAATATAATAACAAATTGTACATGGATAATGGATGTTCCCAGATATTGACTGGTAACAAAAACTAATTTCAAATGACTATCAATATGAATGGTGGAAAATTAACTTTTTTAGATAATTATCAAGGAGAAATTGTTGGTATAGGTAATATTGTTCTCCTTGGAAAAGATTTAATTTCAAATTTTTTATTTGTTATAGGTATTGAGAACATCCCTATAATAATAATCCAATGATGTAATTAATGTTACCTTATGAATTTTATGAATGATAAATTCCTTGTACACAAATCAAAGAGTTTATTCTCTTTACCCATAGGAATGAGAATGTTTATACATGTAACTTAGAATACCTTACAAGCCAAGACCTAACATGACTTATTTAAATTGAATATCAATCTTGGTTAATGAATAGAATACTAATACATTTTAACCATAGTAGAATATTAAAACTCTCAATGAAAAAGACTTGTTAATGATCTACAGAGCTTAGATTTTATTCTACAAGATTTACTGATCATTGCCAATATGGAAAGAAATATAATTCAAGATTTAAATCAATCAATGAAGTATCAACTTCTCATTCATTACAGCTTGTTCATATAGAACATTTTGGTCCAACACAAACTGGAATTATTGGGGGAAATAAAATGTATTTTCTTTAGTTGATGATTACACTTCATTTTCATGGGTTTATTTCCTAGAAAAGAAATATGAATCCTATTCTATCTCAAATCTTTTTTATCCAATGTTATAAATGATAAAAACCTACAATTGATAAATATTCATTATGATCATTTGGTAGAATCTAAAAATTCATATTTTGAATCATTTAATAGTATGAAAGTAATTACTCATAAATTCTTAGCTCTAAAAACTCCTAAAAAAATGGTGTTTTTGAAAGATGTAACTGAATTATTCAAGAGATAATTAGAACCATGTTGATTGAATACCCAATTTCCAACCACAACTGTGATGAAGCTGTAATAACTTCTTGATATACTATAAATCGAGTTTTAATCAGACCTTTTATTAATAAAACACCTAATGATTTATAGACTGGTTGAAAACCTAATGCTCCTAACATCAAATTATTTACAAGAAAATTGATCATCTGGAATACAAAATAGAACATATATAAATTCTCACCAAAATCCGATGAATGAATTTTCTTAGGAAAGTCCACTATTTCTAGGACATATAGAGTTTAAAAAAACATCGAATAGTATTGAAGAAACAATACAAGTTAAAATTGATGAAATCAATCATTTTGTTTTTATAAAATACCAACCTAAATATTCAAATGTGTTTTCAAAAACATATTATAAACCTTTGATAGAAGATTCACCTAATAAGTAAAATACTCAAGAAAGTTTTTTTGAAGTATTTACCCCAGATTATTTTTTACCTTATGTTCATGAACATGTTTTACAAAACCCAAATAAATTGTTTTTAAAGAATCATCCTAGTGATAATATCATTGGTGATGTAAATCAACATGTGAAGACTATAATATCACTAAGAAATGAAGTATAACATATTGAATTTCATTCATAATTAAAACATAAATGAACTGACGAATCTTTAGGTGATGATGATTGGATTAAAGCATTGTAATAAAAGCTATATGAATTAGAAAGGAACAGTGTTTGGACCTTAGTGGAAGGACCTAAAGAAACCTCTTTAATTGGTGTAAAATGGGTATTCAGAAATAAATTTTATTAAAATGGAATCATTTTAGGAAATAATGAAAGAGTATTTTCTAATGTATATGATCATCAAGAAGGAATAGACTATGAATAATCCTACTCTTCAGTAGAAATACTTGAATCTATTTATATTATACTTTCCTTTTTAGTGTTTTTAAATTTCAAACTTTTTCAAATGGATTTGAAGTGTTATATCCATAACAGATATGTTTATGATGAAGATTATATGGAATGAAATCCTCGTTTAGATGACACAAAACATCATGAATTTTTTTGAAAACTAACAAAATCATTATATAGTATTAAACAATCCCTTAGATCCTAGTATAATAGACTTACAAGATTTTTGTTAGAAAAAAAATTATGTTAATGGAACTACTGATCTAATCCTTTTTATAAATAATGATAATAAAAATGTTTTTATTGTTCAAATTTATGTTGATGACATTATATTTGGATCAAATCAACAATCCTTAACTGATTCATTTGTGAATCTCATGAAATATGAGTTTGAAATGAGTATGATGGGTGAGTTAACATTTTTTCATGGATCTCAAATTTCAAAAAAACTAGAAGGAACTTATATATCTCAACATAACTATATTAAATATCTTCTAAAGAAGTATGTATTTACCAACACTAAATGTATAAGTACTTCAATCGATACATCAAAGACTATTGATCTTTATGAAGCTAGGATATCAGTAGATAAAACCTATTTTAAAGGTATGTTATAAAGTTTATTATACCTAACAGATATACTTCTATACATAATGTTTTTATTATGATTATGCGCAATATATCAATCTAATACAAAATAATCCCATTTAATATCATTTATAATAAATTTTTTTATTTAAAGGGAGCCACAGATTTAGGACGTTTCTATTCATCAGGAAATGGTTTTGTTTTAAAAATATTTTCAGATGCTGACTTTGGTGGTTGTAGAATGGTTAGGAAAAGTACATCTAGGACATTTCATTTCTTAGGAGATTCATTAGTTTCTTGGTCCTGAATGAAACAACACCCAATATCACATTCCACTGCTAAAGATGAATATGTAGTTGTTGTATGTTGTTTTGCTAAAGTATTGTAGACGTAGCAGACACTCACAGACTATGGAAGAATTTTTACCAAAACAAATATAATATGTTATAATACTAGTTCTATTTCCCTATTTAAAAACACTACAAATCACTCTTGTGAAAAACCCATAGACATAAGGCATCACTGCCTTAGGGACAACACACATAAATGGGATATCATTATTCAATTTATGATAATGGAAGATCAAAATTAACACATATTTACAAAATCATTACCCTTTGGTAGATTTTAATACATTAAAAAATTACTAATGTTAACTGTTAGGTAATCTTCCATATTATCTTTTTTTTGAAACCTATCTTCTGACATTATGATAATAATTTTCATTCGGGTTGTACACATGTTTATTCTTTTTTATTTTATTTCCAAATAATATAACCTAAAATATTTGGAACCTAAAAAAGTTATATTTCCCTAATAAAACATTCTGGAACCTAAGAGAAACCTTATCAATTTTGTAAAATATTTCTGAGCAATCCGAAAGGTATGGTTCCTTACTTATATCCACATAATTGAAATTTTTCTTGTCGTTATTTCTATAATGTTTTAGGAAAACCTTATTAGATTCACTTTCCATAATTCATAATTTTCCTTAATACATTAAAATATTGAAACATATAAATCCTTCTTCGGCACTCATATCAACTGTCAGATCAAATTAAGTAAATCTCAATTCTTGTATTGATTTGATAATATGAACTGTCATAGCGATTCCAATATAAAGGACCCCTGTAGTTTCATCCCACATTATTTCTCTTAGTCTTTTTTCACAAAATATATTCCAATCTTCAATTTTTCTATTCAGTTTTCTTCTCCTCTTCAACTCTGAATATATCTTGATGTTGTTGTACATCTCGAACCTCTCGTTGTTTGATTTTCATGATCACAATCACTTTCATTTTTATCTAACATTGTGTTTTAAGTGTTTGTGTTGATAGGCATTTGATTGCCAAGAAGTTGACCAAGGAAGAGGCAGAAATGGACTGAAATTCAGTCCACCGGCCGAACGGTGGCTTCACCACCGGCCAGCCGGTGGCATCCATACCAAACAGTGGAAGCTACTGCCTTCCCACCGGTCGACCGGTGGCTCTGCCACCGGTCGACCTGTGGCACCCAGCTCAAATAGTGTTTGCTACTGTCTTGCCACCGGCCAGCCGGTGGCTCTGCACCGGTCGACCGGTGGAGCCTGGACCAAGACTCTTCTTCTCATCCAAGGCACCAGCCAACCGGTGGGACTGTACCGGCTAGCCGGTAGCCCAGTCAAACTAGCCGTTGGGGTTGACCAGTCAACCTTCTTTTGGCCTCCAACGGCTCCAAAGCCTTCTCCAACGGCTCCGAAGCCTCCCCAAAGGATCCTAGCCTATAAATAAAGGCTGAGGAAGCCCTGGACACTAACCGAAACACTTGCAAAGCCACTATACTCATTTTCCATCAATTGGCCAACCTCCGGTGGACTTCCTCAACGGAACCTCAAGTGCTCCAACAACTTCCACATCCAAGGAGCACATCAAGAAGCTTGGGAGAAGCACGCTACATCAGCTCCACCAATCCAATTGGCGCCCAAGTCTTCCTCCAATACGGGTTTTATTGTTTATTTCTTTTTGAGCTTTAAATTTGGGTTTGTGCCTACAAACCCCAAACTCTTTCCTCATCTCCTTTTCTTTGGGTTCTCACACCACCACTAAGGTGTGAAGAGGTTCACAAGCTTTTCCTTTAAAAAGCTTGAGACACGGTGAGATAGCCTTCACCCGTTAAAAAGGCTAGTGGGTTATTGCTTAACCATTAAAAGCATTGGGTTCTTGCTCAACCATCAAAAGCAAGCTGTAATAGGTCCTAGTGCTACCTCAAAGCCTAGTGGGTTTCTTGCTACAACCATTGAAAAGCAAGCGGTAGAATCTCTCAACGGTTGAGTTGGGAGCGGAGACGTAGGCCGGGTTTTGGCCGAACTCCGTTATCAATTTCGTGTGTCTTGCCTCTTTACTTTCCGCTGCTTTTCAACTTTGATTTTTAATTTGTTAATCATTTTTTAAAAGGCAATTCACCCCCCCTCTTGCCATCATTTCCGTCTTTTTCCGACCCATCAATTGGTATCAAAGGACGTATTTGAATAATTCCTTAACCGGTTTCAAATTAAAGATCCTTTTTTTATGGCTTCTACCGCTTCTTCCTCTCACGCCCCCGAAGGTTTTTCTTTGGATCGTGCTCCATTTTTTGATGGAACCGACTATTCTTTTTGGAAAACCCGCATGACTACATTTCTTAAAAGCATTGGTTTTTCTATTTTTAAAATTGTCATGCATGGTTATACTCTCTCTAGTCTAGATGAATCTCAATGGACCCCCGTTGACATTGCAAATTTCGAGCTTGATGGCAAAGCCATGAATGCTCTACATTGTGGGTTAGATCGTAATGTTTTTGATCATATTTCTTCTTGCACTACCTCTTATGCTATTTGGAAATTGTTAGAACTAACCTATGAAGGTACTAGCGAGGCTCCAAAGCAAGAATCCGATCAAAAGAGAGAACTCGTCAAAAAGCAAGAACCCGACGAAAAGTTCAAGCCCGTTTGCCCACTTCACAAGAAAAGGGACAAGAAAAAGAAGGGAAAGAAGAAGGCTTCAAAGGCAACATGGAGTGATAGCTCCACCTCTTCATTCTCCTCCTTTTCCTCGAGCGACCAAGGTAATAATTGCCTAATGGCAAAACATGAGGTATCTTCCTCCTCTTCCTCCTCTTCCTCTTCTAGTTCTTCTAATTCATTTAATCATCTTTCTTATGAAGAACTCCAACATGCTAGAGACCAACTTGAAAATGGTTTTCATGAACTTTCTTCAAAATTTGTCGCTTTAAAAAAGAATTTCAAAAAACATTCCTCCGAAAAAGACCAACTTCTCAAAGAGAAGGAGGAACTGTCCCTCAAAATCCAAAATTTCCCAAATGTTGATTCCATGGAATCAACCATCAAGGATCTAAGAGAATCCCTAGCCAAGTTCACCCAAGGTGAACAAAATTTGAACAATCTCTTAGGTTCCCAACGTGTTTCTAGAACCACACATGGACTTGGCTACACCAACCAAGCTTCCTCCTCCCATGCTCCAACTATTTTTGTAAGGGGGAGCTCCGAATTTAAATTTTGTAATTATTGCAAAAAACCCGGGCACCTCATTTATGAGTGTGATTGCAAAAATTCCCGGTACGGCCAACCCAAGTCTTTTTTCTTTTCCGATGAATTCTATAGAAGAAGACCCGCTATGAGACAAGTATGGATTGAAAAATCCCTTCTAGCGAGTCTCTCCGGGCCCAAAATTGTCTCTTTTCAAAATCCCTCTCCCCGGTGACTTTTTGTTTTTATTTAGGGGGAGAACTTTCTAAATTGTTTTCAAACTTTGTTTCAAAACTTTCAATTTCAAATTAAGCCCTTTTGATTTCAATTTCAAAATTTTCGATTCCAACTTTCAATTTCAACACTTGGTTTCCAAATTTTCATTTCAAAGTATTCAATTCGAATTTTGATTCAAAACTTTCAATTCAAACTGTTATTCAATTTTTCAATCTTTCAATTTCAAAAATCTCAATTGATTTTTCAAATCTCCATCTTGTTTTTCAACTCTTTCCCTCAATCAAGTTTTATGCCCCATTCTATTTTGATAATCACAAAGGGGGAGAAATTCCTTGATTGATTGGGGGAGAGTCTTCTCTATCATGCTTTGATTTATTTTCAAATTATCCTTTAAGAATGTCTTTAATTTCAGTATTTTACTTTGATTGTTTTGGTGATTGTGATCATCAAAATAGGGGGAGATTGTTGTACATCTCGAACCTCTCGTTGTTTGATTTTCATGATCACAATCACTTTCATTTTTATCTAACATTGTGTTTTAAGTGTTTGTGTTGATAGGCATTTGATTGCCAAGAAGTTGACCAAGGAAGAGGCAGAAATGGACTGAAATTCAGTCCACCGGCCGACCGGTGGCTTCACCACCGGCCAGCCGGTGGCATCCAGACCAAACAGTGGAAGCTACTGCCTTCCCACCGGTCGACCGGTGGCTCTGCCACCGGTCGACCTGTGGCACCCAGCTCAAATAGTGTTTGCTACTGTCTTGCCACCGGCCAGCCGGTGGCTCTGCACCGGTCGACCGGTGGAGCCTGGACCAAGACTCTTCTTCTCATCCAAGGCACCGGCCAACCGGTGGGACTGTACCGGCCAGCCGGTAGCCCAGTCAAACTAGCCGTTGGGGTTGACCAGTCAACCTTCTTTTGGCCTCCAACGGCTCCAAAGCCTTCTCCAACGGCTCCGAAGCCTCCCCAAAGGATCCTAGCCTATAAATAAAGGCTGAGGAAGCCCCGGACACTAACCGAAACACTTGCAAAGCCACTATACTCATTTTCCATCAATTGGCCAACCTCCGGTGGACTTCCTCAACGGAACCTCAAGTGCTCCAACAACTTCCACATCCAAGGAGCACATCAAGAAGCTTGGGAGAAGCACGCTACATCAGCTCCACCAATCCAATTGGCGCCCAAGTCTTCCTCCAATACGGGTTTTATTGTTTATTTCTTTTTGAGCTTTAAATTTGGGTTTGTGCCTACAAACCCCAAACTCTTTCCTCATCTCCTTTTCTTTGGGTTCTCACACCACCACTAAGGTGTGAAGAGGTTCACAAGCTTTTCCTTTAAAAAGCTTGAGACACGGTGAGCTAGCCTTCACCCGTTAAAAAGGCTAGTGGGTTATTGCTTAACCATTAAAAGCATTGGGTTCTTGCTCAACCATCAAAAGCAAGCTGTAATAGGTCCTAGTGCTACCTCAAAGCCTAGTGGGTTTCTTGCTACAACCATTGAAAAGCAAGCGGTAGAATCTCTCAACGGTTGAGTTGGGAGCGGAGACGTAGGCCGGGTTTTGGCCGAACTCCGTTATCAATTTCGTGTGTCTTGCCTCTTTACTTTCCGCTGCTTTTCAACTTTGATTTTTAATTTGTTAATCATTTTTTAAAAGGCAATTCACCCCCCCTCTTGCCATCATTTCCGTCTTTTTCCGACCCATCAGATGTCCCCTTGTAGACTTTGATGATGTTATATTAGAACCCATGGATTGGAAAATTATCAATGAAACGCTAGTGGATCCATATTTATTTTTCATTTATGACTCCTTGATTTCAAAAAACATAAATAAGAATCGATGGGAAAGTCTATTTTTACCCAAACAAATCCATATTCAGTGTATACCGATTTGGTTATAGAACTTTATGACACAATTTATTTTTATGAACAAGGAGGAAGTGAATTTTTTTCATTCAAGAGTTATGGAAATACTTATTATTTGTCTTTTTAAAAGGCTTCAAGTATCTTGTAAATACATATTAAAGTAAAGAAATATTTTTCTCACACACATTACTTGATCAATATTGTTCATTTGATGATGTTAAGGCTATTGAGTTCCTTGGTCTTAAAGGAGTAAATACATCGAAGATCTCTCATCTCTCAACAAACCACATATCAGTTTCTATTTGGAAGAAAGGTTTTATGATTCCAAAAAGGAAGTCATGGATTCTATAAATATATATGATATCTTCATGATGGAGTTTTTAGTGAATGTAATGAAGTTCAATCCCATCAAGTACATTATTTTGACCATTAATAATATTTAGATAGGCACCATTAAGTGTCAAATCATTATATACCCTACGATACTTTCCAAGATCATTGTATTATTCATAGAATACTTCAAAACATCATAAAACTTTTTGGAAAACCCCATTATGATAATGTTGTTAAGTGATGATACATTGAGAAGGTTGATAATTGGTTTTAGTGTTAAGAAGGGAGAGTTATTAGAACTTCCTGAAAAGGATTATCAAGTTTCCAGAAATAGAGGTGATGTTAGTGAATTCTCTAAACCAACCCCAATGAAAAAAAGTTAAAGTGTTGGAATGGAAAGAAAATTCCCCAGCACCTATGTTAGTATCTACACTACCCAAGCCAATGAAAAGAAAGACTTTTTTAAGAATTTGTTTCTCAATGTAGAGAGCGTAAGATAAAGAAGAAGGAATTAGTCATTTTTTTTATTAGATCATTCCAATTTTATTACGTAAAAAATAAAAGGAGCAGAAGATCATGAGGGGAAATCCAAGGAGAAGAAGTTTAAGAAGAAAAATTCTGAGGCTAAAATTATTAGATCATTTCATAGAGAAATTGAGAAAGCATTTGAACGAGTTTCAGTTCCATAATATTTCATGCAAGAACCTGCTCCAACATAGACACCAGTTACAGATTAAAAAATAATGTTATTTATATTTCAGAACCCATTATAGAAGAAGAGTAAATCCTGAATGAATAATAATAAGTATAAGGTTAAGAGGAATATGATGGTGTCATAAGAATGGTGGAAGAATATCAAGAGAAGAAGATCCCTTATGACGTGATGTCTATATCTAACTCCCAAGATAGATAAAAAATAATAATTTCATAAGGAAATCCTGTTTAGAATGGTGATGATGCTTAGGATATGGCTAATAAAGACCCTTTGTATAATGAGAGTAGTAATGACTATATTGTTTAATAAGTTGATGAAAAAAATACAGGTAAAGTAATTGATGAAAAATGTACTAATAAATAAGTTGATGATGAGGATGACCGAATTTATCAAATTTTTGATGGATAGAATGAGGCTCATAATCATGAGAGGAATCTTTTAATGAAATAGGATGGAAAGAAAATCATTGTTGAAACAATTAGTAAGACTTTTTTTTTCAAAATCAAAGAAGTATGTTGGTGTAACTTTTATGATTAAAGAATATGATAATGATAAAGTTCCCTATCAAACAAAAGAATCTATCTTAGAGTCTTCATCTTATTTAGGTCCTGACATTATGGTTTATTCATTGAAGACGATCGTAAATTACATCCCTTTATATCACTCTATTGATCCAACATGTCCATTAATTCATGAGATAGTCAATCAGAAGTAATATTTAAAACATCTATTTGTGGATAATATAATAAATCTTGATGTTTAGTTCATGAAAATTTATACTAGTTATGATGCTCGTAGGAGAAATTTCAAAGAAATCAAAGAGTGGTCCATGTGATTCGTAGATGATATTAAAATTGTTGATGATTTCAATATCTCAGTCGAGGATGATTTTTATAAGTCTGATGATTGAATAAATAATAATTCAATATGTTTTTCATAAAAGATAATTGAATATCAAGCTATACTTCAACAAGATATAATGATCTCAATGGAAAACTGAATCCCGTTGCTCTCAATCTGAAAACAGAAAGGGAACTTAGGGATGTATTGGCTGAATAACATAATGATTAGGAAGAGGTGATAATGTATCACTGATAAATTCTTAAGTCTCATGAAGATAGAATCAAATATCTTGAAAATAAAAGTCAGGATCATGGACAGATGATCAAGAAGATTGATGATGATTATAAATAATTAAAGATGCTAAAAGCTACCTTGATAATTTTGATCCCAAAGGAAAAAAATAATTTATAATTCATTCAAATCTAATATTTTATACTATTTTCCTTTGTAATTTTTTTTATCTCAATAAAATTCATTTCATTTCATTGTTTTTTTCATATTTCTAAAAAATTATGTACAAATTGTTTCTTTATCTCAAATTCCTTTTTGAAAATCCCAAAGGGGGAGAAAAGAATGATAAAAAATACGATTAAGTTAAAGGATGAAAATGACTATGTAAGGAGGAGATTACATAAAGTATAAATTATTAAATAAGGAAGAAGTTATCTCTCTAAGAAAGTCAGGAATATGATCCTTAGGAATTTCAAAACCTATGGGAGAGTTAGTCGTATTCATCATTGGACATAAATAAAAAGAGATATATGTATTAATTTTAATTTCAAAAATTAAAACATTAGTCGTTTATATACTTTTATGAAATTATTATTGTTCTTTCCAAAAAGGGGTGATATTTTTGATTCAATAAGTTCCCCTATGACTTTTCCATTCGTTTATTTTTTAAAAATCACAAACATATTTTCTTAAGGAAAATAGTCTTTCTATAAGAAATATTTTCTGAAGGAAAATTTAATTTCTCTAAAAATGGTCTCAACAGTAACTATGGTTTTCAATGCCTTACCTAATAATTTCCAAAACCATGTCTATCCATTTTTTCCTTAAGTAAAAAAATCATATCATTATCTGACCTAGAGCCATAAAATTCATGAGACTCCGATTTCTCTTCAAATCAGACTCCTATTTCTATGGAAATTAGGTATTGATATCTTCTAAAATCATACTCTAATTTCTTCTAATACAAAACTCTAATTTATTTTGAAATGAGACTCCTATTTCTTCCCAAATCAGACATTGATTTCTTCTAAAATCAGACTCTGATTTATTCAAAAATAAGACTCTAATTCTCAACTATTTTTGAATTTGATTGTCAATATATCTAGACTCTGATTTTAAATATTGTAATTATCCAATTAAATACATTTTTTATAGTTACCACATTTTCTTTAAGTGAAGTTTTATTTTAACAGATCCTAAAATGTGATAATTTTTCTTAATCTTATTATTGTTTTTTATAGTTATATAAATAAAATGATATATTCTAATACTTTTTAAAATAACCATTTATGGAATGCCACGTGTACAGGTGCCTCCTAAATTTAATAAAAAGTACCATCATTGGAGGTTGATGTTGACCATTGGAATCCATGACTATAAACACCAATCCCTTTGATCTATCTCAATGATAGAGTTTTATTAGAGATAAGTTGTTCTCTAGAATTAAGTGATACACTGTGAGAGCTCTGCTCAAACATGATTTGTGTGAATGTTGTCAATAACTTGTTCAAGCTAAGAACATCTTGTTCAACATTCCTAGTGAAAATTTAATTTTTTCTATTATCAATCAAGGGCTTTTAGGGATAAGAAGTCAGAGGTACAAATCACCTTAGAGATCAAGGTCTTGCGGGGATAGGATGATAGTTTCTGATATTTGTATCAACAGATTGCCCTAGTGTGGGAAAGATAGAAGAATAAATCAAGGGACCTTTATCCCTATTTGTTGGATACCCTTCTCTGTGGGTCAAAATATTTCATATATGTGTCCGATTTCCTTACATGTTTTATTTCTTCTGCACTTTGTTAAAGTTAGTAAGTGTAACTTTCATACACTTTTGTTACTTGTATACTCTGATATAAATAAGATTATATATTCTTTCAGATAGAATCATTCCCTAAGTTAAATTTTATGAATTTTATTTATCATATCCATATCATTAGAGCCTATTAAAATAGGTTTTTTTTTATGAACTAAAGAGGGTTTGTAAATCCATCTTGTTTAACATAGTTAAAAATGGATTTTATTAAGGATAAATATGCATTTTTTAAACCTACAATTCACCCCTGTTGTAATTGAGAAATAAACATATAAATCATGATCATAGATATAGTCTTTTATAATTTGTGGAGAAACCAAACATTATTCCTTCATCGGATTTGAGTGAAATGTTTTGTAACATATCAGTAGTATTAAAGGTGAATCATTTCAACCAAAAACACTGACATAATAAACATTTATTTTTCTTCCTATCTACCACTAACAAATAATTTTATTATGAAAATGTTTAATTAAAACTAAATTTATTAAATGACATGAATTAATAAATGATTCATCTAAAAATAGAAAATTTGTATTTTCTAATCATGGTTCTAGTTATTTATGGAAGATATTTATTTCTTATTTTAACTACACCATTTTTTCAAAGTACATCTAGTAGCTAATAAGCTATATTCAATACCATTAGTAAAAAAATCAAAATAATCATTTTCAATTTATCCACTATGATCACTATGAATCATTATCAAGAAGAGTTATTTCACATTTTTTTCTTTGGATACAAAATTTATAAAATTTCTAAAGGCATTGTATTTTATTTGAAAAATAAAACCATATAAATGTAGTTTAATCACCAATTACATAATATATATATATAGTATTTGTCCAAAATACTACATGTTTATTAAGGATAAAATAATCTATATACATTGACTATAACATATCAGAAGTTGAGAATTCACCAATAGATTTAAAACATGACTTATGTTGCATACCATTATTGGTAAAGGTCACTGGCAATATAAGTATCAAAACTATGAACCATTAGATTCATTAAAATTCCTTTCTTTTCAATTTAGATAAGTTTATAATGTTATAGTGCTCCAAAATTTTATTCCATGACAATGATTTATCTTCCATTTCGCTATTGAACGATATGTATTAGATCCCATGGTTTCTATGTTTAGTTTATAAATATTCACATTATTATTGGAAGAATGAATAAACTCATTAATGGAATAATGTACTAAAAACTTATCATTCCTAAATTTAACATGATATACTTCATCAAAAAATTTAATTATTCTTATAATGTAGTGATTAATATATTAGATAAAAAACTGAAATAAGAACTTTTCCAAGAACAATAATGTTGCATATTCCAATAATCTTTTATTGACCATTAACTCTATAAGATACATTACCAACATTCATCATTATTATATTATTGAATATTTAATTATTAACATTCATGTTTTTGTACACCCAATATGAATGTCCAATGTTCTCTTTTTGTTGGAACTACCATTGCTTTCCTCAAAAAAAAATATTATACTTTAGGAACTAAAACCTTCTTGGGTATGGTTTTCTTAGAAAATAAATTTTTTGGTAACCACATTTGTCTGAATTTTTTTATAATTTCATTTCATTTTAAAATTAGTCTTTATAAATTTCTAGGGATAATAGTATTTTCAAATAAAAATTAATTTTTCAAATCCATCACTTTTAAATTTTTGTGAAAAAGGATCAATTTTTTGGAAGAAAAAATGTATTACTAAAAAAATTTATGTATAAAACAATTCCTATAAAATCACCGTAAGGATTAATTTTATTGTACATTTTATCAATGTTTTCCAAGCCTTTTCCAAAAATTGATAAAATATTCTTAAAAACAAAAA
Organism: Viscum album; assembly: GCA_963277665.1. Taxonomy (NCBI): domain Eukaryota; kingdom Viridiplantae; phylum Streptophyta; class Magnoliopsida; order Santalales; family Viscaceae; genus Viscum; species Viscum album. The sequence continues at coordinate 1,059,900,331 of OY728120.1, read as the reverse complement.
ATTACGATTTTAGTTTTAAAATTAGATCCTTATCCAAATTTGTAATTGTCTTGAAACATAGTTTCTCAAAACTAGATTATAAAAAATATTTTTCCGAAACTAATTTTTCATGATCTTTTGAAATATAATATTTTTATAAAATATTTTTACCAAGATCTTTAGTATGATATGAAATTTAATTTTCCAAAAAAAATTTCTCGAATTATCATTATCACATTTTTCATTAGCATTATAAAGTTTCATAAAAATCAATTAATTTTCATTTTCATAGAGTTTATAAAATCTAGAATTATATTTATAAGAGGGCAAAGAATTATCTTCCATGGATGAGGAAGATTCTTGAAATTACTATCTTGAACATTTCATATTATCAGTTGAAGGATAATTGGTATTTAAAGATAAATTTTTAAGGTTCTTAGTTCATCATACCTTTTACATGAGATATTTACTATCATTGGTTTAATATTCAAATACATGTAATACTTTTTACTATTCCTATCATAATTATATTCTTTTAGGATGCTCCTCATCATCTATGGAAATTCTAGTTGGATATTGCCTACTTTCATGCATTCACATCATGTGACCTAAGAATATTTTCTATCACTTTTATATTATTACCTTTCTTGTATGAATATTGGGAATCATTCATAACACAGATATTTTTCATTATCATGCAAGGATTGGATAATTTATTATTTGGGTGTTCAGATGTACATGTGTATGCTTGAAAAAAAAATATTATTTATCAATGATTTATACACTTTCTATGGTGTTCGGGATTTAGAAGGAATCCTTCTAGTAACAAAAGATACACCTCTATTCATAATTATGGATTTCCAAACATCACTTTAGTTTCTACACTTGTATTGAATTAGGGATCCAATAAGATCATCAAGAAGATTATTTTTAATATTTCTTGTTTCATCTTTAGGAGTACTTTTTTATTTCCACTCATTTGGCATTCTATCAATAATATTTTTAACCTGTATTTCATAATTTGAACATTCTCAAAAATACCATGTAAACTATATATGATATTAAGAAATATATGGTGCATCATTACAATTGATTCTCTTGGTAAGAAATCAAAATCATCATAGTATACTGTAATAATTGTTCATTTAGTCCCGAAACATATTATAATTTGTCTGTGACTAAAGCTTTATCCAATTACTGTTAGCAGCATCACATGAATATATCTAAAGAAACATACTTCACTTAATAGAGCACAAATGATCATTTATATCCCTATAATTCAACTATCACTCTTTTTTCCATGATATGTAAATGAACTTACTTCATAATCATGAAATTTATAGTCTCTGGTATGAATCCAAAAATTATAATCTATAGTATTGAAAAAAATATTTCATCCAATCGCTATAGTACTTGTAACCAGCAGTAATAATGATAGGCGGTCTATTTGGATTCATATTATATATATAACAAACATTATGACCTTCTATCTTCAAAAAGTAGAAACAGTCTTTCTGCAAGAAAGTTATTGAAATGATGAAGAAATAATTAGTTTATAAAAAAAATATGATAAAAACATATAGTTTTTTGAAGAAATAAAAGGTCGCAATTATAAGTAATAGAAAAATACTCTAATACCAATTTTAGGATATCAATACCTATGATATTGATAGTAGGATTATAAGTGTAGAATTGTACGGGTAAACATACATGATGGTGGTGAATTTAAAGTCAAATACATAACATAAATACTTTAAACATGACAAAACACAAAACATATATAAGATAGTTTATTTGTCTTGGACTCTGTTTATTTATCAAAGTCACTACTAGAATCATGATGAATTCGATTTATCAGAGTAAATATATTGGATTCACTATATATCAAACTAATTTGGATTTTATTTATTGTATTTATAAATATAATGATAAAAAATCAGATGTTCATAATTGAAAATAGACTTGTAAAAAGAAATAATAGAATGTACAAGTACGAATTGCTTACAAGATATTAATAGAATAACCTCCTTTAACAATAAGAGTGAAATTGTAAATAGACTTATATAATGGTATCTAATGTTTTATTATTACTATGAAGTTGGTCTTTCCATTCTTGGATAGACCTTTATATGAAGATCAGAATGGATCTCTCTTCATATCCCTAAAATCCCTTGACCATTGAAAAAAATCTCATTGTCTTCCAATCTCAAGAATACCTCAATGTGAAGATCAGAATTATTCTTCCTATCCATGGAATACCTCAATAATATGATCAGATTAACCACCTTACTATCCTCATAATCCCTTATTTGTAAGGATGCCTAAATGTGATTAAAATTGAAAGTTTTCTTTAAGGAAAAACCCTTATTAGGATTCATTTGAAAAATAACTCCTAAAATAATTAGAAAGACTATGAATTATAATTTCCTCCTCTATAATCTTTAGATGATTTCTATTGTGAATGTAATCTAGGCCACACTCTTCCAATGACTCTGTATTTATATTCAATCTTGTAAAATTAACATTTCAGGGTTTGTTACAACTACCTTGCAGACCTGGAACGTGATAACATATAAAAATTTTGCATAAATGAATGTTTTAATTTGTATTATATTAGTAAAATTACAATTCTAAAGATATTCCATAGGATTGAAATTTTTCTTTTGTATTCTAATTATAAACATTGGTCAGTCTGATGGATATCCTTATATATTTTCAACATTATTATCCTTATAAGGTTTTGTATGATAAATAAGTACCAAAATTAGTCTGATGGTTAAGACTTTTGTTAGTAAGATCTACATTACAATGTCAATCCCTTGCCCTGATTAATATTGAATCCAATAATCGGATTCATACTCAATACAATTATCATAATGTATAATAATATATCTATATTTGTAAAAAATAATAGATTATTTTTTGTATCATAAAAGATAATCCTTTCTACAGAAACAAACTAATACTCTTGGGAAAAAAAGTTAGTAAACATGTATTAAGAAAGTGTTTGAGATTTAAAAAAACTAAAGTAAATGAAAAGTAAGATTAAAAAATTTGGCCTCAACAACCACTAATCTCCTATAAAATATACCTCAACCTCTGATAAGGATGTTGAACATTTCATTTAAAAGAAATATTATTGCCTATTTTTTACCCAAGGTGATATGGTTTTGAGTGATGCGGTGAATGAAACTTATTCTATGAAAATATGGTTTATGGTTAATAATTAATACCTGACTAGATCCCTTTTAAGAACAATATCAATGAAATTGAACATTTATACTTTCAATACGGCCCCCTATAATTACGTGTAGAATTATTTAGATAGTATTTATAAAATGGTGTTATACTTATCTAATATGGATGATGAAATTATAGTTGAAGATACAGATTGTTTATTATTGTTTTTCTTGGATGAATCATTCAATCTAGTTTGATATTCCATGATGTACGGTAGGGATTTTATAACATTTTTGTAAATAATGTAAATTGACTTAAATAGATATATTAAATCTCATTATTTGAATATGGAGAGTATTGGGATAAATTATGGGATTGATGTCCTCAATGTGATGGGTTAGAAAAATGATAAAAGAAAATAATGGAAGGATATAAGTTATATTAAGACGATTTTGTACTACCATTGTTTAAAAAAATCCTCATTAAGTGATATTTACCTGAGGATATGTTTAAGGTTATTTTGGTCAATTACAATGTTGTATACAATGGGTATAATGGTTATATGGATCATGGATTTTGTCTCAAAACCCATAGTATATAAGATGGTATATCTATAAGTTATGTTTATTATATACTAATAGGACTGGAACTATATATTATTAGAAGGGGCCCCTTATTAGAAGAGAGGGTATGTTAAGGGATAGTTCTCTATAACGTTTGGGATCAAGTAGAGACTTTTTCCCTCTATCATGTCATGTTGTATTGTTGTTCATTTTATAATAATTTTTACACATTAATTAGAACTTTATCATTTTTTAGCGTTTCTATGCATAACATTTGTAGTTTTTCATGTTGAGTTCTGTTTGAGGAATTTGGTACATCTATGGTTTCCTTGGGTTCCTTGTAGGCATAAGAGAGTTAACATACACCTCTAATGGAATGTGTCCCATTGTTTTCTAGAATATAATGAGGAAAATATAAAATAAGTGAATGTATGGGTTTTGTTTTTGTTGGTTCATATATTGATTTTTATTTATAATCATTTTTTTGTGGATAATGGTAGAATATTTGTTGGTATATTCATATAAGTGAAACTATAGAATTTTTAAGGAAATTGATCATATAGTGACTATCATAATTATGTTTAGGGTCTTTTCCTAGTGATAGTTTTTTTAACTCGGTGATTGGATAGGCTAGTGTAGGCCTATATGAAAATATACCTTACATGTTAACATTTTATTTTATAAGGTGGAGTTTTTAAAAAAATTAAATGTTAGTATTAAAATGTATTTTGTATTATTTTTAATTTGTTCAATGTCAAATAATATCATGATATCATATTAATTCATAGTTTATTAGTTTTATATTTCATAAAAAAAGTTTTTATCGCATTTTAGATTTTTTTCAATTTACCCTTATATAAGTGGTTTGTTATTATTTTAGCCTTATGTATGAATATTATTACCCTTACAAAAGATTTTAATTTTTAGGATTTACCTTTTTGTGAGGTTATCTTATAGATACAAGTATTTCATTACCCATACAAGATGTGTTTGTTAAACATACATAACAAGTTGATAGAGAGGCCCACCATTATTTCGGTGTTGGAGTACCCGTACATATACCTAGGGATGTTGGGATAGCCTTATATATACTCTTTTTTACCCTTATATGGGATGGGTTTTACCCATATGTGGCTAATATAATGGTCTAACACCCTTATGCATTAGGTGCTACCCTTACACTGCGGTTGCACAACCATTACACATTGGGTGGAATACCATTACAAAATGGTTGTAATACCTTTACATAGTAGTTTCTAGTACCCTTATAAAGGTCCTTGAGGAACAATATGTATGAAAAGTATTACCATTACATTGAGGTTTATTATTCAGTTTTATGTTTGTTTCAAAAGATTCTTCTTGAGTCCGTCATTCCAAACACATGTCTTGGGGTTTTTATATGTTGTTTTAATGTATTTAATTGGAAGACCACCCTCATAATATAATATTAGATATGTACATTTGATTCTCATAGTGGGTGAATCATGTAGATAGATATAGATGTGGTAAGGAGACTATTCAAATTGAGAAGGGCTTATTCAAGGCCTAGTGGGTGAAGACACTCCTAGGTGATTATAAGAATACATTTTCTAATGGATGGATCATGACTCTATTGGTTCTATAGAAGAGGAAGGTTGATAGAGTTTTTCTTATAAAGGGGTTTGATAAGTGAGTATGAACCCTATAAATGGGTTTCCATTTGGTTTCTCATATTAATGTTGAAATTGATTTCTTAGCAATGTTTTTTCAATTTCGTTCTTCTTGGTTGTGATTTTTTTGTTGCATCATTAATCTATATTTTTTTTTGTGATTCCGTCTCTCACAATGACTTTTTTAGATTCAATTTTATATTTTCATTATAATAAGGTGGGTTTTTTGTGTTCTTGTTGTGTAGTATAGTCAATGTGTTCTGAACAACACCATTTTAAATATTTTTATTTCCAACATTTTCTTTTCAAATTGTTTATTTTATTGATTTCTTCTTCAACAATAGATTATGTTTGGTTGTTTTCTATTTCTTTTTAGCTTTCATATTAGGCTTAATTAATTTTATCCTTTCATTTTTGGGATGTTCCAGTGAGATACTACATAATAAAATTGGATTTTTGTGTGTCTCTTGTGATAACATCACATAAACAATTTTCTCACATATTTCATATCCCCGTGATTGATTCCCCTTATGGGTTTATCAATGTCAAATTTCTCACATTATTATAATCGAATCTACATTCTCCTCCACCTCTACATTCTTAGCCTTCTACATAAATATTTTCCCCAGATTTATCAATTTTTAATAACTTCCATAAACAATAATTTCCCATTATTTACTCTATTTATGTTTTAAAATTATTTTTTATTTTATGTTGATAAAAACTATTTCTTGATATATCTACTTCCTCTATGATTATCTACATGTTTATTCCTTCCCAACATCTCAACCCTCTTTGATTTCTCCTTCATCATTATTTACCTTTTTTCTATATGCTGTTTAATATTTACTTTCATTATCAATGTTGATTTTTTATTTTCATTGAAAAAGGATTATTATAGTTGAATGATTCCACTATTACCTTCCCAAAATATCCATAGTTTCCAAAATCTTTTTCCAGTACCTATCCTCTATGTCATATTCATTTACTAGAAGTTTCTTCTCGTAGTATTTATTTCTTCTCATTCCTACCATAATTATCCATCCAAGATGATTCAGATTATTCTCCTCACTCATAAAATTAACTCCTAGTACGTAGATTTTTCTCCTTCCCACACCAATTATTTCTTGACGATCACTTCTAATCACTCTCCAATTATTCCGTATTCCAGCTTGATCATTTTTTGGTCACATCATTCTTATCAACATTGATTTCATCATATATCCTTATACATCCAATCATCTCAATTTGGGATTCATGGTCTTGTATTATACCACCACTATCTTCACCATGAATTATTCTATCTTATATAATCCTATTCCTATGTATTTTCCACTTATTTTTACATAAATATCTCAAAACTCCACATCCCCCATGTTCAAAATCCCTAGATTCTATTACATGGCCTTTAGTTTTGTGTATGTTACGTCTATCATTTGATATAATATATTTTTCTTATTTAATATATTTTCTATCACAAATTTTATTTGGTGTTTAAAATTTTAGTTTTCTCATATCCTATTTCCCATCTACTTTCTTATCATCTCAATTTTTATCAGTTATAATTCCAATATAGGTAAATGTTTTAATTCATTGTTTTTTTATATATTCTTATCTTCCTTATTCATTTTATTTTAACAAATCTATGATTCATCTATATTTTTTAGTTCTAATAAGATTAAGTATTACAATTACAAATGATATTATTGACGGTTTTTATGGTTATTTCCTTAATATCTTCATTGGAATAAAGTTAATTTATTATTTTCCCCTATATATTCTTATCTCATATGATGTGGATTAATTTTCCAATGAAATTTATTACCATGATGGACTTTAATTTATATATGCCTACACATTTGATATGAGTATTTAATTATTTATCCCTTTAGATAAGAATTCACATATAATAAATTATTACACCTTCTCTATTAGCCTCCCTCTACATGTAGTTTTTCATTTTAGATATAAAGTTAATAGAATTCCATTAGTGACAACTTGTTTGGTTTAGAAAACACTACATCAGGTATCCCCTCAACCTGGCTTAATTAATAAAAATTTTAATCACTTTTTCTTTATATAAGTTCACCTCTTACATGGAATTGACTCAATTTTTTTCTTCCACCATATCTATGATAATCCTTATGGTCCTATATAGATAAAACTATTGTCTTCATATGTTATAATCTACAGTACCATGAGTGTTATTTTTCATTTTGCATCTCATTTTTGCATAGATTTGTCCCCTATTTAAATCTTAAAAATGAAGAATTATAATTATGGTTTCTATTAAATCTATATTTAAATTTTATATTTAACATTTGTTTTAATAAATTATTCAATATTTTGAATTAATTTTTTAGTTTTCAGTTTTGAATTTGAATGTCCTCCTTTATAAAAATTCAATTCCTTGCATACAATGAAATTTCATTTCAGCCCATATATATTGAGAAAAATATTTTGAAGACATAATAAATATATAATATATGATTCCACACCATATGGAAACTTCTACTTCCTATAAAATAGTTTTAGATGAGAACAATCTTCATTAGGATCATGTTCATGTCCATAATGGAATGAAGAATTATTTTTACTATTTAATATTTTTTAGATCTAAAATTCACTATTATTTTCTACATGCTCCATTTGTTTTTTCTTCAAGATTTAATACCTTTTGGAATAGTAAACCAAATGCTTAGTGTATTGTATACTATGTTTTTGAAAATTAAAATTCATTTATTCTCAACCATCAAAAACCTAGAAAATATAATATATGGGTGTCTAAATTTAATAAAAACTCTATGAAAAATTTGAACCAGGTATTTTATTCTATATACAAAAAACAATGGTAATTTTTTATACATTAATTCAATGAATAAATTACAATTTCTTATTTGATTTTTATGTTTATAGAAAAATATAAAAACATTATTTGGTATGAATATATTAAAATTGTTAATATGTTTTAAAAAAATTGTTAAATGTTTCCAACAATAAATTATTGTGTTAGATAATCATAAAATAGAAAATTGTGAGATTGATTTGGTAATTTTAAATTTGAGTTATATATGGATGGGTTGATTTATAATTGAATATGAAACCAAATACTTGAAAAAAAGAAGATAGTGATGTTTATAATGGTTTAATGGGCCACCAATATTACATTTTTAAGGAAAAAGTTTACAATAGAGTGGTTTAAATTTAAATTGTTTTTAGAATAATTTATAATTTTTTCACAACTAATTATATTAATAATATCATTAAAGTTAAAGAGAAATTAAAATAATATATTTTGACCAAGGTGGAGAGGAAAAAAATTTCATTGTCTATTATTCATTGTTTCAAGAGGATTATAGATTCTTTCTTTTTAATTTTATAAATCAGAAATTATGTTCAAATATGAAAAAAATTCATTATAATCATGAAAGATATGGAGAATTATAATAAGTCACTATATAAACAATTAGTATTATATTGCTCAATTTTAGAGGGTGATACAATGCATTTGTAAGATATTATTACAACTACTATATTTCTAGAAGAATACATAAGTTATAATAATTCCTTTAGAGTCATGGTCTTATATTGGAACTCATGTGGGTCCTTAGGCTAATAATTTTAAATTCTATATTCTTTATATTTCAAAGTATAGGATTTTACTTATAACCATTGGGTTCCATCTGTGTAACATACTATGAAAAATAATTTTACTTCACTTTAAACTTCATTACACCTTATCTTAGACATAAAATGGTGGATAATAAGATATGATTATTGCATAATAGTGTTATGATCACATATTACTCATTTTTTCCTTTTCTCCCCAACCACTTAATTTATTTATGTGTAACAGTAGTATTTTTATAATGACTTACAGTGGAAAGTATTAACATTGTTAACAAAATACATATGAATGACACATGTATACCTATTATATTCGTACCTTTATAACTGTTTAAAAACATCACAGTTAATATTAAATGCATAACTTATGATTATTTAAAATACAGAAGTGTTCATATATAGATATGATTACAATATGGATTTAATCAAAATTTCAAAGTCAATAATTTCAAAATACATATATACTATAATATGATAATAGCATGGATACATTGTATAAACTATTTCAATTAATGTATCAACAAGACATAATGAGATTCAAAAACACCAAATTAACTTCAGTATGCATTATACATTAGATAGAGAAATTATATTCTCTAATTACATAAATATGAATGAACCTATATAAATATGATTACAACAATAAAAATATTATTCATTAAATGAAATTTTACTAATATGCATTAACATGTATACATATGTTTAGAAATTTACTAACATAATTTAGTTTGAGATTATAGTTTTGTGCATATTTCTACCATATACAATTACATTCTATAGTATATTATAATAAAGTATTAATAACACTTCTTTCCTCATTTTATTATTCCTCCCATCTCCCTTTTAGATTAGATAATTATTTTTCAAAATTAAACATTAATACAATTAAACCATAATGAAAACCCCCCTTAAATATTAATAATAACACATACACCCACCTTCCCAATCAGTTTTGTAATTTAGTTGAAATTATAATATGGAATTATATTTTATTTCAATTCAGGTATTGTAAATATATTATTCATTTTACACATGTATGTATATTCATCATTATGTAAATTTTAACAAAATACACCAGCATTCATATTATTACAGAATAAAACAACAATAAGAACACATTTTCTAAATTCTATAATTGTTGTAAAAATTTTGACACATTTTCTAGAAAATATAATTAATCATACAACCAAAATGTTTAAAAACAGATATTTTAATACACTTGTATCTATAATTTTTAATAAAATATGTATAAAACATTAAATAAAATTCATATTTATGAAAATTTATCTAGAATTATTAGTGTTTATCATATTCATTTATAAACTAACTTTTTAGTAGTTCCATTATATTTCACATACCAGTATTAAAAATAACCACGAATTCACTTCCTCGGTTTTTTTGTTAAAAAAATATATAATTTACTTAGGAATCTAATCATCCATTGATGAATAATATTTTCTAGAAACAATTACATCATTTGTGGTTTTAACAAAGACAACATTTAAAAATATTCCAATATAGTATACTCCATAAATATACATAAAGAAAATAAATAATGAAAAGAATGATTAAAATCATTTTATATCTTCAACAGTTTCCCTAGAGTGTAACATCCATGTTATTAGAAAACCCTATCATATATAATGGAAACACAAATACCTTTGATACAAGTTCTTAATTTAATATTCATTTAGGCATTCCTATATATTTTTCTACTACAATAAAATATAAATTTTATAAATATATTTAACATTTATTTGTTAAAAAATATACTATGAACTATGAAATTGATGTAATCTATTATATATATATATATTAAATTCACACACACACACAAATACACATATTAATAATATTGTATTTAGCTTTTTTATTTATTTTAAATTAATTTAAATTATATATCAATATATATTTATATAATTCATTGATTATAAATACATTAATATTATGTATTATCATAATATATTTAAATATTTTTATTTAATGATATTTTTTGTATTTTTTATATAATATTTTTTAAATATATATTTGTGTCATTTTTTTCAAATAATTTTAAAATTCATATATTGGTTTTGATTTTAACTATCTACAAATATAAGGCACTTATTATAAATAAAGTTATATAACATACTAATATATATATATATATATAACGTATTCGTTGTATGTGTGTGTTTAAAATATGTATTTATGAAAATTTTTATAATGTATTTTTATTATAGGTTTGCATGTGTATAATATATATTTATATAGTTTATTTAATAATAGAAAATTATAAAATATATTGTTATAAAATTTTAAGCACATTTATTTATATTAATATATAAATAAATATAAAAATTCCTTATCAAATGTAAATTTTTTCATTATAAAAATTATAATCGGTTATATTCATGGGTTTACATTAATATAATCACATTTTCATGCTCAAACTCTCTCACACACAGATCATGCACTAATATACCCACACACACACACACACACTTGTAATGCCCTACTCTGGAATCCATAATCCAATACCATAAGACGAGGTGTTGTAAGTCCTATAACATGAATCTATGTGTGATAGAGGCTTTCGACTAGCGGTGTGGGCATACGAGGTTACCATAGTGGGACTATACCCTCATCTCAGAGTATATAATGAAGAAAATGAAATGAAAAATATATATAAATCAAGAAACATTGTTGATAATGTATGGAAAGTTCAAAAAATAAAAATAGTATGAAATTCCATAATAATGTGTTTGTTATACATTTTAAGAATTTCATATGGAACAACAAAACCCCAAAAAATGGACCACAGGAACTACTCCCAACATGGTATCAAATCCTTCCAAATCCAATCATCTATACAGAAAATATAATTCTAAACACAAATTCCATCAACATTTAATCCTTCTATATACATATAACCTTTGACAAATTAGTGTTATCAGCTCAGGTACCCATTTTCCAGGGGGCTGGGGAAGGGTGTGTGAAATACTCAGTGGTCCACCACCAATGCCATCCTTAAAACAACCCATCTAATATATAGTGTTCACATAAATGATCATGGTAAACTATTTAATAGTCATAAAACAATTATATAAAAGTATTAAATAAACAAGAAAATTAAAAATTAAATTAATAATTAAACATTCAATGTCCTAGACTCTGTAGTGATGCCCATGATTGGTCTTGTATTCTTCTTTTAGTGTCAATGATTCATTGAGAAAAAAATAATGACTATGCATCCATGAGTAAGCACACAGAATTCAATTGCTCGTCTCAACATTCTACTATAATCTAAATTCGATGTCGGTATTCCGCAGTTATCATGAATCACATTATGTCCATGTAACCATCCTCACAATCCCAAGAATTTTGTATCAAGTGGAATCTATGGAGTTCATCATGGAATTCAAAGTCATGTATATTATAAAATCTAAGGCACTCATCCAAGAATTAGTAATCATCAAATGTATCATGGAATCTAAGTATTGATCCCTACATTATCAAATATCAACCATCAAATTGAATCCATGTTCTATTCCCAACATTCCGGATCATTACATATAACAATCTATCTTTATAATTTTCCATATATAATTTAAATCATAAATTCAATCCATATAGAATCCCCTTTAAATCATGTATCATGGTTCATTAATTTACAATTAAACCAATCCTAAATTATCCACAATCATGGTTTATCATTTTGAAACCTAAGATCTATTACCATACATAATTCACGATTTTATAATACAAATAAATTTTATTAAATTTGAGATCGAACAATAGATTCATTAGGATTAATGAATAAAAGGGGGTAAAAAACTACATTATCCAATAGGATTACTAAATTAAATATAAAACCAATAATTATTCGATTAGATTTACTAGGACAACTAGAAACCCCACAACCTAACCACATTTCACTTTATAAAAAACAATACCAATCATTAATGTTACACTAAAGGATCACAAATGATTTTTAAATTCAAATTAATAATCATTTATTTAAAGAATAAATATATAATTGTGGTTCTAAAACCATCATGCACAATTTAGCTTTCTATACAGTTAAAAGGAAGTAAAAATATAAAATTAAACCAATAAATAGTTAAATTTCCATATGAGTCATTCCACTTGAAATCACCTTTCACATAGTCCCACATACACAAACTCATAATGGTAACCAATATAAGGCAAATTTTAAAATAATTAATTTGAATATGGTGAATAAGAAGAATGTATGGCATGGCTATACGATGAACCACTTGGAAAACAATGTAATATTATGGGTTAATTCATGGTATACCTACAATGTTCCAAGAAAATCACACATATCCAATATCGTCTATTAGTTTATCCTAAATAAATATAAACCATGAAACCAAATAAAAAAACTAAATGAATGGAATATTAGATTAATAAAAAGGAATACAACCTGAAAAAAAAACTTGAATTGATGGAAGATGATTGGTAGACACAATAAGGGATATCGATCACAAGTGACGATTCATGATTACGGTAGTAGATTAGATGGAACCATATATGGGGAGATGATAGGGAATGAGCATCCATGGGAGAGGACTAATAGGAATTTGCGATCCAAATTCCTGAGTAAGATAAATAATGGATGACCAAATGTGAAATGACAGTTCTTCCTCTCATTAAAAGCAGCCCATTTGGGCACTGACCATCCGATGACCCCCCATCGGCTCGCTGGTGTGTCAAGTTGCACTTAGTGGGATCCTAGAAAATCCACTAAAAAGCTATTATCTCTATACTATCTAGATGAATGCACTTATGTTGACTAACTATAAGTCATATCTCAAATATAGCCCTTTGAATACCACTATGAGAAAAATGAACCCTCGTTCCACATCTAAAAAGAATATTTTGATGGGATCTAAACCTCAATATTTGGATCTAAATAATAGTGGAATAAAATAACCATTACAATAAATGGAAAAATTTAAATCTCTCTAAGACTCATGTCAAGTCTGTATGACCTAGACTTGAAAACACTGAACTATAAAAATTGGTGTCCTTGATAAGTCATTATTGTCATCCAATAGTGATAGAAAATCTATGTCGGCCTCAAACTATTTTTCTTATTCCCTCATTAAATTTTTAAACACCCAAAACACTCACAAAATGTGCCTACAAAATAGGAAACTAGGTCTTCCTATCCTTATATATTGCCTGAATACCACATCGAACACTAATATGACACTATACAAAATTTTCCCACCCTAGGGAAGCTATGTTCCATCGTCCAGATGATTATATTTCCCATGGGGATCCCCAAAATATGTATTATATAATAATGATTGTTCTAATCCTCATCAACTCCTTCTCTCAGAATAGGCCACCCCAAGAACCTTCATAATGTTCAAATGACCTACTCGACATGGTTCCAAATGCATCATGTATCAACACACATGGGAGAACTAGTGAGTAATAATACCACTGTTATTCCATTATTTGTATTAAATTGGCATGAATCCACTACCAAATTATAAACAAAAAATATCATATCTTCCTTTAACATCATGGGTAAAAATGAAAACCAAGCCTATTACATTCAAAATGACATTCCAAGTGTGGTTCCCAAAAAACTGCATCTAAATTCAAGTGATAACATAAAGAAGAAACTACTTAAACTAACATTACTCAATAATCTAGTCTACCATCAATGGGCCATATCACATTTTAATCTAGATTCCTTGTTCTGAAGACATGTTGGAACTACCCATCAGTGAACATCGTAGTAATAATCAGAAACATGATGTTGTTTACGAATTAAAACTCCAACTGACAAAACATGTGGATGTATGAACATCCTCCATTGTGGGGCCTTTTAATTACCTTAACAAGATTAATGTTCCTTTATATGAATCCCATGCTCATCTTGATACCCCATTATTTAACCCGACATCAAATGTGATCCCATGATCAAATAAAAATCACCCTCACCATTCCCCATACCCTCACATATACACCACCAATCCACCAAACGAACAATGATTGGATCACACATTTTTATCCCAATACTAAAACATATTATTAGAGTTAAACTATTAACACGGATAAACAACCTCTATCATTTCCAATGGAAAATATTTTGTATTGAAATGAAATGCACCCCAATATATATTTCATTCACGACTATCCATATACCGGTCCCACATACCAACAACATTTCTTATGCAGGGGACCAATTCCCACAACTGAAATTAAACTCCCCAACAATGTAGTTCCATTTTTTCATTCCAATGGGCCAAAACCCAATCATGATAGCCAACACCATATTCACCACTGAACATAGTGGTCAATGTGGCCCAATATTTTCACACCCTAGATACATTTAAAAATAAATTTTAAACACTATCCACATATATATCACATAACACATTCAAAGAAATCACTACATTTCACCATATGTAATGGTCAGACACTCCATATCATGTGGTGGGATCACCAACATATTTCCTCCCTTACACTGATCCTTCAGTTTAATGACATGGTAAAATCATTAAATTCAATTAGAATGGTAATAATTCAAATAAAATCAATACATTCTTTCCCAAACATGTCCTATCATTACCATATCCATGTCACTCCTCTCTGGTAATTCCATTGTCCTGTAAAAACCTAGCCATGATTGATATCTTAGATCCAACATGTCACAACACTTTTATCCAAGCTGATGTTGCCCCTCTAAACCTATGATAATTTTTTTCAACCGAACCTATGGAATCTCATCCTAAAATCCCTTGACATGTTTATCTTCCATAGGATTTCACACAACCATTCAATAGTCCGAATCATGATAGTATCCAAACATACCAATGCTTACCACCATGATCCATCAGTTGTAAATTGTTCCACACTTCCATGCCAAATGATCATTTATATAAAATCATGATCCCATAATTCATGTCACATAAAATCTCATCCTACATGATAAAACTGGTGCCTATATTCAAACATAGGTCATACATACTTAACCTGAATTATCCTAGATAGTCCTATTTAAAAATGGCACATCCCTTATTATTAGGTCTATCACATGATGAATTGTACCTAGTTTCCTTCCACAATTACAATAATTTCCCCCACTCAATAAAAGAAACATTAAGAGTACCTAAACACCAATAGGACTTTACACCAAACAACTCACGCATAAACCTTAAACCCGGTTTATTATAAAAATAACCCCAATTTCATTCATAAATAACCATCAAATGAATCATAATGCCTATGAAATACACCTGATTACACCTCACTTTCACTAATCCATGATCCATATAGACAACCATGAGTTCATGTAAATTATTGGTGATCACCCAATCAAGATATAATTCCATAAAGACATTGAGGACTCATTTCCCAGTGTGAAATCACACCAAAACCCAACTCATCCTCCCATGAGTTTAGTGCAATCAATCCTCAGATCATGCTCCAAGCTAAGAAAAATACCAAACTCCTAGAATATCACTTATAATAAACAATGGAATCCCATATTCCATAATTGAATAATCCAGACACCTAGAACATGTCCCACCTTTACACATGACCACACCTCCTCCCATGCATCAATTCCATATCCTAGTCCACCTACATATGTGCGAACCACATACGAAAATGCATCCACAATAATTCATGTTAGGAAATCGATCGACATTTCCCTTCAAAAACATTCTTGATACAATGCGCCTCCACCATGGTCTCCCAACAGTAAATACTTAAACACTCATTAACACTAAACATGCACCAATAATAAAAAAAGAATAATCTACCAATTCCATATTTCACTAAGTAATGATATATGATTGTTTCAACCCCTCTCATGAGTCACACTAACTGGTTACAAGGAATTGACTCACTAAACCTTTGTCACCTCGGATGGGTAACTTGGTCATATCACCAAACCCCATACCATGCCTAAAACATTTCACCACACAGGAGACACAACACATCCATACCTCAAGGTCACATGAAATCTTACATTCCAAACACGCAACATAATTTATTCTCCAACTAGGCTCTCTCTCTCTAGTCCATCCTACCCTCATGAGGCTCAATCCAAACACATGAGGAAAATAAGACACCTAATACACTTTATTTTTAAAAATAATACAATATATTTTGCTAATACTTTACCATTTTATAAGGTTAACATTTCAAATTAAATTCCCAATCATAATGGATTCACATTCATTTAATTTCATTTGTGAATTTATATTTATTTTTAATCAAAATAAATATAGTAAATGTCTTCAGGAATTATCAAAATTATTCTAAATTTCAAGGTCTTTATTAGATAAATAGTAATTCACATGGTATAAGGGAAAAATAATTCTCTGATTATTATTTGTACATTATTTAATGAGTCTATCGTCTATATACTTATATCTTTATATACACCATGGTATCATAATGGGAATTGGTCAGGTAAAATTATACCACATGTAAATATAGAAAACACTGTATATAATGCTTCCAAAATTATAAATACCAACCCATTTAATAATAATAATAATAATACCATAAGAATAAATAAGTAAAACTATTATAATCTAGAAATCATGATAAAATACTGATAAAAATCACATGTAGCATGTAATTAACATCTAAAACCAATATCCTTATCATGATTGACATCATGTGAATACATATGAGTTATAAATGATGCATGAATGTACCCAAACCATGTTTATAAATTGAAAAAAGTGTTTAACTCCCATAAATGATAAGGTCAAAAATCATGTGTGTCACTTAAAGTGAAAATAAAATACATTTTTAATAATTGTAAACAAAAAAAAACAATAATGCTCATCCCTTGAAACATGTTTCCCCCCATGTGTGGGTTTTGAAATCCCATGAACAAGAACATTACTGTTCCCTAACACTTCATATTCAACTTTTTTCAAATCTGAAATAGTAAGATGAATTAAAATACCCTATGACACACCTTTGTAATGTCCCTACCCATAATCCATTTAACTGGTCCCCCAGACCGACATACCACTAGTTATTGAGTGCACTTACCCACTGATCACGCACTCACTTACCTGCTCACACCCCACCCCCTCCACTCATGATCTCACAAAATAAAAACTCACTTTCCCCATTATTGCACACTCACAATCCCATATACAAGAATATATTCATGCACCCACCCACAAGATATATTTATATATTATTATTCTAAGTATTATTATTGTTTTATTTTTAATGAATTTTCATTTATAAAATTATATTGGGATTTCAGACCCTATAGTTTATTCCCCCGATAAATTTCTAATATTATTTGAGGTTTTTTACAACCACATATATGAGAAATTAGTAAATTTCAAGAACCAGTATTGAATTTTTTAGAATTATATTATTAATTGTTGTTATTTATTTTGTGGCAGTTATACATGAACCAACCAAAAAAAATTTAGAGGCAGTTTTTTATAATTCTCTCTAAAATATATTTTTAGAATAATTTTTTTACAGTATGGATTTGATAGTTTTTCCACATCAATTACCTGATTATTTTTATATACAATAAATTTCATATTATTATATTATTTGAAACTCATACTTATAACTATAATAATTAGTGATAAATATAATAAAATATTTAAAACTATATTAATTATTGATATCTGAAAATCCATGAACAATGGAATGTACTATATTTGATAAATAAAATATATTTTTTTACTAATATCATTATTCATTGAATAAGATTGTAAAAATTAATGAATACATAGAGATACACTACTAAAGAAATTCCTTTATTAGCATTAAAAAAGTATTTTAATGTTTCTAAAAAAATGATTATATCCTCAACATTATTAATGGGGGATACCCTTTATTAGTGCTAAAAAATGATGATAAAGGCCCCACTTTATTATTGATATTTCTTGCAATGAAAATTCCCCATATTATAGTGTGTATTTTGTAAAATAGAACACCTTGAAAAAACATGTATCTAGTGAGTAAAAAATATATAATTTAATCAAAATAAAATTTACATGTTGATTAAAAACCACATCTGTATTCATTTAAAATAATGTTTTGTATAATTATATCCACAATTATCCAAAAAAATTCGAACATTAAAGTTTTACCTTTTAGCATATGTGATATCCTCTCAAAAAAGTCAAACAATGCTATCAGTTTCCAATCAAATCACATAGAAAAAATGAAAATGAATCCACCTATATAATAAGACATATCTTATTTTAGTAATACTATAGAGAAATAAATTAAACATTAATATGAAATAATACATTAATAAAATATCAATTTTTAATAAAAAGACACACATTGAGTTATACAGGTCACATCGTGCATTGTATTGAGGTGTGGATGATTCTTACACATCACAAAGGTGTTATGGATCAGTGTTCTAATGTATCAAAACTATCTACATGTGTTTTCTCATATTTTATTATTTAACATTTTTTATTTTACTAAAATTAATGAACATTTTAAATAATGAGAAACATAGAGTTATATCAGTCAGACCATGTGTCATATTTAGGGGAAACTAATTCTGATCTCTCAAAAATTACATATGTACACTGTTATAATGTATCAAAACTATCCAAATTTGTTTTTACAGTTTTCAGTATGTCACTTTTAGTTTTTAAGAAAATTCTATTTCAAGTTATAAACACATACATTCCATCATTCCAGACACATTGTGTGTCGATTTCATGTGAGACTACTTCTAAGATGTCACAGATGATTTATGAATCATTTTCATAATTTATCTATATAATTAGAGTGTTTTTTCATTATTTTTAGTGACTGAAAGACATTTTAAACGAAAATGTAAATTTTAAATAGATCAAAACATTGTGAGTCCTACTGATCAAAATGTGAATAATGATGAGTTGTGGTTGATTCGTAACAATCACAACTGACACAAGGATTGTCTCTTAAATTAACAAAATATTCTGAATAAATTTCCTCAGTTTTCAGTCTGTCACTTATTCTTTTTTTTTAAAATTTATTGTCAATTTAAAATAAAAACATTTGATTTTAACTATCCCTATAAAACCATGCATCATATTGTGGTTTGGTTGACTCCTACTAAAACAATTACTTATGAATCAGTTTCCAAAGTATACATATAATTTTGAATGCATTTGCTCAGTTTTTAGTATGTATAATGTTGTTTTAAATAAATTTAATGTCAATATTAAATAAACAGAAAAACATAGAGTTATACCAGTCATACTATGTGTTAGATTGATGTGGGTTTCATTCATAAATGTTATAAATGACTTATGAATAATTTCCCCAATCTATAAAAACTATATGACTTTTTTTTCTTGGATTTAATTATGTCACTTATTGTTTTACAAAAATTAATTTAAATTTTCAATAAATAGACACACTTTGAATTATAACAGTCACACCATGCATCGGATTGAGGTGAAGATTATTCCTTAATGCCTCAAATAACCTATGTATAACCTTAATATAGTATCAAAATAATATTCATCTGTTTTCATGGTTTTTATTACGTCCCTCATGTTTTCTGTTTAAATGTAATTTGAAATTAGAAACATGTTTTTTTAGTCATAACAGTAACATAGTTTGTCGTTTTTTTAAGAGACTACTTCCTACATGTCAAAATTTACAAAAGAATATTTTTCCGAAATTATAAACACAATCCAAGAATTTTTTTTGGGATTTCTAGGTGTGGCATGTTTTGAACTAAAATGTTAATTTTAAAATGATAAAAAAACATCGAGTCATACCATTTACAACTCATGTAAAATTGAAATGTGAATGATTCATTAACATAAAAATGACGTATGGATAGTTTTTCTAATGTATCAAAATAGTATAAACAACTTTTATTGGTTTTGATTATGACATTTGTAGTTTTTTTAAAATAAATGTCAATTTAAAATAAAAAGACCGATTAGGAGTCATCCCAATCACTGTGCGTCAGAATGAGGTGCAGTTGATTCCAACTCATCCCAAATGATATATGGATTGTTTTATTTATATATGAAAACAATCGATTTTTTTCTCAGTGTTGATTTTGTCACATTTGTTTTACTAAAATTTCATTTTAAATTCGAAATAGGAAATTTGAATCATAATAGTCTCATCATGTGTCGGTATGACATTAGAATATTTCCTAGGAAAAAAATAGTAATTGTGAATTATTTTCACAAATTATTAGAAAAAATATAGTGAATTTTATTAGTTTTTATTGAGTGACACTTTTTTACTCAAATTTCAATTTTAAACAAATAACAGGAACATAGAGCTATACCAGGAAAATTGGGAATCAGATTGAGGTGAGGATGATTAATAAATGTCAAAAATGACCTATGGATCATTTTAATATTGTAGAAAAACAATATGAAAATGTTTTCTCTGTTTTGAGTTTGTTAGTTGTCTTTCTTACTAAAATTATTGTCAATTTTAAAAAAAATGAGACGCTTTGAGCAACAAAGATCACACTATGAAATAGATTAAAGTGGAATTTATTAATACATATCTCAATTTAATTTTGGTTAATTTTATTGAGTTATTAAAACAATCCAAATGGGTTTTTTTAGTTTTTAGTTTTCCACATCTATTTTTTACTAAAATATCATTTTAAATTGGAAACACACACTTTGAGTCATATCAGTATCATCATCTGTCAGCATGATTTGAGACTATCCCTGGACATCACAAATAAATTATGAATAATTTTCCTATATTATCAGTATAATCTATGCATGTTTTATCAGTTATCATTGAGTTCCACTTTTTGATATAAAATATCTATTTTAAAGTGATAATTGGATCTTTGAGTCTTATCTAGAACATCATTTATAAAATTTAGGTGAGGTTGATTATTTCATGTTAAAAATGAATTATGAATCATTATATTAGTTTTTAAAAAAAATATGAATGTTTTTTCTCAGTTATTATAATGTTAGTGGTGTTTTTTACTAAAATTAATGTCAATTTTAAATATAAATATGCACATGGAGTCACAACAGTCACATTGTGCATTATATTGATGTGCATATAATTCATAAACATTTTAAATGAATTATGGATCATTTTTCGTTTGTATAAATATATTTTGAATGTGTTTATTTGGTTTGAATATGTCAGTTTCCTTTTTTCTAAAATTAATGTCACTTTTAAATAAAAAATCTACACCAGATGACATACTAGTCAAACCATGTATCGTATTGAGGTGTGAATGATTCATACACATCCCATATGACTTCAAAATTTCTATCCATAAATAATAATAAAAATATGAACTTATATTGATACCATGATTTCTGTTACATTTCTTTGTCTAACAACAAATATTGCACATTTTCTTAATATTATTAGCCAAAAAACATCATATACTCTTCTGGTCTTCAAAAAAACGAATTTTTATTATATTAGAACATCAAATCAATATTAATTTTCAATTTATATATAATTAAATGTAATAGAAAACATGGTAACAATGGCAGAACATAACATGTTTTCTCTATTTTGTCTTATTGTATATAGTTAAAAGAAAAATATGACTTCCAAAACAATCTATGAAAATAAGCGAATAAGTATTATATATTTAAGATAAGGAAATTTACATACAACGAGTATATAAAATGAATTCCAAATTAATTAAATAGGTAGTAGTAATTCACATTTTCATGATATTTGTATGCATTCTTGATCCATTTCATTGTTGCCAGTGTCTTAGTTGTAGACCTGAAGCTTAAACTCTCGTGAGCATGAGAACATTCAAAAAAACCACCCTAACTAAAATAACGGAATCCACCTATATAATAAAAAAATTATTATGTTAGTATTATTAAAAATAAATAAATAAATCTAAAATATGAATATATCCATTACATATATTGAATTCATATCTTTATTTTATACATGTGCATTCAACCATCAGGTATGATGTCCATTTGATCCTAAAAAATCTATGTCATATTGTGGATATTATAACTTTTAATAATTATATTTTTATTTTAAAAATATAAATACAAAATGGATTAATAAAAATTTATAATGAAAAAGTAATATCTTCAAAAAATCCCTCTCCAGGAATGCAAGTTTATTAATATAATATAATCTCTCTCATAAATTTACATATATAATATCCCAAATATTTTCAATTATTTTATTTCATACCCTAAAAAAAATTATAAAATTATGTAATTTATTTTGATATATATTTTGATTGTGAAATATTATTATATATACACGGATAATTTTCCTCTTTTAGAACTTTTTTAGGCTCTTTGTGTGCATGGGATGTCCTCATTACTAGAATTTCATTATATTTATACACCACCTTATCAGAATAGACTTATCATTAAAAAATAATATAAAATTGAAGACATGAATTTAATTTCCAAAAGGTTGGATTACGTGTATTAATAATTGATAAATTCCAGAATACAAGGTAGGTTTTATGGGTATCCATACAATGAGTCATGAAGATAAATCCTTGGACTATCCAAATTGACCGCAATAATCATCCAATGTTTAATAAAATACCATAAGTAATAAGTATAGAAAATTGTAAAATATATTTTATATGATTAAATTATAGATTTTTACCCCTTAATTGTTTGTATTATGATGATTTTTCCAACCAGAGCTTTTTTAAAATGATTTTCCCAATTTTTCAACTATTTCATTCATTTTTAAATTCTATTAATTTTTTTATTATAGAAGTGATGTGGGGACAAATGATTACCGAATATATCTCTATGGGGTAATCCTTTCAATTTTTATTGATATATAACCCAAAAAATTAATTTAAATTTAACTAAACATAATTAGGATTGTTTATCAACTTTTGGAAAAATTTATCATGAAATCAAACCTCTCAAATACATTTATAACTGATCCTTCGAGATATTCATATTTTCGGATTTCAATTATAATTTATGTTGAAATTTAGTTTGTAATATCCTCTCTTTACATTTGTTCTTCAAAATCAACTATGTGATTAGAACCTTTTTGGTAACTTTTTAACGATATGAACCTTCAACATTAGAAAATGTGGATATACAATGGGTTAGGTAAAGTGGTTTTCAGAAGAAATTTTTTATTAGTTGGTTAATCCTTTAGATGGTTTTAATTAAATCATTCATTTATCTCCCTTACCTTTTTCCATCTATAAGAACATTAATTAGTTTAGAAATATTTAAATAATTGTTACTGGTTCAAATGAATAATAAATTGTAAATTAATAACTCCTTATCGAAATGTTTTTTTACAAGATCTAATAGCCATGATAAAATTTTTCCAATAATTTATTCAACTATACGAATATTTTTTCAATCATGTGGAACATACAGCTTATCACTTTGGATAATGAGAAATGCTTATCACCACTATCACAGACCTATTGGAAGAGGTATTGTTTTTAGAGAGTTTTATTTGATATTGAACATGGTAGCCCTCAAAAATAAGGAAATGTGTGGGTGTTGATAGGTATAAATCACATACATTTTCAACCTAAATAATATCAGTACAGGAAAGGAATCATTGTCATTCTGATTCCCATTTCATAGAAACATTTATTAGAATATTGATTACCTTAACTAAGATATCATTTTTGGTGATGTTCTCACCAAAAAGCTGGTGGGGGTGGGTAAGTATCTTCACATAATGATTTTTCATTATTTTTGTCTTAATTGTTCTTCTCCCAAAACATTTTATCAAAAATAATTAGTCCAAGGATATTTTTCTTCAAGTGAAACAAATCTTTCTTTTGTATCTTCCATCTCTTTGTCTTTATCCTCATGTTGTTTTTCTCTCAAATATGCTGGGGATGTCAACCCAAAACCCACACATCTAAGGAAACCATATTGTTCTAGCTTCATTATTTTCACTGATAGTATGTATTAATCTAGTAAAAGTGTTGAAAATTATATTTTCTAGGCCAGTTAGAAAATGTAGGAAAATAAGTAATTGTTGTTTGGAAATGAAATTTTAAAAAAAATTATTATTTTATATATACACATGTTTCCCACACAAAATCTATGTTTTAATCAATTATTATCACATATTTATTTAAATGTTTCACCTTCTATAGCATTAGGCATGCGTTGGATGCGTCTTTGGATTTGGATTCATTAATCTGTATATAATTATTGGATCCTAATTATTTTGTGGTTTTAATTCATATAAAATTGTTTTTGTAGATTTAAAATATGTACCAACATTTTTCATGTAATGAATACACCATACATGCATTATATTATTGTTATTTTTCTTTTTCTACCTTTTATTTATTTTTTGGAACCTAGTTGCAGTTTAATAAATAAACAATTCTCAATAAAAGTGAAGAATACATGTATTTTCAAATAATTTATTACCAACCACAATGTAGGTAGAAAAATGTATCTATATTATGTGGATGAAACAATTATATAGCTTATTGGCTTATTAGGTGAGAATACATAAGTGTTTGTTGTGGGTTTATTTTCCATTCATCATCTTAAGATGAAATATCATTATAATTGGGTTAAATCCTCTATGAATCCTTACAAAAAGCATTAATACATATTTATTCCAGGATTAATCTAATTTAAATTTAGTATAAAATATATGATGAAAAGTAAATAAATGTTTCATTATTTTAAAATTTAGTAAAATAAAGAAAGGGTGTCAAAACATTACATTAATATCATCCCAAATGACTACCTCAAGTATAGTCCTAACAATGTTCCACAAATCTATATCAATTACAACACAATTCTGAGTTATTATCAAAATATAACTATTAATCATGGCCTTTTTTGGGTTGACATGTTGATTGCACTCATCCAATATGACCTCAAATTCAATGTGTTTTTTCTCACCTTAAATTGTTTTCTATCAATGTCACTATATAGTGCATCAATTTATTCTACAACAGTAGATATTTATTGCCTTCTATTTCCCTAGATTCAAAAATGTAAATATGTTGTTCCCATATATTGAAAGAAATATCATTTTAATCATTTCATTGTTACTCTACAATGGGAGTATCATTTTGTTGAAAAAACTATTTTTCCTCTATACTAGGAGCAGCAATAGGTTGAGAAATATATTATTCCTCAGGATTGGGAGAATCAATGCATGACAACGTAATTATCTATATAAGTGGTTTAGGATTTAATTTATGTTACATAAATTGATAATAGAATATATAAAAACAAGAGATAACAAATTGTATATTACCAATAAAATTCATTTAATTATTGAAATCTCTTTTCTTAACGGATGAAGGGATTTTTTCCCTCTATAGAGTCTCCAAATCCCTTAAATATGGTCTCCTATAACATAAAAAATCCATCTATATTTGGACCTCTATGAAAATATTGTGACGACCTAATGAATAGGTAATCCTCAATTGAATTTTTATCTAACCCTTCAGTGGTTTACGTTGATGATGGAATAGTTGACCACATTTTCTATGCAATATCACAATTATAAAATACATATACTACCGATGATGCACTTACCAATGGTTCTTAATTATACATTCCTGACTAAAATCCACTTTCCCAAATCCAAATTCATCTAATCTTACATCAATACTTTTTTCAACCAACTTGAATTGGAAAATCAGCACATGGAATGTTGTATATTCAAACTCTCATATTTATTATTGATGAAAATGTATGACATATTCAAATAAAATGTATTTTTATCATTATTACTAGAAACATGAATCACTTTAACCACAAGAGTAACTAGGCTATTTTTTATGGTACTTACTTAATGATATTAATTTTTATATAATACACACCCATTAATTAAATAATAAATGTATGATGACACATACAAACATGTTCTTATAGCTATTCATCGAATTCATTCTGAAATTGAATCTATATTTCTATCAGACTCTTTAAAAATATGGTCATAAAACCATCGTATAAAATTTTTATTATGTGAATTTGCTCTCAATATTTCAACCCTTGATGGGTTTAAATTCATAATAATGTATTTTTGGGTTTCAATATATGGGGAAAATGCCAAATTATTATGAAAAATGTAATGGTGGGACTTCTCTAGATTTTTAACATTGATTGTGAAAACATCACATCATTAAATTCCATTTCCCATGGTAGAGATAATATTTACACAGTTGACCATATCTAATTTAAGGTTTTAGAACCCACTAATTTGAAATTTTATCTGAATAGAATCATTTTTTGGATCATAGGAATTTTTTGAGATTAATTGGGAAAATTTGATAATTATGGACTTTTAACTACATTGAATTGTCTATTGTATTCCTAGATTGTAGGTAACGTACACTTCACCTGTTAGTGAAGTGAAGCGGTGCGAAAATAGATTTTGGATAAAAGGAGTGACGGAAAACTAATGTTGAATGCATACGTGATGTGTAATGTTAGTTCACATAAGGACCTATTCAAATGGTTATTTCCAAGTCAGACATCTTGTGACATCAGAACACAATGTAAACATTAGCTACACATCGTGAGTCTCAAGTACACAACATGAATGGAGTCAAAGATCAACTAAAATTCATGTAATATATCTTCACTGATGTAGTAGACACAATGGGGGGTACACATCATGAACCCAGTACACATCATATACCGGTCAACATGTAGAAAAGAAATTAATGTGATGCAACCCCATGTTTCGATTAGAGTGTCTATAAAGGGAACCCATTGGCCACTATTTTGAGTCAGCCTGGGACAGATAGAGAGCAGTAAACACCAATAAACGCCTTCCATACAATTTTAATCCTTTTTTCACAATGGTGGAGGTCAATACCATGAGGAGGATTTCATGCATTCGTGCTATAATGGAGATATCGGTGGTTGCCCATGAAATGAGATTCTAAGCAGCAGGTGGTTATGACCGGAGGCACCCAACGAACACTCTCTTCCACATTGTGAAATAATGGTGTAATCTCTCTTTTGAATTTATTTTGAACCTATATTTATGAATGAATATGGTTGTTTTCTTTATTAAATATATTTTCAAAAAATCTGTTTATATCGTTGTTTCAACTATAATGTAAATTAATTACTTTCAATATTTTTTTGGAAAGGTCTTTCAATTGAGAATAGTGTATTAAATTAGGTTTGATTATTTAGAAGTCTTAAATAAATTGAATCAAAAAAATAGGTAGAAAAAATATCATATTGTGGTCTTGATATAATGTCTAATCATGTTTGAGTGTCCAATTGTGGCTCCATGGGGGTTCATTTAGGAATTTTTGTTGAGAAATAATTTTAAAAAAGGAAGAGGGGAGTCTCTTAGAGGTTGAAGCTCTCTATAACCGATATTTTAAATCTTATTTTCAAACCCACATTATTTTCTATCTATTTTCTTTCTTGTCCTTAAATTTCCTTGAACTTTAGTTATGATTATATTCTATTTTTTATATTTTAATCATGTCCCCAATTTTATCATCATGAATAAATAACAAACAGAAGTGATAGTTTTGCAACTCAATCTGCAACCTTATTGATAAACAACCCCTTGGTCACCACTATATTACATTAAAAAGGTGGAAATATTGATTGAGGTAAACATGAAAAAAACACTCTACATCAACTGGAACCATTGATGGGGAGGTTTCTAGAGTGGGTTTTATATTTTTTTCATGACCCAAACTTCTAACCTGACCTTGTTACTTGTCGACCTTGAAATTGATAGAACATTTATCTCTAGGGTTAGAGCTGCCATCCAACCTATCCCAAGTTGTGAATCATTGACTAACACACTATCAAGGAATGTAGTTAAAAATATGACTCCTATGTATAAATATAGAAATCTCAAAGAAACAGCTTCATCCTATGATGAAAATCAAGATAATCATATAGAATACTCTAATTCACCTACAGGGTTTGAAATCAAATATTGTTTCATTCACTAACTGCCAAAATTCAATGGGTTTCCTAGTGAAGACCGACAAAAACACCTTCATGAATTTAGTTACCATTGTGTAAACATGAAACCTCATGGAGTCGATGCCAATGAGACAAAATTGAAGTAATTTCCATTTTATTTAGAAGGAGTTTCTAATAAATGGTTCTTCTATTCCCATTCATCCTTGATTTTATAGTGGAATGAATTGATGTTAATTTTCATCGAATTTTTTCCCTTTCCTGATGAACTGCATCCATTCGAAAGAAAATTTGAGGAGTCAAACAAACTCAATGAAAGAAATTTCAAGAATACTAGGAGTGATTCTAAAGACACTACCTTAGATATCCTCATCATAAAATCCATGACCAACATCCCATTCAATACTTTTATGAATGATTGTGTTAGACTAGTAGAATTATGATCAATGATGCTGCGGGAGGGTCTTTAGTTGATAAAACACTAGCTGTTTCTAGGTACTTAATTTCAATCAAGGAAAAAATGCTCAACAATTTGGAACAAGAGGCATTCTTTATGTCAAAATGGCGCAATAATTTCCCACTGTTGGTCCTAAAAAAACCATTTTAAGACAATTGATTGATTTCACCACCATTGTAGGGTCAATAAATCTTTAAAATGCCCCTCTAACACCCCCCCAACCTGAAGTAACATTACAATTACAAGTGAACTATGAAATTTCCTCTTTGAAAGAACATTTTAGTGACCAATGCCAATAAATTAAAGAGCCCAATGAAAACTGAAATGCAGTTTCTTCTGGAAGTCCATTTCAATCAATCCAACAAATCAAAACAACAAAAACATTAAATCTGGGATGGAACACCAAATCGAATGAAAGATTTAATCAGCTTGAACATCCAAGAGGATTATTCAAAGGTCAATCAAGTAATTATCAACCATGATATTTCAATAAGAAAGAAAATATGCATTCTTGAAGCAGTATTTAGCATACTCCTACCACAAAAAAAATATAAAAAAATTGATGAATCCTAAAAATCACACACACAAAAACATCGTGAATACCTTGATGACTCAAATGGATCAACATGCCTCTGATTTCAGTTACATGAAAAATATAAATAATGGATGTTATTTCTCGCAACCTCAAGTAAATCCAAGAGATACTAGAATGGAAACTGTGAGTGAAATTGAACATATGAGTGGCACAAAATTGAATAGCCATAAAACTATGAACATCAAGAATGTTGTCGATACTGTTTATGTGATTCCCACCCCTGATGAAAATGATTAAAAAAATGTAGTTGATAGAAACACAAATTCCTGAGAGGGAATCTTGTTTGAATTATCAGGGAATGATTGGAATATGATGTCTAGTCCTTATGTTTCTCCAAACTATGTATATAATACCATAGATACATTCAAACCTCTACTTCCTTATCCCAGGTGTGAACTACTAGTAAAGTCATGTTTTGAAAAAAATGGATATAATGAGGTTTTAGAAAATTCAAGAAATTTGATGTCAGCATTCCTTTGCTAGTTGTTGTGAAGCAAATTCCAAGGTATGGTCTGTTTTTGAATGACATGTGTACCTATAATAGGAAATTCAAATGATGAAAAAAGTGAAATTATGGAGGAATGTTTCATCCATGATTCAACATGCCATGCTGGTCATGTGTAATGTCCCAAGAATATATACAATTTTTTGTACCATTGTGAAATGTGAATTAAAAAAAGTTATGCTTAATCTAGGGGCATCCATCAACGTAATGAAACATTCAATTTACTCATCTATTCATGATGGAGAGTTGAGACCCTCTAGAATTATCATTCAACATTCCAACCGAAGTTCCACCAAACCATCTGGAGTTATAGTGGATGTTATGGTTCAATTAATAGACATGATTTTTTTCCATTAGCTTCTATTTCTTTCATATGGAAGATGATCAGTTCTGTACACATGGTCCCCCCATACTGGGGAGAACATTTTGGAAAATTTCAAAAGTAATAACCAATGTTCACAACAGAATGCATTCAATAGAATTTTGAGAAGATGTTTTTCATTTCAACATTTTTCATTCAACGAATCACCAAGTTGAGGATCATTAAACTCCCCAAGTAAACATGATCAATTAGTTTTACTCTGACATATTACCTAATTTTTCTTTTGATGAGATCCCAGCTGGTGATTTGAAATATGTAAATTTATCTGATACTGATTTTGATCAACTAGAGCTTGTAATTGAATACTGTGAAGAGTGTTGCGCTATTGAGACCGTATATCTCAGTATTGATGAAGATGAATTTTGAGAAACCACTAAACTTATTAGTTGTATCCCTAGAGAAGCTTCCAATTTTTCACATGAAATAATTATCAATATCATTTGAGGATATCACCATGATAAATTTTTATCTTCACTAAACAATATCACATATAATTAGTTTCCTGTGATCAATGAAGAAACCCTACCTGAGTTCGAATTGAAACCACTTTTGGGGAACCTCAAGAATCCCTTCTTGGATGATAATGAACACTTCCATATAATCAACTCAAAAGATTTTTCAAAAGTCCAGTAGAACCAACTATTGTAAGTCTACATGTCCCATAATAATGATATAAGTTCGAATCTCTTTGATTTAACTGGAAGCAGCCCCTCATTTTTCATGCATAGAATTTTTTTGGAGGAGAATGTTAAACCTGTATGACAATTAAATAGGGGATTGAACCAAACAGATCTATAGATTTTCATGAAAGAAGTCACCACACTACTGGATTATAGAATAATCTTCTTCATATTTGATAGTCAATGGGTGATTCTAGACAATGTTGTTAAAAATAAATTTGGGTTTACAATCTCAAAGAATGAATTTTCATATATTTTCCTTACAAGGAGTCCATATAAATAGATAATGTTCATCGATTACAGGAAACTCAATCTAGATACAAGAAAATAGAACTTCCCATAGCCATTCCTTTATTAAGAACATAAATGACTGGTTTGGAAAACGCATTATTTGTTTCTTGATAGATTATGTGGGTATTTACACATTCACATTTTATTATAGGATCAAGAGAAAACCACAACCTTGGAATATAGAAGGATTCCCTTTATTATGTGTAATGATCCCATATCATTTCAATGGGTGTATGATGATTATCTTCAATAAAATTTTGAAAACATCAATGGAAGTGTTTATGGATGACTTCATTATTTATGGCTCATCATTTCAATATAATTTGAAAATCATGGCACATGTTCTAAAAACATGCATTGAAAAGAACCTTATTCTCAATTATGAGAAATTCCATTTCATTGCTGGTAAGGGGATTTTTCTATTCAATGTTGTGTCCTATGATAGAATCCAATTTCATCAATCTAAATTTGAGGTCATTTCATCATTAATATAACCAAAAATAGTGGGAGATAAAAGTTCCATCCATGTCCATGATGGTTTTAAAAGGTGATTCATCAAGTATATTATAATGGTTGGAATTACATTTCCATGATTTTTCTAAACATATGCCATATTTTTCTTTGATGAAAATTGTAAACATGCCTTCCATGAGCTGAAACAAAATCTAATAACACCTCCCATTGTTCAACCACACTAATGGGATATTCCCATTGAAAACATGAGTAATGCATATTACTTTTATCATGGGGCAGTGTTAAGTCAATGGTTGGAAAAGAAATATTAGGTGATTTCTTATACATCAATAAATATAGATCAGGGCCGGTGAAACTACAAAAAAACTGAGAAGAAACTACTGGTGGATGTATTTTCATTGTACAAGTTTAGATGCTACCTACTGGTCTCTATGGTGATTGTTTTCACGAATCATTCTAGAATAAGATTTTAGATGAAGATTCCTGATGAGAAATAAAGACTTTTGAGATGGATCCTGATATTACAAAAGATTGATGTTGAAATAAAGGAAAATAATGGATTTGAGAAACTTATTGCAGATCATTTTAGAAGGAAACTAATTTTTTATAATGGAAAAAATCATATATGTCAACCAATTAATGAAACCATTCCTTATTATGATTTTTTTTCTTCCCAAATTTAAAGACCATGGTTTTAAAATCATGTGATATATTTGGATTCTGATATACTTCTCCACTGAATTTCTTTGAAATAATGTGATAATCATGTGAGTGATTCAAAGAACTACATCAGTGATGATCCTTACTTGCTGCACATTGGTTGTGATCAAATAATTCAGAGATGCATTCAAAATTATGAATTTCAATCCATCCTACTTTTTTAACACTTTCAACTATGGAGGACATATTTTCACAGAATGAACAGCAATAAAAGATCTTGATTTTGTTCTATACTTTCCCACCATTAATAGTGATGCTTTTGAGTTCTGTAGAACCTGTAGAAATTGATAATTCCATGGAAAAATTTCCAAACGGAATGAGATTCCACAACATCCTCTTCTGTTATGTGGTGTCTTTCCTGTCTATTGAATAGATTACATAGGGAATTTTTTCTATTCCTTTAGGTATATTTACATCTTTATTGATTTTTATTATTTTTCCAAATTGGTAAAGGATATTCTCACATAAACAAAGGATGCCAAAATTGTGTCCACATTTGTGATAGGAAATTTATTTTCATGTTTTGGATTCCCAAAGTTTCTGATTATAGATGAAGTTACCCATTTTTTCCGTAGGACATTAGAAACTCTTTTAACAAAATATGGAGTTTATCATAGGGTCTCTATTATTTATCATCCACAAAAAATGTAATTTTTGAGTTATCCAATAAAATATGAAACTAATTTTAGAAAAAAATGTGAACCCAAATATGAAGGACTAGAGTTTGAGACTTGATGATGCTCTCAAAGCCTTGAAGACTTCCTTCAAAACCCCAATTGGCATGTCATCATTTAGATTGGTCTATTTAAAATAGCATCACCTATCAGTTGAATTAGAACACAATTCTTTTTTGGGATTTCAAATCATGTAACATGAATCTTTTATTTGCTGTAATGGAAATAAGATTTTGTTTGATAGAACTTGAGAATATTAGAAACAATACATATGAAAGCTCCAGATTATACAAAGAAATATCGATAGCTTTTCATGATGGGAAGATTCTCAAAAAAATGATTCAAGGAGGGAGACATGGTTAAACTTTGTGATGCCAGAATGAAATTGTTCCCCAGTAAATTTCATTACAAATGGTCTATCCCATTTATGGTTACCCATATTTTTTCCTTTTTGTTCTATAAAGATACAATATATAGAAAACTTAACACCATTTGTAGTCAATTTTCATAGGTTGAAGTTGTTTAGAAAGAACATTCATGATACTCCAGGGGAGAATATTTAACTACATGATGTAGAGTACAATTGGTTTCATATTGTGTCTTTCTTTCCCATTTATTTTTGTTATGTATTTAATTTCAGTAATTTCATGCTCACATAAATTTGTTTCACAATGATTATATTGCACATAATAAGAGTGGGGTGAGGCACAATGCTAGGTAGGTTTGGATTTTGTGTTCTTTCCATTTGATTTTTTTGTTTTCAAATTTACTTTCCATTTTGTGTGTGTATTTATTTTCATCTTTTAAAAACTATGTACATTTTTCATTCAAATTTTTGTGTTTTGTTTTAATTTTTTTTAAATTCAATGAAGAAATTTGAAAGCTCACACCAAGGAGTGGACAAATTAATCCTTTGAAACTGAACATAAATGAATGCTGAAAATTACACAGTTTCAATTTAACAAATTTGGATAATTCTGCAAAAGACCTCTAATTTTTAAATATCATGAAACATATAACTATATTTACTGTTGAATTTCCCATTCGTGTGTGACCTTTGAACCCTATTTTGATATCTTCTTCACATTCACATCTTTTCTTGAGAGATCCAATCCCTGCTTGTTTGAACTAGAACATGATATGTTTCTATCCAAACATGATGTCTAGCATAGATGGGATTAAAATAATTGAGTCATTTTATTGGATTTTGAATCCCCCTTTTTCATGTTCATCCTTTGTATTTTGTAATTCTTTGCACATTTGACCATTTTTTAACCCTTAGTATCCATGTACATCTTGTTAGGTTAGCCACTTTCCAAGACAGATTTCCCATTCCAACATTCTATGGATGTTAAGATGCATGATCTATTTGAACTTATGTGTGGAGGGGGGATGACTTGTGATGTACTATTTCATTTGATGCTACTTTGAATGGAGACTCAATCATTTATTAGATACATTTTCTGATGTGACATACATTACAAAGAATGGTTCCCCTCTAGAGCTCTCAAATGAAACGGAGTTGTGCATGTTTGGAGCTAGTAATGGAAGGAAGTTGATCCCTGCCTGGAGATTTCTAGAAAAAAAAGAGGAAATAATTTTCATATATACTATTGAAATGTTGATGGAATATGATGGAAATAGATGGCCAAAGCTGATTTCTTTTATAGAAGATTAGGTAAGAGACCATAAATGAGTGAAAATTAGAATCATGCATTTCTAGATCAAAAGGAGCCAACCTGGAAATTTTTAGCCATAGAATGTTTAACATTTGAAACCTACCAACCCCATGAAACAAAACAAACATGTAAAATTCCTCATGATAATCACATGTTTTTTGTTCACATTGGGTTGAGATTTATAAATTTTTCATTCCCTTGGTGATTCTTTCATGTTTTTGGATGAGCAAAGCTTTTTCAAAAAACCATTTTCATGTATTGAGAGAAAATAATAGAGAGTTAAGTGTGATGTTTTCTTGAGAGGAGAAAAGAAGTAGAAATCTATTTAATAATATGAACTAAGAATTTAAAATTTTTTTAATGAGTTGTTATATATTTTGATTGTTTGTGATAAATTTATAAACTCTATTGGTATGTGTTTTGAATTTTACTATTTAATACTCATTTTTCTTGGATTCCAGATGATTTGTGTGGGGGAATTGATAGAGATAATATTCTTAGAATTTATCATATCTAATTTAAGGGTTTAAACCCCATCAATTTGACATTTTATGTGAATTGCATCATTTTTTGAACCAATGAATGTTTTGATATTAATAGTTAAAATAATGTAATTCTAAACTTTTATCAACATTCAATTGTCTTTTGTATTCTAGGAGTGCAGGTGACGGACACTTCACCCTGCGAGCGAAGCAATGCGGTGTGGTAATGGATTTTGGATTAAAGAAGTAGAGATTGAAAACTAAAGAAGAACATATACATGATGTGTATTTTAAGTGCATGTATTGACCAATTCAAATGGATTGTTCTGCATGAGATACTTCATGACTTCAGAACATACCATGAACATAAGGTACATGTCGTGAGTCTCATGTACATGATATGACCAGAGTCAAAGATCAACTGAGACTAGCATGAAAAATTTGAGCTAATCTAGTAGACGGGGAGGGGGTACTTTTCATGAACCCCAAGTCCACGTCGTGTACAGGTTGGCACACAAACAATAAAAAAGGTGACACACCCCAACGTTTAGATTCTAGTTCCTATAAATATAACCCCTTGGGCACAGTTTTGAGGCATTTTGGGATGGATAGAGAGTAGCGCAGACAAACAAATGCCCTCCAGCCAATCTGACGCCTTCCTTCACCATGGTAGAGATCAAGATTGTGAGGAGGATGTGGTGCCTTCATTCTATTATGAAAAAGATGGTGGATACCCATGAAATGTGTGGATAAGAGGCAATTGGTTGTGTCCAGTGACACCCAAAATACACTCTCTTTCAAGTTTCAAACTCATGGTGTAATCTCTCTTTTGAATTTCTTTTGAACCTACAATTTTGAGGGATTATGTTTGTTTTCTTTATTATATATATTTTCCAAAAATCTGTTTTGAACTTTGTTCCAAATATGATGTAAATTAATTAAATTCACAATTTAAATTTCTTTGGCATGGTCATGCTATTGAGAATAGTAAATTTAATGATATTTTATTACTTAGAATTTTTTAAGAAACTAAATCACATCCATAGGTTACAAAACAATCATATCAGGGTCTTGATATGATGTCTATTCAAGATTCAGTGTCCTCCAGGGGGTCCTTGGGGTTAATTTGGTAAACCACATAGATAAATACATTTACATGAGGAATAGGGAAGTGTCCGAAAGGGTGAATCTTGTCTGAAACCACTGTTTAAAGCTGATTTTCAAACCCAAATTTTTTTATATCTATTTTTGACTTGTCTTTCAAATTTCATTCAATTTTGTTATTATTAAATTATGTTTTAGAACAGTAAATAAAATCCACAATTTTCTCTTCATTCAAAAATAACAAACAGAAGTGACAGTTTTTCAACTCAAATTGCAACAACCTCGAGGGACAACCCCATGGTCACCACTGTACTGCATTAAAATGGGGGAAATATTGATTGAGGTTAACATGACAAAAAACCTATAAATAGAACTATAAGCCTCCTAGTGTGATGAGATATTGTTAAATGAATGATTTCTAAACATGAAATTTTGTATAGATTCCACAACCTGATTATCAATACTAATGGTGATATCAGGCTAGGATCCACTAGCCTTAGGTGCTCCTCCCCATATGTAAAATCGTGTCAACTAGTAGAGAGGGTGTAAAAGAGTAATAGTGGGGAGACTATACCCTATGGGAATGATATAATATATATCTGATTAAACATATATATATATATATATCATGAATCATAAATAAAGGCTCAGAAAATTCCAACTAGACCTGCCAATTGTAGAAGAACAATCAGCTGTAAGAAATAGAGGAAGCATAAGTAAAAAAAATCAGCAGAATAACATAAAAAACCAATAATAGCACTATAACTTCCAATGAAAAAACATTCTTCCAATAAAAGTCATACAATACAAATGCATTTGGTGTTACCATGGGCTTACCACAATAAATAAATATTTGTAGCATCCTAAAACAAAAAAGTAAAACTTAACAAAAACTACATGTGAGGCCTGAACCTTAAGGTCCCTTGTTATACATCCATGCCAATTGACCTAGGATATATAGATCTAGAGCCCAAATCCTTATCTAATCATAAAATAAAAAATCTTACAAACATCCTGAAGGGACCATTTAGGGTGTCAAAATGAGTGTCATTAGGGTATCACCAACATGTGCATAAAAACATAAGTTTTTATGTAGGTGTAATATTAAATTAAATAGGGAACTAAATCATGAAATATATACAAATATGATCTTCATTAGGGATGAAAATACAATAAAAAATTTTCTCCTAATTCATCCAATTAAGGAATCACAAAATATAGAAGGATCACTGGCCCATGGCCCATGGTATCCCCTAATGTGAAAAAGTCCCTAGTGAACCCTTGGGTTCCATATCCAATAATTCTCTAGAATCTAATTCCAACTGATACCATGTGTCTAGGAAATATTATCATCATATCATAGGCACACCCCCATAATTATAACCCTTTTCCAATGGAATCATGCTCAAATGTGCCTATTTTCTCGAATCACAATGTCTAGAAGCACATCCATATCTATCCTCAAAATAAAAAATTCATCATCACCTCATAGTACAACATCTTGAGGAAATGTGATCATTGTACTCTCAATAGATTATAGTCCAAATAGCCTTAATATAGTGAGACCCATCACCCAAATGATTACCTTAAAACTATCATCTAATGGCTCATCACTATCAATGTGAATTTCTATGGAAGGTACCCTGAAACTAATTACCTCAGTGGCACTACCAGGGGCCTCTATACACATGAGTAGTCAAAACCACATCATCATTGAGTCATCATGTGTGAACTAGAATCCAAAAACACATTGGCTAATCACAGCTGATTTGAAATCACATAAATAATACCTAATACACGTCAACTGTGGAACCTCATTCCCCAGTGACCATTTTACTCATGTCCAATTTCCTTATCATCAAATATAATAGGCCATTCCCTCAAAATGGTGGCCTTTTCACCCAAACTGACATTGATGATTTCCAACCAGTGATCACATCACCCATGTAAACCTGTCCAAGACTAACCAAAAGTTCAACATCACTTTAATACTGATGGCCATACCACCTCTATAATCTTGTTTCGTGCCTGTATTTATCTCAAAGAACCCAATAGTATTTCATAATAAATTTACATATGTAATTACATTCATTTTACCTATGTTACATCATTAAATACCAGAAACACACCCCACACTAACTAACTACGTGGTCGACGGCCTCGCATGAGAGAAAATGGATTGAGAATTTCCATTTACATCCCATAAGGACATACAATCTATTTACCATCAAGAATTCAATTTACTAGTTTCACATTCAACTAAAAAACAAAGTGATAAATGTTGGACCACCCAAACTACCATGAATACATGAAAAAAGTTATTCACCACCTACCATAGAGTCATAAATGTAGGTACATCCAATATTATCTATTATCAAAGATAGTTTTGGAAGAAATATTTGTTTTTTATGTATTCCCTAAAAATATTGAAAAATTACTCACAAGAATGCAGTGTTCATGCGGTGATAAAAAAGGAAAAATAGAAGCATGGGTGTGTAGAGCTTCAACGATATAGTTCCAATAGAATAAATGTGGATCAAAACAGAGCTTGGGCAGAGTAGGTGGAGTAATACCTAGAAGATGATGAAAAGGGGAGGATCTACTTCCTTTGCACAACTGATGAAAAAATAAGGAACAAAAGAGAGGGAGGAAAACAAGAAATAAATATTGTGGAAAACTGAAATTTCAACAATTAAATAAGGAGAACGGTTATATAGCATAGTTTTCCAAACTGTGCCACAATTTTGTGGTCTACAATGTTGAGGTATTTTCTATGTGTAACTACCAATGAACAAGAGGTTTGAAATCCCTATGAAAAACCATAGAGCTTCAGTCATTATTTTGTGACCCAAAACTATTCCCAAAACTATTTTTTTGTTCAATATTCAGATACATTGTTTCCTGGGTGAGGCCAAATAGTTTTCCAGAACTATGTATCTTGAGAATCAAGAGAAAATAAAGGCCATTAGGCCACTAGTTCACCTAAAACCATTCCAAAAAACCAATAAAATAGTCAAACCCTCAAAACATGACTACAAAATGCTATTGGGTTAATAGAAAAAAATTAATTGAGTTTTGATAATTTAAAAAGATATTGGAAAAACCACTAATTCCAAAAACTCATAATGGATGATAATTTTTACCCAATCCAACAAAATGGTATTTTTCAATATCTCTACCTCATCCTACATCGTCCTTGAGCTATTGAACAAAAATTAAAGAGAGTACTAAATAGACCCATCCTATTAAAAGTAACAAGGACAACCCTGATCTCAAGGGCCGAAGTCAACTACCTCAAGGGGGATCCCTACTATAGTAGTGTCATACCGTAGATGCATCTTGACTACAAGATAAAATAAAAAAATGGTAAACTGACCATTCACAGAGTCAAATGTCCACTCATTATGAATCATCACTCATGCACCTCACTAAGAGCTCCTGTGTCATACCTAACACCATTCAGAATATCGTACCACATCATTTCCCACCTCTTTCATGTCTCACACATGGAACCAATTAGGTACAAAATCTCCACAATTTTTCAAATCAATCCTTGTTCTTCTTACCTGAATTAGTTACTACCTCAAAAATTATTTCTAGATTCCAACACACATCTTTTTTCTTTATATATCCTCAAAGCCCCGATGATAAATCACCTCAATCAAGTAACACATCACAATTATTACAATATGCTAACACACCTCAAGTAACCCACATATCTTTAATTCCATGATTCCAAGTCACCAAAATATTAATGCATGAAATTTTTCTCACATATAATTCCAAGTTCCACACACCCTATTTTTATATATCACATCTAAAATGATTCCAAATTACTAACCAACATCTTGATAGTATATAATTGCATCTATTCAATCTTGTGCAACCAAAATGGACATGTATAAAAAGGCTATTCCCAAATAATGAATAAATCATGGCTACAACCATAGCATACCTCTGACCGTCATTAGGTCACAATCATTCTCATCCCCATGTAGCTCCCTG
This sequence comes from Viscum album, assembly GCA_963277665.1. Lineage (NCBI taxonomy): Eukaryota > Viridiplantae > Streptophyta > Magnoliopsida > Santalales > Viscaceae > Viscum > Viscum album. The sequence goes on along the minus strand of OY728120.1, from coordinate 1,059,859,423 downwards.
ATATGCACCAAGCCTGATGCTCGAATACATGAGGTCTAGCATCCCAATGGTAATTGAACATCTACTATCCACTAAACCCACTATCGGGTCATGTTTTCTCTGTATCATCCTATTTGTGTAGTAGTTGTTCAACTAACATCACCATGTACATCCAAGAGTATTCTCACTAAACCCTGGGTCTTCCTTGGTCCTTGATTATCAACTATTCGAGAAGGCTTTCCACAGAACCTCCCAAGATGCCGGACCAGTCCCAATGCCCAACACTCAATTACAGGCCACTCACACTTAGTCAATACATGTCTAGGATATCTATAATAAAAAACTCATCATAGAACCTCTATGAGGTGGTATTCTGGAGTCATTATCCCAACATCTATTATTGAATTCATCTCGGCCTCACTTCACACTATCGAAATAATCACCACTAAAATCACCTGAAATTATCACCTGATTGGAAGAAGAATAGTATGAAAAGTTTCCCTTGGCTATGGGGTGCCTAGTTCATTACCTCTGAGAATGAGTAGAAAAAAAATTATGTTTACCTAAATATTAATGGGGTTTTGAAAACCATATTCGAAACTCCTCACCGACGATGGGTCATTTCTCACTATGTCAGGTGCAAATAGAGACAATTTTGTGAGCATCATTTCATATCCATGACCTACATATCACCCTATAGATGATCAAGAACTCCTGATCTCATTCTTCCCTCAAAGTCTTCATAATGAAGTGATCAAAGTACCTGGGCTCGATTTCCTTCTATGTCAGTCCCCCATTTCATCACGCCTTTACCTGCACATTTCACTATTGAGTAACCGGTCATCTGAACATATAGGTTTCCAGCTTCACCTGTAACCCTGGAGGTTTCTCTTTCTTCTTAAAAATAATATTCATGGACTCAATACTATTATTAGCCACTTGTAAAGAATTATCACCCTAGAAATTTTATGGGTGTTGGGATTGGAAATATTTAGATAGTTTAGACAACAAATTCTCCACTCCTATAGCTCCCCTATCTATAGCCTGGATAACATGTACCAAGCTTGTTCTGATTTACTTTTCCAACTAATTCCCAAATGATATCTAGTGTATCATCATTCCCTCTGTAACTAGAACCAGATCCTAATCATGTACCCAATTGATGTGAAAATAATATAATCCATAACCTGAGAAAAATAGTACAACAATTTTCACCCTTGGAAACTTACTTTTTCCCTCATACATGGGGTTTCAGGCACACAAACACGAGTTTTAGACTAAGTTCTGACAATATCTTAATATACAGTCTACCATATCCCAATTAGTAAGATTACTAGAAAATTAAAAAAATATCATTAGTATCCAGCCAAACACTACAACTAATTCCCTATAAGAAACTACTCTTATATGACTTATAGAATTCTTGAAACAACAATGCTATTGGTTTTGGTGCCACTGTCCTTCGGAGCTCCACCCCATATACCAAAGGCTTTTGACTAGTATAAAAAGTGTAAAAGCGAAATTTTGGGGAGACTGTACCCTGAGGGAATGATACAACAATTTTCCAAGTAAATATATATAACATGAAATATAAAAAAAACTTAGCAAACTTGAACCAAAACCACCAATGGTGGAATCACAATCAATGGTAAAAAATAACATATGTTTATGGAAACAATAATAGTAGAATGAAATAAAAAGATAATCATACAACATGTAGTTACTAATATTAATCATGCTTCCATTAAAATTAATATAAGGAAATATCCAAAAGGCTTTTCGATGAGCTGAAAAAAAATACATACATATAGGTAGAATTCTAAAATAATAAGGAAATATAAATAGAAAGTCCAACTGAGGAAAGAAACTCAGGTTCCAATTCCATCCTTTTCGGCCAAATCAACTGGGATCCATATCTTGAGCCTGGACAATTACATGAATGTAAAAGCTAAGATTATACATGCATCTTGAAGGGCCCATGTAGGGTGTGAGAATTAGTCTCAGTATGGTACAAAGAACATACTCATACCCAACATATGTGTTTAAGAAGATGTAATTTAAAATTAGATAAGGAATCATATCATGTAATTTAAATAAAAATGAGCTTACCTAATATTGAATAGCCACCAATAATCTGTCACCTACTTCAGCAAAAACCAAAATCCTTGAAGAGGATATGATACTTATACCTTGGCCCAATGTGTCGCCTGATGTCAAATATTCCTAGCTGAACACTCAGTTTCCACATTAATCATGTCATGATAACCTTATACCAAATGGTACCTTATTTATAATAAATATCATCAATATCCTGGAGTCATTCCCCTACAATTAGAATGCAATTTCCTTATACCCATTCTTTAAATCACCCATTATCACAAATCCTGAAATCTGGAGGTACTTTGATCCCATTCCTCGAATTAATAATTCATTGTCGTCTCATAGCACGATGTCCAAATTAATGAAAATATCTACGCTCCCAAAATTTTCTAGGATAAAAATAAATAATATGGTGAGCCTCATCCCCTAACTGATATCCTCAACACAATCATCTAATGGATCCTCACCATCCATATTAATTTCTATGAAATTCACCCACAAACAAATTACATAAGATCCACTACTTGGAGACTCTACCCATACTAGTGGTGAAACCCACCTCATCAATGATTTAGACTATGTGATCACAACAATTCTTTGGACAATCATAGGTGATCGGAAATCAAAAAAATTCCTAATCAAGTAAACTCTTACCCCTCATTCCCCTGAGACCATGTCTGTTATATTTGATGTCCATTTCATACAATAACACATGCCATTTCCTCAACCTGATGGCCTTACCACCACAACCGACATCCATGAATCCCAAAAAATGATCACATCACCCATGTAAATTGAGATAAGTCCAACCATATGACCAATGTCACCTCAATCATTATAGACACTCCACATCAATAATATCATGTTGAGCCCATCCTTATCCCTTAAACCACAATACTATGTCCCATGAAATTTATGTATGAAAATCACTTCAAATTAAATAAAAATTTTAATTCAATATTAGAAACACACCCCATCTTAACTACCTAGGTCTTCAAAAACCGCCAATCTAGACTTTCACACGCAATCATGGTTTGGGAATACCCAACAACATTCTAAAAGGTCTCACAATCAGTTTAACATCTAGCATTCAATTTTTTAGGGTCTCTCTCAATTACCTAATATAATTCTAAAAGAAGAAGCCTCAAAATGACCACCAAAACAAGAAGATGTGTATGCCTACCCTTACATGGAGTCATACACATAGTCAAATATGATATTATCCTATAAATCTAACTTGTATAGAAGAAATTATAATTTTCGTCGAACGCCCCGAAAATAGAGAACAATGACACGATTATATTTAGTGCTCTATGAGGTGAGGTCAAAAGAAAAATAGAATCATGGGTGAGGATAACATTACTGATATGGTTCTAACACACCTAACGATGATCAAAATGGATCTCAGATGAAGGATGCGGAGAGATCCCTTGAAGGAGAAGAAAATAGGAGGAGGTCCCTACTTTATGCAACCCATAGAGGATGAAGGGGGATAATATATGTAGGAAATTTAGAAATAAAGATATGGTAAAAATGAATTCTCACAAACTTAAGTGAATACATATTTAGCTCATATGGTTTTCCAAATCATATAGTAACCATGCAGGAAACACTTTTGAGGTACTATGTATGTATAACTACTCGTGCGGCTTGCGCATAACTTCCCAAAACATGAACGAGCTGTGTGAAATACCTCTATAAAACTAAAGAAAATCTTGCCCAGTCATACATCCCAACCCGCATGGTTTCCCAAACTATGCGATAGTTCTAAATTGTGTTTCACGATTTGTTGGATTATGCCTCATGGTCTACAAATACCTTGTTCTATTATCAGGAACTTCAAAAATATTCCATCGGGCCTCCAATGCACTCGAAAACAATATGAACTCTTGTAACAATTTCCAAGTCATCATACATGCTTAAAAACATGATATTATTTTAATAGAGAATATTTAATTGAATTTTGATGATTGATAAAAAATTTGGAATACCCAATAATTCTAATAATTTAAAATGGCTGATAATTTTGACCCGCTCCAAAAGAGAAGACGTTACATTTAGTCAGTAATGAATTCAATAGCTTACTCAATAATATATCACTCGACAATATAACCCTCTAGTCAAATTTGATTTTTTTCATACCGCATAAAACTTTTCATATAGAACTAAATGGGGTACATCCATTATTAATTTACAAGACTGCATAGTTAAATATCTCTCACTAAGTGAACCATCAAGTGAATCACCATATCAAATAATTCCTAGGGAAGAATATTTTCAATTCACATAACATGATGTAAATTTTCTTTTCCATCGATTAAAATTTCACATATTATATATCATTGACGCCTAATAACTTGAAAAAACATAGCTTGGTAAATATAAGACATATATTCTTCGTAAAATTTCTACATAAAGGTATATGAATTAGATCCTGCATCAAATCATGGAATTATGGTGATTTCAGACCCTTTTTCATTAATTCATTCCTTGAAAGTTTATTCTTTATATTCAATGAATACCCTTATTTAACCTTTAAATGTTTCAAAAAGGGTCAAAACAGATACCTATCCTTCTCAAAATAGTATTGGTATATGTAGGTTGAAAAGTTCATTTTTCACCCTTTACTGGTGCCAACTCTTCCAATATTCTCATTGTAAACACCTACAAGCAACACATAATTAAATACTTTTTTTTAGGTTCATTTAGTAACATTACAATGGAACTGTTACATAATATTTCTCAACACAAATAACATCAATAAAATGAATGATCCACAGAATATCCAATCATGGTAATTCAAAAAAAATTGATCCCTTTTTCTAACCGGTTTTCATACAGTTTTTTGAAAATTATTTAACAAAATCATCATCCACATCATTTAAATTCTCAAACTATTTATCACCTATTAGTGGAGATGGTGATATAAATTATTATGAACTTTCATCAAATAACGTCGTCCATGATATGTATATATGTCATCCAAGTATAAATCTGTAATGTCTTAGAAACACAGTCTCTAATAAATGATTCAACCGAATTTATTATATACCTTTTTCACAAATGGGAATAATATGAGATCATTTAATTCTATATCTTGAGAAATTTCCATAACAAGGAATGTCAATTTTCATCATTTACAACATGGATCTAGACATGATATCTTCATTTATGTAAGTATCATAAAACATAACACATAAATCCCATATTAATTTTAAATCAATAATTAATGGTGCCAAAGAAACATCAATATTATTACATGGTTGTTTTGTTCATTATATAAGCGTAGATAAAAATATTTATTTTCATTTAATCCATATAATTGGTGAGAAGGTGTAATTTAAAAACATAATTGTCCATGTAGTGTGAGTACAACATTGAAAACTAAAAGGATTAAATCTATCTATAGATAATGCAAGATGATGGTTTCTTGACTTGTTTCATGTTCTAGATAATGAAAATTATTTATCTTCCAATATGAAGAGTCTATGAGGTGTTGATGTATCCCATATTAATTTCTTGTATATTTGTGCCATGTAAATTACCTTAAAGTCCCCACACTTCTATATAGATGACTAAATAGTGGAATGATTAGAAAGTAACATACAACATTCATATGACCCGATTAATCTTTCATGTATCGAGAGGCACCATACATTGATCATTCATTCAGGGATTTTTAGTCCTCTTGAATTAGTATAATGTCAATTAGAAAAATTTTAATTATTTAAAATATCATACACATTTAACATGGAATTTATTTAGTCTCTTATGTTTGGATTGGGAACTCATTATCCTCTAGAAGCATATCATTCAAGAGGGAAAGTAAATTAGTAATACTAGTGTCCCTCAATCCATTTCCCACTTTCAAATTATACATATTTATTATGGATGAAAATACTATATATTTATTGAAACCTGCATACAATGTAGTCTTTACAAAACTATTTAACATATCAATCAATTTTAGAATATCAAGAAGTTCAACTTCAACTATCATTATCATTTCCTCTATATGATCTTCATCTTCATTAAAACATATAATCACATCCTTGATATAGTTTTATTTATTTTCCACACTTGTAATCATATTATAAAATCTATAAAACAAATAGATATACTAGTAACTAGATACATTATCTTTTTCCCATGGCCTATTCCAAAAATTTATAACTTCGATCAATTATGTGACAGATCAAGTGTTCTTCAAACTCCTCTAGATGAATTAGTCTTGAATAACAACAGCGAAAAACGTACACAGGTTTAAAAAGGGTTATATTAATGATCTTTTAAAAACATGATGAACTAATACACTCCATCTTCATACTCTTTTTTCATATGATTGGCATCCATCCATTTTATATTCATATCTATCCTAATGGATTTAGTAAAATTAATATTTAACAAAATAAAAACACAGAAGATGTTAAGTTGGAGATTGGATTCATGAATTGTTAAATGAAAATATAAATAGTGATAATTTTTCAATCATCCCACATGATTAAAATTAAAAACTTTTTCAATGAAATTTATAAATTTAATTGAGGAGATTTAAATTTTAAAACTATTTTTCACTTCATATTTTTAATGATCAAAACCCTTTTTGTATTTGTTTAAATGAAATATGAAATTAAATTTACATTATAAAAAAACCAATGAAATTTTAATTTTAAATGTAATAATGGGAATAAAAAAATATTAAATATATCTGATTTGAAACCCCTTTTCATATTTTAAAATATGGCTATAAAATATAATATTGGGTTCACAACTATAAAATTGTCATATTTTATTAAAGAAATTGAACTCTATCATTGAATTCATGAAATTTAAATAGTATTAAAATATTTATATATTGATAAAATTATAAATTTCAAAATTTATTAACTAAAAATGTATATATATTTATATTAGTATAAAAATAATAAAATCATGTAGATGTTTAAAATTAAATATAATTTTTAAATGATTACATATTTTAAAAAATATACCTAATATAAAAATACATATAAATTTATAAAAATATATAAAAGTATATTTAAGTTATACAAGTATACATATTTTATAAAAGTATATAATTTAAAATTTTATGAAAGTATAAAATTATAATATATAAATGTACAATTTATGTAAGTGGAAAAGTATAAAATTATTCTCTTTTATTCCATTGACATCCTCAAAATATCATAATGTCTAATCTAAACCATTTCTCCACTACCAATATCCTTGAATCATGTTTTATAAATAAAAATACAAGTGGAAATGTATAACGATGCTTGATGTGGGTAGGTGGTGATCAGGCATCATGGAACACTCTTATGAATCAATTTTTCCAATAAATTAGACTAAAAATAATCATTCAACTAGTATAAGAATAATCAATAAATTAACAACGTGACAATAATAATAAGTACAACATAATTTAATGTAGTTTACACTATGTTATTGACACAAAAAAACTACAAACATCTCCGAAGAACCAATATAGTATCAAACAAAAACAATGTAGATCAAAGAAACCATAAAGGATATCATCTACTACTAATCAACTTAAGAGTGAATCACAAAATAAATGAACCACTTATAGAGTAAATGATTCACCAAATTATACCCCACACATCAAGATTCATCAAAAAAAATAATATAAAAATAGATCATCACAAATAGATGGATGAAAATTATTGACGAAACGACAATTTGAATAGAATAAAAGTAATATTTACCACTAAATATACAACTTCCATCATTTTTTACAACCATTTCTGGAGAAAAATTTTAAACAACATGAAAGATGAACTCAACTAGTTCATGTCCCACAAATCATGAAAAAAATTCCTTCCACAAACAATGTGAAAATTCAAAAAAACATCAAATCATGGAACACCATCACATATAAAATAAAAATAATTTTTTATTAAAATCCATCAACCTTATTAATGGACTCAAAATCAATTTAAAAAAAATTTAAATATTTTAAATTAAAATTATAATAAATTCTTATGTGAATTTAAAATTTAATGAAATCGGTTCACACATTATTACACATTAAAAGTCAAATTATATGATAGAATATTTTCAAGAAATCAATTTATATAAGAACACACTCTTTTAAAAAACCCAAAACCCACTAAATCATTCCATTATTTTAGAAAACCTACCAAAACACACATAAAAACTCTTATTTTAAAAAAAATCATAAAACACCATATTAAAAATCATTTAATCTTCTATAAATCTAAAATAAAACTAAACCCCCTTTTTAAAAATAAACCCAATATTTTTTTAAGAACATAAATTCTATAAAAATCTATTTTCCATCTCAATAATATTTCAGAACATGCACATAATGAATAAAACCCCAAAATTCAAATAAAAATATATAATTTGATCCCCTAAATATATAATAATGTCCAATTTTCTTCATTTCTTCACAATTGGGTTCCAATAATCATGGGGTCTAAATAATAAACCAATCAGAATGTTGGACCATTATTGACTTAGTCGTATTGTTTGATGGGTCACGGCTGATCAGGAAACAATTCATGAAGGATTTCCTAAATGTGAATTTGGTGCCTACTCGATTAATCTAGTCATTCTATCCAACCTCACAGAACTATATTCCATCTATTTTCATCAAAAAATATATTAATTACCCCCATATAAAAGAACCATGAAATTGAGGATCAACACATTATCAACTTTGATCAAAATGAAATTTCAAACTCAAAATTCAACTAACACATTAACTTCGGAATGAGAGAAGTGGTGGTGGCATGAGTCGTGTTCAACGAGGATGATGTCATAATAGAAGTGTGGTTCAGTGAGAGAGGTGGTGGTCATTTTTGGGTTTAGTGAGAGAGGGGTGACAACACTGGGGTTCAATGAGAGAGGCAGTGCACTAAAAGTGGGGTTCAACAAGATCAGTGATGGTGGTTGGAATAGGGTTTGACAAGAGTTATAAAACAATGATAGTGGGGTTTGGAAATTGCGATCGAGTGACGAAACAATAGAAAGACGGTATAGCCGGGGTATGGGAGTCGCAGTGGTAGGGATCGTTAGTGCAACCAGTTAGGTTCTGTGAAATCTTTAAGATGCGAGAGAATGAGACTTTGTTAGGGTTATTTCTATATCATTATGGAATACTATTATCATCTATTTCAAAAATCAATGGCATAGAGTAGTTTTATTAGCTCTCGTATATAAAGACCTGATAAAAAAACTCTTTATCAGTGCTTTTTTAGCACAGATAATGTTACCCCTTTATATGTGCAAAAAAACAGCTAATAAAACATGTGTTTATAAGCACTAAAATTAGTGCGCTGATAAAGAATTGTATTATCAGTACTTTCTTAACTCTCATAAAAGAATATGTTTATCTGTTCTAAAAAAGAACTAATAAACATCTAATGTAAAAAATATATTTATATTAATATATATATATATATATATATTATTATATATATAATTAAAATATATTTTATATTTATTTTTAATTATAACTGTAAAAAATATAGTTTAATTCGTAGTTATCTATAAAATAAATATATTTTTAAATATTTTTATATATTTTTATTATACTATATTTTTACAAAATTATAAATATAATAAATATATTAATTATAATTTTATAATTATAAATAATGAAATATTTATAATCATATTTACAAAATTATAGTGAATATGTTTATTGCATTTATAATTTTATAAATATACATATTAAATATATTAATTATATATATTTATAAAATTAATTATATAATAAATATATTTATTATAATTCTATATTTATTTAGGTAAATATATGTAAATATATATTTTTAACTGTAAATAATATTTATTTATTGTTTTAATTATAAATTAATATATATTTATTGAAATAGTTAAAAATTTATTAGAAATATAAATATTTTTTTTATTTTTTAAATTATATATAATAAATATATTAATTATATATATTTATAAATTTATTAATATAATAAATATATTTATATAATTTCATTTATATTTAAATGAATATAAATTTATATATAATTATACCTACAAATAAATATATACTTATTTTTAATTATAAAAATATAATTATTATAATTATTATAATTATAAATATATAATTATATATAATGAATATATTTATTTTAATATAATAATTATTTAAAAATATATATTTTTATTTATAATTATAATTACCAATATTAGTATATATTTATAAATATAATTATATAATTAGTCATATATATGAAATTAGAAATATAGTATATATGTTTATTATAATAGGAGAATTATAAATACATATGTATTATAATTTTATAGTTATTTAAATATATATATATATATGTATAATTGTAATTATAAATAAAAATATATAAAAATATTCTTATATAATTATAAATATATATATATTAATTTATCTATTAATACATAAATACTACAAACAGTAGACCACAAATCAACTCCATGGCCTCCAAAAATTATTATAAAAGATAGTAAATAGTACCCAAAGGAAATTTAAGGGTAAAAAAGGGAAATTAACCCCACCAATCAAAGAGATAGATAAAACAATTACCCTTTCCTCCCACAACCCTGTCCATGAAACCAGACTCATCTCTTGGCCTGACCACTCGTTCCACGTCCTCCTCGACCTCTAGGATGTCTCCCCCATTGCCATTGCTTCAGGATTTGGCAGGCACTATCTTCATGGCCCTTCGACTCATCAACCACAACAACACTTTGGTCACCCACCAAAGGAAGATGATCATCATTAGAAAAAGGATCACCATCACTAACTTGGGCTACCTCAACAAGTCATTCAGAACACGGTTTCCCAAACTAAGCCTCTATGGAGTCATCCTACATAAAATAAGTAGTATTACACACTGAATGGCGCCTAGTACCATTCTTGTCCCGAATCTCCCTATACATATCGTGAAATGTTAGAGAATTAATATCATAAAGCATGGTGAATAACTCTATATTAATAGCATCAAGTTTTGATGGTTCCACATTCACAATGAAAGTCACATAGAGTTCATGAGCACTATGCCTAGGAATCTCTTGCACAACATTCCCAACAATTGGCATAGGCATGCCATTAGGCAGCGCATGCTGAGGGTTATCAGGAGCAGTGGAGAGAAAGTACTTCATAAAAATACCAGTGGCATTGCACGGTGTCTGGCCTAACCAAAGGCCCTTAGAAGAAGAAGCATCATCAATAGTGGACTACACAGGCAAGTCCTACATAGTAATCCCAATGGCAATATTGGACTTCACAAGCATGTACTTCATCCCAGAAACAGTTTCCGGTGATAGGCATAACCTCGGGCCCTTAAAATCATATGTATCAGAAACAAAGTACTGCACAGGAAAGCCCTTCATAAAATTGGAAAAATCTAGTTGTAGGCCCAACCGAAGGCTCTTAGATGAAGAAGCCACCTTGAAAACATCAGAATTTTCAGAAGACATATCCTGCAAAAAAGAGGGTTTCCCAACCTGATGATCAATTGAGGTATGGATCACCCCAATGCCATGAGATGATCTTGGGTTATCAGGCCCCATCCCTTCTAGAGGAGTAGTAACATGAAACCCGTGATTAGAGACAAGTTTTATAAAGGGACCAACAAAGTTCCCTTCAAAGGTCAGCTTCCCTTTAGCCATGAATTGATCTTCAATGAGAACAGTAGGTTCAAAATCAGAACCACTATCAGGATAATTTCCCCATTTAGATGTATCCCAATGAAGTTAGGTGGAAGAATCATCATGAGTGGTGGCAGTTCAAATCCCTGAACCAAGCTGCACCACCCCACCACATTCAGCATCTCCACCTAAGGTCCCTTTCCGAGTCACAACATCAGCCAAGGATACAAACCCTACAACACATGTCCTAAAACTCACCATGGTAGGTATAGGAAAATCCACCATCACACCACCAATGGTGTTTCTTTTTACATTCTCAGATAAAGGGGGAGTAGAACCCTACTTCAATTTAAACATAAATATTTCAACATAATGACTATACATCCTACAATTAGAGCATCAGAGCCCCTGATCACAGTTCATATTGACATGCCCAATATCCATGTAATTAATACAAAACTCAGGGACATTCTCATACTCAATATCCAATTCCAATTTAAACTCACCAGCAAGAATATAAAAGGTCTTAACAAGCAGAAAAGTCATATCAAATTCCACTAGAATACAGTAAAAGTGATTGAACCTGATCAAGAATGTATCTTTATCGATTTTAATAGGTGAAACTATTGCAAGGGAAACATCCCATAGGATGCTAGGGTTCCAAAAATAACCCATTTGAGGCCCTTCACATGAATCTAAGACTGCACAACGAGTATTCTTCACATGGAAGGGATCAAACCAGGTGTCCCAATTATAGATCCTCAGAACCCCTAACCTAAGATTGAAAAATCCAGAACTCCAAGCCTTCAATTTTATATGAATTTATGATAACATAATATTTTCATGTGTATAACTTGAATGAATGATTCATAATAATGTATAGATCATAAAATATGAATCATCACACAAATGGAAAACATGAATAATAAGGGTTTCAATGTAGAATTGAACATTCATTTGTCCTGAATACATATCATAATCATGTGTTATAATAATAAATGTGACATCAATATATAGCAACCCAAAATCATGTCCATAATTAAATATATGATCATATAATGTCAATTATAATCATGCATCAATATATGAACATAAATGATGCCAATCATGTCTGTGCATATCATCCTCATATCAAGATATTTATATACCAAATTAATTTTAGATATATATTTATTTAAATAAATATAAATTTATATAATTATAATAATAAATAAATATATTTAAAAATTATTTATATATAATTATAAATTTATAATTATAAATATAATATACCAATTTCATATTTTAAAAAATGTTATAATATTATATTTATTTAATTATATATTTACAAATATTTATTTTTAATTTTATAAATACTCTTTTCAAAATAATAAATATATATTTGAATTATAAAAAATTTATATTAATATTTCATATTTATATTAATTATAAACCATCCTTTATTAATTAATGTATATAAATAAGATTTATTTTCTAATATAAATTTAATACTTTTGTATATATATTAAAATTATTTTTTATTAAGAACTATCAGCATAAAAAAGAATATCAATGATAAATATAACCTTTATCCGTACTTTTATCTTGCACTGATAAAGGTGGGGATTATATCAATGCTTTCTACTTAGAGCTAATAAAAGTGGGAACATCTTATTCCTCATTCTATGGTAGAGATATAATATCAATGTAATTATATTGTTTCAACTAACTCAAAATAATGGTTTTAATGAGTAATTGATATATAATCAATTAAAACCCAACAAGAGGTGCATTATGCAAAATTATTTTAATGGTCGGTTTTTAGAACACTCTCGTTGACACGAAAACACATTATGAACTATGAAATAGGAATTTATATAACTAAAAAACATATTTAAGAATAATATAATTAATAAAAATGTTGATGTCGATGTCTATTAGAGCCAATGTGGAGGTTTGTTGAGGCCAATAAGCATTTCTTATGGGACGACTATTTGAAACACCATCTTCAATGATTCAGATATGTAACACCCAAGAATTTTATGTGAAATATTTTGTTTTTATGTTATATAAATCATCAAAAGAATCTTTCACTACACACAACACTAGCTTGGCGTGCTTTACATGCAACCGCGGCCTTCCTCGATAGCTTGTGTCATACGCAATACCAAGTTTCACTAAACAATGTTATGATATTAAAATATTATTAAAACTAGCTGTTATGAATAGTAATAACATTTATTTGAAAGTTTATAAATTTTATTTTTCAAAATGGACTTCATTTTTGGATTCGGAATATCGAAATTAGCCTAGGTTGAAATTTTGTTATTTTTCTGAAAACTTTCAATTTTTAATGAATAGTGAAACCACTAAGTGGTAGTTAAAAAACTGAATTTTGCATAAAACTTAATTTTACCACTTATGTGAGTGGAATTTTTAAAATCCGAGAGACACGGTTGATGTCATTAAGTAAAATTTGGTTCAATGAGATGAAAATAATATTTTGGTGAATAGTAACTATTTACATTTTTTTACCACGGTTAAAAGTAAATAGGGTAATTAAGGGTAAAAATGATATTATTTTTACCCTAACACATGTCCTAATTCTAATTGACAAGTTTAATTCGACCAAAAACAACCTTATTAATAAAATATTACCATTTACGCCCACATGGATTAGATTACGACATTTATTATTAATTTATTTAAAGAATGGTTAAAATAGTTAAAATCAATGTTTAATAATTAAATCATTTTTAATATGGGGTTATACATTAGATTAATTCGACTATAAATATTCATTCGAAAGATAAACAGATTTACTAAATAATTTTATTTTATTTGAAATTTTTAGACATTAAATAATTTAATTTATTTATGACACAACGATGATGTAATAATTATCTTATTAATGAAATATTTTCATAATTGATGTTATAAATACCCAAATAAATGTAATTTGAGACTTTTTATGAATTACACTAATTTTATAGGTTAATATGACATGTTTTTATTGATTTAATTAACTTAGTTCGAACTAATAATTCTTCTATGATTTTCAAAAAAATCAATTACTAAATAGTGTCAAAATTGACATAAAATAGTTTTTAAAACAAATATTATATTATTTATTGTTATTTTGTTCCTAAAAATCTAAGGCTCGGCCAATGGACTTAGATAAGGTTATATATATTAATAATAAACAACTTGGGGTTCTTTTGGCTTTATATAGTATGTTTATTAACCTTATATTATAAGAACACAAGAAGACACGGTAAAAGTAAAATTATTTAACTTATTGTTAAATCTAAATGATAAGGTTAAAATAGGAACCTAAACTTGTCTAAATTCTATTGGATGAGAGTATTTACCCAAGTCAGGAAGAAGGTTTTTATGTATGATATTCCAAAAGGGACTATAGATATGATGAAATAAATGGGAGATAGTGTAGATGCTTTATGAACCAGTTGTTTATGTTTCCCAGTTTCTAAAGACAATATACCTATACGGTCCTTTCATGGTTTTTTTATATGTTGTAATAAGTATGCTTCAATTTTGAAGTATTAACAATGTATGTAATGTATGGGTCGTTATAGTTGGTATCAGAGGAATGGTATAGTCAACCTTTGGAAACTAGGATGTGAAATCCTTAGTAAGAACCCTAAGGATAAGTATAAGCATAGAACACAATCTTAGTGTTTTAGAAATGGCCATGAATAACCTAGGATAAGACCTTAAGTGTGAAATTTTATTTTTGATTATGTGGTTTTCCTGTTATAATTAGTGTTGCTCACACTATTCTTCTAGGTTTTAGTCAATGGTTGGAACCCGAAGGAACCGTCTTAATGCAGAATGCGACGGGAAATGCAATGATTTTCCCCCTGAGCAACCAAACGTTATGGGAGCTGGAATGAAAAATATTGTAGCCATGCTCACCCAACTTTCTCAAGCTATGAATCATGCAGGACTTCCAAACGAGAAAATGAAGGAGCAACATTCTGTTGAATCCTTCATGAGACAGCGTCCACCTTCATTCAGCGGGTCTACTGATCCATTAGTTGTTGAACAATGGATTAGTACTACTGAAAAGATATTTTCAGTTCTTCAATGTTCTGAGCATGATAAAGTCATCTTATCAGTGTATCATTTGGAAGGTGATGCTGATAAATGGTGGAATCTTATTAAGAATATGAGGCAAAGGGATGAAATTGAGTCTATGGAATGGGACGAGTTCAAGAACTTATTTTTCAATAAGTACTTCCCTCGTATTCTCCGAACAAAGATGTAGCAAGAGTTTCTGGAACTGAAGCAAAAGGATGATGAATCTATTTGTACCTATGAAGAAAATTTTACAAGACTTGCAAGGTACGCTTCTGGTATTATTATCCAACCTGAGTGTTAGATCGATCGATTCTTTAGTGCCTTAAAACCAAGTCTTCGAAGGGCCTTATCCATAAGGGACTTCAATAGCTACGAGGAAATCGTTCGATGTCCTCTCAAAGATGGGATGGTGATTAGAGTAACCCATCAGTCATATGGGTTTGATAAGAATTGGAAAATGTAATTCAAAGGAAAATCTAAAGAGCACACTGAAAAGAAGATGAGCTTTCCCTTATGTTCAAAGTGTGGAAAGAAACATGGAGGGAGTTGTCTTAAAGGGACAAGTAAATGTTTCAAATGTGGAAAGGAAGGTCATCAGGCATTTGAATGCCGCGATGATGGGAAGAAGATGTCTAATGATGCAAACAAAGGGAGGGATACACAGAATGAACCTACTACACTAAAATGTTTCAAGTGCAAGGAGATGGGGAATTATGCCAATAAATTCCCTAATCCAAGGGTTGATGATGATGGTCGATGTCAACAAACTCTTAAGGCTATAGATAAAGGAATGTCACATGCAATTTCTATCAGCGATGTGGAGTACGATAACGATGTGGTGAAAGGTAAAATTACCATCCACTCTAAAGTAGAAAATGTTTTATTTGATTCTAGATCCACCCTATCCTATATTTCTAATGAATTTTCTAGGGATATCACTGTATTACCTCAACAGTTAGATGTTCAGATACCTGTGACAACCCCTAATGGAACAACAGTCACAACAAAAGATTATAATTCTTCTCCGATTGAAGTTTGTGGGAAAGTGCTTCCTGTAAATCTTGTGATCCTTCCTATAGTGGAATTTAATGTGATTATTGGCATGAATTGGATTTCTCTACATGGATCTCATATCAATTTCCAAAGAAGGGAAGTCACATTTCATAATCCAGATGTATCTATTTTCGTCTATCGATTCAAGGATGAACATAACCTTCAAGTGGAAATTTCTTCCATTTTATGGGTATTGATTCCACTAAAAGAAGGTTATTTATCTCAAATGGTTGGTGAGAAACTCACGATTAAGAATATGCCCATTGTACGGGAGTTTGATGATGTCTTTCGGGAGGAATTACTGGGTCTTCCACCAAATCGTGAAGTTGAGTTTTCAATAGAACTCGTACCGGGTGATTTGCCTATTTCAAAGACACCTTATAGAATGTCCCCAATTGAGTTGCAGGAATTGAAGAAGCAACTCCAAGAGAATCTTGATAAGGGATTCATACGCCCTAGTGCGTCACCTTGGGGAGAACCTGTTCTATTTGTTAAGAAGAAAGATGGATCAATGAGACTCTGCATTGATTATCGAGAACGTAACAAGATCACTATCAAGAACAAATATCCTCTTCCATGCATAGATGACTTATTTGACCAACTACGCAGTACTCAATACTTTTCCAAGATTGATCTTCGTTCAGGGTATCATCAATTAAGGGTCAAAAGGGAGGATATACCAAAGACGGCTTTCCCTACAAGGTATGGACATTATGAATTTATAGTGATTCCATTTGGTCTTACTAATGCCCCGGATATCTTCATGGATCTGATGAATAGAGTCTTTAGAGACTATCTTGATTAGTTTGTGGTACTATTTACAGATGATATTCTTGTCTATTCAAAAAGCACGAAATAACATGAAGATCACTTGAGATTTATATTGAAGACCCTGAGAAAGGAGAAGCTTTATGCCAAATTTACCAAGTGTGAATTTTGGCTTCAAAGAGTTTCATTTTTGGGTCACATAATCTCAAAAGAGGGGATATATGTGGATCCAGCAAAAACAGAGGTTATTGAAAGATGGTCGAGACCAACAACAGTAACTGAGATCCGATGTTTTCTTGGTTTGGCTGGATATTATTGATGTTTTGTGAATGATTTTTCAAGATTATCTAATCCACTCATTAAGTTGACTCGGAAAGGAGTTAAGTTTCTTTGGATGGTGGAAGGTGAAGAGAATTTCAAGGAATTGAAAAGAAGGTTATCCAGTGCACCTGTGCTCACACTGCCTTGTAGTGGAGAAAGGTTTGTGATCTACAGTGATGCATCCAGGAAGGTTTTGGGTTGTGTTCTTATGCAAAATGAAATGGTGATAGATTATGCCTCACGACAGTTGAAAATACATGAGAAAAATTACACAACTCAGGATTTGGAGTTAGCTACGGTAATCATTGCATTAAACATTTAGAGGCATTACCTTTATGGTGAAAGGTGTGATATTTATACTGATCATAAAATTTTAAAGTATATTTTCACACAAAAGGAGATGAATATGCACCAAAGAAGATAGTTGGAGCTGATTAAGGATTATGACTGCTCAATCCATTACCACCCTGGGAAAGAAAACAAGGTGGTAGATTCATTAAGTCGACAAGACCATGCCAGTTTATCCATGATGAGGATCACAAAAGATCCAATATTTTTGGATTTAAAAAGGATGGATCTTGGAATTATAATGGAAGGGGAAAAATCTTATCTTTTTCAAATGAATATTCAACCATCTATACATGTGAAGATTAAAGAGGCACAGAAAGAAGATTCGAGTTACAAAAGAAGGTGAGAAATGTTCCTGAATTCAACCTTTATTGTGATGGGATAATAATGTTCAGAAATTGGGTTTGTGTTCCT
Organism: Viscum album; assembly: GCA_963277665.1. Lineage (NCBI taxonomy): Eukaryota > Viridiplantae > Streptophyta > Magnoliopsida > Santalales > Viscaceae > Viscum > Viscum album. The sequence goes on along the minus strand of OY728120.1, from coordinate 1,059,840,730 downwards.
CCCATCCCAGAATTAAAGAGGAGCTACTGGATGAGGCTCATAGTTCTTCATTCTCTATTCATCATGGAAGCACGAAGATGTATAGGGACCTGAATGAGTACTTCTAGTGGGATGGAATGAAAAGAGATGTTGTTGAATATGTCTCTCGATGCTTGGTTTGTCAACAAATTAAAGCTGAGAGACAGAAGTCTAAGGGGATGTTACAACCATTACCCATACCCGAATGGAAATGGGAAAACATCACTATGGACATTGTCACAGGACTTCCTCAAACATCCAAAGGCAATAATGCTATCTGGGTCATAATTGATCATCTTACAAAGTCTGCACACTTCATTGCTATTAGAGAGGATTTCTCTCTGGATCAGCTTGCCAGGATATATTTAAAGGAAGTTGTAAGATTGCATTGAGTACCAATTTCTATTATATCTTATCGGGATCCGAGATTTACCACGAAGTTCTGGCGAAGTCTTCAGCATACTCTGGATAAAGAGTTGAGTTTCAGCACTGCTTATCATCCTCAGACAGACGATGAGTCTGAGAGAACAATTCAAACTCTAAAAGATATGTTGACAGCTTGCTCTATGGATTTCAAAGGTGGTTGTGATCAACACCTACCTTTGGTTGAATTTTCTTATAATAATATCTTTCACTCTAGTATTCAGATTGCTCCTTATGATGCTCTTGATGGAATGAAATCCAGGACTCCATCTTGATGGGATGAAGTTGGGCAATAAAAGCTATTAGGACCTGATCTCGTTAATGAAATGGCCCAAAAGGTCATATCTATTCAACAACACATAAGAGCAGCTCAGAGTCGACAGAAAAGTTATGCCGACAACCGAAGAAAAGACCTAGAGTTTGAAGTGGGTGATAAAGTGTTATTACGAATATCTCCCTAGAAGAGAGTCATGAGATTTGGAAAGAAGGGGAAGTTGATCCCTAGATATATCGGTCCTTTCGAAATACTGGATCTTGTTGGGATGTTAGCTTACCGATTGGCGCTTCCACCAAATCTCTCTCAAGTTCACAATGTGTTCCATATATCTCTCCTGAGAAAGTACATACCTTATCCTTCACATGTACTTAGCTCAGAAGTTGTACCGCTGGAGAAAGATCTTTCTTATGAAGAACAGCCGATAGAGATTCTGGATCGTAGTGAAAAAGTCCTATGAAGCAAGACCACTCGATTGGAGAAAGTTTAATGGAGGAACCACCAATTAGAAAAAGCTACATGGGAGCTTGAGGATACGATGAGGGAGAGGTATCCCCATCTGTTTGTTACAAAGTGACAAATTTCGAGGGTGAAATTCATTTTAAGGGGGGTAGAATGTAACACCTGAGAATTTTATATGAAATATTTTGTTTTTATGTTATATAAATCATCAAATGAATCTTTCACTACACACAACACTGGTTTGGCTTGCTTTACACGCAACCGCGGCCTTCCTCGATAGCTTGCATCGTACGCAATACCAAGTTTCACTAAACAATGATATGATATTATAATATTATTAAAACTTGCCGTTATGAATAGTAATAACCAGTTTTTGAAATTTTATAAATTTTATTTTTCAAAATGGGCTTCATTTTTGGATTCGGAATATCAAAATTAGCCTAGGGTGAAATTTTTGTATTTTCTGAAAACTTTCAATTTTTGATGAATAGTGAAACCACTAAGTGGTAGTTAAAAAACTGAATTTTTCATAAAACTTAATTTTACCGCTTCAGTGAGTGGAATTTCGAAAATCCGAGAGACACGGTTGATGTTAGTAAGTAAAATGTGGTTCAATAAGATGAAAATAATTTTTTGGTGAATAGTAACTTTTTACTTTTCTCACCACGGTTAAAAGTAAATAAGGTAATTAAGGGTAAAAATGATATTATTATTATCCTAACAATGTCCTAATTCTTTTGGATAAGTGTAATTCGACCAAAAACAACCTTAGGAATAAAATATGACCATTTAGGCCCACTTGGATTAGATTAGGACATTTATTATTAATTTATTTAAAGAAGGGTTAAATTAGTTAAAATCAATGTTTAATAAGTAAATCATTTTTCATATGGGGTTATACATAAGATAAATTCGACTATAAATATTAATTAGAAATATAAAAATATTTCATACATAATGGTATTTTATTTGTAATTTTTTGACATTAAATAATTTAATTTATTTATGAAACAATGATGATGGAGTAATTATCTTATTAATGAAATATTGACATAATTGATGTTATAAATACCCAAATAAATGTAATTTGATACATTTTATGAATTACAATAATTTTATAGGTTAATATGACATGTTAGTATTGATTTAATTAACTTGGTTAGAACTAATCATTCTGTTATGATTTTCACAAAAATCAATTACTAAATAGTGTCAAAATTGACATAAAATAGTTTTTAAAACAAATATTATATTATTAATTTTTATTTTATTACTAAAAATCTAAGAATTGGAAAAATGAATTAGATAAGTTTATATATATTAGTAATAAACAACTTGGGGTTCTTTTGTCTTGATATAGTATGTTTATTAACCTTATTGTATAAGAACACAAGAAGACATGGTAAACGTAAAATTATTTTACTTAATGTTAAATCTTAATGATAAGGTTAAAATAGGAACCTAAACTTATCTAAATTATATTGGATGAGATTATTTCTACCCATACCCACCTTATCTTCGAAATATATCAATTTGTAGCTATTAAAAACCGAATTTGACTATATAATAAAATAATAGTTTTAGTTATTCTGAAGGTGCCCCTCTCCTCCCTTATAAAAGGGAACCTCCTCCCTCTCTTCCTCACACCACATAGAGACTTCAAGCTCGACAAAACCCTGCCACTTTCTCCTCTCCACTTCCCTAGAAATATCCTAGAGGTCCTGGTCTTCATCAAAGACCAATTTTAGTGCCCTAAAAGGAGGTCTCAAAGAAGCACTTCAAAGAAGAGGTAATGTCCATTTCTGATTCTTTCATCTTTATTTCTTCGTGCACTTCTTCTTCTTTAGTTGTTTCATTATGAAGTAATAACATCAGTATCACTCATATACTGATATGTTATTATAAGTATGAAACAACCCCATTTCACCATCAATCCATCATATGGAAAATGAAATCTCCACGCGTGCGTACGTACGGAATACCGTCTCCACGCCGTGGTGTAATCTATTTTCCACCACCACCTTACTTGGATTGGTATAATGGGGTAAATGATGACTATATATGATTATTTTAAATTTATATTGATTCTGAAATAGTATACATACACTCCAATACAATTCCATGATCATGGGAACGATATCATCGCTCGTGCATACGTACAGAATACTGTCTCAATGATTTGATGCGACTCATTCTACATGATCTTCATTGCATAATGATTATATAAATGAATTTAATGAATTAATATGATATATATTACACTAATAAAATTCTGGAAATGAGGTATCCATAACCTAAAGAGAAGAATAAGAATTTATTCGACAAAACACGCATAAGAACAAAAAGTAATAAACACCTGAATAAAAGTAGTAATGAAATATTACTAATAAGAAGCTAATAATATGACCATATATGATATCATAACAATAAGTATGATTCTGGAATAAGTCAATAACACTATTTAAATCATTATACAGGTGGTTCGGACACTTATGAAGCAAATCGGACATAAGGTAAGGGAAATATCACAATCTCATTTTTATCCGAGATTGTTTATACTTTTGTATTTACTGGGGTGTATTTTATCATACAAATCCATGTTTCCTCAGTATGTAATATTATTTCCATCCACCTACAATTTTTTAAATCAAATTTTACCCTTCGGTGAGTTTTTAGTAAAGGATATGAAAGGAATCTTTTGTCGTTTTTCGTACGAGGTACTTTTTGACTTTTCCGACAAAAGTACGAAGAATGTTTTTTTTAACTTATATGGCATGAATGGATTTTTAAAACATTATTTCCTATAAGCTTCCTTTACAAGTTTTCAAGTTTATATTTAATCAACTTATTTAGTTGAAATTGTATGACATGTTAAAAATGGAAAATGTTTTTGAATTTGAAAGGATATTTTCCTTATGAATGGAGCTCAAGTGTTTTATCAAAATTATTTTTCATCTAAGATAATATAGGGTTCTGTTTATATCCCTATTATTACATTGATTTGATTATTTTGTGATGGAATTATTTTTATGAATTCCTTTATCTTATATGAATTGATTGATGATGTCACGATGTTTAGGATTCCCATTTTTTATTAAATGGGTTATGCAATGATGAATGATTTATGATTTTGTGGCACACATAAGAATGGTATCATTATGAGATAGGTGGGACTTATATCTCCCTCCAATGCATTGGTTAAAGATTTTATATCTCATGAGATAGACATGGCTGGAATGGTAGGTTATACCGGTTCAGTGAAACAGGACTGAAATGGGGAGTGAACTCGGTTCAAAAATGGACTTTCTCTACTAAGATAGTCTTGGAAATGAGTCTTGACTAATAAGAAATGATTCAATATGATTATGTGTGTATGCCAAAAAGTTTCATGTTTTATGTAATGATTATTGGGATTACAATTCACTGCTATGATTTATCCCATGTTATGAAATTATGCTCTCTTTTGCAGGTTACGATTTCCAAAAGTTATGTTCTTATGAATATGATGTGATTGATATTTATTTTGTTTACCCTTACTGAGAATTTGAGCTCACCGTTTTGTATGTTTTATTTCCCCAGGATAGGAAGAAGGTTATTAAGTAAGATATGCCAAAATGGACTATAGATATGATGAAAAAAATGGGAGATAGTGTAGACGCTTTATGAACCAGTTGTTTATGTTTCCCAGTTTCTAAAGACACTATACCTATATGGTCCTTTCGTGGTTTTTTTATATGTTGTAATAAGTATGCTTCAATTTTTAAATATTAACAATGTATGTAAAGTATGGGTCGTTATAAGATATGCATGCATCACCTCAATAGTTTGGAAACCCACCTCTTATTGTCCAAGACGCACCAAACAGTTCAAAGCCTCCTCATTAGCACATACATTTTTCATTAAATAAACAAAAATTCAAAAATGTGTTTTTAGGGGTTACAATTTTATTTATGAGGATGATTTTTAACGTGGTCAAAATTTCATTTGGACAAATTTCCATTAAAAGGGTTATTCAATAGACGGTTTCGTAGAAAACATAAATAGGAAGAAAAAGTCCAAATTTTTTGATCAACTTTGATCAAAGATAATTTTGAAGGTTATGTTTTTAGAAATTTTTTTGGTTAACACTTTACCCAAATCATGGGAGAATATACTTGTTACTTAAACCAGTTCATCATGTAACTATGTTGTGATATTTAGTATTTTGAGTATACTAGTTTGAATGAAGAGGTCAGGTGATATACTCAGGAAGAATCTTATTCAGATCTTTTAGTAAAGGAGGATAGGGTGAGAATCCTAAAAATGAATCAGGGACAGAGAAGTCAAGGTAAGACAAATCTAAGAAGGAAATCCAAATCAAAGAAGATCTAATTTGAATGTCAATATTATGTTAAAAAGGGGATTAAGATGATTTATTATCAGATGAAAATATAAAATAGAATGATAGAAAATCACAAGTTGAAAATTGGGGATATAGATGATCGTGTTGTTAGGACTAAAGGGGTGATAATGTCATTATCTATTACTCAATTAATATTGATTATGATCATTAATGTCTAGTTTTTAATATAATTGTCTTTTTTCACATGGAAACAATGATCGTTATCTTGAAATCTTAGAGCCTAGGTAATTTTGGGATTTCTAGGATGTGTAAAGATTGTCATGATGATGTAACAGGCATGTAGACTTTTTTTAGAACATTACTGAAATCATGAAGATTTTGATGGAAGATCTTAATGCCACTGAGGTTCAAGTGAATCTAATTTCTACTTGTGTTCTTGATGTTAAAGAGATTATCAAAAAAATTTGTGATTTCAAAAAAAATAATTCAAAGGGATCCATGACTGTGGATCTGGGGGAGAAGTAGTCAAGTATGTATAGGACTATATCTTCTATTTCTTGTGATACTTATTCTATCATTGAGTGAATAGTTCCATTCATGTTTTGGAAGTAGAGACTCAATGGAATTAGTCAGAATGGGATTAGTTTTTTGGTAAAGAGATGTCATCTCCCAGATTTTAACATTGTCAAATTAGACATTTTTTTCACTTTATTAAAATAAAATAGATTAGATTGATTTTAAATAGTCATCCTCTACAAATGAATGCATACGTACTTGAATCAGTACATTGGGATGTTTGAGGTCCATTTAAATATAAGATCTATAGTAGAGTTATTTAATTTGTGTCATATATTTATGAAAACTCATGTTAGATTTTGGTTTAGGTTTTGAGTGAAAAAACATAGGTGCCCCGGGTTTTAAAGATATTTCTGTTTCAGTTAAGAGGCTATCTAGTATGAAATTGAAATATATTTTCACTGAATAATGGGTGAGTATTTTGGTTGATTTGATTAGTATTGTAGGTAAAATGGTATTAAACATAAAAAGACATCTCCCAATAAACCTCTTCTAAATAGAATAGATGAGATAATGAACATGAATTTTTTATAATGAGATCACTGTTCTATTTTAGAATCAATGTTTCATGGTCATTTTTGGGGTGATTTTTAATTTGATACTGCTTATACTATAAATATATCACATGTGGTTTCTCTTAATATTGACACTCCTCATAAGTTTTTGTATATAAAAGAGATCAGGTATGATAAATTACATGTTTCTTGGATGCATGGAATTATTTCATGTTCCTAGATATGATATACCAAATATGGATGGTATGTCACGATAGATTATTTATTATTGATATGGACATGATGAGTTTAGGTACAAGTTCTATAACACTACATTGGAGAAATTTTTCAAAAGTATTAATGCAATGTTTTATGAGGATCAAACTGTTGTAGATATTGATGAGTGAGAAAAATATAATTCTCCATGTTCTGATAGTGTTTTCTTTCTTGATCTAGGTTATGATACACATTTACTTCATATTTTTGGTTTTTATGATCTCATTAATGTGAAGAGTGATGATCGGGGTGAATAGGTTGGATTTGATGCTTTTGATGCAAGTTTTGTTTTTGATAATTTGGTTGTAAGGGTTATTAATGAACCCATAGTTCCACTTAAGATGTCATCTTAGCATCATACCATTTCTATTCCATATTCACTTGACGAGTATATACTCATAATTTAAGTGGAAGAACAATAATATTTAATGAGGAAATGGAATGTGAATAGTGGGACATATGGGTTACAACAATGGATGATGAGATGAAATCATTCCACAAAAAAACATACATTTGGGCTGGTGAAGTTAACTACAGGCAATAGAGCATTTCAAAATCAATGGATTTATCTGATTAAGAATGTACAATCCATTTATCTTCCATTTTATAAGGAAAGGATAGTCGATCAAGGGTTCCATCATAAGAATGGTATTAATTTTGGTGAGAGTTTTTCACCAATTTCAAAAATGTATTCCCTTCGGATTGTTCTTGGATTAACTTCTAGTTTTTATCTACATATTGAATAGATGTATGTGAAGATATCTATCCACCATGGAGATTTAGAGGATGAAATTTATACAGAGTCACTAGAGTGTTTTGTTCAAATAGGTGAAGAAAATCATGTTTACATGTTAAAGAAGAGTTTGCATGGTTTGAAGTAAGCTCCATGGAAGTGGGATAATAATTTTGAATCTTTCTATTTTCATCATGGTTTCCAGAATACATATTGTTATCATTGAGTTTTTTTTAGTTATTTACTAATGATTATTTTATTTCACTTTTTCATTATGTTGATAAATTAAAATTGTTTTCAATGGTGCTGCTATAATTAAAAAAAATTCATGATGGATCTTTCTCATTCTTTTTCAACAAAAGACTTGGTGGAAATAGGAGATATTTTTGGAATGTCAATCTCCCATGTCAAAAAGAATAATAAATAGTTGTTATCTCATCAGATATATATTGAGAAAGTTATTAATATATTTTATATTGATTGAGTGAATTTTTTTTATTAATTCTCTTCCAATATGTTTTTAGATTGGTGCATGTTCGTCTCTTTAAACTATTTAATATAGAGAAAATATAAAACACAAACCATATTCATCTATAGTTGGTTGTTTAATGTATGTGATTCTATTTAATAGACTAGATAAGTTTCTTGCATTTGATGTGGTTAGTAGTTTTTTGTCTATAAATTTCGAGAGAGTTGGAGAGCAGTGATGTCTATATTTTTATTATCTTTGTTGTACCTCTAATATGCGATAGGGTTTTGGAAAAAGGGATGCTATTATTTAGGGCCTTATAGATTTAGATATTTATAGAGATATCAATTCTTGTAAATCAATTTTAGGCTATATGATCACATTTTTGTGGGAGATTTAACATGCATTTGTAAATTATAGAGTTGTGTTTCTTTGTTAACCACAAAGTCATAATTTATTACAAATACCAAGGTATGATAAAAAAATTGTGGATGAAAACATTAATCTAAGAGCTCAATTTTAATCAGGATAGATATTTTTTATTTTGTTTTAGTCAAAGTTCTATTTTATTAGGAAATAATTCCATTTTTCATTGTTGTTAAAAACATATAGATGTACAGTTTCATTAGATATGAGATGCACATTATTGTGGAAAACTAAAGATCAAGAAGATCCATAATGATAATGACAGGCTAGACATGATGACCCATAGTTTTCCTAGAGAAAAATTTGAGACTTTCTCACTAATTACATAGTTTTAAGTGATCCCCACTTGATTCGGGGGTGGGGGGGTGGGAGCCTCCTCAATTGGAGAAGTTGTTTTTCAAGAAAAAACGAAATACTCAACAATGTGTTTTTGGGGTTCTGATTTTTTTGAAATGGATGATTTTTAATACTGTCAAGATTTCACATGAACATATAACCTTTAAATGGATGAGGCAGTGTCGTTTTTCATAGAACTAATCAATATAAAGTTAAAATATCAATTTGGTGATCATCTTTGATCGATGATCGTTTTTCATATGAACTTTTTGATATTTCATAACCTGATTATTTATTCGCTGATCTTCTGATCCATATGTTCATACTTTCTTTTCTCTTATTTTGTAGATTATGTACTTTTTTCAGATCTGATTTCTACCTCTCTATTACTATTGAAATTTTCTTCTACTCTATCTAACATTTTTACTATTAAGACCCCTTCCATTTTTGTGATTCTATACCATGTTCTCATTTATTATACTGGATCTTCTTTTTGGACTATTTTTCATTGTTTTTTCCATCATTGGGTATTTAAATGATAAAAAATTATTGTGTCAACAAATTTTATTTCAAAAATTATTTGGCAGTACCAAATCTACTAAATTTAATTTGTCTTGTTTAAATGGAATGAATGTTTTTTTCTAATGAGTTTTTTATTTGATGTACTTTACGTAATATTCATTTTCTAGTTTTAACAACACATATTTTCTATAACAAACCCCACATCCAATTTTCCATCTACTTATACATCAAGAAAGATATCCCTATAGTATGAGTGTGTTGAGAATGTGTCCTGATGGCTGGTGGAGAGGCTGAGGCCGAGGGGAAATTCAATAAAGAATTTTTTATTTAACATTGGGGCCACATAATGAATGTGTAGTGTTTTAAACTTTTTTCATCATAATCTATAGTGTGTTGAATGTCTCTGTCCAATGATCATTATTGTAGTGTCATCTTATCTTATTGGTGTATCCCCACCCTCTATTTCAGATGCCATGGTATTGGCCTCATCATGCTGAAAGTATTGTAAGATGGTGGGACACATTACTGAGGTGTCCAGAACCTGATGATAAGAGATCAATTCATGAAATTGTGATGGTTTTTGACCTTCAACACAACTAGTGGAGGAGTTTATGGCCAACTATGATGTTATATGATTTTTATGAGGTACTAATGTAAAAAAAACTTCCTTTTATCATTTCCACTAGTGCAAAACCTCTCTATGAGCAACATTACATGCTATCTGAACGTTTTGGGACCTCAGGGTTGGGGGAGTTGGCTACAAGGTAAGAGGTAGGAGGGACTACCTGGTATGTTTGATCATAATACAAATGATGGAGGAAGGTATCCCAACTAACCAATAGTCTGTGGTGTAGATGATCCACGAATAATGGAATTGTTGGTCGCCATCCCACACAACCTACCTATCAACTTCAATAAACATACAACTCCAAAACAATGATAGATGATGTGGTGACCACTTTTAAGGTTCATCTTACTCTTAAATATTTTTTTTGTTTTATCATTTTCCTATTTTAAAATCCTTTATTTTCTATTATTCTTGGTTCATAGATCCCATATTGAAAATAGTTATACATATGTATAGATAATTATTGGTTTTAATTGATTATATAATAATTTATTATCAAACTAATTATAAGATTTATTTTTTTAAAAAAATTATTATATTAGGATTGTGTCTCTATGATTCATTTCACTATATCTATATTTCTTTAAAAGTAAATTTTTATCATACAATTTGTTTGTTTATCTGACCTACGACATTCATGGAAAATGTGAAATAAGTACTATTACATTATATTAATTACTAATTATATTAGTTATTTGTAGTTGAATCTAAATAGACACACATATGAAATTTAATGTGTATAATAAAAATAACACAATCAATTTGGAATGATTATAAATTGTACACTATAAAATATGGTATACTAAGGATTTTTTTATAGGGAGTTATGAAAAAACACATCTAACTTATCTTTTTAGAAATTTAATGTTGGTTCATGTATAATTTTTCATTGATGATACTGAAAAATCTATGTTATATAAAATTTTCTCTTATATTTACACATCTCACAACCATTTTCCCCTTATTCTTTATGTCAACCCACCACATACCATTTCATCTATGAAACATTCCACACCACATTCCTATCATAGTTAATGAAAACTCATCTAGGATCATAAACAATGAATTATTCACTTTATTAATTGATTCTACGGTCATCAAATTTTAATTTTACTGTTCCTCCACCTCCTATTGAGCCTCCCATCCTCCACCTCTATTCTCAGTCTATAAATCAATTTTCATGGGCCGCATCTCACTAAATAACTATTATTTCTTCTCTAAATCAACATTTCTATAAAATTTTATTCACAATCAAATTTTTTGAATTTTAAATATAACATGTTTTCTTCATTTTCCAAACCCCTAAAATCATTTTATCTTCATTATTTATTGTTTTACATGTTTTTTAATCATGATAAGATCTCATTAATTTTAGACATCTACTTCGTCAATGATTCCATCGATGTTTCCTCCTTCTAGAAATCTCAAACCTATGTGATTTCTCCTTCTGAATTATTTCCATTTAATTTCTATCGATGTTCATAATTGATTATGATCTTTGTGTTTTCTACTTTATGTAGATACAAATGGTTTATTATTTTGAGACGATTCAACCATTTTAATATCACGTATGTCAAACCATACATTATATTTCTCTCTATATAGATAGATTCCTCACTATAAATGGTTGGAATTTTTTAAAGGTCTTTTTTCCTTCATTTTCATAAAAAATTTGTTTGTATTGGCTCTCTTAAATTTTTTTGGTAGATTCAATTTCTCCACATTCATCATCAAGATCTTCATCTAGGTCATGGTTTCTGAAACTTCCAAATAAATTGATGTTTTTCTTTACATTGGAACTACATATAATATTTATTGTGGTTATTCAAAACAGACTAATGTTTTTCCACTATAGCGACAGTAATCCAACATGAATGGTTCAAAATATTTATTTCAAATGAATTAACAGTGTTTGTAAACTCTGAATACCCATTTTATGTGTTTAGATGTCCTGGACCCAGGTTCCACTCAGAGGTTCCTTGAGCCGGGTGGACCACCTGGCCTCATAAACATCTCAATCAATTCAAAAGGCTACAGACTAGAAATGATGGCCTTGGGTGTTTTTGTGGGGATATTATTCCCTCAATACTAGAGCATATCACAATATATAGATAAGATAATATGTTAATAGAGGAATATGTGTAAACATGTTACTGAGCATAAGCCAATTGAATAATAGACAACATGAACAACTAGTAAAAATACTCAAAATCCCATGATACATGTCATGTCTCTAGAAATCTAGAAAATAGGGATACATAGAAACATGATGTATAGGATATACAAAAGTAGAAAAAAATAAACAAAAAACTATCCAGTATCCCAAGACCTGGATGGGTCATCTACTACCTGGCTCCATCCTATTGCATGCAATCAATATCAAGCGTCTGATTATGTACAATTCCATTTTTGATCAACTGGATACATGTAATCTAACCGAGTAATAATGGTTCTTGGATAAGGTGAGTGATAAATCTTAGTAGGCCACCACCAATGACGTCTATGACATCAAATCCTTTTAATATAATATGAAATTGAGTGCATGTATGCATATATAAAATAAATGAAGTAAAGTAACATATATACCCATTTATCTTCTTTAGCCTCAGCTAGTGTCTGAATATGATACCAATTAAATTATTAATTACATAATAGTTTATATATTTAAGACATGTTATGAATACCCAGCACTGACATCCGATAATAAAAATAATAAAAATAATTTTAAATGTTCCATGTTGTTATAAAGCATCCATGATGATAATAATAATGTAAGGGATCCCTGGTAATATCCCAGGCATCCATGACCTATGGGGTTCATCCAACTCTAGTAATAATTGTATCTTTTCTATAAGGGATGGAATGTAATCCAAGGGAAAGAACACAAGGAATTCAACAATAATAATTTTTACTATGTCTCTAGAGTTCATCCTTGGTAAATGAAGGTTAATTTGTGACATGGCCCAAGGGTGTATCCAAGGCTCCTAATGCTTGTTGAAGTAATGCTATATCCAAGGATTTTATTCAAGGAATCATGTAATAATGATAAAGGGGCAATCTAAAAGTTTAATACTGATCATCCATTGATAGATATGGATCGAGATCCACAGTGGTTATCAACCATAGAAATTATCATCCCTGAATTATAATAGAATACAAGAGTGCTCATGGAATTCCCTAGGGTATCCATGGATAGATCATGTCTTACCAGTCTTATGATCATGTCAAGGTCCTTATAAAATTAGGAACCATATAATCAATTCATTTAATTATTTATTCCTTGTAATAATCATGCCATTTGATAATCCAAAGGGTCCGTTCAATTCCTTTCATTTGTGTGACAAGGATATTAGGACGTGAGACCATTTATTAGTTTATAAAAAATCAATCAATCCATTAAGACCATTCCACTACCTTCCATCATACATGGAAAGGGACGATATGAAATGAAACCAAAAATTATTTTACATTTAATAAGTCCGTGTAAAATACTTGGAATACATTCAAATTTAACCATTTAAGATTTATTTATCATGTTTAATAAAATACAATATAATGTGGTAGCGATAAAAATATGTGTGCTATAAATTATAAATTCCTTTAATAATTAAAAACCTTGATTTATTACTTTCATGTCAAGGAATTTCCGAACAGTGGGGCAGATAATAATAACATGTATCTGAAACCACGACTATAGAAAGACCCTACATGGGATGGATATCATTGAATACATAACTTCCAATGGTTGATTAGATATTTAACCATATTCATAGAATGTGGTTCAAATGATGAAATGTAATGAGAATAAATTTAATAGGTCATGCCCAGTGAAATTTGTGCACACAGATGGACATTTATAAATCAAAGAAACTTAAGGGATGAAATATATACCACCTACCTTTTACATGCATGAATCACTTCATCTAGTATCAACCTCTAGTTTGGCCTATATTGGAATAGATCTTAAGAATGGTTCAATACCACAAAAATAGTTCATATGATATAGAATATAAATAACATAATCGATAGAAATAATATATACCAACAACTAAAAATAATCAATGATATTTCGAAAGTGGATCCAACAAGATGAATGGGGATTCTATTGGACTCTGAGATAATTAACTATATAAAAATATATAATAGATAGATTTGGGAGATCAAAGAGGTAGAAAATGAGAAACTATTTTCCACTAAATAGAAATTTAGTGGAAGGAAGAGTTAAAATATTTCATTAGTGGAGTTTCTCTAAATTCACCCAAAAACAGAGATCACATTCTTTTTCCACATGGTTTCCTATTCAATGCACCAACCTCGAATGATATGTTTTAGGGAGGTTCATTCAAACAGTTAGGCTGCATGGCTAGGGAATCTTTTTTCCATCCTTGAAAACCATCTCTGTAATAATATCTACAATTTTTTCATGGGTGTGTGGCCCATGGTGCTTGGTTAGGTAAACCTATGAACCCTACCTCACCCTACTTTCCAAATTACCATTTTTATAAGTAACCAGGTTTCATGTGTGTCAATGTTTCTACAAACCGTGTGACCAGTCTATTTCTCCCAAAAATTATGGGTTTCGGGATCTAACCAAGCATCAGACATCCTTGAGACACCCGGTAACTCATTTTGTATCCGCATTAGGTTTAAAATAATGTATTATACCAAAATTAAGAGGATCTATATATGAGTGAAAAATAAATTTATTATAGTCTTACCCCTTATAGGAGTTCATTTTCGAGTTCACCTTCCATGGGAAGAGAAAAACTGGTGGAGAACAACTCTTGTTTCAAGGCATGTACGTCGGCCTCCCACTCTAATGTCGCATCCTATACACACCTATTTTTCCTTATCACCCATACTATATGGATATTCTAGCCTCTGAGTGACTTTGTGATCCAGTCAATTATGCATCTAGGATACTCCTCAAATGAAGCAACAGTAATAAACTCAACTTCCTTGAGATAAAAAATGTGAGATGGGATGACATGATAATGGAAAATCTGTTTAATGTGAAAGGATTAATGAATTAAATGGTACCTATTAGGTAATATAAACCAATTATCTAATACAATACCTCTCTCCAAGATTCCAAATGACCATACATAATAATGTGACAACCTCCCATGCCACTATATCTATCTATATCATAGTCTGGGAAATACTTGTAAGAAAATGTGATCCCCAACCTCAAAATCTTGAGTTTGTCTATGGTGATCAAAAACATATTTCAGTCTATACTGCAAAATAGACATATGATTTCTAATCAAATGAACCTACATTGATGTCTCCCACATGATGGGAGGCACTAGTAGGGATTCCTCTCCTACCTCTAAATGGAATATGGGTGAAAAAACGCCAACTATAAATGCCTAAAAAGGATCTATTTTTATCACCACCTAAAAGATATTATTTTATATTAACTAAACTATAGGGATATTGTTCTCCCAAGATCCAATGATATCAAGGACACATTATTAATGCCTATCCATTAGAATGTATTTTTTCCGTTCCGTTTGACCATTAGTCTGTGGGTGAAAAGCATTGCTTATAAGAACTTTTGTACCCATATAATTAAGAAATACCTAAATGAATTGTGATTTTAAACGAGAATACCAATATGTAACTATAGTACAAGGGTCCTTTGTAGTCATATAATTTTGAAGACATAAAATTATATTTTCTCATCAACTAAGAATGTCTACCGTATATGAAGGAAGTGGGATATATTCATCAAATTGTCATAGACAACCCAATCGATGTCTCTACAATGAGGAGACCTTAGTAAAATAACTAGAACGTCCATGGAAACATCATAGCATTTCCATTTTGAGACTAGTAGAGACTATAACAATCAAACAAGTCACTAGTGCTCTCCCTTCACCTAGATAAGGTGGAACACCAAATGATAAAGCCGGCTATCTAATGTTTCATCCCGGGACAACAATAATGGCATTGTATATCTCGATAATAATTGCATATGTAGGGATGAAATTCCCACTGAGAAGCGTGGGACTCCCACATTAAATCATCACTCATATCTGTAAGGACCCAGATACATCCTTGTATTTGAAGAACATCATATCTATCCATATACCAATCTGGTGGTGGGGAATCTCCAGAAATACTATAACATTGAACCAATCCATTAAGAACTCAAAATTTACTAATCTTCACCTTATCATATAGGGATGATTTAACTGTAAATGATAATAGATAAGAGTAATTGTGCCTATAGTGAGATTTCATATGCTTCTCAGAAAAGAGGGCTATCAATTTCATTTCACCTCTAGCTTCATTTATAGACTATCCTGAATTTTCTAACATTGCACATCAGCTACCTCTTTCCATTTTCTAGGAATATTGAACAAATAAAAATCGAAGTCTTGAATACACTCTTCCCATCTCTTCAATCTATGGTTTATGTCATGCTTTGTAAAGATATATTTGAATCTCTTATGGTCCATATACACTACAATTAACTCACGCAACATATAGTTTCTCCCATAATGTATGGCATTAACTACTACGATCTTGAGGCCATGAATTTGGTGATTTATATCATAATGCATCAGATTTTGAGATCCGTATGAAATTAATATATCCTCTTACATCATCACTACTCACATTAAAATTCCATATGCTTCACAGAACCTAATATATCCTCTTCTAGGTTCTGGAAGAATCAAAATAGGTTTTGAGACACTCCTCCATTTCATTTTATGGAAGGATTTCTCATATAGTTTTAACAATGGGTACCTAACAATTTTGTTTTTACGAAACATAATGGGTTCATCAAGGAATGATATTTCATTTATGAAATTCATGTAATATCCAGCCAACCCCACAAAATTTTTTAAATCAAAAAACTTCTCGGGTTTCTCCATGGAAACCACATATCTTTCCTTCTCTGGGACAACATATACTCTGTATTCTAAAATAATATAACCCATGAAGTGGACCATAAATATCTAGAACTGTCACATATCTGGATTGGCATAAATATGATACCCTCTCAGTGTACCCATAATGATCTCAAGTTTCATAACATTCTTTCTATGATTATGAGAATACACTAACATTTTATCCATAAGGAATATAAAAGAATACAGATAGAGGTGGAACCCCATATTACTGAAATCCTTGAAAATGATATGGATTTTCTTTAGACCGAACAATATAACACAATACTCACACAGACCATACTTTCTATGAAAAGATATATAGGGTATGTCTAAAAATATGAATCTTACCAGATGACTACTCAATATCAAGTAGATCTTGAAAAACACCTGAGCTCCTTAAATCGAGTCAAAAAGAAAATCGATTGGAGGTAGTGGTTATCGGTTTTTTATATTTTGATGGTTCACTGGTATATAATTCATACATAAATGAATATTCCCGTAAAACTTCTTTGCAAAAATAATAGGCGAACCACAAGAGCATATGCTAGGACATATAAAATCCTCGATATTTAATTGTCCAATTGTGTCCGGATATCCTAGAGCATTGTAATATTCATCCAGTATGGACAAATAGACACTAAAGCTACTCCTAGAATGAGAACAAACATAAGATCTACCTCCCTCTCAGAGGTTGATCAAGAAAACTCACCGTGATAAAAGTCTATGAATCAATCTACTATAGAAGGTAATTTAGACAATGTAATCTATGATCCTCAATGAAGAGATTAGAAATATTGGTGATCACTCCACCTATCCAATAAAGCTGTGTTCCAACACTTCCTTCCTAATCATCTCACTCATGAATTTTTATATAATTGATTTCCTCTGGTGATATAAATTTTACCCTATGGTGATAACAATCTATAAATGTGTGATATAGAACCAACCAATCCATCCAATGAATGACCTATAATCATGACATCTCATACTAAAATTGGTCCCATAATAAAGGGTAATCACCTACCTAAATGGAAATTTCCCTTCACTATTGTATTCCCTCCAATTGTACACCCAATGGTGTATTGGGGGTTATTACACAATAGTAATAATGTATTTACAACCCAAGGCTTCTATTGATAGATAAAGAGATTAAAGATTGTAATGAAACTATATTAAATAATTAGGATACTATATCAGATGATAATAGAATAATACCTCATATTATATACTTTCATGCACTCTGATGCTCATTTAATAGATGAAATGAATTCAACTTACCTGATCTATTCCCATATGCTACTTTTGGACTACCCAGAGTATGAAAGCTCTATTGGAACTAAGGATATGGAGTCTGGATACCATTTCCAAATCCTCCTCCTCATCTAGTCCTACTGGTGTTACTACACCTACCCGAAATATGTGGCATAAAATAACATTCCCCGAAAAGTGGAGCTAGTGCTGATCATTTTCCACTTGAAGTTGATGGAATGGTTTGACAGAATCACTAATGATGCCCCATACGATCACAAGATCTACACTCCTGAGGTTTTCTATCACATTGATACATTAGGATAACCTTTAATAAACATTGATGGTACTCCATATTGCTACCAGTATAAGGACACTATTTTCCAATACCTTAATGAGAAACCTCGAGTGAATGATTCCTGCTACGAGAAGAACTACAATCCTACCATGTCACTGATCCTCTATTTCTACTTCTATTTCTATCCCTTAGGTTGTGATTAGTGATAAGATACTGATTTAATATTTCAAAAAATGTAGCTATGTGAATAGAATTCACCCGAGTACTGATGGTATAATGAATCCCATCCTTGAAGAGTCTATCACATGAAAGCTCATCACTAGGTAGAAGCAGTGAAAAGTGCTATAACTTAGAGAAACATTCCAAATTCTCCATGAATAAAAAACACACCAATCTAGATGAATAAAATCTCTAGCTATGTTATATCTCATCAACTGTGTAAATAAGTAATTATATAATACATTCAAGAAATCAACAAATAGCATTCTCTAATGGTGACCTACCAGGGTAATTACCTCCTACAAGTGTTTGGTCGAATCACACATCATTTAAGTTGCAAGATTGACGCTATGCTCAGGAGAAATCATTAGATTATAAAATATATAAAGTGTAGCCTTTATCGAATTCTCATCAAAATGTGGACTTTCATCCCCTAGGAAGTTTCTAGAATGCTACTTCTGGAACATATGGGTCAGATCTACCATCGTAGGTGTAGATCATGAGTCAACATTCATAGACTACATTAGACATTGGAAAAAATTATGAAATTTTCTGTCAGTGACCATTTCAGGTATAACAGGAAGTTCCTCAAGTTGAACACATGGATACATGAATGGATATTTAGGGCCCACCACTTCGGATGCATGGTCATCACCACCCTAATAATGCATAATACAAGGTCATCATAGAGGATTTAGCCTAAAAATTAAAATAGCATTCCTCATAAAAAGACACAATTAGATAGATAGATATAATAATGAAAAAAGAATGATATCCTTGTTATTGTACCCCAACTACCCTCTTAGATTCCAATGTATTGGTATCTTCTCAAGTATAATTTTCAGGGGTCCCAATAGATGAATGGTCAGTATTTCCTTACTTCTTCATTTACTATAATACATTTATTTCATAAGAAAGATTATTTTTATTTCAGTATACATTCACTTATATTCATAAATTGTGGTTCATTTAAAATGGATCCCCATTCCCACTAAAACCAGGCCCATACACCTTATCACTGAAATCGACACCCATTTAATTCAATTATAATGGCTTGACTCAGTAAATTACCCATTCCATACCCTAACGTCCCATACAACTCATTAATTCAAACATTAAATCACAGTATAACATAAAAAATAAGAGAATGAAGAGTATAACTACCATATATTACCTCAATAGTCATAGACTAAATAGGAAAATGAAACAAGTGAAATGAACCTATATTGCATGGCATGTTCATGTCATGTGAATTCATGGTTTCTATGATTATGAATGAAACAATTCTCCTTTAGCTTATATCATCAGGACAAGGTTGAAATAATTTCATCAATCATAATAATATCAATAACTATCACATATCATGTGTGTCACTCTTCAGTGTAATGATATCTACGGTAATAGGAAAAAGAAGAAAACCTATTATAATTCAAGAAACCTGGAATTTTCCCTAATATTGGGTTAGTTATACCCAATAAGAGATTATAACCATTTAAAAGTGTTATTAATCACTAGTATATTGTCTCTAATTAGTAAATAAATAATGAAATGGATTTGATGCATCATTGAAACATCCTAGACCTGGGTGCCACATAGAGGTGCCCTGGGATCAGTCGGGAACATGGCCTCAAGCACATCTCCCTAAATCCAGAGGCTTCAAACTAGTAGTGAGGTCCTTGGGTGGGTCCATGGGGATACTATTACATTATTATGAGAGTGGGGTACAATGTATAAGTAAGATTATAAATATATATAAAAATAAGTATAAACAAAATTCGTGGTAGAATTAAACTAAATAATAAGTAATAGGAAAAACTGGTTATAATAGTCAAATGATGATGATATATTTCATGTCTCTAAAATGCTGGAAAACATGGATATAAAGGACCATATAGTACATGATATATAAAATTAAAAAATAAAACAAAAAAATCACAATTATCAAGCCTCTCCCCAGTCATCTTTATCTGAGATCCATCCTAATGAAATCATGAAATATCATGTGTCTGAAGAAGCAGACTCTTCTTTTTCAACACCTACTTACATAGAATAATCCTTGGTACCAATGGAATCCTGGATATGGTGTGAGATAAATCTAAATAAACGACCAACAATAGCATATATAACAACCAATCTCTGTAATATAAACTAAAATAGTGTACATGAATGCATATATAAAAATAAAGTTGTACAATAATGAAAATATTGATGTACCCTCTTTATCCTTAGCTAGTGTATTAACATGTGTCAATATCATTTATTAATTATGTTCTAGTTTATATATTTCATCCACATGAGGCATTCCCATCACATACATTCTAACATAATAATAATAGTTATGGATCCATGTTATAACAAATAATCCATGATTAAAATAATAATGAAAGAGATCAAAGGTAATATCCAAGAAATCTGTGACCTTAGGGGTTGATCCAAATTAGGTAATAGTTGTATCTTGAGTATAATGGGAATAGTTTTTTTCCAAGGGTAAACACCCATGAATTCCACAGTAATGATTCTAACAGAGTCCATAGAGTTCATCCAAGGTAAAATTTGATAAGCAGTGACTAGGCCCATGTGTGTATCCAATGTGTTCATGTTTTCAGAAGTCACACTACATCCATTGATTGTATCTAAGGCATAATATAATAATGATAATGGAGGTATCATCTGGTGTAATATCGGGAATCCACTAATATAAATGGATTCGATTCAATGGTGGTTATCAACCATGTAAACATGAATCCATGAATTAGAATGGAATCCATGAGTGCTCAAGACATTTTATTAGGCATCCAAGGCTGGATAATGTCTGACCACACCTATGATAAATTTTTTTCATATACAGTTAGTCACCATTTAATTGATTCATCTAATTAATTATACATTTAATAATCATTCCATTTAATAAGATAAAGGGTTCATTCCATTCTTTTCATTTCTGTGAATTGTCTACAAGGACATGAAATATTTTATTAGTTTTTAGAAAAAATAATTAATTCATTAGGATTATTACACTACCATCCATAATACATGGAAATGGGTTCTAAAAACAAGAAACCAAGTATTCATTTGTATTTAAATAATCCATGCCATATACATGGTATACATTACAATTTATTTATTTAAGATTTATTTATGAAGTTTAAGAATGTACCTTTGAATGGTCAAATGGTATGAATAAATGTGACATTAATTAATAATTCACTGGTCTAATAAAACTCTTACCTTTAAAAGGTAATGTCAAGGAAAACTTTAAAGGTGCCACAAAGAAGATTAAAAATCCAACAAAATAAAAACTATGAAAATACCCTACATTGGATCAATATAATTGTGGATGTAACCACCCCAGTTGATAACATATTTATCAAGGGTCGTAGAATGTGGTGCTAAAAAATATAATAATGTCACATCAATTTAATAGTTTAGGAATAGTGATATCATTGCACTAACATATAACCTTCGAGATGTTTTCATTTTCCCATTTTTTTAAATAAAATAATAGTTTTTTAATTATTTAGTTATGTTAATGACCATATACTTTGTAGTCATAAGAATATCTTCATCCAGTATTTTCCTCTTGTTTTGGTTGGATTGGATGAGATTTGATGAAGGTATCAATGACCAAAAAATAGCTAATATGAGCCTTCAAAAAAATAGAAACCTCTATATAAATAAGAATATCCAACAACTAAATATGAATAAATTACATAATGGTGAAAAACCACTAGAATACTGAGGATTTGATAAAACATTGGATGGACAAATAAGATCAAAATCTCTAACAGATAGATTTTTGAGCTCAAAAAGGGAGAAAACTTTCCACTGATATATGTTGGAGAGAAAATGATTGGAAGGAATATTTGAAAGGTTTCATAAAGGTTGTTTTCCTAAAATGACCCAAAATAGGCATATCTTGTTTTGGCTACTCTATTGGACAAAACATGAGCTAACCGTGTACCATATGCTATTGGGATGGGATTTCGCATCGTTAACAAAACTATGTGAAATCCTTGTAAAAAACATCATTAAAATGTGTATAGTTTTTTCATGGGTTTTTCCCCCTTGATCAAGGTTAGGGAAAACCGGTCACCCTAAATCATGCCAATATCCATCTCTACACAGATAGAAGTAACTATCTGGCCTTCCGGACATGGTTTCTACTAACCAAGTGTGTAACGAACCATCCCGGGTCGACCCCAAACCAAGAACCCAAACCGATTTGTAGCATGGCCTGAAGGGCGTTCATGATCTGTATGGGCAAGAAACTAATTTCGAGAATAATTGGATTATCTTAGGGAATAATTTTTTCCAAAAAATAAAAAAACCAATAGTGGAAAGAAATATATAGCCCAACACATGTTTATATAAAACTAAACATGACAATAGTTTTTTACAGTAACCAAAATAGTAAAACCACTTTATAAAAGATCTAAATGAACTAGGAAACTAAACATACTCCATGGGACCCTACTGGTCACTCTCTAATTCAAAGATCACTAGTCACCCCAAGAAACCTAACTCAAGATGAAACCTACACATGGGTTAAAAGAATGAAACCTATAGGTGTGAGTATTTAAATTTTATAGGCTGGTCCAAAAATATATTACCAAAACACTTCATTTAAAAAAAATATCAATTTCATGTTTTAAATACCATATAAAAAAGTATGAATTTATCAATATTTTACTTAAAAACAATGCAGGAACCATATCCATTATTCATTTCAAAAACTAGATTCATTATATGAGTGTGTCGTTATCATTTTCAATTGGAATGTGATGTCTATATTTTCAACATGAACAAAGAGGGTAAAACACATTAATAGAAACCAATTTTCATAAGCATTATTTAAATTCATCCCATCACATTTCGAGGGAAACAAATACACATGACTGTGAAATAGTAGTCACAAAAAAGGGAAATGAAAATATAAAAACAAGTATTACATTCATCACTGCAAGAATCTAAAATCCAATAGACATGGGTTAACCTAGGAGATCATGAATAGTCCCACAAACATCTATACCAGAGACCCAAACCTCATTGACATGTCACAAATGAAGAAATTAAAACACTAAATATGAATAGAAATCCTTTCTCATGTAGGATGAGAGAAAATAACATAGTAATAAACCCAATATATCCACCTACAATGGGAAAAAAGATAGTACAATAACCTACCAGCGAATAAATCATTCTCAGAAAATTATCTCAATATGCCTGGTTCACATGTCTTTAGAATTTAATGGGGGTGAGCCAAATTATGAAAATTGAGCATCCAATCACAACATATATATTTATATATACAATTATCCACAATAGGCCTCACCCTAAGTGTCCCCACTGATTTCTCTCATGCCTTACAATAAATAGATCACAAAGGATTCCAACCAAGAAACCCTTATAATGGAACTTGGGGATTTCTCAATAAGTACATACTATCCATTCCAGGTCAACAAGGCATGAAAAGCATCCAATGGTGGTTTTTATGACAAACCCTTTTCATCATTTTCACAAATTAGCCTACTAGGCCCTTAATCATTTCTCAAAAATCTAACCGCTAACAAAAATACATCCCATATTTCAAAATAGGTATCAATCACACCATTACCATGTAAAATAATTATAAAACTCATTCAAAATACTTCAATCACAATTTAAAACCAAAAAAAAATCTATGAAAATGCCAACCAGGCCACAATTCATCATCGCTTGTCAAATAAATTTCGAAGGACAAATACACACTTCTTTTTACATAAAACCCTTTGATGACCCTTTCAAGAAACCCCAAATCATCACTTCACATTCTTAATATTTTTTAGAAAATCCAAACCATACTTTTCAGACCGTAATATACTCACAAAATCCAATCAGGCATTTCTCTAAATAGATGGAATAAGTTATTTATCAAAACAATTACATTTATCATGATACAAGGCATAAAACACCACTTTTCACAGCAAATTATTTTTCCAAAGAACACACAACAACATTTATAATATATATATGGTTTTTAAATCATAAAATAAATGAATCCAAAATAAAAAGGAATTTATAAGGGAAATCCAACATCAAACCCATGGTGGAAAGGTAACACACACTTGAAAACACCCGTTTGTGGGTTCCGAAACACCAGATCTACGAAGACCAGGACTAAAAGAAAAAAACCCCCATAAAAGACCATGGGATATTAGATCCCTAGGTCTATAATGAATAAGGCAGAAGATAAAACCCTGAAATATTAGAAGAAGAATAAGGAAGGGGGAAGATAAAAGAGAAACATTTGATGAAGAAATTAAGAACCACTAACCTTTGGCGATAAATCGGCCAAAAGGTTTCCAAAAACGAGGTAGAATTGAGGTAGGGATCCCTATAGTTGATACCTAACACCAATGAATTAAAATTATAGGTGTAATCATTTAAATAAAATTTATAAAATTAATTTATTAATCCCATAAGTTGTTTCTCGGTTTTGAATACCATGCACAAACCATGTGAGGGTTGCTCGAATTAATCTGAAACATTTCATGGTTAGGTTTCATGGTTTTGGAAAAACATTATCAATCCATGAGGCCTTAAAAATTTTCCATATAACCTCAAATGACAGCCCAAACACTTGGGAACCCCACTAAAAGATTCTTGAATGATTTAACCACAAAAAGGTGACACTATTGGTGTCTAAAACTCTCCAACATGTCGCTTTCTCCAAAGAAAAACCTAGAAAAACCAAGACTGAAATATTATAAAATTTAACCACTGAAAAACTCTACCCCATCACAGCCATGATATTAAAAAAAGACCATGATTCCTTAAAAACCAGACCATTAACCAAAACTGAAAAAACTAGGTGTGATATTTATCCCCACCAATAATGATTTCCCCCCTGTAAAGCCATAACACTTTCTAAATGAATGATCAATTACTAAGGATTCCACATCAACATGATCTAACTTACATGACTAAGGAAATTTTCCCTCACAAAAAAATGAAATTTAATCATCTTTCCTGAAACAAAACAACAACTCAAAACCACCTCCTGATAATCAACTAAAGGGTCAAGCCACCACATCCACAACCAATATGACAAAAAGACCATTGGGCCTTCACCCAATAAACCCAAAACACAATATAACCAAAGGAAAAACTAAGAAATCAAAAACATCGAAAGAATGATACTTCTCCTGAACAAACAAAAAAACAAAACTAGAAATAAATCACCAGTAGAGAGTATTCTTTAATGGACACCCCACCATTTCAAAATTAATAGAACATGAAAAATTATTTAGAGTAAACTCCACAAGACCCACGATGGGTCTCCCCACAATTAAGAACCAAATATCAAATGATAATTCGAATGATATAGTATCAGGCGACACCCACACATGTCCACCAAAACAACCCCACAACAACCTACCAGACCAAGCTAAAAGGAACATAGCATGAACATTAAAACCATACTCTCCTGAATGGAGGGGGCAAGAACTAGGCCAACACTTTCTACATGTATCAAAAACCCCTACCACTATGGGTGAGGAGGGAAGGGGCCGAATTATTGGACCACTAAAACAAAAAACGACAACTACACAACACTCGACTCCTATGAATGGGTTAAACTGAGACCGCACCTGAATCACGTGGGTAGTCCACACAAGGACACTAATCAGAAACCTACATTTAAGCTGGAATATTCACAAACATTGTATGATGGGTATTTCAACCATGCAATTTGAAACTTGGGGAATCCTTCATTGATAGAGGGTCCATAATAGGAATACTGAAATTTCATCATCACAGCGGTAGAGGCACAATCTTATCCCGAATTCTGAAACATCCATGATTCCTGACTACATTCCAGCATCACTCTAGGACCAATGGATGGAGAACTAATGGATAAAGAATATACTATCTTGCAGTCCGGAACTGCTAATCCCAAATCAGAACATACATCATATTACTATATAAAATAAAATGATCGAATACTTATGGACTAGAAACAACAATTCCATTGAAAACAGGAGTTCACAAATGTACTGACACATCCCTTAAATCAGAAAAAACCAAAACAACATCATAAAAACCTCTTGACAATAGTTCCCTTAGAGTATAAGTAAACATACAAAAATAAAAATTAAATAGCTCCCCAACAACACATCATTTCTAGTACATTCTTCCATATCGCATTCTAGAAATTCCTTGACAACATCTTTTTAAGTTACCCAAGCATACACAAGCATGGAACAACTTAGGAGTACATGGACATGATGGACTCTTGTATACCAGTATTCCACACTGATAGCAGAGAAAAAAATCATTCCTATAGGTGGATGAGTGATCTCTTGGTCTTTTTATTCCATGACCTACTCCATCAACATTCAACTGCTTTTGCATTTCCATTCCAATAAATTCACCACAACATCCATGAATTGAAGGAGGGAGGAACACTTTGAGAACATAAACCATCAAAACATTAACCTAAAAATATTTCCTCACCACATCTGCAAAAGAAGTTAGATTGAGTTCCAACAAATTTAATAGAAGATCTGGATGGAGCCCCGCCTCGAAACATCAAGCCTTCTTAGAGTCATCTATGACATAAACTAAATCATAAGGAACTAGGCCCAAAAGGCAATGGAAATAGTCTAACACTAACCCATCACCCAACTATATACATAAAAACTCAATCCCATTTTTCACCATTTCCCTCTCAGAGAATTACTGACGAATGAACAACTCCTTGAAGAACTCCCATGTAAGATCTTCCTAAGACTTGGTTTGAGACACTGACTTGCACAATATCCATGATGAACCTTAACGCATGAAAGATTCAAAATTATCCTTCAACAACTTGGGAAACTAGATGAGGCTAATGTTCCTTTAAATCTTTCACATCCACTCTTCCACTTCGAGAGGATCCTCTTTCCCATAAAATAGAAATGAATTTAGCTCCTGAAAATTAAGAATGAAATCCCTAGGTTGATCATCTAGAAATCCTTCTAATGGGGAACCACACATAGCCTCAATATAATCACCCAATGAACCTCCATTGGGATAACCACTGGATAAAGAAAATTCAAAATCTAAATCAAGACCATCTCAACATCAAAAATCCTCAAGAACAAACACCACCTAGCTAACACAATTTGAACATAAGAAAACAAGGTACCATAACATGAAAACATTCTTTTTGGAATCCTCTTAAAATTAAAACAACCATGGTTAGTTTATCACTCCCATTGGTATTCCATATAACCTCATTCACATGCATGATTTCATTCCACTTCGGGAACCCATCCACTATGTCATATCTGGCATCCATTCACATTACCACAACACCCATGCATGTAAGTTCCCATAATAACCCCAATGATGAAATAAAACAATCTCATTTCTCAAAAAAACCATTCAATCCATTTCAAAAATCATGAATCTTTTGGAATCCACCAATTATCGGGTTAAAACCCATCAAAAAATTTTAAGCAAGGTATCTTTTCACAATTTGACTACCAAAAAGGAAAAAACACTTTACAGGAAAGCATCAACCACTCAGAACCAATTTCTATAACAAGTTTATCAAATTAAAAAACTTTTCAATAGACCAAAACACATCAATTAAAACAAAATCTAAAATCACTTTAAAATAATTCATGTATTCAAAACTTTTCATTTCGACAAACCATAAGTTTAGATTAAATAGAAAAAAACATCCAATCCCACTAAATAATTTCAACTTTACTAATATATTTTCTTCCCAAAAACCAAATATTAAAAAACATTTCTTATGTTAAATTTTGAAAACCCACATTCAACTATTCTGAAATCCTACCATTCCTTTGAAATACATTTCTACAATTCTTTCACAAGGATTTTCAAATTAATATTCAGAATTCAAGGAAGGTCCAAAAGACTCATTTAAGGGAACTAGTTTTAGTGGGAGAATTGGCTATATTGTTGGAGACCATATTTCAAATTCACCATCAAAATTGAGATCCTTATTAGGACCACACCCTATCTCCAAATGGATTTCTAGGCCCTACGAGCTCACTTAGTCTAATAGTCAAACTCCCCTTTCCATATCCCAATCCCCAAACAACCCCTAAGAACCAAAGAAAGTAAAAAAATGGACTTCCCATGGACACCGGAGGACCAGAACGAGCAAGATTTAATTCCTCTCTTCCCGAACCTACCCCTCAAGTTTTGAAAATCCTACTCCATCTCCCATGGAATCCCTAAATAATAAGGATGCTCTGAAAAGAATGTTCCTCTAAGAGATGACCTGACTCTGATATAATTTGGTTAAGATCCACCCTGGGTTGACCATGAACCGTGCACCCAAACCAATTTTTTTCAAGGTGCAAAGGGAATTACTGATCCCTATGGGATGGAAACTTGTCCCTAGATTCAATATATTATCCAAGGGAATGATTTATCCCAACTATTAAACAAAACAAACATGGTAAAGAAATGGATAGCCCAATGAAAATTTATATAAAACTAAACTGATCTAATTTTTTTATAAGAACCAAAATCGTACAACAACTTTAAAAAGAGATAAAAAACCAGAAAACAAAACTAACTCCATGTGACCCCACTGGCCACTCTCCAATGCAACAAAAAATCATCGCCCAAAGCGACCTAACACAAGATGAAACCTGTATATGGGATAAAAACAGAACAAAACTATAGGATTGAGTATTAATTCTCAATATGCTAGCACAATAATCTATTACCCAAAAACTACAATTTAAATAAAAGAAACATCAATTTAAATATTAAATTTCAATATATAAAAGTATGAATTTATCAAAATTTTACATAAAAAGAAAGTATAAAACACTTCCCATATTCATTTTCCAAAACATGATTCATTTCATTTGTGTATCGTTAGCATTTTCAAGGGGAATATGATGTCCAGATTTTTCAAGTTTTACAAGGAGGGTAAAACAAATTACACAAAAACTATTTTTATAAACTTTATTTAAAATCATCATATATCATTCCATGTAATTCATTACAATATGATTCGTAATATCAATCACACATCAAGGAAATAGAAAATAGAAAAATAAGTATCACATTCATCACCAGAAGAAACTGAAAGCCAGTAGAAATGGGTGAATAAAAGAGATCAAGAATAATCTAAAAGACCCTAATAGATGAGACTTCATCCATGTTGACATGTCACACATGATGAAATCAAAACTCTCAATACACCATTTCGTCCTTTCTTATGTAGGACAATGGAAAATCCCATAGTAATAAACCCAATATATCAACCTACTATGGGCCACTGGTCAGTCCCATAACCTACCAGTGCCGTAATCATTCTTAGAAAATTATCTCAATATCCAGGTTCCCATGTCTCGTCTATTTAATGGGGTGGTCCAACTGATTCTATCCGAGCATAAAATCACAATATATATATATACACACACAAAATTATCCACTACAGGCCTCACCCTGAGTCTCTCCATGGATTTCCCCCAGGCCATTAAATAAATAGATCAGAATGGCTTCCAACTGAGAAACCATTATAATGTAACCCTGGGATTCTAAAATAAGGACATCCCAACCATTCCTAGTCAACAAGGTATAGGGAACATCCAATGATTGTTTTTATAAAAAAAACTTTTCATCATTTTCACAATGAGGACAAAGAGGCCCATAAAAATTTCCAACAAAACCAATCTTTTACAAAAATACATCCCATCATTCAAATTATGAATTAATAACACCATTACCATGTAAAAAATATATAAAACTTCTTAAAAAAATTTCTATATCACATTAAAACTAGAACCATTTACTATAAAAATGACAACCAGGACACAATTCATCAATACTTGTCAAACTGATTTCAAAACCCAAATACACACTTCTTATAATATAAAACCCTTTTACAGACCTTTCAAGATTCCCCAAATCATCATTCCACATTCTAGATATTTTTTAATAAATCGAAACCACACATTACATACCATTATCTACCCAAAAATTCCAACCGGGCATTTCATTGAATAGTTGGTGTGCATTATTTATCAAAACAATTCCATTTACTATGAAACAAGGCATAAAACACAACTTTTCACTCCAAATGATTTATCCAAAGAACACAAAACAACATTTATCATATATTTAAGGTGAATAAATCATGAAATAAAAGAATTCTATATTAAAAAGGGAATAGGAAAGGGAAATCCTACCTCAATACTATGGCTGAATGGAAACGCCCACCCGAAAACAGATATCACAGGTTCTGAAATAAT
This sequence comes from Viscum album, assembly GCA_963277665.1. Classification (NCBI taxonomy): domain Eukaryota; kingdom Viridiplantae; phylum Streptophyta; class Magnoliopsida; order Santalales; family Viscaceae; genus Viscum; species Viscum album. Next base: position 1,059,809,815 of record OY728120.1, on the reverse strand, counting down.
AGATCTATAAATACCAGCACTAAAGAACAAAAAACCCCATAAAAACATGGAAAAAACTGAATGCTGGGTCGATCATGACCAGGGGAGAAGAAAAAACAAGAAAAATTGGACGGATAAGGAACATGGAAGAGGAAGAAGAAACATTTGACGAATACGTTATGAAGAACCACTAACCTTTGGGGAGAAATCGGTCAAAAAGTGGCCCAAATGAAGTAAAATAATGGGGTGACCTATGGTTAATAGTCAACACCATGGGATTTAAATGAGAGGTTCAATCACTTAAATTTTAGTTTTATAATGAAATTTGTTTATCTCGTAAGTGGATGCATGGTTCTGCTGCACAGTATGGAAAACCGTGCGCAAACCATGTGTGGGCTACTAGAAAGAATCTGCAACTTTAAATGGTTAGGATTCATGGTTAGGGAAACCCGTGCTCAAACTATGATATCGGAAAAACTAGATACCAACCATCAAGTAACACCCCAAACAATAGGGAACCCCACCCCATGATTCTTGAATGATTTAAACCTAAAAAGGTGACATCGTGGGCGTTCCAACCTCTCCAACACGCCACTTTCTCCAAACCCAAAACATGGAAAAACAAAATTGAATTATTATACAGTTGAAATGCTTCAAAACACAACCCATGTCACAGCCAGGATCCAATAAAATGACATGGATTCCCAATGAACTGGACCATAAACCATAAATTGAATAATTGGGTGTGACGAAGCGGCTACTATATTTCTCCCTAAAAGCTGGGTTTCGAGTTCCGAACAAGCCTCAAACAACCTCGATACACCTATGATGTCATTAGGAATCTATATTAGGTCGAAAAAAATTACTAGAACATTATTAAAAGGATATATACCTATGTCAAAGACAAGGTTCTCACAAGTTGTTCTCATATATTCTGAATGCATCTTTATTAGTTGACCTCTTATTTATAACAATCTTTGAGTTCTGCGAAAATCATCCTGTAATCATATATTTGGACTATTTGAATATCATCACTATTTCATAAAATTTATTCAATAATTTTGGAAAATGATGAAAAGTTGTAAAAAAAAATTATCCCCTTTTAATTTTACTAAATTCATTAACAATAAATCTTAATTGAGTTTATTTTAATTAACTCAATAAAATTTAAAAAAAAAAATTCGATAATCCAAGAAATACTCAATATTTTTCATATATTATAAAAAATTTATTTGAATAAAAATCAATCTTACAAGGATGTAAGGATACATCTGATATTAACTATTAAATTAAAATATTACAACTAAAATGGATTCAGACACAATTCGTTTAATTTTACATAAATGTCTTTCAAGAAAATGTTTTATATTATATATCTTATTAAGAGAAATATTTTTATAAAACAAATTATTTATTATATATTTATCTATTGCTTCTAGTTCTTTAAATTATTCTAATGAAATTCCCAGTTTTTTTAAAATTACTCCAACATCATGTACTATAAATTAAATATAAATGATATTGATTTCCATTATCAGTAAATAAATTTAATTATTTTCATCACTCTCCCATTTTTCTCAAGAATTTAATTAAATATTTATGTTTTTGACTAATTTTTTCTTCCTTTTTCCATAAATTATTTTCGAGTAATAGTTTCTTACTACCCAGTACTAATGTTTTATTTTTCTGGTATTTCAATATGTAATTAGTAAATTACAAAGACATAGTACTTCCAAATCCATTAACAAATACAATTGAAAAATGATTTATATAAAGTAATTTTTTTACCCAATCAAAACCCAATAAACCAACAACCATGATATAATGAATATATGCTATGTCAAAAATTAAAAACAATATTTTTTAGGATTTCATGTAATTAATTACATATGTTTGTAAACCCATTATAAATTTAATAATATTTTTTATTCCTTTTATGATAATATAAAAAAGAATATATACTCATCTGATGTAGTTTATTGGGATTTCAAATAATTAAATTCTAGAAAATTCCTAATCTTGCCTAACTCACTCCTACATCTGGCACTTATGATAAGGTTGATAGTGCATCTAAAATACCATTAAGAAAACTAAAACAAAATATCTAGTTATATTATCTCTATTAATTTTTCTATATTAAAATAAAAAACAATGATATTTAATTTGATGATGTTACAAGTATATTTTATTTAAAAACACTACATAAATTCTAACAGTTAGTCAAAACTTTTTAGTCATATGAATAATTAAATTTATTCTCTATGTTTAACTCCTTTTTCAAAAAAAAATATTATAATTCAACCTCAAATGTAGATTTTTCTTTTTATATGATAGTACACCTTCTTTGTTTTCATTTCTAAAATCGTAATCAATTTACTCTTACTTTACATAAGTTTCCACTAAAAAATCCATTAATCAAATGATATATATCTCTTAATATTTTATGGTATAAGTATACAATTTGAGGGAACATCAATTTACTCTAGAAAAAAATGTGACCATTGATAATTGATGTTGAAATTTACCTATTTTTCATCTATCTATTTTAATTAAATATATTAACTTTAATTCCATATTTACATAATTATATTATTATTTGTTTCCAAACTGATTATATCTCATGAAAATTCACTAGTGGTGGATAAATATTAAAATATATATAATTAATAATATATTACCTATAATTATCCTAAATCACTTCTCATCATTTATAAATAAAAAGAACATATGTCACATTTATTTGCTAACATTTTTTTCATTCATTTTTCCCATTACCATTTCTCTCCCATCCCTTCAATATTTTCATTTCTCCCCACCTCCCTATTTTTTTATTCTCTCATTTGGCATAATTCACCTATCAAAATAACGAACTCTAATCGGCCTCATCGTCTCATGTTTAACAAGTATCCATCAATCCTCCAAAGAGAATATATCCACTCTTGATTATACCTAAACTTCACCTCACATGTATTTGATCCTACATTTTGATATCATCAAATACTTGTAACCCCATATTTTTTCATTCCATGAACATACCATACTCTCCCAAAATAATGATTTTCCTATATATTTTTACCACCATAAATTAATTTTCTACCATTTGTTCATCATCGGTCACAATACTTCATCTACAATTATCAACTAATATAAATAATCAAGACTCATGAACCACTTGCATCACCTGTGTGGTCACTACATGTTATTATTAAAGACTAATGAAGAACTCACAATAATTTACGTTAACCATCATCTCACATTTAGTTCCTCACTTCACCTCTAACCATCAAGACATAGAAACCCATTCAGAATGGATTTACCGAGATTTTTTTGTCTCTATTATCATCTAATTACATTTCTCATCGATTTTTTATCAAGAAGAGGTATATTTATAGAAACATTTATCATAATTCATCTAACCAGACAATATTCAATATTTACAATCTTATCTTCCTTCACTATTTATTAATTTTTTCTGAAATTATATGTATATAATATTATAATATGATATAGGTTCATATAAATAGACTAACCATATCATCAATGTTTGTTTCTAAAGAATATTTTTTATTCCATACACATCAACATTAAATATTTAGTGTCTCTCTTATCATTAACTATCAAGAAAGAAGAACTACCTATAATGGACCCATAGAGATTTATGGTCACTATTACTTTATATGATTTCTTGATATAAATTTTTCATTGGGATGTAGTATATTTTTTTTAATTATTCCATTTGTAATATATGTATTTCAGTAATTTTATAAATTTCTAAAAGTATCATTCTTCACTATTCCAGTATTTTTATGAAATTACTTGTATCAATTCTTCTAATGTGATTTCAATTATTCAAAATCAATTACTTTTTTCAAAATTGGGTTTTTCCATAATATATCATCTTTCTTATTCCCCATCTCATCAATTGTTCATTACATTTTATCAAGTGTTTCCCTTGTAATCATTTTTTTCATTCTAATAAATCAATGTAAACAAATTCTACATTATACTATATAAACGTTGATATATTATTAATTTTGTTTATTTACAAGTTATGTTATGATACTTCATTAAATTCCACTATTTATTATCTTTCTCATAATCAATATTTTGATTTGGAAACATTTCAAAACAACTATAAAAATAGAATGCATCTTTGTTGTGTTCATTATAAATTTCGAAAAATTTATAAATTTCAACATTAAATACCATTATTGAATAAGACCTTTTTTATTAATTATGAATTTTTTATTTGGATTATCTTTTGATGCACCTCATATATCCTGAATTTTACCAAAAAAATTATAAAATGACTTCTTATATGGTCATTATTATATACCATTAGTTATATAACTCTATCGTGGAATATATTTTTTTTATTTAAAAATAATTTACACATGTTTTTCCACAATTTCTAATAGTGGTTATGCATTATTTTTTATAAAATATTATAAATCATATTATAGTTATCATTACTATATAATGAATTCTATTTTTTTATATTTTCCCTACACTCTATTAAGGTAATATAAATTTTAATTTTATTAGTAAATATTTTGTTTAAATTAATTTTATACTCTTCTATTAATTAAATTTACTATATTTTGGTTCATAATTTATATTTTTTCTAATACAGATCTATTTTTAAATATAAGAATCATAAAAACAATTGTATTGTATTAAACTTCGAATAATGAGTTAACAAATAAAATTGAAATATATGTCTCATACATGTCTACTAGAAAAAACTTTTGATTAGAACAATACCATTAGCCTTTCCCATGATCGAGAGATGATGAATTTATTCTTATGAATAAAAAATGTTAATAAACACCATATTCAATGATAATTATATGTTTATATAAAATCTCAAGATAAATATTTCACCTTTTTAAAATACCTAGTGATTTTTTAATAATTTAGTTCAATTAGTTTTGGTGTTAATAAAATTTGTTTTATCCAAATGTAATTAGTAATTGACACTCAAAATCCACCATGTTTATAAAAACATCATTTTAAAACTCAAAAATTTGATCATTATAAATCTATTTCAAAAAATTAATTTGACCAGGTGGTAAAGAGCATCAAGACATTATTATCCATGTAGTATCCTAGGATAGAATCCACTGATCAAAAAAAAATTGAATCTTTAGAGCATGTGATTCTGAAATATTTTGAAATACTCCATTATCCAATTTTTTCAATGGGGAAAATCGAAATAAATTGTTTTTTCTATTTATTTTGATCATCAAATGAAATTTTTGTAAAATTATTTTACATATATATATAGTGATATATATTGGTGATCTAATGAAATGATTGACATGAATGTATAGTCATTTAATAAGTTTTTTAACTTAATACATATACACTTTTCCTATAAGTATACCTAACATATTTCTTTAGGAAATTAAATTTTAATCATTTTTTATTGATTCGTACCTAACTTATAGAAATACTTTCTATTAATAAATTGTATTTAATTTGTTACTTTTAAATAAATTTCTATATTTTAATTTTATTATATTTTCATTCCATAATTCCAAAGATAAACATTATCTATATGAAATCCTTAGTAAGTAACTCCATACTACCATGAATAACATCCATCTTATAGATTCATTTAAATTGAAATTATAGTATTTGAACATTGTATAATGTATTTGTACAAGTTTATGACATATATATGAAATATTTCAATAATATGCATATATTTTATGAAATTAAAAATACCTTTATGAAATCAATATGCATTGATTTTATGAAGTAACACATTTATCCGCATAAAATCTTATGTATACTATATTATATTGAAAGGTCCAATTCACCCTATGCCTCTTTTAGATTTATACATTATTCAACTATAGTATGAATATAGTATAAATTTTATAAAATTTGAATATGCAAGGACTATGCATACCACCATTATTGTGTTTAGTATTCCTCTCATTCCCCTTCCAAATAAATAAATTTATACAGTATGCATCATTTGTGTACTCTATGCATATATTATTAGAAATTTCATAAACTTGTATACATTCACTATGCATACATTGTATAAAATTACACACACATGAAAGAAAAAAACTTATATTTTCATTTTTTAAAATTATTTATATATTATGTATTTATTTTTATATTGTATCTATTTATAAATTTTATAAATAGAAGTAATTTTTTTGTCTCACAAGATTCTATGTCGTATTAAAATGAATGGGGGATACACGGTGTTATAATAAATTTTTATTCTTTTAGGAGGCATGTCCCCTCCTTTATATTTATCCACATCTTTAAAGCTCCTACACTTCCAAAAAATCACTCTTTATCTTTTATTTTCATTTCATTCACTCACTCTCTACTAACATCGAGTAGGGGTTTTACCATAAATCCCAACCTTGATATCATCGGTCCTTTCTATATGCTTTAATATCCTTTATCATACATAATTCATATTACATCCAGATTCTACTTAATAAATCCTTATAATTTTATTCTCCTTCAATACATACCTATGAATCCCTATGAAAATTCAATTTTTTGAAACCATAAAATATTTCATACACATGGATTCCTAGTAATGAAATCCAATTACAAATTAGCTTTGTTGAATCTATATTATCATATAGTAAAACATTAATTCCCAGAAATATTCTTTATAATTCCTACATTCTAAAAATAATTATGTTTTTATCTTCAACCATTGGCTCCTAATTTGTGACATGACAGCTCAACACCTTCCATATTCCTATTAAACTAGCATGTAGGACTATCGACTTTCCGATTTTTTAATTTAATGTCCCTAAACACTAGATTTCATGAGTGTTTTAACTTAAACACTATAAAATATTTTAATTCTTATCTTCATCTTTGTTACAATGAGTTCTAGAAACCCTAATATTCATAGTCTCGTCCTTTAGTTTTCCATGAATACATCATACAAATACATATCGAGTTAATTTTTCTTATTTTACAAAAGGATTCCAAACTGTGTGAAGTATTTTTCCATCATTATGTATTCCATATTACAACCTCTATTTATATAATATATTATGTACAACCAGGGAGGTGTCACTAAAAAAATTTAATATACATTTCATTTTTAAATTGTTATTTTATATATATTTTTCTATTTATAACAATATTTTTTAATGACTCTATTTTATGTATGTTTACATTAATTATTTCATGTGATATGTATATGTATACATGTATTATATAAAATTTATCATGAAAAAGTAATAATCTAAATTTATTCAATTATATCATTGTAATTACAAAATTCTATATTTTATGAATGATGATATTTTTGTAGTTTCTATATTCAAGGTGGATTTTATGGATATGGTTTATTAAGAAACAATTTTTATTCTTCTATTCAATAAACAATTGATTCTATACAATAGAAACCACATCTAAACACCGGGGTATATTGAGCTATGAAAAATCCATTATAAATTTATATAATAATATATCTTATTTATATATTATATTACATGTATAATTCTTCCCAATTAAGAACAAGGATGCGTTCAAATTTCTATTTGAAATGAATATGTTGATGATAAAAATAGTGATTTTGTCTTTCAAAATTTCATAATACAACATTTATAATTTCCAGAAGACTCAATAATAACTATTCTAATATTTTACTTATTCCAAATGAAAATTGTCATTATACTTTTTGATTTAACTTTCATGAATATTTTATATTATTTTAATTGTAAAATTTGACTTGCAATGAAATTTATTTCGGATATATTCTAATTTAAATAAATATTATCCACTCTTCCATAGATTTTTTTAATTTTACACAAAAATTTTATTATGTGATAATATATTCAAATTTTATTAAATTTTATTCCATTCTTTTAAAACATTATTACACCATGTTGTAAAATTATTACATGACTCAATATAATAACAAACATTTTATAGTGAAACAATCAAGCAATAGTATATATAGTAATATAATATCATTTTTAAAAAAATAAATAAAACAATTCATTTAAAATTAGAGAAACTATTAGGGATTTCCATTTAATTTTTCAATGACATACATTAACATTAATTTACCATTTTAAAGTCTCCTATTAATACCAAATTTTATACTAAAATAATTGGAAAATGCTATTTTTATTTATTAACATATGAAAATTTATTACCCATATCATTTTATTAAGAAACATTTAGATTAATTGAATTATGATGTTTTTGTCAAATACATACATAATCATGGTGAAATAAATTGTTATATAATATAGGGCAAAATATTTTATTATGATCAATAAACCGCTATTTCATTTTATAAAAAAACTAAGTAGAAAATCATAGATTGTTAGATTTTGATGGTACCACACTCTTCTAGATAACGCTCTTAGCTCTATGCTTTGACTTCACTATCCTGTTTTTATAGATTCACGTTCTCCCCCTAGGTGATGGGATCATACTCCTCCTTTGGATACATCGTTGTTCCTCTTTCTAGGGTTTCGTCATCCAGTCATCTGTTTTAGATTCTGCTTCAACTCACATGAGTATTATTGTCTTCCTCACAACATTGGGTCCGTTTTTACAGATTTTCCAGCTTCCTTATTTATAGGTCATTTATCATCTGGATCAATAGAGGTGCCTATCTTTCTACCCTTCCACACCTACTCTTTTTATCTGAGTTGACACACAAAACCCCATTTTGTTTGGTTGTTTTGGTTCCCTATATGTGTTTTAGATTTTGGTGGTGGGAGTAGGGTTAATGCAGGGTTCTTCATTTCACATGCTCTTACCTTTGGTTTATCTAGATCTGTTTGGGGTTAATATTTAGGGTTTCCAACCCGAGTTCCTTTCATTTATTTAGTTCAGGTTTCATCTACTTTGTTTCAATGTCTTCTTGTTATTGGTTTCTTTCTCTAGATGGTTTCTTATTCATTTTAAGCCTCTTCATGGATGGTATAGTTTTAGGTTTTTTTCGATAACAATTTTTTTGTCTACTATAATTTTTCTTGGTGAAAGGTTCATTACCCTAGACCCTTATGCTTCATTTAACCCTACCCCATCTCTGAGTCCCATTTATACTCTCTAGTTCAGTTGGCAATGGTGTATCATAAGAGCATTGGGAGGTGTCATTCAGCTATTCATCAGTTCCCTAGGGAATGATCTCATAGTTTCGATGTTTGGTGTGTTTGTGACCGATGATTTAGATAATGACCTTTCATCCTATGGTTCCTCTAGTGAGGGTGAAGTTAATACGGTGGAGTTTGACATGTTTGATGGGGTCTCTTTATTTTTAGTTGCTTCATTTATCATTAGAGATGATGACGTCAGAGTTTTTTGAAGTGTTGATAATGTTGGCATACAAATTTATGGGGATAATCATGAAGGTGATGAGGCATATTGGATGTCTATCCTATGGTGGCACAAGGTGTGGGATCAATCTGGCATCAATGTGAATTTTGAATTTTGGGCCACATGGAATTATCTTTTGAGGTGTATCACTTTTCGTGGTCGTTGGATGGTGATGTTGGTGCAGTGATTGATGGTGATGGTGAATGATGATGGATGGTGGAAGGGTGAAATAGTACATCTTTAATGGTTATTCTTATATGTTTTTTTTCATTTTGAATTTTGAATTTTGAACCTAGATGTAGAAGTTTTTGGGTTCCCTCTTGGTTTGTAGGTTACAGATAATCTATAAAAGTTTATTTTGGAAATTCATTTAAAAATATAATTTTTAGTATGCGATAGTTAGATCATGGTAACACCATTAATATATTTATATAATATATTATTTTATTTATAAATAATAAAATATTTATTATTCTTACAATGCTTAATAAGGATGTGTTCAAAAAAAATTGAACTGAATATTTTGATGTCCAAAATGGTGTAATTATACTATGAGATATCTGAAGACATCATTCATAATTTTCATCAATACTCTAGAAAAATATAAAATTATTTATTTATTTTAAATTAAAATTTTTACATTAAATTCGATAATATTTTTCATTATTTATATTACAAAATTTTATTTTTTATTAAATACGTGTCCTATACAATCTTATATTGATTAATTTTATAATACTTTCCATTTTTTTACAATCATTCACATATTCTTTAGAAAATAAATTATAATATTTGGTAAAAAAATGTAATAGAAAATTAATTGAATAAGTTCAATAAAAAATACCGTCAAGTTATAAAATTATTACTTGACTCTAAAGCAGAAGTCCTTTTGTAGTGAAAAACATTTATGATACAATAAGTATAATTAAATAATATCATGCATCAATATTGAAATTCCTTGGTTCATCTTAAATCAGTGTCCCTATAATGGATTTCCCTAAGTTTTGGTATTATTTTATTCAAATATCATGAATATTTGTTAAATGTATTCATTTGAAATATATTCACACTAACATAATTTGAAAAAGTATATGTATTTCATTTTAGGTACAAACATCTTATGATAAATTCTAATTTCCAATCTATGTGAAAAGTTTTATGGTTTATTTTTTATTTTGTCAATGTTTTTTCAATGTAAAATTTAATGTATATATGATGTTACCATCATACAAAATATATTATAAAAATTTCCATATACTATTGCATAATTATATATTGTATACTATATACATTATATAAATAACCATTTTTATGGTATTTTAGTACCCTTTAATACATAATGATGTGTAGGCCTGAATATTTAGATTTCTATTTTTAACCACTTTATATATAGATGGTAATTGGAACTTATATGGATTCCAAATTCTAATATTCCATTTTTTACGTATCCTTGCACTATGTTCTTGGACAGAAGAGGTATGTTTTCTTCTATCAATGAACTGGTAACTTTCTATATGTTGTGGAAATTTTATTTTTATTTTTTTAGATTTAATATTTCATTATTATTAATATTTTTTTCATTTAAATACTACAGTAGTCTAGAAAAATATATTTATTTTTGGTCTTATACTCAATATAATATGAATTTTTCGATTTTGTAGTCAGAATCTTAAATTAAACTATTAAGGAATAAATTTATAATTAAATATGATTCCCCTATATTGTGGTTCTTATTTTATTAATAGTATATTATATATTTCTATAATCATACAAATATACATTAATACACAACTTTTATGATTATATAATAAATTTTAAGAGAAAATTAATTCCATTCATTATATACATAATTGTATCATGTTATAAAATTATTACATGACTTCATATATAAGAAGAACTTTCATAGGAAACAAAAAATAAAGAAACAATACTTATAATCATGTCATAGTGTGTGTATACAAAAAAATAATCGTGGGTTCATCTAAAATCAACACCCCTAACAAGGTCATCCCTATATGTCTAGTATGATGTCCTTTAAAATACATACATGGTAGTTAAATATCTACTTGTTACCACCATTCATACTTATATACATTGATAAACAACATCATATACTTGATTTGATACTTTTAGATTCAAGGTGCAAATTATTATGGTGGAATATACAGAATAAATTTTTGGTCATCTATTCATTGAACACCTAAGGTAGTTTATAACAAAAACCCCATATAAAATCATAAATAGTTAGATCTTTGTAACATCATCTATAAAATTATATCATAATATATCATACATACTAATTATATTAAATGTATAATTTTTCCCAGTGAAGATAAATAATGGCTTTAAATTTCAACCTAAATTGAATATTTTGATGTCTAACATAGTGATATTGTCTTTTTGAAATTTTGAATTAAAAATTTAGAATTTTCATCATAAATATAAAAAACGCAGACCATGTTTTATACATTTCAAATTACAATATCGGTTAAACATCACATTTTACAATCCAAACTTATTTCCAATTATTTACGTTACATATTTTTACTTGAATCGAAATATTTCTCATATACATTTTGATTTTAATTAATTTTATCCAATCTTTCCTAATTTTGTAATTTTATAGATAAATTTTAGGTCATGAATTTTATTATTATAAAAAAAATTATAGAAAATTGATTATTATGTTTTATACAAATTTTCTTCATGTTTTCAAATTATTAAATGAATCAATATCTTACACGATATATTCATGGAAAATGATTCTTACAATATTATATATGATCCTATAATCATGATAATAATTAATGAAATCCATTTTTTTATCTAAGATTAGATTTATTTTTAAGGTTTTAACTTCGATTTTTGTATGATTTAATCTAAATTTTATATATTGTTTTTAATTTCCTTCTAATTACATCCATTCATACTAAAAAATTATAAAAACATATCTATATCATTTGAGTTACAAATATTTTCTCATAAATTCATATTTCATATCTATGTGTAATGCATGAATGATTTTTTATGTATTTTACATTTATTATTAAGAATTAATGATCTATTTATAAATTATGTATTATAAATACTAAATACATAATGAACTAATTTATATAATAACACTTAGTATTGTGTTGTATATTATAATCATTATATCGTTTCCCATTTTTTTGGTATTTTGAAACCCATAAATATATAATTTTGTGTATACCAAGAATTTGACCCTTCCATTTACACTATATTTTATAAATTGTTGAAAATTGGATCTTATAAGGATTGCATATTTATATATACCATTTCATAATTAACCATGTTCTATGTGACTGGACTATTAAGGTACATTTTCTTCTATTAAAAAACATTTTATTTTATATATATTCCAAAATATATTTCATCCATATTTATAGACGTCATATGTCATTGTAAGTAATTTATTTTTTATTTCATGTTTATAGGATTGTAAAAAACCATCATTTCATGTAATACACTCAGTATACTATGCATTTGTTTATTTTATATTCATAATTCTTATTTTCTCTATTATAGAATCAATTTACAATAAAATTCATTTTTGTATGTTCTCATTATAAATAATTTTATATATTTTACCTCATTTGTGTAGTCAAACGTGTATATTGTAAAGCATAACATATATTAATATATACAATATAAAATTAAATATCGAATCTATTCACTTCATACCGATGTTTGTCAGGTTATCAAATAATTACTCATATTAATATCTTACATGACCTTTTCTAGGAAACAAAAATTCACACAACAATATTTATAATCATATAATAGAGTGTATCAAAAATGAAATCACCTATTTCATCTAAAATTGGTTTCACATGTATGTTTATCCCTATAATTCTTGTTTGATGTCCATTTAATTTCATTTATCATTGAAAAATATTTTTTTATAAACAAACTTAATTCAAATAAAATTGTATGAACCCTATGGATATCATTTTAGGTACAAACATCTTCTAATAAATTCCATTTTAATATATATATATATATATATATATATATAATGGAGTGATTTAATTTTTCATTTCTCTATCATTTTCCCGATAAAAGTAATATTATATATGGCATATGATCAGCACTAAATAAATTATGCACTATAAAACATAATAATACATAATATAATTTTTTATGTTATGCTCTTCATATCAATAATAATTTTTATGTTCTGTTATAACTCTTAGATACATAATTCTTTTTACGCCCTGATTTTTAGTCCTCTATTTACACACCCCTTCTAATATTATTGAAAATTCTATCTTATACAGATTATATACCCAAATATTCAGTTTCATTATGAACTATGTGCTGTGTGAATGACCTGATAAGGAATATTTTCTTCCATCAATAAATTTGGTATTTTCCATATATTGTGAAATATATTTATGTATTATATTTTTGGATGTCATGTTATAGTAATTAATTTATCTATCATTTTCATTTTATATTAATCCATCAAGACCTTTAGTTTAGAATTATTCTCAATATAAAATTATTATTTTTATTTTATAGTTATAATTGTTAATTTACTAGTTACAAAACTAAATTTGCAATGAAATATTTTTCATATATGTTCTAATTTATATAAATTTTATTACATCATCCATAGATTTGAAATTGTTCACATAAATTTTCATACACAGATCATATGATTATATAATGAAATACTATATAAAATTTAATCCATATTTCCATATTTAATTCCATTTTGAGAAAATATTATTATTTTACTCAATATCTTAAATGGTCTTTTATACGAAACCAAAATTCAACCAACAATATATTTAATCATATGATAATGTGTATAATAAAATTTATTCCTAGGTTCATCTAAAATCAATGGCACTATTAATGTAATCCCTACAATGTTTTATAAATTACATTTAATTTTCATATATCATTATTATTTATCATCTTCTTATTCTATAAAAAAATGTGGTGTTTTAATATTCTTTAATTAATATATTTTTTTTATATATAAATGTACTATATTTTTTCAATATGAATGAACCTAAATCCAACATTAAGGTAATTTTGGTATGAAATCACATGTTTATTGACATTAAATAAGAAAGTAGTTTATGATTATAATCACATTGTTTAGAATAATTAATTTTTTTCAAAATGTATAATTATTGTATGTATTCAATATGAATGTATTTGTATATGATCAAATAATTTGAATTAAAATTACAAAAATACACCTATAATTTCCTCTTATATTTCCAATATTTTTCCTAGGTATTAAAATACCTATATATATAATGTATAGTGTTTCATTTTATCAATTGCTTTATAAAAATAATCATTAATTAATTTTGGTGATTATTCTTGTTAAATATATTTAATTTTATATGTAAGAAATATTTTTCTATTTCTTTATAAATATTCTCTCCTTCACATTTCATGACTAATTTAACAAAAAAAAATTTCGAGAATCATTTAAAAGTTGAATTTGATAAAGAATTTTTCTAGAAAATAGTCGAATTCTTATGTAATTTCAATTAAGGAACTTTAGTATCAACATTGATTTCAATGTAATTCAGATGAGATGTTGATAGTGGAAAACAATGATTTAATAGACAGAATAAATATCATTTTATATATTTTACTATTACCCTAAAATATAAATATCCACTCATGGGAAAACCATTTTACATATAACACAATGGTAGTGATTCTTTACATTTTATTTATTTAATAATTTTTACTCCACCATTTGTTTCACATTTTATATTGTATATAACTAGAAATTTTATATAAATATTTATTTTTATTTGTTGCATAATATATCAAATCCCATGAAAATTAATGTTTTGGGATGTTAGTTTTACAATATTCTGGTTATTTTCATTTACACTTGTCTTTCTCAGTGTCCATGTTTTCCCTCCAAAAATTGTACCCGTCCCATAACATCATTATTCTTGATAGAACCATCCATCCTAATCTCAAACCTCTATCTACTTTCACTTCCTACTCACCCCACTATACAATACACACCCTTTCCACACATTATTAGATTCTTATATCTACCACTTCAGATAGAGATCCATCTCCCACCTCCACCACTATGCCAAACCACCACCTAAGTAATTTTCACTCTATCTATTCAAAGATATATCAAATACTCTATGAATAAGACGTACCCATTCACAGACATATCCTAATAGGTTATACTTTTATTTTTTAAAATGAATTTTTAATTTTTGAAAACTATTTTCACAATTATTGGGTTTTGGTTTTATTGTCTTCCATTTACAATGTTATTAGAACCCATGATTTTGTTAAACCCTTTGGTTATTTCCCTATCCCACTTCATTTATATTGAATAACCACTCTATGAGATACAATAAACTATACAAATATTATCCTCCCTACACCCCAAAACCAAAACTCAAAATCTATATCCCCTTCAAGATCTGTTGGAGTCACCTTCAACATCATCATTCTTTTTTTATTCCCCCATAACAGCTAAATATATGTTTTATCTAACCCCATGCCAACCCACTGATTTTATTTATCTTCGGAGATAACTCCAAAATATTTTTTCTTTATTATCCCAATTTTTTTAGTCCTAATATACAAATATCAAATATGTTAATTGTATAATTGAATATTATATTTATTTTATTCACCAATTCCACCATACTCTTAAATTTAAATTTTAGTTAAATATTTATATTTTTATTTTCAAAAACAAATAATATTTTATTTATGGTTTCCATATTCTATTAATATAATATTTTATAGTTAAATAGTGGTAAAATAATTTTTTATTAATTATTTGATTTATTTTTTATAATAACATACTATTATACAGTACATAACAGCTTTTTTAATTTTCAATTGTCAAAAATCATAACAATGACGTCTCCTAATATTTATGGAAAGGTCAAAATACCGTGAAATTCAATTATATTTGTCACTCAAATTAATATTTAACATTAAAAATTAAATAAACACATAAAAAAAGTAATAATACTAACGAGATTCATTGCTTCCATGTTTAGAGGATCAATAAAGCTCCTAACATGTTTTTCTTACATTATACCCTTAACCTAATTCCATAGAAAGATTGTCGAAAACCATTATTCCTATTATAAATCTCATGTTGGAATTTCATATCCTAATTTCTTAATTTAAAATTCAATGATGAGTTGTGAAAGTAAACTATTATGATTTATTATGTATTTGAATTTATTATTTAATAAAATATATAATGAAATTTGTTTTCTAACAAAAATATTATGAAACGCTTTTATTAGTTTAATATTATTCTAGTTAATATATTTTTTTCTATAGAAATTATTTATTCATTCTCGAATGAATATATCTATATTTAGAGTTTTAACTTCTTGTTATTTAATGTTATATTTATAATTTTCATCTTAATATGTATAATTTCATAGGTAAACAAGAACCACATTATATTAAAATCTTACATTTCATGTGGAATCTAAAGAGTATTCTCTCAAATATTTCATTTTGGGTTTAATTCAATTTTCACTATACTTTTGTAATTTTAAATATGTAATTCATATTTTTTGGTGTATATGTCACTGGGGGATGCATTTATTCTGGTAGGAATATATAATTGAATACATTATGTCAAATAAAGATCAATTGAATTATTTAATTAATTATATAAAATGTGTATTTATATTTAAAATGATAATTTTTTAATTTTAGTTATTTAATTACACACTGTAAATTATAAATTCAGTAATTTATTTTCCATGTATAGTTTGTTTTACAACGAAAATTCTGGTTTCTTTAGGTATTCACAACAATTATATTTTTATTTTCTAATTCCATGTAAATATTACATGTTTTATAATTTCTTTACATTGAATTGGATCATTTAACCTTATATATGCACTTTGTTAAGAGAAACACATATTTATAAGGATTAGATTCTTTTTCCAGCATCACAACATTATTCAGCAAAGCAGAAAACTCCCTCATGATCTACTCACTCTCCAAGATCGCTTCCACCCTTATATCATTATCCATGAGTCTCTACCTAAATTTTTCTAGATCCTATGTCTCCCTCACAACATGGAATTTAATGTGTCCAAAATATTTAATAGATTAGTTTCAAATATGAATTTAAAAATTATATTGTTGTCCAGGATTTGAATTTTTCTTATGATTTAAGATCATTCATTTGAAAGAAAATGAATTAAGAAATTATGTTTTTACATAATGATATAATACTGATTTATGGGGTAATTTAAATAATTTGAACAACACATTTATTGGTTGGTAAAACTAAAAAATGTTTAGATTCTATATAAAATATTTTTTTATGTTCTCAAAAATTTCATCAGACAAGATGATTGAAAGGGGAATCATAATATATTTTCATATAGAGAATTTTATTTATTTTGTGTAAATGTATTCAAATATATTGTTCAAAATATGAAATTAGGATTATAAGAAGAGGTATACCAATTTTCTATTGTCATTTTCCCAGATAAACAATGATTTTTATTTCAATACACTAGAATATTGAAAAATCAAAATGGGGCATGTTGATGGATACAATTGTTATGAAACTCTGCCTGATTATGTCATAGAAAAGTATAGATTTTTTAAAAACACCATTTTTTATTTATTCTATAATATTTATATTTACACACATTTTAAAGACATATATTTTTTAGTTTCTTATATTTAATTTTGTGTCATTATAATTTTTTTTGACAAAAAATAAGAAATTATAATTGCATGATGATTACCCATTTTTGTTACTATTTTCTAGGATAAAATCTGATTGTGATTAATGTAATTTGGACGAATTTGAATGTATAAATGGGGTATTAATACAGATTTAAATGGTATAATTCTCTTCCAGATTATGTCATATAATTATCTATATATTTTAAAAATATATCTCTTTTTATAGAGTTTGATATGTATTTTCACCAATTTTAAAATGGATGGTCTATTTTAATTTTCACAAAAATATATAATTTGGTTTTGGGAAAGCATGTAAACATTTAACGATTACTGTTTTAGCTATATTACTTAAACAAAAAAATATTTATTATCTCTACAAAAGTTTTGGCCGATTAATTAGAATAAACCACATGATTACTTGTTAGTTGGAAGTGTTATTATATAAAAAATAATTAGCAAAATTTAGGCATTTCATTACAATTAATTTACATCTGTATAATACTTGTAGAGTGTGAAAAAATTAGATAATAAAAATATTCCATCACTGCTTACATTTACAATAATTTCCTTATACATTAGTTATATTAACCACCCTTATCACATAGTTATAATACATCTATTCTATTTTATAATAGATATTATATCAAAATAATTTTATTCAATTATATAATAGAGAATAATTTATATTCCATTATATAATTCAATATGGACTAAAATTTTCTATACCATATATGATTTCCATGAAACAATGTTTATTATTTACCAATTTTTTTTAACATTGAAAAATATGACTCATTTCATCATATTTAATTAAATATAATGAGTAAAAGGTTTATAGATTATTATGATAAATAAATAGTTATTTTATAATGAAAATATAATGTATTATAAATACTATATTAAAATTTTCATATTATTATTTAATATCTATTGAATCAACTCCAAATTTTGGATTTCTTAAGTTACTAAAAAATTCATTGCACATAATTATCTATATAAATATAATTACATTAGTGAGAATTGAATATAAAGAAATAACATGATCATTAGGAAGGTTAATGATGTTTATGATATGATGGTTTATTCACATGGAAGACAAAGTGACAAAAATTCTGGAAAATGAGTTGTTCATATTTAGATTTTGATTACAAATGCAACACTTTGATGATATTATTGATTCAAATATGATCCCATGATGCATTCTTTGATTGGTTCATATTATGTAGTGTTATTATTATTAAATTAGTTTGATGGAACCATGATACTTGTTTTCAACACTAATGTAAATGAAATTCTATTTTTTTTTAATTTAAGAAATTCTAATTGATTTTATTTTTATAAAACTATGATATTTATTGTCCTAGGATTTTACCAGTGCATATAAAATTCATCAAACACTGTGATTTTGTAGTAGTGTTACATAATACTATAGGATGTTTGTATAAGCTGAATACACGTCATTAAACTCTTTGAAACACACTTTTTGGTTACTGGTGAGTGTTATATGTTTTTACATTATTTCGAAAACATTATTTTCTTATTTAATTTGTAAAATAGAATATTTATTATTCATTAGATCTCACTAAATAAAACCATGATTTAAAATCTAGATTATTATTATTATTTTAGTAATTAATGGTCAATGGATCTAGTTCTACACAATTAGTGAACATAATACACCCCTGAAATGGTTTATATTTTATCAAATTAATTTTAATTAATCAAATTAACTTTTCAGAATCAATATTTTTTATGGTTGATCTTATTAAAACCTATCGAAATATTACTCAAAATGTTATGAACTTGTATTAGTTCTAGAATATTTTTTATATGATACGAATAATTTAATTATGGCTTTCTAAAATTTTTCCTGATGATGGAATTTTTAATTGATGTCTTCTTTGAACTGTTTGGTTCATAAATATAACTCAAGAGACCCAGAGATGTGTGATGTTTCCATAATACATTCTATTTAATCTTATATTTTTCTTATTTCAAATCTTTATAATGAACTGAGGTCCATTAATCATATTCTAATGTTGGAGACCCTCAAATGGAATAAAGGGCATATTTTGGGCCTCCAAATTCATTTCTACTATAATTATATTTCAAATATTGGAATAATGTATTGGAATTTTGATTATTAACTCAATTGAATTTCAACATTTACTCTTACTAGAGTGGATGCTCAATTTTCTACCACATGAGTTATAATATGGTTCAGTTGGTGTGTAACCCTTTTCACATGGATATTTAGACTCACTATACTTTCCCAATATCACAATCCTGACAAAAATACTAATGTATGTGGTTTGTATTCTCTCTCATTGGTCAAATAGTTTCACAAAATGAGAGACCTCTTATAAGAATCATATAATGATTTCAGGAAATCATCTTCCATTAAGATCTTTGAGTTCCATGATTATTGTGAAGACATTACATTTCTAGGATTTTGGTAATTTTTTATTCAAATGAATGTCCAAGATTTTACAAATCCCTTTATTATTCATATTTTTTAATCCCCGTGCATAATTCATGAAACCCACCCCATTTTTAGGCATGTCTGATAGAAAATACATCCACAATTCTCAAAGAATCATGTTTATTTTCTATTTAATTTTATGTTTTTTTTATTTTCTAAAACTAATATGTTTTATAATGTTTATATCTATTTTTCTGATCTTTATTTTATAGTTTATATGGTTTTGTATCATTTTCATACAATTAGTTTGATCTATAAACAAATATTGTGTAGGATTGTATTAAAATTTTATAAAATTTTTCTTTATTGTCTTTTATAAAAAAAATTAAGGTTTCCAATAGTTTTATTGGTAGTTTTATTTTGGCTCAGATTATAATTTTTGACTATATTTATTGAATGAATATTTTTTTAATAATTTTTAATATTTCTTTTAAATTTTTCTGAATTCATTATAATTTTAATTCCGAAAATTTGTGATAAATTAAAGTTTTTTTGAACCATTATTAAATTATATATGATTTATATAATAGTTATTTTTATTCTTATTTCAATTATATATTACTAAATATAAAAAATATCAAAAGATTTATTTAAGTGTATTTTAGAAATTTTATAATTTAATTTCAATAAATTAAATGGTTATTAATTAAAATAACTTATTCTGATAACTCTATTAAATTAAATAAAAGATAGTAAATTAATATTTTTATTTAGGAAAATTAATTGTTTTTATATTATAATAATTTAATTTAATAAAAAAATTACCTTAATATAATATAAAAAACTCATTTGTAATTGAATGAATAGAGTTTGTCGTACACTATTCCATTTACAGCAATCTTTATTCATAGGGTAGCGTAGAGTGTCATGGAGCCCATCTATGTGTAACAGTGTAAAACATTGTATTCTATTAATCAATATATTAATATATTATTTCATCCTAATTATATATTTATATATATATTGAAAGAATCTAATAAAAAGAGGCTTTCTCGAAGCATACTATTATATTCATGTTGTTCTAATTTCCTGGTGAGACGTAGAGTTCCAGATATATTTTCAACGTGGGGAGGTTGGATTTTGTCTCCATTTTAACATGATTGTTTCCGAAAAACCCTTATTATATTCCTCCTTTCTGTTGTGTTCAAAACTGACATTTTTTTATCTGATTCTAGGATAACTCTTTTTCATTTGAATATAGTCATCTTGGACATTGTTGGATTAATGTGTTAGAGGTAGGTGGATTCTCTCTCACTCCACATTTATCAGAAAATTTATGGATTTTGATACTTCATTTATACAAAATGTATTTATGATCAAAAAATTTGACAATCCTTATAAATTTTTGTGTAGTTTAGTGGTTTTTCAAAATAAAAATGGGAATGTAAAAATTGGGTGTTTGAAAGGGTGGGTGTACACTCCTACTATATTAGATGGGGTCTTCTGGAATCATACATGACTATCATGATATGAATGGGTCAAAATGAATTTTAAATCAAATATAAATGTCCAGGAATTGTGTCATGGGGTTCTACTCTAGAGTTTATACCATTCTAGGAGTCCAACTGTATGGGAGGATGCATTGTTATTACTGCATGGATTTCATGGGGGATTGATCAATGGTGCACCATTGGTAAGATCTACTAACTTATTACTTTAATTTCACATTTTTTTATATTTAGTATGTTTCCTTTTACTACGAATATATCTATAATTATTATTAGATAATGTGTTCTAATCTTAGTGGAATGTATAAGAATTATATATGAATTTTTTATTAGGTTGTAAACTCTCCTTCTATATATATTCCTTGTGTGAGTATTCAGATGTTTTTTATCCTGATATATTTATGGGGATGTTTACTTACATCACAGGAAAAGCATTTTGATGTAATGGTCATGGTTTTCGGAGTTTGGAGCATCGATGCATTCATGGGTTGGAGTCTAGTGCAGTTCAACAAGTGGATCCTTGAGAAATATTTTTGTTTTGAGTTATCTTGACATTAATTAACTAATTTTGTTTTAAAAAAAAAAATTATGTTATGATTATGATTATCCCATTTTTTTAAGGATCATAGATATTTTCTTTTCATTATCTTTTTTTTCGATAGGTTGAGTTCGGTTTGTTGTTAAATCATCCCCCTAAATTGATCATACCCTTGTAATTTATTTCAATACATTGATGTATAGGGGATACCCCTAATGTTAGTGGAATTGTAGTAATTTTCATGACAATGGGTACTGGATGGGACGTTACAAATGGTAGAATACAACATTATAAATGCTAAAATAGTTTGATACTGTTCGAGAGAGGAAGAGGATGATGGTGAAAAACATTATATAACATGGTATCACATGAATTTTTAATTAGAAAACAAAGGAACATAAAATATATTCCCACATATTAATAGAGTTCAACACTAAATTGTTTTATCTAGAAAATATGGTTGGGGTGCACCATTAAATTATAAAATATGTACAATAAAACAATATTTATTTTGTTCATGTATCTTACCATGTCATTTTAACTATTAAGAGTGGTTTTATTGGTTTTTATATTGATTTTAATATGATTAAATATATTAATGAAAATGGAAATAAATGTCTATAGATACATTTTTCATGAATTATGGGGTCAAGAGCCATTATTAAAGAAAAAATAAATGAATAAAAGAAAAAAGATAAGATGAGAATGGGGTCATACATGGAAGCAATTCAATCATTTAATAGAACAAAAAAAGAACTATAGAATGTGAATCAAAAATAACATTTTAACCAATTACAATCTTCATAATATTAATACTAGTCAAAATCATATTCTATGAAAATAAAATAATTATCCTGATGTATCCAACAACCTACCTTCGAATTTGAAAATGGGGTCATAGTGGGTCTAAGTTAGGAATACACATATTTTTATCTTTTTTTCATCCTTTTAACAGATAATAAATCTTCACCATAAATTTTTTCCATTAACAGTCTCATCATATTAATTAAAATAACATTAAGTAGAATTTTCTTTTTTTCATCTTATAAACCGAAAATAACCCCCATTTTTCATGATTTTATTTTATTTCCTAGGGTTATTAATATCTAAACGAATTTGAATATTATATAAATACATAACATGTTAATTCTATAAAACCTTCTTCTCAATAGTGCCAACACCATCCCAATTAATATACACCTACAACACAATGAATATCCAGTAATCTTAATCAATATAATATGAAATCTATTAGAACATTATCCAATCATTAAACTCATTAAATTCTATATGATCTTTACATTACCTCAAATTAGATCAGTAGGGCCCGCCAAAAGAAAGGACATCTTCAAGAGCATCTCCAACAACCTAAAAAAGAAATTTGGTACAATCTATGATCGTTTTGGGAACATGAAATATTTAAATTTTTACTAATATAAAAACATTAAACATATTAAATTAAAGAAAACATCATTAATAACCATGAGCGTCAAGAAAAAACAACACTATCATGAACTTTTTCTTATCAATTCGTCCTCTCTATGGATCAACTATCACTATGGACACTAATAGAAATCAAGGCATATCTTAGTACCTTCTCTGTAGTCATCTCTTTCCTAGTTAAATGGTATTGACCCATTCACTCTACTTCGAAGAGGACATAACATATGTGGTATGTAGATCACAAGAACTAGTTTTATTAGCACCAGTGATACCAAGACATTCTATCATAAAAGAATAAAACATACTCTTATATTTATTCAATAACCCTTACTTCATACCTAGTGGAATAGACTTATTCCTTTGATCCTTAAAGAATTTTTATTAATAATGGCCCTTAAAAGGGAAGAAATATCACATAAAATTTCATCAATATTGATCTTTAACTTGCCCAATGCATTGGATATCAAAACCAAAATGAGTTAGTCTCTCATATTCAATATGCATAGAAATATTTTTATCTAGATTAGATAAAACTACCTTATATATCAACATTATAGAAATTCCAATTTCCACTAATATCTTATAATATTATCCATGTCTATAAGGTTTTTTTTGCATCATCCATTCTCATTGTGAACCCAATAGAGAAATAAATGTCAATGAGAATAAGAGGATTCTAAAAAATCCAATTGAGACCGGTAACATTAATCTATGAATATATCTTTATGTTCATCTAGGAAAATGGATTAAATATTTTTTCCCGCTCTTTCATGAACAATATACATGGATTCAAATGAATAGATCCCTAACCCCAAGTCTTCAACTTGAAATCTATAAAAGATAAGAGGATATGAAAAAATCATTACTCAAAGGTCTATGATTCCATTTTGAAAACCCCCCAAAAAATATTGACCTCAACATTCGGTCATTATCCCTCCATGGTTATTCACTAGTAGTGAAAATAAGAAAGAGATCTAATAATTTTTTTACATATATGGAATTGTTCTGAAATGGAATTTTGATTAGAAATTAATTTACATGAATGGGCATTTTGGATAATTCATTTTGGATCCACATTAATCAATTAATTGAAATTTTCATTAAACATGAAACTGTCGCATATAGATTATTCAGCAGCTCATGATATAATTCGGACATTATTCTTAGATTGAACCAGACGTCCTCCATCCAAAATATCAAGTTCAATCTCATGGGGGAAATCGTTGGAAAAAACCTAATCACACATGCCAAATCCATCATGATAGTAACTACTTACCACCATTCTCATTGTAAATATTTTTGATCTTAATCATTTATAGATACATTGAATATGGTCTAAGTGATTCATTAAATAAAAAACATCTTAAATGGATATATAAATGAATATGAACCCTCACGTTGATTATAATACTTTCATGAAAAAATACTAATACTTTATTCTTCTAGATCCTCATTTATCTCTCCTAGAGAAGGAACTATCACCCCTATGAGAGATTCGGGTGTCCTTAGAGAGAGTTTGGGATCCATGGTCAGGGTAATTATTTTGATAAAGGAATACTTAGCTTGGTGATTTGGTGATAATACTCAATCATTCTTTATCATGTATTAAACATTGAGGGTACTGCATTGGTAATCATAGTACATATATTTTTTGTTCTTCACATATATTACATGTTGAACATATCAAAGATAGATCATATGTTTTTTTTACTTCTACTTCTATGTGCATATGATAGACATCGAATACCCAACGGTTGTGTCAGAGAAAGGGTTCTTTGAAGAATCAACATGTTTATTTAATTATTTAGGGATTAACATGTTTCCAAAATTATAAATTGTGATATTTCAAGTGTATAAATAAATGTGAAAATTCATTTTTATATTAAATAATTAAATAAAAATATTATTAAATTATTTATTATTTTATTTTATTTATTTAAATAAATTTTTTCATAAAAATTGGAATAACATTCTTGATTTAGGTTTAATAAAATCTGTTCTATTAGAATTTTTAATATATGAATTCCCACATTTATGATTCTTATTTATTAATATAAATATTTATTTTCTAAATTAAAATAACTCAATTATTAATATGATTAATATATTTATATATTATTTATAAATAATGGAAAAAATATTTTAAAATATTTATAAAATTAATGAATGTTTTTCATAATCTAATTAATAAAAAAAATTATGGATAATAGATAATTTTTCAAATAGTAATGAATTATAAAATTTTTATAAATCATAGAAAAAGGTATTCTAGAGATATTTTAACTTTTTATGAATTTTAATTACTCTTTGATAAATTGTTTATAATTAATTTAATAAATTTTTATTTAACATTAATTAATAAATTCATTGAAGTATTAAATATAAATAATTAATATTCCATAATCCAAATTATATTTAATTCCATATAATTAATAATTAAATATTTTATTTAGATATCATATGAGTAATTTATATGGATTTTATAAATGAAATAATAAAATATTTGATATATAATTAAAAGTGTACATATTTTTTAGAAATTATTTAAACCTCATTAAAATTGTTTTGGTACTTAATTTTATCTTGGTTTTAATGATATTTAAATATTTGAATGATTTGGTAAAATGATTACAGAAGGGGAATTGGATTATAAAATTGATTACAATTCAAATAATATCAAATATTTAAAGGGTGAAGTCACATATTGGAGACAATGAAAAGTTTATAATGAATGATAATGTGATGTGTTTATGGTCATAATTATAAATAGTTGTTAAAATTTATAAAATGGGGTTTATAAAATAATATATTATAAAAATATATACTTAATGAATTAAATGATTTTGAGACCATTATTATAAAATTTCCTTTAATTTTATAGATTTAATATTAATAATTTCCTTTTTACAGTAATAATATTTAAAGTGTTATAAATCATAATCAATGGTATTAAATTATTTTTACCTAAATTTATATGGCTTCTTTGAAATCATTAAATTATTTTTTATTTAAGGATTATAAAAATATTTTGTAAAATAATATATATATCTCATAAATAAGGTTAAAACAAATGATTATATATATATATATATTTAGTAATTGTTCATAATAATTTTATTTAAAATTTTCCAAATTATAAGGGGAACTTATTTTAAGATATTATTTAAAATTCATTGAAATGATTTTGATTGTTGATATGATCAATGATTTTGAAAAATTAATTAAAATTACATATAACAAATAACAAGAAGGAGTGTATATTTGATTGATTATAAAATTGTTTATATTCAAAATTATTGAAATTCCATAATGTTATAAAATTTATAAAATTGATTATAGATTAAATTAATTTATGAATTGTTCATAAATTGTTATCTCATGATTAAATATTTGAATTTTTATTTTATATAATTTTTATTCCCTACATTAGTCATAGTTATATCTTTTTTATTTTAATAATGTGTATCTATTTGTTATGTAGTTATACTGCTTCTTGGGGATAGATCCATTCATTATACATTAGGCACGGCTCCATAATTTGTTTCATCTACCTTGACCTTAGTATTATGTTGTTGTTATTGGCTTCATTTAATTATTTGGAATATTTTTTTATATTAGGTTGTAGATATGTAATTAATTTGATTAAATATAGAGTATTATCTCCCCGAGGAGAGGGACATGGGGTTGGACTACTTACCAGCATGGAGGCATATTACTTGTTATGGAAAGGTGAATTGATCTAACTATATTTCACTCTGAGCATACTCATGTGGAGATTTTCAATTTCATATATATTTATGAATTTTCATGAAGAGATAATTTAAATTATTTATATGATGAATATATATATATATATATATATTATTGACTTCTATATTTGGTGAGAAACACATATTGTGGGTTGTTTTTGGAGTTACACTTTAATACGGTGTGAACAAACGAATTTTCTTATTGGAATAAGGATTCGAAAAATTAATAAAAAAATGAATACACAAAACGGAATAAAATATTAGAATATAATGATTACATATGATATAATAAAAAGAAATATATTATTCATATGATTTATATTGAATCAATGATATTTTAAAAAAACCCTCAAAATACTAAGTGTGAGATTATATGCAAGAGAAAACATGTCAAGTCCATGATTGTCAAATCATATAGTTTCATGATATAGTAGGGTTTCTGAGTATCATATTTTTCATGGAATGAATGTAATAAGTATCAATAAATTTTAATTTATGGTTTTTTATTGACAAAGTAGTGTTCCCCTGGATTAACCAATGGTTATATTTTTTTACAACCTCTTTTCCTTATACTAGATTGGAAATACCATCATCTAGGATACAATAATAAATGTTTTTATTATATCAATATAATTTATTTCTAAAGAGATATATCCCCTCATGTAACGCCTCATTAACTTCTTTCTCGACTTTCTCATCTCTCTTTTTTTGTTCAATTTTTTGGGGTATGATTCACACCATTCAAGGTTAGAGATCCTTTACCATGAAAAAGGGAACAATTCATGGGTATGAATTATTTTTTGAATTAATGGTGTCTTTGGATAAATTGATAAAATGATAATGAATTTTCCTTTGGGATATGGTTTGACTCTAGAGTTTTTGGCATTATTTCTACAGAATATACCTGAAGGAAACATTTATATAGTGAAAGGGTTACATAATGTGATTCTATCATCGGGACAATGTTGAAAACTAGTTTATATCATATAATGTTTACACACTGTTAAATTGATTCACATCAATAAAATTAAAATTATATTTATTTTTTTATCAAATGGGATTCCTTTTTGAAAATTTCTTGTAAATACTGAGATTCATCTCTTGAATGGTTTTCATGTTTTGAAATTTTTAGGGATATCTATTTAATATACATAGAAAATATGATTTTATTTTCATTAGATGTAGCAGATTATATATGGAAAACCATCGATCTATCCCAAAGGATTTTTGAAAATCATTTTTCATTCTCGATTGTTTCATTCCGTGATTGATATTCTCTATTTTTGTGATATTTCCTACTGGCTAAGTTGTCATTCTGCTTCTTCATTTTATTGGTCATAATAGCTCCATTGTGATACATTTTCATATATATTGATCATTTTATGGTGTTCATCCTAATGACTTATAGATATATTCTATGACCTTATTAAGGGGGCCATTCCGTTATTTTTTTTGGTGAAACAGTTATATTTTATTTGAGGTTTGTGTGACATATCCTCTCTTCTAACCATAATCATAATGAATATGATTCTATTTTCTGTGATTCATAGGTTTCCATACCTTTTTTTGTGTGTTCCTTCAGGTGGTTTTAGACTAAGTTGTGTTTGTGTGCAACCTAAGAATGAGGTATGGGGTTCCATCTCTAGCTTGTGTTAAATTAACCATGATTGATTTGGTTTAATAATTTGTTTTATAAATAAAATTCAATTATTGATTAATTTATTTTTGTATGTGAGTTTGAAAAGTAATATTGGAGAAAATATAGAATTCCCCTCATTTTTTTATAATAAATTCTATTGTAAATGAATTCTGAAATTGGTTTTTGAAATGGATTTCAAATCATTGTTTTAAAAAATTTTGTTGGACATTGTAGAAAATGGTAATCCTTGGGTATGTAGGTGGAAGGCATTGTAATATGCCTCTTTTTTAGATAATATTTTGTGGTTCAATTAAGGGGTGTCATCATCACCATTGTCTTGTTTCTATATGGACATTTAGACCCATTGGGAGGTTCACATTCTAGAGTATTTTTATTCTCTATAGTTTCGTTACATTTTTTAAGGACATGATGTGAACAATTTTCTATGTCTGTTTTTGAGTGTTCTTACAAGTGTGATTTGTAGTGATCGAGGGTGTCATGTTACCTAAGATTTTAGATTGTACTATAGTATATTTTATTTGATATTTTAGGCATGATTTAAACTGGACTGATATATCCAATATGATTGGAATCAATTTTTCAAATATTATTTCTAACTATGGAAAATTGGAAATGTTTTACCATTTAATTGACATAAAAATAGAGTAACAAATTATAATTCCTTTTTTTCTTTAATTTTGATCATGTTCATGCTTTTATTTAGCGAATTGATATATAAAACAAATGTGGGATCTTACTATGCCTATTTAACTCACACCTCATAGACCCCTTTGATAGTGTATAGATGATGTTTTGTCATTCGGTGTAGGGAAGGGAAAGGTGTTTTAGTGAGACTGTGTCATCTCTATCAACCATGTCTGGGAAGCATCGGTTATATGGTGGGAACATTCCTACATAATACCATGGAGTATTTGTATCATCATATTGGTTTTTGCAATGTTATTGGACTCATAAATTATATTTTTCAATGTATACTTATGTTTTGTTTTGTTCCCTATGTATTATTTTTGTTTTGACATATATTTTATTATTTTCTTTTCCATTGTTTCTGTATACTATGTGTTAATATGTGATGTTGTCTTCTTAAGGGTGGTAGAAATCATTCCCTCGGGTTGTTGTTGATTCTGAAGTTCTTTTCACCGTCTAGTGGGGATTGATAATTCCCTTCAAGTATTTGATGGTTCATGTTGGGTAATGGTTTGTGATCGTATCCAGGGCGGTTCATTATATCATGTTATCAGATTGAGGTTTTTCTTAGTTTATAGAAGTTGGTATACTAGGTATATGATTTTTGTGACTTGAGTGTTTTGTTTGGTGAGTTCTTAGATAGCTCGTTTTAGGTAGAAACTCATGTTACCATGGGATGTTGGTATGAGTTTCTTATGTTTGGAGTATGTAATCATAATATCAATTTTTTGAAAGTATTTTCTAGTTGGAAAGTATATTTCTAGTCATTTTATTTTTTCCCTTTTTTGTGGGTATTGATATACATCAAATACATATTTAATGGGTTACAGATGATGGTTTCATGGATGATTCTCAAGATAATGGGATTCTATATCAGAATACTTTACATACTATCGTATTTGGAGTTCACACCATAGATAAAAATCCACTATATGTACATAAGCTAGTTGTTGAGGTTAATCCAATAGTTTCATGAAAATTGGATCTATCATGGGATTTATTATGTTATTAACCACCATCCTTTATGGGTATTAACAACTAGAAATGTATTATCATATATTTTACTTCTTTGAAACACCTAATAATTTCAGCATGAACTGAACAGTTTTCAGAGTTAAGGGTCCAAGTACTCGATGGCTGGATTCCATGGTTCTCTGGGATAGATCAATGGGCTTGGTCTCGAAAGGATTTAATAATCTCTTCTTCCAATAATTAGGTCCAAAGACTCTTATGATATAAATTTCTCTAGTGTTTCTCTCATTAATGAAGGTAGAGTGTTTAGGGTCAACGTACACTAATCATTTTCCAGAGCAGGTTTGTTTTTCTTGAGATTTAGAAAAATATAATCAAATGAAGGCTCAAAGGTACCTAAAGGGATTGTGATCAGATATCAAATAAAATTTTTTTATTCTAAATAACGTTACATATGTGATGATGGTAGACATTTTAATAATAGAAGAGATGAAAATGGAATGAATATTTGGACATTTTTTGTAATCTCTTCCAACGAGTTAAAGTATAAATGGAACTTAAGGAATGAAGAGGAAGTTTCATGATCTCCTCAAGAGTGGTAGAAGTGGTTATCATTAGTGGACACCCTATACCCCATATGTTAGAGTAGGTAGTGTATTCTAGCTTGTTATCAATGTGTGAAGATAAAAAATACAAAACATTCTTATCAGACACCATCAAATCTGTGTACTAGTTGTGTCTTTTATGACAGCCGATAAATATTATTTTAGACTACGCCTATTCATCACTGTTTTAATAGATATTAGGCTCGAACTGATTATGTGGAATAGTTAGATGCCTCAAGGACTATAAGGCTCTATATCAGAAATCATGATTATAGAACCTTCACATAGTAGAAGAGTTTCCAATGTCGGTAATGTAGGTCTACTAATAGTTAGAGGTACCACCTTTAGTGCATATTCTATAGAGACCACTTTATTTGATATTCATTCCCCCACTCTTTAATTAATTTGAATTTTTTAATATTCGGAATATTACGATATATTTCATACCCATTTTTATAGAGTTAGTGTATCATATTGGGGAGTTAAAATACTATGGTTCTCAATTTCCTTGTTCACTATCATAGCTAATGGAAAGCCAGTTTTGGATCTTGTCATTGATGATCTTGGTCTATTCAACATAATAATTTAGAAAGATTTGATTATTTCTCACTGTGATGTGATTGATTATTATCATCATTGTGTATTAATAATTACTGTAGATGGGAGATCGTGGGTTTATTTGGATAGTGGGATTTGATGTCTGGTCCTGTATGACCATTCCTCCTAGAGCCAAATAAGTATTATTTTTTTTCTGTTGCTGAGTTTGAGGATGTTTATTTGGTTTGTAATCTTTCCTTTTTTGAAAGAGACATCCCTAAAAATTTTCCAAATGGCATCCATGGTAGTCTTATCGAGAAGGATGTATAGGTCAAAATTGATCTAGTCCTAGGTACTCATCCAGTTTTGATACCCACATATCTTACAGAAATAGTGGTTTTGAAAGAGATCAAGAATCATTTGGATGATCTGGTGGTGAATGGTTTCATTTTCCCTTGTGTTTCACATAGGTCATCCCATATTCTCTATGCTAAGAAGGTAGATGGCTAACTCCATACTTTCATTGATTATCAGATGTTTAATTGGGTGATAGTTATGAATAAGTATCCTTTCCCTCTATAGTTGATTTTTTCGAACACTTAACGATTGGAAAAGTATTTTTCAAAGATCAATCATTGATCTAGTTTTGATCAGCTCAGTGTCTGGGAGTATGATATATCAAAAATTTCTTTCAGTGATAGTTATATTAATTATTAATTTCATTTATTTCCTTTTGATATAACTGTTTCTCATATAGTTTTCATGTATTTGATGAACCTGATATTCCATGAGTATATTGATACTTTCGTGGTAGTTTTCATGGATGTTAATTTGGATTATTTAATATCCAAGCATGCTCATTAGAACCATTTTTTGGTCTGATAAATCCAATAGAGTCTCCAATTTTATAAAAAATACTTGGAAAGGTAGATTCTTGATTTAAGAAGAAAATTTATTTGGGATTATGATTATAGTATAGGGATTATCAGTTAATCCTAAGAAGGTGAAGGATTTGTTTTCATCGTAGGATCCATGGAACATTTTTGAGATTTAGAACTTCCTTGGCCTTGATGAATACTATCAATATTTTGTCTGATATTTCTCAAATATCGAATCACTATTGTATAATCTTCCCAGGTAAGGGGTGAACTTCATATGGGATATGAAATGTCATTATTATTTTGAATACTTGAAATGAATTATATCGTTGGATCCAATTATGATCTTACCCTATCTCGATAATGGATTTGTGGTGTACTGGGATTCATTTGGTTAGACTTTGGGATGTGTGTTTATATAGAATGATCAGGTTCTAGCTTGTGAACTCAACAATTGTGGAAAAATCGAATGAATTTATCCACTCACAGTTTAGATCATGTCGCAGTTATGAATGAGAATAAGTGTTCTTGGAACTATATTTTTTGAAAAATGTTTACCTAAATTTTTATCATAGAGTTTGACAATGCATTTTCTCATAAGGACAAGAATATTGAATGGAGATGGTGGGTTGAATAAATCCATACATTTTAATTTGACATTTCTTATACCCCTTTGATGGGATTGTTTTTTGAAATTATGTCAATAGGAAAGTACAATCGTAGGGTGCTCTAGAATAAAGGGAGGAGTGAACAATTAGGAGAATTTTTTCTTAGTAGCATCTAGATAAACATGATTATGTTTTAGGAATGTTTTTGAGTAATGTCTGGTCATCATCATCTGAAATTGAGTACATTCTATAGGGTTAGTAAACGGATGATGGTTTTAGAGTAATTCCGGAAACTGTATATGGGAAGGTTAAAAAATTAGTTTGTCATCTCCAATAAAATGGTATTATCCGATTTAGGGACATGTTTTTTGTCACAAAATTTATGGGGATCTTAGTTTTTTAATGTCATAGTTATATGTTGGTCATTCATCCAAGAACTGAGAATTTTTTTTATGAAATGAGCTAGTGATTCTAGTAGCTGGGTGTAATGGATGAAATTTAATATTATTTGTCTCATATTTACACAAACCGGTAGTTAAAGAAGATCATTTAAAACCTTATATTTTTCTAAAGCCTCTTCTGATACTATTTTGGATATGGGATGAAGAGTTCATAAAAAATATTGTTGTGTTACCATGGAATCCCTAATAGAAGAGAAATATATGTGTAGTGATTGATCATCTAAAAAGTTTTCTCATTTAATTATGACCAGGTACATAAAAAATATTGATGATCTTGGTATGTTTTATATGGAGGAGACTATGACGTTACATGGGGTTCTCTTTTCTATTATCTAGGATATCGATCCTAGGGAAACCTAATGACTTTAGTGGAGTCTCTAAGATGAAATGGGTAATCATGTCATCTTATATATAGATTATAATCCCCAGATAGATTTTCATATTGAGTATGTTATTAAGATCCTAGAGGATATGATTCATTTCGATGACATGGATTTTGGTGGATCCTGGAATAGCCATCTGGGACTATTTCAGTTTACTTATAGAAATAGTTAGGAGTCATTGATCATAATTTATCCCTTTTAGTATTTTTAAGGTGTCTTGTGACGGTCACCTCATTATTAGGAAGAGGTGGTAAATGCATATTTTTTGAAAAAAATCTTATTTTGGATGTATTAGGGAGGATTCAGGGTATACATCTGTTTTAAGGTACAACTCATATCCGGAATGAATCATACACGGATCATCAATGTTTTCTTTTGGAGTTTTACATTCATTCACATGTTTTCATGTTTTTACAAAATCAGTTGGGTAATCATAACCTTTGATAAAAATTGAACATTCAACTCTGATATGTTGGGGAACAACCCAAGAATATAAAAGGAAATCCAATTTTTGATTACATACAAGATAGACAACATTAATCATAATCAAACCACAAAACATTATTACATAAATGTGACCATTACAAACAAGCCATTAAATTAATAGGCATAAATTGGAAAAAAAAAATTTATGAATTTAATATAAAGGTTTAAATCAATATTAATATATTGGTAAATGATTAGGAAATAATAACACAATTTAGATGAGGCATTTTATTATTCAAATATACCTTTTCTCAAAAAAATGGATTTATTTATTTTTATGGGTGTATATTATCACTATATTTTAGAGGTTTTTAGAAATTTATTTTAAAAAATGTCCTTAATTTTTAAAATAAGAATTCCAAAACATTTATATGATGATGTTTGGATAATTTTATAAAAAATGTAAATTGATTTGTGATTAGAAAATAATAAATCTTTTTAAAATACTGTATATTTTTTATACCAACAAGAGAAATTTTTGTTAAGAAAATATTAAAAATATTTATCGAACAAATACTTATATAATAATATATAAATAATATAAATCGAATTTAAAACATTTATATAATAATTAATTTCATAATATATATGAAAATATTTTTCATTTCTAAAGAAATTCCTATGAAAAACCAGAGAAGTTAAATTTGGGGTCTTGTAGCTAATAATTGAGTGAAAAAAGTGTTTGTCTATATTTTTTACTTAAAATTAATGAAAATATGATTATTTTTACTAATAGTTTTGAATATTGGACATATATAACCTGAATCATATCCAAATTCTTTTGCAAAGCATATTTAAGGCCGAAAAATTCATATAAATAAATTAAATAAGATTAATTGACATGAATAAGATTATATATACATAATGAAAACATATAAAAAATTTACATTGAGCCAAATTAATTTATTTTTATGATATTAATTTATTTTAATTTTTATATATGTAATAATTACCTTATATTCATATGAAACACTGATATAGTGCTTGAGGAATCTGAAGAAAAATCAATAGAATAATTATAAAAACTATAAAATTAAATTGATAAGAGAAATTAAATGACCAATAAAACATACCTAAATGTCATTGGATGAGTATATATAAAACATAATCATCCAATAATAGAATTTATGATCTCATGGGGCCACTTTGATGAGATTATGACCTCTATAGTATTTTATTTAATAAAAAGTAAAACATGTCACAGTCTTCTCAATAATAGGTGTAATATTTTGAATATTAGGTTATCTAAAATATATATTTTACTATAAATAGTATTTTTAAAGATAAAATGTTTATCATCATATGCGTTAATTTATTTTTAATGATTAGGTAAGAAATAATTTCATTAAATACATGCAAAACATTGATGAAGTAATTACTCAATTATTTTAAAAATAAAATAATTAAAAGAAAAAATATTAGATGGAATAAAATTTGAAATATTTATATTGATAAATGTGTTTTCTTTATTACATTGGATTTATTGGGATATTATATAATTGTTTTTTCTAATTTTAATTTTTTTCTTTATGTTATTAAATTCAATTTAATGAAAAGAATCAAATTTAGAAATAATGATATTTTATGGAATATATATTTTATTAAATTATTTAACTAACATAAAAATATTAAATAATAATAAGGGGATGGTATATGCTATGTAATTTTATACCTTATGAATGTACAGTCCATTACGAATAATTTTTCTCTAGAATTGCTATATTCTATTATAATCTATTTTGATGTTCCAAGAGTGCCCCTCCACACACTTATAAATGGGAGCCTCTTTTTCCTATTTATTCACACTTCAATGCATATTTTATTATTAAAATACAAAAAAACCATTATTAAAATACCTCCCCACATTCTAGATTTCTTTTTTTTGGAATAACACCAACTTTAGTAATCCCATGGTGCAATGAAAAATAGGTTTTCAGAAGAAGATGTATCATTTTAAATAGAGCATTTAAGAATTTATTATTCTTAAAAATTGCTCAAAAATTATTCAAACAAGATAAAGTAATAATTAAATTAATATAAATATTCTGATATTTTATTATTTTAGTTTCATAACCAATATCCTTATCCAAATCAATCAAATGGTAAAATAATTCACTGTTTGAGTGTACTTCATGCCACTACCTCAAGAACAAATGTAATTTTCTTTCCATAACCATCTCTTAGGGGTCTTTATAATGATGTAATTAATTTTAATATATGAAATTAATTAC
This sequence comes from Viscum album, assembly GCA_963277665.1. Classification (NCBI taxonomy): domain Eukaryota; kingdom Viridiplantae; phylum Streptophyta; class Magnoliopsida; order Santalales; family Viscaceae; genus Viscum; species Viscum album. Next base: position 1,059,772,623 of record OY728120.1, on the reverse strand, counting down.
ATATTTAACATCATATAAAGATAATATAACACATAATTTTAACTTCCCATACATATAGAAATTATAATGTCACTCGTGCATACGTATGGATGACCACCTCCATGAAGAGATGTGATTCTATTTTCATCACCACATAAAATAGACAATATATATATGTAAGTATATTTTAAAAAACAAATATGATATTTTTGATATTATTAACATTATAGAAATATAAAACAATCCTTGCATTTATTCCATAATGATCGTTGAAAAATTGACACTATACTCATACATATGTATGACCTACCGTATCCATGATTGTCACGTAGTTCCATTTTAATTACCACATTTAATGGATGGGTAAAAAAGTAAAATTTATGTATTACAATTATTATTTTATCATCATTATTATTGTAAATCTAGTGGAATAGTATCCTTTTCGATCATAGTCAATATAAATAAGTCATTTTGAACATATGAATCAAATATTAATAAAACAACCAACATAAACATAAATAATATGCAATTGATTTAACATTTTAATTAGTTATATAAATGGGAATAATGAACATAAAAAAAGTTCTAAAGAATTTATAAAATAAAGACAATTTTATTTTTCATTAACGAAAAGCACATATGTGATGTGTTGGATCTGGGGTAAAAGACTCATTAACATAAAATACATCATCACAAATTTTTTAAAGATTTATTTATAATTAATTTATATATCATGACCATGTTTTTTTAATGTCATTATTATAAATGTATATATATGGAAATTAATTTTTTAAAAATTTAATTTTCAAATTTCTCTCAATGTTTTTGAAATGGAATATTTTTAATATTTTATATAAGGGGATTTTTTTAAAAAAATGTTCTTCAAATAATTACCATAAAACTCCCTTTTTCTAGGATGTCCATATTATTATAATTGTTTTATATAGGTATTAAAATTTTTATAAAATACTTACTATTTTATTCAAATCAAAATCATTTTCTTATTATTGGTTATTTTTTTATTTAGTTTTTTTATAGAATAGGTTATTGTGAAATCTTCAGAGTTTTTCATTAAAAATTTTAAGATATTATAAAGTGTTATATGTAACGCCCTGACCCCAGTTACCCAGAGTCGGTGCATTATTACATAACATTGGCATGATCACAAGAAAGATAAAATCTCGAAAGACCGATTGGTTTAGTAGCCTTGAAAACACTAGATATATTCATAAGTTTTACATTACATCATAAAATGAAAAACTACTACAACAACATAATGTTTCCACAATCCACACTATTAACCCCTCATAAAATCCCTACAGGTCATTCATAACTTACTTCTTCACATCCTGGGAAAAATAAAACATAGAAAAGGGGTGAGCTCAAATGCCCAGTAAGGATAACAATATAGCGGAAACTTTCATAATTAAGAATAAACATTTAAGGCATTGCATTACTAAAACAAAAGCATTTTAAACTTTAACTTCGACATAGTATGGCAAAAGTAAAATGAAATAATTCCATTTACTTATTCACATGGATATTCTACTAATCGAATAATCACATGAAAAAATCAATAACCACTTTCATAATGTTGGAATGCATAATGCCAGACTATCATAACCACATAGCCAAGGCCTCGTGCCAAGACTACAAATAAGATTTTGTCAAGGCCTTGTGCCAAGACACTAGTTTGTCTCATGAGACCTACCGATGCATCGAGGAGCTATAGCGGGCTCCACCCGTCACTTATTAAGTCCAATGCATTCCCATATGAAAAGGTTTAAACATAACATAAACATTCGTATTAAAACTAGAATACGAAATGTCAATAATTTCACCATAAACTATTAATGGTATAAAAATAGCACATCCATAGACAAACATATCACAAAACCTTCAATACAATATAGAAGTTTTGTATCATAATAAATCAACTTCAAATAATCTTAAAATCCATCAAAGGATGTTGACATATATGAAATCAAATTTTTTTTTAAAGAAATATATCCTTTTATTTTGAAATCATTTAAGATCCATATAAAATAAAACATTTTCTTTGAAAATATTCTTATAAGCTTGTAAGTAAAGCTTTGAAGATTTTATAACGGCGTAAAATAACCGCACCTACCGTATAAGTTAAAAAAACATTCTTACCTCAATTCTGTCGAAAAGGTTAAAAAGGACCTTGTTTTGAAAACGACGGAAAGATTCCTTTATAAACCTCTTATAAAAAGTCAAACAAGGGTATAAATGACTTTAACCCATATTCTTGTAAATAGTAAAAATGTTTTGAAATACATTTTTAAGAAACATGGATGTGGATGATAAAGATATCCCAGTAGATTATTACGTATAAACAACCTCGGATAATGAAGAGATTGTGAAATAACCCTTACCTTGTACTTTTCCTTTGTTGGGGTCGGTTAACCTCCTGTATAATGGTGAAATAATTGTTATTAAATTATACAAGAATCATATACATTAATATGATATCATATATGATCTTTTAACATTGCTTTATTAATAATATCTTAGTATTATCGTCGTTTCAGGTGATAATCGATTCGTTCTTCTTAAATGTTTGGTTACGTAAGACATGTTTGTAATGGATAGATTAAATATTATTCATAATCATAATGATATTAACATTATTTATAACCCTAAAATGAGAATAATACTTGAATGGATACGATGGAGGATGGATCTCACCGCGTTCGTGGAGACGGTAGTCCGTACGTACGCACGAACGCTACTTCCATTTAATTTTTATTTTAAAAGAATTTAATCCAAATGATACATAGGTATATTACTATTCCAGTATAATATAATTTTTTATATATGTTACTTAAGTTCATTAACACCATCCTTTATATGTTCCATGTGTGGTATGAACGAGTCATATCATTTTAAGGGGGCGGTAGTCCGCACTTCCTCAAATAAAATTATCGTATGTATATAAAACATGAAACGAATAATGGTATGAAATAAAATGGAATTACATAAGCTTATATATAAAATATATATCATTAATATCATATTTAATTACAGTGCCATCATAATGGCCACCATGAGAGGCGGTAAGATGTATTTGAACAATCATCGTTTCGTGAGGCGTTAGTTTTCCATCCACAGAAACATTATGTTCATCATCCATTAGATGGAGTTGTGTGTATGTGTAGTTTGAATCCTTCTTATAACAACATCCTAGTATATTGAGGATACTGGTGTTGTTACAAAAGAAAGGAAATAAAAAGAGTTTGGGGGTTGGAGAAGCAAAATAAAGGAAAATAATTTAAGAGAAATCGTTGCCTTTAATTTAGGTAACTCACTTTGGTTGGAACCAAAGGACTTCTTGATATGATTTCTGCCTAAGGGGAAGCTTCAAGGAGTAGGAGAGGGATGTGGGGAGCTTAGTTGGGCAGAGTTTGGACGAGCCAAGTCGCTTGAGAGGTGTGATGAATGAGTAGAAGTGGTCTCCTTTTATAAGGGAGAAGAGGGGCTCTTTAGGAAAGAGTGAAAGTATTACTTTATAATATAATTATATTCGGTTTATAATGGTCCAAAAATCATTGAGGTCGAAGATAAGATGACTAATATTCTAAATAACATCAACCAATAATAATTGGAAAGGTTTTAGATAATATTTTAATCATTATAATCTTATTTATTTAAATGATTTATTAATGAGGTAAACATTGCATCATTATTGTGTCATTAATAATTTAAATTATTTGATGTCTAAAAATTATAAATAAAATATAATTATGTAGTAAATATTTTTATCTTTCTAATGAATATTTATAATCGAAAATCCAACATGTATAACCCTATGTAAAAATTATTCTTCTAAAATATGTAAGCTTATGCCATTTTTATTTTTATTTTAACTTTATTAATATAAAGTGTCCCTACCACATACAAGTGGCTCCAAGGGGTCCCAAAATTGACCCAAGGATGCTCATGGTCGGGTATGTGTCCACAAATAAGGTTAGGACACGTTTTAGGGTAATTTTTATTATTATAATATTATTTTTTTAACCCTTATTTACCGGATTTACCCTTAACCATGGTAAATAAAATATTTACCACAGTAATTATTCAAAATGTCTAAAAATAAAAGTTACCTATTTACACAATTTGGACATCCTGATTCCAAATATGGAATCCATTTTTCTAAATTCAAAACACATAAGTGGCAGAAATTAATTTAAAATTAATTCCCGCTGTCAAAACAAAAAACGTGTTTTTAAGAGGTAATAACTATCAAAAGATTGACACTTGTTTATGTTCGGTTTAATTGTAAAATTATGTCCAATGACCAAAATTATATTAAATGGTAAAACAATATTCTAAATATACTTTAAAACCACTCAAATTCACAATTTATCACTATTAATTATTTTGATTAAAAAAGTTGTTTTTAATTAAAATTTAGTAATTTTCACTATTCATCAAAATATAAAAGTTATCCGAAAAGTACCAAAATTTCACCCTAGGATAATTTCAGTATTCCGAATCCAAAAATGAAGTCCATTTTGAAATATAAAATATATATGATTTCAAAAAGTAGGTATTACTATTCACAACGGCTAGTTTAATTAGTTGTGGTGTGTGTTAGAACTCGAGGTTGCGTACAACACACGCTATCGCATTATTCGAAGGGAAACGTACCGTAGAAGCTTGGGGTGTTACATTCTCCCCTCCTTCAAATAATTTCGTCCTCGAAATTTCTAGAATACTTATCACATGAAAAGACTCGGGTGGTTCTTCATCATAAGTTCCTCGGGTTCCCACGTTGCCTCTTCCATCTTATGATTTCTCCACAAAACTTTTACCAGACGTGTTGTCCGGTTTCTCAGTACTTGTTCTCTTGTATCAAGAATCTTTACGGGCTCTTCACAATAAGACAGATCAGGTTCCAGTTCTAATTCCTCATAGGTGAGTACATGCGTTGGGTCAGGCATGTATTTTCTCAATAGAGATACGTGGAACACATCGTGAACTTTGGAGAGACTTGGCGGCATTGCCAATCGGTAAGCTACAGCCCCAATTCGTTCTAGAATTTTGAAAGGTCCGATGTACCTGGGACTCAATTTACCTTTCTTACCAAAACGTATGACTCCCTTCCATGGAGATACCTTTAGGAAAACATGATCACCGACCTGAAATTCCAAATCCTTCCTTCGATTATCGGCATAGCTCTTCTGCCTACTTTGAGCTGCTTTGATGTGATTTTGGATTACCTTCACCTTTTCCACCGTTTCCTCCACCAGTTCTGGGCCTACAAGTTTTCTTTCACCAACGTCATCCCAACAGGTTGGTGTACGACATCTCTTTCCGTATAACGCTTCATATGGTGCCATCTGAATACTTGAATGGAAGCTATTGTTATAGGAAAATTATACCAGAGGTAAATATTGATCCCACATACCCTGAATGTCAAGTGAGAAAGATCTCAACATGTCTTCTAAGGTTTGAATAGTCCGTTCTGATTGTCCATCTGTCTGAGGGTGGTCAGAAGTGCTCAAATGAAGTTCAGTATCCAGGGATTTCTGAAGACTTTTCCAAAATCTTGAAGTAAAACGGGGATCACGATCAGAAACAATCGATAGGGGTTCTCCATGAAGTCTCACAACTTCATTAATGTATAGTCTTGCTAGACGTTCCAGGGGTAAATCTTATCTTATAGCAAGAAAATGTGCTGACTTGGTAAGACGATCAACAATAACCGATATTGCATCGTTCCTTCTAGGAGTCTTCGGTAGCCCCATGACAAAGTCCATCGTAACATTGTCCCATTTCCACTCTGGAATGGGAAGAGGTTGCATGACTCTTCCAGGCTGTTTCCTTCCAGCTTTCACTTGTTGACAAACCATACATCTTGACACAAAATCAGCAATCTCCCTCTTCATGTTGTCCCATCAAAAATGTTCCTTCAAATCTCTATACATTTTGGTGCTCCCAGGGTGTATAGAGAAATTGGAACTATGAGCATCATCCAGCAATTCCCTTTTTAGATCAGGTATATTGGGAACACAAAGTCTCTTCCCGAATTTCAAAATTCCATCTTCATACACAAAGTCTCTCAATCTCCCATCATTCCCAGCTTTAATTTTTTTTTGGAATTCTTCATCATCGGTCTGAGAACTCTTAATCCTTTCTAGTAAAGATGGTTTGGAAACCATTTGAAAAAGCATTGATGTTTCACCTTCCCTGGTTATTCCCATGTCCATCTTCACTAGATCCATGAAAATTGGATCCCTTTCAATTCTCATATTGTTCAAAACTCCATGGTATTTTCTACTCAAAGCATCTTCCACCTTGTTTTCCTTCCCTGGGTGGTAGTGTATCGTACAATCATAATCCTTGAGTAATTCAAGCCATCTCCTTTGCCTTATGTTGAGTTCTTTTTGTGAGAAAATATACTTCAAACTCTTGTGATTAGTATAAATCTCACATTTTTCACCATAGAGGTAGTGCCTACATATCTTCAAAGCAAAGATCACCGCTGCTAACTCGAGATCATGAGTAGGATAGTTTTGTTCATGAATTTTCAACTGTCGTGATGAATAGGCAATAACTCTATCATTCTGCATAAGGACACAACCAAGTCCTTTCTTCGATGCATCACTATAAATAACGAACCCATCATTCCCCGATGGTAGAGTCAATATAGGAGCATTGACTAGTCTTCTCTTCAGTTCTTCGAAACATTCTTCACACTCTTTTGTCCAAACAAATTTAACCCCTTTACGTGTGAGCTTCGTTAATGGGTTAGCCAATCGGGCAAAATTCTGGACGAAACGTCGATAATAACCTGCCAAACCAATAAAACTACGTACCTCAGTTATACTCGTAGGTGCTGGCCATTCTTGGATTGCCTTGTTCTTAGAAGGATCAACAGAGATTCCATCTTTAGAGACAATATGGCCAAGAAAAGAAATCTCCTGAAGCCAGAATTCACACTTGCTAAACTTCCCATATAATTCATGCCTCCTCAGAGTCTTCAAGATAATGCGCAAGTGATTTTCATGATCTTCGTAGGTTTTGGAGTATACCAAGATATCATCAATAAATACCACCACAAATTCATCGAGATACTCCTTGAAAACTCTATTCATCAGATCCATGAATACAGAGGGTGCATTAGTCAATCCAAACGGCATTACAGTAAACTCGTAATGCCCGTACCTGGTTCGAAATGATGTCTTCGGAATGTATTCCTTCTTCACACACAACTGATGGTATCCAGATCGAAGGTCAAACTTTGAAAAGTATTGAGCTCCATGCAGTTGGTCAAATCAATCATCAATACGAGGTAGGGGATACTTGTTCTTTATCGTTATAGCATTGATATCCCTGTAGTCGATACATAACCTCATAGATCCATCTTTCTTTTTAAAAAAAAGAACAGGGGCTCCCCATGGAGAAACACTAGGGCGAATAAATCCCTTATTACTCAATTCCTCTAGTTGTTTCTTTAGTTCGACTAACTCTACAGTGGCCATTCTATAAGGGGTCTTCGATATAGGCCTTGATCCAGGAATCAAATCAATGGAAAACTCAACTTCTCGTTCTGGAGGATGTCCAGGTAAATCTTCCGGAAATACATCTACAAATTCTTTCACAACAGGTACATCCTCTATTTGAACATTCCTTTCATCACCGATAGTTACTTCATTCTCTTCCTCCCCCATAATTGAATTTAGTTGAGCTACTGGGGGTGGATCTAAATAAGAATTAGGTGGTGATGATTCTGCTCTAAAAATAAGGTGTTCCTTATCATTATCATCAAGAATCGTAACCTCTTTCTTCTTACAATAAATCTTTGCATCATAGTCCGAAAGCCAGTCCATACCGAGGATTATATCAAACTCAATCATAGGTATGACGATGAGATCAGCAGATAAAGAAAATTTATGTGCTCTAATGGGGACTGATTCACAAAACATTATTGCAACGATACTTCCCTTGGGTGTTTTAACTGACAACTCCCTTATTAAATCAAATTGGAAATATCTAATTTTCCTAGCAAACTGCCACCACGTCTTTCGGAGCTTCTACCTCAGCAGTAGTGATAGCATAAGCCTGGCCTTGATCCCTTGGCCTTTTCTGAGGTAAGTTCTCCTGACGCTTAGGGCATGCATTTTAATAATGCCCCATCTCCCTGCAATTGTAGCACTGAACGTTTGTAGCTTCCTTCTTCCCCTTGCAATCATGATCTTGGTGGCCTTTTTCACCACACTTGTAACAGACTCCCATTCCCTTCAAGCAAGTACCGGGGTGTTTCTTCCCACATTTACCACATGATGGATATTCAACCTTTCCTTTCTTTCCCTTATTTCCATTCCCAGATTGATCAGAAGGTCTCTTCTTCTCTTGCTTTGCTTTAAAGTCATATGACTTAGAGAATTCCTTTTCGGTCTTGATAGCACATGAGACAATGTCTTCGTACGATGAAAAGGATTGTGAGACTAACGCTCGATGGAGAAATGGTTTTAACCAATAAAAGAAACGATCAATCTTACTTCTTGGGTTGCGAATATAATCTCCAGCATACCTCGCTAACCTTGTAAAGTTAGCCTCTTACATTGTGACATTATCATCCTCCTTTTGTCTCAGACTCAGAAATTGCCTTTCCATATCTGCTCGATGGTCGCGAGGAAAGTATTTTTCTAAAAACAGATCTTTGAACTCCCTCCATTCCATATTTGATACTTCATCATCTTCCTTCGTATTTTGAATCAATGACCACCATTGATTAGCATCTCCAGTGAGGCGGTAAACTGCCATGACAACCTTTTCCCTTTCATTACTCCCCAAAGCCTGAAATATTTTCTCTAGGGAAAATATCCATTGCTCACCTACTAAGGGATTTGTATTCCCATTGAACGTTGGTGGTTGTTGCCTCATGAATCAATCTAACATTGATCCTCCACGCTGCGGATCAGGGTCCTCCATACGGGTAAGGTTATTATTCATAACCTGAGTAAGTTGTCCCAGTATGGTGATTAGCTGATCAGCACCAGTTGCATCACCAGCCCCACTATAATTATCTTGAGCAGGAGGGAAATCCCTACATGGAGTGCGTGCATTGATACGGTTTCCATTTCTTCCACTAGGCGCCATTTCTAAACAATGGCATAAACTAGATTAGTTTATGAATCAAAATACATAATCCCATACTTATAAAACACTTAACATAAATTGAACTATTTATGGATATAATCCATAATCATAAGAATGTTTTCTTTGAGGATGTATATACTCATAATCCCTTCAAAATGATTTGTAAAGAAAATGAGAGTTATCCTAAGCATATCCCCCAGGAGTGTCGTAACCAAGAGTACAGCAAGGCCCGTTGTCGTGCACCAGTTCTCGTTCGAGTCTAGCTCAAAGTGGTGTTTTCGGGTTTTACCCCTTGGTACATCTGTGCCAGAGCCGCCTCTACCTACTCGTATCCAGACAGGGATGTATTGCTCGTAAAACTCACAAAATCTCTACAATACCAAAATTCTAGGAAGTTCTTCTATACTAATCCTCAAAGTTCATCTTAGGTCTACGTACTCTAATCAGAGTTTATCTAAATCTAGTTTCCAAGGTTTGTACTAAACTTCCTCTGATACCAACTGTAACGCCCCGACCCCAGTTACCCAGAGTCGGTGCCTTATTACATAACATTGGCATGATCACAAGAAAGATCAAATCTCGAAAGACCGATTGGTTTAGTAGCCTTGGAAACACTAGATATATTCATAAGTTTTATATTACATCATAAAATGAAAAACTACTACAACAACATAATGTTTCCACAATCCACAATATTAACCCCTCATAAAATCCCTGCAGGTCATTCATAACTTACTTCTTCACATCCTGGGAAAAATAAAACATAGAAAAGGGGTGAGCTCAAATGCCCAGTAAGGATAACAATATAGCGGAAACTTTCATAAATAAGAATAAACATTTAAGGCATTGCATTACTAAAACAAAAGCCTTTTAAACTTTAACTTCGACATAGTATGGCAAAAGTAAAATGAAATAATTCCATTTACTTATTCACATGGATATTCTACTAATCGAATAATCACATGCAAAAATCAATAAACACTTTCATAATGTTGGAATGCATAATGCCAGACTATCATAACCACATCGCCAAGGCCTCGTGCCAAGACTACAAATAAGATTTTGTCAAGGCCTTGTGCCAAGACACTAGTTTGTCTCATGAGACCTACCGATGCATCGAGGAGCTATAGCGGGCTCCACCCTTCACTTATTAAGTCCAATGCATTCCCATATGAAAAGGTTTAAACATAACATAAACATTCGTATTAAAACTAGCATACGAAATGTCAATAATTTCACCATAAACTATGAATGGTATAAAAATAGCACATCCATAGTCAAACATATCAAAAAACCTTCAATACAATATAGAAGTTTTGTATCATAATAAATCAACTTCAAATAATCTTAAAATCCATCAAAGTATGTTGACGTAGATGAAATCAAAATTTTTTTTTAAAGAAATATCTCCTTTTATTTTGAAATCATTTAAGATCCATATAAAATAAAACATTTTCTTTGAAAATATTCTTATAAGCTTGTAAGGAAAGCTTTGAAGATTTTATAAGGGCGTAAAATAACCGCACCCGCCGTATAAGTTAAAAAAAACATTCTTACCTCAATTCTGTCGAAAAGGTTAAAAAGGACCTTGTTTTGAAAACGACGGAAAGATTCCTTTATAAACCTCTTATAAAAAGTCAAACAAGGGTATAAATTACTTTAACCAATATTCTTGTAAATAGTAAAAATGTTTTGAAATACATTTTTAAGAAACATGGATGTGGATGATAAAGATATCCCAGTAGATTATTACGTATAAACAACCTCGGATAATGAAGAGATTGTGAAATAACCCTTACCTTGTACTTTTCCATTGTTGGGGTCGGTTAACCTCCTGTATAATGGTGAAATAATTGTTATTAAATTATACAAGAATCATATACATTAATATGATATCATATATGATCTTTTAACATTGCTTTATTAATAATATCTTAGTATTATCGTCGTTTCAGGTGATAATCGATTCGTTCTTCTTAAATGTTTGGTTACGTAAGACATGTTTGTAATGGATAGATTAAATCTTATTCATAATCAGAATGATATTAACATTATTTTTAACCCTAAAATGAGAATAAGACTTGAATGGATACGATGGAGGATGGATCTCACCGCGTTCGTGGAGACGGTAGTCCGTATGTACGCACGAACGCTACTTCCATTAAATTTTTATTTTAAAAGAATTGAATCCAAATGATACATATGTATATTACTATTCCAGTATAATATAATATTTTATATATGTTACTTAAGTTCATTAACACCATCCTTTATACGTTCCATGTGTGGTATGAACGAGTCATATCCTTTTAAGGGGGCGGTAGTCCGCACTTCCTCAAATGAAATTATCGTATGTATATACAACATGAAACGAATAATGATATGAAATAAAATGGAATTACAGAAGCTTATATATAAAATATATATCATTAATATCATATTTAATTACAGTTCCATCATAATGGCCACCATGAGAGGCGGTAAGATGTATTTGAACAATCATCGTTTCGTGAGGCGTTAGTTTTCCATCCCCAGAAACATTATGTTCATCATCCATTAGATGGAGTTGTGTGTATGTGTAGTTTGAATCCTTCTTATAACAACATCCTAGTATATTTAGGATACTGGTGTTGTTACAAAAGAAAGTAAATAAAAAGAGTTTGGGGGTTGGAAAAGCAAAATAAAGGAAAATAATTTAAGAGAAATCGTTACCTTTAATTTAGGTATCTCACTTTGGTTGGAACCAAAGGACTTCTTGAAATTATTTCTGCCTAAGGGGAAGCTTCAAGGATGAGTAGAGGGATGTGGGGAGCTTAGTTGGGCAGAGTTTGGACGAGCCAAGTGGCTTTAGAGGTGTGAGGAATGAGTAGAAGTGGTCTCCTTTTATAAGGGAGAAGAGGGGCTCTTTAGGAAAGAGTGAAAGTATTACTTTATAATATAATTATTTTCGGTTTATAATGGTCCAAAAATCATTGAGGTCGAAGATACGATGACTAATATTCTAAATAACATCAAAAAATAAGAATTGGACAGGTTTTAGATAATATTTTAATCATTATAATCTTATTTATTTAAATGATTTATTAATGAGGTAAACATTGCATCATTATTGTGTCATTAATAATTTAAATTATTTGATGTCTAAAAATTATAAATAAAATATCATTATGTAGGAAATCTTTTTATCTTTCTAATGAATATTTATAATCGAAAATCAAACATGTATAACCCTATGTAAAAATTGTTGTTCTAAAAGATGTAAGCTTATGCCATTTTTATTTTTATTTTAACTTTATTAATATAAAGTGTTCCTACCACATACAAGTGGCTCCAAGGGGTCCCCAAATTGACCCAAGGATGCTCATGGTCGGGTATGTGTCCACCAATAAGGTTAGGACACGTTCTAGGGTAATTTTTTATTATTATAATATTATTTTTTTAACCCTTATTTACCGGATTTACCCTTAACCATGGTAAATAAAATATTTACCACAGTAATTATTCAAAATGTCTAAAAATAAAAGTTACCTATTTACACAATTTGGACATCCTGATTCCAAATATGGAATCCATTTTTCTAAATTCAAAACACAGAAGTGGCAGAAATTAATTTAAAATTAATTCCCGCTGTCAAAACAAAAAGCATGTTTTTAAGAGGTAATAACTATGAAAAGATTGACACTTGTTTATGTTCGGTTTAATTGTAAAATTATGTCCAATGACCAACATTATATTAAATGGTAAAAATATATTCTAAATATACTTTAAAACCACTCAAATTCACAATTTATCACTATTAATTATTTTGATTAAAAAAGTTGTTTTTAATTAAAATTTAGTAATTTTCACTATTCATCAAAATATAAAAGTTATCCGAAAAGTACCAAAATTTCACCCTAGGCTAATTTCAATATCCCGAATCCAAAAATGAAGTCAATTTTGAAATATAAAATATATATGATTTCAAAAAGTAGGTATTACTATTCAGAACGGCTAGTTTAATTAGTTGTGGTGTGTGTTAGAACTCGAGGTTGCATACAACACACGCTATCGCATTATTCGAAGGGAAACGTACCGTAGAAGCTTGGGGTGTTACATTATATTCGGGATATAATCCTTAGAACTATTTATGATGGGTTGAGCCTATTATATCTCATGATATGATGGGTTGAGCACCAATATATCTCAAGACATTATGGGTTTATCACCATTATCTCTCAAGATATGACAGTTCATATCCATTACATACCTTTATTAAATTTGGCATTACAAAGATGAATGTCAAACATAGGGTTATTCCATTTTATGTGTTCTACTAGGGTACTATGATGATGATGTCACAGGAAACCAAAATAACTTTTTTTTGATTTCTAATTAGTTTTCATAGACTTTATTTTATCTCAAATGGTAAGATGATGTTTCTTGTTAACAAAAAATGATTCTATTTTTAGAATAAGATGTATGATTTTAGGAAAATATTTTAAAATCATTTTTATTTTTTTTCATCAGACTAAATTATTTTATCTATATATGACCTTTACTGAGATTTCTGCACACATCAAATTTTTTAAAATATTTCTCATAATATTTATGTATGAGTAGGGATAAGGATTGGGTCAAGATGAAAATAGTAAAGATTTATCCTGAAAAAAAATCATGATTTATTTTAAAGGGGTTTTTTGTTATAAAATGGATATTGAGTATAAGTTTTTCACCTTTATGTAAGGATTTATTATGTAATTGTTTTTATAATGCCTTAAAACTCTAGAGAAAAATGCTCCTTTGGATTCTATGAAAAGTATTTCGTCTCTAAATTCACTATATTAGGTAATGATTAAGACATGGTCCTCGCATTTGGTATTAAATGATGGTTTACATATCATTGGAGATTAGGATATTTTAATTATAGGTTATATTAAGAGTGGTTTATAAATTCATATATATATAATTTTAAGGTTTATAATAAGGTAAATGTCTTAGAAACACATTTTAAGGTTGTATGTTGTGATGTTTTAAGGTAGGATATGATATTTTTTGACACATTTTTTTAATTAATTATGGTCTATTATATTTTTGAATTTAAAATAAATGGTTTATGATAACATTTAAGTTAAAAAGTTTCCTTAATGTTTAAAATATTATGTTTATTTCTAGAATGTTTCTCCCATTTCTAGAAGTTTATATGTATTATATAAATATTATTTTTTATAAAGGAAAACTTGTGGGATATATAACACCTAATCACATTCGTAAAGGCCATGGGGATTGAACCCATAACCAATGGGTGTCATGGGTCAATCACCTACAATAGGCCTATGTGATTTCCATGTGATTATAATGTTTTAGTTTTATTTAATATATCTAACAGATATAAGAAAAAATCATTTTTGGAACATATTGGATTGGAAAATGATTTTTTAGAAGTTAAATATTTTGGAAAAGCAATTTGATCATAGGGAAAATAATATAACTGATTTTTATTTAAGGATTAAAAATTGAATTCTAAATTTGAAGAAAATGTGATTTTATTTTTTATTTTTGTTGATTCTTGTAATTTACGGAAATTGTAGTCATATCATAATGAATATGTTGGATAGAGAATTTTTTTTCCTTGGTATGAGATATTAATAATGATTATTTTTATTTATGGATAATTGTTAAAATTTATCTTCAATGAAACTAGTAGAAATAATTATTGACACGTCGTCATTTTTCACGACAGTTCTATATACCTGACTTGAAAAGTGGTAAAATCGATTTATCACATCGGTTATTGTATAACCGACGTGATAAATCGATGAGAATAATTTTTTTGGGTCGGTTATAAATTAACCGATGTAAAAAATAATGTGATTAGATTTATCACGTTAGTTATTTTATAACAAACATGATAATGCTAATATGGGTTCTTTATCACATCAGTTATTTTATAACCGACATGATAAAGAAATCTCGGAAACATATTATGTTAGTTATAAAATAATAGACATTATAAATTATTTTCTACGTAGGTTATTAAATTAGAGATATTGTAAAAATAAAAAAATAGTTTATCACATCAGTTATTAACTAATCTACATGATGAAGATTTTAATTGATTTATCGTGCCTCGTATTCTGTCATTCTATTTTAGTCGATTGGGTGACCTGCGACTCATCTCTCTCATGCATAAAAGAAAAAAAGTATTCTTCAATGTCGTGCCCTCCAACCTCATTTTTTCAACATCACTAATCGTAATTATTATCACCAGATCTATCAGGTCGACTCACAACACTAAAGTATGCCTCAAACGGCTCGGTTTCAGTTTTTATTTTCCACGATGCCCTAAACTAATTTTTTGTGATGTTATTTTTCTATATTTGTTCTTTCAATCATGGTAAGTTTCATAGTGTTCATTTATACCGTGCTAAATTATTTTCTGGTAAAATAAACCATGTAAGTGATATCATGCATGTTTTCAATTTCTATGTGTTCTATCATGTGTCGGTGCGCGTACAGAGGGTGTCCAAGGGGGTGGGGGATGTTCAAGTGGGTGGGGGTGTCCAGGGGTGGGGGGATATCCATGGGGTGTTGGTGTCAAAGGGGGTGGAGGTGGTTTTGAGGGGGTGGGGGCTATCCAAAGGGGTTGGGGGTGTCCAAGGTGGTGGGGGTGGTGTCTAGGGGGTCAGGGGGGCTATCCAAGGGGGTAGTGTGTCCAGGGGCTGGGGGTGGTGTCCAGGGGGTCAGTGGGGTGTCCAAGGGGGTAGTGGGTGTCCATGGGGTGGGGTGTCTAGGGGTGGGTGCTTTCCATGGGGTGGGGTGTCCAAGGGTGGGGGATATCCAGATGGGCGGGGGTAGTCAAGGGGGTGGGGGCATGTCCATAGAGGTGGGGGACTATCCAGGGGCGGGGGACTGTCCAGGGGGTTCGGGGGGCTATCCAAGGGGTGGGGGCCTCTCCAGGGGTGGGGGACTGTCCAGAGGGTTCGGGGGGGGGATCCAAGGGGTGGGGGCCTATCAAGTGAGGTGGGGGTGTGGGTTGTCCAGAGGTTTGGGGGTTGTTCAGGGCGTGGGGGTTGTCCATATGGGTGGGGGTTATCCAAGTGGGTGGGGGTGTCCAAGGGGGTGGGGGTGGCTTCCAAGGGCCTGAGGTTGCTTTCCAATTGGGTAGGGGTTTCCATGGGTGGGATTGGTGTTTAGGGGGGTGGGGGGCTGTCCAGGGGGTGGGGGTGGAGTCCTTGGGGTGAGGGGGTTGTCCAGGGGGGTGGGGGTGTCCAGGGGTGGGGGATATCCAGAGCGGTCGGAGCATTTATGGGGGTTGGGGGTGTTGGCCAAGGGGGTAGGGGTGTTCAGGTGGTGGGTGTGGGGTCAGTGGGTGAGGGCCTTTCCATGTGTGGGGGTGTCCAGGGGGTTTGGGGGTGTCCAGTGTAACACCTGAGATTTTATGAGAAATATTTTGTTTTTATATTATCTAAATCATTACAAGAATATTTCACTACACACAACACTAGGTTGTCTTACTTTACACGCAACTGCGGCCTTCCTCGATAGCTTTCGTCGTACACAATACCGAGTTTCATTAAACAATGATATGCTATTAAAATATTATTAAAACTAGCCGTTGTGAATAGTAATAACCACTTTTTGAAATTTTTTAAATTTCATCTTTCAAAATGGACTTCATTTTTGGATTCGGAATATTGAAATTATCCTAGGGTGAAATTTTGGTATTTTTCGGTAAACATTCAATTTTTGATGAATAGTGAAAACAATGGGTTACTATTTAGAACCCGAATTTTTATTTAAATAATTATTTATCTTATTTAAATTTATTTTTGGTCAAAATTGATACATAATAGCTATATAACTTCAATTAAATTCATTGGATTCATTTTATAATAATTTAAGATATATAAACATTTTATTGAACTTTTCACCGTCTTTTACCCACCTCCTAGGAGAATTTCCAAATTCACATAAATTTTTTTTACTGCTTCTGTGAGTGGAATTTCGAAAATATGAGAGACATAGTTAATATCAAGGACTAAAATGTGGTTCAATGACATGAAAATAATTTTTGGTGAATAGTAACTTTTTAAATATTTTTTCCA
Source organism: Viscum album (assembly GCA_963277665.1). Lineage (NCBI taxonomy): Eukaryota > Viridiplantae > Streptophyta > Magnoliopsida > Santalales > Viscaceae > Viscum > Viscum album. The sequence continues at coordinate 1,059,755,425 of OY728120.1, read as the reverse complement.
CGGTTAAAAGTAAATAGGGTAATTAAGGGTAAAATTGTTATTATAATTACCCTAAAACATATCCTAATTCTATTGGAAAAGTTTAATTCGACAAAAAACAACCTTAGGAAAAAATTATGACCATTTAGGCCCACTTGGATTGGATTAGGACATTTATTATTAATTTATTTAAAGAACGGTTAAAATAGTCAAATTCAAAGATTAATAACTAAATTATTTTTAATATAGGGTTATACATAAGATAAATTCGACTATAAATATTAATTAGAAAGATAAGAAGATTTACTAAATAATGGTATTTTATTTGTAATTTTTAGACTTAAAATGAGTTAATTTATTTATGACAAAATGATGATGCAGTAATTTTATTATTAATGAAATATTGACATAATTGATGTTATAAATACCCAATTAAATGTAATTTGAGAATTTTTATGAATTAAAATAATTTTATATGTTAATATGACATATTAGGGTTGATTTAATTGACTTTTTTCGAACTAATAATTCTTTTATTATTTTCACAAAAATCAATTACCACATAGTGTCAAAATAGGCATAAAATAGTTTTTAAAACACATATTATATTATTAATTGTTATTATATTCCTAAAAATCTATGGTTAGTCCATGATACTTAAATAATGATAGGTGTATCATTAATGGACAACTTGGGGGTCTCTTGGATGTATATGGTATTTTTATTAACTATAGAATATAAAAATACAAAGTGACATTGTAAATGTCAATCTAATTAACTAAGAGTTAAAATTAATGATAATGTTAATATAATGACCTAAACTTGTCTGAATTCTATTGTATGAGAGTATTTCGACCCATCCCCACCTTATCTTAGAAATTAATCAATTTGGTGCTATTAAAAACCGAATATGGCTTTATAATAAAATAATATTTTTAGTTTTTCCAAAGGTGCCCCACTCCTCCCTTATAAAAGGGCACCTCCTCCCTCTCTTACTCACACCACAATGAGCCTTAAAGTTCAGTCATACCCTAAAGAATTCTCTTCTCCACTTCCCTAGAAACATCATAGAGGTCCTGGTCTTCTTCAAAGACCAATTTTAGTACCCTAAGTGGAGGTCTCAAAGAGGCGTTTCAAAGAAGAGGTAATGTCTGTTACCGATTCTTTCAACTTTATTTCTTATTCCACTTCTTCTTCTTTAGCTGTTTCATTATGAAGTAATAACATCAGTATCACTCATATACTTATATGTCATTATAATTATGAAACAACCCTATTTCACCATCTATCCATCCTATAGAAAACGAAATCACCAAGCGTGCGTACGTATGGAATACCGTCTCCACGTCGTGGTGTAATCTATTTTCCACCATCATCTTACTTGGATGGGTATAATGGTGTAAATAAAAACTATATATTATTATTATTGTAAAGTGATATTTATTCTTAAATAGTATACATACACTCCAATACAATTTCACGATCATGGGAACGATATCATCGCTCGTGTGTACGTACAGAATACCGTCTCCCCGATATGATGTGACTCGTTCTACAAGATTTTCATTGCATTATTATTACATAAATTAATTGATTGAATAAATATGATATGTATTACACTAATAACATTCTGTAAATGAGGTATCTATAACCTAAAACGAAGAATATGAATTTATTCGACGAAACACGAATAAGAACAAAAAGCAATAAACACCCGAATAATAAGTAAAAATGAAATATTACTAATAAGAAGCTAAGAATATGACCATATATGATATCATAAAAATGAGTATGATTCTGGAATATGTAAATAAAATTATTTAAATTATTATACAGGAGGTTCAGACACTTACAAAGCAAATTGGACCTAAGTTAAGGGACAATCTCGCAATCTCAATTTTTATCCGAGATTGTTTATACTTCAGAATTTACTGGGGAATATATATCATCCACATCCATGTTTCCTCAATATGTAATATTATTTATATCCTCCTACAATTTTTTAAATTTGATTTTACCCTTCGGTGAGTTTTTAGTAAAATATATGAAAGGAATCTTTTTTCATTTTTCGAACGAGGTACTTTTTGACTTTTCCGACATAAGTACGTGAAGAATGTTTTTTTTAACTTATACAGCCTGAATGGAATTTTAAAACATTATTTCCAATAATCTTCCTTTACAATTTTTTATGTTTATTTTTAATCAACTTCTTTTAGTTTAAAGGATTATGACATGTTAAGAAATGAAAAATGTTATTGATGTAGAAAGGATATTTTCCTCAAGAATTGAGTTCAACTGTTTTATCAAAATTATTTTCCATATATGATAATATAGGGTTCTGTTTATATCCCAATTATTACATTGATTTGATTATGTTGTGATGGAATTATTTTTATTAATTCCTTTATCTTTTATGAATTTTTTTATAATGTCACGATGTTTAGGAATCCCATTTTTATTACATGGGTTATGCAATGATGTATGATTTTTTTTTTGATTTTGTGGAACACATAATAATGGTATCATTATGAGATGGGTGGACCATATATCTCCCTCCAATGAATTGGGTAAATAATTATATCATATGAGATAGGTATGGCTGGAATGGCAGGTTAAACCGGTTCAGTGAAACGTGACTGAAATGAGGAGTGAACTCGGTTCAAAAAATGGACATTGTCCACTAAGATAGTCTTGGAAATGAGTCTTGACTACAAAGAAATTATTTTCTATGATTATCTGTGTATGCCACAAAGTTTCATGTTTTACGTTATGATTATTGGGATTACATTTCACTACTATGATTTATCCCATGTTATGAAATTATGATCACTTCTGCAGGTTATGATTTCCAAAATGTTATGTTCTTATGAATATGATGTGATTGATATTTCTTTTTTTACCCTTACTGAGCATTTGAGCTCACCCTTTTGTATGTTTTCTTTCCCCAGGTCAGGAAGAAGGTTATTAAGTAGGATATTCCAAAAAGGGACTCTAGATATGATGAAATAAATGGGAGACAATGTAGATGCTTTATGAACCAGTTTTTTATGTTTCTCAGTTTCAAAAGACACTATACCTATTCTGTCCTTTCATGGTTTTGTTATATGTTGAAATAAGTGTACTTAAATTTTGATGTATTGACAATGTATGTAAAGTATGGGTCATTATAGTTGGTATCAGAGGAAAGGTATAGTCAACCTTTGGAAACTAGGATGTGAAAGCCTTAGTAAGAACCCTAAGAATAAGTCTAATCATAGAACAAAATATTAGTGTTTTAGAAATGGCCCTGAACAACCTATGATAAGACCTTAAGTGTGAAATTTTATTATTTATTATGTGTTTTTTTATTATAATTAGTGTTTCTCACACTATTCTTCTTGGTTTTAGTCAATGGCTGGAACCCGAAGGAATGTTGTTAATGCATAATGTGACGGGAAATGCAATGATTGTCCCCCTGAGGAACCAAACGTTATGGGAGCTGGAATGAAAAATCTTGTAGCCATGCTCACACAACTTTCTCAAGCTATGAATAATGGAGGACTTCCAAACGAGCAATGGAAGGAGAAACATATTATTGAATCCTTCATGAGGCATCGTCCACCCTCATTTGGCGGGTCTACTGATCCATTAGTGGCTGAACAATGGATCAGTACCACTGAAATGATATTTTTAGTTCTTCAATGTTCATTACATGATTAATTCATCTTAGCAGGGTATCGTTTGGAAGGAGATGCTGATCAATGGTGGAATATTATTAAGAATATGAGGTAAATGGATGAAATTGAGTCCATGGAATGGGATGAGTTCAAGAACTTATTTTCCAATATGTACTTCCCTCTTATTCTTCAAACAAAGATGGAGAAGGAGTTTCTTGAACTGAAGCAAAAGGATGATGAATCTGTTGGTACCTATGAAGAAAATTTTACAAGACTTTCAAGGTATGCTTCTGGTATTATTATCCAACCTGAGAGTAAGATCAATCGATTCTTTAGTGGCTTAAAACCAAGTATTTTAAGGGCATTATCCATATGGGACATCAATAGATACGAGGAAATTGTTCGATGTTCTCTCAAGGTTGAGATGGAGATTAGAGTAACCAATCAGTCAAATGGGTTTGATAAGAAGAGAAAAATGGAATTCAAAAGAAAATCTAAAGAGCACACTGAAAAGAATATGAGTTTTCCCTTATGCTCAATGTTTTTAAAGAAAAATGGAGGGAGTTGTCTTAAAGGGAAAAGTAAATGTTTCAAATGTGGAAAGGAAGATCATTAGGAATTTGAATGCCTCCATGATGGGAAGAAGATGTCTAGTGATGCAAACAAAGAAAAGGCTACACAAAGTGCACCTCCTACACTTCAATGTTACAAGTGCAAGGAAATGAGGAATTATTCCAATATATGACCTAATCCAGGGGTTTTTGATGATGATCGACGTCAAAAAAATCTTAAGGATAAAGGGAAAGGAAAGTCACATGAAATTTCTATCAGCGATATGGAGTACGATAACAAAGTGCTGAAAGGTACACATACCATCCACTCTAAAGTAGAAAATGTTTTATTTGATTCTGGATCCACCCACTCTTTTATTTCTGAAGAATTTTCTAAGGGTATCACCGTATTACCTCAACAATTAGATGTTGAGTTAGCTATGACAACCCCTAATGGCACAACAGTTGCATCAAAAGTTTATAATTCTTCTCTGATTGATGTTTGTGGGAAAGTGCTTCCTGAAAATCTTTTGGTCTTTCCTATAGTAGAATTGGATGTGATTCTTGGCATGGATTGTATTTATTTATATAGAGCTCATAAAAATTTCCATGGAAGGGAAGTCACATTTCATATTCCAGATCAATCTATGATCTTCTATCGATGCAAGGATGAACATAACCTTCCAGTGGAAATTTCGTCCATCTTATGGGTCTTGATTCCAATAAATGAGGTTATTTATCTCAAATGGTTGGTGAAAAACTCATGATTAAGGATATACCCATTTTACGGGAGTATGATGATGTCTTTCTGAATGAATTTTCGGGTCTTCCATCAAATCATGATGTCGAGATATCAATAGATTTCGTACCGGGTGATTTGCCTATTTCAAAGACACCTTTTAGAATAGCAAGAATTGAGTTGTAGTAATTGAAGAAGAAACTCCAATAGAATCATGATAAGGGATTCCCATGCCCTAGTGCGTCACCTTAGGGAGCACCTGTTCTATTTGTTATGAATAAAGATGGATCAATGAGACTCTGCATTGATTATCGAGAACTTAACAAGATCACTATCAAGAACAAATATCCTCTCCCGCGCATTGATGACTTATTTGACCAACTAAGAGGAGCTCAATACTTTTCCAAGATTTATCTTCATTCAGGGTATCATTAATTAAGGTTCTAAAGGGAGGATATACCAAATACGGCTTTCCGTACAAGGTATGGACACTATGAATTTATAGTGATGACATTTGGTCTTACTAATTCCCCTCCTATCTTCATGGATCTGATGAATAGAGTCTTTAGAGACTATTTGGATAAGTTTGTGGTAGTCTTTATATACGATATTCTTGTCTATTCAAAGAGAAAGGAAGAACATGAAGATCACTTGAGAATTATATTGAAGACCCTGATAAAGGATAAGCTTTATGCCAAATTTACCAAGTGTGAATTTCAGCTTCAAAAAGTTGCATTTTTTGGGTCACATAATCTCAAAAGAGGGGATATCTGTGGATCCAGAAAAAATAGAGGTTATCGAATGATGGTTGAGACCAACAACAGTAACTGAGATTTGACGTTTTCTTGGTTTGGATGGATATTATCAATGTTTTGTGAATGATTTTTCACGATTATCTAATCCACTCACCAAGTTGACTCGGAAAGGAGTTATGTTTTTCTGGACGGAGGAATGTGAATAGAATTTTAAGGAGTTGAAAAGAAGGTTATCCAGTGCACCTGTGCTCACACTACCTTGTACTGGAGAAAGGTTTGTGATCTACAGTGATTCATCCAAGAAGGTATTGGGGTGTGTTCTCATGCAAAACGATATGGTGATAGCTTATGCCTTACGACAGTTGGAAATCCATGAGCAAAATTACCCAACACATGATTTGGAGTTAGTTGCGGTAATCATTGCATTAAAGGTTTGGAGGAATTATCTTTATGGAGAAAGGTGTGATATTTATATTGATCATAAAATTTTAAAGTATATTTTCACACAAAAGGAGCTAAATATTCGCCAAAGAAGATGGTTGTAGCTGATTAAGGATTACGACTGCTCAATTAATTACCACCCTAGGAAAGAAAACAAGGTGGAAGATGCATTAAGTCAACAAGACCATGCAATATTATCCATCATGAGGATCACAAAAGATCAAATATTTATGGATTTACAAATGATGGATCTTGGAATTGTAATGGAAGGGGAAAATTGTATCTTTCTCAAATGAATGTTCAACCATCAATACATGTGAATATTAAAGAGGCACAGAAAGAAGATGTAGAGTTACAAAAGAAGGTGAGAAATGTTCCTTAATTCAACCGTGATTGTGATCGGATAATAAAATTCTGGAATCGGGTTTGTGTTTCTCCCATCCCAGAATTAAAGAAGGAGCTGCTGGATGAGGCTCATAGATCTTCATTCTCTATTCATCCTGGAAGCACGAAGATGTATAGGGACCTGAAAAGAGATGTTGCTGAAAATGTCTCTCGATGCTTGGTTTGTCAGCAAGTTAATGATGAGAGACAGAAGTCTAAGGGGATGTTACAACCATTACCCATACCTGAATTGAAATGGGAAAACATCACTATGGACTTTGCCACTGGATTTCCTAAAACATCCAAAGGCAATAATTCTATCTGGGTCATAGTTGATCGTCTTACAAAGTCAGCACACTTCATTGCTATTAGAGAGGATTTCTCTCTGGATTAGCATGCCAAGATATATGTGAAGGAAGTGGAAAGATTTCATGGAGTACCAATTTCTATTATATCTGATCGAGATCCGAGGTTTACCTCAAAGTTCAGGCGAAGTCTTCAGCATACTCTGGATACAAAGTTGAGTTTTAGTACTTCTTATCATCCTCATACAGACGGTCAGTCTTAGAGGACAATTCAAACTCTAGAATTTATGTTGAGGGCTTGCTCTATGGATTTCAAAGGTGGTTGGGATCAACGCCTACCATAGGTGGAATTTTCTTATAATAATAGCTTTTACTCCAGTATTCAGACAGATCCTTATGAATATCTCTATGGAATGAAATGTAGGACTCTAACTTACTGGGATGAAGATGGGGAAAGAAAGCTATTAGGACATGATCTTGTTGATGAGATGGTAGAAAAGATCCGATCTATTCAACAACACATAAGAGCAGCTCAGAGTCGACAAAAATGTTACACCGATAACCGAAGAAAAGACCTAGATTTTGAAGTGGTTGATAAAGTGTTCTTACAAATATCTCCTTGGATGAGAGTAATGAGATTTGGAAAGAAAGGAAAGATGAGCCCTAGGAATATCTTTCCTTTCAAAATACTGGATCGTGTTGGGAAGGTAGCTTACCGATTGGCTCTTCAACCGAATCTCTATCATGTTCACGATGTGTTCCATGTATCTCTCCTGAGAAAGTACATACTTGATCCTTCACAGTACTCAGCTCAGAAGTTGTACCGCTAGAGCAAGATCTTTCTTATGAAGAACAGTCGATAGAGATTCTATACCATAGTGAAAAAGTCTTACGGAACAAGACCACACGCTTGTTGAAAGTTTTATGGAAGAACCACCAATTAGAAGAATCTATATGGGAGCTTGAGGATATGATGAGGGAGAGGTATCCTCATCCGTTCGTTACAAAGTGACGAATTTCGAGGGCGAAATTCATTTTAAGGGGGGTAGAATGTAAAACCCGAGACTTTTATGAGAAATATTTTGTTTTTATGTTATATAAATCATCAAATGAATCTTTCTCTACACACAACACTATCTTGGGTTGCTTTACATGCAACCGCGGCCTTCCTCGATATCTTGCGTCGTATGCAATACCGAGTTTCACTAAACAATGATATGCTATTAAAATATTATTAAAACTAGCTGTTATGAATAGTAATAACCACTTTTTGAAATTTTGTAAATTTCATCTTTCAACATAGACTTCATTTTTGGATTTGGAATATCGAAATTATCCTAGGGTGAAATTTTGGTATTTTTCTGAAAACATTCAATTTTTGATAAATAGTGAAAACACTAGGTTACTATTTAAAAACCGACTTTTTATTTAAAAAATTATTTATTTTATTAAAATTTATTTTAGGTCAAAATTGATACATAATACCTATATGAGTTCAATGCAATTCATTGGATTAATTTTAAAATAATTTAAGATATATAAAAATTTTATTGAACTTTTCACCGTCTTTTACCCACATCGTAGGAGAATTTCCAAATTCACATAAAACTTAATTTTACTACTTCTGTGAGTGGAATTTCAAAAATCCAAGATACACGGTTAATATCAAGGACTAAAATGTGGTTCAATGAGATGAAAATATTTTTTGGTGAATATTAACTTTTTACTTTTTTTACCACGGTTAAAAATAAATAGGGTAATTAACCATAAAAGTGTTATTATTATTACCCTAACAAATGTTCTAATTCTATTGGATAAGTTTAATTCGACCAAAAACAACCTTAGAAATAAAATATGACCATTTAGGTCCACTTGGATTAGATTAGGACATTTATTATTAATTTATTTAAAGAAGGGTTAAAATAGTTAAAATCGATGTTTAATAATTAATCATTTTCAATGTAGGGTTATACGTATGATAAATTAGTCTATAAATATTAATTATAAATATAGAAATATTTACTACATAATGGTATTTTATTTGTAATTTTTAGACTTAAAATAATTTAATTTATTTATAACACAATGATGATGCAGTAATTTTCTTATTAATGACATATAGACATAATTAATGTTATAAATACCAAAATAAATGTAATATGAGACGTATTATGAATTCCAATAATTTTATATGTTAATATGACATGTTATTGTTGATTTAAGTAATTGTTTTCAAACTAATCATTTGGTTATTATTTTCAAAAAAAACAATTACCATATAGTGTCAAAATGGACATAAAATAGTTTTTAAGAAAAATATTATATTATTAAATGTTATTATATTCCTAAAAATTTATGGTTAGGCCAAGATACTTATATCATCATTTTTTTATCATTAATGGACCACTTTGGGGTCTCTTGGATTTATATGGTTTGTTTAATAAGTATATAATATAAAAATACAAAGTGACATAGTAAATGTCAATCTAATTTACTAAGAGTTAAAACTAAAAGATATGGTTAATATAATTACCTAAACATGTCTAAATTCTATTGGATGAGATTATTTCGACCCATCCCCACCTTATATTCTAAATAAATCAATTTGGAGCTTTTAAATACCGAATATTACTTTATAATAAAATAATATTTTTAGTTTTTCCAAAGGTGCCCCTCTCCTCCCTTATAAAAGGGTACCTCCTCCCTCTCTTCCTCACACCACTTTGAGCCTTCACGCTCATCCAACCCCTTCCAAATTGTTTTCCCCACTTCCATAGAAACATCCTAGATGTCCTGGTATTCTTCAAAGACCAAATTTAGTTCCCTAAGAGGAGGTCTCAAAGAGGCACTTCAAAGAAGAGGTAATGTCTGTTACCGATTCTTTCAACTTTATTTCTTCTTCCACTTATTCTTCTTTAGTTGTTTTATTATGAAGTAATAACATCAGTATCACTAATATACTGATATTTTATTATAATTATGAAACAACCTTATTTCACCATCTATCCATCCTATGGAAAACGAAATCACCGCGCGTGCGTACGTAGAGAATATCATCTCCACGCCATGGTGTAAACTATTTTCCACCACCATCTTACTTGGATGGGTATAATGGTGTAAATAATAACTATATATTATTTTTTTAAAGTGATATTGATTCTTAAATAGTATACATATACTCTAATACGATTCCACGATCATGGGAACGATATCATCGCTCGTCCGTACGTACGAAATATCATCTCCACGATGTGATGTGACTCGTTCTCCATGATTTTCATTGCACAATGATTAAATAAATGAATTGAGTGAATAAATATGATATGTATTACAGTAATACCATTCTATAAATTAGTTATCTATAACCTAAAAAGACAAATAGGAATTTATTCGACAAAACACGCATAAGAACAAAAAACAATAAACACCTGAATAACAAGTAACAATGAAATATTACTAATAAGAAGCTAAGAATATGACCATATATGATATAAAAAAATAAATATGATTCTGGAATAAGTCAATAACATTATTTAAATCATTATACTGGAGGTTCGGACACTTACAATGAAAATCGGACCTAAGGTAAGGGACAATCTCGCAATCTCAATTTTTATCCGAGATTGTTTATACTTCAGAATTTACTGGGAAATATTTATCATACACATACATGTCTCCTAAGTATTTAATATTATTTATATCCTCCTACATTTCTTTAAATCCAATTTTACCCTTCGGTGAGTTTTTAGTAAATGATATGAAAGGAATCTTTTGTCATTTTTCGTACGAGGTACTTTTTGACTTTTTCGACATAAGTACGAGAAGAATGTTTTTTAATATATACGGCTTGAATGGAATTTTAAAACATTATTTCCAAGAAGATTCCTTTAAAAGTTTTAAATTTTATTTTTAATCAACTTCTTTTAGTTTAAAATTGTATGACATGTTAATAAAGGAAAAATGTTTTTGAAGTAGAATGGATATTTTCCTCAAGAATGGAGTTCAACTATTTTATCAAAATTATTTTCCATCTAAGATAATATAGGGTTCTGTTTATATCCCTATTATTACATTGATTTGATTATGTTGTGATGGAATTATTTTTATGAATTCCGTTATCATGTATGAATTGTTTTATGATGTCACGATGTTTAAGAATTCCATTGTTATTACATGGGTTATGCAATGATGTATGATTTTTTTTTTTGATTTTGTGGCACACATAAAAATGGTATCATTATGAGATGGGTGGGACCTATATCTCCCTCCAATGCATTTGGTAAAGATTTATATCTCATGAGATAGACATTGATGGAATGGCATGTAAAACCGGTTCAGTGAAACAGGACTGAAACTAAGAGTGAACTCGGTTCAGAAATGGACATTTTCCACTAAGATAGTCTTGGCAATGAGTCTTGACTAATAAGAAATGATTTTCTATGATTATGTGTGTATTCCACAAAGTTTCATGTTTTAGGTTATGGTTATTGGGATTACATTTCACTACAATGATTTCTCCCATGTTATTAAATTATGATCTCTTTTGCAGGTTAATATTTCCAAAATGTTATGTTCTTATGAATATGATGTGATTGATATTTCTTTTTTTTACCCTTACAGAGAATTTGAGCTCACCATTTTGTATGTTTTCTTTCCCCAGGTCAGGAATAAGGTTATTTAGTAAGATATTCCAAAAAGGGACTCTAGATATGATGAAATAAATTGGAGACAATGTAGATGCTTTATAAACCAGTTGTTTATGTTTCATAGTTTCTAAAGACACTCTACATATACAGTTCTTTCATGGTTTTGATATATGTTGTAATAAGTGTACTTCAATTTTGTAGTATTAATAATTTATGTAAGGTATGGTTCATTATATACAGGGTGTGTATAATGCGGTAGGGGGTGGGGGTGGTGTTCGGGGGTGGTGAGGGGGTTTTCCATGGGGGTAGGGGTGTCCCGGAGAGGGGGTGTCCGGGGTGGGGGTGAGGGGGCTGTCTAGGGGGTGGGGGTGTCAAGGGGGGAGTCCAAGGTGGTAGGGGTGGGGTTGTTGTCCAATGAGATTGGGGTTAGACAACCCCCTCACCCCTAGACACCACTCCCCCACCCCTTGGACACCGCCTCCCCCATTTACACCCCCGCCCCTTGGACCGGCCCCCACCTCCCTACACACCCCCTCCCCCCTTGGACACCCTGGATAGCCCCCGACCCCCATAGATAGCCTCTACCCCCTTGGACCCCCTGAACATCCCCTACCCCCTTGGACACCTCCATGGTATATATATATATCCTAACAATTTCATTGAAACTTTTAGAATATTTTAACTTCAGGTAGTCTATACCAACGGTTCCTGTACAATCCTTCGTATATGGCCATTGCAACGACCATCTTGCCAACGGTGTGAGAAACCATTGGGGTATTCTATACCACAGTTTCATGGGCCATCCCAATGGTTTAAAATAGTTGGCATATGTGTAATTTTCAGTAGTTAATGTAAACATATTCTAATATTCATACTTCTTATTTCTTTTTTACGGAGGGGTGAATTTGGTATCCAGTTTCACTACGATGTATTCTTAGTGTACCTTAAGAAGAAAGGATCCAAGATGAATTTAAAACTATTATATATAACTATATTTTCTTTTTAGAATCATTTTCATTCATATTTATTTCAAATACACACCCCTATGGACACCCCCCCCCCTCCACCCCTAGAAATGCCCCCACCCCCTGGACACCCATACCCCCTTGGACACCATTGAAATCCCTTACCCCCATGAATATCTGCTAACCCCTTGGATAGCCCCCACCATCTACACAGCCCATACCCCTTTAGACATCCCCTTTTTATATATATTTCCCAACAGTTTCATTGAAACTATATGAATATTTTAACTTCAAGCAGTGTATACCAACGATTCCTGTAGAATCATTGGTATATGGATATTGCAACAACCACCATGACAATGATGTGTGAAACCATTGGGGTATTCTATCCCAATAGTTTTAGGGGTTATCCTAATGGTTTAAAATCATTGGGATATGCATAATTTTCAGTAGTGAATGTATACATATTTTAATACATATACTTCATATTTATTTTTTAACTAAGGGTGAATTTGGTATCCAGTTTAACCAAGATGTATTATTTGTGTACCTTAAGAATAAAGGATCCAATATGAATTTAAAACTTTTATATGTAACTATATTTTCTTTTTAAAATTATTTTCATGCATATTTTTTTCAAAAATTCATAGATTTGTTTTATATTTCAATATAGTTTTATATTAAAATTATGATATTTTTCATATAAATATATATTTGTCTTAAATTAAGAAGTTGTATAATTTTGATATTTTTTATAATTAATAACGAGTCGATGTTGGATTATGACACATCGAATGAATAATGAATATGAGGAAGGGGTTGATGCCTTTTTGAAATTTGATAAACAAAATATTCCAAGCAGTGACATTTGTTTATGTCCATGCCTGAAATGTTTGAATTTGAAGAAGTTGGAAAGTATAGAGATCAAAGATCATCTGATTTTCCATAGTTTTAATCGAAGTTTAAGCCCATGTATTTGGCATGGTGAAATTGGACAGAATTCAAGATCTATCGATGATGATGATTCACAAGATGGTAACTCTGATAGAATTGAAGAAATGATTCATGATATTACACCAGAACAAATTGATATAGATCCGAAAGTAACACGTATATATGGTGATTCTTAAAAAACCATTGTATCCTGGTTGTATAGATTTTACGATTTTGTAGGTGGTGTTATGATGGCTTAACTTGAAGTAGAAACATGGATGGAGTGACAGAAGTTTTACAGAGCTGCTACAATTGTTAAAAGTCATTCTTCTAAAATTCAATGATCTTCGAGATTCACATTATAAGGCAAAGAAAATATCATGCCTGATGGGATTAGGATATAATAAAATACAATTATATCCAAATGAATATATGATATATAGGAGAAATATGAATTTATTTAAGTGTTCCCTAAATGAAAGACATCAAGGTATACGTTGAAAGAAAAATCACAGGCTACTGTAGAGATTAAAAAGATCCCCACCATGTTATTTTGGTATCTTCCTATAATTAATCATTTGAAACATTTACCTGCTAATTCGAATGATGCAAAAAGGATAAGATGGCTTGTTGATGATCAGATATGAGATGGAAAAATACGGCATCCAGCAGATTTCCCACAATGGAAGAAAATTTATGAGAAGTAACCTACATTTGGAAATGAAATTAGAAATATCAGACTACAGTTTTGCACAAATGGAATGAATATATACCAAATCCTCAATAGTATACATAGTTCATGCCTTGTTTTATTGTTAATTTATAACCTCTCTTCGAATGTTTTCATGAGGCATAAATATTTCATATTGATTATAATGATCTCTAGTCCGAAGCAACCCATAAATGATATTGATTTTTTCTTGTCACCGTTGATTGATGATTTGAAACATTTATGGGAGGACGGTATTAGGTTGTATGATTCTTATAAAATCGAATATTTTCAATTGCATTTAATACATATGTTCACTATAAATGACTTCCCAGTATATCGAAATTTGTCTGGATACAATGTTAAGGGGTTTAAAGAATATTCAATTTGTGAAAAAAAAATACTTCATATTGTCAATTTCATAATGGGAGGAAAATAGTGTACATGGGTTGTCGAAAGTTTTTGGATATGGATCACTCTTATAGAAGACTAAAAAAGGAATTCAATGGCTCACAAAGAATTTTATATTCCCCAAAACCTTTATCCCTTGATGTGTATTTTGAGAGGGTAGAAAACCTTGATGTCACATTGGTAAAGACATAGAAATATGGTAATGATAGACAAATTTGGAAGTAAAGGTCAATATTTATTGAACTACCATATTAGAGATATAATGAAGATAATCATAAGATTGATGTCATGCATGTTGAGCGGAATATCTGCTACAGTTTGATTGGAACATTGTTAGATATAAATGTAAAGAAAAAAAGATCGGTTTAATGATAGATTAGATTTACTATCAATGAGAATACATTAGGAGTTATCTCACACATCTAATTGAAGATGAACATTTATTCCCCCGTCTTGTCATAGATTATCCAAGAGGGAGAAAATTGGCTTTTTTTAGTGTCTTCATGATAACAAAGTGCCTCAAAATCATTCTTCAAATGTAAAAAATGTTGTCTCTTTAATGGTTTTAAAGTTGATAGGTATGAAATATAATGATTTTCAAGTCATAATGCAACAACTTCTACAAGTTACATTGCATGGAATATTTCCCATCTATGTCAGAAATATTATAATAAAGTTGTGTTATTTTTTCAAATCAATTTGTAATAAAGTGATTGATTATAATTATTTAAGGATTTTGGAAAAGGGTGAAATTTATATACTTTGTCAATTAGAAATATATTTTCCTACAACTTTGTTTGAAATATTGGTTCATTTAATGATTCATCTGGTTGGAGAAAAAATTCTTTTTAGACCTATATATATTCATTGGATGTATCCTTTTGAATGATATATGAAAATATTGAAGGGGTATTTTAAGAATCCATATTGACATGAAGCCTCCATTATCTAAAATAATATTTATAAGGTGGTTGTGGAGTTTTGTATGAGCTAATTGGCTGTAGTGGAGCACCTAGGTTTGCCTTCATCTCGCCATGAATGAGATAATAATGGGGGAAAGGGGATTCATGTCTTGAAAGTGAATTCATTGTTAGCTAAACAGATTAAGAAGTTAGGATTATACATCATGAATAACATAGCTGATCCACAACAATATATCACATCTCAAATTAATGAATTGAAACAATGTCATCCAATGAAGAAAGAAATGTAGATTTTGAATGAGCACAAAAAAATTCATTGATTAAAAATACCATTCTTGGTAGATCTGATGTATCATATTAATTAAGATGGTTAGTGGGTGGTCTATGTTTAAATGTGATAGCATGGAATGGTTATAACATTAAAGGATATACATTTCATATGAAATATCAGGACAATAGAAGTGCATTTCAAAATAGTAATGTATTGGTGTTTGCAGAACCAATTTATTTTTTTGAGTTCTAAAGGAAAAAATCAAATTTCTACATCAAGTGCATATTATGGAGTCATTAAAGAAATATGGGAGGTTGATTACATTAAAATTAATGATCTTGTTTTTAACTACAAATGGTTTATCAGTAACAACAGTGTCAGACACGATGAATTTGGAATTATAGTTGATAATATGAATAGATTGGAAGACAGAACTAATTTTTTTATAATGGAAACACGTGGAAAATAGATTTTCAATGTGGTTTATCAATCAGGTATATAGAGGAAAATTGTTTTACAAGGTAAAAAAAATATGTTGGTGAGTATCAACTTGATGAAGATTCTGATTTATGCGAGATTACTAATTTAATAAAATTATTTATAGATCATAATGATGAGAATGTTGAAGACATGGTTTGTGCCATAACGAACGATCATGATGAAGGAATTTGGGAAAACAATCAATTTTTGCATTCCTAATATTACATGTAACATATGTTTACTTCTTGTTTACATTTATTATTTTAGTAAAATGTTAGATATTGAAATTTTTTTCTTTATTAAGACACATATTAAAACAAATAAGTAGATGTTTTAGTTTATTTTAATCATTTTAGTTTATTTTTTTCATGTTTACCATTACGCAAATTAGATATCTATCATTTATTGAATGAGAGTTACATTACCATATTTACCATGTTTACCATGTTTACCTTTTCTACCATGTTTACCATGTCTACAATGTTTATCATGTTTACCATGTTTACCATGTTTACAATGTTTACCATGTTTACCATGTTTACAATGTTTACCATATTTTTCAATAGTTTTCCATATTTTACCTTTACATAAATTATATATTTGTTGATTTTTTGGAATGAAAATTATACTAACATGTTTACCATGTTTACCATATTAACCATTGTTTAACATGCTTACCATATTAACCATATATAATATTACATAACTTAGTTCAATTTCCAATTTTATGTTAACATTAGTATTGTAATATTTGAATTTTTATATTGGTTAACTAATGTATGTTTTTTAAGGATAATGAAAGATCAATAATTTGTTCAACCACGTGATTTTAGAAATGAGCATAATGATCATACCTTTGTGGAGGAATATTCACATGTTCCTCTTGATGTTCCATAATCTTCCTCATTTTGTCCCAAAAAAACAAAGAGTTTAATAGTTGGTAAATGTGGGTGTACAAGTTTACCAAAATTATCACTTGACCGTACACAGGACTAAATGATACTCATTGAGATTGATGAGAATGATATTCTTAGTGGTCCAAATGAAAACTATTTTAAGAGTTTTGTATCAACTCTAGTTAAGAGAAATGTAAGCATTTTGTATGATTATTGGAGAAGTGTGGACAACGAGATAATATCTCAATTCATGGAGAAGATTTTGGTAAGATCTTTTTCTATTATTGGCTATCCTTTAAATGTTTCTAGTATAATATGTTTTACCTCATCTTTATCAGATGACATTTGATATTCCTAACAATCGAGGAGTCAATAATAAAATTCTTATCAATGGATGATAGGAGTTGGAGGGATTTTAAATCAACCCACACATCTGATTTCATTTTTTTCATATGATTCATGACAATACATTTCATATATATCCTTTAATAGATGAAGTCACATGCAGAAATTTTGTAGAAAGTAGAAGAAAAGATTCATTTTTTGTTTGGGAAATGTAAACATTTATATGATTTAGTATTTAAATGATCATATTAATGATTTTTAATGATTTCTTATGCTTAATTTACAGAAAACAAGGAAATATCATTAGGAGATCCAATCTAAAAATTTTTACCTTTATAGTTTATCTCAGGGAGGGTATACAATATTTGAAGAAAAAATGATGGCGGAACATTACAAAAAACTGAGAGCTGAGTCTTCAAGGTCTAGAGAGGTTGCCCATCCATCCCCTCCATCCAAACATGAAAAATGGAAGAGAGTTCGGATGGGAAAAGGGGGAAATATCTTTCGAACGATTCGAGAATCATAGCTCAGAGGATTCTAAGATATTTATTTTATTTATTTAAGTTAACTATATTCTTCATATAATTTGAATCATTTCAGAAAAGTTCAATTAATTAATACAGGATTCTCCTGAGGAGTAGATCTCATATAGGGTATTTAGAGCAATTGGGAGGGAAGATATTTTATCTCCTTTATTGGGAAATCCTGAACATCCTAGTTGTGTACTAGGATATCAGACGAGTGTATCGCCATTCATGTGTACAACAGACAGCAAACTTGCGAACTGATGTCATTCATTTTCCATATTTGCCTCACACAGATTATTTTAATGGTGGTTTTAATGTATATATATATATATATAATACTTTTTAAATATTTATACTTCTATAGTTATTATATCACATATAACTTATTACCTACAATTCTATGGGGGATAAAATAACATCGCTCATGTGTACAACAGACCACCTCATCAGGAAAAAATGTGATTAATTTTTCACTAACAATTTATATGGATGGTAATAAGGATAACAATAATTAATATCTGTTTTATAAATGAAATCATATTTCTTTTAATGAAATATTTTTCATTATTAAAATATAATATATTATTTTAATTCTTACACTGAAAAATCATAACGCCATTCGTGTACGTGTGGACTGTCACCTCTAAGAAGCGATTTGATTATTTTTTTGTCACCCCAAAAGAATAATGTTATATATAAAAATATTTAATGAAATAATATGTTACATAAGTTATTATTATTAATATGGAAAGATAAAATAATACATACCTTCATTCCATAGTTATAGTTGATAAATAAAAATGTAACCAATGCATACGTACGACCTACAGTCTCAATGATCAATACATAGTTAATTTTTCATATCCATTATTCATGATTATAATTAAAATTACTGTAAAACCCCAGGATTTTTAGAGTACATTTTCTCTTTGAAGTAATTCAATTGATTGCGCTATATGAAACACCAAGTTCAAGTGCACCACAACTTTCCAAACAAGCGGTTCAAAAAGCAGTTATGAATAGTATTAACAAAATTATGAATTTTATATATCATATATAATTTTAACATCCATATTATGTGTTTCTTAGACATAATATACGATGAAATCCAATTTTTCAGACATAAATTATTTTTTAAAAAATGAAATTTTAACGTTTTTTAATAGAGAACATTTCTTAAATCCAATTTTTGATACTTTAAAATATTCAATTTAATGGAATTAAATTATTCATTAGAACCAGGATATAAAATCTTAGTTTGGATAAATTGTTGGTACTTTTCTGATATCTTTTATATTTTGATGAATAGTAAAAAATTCTAAATTTTAATTGAAAACACATTTTTTAATCAAAATAATTTAGAGTTGTAAATTACTCATTTCAGTAGTTTGAAAGTATAATTATTTTATATTTTTCTCATTTATTATAATTTAGATAATTTTAAGTAAAATCACATTTAAATTGGACATAAACACATGTCAAAATTTTGATAGTTTTTACTTCTGAAAACCAAGTTTCTAGTATTGACAACAGGAATTAATTTTAAATTAATTAATGCAACTTCTATGTTTTTAATTTAGTAAAATAGAAATCACTTTTTAATTTGGAATATCAAAATTATGTTTCCATGAATTTTTGGTATTTTTCTAAAAATATGTAGTTTTTGATGAATAGTGAAAAACACAACGTTATAGATAAAACCGACATTTTAATTTAAATAATTATTTTTAATAAAAAAATTAATTTAATGTAAAAATAGATACATAATACATATATTAGAAAAATATAATTCAATGGTTTCATTTTATAATAATATTAGACATATAAAATTTTATTGAACTTTTTTAACGTCTTTTACCCACCCTCCAGGCACATTGAAAAATTTTTATAAAACATAATTTTACTACATCTGTGAATTGAATTTAAAAAATAAAAAAGACATGGTTGTAACAATAAGTAAATTTTGGTTCAATAAAATGGAAATATTTTTTTTAATTGTTACTTTTTAATTTTATTTACGACGGTTAAAAGTAAATAATGAAATTAAATGTAAAATAATATTAAAATTACCCCAACACATGTCCTAATTCTATTGGATAAGTTTATTTCGACCAAAATCAACCTTAGGAAAAAAAATAAGATCATTTTGATCCATTTGGGTCAGATTAGGTCATTTATCATATTTTATTTAAAGAAGAGTTAAAAGTGTTAAATTCAAACTTTAGTAATGGAATATTTTTTAATATAGAGCTACACATAAGATAAATTCAACTATAAATATTAATTTTATATATAAAATGAATTCCTACATCATTTTATTTTATTTATAATTTTTAGACAAGAAAAAATAAATTTCTTTATGACATAATGCTGATGGAGTAGTGACCTTATTAATTAATGATTAAAATAATTGATAATATAAATATATAAAGAAATATAAATTGAACTTTTGATTCATTTGAATAATTTTATAGGATAATGTGACATTTTACGATTGATTTAATGTATTTTTTTGTATGTAATCAATATTTTTTGAATTTCACAAAAACTGAATACTAAATAGTGTCAAAATTGAGATAAATTACTTTTTAAAACCAATAAAATATTATTAAATTATATAATATTTAAAAAAATATAAGGCTCACCCAAAAGACTTATATAATGAAAAATATTTTGTTAATTAACAACTTGGGGCTCTATTGTAATTTTATAGTATGTTTATTAACCATTTAATATAATAATACAAGAAGACATTATAAAAGTTAAACTATTTAACTAAGAGTGGAATCTAAAATATAAGGATAATATGGTGACATAAACTTGTATAAAACCTATTTTTTGGGAGTCTTTAGACCCATACCTACCTTATCATCGAAATAAATCCATTTGTATCCATTATAAACCGAAAATAATTTTATAATAAAATATTATTTCATGTTTCCCATAAAGTGACCCTCACCTCTCTTATAAAATGGTACATCCCCTTCTCTCAAAATCACACCTGCAAAGCCATTTGGCTCAGACAAACCCTTCTAAAATATCCTACCAACTACCCACACTTCAACTTAGATGCATTATTTTTATCATAAATCCATCCTATGCAGCCCTTTTTATCAAATCAAAAGGAAGGACACGGAGAAGGGGTAATAATTTCATCACATCTTTAAAAGTTCTTTTCTTCTTCCACTTCCTCTTTCATTGTGGATTCCAAACCAAAATAATAACTCCAGTACCTTATAAATATTTTTATGTCATTATAAATATGTTACAACCATATTCATTATTCTATCCATCCTAGGAATGACAAAGTCACCATACGTGTGTACGTACTGCTTACCCTGTCCACATCGCGGTGTAGTTTTTTATTCAACGCTTCATTATTTAAATGGGTATAATAATGAGTGTTAATGATGTAAATAATAAATATTACATTTTAGTGATTATTTATATATTATATACCATCCAATGAAAAACTATTTCACTATCAATAGAATGATTAAATCGCTTGTGTGTACGTATGGCTTACCGCCTCCATGACGCGATGAGATTCATTTCCACGTTCACAATTCAACAATGATTATAAATATGTATATATTTGATAAATATGTAATATATGAAATAATAATTATACTTGAAATATATTTATGTGTGTGTGTGTGTTTTTTTATTTACATATATCTCATTCACTTACTTCCGTTCAATATGATATGAAAATGGAAATGGCGTTTATGTGTACATACGACCTACCTTCTTCACAAACAATGTTCCCATTTCATAAATCTATCTATTATAAATATTTATATTAAAAATATATATGATATGTAAATAATTTTTTAAATTTTTGAATAATTAAAATCATTATCTAAGTGATATGATCAAGAATAACAAGATAAAACATGTATGATAAAGAAAGTGATTATTACCCAAAATTTAACTTTAACATGGAAATTATTATTAAATGGGTAGTATAAAGTCATAAATGATTCATATATGACATCATAAATATTAATATTTTTATGTTCTAATTAAATAACATACTATGGTCATTATACAGGAGGCTAAACGTACCCTCGACTAAATAAAAGTACAATGTAAGGGTTAATTCCTCAATCTCATTATTATCCGAGACTGTTTATGTTTAAGTTTTTTCCAGGACATAATTATTATCCAATTCCATATTTCATAAAATAGTTTTCAAAAGGATTATTTTTAAGGGACTTTTTAACTAAAACAACATTTTAAATGGTTTAATGATTTATTCTTCTAGATCATTCTCATTAATGTCCATGTTCTCAAAACGAGTTTAAGGATTTATTTATATGGAAATTAAAGTTTTAAAATAATAATTAATTTAAAAAGTTTCAAAATGGTTTGGGACACTTTGAATCAAAAATTTATTTTAAATTTCTTCCTTTTTAAATTGGGTGAATTTTAAATAATTTCATGAAAAAGGACATTTCTAGCAAATGAGTTTTATATATCATTTTCAACCATTTGAACATCCTTTAATGGATACTATTATTTATTAAGGTTGATTTATTATAAAAAAAATGTTCAATATTTTATGGAATGAGTTATTCTATGTTTGAATATGTATGTTCTATATTTATACCATTCATGGATTATGGTTAAAGTTTTTACATTTCGTATTCTAGTTTTAATATGAATATTATGGTTAACTTTCAACATTTTCATATGAGGAATGAATTGGACATTGTAAGTGACTAGTGAAGCTTGCTATAACACCTTGATTCATTGGTAGGTCTCATGAGACAAACTAGTGTCTTTGAACAAGTCCATGGAAAAAAAATATTTGTAGTCTTGGCATGATGCCTTGACTATGTGGTTATGATGTGTGACAATATGCATTCCCTCATTATGAAATTAGTTATTACATGTGATTATTAGACTAGTAGAATATATATGTTCATGTTTATATGGTAATGTTTGATTTATTTTTTCCATATTACGTTCTATTTTTTTGTTCAAAAGGCTATTCTTTTTATTACACATTTTTTCTTAAAAGTTTATAGCTTCTGCTAGATTATTTACAATTAATGAGCATCTGAGCTCACCCCATTCTTATGTTTTGTTTTCCCAGGATCCCAAGAAGTGTTTTATGATTGATATACAGTGTGAAGATAAGATAAAAATGGAGTTCTCAAAGGATTATTTATGCTTTGTTTGATGATAGGAAGTGCAATGTAACGTTCATGTATGTATTATATTTTCCATGACTGTTAAACCAATCAGTCCTTCAGGACATGATTCCTTATAATCATGTCAATGTTTTAAAATAATGCACGTGCTCTAGGCTTCTGGGGTTGGGGCATTGCAGTTGGTGTCATAAGAAGTTTAGAAAAAACCTTGAAAATAGTTTTTGATAAACATGGATTAGTGAACAATACCATAAGATAGACTTTAGGGATTAGTATAGAATGACATCCTAGAATTTTGGTACGGTAGAATTTTTTTAAATTTTCCAAGAAAATCATCTGTTTCTGGATACGATTAGGTAGAGGTGGCTCGGGCACATATTTCCCTCGGAGTTAAAATTCTAACAAGGAGTTTCAGGCTTGACCTAGTGTATCTCGGTACATGAAAACGGGCCTTACTGTACTCTTGGTTACAACACTCTTAGGGGATATGCTTAAGATAATTAAAATGTTCATTAAAAACCATTATGAAGAAATTATGAGTAAATACCTCCACAAAGAAAACATTTTTTATGATTATTGATTACATGTGTAAACTGTTCAATTTATGATAGGTATTTTATAAGTTTGGAATTATGCATTGCGATTCATAAACTAACCTCTTGTATGCTACTGTTCAGAAATGGTGCCCAGTACAAGTAATGAGAATTCCAGCAATACACATGTTCCAAAGAGTAAGAGATATAATATATTTCATGGTATTAAGCCAACATTTAGAAGGTAAATAGTCTCTCACATATTATCATCATATGCAGAAATAGTGTCATATGTCTATAAGATAAGTAATGAATTATCTGAGTCCTATGCCTTTGAAGGGAATCAACAGAATAAGAGGATGGTATAGAGAAAGATGTATAAAGGGAATAAAGGAAACTTGGACTTTACCATATGTTATAACTATTGAAAAAATCACCATGGTAAATGATATAATGGAATGGGAGTTTGCTACATGTTTGGAGAAAAGGGACACCATGTGTGACATTGAAATAGTTAGAAAAAGGTTTCAAGTGTATAATGCATCATCTTCAAGGAATTGAGACACTACACGAATCAATGTCCAAATCATCAGAGTATGCCCCAAATGATGCTATTAGATTATAATCAAGTTATGATACTGCCATAGATGAAGAGGAATTACTAGTGTTATTATGTTTTTATTAAAGAATAAAATCATTTGAGTTTGGTATCAATGATATACTAGTTATATTAATTATGGAAATAAAAAAGATTATTTACTATAGTACTATTTCATTGAAGATTTCAGATTATATGGTACTAAGAAAATTTACTCAACATTAAGTTAAACTTTTTGGAAAATGAAATGTTGAAGGAAGGATAAACCATTGTATGGTCCTAATAATGAGGTAGTGACTTCAGAATAAGAGATGGCTGACTTGGATAAATTATATTATATATTCTTGACTACCTTGGAAGATATTAATGGTTTGTTTATTCCATCATTATTGGAGTATTAAAAATTTTTGGTTATAAAGAAATACATCTAGTATTCTATGAGGAATAAGATAGCATGAATGTAATCAATAAGGTTTCTGGTAATTCAGGGTTTTACCATAGATGATGATGGTGATCACATGTTATTATGTGGCAAAAAGATATCTTCATTTTTTTATATGACCATCTTTATAAATTTTGGACTGTGAGTTTGGAAAGAATTATTTTGGATAAGTATACTATTTGTAATGGATTAAGTTGGACATTGGATACTATTGTATAAGGGTAAAAAATCCTTATGATTATTTTTGTATTGTTATAAAAAGGACAACCCGGAGGTCGGGTGACAACCTGTCGCATCCAGCAAGGCCTCGTGACTTGAACCTGCAACTGAAGGGCGACAAGGGTTCATCACCTACCACTAGACTACACGATATCCTTGTTAGTATAATGTAGTTTTTTAAAATAGTATGAAAAATGAATTATAAGTTCATTATTTTTGGAACCCTATACGATTAAGATAAATATAATATTTTTTAATTTTATTATCTTTTGGAGTGAAAGATAAGTTTGTGGTGGAAATTAATTGAAAGATGAAACTCTACATGTCAATTATATTTTTTCTCTAATTCTATGAATAAATTAATTCTTATACTTAAAGGAAGTGATCATAAAACCAAAAATGTTTTATCCTAAGACTTTACATTTTTTTAGGTGATGATATTTTCAATAATTACAGATTGATGGATTTGAGGCCCACAATTTGACACTTTTTTGTTATTGATGACATCATTTACTCACTATAAATATTTAAATTTTTCCTCTAATTATGTTCCTATAATTTCCTCCAATGTTATATAATTCAAAACCCTAATTTGGTTGTGACCTTTTCATTTCCATTTCCCTCTTATTAAGTCTGAATATTATTAACCCTATTTCCAATGTGGGTTTTCCACAATGGTATTTTCTAATTTCAACCTTTTATTTTCAAATAACAATTTCCAATTACAGGGATGTGATTTATTTATATAGGGGTAATGTAGAACCCCAGGATTTCATAGTATATTATCAATTTAAAGTAATTCAATATCATGCACTACACGCAACACCAAGTTCGAGTGCACCAAAAATTACCAAAATTATCGTTCCAAAAGATTTTATGAATAGTATTAACTGCATTTTGAATTTATATACTCTATATAATTTTATCATATATATTATTGGTTTTTTAGACATAATATAAAAACAAATCCAATTTTTTAGATAAAAGTATTATTTTTCAAAAAAGGAAAATTTACCCCCATTTAATGGAGAACATTTTTTAAATCAAATATTTGACACTTTTATTTATTCAATTTAATGGTATTAAATTATTCTTTAGAATCGGGATATAAATATTAATTTAGATGAATTTTTATTAATTTTCTAAAAACATTCATATTTTGATGAATAGAAAATGAATACAGAATTTTAATTCAACACAAATTTTTTATTCGAAATAATTTAAAGTGTTAAATTATTCATTTGGAAAATTTTATAGTATAATTAGGTTAAATTTTTAGTATTTAATAAAATGTAGGTCATTGTAATTAAATTTATTTTTAAATTAGATAGAAACACATGTCAATTTTTTGATTGTTTTTACTTCTTAAAAAACTAATTTCTGGTTTTGACAATGGGAATTAATTTTTAATTAAGTAAGGAAAATTATATGTTTTTAATTTGGTAAAATAGACAACATTTTTGAATTTTTAATATCAAAATTATCTTTCAGTGAATTTTTGGTATTTTTCTGAAAACATTCATTTTTTTATGAATAGTGAAAAACTTTTTGATATATATAAAAAACAAAATTTTCATTTAAACAATTTTATAATTGAAAATTTATCATAACGAAAAAATAGATATTTAATACATATATTAGTCTAATATAATTCATTTGAGAAATTTTATAATAAGATTAGACATATAAAATTTTATTAAACTTTTTTAACGTCGTTTACCCACCTTCTAGGCACATTTGAAAATTTGAAAAAAATGTATTTTTATCACTTCTGTGAATTGAATTTAAAAAATCTAAGAGATAAAGTTTATATAAGTATGTCAAATATGGTTCAATAATCTGAAAATATTTTTTAGTGAACAATGTGTTTTGAATATTATTTACCACGGTTAAAAGTAAATAAGGTAATTAAAAGTAAAAATGATATTAAGATTACCCCAAAACATGTCCTAATTCAATTGGATAATTTTATTTCGACCAAAATTAAACTTAGGACAAAAATAATATCCTTTTGATCCATTTGGGATATATTAGGACATTTATCATATTTTATTTAAAGAAGAGTTGAAACTGTTAAATTCAAAGTTTAGTAACTAAATAATTTTTAATATAGGGTTACACATAATATAAATTAATCTATAAATATTCATTAGAAATATAAAAATATTTCCCACAACATTTTATTTTATTTATAATTTTTAGAAATTAAAAAATTAAATTTATTTATGACACAGTTACGATGTAGTAGTTACCTTATTAATGAAATATTGAAATAATTGATATTATAAATATCCAAATAAATGTAAATTGAGACTTTTGATACATTCCACTAATTTTATAGGTTCATATGACATGTTAGGATTGATTTAATTTCTTTGGTTCCATGTTTTCAGGTTTTTTTGACATTCACAAAAACCAAATACTAAATAGTGTCAAAATTGAAAAAATGGGTTTTTACAACAAATGCTATATTATTAAATTATATTATATTTCTAAAAATATAAGGATCGGCCAAAGGACTTATATAATGATTAAAGTACCATTAGTAAATAACTTTGGGTTCTCTTGGAAATTTATAGTAAGTTTATTAACCATGTAATATAAAAATACAATAAGACATTGTAAAAGATAAACAATTTAACAAAGAGTTGAATCTAAATGTTAAGGATAATATGGTGAATTAAACATGTCTAAAACCTATTGTTTGAGATAATTCCGACCGATCCCCACCTTATAATGTAAATAATTTATTTGGATCCATTATAACCCGAAAATTAGTTTATTATAAAATAATATTTCAAGCTTTTCCTAAAGTGACCCTCACCTCACATAAAAAATGGTACTTCACCTTCTCTCCAAATCACACCTCCAAAGCCATTTGGCTCAGACAAAACCTACTGTAATATCTTTTCCAATAACCTAAATTCAACCTTGATTCCTTAAATTGATCATAAATCCAACTTAAATAGCCCTTTTGATCAAATCAAAATGAAGAACCCAAAAAAGAGGTAATAATTTCATCACCTCTTTAAAAGTTCTTTTCTTCTTCCACTTCATCTTTCTTTTTTGTTTCCATTACAAAATAATTACTCAAGTAACTTATACATAATAATATTTTATTATAAATATGGTAAAACCATTTTCATTATTCTATCCATCCTATGAATGAAAAAGTCACCATACATGTGTATATACGACTTACCGTCTCCACATCGTGACGTAGTTTGTTATTCAACACTTCACTATTTGGATGGGTATAATAATGAGTATAATTTATGTAAATAATAAATATAAAATGTTAATAATTATTTATAAATTTCATACCATCCAATTAAATATGATTTCATAATTAATATAATGATTAAATCGCTCGTGTGTACGTACGGCTTACCGTCTCCACCACCCAATGAGATTCATTTACACATTCACCATTCAACGATGATTATAAATAAGTATATATTTGATAAATTTTTAATATAAGAAATACTAATTCTAATTTATATATATATATATAATATTTATTTATATATATCTCATTCTCTTACTTACATTCAAAACGATTAGAAAACGGAAACGTCATTTATGTGTACATACGACCTACCTTCTCCATAAACGGTGTTTCCATTTCATAAATATGTCTATTATAAATATTTATATTATGAATTTATATGATATAGAAATCATGTTTTATATTCTTTAAGTGTTAAAATCATGATATAAGGGATATGAACATGAATAACAAGCTAAAACACATACGATAAGTAATACGATTATTACCTCAAATTTTACGTTAACTTGGAAGTTGTTATTAAATAGGTTTGTATAATGTCATAAATGAATCATATATAATATCATACATATTAATATGGTTCTATTATTATTTAATAACATACAATGGTGATTATACAGGAGGCTGAACGTACCCTCGACTAAACAAAAGTACAAGGTAAGGGTTAATTATTCAATCTCATTATTATCCAAGATTGTTTATGTGTATGTTTTTATGGGGATATAATTATTATCCATGTCCATGTTTCATAAATTAGTTTTCTAAAGGATTATTTTTAAGGGACTCTTTAACTAAAACATCATTTTAAATGGTTTAAATATTTATTCTTCAAAATCATTTCCATTAATGTTCATGTTTTCAAAATTGTTTTAAGGATTTATGTATATGAACATCAATGTTTTAAAATGATAATTCCTCTCAAAATATTCCAAGTGGTATGGGACAGTTTAATTCAAAAATGTCTTCTAAATGTATTCCTTTCTAAATTGTATAACTTTCAAATGATTTCATGAAAAAGGGATATTTCCATCAAAGATTTTTACTGATCATTTTCTAATATGTCATCATATTTTACTAGATATTATTCTTGATTGATGTTGATTTATTATATTACAATCTTCCATATTGTATTGAATGAGTTATGCTATGTTTGACTGTGGATGTTCTCTTTTTATACCATTCATGGTTTATGGTTAAAGTATTGACATTTCATATTCTTGTTTTAATACGAATGTTTATGTTATGTATCAACATTATCATATGAGGAATGCATTGGACATAGTAAGTGACGGGTGGATACCGCTATATCTCCTTGATGCATTGGTAGGTCTAATGATACAAACTACTGACTTGGCATAAGGCATTGGAAAAAAATTATTTATAGTATTGGCACGAGGCCTTGACTATGTGGTTATGATGTCCACCATTACGCACTCCCTCATTATGAAATTAGTTATTACATGTAATTATTCGACTAGTAGAATATCTATGTTCAAGTTTATATGGTAATGTTTGATTTATTTTTTCCATATTAGGTTCAATTTTTGGTTTAAAAGGATATTGTTTTATTACACATCTTACCTTAAAAGATTGTAGTTTCTGCTAGATTATATACCCTTACTGAGCATCTGAACTCACCTATATATTATGTTATATTTTCCTAGGATCCCAAGAAGTTTTTTATGATTGATATGTAGGTTTAAGATAATTGAACAATGGTGTTATCAAAATTATTATTTATTTTGTATTTTATGTTATGAAGTTTAATGTAACGATCATGTATGTAATCAATTTTCCAAGACTGCTCAACTGATCAGTCCTTTGAGACTTGATTCCTTGTAATCATTCCAATGTATTCAAATAATGCATCAGCTCCGGGGTTCTGGGGTTGGAGAGTTACAATTATAATTTTTGAATAACTATTATAATTATTTAATTATTATTCTATTTTTTTAATATAATTACCCTGTAAACCATGGTCGACACAAGGAATCCATTTTAAAACAATGAAAAACACATCCTCAAAACCTATAATGTGCACTGAAATGATTAAATATTTAAATATTCCACTAAATGTAAATAAAATAAATGATTTACGAATAAGATATTATACCAATATAATTTTATTAATAAATAAAATAATTCATGTATTCTTACTATAAAATATTTAAAGGACATACAAGGAAAGTATGTACTCAAGGTACATGTTTCAGCTCTCAGTTTTACTTCCATGATATATATGAAATATTCTGAACATATATTTATTATGTGGTGTAAATACCAAACATTTTATGTGTAATATAATTAATCCTTCATAAATAATGAGATTTAATGTTTAAAATATAAATAAATTTTCTAAGGGGATTTACATGGATGATACCATGTGGTAGTTAGTTTCTTAACACAAATTCCATTATTGGAATTCCCAAAACTTCTTTATTGAATCTATTATGATATGAATATATATGAATTAATCTATAAATTTTTTTATTCTTTATTTTCACTAGTATGTTATGGATTTAAATTTTTTACACAATATATATCTATTGGTTAACTCTCAATTCAATGATATGGTCTCTCTAAGTGTTAATTATCCTGAAATCCATTCTTTGGGATGTATGTTTATGATATGCAACTATCATTTTTTGACATGTATATAAAGAAAACATAAAATTTTCGATCAAGGATATAATTTTTTTCATGATATTTAGTGTTTAATTTGATTTTATTATTTTTTAGGACACTCAATTGAAGATTTTCCAAAGCGGAAAATGATTTATGTTACAAAAACATTTATTTTAGGATTCTTTAAGATCATCTTTCTTTTGTAGGAAAGTATATGATATTATTTTATTGAACCACATATATATTAAGCCTATATTTTTCTAAAAATGGTTCACAATTTTAATTTCCATTTTATTCCTTATTTATTGAAGAATCATCAAGAAAGTCATTTTTAAGTTATATCCTTCTTGAATTTATCTTTTAGACTGGATAACTTTCTCTCCCATATCCATTATTTCAAAAACGTTTTGAAATTTGGTTTTTATAACAATAAATTATATCCAAAATCAATTTGACATGATCTTTTACCTTATTATAAATTCATTGCAAAATAAATTTCTTCATTTCAATCCAAATGGGTTATATTGACTCTATTTTTCGAATAAAATAATTGTTTTTTATTTATCTATTTATGACATGAATGGATTTTCCATCCATCATGTCGATTATTTTCAAAAAATTATTTCTTTATATGTTTCAAAAAAAAAATGAATAAAAGTATTTACATATTGATTATTGAATTGTTTATTTTGTAAATTCATTCTCAAAATTTAAATTTACATTCACAAAAACTATGTTTACTGATATTTTAACTATATTTCCATTAATCAACATCAAAAACCATTGTCGTTACATATGCTCCAATGGAAATATTTTGTAGTTAGACCATTATCATTATTTCTCTAGATTGGTAATTATTATTTCAAAGATTTTTTTCATTGGACTCATTTCCTTACTATTATTTAGTCATATTTCAATGAGATTGTGACGTACACCATTTATTTTCTATGGGTTAATTTTGTTTTAAATAGATTGTTATGGAACCCATTTTATTTAGAATCTTTAATCACGTTTCGAATAGATTGTTGTGGAACCAGTTTCTTTTTCATAGGTTAATTATTTTTCAAATATGTTGTAATGGTGCTCATTTTTTGATGGATTAATCATATTTCAAAATGATTTTTATGGAACCTATTTCATTTCAATTGGTTAATCATTAGTTAAGGATAAAGTAGTTAGAAACCAATTTATTTTTAGGGGTTAAAAATGATTTGAAAATAATAATGGTTTTCTCAATGATTTTATGATGAAATGAATGTTCTTTATACTTTATTCAATAGATGTTTCTTGGATAATACATATAATGATGGGTGGTTCTGTTATAAACCAATGATGAGTGGTTATATTATAAACTATGGATGGGTGGTTATGTTATTATCTTTTGTTGGTTGGTTCTATAATAAACCAATGATGGTTGATTCCATTATAAATCATGTATGGATAGTAATTTTATCAACTAATGATGAGTGGTTTGGCGACAAACAAACTATTGGCTTGTATGCTATATCCCGTAAAAGCATTAGGTAATACATAGATGGATGTAATCCATATTGGTTAATCTTTTTCTATGAATTGATGTAAAGATAATGCTCCAAGATACCAATATGTTTTATCTACGATTTTTGGGGTTTTTAATTTTTTTTATGATCAATATTGATATCACATGGCTCTTGATTATTTATTATGATGGCTCTTTACTTTGTAAATGCCTTACTCCATGTTTTATATATCCATGTATTTTATTTTTGAATATTATTCTGTTCTAGCCATTAAATTGTATTGTTTCATCATACTCTTATGCTATTTTTATTCACCCATACGAAATTCTTTTTTTAATCCTTATATTTTCCCTTACTGAGAAGTTCAGTTCAACCTTCTTATGTTTAATTTTCCCTAGGTTATAAAGATTATGTTTGATTGAATTATGTCTATATAGGTAAAATATGGATGATTATTATGTCCAAATGTGGAATCTTAAATGTTATTTATAGTGGGAGATGATGTTCATCTTTATGAAATTGTTTTTTATGAATTGGTTGTGTTAATAGTATTTCATAATTCCTTAAAACACTAAACTAAAAATATCTTTGTGAATTTATTGATCCAATATTTTCCTTTTGATGTTTTATGATTTTTATAGTGAATATTGGGTATCCATCATTGGTATACAATCTAAAAATGTATATTTTTTCACCTCAAATTTGGGACTGCAGGTTCTCAACAGTTGTAGTTGCAATCAAAGGATATGTTTAGATATATTTGGATATTAAAATTTTTACATTTAGGTTTATATTAAAAGTTATGGATACCATATTAGTTCTTTAGGATTAAGTATATTAAAAATTTCAATGTCTTATCCTACAACAACCCGAATAGTTATAAATAAAATTCCTCTTCTATGTTAATTAAATGTATTATTATATAATATGGTTGTATAAAAAATGAAATTATTTGTTTTTATTATATCCTATTTGTTTCAAAATACCATTATGCATCACTAATATTGGTGATATATATGTTTATCTGGGAGAAAATTATTAGTATAAATAAAGGGTTTTGACATAAACATTTAAAACAGACAAAGGAAGTGGTGGCCTCAACCAGTATGATCATACCCTATGAAGCCCATTTATCAGTGAATATGAGGGATATAGAATTACTAGGTATCATACTTGACCATCCCAACATATTTTCGAACTACTTAATAAAGGGAGAAACTATTTATGGGGGTTGTTCAAGCTCATCGACATCACGACCCAATCTATGTTCATCGAACCATCCCATGAAAGTTGCACCATCGTGCACCGTAACTATAGGGAATTTTCTGGTGTGTTAAAGGGATATGTATCAAGACACTAAAAATATGAGAATGTAAAATATTTTTTATAGAATAATGAATATATTTTCCTCATATTGTTATTACTTTCTAAATGATTTTTATTTTGGTTCA
This sequence comes from Viscum album, assembly GCA_963277665.1. Taxonomy (NCBI): domain Eukaryota; kingdom Viridiplantae; phylum Streptophyta; class Magnoliopsida; order Santalales; family Viscaceae; genus Viscum; species Viscum album. The sequence goes on along the minus strand of OY728120.1, from coordinate 1,059,721,694 downwards.
ATAAAACCCAAAATAGTATTTTTGATTAATATTTAAATTTTATTATTTAATTTATATTGAAAAATTAATGGATTTTTAAAATAAATAATTTTTTGATATAATATTTTTATTAAATAATTTTTTTTAAATATAAATAATCATATAATTTTTATGAATTCATGTGAATTTCTTATAAGGGTTCGAAAACAATTATTGTAAAAAACCAAACATTTTTTAATAAATGTCGATATTATTTTAAATGTAAAAAAATCACACATTTATAAAATTATTTCGTAAAATAAATATTAATTTTCGAATCAAAATGAAAAAATTATCCAATGGTTAATTTTTCATAATTTTCTGATACAATCGAATTTTCAGGAAAACAATATATACCATATAATTATAATTTGTGTATTATGGCATCATAATGACCCAAAAGTGATTTAATAAAAACTAAAAATTGTATAAAAGACCAAATGTGTGTATTAAATTTAAAATAATGTGATTTTATGTTTATTTGAAAAAATTTCTAAAGCCATTATTAATCCCCCAAAGCATTTAATAAATTTTTAGGTTTTAAAATAATTTCATTAAGAGTATGACTCACCTCCAAATAATAATTGGAATTATATTATTATTTGAGGACATTGGAAATATAAAATAATGAAAAACACTGACATTTTGTAGAAACCATGGGAAAACCACGGTATTTTTTGCTTCAGTTATTTTTTATTTAGAGTCAAAAAACTAAATAATAAAGAAATAACTCCCTTTTCCTATATAAAACAAACCAATCTACCATTTATTATCACTAAAACCAATTATATCACGTCCAATATCTTATATACACTCTCTAAAGTCCACCCACGGTTCCCCAAGCTCTCTGTAGTCCCCATTCATGCAATTGGAGTCACACTCTCAAGTAAGAGATTCCTCTCCCCAATTTTTTTAATTCAATATATGATTTTGAAATTATCCGTTCATGTTTCAATTGAATATATACCACTTGATTTATATAGATTTTATTATTTAATTTTATTATAATTATATAACTTTTTTCCATTTTCATTTTGACCTATTCCAATGTTGTTACTATGATAAAATTTTGTATGGTATTTCTCTCATCAAATTTCCATTCAAGTATCTCTTTTATGTTATGATTCTTATTTTCCATTTTCTTCATGTTTCAGTATGTTCCTATGTATCCCCCTTAATGTAAATTTGATTTATAAATGATCATATAATCATATCACCATCATTAATCCCTCCCATGAATATTTATTACACACATTACCATGTCAAAATTTAGGTTGGGATTCTCACCTTCCCTTCCTTAATCAAGTTTACTTATTGTATTGTTCCTTTTATTTCTAATTACTAATTTTAGGATATATATTTAAATTTATCTATTACTTCCCATTTTATTTCCAAATTATAAGAGTCCCATTTCCCTCTCTTCAACCCATTTTCAAAAAAATTTGTGACATTATTCTTCTGCTAAAATTTCACTATGATTTTCAATGCGAAAAAAGTTTTGTATTGAATACTATACCAATTTACAATAAATAGTTTCCACCTTTATACACACATAACTCTTATAATTTTGGATTAAAAGTAGGTATTCAACACCCCCTTATCATGTAATAAATTATGGTGATGAAATAATCCATGTTGTATGATATATGTGGCACACTTAAGTATGAGAATGAAATGAATGTGATGGGTGCACCTCAAAATTTATTGTTCTCCAATGCATTATTTAATGTTTAGTAAAATGATACAAGATGTTGGGATATGGAGTGAACATGATTCCTTTATATTACTTTTTCCCAAATTTTATCTTGGATAATTATACTTGACATATGTTTTTGATGAACTAATTTAATTTATTTCAACATTTCCATGTTTTGATTATCCTGTTATATCATATCATACTATTCATGTTTATGATTACTACTCTTTTCATTTATCATTGATATATGTATGTCCTAACATGTATCACCTTATTCCATTATTATTCCTTTACTGGGATTTATTAATAACCCCAATATTAGGTTTTTTCCTTAGTTATCCCGTGCATTTTTAGAAATCAATGGAATTTTATAATTATATTAAGTAAGTTTTCAATAATCTTGTTGTATACCATGTTCAAGATACTATTCTATGTACCTAATTCACAAATAAACTAGACTTATCAATCATTTGGTATTTTAATGTCTAATTCTTTGTAATAAATAATATATCAATCTGTAATAATTGGTAGGGTTATAACATTTCCACCCAATTGAGGATTTAAGTTAGGATATCTTAAATTGATTAATGTCAATTTATGATACATTTTATTACTTTTATGTATATTTAAATCATTGGATAAACATTAATTATATATTAACATTTTATGGAAATAATTTGTAAGGTATTTATAACCATTAGGGTTTATATGATGTCAGATACTGAGGTATGTATGGGTAAATAAGTTTTATCATATAGATAAGAACAATATAGAAAATTGATTTTGTGACTAAGCAATTAATTTTATTTCAAAAAAAGATCACAAAATTAATTGGCCCGGAAGCTAAATGGTATGATATAACATTTGTGGTTATAATTTTTTAATGTGGTGTTTATTTAGGAATGATTGAGTATGAACTTTTGGTGTTACTATTTAATTTTGGAGATTAATGTGTTATTTTATCATATGATGGTTTAATAATTTTGGTAAACATCATAAAATGTGATTACCAGTTTGGTTATCTTAAATCTCTAATGACAATTAGAATGGATTCATTATCCACTTTATCATTAATTTATCTTTTTAAAGTTGATTTTAGTGCCTCAGGCATGAAAAAATATTCATACTGAATACTCATCATTCAGAGTAAAATATGAGATTTTTATGGGAATTGATAATAGTTTGAAACTGTACTCATCAAGTATGTTTGTTTCCTTATTCGAATAGTATACATGGAAAATTAATTCTTTTACACAAGGAAAATGTTCTTGAAAAATTTTATCTTATTTCCATCATTTATGATGAAATAAATGACCATTTTCACACCTATTTGTTTATAGTTTAATGGTTTTTAACTATCTATTGATCATTCGCTTTTTTATGATCAATGATCTCTATCACTTTGCATCATTATCTTGGAATTCAGATTTTGTTCCATATAAAAATCATCACTTCTCAAATATTCTATCTTATTTGGAAACCTAGTATGTTTTATTCTATAGGACCCTCATACTCATTTTTCTCTCATATAAAGAGGATGTTTTATTAACCGTTTTTATGATGTGGGTTTAAAAAGGTATCTTCAAACGTACAACCATTTATTACAAAGATAAATTTCAAATTTATTGGAATAAATTTATCAAAGGTGGTGCGAGGTAACACCCTCAAATTATAGAAAATAAAATTATGTTTGATTGCGTATTCATCACGCACCGCCGAGTATAAATGACCCATAAAATATATAACTATTTAAAACAAGAAATTATATTATCGTGTATGAATAATATTTAAAAAAATTATGAAAAATATAAATATATGTATGTATGTCCTACTTAATGAAAATTATTGATAAATATTTAATAAAAAATCAATTATTTATTAGAAATGTCATTTTATTCATGAATAATATGTTTTCTTCAAAAATGATTTTAATAATTTTTCATGAAAAAATAATACAATTAATTTATTATAATTTTGGAATATTTATTTGATAAATTGATCATAATTTATAGAATAAATATATAAAAAATTTCCTTTTGTTAAATTTTTTCATTTTTAGAAAATATTGATTTTTCAGGGGAAAGTTAGAAATGTTGATATTTTGTAAAAAAATGTCATTTATTCTAAATATATTAAGAAGATTAAAAGTACCATTATATTTTGAAAATTATTTAATGATATAATATAATTATTTATTTATTTTTAATCCACTTAATTTCTTATATATCATATTTATATTCTTTTTTGGATATGTTTTTCTCTTGGTTTAAAAATGATATTTTTCATAGAAATGTTTTAAAGTGCATATTATATCTCTATTTTCATTAATTAAATACACCCTAATGTATAATTATCTAAATAAAATTTATTTTTTTTGTTTAAATAAATATTATTTTATATTCATATGATAATCATTATTATTCAGAGTGTTAATATAAAATTATCATTTCCATGAAAAATACAGTTCATAAAATCCTTCGTTTATCTCGAGTCTATGGGTTTAATTTTATGTTCAAATTATTCACATCTATGGATTGAATTTTTTAAAATGGATTAAATATTTTTTATCATCATAATTTATAATTTATAATAAGTTAAACATAATTTTATCCAAAATGGATAATAGAAATGGTATAAATTAACCATCATATTTTATGTAAATAAGGGTTTACAAGGGGTTAAACTCAAAAATAAGGGTCAAACTGACTTAAAACGATTATTAAAAATATTTGTTCATCATATATATATATATATATATATATCTTATAATGTATTATTTTATAAAATAATTTATTTTTGACCCTTATTTCCAATGAAAAACGTGGGTACACCATTTTTATTTTAGAAATTACATTTGTGGCACTCACCTTGCTTATAAATGACCACATCCTCTATCCTCTTATTCCCACATTCATAAAAATTTGGTTTAGAAAAAAAAACTAACAAAAAAAATCTATAAATCCATCCTCTAATCATAGAATCCTTTTTGGTCATTAATCCATTCTTGGATTTCTTTTGTAATAATCGAAAAGAGTTGGTTAGAGAGGAGGTACAATTACAGACTATGTGTTTTTATTTTATTTATTATTCGAAATCCATAAAATCATGTTAAAATATTGTAATATGATTAAAATAATATATAATATTTACTGAGATTTTATTATTTAAAATTCATAAAATAAATCCAACTCCTCTTCCAAAAAATGGCATATGAAATCATCTATAATGAGAAAAATGGAATACTACCTCATGAACTAATGTCATTTGATTACCATCTATCCAGTAATGGATTATTTTAATGAATAATATAAACTATTTTTTTGATATTTGTATAATTTTTTTAAAAAATATTTATTAAATGAAATATATATTTTTTACATTCCATTCCATGGGGATACGATAATATCGCTCGTGTGTATGGCAGACTACCACCACGTGATGTGATGTGATTCATTTCTTTATGACGCATTAAATGGAAGGTAATAAGGATAATTTTATTGAATATTATTAATATAAATAACATAATAATTATATTATTGTAATATTAATTATTCAAAAAAGTTAATAAATCATTTTCTATCATACACTGAAAAATGATAACATCATTCATGTACTTGTGGACTACCACTTCCATGAAAAAATGTGATTATTTTTTCATAATCACATGAAAATAATGATATATATATAAATTAATAAATAAAAAATAAGATATATAACATATTAGTTTTCATCCTAAACAAAATAAATAATACATACCTTCTTTCCATAATAGTCATTGAAAAAGTGAAATGTTACTCATACGAATATCTGAGATATTGCCTCCATGATTATAATATAGTTTATTTTTCCTAACCAAATTTATGATTTTTTTAAAATTTATAGTTGATGAATAAATATAATTATTATTTTATGATTATTCTTCTATATATGTTTAAATAATGACCTATTTAACCACATTCAACACACCAAAGACATTTTGAATCATTGAACTGAACATCCTTATAACACTCGATGAGGACTTGAATATTTAAATATTTAAATATAACATCTAAAAAAGAAACTAAATTATTTAATTAAAATTTATTAAACCAAAAAATGTTCATAATTAAAATTATAAATGTTTTGTATTTATTAAATGGGAGTTAAAGGACATATAAGGAGTGTTTGGACTCGAGGAAAGGGTTTAACTTCAAGATTTTACTTATATGGAACATATTCCACATTAACCTTTTTTTTATTTTTGTGTGTATATAATATATATATTAAATGTGACATCATTAAACCTTCATAAGACATTTTATTTTATGTATCAATTTTATGTAATTTATCCAAGGTGTTGAGTTAATAGTTACAAGGTGTTAAAGAGTTTCTTAACTCAATTACCATTTGATGGATTATAAAACTTATTCATTGAATCCATTATGATATGATTGTGTGTGAATTTATCAATAAATTTATTTATAAAATATTTAATATTTTATAGTATAGACTAATGTTTTTTCACATAATATCTTCATTTATTAACACACAACTCATTGATATGATCTTTGTAAGGGATAATCATCCAAAATGCCTTTCATTGGGACATATGTTGATGATATGTAGTTAAATTTTTTAGGAGGTTTATATACTAACCATTTGGAATGCTATATCATGGATATCATTATTTTAATTATATTTTCAAAATTTTATGTCATTATTTCATGGTGATTTTAATTGACGAGTTTCCATAGTGTAAAAAGATTTCTATTACAATCTCTATTTCTTTCTGGATTGATTATGTTCAGTTTCTTTTAGTGGAAATAATATGATATTTTTTATGGAACCACGTATATTTTATTATCCACTAATTATGAATGTGTTTTAGATGTTTAATTTCCATTTCCTGCTTTATTCATTTAAGAAACACCAATAAATTCATTTTTTAGTTATACCATCCGTTATTATTCTTTTAGATAAGGTATATTTCTCATTCATATCAAAATAATCTAAAATTATTTTAAACATTTTATTTTATTAAAAATGATTTCCAAAATCAAATTTACATGATCCTTTAAATTCTTTTATAAAAATTTAAAAGTAAATTTCTTAAAATTTTCCAAATGGGTCCCTTTGACTCCCTTTTTCAAAATGACTTGAAAATAATTATTATTTTTAACATTTTTAAAATGAATGGATTTTTCTAAAAAAATCCATTATTTTACAAGAATTTTAAAACATTTATTTATAAGATTTTTTTTCAAAGTAAATTATTTTTCAATATTTTTTGAATTATTAGTTTTTAAAAGTGATTTTAAAATTTAAATTTTTATTTTCCTAAAATATATAATGGTAATTTAATGGTATTTAAATTCATGGACATCAACAACTCTAGTTGATACTAATGCACTCACTTGGATATTTTACAATGATAACATCCTCATTCATTATTTGTATGTATTATTATTTTTTCAAATTTATTTTTCATTGAACCCACTTATATTTTATGGGTTAATCATGTTTCAAGGTGATTATTATATAAGTAGTTGATTTTATCTAGGTTAATTAGTTTCCAATGAGATTTTTTGGGAACCCATTTCTTTTGCATGGTTTAATAATGTATCAAGGATATAATTATGGAATTCGTTTCTTTTAAATGGGTTAATAATATTTCAATGTTTTTATTATGGATCCTATTTTTTTCCATTATTAGTCATGTTTCGGAAATATTTTTATAGAACTCATTTCTTTCCTATTCGGTAAAAATGTTTCAAAGAGATTGATATAGAACCCTTTTGTTTCTATTTGATAATCATGTTCTAAAACTAATAATTTTTGTTTCAATGAAATTATGATGAAATATATTCTCCTTTTAATTTATTCATGATATAATTATTTGACATTGATTATAATTATAGTTGGTTCCGTTATAAGAAAATAACAGGTGGTTTTGTTATAAACCATGGATGGTTGGACATGTTATTAACCAAGTACATGAGGTTCCATTATAAACCACTTATGGGTGGTTTTATTATAATTTAATGATGTATGGATAAATTATCCAACAATGGTAGGTGGTTCCATGACCAAACAAGGATATTTGTGTGTATTATAGCCCACCAATACAATGGGTAATCTCTAGATATAAGTTAACCATATGGGTTATTAAATTTATAATAAGTTATGTGATTATAATATTCCATGATAAAAATAAATTATATCCATGATTTTTATGGGTATATAATGGTTATTATGATCAATGTTGATATCACCTGGCTCATGATAATTGGTTGGATTACTATTTACAATTTTCAATACTAATTCCTTGTTTACATGATCTTGGTATTGATGGGTACGAATATTGTTATGTCATACTTAGGCACAATGATTATGTTATCATAACCTTATTAATTTCTTATAATCCTTGATGAAATTGAATTTCTAATCCAATAATTTTTCCTTAATCATCATTTAATATCACCCTTGATGTGATTAATTTTCTCCAAGTTATAATTATTGAGATTGAATGATTTATGTCTACATTGGCTACATGTGGAAGATGACGATGACCTAATGTAGTGTAATAAAATCTATGCAAATTGGGATATGATGTTCATATTTATGAACCAGTCATTTATGAGTCCATGATGCTAATAATTTTTCCTAATTCTATAAAATGATAAACCTTCAAGATCCTTTAGAATGTTAGTGATCAATGAAAAATATGTAGAATTTATGTATTCAAAATCATGTCCAAGATTATGGATTATAGGTTTTTATACATGGAATTTATTTACTTTCATTGGTGTATGGGGAATACACCCAAGGTTAGTGTGATTATGGTCCATATAAAGATAATGGAATGGGTTTTGGATTTTAAAAATTCGAAAATATAGTATCAGAAATATTGGCATAGTTTGTGGTCAGATGGTATAGAAGGAGGATCCTGGGGAACAACATTTTATAGATTATTATCAAATTCATTATTAATCAAAGAACAATACATTCTTAGAGAAAGTCCCATGTTTGAATGGTGTTTGGGACTACATTGTTTTATCATGAAAAAACATGTTTAGGAAACTGCATTGAATTATTGGATATGTGCACAAAAAATTTATTGATTAGGTGCCTATATATTCCCCAATAGTTTTTTCAATAATTTATTTTTTTAGTGTTTTTTATATTCATTTGATTCAGATTCAATGAATTATTTATAATGAAAATAAATTTATGTGGATAAATTTATAATGATTGAATGAGGTAAATATCCTTTATTAAATACATAAAAAATATGAAAGAAATAAAGATAGGATGATCTTGGGATTATACATGGAAACTCTTCCCAAATTAAAAATAAAAAATTAATTAAATAATGTTCATCAAAAATCAAAATCTAACTTATCACAATTTTTATAATCTTAAGAATAGTCTGAATCAACTCCTACGAAACTAAATTAATACGCCTAATGTGTCATATTATCTTCCATATATTTTTTCATAGTGATTAATGTGGGCCTATGTTAAGAATACTAATTCATTGTTCTATCTTTATTTATTGTAATAGATGTTAAATGTTCATCATACATTTTTATTCCTTTAATAGCTTCATCCATATCAGTTGAAGAACATCATGTAAACTTACCATCCCTTTATACTCCATCCAAATATGGAACATCCCCCATGTTCCTAGAAACTAATGATGACTTCTTATTATCCTAAATGAATTTATGATATTCAATATTTTTTTGAAAATTAACAACTTCCAGCTCCAAAATATCGTACTCATTGGACCAAGAAATGTCACACATACCAAACGCATTCACCTTAAAATTAATGAAAACATAACAATATGTATAATAAGACATGTTTTGGGAAATTTTACCGTTATACTAAATGAACATATTATAATTAAATTTACCCTATGATTAATTTGATGATTAGGTCCCAACATTAGAAATGACAACTCAATAGTGTCTCATCCACCCTAAATAGCCAATCCACTACATTCTAGAATGGATTTCAGAACCAGAGCAGTTGAAATCTACAAACAAGTAGAACAGAACACATTAATTGAAGTAGATACAACTTTATGACTAACTATCTATGACCGAACAATAATAATACTAACATCCATTGCATCATTTCCATTAATCCTATCTTATGATCAACTATCACTCTAAACTCTATCAACAGTCATGTTATCTTTAATTAACTTCTCACTAGTCCTCTATTTCTACGACAAATGGGATTGACCTTGGTTATATATATGAGATGCATGCTTAACTTGATATATATGAGCATCCATATTGTTGACACTCATGTTAATATCACTAGAAAAACATTTTTTTAAACCCATAAAAAAATCAATATGATTGTTATATTTCTCAATATCACTATTATCCTTCCCTTGTTAAATAGACTTATCCCATTGAGACTTGTGTAATTTATCCAAAACATGATCATTGGGATAGAATAAATAACAAGTAAACTTTATTTATCAATGATCCTTATCATTCCCAATGCATAGTAAGTAGAGATATAAATGAGGTAACCCATCATATTCAATAAATAGAGATATAACATTATTATGAGTGCTCAAAAAACCCTTATGTAAAAATTTAGTAAAAATATAAATTTCCACCAATATCCTATAATCACTATAGGCATACTTCATATAATCTTCCATTATAATTAGATCCAAAATAGTGGAATCGATTTAAATGTTTATATGATTATACAACTCAGTATAATTGAGGCCATAGTCTTTAATCCAATTTTGGATTGAAGATTTGTTCATGAAGAATATATCAAATCCATGGTGCTGTTTTGGGACATAAAACAACTCTTACATTCACACAATAAATCCATGACTATACATCTTCATATTGATATCCACCAAGGTAATGAGAATATTTTTTCCGATGCTTTAATCATGTCCCACCTACACATTCAAATATGTGATGAATTTTATTTTTTCCGCATCCCACTTTCCAAATGCAAGTAGCTTCTATCACAATTATTACTGATGTCTTCTCTTTAATCAAAATAGAATGATGGGATGATGGTTCCTCTTTTCATGGATTCCTATATGATTATCATTTCCTATTCTAGGTCTCCCTCATATATTTAAATCATGTTCATGGAACTAATTATTTAATACATATCTTTGTGTTCAAGTGTTAATTTAACCACTTTTATCCTGATAGTGTTGAAATAATTGGTTATGAGAGTAATCACATTGGGAATCTCTTGGAATGTTTGGAAATCGGATGCATCAGACTCCTATATTAATCATCTTATGAGGGAATCTCATATGAGGTATCTTAGGAATGGAACCCAATGAATCATGTTTTGATCTCAAGATGCATTATGTTATAGGTATAAGTATATCAACGAATTTTACCTCAGGCATCAAATTTTAATAGCATGGGTCATTCATTTTGGGTCCTGTCACAATTTCTACATCATGTGGAGATATATCATACTTTCTAGTAGAGATAGATTTAAGGATGATTTTAACATTTTTTTGAGTTTGTTTTTTCAATCAGAGGACCCCATGGAGGGGTATAATGGATGTTTACCCCAATAAGGGAAGATGTCACATCTGGATAGTCTTCCAATGGATCGGAATGCCTCATAGATGTGGTTCTAAAGTTTCATTTAAGAACTCCCTGTAGTGGTGGATCTAAGAGGTTAATCCCAAGGAAGGAATATGTGATTCCTAGAGAGTTTACTAAGGGATCATAAAACCCCTTAGAGGTAGATCTAGATTTGTGGATCTAAATGCCCTCTGGACGAGGATCTGGAAGGTGTGACCATAGGAGGGATGACCTGACACATAAGTTTAAGAATGTAAACATTGAACCTGAGGGAGGGATCTAATGTATCATGTTTTGTAGACAGGGATGAAAACCCCTGTAGCTCGATGTCTCAGTTAAATTCATGTGATAGTTCCAGACTATGTAGTTTAACTTCATGTGGTAAGGATGCTCGTGTCGTGAAAAGAGGTTCAATAGGGGATGTTATGGGTCTTGCACATTAAATATACCATTAAAAATAGGATTACTCTTAGGGGAATTGTGTGGGTATTATGAATGAAGCTACCCTCCATGGGTGTCTTGTAATTATCTGGAGGTGGATTGTCCTTCATGGGGGGAGAGGTTGGAATCCAATGATAATTCTACATTGGGAATCAGGTTCTCATCACACTGGGTATTACTATAGTTTTACCTCATGTGATAATGATTTTGTCATTTATTTTAATGACTTGTGACTATAAAAAGGTTCTATGTAGTGTTACTCAATGCATCTTGGACATGGTGGGATTAACTCCTCACCCCTAAAGCTTTTGTGAACATCAGTCATGCACCATTCCGCATGACATGGCATTGGCACTACAAGAGAGGATTGGTCAATCAAGATTTCAATGTTAGAGACCCTATGTATAGAATAAAAAAGCTGTAGAATCAAAATCTAAGTCAGAGGCTTTATCTACTCTTGGGGTTAAGTGGGAGGGCCCATGATTTGGTGGAACTAGACACATAGGGACTCAAGGTGCATCTAAACAGAACCTATATCTGTTTGGGGGCTTAGTCACTAGGCCATCACAAAGGGGTGTCTACTGAAGGGAGGAACCATGGAGAGGCCTATTTTATGAATATTTGAGGTTTGGAAGGTGGTTCTTATGAGGAATAAGATCCTCACAAAGTTAAATGGGATTATAAATGGGAATTATTAACGAATTTGGGTATCCTTGACTGAGAGTGAAGTCTTGGTTCTGTGGGGGGGGGGGGTTCTTCGTAAAGGTTTTATTCTTCATAAATCCTAGAGATCATAATTCGTAAATTCTCCTTAGTGAATGGAATAGGCCTTCATGAGAGTAATATCCACATTAAATATAGGATCTCAAGAAAATAAGTTATATTTATTGGTGATGATTTGATACCATGGGAGATCCATTTTCTCTTTTTTATTCGAAGCATAGGTTGTTTGCGAAAGGGAGAAATTTTCTAAAGTTGAAAGATCGTCCTTATTCCTCAAAATTCATAATGAAGGTTGGTATTTAAAATAAATTGCATAATGTATATTTTAGGACTTAATGATGATTTATGAGCATCCCATGTGGGAGAGATCCACAATCCTGAATGTGTCTTTAAAAGAGATTACCATTGAGCCTCCACATGTTAGTGAATTTCTCTATGAATCTGAATTTCATGATGTGGTGGTAACCAGTTTTCCTTCACACATTCATGGACGATATTCTTATCCAAATAGATTTATGATATCTTGTCATTCCCAACTAATATGATTTTTGATAAATAGACCATTAGATAGATTTGGTGGTTGTTTTGAATCAGATTCACTCCAACCCAATCGCTCCATCACCGAACAGCTCCAATGAAATGGATATTTTGGCATAAAAAATCCACCACCCCAGAATTGGATATAGGAGGTGAAAAGAGGGGACTAATTTACAGGATATTCAATGATAATTATAAATAAACTCCCTGTCACAAATTTGATTCACAAATCCCACTCATAATGATTATTTCATGTAGATCAATATGATTATGTTTCTATACATATTCCTATAAATATTATAGGGTACCTATATAATGATCACTAGAATTTAGATAAAATCAAATAATGTGATGTCTTTTCCCAATTCTCAAAACCTTCATGTGTTATTTTTTATTTTGATCACCATAATTCACGAAGCTCTCCTTCTCCATGATATTACTTTTGTTAACAGTGATATGTGAAATAAACCTTTGTGAAATGTCCTCAGTGAATCATAATACACTGACCAGATCATTTTGAATGACTTTATCCTGTATAATTCATGAAAAACACTCCGAATGATCCAAATTCACGAAGCAGATGGCTGATAAAGTTGATGATGTTGTTGCCGATCGTTGGGAAGAAATGGATTGGAACAGCCTGATCAAGGAGAGAATTTTGAGCACCTCAGAACATGCATCACTCAATTCTCTACTAAAAAAATTCTAAAATTAGTATCCCTTATTAAAGAGACTACAACTTTAGGGATTTTATGTCAGGGTGACATAGTTATCCCTAGGGTGAGTAGAGATGAGCCTTCCAGTTGGTTTAGAGAAACATCGGGACAATACTAATTGTGTAGAACTACTATAGGCCACGTCCAAAAAAACCATGTGAAAATCATAGAGGATGGTCTCCAAAACCACCCAAAAAAATATTTGGTTATGATAGAGGAATATAAATCCCCTCCATAGTATGAGATGATCAACATGGTGGGTTTTGAGGATACACTAAAATGATTGGCCTACAACTGGGATTTATACAAGGGTGGAAACTTTACCAATGAATTGGGAAGAGAATATTGGATATGTGCAAAATTCAATGAATTTTAGGATGATGTAATGTGAGTGGGGTTTAAAAGGTATAAATGGATCATGATTTCATGTTTACCAGCATCATGATATCATACTAGAGCTATATCAGATGGATACCAGGGACCAACACCTTCCATTTTCATTATGGGGTGTTCAGAATCAGCCTATGGGGCCTTCACCAGATTATTGGGATCCCAATTCAAGTGGGTATGTATGATGAGTTCCACCTAGTATAAAATGTGTGGGAGGACTGATATAATTTATCATCCATAGTTAAGGGGAAACTAGATTTGATCCAAGGGAATAGAGAAGAGAATATATGGATGAAGAAAATCTCATTCAAATAGTGATTTGAATACTTCTTAAACGAACCAACAGTTGAGAAACTTAAGGGGCATGTGCCAGCATAGAATCTACTATAGAGGTGATATACAAGCCCTAGGGAATATCAGTGGGGGCTAGAGGACTACGACAAGTATATCTTGGAGGTGAGCTAGTGGTATCAGTGGGCCTCGAGTATAATGACTGAATCCCCCATGGTCTGGCTGGAGGGGTTCATTACTGTGCTCTTCTATGGATGGATGATCCATGTGAGGGATGGAAAAATGAGGGTTTATCCAAGAAAAATCATTATGGGGAGGATTCAAGAGATCCCCCATCACATTAAATTAGTTGTCCTTATATTGGAAAACCTATAAAAATTCTCTACCACATCAGTCGAGGGAATAATTCACTCCATGTGTGTGGGCCTCTTCACATCCAGCAGAGGAAGGTTATTGCATGACTAATTTTTAAATTTTCGATTTTCAAATTTTTATCAAAATGGGGTTGATTTAAGATTATTTTTAATAATGGGTCTTGATATGCATGAACCCCATTCACATATCTTGCCTTTCTAGGAAGTGTTAATAGGGTTCATGCATACTATTTAAATTTTATAAAGGATGTATGAACCCCATTCATGAACCCTATAGAAAATTTTAAATAAAATTAATATTAATCAATACTAATAAATATTAATAAATATTAATTTAATAATCAATAATATAAATGAAATCTTAATAAATATGAACTAAAAATGTAATGACTAAAATAATATTGATAAATATGAATAATATTTTTAACAAGTTGAGAGAGAAAACATATTATTAAGAATATGAATATTAATTAAATACTAATGAATATAATTAAATATTAATTAATTATAAGTAAAATTTCAATAAATATTAATTGATGTTAATAATTATTATTAAATATTCATGAATAATAAATACCGATTAAATAATTATTGAAAAATATTCACACTTCTTATAATTTTTATAATTAAAATAAAAATCATCAATATTTGTAAATACCAATTAAATATTAATATATTATTAATTAAAAAATCATAAATATGTGTAAATATCAACAAATATAAATAAATATTAATACATATTAGTAAAATAGAAAAACAATAATATTGTTCATGGAAATTTTGATCAACCGGTCTGAATATTGTTGCATTGCTCGATCACTAGTATCAGTTCATACTTATGAATGTGTCATCTATTATTTCACTCTAAGTATACATAAGTCATAACCTATCTATAAAATAAAATAATTTTATGTTGGGAAATAATTTTTCCCTCAACCAATTAATCATGATACCACATGAAATGAGAAATCAAGCACTTATCATCAAGTATAATCTAATGTAATTTTAGTATTAATATATAAAATGATATATGAATGTTTTATTTTAAAAACCAACCTAAAACCCATGCACTCACTTTAATAAATAGATCAAAAACATTAATCTACAACAAAAAGGATAAATAGCCTTTTAACGCATCCATACTGGAACTTTTCTTATGTCTTTGAATAATTCAATTACAACCCCTTTCAGTTTTAATATATTAAACGATATATGAATGTTTTATTTGAAAAACCAACCTAAAACCCGTTAACTCACTTTAATAAATAGATCAAAAACGTTCAACTACAACAAAAAGGATAAATAGCCTTTTAACGCATCCATACTGTAACATTTCTTATGTCTTTGAATAATTCAATTACAACCCCTTTCTATTTAGATTATTTTTTTTATTATCAACGGAAGATATATTTAGAAAAGAAACCTCTTTCAATTAAATAATCATCCTAAACATTCTACAGTAATTAGTTTTGATTCTAATTGATATACTAAATCTGGCAGTAATTTCATATTTCTTCACTTACCTCCCCCTAAAGTGAAACACTCATAGACATCAGTTTTTAAAACTTATATAACCTCACCAATGATGATCTTCTTTAATACTTATTTTTCAAGATACCAAATATATCATTAAACCATGATTATATCTTCTTTATAATTATTGTCTTGGATATGCTAACACCTTCGTAAAATTCTTCAATGATGACCCTATTCCTTACATCATAAAAATAGAAAAATTAAACATTGATTATGAAAATATAGTGGATCTTCCTTACTTATTAATGTGAATAGGAAGGTTTAGGTATTTTCTCAATGAAGTTGGTCCAGTTCCTCTAGTATTCATCATTTTATATTTGCATATCTGTTCTAATTGATACTGTGTAACCAGGATTTCTTCACATTTTTTTTCATATTTTTGTTGATATTTTTTCCTTATTAGCTTTCTTGGATTGTGAAATATCAACCCTCTTAATAATTATTTTTTATTCTTCAAGAATATGAAATAAATATTTTTTCATAATGTCCATAATTTTATCTAATGATGGAGGTATTTTAACAGTAAAATCCTCCGATGAAGATTGGGTACCAGTAGAAACTGTTTCCTTTTAAAAAGTCGAAATATGTATCTTCTAAAATTTGACCAAATTAAATTCTAATTCCATAAATCTCATATTTTTGTTTTTCTGAATTTAAATCATAATAATGTACTATTCAAAAATATCAATTATTCAATGAAATTCATCTTCATGGAATTTAATTTGTCTAAACAAATAATCTTCTTCCTTTATTTTTTGATTGAAATCATTGATATCAACAATATTTTTCCAGATTTATTGATGTTCACAGAACTTTTCATCCATAGTATTAATATTTTTTAATGAATTTAATCATATTATTTATTATACATATATAGATAACAATACTGAGTAATAATATGAATATCAAATAGAAATTTTTAATTTTGGTAGATAACTTGATAATAGTAGGACACTTAATAAAAAAAGAATAAATCTATAAATGATAATAGAGAGGAAAATAATAATGTATCAGAAGTAAAAAATCAACCTAATATACACCTTTGATGTGTATTCATCTCTATCCCATAGCCAGACGTATACTGGTTATGTCCATGTCATGTCTGTCTATGTCTGTGATCTGGAATACGCTACGCATCATCATCAGCAACCACCTCCACATCCTCCTGTGTGAAAGGTGGTGGATGTACAGTATCACCATCTATAACTTTTCCACCATCTAAGGATAGTGGATGATGGCTATAACTCTTTCCAATAATGGTAATAAGACTGTTGTGGTTCTATTGGTGATTGTAATAAAGCATCCAGCTCAACCCAGTAGACATTTGTATCTAACTATGGCATAACATAATATGCTAGAGAAGAATATGACTTATCATGCTAAACACCCTCCTCGTACAGAATAGAAGCGTTTTACTGATCAAGAATAACAACCTCCTCCTATGGAACAAAAATATCCATTATAAGTTCATAATCCAATTGTGCATCGATATGGGGATTAATAGGCTTCACTGCCTCCTCTGTATGTGGTGGATCAATGAAAATTCCATGATAAATCTCGTCCATCGAAGGAAGAAACTCCATCACAAGACAGTGGAAATATTATGGTTCAAATGCAGCTCTCTCTACTGGATTAGACATGTGAATTAGATGACAAATATGATCATCGTGCGAAAACTAATTCCTTTGATAAGTAATATGAATAAAAAATATGATGAATAGTGGAAGGAACAATTTATACCAGCTCATGAATGCACCATCTATGCCATGTTATAAATATTATTGGGGACATATAGTACTAGGATGCATAATTCATCTGATCCACAGAATGAAAATGTATTGTCCCCGCCCCTCGCAACCCGAAATCTTATCGTATGTCCCATAAATCAATATATCTGGCATGGTATCTCCTCCAATCAAAATCTCTCTTCCCTGACATATTCTGTGAATGCATTGAATACAAATGACTGGCTGGGTTATGAATAGGATGAAGGAATACTAACATCCTCTTAAATCTAATAGTCTGATTCCACTAAACTATATGAAACTAAATCAAAGGAATCCTACAACATCTGTTAGCAAGCATCGCCGTACAGTATGGTGGAAGAATATAGATGACATCATCTGTATATGTAATCTATAAAATCTGAAAGAAAAAAATCAATAATGAATTAATAAATGATTAAATTTATTGTAATAAATAAATGTTTAAAAATATAAATAATAATCACTTACATCGTGTGGTAGAATACTGTCCAATATATGTCTGTACTTGTGGATGTCGTGTCTGGGGGAATCTGAATGTCGATGTTCCTAACTCCACCTGTAGATAATATTATTATATTTACAATTCATAATATAAAGTTATAGAATTATGATATACATTATAAGGAAGGAATAACATATCAACATCTACAAGAAGCCTCTACTACAATATCTACTGGAAAAGGTGCATGAGCATATGGATCTAAACAAGGAATGTGCTCTGATAACCGCATCTGTAGAAAAACAATGTATCCTATGATTTGCTTCTTATTAATGCGACATGCGCTGCATAGCACCATGTATGTATATTATAGACCATCAAACCCCCCATCTATACTGAACAACCTTGTCCATATCCCCAAAAGGTTAATTACATCATAGGTACAAAATTATTGGACTGATTAACAAAAAGCATTCCACCGATCATCCTCAAAATATATGTATGTGGAAATTGCAGCAGAGTTATCTCGTTTGCATCATTTTATAAATATTTGAAGGGTTGGTCTAACCAAGTAATACATAATATACCATTATTGATAGTCCTTCTATCATTGGAGACCTCTAGTCCCAGTAGTCTATGAACAATATCGGGAAAATCTTCTCCAATATAGCCAGTGAGAGTCGCACCGTCGATGGGGAGGCCCAATATAATGGCCACATCATGTGGGGTAATAGTCATCTCCTCCCCTCAAAATAGAATTTATGTGACTCTAGCCTCAATCTCCCAACAAGAACAGTAATGGGTTGATGATCGAGAAAGGTGAAGTCACACATCACTACATCATAAAATGTAGTGCGACAAAGATGTGGGATGATAGTGGAAGGTGGTGCAGTATGATAGAAATGGTGAGATCTACGTACACTCAACAGAGGTGCAAGACATCCCTCTAAAATCAGTCATGATACATTAGGATCCTGTTATTTGAGCAATTGAAAACCTTCCATCTACAGAAATTGTATCATCATTACTTTTTTGTAGCAAATTCCATAAAAAAATTAAACTTTTATTTAAAAAAATCTACAACAAGTAAATAAAAAATGATTTTGGTAATAGTTCTTCTCTATTATTGATTTTCAGTGTGTGTATTAGTGTCTTTTTTATATGTGGAAGCATTATATATTGATTTTTTTTCTATGCTTATATTTCCATACTTTTAGTATCACAAAATTCATTATTATAGAAACCAAAAAGAGAAAAACCAAAATTGAAATATATCATAAATGGAGAAAAAATGAAATAAAAGAATTAAATACTAAAACATCCACATACAAAACAAAATATATATATTCATGATACAATAAAAAGAATTGATCATGGATGTTGGGATGTAGAGCTCTATCCTACCACATTGGGACATCTCTTATGAGTGTGTCCTTCTATGTGATAAATAATGCATCGTATTGTCCCTCCTCATTGTCGAGGACAATCAATCTCATTTCTGATTCGATTTAACATTGGTGTTCATTAGGGCTGCAACCTGGTAGTATGGATCCAATAATTTAAAATATTACAGACATTGAAAAAATCATAAATGAAAAGAAAACCAAATTATAAAACCAGTAAATATCATTGACGATGATTAGTTAAACAACATGCAATGAGATAGACTGAATGTCACCAATGGGTATCCAACTATACAATAATAGTTAACCAATGTACTCATGTGATACACTGAGTTATCATATAGATCCAAAAAATATATTTACCAAATTACAAGCTATGATAACATGTGGACATGGATATCTAAATGCTGGAAAGTTTCCTCAATCACAATACATGATATCTAATCTCACCATAAACACTCAAACACTAGTTCATGTAGTCCGGTCATAGCACTTTCATACCTAAGGATCACCTTTTCCCTATCAAAGGCTAGAATCGTCCATCTTGAAGACTCAGTTAGTATCTGATCAATATCACTTTTGAAATGCTGAGAAAAACATGTTCTGTTTTGCATCCTCTGATTGGACTTTTGGGATCTGTCAAAAAAGTAGTGAACACACATATAAAATGTCCCTTTCAATAACACAGTTATCGTGAGTTTTCACACACCATTGAGGATCCCATTTATGAGCTCCACTATATTAGTGGTCATGTGGCCATATTATCTTCCACAATCATATGAAAATGACCATTTCTCATTTGAAATTTGTATCATGTATTCACACACATCTTCATTAGTAGTTTGCATCTTATTAAGTCGTTGATCAAACCTTTGTTTTTGGGGATCATTTAATAAAACCATAAGAGAATAATGTATTAAAATGGATATTAATTTTATTAAAAGAATTTTTTGAAAAACATACCTAACATGAGTATCATTTTCTTTGGGGCCTCATCTCCATAATGATTATGCAAATTTCTTGAAATATGTCTAATGAAATAATGATGATAAGCATTCGAATCAGTCCTTGAAAACCCATCACTTTCCACAACCTCTATAATCGCTCGATAATGATCAGATATTAGACACACAGCCTAGTTTGGTGTTGCATGAATGGGTACACATGCCAAAAACTAGCTCTATCATTCAAAATTCACTTTTTTCACAATAGAAATAGCAAGTGGAAGAAGATAATGATTTCCATCCTATGTGGAAAAATGAGTATAAAACCCTTATACATTCCATACAAGAAGGATCCATCAACCTGAAAAATAAATTACAATAGGGAAAGGTAGTGATGCATGGCTTGAATTCCCAAAAAACCTATTGAACTTCACCTTTGATCGATCAACTCGGTGATTTAGGGTTACATACTTAACATTGTCCAATAGATAAACAATCTGATAGTTCAGAGACAACAATTACATATGTTGTGGAAACAACTCATAATATTCATCCCAATAACCATACACATTTACAATTGCCTTATGTTTTTTATTCCATGCTTTGTTTTATGATATCTTATAGATATACAACTGTTGAATTATTTCCTGAACAAATGTAATGGGAACATCCTGACATGATCGTATCATCTCACCCACATCTCTTAAAGGAACCTTAAAAGCTTCATTCCCCACATCACCATCACCCAAATAATCTCCCGATGGGTCACTAGATTCTTCTTCCTCAAATAAACATTCTTTCACTATATCAATAGACAATGGGAGGTTATCTACATTTCCTTCCAAATTTTTATCATCTTCTTGCTAATTTAATTCAATCATAGGAGTCGTATGAGAAGGCAATGCAAAAGACTTATGTGAAGGAACAACTTCTAAATAGCTCACAAAACATGGATATGTAATATTTGGTTGCACCACATCAATATCAGATATCACGGCATACAACTCCATTAAACCATTAGAACAGTGCTATCTAATTAAGGAAGACGCATCCATCCAATCATCATCATCGACAAGAGGCTACTCAGTGTGCCAGAAACATTCAGGACGTTGTATATGTCGATATGTTATTAAATCAATGGACTGATTGACCCTCAAATTTAACTAATTATGAATCTAATTGTGAACTGCATCCAATGTTATAAAACAATGAAGATTTACCACACTCACAGGTGGCACACTATAGCTAAATCCCTGCTTAGTATAAAGGGTTCTCCATTGAAATATTTTTTTTGTAGAAATTATAATCTAAAAAAATTAATTAATAATATATTATACACAACATCAAAATTTTACATTATTTAAATTGGTTTAGAATAATTTAAATTACCTGAGACTTTTTTATGTATTGATTTATTACTATTGACGTATAGTGATTGTGGTATTATTACTAAAGAAAATTTAATATAACATTATATATTTTGATTACTTATGAAATAATCCTGCCATAATCTTGAGACATACAATTATTTTTTCATTGTTTGATAAAATAACCAAAACATATGGGTAGACTCCTGGAGTATCTATTTTCAAATATTTCAGAAACTTCTAGTCTTCTTTCAAATAGCAATGCCCCCTGTCGAATTCTTGTTCTCGAACATCTCTTCAGGGACACCTCTTTGGGGACGCCTCTTCGAGGATGCCTCTTCGAGAACGCCTCTTGTTGATTTTCTTTTAATTACAAATTTACTCACATGAATGTGAGGGGGTTTAGGGGTATGAAATACATATATTTTTTTAAATAGGAAATGTAGGTCCTTACATACTTAGTAATAGATGACTCACATATCATCATTTCTGAAAAATAAATGAAATTATTGTAAATTTAATAACTACATTCAAAAAATAAGACATGCAATTGAAATTATGAAATGGTTAGACATCTCAATATCAGCCATCACACAAATTACCTTGTTTTTTACATACTTATTATATCTATTACTAGATGAAATATATATTAAATATCTACACCTCTTTTCCAAAAATTTATCTTTTCAATTTTTATGTGTGTTTGTGTATTAATAACATTTAATAAATTTAATTATAACTAATATAATTTACATTTACATAACAATACAAAATGAATTTTCTAATGTATAAATTACTATAATTTAAATTAATATTACTTTAAAATTTATTACTTAAGATAATAATTGTTTACACTTAATATAATTTAAAATTATTATTTATACAAAACTATTTTTATACCATTACCAAAAAAAAAATTCTATATATTTTTGAATAAATTTAAATATGATAAATATAAAAAATATATTATTGATAAATTATATAACTACTGTATAAAATATTATAATTTGAATTATTATTTCTTAAATAATAACATATTTCATAATATATTTAATTTTCATTATCATTAAATATGAATTAATACACCATTTTGTACATAACACAATTAATATTCCTAAACATTCAATATGAATTCATAAATCATACACACCATTCCAAAATTAAATCATACAAAAGACACAAATTTACAAATCAGTATATAAGAAATAAATAATCCATACGCACAAACACTAATTTCTACATTTCAAAAATCATATCAATATATAATACAAATGAAATAAATAAACACAATTAAATAATTAAAATTTTAAATAGAAATTTTATTTTATTAAAAGAAGAAAATATTTGTTGAGAAAGAAATTATGTAGGGCTTTACAGCAAAATCCAGAAGAGAAGAATAAATTTGGAGCGGGGGGAGACCCATTTTATAGATTTACCTCGGTGACATGTGTGAATGGGGTACACGCATCGTTCATCCCGTCGATCAATGATGTCTGAACACCGTGCACACATCTTTTATCACGTCTTTGTAGGATGTGTGAACAGGGTTCACTCATCTTTAGCATAACAGATGATATATGAACCCTGTTCACACATCTCGGGTGGAGGGAATATGCATGAACAGGGTTCCCACATCTCAAGACCCATTTTTAAAAATACTCTTAACTCTATCTCATTTTGATAAAAAAATAGAAAACCATATAAAAAATTATCTTTTTTGCACACATGGGAAAAAATGAGTATCAAAACCCTATATCCCTGAAACCAGGAACTTTTGTATTGCAATATTAAACATTACAGGATTCTTCCCACTAAAATTGGTCCTTATAATGTTATTGTGAATGGTAAGGCTAGAAGAGCCCTTCATATTACATCAGTTCCCCCTTCCAATGGGAATAGTGGAAAATGCTTCTTCTAGAACCATAAAGTATTGATCAATACTCTTGGCCTTCCATGGGGGGTATTTATGGAAAGGTTTGACTAAAATGTTATTTGAATGTTGTACAACCCACACCAGATAAATATATTGTTTTTATGCTTTTAGTGGTTGAACCATATGGTGTACATGGGGGTTTGTCATGAAAATCATCATGTGGTATTGAGGTAGATCTATAACATGTTTATCCATGATGATGGAAATGGTTTGAACGATTTGTCTCCACTGATCACTATATATGGGATCATTTTTGAATATGCACTAATTTGGGAGAACACATACCCTAGGGAAATGAAGAGGGGTCAAACTACCCATACCGACAATGGAGAGGTCCCAGAAATGCATTTTTTTGGGTTAATGGAGGTTGGAGTGTTCGATTGAGGAAGAGTTTTCATAGAGGTAAGTACAGAAGTAGCGGGGTTGGTAGTCCCTTTTTTGAAATAGATAGAGGAAGGAAGGATAAGAGTAGCATTAGGCTCAACATTCCTATGTAAGAAGTCAAGGGATGAAGGATATCCCTTTGGATTAGTCATGAGGGTGTTTTCAAGGACCAGGGAAGAAGGTGTGTCTCCCAATTGTTCCTAGAAAAGACATGATTCCCAATACCAGGGAGACCTAGGGAAATAACAAGAATATAAAAACCCCTTAGTGGTTGAGGAAATATATCATCAATGATGGGATATACCAAACCATGTTGGTTCCCACAAACTCAAGTTTCCATATTCCACATTCTGAGTCAATTTAATATATAGTAGAGCCGGTAGATGTGGTCTACTCCTATGACACTGCTCATCCCAAAATAAACACGTAAGGATGGTACAATGTATTTATTCTCCTCCATATGCATGATTGGGTCACATAGTTGATAGCACGACCAAGGGATAAGAATAAAGAGAGTCCTATTGATTTGATGCCTACTGGGTCTTAGAATGAGATTATTATCTTGACGTCGATAAGTTAAATCCTTTGATATTTTATCACCCTTGGACATCACCCATCAATTATAGATGCTTCTGAATCCCCTCATTCACTTTTGACTAAGTCAACAAGAATGGAATATGGGAGTTTCATGATGATCCTCTTGTAGAAAGAGATAAAACCTCAACCCTTGAAGGGGGAGCATGGGGTCCTTCCCCAACATCGTGGTCATGAGTGACCAACCATCAGCTAAAGTGAGAGCTACTCTTAGAGTAATGGTCATGGATGGAACATCCTTACTAGGGGGATTATTAATGAAAATTACTGAGCTCGTCATTAGGTTTTACTAATCTTGTATTCTCCTTTCCTATTTCCACATTGATCACCACTTCTCTAGCTTATCACTTTTGGCTAACTCAATTTGGACTAGTAGTTTGAATTGTGTTAATGTTCAACCTCCAACATCATTATTTGATATAACAGTGAAAGAGGGTATTGCGGTGACTCTGGGTGCTATTCTACCTATGGTAACAGCTGAGGAGACTTTGGATGTTAGAAAAACATAGATATTCCACTGGAGGGGACCACTAAGATCATTCCAATGATGGAGGGGGTTCAAGGTGGGGACTATGATGGGGATGTTTTGGATCGCAGACTAAGAAGAGAGATAATAGAGGAAGAATGGGAAGAAAAACAATCTTTATTTCAACAAGAATATTTGATTACCATTAACCCCTCCCACACCTACCTTTATTTTACAATCACGGAGCTCTCTCGTCCCTCTCACAATAGTGCTCTCCTTGGGCTCAAATCGGATATGATTATGGATGGAAGGCACCACAAGGCCTCCTTATAAAGCAATGGTGTAGGAGTCCATGTTTAACACAAATCCTCCACCAATACCCTAAACAACCTTGGACATCAAACCTGGTGTCCACAATCTCCTTTGGAAACTCCAATGGAAGCCAAAGCAATAGTTTCTAAACATTTGAAATGTATAGCCCCCAAAATGGAAGTCCTCTAATGGTGGGTGTGGTTGGTGAAACACCCAACAACTGTGGAAGTTAGACAATATTCATCAATTCTCCCCATATAGCTTCAATCCTATAGAGTATCTTCAAATATATAGCTTCTCCTGAGCAACCACCTTTGTCAAAATATCTGTCGGGTTCTCCTTCATGTGGATCTTCCCAAGTCGCAGTAGTTGTTGATCCATCACATCACATATCAAATGATAGAAAATTTTGATTTGCTTCATCCAAGAATGGTACATGGAATTATTTCTCAATTTCAAATTGATTTTACTATCTCAATGAACAATGTACTCTTTTTGGCTAAATCTGAGCTCCTGGAGAAAACGCTTTAGCCACAACATCTGCTTTCCAGCTTTTGTGGCAGCAATGTACTCTGCTTCTATCGTGGATAAAGATATGAACTTTTACAACCTTGAATACCATGATATAGCTCCTCATGCCAAATTATAGATGTACCCAGATGTAGATTTTATACTATCATGATCCCCAGCCATGTCTGCATCTGTATATCCTTCCAAGATAGGTTCAACTCCCCCATAGCAACACAAAAAATTGAGGTACCTCTAAGATACCTAAAAATAAACATGACTATATCCCAATGATACATCCTAGGATTAGAGAGAAACAGTATCACAATTTCCACAGCATGGGAAATGTCAGGTCCTATACTAACCATAGCATGCATCATGCTTCCAACTGCTATGGAGTATGGTATCATCTACATCGCCTTGATTTCTTCCTGGGATGACAGGCATGAACTCTTTCTCAACATCAAATTTCAAGGAAGCGTAATGATCACTGGTTTGGAATTGTCCATTTTGAATCATTTTAGAAACATTCAATATACATCTCTTAAGATTTCTATAACAACTACCTCTTTCTGTTATGAATGATCTGCATCCCCAAATTTTTTTGAGCTGCTCGAAAGTTGTTCATATCTAATGACTCGGATAACTCCTTCTTCAACTGGCTAATCATCACAACATCCTTCCCAATGATCAAAATGTCATCAACATAATGTACATGGGCCACAAAGTTACTATCATGAAATATCTGGATGTAGACACACTGGTCTGCCTATTTTCGCTTGTATCCATGACTCACTATGAATGATTCAAACTTCTTCTACCACTACCTAGGAGCCTATTTCTATCCATACAAACTCTTCATCAATTTGAAGACATGGTTTACTTGTCCAGAAACCTCAAACCCTTCAGGTTTCTCTATATTGATATCCATAGAGAGGTCTCTGTGAAGAATCATTGTCCTCACATCCATCTATTTAAGCCCCCAGTCCAGGCTATCCACTTATCCAAAAAAGACTCAGATTGAATCCATCTTCTCCATGGGTGAAAAAATATCACCAAAGTAAACTCCTTTCTTTTGAAGGAATCCCTTGACAGCTAACTGAGATTTGTGCTTTGTACAGACCCAAAGCTTGACGTACATAGAAATTACATTACTTTTGAAAAATATCTAATACATAACAAAAATATACACTAATAGACCATAATATTTTGGTGTCTTTGGAAACTCGGAATATAATCTTCTAATCTTGGTAAAAGATCATCAACATCTCCCAGAAAGATCAACCTTTTGTTTCCTACATAAAACCTTTCTTTATATCATGGGGAAAAGAAAACATATAAAGGGTGAGCTCAAATTCTTAGTAAGGGTGACCATGGAGAAAATAAAACAAACCATATACATTTGAACTTCAAAACATGAACATAAAATTTAAACATCAAAATCCTGATCAATGACATAAAACATGGAATTACGTAAGGCATAGATCATAATGGATCATAAATCATGATAAAATAGCATGGCAATAAAACATGTAATTGTGGAAACCATTATGCACATGTTATGATTTCCATAGTAGCCACGACATTGTTGCCAAGACCATCTTAGTTGACAAAGTCCCTTTCTCAATCGAGTTCACTCCACGTTCCTGTCCTGTATCACTGAATCAGATTAACTTACCATTCCAGCCATGTCTATCACATGAGAAATAAATCATTACCCAATGTATTGGAGGGAGATATAGGTCCCACCCATCACATAATGAAATCATTCTTACTTGTGCCACAAAATAAACATAAAACATTAATCATAACACAAAGAAGAAAATGGGTTTCATAAACATCATCCCATCACCACATAATTCATATAAAACAAATGGAAATTTCATCATAAGAAATGTGAAACCATGTAAATAATATAGACATTATACTTGAAACATAAACATATGAAATAATGTAATCTTAGATGGAATATTGTTTTAATAAAACACTTGAAATGAATTCTTGAGAAACATTTCTTTTCTTCTTCAAAATAATTTTCTTTTCAAAAAATGTCTTCAAATTTTAAATGAAATTTATTTTTTTGAAAATAGTCATGAAATATTGTTGAGTATTCTTCATAAATATAAGGTGTTATAAAACCATAAAAATCCGTTCATGCTTTATATGTTAAAAAAACATTCTTCTCGTACTTTTGCCGGAAAATTCAAAAAGTACATCATATGGTAAAAAAAAGAAATATTCCTTCCATAAAATGTTGTAAAAGTAAAATAAAGGGTAAAATGACTTTAAAAATACATGGAAGAATAGTAAAAATATTATGAAAAAATTTTGAGAACATATGTACATGGATGATAAACATAACCCCAGTAAATACTTACGTTTAAACAATCTCGGATAAGAATGAGATTGGAATAATTATCCCTTACCTTAGGTCCAAAATGCTTCATACGTATCTGAAACTCCTATACAATGATATGAATAATGTCATTTACTTATTAAATAATCATATTAATTGTTATTATATCATATATGTTTCACGTATGACTTTATATTACACGTTCTTTCCTTAATTCCATGTAAAAGCAGTGTTTTGGGTTAAATCGTTTTATTTAACGGACTTGTTTAGTCTTTTTGTTCATGATATTATTATTACTTATATCATGATTTAATTACTTACAGAATTTAAATCATGATTTATATATCATATATATTCAGTATATATAAATATAATATATAGATAAATGAAATGAAATACACCGTTCATGGAGATGGTAGGCCGTACGTACGCATGAACGCTGTTTTCCATTCCTTATTGAATTTAATTGAATTAAATAAATGAATAATATATGTACATAAATCCATTACATTATTATGTAATATCTTTCATGATTATTTATTATATATACATTATAATCATACTTGAATGGTTAATCATGGAAAATGAATCTCATCCCGTTCGTGGAGACTGTAGTCTGTACGTACGCATGATCGATGATAGCATTTCCATGATTATGGAATTTTATTGAAGTGTTTGTATAATATTTAAGAATAAATATAAATTTACAATAATCATAGATAGTTATTTATTTACACCATTATACCCATCCATGTAAGGTGGTGGTGGAAAACAGATTACACCACGGCGTGGAGACGGTATTCCTTACGTACGCATGCGTGGTGATTTCATTTTCCATAGGATGAATAGAAGATGAAATTGGGTTTTTTCATATTTATAATAACATATAATTATATTATTGATAATTATGTTATTAATTTATGATTAAAAAAATAAAGAATAATATGTAGAAGAAGAAATAAATTGAAAAAAATCGGTAAAGGATATTACCTCTTCTTTGACGCGCCTCTTCTTAACCTTCTCTTAAGGCACTAGGGTTGGTCTTTTGAGTGGACCAGAAAATCTATAATGTTTCTCGGGAATATTATAAGGGAAATGGGCAGGGGTTTTTTGAAAATAAATGCTCAAAAGAGTTTGAAGAGAAGAGGGAAGGGGTTCCCTTTTTATAAGGGAAGAGAGGGGCACCTTTGGAAAAACATAAAATATTATTTTATAATAAAGACAGATTCGGTTTATAATAGCTCCAAATTTATTTATCTCAAAGATAAAGTGGGAATGGGTCTAAATACTCTCATCCAATTGGTTTTAGACAAGTTTAGGGTACTATTTTAACCTTATCATTTATATTTAACTCTAAGTTAAATAACTTAACATTTACCGTGTCTTCTTGTTTTCTTACAGTATATGGTTAATAAACATACTATAACAAGAAAATCGAACCTCAAGTGGTTCATTATTAAGATATAAAACCTTATATAAGTAATTTTTCCAATAAATAGATTTTTATGAATATAATAATAATTAATAATATAATAATTTAAAAAAAACAATTTTATGTAAATTTTGACACTATTTGGGAATTGATTTTTGTGAAACTCATAATAGCATGATTAGTTAGAAAAAAGTTAATTTAATAAATACTAACATGTCATATTAACCTAGAAAATTACTTTAATTTATAAAAAGTCTCAAATTTCATTTATTTGTGTATTTATAACATCAGTTATGTTAATATTTCATTAATAAGGTAATTATTGCATCATAATTGTGTCATAAATAAATTAAATAATTTAACGTCTAAAAATTATAAATAAAATACCATTATGTATGAAATATTTTTATATTTCTAATGAATATTTATTGTCTAATTTATCTTATGTATAACCTTATATTAAAATTGTTATTGTTTTTAAACATTGATTTTGGCTATTTTAACTCTTCTTTATATAAAATAATAATAAGTGTCATAATCTATTCCAAGGGTACCTAAAGGGTAATATTTTATTCCTAAGATTGTTTTTTGTCTAATTACACATATCTAATAGAATTAGGACATATTTTAGGGTAATAATATTATTATTTTTACCCTTAATTACCCTGTTTACTTTTAACCGTGTTAAATAAAAGTAAAAAGTAACTATTCATCAAAAATTATTTTTATCTTATTAAACCACATTTTACTCCTTTATATTAACAAAATCTCTTTGATTTTCAAAATTCCACTCACAAAAGTGGTAAAATTATGTTTTATGTAGATTTTCAAAGTCTCCATAGAGGTGGGTAAAAGATGGTGAAAAGTTTAATAAAAAAATTTTATATCTAA
The DNA here is from genome assembly GCA_963277665.1 of Viscum album. NCBI lineage: Eukaryota > Viridiplantae > Streptophyta > Magnoliopsida > Santalales > Viscaceae > Viscum > Viscum album. Next base: position 1,059,690,600 of record OY728120.1, on the reverse strand, counting down.
AATTATTATAAATTGACTAAAATGAATTATATTGAACTTATATAGGTACTATGTATCAATTTTGACCTAAAATAAATTTAAATAAAATAAATAAATATTTAAATAAAAATTCGGTTTTTAAATAGTAACCTAGTGTTTTCACTATTCATCAAAAATTAAAAGTTTTCAGAAAAATACCAAAATATCACCCTAGGATAATTTCCGTATTTCAAATCCAAAAATTAAGTACATTTGGAGAGATAAAATTTATAAAATTTGAAAAAGTTGGTATTACTATTCATAACGGCTAGTTCATAATAATATTATAATAATATCTCGTTTAGTGAAACATGGTATTATGTACTACACACGCTATCAATGAAGGTCTTAATTGCGTGTAATGGAAGCCAAGTCAGGGATGCGTGTAGTGAAAGCTATGTTTGGTGTTGCGTATAATATAATAAAAACATATTTCATTTATACATTAAAAAATCTATACTTAATGTTGCATAAAATAATTTCACAAAATGAATGTGAAATTGTGTGTAACACAAGCCAGGAATAGTGTTGCATATACTGCAAGATAATATGGTGTTTAATATATCACAATCTAATTTTTGTGTAGCGTACAACACAATACATTAATGAAACTAAAAAGAATAATTCTCATAAAATATCGGGTTGTTACATTCATCCGCCCTTAAAATGAATTTTTCCCTCGAAATTCGTCGGGGTTATAAATCGTTTACTACATGAAAGTTTCATTCATAGAAACCCACATCATAAAAAGGAATACTAAATCATCATTTTACATAGGAAAGTTAGAAACAAAATGGATACCCAAAGTAACTCATCGCTTGGGTTCCCACATAGTAGTATATAGGTGCAAATATGGATATGGAAGAGAAATATAACCGTCAAGTTCTGATGGAGAGTGGTAGAGAACATGGTTATGAAAAATCCAACAATCACAAAGCTATAAATTTTGGATGATCTAAGGTACCATCTGATTCATCAGATATGAGAGTACAAGGACAACATTTTTGGTTTCCATGATTATTTCCCTATCATGGATGAACTTTTACATAAGGAGAAATACTTACTTGATTTCAGTGTAATATCATCGTTGGTCATTCCATGAACAATTTCCACTTAATCTCTATTTAATGAAATGAAACTGAATTATTCATTCATGAAGTGTTAGCCGATCATGTGATAGAATGATAAGTCATCCCATCTGTTTTTACCACAAAAATGTTAGCATAAGTTATTAAATATTCATAAGTCCATCTATAGTGAGATTAATCGTATATGATTCCCAAAATGGACTTATAATTCTTCTATCATACTGCTTAATAAAATAAAACTAGTTCCTACTAAGCAGGGACTTCCTATAGGCCACTAGTAGGCGATAAAGGCATGTCACACATTGGTTTAGGTTCGATTCCCACATCCTTGTCCGATGCGATGGGTTTTTGCCCGTCCTAATGGTTTTCCATTTTCTAAAACTAGATTATTATAACATCCCACCAATAATATCGAAAAAAGTTCTATCCTTAGACAATAATAACTTATGTCCAACATAATCCATTCCAATATTTAGGCTTATCTAAAATACATCTATCCAATCTCATAGTATAAAGAAGATGATTAATATAGAGGTCATATACCAAGAATGTGAATACCATCATTTATCTCCCATATATCATAAGATATATCCTGTTGGTCATATTCCAAACATGTGAATACATTAATCATATATTCTTTTGAAACATGAATTACAATAGAACTTTATCGAAAATAGGAATACGGTCAAAAGTTAACTCATTCCACATACCAAAATCCCAAAATTTCTATATACTCAAACCATGATATCACTTTGTCCTTATATCAGCCATGAGCTCATGAATACTATCAAAATTTCATTTTCACTTTATCCTTTCATTATACGCATATCATATTCTTTCCAAAAATATATGAATAACCATTGATGGTTACCAGTACCATTAAAAATATAATTTCAAATAATTTAGGATAAACAATAGTGTAAAAATCATTAGATGTTTCTTTATTCCATAGTACCATTAAATTACCTATAAAACATAACTCTTGATAAACATACAATCATTCCACTACCTTCTGAAACCATTGATCAAGATTCAACACTTCTTTCATCTTATATATCATTTGTAGTCTCCTCATCATCATCCACATAAATACTACCCATATGACCATGCATATTTTCTTCATGAGATTTTCCCTTAGGGAATTGGTTTGCATAATGCCCATAAATTCCACATATAAAACATATAATCATTGTTGATGTCGTAGAAATACCATTCTTCTTCTCCATGGTGTTTACTGAAACTTTTACTTTGCACTTACTAGATTTGTGTCCTTATTTTCTGCACCCAAAGCATCTTCCAGTTCCTTTGAAACATTCTCCTTTATGCCTCTTCCCACATGATTTATATGAGAGAAATTGAACTTTATTTCTTCTATGGTCATCATGAAACTCCATCTTTATCTTATTAGCTATGTCGGGAAACTTACCAAAGTTGAGATTATTGATCATATTATGAGATTTATAATTAGACATAATAATGATGTTTGGACTTCCAAATCCCATTTCATTTGGTTTCTCGTGAAAAATATCATTCCATTGTCAATCATATCCTCGATTATCATGAATCTTCATGCTTCCAGCCATTTTTTAAAACCCAAAGAGAGTAATGTGAGAGGAAAAAATCATACTAGGGAAAACAACATAATAAAGGGAGAGTACCGTAAATATCTAACATCTTAAGTTAAATTCTAATATTGTTACCATATTTCTAGGAATATAACCTATACATATACTTATCTTTAGGGACATCCCTAGACATACATTAGAAATACCTCTAGGGATCTCACTAAAGTTCTTGCATCCTAGTTTCCAAAGGTTGTCTAAACCTTTCCTCTGATAACAACTATAGAGACCCAAAGCATGAAGTACATAGAAATTAAAATATTTTTTAGGAATATCTAATACATAACAAAAACATACCCCAAAAGACTGTAATAGTTTAGTGTCTTTGGAAACTCAGAATATAATATTCTAATCTTGGTGAAATATCTTCAACATCTCTCATAAAGATCTTCCTTTTTTTCTTACCTAAAAACTCTCTTTATATCCTGGGGAAAAGAAAACATATAAAGGGTGAGCTCAAATTCTCAGTAAGGGTAAGAATGGAGAAAATAAAATAAACCATGTACATTTGAACTTCAAATCATGAACATAATATTTAAACATCAAAATCTTGAGAATTGTCATAAAACATGGAAGTACGTAAGGAATAGATCATAATTGATCATCAATCATGATAAAATAGCATGGCAATAAATCATGTAATTGTGTAAAACATTAAGAACATGTTATGATTTCTATAGTAGCCAATGAATTGTTTCCAAGATCACCTTAGTGGACAATGTCCCTTTCTGAATCGAGTTCACTCCTCATTCCAGTCCTGTATCACTGAACCAGATTAACTTACCGTTCTAGCCATGTATATCTCATGAGATATAAATCTTGACCCAATGAATTGGAGGGATATATAGGTCCCACCCATCTCATAACGAAATCATTCTTACTTGTGCCAAAAAATAAACATAAAAAATTCATCATAACCCATAGAATAAAATGGGTTTCATAAACATCATCTCATTATCACATAATCCATATAAAACAAATGTATATTTCATAATAAGAAAAGTGGAACCATGTAAATCATAGAGACATTATACTTGAAACGTACACATATGAAATAATGTTATCATAGATGGAAAATTGTTTTGATAAAACACTTGAAATGAATTCTTGAGGAAAATATCCTTTCTTCTTCAAAATCATTTCCTTTTCACAAAATGCCATGACATTTTAAATGAAAATTATTTTGTTGAAAATATTCATGAAATATTGCATAGTATGATTCATGAAAATAAGGTGTTATAAAACCGTAAAAATCCATTCATGCCGTATAAGTTAAAAAACATTCTTCTCGTACTTTTGCCGAAAAAGTCAAAAAGTACCTCGTATGGTAAACAAAAGAAAGATTCCTTCCATACAATGTGGTAAAAGTTAAAAAAAGGTTAAAATTGACAATAAACGTACATTTAATAATAGTATTAATTTTATGAAAACATTTTTATAACATATGGACGTGGATGATAAACAAAACCCCATTAAATACTTACGAATAAACAATCTCGGATAAGAATAAGATTGGAATAATTATCCCTTACCTTAGGTATGATATGCTTCATATGTATCTGAACCTCCAATATAATGATTTAAATAATGTCATTTACTTATTATAGAATCATATTGATTGTTATTATATCATATATGTTTCACTTATGAATTTTTATTACCCATTAATTTGTAAATTCCATGTTAAAGCAGTGTTTTGGGTAAAATCATTTTATTTATCGTACTGGTTTAGACTTGTTGTTCTTGATATTATTAGTACATATATCATGATTTAATTACTTCCAGAATTTAAATCTTTATTTATATATCAAATATATTCAGAATATATAAATATATATAATAGATAGATAAATGAAATGAAATACACCGTTCATGGAGACGGTAGGCCGTAAGTACGCATGAATTTTGTTTTCCTTTCCTTATTGAATTAAATGTAATTAAGTAAATGAAAAATATTTTTAAATAAATACAGTATCATTATTATGAAATATATTTCATGATTATTTATTATATATACTTTATAGTCATACTTGAATGGTTAATCATGGAAAATGAATCTCATCGCGTTGGTGGAGACGGTAGTCCGTACGTACGCACGAGTGATGATATCATTCACATGATCGTGGAATTGTATTGAAGTGTATGTATAATATTTCAGAATCAATATAACTTCACAATAATCATATATATTCATTTATTTACACCATTATACCCGTCCAAGTAGAGTGGTGGTGGAAAACACATTACACCACGGCGTGGAGATGGTATTCCGTACGTAAACACGCGTGGTGATTTCATTTCCTGTAGGATGGATAGAAGATGAAATTGGGTTACTTAATATTTATAATAACATATAATTATACTAGTGAAACTGATGTTATTAATTTATGATGAAACAAATAAATAAAAAGAAGTAGAAGAAGAAATAAATTGGAAAGAATCGGTAAAGGATATTACCTCTTCTATGACGCGCCTCTTCTTAACCTCCACATAATGCACTAGGGTTGGACTTTTGAGAGGATCATAACCTCTATAATGTTTCTTCGGAATATGATAAGGTAAATTTATATGGGTTGGCGGAGTTTCAAGGCTCAAAAGGGTGTGAAGTGTAGAGGGAAGGGGTGCCCTTTTTATAAGGGAGGAGAGGGGCATCTTTGGAAAAACTTAAAATTTTATTTTATAATAAAGTCATATTCGATTTATAATAGCTCCAAATTGATTTATTTATAAGATAAAGTGGGGATGGGTCACACTCCTCACAACCAATAGGTTTTAGACATGTTTAGGTTACTATTTTAATCTTATCATTTATATTTAAATCTCAGTTAAATAATTTAACCTTTACCGTGTCTTCTTGTTTTCTTACACTATATGGTTAATAAAAATAATATAACAAGCCAAAAGAACCCCAAGTGATTCATTATTAAAATATATATCCTTATCTAAGTCATTTGGCTGATCCTTAGAATTTTAAGAATATAACAACAATTAATAATATAATATTATTTAAAAAAACTATTTTATGTCAATTTTCACAATATTTGGTAATTGATATTTTTGAAACTCATAACATCATTATTAGTTCAAAAAACGTTAATTGAATAAATAATAACATGTCATATTAACCTATAAAATTAGTGGAATTCATAAAATGTCTCAAATTACATTTATTTTGGTATTTATAACTTTGATTATGTTAATATTTCATTAATAAGGAAATTATTGCATCATCATTGTGTCATAAATAAATTAAATTGATTAATGTCTAAAAATAATAAATAAAATACCATTATGTATGAAATAGTTTTATATTTATGACGAATATTTATAGTCGAATTTATCTTATGTATAACCCTATATTAAAAATGTTTTTGTTATTAAACATTGATTTTAACTATTTTAACTCATCTTTATATAAAATAGTAATAAGTGTCCTAATCAAATCCAAGTGGACCTAAAGGGTAATATTTAATTCATTAGGTTGTTTTTGGTCGAATTACACTTATCCAATTGAATTACGACACGTGTTAGGGTAATAATTATATCATTTTTACCCTTAATTACCCTATTTACTTTTAACCGTGGTAAATAAAAGTAAAAAAGTTATTATTCACCAAAAATTATTTTTAACTTATTGAACCACAATTTATTCCTTAATATTAACCGTTTCTCTTGGTTTTTTTATATTCAACTCACATAAGTGGTAAAATTATGTTTTATGTAGATTTTCAACGTCTCCTTGGAGGTGGGTAAAAGACGGTGAAATGTTCAATAAAATTTTTATAGATCTAAAATTATTTGAAAATGACTCAAATGAATTTTATTGAACTTATTTAGGTACTAATTATCAATTTTGACCTAAAATAAATTTAAATAAAATAAATAATTATTTAAATAAAAATTCGGTTTTTAAATTGTAACCCAGTGTTTTCACTATTCATCAAAAATTGAAAGTTTTCAGAAAAATACCAAAATTTACCCTATGCTAATTTCAAGACTCTTAATCCAAAAATGGAGTCCATTTTGAAAGATTAAATTTATAAAATTTCAAAAATTGGGTATTACTATTCATAACGGCTACTTCATAATAATATTATAATAATATCTCATTTAATGAAACTTGGTATTGCGTACTACACATGCTATCGAGGATCGTCTAGATTGCATGTAATGCAAGCCAATTCAGGGATTCTTGTAGTGAAAGCTCTGTTTGGTGTTGTGTATAACATAAAAAAAAATATTTCATTTATACATTAAACAAAATCTATACTTAATGTTGCATAGAATAATTTCACAAAACAAACATGAAATTGTGTGTAACACGAGCCAAGAATAGTGTTGTGTATACTGCAAGATAATACGATGTTGTGTATAGCACAAGATAATTTTGGTGTAGCGTACAACACATGACATCAATGAAAATAAAAAAAATAATTCTCATAAAATATCAGGATGTTACATGCTTGACCTTTATTTTATTATCATCCTTCTTCATCTAGAACACACATTTGTTTGTAAGTGACTTCTTACCTTTGGATAATTCGACAAAATTTTATGTTTTGTTCTTAATCAAGGACTCCATCTCATCCACCATTGCATGTAGCCACTTATTTTTTTCTGGATGAGACATTTCTTCATAGTATCCTTCTAGCACCCCCTCATTAGTCAGCAACAGGTAATCTGATTCCATATATTTTTTTTATGGAATTCATCCTCATGAAGATATTAGAACCTATGAAATGTTAGGTTCAGGAGTCACAACATCACTGAGATACTATGATGGTTCTACATCTTATTAGGGAGAGTATTGAGTCTCCCCTGCTCAATATACTCCTCCACTACCTCAGGGTCTGCTGCCGATGTGTCTTTATGCACCTCCTTGTCATCAATGATAGGTGGTTCTGGTGTAGGTGTTGGATCATGAATTGAATTATTGTTAGATTCCCATTTATACATTCTAGGATTTCGAATGTCCTCAATCTTCTGGTTCTCATGGAACATAACATCCATGCGTCTGATCACCATCTTCTCCTTTAGGTCCCAAATATTTTATCCGAACTCCTTATCTCCATAGATGATGAAGATGTAAGGAGTATATCTCCCATCTAGCTTCTTCCTAATCTCTTTGGATACATGTGAAAATTCCAAACATCCAAATACTCTTAAATGGGATTAATAGGGATCTTTACCAGACCATATTTCCTATGAAATCTCAAAATTCAACGGGATTGATAGTGATCAGTTTATGAGGCATCATACAACCTGAACAGCTTCTCCCCGGAATGGCTTAGGGAGCTTAGCCAAACTCATCATGCTTCTGACCATCTCCTTGATGGTTTTGTTCATCGTTTCTGAAACTTAATTGTTTTTTGGGGTTTTAGGGTCCATCCCCTCATGTCAAATGCCTTGAATCCTATAGTAGGAATCAAATTCTCTAGATGTGTACTATCCTCTATTGTCTGAACGAAGACACTTCATCTTCCTTCCAGTTTCATGCTCCATCATGGCATGGAACATCCTGAAGTAGTCCAGTACTTGGGACTTCGTCTATAAGAAGAACACCCACACTATTCGAGATGCATTAACAATAAAGGATAGATAATATTTGTTACATCCGAGTAAATCCACCTCTATGGGTCCTCATACATTATAGTGCACAAGATCCAGCAACTGTGATCTTTGAGATGAAGCAGTATTGAATGAAACCCTACGCTTCTTCGCATAAAAGAAGTATTTACAAGGATCAAGTGATTCGTCCTTGTCGATACAGATGTACTTCTTCTTCTTTAGGTTATACAACCCTTTTTCACTCATGTGGTTGAGCCTTCTATGCCAAATATTGGATGAAAATTCTCATCCCACTGTGTTGAGGCTGTATGCAAATATATTGACATGATTTTTATATATTGTACTGCGTATCTATCCTCATGCGATGATAGTGGTTCATTTTTTCATCTTCCATGCTCCATTGATGAAGATGTTGTCAAATCCTTGTCGATAGAATGTTATACTTGATAAAAGATTGAGTCAAATATTTGGAACATGCCGAACATCCTTCAGGGTGATTGTGTATCCAACATTCTTCTCGACTTCGATATCACCAATGCCAACAATCTCTTCCAAACTGGTATTCCCCATCTTGACTACACCAAATTCACCATCTTTATATGTCATGAAATACTCATGATGTGGGGTGACCTGCTATGATACTGCAGTATCGACCACCCATTATGGGTCTTGGCCTGATATATGAAAGCATGTCTCTTCATTGTCTTTTGGAGAAAATAATAACCTTACAGGTGACACTCACATGCATGTCTACATTTCTTATTAACTGGTTTCTACTTTGACCATTTTTGTGTAACAACTTTCGACAGTTCTTCTTCATGTTTCCCTCTATGCCACAATGGTAGAATTTGTATGTTATCCTCATACCATCTGTGGACCTTCCCCTATTCCTTCTTTGACCTCTGGTTCGTACACTATGACCTCCTCCTTGTTTTCTCCCTTGCTTATCCAGAATGAGATCATGCATCTGGTTGATACCCACATCCATAATTCGGGCCTCCACATTGAACAGTGAATCCCTTACCATTGTCAATGGTATGTTTTCCTCCATCCGCTAAATTGGTGAGTGAGAGGAAAATTGTATCCCATCTATCGGGAAGTGTGAAGAGTAAGTGTTTTTTCTGATCTCCATCATTTAGAGTCTTACTGTCAACCACAAACTGGTTCACCAGGCTTTGGAAATCATTGGTCTATTCGGCTATAGAGTATCCACTCGGTAGTTGAAGATTATTCAACCACTTCAACAAAAGGATCTTATTTTGAGCGTTCGTTGACTGGGGTGTATTTTAAATCGTTGAAATAATTTTGTATGCACCAGTCTCCTGAGAAGAATGGTGGTAAATTTTTTGATCAATCCATTGGAGGATTCGACCGATCGTCTTCTTATTCAGCTTCTTCCACTCCACATCCTTGGTGCCATCGGGGTTGACTCCCTCATTCTTAATGGGGTCAAAAAGATCCTTCTCTTTTATGAGAACATCAATTCAATACATCCAAATGGATTAGTTCAAAGATGTCAACATGATTATCCCTCCCATGGATGATCCCACCACTGGATTTCAATGTAGTTAAAATTGATGTATAATCCGGAAAATTGGAGCTCACCTTTGCGTCCAGAACAGTTGAAAATGGTGGAATCGACTAATGTATCATCGAAATAGGAAACTAATTGATCATGTTATGATAAAAATAGTATCAACGGCCAAGATCAATTGATGAAGTGGTGATGACATGGTGATGATGTGGCAATGACATGGCAATGATGTGGAATTCCATCTTAGCTGCCAGAAACATGCTGAAAAAATCATTATTTCCATAACAACACCTTCTTCTCCGGCAAGGGGGTATTTTTTTCTCCAATGTTTGTAAAAACTTTGACCGCCAATAGTAATATAATTTTAGCTCCATTTTCAATGTCTTCTATGCTGTTGGAATCATCTTGACACAAGATTTCAGAATATTCATTAAAAACACGATTTCAGGAAACTTGAATTTTCTGATCACTATAAAATTTACACTACCCATCACCATTTTAGAAGAACTACATCTTATACATCTTATTACGGTTAGTTTAACATGATTAGAGTTATTAGAGGAGTAATGGGAAGAAAATATATTTTTTTAGGAGCAAAGGATTACAATTAACCCCTCACACACCTCCCTTTATTTCACAAACATGGAGCTCTCCTGGACCTCTCAAAATACTTCCCTCCTTTGGATCGAATATGATATGATTATAGAACGAAGGTACCCCAAGGACTACTTGTAAATCCATGGTGGAGGATTTCATGTTCACCTTTGACAACTTCAATGGTAGAAAAAACAATAGTTTATGCACATGTGAAATGTGCAGTCCCCAAAATAGAAGTCCTCCTATGGTTGGTGTGGTTAGTGAAACACCAACTAACCATGGAAGCAGGAGAATATTCATCAAGGGATAGATTTAGGAGTCATGGTGGTATAATCAATCGTAGAGGTTCCACATGAGGCAACCATTGGAGATGAACCAGGGATAGAGGATGCGTCAATCGTATGGAAAAATGAGGAAACTATGGATTCAGCATTAAATAATCCTACACTAGAATTTCCAATGGATTCAGTTTCTGGAGCTAGGTCCAATATTATGCCACCATCCAGTGTAGCTGATGAGGCGGGGTTGGTCTTGTCGACCTTAAAAGTAACATTGGGGAGGTGGGGGCTTCCGCAGTAGATGGGGGCATTGATGTGGATCTGTTTCTGGGTTTCGGCCAACCGATACAAGAGTATGTTCTAATAGATGACCTGACCACTAATATACTATAATCATTCACACTTTATGTGACTCCACCACAGGAAGCCATTAAAGAATCCATTTCGGATGCCTTTGAGGATAAACATGTTTTTGAGTCATAAATCGGGGAGTTATGTGTGGGTTTTCAACACCGACTCCCATATTACTAACTAGCCAAACTAGGTAGGATCTCTCCACCACAAGATAGTCTTCATAGGGTATGGATATGTGGATTCCAACGTCCTTCATGAACTGGCATGGGTCTTCCTTGTCGAGCAGGTGCATGCTGAATAGTAGGTGAATAACCTCGCCTAGAAGAAGAAAAAAGCTAAGGGCTCTCATGAGTTTGATGCTATTAAAGGTGATATATCTTACCTAGAAGTTCCAGTGGAAGATCATGCTGCCACACATTCTTTTTATGTTTGTATCATCAATTATATAAATTCCCAAAAAGTGGTGGCTGAAGCAATGGTGGCAACAGTGACATCCTTGGTTGTTGAATGCAAATCCGAGTTAGACAAGATTAGGATCAAGGCCAATTATGTTCTCCCAAATAAAAATGAAGACAAATATGACATGGTGGAGTGGTAACGGACACTGGAGGCCACATAGTAGAGGATAGTAGAACTGAAGCGCTGGATCACTGGGGTTGATGATTTGAGGAATTTTTATAAGGAGAGGATCTAACGTGTGGATGTCCCTATGAAACTTTGGTGTGGTTGATTTAAACCTTTTCAGGGTCCATCACGTTTTTGTTCTTTATTATCACACTCCAATCATATTTATAAGATATCCCATGGCCAATCCCTAATCACAGACAACTCATGATCGCTATGAGAAATAAGGGACGACCATGTGATTGTTCAATCAAATGCGAGTGTCAGACATTTTCTGATCACTCAGGGTATACATTTTTCAATTAACCACTGGTAGTGTGGTACAAGAGGGTGTATTATTGTATAATGGTTCATTATAAACATGAAACATTATTTTCCAAAGTACGATAGTGCCAAAACTAGGTAACACTCTGGGAATTGAATTCTACCCAAAAGAGTTGAATGAGGAGTGTGAATCATGACACACAATATATGGCACACAATGGCAGTTGCGTGATGGTATAGGATAATCTTTGTACATGTTCAAAATAAACCATCCATATCATTTATCTAGAACAGGGATAGACAAATGGGAGTTGACCACTAACCACGTTAGGAACATGGGACCTGTCTCAAAATGTAATCCAATGTATTATAGGGTGTTTTCCTAGGATGGTAGGTGAGCCATTGTTTCTATGAACATTGAATTAGGGTTCCTATTTGGACATGTATGTGTATGAAGATCTAGATAAAGGGATACACAAATTAGTTATATAAATTTATGTAATGTTTAAATGGATTCCAATGCTATAGGAATTACATTAGCATTATGTGATGAACATTGGTCTCGGAATATCAGTCTAATAAAAAGATAGGCCCATCCTGTATGGGGGCATCATCTCAGATGTTGAATGATGATCAATTAACATGAACAATGTGGTAGGTGACTGAAACCGAAGGAATGTTTAACACCCAAAAAGTTTAAAATGTGAACATCATATTTGATCACATGTATGACACAAAACAACAAGAATAAAAAGAAATATATCATCCTGAGAATTTATGAAATATTTACTATTTTAAATAAATTAAAAAAAATTCAATATCTTCCAATGAACGTAATACTGAGTTAGCAAGTGTAAAATATAACAACGACTTTCTTTGATTACTTGTGTTACCTGCGAGACATAATTTGACCAAATATTATTGATATTAATATTTAAATTAGAAAATATCTCATTGCTATTAAATTGGAGATAATGTATAGGATTAACTAATATATGAAAATATATTGTTGAATTCTATATTTATAAATTATTTATAAAAGAAAATAAAAACCCATTGACCATTAAGGAATATTTTTAGAAAAAAACCATCAATATGTCCCCAAATGAGTTTTATCCAAGTAAATTAAACTAATTAATATTATTAAATGATATTAATTAAATTTATATTTTAAATATTCAATCAAATATTTTCCATTCATCCAATATATTTTATTGGCATTATATAAGAAAAAAATCCAATTTATACATAGGAAGGTGTATTTTTTTAATGGTAATTTTGTCGGCTTTTAGTGGTTCACTTTTATTGAAACTAAATTATGTATGTTTTGTTAATTTTTTTGAAAAAAAAATTTTTGGTATTAGAATGTCAAAATTATCTTAGGGTGAATTTAATGTTTTTTCTCAGAAGTTTTATTATTTGATGAATTGTGAAAAATACAAAAATTTTATTGGAAACCGACCATTCATCTAAATATTTTATAAAGTAAAATTATATTATAATTTTTTTAAAATTTTAAATAAGATAAATTATACATATATTAATTCAATTTTTGTCATCATAGTTGATTTCATATTGAATTTTTATATAAAAACATATCAAATATTCATAATTTTCACTTTAAAAACCAGCATTTTCATTACATCTCGGATAAATTTTAGGTTAAATTCTATTACTTATGTATAGACCCGGAATTTCCATGTAAGGTTTTTTATGAAATGATATTTTACAAGTCTGTGAAAATTGACGGTGCGTTATTTCAAAGACCGGAGTGCCTGGAATCAATTTTTGAAGTTTTGTTCAATTATGTTCAGTAAATGTACAAGGGAGTTTTTATAACTTTTGAATCAGTGCACAGAATTGAAATTTGAGCTCACTGTTGAACTCACAGTGCTGGTATTTGCTTAAGAAGACTTTCACCTCGATGGTAGTTGGTCGAGGGTGGAAGATAGTTTTTGGGTTTTTCATGGGAATAATAAAATAAAATAAACAAACGTTTTATTTTATTTTTATCTGTTATTACAACCCGTGTAGAAGTTGGAGGTGGGGACCACCACACCATAACCTCCCATGAGAGGTTATGGTGGTGGGGCCCTCCAGAACCTATCCTCCCATGACTGGTTTCGATGTGGGGACCTCCCGGGACTAAACCCCCCTTAATAATGGTGGGAGAGGAAAAATTCTCCACTCCCCTCATTAATGAGGGAGAGTATATCCACACACCCCCATTAATGGTGTCAACCCTCCCCCTACTTTTATTGTTCCAACCTCAGGAATTAATTAAGTGGAGCCAACTTAATTAATTCACCCAATTCAAATTTTAAACCTATCAATCTAAATAATAGATAATCTATTATCTGGAGGGGATACCAATTCATTTATTGTCAAAAGGTTGGTAAAGGAGGATTAGAGCTCATGGGAGGAAACTCTCCAATGAAGAACGAGTTTTTCCAATGAAGATTGAAGAATGTGTTCTTAAAATGAAGTACGCTGGCAAGGAGCGTCTTCAAAATCTTCCTCAAAAGCACCTTGCGAAAGCAACTGATGTGGGATGTCTTCAACAACTTACCCTCCCACCTCATTGTCTTCAAAGAACCGATGCATGAACTCGGGATGGGAAGTGTCCGGAAGACACGAAGAACGACGACAACTCCACCTTCTTTCTCGTGAATCTATCGACGAACAAAAATAAAGGTAGGTATTTTATTTTAATATGATATTATTCCCATGATTATTTCCTTCTAAAAAAAATAATGAGGATCAACTTCTAACAAGTTAATCCACATATGTTTTTCTTTGTGGGTTGGGATTATTTTGTTAATGAGGGATTATGGGAATTGGTGTTTTTTAAAGATATCATCCATGCTCATTGTTGTGATTCATTCTTGTTAGCCAATTGCTATCACCCTAAACGCAGATAGTGCAGACCCAACTAACGTAGTCTAACACCTCCATCAATCTCCTATGTGATGTTCATCGAAATAGAGGAAAGCGACATCAAAGGAGACGACATCGACAAAGAAAACATTAGTGCTACCTACAGCTTCCGTGACCTGCAACGCCCTCACCGGACACACCGCCTCATCGGCTGCACCACACCCCGGCCACACTGCCCTCACCAGCCATGCCCCTCCTGATCCCCGACTGAGCCGACCTCTGTGCAGCCCGCAGCTCTGCCATCTAAACACCCTGCGGTGCCCCAGCTAAGCTGGCCTCCCGGCCCTGGCTGCACACCCTACCCCAGGCCGAGCCCCCCAGAGCCACACCTTGACAGGGCCCTCTGGGCTAAGTCGTGCCCTCTCAGTGCCCTCTGGGCCAAGCCACACACGCGGCACCCTCTGGGCCGAACCGACCTCGTGCCGACCCGTAGCCAGTCCACACTCTTGCAACCGGTTCGTGCTCTCGTGGCCCTCCATGACCCCTCGTGTCCCACTAGGCTAGGCTCAGCAGGCCAAGTCGAACATAATGGTCTGGCCCGCCTAACGGGTCGGGCCAGACCCAACCAGTTAGGCCTGGTCAACCTAGAATGGGTCGGCCCAGAGTGGGTCGAGCCGGGTCGGACCAGACCCGGGCCCACTACGACCCTTTAACTTCTTTGGCCATAACATTGACAACGGGTGTCCGTTTGAGGAACCGTCCATGGCCCTGGTAATCTTGGAGCATGATAGTCCCTTTGAGAATACCTCACTAGAGTTGGGGGTATATTTGAGAAACAATCAGGTTGGATCACCCACAAATCTAACCGGGCCCCTACGACTAAAATATTAACAATTCGCAGACCGAACATCTAATTGGCGTGCCGTCTATATCATTGTGACCTCTATGATGTGGAAGAACTTTAATAAACTTCTTTGTGGGACTTCATGACAGTTGGAGTATCGATCAGTAGCTCATGTAGTGGATCCTTCCAGAGACGAGCGGACAGAGTGCAGAGACCTAGTAGCTAAATGAGAATTGATGACTACTGACCGATTGACTCATAGTGACTCAACTAGCCCAATGGGGAGGGAGTAGTTATGGCGGTAGACCCACGGCGGAGAAGTTCTTGGTTGTGGTGGAAGACCTGCAGTACATTATATGTGGAGTACCTCTACATGATATTAGTGGGAGTTCCTGGTTTTGGCCGCAGACCCATGGTGGGGAGCGCCTTTGTGACACAAGAGACCCATGGTACTCGACAGGAGGAGTACCTCAGCAGTCCAAGGTTAGTGGGAAGTGCCTTGGTGTTGTAGCAGGCCCACATTACTTGAAAAAGGTGGATTTCTCTAGCATCCATGGTTTTGATAATGTGAATAATATCTTGGTTGATCTTAGTTAGTAACTTTTTTGTTTTCGTCATGATTGAGATGGATTAATCGACAACATAGGTATATGTATCGGAATATACGTAGGTGGGGTTATATATTGATTTCATACTTTATGGTTTATCTTTGTTGGATTTTTTGAGACCTTTAGGGTCTCAGGTTCCCTACTGAGTATCGTTATACTCACCCATGCACGGGATATGCCCGAACCTCATTGTGTTGGTTGCAGACGACAGACAGCGCTGGCCGAGATTGATAGTATCAGGACTGGATGGTAACCGGAGGTGGACCATACGATGTGTCAGTACACGGAGAAGACAGACAGATGTAGAGTTATTTTGAGGATATATGTACCTTACCCTTAGTTAGGAACCTCAGAGGATGAACCGATAGTTTTTTTACTATTTCCCCAGTTGTACTTGTACTTTCAATTTATTGTACTTTCCAGTTGGGCTTGTATTCTATCCCCTTTTTTCTTAATATAATCACGTGTCGATTATTTCATTTACTTGTGATTGTATCTGTTGTGTGTGTTTACAGGTTATAAAGGAAATTCCTTCCTTGTTTTATTGAATTACGCCTTTGGTGCTAGTCACCATCCCCTGGCCTATGGAAGGCGAGCTTGGGGTTGTCACGGCATGGGCCCTGGGGGATGGGTCGTGACAAATTGGTATCAAAGGAGTCAGTTCTACCCCAAAACATAGGACTATGATATTTCTTTTATATGAATCAGTAGTGTTAATAGTATTGAGTGTGGTTCTCAGTTTAGGGAGTCCAGTGTTGGTGAAGCGGCCGATGTATCTATACACCAGGGACCTGATTTCTGATTTCTGACATAGTGCAAGAAAACACTGATTGCGTGTGTGTTTTGAAAAGTTTTCTTTAAGTCAGATCAACCAGGTCAGCTCACTGGGTATAATCTTTTTACCATGTCACATCGCATTCATTTAGGATTCCCCCATGCAGACGACCAGCTAGAGTCCCGTGAGTTATACACACAGATAGCCCACTGAGTCACGAGGCCTTAGTGCATGGCCCTTTTCTAGTGGAGGCACCAGCGGTACCACCCCCTGTTGGTCCACCAATGCCACCAGCCCCAAAATCAGATAATGCAAATCACTTGAGATCATTTCATGAGTTCCAGTGCTAGAGGCCACTCGGGTTCATGTTAGAGACGGACCCACAGTCGGCTAAGGATTGGATGGAGGTTGTGGTGAGAGTTTTCCAACAGGTAGGGAAACCAGCTAACCTTATGGTGATTCTTGCTGCCATCCTTCTATAGGAAGCATCAGGAGATGGTGGAGCTTGATGATCTAAGTTCATGATGAGAGAACGCTTCTCTAGAAAGACTTTGAGAGTCTATTTTGGGAATAGTTTTCCGCAGTGACTCTTCGCGCAATGCACATACAAGAGCTACTTCATCTGTATCATGGCAACATGACTATAACTCAGTACACAGTGAGGTTCACATACCTTTTACACTACTCCACCAATATGGAACAAGAGCCTTTATTCATCGCCCAGAGATTCGAGTAGGGAATCAGGTGAGTGATCATATATTTGGGGATCTCACTCAGCATCCCAACATAGGTAGGGGTGGTAGAGAGAGCCCTTCTAGTGGAAAGTTTCTTTGCTGAGCAGTCTCCAGCAGTGAGATCCACCACCAGTCAACACATAGTGGAGTATTCTATAGTTGGAAGTAGAAAGATGTTGTAGAGGTCCAAGAGGACCAGACCTATAGGTGGACGACTACATGATTTAGGATCAGTTGTGTGGGGCACTTGGAGCAGAGACATACATGCCAGGAGCAGGCAGTGTTTCACATGCGGCGGGTAGGGTCACATGGTTTGTGACTATCCGACCCATAGCTCGGATGATCAATAGATGGTCAAAAGGCCGCACAGGTAGAGAAATATACTAGATAGAGGTGGTCCCCAGGGAGCAGGTGGACGTGGAAGAGGTACTGGCCGTGTAGCTGGCAGTGGAAAACATTTTGATGTGTAACCGCCACCACCACCAGGAGGTCCACACCGACTGCAGGGAGCAAGGAAAACATGGGAGAGATCAGCTCCAGGCAGCTGAGGCCTACGATCCCAGTGCTCCAAAGATGACATGAGGTACAATATCTGTCTATTCCACCTTAGTTGGAGTTCTTATAGACACATGTTCATATCACTCTTTCATTTCCACTACCCCTATTCGGAGCTCAGATATTCCAATAAATCTGTTGGCTCGATCCTTACAGCTAGATACTCCTATGGGAGCAGATTCGAAGATTACACACTAGTTACAGTAGTGTGATATTACTATAGGAGGCAAGAGATTTAGTTGGGATCTCCTAGAAGCGGTGACGAGGCCTTACGACGTCATCTGGGGTATGGACTAGTTATCTACAGTCCATACACAGGATGACTGTATTTGGTGCAAAGTGTGGTGTTTCAACACAGATAGGACCAGGTTTACCTTCATCAGTGAGAAGGTGCCTTTGCAACACAAGACACACCTACCCAATGTAGCGTGCAGCCGATCACTCATCAGTTGGCTTTCCTTACTCTCGAAGCAGTTGATGTGGAGAGTCCGAGCTATCCTATAGTGGTGGACTAGAACACATATGTTTTCCCTGATGATGTTCCAGGTCTACCCCCTCTTAGGTAGGTAGTCTTTAACATTTTCTTGTACCCAAGGACGAAACCAATATCTACTCCAGCATATCGGATGGCTCCCACGGAGCTTTGCGAGCTGCGGGTACAGCTTGGGGACTTGCAGGGAAAGAGATTCATCCGGACAAATGTTTCTCCCTGGGAAGCCTCGATTCTATTCTCCATGAAGGCATACGGGAGCATGAGGCTTTGTGTTGACTACCGGTTCCTAAATCAGGTAACTGTGAAGAACAAGTACCCACTCCCAAGGATTGATGACCTCTTTGATCAAGTTAAAAGATCACGGTGCTTCTCGAAGATAGATGTCAGATCAGGCTATCACCAGCTCAGATTTCGAGACGAGGATGTGCAGAAGATGACCTTAAGATGTCGGTACAGCCACTACGAGTTCTTGGTTATTCCATTCGGTATAAACAATGATTCATTAGTGTTCATGGGACTCATGAATAAGATATTTCATCTGTACCTCAATCTCTTTTTCATAGTCTTCATCAAAGACATTCTGATCTACTCGAATACTGAGGAGGAGCATGCCTATCACTTGTGGGTAGTACTCGACACACTCTGAGAGCACAAGATTTATGGTATGCTATCGAAGTGCCAGTTCTGGATCCGAGAGGTTCACTTTCTAGGATATGTCATATCGTAGGCTAGATTTATAGTGGATACTGCGAGGATTGAGGCGGTACATTCTTGGGAGCCACCTAGGAGTGTGACGGAGGTACAAAGTTTCTTGGGTTTGGCTGGTTATTACCGGATGTTTGTGCCAGACTTATCTAGAGTTGCATCACCACTATCAGCCTTGGTAAAGAAGGGGAAACCCTTGGTTTGGTCAGAGAGATTCCAACAGAGCATTCAAGAGGTGAGGTAGAGGCGGACTAGTGCCCCCATCTTGAGGCTTCTAGAGGAAGGCGTAGGATACGTAGTCTAATGTGACAAATCAGGGACCAGACTCAGATGTTTCCAGATGCAGGATAAAGAAGTTATCACATATGGCTCTTATTAGTTGAGACAACATGACCAGAACTACGTTACCCATGAACTAGAGTTAGTAGTAGTGGTCTTCGCCTAGAAGATGTAGAGACACAATCTGATTGGTGAATGATTTTTCTGGTACTCTAATCACAAGAGTCTCAGGATATCTTCTCTCAGAAGGACCTGAACCTGAGACAACGACATTTTATTGAGTTCCTCAAGGACTATGACTTCGAGATAGTCTATAATCCTGGGAAGGGGAACTTTTTTGCAGATGCACTCAACAGGAGATCTGGTATAAAAATGTTAGGTGAAGTGACAGAGTAGCTGGCTGCTTTACAAATATCCTTTGTGGATAGAGATGGTGAAGTATTTCGTCTGTCTCTTAGAGTCACTCCCCCACTTATTTAGTGAGTCAGGGGGGCGCAACATGGGGACGCTGACTACGAGACACGACATGCACAGATATCCACATAGAATGCACCTGATGGGTTTCTTGAAGGTGGGGAGCATGTCATCCTCTTTAGAGGACGTACTATGGGACCAGTGTCACTTTATGAGGAAGTGTTGAGGGATTTCCCCACACCCCCTAGTAGTACATCAAGGAGTGGAGAAGATGTACCAGGACCTCTGATGATAGTAATGGTGGCTGGGAATGAAGAAGGCAGTTGTAGAGTTTGTCTCTCAGTGCCTCACTTGTTAGCAAGTGAAAGAGGAACATCAGGTACCAGTAGGCATGATACAGCCTTTAGAGGTCCCATATTGGAAGTGGGATAGGATAACCATCGATTTCGTGATAGGACATCCATGTACATCTAGAGGTCCTGACTTGATCTGGGTTATCATCGAACAACTCACCAAGTATGCTCAGTTATTACCAATAAGAGAGCAGGGATCAGTAGAACACTTGGGACGCCACTATCTGTATGAGATTGTGTGGTTACATGGACTACCATATATGATTGTCTTTGATAGTGACACATGTTTTACTTCCTGGGTACGGAAGGGGTTGCAAGAAGCTTTCGGGACGCAGCTTTGTTTGAGCACCGCCTTCCATCCTCGGATGGATAGCCAGATCAAGCGGAACATTCCGACCCTTGAGGACATGTTGCATGCTTTTGTCCTCGACTACTGTCATAGTTTGGAGGATCACTTACCTTTGGAGGAGTTTTTATACAAAAACAGATATCACTCCACCATTGGGATGGAACCTTTTGAGGAGTTGTACGGGCAACCTCACAGATCACCTTGGTGCTGACTGACCCAGGGGAGTTAGTACTAGTGGGACTAGAGATGGAACGAGCTACCAAGAAGAAGGTTTAGATCATCCAAGAGAAGATGAAGACTGCACAGAGCAGGCAGAAGTTGTATGCTGATAGGATACGAAGACCTCTGGAGTTCGAGGATGGCGACCACGTCTTTCTACGGGTCTCACCTCAATGAGGTATACAGATATTTAGCTGAGGCAGAAAGTTATCTCCCAAATTCATTAGACCTTTTCAGGTCCTCAGTAGTATTGGAGAGGTGGCTTACCACTTAGCTCTTCCACCTTAGTTGCACTAGGTGCATGATTTCTTTCATGTATCCCAACTGAGGTGATACGTACATGACCCATCCCACATCATCAACCATGGAGAGCTGGACATCGATGATGGGGCGAATTTAACAGAGGTTATAGTGAAGATTGGGGATTGACAGGAGCGGGTACTTTGTGGACGGTCGATACCTCGGGTTCACATTCGCTGGCTGTATGAGAACCTCCAAAAGAGCACATGGGAGCTGGAGGCTCAGATGCATGCTCAGTACCCCCACTTTTTTCATTAGTTATGATATGAAGCTTATGGGGACGTAAATACCTAGAGTGGGGAGAATGTAAAGACCTAAAATTTCCATGTAATTTTATTATTAAATGGAATTTTATGAGTCTGTGAAAATTGACTTTTCATGATTCCAAAGCCCAGAGTGCCCAAAATCAATTTCTGATGTTTGGTTTGGTTACATTCAGTAAATGTACAAGCGGGTTTTTATAACATTTGAACTGGTTCTAAGAAATGAATTCTGAGGGCACCATTGAACTCACAGGGCTGGTGATCGCTTGAGAAGACTTTCACCACGACAACAGATAGTCGAGGGTGGAAGATATTTTTTAGGTTTTTTGTGGGAATAATAAAATAAAATAAACGCGTGTTTTATTTTATTTTTATCTTTTATAACCACCCAAGTTGAAGTTTGAGGTGGGTACCACCACACCTTAACCTCACATTAGTGTTTATGGTGGTGGGGCCCACCAAAACCTAACCACCCATGAGAGGTTATGATGTCAGGACCACCCAGGACTAAACCCCCCGAATAATTGTGGGAGAGTAAAACCTCTCAACTCCCCTCATTAATGAGGGAGAGTCTCTCCACCCCCTCTTTTAATGGTGTCAACACTCCCTCTCTTTTAATTGTTCCAACCTCATGAATTAATTAAGTGGAGCCAACATAATTAATTCACCCAATTTGAATTTTAACCCGATCAAAATAAATAATAGATAATCTATTATTTGGAGGGGATACCTATTCTTTTTTGGAAAAAGGATGGAAAATGAAGATTATAGATCCTGGGAGAAAACTCTCCAATGAATAACAAGTTTCTCCAATGAAGAACGAAGAATGTGTTATTCAAATGAAGAACTCCGGCAAGTAGCATCTTCAACTTCTTCCATGGAAGAACCTCGTGGAAGTAACAGACATGGGACATCTTCAATGATTGACCCTCCCTTCTCATCATCGTCAACGAACCGATGTACGAGCGCGGAATAAGAAGTGTGCGGCGGACGTGATGAATGACGAAAACTTCGTCTTCTTCCTCGGGACACCATCGATGAACAATGATCAATGTATGGATTTTATTTGTATATGATATTATTCCCTTGATTCATTCCTTATAAAACAATGAACACAGATTAACATTTTACTGGGTGATCCGTATATGTTTTTCCATGTGGGTTGGGAATATTTTGATAATGAGGGATTATGGGAATTGATGTTTTTTAAGATATCTTCCATGATCATTATTGTGCTTCATTCATGTGAGCCAATTGAAATCACCCTAAATGTGGATGGTGTAGAGTAAACCAACGTGGTTCGACCGATCTCCTTTGTGGTGTTTTTCGAAACAGAGGAAAGTGACGTCAAATGCGACGAAGTTGATGAAGTCAACGGTCGCGCTACCTACGGCCTCTGCGACCTGCGCTTCCTTCACCACCTGTGCCACCATCACCGGCCGCACCACCCTCGCCGGTTGCGCTTCCTCGCTGGCTGCGCCACACCCCAGATGTTCCGCCCTCCCCGGCTGCACCACCCTCTCCGGTCGCACCACCTTGACGTCTGTACTACACTCGCCAGTCGCGCCCCTCCTGATCCCCGGCCTAGATGGCCTCCACGCACCCCACATGCCCCACAGCTCCGCCGTCTGCGCGCCCTGTAGTGCCCCGGCCGAGCCGGCCTCTTGTCCTAGGCCGCGTCACCCCTTTCCCAAGCCGTGCCACCTGGAGATGGACCCTCACGTTGCCTTTCGATCCGATCTATTTCCTCATGGTGCCCTACGGGTTGAGCTGCCCACACAGCACCCTCCGGTCCGAACCACTATCATGCCGACAGGTGGCCGGTCCATGCTCTCGCGGCGCTCCACAACCCCTCGTGGCCTGCTGGGAGGGCCCCATCTGGCCGACCCAAACCTATCAGGATGGCCTTCCTAACATGGTGGGCTAGACCCAATAGGTCAGGGTGGGTTGACCCAGACTGGGTCGTGCCAGACCAGGACCCACTATGACCCTTTACCTTCTTTGGCCATATCTTTGGCATCGGGCGTCCGTTTGACGAACCATCAGTGGCCCTGGTAATCTTGGATCATGATGGTCCCTTTGAGTATACCCCACTAGAGATTGAGGTATAGTTGTGATATGGTCAGGTTGGATCATGCATGAATCCAACCGGGCCCCGGGGACTAAAAGGCTAATAACTCACAGACTGAGCGTCTGATTGACGCACCGTCTGTTGCGTTGAGACCACTATGACGTGGCTGACCTATGAGATACTTATTCATGGGAATTCATGATAGTTAGAGTATTGACTAGTAGCTCATGGTGCGGATCCATCCAGAGATGAGAGGATAGAGTGTGGAGACCTTGTAGCTAGCTGAGACATGAAGACTGCTGACCGATTGACTCAGAGTGACTTGACTATCCCATTGGGGAGCACCTGGTTTTAGTGGCAGACCCATGACAGAAGAGCACTTGGTTTTTGTGGAAGACCTATGTCACCCTACAGGAGGAGTATCTCTGTAGGCTATTAGGGGGATTTCTTGGTTGTGGCGGCAGACCCACGGTGGGGAGCGCCTTGGTGATGCAGCCAGACCCACGGTACTCGATAAGAGGAGTACTTCAGTAGTGCAAGGTTAATGGGAAGCACCTTGGTGTCGCAACAATCCCACTGTTCTCGATAGAGGAGGAGTTCTCCATTAGTCATGGTTTTGATAATTTGAATAAAATCCTAGTTGATCAAAGTTAGTAAATTTTTTGTTTTCCTCATGATTGAGAAGGATTACATGAAAACTTAGGTATATGTATGGGAATATACCTAAGTGGGGTTATCTATTTATTTCATACATTTTGGTTTATCCTTGTTGTATTTTGTGAGACCTTGAGGGTCTCGGGGTCCCTACTGAGTATCGTTATACTCACCCCTACATAGGCTATGCCCGGACCTCGTTGTATTGGATGTAGACGACATACATCATTGACCGAGGCTGAGAGTCTTAGGACTGGACAATACCCGGAGCTGAACCTTATGGGGTTTCTGTACACAGAGGAGACGGATGGACATGGAGTACTGAGGAGGCGATTATTAACTACCCTTTAGGTAGGAACCACGGAGGCTGACCCGGTGGATATTATTCCTATTTCCCGAGTTTTACTTTTACTTTCAGTTTCTTGTAATTTCTAGTTGGGTTTGTATTATGGCCCATTTTTACTTACATTACTCACTTGCCGGTCATTCAGTTTACTCATGATCATATCTTTTATGTTTGTTTACAGGTTATAAAGTCAATGCATTCCCATTTTTAGGTAATTACACCTTTGGTTTTAGTCACCAGCCCTTGGCCTATGGAAGGCTGGATTGGGGTGGTCACGACATGGGCCCTAGGGGACGGTTCGTGACAACATATTTTAGTTGAATTTGAGAAATTGGATAAAATATTTGGAATCATAATTATTTAAATTATTTAATATGGTTAAATTATTTTTTACCAGAATAATTAGTGTAAACAGTTAATGTTGATCCCAGTGATTGTTGTAAAAATGTGGTTATATAGTTATTAATCCTAAATAATATGGTGTGGAAATGTCCCAAAACTTGTCCAAAACATATTTTATGATCATATTGTGTCCACATACTATATTTTATCAAAACTATTTCATTATTTTAAGCACATTATGTAAGGTATACATCCCAATTGTATTTCAATTTCAGTAATTAATAGAATTTCACTCATCCTCCACTATAAAATGGAAGTCCCTCCCCTCACATATTCACATATATCAATTAATTTGGATCATAAAACCCATATAAAATTCACACATCAAAATATCTACCCTCTTATTAGATGTCTTATTTTTGGAATAAAAAAACCTATTAGTATTTTAGTGAAAACCTATGGAGGAAACCTGAAGAAGAGGGAAGTTTCTTCTAGATGCGTTTTAATTTTACTTCTGTCTCCACATCCTCAAATTCATATAATTAAATTATTATATAATAAACATAATATATTAAATTTAATGATATTTTTATCTTATTTTTAATTCCTAAAACATTACAGGATTCTATCAAATTGGTGATGAAATCATCATTCATGTGTATGGTGGACTAACACCTCTCGAACCGATGTCATTCATTTTTTTATTAGCATATCTCGAGGTTGGGAATAATAATTGACATAATATTTTTATACGATATATAAATTATAGTTATGATTTTTCAATTATTATATAACACATACCTTCATTATTTCCATTTTTTAGAAATACTATAATGTTGTTCGTGTGTACAGAGGACAACCACCATGTGAAGTGATATGATTCATTCACACATTACATAGATTGTATTAAGGATGGGTTTAATAAACATATGTGATAATAATAAAATAACAATGATACAAGAATTATAATATACATCAATATTGTTTAATTTTTATTATTTTAATATGACATGAAATTTGAAGTAGAGTTCATGCCTATGTATTGTCTATCGTCACCAGGAACAGTTTAATTCATTTACTATAACCATATTTTCTAGATTAATATTAATACAAATATAATAAATATACATATTTTTTTAAATAATGATTAATATTTCATATATGATTAACTCATGTTCTATGTAAGAAGGAGAAAAAAAATAACAAGTCATAACAAACCCCAAAAACAAAGCATGTTATTACCCGAAACGATGAAAATAAGGAATTATTATTAACTTATATGATATAATATGTTATAAGTATCATATATGATGTCATAAATATTAATATGATTTTTTTATAAGTTAAGAAAATTATTAAAACAACTATATAGAAAGTTAAACAATGTTCAACCAAAAATGAAGTGTATGTTAAGGGATTTCACCTAAATTTCATTACATTGAGGCATATTATAATGTTATAAACCTAATAACTTTTAGAAAATGTATATACATACAAATTATATTTAATATAAAAATTATTAATTATTCATGTTATATTGAGTTTCAATTTGAATTATTTCATCTAAATGGGATTGACATTGAAGTAACCAGGTGGTAAAAAATTACATATCTCAATTCCTTTTAATTGGGTTATATTACATCGTTGTTGCCGTTAATGTTATATGATTATATTTTTCATGAATTTTTTCCCATATGTTTTTTTATTTCAAAAATATTTTATATGGATTTATATTTCATAGAAATAATCTTTTTATTAGATGATTCTCAATTCAATGTGATCGTATTTTCAAGGGTTTAGTTCACAATCTCATTTTATTCAGGATTGTTTATACATAGATATCCATTGAATGAAAAATATGTGATCATTATTAAATAAAAACCTTAATTTTATTCTCCTATATTCATACATGATTTTCTTCCATGTGGAAGTAATGTTTTTCCGTATTTGGTAATTAAAAATATTAAGAAAATGTTTTCCTAAAATATGTCTTCGGTTCTCTGTTCGGTTGAAAATTTTTTTGATACAAAAATAGGGTTTTCAAAAATGTTTTAAAAATTAATTTTTTTACCCTTTAAATAGAAATTATTAAAATCATATTTTTCAATTTTTTATTTTTATTAAAAATTTTCATTTTATTATTATTATCATTTTATGAACCGGAAACATTTATATCCCTTTATAATGTAAAACAAATTTCATTCTTACCATATATGGAATTACCCACCATCAATTACTTGATGCTTAATTTTCAATTTTTTTAAGATCTTTATAAAGAATAATAAATGTTATTTTTTTTTCAAGGAAAAGGTTTTTTCAATATTTTTTTCAAAATAAAACAGATATTTTCTTCAAGAATGATATACATTATCTATTTATTGTTTTTTTACTCATTAATGATAAAAACCCTTATTATAAATCCATTGGGTATACATTTAATTGATAATTTCATTATTATTCCTCATGAATAATTATGATTATTGTTATAGAGAATTTGTTTGAAATTCACTTCCTTGAATCATTTTTTAGTCATTAACTTCCCCTTTAGTTATTTACTTTCCTCTAGAAATGGAATATAACCTCTCCCCAAAATATCAACATTACTGATCATGGATTTGAATATTTATTAAACCATATAACATTTTACATATATTGTTTAATTTGAAATTTATTTTATTATCTTCGAAAATATTGATAAATCCATATTCTTTATTCAATATAGATATTTGATAAAGAAAATTGTTTATGAATTAAATTTATTATTCGATGTATGAGGAAATATTTGGACTGATATGTCACTGGTTGGGGACCATTTATAGTAATGTCAATGATTCACCGATAGTCTAATGAGACAAATCATTTGGAAAATTCATATGGGTTTCCACATAGTACATTTTAAAACATCTTGTGAAAGCTACTAATTTTAAAGGTTGTGTATGCCTAGGAAAAAAGAAATCTAATGATTAAGAGTTAAATTTATTTAGATTTGGTTATTATTATCCATTGGATTTTAAAAGTGAAATAAATAAATTGATTCATTTAATTATAAATTTATTGTTTAAATGGAATTGTTTTTAGTTATTTTCCTTAATATGTCAATAATTCCTTATCTAGTTATTTAAATGGATCATGTGCTAACTTATTTACCTTTCTATATTAATTATTGTTTATTCATATATTTGTATGGAATGTGTGCTCATTTATTTACCCTTCCTTATTGATTATGAATATTATTTCATTATTAATTCCAATTTACTTAACTCTTACTAAGAATCTGAGCTCACCCTTATTTTTTCCCTTATTCAAGGATTTATGAAAATTACTATAAATAGTATACTTGGATATACCTAGATGGAATATGGTTATTCTCAAATTTATTTCAAAAAACTTATGTTTTAATTTCTGTACAATTTTTAAAATAAGAATCTGGTATGTATGATGTATACCAAGGATACTAGACTATTTGGTTATTTAGGATTCGATTTTTTTATATCTTATGCCAATGTAATGGTATTACGCACTGGATTTTGGATATTAGCGTTATTTTCGCTAAAATTGGTATTAGAGAATGTTTTTTTGAAACCTTGGAAGATCTATTTAAGAAATCATAGATTAGGGACCATAACCCAATGAAATAATTTCAATATAAGTATATGATAATATAATGGAATTTTGGTAAAGAGGAGATTATGTTGGTTTTCCAAGAAATACTCCCTTGTCTAGATACTGCAAGTGGGTGTGATTCATGTATAGATGTACCTTGGTGTAACTACACTGAAAAGGTTACTTTGGGATTGACTCAATTGTTACTTGTTACATGAAAATGGGCTTTATTGTACACCTAATTTGACACCCCAAGGGTGTTTTATTTGGATAATTAATAATTTCATTACAATTTATTATGAAAGAGTCTTATATATAATAATTTTGAATAACCTATGTTAATCATAAGTCATTGTATATTGAAAATATGGTTTCCTGATTTAGACACCCTGAAAATGATTATATTTATTTCTCAATAAGATTACTATTACTCACACAATGATTTTGGGATTCAGTCAATGGCTAGAACCAGAAGAAACCTTGTCAATATTTAACATGAAGTGTAATATAGTCCCAATGAGCAACCAAATGTGATGTTTATGGTATTGAAGGATATCATTTTTATTCCTAATCTTTTTTCCTCCAATTTTATTAATATATACCTTAATACACTCTCATGATCACAATATAAAAGAAGTATGGAGTTTTCTGAGGGAGTGGTGGATGAAATAGAGAATATAAGGATTTATTTCAATCATGAATGAAATTTAATTAAGACACACTAGAAAGATTCTTAATAGAATGGGGAAATACTTTATTTTTGGAAAATTATTGAATCATTCAAATAATTTCTCGGAAAAAAATAAAAACTATGATGGAAGGAAATAAATCCCATCATGAAGATCCTTTCATAGTTCATTGACATAAATGTGGTGAAATTGAAATGTACCCAAGTCAATTCCCTCATCTAAAAAGTAACACCTATATAAATAAAGGACCTAAGTGTAAATAAAATGGATTAAGTACTTATGAATTTTGATTTATGAAATAAATTGTTGAAGTGTTTCATCAATTGTAGATTTGTTATAAGAATAATGAAACCAATAAGGATCCTGTTAAAATTTAATATCAATTGTGTATTCATTAATAGAATTGTTATCGATACCCTCAGAGTTTTGAGATTTTATGATTGAAAATAAGTTAAATAACTTATATATCATTTCTAGTTTATTGTGATGATAGTCTATGAATATTAATAGAATTACTTGAGAATTTTATAAAAACTATATATTTTTTCTAGATAATTAATTTAAGTAATAATGACATTTCATTTTATAGACATAATATTATAGATTATGGTAAAATTTAAGGTTGATATGATTATTAATGATATTGTTATAATACTCAAATAATATTATTAGAATTTTTGAAAAAATGTTGTTTTGAAAAACCAAGTAAAAATGTTATTTAATGACTCACATTATTTTAAGGATGTCCATAATATTTTTGGGAAATTTAAAAGAATTTTATTAATATAATTTTTAAAAAGAACAAGCCATGTGAAGGGTGACAACCCATTTCTTCTTTAAAGGAAGTGGGTCTTGAACTCCTGATCAAATGATGAAAAGGTTTTCATGCCTACCAGTTCCCTATGTAATGTATGAGTTAATAAATCATTGTTTTTAGTAAAATAATTTGGTCAAATAATATTAATGATGATCCAGTAGTATTAATATTTTAGGTTTATAAATTTATGTATTAAATACAATGGATTTGGAATATATTTAGAGACATAATGAATAACTATTCAATCATTTATGGATCTTATAATTTGTTGGAATAGAATTTTTGTTCATCGAGTAGAAAATTTCATTTTTGGATATCCATTTCATAAAATATTTAATGAATTGTAAATAGATCGAAGCAAAACCAAATGACAAAATTTTTATTATGAAATATATGTGTATAAATTACGTGTCCTTCCTTATAATCTTAAATATTAAAATAATTCTTCATCATTTATAAAATGATCTGGAAATAAAATTTTATCTAATTACCATCATTTCTAATGACAGAAACAACCTTTTTCACACCAATTAGATTTATTGTTTTTTCAATCTCAACATTAAATTAATCATTACCATTATTGAGATCAATAACCTCAATAACTCCCTATATTTATTTACTATTTTCCTCTAATCCCATATCTTCACTTAACACTAATTTTATCCTACTTGGAAACCTAGTTATGTGTTGTACCCAATGACCTTGGTATTTCCCATTATCTATTATTAAGTAGATGATTTACTGAACCTTCCCACAATGTGGGATTTAAATGATTTATTTTTCATATATCATCTTTTTTATTACCTAGATCATGTTTAAATTTCAAGGATACAATTTATTTACTGATGGGAGAATGTAACTCCCCAAAAGTATAAAATATGAACATCATTTTCGGTAGCATCTATGAAACGAAAAATTTATCATATAAAGGAATATAACATCTCAAAAACATATGATATATTTAATATATTGTATAAATTCAATATATTCAATCGATTTCAATGCACACAGTACCGAGGTATCTTGCATTACACACAACATTGAAATTTTCTGATAGATTTCATTACACTAAAGACTAATTTTTACCAAATATAATTAAAAACATTATTATTAATGATAATCATCACATTGACATTAAATTGGTGGTTATTGTTATAATTAACTAACTTTTTAAAATATATGGTTAATTTAATTAGTACTAATTAAATGAAAATGAAACTAACAACTAATTTGAAATAATCGAATATTTGTATAAAATAGATTTTTTATGCACTCAATGGAATTTTATTAAAATAAAATAAATTATTTAATATTATTAAATGATCATAATTTAAATTATATTTATATATTCCATCATATTTTTTTTGAATTTCATTCAATTTATTTGATAGTTATCAAAAATTAACAAATCAAATTTTATGTATAAAAGCAAAATTTTTCTAATGGTGGTTTTGTTACTTTTTAGTTGATCACTTATTTTAATACAACATTTTGAAAAATATACATATATTTTTTGAAAAGAATAAATTAATTTTTGATATTATTATTTTAAAATTATATTACTATTATTTTTCGTCAATTTTCTGAGAACTTTCTTTTTTGATTAATATTGGAAAATAATGAATTTTAATTAAAAATTGAATTTTCATTTAAATTACTTATAATCATAAATTGTATTTTAAAAAGTTTATGAAGTTAAATTTGATAAATTATTCTCTATTAATACAATTATGGTCATTGGTAAAAAATTCTGATTGAATTTTGATGATAAATCATTTCAATCTTTTGAACATTTTCACATTAAAAACATTCTTTGTTGTTACATCTGTGGGATAAATTTTAAATTATACGATGCAAAATAAATGAGTTCAAATTGGAAAAATTGATATAATTATTGGTATTATAAAAACATATAATGTTTTATAATTTAAAATTTATTTTTACCAAAATTATTACTGTATGTTGTTAATGGTAAACACGACAATTAAGGTAAAAATAAGATTACATAGTGGTTAATATTTAAAGATAAGGTCTTTAAAAGACATACAATATTTACAATACCAATTATATAGACATATGTTGGCCATGCATCATATTTTTACAAAAATATTTCTTTATTAGAGGTACATTATGTATGGAAGTCTTACCAATAGTGTTTAATTTTTTTTATTTACATGAATTCCACTCCCCCTCCACAATAAATAGGAACTCACTCCCCTCACTTATTCAAACACATGAAGCCATATTTCTCACAAAACCCCAAACCAATTCACTCCATAACATCCCAAACCCAATTTTAGAAGTCTTATTTTTGTCATAAAGTAGACCTTTCAAGGTTTTAGTGAAAATCAATGGATGAAATCCAAAAAATGAGGTAATGTTCGTCAAAAATCATTTTTTATTTATTATTCCACCTCCTCTAATAAAAATTATCGAATGTTCATATAAAAAACTCATATTATTTAATATAATAATATTTTTTATGCTATGGTTATGACAAAAAAACAACACACACTTTAAAATGGATTACAAAGTCATCATTCATGTGCATGGAAGCATACCACCTCATGAACTGATGTGGTTCATTTTTCCATCACTACCATTCAAGGCTGTGAATAATAATGTCCATAATGTATGTAAATTTTATTTATGATTTTTATTATGTATTTATAATTCTATAAGTATAATATAACACATAACTTTATGATTTTCATTTTGTGGAAATATGAAATCATATTCATGTGTACGACAGACTATCACCCCCTAGAGCGATAGGATCCATTCACACATTACATGGAAAATATTCCATATGAATTTCATAAAAATTAGAAATAAATATGCAATAAAAATAATACATAAATGATAATAAACATATATTTCATTTAATATTATATATTTTAATACAATAAGACAATTGACGCATCATTAATGTGTATGTATGGTCTACTATCTCTATGAAAATTGTATCTTATTTCCTATAAAAAAATATTTTATGGAGTTTTTTAAATACATATATAATTAATATATACAATATAAACATCATGTTTTTCATTTTGGATATTATTAAATCATAGTTAATGTACAAGGACCAAATAAATAACAATTCAAAACATTCTTAAAAAACAAAGCATGTTACTACCAGAAAATTTGAGAATAATGAAATATTAATGATGAATAAGAAATAATATGTTATAAAAGGAACATATATGCTATAATAAGTATTAATATTTTTATTTTATATGTTAATAATATTTTTATATCCATTATACATGTGTTTTAAAAAGCATTCATCCCAAAATGAAGCTTAAGGTAAGATATTTTATCTCAATTTTGGTTCATTGAGTGACAATGTAATGTTATGCACATAGATACATTTATATAGTCTACATAATGCCCCTTGAAATTTAATATCATGAAGAAAATTTCTTAATGGTATTTTTATTATCAATTTAAATTTTTTCATTTAAGTGGATATGAACATGAAGTTACCACATGGTAAAGAAAATTCATAACTCAATTCATTTTCATTTAGTAATATTATTTCCTCATTATCGTTAATATTTTATGATTATGTATGTAGTGAATTTTTAATCTATGTGTTTATATTTCCACTAATTTTATGTGTATTTCAAATTAACACATGAAGTATATCAATTGGATGATTCTCACTTCAATGATATGATCTTTTCAATTGTTTACTTTACAATCTCATTTTATTCGTGATGGTTTACACATGGATTTCCTTTTAAGGAAATGTAACTCCTCGAAATTTTATGAAAAATATTCTTTTTAATTTCATTAATGTCTTGTGTTGTACGCTACACCAAAAGAAGCTTTCACAACACGCATCCTTGACTTGCCTTCCATTACACGCAATCACGACCTTCCTCGATAGCGTGTGTAGTACGCAATAACGAGTTTCACTAAACAACAATATGCTATTAAAATATTATTAAAACTAGCCATTATGAATAGTAATAACCACTTTTTGAAATTTTGTATATTTTATTTTTCAAAATTGAATTCATTTTTGGATTCGTAATATCGAAATTAGCTTAGGGTGAAATTTTGGTACTTTTCGGATAACTTTCTTTTTCTGATGAATAGTGAAAATTACTAAATTTTAATTAAAAACAACTTTTTTAATAGAAATAATAAATAGTGATAAATTATTAATTTGAGTGATTTTAAAGTATATCTAGAATATATTTTTACAATTCAATACAATTTTGGTAATTGGATGTAATTTCACATTTACACCAGACATAAACAAATGTTAATCTTTTGATAGTTATTATCTCTTAAAAACACGCTATTTGTTGTGACAGCGGAAATTAATTATAAAATTAATTAATGAAACTTATATTTTGGTAATTTGGTAAAATAGAAATCATTTTTGATCTTGTAATATCAATTATATCTTAGGGTGAAATTTTGGCATTTTTCTGAAAAACTTCAATTTTTGATGAATAGTGAAACTACTAAGTTGTAGTTAAAAAAAATTAATTTTTTCATAAATCTTAATTTTACCGCTTTTGTGGATGGAATTTCAAAAATCCAAGAGACACCGTTGATTTCAGTAAGTAAAATGTGGTTCAATGAGATAAAAATAATTTTTGGTGAATAGTAACTTTTTACTTTTATTTAGCACGGTTTAAGGTAAATAGGGTAATTAAGGGTAGAAATGATATTAATATTACACTAACACATGTGATAATCCTATTGGACAAGTTTATCTCGACCAAAAACAACCTTAAGTGTAAAATATTATCATTTAGGCCCACTTGGATTAGATTAGGACATTTATTATTATTTAATTCAAAGAAGAGTTAAAAGAGTTAAAATCGAAGTTTATTTACTAAAACATTTTTAATATAGGGTTATACATAATATAATTTCGACTATAAATATTAATTAGAAAGATAAAAATATTTCCTACATAATGGTATTTTATTTGTAATTTTTATACTTTAAATAATTTAATTTATTTATGACACAACGATGATGCAGTAATTACCTTTTTAAGAAAATATTAACACAATTGATGTTATAAATGCCCAAATAAATGTAATTTGAGACTTTTTATGACTTAAACTAATTTTGTAGGTTAATATGACATGTTATTGTTGATTTAAGTAACTTGTTTAGAACTTATCATTCTGTTAGAAATTTCATAAATATCATGTACCAAATAGTGTCAAAATTGACATAAATTAGATTTTAAAACAAATATTATATTATTAATTGTTATTTAATTCCTAAAAATCTACGGTTCGGCCAAATGACTTAGATAAGGATATATATATTAATAATAAACAACTTGGGGTTCGTTTTTCATGTTATAGTAAGTGTATTAACCATATAGTGTAAGAAAACAAAAAGTCACGGTAAAAGTTAAATTAGTTAACTTAGAGATAAATCTAATTGATAAGGTTAAAATAATAACCTAAACCTGTTTAAATCCTATTGGTTGATATTATTTCGACCCATACCCACTTTAACTTAGAAATAATACCCTTTGGAACCATTATAAACCGATTTTGACTTTAATATAAAATAATATTTTGAGATATTCCTAAGGTGCCTCTCTCCTCCCTTATAAAAGGGCACCTCCTCCCCCTACTCCTCAAACCAATTTGAGAACTAAAGCTCAGACAACCCCTGAAAAAATCACTTCTCCACTTCCCTAGAATAATCCTAGAGGTCCTGGTATTCTTCAAAGACCAATCTTAGTTCCCTAAGTGGAGGATTCAAAGAGGCGTTTCAAAGAAGAGGTAATATCCATTACCAATCTTTTCAATTTCTTTCTTCTTCAACTTCTTCTTCTTTAGTTGTTTCATGATAAAGTAATAACATCAGTATTACTTACATACTTATATGTTATTATAAATATGAAACAACCCTAATTCACCTTCTATCCATCCTACGGAAAAATGAAATCACCGCGCGTGCGTACGTACGTAATACCGTCTCCACGCCGTGGTGTAATCTATTTTCCACCATCACCTTACAAGGATGGGTATAATGGTGTAATGAGTAACTATATATTATTATTATAAATTTATATTGATAATTAAATAGTATAAATACACTTAAATACAATTCCACGATCATGGGAACAATATCATCGCTCGTGCGTACGTACGGAATACCGTCTTCACGATGTGATGTGACTCGTTCTACATGATCATAATTACATAGTAATTATATAAATGAATTGAATGAATAAATATGATATATTTTACACTAATACCATTCTGTATATAAGGTATCTATAACCTTAAAAGAAGAATAAGAATTTATTCGGCAAAACACGCATAAGAACAAAAGGCAATAAAGACCCGAGTAACAAGTAACAATGAAATATTACTAATAAGAAGCTAAGAATATGACCATATATGATACATATCAGTATGTATGATTCTGGAATAAGTCAATAACATTATTTAAACCATTATACAAGATCTTTGGACACATAGAAAGCAAATCAGACCTAAGGTAAGGGAAATATCACAATCTCATTTTTATCCGAGATTGTTTATACTTCAGTATTTACTGGGGTGTATTTTATCATAAACATCCATGTTTCCTCAATATGTAATATTATTTCCATCCACCTACAATTTTTTAAATCCAATTTTACCTTTCGGTGAGATTTTAATAAAATATATGAAAGGAATCTTTTGTCGTTTTTCGTACGAGGTACTTTTTGACTTTTCCGACAAAAGTATGAGAAGAATGTTTTTTAAACTTATACGGCATGAATGGATTTTTAAAACATTATTTCAAAGAATCTTCTTTTACAAGTTTTCAAGTTTATTTTTAATCAACTTCTTTTAGTTTAAAATTTTATGACATGTTAAGAAAGGAAAAGTGTTTTTGAAGTAGAAAGGATATTTTTCTCAAGAATGAAGTTCAAGTGTTTTATCAAAATTATTTTCCATCTTAGATAATAAAGGGTTCTGTTTTTATCCCTATTATTACATTGATTTGTTTATGTTGTGATGGAATTATTTTTAGGAATTCCTTTATCATATATGAATTGTTTTATGATGTCATGATGTTTATGATTCCCATTTTTATTACATGGGTTATGCAATGATGTATGATTTATGATTTTGTGGCACAAATAAGAATGATATCATTATATGATCGGTGGGACCTATATCTCCTTCCAATGCATTGGGTAAAGTTTTTATATCTCATAAGATAGACATGGCTGAAATGGTAGGTTATACCGGTTCAGTGAAACAGGACTGAAATGAGGGTGACTCAGTTCAGAAAGGGACATTGTCCACTAATATAGTCTTGGAAATGAGTCTTGACTAACCAGAAATGATGATTATGTGTCTATTCCACAATGTTTCATGTTTTAATTTGTGATTATTGGGATTACATTTCACTTCTATGATTTATCCCATGTTATGATATTATGAGCTCTTTTGCAGGTTAAGATTTCCAAAAGATATTTTCTTATGTATATGATGTGATTGATATTTCTTTTGTTTACCCTTACTGAGAATTTGATCTCACCTTTTTATGTTTTCTTTTCCCCAGGATATAAAGAAAGGGTTTAGGAAAAAAAGGAATATATTTATGGGAGATATTGAAGATCTTTCACCACGATTAGAAGATTTTATTCCGAGTTTCCAAAGACACTAAACTATTACGGTCCTTGTGTGTGTGTTTTGTTATGTACTAAGTATTCCGCAAAAGTAATGTAATGTCCATGTATGTTAAGCTTCGGGTCTCTACAGTTGGTATCAGAGGAAAGGTTTAGTCAACCTTTGGAAACTAGGATGCGAAAACATTAGTGAGATCCCTAGAAATATTTCTAAGGTATGTCTAGGGATGTCCCTGAGGTTAAGTATACGTATAGGTTATAGTACTAGAACTACGCTAATGTTCATAGAATTAAACCTAAGATGTTAGATATTGAAGGTATTGCCCCTTTATTATGTTGTTTTCCCTAGCATGATTTTTTCCTCTCACACTATTCTTTTTGGGTTTTAGACGATGGATGGAACCCGAAGGAACCGTGTTGATCAATGCAATGGATAATGCAATGATTGTCCTCCGGAATAAACAAATGTTATGGGAGATAGAGTGAAAAATCTTATTTCTATCATTACACAAGCTATGAATCATTCTGGACTTCCAAATGAGCAGATAAGGGAACAATATTCTATTGAGTCCTTCATGAGGCAACGTCCACCTTCTTTCAGTGGGACTTCCAATCCACTTGTTGCTGAACAATGGATCAGTACCACTGAAAAGATATTTTCAGTTCTTCAATGTTCTGAAGATGATAAATTCATCTTAGCAGTATATCGTTTGGAAGGTGAAGCTGATCAATGGTGGAATCTTATCACGAATACGAGGCCAAGAGATGAAATTGAGTCCATGGAATGGGACGAGTTCAAGAACTTGTTTTTCAGTAAGTACTTCCCTCGTATTCTTTGAACAAAGTTGGAAAAGGAGTTTCTTGAGCTGAAACAGAAGGATGATGAATCTGTTGGTATATATGAAGCTAATTTTACAAGACATGGAAGGTATGCATCTGGCATTATCATCCAACCTGAAAGTAAAGTTGATCGATTTTTTAGTGGCTTAAAACCAAGTCTTCGAAGGGCATTAACTATACGAGACTTCAGTAGCTATGAATAAATTTTGCGTTGTGCTATGAAGGTAGAAATGGAAGTTGGTGTTACATATCCATCTCATGGTTTTGAAAAGAAACGAAAGATGGAGTTCAAGGAGAAATCTCAGAATAATGGTGAAAAGAAAATGAATGTTTCCTTATGCTCAAAGTGTGGAAAGAAGCATGGTGGAGATTGTCTTAAAGGGACTAGAAAATGTCTTAAGTGTGGAAAAGAAGGTCATCGAGTAGCTGAGTGTAGAAGTAATGGAAAAAGGGTTACTAATGATGTGAACAAAGAAAATACTGCAGAGAACGCACCACCAACACATCAATGATTCAAGTGCAAGGAGATGGGACATTATGCCAATAGATTCCCTAATCCAAGGGTTAGTGATGATCAACAAGAGCAACCACTTAATGAAAAGGACAAAGGGAAGTCACATGCGATCACTATTGGCGATGACAATGATGTGGTGGAATGATTAAGTGTTTATGTAATGAGATTCCAAAATAGTGTTGTATATTATATCGTGGAATATTGGAATATTTATGTATTCGTCTATTGTGGTTTTCAATAATTTCATGGTACCAGTAACCATGGAAAGTGATTGAGATATTTTTGGAAAATGAATAATATGCGCATAATGAAGGGAAAATGAGAATATTAAATATTTGACAGTATTCATGAGCTCATGATTGATATAAGGACTAAGTGATATCATGGTTTGAGTATATAGAATTCTGAGGATTTTGGTATGTGGAAAGTGTTAACTTTTAACTGGATTCATGTTTTCACTAAGGTTCAATGGGTATTCAAGAGAATACATGATTAAGGCCTTTGAATGATTGAAAAGTGACCAAAAAACATATCTTATGATATATGGGGATCAACGATGGTATTAAATCTCTGGTAATCGTTTTCACTATGTTATGAGAGTGGACTGCAGTATTATGGAGAAGCCTAAATATTGAAATGGATTATGTTGGACATAAGTTAGTATTGTTTAAGGATAGAAGTTTTGTTCGATATTATTGATGGGATGTTATAGTAATGTAGTTTTAGAAAAAGGACAACCTACAGGACGGGCGACAGCCCATCGCTTCGGACAAGGCTGCGGGAATCGAACCCACAACCGAAGTGCGACTAGCCTTTATCGCCTACCACTGGCCTACAAGAAGTCCCTGTTTAGTAGAAACTAGTTTTGTTATATTAAGCAGTATGATATATGAAGTATAAGTCCATTTTAGGAACCATATATGATTAATCTCAATATAGATCGACTTATGTATATAATTTTTCCTAACCTTTTGTTTGAGACAGATGGAATGACCCGTCATTCTATCACATGATCTCCTAACACTTCACGAATAACAAATTCAACTTCATTTATTTAAGAGATGAAGTGGAAATTGTTCAAGGCACGAACAACAGTGAGATTGTACCAAAATAAAGTAAGTATTTATTCTAAATCAAATTTTCAACTTTAGGGAAATGATCTTGAAAACCAAAAATGTTGTCCTAGTGCCCTTATATCCGATGAATCAGATGGTTCCCTAGATTGTCACAAATTTATGGCATTGTGATTGCTGGCTTTTCCATAGCCATGTTCTCTACCACTCTCCATCAGAACATGATGGTTAGATTTCTCTTTCATATCCATATTTTCACCTATGTGGAAACCCAGGGATTAGTTTATTTGGGAAACTGTTACGTTTCATACTTTTGTTTTTAAATATTGGTTTTGGTATTCCTTTTTACGATGTGGGTTTATATTAAAGAAACTTTCGAATAGTAAACCATTTATAACCCCGCCGAATTTCGAGGGCGAAATTCATTTTAAGGGGGGTAGAATGTAACACCCCGAAATTTTATGAAAAATATTCTTTTTAATTTCATTAATGTCTTGTGTTGTATGCTACACCAAAAGAAGCTTTCACAACACGCATCCTTGACTTGCCTTCCATTACACTCAATCACGACCTTCCTCGATAGCGTGTGTAGTACGCAATAACAAGTTTCACTAAAAAACAATATGCTATTAAAATATTATTAAAACTAGTCGTTATGAATAGTAATAACCATTTTTTGAAATTTTGTATATTTTATTTTTCAAAATGGAATTCATTTTTGGATTCATAATATCGAAATTAGCTTAGGGTGAAATTTTGGTACTTTTCGGATAACTTTCATTTTCTGATGAATAGTGAAAATTACTAAATTTTAATTAAAAACAAATTTTTTAATCGAAATAATTAATAGTGATAAATTATTAATTTTAGTGGTTTTAAAGTATATCTAGAATATATTTTTACAATTCAATACAATTTTGGTCATTGGATGTAATTTCACATTTACACCAGACACAAACAAATGTTAATCTTTTGATAGTTATTATCTCTTAAAAACACGCTATTTGTTGTGACAGCAGAAATTAATTATAAAATTAATTAATGAAACTTATATGTTGAGAATTTTTTAAAATAGAAATCATTTTTGAACTTGGAATATCAATTATAGCTTAGGGTGAAATTTTGGCATTTTTCTGAAAATCACCAATTTTTGGTGAATAGTGAAACTACTAAGTGGTAGTTAAAAAAAATTAATTTTTTCATAAATCTTAATTTTACCGCTTCTGTGAATGGAATTTCAAAAATCCGAGAGACACGGTCGATGTCAGTAAGTAAAATGTGGTTCAATGAGATGAAAATAATTTTTGGTGAATAGTAACTTTTTACTTTTATTTACCACGACTAAAGGTAAATAGTGTAATTAAGGGTAAAAATGATATTAATATTACCCTAACACATGTCCTAATCCTATTGGACAAGTGTATTTCGACCAAAAACAACCTTAAGTGTAAAATATTATCATTTAGGCCCACTTGGATTAGATTAGGATATTTATTATTATTTAATTCAAAGAAGAGTTAAAAGAGTTAAAATCAAAGTTTATTTACTAAAACATATTTAATATAGGGTTATACATAATATAATTTCGAATATAAATATTAATTAGAAAGATGAATAGATTTCCTACATAATGGTATTTTATTTGTAATTTTTATACTTTAAATAATTTAATTTATTTATGACACAACGATGATGCAGTAACTACCTTTTTAAGAAAATATTAACATAATTGATGTTATAAATGCCCAAATAAATGTAATTTGAGACTTTTTATGACTTAGACTAATTTTTAGGTTAATATGACATGTTATTGTTGATTTAAGTAACTTGGTTCAAACTTATCATTCTGTTAGAAATTTCATAAAAATCATGTACCAAATAGTGTCAAAATTGACATAAATTAGTTTTTAAAAAAATATTATATTATTAATTGTTATTTAATTCCTAAAAATCTAAGGTTCGGCCAAATGACTTAGATAAGGATATATATATATTAATAATAAACAACTTGGGGTTCTTTTTTCATGTTATAGTAAGTGTGTTAACCATATAGTGTAAGAAAACAAAAAGTCACGGTAAAAGTTAAATTAGTTAACTTAGAGTTAAATATAATTGATAAGGTTAAAATAATAACCTAAATTTGCCTAAATCCTATTGGTTGATAGGATTTCGACCCATCCCCACTTTACCTTAGATATAAGACCCTTTGGAACCATTATAAACCGATTTTTACTTTAATATAAAATAATATTTTGAGATATTCCTAAGGTGCCCCTCTCCTCCCTTATAAAAGGGCACCTCCTCCCCCTCCTCCTCACACCAATTGGAGAACTCAAGCTCGGAAAAACCCTGCCAAAATCACTTCTCCACTTCCATATAATAATCCTAGAGGACCTGGTCTTCTTCAAATTCCAATCTTAGTTCCCTAAGTGGAGGATTCAAAGAGGCGTTTCAAAGAAGAGGTAATATCCATTACCAATCTTTTCAATTTCTTTCTTCTTCAACATCTTCTTGTTTAGTTGTTTCATGATAAAGTAATAACATCAGTATTACTTACATACTGATATGTTATTATAAATATGAAACAACCCTAATTCACCTTCTATCCATCCTACGGAAAAATGAAATCACCGCGCGTGCATACGTACGGAATACCGTCTCCACGCTGTGGTGTAATCTATTTTCCACCATCACCTTACAAGGATGGGTATAATTGTGTAATGA
Source organism: Viscum album (assembly GCA_963277665.1). Lineage (NCBI taxonomy): Eukaryota > Viridiplantae > Streptophyta > Magnoliopsida > Santalales > Viscaceae > Viscum > Viscum album. The sequence continues at coordinate 1,059,647,588 of OY728120.1, read as the reverse complement.
GTAACTATATATGATTATTATAAATTAATATTGATACTTAAATACTATAAATACACTTAAATAAAATTCCACGATCATGGGAACAATATCATCGCTCGTGCGTACGTACGGAATACCGTCTCCACGATGTGATGCGACTCGTTCTACATGATCATCATTACATAGTAATTATATAAATGAATTGAATGAATAAATATGATATATGTTACACTAATACCATTCTGGATATAAGTTATCTATAACCTTAAAATAAGAATAAGAATTTATTCGGCAAAACACGCATAAGAACAAAAGGCAATAAAGACCCGAGTAACAAGTAACAATGAAATATTACTAATAAGAAGCTAAGAATATGACCATATATGATATCATATAAGTATGTATGATTCTGGAATAAGTCAATAACATTATTTAAACCATTATACAGGATCTTCAGACACGTACAAAGCAAATCGGACCTAAGGTAAGGGAAATATCACAATCTCATTTTTATCCGAGATTTTTTATACTTTAGTATTTACTGGGGTGTATTTTATCATCCACATCCATGTTTACTCAATATGTAATATTATTTCCATCCACCAACAATTTTTAAAATCCAATTTTACCTTTCGGTGAGATTTTAATAAAATATATGAAAGGAATCTTTTGTCATTTTTTGTACGAGGTACTTTTTGACTTTTCCGACAAAAGTACGAGAAGAATGTTTTTTAAAGTTATACGGCATGAATGGATTTTTAAAACATTATTTCAAATAATCTTCTTTTACAAGTTTTCAAGTATATTTTTAATCAAATTCGTTTATTTTAAAATTGTATGACATGTTAATAAAGGAAAAGTGTTTTTGAAGTAGAAAGGATATTTTCCTCAAGAATGAAGTTCAAGTGTTTTATCAAAATTATTTTCCATCTAAGATAATAAAGGGTTCTGTTTTTATCCCAATTATTACATTGATTTGGTTATGTTGTGATGGAATTATTTTTATTAATTCCTTTATTGTATATGAATTGTTTTATGATGTCATGATGTTTAAGATTCCCATTTTTATTACATGGGTTATACAATGATGTATCATTTATGATTTTGTGGCCCAAATAAGAATGGTATCATTATAAGATGGGTGGGACCTATATCTCCCTCCAATGCATTAGGTAAAGATTTTATATCTCATGAGATAGACATGGCTGAAATGGTAGGTTATATCGGTTCAGTGAAAGAGGACTGAAACGAGGGTGACTCGGTTCAGAAAGGGACATTGTCCACTAAGATAGTCTTGGAAATGAGTCTTGACTAACAAGAAATGATGATTATGTGTGTATGACACAAAGTTTCATGTTTTAAGTTGTGATTATTGGGATTACATTTCACTTCTATGATTTATCCCATGTTATGATATTATGACCTCTTTTGCAGGTTATGATTTCCAAAAGCTATATTCTTATGTATGTGATGTGATTGATATTTCTTTTGTTTACCCTTACTGAGCATTTGAGCTCACCTTTTTTTGTTTTCTTTTCCCCAGGATATATAGAAAGGTTTTAAGAAAAAAGGAAGATCTTTATGGGAGATATTGAAGATATTTCACCACGATTAGAAGATTTTATTCTGATTTTCCAAAGAAACTAAACTATTACGGTCCTTATGTGTGTGTTTTGTTATGTACTAAGTATTCCGCAAAAGTAATGTAATTTCCATGTACGTTAAGCTTCGGGTCTCTACAGTTGGTATCAGAGGAAAGGTTTAGTCAACCTTTGGAAACTAGGATGCGAAAACTTTAGTGAGATCCCTAGAAATATTTCTAAGGTATGTCTATGGATGTCCCTAAGGTTAAATATACGTATAGGTTATAGTACTAGAACTACGCTAACGATCATAGAATTAAACCTAAGATGTTAGATATTGAAGGTACTCCCCCTTTATTATGTTGTTTTCCCTAGAATGATTTTTTCCTCTCACACTATTCTTTTTGGGTTTTAGACGATGGCTGGAACCTGAAGGAACCGTGTTGATCAATGAAATGGACAATGCAATGATTGTCCTCCTGAGCAAACAAATTTTATGGGAGATGGAGTGAAAAATCTTATTTCTATCCTTACACAAGCTAGGAATCATTCTGGACTTCCAAATAAGCAGAGAATGGAACAATATTCTATTGAGTCCTTCATGAGGCAACGTCCACCTTCTTTCAGTGGGACTTCCGATCCACTTGTTGCTGAACAATGGATCAGTACCACTGAAAAGATATTTTCAGTTCTTCAATGTTCTGAACATGATAAAGTCATCTTAGCAGTATATCGTTTGGAAGCTGAAGCTGATCAATGGTGGAATCTTATCACGAATACGAGGACAAGAGATGAAATTGAGTCCATGGAATGGGACGAGTTCAAGAACTTGTTTTTCAGTAAGTACTTCCCTTGTATTCTTCGAACAAAGATGGAAAAGGTGTTTCTTGAGCTGAAACAGAAGGATGATGAATCTTTTGGTATATACAAAGCGAATTTTACAAGACTTGCAAGGTATGCATCTGGCATTATCATCCAACCTGAAAGTAAAGTTGATCGATTTTTCAGAGGCTTAAAACCAAGTATTCGAAGGGCATTAGCTATACGAGACTCCAGTAGCTATGAAGAAATTGTGCGTTGTGCTATGAAGGTAGAAATGGAAGTTGGTGTTACATATCCATCTCATGGTTTTGAAAAGAAACGAAAGATGGAGTTCAAGGAGAAATCTCAGAATAATGGTGAAAAGAAAATGAATGTTTCCTTATGCTCAATGTGTGGAAAGAATCATGGTGGAGATTGTCTTAAAGGGACTAGAAAATGTTTTAAGTGTGGAAAAGAAGGTCATCGAGGAGCTGAGTGTAGAATTAATGTAAAAAGGGTTTCTAAATATGTGAACAAAGCAAACACTACAGAGAACGCACCACCAACACTTCAATGTTTCAAGTGCAAGGAGATGGGACATTATGCCAATAAATGCCCTAATCCAAGGGTTAGTGATGATCAACAAGAGCAACCACTTCATGCAAAGGACAAAGGGAAGTCACATGCGATCACTATTGGCGATGACAACGATGTGGTGGAATGATTAAGTGTTTATGTAATGGGATTCCAAAATAGTGTTGTATATTGTATCATGGAATATTGGAATATTTATGTATTCGTCTATTGTGGTTTTCAATAATTTCATGGTACCAGTAACCATGGAAAGTGATTGAGATATTTTTGGAAAATGAATGATATGCTCATAATGAAGGGAAAATGAGAAAATTAAATATTTGACAGTATTCATGAGCTCATGATTGATATAAGGACTAAGTGATATCATGGTTTGAGTATATAGAATTCTGAGGATTTTGGTATATGGAAAGTGTTAACTTTTAACTGCATTCATGTTTTCACTAAGGTTCAATGGTTATTCAAGAGAATACATGATTAAGGCCTTTGAATGTTTGGAATGTGACCAACAAAACATATCTTATGATATATGGGGATCAACGATGGTATTAAATCTCTTGTAATAGTTTTCACTATGTTATGAGAGTGGACTACAGTATTATGGATAAGCCTAAAGATTGAAATGGATTATGTTGGACATAAGTTAGTATTGTTTAAGGATAGAAGTTTTTTTTCTATATTATTGATGGGATGTTATAGTAATGTAGTTTTAGAAAAAGGACAACCTGTAGGACAGGCGATAGCCCATCGCTTCGGACAAGGCTGTGGGAATCGAACCCACAACCGAAGTGCGACTGGCCTTTATCGCCTACCACTTTCCTATAGGAAGTCCCTGTTTATTAGAAACTAGTTTTATTATATTAAGCAGTATGATATATGAAGTATAAGTCCATTTTAGGAACCATATATGATTAATCTCACTATAGATCGACATATGTATATAATTTTTTCTAACCTTTTGTTTGAGACAGATGGAATGACCCGTCATTCTATCACATGATCTGCTAACACTTCATGAATAACAAATTCAACTTCATTTATGTAAGAGATGAAGTGGAAATTGTTCAAGGCACGAACAATAGTGAGATTGTACCAAAATAAAGTAAGTATTTATTCTAATTCAAATTTTCAACTTTAGGGAAATGATCTTGAAAACCAAAAATGTTGTCCTAGTGCCCTTATATCCGATGAATCAGATGGTACCCTAGATTGTCACAAATTTATGGCTTTGTGATTGCTGGATTTTCCATATCCATGTTCTCTACCACTCTCCATCAAAACATGATAGTTAGATTTCTCTTCCGTATCCATATTTTCACCTATGTGGAAACCCAGGGATTAGTTCATTTGGGTAACCGTTACGTTTCATACTTTTGTTTTTAAAGATTGGTTTTGGTATTCCTTTTTACGATGTGGGTTTCTATTAAAGAAACTTTCAAATAGTAAACCATTTATAACCCTGACGAATTGCGAGGGCGAAATTCATTTTAAGGGGGGTAGAATGTAACACCCCGAAATTTTATGAAAAATATTCTTTTTAATTTCATTAATGTCTTGTGTTGTACGCTACAACAAAAGAATCTTTCACAACACACATCCTTGACCTTCCTTCCATTACACTCAATCTCGACCTTCCTCGATAGCGTGTGTAGTACGCAATAACGAGTTTCACTAATCAACAATATGCTATTAAAATATTATTAAAACTAGCCGTTATGAATAGTAATAACCACTTTTTGAAATTTTTTATATTTTATTTTTCAAAATGGAATTCATTTTTGGATTCGTAATATCGAAATTAGCTTAGGTTGAAATTTTGGTACTTTTCGGATAACTTTCATTTTCTGATGAATAGTGAAAATTACTAAATTTTAATTAAAAACAACTTTTTTAATCGAAATAATTAATAGTGATAAATTATTAATTTGAGTGGTTTTAAAGTATATCTAGAATATATTTTTACAATTCAATACAATTTTGGTCATTGGATGTAATTTCACATTTACACCAGACATAAACAAATGTTAATCTTTTGATAGTTATTATCTCTTAAAAACACGCTATTTGTTGTGACAGCGGAAATTAATTATAAAATTAATTAATGAAACTTATATATTGAGAATTTTGTAAAATAGAAATCATTTTTGAACTTGGAATATCAATTATATCTTAGGGTGAAATTTTGGCATTTTTCTGAAAAACTTCAATTTTTGATGAATAGTGAAACTACTAAGTGGTAGTTAAAAAAAATTATTTTTTTCATAAATCTTAATTTTACCGCTTATGTGAATGAAATTTCAAAAATCCGAGAGACACGGTTGATGTCAGTAAGTAAAATTTGGTTCAATGAGATGAAAGTAATTTTTGGTGAATAGTAACTTTTTACTTTTATTTACCACGGTTAAAGGTAAATAGGGTAATTAAGGGTAAAAATGATATTAATATTACCATAGCACATGTCCTAATCCTATTTGACAAGTTTAGCTCGACCAAAAACAACCTTAAGTGTAAATTATTATCATTTAGGCCCACTTGGATTAGATTAGGACATTTATTATTATTTAATTCAAAGAAGAGTTAAAAGAGTTAAAATCAAAGTTTATTTACTAAAACATTTTTAATATAGGGTTATAAATAATATAATTTCGACTATAAATATTAATTATAAATCTAAAAATATTTCATACATAATGGTATTTTATTTGTAATTTTTATACTTTAAATTATTTAATTTATTTATGACACAACGATGATGCAGTAATTACATTTTCAAGAAAATATTAACATAATTGATGTTATAAATGCCCAAATAAATATAATTTGAGACTTTTTATGACATAAACTAATTTTATAGGTTAATATGACATGTTATTGTTGATTTAAGTAACTTTTTTCGAACTTATAATTCTGTTAGAAATTTCATAAAAATCATGTACCAAATAGTGTCAAAATTGACATAAATTAGTTTTTAAAACAAATATTATATTATTAATTGTTATTTAATTCCTAAAAATCTAAGGTTCGGCCAAATGACTTAGATAAGGATATATATATTAATAATAAACAACTTGGGGTTCGTTTTTCAATTTATTGTAAGTGTATTAACCATATAGTGTAAGAAAACAAAAAGTCACGGTAAAAGTTAAATTAGTTAACTTAGAGTTAAATCTAATTGATAAGGTTACAATAATAACCTAAACTTGTCTAAATACTATTGGTTTATAGTATTTCGACCCATCCCCACTTTAACTTCGAAATAAGTCCCTTTGGAACCTTTATAAACCGATTTTGACTTTAATATAAAATAATATTTTGAGATATTCCTAAGGTGCCCCTCTCCTCCCTTATAAAAGGGCACCTCCTCCACCTCCTCCTCACACAAATTTGAGCACTAATGCTCGGCCAACCCCTTCCAAAATCCCTTCTCCACTTCCCTAGAATAATCCTAGAGGTCCTGGTCTTCTTCAAATACCAATCTTAGTTCCCTAAGTGGTGGATTCAAAGAGGCATTTCAAAGAAGAGTTAATATCCATTACCAATATTTTCAATTTCTTTCTTCTTCAACTTCTTCTTATTTAGTTGTTTCATGATAAAGTAATAACATCAGTATTACTTACATACTGATATGTTATTATAAATATGAAACAACCCTAATTCACCTTCTATCCATCCTACGGAAAAATGAAATCACCGCGCGTGCGTACGTACGGAATACCGTCTCCACGCCGTGGTGTAATCTATTTTCCACCATCACCTTACAAGGATGGGTATAATGGTGTAATGAGTAACTATATATGATTATTATAAATTTATATTGATACTGAAATAGTATAAATACACTTAAATACAATTCCACGATCATGGGAACAATATCATCGCTCGTGCGTACGTACGGAATACCGTCTCCACGATGTGATGCGACTCGAACTACATGATCATCATTACATAGTAATTATATAAATGAATTGAATGAATAAATATGATATATGTTACACTAATACCATTCTGGATATAAGGTATCTATAACCTTAAAAGAAGAAGAATAATTTATTCGGCAAAACACGCATAAGAACAAAAGGCAATAAAGACCCGAGTAACAAGTAACAATGAAATATTACTAATAAGAAGCTAATAATATGACCTTATATGATATCATATAAGTATGTATGATTCTGGAATAAGTCAATAACATTATTTAAACCATTATACAGGAGCTTCAGACACGTACAAAGAAAATCGGACCTAAGGTAAGGGAAATATCAAAATCTCATTTTTATCCGAGATTGTTTATACTTTAGTATTTACTGGGGTGTATTTTATCATCCACATCCATGTTTCCTCAATATGTAATATTATTTCCATCCACCTATAATTTTTTAAATCCAATTTTACCTTTCGGTGAGATTTTAATAAAATATATGAAAGGAATCTTTTGTCGTTTTTCGTACGAGGTACTTTTTGACCTTTCCGACAAAAGTACGTGAAGAATGTTTTCTAATCTTATACGGCGTGAATGGATTTTTAAAACATTATTTCAAAGATTATTCCTTTACAAGTTTTCAAGTTTATTTTTAATAAACATATTGTAGTTTAAAATTTTATGACATGTTAAGAAAGGAAAAGTGTTTTTGAAGTATAAAGGATATTTTCCTCAGAATGATTTCAAGTGTTTTATCAAAATTATTTTCCATCTATGATAATAAAGGGTTCTATTTTTATCCCTATTATTACATTGATTTGTATATGTTGTGATGGAATTATTTTTATGAATTCCTTTATCATATATGAATTGTTTTATGATGTCATGATGTTTAAGATTCCTATTTTTATTACATAGGTTATGCAATGATGTATGATTTATGATTTTGGGGCGCACATAAGAATGGTATCATTATGAGATGGGTGGGACCTATATCTCCCTCCAATGAATTGGGTAAAGATTTTATATCTCATGAGATAGACATGGATGAAATGGTAGGTTATACCGGTTCAGTGAAACAGGACTAAAACGAAGATGACTCGGTTCAGAAAGGGACTTTGTCCACTAAAATAGTCTTGGAAATGAGTCTTGACTAACAAGAAATAATGATTATGTGTGTATGCCACAAAGTTTCATGTTTTAAGTTGTGATTATTGGGATTACATTTCACTTCTATGATTTATTCCATGTTATGATATTATGAGCTCTTTTGCAGGTTAATATTTCCAAAAGCTATATTCTTATGTATATGATGTGATTGATATTTCTTTTGTTTACCCTTACTGAGCATTTGAGCTCACCTTTTTATGTTTTCTTTTCCCCAGGATATAAAGAAAGGTTTTAGGAAAAAAAGGAAGATCATTATGGGAGATATTGAAGATCTTTCACCATGATTAGAATATTTTATTCCGAGTTTCCAAAGACACTAAACTATTACGGTCCTTGTGTGTGTGTTTTATTATGTACTAATTATTCCGCAAATGTAATGTAATATCTATGTACGTTAAGCTTCGGGTCTCTACAGGAAATTATTTCATAATTTTTTATAATACCAATTAATTGTATTCTCCACTTGTTATTAATGATATTTTGAAATTAATAGTACAAATTTCCCAATCTTTGTTAGTTAAAATTGTTTTTAAAATGTTTTAATAATTTCTATCTTTATTTCTCCCTTCAGTCAGAAATTCGTTTTCTACAAAGCCATGTTTTCCTAAAATGGTTTGAATAATTTATTATTTATCATTATTAAAATTATTTATTAAAATTAATTTTCCCCTATTTTTTCTTTTAATAATATTTTTTAAAATATCATTTTTATCAATTTCCTAAAAAAAATTTGCTAACAATTTTAAAATGAAAAATTAATTTTCGTTTTAACTTGTAGATAATTACCAATTCTCATTTACATGATTCTTCCATTGGAATTTTAAAAATATATTTGAGAAGAAATATTTTAAAAAATATATTTTGAAATAAAAAACTATTTTTTTCAAAACAAAATGTATATCTTCATCATGAATGTTTTAAATATATTTTAAATATATTTATTTTCATCAATAAAAACCCATTATTCTTACTCCAATGGGTATACGCCATATTGATACCATCCTTATTCTTCATCTGGATGGATTAGGATTATTTTTACTAAATATAGTATTTAAGTTAACTTTCATGATTTAATTGGTTAGTAGTTAGCATCCCCATTAGTTATTTACTGTCCCATGACCATTGAACAATAAATTTCACCTAAATATAGACATTATTTATGATATATAGGTTTATTTCTTAAACCATGTACCATTTTTACTTACGATATTTTATTTGAATGTTATTTTATTTTCCAGGGAATTGATAAATATATATTATTTAAACAACATTTATATTTGATAGGGAACAATATTTATGAATTAAATTTATTTTTTGATGTATATGGAATTCTTTGGACTGGTATGACATTTTTTTAAAAAAAGATGATTCATTGGCCCCTAAAGACCAATGGAGAATTATTATCAAATGAAATTTTATAGGAGAATAAAATACAGGATTGTATTACAATAATTTTCTTGTAAGGAGATAAGATTAGTGGAGAGGTCTTCAAACTAGGTGATGTCTTGATTTACTCCCATGTTGGATAGGCCATCTACAACTATGTTTGCCTCTCGATAAACATGTGTGATGATATAGTTGAGATCGATAAGTGAATGGGTGCATTCCATCCAACAGGTAGTAACTAGCCATGAAAGATGTGTTATGCCATTCAAAATCTCCAGAATGATGTTCATTGTGTCACATTCAATACAGAGGTTGTTCAACCCAAATAATATGGAGATGAAAATATCATGTATTAATCTCATCATCTCAGCTTCAAGGGAGGTTTCGATGCGACATCTACCTATGAATCATCCAAGGATCTGACCGATGAGATTCTTAAAGAGAGACCCACATGTCTTAGGTCCCATATTACCATAGGAGGCTCCACCAATATTAATTTTCAACCATCAACAAAGAGGAGCTCTCTGGAACACCTTCAGAGTGCATTGAGATTGATAGAAATGTCCATTAATCTATAGACATCATAGGATTCCAATGTCATCCATAGTGTTGTGTAAATTTCCCTTTTTCATCGAAGCAGCTTCATGTATGGAAATAAGGATCCACATCAGATCTACATTTTGATTGAGTGAGAAATTGTCATTAATAATAGAATTTCAATCACACCAGATCACATGTTGGAGCATAGAAATTACAGCTAGTAAATGCTTATTTATTTGAGGAGAGACTTCCATTTCTACACATTTCCTTAATTGGGTTTCAATGGAGTCAAGAATCAACCATCTTCAGAAAATAATGTCAAGAATATAGTTCCAAGGATAATAATTAGCAGCATAAGAATGAAAGAGGTGGTTAGAATCCTCTCTGTGTGGATTATATATTTTTATCACTTAGAGCATAGATGAATTCCAAAAGATTGAAGGCAAATCTCTATGGGAACCCTGTTGTGAGCTAGTTGGTAGGTGATATTGAATCTTGAAGACTTTATCCAAGTATTGTTCAAATATTTTATCCAAATTCAATCACTTATGGAGTTTCTGAAATAATTATTATAGAAATTTTTTGAGTGAACCACACTATTGTGAGCAAGTTCCCAAATTAAGATATCATTAGCGTGAGAGAAAGAGTAGTTTTCAATGACATTCACAGTAGTATCAGGGAGGTGATTGAGTTGATATTTTAGAATTTCTCAAATAGAGAAGGGGCACTCTCATGGGTTTGATCGGGAGATATCAAAGAAATTAAATGCGTGCCAGTCTAGCTATCCAACCAGAATATCATGGAGGTGTCTTTGGAGACCATCTATCAAGAATTATTCATAATTTTGGAGAAAGAGTGTTTTATGGATGGCCAAATGGAGGACTTAATGAAATATGTATTTCCCATCTTATGTTTGTCAAGAAATCTATTTTGAGGAAGGTAATAGATTCAGAGGTATTGTGAAAAAGGTATCAAGTGATTCTAGTTTGAAGGGCATCATTAAATTACTTTATATTTTGAATTCCAATACCAACTTTTTCAATGGGCTTGAAACAACTTGTCTAGGGTAAATTCAAAAGATTTATTTCTAGAATAATGCCATTCCACTTGAATTTATTTATGATGGTGTTTATTTTTATGATAAGACCAATAAACCCTTTATATACCATCATGGAGTAATTCATCTTGGAGATAGTAGTGGATTTTAAAAGGAAATTCCTACCTTCCACAGAGATAGATTTACCAATACAAGAATTGAGATGGTTTAGAACATGTTCAACTTTAATCGCAATGTGTCAAGACTTGTGTCCGCCCCAAAATATGGGAAAACCAAGATAAGTGAAGGGGAGAATAACTTATTTTAAGCCTAAGCCACAGATAATGTTATATTTTCAGTCAGGTAGAATGTTCCACCCAAAGAAGATGTAGGATTTGTTCCAACTAATGGATTGACTAAAAACCTCTTCATAGTGTGATAGTGTTGTTTTGAGGTTATGAATGTTTCTCTTACCACCTTGAAGGAAAAGGATGATGTCATCATCATAAAAAGGTTGGTAGGAGCATTCACGTACCTATAGACATGGATGGTATTCATCTCTTTATAGTCCACCAGATGGGTAATAAGACAACTAAGATAGTCTTCTCTTATCAAGAAATGAATAGAAGAGAGGGGGTCGCCTTTCCTGACACCTTTGATAAACTTAAAATATCCCTTGGGTGATCCATTGATCAAAATGGAGATAGACACCGAGTTGAACATAGTTTTGATTACAATTATAAAAGATGTACTAAAACCAAAACATTGAATAACCTTGAAGATAAGGCCACAATCCATGGTTTCAAAACCTTTTATGATGTCATGTTTAATAGCAATATTACCTCCTCTATTATCCTTATTCAATTTATTGACATACTTAGAGGAAAGACAGAAGTATTCTTAAATCTATCTACCCATAATAAAACAAAATTGGTTCTAGGAGACAGTTTTTTTTGTGATAGTTAAAAGTATTTTTGAAATTATTTTAGTGATGATTTTATATAGAGTGTTAATAAGAGTAAGGTGTCTTATTTAAAAGTTATAAAAGAGTTGATTTTAACTATATGGTTTATTTATTGAGTTGGATCAGTGTTAAGGTCAAAGATTGTGTTCTTTTTTGAATATCATTGAGTTATTCCTCAAGAAGAATGATGTTATTGTTAATTTGTTTAGCTTTATAGCTGCACCATGTTTTTAGAATTTGTCTGAGATGTTTTAATTTGAAATTATAGGAATAAAAATCATTGCTGTGTGACATTGTAGACCAATATTTTTGGATAACATTAGTGCAATCGACATCAGAGAACCACACATCATAAAATCTAGAAGGCAACTGGGGTTTAATGTCTTTGGGGGAGACATTGAACATGATGGGTCGATGGTTAGAGTTTATCCTATGAATAGTGGTGGTGGAGATGGTGTCCCATTTATTTAAAGTGGGGAAATTCATGAAGGATCTATCCATATTGGAAGAAACCATTCTATTTTAATTTATTCTATACTAGGTGAATTTCACACCATTGGGATTAATTTCAATGGGAATGATGTCTTCAATTGAAGCATTAAATTTTGTCATGGAAATAGAGTAATGTTATAGTCTAATTTTCTTACCTGAGTTGAGAATGGAATTAAGGTATCCAATATGAAACCAAGGAGAATTAATATTAGTTATTAGATATGAAAGGTCCTTCCATATAGTTCTCCATTCTTGGTATCTATTCTTAGCATAATCAAAAGGACAGAAATGGTTTGTTCCATTAGTATTAATGTTGCAAGTAAAAAACATTGTCAATGTCATTGAAAATACTAACATTATATAAAGAAGAGTTGGAAAAATCCACAGATATTATAAATTGTATGTTTTGTTGATTTCCCCAGTAAAAACAAAATTATGCTAGTACAAATGAGATTATTTAGAAGAAAATGTAATTTTTGATTCAGTAATAGAAAAATTAGATGGGTTTCTCCCACCTCTATTTTAAATACACTTGTGAATGGTCTAGATGGTAATGGATCTAGGTAATAATGAAACCTGGAATCTTTAAATATAACATTTATTTCATTTAGAGTCAATTATTATTATCCATGATATTTTCTCTTTGAGAAAATCTATGGATTCATTTCAACCTCAATATTTTGATTAAATGGAATGGTTTTCAGTTATTTTCATTTCCATATTTATTATTCATTATCCAGTTATATACATTTCATGTGTTTTTAGTTATTTACATTTCCATATTGAATATTCTGTATAAATTTATTTTGAATGGAGTTTGTTCTTAGTTATTTACCTTTACATACTGATTAGGCATACTGATTCACTATTAACTCCACTACACTTAAAAACTACTGAGAATTTGATATCATGTTTAGTTTCTTTCCTTTTCCCTAGTTTTCATGGTGTTCACTATGACAGATATTCCATAATACACTAAATTTAATAGTTCTATTCTTGAGGTTATTTTTTATTAAAAATGTAATTTATATATATATTTTTTAAAAAAACTCATGTATGTATCCTATAGCAAGAGCACTAAATAGTTTAGTCCTTCAGGATGAGGTTTCCTTGTATCTTATTGTAGTATAATGTTTGCAGGCACCGGCTCTTGGCTAATGGGCTTGGGGTCACTGTATAAAGGGGGGATATCAGGTATGTTCCTACAATGCATCATATTTTTTCATCTAGTAATGGCTAAATTAGACAATCAGTTTATTTTCATAAGATATGGATGATATATTATTAAATTTTAAATTTTTTTTGGAAGTAGTATGTGGGGATTTCACACTAAGTTGGACATCATTCTTTCTTTAGGTCTTGTCAAGAGGGAATCCCATGTCCACAACATGGGGTAGGGTTATATTTTAATGTCATGGGAAAGGATGTGTTAACTAGTGTGAGTGGGGATACAAGGAGGTGTTGTTACAGGGAATATCCCAAACAAACCTTGCATTTGGAAAATTTAAATTCATGATGATCTGACCATGAATCATAGTTTATGATTATATAATTTTTACCAAAGGGTGAGAAACCCAAAAGGGCTACGTGTGGCATGGTGGAATGAAGACCCAATTTTAATTGAGCCACATAGGCTCTGGTTCCACAAATACATTCCCATAGAGGCTTTCCCATAGTTTAAAGTCATGATGCTTTAACATAGACACACCTTTTAATTTCATAGTGTTTAGAATAAGCACCTAAATACCCCAGAAGGACATACACGACATGAAAGACTAATTACCTTATGTCAATTGAGGGCCAAGGATCACAATATCGTGCAATAAATTCCATGCACCATGGTGAATAATTTAGGGTTATAATTATTGGACTGGGGATTCCATGTTAATGGTCCTAAAATTTTTCCCTTGAGGGATGAACCTATAAAGAGGATATGTGTGGTGTGAAAGAGTGTAAAAGATAAAATTATTAAGGGAAAGGGAGTCTTGATTCCAAACACCACTTTCCTAGGATGACATATACGTATTATAGTTTCATGGTTATAGGAATTATGCCTATATTTTGAGGATATATATAGTTCAGACCATGACACATGCTTTAAGGTCATATAATATGAACCATGAGGGTTTTTCTACTCAAAATTTCAATGGGGAAACCCCTTCTCAAATACTAATCCCATGTTAGATGTTCTTAGTATGATATTCAAATGGTTGAAAGGAGTTCGAATTACTTGAAAGGGAGAATAAGAAGAGGGGTTCGAAACAGATGAAAAATAAAATAACGAGTATTGAGACATTCAAGACATGGATCATGAAATAAGGGAATAACTGATTTTTGGGGAACAACTGGTGACTATGTTCAAAACATGTGTCATGTACCCTCTTCAGTTATAAATGAGGAGAAAAAATGTTAGATCTATTGTTGACTGGGTTTAAAATATGGGATCTTCTATTTTATACTAAATAACCATTGATGTGTATTCCCTTGACAATAACTGATCTACTGTATATAAGAATCAGTCAATTATTGAGCCTTTTCAAATTTTATTATGATGGTGATCTAAATCGAGGAAAGCTCAAAGTGCTAGATACATTGTGCAGTTAGAGTCTGACACCAATAGGATAACATCCTCTTTATAGAGAGTGTTATATCATCTCACATTATTAAGAATTTTAGTTTCCATATGGGGTAATGTGTGATTCATCTCATATTTATTTTATGAGTCTTCTCATATTTAGGCAGGGTAAATTACAATACCATACATATCATATGAGGCATCTCGATATAAAAAGGGTAATGTATGATTCAACATTGTGTGCAGAGGACATTCAATTAGTTAGTATTAATTGTTGTAACTAGAACTATAGGGAAGGTTTCTTATTTATAGTCATGTGGAACTGACCAGGGCCTATGGGTTTCCCAAGATGGTTCGTGTGACATGAAAAAATGACAACCCTTCATGAATGCTGAACCAAACTGACATTTCACCAACTAAAACCCTATCAAACCAAACCCTGGGTCAATATTGTGAGCTTGAATAGATAGGAGGGACCCATTAATGAGTTGATGAATGGGATATACCCAAGTTAAAATATTTGGGTGTCACTACATATCCCATGACTATTAGAATCAAGGCACACATTGTTATGAGACACGACATTCTAGAAGACTGACGCTGGAAGGGGGATACCCTATCAAATGAGGATACCAAATTTTATCACATGATTATATGATGCATCCTAAATCTATATATGGTAATTATATAGATTAAAAATGTGTTCATTGGATGATTTCATACCATATTTTTCATGTGGGGCATCCCATTTTAATATGGGGTGAAATCATCCTTCATTATGAGGATTACATGTTTTTCACACAGTTGGATCCCAATTTAATATCATGAAATAGGGATTTATGTGTAGGTATTATGCACTAATATTCCAATTGATATCTATTTCTAGGCTATAAGGTAATTTCATACCATTTATGGATAAATTTAAATGAATGGGGAATATACAGAGAAAACATGCTCATGGGAGCATTTTCCGGGAGACAAAAATACATGTAACATATAGTTTTATGAAGAATATACCACTATTCCCAAAGTAGTATAGTTTATGAAACAATATGTTTCCCATGGGGATATAAATTAGGCCACACATAGTTTATGAAATTGGGTGAAGGTATAGGCTTCAATATGGATGAAGTGAACCATGTGAATGAGAGGTGAATATACATAGTTTACGGTTATAACACATGGACCCTATAGTGGTTGCTTCATGTATTTTAATGTGGTTTTTAATTAGAGGTGATTTGAATGGTGTCAAGGATTCCCTGCACCACATGAAGAAATCTTGAAGTCATCCACACACATTTTATGTTCATATGATATATTCCATGGAAATCTCTTTAAAGTCATGTTTCTTGTACTATGTAGGATCTTTTTGTTCCATGGGTATATGTGTGTTATGAAAAATGTAGAACCTGGAATTAATGGAGAAAAAGGAATCTCATGTACCACACATATACTAGGAAGAAAATTGAAACAAATTTAAGTTCGTAATGCACAGACAATGAGGAAAACATTTAATGAAATGATGCCTAGAATTAGGGGACATTGGTCTCAAGGGTTTCAATGTGGTATGAGAGAGGTAAAACCCGGCATGAAGGGATCCAATGGGGACCACGTACCACATTTATAACATGATATATAATGAAAATAGTCTAATTTAATAAATCATGGACTCTAACTTGAGGCATGTGGTGAAGGGTTGATAAATTTACGGTCATGCCAAAAGGTGAGAAGTCATGTCATTGATGAGTATCTTGTGATGATGGGAATGAAGAAATGTGTGGTTTTGATACATGGAATTATAGGAGTCCATCACTTGTGGGGTAAATACTCTCATGATATGGAATATAGGCAACCTAAATTCTTGGGATATCCCATGTACAAAGCATGGGGTAAGGCTACATTTTGATGTTATGTGTAGGTAAAACTTATTTTTGATCATCTTTTATCTCGTGATGCATCCAGTATTAAATCTATGTATGATCTGTTTGATCATCCCATACATTTATATGTGAATCTTAGTTTTTATATTAGGTAAGATCATCTCTCACTAAGAGGCATCCCAGTATTATATACGGTAATATCATATATTATCATCGTGTGTTGAGGATGTGAGGCTCTATAGTTTAAAGACATAAAAATCAAACAATAGGGACTACAAATAGTGTAAGGACTAATGATTAGACCTTTTTAAGTAGTTTATGGTTTTATTTCAGGGAACATAGGATCATTTTTTTTATGGTCATACATTTTTTACCCTTAGATCTTATTTTTTATGGTTGTAGAGTTTGGACCATGGCTGGTGTGCCTCAAAGAGATATGTGCTGTATGGTAGTGTGCCAAACCCATCATGAATGAGGGCCATAAAGTCTCAAAATAGTGAAATATAATCTTGAGAAGGATCACATATAATTTTAAGTCATTATTCTTGGAATTTCACTCCCATAAATGAATTACTTCTAGAGAAAACTATTGTTGGTGGGAGGTGTGATATTCTCTTCATCCATGGTGACCAAAGAGTATGCTCCACTGAAATAGAAATTATGAATGATGTAATTTATTTCCCTCTTTGTATCCAAAATTAGTTTCTTCTATCAATGTATTATCAAAATTCCTAGAACTAGTATCATGCCACCTTGCAGGATAGAGCAGAGGTGAAACATCTTGTGGAAAATTATCCCCCCCTATTTTGATGCCTCTATATATTGTGAAAATTTGGGAACCTTTTCTTTTGAGAGATTACAACTCACTTGTATGGAAACATATCTTTATTTATGGAATAATATTATTGTAAAAACTATTATGATCTATGCAAATATAACCTCAATGGATAAGACATCCTCAGTTTTGTACACTATGGAATATGGGGTCACCTGTGTAGAATTATATGTTTTCATCTGATAGTCCCATAGGGTGTTGGAGAGATTTTATGGAAAAAATTTTATTTTTCTAGACCACAATATACTACATAATCTTAGAGATTTTATTTTTAAATTCCTAAATATTCACATTTCTCTGGGCATTATAGTGGGAAGTACAGTTGGATCAAATATTTTAAATGGAATACAATTTCCTTATCTCAAAATCCTGGGAGTTTGTGATATTGTCTATGAGAATAGTGTGAGGAACTCCAAATTGATGGATGATATGGGATCCCAAAAACTCGATCAAAAATCTATCCTTGAATTCCATGGGAGTAATTAATTCTTCTCACATGGATAAAAAATATTTCACGGTCAGAATAAACCTTCACAAGAAATCTATATCTAGAGTGTATGATCCAACAACATAGAGTGCCATTATTATGAAGGGATACAAATAAATTGTGGTGTGGAGGATCTCTAGTTTTCAATTAACAAAGTTCAGTTTTATTTTTAATCTATGATACCTCTTGGAAAATTCAATGCGGTGATGGACTATGCTAATCTAGGAAAAGCCCAATCTCTGAATCAGGAGGGAGAGTTTCAATCCTACCAAATGGAAGCCACTTGACTGAGCATATAATTCATTCAGTTATCTCATCTAATTGGATTTAATATACAATAAACCCATCAAATCTATATCTATAGAGATTCTAATCAAGGTTTGACCCTCTACAATGGGTGAACTATGTTTCATTCTGGCAGACTCACTCACATTCATCTTGATTTATTAAGAGAATACCATGCTAGAGAAACTCAACAAAAGGATTTTTCTAATCATGCATTTACTCTACTATGGGGGAACCTAGGGGTCCTATTATAGAATAACTAAGAGATATACTGTGTACTTATTTCAAATTAGCATTATCTAAAATGGTGTTGGTGATGACCCTTCAGTGTGCCAAATCAATGAACAAGTCATCCATGCCAGGCTCAATGAGGGACATGGCTAAACTGGATAAGGTGTTGACTCCACCATTCTGCAAACAAGGGACATGAATCAAATAAAAAAAGGTCTTATAATGGTCTATTACCTAACATGTTCTCCCCAATATGAGAAATAGCTCTTTGTTTTTGATGATGTAGTCCCCATTAATCTATTTTATGACTAGCTCAAAATCTCCCTTCACATGTGATCATGGAACATCAATATCAAGGGATAGCTCGGTACTAGTGATGAGAGGCTAATCATCTACCCCATTGTCTATATATAATTCTAATAATATGAATTATTATGGTAGAATGGTCTATGCAGAAGTGATTAAGACAATTCCTAGACCCACTCTGTTGATCTTAGAATCATTGAGCCTTCTATCGGTTGGGATCCAGGAGTCCCCATCAAAATGAATCTTCCAACATGGTATATCCTAATGAACTGAAAGGTTAGCCTCATATGGTAAATCAATTTATATGGGATTTTATTTATGGGTTTTATGGGAGACTTGGACGTCTTCCAATGACTGACCCTTGATGGCCTTTTCTAGAATGAACCAGATGTTGAAAAACCAAATGATCACCACCCACCATTCCAAACATCCCATTAACATGTGTAAATACATGATATATTTCTATAGGACCAATCAAGACATTAATGTTATCTCATGATACTGTAGATAGTGTTGAAACATACTCACTGAAAAAATAGTTTAAGGTATCTCCTCTTTCTTGGGGATTATATGGCTTATGTGTCAAGGATAATGTGATCGAGATAGTAAAAACAATTTTCTCTACCATCATTATTCTTTTGGGAAAGAAGGTCATCAAGGGACCATTATTGGGTGCTCATGTTGAGTATAAGAGGATTCCTAGAGATGGGTGTCATCCTAACCAGAACCGGTAGAAGATACTACTTGATTTCTTCAAACACGACCGAGAATTACTCATCCAAGTAGTGTGTAATTCCTTTCTTCAAGAGACTTGAAATGTAATTACACATACATGATACATTCATGATGAATCGGTGTATATATGTTGAGTCTTCAAAGGGGATTCATAGATCCTTAATGTTTCTCTTGGGATTAAATTGGTGGGTTGACTTGAGATTCTTTTGTTCGATATCCATGCCTCTATATTTTATGATGAAGTAGGGATTCATCCTAGAGATAACCCTGAATGGACACATCATGGTGCTCATCTCCAAATTTAAAAGAACATAAAAAGATGAAAACTTTATCATGGTCTTTGAAACGGTTCTAACACTGGTGACATTTTACCACCATGTTATCCATGATGCATTCCACCAATGTCCCATGTATAATTTTTAGGATGGTTTTTACAACCTATTGATAGATGGATCATTCATTCTTCTGGCCGGTGTGCATCAATTGATAGAAGAAGGTACTATATGTTTCACTGAAGGTGGTGTAATCTTAATACTTATGTTCCATACAAATCTCATTGTACCTAGATAATCCATCTATAAAGGATAATGCTAGTAATTTGGTTGTAGCATCAATCAACTACTATATCACTAGAAGGGGAAAATCCACCATAAAAAATTGCAGTTTAGGTCCCAAATTTTGATATAGAATCTAATATTCCCATTATTATTGTAGAATTTTATGGTGTTTTTATCCATTTAGGGTATATAACATCTCATATTGTGTTGGATTTGTTAATGTTAACAAACATGGCCTCAACCATGGCACTCTGATAGGGGTGCGTCTTTCTGGGAGGATGCTTGAACTAATAATGACTCACTGGAAGACCAAGATGGTGGATAGAGAAAAATGGTTCCAATCCTATAATATCATCATAAATACAAGTTAATATATAATAATGTTTCATTAGGAAAGACACATATTACTACTACACCTCTGGAGACATGGATTCACTAATCAACATCGACCTTATATTTCAATCTACCCCAAGGTTTTCCTAAATCAACTCATCAATAATTCTAGTTTCACCCTCTTAATATATTGGTTTGAATAAATAATGATCTTATTCATCTTATAATGGTTGGAAACTAGTTTGATAAGGTGGTTCATCAATGCTAGTTAAAATAAGAAAATCACTAGTTCCTACATAGGAAGACAAAAAATTAAGATAGAGGGGTTCTTGATCTGATAAAACTATGGAGACAAAATGCATTGGGACAATTACATCTATCCTCTTATTATATGTACTATTCATTGTGTAAAATAAATAGTGTGGTTCTAGATTCCAATTTATCATCCATGCCCTTCAAAACAAGTGGGAATGCTAATAAATGTTGGTTGTTGGGTGAATCTCTCACTTATTCATAGGAGTAAGGGCCTATGGTATCACCTGGTCCAGCCTTATGTAGGACTATAATGTATATCCATGGACATTAAATATTTTTGTGAATACTGAAGAACTTTTCCCTGGAGATAACAAAGAAACCTCCATTTTCTGGTATTGTAGATTACTTTCAATGAATCAGGATAATGAAACTACCTTCTATCTCTACCGACAAACTAACCATTGATTTCTTCATACCATTAGTGTCCTAAACTATGTTGGCTTGAATGCGCATACACTCTTTCATGTAGTATCTAAAATCTATATAGTGGTCTTCATAGGATTTGAAGGGAAACACATCATTCTTGAGTACCCGAAATCAACTATTGGGGGAGTACATGAGGCATTGGAGATATGAGGGGACATCTGCATGAAAATGAAACCAGGGCCTAACCAACAACACATTATATGTGGAATACATTGATTCTACAATTAATTTAGTGATATATACCATACAAGAAAATTGTTTATTCAACCAAACCTTACCATAATGTTTTTTATCACTCGTTTCATAACCCAGAATTATCAGTTCGAAGGGATTCAGATCTGATTTGGTCAGTCGTACCATGTGGAGCTTTTGGTTTTGGATTATGGTAATCGATGATCTAATGTCCATGAGGAAAAAGAATATATCCACACAATAAAACTATCCTATAATGTATAGTGGTTTTATGTTCCCTTAAATGAGATCTTTGTCACCTTCACCATATAACATGATGAAGGCTTGGAATTTATCTTGCTCAACCTCCTCTTAATAGTAGGCCACTAAGGTAGCTGCCACAACATCAACCTTGAGAGGTATTTAAAATGCTTCTTCAAGGGCCTCACAAATTTAATTCAGTAATATGATGGTATTGATTATATAAATCCCTATAGTAATTCCAAATAGGGGCTTAAAAATGTCATAAATTCTTTACAAGGGCGTAATTTCACCCACTGGGGGTACAACAGATGATTCTAGCTATACCAATATGTTCTGGATAGTGTTGGAAATAATATTTTGGTTTATGTTTTACATTCTCTATTAAATTTCATGTTTATTTTCAGTTGGATGAGTTTTGGAATTATTTGGATGTGACTGCTTATAGACTAGTCTCAGGTAGGAAACTCTATCAACTAATATGCCTAGCTATTGAGGAGTTTCTAATAAATTAGGCTAGGATTATAGTGCTTGTTGTGCTCAATAAAAAACTACTTCCTAGTCTCAATAGCCATCACAATTCAATGTGCAACCCTTCCCTGAGAATTTTGGAGAAACTCATGTCATCGACCTTTCCTTCAATGGCTTCATCCAGAGGAATCCATTGAATTTACATTATATTCATCACTATCAAGAATTATGATGTAGTCTAACTACTTATAAAAATTCATAGAGGCATATTCATTCTCATCAATAGTGATTTCAATCAGTTCGTGTTAGACCCTAGGCCTGACTCCCAACTCAGGGTATTTGAAATCACTGATGGTGTGACATAACTTTTTCATTGGTGTGGGACTCTAATCTCTAATACCCTATCAGAACATGAAATTTTGAAACATGGAGGGTTGTGGTGTTGATGATAAAGAAAAAGACTATGGAGGTGAGGAAACCACATGAGGCTTTGGATTTCATAAATGAGAAAATTTGACACCATGGGCATGGTAAATAGTCTTGGGAGCCAACTTGTCATCAAATTTCTACATCGTTGTGTTGTAATCCTATTGGAATACACTAAGTCCTTCCCTATTTTTGTTAGGATCAATGTAAATATTTTTCACAAAAAACGGGATATCACCCAAATAAACCATGTGATGATCCATATTTTCCATGATCAAAAACATAAACACATATAATTCCTTGATAGTATGTCTGAGGATCCTATGTTACCAGAAACAGATGAGGTGATCATTATGTCTATCCTCCTGGGGATTCTTTCACACTAACAAAATTAGAATCCCCTTCTACAAGGAACCGAAAAAGGTTCACAAATCCTACATGTCATTAAAATAATATTCTAGATTCCATCTATCTAGAAAAAGAAATTTGGGAGCACGACCTTGATGAGGGGATGAAGACACATTTTTTCATAATGGAAGATACACTTGGAAGAGAGGTTCCTAATGATTCTATGATGGGTGAGGATGTACTTGATAAGGTTATAAATGAAACAGAGGAATGAGAAAAGGTTCCAATATCCATTCCTGATTAAGGGATTCCACATTTGTGGTGATAGAAGTCACTACCTTAGAATGTCTTCTCACATTATCTAGAAGATGTAACAGATGTGACTATCTATTCATCCAAAGGGAATCTTCCAATCACTGGGTCTTATCAGAATATTCTTAGATCCCTCCAAGAATATTCTACATCATTAGGGTAGGGAATAGATCATTTCTGAGATTCCCTACACACATCTTTAGAAGATGTTATTCAGTTAGTGGCTTGTTGAGTGAGTATGTGAGGCCTTTCATATGGGAAAAGAAGTCTTTGAATCACTCACCAAGAAATTATTTTCACTGTAATAGGTAATAAAATCATGAATTGTATATAGTGGAGCTGAACTAGAATAGGATCTATTTGTGGAGTTATTCCCAACCAGCAATGGACACTATATGTAGCATGTTGTTCCAGATAAATTAATATCCTTCCAATGTCTGAACAAAACATTGATGCCTGGAGGCCTTCTTCTGTATTGGGGTTCACAAAATTGTTCCACAACTTGAGATGATGAGTTTTAAGTGCTAAAAAGGGTCACCCATCATATTGAATTTTCCAAATATAGGATTCCACATGCGATGCTTCTCTAGTACATGCACTAATCGACAGGGAGGTCAGTGATAAAACATTTATTCTCTTCAAGATGTAAGAGAAGGGTGGATACAAGGGGATCTACCACATTTTTTCAATAAATATTAATTTATCAGATTGCTCAAAAATCTCCTTGACCTTTTTGAGGTGTTGAAAAGTGGGTTGTATTACCTAATTGGAGGTATCCCTAAGACCACATGTCTACCACTCTAATAGTCTTCACGATACTATCACATACCGTGTGGTGGATCTTCAATGTCAAGATTTATATTAAATCTCCTATCCAAATTATAATCTAAAATTTTGGGATGACCATATATATCATAATGGTAACCAGAAGGGAGCCATAATCATTGTCAGGTAGGCAAGGTTTTCATAAGATAGGGATGATGTGGAGTTAACTGTATTTTTCCTATCCTATAATATGCTGATACAGAGACTCCTATTACATAATGTTACATAGATCTACGAGGCTCCTAAAACCTCATTTTTGCAGAGTACAGAGGTATCTATACATCTCATGGTTTTGATATACGGAAAATTTTGCTAACTCATCCATTCAACACTGCTTTTCAATGGCCTCGAGGTGATCCAAACTACACGGTTAGGTAAAATGATGGTTGAGGATGTGGTGAAACATTACCCAGAAGATCTTTTAGAAACTCATGTGTTGGCCCTTATTAAGAGACTCTGGGGTGTCAAATATTGGAGTTGGTTGCAGCCATATTACCATAGAGAGTAGGTCTATAACTTAAAATTCTAAAAATACCTCTTCCATGGAGGAATGATAATGATCTTGGTGATCCAAAATACTGAGTAGTATAGAAAAAGGTGTGGATGCTGGCATGAATGTGGATTAGTTCTATGGCTAGTTGACTGGAATAGGAGTCACTATGCAATTCAATTATTCATTACACATTGGGACATCGGGGGTAGTTCTAACCGAATCCAAACATCTCTATAGGATGAGGTTTTATGCACATCCTCATGTGCAAGGGTTGTGGCATTCATTTGTGTATCTACAAAGTTCTCATTATCTGATTGTGTTAGTAAAGACCCAAATTTCAATCCCATATCTACTTTAGAGGTAAATATAAGGTATACTATTGTAAAGGGAGGTGGATCCATTATGAGCTCGTGGAAGTGTACTAGAACATTCACATCATGAAAGTACTTACGGAGGGATCTAGGGTTCCTATAGATCTCTGATTCTAGGATGGTAAACCTTAGTCATCAGGCTCCATCCCCTGACTATGGGAGCTGGGGTGGGGACTCCATCATTGAGGAATATTTCCCCTTGGAATTTGATAGATCAATGAAATCCAAAGTGACTTGTTGTTTCTCATGATTTCTTCATCTATTGTGATTGTTCTCCATTCCGTCTCGGGATGGTTATCTTATGCATTGTTCATATTTACAATGGGTAAGACCGCCATGTTGGCTGGTGGAAACATGGGGAGGATCCCATCATTGGATGGTTGGGACATATAGGGGGACTCCCCATCGACTATCATTAGAGAAAGGATTACCTCTGCTCTGATTGTTGAAGGAGTGGGGATGAACTCCACTATGTTAGGAAGAATCATATGGATGAAATTCATGTTGAGAAGGAGTATAGGGAGTAACATTGTATTGGTAGTTTAATGAGTGGGGAGGAACTCAAATATTATTGTTTATGAAGAGTGTTGGAACACTGTTTGAGCTACTTATGACACAGGGTGGACCACCATGTTGGTTGTTGAAAGTGATGGAGGGCCTCCACTTGAGATGATGACATAGAATGCATGACCCTCAAACTGAGTGTCATCATCACAAGATTTCCAATTATGGATATTAGTGGTGGAAATTATTGAAATAGCCAACCATTCCTACATATGAGTTTGTAGTGTTCTTGATCCCAATCGTCTAAATATGGATCCATGTTGTCCTATTATAGAGACCTATAAAGATATATAGAGGAATACTAGAGTAATTGAATATGACCCTTGTTTAGAAACATCATGATCCTTCCCCTGATGTTGGCATCGGGTTCATCAGACTATAGCCATTAGATCAGGGGTAAAGTCTACCAACCATTAATTTTGTGGGTTTTGTTAGTGAGGGAACTAATATGTATAGGTGGGAGCCCTCCTGGGTATATCTTAGACTGTAGTCAAAGCGGGCTCATCTTGAGAATCTCCCACCACCTTGGCATAGGGGAGAGAGTATCTGGATCACTCCAAGGAGAGGCTCCTGAAGCGATTTAGTATTAGACTAGGTGTGGTTTCCCATTGTGCAGCCCTAAAGGGAAGCAGTGTTGATGAAGCACTGTTGCCCCATTGGTGATTGTGGGCCATATCCCTCATTTTAATTATCTCATCTTTCTCAAAAAAATGCAGGATGTTTTTGATAACCCTCCTCTATATTAACTCGAAGGGTGGGATGGGGCATGGGTTTCAGGTAGCTGAAGTCGTAGAAGATGTCGTGGAGGAAGAGGTGTTGTTTTAGATAGCCACATCACTATTTATCATACCTATCACATCAGTGCATTGAGTTAATTATTTTCCCTAACATGAATCATGTAATTAATATGGATTTAGTGGTTAGTGTAGGAACATGAACTGTAATTCAAAAAGACCCATCATAATCCAATCGTCCGAAAATGGAGATGAAACCATGTTAATGATGTCATAGAACAAGTAATCCAAATTTAATCTACATTGATGTACATGTGAGTTTCATTATGTGTCCACCGTTTTCTATTTGGGACTAATTTCTATAAGTTTTAATCCGATGACCTGAAAAATCATCTGGTTCCCTATGCAACTTGTCCACATATATAGGACAATAGTTTCAAATCGAATTCACCATTTTTGTTTCTGACACATTCATCAGGGCCAACCTATATGTTAAAATATGCACAAGATTTATCTTTCCCCACATTAACACATTCAAATTGTTTGAATATTTCATCACATTCATTAGTGATGTCTTATCCTTCATCATAATAGGATAATGGGATTTTTGTTCCTCTATGAACCAATTCCTCCATATATATCATTTCCTAGTTTTAGTATCCCTCATTGATTTATATCATGTTTTTGGAAATCATTCATAGAGACTTATCTATATAAATGATTGTTAAATAAATTGATTCAGTCTTGACATGGTGTAAATCATCGATTAGGAGAGTAGTCTCATTAGGAATATATGGGTATGTATAGCCACTAGGCTCATTCGTAACAATTTTTCTTAAACATAGGATATAATCTCATATGAAGAATATTATTTAAAGAATCCCTAGAATCTTATGTTGATCATGAGGTAATTGACTCAATGTTCATAATTCTTCTAGATATTTTTATTTTAGTAATCCCATGTTAATTGCATGGGATATGTATTCTAGGCCAGGTCACAAGTTCTATATATTATAGAGAGAGATCATAATTTCTAGTAGAGACGGATTAGGGCTTGATTTTAACATATTATATAGATGTTATGGTAGATTGAAACACCGCATGATTAATAATTAAAGAGGTGTCTCCATAGGAGTTAATATTGCACCCCTTGATAGATTACAAATGGATCAAAATAAACCATGGTGGAGGATCCAGATTTTTTATTTAGAATTCCATGTCGAGGTAAATCCAAGAGGTTTATCCCTAGGATGGAAGTTGTCACACATGGATAGTTTTCTCAGTAGATGAAAAGGCCCTATGGGGTCATGGAAAATGTTTTGGATAATAACTCCCTATGGAGGTGGATCTGGGAGGTGCATCCCTAGGGGTAAGTTTCCACACATGGGTTTACCAATGTCTGTATTGAACATTATTGAGGCTTCCTATGTAACATATTTTGAAGATTGGGATCAAATCCATGTAGTTCAATGTTCCAGTTTAATTTCATGTAGTAGGACTTGTCCAAGTAGTTTAACAATGTGTGTAATAATTCTCATGTTGTGAAATAAGTGTGGATTAGGTATGGTGTGGGGTTAAAATTTAAAATATACCCTTTATAAGATTATTTTTATTTTGGAAATTGTGTGTGGATTATGTAGGGAAGATTTCCTCTAGGGATGACCCGTAATCCTCTGGTGGTGTCCTGAACTCCGCGGTGAAAGAAGTTGTAATCCCATGATGAACATACAAGGGGAATACTTTTCACATCACATAAGGTAATACTATAATTTTATATCATGTGTTGAGGACTTTGTCATAGATTTTAACATTTTTTGAATTATAAATGGATCTAGGTAGTTTTACACCACGTAGCTCATACATGAGAGGACTCACTCCTCACCCATAAGGCTTACATAATCGTCACACATGTTCTATTTGGTGGGACTTGGCGTTGAAACAATCATGTAAGAGTGATCAATCATCTGGTTGATGTTATAGTCTATATTCTTAAAATAAACATGGTTTATAGTACCTATTCATAAAAGAAAAATATACTTTGGAATCTCTGGTCTCACATGGGGTGAAGTTGGTAATCATAGGAGTGGGTGTCACATATCACATAGGGAATCAAGGTGTAGCTGAAGTAGTTATTTATTTGTATGGGGGCATGTACTTGATCTTCATAAATGGATTACATCAGACAAGGACCACATGAAGAGGACTATAAGAGTTTCTTTATGAATATTGGAGGTTTTTAAGGAGGTTTTTGTGAATATTGGGGTCCTTACAATGTTCAATGGGTTCATGAAGGGGTATGCTTGTTGAACCATGGTGTCTCTACCTTAGAGTGAGGTCCTAGTTCACAAGAGAATGATTTGTGAAGGATGAATGCTTCATCAAGCCCCATATTCCTTTGATGGTATCCATCCTCTAAAAATGGAATAGGCCTTCATGAAAGGTATCTAAAATTTAGGTGGAGACTCTCAAGAACATATGATTGGGGGTTTCATGATGATTGGATACCTTGGTTGGTCCATTTTCTAATTTTTATGAATCTCGGATGGTTCCTGAAAAGGGATTGATTTTCGAAAGTTGAAAGCTCATAATCTATACTAAAAAGATGGAATGAAGGGGGTGTTTATAAGAAATTTTTTTATGAGAGATTCAAGGTATTCAAGAATTCTTTTTGAGATTCATGAGTGGGCGAGCTCTGTGTGTCCAAATTTGGATTTCAGATAGATTATCATCAAGACTTCACACATTGATGAAGCACTCCATTACTCTGAATGTCGCTGCATGGAGGCCACTATCATGCCTTCATGCATTAAAAATCTCTCTTCATGGCCTATGATATTATCATGATTTAGCCATTCTCAATGAATATGAGATTCACAAAATAGACCCTTAGTGGGATTTTTGGTATTTTTCAGCTTGGATTCAATTCGAACCATCCATGCATTCATCAACCATATCCCATGATATGAATATTTTGGAATTAAAAGAAATGGAAAAAATCATCTCTAAAAGGAATACACTTCCTATATGAAAAACCCTAAACAACCATAAACCTCATCTTTAGGTCATAAACTCTTTATGGGATTTCACAAACTGTAAAAACAGTATATGAAATAATATAATTATTACACATTTGGAATCCTTTTGAAATTTAATTCTAATTATAAATAACATGAGATGAATTAACTTTTCAGAAAATTATTTTAATATATTAATCAATTTGTGAATTGAATCATCGATGAGTTGGCAGACCACCACATAGACATTCTTCAAAATCATGATCTTCCTTTGGGAAATTATTCATCTTTTCCACTAGAGTACCTCCATCCAAATGATGAAACTCAATTTAATAAAATAAATCCATACTAGAATTACACTAATCTCCATCTCCAAATCCATATAGAGAGAAAGGATAGAACACTATTCTCATCACCTTACGATTGGGGATGTCAGTTACATACATATATATTAAATATGGTTGATGAATTTAATTAAATGAAGCAAATATATAATGACTATATAAAGAGATATGATCACTCTTTTTGTCTACTACAATTTCATGAAAAAATCATGATATTATGTTCTTCCCAATCCATATTCATCTCTCCCATTGACGGCATAAACACACCATCAAGGGCACCAGGTGTCTTATGTTAGAGTTTATGATCCAAGGACTATGTAATCCTATGAAAAAATGAACCCTTATATTGTGGTTTTATTGATCAATCATCAATAATGCTCCATCAGTATAGCGACCCGAGCCTTTTACATAAAACATTTCATTATTTCAAGCATAGTTAATCATCAGAGTACAAGCCAAGGATCGTTAAGTATAGTGTCTTGGAAGACTAGGTACTTATGACATAAAACATGGGGCTAAATAGACTTCTATATTTAATCTCCATAAAGAGCTTCTAACTTCCTTTGAGCTCTTACATCTTCATAGGGTACCCTGGGGAAACACAAAAACAAATGGATGAGCTAGAAAGCCTAGTAAAGGAAAGATCATAAGGATGTATTTTAAGAACATGAGTTATGAGACATGACATAATGATATACAAAGCATGAAAATTATAAAATCATTTAATATAAGAATGGGATCATATAAACATGGAATCATATAAATATGGCAGAATAATAAATCATATCTTTAGTATAGGTCAAGGCTAACCGCAAATCCCATTTCCCATTTAGTACGGGTAGATTCACGATCTTCGTACAAACCATTATTAAGGGACAAAAAATCCCATAAGAATATAAGTTAAGAAATAAATCGAGGATAACATAGATATAAACCTAAGGAATCAAAAGTTTGGACGTACTTATTCTTTATATGTTTATCCTTTAATGTTAAATGTTTCCTTTCTGTTCAATAGCTAAGTATTCAAGACCTCTAATTATATGTTCTTTTTCTTAGTTAATTGAGGGAAAAATAAGAACACGTTCCAACAACCAATCTGATAGGCAATGTAATGATTGCCCTAATGACATGCCCGATGTGATGGAAGTGGGATCTTAAAACATCATGGAAGTACATGCTCAGCTAGCAGGAGTTATGAATAATAACTTGAATCAGGTGGAACCTCCCCCTCCTTCAAGGAAAGAGAATGTTACCATAGAATCTTTCATGAGACAAAGGCCTCCCATGTTTAGCGGGTATTCTAATCCCCTCCTCGCAGAACAATGGATTAACTCCACTGAAAAGATTTTATCTATCCTCCAGTACTCGGAAGAAGAGAAAGTTGTACTGGAAGTCTATCATTTTGATGGGGAAGCTGATCAGTGGTGGACACTGATCAAGAATATAATGTCCCCAGAGGAAATCAATTCCATATATTGGGAGGAATTCAAGAGGATGTTTTTCAACAAATATTTTCTTCGAACACTCTGTCTCAAGATGGAAGGAGAGTTCCTTGGACTCAAGCAGAAGGAACAAGAGTTCATCAGGGCGTATGAAGAGAACATTACAAGGATTGAATGGTACTCCTCTATCTTTTTCTATGATCACTGAAATCAAGGTGGATCGCTTCTTTATCAAACTAATGCTAATTCTATGAAAAGTATTGGTTATTTGAGAATTTGACATCTATGAGGAGATAGTCCATTGTGCTCTCAAAGTTAAATGGAGATTGGAGACTCTCAGTGGTCTCATGGGCTTGGTGAAACGAAGCAGAAAATGGAGAAAAACTTGGGTGGTTCATCAAACAAATCCCTTGATTGAAAAAATCCTTACCTTCCCCTTTGCAAGAATTGTGGGAAGAAGCATCATGGTGATTGTCTCAAGGGAACCATGAATTGAATCAAATGTGGAAATTTTGGTCATCTGGCCATGAACTACCGAAGGGATATGAAAAATCCATCTAATTTTGATGAAGAATGGAAGGTTCAGATCAACACTCAGCCTGCAGTGTAGTGATTTAACTGCAAGGATCTTGGGCATTATGTGAACAATTTCTCTAAGCTGCGGGTTGTCAAAGGAAATCAAAAACAACCTCCAAGACAACAAGGAATGGCTTATGCTATAACTATTTCTGAGGTGGAGCCAGAAAACAATGTTGTGATAGGTAAGCTTGTTATTCATTCAAGAATAGATAATGTACTATTTGATTTTGGTTCTACGCATTCTTTAATATATTGCTAGTTTAGCAGAACTTTTAAAACACCACTCAAAATATGGAGGAAAAGTAATCTGTGAGAATAGCGAATAGGGAAATTATTGCATCCATGGTTTATAACTCCTCCCTAGTTAATGTTTGTGGACTGAACCTCCCAGAATATCTTCTCATACTTTTTTAGTGGAGTTCTATGCTATCTTCGGAATGGATTGTCTATCTCTGTACAAGGCCATCATCAATTGTTGGGAAAGGGAGATTACTCTTCACAACCGGAAGAATCCTCTAATTCATTACAAGTGAAAGGAGGAAGATGAGTCTCCTTAGAATCATTATCTCAAGTGTGTATATTGCTTCCTTATGAGCATGCATATCATGCTCAAATGATTGAGAAAAAGGAGAGAACCATTCTTGAATACATGCCCATCGTGAAGGATTACAATGATGTATTCCCCAAAGAGTTTCCTGGTCTTCCTTCTGACCGAGAGGTTGAGTTCTCAATTGAACTAATCCCAAGATCTCTACCAATATCAATGACACCTTACAGAATGGACACCATAGAGCTGGAAGAGCAGAAGATGCAGTTACATGAGAATATGATGAAGGTTTTTATATGCCTGAGTGCTTCACCGTGGGGTTCTCCAGTCAACTTCTTCAAGAAGAAGGATGGACCAATGTGCCTCTGCATTGATTATCGTGAGTTTAATAAAATAACTATATAGAACAAATATCCCCTTCCACAGATAGATGACTTGTTCGATCAGCTTTGTGGGGCTAGTTATTTCTCTAAGGTGGACCTTCAGTCGGGATATCACCAACTAATGGTGGGGAAGGAAGATATTCCCAAGACTTCCTTTTAAACGAGGTATGGACACTATGAGTTCATAGTGATTCCCTTCTAACTCACTAATGCTCTAGAAATTTTCATGGATTTAATGAATAGAGTCTTTAGAGATTACCTCAAATGAAATTTTGTGGTCTTTATTAATGATATTGTAATATACTCCAAGAGAAAGGAGGAACATGATGAACATTTAGAAACTGTGTTAAAAACATTGCGAAGGGAGAAGTTGTATGAAAAGTACATTAAATGTGAGTTCTGGATAGAGGAAATATCATTCTTGGGGCATGTTATCACCAAGAAAGTGATATCTGTGGAGCCTTCTAAGACAAAGGCAATTGAAGAGTGGTCGAGGACAACTTCTGTAATGGAGATCCGGAGCTTTTTAGGTCTAGCAGGGTATTATCAATGATTCTTGATGAACTTTTCACGATTTTCAAACCCGATGTCCAAGCTAACATGGAAGGGAGTAATGTTATTCTTGACACAAGAATGTGATGATTGTTTCAAGGAGTGTAAAAACAGGCTTATCACTACGCTGGTACTCACACTCCCTTCAAGTGGAGAACACATTGTGGTGTATAGTGATGCTTCTAAGAATGGATTAGGTTTTGTGCTAATGCAAAATGATAAAGTGATAGCCTATTCCTCAAGGCAGCCGAAAATCCCTAAGAAAAACTATCCCATGCATGATCTGGAGTTAGCGGCGGTGATCATTACATTGAAAATCTGGCAGCGTTATCTCTATGGGGAAAAATGTGAGATATATACTGACCACAAGAGTCTCAAATATATACTCACATAGAAAGAGCTTAATATGCACCAGTGAAGATGGATAGAGCTCATCAAGGATTATTACTTCTCAATCCATTACAATCCCAGAAAGGAAAACAAGGTGGAAGATGCTCTAAGTAGAAAGGATCCTGTATCTTTATCAATAATGAGAATTGAGAAGGATATGATCTTATTATATTTTAAAAGGATTGACATTTTAATCATTAAGGGAGGAACATCATCAATCCATTCTCAAATGATTGCTCAACCATCCCTCTTGTAGAAAATAAAGGTTGCTCAAAGAAAGAATTTAGAAATTCAGAAAAGTGTGAAAGCTGTTAAAAATGGGAAATCCTCTGATTTCAAAATTGACGAGGAAGAAGTTTTAAGATTTGGGACATGATTATGTGTACCATCTAATCCGGTGATAATGAATGAGCTATTCAATGATGCACATAGATCGACCTTCTCTATCCTTCCTGGGAGTACCAAAATGTACTGTGATCTCTGAGAACACTTCTGCGGGGATAACATGAAGAAGGAGATTGCAGAATATATATCAAGGTGCATGGTATGTCAGAAATTTAAAGCTGTGACAACAAATACCAAAGGTATGATGCAGCCATTGCCTATACCAATGTGGAAATGGGAAAATGTTACTATGGAATTTTTCATAGGTCTTCTGAAGACGTCAAAGGTAAATAATGCGATATGGGTTGTGGTTGATCGACTCACCAAGACATCCCATTTCATTGGTATTCGGGAAGATCTCTCGCTTGATCATCTTGGAAAGTTATATGTGAAGGAAGTGGTGAGACTGTATGGTTTTCCACTCTCAATTGTCTCTGATCTTCATCCAAGATTCACATCTAAATTTTGGAGGAGACTTCAACATTATTTGAGTACTGAATTAAATTTCAACAAGGCATATCACCCCCAAACAGATGGCCAGTCTTAAAGAACTATTCAGACACTTAATTATATGCTTAGAGCCTTCTCTCTAGAATTCAAAGGTGGATGGGATCATCATCTCCAATTTTTTGAGTTCTCATACAAAAATAGCTTCCACTCGAGTATTCAGATGGCTTCATATGAATCTCTATATGGAAAGGGATGTAGAACTCGAACCTGTTGGGATGAAGTTGGAGAATGAAAGCTACTTGGACCCGTTCTTGTTCAAGAGATGATAGAGAAGGTTCAAGTCATCCAGAAACACATCAAAGTAACTCAAAGTCGGAAAAATAGTTATGCTGACAACTGTCGAAGGTACTTTGAGTTCGACATTGGAGATAAATTCTTCCTTCTAATATATCCATTAAAGAGAGTCATGCGTTTGGGGAAGAAAGGGAAGCTAAACCCAAGGTATATTGGCCCATTTTAGATCCTTGACCACAAAGGAGTCGTGGCCTATCGGCTTGAACTTCCACTAAATATGGCTCAAGTTCATGAAGTTTTCCACATATCACTCTTGAAGAAGTACATACCGGATCCCTCACATGTACTAAACTCATGGGTGGTGCAGCTTGAAGATGATCTCTCTTATGAGGAGCACCCAATAATGATTTTGGATCAGAGAGATAAGGTTCTACGCAACAAGACAACACATCTTGTCAAAGTGTTGTGGGGGAAACATATGTTTGAGGAAGCTACATGGGAACTGGAGGAATCAATGAAGGAAAACTACCCACATCTGTTTTTGTCCTAGAATGTAAAATGAAATTTTGAGGGTGAAATTTCTTAAGGGGGGATGAATGTAATGACCCGATGTTTTTAATGGAAATTCCTTTCTTATAAATATGTTGTAAAATCACATAATAATGAACTACTAAGTGATAAGTGATCTTTAAACATAAGTTCATCATTTCTGTGTTTGGAATTTTGAAAATCTGACATACACAGTTGTGTTCAAAATGTTTTTTGGAGTCTAATAAAACTAAAATAATTTTTGGTGAATAGTAACCTAACCTTATGAATAGTAACATACCCTTATGAATAGTGATATACCCTAATGAATATTAACCTCACGTTTCATAGTATAAAAATAATATTCAAGATATAAGTACAATATACCTATGTTTTAGAATGAGTTAAGGCATGTTTTGAATTTGGTTTTTGATAATAAATTAATATTTTAATTAAATATTAAAATAATTATAGTTATAAAATTATTTTTGAAAAATGCACTTCATTTTTGGATTCTACACGTCGAACAATTGTTAGGGTGAATTTTTTAGATTTTTCTGAAATACATGAATTTTTCATGAATAGTAAAATACGGTAATTTACCGTATATATACATTATAAGCTAAATAGACTATTCCTAGCGTCATGGCTGATGTCACCACCCTTGGTTTGGATTCAAATGTCCCATTTACTATTGTTGGTCATGGAATACTTACTATTCTTTGTCTTGTGAAGAAATAATAAATTAAGGATTATAATATCATGAAATCTCTCATCTCCTCCACTATAAAACCCCCCTTCACTCCCCTTCTCTCCACTCCTCTCGAGCTCCTAGAATTTTCTAAATTCTTCAAAAATCTATTACCAATGTCCTCCCCCACGTCTAAAACTTTTCAGCCTCCTCAATATACCAAAACCTCTCCCCTTAAGAGGTTCTCAAAGGAGAAAGTCTCAAGAGGTAAATTCCTCTTCCCAAATTTCATCTTTTCTTTTAAGTACTTTTCTTTTTTATTTCCTTCCTCTACTCCCTTCACCATAATAGTATGATAAATCCAGTATCATAAATTTACTATAATGTCTTCATTATAGTTGTATATTTCATTATCTTCTCTCCTTTCCCCACCCTTTTGTTTGAAAGAAATGAGAACACCGTTTGAGATGTGTGAATTTAGCATATTCAAGGACAATGGTTTATCAATTTCAATTATTATATTTAATTCTGTTCATCAAACCATTTGTTTTATGGTTGACCCCGATTATTATCTAATATATATATCCTATTTTTTGTTCATTAATCCTTTGGTACAAATGGAAATAATTTATAAAGCAAAACACTTTCTGTATAATCAAATTCACCGACAAACAAAAACAATTAACACTAAGTTTATATATATAATAATTCAGCATCACTCTAAGTAAATTAATTAAAATTATAACCATTTTACCTCCTGGATATGAACTTGTTAATATAACTTCAATTCTGGACAACAACTTTCATCTAGCATATAATCCAAACTTGAATATAAGTGAACAGATCTTTAAAGCCATGTAAACAAATGAGCTCGAACAATGAAATTGAACCTTATAACTAATCAAAAAGACTTTGAATGAACTAAAAGGGGTAATAATAAATAAATTACATATGGAAGATATTATGGACATATGAATTAATAATACTAATTTTTTTATTCAGGTCATTAATAACAAGTGGAGAACACCACTAGATTTAAGGTAAGGGAACCTCCCCTTTTCACTCTTAATCAAGATTGTTCTATATGATATTTTTTTTTTTGTAATACCATGTAATGAGGTATGTTTATACACCTTCACCATACTTCCCTAATGTTTTATAAGTGATGAGAAACTCCCTTTCTCTCTCATAAATCCAACTTGGTTACACCTGACCCCATGCCGATAAAATCGTAATAATTCTACCCGAACCTTCTTCAATCTTTTAGGTTTCCTTATCATTATTTCAAAATGGTGTTATCTTATCTATTAATGCGAGTCTTATGAATTCTGTTTAGTTGTAAAAGATTTTTATATCAAGTCCCTTTCATCACATTCTTTCAGGGATATACATGATTTTGAATGATTCCCTCCTTAGAACTTTTCGATAAGCAAAGTTGTTTTAAGGGGACTCCCCAAAATTTTACCCAAATTTATAGTTCACTCTGTCCTCTATTGTAAGACACCATTGTCTTTATAAAATCAGTATTATATTATGAAAACATTCTTGGTTCAATTATGGTTTTATATAAAATAATTTCTTCTTTTCTATTTGAAAATCCCAAGAGTGTTATATTTAAAACCGCACAAAATGGTTTTATTTATAATGTTCTAAAATACACTTCTAACATGATGTCACTTCTATTTGACACCAATTACCATGTTATATTCCTATATTACATTATTAATGTAAATTTTTGTTTTAATCCCTTTCTTTCATGGACACTTTCGCGATATGCCCTTTGGATATGTTTTATGTTTGTTGATTATGTATGATTATTTATGTGGAAAGATTATTTATGTGGAAAAAATATTAATGATTATGTTGAGATGGGTGCGCCCATATAGAGCTCCAATTCATTGGGTAAGGATATATCTCATGAGATGTGATGTGAAAAGGGATTGGCGGTTAGCCTTGACCTGTACTAAATGGGAAATGGGATTGGCGGTTAGCCTTGACCCGTACAAAAGATATGATTTATGGTTCTTCCACATTTATATGATTCTATGTTTATATGATCCCATGCTTATATTAAATGATTTTATATGTTTCATGCTTTGGATATCTTTATGTCATGTCTCTTAACTCATGTGCTTAGGATACATCCTTATGATCTTTCCCTTACTGGGATTTCTAGCTTATCCCTTTGTTCATGTGTTTCCCCAAGGTACCCTATGTAGATGTAAGATCTCAAAGGAATTTAGAAGATCTTTATGGAGATTAAATAAAGAAGTTTTTTTAGCCTCATGTTTTATGTTATATGTACCTTGTCTTCCAAGACACTAGACTTAACTATCCTTGGCTTGTACTCTTATGATTAACTATTCTTGAAATAATTAAATGTGTTATGTAAAAGGCTCGGGTCGCTATAATCAGGGATTAGTGATTGAGGGTAAAACCTCCAAAATCCAGGTATATATAATTTATGTTATTTATTTATATTAAACTTTTATGTTGTAAAGGATAGATAAATATTGATATTTTGATACACTTAAAAATATATATGATTGACACTGAAATCACAATAGCGACGTCAGACCACGGATTTTTTCAGAAATCAATGTGATCATTTTTTTTATTTAATGAAGATCATGTTTTATATATTGTATAATGGGACATTTCATGCTTGGAAATAAAATGATAATTCATATTTACATTTAACAATTGAATAAAAAAATTATTTATTTATTCATTCATTCGTATTATTTAGCATTAAAAAATTGTTTATAAATTTTAATAACATTTATAAAATAGGATATATAAAAACATTGTTTAATCCATTATCAAATAAATAATGTTCAAATTAATCATGAAATTTTAAAACAATAAATAAAGTATTTATTTTGATAATGATAAATTATTTATGAATTAAATTATATTATTTATAAATTTTTCATAAAAATGGAAAGATTATTTTTCAACTATTTATAAAAAATATGATTTTTTTATAAATTTATCAATAATAAAATTTTCATGATTAATCAATAAATATTTCTCAAAATTGTGTTTCTTAAATAATTTTTATAATTAGTATTAAAATGTATTTTGGGAATATTTTAGTATGTAATGTGTTTAAATTAATATCTTATAAATAGAATATAAATAGTAATATAATTTTTTATGAATAATTTATTAAACATATATTCCAAAGATTAAATAAAAATATTTTAAATACATTTAATAAGATTATATGAAATTACCTATAATTAAGAAATAATTATTTTAGATTTCATAACCGTAAATTATATTGATTTTATAAATTACATAAATAAGGAAAAAATATAAACAACTTTATATATAGAAAATTGTTCATATTCAATTTGATATTATTAAAATTAAAAGGGACTTATTTTGAGAAATTATTTAAACACATCCAAAATTTTTTAAATGATAAATTTTATCATGGATTAAATAATATATCAACATTTTTTTAGTATTGTGTGAAATTCTAACAATATTATAGTTTCATTATAAAATTATTTATAGTTTTCCTAATATCAAATATTTTTATATACGGAGGAATATGAAATGTTAATAATGTATAATAATATTAAATTATTATATTAAAAAATTAACTTATTTTTAAATTTTATAAAAGTATATTTATGGGATAATTGAATATAAAATTTCTGAGTTTAATGCCATAATTTTTTTAAAAAAATAATTAAAAATAAAAATTTTCTATTAAAAAGATAATATTAAGAATTTAATTTTCACAATATGTGATTTAGGAATTTTATAAATCATAATTAATTTTATAAAGAACAATTTACCTAAAAATATTTGGAGATAATTGAGTCATTAGAAAATGTGTTCATTTAAAGATAATTAAAATAATTAGTAATGATTTTATAAATATCATAAATATTGTCAAAATACTAAATGATTAAATATATATATATATATAAGTGTTTTTCATAGCTAATTAATTTTAAAATTTTCAAATTAAAAGGGGACCTTATTTAAGGAAATTATTTAAAAGTATTTAAAATGGATCTGATTTATGATTAAATCAGATTATTAAATTGTAAATTGAAATTTCATAAAATTAGTAATATGAATGTGTCAGATTCGATTCAGTATAAAATATATTATATTAAAATTATGGAACATCCCTAATGTTATAAAATTTGAAAAGTTTTTATAGTTATCTTTTGTATGTAAATAGTTCATAAATGGTTATCTCATGTATAAATATTCAAATTGTTGATCAATTTGAAATTTATTACATACATTTTCCATAGTTATAAATTTTTTATTTTTTTATTTTTTATGTTTTAGTGTAATTGTTAAATTTATTATAGGGGATAGAGCCTTGTATCGCATGTATGTAAGAATCCATATAATTTAGTTTTCATATACCATTACCTTGGTTTGTAATTTAATTTTCTTGATTGAATTTATTTATAGGCCATAATTTGTGTATATTTAGTGGTAGATATGTTATTAACTGGAGACTTAGTTGTGTAAATTATCTTTGAGGAGTGGGACATGGTGTTAAACCACCAATCATTCTTGAGTCTTATGCCTTGTTCTGGAAATGTGAATTGGATGGACTATCTATCCCTCTGAGATTATAGAATTATAGATTTTCAATTTTTTATATCATAATTTATTTAGATAAATAGTTCATATAGATTTTGCATATTATTCATTCATATTTGTAGGAATTTTATTTTCAGATATTTTTTGTTGAGTAGCACAAAATTTGTGTTGTGTAAATATTTACACATCAATGTGGTGTGTACACCTTAATTTTTTTGTGGAATATGGATTCTAAAAACTAAATATACCGAAATATGTGAAAAAAATAAACTAAAATATTTAAACATAGTGATTAAATAATATGTAAAAATTATTAATTGAAAATGGGTACGATGTATATTGAATCAAAGAGTATTTGACCCCGCCCTGAAAAATACATAGCAGGAGATTACATCCCTATAGACACTTGTTAGGGACATGGTTAACTAATTAGGATTTTTTGTTCCATATTAATGTTCCCAATGATTTTTAAAAGGAAAAAATGAAAAAAAATGTAAATCAAAATTTTCTTGATATGTAGGTTGGACAATAGTCATGTTCCCATTGATTAATCTAGTGTAAGCCGGTTTTTGGATAGCTTCATCGGCATACACTAACTAGGAAATCCTAAGAGTTGTGATATGATAGGAACTGAGATTTGTATACCCATATGATGTATTTGGATAAATATTTATTAACTTAACTATCCAATAATCACAATTATTACAATTGGGATGTTTCCTTAAAAAAATAAATAAGTTATGGGAAAAAAATTATGTCTTAAATGGAAATTGAATATGGTCTAGAGGAGGATGAATGGAATAGATTAAATTTTTTAAATAGATTAATTAATCAACTATATTAAATTCCAGATTTTGTTATCAAGATGTAAAATTAAATGGATAAATAAATAATAAACATAGGTATTTTTACTATTGTTCGGTAAAAAGTGGACCTACTCTACTCTAACACTTCTCTACTCCTTGAAAGATACATTGTGAACTATTAACCTTACTTATGTTTTTGAATCATAACCCATTAAAATCAAACATATTATATATTAGGTAAGACTATACACACTAAATTCTATGTTTGGAGTCACAACATTTACAATAATGAAATTTAGAAATGAGAGATTGATATCGAATGGTCCAAAGTATTGAATCTAAATTTTACAACAAAAAATGTCCTGAATTTAGTATCATGGAGTCGAAACCAAAATGATATTGACTTTATAATCAGTTATCAAATCCTAAAATGGAAAATTATTATTTTTTTGGGAAGGTGTGAAAAAATATATGAGATCAATTTAAATATATGGGAAGAATTATAGTAGACTCAAATAGAACTGGGAATATGAAGTCTTAGAAGACGGATAATGAACATTCATTGGTCTTTGAGTGGTGGATTATGAAATATCACCAAGGAAATAGTATTCAAATATGTTTCTCCTCCCCTTGAGATATAATCAAGAAGATAAAATAATCAAAGTATATGACACCACAAATTTTCATACTATGTTAAAATATGAAATCGGAAATATCAAGTCAATAGAAATCATAACAGTAATGTATAATTTTTTCTAATAACCAATATATGGGATACGATCGTCGAATACCTATAAATAGGATCTATGAAACTAAAAATCTCATCTCAAACCTAGTAAATCAATTCGAATTCAAACATCATAACAGTCAATGAGAGAGAAAAATATCATGCAAAAATTATTATAAAAAATAAATTTTAATTCATAAACATAAATATAAATTTCATATATATTGATTTCAACATTTAAATAAATATATCCAGAATAATAGTTCAAAAAACCCTATAAATATCATATAGATTATTTATATAAAAATTAAACATCTATTTGGAAAAATTATATACATATTCATGAAGATACATTATTATTTTAAAATTAGTGACACTACAATAAGTACAGGGGAATATGCTTGAATAATCTTTGTTTAATGAAATATTACTTATAAATGAATTGAAAATAAATATATTATGTCACACACACAAACAAGTTTTGATTTCATAAAAAAGTGGAATTAATCTTGAATGGAGGATTATATTTGAAATTTGATGTTTTCATTCAATATAAAATGTGGGTTTTACCAAATTTTTGATATAGAATTGGAGAACATGATATTATTAGTTATAGAGTGGTCATAAATAGATACATAATTAATTAATTAAATTTATCATACTTTTTTTATTAAATTGGAATAACATATTCATTCCTATATGTAATCACGATTTTAGGACAATCTAAGGGTTATCTTCATAACCAAATAGATCATGTGGATCCATTTGTGGAGAGATTTGGAAGATGAAAATTGACTAGATAATTGGATAAGTACCATGGGTGATCATCTATTCCAATGGAGTTCATGGATCTCACAAAAAACAATGACGTAGAATCATTCGTCAGAATGGATTCATCCAAACTTGTGGTAGGATGTCTGAGTTTTCTGGAACCATACCATTTTGGTATCTATTGTGGAAAACTGATCAACACCACTAAGAAGAATTTAATAGTTCATCAATGGTTGATTTACATATGTTTTTATTGTTTGGTTATTTATTTCATCATTCATCTATCTAATGGAACTAAATCATGTGCATCCCAAACAATGGTAAAGGTTCGCTCCTCCTTTGTCAATTTTTTAATTTCTTTCAATATTATTCACACATTCATAAACAATATTCCTTTGGGAGGACATTTCATTCGATGGAGAATAATTGTTCAATGTGTGATTTTTCTTCGATTCATCATATCGATACACTAGGTTTTGGTTAGAGATAGATGATGGGATAATGGTGTGTGATGATTTTGGATGGTTATAGATGGATTAGGGTTGGATTTTGGTGTCCCTATTTCACGATTGACACATGATAATGACAAAGTATAATGGGACATGTTTACCGAGTAGATTTAATGGCTAGAATCTATCTATATGTGATAGAAATGCTCGTCTAGACTGAGATCTAGGTATTGTGATGATATTGGAAGATGATCTAAATTAATCTAAGAAACAAAAAAACTTGAAGAAACCATGGTTTCTATGAAACATTCGATGACAATGCTTTTTCTAAAAAGAAGACACACATTGTAGTAACCCTGGACGTTGCCCAACGATTTTAGAAAATATGGTAATGTCAGGTCTTGATATACATGTCACAAACCCTATGAACTGAGAAAGAAATATCTTTGTGTACCATTGGGGTTCACGGGAAGATACAAGGACATGCACATATATAGGTACATGGTCACAACTTGGTGCATGAGGATGACCATGTACATGGGTAGGTATATAGGCATGACTAGATACACATGGGTATAGGGTTATATACATGGGGAATGACGTATGTCATTTCAAAATTCATGGGACATGACTTGTACCCTCATTTACATGTTTTTTGTTTTTATAGTATGTAGGAGGCCCTTAGTGTCATCATTTTAGACAATTATAGGTTACCTATGTTACCTTGGTCTTTTTATTATGAGGTTATAGTATTGAATTTTTTCATGAGAATAAGATTGTTATCCCCTCTATAGGATGTGTTCCAGATGGGTTACATGTGTCCCCCAAAGATCATAAGTGTTCTCCTCCATCATTATTACTTTAAACAATATAGCTTTTTTTTGTATTTTTTGTGACAAACATACACGAGTGATGATTTATTATCTTAAATTATACTCCATTATGATTTTTGGGATCCCCCAAGGGTCATGGGAGTGATCCCCTCTCTGGGAGTTTTGATCATGGAGATCCAGTGATTTTATATTTAGTGAGACCCGACAAGCATGAAATATGAAATCAAACCCAATAATGACATAATGGAATATGGAGAGGCATAACTAGGACATGCATTACATTTGATACCTCTAGAATAATCATTTGTCTAGTAGTACGGTTATGACCACCAGGAGGAATGGTGTTTATCATTGGTATATTTGGGTTAATTGTTTCTCTATTTCAATGTCTCATATGCTAAATGAAATATCATTAAGATGTTGAGATGACTAATCTTGGATTCACTATTTTTATTGATTTAGTGATTTCCTACAATGAATATTCATACCTATCCAATATTATCTTCCCACACATGTCATGTATTATAAAAAAGAAAACCATTTTGATGGTGTCCTAGAGAGACTATGTTCAGGTGGGTCACTATGATAGAAAAACACTAAGTTTATTTAATTTTGTCTATTTTGAGAGAAATCCACTCCTACATAGTAGTTTAGACTATTTCAAATTTTCAGTGGGATTTTATTTGACCCTTTATGGTTTTCAGTACTTTTTTATACCCTTATTATGGGATTTAGAA
Organism: Viscum album; assembly: GCA_963277665.1. Classification (NCBI taxonomy): domain Eukaryota; kingdom Viridiplantae; phylum Streptophyta; class Magnoliopsida; order Santalales; family Viscaceae; genus Viscum; species Viscum album. The sequence goes on along the minus strand of OY728120.1, from coordinate 1,059,602,678 downwards.
GAATTCATTAATCTGGTAACACATGTACTTTACCATTCAACATTTAAGAGTATCAAGGTGTGTATATATGGAAAATTAAATTACACTAATGAGTCCCTTATGTGTAATTTTCTTAAATGGTGATATTCACCATCACCTTCCATATTGGAGGTGGGCTTTGGGTTGTGACACTCAGGTCATAGTGGCTCAGGTCATGACAATGTGGTATCAAAGGAGTTATCTCTATTATTGTGTTGGAGTATATGAGATTATTTTGGGAAATATGGAAATAATTTTAATGCATTTATATTTATTCTCACAGGAAAGGGTGTGTAGTATTGTTTGGGTAGCTAGTATGTTCATTTAGTAGGACTCTGAAAAAAAACTTCTTGACTCGTTACATGTATGAACTAGTTGCAAGGATTAAATGGGACATATATCAAATTGGAATGGGTTGTGGTTATGATTTAATTGTTATGTTATCTCACCATATATAATATTTTATTGTGGAGTTTCATGATTTGATTCTAGGATTCAACTAGGATGGTAGATATGTTGGATTCCACTTTGTGATCATGATTTTTGATCCACATAGTGATGAGGATTCGATATAGGGACTAGTATAGGATATAATGCATTTAGGTGGCATTATAGGTAGTCTTCCACACAATAAACATTTTTTGGGACCATTGGTACTAGTATAGTATGTTCATTGCTCTACTTCACATAATGGGCCTTATAGATAGTGGACTCTCAGTTTTTTGGGCCATCTAGATCCCTAAGTAGTTGTGGAATAGATTTAGGTGGATTCATGAGTTTTTTCTGGTGTAAAAATCTTTACATCAGATGCTAGTACTAGAGTTGAGTTTTATTTATGGATACGCATGAAAATGGTGGAGTCCAGTTACATAGATATAGGATAATATGATTCTCACTTGGATATATTTAGAGAACCTCATATGAGAAGAGATCTATCCATCCGTGTTGCGAGCGGTGTGCATAGGGGAGCTCCTACAACTTTTGTAGGGAATAATGATCTCATGTGTTAATTGGTTGAGGTTAACAAACCTCCAACTATAAAATCTATACACGGTTCATGTTTTTCTAATAATTGACTTTTGAGCAGGTCTTATGCTTATTTTTTAGGGATTTAGTGATATCTCCATGCATTTCCACCTATTATGGGGTGCTTGAGGGGGAATTGGTATTGGAGATCTTTATAGAGGAGCATTCACTAAATAATTTAGTAGGTAGTTATAATCCATGAGTTGGGAACTTAGTATCTTGTAACCAACAACAAGGATTGGTTTTTTGTCAGACATGATACTTCAGAGTACAATCTAATTGTTGAGTATTTATTGCATAAGGATTTGATGATGGTTCTAGTCATCCAAGGGAGATGTGGTTCTTCTCCTAGGAGGGTCATTGATATCTCATCCAGTATTGATTAACCATTCATATACGAGATAGATATATAGTTTATGAACTTCTTCCATATAGAAAACTTTAGGAAAATGGTGGTCCACAAGGTATAAGATGTGGCTGAGGAAATGAGATATCATTAGCTAGTTAATATTCACAAATCTATTTCTGCAACCACCACTATGTGGTCCACTCCAAGCCCAGGGAGTTAGTGCTCAGAGAGGAGGAAATTTGAAATCCATGGAACTATATGACACAGATATTCTTGAGATGCTTATATGTATAATATCTATCTTCTCTACTATAGCGGTAGTAATAATAATAACAGGTGGGAGTCACTCTTTTCTTGGAACTTATCTAGTTCAAGATTTAAAGATTATAATCAATACCTTCACTCTACCATTTCACATGGAGACTCCAAAAAGAGGGGATTTGACAATCACATGAAATTTTTTATATGTGATCTTTCCCTAGGAGGAAAGATCGTCTTACTAGATCACATTATAGAAGCACTAAGGCCATACAACATCATCTTAGGTATAGACTATATATCCATTGTTCATGCCTAGATTGACTATTTTAGGTGGTGGATGAAATGAATTTGAAGTTATAGGGTGAGTTTTTGTATTCATTGGTTAGAAGTTAACCTAAGAAGATAAATATATACTCATGTATAGAAGTATATATCCAATTACTCATCATTTGGATAGTAATACCCCCAGTGTAGTGGATCCTTCATGATTTTTGATCCATACGATTATGGTGGAGTATGAGTATTTCATTCTTGAAGATGTTATATGGTTACATCCCCACTAAGAGATATACTTCATTATAGTATTACACCAATGGATAGCCCTGATATTTGTGTCATCATATTGGATAGATCCCTCTATGCTTTTAGAGGAGAAGGAACAATTGGAGGATTTATAGATAAATATATTTATTAAACCCAGTTAATTACCATGTGTATCCCTAGTGTTGTTCTCCTTGAAAGAGATTACGAGATTCAGGTTGTGTTTGGATTACCATTTCCTAAACTGGGTTACCATAAAGAATAAGTCTCCACTAAAAATGATTGACAACCTCTTTGATTAGTTGATATGGGAGAAATGGTACTCCAAGATAGACCATAGATTAGGTTATCACCAACTTCTAGTTTGTGAGATTTATATATCGATGACGGAATTACGATGATGTTACAGTCACTAAATGTACACGGTGATTCCATTCAGCATGAAGACCCCTCCCCAACAGTGTTCATGAATCTCATGAATTGGATCATTCGTCCCTTCATCGATATGTTCATTGTAGTATTCATCAATGATATCCCTGTGTACATAGAGTCTAAGGAGGAGCATGAGAGGAACATAAGTATGGTACTTGATGTACTCTAATAGAACCATATATATCATAAACTCTCAATATTTTAGTTTTAGATTAGAGAGGTCCAACTTATTGGACAGTCAATATCATATGAGGGAGTCTTAGTGGAATTATATATTAACATAAAGGTTTTGTTTTGGGAGCCACTCAAGAGAATGACCAATGTGTGGAGTTTATTTTGGTAGGTAGGGTACTATATGACTTTTGTAAATTATTTTTAAAGAGTAGTTTCACCCTTGAAAACATTATCCTGAAAGGGGTATCAATTCTTTTTGAAGAAAGGATTATAATATGACTTTTAGATGTTATGATAGAGGTTAATCAGTTCCCCATCATGATATTTCCATAGAAGGGTGTCAATTATATATTATTACGAAATTACTAAGGGACTATGAGGGGATGTCTCCTAATGTAAAGGAAAAATGTGATTAAATATGGGTCCTGGTAGTTGAAACCCCACATGAAGTAATACATGACTCATGAGATGGAGTAAGTAGAGGTATTTTTCTCCCAGAATATGTGGTGACACAACCTTATGGGCTTGAATTTTATCATCTACTTTGATTATATGAGTCTTAAGAATATTATTTCATAAATGGCTCATAACTTGTAAGAGAGGATATGGATTGGGTACCTCCAAGATTGGTACATTGATATAGTCTATAATTCTTGTAATTGGAATGTTGCAGTAGATGATCTCCGTATGAGATCTTATTCATAGTTTGTTTAATAACGATACTATGAATTTGGCATTAATAGAGTCATCCATAATGGATGAGTATGGAGTGTCATACCTCAAGTAAATGGTTATTACCCCTTTTCATCTTTATCATTTTAGAGAGGCTCATCTTTTAAAAACTATTTGTGATACATTACATGCATAGATATCCATTGGATGTTCTCCTGGTGGATTTTCTGAATGTGGGGAGCCTAAAATTATTTTCTGAGGATAGTTTATAGGAATAGTTTCTGTAAGAGAGAATGTGACAAGGGACTTTCATATTTCACCTTAGTAGTATATCCTGGCATAGAAAATATGTACCAGGACATTTGGTGGTAGTTCTGGTGGATTAGGATGAAGAGGAGAATAATATGATTTGTCCCCTGATTCCACACTAGTTTGTAGTTGATGGATGAGTAACATGTTCAAGTTAGTTAATCTCATCCCATTTTAGCTTCCGTATTTGAAGTGGGATGATATCACTAGGGACATATTCATAGGGATTTCATGATTTTCTATACGGAATTATTAAATCTGGGTGATTGTAGTCTAAATAAATAATCCAATGGGCTTCCTAGATATCCAAGAGTAGGGTTTAGCGGAGATCTCGGTGCACCATTACATGAAAGAGAGATTAGGTATTCCTGGAGATTCATATAATATCATTTTAGACCATTATGAACAGTTCACATTGTGTTTATAGATGGTGTTAGAGGAGGGCATTAGGTCTCAGTTGTGTTTGATAATAGTGTTTCACCTCTACACTAATTATCAAACTGAATATAGGTTCTGTAGGACATGTTTTTGGATTGCATGTCGGAAATTGGACACAATTTGAAGGAATATCTACATTTGTTAGAGTGAATTTAAAATAGCATATGTAATTACACAATGGTTATAACACCATTAAAGTCCATATATTGGATACCATGTAGTTCCTCACTATGTTGGACTGGCCTAGGAGACCTATCACCCATGGTCCCATAGTTGGTTTTATTGAAAAAAGAGATGTATTAAATCATTTTAGAGAATTTTTGGACTGAACATATCCATCATTATTCCTATGTGGAACAATGATGGAGGAATTTGGATTTTGAGGAGGGAGACCATGTGTTTTTAAACATCTCTCCATGGTGATGTTTATGGATATTCATTCATGGAAGCAAGTTATCATCATGGTTCATTATCCCTTTTCAGATACAATGTAATGTTGGAAAGGTGTCATACTAGTTAGAGATATAGACATAGGTAGACTAGGTATAAGAATTCTTAAATGTGTGATAGCTGAAAGGTATGTTCATGACCCATCACATGTTATAAATTGGGTTGAGCTGCATATTGAGGACTGGTCCAACTTTGTTGAGTGCCTTCTTGAGATAGAGGGTCTCTAGGTGTGGATCCTATATGGGTGAGTAACTACTTTCTATCAGGTTTTGTGGGAGAATGATAAACATTGTGAGAGTACCTAGTAGTGGGGTCCTAGATGCGAGCTCAGTACCCTCACTTGTTTGAGTATGTGCCTTTTTATTTTTTCATGAAGAAAATCCCTAATGTTTGAAAATTATAACATCTCTGGTTTTTTTATTATATGTCTTTAGAAAATAATATATAATATTTTTGGTTTCAGGAACTAAGAGAACATGAGATTTCAATTCATGGTGATCATAGTAATTATATAATGAATTTATTAAAAAATATTATATTATGATCACATAGAATTCCAAAAAAATGGATAACTCAAGAACAAACCTAGGATCATATATTGAATGTTTCTATAGAATATGGAGCATTGGTTTTACCTTGGGAACAACATAAAATTTGAGCACATCAGACACATAGGTTAAAATCATCCATGAGAGGATAAATAAAATAATAATTTAGTTTAATTTAATTTAATTTAATTTTATAGTTAAATTTCATTCATCTAGTCACTCCTCTATTTAAATTTTGTTGTGTGTAAATCAATGGGTTTTCCACATAACCATTGATATCTAGAGGAGTTATTGGAGGATTATATTGGAATTTGATGATTGAATCAAGAATTGGATTGGTACCATGATGGGCCATCTACACCAACAGAGTTTTTGGATCTCACCAAAAAACTATGATGCATCATCGTTCTCCATAATTGACAATAACACAATAATATTTGAATGTTTTAGATTTTTTTATTCATCATTTCTTTTTAAACTATGTCAAATTTATATCAATTACACTGATAATAATTGATCAATACATTGAGAGTTGTTTTAAGGTTTATTATATTTTTTGTTTATTTGGTTTTTCATTAATATTTCTAACATCAAAGAATCTTAGACAACCCAAACAATTGGTTTGGTTCATTCCTACATTATTATTTGTTCATTTCATCCACAACTATTCACTTGTTCCTTATTTTAATTCCATTTTCTTGGTTATTTGACCAATACCCAATAATCCATCATTGTGTGAATGTTATTGGGTGGAATGGATCGATACCGTGGCATCAAGTTAAAGATTAATAATGTTATCTCTATGCATGCTGATAGTGGATGATAGAAGATGGATCTAGATTAGATCAGGGATTCCCCATTTCATGATTGACATACGACAACATTGTGGTGTGATAGAATGATTTTTATAATAAAATTAGATGGCTAGAATCCAACCATGTGTGATGGAAAGGATCAGCTTGATTGAGATATGTGTCATGCGACATGATTGGCAGAAGATATGAAGAAACGGGATGAGTGTGTATAACCACATTGAGGAATAATAGTTTCTATGTAAAACCCAACAACCATACATTCTCTACCAAAGGACACACACTATTTAGTTCCCCAAGAAATATTATTAGGGTCTCAGAAATGAAGATGATCACACAATGTGTCACACACGTCAAACACTTTGTGACCCGAGACTCAAGGTTCTTCACATACCTCGAGGGAGCAGAGGATGATACTTGGAGAGAACACTGGAAGGTACACAATCATTTTGAGGTACACAAGAATGACTATATACTTGATTAGGTACACAAGAATGTCAAGATGTATACATGCATGGGGTAACGGGCATAGGTAAGGACATAGGATGTTCAAACTATCATAGCACATTCCATGCACTTTTTTAAGGGCATAGTAAGGACCGTGAAAACTTTAATTCTGAATAATATTTGTTAAGTGTATTCCCTTCATATTTTTCCTAAAAGGGTAAAATATGACATTAATAATTGAGGATTGGATTTTCATTCCCTCTATATGATGTGTTTCAAATGGAGTTCATGTGTCCTCAAATGGTCCTTTGTTTCTTCCTCCATCATTATCTCTTTTACGGATGGTGGGTTTCTGGTATTTTCATGACTGATATACATGGGTAGAGATCCAATATCTATCATGATACTCAAGTAGGGTTTGTGGATTCTCCCATTAGTCCTAGGAGTGATCCCTTATATGGGATTAAGAAACATTGTTTTTCAGTGAGTACTTATTTTGGGAGACCCTGTGGGCATGACCTCTCATATGAGTTCAAACAATGATATCATGGATCATAGAGAGATCCTCCAGAATGATTGTTACCTTTGAAGCCTTGAAAATAATCCTATCACTGACAATATGGTTGATACCACATGGACATGTGGTGCCTCATTTGGTAGCAATGACCTCTTACATATTAGGTTTTACTATTTCCTAGTTTTGGTTAGCATATATTTTTCTATTTATGCTTTCTAGTACATCTTCCAACTCAAATTGTGGTATGTAGATATATTCATGCATTTATTAACTCATGTACGTTGCCTTTAAAAAATTTGTTATTTTTATATGTATATGTTTGTGTTTGTGAAGTTAAATTAGACTAATGCCTCCCACGTGTGTGATGTACCTTCTTTGCGCTGGTCAATAGCCACTAGCTTAATGGAGGTGGGATTTCTGTTGTCACACTCAGGCTATAATCGGTAGGTTTATAACATATTAAAAACTCAAAATATTTTTATCACTTACATAAAAATTACTTCAATCACATTATCATAGGAATCATAATATAGGGTGTTTTTCAAATTTCCATATATTTAGAAAATTAGTAATCTTTTGAACTGATTGTGAGTGATGAGTTACTTAGAGGTACATATTATGTGGTTGATAGATTTTCCATTCCATCATAACATGTAGACTATCTGTATAACATTTTCTTGATCAAAATATCAATGCACATGTCGTGATTTTATGTAGTCAGTTGTGTTACGGTCCCACAGGTATTCAATATACCTTCTGGTTAATTGAATTTTAAGCATTTAGTATTATCACATTTTTCATGATGAGAATACCATGGAAACCAAGAAATGATTCCACGTTAATATATATTATAAACAATACATGTTAGAAAGGTGTAACTTGCAAGATCTATTTGAGTATGTTGCCATCTTCTTTGTGAATAATGAAGCTATGAGCGAATGTGATTGAGTAGCAGTGGGCAGACATCTTGAAGTCTGTTAGCATTCACCATGTAGGTGTTCATGCTGTGTGAGAGAATATATCCATGTTTAGATTCAATATATAAAAACACTAAAAAGGGTGAATTAGAATCTATATATAATGATTATATTAGGTTATTCACAAAAAAATGAACTCAATATGTGATGGTTAAATATGAATGTGGTAGGATGATGACCGTTCATGCGGTAGATTGAGGGTTCACTCATTCAAGTACTTATAGAGGGTTCTAGGGATCTTATAGATCTTTGATTCTAGGTTGACGAACCATAGTCATCAGGATCCTTCCTCTGACTTTGAAAGCTAGGGCGGGGACTCCATCGTTGAGGAATATTTCCTCTTGGAATATGATAGATCATGGAAATACAAAGTGACTTGGTGTCTCCCATGATTTTTTCTTCTATAGTGATTGTTCTCCCATCTGTATTAGGATAGTTCTCTTGGGAATTGTACATATTTTTAATGGGTAGGACCTCCACGTTGGCTGGTGGAAACTTGGGGAGGATCCCCTCATTATTTGGTTGGGACATGGGGGGACTCCTTGTCAACTATTATTAGAGAATGGATTACCTCTACTCTGATTGGTGAAGGAGTGGGTATGACCTCTAATATGTTTGGAAGAAACATAGGGATGAAATCCATGTTCAGATAGAGTAGAGAGAGGTCCGTTGTATGGGTACTTTAATTAGTGGGGAGGAAATATAGTATTTTTTTATGAAGACGGTAGGAACTCTTCTTCTAGTGATGACATGGGGTGGACCACCATGTTGATTGTTGAAAGGGGTGTAAGTCCTCCACTTGAGTTGAGGACAATGAAAGTAGGACCCTCAAACTGAGTGTCATCAGTACGAGCTTTCCAATAATGGATATCAGTGGTGGAAATGAATTAAATAGTCAACCATCTGTACCTATGAGGTTGTAGGGTGCTTGATCTCAATCATATGAAGATGGATCAATGTTGTCCTATTATAGTGACCTAGAATGTTATATAGAGGACTACTAGAGTCCTAGAATATGGCCCTTGTCTAGAAACATATGGATCCTCCCCCTGATGTTGGCATTGGGTTCATTAGATTGTTTCCATTGAATCAGTGGTGAATTCCACATACCATTCATTTTGTGGGTTTGTTCAGTGATGGCACTAATATGGATGGGTGGGAGTCCTCCTTGGTAGGTCACAGGATATAGTCCGAGATGGATCATCACAAGAATCTCCCACCTCCTCAGCATAGGGGAGGGAGTCTTTGGATCACTCCGAGTTGAGGCTCTAGATGTTATTAAATATTAGACTAGGGGTGGTTTCCCATTGTGCGGCCCTAAAGGGCAACATTATTGACAAAGAACTGATTCCCCAATGGTGATGGTGGGCCATATCCATCATTGTAATTAACAACACTTTCACATAAAAATATATGATGTTGTTGATAACCCTCTTCTATATTATTTCGGATGGTGAGATGGGGCATGGGTTTCAGGTAGGTGAATTCATAGAAGATGTCATGGAGGAAGTAGGGTTGTTCTAGAAAGGCACATCACTGTTTCTCCTACTTGTCACATGAGAGCACTAAGTAAATTATTTCCCCTAACATGAATCATGTAATTCATAGGGATTTAGTGGTAAGTGTAGGAACATGAATTGTGATTCATAAAGACCCATCATAATTCAATCTTCAGAAACTGGAGATGGATCCACACTAATGATGTCATAGACCGAGGTATCGCAATGCCAACTACATTGATGTACATTTGATTTTCATGATGGGTCAACTGTTTTCTAGTTGTAACTTAGTGCTATATGTTTGAATCTGATGACATGAAAAATCTTTGGGTTCCTTATGCTACTAGTCCCCATATAGAGGATTTTAGTTTCAAATCGTGTTCACCATTTTTGTTTCTAACAATTTCATCAAGGACAACCTATATGTTAAAATGTGCACTAGATTTCTAATTCCCCACATTCCCACATTCAAATGGTTGGCATATTTCGTCACATTAATTGGTGATGTCTTATCCTTTATCAAAATAGGATGATGGGATTTTGGTTCCTCCATCCGCGGATTCCACCATAGAGATCATTTCCTAGTTTTGGTCTCCCTCATTGATTTATATCATGTTTGTGGAAATCATTCATAGAGACTTATCAATGTAGATGATGGTTAATTAAATTGATTCAATCTTAACGGGGTGTAATCCATCGATTAGGAGAGTAGTCACATTGAGAATATTTGGGTATGTATGGACACGAGGCTCATTAGTAACATGTATTCTTCCACATAAGATGGAATCTCATAGGAGGAATCATAGTTGAAGAACCCATAGATTCATATGTTGATCATGAGGTAATTGAATCCATGGGAATATTCCTTCTATATATTTTTACCTTAGTAATCCAATGTTAATTGCATTGGTTTGGTATTTGAGGCCAGGTCAAAAGTTCTCTATCTTATAGAGAAAGATCATAATGTCTAGTATAGATGGATAAGGGCATGATTTTAACATCTTATATAGATGTGTGGGTAGATCTAAACACCCCATGGTTGATAATTAAGGAGGTGTCTCCCTAGGAGTGAAGATATCACACCTTGATAGATTACCCGTGGATTAGAATTCAGCATGGTGGGGGATCTAGAGTTTTGAATTAGAATTCCGTGTCAAGGTAAATCTAAGAGGTGCATCCCTAGGATAGAAGATGTCACACCTTGATAGTTTTACCAGTGGATGAAAATTCCAAATGTAGTCAAAGACTATGTTTTGGATAATAACGCCCAATAGAGGTGTATATGGGAAGTGCATCCCTAGGAGGGTAGTTGTCACACCTGGATATACCAATGTCAAGATTGAACATTAGTGAGGCTTCCTACGTAACATATTTTGAAGATAGGGATCAACGTTCACATAGTTCAATGTTCCAGTTTAATTTCATGTAAAACGACTTTTCCATGAACATTAACAATGTGTGTAATGATGCTCATATTGTGAAATTAGTGTTTATTAGGGATGGTGTGGGGATAATATTTAAAGGCTACCCTTTAAAAGATTATTTTTGTTTGGGAAATTGTGTGTGGATTATGTGGGGATGTTTCCCTCTATGGGTGGCTTGTAATCCTCTGGTGGTGTCTTGATCTCCACAGAGAAAGAATGTGTAATCCCATAATGAACATACATGGGGAATACTTTTCTCATCATATAGTGTAATACTGCAATTTTACATCATGTGTTGAGGACTATGTCATGTATTTTAACATTGTTTGATTCAGAAATGTATCTATGCAGTTTTACAACATGTAGCTCAGACATAGGGGGACTCAATACTCACCCATATGGCTTACTTGACCGCCTCTCGTGTTATATTTTGTTGGACTTGGCGTTGAAACAATCATGTAGGAGTGGTCAATCGTCTGGTTGATGTTATAGTACATATTATTAGTCGAAACATGGGTTATAGAACCTATTCATAAAAGAAAAATAAATTATGGAACCTTTGGTCTCACATGAGGTGAAGGGGGTAAACATAGTAGGGGGTGTCACATATCACATTGGGAATCAAGGTGTAGCTGAAGTAGTCATTTATTTGAATGGGGAGCATGTACTTGATCTTCAAAAATGGCTTTCATCAAAAGGGAAGTCCCTAGAGGGGACTATGAGAGTTTCTTTATGAATATTGGAGGTTCTTTAAGGAGGTTATTGTGAATCTTGGGGTCCTTAAAATGTTCAATGGGTTCATAAAGGGGGATGCTTCCCGAACCATGGTGTCTATACCTTAGAGTGACGTCCTAGTTCATATGGGAACGATTTGTGAAGGATGACTTCTTCATCAAGCCTCATATTCCATTGATGGTCTATATCATATAAAAATGGCATAGCCCTTCCTGATGGGTATCTACAATTTAGGTTGGTACTCTCAAGAACATAAGATAGGTGGTTTCAGGATGATTGGATACCTTGGATGATCCATTTTATAAAATTTCATGATGCCCGGGAGGTTCATGAAAAGGGATTGATTTTTGAAAGTTAAAATGTAATAATCTAACATCAATAGATGGATTGAAGGGGTTATTTATAAGAAATATGATTTTCAATTATTGAAGGTATTCATGAAGATATTTGAGATTCAGAAGTGGGAAAGTTCTGTGAGTCCAAATTTGTATTTCACAAAGATTATCATCAAGACTTTACCCATTCATGAATCACTCCACGACTATGAATGTCGATACATGGAAGATACAATTAGGCCTTCATCCATTCAAAATTGTTCTTCATGGCTTGTGAGATTTGAAAGATTTAGCCATTCACGATGAATATGAGCTTCAAAAAATTGACCCTTAGTGGGATTTTTGGGATGTTTTGGCTAGAAATCAATCTGAACCATCCAGGAAGTCATCAACCATATCCCATTATATGAATATTTTGGCACTAAACGAAAAGAAAAAAAAATCCATACCCAAAAGGAGTACACTTCCTATATGAAAAACCCTAAACAGCCATAAACCTATTTTTTAGGTCATAAACTCGTTATGGTTTTTCACTAACCGTAATAACAGTACAAGAGATAATATAAATATTACACATTCTGAATCCCATTTAAATGAAATTATACTTATAAATAACATGAGATGAATTACCTTTTAGGAAAATTATTTTAATATATGAATCAATTAGTGATTTGAAATTTCGATGAATTGGTAGACCACTACAAGGAGATTCTTCAAAATCCTGATCTTTCTTTGGGAATTTATTCATTGATTCCACTAGAGTACCTCCATCTAAATGATCAAAATAAATATTATAAAATAAATCCATACCACAAAAAACCTAATCACCATCACCAAATCAATATAGATAGAATGGATAGACCACTATTCTCATCACTTGACGATTGGGGATGTTTATTAAATACAGATATATTGAATATGGTTGATGAATTTAGTTAAATGAAACACATCTATAATGACTATATAAAGATATATGATCAATCTTGTTGTCAACTAAAATTGCAAGAAAAACTCATGATACTATATTATTCCCAATCCATATTCATCTCTCCCATATAAGGCACAAACACCCCATTAAGGGCACCAGGTGTCTTATGTTATAGTTTATGATCCAAAGACTACGTAATCCTTTAAAGAAAGAAACCCTTAGCTTGTGGTTTTATTAAATAATCATCAAGGATGCCCCATATGGGATTAGTAATTAAGGGTAAAACTTCAAAAATCCATGTATATATAATTTATGTTATTTATTTATATTACACATTTAAATTATCGAGGATAGATAAATATTGATATTTTCCTATACTTTAATATATATATATTATTGACATTGAAAACACAATAGTAGTATAAGAACATGTATTCTATAATGAGTCAATGATATCATTTTTTTATTTAATGAAGAGTATGTTTTGTATATTGTATAATGGGGCATTTCAAGCCTAGAAATAAATATGATAATTCATATTTATATGTAACAATTAAATAAAAAAATTATTTATTTTTTCATTCGTTTGTATTGTAATTTTTAAAAAATTGTTTACAAATTGTAATAACATTCATAATATAGGATTAATAAAAACATTGTATAATCCATTATCAAATAAATAATGTTCAAATTAATCATGCATTTTTATAAGAATAATTAAAGTATTTATTTTTATCCTGATAATTCATTAATGAATTAGATTATATTTTTTATAAATTTGTGATAAAAAATGTTATGATTTTTTTTCCATGATTTATAAAATATATGAATTTTTATATAAATTTATCAATAATAAAATTTTAATGATTAATCAATAAATATTTTTAAAAGTTTATTTCTTAAATAATGTTTATAAATGCTATTAAAATGTATTTTCGGAATATTTTCGTATGTAATGTGTTTAAATTAATTACTTATAAATAGAATATAATTAGAAATATAGATTATTATGAATAATTTATTTAAAATATATTCCAATGATTAAATATAAATATTTTAAATACATGTAATCATATAATATGGAATTACCTATGATTAAGAAATAATTTTTTTAGAGTTCACAATTGTAAATTATATGGGGTTTATAAATTACATAAATAAGGAAAAAATATAAAGAACTTTATCTTTATGGGATTTTTCAGATTTAATTTGATATTATAAAAATTGAAAGGGCCTTATTTTGAGAAATTATTTAACCCACATCCAAAATGTTTTAAATGATAAATATGATCATGGTTTAAATAATATATCATCATTTGTTACTAGTATTATGTAAAATTATAAAAATATCACAATTTCATTTTAAAATTGTTTATAATTTTCCAAATATGAAATATTTCCATATACTACAGACTATAAAATGTTAACAATGTATGATAATATAAAATGTTCATATTTTAAAAATTAATGTGTTTATAAAAATTATAAAAGTATATGTATGCAATAATTAAATATAAAATTGTTGTTTTTAATGAATTTTTTTTTAAAAAATAATAATTAAAAATAATTATTTACTATTAAAAATATAATATTAATAATGTACTTTTCACATTATGTGATTTATGAATTTTATAAATCATAATTAATTGTATTAAGAACATTTTACCTAAAATTATATGGAAACTATTGAATCATTAAATTATCTGTTCATTTAATGATTATTAAAAAATTGTAAATAAGTTGATAAATATCATAAATATTGTCCAAATACGAGAGGATTATATATATATATATAAGTATTATTTATAGCTAATTATTTTTAAAATTTTCAAATTAAAAGGGGTCTTTATTTTAGGACATTATTTAAACATCATCAAAATGGTTCTGAATGCGGATTAGATCAAATTATTAAATTATAAATTGAGATTTCATATAATTAGTAATATGAATGTGTTCATATTCAATTCAATATAAAGTAGATTATATTAAAATTATGGAACTTCCCTAATGTTATTAAATTTCAAATGGGTTTATTGTTAGCTTTTGTATGTTAATAGTTCATAAATGGTTATCTCATGTATAAATATTCAAACTGTTAATCAATCTGAAATTTATTACATACATTTTCCATAGTTATAAATTTATTATTTTTTAATTTTTTATGTTTTAGTGTAATAGTTAAATTTATTCTAGGGGATAGAGCCTTGTATCACATGTTTGGTATGAATCCAAAAAAATTAGTTTCCATCTACCGTCACCTTGGTTTTTAATTTAATTTTCTAGATTGAATTTAGTTATTGGTCATAATTTTTCTATATTTAGTGGTAGATATATTATTAACTGGGCACTTAGTTCAGTGAATTATCCATGAGGAGTGGGACATGGGGTTATACAACGAATCATCCTTTAGGGTTATGCCTTGTTCTAGAAAGGGGAATTGGATAGTCTATTTATCCCTCTATGATTACAGATTTATAGATTTTCAATTTTGTCTATCGTAATTCATTTAGATGAATAGTTCATGTATCTTATGCATATTATTCATTCATAATTTTATGAATTTTATTTACATATATTTTTAGGTGAGTTACACATAATGAGTGTTGTGTAAAGAGTTACATGTTATTGTGGTGTGTAGACATGGATTTTTTGGTGGAATATGAATTCAAAAACTAAATTTCCAGATATATGTAAAAAAATAGAAAAAAAATATTTGAACATATTTATTATGTAATATATAACAATTATTAATTGAATATGGGTACGATGTATATTGAATCAGATAGATTTTGACCCCCCCTAAAAAATACTTAGCAAGAGATTATATCCCTATAGAGAATTATCAGGTCCATGGTTATCTAATCAGGTTTTTTTGTTCCATATTCATGAGCCCAAGGTTTTTTATAAGGAAATAATGTAAAAAATGTAACTATAAATTTTCATTATTTGTAGGTTTGACAATAGTCATGTTCCCATTGATTAATCTAGTGTTAGCTTGTTTTTGGAAAACTACATCAGAATACAATACCGAGGAAATCCTAAGAGCTATGATATGAGATGAACTGATATTCGTATATCCATATGTTTTATTTTGATAAATATTTATTAACATAAGTATATAATAATTACAATTATTATGATTGGGATGTTTCCATACAAAAACAACAAAGTTAGGGGAAAACATTATGTCTAAAATGGAAATTGAAAATGGCTTAGAGGGGGATTAATGGAATAGATTAAATGTTTTAAATATATTAATTATTTATCTAAATTAAATTTCAGATTTATTTATCAAGATATAAAATTAAATTGATAACTAATGAATGAACATAGGTATTTTTTCTATTGTTTGATAAAAAGTGGACCTACTGTACTCTTACACTTCTCTACTCCTTGAGAGAGGCATTGTGAACTATGAACCTTACTTATGTTTTTTAATCATAACCCATTAAAGTCAAACATATTATATAGTAGGTAAAACTAGACATTATAAATTCTATGTTTGAGTCACAACATTTACAATAATGGAATTCTGAAATGAGAGATAGAGATCGACTGGTCTTAAGTTTTGAATCTAAATTTCACAACCCAAAAGTCCTGAATTTAGTATCATGGAGTCAAAACCAAAATGATATTGACTTTATAATCAATTTATCACATCCTAGTATGGAAAATTATATTTTTTGTAAGGCTTAAACAAATATAGGACATTAATTTAAAGATATGAGAAAAAAATAGTTGACTCAAATAGAACTAGGAAGATGAAGTCATAGAGGACTGATGAAGCACATTCATTGGTCTTTGAGTAGTGGATTATTATGTCTCCCCAAGGCAATAATTGTAAAAGATTTTTCTCTTCCCCTTGAGATATAATCAAGAAGATGAAATAATAAATGTATATAACACCACAAATATTGATAGTACTTTAAAATAAGAAATCAGAAATTTCATGTTAATAGAAATCATAATAGTAATATATAATTTTTCCTAATAACCGATATATGGGATTCGATCTTTTTATCCATATAAATATGATCTATAAAATTAAAAATCCCATCTCTAACCAAGTAAATCAATTCAAATTCAAACATCATAATATTAAGTGAGAGAGAAAATTATCATGCTAAAATTATTATAAAAAATATCATTTTAGTTCATAAACATAAAGATAAATTCCAAATATATTGACATCAATATTTAAAAAAAATCTCCAGAGTAATAGTTCAAAAAACCCTTTAAATATCATATATATTATTTCTATAAAAATGAATCATCTATTTTGAAAAATAATTTCCATATTCATAAAGAAACACTATTATTTTAAAATTAGTGACACTACAATAAGTACTGGGAAATATGTTTGAATAATTTTTTTCCATGAAATATTACTTATAAATGATTAGAAATGAAATTACTCAAAAAAATGTAATTGAAATATTAAAATAATTTATGCTACACATTCATATTTATAGTTGAAATATATTTAACATTAGTATAAATAACATTTAATATATATTATTAACTACTATAATGGTTTTTATATCATTAATACGAAATTATGAGGTACTGTCTCTAATTTTTTTTACCGTGTATGACTTTATAATGTTATAGGGAATATTATTAGAGCTAGTCCTTGAGACAGAAATTGAATCGAACAATTAGTGAGACTAGTTATATATAATAAAAAAATTAAAATATATTATGTCACACACAAAAACACGTGTGGATTTCATAAAAAAGGTGTAATGAATCCTGAATGGATGGTTATATTCAAAATTTAATGTTTTCATTAAACATAAAATGTGGTTTTTACCAAATTTGAGATATAAAATAGGAGCACATAATATTATTAGGTTTAGAGTGGTCATAAATAGATAAATAGTTAATTAATTAAATATATCATAATTATTTTATTAAATTGGAATAAAATATTCATTCATCTATGTAACCATGATTATAGGACAATATAAGGGTTATATTCATAATCCAATAGATCAAGTGGATCTGTTTGAGGAGAGAGTTGGAAGATGAAAATATAATAGGTATTTGGATAAGTACCATGGGTGATCGTCTACGCCAACCGAGTTCATAGATCTCACCACAATTAATGATGTAGAATCATTCATCAGAATGGATTGATCCAAACTAGATATAGGATGTTTGAGTTTTCTGGAATAATACCATTTTTTATCTAGTGTTGAACGCTGATCGACACCACTAAGTAGAATTTATTGGTACATTAATGGTTGATTTAAAGATCATTTTATTATTTCGTTATTTAGTTCTTCATTCATCTTTCTAGTGGAACTGAATCATTTCCAACCCAAAAAATGGTTAAAGTTTGATCCTCCTTTGTGTTTTTTTTCATTTCTTCCACCATTAATCACACATTCATCAATAATATTCATTTTGGATTACATTTCATGTGATGATGAATAATTGATCACTGAGTGATTTTTCATCGATTCAACATATCGATAGACTAGGTTTTGGTTAGAGATAGATGATCGGATCTTGGTGTGTGATGATGTTGGATAGTTATAGATGGATTATGACTAGATTTCGGTGTCCCTATTTCTCTATTGTCAAATGATAATGACATGACGCAATGGGGTGAGTTTTCTGAGCAATTTTAATGGATGAAATATATCCCTATGTGATGGAAATGCTTAGCTAGAATAAGATCTAGGTATTGTGGTGATAATGGAAGATGATCCAAATTAATCTGAGGAAAAAAAGCATGAAAAAACATGGTTTTTATGAAACATTTGATAAAAAGGCTTTTTCTACAAACAATGATACACGGTGTGGTAACCCTAGATGTTTCACTAAGATTTTAGAACACATACTAATATCATGTCTTGATACACATGTCACAAACCCTATGAACTGAGAAATAAATCACATTGTGTACCATTGGGGTGCACGAGAAGATACATGGGCCTGCACATTTGTAGGTACATGGTCACAACTAGGTGCACGAGGTCCACCATACACATGGGTACAGGGTTCTAGACATGGAAAATGACAAAAGACATTTCCAAATTCATGGGACAAGACTTGTACCCATATTTACATTTTTTTGTTTTTATAGTATGTAGGAGGCCCTTAGTGTCATTGTTTTAGAAAATTATTGGTTAAGTGGGTTCCCTTGGTCTTTTTATTTTGAGGTTATAGTATTGAATTCTATCATGAGAATACTATTGTTATCCCATCTGTAGGATGTTTTCCAGATAGGTTACATGTGTCCCCCAAAGATCATAAGTGTTCTCCTCCATCATTTTCCCTTTAAACTATATATAGTTTTTGGTATTTTTTGTGAAAAACATACACTATTGGTGATTTATTATCTTGAAGGATACTCCATTTTAATTCTTGAGATCCCCTAATGGTCATGGGAGTGATCCTCTCTCTGGGAGTTGGGATCATGGAGATCCAGTGATTATATATTTGGTGACACCTGAAATGCTTGAAATCTGAAATCAAACCCAACAATGACAATAAGGAATATGGAGTGACTTAACTAGGACATGCATTACATTTGATACCCATATAATATTAATGTTTCTAGTAGTACAGTTATGACCACCTAGAGGAATGGTGTTTATCATGAGTATATCTAGGTTAATGTTTTCTCTATTTTTGGGTCTCATATCCCGAATAAAATATCATTATGATGTTGAGATGAATAATCGTTGATTAACTATTTTTATTGATTTAGTGATTTTCTACTATGAATTTTTATACCATTCCTATATTATCATCCCACACAAGTCTTTTATTATATAAAAGAACACCCTTTTGATGGTGTCCTAGAGGGACTATGTTCTGGTGGGTCATTTTGATCTATAAACACTATGGTTCTTTAATGTTGTCTATTTTGAGAGAAATCCACTCCTTCATAGTAGTTTAGAATATTTTATATTTTTAGTGGGATTTTATTTTACCCTTTGTGGTTTCCAGTACTTTTCTATACTTTGATTGTGGGTTTTAGAAGAATTCATTCGTCTGGTAACACATGTACTTTACCATTCAACATTTAAGAGTATCGAGGTGTGTTTATATAGAAAATTAAATTACACTAATGAGTCCCTTATGTGTAATGTTCTTAAATGGTAATAGTCACCATCACCTTCCATGTTGAAGGTGGGCTTGGGGTTGTCACACTCAGGCCATTGTGGGTAAGGTCTTGATAGAGTGGTATCAACGGAGTTAGCTCTGTCATTGTGTTGGAGTCTATGAGATTATTTTTGGAAATATGGAAATTATTTTAAGGTGTTTATATTTATTCTCACTAAAAAGGTGGTCTAGTATTTTTGTGGTAGCTATTATATCCATTTAGTAGGACATTGAAAACAAACTTCTTGACTTCTTATATGTATATACTAGTTTCAAGGATTTAATGGGACATATATCATATTGGGATGGGTTTTTTGTTATGATTTAATTCTTATCTTATCTCACTATATATAATATTTTATTGTGGAGTATCTTGATTTTATTATATGATTGAAAAATGAAGGTAGATATTTCGGATTCCACTGTGTGATCATGATTTTGATCCACACAGTGATGAGGCTTCGATATTGGAACTATTGTAGAATGTAATGCATTTAGGTGTAATGATAGTTAGTCCTCCAGACAATAAACATTTTGTGGACCCATTGGTACTAGTATAGTATGTTCATAGTTTTACATCATAAAATGGGATTTATAGATAGTGGCCTCTGAGTTTTTTGGTCCATTTAGATCCCAATGTAGTTGTGGAATAGATTGAGGTGGTTTCATGGGTTTTTTTCTGGTGTAAAAACCTTTAGATAATATTTTAGTCCTAGAGTTTAGTCTTCTTCTAGGATACACATGGAAATTGGGGAGTCTAGTTACATGGATATAGGATAATATTATGCTCACTTGAATATATTTAGAGAACCTCATCTGTGAATAGATCTATCCAGCCATGTTGTGTGCAGTGTGTATAGAGGAGCTCTTATAACATAAGTTGGGAATAATTATCTCAGATGTTAATTCATTGAGGTTAACCAAACACCAACTATAAAATCTATATATGGTTTAATTTTTTATGAATTGACTTTTGAGTAGGTCTTATGCTGATTTTTTTTGGGATTTAGTGATATCTCTATGCATCTCCACCTATGATGGGGTGCTTGAGGGGGAATTTGAAGTGGAGAGATCTATATAGGAGTATTCAATGAATAATTAAGAAGGTAGTTGGAATCCATGAGTTTGGAACTCTGTATCTAGTAACCAACAACAAGTATAGGGTTTTGGTCATGCATGATACTTCATAATATAATATAATGGTTTAGTATTTGCGGAATAAGGATTTGATGATGGTTCTAGTCATCCAATGGAGAGGTGGTTCTTCTCCTAGGATGGTCACTTCTATCTCATCCATGATTGATTAACCATTTATATAGTTGACAGATATATAGTTTATGAACCTCCTCGATAGTGAAAACATTGGGAAAATGGTGGTCCATAGGGTTGAGGATGTGTCTGAGGAGATGAGAGAGCATTAGCTAGTGAATATTCACTAATCTATTTCCCCAACTACCACTATGTGGTCCATTCCAGGCTCAGGGAGTTGGTGGTTATGGAGGAGGAATCTTGAAATCCATGGAACCATATGACCCAAATACTCTTGATATGATTATAAGTATAATATCTATCTCCACTACTTTAGCAGTAGTAATAATAATCACTTGTGGGAGTCACACTTTTCTTGGAACATCTCCAATTCTAAATTTAGTGAATCTAATTAATAACATCTCTCTACCATTTCACTTAGAGACTCCAACAATAGGGGATTTGACAATCACATGGTATTTTTGGATATGCGATCTTTCCATTAGTGGAAAGATCATCATATGGTATCACATTATAGATGAACTAAAGTCATAAAATTTCATCTTAGGTATACACTATATATCGATTTTTCATACCTAGATTGACTATTTTAGGTGGTGGATGATATGAATTTGAGATGACAGGGTTAGTTTTTTATTCATTAGTTAGAATATAACCTAATAAAATAAATATGTACTCATTTATATAAGTATATATATCCAATTACTCATCATTTGGACTGTATTACCCTCAGTTTAGTGGATACTTCATGATTTTTCATCCCTATAGTTATGGTGGAGTATGGGAATTTCATTCTTGAGGATATTATATGGTTACATCCCCACTAAGAGATATACTTTATTATATAATTTCACCAAGGGATATGCCTGATATCTGTGACTTCGTATTGGATGGATCCCTCTATAATTTTAGAGGAGAAGGAATAGTTGGAGGATTTACAGATAACACTACTACAAAAACAGTAAAGGGAAGCTCCACTATATATCCGCGCTAAGGAAAAACTCTGGATAATGAAAAACTGCATCAGCACTAAAATTTTAGCGCTGATAAAGCTACCTTGTATCAGCACTAAAAAATTTCTGATAAAGAGACCATTTATCAGTGCTAGAAAAACGTTGATAAGGAAGGCATGTATCAGCGCTAATATTTTATTGTTGATACAGGTAGTCTTTATCAGCACTTTTTTAGCACTGATAAAACTATATTACCATATTTCATAAAATTGTTCACACAATGTCCTTGTTTTATCATGACATAAAGATCTTGTGGTACTGAAACCCTGCGACTCCCCTCTGCTGCCCCCCGAGAATCACGTTGTTGGACCTCCGCCACCCCCAATTTTTGCGTTGTTGGACCTCTGACGCTATCCCTTATCCTAATCCTCCCCCTCAAACCCCTTCGGTGGATCCTACTCCCTGTAAACCCTACTTGTCCTCCTATTCCCTTGACCCTACTCCTCGTGAACCCTACACCTCCATTTCTCTTCGGTTAGCGGCTCCTCCTATGAAACTCTTCCCATGCACCTCCACCTATGGAAGTTTCCAAGTGTGTGGTAAGTGATTCAATGCTTTTACATTATTTGATGATGTTGATATGCTTTCTTAGTTTCATAGGTTATTCCCATGCTATAACTTCTTATATTTGGATGGGTTAACTATGAGTTTAGTGTTTTTTTAATGGAAGCCTGTGCTACCTCATATTGTACCTCTATTTAAATGTTATCATTTGTTATCCTTGTTTATGAAAGTATCATATGATAAAACAAGAATATTTTTTTCTTCCTCATTGGTTCATTATGGATTTTTTTGAGATAGTGGGTTATCTCTGGTATTAGTGATAGTGACTTATTATGTTACATATGGATTTTAGTAAATGTGCTTTAATAATAATCTTTCCATATAAACGTCATTTTTTCACTTTGTTTCGAGTTGTGCTCTTCATTTTGATTATAGTAATCATGATTAGATATTGGATTATTATTTTTCATTATTCTGTTACTATTTTAGTAGAATTATAATATATTGGGTAACCACTATTGTTTGTTTTTTTGTGTTAGTAATTTATTATTTTTTGTTTTTCATAATTTTTATTTGGAAGAGTTTCTTTTAGTTTGGAAGCAATTTTATGATTTCCCCACTACAAACATATAGGGTCAAAATTTAGTGATAGTTTTGTAGAATCTATCTACATGTTATATTTTTTTAGACCTTTTTTCCAAGGTGTTCATTTATTGTTGAGGTCGTTATATATGAGAATCAATATTTCCACATCATTAACATACCCTTTATGTTTGGGGTTCCTCTTGATCATTTGAACTATTAGAAATTGGAATATGTGTAATTTTACATTTCTATATTCAAAATGAAATATCTATTAGTGAGAGTAAATTTTGATAGTTATTTATATTTTCTTGACTATTTTCTTGTTATTAGTGTTGTATTTTTGAATCTTTTTTGAGCTGGACATCTCTCTTACCCTGCCTTGCAAGATCATGCTCCGGGTGTAGGATGCTTTATTCTAGACTCATGAGATCATCTACCATATTTTCCCTAGGTTTTCCTCCCACTATCTTCTCTAAGTGAATTATCTTCAGGTTTGTAGAAGGTGACACCAAGGGTACAGACGCCACCCCCCCCCCCTAAGATCATGATCAATAGGGATAGGTTGTCCCCCCCCCTCTCAGTTTTTCTCAGATGGATTCCCTGACACCAGTAGGTGTTCTGGTCATGGTTCCCCCCTCATACCCCACCCAATCCTTTGATATTTCTTCCCCATACTCTCCCATTGATGCCATGTAAATCTACCATTCCCTTGTCCTCTCCATTCCAAATTATTTTCCTTCCTTCTGGTTTCACACAATTGTACCCCCTACTGTACTATATGCTATCTAAGTGACATTGTCTAGCAGTGAACTTGTAATGAATGATTCACAGACCACCATGATTTCTAGCCTTGCCACCCCTACCTCCATCTTTGTCCTTCTCCCTCGCTGAGGTTACTGACTACTTCTCTGAAGTGGTAGGGCACCTTCTTAGCAGTGTTTGTACTATCTCCCTTGGCTCTGATCCTATAATCTACCTCTAATTACTTCTGGATCCAGAGAGAACTCCCTCACCATCCCCCAAGTTTTATTAACCATACATCCCCTTCCCCTTTGAATCCTCATCTCCCACTTATATGAATCTTACCAACCAGAATGGATTATGAACATGTTCATAATCAAGGGACCTCAATGAGAGATCTTCCTCCCTCTTCAATAATGCTCTTAGCTCTAGATCCAATTCCAGAGCCCTTTCCCACCCATCATTATTATCTTTATATTTCATGCTCATAGTCTTAGTTCCCATGTTAAATCAGACTTCCCCACCATAGAAATAAAAAAGAAAAATGTCATTTTTATTGTTGTCAAATAACACAAAAACCCCTATAATAATCATAGAATTATCCTGGAAGATTAAGTTTCATGGATTTCTACACTCTGACCCCTCCAACAGACACAAATGGGTATTTTGGAATAATAAATATGTTGTTGATACTATTCAAGATTTCAATCAATTCATCACTACCATGGTGTCCAACAGTGACTCCTCCTTCCTTATGACTTCTGTTTTTAGAAGCTATGACCATCTTCAAAGGGAATCACTTTGGAGTAAACAAAATACCTTCAATCCTAGACACCATCCATAGTTTGTTGGGGGTGACTTTAATTTTATTACCTACCTAAAGGAAAGGTAAGGTAGAAGCCCATTCCAGAGGAATTCCATCATGGAGTTTGTTCAGTTCATGGCTGGGAAGGGCCTCATTGATCTCAGCTTCTCAGGTGACAGTTTCACCTGGTAAAACAACTGCATGGTCCATCACCGCTTGTGGATTCTATTGGATAGGTGTCTAGAAAACATTAAAGCCACTAACCTATTCTCAAATAGCTTGTTTTTTCATCTTTCTTGAGGTATTTCGAACCACTCCACCCTCTTGGCTTTCATTTCTTCTTGGCGTGATCATCAGGAATGGTTTCACTTCCACTAGTAGTGGGTTAACATCCTAGTGTACCAGGACATGGTCTGTGAAATATGGGATAAATCCTTGTAGGAGTATTTGCCCACCTTCAACCTCAGGGACCTGACCTCGAACCCCATTAGGTACATTTTCTCCCCTTCCTCCTCATGAACATTCACCACCTTATACTACTATTGCATATGGGATCCTTCAGAGTATTCTGATAGATAGAATGAGTCCTTGGGTTTATTGGATTATTAACCCCAGTTCGGGATTTATGTGTGACTATATACTTATTATATTTTCTTATTATTTATTACACACAACCACTTGAGTCGAGTAACCTGATTGAAATCCATATGGTTACTTTGGTTCTGATGTGGATATGGTTTTTTATGTGTTTGTGACATGTGTACGTGTGGATATATGGGTATTTAGGCATGATGATATTGAATGTAGTGAAGTGACCTAGGAGTATTAGATGTATCATTATTGATTATTCTTTTGTTTGGACTGCGGTGATTTGAGAAAACTATAATGAATCTAAAGTAATTATATTTAATGAATTATATATTGTAGAGATTATGAGAATCCTGTATTTACTTAAAATGTTAGCTACTGGTTTTTATCCATATGTTTTTTGGGTTGGTGAGGTATAAAAGGATGGACTAGTTGACCATAATGGGTTGACCCAATAGAGGAGGATTATCCATAGAGGATGATTTTGTGTGAGTTTTACAATCTATGAAACAAGTGATTATCCCCGTGAACCACTTTGTGTTTGGAATCTATGTTGATTTTGATAGTGGGTCTATCCTAGTCCTATTGATTTCCAAATATTTGTTGGAAATGGTTACACTCTATTAATATATATTTTTATAAGGAAGTGGTTCTCATATACTGTATTTGTAAGTCTTGTTTTCTGTACTTGAACCATAAATACTAATATTTTAGATTCAAATAGGATGAAGATGAATAAATATTAGATGTATTCTAATTGTTTTACTATAGAGTATGAGAACGGAGTGAATGAGTTCAACAAGTTTTCAAAGGATCATGCAAAGGATCCTTCTAAAACCTTTTTTCCATGTTTAAATTGTTATTATTCTAGGCTACTTACTATAGAGAAGTTCGAAGAACATTTGATATGTCAGAGAATAGATCGGAGTTATAAATGTTGGAATAAACATGGGGAAAAAGCGAATGTAGCTACTGGATGGGATAAAACTGCATTTTATGGATCATAAGATATGAATACAAATATGGATAATGAAGAATACCGTTTGGAGGATGTGATTACAGATGTCAATGATGATGAAGATCATATTGAGGAAATGTCAAAGACAATTTAAGATGAACTCTATGATTGCCCAAAATTGTTTGAGAAGTTAAAGAGTTTTGAAAAGATGCCATTGTATGCTGGTAGCACCAAGTATAAAACATTGTCAGCTGTATTGAATTTTTATAAATTGAAAGCAGGCAATGGATGGAGTGATGTCATTCTTAAAAAACTACTTGCTCTCTTGAATGACATGCTCCCTAAAGATAATGCGCTCCCAAGCTGGACATATGATGCTAAACGAATGCTACGCTCCATGGGTATGATTTCTGAAAGAATACATGCCTACCCAAAAGATTGTATATTGTTTCAAAAGGAGAAAAAATCACTTATAGAATGCCCAAAGTCTGGTGCTTCTCAATACAAGAAAGATGAATCCAATCCTACGAATGTTTTATGATACTTTTCAATCATTCCAAGGTTTAGGTGTCTATATGGAAGTGAAGAAAAGGCATGACAATTGTTGTGGAATTCAGATAAAAGAAATAAATATGGTAAACTATGTCATCTGGATGACTCTCCTCAATGGGAGAAAATTGATCATGAGAATCCTGAATTTGGAAAAGATCTAAGAAACCTTCATCTGGTGTTGTCTACAGATGGAGTAAATCCTTTTGGTTTTCAAACAAGCACTCATAGTACATGGCATGTTATGTTGGTAAATTATAACTTGCCACCCCGGTTATGCATGAAGCAGAAATTTATCATGTTATTTATGGTTATATCATGACCAAAACAACCAGGTAACGATATTGATGTTTATTTGGATCATTTGATCAAGGATTTGAAGTTATTGTGGGATTCAAGTGTTATGTTGTATGATGCATCTAAAAGTGAATACTTCATGTTGAGAGAGATGTTTTATGGGACAATAAATGATTTCCCTGCTTATGGAAATTTGTCAGCCTATAACATTAAAGGAACTTATGGATGTCCCATGTGCGAAGAAGATACAGAATCAATTAGGTTGAAACATTAATCAAAATTTGTGTTTCTAGGACATTGTATATTTCTACCTCATCGGCATAAGTATATGTATTTTGACTTCTTTTATTTCTTATTCCTTTTTGTGATTTTAGGAAACATTGGATTCTCATTATGGTGAACTTGGATACTCCAAAGACTTATTTTCTCGATTCAAAGCGAGGATATCCATCAAACCAACCACACATGATGGAGTTTGTGAATTTGTAAGACACTACATCATACGATTTAGGTCTAAACATAAAGTAATATAATTTATATTATCTTTTACTGAGGATTTTGTTATAATTGGGAAGTGTATAATTATCATCTAAAAAAGTAATGAGGACAAGGGCTAAGAATAATGATGCAAGAAAGTACTACGTCTGGACAAATATCACGGTATATATAATAAAATTTCACAATCCAAACACATCTCAACACAGGTTACTTATTCTCCTAATGATGATTTTTTTTACAGTGTCTAAAAAAAACGTTAATGATTATGGTTATTATGTTTGTATATTTATGAAAGAGATGATTTTTCATCAACAAACAATCATCCCTGAAGAGGTATTTTCCAAAACATCTACTAGTTCATTTAATTTATTTATTAATTATTTATTTTTATATTTTCCAGTACTAATCTGACTTCCAAAAAGCCTCATACTCACAAGATGATATAGATATGTTCATAAATGAGTGAGCTGCATACCTGATGGCAGATTGTAAAAAAATAACATGAAGATCTCACATGGGGACGTGTACAACTGGCGGTCATTTTTTGAGAGGGTTTAAGGGGATCAAAAGATGACACACTGTTGTATGTACATGTTCGTAGTAATATTGTAGTTGTTATTAAATAAAACGTACTTTCTCCAATGACTCAATTTCCCATTTTAATAGATGATATGCACCAACAACATGCAAGAATGATGAACCACTCAAAGGGTCTCTCTTTTGTTTACAATGGACATAATTTTAAGTGAAAACAACAACTTACCTATGGAAATCCAACCAAATTAATTCATATTGTATTGATTATTTAGGAGAATGATCCACGGGTCCTTTGTGATGTGTAGGAGTCATACTCGCCTCAATCTGAGGAACGGTGTGTCCGGTACCAATCAAAGGGTATCACTTTTGTTTAAAATGGCCACAATTTTAAGTGAAAACAACAACTGACGTACAAAAATTCCTACCAAACGAATTCAGATTGTCTTCATCCTTTAGGAGAATGATCCACAAGTCCTTTGTGACATGTAAGAGTCAACCCCACCTCAATCTGAGGCACAGTGTGACCGATACCACTCAAAGGGTCTCTCTTTTGTTTAAAATGGTCAAATATTTAAGTGAAAACAAAAACTGACCTACGGAAATCTGACAAAACGCATTAGTATTATGTTGATAATTTAAGAGAATGATCCACGGGTGCATTGGGGACGTGTAAGAGTCATCTCCACCTCAATTCGAGGCACGGTGTGTCCAGTACCACTCCAAGGGTCTCTCTTTTGTTTAAAATGGACATAATTTTAAGTGAAAACAACAACTAACCTACTGAAATCTGACCAAACGCATTTGGATTGTGTTTATACTTTAAGAGAATGATCCACTGGTGCATTGGGGATTTGTACGAGTCATACATGCCTCAATACGTGGCACGGTGTGGCCGGTACAACTTAAAGGGTCTCTCTTTTGTTTAAAATGGACACAATTTTAAGTGAAAGCAACAACTGACCTACGGAAATCATACCAAACACCTTCGGATTGTGTTGATACATTAAGATAATGATCCACGGGTTCGTTGGGGAAAGGTCTGAGTAATCCCCGCCTCAATATGAGGCAGAGTGTGGCTGGTACCACTCAAAGGGTCTCTCTTTTGTTTAAAATGGACACAATTTTAAGTGAAAACAATAACTGACCTATGAAAAGCTGACCAAACGCATTCGGATTGTTTTGATCCTTTAGGTGAACGATCCACAGGATCATTGTGACATTCAAGAGTCATACCCGTCTCAATATGATGCATGGTGTGGCCGGTACCACTCAAAGGGCCTCTCTTTTGTTTAAAATGGACATAATTTTAAGTGAAAACAACTACTGACCTACGGAAATCTGACCAAACACATTCTTATTGTCTTGATCCTTTAGGATAACAATCCATGTGTGCGTTGGGGACGTGTAAGAGTCAAATACACCTCAATCATAGACACGGTGTGTCCGGTACCACTCAATGGGTCTCTATTTTGTTTAAAATGGACACAATTTTAAGTGAAAACAACAACTGACCTACGGAAATCTGACCAAATGCACTTGGATTGTGTTTATCCATTATTATAATGATCCATGGGTCCTTTATAATGTTTATGAGTCATAACTGCCTCAATCTGAGTCACGGTGTGGGTAGTACCACTCAAAGGGTCTCTCTTTTGTATAAAATGGACAAATTTTTAAGTGAAAACAACAACTGACCTATGTAAATATGACCAAACACATTTGTATTTTGTTGATCCATTAAGAGAATGACCCAAAAGTGTGTTGGGGACATTTACGAGTCATCCCCTCTTCAATATGAGGCATGGTGTGGCTGGTACCTCTCAAAGGGTCTCTCTTTTGTTTAAAATGGACACAATTTTTTGTGAAAACATCAACTGACCTACGGAAATCCAAACAAACTTATTCGGATTGTCTCGTTACTTTAGGATAATGCTAAAAGGTTCATTTTTGATGTGTAAAAGACATCTCCTCCCCAATCCGAGGCATGGTGTGGCCGGTACCACACAAAGGGTCTCTCTTTTTTTTAAAATGGTCACAATTTTTAGTTGTAAACAACAACTGACCTATGGAAATCCAATACAACAGATTAATATTATGTTTATCCTTTAAAAGAATTATACAAGGGTGCATTGGGGATGTTTACGAGTCATCCCCGCCTCAATCCAAGGCACGGTGTGGTCTGTACCACTCAAAGGGTCTCTCTTTTGTTTAAAATGCACACAACTTTAAGTGAAAACAACAACTGACCTATGGAAATCCAACCAAACACATTAGGATTATGTTGATCCGTTAATATAATGATCCATGGGTGCATTGGGGACATGTACGAGTCATCCCCACCTCAATCTGTGGCACGGTGTGGCCAGTACCACTCAAAGGGTCTCTTTTTTTAAAAAAAAAAATCGACACAATTTTAAGTGAAAACAACAACTAGCCTATGGAAATCTGACCAAAAACATTCGGATTGTGTTGATACTTTGGTATAATGATACATGGGTGCATTGGGGATGTCTATGAGTCATCCCCGCCTCAATCTGAGGC
This sequence comes from Viscum album, assembly GCA_963277665.1. Taxonomy (NCBI): domain Eukaryota; kingdom Viridiplantae; phylum Streptophyta; class Magnoliopsida; order Santalales; family Viscaceae; genus Viscum; species Viscum album. The sequence continues at coordinate 1,059,571,783 of OY728120.1, read as the reverse complement.
ATGTTGTGGCCGGTACCACTCAAAGGGTCTATCTTTTGTATAAAATGGAAACAATTTTATGTTAAAACAACAATTGACCTATGGAAATACAAAAAAATGAATTATTATTGTGTTTATTCTATATTATAATGATCCACGAGTGATTTTTGATATGTAAGAGTCATCCCCTTCTCAATATGAGGCACGGTGTGGCCTGTACCACTCAAAGGGTCTCTCTTTTGTTTAAAATGGACACAATTTTAAGTAAAAACAACAACTGACCTAGGGAAATCTGAAAGAACACATTCATATTGTACTGATACTTTATTATAAAAATACACGGGTGCATTGGGGACATGTAAGATTCAACCTCGCCTCAATCTGAGACACGGTGTGGCCGGTACCACTAAAAGGGTCTCTCTTTTATTTAAAATGGACACAAATTTAAGTGAAAACAACAACTGACTTACGAAAATCTAACCAAACGCATTCGGATTGAATTGATCCTTTAGTAGAACCATAAATGGGTCTTTTGGGACATGTAAGACTCATCCCCTCCACAATTAGAGACATGGTGTGGCTGGTACCACTCAAAGGGTTTCTCTTTTGTTTAAAATGGACAAATTTTTAAGTGAAAACAACAACTGACCTACAGAAATCCAACAAAACACATTCAGATTGTATTGATCCTTTAAGATAATGATCCATTGGTTCATTGGGGACATGTAGGAGTCATCTTCGCCACAATATGAGGCATCGTGTGGCCAGTACCACTCAATGGGTCGCTCTTTTATTTAAAATGGAGACAATTTAAAGTGAAAACAACAACTGACCTACAGAAATCTGACCAAATGCATTCATATTGTATCAATACTTTAGTAGAACGACCCATGGGTCATTTTTTATATGTACGAGTCATCCCCACCTCAATCCAAGGCACGGTGTGGCCGGTACCACTCAAAGGGTCTCTCTTTTGTTTACAATGGACATAATTTTAAGTGAAAACAAAAACTAACCTACCAAAATCTGAGCAAATGATTCGTATTGTCTTGATCCTTTAGTAGAACTATCCACGTGTCCTTTTTGACGTGTACGAGTCAACCCCACCTCAATCCGATTCACGGTGAGTCCGGTACCACTCAAAGTGTCTCTCTTTTGTTTAAAATGGACAAATTTTTAAGTTCAAACAACCACTGACCTACGTAAATATGACCAAAATAATTCGTATAATGTTGACCATTTAAGAGAACGATCTGTGGATTTGTTGGAGACCTGTAAAAGGCATCCCCACCTCAATCCAAGGCATGGTGTGGCTGGTACCACTCAAAGGGTCTCTCTTTTGTTTAAAATGGACACAATTTTAAGTGAAAACAACAACTGACCTATATAAATCTGAACAAACACATTCGGATTGTATTGATCATTTAGGAGAATAATCCAAGAGTCCTTTTTGGTGTGTACAAGTCAACCCCACCACAATCTGAGGCACGGTGTGGCCGGTACCTCTCAAAGGGTCTCACTTTTGTTTACAATGGACACTATTTTAAGTGAAAACAACAAATGACCTATGGAAATATGACCAAAGGCATTCGGATTGTCTATATCATTTACGAGAAAATTACATAGGTCCTTTTTGACATGTAAGAGTTATCCCTACCTCAATTAAAGGCATGTTGTGGCCGGTACCACTCAAAGGGTCTCTCTTTTGTTTAAAATGGAAAAAATTTTAATTGAAAACAACAAATAACCTACGAAAATCTGAACAAACACATTCATATTGTGTTGATACTTTAAGATAATGATCCAAGAGTGCATTGGGGATGTATACGATTCATCCCCACCTCAATCTAAGGCATGGCGTGGCTGGTACCACTCAAAGGGTCTCTCTTTTGTTTAAAATGGACACAATTTTAAGTGAAAACAACAACTGACCTATGGAAATCTTACCAAACTCATTCTTATTGTGTTGATAATTTAAGATAACAATCCATGTTTTATTTGGTGACATGTATGAGTCATACCCACCACAATCTAAGGCACGGTGTGGCCGGTACCACTGAAAGGGTCTCTCTTTTGTTTAAAATAGACACAATTTTATGTGAAATTAACAACATACCTATGGAAATCCGACCAAATGCATTCTGATTGTGATATTACTTTAGTAGAATGATCTAATAGTGCATTGGGGATGTGTACGATTCACCCATGCCTCAATCCGAGACATGGGGATTCTGGTACCACTCAAAGGGTCTCTCTTTTGTTTAAAATGGACAAATCTTTAAGTGAAAACAACTACTGGCCTATAGAAATCCAACCAAACGCATTCATATTGTATTTATCCTTTAGGAGAATTATCCAAGGGTCCTTTGTGACATGTACGAGTCATCCCCTCCTCAATCAAATGCACGGTGTGGCCGGTACCACTAAAAGGGTCTCTGTTTTGTTTAAAATGGAAACAATTTTAAGTGAAAACAACAACTCACCTATGGAAATCTGACCAAACGCATTATCATTGTCTTGATCCTTTAGGAGAATGATCCATGGGTCCTTTGTGATATGTAAGAGTCATCCCCACCTCAATCTAAGGCATGGTGTGTCCGATACCACTCAAAGGGTCCCTCTTTTGTTTAAAATGGACAAATTTTTAAGTGAAAACAAAAACTGACCTACAGAAATCTGACTAAAGGCCTTTGGATTGTGCTGATCCTTTAAGAGAATAACCTATGAGTGCATTGGGAGTGTTTATGTTTCAACCCCACCTCAAACCGCGACACGGTGTGGCTGGTACGACTTAAAGGGTCTCTCTTTTGTTTAAAATGGACACAATTTTAAGTGAAAACAACAGCTGACCTACGGAAATCTGACCAAACACATTTGGATTGTATTTAACATTTTGGAGAACAATCCACGGGTCTTTTGTGATGTGTACAAGTCATCCCCACCTCAATCCAAGGCACTTTGTGCCCGATACCACTCAAAGGGTCTCTCTTTTGTTTAAAATGGATACAATTTTAAGTGTAGAAAACAACTAACCTACGGAAATCTGACCAAATGCATTCAGATTTTCTTGATCCTTTAGGAGAACAGTACAAGGGTCCTTTGTGATGTGTACGAGTCATCGCCACATCAATATGAGGAATGGTGTTCCTTGTACCACTCAAAGTGTCTCTCTTTTGTTTAAAATGGAAAAATTTTTAAGTGAAAACAAAAACTAACCAACGGAAATCTGACCAAACGCATTTGGATTATCTTTATCCTTTATGAGAACAATACATGGGTCCTTTGTGACGTGTAACAGTCAACCCCACCAACCCCCTAGACCGACCCCACCCCCTAGACACCAACCCACCCCCTGGACACCCCCACCCCTCTGGACACCCCCACCCCCTGGAAAAGCCCCCTCAACCCCCTGGACACCCCACCCCACCTCGACACGCCCATGGACATCCCCCCCCCCACCGCGAACAGCCTCCCCAACCCCCCCCCCCCCCTCCCGAACACCCCAACCCACATGGACAACCACCACCCCCCGGGGCGGTACCCCCACCCCTCCTTGACACCACCCCACCACCTGCATACCCCCAACCCCCCTGGACACCCCCCACCCATGGACGACCACCCTCACCCTACCAGACACCATCCCACTACCCTTGGACAGCGCCACTAACCCCTGGACCCCCCGGACACCCACCACCTGCAAAAAAGCCCCCCCCCCCACCTGGACACCATCCCACCTCCATTGGATAGCCCTACCAGCACCCTGGACTACCCCCAACCCCCTGGACACCCCACCCCCAAGGACACCCCTGTCCCCCTAGACTACCCCATCCCACCCTCTGGGACACCACCCCACCCCCCTTGGACAGCCCCACCAACCCCTTAGACCGACCCCACCCCTCGGACACCCGAACAACCCCTAGAAATCCCCCCCCCCCCCGACACCCTAGACACTAGCCCACCCCCTAGATACCCCATGGACAGTCCCCCCCCCCCCCTCACCTGGACACCCCCCTCCTAGACACCACCACACCACCTAGACACCCTCATGGACACCGCCACCCTCCTTGGACAGCCCCCCAACCTCCTATACCCCCCGCACCCCCTACACACCCCCATCCCCCTGGACACCCCCTACCCCCCCTTGGACAGCCACCCAGACACCCCCTACCCCCAACACCTCGAATTATGAATAAAATTCTTTATGTATTTAATTAACTTATTAATTATGTGTTAATGGTGTATGGGTATACTTGGTGTAATTAGCTTATGATTTATGTGTTATTCCTTATGGGTATACTTATTGAGATGCTGAATTATTTGCAGGTGCTGTTTGGGTGTGCTGATGCAGACTTTTTTGTTGTAGTAGACAGAGAATTTATCAGTGCTATTTTAGCACTTATAAAAGAGGCCTTTATCAGCGCTAAAAAGAACTGATAAAATCCAAATTTATCACTGCTAAAAGAGCGCTGATAAAGGGGAACCCCCTTTATCAGCGTTGATCTTTACAGCGCTTTTTTAGCACTGATAAAGCCCATTTTTATAGAACTGTTACGATATTTATTAAAACTAGTTAATTACCTTGGAAATCCCCAATGTTGTTCTCCAGGAAAGTGATTATGAGATTCAGGTTGTGTTTGAATTACCATTTCCTAAACTAGGTTTCCATAAAGAATAATTATCCACTAAAAAGGATCGACGACCTCTTTCATTAGTTGATATGGGAGAAATGGTTCTCCAAGATAGACTATAGATTGGGTTATCAACAACTTCACGTTTGTGATAATTAAATATTGATGATGAAATTAAGATTATGTTAAAATCACTAATTGTACATGGTGATTCCATTCAGTGTGAAGACCCCCCCCCCCCAACAATAGTGTTAATGAATGTCATGAATTAGTTCATTCATCCATTCATTGATCTGTTCATTGTTGTATTCATCGATGATATCCTTATGTATTTAGAGTCTGAGGAGGAGCATGCAAGGAACATAAGTATGGTTCTTGATGTGCTCTGAGAGAACCGTATATATCATAACCACTTAATATTATATTTCTGTATTAGGGAGGTCCAGTTTATTGGACTGTTCGTGTCATTAGAGGGAGTCATAGTGGAACCATAAATTGTCAGGGAGGTTTTGGTTTAGTATCCACCCAAGAGAATGACCAAGGTGTTGAGTTATATTGTGTTGGTAGTGTACTATATGAGTTTTGAAAATTATTTTCAAATATTACTTTCACCCTTGAAATCATTATCCTAAATGGGGTATCCATTCTTTTTGAAGAAATGATTATTACAGGAGTTTTAGACATTTTGATAGAGGTTGATGAGTTCCCCATCATGATATTTCCATAGGTGGGTGTCGAGTATATATTGTTATGAAATTACTCATGGACTATGATGGGATGTGTGATAATGTAAAGGAAAAAAGTGATCAAATATGGGTCTGGGTAGTTGAAGCCCCACAACAAGAATTATAGGACTCATGAGATGAAGTTTGTAGTAGTATTCTTCTCCCAGAATAAGTGGGGACACTAACTTATGGGCATGAGGTTTATCATCCAATTTTATCATATGAGTCTATAGATTATTATATCATAGAATGGTCTGAAATTGAGATAGTAGATATGGATTGGGTACCTCCAAGATTGGGACATTGATATAGTTTATAATTCTAGGAATGGGTATGTTGTAGTAGATGGTCTCAGTATAGGATCTTATTCATTGTATTTTCATCATGATACTATGAATTTGGCATCAATATAATCTTCCATTATAAATGAGGATGGAGTATCATACCTCAAGTAAATGGTTGTTACCCCCTTTCATCTTTATCATTTTAGGGAGGCTCATCTTTTACATACAATTTTTGATACATAACATGCTTAGATATCCATTGTATGTACTCCTAATGGATTTTTGGAATGTGGGGAGCCTACCATCATTTTTTGAGGATAGATGGTGGTAATAGTTTAACTATGAGAGAAGGTGATAAAGAAGTTTCATACTTCACCCTTAGTAGTACATCCTGGCATGGAAAATATGTACCAGGACATTTGCTGGTAGTTTTGGTGACTTGGGATGAATTGGAGAATAACATGATTTGTCCCCTGATGCCTCACCTGATAGTAGTTGATGGATGTGTACTGAGTTCATTTTAGTCAATCTCATCCGATTTTTTCTTCCATATTCAATGTGGGATGATATCTTTATGGACATCTTCATAGTTATTTCATGATTTTCTATATGACATGATTCAATCTTGGTGATTGTATTCGAAATTACTAATCTGACTCACTTCCTAGCTATCCAGGAGTAGGGTTTAGTGGAGAGCTTCGCACGCCTTTACATGAAAGGGAGAGAATGTATTCATGGGAATCCGTATAATATCATTTTAACCATGATGATATCTTCATATTATGTTTATATATATGTTTATAGGAGGCCATTGGGACTCAGTTGTGTTTGAGAATAGCATTTCACCTCCAGACTGATTGCCAAAAATGAATACAGGTTCTATAGGACATGTTTCCTGATTGCATGTCAGAATTTGAACATAGTTTGTAGGAATGTCTACAAATGTTAGAGAGTATGTTAAACAACATATGTAATTACACCATCATTATGATACCATTAAAGGCCTTGTATGTGATACCATGTAGTTTATCACTATGTCGGACTAGCCTAGGAGAGTTATCACTCATGGTCTCATAGTTGGTTTTAATGAAAACAGAGATGGTTTAAATTATCTTAGAGAAGTTTAGGACTGAATAGATCCATCATTATTCCGATGTGGAACAATGATGGAGGCATTTTGAGTTTTAGGAGGGAGACCATGTGTTCCTAAATGTCTCTCCATGGGGAGGTTTGTGGATATTCATCCATGGAAACAAGTTATCTTCACGGTTCATTATCCTTTCTCACATAAAATGTAATTCTGGAAAGGTGTCATACTACTTAGAAATATAGACATAGGTAGATTGGGTATATGAATTCTTAAATGTGTCATTGCTGAAGAGGTATGTTCACGACCCATCAAATTTTATAAACACTGTTGAGCTACATATTGAGGATTGGTTCACCTTTATTGAGTTCCATCTTGAGATAGATGGTCTCTAGGAGTGGATCCTATATAAGTGAGAGATTAATTTTGATCATGTCTGGTGGGAGAATGATAAAAATTAGGAGAGTACCTGGAAGAGGGGTCCTGGATGCATGCTCAGTACCCTCACTTGTTTTAGTATTTTCTTTTTTAGTTTTTCATGATGAAAATACCTATAGTTGGAAAATTGTAAATTCTCTCGTTTTTTAATGTATGACTTTAGAAAATAAAATATAATATTTTTGGTTTCATGAACTAAGAAAACATGAGATTTCAAGTCATGGAGATCCCATTAATTATATAATGAATGTATTACAAAATATTGTATTATGTTCACACAGAATTCAAAAAAAAAGGATAACTCAAGAAAAAACCTAGCATCCTAAATCAAATGATTCAATTGAATCTAGAGAATTGGTTTTACCTTGGGAGCAACATAAAATTTGACCACATCAGTCGCATATGTTAAATGTAACCATTAGAGGATAAATAAAATAATAATTTAATTTAATTTAATTTAATTTAATTTAATTTGTTAAATAAGTTTCCTTAAGCTAGTCACTCTTCTATATAAATTTGGTTATGGGTAAATCAATGGGGTTTCCACGTAACCATGGATATCCAAAGGATTTATTGGAGGAGTACATTGACTGATAACTATAGTATAAATGATTGGATCAGTACCATGAGGGGCCATCTACGCCAACATGGTTTTTGGATCTCGCCAAAATACTATGATGCAACATCATTCTCCATAATTGACTGTAACACACTAATGTTTAAATGGATTAGATTTTTGGAATTCAACACATCTTTTTTATCCTATGTAAAATTCATATAAATTTGATAGATAATAATTGATCAATAAATTGAGAGTTGTTTTATGGTTGATTATATTTTTTCTTTATTTGGTTTTTCATCCATATTTCTAACATTAATGAATCTTGGACAACCCAATCAATGGTTGAGGATTATTCCTACTTTTTTATTTTTGTATTTCTTCCACAACTATTCACTTGTTCATCATTTGTATTCCATTTTGTTGGTTATTTGACCAATACCCAGTAATTGATCATTGTTCAACCGTTATTGGGTTGAATGGATCAATATAATGGGATCTACTTAGAGATTGATAATGTGATCATTGTGCATGCTGATAGTGGATGATAGAATATGGATCTATATTAGATCAGGGATTACCCATTTCATGATTGAAGCATGAAAGCAATGTGGTGTGTGACAGAATGAGTTTTATAATCTAAATAAATGGCCAAAATCCAACCATTGGGGATGGAAAGGATTAGAGTGATTGAGATCTGTGGCATGTAACATGATTAGCAGAAGATAAGAAGTAATCAAATGAGTGTTTATAACCACATTGAGGAATCATAGTTTCTATGTAAAACCCAACTACCATACATGCTCTACAAAAGGACAGACACAATTTAGTACCCCTGGAAATGTTTCTAGGGTTTCAGAAATGAAAATGATCACACAATGTGTCACACATGTCAATCACTATGTGACCTGAGACTAAAGGTTCTTTACATACCTCAAGGTAGCACAAGAAGATACATGGCTAAGAATAATGGAAGGTACATTTTCATTAAAAGGTACACAAGAATGACCATGTACATGGGTAGGTACATAGGAATGGATAGATTTATACAAGAATAGGGAACCGGGCATTAGTAAGGACACAATATGTTCGAACTATGACAACACACACCATATACTTTTTTAAGGGCAATGTAAGGACCATGCACACTTCAATTCAGAATAATATTGGTTGAGTGTGTTCCCTTCATCTTTTTTCTATAAGGGTAAAACATGACATTAAAAAATTCACATTGGATATTAATTCCCTCTATAGGATGAGTATCTAATGGAGTTCATGTGTCCCCCAATGGTTCACTGTTTCTTCCTCCTTCATCATCTCTTTTAATAATGTTTGGTTTCTAGTATTTTCATGAAAGATATACATGGGTAGTGATCCAATATCAATCATGATACTCAATTAGCATTTGTGGATTCTCCCATTAGTCAAGGGAGTGATCCCTTATATGGGATTAAGGATCTTGGATGTTCAATGAGTACTTATTTTGGGAGACCTTATGAGCATGACCTCTCAGATGAGTTCTAATAATGATAACATGGATCATAGAAAGAGTTCTCTGGAATGAGTGTTACCTTCGAATCCTTGAGAATAATCCTATCACTGACAGTATGGTTGACACCACATGGATGTTTGGTGCCTCATTTGATTGCAAAACCCTCTTACATAGTAGGTTTTACTATTTCCTAGTTTTGGTTGGCATGTATTTGAAAATTTATGCTTTCCAGTACATTTTCCTACTCATATTGTAGGATATAGATATATTCATGCATTTATTATCTCATGAACATTGCCTTAAAATATTTTATTGTTTTTTATATGTATTTTTTTTGTTTGTGAAGTTAAATTAGACTAATGCCTCCCATGTGTGTGACGTAACTTCTTAGCACTAGTTGATAGTCACTAGCTTATTAGAGGTGGGATTTCTGTTGTCACACTCAGGCTACAGTGGGTAGGTTTATAACATATTAAAAACTCAAAATAATTTTAGCACTTAAATGAATATTACATTAATCACATTATTAGAGGAATCATAATATATGGTGTTGTTCAAATTTCACTATATTTTTAATATAATTATACTTTTGAAGTGACAGCGAGTGAAGGGTGACATAGAGTTACATATTGTGTGTTTGATAGATTTTTCATTCCATCATAACATGCATACAGTCTGTATAAAATTTTCTTGATCAAAATTTCAATGAAGAGACTATGAGTTCATATAGTTGGTTGTGTTATGGTCCATCTATTTTCCACGATGCCTTGTGGTTAATTGAATATTTAAAATTTATTATTATCACATTATGCATGATGAGAATATATTTAATCTGCATAAATGATTCCATGTTAATATATATTAGAAACAAGATATGTTGGAAGGGTTTTACATGCATAATCTATTTGAGTATATTGTCATCTTCTAATGAAGCTGTGAGTGAATGTGATTGAGTAGCCATGGTCAGACATCTTGAAGTTGGTTAGCATGCACCATGTAGGTGTTCTTGCAGTGTGAGAGAATATATCCATGTTTATATTTACTTTATAAAAAAATCTAAAAAGAGTGAATGGGAATATATATGTAAGGATTATATTAGGTTATTCAAAATAATGAACTCAACATGTGGATGTAAAATATGAATGAGGTAGGATGATGATCATTCATGCAGTAGATTGAGAGATCACTCATGCAAAAGCATTCATGCTCAAAGTAGCATCATTTGTGAGGTGAATGTGGAAAGAGAATAGTCTCATGGTAGGAGGAGTATTTACACATGTGGTATGTTTAAGTATAAAAGATACAATAGAGCATGATCTTGAGCTACATTCATGGTAGTTTGTGTGTTTTCCATGTGTATCATTCTATCTTAACACATGTGGAATGTTCTAGTATATTTCATAAGATAAGTGGGAGGATTCAATGAAAAAATATTAATTATAGAAAATAAAATCCATTATGATGTAACAAAATTAATATTACAGAATCATCACATAAGAAAACTTATAATGTTTCCAAATCCACCACATTGAAAAATTAATCATGTATCCTAATCTGAAATATTGTATCAGCTTCTCCTCAAAAGATTCTTTGAATTTTTTCTCCCTCTAAAAATCATATTTATCTTTCTATAATATTGATGTATCTATATGTAATTTCATGTTACTTACATAGAAACAAATAACACCTCAATTTATATTTTTTTCATGATATTTCCTGTAAAAACTCTAACAAATATAATATGAAATATACATAAAATATTACATCAATATTGTTGAGAATTCGGAAAATTTTTAGATAATCCAAATTTCCATTTTTTTCCTCCCATGAAGTTGAGTTAAATATATATTAATATCTTATATTTCCAACAAATCAGGATTCATGCTATTCTAAGATATATAGATAGATTTATCATTGAAAATGTTTGCTAACTAAAAATTAAAACTATTATATAATTGAAAACATGAACAATCTGCAGACAAAAATAGGATAGCTAGAGACTCAACCAGACATTGTTGAAGTTTAAGAAAACATAGATATAATTATTAACTTTCTAAAAAAGTTAATTTTTTAAATTCCATGTACATTAGATCATGATAATGTAAAAACACAATGAATTATTAAAACTAGAAACAAAAGTCCTGCATTAACTATTTATGGAAAATATAATTGTAAGCAGTATAAAAATAATACATGTAGCAATAAATTATCAAATTAAAATTAAGAACAATTAATATAAATTATGTATAAAATAATCAGAGTACATTTTTATAATTCTCATATTATATGTATAACAACAACTATTTTGAGGTATTAAAATTTTTCAAAACATTAAATATAAACAAAAAAACAAAAAAATCGCAACAAAATCCAGAATTTTATAGAATAAAGAACCAAAATGAAATTATGAAAATTATCCCCCTTGGTTTTATAAAAAATAAGTAATTTTCTAAAAAAACCTCCCCCTTTTGTTAAAAATATTGAAATAATTTTTTCACAACATAACATATAATTAAATATATTGAAATTTAAAAAAAAATATATTAAATTTAATATACATAATATAGTTTAAATGAAATTATACTTAAAAAATGAAAAAAATCATAAACTCCCCCAAAACAAATGATTAAAATCAATTAATAAATTAGACACCAAAAAATTATTCTATATAAAATAATAAATCACATCAGAGAATATTTATTTTTCTTAAACCAATAATCAGAACAACCATATCATGCTCAAATAAAACTACATATATAAAAAACAAAAGTATATTATATTATAATAATTCCATTAAAAAAATAATTACAATTATAAAAAAGTATGCATGACTAACCATAAGAATAAAAAACCCCATGATATGGAAACCATTTAAATAATTGGTTATCTGATGTCATGTAAAAACTTAAAAGAATAACACATTAAATATGATTTAAAAACTATAGAGTTCAATATTTTAAAAGGTATATATCCTCCTAGTATTATTTTATAACAATACAAAAAATTTAGGATTTAATAAAAAAAATATAAATTAATAGGTTACATAATTAATAAAAAAAATACAATAAATAGTTATCTCCCTCTTAATTTATGATTACCATTTATCATAAATAGACTAAATAAAAAATATTCATTTTAACACCTCAACCATCATTAAACCATAACTTTTACAGGAATCCATGACAATTTTTTAACAATAATAAAATTATTCTTAAAACAATATGAAATTAATTAAAAAATATCTAACAATTTTGTCCATTACATAAGAAAAATATATATACACATGGAAAAAATCCATATATATCTCTCTATTAAAATATTCATGAATATCAATGATTTTCAGTGAATTAATTTTTTTTAAATGTTCTATATTTTAAATATAGAAGAAAAATATATAAAATATTTTCAAAATTAGTAATCATAAATTAATAGCTTCATCCCCTGAAATAGTAAAATAGTGCAATACATGTTAACTAAAAAAATCAAATCCTTGGAAAATATTTCATGATCAACACAATCCACCATTCAGATAAAAAACTATTTCAAGTATTTATTCTGAAATTATAACTAAAAGTCTCTTTTCTTTTCTATCTAGAACAATTTTCGTCTAATTTGATTAGAATATGAGCTTTCAAGAGCCAAATACTAAAATAAATATGTTTTAGTGGGGAATATGGGAGGTAAATTATTGGGGGGAAACATAGTATGTCATATAGACTTAGGAAATATAAAATATAATTAATTCTCATAGTTTCCTTTAATTCCACAAATTAATAATGTAAAATTAGATAAATTACCTTTAGTAAATTTTTTTAAAAAAATCATTTATCATTTACAAATATGTGAATTATAAACCAATATAGTTTTATCATTATTTTATATCATCATGCCCATAATTATATTATATTTTTCATTTCCTTTAAAAATTTTAGAGAAAATATCATTCATTCTAGATTATTCATTTTTTAATATTTTTTTTATCCTTTAAAAAAATTATAAATCAACTTATATCTTACTTTTTGAACATGATGCAAAATTCCTTGATTTTTCATTTTCTTCCTCAATTTTAACATATTCATTCGAAAACATTTCCACATAACATGACTAACATTCATTTAAAAAAACTTTTGTTTCATAAATTCAAAATTACTTGATTTACTTTCCTACATTCTTAGATAAATTATTATTCACTTCTTTTAATTTATTGTACAATTTATTAACCCTTAACAAACCGTTTTATTTTTTCCATTTTATTTATATAGATCATAAAAAATATAATCATCATTATTTAAATAATAACTGGAACTAGAATCGAAATCATTAACAACCTCATTTATATTTTTTCCATCCAGTATAGGACATCAATCTATTTTTTACCTCCACATTCATCATTAGAAAAAGGTTCTTTAGTACATCTCCATATATCATTATATGCATGAAACTCATTTTTTGTTTCTTATCTCTTCCGTCACATTTTAATTTTAGAAAAATGATTTTATGTTTCTCTTTTTAATATATTAATTATGGTTATATTTGAAATTCTATTATAGTTTTTGTAATTTATTGTCCCCTATATTTATCCTTATGGTTTTTTCTAGGCCTTTTCTTAATCCTTCAATTATTCTTCATCATGTTTTCAATACCTTTTCATATATTTTCTATTTATCCTTTATCACCATCCAAATCGTAAATTATATTGGAGATAGTAGTGACATTAATATGTTATTTTAATGAAATTCCTCTTTTTGAAGTCCCTTTAATCATAATTTTTGTTAAATTAAGTTCATTTTAAAGACGTTACCTGGTGGGTTCATCCGAGGTGTACTATATAAAATTCATAGTCATGTTGATTAATAACATCTCTATATGAAATTTCATAGGTTAATATCTTAGGAATCTTAAAATAAGAATTGTGTTATCTAAAAATAATCAATGGTAATTCATGCCATTCATGATACGTGTGTATCTATGGAAAATTTGTTCGGTTCATTCATTATCCAACGTCGTGAAATCTTGGTACTCTCATAAAAGAATTAAATGTTTGGTTATAATCATCTAATCTAATTCATGGTTAGTAACATGAAAAATATTACTAATTTCTTGAGTCACTTTATAGGTAGACATGGGACTCAACCATCATCTATTAATAAAATAATATTAAATATTTATTACATTTTAATTCAGAACATATTTAAAAAAATGGTTTCTAGTAAGATTATCTGGGTTAGCATTGATTTGTTTTTCATGGTTTTTCCATAACCAATTACTGATCTATGCAAAATTCTTATTATATACCTTGATACTAGAATTTTTGAACCTAAAATCATTTATATAAAAGTGTGGGGGCTTCTAAGGATATAGGAAGTTTTTTACATTCATTCCATCAATCTTATAGTGGTAATTTTAATATGATTGTATGATATTGGATAATCAAGTGTTCATAAGAAAATATAATAAAAAACTCTATATCCATGAGGGACAATTTCTCAAATCCATGTGTTTTATATCACTAAACAAATATTTTTTCTAGTCTTTACATAATAAGGTTCGAGGTCTAATATGAATTGTTATTTCCCAGATAGAAATACCAAACGGACTAGTTGGTTGAATAGACTATATTAAGAACATTTAATGGATTAATTAATTATCAAAGTTTATTGTGAATGGTTATAATCTAGTAGATAAAAAAATATTAAACACAACTATTTTTATATTATTTTGGACAAAATTGTTCTTACTCTATTCCTACACCATAATACTCATGGAGAAATGCATCGTAAACTATAAACCATATTTTTTTGGGAATCACAACCTATTAAAGTCCATGTTTTTATATATGAGGTACAACCATACAGACTAACGTTTGTATTTGGAGTCACAACCCTTATAATAATTCCTTTATACAGTAAGATTAACAACCTGAATGATCCCTACTTAAGAATTTTTCATTCACATCCAATGTGGTACAGACTTTATAATATGGGAATCAGAACCCAAATGGCCCTGAAATTAGAATCAGATTGTCATAAAGTAATAGAGAAAATGATTTTGGGTTGGAATTCAATAAAACAATGTTAATGTTTTATTGGAATTGATGTGAGGAATTAAGGAATAATAAAAGAGAACATGGTTAATAAATTCAAAAAAGACTAATTAAGAACAATAAATAGTCTATGACGAGTGGATTATAATGTCTCAACATGGTGGTAATAGTCAAATATTTTTTCATTCCACTTGAGTGATCATCCATCAGATTAAATAATTATCTCATATGAGTTTACATATTATCCCAACACATGAAAATTTCAAAGTTGAATTTTGAAATCAACTGAATTTATCAAAACAATTTATATTGGTTTCACATAACCATTTTTTGTCATATCTTCATTCAATTAGTCTCAAATTCCTTATGTTGGATCAGTAAAAGTAACATTTAAATCTCTAACTAGGTAAAATAATTCAAAATCAAACAATATTATTATATATGTGAGAGAATATTTTCATTCCAATGCTTTCAATAACAAATATTTTGAATTCATAAAAATTAAGACTAATTCAATTTTTTTTGAAATCATCCTTAAAAACCCAAATATATCCGTCAAAATAGGGTAAAAAATCACATAAATATAATTTATTTCAATAAAATTCAAACTTAAATTTTGGAAAGCTCTTTTTTTATTCAAGAAGATGTGTAAATTATAAAAAATTAATAACATTCCATTACATACTAAAAAACATTTAAGAATATTTTGGTCACATAGCGTTAATTTTGAAATGAATAAAACAAATAAATAATTCATAAATCATGTATTGGTATAATTAGAAAAATATGTCCTAGGTTTAAAAGAAAATCTAGATTATATTTAGTCTCAATGTTTTATATGATTAAAATTTATTAAAAAAATCACATTGTTTCCTTATCATTAATATAAACTTATTAAACAATTAAACCATTTAAAACACTTAAATAATATAGTATATTATGTTATAAAAAAATCGTAAATCACAATATTTTGAAAATTCAAGATTTCTAAAAAATAATTAAAGTGTAGAACAGATCATGAGTACAGATAGATAGTGTGGAATATATCATTTTTGTAGATTGACAGAACATGAAAACATAACATTGGTTCAGTCAGTATAATGTTACGTTGATCCTTAAATAATGTGAAAAATTCATTGACTGTGTTCTCGTTTATTTTATGGTCACTAAATATGTTGTGAATCCTTAAAGAAGATTGAATGTTCTATGTGTGGTAAGTACACATAGTTCATGAATAGAATAAATTTGATCACAATAAAAGAATGCATTACATTATATGATGAAAATAATATATGAAGTCAATTCATGACCCATATACTCTTTATGAGGATGACGTTCTTGGTTTTTTCATTTTATGATGATATTTTCACAACAGGAGAAGGAGAAAAGAATGTGAAATGATAATGGAGAAAGAGAACACTGAAAAATTCATTATTTTAACATAAAATAATTTCTAAAATTATAATTATAATGGATCTATTTTTTATTGAAAATAAAAAAATAAAAAAATTATTAAATACTAGTAAATATTACCAGTAAAAGATTAAGCCCAATTTTTTGGTGTCATTAATACGAAACTTTTATGGGATTCCATTAATGGTAAAAATTTATTATATCCTTGATAATTATTATGTGTAAATATTTTAAATCATTAAATTTTGGTCAATTCAAGGCCCTCATCTTCATTATCAACCCTAATTCTCCCTCCTAATATTGATGTGGTCTAGATTCATGAATTATAGTAGTCACCCCTTTACACATTTTAGTGCCTTCATCAAAATTCCATTTCACTTCACTTTAATGATTCCTCTATAATCGATATCACCAACAGTTCTATTGTCAGTATAAGTAGAATTTTCTACTTCAGGCTTTCTTTTGATACACCCGATGACATACCTATACTCTATAGTGCCTACATGATAAAAATACTACCCATGATCCAGGGTACATTTAATGGAATCTATCTTAATAATATTGCATTGATCCTAGATAGTCGCATCAGTTGTATCATGGTAAGAGGTTGGTTTATCATCCATGAGAAGTTGGAAATCATCCGAGAGATGGACTTCTTCAGTCTTAGAATGAACACATAATATCATCTCTGACCTATGTAGTTCCAAATAGGTTCTTTATATACTCATAATTTCCATAAATATCAGTGGTGCTCGTGTCGACAGTTGTTTAGATTGGGTACCTGGTGTTTTCACTCCATTTAGTATAGTATTTTCAGTATATTTTTCACCACCCATATACTGTGGAACACTTTTAAAACCTATCATGTCCTACAACACTCCTAATGGGTACCCATGTTCTAGGTCTTCTATCAGGGTAAACTATAGTATATCATGAAAATATCCATCAACACCTTCATCCTAGTGACATTCCATATCAAACAAATTCATGAGATTATCAGTCATCATTGTCTCATTTCATTCATTATTAATCTCATTTATTTTTCTCTCATATAACTCATGGAACATTTCATGGTTTCTCATTAAGTGATTCATTAACAATTTTCTAGGTTTCATACATTCGTATGGATAGGTTCTTTATTTCATTCATGAAACTCACACACTAAATTTTATTCATTCAAAATGATCATCCCATATAGATAATTCTTAATCAAATCATCCTCATGAGTCACAACAAGAATTAGGAAAGTTTCTTTTTTTATTTCATTGTTTGAGTATTCTCCATTACCATGCCCCTTTATCATACACATGGAGGCATAATGCCCCATTATATTACCATTAACAAATTGAATATGAATTTTATCTTTTTTTGTGGAAGCCAAAAATATCTACACCCATATGTAATGACATGAAGGTATTTTCATGACCTCCATTACCATGTTTATATGCCACTTTCCATATATTATTTCCTATCCATGCCAGACTAGGTCACTAGTATCTCACTTTGAAAACTCCACACTTTATTTTTCCCCTAATGGAATCTTTATTTATTGTGTAACAAGAAGTTATCTACCTTTATTATTTACATAGTTTCAAATCCAAATAATATATATATATACATATATATTTAATCAAATGGTTTCCCTAATAAATAAAATGTGGTTAATATTTATGAATTGATCGATTATTTCCATAAATTGGTAGAAATTTCCTACCATATTATTAGAAAATTTCTTGAGTAGTTAAACATCTTCAAGAGTGGCACCAAGAGTGTGGTACTTATTCTCCAAGACTCTCAAAATACCTAAAAACTCATAGAGAAACTCCCCTCTATTTATGTGAAGTATGTGAAAATCACTTTTGAGATTTTATAATTGTTTATTATTGACAAGGTCCACACAAATAAAACCTCACATTGAGTCTAACCACTCTTCATTAGATTATTTTTTGAAAAAATATACAAGATAATGTACTTTTATAATTCATGGATTATATTCTTCTTCCCCTCCTTAACATTTTTATTTTCCATGACAACAAAAACCACTAATAAAAATGCATCATAGACTCCCAATGACTCAATAAAAACCTTTATCTTTATTGCACAAATGGCGTTGTTAGATGTCATCAATAATGGGTAGTGGAACATCAACCCATTTCATTCATTCTACCATAATTTATAGGTACAAAATGCGTCCTCATATATTTTGAGAAAAAACAATTCCATTTATAAAAAAATTATGTTTTTATAATTTTGAAAATATATTTTCACAGTGGGTGAAGTAGAAAATTATTGAAAAGAAAATATGGGAGTAAAACATAGAAAAACTTGTCTTCATTAAAATATGTTTTTTATAGTGAGATTGAGAAGAGAATTAATTTATAGAGGTAATGGAATTTAGATATCTAAACTAAAATTAATATAATAACATAAAAATTTATGGTCAAATATTTAGATCATTTTCTAGGAATCATTGATATGACATTTTTATGGGGTCCCATTAAAAACACCAATTTTTTGAAAACAAATCCAACTAATTTTTATGTTTTATTATTTCCTTCCATAAATACTTGGTCAAATGTTTTCCCACATCTTGATTAAAATTCATAAAACATCAACTTCTTTAGGAATAATTTTGGCATGAAAAAACCAGATAGAGACACCACGGGATGGTGTCTTGCAGCAGGCTAACTTGCTGCATATAGGTTTCCATGTAGTGTGAGAGAATATATCCCTACTAATCATTACTATATGAAAAATAAAATATAGAGGTATTGTGTATCTAAAATAAATGAGTTTATTACGAACTTCAAAAAAATGAACTGAGTATCAAGAGGTTAAATCTTCATGTAGTTGGATGAATAACTTTAATCTAGTAGATTGAATATTCACTCATGTGGTGGAAAGAAAGCTCATGGTAGCATCGTAAGATATGTGAGTGCATAATTTACTTGAATTTATAGTTAGAAGAAAATTTACACATGTGATTGATTATGTCCTAACACATGTCATAGATTATGTTCAGGTTGTATGCTGGTTGATTAGATTTTCTCAATATGGTATATTTTTATATTAACATATGAGGTAAGTTGGAGTTAATGTCATGTTGTATGCGGGATGATTAAAATCTTGTATTTCAATTCTAGATACTGAATTCCTCTATAAAATTATCAAATTCACATAATCAAAATAATCACAAAGCCAAATATGAAATCTGATATCATATTATCATCAATAGATTAAGTTAATATTTAGACCCTCTAAAAATCATATTCATCATTTGGTCACGTTGAACTATATTTAGATAATTTCATGATATATCCAAAAAATTAAATAAAATATAAATTTGACTTATGTATCATCAGATATTATAAAATTAACAAAAAATATGATTTGAAATCATTAGTATATATAACTAAAATATTACATAATTATTTCAATTGATAGAGTATCCAAATATCCATTTTAGCCTTATTTTCAGTTGAATTAAATATATATAAAATATGTTATCATTCTAACCAAATTAGTGGTCTGTAATTCCAAGGACTATTACAATAGTAATCGTTGTTAAATTGTGTATAACTAAAAAATGAATATTGTTTTATAAATGAAAACATGAAGCATATTTAGACCAAGAATGAAAACAGATAGGGACGAATTTATATATCATCAACGTTAAAGAAAACAAATATAAACATCTTATATTTTTTAAAATTTAGGAGTTATCAAATTCCAAGCAGTGTGCCTCATGATATAACAAAAATATCTAGAATTAATCAAACCAGAAATATAAGTTTAACATTCACTATTTATGGAATTTATACTTTCATGAAATACAAAATTCATACACGTATCACTTAATTATCCATTTATAATAAAAAAATATTCATGAAAAGTATATATTTCAGTACATAATTTGTTTTAATAATTATAATGTTAGATTCATAACATGAATTATTTTAAGGTATTAAATATATAAAAAAATAAAATATAAACAAAAAATCTCAAAAAATTCTCTATTTTGTTGATTACAAAACCAAAAAATAATTCAAAAATTTCAATCCTTATTTTTAAATAAAAATATAATCATTTTTATAAAAAAAATCTCCCTTATTAAATAAAAAATAATTCAACAATTACAATATATTTAAACAAATTGAAATATAAAAATCTGAAATTTTATATAGATAATAGAGAAAAACATAATTTTAACAAAAATAAGATAAAAAATATAAACTCAACCAAAAAATTCTAGAAATTAAAAGATAAATCAGAAAAAAAATTCATTATCCATTTAAATAAAATACTAAATAACATCATATGTTACTTATTATGTTTCAACAACTCAATGAAACAAACATATAATTCTCAAAAAAAAATTCATACTTAAAAATGAATAGATTTGGTTATAAAATATATCCCCTAAAGATAAATAATAATAATTAAATTTAAAATCCTACACGATTATTCATAATAATAAAAAACACGTGCTATAAAAATATAAAAATATGTCATTCTATAAAGTGATTAAAAACATAATGAAAAACAAAACATGTATGAAAATTTAAAAAAAATTAAGGTTTAACATATTATATGGTATATGTCCTCATAAAATAATGATATAAAAAATAGAACAAAATAATCTTTCTTCAATATAAAAATGAATGTTACTTAATACATGTCATACTTAAAAAACAAATATTATAGATATATCTCTATGTAATGGCTCGGACCCTCCTAGTCTATTACATTGCCAATTCTAGTGTTTGAGGCTCCCTGGACCCCATCAGTAAGTCTGGAGGGAGGTAGTGTTTGTAGTAGGATGTCACCATGGTGTCACCCATCGGTGTGTCACTGATCAGTGATTCACTGGTCGGGGAGTCACTTATTGGGGGGTGGGGATCTGTGAGTCACCAATCGACGACACACCCAATTTTTTCCACTAAGGGAGTTTTTGTGGTTTTTCCCCAGTTTCTCATAATGCCACTTTTAAGTCTTTTAACATTTTAAAGTGGTTCAAGGCTGCTTTATCCACATAAACACTGTTTTAAATCTCTTTAAGATTTGGGTGACCCCCAACGGACCCAAAATATGTGTCCTTGTTACCCATTTTCTTTTGTTTAAATGAAATCCAATAATGCACAGCTATTATGGCCACCTCTTCGATGAGAATTATTAAATAACAATTTATTCCATCATGTGTAGCCATCCAACTGCATGGTAGAACCGTGAAAATCCTTTTAAATACATTCAAGACTTCATATCCCATAACTCCAGGATCACACCTTTTATTGTACGATGATTCATTCATCTTCTTGGATGGTCTCTTTTCCTTTTTTTGGTGCGTTTGGAGGCCCCATTCCCAAGGCTTGTGGTGTGCCTATTCTGGAGCCTTTCTTGCTCACTCTTGGAGTCCTAGGAGTTCCTCCCCTATAATTCTTGCATCCCCAGTTCATGGAACAAAGAGAAAATCTTCGATAATTGATCATCTAAGTAGGGTTTTCCCTTCTTCTCTCTTTATTATGTATCAGGTGGGGTGGGTATGATGATGTTCATTCGGGGATCGATGAAACCAATCCTTAAAAAACAATGGTTTTAAAATAATGATGGGGTATGTTTGATGATATTATTTTACAATTTAATCAATGTTTATATGTAGTGAATTTTATGGTCTTATTTCCACAGAATATTGTGGTCATTGGTGGTCCTTTCTTGTCCACTAATGAACTCCAATTTTCTGGAAAATCATGTGATTGATTGGTTATAACATGGAAAATAGTTAATCATGTAAATTAGATTAATTAAATAGATCCCTAATTAATATGAATACTTTTATGGTCACCCCAATTATCCAAATGAAAAGACAAAACTAAATGAATGGCATGTTTAAATTTGATAACTCCATTTCCCTATTTTGGTGATGTGTGTGGTTATTCTTCTTGATGCTTGTGAGGTGACAATTAGGGTTATGGGATTCCCTTTTGGGAATTATTAGTTTTTGGATTTTGGAATGTGTGGGTCCATATGTTTTGTCTTGGTTTGGTTCCATTAATTCAAGGGATCTCATGAATCCATTTTGTTGTAGTGTCTTTAAAAGAGAACTGGTTGTGAATGATTAATTTTATGATTGGATATTTTTCCTTCCTTGTCTTGTGGATATGCATGTTAGTTTCCCAATATGGGATAATTATTTAAATGGAATTTGATGAATTTGATAACATGGATGGGTTTAATGGGAAATTTACTTATGGAAAGATGTTGTGCCTTGGTTGTTGTTGTTGTGCTTTTTATGAATGAATAGTAAGTAGGGTATTTGTGTATGGGATGGTTTTGGAACCCATAGGTTTAGATGAGTTCTTGTTTACCGATATGTATAATTTAGTTCTTATAATTCTTATTCGTGCCCCACCCATGTTGATCAGTTTGTAATGAACCCCCCCCCCCATTTTATGGGGGAGGATATTTTTCCCAACACTCCTATGAGTGGAAGGTTATTAGCTTCTATTTTGATCCCATTCCCGAGTAGCCCAAGACTATTCGGGCAGGTTATGATGTCCTGAAGTCTATTATAGACCAAGATTCTTTAGTCAGGTTATGTTGTGGTGGTTGGCCCAGGTATGTGCGGGTAGGTTGTTTCCCAAGTGTCTTTGGGATGAGGCCCAGGTGTCTTCAGGCGTGGTGATAGTTTTTCCAGACCAGATGTCTGCAGGCATGGTTACGTGTGGTTGTGGTGGCCCTTGTGTTTTGGAGCATAGCTGTTGTTGTGGTGGCCTAAAAGGTTGTTGTTGGGGAGGCAGTGGGACTGCAGTGATAATGGAGGTGGAGGCATGACACATATAATCTTTTCAATAACAAGCAAGAAAGTGGTGCGGGGTACCCAAAAAATGATGTTTTATTATAATTACATTTCTTGACTTGTGTTATTTGGCCGGTATGGTTTGGTGAGGTTTCAGTGGATAGTTTTCATGCTCTGTGCCTTGGTTATCTCTTTCTATCATGGGGCATTATAATGAATCACCACATTTGTACGAGAGCATTGGGTTTTCCCCTATCAGTATACTTGTATACTTACCCTACGTATATAAAACTACTTTTAGGCTTCCAGGAGGACTTTGAGGATCGTACAAAACCATACGAGTTCAGATGTTGGGACCATTTACAGTGTTTCTTTTCTTTTCTTATAGTACATCCCATTGGAGTTTTCATGTATATTTTAGAACTTATTATTAGTACATGAATATGGAAATGGATTGTTTTGGGTTTTCTTTTAATTCTAGTTTTGGTTTTGTTTGGGAATACTATAATATCTCCATATCCTACTAAATAAAAAGGGAAAGTTTTTCCATATTACATGTGATTCTATTCCCCTGGTTCTAGTACCCACTCTGGGGCCTATTGAGGGTGGGTCTCAGGGGTCATTATCTCTCCTTTAACTTGAGGATGGAAGGGTTTGGAAATCTCTCGCCCCTTCCCTCATCATGGTGAAGGTGATCATGATAGAATGGTATCAGAGGTAGAGTTTGAGAGATAGGATGGAGTTCAGAGTTTGGCATAGTGATGATTTCATGGTATGGTAGGGAAACATTGTTAGGCAATCTATGTGAAATAGGTTAGGGAAGATTGGCTAGGACATGGTATTTCATGGCCCCCCGTGATCCGATGAAAGGAATCAGGACCTACCAAATGACCAAGTGAGGCTACACTGATTGCAGGGTCGGTTCTCTAGGAAAGGTACATGCATCATATTGACTTGTGTTCTTGTCTGTTCTGGGTTTTTGTGGATTTAAAATAAATAAAATGTCTAATAAATATTTAAATGTAATATTCTACACAAATCTGGCTTAGGTATTCCTCATTTACCTTGTAGATATTTCACCTAGATGGCGACCACGAGTAGCATAGGCGATTGAGGCCCAAGAGTCAGTTTTGGATGATTAGCGGAGGGATGATTTAGATGTGTAGGATGACTAGTGGTTGAGAATACTACGTGCCTTTTGGTGGGAGACCCTCAGGAAGTATGAGTTAAATGTCCCAGGCATGGAGACAAAGAGCTGGCTCAAGGATCTGGTGATATCTTTCAGCTTGATCCGGCCACTGATATAGTACTGGGTTCCTCTTATAATAATCTAGATGCGGGGAGCAATGCATTAGTGGTGCATTCCCTACCTTTGGGAGAAGAGGGAGGCTGAGGTTTCATAGACTGACTTTGAGAGAGAGTTCTAGGAAGGATTCCTCTCTTCCACGATGAAGGCGGAGAAGAGGCAGGAACTACTCTCCCTTCAACAGGGGGCACATGAGTGAGGGAGTTGGGTGTCATGTTCAAGGATCTCTTTCACTTTTCTATAAACCGCTTTCCAGATGAGGATTCTCGAGTAAGATGTTTAGAGGGGGCACTCTGACCTTATCTTTGGTATGTTGTTACCCCCTTCAATATACCAACATACATGGAGGTGGAGAAGAAGGCTGAAGTAGTGTAGAGGAAACACACGCTAGGATGTGTTCCATGAGAGGGGAGCTAGTTTGGCTCGTCAAAGGGGATGGTCGTCAGTAGCCGGCCTCTAGCATCAGGGCCTTATATGTTTCAACTAGTGGGGAGAGTTATAATTTTGATCTCCTGGTTCTCGCCCCTACCATGCGGGTCTAGGACTGAGATGATTCATCTATTGCAGTCATGGACATATTTGGAATCAGTGCCTGGACCGAGTGCAGTACGATGGGGGTGGGCAGGCTTAGTGCCCACCTCAGTAGTAGCATTTTCCAGCCATGCCTTTTCACTAGTAGGAGCAGGGACAACAAGATCATGCTCCATCAATAGTAGAGATTTCCAAAGGAGATTGGCCTCAGGGAACACCTCTAGGACCTTGACCAGGGTGTGGCAGGGGAGGAAGCCAATAGCAAAGTTGAAAATGAGCTGGGTTTGGGCAGTTGTACGCCGTAGAGGCTGCAGTTTCAGTAGGTCCATAATTCGTTCTAGTTACGATCATCTTGTTTATCACTCTTTCATGCACCATGATTGATTTAGTAGATTATTACTCCTTTTGTCACCCAGTATATCCCATGCTATGGGTTTATATGCAATGATAATTATTGGGACCCTTGTTTTTAGTACTCCAGGTGGAGGTCAGACCAGCTTGTCATGTGTTTTCTGGGGTTGTAGACTGATGTTGGGACTACATCAGTCTTGTGGGGACCCTCTTTTTCTACATATGTAGCCATATGATGTCATGTTAGGCATCAATTGGCTATTCAATTTATGTTCCGTTATCGAATGCTTCTGAATAAGGATCATATTTTTAGATATTGGTGGCTAGCGTGTAGCTTTCATCAACGAACGGGGTTTCAAAGAGGGCATTTGGAGAGTGGTGCCGCTCCTTTCCTTATTAGCTATTCCATCAATGGAGTTGGCGAATACATATATAGTGGAAGTCCCCGGGATCATTAGTGATTTCATAAACGTTTTCCCGGAAGAGTTTGCGACTCTACCCCCTCGACATGATCTTGAGCTCAGGGTAGACTTGCAACCTGGTGCCTATCATATTTAAATGGCTCCATATCGGATGGTGCTTTATGAGTTATGGGATTTAAGGATTCAGATTGAAGATTTAGCGAGGAAGGGTTTTGTTCGACCATGAAAGTCACTATGGGGTGCTCCCGGTCTTGTTCGTAATGAAGGCATATGGTGGTCTCAGGCTATGAATAGACTACCGGAGGTTGAACCAGGTGACTTTCGGGAACAGTTACCCTCTCTTGATGATTAAAGACCTTTTTTCAGTTAAAGGGGGCATTATGTGTGACAACTGGGCCCCAGTGACAGCACAAACACCACGCCTTAATATGTTTATCAGGTCCCGACCAACAAGGAACCACTAGTTGCCCCGCAGAGACGTGGTCCCCACCATGGGGCCCACGCACATGCATGAACAGTTCGTATAACTAATGATAGTCCCCACATGCCAACACATGTCCTTTCCAGTGTGCATATCCCCACACTCACACACACCTTGAGAAACTTCCTATAAGGTCACCCATCCTGATCTCTACTCCAAGACAAGCATGCTTAACAATGGATTTCAAATCAGATTTTCTCCTAAATAGGATGGTGCACCTTGTCTACCTAAGTCATATCATTTTTTCATTTAACTATTTATCATTTTGGGGTGTTATAAGATGGTTCTCTAAGATCAACCTATGGTTAGGATATCACTAGTTGAGGGTGAAAGAGGGAGACATCTCAAAGACTGCCTTCAGGTGCAGATATGGGAACTATGAGTTCATGGTCGTGTTTTTCAGCATTACGAATGCACAAGTTGTGCTCATGGGGATCATGAAATCTGTCTTCCATGAATATTTGGACCAGTCCATAGTCGTGTTTATTAATGAAATCTTGATCTACCCAAGATCAGAGGAGGATCACGTTGGGAAACTGAGAATAATTTTAGGGATCCTCTAAAAGCACAAGCTCTACGGGAAGTTGTCCAAGTGAAAGTTCTTTACTCAAAATGTGCACTTACATGGACACGTGGTGTCTGTGCATGGAATAGTGGTTGATCTGTCAATGGTTGAAGTGGTTGTTTCTTGTGAAGCACCAAAGAATGTGATGGAGGTTCATAGTTTCCTTGTTCTGGTGGGATATTATCAGAGGTTCATGGCTGAATTCCCTCAACTTGCATCTCATTTGACAGCTTTGACCATAATGAACTTGGCCTTCATTTGGAATGATCAGTGCCAGTTAGCCTTCTACTATTTTAAGGGGAAGTTTGTTAGAAACCCAGTGCTAATATTTCTAGAAGAAAGGGTTATGTTTGATGTGTTATGTGATGCTTCAAGACAAGGCTTGGGGTGTGTGATGATGCAACAATTTGGGAGATCTCTTATAGGTCTAGGCAGTTACGTCCCCATGAGTGTAACTATGCCACCCACAACATGGAGCTCATAGTGGTTGTGTTCGCACTAAAGTTGTGGAAGCACTACCTTATCGGGGAGCGCTTTGTGGTCTTCACAGATCACAAGAGATTTAGGTATAACTTTTTCCAATGAGACATGAACTTGCGGCAGTAGAGGTCGATGGAGTTTCTTCAAGACTATGACTTTGAAATTTCCTACACCTCAGGAAAGAGGAATGTGGTTGTCGATTCCTTGAGTAGGAAGTCATAGAAGGATGTGGTATAAAAATTCATAGATTCTTGGAAGGCAATAGAGTAGTTGGTTTCCGTACACTTGGATTCATGGGTAGAGTATGGTAGAGGCTTTATATTCCATATGGTAGTGCAATCCTCTATGTTACTGCTGGTGGAGGAGTCTCAGTGGGGGGACATAGAGGTAGACGTGATGCGCGATCCTATTAGCCAGGGAAATGCTCTGGAAGGATGGCTGGAAGATGTCCCTAATCAGATTCTAATTAATGGAAAGATGTTTCTCTTAGTGGAAATACATGAGAGAGTTCTTGGTGAGTTCCACAACTATCCAATGGTGGTTCACCCATAGGTCTACAAGATGTACCATGGATTTTGGGGTTAGTATTGGTGGCCTAGGGTAAAGTCGTAACTGGAAGAGTTTGTGGAAAAGTGCCTTGTGTGTCAGTAGGTGAAGTCTGGACATCACATACCAGGAGGTCTGTTGCATCCCTTGTATGTCCCCGAGTTGAAGTGGGATGACATTTTGATGGATTTTGTCATAGGACTACCTAGAGTTCAAGGAGGATGTGATGCTATCTGGGTAATGGTAGACAGGTTGATGAAATTAGATCACATCCTGAAAATTCAAGAGTCAAGTGTGGTGGATTCCTTATCACAGAGGTACAAGGACCAAGTGGTGCGGTTTCATGGAATTATGATGTCTATAGTCTCTAATCGGGATACCCAGTTTACCTCAAGGGTCAGGAAAGGATTGCAACATACTTTTGGAACCAAGATATTCCTCAACTCTTTTTTCCACCCCTTGACATTTGGGAAGATAGAGTGCACCATCCAGATGTTGGGGGATATGCTACAGGGATGTTTTTTGGACTTCGAGGGATTGTGGTTATGACACATTCCTCGAATAGTTTTCCTACAACAATAGCTATCACTCTACCATTGCCATTGATCCATTCAATGCCATATATGAGAGGCTATGTCGCTCAATCTTTTATTTGGCAGAGGTCAGGAAAGTTGGTGTTTTAGGCATGTACGTAGTGAAGAGCACAATGGAGAAGGTTCGGCTTATACAGGAGTGGATGGAGGTGGATTAAGACCGATAGAAGTCATATTCCAATCATAGGAGGAGACACTTGAGTTCGTGGCTGGGGACCACATGTTCTTGAAGGTCTCCCCTCGGTGTGGGAAATAGAGGTTTAGCAGGGGAAGTAATCATTCTCCCAGGTTCATTGGACCCTTAGTGGTATTTTAGATGGTTGGTGAAGTGTTATATTTGTTAGTGCTACCACCACAACTATAGAGGGTGCACAATATCTTCCATGTGTCTCAAATTTTTTAGTATCTACATGATGATTTTCACACTCTCGAATGGGGGAATCTAGATATTGATGATGACACAACATTCATGGAGTGACTAGTGAGGATTGAGGATCGTAAGAAGAAGGTTCATCATGGACAAACCATTCCCTTGGTTCATCTGTTATGGAGTTATGGTGGCCTCGAGGAGAGTACCTGGGATCGGGAGGCACATAAGCGCTCCTAGTACCCAGAGATGTTTTGAGTTTTGATCTATTTTGTTTCGTACTTGTTTTTGATATAGTGGTTGACCTTTTTTACTATTAAATGTGTTGTTTTCCATGTTCTCTAAGTGTGTGTGAAGAGACATGACATTAGAAAGGGGGGACCTGATCCTAAATCATGAAGAATTAAATTGGATATGATTAAACCCGTGCAACCGAGTCAGTGCCTCCCATAGAGGATTGTTTCTTCACATGAGGGAAGGTACTACCCCATTACATTGAATGGATGGTGTGAACCTTATATTTTGTGTGGTCACTTGAGGGAGAGTTTTTCCAAGATGTCTAGGGCGGTTTATCCATGATAGGTATCTTTTGAGGTGGTTTTCTAGACCCCTCTCTTTACATCGAGTTTAATTTTGATTCTCACGGATGAGAATAGTTTGAGGGGTATCTAATGTAATGGATCTAACCCTCCTGGCCCATTACATTGCCAATTATAGTGTTTGGGGTGCCTTGGACCCCATCAGTATGTTCGGAGGGTGGCGTTGTTAATGGTAGGATGTCACCTTGGTGTCACCCATTAGTGACACCAATAAATGCCTCACTAATCAGTGAGTCACTAATCAGTGTGCCACCAGGGTAGTTGTAGGGGTGTTCTTTCCCATGTTTCCTGTAACGCCACTTTTATGTCTTTTAACCATTTAAAGTGGTTCCAGACCATTTTTAGCCCCATAAACAATGTTTTATGTTTCATAAAGAGTGGGGCGACCCTCAATAGACCCAAAATATGTGTCGTTGTTACCCATTTACCTTTTTTTAAATGAAATAATTTAACATAGAGATGTTATGGACACCTATCCGAAGATAATTATTAAATAGAAATTTATACCATCATGTGTAACCATCAAATCCCAGGGTGAAACCACGATTTTCCTTTAATTCCATTCACTATTTAATATCATGTAACTCCTGGATCTCACCTTTTATCATATGAGGATTCATTCTTCTTCTTGTCTAGTCTCTTTTCCATTCTTTAGTTCGTTTGGAGTCCCCCTTACAAGCCTAATAGTGTGCCTGTTATGGAGCAATTCCTAATCACTCTTGGAGTCCCTGGAGTTCCTCCCCTACAAAATGTGCGTCCCCAGTTCTTGGCGAGAGGAGAAAAATGTCAATCGTTGATCATCCATGTAGTTTTTTTCTATCCTCTCTCTTTACTATGTATCATGTGGGCTGGGTATGATGATGTTCATTCTGGGATGGATGAAAAAAAACCATAAAAAAGATATCAAACGGTTTTAAAAGAATGATGCAGTGTGTTGGATGATGTTGTTGTACTATTTTATAAATTATTATAAGTTTTGAATTGTATGGGCTTATGTCCACTGAAAATTGTGGTCATTGGTGGTCCATTCCTACGCACTATTGAAATTCTATTTTCTGAAAAATCCTATGATTGATTGGTTGTAACAAGAAACTGGTTGATCACATAAACTCGGTTGATTAAATGGATTCCCAATGAATATGAATACTTGTGTGGTCACCCCGGTTAACCAAACGGAAAGATGAAAGTAAATAAATTTCATGTTTAAATCTAAAAACTCCCTTTCTCTATTCTGGTGATGTTTATGGTTGTTCTACTTGATTCTTGTGAGGTGACATGGATGGGGATGAGATCCCCTATTGTGCAAGGTATGTTTTTGGATTTCATTCTATGTGGGGATGTATGTTGGGGCTTTGTTAGGTTCATGTACTTCAACGGATCTCACGGATCCCTTTTGTTTTTATGACTTTAAATGAGAACCCGGTGTGAATGCTTAATTAGTTTCTTGGATATTTTTCCTTCCTTAGATTGTGGATATTCATATTAGATTCCTAGTAGTGGTGAATTATTTAAATGGAATCACATGAATATGATAATAGGGATAGGTTCAATGGGAAATTTTCTTCCGGAAATGAGTTGTGCCTTAGTTGTCGCTGTTTTCCTTTTTAGGAATGAATTGTAATGAGGGTGTTTGTGTATTGTCTAGTTTTGGAACCCCAAGGTTGGTATGAGTTCTGGTTTACCTATATGTATAATTTAGTTCTTATGTTTCTTATTCATGCCCCACCCATGTTGAGAACTTTGTATAGAACACCTCTATTTCATGAGGGAGGGTGTTTCTCCCAACCCTCCTATGAGTGGATGGTTATTAGATCATTTTATGCTCTATTTATCGAGTTTCCCATGATTATTCAGGAAGGTTTTGATAGCCTAAGGTACATTAAATCCCATGATTCTTCAGACAAGGTATGTTGTGGTGTTTTTCCTAGGTATGGGCGGGCAGGTTGTTTCCCAAGTGTCTTCGGGATGAGGCCTTTACGTCTTTAGTTGTGGCAGTAGTTGTTCTGGCCTAGGCGTCTGTGGGCGTGGTTATATGTGGTTGTGGGGGACCAGGTGTTTGATAGTGTAGCTTTGGTTGTGGTGGCCCAAAATGTTTTTTGTTGGGTTAGTAGTGGGACATCAATGAGAATGGCGAGGGAGGTCTAATACATAGGATGTCTTCAATAACAAGAAGGAAAATGGTGCGGGGTAGACAAACCTCAATGTTTTTTTACTATTACTTTAATTTACTTGAGTTATTTGGGGAGTGTTTTTTGGAAAGGATTGGGTGGATAGTTTTCTTTGCTAGGTTCCTTGGTTATCTCCTATTCCCAAGGGGATTTATAATTCCCCCACCACTTGTGCACATGAGCTTTTGGTTTTCCCTACTGAGTAAACCTATATAATCACCCTACGTATATAAATTTGCTTTCAGGTTTCCAAGAGGACTTTGAGGACCATGTTGGACCCTACTAGTTCAAACGTTGGGACTGTTGACTTTGTTTCTTTTCTTTTCATCTGTTACATCCCTTTGTAGTTTTCTTGTATCTTGTAGCACTTATTACTAGAACATACATATGGGAATGGATTGTTTTGGATTTACTTTTAATTCCAATTTTTGTATTGTTTGGTATTACAATATAATCTCTTGATCCGACTAAATAAAAAGGGTAATTCCTTCCATATTGTGTGTGATTATATACCCTTGGATCTATTCACCACTCTGGGGCCAATTGAGGGCAGGTCTCTGGAGTCATTATCTCTCTTTCAGCTTGAGGAAGGAAGGGTTTGTCAATCTTGCATCCATTCCCTCATCTTGGTGAAGGAGTGTCATGACACTCCCCCATAATTTTTAGGGAAATTTTATCATAAAGGGATATAATAATGAATATAAATTTTTTCATCACAACCTTCATAAGTCCATAACATCTATAAAGATCCAAAAAAACGGTAAAAAATATTAAGTATACTCATAAAATAATATGATATGAATTAAAAAATAGGTAAAAGGTGATTCAATTCCATAAATTGTTTTTACACAAATGGTAAAAATACAAATATAACTCTCCTGTGAACAATGATTAAATATATAAAAAATCTCCATCTTAAATGAATTGTTTGGCTGCATGTCTTGTATATTTAATATATCAAATAATTTAATAATACATGACTATAATTAATAATCATATAATAATGACTTCATCACATGAAATAATAAAATAATATACTACATGTTAACTTAAAATATAGTAAACATATACCTTACTAATATTTTCAAATCAATACATTCCAATACACTAGTAAATAAAACTCTTTCTAGTAAGAAAGATGCAAATATAACTATTAATTTACTTTTCTTTACCATCAAGAAAATTTTTATCCCAATAGGATTAGAATTAAAACCTTTTGTAACCCAATCATACATTAAAGAAGTAACAGTGCACAATCATGAACGTATGTTCATGAAAATAAAACATTTAGTATGACCTAACTTCTTCAGAATTCTTAAAAAATATTTTTTTCAAAGTTTCCTTTCATTCAAAATCTAAATCTTGTAACATTATATAAATATCCTTTAGTACATTCAACAAATTATTTTAGGAACAATTTATTATTTTGAGGGTTGTAACCAAAAAAAGTTTTATATTTTTTTATTTCAACTACTTGATCATACTATCATAGTTTTTTAATTTACAATTAAAAGATAATGTTTTTTTCCAATCTAGAAACTTTTATTTTGATTTTCATTACCCTTTAGAAAATATTCAAAATCATCTTAAATCTTTCTCAATAAATAGAAATCCAAATTTATCAATTTTTCATTCTCTATTATAATATTTTCATTTACATATTAAAAAATTTCCACATATTTTGATTAAAATTAATTTAAATATTTAAATAATTTTATAGAATTTATATTTTCTTTTTTGAACATTATAATTTCCATATTAATATTCTTCTTCTATTATTTTAATTCAATAAAAAATTTAGAATCTCTTAAAACATATTTTTTTAATATGTTTATATAGATCATATAAACTATAACCATCAATATCATAGTCATAATCATAACAAAAATATTAATTATTAATAACATCATTTATATTAGTTGACATAAAACATATGTTAGTCGACTATTTTTCACTTTTTTCTTCATCACTGTAATTGGATTCTTCAGTGAAAATCTAACCCACATTATATGCATGTAACTCCTTTTGTTGTTTCTAATCTCTTACTTTGATCATTTATTTGGTACAATCTAATTCATTGTGTTCCTTTTTCCTAAATTTATAATAGGTTAGTTTAGAAAAAACTGTTATTCTTAATAGTAGTATTTTTCTATCCTTTTATTTCAACCTTTTGATCTTTTATGATTGTCTTAATGATCATTCCTTTTTTTGTTCATAAAATTGAAAATAATTTTTCTTATATTTTATATTTCTCATTTACCAAATTCATGTTCCTATAATTTAGATGTGTTTAAGAAAACCGTTATATTCATTTGGAAGAAATGTTATTCATTTTATGAAGCCAATTATTCCATGTTATTATTTAATGAAATCTTATATTGATAAAGGTTTCTAATAAGTTAATCTAATGTAAACTCATTGAATTCACAGTCTCATCGATTAAAACATTAATCAAATTAAATTTCATAGGTAGATATCTTAGGAATCTTCCAAAAAACACTGGGTTCCCCAAATATTCTCTAAGGGAATTCATTTTATTCACTATACTTACGATACAATGGAAGATTTTGATGATGCATTCATCTTCACACGTCTGGAAATCAGGGAACTTCATTTAAAGCATTAAATGTTTTGTTCTTATGAGATTATCTGAACCAAGGTGAGTATCTTACAAAATATTTCAAATATCAAGATCTGTATTACATGCATACACATTTCTAGACACACTTCTTCAAATATACCAACATAAATTATTCTTTATTTTTAAATTAAAAATATATTCTATGAAATTGTTTCGTGAAAGATTATTTGAGTCATTTTTAACTAGTTCTTTATCATTTTACCCTGATTTAATAGTGTTATATGTTTAAAATTCTGAGCTATTCTTCAATTTTTTAATACTAATAACCATGATAATTTTCATACTAGTGAGGTGGATTCTGAAGAATTACTGCTTTGTTTATGTTTGTTCTTCAATCATGCATTTACCATTTTCATTACACTGTGAGGTAATAGATATGAAAGATAAGATAATAAAATGTGAACAAAACACATTATGTACAAGATAAATATGTTCGTGATATCAGGTATTTCATATCAATAAAATAAATAGTAGATCTATTCTATCAATAACATGGTCTATGATCTGGTACAAATTGATATTTACCGTATGGAAATATAAAATGGTCTAGAGGGGTTAAATATAGAAGATTTAAAAAATAATAAATTAATTATCTAAATTAATTATGAGATATGACTATCCAGAGATAAAATATTACATTAATGTAAAGAATGAAAACATGTATATTTTTGTAGTTTGGACTAAGGTTTACATACTCTCCTCTTATACTTCTCTACCACTTCAAATATATGTTGTTCACTACAAACTTGATTTCTTTTTGGGAATCATAACCCATTACAATCATAAATTTTATAAAAGATGTATAACTGAATAAAATATTTTCTTTATAGGGACTCAAATGTGGATGTTGGAAGGGTCCAACATAAGGTATCCCACACACTAGAAAAACCTGAGAACGTATCATGTTTAGTGTTATTTTTAGAAAAGATATAATAAAATAAAAAATAAAAATATTATAGAGAATGATTAAATTGATTTGTTAATAAAAATAATAAAAATAGAAATAAATAAATAGATTTATGTATATAGAACTTCTTTAGTCCTACATGCCTGAATAACCCACCACATTGATTAATTATTTAGAAATTAAAATAAAAAATTCGACATACAATATCAAAGAAGAAACAAAATAAATGCTCAAAAACCAAACAATTTATTTGAGCACCAGGACCTCATCACCCCATGAGGTTATAGTAAACCCTTTCATGAATATGGTAAAATAATCTCCCAAATAGTATATACTCACATTGGAAACCCCATATAATAATAAAAAGAAGACATTTCATACTATACTTATACAATAACAAAGAAAATATAAACTCCCTTTCAAATTTTTCCCTGTTATAAGAATATGAGAAGAATATATTTGGAAGGGGGATTGGGACATCCAATATTTATTATCATTAAAACCACTATGATCCTTAATGATTTGAAACTATGAATATATATTCTAGAGATAATGACCATAATTGGTGCTACAAATAAGGTGATCAAGGATTTAGGAGGTCTTACAAGCTCTCACATCACTCTATGAAACAGAATCCAAACCACATAGTTCCACTTTTTATTGACCCTTACCTTAATCAACCTATAATTTCCTGATTTATGGTAATGGATACACTTTTATTACATTCCCATTATCTATTAGGTTTATAGTTTTATAGAAATAAGTAAACCAATACAATACTCAGGGAATAATATCACACAGTGTCCATTTTTTAATAAAAATAGGATTATCACGTTTTCAATATTATTTCATTCATAAAACAATATATTCATAAAGGCGAATTCAATTTATTCAAATCCAAACATCATAAAATTTAATACACATATTTAGGCCTTTTGAATAAGCATTTGAAATCGCGGGATGAAAAAAAATCATTGTTAGGGATATAAAGTTAAGAAATTTGTTAGTCTAGTTAAAAAATGAAAACCCTTACAATGTTTATTCTTTTAACATTATTATTTTAGAATATTAAATCAATATTAACAACATAAAAAACAACTTTTTCACAAAATATATCCTTTAAATCCAATATTATAGAAATAGAATTCATTAAAGGCAACTTAGATAATTATATCCATAACTCGTGTTCACTCGTAAAATAAATATCTATAACATGGATTAGTCAATAGGAGAAACATGCCCAGTTATCTCCAACATTGTTTCCCATAATGATAAAGAACATTATCCAACTCATTGGAGAGTTATATACGGATCACACATCTTATAATATTAATAATTAACACTTGTTTTATAAGTTTTATTAGGCTCAAAAATCATAATCTACAATTCTAAATTACTATATCATAAAAAAATTGAATTCGTTATTTCATATAAAATACTATTAAAATTTATTTTAACCCATAAGTAAAGATCCTTAATTTTTTTTCTGAAAAATAAGTATAAATATCCATTTCATTGTAGAAATCCTTAAAATGAATAATTTATAAAATTTTATTGAAATTATTTTGTTTGAAAATAACTAAGGAAACATGTTAAGAAATCGTGATTGAACTGAATATTCATTATGGTGGTAATTCCATTAATTTAGTTAATGATAAAATGATAATTTCTTTAACACATTTACTAAAAGTAACTCATTTAGAAAATGAAAAGAATAATAATTTTGTAACCATGTAAATAAAGTTAATGGAATCTGAAGAAGATCATTTATAGTTCTTTAAGTGTAAATAATAAACTTTTTTGACGTTTTATTTAACATTGAAATGGAGTAAAAATTGAATAAAAACTATAAAACATTTAAAATATTGTTTTAATGAAAAACCCCTTACAAGTTTATTTACAATTGAATCAAAATAAAAGTGAATGAGGGAACATGAAAAGGGGTTGTAATAATTATAACATTTTATAAATTAATGAGAAAATATGTAAGAAATTGGATCTTCTTTTCATGTATGGATCTTGATTTTGGGTGTTTTTTAGAAAAATTGGAGTTTTTTTAAAATATATGGAGTACACGTATTATAATTAGTAGTACACATCGTGTACCAGGTTTCCACATGTATTCATGTACTAGATGTGTAACGGCCGAGTACATGGCTATGTGAGGTGACATGGAGGTTGCCTAAAGCAGGGGGCTGGTAAAGGAATGTACATGGCATGTACCTTAAAGGAACATGCCATGTAATTTTTTATTTATTTGTTAAGTCAAACTGGGGTCGTGTCTAACTACCAGAAACACCATCTTCTAGCCCCGTCTCATCCAGGATCAATGGGAATCTCAAAATCTTATCTGAGCCTCTGATCTGTTGGTCGTTCTCTGAATTAAATATCATCGATTGCATTGGAATCGCCTCGGTGAGTTCTTCCTTCTTCTAGGGCATCTCATCTGGATTTCAATTTTTTCAAGAGATAATATAGGTTGAAGGTTTTTTGAATTTTTTTATAGATCAATGAAGTTCTATGTCAAATCAAAGGTTGAGATTCAACTATATCAATTGTACAACATCGAGGTAGGTGGTTTGTTTCTTTTCATAGTTTTCTTTAGATTATATGTGAAAAACGTGATGAATACCCTTGTTTAGTGTATTGGATGTTTTGGATATTTAACCCTATTTGATTTATATTTTTATTTTTCTTCAGAAATTGATTTGAATATGCATTAGGTTTATTACCTTGTTTATAGATGTGTTTTCCCATGTTTGTTTGATATTGGTCGTTGGGTCTAGAACATCCAGTTATGCTATTTTTCTATGCCTAGTGTTGTTAGGATGTGGTTGATATTATATGACATGTTTGCATATGAATTGTATCTGCGTAGCCTTGTATTATTTGTGATTACTTTGGAAGCCGGATATCATTGTGCCCAATTGTAGTACACAGGGATGTGGGAACCTAATGCAGTCATACCATAGGGGGAATTGACCTTAAGGTATTCCACAAAGTGTCTATTATATTTTTCACATTGCGAGTTCATAGGGGGGGATTAAAGGTGAGGGCTCCCTCAAAGGTTCTATAGTATACCATTAAAAGACCACAGGGGGAATTGAGGGTGATTTCTTCCTTAGAGAGTGTATTTTACCGTTAAAATACCACAGGAGAAATTGACAGAGTGTGCTTCCTCAGAGAGTCTTTGTATTTGTGAGAGGAAGGGGTCAGACCATGTCAGATTTCTCGTAGGGTCTTTACATCTTTGTTGATTTAAAAATATGTTGAACTAGAGGGGTTAGACTATGTGAACTTTCCCATAGGGTTTTGTGATGTTGATTGGTTTCGTAATTAATAAATGTAAATGAATGTAGTTGAAACTGTAGGATTATTTACTTCTAAGTGCTTCCTTGTTTATTACATCATTTTTCATATTACCTACTATATATATTCACTGATAGTTAGGAAACAATATTTTGGTGGATACCAATTAGGATTCGTCTCACACCATATTTGGATGAAGTTTTGGGGCCTAAACACATTATATTATTGCAAGTATAGATAAGGGAAAGCACCCTTCTACTTGAGGTTCTTAATGGTTGTGGAGATGGAGAGCACTGGACAAAGATAAGACTTGTTGTGCTATTAGAGT
The DNA here is from genome assembly GCA_963277665.1 of Viscum album. Lineage (NCBI taxonomy): Eukaryota > Viridiplantae > Streptophyta > Magnoliopsida > Santalales > Viscaceae > Viscum > Viscum album. The sequence continues at coordinate 1,059,532,748 of OY728120.1, read as the reverse complement.
TTACTTTTTTTCTTTGTACATTGGTTTATTATTATATTTCTAGCATTGTGACGTGTTTGGATTCTTTCCTAGACATATGTGATAGGTTTCATTTATATATGTGCTCTAGTTTTTTATTTACCTTATGTCTTCAATTGTTTTCTTATTTTATGGTATTAAGGATTGATATATTGTATTTTATTGTTATTTCGCTTTGTTACATTACCAATGAGGGAATATTATCCCCACTATCACACCAAAGGCCCTTGCTGATAGTCGATAGCATCTGGCATTCAGAGAAATGCACTTGAGTAAATGTGACCGACCGGGTATGGGGAACCATTGAGATGGCACCCGGAACCAGGGCCCTACAATGTGGTATGAAAGTGAAAATATTTTGTTATTTGACTTACTTTTTGGAGACTAAATATTGTGATAAGAATAAATAGGTAGTTAGTAATATTTTTTTCTCAAGAGTAGCTAACCCGTGTATAGGGAAAAGAAAATATGCCTAAGATATTGTAATTTTCTATGTTTTCAATTGTTACAGTTGATTTTATTTCATAATTGGGTGATTCACATGATTTGTGCAGTTATCATTTGTATTATTGAGCTTTAATTTCTATTGAAACCTGATCAAATGAGGGTATTCAATCTCATGCACCATATAGGAACTTGTTATAGATCACATATCATGCATTCTTGTCATTACATATAGGGTTCACTCTTAATATAATGTTGTTGTGAGTGATAGAATACAAGCTATTTGATAGGGTATTGATAATATATAATGTTTCTTTGGAATGGGTTCTAAAATTTTGTCCATGAGGTTTTATTGGCCCTCATGGATCATATTTTTGTGGATTATGTGATTGATTGCACTGTTTTACTTGTGATATACATGAATTTGATGCCTTGATTTGATTCATGTGGAGTATGGGCCCCCACAGATCAAAATTTGGAACTTCAATGTTTTTTTCAATGTTTAATAAGGTTCTAGAGTAGTTTATGAGGCTTAATATGCATAAAAACCCAGAATACATGGTGTGTAATAATTAATACAGGTCATGAGTCCATCTATTCAATATGGAAATATTTTTAATAATTACACATTGTGTACTATATATACATGTCGTGTTGTTCTTCACTATGTGACTGACTATGTGGGAAGAGACACGGGGTTGGGTTTTGTTTTGTGGAATACACCGTGTACTGGTAGTACATGTCGTGTTATTCTGACCATGTATTCAGCCGCATGACTGACAACATGGGTGGATGAAACACAAGTAATACACGTTGTGTTCATCTAGAACCTACAGTGTGGAGTTGACCTTGTTTTCCATCATGTGAAAAATGACACGGGTTGGTGAAATCCTTTTAGTACACGTTGTTCCTAGCATAAACATATTGTGTAATTTTGTTCTAGGAGAAATGGGTGTTTTATTTGTGTAGGGGAACTTGGGTAGGGGGGAAATATTCGTGTACACATCATGTCAAAGGAGAACACTCCGTGTGTATGGGGTGTTACATGACCAATGGTGGAAGAATTACACACCCATGTTAAGACATAAGGGAACAAGTCATGCAGGGTTCATAGATGTTGTGTATCCATTCTTTTAAAAACCATGATTGTTTTCTTTCTCATGATACTTTCATGCACTTATATGATTCATTACTTGATAATCATGAATTGAGGTGTGTTCTTAACCTTGCAGAGTCATGCCATCGATGCATCCTCTAGTTGTACGCTAGATATAGGGAAGCGATCTGACAATGGACATGGAAGATCAGTGTCTACTAGCTGATCCTCCGGTCGTTCATGTCTTGGCACCAGCAGTCATTCCGGATACCAGTGTCGATGAAAAGTTCTGAGAAATCTTCATAAGGTTTATATTGACCTTCCATGGAGCACCACATCCTATCCCACTTATGGCTAAGTTGACACGAGTTTTTTAGCAGCAACATCCTACCACTTTATCAGGAGGTGGAGGACCTCAGGCTACAGAGTCATGGTTATAATCCATTATGTCTATCTTTGAGCAATTGGAGACGCCTCCAAAAATGAGGGTGAATCTCACTATGTACATGCTTTGGGATTCTACCAAGAGATTGTGGGATGTGATATCAAAGTGAGGAAAACAACGAGTTATGTCTTGGGATGAGTTCTAGTGGAACTTTGATGACTAATATTACCCAGATACTTTGAGGGCTGATTGAGCCCAAGAGTTTATGAGTTTTGATCAGGGTACACTCTCATTCATAGAGTATTCTTCTTTCTTTACAGGGCCATGGTGCAGGTCCGGCTTTTGTGCTAGAGTAGACCTAGTAATAGTTGGATCCCAAATCTTCTACTATTAGAGGTACAATTTTGGTTGCCTCATTTTTAGCTTCTGCTCTTTTTCTCAAAGGGGATTCACATAGTTTCACATTTGTACCTATTGTGGAGAGACTTGGGATTTGTATCTTTATTTCTACCAATATCATGATGTTGGAATCTTCGTTGGGGATTATAGAAGCAATTGTATTCCAGTGTAAGGAGTTCCCTCTTGATGTTGGTGGGTGTCACTTTCTATGGAACTTTTATGTCTTTGAGATGATGGGCTATTATGTCATTCTCTGAATGGACGAGTTAGTTCCCTTCCAGGATTTTATTGATTTCTATCGTCATAAGGTTAGTTTAACATCACCAGAGTTTGGGTCTGTTATACAGAAGGGCGAGTGGGATGTCTAGGCGAGCGGAGCTGGACCTGAGCATCCTGGGTTGGGAGGAGTTACAACCCATATTGCTAGGTTGTATCTAGATGAACAAGGAACTTCACATATGGAATTTCCTTCAGTGGTGGATTGTATCAAGTATGTATTTCGAGAAGACTTTCCAAAATTACCTATGGAGTAAGAGGTAGATTTCTCTATTGATCATGTGTTAGGAATGGCACTGGTGTCCATTCCTCCTTAAAGGATGGCTACACTAGATTTATAGGATCTCAAGAAGTAGTTAGAGGAGTTACAAGAAAAGGGTTGCATCTGACCAAGTACTTCTCCTTGGGGTTCACTTGTCCTGTTTGTGGAGAAGGAAGACGGTACCCTCAGAATTCATGTGGATTATCAGAAGCTGAACTAGTTAATGGTCAATAACTGATATCCTTTACCAAGGATTGACGATCTCTTTGATTAGCTTTGAGGAGCTCACGAGTTCTAGAAGATTGACAGGAGATCCGATTATGATCAGTTTCATGTTAGACTATAAGATATACGTCTTACATCATTTTGGAGTATGTATAATCTATATGAGTATGTGGTTATGTCATTCGGTATCATGAATGCGCCTGCAGCTTTTATGGCACCGATGAACTGAGTCTTCCATCCATACTTGGACTCCTTTGTAGTGGTTTTTGTGGATGATATCTTGTTTTACTCTCACACTAGACACAACCATGCTACCCATCTTGAGAAAGTTTTTTGTACCCTTGGAGAGGATCATTTATATGCTAAGATCTAAAAATTCCAATTTTTTATGGACCATATTCACTTCATGGGTTGTGTTATATTAGAGAAAAGAGTATCAGTAGACCTAGAGAAAGTGAGTGCAGTATTTTCATGGGAGCAGTTGAAGATAGTATTGGAGTTATAGAGTTATCTAGGGATGGATGGTTACTACATAAATTTTATACAAGACTTTTCACGCTTAACAGCGCCACATAAGGTCCTAACTAAGAAGGGTGTGAAGTACATGTGGACAGATTTTTGTGATTCTTCCTTCCACGAAATGAAAGGTAGGTTTACTTCAACACCAATACTAGTTTTTAAAAATCCAGGAAAGAGATATACTATTTACTGTGACACCTTAGGTATCGGGATGGGAGCAGTGCTTAGTATGGGAAAGGGGTTGTTGTGTATTGGTCTTGGTAATTGTGGACACATGAGAGGAATTACCGGATGCACAATCTTGAGTTGTCTATAGTTGTTCATGCTTTACGTTGTGTGATACATTATCTATTAGGAGAGAATTTTGTGGTTTTCACTGACCAAAAAAGTCTCAATTATATATTCACTCAGCACAATCCAAATTTTATACATTGAAGGTTGGTTGAGTACCATCATTCCTTTGACTTTGAGCTTTCATACACACCTGGGAAACGAAATGGAGTGGCTGATGTGTTGAGTAGGAGGAATCAGATATAGGCTTTATAGGAGGCCAGTAGCGAGTGGTAGATTATTGATCCATTCTCTAAGATTCATTTAGAGTTGCACGATGGATAGGAAACGAATTATATTTCTTATGTAGTTATTACATATAATCTATTTGATCGAGTACGAATCAGGAAGCTATCAGATTTTGAAGTCCTAGTTCTATAGGGGAGTGTGTTCGGAGAGGACCCCATCCCTGGATGGACAGTAGGTGAGGATGATATCTTTCATTTTTATGGGTTCGTATGGGTATCAGTAGACATACGTGATTCACTGATGTGGGATTTTAATTATTCAGTTTGGGTAGTTCATCCTGTCGTGACCAAGATGTATAGAGATATAAACCATCGGTACTGGTGGCCATTCATGAAGAGAGATGTTTTATTTTTTTTCATGAGGTGTTCCACTTGTTAGAAAGTCAAAGAGGAGCCTCAACGACCATTAGTGCTTTGTAGGAGTAACCCATTCTTGAGTGTAATTTGAATGATGTCGTGATGGACTTCATGATAGGGTTACTGAGGACACCTTGAGGGAATGATGATGTTTGGGTTGTCATCGACAGACTCACATAGGTTGTACAATTCTTACCAATCAAAGAAACCCTTAGTGTTGATGATCTTGGAAGTTTGTAAATCTGATAGATTATAGGATTGCATGGAGTTCCACACTCCATCGTTTCAGATAGTGTTTCCTTTTATACATCACATTTCTGGCAAGGGTTTTATAAGGATTTGGGTACACAGGTACTTCTGTGTGCAACATAACTTCCCTAGCTAGATGTCCAATCTGATTGTATGATTCCGGTGTTGTAGGAAATTATTTGAGCATGCGTCCTAGATTTTGGAGGTTCATGTGAGAAGCACATACCTCTGGTTTAGTTTTCATAAAATAATAGTTTTCAAGAGACTATTCAGATGGCACCATATGAGGCTTTGTACGTTAGGTCATTCCAATCACCCCTATGATGGATTGAAGTAGGAGAGAGAGTTATGCTAGGACCTCATCTTGTCTAGGAGACCACAAAGCATGTGGAGTTGATTCAGAAGAGGATGACTATTATACCGTCACGTCAGAAGTCTTATGTTGATAGAAAGAGACAACCTCTAGAGTTTGAGGTTATATATCATCATTTACTACATGTCACACCATGGATTGGAAAAAGGAGTATTAGGAGATAGGTAATCATTTCACTGAGATATGTCTAGATATTTGAGGTTTTGGAGAGAGTCATCCCAGTTTCCTATCCATTGAAGCTAACTCAGAGGTATTGGGCCATGCATGATGTCTTCCAACATTCTCAACTGTGGCATTCATTCTCTGACCTATCTCATGTCATTCAACCTGAGATGTTTGAGTTGGAGGTGGACGCATCATTTGAGGAGAAACATATCGGTATTGTTGATCGCAGCGCTATGGTTCTCTGTGGATGGTTTGTTTTTCTAGTATGGGCATTGGGGCAACACTAGTGAGTACAGAACAAGACTTGGGAGAGGGAGACCGAAGCGCAATCAAATTGGTTGGAGCTATTTGTTGATTGTTCTTTTTTTTCCACATTATTATCAAAATTTGGTGTTGAATTTGTTTAAAGGGGTATTTTTTAAGAAATAGAATCTTCTTTTTAGGTATAGAACTTGATTTTGGGTGTTTTTTAGAAAAATGAGAGTTTTAGACAATTTAAGGAGTACACACCGTGTACATAAGAGTACATGATGTGTACCCAGTTGCTATGGGTAGTCATGTATTGGTCGTGTAATGACATAGTACATGGCTATGTGAGGTGACCTAGAGGACGCCTAATGTGGGGGGTTGGTTAAGTAATGTACACAGTGTGTACATTAAATGAACACGCCATGGACTTTTCATTCTTTTATTTGTTATATTGAGTCGGGGTTGCGTCTAATTTCTAGAAACACCTTATTCTAGCCATGTCTCGTCCAAGAGTGATAAGAACCGCCAAATATTCTTTGATCCCCCGATCCATTGGCCGTTCTCTGAATCAAACACTTTCAATTGTGTTGGAATCGCCTCAGTGAGTTCTTCCTTCTTCTAGAGAGACTCATCCTAATTTATCTTCTTTCATGAGATATTTGAGGTTGAACATTTTTGACGTTTTTATAGATCAACAACATTCTAGGTTGAATAAAATGTTGATATTCAACTACATCCATCATACAATGTCGATGTATGTGGTTCATGCCTTTCCATAGTTGTCTTTAGATTATATGTGAAAAAAGTCTCGAATTACCTAGTTTAGGGTATTGTATTTTTTTGAGATTTATCCCCGTTTGATGCCTGATATGCTTTTATTGCATGAAAAATGGTTTTTATTATGATTTATGTTTATTACTATGTCTATGGATGTGTTTTCCCATGTTTGTTTGATATTGGTTATTTGGTTAAGAACATCCTGTTTGGCTATTTTGTTTTCCATGCCTAGTGGTATTAGGATGGAGTTGATATTATATGAAATTCTTGCATATACATTATAGAAACTTAGTCTTTTAGTTATTGAAATTACATTTGCTACTGGGTGTTATTGTGCATGATTGTATTACACAGGGATGCGATAACCTGGTGTAGTTAGACCACATGGGGAATTGATGTTGAGAGCTACCCTAGAGTGTCTATTATACTTTTCACATTGTGATATCATAGGGGTACTGGTGGTGAGTGCTACCTCAGAGTGTCTATAGTATACTATTATGAGACCACATGGGGAATTGACGTTGAGTGCTTCCATAGAGATTCATCAGTTATCCATTAAAAGACCACAAGAGAAATTAATGGTGAGTGCTTCCTGAGAGAGTATTTGTCTTTGTGAGACCAATGGGTCAGACCATGTGAGCTTTCCCATAGGGTCTTTACATATTTTTTTATTTAATAATAAGTTGAACTAGAGGGTTTGGACTATGAGAACATTACCAATGGTTTGATTTTGAATTATTGGTTGCATAATTAATAACTATAAATGAATATATTTGAAACTATAAGATTGTTTACATCTGAGTACTTACTTGTTTATTACTTTGTTTTTCATATTACCCTCAATATATATTCACTGGAAGTTAGGTATAGATCCTTGGGTGGTTTCCTACTGGGATTCATCTCGCACCCTATTTGGGTTATGCTTTTGGGCCCAAACCGATTATGTTGTTCCAGGTATAGGAAAGGTCAATCACTCATCTACATTAAGTAATTAATGGTTGTGGAGCTAGAGGTCATGGGACCAAGCTGAGGATTTCAATTCTAGTGGAGTTTAGTTTGTTTCTTTATAATTTGGTTTAGTATTGTATTTCCAACATTGTGACATGTTTGGATACTTTCCTAGACATATGCGACATGCATCATTTTTATATGTGCTCCAGTGATTTATTTACTTTCAATCTTCCGTTGTTTTCTTATTGTATGGTATTACTACTTCTAATGATGTATTTTATTGTTATTTAACTATGTTACACTGTCAATTTAGACATAGTTTCTCCACTATCACAACCAAGGCCTTCACTGCTAGTCGGTAGTATCTTGCATTTAAGGAAATGTGCTTTAGACCATGTGACTGACTAGGTATGGGTCACCATTGGGCAGCACCTGGAACCAAGACATTACAAAATACATTCATATAGTAGTATATATACCAAATAAAAAAATTGTGAAATTTGGAAGAATCTCAAAGGATGTAATTTTAAACTAGAAATGCCTTACCATAAATACCATTTAGAGTTGTACATTATTAACATCAATAATAAAAAAATCATATTATCTTCTGTATTTTTAATAAAATTTTTAGGTTTATTATGTTATCATTATCACTTTTGTATCATTTATGACCTTGTTTTATTTATCTACTTAAATGGTAAAATTTCAATTGGGCTATTTGAGGATGTTCAGTTCATAATCACTAAATAGATTTAATAGGGTTATCATTGTAAAAGGGTAAATTTTCCTTCCTCTAAAAAATATCAATCCTAAAATTATTATAGTTTTTATAAATTAATTAATCTTTTATATCCATCCATGACATGCGTACTGAAAAAATGAGTCACATCAATTCAAAGAGGTGTTAGTCCACACTTACACCCTGAATTATGCTACTATTTTTCAATGGGTGTAAAGGTAAGAAAATAGATGATATATTATCTTTAAATAATTAAAATTTAGTATTTATTATCAAGAATATTAATTAAAATCAATATAATAACAATCCTTGTGAGATAGTAATGGAAAATTAAACACATTGCTCGTATATGTGGTAATCAACATATAAGATTGAGATATGTTTTCCTTTATCATAGAATGAAAAAAAGATTTTGATCACATGGTTACCATAGGATATGGTCAAATAAAATTATTATTATTACTTGGAATATAGCTCAGTGGATGAACAGGGTGGTCTCTCAAGGATTAGGGCATGAGAGATTCACTTAACATAACTCAAATGATTTTTTATTTTTATTTTTGGAATATGGGGAAATTGGTTTAATTCATTAATTTTATGATTTCATAAAATTTATATAGAAATGTAGATAAAAATGTAACAAATCAGAAATAAAATGTATGGGAATGAAGGAGGAACTCTAGTGAGTACAATCATTACTTCCATTTGATGTATCTCATCTGATTCAAAGAAAACATTCAATATCATTTATCTACTCTCCCTCCACTATCTACTTTTGCATAAAACCAAAAATATACTCAAGATATCCCCAAAGTAGACCATAAAAATCATCTATTTTCCTTTTTTAATGGTTATTTATAGCTATCAATTGAGTGTACGAACAAACATACCCAAAAAATAACTGCTTACTATTCTTTCATCCAAACCACACAACTCCACTTGTATGATCATGGACCAAATATGAGAATGCATTAGTGAACAATGATTTATAGGTAAGAAAAAATTTCGTAGGAATTTAGATTGATGATTACAAATTCTAAAATCCACCATTACAGATTCTATAATACACCATCACACTTACACTTAGATTAGTGAAATTCATCAAAAATTAATAGAATAAACTCTAGAATTCCATTGTATTTCCCCTTGGAACCCATGTAATGAATTAGTGAACCATTAATATAGAACTCTAGATCCATGGGTACATCATCAGGGTGAGAAAATAAAAATATTATATCAAAGATAATCATAACATGATGTATAGAGAAAAAAATTGAGTTAGAATTAAAATTTTGCAAGAAATATAGGAAAACCTTTGTTGAAGTATGTTGGTGCTGGGTACATTTTAACATTGGAAGCAGATAATTTTAATAAGATTTTATTTATTCCACCTAGAATTAATTTTTGAGGACAACACCAACATAATCCTCTTTGTTCAGATTGACACCACATGTCACAAATGATGGTCATCATTGAGATGATTTAGAGAATCTTCATCCCATTATAGTTCTCTTAAAATGTCAAGAAAATTCTATTAGATGTGTCATAAAACAAAACTTGTGGTATGGAAAATCATGCTCTGTATGTTCACGTGAGGAATTGAAATATAGTTCACAAGATAGGTTATTTGACTAAAATCATCCACTGGTATCCAATGAAATAGTCTTGGTCTTCTAATGTGGGACCTATACATTTCCATATTCTAACCACAGCATTGGACTATTCTAGAATAGTTGATGGTGTTGGATAGAGGATAATGGGTGTGCACTCATCTACCTAAAGAAGGTTATTTAGTGAAATGGGATGATAATGTGGTGTGAATATTATTTCATAGAAACAATTACAACATTGAATATCTTTGATGTCTCACTGGTCTTAGATACCTACAGGGGAATTATATATATTAGTAAATGAAAAAAATTGGATTCAATGACATTCAGATTTGGTGGTTCTAAATTTTTTCTATTTAGCCATTTAATTATCAAACTACATCGATTAATTCATAGAGCCATTCATATGGAATTAGAATATATATTCTTGGTGGCATCGAATTCTATTTCAGCTTGCCTACATCAACTAAGATGAATTTTATTGAACTATATCAGTAATACTTGTTCTTATATAAAGGATCATAGTTTGGATTTGATTTGATTTTGGGTATAGAATCATCGTTTCTTGTGTATTTTGATGGAAGTAGTTCATTGGATATACGAATTAATTTGACACTTGGGTCAACCACCAAGTACGTGTGGGACTACGACTATACAATTAGTGTCTGGGGGATGAAATTGTGGCCTCATAGTCTTCCTCCACCTATAAAGGAGACCAAAAGCATCCAAAAATAATAGTGATTCAAATGTGGCCTTCTTGGTTTTAGTTACATCGAGATTTATTGTGGTTCCTTTAATTTAGAATTCAATGGTTTCTCACCCATGGGATGAGAATTCTTCATCACACAACAAGGTGAAATATATGTTTTTTTCTTCAATACAGGTTGTCAGCATCATCTGTGACATACCTCAGGCACTATCAGCATTAATGGAGCTCGAGTATTCATCTTGATGACTCTTCTCAGTTATTCATCAGTGAGAATGAGATACATGGTTTCAATTGGCAGTGTGGCTCTTCCTTTAATCATTATAAATCTTAGGTTCTCTATAAATGGTGTCATCAATAATTTTTTTAATCATAGTGAAGATATAAGATTCATCATCCATGATAATGAGAGATTCATTTTTCATGCTTCAAATATATTTTTGTAACCGGGATTTGTCGTGGTTGTTTGACAACATCCATCTCTGTCATATGTTGAAAGTTACAGCATAATTAATAATATTTTTTCAACAAGGTGGTCAAAAATTCAATATCAGGGTTGTTTGTCTTCGCCATCCTTCCTCAAGTAGTACTAATAGAAATTTTTGCAATATAGAAGTTTGGTTTTGCAAGATCTTCATCCTTGAACTCATACTGGGAAATACTTTCTTGGTATCTGTAGATGAAGGTCATTTTCTTCAATTAGAACTTGGTCGTCTGATCCTTAATTGAATTCAATGACATTTTGGTCATGGTGGATCTTTGTTTTGATGTTGTCTTCCTTGATTCTCATTAGTCATCTTCAATAGAAAGGATTAGATTCAACAGTTTTTTTACTTCAATGTCATCGTGATTAAGTTTCAATCGATGTACCTCGTCATAGATTAAATTTTATTCGTATGTGTACCTTGATCGGATTTAGTTTAATTTGGATGATAAGTACACTGGTGAAACAAAATGATTTTAGTGGCATTATGTTCAATAATAGGAATTATGTGGTCAGATACAAGACCATGGTCAATTTAATTTTTTCCATATGGTTGGAAGAAATTGAACTATGAAGAGGGTATGTACTTGAATGATCAACTGAATTATAAGTTTTTCATGTGATGTTATTGTGGGATGGAACATGGTTGATGGATTAATATGTCATTTTTTCAGTGTTTGGACCATCCACAATACGTTATGTTACAATAATTTTCAGTATTTTTCTCCCATTTATTAAAATTTCTAGATGCCTTACTACTGCTCGAGGCCTTCTCTAAATTAGAGTGTAATCACTTTGATTTACTGTATGAAGGGAGTTTCATGGTTACTTCTCTTTTTGGTCAGTTATGGCCTCCACCTTCACAAATAACAAAACTTTTTGTTAAATGATATTGTTTCCCCTCTTAGTTTGAAAAAAAATTGAAAAAAATTGAAATTTTTTTCCCTTTACACAATTTGGGTGTAACATGTACATCACATAAAGCCATTTTTTATGTTCATATTTTTTATAATATAATTAATTTTAATATAAACATTATAAATAGTTTCAAAAATAAATTCCAATTAATTTTTCATTAATATCAACTAATAATATTTAATTAACTTTATATCATCAAGGATCATTCTAACAAAATCTAAAGTCAAAATTTTCATTTAACTATTTCCAATTTTAAATTATATTTTTAAATCATTTTATTGATTTCCATTAAACTCATAAACATTTAAAATAATTAAAACACAATAATAAATCTTTTAAGAATATAATTCCAAATTGAATCACACAATTTTAAAACCATAGATAAAAATAAAAATCAATTTCAATTTCAATTTTCATCAAAATCAACATATGGCTTAGTTATTAACATGAAAATTGAAAAAAAAAATAAAAACACATCAACTGATACATTTATAGAATTAATTTCAAATTAAACTGATTCCTTAAAATCACTGATTTTCATTGTATTTAATTGAAATACGGGGTCAATTTTTAAGTAAAATATGAAACAAAATCATATTCTCCACACACTTAAATCAAACAAACTTGAACTGCTGTCTTTGTATTAAATTTTTTTCATTGAATTTCATTATTCAAAAAGAATAAAATATTCATCCTATCTAGATTTAAATGTACAAGCCAAAAATTGGGATGTTAATAGGTTCATCCGTTATCTGAATCATTATTCTTCATCTATGATTTCATTTCACACCTCAATTCAATCAAATAAATGTTCCATTTTTAAGAGAGGATCAAATTACATTTAAGTGGAATTTATGTTTTAATAAGAAGTTCATCTATTTATCCCATGATCCAATGTTTCTTAAATTGAAGATTGGATTTCCTCTACATTCATAAAAATAAAATGAATTTTTTTATAAGCTAGTTTTCTTCTTCTTCATTTGGGTTTAATAAGCCTCTAACATGAATTAATTATTTTTTATCTTTTATGAACATTATTAACTTTTTAAAATTTTATCATCCTTATATGTGCATAGAACTCTGTAAATTCAATTATTAGATATATAAATATGGATTTAACTCACACAATCATTTCATAATGTCTTAGGGCTTCTATATGGGAACCTAATTTCACATTTTACACTAATTTCAAAGGATATATAAAAATTTATTTTAAGATAGTTCCCCAGGTTTTCCATTTTCATAGAGCCCAAGTCACCTCTAATTGAGTAAAACAATCTGGTGACCTACTGAAATAATTCTGATTCAATTTAAATATTTTAATCAAACTACATTTCTTATTTTTTTAGAGAATTTTCAGGAATTTAGATACCAATACACACAATAATCATGTATTTAATATAATTCCATAACTAGTGAAATACTTCCACTCAAACATGTCATTAAAAATATGTATGAAATCATTCTATTTTATGAAAACTTTGATAAATTAAGACAATAAAATAATAAAATATAACCATGTAAGTCATTTACATGAAAAAAAATTATTTTTATTTGTTTCAAAAAAATACCATCCAACTAAAATAGTTCATATTAACATTAAAGCTAAAAATTTAATATTTAAAAATTCTAACATAGTAACTAATAAACCTATTAAAACTACTCATAGTATGATGAAATCCCCCCATCACTCTAATTCATCATTGAAAATATATTTTTTAGGTGGAATGAAAATAATATAGGGATTATGCTTTATAAAATAATAGTTACAACCCAGTATTATTTGATTTAAGAAAATTAAAGTTAAGATCTCCCCTACTATCTTATGGATACATTATCTAACATCCTATGTTATTTACACATGGGAAAACCTACATAAAAGAGTATTAACACTATAAATTTTATAAGAATTAAAAGAAAGGTTAAAAATAATGAGAAATAAAGAGAGTTGGGTTTTCCATCCTAAGAGATACTCTATTATGACTGTCCATATCTAGATATTTTTATTGTTACCCCAAAACAACTAGAGGATGCGGTTTATGTGATGTGTACCCCCACATTGTTCCTCTTCTAATGAATCTCAACATTAGTTCTACTTGGAGGTCCCCTTGAAAAAAGTTCCTCATTTCCACCCCTCCATAATGAGTTGTGTATGATAAAGAAGGGGAGATAGAGAATGTATTGGGCCACCTCCACCTCCACCATAACTATTGTGTCCTCTTCCTCATTTATTGGATCCTCCATTATTGCTTCTTTATAATGTTCAAACAATGCGAGATAGTAAATAATATATATTTGAAAATATTAAAGAAACAAGATTTCAAGTCAATATTATCCACCACATATGAAATTATTTTCACTTATATTTATTAATGAGGAATCATTGGGGATTTTACTTATGATGTATATCCTTCCATGTAGTAGTCAATTTGGATTTATGGTAGTTTTTTTATTAACCACTGGGCATGGAACATATTTCTCATCATCCACTTACAAGGGGGTCCTTTTTAAATTTGATATGATATGATTTGTGAATATTTTCAAATAACACTTCTTGTATCATTGTTCTTTCATTTTCCTCATTTATCATTTTAATAATATCTAATTTCAATTTTTCTTCAATTGGAGTGGTCGTAGTTTCATCATCCACATCATCCATGATGATAATTAGTTGAGTTGAGTCTATAATGTAATAATATTTGATAAAAAAATATAATTTTTGTTTTAGATATTTACAAAGAAATGGGTTTAGGTTAGTGGTATCTCATATTCATTTTCCTTTTGATGGTCATTCTCCAATTGAAATTCCCCTTTGATGTATTTAGGTGTGGATGGGGTGTCTGGGGTTATTGCATCTTCCATTAAAAAAAATTCACATTCACATTATTATCCTTATCATCCAATCTCATAACCAATGTTTTAATCTTTTGATTTAATTTAGTGAATTCATGAGTTCAATAAATAATTGGGTTTTAGAAAAATTATAGAATAGAATGTTTAAAAATGGATAACCCAAAATTTTTTAACCTTTTAAAATCTATTCCTGGTATAGATGTTCTCTATATATGTGCTCAGTGATTTATATTAAGAGATCCACTATTTCTAAAATCTCTTAATCCTCCTCTTGAATATTTTCTTGGAAAATTTCATTGTAACTAATTCTTAAAAATAATAATATTTCTTTTTCTCTTTTAATTATTAGAGAGTGGTGGATATTTTATATGATATATTTTTTAATACCATTAAAATTACATTCTGTTTCATCATTTTTTGGAACTTTATAAAATATTTTTTGATATATATTTTAATCTCCTCTGATGTTAGATCAGCTGTATATTTATGATGTGGGTAAATGTATTCTTTATTTTGATTTTTGTATACATGTAGTAGTTTCAATCATCCCACCCATGGGTGTATGCTGCAGGTTGATCTTTTTAGTGTGGTACTTGAAAATTAATATACTAGGGTTCCTATGGGATTCTGAAATGGGAATATATGTGGCGATCCATTAAAGATTGGACCCATACTTATGTTTACCACTATTGGATACAATGATAAAATAGAAAATAGAAAAATAAATAAAAACAAGAAAACACTAATTATAGTTATTTAAAGGTAGTAAATACTCGAACATGCTCCCCATTAATAGTTCCAAGTTAATCGTACAATTTTCATTGGACACGTCCAAATAGAATTTGTATTAATACTCTAAATACAAGATTTTGTATGACTAGGGTCATCTCTCAAATAGTAGGGAATGGAAGAATCACATATCATATCACTAATGTATTGTTGTTTTTTCCTTAATTTTTAAACAGGTACACAATTCAATCTGATTTGTTTTTTGATTTTTTAAATTTAATATAGAAACTCATACAAAAATGATACAAATTAACAAGAAAATTCATGTTATCTTGGGTGGAACAACAATGAGTACAATCATAATATTCATTTTTCTAGTTTTTCCATCTTAGTGAACATATTCAATATGTTTTATCTATTCACCCTCAATTGTCTAATTCATTTTGAATCTACTAATCTTCTCATGGTAACCCCAAAATGGACTAGACATCCAATATATTCACCTTTTTGAATTACTAATAAAATCTCTCAATTGATTGAATAAACATATATACACAACTGTAACCAAATCCTTCCATTCATCCTTTTGATCCACTCAAATACATTAGTATGAAGTGTGGTATAAATAGATATAGGATTTGGAGCACAATGAGTTTGAGCAATGAAATAATGTTGATTGAATATAGAGAGATGACCACAACCTCTATGATCTACTGTCACCTTCACACTCGGATTAGAGAGACATGTCATAAATTAATTACATAAACTCAATAACACAACTATGATTCCCCTCAAATACCCTATAATGGGTTAATAATATATTATTATTGATATTGAGATTATTGGGTGCGTCATTGGGGAAGGAAAACATAATAAAATTGACAGTGAAGATAATCATAATATGCCTAATAGAGAATAGAGTGTAATTGGAATTAAAATATAGAATTAAATATTATAAAACATATGTTCCAATTGGAAGGTGTTGAATAAGTTAAAAAAATGGGATGAGGAGAATATTTATAAGCTTGCATTTTTCTTCCTCAAATTCAAGGTTAAGGTGAATTCCACCATACTCCTATTTGATTAAATTTCCTCCATGTGTCATAATAGACGACATTTGCTAATTAAGATGACTGAATCTTAATCCATGACCACTGACATATGCCTTCTAGAAACATTTATTAAATCTTTTTAGCAACTTCAAGGGTTCAGAAGAAAATAATGTTGCGTATACTCACTTGAGGAATTTAATGGTGATGAATGTACTAGGTTCCTGGACTAGAATCATCCTCTAGGATTCAATGAAATATTATTGGTCCTCTTATGTTGGGCTTAGAAATTGTATGATGTGGGACATGGAACTAAACTATGCTAGGGTAGTTAACGCTTCTAAATAGAGGAGTAAGGATTTGTGTCCATCAACAACAAGTAGGTTCTTTGTCGAAATTCAACAAGCATGGGGAGTGTATATTTCATTATAGAAACAGTTTCAATTTTGGGGATCTTTGAGGTCTCTCTAGTCTTGGATTCTTTCTAGGGTATGAAATGTAATTACAATAAAAAAAATTACAGTTTTATTGAATCTTTTCCTCGACAGGTATTAGAAGTTGATATTCAATAATTTATTTATCAAAAACACCACTATCTTCATTGCAGCACTCAACTGACCCTATAATCTATATGATACATTGATCAACAACCAATTTTGTTTTCCCTATCTTCAACATTGATGAATTTTCTAAAAAAACATGATAATTACATGTGATTATTAATAGAATATTGGATCAATTTCATTTAGATAATAGTTCTAAAAGAATCACGAATTTTATATTCTGATGGTTGAAGTGAAATGGATATAAAACTTTATTCGATACTCAATTTCGTCACCTGGTGTGGGTGGGTTTGTATCTATCTAAACAGTTCCTGGGGATAGACATGTGGCCTTAGATTATTCTGTCACCTACAATTGGGACACAGACCATCCAAAAATTCAATTTATTCCAATGTTTCCATCTTATTATTGTCTACATCAGGTTTTTTCATGTATCCTTAAACATTCAATGGTTTATCACCTATGATTTTATATTACTTCACCACACATTATGGCATCAAAAATCATTTTCTCTTCAATCAAAATCTTCAGTGTTGTTATTGTTCTACCCAATGCATGGAAATCCTTAATAGAGCCCATATTTTCATCCAGCTGGATCTTCTTTGTTTTCTGTCAGCAAGAACTAGAGAAATAGATTCAATATGTGGTGTGGATCTTTGGTTCTTCATTAAAATATTGAGGTTCTCTCTCTAAGGATTAATTGAATTTATTTTTCATCTTAGTGAAGATCAAAGGATCCCTGAACATGGGATCTTTATCTATCTAGATGTATGGGGAAGGGGTGATCCAAATATAAGAAGAAAATCATACCCCAACAAGTGAGAACATTATCTTTTATTATGGGGGTCTATAAATATAGAATAAATAAAACAAAATACTGTAATCAAATGAAAATAGAAAAGATCATTGTCATTAGCATGATTCAGTGTCATGGGACCTACATGAACAACATGAACATGACCCATATGCATGAATAATATTAATCACAATGGAAAAAATGAAACAGGTTAAATGGTTCAGGAACACTACTGTAATTTCACCAATTTGTGATGGACTACTTGGGACGAGTTCTCGTTGGAAAAACTATTTTGCATCGGCGCCCCATTGCAAATAGCATATTGTAGAAAACGACATCGCTACTAGTATTTTTTGCGATGGGCCTGTTGAAAAAAATACTACTTGTGGAAAGAAAAATTCTCATTAAAAATATATCTCTGATTAAATAAATTATATGTACAAGAACCTGCTGCGACAGACCCGTCACAAAATGTATTTTTGACTTGACGATGACCCTTCGCAAATAGATTTATGTTATAAACCTGTTACGACGGGCCCGTTGCAAAAATGATTTTGCGATGGTAAAGTAACCTGTCACAAATAAGTTTAAAAAATATATATATAATCAATTTGTGATGGGACCCCACCACAAAAGGCCCCATCGTAGATACCTAATAAAATAAAAAATATATAATTATGATTAATGAAAAAGAAATATTAATATTATTAAAATAATAAAAAATTATTAAAAATATCAATATTTAAAATTACATAATAAAATAAAAATAATAATAAAATTGAGATTAATGAAAAAATAAAATTAATATTATTAAAATAATAAAAATTTTAAAAAATAATAAAATTCCCAATATTTGAAAAAATATATTAAAAATTCATAAATTATTATTATTATTATTATTATCACTACTCCTAAAATAAACAAATACTAAAACTAATTGTTACTATTTATTACTAATTATTACTAATTATAACTAATTATTTCTAATTATTAGAATTTATTGTAATTTATTACTAATTATTATTATTTATCACAATGTATTACAATTTATTACTAATTTTAGTATTTATTACTAATTATTATTAATTATTACTCTTTATTTCCATTTATTACTATTTATTACAATTTATTACAATTTATTACTATTTATTACTATTTAGTACTATTTATTACTATTTATTACTAATTGTAACTAATTATTTCTATTTATTACTAATTATTACTATTTATTAATATTTATTACTATTTATTAGTATTTATTACTATTTATTAGTATTTATTACTATTTATTAGTATTTATTAGTATTTATTATTATTTATTACTATTTGTTAGTATTTATTAGTATTTATTAGTATTTATTGCTATATATTAGTATTTATTACTATTTATTAGTATTTATTACTATTTGTTAATATTTATTACTAATTATTAGTATTTATTACTATTTATTACTATTTATGAGTATTAATAAATATTTACTACTATTTATTAGTATTTGTTACTATTTATTAATATTTATTTATATTTATTGCTATTTATAGCTATTTATTAGTATTAATTAGTATTTATTAGTATTTATTACTAAATATTACTAATTATTACTAATTAATACTATTTATTACTAATTATAAGTGTTTATTACTATTTTTTCTAATTATTACTATTTATATCTAATTACTACCAAAGAGTGTTAATTACTATAATTTCGACAAAATAGAGCTTCTAATTACTGATTATCGCCAATTATTTATATACATTAGTAATTATCATTAATAATTATTAATTACTTCTAATTACTAAGAATTATTACTAATAATTTAATTTTTTATTACAAATAAATACAGATGACAATATAATATAAATCTAATTTAATTACAACTAATCAACAATAATTAAATTTAATATAAAGAAATGAAATAAATACTAAACTAAATAAAACATAAATACCTTTCATCATGATATGTTATAATTGTAGAAGGATTCCCAACATCTTCGTAAAAAAACTAACTCTAAAAAATATTCACTCTAAAATTAGAGTTTAGAGAAGCAAAGGAAGAAGGAATTCGGGAGGAGGGAAGAAAAAACAGATGGAGAGTATATATAGGTTAGATTATTTATGACGGGACTATTTGCAATGGGATTCCCATCACAAAGGCCTTCAGATGCATTAATTACTGTCGGCGGTTAAAAGGTTATTTGTGACAGGGCCCATCTCAAAAAGTAACATGGCAACACACTATTTGTGACAGGACAAAATCCCCTCACAAATACGTTTTTACTGCCTCTGTCAAAAACTAATAAATAAATAAAAATCATCAATTGATCCATTTACAGATCAAATTCCAAACTCAAAAAATCAAAAAAAATACTGATTTTCCGAGTATTCACATGAATCATGGGGTTATTTGCTGTGAAAATAATTTTTATTCAAATTGATAATTCAATATCGTAGATAAAAAATTAATTTACCATACTCATAATAACATTTTACTATTATAAATATACTAATGTTATTATTTCATCATGGTTAAAGAATATTTGAATGTGGTCGTACAATAAATAAACATGAAATAGGTCAGTTAGTACTTATACATTCTCCTTGGATTTCTCCCATTTGCTTAAACCCTATTCCTTCTATGATTGATCTTTTCTTAAAACGAATAATGTTATTTAATGGAATGGGAATTGGGGGAGAGATTCAATCTATAATTTACCAAATTGGAGTTCTCAAAGGGTTGTAGTAAGATATGAGAGGAGGGTCACATTTATAAGTTGAAGGAGCGGAATTGATATAATTACTTAAAGTATTAAAGTATTATTATTTAATTTTCATGTATATGAGTATACAAATTGAAATATATAGAAACAAAGACATGGATGAGTCAAATTATCTCATCCAATAAAATTTGAATAAGTTTTGGTGATGTTTTCACCTTTATCTCTTTATTTTAACCCCCGCCAATTATTCTTTTTGATGATGACCGAAATATCAATATCTTTTACTCTATATGATTCAATTAATTAATTAATTAAAAAGGAACCCATAATTTGATAGTGGTTGATATTCTATACCATATCCATCTAAATTTTCAAAAAAATATTTTCATCACTTTTAAAACTTTATTAAAATCAAATTTAACATAATATATCATTGATGTCATTTTTGGAGCTATTCAGATAGTTTAACTTTAATCACATAAAAATATTAATAGAATTCTAATATAAATTTCTAAAACATCGCAAATATGTTATATTTATCTAAAAAATTTGTAAAATGATAATTCATCTAAATTAAATTATTTTTCTTGTTTTAAAAATTCATTTGCATGATTTCTATATTACCATATCTTGCACTGTGTCAACATTGTGTAAGAATTTTAGAAAAATTATTCCATAAAAAAAAATTAAATATAAATTTACATGATAAAAATTAATTCATATTTGAAAGATACATTTATAATTTAAAATAGCTTCATTTTTTAAAATGAAAAAACATGAGATATATTAAAATAAATATAGTGACATTTAGTTATCAATATTTTCATAAAATCGTATTAAGGTCATTATAAAATTCAAGTGGAAAAAATGACACATTTTTGAAATATAGAGTGGTATTATAGAAATTAAATTATCTAATTAAACAATGACTTGTTTTAGGAATATTTTTTAGCCATATCTCATAATGTAATCTTTCTTTTACCTGTTTCTCCCTTAATAAGGAGACAAATATATACTATGATTACAATTCTTCCTGACCAAACATAAAATGAACATATTTACCAAATTTTAACTTCTTGGTTCAAAAAATGGAATATATTTTTCAATATTCAAATTTTATAAGTGAAAAAAATTCAATTTTAATAGAAAATTTTAAAGCACAAGAAAAACTATTTTTAGAAAAAATTATTTTTAACCCTAATATTAACTTCTTACAGAATCATGTGTAACATTCATTCCTATGAAATTATTTTTATTATATTTAATTTAATGAGACTTTTTTTACTTTAATTTAAATTTAAAAAATTAATTGAAATATTAAATTAAATAGTTCAATGAAAATAAATTAGTGTTTTAAAAAAATTATTATATTCAAAACTCACTTAAAAATTAATCATTTTCAGAAAAATCCCTAAAAATAACACTAAGATAATAATGTTATGATGATTTCATATAAGCTATTGATTTCTTCAAATTATAAATTTTTAAATGGTTTTAATTATTTATAACATCAATGTAAAATATTCAAAAATATCATTTTATTGGAAAACATATTTTTTAATAATAACATGACTTTACTGAAAATTGGGTACTTAAAAATTAATTGTTGCAATATATAAAAATTATATATACATTTTTTTATAATGTTGTTATTACTATTCATAACTAAAATTTAATGGCATGGTTATAATGATCACATTTGAATATTAATATTTTTTTAGTATTTCTCAATTCTCATAAATCTTAATGTTTCATAAAGAAATATATATATCATAGTATTATTTTAAAGTAAATATTTGAGTTGTTACATTCTAAAACCATTATAAAATTTAACCCTCATTATTTTATATCATTCCTTATAAAAAATAGTTTAATTTAAAAAAAACTATTCCATGAAGTGGAAGAAAAACATGCGATCATGAAAGGAAAATATTATTAATATTAAAAATTCCCTTATCAAAAATAATAATAATAATAATATTTAACAAATAATCCTTTTAAAAATTCAAAATTATTAATATAATTATCACCTAAACAACCCATGACTGGGTTCCTGAATAAGCTTAAAAATAGTGGGAAGTGAAAATATGTACATGGAGGAAAAAATAACTTCTAAGGAGTAACTATGATTAATTGAGAACATGGCCATGATAATGTTAATCTCTATTCAACCATAAATCACTAGGTGATAAAGAAGACACTAAATTCCACAAAAAAGTTAGAAATAAATAACATTATTATATCAAGATATTTTTCTAGAGTATAAGTATTATTTTACAATCGAGATAGATAATGTGATAAAATATACACACTTGATTTTATTTCATTCCAAAAGAAACATTTCATCCTTTGGTTGTGATTTGATCAATTTCCAAGTCTATATTATCTCTTAATTCTTAAGATTATTATTCTGAATTATTGTTTTCATTACTGGGGCACTTAACTTATTTAATAGATCACATGATCTATAATAGGATAATAATTTATTCCTCATATCATTATAAATTAAGAAAAACCAAAATGGTATTCATAAGATAAGATAAATATAACATGAATAAAAATTCATACAATAATATTCAAAATCTAAATAATAACATTTAATTTTCAACTAAAATAATTCAATGAATACTAAGAATTAGAAAAATTAAAACATATTTCTTACTAAGATTGAAATCAAAATATTAGAATTATTTGAGCACATATTCATCACTAATCAACTTTACATTTATCTCAAAATAATATAAATATATTATAAATTCAGATAACAAAAAAAATATTATCTAACCATATAATCTCCAAAATATGATAATATCTTCCATAAATAACCTTAATCACAATAAAGATATAATAAAATGATATATTCTGCACACACAAAAATTACATAAACCTTTATTCTTTAAATAAACACTTATATTAGCATTAATTAGTTCAATTTATCGTAATTATATAATGTTTTCAATATAGTGACCTTTATCAAAATTAAATTAATCACATAGTAACGAAATAAAATTTCCATATCATGGTTATCTATAAGATAAATCATATGTTACCACAATGTAAAAAACCTTTTATCCCAATTTAATATATTTACCTCAACATGAATGATCATCTTAACTCTAGGTTTTATCAATACATTTTAAATTTAATCCAAAAAATATTATGGTTTTCTACTTCAAATAAAAAATTCACTATAAAATAAGTCAAAACAATTGGTTACATATGCCTAAAACTTTTATGAAATCTCAATTAGTGTCTCAAAAATTACTCTCATCGCATAAAACCACAAAAATACACTAATTACTTTATACATATGATCATAATTACGTTTATCATCCCTTGAATATTATACTACTACATAATAACTCTTGAAAACCTATATATAGAAACTTTCAATAATTTATCATTTACAATCCATTATTCATGCATTGTCATATTTTTCATTAACACTTCATTCCCAAAATCATAATAATGAATCTTTTCCTATGATACATCAATATCAAAACATAAACCAAAAAATAATTCATTAATTTTATTTGTAATTCATAGATTCTTCATATTTTATATGTATCCTTGACATTGAATTATTCGTACAATCTTCTTGGTCTCCTTCATGGGAGTTCGCCTAGGTCATTGATTTTCATAATTTTTTTAATCCATAAATTTAAAAAATTCTCTTTGTACCTAGGTAAGATCTTGTTTCCACTTTATGGTGTTACCCATAATATTCCTTTATTCTTGAAAGTATATTGGTTTATTCCCTCCAGTGCAGTATCTAAAACATCTTTTGTTATTTTTGTACATTTCCATGGGTGATTCCAACTACATTCTTTAAAATTGAACAATGAATATTTTTACCTTGATGATCATTATCACCTGAGCTTCAATATAACTCCATTTTTCTATTATTTGGTGTGTTTGGAAGCTCACCTAGCTTCAGGTTTTTAATCATTACACATGATAACTTGTTAATAATAACCATAATTGTTTTCACTATAGATCCTACATCTTTTGGATTCTTATTCATAAGACCACCAAATTTTATTCCCATCAATTATTAATATTGGAATTTTTGATTCCATCCATTTACTAAAATAAAAACAGTTAATATGAGTATATCAAGTAAAATTATAATAAAACATATTATCTGCTATATAAAAACTAAGGTATCCTTAACCATTTCATATTTTATTAAACTCCTTCCAATCATCCAAAACAACCATAATTCAATATATCTTAATATACATTGAGGTTATATAAGAATTTTAAATTATTTTAAAATATCTTTTTAACCCCTATTGTTTTCTAAATCCTTGCTCCAATACCAACTATAATGACCCATGCCTTAATCAACACATAAATAGATGATTTAGGCCAATATTTTTACTTGTAATACATCCCCATGAGCATTTTGACTGAAAATTTTATATAATTATTTTAAACACATGACAATATATAGGGAATATAATCAGATAGTATCCATTTTTTCCATGAAAATAATATTGTTAAGTTTAAACTCTTGTTTCATTCACGAAAATATTTCTTAGTTAAAGGAAAATATTATTTATTTATAACTACACATCATAATATATCCTGCTATTCTTTTGACCAAATAAAATAACTTTTAATACATAAGATGAGTAAAAAATTACTTATTAAGGTATATATTGTAAAAAACACTATAATTTGATTGAAAAGCATGAAAACACATATAAATTGTAAGTTTTTTACATTATTATTTTTCATATAAAATAAAACATATCCACATGAAAACACACTTTATCTCAAAAAAACATTAAAACCCATAGAATGAAATAAAGAAAACTAGTAGGCATTATTGAGAATTCTATTTATAACTCCTGTACACTCATGTCGGAAATAACTAGAGGAAAATTAAATTCATAGGATAAACCACCTCAGTTAACTCCCCCTTTCTTTACATTAAAGATAAAAATCATTAACATATGAATTCAAGATCTATATCATGATCATCCATCGTATAACTTGTATTAGGCTCATCGGTCATCATCAATAATTCTCAATAATCATATCATGAACCAAACAAATATATGTTTTCACCATTTCATCAAAAATATCTTAAAAATCAATTTGATACCACAATAAAATAACATTAAATTATCATATAAATAACAGGGAGAAATACACACTTTATTTTAAAATCTTTTAATGATGATGGGGAGAAATTATTTTCTTGTTAGTAAAATTTTTAACAATGTTTCCTTTCACACATTTGATAAAAGTACCCCATTCGGAAAAACAAAAAATATCCTTTTAGACATTATATAAAAAGTTACTGGTATTCAAAAATGAAATATCATAGTTATTTAATTTTAAATAATAACATTCAAGATGAATTTTAATGAACTTGAATATCAAAAAAATGGAAAAAAATTAATACGTTAAAAATAACGTTTTAAAAAAAAATTCATTTTTCATTTAGTATATTTTGAATCAAAATACCCTTAAAGGATAGATTTTGAAAAAAAAATTAAATCGCATTAAATTTAATAAATAAATAATAAAAATAATCCATATTGATTTATATGGACTACATTAAAGAATATAAGTGGTAGAAATGAAACAAACCCCAAATGAAGGAATTCGACAATAGAAATATCATACCTTAAATAACATATAGATTTTATGTTCATTAAATCCTTAATAATCAAGTAATATTTATTTATACCCTATTTATAACATTTTTTATTTTCATTAAATTATCATTTTCCCTTTTATATCATTTATTACCATGTTTTATTTGGAGAGTTAACTTTTTATTTTTATGTGAGACGTTTTGAGGTCATTTGGCTCATAATCCAAATATTACATCAGTAGGTTGGATGGGGTCAAAGGGGTATTTGTTCCATTATATACAAAATATTAATAATTATATTTTCAGAATATTTATAAATTAAAGATAATTTTATAATGTCCTATATAAGGAATACATAAAAAATGAATCACATCACTATATAGAGGTGGTAGTCCACAAGTATGCACGATCACCATTATAATTTTTTAAGGGATGGAAAGGTAAGAAAATAGACGATATATTATATATCCAAAATTACAGTTATGTAATTATTATAATACATATTAATTAAATAATTCATAATAACTATCATTTTGAGGTGACGATGAAAAAAGAAACACATCGCTTGGTGGTGGTGTTGAACCACCAATATGCATGAGTGATGTTTTCATTTTCCATAGTATAAAAAAGGGGAATGAAAATAATTTAACAACAATAATTATATAATTTTAGAATATATAATAAACTTATGATTTTATATTTGTATGGATAATGAATATTTAAATATTTTAGAATGAGAAATAAACAAGAAATATGTCAGTTAGGACTTATAACATATCCTCAGATATCTACCTTTGGATTTCACCTTATGCCTTCTAGGATACATCTTTTGATAATTCCATGGCCATAAAGATGTGTGAATTAATGTATGGACCGATTAAGGTAGGTGTTTTCTAAACTAGAGAGCTCTAAAGGTGAGGGGAAAATGATAGGTGGTTCCCTTTTATATGTGAGGAGAGGGGAAATCTTATAATTACATAATTAATTAAATTAATAAAAATTTATTTTCATGTTAAAGTGGAAAAAATTAAAATATTTCAAATATAGGATGATAATGAGTAAAAATAATATCATCAAATAATATTTGGATAAGTTTGTGTGATGTGTTCACCCTTCCCTTAGTTTTAACCTCATGTTAACCCTTTTGATTATTATCATGCTCTCTAAATTTTTTACTTAATACGATTCATGTAATTAATTAAGAAAGGAAAATAGACCATTAATTGGAAAATTTTTGTTATTATAGACCATATCCCATTCACCGATCCAAGTATGATATTTTAATGAATTTTAAATCATTAGATAAAATAATATTTAACATAATATACCAGTAATGTCATTTTTTAGACTATTCACATAGTTTGACATTATTGACATCAATATAGTATAATATTTTAAATATGGAATTCCCAAAAAAAATAAAATATGTTATATTTTTCTAAAAATTTTGTGAAAAAAAATAATTCATTCAAATTTTATTAATTTTTTTTATAATTTACTTTATCTTTTTATAACTTGAACAAGTATTGTGTCGTCATTTGATAAAATTTTAATGTAATTAATCTATAAGTAAAAATTAAAAATTAAATATCACGAAAAAAAATTATTATTATTTCAAATAATAATTAATAACTAAACATAAAATTTTTTTATTGAATTGAAAAAAAATATTACTAATATTAATACCAAGAGAGTGAAGATTTGTTTTTATTATTTACATAAAATCATAATGCGGTCATTATCAAGGTATATTGGAAATAAATATCCAAATAATAGAAACAATTATTCTTATTTTCAAAAAACATATCCAATTAGATAAATACATGTTTTAGGGGGGTTAGGTCTTATCCCATATTTTAAACAATGTTTTAGCTATTTTACCATTACGAAGGTGATTAATATTTTCTAGGATTTCTGTTCATAATAAAAAAAATAAAAGGTACATATTTACCATATATGAAACTCATAGTTGAAAATATAGAAACCATTTTACAAAATTAAATTTCTAGAAGTGGTATAAACCAATTTTAATATAAATAAGTAAAATATAATGAAAAAATATTTTTGAATAATTTGTTTTTATTCCTTAAATTTAAATTATACCAAAATAAAGTATAATATATATTACTATGTAATTAATTTTATTATATTTAATTAATTCATAATTTTTACATTATATCATCAAATTGAAAACATAATGGTAATATAAACTATATATTCACGAAAAAAACAACAACAACATGATTTTTATTTGAGAAACTAGCCCCATAACCTAGGGGTATAGTGGGAAAAGAGATCATGGGATCCTATAGTAATGGATCACCATAGAATCATTAATTACAAAAATAAAACCATCCTAGGGAAATGAGATCATACAAGAAAAAAAAGAGAGATAAAGTAAGAGGGAGGGGCCTTGGAAGAAAGAAAATCGACCGATTTATTAACACCCCCACCATGTGTGGGTAATGATCATATCCCCATTAAATAAATTCAAGGATATATGGTCCTAGTAAATGATTGAATAGGGTGTGGAGAATCTTCCATGCAATGAGTTCAAAATTATCATGGTGTCAGTCTCAAGTGTCGAAAGTCTGATTTTATTCTCCTTGAATAGATTGAGGAAAGTGAACATCACATTAACTTCATCATGGATTTAATATCTTTACCTAATGATGTTGTGAATGTGTTAATAATAGAGCCTTCTTTATCACATAGAAGACATCCACCCTAGAATCACTCCTGAATTACATGATCCCTCCAAATTTAGTTTCAATCCCTAATAATGTGGAAACCAACATATCCAATGACCTGGGGGTCATAGAAAGAGACTCCAAGAATATCTAGAAACATATGTAATTGAAGAGAATGAGATAAATCCTAGTTCTTCATCTGTTAGATCGTATCATCCATAAATCTCTTCATCTGATATGAAATTTTCTTCTGAGAGCTATGAATTCTCTCAAATTGGGCCTTATTCATTGCGTACCAAATACACCAACCACCAGCAATGAAAATATAGCCTTTGGATTTCATCGTGATGTTTTTATCACTAATTCATTGGAACCTGAGGGAAAGAAAATTATCATCAACAAAATCGTTTGAATTCATACCAGTGAAACTACCCAGACTCATCCATATCCATTTTCCATCTGGTTTTCAAAAAATAGATATTGTACCACTTCCTTGTGATACATATTAAAATAATGGCATCTGGATAGAATTTGAATACATGTATAGTGGTCATTCACATATTTGGGAAGGGAATTATTCCTAATACAACATACAAATAAGTCATGTTTGGATGGGATATTCTAACACCACAGATTCTCACTACACCAGTCCAACTCCACCAGCGAGTACACCAACCTATGATATTCCTTAACAGTGAAATTTCCAGACATCAAACTACGGAAAATTTTGATGTTTGGGTTCATCAAATGTTCAATAGAAAAAACAAAATTTCTCATTGTAAAAAATAGCATTGATTAAAATAGGTTACATGGGGGATTTACTAAAGGAGATGTCCATGGTGGGGCAATCAGGGAATCTATGTTTTGTCTGGTTGGGAACCTCCCCAAAATTGGTGCACCGCATAACATCTCCTCAAATTGTGGATATGTAGATTAGTACTGCAAGAATTAATTCACTCAATAACATGTTTTTTACTTTGAGAAATTATTTTATGTGGTTTCATGTTTCCTATATAAGGAGGAATCCAAAAGGAATTTAAACACACCAACAACACCGAGAGAAAATCTCATTTGTTGATCGCCTTTGTTCAAAAAGAATTTTTACTAATCTTTAACATTGATTCACTACTTTTATTCTTGAGTGTTACTTTTGATATCACTTATATTTATGAGGTGTCCTTACTGAGTACCTCTTGATTTTAGTGGATCCCTCTTTCTGGACTAGGTTTAGTGGTTTTTCCAATTTGTATTTTCCACGAAAACATTTCATGTCTGAACTTTATATTCTACACTTATTTTTGTCGATGTGTATCTATTTTTTGGAGGGAAAGATTTTATTTTACCACTGCACATTCTCTCAGATTATTTTTTGTGTTCATCACTTTTCCATCATTCACAACACTTCCAACTCCAATTATGGGACCAGAAGCTAATTTTTCTCCTCCCAATAATCCACCTCACATTAATATCTTGATCCAAACTAAAAGGTCCCATCAAACTCCAAATATTGGATATCATACATTTCAAATGATATGAAATAATCATGGATTTCATTATAGTAAGCAAAAAAATACAGTATCTGACCCTTCTTTCACTCCCGAGCACGTTTTGAATGAATTAAATAAAGTTTCTCAGTGATTTTGTAGACACTAACACCTCTATCCCACATCGGCCATGAAAATCAACCAATAAAGGTCCAATGATGCTTACCCAAAATATTAATGTCCCGTAAAAACAATCACATGGTCCTCCATATATTAGAAATGAAATTTTTAGGAACCCGGTTAAAAGAGACAATATGCATGAGGAAAGAAGAATGAACAATTTTTATTAACATTATCCTTCCACCGAATGAAAAGTAGTGACTCTTCTAGTAAGTGATACATATAGTCATATTATTCACCACCTTGTCAAAATGAGGCACTGGAATACATCCAAAATAAAGGGGGATTTCTAAGTACTCCATTGGAATGATTCTCCTACACATACCCAAACTGTCTACCATGTACCTAATTATTCTATTCATACAACGATTTGAAACTAGAATGCTCCTCTTCTCATGATTGACACATTTCCCACCCCAATGACAATACTCATCAAAAATCCTTCTTGTCCATGTATTTCATGCTTGAATACTTGGATAAAGATAATTGTGTCTTGTACGTACCTGATATGAGAGTGGCCCTACAAGTTATTAGAGGTCCAAAATGAAACAATCGTACCTTATTGAAGAATCATGTTGATTTACCCACTAAAATAATTCTGTGTTAAGATAAAAATGGTGGGTGGGGGGGAAGGATCCAATTGATGTAGCCACTTTACTGATTTGAAGAACCCGTAATTCTTCCCCATAAGAAAATGAATAGGCATTGAGAACTAAATCAACTAAACAATAAATCAATATTAGTTTTAGAAAATACCATAAATGAGTGTACTTTCTAATTCAATAACAATTCATGTTGATCATATTCTTTTTCCATGTCGAGATTTATTAAAATGATATCCCCTAGGCCTTCTTATTCAAATACCTCAATATTTCTTATGTATGTCAAATAATAACGTGAATGGTTCTTCCTTTAATAACGGAATGTTTCTCCTCAGATATCCAACATGTTAGAAACGAAGATAGCCATCAATTAATATGTGTAACCATAATCATATAAACAAAGTTAAAAAGGGTGATGGGTCTATAGTGATTCAAGAAGGAGGGATCCTTCAGTTTCGGAATGAGTACTAATGATGTTTCACTTGGAAATTGTGGTATGTTACCACCCTGATCGAAATACTACACCACATCCAAAATTGAATTCTTGACTAGGTCTCAGTTGGTGATAATGTATGATCCTTGAAAACTATCTGGACTGAGCCTACTATCAGGGACGAGGGAGAGGATTTCTTCATGAATTTCAAATTCATCCGGTATGGATTACATCAAACTATTATCATGATCTGACAAAACACAAGGAATAATGTCAATGATATCAGAGTTCCCCCTAAAATAGCTGTTAGACAAGGAAGGATTTTTCTCGACTAGAAGTGTTTAAAAATAAGTAACCACCTGGCCACCAACCTCATCCTGGTTTTTAACATTGGAACCATCATCTCAAGTAATATTTTGCCTAATAATTTGACATCTCTCTTTGAAACAAGAATAAAGATTCATTGTTTTCTTGCCCCCCACGTGAGGTCATTTTATTATAGATTTTTCACGATCAAGGTGCTCTTCATCTAGGAGATTCTATACAAGGTCATTCTTCATAGAAATTAGAAAGTGAAATAATCCTTCATCCTATTAGCCTCGAGCTAATTTTAAAACCATTCTACTTCTGAATTGAGAGACTCAAAATCTACGAAGCATAGAGGAATATACCTTTCCATGTTCTGAAGATCATCATGAAAGAGCCTCAACTTATTATGAAGACCAATCCAAAAACTACCTTGAATAGGTTTTTTTGAGGACTCAGCAACCATTTGGAGGAACCTAGGGTCATTGATTCATCTTTGTAAAAATATAAAACACCCCTCTCTATTATGTAGTAGATAAAAATCCAGAAATATTGGTGAATAGTTCGAATGGGGAAGGATTAGGAGGGTCACTTTAGCATCTACAAATGAAAAATGGCATTAATATTAGCAAGGAAGTAGACAAGCCTACACCATGTGTGGGATTCCCATTTATGATTGGTATACCAAATTTAGAGATCTCTAGTATAACCAATATCTCATAAGCCCTTATGATATAGAAACATAACAATGTTATCACTCACCTTCCATGAAATAACTCCCAAACCATTATTTTT
This sequence comes from Viscum album, assembly GCA_963277665.1. Lineage (NCBI taxonomy): Eukaryota > Viridiplantae > Streptophyta > Magnoliopsida > Santalales > Viscaceae > Viscum > Viscum album. The sequence continues at coordinate 1,059,500,158 of OY728120.1, read as the reverse complement.
AAATGGATATAAAAATAGGTTAAAATCTCCTTCCACAAACCATGGTAAGGCCCCAATATCAAAGGATTGGAGATCAAGTCGAAGTTACTCTCTGTAAATCCTATCACACTTGATATTGATGAATATTACAAAGAGCTGATGACTCATCATCCTCACTTCATCCATGATGTACTTATTGGGCTAAAACACCATATAAATGAAATCATTATAAATCCAAAATATACATATTTTTTGGTTTTGTGGGTCTTCCTGCAAGATTTTTTGACTTTGATCCTCTATAAAAACTCCATGATTTTGAATAGAGTTTTTTTGAGCTCGAGCAATGCTAAAAATTAAAGGTTTTTCTGTTGCATCTCATTGGAAATAATTTCTATCATATAGCAGGAACTAAGGCCCCATGAATTCAACCTAAAAAAACATTGGTAAAGGGGAGGGGTTGGCTTCTACCACTAAAGACTTCCTGCTTTTCCTGTTTTCATAGATGCGCTTAGTTTGTGATCCGGTCTACAATCATCTAATATGGGTGGGGGAACTAAGATGAGAATAAACCACCTAATCTGGTCTGGGGTGCACTGGGAGAGAATATAGAGGGCTGATAAGACATTATATATAGAAATATATTTAGAACTTGTATGCCAAGGATCTATAACATGATGAAGGGGCGGGAGGGAAGGACCACCTCTTTGTTATTTCATAACAGTATCATTACCCTTTGAGGGGATAGGTTGTTCACCTTTTGCACAGAATTCCTGAAGACCAACAATGAATTCCATGTCATAGAACCAGATGGGAGATGACTTGGGTGGGAGTTCCAATCATGGAGTAGAGGAAAATGGCCTCATAGGGCCATCTAGAGAAGGTGGATCCATGGGACCCAAAGGCAGAGGGGGAAATTGAAGGGAGCTGAGTTTCCACCTAAATGACGAAAGGCATGGAAGGGACTAAAAGATTGATTAAAGGAGAACCTCCATTATGAGAGGCTAGATAATCAGAGCCATGTCTCCTGTACACTGAGGTGAAGTGACCATGCAAAAAACAGTGTGGGAAAAATCACACCGAGGATTGAGGAACTAACTTCTTTCACCAAGAGAAAGAGTCTTCCATGAGTATTCTTAATGAAACAATGATTTAAGATCATCCAAAAAAAAGAACCCATAGTGTCACTGATTGAGTGAAGGAATTAAATATTCTGAATGGTAAAGGGGTGGCTTGGGATCTTTAACCACACTACAGTTGGTAGGGATTCACAGCCAAAGTAGACCCCTATTGACAACAGGAATTGGTTTAAGTGATGATTTCCACATGATCTAGATGAGGAAGACAACACTGAAACACATTCCTCTGTGGATGATAGCTCCACAATGAAATTTTTCATGTTGTGGACCGGTACCTGTGTCGGCCAACTCATCTTACACGAAGCCACCACGTTCTGAAAATTGGGAAGAAGAGGACAATAGTTCCCAAAACAAGCCACAAGAGTCCATTGGTGAAGCATAAAATCTAACTTGAAAGCAACCACGGGGAATGAGAACATCATAAATCCATCAATAATTTCCGAGCTAACCGGATAAAGGAGGTTCTCTATAAATGAATGCAAGCCTTTGGATAGGGGAGTTGTGAGGAAGAGGAGAACCAATTTGAGAGAAGTGTCACTGAACACATCTTCCAAGGCCTAAAATAGTACGGGAACATTAGAAAAGGAAGAAATACCTTCTCGAAGATGAACTAGATGATATAAATAAGGGACAAAAAACCTATACCAAAAGAAGTGTGTTCATCTTCGTGGGATGATAAGAGAAAGAAAGAGTCAGAAAATTCATACTCATCAGGGTGAGTGATTCACGTTCTCGGATTGAGACCACCGAGAGGTGGTGTGAATCAATGGTTAAATTTTTTTCTCATAATAACATTTTTTAATTTCATTAGAAAATATACATAACATCTATAACATTTTATTCTAACTATCTACTCAGATAAATTTCTCAACCTAACTTTGTATGCATTAAATATAAAGATGGAGCATCAGATGATATTTATAAGGTTCAATACAAATAATTACTCTTTGTCAAGATGGATATTCCCACCAATATGAAATACATTCACTAAATTATATTCAGAATAAAAATGAAAAAGCAGAAAATAGTTCCATAACCTAGTATTCAACATCTCTTATAAAGTTGGTTATATCCCTCAAATATAATTTTCTTATTCACTTCCACCACAGCTGGTTATACACCCTAGAAAACAACCCATTTAATTAACTAGTTAGAACCTAAAACTACCAGATTTAAAATCCTATATTTCTAATCAACTTCTTAAATTTTTTCACTTCCTCCATAAGTATTCTAGATTAACTTCACCTATATACACTCTTCCAAAACTTGTATAATTATATTAAGAATTTTTTGGTCTTCAAACATCATTTAGATCTAAAAATAAATGTGAATTCTATATAAAAACTTCCATATATTCTATTTCCAAAACATACTAAAAAGTTTTATTCTAATTCAACATTCATTTGGTAACCTCGTTCTGGAAGCCTCTGTCTCATTATCCTCAATCCTATTTTGCTTCTACTCTTCCTGCTTCAACTAATTAAAAACACAATCTATGACTCCCAAATACATAATCTGATGGAACTACATCAAATGAACCTTTATTTGATGGATCCCATTCTGATGGAAATCCATTTTATGGAACTCTCTCTAATTGATTTCATGTTAATGGTTCTCTATACAATAGTTCTTGCTCAAAAGGATCTCACTCTACCTGAACTTTGTCTGATGGAAGTCACTCGGGTCATCTCAACTTCAAACTGAATGAATTGTCTAGTTGGGATCTAAATATTGATCACAAAAAGCCATAGATTTATCTTTTTCGCATTTTAAAAGTTACTAAGTATGAATTTGATGTTATCTCTATTTATAGGAATCCTAGAATAGAAAAGGCGGTAAAAGAAATTCATCTTCCTGCTCAACAGAATTCAAACGCTCTATAATTTCATATTTAGTTCAGCTTAATATTTTAATAATTCAACTCTTCTAGACACTTAAGGAGACTTCTCTATCCTTCTTGAATATTCAAAAATATTCATCTTTCTTCGAAATTACAATCTATTTTCAAATTTTTTTCATTCTTTGTTAGGTGACTCTGATTGTTCATTTTTTATCAGATTCAAATCAATAGTATTTTTTCTTGTAAATTTATCCAATGGAATTTCTCATCAAACGATACTCCTATGGATTACCATAACCTAAAAACATTAGACTCTTCATCATTTCTTTTTAACATTGTTGAATTAAACTAAACCATCAATTCACATTCTGTAAAAAAAATGTGTCAGATGGACTTTCTGCATCTGATGGAATATCGATATCAACCGCTTTGCTGACGGATCAGTGGAATGGCCAGTCTAATGATACCTAACCCAATTAAAAAACAACAGTATCAAATTTTTCTATTTACTATAAAAAACAATATAAATAACATTATTCATCACTCCAAGGATTCAGGTCAATTAAAAATATCCAATAACATTGTTGTGATTCATCTGATTAATTTGTTTCTAATCCCATCAGATTAATCGGTCTCTATAGCTCATACGATTCATTGATTCCAACACATTTTTATTAATTCATACATAAAAAATTTGGTCTTCCTATAATAGAAATATTCATCCTATTCCTAATAGATAAAGAAAAAATTTTATGATGGATTGGCGACCCCACCCATCCGATAGGCCAGTGCCTGCTTTTTGTCTGATGGATCACCATTACCCTCATACTAATGGATTGGTCCAATCATCACATTTAATAATTATTTGATAGGGATACAATTTTAATTAATTTTTATCTTTGTTTGAATGATTTAATCACTTCTAATTAACAATTTTATTTTAATTGCATCATTTTTGTACTTTTGGAGAATTTTGACCTAAAATGTGAAAAACATTTAATTCAGGTATTTTAATAGTTTCATGCCATTTCTCTATTTTTAGAATAACGTTCATAATTTTCATCAAATTGAAGTGATTCATTTTTTAGGATTCCTTTATTCATGGGATAAAATGTATTATTCAGGACCTAGATCTATTTCAAAACCAATTGAATGAGAAAAATAAATCAATTTGAAAAATCATTCGAGTTGATAGAATGTACCCCCACCTAAAAAAACAATGTATATCTAAGGCTATAGAAATCCAAATGATTTGATTCTAAATATATTCAAAATAGGTCTCACAGTTGAATTTTCAAATTAAATTTAAATAAGGTATTCACTAATTAAGGTGGTCAGTTAAAGTACCAATATAGAGTAAGTTGAAGAGACTTTGCATCCTAAAATTGTGTTCTTAGTTAATTATGAGTTAAATTTTCATACAATTTATTGAAGAATCTTATAATTTTAGAGATATTTTCCAAGAGATATAGAAATTTTTTTTATTAATGATCCTTTCCAAGAATCATCTATTTAATTTTCTAAATAATCTCATTAATTCGATGGATAAAAACAAGACTAAAAGTCTTCTACCTCCCCAACCTAAATGTTTTTCCTCCAATTGCATTAAAAGTTGTTGAAGAATTTGATATAGGGGTTGTTATGTAGGATTGGAACTTTTAAAATATATGAATTTTCTATTTTATCATTTATTAGTTTCATAATTTTCCCTTCTTCTCAATTCAACTATATTACCCTTCTTATGGAGGGGTAAATCTTTACAGTGATTAGTAAAGGGGGAGTTCTCCTTTTGAAATATCATAATCTTCTGTTTTAATTTTAAAAAATAATTTTACATTGAATAATTTACATTTTTGAGTGGTTAAAAATTATTTTAATTCAATTATGTTATGGTTTTTTGTTTTATTCATTATTTATAGTTTTGGACAAGATTTCTAAAACTCCCTCTACTTAGTGCAGTTTATATCCACCGGGAAAATTAAATTAGTTGGTGAGTATCAGTGATTTTTTTCATGTGTGTGTAATATGTGAATTTTTTCTTGATTTATAAGGACAAAAAAATTTAATCGTCACTTTCCATAGTAGTTATGGAATGGATTATTGATTTTCCTTTACACATGAGTGGTTTCTATTTCTTCCTTCAACTAACAATGACTGACAACTCGATCGAGGTGTCTTTAATTTATCATTCAATAAGAAGAGAGAGGTAATGAATTTAGTAAAAATGATGAAATTAAAAAGGGTTATCTGATATAGACCCCATTAGTTTCTTCTTTCATTTATGTTCATTATTTATTTTAATTTGTTTCTTTCTTTATAAAATCAAACAATTTCAAAATAAACATCTAATTATTTATCTAATTTCAATTAAAAAAATTATTGTTGTGAAATCATAAATGGATAAAACATATGATAATAACATTAATGTGTTTTTAAATTTGTAAAAAAAAAATTTCCCATTCCCTTCATAGGCAAATTTCATCCTACAAACTCATAACATTCATATTTTCATATTTCTGACTACTCCTAGATGTGTTGCTCCTTTTCAAGAATGTTGTGTCTGGAACATTAATTTCATTAAAAATCTAAAAACATTCATTTCTACTTCAATATAAAAACTCTACCTTGTATCATGAGACTTCTATATGATTTAGTAAAATTGAATGATCGACAATTCAGTATCATATTTACTTTGATCGAAAGATATGTCAGATCATCTATTTCTAGATATCTGTGTTTAGAGATCTCTTTTTATAACAATGCTTCCCTTGAACTTTTTTCCAGTCATCTACATTTACTGCGTCATTCTGGTCAGTCCTATGGATTCAATCTAGAATAAAAATCTCTACATCTTCAAATATTTAAACATATTTGATATACTTACAACATATATAACCAAAACAAAAGTATGGTATACCAATCTCCCCCATTATGTTTATTTTTAATGAACAATTCCATTGATGAAAATATCAACATATTCTCTCCTATATGTATTCTCCCCCATACATATCTTATACCCCTTATTTAAAATCAAATTCAATGAAACCACTAATTATTCCTGAAAAATCCCTTTGGAATAAAAATTGAATCACATGAGTTTCCTAACAAAGATCATTTAATTAAGCATATTTATTTGTACTAGGGAAAATATGATATATAAAAAAAGATTATATAATCATGGTTACCAATTATTTACATGAAATAGCTTTCATGTAATTCAATTTTATTCTATTTTCACCATTCTGATATCTATGAAAATGTTATTTATTTTCTAATGATTAAAATAACCTGCACCCATCTTAAGAAACATAACATAAATGTTTATGTGTATAAATAGAACTATCCAATAGTCCCTTATTTCATAGCCTCATTAAATTCCTTTTCATGAAAAATAAGAGACTCAAATCCAAACTCATTGAATTTCATTCAAATTAGTAAAAATATAATGTATATATGGAATAATTAATAACCTTATGAGTATCTCATAAGCAACATTCTTATTGAGAATCATCTATTTGTCCTAAAATTTTCTTCTTTTTCTTGGATTTTCCATTGGATTTAATTTCTTCATTCTATTATTCCTTCATAGATTTTATAGTAAGTTACTTTTCAGCTATATAATGGTCATATGAATTTTAAAAATTCTCTTCAAATTTAGTAACATTTTTGTTACAATGAGTCTATAAAATATTCATCTTGTTTTACTATTGTACAGGAATGATGGGAAAACAACACTTAGAAACATCCCATTCTATCTCACATCCCTTTAAAATTTTCTAAATTTTCAAATATCCATCTATTAACCACATTTTGACAAAAAATTTATCAACTTTAGGAATGATTTTATATCCATTTTTTCCATCTTATTTTTTGTTCTTTTTCAAATTTATGGATAAGGTCGCTTGATCAGGCCAAATAACTAATCATTATTTCTTTTCCATCACATAATTTTTAATTTTTCCAACATTCTTATAAAAATAAAATTAATTTATTTATTTCATTTTTCCATGTTGAGGATAAAATATTATTCAGCTTTTATACATTATTTTCTGGTTTTACAACCTGTTTGGTAAGATTTGATCCCTTTTTCTCATCATAACTCCCCCTTAACTCATACTTTTTTCCTAGTAGTGAAATATTATACCAACATGAATAAGATCCATATATGAAAACTCAAAAACATCAATAGTGTCCATTGAATCTAGATTTTTCAAACTCAGAGTAAAAATGTGATTCACATTTTTATTAAAGTTTCCTAAAAAATCAGGGAACACTTTTCTTAGGGAGAAACTTTCTTGATGAAATACTTTATTTCATTCTCATATAGATAGTATAAGTTCTATATATCTAGATTGTTTCGATATAAACAATCCACATCTCTAAAATATTCCATTCACCATTCTTATAGGTTTCACCCTTTGCCTCAACTACTTTATTGATGTCTTCTATAACATTCCATAACTCACTTTGTGTTGCATGAAACATTGATAGTGTTTCTAAAAACTATTCTTCCATCTCTAAAAAAATATATTTCATAATCATTACAATACTCTTAATGAAATATAACCTTAACTTGTAATATTTATTTTATTCAACAAGTGTTGCTCCAAATATATGGAAATCTCTATCCCTAGTTGATTTTTCTTCATAAATCTTCAGTTTCATTTCATGATCACTAAATATAATTCTGTAAGATTTAATAAAATTGTGGTTTATTTTTTATTTTTGTATTCAATAACCATTCTCAAAAGTTAATTTTTCAAAATATTTCTCCCTCATACCTCTTTTTTTATTGATTTTAGTATTCTTCTAAATTTCATTTTCTATATTTGTTTTATGAATCTAATCAAGTTATTTTATCTCTTTATAATAATCGTAAAAACATGATGAGACGTGTCTTTTTCTCACTTTATCCTAGATGTTGGCTTGCTGATCATATTAATTACTTTAAGAGTAATCATCCTTATTTATTCTTCTTTGAAAACATTTCATCTTCTTGTTATAAGTAAATCATTACTTATATTTCATTCTTTTTTTCCAATATTTCATAAAATATTCTTTGGACTCAAACTATAAAATATCAACATCAGATTTTTCTTTTACAAATTTCCATTCCCTTCACAATTCCAACATCTGAGATAGTTTTTCATTTTATCTTCTAGTTTCCCTTATTATATTTCATAAAAATAAGGGAAACTATTTTTTGGAATATTTTAGTTCATACACTACATTCGATTGAATTGATTCCTATTTAACATATTTATCTTTAATTTTCCCTTTTAAAAAATCTTTGAAGGATATTTGATTCCCATACCATTTCATAAAAATATTTATTTTCTTCATCAAAAATTCTATAAGAATATTATTATGTTTATCAATAAATATATATAAACTATTTACTAAATATAAAAAATTTCTATAATATCTATTGAGAAATTTTAACATCATTTTATTAATAATTGTAGAATATTCCAGCATCTTATTATAAATTCTGATGTTAAACAGAACATCATTTACTATTGTAAAGTATCCATAAATTCTTTCTTCTTCATCCATTTTTATATATGAAAATATTATTCTCTGAATTTGAAACTTGGATTCATTAACTTCCAAATATATTTCATAGCTACTTATCAATTTATCCAACTTTTCATTATTTATTCAAAACCCCATAATCATTTCAAAAACATTATTAGTAAGATGCAGAAACCTGGAATTCTAATATTTTCCATCAACTTCTAAACATATCTTATCTCTAACTTTCATAGAAACATATATAATAGGATAAAATCACAATATTTATTAATCTCTATATTTATGGTTGTTAGAAATAAATATGGTAACATCCTATTCATACAAATATGATAGTTGTCACTGTCTAATATATGAACCCCCATATTGTTCACTGAAAATAAGTCCTCCATTCTCAAAAAAGGATCTTTCATAGGAACCCCAATCAAATACCATTTTTTGTGTCAAAATTATATTGATACCACTGATAGGGGTGGTGAATTATTCATTACCTTTACATTTTATAATAATGTTTATTAATTCATATAGACAACACTCATAACCTCTTAAAATTGTTATAATTTTGATAAAATCATCTAAATTTATAAACCTCAACATTCATATAAAAAAATATAAATATGTAGTAACATATAATATTTAAATGCATGGTACAATGAACTACTTCTTACCATGGTAGGTAGTCCCACCGACATGAATTTCATTCAATATCATCTTTTCCGAATACAATGGCACAAGAAGAAAATAATTTTAAAACCCATTAGTCAATATTTCTAATATTGTTGATTATACCCCCCCCCCCATTATTTTTTATCCAATTCCACCACATTTGTTCATAAACCCATGAAAATAAGCCTTTTAATAATTGGTTAGAACCCACAACTATAATGTTCACTTTATATCTTATTTTTTGGTCCACTTTAGAAAGGCATTCACTTTTTCCATAGGTAAGATGGATCATTTTCACATGTGTGCACTCATCAATTAATTTAAAATTTATATGAAGAATTTGTTGAAAATCCATATTCCTCCTGATATTTATCAAATATGAATGCTCAATAACAACATCCAAATATTTTTTCATGAAAACAAACACAGAAAAATTCAATATAATTCATCCTTCATATGGTAACCTTAGTCATATTGCCTCCATCATATTCACCTCTTTTCTATCATGGTTATCCTATTCCCTAATAAAATGAGTAGATAATCAATCATAAAATCATAATTACATCATATGATAGAACTTTATTTGATCGATCTTACACTTATAGACATTTTTCTTATGTAAATCACTCCAATGGGAATCATTTTGATCGACCTCTGATTAATGGATATAACTCAAATAGATATTTCTCTGATGGAACTCTTTCTATTGGAATTAACTATATTCTTATTAGCTTCAACATAAAAAAATCTAGTTTGAATCTCAATTCCTATCAAAAAATGTCAGAGCTTCATATTTTGTGCATGTGAATAGTCACTGAATATGAATGTATTTTTCTCTCTATTTATACACATACCGGAATAGAAATGTATATAAAACCAATTACTCTTCCCACTAAATCATATTACCATGATCCAAAATTTGACATTCATTTGAGCTTCATCATTGATTATTTTTACTCTTACCAACACTTCTGTGGATATCTCTGTTCTTCTGGAATCGTCTTCGAACATCATACATCATTGAAATTACAAACTATTTTCTAGTTTAATCTTTCCTTTTTTTGGTAACAATGATTGATCTTTTTACCTCAGAGTCTATCAAATGGTATTTCAAAAATAAAATGCATCTGATTGAATTGTTCATGAAAATATTGAACAATGGATTAGAATAACTTAAAACATTAGTATCTACATCATTTTCTATTAACCATATTGAAATACACTTAATAAACTGTTCACATTCTCTAAAAAAGAATTTCTGATGGATTTTATGCATCTTAGGGAATATCAGTTTCAATATCTTACTAGATTGATCAGTGGTCTGGTTTTTAAAATGAAACGTGACCTAATTGAAAAATTATTTCGATAAATTTTTCTCTTGAAAACTAAAAATAAAAACAACAAAATAAGTTATCCCTTTAATGATTTGTGTAAATTTAAAGTGGTTGAATATTTTTTTTGCTTCATTATATTAATTTACCACTGATCCCATTCAAAAAATCACTCTCTATTGATCTTTCGATTCATTATTACATACACTTCTCTTTTCAGTCACGCTTAATAAGTTTTGTTTATCTCAGATAGAACCCTACATTTGATGTCATATTGATACCAATAATTTGTCTGATGTATTAGTGTTAACACCAATTTGGTAGGTTAGTTCATAATTATCTAACAATTATGTCCATTCCATAAGAAAAATATTTATACAGATGAAAAAAATCCAAATATATCTCTCTGTTAAAATATTCATAAATATCAATTATTTCTAGTGAATTAAAGGATTTTTTTTAAATGTTCTATATTTTAATAAAAGATGAAAAATAAATAAAATATGTTCAAAATTATTAATCATAAATTAATAGCTTCATCACCTGAAATATTAAAATAGTGCAATGCATGTTAACTTAAAAAAATCATATCCTTGAAAAATATTTCATGATCAACACATTCCATCATTTAGAAAAAAAACTATTTCAAGTATTTTTATAGAAATTATAAATAAAATAATCACTTTTATTTTCCATTCAGAATAATTTTTGTCTAACTAGATTAAAATATGAACATTTAGGAGCCCAATATTACAATAAATAAGTATTAGTGGGAAATCTAGAAGATAAATTATTGGGGGAAAACATAGTATGTTCTATTGAATTAGGAAATATAAAATATAATTAATTCTAATAGTTTCCTTCAATTACACAAATAAATAATGTAAAATTAGATAAATTAGCTTTACTGCATTTTAAAAATTAAATCATTAAGAGTTTAAAAATCTGTGAATTATAAACCAATAAAGTTTTATCATTGTTTTATTTCATCATTCCCATAATCTAATTATATTATTCATTTCCATTAACAAATTTTGAGAAAATATCATTCATTCTATATTCATCATTTTTTATATTTTTATTTACCATTAAAAAAATTAGAAATAAATCTCTACCTTATTTTTTAAATATGAATCATAATTTATTGATTTTTCATTTTCTTCCTCAATTTTATCATATTCTCTCTAAAACATTTACAAATAATATGAATAACATTCATTTAAACAAGAAATTTTGTTTCATAAATTCTAAATTACTAGATTTACCTTCCTACATTCCTGGATAAATTATTATTCACTTCATTTAATTTATTGTACAATTTATTAAACCTAAAAAAACCTTTTGATGTTTTCTATTTTATTTATATAGATCATAAAAAATATAATCATATGTATCTGAACAATAACTAGAACTACAATCCAAATCATTAACATCCTTATTTATATTTTTCCATCCAGTATAGGTCATCGATCTATTTTTTACCGCCAAATTCATCACTAGAATTTTTTTCTTTAGTACATCTCCATACATCATTATATACATGAAACTAATTTTTTTATTTCTTATCTCTTACATAACGTTTTAGTTTAAAATAAATGTCTTTATGTGTCTCTTTTTAATATATTAATTATTGTTATATTTGAAATTCTATTATATTTGTTTTACTTTATGGTCCACAACATTTATCCTTATGATCTTTTCTAGGACTTTTCTTAATCCTTCACTTATTCTTAATCATATTTTCAATACCTTTTTATATATTGTCTATTTATCCTTTATCACCTTTCTAATCTTAAATTCTTTAGGATATAGTGGTGACATTAATATGTGATTTTATTGAAATTCCTTTTTTTTAATGTTCCTTCAATCATAATTTTATTTAAATCATGTTCATCTTAAAAATGTTATCTGGTGAGTTCATCTGAGGTGTACTATATGAAATTCATAGTCTTTTTGATCCGTAACATCTTTATATGAAATTTATTAGTTTAATATCTTAGGAATCATAAAATAAGATTTTTTTTATCTAAAAAGAATCAATGGTAATTCATGAAGTTCAAAATACTTGTATATCTATTGAAAATTAGTTTGGTTCTTTCATCATCAAAAGTCATGAAATCTTGGTACACTCCTCAAAGCATTAATTTTTTTGTTATAATAATCTTCTCGGATCCAAGGTTAGTAAGATGGAAAATCTTCCTAATTTCTTGAGTTACCTTATAGGTAGACAAGGTAATCAACCAACATCTATTAATAAAATAATATTAAATAATTATTACATTTTAATTCAAAACAAATTTAAGAGAATAATTTCTAGTAAGAGTATCTAGGTTAGTATTGATTTTTTTTTCATGGTTTTTCCATAATAGATTAGTGATATATGCATAAATTCTTATCATATGCCTTGATACTATATTTTATGAAAATAAAATCATTTCCACATATGTTTGGTGGATTATGAGGATATAAAATGTTTTTTACATTCATTCCATCCATCTTATAGTGTTCATTTTTATATGATTGTACGGTATAGGATAATAAAGTGTTCATCAGAAAATATAAACAAAAAACTCTATATCTATGAGGAACAATTTCTTAAATCTAGGTGTTTTATATCAATAAATAAATATTTGATTTAGTCCTTCCATAATTAGGTTTGAGATCTAATATGAATTGTTATGTCCCAGATTGAAATACCAAATGGACTAGGGGGTTTAATAGAATAGATTAAGAACATTAAATGTATTAATTAATTATAAAAGTAAAATTTTAATGGTAATAATCTGGTATATAAAAAAAATAATAAACACAACTATTTTTAGAGTATTTTAGACCAAATTGTTCGTACTCTACTCCAACACCACCATAATCCAAGAGAAATTCATCATGAACTATAAACATTATTTTTGTTTGGGAATCATAACCAATTAAAATACATGTTTTTCAACATGAGGTACAACCAGATAGACTAGATTTTGTATTTGGAGTCACAATCAGTATAGTAAAACTTTTATACAATGGGAGACACCACCTGAATGATCCCTAATTAATAGTTTTTCATTCACAACTATAGTGGTCCGAACATTATAATATGGGATACATAACCAAAATGGCCCTAACATTAGAATCATATTGTCATAAAGGAATAGAGAAAATGTTTTTGGGTTGGAATCGAATAAAACAATGTTAATGTTTTATTGGAAGTGATGTGAGGAATTAAGGTACAATAAAATAGAACAAGGTTAATAAAGTCAAAAAAAGACCAATGAAGAACAATAAATTGTCTATGATGAGTGTATTAGAATTTCACAACATGGAGTTAGTAGTCAAATATTGTTTGGTTCCACTTGAGAGATCATCCATCAGATTAAATAATTATCTCATAGGAGGTCATAGATTATCACAACACATGAAAATTTAAAAGATGAATGTTCAAATCAACTGAATTTATCAAAAAAAATTATATTGGTTTCTCATAACCATTTTGTTTCATATCGTCATTGAATTAGTCTCAAATTCCTTTAGTAGGATCAGAAAAACAAACATTTAAATCTCTAACTGGGTAAAATAATTCATAATTGAACATTATTATTATCTATGTGAGAGATAATTTTCATTCGAATGTTATCATTAAAAAATAATTTGAATTCATAAAAATTGAGACTAATTCAAAATTATTAGAAATCATCATTAAAAAATCAAATATATCCATCAAAATAGGTTAAAAATTCACCTAAATATCATTTATTTCAATAAATTTCAAACATAAATTTTAGAAGGATCATTCCTTATTCAAGAAGATGTGTAATTTATAAATAATTAATAACATTGCATTAAATACTAAAAAAAATTGAAGAATCTTTTGGTCATATAGTATTAATTTAGAAATGAATAAAATAAATAAATAATTCATCAATCATGGATCTGTATAAAAAACAAATATGTCTTGGGTTTATACAAAAATAAAGATTACATTTAGTCTCAATTTAATATGTGATTACAATTTATTAAAAAATAAAATTATTTCCATATCATTAAAATAAACATATAAAACAATTAATACATTTATAACACTTAAAACATTTAGTATATTAAATTATAAAAAATTCATAAATACAATATTTTAAAAATTCATGATTTTTGAAAAATATGTAAAGTGTTCAACTGATAATGAGTAAAAATAAATAGTGTAGAATATATCGTGTGGTAGATTGACTGAACATGACACCATAACATTGGTTCAGTCAGTATAATGTTAGGTTGGTCCCTAGATAATGTGGAAAATTCATTGATTGTGTTCTTGTTTATTTTATGGTCACTCATTATGTTGTTAAGCCTTAATGAAGATTAAATGTTCAGTTTGTGTTAAGTACACTTAGTTCATGAATAGAATAAATATGATCACCCGAAATGAATACTTTATATTATATGAGGGAAATAATATATGAATGCAATTCAGGACCCATATGTTGTGTATGAGGATGTCGTTGTTTGTTTTTTCCTTTTAAGATGATATTTTCACAACAGGAGATGGAGAAAAGAATGTGAAATGAAAATGGAGATAGAGAACACTGAAAAATAGATTATTTTAACATAAATTATTTTATATAATTAAATTATAGTGGATATAATTTTTTATAGGAAATAAAATAAATAAAATAAAAAATAATAATTAAATTCATGTAAATATTACCAGTAAAAGATTAAGACCCATTTTTACGTGTCATTTACACGAATCTTTTAAAAGATTCCATTAATGATATAAATTTATTATATCCCTTGATAATTATTATGTGTAAATATTTGAAATCTTTTATTATTGGTCATTTTAAGGCCCTCATATTCATTATCTACCCAGATTTTTCCTCTTAATATGGACGTGGTCTAGATTCATGAATTCTAGTAGTCTTCTCTATACACATGTTTGTGCCTTCATCAAAATTATATCTCACTTATCTTAAATGATTCCTATATAATCGATATCACCAACAGTTCTATTGTCAGTATATGTGTAATTTTCTACATCACACATTCTTTTGAGGCACCCAATGAGATACCTATACTCTACAGTTCCTCCATGATAGAAATGTTACCCATGATCCAGGGTACATTTAATGGAATACATCTTCATAACATTGCATTGATCTTAGACAGTATCATTTGTCGTTTCATGTTAAGAGGTTGGTTCATCATCCTTAAGAAGTTGAAAATCATCAAAGAGCTGGACATCTTTGGTATTACCATGAATACAGAAAATCATCTCAAACCTATGTAGTTACAAATAGGTTCTCTATATACACATAATTTCCATATATATTAGTGGAGTTTATGTCAATAGTTGTTTTGATTAGGTACCTGGTGTTTTCAATCCATTTAGTATAGTGTTTTGTGTATATTATCCACCACTCGTTTATTGTGGAACACTTTTCAACCCTATCATGGGCTTCAACACTCGTACTGGTTACCCATGTTCAATGTCTTCTATCAGGGTAAACTATAGTATATCATGAAGATATCAATCAACACCTTCATCCTAGTGATATTTCATATCAAACAAATTCAAGTGATTATTAGTCATCACCACCTCATTTCATTCATTATTAATCTCATTTGTTTTTCTCTCATCTTACTCATGGAACATTTCATGGTTTCTCATTAAGGGATCACTTTATCAATTTTATAGGTTTCATACATTTGTATGGATAGGTACTTTATTTGTTTCATGAAACTCACACACAAATCATTATTCCTTCAAAAGGATCATACAATATCGATAATTTCGAATCAAATCATCCACATGAGTCACACCAAGAATTTAGAAAGTTTCATTTTTTATTTCTTATTTCGAGTATTATTCATTATTGTACCCCTTTATCATACACTTGGACACGTAATTCCCCATTATATTACAATTAACAAATTGAATGTGACTTTTATGTTTTTTTGTGGAATCCAATAATATATACACCCATATGGAATGAGATGAATTTATTTTCATGACCCCCCTTATTATGATTTAGTGCCACATTCCACATATTTTTTCCCATCCATGCTAGACTAGGTCACTAGTATCTCACTTTGAAAACTCACCACTTAATTTTTCTCCGAATGTAATCTATATTTCTTGAGTAAAAAAAAGTTATCTACCTTTATATTGTTTACATAGTTTCAAATCCAAACCCGATATATATATATATATATATTTAATAAAATTGTTTCCTCCATGAAAAAAATGTGGTCAATATTTATGAATTGATCGATTATTTCCCTAAATTGGTAGAAATTTCCTACCATAGAATTAACAAATTTCTTGAGTAGTTCAACATAATCAAGAGTGGCACCAAGACTATGGTACATATTCTCCAAGATGCTCAAAATACCTAAAAACTCATCGAGAAACTCTCCTCCATTTATGTGAAGTATCTCAAAATTACTTTTGAGAGTTTATAATTATTCATTATTGACAAGGTCCATAAAAACAAACATCTCCTTGAGTTTAACCACACATCATTATTTTTATTGAAGAAACCGACAAGATAATATCTTTTATAATGCTTGGATTAGATTCTTCTTACCCACCATATCCTTTCATGTTTCCATGTACACAACAACCACTAATAAAAAAACATCATAGACTCCCTAGGACTCAATGAAAACCATTATCTTGACAGCACAAGTGGTGTTATTAGATGCCATCAATGATGGGTAATGGAAAAACACCACCTTTATCTCATTCTCTAATTGATGATAAGTACTAAATGTTCCCTCATATATTTTGAGAAAAAACTATTCCATTAATAAAAATTATGTT
Source organism: Viscum album (assembly GCA_963277665.1). NCBI lineage: Eukaryota > Viridiplantae > Streptophyta > Magnoliopsida > Santalales > Viscaceae > Viscum > Viscum album. The sequence continues at coordinate 1,059,482,863 of OY728120.1, read as the reverse complement.
TTTATAATTTTTAAAATATATTTTCACAATGGGTGAAGGGAAAAAATATTGAAAAGAAAATATGGGAGTAAAACAAAGAAAATCTATTTTTCATCAAAATATATTTTTTACAGTGAGAGTGAGAAGGGAATTAATATATAGAGGTAATGGAATTTAGATTTCTAAACAAAAATAAATATAATAACATAAAATTTCTTAGTCAAATATTTTTATCATTTACTAAGAGACATTAATATGACATTTTTATGGGGTCCCATTAATAACATCATTTTCTTATATAAAACCCAACTAACTGTTATGTTTAATTATTTCATGACATATATCCTTGGTCAAATATTTTCCCACATCTTGATTAACATTCCTAATATACCAACTTCTTCTATAATAATGTAGGCATGGGAAAACCAGATAGAGACACCATGGGTTGGTGTCTTGCTGCATGTAAACTTACTGTATATAGGTGGCCATGTAGTGGGAGAGAATATATCCATACTAATCATTACTATAAGAAAACTAAAATATAGTGGGATTGAGTATCTAAAATACATGATTTTATTATGATCTTAAAAGAAATGAAATAAATATCAAGAGGATAAATCTTCATGTAATTGGTTAAAGGCCTTTCATCTAGTAGGTTGAATATTCACTCTCGTGGTGGAAAGAAAATTCTTGGTAGTATTGTAAGCAATGTGAGTGAATCATAGATCATGTTCTGGTAGTATGCTGGTAGATTTGATTTTCTCAATATGGTAAATTTTTATATTAACATAAGAGGTAGGTTGGAGTTAATGTCTTGTTATTTGTGGGATGATTAAAAGCTTGTATTTCAATTATATAAACTGAAATACTCTATGAAATAATCAAATTCACATAACCAAATTACTCACATATCCAAATCTGAAATCTTATATCATCTTATCATCAACAGATTAAGTTAATTTTTAGACCATCTAAAAATCATATTCATCATTTGGTCCTGTTGAACTATATTTAGATAATTTCATGAGATATCCAAAAAATTAAATAAAACATAAATTTGACTTACATATCATCAAATATTAGAATATTCACTAAAAATAATATTTGAAATCCTTAGTATATATAACTAAAATATTACATAATTTTTTCAATTGAAATAGTATCCAAATATCCATTTCAGCCTTATTTTCAGTTGAATTAAATATATATATATATATATGTTATCATTATAACAAAATTAGTGGTGTGTAATTCCAAGGCCTGGTTCTATAGTAATCATATTAAAATTTGGGATAACTAAAAAATGAATATTTTTTTATAAATGAAAACATGAAGCATCTTCATAAAAAAAATGAAAACATATAGAGATTAATTTAGATATCGTCAATGTTAAAGAAAACATATATAAACATCTTATATTTCTGTAAATTTAAGAGTTATCAAATTCCAAGCATGTGCCTCATGATATAATAAAAATATATAGAATTAATAAAACTACAAACATAAGTTTAACATTCATTATTTAAGGAATTTATACTTTCATGAAATATAAAAAACATACATGTTGAAATTAATTATCCATTTATTATAAAAAAATGTTCATGAAAAGTATATATTTAATCACATAATTCGTATTAATAATTATCATGTTAGATTCATAACATAAATTAGTTTGAGGTATTGAAAAATATAAAAACATAAAATATAAACAAAACCTCAAACAAACTCTCTATTTTATTGATTACAAAACCAAAAAATAATTCAAAACTTTCACCCCATTTTTTGAAATTAAAAAAGTAATCATTTTTATAAATAAATCTCCCTTATTAAATAAATAAATAAATTTTTCCCCAACTAAAATAGATTTAAAAAAATTGAAATTTAAAAATCTGATATTTTATATAGATAATATGGAAAAACATAATTTTAACATAAATAAAGATAAAAACATAAACTCTCCCAAAAAATTACATGAAATTAATAGATAAATCATATAAAACATTATCCTTTTAAATAAAATAATAAATAACATCATATGTTATTAATTGTGGTTTAACAACTCAATGAAAAAAATATCATTCTCAGAAAAACTACTTACATAAAAATGAATTGATTTGGTTATAAAATATATTCCATTTAGATAAATAATAATAATTAAATTTAAAATCCTACATGATTAACCATAATAATAAAACACATGTTCTATAAAAAATATTTAAACATGTCATTATATAAAGTGATTTAAAAACATAATGAAAAACAAAATGTGTAAGAAAATATAAAAAAATTAAGGTTAAACATGTTATATGGTATATATCTTTCTAAAATTATGATATAAAAAAGAGAACAAAATAATAATTCTTCCAAAGAAAAATGAATGTAACTTAATATATGTCATGACTATGAAAAAAATATTATAGATATATCTCTAAGTAATGGCATGGTCCCTACTGGTCCATTACTTTGTTAATTCGGTGTTTGGGGCTCCCTAGACCCCATCAGTAAGTCTGGAGGGATGTGGTGTCGTTGGAAGGATTTCATCTTGGTGTCACCCATCATTGTGTCACCGATCACTAAGTCACTGATCGGGGGGGGGGATTCATGAGTCTCCGATCTATGCCACACCTGATTGGTTCCACCTAGGGAGTTTTTACGGTTTTCTTTCCCCAGTTTCCAGTAACGCCACTTTTAAATCTTTTATCCTTTTATAGTTATTGAAGGATTTTTTTATCCACATAAACAATGTTTTAAATTGTATTAAGAGTGGTGTGACCCCCAACGGACCCAAACTATTTGTTTTTGTTACCCTTTTTCCTTTTTTACATGAAATCCTTTAATGCACAGCTGTTGTGACCACCTCTCTGATGATAATTATTAAATAACAATTTATTCTATTGTGTGTAACCATCCAACAACATGATGAAACCATGATAATCCTTTAAATCCATTCAAGATTTCATATCCCGTAACTCAAGGATCTCACCTTTTATTATACGGTGATTCATTCTTCTTCTTCGCTGGACTCTTTTCCTTTCATTGGTTTGTTTGAAGTCCCCCTTCCCAAGGCTAGTGGTGCACCTATGTAGGAGCCTTTCTTTCTCACTCTTGGATTCCTTAGAGTTCCTCCCCTGTAATTCATGCATCCCCAGTTCTTAGTGAGAGAGGATAAACGTCGATCATCGATCATCCATGTAGGGTTTTTCCTTCTTCTCTCTTTATTATGTATCTTGCGTGGTGGGTACGATGATTTTACTTCAGGGATGAATGAAACAAAACATTAAAAAAGAAAACCAATGGTTTTAAAATAATTATGGTGTGTGTTGATGATGTTGTTGTACTCTTTTATAAATTTTTATATGTTGTGAATTGTATGGACTTATGTCCACTAAAAATCATGGTCATTGGTGGTCCTTTCTTGCGCACTGATGAAATTCTATTTTCTAGAAAATCATGTGATTGATTGGTTGTAACATAGAAATCAGTTAATAATGTAAATTTGGTTGATTAAATTGATTCCCAATTAATAATAATCCTTGTGTGGTCAACCCGGTTAACTAAACGAAAGGAAAAAACTAAATGAATGTCATGTTTAAAATTTTAAACTCCCTTGATTTGTTCTGGGGATGTTTATGGTTTTTCTACTTGATGCTTATGAGGTGAAAATGGTTGGTATGGGATCCCCTTCTGAGAAGTGTTAGTTTTTGGATTTGGGTCTATGTGTGGCCATATGTTGGGGCTCGGTTTGGTTCCTTTACTTCGAGAGATCTCACAGACCCATTTTTTTGTTGTGACATTACAAGAGAATCAAGTGTGAATGCTTAATTTGTTGCTTGGCTGTTTTTCCTTCCTTGGCTAGTGAATATGCCTATTAATTTCCTAGTAGTGGAGATTTATTTAAATGGAATCACATGAATATTATAATATGGTTGGGTTGAATGTGAAATTTACTTCTGGAAAGGAGTTGTGGTTGTTGTTCTTTTTATGAATGAATAGTAACGAGGGTGTTTGTGTATGGGCTGGTTTTGGAACCCCTAGGTTGGGATGAGTGTATATTTACCAATATGTAGAATTTTGTTCTTATGTTTCTTATTATTTCCCCACCCATGTTGATCACTTAGTGCCTAACACCCCCGTTTCATCAGGGGATATTTTACCATACACTCTTATGAGTAGCTAGTTATTAACTCCTTTTTTGCTATCTTCCTCGAGTAGCCTAAGACTCTTCGGGCAGGCTGTGATGTCTTGAGGTCTATTATAGACCAAGATTATTTACTCAGGGTACATTTTGGTTATTATCCCAGGTATGTGCAGGCAGGTTGCTTCCAGAGTGTCTTTGGGATGAGGTGTAACATCCCAGGTAAATAAAGAATAAAGAATTTTTATATTTATTAATATTTACGAATTAAATATTAATTATATTTTAAAGGGGTTGCTATGTTCGATAGCGTACACGATACGCAACGATGAGTTTCTTTGAAACTTACGTAGCACAGTAGTAATAAAATAATATTATTTTAAATGTTATTTAACAAGTAGCTGTTGTACTGGCGGGAATGGATATAAATAACTAAAATATGATTAGATATGTTTTTAAATGTTTATACATTTACCCAATAAAAGATAAAGGCTTAAAATACGGAAAGAGTTCAATTTTACGGGTATATATACTCTAATATTCACTAAAGGTTCACTTATCACCTTTTAATGGTGAACCGTCATTAAATATAGTTTTGATCACTCTTATAAATTCTATTGGACCAAATATAACTCTTCCTTAGAATCGGGACATCAAAATTTACTTTGTGTAAATTTTTGGTACCTTTCTGATAAAGTTCATTTTTTTTATGAATAGTGTAAAATGTTGTATTTTATTTCAAAACCTCTTTTTAATCTAAATTATTTATATGATTAGATTATTATTTTAATTGGTTTTAAAGTAAAATTAGAAAATATTTTTACCAGTTAATCCAATGGTGGTCATTGGAATCAATTTCACTTTGAAATTGGACTTAAACTGGTGTCAATCTTTTGATACTTATTGTTTCACAAAAACACGCTATTTGTCATGACAGCGGGAATTAATTACTAAATTAATTAATTTGACTTATATGTTTTGAATTTTGTAAAATGGACTTCATTTTTGAATTCCGAATATCAAATATAGCTTAGGGTGAATTTTTGGTAATTTTTTGAAAAACTTCAATTTTTGATGAATAGTGAAACCACTAAGTGGTTATCAAGCAAACTGATTTTTCAGTTAAATGAAAGTTTACCACTAATGTGTATTGAATTTTGAAAATCCGACATACATGGTTGTCATTAAGAAATAAAATGTGGTTCAATGAGATTAAAATAATTTTTTGGTGAATAGTAACTTTTTTTCATTAATCGCGATTAGAGGTAATTAGTGTAGTTTAAGGTAAAAATGGTATTATAAGAATGTGAAAACACCATGAAACTTGTCCTACACTTATTGGGTGATTCATGGCCGACCAAGACAAGCCATGGGCCAACTTGGGGACCCCATGGAGCCACATTAGTTGGAAAATGACATTAATATATTTTTATTTAATGTTAAAGTGAAAATGACACTAACATAAATTGTTTTACTAAAGTAATTTTTTAGTGGGGTTATACAAGTCCAAATTTTGATTATAAATAGTCATTGGAAAGATAAAAATATTTCCTACATCATAGTATATTTTTTATAATTTTTAGACATTAAATAAATTAAATTATTTATGACATAATAATGATGCAGCGATGACATCATTATTTGACGATTTAAATAAAATGGAAAGATAATGTAAAATCTACGAACTAAACATGTCCAAAACCAATTGGATGAGTGTATTTCGAATCCTTATCACCTTATCCACGAATTATATCAATGTGGGACCTTTTAAAACCGAAACACACTTTCAAATAAAGTAATATTTCTTTACTTTCCAAAAGTGCCCCTCCTCTCCTCTTATAAAAGGCCCCCACCTCTACCCCATTTCACACACTTCTCAAGCCTTTGGCTCGGACAAAACCTGCCCAATTACTCTCTCCACATCCCTCTCCTCATCCTAGAGGATTCCCTTTGGGTAGAATCCTTTCAAAGGAAGCCTTTAGGCTCAAATCAAAAGGGAGTTACACTTTTAAAGGTAATTCATTCTCTCTTGTTCATTTGTTTTATTTTGCTTCTCCAACCCTCTAAACTCTTTTTATTTACTTATTTTGTAACAAAACAAGTATCTTCAATATACTAGGATGTTGTTATAATATTTATTTGAGCTAAACTCTCACACAACTACATCAAATGGTTAAAGAACATACGGTTTCCGTGGATGGCGAAATTCTGCCTCCCGAAACGATGATTGTTCAATACTCATTTAACACCTTCAAAGGTGGCCATTATGATGTCACTATTTTTATATATGATATATAATATGTTTATTGTTTCTTTAAGCTTCTGTATTTTTCATTTTGGGCATACCTTTATTGTTTCCATTATGGGTAAACACGATATCTTCATTTAAGGAAGTGCGGACTACCGCCCCCTCAAAGTGATGTGATTCGTTAATGCCATATGTGGGACGTGTAAAGGATGGATTTAAAGTTATTATATATGATGTTATACTGGAATTATAATATACCTCTATATCATTATTATTTATTTTCATTAAAGTATGAGATAGAAATGAAAGTATCGTTCATGCGTACGTACGGCATACCGTCTCCATGAACGGTGCATTTCATTTCTTATCCCCAAATGTAATGTACTATTAAAAGTACATGTATATAATGGATATATATAATTAATTATATATCTAAATTATGAATATAATTCTGGAATTAAAATATACATACCTCTCATTTAGTTTTAATTCCATTAATATGACAAAGAAATGAAAGTAGCGTCCATGCGTACGTACGGCTTACCGTCTCCATGAACGGTGCATTTCATTTCATACTTCTAAATGATTATCTAATATTATAAATACGTGTATATTCTGGATATATATGATATATATGATATCCAAATCAGGAATTTCATTCTGGATATAAATAACTTTTGACCACACAAACAACATGTAATTGTAAGAAGTCAACTTTCGACTTAAGAACCAAATATTGACAAAACAAACATTATTAACTTAAATGGTTACATAATTTTTATAACATGGCAATAAGTGATATAAAAGGAATAATGAACTTTAAAAATGTTCTTAATCAAGTATAAATTAACTCAAGTTTATTATTCAGGACGTTAAAGAACGATCGAGTCAAGTCGGACCCAAGGTAAGGGACTTCGTCTCAATCTCCTTTCATTGAGGCATATTTCGTTTTATACACAACTTTCTTTTATACGGTGTATAAACTCCTTTGACTTTTACTTTTATACAAAAGGAATCTTTTTCTAAGAATCGTTTTACTAAACGACAAAAAGGAATGTTTTTTTTAACGTACGCGGTGACAACGACCTTTTTCTGCCGCCGCGAGTATTATTTGATATTTGGCTTCCTCAACAAGCCGTAATGTTTTTAAAATAAAATAAATACCATATACTCTTTTATGTATTTTGGTATTAAAAATGGTTTTGATAAATGATTCTATTATGTCAATATATTTATGATATATTGTGATTGAATTGTGGAAATGTTATCATTCCTTTATATTGGTTTTATGTTTTATGATTTTATATTGGTACTTGGACATTTTAACGGGTGGTTACGTTATAAACCATATGACGGGTGGTGCCGTGAATACCAGGACGGGTGGTTACGTTATTACCTCCAATGCATTGGGTATGGAAGTCGGCCGTATGGCTATTCCATTAAGTATGTATGGAAATTGGCCGTATGGCTATTCCATTAAGTGATATGTGTGGAAGTCGACCGTATGGTTATTCCACTTAAGTATGTTTATGTCCCATGTTACCTTTATATATGTTATGTGTTCTTTATATGGGTTTTATGGTAATACTTTGGTTACAAAAAGGTAAGTAATGATACTTTATTCAGTGAATAGTTTTTACTAATTCATGAAGGTGAAGGTATTACTTTGATAGAGTATACATGGTTTACTTGATTTTGAAAAACTAACAGTTTTCATTCTTTGTGTATCCCTTACTGAGCTTTTTATGCTCAACCCAAGTTTTTTCGAAATGTTTTTCACATGACTTAAAGTGGAATAAGGTCAAGGATGGGATCAAGGGAATTTCATGCTATCTAAAACATGGAATCTAGACATCTTTCTTTTTAAGAGTTTTTATTTTATGGAGACTTAGTAGAAGTGTCTACTTTGTAATCTTTTAAGATGTAATAGTTATGTTCTAATTCTCTAAAACTCTAAACCTGAAAAGATCCTCAATGTGAATTATTCATTTAATTCAATATTAAGTAAGGATTAAGGCTGGGGACTTATAGTTGGTATCAAAGGACGGTTTAGACAACTTTAGGAGTTATAAAAGTGTTAAATTATAATATGATTGAAATGATATAGCATTTACGGATTACCATGTTGCTTCGCCTAAGATATTTCTGTGTTCAGAATGGTTTTCCGCAGAGGAAACAAAGCAGCTATGTTGGGAAGAAATCAGGAGGAAGATAACCTTCCATATAAGCAACCTGAGATGGTCGGAATCGGAACTGAACAGTTTGTTGCAGTGATGGCACAGTTTACTCAGGCTATAAATGGTGGTGGTATCCATGCACGAGATCAGCCAGATCAACCGCAGAGGAACATGTCAGTGGTGGAACATTTCATGAGGCAACATCCCCCATCATTCAGAGGATCATCTGACCCTGTGCAAGCTGAAGGGTGGATTAAAGCACTGGAGAAGATTTTTGATGTCATGGGGTGTTTAGAACATCAAAAGGTTAGTCTTGCTGTTTACCGTTTTGAAGGTGAAGCTGGTCAGTGGTGGTCGATGGTGAAAAATATAAGGGATAGTGATGAGATTGAGGATCTTCACTGGGACGAATTCAAAGGTATGTTTCTTGAGAAATATTTTCCTAAGGTGGTTCGTCTTAGGATGGAAAAACAGTTCCTAGAATTGGGGCAGGAGGATGATTCAGTGGCTGCTTATGAAGAAAAGTTCACTCGATTGGCAAGGAATGCTCCAAACTTCATACGAGATCTTGATAGTAAAATAAACCGTTTTTACTCAGGGTTAAAGCCAAAGTATCGAAGGGCTTTAGCTTCTCGTGAGTTCAAAAGTTATGAAAAACTTGTTCGATGTACGGAGAAGGTGGAAATGGAGTTTGCCGATGATCAGGTGTTCTATGACAAACAATAGAATAAGAGATCTAGTTGGCAGGAAAAGGGGAAGAATTCATCAAAGAAGCAAGGAGGTATGAAAACAAAATATCCATCCTGTGAGAAGTGTGGTAAAATGCATCCTGGAGATTGTTTATCCAAGTCTGGTAAGTTCTTTAGGTGTGGTAAGTCTGGTCATATTTCTCGTAACTGTAAGGAAGATGATCAAGCAGGAAATGAAAAGCCAATGGTAAGATGTTTTAAGTTTAATGAAATGCGTCATTATGAAAACGAGTGTCCAACGAAGAACTCAACTGGGGGAAAGCAGTTAGACTACAAGCAGAAAGGGGTGGTAAAATCCTTTGCAACAACTTCAGCAGATGTTGGGCCATCGAATGAAGTGGTATCAGCTCCAGGGAGCTGAGTATTTTTCGAAGATTGACTTGAGGTCGGGGTACCATCAGTTGAAAGTAAAAGAAGCAGACGTTCCGAAGACTGCGTTCCGTACTAGATATGGCCATTATGAATTTGTAGTTATGCCTTTTGGGTTAACCAATGCACCTGCTGTATTCATGAACCTTGTGAATAAAATCTTCCAAGAGTTCTTGGATAAGTTTTTGTTTGTGTTTTGAGGTTTGTGAAGAGGTTATGTGTGCCTTGTGATTCACAGTTGAAGAATGAGTTGTTATGTGAGGCTCATAGTTCCCTGTTTTCAGTTCATCCTGGCAGTACTAAGATGTACAGAGATCTGCGGGAGTATTACTGGTGGGATGGAATGAAAAGAGACATTTCTGATTTTACTGTGAAGTGTTTGACATGTCAACAGGTTAAAGCAGAGCGGTAGTTACCGAAAGGGATGCTTCAGCCTTTACCAGTGCCAGAGTGGAAATGGGAGAATATATCCATGGACTTTGTTGTGGGATTACCGAGGACATATCGAGGTAATAATGAAATCTGGGTTATTGTTGATTGCTTGACCAAATATGCTCATTTCCTTGCTATACGAGATACTTTATCTCTTGATCAACTTTCCCGTTTTTATCTTAAAGAGATAGTCATGTTACACTGAGTTACTCTCTCCATTGTATCGGATTGTGATCCTAGGTTTACTTCTAACTTTTGGAAAGGCCTTCAGAAGTCGTTGGGTACTGAATTAAATTTTAGTACAGCTTTTCATCCTCAATCAGATGGGCAGTCAGAACGAACAATCCAGACATTGGAGGATATGCTACGAGCTTGTTCTATGGATTATCAGGGAAGTTGGGACCAACATCTTTATTTGGTTGAGTTTTCTTATAATAACAGTTTTCATTCCAGTATATGGCACCATTTGAGGCATTATATGGGAAGCAGTGTCGAACTCCAGCATTTTGGAATGAAGTGGGTGAAAGGAAGCTGATGGGACCAGAATTGGTAGAAGAGATGGCAGAAAAAGTTCAGTTGATTCAGAAGCACATGAGAACAGCTCAGAGCAGGCAGAAGAGTTGTGCGGATAACCAGAGGAAGGATCTATCTTTTGAGGTAGGTGATCATGCTTTTCTCAAGGTTTCTCCTTGGAAAAGTGTGATGAGATTTGGTAAGAAAGGAAAGTTGAGTCCATGGTTGGTTGGACCATACAAAATTCTGGAAAGAGTTGGATCAGTTGCATACCGAGTGGCTTTACCTCTGAGTTTATCTCAGGTACACAATGTTTTTCACGTTTCGATGTTGAAAAAGTATATGCCAGATCCATCTCGTGTTTTGAGTCCAGAGGTAGTTTAGCTGGAAGAGAACCTATCTTATGAGGAACAACTGGTCCAGATTCTTGACCACAGGGAGCAAGTGTTACGGAATAAGGTGATTCATCAGGTAAAGGTTTTTTGGAAAACCCATGTGATTTAAGAGGCAACGTGGGAATCTAAAAATGCTATGAGGGATAAATACCCCCACTTATTTTGATAAGTGAATAAAATTGCGAGGACGCAATTCCCAAAAGGGGGGAAGGATGTAACATCCCAGGTAAATAAAGAATAAAGAATTTTCATATTTATTAATATTTACGAATTAAATATTAATTTTATTTTAAAGGGGTTTCTATGTTCGATAGCGTACCCGATACGCAACGATGAGTTTCTTTGAAACTTACGTAGCACACTAGTAATAAAATAATATTATTTTAAATGTTAGTTAACAAGTAGTCGTTGTACTGGAGGTAATGTATAGAAATAACTAAAATATTATTAGATATGTTTTTAAATGTTTATACATTTACCCAATAAAAGATAAAGGCTTAAAATACGGAAAGAGTTCAATTTTACGGGTATATATACTCTAATTTTCACTAAATGTTCACTTATCACCTTTTAATGGTGAACCGTCATTAAATATAGTTTTGTTCACTCTTATAAATTATATTGGACCAAATATAACTCTTCTTTATAATCGGGACATCAAAATTTACTTTGTGTAAATTTTTGGTACCTTTCTGATAAAGTTCATTTTTTATGAATAGTGTAAAATGTTGTATTTTAATTCAAAACCGCTTTTTAATCTAAATTATTTATATGATTAGATTATTATTTTAATTGGTTTTAAAGTGAAATTAGAAAATATTTTTACCAGTTAATCCAATGGTGGTCATTGGAATCAATTTCACTTTGAAATTGGACTTAAACTGGTGTCAATCTTTTGATACTTATTGTTTCACAAAAACACGCTATTTGTCATGACAGCGGGAATTAATTATTAAATTAATTAATTTGACTTATATGTTTTGAATTTTGTAAAATGGACTTCATTTTTGAATTCGGAATATCAAATATAGCTTAGGGTGAATTTTTGGTAATTTTCTGAAAAACTTCAATTTTTGATGAATAGTGAAACCACTAAGTGGTAATCAAGCAAACTGATTTTTCAGTTAAATGAAAGTTTACCACCAATGTGTATTGAATTTTGAAAATCCGACATACATGGTTGTCATGAAGAAGTAAAATGTGGTTCAATGAGATTAAAATAATTTTTTGGTGAATAGTAAGTTTTTTTCATTAATCGCGATTAGAGGTAATTAGTGTTGTTTAAGGTAAAAATGGTATTATAAGAATGTGAAAACATCATGACACTTGCCCTACACCTATTAGGTGAGTCATGTCCGACAAAGAAATGCCATGGGCCAACTTGGGGACCCCATGGAGCCACTTTAGTTGGAAAATGACATTAATATATTTTTATTTAATGTTAAAGTGAAAATGACACTAACATAAACTGTTTTACTAAAATAATTTTTGAGTGGGGTTATACAAGTCCAAATTTTGATTATAAATAGTCATTGGAAAGATAAAAAGCTTTCCTACATCATAGTATTTTTTTTATAATTTTTAGACATTAAATAAATTAAATTATTTATGACATAATAATGATGCAGCGATAACATCATTATTTGACGATTTAAATAAAATGGAAATATAATGTAAAATATATGAACTAAACATGTCCAAAACCAATTGGATGAGTTGATTTAAAACCCTTATCACCTTATCCTCGAATTATATCAATGTGGGACCTTTTAAAACCGAAACACATTTTCAAATAAAGTAATATTTCTTTACTTTCCAAAAGTGCCCCTCCTCTCCTCTTATAAAAGGCCCCCACCTCTACCCCATTTCACACACTTCTCAAGCCTTTGGCTCGGCCAACCCCTGTCCAATTACTCTCTACACATCCCTCTCCTAATCCTAGAGGATTCTCTTTGGGCAGAATCCTTTCAAAGGAAGCCTTTAGGCTCAAATTAAACGGGAGTTACACTTTTAAAGGTAATTCATTCTCTCTTGTTCATTTGTTTTATTTTTCTTCTCCAACCCTCTAAACTCTTTTTATTTACTTCTTTTGTAACAAAACCAGTATCTCCAATATACTAGGATGTTGTTATATTATTTATTTGAGCTACACTCTCACACAACTACATCAAATGGTTAAAGAACATACGGTTTCCGTGGATGGCGAAATTCCGCCTCCCGAAACGATGATTGTTCAATACTCATTTAACACCTTCAATGGTGGCCATTATGATGTCACTATTTTTATATATGATATATAATATGTTTATTGTTTCTTTAAGCTTCTGTATTTTTCATTTTGGGCATACATTTATTGTTTCCTTTATGGGTAAACACGATATCTTCATTTAAGGAAGTGCGGACTACCGCCCCCTCAAAGTGATGTGATTCGTTAATGCCATATGTGGGACGTGTAAAGGATGGATTTAAAGTTATTATATATGATTTTGTACTGGAATTATAATATACCTCTATATCATTATTATTTATTTCCATTAAAGTATGAGATAGAAATGAAAGTAGCGTTCATGCGTACGTACGGCATACCGTCTCCATGAACGGTGCATTTCATTTCTTATCCCCAAATGTAATGTACTATTAAAAGTACATGTATATAATGGATATATATAATTAATTATATATCTAAATTATGAATATAATTCTGGAATTAAAATATACATACCTCTCGTTTAGTTTTAATTCCATTAATATGACAAAGAAATGAAAGTAGCGTTCATGCGTACGTACGGCTTACCGTCTCCATGAACGGTGCATTTCATTTCTTACCTCTAAATGATTATATAATATTATAAATACGTGTATATTCTGGATATATATGATATATATGATATCCAAATCATGAATTTCATTCTGGATATAAAGAACTTTTGACCACATGAACAACATGTAATTGTAAGAAGTCAACTTTCGACTTAAGAACCAAATATTGAAAAAACAAAAATTATTAACATAAATGGTTACATAATGTTTATAACATGGCAATAAGTGATATAAAAGGAATAATGAACTTTAAAAATGTTCTTAATCAAGTATAAATTAACTCAAGTTTATTATTCAGGACGTTAAAGAACGATCGAGTCAAGTCGGACCCAAGGTAAGGGACTTCGTCTCAATCTTCTTTCATTGAGGCATATTTCGTTTTATACACAACTTTCTTTTATATGGTGTATAAACTCCTTTTAATTTTACTTTTATACAAAAGGAATCTTTTTCTACGAAGAGTTTTACTAAACGACAAAAAGGAATGTTTTTTTTAACGTACGCGGTGACAACGACCTTTTTCCGCCGCCGCGAGTATTATTTGATCTTTGGCTTCCTCAACAAGCCGTAATGTTTTTAAAATAAAATAAATACCATATACTCTTTTATGTATTTTGGTATTAAAAATGGTTTTGATAAATGATTCTATTATGTCAATATATTTATGATATATTGTGATTGAATTGTGGAAATGTTATCATTCCTTTATATTGGTTTTATGTTTTATGATTTTATATTGGTACTTGGACATTTTAACGGGTGGTTACGTTATAAACCATATGACGGGTGGTGCCGTGAATACCAGGACGGGTGGTTACGTTATAACCTCCAATGCATTGGGTATGGAAGTCGGCCGTATGGCTATTCCATTAAGTATGTATGGCAATTGGCCGTATGGCTATTCCATTAAGTGATATGTGTGGAAGTCGACCGTATGGTTATTCCACTTAAGTATGTTTATGTCCCAAGTTACCTTTATATATGTTATGTGTTCTTTATATGGGTTTTATGGTAATACTTCGGCTACAAAAAGGTAAGTAATGATACTTTATTCAGTGAATAGTTTTTACTAATTCATGAAGGTGAAGGTATTACTTTGATAGAGTATACATGGTTTACTTGATTTTGAAAAACTAACAGTTTTCATTCTTTGTGTATCCCTTATTGATATTTTTATGCTCACCCCATGTTTTTTCGAAATGTTTTTCACATGACTTAAAGTGGAATAAGGTCAAGGATGGGATCAAGGGAATTTCATGCTATCTAAAACATGGAATCTAGACATCTTTCTTTTTAAGAGTTTTTATTTTATGGAGACTTAGTAGAAGTGTCTACTTTGTAATCTTTTAAGATGTAATAGTTATGTTCTAATTCTCTAAAACTCTAAACCTGAAAAGATCCTCAATGTGAATTATTCATTTAATTCAATATTAAGTAAGGTTTAAGGTTGGGGCCTTATATGAGGCCCAGGTGTCTTCAGGCATGGCGATAGTGGTTTTGGTTCAGGTTTCTACGAGCGTGGTTACATGTGGTTGTGGTGGACCTTGTCTTTTCAGGAATAGTTGTGGTTGTGGTGGCCTAAAAGGTTGTTGTTGGGGCGACAGTGGGATTGCAGTGATAATGGTGGGGGAGTTATGATGTGTAGGATGTCTTCAATAACTAGAAGGATAGTGGTACTGGGTACCCAAAAATCAATTTGTTATTATAATTACTTTACTTGAATTGTGTTATTTGGTGAGTGTGACTTGGTGAGATTTGGGTGGATAGGTTCCTTGATAGGTGCATTGGTTATCTCTTTTTCTCACAGGGCATTATAATACCTCCCCACTTGTGCATGAGAGATTTTGGTTTTCCCAAATTATTATACCTGTATACTCACCCTACAAATATAAATCGGCTTTTAGGTTTCCAGGAGGACTTAGAGGACCATTCCAAACCCTACTAGTTTGGATATTAGGACCATTGACATTGCTGATTTTCTATTCCACTAGTACTGCCCTTTGGAGTTTTATTGTATCTTATAGAACTTATTATTGGAACATGCATATGGGAATGGATTTTTTTGGCTTTACATTTACTTCCAGTTTTGGTGTAACTTGAAATTATTATCTTATCTTCGGATCCTACTAAATAAAATGGGTAATGTCTTCCATATTGCATGTGATTATATACCCTTGGTTCTAGTCGCCACTATGGGGCCTATTGTGGGTGGGTCTCTGAGGTCATTATCTGTCCTTCAATATGAGGAAGGGAGGGTTTGGAAATCTATCATCCCTTCCCTCATCTTGGTGAAGGCGGTCATGATATAATTGTATCATAGGAAGAGTTTGAGAGATAGGATGGAGTTCGGAGTTAGGCACAAGGATGATTTCATGGGATGATAGGGAAACATTATTAGTCAATCTATGTGATATATTCTAGGGAAGACTGGCTAGGACTTGGAATTTCAGGGCCCCCTGTTATCTGATGCAAGGACTCTAGACCTACCGAATGACCATGTGAGGCTAAACTGATTGCAGGGTAGAGACCCTAGGAAAGATTCATGTATTATATTTACTTCTGTTCTTGTGTGTCTAGGGTATTTGGAGATTTAAATTAAATAAATGTTCTACGAATAATTTTAAAGCAATATTCTACACAACTTGGGCTTAGGCATTCCTTGTTTACCTTGTAGCTATGGCACCCGAATGGAGACGATGAGTAGCGCAGACGATTGAGGACCAGGAGGAAGATTTGGATGATTAGTAGAAATCTGATTTAGAGTAGTATTACCATTGTAAGAGTACACTTCGTTCCTTTCAGTGGGATACCCTTGGGAAGTACAAGGGCAACGTCTCAGACATGGAGACAGAGAGCTGGTCATGGAGCTGATGATAGCTTTCAGCTTGATCTGGCCTCTGATAGAGTACCAGGTTCCTCTTTCTATAAGCTAGATGTGTGGAGAAACACTCTAGTGGGGTATTATATACCATTTGGAGAAGAGGGAGGCTAAGGTTTCATGGACTGAATTTGGGAGGGAGTTCTAGGCATAATTCCTCTCTTACATGATGAAGGAGGAGAAGAGGTAGGAACTACTCTCCCTTCATCATGGGAGAATGTCAGTGAGGGAGTTTGGTATCAAATTCAAGGATCACTTTCACATTTCTATGGACCTATTTCTGGATGAGGAGTCTTGGGTGTGACATTTAGAGGAGGCACTCTGACCTTATCTTTGGTATATTTTTACTCCCTTAAATAGACGACATACTTAGAGGTTGAGAAGAATGCTGAACTCGTGTAGTGGATGCACACAATGGGAGGTGTTCCCTGAGAGGGGAGAAAGTTGGGCTTCTGAAAGGGGAAGGCTGTCAGCAGCAGGCCTCTAGCGTAAGGGCCTTCTATGTTTTGGCCAATGGGGAGAAGACCCTAGTAGTTCCAATTTCGATCTCCCAGTCCTCGCCCATTCCTAGTGGGTCTATGACTGAGATGATTCATTTGTGGCAGTCATGGCCATATTCGGAATCAGTTTCTAGACTGAGTGTAGTATGGTGGGGGTGGTCAGGTTCAGTGGCCACCTTAGTAGCAGCAGTTTCTATCCATGCCTTTTCAGCAGTAGCAGCAGGGGCAGCGAGCTCCCGCTCCACCGAGAGTAGACGTTTCCAGAGGAGACTGGCCTCAGGCTTCTCCTAAGGTACCTCGAACAGTGCGTGGCTGGGGAGGCGGCCAATAGCTAAGGGTAAAATGAGCTGGGTGTGGGAAGTTTTATGTCGTAGAGGCCAAAATTTCAGCAAGGCCAGAAGTTCTTTGAGGTACGATCATCTTATTTAGCACTCATTCTGGTAACTTGTTTGATTCAGGAGCTTTGAAATCCTTTTTTCATCCATTATAGATGATTCTTTGGGTCTAGATGTAGAGAGAAATCTCAAACCCCTTGTTTTTAGTACGTTAGTGAAAGGTCAAAATAGCTTCTCTCGTGTTTTCTGGGGTTGTAGACTGATGTTGGGACTACATGAGTCCAGTGGGGACCTTCTTATTCTGCAGAGGCAGCCTTATGAAGTCATTTTAGGCATCAAATGGCTATTCTATGTATGTTCTGTAATCGATGGCTTCTGATGAAGGATCATGTTTTCAGATATGGGTGGCCAGGATGTAGCTTTCGTCAACAAATGGGATTTCCAGAAGGGAAGCTGGCGAGTGATGCGCCTCCTTTCCATGTTAGCTAAGATATCAGTGGAGTCAGCAGATACATATATAGTGGAAGTCATGGGGATCATCGGTGATTTCATGGATGTCTTCCCTAAAGAGGTCGTGACTATACCCCCTCGACGTGATCTTCAGTTCGGTATAGACTTTCAAACCGGTGCTTGTTCGATTTCAATGGATCTCTATCGGATGGCGCCTTCAGTGTTGTGGGAGTTACGGATTCATATTGAAGATCTGATGAGGAATGGTTTTGTTTGATCAAGCAAGTCTCCATGGGTTGCTCCGGTCTTGTTCGGAAAGAAGGTAAATGGTGGTCTCATGCTATGTATAGACTATCTGAGGCTGAAACAGGTGACGTTCAAGAACTGTTACACTCTACCGATGATGGAAGACCTTTTTGATCAGTTAATGGGGGAAGGATGTGTGCCAATTGGGCCCCAATGATAGCACAAACAGCCTGCTTTAATATGGGGGTAAGGTCCATGCCCAACAAGTACCACCAGTTGCCCCGTAGACACGTGGTCCCCACATTAGGGCCCACCCACGAGCCCGAATAGGTCATCTAACTAATGATAGTCCCCACAGGCCAACACATGACCATTCCAGTTTGATTTTCTCCTCACTCACACAGACCCCGAGAAACTTCCCAGAAGGTCACCCATCCTGATCACTACTCCAATCCAAGAATGCTTAACTATGGAGTTCTAATTAGGTTTTCTCATAAATAGTAATGTGCACCATGCTGACATGAGTCATATCATTTAGTTATTTAACCCTTTATCATTTTGGTGTGTTAAATAATGGTTCTCCAAGATTGACCTACGATCAGGATATCACCAGTTGAGGGTGAAAGATGGTGACTTCTTGAAGACTGCCTTCAGGTGCAGATATGGGAACTTTGAGTTTGTTGTCATGTTTTTCAGTGTTTCGAATGCACAAGTTATGTTCAAGGGTCTCATAGACTCTATCTTTTAGGAATATCTGGACCGGTTTGTATTCATGTTTATTGAAGATATCTTGATCTACTCAAGATTAGAGGAGGATCGCATCAGGCATATGAGAACGTTTTTTGGGGTCCTCTGAAAGAACTAGCTCTTCAAGATGTTGTTAAAGTACAAGTTATGTACATGAAAGGTGCACCTTCTTAGACACATGGTGTCTGAGCATGGAATATCGGTTGATCTGTTGAAGGTTGAAGTTGTTGTTTCTTGGGAAGCACCAAAGAATGTGACGGAAGCTCGAAGTTTCCTGGGTCTGGCAGGATATTATAAGAGGTTCATGCCCGACTTCTCTCGAGTTGCATATCCTTTGAATTCATTGACTAGAAAGGAAAAGGAATTCGTGTGGAATGAGCAGTGCCAACCAGTATTCAGTTATCTGAAGGGGATGTTGGTTATCTCCCCAGTGCTAAGGGTTCTAGAAGAAGGGATTATGATTGAGGTGTTTTGTGATGCTTCAGGACAAGGCTTTGGGTGTGTTCTATTGCAACAATAGGGGTGATCTCTTGTGATTCTATGCAGTTACATCCCCATGACTGTAACTATTCCACCCACGACTTGGAGCTCATAGCGGTTGGGTTCACACTAAAGTTTTGGCGGCACTACATCATTGGGGAGCGCTTTGTGGTCTTCACGGATCACAAGAGATTTAGGTACATCTTCTCTCATCAAGACCTAAACTTGTGTTAGTGGAGGTGGATGGAGTTTCTTCAGGACTACGTCATTGAAATTTCCTACACCTTAAGAAAGGGGAATGTGGTGGTTGATGCCTTGAGCAAGAAGTCACAGATGGATGTGGTCCGAGAATCAGCAGATTCTTGGAATTCAATGGAGGTATTAGCTTCCCTACACCTAGATGCATGGGTGGAGGATGGTATAGGATTTCAATTCCAGATGATAGTGCATTCCTCCCTATTGCAGCTAGTGGTAGAGTCTTAGTGGGGGGGCTTAGAGGAAAAAGTGATGCATGATGATGTTAGATAGGGAAATGCTCTAGAAGGATGGTTAGAAGATGGACCTAATTGGATTCTATTTCACAGAAATATGTTCTTCCTAGTGGAAATACATGAGAGAGTTCTTAGTGATTTCAACAACTCACCCCTAGTGATGCACCCAGAAGTTTCCATGATGTACCAAGGATTGTGTTGTTAGTATTGGTGGCCCAAGGAGAAGTGGGCACTGGTAGAGTTTTTGGAAAAGTGCCTCAAGTGTCAGTTGGTGATGTCTGGACATCACTTCCCCGGAGGTCTGTTGCAACCCTTAGATGTCCCCAAGTGGAAGTGGGATGATATTTCGAGGGATTTCATTACAAGACTACGTAGGGTTCATGGAGGTTGCGATGCTATCTGGGTAGTAATAGAACAGTTGATGAAATCAGATCACATCCTAGAAATAAAAGGGTTGAGTGTGGTGGATTCATTAGCACAGAGGTACGTGGACATGTGGGTGTAGTTTCATTGAATTATGAGGTCTATAGTCTCTAATTGGGACACCCAATTTACTTCAAGGGTCAGGAAAGGATTAAAACCTTCTTTTGGAACCAAGCTATGTATTAGTCCTTTGTTCCAACCCCAGATAGATGGGAAGACAAAGCACACCATCCAGTTGTTGGTAGATATGCTATAGGCATGTGTTTTGGACTTCGAGTGAGTTTGGGTACGACACTTTCCTCTGGAAGAGTTTTCCTACAACAATAGATATCACTCTACCATCGTTATGGATCCATTAAAAGCCTTGTATGGGAGGCCATGTTTCTCACTTGTTTTAAAGTCATAGGTCTGGGAAGTAGGTGTTCTGGGCCTGGAGGTAGTGCCTGGCACGATGGAGAAGGTTTAGCTTATACAGGAGAGTATGAAGGTTGTTTAGGACCGACATAAGTCTTATTCCAATCATAGGAGGAGACCCTTGTATTTCGAGGTTGGGGACCACGTGTTCTTGAAGGTATCCCCTCAGTGTGGGAAACGACGGTTTGGTAGGGGAAGTAATCTTTCTCCTAGGTTCATTGCACCCGTCGAGGTTTTCTAGAGTGTTGGAAAAGTGGCTTATCAGCTGGTGTTACCATCACCACTTCTGAGGGTGCACAACGTCTTCCATGTGTCTCAGCTCCATTGGTATCTACACGATGATTCGCACACCCTCTACTGAGGGAATCTATATATTGAGGATGACACAACATTTGTAGAGTGAATAGTGAAGATTTAGGATCCTAAGAAGAAGGTTCTTCGTGGAAAAACCATTCCCTTGGTTCATGTGTTAGGAAGGCATACTGGCCTCGAGGAGAGTACCTTGGAACAAGAGGCATAGATTCACGCCCAGTACCCAGATCTATTTTCAGTTTTGTTTCTTTTTGTTTCATACATGTTTTTGATATAGTGGTTGACTTTGTTTACTATGAAATGTGTTTTTTTCCTTGTTCTCTAAAGGAGTGTGAAGATTCCTAACAATGGAAAGAGGAAGACCTGATCCTTAATCAAGATGCATTAAATTGGATGGGATTAAACTCGTTCAGGTAAGGCAGCGCTGCCCAGAGCGGATAATATCTTTGCATGGGGGAAGGTACTCTGTAATCCATATGAATGGATGGTCTGAACCTTATATGTTGTGTGGTCACTTTAGGGAGAGGTGTTCCTAGATGTTTAGGGTGGTTTTGCCATGAGAGGTATCTTTCGAGGTGGTTGTTTTGACCCCTATCTTTACATAGAGTTTAATTTTGATTCTCAAGGATGAGACTAGTTTGATAGGTATCTAATGTAATGGATAAGACCCTCCTAGTCCATTACATTGCCAATTCTTGTGTTTGGGGTGCCCTGGACCACATTAGTATGTCCATAGGTCGGCGGTGTTGGTGGTAGGATGTCATCGTGGTGTCACCCATTAGTGACACCGATCGGTGCCTCACCGATCGGTTAGTTACTAATCAGTGTTCCACCGGGGTAGTTGTTGGGGTTTTCTTTCCCATGTTTCCTCTAATGCCACTGTTATGTCTTTTAACCTTTTAAAGTGGTTCAAGGATGTTTTTAGCCCCATAAATAATGTTTTAAGGTGCCTAAAGTGTGGGGAGACCCTCAACCGAACAAAACTATGTGCTGTTGTTACCCATTTTCCGTTGTTAAAATGAAATCCATATCACACAGCTGTTATGGCCTCCTCTCTGATGAGATTTATTAAATAAAAATTTATTCCATCATGTGTAACCATCCAACCTTGTGGTGAAACCACAATTTGCTTTTAAATCTATTCAAGATTTCTATCATGTAACTCCTGGATCTCACCTTTTATCGTATGGGGATTCATTCTTCTTAAGGTATGGTATCATTACTATTCCTTAGTGCATTTGGTGTCCCCCTTCCCAAGGCTAGTGGTGTTCCTGTGATGGAGCCTTTCCTGCTCACGATTAGAGTCCCTGAAGTTCCTCCCTGGGAAGTCGCACATCCTCAGTTCTTGGTGTGAGGAGAAAAATTTCAATCGTTGATCATCCAAGTAGGGGGTTTCCATCCTTTTTCTTTACTATGTATCATGTGTGGTGGGTATGATGATGTTTCTTCAGGGATGGATGAAAAAAACGTTAAAAAAGATAAAAAATTGTTTTCAATGAGTGATGGGGTGTGTATGATGATGTTGTTGTACTCTTTTAAAAATGCTTTTTTTGAATTGTATGGGCTTATGTCCAATGAAAATTTTGGTCTTTTGTGGTCCATTCTTGCGCACTAATTAACTTCAATTTTCTGGAAAATCCTGTGATTGATTGGTTGTAACATGGAAACCAGTTAATCACATAAAATCGGTTGATTAAATGGATTCCCAATGAATAATAATCCTTGTGTGGTCCCCATAGTTAACCAAACGGAATGATGAAACTAAATGAATGTCATGTTTAAATCTGAAAAATACCTTGCTCTATTCTGGTGATGTTTATTGTCGTTCTGCTTGATGCTTGTAATGTGACAAGGATGAGGATGGGATCCCTTATGGTGTAGTG
This sequence comes from Viscum album, assembly GCA_963277665.1. Taxonomy (NCBI): domain Eukaryota; kingdom Viridiplantae; phylum Streptophyta; class Magnoliopsida; order Santalales; family Viscaceae; genus Viscum; species Viscum album. Next base: position 1,059,459,887 of record OY728120.1, on the reverse strand, counting down.
TTAGTGTTTGGATTTGGGTATGTTTGGGGACATATAATGGGGCATGGTTTGGTTCCTGTACTTCAACGGATCTCATGAATCCCTTTTGTTGTTGTTACATTAAATGAGAACCCAGTGTGAATGCTTAATTTTTTTCTTGGTTTTTTTTACTTCTTTGGATTGTGTCGACTGCTATTAGTTTCCTAGTAGTGTATAATTATTTAAATGGAATAACTTGAATTTGTTAAAAGGGATGGGTTCAATGAGAAATGTTCATCCGGATATGAGTTGGGCCTTAGTTGGGGCTTTTTTTCTTTCTAGGAATGAATAGTAACGAGGGTGATTGTGTATGGTACGGTTTTGGAACCCCTAGTATGGGATGAGTTCATGTTTAACTATATTGATAATTTAGTTCTTATTTATCATATTCTCGCCCTACCCATGTGGATAACTTCTTACCTAACACCACCATTTCATGGGGGAGTGTGTTTTCTCCAACACTCCTATGAGTGGTTGGTTATTAGCCCGTTTTCTTCTTCCTTTCCCGAGTCTCCCAAGGGTTTTTAGGTAGGCTGTGATTGACTGAGGTCCATTATAACCCATGATTCTTCAGACAGGGTACATTGTGGTGGTTGTCCCAGGTATGTGCGGGCAGTTTGTTTCCCAAGTGTCTTTGAGATTAGGCCTAGGTGTCTTCGGGTGTGGTGGTAGTTGTTCTGGCCTAAGTGTATGCGGGCGTGGTTATGTGTGGTTGTGGTGGACCAGGTGTTTGAGATCATATATTTGGTCATGGAGGCCAAAAAGGTTATTTTTTGGGCAGTATTGGGACTGCAATGAGAATCGCGTGGGAGGTCTAACGCATAAGATGTCTTCAATAACTAGCAGAAAAGTGGTGCGGGGTACCCAAACTTCAATGTGTTATTACTATTACTTTACTTGACTTGTGTTATTTTGGGAGTGTTCCTTGATGAGGTTTGGGTGGATAGTTTCCTTGCTAGGTGCCTTGGTTATCTTCTTTTCTTAAGGGGCATTAGAATCCCCCCCCCCCACTTGTGCACAAGAGGTTTTGGTTTTCCCTACTGAATATACCTGTATACTCACCCTACGTATATAAATCTACTTTCAGGATTCCCTTAGGACTTTGAGGACCATGCCAGACCCTACTAGTTTGGACGTTGGTACTATTGACGTTGTTTCTTTTCATTTCATCTGGTACTTCCCTTTGGAGTTTTCTAGTATCTTTTAGCGCTTATTATTGGAACATACATATGGGAATGGATTTTTTTGGATTTACTTTTACCTCCAGTTTTATTGTTGTTTGGGATTACTATCTTATATTCCGATCCTAATAAATAAAAATGTTAATTCTTTCCATATTACATGTGATTCTATACCCTTGGATCTAGTTTCCACTCCAGGGCATATTGAGGGCAGGTATCGGGGGTCATTATCTCTATTTCCACATGAGGAAGAAAGGGTTTGGCAATCTGTCATCCATTCCCTCATCTTGGTGAAGGTGGGTTATGACACTACCCCTTAATTTTTATGGAAATTCTATCATTAAGGGATATAATAGTGAATATAAATTTTTGCATCACAACCTTCATTAGTCTGTAAAATCTATAAAGATACAAAAAATGTAAAACATATTCATGATATTCATAAAATAATATGATATGAATTAAAAAATAGATAGAAGGTGATTCCATTTCATAAAAAAATGTTTACACACTTGATAAAAATACTAATATAACTCTCCCATAATCTATGACTAAATATAGAAAAATCACCATCTTAAATGAATTGTTTGGTTGCATGTCTTATATATTAAATATTTCAAATAATTTAATAATACATAACTATAAATAAAAATCATATATTAATGACTTCATCACATGAAATAATAATATAATATAACACGTGTTAACTTAAAAAATAGTAAACATATTCCTTACTAATATTTTAAAATCAATACACTCCAACATACCAATAAATAAAATTATTTCGATTAAGCAAGATATAAATATAACTAATAATTTACTTTACTTTTGAATCTAGAAATTTTTTTCCCAATCGGATTAGAATTAAAACCTTTAGGAACCCAATTATACGTTAAACATGTAATAGTGAACAATCAAGAATGTATGTTCATGAAAACAGAAAATTTTAGTATGATCTAAATTCTGTGGAATTCTTAAATAATATATTTTTCATAGTGTCCTTTCATTCAAAATCTAAATCATGTAACATTATATATATACCCTTTATTACTTTCAGCAAATTAATTGAGGAACGATTTATGAATTCAAGGATTATAACCAATACAAGTTTTATATTTTTTTATTTCATATAGCTGGTCATATTATCATATTTGTTTAATTTAACAAACATAGATAATGTTTTTTTCTATCTAGAAACATTTTTTTGAGATTTTCATTATCCTTTTCAAAAGAATCAAAATAATATTAAATCTTACTCTTTGAATATAAATCCATATTTTTCATTTTTCATTCTCTTCAATAATATTTTCATTTCCATTTTAAAAAATTTTCCACATATTTTGATTAAAATTCATTTAAATAATAAAATAATTTTATAGAATTTATATTTTCTTTTTTGACCTTCATAATTTCTTTAATAATATTCTTCTTCTATTATTTTTATTCATTAAACAATATAGTATCCCTCAAAACATATTTTTTTCAATATATTTATATTGATCATAAAAACTATAACCATCAATATCATAATCATAAACATAATATTAATATTAATCATTAATAACATCATTTGTGTTAGTTGACATAAAACATATGTTATTAGACTATTTTTCACTTTTTTATTCATCACTATAATTTGATTGTTCAGTGAAAATATATCAGAAATTATATGAATGTAACTCTTTTTGTTATTTCTTATCTCTTACTTTCAGAATTTATTTGGTAAAATCAAATTCAGTGTGTTCATTTTTTCTAAATTCATAATAGGTTAGTTTAGAAAAACTGTTATTCTTAATTGTAGTATTTTTCGTTCATTTTATTTCATCCTTCTGATCTTTTATTAGTGGCTTCATGAACATTCTTTTTTTTGTTAATAAAATTGAAAATACATTTTCATATATTTTCTATTTCTCATTTATAAAATTCAAGTTAATATAATTTAGAAGTGTTTAGGGAAATAGTTATATTTCATTTCAAAGAAATATTTTTTTAAGCCTATTCATCTATGTTATTATTTTATGAAATCTTATATTGATAAAGTTATCTAATGAGTTAATATAAAGTAAACTCCATGAATTTATAGTCTCATATATAAAAACATTAATCAAATTAAATTTCATAGGTATATATCTTAGGACTCTTTCAACGGGAACTGGGTTCCCCAAATATTCTCCAAGGGAATTCATTTTATTCCTTATACTTATGATAAAGTGGAACATTTTGATGTTGCATTCATCTTTACACATCTGAAAATTAGGGTACTTTATTTAAATCATTAAATGTTTTGTTCTTATTAGATTATCTGAACCAAGGTGAGTATCTCGAAAAATATTACAAATTTCAAGATCTATATTGTATGCATACACATTACTAGACACACTTCTTCTAATAAACCAACATAAATTATTCATTATTTTTAAATTAAAAAAATATTTAATGAAATTGTTTCTTGGAAGATTTTTTAATCCATTTTAAGTAGTTTTTATGGTTTTAATATGATTGAAAAGTGGTATATGTTTAAATTATTGAGTTGTTACTCAATTTTTTATTACTAGTGACCATGATAATTTCTATAATAGTGAGGTGGAATCTGAGGAATTCCTTCTTTTATTATGTTTGTTCTTCAATCATGCATTGATCATTTTCATTATACTATGAGGTGATGGATATAAATGATAGGATAATAAAATTTGAACAATACACATTATCTACAAGATAAATATGCTCTTGATATCAGGTCTTTGATATCAGTAAAATCAATAGTAGATCTATTCTATCAATAACAAGGTCTAAGATCTGGTACCAATTGATATTTCCCATATGTAAAAATAAAATGGTCTATAGGGGGTCAAATGTATAAAATTAAAAAAATGATAAATTAGTTATCTGAATTAATTACGTGAGATGACTATCCAGAAGTAAAATATAACCTAAAAGTAAAGAATGAACAAAAGTATATTTTTTAGTTTGGAATAAGGTATACATACTCTCCTATTATACCTCTCTACCCCTTGAAATATATGTTGTTCACTACATACTTGATTTCTATTTGGGAATCAAAACCCATTATAATCATAACTTTTATATAAGAGGTATAACTAGATAGAATATTTTTTATGGGGATTAAAATGTGGATGTTTGAAGGGTCCAACTTAAGGTATCCCACGCATAAGAAAAACCCGAGAACGTATCATATTTAGTGTTATTTTTAGAAAAGATGTAATAAAATAAAAAATATAAATAGGACAGATAATTATTAAATTTATTTGGTAATGAAAATAATGAAAATAGGAATAAATAAATAGATTTATGTACATAAAACATTTGTAGTATTACATTCTTGAAAATAAAACCACCACATTGATTAATTATTAGGAAATTAAAATTAAATATTAGATATACAACATCAAAGAAGAAACAAAATAAATGCACAATAACCGTAGAATTTATTTAAGCTCAAGGACCTCATCACTCTAGGAGGTTGTAGTAATCCCTTTATTTAATATGGTAACATAATATCTCAAATAGGATAGACTCACATAGAAACCCCCATATAATTATAAAAAGAAGTGTATTTATACTATACATATACTATAAAAAAGAGAATATAAACTCCCGTACAAATTTTCCCCTACTATAAGAATATGATAAGAAGATCTTCAGAAGGGGGATTATGAAATCCAATATTTATTATTTTTTAAAACACAATTATCCATAATGATTTGACACTATGGAAAAAAATCCTAGATGTGATGACCATAATAGGTGCATCAAAGAAGATGATCAAGGATTTAGGAGGTCCTAAAGCTCTCACATAACTCTCTGAAATAGAATCCAACCCACATAGTTCCACTTTTTATTGAACCTTACCTTAATCAACCTATAATTTTTGGATTTATGGTAATGGATACAATTTTATTACATTCTCATTATCTTTTAGATTTAGATTTTTTTAAATAAGAAAATCATTACAATACTCATAGAATAATATCACACAATGTCTGTTTTTTAATAACAATAGGATTATCATGTTTGCAATATTATTTCATTCATGAAACACTATATTCATAAATTCGAATTCAATTTATTCGAAACTAGACTTCATAAAATTTCCTACACATATTTTCACCATGGGAAAAATCTTTTGAAAATTTGGGATGAAAAAAAATCATTTTTAGGGATATATAGTTAAGAAATTTGTTAGTCTAGTATAAAAATGAAAACCCCTAAAATGTTTAGTCTTATAAAATTATTCATTTAAAATATAAAATAAATCCTATCAATATAAAAAATCTTTTTTCAAAAAATTAATCATCTAAATCCCATAGTATAGAAATAACATTCATTGAAGGCATGTTAGATAATTATATTAATAACTCGTGTTCACTCATAAAATAAATAACAGAAACCTGGTTAGTTCAATAAGTGAAACCCCCCAAATTATCTCCCACTTTCATTCCCTTAATGATAAATAAAATTATCTAACACATTAGAGAGTTATATCAGGATCACTCATCATATAATATGTATAAGGAACACTTTCCGTATAACTTGTATTGGGCTCACAAATCATAATCTATAATTCTAAATTACTATATCATAAAAAACATGACTTCTCCATTTCATATAAAATTTCTATAAAATTTATTTTGAACCCATAAGTAAAGAGCATTCTATTTTTACTCAAAATAGGGAGAAATAACCATTTCATTTTAAAAACCCATAAAATGAACAATTTTCAAAATATTGTGGAAATTATTTTATTTGAAAATAACTAAGGAAACAAGTTAAGGAATCATGAAAGAAATGAATATTCATTATGGTGGTAAATTCCATTCATTTCATTAAAGATAAAATGATGATTTCTTTGACACATTTATTAAAAGTACCTCAATTAGAAAATGAAAAGAATATTAATTTTGAAACGATGTAAAGAATGTTAAAGGAATTTGAAGAAGCCCTTTTATAGTTCTTTATGTGTAAATAATAAAATTTTTAAACATTTTAATGAACATGGAAATGGAGTAAAAATATAATAAAAACTCTAAAATATTTAAAATATGGTTCTAAAGAAAAACCCCTTTATAACATTATTAACAATTGAATCAAAAGATCATTGAATGAGATAACATGAAAAAAGGTAGTAATCCCTGTTAAATTTTTTAAATTAATGAGAAAATATGTAAGAACCTGGATCATATTCTCAGGTATGGATCTTGATTTTCGGTGTTTTTGAGAAAAAATGGAGTTTTTAAAAAATCTATGGAGTATATGCCATGTAATTTGGAGTACACATTGTGTACTAGGATGCCATGGGTAGCCGTGTAATAGCTGTGTAACAGATGAGTACATGGCCATGTGAGGTGACGTGGAGGTCGGCTAAAGAAGGGGTCGGTTAAGGAACGTGCATGGCGTGTACATTAAATGAACAATCCATGTAATTATTTACCTATTTGTTAAAATGAATTGGGGTCGCGTCTAACTGCAATTAACACATTCTTCTTGCCTCATTTCATGCAGGATCAATAGGAATCATAGAATCTTATCTGAGCCTCTAATCTGACATCTGTTCTCTGAATAAAATATCTTTGATTGCGTTGGAATCACCTTGGTGAGTTCTTACTTTTTCTAGAGCATCTCATCTTTATTTATCTTCTTTCATGATATAATATATGTTGAACATTTTGGACTTTTATATTGATCAATGAAGTTATAAGTGAAATCAAAGGTTGAGATTCAACTATATCAAGTGTACAACATCGAGGTAGGTGGTTTGTGTCTTTTCGTAGTTGTCTTTGGATTATATATGGAAAAAGCTATAAATACCCTAGTTTAGGGTATTGAGTGTTTTTGAGATTTAACCATGTTTGATTCCTACTATTTTTTTTCTTGATAAATGGTTTAGAATATGCATTATTTTTATTACCTTGTTTTTGGATGTGTTTTCCCATGTTTTTTTTGATATTGTCTATTGGTTCCAGAACTGTTAGTTATGATATTTTGTTCTCCATGCCTAGTTCTGTTAGGATGGGGTCGATATTATATGACATTCTTCCATATGCATTGTAGATGCCTAGCCTTTTATTAGTTGTGATTACATTGGTTGCTGGATATCATTGTGCACGATTGTAGTACACATGGTTATGGGAACCTGTTGTACTTATACCATTAGGGGAATTGACATTGAGGGCTTCCCTAGAGTGTATGTTATACATTTCACATTGCGAAACCATAGGGGGGATTATAGTTGAGTGCTCCTTCAGAGTGTGTATAGTATACCATTACAAGACCAAAGGAGGAATTAAGGTTGAGTTATTCCTCAGAGAGTGTAGTTTAACATTAAAATAGCACAAGAGAAATTTAAGGTGAGTTCTTCCTCCAATAGTCTTTGTATTTGTGAGACCATGGGGTTAGACCATGTTATATTTCTCGTAGGGTCTGTACACATTTATTGTTTTAATAATATGTTGAACCGGAGGGGTAAGACTAAGAGAACTTTCCCAGATGGTTTCTTGTGAAATATTGGTTGCATAATTAATAAATTTAAATTAGGGTAGTTGAAACTATAGGATTCTTTACTTCCGAGTACTTCCTTGTTTATTAATTAATTTTGCATATTACCTGATATATATATTCACTAACAGTTAGTAAACAATCTTTGGTCAGATGCCTACTGGGATTCATCTCACACCCTATTTGGTTAATGCTTTTGGGCCCAAAAAAATAATATTATTGTAGGTATAGATAAGGGAAACTGCCCTTCTACATGAGGTACTTAATGGTTGTGGAGCTGGAGAGCACTGGACCAAGATGAGACTTGTGGTGCTACTAGATTTTACTTGTTTTATTTTTAATTAGGTTTTGTATTGTATTTCCCGCATTGTAGCATGTTTGGATTCTTTCCTAGACATATGTGATATGTATCATTTATATATGTGCTGCAGCTTTTTATTTACTTTCTGTCATCCATTGTTTGCTTATTATATGGTATTATTGCTTCCTCTATTGTATTTTATTGTTATTTTTCTATGTTACTCTACCAATGAGGTCATAGTTTCCCCACATTCACACCCAATTCCCTCACTGATATTCGGTAGCCTCTGGCATTCGAGGAAATGGTCTTGTGGAAATGTGACTGATTGGGTACAGGGAACCTTTGGGTGGAACCCAGAACCCGGACCCTAAAATGTGGTATCAAAAGTAAAATCATATCTTGTTTGAATTACTGTTTGGAGCCTATATATAGGGATATGAAGGAATAAGTTTGTTCTAATAATTTGTTCTCCGTAGTAGCTAACCCGTGTATAAGTATAATCCAATATTCCTTAGATATTGCAATTTTCTTGTTTTTCAATTTTTATAATTGATTTTATTTCATCATTAGGTGATTCACATGATTTGTCCAATTATCATTGATATTATTGAGATTCTATTTCTATTAAAACCTGATGAAATAAGTTTATTCCATCTCATGCATCATATAGGCACTTGTTATAGATCACATCTCATGTGTTCTTGTCATTCTATTTAGGGTGCATTCCTAACAGCATGTTGTTCTAAGTGATATAATACCTACAATTTGATAGGGTATTGATAATATATAATGTTTCCTTGTAATGGGTTCCAAAATTTTGTCCATGAGGTTTTATGGGCCCTCATGGATCAGAATTTGGTGGATCATGTGATTGATTGCACTGTTTTACTTGTGATATACATGAATATGATGCCCTGATTTGATTCAAGGGGAGTATGGGCCCCCACAGATCATAATTTGACACTTCAATGTTTTTTAGTGTTTAATAGGGGTTTAGAGTAGATTATGAAACTTACTATCCATAAAAACCCAGAATACACGGTGTGTAGTGATGAATACATGTCACGTGTCCTTCTATTCAAGAAGGAAATTTTTTTCTTGAGTACATGTCTTGTACTATATATACATGTTCTGTACTTCTTCACCTTGTGACTAAATGTGTGGGAAAATACACGTGGTTGGGTTTTGTTTGGTGGAACATGCCGTGTACTGGTAGTACATGTTGTGTTATAGTGACCATGTATCCTGCCGTGTGACAGATGACACAAATGGATGGAACACAAGTAGTACATGTTGGGTTCATCTTGAACATGTCGTGTGAAGTTGACCATATTTTTGGTCATGTGACTAACAATATGGGTCAGTGAAATACTTCTAGTAGACATTGTGTCTAGCATAAACATGATGTGTAGTTTTGTTCTTTGAGAACCGTGTGTTTTAGTCATGTAGAGAAACTCAGGAGGGGGGGGGGAGATTCGAGTATAGATCAAGTCAAAGGATAACACACCATGTGTATGGGGGTGTTACATGACCACGGTTGGAAGAAGTACACACACATGTAAAGACTTAATGGAACATGCCATGTAGGGTTCATACATGTTGTGTATCCATTTTTTGAAAAAACTATGTATGGTTCATACACGTTGTGTATCCATGTTTTGAAAAACATGATTGTTTTATTTATCATATTCCATTAATGAACTTATAATATTGATTACATAATAATCTTGAACTGAGGTGTGCACTTAACCTTGAAGATTCATGCCACTGATATGTCCTCTAGTTATACACCAAATATAGGGAAGCGATCAGATAATGGACATGGAAGATCATGAACTACCAGCAGATCCTCCTGTCGTGCATGTCTTGGCACCAGCTGTCATTCCAGATATAGGATCTGATGCACAATTCCCAGAAGGATTCTCGAGGTTAATGTTTACCTTCTTGGGAGTACCGCATCCTACACCATCTTTGGCAGATTTGACGCGAGTATTTCAGTATTAACATCCTCCCACTTTCTTAGGAGGTGGAGGACCTGAGGCTACAGAGTCATTGTTAGAAGCCATGATGTCTATCTTCGAGCATCTGGAGACGCCTCCAGAGAGTTGGGTGAAACTCACTACATACATACTTTGGGATTTTACCAAGATATTATGGGATGTGATATCAAATTCGGGACACCAACGAGTTAGGGCTTGGGATGAGTTCCAGTGGACCTTCTATGACTAATTTTACCCGAAGACTTTGAGTTCATTCTGAGCCCAAGAGTTTATGAGTTTGGAGCAAGGTACACTCTTAGTCATGGAGTATTCATCTCGCTTTATAGGGTCATGGGGCATGTTAGGATTTTTCACTGGAGAAGACAAAGTAGAAATCGGATCCCAGATCCTTTATGGGTAGAGGTACGATTTTGGTTGCCTCATTTTTAGCTTCTGCTCTTTTCGACATAGGGGATTCCTATAGTTTTATATATTTTCCTATTGTGTAGAGCCTTGTGCTTTGTATCTTCATTTCGGCCATTATCATGGTGTTGGAAACATTGTTGGGGATTATAGAAGCTCTTGTATGTCATTGCAAACACTTCGCTCTTGTGGTTAGTGGGTGTCACTTCTGATGGGACTTTTAAGTCTTAGAGATGACGGACTATGACGTCATTCTCAGAATGGACTGGTTAGTTCCCTTCTACAAATTTATTGATTTCTATATCCATAGAGTGAGTTTAACATCACCAGAGGTTGGGTCCTTTATACAAAAGGGTGGGTGGGATGTCCAGGCAAGCAGAGCTGGACCTGAGCATCATTGGTTGGGAGGAGTTATAACCCATATTTCTAGTCTTTATCTAGATGACCAAGGGACTTCACATATGTAATTTCCTCTAGTGGTGGATTGTTTCAGGGATGTCTCTATAGAGGATTTTTCAGGATTTCCTCCAGGGCAAGAGTTATATTTGTCTATTGATCTTGTTCTTGGAGTTGCACTAGTGTGAATTCTTTCTTTTAAGATGGCTACACCAAAGTTACAAGAGCTCAAGAATCAGTTAGAGGAGTTACAAGAAATGGGTTTCATCCAACCCAATATTTCTCCTTGTGGTTTGCAAGTCCATTTTGTAGAGAAGGCAGACAGTATCCTTAGAATTTGTGTGGATTACCGGAAGCTGAGCTAGTTAATGGTCAGTAACTGATATCCCTTGTGAAGGATTGATGATCTCTTTGATTATATTTGAGGAGCATGGGTGTTCTAGAAGATTTAATTGATATCCTATTATAATCAGTTTCACATTATACCATAAGAAATATACCTCTTATATCCTTTCTGAGCAGGTATAGTCTATACGAATATGTGGTTATGTCATTCAGTATCAAAAACATTCCTGCAACATTTATGGCACTGATGAACCGAGAATTCAATCCATAAATATACTCATTTGTGGGGGTTTTTTTGGATGATAACTTGGTTTACTCTCACACTCGACACGACCATGCTACCCATCATGAGAATGTTTTGACTACACTTAGAGAGCAGCGGCTAAATACTAAGCTCTCAAAATGACACTTTTGGATGGACCATATTCACTTCTTGGGACATGTTATCCCTAAACAAGGAGTATCAGTAGAGCTAGAGAAACTGAGATAAGTATTTTCCTGGGTGCAGCCGAATATATTCATTGAGTTATAGAGTTTTCTAGGGATGTTTGGTTACTATATACGTTTTATATAAGACTTTTCATGCTTAGAAACACCACTGTCTGGCCTAACTAAGAAGGGTGTGAAGTACATGTGGATAGATTCCTACAATTCAGCCTTCCAGGAGCTGAAAGGTAGGTTTACATCAGCACTGATACAAATTTTTCTAGATCAAGTCAAGAGATATACTATTTACTATGATACATCATGTATCAGGTTGGGAGCAGTGCTTATGTAGGGGGATGTAGTCATTGCGTATGGGCCTCAGTAGTTGTGGCCTGTAACACCCCAAGATTTCATAGTGTGTTATTTCTTCAAAATAATTCAATAACTTGCACTACACGCAACACCGAGTTCAATTTCACCATGACTTACCAAAAAAAAAGCCATTAAAAGAGGTCATGAATAGTATTAACTAAATTTTAAACTTTATAATTTTAGAATCCATATTATGAGTTTCTTAGTCATAATGCAAGAACAGATTCATTTTCAGTATTGCACTTTTAACAACTTTTAGTGAAACCTTTTTAAATACAATATTTTAAACTTTTTGACTAAATGGAGACATAAAAAAATTTAAAATGAAACTTCCCAAGCTTCCACAGTATTCTATCCTTTGAATAAAACAGTAGCGTGTGTTGTACGCAACTTCGAGTTTTAACACACACCACAACCAATCAAACTGGCCGTTATGAATAGTAATACCTAAATTTTGAAATAATATATATTTTATATTTTGAAATGGACTTAATTTTTGGATTCGGAATATCGAATTTAGCCTAAGGTGAAATTTTGGTACTTTTCGGATAACTTTCATATTTTGATGAATAGTGAAAATTACTAAATTTTAATTAAAAACAACTTTTTTAATAAAAATAATTAATAGTGATAAATTCTGAATTTGAGTGGTTTTAAAGTATATTTAGAATATATTTTTACAATTTAATATAATTTTGGTCATTAGACAAAATTTTACAATTAAACCGAACATAAACAAGTGTCAATCTTTTGATAGTTATTATCTCTTAAAAACACGCTTTTTGTTTTGACAGCGGGAATTAATTTTAAATTAATTTCTGCCACTTCTGTTTTTTGAATTTAGAAAAATGGATTCCATATTTGGAATCAGGATGTTCAAATTGTGTAAATATCTAACTTTTATTTTTAGACATTTTGAATAATTACTACGGTAAATATTTTATTTACCATGGTTAAGGGTAAATCCGGTAAATAAGGGTTAAAAAATAATATTATAATAATACTAAATTACCCTAAAACGTGTCTTAACCCTATTGGTTGATACAGGGTCGACCACGGGCATCTTTGGGTCGATTTTGGGACCCCATGGATCCACTTGTAAGTGATAATGACACTTTATTTTAATTAAGTCAAAATGAATACAAAAATGACACAAGCATATATCTTTTAGAAAAACAATTGTTACATAGGGTTATATAAGTTGGATTTTAGATTATAAATATTCATTAGAAAGATAAAAAGATTTCCTACATAATGGTATTTTATTTATAATTTTTAGACATTATATAATTTATTTTATTTATGACACAATGATGATGCATTAATTACTATAATAGTGAAAAATTAAAATAATTGATATTATAAATACCCAAAAAAATATAATATGAAACTTTTAATGAATTAAACTAATTTTCTAGGATAATATGATATATTAGGATTTATTTAATTGACTTTGTTCGAAGTAATCAATCTTTTATGAGTTTCAAAAAAATCAACTATTGAATAGTGTCAAAATTGACATAAAAGAGTTCTTAAAACAAATATTATATTATTAATTGATATTAAATTCCTAAAAATCTAAGGTTCGGCCAAGAGACTAATATCAGTATAGGTTCATCATTAATGGACCACTTTGGGGTCGCTTGGATGTTTATAGTAAGTTTATTAACCATATTATATAAAAATACAAAGAGACATTGTAAAAGTGAAACTAATTAACTTAGAGTTAATACTTAAAGATAAGGTTAATATAAGTACCCAAACCTGTCTAAATTCTATTGGTTGAGTGTTTTGCGACCTATCCCCACCTTAGCCTTTGAATAGTCAACTTTGGAGCCATTTTAAACCTAATATGAATTTATTATAAATTAATATTTCTAGCTTTTCCAAAGGTGCCCCTCACCCCTCTTATAAAAGGGCACTCCTCCTTCTCATTTAGTCACACCTTCAAAGCCTTTTGGTTCGGCCAAACTCTGCCCAAATACTCTCCCAACATCCCTCACTACAACCTAGAGGCCTTAGTTTGATCAGAAAGCCAACCTAAGGAGCCCTTTTGATCAAATCAAAAGGAAGAACCCGAAGAAGAGGTAATGATTTCACCACCCTTCTCCAAGTTCATTTCTTCTTCCACTTCTTCTTCCTTTGTTCTTACCATTCTAAAATAATAACTCCAGTATCTCACATATACTGTGATGTTATTATAAATATGGTACAACCATATTCAGTATTCTATCCACCCTTTGAATAACATGTCACCATACGTGCGTACGTACGGCTTACCGTCTCCACGTCGTGGTGTAATTGTTATTCAATATAATATTATTTGGATGGGTATAATAATGATGTGTAACTCATGTAAATAATAAATATAACATGTTAATAATTCTGTATATATGATGTACCATCCATTTATATATTATTTTAATATCAAAATAATGATATTGTCGCTCGTGCGTACGTACGGACTACCGTCTCCACGAACGCGATGAGATTCATTCTCGATCATATCCATTCAAGTATAATTATCATTTGATGATTTAAAAATGATGTTTAAGGACTAGATATCATTCTGGATATGAATAAGATACAACAACCATGGCTTATGTAACAAAACATATAAAATAAAATGAGTAAGTTAACTCCCGAAACGACGATAATTCTAAGATATTATTAACAAATCAATGTTAAAAGATCATATATGATATCATATTAATATATATGATTCTTGTATAATTTAATAACAACTATTTCACCATTATACAGGTGGTTAACCTACCCCAACCAAGGAAAAGTACAAGGTAAGGGTTTACTTTACAACCTCTTCATTATCCAAGGTTGTTTATACGTAATAATCTACTGGGATCTCTTTATCATCCACATCCATGTTTCTTAAAAATGTATTTCAAAACATTTTTACTTTTTACAAGAATATGGGTTAAAGTCATTTATACCCTTGTTTGACTTTTTATAAGAGGTTTATAAAGGAATCTTTCCGTCTTTTTCAAAACAAGGTCCTTTTTAACCTTTTTGACAGAATTGAGGTAAGAATGTTTTTTTAACTTATACGGCGGGTGCGGTTATTTTACGCCGTTATAAAATCTTCAAAGCTTTCCTTACAAGCTTATAAGATTATTTTTAAAGAAAATGTTTTATTTTATATGGATATTAAATTATTTCAAAATAAAAGGAGATATTTCTTTAAAAAGAAATTTGATTTCATCTATGTCAACATCCTTTGATGTATTTTATGATTATTTGAAGTTGATTTATTATGATACAAAACTTCTATATTGTATTGAAGGTTTTGTGATATGTTTGACTGTGGATGTGCTATTTTTATACCATTCATAGTTTATGGTGAAAGTATTGACATTTCGTATGCTAGTTTTAATACGAATGTTTATGTTATATTTAAACCTTTTCATATGGGAATTCATTAGACTTAATAAGTGACGGGTGGAGCCCGCTATAGCTCCTCGATGCATCGGTAGGTCTCATGAGACAAACTAGTGTCTTGGCACAAGGCCTTGACAAAATCTTATTTGTAGTCTTGGCACGAGGCCTTGGCTATGTGGTTATGATAGTATGGCATTATGCATTCCAACATTATGAAAGTGGTTATTGATTTTTCATGTGATTATTCGATTACTAGAATATCCATGTGAACAAGTAAATGGAATTTTTTCATTTTACTTTTGCCATACTATGTTGAAGTTCAAGTTTAAAAGGCTTTTGTTTTAGTAATTCATTGCCTTAAATGTTTATGCTTATTTTTGAATGTTCCGCTATATTGTTATCCTTACTGGGCATTTGAGCTCACCCCTTTTCTATGTTTTATTTTTCCCAGGATGTGAAGATGTAAGTTATGAATGACCTACAGGGATATTACGAGGGGATTATAGTGTAGACTGTGGAAACATTATGTTGTTGTATTAGTTTTTCATTTTATGATGTAATGTAAAACTAATGAATATATCTAGTGTTTCCAAGGCTACTAAACCAATCGGTCTTTCGAGATTTGATCTTTCTTGTGATCATGCCAATGTTACGAAGTAATGCACCGACTCTGGGTAACTGGGGTCGGGGCGTTACAGTTGGTATCAGAGAAAGTTTAGTACAAACCTTGGAAGCTAGATTTAGATAAACTCTGATTAGAGCACGTAGGCCTAAGATGAACATTGAGGATTAGTATAGAAGAACTTCCTAGAATTTTGGTATTGTAGAGATTTTGTGAGTTTTCCGAGCAATACATCCCTGTCTGGATACGAGCAGGTAGAGGCGGCTCTGGCACAGATGTACCTAGGGGTAAAACCCGAAAACACCGCTTTGAGCTAGAATCGAACAGGAACTGGTGCACGACAACGGGCCTTGCTGCACTCTTGGTTACGACACTCCCGGGGGATATGCTTAGGATAACTCTCATTTTCTTTACAAATAATTTTGAAGGGTTTATGAGTATATACTTCCTTAAAGAAAACATTCTTATGATTATGGATTATATCCATAAATAGTTCAATTTATGTTAAGTGTTTTATAAGTATGGGATTATGTATTTTGATTCATAAACTGATCTAGTTTATGCCATTGTTTAGAAATGGCGCCCAGTAGAAGGAATGAGAACTCCGGAAATGCACATGATCCAAAGAGAAGGAAGGATCATATCTTTCATGGTCTTAAGCTAGAATTTATAAGAGAAATAGTCTCCCATGTATTATCATCATATGAAGAAATAATATCATGTATTGATAAGATAAGTAAAGAGATTACTGAGTCCTATGGCTTTGAAGGGAAGCAAGAGAATAAAAGTATAGAAGAGAGAAAGATGGATAAAGGGAAGAGGGAAAAGAAGAATTTTCCCATATGTGGTAACTGTGGAAAGAAACACCCTGGAACTTTCCTGAAAGGAATGGGAGTTTGTTATAAGTGTGGAGGAAAAGGGCACAAAGTACGTGACTGCAAGGGTAAGAAAATGGTTACAAATGTACAATGCTTCATTTGAAAGGAGTTTGGACACTACGCGAACCTATGTCCCAGTCATCAGACTATGACGCAAATGATGCTATTGGATAATAATCAAGTTATGATACTACCACAGATGAAGAGGAATGATTAGAGTTCTTATGTTGATTATGTCAATTGAGTGTTGTATCAACAATGTACTTGTTATAATAATTATGGAGTATATAAGGATTGTACTGCAGTACTATTTCATTAAGGACTTGAGATTGTGTGGAACAATGAAAAGTGACTCAATAGCAGGATAAATTTTTGGAAAATATATGGTTGAGAGAATGATAAACCATAATATAGTTCTGATACCGAGGTAGTGATTTTCGAATAATACATGATTATTTTGGAAAAAATATATTGGATATTCTTGACTACCTTGGAACTGATTAATGATTTGTATATTCCATCATTGTTGGCGTTTAAAACATTTTTGGATTGATGATGTATATCCAGCATTCTATATGGAATAAGGGAGCATGAATGTAATCAATAAGGAATATGGTAATACATGATGAAGGTATTCATATGCTATTACGGGGTAAAAAGGATCTATATTATGTTTACCTTCCTTATAAATGTTAGACTGTGAGTTTGGACAGAAGTATTTTGGATAGTTCTAGTTTGGATTATTTTGGATTGCCATAAAAGGACAACCCGGAGGTCGGGCGGCAACCCGTCGCGTCCGGCAAGGCTGCGAGACTTGAACCCGCAACCGAAGTGCGACAAGGGTGTATCACCTACCACTGGACCATGAGATGTCCTGGATTAAATAATGTAGTTTTTATTAAAATATCATGTAGATGAATTATAAATTAGTTTATTTTGGAACCCTATACGAATAGTGTAAATAGAATTTTTTTTACATTCTATTATCTTTTAGAGTGAAAGATGAGTTTGTGGTAGAAATTTATTAATGGATAAAACTCTAATTATAAAGTAATTATATCTCCTTATGATCTTAGCCAATCTCATAAATAAATTCCTCAATATTAAGAAAAACAACTTTGAACAAAAATGTTTTCCTAGATGGTACCTTAAATCATCACTAATTTATGGATTTGGGATTGTTGGCCTTTTTATAGCCATGTTCTCTACCACTCTCCATCAGATAATTGATGGTTAGATTTTTCTTCCATATCCATATTTTCCTACATGTAACCCTAGTATGTGTTATTTTCGGTAATCTTCATACTTTCGACTCTTTATTTTAAATAGAGGCCTCATTAATTCATTTTTCGATGTGGGATTTCAACTAGGATATTTTGAAACGTCAAAAATTTGTTATCCTAATACCCTATTTTTTGTTGAACTGATGGTATTTCAATTCATCATAGATTGATGAATTTAAGGAACTCAATTTTATACTTGTTTGTGATTGATGACCTCAATCACTACCTATAAATATTTACGTTTTTCCTCCGATTATATGTCTCCAATTTCCACCAATGTTCTCCTAATCGAGATCATAATTTGGTGGTGACCCTTTGATTTCTCTTTTCCTCATATTAAGACTAAATTTTAGTAACCCAATTTCCGATGTGGGTTTTCCCACAAATATATTTTCTACTTTCAACCTTTTATTTTCGAAGAACAATTTCAAATTGCGAGGACGCAATTTATTGAAGGAGGGGAGAATGTAACACCCCAAGATTTCATAGTGTGTTATTTCTTCAAAATAATTCAATAACATGCACTACACGCAACACCGAGTTCAATTGCACCATGAATTACCAAAAAAAATCCATTAAAAGAGGTCAT
Source organism: Viscum album (assembly GCA_963277665.1). Lineage (NCBI taxonomy): Eukaryota > Viridiplantae > Streptophyta > Magnoliopsida > Santalales > Viscaceae > Viscum > Viscum album. The sequence continues at coordinate 1,059,441,165 of OY728120.1, read as the reverse complement.
GAATAGTATTAACTAAATTTTAAACTTTATAATTTTAGAATCCATATTATGAGTTTCTTAGTCATAATGCAAGAACAGATTCTTTTTCAGTATTGCACTTTTATAAACTTTTAGTGAAACCTTTTTAAATACAATATTTTAAACTTTTTGACTAAATGGAGACATCAAAAAATTTAAAATGAAACTTCCCAAGCTTCCACAGTACGCTTTCCTTTGAATAAAACAGTAGTGTGTGTTGTACGCAACTTCGAGTTTTAACACACACCACAACCAATCAAAGTGACCGTTATGAATAGTAATACCTAAATTTTGAAATAATATATATTTTATATTTTGAAATGCACTTCATTTTTGGATTCAGAATATCAAATTTAGCCTAAGGTGAAATTTTGGTACTTTTCGGATAACTTTCATATTTTGATGAATAGTGAAAATTACTAAATTTTAATTGAAAACAACTTTTTTAATCAAAATAATTAATAGTGATAAATTGTGAATTTGAGTGGTTTTAAAGTATATTTAGAATATATTTTTACAATTTAATATAATGTTGTTCATTAGACAAAATTTTACAATTAAACCAAACATAAACAAGTGTCAATCTTTTGATAGTTATTATCTCTTAAAAACACGCTTTTTGTTTTGACAGCGGGAATTAATTTTAAATTAATTTCTGCCACTTCTGTATTTGGAATTTAGAAAAATTGATTCCATATTTGGAATCAGGATGTTCAAATTGTGTAAATAGGTAACTTTTATTTTTAGACATTTTGAATAATTACTACGGTAAATATTTTATTTACCATGGTTAAGGGTAAATCCGGTAAATAAGGGTTAAAAAATAATATTATAATAATACTAAATTACCCTAAAACGTGTCTTAACCCTATTTGTTGATACATGGTCGACCATGGGCATCTTGGGGTCGATTTTGGGACCCCATGGATCCACTTGTAAGTGATAATGACACTTTATTTTAATTAAGTCAAAATGAATACAAAAATGACACAAGCATATATCTTTTAGCAAAACAATTTTTACATAAGGTTATATAAGTTGGATTTTAGATTATAAATATTCATTAGCAAGATAAATAGATTTCCTACATAGTGATATTTTATTTATAATTTTTAGACATTATATAATATATTTTATTTATGACACAATGATGATGCAGTAATTACTATAATAGTGAAAAATTAAAATAATTGATATTATAAATACCCAAATAAAATATAATATGAAACTTTTAATGAATTAAACTAATTTTATAGGATAATATGATATATTAGGATTGATTTAATTGACATTGTTCGAAGTAATCAATCTGTTATGAGTTTCACAAAAATCAACTATTGAATAGTGTCAAAATTGACATAAAAGAGTTCTTAAAACAAATATTATATTATTAATTGATATTAAATTCCTAAAAATCTAAGGTTCGGCCAAGAGACTTATATCAGGATAGGTTCATCATTAATGGACCACTTGGGGGTCGCTTGGATGTTTATAGTAAGTTTATTAACCATATTATATAAAAATACAAAGAGACATTGTAAAAGTGAAACTAATTAACTTAGAGTTAATACTTAAAGATAATGTTAATATAAGTACCCAAACCTGTCTAAATTCTATTGGTTGAGTGGTTTTCGACCTATCCCCACCTTATCCTTTGAATAGTAAACTTTTGAGCCATTGGAAACCTAATATGAATTTATTATAAATTAATATTTCTAGCTTTTCCAAAGGTGCCCCTCACCCCTCTTATAAAAGGGAACTCCTCCTTCTCATTTCTTCACACCTTCAAAGCCTTTTGGTTCGGCCACACTCTGCCCAAATACTCTCCCAACATCCCTCAATAAAACCTAGAGGCCTTAGTTTGATCAGAAAGCCAACCTAATGATCCCTTTTGATCAAATCAAAAGGAAGAACCCGAAGAAGAGGTAATGATTTCACCACCCTTCTCCAAGTTCATTTCTTCTTCCACTTCATCTTCCTTTGTTCTTACCATTCTAAAATAATAACTCCAGTATCTCACATATACTGTGATGTTATTATAAATATGGTACAACCATATTCAGTATTCTATCCACCCTTTGAATAACATGTCACCATAGGTGCGTACGTACGGCTTACCGTCTCCACGTCGTGGTGTAATTGTTATTCAATATAATATTATTTGGATGGGTATAATAATGATGTGTAACTCATTTAAATAATAAATATAACATGTTAATGATTCTGTATATATGATATACCATCCATTTATATATTATTTTAATATCAAAAGAATGATATTGTCGCTCGTGCGTACGTACGGACTACCGTCTCCACGAACGCGATGAGATTCATTCTCCATCATATCCATTCAAGTATAATTATCATTTTATGATTTAAAAATGATGTTTAAGGACTAGATATAATTCTGGATATGAATAAGATACAACAACCATGGCTTATGTAACAAAACATATAAAAGAAAATGAGTAAGTTAACTCCCGAAACGAGGATTATTCTAAGATATTATTAACAAATCAATGTTAAAAGATCATATATGATATCATATTAATATATATGATTCTTGTATAATTTAATAACAACTATTTCACCATTATACAGGAGGTTAACCTACCCCAACCAAGGAAAAGTACAAGGTAAGGGTTTACTTTACAACCTCTTCATTATCCAAGGTTGTTTATACGTAATAATCTACTGGGATCTCTTTATCATCCACATCCATGTTTCTTAAAAATGTATTTCAAAACATTTTTACTATTTACAAGATTATGGGTTAAAGTCATTTATACCCTTGTTTGACTTTTTATAAGAGGTTTATAAAGGAATCTTTCCGTCGTTTTCAAAACAAGGTCCTTTTTAACCTTTTCGACAGAATTGAGGTAAGAATGTTTTTTTTAACTTATACGGCGGGTGCGGTTATTTTACGCCGTTATAAAATCTTCAAAGCTTTCCTTACAATCTTCTAAGATTATTTTTAAAGAAAATGTTTTATTTTATATGGATCTTAAATGATTTCAAAATAAAAGGAGATATTTCTTTAAAAAGAATTTTGATTTCATCTATGTCAACATCCTTTGATGGATTTTAAGATTATTTGAAGTTGATTTATTATGATACAAAACTTCTATATTGTATTGAAGGTTTTGTGATATGTTTGACTGTGGATGTGCTATTTTTATACCATTCATAGTTTATGGTGAAAGTATTGACATTTCGTATGCTAGTTTTAATACGAATATTTATGTTATATTTAAACCTTTTCATATGGGAATGCATTGGACTTAATAAGTGACGGGTGGAGCCCGCTATAGCTCCTCGATGCATCGGTAGGTCTCATGATACAAACTAGTGTCTTGGAACAAGGCCTTGACAAAATCTTATTTGTAGTCTTGGCACGAGGCCTTGGCTATGTGGTTATGATAGTCTGGCATTATGCATTCCAACATTATGAAAGTGGTTATTGATTTTGCATGTGATTATTAGATTAGTAGAATATCCATGTGAACAAGTAAATGGCATTTTTTTCATTTTACTTTTGCCATACTATGTTGAAGTTCAAGTTTAAAAGGCTTTTGTTTTAGTAATTCATTGCCTTAAATGTTTATGCTTATTTTTGAATGTTCCGCTATATTGTTATCCTTACTGGGCATTTGAGCTCACCCCTTTTCTACGTTTTATTTTTCCCAGGATGTGAATATGTAAGTTATGAATGACCTGCAGGGATATTACGAGGGGATTATAGTGTGGACTGTGGAAACATTATGTTGTTGTAGTAGTTTTTCATTTTATGATGTAATGTAAAACTTATGAATATATCTAGTGTTTCCAAGGATACTAAACCAATCGGTCTTTCGAGATTTGATCTTTCTTGTGATCATGCCAATGTTACGAAGTAATGCACCGACTCTGGGTAACTGGGGTCGGGGCGTTACATGGCCACATGAGAGGAATTACCTTATACATGATCTTGTGTTGGCTATAGTTTTTCAAGCTTTACGTTGTTGGATACATTATCATTTGGGAGATAATTTTGTGGTTTTCACTCAACACAAAATTCTCTAGTATATCTTTACCCAGCACGATCTAAATTTTAGACAGTGAAGGTTGGATGAGTACCTTCATTCCTTTGGCTTTGACCTTGCTTACACGCCTGGGAAAGGAAATGCAGTGGGTGATGTGTTGAGTTAGATGACTCAAATACAGGCAGTTTAGGATGCCAGTAGTGAGTGGTAGATTATGGATTTGTTCTCTAAGAATCATTTGGAGGTTCACGATAGACAGTAGGAGATGTTTCTTTCTTATGTAGCTATTACATATACTCTATTTGATCGAGTATGAATGAGGAAGCTATCATATTCAGAAGGCCTAGTTCTATAGGGGAGTGTGTTAGGAGAGGACCCCACCCCTGGATGGACAGTAAGTGTGGATGAGATATTTCATTTTCTTGGGCGCGTATGGGTGTCTGAAGACTTACACAAAGAGATGATGCAGGATTTTCATTCATCAGTTGGGGTAGTTCATCCTGGTATCACCAATATGTATAGTGATCTACACCATTGGTATTGGTGGCCATTAAGGAAGAGTGATGTTTCTATTTTTTTCAAGAGATGTTCCACCTCTCAGTCGATGAATGAGGAGAATCAGTGACCAGAAGTGATTTTTCAGCAGTTACCAATTCCTGAGTGGAAGTTGAATGATGTCGCGATGGGCTTCGTGATATGGTTTCTGAGGTTTCCTTGAGGGAATGATGATGTTCGGGTTGTCATCGACAAACTCACAATGGTTTCACAATTAATACCAATCAAGGAGACCTTTAGTGTTGATGATCTTGTAAGGTTATACATCTAGGATATTGTAGGATTTCATGGGGTTACACACTCCACTGTTTCAGATAGGTATTCCCATTTTACATCACATTTCTGGAAAGGGTTGTAGAAGGATTTGGGTACACAGGTACTTCTGAGTAAAACAAAACATACCCTGATAGATGTCCAATATGAGCGTATGATTCTAGTGTTGGAGGACATGTTTCGAGCTTGCGTCCTAGATGTTGGAGGTTCTTGGGAGAATCACATACCTCTAGTGGAGTTTTCCTACAATAATAGTTTTCAAGTGACTATTCAGATGGCACAATATTAGGCTTTGTATGATAGGCCATTCTAATCACCCCTATGTTGGATGCAAGAAGGAGAGGCACCTATGCTAGGACATCATATTGTCTAGGAGACCATAGAGCATGTGGAGTTGATTCAGAAGAGGACAACTACTATACAGTCGTGTCAAAATTCTTATGCTGATAGATGGAGAAAACATCTAGAGTTTGAGGTTGGGGATCAGGTTTTCTTATTTGTCGCACCAAGGATGAGACGGAGGAGGATTATGAGACAAGGAATTCTTTCACCGATATATGTCAGGCCATTTGAGGTTTTCGAGAGAGTTAGCCCAGTTTATTATCCAATGAAGTTACCTCAGTGGTACTGGGTTATGCATGATGTATTCCACATTTATCAGTTGTGGAATTTCTCCTTTGACCTATCTCATTTCTTTAAACTTGATAAGGTTGAGTTAGAGGTGGACACATCATTTGAGGAGAAACATATTCGGATATTTGATCGTAGATCAAATGTTCTCTATGGACTGTCTATTCCTCTAGTACGGGTGTTATGGCAGCATAGGTGAGTATAGGACAAGACTTGTGAAAGGGAGAACGAAATGTAATCACAGTGACTGGAGATATTTGAGTATTGTTCATTATCGCCACATTGTTATAGAAATTTCAGGATTAATTTCTTTAAAGGGGGGAGTTTGTGAGAACCTGCATCTTCTTTTCAGGTATGGATCTTGATTTCAGGTGTTTTTTAGAAAAAGGGGAGTCATAGAAAATTTATGGAGTACACATTTTGTACTTAGGAGTATATTTCATGTACCCGGTTGCTATGAGTAGTCATGTATAGGTAGTGTAATGGTCGAGTACATAGTCATGTGAGGTGACTAGGAGGTCGCCTAATGTGGGGGTCAGTTGAGGCATGTACACAATGTAACAACCCGAAATTTTGAATAAATATTGTTTCCTAATTTTATGTGCTATTTTATTTTTATACTCAACAAAAATGTTTCATTTGATAACATCAGTATAATTAAAATGATACTGTTGTTTTTTGACTGTTATATGACCATTGGTCAATATGACCACTGGAAACTAAACGTTTTGATTATTGTCTCCAAATACAAGTAATCTTGGTTAATTAATATAGAAAGAAGATTTGATGGCCTCACCCAGTAGTCTTGGACCAATCGAAGCCCATCTAACAGAACTTGGGAAGGAGGTAGCACCACTGGGCTTTCCTCTGGACCAAACCCAAGCTGAACTTCATCGTATAAAGCTAGAATGGGATCGCCTTCGCGAGAAGTTCAAACTGATAGAAATTACTACTCGTGCGATGTTGGCCGAGCCTCCCTCGGATTCTCTCACCTTAGCACACCATACACTTAGGTCCTATGCTGGTGTGATAAGGGGCTATGTAAGGAGACCGTAACTGCCTTGTGTAATCCTTTTTTTTAAATAAAATTTGGGATTTCTTCTTATGATGAAGATTATGAATTTTCAAATGACCGGAAAAATATTGTATGCATATTTTTGACGAATTTTAGAAAAAGGATATTTTAAAAATGGTTGTGTAAACCTTAAATAATTAAAAATTTTAATGATTTTCGAAAAATGGTCTTCTACAATTATGTTCAGTACGAAATTTAGAGTCTAATAAGATGAACTTAATTTTTGATGAATAGTAAATTATGAATAGTGATTTTATGATTAGGATTAGTAATGTGTCCAAATGGATTAGTAATCTCACTTAAAGAAAGTATTAATATAATCTAGGCACCTTGATTAAGTAATGTGATTCAATAAAATGGTTAAATAACGGTTTCATAAATTATTATTCAAGTATTAGTTTTTTTCGGGTGAATAGTGTTTTTTAATTAAAAATTTAATTAAAAATATTTAGATAATTATTTTTTATAAAACGGATTTCATTTTTGAACTCAGAGCTCCGATATTATGCTATGGTAATTATTGGGGTTTTTTTCTGAAAAAATGAATTTTCGGTGAATAGTGTTTTTATTTAAAAATTAAATTAAAAATATTTAGAAAATTATTCTTCTAAAATGGAGTTCATATTTGTAATCAGAGCGTTGATATTTGGTTAAGGTGAAATTTTGGGATTATTCTGAGAAAGTTGAATTTTCGATGAATAGTGAAAATACAGTTTTTAAGTTACGGGTGTTTAATGACATCATTAAATGATGTTGTAAGTTTGAAATCAATATGTTAGAATTATGAATAGTGAGATAAGGTATGAGGTGTCCCAAGTGGCCAATACCATGGGCAAATACCATGGGCAGGCCCATGGTTTTGCCAAAACCACTAATGAGGTGTCCCTTTGCCATTAATGCCTTGTCCCCTCACTTTCCCTATAAATACCAAGACATCCTCTCATCCATTCGACTCCCCACTCTCCCCCAACGAAGTTCTGGTCTCATTACCTTCCAAGGAGTCCTCCCATGGTTCCCCCAAGCCCTCAAGGTCCAATCCTTTGAGTTTTAAGAGTTATGTTTTAAGGTAAGGGATCCAACCTTTCTCTTTCATTTCAAGTAATCTCTTTTATGTCATTCATTTTATGCTCCATGTTATTATGTGGGAGGATGTTCTTTTATACTCCTCTTAATGCCCTTTTCATGTTCATATAATGAGAGATCCCCTCTTACTCTCATTATTTCGTTTTATGAAGTTTTAATTGGCGCCGTTAGGCTGCCGAAGTTTTTGTAACGGATTCATTCTCCCTTCTCATTTTTCAAGATCTATTTTCATGTAAAGTATTTCAAGTTCCTTTTTTTTATGTTGGGGTATGATCTCTAAATTTACCATACAGATATTTTATGATCATATGATGAGTGACCCCATTTGATCTCATCAATTCAGTATTTTGATGTTTTAAGTGGCACCGTTAGGCTGCCAAATTTTCATAAGAGAAATCTAATTTTTTTTTCTTCCTTCCATGTTTTTCATTTCAAATGGTATGTCCTTGAACTTTCATTACCATGATCATGTATCCTTCATATTCTGTCCATCTACTGTTTTATGGGTCATTTATGAATGTTTGACCCATTTTCCCTCTCTTTTAAATGTCTTCTAAAACCTCGTAACATAGCCGTTATGCTGCAGAATTTCCGTCTCAAAATGTCTCTCTCTTTTTCTAAAGTTCTTTTATATTATTAAGTGAATACTCAAAGATCTTTCTTCCAAAGGGGTATTCACATATATACCAAAATGTTCTATTTTAAATTCTGGGATTTACATACATGAGACCCACCTTCCTTTTCTGTGGGTTTTAAAGTGACGTAAAGATCATGTCTTTAAAGCAGTTTTTAAAACGTTGTGATTATGAAATGAAACCCATTTATTTTATTCTATATGGGTTATTTATGAAATGTTTGATGATGATATATGTGTCTCACATGATAATAAAGGAAAATTTAAGGGTTTTCCCTGATAGCCCTCAAATGCATTGGGTAATGATGTAACCACTAGAGATTACTATTTTCACGATACCTTGGTGAATAACCTTGGTAATTTTCAAATGACAACTTGGGGATGGACCTTGGTGATATGTTCATGATTGTCTATGTTAAATGATGTAGCCACATTTTAAAGTTATGAAAAATGTTATTTTTATTATGATATGCCTCCTTATTTCAATCTCATGCCTTAAAGTTCTTTTTAATGACCTTATTGAAGTATCTCAAGTTCACATGTAAAATGTTTCTCTTGTTTTCCTTACTGGGCTTTTTGCTCACCCTTTCTTTTGATGTATGCTCCCAGGTTTTTTGATGCAGTAATGAACCTAGGATGAACATGGGGAGAATCCTTTCAAGTGTTTTAGAAGAATGTTTTATGTTTTCATGTTTAAAGTTCCTGGTTTCCAAGACACTAAACCTTAAAGATCCTCGGTTTTGTAAAATGTAATGAAAGTTTATGTGATAAAGAGGTGGGATGTTGTAGTTGGTATCAAAGGATGGTTTAGTTATTTGTGGAAATTAGGATATGAAAAATCTAGGAAGAACCCTATAGAAAAGTTCAAATATAGGAAATCTTCCTGGTATTTTGGTGAGTATTGAGTAAGGGGTTTCCAAGCAAATACATCCTTGTCTGGATACGAGCAGGTAGAGGTGGCTCTGGCGCAGATGTACATAGGGGTAAAACCTGAAAACACCGCTTTGAGCTAGACTCGAACGGGAACTGGTACACGACAACGGGCCTTGCTGCACTCTTGGTTACGACACTCCCGGGGGATATGCTTTGGTAAATTCATAAGCTTAGTATAAACCATTATTAAAGGAACAAGGATAAAACAAAATAAAGATTCACATAAGAATATATGATCATAGATAACCTAGATTAGAACCCAGGGGATCACAAGTTAGGATATGCTTTTATTCTACATATTTATCCTTTTATTCTTAAAGTTTCCTTTTCATGATTATTAGCTAAGTAAATAAGCCCCTAATTATAGTTTCTTTTCTTAGTTGATGGCGGGAAATGGAAGAACATGTCCCAAAAACCAATGTGATAGGAAATGCGACGATTGTCGTATTAATATGACAGAGGTGATTAGGGGATTAAAAGATGATTATTATTTTGGAATACGTTCCCTATTTTAGGGACGCTATATGATCGAGGTAAATAGATTACTACGGTATTTTCATTAAAGAGTAAGGTTGACTTATATTTTGAAGAATCGATGAATTTATGGTGGACTTATAGTGATTTAGGTTACTAATGGGAATGATTAACCTATCTTGGGTAAAATATGTTTAGTTTAGATAATTTTGTTATAAGATGTTAGGAGTGGTTGATGTTGTTTGGAGATGAACAATGAATTTTATTTTGGAAGACTATGTTATCAAATCCTTCTTGTCTTTGGGTTTCAATCTTAGTTTGGTTTATTTTGAGGAATTTTAAGGACCATTATTTATGGGCGGTCTATTATGAACTTTGTGTATTACCATGGAACATTGAAGATTTAAAATTAGTTTCCATTCCTATGGTATTCATCCTTTTTGAAGAGTTGTTTAACCTTACCCTTTCTGTTTTTGGGATAATATTTAAATATAGAAGAAATAGATAGTTAATCTTTTGTGGATTATGTGATTCTCTAGAAGATGATTCTTGTGTTTTGATGAGACCAAGTAGTTTTGAATGCTCATCGTTTGGGAGAAAAGATTAGTTTTGGTAGAAACTTATTAAAGGGTGAAACTCTACCTGAAGGTAGATATATTTCCTTATGTTTTTGTTCTATGTTGTAAATGAATTCCTCAAAATTATGAAAAGGAATGTAAAACAAAAACGTTGTTGGTTTACGTTTCCAACTAGGTAATCAAAATCGTTTACACACATCATAAGTTTGGGATTTTCTTATGGTTAACTTTCTCCTAATCATGTTCTCTGTCACTCTCCCTCAGAACTTGACCCTTTGTTTTCTCCTCCATGTCATGTTTTCCTACATGGAATCCTAGTATGGGCTAACTCGGGTGACCTTCATACTTCCCTTTCTTTATTATAAAGTAATAGTTTTACTGAATCCTTTTCGAATGTGGTACTTTCAATGAAATTTCAGAACCTAATTTTAAAAAATTGTGAGGACGCAATTTCTTAAGGGGGGAAGATTGTAACAACCCGAAATTTTGAATAAATCTTGTTTCCTAATTTTATGTGCTATTTTATTTTTATACTCAACAAAAATGTTTCATTTGATAACATCTGTATAATTAAAATGATACTGTTGGTTTTTGACTGTTATATGACCTTTGGTCAATATGACCACTAGAAACTAAACGTTTTGATTATTGTCTCTAAATACAAGTAATCTTGGTTAATTAATATAGAATGAAGATTTGATGGCCTCACCCAGTAGTCTTGGACCAATCGAGCCCATCTAACAGAACTTGGGAAGGAGGTAGCACCACTGGGCTTTGCTCTGGACCAAACCCAAGATGAACTTCATCGTATAAAGCTAGAACGGGATCGCCTTCGCGAGAAGTTCAAACTGATATAAATTACTACTCGTGCGATGTTGGTCGTGCCTCCCTCGGATTCTCTCACCTTAGCACACCTTACACTTAGGTCCTATGCTGGTGTGATAAGGGGCTATGTAAGGAGACCGTAACTGCCTTGTGTAATCCTTTATTTTAAATAAAAATTGGGATTTCTTTTTATGATGAAGATTATGAATTTTCAAATGACCGTATAAATATAGTATGCATATTTTTGACGAATTTTAGAAAAAGGATATTTTAAAAATGGTTGTGTAAACCTTAAATAATTAAAAATGTGTAATGATTTTCGAAAAATGGTCTTCTACAATTAGGTTCAGCACGAAATTTAGAGTCTAATAAGATCAACATAATTTTTGATGAATAGTAAATTATGAATAGTGATTTTATGATTAGGATTAGTAATGTGTACAAATGGATTAGTAATCTCACTTAAAGAAAGTATTAATATAATCTAGACACCTTGATTAAGTAATGTGATTCAATAAAATGGTTAAATAACGGTTTCATAAATTATTATTCAAGTATTAGTTTTTTTTGGGTGAATAGTGTTTTTTAATTAAAAATTTAATTAAAAATATTTAGCTAATTATTTTTTATAAAACGTATTTTCATTTTTGAACTCAGAGCTCCGATATTATGCTATGGTAATTTTTGGGGTTTTTTTCTGAAAAAATGAATTTTCGGTGAATAGTGTTTTTATTTAAAAATAAAATTAAAAATATTTAGAAAATTATTTTTATAAAATGGAGTTCATATTTGTAATCAGAGCATTGATATTTGTATAAGGTGAAATTTTGGGATTATTCTGAGAAAGTTGAATTTTCGATGAATAGTGAAAATACAGTTTTTAAGTTACGGGTGTTTAATGACATAATTAAATGATGTATTAAGTTTGTAATCAATATTTTCGAATTATAAATAGTGAGATAAGGTATTAGGTGTCCCAAGTGGCCAATACCATGGGAAAATACCATGGGCAGGCCCATGGTTTTTCCAAAACCACTAATGAGTTGTCCCTTTGCCATTAATGCCTTGTCCCCTCACTTTCCCTATAAATACCAATCCATCCTCTCATCCATTCGACTCCCAACTCTCCCCGAACAAAGTTCGGGTCTCATTACCTCCCAAGGAGTCCTCCCATGGTGCCCCCAAGTCCTCAAGGTCCCAACCTTTGATTTTTAAGAGTTATGTTTTAAGGTAAGGGATCCAACCTCTCTCTTTCATTTCAAGTAATCTCTTTTATGTAATTCCTTTTATGCTCCATGATATTATGTTGGAGGATGTTCTTTATACTCCTATTACTGCCCTTTTCATGTTCATATAATGATAGATCCCCTCTTACTCTCATTATATCGTTTTATGTTGTATTAATTGGTGCCATTAGGCTGCCGAAATTTTTGTAACAGATTCTTTCTCCCTTCTCATTTTTCAAGATCTATTTTCATGTAAAGTATTTCAAGTTCCTTTTTATTATGTTGGGGTATGATCTCTAAATTTATCATACTGATCTTTTATGATCATATGACGAGAGACCCCATTTTATCTCTTCAATTCAGTATTTTGAAGTTTTAAGTGGCGCCTTTAGGCTGCCGAATTTTTAAGTGGTTCTTCACCTTCTCGTTTTGAAGTTCTACTTTCATGTCAATTAATTCATGTCCCTTTTTGTTATGTTGTGGTATGATCACTATATCTATAATACTGGACTCTTATGTTCATATGATTAGAGACCCCATTTGATCTCTTCAATTCAGTATTTTGATGTTTTAAGTGGCGCCGTTAGGCTGCCAAATTTTTTAAGTGGTTCTTCACCCTTCTTGTTATGAAGTTCTACTTTCATGTCAATTCATTAAAGTTCCTTTTTGTTATGTTGGGGTATGATATCTATATCTATCATACTGAACTCTTATGTTCATATAATGAGAGTCCCCATTTGATCTCTTCAATTCAGTATTTTGAAGTTTTAAGTGGCGTCGTTAGGCTGCGAAATTTTCATAATAGAAATCTAATTTTTGTCTTCCTTCCATGTTTTTCATTTCAAATGGTATGTCCTTGAAATTTCATTACCATGATCATGAATCCTTCATATTCTGTCCATATACTGTTTTATGGGTCATTTATGAATGTTTGACCCATTTTCCCTCTCTTTTTAATGTCTTCTAAAACTTCGTAACATAGCCGTTATGCTGCAGAATTTCGTCTCAAAATGTCTCTCTCTTTTTCTAAAGTTATTTTATATTATTAAGTGAATACTCAAAGATCTTTCTTCTAACGGGGTATTCACATATATAACAAAAATGTTCTATTATAAATTCTGGGATTTATATACATGAGACCCACCTTCCTTTTCTGAGGGTTTTAAAGTGACGTAAAGATCATGTCTTTAAAGCAGTTTTTAAAACGTTGTGATTATGAAATGAAAAACATTTATTTTATTCTATATGGGTTATTTATGAAATGTTTTATGATGATATATTTGGCTCAAATGATAATAAATTCAAATTTAATGGTGCGCCATGATAGCGCTCCAATGCATTGGGTAATGATGTAACGACTAGAGATTACAATTTTCACGATACCTTGGTGAATAACCTTGGTAATTTTCAAATGACACCTTGGGAATGGACCTTGGTGATATGTTCATGATTGTCTTTGTTAAATGATGTAGCCACATTTTCACGTTATGAAAAATGTTATTTTTATTATGATATGCCTCCTTATTTCATTCTTGTGCCTTAAAGTTCTTTTTCATGATCTTATTGAAGTATCTCAAGTTCACATGTAAAATGTTTCTCTTGTTTTCCTTACTGGGATTTTTGCTCACCCTTTCTTTTGATGTATGCTCCCAGGTTATGTGATGCAGTAATGAACCTAGGATGAACATGAGGAGAAGCCTTTCAAGGGTTTTAGAAGAATGTTTTATGTTTTCATGTTTAAAGTTCCTGGTTTCCAAGACACTAAACCTTAAAGATCCTCGGTTTTGTAAAATGTAATGAAAGTTTATGTGATAAAGAGGCGGGATGATATACACAATGTGTATATTAAATGAACACACCTTGTACTTTTCATTATTTTATTTGATAAATAAGACTGGGGTTGTGACTAATTTCCAGAAACACATTTTTCTAGCCTCGTCTTATCCAAGAGCGATGGGAATCACCCAATATTCTCCAATCCCCCAATCTACCGTCCATTATTTGAATCAAACACAATCGATTTCTTTGTAATCACCTCAGTGAGTTCTTCCTTCTTCAAGAGAATATCTTCCTAATTTATCTTCATTCACGAGATAATCAAGGTTGAAAACTATTGAGATTTTTATAGATCTACAAAATTCTTGGTTGAATAAAAGGATGAGATTCAACTATATCAATCATACAAAGTCAAGTTAGATGGTTTGTTCCGTTCCGTAGTTGTCTTCGAGGTTATATGTGAATGAAGTGTTGAATTCCCTAGTTTAGGGTATTGAATTCTTTTGAGATTTATCCATGTTTGATGCCTGCTATGTTTTGAATGCTTGATAATGGGTTTTTTATTATGATTTAGGATTATTACCTTATTTATGGATGTGTTATCCCATGTATTTTTTATATTGGTTATTGGGTCTAGAACTACCTGTTAGACTATTTTGATTCCTATACCTAGTGCTATTAGGATGGAGTTGATATTATATGACATGCAAGCATATGCATTGTAGCAGCTTAGTCTTGTAGTAGTTTAGATTACATTGGTTGTTGGGTATAATTTTCATGATTGTATTTCAAAGGGTTGTGATAACCTGGTGTAGTTAGACCATATGGGGAATTGACATTGAGGGCTACCACAGAGTGTCTGTTATACTTATCACATTGTGCGACCATAGGGGGGACTGACGGTGAGTGATCCCTTTGAGTGTCTAAAGTATATCGTTACAAGAAAACATGGGGAATTGACGTTGAGTTCTTCCATAGAGAGTGTGTTGTTTAGCATTAAAATACCACAAGAGAAATTGATGTTGAGTGCTTCCTAAGAGAGTGTTTGTCCTTGCGAGACCAAGGGTTCAGACCTTGTGAGCTTTCCCATAGGGTCATTAAAAAATTGTTGATTTAATAATAAGTTGAACCAAAGGGGTTATAATATGATACCTTTCCTAGATTATTAATTGTGAATGATTGGTTGCAAAATTAATAACTGTAAATTCATATAGTTGATACTGTATGATTGTTTAATTCTGAGTACTTCATTGTTTATAACTTCATTTTTCATATTACCTTCTATATATATTCACTGACAGTTCGGCACATATCCATTGGTAGTTTCCTTCAGGGATTTGTATCACACCCTGTTTGTGTCATGCTTTTGGGCCCAAACAGATTATATTATTGCAGGTATATACAAAGTCAACCTCCCATCTACTTCAGGTAATTTATAGATGTGGATCTGGAGAGAACGGGACCAAGATGAGGCTTGTGATGCTGTTGGAGTTTACTTGTTTTCTTTGTACATTTGTTTAGTGTTGTATTTCCAGTATTGTGACATGTTTGGCTTCCTTCCTAGACATATGTGACAAGAATAATTTAGATATGTGCTCCAGTTGTTTATTTACTTTCAGTCTTCCATTGTTTTCTTATTGTATAGTATTAATACTTCAGCTGTTGTATTTTATTGTTATTTAAATGTGTTACTCTGTCAATTAGGACATAGTTTCCCCACTGTCACACCCAAGGCCTTCACTGCTAGTCTACATCATCTAGCATTCGGGGAAATGTGCTTGAGACCATGTGAATGACTAGGTACGAAGAACCTTTTGGCGACACCCAGAACCAAGACATTACAAAATACATTCATATTGTAGTATATATACCAGAAAAAAGAAAACATTTTGTGAAATTTGGGAGAATCTCAAAGGAAGTAATTTTAAACTAGAAATACCTTACCATAAATATCATTTAGAGTTGTACATTATTAACATCAATTTTAATAAAATAATATTAGTTTTCTAATTTTTAATAACATTTTTTTTATTACATTATCATTATCACTTTTGTATCATTTATGACCACATTTTATTTATCTACTTAAATGGTTAAATTTCTATTGCGTGTTTTGAGGACATTCAGTTCATAATCCCTAAATAGATTTTGCAGGTTATTAATGGTAAAAGGGTAAAATTTCCATCCTCAAAAACATATTAATCGTAAAATTTTTATCATTTTTATACATTAAATAAAATTTTAGAGTCGTCCATGACATGCATACTAAAAAATGGCGCATGTCACTTCATAGAGGAGCTAGTCCACACATACACACTGAATGATGCTACTATTTTTAAATGGCTGTAAAGGTAAGAAAATAGATGATATATTATCATTAAATAATGAAAATTAAGTATTTATTATCAAACATATTAATTAAAATCAATATAATAACCATCATTGTCAGTTGGTGATAGAAAATGAAACACATTTCTTCGTATATGTGGTAATCTACATGTACGCATGAGGGATGTTTTCATTTCTCATATAAAAAAAAGAAATTTCTCACATGGTTATCATAGTCTATGGTCGAATAAAATTTTTATTCCTACTTTGAATATAGCCTAGTGGATGAACAAGGTCCTATCTCAAGGATTATGGCATGAGAGTTTCACTTAACAAAGCTCAAATGATTTTTATTTAATGTATAGAAATAGGTTCCATTGATAAGTTTTATGATTTCATAAAATGTAAATAGAAATTTTGGTACAAAGGAAAAAAAATCAGAATGAAAATGTATTGGAAATGAGGAGGAACTCCAATGAGTACAATCATTACTTTCATTAGATCGAGCTCATCCAATTCAAAGAAAACATTCAATATCAATTATATAATATCCCTCCACTATCTACTTTTGAATAAAACCAATAATATACTCATGATATCCACAAAATAGAAAATAAATATCATCTATTTTATTTTTTGAATGGTTAATAATAGCTATCAGTCAAGTGTATGAACTAACATGCACAAAATGAAGTAACTTCTTACTATTCTTTCATCAAAACCACACAACTCTACTTGTGTGAGCATATACCAAATATGAGGATGCATTGGTGAACAGTGATTTTTAGGAAAGAAACAATTTCGTAGGAATTTAGAGTGATGATTACGGATTCTAAAATCCACCATTACGGATTCTAGAATCCACCATCACAATCATACTAAGATTAGTGAAATTGGTCAAAAATTAATTTAATAAACTCAATAATGCCATTTTATTTCCTGTTGGAACACATGTAATGAATTAAAGAACCATTAATATAGAACTCTAGATCCATGGGTACATCATAGGGGTGAGAAAATAAAAACAATTATGACGAAGAGAATCATAACATGATGTATAGAGAACAGATTTGTGTTAGAATTAAAATATTGAAAGAAATATAGGAAAACCTAGGTTGAAATCGGTTAGAGATGAGTATATTACAACAATGGAAGTAGATAGTTTTTATATTATTTTTCTTTTTCCTTCTAACATTCATTTTCAAGGAAAAATCCAAGATACTCCTCTATGTTCAGATTGAATCAACATGTCACAAATGGCGGTCATGATTGAGAAGATTTAGAGCATCTTCATCCCATTATATTTCTCTTACAATGTCATGAAAATTCCATTAGATGTGTTATACAACCTCACTGGTGCTGTGGAAAATCATTATCTTTATGTTGACATGAGGAATTGGAATATAATTCACAATATAGGTTATTTGACTAAAATCATCCACTATTATTCAATAAAATTGTCTTGGTCCCCTAATGATGGACCTAGACATTTCCATATTCTAACCATAGCAATGCACTATGGTGGGATAGTTGATGGTGATGGATAGAGGAGAATGGGTGTGCGGGAATCTGCTAAAAGAAGTTTATTTATTTAAATGGGATGATGATGTGATCAGAATATTATTTCATAGAAAAAATTACAAAATTGGGTATCTTTGATGTCTCACCAGTCATGGATACCTACAAGGGAACTAAATGTATTATTAAATGAAAAAATTTGGATTCAATTACATTCATATTTGGTGGTTCTAAATAGTGTCTGTTTATCCATTTAATTATCAAACTACATCGATGACTTCAGTGCAGCATTCATATGGAATTGGAATATATATTCTAGGTGGCATGGAATTCTGTTTTTGGTTTCCTACATCAACTGAGATGAATTTTCTTGAACCATATCAGTAATACATGTTCTTATCTGAATGATCATAGTTTGGATTCGATTTGATATTGGGTCTAGAATCATCTTTTATTGTGGATTTTGATGGATGTAGTAAATTGGATATTTGAATTCATTAGACACTTGGGTTAACCACCTAGTGTGACAGGGTCTATGAATATACAAGTGGTGTATGGGGGATGTACTTGTGGCCTCACGGTCTTCCTCCACCTACACAAGAGACAAAAAGCATAAAAAAAAGTGATTCAAATGTGGTCATCTTGGTTTCAGTTACTTTGAGCTTCTTTGTGCTGACTTTAATTTATAATTCAATAGTTTCTCACACATGGTATGAGAATTAATCCTCACCCAACTAGGTAACATTGATCATTTTTTCTTCAATCCAGGTTGTCAGCATCATCTATGGTATACCTCAGGCATGGTGAGCATTAATGGAGCCCAAGTATTCGTCTGGATGACTCTTCTCGGTTCTTCATCAGAGAGAACGAGATAGACGGTTTCAATTGGTAGTGTGGCTCTTCCTTTAATCATTATAAATCTTAGGTTCTCTATACATAGTGTTATCAACAATATTGGTAATCTTACTGAAGATAATAGATTCATTATCCATGATAATTAGAGATTCATTTTTCATGATTCAAATCTATTTTGTATTCAAGATTCATCATGGTTGTTTGATATCATCCATTGTTGTTATACATTGAATGTTACAACGTAATTAATAATATTTTTTCAACAAGGTGAACAAAAATTCAATATCATGGTTGTTCATCTTCTCCATCCTTCTTCTAGTAAGACTACTAGAATTTTTTACAATAGAGAAGTCTAGATATGCAAGATCTTCATCCTTTAACTCATGCTAGAAAATACGTTCTCAGTATCTGTGGATGATAGTCATTTTCCCCAATCAGAAAAAGGTTGTCTCATCCTTAATCGAGTTCAATGAAATTCTGGTCATGGTGGATTATTGTTTTTATGTTTTCATCCTCAATTCTCATCTTTCATCTTCACTAGAAAGGATAAGATTCAACATCTTTTTTTCTTCAATTTCACCGTGATTTAGTTTCCATCGATGTACCTCATCGATGTACCTCATTATGATTATCATCTTTCATCTTCCCTAGAAATGATTAGAATTAACAATTTTTTTATTTAATGTCATCATGATTCTGTTTCCATTGATTTACCTCATCATCGATTCAATTTTATTAGTAAGTGTACCTCGAGCATATTTAGTTTAATTTGGATGATAAGTACACTGATGAAACGACTTGATTTTCGTGGCATTATCTTCAATAACATGAATTATGTGGTTGGATACAACACCATGGTCAATTTCTTTTTCTCCCTGTGGTTGGAAGTAATTTAACTATGAAAAGGGTATGTAATGGAATGATCAACCACATGATTATATTTTTTAATAGTCAGTTTCTTTTTTATTCTTCCTTTTATTAAAATTTCTAGAAGCCTTATGGTTGCTCGAGGCCTTCACAAAATTAGAGTTTAATCACTAGGATTTAGCGTATGAAGGGAGTTTCATGGTCACTTCTGATAATGTTCAATTATGGCCTCCACCTTCACAAATAAAAAAACATTTTGTTAAATTATAGTGTTTCCCTTCTTAGTTTGAAAAATATTGAAAAAAGTTAAATTAATTTTTCTTCCATTTTCAAAATTTCGGTGTAACATGCACATCACATTAAGACATTTATTTATGTTAAAATGATTTTATAATATTATAAATTTTAATAAAAACATTATAGATATTTTAAAAATAATTCCAATTATTTTTTAATTAATATCAACTAATAATATTTAATTAACTCCATATCATCAATGATCATTCTAAAAAAACCCTAAATATAAATTTTCATTTAACTATTTCCAAATTTAATTTTTTTAAATCATTTTATGTATTTTCATTAAATTCATAAACATTAACAATAATAAAAACACATGAATAAATCCTTTAAGAATATAATTCCCAATTTTATCATACAATTTTAGACCCATATATAAAAATAAAAATAAAAATCAGTTTCAATTTTCATCAAAATCAACATATGGCTTAGTTATTAATTTGAATAATTTATAAAAAATTTAAAAACAAGTCAACTGATACGTTTATAGGATTAATCTAAAATTAAACAAATTCATTAATACCACTGATTTTCAATGTTTTTAATTGAATTACAAGGTCATTTTTTAAGGAAAATATGAAACAAAATCATATTCTCCACACACATCAATCAAACAAACTTGAATTATTGTCATCGTATTAAATTTTCTTCATTGAATTTCATTATTCAAAAAGAAAAAAAAAATATTCATCGTATCTAGATTTAAATATAAAATCCAGAAAATGAGAAGTTAATAGGTTCATCCATTATCTAAATCATTATTCCTCATCTTAGATTTCATATCACACCTCAATTCAATAAATTAAACATTCCATGTTTAATATATGATCAAATTAGATTTAAGTGGAATCCATGTTTTAATAAGAAGTTCATCTATTTATCCCATGATCTAATGTTTCTTAAATTGATGTTCAGTTTTCTTCATCATTCATAAAACTAAAATGGATTTGTTATAAGTCAGTTTCCTTATTCTTTATTTGTGTTTAATATGCCTCTAACATAAATTAATTATTTTTTATCATTTATGAACTTTATTAATTTTTTAAATTTTTGTCATCCATGTATGTGCATATAACAGTGAAATTTCACTTATTTGATATATACAGATGGATTTAACTCACCCACCCATTTCCTAATGTCTTATGGATTCACTATGGGAACCTAATTTCCCATTTTACACTAATTTCAAAGGACATATAAAAATTTATTTTGACTTATTTCCCTAGGTTTTCCATTTTCACAGAGCCCAAGTCACCTATAATTGAGTAAAACAATCTAGTGACCTTGTGTAATAATTCTGATTCCATTGAAATATTTTACTCAAACAATATTTCTTATTTTTTTGAGAAAATTTTCATGACTATAGATACTAATTCACTCAATAAATATATATATCTTATAATTCCAGAAGTAGTGAAATACTTCCACTCAAACATGTCATTAAAACTATATAGGAAAAAATTCTAGTTCATGAGAACATTGATAAATTAAGACTAAATAATAATAAAATATAACCATTCACATCATTTTCATGAAAAAAAATAATTTTTATTTGTTCTTTTTTTTGT
Organism: Viscum album; assembly: GCA_963277665.1. Lineage (NCBI taxonomy): Eukaryota > Viridiplantae > Streptophyta > Magnoliopsida > Santalales > Viscaceae > Viscum > Viscum album. The sequence goes on along the minus strand of OY728120.1, from coordinate 1,059,419,627 downwards.
TTGAAAAAAATACAATCCCACTAAAATAGTTTCTAAGAACATTATAGCTAAAAATGTCTTATTTAATAATTATTACATTGTAACTAATAAACCTATTAAAACATCTCAAAGTATGATTAAATACCCTCCATCACACTTATTCATAAACGAAAAGTTACGTTCTAGGAGGAATGAAAAAAATATAGGGATTATGCTTTAAAAAACTATAGTTACAACTTGGTATTATTTGTTGAAAGAAAATTCAAGTTATGATCTCCCCTATTGATTTATAGATATATTATATAACATTATATGTTACTTATACTTGGTAAAACCTACATAAAAGAGTAATAACACTATAAATTTTATAATAATTTAAAGAAAATTGAAAAATAAATAGAAATGAAGAGAGTTGGGTTTTCCATCCTAAGAGGTACTCTTTTTAGACTGTCTATATCTATATAATTTTGTGGTTACCTCAAATCAACTAGATGATGGGGATTATGTGATGTGTACCACCATATTCTTTCCCTTCTAATGAATCTCAACTTTATTTCTACTTAGAGGTCCCCTTGAAAAGATTTCCTCATTTCCACCCCCTTAGTAATGAGTTGTGTCAGATAAAGTAAGCGATACTGAGAATGCATTGGGCCACCTCTGACTCAACCACTACTATTATGGCATCTTCTGAATTTATTGGATCCTCCATAATTGATTTTTGGTAATGTTCAAACAATGCGAGATTGTAAATAATATATATTTAAAAATATTAATGAAACATGATTTCCAGTCAAAATTATCCACCTCATATGAAATTATTGGCACTTCTATTTCTTCATGAGGAATCATTGGAGATTATTCTTATAATGTATCTTCTTCCACATAGTAGTCAATTTGTATTTATGGTAGATTTTTATTAACCACAGGTCATAGAACATATTTCTTGAAATCCACTTTCTAGGGGGATCATTTTTAAATTCGTTATGAGAGGATTTGATAATATTTTCAAATAACAATTCATGTATCTTTGTTCCTTCATTGGTCTCAGTGATCATTTTAATAATATCTTATTTCAATTTCTCTTTAATTGGAGTTGTCATAGTTAAATCATCCACATCATCCATGATGATAATTAGTTGAGTTGAGTCTATAATATAATAAATTTGGATAATAAAATATAATTTATGTTTTATAAATTTAGAAAGAAATGAGTTTAGGATAGTGGTATCTCATATTCATTTTTCTCTTGATGGTCACTCTCCAAGTGAAATTCCACATTGATATATTTAGGTGTGGATGGGGGTGTTTGTGGGTATTACATCTTCCATTCAAAAAATTTCCCATTGACATTGTTATCATTATCATCCGGTCTCACAACCATTATTTTAATCTTTTGGTTTAATTTACAGTATAAGGGAGTTCAATAAATAATTGGGTTTCAGAAAAATTAGAGAAAGGAATGTTTAAAATGAGAACTCCCTAAATTTTTTAACCTTTTAAAATATATTCACGATATAGATGTTCTCTATATATGTGCTCAGTGATTTATATTGGTAGATAAACTATTTCTAAAATCTCTCAATACTCCTTTTGAATATTTTCTTGAAAATATTTCATGGGCACTAATTCTTTAAATTATTATTATATATATTTCTCTCTGAATTATTAGATAGTGGTGGTTGTTATAGATGACATGTTTTTTAATACGACAAATATTAAATTATGTTTCATCATTTTTAGTACTATAAAAAAGATTTATTGATTTATCATTGAATATCCTCTGATTTCATATCAACTTTAGATTAATGATGTGGGGAAATGTATTATTTATTGTGATTTTTTCATTCATGTAGTAGTTTTAATCATCCCATGCATGGGTGTATGCCGACGGTTGATCTTGTTAGTGTAGTACTTGAAAATTAATATCTTGGGGTTCCTGTGGGATTATGAACTGGGAATATATGCGGTGATCCATTAAAGATAAGACCCATACTGGTGTATACCCCTATTGGAGAAAATGATAAAATAGAAAATAGAAAAATAAATAAAAACCAGAAAACACTAATTATAGTTATTTAGTGGTAGTAAATACTCAAACATGATCCCTAGAAATTGTTCCAAGTTAATCATGAAATTTTCATTAGACATGGTCAAATAGAATTTCTATTAAACCCAATTGTCTAATTATTTTTGAATCTACTAATATTCTCCTGGTAACCCCTAAATAGACTAGAAATACAATATATTCACCTTTTTGAATTAGTAATAACATCTCTCAATTTATTAGATGAACTTATATATCCACCTATAACCAAATTATTCCATTCTTCCTTCTGATCCACTCAATTACATTGGCATGATGTGTGGTCCAAATAGATATAGGATTTGGGGCACAATGAGTTTGAGAAATGAAATAATGTTGATGGAATATAGAGTGATGGTCACACCCTCTCTGATACAACTTCACCATCACACTGGGATTAGGGAAACGTGTCATAAATTAATTACTTAAACTCATTAACAGAAATATGATTCCCCTCAAACACCCTATAATGGGTTAGTACAACATAATTACTGATCATGAGATCATTGAGTACATCATTGGGGAAGGAAAACATAATAAAATTGACATTGAAGATAATCATAACAAGATTAATAGAGAATATAGTGGAATTGGAATTAAAATATAATATTAAATATTGGAAAACATATGTTCCAATTGGAAGGCGTTGAATACATTAAAAAATGTAATGAGGAGAATGTTTATAATCTTTCCTTATTCTTCCTAAAATTTAGTGTTCAGTTGAATTCCACCATACACTTCTTTGATTAAATTCCCTCCATGTGTCACAGTTGACAATATTTTTTGATTAAGCTGAATGAATCTTCTTCCCATGACCGCTAACATTTTCCTTCAAGAAACATTCAGTATGTTTTTTAGCAACTTCATGGGTTCAATAGAAAATAATGTTGTGTATACTCACTTGAATAATTTAATGATGATGCATATACTAGGTTATTGGAATAGAATAATTTTCTAGAATTCAATGAAATAGTCTTGGCCCTCTTATGTTGGGGCTTAGACATTTCAAGATGTGGGACATGGAACTAAACTATGCTTGGGTAGTTAATGATTCTAAATAGAGGATTAAGGATTTGTGTCCATCAACAACAAGTAGTTTCTTTGTGGAAATTCATCAAGAATGTGGAGTGCATATTTCTTCAGAGAAACAGATGCAATGTTGGGGATCTTTGAGGTCTCCCTAGTCTTAGATTCTTTTTAGGGTATGAAATGTAATTACAATCCAACAAAAATGACAGTTTCATTGATTTTTGCCTCGATGAGTATCAGAAGTGGATATTTAGTAAAATATTCATCAAAAACACCATCATCTTCTTTGCAGCACTCAACTGTCCCAGTAATCTGTATAATACATAACCAATTTTGTTTTCCCCATCTTCAATATTGATGAATTTTTCTAAATCAACATGACATTGACATTTGATTATTCATTGAATCATGGATCAGTTTCATTTAGAGTTTGGGTCTAAAAGAATCATGATTTTTAGATTCTTGTGGTTGCAGTACACTGAATATAAGACTTTATTGGGCACCCAGTTTCGGTACCTGGTGTGGGAGGCACTACAAAAAATATGGCTTCTATCAGCACTAGAAAAGTGCATTAATAGTGCTAAAAAATCGTTGTTATTCGAGGAAAAGATAAAGGGGGTCCCTTTTATCAGCGCTCGGAAAATCACTGATAAATTCCCCTTTTATGAGCGCTAAAAAAGCGATGATAATAGGGACACATTATCATCGCTTTTTTTAAGCGCTGATAAAAGTAAAAAAAATAAAAAAAATGTTTAAAAAAATATATAATGCGGGGGGGATATTTTAACAGTGCTTGAACCCCCCTTTATCAGTTCTAGGTGGACCCCTAGTGACTATCCTGTGTGCTTCCCTTTCCCACGCTATCCCCCACATGCCTGTGTACTCCTCCTTGCTTCCACCCGAACTCGAACCTGTGACATCTCCCCTTGCGGGCCTCCACCATTACCACTAATCCATTTCATTTTTTCTCTATTTAATGATATATATGTATATATAGTTATATTTATTCATATATTAATGTAAATTCATATTAATATAAATATATTTAGTTATATTAATACATATATATTTATTCATTTATTAATATATATATTTATTCGTATATTAATATATACTTATATTTAAATATATATAGTTATATATATTTCTATAATAATATAGATTTATATTAATATAAATAAATTTATTTATATAAATATGTATATGTTTATTCATATATTAATATATATATATTTATTCTTATGTTAATTTTTATTTATATATATTTTTATTAATATTTTTAGTTATAATTTTTTATCCATTCAATTATTTGTATCTTAATATGTATTTATAAGATTAGTTTTAAATACATTTATAAATTATTTTTTATGTGGGTTTATAAATAAATAAATAAATGCATATATAAAACACACACAGATATATATAAATATATATATATTTACGAATAAATACATATATATATATATATATGTGTTTTTGAAAAGCCATAAAATGTTAAAATGAACATAAAATTTAATCCAGAAGAACGTTTTAACTCTACAACCAGTCAAATCGAAGAAAATGAAACAATATTCGATTTGATATGTGTTACAGGCCTAGAGGACATCCGGATCCGAAGTTATAGATGTTTGAATGTTAAAAAATAAGGTATCCCGATTAAAAACTCAGTTTTGTCCAACCTATGGGCCTCTTTGGTCTTTGAAAAATGTTACATAAGGTTCCCTATGATCACTGGAGTGTATATCTCATCGCAAGATATGATTTGATATGCTGTAGAGCTCAAACGGACACCTGGATCAAAAGTTATGGTCGTTTGAAGATTGAGATACATTTTCAATATATTTTATATCTTTTATTCATTTTTTGGATTTTTTGTCAATTCATATTGTTATTAAATTTTCATTAATCAATGATAATTAGGAAATGTTTAATTAATAATGTTTTTTAAAATATTTTAAATCCATTTTCTTTAAATTTATTATATATCAAATGAAATAGTCTATTTATACTTATCTAAAACGTATTTAAAATATATATATTATATTTATATCAATATAAATATACTTATATAACAATATATTATTTTTAATGATTTTTTTAAATATAAATTTTATTAGTGATAGGAGAAATTGTTGATAAATCCCCCATTTATCAGCGCTACTAAAAAAATGCTGATAAAGGGTGGTGCATCCCTTGCCTGGTTTTCTAGTAGTTATGGTCTTTATCTATCTAAACAGTGCCTGGGGGATGGACATGTGGCCTCAGAGTCTTCCATTCCCTACACATAGGACAAAAACCATCCAAAAATTCAGTTGATTCAAATGTTTTCAGCTTATTATTGTCTACATCGGGTTTTTTCATGGATCCTTCAACATTTAATGGTTCATCACGTAGTATTTGATATTTCTTCACCACACATTATGGCATCACAAATCATTTTCTCTTCAATCAAAGTCTTCAGTGTTGTTAGTGTTCTACCCAAGGCATGGAAATCCTCAATGGAGCCCACATTTTCATCCATATGGATATTCATTATTCTTCATTAGCAAGCACTAGAGAAACTATTTCAATAGGTGGCATGGATCTTTGGTTCATCATTAAACTGTTCAGGTTCTCTCTCTATAGAATAATTGATTTAATTTCTCATCTTAGTAAAAATAAAAGGATCCCTAAACAAGGGAACTTCATCTGTTTAGATATAAGGGGAGGTGTGATCCAAATACAAGAAGAATGTCATACCCCAACAAGCGAGAACATTATCTTTTATTATAAAACTCTATAATTATAGAATAAAAAACAAAATACTATAATCAAATGAAAATAGCAAAGAACATAGTCATTAATATGCTTTAGTGTCATGGGGACCAACATGAATGACATGAACACCACCCATATTCATGAATAATATATATCACAATTGAAAAAACGAAACAGGTTAAAAGGATCAGGAACACTACTAGAATTTTGGCTATTTGTGATGGGATATTTACAACTGGATCCCATCCCAAAAACTCTTTTGTGACGGTGTACCGTTGCAAATAGCCTGTTATAGAAAACGTCATCGCAAAAAATACTACTTGTAAAAGGAAGTGGTCGCGGCCCAAATAGATCTCTGATTAAATATATTATATATACTAGAACCTGTTGCAAGAGACCTTTCGCAAAAAAGTAATTTCGACATGACGATGGCCCTATGCAAATAGATTTATGTTATAAACCTGTTGTGATGGAACCGTCGCAAAATCCCCGTCGCAGATACCTAATAAAATAAAAATAATAATATAATAATGATTAATGAAAAAATAAAATTAATATTATTAAAATAATAAAAAAAATTCTCAATATTTGAAAATACGTAATAAAATAAAAAAATAATAAAATTGATATTTCTGAAAAAAAATTATATTAATATTATTAAAATAATAATAAAAATATTAAAATTCCCAATATTCGCCAAAAATTATAGAAAATCATAAATTATTTTTTATTGTTATTACTAATTAAATAAAAAAATATTAAAACTAATTATTACTAATTATTCCTAATTATTACTAATTATTAATAATTATTACTAATTATTACTAATTATTTCTAATTATTACAAATTATTATTATTTATTACTAATTATTATTATTTATTACTATTAATTACTATTTATTAGTATTTATTACGATTTTTAGTATTTATTACTATTTATTACTATTTATTACTATTTATTAGTATTTGTTACTATTTTTTACTATTTATTACTATTTATTACTAATTATAACTAATTATTAATATTTATTACTAATTATTACAATTTATTACTATTTATTAATATTTATTATTGTTTATTAGTATTTATAACTATTTATTAGTATTTATTTCTATTTATTAGTATTTATTACTATTTATTAGTAATTATTAGTATTTATTAGTATTTATTACTATATATTAGTTTTTATTACTATATATTAGTAATTATAACTATTTATTCGTATTTATTACTATTTATTCATATTAATTACTATTTATTAGTATTTATTACTATTTATTACTATTTATAACTAATTATTACTACTTATGAGTATTTATTACTATTTATTACTATTTATTACAGCTTATTACTATTTATTACTATATATTAGTAATTATCACTATTTATTAGTATTTATTAAAACTTATTACTAATTAATACTATTTATTTCTAATTGTAAATAATTATTACTATTTTTTCTAATTATTACTATTTATTTCAAATTATTAATAATTACTGTGAATTACTATTAATTACTACAAAATAGAGCTATTAATTACTAATTATTTTTAATTATTAATATACATTACTAATTATCGTTATTAATTATTAATTATTACTAATTACTAAGAATTAGTTCTAATAATTTAATTTCTTTATTATAAATATATACTGATGACAAAACAATTTAAATCTATCTTAATTACAACAAATCAACAAAAATTAAATTTAATATAATGAAATAAAATCAATACTAAATTAAATAAAACATAAATACATTTAAACTTGATCTGTTATAATTGTAGATGGCTTCACAACTTCTTCGTAAAAAACTAACTCTAAAATATTTTCACTCTAAAATTCAAGTTTAGAGAAGCAGAGGAATAAGGAATTCAGGAAGAGGGAAGAAAAAACAGATAGGGAGTATGTATATGTTAGATTAGTTGTGACGGGACTATATGTGACGGGAATCCCATTGCAAATACATTCGACTGCATTAATTACGGTCCGCGGTTAAAAGGTTATGTGCAATGGGCCCATCACAAAAAGTAACCTGCCAACACACTATTTGCGACGGGACAACATCCCGTCACAAATACATTTTTACCGCCACTTTCAAAAATGAATAAATCATTAAAAATCATCGATTTATCCATTTACAGATCAAATTCCAAACTCAAAAAAAAATCGCTGATTTTTTTAGTATTCACATGAATTAGAGGGTTATTTTCTATGAAAAGAATTTGTATTCAAATTTATAATTCAATAACATCGATAAGAAATGGATATACCATAATCATAATAACATTTTACTATTTCAAATATACTGATTTTATTATTTCATCATCGTTAATGATTTTTTGAATGTGGTCGTACTATAAATAAACATGAAATAGGTCGGATAATACTTATAACTTCTCCTTAGATTTCTCCCATTTTCTTAAACCATATTCCAACTAGGATTGATCTTTTCTTAAAACGAAGAATGATATTTAATGTAAAGCTATTTCGGGGAGATATTCAATCAAGAATTTTCTAAATTGAAGTTCTCAAATGGTTGTTGGAAGAGATGAGTGGAGGTTCACTTTTATAAGTTAAAGGAGGGGTATTGATATAATTACTTAAAGAATTACATAAATATTATTTAATTTTCATGTCTATGAGTATCCAAATTGACATATTTAGAAACTAAGATATGGATGAGTCAAATTATCTCATCCAATAAAATTTTAATATGTTTAGGTGATGTTTTCACCCTTATCTCTTTGTTTTAACCCCCACCAGTTATTATTTTTGATGATGACCGAAATATCAATAACTTTTACTCTACAGGAATTAATAAATTAATTAATTAAAAATGAACCCATAATTTGATAGTGGTTGATATTCTACACCATATCCAACTAACGTTTCAAAAAAAATGTTCATCACTTTTAAATCATTATTAAAATATTATTTAACATAATATATCATTGGTGTCATTTTTGTATCTTTTCAGATAGATTAACTTTAATCACATCAACATAGTGATTGAATTCGAATATAAATTTCTAAAACATCCCTTATATGTTATATTTATCTAAAAAAATTGGTAAAATGATAATTCATCCAAATTAATTTACTTTTCATATTTTAAAAATTTATTTGCTTGATTTTTCTATTACCAGATCATGCACTGTGTCTACAATGTGTAAGTATTTTAGGAAATATATCTATCAAAAAAATTAAATATAAATTTACATGATAAAAAATAATTCATATTTGAAACAAACATTTACAATTTAAAATATCCTCATTTATCAAAATGAAAAAAATACTAGAGATATTAATATAAAGAGAGTGACATTTAGTTATCAATCATTACATAAAATCATATTGAGTTCATTATCAAATTAAATTGAAAAAATGAAACGTTTTTGAAATATAGAAGGTTATGATGGAAAATCAATTATCTAATTAAACAATGACAAGTTTTAGGAATATTTTTGGGCCTTGTCTCATAATGTAAACTTTTTTTACTTGTTTTAACCTAATTAAGGTGAAAAATATATATTGTGATTGTAATTCATCCTAACCAAACATAAAACAAACATATTTTCCATATTTTAACTTCCCCGTTCAAAATATAGAAAATACTATTCAATATTCAATTTTTATAAGTGAAAAAGTCAATTTTAATATAAATTTTTAAAGCAGATCAAAAACTGTTTTTAGAAAAAATTATTTTTAAGCCTTAAAATGAACTTCTAACAGATTCATGTGTAACATTAATTCCTATGAAATTATTTTGATTATATAAAATTAAATGAGACTTATTTTACTTTAATTTAAATTTAAAAAGATAATATTAATTTTAAATTTCATCATTCAATGAAAATAAATTAGTGTTTCAAAAAAATAAGTATATTCACCATTCACTTAAAAATAAATCTTTTTTCAGAAAAAAATCCCAAAAAATAACCATAAGATAATAATGATATGATGATTTCATATAATCTATTGATTTATTCAAATTATTATTTTTAAATGGTTTTAATTATTTATAATATCAATGTAAAATATTCAAAAAAATCATTTTTAAGAAAAACATATTTTTTAAGAATAAAATTTTTTTACTGAAAATTGGGCACTTATAAATTAATTTATGAAATATATAAAATTTTTAGATATATATTTTTTATAATTTTGTTATTACTATTACTTACTACAATTTAATGGTATGGTTATAATGATCACTGTTAAATATTAATATTTTTATAATATTTCTCAATTCTCATAAAGCTCAGTGTTTCATAAAGAAATACATATATCATATTATTATTTTAAAGTAAGTATTTGATTTGTTACATTCTAAAACCAATATAAAATTTAACACTCATTATTTTATATCATTCTTTATTAAAAACAGTTTGATTTTTTTTAAAACCTATTCCATGAAGTGGAAGATAAAACATGCGATCAAGAAAGGAAAATATTATTAATATTTAAAATTACCTTATCAAAAATGAAAATAATAAAAATGTTAAATAAATAATCCTTTTGAAAATTAAAAAATATGAATATGATTATCACTTAAGCAACGCATGACCGGGTTCCTGAATAAGCATAAAAATAGTGGGAAGTGAAAATATGTACATGGAGGGAAAAAAATAACTTCCAAAGAATAATAGAGATTGATCGAGAACATGGTCATTAGAAAGTTAATCTCAACTGAACCATAAATAACTAGGTGATAAAGAAGGAACAAAATTCAACCTAAATGGGGGTAATAAATAACATTTTTATATCAAGATAATTTTCCTAGAGTATATTTATTATTGTACTATCGAGATAGATAATGTGATAAAATATACACACATGATTTCATTGTATTCCAAAAGAAGCATTTCATCCTTTGGTTGTGATTTGATTAATTTCCACTTCTATATTATCTCGTAATTCAAGATATTAGTATTCTAAATTATTTTTTTCATTACTAAGGCACTAAAATTTTTTAATGGATCCCATGAACTATAATATGATAATAATTTATTCCTCAAATCATTAGAAATTAAGAAAAACCAAAATGGTAAGCATAATATATGATAAATCTAATATGAATAAAAATTCATACAATACTATTCAAAATCAAAATAATAACATTTAATTTTAAACTAAAATAATTCAATGGATAAAAAACCTGACAACAATTCAAAAATATTTCTTACTAAGATAGAAATCCAAATATTAGAATTATTTGAGCACATATTCATCACTGATAAACTTAACATCTATCTCCAAAGAACATCAATATATAATAAATTCACATAACAGAAAAATATTATCTAATCATATAATCCCCAAAATATGAAACTATTTTCTATAAATAACCTTAATCACTATAAATATATAATAGAATAATATATTATCCAAAAAAAGATAATTAAACATTTATTCTTTAAATAATCACATATATTAGCATAAATTAGTTCAATTTATCATAATTAAATAAAGTTACCAATATAACGAACTTTGTCAAAAATAAATTTAATAACATAGTAACTAAATCACATTTCCTTATCATGGTTATCTATAAGATGAATAATATTTTACCAAAATGTAAAAAACCATTTATCACAATTAACTATATTTACCTCAATATGAGAGATCATCTTAACTCTATGTTTTGTCAATACATTTTAAATTTAATCCAAAAAATATTAAGGCTTTCAACTTCAAATAAAAAATTCACTATAAAATAAATCAAACAAATTGGTTACATATGCATAAAAATTTTATGAAAACTCAATAAATTTCTTGAAAATTACTCTCAATTCATAAAACCCCAAAAAGACACTAATTACTTTATACATATGATCATCATTAAATTTATCAGCCCTTAAATATTATACCACTACATAATAACTCCTGAAAACCTATATATAGACAATTTATATAATTCATCATTTACAATACATTATTCATGCATTGTTGTATTTTTCATTTAGAATTCTTTCCCAAAATCAAAATTATGAATTTTTTCCTATGATACATCAATCTCAAACATAAACCAAAAAATAATTCATTACTTTTATTTGTAATTCATAGTTTCTTCATATTCTATATATAACCTTGACATTCCTTTATTCATATAATCTTCTTTGTCTCTTTCATGGGATTTCCCCTAGGTCATTGATTTTCATAATTTTCTTACTCCAAAAATTTAAAACATTTTATTTATACCTTAGGAAGATCTTGTTTCCACATTATAGTGTTGCCCATACTATTCCTTTATTCTTGAAAGAATAATGGTTTATTCCCACCTATACAGTATCTAAAACATCTTCCGTTATTTTGATACATTTCCTTGGGCAATTCTACGCACATTTTTTAAAAATTAAATAATGAATCTTTTTACCATAACAATCATTATCACATGAGCTTCAATGTAACTCCATTTATCTATTATATGGTGTGTTTGGAAACTCACTTAGGTTCCGATTTTTAATCATAACTCATGAAAACTAGTTAAGAATAACCATAATTATTTTCACTTTAGATCCTACTTCATTTGGATTCTCATTCATAAGACCACCTAATTTTTTTCACATCCATTATTAATATTGGAATTTTAGATTCCATCCATTTACTAAAATTAAAACAATTAATGTCAGTGTATCAAGTAAAATTATAATAAAACATATTATGATGTATATAAAAACTAAGGTATCCTTAACCATGTCATATTTTATTAAACTCTTTTCATTCATCGAAAACAACCATATTTTAATATATCTTAATATACCTTTAGGTTTTATAGGACATTTAAATTATTCTAAAATTTCTTTTTAACCCCTATTGTTATATAAACCCTTTTTCCAATACCATCTATAGTGACCCATGCCTTAATCAACACATAAATAGATGATTTATGACAATATTTTTTACTTTTTATAGATTCCCTTTATCATTTATATTGGCAATTTTAGAGAATTATTTGAAACACATTACAATACATAGGGACGAAAATCACATCGTTTCCATTTTTTCAAAAAAAAAATAAAATTGTTATGTTTAAACTATTGTTTCATTTATGAATATATTTCTTCGTTCAAGGAAAATCTTATTTATTTATTACTACATATCATAATATATCCTACTCTTCTTCTGACCCCATGAAATAAATTTTAATACATGAGATCAGTAAAAAATTACTTAGTAAGGGATATATTGTAAAAAACACTATAATTTGATTGAAAAGCCTGAAAACCCATAAAACTTTTAAGATTTTAAATTATTCTTTTATCATATAAAATAATACATATTCACATGAAAACACATTTTATCTCAAAAAAATATTAAAATCCATAGAATGAAATAACAAAAACTAGTAGGCATTGTTGAGAATTCTATTTATAACAATTGTACACTCATGTCGGAAATAACTAGAGAAAAAATAAATTTATAGAAGAAACCACCTCAGTTAACTCCTTATTTCTTTCCATTGAAGACAAAAAACATTAACATATGCGTTCAAGAGATATATCAAGATCAACCATCATATAAAATGTATTATTTTCACCCATCATCATCAATAATTCTCAATCATCATATCATGAACAAAAAAAATATGTTTTCACCTTTTCATCATAAATATATTAAAACCCCATTTGAAACCATAAGCAAAGAAAAATAAATTATCATATAAATAATAGGGATAAATACACACTTTATTTTAAAATATTTTAAAGATGATGGTTGAAAATTATTTTCATGTTAGTAAAATTTAAAACAACGGTTCCTTTAACACAATCGATAAAACTACCTCATTTAGAAAAAATAAAAAAAAAATCTTTTTAAACCTTATATAGAAAGTTAATGGTAATTTTAAATGACATATCATATTTATTAAATTTTATATAAAAAACTTTCAAGAGTAATTTTAATGAACCTCGATGTCAAAAAAATTTGGAAAAAACATTAATACTTTAAAAATATGGTTTTAAAGAGAAATTTCTTTTTTCATTTAGTATATTTGGAATAAAAAGAACCTTAAAGGATAGATTTTGAAAATGAATTTTAAATAAAATTAAATTTAATAAATAAATAATAAAATAAATCCATATTGATTTATATAAACCATATAAAAGAATAAGTGTGTAAAAATGAAACGAGCCTCAAATGAAAGAATTTGAGACCAGAAATCTCATACCTTAAATAACATATAGATGTTTATGGTAATTAAATCCTAAATAATCAAGTAATATTTATTTATATATTTTTTATAACATTTTTTACTTTCATTAAATTTTTATTGTCCCTTTTATTTCAATTATTACAATGTTTTATTAGGGTAGTTAATTTTGTATGTTTATGTGAGTTGTTTTGAGGTCATTCGGTTCATGATCCAAAAATAGATTCAGTAAGTTGAATGGGGTAAAATGGGTATTTTTTTCATCATATCTAGATTATTAATAAAAATATTGTCAGAATATTTATAGATTAAATAAAATTTTATAATTTTCTATATAAGGAATACATGAAAAATGAATCATATCACTCTGAATTTGGTAGTCCACAAGTATGCACGAGTGCCATTATAATTTTTCAATGGATGGAAAGGTATGAAAATAGAAGATATATTATATATAAAAAAAATAAATATGTAATTATTATAATATATATTAATTTAATAATTCATAATAACTATCCTTGTGATGTGATGATGAAAAATAAAACACATCGCTTCGTGGAGGTACTGAACCACCCATATGCATGAGCGATGTTTTCATTTACCATATTATAAAAAAAGAGAATGAAAATAATTGAACAACAATAATTATATAATTTTAGAATATATAATAAACTTATTATTTCATATTAGTATGGATAATGAATATTTAAATATGGTAGAATGAGAAATAAATAAGAAATATGTCAGTTGGGACTTATAACATCTCCTTAGATATCTAACTTTGGATTGCACCTTATGCCTTCTAGGATTCATCTTTTGATAATTCCATGGTCGTGAGTATGTGTGGATTAATGTATGGGACAGATTTAGGTAGGTGTTTTCTAAACTAGAGATCTCAAAAGGTGAGGGGAAAATGGTAGGTGATTCCATTTTATAAGTGAGGAGAGGATAACAACTAGAATTATATAATTATTTAAATTAATATAAATAAATTTTCATGTTCAAGTGGAAAAAATTAAAATATTTCCAATCTAGAATGGTAATGAGTCAAAATAAAATCATCAAATAAAATTTGGATAACTTTTGGTGATGTGTTCACCCTTCTATTAGTTTTAACCTCATGTTTACCCTTTTGATGATTATCATGTTATCAACATTTATTACTAAATACTATTCAAGCAATTAACTAAAAAAGGAAAATTCACCCATAATTCGAAAATGGTTGATATTATAGACCATATCTCATTCACTCATCTAAGTGTGACATTTTAATGAATTTCAAATCATTAGATAATATAATATTTAACAAAATATACCATCAATGTCATTTTTAGACCATTCACATAGTTTTACATTAATGACATCAATATAGTATTATGTTTTAAATATGGAATTACAAAAAAATTATAATAAGTTATGTTTTTCTATAAAAATCGTAATGAAAAATAATTCATTCAAATTTTATTAATTTTTTTTGATAATTTACCATATTTTATATTACATTAACAAGTAGTATGTCATCATTTGATAAAACTTTAATGTTATTATTCAATTAGTAAAAATTAAAAATTAAATATCATGATAAAAAAAATCATTAATATTTAAAATACTAATTAATAACTGAACATAACATTTTTTTATCCTATTGAAAAAACTATTTCTGATATTAAGACAAAGAGAGCGACGTTTTGTTTGAATTATTTACATAAAATCATATTATTGTCATTATCAAAGTATAGTTGAAATAAATATCCAAATAATAGAAACCAATATTCTTATTTTCAAAAAAAAATCCAATAAGATAAATACAATCTTTAGGGGGTTAGGTATTATCCCATAGTTTTAACCTTATTTTACCATTTTTACCATTACTCAGGTGATACAAAATTTCTATGATTACTATTCATAATAACCAAAAATAAAAGGTACATATTTACCATATAATAAACTAATAGTTAAAAATATAGAAACCATTTTACAATATTAAATTTCTAGAAGTGGTATAAAACAATTTAAATATAATTAAGTAAAATATACTGAAAATTTATTTTTAGAATATTCTGTTTTTCAACCGTAATTTTAACTTATACAAAAATGAATTATAATATATATTACTATGTAATTAATTTGATTATATTTAATTAATTAATAATTTTCATGTTATATCATCAAATTCAATACATAATGATCGTACAAACTATCTGTTCATGAAAACAACAACAACATGATTTCTATTTGAGAAACAAGCCCCCCAACCTAGGGTTAGTGTGGGAAAAGAGATCATGGGATCCTATAGTAATAGATCACCAGAGCACCATTAATTACAAAAATAGAACCATCATAGGGAAAATAGACCATACAAGAAAAAAAGATAGAAAAAGTAAGAGGGAGGGGCCTTGGAGGCATAAAATCGGCTGATTTATTACCCCCCCCCCCCCCCACCAGCATGTGGGAGTAATGCTCATATCTCCATTAATTAAATTCATGGATCTGTGGTCCAAGTAAATGATAGAATAGAGAGTAGAGAAACATCTATACAATGAGTTTAAAATTATCATCAAGTGGGTCTCAAGAGTAGAAAGATTGATTTTCTTCTCCTTGAATAGCTTGAGGGTAGTGAGCATCGCATTAGCTTCATCTTGGAGTGAATAAATGTACGCAAAGATGTTGCGAATGTGTTAAAAATAGATCCTTTTTCATCACACAAAAAACCTCCACCCCAAATCACACGAAAAATATAGAATCCCTCCATGTTGAGTTTCAATCCCTATTAATTTGGAAACCAACGTATCCAATGACCAAGGGGTCAGAGAAAGAGACTCCAAGAGTAACCAGAAACATAAGTAATTGAATAGAATGAGAGGTATCCTAGTTCTTAATCTGTTATATCATATCATCCTTAAATCTCTTCGTTCGATATGAAATAGTCATCCGAGTGCTTTGAATTCTCTCAAATTGGGCCTTATTCCTTACGTACCAAATACACCAACCACCAACAATGAAAATATAGACTTTGGCTTTCATCATGAAGTTTTTATCACCAATTCATTGGAACAAGAGAGAAAGGAAATTATCACCCATAAAATCTTGTGAAGTCACACTAGTGAAACTACCCAGACTCATCCATATCCATTATCCCTATGGCTTTCAGAAAAGAGATACTGCACCATTTCCTTGTGATACGTATGACAACAAAGGCATCTGGATGGAAGTTGGATACATGTATAATGGACGTTAAAATATTTTTTAAGGTAATTATTCCTGATACAACACACAAGGAATTCATGTTTGGATGGGATATTCGAACACCACTTCTTCTCCCTGCACCTTTCCAACTCCACTAGCGAGTGTACCATCCAATGATATTCCTTAACAGTGAAATTTCCAGACATCGAACTAGTAAAAATTTAGATATTTGGGTCCATAAAAGGTTCAATAAAAAACCATATTTCTCATTGTAAAAAATATAAATGATTAAAATTGGTAACATGTGGGATTTACTAAAGGAGATATGCAGGGTGGGACATCCAGGGAACCTAAGTTTCATCCTATAGGGAACCTCCCCAAAATTGGTGCATTGTGTAACGTCTCCTCAAATGTAGGACATGTAGATCAGGACTGCCAGAATTAATTCACTAGATGACACGCTTTTGACATGGAAAAATTATTTGATGTGGTTTCTTTTTCCCTATATAAGGAGGAAGCCACAAGGAATTTCAACACACCAACAACACCGAGAGAAAATATCATGTAGTGATCGGCTTTGTTTGATGATCATCTTTACTACTCTTCAACATTGATTCACTACTTTTATTCTTGAGTATTACTTTTGAGATCACTTTCATTTATGGGGAGTCCTTGTTGAGTACCTCTTGATTTTAGTGGATCCCTCTTTCTGGACTCGGTCCCGTGGTTTTTCCCTTTTGGGTTTTCCACGTAAAAATTTCCATTCTGAACTTTATATTCTACACTTATTTTTGTCACTGCATATCTAGTTTTTAGAGGGAAAGATTTTGTTTTTATGTCGCACGTTCTCTCAGATTTTGTTTGTGTGTTCGTCGCTTTTCCATCTTTCACAACACGTCCCACTCCATTTATGAGACCAGAAGCAAATTTTACCCCACCCAATAATCCGCCTCACCTTAATATCCTGATCCAAACAAAAAGATCCCATCGAACTCCAAATACTACATATCATACATTTCAAGGGATATGAAACAATCTCATATTTCATAGTAGTAAACCAAAAATAGAGTGTCTAACCCATCATTCACTCCCAAGAAAGTTTTGAATGAATCAAATGTAGTATCTCAGTGATTCTATAGACACCAACACCTCTATCCCACATCAGCCATGAAAATCTACCCATGGCGGCCCAATGACGCTTCCCCGAAAGATTAATGTCCCATAAAAATAATCACATGATCCTTCATATATTAGAAATGAAATATTTAGGAACCCAATTAAAAGAGATAATATGCATGAAGAAAGAAGAATGAATAGTGTTTTCAACATTATCCTTCCTCCAAATGAGAAGTATAGACTCTTCTAGTCGGTGATATGGATAGTAAGATTATTCACCAACTTTTCAAAATGAGGAACAAAAATAAGGGAAAAAGAAATGGGGATTTCTAAGTACAGCAATGGAAGGATTCTCCAACACATACCAAAACATTCAACCATGTACCTAATTATTCTATTCGTGCATCAATTAGAAACCAGAATGCTCCTCTCCTCATTATTGACACATTTCCCACACAAATGACAATACTCATAAAAAATCCTTCTTAGACCATGTATTGCATGCATGAATCCTTTGATAAAGATAATTGTGTCTTCTAAGTACCTAGGATAAAAGAGGCCCCACTAGTTATTAGAGGTCCAAAACAGAGCAGTCCTACCTTCTTGAAGAATCAAGTTGACTTACCCACTAAAATAATTATGCGCCAAGATAAAAATGGTGGGGGAAAATGATCCCATTGATGCGGCCTCTTCACCAATTTGAAGAACCCATAATTCAACCCCATAAGAAAATGAATAGGCATGGAGAACTAAAACAACGAAACAATATATCAATATTTTTTATTGAAAATACCATGAATGAGTGTACCTTCTGATTAAATGACCATTCATGTTGATCATATTCATTTTCCATGTCGTGCTTTATGAAAATGTTAATCCCTCAGGCCTTCTTATTCAAATTCCTCAACATTTCCTGTGTAAGTCCAATAATAATGTGAATAGTTCTTCATTTAATAAAGGCATGTTTCCCCTCAGATATCTAACAAGTCAGACGGGAAGATAGCCATCAATTAATATGTGTAACTCGAATCATATACACAAAGTTAAAAAGGGTGATGGGTCTATAGTGATTCAAGGTGGAGGGATCTTTTAGTTTTAGAATGACTACTAAGGATGTTTCACTTGTCACTTGAGGAATGTTACCACCCTGAATGAAATCCTACACCACATCCAAAATTGAATTCTTGACCAGGACTTAGTTTGTGACAAAGTATGATCCTCAAAAACTATCTGGACTGAGCCTACTATCAGGGATGAGGGAGAGGATAGCTTCATGAATTTCACATTCATCAGTAATGGCTTGCATCAACCTATTATCTTGATCAGACACAACACAAGGAATAATACCAATGATATCAGAGTCCCCCTCAAATAGCCCCTAGAAAAGGAAGGGTTTGGCTCGGCTAGAAGAGTTTAGAGATAAGTAACCACCTGGCTGCCCACCTCATCCTGGTTGTTAACAAAGGAACCATCATCTCATGTAATATTTTGCCTAATAATTTGACATCTCTCTTTGAAACCAGAATGAAAATACATTGTTTTCATGTCCCCAACATGAGGTCATTTTATTACTGATTATTCATGATCAAGGCGCTCCTCATCTATGAGATGCCCCACAAGGTCATTCTTCATAGAAATTGGAAAGCTAAATAATCCTTCATCCTATTAGTCTCGAGCTATGATTAAAACTATTCTACTTCATAATTAAGAGACTCCAAATCTAGGAAGCATGGAGGAAGATTCCTTTTCCAGTTTTGAAGATCATCACGAAGGAGCCTCAACTTATTATGAAGACCATTCCACAGACTACATTGAACATGTTTTTCCCAGGACTCGGCAACTATTTGGAGGAACCCAGGGTCATAGATTCATCTTTGTGAAAATATAAAAAACCCCTCTCTATTATGTAGTAGATAAAAATCCAGAAATATAGGTGAATGGTTCGAAAGGGGTTGGATAAGGAGGGTCACTTTAGCATCTATAAATGAAAAAATGACATTAATATTAGCAAGTTAGTGGGCAAGCCTACACCATGTATGGGATTCCAATTTATGATCGGTGTACCAAATGTAGAAATCTCCAGTAAAACCAAGATCTCATAATCCCTTATGATATAGAAACATAACAAATTCATGAGTCACCTTCCTTGAAAAAACTC
The DNA here is from genome assembly GCA_963277665.1 of Viscum album. NCBI lineage: Eukaryota > Viridiplantae > Streptophyta > Magnoliopsida > Santalales > Viscaceae > Viscum > Viscum album. Next base: position 1,059,399,162 of record OY728120.1, on the reverse strand, counting down.
CCCAACCATTATTTTTGGATGGATCTAAAAAGATGTTAAAATCTCCTTCCACAAACCATGATAAGGCCCTAAGATCAAAGGACTGGAGATCAAGCCAGAGTACCTCTCTGTAAATCTTGTCAAACTTGACATAGATGAATGTAACAAAGATCCGCTGACTCCCCATCCTCACTTCAACCATGAAGTACTGATTGGACGAACACCATAGAAATGAAAGCATTAGAAATCAAAATATCTATATTTTTTGGTTTTGTGGGTCTGCATGCAAGATTTGTTGACTTTGATCCTCTATGCAAACTCCATTATTTTGAATGGAGTTTTTTGAGCTCGAGAACTGCTACAAATGAATGCTTTTCTTGGTGCAACTCATGGGAAAGAATGTCTTTCTTATCGCAGGAACCAAGGCCCTAGGCGTTCGACATAAAAAACAAAACCAGTTGTAAAGGGGAGGGGTTGGCTTTATCCCCTAAGGACTCCCTACTGTTTGGATTTTCACACATGGGCTTAGTTTGTGATCTGGTCTATACTTCGTTAATAGGGGTGGAGGAACTAAGATGAGAAGAAACCGCCTAATCCGGTCTGGGGTGCACTGGGATAGAATAGAGAGGGCTGAGAAGACATTTTATTACGAAATAGATGTAGAACATGAATGCCCAGGATCCATAACATGAAGAAGGGGCAGGTGAGAAGGACCACCTCTGTAACACTCGAGACTTTTATGTAAAATATTTTGTTTTTATGTTTTATAAATCATCAAATGAATCTTTCACTACACACAACACTAGCTTGACTTGCATTACACGCAACCGCGGCCTTCCTCGATTGCTTGCATCATACGCAATACCAAGTTTCACTAAACACTGATATGCTATTAAAATATTATTAAAACTAGCAATTATGAATAGTAATAACAACTTTTTGAAATTTTATATATTTTATTTTTCAAAATGGACTTCATTTTTTGGATTCGGAATATCGAAATTAGCCTAGGGTGAAATTTTGGTATTTTTTTGAAAACATTCAATTTTTGATGAATAGTGAAACCACTAAGTGGTAGTTAAAAAACTGAATTTTTCATAAAACATAATTTTACCGCTTCTGTGAGTGGAATTTCACAAATCGGAGAGACACGGTTGATGTCAGTAAGTAAAATGTGGTTCAATGAGATGAAAATAATTTTTTGGTGAATAGTAACTTTTTACTTTTTTTTACCACGGTTAAAAGTAAATAGGGTAATTAAGGGTAAAAATGATATTATTATTACCCTAACACATGTCCTAATTCTATTGGACAAGTTTAATTCGACCAAAAACAACCTTAGGAATAAAATATGACCATTTAGGCCCACTTGGATTAGATTAGGACATTTATTATTAATTTATTTAAAGAATGGTTAAAATAGTTAAAATCAAAGTTAAATAAGTAAATCATTTTTAATATGGGGTTATACATAAGATAAATTCTACTATAAATATTCATTAGAAATATAAAATAATTTCCTACATAATGGTATTTTATTTTTAATTTTTAGACATTAAATAATTTAATTTATTTATGACACAACGATAATGGAGTAATTATCTTATTAATGAAATATTGACATAATTGATGTTATAATTACAGAAATAAATGTAATTTGAGACTTTTTATGAATTACACTAATTTTCAATGTTAATATGACATGTTAGTATTGATTTAATTAACTTGGTTCGAACTAATAATTCTGTTATGATTTTTACAAAAATCAATTACTAAATAGTGTCAAAATTGACATAAAATAGTATTTAAAACAAATATTATATTATTAATTGTATTTTTATTCATAAAAATCTAAGGTTCAGCCAAATGACTTAGATAAGGTTTTATATATTAATAATAAACAACTTGGGGTTCGTTTGTCTTGATATAGTAAGTTTATTAACCTTATAGAATAAGAATACAAGAAGACACGGTAAAAGTAAAATTATTTAACTTAATGTTAAATCTAAATGATAAGGTTAAAATAGGAACCTAAACTCGTATAAATTATATTTTATGAGATTATTTCGACCCATCCCCACCTTATCTTCCAAATATATCAATTTGGAGCTATTAAAAACCGAATTTGACTTTATAATAAAATAATAGTTTTAGTTATTCCAATGGTTCCCCTCTTCTCCCTTATAGAAGGGCACCTCATCCCTCTCTTCCTCACACCACATTGAGAATTCAAGCTCGGCCAAACCCTACCACTTTCTCCTCTCCACTTCCCTAGAAACATCCTAGAGGTCCTGGTCTTCTTCAAAGACCAATTTTAGTGCCCTAAAAGGAGGTCTCAAAGAAGCACTTCAAAGAAGAGGTAATGTCCATTACCGATTATTTCATCTTTATTTCTTCTTCCACTTCTTCTTATTTAGTTGCTTCATTATGAAGTAATAACATAAGTATCACTAATATATGGATATGTTATTATAAGTATTAAAAAACCCTATTTCACCATCTATCCATCCTACGGAAAATGAAATCACCGCGCGTGCGTACGTACGGAATACTGTCTCCACGTCGTGGTGTAATCTATTTTCCACCACCACCTTACTTGGATGGGTATAATGGTGTAAATAATGACTAGATATTATTATTGTAAAGTGATATTGATTCTGAAATAGTATACAGTCACTCCAATACAATTCCATGATCATGGGAACGATATCATCGCTCGTGCGTACGTACGAAATACCATCTCCACAATGTGATACGACTCGTTCAACATGATCTTCATTGAATAATGATTATATAAATTAATTTAATGAATGAATATGATATATATTACACTAATAACATTATGTAAATGAGGTATCTATAACCTATATAGAAGAATAAGAATTTATTCGACAACACAGGCATATGAACAAAAAGTAATAAAAACCTGAATAACAAGTAGTAATGAAATATTACTAATAAGAAGCAAATAATATGACCATATATGATATCATAACAATAAGTATGATTCTATAATAAGTCAATAACATTATTTAAATCATTATACAGGAGTTTCAGACACTTACGAAGAAAATCGGACCTAAGGTAAGGGAAATATCACAATCTCATTTTTATCCGAGATTGTTTATACTTTAGTATATACTAGGGTGTATTTTATCATCCAAATCCATGTTTCCTCAATATGTAATATAATTTCCATCCACCTAAAATTATTTAAATCCAATTTTACCCTTCGGTGAGTTTTTATTAAAGGATATGAATGGAATCTTTTGACTTTTTTCATACGAGGTACCTTTTGACATTTCCGACAAAATTACGAAGAATGTTTTTTTAACTTATACGACATGAATGGATTTTTAAAACATTATTTCCAAGACGATTCCTTTAAAATTTTTCAAGTTCATTTTTAATCAACTACTTTAGTTTAAAATTGTATGACATGTTAAAGAAGGAAAATGTTTTTGAATTTGAAAGGATATTTTCCTCAAGAATGGAGTTCAAGTGTTTTATCAAAATTATTTTCCATCTATGATAATATAGGGTTCTGTTTATATCCTTATTATTACATTGATTCGATTAAGTTGTGATGGAATTATTTTTATGAATTCTTTTATCTTATATGAATTGTTTGATGATGTCATGATGTTTAAGATTCCCATTTTTTATACATGGGTTATGCAATGATGTATGATTTATGATTTTGTTGCACACATAAGAATGGTATCATTATGAGATGGGTGGGACCTATATCTCCCGCCAATTCATTGGGTAAAGATTTTATATCTCATGAGATAGACATGGCTGGAACGGTAGGTTATACCGGTTCAGTGAAACAGGACTGAAACAGGTAGTGAACTCGGTTCAGAAATGGACTTTGTCCACTAAGATAGTCTTGGAAATGTGTCTTGACTAATAAGAAATGATTCTCTATGATTATGTGTGTATGGCACAAAGTTTCATGTTTTACGTTATGATTATTGGGATTATATTTCACTACTATGATTTATCCCATGTTATGAAATTATGCTCTCTTTTGCAGGTTACGATTTCCAAAAGTTATGTTCTTATGAATATGATGTGATTGATATTTCTTTTGTTTAACCTTACTGAGCATTTGAGCTCACCATTTTGTATGTTTTCATTCCCCAGGTCAGGAAGAAGGTTATTAAGTAAGATATTCCAAAAAGGACTATAGATATGATGAAATAAATGGGAGACAGTGTAGACGCTTTATGAACCAGTTGTTTATGTTTCCCAGTTTCTAAAGACACTATACCTATACGGTCCATTCGTTGTTTTGTTATATGTTGTAACATGTATTCTTCAATTTTGAATTATTAACAATGTATGTAAATTATGGGTCGTTATAGTTGGTATCAGAGGAAAGGTATAGTCAACCTTAGGAAACTAGGATGTGAAATCCTTAGTACGAACCCTAAGGATAATTCTAAGCATAGAACACAATCTTAGTGCTTTAGAAATGACCATGAATAACCTAGGATAAGACCTTAAGTGTGAAATTTTATTCTTGATTATGTGTATTTCCCATTATAATTAGTGTTGCTCGCACTATTCTTCTTGGTTTTTGTCAATGGCTGGAACCCGAAGGAACCGTGTTAATGCGGAATGCGACGGGAAATGCAATGATTGTCCCCCGGAGAAACCAAACGTTATGGGAGCTAGAATGAAAAATCTTATAGCCATGCTCACACAACATTCTCAAGCTATGAATCATGCATGACTTCCAAACGAGCAAAGGAAGGAGCAACATTATATTGAATCCTTCATGAGGCAGCGTCCACCCTCTTTCAGTGGGTCTACTGATCCATTAGTTGCTGAACAATGGATTAGTACTACTGAAAATATATTTTCAATTCTTCAATGTTATAAACATGATAAAGTCATCCTAGCAGTGTATCGTTTGGTAGGAGATTCTGATCAATGGTGGAATCTTATTAAGAATACGAGGCAAAGGGATGAAATTGATTCCATGGAATGGGACGAGTTCAAGAACTTATTTTTCAATAAGTACTTCCCTCGTATTCTTCGAACAAAGATGGAGAAAGAGTTTCTTGAACTGAAGCAAAAGGATGATGAATCTGTTGGTACTTATGAAGCAAATTTTACATGACTTGCAAGGTACGCTTCTGGTATTATTATCCAACCTGAGAGTAAGATCGATCGATTCTTTAGTGGCTTAAAACTAAGTCTTCGAAGGGCCTTAGCCATAAGGGACTTCAATAGCTACGATGAAATCGTTCGATGTGCTCTCAAAGTTCAGATGGAGATTGGAGTAACCCATCAGTCATATGGGTTTGACAAGAAGAGGAAAATGGAATTCAAAGGAAAATCTAAAGAGCACACTAAAAAGAAGATGATCTTTCCCTTATTCTCAAAGTGTGGAAAGAAACATGGAGGGAGTTGTCTTAAAGGGACAAGTAAATGTTCCAAATGTGGAAAGGAAGGTCATTGGGCATTTGAATTCCGCGATGATGTGAAGAAAATGTCTAATGATGCAAACAAAAGAAGTGATACACAGATTGAACCTAATACACTTCAATGTTTCATGTTCACGGAGATGGGGCATTATGCCAATAAATTCCCTAATCCAAGGGTTGATGATGATGGTTGACGTCAACAAACCCTTAAGGCTAAAGACAAAGGAAAGTCACATGCAATATCTATCATCGATGTGGAGTACGATAACGATGTGGTGAAAGGTACACTTACCATCCAATCTAAAGTAGAAAATGTTTTATTTGATTCTGGATCCACCCACTCTTTTATTTCTGAAGAATTTTCTAAGGATATCACCGTATTACCTCAACAGTTAGATGTTGAGTTAGCTGTGAAAACCCCTAATGGCACAACAGTCGCATCAAAAGTTTATAATTCTTCTCCGATTGATATTTGTGGGAAATTGCTTCCTGCAAATCTTGGGATCCTTCCTATAGTTGAATTTGATGTGATTCTTGGCATGCATTGAATTTCTCTACATGGATCTCATATCAATTGCCAAATAAGGGAAGTACATTTCATATTCCAGATCAATCTATGATCATCTATCGATGCAAGGATGAACATAACCTTCCAGTGGAAATTTCATCCATTTTATGGGTATTGATTCCACTAAATGAATGTTATTTATCTCAAATGGTGGGTGAGAAACTCCTGATTAAGAATATTCCCATTGTATGGGAGATGGATGATGTCTTTCCAGAGGAATTACTGGGTCTTCCACCAAATCGTGAAGTTGAGTTTTCAATAGAACTCGTACCGGGTGCTTTGCCTATTTCAAAGACACCTTATAGAATGGCCCCAATTGAGTTGCAGGAATGAAGAAGAAACTCCAAGGGAATCTTGATAAGGGATTCATACACCCTAGTGTGTCACCTTGGGTACCAAATGTTCTATTTGTTAAGAAGAAAGATGGATCAATGAGACTCTGCATTGATTATCGAGAACATAACAAGATCACTATCAAGAACAAATATCCTCTCCCAGGCATTGATGACTTATTTGAACAACTACGTGGAGATCAATACTTTTCCAAGATTTATCTTCATTCTGGGTATCATCAATTAAGGGTCAAAAGGGAGGATATACCAAAGGCGGCTTTCCGTACAAGGTATGGACACTATGAATTTATAGTGATGCCATTTGGTCTTACTAATGCCTGTGATATCTTCATGGATCTGATTAATAGAGTCTTTAGAGACTATCATGATCATTTTGTGGTAGTCTTTATAGACGATATTCTTGTATATTCAAAGAGCAAGGAAGAACATGAAGATCACTTGAGAATTATATTAAAGACCCTGAGAAAGGAGAAGCTTTATGCCAAATTTACCAAGTGTGAATTGTGGCTTCAAAAAGTTTCATTTTTGGGTCACATAATCTCAAAAGAGGGGATATCTATAGATCCAGCAAAAACAGAGATTATTGAAAGATGGTCGAGACCAACAACCGTAACTGAGATCCAATGTTTTCTTGGTTTGGATGGATATTATCGACGTTTTGTGAAAGATTTTTCACGATTATCTAATCCACTCACCAAGTTGACTCGGAAAGGAGTTAAGATTGTTTGGACGGAGGAATGTGAAGAGAATTTCAAGGAATTGAAAAGAAGGTTATCCAGTGCACCTGTGCTCACACTGCCTTGTAGTGGAGAAAGGTTTGTGATCTACAGTGATGCATCCAAGAATGGTTTGGGGTGTGTTCTTATGAAAAATGATAAGGTGATAGCTTATGCCTCACGAATGTTGAAAATACATGAGAAAAATCACCCAACTCAAGATTTGGAGTTAGTTGCATTAATATTTTCATTAAATATTTGGAGGCATTACCTTTATGGTGAAAGGTGTGATATTTATAATGATCATAAAAGTTTAAAGTATATTTTCACACAAAAGGAGCTGAATATGCACCAAAGAAGATGGTTGGAGCTGATTAAGGATTACGACTGCTCAATCCATTACCACCCTGGGAAATCAAACAAGGTGGCAGATGCATTAAGTCGACAAGACCATACTAGTTTATCCATGATGAGGATCACAAAAGATCCAATATTAATGGATTTACAAAGGATGTATCTTGGAATTATAATGGAAGGGGAAAAATCTTATGTTTCTCAAATGAATGTTCAACCATCTATACAAGGGAAGATTAAAGAGGCACAGAAAGAAGATGTCGAGTTAAAAAAGAAGGTGAGAAATGTTCCCGAATTCAACCTTTATTGTGATGGGATAATAATGTTTAGGAATCGGGTTTGTGTTCCTCCCATCCTGGAATTAAAGAAGGAGCTGATGGATGAGGCTCATAGTTCTTCATTCTCTATTCATCATGGAAGCACGAAGATGTATAGGGACCTGAAAGAGTACTTCTGGTGGGATGGCATGAAAAGAGATGTTGCAAAATATGTCTCTCGATGCTTGGTTTGTCAACAATTTAAAGATGAGAGACAGAAGTCTTAGGGGATGTTACAACCATTACCCATACCCGAATGGAAATGGGAAAACATCACTATGGACTTTGTCACAGGACTTCCTAAAACATCCAAAGGCAATAATGCTATCTGGGTCATAGTTGATCGTCTTACAAAGTCTGCACACTTCATTGCTATTAGAGAGGATTTCTCTCTGGATCAACTTGCCAGGATATATGTAAAGGAAGTGGTAAGATTAAATGGAGTACCACTTTCTATTATATCTGATTGGGAACCGATATTTTCCTAGAAGTTCTGGTGAAGTCTTCAGCATACTCTGGATACAGAGTTGAGTTTCAGCACTGCTTATCATCCTCAGACAGACGGTCAGTCTGAGAGAACAATTCAAACTCTAGAAGATATGTTGAGAGCTTTCTCTATAGATTTCAAAGGTGGTTGGGATCAACACCTACCTTTGGTGGAATTTTCGTATAATAATAGCTTTCACTCCAGTATTTAGATGGCTCTTTATAAAGCTCTCTATGGAATGAAATGCAGGACTCCAACTTGCTGGGATGAAGTTGGGGAAAGAAAGCTATTAGGACCAGATCTCGTCAATGAAATGTCAGAAAAGGTCAGATCTATTCAACAACACATAAGAGCAGATCAGAGTCGACAGAAAAGTTATGCCGATAACAGAAGAAAAGGCCTTGAGTTTTAAGTGGGTGATAAAGTGTTCTTACGAATATCTCCCTGGAAGAGGGTCATGATATTTGGAAAGAAGGGGAAGTTGAGCCATAGATATATCGGTCCTTTCGAAATACTGGATCGTTTTGGGAAGGTAGCTTACCAATTGGTGCTTCCACCGAATATCCCTCAAGTTCACGATGTGTTCCATGTATCTCTCCTGAGAAAGTACATACCTGATCCTTCACATGTACTTAGCTCAGAAGTTGTACCGCTGGAGCAAGATCATTCTTATGAAGAACAGCTGATAGAGATTCTGGATCATAGTGAAAAAGTACTACGAAGCAAGACCACTCGATTGGTGAATATTTTATGGAGGAACCACCAATTAGAAGAAGCTACATGGGAGCTTGAGGATATGATGAGGGAGAGTTATCCTCATCTATTTGTTACAAACTGACGAATTTCGAGGGCGAAATTCATTTTAAGGGGGGTAAAATGTAACACCCAAGACATTTATGTGAAATATTTTGTTTTTATGTTATATAAATCATCAAATGAATCTTTCACTACACACAACACTAGCTTGGCTTTCTTTACACGCAACTTCGGCCTTCCTCGATAGCTTGCGTCGTACACAATACCAAGTTTCACTTAACAATGATATGCTATTAAAATATTATTAAAACTAGCCATTATGAATAGTAATAACCACTTTTTGAAATTTTATAAATTTTATTTTTCCAAATGGACTTCATTTTTGATTCAGAATATCGAAATTAGCCTAGGGTGAAATTTTGGTATTTTTCTGAAAACTTTCAATTTTTGATGAATAGAGAAATCACTAAGTGGTAGTTAAAAAACTGAATTTTTCATAATACGTAATTTTACCGCTTCTGTGAGTGAAATTTTGAAAATCTTAGAGACACGGTTGATTCAATTAAGTAAAATTTGGTTCAATGAGATGAAAATTTGTTTTTGTGAATAGTAACTTTTTACTTTTTTTACCACGGTTAAAAGTAAATAGGGTAATTAAGGGTAAAAATGATATTATTATTACCCTAAAACATGTCCTAATTCTATTGGACAAGTGTAATTCGACAAAAAACAACCTTAGGAATAAAATATGACCATTTAGGCCCACTTAGATTAGATTAGGACATTTATTATTAATTTATTTAAAGAAGGGTTAAAATAGTTAAAATCAAAGTTTAATAAGTAAATAATTTTTAATATGGGTTTATACATAATATAAATTCAACTATAAATATTCATTAGAAATATAAAAAGATTTCCTACATAATTGTATTTTATTTGTAATTTTTAGACATTAAATAATTTAATTTATTTATGACACAACGATGATGCAGTAATTATCTTATTAATGAAATATTGACATAATTGATGTTATAAATACCCAAATAATTGTAATTTGAGACTTTTTATGAATTACACTAATTTTTTAGGTTAATATGACATGTTATTATTGATTTAATTAACTTGGTTTGAACTAATAATTCTGTTATGATTTTTACAAAAATCAATTACTAAATAGTGTCAAAATTGACATAAAATAGTTTTAAAAAAACATATTATATTATTAATTGTTAATTTATTTCTAAAAATATAATGTTCTACCAAATTACTTATATAAGGTTATATATATACATAATAAACAACTTGGGGTTCGTTTGGCTTGATATATTATGTTTATTAACCTTATAGTATAAGAACACAAGAAGACATGGTAAAAGTAAAATTATTTAACTTAATGTTAAATCTAAATGATAAGGTTAAAATAGGAACCTAAACTTGTCTAACTTATATTATATGAGATGAATTAGACCCATCCCCACCTTATCTTCGAAATATATCAATTTTGAGCTATTAAAAACCGAATTTTACTTTATAATAAAATAATAGTTTTTGTTATTCCAAAGGTGCCCCTCTCCTCCCTTATAAAAGGGCACCTCCTCCCTATCTTCCTCACATCACTTTGAGCCTTCAAGCTCGGCCAACCCCTGACAATTTCTCCTATAAACTTCCCTAGAAACATCCTAGAGGTCCTGGTCTTCTTCAAAGGCCAATTTTAGTGCCCTAAAAGGATGTCTCAAAGAAGCACTTCAAAGAAGAGGTAATGTCCGTTACCAATTCTTTCATCTTTATTTCTTCTTCCACTTCTTCCTCTTTAGTTGTTTCATTATGAAGTAATAACATCAGTATCACTCATATACTGATATGTTATTATATGTATGAAACAACCCTTTTTCACCATCTATCCATCCTACGGAAAATGAAATCACCGCGCGTGCGTACGTACAGAATACCATCTCCACGTCGTGGTGTAATCTGTTTTCCACCACCACCTTACTTGGATGGGTATAATGGTGTAAATAATGACTATATATGATTATTGTAAAGAGATATTGATTCTGAAATAGTATACATACACTCCAATACAATTCCATGATCATGGGAACAATATCATCACTCGTGCGTACGTACGGAACACCGTCTCCACGATGTGATGCGACTCGTTCTACATGATCTTCATTTAATAATGATTATATAAATGAATTGAATGAATGAATATGATATATATTACACTAATAAAATTCTTGAAATGAGGTATCTATAACCTAAAGAGAATAATAAGAATTTATTCGACAAAACACGCATAAGAACAAAAAGTAATAAACACCCTAATAACAAGTTGTAATGAAATATTACTAATAAGAAGATAAGAATATGACCATATATGATATCATAACAATAATTATGATTCTAGAATAAGTAAATAACATTATTTAAATCCTTATACAGGAGTTTTGGACACTTACGAAGCAAATCAGACCTAAGTTAAGGGAAATATCACAATCTCATTTTTATCTGAGATTGTTTATACTTTAGTATTTACTAGGGTGTAATTTATCATCCAAATCCATATTTCCTCAATATGTAATATTATTTCCATCAACCTAAAATTGTTTAAATCCAATTTTCCCCTTTGGTGAGTTTTTAGTAAAGGATATGAAAGGAATCTTTTGTCGTTTTTCATACGAGGTACTTTTTAACTTTTCCGACAAAAGTACGAAGAATGTTTTTTTAACTTATACGGCATGAATGGATTTTTAACAAAATTATTTCCAAGAATCTTCCTTTACATGTTTTCAAGTTTATTTTTAATCAACTTCTTTAGTTTAAAATTTTATGACATGTTAAAAAAGGAAAATGTTTTTGAATTTGAAAGGATATTTTCCTCAAGAATAGAGTTCAAGTGTTTTATCAAAATTATTTTCCATCTAAGATAATATAGGGTTCTGTTTATATCCCTATTATTACATTGATTTGATTATGTTGTGATGGAATTATTTTTATGAATTCCTTTATCTTATATGAATTTTTTGATGATGTCACGATGTTTATGATTCCCATTTTTATTACATGGTTTATGCAATGATGTATGATTTATGATTTTGTGGCACACATAGTAATGGTATCATTATGAGATGGGTGGGACCTGTATATCTCTCAAATGCATTGGGTAATGATTTTATATCTCATGAGATAGACATGGCTGGAACGGAAGGTTATACTGGTTCAGTGAAATAGGACTGAAACGGGTAGTGAACTTGGTTCAGAAATGGACTTTGTCCACTAAGATAGTCTTGGAAAAGAGTCTTGACTAATAAGAAATGATTCTCTATGATTATGTGTGTATGCCACAAAGTTTCATGTTTTATGTTATGATTATTGGGATTACATTTCACTACAATGATTTATCCCATGTTATGAAATTATTCTCTCTTTTGTAGGTTACGATTTCCAAAAGTTATGTTCTTATGAATATTATGTGATTGATATTTCTTTTGTTTACCCTTACTGAGCATTTGAGCTCATCATTTTGTATGTTTTCTTTTCCCAGGTCAGGAAGAAGGTTATTAAGTAAGATAATCCAAAAGGGACTATAGATATGATGAAATAAATGGAAGACAGAGTATATGCTTTATGAACCAGTTCTTTATGTTTCCCAGTTTCTAAAGACACTATACCTATACGGTCATTTCGTGGTTTTGTTATATGTTGTTATAAGTATGCTTCAATTTTGAAGTATTAACAATGTATGTAAATTATGGGTCGTTATAACCTCCTTGTCCTTTCGTAATAGTATCTTTCCCCTTGGAGGGGATGGGTTGTTCTCCTGCAAGGAATTCTTGAAGACCACCAATGAATTCCATGGAATAGAACGAGAGGGGAGATGACTTGGGGAGGGAGATCCAATCTGGGAAAAGATGAAAACGACACCATGTGGCCCGCTAGAGAAGGCAGATCCTTGGGACCCAAAGGCGGAGGGGGGGGGGGTATTGAAGGGATCTGAGGGTCCACCTGAATGTCGGAAGGCATGGAAGGGCCTAAAAGAATGATGGAAGGAGAACCACCATGATGAGAGGCTAGATAATTAGAGCCATGTATCCTGTACATTGAAGTGAAGTGGCCATTCAAAACACAGTGTGGGAAAAAGCGTGCCGGGGATTGAGGAACTAACTTCTTCCACCAAGAGGAGTCTGCCTTGAGGAAAATACAATTGGGAAGAGTAGATAAATCCACTTCCACATAGATCCGAGTTGTGGATGATTCCTGAAACATTGAATTAAACTCATCAACTCACAAAAAAGAACCCATAGTGTCACCGATTGAGTGGAGGAATGCAATATTATGAATGGGAAAGGGCTGCTCTGGGAGCTTGAACCACACTACAACAAGTGGGGATTCACAGCCAAAGTGGACCCCTATTGACCCCCTGAACTGGTTGAAGTGAGGATTTCCACATGATCTGGATGAGGAAGACTACAGTGAAACACATCCCTCGCTGGATGATAGCTCCAAACGAAAATACGTCATGTTGAGGACCGGTACCTTTGTCGGCCAACTCAGGTTACACGAAGCCACCACATTGTGGAAATAGGTAAGAGGAGGTCAATAGTTCTCAAAACAAGCCACATGAGTCCATTGGTGATGCATAAAATCTGACTCGATAGCTTCCGCGGGGAATGGGAGCATCGGAAAGCCATCCATCATTTCCGAGCTAACCGGATACAGGTGGTTCTCTAGAAATGAATGCAGGCCGCTGGATAGAGGAGTTGTCGGGATGAGGAGAACAAATTTCAGAGAAGTGTCGCTGCACACATCTTCCAAGGCATGAAATAGTAGGGGAACATCTGAAATGGACGAAATACCATCACTAGGATGAACCAGATGATCCAAAGAAGGGACAAGAAACCTCCACTAAAGGAAGTGTGTTCATCTCCGTGGAGAGAGAAGAGGGAGAAACAGTCAAAAAATTCATAATCATCCGAGTGAGTGATGCACGTTTTAGGATTGAGACCACTGATAGGTGGTGAAAATTTTCAATTTTCTTTTCATAATAATGTTTTTTAATTTCATTATAAAATACTCATAACATCTATACCATTTTATTCATACCATCCACTCAGATAAATTTCTCAACCTAACCTTTGTATGCATCAAATATAAAGATGGAGCATGGGATGAAATTTAGAAGGTTCAATAAAAATAATTACTCTATGTCTGGATGGATAGTCCCACCAACATGGACTACATTCACTAAATTATTTTCAAAATACAAATTCACAGGCAAAAATTGATCCACCACCCAGTATTCAAAATCTCTGATAAGGTTGGTTATATCCCTAAAATATCATTTTCTTATTCACTTCCACCACAGCTGGTCATACATCCAAAAAAACAACCCTTTTAATTAATTAGTTAGAACCTAAAACTACAAGATGTACAATCCTCTATTTCTGATCAACTTTAAAAAATTATTCACTTCCTCCAAAAGTAAGCTATATCAACTTCACCTATAAAAATTCTTCAAAAACTTCTATAATTATATTAATAATTTTTTGGTCTTGAAACTTCATATAGATCTTCAACAAATGTGAATGCTCTATAAAAACATCCATATCATCTATTTCCAAAACATACTCCAAAAATTTTATTCTAATTCATCTTTCACATCGTAACCTCAATCTGCAACTGACAAATACATAATCTGATGGAACTCCATTAAATGTACCTTACTCTGATGGATCCCATTCTGATGGACCTCCATTTTATGGAACTCGCTCTAATAGATTTCTTTTTAATGGATATTTATCCAATGCTGCTCACTCTGACGGATCTCACTCTGTAGGAACTTTGTCTTATGGAAGTCACTCTGGAATTCTCAACTTCAACCTAAAAGAATACTCTAGTTGGGATCTCAATCATGGTCACAAAAATATCATATCTTCATATTTTTCACATGTGAATAGTTACTAAGTATGAAGTTAATGTTCTCTCTATTTATCAGAATCTTAGAATAGAAAAGGCGGGAAAACAAATTCTTCTTCCTTCTCAACAAAATTCGAATGCTTTAGAATTTCATGTTCATTTGAGCTTAATCTTTGAATAATTCAACTCTTATCGACACTTAAGGGGACTTATTTAGTCTTCTAGAATCTTCAAAAATATTCATCCTTCCTCGAAATTACAAACTATTTTCACATTTTATCATTATTTGTTTGGGGACTCTGATTGTTCATTTTTCATTAGAGTAGGTTCAATAGTATTTCTTCCTAGAAATTTATCCAATGGAATTTCTAATCAAACAATAATCCAATGGATCACCAAAACATCAAAACATTAGACTCTTCATCATTTTCTCTTAACCTAGTTGAAATAAACTAAACCATTAATTCACATTCTGTAAACAAAATGTGTCTGATGGACTTTCTGCATCTGATGGAATGTCGATATCAACCACTTTGCTGACAAAACGGTGGTATGGATTGTCTAATGAAACAAAACCCAAATAAAAAACAAAAGAAACTGATTTTATCTTTATTATAAAATAACAATAAAAATCACATTATTTCTCTCTCCAATGAATCATGTCAATTGAATATATCCACTAACATTGTTGTGATTAATCTGATTAATTTTTCTCTGATCCCATCAGATGAAGCATACTCTTTAGCTCTTATGATTCATTGATGCCAACATGTTTCAATTAAGTCATACTTAAAAAATTTGGACTTCCTCTAATAGAAATCTTCATCTGATTCCTAATAGATAAGGAAACATTTTTGGATGGATTGGTGACAACACCCATCTGATAGGCTGGCGCCTGCTTTTTGTTTGATGGATCACCATTTCTCACATACCACTGGATTTTCCCAATCATCACATATAAAAATACTTTCATATGGATAAAATTTTAATTAATTTTTATCTTTGTTTCAATGATTTAATCCCTTCCAATTAAAAATTTGACTTTAATTGGATAATTTTTGTATTGTTGGAGAATTTTGTGCTAAAATGTGAAAATTTCTTAATTATGGAATTTTAATTTTTTCATGCCTCTTTGGTATTTTTTGAATAATATTCAAAATTTTCATCAAATTGGAGTGATTCATTTTTTATGTTTCCTTTTTTTCATGGGATAAAACGTATTATTCTTAACCCAAAGAAATTTCAAAACCCATTAGATGATAAAAATCAATCTGTTTAAAAAATCATTCGAGTTGATAGAATATACCCCCGCCTCAATAAATGAAGTACAAATTGGGCTGTAGAAATCAAAATGATTTGATTCCAAATATATTCGAAATAGGGCTCATAGCTAAATTTTCAAATTAAATTTAAAGGAGGTATTCACTAATTAAGGTATTCATTTAATGTACCAATATAGAGTATGTTGAAAAGACTTTGAATCCTAAAAATGTGTTCTTGAGTAATTGTGCATTAAAATTTCATACAATTTTTTTATGAATCTTATAATTTTAGGGATATTTTCCAAAAGATATAGGAAAATAATTATGAATACTCCTTCCCAATATTAATCCATATAATTTTCTAAATAATATCATTCATTCGGTCGATAAAAACTAAACTGAAAATATTCTACCCTCCAACCCTATAAATTTGTGCCTCTAATTACATTAAAAGGTGTTAAAGAATTTGAAATAGGGGTTATTATGTAGGATTGGATCCTTGAAGAGCTATGAATTTTCTATTTTATCATTTTTTAATACAATTATTATCTCCTCTTCCTAATTCATCTATATTATCCTTCTTATGAAGGTGTAATTATTTTCAGTGATTAGTGAAGGGGGGGGGGGTTCTCCTTTTGTAATGTTAGAGGCGCATGCTTTAATTTAAAACAATAATTTTATATTTAATTATTTACATTTTTAGTGGTTCAAAATTATTTTCATGTGATTTTGTTTTTTTTGTTTTATTCATTGTTTATAGTTGTGGTGGAGTTTTTTAATCTCCCTATGCATAGTGTAGTTTATATCGACTGAGAAAATTTTATTAGGTGGTGAGTATATGTTATTGTAGTCATGTGTGTTTTATATGTGAATTCATTCTTGATTTAGAAGGAGAAACAATTCTTAATCAACACATTCCAGAGTAGTTATAGAATGGATTATTTATTTTCCTTCTCATAGGAGTGGTTTTCATTTCGTTATTTAACTAACGATGGTTGACAACTCGGTCAATCTGTCTTTCATTTATCATTCAACAGGAAGAGAGAGGTAATGATTTATCTAAACATGATGAAATTGAAAAGGGTGATCTGTCATTGACCCCATCACTTTCTTCGTCCGTTTATGTTTGATATTTATTTTTATTTGTTTATTTGAATTTAAAATAAAACATTTTCAAAAGAAATCTCCAATTATTTCTCCAATTTCAATTAAAAACATGATTGTTGTGAAACCCTATATGGAAAAAACTGATGCTAATAACATTAATGAGTTTTTAACTATGTAAAAAATTGTTTTCCCCAAGACCATCATAGGCACATTTCATCTTTGAAACTCATAATATACTTATTTTCATATTACTAACAGCTCATAGATGTGTTCATCCTTGGTCCAGTAAGTTGTGTCTGGAACACATATTTGTTGGAAAATCTAGAAACATCCATTTCTCCTTCAATATAAAAACTACACATTGTATCATGAGATTTATCCATGATTCAGTAAAATTGTATGATTGACAATTCATTATCATATTTAATTTGATCGAATTATATATCAGATCATCTATGTCTGGATATCTGTGTTTAAGGATCACTATTTATAACAATGTTTCCCTTGGATTTTTTTCCAGTCATCTACATTTACCATATCATTCTGGTCAGTCCTATAGAGTCCATCTAGAATAAAAAACTCAACTTCTTTGTATCTTTAAACATATTTGATATACTTGCAACAAAAAAACTGAAACAAAACTAGGCGATATTAATATCCCCAATTATGTTTATTGTCAATGAACAATTCATTTGAAAACATTATCATCATATTCTCCCCTATATGTATTCTCCCCCATACATATCTTATCCCCCTTATAAATAATCAAATTAAATGTAACAACTAATTATTTCAGAAAAATCCCTTAGAAATAAAAATAGTATCACATGAGTTTCATAACAAAGATCCTTTAATGAAGCATCACTATTTATACTAGGAAAAATTTGATATATAAAACAATATTATATAATCAAGGTTACCAATTATTTCCAGGAAACAGATTTCTGGTAATTCATTTTTATTCTCTTTTCACCATTTTAATATCTATGAAAATATGATTGATTTTATAAAGATTAAAATAACCTACACCCATCTTAACAAACAAATAATAAATTTTTATGTGTATAAACATAACTATCTGAAAGTCCCTTATTTCATAATCTCTTTAAATTCCTTTTCATGAAAAGTAAGATACTCAAATCCAAACTCCTCCAATTTCATTCATTTTAGTTAAAATATAATGTATATAGAGAATAATTAAGAACCTTGTGAGTTTCTCATAATCAAAAATTGCATTGAGAATCATCTCTTTTTCATGAATTTTTATTCTTTTTCTTGGATTTTTCATTGGATGTAATTTCATCCTTCTATTATTCCGTCTCAGTTTTTATAGAAAGTTTATTTTCATCTATAGAATTGTCATATGAATTTTAAAAAATTTCTTCAACATTAGTAACATTTTTGTTACACTGACTCTGTAACATATTCACCGAGTTTTACTCTTGTGTAGGAAAGATGGTCTTACAACTTTTAGTAACATTCCATTCTTTCTTAAATATCTTTCATGTTTTCTAAATTTTCATATAATAATATATTAACCACATTTTGAAAAAAATTACCATCTTTAGTAACCTTTTTCTTTCCATTTTTTCTTCTGATTTTGAATTTTTCATATTTATGGATAAGGTCACATGATCAGGCCAAATAAGTAAAGATTATTTATTTTCCATCATATAATTCTTAATTCTTCCAATATTTTTATCATACTCTAATTTATTTATTTATTTTCATTTTTCCATGTTGAGGATACAATATTATTCACCTTTTATACTCTATTTTCTGGTTTTACAACCCGTTTGGTAAAATTTTAAGCTCTTTCCTCATCATAACTCTACCTTAACTCATACTTGTTCCATGGAAGAGACATATTATACTAATATGAATATGATCCGTGTATGAAAACTAGAAAACAGCAATAGTGTCCTTTAAATCTAGATTTTTCAGACTGGGAGTAAAAATGTTATTCACATTGTTATTTTTGATTCCTAAAAAATTCAAGGAACACTTTTATTAGGGAGACGCTTTCCTGATGAAATCCTTTATTTCATTCTAATATAGATCATAGAAACATATGTATATCATGATTGTTCAGGAAAACAAACAACCTACTTTTCTAAATTTTTCTTTTCACCATCCGTATAAGTTTCACCCTTTTCCTCAACTATTTTAGTGATGTCGTCTATAACATTTTATAACACACTTTGTGTTCCATGAAACATTGATAGTGTTTCTAAAAACTCTTCTTCCATCTCTAAAAAATATCTTTCAGAATATTTACAAACCTCTTAAAGTAATATATCCTTAACTTGTGATTTTTATTTTATTCAACAATTGTAGCTCAAAAAATATGAAAATCTCCATCACAAGTTGATTTTTCTTTAGAAATGTTCAGTTTAATTTCAAGATCACTAATAATCATTTTCTAATATTTAATAAAATTGAGGGTTGTTTTTTCTTTTTCTATTCATTCACCATTCTCAAAAGTTAATTTTTTAACATATTTCTCTAGCATCCTTTTTTCTTTATTTATTTGAGTATTCTTCTAATTTTCATTTTCAATTTTGGTTTTATGGAACTAATAAAGTTATTTTATCTATTCACAATAATCCTAAAAACATGATGAAACATGTCTTTTTCTCACTTTATCCAGGATGTTGGCTTGCTGATCAGATTCATTACATGAAGAGTAATCATCCTTCATTATTCTTCTTTGAAAAAATTTCTTCTTCTTGTTATATGTAAATAATTACTTATAATTCATTCATTTTTTGTTCCCCTTATTATATTTCATAGAAAAGAGGGAAATGAATTTTTGGAATATTCTAGTTCTTACACTGCTTTCGATTGAATTGATTCGTATTTAACATATTTATCTTTTTTTTTCTTTTGAAAATTCTTTGAAGACTATTTGATTCCCATACCATTTCTTAATAATATTTTTTTATTCATCAAAAATTCTGTAAGAATATTATGATGTTCATAAATAGATAAATATAAACTATCTAATAAAGATAAAATATTTCTATAATATCTATCTACAAATTTCCACATCATTTTATTTAAAATAGTTGAATATTCAAGAATCTTTTTTAAAATTCTGATGTTAAACACAATATCATTTACTATTGTGAAGTAACTATAAATTCATTATTCATCATCCATTTTTATATCTTCAAATACTCTTCTACAGATTTCAAACATGGATTCTTTAACTTTTAAATATATTTCATTGATAGTTCTCAATTTATCCAACTTTTCATTATTTTTTGGAAACCACATAATCATTTCATAAACATTTTCAGTAAGATCCAACAACAAGGAATTATGATCTTTTCCATCAACTTCTAAACATATCATGTATGTAACTATCATAGAAACATAAATAATAGGATAAAATACAACTATTCATGTATCTCCTACATCATAGTTGATAAATATAAATAGGGTAACATTCTATTCATACAAATTTGATAGTTTTCACCATAAAAAATATGAACCCCCATATTGTTCCCTGAAAATAAGCCATCCATTATTAGACAAGGATAATTCTTAGGAAAACCAATCCAATGCCATTTGTTGTACCAAAATTGGATAGAGACCAGTGAGAGGGGTGGTGAATTATTCATTACTTTTAGATTTTATAATAATGTTTATTAATTCATATAGACAACATTCTTAACCTCTTAAAATTGTTATAATTTGGATACACTCAACTAAAAATCCCATCCAGAAAAATCATATGAATAAAATATAAATATATAGTAACACACAATATTTAAATGATTGGAACAAATACCTATTTCTTACCATGTCAGGTAGTCCCACCATCATGGATTACATTCAATATCATCTTTTCGGAATACAAAGACACAAGAAGTATAGAATTATAAAACCCATTAGTCAATATTTATAATATAGTTGATTATACCCCCCAACAATCATTTTCTGTATCCAATTCCACGATAGTTGTTCATACAACCCTGAAAATGAGACTTTTTAGTAACTAGTTAGAACCTAGAACAATAATGTTCACTTTCCATCTTCTTTTTTGATCAACTTTATAAAGGAATTCACTTCCTCCATAAGTTAGATGGATCAATTTCACCTGTGTACACTCATCAATTAATTCAAAAATTCTATGAAGAATTTGTTGATCTTCCATATTCCTCAAGATATTTTTCAAATATGAATGCTCAATAACAATATCCAAATATTGTTTCGAGAAAAAAACTTAGAAAAATTCATTCTAATTCATCCTTTATCGGTAACCTTAATCATATGGCCTCTAACTTGTTCACCTCCGTTCGATCATGATTATCCTCTTCCCACATCAACTGAGTAGATAATAAATCATAAAATCATAGTTACATCATCTTATATACCTTTATTTGATCGATCGTACACTTAAGGACATTTTTATGATGTAAATCACTCCAATTGGAATCATTCTGATCGACCTCTGATCAATGGATCTAACTCCGATAGATATTTCCCTAATGGAACTATTTCTGTTGGGGTTCACTCTATTCTCATAAACTTCAACCTAAAAAAATCTGGTTTGAATATCAATTCCAAACAAAAAAATGTCAATGCTTCAGATTTTGTGCATGTGAATGGTCACTGAATATAAATTTATTGTTCTCTGTATTTATACACATCCCAGAATAAAAAAGTCTATAAAACCAATTATTCTTCCCATTAAATGATATTACTATGATCTTAAATTTCACATTCATATGAGATTAACAATCTATTATTTCAACCCTTATCAACCATTTTAGGGACATATCAGTTCTTCGGGAATCTTCTCAAAACATCATCCTTCTTTGAAATTACAAAATATTTTTTTTGTCTAATCATTCTTTTTTTGGTAACATTGATTGTTTTCTTTTCCTACGAGTATATCCAATGGTATTTATTAAATAAAATTCTTCTGAATGAATTGATCATGGGAAGATTGACCAATTGGTTATAATAACATAAAAACATTGTAATCTGCATCATTTTCTCTAAACCGTGTTAAAATACACTTAATCAACAATTCACATTCTATAAAAAAATAGTCTGATGGATTTTCTGGATCTTAGGGAATATCAATTTCAATCTATCATTTGATTGATCTGTGGTCTGGTTTTTGAAATGAAACATGACCTAATTGAAACAATATTTCAACTACTTTTTCCATTGAAAACTAAAAATAAAAACAATAAAATAATTTCTCCTTTTAATGATTTGTGTAAATTTGAAATGGTTGAAAATATTTTTGTGCTTCATCATATTAATTCATCTCTAATCCCATTCAAAGAATCATTCTCTATAGATCTTCTGATTCCTTAGTACTTACACTTATTTTTTCAGTCACACATAATTACTTTGGACTATCTCGGATAGAACTCTATAGATGATGTAATATATATACCAATAATTTGTCTTATTTATTAGTCTTAACACCTATTTGGTAGTCCAGTTGCTAATTATTTTCTTATGGATTGGAATTAACCACATAAAGAAAGATATTTTCATTCATCACATATTCAAATCCATAGAAAAAAAACATATTAATATTTAGATATTTCTAAAAATTCCATGATCATGTGATTCTTGGTTCAGTAAGCTGCATATGGAAAACTTATTTGTTAAAAACTCTAGAAAAATTCATTTCTTATTCCATTTAAAAAATCAATCTTGTAGCACGCTACTATTCATGATTTTGAAACATTAAATGATCAGAGACGATTCCTTAAGTTTACTTAAACCAAAAATATTTTTCTGATCATCTATATCTAAAGATCTAGGTAAAGATATCTATGTCTAAAACCATGTTTCCCTTTTAGTTTTTATCCAGTACACTACGTCTAGTGCATCTTTTTGTCCAGTATAATAGAGTTTATTAAGAATCCAAATCTACACTTCTTCTCATCTGTAAACATATTTTATCTAGTGACGACAAATTAAACAAAACAAACATTGGCCTAAAAGTTTCTATACTTTGTGGGAAGATTTGATAACCACATCTTGAATAGAAAACTATAGAAGAATATGGTCATGTGGCATGTGACGATTGGTGAAAAAGTGAGAGTGAAGATCACTGTAAAAAAATTCTTTCTGAACATACATGTAGAAGCACAATAAAAAATTAAAATAAATCAAATCACCATTAATCAAAGGCCATTATAACATCCATGGAAAATATGGGGAACATTTAAAAATGTATCCTGATAAAACATTCCCCTAAAAAATGAAAAACAACGAATATAATAGGGCCAAATAAGAATAAAAAATCCCCACATGGAGCCCTAAGAAGGATAATGGAGAATCCAACACAAATATTTTCATAATAATAAAATATAAGTGAAATATTTCATTGGAATAAACCATAAAAACAGTGGGTACATACATGATTATTTGAATAAAAACACATAATTTCACAAAATTCAAGATTTTCAAATAAAATGAAAAAAACTAATGATGTTCTTACAAGGAAAAACTATGATGTTATTATTTTTAGGTAGATTTATATGAAATAAAATTTACTATGGAATCAAATATTACCCTAGAATGATTAAAACATAATGTGTTCATAGTGGTACACATTTTACTCATACCGCCAATATAATACTATCAAAATAGATAAAACATGTTTAGAAAATTTATACCAGACAATGGAATAGAAGTAAAACTAGATCATACCACAATTACCATGGTGTCCACCAAATCCAAATAAAAACAATGTCATTGATTCATGGGTACCTTAAAATACAAAAGATAAATCCTTCGATGAATTAAGAATAGTGAATAAAAATTGAAGGGGTGTCCTAAAATTTTAAATAAAGAAATAATTATAAGGTAGTAACATCACATAGTAACCAAAACTTGGAATTTGTAAATAAATATTCTTTTCACCTGATCTCAAAAAACTCATACCAACCCCATATCCCACCAGAACGTACTATAGGGAGCCCTTATAAGTCACATATAGGTCCAGTATTAGGAATATTGAAAAGAGAAGACCTAGATATTAAGTCTAACTATAAAAAGGGACATTATTAAAACTATATAACATATATAGTTTTAAAAGAATGGGATTAAATATTTTAATAATCCACACAATCCCTAGGTTATAGATCATGATATTATTTTTTAATATGGTCGATTTTCTACAATGGAAGCATCAGAAATTCTTTAATCAGTTATTATCTTTACGTTTATTATAATTTTTTGACCTGTACGTTTTTTATCATCATCTAGGTATCCCCTTTTACTCCACTACACTAATATTTTCTAAAATGTGTTTAATAATTAGAATACAACATTGAAACCTTAACCTCTAATAACATATTTGTCATCAAGGTATTCTTTAAGGATTATATCCAGATAATAATCCATAAGATAAAAATCTATTTTAGCTTGATAAAGATGAAATTTATTAAACTCATAAATATAGACATGAATACAAGAGCTCGGGGTCATTTTAATGGTAGAAGTCCTCATTTTATTACACAAATGATCAAGTTTTCATGAACTATCCCTGGTCATCACTAAATTGAACACCATACCTAGCATGTGGAAATGATCAAAGGGAATTCTTGATCCCTATGGGATATAGATAATCACATAGGAATCAACAACTATATATGGAAAAAATTTATCCCTAAAAAATAATACAAACAACAAAGGATATATATAAAAATATAAAAAATTATAATACAAATTTATTCTAAAAAATTCAAAGAATATAAGAAACATACATGTTCCAGACCTAGAAAAATAAGCAAATGTAAAAATTCATAAAATTCAATGCATATTCATGTTATATGTGGCTCAAAATCCCACAATGACACTACTAAATTCTACACCCATCTAACACGAATAATCATTGGCACCATGTAGTGCCTTGAATTTAGCAACATCAATAAAAACATAGTCCATAGAAACCCAATTGTATATGAAGGGTATCTTCAAAACCAGACCAGTATTATTCCACCACATGTTCCATTAGTTTTCTTTATAAAACAAACTATTTTTTCTCATTTAATGAAATAAAATTCATATAACATAGTTTTACACTATATAAAGTAATTCAGGGAAATAATCCATTTTTAGTATATTTTATAATACATGACATAATGAACCATAATCAAAGAATTAAGAAATAAATCATTGCACAAAGAATTTATAAATAACCAATTTAAAAGGAAGCACTATGTAAACTAGTCAAATGATAGGTTAGGTATTGTTTTTCTAGGAACCTCACTCCAAAATGATCAAATGTCTCAGTGTGCACATTTCCCTAGAACATGGGTATAGGGATGATATATCACCCAAATAAATGAACCCTATTTCATTATAAATTTTATTTATAGTTGATTTTAATCTCATTATATGTATTTAAAAACTATCCAAGTGTGGTTTTATATATCCATCCCCCTCCTAAGTACCCCAGGATCCCATATGACATAACCCACACTTGGAGGCATTCACTGTAGCATAAAACCCCAAATTTTATGATATTATTTTCATATCTAAAATTATTCAAACGAAATTTTATACATTAATAATCAAACAAACATTTAAATACATCAAAACATTACATGAAATCTATTTTAATTTTCAATAAAAAAGTGGAAATCCATTTTTAAATGAATAACAACAATTCAAATTTCAAGAATAACATATTATTCTCAAAATTAGTTTTTAAAACCAATTTGGAATGATAAATAATTTTTTGTTTAATAGATAATAGAATCTCATGAAATTTCTCCCCTTAAAAACGTGGGTTTTAATTGAATTTATAGAATCCCCAACAAGAGGAATGGAGGTTATTAAAAAAATGGAGATTCACAGACCATGAAACCCATATCAAGAATCCCATATTAAACTGTTTCAAGAACAATAGGGATAAGAAAAATAACCTACCAAGACAATTCCATATGATTTTCATAACAAGTAATGTATATTCAACCTATTCCTTCTTTCCATAAAATAGGTCAAATAAAACTATCATTATATCTGGATACAAACCATTGAATACAACATAACATCAATCGTTTGTGGTTTCTTTCAATAAAATATGGTGAATATCTTGAATAATTGTGAATAATACAAATGAACATGATCTTATCTATCATTTCCTAGATCTTGCATCAAACAATCCATAATAATTTATCATTAGAAATGATGGGTTCTCCAAAATATCCCATAGGAACACCAAATGTCACGAACCTAGTGTCCTGACACCCTCACTCTAATGATAATACAATGAGGGTAGAGAGATAATAAACCTTGATTCCCACCTCTCGTAGGTATCGTGTTTGAAACTAGCATGAAAGGTATAAAAATATCATGTTTGGGGGAATTAATCGCATTAATATAAATAGGATCAAGTGAATAGATGAATCAACAAAAATAAACCCCATGACATAATATAAAATAAATATAAAGCCATCCCACATGTATTTATGAATAAAATTGATGCATATAAAAGTTTATAATATAAATATCCAAAGAAAAGCTATTGTAGAGATGGAACAACTATCCAATGATCTAAGATAATAATGTCCAACACAATCCATGTAACCCCTAGAAATTAGGAAAAAGTTTATATATATAGGGTGAGAATACACGTATAATTAGTTTGAAAACCAAAGTCTCTCGTGAACATTTGAATGAAGCATACTAATGCACCTGTGATGAAATAGAATAACCAAAAGCACCTAAATAGGATATCGATAAATCCCAGCCTCACCAAGGAATTCTCACCAAATAATGGAATCCATGTAATATAACATAATTAAAAGAATATCGATAAGGATACCGCACACCACTTTCCCATTGGTATGCTGATCTCACTCCCCAATGTCATATGTCTTAGTTCTCCCATTTCTTCTCTATACCACATCAAACCATAATAATAGTGACATCACATCACGCACACAAACACATAGGTTCACCACCCCAAAATAATGGCCACATGAAATTGCACATGAAATCACCAGTACCATCGAACATCCAAATATATAACCAAGGATGTATGGTATCATTATAATGAAGGGCAGTAACCTCATGACCTCCTCCTACCATGACTGGCCGCAACCACAAGCAGCCCTATAATTATGGTCATATCACATCTCTCCTAAAAATACTAGGGCCATCACATCTCAACTGAAGACTCCCAGGCTATTACAACCACAATTGTGTGATATAAAAATACTATGTCCATCATAGTCTTTGTAATACATACCTCACCTAAAATAGAGAGTAGGAAATGTCATGTACCTATCCATTTTTTCTCCTTAACAGATGATTGGAAAAACACCACCCATGTGACTATACAGGTGTTAGCACATAGTTCTTAATGTCAGTGGGTGGGCATATAAATCTAATGAATATTCAACTATATACATATACCCACACACACAATCCCAAACTATGTTATCATAACCAAAGGCTATCCAACTCAGTACATCTCTACTTTCTTCCACCTCTAAATTTTGAAAACCACACCATTCACCACATGATAGATTCACCTTATCATCTATTTTCATTTAATCATCCCATTATTTTCATTATTTACTAACAACCATGTTTTACCACACAACCCACCATTTAACTATTCGCCATTAATTTCCAACTCATTAACTAAACCAACCCATGCCATTTGAATCATTATTAACCAGATAAATTTTATTATTGCCTCACTACTTAAGATTACAGCATAAAAAAAACCACATCACCACCCCAAAATCATGGAAATACAATAACCACCTCACCTCCTCAAAACTATGGCAAAAAAACCTCTCTTCTCTAAAAGAACAACTATTTAACTATCTTGTTTCCCCAATAGGACGACCAAAAACCGACCTCACCTCCCCAAAAAGAATGGTCATGAAACTATTTCCCCAGCCAAAATCATAGAAAAAAAACCACCTAACGTCCCCAAAATCATGTCCATAAAACCATATCACCACCCAAGAATCAAATCTATAAATCCCCCTCACTACCCAAAATGTCTGGCCATCATACCATCTCACCACCCAGAAGTATGGATAAAAAACAAACTAATCACACCAAAATCAATTCCATCAAACAATCTTGTCACACAAAAGCATGTAAAAACCCATCTAGTCCCACCCAAATGCACAACCATCAAACCATAAACCCCACATGACCCAACCTCATAATTAACGGCACATCGTCACACCAAAAGAACATACACAAAATCACTACACATCATAAATGATTCTATAGTTTTATAAAGTGGATTTTATGACATTAAATTTTATTTTAGTGGTGTTATCACACTTATAAAAATCATGTGGAAACCATATTTATTATCCAAAATATTAGTGGTTTTATAATTTCAATTTTGGGGTGACATCCCAACAATCACAAAAAAAACAGCAGTAACAACAAATATCTTCCAGTGAAAACAAAAACCCAAAAGCAACAATTTTCATCGGGGAATCAATCCCGTAAAATAATTTTATCACAATAAAATAAAATCATTAAATGTATGAAAACCATTACCCTTCCCAATTGATATATCAATTATCAAATTATTTATCTTTGATTAATACATCATAACCATAACCCATATATGAACAAGTCTAAAACTCTCTTACATGATACACAATAAAGATAAATGAGGGGCTCCCTAACTCAAATAGGATTTAAAACACATTGTAAATCACATGATAAATAAAAGACACCCAAATACCACAAAATCGACATGAAAATGGAGTATCAACCAAAACTTTTACCATAGGATCATTAAAACGTACCCCAACACACCAACAAAACCAAAACAAAATCACCATAGAAAATCACCAAAATAAAAAATGATGAAAACCTTCCAAGAAATGGAGGAGAATCTAACATATATTTACAAAAGTGATATAATGCAACCAAGACATAAAACTATGTGGAAGAGGGCTTGAAAAAACTCATTGGGGGTGCCTAGGGGTGTTTGAATATAAGACATAAAGGATGTGGCTATATGAAAAAAAAAGTCTTGAAAAGTTATAAAATAATCTAGAACCCACTAGTTACATGTTTTGTAGAAATTATATATTGTGTAATCCTTGTGCTTCCCAACAAATCCACTTTAACAAAAAAACATCACCTCGAAGGATTAATTTCCTAAATTACTACATTTCATGAATCCCACTTACATGAAATGTACCATTTTCATAGGGAAACACATAGCTGTGTACAATCTACGAAAAAACCAAATACACGTATTTTGATCCACCATTACATGTCCTGTAAAACATTTACATGGAATTTATTTCTTGTAGAAAATATATTGAAGCTCTTGAATCCACTAAAACACTTCTATCATCAAAAACTAGAAAACTGAAAGACCTGTAAGGAATGTATAATTACATAGGATAACTATCAAAAAATTCATGACCTTGAGAATCCAACTCCAAAACTAGAAGGGAATGGGTCTGAAGGACCACCCCATGAGTTACCTCTCATGGATCTCATCATTCCTCAATATATACCCAACAAAACTATATTATCTTATTAAAAAAATAGCCTCTACCGTCATCCAACCATGCATCTAATTTAAAGGATTTAAAATCCTTTATATCACTATAGGATTCAGTATACTCGTGAACAACATCCTTTTATGAATTCCATCTCAATGCATTTCCCAATACATTCCCTTATCCATGGGTGTTGGAGATGTTAATATCATAATCCGGAATAGACTAAATCTACCTCGTTTTTTGAATATTCTGATTATGCTAATAAAATATATACCTCAAGCTATTGCGACCCATTAATAACACATAGTTCAATATAATGTGGTAATTCCACCAAAACATCATTGAAACCAAATCCTAGCTAGCTCTAATTCATTGGTGGGATAATTTTACTCATGGGGATGAAAGTGACTAGACCCATAAGAGACCACTTCACTATGATTCTTTAACTCATATCCTAAAAAATTGAGAATCATCATAAAACACCTCAAACATACCACCCCTATTAAGAAGATAAAGTAGTTGACCACTTACTAAATTCCCTTTCAAGGCACTGAATGCTTCCAGGAACTAATCAATTCCCAAAAATCAGGTTCCTTCCTGGGGAACACTATCACCAGATCTACAACATCAGATAAATTCAGTACAATACTTAGATAATTACTTAATATTCCAAGATAAATACAACCCCATTCTATGTTCTTGGGTGCATTATATGAATCAGAAACCATATCCTATGATGACTCAACTACCACACCCTCTTGAGACACCAAATTCCAAAGGAAATGTACCTCTGATGTCCAAAACATTCTTATGGAATACATTCCATATATTTGGTGGCATTATAGAACATGAAAGATAGCTCTGAGATGCTCGTAATTATCCTCCTATAACTTCAATTATATCAAGATATCACCAATGAATATGATGATGAAATGGTATAGGAACTCATAGAATAAAGAGTCCATACGCCCCGTGAACATAGTTGGTGGTTCATAGCACAGAACAACATGAAAAAAAGTTCCCATACCTGTATTTGAAGTCAGTATTTGAGATATAATCCTCTACTACTGTAACACCCTGAGATTTTGTGAAATATGTTTTATCAAATTAATTTAATGTTTTTGATATTTTTCATTTCACACAACACCAAATATAGCTTGGGTCATATGAAAGAAATAAGTTATTATTTCTTTATTCATAACACTAATTCAAGGATGCTCTACATGAAAATTTTATATTATCTTACAGTACATGAAACACTATGTTTGTATATTGTTATACACAAGGCTGAGTTCATTCTATAACATGCATTATACAGAAAAGTGGGTTTTTCAAAACTATAAAATACTATTAATATTGTTATTAAAATACTATTATAGTTATAAAGTAGATGTTATAATTCTAGATAAGAATAGTAATTAATTAATTATGTTTTAAAATTTTATATATAATTCTTTTACTGATTAATTATAAATAAATTTAAATCCCTTGCAAAAATAAAAGGAAATGTTTTTCTAAAAAACAATCTAAATATGCAAAAGTGTGTTTTTTACCAACAGATAAACAGGTCACTATTGTTTGATTATTTTAATTATATATATATATATATATATTTTCAGTATAATTTTTCACATTAATTAAATGTGTTTTGTAGACATTATATGAGATCAAAAGAAAATGTTATGCATAAAAAAGTATTTTTTTGTAGAAATAATTTTTTCCTCCTTTTGATGGAACACTTGTTTTGAATCAATTTGTGGATACTTTTATATATTATAATTTAAAAAATAATCATCTTATTTAAAAATAGGAAATAATAATTTATATTGGTTGATGTTTTTTTATTTTTATTATAAGTTTTATGTTTTCATATATAGTGAAAAATAGTGGATTTTAAATGAAAAATTCTTTTTCTTTGAAAAAATTAATAGTGTTAAATTATATATATGATTGATTTTAAAATATAAATAGATAATTGTTTTAACAATTAATCCAATATATTTCATTGGAATAAATTTTGACATTTAATTTGGATATAAAAACATTTCAATATTTTGAATATATTCATTTTTAAAACTCGTTTTCTCATTCTGTCAATAAAATTATTTTTAAATTAATAGTATTCTATTTTTTGTTTTTAATTTTGAAAAAAGGATTCCATATTTTGAATTATAAGGTATATATTTATTAAATAGTTCTTTTTTATTTGGTGGAAAATTTTAATAGTATCTTTAGTAGTTTTTATTACAACAGTTTAGGGTAAATCAGGTAATTAAAGGTAAAAATGAAATTATAAATATTATAAATCAGTCCTAAAACTTGAAATAATGTTATTCTATGAGGTTAATTCAACCATTATAACTTGAGATCAGAAAATAATTATTTAATGGAAAATTTCTTATGAAAATGACATAGATATTATTAAAATCAAAGGAAGTGAGAAAACATCACACTCTTACTTTTAATAAATATAATATTTTTAAAATGGGGAAAAATAAAAGATATGATTGAATATATATTAATATGAAAAAAAACTACTATCTAAATCATGGGAATTTATTTTAAAATTTTAGTGAATAAATAATTGTCATAAATATTTACAAAATGATGATGTTGTAATTATTCAATTAATGAAACAATCAATTAAATGATGTTATAAATGTTAAAACACATAGAATTTGGATTAATTAAGGTGATAAACGAATTTTATTGGTAAATATAACAAGTTATGTGTGTATTTAATTATTTTTCATGAGGTTATTTTGTAGTATTGAGTTTCATATTGTCAATGTAATGAATCGTATCAAAATTGACACTTATGATATTTTATGAAAATAATATTTTATTAAATTATTTATAAATAATATAAATATTAAATAATGAAAAATTAGAGTATAAATCGTCTAAAATATAATCAATGTTCCATTTAT
Organism: Viscum album; assembly: GCA_963277665.1. Taxonomy (NCBI): domain Eukaryota; kingdom Viridiplantae; phylum Streptophyta; class Magnoliopsida; order Santalales; family Viscaceae; genus Viscum; species Viscum album. Next base: position 1,059,366,482 of record OY728120.1, on the reverse strand, counting down.
GGTCCAATAAGAACATTATATGTTAAAATTACATCCTCTTAATATAGAAAAATTGGTTATTGTAGTTTAAATTATAATTGGTTAATTTCGGGTTAATCCATATAATACAATTTAAAATAAAGCCACATATTGTAGAAAATATTTTTTTATTGATATTAAAACCTTATAATATCACATATTAGAATGACTTTCCTTTTTAGGTATTTTTATTATTATTTAATTTATTATAAATTATTCTTTTGGGAAATTAAAAAATTGCCCCTTCCCTCTCTTATAAAAGGGCACCACTTTTTATCTTATTTCCACAATACAGAACCTATTTGTATCTAAATAAACCTCTGAAAATAACCTCCAAAAAATCATACATTCATCATTTAATACTTAATATTTTCAAAAATCCATCCAATTAAGTCATTTTTTCAAATCAAATGTTGATACCCCATGAGGAGGTAGCGTTCATCAATGAAAGTTTTAGTTTTATTTTTTTCCCTAAACCCCTCAAATAATATTTATTTCATGTTAATGTTATAAAACATTAATACAAAATATACTTATATTTCATTATATTGAGTTTTTTTCCAACAATTACACACACTTCAACCAAATGGGAAACCCAATCATCATTCATGTGTCGGCGAACTACTGGCTCACAAACCGATGTCATTCAGTTTTCCATTTAGAGCATTAAAGGTTAGGAATAATGATTTATTTTATGTTTTTATAAGATATATATAATTTTTTTATTCTTATTGAATTGGTATATAACACATACCTTCCTATTTGTTTGTGTAAATATGATATCTTTATTTGTAGACATGTCGACTATCTCCTGCTCAAAGCATTGTTATTTGTTCACAATTTTCATGTAATGTATTAAGGATGGTTTTAGTGATCATATAATATGTATATATATTATTTAATTATTGGTTAATATTGTTATATATATTTATGTTACCTTATTTGATTCAATGATACAAGAAAATGAAAATAGCGTTCATGCGTACGTACAGCCTACTGTGTCCACAAATAATGTATTTCATTTTATAATTATATATTTTATATATTATTATAAATTAATATATTTTCAGTATATATGACATTTATATAATGGTAATAATAATAGATATAATAAAATGATGACATAATTAAGAGGTAAAAAATATAACAAATCAGAACACATGCGAAAAACATAGCGGTTATTACTCGAAACATATATTTCACATGGTATTGTTAATAAACGGTTTAATGAAGGACATAAGTAAATAAAATATATTATGAAATAATTAAATATATTTTTAAATATATTTATAATAAACATATATTTATTTTATTGTGGTTTTTCATGAGTACGATGAGAGTCAGGACATAATGTTTGGAGATTTCTTGTATCACTTTTATTTTTGTGAGAATTATTCCTTAATCACCACTCGTTTTTTATGTGATGTATATAATTCAAATTGATATATTATATTATTATTATACTTAAATTTAAGGGTATTAACATATCTATTTTTGGATATTTCTTTCACAGGTCTTTTGTTTCAAAAGTTACCAAATCAGTTAACTAATTTTGTGTTGATTTTCCTTCTTTGAGACACATTCCATGATATGAACCTATATTATTCTACCAGGTGTATTCAAAGAAAATAGGAATGTAATACCATGAATAACCTACTTTAATTTATATTTTAAGCTTCATTTAATTTCATTTTTTTACCTGGGTAGTGTTCTTAAATGTTATGAAATTGTAAGAGTGTATTGCAATAGTCTCATTGTTTATCACGATTGTTTATCCTTATACTTTCATTGATGAAATATTATGATCCATTTTTAAAAATACTCATTAATTTTATTATCCTATGGTTATAAATGATATATTCAATTATTAGTACCATTTTCCCACTCATTGGTACTTATGATAATTAAGAAATTGTTTTTAAGAAATGTTTTCTTTATGTCATACTTTAGTTGGCAGTTTATGTTCCATTAAAAAAATGTTCTCTAAAAATGTTTTAAATTTATTTAGAATTATATTCCAATAATTTAAAATAATTTGTATTTAAAATATGTTTAAAATGGTTTTAAAGGATTACATTATATGTTTTCAATGTTATTTTTAATGGAAATGTTCTGTTAAATGTTTTATGATTTTAAAAAGTATTTTTCAAAGTAGAAAAGATATTTTCATCATGAATTATTTAAAATGATATTTACAAACCATTATTCTTATATGATAACATTATTTAATGATACTTATGCTTTATTTGGTTTATTATTCAAGGATTCCATCATTTTCCTTCTATGGTAATTATATATTTATGATAGCTGATTTGTTTTATTTGGGAAAAAATATGCATGGATTTAATTATTTGATGGGTGGGACCTATATATCCTTTCAATGATTTGGATAATAATTTATATATCATTAGATATAAATGGCTGGAATGGGGACTTAACTATATTCATTAAAAAACCTTTTCTACTAAGATGGTCTTGGGAATGAACATTGACTACGAAGATTGTCATATGAGTGATCAATGACTACCAAGATGTTATGGTGAGTGAAAAGATACAACTATGGGGTCCATAGAAGTGCTGCACTGACTACTATGGAAATCATTGAATATGATTTTATATCTACCAAAATTTTAATGTCTTATTCATATGTTATTATTTCATATCTTAAGATCTTGAGTACTTCATGATTAATGTCTTATAAAATGATAATATTTATACCATGAATCATGTATATGATATTAGATATGCATTGTATGATCATAAAATGTTATTCTTCTATTTATATACCTTAATGTTAACGTTATTCTTACATGTCTCCCTTTTTTACACTTAATGATCATGTGAGATCACCATTTTTATGTTCATTTTCTCCATGATACGAATACATGTGTTAAGTATGGTATGTCAAATAGGGTTCTAGTTATGAAGAGATTAGAGGGAGAATATTTAGATATATTATGTACCAGTTGTTTTTGTTTACAAGTCCCCAAATTCACTCTACTATTATGATATTTGTAATTTTTTTGAGTAATGTATTTATTATTCCAAAAAAATCATGTAATATACAAGTATGATAATTCTAGTACATTACATTTGGTTTCAGATCAAAGGATTAGTCAACCTTTGGAAACTCGAATGAAACAAATTTAGTGTGATTCCTTGGGATATTTATATGTATATTCCTAGGTATATCATTTAGGATAATTCAGATGTGTCTTATATTTAAAAAGTAAGTTTCATGATTTAGTAATCCTATATGTAATATTTCATTATTATGTGTTATTCTCCTATAATAAGTGTTTCTTACCCTTTTCATTCTAGTATTAGTTAATAGGAAGAACTAAGAGAAACATGGTTAACATTGAATGTTTCATATATAGAAGGTATGGGAAATATCCAAATTGATATCACATATCGAAATATCATGAATTGAATCCGAAAGTTGGTATGAGTATTAGTTATATTGTTGTTGATAAAGAGACCAAAAATCAAATGGGAAAGGTATAGGGTGTTCTAACAATATTTTTTACCTTAAACATAAGAAATATGATTATATTGAGGTTCATGAACCTTATGACATGATTCATATTTCATATTCTATGAAACAATAGTATTATGAAGCATGAGTAATGATTTAATAATAAATATAGATGATTAAAGTGTACATGTTTTGGATTTAAAATGTTGTATAAAATGAATCATAAAATATATATGTATGTTTATTATAAGTTTTTCATTTAGTAAGGAAAAGGATATGTTTAATGGTACTCAAGACCTAGAATAGTGATTTAATAGAAAGGTGATATTCATTGGACATTCAAGATTAAGGGAAATATAACCCTTAATAGGTTCCTAATGTTGAGATAATGATGTTTGGATAAAGATATGTTGAATATTATAAGTAAATTAGATGATATTGGTTACCTTCAAACTAATTATGGGTTTTCTAAAAAAATTGTTTATGCTATCATGGATGTACATTAGAAAAATTTGGACAAAAGAAATATATCCAATAGTCATTGGATTAAGAAATAATTTTTTTTTCAATGAGGATTTATGGAAAATACATTATTTCAAAGAGAATTCATGATGAGGTCTTCAAATGTTTGGTATCTGACACACATGATCTACTTTATAACATACAATGGATCAATGTTAAGCTATTTATGAGAAATTTAGTGACCTTATTTCTATTATTTTGGAATTTCATCTATCATAATTGTTATATGGTTAAAAATTTATTTAAAGGTTTATGTTAAACTTTAAATGATGTATAATGATTAATGTATTATCTCACCATATGGGAATTTACACGTATTGGATAACCTGCACTAACCATTTTTTATGAAGGACAAATGGAATGACCTATCATTCTTTTTAGGGAAATTATTATATACAAACTCTTAATGAATAAAAAATTACAATTCTTTTCATGGTATAAGAGATGAAATGGGAATTAATCAAGGAATAAAAAGTGTTACGTTCTCTTGAAATAATGTGATTAATTATTTTTATGAATATTATTTATCATTAGGGGAAAGGTAAATGAAATAAAATGTTTTCATATTATCATCATTTTTTGGGATATCAATATACTTTTTCAAGCAAGTTTGGGTCATAGATTTGTGATCGTTAGCATTATTATAATCATTTTCTCTATCACTCTATATCATAACATAATAGATTGATTTATATTCCATTTACATGTTTTCAATTCCCACTTATGTTCTCTTATGTGGAAACCATGTTATGAGTTACCTTGGGTAACCATTATTTTTCTTACATTCATTTTTAAAATTATGTTTTTGTATTCTTTTTTACAATGAGGGTTTCAATGAGCGGATCTTTCAAGTAAAAAAAATTGATCACCTAATTGAATTTCATTGATAAATTCATTTTAATGGTCGTATAATGTAACCCACATAGATTTTGTGAATATATATTTTTGATTTAATTTATTTTTTTTTGATATTTTTCATTTCACACAACACTAAATATAGTTTCTATTATATGAAAAAATATATTTAATATTCATTTTTACTCAACATAAAGTCATGTTTGTGGTACAAAAATCACATAGATTATATTACAGTACATGAAACAGTATTTTTTCTTTCTATTACACACAATTTTGAGTTCATTTGATAGCATGTGTTACATTCCATACTGAGTTTTACTGAACTATAATATAATATTATTATTAGTATTAAACAAATATTATAGTTATAACCTAGAAGTTATAAATGAAGGTATGAACAAGACTAAAATTATTATGGTTTACCCATGTATATATAGTTCTTAGACCAATTAATAATAGATTGATGTAAAACCCTTTTTAAAATAAATGGAAATGATTTACTAAAAAACTATTTATATGTGAACAAGTCTGTGTTATAACAATATAGAAAAATATCACTCATTTTGGTTTATGATAATGATATATATATATATAATATTCAATCTAATGCTTAAATATAATAATATGTGTTTTCTTTACATGATATGCGAACAAAAAAACTATTCATAATTTTTTTCTATAATGGTAGTTTTTTCACCATTTGATGGAAAACTAGTTCTATATATATTTTTTACACTTTTATAAACTCTATTTGAAAAAATAATATTGTTCCCTGAAATTGGTATTTGAAAATTTACATTGGTTGGATTTTTCACATTTTTATGATAAGATTCATGTATTGATGAATAATGAAAAATACTAAATTTTAATTGAAAACATATTTTTTATGAAAATAATTTTTTGTGTTAAATTATATATTTTATTGTTTTAAAATTATAAGTAGGTACATTTTTATCATTTATTAAAATTTAGTAAATTGGAAAAATTTTACAGTGAATTTGGATACAAATACTGTTCAATCAAATGAATGATTTTACATTAAAAACATATTTTCTTGTTCCATCATGGGTGATATTTTTAAATTAATTTCTAAAAATTTGGTATTTTTAATTTTTAAAAATGGTTTCCGTATTTTGGAATCACAAGGTTACAATTTATTAAATAGGTCCCTTTAAATTTTTATGAATATATGAATAGTAACTTTAGTAATTTTTATTACCACAGTTAAGGGTAAATTTGATAATTAAAGGTAAAAATAATTTTATAAATATTGTAAACTAACCCTAAAACATTAAAAAATGTTATTTTATGATTATACTTAGAATCATAACACCAATTGTTAAATATTTTAGTATTTAATTGAACTATTCCAAGAAAATGACCAAACTATTATTAAAACCAAAGAGAGTGACCAAATGTCACACTCTTACTTTTAATATGTTTAATATTTTTAATATGGGTATAAATAGAATATATGCTCAAAGAAATATATTATTCTGAAATATGAAACCATTATCTACATCATGGTAATTTATTTGTAAATTTTAGTGAAGAATTAATTTCTATAAATAATTACAAAATAATGATGCATTAATTTTTCAATTAATGAAATAATCAATTATATGATATTTTAAATATTAAAATAAATATAATTTGACTTAATAAATGTTATAAACTAATTTTGTTGGTTAATATGACATGTTAGGGGTGTATATGATTTTTTTCGAAATTATCTTGTCGTATTGAGTTTCTTAAAGTCTAAGTAATGTATTTTGTCAAAATTTACAATTATAATATTTTATGAAAATATTTTTTTAAAATTATTTATCATTCATAATAATAATAAATAAGGAAAATGATATTATATATTGTTTAAGGTATCATAAATTGTTCTTTTATGGTCAAATTTAAATTTTATAAGTTAAAATTACATCAACGTAATACAAAAATATTGGTTATTGTAGCTGAAATTCAAATCGGTTAATTCTGGGTTAATCATAATAATATGGTTTAAAATACTATCATAAACTGTGTAATATGTATTTAATGAATATATTATAATATTATAATATCTTATATTCAAATAAATTTCATTTTCGATGTATTTTTATTCATATTTATTTTATTATTAAATAATATTTTGAGAAATTTTAAAAGTTCCCTTTCCCTGTCTTATAAATGGTCACATCAACTTATCTTTTCTGGACACTTCATAACCTATTTTTATCATCCAAAAATTGTATAATTATAATATTAACATCAATAACGTCATACTATAAGAATTACATTGGGTATAAATCCAACCAAATAATTCCATTAGTGGAAATAATATAGAGATACCAAAAGAAGAGTTGACATTCAACAAAGAATGTTTTGGTTTTATTTATTACTTAAACCCCATAAATTATTTATATTTCATGTTTATATATTAAACTACTTAAGATTAAAAATATTTTTTTTGGTATATTATTGTTTGTACCTATACTTACACACACATCCATCAAATGGGATACATAATCAATATTTGTGTGTACGGAGAACTACGACCTCGCAAACCAGTGGCATTCGTTCTTCCATTTAAACCTTTGATTGTTCATAATAGTGATGGATTATCTGATTTTAAGTGTTATATATAATATTTATTATGTATTAATTCTTTTTTTAATTATTATATAATACAAACATTCATGATTTCCATTTTTTAAATATGATAAATTCGTTTGTGGATGTGTGGACTACCGCCTCCTCAATGTGATGTCATTGACTCACAATTTATATAGAATGTATTAAGTAAGAGTTTACTGAACTTATATGATATTAATGTAATAATTATTATAATAGAATAATATTATATATGTTTTATTTACCTTATTTCTTTCAATACAACAATAAAATGTAAGCAAAGTTCATGCGTACATACGAACTACTATCTCCATGAATGGCGGATTTCATTTTATAATTATATATTTTTAAGATTTTTATAAATACATATGATATGAATATATATAATATTTATATCATGGTTATCAATCTATAGATAATAAAATCCTGATATATGCAAAATTAAAAAATTGATTAAAAACCGAAGAACATGAAGAAATCAAAGCAAATATTACCTAAAACATAACGTTAACATTAAATTGTTAATAAACAAGTAATATAAAGAAATAAGTAAATAATATATGGTGTGATATTATTATATATGGTCATTTAATATGTTAATAACAAAATTGTTTTTATTAAATATTATTTTTTTATGTGTATGTGGAGATTTAATGCATGAGGTAAGTGGATTTCTAGTCTAACTTTTATTTCTATGGGGCTTATGACTTAATCACCACTAGTTTCTTTTGTGTGGTGTATATAGAGAACATGGATGTATTATATGATTATTATACTTATATTTATTAGTATTTACGTTTCTATTTGATTATAATTTTTTCATGGGGTTTAAGTATAAAAAGTAACCAAATAGGTAAATTAATGTTGTCTCAATTTTCCATATTTGATACATATTCCATTTTATGAACCTGTAGTAATATAATATATGTATAAACATACCTTTGACATCTAATCTAATGAATCTTTTTATTTACCTGATATTTTAATCTCTATGTAAATTCATTTTCTAACATGGGGAGAATAATTCAGTGTTACCATGTGGTAAGAGTTTATTGCAATAATCTCATATTTTATCGGGATTGTTTATGATTATGCATTAACTGATGAAATATTATGATACATCTTCCAAGAACCATCATGGAATTTATTATCCTCTAGTTATTCATGATATCTTCACATAGTAGTACAATTTTTTCTTCTCTTTTAAACATAAGATAATTAATAATGTTTTTAATAAAATCTTACTTTATGTCCCACTTCAATTGGAATTATATGTTCCTTAAAAAAAATTGGTAAAAAGGTTTTAAAAGTGTTTCAAATGATCATTTAGAATTTTTCATGAATATTGGTTTAAAATATATTTAAAATGGTTTTAAAATAGACATTTCAAATTTTTCGTGGTTATTTTCAGAAAAATGTTTTGATAATTTTTTTGATTTTAAAATTGTGTTTTCAAAGTAGAAAGAATATTTTCCCTGTGAATTATTTAAAATGATCTTTCAAACCCATTTTCCATCTATTATAACATTATTTGATGTTTCTTATGATTTATTTGGGTTATTATTTAAGGATTAAATCCTTATTACTTATATAGTTATTCAATTTTTATGATGAATGATTTATCTTTTAATGGAACAAATGTGTATGGTTTTAATTATATTATATGTGGGGCCTATATATCCATATAATGAATTGGGTAAATATGTATATCTCATGAAATATCCATGTATGTAATTTGGATTGAACTCTGTTCAATAATAGTTCTTTTCAGATAATATGGTATTGGGAGTGAATATTGACTGTAATATGGTCGTGGGAGTGAACCAGGACTACCCAGATGGTATGAGGAGTGAACCCATAAAACTAAGATGGTCTTGAAAACGATGGCATAAAAACTATGGAAGTCATTGTACATGATAATGTGTTTGCTATAATTTTTGTGTCTTAATAATATGTCATGATTTAATGCAATATTCTACTGATTTCCTTATGATTCATGATTTATGAACTACTAATACATATTCCATGAATCATGTATCTGATATATGATATGGTTGGTATGATCTTGAAATATTTTTCCTTTGTTCTCATACCCATATGAGCTTGTTATGCTTATGTATCTCCCTAGTTTATAATTAATAAGCATCTGAGCTAACCTATTCATAGGTTTCTATTCCACTGGATAAGAAGAAAGGTATTTTGTACGATATATAAAAAAGGGTTATAGTAATGAATAAATTGGTGGAAGAATATTTAGACATATCATGAACTATTTGTTTAGGCTACCAGCATTTCAAAGGTGCTAAACTAATACAATCATTATGTGTTTGATTGTGTAATGTATAAAATATTCTTCAAAATTGATATAATATCCATGTATAAAATTCTCAATTAATTATATTTACCCTTAAATGATGATATACATACCACATAACAATATTTGAAAATTGATCACCCCTTGAAGATAGTTGAAAATATCTTCTATCTTTGGAAGCAGGTAATAGTTCTTGACCATCACCTGAAGCAACCTCAGGTAGTATATGTACAACCTCAAAGTACCATCCTCATTCTTGGAGAACAACACAATATCTCCCCATAGTGACACTCTAGGTTAGATAAAACCATTATACATAAAAAAAAACAATTTTAATATTCAACTCCTGTAACTCATAAGGTTCCATCTAATAAAGATCCATCAAAATCAGAGAAGCACTAGGATAAAATTCTATCATGAACTCAACATTATGTCAAGGGGTAGCATCACATCCTCCTCTAGGAAAAATTATTTAATTCCTCTAAAACACTCAGAACGTCCACCACCCTAGCCTCTTCTAATTCAAATGATAACCCATAAAATAATGAAATAAGGGGCTCTGCACAATGAGTGCCCACCTAAAAACCCCTCTTTACAATGAAAACCACATGCTAACAATCCATAATTGAGTACATGAATCTCCTTTAGATGCAGTTGATAAAAACATGCATTGAATACAAAAAGTCATATTTATGAATAATAGAATATGATTTCCTATTTTCTAAGAAAATATCCCAACAAGACTTGTATGGCCCCATCATCAGTCTCCACCCTTATCAAACACACTAAAAATATGTTCTAGCCTTCCTCTGGCGTGGTCAACACCGAGGGTATGAGAATAATCTCTATATATATTCCCATATAAAAGGCTAGATTGAGTGCAACATAGTAGTGTAAATATCCTCAATGAAGTAAGCCAAATAAAAGTGTACTAACCAAACTGATCGTACCTATGAAAATCTCTACACCCTCTGGCACTATCACTTTCACTTTGTGCAATAGAAAACACCCATATCCCATGCCTCTCTATTTATAACAACTTCCCTAAAATTTCTTAGTCCAATGTTCCTAGACATGAATAACATCATGAGGTCGAAATATACCTCCTCCATCTCCAATTAGCAAAGTGAAATCATACTACCTCTATTGTTGAAACTGTCTCACTGAAAATTACTGCTGAGGTTGGTGCTAATCCTATCCTCCTACAACAGAAGCAGATCAGTAACCATTGGCCACTGTTTTTAGTGATGAAAATGAACCCCACAACCAAAAAATAGTATCAAAAATCCAATTGGAAAATAATGTAATCTGCTGGACCCAGAAGGTCAGAAAAGAAGATTTTGAGGTCAACTCCCTTCTAGTCAAAACCTCAAAGATCCTTGTTCTTGAAACCTACCACTAAAAAATATGAACCATGTTGAACCCATTTGGTTCCACTATTATGTTAATAATCATCATAAGTGAATCTACATAATCAACTCTTACATATTCTAAATCTACAAATATGTTGTCAATTTAAAAGGTGTAATTTCATATTGGATAGACGGATGTAGTTATTCCCCAAGAGATCTCACATGGGACTCCTCAACTTGAAAAATATCTGAGAAAATGTGTATATGGTCATTGAATATGAATACCATCTCCCAAACAAACATACTTCACAACTGATGAGAATGAATCTCTAGCCTCTTCACTTCCATCATGGTTGACAAGATGAGCGCTACTCGGAACTATTTATAGAAGTCGACCCAAAAAAATATTCCTCATTCTACTCTCTCAAATTCATTATCCACCATGGATGCCAATATCCCACCATTTTAATAACTAGTAAATGTACCTAGTATCCAACCAGGCCCATATCATACTAAAAGAGATCTCGGGATCACCTAGAAAGAACTTTGTCTCCACATCTGTAACACTACCCTCATACATCCCCAAATCCTTATACTATAAATTCAGAAATTCCCTATTCCAATACTTATCCTCCTCAATTAGATTAATTGTATGATGATCAACCAAATCATCATGACAAACCTTAACATCCGGAGCCACACATTGATGACAAACAAGTTCCATAGCCTATAATAAAATCAGAATATTTCTATGCCATGTAGTATATAATTTTATTAAGATTCATGTAAATTAACTTTATTCATTTTAACCTTCTCAAAACAAACCAATTCCCCACAAGAACCTAAGTCATCATGATTTATGTACCAATCCTATATCTCTATTAGACAAACTTGTCCACCTTACATGGTTGTTCAATAATCATAGAGTCTTTTCACTAGATAACATGGTGTGAGGGGGAATCCAGTGTCCTAGCCAGCCTTGCTAGCAAAAGTCATTCACCAAGGTAAACTAGATAAGTTTCCATACGTACCCATACAATCCTCATTGTGCCTAAGCCCAAACTTCATCCTATCTCTCAACCCTAACCATTGATGCCACTCTATCATGGCCACCTCCCTCAAAAGATACCTAATAAGGGGTGGGAGATAATTATTTTCGAGTCCCACCTCTAGTAGGTCTCAGGTTGGATACATGCACTGTGGGTATATAAATATTATTTATAGGAGGCACTACCCTCTATAATATAAATGGAATTGGGAGATTTGTTGAATCATCCACAATAATCTCCATGGCATAATTTAAATGAAATCTAAAACCATCCCATATATACATATAAATAAAACTGCTATAGATAAAATTATCCAAATTAAATACCAAAAAGAAAATTCAAAATAGTGACGAAGTAGTTATCCAATGATTCAGGCTAGTAATGTCCAGCACAGTCCTTGTAATCTCCTTAGAAACCTGAAAAATAGTTTATTGGAAAAGGGTTTGCATAAAATACACTGAATATGGAATATAAAGTATCATGTTCCCATATGAAAACAAATATTAAGGAACCTGTGAGAAAATATAAGAACCAATAGTACCAAATTAGGTCCACAATCCTCCCCACACACACCAACGCATGCTCATAAAATAAAGCTATCCAAGTAATATAACATAATAACAAGCATATCTCTAAGGGGTAACCTACACCACATTCTCACTTGTATTCCACTATAAAAACCCAATATATTATGTCCTTGAATTACCATCTCATCCATATCTCTCATGGCTCCACAAGAAATGTGACAACACATCACACTAATAGTTACGTAGGCTTACCGACCCCAGTCACGACCACATCACTTCTCACCCAAAAACACATGGGGCATCCCACATCAACAACCATAACCAAATTAGTATAGTATATTGAACATGAAGGACCTCAACCTCATTCCCCCAACCTACCATGCATGACCCCCACCAAAAATCTCCCCACTAACATAGTCATATTACATCTCCTCCAAACACATCAGTCCCATAACATATTTCTTGAAGACACCTGAGATATCACTACTACCATATAGTGAAGTAAAATATATCTAAACATCACATCATGTGCAATACATACCTCACTAGGAAGAGTGTGTGGCAAAGGGCATGTAGCCATCAATAATTCTTCCACAACATATGTTGGGAAAAACACCCCCAGGTGACTATACAGGTGTCAAAACAATGTTCTCGATATGGGTGGGGTGTTCATACAAATCAAAATAAAATAAAAGTATATATATATATATATATATATCCACACACAGAAATACCCAACATATGGGTACAAAACCAAATACAATCAAACTCACCACATCTAGAGTTTTGTTTCCACCTATTATTGAAGAAAACCACACCAGAAGACACAATCCACATTCACATTATCATAAAATTTCATTTAATCATCCAATTATTTTCATTATTTATCTACAAACATATTTTACCACACAAATAACCATTTAATTACTCATCATCCATCTCCAACTCACTAACTAAACAAACCCATTACAATTCAATCATTATTAACTAATAAATTACTATTATTACATCACTACCCAGGAATCTAGAGTAAAGAAACCACCACCACACCACCCCAAATGCATGAACAAACAATAACCACCTCATCACCCGAAAATCATGGCCAAAAAACCACCTCATCAGCCAAAAAGAACAACCATTAAACCATATCGCTTCCCTAAAAGGACGACCATCTAACCAACACCCCAACCCAATAGCATGACCTTAAAATAATATTTCCACCCAAAAGCATGACCAACAAATCACCTATCCACCCAAAAATAAATGATATCAAACCATCTACCACCCCAAAATCATATAAAAAAAACCACCTCGTCACCGAAAAAACATGTCTGTGTAACCATCTCTCCTCCCAAAGGAATGAGCAATAAACCACCTCATCACCCAAAATCATGGGCATAAAACCATCTCACCACCCCAAAATCATGTGCAAAAAATATAATCGCTACCCCAAATAAATAAACATCAAAACATTTTCCCTGCATGCCCCAACCCCATAATGAACTGCACATCGACCACCCAAAAGCACGGCCACCAATTATATCACATCAAATACCATATATCAGTTTTACAAAGGGTATTTTATCACATTATACATCATTTAAGGGCGTTATCAAATAATAAAAAATCCCGAGTACACCATTTCTATTATCCAAATATATTTGGTTATCAAATTCCCATTTTAGGGTGATATCACAATAATAATAAAAATATTTATTCGCAACATATATTATACAATGGAAGAAGGTCCCCAAAAAACCATATTTTTCCTAATGGCGTCAAGATATTACCAAAAAATATCATAATCATTTCAAAGTTCTAAAATTATGTGGAAACTTCATTTTTACCATCTAAATTTCAATTATATAATTCATTATAATTTATTTAGCTAGCACAACTATAAATCATTGATGAACAAGAGTAAACACATCTCACATAAAACACAATAAAGGTAAATGATAGATTATTTACCTCAAAGAATATTTCTATATTCTTGTGAACTGTAGGGAAAAGAAGAAACTCTAGAAAAACTCAGGAATTCAATGAAAATGGTGGATCAATGGACACTACACTATGAAAATTTCAAAATACATCCCAAGAAAAATGCCAAATGAAGATAAAATCATTATAGTGAATCCTAAAAATATGAATGGAAGAAACCTAATAAGAATTTGATGATAACCTAATACAGATTCCAAAAGTGATATAATGGAACCATCATATCAAATTGGAAGGAATAGGGCCTGATGGGTATATCAGGTTTCCTAGGGTTGTTCCAATAAGAGAGAGAAGGGAGGTAGCTGAATGGAACAATACTCATACGGAAGGGTTATAGAATAACATACATCCCTCCAGTTACTTGTCATTTACTTAATACATGTTATGTGATCATAGAGATTCCCAAAAATTTCCACATTCACTAAAAAACATGTCTCCTAAAAGGACCAATCACCCAAATTATTACACTTCACGAATCCCACATACATGACTTGTAACCTTTTTATAGGCTACCCCAAATCTATTTACAAGTTATGAACCACAATCTAAAAAGGTTTTGAACCCCCATTAAGTTTCATGTAATACATTTACACATTGTTTACTTAAAATGGTATCAATGTTACAACTCCAACCTCCACTAAAACACCCCCAACACAAAAAATGAAAAATTAATGGACTCTGAAGGCAGAGACCATTACACCTTGGATGTGGGAGGAATAATGAGACCAAAAAGATGTGTTTAATGTTAAAAAGGCGATGTTCAGATTAATTATATATTTTTTCATGGTTTTATGACATGTTTTTACAAACTATGAACCTAAATTTTTTTATTGGATATATCTTCATGGTATGGTTTCACAGTTTGTCTAAACTTGTGCTAATCATTCACACATATAGAAACTACCCAAACTCAAAAAAATACCTAGAACAACAAAATAATTTTTCATGAAAATATAATAAACATTCTTAAAAGTGTTACCTATTTTTTTATAATTATCCCCACCATATCACTATCAATCCAAAATAATTCAAGCTAATAAAGAATGATTGAAGAAAAAATAATTCCATTACTACCTCGTCAGAGATTCATATTTCCACAACTGATAAGAATATGTTCCATGCTTCCATAATACTCATATCACTGGAATGGACTTCTAATGAAATTTTTTCCTAAGAATCAAAAATATAAATTGGTCATTTCATTATTGAAATATCCAAAAACAATTCAAGAACATCCCAATTCAAGACATGAGAGTGAAGAGAAAGATAATAATTGTGAAGGGATGCATGGAGAACATCATGCATAGAAGTCAATTGAGAATGAAAATCTTAACTATAATCTATTTTAAGGATCCTCTTAGTAATCTCAAAGTGTCTCACAAATATAAAATCTATTATACCTTGATTACCAAGTCGAATATGACCCAAAAAAGGTGAAACTTTCATAAGAACACACTCACATTCCAAAAAAATTCGAGGATAGTACTGATGATATGCATATGATTTATTCCTACAATCATCCATTTCTATTTATTTATAAATATTAATAATTCTTTTTACCACCATTGTAAAATTATCACTCATGAGATAGAAACATCACCCACTTCTTACAAACAATGTGGTGATTAGCATGGTGTAACACACAAAGCCTCAAAGGGAAATATTTTGATAGATGACTAGTAAATTTTATTGTAATTAAATTCAAATAGTATCAAACTGCTATCCCAATATACCCCAAAGTCCATGATATAAAAATTAATCCAATGATCTATAATTTTTATTGCTCGTTTTTGTTTTCCATCTGTCTAAGGATGGAAATTTGTGTTGTTATTAACCTGAGAACATATAACCTCTTGGATGATTTTCCAAAACTAATACATAGTCTAGGTGTACCTATCTTAAATAATTGCTGATTGAATACCTTGTAACCCCATGGAATCATAAATATACAAATTTCTTAAATCCTCATCCATGTTAGTGTCTTGAATCAAAACAAAAATTGCTAACCTAGTTAGATGATGAATAAACACCCATATATAATTCTTTCATCAATGTAGTTTATAGTTAAAATATAACAAAATCCATAGATATTTCATACTATTTCCTAATGTGCATAGGAGGGGCTGAATCAAACCATAATGATTTTGCGGTTATCCCTTGATCTGAAGGTATGTATAGAAACAAGACACAAAATTAGTTTTTTGGTATTTCAAACAAGCCAACCAAAGAAATGATTCATGTCATAGTACATTGTCATTATGACAAGATGAATAGGTCACTAAAAACAATGTAAACTTAACATCATAGGCTTCCTCCTACATAATGGAATGAAAAACTGGTTTTTGAAATAATGAATAAATTCCTAATAGAAAACAAATTTGTAATGGTATCCCCACTATTTAATGTGTTCCTAATACTTCTGATCTATTTATACATACCTTTCACAAAAATTATAAACTCAAAAGGATATAACATCCACAAACCACTAGATGAAAAAATACAAGTCTTTTCCCCAATCACATACCGATGAAACTAAGAAAGTATTCACACCATTTTCCATACATCTTTCAGTTCCACCACTTATTGTGAAGTCAAATTCCTACTTAATTCATCTACATCACCATTCCTTTTTCAAGGGGTATATGTAATGTCAAACTAAAAATACTTATGATATTGTACCCATTTCCTTTTCCCAAGGTTCTTTTATTTCAATGTAATGTTGTAACATAAATTCTTATGGCCAGAATCAATAATCAGACATTCCCAAATGAGGTAATGTCATTAAATATTAATAGAAGACATAATTATTGTATATCGAAAATAATTTTTGGAAAAATTATTCCCATTTGGAAAAAGCTTATGAGAATCTTATTCTGACACATAATCTTCTAACGTAATAAAAAAACCGAATCCAACACCTGAATTGTCACAAAACACAACATAGACTATTCCTACATTTGGTAAAATTAACATAGCAATTGATGTAGGAGTCCATTCAATTAAATAAAGGATATTTGGAACTTAGAATCCATTACAATTTTACCTCTTTCATGGTATTGGCAATTAAAGAAGATTCATTCTTCAATAATTCCTTCAAAAACCACCGATAATTTCCTTCCAAACCTAGGAATCATTGAATATAAAATAAATTTTGTGCTTCCTCTAATGATAAGATTTATTTCACTTTCTTGGGTTCAACTATGTTTCATAATTCTATTGTCACATGTTCCAAAAAATTAACATCACAAATTCAAAATAGACATTTTTTTAAAATTGGAATAAAGTTGTGTCCCCATAATATTTACATAATGGATTTCCAATGATTGGTATTGTCTTATTAGTTTCTCATGTAAAATAAAATGCCATCCATGAACATCATAATAAATGAATCAAGGTGATGCTAAAAATATAATTTATTTGAGCCCTAAAAACAGTTGTAAAATTAGTAAGAATATATGGAATTTCATTTTATTCGATGTGTTTATACATTATATGGAATATATTATTTGGAAAAATTGACTCCTTAACTCTATGTTGATAAAATACATATTGAATGTCATTTTTTAATAAAAAAATTACGGCAATTAATTTTCCAAAAAAGTCATCATTACGGAGAAAAGGATGCATATTATTTAACATCTATCAATTAAGATTCTGATAATAAACAAACAAACAGAGAGTCTAATCTACCATATTAGAGAAAAGCATAGTGGCTTCTAAACGAGATACAGTAAAATGAAAAAAAATTCCTTTAAAATCATCGAGTAAGTGATTCATTCCCTGTAATTATATCTGAGCCATTCAGTATGAATGTAATGGTATCAGTTTTATTCCATGCACAAAATTATTATAAATCTCAACTTTCCTCTCTTGAGGAAGACTAGGGGAATCAAATGGAAAAACTTAAATAAATTCACTGAACACTGAAGTGAGATCACAAAAATTCATTTCATCCCCAATATAAACTAAAAAATTGAGAATTAATAAGTCATGTTTTGTTAAAGTTGATCCGACTTCACTATATCATGGATACCATTCTCTTTAGATTTTTTAAAATATCCCATCATATTCCCTAAATAACACCCAATTATGATATAAATAAATCTATACCTTATGGGAAACAAACTAATATATCATGATAATAACATAAAATAGATCCAATTCATGAACCTGACTATACTAAACTAGCTTGACTTCCAACTAAATAGAATATTAGTGATATTGAAAACAATGTTCCTTTTACCCAAGTGGCATCGTGAACTCTATAATAAAGAGCATGAGTTTCATTTTATGTATAAAAATATTTATGAATAGGTTTGATAAAATGGAGTGAGAGAGATATTTTTCAAAAAAATAATACTTTAAAGTCCATGGAATAATGATAATACCTCCCGCTGTTACAGTTCCCACATCAAATTCCACCTAAAACTCTTCTACTACATCCATCTACTCAATTCCAAAATCTGTTGAACGAAATTAGTCATTAGAATATCTAACTACTGAATATACTCCTCTGGTACATAAAATCCTATATTATATCATATAGAATAAATAACATAATAAAACTTCTACAAGTGACTTAGTTTCAACATGAGCTATAAATTATATGAGGCATGGGGAAATTACCTCTTGTATTCACTATATTTCCATATTCGTATAATTTCTAGGGTCTACTAAAATTTTTGTTTTTGGTAAGATATATATCCTATATTGGGAGACACTTCCTCCATACTTCTGATCCTAATTCTACTTACTCTTCTTTCTGGTGGAGCAACTGTAGCCACCACTAGAAGGAAGAGGAATACCAAGTATCCCTAAGTTATCTAATATCAAACATATATCTACAAACCCATATAAAACCATTCAGAGCTAAAATTTTCAATCAATACAATCTCAAGAGATAAATAAACCATCATTGTGATGTGTTTGGAAAACTACATTATAGTCGAATCATTATTATAAAGTGTTAATAACTTTATGTATTTATCCATCACCAATAATTCATTAAAAACTACTTGAATAATATTGACCTCAAGTCTTTCTACTCCAAACATTCATGTTTTTTTAACCAATTTATCCCACTATTTTATTTAAGACCCTAAATATTATTAGTGGAAAAATTATATTTTAATGAATATAGAGTTTTTAATAATTCAAAAAATCACATCAACTTCTATAATTAATCCTTTTCTTCCTAAATAACATTCATTCCTTATATGTTAAATGGTTTTGAGTGATGGAACTCTTGGACATGATCACTATCTCTTCCAGCCCCTGGATTCACTTCCCTAGCATGAACTGTGGTAGGGAATACACCTTGTTATATAGCATGGAAAACTTGTAACACTTCTACAATAAAATAATGATTAGATGTACAGTTTCCATATAGAAAATAATCTATAGAAATATCTTGAGAAACTCTTGGAAGCCTTCTAGGTTCATTTTACTATATCAAATAAAGAAGATATGCCATCGAAAAAGTGAAAAAATTTATTTTAAACAAAGAGAACATAAGAAAATAACAAGTATTAAATAAAAAAATAATCACCCGATACACACATCCTAATATCTTGTGGTAACATGATTCTTGTAATGATGATATATGATTACACTCACTCATAAACTATCTTTAATGTCACAAAAATCCTATATCGAATATAGTAATACATCCTAAGACATAAAGGCTTGGGGAACAGATGCCTTCCCCATGATAGCTATTTTTCACAAACCAAACTGGTCCTTCCCTAAACTAGACATATGAGAATGCTCGTGGAAAGTCTTGAAGATAATTCTTGATCCCCATGGACTGGAAACATGTACCTGGGCATCATGAACTACAATTGGGAATACTTTATGCCACAACAAACCAATAGTGAAACAAATTTAATGTATAAATGAGATAAAACATTATAATACAATGTCAAAGAATTCTATTCTAATAATATAAGTAAAATATAGGTTCATACCCATAAAAATAAACTAATGTAGACAAGATAATAGAAATATCATCTACATTTGATTCATCAATAAAAACCCAACTATTTTACCACAAAACTCCACATCCCTTTAAAATGGAATCCCTCTACCACCATGAGGCACCATTAATTAAACTTCATCAAGAAAAATAAGGTTTATACATTCCCATAGGTATTTGTAGGGTTTGAGAAAAACAATCATAGTAAGATCCCACCAAGTGTTCCATAAGTATCCCTTGCAAAAAAACGAGTTACGCTCATTTAAAAATTAAAAGGCATGAAATATGGTTTTAAAAAATTTAAAATAAATCATGAAAAAAATTATTAATATTTTTAAATCTTTCATAAATGATATTTTATTGAACCATTCAAAAAAAACATTCTCAATGAAGTTATACATATCGAATTCAAAAGGAAACACCATTGAAATTTTCCCTAGGGTTTTTTAGGTCTGGGGTAGTTAGGATCCTCACTCCCCAAAAAAATTTAACTACATGTCCACATATCCATATAACATAGCTCTAAGGATGAGAGATCATCCTGATATTTGAACCCCACTTTTATAACAAGGTTTTTTAGGGTTTTTGTTTAAGTTCATGTAGGGTAGATACAAACCATTCTATTTGGTGTATCTAATTCCATTTCCCTCATAAGTACCCTTAGTTCCCATGTTTGATATGAAACCCTTAGAGGATTCCACTATTACAAATTTTCCACACTTATAGGGTTCCATTTTAATAACTTTAATCATTAAAATGGATTTTCAAATATAAATAAGCATGGAACCTTGTAACAACTCAAAACATTGAAATATTTTCCTATTTAGAATAAAAAAATTGATAATAAATATTTTAAAATAATCTCAAAAATTTACATTCCAAGAATAATAGATAATGTAACTAATCAATTTGGAAGACTAGTTAGGAACGAGAAAGAATGATTGGTTTAATAAACAAAGGAATTTCATGAAACCACCCATCCTAAACTCATTTATTTTTTAAAAGAAATCATGATAAATACTAAGCGGGGTGAAGGATTATAATAATAAAATTAGATCCCGAAAACATGAAAATATTTTGAAGAAACATAGATTCAACAATCCTATGAACAATAAGAATAAGGAAAACTTCTTACCATGAAAATTCCCAAAGAAGAACACAATGAATAATGTAGGTATGACCTTTATATTCCTTCCTTGCAATAGATAAATTAAAATTTTCATTATATCTTGAATAAAAACATATATTAGGAAAAAACATACAATATATATGGTTCCTTTCATTAATTAGGAATTATATCTAGATGAATGGGGAAGAATAAAAATGGGCTCTGACCTTGAGTTTCCTTGATCTAACATAATAAGATCCATCATAATTTCTCACTATAATTGTTATGATATCTATAATATCCATGTGGAAACCTGAGAGTCTAGATTCTAATTTTTGGGAGGAATAATGAAACCCACCTGAGATGTTATGGGATCCGAAATAAAATTCCAGGTTAACTAATTCATGCCACTCAGTTTGGCTTCATAATTTTGAAGAATGTGCACCAATCATACTATCACATCTCTCCACTAGAGATAGCCACACAGTTTGGTAACACAGTTCTCCTTTTTGTGAACCAACCATGAAAACCACTATTATCTAAAAACACCAAAATTCATATCATTTCTTAGGAATGTGGGACAGTTTAGTCTTACTGTACACATGCTTAGAAACACCCCAAAACATCCATAAATAAATTAAAACAACCCTATAATAATTAAATAAAAAAGGTAAAAATTCATAATTGTTTATAAAATTATCATTATGATATGAAAAAATATTTTTCTTTGTTATATATTGATTTCATGGTCTTATGAAAAATGGATTTAGAAATAGTTTCGTGGTCAACATGATGTAAGACATTATCACCTAAAAGAAATGTGTAGAGAGATTTTTATCGAACACTAAGATTGACATAAACATATGTGGAGAATGAATATACATCAATAAAGATAGTATAAACATATTTCTCGGTACCATGTAAGGAATGTATAAGTACACTATGAAAAACCAACACACGTGTCTTAACTCTCTACATGACAATGAAATTCTTACGGTAATACATCTCAGCATCAAACATTATTCTAGATTGCACTAAGAATGATTATAGTCTCAAATAAATCTTTTTTGGTGAGACAAGTATGATATAATAAATCTCACGAAAAAAATAATTTTTAAAATGAATTGTACATATTGATGATCATTCTAAAAAGGGAATAAAATTAAAAAACAGATCAATGAATGATTAAATGAATTCGGTAATGAAAATGACAAGAATTTAAAAAACATAAAATTAATGTACATTGGACCTCATTGGTCTTATATGCATGAAAATAACACCACAAGTGGGATTTTTTATTTTTTATAGAAAAATTAACAATAGTAATATAATGATGAATAGGAAGTAAAAAAATTCACGAGCATTATAGAACCTATCCAAGCATAGGAAAAACCTCACTCCAGGATCTAGATGTAAACCCATGATCATGCTTTGTAATATGTTCCCTCAAACTAGATGGAATCAAACACAAAAACATATTCATACCATAAATAAATTAATAAGAGTAATTATATTGTATGGATCTATAAAAAAATAATGAAAATTCCCTTATAGTCATTTTCCTACACTAGCAACCTGAGACATCTCTCATTGGAAGGGCTGAGTTGGAATTCCAAAGTTGATCATCTTAAAATTTTCTTTGATCCACATATATTTTTCAGGGAATAAACTGCCCTCCAAATAAGTTGACTGAAGCATGGTCAATAAGTCCATCAAGGAATGATGATGGTAGTCCTACATAACTTCATTTTCTCTCTAGAATTGAAGAAAAAATACATTAAGCCAAAAAATCACTTAGATAATGAAATAAAATGCTCTATAGGTGAGGTAATGTTATAATAATAGTGATAAAAGGGAGTAAAATATTTTTCATTTGAGGAAATAATGGAGTAATAATGTTTGGTTGATGGTGAGATGGCTGATATGAGAACCTCACTTAGAGAAAGAAATCATAGAAGAATAGAGATAAGTGGTGTATAACTGTTGTAGAAAAAGTTAGCGTGTGGAGCACTAAAAATTGAGTCTGTGAGAAAATTAAATTACAATAATACCCTAAAAATTGTTTATTTTATCACATTTATTCAATGTTCTATAGAATAACCAAGGAAAATAGTGTGGTCATGCCACATAAATTGGTCCAGCGAATGTTTCCCCCACCAAATCTAATAAACCTACAAAATAAGGCCAGATCTTAAAAAATAAACCCTATGTAGAGTCCTAATGAGAATAATGAAGAATCATACATAGATAGTTTTAGCCTAATAAAATTTAAAACAAAATTTTAAAGGAAATTAACAAAAAACAAGAGTGTTTGAAATTTCTATTTAGAATAAAACTAGTGATTTCACATCACGACCATTAAAAATTACTATAGAAAATGGGCCTTACAAATCGAATGATCCTGACATTAGAATTCAAGAGTCACAAAACAAATTTTTATATCATTAGAATCCAGGATTTAGAACCTTAATGTTCTTGAATTTATAATTTAGATGTCATATCCAAGGGGATAAAATGGTTTTGGGTTTGAAAAATAGAAAACAATTTCAGTGTATAATTGGAAGAGATGCGGATAATTAATGTAGAAAAAAATAGAACTTGGTTTATAAATTTATAGAAGAATGAGGAAGTATAATAAATTATATTTTATTAGTGGATCATAACATATCACTATAGATTTAGTTGTTCAAGATGTTTTCATTCCCCTTTTGTGATCATCTAGATTGTGAAACAATGATCACATAGGGCTTTACAAACTTTCATAACACTTGAAAATATGAATGAAAAAATCTTAACATTAAAGGATTTTTTCATAAAAACAAATATCATTTTATTATACCTATTGTGTCATATCATCTTTTAATTAGTCTTGAATACCTAAAATAGGATAAATAAAACTAACAATCCAATCTCCAATCGGGTAAAAAAATAAAATTCAAACATTATAATTATCTAAGAGAAGGAAAATTATCCTTATAAAATTATTATAAAAAAAACTAAATTGAAAAACATAATTAATGATAAGAAATGTTTGAAACCATCATTAAATAAAAAAAAATTAATCCAAATTAATAGTTCAAAAAAATCCCATAAATATATCACAAATTACTTCAGTAAAATTTAAAATTGATTTTTCAAAAAAAAACATTCCTTATTAAAGAAGATGCATAATTATTCAAAACCAAATGAATATGTATTATATACTAAAAAATATTTTTAATAACTTTTTTCTCTAAATATTAAATATGAAAAGTAACTAAATAAATTAATTATTTATAAAACATGAATTCAAATATTTTCTAAAAAATACATATGTTGCAGGTTTATACATAAACTAAGAAAACATTTAATATCCATTTAAAATATCCTTAAAATACAACAACAATTATTATCAGGGTTTATATATCACTAATATTAACTTTTGAAAAAAAAATTAAAACATTTTAAATAAAGATGTTTTAAATCTATCAAAAGAATCATAAAATATAGTATTAATGAGATATCCAGATTTTTAAAAAATTATTAGTGCTGAACTAACCATGAATTCCTAGAGACTAGGGGCTATATACAAATAATTAAATTGATATTATTTCCATTATAATGTGCGTCTAGTTTATATAACATGTGGTCGATCAGTATGTTGATGAACTAACCATGTGGCCATGTGGTTATTTGATTGTTCATTAGGTGGTAGGTTCACATAATTAATGAATAAAATACAGTTGATCATTTGAAATAAATAATTATATTATAAGAAAGAAATAAAATATGAAGTCATGTACCAAACTATTTGATCTATAGGAGGATTATGTCCACTTATTTGTGAATAATTCTGAAAATAGAGAATGTGATGAATAATCCATGATCTAATGTCTTGTGGTTGGTTAACATGCCCCATAGTGGTGTTCATGTGGGGGGAGACCATGTATCCATGCTCATCATCACTGTATGAAAAGTCAAAAACAAAGTGAATGATATTATTTTATTATTAATTATATTATGACAATCCCAAAAAATGAACTGAATATACTGATGTTAAATCTTAATGTGGTAAGATGAAGACTAGGAATGAGGGATATAGAGGGTTCAGTCATGAAGAAACATGAAATATCAAGATAGAATCATATGTAGGGTGGGTTTCGTAGGATCATTTATTCATGGAAGGATGAACATTTATAGATGAAGTATATTTTAGCTTAACACATGTGGTCAATCATATGTTGGAAGTACACCCATGGTCAGTTGAGTTTTCTCCATGCAACAACATTCTATCTTAGAATAGGTAGTAGGTTAATCTTAAAGAATGTCGTTGGTGGGAGGATTAAATGACAGACTTGTGATTCATGAAACTAAATTACTTTGAAATGTAATCAAATTAACTTAACTAAATAATCACATAGGAAAAATAATGTATTCATAATCACAACATAGCCAAATTACTCATGTAGCCAAATTATTCATGTAGCCAAATCTGATATCTTGTAATATCTTCTCATCCCAAGAGTAAGTGAGTTTTTACCCCATAAAAACATAAAATTCAACATTTCATCCTATTGATAAATATTTATATAATTTTATGATATTTCTAATCAATTAAATAAAAACTCAGTACAAATTTTTTACCGTGAGATATCTTTAAAAAATAGTAAAAATACAATCTGGAATCTTTAGAAATTATAACTGAAATATTTTAAAAACTTTGGTCATTTTTTAGAGCATCCAAATATCCATTTCATCCTTCATTTAAGTTAAATTATATATGGATAAATATATAATCTTTCCAACTCAATAAGTAGATTGTTATTTTATTTTATGTAGCTATAATTATCATTGAACAAAAACTTCTAACGATAAACTAAAAACAATTGTATAACTAAAAATATAGATCAACATTGTATAAAAATGTTGATATGTAGAAACTAATTTAGATATTATTATTGATGAATAAAAAATAGATAAAATTATAAAATTCATAAAATATATGTGTTTCAAAATTCAACGTACATTATCTCAAGATATAATCAATTTTTTTAGAATTTTTAAAACTGGAAATATGATTTCTACATTAACAATTTATGTAATTTTTTATTATAAGAGATATAAAAATAATTCATGTAGCAATTAATAATCCATTTAAACTAAATATCACTTCATGTAATGTATATATCAAAACACATAGTTTATTTTTATAATTCTCATGATATAGGTATATCAATTATTGTAATGAGGTATTTTAATATATCAGAACATAAAATTATCAAACAAAAAACTCCCTCATTCAATTGATTAAAAATAGAGAAATATTTCCAAAAATTTATTACTTTTTTAATTAGAAGAAATTATATTATTTTTTTCGAAAAAACATCCCTCTATTTAAAAAATAATGTAATAATGATTTCAACATTTAAAATTGATTTGAACATAATGAAATTACAAAATAAGAAACCTTAGATACACAACACAGTTAGAATGAATAAATAAATAAATAAATAAACATTAAAACCCCCCAATATATGTTAAAAATCAATAGATAAATCAAGAAAAATAATTCTACTAAATAAAATACTAAATCTTGTATAATATTATGTCATATGCTTTAACAAATCAATCAAACAACCATATCTTTCCCATGAAAAAAACAAACTTCACAATAAATATAATTAATAATAAAATAAATCCCCTTGAAAAAAATAATAATAACCATAATAAGAATTATGTATACATAACCAATAGAATAAATAACTCACAATACTAAAAATATTTAAATCAGTCACAATTAAATGTGATTTAATAACATTATAAAAAACTTTTTCTAGATGATTTAAAATATTTAAATATTTTCATGTTAAAAGCTATATAACCCCCTAATAAATATATATAACAAGAGAAACAAATATAATGTTTCAATAGAAAACTAAAAAACATTTCACTTGACATCCTTATGAAACATGAAAACATATTAATCAAAAATATCCCCATTAATTTTTTTATTCTCTTCCATCTTAAGGATATATAATAATGAATATCCATTTTAACACCTCAGACTACATAAAACCATAAATTATAAAATAAACCATGAAAATTGGTTAATAATATTAAATATATTCCTAAAAATATAAAAACAATTAAAAAAATCTAATAATTAGTTATGCAGAATAAGAAAAATATATATACACTTGCTAAAAATTTGAATACATATCTCCCTTAAAAAATAAATAAATAAAAAATATTTTTATTGAATTAAATGATTTTATTTATTACATATATTTTATATTAATAATATATTATAATCATATAATGATCATCGTCATCTCCCTTTATCTTTTGGGGTGGGAGACAATGATTCATTGTGGATATCTCCATGATTAGAAAATCATCATCTAGTAAATTAGGGAAAATTAGCTCCTCAATATGTGTGACAATTGGATATTCTCATGTAAATTCATGAATTTTTTTATTACCATGATTTTTCACCTAGAGTTAGTTTAATTCATAATGTTTTCTATAGATTGTAACTAAAAAAAGTACAAGCTAGATCAAACGAACATGATTATAAGGGATTATATTTCAATTGAGCTAGATGCTTCATTAAATCCCACCAAAATTTTCATTTTGGATAGATGATATAATTTCATTCATGTTAGAGTCATCTATGTAGTTTGGTTACTAAGAATACGGTAACCAACACAAAGATAATTGGAAGAAATATAAGTTGATGAAAGACTAGTTACCGAATATTTTCAAACACGCTCTCATCCTCTAGATTTTTTAGGATATAAATCTTAATGGTTGGGATAATGTCTAAAATGTTTCCATGTATTTTATGTATTATGATTTTTTTAATAAATATTTTTTGATGATTTCGTGGGATTCATGGTTATAGGATATAGTGATGGGGCATTATGGGAGTCACCAAAATGTGGTTCTGATAGTTATGTATGTCGTGGAACTACGCATGCAGGCAGTACATTCATAGAGAGTTGACCAGACTAAAGAACATCACCATGACATTACCTCATTTATTTAGTAGAATTGGTATTTAAATTTAATTCCTATGGGAAACAGGGAGGGAAAACATACCATTATAGTGAATATGGTGACCATGTTCTAGATTGGTTGGTCATGCACTCATTTTTTGGAAAATAGCCTTGGAGGATGGACCATTTTATATTCTAAGACATATTGGGATAGAAATTACTAAGGGGAAACTCCTCTATCAAGGTGGAATGTCTGGAGGTATATGTATATACAAAGGTTTCATAGCTATGGAGGTAACCACAACATCATAGTTCCGGTTGTATCAGTATTTTAAATTGACCACATGAACTGATGAGTTTATGGTGAATATGGGAATTAAAAATATAATACATTTTTGTTATATTTGGGGTGATATTGACACAATTATGACCTAATTATTTTCTCAATATTACACATATCTTTCCTCCTCAATATGGAGCTAAAACTATTTGTTTTTTAATTTGATTATAGGAATGATAATTTTCATCAAAAGAAATTTATCTTAGTCTTTGTTAAAAATATTCAATATAGGTAGGGGTCTTCTCTCTCACTCCAATTATATTTGGAACTCAAAGTATTGTGGTATATAAAATATACTAATTTTTCATAATGTTAACTTTTTAAAATAATTTTATATTTCTATCATGATAAATTTATTTTCAAAAAAATTATTGGTAGATTAGTTATTTTAATTAGTGGGAGTGCATTAATAATATATTAGATGGGACCGTAATAATTCATTATAGGATGTTGTGCCAACATTCAGGGCTCATTGTTTGTTACACCACAATTTCAATGAATGTATTTGTGTAAGGGGATCCAATAATTATTTTTTTCATTTATGGATGTCCCAGATGATGAGGGATTCATTAGGATTATTTCATGGGTGTCATATGGGAGGTTTCATCACGAGTTACTTCCACTACCCACTTTCATTGCTTTCACCATGTTTGATGGTTATTATATTTCCTCCTACTATATGTATATATATAATTATCATGGGATACCTTTTATTGAATTAGTTTCATGTTTGGGAAGTCTATGTGGATTAACCAGTTTGTTTTATAATCACCCCCATCATATTCTACTTGGGTGAATATGTGAATGTTTTTCCACATGATATAGGTGAGTAGAAGGTATCATGCTTCTACAGTAGAGAACCATGATGTGACAGTCCTAGTTTATGGATTTTGGATCATGTATGTAGCGATGGGATAGTGTCTAGTGTAGCTCCATGTATTGAGCCTTGATGAATTTTGGTGTTTTTTGGTATTGTTGAATTATGTTTTTAAATTTTATACCAGTTGTTAATATGATTTTTTTTATGTAATGGTTATAAGTATTCACTTTATTTCAATCATGCATTATATCGTGTCATGTATTTGTCTATTTTTTTATAGGTGGAGTTGGTTATTAGAGTAAATCATTCCAATGATGTTGTATACCCTTGTACATTAATGTCAAACATTTGTGTCCAGGGGATACACCTAACGATAGAGAAATTGTGTATCTTCCCAATCTAATGTGGTGGCGTCATGATGTTATAAATATAATGACACAACATGGGTAATATTGGTATGAAATGTACACAGTCCCATGAAAAAGGGTTTGATATAAAATAAAATTGTATAACTTAGTATCCCTTTCATTTTTAATCATTGAACAATACATATTTAAGGAAAATCCCACACCAAATAGTTTTGATATATTCTCGCATCTCCCCAAGTTATTTTGATCAGGGACACCTCTTTCTATATCCCTTAATCTTTTGATAACTTCCTCAGAATGTTCTACCATTGATCTTGGACACTATCTTCAAGATTGATGGTTTTATTGGTGGTGCTAGCCCTGAGTGTTTGTATTTTTTTCCAGTATTCTAAAAAACCAACCAAAACATCCTTATGATGTATCTAATAATTTTCCAACAACTAGACTCCCATATGTCATCCTTGTGAATTTACCATCAAAATTCTTATGAAAAATAATACATTGTATAATGTTACAACATCCCATCAAGCTAATACTCTAATACTAATATCTAGAATTATTTTTAAACTTACACAACCCAATATAATTATATTTTTTATTTCTAAATTCAATTAAGAAAAAAACTATAAAATTATTTGCAAATATAAAAGTTTTATCAATGACTACTCTATTAATAAAAACATCTACTTAGAAAACACATTTTCAATCATCCTTTTACAAAATAGTATTAAAAATGTAAAATTATTATTAATAGTATATCTAGAACCACAAAACAATTTCCTTCATATGAATAAATTATCAACTCTTTAATGGAAATTAGTACTCAAACCAAATTTCAATGTGTAGATCCCATCCCCATACACTTAATACCAAATGAAACCATTGATGGTGTCTCTCTAATACATAGTCACTTAATACAATATAACACCGTGTTTGAGAACTCTTCTTCTTACATAAATCATGGGTGTCTCAACATACATTTAAATTTCTTTCTTCATTCCATATTTAAATCAGACTCAATAGAAATAAAATAAAAAAAACAAAAAAATGGGCTCCACATATCTATGGATATAAAATGGGGAAGACTAAAAAATTTGTATTTGTGGATTCCCATCTCACATTAACTAATGGTTTAACACTTGAATAAAATATTTTTTTTTATATAAAATTGATTACCAAAAATATTTGCCCAATGTCGAATCCTGTAACTATGGATTTTTTATTCAAATTAAAAATAATTGTTGACTCTTTTATATGTTTGAAATCTAATATGGTATGACACATTTTTTCAATGGGTTAGACATACAGGACCATGAAAATATAGTTGTAAAAATAAATAAAACATCCACAGAAAATGAATCATATCCTACAAATATATGTCACTTTAGGCTTAATCATGCAAATTAAGAGAATTTAAATAAATTACATCAATTTTGGTCTTTAGAAACTATCGATTTAAAACCCTTAGAAGTATTCCATTCGTTTTTATAGGGAAATATTACTAGAACAACATTTATAGTGAAAATAAAAAAGGGATACGAATCTAGTTAATTTGATTTATACACAAGTGTGTGGTTTATTTCAATTAGAATCAAGGGGTAGGTTTTCATATATCATTACTTCTACTGATGAATTTATGATATATGGATATATCATCTTACAGAGGTATATATCATATTCCTTTAATATATTTAAGGAAAATTTCAATGAATTAGTGGATATTATTTTTAATATGATTAGGAGTCTCTGCCCAAAACATTTTGAAGAACATTTTATCCAATCATTCATTAATCACTTGAAAAAGTGTGTGATAGTATCCTAACTCACTCTTTATTATATACATTAAAGGAATGGTTTAACTGAATGGTGGAATCATACCTTAGTTCACATGGTTATATTGATATTGATTCATGAAACTCTAAATTTATTCTTTTGGGATATGAAATATAAATGATGGAATATACATTAAATCAAGTAGCAACTAAAGTGGGAGATTTGATTATATATAATATACTATATGAAATGAGTCCCAATATATCACTCATACATGTATAGTGTTTCCAGGAATTTTCCATGAAAATAACTGATAAAAAAATCAAATGTCACCGAAAAAATTTCATCATTTTAGGGTAACCTATGGAAACTATAGTATATTACATATATGACCCTTCAGAGAGAAAATTAATTGTCATAATATATTTCATATTTTTGAAGTGGGAACACATTTAAAATTGATATACTAGGTTAAATAATAATATTGATTAAGATGAAGTCATAGATATGAAATTTTTGGTATGTTATAAAAAATATAAAGATATAGTAGAAGAAGAATTTCTCATGTAATAAAAACTGGGTAGTTATATAATAGAGGATAGAGAACCAATGATATTTGGTAATATTATCACTAAGATAGGTTATACATTATTTATTGGGGATAATAAACCTATGACCATCACGGAAGTAGTAACTATTAAATATGCTTCCAAATGAAAATAATTCATGAATTATGAAATAGATTCTTTATACTAAAATAATTTCAAAACAATGGTAGATCCACTAGTTGAGGTAAAACCCATTTTGTGTGAATGGGTTTTCAATAAAATTATAGACTTTGATGGTAGAGTAAATTCCAACAATGCATAATTGGTTGCAAATGGTTTCAGATAAAATCAAGTAATTGATTGTAAATAAACATTCTCACTTGTAAAAATGAAAAAATAAATAAATATTATTTTTAATAACAACATTCCATGATTATGAGCTTTGGAAAATGGATGTCAAAAAGTATTTTCAGAACAAGGTATTGGTTTAAAATGACTACGTGACATAACCAAATTGTTTTATAAAGCCTGAGAATTCCAATAAATCATTAAATATGTAATAATACATTTAATGATTAAAACATCCATTAGAATCAATTAATGTTCATTATGTTCGTTCTATATAAAAAATTGATTTTATTAGGAATGAATGATGGTCCTGTGTATATAAAAATGATTGCGGGGTTTTTTTTTATCATTTTACTAGTATTATATATTAAAGACATACTATTAGGGTGGGATAAATTACAATACTAAAAATGATGAAATACTGATAAATGAACGATTCTCTATAAAAGTATTATGAAAAGAAGACAAAATTTTATAAATCAAGATATATCAATGTATATCTCATAGGATACATAAAATAAGATAGAGTACATATATTGATAAAGTACTAAAAAATTATAATATTGAAAAATCTAATATAAGAATATTATAGATGTCTCATAGAACTATTTACTCTAAGAAAATGTGTCAAAAAACACATGTTGAGATAAATAGAAAGAGTATAATTCCTTATTCATTGGTAGTAGGATCTATAAAATATAAAATGTTGTTACTAGGTTTGATGTTTCCAATACTTTAAGAGTGGTGGTCATATATCATGATATTATTGGAGGGAAAACATAGACAGCAGTTAAAACAATCCTAATTAATTTATGAAATAGAAATGATATGTTCATGGTGTATTGAGGAGTAGGGGAGATAATGTTGTGGGGATATATAAATTTTGGCTTCTTGATGGATCATGATGAACAATAATCACATTAAAGCTATGTATCTTTCCATAATTGTGGAGATGTGAGAATTTTAAACATCAAAAAACCCATGGTCATCGATTATAACATTGAATATGAGTACATAAATATAGCGACAGAGCCATTTACATAAAACATTTCTTGATTTGAAGCATAATTAATCATTAGAGTACAATCCATGTATCGTTATGTCTAGTGTCTTGGAAGACTATGTACATATAACATAAAACATGGGGCTAAAAAGTATCTTTATTTAATCTCCATAAAGAGCTTCTAACTTCCTTTGAGCCCTTACATCTTCATAGGGTACCATGGGTAACACATGAACAAAGGGATGACCTAAAAATCCCAGTAACGGAATGAACATAAGGATACATCACAAGCACATGAGTTAGGAGGCATGACATAAAGATATCCAAAGCATGAAACATATAAAAAAATTTAATATAATAATGGGATCATATAAACATGGAATCATATAAATGTGGCAGAATCATAAAACATTTCTTTAGTACGGGTCATGGATAACTGCCAATCCCGTTTTCCATTTCAGTACGGGTTAAGGCTAACCGCCAATCCCATTTCACATCACATATCATGAGACTTATCCTTACCCAATGCAGTGGAGTGCTATCTGGGTGCACCCATATCAACATTTTCATGAATATTCTTTCCACATAAATATTCTTACCACATATACAATCATACATAATCAACCGTACACAAAACATAAGGGTACCCATGGGAAGAATTGTGTACCACGATCATGACATAAATCATAAGCAATGGGTGTATCATGAAAGTGTTCATATAAGGAAAGAATTAGAAAATAAATGGACTTTCATAGGGTAAAATAGAAATATAACATGGTAAGTGGTGTCAAACATAAGTGACAACATCTGAGAAATGTATTTTAGAAAAAATAGCATTAAAACATTTTTGTGCGGTTTTATGGAAAATACTATTAAGTATTTAAAATAGTAAAGAAGACATTCTTTAATATAAAACTATAATTGAACCAAGAAGGTTTTAATAATAAAAATACATAATTTACAAATATAATGGTGTCTTAAATCATAATAGAGAGTGCACTGGAAATTGGGTAAATGTTTGGGATGTTCTTTTAAAACGAGTGTGCTTGTTGGGAATTATCGAAGAGAGATTCAGTTAAAAGAATGTATATCCCTGAAATATAATGATATATGGATCTTGGAACATGATTTTGGAGCATATAAAAATAATTTATGAGTAATACATAAAAGAAAAGACAACAAAATTTTGGTAAAAATAAAGATAGAGCAACCTGAAGGAATAAAGGAAGTTCGGGTAGAATCCAGCATGGTTTATTTGTATGGTATCTGGTGTAACTAAGAGGGAATGATGAGAGATAATGGGTATCTTGTCACTTATAAAAAATTAGTGAAGTATGAGGAATGTGTATAAACATATCCCATCACTTGGTATTACACAAAAAGTCATATCATAGAGAACAATCTGGATTAACAGTGAAAATGGGAGGATCCCTTTCCTTAAATTCGTTGGTGTTCTCCACTTGTTGATAAAGACCAGAATAAAAAAATTAGTCTTATTAATTAATAATTCCAGAACATATTTAATTTTTAATATATTTATTATAACCCTTTTTAGTTCATTCAAAGCATTTTTGATTAGTTCCAAGGTCCAATTTCATTGTTCGGGCTCGTTTGTTTACTTGGATTTAAAAGATCGGTTCACTTATATTCATGGTTGGATTAGAAACAAGATGAAATTGGTTGCCCATAATTGAAGTTATATTATTTTCTCCATATCCAGTAGATTACATGGTTTAAATTTTAATTTGGTTAATTAGAGTGAAGTCGAATCATTTTATATATAACCATAGTGATAACTGTTTTTGTTTATCGGTGGATTTGATTACAAAGAATGTTTTTCGCTTTATAACTTAATTCAATTTTTACCCAAGGATTATAGAACAAAAAATAGGATATATTACATATATAATAATCTAGGTCAACCATAACAAAAATGGTTCCATGACCAGAATTAAACATAATAATAGAAATTGATAAACTGTTGTGCTTGAATGTGCTAAATTGGCACATCTCAAACGATGCTTTCCTTTCATTCAAATAATAGGTTGGGTATAGAAGATAAGATAATGAAATATACCACTAGCATGAAGAAATTATCGTACATGTATGTTACTAGATTTATCAAACTATTATGATGAAGGGAGGTGAGTAAAGAAATAAAAAAGAAAAGAACTTAAAAGAAAAGAAGAAATTGGGAAGAGGAATTTACCTCTTGAGACTTCCTCCTTTGATAACCTCTTAAGGGGAGAGGCTTTGGAATTTTGAGGATTCTGAGAGATTTTGGACGTGGGGGAGGACCTTGTGGAGAGATTTGGGCAGAATAATGTCAAGGCACAAGTCTTGAGTGGAGTGGAGAGAAGAGGGAGTAAAGGGGGTTTTATAGTGGAAGAGAGGAGGGATTTCATAATATTATAATCGTTAATTTATTATTTCTCCAGAAGGAAAGGAATAGTAAGTATTCCATGACCAAGAATAGTAAAAGAGTCTTGTGAATTCGAACCATGGGTGGTGACATCAGCCATGATTCTAAGAATAGTCAGTTTAGCTTATAATGTATATATATAGTAAATTACCATATTTTACTATTCATTAAAAAATCATGTATTTCAGAAAAATCACAAATTTTCACCCAGAATATTTTTCAACATGTAGAATCCAAAAATGAAGTCCATTTTTAAAAAATAAGTTTCTAAATATTATTATTTTAGT
This sequence comes from Viscum album, assembly GCA_963277665.1. Classification (NCBI taxonomy): domain Eukaryota; kingdom Viridiplantae; phylum Streptophyta; class Magnoliopsida; order Santalales; family Viscaceae; genus Viscum; species Viscum album. The sequence goes on along the minus strand of OY728120.1, from coordinate 1,059,329,776 downwards.
ATTTATTTCAAATAATAATTTATTATCAAAAAACAGTTTTAGAACACTCACTAACTTATTCAAAAATATAGGTATATCGTACTTCCAAATTGAATATTATTTTTATACAACCATAGGTGAGGTTACTATTCATTAGGGTATATCACTATTCATAAGGGTATCTTACTATTCATAAGGGTAGGTTACTATTCACCAAAAATTATTATTGTTTTATTAGACTCCAAAAAGACATCTTGAACACAACCGTGAATGTCAGATTTTCAAAATTCCAAACACAAAAGTGACAAAATTATTTATAAAGGTCACTTAGCACTTATTAGTTCATTATGTTGTGTTTTCATTTGAAATGATGACATACTTATGAGAAGGAAATTTCCATTGAAAAATATTGTGTGGTCACATTCTTCCCCCCTTATGAAATTTTTCCCTCAAATTTTTGTATTACATTCTAAGCCAAAAATGGTGTGGATATTTTTCCTTCATTTCTTCCTCCAGTTCCCATGTTGCCTCAATGCACGTATGGTTTCTCTATATTACCTTGACCAGTTGAGTATTCTTGTTGCGTAGAACATTGTCTCTACAATCCAAGAACATCACTAGCTACTCCTTGTAAGAGAGATCATCCTCCAACTGTAGCACCTCTAAAAAGAGTAAATGTGAAGGGTATGGTATGTACTTACTCAAGAGGGAATCATGAAAGACATCATGTACTTTCGACTAGGTAGGTGGAAGTGCTAGTTGATAGGCCACATCTCTGACTTGATCAAGGATCTTGAAGTGGCCTATGTACCTAGGACTTAACTTCCCTTTCTTCCCAAACCACATGAACTTCTTCCATAGGGATATACGTAGAAATACAATGACTCCGACTATGAACTCAAGGTCTCATCAACAGTTTTCTGCATAACTCTTCTGTCGACTTTGGGCTACCTTGATATGCTGCTGAATGGTTTTCACCTTCTCTACCATTTCTTCGGCCATTTTAGGTCCTAGCAGCTTACGCTCACCGACTTCATCCCAACATGCCGGTGTTCTGCACCTTTTCCCATAAAGGGCTTCATATGGGGCCATTCGGATGCTCGAGTGGAAGGTATTGTTGTAGGAGAATTCAATCAGTGGAAGATGTTGGTCCCATCCTCTTTTGAGTTCAATTGAAAAAGATCTCTACATGTCTTCCAATGTCTGAATAGTTCTCTCAGATTGGATATCAATTTAAGGATGATAGGTCGTACTGAAGTTCAGTTCAGTGCTCAGATCATGCTGGAGACTTTTCCATAACTTTGAGGTGAATCTCAGATCATGATCAGATAAAATAGATAGTGGTACTCCATGAAAGGTTACCACTTCTTTGATTAAAATCCATGCATGTTGATCCAATGAGAAGTATTATTGAAGTGAGATAAAGTGACCTGCCTTTTTAAGACAATCCAAAACGACCCATATAGCATTGTTTTCTCTAGATGTCTTGGGAAGTCTAGTGACAAATTCCATGGTACTGTTCTCCCACTTCCATGCTAGTATGGGTAGTGGTTTCATCATCCCCTTAGACTTTTGTCTCTTATCCTTTACTTGCAGACATACGATACACTTTGATGTACATTCGGCAATCTCCCTTTTCATATTGTCCCACCAAAAATTTTCTCGAACATCTTGATAAATCATTGTGCTCCCTGGGTGGATAGAGAAGGTTGAGTTATGTGCATCATTCAATAGCTACTTCTTTATCTCTAGATCATATGGTACACATAATCGTGTCCCAAATCTAAGATCCCTTTCCTCATCAATTTTGAAATCGGAGGATTTCCCATTTTTATCCACTTCCACCCATTTCTGAATTTCCACATCCTTTCTTTGAGTATCTTTTATTTTCTCCAAGAGGGATGGTTGAGAAATCATTTGAGAAAGGATTGATGATGTTCATCCCTTAATGATTCCCATGTCCATCCTTTTAAAATCTATGAAGATCAGATCATTTTCAATTCTCATCATTGATAATTCTACAAGATCCTTTCTACTTAGAGCATCTGCCACCTTGTTTGCCTTACCGGGATGGTAGTGGATTGAGCTGTCATAATCCTTGATGAGCTCTATCCACCTTCCTTGGCACATATTAATATTTCCTTGTGTGAATATATATTTGAGACTCGTGTGGTCACTATATATCACACATTTTCCCCCATAGAGATAATACCACCAAATATTCAAGGAAAAGATCACAGCTTCCAACTCCAGATCATCTGTGGGATAGTTTTGCTCATGGAGTTTCAGCTGCCTTGAGTCATAGGCTATCACTTTATAATTTATCATTAGCACACAACCTAATACTTTCATTGAATCATCAATATACACCATAATGAGTTATCCACTTGAAGGGATTGTGAGTATCGGCGCAGTGATAATTCCCTTTTTCAACTCCTTGAAACAGTCTTCAAATTCCTCTGTTTAGACGAACTTTACTCCCTTCCATGTCATCTTGGTCATTGGGTTGTACAATCGTGAAAATTTCATCATGAATTCTCCATAATACCTAGCTAGACCTAAGAAGCTATGGATCTCCATTACAGAAGTTGGCCTCAACCACTCTTCAATTTCCATTGTCTTGGAAGGGTCCACAAATATCCCTTTCCTGGTAATAACATGCCCCAAGAATGATACTTCCTCTATTCAAAACTATCATTTACTATACTTTTCATACAACTTATCCCTTCACAAAGTCTTGGACACAGTTTCCAAATGCTCCTCATCCTCCTCCTTGCTCTTGGAGTATATCAGAATATCATCAATAATGACCACCACAAAATTGTTGAGGTAATCCCTAAATACTCTATTCATTAAATCAAAGAAATTTTCTGGAGCATTAGTGAGTCAGAAGGGAACCACTATGAACTCATAGTGTCCATACCTAGTTCGAAAGGCAGTCTTGGGAATATCTTCCTTCCTCACATTTACTTGGTGATATCCCGACCGAAGGTCCACCTTAGAGAAATAACTAGCCCCAAGAAGCTAATAGAACAAGTCATCTATCTGTGGTAGGGGATAATTGTTCTTTATAGTTATTTTATTAAGCTCACGATAATCAATGCAGAGGCACATTGATCCATCCTTCTTCGTGACAAAGAGGATTGGATCACCCCACAGTGAAGCACTTAGGCTTATAAAACCTTTCTCTATATTCTCCTGTAACTGCTTCTTCATATCTTCTAGCTCTATGGTGGCTAATCTGTAAGGTGTCTTTGAGATTGGCAAAGATCCAGGGATAAGTTCAATTGACAAGTCAACCTCTCGGTCATGAGGAAGACTAGGAAACTCTTCAGGGAATAAATCAGTGTATTACATCACGATGGGCATGTCTTCTATAATGATTCTATCATTTTCCCTAATAATTTGAGTAAGATATGCTTTCTCACAAGGAAGAAGTATCCAAACTTGAGATGAAGATTCTAAAAGAGACTCATCTTCTTCATTAAAGTTGTAAAGAATCAGAGGATCCCTTGGGATGTGAAAATTGATCTCCCTTTCATGACAGTTTATGTTGTCCTTGTACAAATATATCCAATCCTTGCCCAAGATAGCATCAAAGTCCACTAAAGGAAGTATGATGCGATTTGCTGGGAGGTTCATTCCACAAATGTTAACCGGGGGGAGTTATAAACCATGGATGCACGGATTTCCCCATTCTCTATTCTCACAGATAACTTTTCCTCCAATTTTTGAGGTGGTGTTTGAATAGTTCTACTAAACATTAATGATATGAATGAATGCATAGAACAGGAATCAAATTGTACGTTCACTATTCCTGAATAAATAACCAGCGTACCTGTCACCACATAGTTTTTTTGGCTCCACCTCAATAGTAGTGATAGCATAAGCCATTTCTTGTTTCCTTTCATATTGTTGTTGATTGCCTCCAATAACCCCCAGCTTAGGGAAATTGTTCACATAATGCCCAAGCTCCATGCAGTTATAACACTGCACTGTAGGCTGAGTGTTGATCTGAACCTTCCTTTCTTCTCCAACATTATTAGGATTTTTCATATCCCTTTTGCAGTTCTTGGCCAGATGACCAAACTTTCCGCATTTGAAGCAATTCATGGTTCCCTTGAGACAGTCACCAAGAGGCTACTTCCCACAATTTGTGCAAAGGGGAAAGTGAGGCTTCTTTCCATCATGGGATTAGTTTGATGAACCACCCATGTTGTTCTCTATTTTCCACTTCCGGGCACTAGGAAATGAGACCACTGAGAGTCTCCCATATCCATTTTAACCTTGAGGGCCCAGCAGACAATCTCCTCATAGCTGTCGAAGTCTCGAATCGACAACAAATTTCCTAGACTCATATTCAGTCCGCTAAAGAAGCAATCCACCTTGCTTTCAGTGTTTATGACAATGCCAGAGGCGCACCTTGAAAGCCTTTTAATTTTTTCTTCATACACCCCGCTGGAATCATCTTCCTTCTGCTTGAGTCCAAGGAACTCTCTTTCCATCTTGAGATGGAAGGATTGAGGAAAATATTTGTAGAAAAACATCCTCCTGAATTCCTCCCATTCTATGGAATCACTTTCTTCTTAGGAATTTGTATTCTTGATCAGTGTCCACCACTGATCTGCTTCCCCATAAAAATGATAGACTGCCAGTACAAGTTCTCTTCTTTCAAGCACTGGAGGATAGAAAAAATATTTTCAATGGAGTTAATCCGTTGTTCTGTGAAGAGGGGATCAAAATACCTGCTAAACATGGGAGGCCTTTTCTGCATAAAGGATTCTATGAAATCTTTCTCTTTCATGGAGTAGGGGGCATTCCACCTAATTCAAGTTATTATTCATAACTCGATCCAGCTGAGCAAGTACTTACAAGATGTTTTGAGCACCTGCTTCCGTCACATCAGGCATGTCATTAGGGAAATCATCATATTGCCTGTCACATTGGTTGTTGGAACGTGTTATTCAATTTCCCGCCATTAAATATAAAATAGAACGTATAATTAGAGGTCTTGAATACTTAGCTATTAACCATAAAACGAAACTTTGACCATAAAATTATGTACTTATAAAGAATATTTATATCTTGAAATGTGATTCCTTAGTTTCATATCTAGGTTATCCTCGATCTATTTCTTAACATAAATTATTATGGGCATCCTTTTGTCCATTAATAACGGTTTGTACTAATCTCGTGAATCTACCAAAGCATATCCCCTAAGAGTGTCGTAACCAGAGTGCAGCACGACCCGTTATCGTGCACCAGTTCCTATTCAAGTCTATCTCAAATTGAGGTTTTTGGGTTTTACCCCAAGATAAATCTATGCCAGAGCCGCCTCTACCATCTCATATCTATACATGGATGTATTTTCTTGATAAACCACTTACTCTATACTGAACAAAATTTTGGACTATTTTCTTATACTTAGTCTCATCCATAAGGTTCTCACTAAGGTTCTCTATTCCTAATCTCAAAAAATAACTAGACCATCCTCTGATACCAACTATACCAACTCGAGCCTTTTACATAAAACATTTCATGATTTTTTTCATAATTAATCATTAGAGTACAAGCCAAGGATCGTTAAGTCTAGTGTCTAGGAAGACTAGGTACATATAACATAAAACATGGGGCTAAGAAAACTTCTTTATTTAATCTCCATAAAGAGATTATAACTTCCTTTGTGCCCTTACAACTGCATAGGGTACCTTGGGGAACACATGAACAAAGGGATGAGATAAAAATCACTATAAGGGAATGAGCATATGGATACATCTCAAGCACATGATTTAGGAGGCATGACATAAATATATCCAAAGAGTGAAAATTATAAAAACATTTAATATAAGCGTGGGATCATATAAACATGGAATCTTATAAATGTGGAAGAATCATAGAAAATTTATTTAGTATGGGTCAAGGCTAACCTCCAATCCCGTTTCCCATTTCAGTACGGGTCAAGGCTAATCGCAAATCCCGTTTCACATCAAATCTCCTGAGAGTTATCATTACCCAATGCATTGGAGCGCTATCTGGGTGCACCCATCTCAATATTTTCATAAATATTCTTTCCACATTAATATTCTTACCACATATACAATCATACATAATAAACCATACAAAAACATAAGGGTACCCATGGAAAGAATTGGGTACCACGATCATGACATAAATCATAACCAGTTGGCGTATCATAAAAATGTTCATGTATGGAAAGAATTAGAAAATACATGGACATTCATAGGGTAAAATAGTAATATATCATGGAAAGTGTTGTCAATCATAAGTGACAACATCTGATAAATGTATTTTAGAATCATTATCTTTAAATCATTTTGGTGCGGTTTTAAGGAAAATACTATAGAGGTTTTAAACAAATATAGAAGATATTATTTTATATAAAATCAGAATTGAACCAAGAAGGTTTTCATAATAAAAATACATAATTTTCAATGATAATGGTCTCTTAAAATATAATATAGAGTGCACTTGAAATTGGTTAAAAGTTTGAGAAGTCCCGATAAAACGAGTGTGCTTATAGGGAAGTATCGAAGAGAAATTCACTTTAAAGAATGTATATCCCTGAAATGGAATGAGATATGGATCATGGAACATGAGTTTAGAGCATATAAATAGAATTTTTAAGTTCTACATAAAATAAAAGACAAAAAAATTTTGGTAAAAAGAATGATAGAGCAACCTGATGGAATAAAGGAAGTTCGGGTATAATCCAACATGGTTTATTGGCATGGTATCGGGTGTAACTAAGAGGGATTGATGAGAGAGATAATGGTTTTATCATATCTCATAAAACATTAGGGAATTATGGGGAAGGGGTATAAACATATCCCATCACTTGGTATTACACAAAAAGGAATAGCATAGAGAACAATCTTGATTAAGTTTGAAAAGGGGAGGATCCCTTACCTTAAATCTGTTGGGGTCCTCCACTTGTTATTAAAAACCTTAATAAATAAATTAGTCTTCTTAATTAATAATTCTAGAACCTCTTATATATTCAATTTATTTATTACAACCCTTTTTAGTTCATTAAAATCATTTTTTATTAGTTACAAGGTTCAATTTCATTGTTTGGGCTCGTTTGTTTACTTGGCTTTAAAATATTGGTTCACTAATATTCATGTTTGGATTATATGCAAGATGAAAGTGGTTTTACAGAATTGAAGTTATATTATTTAGTTCATATGCAGGATATTACATTGTTTTAATTTTAATTAGGTTATTTAGAGTGATGTAGAATTATTATATATATAACCATAGTGATAACCGTTTTTGTTAATCGGGGGACTTGATTACAAAGAATATGTTTTTCTTTATAAGTTAATTCCATTTGTACCAAAGGATTACAGAACCGAAAATAGGATATATTACATATATAATAATATGGTCCAAACATAACAAAAATGGTTTCATGATGAGAATTAAAGATAATAATAGAAATTGATAAATCGTTGTGCTTGAATGTGCTAAATTAGCACATCTCAAATGATGCTTTCGTTTCTTTCAAATAAAAGGTTGGAGAAAGGAGGTATGATAATGAAATATACCACTATAATGAAGAAATTACAGTGCATGTATGTTATTGGATTTATCATAATATTATGGTGAAGGGAGGTGAGGAATGTAATAAAAAAGAAAAGAACTTAAAAGAAAAGACAAAATTGGAAGAGGAATTTACCTCTTAAAAATTCCTCCTTTGAGAACCTCTTAAGGGGAGAGGTTTTGGTATTTTTTGGAGGCTGAGAGCTTTTGGACGTGGGGGAGGACCTTGGGGAGAGATTTGGGTAGAATAATGTCAAGGAACAAGGATTGAGAGTAGTGGAGAGAAGAAGGAGTGAAGGGGGGTTTTATAGTGGGGAAGAAGAGGGATTTCATATTATTATAATCCTTAATTTGTAATTTCTTCACAAGATAAGGAATAATAATTATTCCATGACCAAGAATAGTAAATTAGACATGTGAGTTAGAAACATGGGTGGTGAAATCATCCATTAAACTAGGAAAAATCTATTTAGTTTATAATGTATATATATGGTAAATTACCATATTTTACTATTCATCAAAAAATCAAGTATTTCAGAAAAATCACAAAATTTCACCGTGAACATTTATCGGCGTGTAGAATCAAAAAATGAAGTCCATTTTTCAAAATTAATTTTCTAAATATTATTATTATAATATTTAATTAAAATCATAATTTATTATCAAAAAATAGTTTTAAAACACTCATTAACATATTCTAAAATATAGGTTAATCGTACTTCCAACTTTAATATTATTTTTATACCACCAAAGGTGAGGTTAATATTCATTAGGTTATATCACTATTCATAAGGGTTTGTTACTATTTATAAGGTTAGGTTACTATTCGCCAAACATTATTTCTGTTTTATTAGACTCCAAAAAAACATCCTAAACACATCCGTGAATGTCAGATTTTCAAAAGTCCAAACACATAAGTGAAAAACTTATTTTTAAAGGTCACTTAACACTAAGTAGTTTATTATGTTGTGTTTTCATGTGATTTTAGTACATAATTATGAGAAGGTAATTTCCATTGAAAAATATTAGGTCGTTACATAAAGGATTTTGATGTAGATAAGGAAGTATTATAGACTTATAACATTGTCTTATTTTTTAGAATTGTTATTATAAGTGAATACCTAGTTTCTATATAATGTAATAAAATTGTAGTAGTGGTAATTTCCAAGGAACCTTGGTCACACCTATGGATAAATAATATAATTCATATGATTCTAATCTTGAGGGATTTTACTCAGAGGTGAAGTAAAAAATTTGGAGAGTATCCATAAAGGATAATGTAGAAGAACCCGTGAATAAAGTCATATATCAGGGAAATAATAATTATCATCTGAGAGTAGTTGATTGAGAGTTGTTAGTAGTTCGAACTAGTGAATGTGGTTGTATTATGAAATTGGGTTCCCCAAACCCAACTCGTATGAGTATTTTCATTACCATTACATGTATACAACATTATTTATAAATTTATTTTAGTTACCATAAAATTAATATTACTTCAGTATTCACTATGTAATGTAATATTCAAATATTATATGTCTTATCAAATGATTTTAACAATTCTCAACTACAATGAGAACATATGGATACTATGGAAATAATATTTAACATTTGTATTATCATATTGATACATATTTTTTAAAATGAAATAGAAGAAGTTTGGCTATCAGTATTTTGGGATCATAATTATTGAGGAGTTTTCTTATTATGATCACACTTGGTGATCCTAACTATATAGTATCATCACTTATAACACAACAATGTTATCACTACATGTTTTGAGTGTCATATGTTGTTTCTATCAAAAAGATATTTGTATTTTTATCCTAACATGATATTATTATTAATGTATTTCATTGGTTGTGTACATTGATGTATGATGAAAACAACAAAATTTATGTTTGTGTATAGGTATCTTATATCTGGTTCATCATTGATGATATGAAATTGAATAAATAAACATTAAATTATTTTTTTCTTTTTAGTATATTAAGAGATATATCTAGATATGTTGACCTAGATGATAATACCTTCATAAAATCAATTACCATAGTATGAGGTATTTCAATATCATATGGTCAAAAAAATAATAAATATATCATGTAAGGATTATAACACAACATATGGATCAATCTTTATGAGATATCATGAGACAAATTGGATAAAATACAAATTATATGTTTTTTGGAGAGGTTGTCGTTATTATGGCTTTAACATATCTCTTTCTGGATCATTATATGTGACTAGACACAACTCCAAGTCTTTTTTTTCACTCATTACTATCATGTTATAGTCTTATAGGTTAATACATTATGTGATTTCCAATGTTTTCCAATTTTTAATGAAGTAGAGGTTAGGACATGGTGGTACCCATGACGCAGGTCTGGTAGTGTCTGAGTTTGAAAAATCACATGAAACTAGAGAAACTCAATATTATTTGATTTTAGAATAATATATTTGGGATTTATTTACTCAATGTACTCTCTATATTTCATTTAAATAAATAAAATATATTTTCATGTAGTTGGCATACTATAAAAGCAGTATTATTAACCAGAAATGTGCTTTTGGCCCATATAATCGGGCCTTTGGGAAATTAGGACTTCTATCTAGTAGGGATTCATGCCACCAAAGTTCTGAAGCAAGGCGGTACAATGGGACTAGGAAAATTATGTGGTGCAACTCGATCGACTCTGTGGCATGTCAACATACAAAGATATTCTAGTAGGAGACTCAAAATATCAGTGGGTGTGATGGACCTTATCATCCAACACTCTATTCCATTTGAATTTTTGATGTGGGGTACAGGGGTACCTTTCATCGGTGAGTCAAATGGTAGCATGATGAAATGGATAATAGTATGGGACAACATGTCTTGCTGACCAATGACATTACTACCTATGTGACAAGGAAGACGATGTACACATGACCGGATGGCGGCACAACATGATGACATTCCATTATCATTAGGTGGGTTGATGGGTGTGTTGACACCTATCAACTATCCCTCAAATCACACTTGTTTCTGATGTGGGATGGAGGGATGACCAATAATGGTGTGACAGAGCAACATGTCTTGATGGCCTAGAAAGAGGGCTGATGTGTTGTAAGGACTGGTGACATGTACAACTAAAAAAATGTATTTTTTATGAAATACCCTTTATCGGCACTAAAAAAACCAATGATGGGGTATATATATTAGTTCTATTTAAAAACATTGATTATGGTGAAATTTATTAGCACAAAAATTTATTAATAAGGGGGTGTACCTTTTTAGAACTAGTTTAGATCTAATAAAAGAACCCCTTCATAAATGCATTTTTAGTGCTAGAAATGGGGCATCCTCTATCAGAAGTAATGTGCGAGTTTGTATCCCTCATAAATGATATAGTTTATATAAAATTATAATATTCTATTAAATATCATATTATATTATATAATTATATTTATATTGATATAGTTGTAATATATATTATAAAATATGATTCATATAATATTAAATATGTATATTCCCTTAATATATAATAATGTTAGTTAAAATGATTTAAAAAATAATTAAAAAACATAATTAATATAATATTTAGTAATTATTAATGATGAATATAATTTTAATTACTATTTGGTGACATAAAAAATTAATAAATTAATTAATATCTTAATATAGGTTGAAAACAGGAATTGAACGTTAAATAGTCAAAAACTTTTGATCTGGTAGTTCGTTTGGGCTCTACAAGATATAAAATTGAAGCTTTTTAATAGATCTCTATAATTTAGAAAGAGTTCTACCCCTACCATGTTTTTAAAATAGTGAAAAGGCTGGGCATGCCTCTAATATTGAGTTTTTAGTAGGAATATCTTAATTGTTTTTACCATTCGATGGAATTTCATCTTCGTTTAAGAGGTTCTTCTTATCTTTTCTTGTCCGGGACTGAATTTATTCTCTGTTCTTACATTAATTTGGCTATTGTGGTGTTACAATTTTGTTTTTGTAATATTATAGTATTATTTTAAAATTAATATGTATATATATATATATATATATATTTATAAACATATTTGAATATATTAACATAAAATAATTTAATTTTTAAAATAAATACTTAAACCTATATATATGTAAAATATATTTTTAAATAAATAAAACAAATGGAAATACAAAGTTATAATAATTTTTTTAAAAAAATAAACATATATATTTTATTTACCTTATAAGAATTTATAAATAATATATATATATATATATATTTATATTTATATATAATGTTTACATATAAACATGTCTGTTCATGAATTAATAAAGAATAACTGTTAGATGTAGCTATGATTTATACCCCAATACATTAAGTCATGATGTGACTGTAAATAAACTTTTAATTTCCATTAGAATTTAGAATTATCACAACTAGAATCTAAAAAATATTTTTGTCAATACAAATTACATTTAAAAAATGTCATAATAATTTCTTTTACCAATATGGTAATTTTAAGAATATACTTTTCTTCCTCCATTTTTCAAAAAATATTTGAAATGGAAAGCCTCCTCTAATATTTTCTTCAACCCCTTCCCTGAACATAAATGAAACAATCAATATCCTTGATAATTGTTTCTCATACCATTTGATGAGGTAGTTTCCTCTCTACAAAATGGTCATATTTTGGTTATGTTTTTCTATATAGATGATCCATATTATGAAATTATCAGTAAATGATGTATCTAAAATTTTATCATTTTTTTTAATATATTAGATCATTTTTATCATGAAAATAGTGAATTATAATTATCCCTTTTTACTCCAACAAGAAAAAATTATTTAAGTGGGGAATTCATTTATCTTCCATAGTAATGCTACTCTCATAAAAAATTGATCCTTTCTATATACCACATATTTCTACAAACCCATATTCTACAACACCTGTAGCTCATGGATTGGGGGTTTCAAGTATATGTTAATATAATTTATGGGATAAATGGGTTTTGATATGAGAAGAGACCTAAGAATTCATGGTTTCATCATATATATCCATGGTGGATGGTTATAAATTTGAATGAAAACTAGCCATACATTGTTTGAATAATACATCTGTTTAAACTGGTTAGATCCATTACCTGATAAACCCAACTATCATTATATCATTGGACTGTAAAAGAAGGATGCTCCCCATTATATTATTTTCATGCAAATTCATGTACAGGACGAACTATTTAATCAATGTCCTCATTACTCTCATCTTCTTTCCAATACATTTTTTTCATCTATTCTATCATAAAAAGTAATTGAAGTCTTGAAATCCTTGGCAAGTGGAACATTACCTTTTTTCATACAAAATATTGGCTCAAAAATTTCTTATTCTTAAATATTGTTGAATCATTGGGTTGAAATATATTAAAATTTACACTGTACTTCTAAAATAAACTACATTACTTTTGTAAATTATATATATTATTAGATGGAAATCCAAAACATTTCAATAAACATTCACACCATGTAATAATTTTATAGAATACCTGCATCATCAGATAGTATGACCTTAATTAATTAAATGGGGGAAATTAATCCCATCATTAATAATTCCATACATTGTTTTTTCATGAAACAAATAAATCATAAACTCCATTATTGTCATTATAGGATATTATCGATATACGGGGGTATTTTCATCTTCCAACAGTTTTTAAAATTCTATTGCCTTTTTATTAGGATGAAGAGTCAAAAATTGTGTACCTGTATTATTTTCATTCTCATCTTGACTAAAAGAAGTTTTTTTCTGGGGAAATAAATTGGACTTAATCATGTATTAAATGCTACAAATTATCTGTTGAAATTTGATAGAGAAAAAACAACAACAATTATGACAGTTTATTTTATTCTTGGTGGGGGTCAGGAATCATAAAACATGATTAAAAAAGGTTAGTTGAGGATTGGATTACATAAATAAATGAGAGTTGATTTTGGAGTCAAACATTAGGTTGTATGAACAATAGTAGAGGAAGGGCGAGTGTGAACACATGCCATGTCGACCATCGGTAAATCGGGAAGAGTGTTCAACTTTTTTTCTAGGGTACTTCAAACAGTCTGACACAAGAGGTTGGGGAAATGATGTGGTGGATTATGGAGAGAAATAGTGCAAGTAGGTCAGATTGAGGGAGAATCTAGGGGGATATATTGCCATTGTCTAGTTAAAAATGTTGATATATGTGCCCCTTATGACAAGGACTATTTTTATAGAGGCACAAGAGTTGCAATAAACATGTATGTGTGTATGTATTAATAATCATACATATATTTATGCACATGTTTTGGTAATATATGTAAATAAATATATCAATATATGACAAGTACAAACCACTAGTCTAGTGGTAATTGTTCTTGTTGTGTAACTATATATATATATGCATGTGTCTATATTCAATGAAATAAAATTTATATTAAAAAATATAGAAATTCATATGTATTGATACACACTTTCTTAGAAATATGTATATATACACACATAAATTTGGATAGAATATATATACATTCATATGTATTAACACAAACTTTTACAAATATATGTATATATAAACATACAAATATATAGTGATATTGAGTCACACAAATACAAATATATTTATACACACACACACATAAATTTATGTACAATAAATATTCATTTTATAAATAAATTATAAATAATTTATATATAACTAGATCCCCTCATGGTCAGCTGGGGTGGTATGGGAAGGATGTGGTATGGGGCTTGGTCATGGGGTTGAGTCATTGGGCCAGCAGTTTTCTTTGAAATATCTGTTTGTGTGTTTGAAATGTTGTTGGAAGTTTTACCAATATAAATATATGTGAGTATACAATTGTCTATAATTTTATAAATATATATGAAAATACATAAACCTGTTTTATAAATTTTTTAAACTAATAATATACTTATATTTATTTTTATAAATAAATATAAATATAATTAAAATTTTAATGTATATATATAAGGATTGGGTGTAAAATTACAACCAATCACATATAAATCACATATAAATGGACCGGAAAGGAATTTCATATCCCCCCAAAGGAAAAACTACCCCTAAATACCTTTATTACGTATTTATATATTGTTCTGTAGTTCCTTTTTTAGTATCAGACTGTAGACCCAACATTTGATTGACCGATGGTCCCTTTATTTGATAACGCAGAGGTCATGCTTCCATTAGCATGAACATAATTCTACATCCCTTCCCTTCATCATGTCTGTGTCACTGCCCCTTGATGGTGTGATGGCCCAGTGGCCACAAGACCATATTATTGTGGCCCATAATTCCATTCTGGGATAAATATTATTTCCACAATAGTATCAAACTACAATACCCATTCTTCTAAAATATCACTACAATACCTGCTATAATATCTGTAGAAATTTTCTCCTGACAATTTTTGAACCTAGATACAATAAAGGATTATGTCGAGTCTTCATTACCACTTGAGTAAGACCCCAAAATAAATATATTAATTAATAGATATATCTATAAATATCAAAAAAAAAAAAAAAAATGTAGTGGTAAGGTCATTCACCATGCTTAAGAAGGACAATAGATTGAATTATTAGTAGTTCACTCAGTTGAGACTGTTTTTTGTGGGGGGGGGGGGGTTAAATTGTGTCATTAGCATAAATAAAAGGGTTTGGGTACTGGGTAACTGAAAAAAAATTGTGATTAAATGGGGCATTCAGCTTCTGGCTATGGTTGTTAGATTTTCATGTTTTTTTAATTTTTTTATCAATGCATTAAATTATCTCTATAAATCCATCCTTCAACATTTATATTATTGAGTATGTGGTCATGTTTGTTGGTCTCCCCAATCTATAAACAATGAATATTTTTCAATACATTATAATTTCTATAGAAAATCACTAATAGATACTCCCTTTTTAGTTTTTTTCTAATAAAGGGTCTATTCATTTGGGATTTTTTTAGAATCAATAAAAGTCACAAGCGTATAATGGAAAATATAACAACTACACCTTTTTCATTTATATAATACATTTATACCATTGATAAAATCTTGATATGTATTAGTGATGAGGTCATGCATGGATACCCGTCTAGACCTTCGATTTATCTCCTTTATGGAACATTATGCAACATTAATCTGAGCCATTAGACCACCATGAAACTGGGCTATTGAGAAATCATGAACTCATATTTTTTCAATGAACATAATTTTGATGTCATATGTTTATCACTATTATGACACAGTTACTATGTCACAGTTTACGGTATGTTTAAACAGCTTGACTTGTTAATGTGAAAGTGTGTAATTTTAATACATTTTAACCTAACTGCATAAAATAAGCTGAAAATAATATGTCCTCTTGTTATTATGAATTTGAGGGATTCTCCCTCTTATCTTGCAATTCCTAGAGTAAGAAATGAGTGTTTGGCGAACAATGATTTAAGATATCCTTATTAGATTAAATACTTTGTTTTGAAACGATTGTGAGTTTTCCAAAAGTTGATACACCCTCTGTAATAGAAATTACTATGCATAGATCGATGTACCTAAAATCAATTATAGCATATGTAGACAATCAGGATTGATCCCACTTTGGTTTCTTCGTAAAATGATCATCAACAGCGAGAAGAATGCTCGAATAACAACAAATCAAATTTGAGGTATCATTTCAATCTAGTTGTAATTATCATTTAATTTACATGATATCTGCATGATGACTACATGTACTTCCTATGTTTAATTTAATGTTTTTGCGATGATTTTATGAAAAAAATATTTTTACATCCTCCCACGATTCCCGTAAAATACCTAGTATACACATTTTCTTTGATAATGTCATTACCATAGATAGAGACTAAATGAAAACCCACTTTTATCTGGAATAAACATAAAGTTATGAAAAAAGAGCTACCAATATTAGGGTTAACAAAAATCTCTGATAAAGGTATCTTTTATCATTGATAAAAAATGCTGATAAAGGAGAACCCATTATCTGCGCTTTTATTAGCGATGATAAATTTACAGCTTTATTATCACTATTCTTTGAAATAATAAAACCTTTTAAAAGATACTATTAATATATATACATATATATATAATTATAATATTTCATTTCAAAAAGCAATATTTACTTATATACGTAAATTAAAAAGCATAAGTTTAAAATTAATATAAATATGATATATTAATATATATTTTTAAAAATTCAAATATAAATACATTATTTTAAATAATGTTTCTATAAAATTATATATATATATATATATATATTAAAATAATTATAAAATTATAATTATATAAATTAATAATTATTATAAAATTATAATAAATATATATAGTTAGTAAATATTTTTATTATATTTATAATTATATATATTAATATATTGAAAAATATATTCAATTAAATAAATATATTTTTATTTATGTACAAATATTTATAAATATATTTATTTATAATAATTATTATATATATATATTAATAATTATAATGTTATAAAAAATCTATTTAAATAATATATATTTATTACATTAATAATTATATATACTTATATACTAATAAATATATATAACTGTATATATATAAATATATAATTATATATTGAAAAATATATAAAAATATTTATAAATATGTTTATTTATAATTATAATTGTAAATAATTAAAAAATACATTAGCAATTTTTTTAAATAATGATTTATATTTCAATTGGAATATATAAAAATATATATTTAAATTAATATATAAATATGAATTATATAACATTAAATAAAAAATGAATCTGATTTTTGTAATTTCATATATATATAATTACAAATTTATATTAGCCAAAATGTTTAATAGCTTATTTAAATATATATATTGATTACAAAACGTGTATATAATTAAAATAAATATAATATATTAATATTTTATTTAACGATTTATATAACTCAAAAGGATTAGGAGACAGGTGAACATGCTCAAAATAAATTACTAAAAATAATAAAGATGACAAGAAATGAAAGATGAATGGTGTCACACAAAGAAGAGAAGCACTCTTCCCAAAAGAGAGTCTACAAATCCATAATAGGATATTTCCCCTAACCATGATCTGAGTCATCAACATACTCTTCAGTTTCCCACTCTAACAATGAGGTCCTTTGATTAAAGAGCATAGATTATTGCTCACTTAGCTATTTCTTCTCCTTGGTGAGCCCTTTGGAAGCCCCGGTATATAAAGTATGACCACACCCACATGCACCATCATCACTGTCACATCCATAGACATGGTTCTTGGGATTCCAACCCTGCTTCCATATCTAGGTGGTTTTCTTGTCCCCTCCTGGCTCTTCACTCTCAAACACCTCCTCCTACGTTGAAGGAGAGGAAGCTAATCCCTTGCCTTTAGATAGGGATCCAAAAGAAACCATTGAAGACCCCTTTAAATGTGTCTAATCATGAAAAGTATCATCCCCTTTCTGGTCACTTTCCATAAGAGTTTACTCTTTCATAATATTCTGTTCAGTAGGGACATGAATGGAATCTTCCCCCCTTGATTCTTAGACTTTATTAACAAACATGTATAATCCTCTCCTAGGTTGGGAAGAGTCATCATCAGCAGCTCTAATGTATGACGGTATCGTGGTGGACCCAATCGATGCAGTGCCAATTTTTTATAAGAAGGTATAATCCTTCAAGATGAGTGGTCTCCTAATTATAGATAGGGGATTCTCAATAATATTAGCTCATGTTTTATGACTCTTGTCTGGGCCCACAACCAAGGCCTCCATGCCACTGCCTCTTGAAATTTCATTTCCCTTCACCTCCATAATCCCTGCATTCCGACCATGAGAGAGGGGGTAGCATTATCTCTCTCGGTTGACGTGATATGTCCTACAGACTTCCTTCTGATCAGCCGCCTACATCGATCATTGGAGTGACCAATGGATTTACAATTGGAGATAAATGGGGGAAATTTATCATATTGAATTGTGAGATAAAAATAATAATCAAAAGTGTAAATTTTCACAATTTTAATTGGGGTTGTAGTGAAATCAATTTCAAAAAAACAACAGGCTAAAAAACCGAATTGTTCATCTTTTATAGTGTGATCCAACATAATTTGAGTTCCAAATTATGATGTGATGTAAAAAAGAATCTGAGGATTCCACCAGACCCATCTCAGACAATAAATTTGATCCCAAACATGGGTCATTGTTCCATGAGGTGGAATATTATTAAATAACTAATGCTAGTTCTAAAATTATGACATACCTCGTTTGGGGGAAACCGGTATGAGCCCCCATGCCTTAAATTTCACGTCATATATTTAGAAAATGATATGTATGTAGCCCATCCCAACTCGGATACACATCGAATCATGAAACACTCATTTATAAGAGATCCTTAAAACAAGATCAGAAGACTTCCATGAATGAAAAACTGATGGAAACACTAGCCTTGGGATCAATGATGATTCATCGACCTTGAACTGATCAAGAATAAGATCTTGATTCTCACTAATAATAGCCAAATTTCCACCCATAAAGATTGAGGCCCCATCATGACGAGAAGAGAATCCAGCATTACCAATCAGATCTAGAACTAAATCGGCTCTCCCAGAACACCGGTGAGGACGAGAAGCATCATTAGATAACACCTTATGTAATTCAAACTTGTGTGAATCAAACCATCCATGAGCAAGGAAGGAGGTCACCAAATCGTGTGGAGAAGAAGCCATCAGATTTTTCAACATTCCCAAACCATCATACTATCTACTTAATGATCTCGTAACATATGCATGGTATTTTTTACTCAAAGGAAAGGGAAAAGAATGAATCAATCACATACCCAAGTCGATCTTCTTCAATATCGAAGAAACCTCCACAATAGGATTGGATATATCACTGGATGGAAATGGATTAAAGAGAAAAGGGATTCAAGCATGTATCTCACTCTCTTGTAGGTGAGATCCTCTATGTACTAGAAAATTGGGATTGACAGCATCGAAGAGAAACCCTATGTTTCAGGAGTTTCCATTCTAGATACATCCACCTCCAACATCTTCATTAAAACAATATATAACATATAAATGAATATATTTTTAAATATTTATATTTATATTTTTATTGAATAATTTAAAATATATATACATGTATACTTGTATGTATGTATGTGTATGTGTGTATCTACATGTATCTATATATGTTTGTGTAGATTTTTTTGTGTTCATATGTATGTTTATAATTCACCTAAATGTTATGAACACACTTTTTAATATTTTGGTTATTTATTTTTATTTATTTTATATTTTTATTATAATATACTAATCATTACTTTTAAAAATATATATAATATTTTTATAATAATTATTTACACATATATTTATTTACAATACATGTAATATTATCTATATGTTTTTAAATTATTTGAATAATACTATTTTATTTCTATTTATTAAATTTTAACATTAAAATATATCTGATGTTTCTATAATTAATCTATTTAAATTAATTTTAAATAATTTTGTAATTTTAATATTTAATTATAAAAATATATATTTATATATATACCTTTATAAAAATTATTTATGAAATTAAAAATATATATATATATATTTAAATAAATCTAAAATTATAATAAATATATTTATTATATTTATAATTAAATACATGTGAATTTATATATGTTTATATGAATATATTTTTAAATATATAAAAATACATTTTAAATAAATTTATTTATAATTATATTATATTAGGAGTTTGGAGGTATAATTACATTCAAATGAACACGCATTGCACACACACAGGTCTGAAAGGCATGTCATAGCACCCCCAAGGGATAACCCACCCAACCAACATCGTTATTATCGTATATATTTTTGGACTGAAGTCTGAGTGGGCATGAAGCCCATTACATGACTCAGGCCCACAAATGTGTCATTACATGAAATAGAAATACATGTATCACCCCCCATGATTACACTAAAGGGGGATGACCTATTAAAGGTGTCTGTAAGGAAGCGAATGATTGGTTCTCATAGAAACTTGAGGCCCTCTATTTCATGGAGGAACCATCGGTTGTTGGTTTTATTAGTTTTCTTCTTATGTAGAACCTAATAGAAATCAATTTAGAGTATGGAATTCGAGCTGGCTCGGAGATTGAGTTTTGTGATATCTCCTAGAAATTTAGGATTGGCACCATTATGGATGGATCATTTAAATCGTCTTTGGAAGAAGAAGATATATCATCACAACAAGTCAAGTCATGGAGGGGAGGACGACATCTAAAGGGTTTAGGAAGACATCCTAAGAATATTGTCTATGTGGGGAAGTGATATCTGGTCCTCTTTATGGGTATTTTTTCCTTGTCTGAATTGTTCTCCTTCTGTTTGTTTGTTTTTCATTTTTTAATAAAAGTGTTCTTGATCCTCAGCCTGTTATTATTATAATTGTATATATTTATATATTGATATAAAAATAAATAATTACATAAATATAAAAAAGTAGTATTGACTACGAGATATAATAATATAACAATATATAATTATATAAATATATTTAAAATTATATAGAAATATTTTAAATATATTTATACATAATAATTAGAAATCAATATATATATATTTAAATAATTATTAAATTATAAAAAATATATTTAAATAATAAAAACATTTATTATAATTTAAAATATATATATAAATATATACATATATACATATATATATATATGACCATGAAAATATATTAATAAATATTTAAAATATTTATTTATATATTAATAAATAATTATAATTATAAATAATTGTATATATATATATAAGTAATTATTAAATATAACAAATATTTATAAATAATAAATATATTTATTATAATTTTATTTTTATTTATATATTTTATAATATAATAATATACATATATTTATAAATATGTATAATTATTTGTAAATATATTTACTAAGATTAGATCATGATAAGTTCATTTTTAGCACTGATAATGCGGTATCATTATTAGTGCTAAAAATGATTAAAGAGAGTAATTTTATTAGCGGGTTCTCTTATAGTATTTATAAAACTAATTTTTATCAATGTTTTTATGAAAGTGGTGATAAAAGCTTTAAGCGATCTTATAAAAATAACCATAACAAACTACTGTCACATCTTTCACATTCAAAGTCTCACTGAACATGACTGATGAAACCACCACTACTATAAATATGGCCTTTAACAATTCACAAAAGTGCTTTAACACCGTTAAAAAAAATTGTTGTCCGCATAGTTATTAAAGGGGTGGCTCTTTATCATCACTGAAAAACTATTGATAACGATGGACCATTATCCTCAAAAAAAAAGTGCTGATAAAGGCCCCCTATATCGGAACTAAAAAGCTCTTATAAACCTTTATATCAAGGATTTCATTAGCACATATAAATTCAAACCATTATCATCACTTTTATTAGCATTGATAAAGGCCCACTTACTGCATTGGTCTATTTGAATAATGTCACACTGCAGAATCCTCTAACATGTATGAAAATACACGTGTGAAAATTCAAAATTTAATTGAAATAAATTATACATCACAAATACAAATAAAAACTACTATATATATTATAAACAATGTTTCTTATAATTAAATTTTCAATTACTATCCTCAAACTTTTAAAAACATTAATGTTTGATCGTCTTAGGCACACTGTGACCCCCTCTCAGAAAACTCAACCCTGATTTCAGTTGACGAACAACCACCCCGTGTAGATAAAAATAATTCAACAATATAATAAAATAAATTTTCAAGTAGAAATACTATAAAGAAATAACTTAAACAAAAAAATGAAGGAATACATTAATAAAATTTCATCTTTAAATAAAAGGATAAACATAGAATTATACCTATCACAAAATAGGTGATATTTAGGTGATGATTATTACTACACATAAAAAATTAAATATGGATTTCTTTCCTAATTTATCACAACAATATAAATGTGTTTTATAGATTTTCATTATGACAATAGGTCTATTTGTTAAAATTAATGACAATTTAAAATAAATGGACACACATAGAGTCATATCGGTCACACTATGTGTTGGATTGAGGTGAAACGGATTCCGACACATCACAAATGACTTATAGATCACATTCATAATGCATCAATACAATATGAATTCATTTACTCATTATTTATTATATTACATGTGTGTTTTTTCACTAAATTGTCATTTCAAAACTATAAACTGCACTTTGAGTCATACTGGCCACATCATGTGTTGGTTTTACGTGAGGCTTCTATCTACAACTCAAAAATAAATTATGAAAATATTTACAAAATTATAAAGACAATACGAGAGAGTTTTCTTTGTATTAAATGAGTTACACATGTTTTGAACTAAAATGTCTATTTTAAAGAGATCACAGACACTTTGAGTCATACGAATCACACTGTGCGTCGTATTTAGGTGTGGTTGAATACTACATGTCAAAAATGAATTATGGATTGTTTTAAAATTGTATCATAACAATTTTATTGTTTCGTCTCAGTTTTTAGTATGTCACATGTTCTTTTTACTATGATTAATGTCAATTTTATATAAAAAGGAACACAAGGAGTTATATAGGTCGAAATGTGTAACAGATTGAGGTGACGTTGTTCCGTACACATCAAAAATGACATATGGATCATTTTACGAAAGTATCAAAAAAATATGAATGTTTTTGATAATTTTTAATTATGTCAGTTGTTCTTTTTACTAAAATTAATATCAATTTTATATAAAAAGAAAAACATGGAGTTATACTGGTCACACCATTTTTTAGAATGTGGGGTTGATTCCTAGAGATCACAAAAGACATATGGATCGTTTTTATAAGGACTCGGCCTTAAACATTACATAATAATGAATTATGTCAAGAATTCACATTAAATATCTTTTCAGGTTTAGAGTTTCATATAATTATTCCATCACTATTACATAAAAACTTGAATATTACATGTACACACTAGTACCCAGTATCAATTTTTCATAAAATAAAATTTCATGAAAAAAAGAGCATTGTCTAGTTCCATGTTTTAGATAGCATGAATTTTCCTTGATCTCATCCTTGACCCTATTCATCTTTATGTCCTGTGAAATAATTTCAAAAAATGGGATGAGAATAAAAAACACAGTCAGGGTTATAAATTAATGAAAAGAAACATTACCCAATAAATAAATAAAAATCAATGAAACCTTACATTTCAATCATAACATACCTCATGAAATCATATGATTTACGAATAAAACATAGAAATCATAAATCATTCAGGTAATTTATGGCTTACATAAAATAATTACATTATAGCTATCACAACTACGTAGGTAGTTATATTGAAATACCCATCACAGTATATTTCCGAAATATCTTAGGATAAACATTAACGCTTACCTCTTTCACGTTATCCAATGCATTAGAGAGTTATCTCATTCTCACACACCCTAGGTTTATCATGGAACCACCCATATAGGTAAAAAAATGCCCAAGAACCGTAACATATTCCATAGTATAATAATTTTCATAAGCATATCGTGTTCCCAAAAGAGAGAACATCTTCCAAAATCACTTTCATAACTTAATCACCAAATCATTATCTTACACTAAGGATATCCATTTGATAAAACATAATATCCCAAATCAACTTATTCTTGATCAATAAAATCATTTATCAAAAAATAATGAGTCCTATTAACCAGGGACTTTACATAGTCTAGTGGTAGGTGATAAATCCCAATCACACTTTGGTGGTGGGTTCAATTCCCACAACATTGTCTAACATGACAGGTTGTCACACATTCTGGTTGTTGTTCTTTTTATAAAACACTAAAATAACCCGAACATGTTTTAACCTCAGTGGTTTCCTTATACCAATCATTTGCATCCCAATTCAATATTATCTCAACATCTTCATTCTTGAAGTCATATATATATTTTCATTTTTTTATTTCATCACTATATGATAAAATAAAATGATCCCCAAAATAAACAACATCATACCTTGATCATGATGTCCATTTGGTTTCATCATCATCTTTTTCACGTAGATAGAAGGTCCATACATTGCAACACTGATTTAGAGATCCTTCAAAATCATTTTATTCCTTCATCCAAATACACCTTGTACAACATGGGTTATATGGGTGTTCATAAAAAATACTTTTGTAAAGTAATCAAGTAGACATATATTTTCAAAACATCTGATAAAATATGATTTCTGTAAAACAGTCAGACTGAATTTGAGTTGAATCTTTCAATTAATGGTCCTTTTAAAATACCATAGGTATGTGTTGTGAGACTACATTTTAAAATAAAATATAAATTGGTTGTGCAAGGGTATCCTTCTTTAGCATCTTTTTCAAAATCATAATATTATTCCAAATCTTATGGTGATGTAAAATATTTGAAAATGCCTTGATAATATTTACCTTTCTTAAAAATATGAGAATATTGTGAAAATATGATTTTTTTACATACAACGCATGATACATTATAATAAAAAGGTGTAGTTGAGGTGTTCTATATCTCAAAAAAACTACATTCAAGTGATTTATATTCTAGATAATGTTTCACAATCATCCAAACATGAATTTGCAATAATTATTACAAGAATGTCATCAGGAAGGGATATGAATTTCGTTTGAGATCCTCGTCCTTCCATTTTTAAGTGACATTACATGATCTTAAAAATTTATAAAACTGGGTTTTAACTAAAATAATAGACATAGGGACTAACCATGTGTCTAACGAAAACTCCTAATCCCTCAATTTCTTTAAACAGACCTCTGATACCAACTATAAGGACCGAACATTAAACATTACATAATCATGAATTATGTCAAGAATTCACATTGGGGATCTTTTCAGGTTTATATTTTTAGAGAATAAGGCCATAACTATTACATAACAACTTGAATATTACATGTAGACACTACAACCCAGTATCCATTTTTGATAATATAAAAACTCTTGACAAAAAAGAGACATGTCTAGTTTCATGTTTTAGATAACATGACTTTTACTTGATCACATCCTTGACACTATTCATCTTTATTTACTATGAAAAGCATTTCAAAACTTGGGATGAGCATAAAAAGATCAGTAAGGGTTATAAAATAATGAAAAGAAATTTTATCCCATAAATAAATACAAATCAATGAATCCATACTTTATAATCATAACATACCTCATGAAATGTTAATATTTATGAATAACACACTGAAATCATAAATCATAAAGGTAACTTATGGAATACATAAAATAATTATATTTTAGTTATCACTGCTATGTAGGGAGTTATGTTTGAATAACCATAACAATATATTACCTAAATCTCTTAGAAGAAACATTAATTTTTACCTCTCTTACATTAACCAATACATTAGAGAGCTATCACTGGCTCACCCACCCTAGGTTTATCACAGAACCACCCGTATACATAAAAAATACCCAAGAACCATAACATATTCATAACACATAAAATAATAATAAAATAAATATAACATTTCCACATTTCAATCACAATATATCATTTCATGATATAGAAATAATCAATGCTTAATCAAACAATTTTCCAAACCATTTAAAACATTTAATAAAGACATTTTTGAATCAAAGTGTCCCATACCACTTTGAATCTTTTAAATAAATTATCATTTGAAAAAATTAATGTACTTATAAATAAATCCTTAAAAACATTTTTAAAACGTGGACATTAATGATAGATAATTAGAATAATAAATCATTAAAACATTTAAAATGATATTTTAGTTAAAGAGTTTTTAACAAAATAAGAGACTATTGAATACAATTAATTGAGGAATAACATTGAATCTGAAATTAATAATATCATGAGAATAATGTTATTCATGTTTTCATATTCCAAAGGATAATATATAAACCATATCAGAGTTAATTGGATCATAACAACAATGAAGTCTCAATGGAATGTAAATTAAGATGAAATCCCTTATAAACATTGTATCCTTAGATTAAGGATAAATAAATTACATCATAATGTGTGAAAAATATAAATACACTCAATATTATTGTATATAAAGTGTAAATCAATAAGATAACATTCACACATATGTTTTTAAAAACAACACAAATGACTTGGATGTTTATCTCAATGAAGGGAAATTGAGTTAAAATTACTCTTATCAAGTTCATATCGATGACGTGAGAATTTATCAATAGATAGATTATGTGTATCAAATTTATATCCACATAGAGGGGAGTGGAAATTACTACATAAGAATATAAATAGTTATTTTACACATAATCATGGAGTAAAATAATATTTGAAGTATGCGTAAAGCCCAATGAGTGGAAAATGAAATTTGAAATTCCATTACCGATTTGGTAACATATGAAACATACACCCCCTAAAAGAAGGATCATAAAATTAAGATTTAAATACCCATAAATTAAATTATATTACACCAAGAATACAATCATGGGCAATACATACACCACATAAAAGGAAATAGTGGCTAATATAGCATTAATCTCATGAGAATAAAAAGTGAGATGAAAATGCCTTCCTACATTGTAATCAATCAAGTCATATGACCAAAATTTAATAACCACCAAATGAATCACAGAATAACATGAATATAAATATAATCATGATAATATATATCAAATGGTAGTACACAATACACCACATGCAATAAATAAGTGGCGAACAATGGAAATCTTATGGAATTAAAAGTGAGACAGGAAACCCCTTACATCATGTCTGACTTGACTTGTTTGTTCCTTGTTCTTCCTAAATAATAAAGTTAAGTTATTTTATAATTTATTAAGAACCATTTATAAAGTTTATTCTTCCTTTTATATCACTTATTACTATGTTATAAACACTATGTAATCATTTATGTTAATATCGGTCGTTTTGTCGATATTTGGTACTTGAGTCCAAAATGAACACCATATAATTATAAGTTGTACATGCGATCAAGATTCCATTATCTCCAGAATTATATTCATGATTTAGATATCATATCTATCCATTATATATATGTATTTGTAACAGTACATAACATTTGGATATATGAAATGAAATGCACCGTTCATGGAGACGGTAAGCGGTATGTACGCATTAACTCTACTTTCATTTCAATTCCATATTTTAATTGAATGGAAAATTAATGATATATAGTTATATTATAATTATAGTATATTATCATATATTAATTCAATAACTCCATCATTTATACGTCCCATGTACGGTATGAACGATTCATATCACTTCTAGGGGGCGGTAGTCGGCACTTTCTCAAATGCAATTATCGCATTTACTAATAAGGGAACCCATAAAGGAATGAGATAAATTAAAGACAGAGAAGAATAAATAAAACATAAACATAATATATATCATATATAAATAAATATTCATCCTAATGGACACTATAAGAGGTGGTAGGAGGTAATTGAACAATCATGGTTTCGTGAGGTGTTAGTTTTCCAACCACATAAACAATATGTTCTTTACGCATTACATAGAGGTGTGTGTAAGCTTAGTTAGAATAATTCACATAAAAATATACTAGTATATTTTGGATACTATAGTTGTTATAAGAGAAATTAATTAAAAGAGTTTAGGGGTTGGAGAAGAAAAATAAAATAAAATAATTTAGGAGAAATTGTTAACTTGAATTCGGGTATCACACTTTGGATTGAACCAAAATGACTTATTGAAGTGACTTATAGCTAAGGTAAGGATTATAGGAGGAATATAGGGATCTTGAGAGCTTATTTGGGCTGCTTTTGGTCAATCCAAGGGGATTGAGAGCTATGATTAATGGGTTATAAGTGACTTCTTTTTATAAGGGGGGAGGGATTCTTTAGGAAAGTGTGAAAATATTATTTTATTATATAATGATTTTTGGTTTATAAAGGTACAAAACTCATTAAGGTTGAAGATAAGAGGACTCATGGTCTAAATAAATTCATCCAATAAGAATTTTAGAGTTTTGGATGTTTTTTTACTATTTATAATCTTATTTTTGAAAATCATTTCTTAATAAGGTAATTACGAAATCATTTTTGTGTCCTAAATAATCTTATTTATTTGTTGTACAAAAATTGTAAAAAAAATACCATGATGTAGGAAATATTTTTATCATTCCAATGAATATTTATTTTATAAATTATAACTTATATAACCTTGTGTAAAAATTAATTTACTAAAAGATATTTGTTTGTGTCATTTTTGTCTTTACTTTAAATTAATTAATCTAAAGTGTCATCATCACTCCCATGTTGCTCTATGGGGTGCCAAAATCAACCCAAGGATTACCATCGTCTGCCATAACTCATAAAATAATTTTTGGTCAAGTGTTAAGGTAATTTTGTATTATTATAATATTATTTTTACCGTGAATTACCCTATTTACCTTTAATTGCGGTAAATAAAAGTCAAAATTTACTATTCACCAGAAAATTATTTTCATCTTATTGAACCAAATTTTACTTAATAATAACAACCATGTATGTATTATCTTAAAATTTTCAATTCCCTGAATCGGTAAAATTTCATTTAAATGAAAAAGTGAGTTTTTTAACTACTACTTAGTGGTTTCCCTATTCATCAAAAATTGATGTTTTTCCAAAAACTACCTAAAATCATCCTAAGATATATTTGATATTCTGAATTCAAAAATTACGTCTATTTTAAAAAAATAAAAAACATAGATTTTTAATTAATTAATTTAAAATTAATTCTCATTGTCAAACAAATTGCGTGTTTTTAAGAAACAATATCAATCAAAAGATTAACACTTGTTTATGCCCAATTTCAAAGTGAAATTTTTTCCAATGACCATAATTGGAATAAATTGTAAAAATATAATGTAATTACACTTTAAAAACAATTAAAAATATAATTTAACCATATATATAATTTATATTAGAAGGAATTATTAAATTAAAATATAGTATTTTTCACGATTCATTGAAAAAATTAATTTTTTCTGAAAAATACCAAAAATTTGCCCGATGAATATTTTGATGTCCCAATTCTAAATAAGAATTTTTATTTTGTCAAATAGAACATATAAATGTGACCAAAACTATATATAAATATGGTTATCCATCAATAGGTGGTAAATCAACCTTTTAAAGAATATGAGATTATTTGTACTTAAAATCAGATTCATTATTATTTTAAGCCTCTAAAAACTATTAGATAAATGTAAGAACATTTAACAAAAATGTATAATAATTTTTTTCAGTTAGTTCTATTCATTCCCACAATTAAAAAATCTAGGAGTTAACAAAAATTTGAAATAATATTATATTATTATTTTTCACTATGACCCAACATTATATGCAATGTAAGATTTCAAAGAAACCCATTGTTGTGTATCAGGTACTACATAGATCATAGACTCCCCTTTAAAGCAAAGTTAATATTTAATTCAAAAATATTAATAAATTTGATAACTTAATATTATTTATTTACATGTGATGTTACAGTTTTTCTAGAGTATCAAAACAATATGATGGTTTTTTCTTAGTTTTAAGCATGCCACATTTTATTTTTTCTAAAATTAATGCCAATTTTAAATAAAAAGACAGACATAGAGCCACAGTCACACCATAAATTGGATTGAGGTTTTTTTTTATTCTTATATGCCACATATGACATATAGAACACTTTTCTAAAGTATGAAAATAACGTAAATGTTTTTTATTTGTTTTGATTATTTCACTATACATTGTTACTAAAACATCATTACAAACTAAAAACATACCCTATGAGTCATGCTGGTCACATCGTGTATTGGTGTTATGAGAGTATAATTTAAACTCATCACAATGTACTTGTGAATCATTTTCCCAAATTATCAAGATAATCTGAGTGCATTTCCATGGATTTTAGTCAGTGACATATGTTTTGAACTAAAATGTCAAATTGAAACTAAGAACATACACTTTGAGTCATACTGGCCACATTGTGTATTAGATTAAGGTTATTTTGATTCCGATATGTATAAAATGACATATGGATCATTTTACTAAAGTATAAATACAATAGAAATTCATTTTATTGGTTTTATATATACCAATTGATCTTTTTTTACTATAATAGATGTAGATTTTAGATTAAAAGACACTCTTGGAGGCATATCGATAACACCATTTTTTATATTATGGTGTGGTTGATTCCTAAAGATCAAAAATGAATTATATATATTTTTTATAATAATTTATCTAAACAATATGACTATGTTTTCTCATTTTTATGTATGTTAGTTGTTTTTTTAAAAAATTAAATGTCAATTTTAAATAAAAAAGAATATTTGGAGTTATTCATGTCACATTGTTGGACAGGTTGAGGCAGGGTTGATTCCTGCATGTCAAAACTAACTTATGAATCATTTTCCAAATGTATCAAAATAATATGAATTCATTTTCTCAGTTTTTAGCATGTTACTTTTAATTTTAACTAAAATTAATTTTAATCTTAAATTAAAACACACTTGGAGTAAAATCAGTCACACCATGAGTCGGATTGAGGTGTGGCTGACCCTTATAGATAAAAAATATCAAATGGACAATTTTACTCAAGTATCAAAACATTATAAATGTTTTTCATCATTTTTTCCCTTTTTTTCAAAATATATTTTGCAACTAAAAAAATTCACTTTAAGTCATACATGTCACATAATGTGTTGGTTTTACATGAGGCTAATTTCTAGATTTCACAACTAACTTATGAATCATTTTCCTAAATTATCTAGATTATTGGAGAATGTTTTCTTGGTTTTCACTCAATGAAAAACATTTCTAACTGAGATGTCAGTTTTAAACTAAAAATGAACACTTTTAGTCACATAATTAACACCATTAATTAGATTAAGGCGAGGTTTCCACTTACACATAAAAAATTACTTATGTATCATTTTTCTAATGCATAAAAACAATATTAATGTGTTTAATTGGTTTTTATAAAGTCCCATGTTCTTTTTACTAAAAAGGATTACAATTTGAAATAAAAAGACACACTTGGAGTAATAATAGTAAAATTGTGTGTCATATTGTTGTGTAGTTAATTATTTCATGTCATAAATTACTTATGAATTGTAGTCCTAAATAATCAAAAAAATTGAAATTTGTTTTCATGGTTTTGATTATATCACTTATTGTTTTTTATAAAATTGTAGGCAATTTTAAATAACAATACACACTATGAGTCATATTGGTCACACCATGTGTTAGATTGAGGATCTGTTTATTCTTATAGGCCAAAAATGACATATGGACTATTTTACTAAAGTATTAAAAAAATATAAATGCATTTTCTCGGTTTTAAGAATGTCACTTTTTATTTTTACTATAATTATTTTCAATTTAAAATAAAATTACATACTTGGAGTTATACCATTCACACCATACATCATATAATGGTTTGGATTATTCTTACATGTAACGAATGACATTTAGATCATATTCATAAATTATCAAAATAATCAGAATGAGTTTTTATAAATACCCTAACCCTGGTATCCCTGATCTTGTTCCTTATATTATTACACTAGTATTAAGAATAATATATCACATCTCAATGGACTGAATAGTTTATTATCAATGGAAAACCATATAGGTACATAATTTTTATATTACTACTTGAAAAGAAACAAATAAATCAATTCCATTGGAAACACCCTTAAACTAGTACATTTTCCCCGCATATCATTCGTGGTATACTTATTCACATCCTGGGGAAAAAATTAAACATAAGATTGGGGTGAGAACAGATGCTCAGTAAGGGTAACAAATATAGTGGATGTTACCATAAACATAAATAATAAGGAAAGGTGAGTAACTAAAAACACATTTCATTAAGTCATATACATAAGAATAATATAAGAGGAATGAAATATAAATAAATAATGTCATATACATAATCACATGAGAAAAAAACAAAACCATTGTTATTCAACTAGTAAAATAATCACATGGATTATCAATTACTATTATCATAACGAAGGATTTCATAATATCAGGCATCATAAACATACTGTCAAGGATTTGGCTAAGACACCATACATAAATGGGTAAAATATTTGTCTAGTTTGTCTCAAGATTTCTACTATTTCATAGAGGGGATATAAGAGGCCCCACCCATTAGAAACTAAATCTATTGCACTTATATGAATGGGGTGAAACTTAATCAACATATCAAGAGTAATATAGAGAATGGTATTAAGGTAGTATATCCCCAATAAAAATAACCATAAATGATTCACTAATATGGTATATGGAAACATAAGAGATAAATATCAATTAAGAAAAATATTTAATATAGTTTGTTCAAATATATTAAAGTACTATAATAAAATAATTGAGAAATTCGTGAGAGAAATATCCTGTTATTTTGGGAATAAAAGTTCATTTCAAAAAAAAATCATTTTTATTTGTCATAAAAATTAGAATGTAAACATGTATGTCCCTAAAAATAAATTGGAATTATATTTCAGGAATTTTAAATGTATTATCATAGTGATAGTTTTCAAATTTAGTGAAAACATGTAAAAATGGGTTTAAGAATATTTATAAATGATCCACTATAGTGTTGTTTATGGAAGAATATAAAAGAGGCCTCAGATCAAAAAAAGGAATAATTGTTTACATAAAACAAAAAAAGATATAAGATAGTTTAACACAACAAAAAGAGTTTTTTTATAAAAATAATGGTGTCTCAAAATATATTATGGACTGGACATAAAAATGGATACGAACATTTTGAAGTTCTCATTAATCGAGCTTTCTTATCATGAATAATTAAAAATGAAACCTGATAAAGCTTCTATATTTCATCAAAGTGAGATGGAATGATATTGATACAAGATTTGTTAAAATATAAAATGAATTTAGTATAATTACACGAAAAGAAATAATAATTACATTGGTTTAAAGAGAGATAAAATGTAACCTGAATGAAAAATGGTGGTTCGGGGAGAAACCCATACCTTGTATCTGATAGTGTTCTACACATTCCGTTAATTTCCTAAATAATGATATTATATTAATTAATAATTTAAATTATACCATATTCAACATATATTTTATTTAGTAAAATTTTAAATTTCATTTATGGAATTTTATTATGAGTTATAATATTGAATTCTGTTATTTGGGACTGTTCGTTGTCATGGTTTTCATAAGTGGTTCACCTGTGTACATGTAGAAAAGATCATGTCAAATAGAAGCACCTATAAATAATTAAAATTATATTTTATTAATGAAATTCCATAATATTTAATTGTATTAAATTTTTTCTAATATTACTATGATTCGTTAGACAAGGTGTTAATGATAACAATTTAGATTATTTCAGCGTTTTCTCGATCATCATGAACTAGTTTAGTCTTAAGAAATAATATTTTATAAATATATTGGTTCCATATCATTAAATAATTTTAATAAAATATATTAATTTATGTATTAACCTTAAAAATAGTTTTATTACCAGCTATGAAAGAGAATTGAAAAATGAAAACTCATCGTCCATGAAGGCGGTTAATTAGCACCTCACAGACTATGTTTCCGTTTTTAGTATAAAAGGGGTGGAGAAGAGAATTTATGGTTTACATAAAATTATAATAATTATATTATATTATATATAATATACTATATTTATCATGAATTTTTTGATAGATCATTTAGGTAAAGTATAATAAAAGGAAAGAGAATGAAATAAAATTTAATGAACAAAAGGATATTTTACCTCTTGAATTCCTCTCCTTGAGAACCACCTTAACAGAATTTGAAATTTTATTTTGTGTGAGATAATTAGGACGACAATGTGGATGATTGGTTTGGGAGGGGTATTAAGAATAAATTAGAAATGATTCTAGTATTTTAGGTGCTACGATAAGAGTTGGTGTGGGTAGTATTTATAGTTGAGGGGGGGGGGTTGATTCTTTAATTCATTTGTTTATTATTTTGGCTCAAGACTATTAATATTGATGATTCATGTGAAAATATACAATATATAATTACTATGAGTTTGATAAAATGGAATTTACCTCATCCATACATCCTACATGACTCAATAATTCATGTATTTTCCAAAAATGGCAAATACCATAAATTAATGTGTTTTACTATTCACCCAAAATTCTACTATTTCAGAAAAATCCAAAAAATTCTACCGAGAAAATGTTTTACCTGTAGAATTAAAAAATGAACTCAATTTTATTAAATAATTTTCAAATTATGATATATTTAATTTTTAAATAGAATCATTATTTACTCGAAAAATAATGATTTGAAAATTATAACTAATTTTATGTCAATTACAAAAACATATTTCGTTCTCATAAAATTATCTGATAATAATTATACAAAAAAATTATTTTTAAATATATTACATGAAATTAAATTTAATTTTAAATGATTACTTTAATTATAAAATTGTGAATCAACATTTATGCTTCACAAAAACACTGATAGTTAATATATCATTTTTATAATATTTATTTACTTTTTACATGATATGAATATATTATATTTTCATTCATAGTAAACCTAAATTTTATTTATAATTTCATCTGTGAGAAATTATTCAAATCAAAAAGAAAATTTTAATATAACTTAATTGACATTTTAATGAAAATCTGTATTTTTCACAATTCACTATAAAGTAATTATTCAGAGAAAAAAACCCAAATTTCACCAAAAGATAATTTTAACATTAAAATTTCAAAAATTAAGTTTATTTTGATAAAGATCATTTATAAATGATTCAAAATTTATTTTTAAAACAAGAACGCCATTAAAGGCCACAAAATTGCCTTTTGAAAAATATGGCCTTTTAATGCGTAAAAATAGATTCATTATTTTCCAATAACTAAAAAATACTTTGGATGAATTTTGGGAAAATTGATTAAAAATATAATATTTAAATTTAAAATTTTCAAGGATAATATTCATTACATCCTATTTAATGACCATTTTATAACGGTCATTTTAAAATAATAATATTTAATAGTATATCATTGTTCGTTTAATTTTCGTGTTGTGTGAAATCTATAATATCAAAGAATTTATATTTAAAAAGTAATAAAAATAAAAAATTTGGGGTGTTACATTCTTCCCTCTAATAAATTGTGTCCTCATAATTTGAAATTTTACTTTCAAAAGCAAAGGTTGATTCATCAAAATTCATTTCTGGGAAACCCACAACAGGATTAGGGTTAATAACATATCCTCTTAATAAAAGGGAATGGAAAATGAAATGGTTACCAAAATACTAATATTTCAGGTATGAAATCATTGGTGGAATGTTTTAACATGGTCATAGAAGAGAAATCTAACTATAATGTTCTGATTGAGAGTGATAGATAACATAGTCATTAGAAAGTTAACCACCATAGAATAGTAATTCTTGTGATCGGTTAAAAGTCCCTCAATTTCTTAGAAGAAAATTAAATAAAACCCTTTTTTTCATAAAAAAAATTCAATGAGTTTAGGTATTATTTTAATATTACAATAATCACTTGAGAAAATAAACATACTGGATTACTTTCCAAGTCATAAACATAATCTCACCATTTGGTTTTACTTCAATCTATTCTTACTTCATCCCTTATACCTATAAATGAACGTTGAAGATCAATTTTTCATGTCTGAATGACTTTAAACTAATCATATGGTCATTTAGTTATTCCTCCATCCTTTAAATGTGTACTGAGACCATGATGGTTAGCACATGTTTCCAAAAAACTATAATTTCAAAAGTTTAACATGATCCATTAACCATGATGTTAATCATAATACTCATCTAAAATATGTTCATCCATATTGAAC
Source organism: Viscum album (assembly GCA_963277665.1). Lineage (NCBI taxonomy): Eukaryota > Viridiplantae > Streptophyta > Magnoliopsida > Santalales > Viscaceae > Viscum > Viscum album. The sequence continues at coordinate 1,059,293,404 of OY728120.1, read as the reverse complement.
AACCAAAAAAATTATAATGATGGTTACTTAACATCATATTTTCCCCAAAAAAACACAATGCATCACATACCAAATATTTTAATACCTTGATTACCTTTAAACCTTAATGAAAACAAGCATGCTTCCAAAAATAAAATCATAGGTTTCCCTTATATCCAAAAATATAATAATTATAGCATAATATAAATCATCATATCACTAACCACCTTTAGGGTCACCAATTCTATCCTGCAAACATCAATTTATTATTAACTCAACATCAAGCACATATTTTCGGTTATCTATCCCATGTAATTCTTATTCAAGATAATAAAATTACCATAGAATCAATTCTCTTGATTATTGGTGTTATTCATCAAATAGTTCCAATTCCTTGAAGAATATATACTAAAACACAATCCTTTTATACCTCATGAGTCTTATAACCAGAATAAAATAACATAATCCATGAATCCAAAAAAAATTCATTAATTATTCCACTTTTACTATAGTAACAACATAAGCTCGAACATGATCAACTTTCTTCTTATGATATATATTATATTGGTTCTTGGGACACTCAATTTCATTGTTCCCCGTATCATTATAGATGAAGTGTTTAATATTAGAAAATTAATTTCTTCTCTTGAAATTATTATAATAGTGTCATTTTTCTCAATACATGAAGAAAACTCATTTTTTTTATTATGAACATAATGAGGTGTTTCCTTCCAAAATTAACACATTTGGGAAAATATTTCTTTCCTTTCATATGTTTATCTATATATTTCCCTGTTGTTCTCTTCTTCAAATACTTCCTTCCAAATCAAAAAATACGTAGAAAAATCTTTTTCATTCTTGTTGGAACGTGATATTATCTCCTCATATGATGATAGTGATTGAGAGAATAGTTCCCTTTCAAATATTTTTATAAAAACATTGAATAAATGATCATTATTACTCCATGGATTATGTGCATTGATTTGGTTCACAATCTTTTAGTTAGGCACAATTTATAAATAATGGATTACTATAGATTAAATCATGAAATTTTGATATATAATTTATCATATAAAACTAGTGCTAGAAATAACATAATTGATTATTTATGTAAAACTTATCTCTAATTTATATTCTTAGTTGACATGATAATATTCATAAGGTTATTTAAAGGGTTATATTTCAATATTCTATATTTTCCTAAAACTAGTATCCAACATTCGTACTAAACTTTCATAGATACCAACTTTAAAGACCGTGACCCCAATATCCCAAATCTCGTGCCTTACTTTGTTAAGTTGATACTGGGAGAAAGAGATCACATCCTGAAGGATTGAAAAATTTAGTATCTTTGGAATACCATATACAAAAATAATTGTTACATTACATATTGAAATGAAACAAATAATGAAAATATGTTGGAATCACCCATAAACCCCTACATTATCCCTACAAGTCATTTATAATATACTTATTCGCATCCTGATGAAAAAATAAAACATATGAATGTAATGATATTAGATTCTCAGTAAGGGTATAAAATATAGTAGAACCTATAATAAATATAAATAATACTTGCAAGTTAAATTACAAAAAAATTGATGACATTAAATCACAACCTCAAGCATAATATGGCATGAATTAAAGAATAATAAATAATGACATATACATAATCAAATGAGAATGAAACTAAACCATGGATGTTCTACTGGTCAAATAATGGCATGGATTATAAATTACTAATATAATAATGAATTAATATATAATATAAATCATTATAAAAATATCTTTAAGGCTTTGGACAAGACACCATACATAAATGGGTAAAACCCCGCTCTTGTGAGTCTCACGAGAATTACTGATGCATCAAGGGGATATAGAGGGCCCCACCCACCACTAACTACATCCAATGAATTCTTGATATAAAATGGATTAAATATAATCATCATATAAATTAACATTTAACTATGATATTAAATGTAAGTAATATTCCCAATTAGTTATTATAAACAATCCAGAGTAATTTGATGAATGGTGTCAATATATTACATCCCCAATTAAAATAATCATAAAAAATTCAACAAATATGTTAGATGGTAATATAAGAGATCAATATAAATTAATAATAATATTGAATATTGGTTTTTGAAATATATGATAATACTCTAATTTAATCATTATGAAATTCTGGATTGAAATCTCCTTTTACTTTTGAAAGAAGAGAACTTTTGGAAAAAATAATTTTTACTCGTCATAAAAATAAGAATGTAAACATTTATATCCAAAAAAAGAAATACTAATTATATTTGAAATTTTTTAAATGAAAACTCACATAGAATTTTATAAAATTATGTGAAAACATGTCAGGAAATTTTTTTAAGAAACATTAGAATTGAGACACTTTAGTGATGTTTATGGAAAAATATAAAAGAGTATTTAAATAGGAAAAAAGCATAAATATTTACATAATAAGAGAAAATAGATAATATATTTTTTCATGGTAAAAATAGTGAATTCAGAATAATAGTTATATATTAGAAAATAATATGTCGTTTACTTAAAAATGGTTTTGAAATTTGGATGTTCCCTTTAATTAGGCTTTCTTATCGGCATGAATTAAAAAGGGAACCCTATAAAGTAGGTATTTTACATAAAATAAAGGTTTAAAGGTTTGGATATATGAGTCTAAAAAATATACACATAATGTATAAATATATATAAAAATAAACAAGGCTTATATTGGTGTAAAGAGAGAGAAAGTTTAACTTAAATGAAAAATGGAGGTTCAATGAAATACCCTTTTATTGTGTTAAAAATATTTCTTAACCTAAAATTCATGGATAAAATAATGAATTTTGATTCATTAATTTATTATTTCAGACCCTATTCAACTTTTATTTGAAATATTATAATTTCATATGTTCGTTTATATACTTTTTGATGATTTATAATATTCAATTTCGTCTTTCGAGAGTGTTCGTTTCCTTGGTTTTCATAATTTGTCCACTTTTATACATGTATGAAAGATCTTGTAAAATTGATATAATTATCCAGAATTGAAATTATATGTTATTAAAGAAATTTTTGGTCTGAGTGGATACTAAATAGGGGGGGGGGGTGAATTTAATTCCAATAAAAAAAATTGTTAAAAATATTTCTCTTAAAATCCCCCAATTTAAAAACAAAGTTCAACTGTAGTGAATTTATACCAATTGTAAATGTTCAATTAGTTTCTCAAAGATTGATTAGGTCTTAGTTAATTTAATCTGAAGATTAAATTGTCTTTTGAAACAAACTTACTAGTTTTCAATAAGTATAAACACTTGCTAATTTAACTATCAATGTAACTTTAAAACAAATTATATTTCAAAGTAGTAAAAGAGGAATATGAAATTTATAGTATACATATGTCTTAAACTAAAATGAATAGAAGATGTAACCAAGAGGTTCAGTCTCAAGGCGATACTTAGTCCTCTCAAACAATTTATATGAATTGATCCACACCCTGGATCGGGGTGAACAATAGTGAAAAGGTTTTCCAGGTTGAAATACCTCTACCACAGTTCTACGTGGGAAAACAAACAAAAGATCATAGCTGTATAGGTCTTACTCGACTTCTACCACTATCCACAGTGGGATACAAGAGAGTTATAGAGTTTGAATGTGGATTTAATAATCATTCAGCTTAGCTCAGGAGACAATGTGTGTAAAATAAATAGGGTACACACACTTCACAAAATGTTAATAAAAGAATCACTAGAGTAAGTATGAAAGAACTTACAAAATCTTTAGTGATTGGTAGTGCAGCTCTGGACTCATTTGATTTGTCCAAAAAGATTCTGATTCCTTCTCTAGTTTTTTTTTGAAAACAGAGTATCGTTTCCTTCCTTGGTTCTATGTTCAGCTTAGCAGCCTGAGTGCGTGAAGTGTTTGATGTAGTTTATCACTCAAGATGCAGCTTGTGTTCTCCTCTAGAAATGAATTTCATCGTGTATATCCAGTGATCTCCATGTATGGATGTAGCCTTTTCATTTTTGTTAATGCACCACATTTCAATTTTGTTAATCCCTTGTCATTTTCAACCTATGTGTGCCTTATTAGTTCCATGATTCTATCTCTTTTTCTGGGTATTTATCTTCCCTTTTATACCTTTTTAGCTCCGGTAAAACGGAATGACTACCTTTTGCATGGGTACTCATTACGGTTCCCTGACATCCCAACAGATCTAATAAAATAACATTAACTGCATTAAAAACATCAAATGTAACTGTTAGCTTAATAGATAAATAATATTGATAGTCTAGAGTTTGACTGGTTGGTCAATCATCAGTAGCCTTCTATTGGTATATGTGTACGGTGGACTTTGTGTAGTAGTGACCATCTATCGACATCTCTTTGAACTTGTATCGGTAGATCCTGTTATCGGTAGCTCTTACTCTGTGTATCGATAACTTTTGGTATCGGTAGCATTATGTACTGGTGACTTCATTCTATCAGTAGCTCTTGATCTATCGGTAGCTCTACTTTGTATCAGTTCTTTATTCTGTATCAGTGGCACTGTATATCGATAGATCTTGGTCTATCGGTAGCTCTGGTCTATCAATAGCTCTACTTTTTATCGGTGACTGTCTGTATCGGTAGCTCGCTTAGTTCTAGTGATTATGTTTATCGGTAGACTTATGCATATCGATAGCTCCATTATGTACTATCGGAAGACTTGTTCTATTGGTAGATATTTGTATCGGTGACCTTGTTCTATGCTTACAAGTGGACGTGTACGTATCGGTAGCTCTACCTATCATTGAAATTAGCTTATTGGTGACTCTGTCTATCAGTATACTAAGTCTATTGGTAGAATAAGTACTGATAGCTCTATATCAGTAGCTATACGTAGATCATTAACTTAACACTTATCTGTTTTATGAAAAACATATCTGATTGGGTTAGAATTACTTTAGAACTCATATAAATATGGATAAACATTGATTAACATATTTCAAGGACTATTTTAATATTATTATCATCATGATAATAGAATATCATAGATTGAAAGAATTAATATATAGATAAACATTAATTGGTATTATCAAAGTATGTGAAAGAATAATTGGGATTATCAAAACGGGTGAGTTCAAAAATATCCCCCTTTTTTATAATCACAACTTATGATATTATAGTTTTTAAAAAACTGAGTAATTTTATCAGAGTATATATCATTAAATTCTATGTTCTCAGAGAAAAAAGTGTTATAGAACATAATGTATCAGAGGTATAATTAAATGAAATGATATCAGAGGGGAAAATCACGGTAGCACTTCCTTAGATAATATTTCTACCCCTTTGATACGTTGATAATATTTCTCCCCCTTTGTGATAATCAAAAAGTGGGAAACAACAAAGATAAGAGGAACAAAATGAGAAAGAAAAGAAATCCAATTGTATTATATGTTGAAAAATGGTACATAGAAAGAAAACAAAATACAAGGGATTCCTATCAAACATCTTAGCTACCTATTCAATCCAACCCCTAAATGTGTGATTTTCCCTTTGGATTAGAAGAAGATTCAGACTGTGTGGATGCTGGTGAAGGATTAGGAATTCCGGAAATGATCACTGGGGGCTAAGCCATAGAAACATTGTTTGGCCTGTACTGAGGAGTTCTTTGAGTGATCAAATGTGTGAGGCTTCGAATGGCTTGGGCTAGAGTCATCTAAATAGGAGAAGCAGTAGAGGTAGAGGAAGGTAAAGCTGGAGGTACAATCACTGGCCTAGCATCGACATGTAAGAAAGGCAACAAAAGATTTCTGAAATCCATAATTATTCCTCCTCCTCTCTCTATAGCATATATGAAATCATCCTTTTTCTCCATGAATTTTTCCGAGGGTGGAGTCAATTCCCTTAGTTGTATGACTTGTCTCTGAAGTCTTGATTGATAGGAGGTAACTTTAGGGTTTCCAACCGATGTTTGAAGTGATTGTTGAGTTGATGCTTGGTGTAAATCTTTTGGAAATAGGAGTCTACCATGTCATTCACTTCTATTTGAGAGGTATAAGCTTCTATCATATAGTCTTGGACTATCTTCATTATTTATCTAGCTGAATATCTAGTATAAATCACAACTTTTCTCAGGTCGGATGAGTCCATAGAGCCACTGGATGATGCCGAACCAAGATCCTCCTTCATCATAGCTCGAATCTGATTCAAATCCACTGAAGATCTAGAAGAAAGAGATCCAATAGATAAAGATACAGTTTCCTTGAAGTATCGGGCCAACCCACTAATAAGATTTTGGATTTGGGAATCCTGGGTTTTAACATGTTCTTTCATGGAGGTTTTAAAACCTTCAAAGACAGATACCATCTGGCTCACAACACTTTTGACATTGGCTAAGTCCTTGTCTTCTTGAGATTTGGAACTCATGTATGATTCTAAAGAGATAAAAGATTTCTTTAGAGCGTCAACACCAGCTTACAGTCTAGATATTTGAGTCTGGCAGGCTGTAACTTCTTCCACTATTTCTTTCACAAATGATGACATATTACATCCAAGAGAGAGTTCAAAAGATTTTTCCAAATTTCTCATATCTTTAACAAAGTTGTGATTCAAATCATCAATAGAATCACTAAAGGGCTCTTTAAGCCCATCCTTTAAGGAATCAAGGTTATCCCTGCTGATCATATCAGCAGGAGCAATTAAAACAGGTGCTCTTTCAGATGCTATGCTGGCCACTGAGTCAGTCATAATAGATTGAATTGATGACACCAGTGAAGCTTCCATCTTCTTTGTCTGTTCCACAAAACTGTCCTTAAGATTTTTCTTCAAAATATCCAGGTCATACATTATGACCACATCTTCAGGTAACAACTCAGTGTGAACATCATAATTGATTTTTGGTATATTTAGATATGCCTCTTTATAAGAATCACGATAGTCTAATCCAATAACCACAAAACCTGGGTCTTCTGCCTAGTCCTTAATATCAACAGCCACTAAAACACTTCCAAACATGGTTTGATGCTACCAATCAATGGGTGCATTATCTTGTACAACAATAGCATTCTCAGCAGGCCTTTCTTCCTCATAAGAATCTTCTATTATCAATTCTATCTCTATAACAGTAGGAGGGTCCTCTGGATTAGGTACAACTTCTTCCATTTCTCCTACTACATCCTTAGGAGGCACAACTAAGCTTCGAATTAATGGACTTAGACTTAAGAAGATAGAATCAGAGGCTTCAGATTCATTCTCCTTTTTTTCTTCATGCTCAGGGGATGGCGGGTCTTCCTCATCAGTAGGAGTATCTTCTTCTACTAAAGCTTCCTTTTCTAAAGATACAATTTCAGTAGCAGGACTTGGAGGTAAGTACGGATCCCTTCCATCATCCATAGAAGTCTCTACTTCTTCAATCTCATCAATTTACTTAGGTTCTTCTTCTTCAGGTCCTAGACCTCGATCCCTCACATCCTTAGGTCTTGGAGGATGATTCACAAGATTAAATTTATCAAACACCTTCTTTTCATCATTAACCCATTCTCCTCTCCATATGATCCAATTTATCTTCATGTATTTGAAAACATTTGTTGTGATACCAAAATTATTGTTTACTACCACTGTTTCATCTTGAGACTCAGCTACCCCTTTCACTTTGATCATCTCTAAGATCAACTTGGAAAAGAATAGGACATTAGTATTTGATTTTGGCCTTGTCATGTCTTTCATTTGAATCATCAAAAATCTGCACAGATTCACTTTTACAAAATGTCTCAAGAGATGCAGGAGATAGATATCCCGATATCTTAAATTCTCAAAGTCCCCTCTCCTTGGTATTAAGACATGATGAACAAATTTGAACCAAAATCTGTTCTCTCCATCCATTTCAGCAGCCACCACTTGTCTTTGATTTCCATCACCGGTGAGCTCCTCCAAGGCAGTATCATAATCGAATATATCACTTGTAGGTGGTATAGATTTCGAGACATATCTAGAAACACCTTCATGTGGAACCTTCAGGCATTCAACCCACTCAACAGATGAAAAAGATATCTCCTTTCCATTCACAAAATAAATCACTCTGTTCTCATCTTCTAATTTCTCAAAGCTTACAAACTCATAAAATTATTTCACTAGCTTCAGATAGTAGGGGCCATTGTTGTTAGAAAATCAATCTACCCACTTTTGATCTTCCAGCACTTCAAGCACTAACAATTTTCTAGGAAACAACCATTCCACACACAGCTCTTTTTCAATCAAAATAACTATATTCTGCAAATGAGGGTTCACTGGTCGCCTACCCGACCTTGTTCTACCAACACTACCACTTTATTCTGGCTTGGACTTATGATTCTTTGCATTCGGCTCATCAGTGTCATTTATAATGTTAGGAAGTTTGGTTTTTTCCATCTCTGGTTCAAGGGATTGAGGGTTCTCGAGTGATTCAGGAGATAAGTTATGAGGGTAAAAGATTTGAGGCTCGGTGGATTTAGAAGTAACTAGGACATTGTTTTATCTATTAGGAATCATAAAATAAATAAATAAAGTAAAATAAAGTAATAACGATTCATATTCTTACTGTAGAAAGAAGTTTAAAACAGCGCACTTATCGGTAGGATTTATCGGTTCGAATTCCTATTAGTGAGGTCCATCGGTGTGGTATCACATCGGTGAGGTTACATCGGTGAGGTTGCTACCAATCATGGTTATTCATTCCCAACTCATGCTTAATGTAACTTAACCAATCCGAAGGTAAATGTTTGGTGAAAATTTCAGCTAATTGATGTTCAGTACTTATAAATTCAAGAGTAATATCACCCTTTTAGTAATGATCTCTCACGAAATGGTGCCTTACATCAAAGTGTTTGCTCCTAGAGTGAGATACATGGTTTTTTGAAATTTTTATTTCACTAGTGTTATCACAGTCGATTGAAACATGTTAAAATAAAATCCATAGTCCAAAAGAGTGTGTTTCATCCACAAAATTTGTGCACAGCAACTACCAGCAGCTATATACTCTACTTCAGCAGTGGAAAAAGCTACAGAATTCTTCTTCTTACTACACGAAGATACTAATGATTTTCCCAATAAATGACATGTTCCAGATGTGCTCTTCTAATCTAACTTGCAACCAGCAAAGTCAGCATCTGAATAACTCATTAGCTCAAAAGATTGTCCTTCTGGGTAAAACAAGCCTAAGTTTACAGTGTGTTTATGATACTTAAAAATTCTTTTAACAGTAAGTAAATGAGATTATTTTGGATTAGCTTGAAATCTTGCAAACATACACACACTAAACATAATATCTGGACAATTAGAAGTATGGTAAAGTAGACTCCCAATCATACCACGGTAACTAGTTTGACCTACTAGTATCCCAGATTCATCAGCATCCAATTTAAAAATAGTACTCATTGGTGTTTCACTTTCCTTAATACAATCCAAGATAAAACATTTTAAAAAAACCTTTATATATTTAAATTGCTTCAATATAATACCATTTTCATTTTGAAAAACTTGAAATCCAAGAAAATATTTGAGTTCTCCCATTAAGATCATTTCAAATTAATTTTGCATACTTTTTGAAAAATCAGTACATAAAGAATGTTTAGAAGATCCAAAAATAATATCATCAACATAGATTTCTACTATCAAAACATATTTAGAAATTATTTTAATAAAACGTATTGGATCATAAATCCCTTTGGTAAAACTTTTTGAAATAAGAAAATTTCTAATTCTTTCATACCATGCTCTTAGAGCTTGTTTTAAACCATATAAAGTCTTAGATAGCTTAAAAACATGATTTGGAAAATGTGGGTTTGTAAATCCAGGTGGTTGTTCAACAAAAAAATATTCAATTATTAAACCATTTAGAAAAGCACTTTGGACATCCATTTGATATAACTTGAAATTCAGATGAGCAGCATACGCTAGTAAGATCCTAATAGCTTCTAATCATGCTACAGGGGCAAAGGATTCCTCATAGTCTATACCTTCCTCTTGACTATATCCATGTGCAAATAACCTAGCTTTGTTTCTAACTATATTTCCATATTCATCAACTTTTTTTCTAAAAACCCATTTAATGCCTATTTTCAAAGTGTCCTTGGGTCTGTCCACTAATTCCCAGACTTTGTTTCTTTCAAATTGATTTAACTCTTCTTGCATATACATTACCCAAAATTCATCATTGATATCACCATTGATATTTTTAGGCTCTAGCTGTGAATGAAAGGCTTGATGTTCAACCTGGTTTCTTAGAGAAGCTCTACTCTATGTACCTCTATCAAGATTACCGACAACAGCATCCAAAGGATGATTCTATAGAATCCTAGTTGATCTAGTAGAGGTTGGACTAGAAATTTCTGGTTCATCTCTACATTCGGATTCAACAGAAGTAGATTCTGGAAGATGTCCAGAACAGGATATTTTTACAGCAGGTTCTTTTGATTTATCATCAACGTCTAGAATAGAAAAATCTTCTTCCAGATTATCATGAGATGTTTTAGGCTCATGTGGATCAGTTTCCTCAAACATGATGTGAACAGATTCTACCACATATTTTTTTCTTTTGTTAAATACTCTATAAGCTTTTCAAGTTAAAGAATAACCAAGAAAAATTCCCTCATCACTTTTAGAAGAAAAATTATCCAGATTATCCTTTGTATTATGAATAAAGGCTGTGTGGCCAAAGAATTTGAAGTAACTAACTTTGGGTTTTCCATTTTTCCATATTTCATAAAGGGTTTTTTTTAAGTACAGGCCTATTCATGACCCTATTAATAATATAACAAGCTGTATTTACAGCTTCATCCCAAAAATAAATAGGTAGTTCATACTCATTAAGCATTGTTCTTGTAATTTCCTAAAGGGTTTTATTCCATCTTTCTACTACTCCATTCTGTTGAGGTGTCCTAGGGGAAAAAAATTTGTGACTATAGCCATTGTCTGAGAAATAAGATTCAAACTCATGATTTTCAAACTCACAACTTTGATCACTTCTTAGGGTTTTAATTTGAAGTCTACTATGGTTTTCTACAGACATGGAGTATTTAATAAAGTATGAACAAGCTTCACTTTTGTGAGCTAAGAAGTATACCCAAGTATATATAGAAATGTCATTTACTAATACATAGACGTAGTGCTTCCCATTTAAACTAGAAACTATAGAGGGTCCAAACAAGTCCATGTGAACCAACTTGAGAGGTTGAGAAGTTGAAACTTCTTTCTTTGATTTAAAAGAAACATTATGTTACTTTCCCTTTTGATAGGGATTACAAACTTTGTCCGATGGGAATTCAAGTTTGGGTAGGTATCTAACTAAGTTCTTCCTAGTCAGTTTTCTAACTGATTTGAAGTTTCAATGTCCTAATCTTCTGTTCCAAAGTCAATATTCTTTATAAAAGGCATTTAGGCATGTAACATTTTATTTGGCTAAAGAATTTAAATCAACAGCATAAATATTTTCATTTCTCAATGCAGAGAATACTAAAACATATTTAGAGTTAGGAATACTACATGAATCATTATCAAATTTCACATTAAATCAATCATCACATAATTGAGAAATACTCAACATGTTATACTTAAGTCCATCAACAAATAAAACTTTAGAAATTAAAACTGAATTAAAGTTACTAATCTGGCCTAGGCCGATGATTTTTCCTTTAGAATTATCACCAAAAGTGACATAGCCTCCATTAACCTTTATTAAGATTTTAAAGCATGAGTAATCGCCAGACATGTGACTTGAACATCCACTATCCAAATTCAATACCTTTTTGTGAGAACTCTTCATATAGGTTTCCTACAAAATATGTTTAAATGGAAAATGGATTTGGTACCCAGATCTTCTCGGGTCCAGAAAGTTTATTAAGGAAGGCTTTAGGTACCCAAATTTGTCTTATGGGTCTCATGTAATTAATAGATTCAACAAATTTTGAAAGAAAACTCTATTTTATCTACAACAATATGAGTAACTAGGGGAAGCATGTGAATTTCCAGAACTGGAACTAGCAGAATTTTGTCCAGGTTTAGAGATAAATCTAGTTTCAGTAAACTGTCTTTTCCCAGGTTGATAGCCTATTCCAGTAGAGTATTTTGGTGAAACTTTCTTTCCTAACATTTGAGTTATATTATCTTATCAATTTTTTAATTTTTCTAAGTCCTTTCTAAGTTGATCATTAGACATTTTTAGTTCAGTATTTTCCTTTAAAAGTTGAGCAATATTTTCCTTTTCTACATCAAGGGTAGATTTAACAGTAGCAGTGAGAACATGCTATTTCTTTAAGGCATTGTACTTTTCCTTAAGTTCATTACAGGTTTCTTCTAGAATATTACAATATTCAAATATTTCCGCACTAGACATGTTTTCTGATTCAAAATCAATTCCAGAATAATAATCATTCAGCATAGGGGAAAGAGGTACCTCAGAGGTATTGGTCATGAAGCACTTGTTGGCATGATTCTTTTCAGAATCAGAAACTTCATATTCACTTGTGCGTTCTTCTAAAGCAATCTAAGTTGCTTTCATAGCTTTCTTGTACAACATTTCCTTATAATCATATTTCTTTTTGAATTTTAAATTTGGATAGTCAGCCTTGATGTGTTCTTTACTCTTGCATTCATAGAAGACTATATCATCTTCCTTATCAGATTACTTCCCATCCTTCTTCCACATACCTTGTTGATCATGATTACCCTTGTATTTTGGTTTTCTGAAAATATTCTTTTCCTATAGAACTTCTTAAATCTCCTGGCCATTTGAGCCATTTCTTCATCACTGTCTGGATCCAAATCTTCACTTATTGAACTTTGAGTAGGTACATGTATTTTCTCCTTGTCTTTTCTCTTTGATATAGTAGACTTTAATGGCACTAATTTTCTCTTGGGTTATTCATCTTATTCTTTGTTCACCTTCATCTCTTCCTTGTATATCATTAGCATACCTATTAATTCCTTAACATACAGTTTTCTTATGTCGCACGATTCTCTAATGGAAACAAATGTGCCTCTCCATCTTTCTGGTAGACATCTTAATATCATCATAATTTGTTCCTTTTCTGGAACAACCTTTCTATGAGAACCCATTATATTGACAATCTCATTGAAGCTGAGATACATGTCATAAATAGGTTCATCATATTTCATTTTAAAATAATCATATTTAATAGTATAGGTATTTAGCATCATTTCATTAACATTGGTTGTTCCCTCATGGGAAATTGCCAAAGTGTCCTAGATTTCATAAGAAGTTTTACAAGATAAAATTATATTGAATTCCTCATCTCCTAAAGCACAGTACATGGCATTCATAGCTTTAAAATTATTATTGTAAGCAGTCTTTGTGGGTTCATCCCAAGTATTTCTATCAGTATTTGGAATTTTATATTGAGTTTCAATAGCAGTCCAGATATCAAAACCCATACTCTCTAAGTGATTTTTCATTTTAAGATTCCATTGGGCATAATTGGTACCATTAATGAAAGGTGGCATGTTAGTAGAATCACCTTCTAGTCTATTGTCCATAACTAGATTTTAGAAAATAAATTTAAAGAGATAAAATTTAAAAATAACATAAATTTAAGATATTTAAAGATGAAACTAAAATCACTGTTGAATAACAGAATATTTTGAAAACTTTTATTAAAAAAGACCTCTGATACCAAATTTTGGTCGGAGTGGATACTCAACAGGGAGGTGAATTGAGTTACAATAAAAATTTGTGTTAAAAATATTTCTCTTAAAATCCACCAATTTAAAAACAAAGTTAAACCATAGTGAATTTATACAGATTGTAAATGTTCAATTACTTCCTCAAAGCTTGATTAGGTCTCAGTTAATTTAATATGAAGATTAAATTGACTTTTGAAACTAACTTGATGGTTTCCAATAATTATAAACACTTGATAATTTAACTATCAAAGTAACTTTAAAACAAATTATATTTCAATGTAGTTAGTAGCGTAATAAGAAATTTATAGTATACTTATGACTTAAAATAAAATGCACAGCAAGTGTAACCAAGAGGTTCAGTCTCAAGACGAGACTTAGTCCTCTCAAACAATTTATATAAATTTATCCACACCCCGGATCGGGGTAAAAAATAGTGCAAACATTGTCCAGGTTCAAATACCTCTACCACAGTTCTACATGGGAAAATAAACAACAGCTCACATCTTTCCAAGTCTTACTCGACCTCTACCACTATCCATAGTGGGAAACAAGGGAGTTATAGAGTTTGAATGAGGATTTAAGAATCCTCCATCTTAGCTTAGGAGATAGTGTGTGTGTGTGTGTAAAATAAATAGGGTATACACACTGCTCGAAATGTAAATAAAAGAATCACTAGAGTAAGTATGAAAGAGTTTAAAAAATCTTTAGAGATTTGAAGTGAAACTCTGGACTCATTTGATTGGTCAGAAAAGCTTCTGATTCCTTCTATGGTTTTTCTTCGGAAAACATAGTATCGTTTCCTTGCTTGGTTCTAGGTTTAGCTTAGAAACCTGAGTGCATGAAGTGTTTCATATAGTTCGTCACTCATGATACAACTTGTGTTCTCCTCTAGAAATCAATTGCTTCGTGTATGTCTAGTGATCTCTATTTATGGATGTATCCTTTTCGTTTTTTTGAATGGACCGCGTTTCAATGCTGGTAAGGCCTTGTCCTTTTTACCCTTCGTTTTACTTCTTAGTTCCTTGATTCTTTCTCTTTTGCTACGTCTTTATCTTCCATTTTATACATTTTCATATCCAGAAAAAAGGAATTATTACCTTTTGGATGGGTACTCGGTATGGTTCTCTAACATCCCAGAAGATATCCTTAAATAACATTAACTGCATTAAAAACATCAACTGTAACTGTTAGCTTAATAGATAAATAATATTGAGAGTATAGAGTATGACTGGTTGGTCAATCATTAGTAGCCTTCTGTTGGTAGATTTGTATGGTGGAATTTTTGTATCAGTGAACTTCTATCGGTAGCTCATGATATCGATATCTCTTACCCTCTATATCAGAAGCTTTTGGTATCGGTATCTTTATATACTAGTGACTTCATTCTATCAGTAGCTCTTGATATGTCGGTAGCACTGCTTTGTATCAGCAGATTTATTCTATATTGGTGACTCTGTATATCAATAGCTCTTGGTCTATCGATAGCTCTGGTCTATCAGTAGCTCTGCTTTGTATCAGTGACTATCTGTATCGGTAGCTCGCTTAGTTCTAGTGATTATGTGTATCGGTAGACTTATGCATATCGGTATCTCCAATCTGTACTATCAGAAGGCTTGTTCTATTAGTAGCTATCTTTATCGGTGACCTTGTTCTATGCTTACCGGTAGAATTATACATATCGGTAGCTTTTTGTATTAGTGGCCTTAGCTTATCGGTTACTCTGTCCATCAGTATACTAAGTCGATCGGTAGGCTAAGTACTGGTAGCTCTGTATCAATAGCTATACGCAGATCTGTGACTTAACACTTATCTGTTTCATGAAAAACATATACGATTGGTTTAGAATTACTTCAGAACTCATATGAATACGGATAAACATTTATTAACATATTTCAAGGACTATTTTAATATTATTATCACCTTTATAATAGAATATCATAGATTTAAAGAATTAATATATAGATAAACATTAATTGGGATTATCAAAGTATTTGAAAGCATAATTGGGATTATATAAACAGGTGAGTTCGATAGAAATTATAGGATATTTAATGGTATTAAATATCATTTTTTCCAAAATATGAGCACGATTCATAAAATAAAGAATTATTTATAACCATTTATTTTTTTGTGTTTTTTGATCATTATAAACTAGTTTTGTCTTACGAATTAATATTTTGTATATATAATGGAAACATAATATTAAATAATATTTATTATATATATTAATGTCTTTTTTAACCATAAATTTTTTTTTATGTCCATCCTTGATGGATGAACTGAAAAATAAAATCACATCGTCAACGAACATGGTAAATTAGCAACTCACGGATGATGTTTTCATTTTAGTATAAAAGGGGAGGAGAATAAAATTGATGATAGATATACCATTTACATAATAATATTTATGTATATATATGATACAATATTTATCAGGTATTTTTTAATATAGTTGTGAAATGGATAATAAATTAAATGAAAATGAAAGAAAATTTAAAGAATAAGAGGGGACTTTACCTCTTGAGTTCATCTTCATGAGAACACCCATAAAGAACATTAAAATGGTATGTTGGTTGAGAAAAGTAGGACCTGAATGTTGGGGATAGGTTTGGGAGAGGTATTTTTTAGACATTAGTTGATCATCTAGGCTTTAGGGGTGTTGGGAGAAGATGTGGTGAGGGGTGGTATTTATAGTGTGGGAGATGGGTGTTTTTTGATTATTTAATTTTTTTGTTTATTATTATGGAATAAGAATATGAATAGTGATGATTATTGAGACTAAATATAGTAAATAATGCATTTTATTTCAATCCAATTGGTTCTTACCTCATCCATTCATAAGCCATGACTCAATAAATAATGTATTTGGCTAAAATGTTAAATACCAAAAATTATTATATTTCACTATTCACATAAAAAATCAACTATTTTAGAAAAGTCACAAAGATTCAGGCAAACCATTTTTTGAAATTTAGAATTATGATATGGTTTCCATTTTTTGAAAGTTTTTTCTATTTATTATAAATTTAAATTTTAAATAAAATCCCCATTTACTCGAAAAAAGCATATTTTAAATTTATAATTCATTTTATGACACTTTCAAAAATTAAATAATGTGTCGTAAAATTATATTTTCTTAACTAGAAATAAAAATAATAAAATTTTAACCTATTTCATGAGAGTAATTTTTTTAAATAATTATTCTATTTATAAAATTATGAATAAACATTTATGTTTCACAAAAAATAAATATCCTTAATTTATCATTTTTAATACAATTATTAACATATTCCCTAAAATAAATATATTTTATTTTAATTCATAAGATAGTTAAATTATATTTATACTTTTATATTTGAGATATAATGTAAATCATTAATATAATTTTTGTATAATGGAATTAATAGTTTACAAAAAATCAATATTTTTCACTGTTCCTTATTATGTAAATATTTTTAGAAGAAAAAAACTTTCACCCTATTATAATTTAGACATTCCAATTTTAAAAATGTTTTTTATTTTTTCAATATAATTTATAAATTTTTCAAAATTAGTTTCAAAAATAGTATTCCATTAAAATGATGTAAAAATGCCTTTTGAAAGTATATCCTATCAATGCATAAAATTGGATTAATTATTATCTTATACCTATAAAATCATTTGGGTTAAATTAAAATAATTTGTTCAAATATTTAATAAATAAATTTCATAAATTTATTTATAATATTAATTCAAACTAATTTAACGTGTAGGTTAAAAAATGATGATTTTAAAATAATTATATTTAATTGTACATCAATGATCATATAAGCGTGTTGTTATGTAAAACCTATGAAATCATAGAAATAAAATTTAAAAGTATACATACCAAAAAAATATTGGTCTGTTAATTATTTATGAGCTTTTAGTATGACCCTTGTTATTTTTAATAAAAAATGTCAATTAAAAATAAAAAGACACACATTGAGTCATATTTCTCACCCGATGAGTAATATTGTGGTGTGGATGATTCCTAAGCATCAGAAATAACATATGGAAATTTTTCATAAATTATAAAAAAAATCAATTTTGGTTTCTCAGTTTTTAGTGTGTCACATGAGTTTTTTTTCTGAAATTTCATTTGAAACTAGAAACACACACTTTGAGTCATACCAGTCCCATAGTTTGTCAGACTGACATGAGACTACTTATTAAATTTCACAACATACTTATTAATAATTATCCTAAATTATAAATATAATCAGATTGTGGTTTCTTTTTTAGTGATTGACACACATTTTTGAACTAAAATTTCAATTTTAAATCAATAAGAGACACTTTGAGTCATACTATTCTCACCTTTTGTATGATTTTGATGAGGAAGATTCCTAAAAATCAAAAATGACTTATGGATAATTTTTTCTAATGTATCAAAATAATCCAAATGGTTTTGATTGATTTTCAGTATGTCACTTCTTCTTTTTAATAAAATTAATGTCAAATTTAAATGAAAAGACACATGTGGAGTTACAATAGTCACACCATGCATCAGATTGAGGTGGGGTTAATTCAAACATGTCACAAATGTCTTATGGATCTTTTTCCTAATGTATCAAAAAATTATGATTTCGTGTTCTTAGTTTTTAGGATGTCACCTTTTCTTTTTACTTAAATTAATGTCAATTTTAAATTAAAACACACAGTTTAGAATGTCATTTGTGTTTAGAAATAAAATATCAATTATAACAAAAACATATAGCCTATGTAATATTGAGAAAAACAATAATTATATTGAGGTATAACTGACTGAGTGTGAATTATTTTTTTCATTAAATTATAAGAAAAAAGCCAAAAAAAATAAATAACATGTTACATTCAGATGGAAGAGAAACCTCAGGATCCCTAAAATACAAATTTTTTGGGCATCATGTGGTTTCTTCATCCATCATAATGTATCATGATCTATCTTTTATGGATTGTTTCTGAATATTGAAAGAAAAAGTGACTTCCCAAAACATGTATGAAAAAATAATTATAAGATATAAAATATAAGTAAATTAACATAAAAATAGCCGATAAAATGATGAAAAATTAGGTTAAATAAGTAGTAAGAATTCACCTTTTTATGATTCTTTTATACATTCTTGAACCATTTACTTGTATAAATTATTTCAGTTTCATCCTTGAAGTCTAATATTACACGATCATGAGAATATTTGAAAAAAAATCCCCATCCTGAACACAAGAATCCACCTATAAAAGAAAATAATTCTTAAGTTAGTAACACTAGAATGAAATTATTTTAACATAAATATGAAACCAAAAATTAATATTCAAATTGAAACTGAAACCATTCATTTTAATTTATAATGGGTACACTAGGTATTTGATTTATTTGATGAACATGGTACATGGGTGATTCTTCCTTCTTATCTAATACATTTCTTTATGATCTCTATGAAAATTAACAAAATAAGTATATGATAGAAATTCTGGGGAAATTAACTAAAAAATTAGATAAAAGGGTGAAAAAACAACTAAATAAGAATTAATGAGTCACATCAACATGGTATATTTTTACATTCTCATTTCAGGTAAGATGCCTATTCTTTTCTAATAAAATCTATTTCATCTTATGATTATAATGATTTTTGAAAGTCATAGTAGTACTGGAAATACATAAATACACAAATGATCAATAAATATTTTAAATGAAATTGTAATTATCTTTGAAAATACCTCTTTGAGGATGCTTATTTATTGATGATATATGATATATCTTATATATTTACATACATAAAAAAATTCATTTGTTCTTTTTGGACACTGTTAAAAAATTGTGATAAATAATAAAATTTTATGTGTTTTTTGATAGCGAAATTTTATTATGTATACCCTCATACTTATCCACCTATAGAAGTCGATATTCTAATAGTGAGCATATATTTTCCTCATTCAATTCTTTTCATGATATTTAAACACCACCTTATCATAATATAATTCTCATTCAAACATCATATAAAATATATAGACTGAATTTTAGTCCTAAAATGATGGATACAGTGCATTAAAAATTGAAAAACATCATCAGGGGTGGTTGGTTTGTTCTGTATCAATTCATTTAGTTTAGAAAATAATTATTTGGAGTATCTAAATTGACATAAATGAGTACCCAATGATTCCAATAAAACAAAAGGGATTATGTAGTAAAAATAATGAAAATATATTTAATATGAATAAATTATAGAGTTTTACCCCTCCATCATTTGTATTAACAAGATTTTTTTATTTTTATGTCTTCATTCAAATTATATGGATATTTTTTTCATTAGTGCATCAATTTTAACTAAATACATTTTGGTATGGTTTATAGAAGTGACGTGATGAATAATGAGTCTATATTTATATTCATGGGGAAAGACATTTAATAGGAATTCATATATATGCCAGAAGAACATATGGATTTTATTTCATCATAATTAATATAGTAGACCAGATATTGGAAAAAATATTATAAAATTCCCCTAATCTATACAATTACAACTAATACATATATCCATTCATACATGAGGATTAAATTTACATTATCAAGATAAATTATGTATCAAATGTAATCTCCGTACAATTTTTCTTCAAAATAAACTATGTGATTGCTCCCAATTTGTAATTATTTATCCACAAAAACATTCAATTTTAGTAAATGTAGATATTTAACTAGTAGGGAAATTGTTATTTTTAAAGATCATTTAGATTGGTTGGCTGATCATTTATATGGTTTTTATTTTACCTTTCATTTTACCCCTTCCCTTTATCTATCTGTAATTATATTCTTTTGATTAGACCTTTTTCATTAATAAGGTGATGGGTAGGTGTTTATATATATAAATTTAAATCATTTTCACCATTTTTAATATTAGTATAGGAAAGGTTTTAGTTTCTACCTGATTTACATACCGTAGAAACAATTATGAGAATATTGATTACCTTATCTAACATAGCTCTTTAAGGGGAATGTCTCTCTTTAAATATCATGGGGATGGGGTTGGGGGATCTTCATAGATTAGTATTTCTTGATTTATTTCTTATCTTGGATCCCCCATTAACATTTTCTAGAAACTCATACATCCAATGAAATTATTTTTCAAAGGTATCTAATCATGCATGCATCTCTTTGTTTTTTTTTATCTTTTTCCTCATATTCTTTTCATTTCACAAAATATGTTCCAAGTGCCACCGAAAATCCTTCACCTCTAACATAACCATACTATTATGATAGCTTCATGGATAATGATAGTATTTGTTCATCTCAAAGTGTTTTTTATGATTCCTGTGTTGAAGTTGGATAAAAACATAGAAAAATAAGTAATAAATATTATGTTTTATTATTGATTTAAAATAAATTCCAATTTTTTTCATGTGATGCATACCCCGTATTTATTTTTAGAACTTTTTTGTTGTTTCAGAAATAATAATTTATTAGTTAATGTGATTAATACAAATATTTTTAGATAATGTATTACCAGACACAACGTACTTGAAAAGATAACTCCTCACGATGGCCAGTGTAATCATCCATTGATTTTGGGATTATCAATTGTGCATAAATATGATGTGGGTGTGGGTTTATTTTCCCTTCAATATCATAAAGATGATGTTTGGTTACAATTAAGTGAAATATTATATGGTCCTCTCTAGAAATAATTAAAAAAAATTCGTATGGGATATATCTACTATAAATTTAATATGCCATGTATAATGAACAGTAATAAAATACTTCATTATTTTAAATTTTTTATGAAATTAAAAATGGATATAAAAATTTTACCCCAATATCGTCCCAAATAATTATCTTAATAATGGGTAGAACATGGTTCCCTGAAGCTATATTAGTCGGCACACATTGTCAAGTGATGATCCCAATGAAACTACTGAGCATGGCCTTATTAGGGTTAACGAGATGGCTGCATGTATTCAATCCAACCTTGAATTTAATGCCTTATCTCTCTTCCTTGAAAATGTTTATAAAAACTATCACACCACAACACTCCTATTTGTTATGAGACATTATTTCTTCCATTTATACCATTTCCTTGGGTCAAACAATATTATTTTATGATTCCTAAATATTGGATGCAATAACATGTGTATATGGTTATTGTCCCTTTATATTGGAAGTTGTAGTAGGTTGAAAAACCAATTGTCCTTCCTGATTGGGAACATCAGCATGTCAAGAAGTCATTAGCTATAAGAGTAGCTTAACATTTAATTTAGATAACAAAAATGCAGTAGTGAATAGATAATAACATGAGGAAATGCAATGTATATTTCAAAAAAAATTACATGATTATTTAAGTCTATTTTCCTATTGGTTGAAAGGATTTGAACCCTATATCGAGTTTCCAAATCCCCTCATTGTGGTATCTTATTACATAAAAGACCTTTTCAACATTAGGACTTCTATGAAATGATTGAAAATTACTAATTAAAGGGTTATCCTTGTTTGAATTTTCATATGACCCTTCAATGGTATTGATCAGTAACTGAAAAATTGACCACTTTCGGTTTGCAGGATCTAGAACATAATATACATGTACTACATATTATTTTATTATAAATGAGTTATCCTTATAACCTTCCTTACTTAAATCCACTTTCCTGAATCCCCATTAATCCATTTAAATATAAATCATCTTATCAACCCACTTGAATTGAAAAAATAGGAACATTAAATGTTGTATAATCCATCTCTTCTATTGTTTTGATGATTCCAATGTATTAAATATTCTCCTCAATTGGATATCCATCCATGGTACCAGATACAAGTATATATTTGGCCACAAGTGTTACTCCACTATTTTTCAAGGTACTGTCTTCGTCAGGTTCATTTCTATAGAACTTATAACTAATAATTAAATAAACATTATAAGATAATATAGTCACATTTGGTCCTCTGTCTATCCATTAAAGTTATTCTGAAATTGAAACTAAATTTTCATATGACTGCATGAAAATATATTCTCAAGTTTATCCTATAAATTTTGGATTATATGTTCTTGGTACTATATTTTATCCCTTTATGGATTAAAATTCCTAATAATACCATTGTGGGTTTCAACATACGCATAATCCTATAAAATATTTTGCAAATAATAATGGTTGGCCAACTCCCGATCATTAGTTTTGATTGAAAAAACAATTATTCTAGAAATACCTTCTCCCATATGC
This sequence comes from Viscum album, assembly GCA_963277665.1. Taxonomy (NCBI): domain Eukaryota; kingdom Viridiplantae; phylum Streptophyta; class Magnoliopsida; order Santalales; family Viscaceae; genus Viscum; species Viscum album. Next base: position 1,059,270,553 of record OY728120.1, on the reverse strand, counting down.
AACTGAGTTTGATCATATTTTGGTATAAAAATGCATTCCACACTGGATTGGAATTCAATAAAGAATTCAACAACTTCATCAATAATATATCACTCAGAAATTCAACCCTCTCGCTGACTATAATGTTGAACACAACCTATCAAAATAATCATGTACTATTAAATGAGGTGCATAAATCTATAATGTAAAAGGAATAATAGTCAAACATCTCTAACCAATTGAAAAATCCAGTGAACCGTTATATCATATAATGCTAGTGGTAATAAACATTAAATCCATAAGCTTTTATGGAAATTACTTTTTCGATAGTTGAAAATTTAACCGGGTCTAATACATTGCTACATATAACGTTGAAAAAAGAAACATAGATTGTTTAATGTATGATAGACATTCATGGAAATAATTCAATGTAAATATACATGCATTAAATCATGAATCAAAACATGACCATCATGGGATTTCATAACCTTTAGATTTAAAATCAGGCATTGATACAATATTCACAACATTTGATGAATACCCATCTCAAAACATTATGACATTCAAGAAGTTAGAAACTTGATATATCCTCTATCTAGAAAGATTGTAAGAAACTGGAGGAAGATAAGATTATTTTTCACTCTTCATTGGTTGAAACTCAACTTGTATTCCCATATCAATCATTCCCAACCAAGCCATAATTACATCACTAATTTAAGGGTGTGTTTAGAAATAATCCAAGGATACGATCACATACATTTTTTTCGACATTCATAACATCAAGAAAATGTATGACATACAAAAATATCCAGTATGGTAATTCAAAATAACTGTTCTCTTTTTCCAATCAATTTTCATAAGCTTTTTCACAAAAAAATCCAAAACAAGTGTCCATATATTTTATATTCAAAAATATTTGATCCGCTATTTGTAAGGATGGTGTTATGTGTTCATATAGACTCCCAAAAAATTATTTCTTCTAAGATAAGTACTAAGGTTATCTGGGTAACAATCAAAGATTTCCTAGAAACACAGTCTTTATTGAATGTTTCAAACTAATTAACTATATACCTTGTTCACAAATGGGACATCCTTGAGTTGAATTAATTTTATATAATATCAAATTTACATAAGAATTAAATTAATTTATCAACATGTAAAACATTGCTCTCAACATGAAATTTTCATTTCATTAAGAATCATAAAATGTACAACCTAAATTCCATAATATTTTCAAATCTTTGATCAGTGGATTTAAATAAACATCAAAATCATTAGTCACTTTTTTTGGTCCTAATATAATAATAGATAACATAATGAATTTTTTTATATATGAACATAGATTCAAGTTATAATTTAAAAAAATAATATCCCATGTAGTGTGAGTACTAACGTGAAACCAAAAGGATTCACATTATTTGTAGATATTGAAAGACAATGGTTTCCTAACTTATTTCCAAATCCATGATACACATGATCAATTATCTTACATTTAGGAGTGTATTCTATGTGGAGAAGTTTTACATATTTATTTATTTTATCTACATGTCACATCAATTTCCTTATAGTCTCCTCACTTCTAGGTAAGCGCCATAGAAATAGTACAGTTGTAAAGTACTATAAAAATTTCTTAGAAACCCATTCATCATTCAGGTATCAAGAAGAACCACACTTTGGGAGTTATTTTAGAGGTTTTTGGTCCTTGGGAAACCATATACAATCATTTGGACAAGAATTTATTCATTCAAGGATCTTTCCCATCAAGGATAGCATTCGTTTCGCATCATTTGTTTGGATTGGAAGTTCATTATCTTCTAGGAGAATATCATTCAACATATCAAAAAGATAAGTAAAACTAGAATAACTTCATCTATTTATTGATTTTAAATTATACTACTTTAGTACGGTTGATAATGTTTCGTATTTAGTGAAAGCATCATACAATGGAATCTTTGGAAAACTATTTAACTTTCAAACAATTTTGGAAAATCCCAAAGTTCATATTCAATTTTCATTATCACTTCCTCAATATAAAATTAATCATCATTAAAACATATAATAACATCCTAAATATAGTCTTCTTCATTTTACTCACTTTTAATCATATTATATGATCCATAAAATGAAGTGATATCCCAGCCAGTAGCTACATTCACTTTTCCCTTGTTTTTTCCAACATTTATAAATTCAATGTATTTCATGACAGATCAAGTCTTCTTCTGACTCCTCAAGAGTAATTAGTGTTGAATAATAATAGGATAAATAAAGATAAAGGATTTGAGATGGGTTTTATATGTGATCTTTTTCAACCATTAAGAACTCTTTCACCCCATATTCATACTCTTTGTCATACAGTTGATATCCATCAATTATCTATTATTGTCCATGCTATTTTATTTGGTAATATTAATATTAAAAAAAATTAATACACTAAAGTGGGACTTTCAAAAAAAGAAGATACCAATATTTTAATATTTTATATATTTTAATCATGTTATAAATGAAATGGTTAATTGAATTACAGAAAATGAATAATCCACTAGTGGTCAGTGTTATCCTCTGAATTCATCCACAAAGTACACTGGTACCTGGTATAATTACCTAGTATTTTCATACATGGTTATTACATCTTTTTAGATAAATATTAATTACATTACACAAAAACATGCTCAAGGAATCTAATTGTTTACTACATTTGAAAACATGGAAAAAACTTCTAGACTGGTAATTTTTTTTGAAAATACGTAATAAATATCTTCCCTTATCATACTCCTACTTAAAACGTTTATTTTTACCTTTTGGAAATAAAACATAAGAATGTATGAGCTCATATTCTTAGTAATAGTAAACATGGAATATATTTAAGAATAACGTGAGTATAAGGGTATGAAAATATGGTCTTAACATTTTAAAAACAATTCCTTTTATATCAAAGATCATAATCTTGAATCATGGAATTAATTTTTATAAGTTCATAAGACATTGATCAAAAGATAATCAAAGTAGATGGGCCATGAACGTCTGACAATGGCATAAGGCATTGAATTTTTGGTATAAACATGTGCATAAAATATCTTATTTCAATTATACCTGCCAATAAATTCACAGTCTGTTAATCTTGGGATAATAACCCATGTATTTACTACATGATTAGGATGACCTCTCATGTATTATTTTGTTTCAAGATTAGAATTACCTCCCATATACCCACTTGTTATAGGATTAGGGTGACCTCATGTGTACCCTCTTATTATGGGATTAGTATAACCTTCTGTTTACCCTCTTATTGTGGAATTATGACGACCTCGAATTTACCCTCTTGTTGCAGATGAAGGATGGCCTCTTGTGTACACTATTATTGCAGTCTTAGGATGACCTCCCATGTACCCTCTTATTGCATGATTTGGATGACCTCTTGAGTAACCTCTGATCTCATAAAACATTTATTATTATCCAAATCATTTAAATGAGTTACATATCCCTCCCTTCAAAAAATGAAATCAAACATACATGTTCCACAATATTAAAAATCAATCATCTCATTAGAAATCATGAAAAGAAATAGTTTTCATAAAAAAATCCTTGGTTACCAAATTGAAAATTAACTAGAATAATAAAAATAATTCAAGAAAAAAATAAATCATTAATTGAAAGGATATTAATGATATATTTGGATTATATCCCCAAAAATTCATGATTAAGACATACGGATGTTATCTTATATAGAAAATAATTTTGAATTATATTTGTAAAAACATTCATGAGGAAAATATACTTTCTACATTGGAAACACCATGTTAAATCATAAAACATTAGTCAAAACTTATTAATTTAAAAAAAAATTAAATAATACAAAATAATCTTTGAAACCATTTTACATATGTTTAAAATCCATTTTTTAAAAATTCTTAAAAGATCATCAAAACAATTAGTACTAGATTTTTAGAATACATTCTTTTGAAGGAATGTAGATTTATGACCGAAGGGAGAAAAAAATAACATGAAGATTTAAATATCATGTAATTAATCTTATTCATGATAAAAAATAAATAGTTTGTATATACCACATGTAAAAGAATTTTGGAGAATAACATAAAATGTGTCTCCAAAAAAGGAAAATTGAGACAAAATAATCATACCGATTTGGTAAATTTTGATCTATTTAACCCATTAAAGAGAGATCATAATATGGATATTTAAATACTCATAAATATAAGGATAAGGAACATATAATACATTAATATATTTTATATACACTACACACACTAAATGAGGGGTGAATATGAGATAAGTCTCGTAGAAATAAAAGTGAGAGAATAAATTCCGTAACTTTAATTCCTGACGTCCTCAGGAACACACTAAAACATCATTTACAATAGATATATGTTTAATATACATCTAACATATAACCATATTCATATATATTATATCAAAAAAATGATGACTTTATATTGATCATTTATTATAAATTCTATGTTAAAGATATGATTTAGGTAATAACCGCTTTGTTTTAACTTGGTATTATTGGTCCCCTAATTTAGATCATGATTTGATCATATAAAAATTGATAATAATTATATTAATATATATAGTATATAAATATATTTATATTGATTTATAAAATTTATATATAGGAAATAAAATACTATACTTATGGGGACAATATGTCGTACGTATGAATGAATGCTATTTTAATTTTCATATCGTATCAAAATAAAGAAAATTATTAGAAATATTAAAATTGGAGAATAATTTTTAGGTCATATATATCACATATTTTTATTAAAACAATCGTTAATACATTCCATTTATGTTGCAAATGAATCACATCGCTTTACAATGCATGTACACACGAATGACATTTTTGTATTCATAGAAAATGGAAAACATAAAAGTATGTGTGATATAAAAATTAAATAATCCTAATAACAACATAAAAATAATATATATAATATATAAATAGTAAATTTTTCATTACTCATAACCTTTAAAAGAGGGAATGGATGACTGGACTACATCAGTTTGTGAGGCGGTAGTCCATCGTACATAGGAACAATGATTTTGTATCCCATTTGATGGAAGTGTGTGGGAGTGTTGGTAGAACCATTGATAAAAAAAATCTTATTATATTAATTATATTATGTTTATTATATAAAAAATAATTAAAAATAATTGAGGGGGTTCACGGATGAAATAAACAAACTTTCATTGATGAACATAACCTCTTTTTGGGTATGTTCTTTTAGGTTTCACTAAAGGAATTCCTTGGTTGGATTTATTCAAAAGTGTGGGATTATTGGATGATGTTAGGGAATTTTGGAGGATAATTTAACATAGTTTTTGTGAAAAAATAGGTTATTATGTGTGATGAAAAAAAAATATGAAGTGCCCTTTTATAAGAGAGGGAAGGGGCACTTTTAGAATTTCTCAAAAGAATAATTTATAATAAATTTAAACTCAATAGAATTACCTCCAAATGGAAATTTATTCAGATATAATATGGGATAGGGTGATAATCCCATCGACAATTATATAGGTTTTGGTGAAATTTTAAACCATATAATTTTGAATAACCCTTTGTTAACCTATTTTAATTTTAACCGCGGTAACAAATTGTTTGATATTAAAAGGTTAAGAGTATTATTTAAAAAGTGTAAAATTAACCTTAAATGGAAAATTATTGATATTTTTGGACATAATTGTTCTTATTTGTACTTATTTACTATTTTATGATTTTTAAATAATATAGTAATATTTTTTTATAAAATATCATTACTATCAATTTTGACACTATTCATAAAATTAACATTATGAAAATAAATACAGATAGCTGAATTTGAAGAAAAATTAATAAACCCCTAATTTGTTATATGAAAATATAAAATTATTTTTTTACCTTGATTAAGTCAAAATTAAATATTCTAAATATTTTAATTATCATTTAATTTATCATTTCATTAATTAAATAATTACTGCATCATCATTGTGTAATTATTTATGAAAATTTTTTCTTAGCTAAAATTTTAAAAAATAAATTTCCATGATTTTGGTAAACATTTTATATTTAATAATAATACATATATTAAAAATGTATTTCCATTTAACCCCATATTAAAAATATAATATTTATTAAAAGTATGTGTTTGACATTTTTTCACTCTCTATGATTTTAATGATATCTAAGTCATTTTCTTGGACATGTTTCCATTATATATTTAAATTTAGAATATTATTATTAATGGTAAAATTAAAAAAATATAATAATTTTTATCAATGTTTTGGGGTTATGATAATATCCATATCACTTTATTTTTTACCTAAATCACCGAATTTTACCCTTTACCGGGGTAACAAAAAAACCAACTATACTATTAATATTGACCAAAAATGAAAGGGAAATATTTAATAAATATGAAACATATGATTCAAAATATATAATCCATTTTCCAATATTCAAAGCATCTAAGTAGAAAAAATTAATATTAAATTATACTAATAGATGGGGAGAGAAAACATGATTTTTAGATAACAAAATTCAAAATATTGAAATGATTATATATCAAAAATCATTTTGAAATTAATTCTAATGACCTAAATTCGAACGAATAATTTTTTTTATAATTATACTTCAAAAAAATCAATAATGTAATTTAATACTATAAATTATTTAGTTAGAGAAGTTACCCTCAATTTAAATTTAATATTTTTTATTATTCATCAAAATATGAAACTTATAAGAAAAATACCAGAACTTCATAAAAAATAAATTTTGATATCATAATTTCAATAATGAATTCTATTTTTTAGATATAATTTATTAATGTTCTCATTTTTTTTAAAACCAGTACGCCTTTATGGAGAGATAAAACTACTTTTAAAAAAATATAGCTTTTATGTATAAAACTATATTTATTTTTATATCATGTATAGAATACACATAGTATGAAGGTTAAATATTAAATTGAAAATTGTCTATATATATATATATTTATATATATATTCATATAATCCAATAAGAGTGATTTTTTTTTATTTTATTGATATAAAACACACTTGTGCGCATTTAAATAGATTTTCAGAAAATCATTTCATTTTTTCTCAAAATGGGGTTTATATTCATTTATACATAATTATTAAAAGAATTATATATACATATTTAAACTATAATTTTATAAATCATGTAATAATATTTATAATGTACTTTCTAATGTCTAGGTTATAATTATCTAGTTTAAAAATAGTAATAATAAAATAATATTTCATAGAAACTTTGTGTTGTGTGTAATAAAATATAAACTGGTGTTGTGTGTAATGAAATACATAAATGTATAAAATTAAAAAAAAATACACTATAAAAATATCAAGGTGTAACACTATACCACCTTAAAATGAATTTATCCCTCCAAATTCTATCAGGGTCATCAATGTCTTAATACATGAAAGTTACTTTCATAGAATCCCAGATAATAAAATTTAATACTAAAACATCCTTTTAAAAATAATTTTTGAAACATAATGGTTACATAATGTAACTCATAACAAAGATTACACATTGGATAAAAAATGTGTAAATTAAAAACGTGGACATAGAAGAGAAAACTAACTTTGAAGTTCTGATGGATAGTAATATAGAACATATTATAGATATGGTTAATGACCACAAAACCCTAAACCAAATAGGTATGAAAACAGTCATTAATAAAATCACTAATGATGATAATAGTCTAAAATTTCATTTCAAAATCCATTGAGAAGATATGATTTCTTAATTTCATCAGATATATATAATCTCACTCTATGGTTGTGCGTTGATCAATTTTTTCTTCATTATCTTATTCCAACAAAAGATGAAGACGAAATTGTAATGCCTGAAGAACTAGTGGATCAAAAGATCCATAATTGGATGATATGTAATTCCTTCCTTCACTAGTTATCATAAAAAACAAATAGTTAGAACATGTTATCCAATATTAATAAATCCTCATTTTAGAAAACATCAATCTATAAAAACTCATCCAAATTTCATCATAAAAATTTCATAAATAGTTACCCTTATGAACCATAAAAATTATTAAAATCCAAGAATATAAAATGAAGTTCACTAAACTTATCATTTATCCTTAAAAAATATTGTTTAATTCTTAATTTTAACATAAAAAACATGTGAAGAAAATAATCATGTATTCTCTTAAAACATGGTAACAACTTGAATTACCATAAATCCTTATTTAAAACATTTATGACCCCTTATTCAAAATATTATTGGATATATTCCATAAATATATACATGTTCTAACCATGATTTCATAAATCAAGTAATCAAATTATATATACATGTTTAAACCATAATTTCATAAATCCGGTAATCATATTCATAATCTACTTTTTAATTTCTAGGTTATAATTGTTGACTTTAAAAATTTGTAATAATAAAATAATTATTCGTAGAAACAAAGTGTTGTGTGTAACAAAAGCTAAACCGGTGTTGTGTGTAATTTAAAACCTAAAATAAATAAAATTATGAAATTATTTCATAAAAATATCATGGTTTTATATTCTAACACCATAATAATTAATTTTGCCCTCAAAATTCTCCAGGGCCATCAATGTTTTAATACAAGAAAGTTAAATTTATAGACTCCCACATAAAAAAATTAACATCAAAAACATCCTTGTAAAAATAATTTGGGAAACATAACAGTTACATAAGGTATCCCATACTAGGATTCTATATAGGATAACATATGTGGAATGTAAAAAACATAGATATAGATGAGTAAACTAACTATTAAGTTCTGATGGAGAGTAATAGAGAACATATTCTAGATATGGATAATGACCAAAAAAACAAAAACCAAAAAGGTTTAATAAAGGTAATAGATATCATAAAAATTTATTATAATTGTATAACCTCTCATTTAAACATACATTGAGAAAATATAATATCATAATTACATCTGATATATACAATATCACTCTATTGTTATGCCCTGATTAATTTTTATTTCATTATATTACTCCATGAAAATATGAAGTTGAAATTTTAATGCCTAATGAACTAGTGTATCAAAATATCCATAATGGGATGATATGTAATTCCTTCTCTAGTTATCATAAAAAACAAATGGCTAACACATTTTATCCAATATTCAAAAATCCTCATTTTACAAAACATCAATCTCTAAAACCTCATCCAAATTTCAACGTAATCAATTTCATAAATAGTCACCCTTATGAACCTTCTAAAAGATTTAAATCCAATACTATCAAAAAAAATTTACTAAACATATCATTTATCCTTCAAAAAAATTATTTAGCCCTTAATTTTCACATACCAAACATGTGACAAAAATAATCATTTATTCTCTCAAAACATAGTAATAATATGAATTGTCATAAATCCTTGTTTAAAACATTCAATCTTCCTTATTCAAAATACTATTGGATATATTACTTAAATCCATAAATTTTGAAAACATAATCAATGATATAATAATCCATTTTTCAAAAATATTTTTATCAATTCCCAGGTTATATGTACCATTCAATTTACATTATAAAAACATCATTATCATAAAATCATGAACATATTAAGGGTTATATATCCCTTAATCATGTGTTTCCGAAATAATATCATAATTTCATTAAATTAATTTTATATCCCATGATAACCATTCAAAATATTATTTAAAATAATTATTGAAAAACAAAAACTAAAAAATCTAAATATATTTCATAATTCATGAATCCAAAAACAATTCAACTATTTAACTTTATCATTATGATATTAACAAGGTTACCTCATCCAATGGCTTGATAACTCTTTCTATTCACATTTCAAAAGTAATGTCATCATCATCAGTAATATAACCAATACTTATACCACGTTTCTAATTATTATCATGATATTTCCACTTAGAGAATTAATTTTCATTATACCCATTCTTACCACATGTAAAAAATTCGTTAATTGATAGTATATTCAGAAGGATACTATTCCCATCCATTGTGTTGATGGAATTTTTTTTACCCTTTAATGTTAATTAAATTATGCCCTTATTTTCCACATTCAAAACATCTTATTGTTCCTATAATACGTCCATTTGTGTGTTTCTTCCCAAATTCATGATACAAAGGAAACTATATCCTCATTCCTCTATGGTATTCATTTCCATAATTCTCATCAAAATATTTCATTTTCTTCCTGGGTGAGTCGAATAGTTGGTTAAGGTACACATGGTTAAACATGTTCCACAAAAACTTATTAGGCTTGAACCAAATTTCATTGACTCTAGTGATCATCCCATTCAATGAATCATTGTAAAATTATTCACCACATTCAATTTTAACCCAATTTCTTTGGGTTCCTACCATTGACCAGAACTAGAAATCATAGCATGGAAAAATGTTTCTATAGTGTAAAAACACAAAACTATGAAAAATAACTTATTATATGTCTAAATTATAACACCTTATTCAATCTATGACACCATACATTTATCCTTATAGACATCCTTAGAAATATCCTTAGAAATATCCTTCAGTATCTCACAAATGTTTTTTCATCCTATTTTCCAAGTATTGATACATCATTTACTCTCATACCAAGTATAAAACATATGATTTTCATGTTATGATATTACATATATTTAGTTGAATATTATTTACATTACACTAAAACATTTTTAAGGATAATAATAGTTTAGTGCCTTTGGATACTTGGAAAAAACTTTTGGTCTGGTGATTAATTTGTAACGTCTTCTTTAAGGATATTCCCTTTATTACTCCTACTTAAAACTATTCTTTATAACCTAGGGAAAGGAAACATAATAAAGGGTGATCTCAGATGCCCTGTATGGTTAATCATGAATGATATGTAATAATAACATGAGAGTAAGAGTATGAAAACATGGGAATATCATTTTAAAATCACAACCTTTATATAAAATTTAATAATCATGGTTCTTGGAATAATTTTTTTGAAGTTCATAAGACATGGATCATAAGATAATCAAAGAATGTGATCCATGAGAGTATAACAATATAATAAGACATGGAATTTGTGGGTAATAGAAATTTTTAGAATATAATATGTCAAAGATACCGTCCAAGATATTAATAGTATGTGAAGCATGGGATAATCAAATATTCACATACTTTGGGCTTGGTATGACATCTCACATACCTTCTAGTTTCATGATTAGGATTACCTCTCATGTAACCTCTTATTATAGGATTAGGATGACCTCTCATGTACCCTCCTTTTGTGTTATTAGGATGACCTCCAGTGTTCCTTATTTTTGTGGGGTTAGGATGACCTCTCATGTACCCTCTTGTTATTGTCTTAGGATAACATCTTATGTCCCCTCTTATTGTGGGGTTAGGATAAGATCATGGGTCCCCTTTTTTCTGGATTAGGATGAACTCGTGTGAAACCTTTGATCGTAATGAACATTTTTAATTGCCTATTTCATTTGATGGAGATATAAGTCCCACATGAAACATAATGAATTCATACATACAAGTACTAAAAGATCATAAATCATTCAAAAAATCCTAAATCAGGAAAATAAATAGTGTTCATAAATATTTCATCATATCATAACTCATTGAAAAGTAAATGGATTCGTAAACACCATTACATAAAAACATAAACCATTCTGTGATGAAATATTAATGGTATACATCAATCATATCCCCATAATCGAATGAGTATCACCAATAGATGTCTCTTAGATTGATAATAATTTCGAAATATCTATTTAAAACATTTCTTGGGGAAAATATAATTTCTTCATTGAAAACAAAATTAAATAATAAAACATTTTTCAAACATTTTTGACTAATAATAACCATTAAAACATATAATGGAATATTTGAAACAAATTTATTCAAATATGAAATCCATTTTCTTGGAAATTTTTTAAATATCATATAAATTACTTTTAAAACATTTTTTGAAAACATTATTTTGAAGGAACCCTAATTTCAGACCGAATAGAAAATAACATTACATAAAGAATAAAATATCATTAAACGACTGATATTCCTGATAAAAAATTCCCATTTTTAGTATATACACCATGTAAAATAATATAGGGGAATAAAATAAGAGGTGTCTCAATGATAGAAAATTGAGATAAAATTATCTTACCAATTTGGTATTTTTTTAACCATATACACCATGAAAGTGAAATTATAAAATGGATATGTAAATATCCATAAATTTAATGATAATGATATTATGTTACATTAATTGGTTGTATATACACCACAAAGAATAAATGAGGGGTGAATATGATCTATTTTTCACAAAAATAAATGTGGGACCAGAAATCCAATTACCTTAAGTCTTGACATCCTTCGTACCCTTCATAATTTCATGTATAATAAATAAGTTTTTATTAAACATATAAAATATAACCATATTCGTCCTCTTACTTGTATCATAATTTCATCAAATAATGATTAATAACCAGGATATAAATATCACACACACACACACATATATATATATAGTGATTAAAAAATATTATAGATAGGAAAAAAAATACACCATTCATGGGGATGATAGGTCATACGTACGTAAAAACGTTGTTTTCATATTCTTATCTGATTAAGAGAATGAAGGTTAGATGAAAATTTATCATTATAGAATCATTTTTATGTAATATAAAAATCATATTTTTATTAAAACTATCCTTAACACATTATGTATAAATCATGAATGAATCACATCACTACACGAGTTAGTAGTCCATTATACACACAAACTACGCTATCGTATTCCCCCGAATGGTAATCAGGAAGTTCTGTATGATATAAAAATTCTGGAATAATACTTACAAAATAAAAATAAATATATATCATGTATAAAATGTAAATACATCATTAATACCGACAATTAAAGGTCGTAATTAAATAACTAACGACACGGGTTCTCGAGGAGGATGTTTTTAATACCCATGAATGATGATTTTGTATCCCATTTTATGGAAGTGTGTATGAGTTTTGGTAGAAAAAAAATATAAAAAATCTCAGTATATTTAGGATTGTTTTTTTATTCTATAAAAATTAAATAAAAATAATATAGGGGGTTCATGGAATAAACAAAACTAAAATGTATGTTCAAGAACACTACCTCTTCTTCCGATGTCTCATTTTTGTTTGCAGCAATCAAATTCCTAGGTTGGATTTCAGCCCAAATGAGGGGTCCTATGATGAAGGTTGGGAATTTTGGAAGATATTTTAATATAGTTTATTATATCCAAATGGGTTATGATGTGTCAAGAAAAAATAATAATTGGTATCCTTTTATATGAGTTGGGAGACGCACTTTTGGAATTTTTCAAGTATTTGATATATAATAAATAAAATCTCAATCCAAATACATTAAAATGGTGAGTTATTCATAGATAATGTGTTATAAGGTGATAATAATATAATAAATTTATATTTTAGATAGTTTTTTGTGTAATGTTAAACATTTACTTTTTGATTAACCTTTAGTTAACTTATTTTAATTTTAACTATGTTAAAAAAAATTGATATAAAATGGTTGAGAGTTTTAATTATAAATTTTAAATTGACCCATTAATTGAACTTTTATGATATTTTCAAACACAATTTATCCCCTTTATTATTATTGATGATTCTTATATTTAATTTTTTTTAATAAAATATTATTTTCATAAAATATAATAACATTAACTTTATGAAAATCCATACGGTAAGATTAATTCAAAAAAATTTAATAAACCCCTAAAATTTCAAATTCACCAATAAAGCTCCTGGGGAACCTGAATTGACTCAAATTATATTACTTTTAATATTTATACTATCATTTAATTGATTGATTCATCAATTAAATAATTATTGCATCATTATAATGTAATTATTTACGAAAATTTATTTCTTCACAATTTTTTTTAAAAAATTGCATGATGTTAAAAGTCCGTTTATAATTCATAATAATACATATAGTCAATAATATCATCTATTTTACCCAATATTAATAATACTAAACCGATTAATGTAAGACTGTGACATTTTGTCACTATCATTGATCTTAGTAATATCTAAGTCATTTTCATTCAAAAATGTCCATTAAATAATTAGATTTAGAATATTATGAGCTCAATGATGAATTAAAATCTTCCAATAAATTTTTTTCAAGAGATGTGGTTATTTTATAGTCCTTATCCCTTTATTTTTAACCAAAATTGCATAATTTTCCCCTTTACTCTCGTATCAAAATATACCGCTATTACTATTTATATTTTAAAAAATAAAATTGATGCATTTAATAAATTTGGACTATATGATTCCAAATATGGAATCCATTTTTCAAAATTAAAAATAGATAAGAAGATAAAATTAATTTAAAATAATATCATAGATGGGGTGAGAAAACTGGTTTTTAAAGTGTAAACGTTCGAAAGATTGAAATATTTTAATATCCAAATTCAATTTAAAATTGATTAAAATGAATTAAATTGGACTAAATGATATAAAATAGATATTATTATTATTTAAAACCAATCAAAAATATAATTTATCACTAAAAATTATTTATATGAAAAAGTTGTTTTTAAATTAAAATTTAGCATTTTTCATTATTCATCAAAATATAAAAAATGTTAGAATAATAAAAACAATTCAACCAAAGTAACATTTTATTTACCACTTTCAAAGAATAAGTCAATTTTTTCTTATATAATTTATAAAAGTGTCAAATTTTTGTTTTAAAATAATTGTTCCTTTAAAATTCTATAAAACTTCATTTAAAAAAATTCATTTTTAAGCACAAATTTTGATTTAATTTTATATTATGTATAGAAAAACATTGGAATGATGTAGAAAATTAGATCCAATAATATATATATATATATATAGTTAATATAATCCTAAAATATTGAGTTTTTTTATTTTAATTGTATAAAACAAAATTGTGCGCATTTAAATAGTTTTTTAGAAATAAATTAAATTTAATTTAAAAAATGGATTATATTCATTTTAACATAATTGGTCAAAGAATTATAAATTCATTTATAAACTATAATATAATAATAAATTTAATCTTTTAAATTACCACCATTCTAACTACTATGTTATAATTGTATTATATAAATAATTGTTATAAAGAAAATTTATTTTGTATGAAATTAGTGGTCCATGTAACACAAGCTAATCTGATGTTGTGAGAAACACAATAAATCAAATAAATCAAATTTAAAATTAAAAATATATCTCAAAAAATTATCATGGTTTTATACCATGAATATGATGCCTACTACTTAGGGATGTTTAAGAAACATTGGGGAGTGTCTAGAAGAGATAGGGGATGAGTCTCAGGAGAGAAAATGCAATAATAATTGTTTAGGATATAAAACATATGAGGATGATAGTTATTAATACATTTTTTCCCTCAAACTCATCCCCTTAGATGATAAATCAAATCAGAGAGAAGTTGTTGGGGACTCCCCTAATTAAAACTATGCTGGTTATATTCGATGCAAAGTAGGTTTTGGTGTTTTAATGGGGATAAAAATTAATTCAACTTTTTTGGGAGTGAGGTCGCGATGGATATCTTAAGGTTTGGATAAAGTAAGTGATATGCCATTACCATGGTTATATTATGAATCTATATTATATAGGATGTGATATTTTTTTGTATCTAGGAGGTTTCTAGAAGTTAATAAGATTGTATAAATATACATAACACCCTTTATGAGTAAACCATGATCTACCGATGTAATTATACAAAGGAATGGAATAAGTTCCCCCATAGATACATTGTTGAGCCTAAAATAAAAAAAAAATTATAATTTTGAAACGCATACAACACTCTTTATAATAATACTCCCAAATTCTATCTATTATGATTTAAAAGATAAAATATTTAATATAATAATGTAACTCTTAATTAGACAATTGAATCCATTGAAAAAAATTAATTATATTACCAAAAGTTAAAATAAAAACAATTATTTACTAAAATAAATTTTTTAAATATATACAAGTTTTAAACTATTTAAAAATGAAAAAATTATATGTATATTAAAGTATAAATTACAAATTTATATATACATATATATATATATCAGTATATAATATCATTAAATAATATAGAAGTATAAAATTTTATATAATTTATAAAATAATATATATTTTAAATAAATATACATAATTTAAAAATTAATATAAGTATATATAATTATATAAAAGTAAAAATATGTTCTAAAATTATACATAATTTATAAGAAGTGGAGATGGTCCCACATCCATAAAAATTATAAAAATTGGTAGGACGAGATTTAATACAAAACTATATATAAAGTTGAGTTAGCCCTGTGCCCCAATGTCAAAGACCATCGACCCTAAACTAGTGTCGTTAGCAAAAACATAAACTGGATACAGTTCTAGGGTATCAATATAGATAATAAAAGATAAGGGGTGGATGGGGAAGGGTGAGGATATGAGGCTATTACTCAAACCATATTCAACAAGGATGATTTCTGTTTATTCTGTTCTTTGAGAAGAAGTGAAGATGCCCACATGTGAGGTGTGACTGAATAAATAGTATGATCAGAGGTTATAACATTAAAAATCATCACATACCTTAGATTTGGAGATATAGATTCATTGAGACTGTAGACCAATAGAAGCAGTAGGTGCAGTAGACAACAATGATAGGGATCTAGTTTTGCGATTGGATGAAGGTGCGAGCAGTGGCGGGGTTATGTTAGGGTTCATTTTATAATTACCCCTAAGGATTCTATTAGTTCTTTCAAATAATCAATGATAAGGGTTGTTTTATTAGTGCATTAATGGAAAGTGTTGATAAAATTGATATTTATGAACGTTAAAAAAGAGCTCATAAAACATCTCTTTTTTAGTGCTAAAATAATAAGATTAATAAAGATCTAATCATAATGAATTATTTATATCATTATATATATTGACTAAATTATATATAATAAGTAAATATATAAATATTTATAATTATAATTATAAATAATTAACTATATATATATATATAATTATAATTATAAATAAATAAATTCATAAATATTTGTACATATTTATATAATTATATATATTTATACAATTATATATATAATAAATATATTTACTATAATTTTATAATTATTAAAATAAATATATTTATATTTATATTTATATTTATAATTTTAAATATTTATAAATATTTGTATATAATTATAGAAATATATATATAATAATATAATTATATATATATTTTTTAATATATAAATTTATATATTTATAAAATTATTATAAATATACCTATTGTAATTTTAAAATATTTATAATTATAAATAAATTTATTGTATATATTTATATGATTATATTGTCGAGTACACACCTCTTTGGTATATTTATAGAATTTTATATATTTATTATTTAATTTTTTTATTATAATTTTTTAATTATTTAAATAAATATATATATATATATTTCTAATTATAATTAAATATATATTTATTTCAAATATATTTACATATAATTTATAATATTTAATTATAAATATAATAAATATATTATATATTTAAATATATTTATTATAATATTATAATTAGTAAAACATATATTTATTTACTTATAATTTAATAAACACATTTTTAAAAAATTATATATATTTATTATTATACAATTACTTATTTAAAATACAAAATTATAAAAAATCATTTGAATTGGTTAATTATATAAATTTCAAAAACATTTTAAATGTTAAAACTTAATAAATAAAAACAAAAATATATTATTCATACAAATTACAAGAAAATTGAAAATATTATATATATATATATATTCATAGTAAATAAATATATGTATAAATAAATATTTCAAAATGAATAAATATATATTTAACATTATTAATTATTTTATAATAATAAATGGATAAATTAATATTAATTTCAATATTAGAATAATAATTATATATACACACATACACAACCAAGTAGTATTTGGATGGACATCACATCACGGATGCTGGGGTTCACAACCCAACGCCTTCTTATTTAACTCTGATATATTATGTGGATGGAGTCATCAGATGATAGCATTTCTGTTGAGTGGTTGCTTCTGCGGATGTTGCATGGTGGCCCTGCATAGCTGTGGGGGTATTTTCTAGTGCGCGTTGAGGATTGCTTCCATGGGGAGATAATGTGCGGCTTGATGTGGTAGAATCTTGTGGAGTTGAAGGGGAAGAGGCCTACAAGCCTCCCTCTGATGATGTTTCTTGTAGGGGGCATCGAGCTCTATGATGGTTCACCACGGGTTAGGTGGCAGGAGTCCCACAATCATTAATAATGGCAGTGTTGCAGGTTAGTGTTGGAAACATCAGGTCTGCATTGGAAGTGGTGAAGCACTACACAAGTGCTGTGATGTTCAAAAAGTTGCAACTTGGTAATGGGATATAAATGTATAATGGGTCGATGTGATTGATATATTTTGTGGTCTCTGACCCTATATATTGATAATAAATAATAGAATGACAGTTGGTTTATCCTCTGGAGGTTGCTATGACCTAGCATCGCAACCTTTATGTGAGGTGTGAGTGTGTTTTCTATCATTGCCCCGATAAATCCCATGTTATATATTTATAAATTTGTGTATATAATTATAAATATAAATATAAATATATATTTATAAAATTGTATATATGTATATAATTATATATATTTATGTAATAATATATATTTATATATTTATATATATAATTATTAATATATAAATATATATATAATTATAAATATAATAAAAATATTTAGTATTTAAAAATATAATATATTTTATAATTAATTAAATATATATTTATATTTACATTTATATTCTTATAAAAACATTTTTTTAATCATTATATATATATATATTTGAATTATTAAAAAATATTAGAGTATAATTTTTTATTAATTGTAAACATTCATGTTTTAACTAATGTATATAAATAAATATTAATTTTAATATAAATATAACAATTCCTTATATATTAATAATATTTTTTTATTAAAAAATAATTATCCCTAAGAAGTGTGCTAATATAGATAAACATTTTTCAACACTAAAAAATGATAAAGTGTACACCCTTATTAGTGCTTTTAGCCAGCGCTGTTGAAGGTAGCCATTCTATAACCACTTTTTATTAAGCGCCAATAAAAGTAGGCACTGAATTTGCACTGATCTGTTGAAGTGATTTATTTCCAAAACCTTCTACTCGCACCGCTCGACTATCTCTATGAATAAAAATCCCCAAATCTAAGGTAAGTGCCTATTTATTTTGATTGATCCTTCAACCACACTAATTTCATCATTTGTTTCACCTCATGCGTCTTTATATGTTCTCGATGAATCATATTAATAGCATAAAAAACAACCACTTCATGCATCTTCACATCATTATTTGTCACACCACACATGTCTTCTCACATCTTAGCACACCCATCATAACATCATTTCTTACACACCAAAAAATCAAAAAAAATCACATAAAATAACCAGCAACACCTTATCCCCATAAAAAACAAATAAACCCTTACCAAACTAGGAGTCTTGTAGAAAATAAGGCATTAATTATTTAAACACATATTGTCTACTTTGAAATTTTAACATGATTTATTTGATAAATTATTGTAATCATGTTTCACCACATCAATTATAATTCTTTATTACTTAATATATTTCTAATTTTTCCATAGATTTGTGTTTTTTCATTCAATATTTCATGCATTGTTCTTAAAAATAATTTATTTAGTGTAATGTAATTTTATGATTAAAATCATGAATGGTGTGACTATAACACATTATATTATTATCATCAATTTAATTTTCATTTGTTAACCGAATGAATCATTTTATCACAATTTAACTTTCATAACATGTATGAAAATGATCACATAAATGTTGACATGATGGTGGGGTTACTTGGGTGGAAATATAATTATAAAATTTATGATTTTACTTAAATTTTTATAAATAAGTATTTTAATTCATTACAATAATGCATATTCTATAATATATTGCATTCATATTAAATATTCCCATATATTATTTTATTCAAAAGCATTTTTTTCTAAATTGTATACCAATTTTCCCTACAATAGTTTTTTTTGAAAAATTGATAGTTTTTTATTTTCATAAATTAAAATTATAGATAAATTCAAGAAGAGATCCATTTAAAGTATTTTTTTTATAGTTCTTGACTACTATATTTTTAATTTTAAGATTAAATAAATTATTGAGTGTGAGTTAACCAAATATGTTGCATCATTTAAAACATAGTTTATTTTTTGTAAATATTATCACCACTTTGTTTAATATTTTTCTACAATAAAAACTACATTTAATAAACAAATAACTCATTTGAAATTAATGATTCTTATTTTTTTGAGAGAACATATTTTAGAAAAAAACATTTTCTACATTTCAAAAATTAATTCTGATTACTACTTTTCCATAAAAACATTTTTATTAGCTTTTTAAAAGAATTTTTTCAATTAAAACTATAGTCTTTTTTATAATTTAAATAATTTTTTTCCCATTTCGTTGATAACTTTTCAATCAATCATAAAGTTAGTTATATTTATAAAATTTAAACAACTCAGCTTCATGAATAAAATTATTTGAATAATATGAAACAATTTTATTTTAATTTATAATAATGAAATAACACATATGCATTTATAAATTCTATAAAATATGATAAACAAGGTTATGATGGCCGAGACTCTATGAACCTTGTTTCAAACCTCTGAACCCAATAATTTCTAATATACGATAAATATTTCCCAAAAATCTACAACCAAACATTCAAAACCGTCATTAATATTATTTTAAAATATTAGGCCAAGAAACAATGCCACTTGAGTCGTTTTAAAACTCTATTTATATATATAATATTGAGATAAAAAACACAAGTTAAATATAAATTAAAAAATTTAAGCTAAATAGAATATATATATATATATACATATATATATATATTGCATACCTATTCAAATAAAATGATCATATATCGATCCATACCCAAATTATTTAAGAATTCTAAAACTATATTTCAAACTAGATCATTCTCCATCTCATTTCACTAATTTTAAAAAATGTAAATTTCAAAGATAAACATCCTACAGTGGAGATGTGACTAAAATATTAAAATCTATAATGTAGATGTTTTCAAATCTACTTTCAGAGATGTTATTATTTTAGTTATATAGATTTCATAGTCTCTATAGACATGAAAAATAATGTCATTTTTTTTTAAAAATGTTATTATCTCAAAAATTATAAATGAAAAATATCATTTGGAAATTGACATATGTGAAAGGCTATTTAGATAAGGATGTAAGAATAATTTCATCCAAAATAAAACATAATATCATGAAAGAACGCGTATGATAACTTTTTGTAAAACAATAATGGAAGTAATAGGATTGAAAAGTGGGTATTAAAAAGAAATAATGCAACAGAGATGAACATTGGGATATATCTAAGGATTCGAGGATTTTATTACATGTAGAAAGAGTAGACCAAAAACATATCTTTTTTAATAATATCAGATAATTATTTTTAGAAATATATAATGAGATACAAGACTTCAGATGGATTTAAAACTAAAAATTCAATCACGTAAGAAAGTGATATGATGTACATATTAAAAATGGTCCGAGATAGATCAATATATTAATTCTTTATACAACCTAATATATTGGTATTAATAACTCCATATTAAACTCAACATAAACTTTACAATTTAGAGTAACTAGGAATAACCCCGCTATATTCTAAAATTTATTAGTGCAATAGTTAAACATTCTACCAGATACTAAAACATAAAACTTCTACCATGATAACCACTACGTCTTCAACAACAAGAATATACCACTATAAAAATTTTAATTAATGCTTAACCCCATTGAAACTTCTGAACCTATGATTCATTTAGAATCACATGCATGGTATAAATTAGTGGAGTCCTCTACAACTACATATTCTCATTTATTTTCTGTTTGATTCTATTGGTTGATATTGACTAAAATGCGGGTGACATACTCAAGATTGATAAATTATAGTCATATTATTTTTATACATTAAAGAAATGATCCAAAAGTTATTTTTGATGTGTAGGAATCATCCGCACCTCAATCTAATACACTGCATGCCTAGTATGGCATAATTTTATCTTTAATAGATTAAAATTACCATTTTAGTTCAAATTTCATCACTCACTAAAAACCAATAAAATACACTCTGATTTCCTAGGTAATTTAGGAAAATGATTCATAAGTCTTTTGGGATGTGTATGAATAAATGTCATTTCAAAATGACATGCGATGTGACTTGTATCACCCAAAATGATTTTTTTCTATTTAAAATGACATTTTAGTAAATAAACATATCACATACTCAAAACCAATGAAAAAATAAATATATTTTTGGTAAATTATGAAAATGGTCAATATGTTATTTTTCACATATAGGAACCAACTACACCTCAATCTGAAGAATAATGTGTCTGATATGACTCCAAGTGTATCATTGTATTTAAAATTTACATTTTAGGAAAAATGTGACATACTAAAACAGTGAATAAAACATTTATATAATTTTGAAACTTCAATAAAATGATCTATATGTCCTTTGTGCTGACTATAAATTATCCACACCTCAATCTGATACACAGTGTGGCCGATAAGACTCAATGTGTCTCCTATACCTCTAAAATTAAAATTTTAGAAAATAATGTGATTCACTCACTAAAAACTAAGAAAATACACCCTGATATTCATGATACATTAGAAAAACGATTCATAAGTCATTTTTATCATGTACTAATTAGTCTAAAATCAAAACAATGCACGATGTGACTGTAATGATTCAAAGTGTGTGTTTGTAGTTTAAAATATCATTTTAGTAAATAATGAAAGTGACATAATCAAAATTGAGAAAACATATTTATATTATTTTGATAATTTAAGAAAAAAATTCATAAGTCTTTTTTGAAGTATTGAAATATTCCGAACATCAATCTGATGCACAGTGTGATAGTTATCCCTCCATGTGTGTCTTTTTATAGAAATTCGTCTTATATTTTAGTAAAAAAGAGATTGTGACATACTCAAAACAAAGAAAATGCATTTGTATATTTTTTGATACTTGATCAAAATTATCCATATGTCATTTTTACCATGTTGGATTCAAATTAACATCAATATGTTGAAGGATGTGACCATTGTGAAACCAAGTGTGTATTTTTTTAATTTGACAATAATTTTAGTAAAAAGGAAAAGTTTATTACTAAAGACTCATCAAACACTATAATATTTTTTGATACTTTAGATAAATTATACATAAGTCAATTATGATGTGTAGGAATCAGTCATTCCTCAATATGATATATTATACTCCACATATGACTAAAATTTTCTGTTATGATTTTAAAATTGACATGTTAGTTCAAAACATTTCACTC
Organism: Viscum album; assembly: GCA_963277665.1. Taxonomy (NCBI): domain Eukaryota; kingdom Viridiplantae; phylum Streptophyta; class Magnoliopsida; order Santalales; family Viscaceae; genus Viscum; species Viscum album. The sequence continues at coordinate 1,059,247,083 of OY728120.1, read as the reverse complement.
ACTGAAATACAAGAAAACGTTTTATGATTTTATTGATAATTTATAAGAACCATCCATAAGTAATTTTTGATTTTTAGGAATCAACCTCACATGAAACCAAAAAAAGAGACCAATATAATCCAATGTGCATGTTTTCAATTTAAACTAAATTTTTTGTTAAAAAACAAATGACATACTGAACACTGAGAAACACATTCATATTGTTTTGATACATTATAAAAAAAATCCACCTGTTATTTTTGTCATTTAGGAGTCAACCAAACCTTAATCTGGCACACTGTGTGACTGGTGTAACTCTATGTGTGTCTTTTAATTTAAAATTTCTATTTTAGTTAAAAACACAGGTGGCATATTAAAAACCATGAAAACACATTAATACTATTTCAATACATTAATACAACGATATATAATTCATTTGGGATGTGTTGGAATTAACTACACCTCAACTCAAATTAACACACAATGTGACTGGTATGATTCAAAGTGTGTGTTTGTAGATTAAAAAGAAATTTTAGTAAAAAAGACAAGTGACATACTCAAAACTGATCAAATGTATTCATATTTTTTTTGATACTTTAGAAAAAAAATCTATAAGTCATCTTTCGTTTGTATGAATCAACACCACTTCATTCCAATGCATGGTGTGACCGATACGACTCTATGTGTGTTCTTTTTTTAGAATTGACATTTTATTAATTTATTGTATCATATTTATGTTTAATTTATTTCTTTATTTCATTAGTAACATAAAATCTGTTTTCTTACACATTTGGATAATTTTTCTTGGGTTGGGATGGTTTTTCTAATACTGATATAATGGTTTGACTTTTTTGAGAGGGGGAAGAGGGTGCCAAATACAATGAAACATAAGCATTTTTAAATATTTATTTATGGTAATTTAAAATGTAATTACACAAAATATTGTTTAAAATGTATCTAATGGTGTTATTTTTGTATTTATGATGTTACTTTTATTTCAATTAAATTGATGAATTTTCATATAAGTTTATTTTCATACAAAGGTATTAGTGTATTTATAATATTGTAATATTATTCAAACAACACACTATTACAGTAGGTACATTATCAATATTATATCTAACATTGATAAAGTCCTCCTTTATTAACACTAATGAAATATTCAATAAAGGGTTCCCCTATAATGGCGTTGTGGATAACTACACTTTTTTTAGAAATGTTAAAGCCCCTTTTGTATGCTATTAAAGGGTCAAACCACAGTAGTGTTCCAAAAAATTACATTGTTATATAAATATTCATCCCTCCATTTAAATTCATCATTATAATGTTTTCCTTCTTTTACATATGAAACCATCAAATAAATTTTTCTTTTATAAAAAATTTCTTGTGACTTTCTTATTTTCGTGACGGACATTACTTATGGGTTCATCACATCTGAATTCTCTTCCTCCTACATGTCCTACACCCTCACATATATCTTCATCTAAAATGACTTGTTTTAATAATTGGACATGTTTTCTTAATTTCCATAAACCATATGTTCAGATTATCTTATATAGTTCTTGTTTTATATGTTTTCTTATTTTTCCATAATGAAATATTTGTCGGACCCCAAGATACCATAAGAGGGGAGAGGTGAATCAGGGTGTCAAATTTTTCTTTTAATGTGTTTGATCTTATTCCCACATTGGTGGGAACATGTTTGACCTGTATGATGGATATGAAAAAAAATAAACAATCACATGGAAAAGGACAACACAACACTTTTACTTGGTTCACCAAAAATGGATATGCCCAATGAGCATACACTAACAGTGTGTTGTTCGTACAAAAATATACTAATCATCACTAGTTTTGGATTACAAGAGATCAGATATAGTTACTCTATTCTAGGCACACTACCTTTACAAAAAATTAGCGATAGCTCACTACGTCCCTCGAAACACTTTCCTCAACTCCCCCTTGCTCACTACTATGGGATAAGTCTTACTCAGTTTATTGACATGAGGGTCTCTTCACTAGATTTTCATTGAAGTCTTTATCTCAGAACAACATAAGACACTGCTTGCATCGATGTCCTAAATGGATGTTCTTGAAAGCCCTGATCACATAAACTGGATATTCAAAATCATGTTAGAAACTTAACACTACACTTTCACTCAATACCTAAACATGCACACAAGATTTGGGATTTCTCATGCAAGATGAATTTTTCACATCCCCTACTTTACACACACGCCTTATCATTCATGAAACCATACAGAAGGGTTCAATTTTTCTTTTCATACTAAAGGAACACCTTGCATGAAATATTTACTCTCTTTAATTCATTCGCAAGAAAATCATTCGTGTGGTAGAGAAACCAAATTTTCATTGGAAAATTCTTAAGTCTTTAATGGGTTTAGCTGCCTATTTATAGGCCTCTATGACCTTGTGTGCAAGTAATTGATGCATCTTTTTCAGTGCATGCAAGATTCTTCTTGAGTGTGAAAAACCCCATCTGACATCGCATTGGGCGTGTAAGATTCTTCCATGAAACATCATCTTTTGTACACTTTTAATACATGCATGCACATTTTTCGTTTTCCATATTTTGATTCATTAATCCCAAATCAGTCCTTGTGCGTATGTTTTTAAATTCCCTTCTATCTTGCATGAAAGTCCCTTTTCCAAAAACACTTTTCTCCAAATTCCAATTTTTGCAACCAAAAATTTGGCAAACACATGGAAACAACACGACCTTCAATATTGATGCCTACAAGAATTGTATGATCCTTTTCCTGGAAGACATCCTAAACATCCAATAAGGATTGACAACAAACACAAACCAAACTCCATTTCTATCATAGAAAGGTCATGGTTCCAATAATATCCTTATTGTGACATTTATTTCTTCAATGATTCCATGCATTTTTCATCATTCTCAACATCTCAACCATCTATATTTTATCATTTTTCAATATTTCTCTTTCTTCTATATTTAATTTATATCTATCCTTAAATTATTTGTCTTGTTTTTTTCATTCATTTGTAATGGGATTATTCTATCAAAAGGATTCAACTATTTCCCACCTCAATCCTCCTTAGTTTCCAAATTATCATTCCAAAACATAACATCTCCATCGCATTCCCTTACTAACCATTTCAGATATTGGAATTAATTTATTATCCTTCCTATATGAAATATCCTTTCTTTTTTGTTAACTTTCATCTACTTTGTTGTGGGGTGTACTATGTGACGTAGTCCACATTCAGCTACGAGGATCCATTTGGGTTAATTTTGGTTCCTAAAATATGAAATCAACAATAGTATTTATTTTTAGTATAGAACATAAAAACAAATAAATAAAAAATATTAAAATAAAATCATCCAAAATTCCAAAAGTATTTTCATAGGATTTGCAAAACTGACCAAAATCATAAGGACAATGAAAGTTATAATAAACAGATGTGTAATAAGTTTCATAAAAACCAAAATTATTCCCCAAATAAAAATTCCAATAAAAAATCACAAGTATGGGAACAAAATTTACAAAACATGGGAATAGCCAAATTAGACATTATAATGTAATATCAAGATGCCAAATTGAGTCATTAAAAAAAGAAACTCAATAGCATTACAAAATAATGAATCAACATGTAGGAAGCAACAAAATGGTCATAACATATTTTCCAACATGATAAGAAGAATAAAAATAGAACATTATAAAGCAAGATTTAATTTAAATAATGATGCAGCAAATTTTTAGTGATAGCAAGTCAATGCAATAAAATCAAAAAGAAATAAATGGACAAGAATATTTAAATAATTTATCCAAAATACCTATGTGTGTGGGGAAAATCATAATGGGTTTCCCATGAGGAAAAATGAAGAGAGTTCAAGAAGAAAAAAAATTATAGTTAAAAAAATAGGATATAATGATGACCGGAAACATGAAATAGACATAATAATTCCAAAAAAATGAAAAAACAATTAAATAGTGTGTCGAATCCCCCTTACATGGGCACAATAAAACCTTTTGTGAAGAATCTTGTTTAAGGAAACTAATATCCTTTTTTATCATCTAAATCGTTTATATCCATCCATCACAAAGACATTAATTTTGTCCAAGGTTTTCCATGATAGTAATTTTTTTGGTTTTTGATTCACTAGATGGTGTTTCCCCTATCATTTTCAAATAGAGGATAGTATTGGAGGATTAGGTGGGTTTCCAAACACAACCAATTTACTAGTAGATAAATGACATATGGGGGTGATATTCTCCAATGAAATTATGTGGGAACCCATGGATTGATCATCATCTTCACTAGAAATATCATCATTTGTTATTCATTAGTTTGAGTGGTATTTTTGAGGTATATTTACCCTAGTTTTTGTAGAGGTATTTATAAGAGTTTTCTCCAGGTAATAATGATAGAGAGTGTACTCACTTTTCTCCATTGTGAGATCATTTTATTTTCTCGTGGTTTTTTACCCCTTTAATTTTGGGTTTTTTTCACTTTACATTTTGTGTTCTTTTTCAACATTTTTTACAATTTATTTTGTCTCATGATTATCATTATAATAGTGGGCCAAACGATTTTTACTATCCCAAAAAGTGGTACCATAGGCAAGGATTTGGCATGTTTTTGTTCACTTTTTTTGGTTATTAAGAATTCTCATAATTTTGAGTATGCTATATGATTTAGGAAATGGTATATCATTTTCATTATTTAAAAATATTGAGATTATTAAATACACCATTATGAAAAAGAAGAGGTTCTTGAAAGATAGCTTATCAAGATGGCGATGAAATTCAAGATCTAAAAATTCAATGGAAATAATGTCACATTGTGGAAAATTAAGATACATGAAATCATTCACAAGGAATATTTCAAATTCACAATTGGAAAAAAGACTTTATCATTTGAAGATGTATCATGGTTCTAGTGGGATCTAGAGTCATGACATGGATAGAATTGTGGTGAGTACCTTTGGAAGTTGATATATAGTAGTTAGTTATGTAGCACCAATTTTTTAAAGCATGGAACATTCCAATGATGCATGGATAATAAAATGGAGAGAAACATGGAACATGAAATCTTTACATGAATGGTCTGATCAGAATTAAACCATCCTCGAAGGACTTATGTATATGGGGAACAATCACACCCTAATGATCATTGGAGTTAGTACCATTAAATTTATGATTCATAATCACATGGTTTGAGCCATAAATGGTGTACCCTATGTGATTCGAATAACCAAGAATATTTTGCCTTTGGGAAAATTTGATGATATCTGAGGTTAAACTCACACTGATAATGGAGTGATGAGAATTGTGAAGGGAGAACATGCGGTAGTGAAGGGAGAAAAGATCTTTAAGAACATGATTGTGATTACGGGTGATATATCTATATGGAGGTTGATGTATTTTTTTCATTAACTACCTTGACAGAAGTTTTGAAGATGTTGTGGGATCATAATCTAGGCCATTGGTCAGAATATGAACATACATTTTTGTGTATCGGAAGGTGTTTCATAGGATTACAAAGGTATCCTTACCATTTTGTGAGAATTTTTTTTGAGAAATAAATACATGTTGAAGTTTGGGATATCAATAACAAGAATAAAGGATATTTTATAATAGATCAATTCTTACTTTTGGAAATCACTAGTTATATCCCTTAGAAATGAAAGGCACATTGTATCCTTTATTGATGATTATTCCAGAACATGTTAGGTGTATCCAATCAGAGGAAAGTAGATGTCTTCAAATAATTTTAAAAATTCAAAGTGTGGAAGGATCTTGAATATGTAAATAAGATCATGTTTTTGAGGATTGATAATAGTAGAGAATCTATAAGCAAAGATCATGATGCTTTTTATCAGTGATATGGAATCAAGGGAAAGTTGAAAGTGGTGTACACTATTCATCATAATAGAGTGGAAGAGGAGGTGAATAGAACCCTTTTGGATAGAACAAGAGATATGTTGAATAATTCATGAGTTTACAAAACATTTTGGGAAGAAGAAGTGAATAACTCTTGTTATATGATCAACTAATGTCCTTAATTAGTTATTCATTTGAATAATCAAATGCTGATATGAATAGGAAAACCCACAAACTATTCACTGATACATAATTTTGGAAGTCTTGTATATACACTGTTTAATGACCACACACTATTGATTTCAGATTAAAAATCATGTAAATGTATCTTCATGGGGTACGTGGATGCTGTGAAGGGGTATCATTTTTAGGACCCCATTTCAGGAAAATTTATCATTAGTATAGATGTCACCTTTTTATAAGAAAATGAAGAAATGATAGTTGATATAGATGAGTATAAAGGTAATATAGAAACTAAAATATCTGAGGAGGAGGAAAAATACAAGGAATATATAGTTTCCTCTATGGAATTACCAGAGCATGAAGATAAAGTATATATTGAGTCTGGATCACAACTGACAATTTGGGAGAATAAAGAAACATTATGGTATTAAGACTACGTAACTATGTGAAATATTTCATAATTATTTTTAAAATAGTATGAAGATCCATCTTATTTTTTTGAGGTTACATAGTGTCTAGATATATCCTAATGGATGGTGGTGATACATGAGGAAATTTAAGCCCTGCATAAGAACATGACTTGGGATCTTGTTCCATTACCTCATGGAAGGATGGTTATTATAAACAAATGGGTCTTTTAGATCATGAAATATAAAAAGGACTATGTTGAAGATATCATTCAAGGAAGGTGGTTAACGAATATACTCATAAGAAAGGTATTGATTTCAATGAAATATTTTCTCCAGTTGTTACACTGTTGAAAGTTTGGATTTTTTTGGTGATGTGTACTGTATATAGATTACATCTAGATTAGATAGATGTGAAGAATTATTTATTACGTGGTGGTATTAATGGAGAGATCTATATTCTCTAATTGGAAGGATTTAGAGAAGAATGTAATGGGAAATTCGTTTTTAGGTTAAAAAATCTATGTATGGTCTCAATATGGAATAGAGGTGTTGGTACAAGAGATGTTATTCCTATATAATGTGCCTTGTATAAAATGATCAGATCAGTGTAAATATTTCAGGGGTACATATGTCAATGATTTCATCACTCTTCTATTGTATATAGATAAAATGACGGTTCCAGGCCCCTAAATATCTAGGTGAAAAGGGAACAGTTTTCTAAAGGGTTTGTTATGAAAGACTTGAGAGCAAGAAACATGATTCTTGATATGCATATTTATCATGCCAGAAATAAATGGAAGATTTGGATACCATGGAAGAATTAATTATAGATTTTCTTGAAATGATTCAACATGAAATTATGTAAGACAATTTCCACCCCAAATCCCATTAATTTCAAGTTATCTTATATGATTAGTCCTAGTAGTGAATTAGAGAGGATGAATACTTTTCAAGAACCTTATGAATTAGTAATGGGTAGTATAATGTTCGATAGGGTTTGTACTAGAATATATATTTCACATGTAATGGTAGTAGTATGTTGTTATATAGTGAATCTAGGACTGGAGCATTGGATCACAATGAATAGGATCCTGAGATACAACAAGGAAACCTCAGATTCAACATTATGATATAGAGGATCAGATTTCACTATCAGAGCCTATATTGATTCATATTTTGTAGGAGATTCTGATTGGTGTAAATCCACTACTGGTTACGTGTTTACACTTTTAGAAGGATCTATGAGCAAAATTTAAAAGCTACAATTGGATATGGATTTATCCATGATGGAGGCAGAGTACATAGAAACTATATAGCCTTTCAGAGAGTTGAATTGGATGATAAAGTTTTCAGATAATATCACGAATAAATAGAGGAATATCTTTTTATTTTTTGATATTTGGAGTGCCTTTCACATTGTACGGAATCCACATTTTCATTCCATGATGAATCACATTGGGGTACAATATCACTTTGTCTGACATGTGGTGGAGGAAGAAAGTTTGTATATGCATAAAATTAATACTAAAAGAAAATCTAGCATATTCTTAATGAAATAAATTTAGTCTAATAAGTTAAAATGGTGAAAACCCTCAATCATTCTCACTAATATGTGAGGATCCTGATTTGGAACATAGAAAGATGTGTGAAAATGTTATTGGTTCCTAATCAAATATTAATGTGGGAGATGTACTTATTATTGTGTAATTTCTAGATGGTGACACCACTATTTAAAAGGGGGGATAGTGGTGGAGGAGGAGGTGGGTGGATAAACACCACAAAATAACCTATAGAAGAATGAAATAGAGGATTGAGGATTAACTATTTAAGGTAGTGGATCCCATGGTTTGAACATCATATTCACTGGAAATATCAGCATCGATTATTCATTAGTTTGAGCGGTATTTTTGAGGATTATTTCACCAATTATTCATGAGATATATTTATAATGGTTTTCTCCTTGTAATTATAATGGAGTGTGTACCCACTATTACCAATAGTGATATCATTATATTTTCCAATGTTTTTTCCCCTATCATTTTTAGTTTTTTTTCATGTTACATATGGTGTCATTTATTTACAAATCTTGTTCACTTTATTTTATCTCTTGATTATTGCTAAACCAATGGGTCAATAATTTATTTATAGTTCCAACAAACAATTGTTTTTTTCCAAATAGCCTCCATCCGTCGGGTACAAGAATGACACATCCAAAAAATTTCATGGTTAATATTTTATTATAAAAACTCAAGGTCCCCATGGGATCATAAAAGCTCCCACCCATAAGGGTGTCAAATTTCTGCCACTACTAAGACAACATGGACTCTAAAAAATAATAAAACCTAGGAAGTCATATTATTGAATCAAAAATTAGTTAAAGGAATCATTCGACCTAAAAATAATTCATAATTAATAGTTCTATATTTGGTGTGAGAAGTCACTGTCATGATTCCATTCATAAAGTGGAGGTGAATTTTTGTTTAACGGTGAAACATGGAAAACCACTAAATACCTCTCTCTCTCTCTTCCAAGAAATATATGAACTAGGATGGATTCAACATAAGTGGGCGAAACTCTAGGAGGTGGACTAATCTCTCCTACGTGAAAATTGGGCTCCCAAAACCCTAATTGAAATTCTATAAAAAAATATAATGTTTTTTTAGGCATATAATCATGGAATAAGGGGACTATTAAATATAAGTGTCCCTAAACCTGGAAACATGGTCTATGGAAGAGGCATGTGAGTTTCATAGAATATAGATTCCTTACCGACTATTTCTTCCCCTCAATTTCATTTGTTCTCCTTCCTATCTGAAATATTCTTCCTATAGGATTCACATTCATCTCCTTGGTCATAAAAATAACCTTTTATTGCATAGATTTTACATTATGTGATCACATCATCCTTGTACCTATAGTATTCATTTATAACACACTATTTCCAGTCTTCTCATGTCATAGGTCACAATCTCTGATAATCCCACAACTATCTTCATCATCCCTCATTCCTATAGAAATTCATATTCCAATAAATTTCCCACTTATTTTTAACATACATAAATTTCAATCCAACATCCTCCGAGTTCAAAAGATCAAGATTTTGTTTAGTGTATATTAGATCTAACATCTGATGTGGGGTATTTTTTCATTGTATTATATTTTCCAACAAAAATTCGACTGTGATATTATGATTTCTGAGTTATCATTTCCAATATCCCACCTACCTTCCCATATTCTCAATTTTTAACAATTTTAGATTATATTCCCAGTAAATATTTTAAATTGGTAGTATTTTCTATATTTATAGCATGTATGTTTTTAGATCTGATGAGATAAAAGATTACAATTTCCTATGTTATTATAGTTTTTTCTAATATTTCATTCATCATTTTTTTCATTTTTTTCAATCTAATTGGTTATTATTCCCTAAATATTCTTATCATGTTTCACAATTATTTCTTTTCCTGTATGATTATTTTTCATGCTATATTTTATAATTATGCATACCTACACATATGATATGAGTATTTAAAATTTAATAACGTTAGAAACACCATAAAACATAATAAATTGGTAAAAATTTTATCTTAACCTCCCTTGACATGAAGTTTTATATTTCTGGATATAACATCCTAAGAATGCCATTGGTCTGTATCAGGTTCCCCTTGACTTGAAAAAATAACTAATAATTTTTCATCACGTTATGTAAATTAAAATATATATTTATTCCACATGTATTGAGAGACATATTCTCAAAACATGATACATGCATGAACCATTATAATTTTATCAAGAGTTGGAACGTTTGTGCATGGTCAACCAGATTCCCAGTATACAAAAAATTATATTAGTTAAAATGTAAATATTATTATTCTCATGCCTTTTAATACTAGAAAATATTTAATTAGTTTTTTTATATTCAATTATCCCTCAAGAAAAAGGAACACATGTTATTTTGTTCTTTATTCTATCAAATATGATTCATTTTTTACATTTTATTTCTATGAATTCATTATAATTTCTTATTCAAGTTTTATTTTATGGGGTAATTAAAATGAGTTCTTCTTTTGGAATATACATTATTTTTTCATATGGTTAATAGGTAACTTTGATAAATTTTTCCACCCATAATTTATTGATATAGAGAATAAAAAAAGTGATAATATGGTACTTGTTTTAGTAATATTAAATTGGACCTCTATATAGAGAGATTAATCTGCAATTGGTCGTGATACAAGATTCTAATTTCAAACTGCTTTGTGATGTTAAAAAAGGTTTAATGATCCCCCATTGATGCTTTGTTTAAGGGAAAATAGTTAATGATGGATTTTTTTAATGGAATGAATTTTTAGAATATATTAAATTGTTTTTTAATGAATCATTATATTAATAGTATCAATAAAGTTAATGAGATAATATAATTTTTTGATTAACTAAGTTGGACTGGGATAAAATGGGGTTCTCTAAATAATTGGGTTTTAATGGGATAACAGATTCTTCTTTTTTTAGTTTAATAACATATAAATTTTATTGAAATATGAAAAAAATTGCAGTGGATTGATTATAGATATCATGTAGTATAGTGGGTCACTACATTAACAAGTGGTGCTCTGATTCCAAATTTTAGCGGGATAGGTATTAAATTTGTATTATATTATTACCACTACATTACTGGTGTAAGAATACTAAAATTATATTGATAACATTGAAAGTTCTACATTATATACTAAAACTCTTTTAGGCCCTTGGAGTAGGAAATTTTTAATTTGATGTATTCTTTATTTTGGGGTTTGTATTTTCTTTATAACCATTTTTTGTGGACTAGGGAGCCCAATTGAGTTGATAAATTTACTTCACTTTTCAACTTCTTGACATCTTATTTCAAAAATACAAATGTGGATACATAAATATGATTCATGAATAATCAAGCTATGGTGATCTAAACTTTTTCAACTTTTTCTCCCCTAACTCTTCATTTGATACTTTGTAACTGTAATGTTTTCAAATGATTTTTAGTGTTAAACATGATCATTCTTAAACAATGGCACATTAATTACACCTATAAGGATATTATATGAATACCCACACATTGTTAAAAAAATAGCATTAATATTATATGAATACAATCAATTAAAACATTATTTTTCATATATGTATATGCATATAGTAAAACTCTTAGAATTTCTAATATCCAAACACCTGAATCTCTTTGATTCCATGGATGACCATTATATTTTTTATTTCCTCAGTAACAAATTTAATACTCACATGCCCCCCATGCCTCCTATACCTCATCTAGATTCGTGTTTTGTGAAACTACGGTATGAATACATTGTATATTGTATTTTTATAGTTGTATGAGATATATGTAGAATAATAATACAATATGCATATATTGCTTAAAATTACATACACATGAATGCACAAAATAAGCATATATTGTTAGAAATCACACATCTATACAAATAAAATCATTTGTGAGTAGTATGTAATTGAAAAATCACATTCCCCATATGCCTCTTCGAGATTCACACTATATGAAATTACAGAATGAATATAATTAGAATACATTGAACATTGTATGTAATTACAGTATGAATGCAATATAAATACCTTCTTTTTGTAATTTAGTATTTCCCCCATTCCCCTTAGGGATTATTTAATTGACATAGAATACATCAATTTCATAATGTACGCATAATTATTTTGAAATTAAATACACTTGAATGCATACACCATGCTTACATTGTGATAAATTATTGAAACCTATTATCATTTATTATTTGTTACATTTTATTTATTTAAATTTTATTTTAGAATTTTTTTCTCTTTAAAGGTTGTATTTTCCTATATTTTTTATAAAAAAAATTTATTTTTCTTCTAGGATATTATGTCTCATTAAAATTCATGTGGGGTGGGGGTGGGGGGGCTAGTAGAATTTATACTGAATATTGTTCCTCCATGGAAAAACTCCCCCACTATAAGCTTTATCAACCTATTTTTCAGGTCCTCCGCAACTGAACTATTCGGTCTTTGACTTCGATTTTCATTTTTTCACTCCCTCACTCCACATAAAATGATTTTTTCTCCCACACAACTCTACCATGGTATCAACATTATTTTTATAATCTACTATCTTCTCGTGAATACTTCATTCATGTTGAATCAACCTTATACATAATATTATCTTAAAATTTTCTAATCATTATATCTGTATCCATGAATCCCTAGGAAAATTTAATAATTAGGAACCTTAAAATATTAATTCTTTTTTGATTAATAATCCTAAAACTATAGGCTAAATTTTCATTGTTACTTCTATCTTCTCCCATAGTTGGTCATTCATTCCCGAACATATTCTTATAAATATGTCCTTTATAGCATTATTTTACCTTGTGATCATAGAACATCAACTCTTAATTTAGGAAATTAATCCTCTTCACATACTAGATCCCCATCTCACTGAATGATGTGACTACTATCATTCCGTTTTTTTACTTTGACGTATAGAAACACTACTATTTATAAGTTTCTGAAATTAATCACCGTTGCATGAATTGAATTCTATTTTTCTATTTTTTACATCGATTTCCAAAAACTCTAATGTTTATAGTACTTTATCTTCCTCCACCTAGAAAACATCATACTATTACATTACGAATTATTAGTTTATTGATTTTACAGAAGGTTTCCGAACTATGTGAATTATTCATTCATCTTAATTTATATTGTATTCTTACCTCCATTTATGTGATATATTATAAACACATAGGGAATATTTACATGGAAAATTTTTATTACATTTAGTTATTCATTACATATTCTATATGTAAATTCTCTATTTATATCAATATTTTCATAATGGAATTATTTTCAGTATCTATTAATTCTTAGTTTTATACGATGTGTATATGCATACATGTAATATAAAAAATGAATTATAAAAAATGAATTTTATTCATTTTTAAATGTTATTATTAAAATTAAATACTTCATGATTTTTTGACTTGTGGTATTTTTTATACATCTAGATTCAATGTGATTTTTATCGTTATGGATTATAGAGAAAAAATTGTGATTATTCTATACAATATACTACTATTTTAGTTTATAAAAACCACTTATAAAATCGGTGATAGTTATATCTAGGTAACATCATTTAAAACAATATTTAATTTTATATCTTATTTCTAAATTATAATTATTTTATAATTATTCCCAATGATGAAAAAGGATGAGATATAGTTTTTTTTATCTTAATATTTTGATGTACAAAATCATGATAATGTCTTCGGAATTCTCACAAAATATCATTTAGAATTTTCATCAAGCCTCTAAAAACATTTATAATGTATTTTCATTTAAAATTACAATTGTCTCAATACATTATGTTCTATCTTTCAAAAATATTTTCAATAATTAAAATTAAAAAATATGGCTTTCAATGAAATATATATCTTGAAAATTCTAATTTTAATTATTTTTATCATATCGTCCATAGTTGTGTAATTGTACTCCTAAATGATATTACATAAAATATATGATAATTTATTTTAATTAAATATAAATATTTTCCCATTCTTTTTATACATAATTTAGCAATGTTACAAAATTATTACTTGAACCAAAATATTACATGACCTTTAGTATGGAAAAAATATAGCCCCATTATATATAATCAAACAATATAATGTATCAAGAAATAAATACAAATGATAATTTAAAATCAATTTCTTGTTAAGGATAACACTAAAATTCAAGTATGGTTTCAATAATATTTCATATATCACTCTTAAATCTATGTTTTTTTTCAAATACTCATACTAATATAAATGGGAAAACTCTATACATGTTTTTTGAGTGATAAAAATAATTATTAGATATCATTGTAATCCCATTCTATAATTAACCATCCTAGTTTGAATACTAATTTCACCCAATCTGACCTTCCCCAGGCCTTAATCATGGCTCCTCGTTTGCCATGGGATTCAAAAAAGTTGCAAGGGTCTAAAAGCTGTAGTGGGGAGACTAAACCCTCTAGTAAGAGAGAATTAACAATGTAAAATAACCAAACATCCATATATAAGGATACACATCATAGATCACATTGTTAATATTTTTTACAGGGATAGACTATGATAAATAAATGTATCTGGTCTCCTAGTGGGACGACCAATAAATAAAAAAATAGAAAAGAAATACTATAGATTCTAAAAACGACACCCATCCAAAAAACATACCATATCCCATGACCTTGAGCCATAACAGCCCGATCATGAGACTCCACATGATCATATTCACTCAATCTAGCCACATTAGGCCTCAGGACCATCTAAAACAACATGTGATCTGTCCTGAATGAAGACATCAGATAATCATACACATTGTGTTTTACATATAGGGGGTGAGAAACAAATCATATCAGGCCACCCCTAATAGTGGACCTATAAAAATTTTATCATAAAAAGTGCATGCATAATAATTATTCCCATCCTATATGAAAACTAATATGTTCATGCATAAAAAACTCATAAAATATAGGGGTAAACAAGAAAGTAGTCAACCAAATGGTTCTAGCCTGACAATATTGGTAAATCTACCCCTAATCTATCCTCACACAGAGGATTTATAGCACATGGACCACCTAGACAAATAAGAACTAGTGTGTCTTCCATATCTACAGAAGATCTCTAAGATGCCTAAATGGCTAATACATTAATTCAACACCCTAGGCCATATCCATAAGAATTCAAATGAGTAAAGAACATCTACCGAGAACTAAGACTCTTATGGAATGATCAAAACTTGAGACAGAACCTTCCCTACAACCTTAAGAGATCTATCAAATCCCTAAAGACCTATAAATATCATTCTCCAACCACATGGTCCCGAAAAATACTCCACCATGTGGGATACATCCATATAAACATGACGACTTCATTTCTATATAGGCTCTATACACATTTTTAGATGTCCAAAAACATCCATGATAAAATATGAAACCCCCCTAGATTGAGATCAACCTTAATATAGTGGTAGTTCCCTCATCCATATAATTCATTATCGCCCTAAGATTGTCTAAAAACATCAAACCAATGGACGAGAGAGCTAGATCAAAACTATGAGTCATTTCCTGATTCAAAATATCTGGAGGGTCTCCTACTCAAACTATAGCCATGCAGAGAAACATTCACAACATCATGAAAAAATTATAATCAAATGCACGATGATACACCACTCTAACACACCATCCAATCAACTGAACTACCAACACTAATAGACTATTACAATACAAAAAAACATGAGCCTTTCACGGTCACATTGATCATAACAATCCTAAAAAATAGCCACCATTGTCTCTCGATGACTCGATATTGGGACCAAAACAATTTTGGGGCTCCCGTGGTCCCTAAGGACATAGAATAAATTTTCATCCACCATGAGACTCCCTTGTTGCACCCATTCTCTTGGGAAACTCTGAAAGAAACACCCTCAACCGAACTGAAGCCAGAACAGGGGGATTAAAAATGGTCATCATCACCACCTAAAAAGTAGGACCCTCTACATGGGATCCTCATTACAAAGAAACCTATAGAAAAAATCCCACATAGGAAATACTTAGCTGGCCTTCCTAGAAAACAACCCATCCATGGATACCAACTTTTCTAAAATTTCATCCATTGAAACACCATGCCACACATCAATTATCATCTTCTGACCATGGATCCCACTAATCCCAAGAATAGAAACTAGATAACTATGGAATCCTTAGGAGTCCCTCAGACTTATATCAATAGCTCAAAAACACCTAACTGTAACTACCAGCAAACATCGTCCTCCAAACCCATAGTCTCTAGCAACACTGAACCTCTAGAATAGGTTCCAAACCACAATTGATCTATCCTCAAGCAAATAGTCCTCTCATGGAAGTAAAAAAATATTTACTCATAAATAATACTCCATATCACCTTCGCAGACCCATCTGAGAGAACCTCACACAATGCAGAACTGGAATCCTGAAGCCACATCCACTAAGAATCTCAGAGTCCTCACGGGACATGTATCTTTTCATTTGGGAATTAGTGTAACTATAATGAAACCTCCATGCTCAATAGAACTCATAAAATGAGTATCTTGACCTCTGAAATCCTATGGTGAACTCCCCTCCCCAAGGATTCGCTAATCCACTCTCAAAAGCACAATATGACTCGTTCCCACTTGGGAGTAGTCCTATCAAAACTACACCAACATTCCTAAATCTGATGATCATTGTCCTCACACAGGTTAGTTCCAATAAACCAGAACTCCTTAGACACTCCCCTTTGAATAAATGGAATATCATTCATTCCATGATTAGCCACAAAACCACCCACCCAATAACTTCAATCCAAACAAAATAATCATTTAATAATGCAAACAACAGGAAACCCAAAGCAGAACAAAAAATGGGCCGTGATAGGGGTCCCACCAAACCTACCCTCTAATGCCAGCCACGAGACAAGGACCACTCATAGTGCAGCACTTCCCAAACACCAAATATCCTCATTCCTAATCACATAATGGTGATAACAAACCCCATATTCCCCACCATGGATGAACACCCACACCTACATAATCCATTGGTGAATATAGACACACATGCCCCACAATATAACACAATAGACAACACATGTCAAGAAAAATTCCATCCAGATGGACTCTAACTTAGTTCATCAAGATAACCACCACCTTTTAGAAACTCGAGCTGATTCCAAGGACACAACATCCATCCTTTCCCTCATAGAACCTCCAACATGGCACTCAGATCCGTGTACCAACCCACAATAGTTTACATGCATCCCTAGATGAAGGGACTATATACACAACATCGGTGAACCTATAACCACATAATGCACATGAAATTACATCATAAGGAAAATATAAATGTAGTGAAACACCACAGACATGAAAATTTCATGTGAATCCTTCATTCCTAGAATGATGCATGAACATTGGAATCTTGTTCACGGGCCAAGAGACAAAACAAAAACAAACCATTTAATCAAAAAAACATATCCAACACACTAGGTTAAATAATGAAACTATAAAAATGGAATCAAGGAATAGTAATCCCACACTCTATAAACATTAATTCATATCATAATGGGTTTTCAGGACACCCTAGTACGATAACTATGACATGTTCTAACACATTCTTTGAACACCAATGTGACAAATCACCAAATCATAAAACAAAACATTTCTGATACCATTTTTTTACAGAACATCATGGGTTAACCTAACATGTTAGAGGATATGACTCACTATAAGGCCTCAATCATGCCTCCACATATTCTAGAGGTTACTAGTAATAATCAAGGTTCTAAAATATTCAGTTAAGAGACTATACCCTATGGTGAGATTGAAATAATAGAAAAAAATAACCAAACATCTATTCATAGAGACACACATCAGATCACGCATAAAATATTTTTGAGATAAGGACATGTGACAATAAATGAAATGTGACAGACATACTCAAAACATGAAAAATGTCCAACAATCTGTCACCCACTAGGATGACAACATATAAAAAAATTGCAAAATTAATATACTGAGATCTATAACATACACCAAGAAAAACCCCTGACACAATCACCCGAACACTCGATCTGCACAGGCCTCATCTTGAGATTCCACTTGAGAAGCTCTTCTTGATCCAACAGCACTAGGCCTCTTCCCATTCTAATGAAAAAATTTCTCCATCCTAAAATCGTCATATTTTTACAGACAATGAGGTGCACTTACTGTGGGTGAGAAACAAATCATACCAGGACACCCCCAATGGAGGACCTATATATCCATTTTCATAAAATTTGTATGTACACGTGTTATTCCATGAATATACCAAATATAAAAATATCTAGCATAAGAAAATTCATAAAATATAAGTGGAAAATAAAAAAATAAAATAACAAAATAGTGGGTTCTATCCTGACACACATTGTTAGTCAACCCTTGATCTGGTGCCTCTTAGAAGATTTATATCACATGGCCCTCCCAGGAACCCAACAACTGGCACAATAACCAAATCTAAATGCGATATCCAAGATATATAAATGAAATAAGAACGAATGTCTAACCCTATGGTGTAACCATAGGCTTCGAAACAAAAAAAAGTGTATCTACTAGGTATAAGGACTCTGTTGGATTGGTCAGACTTGGTGACACAACCTCCCCATCACACGTAAGAGATATATCTAGTCATGCACATCTTGAAGAACAACTTAGGCTCCACCACATGGACTTGACAAATACACCACCTTGGGGGCTCCATCCACATGGACAAAAAGGATTTATTTCTATTTGGGATATATATAAAAATTTGGGAGTGAAATATTATCCAAAATAAATGAACAGAATGATATATAGGGAGAAACCTCAATATAGGGGTTGTTCCCTCAACTTGATTATACATTTATACTTAATCTCTTACAACCGTATCCATCCAATGGAGGAGAATAATAGGTAAAAAAATAAGGCCAATGCTAGATCCATAATTTCTCAAGAATTTCATCCTCAAAACACTTTCTTTAATAGAAACGATCTCAACATCATGACCAAAGGGAAACTGAACATTGTAAAATAATTCACATGAATAAACCATCCAAAAAAAGATAACTAGTAGCATCGATCATCTATCTTCATACAAAAAATCATGGTGTTTTCACAGTTTCCTTGATGACAACATCCAAAAATACATCCACCACAGGCTCTCAATGACCTAATATTGAGGAAAAAACAAACTTAGGGCTCTCATAGTCCCAGAGGTCACAACATAATGTGATTTCCATCATGGTACACCCTTGTTGCACCCAATATATTATGACATGAATGTAGAGACATCCTCAACTGATCTCACAGAAATAGTAAGAGAATAAAATCTTAAAATCATTCCTCTAGATTATTCATGAAAAATTGGACATGACGGACATGAAAAAACCCACTAGTGTCCCTTAATGACCTCTACCTAATCATTGATCAACAACATGCCCAAAGAGGCATCCAAAGAAAAATACAACCATCAGGGGAATTCACAATAGTCATCAAGATCACCTAAAATGAAAGACCTCAACAAGGGCTCCTCAGCATACAAAAACCTCATATAAAACACCACACATGAAATCCTTAGTCTACCTTCTGGGTAAAAAACCCATATATAGGTACTAAATCACCATAAGGGCTTCCAATGAAACACCATGCCATAAATGTGTTATCATCATATGAATAAGGATTCCAATGATCACTTGAGTATAAACCATCCCACTAGGGAAACCAAAAGTGTCCCCAAAATTCATTTAAATTGCCTAATAACACCTGTAAATTACCTCCATCCAATAGCATTATCCTGGACCAATGGTTCCAAAAACTTTGATCCTATAGAATAGGATCCAAACTTTAATTTTACTATCTTTGAAGAACTAGTCCAATCACACAAGGAAAAAAAAGATATTCTCAAAGATAATCCATGATCTTGTATTCAAGGATCCATCTGAATGATCCTTGAAAAATAATACAGTGGAATCAACAATCCATGACCATAAACATTTACACAAACCTCAAATGGGCATTACAGATCACAACCCAACCCATAGAAGTATTTTTAATCCAAACCACAATGAAAACCTAAAACTAAATTCTCACAGAACAAAACTCCATCTATAAAACATTTAAATGATGAAAGGATGCCGCCATCATGCTCTACATGAAAAAACCTCATACTAGACTACTCCTTGTCCAATTCTGACACCTGGGTGAAAAATAGGCAAAATAGCCTAGGGAAGGAAATAGTAAATGTCATGTACACTAGGTACACGGCGTGTACCCAATGGGGTCATCGCTAACCATGTTCCAATAGACACTTGGCATATACATTCCCAAAGTACATCATGTGTCCCTCTTGGTATGTGGAGTGCAACCCCACAATGGTGACTTCCTATATACCTCATCCCCACACGTCATGTTCACCACCGAACTACATAGTGTGTACCACTCCATAAACAAATTGTACACCAAACATGGTCTCCAACAATGTACATGTCCATGAAACACCACATAGAATATTTCCCAACACTATACCTGACCACTATTCATGTACCCATCATGGGTTCTGGTCATGTACCCTACATAATCAAGTGCATCTAACACACCTTGAGCCTCCACTACATGGAGTGAACCCTTAATACACGACGTGTAGTCCCAAAAGATTCATCTTCCCTAAAAATGACTAAAACAAAGTGATTTTTCATTGAACTACACACCGTGTATGTTGGTATTCTCGAACAAAAACCCCTAGAAACGACCCAAACGCCTTATTTCTCCCAAAAAGCCACATTTTGACCCACTATGGGTCCCCAAAAACACATAAATGTCTATAAAATGAATAGAATACTATTATATGGAAATTTGTAGTGAATATAATAAAATGTTCCTACCTATGGTGGAAATTGTTGCTTCTTTGGTATGTTCCATGATTTGAAGTAGCCACCTGATGATCTGGTGCAACCTGACCTCCCTAGGGGAGCCTGTACATAACTCTACACCTCAATTATTTCTCTCTACATCTCTATTTCAAATACCCATAGAGGGTAGGGGTCATGGGAATTCAAGACATTCCAATGGGGGAAAAGAAACTAAAAAAATAAAACATGAAAAAAGAAAAGAAACAAAAAGAAAAGGAATATTGTCCTAGGCTCGGCATTGGTTCCCAACAAGAGGTTTCACCTCTCCAAGGGAAACCCCCCATTATAGAATAATCTTTGAAAATGGAATAATAATCCAATGATCGATTCAAATTAAACAACTGAATGAACACACATGAATAAATTAAGATTAAATTAATTAAATATTAAATATTCCATGAAGTTTTAACGTCTCAAATTTCGACCAAAATAATATCCTACTATAAACACCCTATTCCATGAAAAAATTGTTATTAGAAAAATAAATCAAGATCATATCATAAGAGAAATTATCATTCATCAATTGATACACATTACAAAACAAAATTCAAATTCCCCCTAATTTTCACCACCCTTGATGATGAAGGACATAAAACATACATTTATATTAGTTTAAATATGAACATTTTATTAGATACATATATATTTATGGTGGAATTGATAGTCAGGAATTATAGATAAAAAATATGTCATTCTATTAAAAAAACTACTGATGGATTTTGTAATAGAAACCACATCTTTATTCAGAGGTAGTTAGATCTTGCTAAGAACCTTCATAAATTTATATAATACTACATATTAAATATAAATTATACTACATGAATAAATATTTCTAAGAAAAAATAATTATTAGTTCATATTTCTGCTAATTTGAATAATTTGAAGTCTAAAATTGAGAAATTATCTTCAAAAATCTTTGAATACGACATTCGGAATTATCATTAAGCCTCTAAAAAATCACCTACAATGTTTTATTAATTTTAATTTAATTTTTTCCTATGTTTCCCAATATATTTTCTATTATTTACAATATAGAATTTAAAATTATATGAATAATAATTATGGTATGTCCATATTTTTATATTCATTCACATATATTTTAATACAAATCATTTATGATTATATATTAAAATATAATTGAAAATTGATTCAATTATTTTGATTCATAATTCCTTCATGATAAAAAAAATATTAATTGACTCAATATCACATGTCATTTTTTAGGAAATAATAATTCACCAAAGAATATGTGTAATCATAGAGTCTATATCAAAAATAAAATTCCTAGGTTAATATAAAATCTAATAACCTATTATGGTTATCCCTATATTACTAGTATGAATTACTATGAATTTCTTATATAATTCATAAATATATTTATATTACCACCTTTAATACAAACATGATTTGATACAAAATATTTATATCTTTCATTGTACTAATGTGTTTCGAAAAATTGTTATCTCACATCCTTGTGAAAAACTAAAATGACTTCATATGTATTTTTTGATCATTTTTTAACTTCAGAAGTCAATTTATGTATGATATATGCTTATTCCTAAATGAATTATAGACATTTTCATATATTAATATATTATATTATGTTTTACATTATATTTTTTATATCAATAAAAATTTCAAGGCTATGTTAGAACCCTTAAATAAAAAAATTCTATGCATTCCTTGGTTTTTTATATTTTATTTACACTCCCCTTGCTATATTTTTAGGTATTGGTTTTTACATAGATCACATATTCTAAGCATTCATTACATAATAAACCTTTTATAATTTGAATAGTTTTTTAAAGTTTTTTTCTTTCATCAATGAGTTGGGTATTCTTTATAAATTTTGAAATATATTTCATCACAATATGATTGTATTTCATATTTCATAGTATTAATTTATTTATTATTTATGTTTTACTATAATCCAAAGAAATATTCATTTCGAGTATTATAAACAATATATTTTGAATTTCATTATTTTATACTTATAATATTCATTTCCCCAAGTATGGAATCAATTGAAAAGGGAATATATTTCTAGTAAATTCTAGTTTTCATATTTTTTAATCTATCTTGTTTTGATTTAAAATCATATGCATATATTTTGATATGAAACTTATATGAATATATAATGAAATTTAAATTCAAATTTCATCAATTTTTCACATATAATTCCAAATTTTGAAAAATAATTACTTGAATCAATATCATCCTTAAAATTTTATAAGAAAAAAAATTCAAGAAACAATATTTATAATCAAATCATAGTGTGTATAAAAAATATCCAAGGATCATCTAAAATTGGAATCCATAATAAGGTTACCCCTATAATTTTGGTATAATGTCCATTAAATTTTATATATTCCAGTTAATTCTATATTATTAAAACCTTTAATAACAACATAATTGGAAAATCTACATCTAAATATTTATTAGATACTACTATATTGAAGGAAAAATTGGTTTTTATGGATTATAGAGAAACAATTTTAGTTCATCTTTTCAATAATAAACTGATGTTATTTATAAAAAGACAAAAACTATATATATAGAGAGAGATAGAAAATTATATCAAGATAAAAACCTCTATAAAATTATATAATACTATTACTTATTTATTAATGATACTACACATATAATTATTCCCAATAAAGAACAATGATGGGTTTAAATTTTTGCCTGAATTATATACTTTGAAGTCTAACATGGGATATTGTATTTGAAAATCTCAAAATTCAATATTTATTATTTTTATTGAGTCTCTAAAAAACCTATAGCGTTTTAGTCATTTCAAATTAATATTCCTAATATAATTCATTTTTTATCTCCAATAAATTTTCAATTATTTTTATTAAAAAAATTTAATTGGAATGAAATATGTAGCCTATAAGTTCAAATTTTAATTAATTTTATATTATCTTCCCTTGTATTGTTACTGTCCATGAAAAT
This sequence comes from Viscum album, assembly GCA_963277665.1. Classification (NCBI taxonomy): domain Eukaryota; kingdom Viridiplantae; phylum Streptophyta; class Magnoliopsida; order Santalales; family Viscaceae; genus Viscum; species Viscum album. The sequence goes on along the minus strand of OY728120.1, from coordinate 1,059,223,182 downwards.
TTAATACTGAAGCTTATATAATTATATATTCAAATTTAATATAAAATTTATTCCATTCATTTCACACATAATTATAACATGTTAAAAAATTATTTCTTGAATCAATATCTTACATGACCTTTTGTAGGAAAAAATTCCATTAAACATTATTCATAATCATATAATTGTGTGCATTACTAAATAAATGGTAATGTTTGTCTGAAATCAGGGTCCCTACTAAGGTTATCCCCACAATTTAGGAATGATCACATTTAAAATATATATATAATTTTTAAATATATTTTTATGGCCACCTTTAATACTACTATTAGAAACTATCCATCTATATCATTTAAGGTATAAATATCTTCTAATAAATTCATATTTCATATCAATGTGAAACAATAGTATGAATTATTTTTTATTTCTTCCATATATATTTCAATTTAAAGATCAATTTATATATGATTTATTTGATACACTAAATAAAGTATGAACAATTTTATATAGTAACACATAATATTATATTGTATATTATATTATTTATAATGATACAGATTTTAGTGTTATATTAAAACACTTTAATACATAGTTTTTTGCATGCCCTACCTTTTTGTCATTCATTAATTCTCCAGTTTCTATTTTGTGGGAAATTGTCTCTTATAAAAATTAAATATTTAGTGAGTCCATTACGTAATGAACCCTGAATAGTGTGAGTGGTCCATTGAGGTATGTTTTCTTTCATCAATAAATTTTATATTATCTATATGTTTTGAAATATATTTCTGCACTATTTTTAGATTACAGATGTCATAATTACTAGTTTATTTATCATTTTAGGGTTACAATAATCCATCAAAACCATCACTTCTTACAATATAATCAATATATTATGCATTTATTCATTTTATAGTCATAATGGTTTTTTCACTTATTATGGAATCAATTAATAATTAGATATGTTTACTATATTTTTTGATTAAAATAAATGATACCCTTTCATTAATAATATTGTAATCATGCATGTATATTTTAAGAATAAACTTATATGATTATATGATCTAATTAAATTGAAAATTTATTCAATTAATTTCATATATAATTCCATCATGTTAAAAAATTGTTACTCGACTCAATATCTTGTGTGATGATTTTTTTAAAAACAAAAAATCATAAAAACCATATTTATAATCATATAATAGTGTGTATTAACAATGAAATTCCAAGTTTCATCTAAAATCAGTGTCCCTGTTATGGTTATCCCAAAAAATCTGTTATTATTTAATTTAGATTTCATAGATCATTGTTAAATATTTATTATTAATAAATTACATACTAATATAATTGGAAATACTCTATCTATATCATTTTAGTTACTAACACATTCTGATAAATTGTTATTTCATATATGTGTGAAAAAATGATATGATTTGTTTTTTTTTATTTTTTATCATTGTTTCACATTAAAAGTCAATATATACGGTTTAATCTGTTCAATAAATACATTATGTATTATTAAATATAGTAATACATTGTAGTATATTGTGTGTTATATTATTTATTTCAATAACAATTTTAATGGTATGGTAAAACCCATAGATACATAATATTGTGTATTTATTGATCTTCAAACATCTAATTACACACGCATTTCTCTATTGATAGATAATATATCTTATATGGATTATATATTCTAAGATTCCATTTTATAATGAACCATGTACTATGTGGCTAACCAGCTAATGTGTGTTTTTATTCACTAATAAACTTTGTGTTCTCTATATGTTGTGAAAATATTTCTTCACAGTATTTTTTGATATCATGACATAGTTATTGATTTATTTATCTTTTAAATTTTACAATAATCCAATAAAACATTCATTTCTCGTATTATAATCAATATATTATGTAGTTTTTTATTTTATAGTTCTAATTGTCAATTCCTATATTACGGGATATATTTTCATTCATATATTTTCCCAGTATATGCATCTTTACATTTTTTTATGTATTCCACAGTTTTAAAATTATAAACATACATTTTAAGGCATGAATTAAATGATAATATAATAAAATTCAACAAAAAATTGAATACGTTTATTCAAATATAATTCTATCATTCTAAAATATTATTATCTAACATGATATCTTAAATGACGATTTATAGGAATCAAAAATTGAAGAAATAATATATATAATAATATAATGGTGTGTATTATAAAATAAATCTATAGGTTTATCTGAAATTGGTGTCATTGTTTTGGTTATCACTGCAATGCAAGTACTATTAGCTTTAAATTTCATATATCATTACTGAATCTCATCTTGTTGGAGTTTTAAATATGTTGGTGATTTAATATCTGCTATTTTTAATGTTATTATAGTATACATTGGTATGCATAATTTTATTGTATGAATAAATATTATTCAAAAAATTATTGAATTTAAATATATTTGCACACATTTATATACATTATATAACAAACACCTATATAATTACAATCAATTGTTTTTAAAAAAATCATTTGACATATATGTGTAAAGTATGTATTAAATATTTTTTGTATATATCAATTTAAATTGCATTAAAATTGCACAAAATATATATAGAATTATTACTATTATTTCATTTATACATCTTAGGTATTCACATATTCCGGTGTTTACAATTTATAGGATTATATTTTCTAAATTCCTTCGAAAAAAGAATCATTAATTAACTGATAAGATTAATCATGTTAAATAAATTTACTTTCTTATATATGAACTATTTTTGGATTATTTTATAAATTTTCACTCTATATCCTTACACTAATAGTTAACATAAAAAGATTATATATATATATATATATATTTAAAACATGAATTTGATCCTGAATGTTTGGTGGAAAGGAAATTAATTATAAGAAATTTCAATAAAAAACAGCTACATCAGAAGATATTTCCAAAAACTTAACACTAGAAGATGAAAAGAGAAAATAAATGTTTAAATGGTTGACTAGGTACCATTTTATATATTTAACTACTACCATAATATTTATACATCCAATAATAATATCAATGATTTTGGTTTAATTTTAATTTTTTAATATCATTTACTCTACCAATTTATGATCTTCCAATATTGTATTTGTCTGCTGTTTTAGTAGACCAATGTGATTTTTCTTTCATCACAAGCTATTAAATCCCTAGAAAACTCATGGGTGGGGATATTAGTTATACTAAATCCATAATATATTATGTTATATGTGTCTCTTTAAGGTCTCATGTTTTAAATCCCAAAATGTTTCCAATCACAAAACTTCATTGTGCCCGGAAAACTCTTCCCTTCTACCCTTGAACCCCTTTCTCATGTCTCTTCCTACTCACCACATCGCTGTAGACACACCCTTAACTACCATTACCATATTCATCACCTCTATAACATCTCGACCTAAATTAGTAGGTCCATGCTTAAATGTAACATGACCTCAGGCATTCAAACCCATATGCAAGAGGTTTCATAATAATAGTAGTGGTCTCAATTGGAACCATGTGGAGAGTATACCATTAATAATAGTGCACAAAATAAATAAATAATGAACCATGTAAATAGTATACAATTAGAGTAGGAAAAAATGTATAATATTCAAACTGTATGAATGCATATAGAAACAACGGACTGCCATATGAGTATAAGACACTAATCTCCCACAAGGCTGATCACATATACATATCTGATTAAAAAGTCACAATAGGATCTTATACCATTACATTCAACCAATCATCCCTATCTCTAAAATCATATAATTCTATCCCAGAAGATGAATAACTCGGGCATCATCCCAACATAGACCAACAATATGTTAGTGCAAGTCAGGTACCCAATTTCTAAGGTTTCTGGTTCGTTGTGTGAGTAAAACTCATTAGGAAATAACAAAAATGTTTTATTACCCATTCAGTAATATGTATTGTACATACATGTGACAAACATTGAAAAATTTATATAAGAAACAATTAACTGTGCCACAGAGAATAATATCACCAAGCACACACAAGAAATAAGTAACCAAGTGTCGAGTGGTCTTGCACATATCATGCTTCCACAAACCCTCGACTATACCTGATTTGGATCTAGGAAGGAATATAGTCATAAAATATGTCAGAACAAACAAGTTAAAGTCACAAGGTCAATAGTAATAAGTTAGAACACAGTAGGTTTTCATTCACTATCACTCTCCCACATTAGTAGTATAGGCCATATGCATCCTGTTCAGACTTGACTAGGCCATCATTCCCTATATCTATCTCTCATGTCAGATCACATAGACTATCATAACCCATTTTCACATCTCAGGACCAACCACATATGATCGCATGCCCCCCCAAGGTTAGGCAAAACTAGGCCATCATGCCTTTTTGTCTATCTTAGTTCTGTCGTCATGCCACATGCATCGTTTTTACTCACTCTACATCTAGGGATATCGAGCCATAATAGTTCTACCCATCTCATAAGTAAGTTGAAAATAAAAAAAACACCATATCACAAACATATCACAAACCAATTATAGAATAATATTAGTCACACATATCTATTACCATAACACAAAACTTTTGTTCTCAAATATAGGAATAAAATATCAAAAAAATCGGTATATATGCTATGTTTTATAGACACATGTGATCTCTATATATAATTTTCAAACAAGATATGTTATCATAGGTGTCAAATCAAGTTAACAAGGTTGTACATGTAAATTGAGCATGTAATATCATCAATATTCATAATTAATACACATGTGATCAAACATAAAACTTAGTCTTATGGGATCTAGAAAACATGTAGCACAACAACATAGCCAAAGCTATCCTTGTAGTCCAAGGAATTAACTGGTGATCGAGCCTTAGCCATTAGTGACTACCAACAAGAAAGTGCACATAGGACCAATGTGGCCCCTAGTGATTTTCCCAATTACATTAGGAATATTAATTTAATTAATTAACTTTTACTTTTTAATAACTAAATAAAAAATATTAGTTATTAATAACACTATATAAATTAGTCGTTATTCTCCCAAACTGGAAGACCTAAAATATCATGAAATTAAAGATGAATAATAACATATGGTATATTATAAGAGACAACATACCATAATGTTTTTATATCAATGTCATGTTTTATTATGGAAACAACACTAGAAATGTGATTCTGTCTCAATAAGTTAAAACAACACTCCAAGGACTCCCAAAACCAATCCCTATATTTTATTTACAAAAAATAAAAAAAAACACCACATGTGATGACAAATTTATATCTCATAAATAATTAATAAATTTTCATTATGACCCATATAATGGGATTACATATTATTAATAAATAATAATTATAATTCCAAAAGTGATGATAAACCCTGACACTAGAATTACACAAGATAAAGAATACTAATTTTTATTATTATTTTTGATAGTTCTAGGTCATTATCACTTTATGAGTTTTTTATTATTTATTTTCATAAATCATAAAAGGGTTTAATTCAAAAAAAATTCATAATAATGGAGAAGAGGAATTAATATCAATACATAGAAATATCCTTTTAAAACACTGCACCCTAGAATAGTAGAGAGAGGGTAAGGGTACTGCTAAAACTATAACCCATAAGAATGTGTATTGATCAAAGAAAGCTTCATCACTTCTAAATATAGGAAATTTGGACTACTCAAACTCACCATGAAAATATAACATACCATTAAAATTTTCTATCATTACCTTTACAAAACAAATAGAACTTATAGAAACCCTTTACATAGTTAGATTAAATCATAGATTTCCCTTATTCCCCTATAGAAAAACCACCTACCTATTAACAAAAACCCTTTACCATTATGTAAGTCCAAAAAACACCTACTGTAAGGGTAAAAAGAACTTACCCTACGTAGACATGAAACCTTACATATTGATGGAAATTTATTTATGCATTAATTTTCACTAAAAATACTTATGATTAAAAACCAACAAGGGTTTAGAAAAATGAAGATGTTACAATTATTAAAATTTTCCAAAACTAAATAATGATTTAAAATCAAAAAAATTTGTAAAAATTAGGATTTTACAAATATACCCCTATAATGACTTCTCATACTTGATATGTATCTTTTATGGTCCTGAGAAAAACCTTAGTCTCACCTATTTTCATGAGCTTGATGCATTTCTAGAATATCATGTTATGGGTCCCATGAAAAACTAGTTGGTAAATTCTCATTCATCTACCACCAAATGTAGACAATCTAATCAACCAACACTCCATGAACCATTGAACATGATTTCTTAAGCCTAAGAAGCATTTTTAAAATGTTCCAACATCCAAACCATTTCTGATTGATCTTGATAATAATTTTCCCCAAGTTGGTTTAATAAATGCTTTCACCAGTTAGAAGGCTCACAACCATGAATCAACACAATAATGATATGAATCCTTGTAATATTTCATTAAATTTTATCCTAATTCCAAAGGCCAAATATGATTTCCATCAAACTGTTGATATGAAAAAAACATCAAAAATTAAATATGAAATCAGATACATTTGGGAACACTACATATCAATCTCTGGAGTCACATAATCATCTAATGGTAAGTCTTACATTGACCATGACCCTTCTATAAGAAAGTTAATTTCACATATGATTGAATCCATGATCCATACCATATAATTATCCTTAATATTTCCTCAAAATACCAAAATTATTATACCCATCCCCTGATAAGTCTATCATCGAGCATAATGACTAAATGTTACAACCCATTCAACAGATTTCAATGTAGATACCCTACCATTGTACACACCTCTACATCTTTCGACACATTTTACAATATTAAACAATTCATTATAAATGGGATTAACATCATCCATTTTCTTATGTGTGGGTTATAAATACTGATTCAGATGGGTCTCATCCCCTAATGAAAATTTCTTCATCGAATAACATAATATCCTTTAATGAAAAAATCTGGTTGATGGAACATATTACCACATTCCACTATGGATGTTTCCTTTCAACATAGAGAGAAATCCATAATTACTAACCAATTTGTAGTAAATAACATTGTGTTTCACATATAACATTCTATTTTTTAATATAAAGGCTAATATTTAACTGAATTCATTAGTGGAATAACATCATTGTTCCCTCTAAGTTCACTATAGAATAAGCAACATACTCAATGGTCTACTCACCTCCATACTTCTGGTAATTAAACCAACTCCAATTGTAGCCACCGTATGCACACTCACACATATTTAATTTATATAAAGGCATAAAAAATCACTTGTTATTCCTAACATAGTGATTTCCCAAGGATCATGTACTTCCAACTAGGCACACCTTCCATTACAGTTGTCTAACCACCACAAAGTTCCAGAACCACCAAAACCAAGCACTCATAGTGTTTCACTTAGAAAAATAACTTCTTTGTGCTGAGTTTCACTAAATACTACCCATATCATCAGTGTCATGACATAATAATTGGAGTCCAAAAATGATCAACAATCTTAGGCCTGACCTCCTAGTATCTTTACTTTCCATCCCACAAAAGTATCATTCCAAACAAAAAGGTTAGTAAACACCAGATCCTTCATCGATTAAACAAGAATTCGGACCCTTAGGAAGCTCCCACAATATCATGAATAATATCACTAAAGGAGAACCATATTCCTGGGATTGAAACCACGTTAAATTCCTTAATATAATAATTTCAATGGTAACTCACTTGCTTATAGAATTTTCACCAATGAAAACTACCCTTTATCATTAACCTTAATTATTCCTTCAATAGGAATATCCTCACTCTATTTACATAAAAGATGAAGAGGAAAAATAATTTCTTGTAATGAAAGTCATATCACGGGAATAGGGGCTTTCACAAGCCCACAAAATGTTTCACTAATGATTGTAACTCCTAGAATATCATCAAGGAACAACTATAAAGACATTCCATGACTGCTTTTCACTTAAACCAACCACATAAGGAACTAAATTTGTTGTGATAAATTAAACAACATACCACTATGAGTGTTACACAATAAAAAATTAGTTTAAAATAATAATAAGCTATATAGATTACTTACCTTGAAACAAAAATCATTAAGTGAATTATGATATTCTATAAAAGTATTATTATTTAAATGTGACTGTTATTACCTAGCCATTGAATTGGTTGGTATGAATATAAGTAAACACATTACAAAATAAATTTACCATTTTCATACTTAATACAGAAGTTCTTATTAATTCTTGGGAAATAATCACTCCATTTTTTTAAAGACATTTTATTCCTAAAAAATGTATATTCATTAAAATTAATTTTTATTGCATTTTGTGTGAGAAAATTATAACTAAATTTTTCCACGTATAGAAATTTTCTTTAACAAAATTTATGTAATATTTAAAATTATAATATAAAAATTAAATTATTGTGATATTTTCAGTTTTTTTGTGAAATTATTGATTTCTTAGTGAATAATGAAAAATATCGATTATTCAAATTCACATGTTTCCTATCAATAAATCAAAAAAATTAAAAGACCCGTTAAATTTATTTTCTGGAAAAAACAATGAGTATAATCAAATTTCTTTAAAATAATACAAATAATTATTATTTAAACGTAAAATTTCTTGATTTTTATTCATGTTAATTTTTTTGCTTAAAATGTATTTTTCTAAAAAAATTCGTTGTATTTTACATATTTATAATTAAATTAATTTATACCACTTTTAGAAACTGAATTTTCAAATAAGGATTCCATTTATAGAATTAATATATTCAAATTCTTAAATTAGTTCCATTTTATTTTTTTCATTGTGAATAGAAAATGTGGTAAATATTTCTGACATCGGAAAGGGTAAAATGGTTAAAACATGGTTAAAACTATGAAATAAGGTATCAAAATCAATCAAAAAAATCAATTATTTAATTGGATGAGATAAAACAGACCATATATATACCAAAATAAAATTTATGACATTTTAGTGTCATTTTCCACAGATAATGAATTTTATATTATTTCATGTAATGAGAATTCTAAAATGTTGCTCTCTTCAATATAATATATCTAAAATTTTTACCTAAGGATAAAAAGAGGATGAGTTAAATTATAGGTGTTTATAAAAAATATTTCTAAATTATTTTACCATGTTAATTCAATTTTAATTTTTAGTGATGAAATAATTATATTAAAGGCTTACATAATGTCAACACACTTCCTCTGCAATGAGAAGAAAAATCATGAAATTTATTTTAAAAATACTAATAATTATATTTTTTTAGTGATTTATAGTTCTCCAATAATTATATATATTAATATAAAAAAGTTATTTTATATATTTTATATTTTAAATACATTTGAATCTAATATTTTAGTGTCAAATTAAATAAATATTGTTAGAAATGACATTAATTATATTTTATAAAAAATAATATTTTATTAAATTATTAAAAAAAATGATAAAAATATTTCAAGAGGACAATTAGGGTTCCATATTGTCTAAAATTTCATAAATTTTCCATTTATGTTCCAATTGTTACCTTATTATTAAAATTATAACCATTTTTTTTGAATATGTTGTTGTGGAGTTAAGGTTTAAAATTTATAATGAGGCGTTTAAACAATAAGATAATATTTAAAATCACAAAAAAATATTAATTTTCTTTTAGTATGATATTTCAACCAAATAATATTATTATTAATATTCATGTATATATTTAAGAATTAAAATTGATGAATATATTAGTTTTATTTAAATCATTTATGTAATTCTTTGTTATTAATTTCCCTCCCTTATAAATAGACACACCTTATCTCTATTCATATCACCTTCAACAGAAATATATAATAGTAAAATATTACTCATTTACCTTTTAAAATAGAATATCTAGGATTTATAAGTGATGGTATTATAAAATGACCATTATGAGGGACCTGAAGAAGGGATCTGAAGGAGGCTTACTGAAGAAAAGGTAATTGTCTTACCTGACCATTTTCAAATTATTTATTCTTCTAACACCTCTAAATATTTATTATTATTCATAAAATAATAAAATAATTATACATAATATAATAAAATGATATTATTAATGTTTAAACGCCATTATTTTCCCGGTTTTAGATCAAATTGGAAGTGAAATTATTGTTTGTTTGTGCATGCGGACTACTGCTTCAATGTAGAAATACAATTAATTTTATATCACAATAATTCATTGATCGCTATTATGATGATTTAAATTTTTTATATATGATATTTATGATATAATTATCATTATTTAATTTTAATTTCATAATTACCTTTTTACCTTATAATCCATTGAAAAATGATAGCGTCACACATGAGTAAATGTGGACTTCCACCTCTATGAAGCTTCACGATTTTATTTTCAATTTTGATTTACATGGATGGTAATACTGTTATATTTAATAAATATTATTGATTTATAAAATATAATAAATATTCTATAATGTATAATTATTATTTACCTTTCTTTTAATCCTTCTGTAAAAAATTGAGAGAATCGTTCTTTTGTACATACATCCTACCTTCTGCACAAGCAATGTAATTCATTTTTATATATCTATATTTTATATATGAATATATATATAAATATATAGAAATATATGCTATTAATATCATTATTAAAATACTATATATGATATAACCATGATAAAATTAAAAGGACAGGAACTACTGACCTAAAATATCTTGAAAACGAAATAGTTAACACTTTTACATGGTGATTTTAATAAGAAATTGTTAATAAATCATTGTATAAATGTTATAACTGGATTTTATATGATATTATAATTATTTATATGGTTATATTAGTTAATTATAATAAATATAAATCCATTATATAGGATTTTAATGTTATTTCAAGGAAATTCAAACTCAAGGTAAGAGATTCTAATCTCAATTTTATTTCTATGAGACACATGCTATATTATCCAAATTTTTATCCTATGTGTTATGTATGAATCCTATTGATGTATTTTATGATTAATTTCAAGAAAATAATAGGGATTTTAAAATCTATATAAGTTTCTCTCTTTTATGAGTTTTTGATTCAGTTATTACCAAAGCGGTAAGTGTTCTTCATCCGAATATTGTATCATTGTGACATGTTTGATGTTATGAACCTATTTAGTTTTATGTGGAGTATAAAATTCCCCTTTAAAATGTTATATCATTAATATCCTTATTTTTATAAAATTTCATGTTTCATTTTATGTTATTATTTCATAGGACTTTCAATTCGAAAGTTAGAAAATAGTAATGGATTTATATTACAATATCATTGTTTGTTAGGATTATTTATGATTAAATTTATAATGAAGAAATTTCATGATCGTACTCTAAAAAATATCATTAATTTTCTTATATTATATTTATTCCAAAATATTAAATTTTTTAATTTCATTTTCCTCTTTTTATGTGCTCATAAGGAAACAAGAATATTTCTAAATAAAACTGACATTGTTCACTCTTCCCTAAAAAAATCATTTTCATTCCATGAAAATGTTTTATGAAAATGTGTTAACTTTTTTTATATTATCTAATGGTTGTTTTTACTCATTTTTACCCATGATTTATGTTTTACATAAAAATTTAAATGTCATATCCTTGACATTTTATTTTTACAAAAATGTGAATGGAAAATTTGTTTTAATAAACAATGTATGGACTAAATTCCCCACCATTATCACTACTCAATGTTTTGAATATTCTTATAAAATTTTCTGTGATTCTGTAAAAAAAGTAAAATGATATTTTTTATTTCTTTTATATTTTAAAGATGTTATTTCAAAATGAAAATTGTATTTTCTTCATGAAATATTCCAATGATCATTTATTTGAATTTTCACCCAAGATGATATCATTTGATGATGTATATTCTTTATTGTGTATGTGATCCAATGTATCCAAACTTATTATTTCTCTAGATTCATTATAATTATTATGATGAGATATTTATGAAACCCATTTATTTTCTATGGATTATTCTATAATGAAATAATGAAATATTTGTGAAGCCTATTTCATTTACATGGGTCATGATATATGATGAATGTTTTATGATCATATATAACACATATATATTATTTTAATTTTGATATGGTTAGGACTAGAATTATATATCCCCACAAAATAGTTGGTAAATATTGATATCTCATGAGATAATAATTTTTGAAATGGGGAGTGAACACTCTTCTGTAGGGGTCTTTTTCCACTATAATAGTCATAGGAGTAAACTTCTACTATATATATGTTTACATGATATTTCAACACAATCCACTATCATAGTTTTAGAAGTAATAATTTACTAATGAAATGGTTTTCAATGGTTATCTTCTTTCCGAAAACATATTTCTGATGAAAATTTTAGGATCGCATCGATCATGTAAATTAATTCCTTTATGATGAATGTCTTATAAAATGTCAATATTTATTCCATGACTCAAGATTATGATCTTGGATATGTTGGGTATGGTATTAAAATTTTCAGATCATGTTGGCATACCCTTATTCTCATGTCATGTTTAAGATAACATTGGTATCCCCCTTTTATAACCTTATCAAGAATATGATATCACGCTTTCTTATGTTTCCGTTCTCCTGATAATGAAGAATGGTTTTAAATGTGAATTTTTTGATGAACTATGGGGGAAATGATGTTGATATCTGATAAAGATTATTTTTATTTATACCTTTATCCAAATATAATGAACCAATTATATTCTTGTGTGGATTATATTGTTATTTATTTATTGTTCATCTATTATGATGTACTATTTTTGTATGAAAAGAATGGATCTCTATAGTTTGTATTAGAAAAATGATTAGATGCCATTAGAAACTATTATGAGGAAAATTTAGTGGGAACCCTTAGGATAATACTATATAAAGGAGAACTTCCTATGTTATGGTAAGGAATGGAGTGCGGTTTTCCAAGAGAAACATCCCCATACGGATACTGGATGTGGACAATGCTTTGGAACAGATGCATCTAGGGGTAATAAACCCAAATGTATTTAGTTGAGTATATCATAGTAATCATTTTGTTGCATGGGGAGTATACTCTTACTGTGAACTAGGTATGAATCTCCAAGGGGATATTCTTTGGTTAATTCAAAATTTGTTAATGAACCAAAATGAAGGATTTCTATATAGGATGATCATGGATAACCTAGGTTTAACATAAAGTGTCAAAAATTTAAAATAACATGTCAGGATTTAGACAATATATAAATTATTTTCACGATTATATTGTTTCCCACTATGATTAATGTTTTCAACACAATGCCTTTTTTTATTTAATGTTTTAGATGAAAAGGAATTTTTTAACACTAAATGTGATAAGAAATGGAGTGATTGTCCGTTTTAGATTCTATTTTAAATGGGATCATGAATGTGAAACCTTTTAATTATTCTTAATTATCTATCTCATTGTATGGTTAATAATATAAAATTTTATGATTTTATTTTCACACCTAATAAAATAAAATTTAGTTTTCTGAAGACCATCCAAGGAAGATGATTCGACTTCATATATATCGAGTTTTTGGGAGAATGTACTCAGGTTAATTTCATAGAGGAATGAGATAATGTTTTAAATTATGAAAATAAGGTCATAGAGTATGTAATTAATCAGGACAAATAATGATTTCTATGAGGGAATATAATTTTCAACCTAAGGATCCATTTATTGATTAATGTCTTATATGTAGGGAACTTGGTAATTATATGATAAGATTCCCTAATCTGATGTTTAAATCCTAGACAATGGAAGGACATATGCATTATAAATATTTGAAGTGGAAGTATTTAAGTTTCTGTGTGTTGGTATTCAATTATTATGTTATAGAATAGTTTTATCAATGATATTATGGTCATAAGAATCACCAAACACCTATGTATTGTTCTAAAAAAATTCTTCATTAAGGATTTAAATGCATATATTGAATGTTACTTCTAAATCATAAAATTGATTTAATGGTAAGGTGATATTTTATAGAAAACACTTGAATTAGTGAAAGATAAACCTTAAAATGAATACACTTATAGATTAAATGCCTAAAACAACTATTATCCACTTCTTTAGGTCATCATCACTCCATGTTTTTAGTTAACATGAAAAATAATACAAACTATAATAGAGTGTATACACATCTATAATAGTTCAAACATGGAATTTTGATAGGAAATTAAATGTGTGTAATTACCATTTAAGAAATTTATTTTCTTTACTACATCAATATGTGAATTCAAATATTGATGAACCCCGAGACCATCATATGGATCTTCTTCAAAAGCTTGATCTTCTTTCTAGCCATTTTTCATAGACACCACTAGATAGCCTCTAGAAAAAATAAAACAAAAAATTTCAATCAGAAAAACCAAGCCATCATAATCCTAATATACATCTCCAAATCCATCATGATATCAAGCCCATACCACTATTGTCATCATCCAAAAGTTGTGGTCTTAATCATATATCAATACATTGAATATGGTTGATGCACTTCATTAAATAAAATACTTATATTATCGATTCATAAAGGGATATGATCTCTACTGTTGTATATAATTATTTCATGAAAAAATCTAATACATTCTTCTTATTGAGCCTCATATATATCTCATTGAGAAGGTTCTATAACCCCTTTGAGATCATTTTGTATCCTCCAAGGTAGTTTAGGATCCATGGATACTATAATCCCTTGGTGAAATGAATATTTAACTTACTTTCTCGATGGTTATCATTAAGTGTACTTCATTGGGGATGAAATATGGATTATACCTCATTGGTAATCCAGGAATGTATATTTTAGGTTCTTTATTTATATTACACAATGACTTTGTTGAAGAAATATCATATCCTTAGTTTTTATTCTACATCCATATCCATACAATGGACATAGAAAACCCATTTGGGGTATCAAATCAAGGATTCCTTGATGAATCAATTTTCTTACTTTTTGATTTAATAAAGAAAAATTTTCCTAAATTAAAAAGTGGATATTTCAAGTATAGAAATAAATAATAAAATTTGTATTTATATTTATTAATTCAAATAAAAAATTTATTCAACTATATATTATTTGATATTATTCATGTTTATAAAATGGTTAATAAAATGGGAATAATATTAATAATATTTGTTTAATAAAAAAAATTATTTCCTTTTATCAAATATAGATATTAATATTTATTACTCTTATTTATGATAATAAATAGGTATTTTTTAATCCAGAAAGATAAAATGTTAATTGGATTAAATTATTTATAAATTTATTTTTTATAATGGAAAATATATTTTAAAATATTTATAAAATTTATAAACTAGTTTTATAAATAAATTAACTATCAAATTTTTATAGTTATTTGATAATTATTTTTCAAATATGTTTTATTTAGAAAATGTTAATAAATCATATTAATTTGTATTTTGGGAATATTTAAAATTTTAATGATTTTAAATTAGTTATTCATAAATAGTATATAATTAATTATAAAATTTTTAGTTAAACATGTTTTGAATAAACTATTGAAATTATTAAATATAAATATTTAAAATATGTTTTACTTAATTATATGGTCTAGCTTATGATTAATAAATAAATTATTCCACTAGAGATCATAAGAGTAATTTAAAAATAGATTTTAAATGAAATATTTAAATATTTTATGATTACTTAAATAGGGCCTTATTTTGATAAATTATTTAAACCACATAAAAAATGGTTTTGATCACTAAAAATTTTTTTGTTTAAATAATATTTCAATATTTGATATTTATATTATATAAAATACTTTTAAAAGGGCAATTAGATTATAAATTTCTCATTAATTAATATACTATCATATATTTTAATGGTAATTCTATTCCATGAAAACTATAAAAAGTCCATACTAATTGACAATATAAAATTTTTATATTCATAATTATGAAATCTTATTAAAATTTATAAAAAAGGTTTTTGATACTAACTAGCTATATAATTTTTATGGTTAGTGGATAAAATTTTTTGAAATATTTTTTACAATGATTCTATTAATATTATAGAGTTAATATTAAGAATACGAAATGATTTGGATGGTCTTAGGATCTCTTTAAAATGGTGAAAGAGCCACCTAGGGATTCATTGATTTGATGGTATTTCCACACGATATTGAGCATGATATCCTTATGGGAGAGCTTACTAGTTTTTTTCAAACTTGTGACTTCTTGAAGAAATATAAGAAAATTGATTAATCACCAACGATTTATGGTTTGAGATAGTGAAGACTTGTCATTTTTATCAAACAATGGAGCTCCAAATAAATTCATACAAATTGATAGTAATATAAATCTTAGTACGTATCAGGATTCCATTCATGAAAGATTTAAGATAAGTCAACAATTTGTCATTACCAAATTGTTTTGACCTTCTAGAGGTAAGATCTTGAATACCATTGAACTGGTTACTCGCATCTCGCATGTTTTGGTTTTCTATATTGTCAAATGCTTCCCTATGGAAAGATGGTATTACCATTTACTCTTCACATATGATGATGTCAAGAAAAAATCATGGGGTTTTGGTCATATTTCATTTAATCCATAAATGGTGTGTCTCTAGGAATGGGATTACTGTTTCAGTCCATTTGAGGTTATGATTTTGAAGGTTCGTGTTTGGGTTAAAAAAATTCAGTGTAATTTTATTTTATGGAATAAAATATTTTTGTATGATATTGCAAAAACTTTGGGTGTTCCCATCAAAAAGGATCAAACCACTGAAGAAGCTAAGCTTGGTTTCATTTATTGGGTTTTGATTTAAGTGTACCAAATAACCCCTCAAGTTAAGAGGGTTATTTTATCAATGTTTGATGATAAATTATACTCGAGTGTATGATATGAGAAGGCCCCACTCATATTATCGTCTTTTCAGTCAATATTACTCACCATGGATCATCTTTACAAGGACCTCTCACATACTTTCTAATCAAAAAAATAGAATTACTTATCCCGCTACCTCAAGATGTGAAATAAAGAGGAATGAGTGCAGTGGGTTCCATTTCAGGCTACCACAATCCAGATAATTCAAGTTGATAAAAAAGATCAATCAAGGCTAAATGTTAATATTGTAAAGCAAGAACAAGATGATAATACTCCAGAGTAGAATACTAAAATGGATGACCATGATACTACAGTGGGTGTAACTCAATGATTGTGTAATGGTGATACTCATAAAAATAAATTACATGGTAATGATATTCAATATCATGAGGGGATGTATCTTGAAATTGGAACCATCTCCAAAAAATGGGTTGGTTCTCTAAAAGAATCAGATAGCCTGGGAAAACAGGATATCCTTGGGGTGTGTAGTAGGGTGCTCACTAATGGTGAGAACTTTTTTGTCCTGAAGGGGAATGATTCTATCAAAACAGGGGCTCAAGTGGTGGAGAATGGGGAAGGATTTAATATATAGTCTTATGATTAGTTTTATCCACATGTGTTTTCTATATAAATTATTCTCGATGAGAAAATGATTTATTCAAGAATCTAAAATGGAAAAAAATGGATTTTGAGACCACTTCACATACGAAGCCTTAGAATGGAAACCAGACCGGTAAACCTGAAAAAGATTTCAGATTGGTTTCTTTTCCCTCATATGATAAAGCAACAACTTCTATGTTGGACCACTCTAAAAGGACCATATAATTTTATGAATTATAAGGCAGTAGCTTTTCTTTATGCTAGTCTATGTCTAGATGATAACGAGACCCACGTGAATGGTGAATGAAGGGATCCTGTTAAAGGTATTATCTTTTGTGGATCATTGATGGCCACTTCTAAAAATTCTTCGCATTCCTAACATGATTCTCATTACATTGATGGTACTCATATAATGGATGTGGTTCCAAATTTAAACACTTTTGTAGTGCTTGAAACTCCAATAGTGGTTCCCCTAATGACACATTTGGATTTTGTGACCATGAAAGGGGATTATAAAATTGATGTTGAGGAAGTTCTTGATGCCATCCATATTATGTTCTCACAAACAAGGGTGGACACCCAATATGTCACATATGATCAAATCCTGCAACAACAGGTGATTGTTTCAAGAATCCATAAAATAAAATTAAACATTGAGTGTGTCTCTTCTGTTGGAATTGAGGATCCTATTGATAATCACTTCTATGTAGAATGAAAAATCTAAATCAAATATGGATGAACCAAAAGAGAATTGGAAACCACATATGTATTTTTAATTGATTTTTCATCCAAAAGGTTATGGATGAGGTCATGTTCATGATGATTGGGATGCTATGAAAGAGGAAATTCAATTGGTGGTTGATTCAGATTTGAAGGGAACTAATATAGAAAGTCCCATGCATCAATCATAAAACATGAGATATCATTATTCTAGGGGCTGTATCTGTAGGTGTGGTTGAGTAATTTAATGGATCTCCATATGGGATGTGTAATGCATTATATGTATAGAATTTAGAAAAAAACATGTCCTTTTACTTTTTTTGAAGAGGGAATCTATGTCTTCTTAGACCCCATTTTATCACATCTGTATTTTTTTAACATTAATAAAGGGGATTTATCTCTACCTTTTATAGACAAATATTGACAATATCAATTTCACATTAATATGAAATATAAATGTTACAAACAATAAAAAATGGTATTAAAACATTTTTACATAATGCTATATGGATTATTTACATTCTTAAAATAATGTTTTATATTTAAGGATTATAAAAATAAAATGGAGAGTAGTTTATAAATCTCATAAATAAGGACAATATATAATATGTGTTTATATATATAATTAGGAAGTATTCATAATTTAATATTTTGAAATTTTTCTAATTAAAAGGGGGTATAATTGAAAGATATTATTCAAACGTCATTAGAATAGTTTTGATTATTGATTTGATCAATGTTTTATATAATCAATATAAATTTCATTTAATTAATAGTATGAATGAGTTCATATTTTATTGATTATAAATGTGTTTATTTTAAAAAAACTTGGAATGTCTATAATGATATCTAAATCATAAAAGTGTTAATAGATATCTTTTTTATGATTAGTTTATAAATATTTGTCTCATCTTTAAATATTTAAATTTTTCATTTATTTAGAGTTATTTCAATAATTTATTCATAGTTTTAAATTGGTTATATTATTAATGTTTATGTATTAGTTTGAATATTTAATTTATTAAAGGGGATAGAACCTTTCATTACATTCCAGGAAAGACTTGATAATATTTATATTTTATTTTCCTTAACCTCGGTATGTATTTGAAATTATTATCATAAAAATAACTATTGGGGTTAATTTTTGTATATTAGGAGGTATAAATATGTTGAATGGGATTATCTCTTCATCATTTTATCTGTACGGAGTGGGACATAAGGTTGGACCACTTACTAGCCTGGAGACTTATGATTTTTTAGAGAAATTTGAATTGTGTTGGCTATCTGTTCATCTAAGCTTACTCATGTGGAGATTTTCAATTTCATATATCATTATGGTTTTACATAAATTTTTCATATACCATATGTGTATAACCCATATAGATATATATCAATATGTTTTAATTCTATTTTTTGGTGAGTAAAACATAGTGTTGGTTCTGTATATAGTTTTACATTAATGTGGTGCGAACACATTAATTTGGTGTTTGGTATAGAGATTATAAAAACTAAATAGTTAGAATCTTGAATACAAAAAAGGGAATAAAACATGAGAAGATAATGATTAAAAAAATATGTAATAATTATGAAATTAATATGAATATTAGGTATCTTAAATCATTGGGATTTTACCCTCCTCAAAACACTCATTGCAATATTCCTTCATAGGGGACACTTTTGGAGACCTTGATTATCCAACCAAGTAGTTTTGTGCCATAGTTGGGTTCCCATGGATTAATTTGTGTGTGTAAAAAAGATGATATGAAACTTTGAATTATACTACACAGTCTTTTTGTGACATAGAAGGGTGCTCCTATATGAATTTAGAGTTATCTTGTTTTTTTGAAATTTTCATTGGATTACACTTATTAGGAATCATAACGACTAGGAAACCCTGGGAATAGGGTTGATTATATCTATATTATGTATTAGGATGTTATTTATCCACTCAACTATCCATGAATCATAATTTTTTTGATTGGGAGGAATACCTATATAAATTACTAGGTTATGAGATAAATAGTTGGTCCCATATTGATATAAAAAATGGTCTATAGGGGGTCAATGAACAAGATTAATGTTTTTAAATAGATGAATTAATTATGTAAATTTATTATCATAGTTATTTACTATGATAAAAAATTTAGTGGATATGTAAAGTATTAACATATTTATTTTTATAGTATTTTTGTCCAAAGTGGACCTACTTTACACTTACACCTCTCTAATTGTTGGGAAAAAATCCCTCAAGGTAACATTGCAGAATTTTTTGGTTGGTTGTGTTTTTTTGACAAATCAGGTTCTCATGGTGAACTTTCAAGTTCCAAAGATTTTGTTAACAATCCACGTTGATAAAGAACCATGAAAAAGAAACATAATATCAGTAAGTGGTATAAAAAAATATACAAGGTGGTGTCATTTTCCAGTGTTTGCCAAATATTTGGATTCCAAAATTTGGAGTTTGGTTTTCATCATAGAAAGTTTATTTCCTCAAATATCTCATCAAAATATGGTGAAAGCCTGAATTTAAGGAATATGGCCTTTGATATTTGTGTTTCATGAAGGAACAAATAATTCTTGCGGTAGCCTTCATGAAAGCAACGAGCATTGATTTTCTAAGAAAATGGATCTTTTCAATTAGTGATAGATTTCTTCGTGGTCATTGATGGAAGGATTCACAATTTCAATTGGCACCGCGAAGATGGAGAGCTCGAAAATTACGACAAGCTTCATGAATGGATAATTTCAATGGATCTTCGTGAATGGAGGTTCATCAAAAAGATGGATCTTGAAAATGCACTGGAGGCGGTGGAGCATCACGATGAGATGATCTTATATATATGAAGCCACCTCCCTTAAAAAAAGTAGAGAAGAAGAGAATAAGAGAAGAGAGACTCACTGAAAATTATAAATCTCAAAGTTCTCAAAGGAGCTTTATGAAGGTGTTTTGTGAAGTCCTTGATGAAGGCTATAATCCAACTGAATGTTGTGAGCATCATGAAAGAAAGGTTTTCAATAAGGCCATAAAAATCCACCTAAAACATGTGTGATTTGTGAAGGGTGGTTTTTTCTTTGACAATGGTGCTTCACGAAGTCCAATTTGTGCTTACTGAAAGGTGATTCACGAAGGCCAGTTTGTGCTTTGGGAAATGTGCTTCATGAAGGCTACTGTGTGCTTTGTGAAAACAATCTTCAAAAAGTCATTGATCTTTGTGAAAAGATGAGAAGAGGTATTTCCCAGTGTTTAGTGGCAATGGGGTATTCATCTGTGGATGAAATTTTTATTTCTAGAAATAATCTACATACAGTGAAGGATATACTCATTAGAGATAATGAAATGACCGAAAAGTCTTTAAACTATGATTAGATCTTCTGAAGAAGCAGTGATCTCACTTCTGTTGAGAGAGTAGTAAGTTCTCAAATTGTAAAAGGCTTTAAACCAGGAGGGTATGTGATTCCACTTTGAACTTGTAAATAATAGTGCACTTATAGTGGATTTGTTACATCAGCACATCGTCAGTGTATGCTCCTTGGACATAGACCAATGTGGATGAACCAAGTAAAATTTTTATGTCATGTGTATTATTTATGATTAATTAGTACTCTGAAATGGGAAGGAAAGATAGAACGTAGTTTTGTATAACAAAAAAACAAGATCAAAGGGGGAATCTGTTTTAATTCATCACACCCTGATTAACCCCCCCCCCCCTCAGGGAATCTAGCCCAGTTGACCTAAACATTGGAATTATAGAAAATGGTTAATATTAGTGTCTCTCTATCAAATGGAGGTCACCAATCATAAAGGGATTACAATCTTCAATGGGAACAATTCTCAACTATGGAGGAATCGGATGAAACACTACTTCTGATCTTTGGGAATGGATGTGTTTATTGTAGTAATGCATGGTATAACAACTAATATTAATAGTGGTGAATTATCAGAAGCCAAGCGAAGATAATTGGATAATGACGCCAAGGGAATCAATGCATTAGGGGGCTCCTAATCCAATTCTATCTATATGAATGTGATGTCATGAAAGACACCACATGCTATGTGGGAAAACTTTTGAACATATATGAAGGAGATTCAAAGGAGAGAGAAGAAAATATTTAAGTGTTGTGGAACAAGTATGAGGATATTATAATGAATCTAGATGAGTGTGTTAATCCATTATTTGATAGGGTAAATATTATTGTGGAAGACATGTCAGGTCATGGTGATGTTATCGAAGACATAAATATTGTGAAATGCATCCTGAGGAAACTTCTACCTCGCTTCAATCCAGAGGTATCAGTATTGGAAGACAGGGATCCAAAAGAGATGAAACTGGATAATTTTCATAGTACCCTTATAGAACATGAAATGAAAAATGATGATAATGATGTTGTGGAAAAGGGTAAATCCAAATAGGTGGAATTCAAATCCATGAAGAATCTCACTATTGAAGATTCTATGGAAGAAGAAGAGATAAATGAGGTGATTTCCTTCCTTTACTCAGTTCTTCAAAGAGGAAAAACAATGTTTAAAGGGAAATATCCACTATACTACTATAGATGTGGAAAGGTATTTCATCTTGAAACAAGGTGACCCAAAATGATCCAAGAATATAATGATGTCGATGATGCTAAAATTCCCAAGAAGAAGTCTTCATCCATTGTGAAAGGCTATAAATAGTTCAAGAGAAATTTATTTAAGATGAAGAATCATCTTTCACAAGAATTTGATGGTTCAGATGACTCTTGGTTTGAGAAATTTGATGATATAGACAACTAAAATTATCGTGGAGAAAATGCTATAGTGGCAGTTGTTGGTAGTACTCAGAAAAAGGAAGAAACCAAAATTGATGAAGAAGATGAATTTGAAAGAAGAGTTGATATGAAAGCTGAGTTAGAGGCTAATCATGAAGAGATATATGTTTAGAGATCCTAAATAATGAAATTCAACAAAGTATTTTGTGACACTAAACTCTATATGCAACAAGAAGAAGAAGAGAAGTCTAATTTGATGAAGGAAATTGAGAAACTCAAGTCATCAAAACCAGAGGACTCAAAATCAGTTAGTAAGTATAAAATCACGGTTAATGAATAGAAAAGGGAGATTGATGGATTGAATAAAAAATGGAAGATCAAATCAAGCATATTGAATATCTTGATGGAGAAGTTGTTAGTTTGTAGAAAAAGGTTAAGGATCAAGAAAAATTTGTGACTCCTGATGTTACATCAAGAAAGAAGATCACTCAAGAAACTGAGAAGAAAAATGTTGAGCATAGTGGTTATGCAGAAACGAAGCATCAATTATGTTTAGATGCTAATGCATATGTGGTGCTTGAACGAAAACAAAAAGTTGTGAATATTGAAGTCAGAACGCAAGAACCTGTTCCAATATTGAAGGTGGATTTGGGTATGAAGGAGAATAAAAAGATTCAGATAACCCAATGGTGAACCAATGGTGAAGAAGATACATGCAGGGATTCACCCTATATTAGTTTTTATTGTTTTGGAATTATGGTACATTCACAATATGTGTGTTCTATATCCCAGAGATTCCAAAGGTCACAAGAACAATAGTGGAATCTTAACAGGTCTCGATATAATAGAACATACATTGAGGGACATTGTTTTTGGTGCAGAGAATTTGGGAACATGTCCAAATATTGTACATCAACCATGTAAAGGAATGTGATAGGGTATAATCAAAGTAGTCGCAAGCAGAAAATCATCAAACCAACTGGTGAGTTGAAAATGAGAAATTGATTTGCAGCTCTATAGGATAAATTTAGGCCATCACACTCTAAGGATGATCAAAATTTTCAAACTACAGCAATTGTGAGGTCAAATACATGGATCAAAAAGAAAAAATAGGAGAAGGCAGTAGTGGCATAAATTGACCTTAAAGAATCAAACTATTCTGGTGTGTTGATCCTTGATAGCAGTTGCACATCTCACATGACAGGTAATAAGGATCTTGTTACCGACATAAAGTATGACAAAGAAGTAGTAGTGAAGACTTTAAATGATGAAGGTATGAATATTATTAGATCAGGAAAGGCCAGGTTTAGGGGTAAAGAGATGAGGCGTTCTGATGTCTCAGTAGTAGAAGGTCTCAGTCACAATTTCATAGAATTAGCCGACTATGAAACATAGGTAATTCTATAAGGTTTACTCAGAAGATGTGAATAATCAAAGAAAAATATGGGGTTATGGTTATATAGGTAAACATAACGAAGGTAAATCTATACCTTGTATTTGGAGAAGAAGATATGTACTTTTTGTCTAGAGAGGAAGAAAACATGTTATGGAATAAATTAGTGGATCATCTGTTCAAACCATCTCTAGAAGATCTAGTGAAGTTTGAGGAAGCCAGAGACCTCCCTAAGCTATTATGTGATTGTACACATAGATGAAATGCCTCTCAATAAGTGAAGATCATCATAAATATGTACAAGGTAAAGGAAAAGAAGTCAACAAGAGTGCTTGAATAGGTGAATTTTGATGTCTGTGGACCTATCTCACCAAGATCCACTGATAAAAAGAGGTATTATGTTCTTTTCATTGATGACTACAGATGAATGACATGGGTACTATTAATTTCATAAATGTTTGATGTGTTTAGATGCTCAAAACATTTTTGGAGGGAATTAGAAAGGATGATAGGGCCTAAAATTCTGAAGTTTCGTACTGATAATTGTACGGAATTAAAAAATAGTTAGGTAGAAGACTATCTTGAGAAACTCGGGATAGGTCATAATGTTTCTTTAGTTTTAACTCCCTAATTAAATGGATTGGTTGAGAGGAGAAATAGGATCATCAAAAACCTGGATAGAAATATACTTATTGAAAAAGACCTACTAGAGAAAATTTGGAAGGAAGTAGTATTGACATCAGTTTACATTTATAACAGGGCCCTTTTGTGTCTGAAGGAAGGAAAGACTCTGTATGAGATGTGGTATGGATAGAAGACTGTAGTGAAGTACATTAGAAAATTTGGAAGTAAGTTTTTTATACTAAATAAAGAAAAACATAGGATGTTTGAGTCACGTGGAGATTAGGGGATATTCCTTGGCTACTCAGGAAAAAGAAAAATATATTAATGATTTAATAAAAGTCCGGGAAATGTAGATGAGAGAAATAATGTCACTATTGTGTAAAATGAAGAGAATATTCAACAACATAGTGAACAATTTCCTGATTAATGTGATGAGAAGGAAAGCAACATAGGAGGACCATAAGTATAAGATGCTAATTTAACAGAGGATAATGATGATGAACTAGTGGTAGTCAAGTCTATATCTATAAAGAAGCAATTAGTCAAGATGAATTTGACAGGCATAATATCATTCGTGATCAATTAGCTCCAGTTCATACATGAAGAATAAAATCACCACAGTAGACATCTTTTCTATCATAGGTTGAGCCTAAATTACTTTCTTATGCAACTGATTATGAAATCTCAGTTTAGGTGTAGAATGAAGAGCTAGATCAGATTAAGAATAATCAGACAAGGGAGATTGTTTCGAGGCCAGTATATAAAAATTTTATCGGGACTAAATTGGTGTTTCATAACAATATAAATGAATATGACACAATGATTCAAAATAATGCATGACTAGTTTTCAAAGGAAACTCCCAGATAGAGGGTAGAGATGTTGATGAGACATTTGAACAAGTTACAAGGTTGGAGACAATAAAATTATTTCTAGACATTGCAGTGCAACAGAAGTAGAAAGTGTTCCAGATAGAGGTTAAATATGCATTTTTGAATGGGGTTCTGGAGGAGGAACTTTATATTAAGTAGCTAGATGGTTTTCTCATTAATGAAGATGAGAGCATTGTTTTTCAGTTAATGAAATCACTATATGGGTTGAAACAAGAACAACTATCATGGTACTCGAGGTTTGATTAGTATTTGAGGAATCTTGGATTTCAGCATGTTGGAGTTGATTACAATATCTATTTCAATAATGATAGTCACTGTAACACCCCGAGAGTTTATGAAAAATATTATTTTAATTTCATTAATGTATTTTGTTGTATTCTACACCAAGATTACCTTGCGCTATACACAACACCGTATTAGCTTGCAGTATACGCAACACTATTCTTGGACCGTGTTACACACAATTTTGATAATAGTTATTCTACGCAACATTGAGTATATATATATATATTAAATGTATAAATGAAATATGGTTGGATTCTTTTATAAGAAACAACGAAGGATTCTTTCACAACATGCAACCCTGACTTGGCTTGCATTACACGCAATCGCGACCTTCCTCGATAGCGTGTGTTGTACGCAATACCGGGTTTTAATAAACAATGTTATATTATTATAATATTGTCATGAAATAGCCGTTATGAATAGTATTAACTAAATTTTGAATTTTATAACATTATTATTCATCTTACACATTTCTAGAACATGGTATAAGAACAAAATAAATTTTTCGGGTAAAATAAGTATTTTTCAAAAAATGCAGTTTTGCCACCTTTGGATGGCGCACCAACTTTAAATATGGTTTTTGACATGTTTATATGTTCAATTTGACAAAATAATATTCTTCTTTTGAAATAGGATATAAAAATTTACATTAGATAATGTTTTGATATTTTTCCGATAACTTTCATATTTTAATGAATAGTAAAAACACGCTATATTTTAATTAAAAACAACTTTTTTCATCGTAATATCTTATGTGGTTAAATTATAATATTGAATGGTTTTAAAGTATAAATAGAATATATTTTTACCATTTAATATAATGTATGTCATTATCATTTATTTTACCTTGAATTCGTAGGTTAAATCAATTCAATCTTTTGCAATGTTTTAAAGAAAAAACCCGTTTTCTTTCGACAACGGGATTAATTTTAATTTAATTTCATCATTTTTTGTGTATTGAATTTGGAAAAATGGATTCCATATTTGGAATCAGTGGGTCCAAATTATTTTAATAAGATACTTTTTATTTTTGGGAATTATGAATAGTAACTACGGTAAATTTTATTTACCATAGTTAAAGATAAATCGGGTAATTAAGGGTAAATATAATATTTTAAAATTACCCTAACAAATGTCAAAATCCTATTGGATGACTAAAAGTCGACCCATATCACCTAAGGGTAGGATTAGAATCATTTAATGGACATTTTTCCATGAAAATAACTTAATTATTATTAAAACCAAAGAAAGTGACAACATGTCACTCTCTTAAATCTTATAAGTATATTAATTTTAATTTAGTGATAAACTTCATGAAACTCCGAACATAAATATTCTACAGAAATATAATGAAATTATCTACATCATATAAATTTATTTATAATTTTTAGGGATTAAATAATTATCATTAATTATGACACAATAGTGATGCAGAAATTGTTTATCTAGTGAAAAATCAAGAATATTGTTTTTATTAAACTAATAGTGACCATAAAATGCACAAATACCTAACCAAAACTTATTGGAAATGTAAATGTAAACCATAAGCATCCAATGGTAGAATATTTGACCATTTGGAGCCTTATAAAAGCGATTATGACACTTATATTATTTTATTTTAAATGATGCCAAAGTTGTCACCTTCATAATTTAATAAATATAACAATTTAAATATTGTTATTTTAAGATGATAAATTCTAGTAAAAGTATTATTTTGAAAGTTAATATTTTTATCTTCATCATAGGATTTTATTTTAAATTTTTTACAACATATAAGTATATTAAATAATTATACAAAAATGATGTATTAATTATTTTATTAAGAGATAAACCAAATAAATGGTTTTAAAAATAATAAAATAAATATTATATGAACTATTTAATGTGATACAGTAATTTTATAGATACATATTACCTTTTATTAATATATTAAAGCTTTTATTTGGAACATATCTTCTCTATATATTTTATTTAAATTCAAATAAATGAATAGTGTCAAAATTGACACTATTGTGAATTTACAAAAATAACATATTATAAAATTGTTTAAAAATCACAAAAATATTTAAAAATTATAAATTTATATTTATATGGTCTATAATGTTATAAAGTAAACAATTATGGAAAATTAACAACAAATAAGTAATTATTTGTTATAATCTAAAATTTAGAATTTTATTACCACAAATAAACTTAAATAGATTAAATAAGGATAAATCAAAATGATAAGGTTTAAAATAAGATCCAAACATGTCTAAATTTGATTGGGTGATGCGATTACAACCCTATCTCATCTAATCTTTGAATATGAGTCATTTTTGGTGGTTTTTATGTGGGGTTAGATTTATTATAAATTAATATTTTTAAGAATTCCAAAGGTGCCCCTCTCCTCCATTATAAAAGGGAACCTCCTCCCTCTCTTCCTCACACAACTTTGAGCCTTCAAGCTCGGACAAACCCTGCCAAAATCTCTTCTCCACATCCCTAGTATCATTCTAGAGGTCCTGGTCTTCTTCAAAGAGCATCCTTAGTTCTTTAAGTGGAGGTTATGAAAAGGCGCGTCAAAAAGAGGTAATATCCATTACCGATATTTTTCAATTTCTTTCTTCTTCAACTTATTCTTCTTTAGTTATTTCATGATAAAGTAATATCATCAGTATTTATTATATACTGATATGTTATTATAAATATGAAACAACTCTAATTAACCTTCTATCCATCCTACGGAAAAATGAAATCACCGCGCGTGCGTACGTACGGAATACCGTCTCCACGCCGTGGTGTAATATATTTTCCGTCACCACCTTAATTGGATTGGTATAATGGTGTAATGAGTAACTATATATAATTATTATAAAGTTATATTGATACTGAAATAGTATACATACACTTCAACACAATTCCACGACCATGGTAACGATACCATCGCTCGTGCGTACGTACGGACTACCGTCTCCACGACGCGATGAGATTCATTCTCCATGTTAACCATTTATGAATAATTAAAAAGTATATATAAGAAATAATAATGAAATATATGAAATTATAAAGCTACTGGATTTATGTATATATTTATGTCATCTACTTACTTCCATTCAAGACAATAAGGAAAGGAAAACAGCGTTCATGCGTACGTACGGACTATCGTCTCCATGAACGGTGTTTTTCATTTCATTTATCTATCTATTATATATATATATATATACTGAATATATATGATATATAAATCATATTTTATATTCTGTAAGTAAGTAAATCATGATATAAGTAATAATAATGTCAAGAACAACAAGTCAAAACACCTACGATAAATGAAACGATTTTACCCAAAACGCTTCTTTAACATGGAATTTACAAAAGAACGGGTAATATAAAGTCATAAGTGAACCATATATGATATCATAACAATGAATATGATTCTGTAATAAGTCAATGACATTATTTCAATCATTATACAGGAGGTTCGGACACATACGAAGCAAATCGGACCTAAGGTAAGGGAAATATCACAATCTCATTTTTATCCGAGATTGTTTATTCGTAAGTATTTATTGGGGTGTATTTTACTATCCACATCCATGTTCCCTCAATATGTAATATTGTTTCCATCCACTTAAAATAGTTTAAATCCAATTTTACCCTTTGGTGAGTTTTTAGTAAATAATATGAAAGGAATCTTTTGTCATTTTTTCGTACGAGGTACATTTTGACTTTTCTGACAAAAGTACGAAGAATGTTTTTTTTAGCTTATACAGAATGAATGGATTTTTAAAACATTATTTACAAGAAGCTTCCTTTACAAGTTTTCAAGTTTATTTTTAATCAACTTCTTTTATTTTAAAGTCGTATGACTTGTTAAGAAAGGAAAAATGTTTTTGAAGAAGAAAGGATATTTTCCTCAAGAATGGAGTTCAAGTGTTTTATCAAAATTATTTTCCATATAAGATAACAAAGGGTTCTGTTTTTATCCCTATTATTACATTGATTTGATCATGTTGTGATGGATTTTTTTTTTATGAATTCCTTTATCTTATATGAATTGTTTTATGATGTCATGATGTTTAAGAATCCCATTTTTATTACCTGTGTTATGTAATGATGTATGATTTATGATTTTGTGGCACACATAAGAATGGTATCATTATGAGATGGGTGGGACCTATATCTCCCTCCAATGCATTGGGTAAAGATTTTATATCTCATGAGATAGACATGGATGGAATGGTAGGTTATACCGGTTCAGTGAAACAGGACTGAACCGAGGGTTACTCGATTCAGAAAGGGACTTTGTCCACTAAGATAGTCTTGGCAATGAGTCTTGACTAACAAGAAATGATTATCTATGATTATGTGTGAATGCCACAAAGATTCATGTTTTAAGTTATGATTATTGTGATTACATTTCACTACCATGATTTATCCCATGTTATGAAATTATGCTCTCTTTTGCAGGTTATGATTTCCAAAATGTTATGTTCTTATGAATACGATGTGATTGATATTTCATTCGTTTACCCTTACTGAGCATTTGAGCTCACCCTTTTATGTTTTATTTTCCCCAGGATATAAAGAAATGTTTTAGGTAAAAAAAAGGAAGATCTTTATGGGAGATGTTGAAGATCTTTCACCACGATTAGAAGATTTTATTCCGAGTTTCCAAAGACACTAAACTATTACGATCCTTGTGTGTGTGTTTTTGTTATGTACTAAGTATTCCGCAAAAGTAATGTAATGTACATGTACGCCAAGATAGGGGTATCTATAGTTGGTATCAGAGGAAAGGTTTAGTCAACCTTTGGAAACTAGGATGCGAAAAAGTTAGTGAGATCCCTAGAGATATTTCTAAGGTATGTCTAGGGATGCCCCTACGGATAAGTATACGTATAGGATATAGTCCTAGAACTATGGTAACGATATTAGATTAAACCAAAGATGTTAGATATTTAAGTTACTCCCCCTTTATTATGATTTTTGCCTCTCACACTTTTCTTTTTGGGTTTTAGAAAATGGCTGGAAACAAGGTGATTCACGATAATGGAGGATATAATGGACAATGGAATGATATTCATCATGAGAAACCAAATGAAATGGGATTTGGAAGTCCAAACATCATTATTATTCCAAATCAGCAATCCCATAATATGATCAATAAAGTAAACTTTGGTAAGTTTCCTGACTCGGCTAATAAGAGAAAGATGGAGTTTCATGATGATCATAGATGAAAGAAAGTTCAATTTCCCCTATGTAAATCATGTGGGAAGAGGCATCAAGGAGAATGTTTCAAAGGAACTGGAAGATGATTTGGGTGTGGAAAAGAAGGACACAAAGCCAGTAAGTGAAAAGGAAAGGTTCAGTTAACACCAGGGAAGAGGATAATAGTATTGCTACGACATCAACAATGGTTAAATGTTTTAAATGTGGAATGTACGGGCATTATGCAAACCAATGCCCTAAGGGAAAGTCTCATGAAGATAATCAGTATGGTCGTATGGGAAGTATTTATGTGGATGATGATGAAGAGACTACGAATGATATGTGAGATTAAAGAATTTTTGAAGCTCGGTCAATGGTTTAAGAATGTAGTGGAATGATTACATGTTTATCAAGTGTAATGTTGTATAAGTAATCTCATGGTACTATAGGATAAAGAGACATCTAAGGATTGTTACATTGTTGTCTTTCCTTAAGTTTTGAAAGTATGTGATGAATGGTACCAGTATTTTTGGAAAGTAGATGATATGCGCATAATGAAGGGATAAGACGATAATGAGATGTTTGATTGTATGCATGAGCTCATGATTGATATAAGGACTATGTGATATCATGGTTTGAGTATATAGAATTTTGAGGATTTTGGTATGTGGAAAGTGTTAACTTTTAACTGCATTCATGTTTTCACTAAGGTTCAATGGGTATTCAAGAGAATACATGGTTAAGGCCTTTGAATGTTTAGAATGTGATCAACAAGACATATCTTATGATATATGGGGATCAACGATGGTATTAAATCTCTGGAAATCGTTTTCACTATATTATGAGAGTGGACTGCAGTATTATGGATAACCCTAAAGATTAGAATGGATTATGTTGGACATAAGTTAGTATTGTTTAAGGATAGAAGATTTTCGATATTATTGATGGGATGTTATAGTAATGTAGTTTTAGAAAAAGGACAACCTGCAGGACGGGCGACAGCCCATCGCGTCGGACACGGATGTGGGAATCGAACCCACAACCGAAGTGCGACTGGCCTTTATCGCCTACCACTAACCTACAGGAAGTCCCTGTTTAGTAGAATACTAGTTTTATTATATTAAGCAGTATGATATGTGAAGTATAAGTTCATTTTAGGAACCATATATGATTAATATCACTATAGATGGACTTATGTATTCTTTGATAACATTTATAACTTTCTGTTTGAGACAGATGGAATGACCCATCATTCTATCACATGATCTGCTAACACATCACGAATGACAAATTCAACTTCATTTCTTTAAGAGATGAAGTGGAAATTGTCCAAAGAATGACAAACAGTGAGACTATACCAAAATCACGAAAGTATTTCTTCTAATTCCAATTTCATCAACTTTAGGGAAATGATCTTGAAAACCAAAAATTTTGTCTTAGTGCTCTTATATCTGATGAATCAGATGGTACCTTAGATCATCACAAATTTATGGCTTTGTGATTGCTAGCTTTTCCATAGCCATGTTCTCTACCACTCTCCATCAGAACATGATGGTTATATTTCTCTTCCATATCCATATTTTCACCTATGTGGAAACCCAGTGATTAGTTTATTTGGGTAATCGTTACGTTTCATACTTTTGTTTTTAAAGATAAGTTTTGGTATTCCTTTTTAAGATGTGGGTTTCTATCAATGAAACTTTCAAATAGTAAACCATTTATAACCCCGACGAATTTCGAGGGTGAAATTCATTTTAAGGGGGGTAGAATGTAACACCCCGAGATTTTATGAAAAATATTATTTTAATTTCATTAATGTCTTTTGTTGTATTCTACACCAAGATTACCTTGCGCTATACGCAACACCGTATTAGCTTGCAGTATACGCAACACTATTCTTGGACCGTGTTACACACAATTTTGATAATAGTTATTCTACGCAACATTGAGTATATATATATATATATATAAAATGTATAAATGAAATATGGTTGGATTCTGTTATACAAAACAACGAAGGATTCTTTCACAACACGCAACCCTGACTTGGCTTGCATTACACGCAATCGCGACCTTCCTCGATAGCGTGTGTTGTACGCAATACCGGGTTTTAATAAACAATGTTATATTATTATAATATTGTCATAAACTAGCCGTTATGAATAGTATTAACTAAATTTTGAATTTTATAAAATTATTATTCATCTTACACATTTCTAGAACATGGTATAAGAACAAAATAAATTTTTCGGGTAAAATAAGTATTTTTCAAAAAATGCAGTTTTGCCGCCTTTGGATGGCGCACCCACTTTAAATCTGGTTTTTGACATGTTTATATGTTCAATTTTACAAAATAATATTCTTCTTTTGAATTAGGATATTAAAATTTACATTAGATAATGTTTTGATATTTTTCCGATAACTTTCATATTTTAATGAATAGTAAAAACACGATATATTTTAATTAAAAACAAATTTTTTCATCGTAATATCATATGTGGTTAAATTATAATATTGAATGGTTTTAAAGTATAAATAGAATATATTTTTACCATTTAATATAATGTATGTCATTATCATTTATTTTACCTTGAATTCGTAGGTTAAATCAATTCAATCTTTTGCAATGCTTTAAAGAAAAAACCAGTTTTCTTTCGACAACGGGATTAATTTTAATTTAATTTCTGCATTTTTTGTGTATTGAATTTAGAAAAATGGATTCCATATTTGGAATCAGTGCCTCCAAATTATGTTAATAAGCTACTTTTTATTTTTTGGAATTATAAATAGTAACTACGGTAAATTTTATTTACCATAGTTAAAGGTAAATCGGGTAATTAAGGGTAAATATAATATTTTAAAATTACCCTAAAAAATGTAAAAATCCTATTGGATGACTAAAAGTCGACCCATATCACCTAAGGGTAGGATTAGAATCATTTAATGGACATTTTTCCATGAAAATAACTTAATTATTATTAAAACCAAAGAAAGTGACAACATGTCACTCTCTTAAATCTTATAAGTATATTAATTTTAATTTAGTGATAAACTTCATGAAACTTCGAACATGAATAGGATACAGAAAGCTAATGAAATTATCTACATAATATAAATTTATTTATAATTTTTAGGGATTAAATAATTATCATTAATTATGACACAATAGTGATGCAGAAATTGTTTATCTAGTGAAAAATCAAGAATATTGTTTTTATTAAACTAATAGTGACCATAAAATGCAGAAATACCTAACCTAAACTTATTTTACATGTAAATGTAAACCATAATCATCCAATGGTCTAATAGTTGACCATTTGGAGCCTTATAAATGCGATTATGACACTTATATTATTTTATTTTAAATGATGCCAAAGTTGTCACCTTCATAATTTAATAAATATAACAATTTAAATATTGTGATTTTAAGATGATAAATTCTAGTAAAAGTATTATTGTGAAATTTAATATTTTTATCTTCATCATAGGATTTTATTTTAAATTTTTAGACAAAAAATAAGTATATTAAATAATTATACAAAAATGATGTAGTAATTATTTTATTAAGAGATAAACCAAATAAATGGTTTTAAAAATAATAAAATAAATATTATATGAACTATTTAATGTGGTACACTAATTTTATAGATACATATGACCTTTTATTAATATATTAAAGCTTTTATTTCGAACTTATCTTCTCTATATATTTTATTTAAATTCAAATAAATGAATAGTGTCAAAATTGACAGTATTGTTATTTTACAAAAATAACATATTATAAAATTGTTTAAAAATCACAAAAATATTTAAAAATTATATATTTATATTTATATGGTCTATAATGTTATAAAGTAAACAATTATGGAAAATTAACAACAAATAAGTAATTATTTGTTATAATCTAAAATTTATAATTTTATTACCACAAATAAACTTAAATAGATTAAATAAGGATAAATCAAAATGATAAGGTTTAAAATAAGCTCCAAACATGTCTAAATTTTATTGGTTGATGAGATTACAACCCTATATCATATAATCTTCAAATATGAGTCATTTTTGGAGGTTTTTATGAGGGGTTAGATTTATTATAAATTAATATTTTTAAGAATTCCAAAGGTGCCCCTCTCCTCCCTTATAAAAGGGCACCTCCTCCCTCTCTTCCTCACACAACTTTGAGCCTTAAATCTCGTCCAAACCCTGACAAAATCTCTTCTCCACTTACCTATTATCATTCTAGAGGTCCTGGTCTTCTTCAAAGACCATCCTTAGTTCTTTATGTGGAGGTTAAGAAAAGGCGCGTCAAAAAGAGGTAATATCCATTACCGATCTTTTTCAATTTCTTTTTTCTTCAACTTCTTCTTCTTAGGTTGTTTCATTATGAAGTAATAACATCAGTATCACTCATATACTGATATGACATTATAAATATGAAACAACCCTATTTCACCATGTATCCATCCTACGGAAAATGAAATCACCGCGCGTGCGTACGTACGGAATACCGTCTCCACGCCGTGGTGTAATATATTTTCCATCACCACCTTAATTGGATTGGTATAATGGTGTAATGAGTAACTATATATGATTATTATAAAGTTATATTGATACTGAAATATTATACATACACTTCAACACAATTCCACGACCATGGGAACGATATCATCGCTCGTGCGTACGTACGGACTACCGTCTCCACGACGCGATGAGATTCATTCTCCATGTTAACCATTTAAGAATAATTAAAAAGTATATATAAGAAATATTAATGAAATATATGACATTATAAAGCTACTGGATTTATGTATATATGTATGTCATCTACATACTTCCATTCAAGACAATAAGGAAAGGAAAACAACGTTCATGCGTACGTACGGACTACCGTCTCCATGAACGGTGTTTTTCATTTCATTTAACTATCTATTATATATATATATATACTGAATATATATGATATATAAATCATATTTTATATTCTGGAAGTAAGTAAATCATGATATAAGTAATAATAATGTCAAAAACAACAAGTCAAAACACCTACGATAAATGAAACGATTTTACCCAAAACGCTTCTTTAACATGGAATTTACAAAAGAACGGGTAATATAAAGTCATAAGTGAACCATATATGATATCATAACAATGAATATGATTCTGTAATAAGTCAATGACATTATTTAAATCATTATACAGGAGGTTCGGATACATACGAAGCAAATCGGACCTAAGGTAAGGGAAATATCACAATCTCATTTTTATCCGAGATTGTTTATTCGTAAGTATTTATTGGGGTGTATTTTATCATCCACATCCATGTTCCCTCAATATGTAATATTTTTTACATCCACTTAAAATAGTTTAAATCCAATTTTACCCTTCGGTGAGTTTTTAGTAAATAATATGAAAGGAATATTTTGTCGTTTTTTCGTACGAGGTACATTTTGACTTTTCCGACAAAAGTATGAAGAATGTTTTTTTTAGCTTATACAGCATGAATGGATTTTTAAAACATTATTTCCAAGAAGCTTCCTTTACAAGTTTTCAAGTTTATTTTTAATCAACTTCTTTTATTTTAAAGTCGTATGACATGTTAAGAAAGGAAAAATGTTTTTGAAGAAGAAAGGATATTTTCCTCAAGAATGGAGTTCAAGTGTTTTATCAAAATTATTTTCCATCTAAGATAATAAAGGGTTCTGTTTTTATCCCTACTATTACATTGATTTGATCATGTTGTGATGGAATTTTTTTTATGAATTCCTTTCTCTTATATGAATTGTTTTATGATGTCATGATGTTTAAGAATCCCATTTTTATTACCTGTGTTATGTAATGATGTATGATTTATGATTTTGTGGCACACATAAGAATGGTATAATTATGAGATGGGTGGGACCTATATCTCCCTCCAATGAATTGGGTAAAGATTTTATATCTCATGAGATAGACATGGCTGGAATGGTAGGTTATACCGGTTCAGTGAAATAGGACTGAAACGAGGGTTACTCGATTCAGAAAGGGACTTTGTCCACTAAGATAGTCTTGGGAATGAGTCTTGACTAACAAGAAATGATTCTCTATGATTATGTGTGAATGCCACAAAGTTTCATGTTTTAAGTTATGATTATTGTGATTGCATTTCACTACCATGATTTATCCCATGTTATGAAATTATTCTCACTTTTGCAGGTTATGATTTCCAAAATGTTATGTTCTTATGAATACGATGTGATTGATATTTCATTCGTTTACCCTTACTGAGCATTTGAGCTCACCCTTTTATGTTTTCTTTTCCCCAGGATATAAAGAAAGGTTTTAGGCAAAAAAAAAGGAAGATCTTTATGGGAGATGTTGAAGATCTTTCACAATGATTAGAAGATTTTATTCCGAATTTCCAAAGACACAAAACTATTACGATCCTTGTGTGTGTGTTTTTGTTATGTACTAAGTATTCCGCAAAAGTAATGTAATGTCCATGTACGTCAAGATAGGGGTCTCTACAGTCACCAAAGGATGATGGTGCTTGTTTATGTCGATGACATAATCTTTAGTGGATCAGATGAATCAAAGTGAAGAAATTGTTTTTAATTCATGAAAAATGAGTTCAAAAGGTTAATGATCGGTGAGATGACATTTTTCCTTGGTTGACAGGTGACAGATGGAAGGAATGGTACTTCAATTTCTCAATCCAAATATTCTAAGGAAGTTCAATGGAGATTTGGAATGGAAAATTCCAAGGAGATGAAGACTCTGGTTGCTACCCAGATGAAACTATCCAAATATGATGATGGTAATGCAATTAACATCATAGAATACAAGTAATTAATTGGAAGTTTTTTATACTTGACCGAGACAAGGACTGAAATTTTATTCTCCACATGCCAAGAAGCGAGATATCAAAGCAATCCCAACGAAATCCAAATGCTTAGAATGAAAATAATACATTGGTATATCAAGGGAACGATGGATTTCAGCTTGATATATAAAGACAAATTTATGTAAGAGTTACTGTGATATACTGATGCAAATTGGGTTGGTTCAGAAGATAATTGAAAATCAGCCTCATGATTTGCTTTCTATCTTAGAGGATTATGGTTTTTTGGATAATAACGAAGAAAGACATCATTTCATTGAGAACCACAAAAGATGAGTATATTGCTTCCACTCAAGTATGCACACATTTATTATGGATGAAGCAGTAGCATGATGATATGGGAGATGGATTGATGTCTCCAATCAGAATCTAGTGTCATAATTCTATTACTATGAATCGAAGTAAAAATACAGTCCATCACTCAAGGAAAAATCACATTGAGATCAAATATAATTTTATCGAGGATAAGGTAGAGCAAGGGATAGTAATGTTTGATTATGTTCCTGCATAGTTATAGATTGCAGACATTCTGACAAAGTCCTTACCCAGGGAAGCTTTTGAGAGATATCTAATGGATATGGGAGTCCAGTAGACACCCCACACTTGAAAATGTGTGGATGTGGATCCCCCTATCCCTATAGTATTGTGTGTTTTTCCCTAATGTGCTAATTTGCGTTCTTTCTAATGTTGCAGACCACAAATTAGTGTCTGTGGGTTTGTTGAAAAATGGGGAGAATAATGCTTGACTATTCAATGGGAGAAATTTATTTGGAAAGACACGGGTTGAAGCTGATAGGTGGAGCAGCGAGATATGGGGAGAAATAAGATATGGGGAGAGTATTAAATCTAAGGATGCTGGAAGTGATCTATAAAAGAGTAAAAATCACGACAACTGAGGTTTGTGATGAATTAAGAAGAGTGTTGTTGGAATAGTATCAGGTAGGTATCATGAACTGGTGTTAGCAATGATGTGACTCATTGATGAAATTTACATAATAATCTTGTTTCTCATGTCTAGCATTTCCCATGTGGGCTTAGAGTATGTGGTGAGTGAATATTTGTTCGCTATCTGAAATGAAAGAGTCGAATGGTGGTTGATGATGGAAGGATCATTACTGAGGTATCAATGTGCAAATAACCATTATGATAAGTGTTTTTAAAAAACCCAAAGGGAGAGATTCTTGGGAAAAATCCCTCAATGCAACATTGCATCAATTTTAGGTTGGTTGTCTTTGTTGACAAAGCAAGTTTCCATGATGAATTATCATGTTTTAGAGATGCTGTTGACAGTCTATGTTGACAAAGAACCATGAAAAAAGGAATGAAAGATCTGGAGGTGGTACAAAATAACATATACATGGGGGCATCGTTTTCCCATGTTTTCCAAATTCTTGGGGTCCAAAATTTGGAGTTTTGTTTTCATCAGGGAATGTTTATTTCCTAGAAGATCTCGTTAAAATATGGTGAATGCATGAATTTCACAAAGATGGGATTTGCGAGTTTTGTTTCGCGAATCAATGAATAATTCTGGTGGAAGTCTTCACGAAAGCGACGAGCATCGTTTTTTTGATCAAATGGATCATTGCGATCAGTGATGGAGTTCTTCACGGTCGTTGATGGAAGACTTCACGATTTCAATGGGCACTGTGAAGATAAAGTTCTCTGTATTTACGATGTGCTTCACAAATGGAAAATTATAGTGGATCTTAACGAATGGAGGTACGCTACGAATGTGGATCTGGAAAACGTTCTGGAGGTGGTGGAGCTTTGCGATGAGACAAGCCTATATATATAAGGCCACGTACATTCCATGAAAGTAGAGAAGAAGAGAAGAAGAGAAGAAGAGAAGAGAGACTCAATGAAAATTATAACACTCCAATTTCTCAAAGGATATTCACGAAGGCGGTATGTATAGTAATTTTCAAAGGCTTTAAGAAAAGATAATGTTATGATCATCGTGAATGAAAGGATTTTGAGAAGGTCTTAAAAATACAACCAAAACATCTGTGATTTTCAAAGGCCAATTGTGAATTGGGAAAGGTTATTCATGAAGGCTAGTTTTTTCTTCGTGAAAGGTGCTTTGAAAAGTCCATTTTGTGCGTCATGAAAAGGATCTTCATGAAGGCAATGAGATTTGTGAAAAGAGTTGAAGAGTTATTGTTTAGTGTCTAGTGGAAAAGGGTTATTCATTAGGGGATAAAATTTGAACTTCAACAGAACATCTACAAACAGAGAAGGATATACTCATTAGATATAATGAAATGACCTAAAAGTCTTTAAATAGTGATTGGATATTCTGAAGAAGTAGTGAGCTCACTTCGATTGAGAGACCAGCGAATTCTCAAATTGTGAATGGTTGTAAACCAAGAGGGATAGTGATTCCACTACAAACTTGTAAATAATAGTGCACTTATAGTGGATTTGGTACATCGTCACATTAATAGTGTATGCTCTATTGTTGTAGCCCAGTGAGGGTGAACCAAGTAAAATTATTGTGTATTGTTCACACATTAAGATCCATTCATACTCTATAACAGGAAGGAGAGAAAGAAGGGAGTTTTGTCTCACAATAAATCAATATCAAAAGGGGGAGCTGTTTTAATTATTCATACCCTGATTCACCCCCCTCTCAGTGTATCTTGCTTTGTGGAGCTAACACTAATACCTGAGAGATGCTTTGTGCGATATAAACCAAAATTGTGTTTTCAGATAATATCCTATTACAATCATTATTTTCTACAGGAGTTCCAACCAAACACACTGTATTTTGTGTGGTGAGTCATAACCCTAAAAAATGAATTAAGCCAATAAGAGTCACAACCTGAATGATACTAGAATTAGAATTTGAGAGACAGAACCCAAAGAGTCCCAGATTCATAATGCATGAGTAACAACCCGAAAGGTCTTGAGGTTAGATTCTAAGAGTGAAACCCTGAGAGAGAAATTATATTTTTTTTGGTAAATAAAAAAAAATTTATTGTACTATTTGATGTGATAGAAATAATTATTGCAGACTCTAATAGAACTCGGAAAATGAAGTCCTAGGAGACTAATGAAGCACTAAAATTGGTCTTTTAGTGGTGGATAAAATCTTCTCATAATGGATGTAATAGTAAAAGATGTTTCTCTCCTTGATAGATATTCAAAAATATAAAACAATGCATGTATAGGAAGTTACAGATTTTCACAACACATGATAATATGAATGTTGAATGTTCATTTCAAAGGAAATCATCATAGAAATGCATATAAGTGTCTCTTAATTGTTGTGTTTCATATCTTCTTTGAATGATCCTTGAATCCAGTTATATAGTATACCTAACAATAAAAATATAATTTCCAACGTTGTAAAACAATTTATATTCAAAAATCATAATTATCTAAGAGAGATAAAATTACCATTCCAAAATTATCATAAAAATCATTTGATTTATAAAGATAATGAATAATTCAATGAAGTTTCAAAAAATCAATAAACAATCCAAAATATCTTGATAATAGTTTTTTACGAAAAACTCATAAATATAACATATATTTTTTCTATAAAATTCAAACATGAATATTAAAAACACTTTTCCTAATCAGGAAAATATGTAATTATACAAAAATTAATGACATGACATTCAGTACTAAAAAATAAATTTGAATAATTTTTTTCTCACCAAATGTAAATATTTAAATGAATAAATCATAAAAATAATCATAAAATTTGAATTTGAATATTTTAAAACAACTATGTTTTAGTTTTATATGAAATATAATAACAAAAATACTAAAAAAATTTAAAATACACTACAAATTATTATCATGAATTTTATATCATTAATATGAACTTATAAAATAATTAAAGTATTTAAAACAATTTAAATAAACAATTATTAAATAAAATAATAAAAAAAAATTCTAAAATAGAGTATTATTTAAATTTCTATAATTTTAAAAAATTAGTACTGTCAATTTTAATGTTACTAAAGAGAGAGAGTGAGGAATATAGTATTTGGCCGATTGACTTTCGGTTCCATCATGAAAAGTAGTTGGTCAGCATAATATATGGTCAATATAAATGTTGATTCTTTGACTATGTGGTTGTGTGGTCGGTTGAATGTACAACATGTGATAGGTTCACTTACTGCAAGCAAAGAATATGGTTTAAATTCCAAAATGATTAATTTATTATATATGTGATTAATAGTATAAGAATTCAATATGATACCTTCATGCTCTATATGATGATGATGTTGGATTCTTTATGAAAAAATATAGGAATGATAGAATGTAATGGAAATCCATAGTCTGACATCTTGTTGTCGGTTCGCATGCAACAGTCAGGTGTTCATACGGTGGGAGAATAAGTATCCATTCACACCTTCACTATCTAAAAACTCAAATACAAACGGAAGGTGATTTTGAAATTCATGATTATATTATGCAATTCAAAAAAAAAATTAACTAAATATGTGGAGGTCAAAATCTGAATATGGTAGTTTGAAGACCATGAATGGGGTAGATTCTCCCATTCGCAAAGCCTGTACCATTCACAAAATATTTGGTTTATTTTCGATTTAATTTTGTTTTTCTTTTTCTTTAAATTAATATTTTATATTATTTTGATATTATCTATTATAAATTTCTTTTTATGGGTTATTTTTTTAGTTTTTGTTTCCAATAATCAATATTATATTTAAAAATAATTTCAGTTTAATTATATTAAAATTGTTAAAAAAATTTCTATTCTTTTTTTAAAATTTTTCCTGATTTGACGTTATTTTTTTGGTTGGATTATTTAGTTCTAGTTCAAATTGTTTATTTATTTTTATTGAATGAATATTTTGTAGATATTTTTTTAATTTTTTTAAATTGATTTTTTTTTATTTATATTTTTTAAAACTTTTAATAGATTTTAGTTTTTTTGAATTTGTAATCAATTAGTTATTTTTTATTATTTATTTTACGTTAATTTTCGATAAAATATTTTTCATTAAAAAAATTATACCCAACTTTACTATCAAAAAAATTAATAATTTTTAAATTTAATTTTGAAAAAATAATTTTTCTGTAATAAATATAATATAATATAACAAATCCATTAGATGAAATATATGAAAATAAATTAACATTTTTATTTAGAAAAATTAAATTTATTGTGAGGAAAATAATTTATTTTATTGAAAATATTACCATAAAATAATGACATTTAAATGTTTTGTAATTAAAACAATTTTTCTCAGTGCATGATGTACTATTTACGCCTTACTAAATGCATTATGAGGCATATAATGCCATTGACTGTACATAAGACTCATGGTGTGCACATTTTGGCACTATTAATTAATAAATTAATATATTATAGCATCATATATATATATATATCGAGGAAAATTGTCAAACAAAAAGTGGCATGATCGATGTACACCTCTAGTTGGGGCTCAACAAAAGAATGGAAAGGGGTGGAGTGCCTGAAATAATATCAATGTAGAAAGGTGGTATTTTAACTCTAGATCAACCTCATTATTTCCCCCAAAATCCAAATTCTCTTCCTCCTTGAAGAACTCAAAACAGTAATTTATAGAATTGATTCTTGGATAATATATTTTCATTTGAATCTCCTCTTCATATTCTTTCTTTAATGAATAAATTAGAGGTAGGTGGGTTATCTCCCACACCCCTTATATTAGGAAATGAGAGGCTTATGATATCTAATGTATAAAACATGTATTTCTGATGAAAACTTTTATAGAATTACTTGAAATTGATGGAATGTTAAAATATTTTTGAAAAATAAAATTGGGTATTTATAAATTGAGTGTTTTCATAGGTGGGTGTACATTAAAACTACATTGGTTGGGGGCTTTTTTATTTAATATCGTATAGAAATTGGGCCACATTGGTTGTTACACCACCGATGATGACTTGGATCTGTGTAATGATGTTCCTCTCAGATGTTTGATATGTTTTTGTAGTCCTTCTTGATGGGAAAATTCATTGTGTTTACTACATGGGTTTCATATGATTGGGCTTAGAGGCACATCATGGGTAATATCCATTACATGTTCTTTCTCTTAGTGGGTTTTGTGGGATGTCTGGTGATTTCCAATTGGGATGTATACTCACCCTCTATATATGATCCTTGGGTGCATGTGAATATGTTGTTTATCATGATATCAGTAAGGGGAAGGAATATTTTTTCTCTATTATATCAACTTGATGTGATGGTCATGGTTTATTAAGTTTATAGCTTGAAAGAATTCCTAGGATAGAGGCGAGTGTAGTTCCAATTCTGGATCCTTGATGTCATTTGGAGTTTTGAGTCTTTTTTACTTTAGTTTTTACATTTTTTTATGTGGTAACTCTAATTACATTATGTTATATTTATGAGTATTGATTTTTTTTCCATGCATAATAGAATTTCACGTTTTTATAATTTGTTTCTAAAGGGGGAGGTCTCTATTAGGGTAAATCATCCACCAATGATGTTGTCTAACAATGGAATTTATTTCTATCCTTTTGTGTTAGTGGGGATAAACCTATGTTTAGTGTAATTATTTTCCTTCTTAATCCCATAGATGGGGTTTAGTATGTTACGAATGAAGGAATGTGGCATAAAAAATACTAGGGTGGAGTGAAACGAATTTGGCGAGAAAGAGGGTGATGGAAAAAAACATTGTATCGCATTG
This sequence comes from Viscum album, assembly GCA_963277665.1. Lineage (NCBI taxonomy): Eukaryota > Viridiplantae > Streptophyta > Magnoliopsida > Santalales > Viscaceae > Viscum > Viscum album. Next base: position 1,059,178,296 of record OY728120.1, on the reverse strand, counting down.
TATCACATGAGTTTTTAATTTAAGAACAAGTCATGCATATAGAATTTCCCACATATAGATGATGTTCAGGATTGTATTGATTTATAAACCAAAGCACACCATGGGCCTGCAATTGAATTTTTGGGTATGTACATTAAAACTATTTCAGTTAAGTGCATGTATCATCCCACATGTTTCTATAAATTATAATGGTTTTAATTGGTTTTATATTCATTTTAATATGATCCATTGTATTGAGGATATTTAGAATAAATATATACATATAAAATGATGAAAAAAGGTTGAGGTTTTCCCCTTTATTAAAGGAATGGAAATTGAATTTAGACCAAAAGAGAGGATGAGAATGAGGTCAGATATGGCCACATTTCCCTCACTAAAATGAACATAAAACAAATCAAAAAATAAAGAGATTGAAAATTCTTACTCTAGATTATTACGATATTCATAATCTTGAATCTAGTTAGAATAATCTCCTAAGAAACTGACAGAAGTTTCTCGATGCATCCCCCTTTCTACAATACATGTTAATATTATAATAATTGTAGGACCAATATTAGAATAATCCTTATTATACCTATATTTCATTCCTATAATATATTTGAAACACTCATCTTACATTTGATTCCCTTTAGTATCTACATCCTTTTAAATAGAGGAACAGTATATATAATTTTTCAACGCTTTTTCCATCATCAAAATCTGAAACATTCCCCAATTTACCTATCATATCAGAGGATTTCTTAAGATCATGAATGGATTAAAGATTTTGAGTATTATGTTGTGAATTAACATTTTCTTTTTGTATTAACTCATATTATGTGGAGCCAACACCATAGTTGGGAATTTTAGGACAAGGAACACCCTCAACCACATCTCCTCCAACAATGTTTGTCAAGCTAGTACATTGTAGCATAGATTTAGGAATGCGATGAGTTTAAATATACAAACCTAAAACAAAAACCATCCAATTTAACCAAAGGATTATCAATGACTGACCATCAGAGACCCAAAAACTCCAATATTAACAAGAAATGATTCATATCCCTACTTCCTATATTGGGATCCACTATAACTCTAATATACAATAATTATCTAGGAATCTCCAAGGACCATATCATTAGTACTCTCATTCATAGTTGAATACGATTGTGTCTGGTTCTCCACCAGATACGTATGTCTAATCTAATGGTTATAAGCATCCATATTGAAGCCACTCAAGTTATTAGCACAAGTAAAACTATGTATAACACCCTTAAAAGAAGCAATAAGACTTTTTATATTTCTTAGTATCACATTCATACTTCCATTTTTTCATTTACATTTCCCTTTGTGCCTTATGGAATATACCTTGAGCATAACCCTTATAAAAGAATAAATAATACATAACATTTATTCACCATTGATCATTAAAATTACCAATACATTGGACCCCCAAAATGAATAGTGATAACCTTTTATATTCAATATGAATAGATATATCATCATTAGGAGTTGGTAAATATTTCTTGTATATCAACATAGTATAAAAAATAATTTCATCCAACATCCTAACATAGTATCCATATTTTGACTATTTTGTGGAATCACCCATTCTAATTGGAACCTTAATTGAGTAAAAATGTTAAATAGAATATGAGTATGCTTGAAATCCCAATTGACACCATGGACATTAATCTATGTTTGGATTAAATAGATACTCATGGAAATGGGATTAAATCCATAAACCCACTCTTATATGCACAACATCCTTGGGTTTAACACAATAGAACCATGACACCAGGTCTTCATATTAAACATCATCTGATAATAAAGGATTTGAAAAAAAACTATTATCCATTGGAATAAACTTATATTATAAAAACCAAACAATCGTTAACCTCTTGTTTAGGTCATCAAATATACTTGGGTTTACAATAGTAGGAAAAACAGTATGAGTTATAAGAGAGTTTTTACACATTTGAAATCACCGTAAAATGGAATTTAGATTTGAAATAACACGAGAGATATTAAATTTATGAATGATTCATTTTAGAACGACATAAATCAATTAATAGAAATTTCTAAAAACCATGAGACCATTATGGGGATATGATTTAATAGATCAAGATTCCATTGTGGAATTATTTTCTAAATCCACCATAGGTCTTCTTACCAAAAGATCAATAAAAAAATTTAGGCCAGAAATCAATGCAAGAAAAACCTTAACCACCATCACAAAATCCATAAAGAGAGAAAGGCCATAAAATGATTCTCATCACCCAAAATTGGTGATCTTAATCATACACATATACCCTAAATTTTTTCAACGCATATCATTAAATATTATGAGTCCATAATGATTATATAAATTTTATGATCCCTCATTTTTTAAAAAATTGTTGCAAGAAAACCATCTAATACTTTATACTTTGGGATCTTTGAATATCTCTCTTGTAGAAGGCACTAAAACCTATTTGAGAGCTTCAGGTATCATCCTATAGAATTTGGTATCCCTGGCCTATGTAATAATATAGAGAAAGGAAACATTTTCTTGTTTCATTGGTAATCATAATTAAGTATACTATATCCAGGAATAATGATTGAGCATACTGCATCACTGATCAAGGTAAACATATTTTTTATACTTCAATTATTTTACACTTTTACTTTGTTGAGATTTCATTATATAGTGAGTTTTTCTACTGTTTCTATATCCATATGATGGACATAGAAAACCAATTAGTAGTGTAAGAGAAAGTATTATTTCATTAATATATTTATCCTTTTTATTATTTAATGAAAACATGTTTTAAAAAATATAAAAATGGAAAATTTCATTCCGAGAAATAAATATTAAAATTTGTATTTATATTTTATAGTTAAATAAAAATATTAGTTAAATATTTAACATTCCTATTTTTCATGTTTATAATATGGTTTATATAATTTTAATAGCATTCAAAATATAGGCCCAATAAAAATGATTTGTTTGCCTTTTTTTGATATGAGTGTTCGTATTTATTACTTTTCATTATGAAAATGAATATAGTATTTACTTTAATCAAGAAATTTCAATTATAAATTGGATTAGATTATTTTAATTTTTTTACAAATTATGGAAAATATATTTTCAAATATATATAAAATATAGAAACATGTTTTATAAATTAAATAACTATAAAATATTTATGGATAATTGATATATATATTTCAAATATCAATTAAAAATAAAATATTTATAAATCACAATAAAAGGTATTTTGGTAATACATTAATTTGTGAATTGTTTAAATTAATTGATTATAAATATTTTATAATTTAATATATAAATATTTATAATACATTTATTAATTAAATATTCCAAATATTATACATGAATATTTTAAAACCATTTTTCATAATTATTTGGCATGCCATAATATTTAGAAATATACTGTTTATTGAGAGATAATAAGTCTAATTTATAAAGAGTTAATAAATTATATAAATAAGGAAAGATATAAATATATTTGCATTTAATGAATTGTTCATATTTAATTATATATTTTTCAAATTAAATGGGGCCTTATTTTGAGAAATTATTTTAACCATATCAAAAATGGTTTTGATGAATAATTTAATCATTTATGAAAAAATATATAAAGATTTCATATTTGGATTATGTAAAATTATTACAAAATTTTAATTTGATTTTAAATTTTGTTGTGATTCATATAAAATAAAATATTTAAACAGAAATTCTGTATATTTATGTCTATTAAGAGTTCATAATAAATGAGAATATAAAATGTTTATATTGAAAGTATTGTATTGTTTTTAATATTTATAAAAGGGTTTTTATTAATTAAATAATTGGAAAAAAAATATTTATTGATGGATTTAATGTTGTGAATCATTTATTAAAAAAACATCATTAATATTAATGATTTAATAACAATAATAAGATTTTCACATTATTATGATTTTAATAATGTTTAAAATCCTAATAAAGTGTATTGAATCCTTTTTATCTACAATTATATGGTATATTTGTAATCTTTAAATATTGTTTTTATTTAAGGATTTTAAAATAAATTTATAAGAGTTTATAAATATCATAAATAACCTCAAAATATAAAATATTTTTATATATTTATTTAGTTTTCTTTTATCATTTATTAAATTGAAAATGTTTAAATTAAAGGGTTTTCTTATTTAAATATGTTATTTAAACATCATCAAAAAGTTTTTGATTGTGAATTTGATAAAGTTTTCAATAGTAAATTGAAATGTCATGTAATAAATAATATAGAAGAGCTAAAATTTGATTGATTATAAATTAGTTTATATTCAAACGTAAGGAAGTACATAATGCTAACTAATTTTTAATGGACTATAATTATATTTTATTAATTAATATTTCCTAAATGGTTATCTCAAGTTTAAATATTTGAATTATCCATTTATTTAAAGTTTATTCCCCACAACATTCATTATTATAATGTTTTTTATAATGAATGCTTATATTTTAGTTTAACTATTAAACTTCTTCTATGGGATAATGCTTTGAATTACTTGCTTAGTATGACTCCACAAAATTATGTTATCATTTACCGTGACCTCAATCTGTAATTGAAGTTATTATCTGAAATATAGTTGTTTGGAATATTTTGTTCTTATTAGCTGGTAGATAAATTGAAAATTTGATTCTCTCTATGTAAATTATCACTAGGGTGAGGGATTAGGGTTAGACCCCCATTGTCTTTTATGAATAAGCCTAGTTCTGTAAAGGTGAATCTAGTTGGCTATCTTTCGATTCCGGCATACTCATTTGAAGATTTTCAATTTCATATATATTTTTTCATATACACAAAGAGTTCATGTAACTTATGCATATGATGTATTCAGATATGATTGAATATATTTGAATGATATTTTAAGGTTAGTGTGTAACACCCTAGGTAAATAAGGAATATGACATTTTAACATTTATCCATATTTGTGAATAAAATATTAATATAACTTTAAAAGGGACGCTATGCTCGATGGCGTACCCAATATGCAACAACGAGTTTCTTGGGAATCTTACGTTGAACTCTAATAATAATATAATATTATTTTAAATTGTAGTTAATGCCTAGCCATTTTAATGGCGGGAATGAACAGAACTAACTACAAAATGATTATATATGTTTTTCAAATATTTGTACTTTTTATAATAAATTTTAGAGGATTAAAAATGCAAATGAATTCAATTTTAAGCGTAAAGATTCTAATATTCTTTAAAAGGTCGATTAACCGCCTTTTGATGAAGAACCTCTTTTAAATCCACTTTTTGACGATTTTATGTGTTATATTTGACAAAATAAAATTCTTCTTTAGAATCAGGATATCAAAATTTACTTTGTGTAAATTTTTGGTATTTTTCCGATAATGTTCATTTTTTTAATGAATATTGAAAAATGTTGTATTTTAATTCAAAACCTATTTTTAATATAATTTATTTATATTATTATATTATCTTGTTAATTAGTTTCAAAGTGAAATTAGAATATATTTTTACCATTTAATCCAATAGTGTTCATTGGAGTTAATTTCATCTTGAAATTGGACTTAAACTAGTGTCAATATTTTGATACTTATTGTTTCATAAAAACACGCTATTTGCTCTGACAGTGGAAATTAATTATTAAATTAATTAATGAATCTTATATGTTTTGAATTTTTTAAAATGGACATCATTTTTGAATTTGGAATATCAAATATATCCTCGGGTGAATTTTTGGTAATTTTCTGAAAAACTTCAATTTTTGATGAATAGTGAAACCACTAAGTGGTAGTTACAGAAACTGATTTTTCGTTTAAAGGAAACTTTACCACTTCTATGATTTGAATTTAAAAAATCCGACATACATGGTTGTAATTAATAAGTAAAATGTTGTTCAATGGGATTAAAAAAATTTTTGGTGAATTGTAACTTTTAAGTTTATTAATCGTGATTAGAGGTAATTAGTGTAATTTAAGGTAAAAATAATGTTTAAATAATATGAAATGGCCTATACACATGTCCTACCCTCATTGGATGTGTCATGTCCGACCAAGAAAATCTATGGGTCAACTTGGCGACCCCATGGAGCCACTTTGGTTGGAAAATGACATTAATACCATTTTATTTAATGTTAAAATTAAAATGTCACAAACATGTGTTGTTTTACTAAAACAATATTTATATGGGGTTATACAAGTCATATTTTTGACTATAAATATTAAATAGAATGCTAAAACAATTTCATACATCATGATATTTTTTTATAATTTTTAGACACTAAATAAATTAAATTATTTATGACATCATGATGATTCAGCGATTACCTCGTTATTTAACGATTTAATTAAAATAAAATAATAATGTATAATCTAAGACCTACACTTTTCAAAAACCTATTGGATGGGTACATTTAGAAACATTATCACCTTATCCACGAAATATATCCATTTTAGTCCTTTAAAATCCGAAAAGCTTTTTATAATAAAGTAATATTTTATAACATTGCAAGAGTGCCCCTCCTTTTCTCTTACAAAAGGCCCCCACCTCTACCACCTTACCCACACCTCTCAAACCTTTGTCTCGGCCAAAACCTAACCATTTAATCTCTCCACATCCCTCTGTTCATCATTGAAGCTTCACCATTGGGCATAATCCTTTCCAAGTAAGCCTTTGAGCTCAAATCAAGAAGAGTTACACGATTTTAAGGTAAGGTCTCCACTTGTCTTCTTTTGTTTTATTTTTCTTCTCCAACCATCTAAATTTTTTTCCTTTATTTTGTAACAACACCGGTATCTTCAATATAATAGTATGTCTTTATGTGATGTATTTGAGCTACACTTACACACACCTTTGTCTAATGGTTAAAGAACATACTGTTTCTGTGGTTGGCGAATTTTTGCCTCACGAAACGTTGATTGTTAAATCTTCTTTTAACACATTTAATGGTGGCCATTATGATGTCACTATACATTATATATGATATATATGGTATTTATTCTTTCTATATGCTTCTGAATTTTATATTTAAAACATTCCTTTATGCTTTTCGTGTTGTGCAAATGCGATAATTTCATACGAGGAAGTGTGGACTACCGCCCCCTCAAGTGATGTGACTCGTTCATGCAATACATGGAATGTGTAAAGAATTAAATTAATGAACATATGTTACCTATATAACATATATATTATACTATAATTATAATATATATATCCCAATTATTTTTAATTCCATTAATATGAAAAAGAAATGAAAGTAGCGTTCATGCGTACGTACGACCTACCGTCTCCATGAAGGGTGCATTTCATTTCTTTTTATCTCCAAATGTTATGGAGTAGAATAAAATGAATATGTACTGAACATATATGATATTTAAATCATTATTACTATTCTTGAGATTATTTACTCAAAACTACATGGACAATCATTTTCAAACAAGTTCATTTTTGACTCAGGTACCAAACATCGGCAAAAACGTCTGATATGAACTCACATTATTAACAAATTATTATAACATTATTATATGTGATATAAACTGAATAATAATTTTTAAAATAGTTCATTAAGAAATTATAAATTGACCAATGTTTATTATTCAGGAATATAAAGAAACGAACAAGACAAGTCAGACTTGAGGTAAGGGATCCTGCCTCTCTCTTTCTTTTTAAGTATTCTCTTTTATGTCATTTCTTTTAAGTTAATATTTCTTATGTTGAGGGATGATATATAATATTCATCTTTCCATAAATTTTATGTTAATATTATGAGATACCCTATTTTATCTCATCATTCCATTTTTGGATGTTTTAAGTGGCGTCGTTAGGCTGCCGAGTTTTCGTTAGGGATTGTTCATCTCACTTTTAGTCCCGTGAGATTTATGCTACATTTTACACCATTTACATTGAGTGGTTTATGTACGTCCCATTATTATACTCTTTGTGTGATATAATTTCATTTATGGTTAGTTACATCTTCATTTTATGACCCTTCTTTCATGGGGTGTACGTTTCGAAAGTTTCCCAACTCGGTAAGGGGACCTTTCACCCTCCCCTTTTTAAAAGACTTCTTTTGTTATGTCTTTTAATTTACATCTTATTATGTTGTGATATGTTCTTCTATATCCTTATTGGTTTAATATTTATGTCCAAGTGATGAGATACCATTCACTCTCTCATCGACTAATTTTCTGAATTTTGAAGTGACGCTGTTAGGTTGTCGAATTTTTACAAGGGAACATCTTAACCCAATTTCGATTTCTTTGGGTTCAACTTGTACTTCTTGAACATGTCATCCTATGAATTTTTGTGAATGACCTATGATTGTTTCACACTTAATATCCACTTATATTGGTTGTATTTATATATCTCACACATAATTATGTGATAGATTTATCCTTAATTTAAGGATACCATCTTTATAATGGATTCCATCTCAATTTACATTTCCATTGAGACTTCATTGTTGTTATGCACCTATTCACTCGTATATGGTGTGTATACTGTCCATTGAAATATTATATCATGAATCCCTTTATTCTCATGATATTATAAAGTTCATATTAAATCTTATTCCGCAATTATTTGTATTCAAGAGTCTCTCATTTTGTTAAAAACGCTTTAACAAAAAAATATCATTTTAAATGTTTTAAAGATTTATTATTCTAAATAATTATCTTTAATGTCCATGTTTTCAAAATGGTTTTCAGTATTTATTTATAGGGACATTAATGTTTTACAATTGTAATTCCATTAAGAGCTTCAAAGTGGTATGGGACACTTTTATTCAAAAATCTCTTTTAAATGGTTATTGAAAATGGATTGATTAATTCAATATCTTGGAATTACTTATTGTGATTTAAAATGAAATGTTGTTATTGAAATGTTTATATTTTCAATATTTTATGTGTAATGATGGTACATGGACATTTTATGGGTGGTTATGTGATAAACCATATGACAGCTGGTGCCGTGAATACCAGGACGGGTGGTTACATTATAACCTCCAATGCATTGGGTATGGAGGCCGGTCGTATGGATATTTCATTAAGTATGTCTGGAAGTAGACCATATGGTTATTCTATTTAAGTATGTTTATGTCTCAAGTTTCATTTATATGTTATGTGTTCTTTATATGGGTTTTATGGTAATATTTTGGTTACAAAAGGGTAAGTAATGATCTATTATTCAGTGAAGATTTTTTACTACTTCATAAAGGTGAAAAGTATTACGTTGGTAAAGTAATCATGGTTTACTTGTTGTTTTTGAAAACTAACAGTTTTCCTTCTTTGTGTATCCTTTATTGGGGTTTTTATGCTCATCCCAAGTTTTTGAAATGTTTTCCATTGGACATAAAGATAAATAGGGTTAAGGATGAGATCAAGGAAAGACATTCTATCTAAAAAATGGAACTAGAGATGTTTCTTTTTAAGTATTTTTTTTTATTTTATGAAAACATAGTAGAAGTTTCTACTATGTAATCTTTTGAGATGTAATATTTATGTCCTAATTCTCTAAAACTCTAAACCTGAAAAGATCCTCAATGTGAATTATTCATTTAATTCAATATTAAGTAAGGTATAAGGTTGGGTCCTTATAGTTGGTATCAAAGGTTGGTTTAGATAACTTTAGATGTTAGGGTATTCTTTAAGCATAAGTGACATTACTATAATGGTTAGGATTTCATAAAGAGTCCTAGTTTTAGATAAAGTGAATGAGTAAGTATATCTTAGTGTTTTTCTTCCTCATTAGTACATGATGGTTTTGTTTATATACTCACACTAACAATTTTTCTTTTAGTAAATGGCTGGATCTAGCAGGCACCAAAGTAACAGTGGATGTGAAGGAAACTATGACAGTTTTCTCAGTGAGCAACTGAATGATATGGGATCTGCATTGAGAACTCTTGTTTTTATTCTCAACTAACTATCTGGAGTCATGATTGACCACCTAAACCATGGTGTTTTCTATAAGGAATCATATATGCGAGAAACAAATACCTACGGAACTACAGGTAATAATCATAAAGGTAAGTGTGTTCAAAAACTTATGTGTCAAAGATGTGGAAAGAGACACCTAGGAAAATGTTTCAAAGGGACAGAAATATGCTATAGATTTGGAAATGAAGGCCATAAAGCAAGAACCTGCCACGGAAAAAGGAAGCTTCCAGTTGAATTAAGGAAAGGGAAAGAAGTTCTTTATGAGGGATCAATTGAATGTTTTAAATGTGGTGTGCATGGACATTATGCAAACACATGTCCTATGATGAAGTTTTGTGAATGGGATCACCATGATCATACAAATATTCTTTTACCAATAGCTAATTCCATTCCGATTGGGGATAAAGAAACTGACAATGACCAATCAAAGGTATGGATTATTTCATAACATTTGTTTTCCTATTTTGGAATCTTAGGATATGACTCATGATTCTGTTTGTAGGAAAGAAGTATTTCAGAATAAGTTGGAAAGGAATGGTTAATGTATCATGAAGAATGTTTAATTAGTATGAAATGAACATATAAGGGCTTCTAGGGTTATGGTGAAATTATTAAGAGTATTAAGTCTCTTTTGATGATGGGGTTACATTAGAAGACTTTTTATAGTATGTGTAACCCTAATGATTGATATATGAAAATTTTATTCAAGGAATAGTTATCTTTTCTTTTGTGGACATAGTTATAAAGAACCATTTGGGTTTTTATGATCCTTACTTTTGAGGTAATTATGGGTTACTATATGTTATGATGGAAAGTGAAAGGCATGAGATAAAATTTATGTTAAATTATGTTATGATTTTTTTGATGATTTTATCTCTTTTTGGGGAATGATTTGAGAATTATATAGTTCGAAAAAAGGACAACATGCAGACCGTGTGACAACCCATCGCGTCGGACAAAGCTGCGGGAATTGAACCCACAACCAAAGTGCGACTGGTATTTATCTCCTACCACTAGACTACGTGAAGTCCCTGGTTAGTTTGACTAATTCTTTTTAGTTAGATGATTTTATGAATCAAGAGTAAGTTTATTTTGGTTATCTATGAAAATGGATAACCTATCATCGAGGATATGTGATTAGGTTAATTACTTTTCAATATGAGAATTTAAGAGCAACTGATGTTATTTGGAGATAAAAGTTAATTTGTACCTTGGAAGACTATGTGACTAAAACCTTAAAATATTTGGGTTTCAATCTTACATTGGTATACATTGAAGTGTTTTATGGACAATTGTTTATCGAATGGTCTTCGTTGAACTTTGGGGTTTTTTTGGACAAAATTTGGAGATTAAGAATATATTTTCTTTTTATAAAGGATTATACTTTTGTGGATTATCTGATCTCATACTAACAATTTTGGTTTTGGATTTTTTCTAAATACATGGGAAATATATAGTTCAATTTTTTGGATTAGTTGATTCTCATGAAGTTGATTATAGTACTCTTAATGCGAATAAGTCCTCCTAAATACTCGTCTTTTTGAGAAAATATGACTTTGACTAAGGAATCTAGTAAAAGATGAATGTCTACGTGACAAGTAAGTATGTTTAATTATGATTTAGTTAAGCTCAAAAAATAAATTCCTCAATGAAGAGTAACTTAAAACCAAAAATGTAGTCTGTTAACTTTTCCTACTAGGGAAATGAATACCGTTTAACCCCTCACAAGTTTGTGATTTTCTTATGGTTAAATTTCTCATAGACATGTTTACTATCACTCTCCATCAGTACATGACCCTTTGTTTTTCCTCCATGTCCATATTTTCATACTTAGAATCCTAGTATGGGTTAACTCGGGTGACCATTGTACTTCTCTTTCTCTATTTTAAAGTGATTGTTTTACTGACTCTTGTTCCGATGTGGGATTTTCAATGAAGATTCCAAGCCCAATTTCGAAATTGCGAGGAAGCAATTCCCAAAAGGGGGGAAGGATATAACACCCCAGGTAAATAAAGAATATGACATTTTCACATTTATCCATATTTGTGAATAAAATATTAATATAACTTTAAAGGGGACGCTATGCTCGATGGCGTATCCAATACGCAACAATGAGTTTATTGGGAATCTTACGTTGCACTCTAATAATAAAATAATATTATTTTATATTGTAGTTAATGCCTAGCCGTTGTAATGGTGGGAATTAATAGAACTAACTACAAAATGATTATATATGTTTGTCAAATATTTCTACTTTTTACGATAAATGTTAGAGGATTAAAAATGCGAATGAATCCAATTTTAAGTGTAAACATTCTAATATTCTTTAAAAGGTCGATTAAACGCCTTTTGATTAAGAACCTCTTTTAAATCCACTTTTTGACGATTTTATGTGTTATATTTGAAAAAATAAAATTCTTCTTTAGAATCGGGACATCAAAATTTACTTTCTGTAAATGTTTGGTATTTTTCTGATAATGTTCATTTTTTTAATGAATAGTGAAAAATGTTGTATTTTAATTCAAAACCTATTTTTAATATAATTTATTTATATGATTAGATTATCTTTTGAATTGGTTTCAAAGTGAAATTAGAATATATTTTTACCATTTAATCTAATAGTGGTCGTTGAAATTAATTTCATCTTGAAATTGGACTTAAACTAGTGTCAATCTTTTGATACTTATTGTTTCATAAAAAACGTTATTTTCTCTGAAAACAGGAATTAATTATTAAATTAATTAATTTAAATTATATGTTTTGAATTTTTTAAAATAGTCATCATTTTTGAATTAGGAATATCAAATATATCCTAGGGTGAATTTTTGGTAATTTTTTGAAAAACTTCAATTTTTGATGAATAGTGAAACCACTAAGTGGTAGTTAAAGAAACTGATTTTTCGTTTAAATGAAACTTTACCACTTATGTGATTTGAATTTCAAAAATACAACATACATGGTTGTCATTAAGAATTAATGTTTGGTTCAATGGGATTAAATTAATTTTTTGGTGAATAGTAACTTTTATGTTTATTAATCGCGATTAGAGGTAATTAGTGTAATTTAAGGTAAAAATAATGTTCTAATAATATTAAATGACCTATAAACATGCCCTGCCTTCATTGGATGTGTCATGACTGACCAAGACAATTCATGGGTCAACTTGGGGTCCATCTGGTGCGACTTTGGTTGGAAAATGACATTAATACCTTTTTATTTAATGTTAAAATTAAAATGTCACAAACATGTATTTTTTTTACTAAAAAAATTTTTATATGGGGTTATAAAAGTCATATTTTTTACTATAACTATTCAATAGAAAGATAATAATTTTTCTTACATCATGATATTTTTTTATAATTTTTAGACACTATATAAATTAAATTATTTATGACACCATGATGATGCAGCGATTACCTCATTATTTAACGATTTAAATAAAATGAAATGATAATGTAAACTCTAAGACCTACACATGTCACAAACCTATTGGATGGGTGTATTTAGAAACCGTATCACCTTATTATCGAAATATATCCTTTTGGGACCTTTATAATCCGAAAATCATTTTATAATAAAGTAATATTTTATAACTTTCCAAGAGTGCCCCTCCTTTTCTCTTATAAAAGGCCCCCACCTCAACCACCTTACCCACACCTCTCAAGCCTTTGCCTCGGCCAACCCCTGACCATTTATTCTCTACAAATCCCTATCTTCATCATTGAAGCCTATCCTTCAGGCAGAATCCTTTCCAAGTAAGCCTTTGAGCTCAAATCAAGAAGAGTTACCCGATTTTAAGGTAATGCCTTCACTTTTTTTCTTTTGTTTTCTTTTTCTTCTCCAACCCTCTAAACTCTTTTTATTCTTTTATTTTGTAAAATACAATTATATTAAATATTCTAGGATGTTTTTATGTGAAGTATTTGAGCTACACTTACACACACCTTCATCTAATGGTTAAAGAACATACTGTTTCTGTGGTTGGCGAATTTCAATCTCACGAAATGATGATTGTTCAATCTTCTTTTAACACCTTTAATGGGGGAAATTATGATGTTACTATAAATTATATATGATATATATGGTATTTATGTTTTCTATATGCTTCTGAATTTTATATTTAAAACATTGTTTTATGCTTTTCATGTTGTGCAAATGCGATAATTTCATACGAGGAAGTGTGGACTACTGCCCCCTCATGTGATGTGACTCGTTCATGAAATACATGGAATGTGTAATGAATGAAATTAATGAACATATGTTACCTATATATCATATATATTATACTGGAATTATAATATATATATATCCCAATTATTTTTAATTCCATTAATATGACAAATAAATGAAAGTAGTGTTCATGCGTACGTACGGCCTACCGTCTCCATAAAGGGTGAATTTCATTTCTTTTTATCTCCAAATGTTATGGAGTTGTATAAAATGAATATGTACGTGATATATATGATATTTAAATCATTAATACTATTCTGGAGATGATTCAATCATAAGTACATGGAAAATCATTTTCAAACAAGTTCATTTTTGACTCAAGTACCAAACATCGGCAAAAACGTCTGATATGAACTCAAATTATTAACAAATTATTATAACATTATAATATGTGATATAAACTGAATAATAATCTTTAAAATAGGTAATTAAGCAATTATATATTGACCAAATCTTATTATTCAGGAATATAATGAAACGAACAAGACAAGTCAGACTTGATGTAAGGGATCCTACCTCTCTCTTTGTTTTTAAGTACTCTCTTTAATGTAATTTCTTTTAAGCTCAAATTTCTTATGTTGGGGGATGTTATTTTATATTCCACTTGATTTAAATTTTATTTTAATATGATTATATACCCTATTTGATCTCATCAGTCCACTTTTGGACATTTTAAGTGGCGTCGTTAGGCTGCCGAGTTTTCGTAAGGGATTGTTCATCTCACTTTTATTCCCGTGAGATTTATGCTACATTTTCCACCATTTCCTTTGAGTGGTGTATGTACTTCCCATTATTATATTCTTTCTGTGATATAATTTCATTTATGGGTAGTTACATCTTCATTTTATGACCCTTCTTTCATGGGGTGTACGTTTCGAAAGTTTCCCAACTCAGTAAGGGGACCATTCACCCTCATCTTTTTAAAAGTCTTCTTTTGTTATGTCTTTTAATTTACATATTATTATGTTGGGATATGTTATTATATATCCTTATTGATGTAATGTTTATTTCCAAGTGATGAGATACCATTCACTCTATCATCGAATAATTTTCTGAATTTTGAAGTGACGTTGTTAGGCTGTCGAATTTTTACAAGGGAACATCTTAACCCAATTTTGATTTCTTTGGGTTCAACTTGTACTTCTTGAACATGTCATCCTATGAATATGTGTGAATGACCTATGATTGTTTCACACTTAATATCTACTTATACTGGGTGTATTTTTATTTCTCACACATAATTATGTGATATGTTTATTCTTAATTTAAGGATACCATCATTATAATGGATTCCATCTCAATTTACATTTCCTTTGTGACTTCATTGTTGTTATGCACCAATTCACTATTATATGGTGTGTATACTGTCACTTGACATATTATATCATGAATCCCTTTATTCTCATGATATAATAATGTTCGGATTAAATGTTATTCCAAAAATATTTGTATTCAATAGTCTCTCATTTTTTTAAAAAACTCTTTAACAAAAAAATATCGTTTTAAATGTTTTAAAGATTTATTATTCTAAATTTTTATCTTTAATTTCCATGTTTTCAAAATGTTTTTCAGTATTTATTTATATAGACATTAATGTTTTAAAATTATAATTCCATTAAGAACTTAAAAGTGGTATGGGACACTCTGATTCAAAAATCTCTTTTAAATGGTTATTGAAAATGGATTGATTAATTAAATATCTTGGAATTACTTATTGTGATTGCAAATGAAATGTTGTTATTGAAATGTTTATATTTTCCATATTTTATGTGTAATTATGGTACTTGGACATTTTATGGGTGGTTACGTGATAAACCATATGACGGGTGGTGCCATGAATACCAGGACGGGTGGTTACATTATAACCTCCAATGCATTGGGTATGAAAGTCGTCCGTAAGGCTATTCCATTAAGTTTGTGTGGAAGTCGACCATATGGTTATTCCATTTAAGTATGTTTATGTCCCAAGTTACCTTTATATGTCATGTGTTCATTATATGGGTTTTATGGTAATATTTTGGTTACAAAAGGGTAAGTAATGATCTATTATTCAGTGAAGTGTTTTTACTACTTCATAAAGGTGAAAAGTATTACTTTGGTAAAGTAATCATGGTTTACTCGTTTTTTTTTTTGAAAACTAACAGTTTTCCTTCTTTGTTTATCCTTTACTGGGCTTTTTATGTTCATCCCAAGTTTTTGAAATGTTTCTCATAGGACATAAAGATGAATAGGGTCAAAGATGGGATCATGGAAAGACATTCTATCTAAAACTTCGAACTAGACATGTTTCTTTTTAAGTGTTTTTATTTTATTTTATGGAAACATAGAAGAAGTGTCTACTATGTAATCTTTTTAGATGTAATAGTTATGACCTAATTCTCTAAAACACTAAACCTGAAAATATCCTCAATGTGAATTATTCATTTAATTCAATATTAAGTAAGGTTTAAGGCTGGGGCCTTATAGAGTGTCACATATTTTTGGTTGTGTAAGAGGTACACATTAATGTGGTGTGAACACGTTAATTTTTTGGTTTGGATATGGATTCTAAAAACTAGATCAATAAAATAGAGAACATAATTATTAAAAAACATTATATTATCACTACCACAAAATGGGGCAAGGCCAGCGCCAGCCTTTATCAGTTCTAATGAAAAAGCGCTGATAAAGGGGGGTAATTTTATCAGCCCTAAAAAAGCGTTGATAAAATTACCCCTTTATCAACGCTTTTTTTAGTGCTGATAAAGGTACCCCCTTTAACAGTGCTTTTCTTAGAGCTGTTAAAGGGTACCCCTTTATCAGTACTTTTTTAGTAGCACTGATAAAGGGGGGTCTTCATCAGCGCTTTTTTTAAAAGCGCTGATAAATTGACTACTTCCAAACAAATCAATAAAAAATATATTAATATATTAATATATAGATATAGTAATATTGATATAAATATAATATATATTTTTGAAATATAATTTTAAATATATTTTAGATAAGTATAAATATACAGTTACACTTAATATATAAGATATTTAGTGAAAATGGCTTATAAAAAAATTAACAAAATATTTTTAATAAATAATTTGCGAATTATTATTGATTAATAGTTATTTAATTTAAATTTCAACACTAAAAATATAAAAAATTTAAAAAATATCCAAAATATGTTGAAAACACAACTCGAACTTCAAAAGGCCATAACATTTGATCTGGGAGTCCATTGGAGCTCTATAGAATATCAAATCGAATCCTAGGATGAGCTTTATGCGCTAATGACCTAGGAAAATCCTCTGTCACATTTTTCAAGGACAAAAAAGGCCAAAAAGGCCTCCAAAACTGAGTTTGTAGTCAAGATACCCCAATTTTTTATCCTTTGGTGGATTTTCAGCCTCGTTTAAGGGGGTATTATTGACCTTTTTTGTGGGTAATAAATTTATTCCAAGTTATTACATTCATATTAATATTATGTCTTTCAAATTTTATCATTTTTTATAATGCACTGCTATTTATAATCAAATATATAACAATATATACATATTTTTTATATATTCACACACACAAATTTAATTATAAATATAAATAATAAAATATATTTACATATAAATTATATGAGCTTTATCTAAATAATAACTAATATCCATTTTATTTAAAATACAAATATATGAATACATATACACCTATATATTAATCTATCTATATATATATATTAATATAACTACATTTATATTTTCATATAACTATAAATATATATATTAATATCACTATAAATATATTTTTTAATATACCTATATATATATATATATTAATATAACTATATATATATATATTAATTTAAAAATATATTACTATACAAATAAATATAACTATATATATATATATATCATGAAATGGAAAACAAAACAAAAATAGAGGAGTGGTAAGGGATTAGGCGCGCAGGGGTGAGGTCTCGAGTTCAAAACCTGGTGGAGGGAGGGGCGCGTGCATGGGGGTGGATTTGGGGGACTATCGTTGATAAAGGGTGGAGGAGGGTGCGTGCAGGCGCTGGAGGGGCTAGAAAGTACTGTTAAAAGGAGGGGATCAAGTGCTATAAAATCCCCCCGATTGGTAGAAATTTTTTCATTTTTTTTAATTTTTTTAATTTTTTTTTTCTTTTATCACTGCTAAAAAATTCACTGATAAAAGGGGTATATTATTAGTGCTAAAAAGAAATTGCGGATAAACGAACCTTTTATCAGCGCTTCTTTTTAGCGCTGATAAAGGGGACCCCCTATCTTCACTGGCTTTAACAACTCTTTTCTAGCACGGTCAAAGGCCATTTTTAGCACTGATAAAAGGCATATTTGTAGTAGTGTATTATGAATTTAATATGAATATGATGTATATCAAACAAATTAGACTTCAAAAAACCTGTAAAATATACTAAGTGTGAGATTCATTCAAAGTGGAAACTTTTCAAGACCTCAATTATCCAACATGAAAGATTTGTAACATTGCTCGGTAACCATGCAATATTTTTTTGTACATAAAGAATGGAATAATTTACTTTTAATGGCACTTCTTAGCAGTGTTGGGATATATCCTAGTTCCCCTAGATTAATAAAATGTAACCTTGTTTTTTGACTTATTATGTAGCTTACACAAGTTTGTAAATCCTAAGGGCTAGGTTACCAGGCACTACCAAAAATATGGTCTTAGTGGTGGCATTTTTAATACTCTTTACGGTTCAAACTATTACAATATTGTTCAGTGGTACTTATTTAAACCAACGTATATTTGATGGAAAACAATCACATAGTGTCATTTATTATTGTCTAGTAGTGGTTTTTATTTATGCTATTTTCATATAATTTGTTGATGTTTTTTATCCTTCTAGAGGTATTTATTTTGGAAAAAACAAAAAAAATGACATAACCACAGCTAATTTAGATAACAATTATTTACATTCATAAGGTATGAAAAAAACTAAACTGACTGAAGCACCTCTAAAAAATTAGTGACGGTATGGTTTTGTGGTAGTTATTAGAAACCACTTCTAAAAATAACAAATATTCTGTTAAAAAATAACATTTATTATAAATTATTATGCATACAATAGACTCAGTCATACAATAAACTGAACCATAAATACATAAGATACATAATCATACATCAACAATCATACATCCACAGTCATATATATATATATATATATAGCCATCAGTTAGTCATAAGCCCCATAATTTTTTTTATATATATATATAGTAAAATATGTCCAATATACATACAACATCCCACCTTTTTATCACATAAAATTTCATTACATTTTACAAAACCGAGGATCTTTAAGGTTTAGTGTCTTGGAAACCAGGAACTTAAAACATGAAAACATACATATAATTTTTTTCTTAAACCCTTGAAAGGATTCTCCTTAAGTTCATCCTAGGTTCATTACTGCATCTCATAACCTGGGGACATACAACAAGAGAAAGGGTGAGCAGAAGGCCCAGTAAGGGAAACAAGAGAAACATTTTACATGTGAACTTGAGATACTTCAATAAGGAAATGAAAAGAACTTTAAGGCATAAAAATGAAACCATGAAGCATATCATAATAAAAATAACATTTTTCATAACTTAAAGATGTGGATACAACATTTAATATTGAAAATCGTTTCGTTTCACCAAGGTCCATCCCCAAGGTGTCGTTAAAAATTACCAAGGTTATTCACCAAGGTGTCGTTAAAAAAATGGTCATCTCTAGAGATTAAGTCTTTACCCAATGCATTGGAGCGCTATCAGGGAGCACCCTTAAATTTTATTTTATTATCATGTGATCCACATATATCATCATCAAATATTTCATAAATAACCCATATAGAATAAACTAAATGGGTTACATTTCATAATCATGATGTTTTAGAAACTGCTTTAAAGACATGATCTTTACGTTACTTTCAACCCACGGAAAGGGAAAGCGGGTATCATGTATGTAAATCCCATAATTTAAAATAGAACAATTTTGTATATATGTGAATAACCCTGTAGAAATAAGAGCTTTGAGTATTCACTTAATAACATGAAGTAATTTTGAGAAAAAGAGAGAGGAATTTTGAGACGAAAATTCTGCAGCACAACGACTACATTACATGGTTTTAGAAAACGTTGAAAAGAGAGGGGACATGCGTCAAACAATGATAAATGACCCATAAAATAGTATAGGGACAGAATATAAGGGATTTAAGAACATGGTAATGAAATTTGAAAATATACCATATGAAATGAAAAACATGAAAGGAAGACAAAAATAAGATTTCTCTTGTGAAAATTCGGCAGCCTAACAGCGTTACATAAACTTCAACAAAAAATGAATTGATGATGCCAAAAAGGGTCTCTCATAATATGAACATAAAATATAAGTATGATAGATATAGAGATCATACTCCAACTTAATAAAAAGGAACTTGAAAGACTTGACATGGAATTAGAACTTTGAAAAGGAGAATGGTGAAAGAATCCCTAAAAAATTCGGCAGCCTAACGACGTCACTTAAACTTCAACAAAAATGAATTGATGAGATCAAATAGGGTCTCTCATAATATGAACATAAGATTCCACTATGATAGATATATAGATCATACCCCAACATAACAAAAAGGAACTTGAAATAATTTACATGAAAGTAGAACTTCAAAACGAGAAGGGTGAAGAACCACTTAAAAATTCGGCAGCCTAACGGCGCCACTTAAAACCTCAAAAAAACTGAATTGAAGAGATCAAATGGGGTCCCTCATCAGATGATCATAAAAGATAAGTATGATAAATTTAGAGATCATACCCCCAACATAATAAAAAGGAACATGAAATGCTTTACCGGATAATAGATCTTGAAAAATGAGAAGGGAGAAAGAATCTGTTACAAAAAATTTGGCATCCTAACGACGCCACTTAAAACTTCATAAAACGAAATAATGAGAGTAATATGGGATCTCTCATTATGTGAACATGAAAAGGGCAGTAAGAGGAGTATAAAAGAACACCCTTTAACATAATAACATGGAGCATAAAAGAAATTACATAAAAGAGATTTCTTGAAAAGAAAGAGAGAGATTGGATCCCTTACCTTAAAACGTAACTCTTAAAACTCAAAGGTTGGGACCTTGAGGGCTTGGGGAACCTTGGGAGGACTCCTTGGGAGGTAATGAGACCAGGACTTCGTTGGGAAAGAGTGGGGAGTCGAATGGATGATAGGATGGCTTGGTATTTATAGGGAATGTGAGGGGACAAGGCATTAATGGCCAAGGGACACCTCACAAGTGCTTTTCTCAAAACCATGTGCTCTCCCTTGGAATTTACCATGGAGTTAGGCCACATGGGGCACCCAAAACAATAATTCATCACCCTTGGCCGGCCAAACCTTAAAATATCTAATGAAATCATCATGACACAGTTATGATGTCATTAAACATACTGAAACCCTAAAACTGTATTTTTACTATTCACTGAAAAATCAACATTCTTAGAAAAATCCCAAAATTTCACATTAACCAAATATCAATTCTCTGATTCAAAAATGAACTCCATTTTTTTAAAATAATTTTCTAAATATTTTTAATTTTATTTTTAAATAAATACACTATTCAACGAAAATGCATTTTTTTAGAAAAATCCCCAAAAATTACCATAAAATAATATCGATGCTTTGAGTTCAAAAATAAAGTCCATTTTATAAAAATAATTTTCTAATTATTTTTAATTAAATTTTTAATTAAGAAACACTATTCACCCAAAAAACTAATACTTGACAAATAATTTATTAAACCATTATTTAACCATTTTATTGAATCACATCACTTAATCAAGGTGCCTAGATTATACTAATACTTTATTTAAGTGAACTTACTAATACATTTGGTCTCATTACTAATCCTAATCATAAAATCACTATTCATATTTTACTTTTCATCAAAAATCAAGTTGATCTTATTAGACTCTAAATTTCGTACTGGACATAATTGTAGAAGAACATTTTCTGAAAATCATTACACATTTTTAATTATTTAAGGTTTACATAAACATTTTTTAAATATCCTTTTTCTAAAATTCATCAAAAATATGCATACTATATTTATACGGTCATTTGAAATGTCATAAACATCATCATAGGAATAAATCCCAATTTTTATTTAAAACAAAGGATTACATAAGGCAGTTATGGTCTCCTTACATAGCCACTTATCACACCAGCATAGGACCTAAGTGTAAGGTGTGCTAAGGTGAGAGAATCCGAGGGAGGCTCGGACAACGTCGTACGAGTAGTAATTTCTATCAGTGTGAACTTCTCGCAAAGGCGATTCTGTTCTAGCTTCACACGATGACGTTCGGCTTGGGTTTGGTCCAGAGCAAAGGCCAGTGGTGCTACCTCCTTCCCAAGTTCTGTTAGATGGGCTTCGATCGGTCCAAGACTACTGGGTGAGGCCATCGTATCTTCTTTCAATAATAATTAACCAAGATTACTTGTATTTAGAGAGAATAATCAAAACGTTTAGTTTACAGGGGTCATATTGACCAATGGTCATATAGCAGTCAAAAATCAATGGTCTCATTTTAATTATACTCATGTTATTAAATGAATCATTTTTGTTGAGTATAAAAATAAAATAACACATAAAATTAGGAAACAAGATTTATTCAAAATTTCGGGTCGTTACAATCATCCCCCCTTAAGAAATTGCGTCCTCGCAATTTTTAAATTTGGGTTTTGAAATTTCATTGAATGTCCCACATCTGAAAAGGCGTCAGTAAAACTATTACTTTAAAAGAAATAAAGTGAAGTACAAAGGTCACCCGAGTTATCCCACACTAAGATTCCATGTAGGAAAACATGTATATGGAGGAGAAAGCAAAGGGTCATGTTCTGAGGGAGAGTGATAGAAAACATGATTAGGAGAAAGTTAACCGTAAGAAAATCCCAAACATATGATGTGTGTAAACGTTCTTTGATTACCTAGTAGGAAACGTAAACCAACAACGTTTTTGTTTTACCTTCCATTTCATAATTTTAAAGAATTAATTTACAACATAAAACAAAAACATAAGAAAATATACCTATCTTCATGTAGAGTTTCATCCTTTAATAAGTTTCTACCCAAAACTAATCTTTTCTCCCAAACGATGAGCATTCAAAACTACTTGGTCTCATCAAAACACAAGAATCATCTTCTAGAGAATCACATAATCCACAAAAGATTAACTATCTATTTCTTATATCTTTAAACATTATCCCAAAAACAGAAAGGGTAAGGTAAAACTACCCTTCAAAAAAAGAATGAATCCCATAGGAATGGATACTACTTTTAAATCTTCAAAGTTCCATGGTGCTACCCAGATTTCATAATAGACCATTCCACAAATAATGGTCCTTAAGATTCCTCAAAATAAACCAAACTTAGATTGAAACCCAAATACAAGAAGGATTTGATAACATAGTCTTCCAAAATAAACTTCATTGTTCATCTCCAAACAACATCAACCACTCCTAACATCTTATAACAAAAGTATCTAACCTAAACATATTTTACCAAAGATAGGTTAATCATTCCCCTAAGTAACCTGAATTACTATAAGTCCACCTTAAATTCATCGATTCTTCAAAATATAATTCAACCTTACTCTTCAATGAAAATACCATAGTAATCTATTTACCTCGATCATATAGGGTCCCAAAAATAGTGAACCTCCTACAAAATGATAATCATATTTTAATCCCCTAATCATCCCTGTCATATTAATACGACAATCATCGCATTTCCTATCACATTGGTTGTTGGGACATGTTCTTCCATTTCCCACCATTTACTAAGAAGAGAAAGCATAATTAGGGGCATAAGTACTTATCCAATAATCATGAAAAGAACTGAAAGCATATAAGGATAACTTGTAGAAGAAAAGTATACCCTAACTTGTGATCCCCTAGGTTCCCATCTTGGTTATCCCTGATCATATATTCATATGTGAATCTTTATTTTATTTTATCTTTGTTCCTTTAACAATGGTTCATACTAAGCTTATGAATTTACCAAAGCATATCCCCCGGGAGTGTCGTAACCAAGAGTGCAGCAAGGCCCGTTGTCGTGTACCAGTTACCGTTTGAGTCTAGCTCAAAGCGGTGTTTTCGGGTTTTACCCCTATGTAAATCTGTGCCAGAGTCACCTCTACCTGCTCGTATCCAGACATGGATGTATTTGCTTGGAAACCCCTTACTGAATACTCACCAAATACGAGGATGATTTCCTATATTTAAACTTTTCTATAGGATTCTTCCTACAGTTTTCATATCCTAATTTCCACAAATAACTGAACCATCCTTTGATACCAACTATAGCATCCCGCCATTTTATCACATAAACTTTCACTACATTTTACAAAACTGAGAATCTTTAAGTTTTAGTGTCTTGGAAACCAGGAACTTAAAACATGAAAACATACATAAAACATTCTTCTTAAACCCTTGAAAGGCTTCTCCTTAAGTTCATCCTAGGTTCATTACTACATCTCATAACCTGGGGACATACAACAAGAGAAAGGGTGAGCAGAAGGCCCATTAAGGGAAACAAGAGAAACATTTTACAAGTGAACTTGAGATACTTCAATAAGGACATGAAAAGAACTTTAAGGCATGAAAATGAAACCATGAAGAATATCATAATAAAAATAACATTTTTCATTACTTGAAGATGTGGATACAACATTTAATATTGACAATCGTTTCATTTCACCAAGGTCCATCCCCAAGGTATCGTTAAAAATTAACAAGGTTATTCACCAAGGAGTCCTTAAAAAATGGTCATCTCTAGAGATTAAGTCTTTACCCAATGCATTAGAGCGCTATCTGAGCGCACCCTTAAATTTTCCTTTATTATCATGTGAGCCACATATATCATCATCAAAAATTTCATAAATAACCCATATATCATAAAATAAATGGGTTTCATTTCATAATCATAACGTTTTAGAAACTGCTTTAAAGACATGATCATTACGTTACTTTAAACCCACGGAAAGGGAAAGTGGGTATCATGTATGTAAATCCCAGAATTTAAAATAGAACATTTGTGTATATATGTGAATAAACCTGTAGAAATAAGAGATTTTAGTGTTAACTTAATAACGAGAAGTAATTTTGAGAAAAAGAGAGAGGCATTTTGAGACGAAAATTCTGCAGCACAACGGCTACGTTACAAGGTTTTAGAAAACGTTGAAAAGAGAGGGGACATGGGTCAAACAATGATAAATGACCCATAATACAGTAGAGGGACAGAATATAAGGGATTTAAGAACATGGTAATGAAATTTGAAAATATACCTTATGAAATGAAGAACATGAAAGGAAGACAAAAATAAGATTTCTCTTATGAAAATTTGGCAGCCTAACAGCGTTACATAAACTTCAACTAAAAATGAATTGATGATGTCATATAGGGTCTCTCATCATATGAACATAAAAGATAAGTATGATAGATATAGAGATCATACCCCAACATAATAAAAAGGAACATGAAAGACTTGACATGGAATTAGAACTTTGAAATTGAGAAGGGTGAAAGAATCCCTTAAAAATTCGGCAGCATAACGGCGTCACTTAAACATCAACAAAAATGAATTGATGAGATCAAATAGGGTCTCTCATCATATGAACATAAGAGTCAATTATGATAGATATAGATATCATACCCCAAAATAACATAAAGGAACTTGAAAGAATTGACATGAAAGTAGAACTTCAAAACGAGAAGGGTGAAGAACCACTTAAAAATTCGGGAGCCTAACGGCGCCACTTAAAACCTCAAAAAAACGGAATTGAAGAGATCAAATGGGGTCTCTCATCATATGATCATAAAATATCAGTATGATAAATTTATAGATCATACCCCAACATAATAAAAAGGAACTTGAAATACTTTACATGATAATAGATCTTGAAAATTGTGAAGGGAGAAAGAATCTGTTACAAAAATTTTGGCAGCCTAACGACGCCACTTAAAACTTCATAAAACGAAATAATGAGAGTAAGAGGGGATCTCTAATTATGTGAACATGAAAATGGAAGTAATAGGAGTATAAAAGAACACCCTTTAACATAAGAACATGGAGCATAAAATAAATTACATAAAAGAGATTTCATGAAAAGAAAGAGAGAGATCGGATCCCTTACCTTAAAACGTCACTCTTAAAACTCAATGTTTGGGACCTTGAGGGCTTGGGGGGCACCTTGGGAGGACTCCTTGGGAGGTAATGAGACCAGAAATTCGTTGGGGAAGAGTGGGGAGTCGAATGGATGAGAGGATGGCTTGGTATTTATAGGGAAAGTGAGGGGACAAGGCATTAATGGCCAAGGGACACCTCACAAGTGCTTTTCTCAAAACCATGTACTCTCCCTTGGAATTTGCCATGGAGTTAGGCCACATGGGGCCCCAAAAACAATAATTCATCACCCTTGGCCGGAAAACCCTTAAAATATCTCATGAAATCATCATGACACAGTTATGATGTCATTAAACTTACTGAAATCCTAAAACTGTATTTTTACTATTCACTAAAAATTCAACTTTCTCGGAAAAATCCCAAATTTTCACATTAACCAAATATCAAGGCTCTGATTTCAAAAATGAACTCCATTTTATAAAAATAATTTTCTAAATATTTCTAATTTTATTTTTAAATAAATACACTATTCACTGAAAATTCATTTTTTTTAAAAAAATCATCAAAAATTACCATAACATAATATCGATGCTCTGAGTTCAAAAATAAAGTCCATTTTATAAAAATAATTTTCTAATTATTTTTAATTAAATTTTTAATTAAAAAACACTATTCATCCGAAAAAACGAATACTTCACTAATAATTTATGAATCCATTATTTAACCATTTTATTGAATCACATCACTTAATCATGGTGCCTAGATTATACTAATACTTTATTTACGTGAGATTACTAATCCATTTGGACTCATTACTAATCCTAATCATAAAATAACTATTCATATTTTACTATTCATCAAAAATCAAGTTGATCTTATTAGACTCTAAATTTCGTACTGAACATAATTGTAGAAGAACATTTTTCGAAAATCATTACACATTTTTAATTATTTAAGGTTTACATAAACATTTTTAAAATATCATTTTTCTAAAATTCATCAAAAATATGCATACTATATTTATACGGTCATTTGAAAAGTCATAAACATCATCATAGGAAGAAATCCCAATTTTTATTTAAAAAAAGGATTACATAAGGAAGTTATGGTTTCCTTACATATCCCCTTATCACACCAGCATAGGACCTAAGTGTAAGTTGTGCTAAGGTGAGAGAATCCGAGGGAGGCTCGGCCAACATCGCACGAGTAGTAATTTCTATCAGTTTGAACTTCTCGCAAAGGAGATTCCGTTCTAGCTTCACACGATGAAGTTCATCATGGGTTTGGTCCAGAGCAAAGCCCAGTGGTGCTACCTCCTTCCCAAGTTCTGTTAGATGGGCTTCGATCGGTCCAAGACTACTGGGTGAGGCCATCGTATCTTCTTTCTATAATAATTAACCAAGATTACTTGTATTTAGAGACAATAATCAAAACTTTTAGTTTCCAGGGGTCATATTTACCAATGTTCATATAACAATAAAAACTCAATGGTCTCATTTTAATTATACTCATGTTATTAAATGAAACATTTTTGTTAAGTATAAAAATAAAATAACACATAAAATTAGGAAATAAGATTATTCAAAATTTCGGGTCGTTACAATACATCGTTGAACCATAAAAAATAGGCCTATCTAACAACCTCCACTACATCCAAGAACCTCCATAGTTGAAGTCATCATACACTAAATTGGACACATCATGTCATCATCTTGAAAAAAAGGAAATAGAAATTAGACATAAACGTATTATATAAGAGTTTTAGTAAAATAATTTAAAATATTTAACCCTACTAAAAACCAATAATCTATTATGACTCCCTTATGAAGTGTTTCAGGGATCAGAATAGTCAACCTCATGTATATTACTGACAAATATTACATATAATACAAACCAGAAAACTTAAGAAAAAAATATGACTCATAATAGGTAGAAAATAAAATATTAATTTGGTATATAATTTTTTTAGTAAATCATATGAAATTTCAACATAAAAAAAGTAATATATCATGCAGAACACATTGAAAACATAAACCAACCTATATAATATTTGATTCAACCTATAATAGAAATTTGATTATTCGTATTTAGTCAATTAAGACAGGTAATTGACTCATCACAAATAATCTTTAGAAGGGATCTTTTTGTGATGTAATAATTATTCAATCTAAAATAATGATAAATTATGATAGAATAATTGTTCCATCTCAAATAGTTTTGGTGGTAGTTCTTGTCCTCTAATTCCAAACATAGAAGTTGTGGGAAATTACAGTGGACACCTACTTCCATTGAAAATGCCAGTTGACTCCGAAGTATATGTGATGAGAATCAATGATCATCAAAAATAATTTTGACATAATTAGTATTTTTGATGCAATTAATTCTACAAAAAATAGTCTGTCACAATTAATATTTTCATTTTGCCTATATGAACTTTTCATCATTCGCCTCTCTTCCTTATCCTCTCTCACATAGATGTGTACAACCGCTCCCTCTCCTACAGTGTCGCTCCGTCATGCTGGTCCACCACTCCCTCAACGCCACTCTACGGCTCCCTCTTCAACACAGCCACACTCCCTCTCTCGTACAACTACGATGCAACAACTTCCCCAATCACCATACATAGATTTTCTTTTTTTGTTCTCCCGTTTTTTCCTCCATAATTTTTTCATATTTTTGTTCAATCATGTAAATATTGGTTTGGTCAAAACCTAGGTAAATAAATTTTCCTGCATATTTTAATTTATTTGATATTTATATTTAATCTAAATTTAATATTTTCTTTTAGGAATTCAATTGGTTCTGCATTAGTTTATTTCATTTAATTTGAGTTATTTCTCCCATTGTTTGATGTTTAGATTTTGTTGATTATTTTTTAGTGTTTAGGGTTATTGGAAGATTATTATTTTTTATTATTATATTAAATGTGATGATTATGATAATTATTTATTGGGATGTATAATATTGATGATGTTTACATAAAAATGTTTAATTGTTCATTTGTATAACATGGTTATATTGATATAATTTCCTTACGAATTATGATAATTCTTGAATTATGACATTGATTTGAGAGAATTTTTTATATTATGATTAATTTTTATTTATTTTAAACATATATATATAGTTTTGTAAATGTTTGGATTTATATGTGTGTGTGTTAACATGTTAATATACGTATATAAGAGTTTTTAATATAACATGTATGGGTTTTGATATATATTTATATATATAAGCGCATATGTGTGTGCTTATTTATGTACGTATATTGATTTGATGTGATAATTTGTTTAAAATACATGTAAAAATAATTTTTTTACATATATTTAATAAAGACTTTATCTAATATAATATATATATATATATATTAATATAACTTATGAATTAAATAGAAAATAGTGTTTTTTAATAATGATCCGAAAATTTATTTAATGGAAACGTTTTATAAAAATGTTATTTGAAATAATTTTTTCTAAATAATGTTACAAAATTGGTTTAATGAAAAAAATAAAAATTTAAAATATATATTATTTTTTAAAAACATAGTTAATAAAAATTAGAATAATTTATTGTAATACTTTTTAGAACAAGTTAACAAATAAAATGAATTCTTAAAAATTATTAAAAAAATTAATAACTAAAAATGTAGAATGAATTTAAATAATTAGTATAAAGAATTAAATAATTTATAATATTTAATAATTATTGGGTCATTATTATTAATAAATTATAAATATTAGTGTTCATTATAAAAAATTGAAAAAAAATATAAAAAAACTAGTATAAATTAATTATAATTCATATAATTGAAGTATTAATTAAAATAATTAATACTATTAATTTTTATAAATGTTGTAAATACACCTAATGTACATAAATGTTATAATGCCTCTAGGGAAAAAATTATGAATTGAAAAAGTATTAGTTATAAATAAATATCAATTCAAAATAAATATTATTTCAAAAATATTAACTCAAAATTATTTATATAAATTATTAATTCAAGATAATGAATTTTATTTATAATCAAAATTAACTATAATTAAAATTAGTTATAAATTATATATATATATATATATACATTTTTATATCTATATCGATTTGATATATGTATATTTAAAAAAAAGAGTTAGAATATATATTTTATGTATTTATATTAATTAATAAATCATAATATATATATGTGTTAATTATTTAAAATGTAATAATAATTTAAATAATTAATAATAATCGTTACATAATTTATTATTATTAATAATTTTCTAGTAATTATTATTATTAAATAAAAAATATTAGTTTTAGATACAAATTATTATTAATAATTTCAAACTTTTCAGAAATTATGAAAATATGTAAAACAGTGTCAATGAAAAAATATGAAATACTAGTAATTGTTAAATATTAGTAATATTTTGAAAAAATCATATATAACTAAAAAATATATTTTATTAGAAAATATGAAATTTTATAAACGATTAAAAACTTAATAAGTATTTATAATAAATAATAATTCTTTGTCAAACCTTGCAGAAATATATGAAAAATAATTACTATTTAAAACTCACAATAATTCATGTACATTTTATATTAATTAGAATAAAATTTTATAAATTTTGTAATATATATATGTAGAGACCCAAGTTGGACATACATGGACATTACATTTCTTTTGTGGAATACTTAATAGACAAAACAAACAAAATCCCAAAGACTGTATTAGTTTAGTATCTTTCGGAACATGGAACATAATGTTTTAATCATGGTTAAAGATCTTCAACATCACCCATAAAGATCTTCCCCTTTTTTATCCTACCTAAAAACCGTTCTTTATATCATGAGGAAAAGAATACATAAAAAGGGTGAGCTCAAATGCTCATTAAGGGAAAACTTGGAGAACATAAAACAATCCATAAACATTTGGATGTAAAAATTAGAACAAAAAGTTTAAACAAAAAATCAAGAGAAATGACATATATCTTTGTAGTAAGTATGGAATATATCATAAAGGAACATTAACCATGATAGAATAGAATTGGAATAAAACATGTAATTATGGCAGAAAATTATGCAGATAATATGATTTCCATAGTAACCAAGGCAATGCTTCCAAGACTATCATTGTGGATGAAGTCCATTATTAAACCGGGATTACATGTCATTCCATCCCTGTATTACTAAAAAAGATTTACAATCCATTCCATCCATGTCAATATCATGAGATATAAATATTTTTCCAATGCATTGGATGGAGATATAGGTCCCACCGATCTCATATTGAAATCATTTTTACATGTTCCCCCAAAACATAAATCATTCATCATAGAATCACCCATAAAAAAATTGGGATTCTTAAACATCATGCTATAAGAACATAATATATATAAGAGAGATGGAATTCAAAAAAATAATTACATCATAAAAATAATAAAATCAAATTAATAATAGGGATAAAAACATAACCCTATATAATCTAATATGGAAAATAATTTTGATAAAACACTTTAACTTAATTCCAAAAGAAAATATCCCTTCTTCTTTAAAAACATTTTCATTTCTGAAAATGTCGAGTAATTTAAAAAGAAAATAATTTTGATGAAAATAAACATTAAATATTGTAGAGGAATATTCATGGAAAAAATGTGTTATGAAAGCGTAAAAATCCATTAATTTTTTATAAGTTAAAAATAACATTCTCCTCATACTTATACCCGAAAAGTCAAAAAGTACCTTGTATGGTAAACAAAACAAAGATTCCTTCCATACAATGTAGTAAAAGTCAAATGGGTGACATTAAACCTACATATATGAATCGTAAAAAAATTATAAAATCATTTTTTAGAAAGCATGTACATGGATGATAAATATATCCCCAATAAATAATTACGTATAAACAATCTCGGATAAAAAATGAGATTGCAAAATTGTCCATTACCTAATGTTTGATTTCTTACGTATGTGTCTGAAACTCCTGTATAGTGGGTTTAAAATTATTATTAACTTGTAACACAAACATAATAATATTTATGATAACATATATGATTCACTTACGACTTTATATTAACCATTCATTTTTCAATTTCATGTTAAATTAACATTTTAGGTAATAATCGTTTCATTTATCATACACGTTTGGACTTGTTATTCTTTATATGATTACATAGATCATGATTTATTTACTTAAAAAATTTATAACACGATTTATATATCATATATATTCAGTATATAAATATTTATAATAGATTGATAATTGTAATGTAATACACCGTTCATGGAGACAGTAGGACGTACGTACACTTGAACATTGTTTTTGTTTCCTAGTTAAATTGAACGGAAGTAAGTAGATTCCATATATATATACATTAATCCTACAGAATTATAATGTCATATATTTCATGATTATTAATTTTATATTATTTACAATCATTCTTGAAAGGATAACATTGAGAAGGAATCTCATCGCGTCGTGGACACGTTAAGCCGTACGTATGCACGAGCAACGATACCTTTCCCATAGTTGTTGAACGACATTGAATTGGATGGTGTATAATATATAAGAATTAGTATCATGTTATAATAATCATATATAGTTATTATTTCCACCATTATACCCATCCAGGTAAGGTGGTGGTGAAAAACAGATTACACCACGGCGTGGAGAATGTAATCTGTACGTACGCATTCACAGTGATTTCATATTTTGTAGGGTATATAGAAGGTGAAATAGTGTTTTTTCATATTTATAATAACATATAAGTATATTAGTGATACTTATGTTATTAATTTATATCGGAAGAACTAATTAAAAATAAATTATAAGAAGAAATAAATTTGAAAGAATCGGTAGAAGAGATTACCTCTTCCTCGATGTACCTTCTTTAAACATCCTTTTAGGGAACTAGAGATGGTCTTTTTAGAAGACCAAAACCTCTAGAATGTTACTAGAGAAGATTATAAGAGATATGGACAGGGGTGGATGAGCTTGAAGGCTCAAATTGGATGGAATGGGTGAGGGATGAGGTTCCATTTTATAAGATAGGAGAGGAGCACTTTAGGAAACTCTCAAAAATATCAATTTATAATAAAATATAAACCTACCCAAAAACCTCCAAAGTGCCCCTAATTATAAGATGAGATGTGATATGGTTGTAATATCAAAAACCAATACATTTTTTACAACTTATTTTTTCAATTTATACCTTATATATTTAATTGACAATTAGTTATTCTATTAAAGTTTTATTTTGGTAATAACATTCTAAATGTTTAATGGTAATGAATATTTACTTATGTGGAGTTAATTGTAAATAAATGGATAATTTATGATCTTTTAGATCTTATAATTATAAATTTTCAATTTCTAAATATTTTTATGATTTTTAAATTTTTTAATAAAATTTTTTGTTTATAAAATATCAATAGTGTCAATTTTGAGACTATTCATTTATTAGACTTTAAATAAAATTAACACATAAGATAAATTTGAGCCCAAATATTAAATAAACTCCTAACATTTCATAGTCACCAAGAAAATTCATGGAGAACATTAATTAGTTTATATGATATTTCTTTTAACATTTTTAAATCCATTTATTAGATAAATCTATTAATAAAAACATTTTAACATCACAATTATGACATCGTTAATGGTAATTATATAATCTCTAAAAACTATAAATAAATTTTTATGATGTGGTTAATTATTTTATCTTTACATATACAATATAGTCTATTTTATCTCCTAGTTATCCATATATTAAAATTAATACACTTAAATTAAAAGAGATTGTGACACTTTGTCCATTTCATTAGTTTTTATTACATTCATGTAATTTACATAAGTGTCAATAAAGTTATTCTATTTCAAAACATATATGATAAGTGTATAATTTAATAATACATTATGATTTTTACAGTTTTTAAGATAATTTTATAATATCATTTTGACGCTTAATTACCCTATTCACCTTTAACCATGGTAATAAAAATAATTACCAAAGTAACTATTCATAATTCCCAAAAATTAAAGTAGCCTATTTAAATAATTTGGACCTAATGATTAAAAATATGGAATCCATTTTTCAAAATTCAAAACACAAGAGTTGCAGTAATTAATTTAGAATTAATCCCATTGTTGAGAAAATGGGTTTTAAAAATTTAAAACATTGCAAAAGATTGACATGTTTTTACCTATGAATTCCATTTAAAATTAATCTTAATGACATACATTATATTAAATGTTAACAATATATTCTATTTATAATTTAAAACCATTAAATATTATAATTTAACCATATAAATTATCTTGATGGAAAAGGTTGTTTTTAAGTAAAATTTAGTGTATTTTTACCATTCAACAAAATCTGAAAGTTTTGAGAAAAATATAAAAAATTTGGCCAACATAAATTATGATATCCTGATTCAAAATAAGAAGTTTATTTTCTAAAATTTTACTTATAAAATTTTCAAAAATTATATTTTAAATGGCTACTCCATCAAATGGGTGTAAAACTACATTTTTTTGAAAAATACTTGTTTTATCCAAAAAATTTATTTTGTTCTAATACCATGTTCTAGAAAATGTGTATGATGAATGATAATGTTATAAAATTAAAAATGAGGTTAATACTATTCATACTGGCTTGTTGATAATAATATTATAATAATATGTCGTTATTTAGTGCAACTCGGTATTGCTTACCACACAAACTATCAAGGAAGGCAGTTCTTGTATGTAACTTAAGCCATGTCAGTGTTGCGTGTAGTGAATGCTTCCTTTGTTGTTTGTGTAAAACTTAATCCAAACATTGTTCATTTATATATTGAACAAAATCTATACTCATTGATGAATTATATCAAAATAACTTGAAATTGTGTGCAACAGAAACCAAGAATAGTGTTTCATATACTACAAGATAATATGGTATTGAGTATAGTGAAAAATAATCTTGGTGTAGTGTAAAACACAAGACATTAAATAAATTAAAAATAATATTTCTCATAAAATCTCATGGTGTTATATTCTACCCCACATAAAATGAATTTCTCCCTCGAAATTTGTCGAGGTTATAAATGGTTTACTACTTGAAAGTTTCTTTCCTAGAAACCCACTTCGTAAAAAGGAATACTAAAATATAATTTTAAAAAGAAAATTTAGAAACATAAAAGTCACCCAAATTAACTCATCACTAGAATTCCACATAGGAGAACATAGGTGGGAAGTGAAAACATGGATATGAAAAAGAAATTTAACCACCATGTTCTGAGGGACAGTGATAGAGAACATGGATTGGAGAACGTTAACTACCAGAAATCCATAAATCTATAATGGTTTAAGGGACCATCTAATTCAATGAATAATAAAGTACTAGGATAACATTTTTTTCAAGATCTTTTTCATAAAGATAAAGATCATATGAAAAAAATACTTACTTGAATTCAGTACAATCTCATCATTGGTCGTGCCTTGAACAATTTCCACTTCATCTCTAATTCAAATAAATGAAGTTGAATTTTTCATTCGTAAAGTGTTAGTAGATCATGCGATAGAATGATATTTCATTCCATCTGTCTCAAAAAAAAGGTTAGAATAGCTCATCATATAATAATATGTCCACCTATAGTGAGATAAAACATTAATATAACAAACCTAAAACAGAAAATAACTTATAATATCCATAAATCGATAAAATTACAATCCTTTCAAAAATATTAATCTTAGAGAGAGGTTTACTAAATCAACATAACATTTGTCTCCCATATCTCATTTGCCAGTCCGTGGTTGTCACATTCCAAACATGTTAATAACTTAATAATGGATTCTCTTGAAACATGATAATAACACGATCTACTATAGAACCTCGGTGAAAACATATATTCTATAAAAATTAACACTTTCCACACACCAAAAATACCAAATATTATATATACTCAAACCATGATATCACTTTTTCCTTTTATTATTCATGAGCTCATTAATATTATCAAACATATTATTTTCTCCTTGTCCCTTCATTATGCGCATATCATCTACTTTCTAAAAATATTTCATTCACTTTTCATGGTTACTGATACCATATAATTAGGGAAAACTGTAATAGACCAACACATAGATATTCCAATATTCCATAATACATTAAATGTGATTCCACATCACCAATTTGAAATCCCATTACATAAACACTTAATCATTTCACTATATCATTGTTGTACTCAACATCACCAATAGTGATCGCATGTGACTTCCCTTTGTATTTTTCCTTAAGAAGTTGTTGATTTTGATCATCATTAACCTTTGGATTGTGGAATTGATTTATGTGTTGGTGGTGTGTTATCTGTAGTCTTTTCTCTATTCACATCAT
Source organism: Viscum album (assembly GCA_963277665.1). Taxonomy (NCBI): domain Eukaryota; kingdom Viridiplantae; phylum Streptophyta; class Magnoliopsida; order Santalales; family Viscaceae; genus Viscum; species Viscum album. The sequence continues at coordinate 1,059,141,599 of OY728120.1, read as the reverse complement.
TGGCTACCTTTTTTCCATTACATCTGTACTCAGCTGCTTGATGACCTTCTTTTCCACACATAAAAACATTTTCTAGTCCCTTTAAGACAATATCTACCATGATTCTTTCCACACTTTGAGTATAAATAAACATTCATCTTCTTTTCACCATTGTTTTGAGATTTCTCTGTGAACTCCATCTTTCATTTCTTGTCAAAACCATGAGATGGATATGTCACACCAACTTCTAGTTCTACCTAGATAACACAATTCCCAATCTCTTCATAGCTATTGAAGTCTCTTATAGAAAATTACCTTTGAATAATTTGTTTTAAGCCACTAGAGAATTGATCGACATTACTTTTAGGTTGGATGATAAATCTAAATACATACCTTGCAAGCCTTGTAAAATCCACCACGTATATACCAACAGATTCATTATCCTTTTTCTTAAGCTCATGAAACTCTTTTTCCATCTTCATTTGAAGAATATAAGGAATTTACATATTTAAAAATAATTTCTTTAACTAACCCCATTGCATGGATTCAATTTCATCTTGGGCCCTTGTATTATTAATTAGGGTCCACCACTGGTCTGCTTCGCCTTCTAAACGGTAAAAAACAAAAATGACTTTTTTCATGTTCTAAACAATGATGTGTGGAAAATATCTTTTCAATGGTAATGATCAGTTTTTCAGCAACATGTGGATTATAATACCCACTGAAAGAAGGTGGATGTTGCCTCATGAAAGGCTCAATAGAATATTGTTCCCTTCTCTACTCATTTGGATGTCCAAAATGATTCATAGCCTATGTAAGTATAAAAATAAGATTTTTCACTCCATATCCCATAAACATTGGTTGTTCAGGAGGAAAGTCATTTCATTTCCCAGTGTAGTGATCATTAACATGGTTCCTTCAGTTTCTGGCCATTATGTAAAACCGAAATAGAATAGTGTGAGAGGCAAAAATCATACTAGGAAAAAAACATAATCAAGGGGGGTAATTTAAATCTCTAACAAATTAGTTTTAATCATAGTTTATTCATGATCATTATCATAATTCTAGGACAGTAAATTATTCATATACTTATCCTTAGGGATATGCCTATACATACCATAGAAATATCTCTAAGGATATCACTAAAGTTTTTGCATCTTAGCTTCCAAAGGTTGACTATACCTTCACTTTGATACCAACAATATAGACCCAAGCTTGATGTACATGGAAATTGCATTTCTTTTACAGAATACTTAATACACAACAAAAACAAAATTCCAAATACCTTATTAGTTTATAGTCTTTGGAAACTCGGAACATATTCTTTTAATCATGGTGAAAGATCTTCAACATCTTCCATAAAGATATTCCCCTTTTCTCCAATATAAAACCTTTCTTTATTTCCTGGGGAAAAGAAAAAATAAAAAGTGTTGGCTCAAATTCTCATTAAGGGTAAACATGGAGAACATGAAACAGTCCATAAAAATTTTAATGTAAAAACATGAATATAAAGTTTAAACATCAAATTCTGGAGCAATGACATAAATCATGGTAGTACGTAAGGAAAAGGTCATAAAATAACATTAACCATGTTATAATAGCATTGTAATAAAACATATAATTGTGGAAAAAACTAAGCACATAATATTATTTCCATATTAGCCAAGGAAATTCTTCCAATACCATCATATTAGGCAAATTCCATTACTGAACTGAGTTTACATGTCATTCCAGCCCTGTATTACTGAACCAGATTTACTTTTCATTCTAGCCATGTCTTTCTCATGAGATATAAATCTTTGCCCAATGCATTTGAGTAAGATATAGTTCCCACCCATATAATATTGAAATCATTCGTACATGATCCACAAAAAAATAAATCATTCATCATAGCATAACCCACGAAATAAAATGGAATTCTTAAACATAATACCATCAAAACATAATCCATATAAGATATATGGGATTCAAAAAAAATAATTCCTTCATAAACTCAATAAAATCAATGTAATAATAGTGATATAAACATATCCATTTTTCATCTTAGATGGAAAATAATTTTGATAATACACTTGAACTTAATTCCTGAGGAAATTATCTTTTCTTCTAAAAAAATGTTTTCTTTTCTCAAAATGGTGAGCAATTTTAAAAGAAATGAATTTTTTTGAAAGTAAACAAGAAATATTGTAGATTAATATTAAGGGAAAAAATGAATTATGAAAGAATAAAAATCCATATAGGTCGTATATGTTAAAAATAACATTATTCTCGTACTTCTATCGGAAAAGTAAAAAAGCACGTTGTATGGTAAACAAAAGAAAGATTCATTCCATACAATGCATTAAATGTCAAAATTGGGTAAAAATGAATTTAAAAATATATAAAATAATAGTAAAAAATTATGAAATCGTTTATAGAAATCTTGGACATGGATTTTAAATATATCCCAAGTAAATACTTACGTATAAACAATCTCGGATAAAAAATTGAGATTCCAAAATTATCCCTTACCTTATGTCTAATTTCTTCTATATGTGTCTGAAACTTCTGTATGGTGGGTTTAAATATATTATTAACTTGTAACATAACCATAATAATATTTATGATATCATATATGATTCACTTATGACTTTATTTTACCCATTCATTTGTCAACTCCATGTTAAAGCACCGTTTTGGGTAATAATCGTTTCATTTATCGTATGTGTTTAGAACTGTAATTATTCATATGATTACATAGATAATTATTTCATTAATTTCATAATTTAAAACATGATTTATATATAATATATATTCAACATATAAATATATATAATTGATCGATAAATGGAATGGAATACACTTTTCATGGAGATGGTAGGTCATACGTACGAATGAAAGTTGTTTTCGTTTCCATATTAAATTTAATGGTAGTATGTAAATGAAATATTTATATATACATAAATATATTATCATTTTTATGTCATATATTTCATGATTATTTAATATATGTACTTTATAATTGATTAGGCAGTAAATGAGGCTAATATTCATTTTTAATATACATAATATTCATGTTATTTATTATTCATAAACACCATTTTAGTGCATTTTACACTTTGAACATAATTTCACATTATGATTGTAATTATTACTTAAAATGCACTATTATGGGGTACATTTTTTAAAATCATTTAAAGTACCCAATGAGTTATCTAATTCTAAGGAATGTAATTATCCATATTTTAATATTATATTTTGTTAAATGGATGTTCACTTAAATTCACACATTTTTCATTCAGGGATCAATGGATGATTCATAAAGGATGAAGGAGATATTTGGCGATGAAAAGAAATAATTCTGGAAAAGGTAGACTGGACACCAGCCCACTGATAAGACTGTGGGGCCCAACATAAAGGCCCAATGAATCCTATATTTCTTGGTATGCTAGAAGATAGGTATAGAAACAAATCACTCTTGAGGATCCAATGTTAATTCGGCCTCCATGGTCTCCATTTAGGCAACCCAATTTAGAGATAAAATTCTGGGCCAGATTCTACGGCCCAGAAAAACAGCACACTAATTTGATCATATATCAGAATCTAAAACTTCTAATGGGCCCAAATTTTACATGCGGTTAGAAGACATCCGGATATCCATTTTCTTCTTCTATGGAAAACTATTAATCTTCCATCTAGAAAGTCTTATAAGTGCGTCTGTTCGTTGAAGGATTTCTGGCGGCCACCTCAGGTCAAGGGTGGAAAAATCAACTCTCCCTTACTTTCCACCCTACTATGGCCTACCAAAATAAATTGAGGAGACATGGAATGTTGTAGGTTAGACCCAAGGGCTCAAAAATGCCTATTTAAGGCAGTGATGTTGGAGTATTGAAATATTTTTTGTGCTTTTTTCAATTGTAATGTTATGCTGCAATTTTGTTTTCTCAAATTTGTCTTTCACATGAAAGTTGTTCAATTCACATTATTTTATTAATAAAAGTTCTTCATCTACTCATATTCTGTTGTTCTTCATATCACTTTGATACCTTTGGATCAACGTGTGAATTTATTCACACCAAACCTTGTGAAATTATTCACACAATGGTGGAGTGATCATTTTATTTTTGTTGTTTTCTTTACTTCTCCATTTCCTCCCTCATGAGTCTACTTTCCACTTCCATTGAAACCATGGGATCAATGGTGGGCTAAACCACTAAAGGTTTGATCCAACTGGGTAGAAAGGGGCTGTATCAGATGTTATTTATCACCCCATTAATTTATAATCACTTCTTTAATTGAGATTTTTATTTGATGATTTTTAAACTCCATCATCCTTGTTGAATTTAAGGCCACACACTTCAAGTACTAATACGAACCTTTACCTTGAAGTGCTCAAAACATTGATCCTTCAAGTGTAGAGTTGATTAGTATTAAAGGGTTTAGGAATTAAACTAGTAAGTGATGATGTTGTTTTATCTCCTTAGATGAACCCATCTCAAATATAAGAAATTGAAATCATTGAAAAGGAAATACGTCCAATCCACCCCGAGCAATAACCTAGGATCAACTAATTATTTTAAATTGAATTCACTTAATTCTATTAGAGCTACTTTAAACCCATCTAAAATCAACCCATGTTGCCCACGTCATAGACAAAAATAGTCCATAGAATATACATTTCTATAGGTTAATTCTTAGGTCTCTGAGGATTCGACAACCCAAGCTAAACTACAAGGACCATCCTACCTTATTCTCCTGGGTAAATTTGAGCGGGAATCAAAATTTTCAGTCATTGACAGGGACCTCAGTATGTCATCTAAACACCCATTATATTCTCCCCCATTTCTTCTTTACTCTTCCAAATTCTATTATCTTTTCCCTTTCTCGTTATTTTTTGTTTTTTGGCTCATGTCCGCCTACACCCACGATCAATCGAACCGTCTAGTTAGGGTGGATAGTCCTGGGGTTGGGGAGTCAAGTACACCGAGGTAACTCTTCCCATTATATCCTAATCTTCCTAACCCCCCCCCCCCCCCCGAGTCAAAAATTGAGCCCATTTCAATGGAAGGTCTTCATAGAAACAAACTCATAAACACGGGTGGGAAACAAAATGGAAACCCAAATGAGGCAGCCCCAAACTTGGGTAATGCAGTCGATCAAACCATGAATTACTACCTCACACCTTCTTGGACCAATGCCCCCACATGTATTAGACACAATTCCCTAGGAGATTCCAACTACATATTTAAGCCTCATGTCCTAAACCATCTTCTCACATTCCATGGAATGGAGTCCGAGATGCCCGACCTTCACATTAAATAGTTCAATGACATTGTAGAAACCATGTGTCCCCCCACATCAACTAGAATCAGCTAAGATGAGGACATTTCCTTTTTATTTAATAGATCATGCTTAAAATTGGCTAAACAATTTGAGACCATTATCCATCAACTCTTGGTACCAACTACAAAGATAATTCTACAAAAACTACTTTCCCTACAACAAAACAATTGCAATTAAAAAGAGTAACCAAAACTTTTTTGAAAAAGAGGGAGAGTCATTATATGTAACACGGGAGAGGTTAAAAGACACTCTAAACATGGTTCCACACCACGGTTTTTCTATACCTGAACAAGTGAGAATTTTCTATGAAGTTTTGGGTCCAGGGAATAAACAATTCATTGATATGATGTGTAATGGATCCTTTAAAAACAAATCCCCAAATGAGGCTTACGAGTATCTAGAAAGCCTTTCTGAAAAAAAAACATGTGGAACATCACCTTATTCTGAAAAGACACAAAGAACTACTGGAATTCATACACTTAGAGAACAAGAAAGCCTTAGGGTTAAACTCACAGCACTCTCTAGGAAGGTTTAAGAGATAGACCTTAGGAAAGTCCATGAAATCCAAACTGTTGACCCTGTTTGCACAATTTGTGACAAACATGACCATAAGACAGACAAATACCCATCCATTCCATCCATCAAGGATGTTCTTTTAGGAGGACCCCAGCGGAAGTAAATTCCATGAAGTTTCAAAAGCCTCAATACCAAAACAACTTCAATCCAAGGTATAACGACCACCCAGGCTTCAGCTGGAAAGATAAACAACAACCTAGCCAACCATAGGGACAAAATCCTTACCCCCATCAGAACTACTAAACCCATAACCAATTCCAAACCCAACCTATCCAATACCAACATCCACCAGTCCATTTTCAACAAACCATCCCACCTCTAAAATATCCCCCTGGGATAAACCAACCTACTCAAACACCAAACCAAACTGTTCAACAAAGCCTACTAGAACAACTGTGAAAACAAATGGAAAGGATGAACTCAGAAGTATCTTCCCTTAAACAAGAACTTCAAACCATCAAAACTAGAAAGGTACCCATGCCTACTCAGGCGGTGCCATCCTCAACTTCAAGGGGAGATTCAAGTTGTGATAAAACAACTCATGAACAACTAAAGGCTATGACTATTTTAAGAAGTGGGAAATCAATTGAGAAAGCAGAAAAACTAATTCAGAACCCACCTGAAGATTCATAATTGGATGAAAATTCAAATGAACCACAAGATCAAAATGGGAAAACTGATAACAATGTGAAAGAAACAACTCTTCAACAAACAACCCCACAACCTACACCATTTCCTCAATTCATGAAGGGGAAACCTAGGCCTTAACTGAGTGAAACATTGAGGGAAATCATCTCACATGTCATGTTGAACATTCCCCTTATCGATGCCATCCAAACTATACCTACCTACTCAAAGTACCTTAAGGAATTGTACACTTTTCAAAGAAAATTTTTACATAAAAACCAAGTCCTTTTTCCTGCTAATGTGAGTACCACCATTCAAGGGACCATTCCTCCTATGTTGAAAGACCCAGGTTGCCCTTACATCAATGTTGAAATAGGAGAAAGAAAAGTTGTCAAGGCCTTGTGTGATCTAGGTTCTACTGTCAAACTCATCCCTTATGTTGTGTACTTCCAGTTAGGACTAGAAGAACTCCAACCCATATCTGTCACACTTCAACTTGCTGATCGTAGCATTAGGGTTCTAAAGGGGGTTTTAAAGGACGTTCTGGTAAAGTTTGAAAACATCATCTACCCTGATGACATCATTGTCCTTGAAAACCATCCAAACATAGGAAATTAAGAACAAACCCCAATCATCCTTGGTCATCCTTTCCTTGAAACAATCAGCTCTGTTATCCGATTCCGAAATTGGAACATGACCATCACCTTTGGGAATATGAGTCTAGACTTGAACATCTATAATTCAAACTCACAAATAGAGGATGACAGGGACATTCATGAAGTAAACATGATATGAAGCATTGATAATGAATCCATGGAACATCAAGGAATATTTAATGAATGTTTAAGTCAGGATGAGATTGATTTCCTTTGTTCATATGAAGGAAGATTATCTCCTTGGATTGAATCATTTTCAAATTGCTCTTATGATGAATTCGTAGGTCCAACAATCAGTGAATCCATTCAGGAAACCAATTTCATGGAGACCAATCAAACTTCCTTCCCTAAATCTGATCAATCCAATCTAGTAGCTGAAACTTATACATGTGGGGAATCAATCCTATCTGAAAATATAAAAAAATAAATTGAACTTGATCCAATGTCCCAATTTTCTACTGAAATTCTTAACCAACCTGATCTTGAATTGAAGGAACTTCCCGCTAAACTCAAGTATGCTTTCCTAGTGGACAATTAAACACATACTATTTTCATTTCTTCTTCTCTTGAAGCCGATCATGAGAGGATGCTTCTAGATGTATTTAGGAAACATAAGAAAGCCATTAGTTGGAACCTATCTCATATTCCTGGGATTAGCCCACTTATCGAGACTCATAGGATTGTTCTGGAATCTGATTCAAATCCATGTTTTCAACCTCAACGGTGACTCAATCCTAATATAATGGAGGTACTAAGGAAAGAACTTCTGAAATTGTTAAAAGCAGGTATCATCTATCCCATAGCTGAGAGTGAGTGGGTGATCCCAATTCAAGTGCTTCCAAAAAAGGCTGGAATCACAGTGATAACAAATGTCGATGGAGAGATTCTTCCAACAAGGGTGAGTAGTGGATGGAGGGTCTGCATTGACTATAGGAAGCTAAACTCATTCACTAATAAGGACCACTTTCCATTACCATTCATTGACCAAGTCCTTGAGAGAGTGGCATGTCATGCCTTCTACTATTTCATAGATGGGTACTCAGGGTATAATCAAATTGAGGTCTCCCTAAAGGATCAAGGGAAGACTACATTCACATGTCCATTTGGAACTTTTTCCTTCAAACGCATGCCCTTCAGGTTATGAAATGCCCCTGGAACCTTCCAGCGGTGCATGATGGGAATCTTCTCAGACATGGTAGGGGATTTTCTAGAGGACTTCATGGATGAATTCTCTGTTTTTGGGGATACATTTGTGGGATGTTTGAGGAATTTATAGAGAGTCTTGACAAGATGTGAAGAAAAGAATCTAGTCCTAAACTGGGAAAAATTCCATTTAATGGTTAAAGAGGGACTAGTTCTAGGCCATCTGGTCTCAGGTAGGGGGATTGAAGTTGATAAAGCCAAGGTTGACATCATTAATCACCTTCCATCACAAAAAACTTTCAATGAAGTATGCTCTTTTATAGGACATGCCGGTTTCTATAGAAGATTCATCAAGGAATTTAGTTCAATCTACCATCCCCTTTGTGCTCTCCTAGTAATGGAGGCTCCATTTTTTTGGACAGAAAGTTGTGACGGTTCATTCTCAACCCTCAAATCCTCTCTCACCTCTCCCCCCATCATGAAATCTCCCAATTGGAACCTTACATTCAAACATATGTGTGATGCCCGTGACATTTTTGTAGGAGCTGTGTTAGGACAATGTTGTGATAAAAAACCTTAAGTCATTTCTTATGCAAGAAAATCCTTAAATGATGCCCAAATCAACTACATCACCACTGAAAAGGAGTTACTTGCTATTGTTTTTTCCTTAGAGAAGTTTTGGTCCTACCTCTTAGTATCACCCATCACTGTGTTCACAGACCATTCTAAACTAAAATACCTCTTCCAAAAACAAGATGCTAAGGCTATACTGATTAGGTGGGTCCTTCTCTTACAAGAATTTGACCTCACAATGAAGGATAAAAAGGGAGTTGAAAATGTTGTTTATAATCACCTCTCTAGGATGGAATTCAAGCAAAACTCAAATAACCTTTCTGTGTCTGATTCATTTCTTGATGAACACCTATACTCTATCAGTGACTGCCCTTGGTATGATGACATAGCCAATTTCCTAGTTACCGGAGTCGTTCCAAAATTCCTAGGGACACAAGCTCAGGAATGTTTCTTTCTCATGTCAAACACTATGTGTTTGATGATCCTTACCAATTCAAGTTCCGTCCTGATCGAATCATTAGGATATGTGTTCTTGAGTCTGAGAAAGAGTCCATACTTAAATTCTATCATAGTGAGGCATGTGGAGGTCACTTTTCCTCTAAGAAAACATCTGCTAAGATTCTTCAATGTGGTCTCTTCTGGACCACCCTCTCAAGGGACTCCTACACATTTTGTCAATGCTGTCATAGGTGTCAATAAGTAGGGTCCATATCAAAAAGGAATCAAATGCCACTCACTCCCATCATAGTGGTTGAAATCTTTGACTGTTTGGGAATTTATTTCATGGGTCCCTTCCCAAACTATAGGGGATATATTTACATTCTCTTAGCTATCGATTATGTCTCTAAATGGATTGAGGCCATTCCTACAAAATCCAATGATCATAAAACTGTGATTAGATTTTTCAAGGAAAACATCTTCTCTAGATTTAGAATTCCTAGGGCTATCATTAGTGATCATGGAACTCATTTTTACAATCGTCCATTCTCATCACTCATGGAAGAATATGGAATTTCTCACAAAGTTTCCACTACTTACCACCCACAGATCAATGGTCAAACTGAGTTAGCCAATCATGAAATCAAACCAATTCTTGAGAAAACTGTCAATCCTTGTAGGAATGATTGGTCTGAGAAACTCATGGATTCTCTTTGGGCATATCGTACAGCATTTCAAAACCATCCTAGGAATGTCACCATATAGGTTGGTTTATGGAAAAGCATTCCATTTACATGTATAAATTGAGCATAAGGCATTTTCGGCAATTAAGAAAATGGATTATGACCTCTCATTGGCCGGAACAAAAAGGAAATTATATCTCAATGAACTGGAGGAATTAAGGATGGAGGCATATGAAAATTCAAGGATCAATAAAGCTAGAGTTCAAGTCTACCAATCTAGGAATATCAAGGTCAAACATTTTAAACCGGGAAAACTTGTGCTCTTGTATAGTTCAAAAAATCATTTGCACCCGGGAAAGTTAAGGTCTAGATGGTCAGGACCTTTCATGGTGCATCATGTGTACCCCCATGGGGCAGTAGAGATTCAGGGTCCCACAAGTGGTTACATTTTCATGGTCAATGGTCAAAGGTTAATACCATTCATTGAATCATTCAATAAACAGAAAATAGAGGATGAGTTAACTGATCCAAACTATGAAATAGGAAAAAATTGATAGATTTAGGATCCATGTCGGGCTAACGACGTTAAACAAAGTGCTGCATGGGAGGCAACCCATGGTTTTCAAGTTTCCTATCATTTTGTTGTTTTAATAAAATTTATATTTTAAATAAGATTAATTAATCATTTTTATATTTAAAAAAAGATTGTTGACCTGTTCTTATATTATGAGTATGGATGGGTATGAAAGGGGAGCACCGTATTAATCTGTGTCACGCGGTGTGATCCCTGAGTAATACCTTACCCAGAAAATTAAAAGATGACAATGTATCATTAGTTTTATTTAAAAAAACAGAAAAACAGGAAAAACAACAAAAATGATGATGCTTGGAATTAAATAAGTCATTGTGTTGTTTGTTTTGTATGGTTTATTCTTATTTTGGTTCAAGTACTATTTTGGGTGATACATGTTCAATCAAGGAGGTAACTACATCCCCCAAGAGATCAAAGGACTAATTCGGAGCTGTAATAATTTCAACTTCAACCACTAGGTGACTTCATTCCATGATCCTCATTTTCAATTTCCTTTTTTGAACTTTAATTCTCTACCTCTACCCTATTCTAAATTTTCTTTTCTTTAAAATCTGGGGATAGTGTTATTTTAAGTTGGGGGCAAGATAAAAGAAAAAATTATTTTGTGTCATAAAAAATGAATGATTTGAAAAAAAACGTTTAAATAGAAGGAAAAATTCCTTTATCTTTGGACAGTATATTACACATTGAAAACATTGAAATTGAATATCAAAAAATTTAGCATGCCCTAATTCTAATTTTAATCCTTGTATAATTTCATGAGCATAGATTCTTTAAAGTGTGGATATCTAATGTGATATGTCGTTGTTTATATTTTCATCCAAATAAAAAAAGATCATAATGGAGGTCCTTTGGATAGTGGGGTATTAGTTTGAGTTCATGGGGTCCCCCAAATAAATAGCATAGGTTTGGTCATAATTTTAGTTTTAGTATGAGTATTCAATAAAGAAAAATAAAAATAATAATAAATTTGTGCGTAGAGCAATAAAATGACCTAATGCGTGGCTTTCGGCACTTGGGGATCGTGACTCCATAGTCGTTTGGCCCAAAGTTAGTAATTTTATCTCTATTTTTGTTAATTTGAATTTGTTTTTGACTGAGTTAACTTGAGATGATGCCTGAGTATGTGTGATTCACTTAGTGCCCTAAGGTCATTGAGCCTGGGAGTCATCGGCAAAGTCTCGCTACAGCGGTTGACTCTTTTGAGTGCAATTTTAATTACCATGGAAAAATTTCAAAAAAAAACAAATAAAAAAAAATAAAAATATGATACAAAAAAAATTGAGTACTCATATTAATATTGAAATGTGATTCCACCTAGTGCTTTTGTCATTTCTCCCTTGAATAAAGATGAACCCTCATGTCTATTGTGATGCACACCACATCCTCATAATTAATTAATATTGGATGAAATATTGCAATGAATTTGATCAAAGGAATGGGCTTGGGATTGAGATTTGCTTATGAAACTATCTTGTATTAAAATATTTTGATGGGTTTTATGATTTTTTGGTATAAGGGTTTCTGGTGATCATTGTGTATTAAAATGTTTTTGGAAAAGGGAATTCGAATTTTATATTGTTGAGATATATTTTGCTCGGGACTAGCAAAAATCAAGTTGGGGGGGTGTGATTAGCAAATAAATGAGGATAATATTCATTTTGAATAAACATAATATTCATGTTATTTATTATTCATAAACACCATTTTAGTTCATTTTACACTTTGAACATCATTTCACATTATGATTGTAATTCTTACTTAAAATGCACTATTATGTGGTACCTTTTTTGAAATCATTTAAAGTACCCAAAGAGTAATCTAATTATAAAGAATATAATTATGAGTATTTTAATTTGATATTTTTTTTAAATGTATATTCACTTAAATTTAAACATTTTTCATTCAGGGATCAATGGATGATTCATAAAGGATGAATGAGATATTTGGCGATGAAAAGAAAACAATTCTGGAGAAGGCATATTGGACACCAGCCCACTGATAAACCTATGGGGCCCAACATACAGGAAAAATGAATCCCATATTTCTTTTTATGCTAGAATACATGTAGTGGAACAAATAAATCTAGAGGATCCAATACTAATTCGGCCTCTATGGTGTCCATTTCGGCGGCCCAATTTATAGATAATATTCTCGGCCAGATTCTGCAGCCCATAAAAACATACCACTAATGAGATCATATCTCGGAATATACAACACCAAATGGGACCCAATTTTACATGTAGTTAGAATACATCCTTATCTCCATTTTATTCTTCAATGTCCCACTCTTATTCGTTCATCTAGGAGGTATTACAAGCACGTCTGTTCGGTGATGGAAATCTGGCTGCCACCTCGGGTCAAGGGTGGAAAAATCAACTCTCTCTTACTTTCCACCCACCTATGTCCTACCACAATTAATTGAGGAGACATGGACTATTGGAGGCTCGACCCAAGTGATAAATAATGCCTATTTAAGACAGTGGTGTTGGATTATTGAAGGATATTTGGTTCTTTGTTCAATTGTAATGTTATGCTGCAATTTTGTTGTCTCAAATTTGTCTTTCACATGTAAGTTGTTCAATTCATTTCAGTTTCTAAATAAAAGTTCTTCTTCTACTCTTATTCTGTTGTTCTTCATATCAATTTGATACTGTTGGATCAAGGTGTGGAATTATTCACACCAAACCCTGTGAAATTATTCACACAATGGTGGAGTGATCATTTTATTTTTGTTGTTTTCTTTACTTCTCCATTTCCTCCCTCATGAGTCTACTTTCTGCTTCAATTGAAACCATGGGACCAATAGAGGTCTAACCCACTTGTGGGTTGATCCAATGAAGTAGAAAGGGTCTGGATTGGATTTTTTTTATCACCCCATTAAAGTATAATCACTTCTTTAATTGAGATTTTTATTTGATGATTTTTAAACTCCATCATCCTTGTTGAATTTAAGGCCACACACTTCAAGTGCTAATACGAACTTTTACATTGAAGTGCTCAAAACATTGATCCTTCAAGTGTATATTTAATTAGTATTAAAGGGTGTAGGCATTAAACCAGTAAGTGATGATGTTGTTTTATCTCCTTAAATGAACCCATCTCAAATATAAAAAATTGAAATCATTGAAAAGGAAATACTTCCAATCCACCACGAGCAATAACCTAGGATCAACTCAATATTTTAAATTTAATTAACTTATGTCTCTTAGAGTTCCATTAAACCCATCTAAAATCAACCAAAGTTGGCCACTTCATAGCCAAAAACAGTCCATAGAATGTACGTGTCTATAGGTTACTTCTTAGGTCTCTGAGGATTCGACAACCCAAGATAAACTACAAGGACCGTACTACCTTATTCTCTTGGGTAAATTTGAGTGTCAATCAATAATCATTATTGAATGGTTAATATGGAGGAAGAATCTCATCGCGTCATAGAGACAGTAAGCCATATGTATGCATGAGCGAAAATATCATTCCCATAGTTATTGAATGGTATTGAATTGGATGGTGTATAATATATAATAATTATTATCATGTTTTAATAATAATAATATATAGTTATTATTTCCACCATTATACCTATCCAAGTAATGTGGTGGTGAAAAACAGATTACACCACGGTGCGGAAACAGTAATCCGTACGTACACACGCGCAATGATTTCACTTTTCATAGGATAGATAGAAGGTGAAATAGTTTTGTTTCATATTTATAATAACATATAATTATATGAGTTATAATTATTTTATTACTTTATAATGAAACAAAAATATAAAAATAATTAGAAGAAGAAATAAATTTGAATGAATCGGTTGAAGAGATTACGTCTTCCTCGATGTGTCTCCTTTAAACTTTCTCTTAGGGCACTAGAGATGTTATTTTTATAATACCACCACCTCTATAATATAAATATGGAATTTTAAAAGAGGAATGGGCAGGGTTTGGAAAAGCATGAAGGCTCAAAATGGAGTGACGAGAAGAGGGAGGAGGTGCCCTTTTATAAGAGAGGAGAGAGAGAATTTAGGAAACACTTAAAAAACATAATTTATAATAAAATAAAACCCAACCTGAAAACCTCCAAAGTGTCCCTAATTTGAATATGAGATGCTATAGAGTTGTAATATTATAAAAAAATAAATTTTGGACAACCTAATATTCTAATTTAAACCATATCTTTTTAATTGACCCTTAGTTATTGTATTAATGATTAATTTTGGAAAAAACATTCTAAATATTTAATTGTAATGAATATTTAATTTGGTGGTTTTAATGGACTATAAATGGAAAATTTATGATATTTGAGACCTTATAATTATCAATTTTTTATTTTAAATATTTTTATTATTTTTAAATAATTTAATCAAATGTTATGTTTCTAAAATATCAATAGTGTCAATTATTAAATAATTAATTTATTAGACATTAAATAAAATTCACATAGAATAAAAATTCAAATAAATATATTAAATACACTCCTAACATGACATAGTAACTTAGAAAACACATGAAGAACATTAATTAAGTTATATGATATTTCTTTTAACATTTTTATAACCATTTATTTGATATTTCTATTGACAAAATAATTTCAACATCATTATTTGGTCATAATTAATGGTAATTATTTAATATCTAAGAATTATAAATAAATTTTTATGATTTTGGTAATTCTTATAGATTTCCAGAGACTCTATATAATCGATTTTATATCCTAGTTACCAAAATAATAAAATTGATACACTTATATAAAAAGAGACTGTGACACTTTGTCCATTTTATTAGTTTTTATTACATTCAAGTCATTCTTATAAGTAAGTGGCGATAAAGTGATTAGATATAGAATAATAGATTATAAGGGTCATATTTAACCATCCAATAGGATTTTTACAGGTGTTAAGTTAGTTTTATAAATTTTTTTACCCTTAATTACCTGATTCACTTTTAAACATGGTTATAAAAATAATTACCAACGTTACTATTCATAATGCCAAAAAATAAAAGTATAATATTAACATAATTTTGACATAATGATTCAAAATATGAAATCCATTTTTCAAAATTCAAAAAAAATAAGTTAAAATATTTAATTTAAAGTTAATCTTGTTGATGAGAAAATGAGTTTTAAAAAGTCAAAAGATTGTGAAAGATTGGAATGTTTTTACCTATGAATTCAATGTAAAATTAATGATCATGACATACATTATATTAAATGGTTAAAATAAATTATATTTATACTTTAAAACCATTAAATATTATAATTTAACCTTATAAATTATCTCGAGGAAAAAAGTTGTTTTTAAGTAAAATTTAGCATATTTTTACTATTCATCAAAATATGAAAGTTATCAAAAAAATATAAAAAATTTATACAACACAAATTTTTATATCCTGATTAAAAAGAAGATGTTTATTTTTTAAAATTGAACTTATAAACTTGTAAAAAATTAGATTTAAATTGGGTTCACCCTCAAAAGGGGGTAAAACTGCATTTTTAGAAAAATATTTCTTTTTTCTGAAAAATTGATTTTGTTCTCATTCCATGTTATAGAAATTGTGTACGATGAATGATAATGTTATAAAATTAAAAATGTGGTTAATACTATTCATAATGGCTAGTTCATAATAATATTATAATAATTTATCTTTGTTTAGTGAAACTCGGTATTGCATACCACGCAGGTTATCAAGGAAGTTCATTCGTGCGTGTAACACAAGCCATGTTAGTGTCGCATGTAGTGAAAGCTTCCTTTGGTGTTGCATATAACATAATCAACTCTCAGTTCATTTATACATTGAAAAAAATAAGTACTTAGTGCTGAATTCTTTCAAAAGAACTTTAAATTGTGTGCAACACAATCCATGAATAGTGCTGCGTATACTACAAGCTAATACGGTGTTGAGTATAGCACCAGATAATCTTGGGGGTAGTGTACAAGAGATGAAATTAAAGAAATTAAAAATAATATGTCTCATAAAATCTTAGGGTGTTATAATATATATATATATATAATATTAATAAAAGATTAAAATGATACCCTCACATATATTGTTACAAAAAACCAGACGCTCTGAAATGTTATCTAAGGACTATTTTAAACCAAGAATCTCTTATATACTGATGCTCATAGATTTCTGATATGATACATCGTTAGAGAGTGTCAGAACTAGGTGTTATATTTTACCCTTTGATCAGGTTTGGATTTGGTCCTAGATTATTTTGTGAAAAACAATTTGTGGTGGGTTTGAATTTTGATGTATTCTTACCATTTATTTGTGGTCTGGCTTGTAACCCTAGTTTCCCATTGAATTTTGGGATAAAAGTAAATAAAAAAATTGTAAAGACCATGGCCCACGATTAGCTCACCATTAGTAGTAATCGTGCGCCATGCCCATGTAATCGTGTGGTAGGTCTATGGGTCAGACTGAAACAGCATCATGGTTGGTGCATGGTCATATTCCTCGGCCTAGGAACCATATGGTAGGTATCCTCCTCGGTAGATTTCGTCACATGGTCATCTCATGGTTTTAAAAACCAAGAAAAACAATAGTGAGGCATGTCCTTCTCATTAAAAATGTTTATTCTTTTTTTTCTCTCCTTGATTTTAACTCCATATCCCCCTATTTCTTGACCCATTATGCCACCCATCCCTATGAGCACCCCCTCTATCTCCTCCTCTCCTTAGGCTTTAATATTTGTTTATTTTTTGTGTGATTTCCCTCCAGATCATCATGTATGTGGTCTCTTCCTTGCATTCTCTTTATTTTTAGGGTTTCTTTCCTCTTTCATTGGGGTTTTGATTTTGTAGGGATTAATATGGCCAATTTAGGTTTTTTTGTTTAATAGGGTGCAATATTGATTAATTTTGTCGGATCTTTCCTTTCAAGGGTATTGGGGTGGTTTTAATGGTGTTTCACATCTTTTTCCGAAAAATTCTTCAAATGAGGTAGGCGGTTCGATGCATGATAATTTTTTGGTGAGTTTAGTATTCTTTTTTTCATATTCATGTTCAATCGATAAATATGTTGTTTGAAAGTTTTTTTTAAAAATGGATCATAGTTTTTGTTATTGATAAATGAATTTATAATGAAAATGTGATATGTTCCATGTTTGGTTCATATGTTCCCTTTTGATCCGTTCCTTGAATGTATTAGAAAAAAAAATTAGATGATGAGAAACCAATTTTGAAATGGATTTGATGTGTTTATGGACAAAAAATGGTAATATAATGTAAATTGGGGGGGTTTTCAAGAGTTAACCCTTATTTTAAATTCTAGATGTGTTTTAAAAATTATGTAGTATTTTCACTAAATTTATAAATTGGTATGAAACATGTGTTTGAAATGGTTTGGTATGTTTTTTTTTCAAAAGAGGTTTTTTGTTGTGATAGTGGCGACATAGATTGTGTGTTTCATTTTTCGGATTTTTTATGTGCATGTGGTGGTTTATGTGACATGTGAAATGGGAAGGATCACAATGGAATATTAGGTATATATGTAGGGGGACTAGTTCTAGTACGCTAGTGATATGTAAGTGGAAATTCCTTATTTCACTTAGCTGGATTGATGATCAAAACACTAAACAAACTATGATAATGATTTTAGACCACAAGTCCCATGGGGTTCCCCTTTATGGTGGCTCGTTCATGAAACAGTTGTGATTGTGGTCTCTATTCCACACTCTGTTGAGGTATAAGGTTCTAGTGTCCCACTCGAGCAAGATTAACCATATGGATTTACCCAGGGTGCTCTATAATGACATGATGCTTATATGGTGAGCTGCCAACAATCATCATAGAATGGACCTTCTGTGTATTTTTATTAATTTTTTTCTTAATAAAGTTGTTGTGAAATAGTTTTTCTTTGAATGTGTTCCCTTTTAGAATGGTTTTCCATAAAAGGCTTTCATAGAAATGTTTTAATAGACATTACAAAATGTTCATGTTAAATTATCTTCCAATTTTCAGCGTTTAATATTTTTATTAGGGTGGAATCCTACAGGGATTTTTATCCCACCCTACATACACCTTTGGGTGTATGTATAACATGTTGTAACTTTGATTCAGGTAAAGTCATGTTGTACCGAGAATTAGGGTTGGGTGTCTTGTGCTATTCAGTTGTGGATCATGGAAGAGGTGACTCGGGGGTGTTTCTTCTCTCGTTACAAGGAGGTTTGGGGTGGAGTTTTAGTCCCCTTTTGTTGTAGCTTTTTAGTCATTTTTTTCAAAGCTAAAAACATTAAATATAGAAATTTAATGGGCCACGTATTGTTTAATATGTTTATTGTTGGTTTATTTATGAATTTTGGTTTTTTATGTTTATTTGATCAGGGAAAATATTTCCCAAGGTGTGTTATTGATACCCAAAACATTTTTTCTAGCCCATGGGGATCATGAATGCCCTTTAGGTAATACCACGAACTGAGTTGGGTGCCAGTTTCGAGGATAACACAGCTTGGTTTTGGAATAATGGTATTAGAGAAGGTCACACTCTTTTGGGTCATATTCCTTGGGGAAATGTATTGATAGACTGGGGTTAGGATTTTCGGGACTCGGCATTCTGGTTTAGAATGGGGTGCCTAGCCAGAGCACCTTTTGATGGGACTTAAGTAGCTTGTGGAAGTTAGGTTTTATTTAGGTTATTTAGTTCTTCGGGTTGTTCTTTGCTTGGGAAATGAAAGGAGAGTTTGTTCGATGGTCTCAGTGAGATCACAGTGCCAGGAAATCTATTTGGAGCCGGAGACATGGTCATAGACCACTCTCTATAATGGTTGTGTGACTAGTAGTATGACCTCCGACATATGTCCGAGTTACCAATCATCACTAGTTTCCTCTTGAACTTTATTTTGTTTCCTTTCATTCTGAAAATTATTTTGAAAACCCTTGATTTAAAATTGAGGAAAACTAGATTTTTATGTGGAGATGATTTTATTTTCAAAAGGTGGAAAATGATTGTTTAGAATAGTTATGATGGAAGATTTAGAAAGGTGTATATTTATGATATGGTTTTGCGTAAATGGGGGTGTGTTTATTGTGATAGGATTTTCATAGTTTAAACTTATGCTTCATTGAAATTAATTGTTTTGAAATAATGAATTATTTTAAGGTGTGTTTTGGAAATATTTTTTAAATGTAATGTGTTGATCTACTGAAAATTGTTTTGAATTAGAAAATTTGGTATTTGGAAATGGTTTTGAATGGGATGAGACGTTTTGGGAATTAAGGTCTAGAGTTTAAAAGTTTTATTCTATTGGTTGGTTCGTAAATTATTTATTTTTTTATGAAATTTTAAAATTTGAATTAGATTGAAAAAGTGGATGTGTGGGTTTAATGTCTATTTTGGAAAATGGAGAAGCTTTTATTTTACCATTGGTATTTCTATGAGTGATCACATGCATATGATATGTGTGGAAGTGGATGACTGCCTAGTTTGGAATGTGAAAATGCATGTGGGAGACTCCATGAGATGCCATTGGTGAATGTGCAACCCACCAATAATGTTTAACTTTCAAAAATGATTTTAAATAAAAATGTGTTGTTTGATGACGGATGACTTTGTGTGGTATCTTATTGTGTTTTAGGAAGGTTTTTGTGAAGAATTTTGAGCATGAAAACTCCCATTTTTAGTTGATCGGTGTTTCAAGATGAGTTGTTTTAGTATGTTTGTTTTGGAATAGTTGTTTGGGGTTTCTTTTCAAAGGTTTTTTAGGAATCCATTCTGATGTTTCCCTTTACATGTTTGGAGACTGTCGTGACATGTCTTTTCTATTGGGTTACTTTTTTATATTCCTAGTTTCCCTTATTGGATAGTGTATGCCCCCTTAAAGAGTTAATGCACATTTGAAGTGCATCCATCAGCGATTCAATATTTCCAGACCCTCTAGTTGATAAAAGTAATGATTTTCTTCTTGAGTTTTATAACTGAATCCACCTATCATGTTTTGGATAATCGTGTCCCCTCATGGGGGAAGAGCAGATGCAGAATTTGAATGAATCTTTGGTTTATTTGAGTTTCCTCATTCATCAAAGGTCGAGTTTTACCATTGCAAGCCTAAAGTTCCAGGATGGAATAGGTGAAGATAATTACAATGAGAAAAGGTGTAAGCAGTTTGATATTGTTGGTGTTGGTCATTGACTTAAATGGCCTTTGGATCTTTCGTCAGTTTCGTCTAAGAAAGGGTTCATGATAGGCCAATAGGGTGGAAATTCTGGTCATAAGAGGCTGTTATGGTCACTTATAGGAACTACGTGTTCCTTGAGACTCATTTTATTATCATTTAACTTGTAAGGCTTCTTAGGATATAAGGGTCATGATTGATGATTTTTTTCAGTGTCATGTTCTTGTTTTGATGTATCCTTGCTCGAGGTGATAATGAATGATTTGTGTGAATTTCTCAAGACTATATCTTGGTGATAGTTCCAAGTTAGATTAAGTGGGTCTCAGGGTGCGTTGTGTCTATTGGTGATGTATGGATCACAGTGTGCATTCATTTGGAACCAGTATCCGTTCCGGGGGTTTTCAATTTCTAATAGTGAGAAAGGAGATGCTTCAATCAATAAAGGTCCAGCCATAGGTCCCAGAGTGATGATGGTGCGTAGTCAGGAACCCCCAAGGGTGTATGGGATTTGGGTCCAATTATTATCCTTATTGTGGAAGATGGGGATAGTTCAAGCCCCATTTTAGCTATTTCATTCCTATTGGTCTCATTTGGTGGAAATAGACATGGGTATATCATCTCCATGTTGTAAACCACATCTGTGGAGGAGTTACACCTATATTATAAGTAGGTGGGGTCATCTCATATTCTTCAAATCCTGGCGGTTATGCCTTATCGGGATGTGAGTCCGTATCTGATTGTCCTTGTATGGAAATTCTTGTGATTATATATTGGTTTTAGTTCAGACATATCTAAGTATGTTAATAACCTGTGGGAGTATTGAACCATGTAGTGTTATTCCTTTGGGTTAGAGTCGTTGTCATCAGGCCCTTGTGGGGGAGTTTGATTTTTTCTAGTTTATCTAATTTATTCCATGTTGGATGGTGTGGTAGGTTCCCAAGATGGCCCATGTTGTGTTTCTCATTTCATTTTGTTCTATTTTGTTATGATGGTTGGCTCTTAGGGTGGGATACCTCGTGGGTCTCACTGAAATTTTGATGGAGTTAATCGATGTTTTTTGTTTCTAAGGTGGGGAGTTTGTTCAGGCCTCCCCGTGTTAGTAATTCGGTTTCATTTCTTGGGTTGGCTTGGTAGTATGTAGTATCATTCAAATCTAACTAACCCTCAACTCCTCTCTTGATCAAATGTTGGTATTGGAGCATTCCTAACTATTTTATTGAAGAAATGTTGTAGTATACTCATTTAGAATTATTGTCTCATTTTAGGAATGTGGTATGGGTTCCATTTGGAAATGCCTACGGTATTTTTAGGTGGTTTAGAGTTATTATTTGTTGTGATATTTGAGTGATAATTTCTGAAACATTTTGTCTCAACAGTTTTTACTATGAATTACGATAGTTTCTATCCAATGATCGATCAATTGGAGATGTTTTAACTATTGGGGATGGAAGGTACATAGTGGGGAGTCCATTCTAGTCTCCTAAGTTCTAATTATAAACATACCCTTTTCATATTTATATTTTTATTGTCTTATTATCATTTTACATTAGTTGGGAATCACATATAGCTGTGAAGTATTATATTTTTATGTTTTTTATCAAACTTTGGAATGGATTTCTAGTGGAAGAAAGCATTATGGTGGTGAGAATTGTCACAGATGGGTATTATAATTCACCCTTTGTTCCTTTTTGGATTCAGTACTCAATTATTTTCTTAGAAATCGGGTGTGATGGGATTTAATTTTGAGTTATTATCTCCATTTATATTTTGTATATATTTTCCCCCTTAGGTTTCCATTGAGAATTTGGATAAAAGTGAATATTTTGGGAGGATAGACCATGGCTCACAATTGGCGCACAATAAGTAGTAATCATTTGACCTACCTAGGTAACCATTTGGTATGTGTCTGTGTGAGATAGAGTCTACCACACAAACATTGCACGATCATGAACCTTGGCCCAAGAACTAGGTTGTAGGTATCAAAATCAGTAAATACGGGCACAATGTTTCCTCATGGTTTGAAAAACCATGCAAACTAACTGTGCATCCCGTCCAGCTCATTAAAAATGAATATTTTTTTATATCTCCCTGATTTTAACACCATCCCCCTATTGCTTCACCCATTTGGCCTCTCATCCTTTGGTGCACCTCCCTCCATATCCCCCTCTCCTTAGGAATTAATTTTTTTAGTTTTTTTGTCCGATTTCCCTTTGAATCTTCTTGTAAGTGGTATCTTCCTTTATTTCTCTTACTATTATAGGGCTTATTCCCTCTATCTTTGGAGTTTTGGATTTATAATGAGTAAAATGGATTATTTATGTTTTTTAGTTTAATAGGGTTCAATAATGATGATTTTGGTATGATATTTCCTTGATAGGGTCTTATAGTGGTTTAGATGGGGTTTCACATCAATTTTCAGATTTTTCTTCTAAGGAGATAGGTGGTTCCATGCTTGAATATTGTTTGTTGAATTTGAATTTTTTTTTCATATTCATGTTCCATAGATTATATATGAGGTGTGAACGGTGTTTCTGAAAAGGTATTATAGTGTTTCTTATTATGAAATAAATTTCAATAGAAAATGGGCTATCTTCCATGTCTGTTTCATATGTTCTCTTTTGATTCATGCCTTAAATTTTTTAGATAAAAAATTTAAATGATATGAAACCCATTATAAAATATATTTGATGTGTGTATGGAAGAAAAGAGTTTTCCTAAAGTAAATTGGGTGTTTTCAAGTGTTAATACTTATCATTAATGTTGGACATGTTTTAAAAATTATATAGCATGTTCACTAAATTAGGGATGAGGGGAAAACTTGTTTTGAAATCGTTTGGTGTTTGTTTTCTTTCAAACATAGGTTTTGGTCATTAAAGTGGTGGTATATCTTGTGTTTTGCATTTTTTGTATTGTGTATGTGTATATGGTGGATTATATGATAAGTGAAATGGGATTTAACCCAAGGAAATCTTGGGTATCTAGGTGGGATGACTAGTTCAATTATGCTAGTGATACAGAAGGGGAAAAGTTATGGTTTCACATAGTTGACTGATACTTACAACACTAACTAACCTATGATGATGATTAGAGACCACTAGGACCATGGACTGTCCCCTCAAAGTCATTCATGCTTGATAAAGCTGTGATTATGGTTTCTTTACCACCCTTCACCGAGGTATGAGGTTCTAGTGCCCCTCTTGAGTTAGATTAACCTTAGGGATTTACCTATGGAACTCTACTATGACATGTTTCTTAAATGGTGAGGTGCCAACCATCAAATTATGTTAGACCTTTTGTGTATATTTATATGTTTTTTTCATAAGAAAGTTTTTGTGAAATGGTTATTCTTTGAAAGTGTTCCCTTTATGAATGGTTTTCTATAAAATTATTTCTTATAAATGTTTTAAAAGACTTTATATAAATGTGTATATTAAATTTTCTTCCAATTTTTTAATATGGAATAATTTTATTTGACTATAATCCTATAAGGATTTGGCTCACACCATGAACACACATTATGATGTTTGAATACCATTTTGTATGTCTGATTTATGTAAATGCATGTTGTACTCGGATGGAATGTTGGGTTTATTGTGGTCTTCTCTTGTGAACCGTGGTGGACGTGGCTTGAGGATGTTGCTCCCCTTGTTACATGAAGGTTTGGGATGGAGTTTTAGTCCCTATTTTGTTGTAACTTTTTTGGAATTTTTTTCTAAGTTGTAAACATTAAATCTGGGAAGTTATTGAGCCATGATTGGTAGTATATTTTCAGTTTTGGTTAATTTATGTATGTTGGTTTTTTATGTTTCTTTGATCAGGTAAAATCGTTCCCAAGGTGGGTTATTAATACCCAGGAACTAGTTTCTAGACCATAGAGATCGAGAATTCCCTTCGGGAAATGCCACATACTGGGTTGGGTGCTGGTTCAGATAAAGACCTAGCTTTGTTTGTGATAGATATATAATTCATCTTTTTGTGATAAATTATAATAAAAATATTAAATGATATTACCATCATGAAAGATGTTATCATAGTCTCGATGAAGACAAATGAAATATTTCATCATGGGTAAACCCCACATCCTAGAACCAATTATGGTCTTTGGTTATTCATAAGATACAAAATTTGGGAGATACATTATTTTTTTTAAGAAATAACAAAAAAAATATTAAATGATTTACCCTCACATGAAATGTTACTGAACATCCAACTCACACAAATGTATTGATGGGTCTAGGGTAAACTAAAAATCCTGGAAAAATAGTGGTCTCTAATATTTCATATGATACACAGTTTGTGAGTTACATAATTTTTTAATAAATAATTATAATAAATATTTTAAATGAATTATTTACATGTGAAATGTAAACGACCTCTCGACGCACACAAATGTTATGTCACCTATAGTGTAAACCCCACATCTAAGACATAATGGTGGTCTCATTTGTTTCATACAATATAAAATTTGGGAGGTACTTAATTTTTTAAAAAAAAATTATAATAAAAATATTCAATGAATTAACCTCAAAAGAAATGTAACTAAACAACTGACACACAAAAATGTTATGTCTTGTATAGTGTAAACCCAACATCCCAAATCTAATGTTGGTCTCATATTTCTCATATGAAACACTGTTCAGGAGATATTAAATTATTTTTTTCAATTTTAATGAGTCTAATATAATATATTTAATATTTTTATCTTATCTACGATAGACCTCTAAGATCCCCATAATCCATTTCTATCCCATCACCTCACTCTAATAAGTAATAATGATTCTTATTTCTATAGTTTTTCTAGACAACTATGGAATCATAAAGTGAACCCCAATTTTTATTATGTGATCATGATTGGATAAATCATTTCAAAAATCCAAACATATTTTGTTTAAATCCTATCTATATTGAAGGTGTTGAGTCAATTATACCATTTTCATAATCAATGATAGTTTTTTAAGAAGGAAAGATTAAATATCCACATTAGAGTTGATATGTTAGGAGATTCAAAAAAAATTACAATGTTTTAATTCATCTATTGTGCTTTGGTTTTCCAAAATATTATTTTTTTTATCAACACGGTGAAAACAATTCGGTAGAAAATAATTTTTTTTCTCTAAGATCCATCATTTCAGAATGTAGTACATGGGGGTATTGGTCTTTCTATTAAATAAAAAACAACTAAGAATTATATTCCAAATCATAAATTAAAACCTTCTCAATTTTACAATTTGTTGAAATCTATGGAGGAGGACTTATATTTGAGAATATTGTCGAGTAAATTTGAATTAGTTACAAAATTTATGGTTAATAAATTATATTTTGGAATATTAAATAGTTGTTTCAATCAGATATTATTATTTTTGAAATATTTTTTCCTAAAAAAATACATTACCTATAAGTTTCTATGAATGTAAGAGGTTGGATCACAATTTTGGATCATAGTTATCAGAATATTCAAGCGTGATCAAATGACTTCATATTGAATTATTGTGATTATGAATATTTGGATAATTGTCTAAAAAATGGATAATTGATGTATTAAAAATCACAATATACAATGTTTAGAGTTCCTATGAAACAGTTGAAATATTTTCCAATTATACCATGTTTACAGTGTTAATTTAGGTCTCACAACACTGCTGAACTGATGACATGGCATAAATCAAATATATCCATTAGTAACAGTTTAAATCATAAATGTGATATTGATTCATGGAAACACATTAATCATATTCAACATTACTTTTTTTCTAGAAAAATATAAAATATGGTTGGTTTCTTTTATTGATGGTTTATTTTCATTTGGCGCTTATGGAAGTCAATATTTTTGTTGGCATATTTTCATTACTCTATAAATCTTACCTCCTTGGATGATAATGAAGGGAACATATATATATTTGGCACTCTTTAGTCCATAACATCCAAAGAATAATATTAATATTTATTTAAATCCACTAATTTATGAGTTAATTTCATTAGGGAACAATAGTGTGACTATATTTTTCAAACTAACATATCAAAATTTTACATTGAACGCTATATTAATCACGATGATCAGGGACATTATAGCATATAGTATGATGTCTTCATGGAGAATATATCATCTAAAATCATATCTATACAACATATTTGACAAAAAAGTGATTATTCCTGGTAATTGGAGAAGGAATAGATGTTATGATTACCAAAAAATATTTCTTCTTACAAATCACTCATTTTCGAAGGAATGAAAATTATTTTACAAATGTCGAATTGAAAAAGGCAAAACTCTAGTAGTTATATTAGGTATTAAGGTAAAATCTATCAATCTAAATTTCCTCGTATTACTTTTGGCCCAAACATAAATGAACAAAAAATGAAAGGTTTTGGGAATGATCAGAATTACATAATGTGGAGTATTTTTTAGGACATTCCATATTAGTTGGATTTTTTTGATCGTCTCATATTAGATGAAATTCGTATTGAGAATAATTTTTTATAACATATTTTATACCATGTTGAAAACACCCGGTAAGACCAGTGATAATATAAAGGAATAGTTAGATATTACTCGGATTTCTAGATTCCCTAAATTTGAATTATTTAAAAATTAAAGATCACACAATTTATTGAATAAAAGGGAATATAATACACTTTCTACAAAAATTATTTTATTATTTTATTTATGGATTCAAGATTTTACTATACCATATGGTAATGTTTTTTATTTTCATGTTGCATCACAAATTGGCATTTTACCCGTTTAAAAAGTCAAGACTGACATGCCATAATGGAAATCTTTCTACCTATTGGTCTTAGAGGGCTATTTAATTATTCAATATGAGATGTGTTGACCATAATATCATATTTATTATGAGATATTTGTGTATCAACATTGGATTATGATGCATTGAATATGATGAAAAAGGATTTTGTTTTAATTTTATATAAATTGGAAAAACTATTCCCTCTAGGCTTCTTTGAATCAATGGAACATTTAATATTTCATTTTCCCTATAATGATAAATTTTTAGGACTAGTAAAATTATAATTATGTAAAAATTTGAGTGATGTATGAAAATTTTAAAGAAGAATGTACATAAAGATTCATTAGTTGGAGGGTCAATGGGCGGAGCGAACTTGTAGGACGAAATTTGAAATATTTTCTCTTGTAATTTTCAATCAGAATATCCATCAAAACATAGCTGGATGGGTCGTAATGAGAAAAATTTTTATGACATAAAATAAAATCAATTTTCAGATTTTAATCAACCTGATCATGGTTTTGTTGTTTATCTTACATGATTGATTTCAGAAAAAAAAAATACCAAGAAATCATACATATGTTCTTTTCAATTGTAAATAAATGACATGATTTGTGCACTAAGATTTATTTTTATATTTTTTAGATAAATATATAAAAATATTCCTTTATTTACATAATTTTTTTGTAAACTATATGACGACCACATAAACAATAAATTTATACAAATTACCCATTCTTTTCTTAATGAATTTCATCAATAAAAGTTTTCATATTGGTTACAAAGACTAGTAAGTAATGTTTTTCTTTGATGGAATAATATAACAATTTTAAAAAGTTATATATTTATAATAATTTTTATTGATTAAAACAAAAATGTCAAGAAAATAAAACTAATATCAAATTATGTGTGCTCATAAACCCTCTATAAAATTTGGTAAAATCTGTTAATGGGTATTGGTTATTGGATTTCAATTCCATACATTCATATATGGTTACTCAAGTAAATAAATGAATAATAGTGTTTTTTGTATATCAATATAAAGAATGTGAAGATGAATTTTATGATATGTTGGATGAAATAATTGAGATATGTTATCTGGGAAAAAATTATGTAATAATATCTAAATTTCATTGGTTTGATACTGACTTAGGGTTGTGAGTTCATCCACAACATGGTGTCATTGAAATTAAATATAATAGTCTTGTTGCATCAAATGTACCATTTATGTTGGGACATCAGGAAAATTATGTTTATTATGAAAATTTTAGTGACGTTCCAAGATATTTGAATTATTAGTGGTGTGTGATAATAATTAATTCATGTGAAAATAAGTTTATTTAAAATAAAAATGGTAATGTTGAAGTGATACATACTAATAATTCTTAAAAAAACATCCAAACATTTATCTCTTGATCGATGAGATATAAATATTGTTGATGAAACCCCCTATTTAAGGTCAAATGACATAGATAATGGTGATGAAGTAATAAGGGATGATGAAACTAAATGTCATATGGAATTTAATGATGTTGAAGATTACGATGAAGGTATTGTTCTTGATGAAAATGGTAAAGAAGATTATAATTGATGTATTATAATCATGTATTTGTTATATTCTAATATTTATTTGTATTTTATATTTATATTTGTTATAAAAATTTCATATAATAAAGAATATTTTTTCATATGGAGGTAGATGATCCTGATGATCTATTTCATTCTCTCACTAATACTGGACTTCATGTTGATGAGCCTCATTCAGATGATCTTCAGGGTGGTGATCCTATTAGTAGGGGGAAAGGTCTTGGTCGATTGATGATTTTGAATCCTATTCTAGAGAGATGACCATTTGTTGAATTTGATCCTCTTTTACAAAGTTATGTTTAATTATTTAATATATTTATTCAAATTATCATTTTGGGTTAATTTTGGTAATAATTTTATGATTATATTTTTTTAATTTTCACAATTTTTTCATTTAGATATTTGGCCAGATGGTGGGATTCAAAGAAACTATTTTTCTTTTACATTGGTGTCATGAGACCTTGTTTCCATATTCATGTGTCACCAGATGTTCGACCACTAGATTATACATTATTAAATAATTTATAATTTTTAATATTTATTTAATTACCAATATATTGTTTTCAATTGTATAACATAATTTTTTTTATCTGATTCCTAATATATCGATAGATCCTATCTGAGAGGCATGGGTTATTTGTATACATGATCACTTTCAATAGTTTCTACACATCCTGAGAAATCAAGATTCAGATCAATCTTATACTACTGTTTTCAATCAATCTTACTCTCCCATTGACCAGACTATATCTCAACTCATTTATGGGATGAATTATCCTCCTACTACCTATGAGATACTTTAATGGGGATTTTATCATCTGGACATCAGAACTGTGGGAGGAAAGTGGTAACACATAGGGTTGGATGTCATAAATTTATTATACATTGATGACATATGGTTAGTGATATTATTTATTAATGTATATATACTTTAGCAGTGACCTTTTTTTATCCTAATTAGGCCTCCATTGACCCATATATAACAAATATTGATTTTTATAAGAAGATTTATGATGATGCTCATACCAGAGATAATGTTGGTGAATAACCGCATCATATTGTGGTTAGTAATATTATAAAAAATATTGAATATTAATTTTATTGTTATTCTAATTTTTCATTATATTTAAAGGGAATTTATGAGGATTCTCCTTCACATTCACATGAGACTCAAGCTAAGAGTGAACAATATGGCACTAGTTATTTGGGTTTTGATGAGGATTCCTAGATACAAGTGACATTTTATGGTGTAGAGAATTTTTGGGAGATTGGTATTGGCTCCCCATTAAAACATATGAGTTATTATAGTAATTATGTGATGTTATCAATGAGTGCAGTCGTAGCTCATGGAGATTCTGCATTGATGTCGTCATCCACTACATAGTATAAGGAGAGGTTTTTAAGCTAGGGATGAGACAACACAATAGATGTAGAGAGATTGGAGCATGAGCAACAACATTAGAGAGATGAGAATATATTAGAGTATAGGTGGTGACGTGAATGTGGTGTTACTGTGGATTTTCGTCACTCTAATCCTCCACGTGATCCTCCTCCTCTTGGCGATTGTTGATGATTATTTATGTTTTATAACTATTTTTTATTTGGGATGAAAAACACATTATTTTTGAAATGATGTAACAAATTTTTTTAATTATTTAACGAGTTTTAAATATTTGTAATATTTAAAATATTTTAAAATATTTTTATAATTTTAAAATACATTTAAATTTTTTTTAAAATTATAAACTATTTAATTTATTTTAAAAAATTGTTAGTTTTTTAAATATTTAAATTAATTTAAATTATTTTTCGTTAATTTTAAATATTTTTAGTTTTTAATTTCTTTTCAATATATTTATATTTTTTTATTTTCAATTTATTAAATTAAATGAAATAAATTATATATAATTTCAATTTTATAATTATTTTAAAATATGGATTTTTTGAAAAAAATTATTATTTGCGACAAACCACCATAACGTTTTTAAAAGGTTTTGAAGCCTTATCTGGGTGGATATTTCTTCTTTTGAAATCATTCTCTATTTGTGATGGACCATTGCAAATAAACACAATTGTGACATCGTTTTTTTCCAGAGTGCATTAGTGAGAGACTCTCGTCATGAATAACTTTTTTCGATGGGATTTCATCAATAATGCACCATATCAAAAAATGGAATCCTTGGTAGTGAACACCTGTAACTTAGAAGGGATATGTATCTAGACATCTAAAAAAAATTTGAACCCACATGCAATGTGCTTTAAATTACCCAATGAAAAAAAAATAATGCATTTGATTTGGAAGAATTTCTTATATTTAAAAAATAATTTAGCACTGTTTTTCCTATGATTCCACATCTATATGATATCATTTTATATTATTTTAATCATTACACAGTCATTTTAGTGTTTTAAAATAATAGAAATGTGTTTACAGAAATCTGGGGAAAACAAAAACTTGAAGTCACATGGTTTCATTGTCTACATTAAATATATATATATAGATATTATGGTATTTTTTATGATTTCCACTAGTGCAGAAAACGTTTTTTACATCGGTTATTTTTCATTTTTTACGTCGGTTTCTACCCAACGTTAATACGGGAAACGTTATAAATAATGTTTTTGACGTCGGTTATTTAAAAACAGACGTCAAACACATAAAATCGCGATGTTTACGACGTCGATTATTTTAGAACCGACGTTATAAATAAAATGGGTGGGGTTTATCACGTCGGTTATTTAACAACCGACATGATAAAAGGCCTGGAAAATGGTTTATCACGTCGGTTATTAAAAAACCGACGTGATAAAAGGATGGGGAAATGGTCTCTCACGTCGGTTATTATAGAACCACTGTGATAAACCGGGGGGGGGGGGGGGTTATCACGTCGGTTATTAAACAACCGACGTGATAAATTGGTGGGAGGGGGTTTATCACGTCGGTTTTTTAATAAACGATGTGATAAACCGGGGGGAGGGTGTTTATCGCGTCGGTTATTCAATAACCGACGTGATAAACTGGGGGGTGGGGGTTTATCACATCGATTATTAAATAACCGACGTGATAAACTGGGGGGAGGGGGGTTTATCACGTCGGTTATTTAATAACCGACGTCATAAACCATTTTCCAGGCCTTTTATCATGTCGGTTATTAAATAACCGACGGGATAAACCATTTTACCGGCCTTTTATCGCATCGGTTATTAAATAACCGAAGTGATAAACCATTTTCCAGGCCTTTTATCACGTCGATAATTAAATAACCGACGTGATAAACCAAATTTTTCTTAAAAAATTGAATGCAGTTATCTACTCTCCACCAGAATCAACCAGAAAACAAATCAACAAATCGTACCACAAAAACAGAAGTAGATCAAAATTAAGCATGTACATTGATAACATATAAAACTTACCCCCTAGACAGCCCCCACCCTCAGGTATACCCCATGGACAGCCCTCCCCCACCCCGTTGGATCCCTCACCCTCATGTATACCCCCTGGACAGCCCTCCCCCACCCCATTGGAGCTCCCACCCTCATTTATACCCCTTGGACAGCCCTCCCTCACCCCATTGGAGCCCCCACCACACTACTGGACTACCCCCCGACCCCCGGACAGCCACAAACACCCCTCGACAACCCCCCACCCGCCTGAACAGCACCCCATCACCCCCTCACCCCACTTGACAGCCCCCACCACACCCATGGACAGCCCCAAACACCCATGGACAACCCCCCCCCCCCCCCCCCCACCCTCATGTATACCCCCCCCCCACCCCTAGACAGCACTCCCACAGCCCTGGACCGCCTTCCCCCACCCCTGGACAGCCCTGCCACCCCCCCTGGACTATCCCCCCACCCCACCGGACAGCCCTCCCAGACCACTGGACACCCCCAACCCCACTGAACACACCCCCACTCCCTTGGAACCCCTCCCCCACAGACCCAAATCCATACCAGAAAAACCATCATAAGTAAACCAAAACAAGAAGCAGAGAAAAATTAAACATTCAATTATATAACATTCAAAACTTACACTGTCAACTTCAAAAAAAAATCCAACCTAAACAACTACCAAATACACAATTACAATGACAATATTCAAAATTACATTTTACATTACAAACAACTAAAATTCAATCAAACCTGTAAAATAATTTGACCACTCCACTTGTAAGTCTTTGATGTCTTCAGCAGTATATGGTTTAGGGTCATCAAAAAGCTAAAAATGAAAAAGAAAGTAGTTAATGTTTATAATGAATAAATCAAATTGAAATTTTATGGCATCGTTTAAGAGGAAATCATACAAGGTCAAAATTTACAACTGTCCCAATTGTTATTATTTCATACATAAATCTTAACATATAATATCCGCATTCGATGAGGCCTTTTTTTATGACAATTTTGTTTGAATGAGTGTAAATTCAATATATTATTTTTAGTTAATAAATCAAAAAGTAAAAATTATAAATGGATATTTACCTTCACATTTACATATTTTATCTTTTCACCTCTTTTCATTGTGTTTTTTCGAAAGTAGGCCCATGCACTGTTAGAAAATAATTCGAATGGGGTAAATTTAAAATTCATTATAATATATAAAACTATTGAGACATTGAAACTTAATTTTCCAATATATTCTTAAAACTTTCCCGCACATCACCATGGACAGAGCATATCCAATAAAGGGCTTTCTCCCTTGGAAAAAAACCCCTAACATCCAATGATCACTGATAAAAGGAAATTTGACGTTAGTGGTTTGTTATGTTAAAAGATAAATAACTCTTTGAGAGAAATGTGTTTCATACCTCTCACAAAAAGACATCATCCAACATTGTGAGATTATATTATTTTCAAATCTTTAATAAATATAAACCATTCTTTGTTCCTCATTCAATGCACATGCTTCAGGGGAAATCAATTGCTGGTCCATGAATCCATATACATCTGTCAGCTCATTCCTCTCACAAATTTTATAAAGATACCTAATACAAAACATACATAAGTATACATTTTTAATAAATATAACACAAGTAAAAGGTTTTAAGACTTAAATAGAAAAAATTTGCACCACGTTGATGCCCAGCTTATCTCTAGTAACAAGCTCCATGATATCAGTTTTTATAATCCCCACTCTTATTTCTGTCCACAAACATGATCTTCCACTAGAAACTCATAATAACCAGACAACAAATGTGAATATGTTGACAATATTTCAAGACCATTTTAATATGTATCTGATGTCATAGCCATATTTCTTTGTTATTGTCTATACAGTATTTCTTTACCTTTGAAGTATTCCTGTAAAAAAATTGAAAAATATATTAATTTTCAAATGATAAAACAACATTAATAAAAAATAAAATAAAAGATATAACATTCATACCTCTATGGTAATGAGTCACAGATATGACAACCCTTCTTTTTATTACAACTTAAACATGCTTTATTACATAAAACTTCACTTGATACAACAAAGAAGATCGAGAGGTTTAGTGTCTTTGGGGCTTAGGATCATTACATAAAAACTTTAAACTTGAAATACAACATCCTTATTGAAAACTTCCTTTACATGACCACTACATTCCTTCGTACTTAGCATTGCATGGGATAACCTGAGGACATGCATAAGAAAAGGGTGAGCTATAAAGCCTAGTAAGGGAGTACACCATGAATAACATGAGGAGTAAAATACATATTAGGCAATAGGCATATCAATAGAACATAAGAGAGACATGAACATAAAGGCATGATAAAGCATGATAATCATAACATGGAAATGTGGCAACAACACTTAACATTGAATTAGCATGAGCCAAGGCTCATTGCACATGGAGCATGAGTAAACCCTCATTGCACTTGAAGCACGAGTAAACCCTCGTTGCACTTGAATTAGCATGAGTCAACACTCATTGCACATGACGTATCATGATACTATACTTTACCCAATGCATTGGAGCGCTATAAAGGGCGCACCCTTCATAAACATTTCATTTCATGCATAAGTGTGCCACATGGATCATAAAACATGGATTCATAAAACATAATCATTTCTTCCACGATAAAGGAAAGTGGAATTCATACATGAAA
Source organism: Viscum album (assembly GCA_963277665.1). Lineage (NCBI taxonomy): Eukaryota > Viridiplantae > Streptophyta > Magnoliopsida > Santalales > Viscaceae > Viscum > Viscum album. The sequence continues at coordinate 1,059,106,474 of OY728120.1, read as the reverse complement.
CTTTATAATCAATATGTAAATGTTCATAAAGGTGAATACCCTTGATGGAGAAATGGGCATGGGATTCACTACACAAAGACATTGGCTTAGAAAATCGGTGCGATTTCGGCAGCGTAACGGCGTGACATAAGAATTCATAAAAAAGGTTGATGAGAGAGAAAGGGGTTCATCATCATATTTACATGTAATGGATAGTAAGGATATCATATATATACATGTCCCAACAATAGAAAAGGAATTTAGATTCATGATACAAAAGTATTGCTTGAATGTAAAAGAAGAGAGAGAAGTTCCTTTCAGAATTTCGGCATAGTAACGAGTGTACATGGGAGGCATTTAATGAGAGAGAATGGGTTCTCCCATCATTAAAACAATAAGAGGTCAGTATGGGGGTGGTGCGAAACCATACTCAAACATTCATAATTGAAATAAAAAGGGAAATACAACTTAAAGAAAATTGACAAAAAAAAAATGAGAAAGGAAGAAAACCCCTTACTTGGAAGTGTGCTTCCAAAGGCTAGAGAGAGGCTTGTGAGAGGCTTATTGGGAGCTTGGGGCACCTTGAGAGGATTCTAGAGAGAGTAGGTCAGAGGTTGGACGAACTTCAAGGGCTTTGGGTGAGGAGGAAGTGGGAGCTTGGGTGGGTTTATATAGGAAAGGTGAGAGAATTCTTTATTATTTAGGTTTGGGACCCCTTATATTAAAATAATCCAAACCACAAACCATCCCATGGTATTTGCCCATGGTTTCTGGAAAAGGAAAGAGGAAAACAATATTTTACAAGGCCAAGGTCCGAACTTATTAAAAAATTAGGGTTGCTTATGTGGAGGTGAGTCACACTCCCATGGAAATTAATTTAAAAAGGCAAAGTGTTGAATAAGTCTTGAGGGCTCCATTAATGCTTTGAAAAGTGAGTCAAACAAACCCAAAACCTCATTATTTTAATGATAAAACACATATTGGCCGAACATAAGGATTATGGTATTTTATTACATCACCATTGGGTCATTATGATGTCATAAAACACATTATATAATTAAATGGTATTTAATTTTTACCCAAAAATTTGACTGTCTCAGAAAATTATGAAAAATTCACCGTTGGATAATTTCGACGTCCTGATTCCAAAAATAATATTTATTTTATCTAAATAATTTTCTAAATATGTGAATTTTTACTTATAAAATAAAAACCGACATTTATAAAAAATTCACGGGTTTTGACAGAAATGGCTTTCAAACCTTAATAAAAATTTTAATTACATTCATAAAATTACAAGATCATTTATATTTAATAAAAATTAATTTAATAATAATAATAATATTTTATTAAAATATTATTTAATTCAAAAATCTTTTAATTTAATAAAATATAATTCTTAATTAAATAATAACTAAAAACACCATTTGTACTTTAAAAACTAATTACAATGTATCAAAAATGACTATAAATTATATTCATTATTATATACAAAAATAAAATAATGTACATGAAAATGGTGCTACTTATTTGTTACATAACCCCTTAAAATAGTCGCATAAGACCTAAGGGTAAGGTGTGCGATGGTGATAGACTCTTGGGGTTGCTCGGATAACATCGCTCGAGTGGTAATCTCTATCAACTTCCATTTTTCCCGTAGACGATCACGTTCGAGCTTGACTTGATGAAGCTCAGCTTGGGCTTGGTCAAGGGCAAAGCCCAAAGACGCCACCTCCTTTCCGAGCTCCGAAAAATGGGCTTCGTAAGGGGCAATTCTACTGGATGAGGCCATCGCTTCCTTTGTCTGAGCAAAAAATTGGTTCGTTAAAGCCTTATATTTAAACTACTCAGATGATCACTGTTCAACGGCTATAAAAGTAACGGTCACAAATCTTAACGTTAAACTAAAGAAGTTGACATCTTATAAAAACATTTTTTTCCCTAAAGAAACATTTAACTGGATCAAGAGGGATTTTCCATTAATGAAATTTTGGGTCGTTACAACATTCCCCCCTTAAGAAATTTCGCCCTCGAAATTTTCCTTTTCCCACACTAAAACAAATGTGGGTAACTTAGCTTCATCATATCCTCCGACTCCCAAGTTGCTTCTTCAAACTTGTGGTTTCTCCACAATACCTTGAAGAGGGGCATTGTTTTATTTTGTAGAACTTTTTCTCTACGATCCAAGATCTTCACTGGTTTCTCCTCATAAGAAAGATCATCTTCTAATTGTACCACCTCAGAAGAGAGTACATGTGAAGGGTCTGGTATGTACTTCCTTAAGAGGGATACATGGAAGACATCATGCACCTTGGCCATAGTAGGTGTAAGTGCTAGTCGATAGGCCACAGCCCCAACACGATCAAGAATCTCGAAGGGGCCGATATACCTTGGACTTAACTTCCCTTTCTTTCCAAACCTCTTGACCTTCTTCCACGGAGATATGCGTAAAAACACCATGTCTCCGACTTTAAACTCAAGATCTCATCGACGATTATCTGCATTACTCTTCTATCGACTTTGGGCTGCCTTGATATGCTGCTGAATGGTTTTCACCTTCTCCACCATTTCTTCGACCATTTCTGGTCCAAGCAGCTTACGTTCACCGACCTCATCCCAACATGCCGGTGTTCTACACCTTTTCCCATACAGGGCTTCATATGGTGCCATTTGGATGCTCGGGTTGAAACTATTATTATAAAAGAACTCAACTAGAGGGAGATGTTGATCCCATCCTCCTTTAAAGTCCATTGAGCACGCTCTCAACATATCCTCAAGTGTTTTGATATTCTGCTTGGATTGGCCATCAGTTTGAGGATGATAGGCCGTACTGAAGTTCAGTTCAGTATTCAGAGCATGTTGAAGACTCTTCCAAAACTTAGAGGTAAATCTTGGATCTCGGTCAGACACAATAGATAGTGGTACTCCATGCAACCGTACCACTTCCCTGATATATATCTGTGCCAGTTGATCCAAAGAGAAATCCTCTCGAATAGCAATGAAGTGTGCAGTCTTTGTAAGACGATCCACAATAACCCAGATTTCATTGTTGCTTTTGGATGTCCTTGGAAGTCCAGTGACGAAGTCCATGGTGATGTTCTCCCATTTCCATTCTGGTATGGGAAATGGTTGCATCATCCCCTTAGACTTCTGCCTCTCTGCCTTCACTTGTTGACACACCAGGCACTTTGATGTATATTCGGCGATCTCCTTCTTCATATTATCCCACCAAAAGTTTTCTCAGAGATCTCGATACATCTTTGTGCTCCCTGGGTGAATAGAGAAATTTGAACTGTGTGCATCATCCAAAAGTTCCTTCTTCAGCTCCGAACTTGATGGGACACATAGTCTTTTCCCAAACCACACAATTCCTTCTTCATTAACATTAAACTCTGAGGATTTTCCCTTTTTGATAGCTTCCACTTTTTCTTGGATTCTCGCATTATCCTTTTGAGCATCCTTTAACCTTTCCAAAAGAGATGGTTGAGCAATCATTTGTGAAAGGATTGATGATGTTCCCTTATTTATGATTCCCACGTCCATCTTCATCAAGTCTAAGATGATTGGATCCTTCTCAATTCTCATCATTGATAGAATTGCTGGATCCTTTCTACTTAGGGCATCCGCCACCTTGTTCGCCTTCCCAGGGTGGTAATGTATTGAACAGTCATAATCCTTTATGAGCTCTATCCATCTTCTCTGGTGCATATTAAGCTCTTTCTGTGTGAATATATATTTAAGACTCTTGTGGTCAGTATATATCTCACATTTCTCTCCATAGAGATAATGCCGCCAGATTTTCAAGGCAAAGATCACCGCCGCCAACACCAGATCATGCGTTGGATAGTTTCGCTCATGGATTTTCAACTTCCTTGAGGCATAGGATATCACTTTATCATTCTGCATCAGCACACATCCTAAGCCCTTCTTTGAAGCATCACTGAATACCACAAAAAGCTCCCCACTTGTGGGTAAAGTGAGCACAGGTGCAGTGATAAGCCTCCTTTTCAACTCCTTGAAGCTTTCTTCGCATTCATCACTCCAAGAAAACTTTACTCCCTTTCGAGTTAGCTTGGTAAGAGGATTGGACAATCGTGAGAAGTTTCTCACAAATCGTCGATAATATCCAGCTGACCCCAAGAAGCTACGTATATCAGTTACCAATGTTGTCCTCGTCCATCCCTCAATTGCATCTGTTTTGGAGGGGTCCACAGATATCCCATGGCTTGTGATGATATGGCCCAAGAATGAGACCTCCTTCAACCAGAACTCACACTTGCTGTACTTGGAATAGATCTTCTCCTTGCGCAAAGTCTCCAGTACAGTTCTTAAATGCTCCTCATGGTCCTCCTTGGTTTTGGAGTATATTAGAATATCATCTATAAAGACTACCACAAATTTATCTAGGTAATCTCTAAAGACTCTATTCATCAAGTCCATGAATATTTCTGGAGCATTGGTGAGTCCAAAAGGCATTACTATGAATTCATAGTGCCCGTACCTTGTACGAAAAGCAGTCTTGGGGATATCTTCCTTCTTCACCCTTACTTGATAATATCCCGACCGCAAGTCGACTTTGGAGAAGTATTGTGCTCCACACAGCTGATCAAACAAGTCATCGATTCTTGGGAGAGGATACTTGTTCTTTATCGTGATTTTGTTAAGTTCATGATAATCGATGCAAAGCCGCATTGACCCATCCTTCTTCTTGACGAAGAGGACTGGTGCACCCCATGGTGATGCACTTGGGCGTATAAACCCTTTATCCAGATTCTCCTGTAGTTGTTTCTTCTGTTCTTCAAGCTCAACCACAACCATTCTATATGGAGTCTTGGATATTGGTAGCGCCCCAGGTATAAGTTCAATTGAGAACTCAACATCTCTTCTTGGAGGAAGACCAAGAAGTTCCTCGGGAAATCTTTCAGAGAATTCCTTCACAATAGGCATTTCTTCAAGGGTGGTTTCTTCCTTGGACTCAATCATCTGAGCCAGATATGCATGCTCATAAGGCAGTAATATCCATGCTTGAGAAGATGGAGCTAAAGGAGATTCATCTTCCTCCTGACACTTGTAAAGAATCGGGGGTCGATTCTCCATATGGAGTGTGATTTCCCTCTCCCGACAATTTATGTTGGCTCTATATAAGGAAATCCAATCCATGCCAAGAATTTCATCAAATTATACCAAAGGGATTATGACGAGGTTCGCCGAGAAATTCAATCCACATATTATAACAGGGGAGGACTTATACTCATGGGATGCAATGATTTCCCCATTTGCCGTACTCACCGACATCTTTACTTCCATGATTTGTGGTGGTGCAGGGACTGTTCTACTAAACTTTTGAGATATAAAAGAATGCGTAGAACCTGAATCAAAAAGTACGTTCGCTATTCTTGAATGAATAACTAGCGTACCTGTCACCACTTCATTGTCGGGGTTCACATCGGCAGAAGTGATGGCAAAAGCTCTTCCTTGCTGTCTTGGAGGTTGTTGATTGCCTCCGATAACCCTTGGATTAGGGAACTGATTCGCAAAATGACCCGGTTCTTTACATTTGAAGCATTGAACAACGCGTTGAGGTTCGAACAGAGCGTTCCTCCCCTCCGTCGCAGCCGTGGGTCCTTCTTGCTGACAGTTAACAGCTAGGTGCCCTTATCTTCCACACTTGAAGCATTTTCTTGTCCCCCTAAGGCAATTTCCAGGGTGCTTTTTTCCACACTTTTGGCAAGTGGGGTGCTGGAATTTCGTAGCGCCGTTGGATTTATCCATCGGACCACCAGCATTGAAGTCCACCTTCCGCTTCTTGTCCCCATGATACCCCTGTGATTCTCCGATCTCCATTTCAACCTTGAGGGCACATCGGACAATTTCCTCATAGCTGTCGAAGTCACGGATCGCTAATACTTTCCACAAGCTAGGCTTCAGCCCACCAAAGAAGCGGTCAACCTTGCATTCGGGGGTAATGACAAAGCCGGAAGCGTATCGTGCAAGCCTTGTGAAGTTTGCCTCGTACGCTCCCACAGATTCATCATCTTTCTTCTTGAGGGAAAGGAAGTCCCTTTCCATCTTAAGAAGGAGGGTGCGTGGAAAATATTTATCGAAAAACATCTTCCGGAATACCTTCCATTCCAAAGCCTCGATCTCCTCCTCAGGCTTCGTATTTTTGATCAACGTCCACCATTGATCAGCTTCACCCTCCATACGATAAGCCGCCAGGAGAACCTTCTCTTTTTCAGAGCATTGGAGGATGGAGAATGTCTTTTCAATGGAGTTGATCCATTGTTCAGCAATCGTGGGATCGGATGATCCACTAAAAGTAGGAGGCCTTTGTCTCATGAAGCTTTCAATAGCGACTTGTTCTTTCTTAGGGGGGGTTGAACATTCCTCTTGACCAGTGTTTCTATTCAAAACTTGAGTTAGCTGAGAGAGAAGCGTGACAAAGTTCGCGATTCCCGCTCCCATTGGATTGGGCATCTCATAAGTACAATCATCACACTGATCTTCACAATGGTTGTTAGCCTGAGTTCTCCTATTACCGGCCATTGCCTGGAATAAAAGGAAGGTTAGGGGTAACACATAAAGGGTAATCCAAAGACAAAAGTTGATGACTTATAAATAAACTTTAATCTCTTTAACTCATGAGTCTATAGGATTCAATCCAGGCTTTTCATGATCTTCCTTCTAACATATATCCTTAGGGGAATTTTTACCTTAATAAGGGTTCATACTAAGATTGTGAATTTATCAAAACATATCCCCCGGGAGTGTCATAACCAAGAGTGCAGCAAGGCCCGTTGTCGTGCACTAGTTCCCGTTCGATTCTAGCTCAAAGCGGTGTTTTCGGGTTTTACCCCTAGGATACATCTGTGCCAGAGCCGCCTCTACCTGCTCGTATCCAGACAGGGATGTATTTGTTTGATAAACCACTTACTTAGTATTTACCAAAACTTAGGGATGTTTTTATTATGATTAGTCTTGTATCTAAGTCTTTACTAGGGTTTCCTAATCCCAAAAATAACTAAACCTATCCTCTGATACCAACTATGACAACCCTGCTTTTTATTACAACTTAAACATGCTTTATTACATAAAACTTCACTTGATACAACAAAGAAGATCGAGAGGTTTAGTGTATTTGGGGCTTAGGATCATTACATAAAAACTTTAAACTTGAAATACAACATCCTTATTGAAAACTTCCTTTACATGACCACTACATTCCTTCGTACTTAGCATTGCATGGGATAACCTGAGGACATGCATAAGAAAAGGGTGAGCTATAAAGCCCAATAAGGGAGTACACAATGAATAACATGAGGAGTACAATACATGTTAGGAAATAGTCATATCAATAGAGCATAAGAGAGACATGAACATTAAGGCATGATAAAGCATGATAATCATAACATGGAAATGTGGCAACAACACTTAACATTGAATTAGCATGAGCCAAGGCTCATTGCACATGGAGCATGAGTAAACCCTCATTGAACTTGAAGCACGAGTAAACCCTCATTGCACTTGAATTAGAATGAGTCAACACTCATTGCACATGACGTATCATGATACTATACTTTACCCAATGCATTGGAGCGCTATAAAGGGCGCACCCTTCTTAAACATTTCATTTCATGCATAAGTGTGCCACATGGATCATAAAACATAGATTCATAAAACATAATCATTTCTTCCACGATAAAGGAAAGTGGAATTCATACATGAAACTTTATAATCAATATGTAAATGTGCATAAAGGTGAATACCCTTGATGGAGAAATGGTCATGGTATTCACTACACAAAGACATTGGCTTAGAAAATCGGTGCGATTTCGGCAGCGTAACGGCGTGACATAAGAATTCATAAAAAAGGTTGATGAGAGAGAAATGGGTTCCTCATCATATTTACATGTAATGGACAGTAAGGAGATCATATATATACATGTCCCAACAATAGAAATGGAATTTAGATTCATGATACAAAAGTATTGCTTGAATGTAAAAGAAGAGAGAGAAGTTCCTTTCGGAATTTCGGCATAGTAACGGGTGTACATGGGAGGAATTTAATGAGAGAGAAAGGGTTCTCCCATCATTCAAACAATAAGAGGGCAGTATGGGGGAGGTGCGAAACCATACCCCAACATTCATAATTGAAATAAAAAGAGAAATACAACTTAAAGAAAATTGAAAAAAAAATTAGAAAGGAAGAAAACCCCTTACTTGGAAGTGTGCTTCCAAAGGCTATAGAGAGGCTTGTGAGAGGCTTCTTGGGAGCTTGGGGCACCTTGAGAGGATTCTAGAGAGATTAGGTCAGAGGTTGGACGAACTTAAAGGGATTTGGGTGAGGAGGAAGTGGGAGCTTGGGTGGGTTTATATAGGAAAGGTGAGAGAATTCTTTATTATTTAGGTTTGGGACCCCTTATATTAAAATAATCCAAACCACAAACCATACCATGGTATTTGCCCATGGTTTCTGGAAAAGGAAAGAGGAATACAGTATTTTACAAGGCCAAGGTCCGAACTTTTTAAAAAATTAGGGTTGCTTATGTGGAGGTGAGTCACAATCCCATGGAAATTAATTTAAAAAGGCAAAGTGTTGAATAAGTCTTGAGGGCTCCATTAATGCTTTGAAAAGTGAGTCAAACAAACCCAAAACCTCATTATTTTAATGATAAAACACATATTGGCCGAACATAAGGATTATGGTATTTTATTACATCACCATTGGGTCATTATGATGTCATAAAACACATTATATAATTAAATGGTATTTAATTTTTACCCAAAACTTTGACTGTCTCAGAAAATTATGAAAAATTCACCGTTGGATAATTTCGACGTCCTGATTCCAAAAATAATATTTATTTTATCTAAATAATTTTCTAAATATGTGAATTTTTACTTTTAAAATAAAAACCGACATTTATAAAAAATTCACGGGTTTTGACAGAAATGGCTTTCAAACCTCAATAAAAATTTTAATTGCATTCATAAAATTACAAGATCATTTATATTTAATAAAAATTAATTTAATATTACTAATAATATTTTATTAAAATATTATTTAATTCAAAAATCCTTTAATTTAATAAAATATAATTCTTAATTAAATAATAACTAAAAACACCGTTTGTACTTTAAAAACTAATTACAATGTATCAAAAATGACTAGAAATTATATTCATTATTATATACAAAAATAAAATAATGTACATGAACATGGTGCTACTTATTTGTTACATAACCCCTTAAAATAGCCACATAAGACCTAAGGGTAAGGTGTGCGATGGTGACAGACTCTTGGGGTTGCTCGGATAACATCACTCGAGTGGTAATCTCTATCAACTTCCATTTTTCCCGTAGACGATCAAGTTAGAGCTTGACTTGATGAAGCTCAGCTTGGGCTTGGTCAAGGTAAAAGCCCAAAGATGCCACCTCCTTTCCGAGCTCCGACAAATGGGCTGCGTAAGGGGCAATTCTACTCGATGAGGCCATCGCTTCCTTTGTCTGAGTAGAAAATTGGTTCGTTAAAGCCTTATATTTAAACTACCCAGATGATCACTGTTCAACGGCTATAAAAGTAACGGTCACAAATCTTAACATTAAACTAAAGAGGTTGACATCTTATAAAAACATTTTTTTTTTCCTAAAGAAACATTTAACTGGATCAAGAGGGATTTTCCATTAATGAAATTTTGGGTCGTTACAAAAGAAGTTTGTATGGCCAAATTAAAAAATGGTCGATACTCTGTCCAACTGTTTCCACCTCATTTGTAGGTATTGGTACCCTAGCTGATCTATCTATAATATCTTGTATAGTGACCCTCTGATTCTCTACCTCTAATTTTTGATGATGAACTGTATCTCCTATAAAATATACCAACCCATATGCTACTATATGATGTTGAGAATCATCAACATACAAATTGAAATAATTAGGAAGTTGAGGCGGAGGTGTAGGATAAAAAATGGGGTCCACAGGCTGAGGTGGGGGAGTGGGAGCTACTAGCGGTGGTGGAGGATAAATAATGGGGTCTGCAGGGGGAGGTGGATGAGTGGGAGCTGCAGTCTGAAATTGTCTTTTCATTTCTGCAAACATAGACTGCACCGACTCTCTAATCTTTTCCTCCATCGTCGCATTAATATTATGAACTTCAGCCTCCAAGGATTCTATTTTTTTATAAACCCCCTCAATGTTAGAATTTGAAGAACGTGGCAACACTTTTCTTACTGATACACCTATCGGATATCCTCTTACACGACCAGTATGTTCGGGCCTTCCCAATGCTGCAAATAAAATATCTTCCCTCCTAGTAGCTATAAATTTCCCCTCTGAACTCTGCTCCTCAAGAGAGTCCTGTATTAATTAATTGAACATTTCTGTAATGATTGAAATTATATGAAGAAAATAGTTAACTTAAATACATAAAATAGATATCTCACAATCCTCTCAGCTACGATTCTCGATTATTCTGAAAGATATTGCCCTTTTTTCCCCTTCTGATCTCTCTTCCATTTTTCATGTCTATATGGAGGGGATGGAGGGGACACCTCTCCAGAGCTTGAAGACTCAACTCTGAGTTGTTGAAATATTTCTGCCATCATATGTTCTTCCAATAATGCATACCCTACCCGAGATAAACTATGAGGGTATACATTTTTAGATTGGATCTTCTGATGATATTTCCTTATTTTCTGTAATTTAAGAATAATAAATCATTAAAAAAACATTAATAAAATCATTTATATAAGAAACTTTATAAAAGTTTACATTGCCCTTACCAGAAATGACTCTTTTCTTATACTTTCAAAAAATTGTCTCCATGTGCCTTCATCTATAATAGGATATATATACGACATGGATTGGCATGAATCCTATGACCATAAATGTAATCAGATGAGAGGGTTGATTTGAAATCCCACCATCTCCTAGCAGCCAGTGATAAGCATTTCTTCCTGACTCCTCCAGTGTCAGGAATATCAAATGTCATCTGATAGAGAAGAGTTTGAACATATTATATATACTAGAAACATTAAAATAATAGTCAAACAATGACAAAAGATCTTACAAAAATCGTCTCCCACAACTGAGAGATAATGACTTTATCCACACTTCTCCAATCATCATACTGAATGCTTACTTTTCTCTTAGCCTGAGTTGGTAAAAAACTCTTAAAATCTTTTGCATTCGGACCTCTTGGAATATCATCATCATCAAACTCAACGACTATCCTCTGATCCTGCATACGGGCAACTGATAATTTTGGAAAACGTGTGCAGCCACGTTTACCAACCTTTGAACTCTTTTTCGTAATAGGAGCCTGTGAATGTTCATCCCCAGAGGTATGATCAGCAATGTGATCCTCTCCAGAATCATGTGGTTGATCATCTGAATGATCTGTCATTATCCTTCAAATCAAAAAAACAAACGTCCATTCACAAATATACAAATTCAAATATTTTAATAATACTATAATCAGAAAATAGAAAAGTGTACTAAGTTACATAATAGTAAACATTGGTAATATGGTAAGCATGTTAAACAATGGGTAAAGATGGAAAACATGGTCAAGATGGTCCGCATGGTAAAAATGGTAAACCTGGAAAACATGGTAATCATGGTAAAGTAATTGTCAGTGAACAAAAATAATAGATATATAATTCATGTAATGGTTATAAACATGATAAAGTAAACTAAACAAACTTAAAACAAACAAGAATATATACTTTTTTTTGTTTTAAAACATGTTTTAATAAATAAAAAACATACAATATCTAACATTTATGGAAAAAATAAATGTAAACAAGAAATAAACAAATGTTACTTGTAATTTTAGAAATGTACAAATGGATTGTTTTCCCAAATTCCTTCTTTGTGATCATTCCTTATGGCACAAACAATGTCTTCAACATGATCATCATTATGTTCTGTTAATCTTTCCATGGAAGTAGGGATCTCATATAAATCAGCATATTCATCAATTTCATCCTCACCAACATATTGTTTTTTCCCTTGTAAAAAAACAGCCCACTGCATATCTGATTGATCTAATACATAGAAAATTTGTTTTGTATGTGTTTCTATTATAAAATAATAAGTTGTGTCTTCCAATATATTCATATTAACAAGTGACATTACAAATTCATCGTGTCTGACACTGTTGTTACTGTTAAACCATTTACAGTTAAAAACGGTACCATTAATTTTAAAGTAATCAGCCTCCCATATGTCTTCAATCACTCTATAATATGCACTTGATGAAGAAATTGGGTTCTTTTCATAGCACTCGAAAAATGCATTGCTTCTAGAAACACCAATACACCACTATTCTGAACTGCACTTCTATTGTCCTGAGCTTTCGTATGAAATGTATAACCATTAATGTCATAACCGGACCATGTTATCACATTTAAACATGGACCACCCACTATCCATTTTAATGTCTCTGATACATCTGATCTACCAAGCAACGTCTTTTTAATCCATGACAAAAAAGTTTTGTTGTGCTCATTCAAAATCCACATTTCTTTCTTCTTTGGATGACATTGTTTAAACTCATTAATATGCAATGTGATATATGGTTAAGCATCAGATATGCTATTCAAGATGTATGATTCTAACTTCTTCATCTGTTTAGCTGACAATAATTTGACTTTCATGCCGCGAATCCCCTTTCCCACATTATTAACTTATTCATGGAGAGATGGAGGCAAACCTATGTGTTGGGCCGCAACCAAGTAGCTCGTAAAAAACTCTTCTACCTCCTCAGAAATATACTTTTCAATAATGGAGGCTTTAGGTAGATATAGATTTTTAACATACCCCATTAATATTTTCATATGCCTTTCAAAAGGATACATCGAACGAAGATATACAGGTCCACAAAGCTTTATTTCTCGAACCATATGAATCATTAAATGCACCATTATATCAAAAAAAAGTTGGAGAAATATACATTTCCAATTGACAAAGTATAAATAATGCATCCTTTTCCAAAATGTTCAAAGAATTCACATCAATCGCCTTGTTACAAATTTAATTGAAAAAAGTACACAACTTCATTATAGTCTTTCTGACACGATTGGGAAATATTCCACGCAATGCAACTGGTAGAATTTGTTGCATCATGACGTGATAATCATGTGATTTCATACCTATCAACTTCAAGTCCTTCAATGAGACAAAAAATTTTACATTATAAGAATAAACTTGAGGCACTTTGGTATCATGAAGACACTGACAGAAGCTAATTTTCTCCCTCTTCTATAATGTATGACAAGCCGGGGGAAGAAATGGTCATCTTCCTTTATGAGTGGGAGCTAACTCCAAACGTATTCACATTGATAGTAAGTCTAATCTTGCATTCAACCCATCTTTAGTATTTACTTTAATATCTAACAATGTTTCAATCAAATAATCACATATACTCTTCTCCACGTGCATGACATCAATATTATGTTTAACTTCATGATACCTCTAATATGTTAGCTCATAAAAATTGACCTTTTCTTCCAAATATGTCTATCATTACCAGATTTCTATGTCATTACCAATGTCACATCAAGGGTTTTCACCCTCTCAAAATATAGATCAGGGGATAAAGGTTTTGGAGCAGTATCAAATTCTTGTGAGCCATTGAATGCCTTTTTTTAGTCTTCTTTAAGGGTGTTCCATAGGCAAAAACTTTCGATGACCCATGTACATTGTTTTCCTCCCATGATGCAATTTACAATATGACATCTGTTGTTCGCAAACTAGACATGCTTTATGCCCTTTAACACTATATCCAGAAAAATTTCCATATGCTGGGAAGTCATTTATAATGAACAGAAGCACTGCATGCAGTTGAAAATATTCCATTTTATAAGAATCATACACCCTAATACAATCAGCCCATAACATTTTCAAATCATCAATCAACGGTGAAAAGTAAACATCAATATCATTACTGGGTTGCTTTGGACCAGAGATCATTATACTAAACGTGACATATTTTCGCTTCATACAAACTTCAAGAGAGAGGTTGTAAATTACCAATAAAACAGGCCATGAATCATGTGTGATACAGAGGGTTCGGTATGGATTCATTCAATCTGTGCACAACTGTAGTCTGAGATTTCTAATTTCATTTCCAAATGTAGAATATTGCACATCAATTTTCTTCCATTGTGGAAAATCAGCTGGATGATGTATTTTTCCATCACATACCCGCTCTTCAGCATGCCATCTTAACCTTTTTGCATCATGTGAATTAGCAAATAAATGTTTGAAACGATTAATTATAGGAAGATACCAAAATACCTTTGAAGGGAGCTTTGTAATCTCTACACCAACCTGTGATTTTTCTTTCACCTTATACCGTGATGTCCCACATTTAGGACACTCTGAAAGAAATTCATATTCCTTCCTATATATAATGCAGTCATTCGGACAGGCAGTATTTTCTTGTATCCCAATCCCATCGGGCATAATATTTTCATAGATTTGTAATGTGAATCTGGAAGATCGTTATCTTTTGGAAGAATGTCTTTCATCAATTGTAGCATCTCTGTAAAACTTCTGTCACTCCATCCATGTTTCGCCTTCAGGTTAATCAATCTTAACACCGCCGAAAAAACCGTAAAATCTATACAACCAGCATATAATGGTTTTTCAGCATCACCATATAGACGCGCAACTATCGGTTCAATCTCAATTTGTTCTGTTACAATATCGCGAATCATTTCTTCAATTCCATCGGAGTTACCATCTGGTGAATCATCAGCAGCAGTGACATTCCATCTAGTTTCACCATTCCAAATCCAAGGGTTGTAACTCAGATTAAAACCATTACAAATCAGATGATCTTTTATCTCTCTACTTTTCAACTTATTCATATTCAAAAATTTCAGGCATGGACAGAAAAAAATGTCACTAATTGGAACATTTCCTTTTGAAAATTCCAAAAAGGCATCAACACCTTCCTCAAATTCATTGCTCATTCGATGTTCCATAATCCAACATCGACTCATTATTAACTATATCAAATATCAACAAAAAATATATATTTTTAAGATAAGACATATATATGTTTATCTGAAAAAAAATCATAATTTGAATGTAAATCAATTTAAAATATAAAACAAATCTATGGGTATTTAAGAAAATATGCTTGAATATTATTTTTAAAACAAAATATAGTTAGATATAAAAGTTTTAAATTTCATTGAATCAATGAAAACCACGCCTCCTACATAGTTGATAGAAAATTGGAGAAAATAGAGTAAACATGAGAATCACCCCCACCCCCCGAACAACCCCCAAAACCCTCTGGAGAGGCCCCCACCCCCTTGGACAGCCCCCCACACCGACCCACCGCCTTGGACCACCCCTGGACACCTCGAACCCTCTGGAAAGCCCCCCATCCCTCTAGACAGCACCCCCACCCCTCATGGACACCACCCCCACCCCTACCCCTTGAACACCCCCTGGACACCCACAACCCTCTGGACAGCCCCCGCCCCCCGGACAACCCCCAAAACCCTCTGGACAGGCCCCCACCCCCGTGGATAGCCACTCACACCCACCAACACCCTTGGACACCCCCCCAGACACCACCCATTTCCACATCTTTGATATAACATTTTTTTTTAAAATGTGAAATTATTAAAAACGTTTCATGAAATATGATGAAGAGTCCAATCGTATTTATTATGAAATTTTTCTTACTAGAAAGGGTCTTAGTATTGGATAGAATAGTAAATAAAGTGGCATAAAACAGCAATATAATCCTAAAAAATGCATATAATCTAGCTTAAATATTTGAATTAATATGTTTGTAATCAACCATCAAATCCAAAAGGTGTATGAGAGAACAATTAGAGAAAAACTGGCAATGAGAGATCATAGTCATTGAGGGGGGATGGTGTCAAAGGAAACACAAAATCAAATGAACCGAGACCAATTTATGATGTAATCCATGAAAATGAAAAACCTACATCAAATAAAATCGTGAAACATAAAAAAACAAACAAATACCCATTTGAAATAGAATCTAGTATCTTGATTCAGAAACTCTAAAAAATAAATAAATCACTATCTCATTGATTGAATCCTGAATTTCTAAAATAGAACAATACACTGGTTTCACTTTGGATAGTGGTGCAATTATTTGTTGTACTCGATCATCAATTAGTTTTGTGACATAAAATCAAAAAATCTTGTGAAATACATATAAGTAACATTCATTATTCAAGTTCACATTTTTTTGTAAAATTAACCATGTCTATATTATCATTAATAAAAAACATTATCATTATTCTCAACTAAAATCATGAGAATTGTGATATTCCAATTTTTATAAACATATATTAATGATGTTATGATAGAGTTTATCATAACTAATAATATAAAAAACAGTATACTTATCTATATTAGAGTCCTATAAGACAAAATGGATGGATGATATTTCTTTGACATTTATATTTTTAATGGGATATAATGATGTTTAATACTTCCCAGAAGGGTGAAATTATAAGGGAGTTTAGTGTATTCTAAAAATAAAAATTGGGTAAAAGTGAATTTGCTTCCATTAAGGAAAAAAAAGGTTTATCATAGATTTATTATACTCTATTAGGGTGAATGATACATATTTATTTTATTATGTTCCATTAAAACACATGTGTAAATATTTATTTTAGTTCAATTAATGAGTGATAAATGGTTTACATTAATGGTTTTTGTTTTCTAAAAAAATGACATCTTCAATATGGATGATTGATTCCTATTCTATGATAAGACACTCAACAAGGATGATTCACTATATATGATGATAATTTCTTTTAATTCTCTAATCACATAAAAATTATTGGTTATCCATCTACAAAATTTTTAGATGAACCTGAGCATTAAATGAAATATAGGATAAAAGGAATGGATGAATCAACCATACCTCAAATTTCTTTTTGATAATGAAATTCAAACTGGTCAAATCAGGAAATATTCCAGATCTTTCTTTAATCCCACCATAGTCCTTCAATATATAACCCCAAATATGTTTCCAATATAGGAGGATTTTGAGTCATTAAATGCAAGGTAATATATCAAAATTTGTTTTATAAAGAAATACAAAAACAAGACACTCAAGGTAAAAATGACTATCTGGTGCCAACGATATTCAAAAAGATGTAATAGGGTTCTAAATGGAAGAATCTAAGCTAGTTTAAACAAAATAATTGCAAAACATAAATATATACTATCCGAAAAAAAAAACGAACGAAATAAATTTGTGGAAGGCTTACTTGAGTGTTGTGAGTTGAGATGATAATTCCGAGGAGAGTAAAGATGATAAACGATGAAGCCAAAATGAGTTTAACGCAGGTCAATCGACGAGCTGATTAGGGTTTACCGCGCGAGAGAGACGAGCCGGTGGACTGTCGATCGAAAAATCGTAAATGACAGTCCACAGGGCATTAATTTTTTAAATGTTTTATAACATCGGTTATATAATAACCGACTTTATAAACTATTTTTTAAATTTATAACATCGGTTATTTTAAAACTGACGTAAAAACCCCCAGCACTTTGGTTTTTTACGTCGGTTATTTTATAACCGACGTAACAAACCCCCCGCACTTTGGTTTTTTACGTCGTTTATTTTATAATCGACGTAACGAACCCGTAGATAACTCATTTTTTATGTCGGTTATTTTATAACCGATGTAAAAAACCCCCCATGCTTTGGTTTTTTCCATCGGTTATAAAATAACCGACATAAAAAACGCCTTGATATCTCATTTTTTACGTCGGTTATCAAATAACCGATGTAAAAAACCCCTGTTCTTTGATTTTTAACGTCGGTTAATTTATAACCGATGTAAAAACCGAACACGCACGATTTGTAACGTTGGTTATTAAAATAACCGACATTAAAAAGCTACCCAATTCATTTGTTACATCTGTTATAAAATAACCGACGTAAAAAACCATGTTTCACAGATTCTCACGTCAGTTATATATAACCGACGTAAAAAATGGTGACGTAAATAACATTTTCTGCACTAGTGTTCGCAGCCATATGAGATCGTTTTCCATGTTTTTAACCCCCCCCCCCCCGAAGCGTGTTCTTAAAGACATTGATATCTTTTCAAAACTACATATTGAGTAATTCTGAGTACACTACATGCCAGATGGATGTACTGTCTGATCACAAAAAACATAATTAATTAAAACACACTTTTTCATGGATTTCGAATCAATTCTAATAATTTTCCTATCCTTCTGACCCTTATACTCAAATATTAGTGTTTCAAAACACTAAAAATTAATTAACAAGCATGTTAAGAAAACCAAAACTCAAATTAACATGGATTCAATATCTGCAATTTAAAATCATTTTATTATATATGTCTCATCATTTCACAACCCTATGTAACTGCATTTATGGTTTTTGATTCCCAGACACACATTTTAAAAGATATTAATATCTTTTAAAGATGATTATTGAGTCCATCTGAGAACACTGCTTGTCAGATGGATGTGTTTTCTTATTTTACACATAAAAAATAATTCATCCACATTAATAAAATTATTTATCGTCTTTTAGATGTCATTTCATATTAAATTAATCATTACACACATAATTTAGGTTTTTAAAACACTAAAATCATGTTTTCGCGAATCTTAAGAAAACCATTACATGGATTGATATAGTGAAATTATCAAAATTTCATAAATATTTTTGTAGTCACTTTTATTTGATTTCATGTACATGTAACATTGTATTCTTGGATTTAACCCCCTGAATCACAGTTTAATGACTTTGATATCTTTTAGAAATTCATATTGGATCATTATAATTACAACTTAAGTTGGACAGATGTGTTTTTCGTTCGTAAATTAAAAAAATAATTCAATCATTGTTTTGAATTATTTAAAATTAATTCGAGTTATTTATTATGGCTGTCATTGATACATGAATGTTTTAGAGTTTTAAAACACTAAAAAATGCTTACATGTATCCCGGGATAATCATAACTATGATTGAAATTATTTCACATTCTACATTTGAAGAATAAATATATGTTCATTTTATTATGATTTCAAAAACCTTCAATGTCATTTGTTTTGTTTCGATAACCTAACACACATTTTTATAGATATTGACATCTTTTAAAACTAATTTTTGAGTCATTATGATCACACTACATATCATATTGATTTGGTGTCTAATCATACTTGTAAAAAATAATTCATGGATTTTTTCCATGATTTGACATCAATATGAGGCCATTTCCAATGGTTTTGACTATTAAAGGCTTGTTTTAGTGTTTTAAAAAACTAAAAACTTGTTTATTGGCATCCCAGAAAAAATAAAATAGATATTGTTGTCGAACCATTCCCTAAATTTCAAATATTAATCTATATTGTTTTCTGATTATTTTATATCCCTCTAAAATATTTTTTTTTTGTTTTTGACTCTTTGATGCATATTTTAAGGACATTAATATCTTTAAAAAATTTTATTGAGTCATTCTTAGAACTCAAAAGTTGGAAAGACATGTTGTCTTCTTTTACATGTCAAAAAAATAATAACATAGTATCCCCATGATTTCCTGTCAATTTGAGGTCATTCCCATTGGGTTTTACTCTTACACACATGTTTTACGTGTTTGAAACATTAAAATCATGTTGAAGGAAACCCTGATAAGAATATAACTTGGATGGATGGGGAGTTAGTTCCTATGTTTGAAAAAAAACTATTTTCATTTTTTCCTTTTATTTCAACTCCCATTGATATCATTTTTTGGTTTAGAACCCCCAGTTTCTCATATTTAATGAATTTGATATCTTTTAAAACTACTTTTTATGTTATTCTATGCACCCCACATTCTAGATTGACATTTTTTCTCCATGTACATATCACTAATAATTCTACCAAATTTTTCTCATTATAGTACAAAAATACGAGGTCGTTTCCTATGGTTTTGAAAAATTACATGAATGTTTTAGTGTTCTTAAAAACTAAAAATGATTTTAGTGGAATCTTAGGAAAACCATAAATCATATTTTCAGGGCATTGATTCATAAATTTAAAAAATAAATCTATAGTAATTTTTTTATGATTACATGTTCTTATAATTTTTTTCATTATTTGTCCCCATGAATCATGTTTTTATAGACATTGATATTTTTTAAAACAACTTAATTAGTCTTTTTAAGAACACCAAACATCAAATGAATGTGTTTTATTCACAAAAATATCATAATTAATTCATAAAAATTTTCCACATGTTTTAAAAAAATTATATTTTATTTCACCTGATTTATATGGTTACATACACATTTTAGTTTTTTAAAACACTAAAAACTTTGTTGTAGGTATCCTAAGAAATCTATAACCTAGATTGACATGGTGTCATTTCTTACATTTTAAACATGAATCTAGGGTAATTTTATTATCATTCCATGCCATTATAATGTTTTTTTGTTTTGACCAATTGACACACATTTTTAAATACTTTGATTACTTTAAAAACAGTGTATTGAGTCATTTAATGAACACAACACATTGGATGGATATGTTTTCCACTCATAAAAGGAATTAATAAGTCAACCATTGTGTTCCCTTGATTACACATCAATCTATGGTTGTTTTATATGGGTTTTCCCATTTTCACTCACATTATATATTATTTTCTCTTACCATCATGAATTTCATCATTCACATTATAGACCCTCTTTAATTGTGAATCCATGATAAGTGCATCATTCCCTCCATGATCACTAGTATGGATCAAGTGAGGGAAGTTAAAAGAATTAAAATGTTCCGAATCTTTTATTATACTAAAATTAATGCTAACCGACATTCATTTGAATAAAAAATAAATAAAAAATTACCATTGTAACATAATTATATTATATCCATTATCCTTCCATTGAATCATACCTATTCATGTGTAATTACACCACTATTTATCATTTTTAAGAGTTCTTCATGTTAAATTGTATGATACTAAATTCCATGAATATTGAAGGAATTGAATTTATTATCCCCCTTTAGAGGACATCATGTTATAAACTTCGAATAATTTGATATTTTATCTTAATTCTCAAAATTGATTATCTATTAAATAATATATAATGTGTTACTTTTAATAATAAAAAATAAGTATTCCTTAATAATATAAATATTTGTGTATACTTATATGATGGGTGAACCATTCAATAATTTACTAACTAACAAAAAAAATTTAATTCTATCTCATTTTGAGATCCACCCATTTTCATCTTCTTTTAAATCTCAATTTTTCAATAAATTGATCATCAAAAAGTATATTTACTTGATCATATCTATCCCCTTATAGTAAATCCAATTCGATCATTGTAAAATTTGATAACTTTCCAACTAGTCATTGAATAGTTGGAAATATTTATTATTGGTTTTCAAAATGAGAATTATTGGAGATATTTTCACCACCTCAAACATGATTGAATATAGTCTTAATCACTTCCAAATACATAGAAGAGAATTCTGATCACTCTTTTCCTATGAAAATATTATAAATAGTGCCTTATTGTTGAGATATAGTCAACACATACGACTTCAAATTACCTAAGTACAAGATGAAAATTATAAGAAATATATATATATATAATTTTATAATTATTTGATAAAATTTAATTCATCAAATGAAATAAAAAAAATTGATGTACCTATAAAATTGACACATCCATTGATAGTGTGCCGGTACACTCTGTATACCTTGTTTAACAAAATCAATAGTCGTATGAATCATGATAGTTAAAACTGAATGGATAAACAACATCTTAAAATGATAAGGTGTTAACAAAATTATTTCTAAAAGATTATAAAGATTAGTTGGATTTAGTATTTTTTCCAACATAACTCTTAAGAAGGTAATAAACTCAACTATAAATATAAATATTTTTTTGGGAAATGTATTTCAAAATGCCAACAACAAAAACTACTCCATCAGAACATGTGAGTCATGACTATTCAATCCATGTAACATATATTTTTTTAAGTCAAAACACCATGAAATGATAATTTAATCTCCATATTGAACATTTAAATTATTTAAAGATCTATGAAAAACATCTTTCTCATGATTTTTCATTGTGAAAATAACCAAAGTATAAATTCCATTATCATTATTCCACAAACCACACTTCAAATTTTTGGATTCCAAATCCTTACAAGCATTAAGGTGGTCCATCGAATTAACACACATAATAGGAAATGTAAAAAATACATTATCATGTTTGTTATTATAAATATTGACTATGTTTAGATTGTGATGTATCATAATAAACTATCAATAAGGCTGTTTAAAAAATATAGTCATTTTCTAACACGGTTAACTTCTAGTTGCTTCAGATAGTATACGTCATACCCTTTTACCCTTTATTAATCTGATTACATTTTCCAAATTCTAAAGTTTCACTCATTTTTTTATAACATTTATAATCTAGATAACACCCCAGGTGACTCTCTTATTTCAATATCTCCATTATATTGTGTCTTGGTAAACATTAATTTATGAGGAACACTAATAAATTAGTGATGACCCAAAAAACACAATTTTCTACAAAGAGGAAATAATTGATGTCAAAAATCAATATTATAAACTGAATAAGACATAGAAGTATTTTTTACAATTGAATATTATTCCATGTCTAGAATAGTATCTAATGTTTATCATTAAAGGAATATGCATTTTCAATATATTTATCATTGATTCATAATTTTTTCCCACACTATCAACCCATAATTCTCATAATTATTTAATTAGAGGTTGAAGGAATACATCAATGTCATTTCCAAGAATTTTGATTCTATGAATAATCATCAAAATAATGAAGGAATTATTTTTCATACAAATATATGGAGGTAGAATATACAGGATCAAAACAATTATTCAAATTCTATAATTAGTACATAAATTACCAAAAGGGTTAAAACCCTGAAAGAGTAATCTTAAAGATATATTCCTTGGATTCTTATAAAAATGTATATATAATTAATCAAACTCATTCCCTGATGTTGAATAATTTTTATGTCTCATAAATCCATAATTTTTATCATACTGACATGCCACTTCTTATCATATTTAGTCTTATATAACATGAATAATCTATCTATGCAAGGTTTTAGAGAAACTATTATAATACCTATGTGGGAATTTTCATCTTATGCATCTTCCATGTGATTCAAGCATTTCTATTATCACTGTTTCTCATTAAATTACATTAAATTTTCTGACATATTATGTATTCCTATTTATCATACTCTTAATAAAAACATGCAATTAGTACGACTTGCATGTATTTTGTATAATAAAGTCCTTGTTTTTAAATGATTTTTTATCTCATATAATGATGTAAATAACAATGATTCACTAAATTAATCCTGAAGAAACTCTAAAATCAAGAAAAATTAATTTTTAGTAATTCCATAGATACACCTGAAATGATACAACACCCATAGAAAACAACACTGAATACTTGGTACACCCATTATATAATTCTTATATTATATCATCAACTATTTCATATAAATAAATTTTTTATTCACTACAGCTATAAGAAATATTAAACTTATTTGGATCATCTGATGGTTCTATAGATCTATTAAAATCATAGAATTTGTTTCCTAAAAATCAAAATTCTTTATTTATCATATTTTGAACGGAATTCTCCTCTAGTGGGTCCCATTGTGTTTCGTTGATAGGATTGTCATTTTTTTAGTTTAAATAAAATTTAGTTCACCAGAACAAATCTCATATACATATCGATCATGAAACTATTTCAATATCAATTTATCATGTACTTAATTTCTATTCAACCACTCCATGAATTTACAATTGGGAAACCGAAATTTTATTATATCAACCAATGATTGGTTTTCGATTTCATAATATTAAAATTATTCAAATCTATTTTCATAAATAGGTTTATTTTGATGTAAATTAGCCCAAATTTTATCTATACATATTTTATTACAACTCTTATCCCTATACATTCAACTATAAATATATAAATATTTAATCAAACAATTAAAATCACTTCATAACATCACCCAACATCATCATTGACCAGGTTAGCTTCTTTATTTGTTAGATTACAAATTTCACATGAAAATGATATAATATTACATGAAAATAATAAAAAACATAAATCAATAAATATTACCCCTTATAATAATGGGGTTAGATATCATGTAAGAATGTCACTAATGTGAAGCATGGGAAACAGAATGCATGGAGGTTGAGTGTATGATCTCAGAAATTTCTGACGCATACCTGGAGAGGAGTAGGGGATATCTATTTTAGGAATATAGGAGAAAATAGGTATGAATAAGTGATTAATGTTTTACCACTATCAAGGTTAGTGTTCATAAGTAAATTTGGAAAGGGGCCTCCATCAGGGGGAGAATATATTTCAAGGGGTTATTTCCACATTTGACGGTTGGCATCGATGGAAGGGGATTCATGGGTATGGGTTTCAGGGCCATGGGGTTGGTTTGGTTATGGGATAGGGTTTAATTAAGTTATTTTTAAAATTATATAGATATTGTTTTAAAAAAAACACCGCTAAATTGAAAATTATTTATAATACAATGTCAATTTCAAAAAACCACTACATTAATTTAAATAATAGTCAAATCATTTTACATAGAAATAGTTATAAAAAAATCAATTAATAATTCAATTCTTAGAGTAATGTTTTTTATTTTGAGTAATAATTTTGTGTTTTCCATATAACAGATTTAGATAAATAGTTATCCATTCAAATATCCATGAATCAAAACTTATGTGATTGTGATGACTATATACATATATAAATAAGTGATGAGATGAATTTTATGTCCCATATGAAAATAAAAAATGGTCTTGGGGGATTTTAATGGACTAGATTTAAAAATTTAATGATTTTAATTAATTATATAAATAAAGTATAAATATTAATTATCAAAACACAATATTATGTGGATAATTAAATAATGAACAAATGTATTTTATAGTAGTTTGGTCCAAAGTGGACCTACTCTACTCTTACACATCTCTACACCATGGGCGTTTTATTGTGCACTAAGAACATATTTTTTGGGAATCATAAGCTTTTAAAATACATGACTTTCTAAAAGTTGTATAAACATTAAAACGGAATTTGTTCTGGGTAGTAACAAGCCTTCAAAATGAAATTAGATAATGGGATTCACTACCCAAACAACCCTGCAATTATATTCCAGAAGTCACAAACCAAGAAGTTCTGACTATAGAATCTGGGAGTTACAACTTGAATGTACATGTCATTAGAATATATGAGTCACATCTTGGGATAAAATTATTTTGGTTTGGAAAATCATAAACCAATGTTAGTGTTAATTTGGAAGATATTGGAATAATTAAATAATACTGATGTAGAAATAGATAGATGAGTTTGTAGAAGTATGATGAAGCACATACACTGGTATTGGAGTACTGGAACCGAACATCTTATCATGGTAGTAGTAGTTGAATATATTTTGGTTCACATTGAGATGTACTCCTATAAATGAAACAAATATTGAGTAGTACTTCATTTATTTTCACAACACTTGAAAATAATATATTTGAAAGTTCATGTCAATGGAATTCATCCCAACAATGCATGTCAGTGTCTTATAATCATTGTGCATCATATCATCATTGAATGAGTCTCAAATACCTTTAAATACAATCTATAAAACTCACATGACAATCCATAACTTGGTAAAACAATTCAAATTCAAACTTAATTATTTTATAAGAGTGGTAAAATTACTATTCCAAAATTATCATTGCAAAAAACCTTTAAATTTAAAAATATAAATAATATTTTTAAAAAAATTATGAAATAATTATCAATGAAAAAATATATATTCCTAAAAATTATTCATATAAATACCATAAACATCCCATATATTATTTCTATAAAATTGAAAATTTATTTTTTAAAATTACTTTTCATGTTCAAATAGATGTGTAATTTTTTGAAAAAATGACTGTTTATGAAATACACAAAAATTATTTTTAATAATATTTTTCAATAAATATTAGTTTTGAAATGAATAAAAAATTTAAATATCCCCTATAATATGATTTAAAATATTTTAAAATTTGTACTTTGAATGTTTATATGTCAATGAGGAATAGATTTATTCTCTATTTTTTAAAAAAATACAAAAAAAAATTTTCTCATGGTTTCTATATCATATATATGAATATAATAAATAATAAAATAATTTATAACATATGAAATAAGTAGGTATTAAAGTTAATTATCAAAATAATTATAAAATAGAGTATTATTAAAGTATCTATATTTTTGAAAAATAATAACATATTGCACCAATAATGAGTATAGATCAACCATGAGGTATATATATTTTAGACAATTGAATTTTTTTGATATTATTAAAAGTTTTAAGTTGCTAAAACTTGTTTTTGATCAATATGTCGATGCACTGACCATGTTTTCTTTGGTCAGTTGTCTTATGACCACACAATGGGTCATGATGCCTTATTGACTATTGAATTATCATCATGTTGTACGTTCACATACTGCTTGAAGAGAATACAATTAACAATGAAAAATGAATAATTTATATGACATTATAGAAACATGATATGGAGGTATGTTAATAAGCATTATATATGTGTGAGGATGATGTATACATCATGAATAATGAATGTGAAAGTGATTGTGATGGAGAATTAATAGTCTAACATCTTATGGTATGCTATCATACTTTATATATTTTTTCATATGGTGGGAGGTCATTTATCCATTATCCGCTTTATTTTATGAAAAATCAAATATGTAGTTAACATAATTCAATAAGTAACAAGTATATTACGAGCTCAAAAAAGTTAAACTGAATATAAATAGGTTAAACTTCTTATAGTATGATAAAGACCAGGTATTTTGTAGATTTAGGGTTCACATGTTAAAAATTATACAAGATCAAGGTAGGTTTATATATGAGTTGAGTATTGAAAGTTCTTGTCTTCAGTGTAGGATAAATATTTATAGTTATGGTAGTTTCAACCTTAACACTTTCGGTAGATTCTGTATATGTAGTACATTCATAGTAGTATAATTTTTCTCTATGGGGTAGCATGCCATCGCAACACATGTGATAGGTTCTAGTTTTAGTATTTTTATAGGTGAGAGGCTTTCAATCAGGTCTTTTGATTCTAGGAAATTAAATATGATACAAAATTATTCAATGCATATAACCAAATCATCACATAGAATATCTATTCATGTAGAAACATTTACCATGAAGCCAAATTACTCACAAAGTCAATTATGAAATCTGGAACAATCCTGTCATAATAATATTTCGGAAATATTTTTACCCTCTAATAATTAGATTCTTCATTCAATCGTGTTGAATTATATTTAAATAATTTCACATTATTTCAATAAAAATCAATGAACTCCATAATCTAGATTACATGTCATTATATATCAATGGAAAAATAACTAATATAATCTATAATCTACATAAAAGATAATTTAAATATTATAGGGGATTCAAAACATTTTTATAACATACAAATTTCCATTTCATAATTCCATATGGTTTTAATGAAATACTGATAAATATCTTTTTTCCAATGCAACAAGAGGTGCATAATTCCTTGTTGTATAGCTATTGTTATCTTTTTAAAAGAGTTCCTTACTAAAAATTGAAAACTGATGTATAACTCAAAAAAACATCATACCAAATATGTGAAAATATAGATAAATATTTATGAATTATTATAGTTGAAGAAAACATATATAAATTTTTTTATCTATCTCATTTATGGGGTTCTGATCCACTTTTTTGGGTTAAATGGTTCTAAAAATCATAAATCATGTTTTGCAAACTAGTCTTCTAATGGTTCCTTGAGTTTTGTGACTATTGTGAATAAATTCCATTTCCATAAGTCAAGATATTCATGATTCTTATAGAAGTATATGATTTCAGCGATCCCCTTGTTTACCTTTTTATGACCCCCTCCCTCATTTGTATACTCCACTAATTTTTAAGGACATCTTGTTTGAAAAACCCCCCTGTTCTCAAAGCATCATGTTTATTTTCAATTTTATTTTATGTTTGTTATAGTTTTTTCAATAAAAAATTATTATTATTTTCTATATTTTTTAAATTATGGTTTATAATGTTTAGTTTTAGTTTCAGATAATTTGAAGGGTATTTTTTAAAAATATGATGTTGTTTGACTGTATTAAAATGGTGTCATAATTTTTTAATTTGTATTATGAATTTTTTAGTATTGTTTGTTATAATTTTTTTATCATTGATTTAATTTGGTATGGGTTTTCATTTTTTGTGGTATTTTATTTGAATGAATTATTTTTCTATAATTTATTTAATTTTTTCTATTTTTTGAAATATTTTTTGTTTTTGTTTTAGAAAATTTTAATAATAATTGTTTTAATCCTTATTAATTTTTTATAGTTTTAATAATAATTTTTTTAGTGGATTTTCAATTAGTTAATATTCAGTGAATAGAAAACTAATTCAAACTATTTCAACTAATGAAATTTTATTAATTTTATTATTTAATTTAGAAATATTAAATGTTTTATAATTAAAATAATTTAATTTAAAAACTCTATTCAATTTAATATATGGTAATAAATTAATAATTTATTAGTCAATTTTAATGTTTTTTAATTAAAATAATTCAATATAATAATAATAATACCATTAAATAATTTCATTTAATTTTTTTTTAATTTAATGAATATATCTTAGTACACACTATTCCAATTTTCCATTGATAAATTTATGGTGTGGAAGGAATTCCATGTTGTGTTCTAAAGACTAATAGTGAACTCCATTGCAAACTAATAATTAATATTTTAATATATTTTTTTATTGAATATATATATATATATATATATGACAAGAAAACAATCAAATAAAAAGATGTGTTGTTTGTAAAAATAATTCTTTTTGAGTTCACCAATGTCCGAGTGATTTGTAGAGTTCCATAGTTATTATAAATGTAGGAAGGTTTGGGTTTTACTCTATTTTTATCCAAATGTTTTCCCTAATATTACTTATTATATTCCACATCACTAAGACACTCAAACGAGATGTTTTTATAAATGATTTTGGGATGATTCTTTTTTATTTTAAGGTCTCTAACTTGGTCTATGTTGGATGAATATGTTATGGGTATGTGGATTCTCTCCCACTCCGTGTATAACATAAAATATGAGGCCTATGATATTTGATGTATATAATATTTATTTCTTATGATAACTATAGAAAATTAATTAGAAATTGATGGATTGTTTAATAATTTTTCAAAAATAAATTTAGGTATGTACAAACTAAAAGTTATGATGGGTGGGTCTGTAGCCATATGACGTTGGATAAGGTCTTGTTGATCCAGTCTTAACTATCATGCTAAAATTGGGAAACCAGGGTTATTACACTACCAGGTGATGACTTGTATTTGTGTAATGGGTGGACACTCATGATTTTGATCCATTATGGGAGTCATGATTGATGGGGGATTAATTGGGTTTACTGAATGTGTTTCATATGTGTTGGATTGGGGGAAAATCATTTGTGATTTCTGATACCTTCTTTCTTTACATTCACGATTTTTTCTAGTTATTTTATTACATTTTCATATAAATATATTTGAAATTATTGGGTGATAACTTGTTATTATTTTATTGGAGTGTGTGGGATGTCTCTAGGGATTGTTTATTGGGATGTATACTCAACCATTATATTTGATTCTTAGGTGAATATGAATATATTATTTGTTATGTTATAAGTAATGGTAATGTTTCTTAATTCTCAAGTAGAAAACTATGAT
Organism: Viscum album; assembly: GCA_963277665.1. Lineage (NCBI taxonomy): Eukaryota > Viridiplantae > Streptophyta > Magnoliopsida > Santalales > Viscaceae > Viscum > Viscum album. Next base: position 1,059,076,618 of record OY728120.1, on the reverse strand, counting down.
GTTACTACCTTGGTTTATGGAGTTTAGAGTTTGGAGGCATTCATGTGATGTTTTCTAGAGTAATTAAACCTATGTCACCTTGATATATTTTGGTGTTTTGAGTTATTTTACTTTTGTTTTGAACTTTTATGTTAGTAGTAATAGATAATGGTTTATGCTATTTTTATAAGTTTTATATTGTTTATTCATACATCATATCTTTTCTTTTCCTTATCATTTGATGCTATAGGTGGAGTTCGGTTTTTGGTTAAATCAACCCCCTATGATGTTATATACCCTTTTAATTTATTTCTTATCTTTGGTTTCTAGGGGATAAACCTAAGGATAGTTTAATTATGGTCTATATTAGGCCAATGGGTTAGGTTTGGGATGTAACAAATGGTTAAATAAAGCATCATATATATTGAAAAACTATGTAATGAGTAGGGATTGGAAGGGAATGATGGAAAACAACATTATATAAATTAATATCATATTCATTCTGAATTGGAGAAAAATGCAAGCTTAATGAAAGACCCACATTAGAAAGGAATTTGGGACCACATTAATTATTCAACTAAACCATGTCGATGGTCTACCATTAAATTTTTGGATATATGTACAAAAACATATTAATTAACATCTTGTATCATCCCACCAGATTTTGAAAATTATGAATGTTTTTAATGGTTTTAATATTAATTTTAATAGTATTAAATGAATTATTGATATGGAGAATAAATTTATATCGTAACATTGATCATTAAAGGTTGGGGTGAATCCCCTTTTTCAACTAAAATAAAAACGAATAAATATATAAATAGAGGAGGAGAATGGTGTAAGAAGGTGACAGTACACTCATTTAAAAAAAGCCTGATAAAATGTGAATAAAAAATCATAATCTAACGGATTATAATTTTCATAATCTTGAGTATAGTGAAAATCATCTCCTATTAAGCTTAAATAATTAACCAAAAGTATCTTCTCTTAGACTTACACTATTAATTTGTGATCATAGTGGGCTAAGATGAGAATAATCCTTCCAAGGAATGGAATTTTTTTTGGAGAAAATTAAAAACCCCCATCATCCTTTTGTTTTCCATTAATATATACATCACATTAAATAGAATAACATTATGTGAACCTATAAACCATTTCTTCTTCTTCCAAATATGGCACATCCCCCCTAGTTACATAGAATTCTAGAGGATTTATTATGACCTAGATTAGCTTTTTGTCTTCAAATATTCTATTTTAAATTCACATTTCATTATCCAAAAGATATATCCCTGTGGAGCCATCAATACCAAACTTACCACACACCTATACCTATAATGACAACTAGATATCCTAATCAATATAATATGACATGTTATGGGAAAATATCCATTAATTCGACCTATTCATTTTTGGCTGGTCTTTAACCCACAACTAGTGAACTAGGTATAATGTTATAAGAGAAAGGAAACCCCCATGAGAATCTCCTTATACCTCAAAAACCAAGATGTTATATCCTAAATTTCCTTTAGGTACCTAAGGTATTAAAATATGGACACTTTCAGAAACAACCAAACCAATAGAAGAAAAGGAAGCTCTCGGGAAAACCATTAGAGACCAAGTAACAACAACCCTAATATGCACTGATTCCTATCAAACCTTCCTTTCAGGGGATCCAATATCACTGTAAAATCCGAAAAATATCATGAAATAACCTAATTTGTTATCACGAGTCTTCTATTTCTTAGTTGAATGGTTCTTACCATGGTGGTCTATCTTAGAGGAAGGCTTATCCTATAATTTATAGGCTTATAAAGTTGTTGTAACAATTATATTACAGGCTGAATAAAAAATATATTAGCCAACATCAAATATGGAAATTTTATTTTTATTACTCTTGTTTATGAAAATAAATGAATTGCCTATTTTTAAAAATGGAATATAATTATAAATTGGATTTTATTATTTCTAAATTGTCCTTAAATATTCGAATCATTATTTTAAAACACTAAAAAAATTATTAACATGATTTATAAATTAATTGTCTATAAAACGTTTATGGTTAATTGATAAGTATTTTTTGGATATGTGTGGTTTATCAAATGTTTATATATCAGTAAAAAATTTATTTTTCAGATATTTAAATTTTTAGAGATTTTAAATTAATTGATTAGAAATAGTTTATAATTAATAAAATAAAAATTTATGAAATATATATTAATAAAAAATAAAAAATATGAAATTTCAATATTTAAAATTCTATTTAAATAGTTATATAAAATTCTTTATGATTAATAAATAAATTTTTTTCTATTTGGGATCATAAGTGTAGAGACTCGGTTTCTGGTTTGTATGGCTTCGTAATATTTCTACATATATTTTGAAACCTAGGCACTGAGACATCGCATGATTTTGAGGCCTCGTGTTCCCAGAAATAACTTTATAAAAATATTAAGTATTTTTATACTATTCACATAGAGGAAATGGTATATCTCTCAAACAATAGCTCAAATCCAAAATCTGAGACCATGGATGAGTCTAGAGTATGGCGTTTATCCTAAGCGGTGTATAACCTTTGTCATTGAAAGCCTTCTATAGAAATAGTTATCGATGATGTGACCATAAATAAGATAATAATAAAAAATTATTTTAGTTGGATACTACTTCAGATAACATATTAATGGGGACACAAATTGGAAATCTGAGACCACTATTGAGTTCATAGTGCGATGTTTACCATAGGTGCATCCTCTGGTGAGAGGGTGTGGGAGGTTCGGATTCCACGACCGTTGGTGGGAGACCTTCTGTATCATATAAACATGTCTTTACACAAATTTGAAAGGGATTTTATCATTTACTCCCATGGATATAGAGCTCCTCCTCTACTCCTGTTGGAGAATCATGGATAAAATTTTGGTGGATCATGACGAGATTATAGATTTTGGGGGATTATAACACAATGAATGAAACAAAGAATCCAAAATCCATGTAAGATTTTTCTTTCGTATTCCACATTTCCTTGATCAAGGTTTTGTTTCATGATATTAATTTATTATCATTTTCATTATTTTGAAATCCTTTTTCAATGTCCATATGAACACCGCCATCGACTAGTTTAATTCTTGATTGCTCGTTCTTTGTGTTCTTCATATGTTCTTCACATTCTTTATCGACAAACTATTCATCATGTTGAAATGACATCCAAACGCCAATTGAATCATATATCTTGATGGTTTTGATCGAAGGATTTTGGGTCCATGATGGTTTCGAGTTTTGGGAAGCTAAGTAGGTAGAACATTGAGAAGAAATGACACCAACTTTTTATCATGTTGAAACATCGAAGAATATTTGAGCGAACCTAGTGTCTATATAGATTGAAACCCAATGATCCCGGATATAGGTTCCCTTTATTTTTTCGATCCCCATAGGATTCCCAGTTGAAAATGCAAGGGACCACTGGCCCATGGTGGTCCACAACGGACAGTAGCGGCACGCAGAAAAGGCTATGAGAAGGTGTCATAGCAGGCACACGGGGGTGGATAGAGGCCAAAAGCTGGTTGGGAAAACAGGATGCGTGGTCCGTGGGATGAGGTTGTCGGTCACAAAATGAGGACATAGCCCATGGTTCAGTGAGGTGGATTGGGCCAGATGACACCAGGTCGGGCCGAGATGCTCTCCAGGAAAAGAATTAAACCCCCATTACTCCTAAACGGAGCATCTATTTTTTGTTATGTCTGTGGCAACTTGATACTACATTTGAGATGGACCTTTAAAGTCTAGTTTGGGAATTTTATATTTCAGGCTTCTGGATCGATTTCATGAAATTCCTATATATATTAATAATAATATTATAATTTTTATTATTAATGATTTGGTATGAGTCCTAACTCCTTCATATGATGTTTGATCGACATGCCGTTGGTGGGGTTATGACCCTGAAACATAGGCAGACTTTTAAATACAATTTTTGAGTGCTTAAAATGAAATTGATATGTGGGACCCATGTGACCCAATCTGGGAATTTACTGTGAAATGTGACTTTCTCATCGGTTTTCCATTTTCGACCGATGAATAGCTGATCCACTATGTTTTTCTATTAGAATCGTAATGGTGTGATCTATATGATGTGTTCCAAAATTGAGGAATGGTCCCCATGAAGCATCATTTCTATACGATGCGGAGAGATGTAACTTCTTCACTAAGAGTCGGATTCGGGATAATTAATATTATATCCTATGTGTTTTTTATGAATCGGGATGTTGTTATCTATTTGGTTATATGGGGATATCTGAGGAGTCAAGTCATTAAGTTATGTTTTCTCTTTTTCGAACCAGCGATGAGCATTTTGCACTCATCAGATTTTTGAATGGATGTTCCATGTACTTTGGGAGTGAAGTTGGATGCCTAGAGGTACTAGTGCATAGTTTAATACCTTGGTATGGCTAGGAAAAATCCAGGTGATGAGGATAGGTCACATTTCGTTTGGTTCCCACATACATTGGGTACCATTTTATAAATCTTCTACCTCTCCTATATTCTTCTTTTGGTCTTAGATACTAGCCCATGAGTAGACTAGCCGGAGTGTTTTTTTACATAGAATGTGATGGTTCAATATGTATTGTATTTCTAGATACAATGTGTGATTTTCATAGAGTTATTCCTATTCAAGGCATCCCTCAATGATAGTTATAATCAGGAAGAATAACCAGTGGCTTCTTCTAGAATGGAACCCCCATCGACATGGGTGAGGGTCCTCTACAATTACATCAGATTAGAACCCCCTTAATGGGGTTTTCATGGGTCCTTGATGAACACTAGTGGAACCCCCTTGTGATATCAAGGCACGGGTCCCCGATCTTAAGAGTGGACCACCCAATTGACATGGGTGCGGATCCTCTACAATTACATCCAAGTAGAACCCCTTTACTGGGTAGTGTGTGGGTCCTTGATGACCAATAGTGGAACCCCCTTATGATACCAAGGTGTGGGTCCTAGAACATTAGAGTGGAACCCCACATCAAAATGGGAGTGAATCCTCTATAGTTACTTATGAGTGGAACCCCTTACCTGGTAGGGTGCCGGTCCTCAATGACCTTGAGTGGAAACCCCATGTGATAACAAGGTGTGGGAACTAAAATTATTTAGAGTGTCACCCTCCAACTATGCTAGTATTGATTCCTAGATGACACTAGAGTGTATCCCTCCAGCCAGGCTGGGCATTGGTCCTCAACCTATTCAGAGTGGCACCCTCCAGTTGGTCTGTGCATGGGACCTTAACCTTGAGACAGAACCTCTCGACCATGCAAGGTTAGTTATGATACATTCATTGATGTACCATTGGAATCATAAGAAATAGGGGTGTTTTCCCCACTAAGATGCATCCCTGTGATGTAACCTAAAACCATGCGAGTGATTCAGTGTCTCCCGAAGCGGATAGTATCAAGGGGTTTTGAATGAGCCCCTTTGACTCATGTGTTTAGGAAAGACATGTGTGATGCTAGGAATCATTGATGAATACTATTGGAACTATTGGACACTGTTTTCCTAGGTTGACCTACGAGATGTAGATCCACTTACTCTCTCATTTGAGCCTCTTTGGCGGAGTATATATATATATATATATATATCACGTTTTAGTACCCACTCCTTGGGTATTGGATACTCTACTTCCATGAGAGGTAAAGATGTGTAGGGTATGCCACGTGTTTCCCATGTCTATATTCTCATGGTAGAATGAGTCTACCCTCATACTATAGGTAGCTATGACTTGATTATAAGTTCATATTAACATTATTATTATCACCTTCTATTTGTATGAGTTTACATTAAGTATCATGATGGGTTGAGCTATACTATTTCACAATATCATGTTCTATCTATTGATTTCTTTTTGATTTGTATCTCTTACTACTACCCCTTCACCTTTTAGGGCATCCAACAGAGTATGTTTAAACTCACCCCTACAAGGGCTTACCCACACATATTGTGCCATATAGAGATGATGTATATGTTGATCTTGACATCAGAGGAGCTTAGAGATATGGGGTTCTTGAAAAGAATACAGTGGTCATAGCTTGGGATCTTAGAGAGGGTCTCTCACATCTATTTTAATTTTCTATTTTTAGTTAGGTAGTAACACTTTTCTATTTGGGCATGTATTTTACCCCTTTCGCTTTAAGTTTACATTTATATACCAGTAATGATTATAAGTCTCTGCATGTTTGTTTTACTTTTATATAAGTGTTGTATCTTTTTTTCTTTTTCATATACACATTTACATTGAGTTATATATGTGCATGTGTATATGTACAGAGGCAATGGCCTCCCTGAGTGTGTTTTACCCTCGGGCATGTCACCACACCTAGCCTCTTAAGGTGGGCTTGGGGTAGTTGTGGCTTGAGCCCCATCTTGGATCTAGTCGTGAAAAAGTGGTATCAGATCGATTTCATTCCATCGGATGTTGTTCAGATGATTCCCCTTGAAAGGATTGGTTTGATTTAATGAAAAAATTTCATTATGTCTTGAAAGATTCTCTCTAGCTAGGGAGTCCAGTGATGGCGCAATGGCCAATGTACCCATTCACTAGGACCCTAATTACCGACTTGTTGACTCACCATGGTGATACATTTGTTATAGGTAAATTTGGTAAATTTATCATCTAGGATTGATTCATTGACTATCCTTCTCGAGTAAGCTTCCCATTTTGGTATATATATATATATGCTCATTTGACTATGGTACTCCTTAATAAGTTTCAAGATGCCTCCACAATGACAGCCATCTATGGTACCAGCTCCGGTTCTTGATAAAAAACCAATGAGAAATGAGGCCTCATTTCGTAGACCATCATGAAATCATCTTCTTAAAGGTGGGATGGTAGCCACACCTCCGCCTACTGAGAAATTGTTTTTCCTAGTAGAGTGGGCTACATACGTGTGTAGGCTAAGCGCAGTCTACGAGTTACAGTACTAAAGACTGCTGAGGTTATACGGTGAAATAGATCCTCAAGTAGCAAAGGATTGGATGGAGTCAGTGGTCCACCTCTTTAGGCTTGTTCAGACACCAAAAAATTAGACGATAGCTTTCGAAGCTTGTATTTTCCACAGAATGGCTAGAATTTAGTGGATTTTGGAAACTTAGATGCACTATGAGTTAGTACTCTCATGGGATGACTCATAGTAGTTTTTCCATGAGAAGTAATACCCCTCATGCATAAGCTCCATCCGGATTCAGGGAGCATTTGGATCTTCTGTAGGGAGGGATGATGATGACTGAGTACATAAGTAGGTTCGTAGATGCTACTCGGTACTCCCTGGTCATTATCCTTGAAGGTTACTTCCATGATTGGATGTTTGACGAGGGACTATATTGAGATATCAATTCCAACATAGTACCCTTGTGCATTTACACCTTTGTTGGGGTGCTCGATCAATAACTGTTGATAGAGGGATTTCTATTAGAGGGATACAAGTAGGCTGGAACTAGTAGTGGTCAATCAGAGTTGAGACATTTTCCACAGCTAGAAAACATCTTTTGGTATGGCCTCAGTGTTGGAGGCCTCCCCACGATCAGTCTTAATAAAATGGTCTGGGACAGTGTAGAGAACTAGTGAATCTTAGGGAGGGTCAGTTTTAATTTTGTGATTAGAGGGGTCACATGGCATGAGACTGGACGACCAGAGGTGCTGAGCTTCTTAGGCCAATGGTAGATGGACCACCAATATAGATATAAATTTTTGATCATGGATCTATAATGTAGGGAAAGGGTGGGCCTTAGGGAGGTGGTTCTAGTAGTAGAGCAGGAGGAGCAATGGGTGGTTGAAAACCCTAAAAGATCCTTACACCACCACTACTAGGTGGCCCACGTCACGCTAAAGGAGCTAGTATCTGGGGCCATGGGTAGCTTCATGTTATGGATGTCTATAATCATTCAGTGCATGAGATGATAAGAGGTACACTATGTGTCTTTTCTAAATTTTTCCTTATATGTTTTAGACATTTTTTGATATTCTCATTTCTTCCTACATATTACTGGGGGGTTTTATCGGGGAGACATGGGGTGTTGATGTAACACTTTATCAGTGTTATTTGATATAGATTTGAATGCATGTGGAAGAGGGGCGCTTCCCCCATTGAGATAATGTTTTGTTACGTGAGAAGAATAGTGAGGGAAATTCAATGCTTCCAAAAGTGTATATTATCAAGGTGTGGTGGATGAGCCTGTCTAACTTATGCGTTCATGGCAAGGTTGTGCGGTGGAGTGTTGGAGAATGTCTGGGTATTGTTAGTATATATTTTCTTATTGACCACCTTTTTAATGGAATGACACTAGTGTTTGTGGGGGAGTGCCTAGTTTGGGGATTAATCTCCCTCCAAGAGAATCAATGATTCATGGAGTATGCCACATTCTTTTTCTGTCTCTATTCTCACGGTTGGATGAGTTTACCCACCTACCTTTTTTGTTGGTACCTTTTCATGCTCAACATTATCCTTCATATAGTGACAGAGAGTTGCCGAATATAGGTCAAGAAAGCGGAGACCCCAATAATAGAACTACATGAATCACTACTTGGTTCTAGATGTAGTAGTCTTGGCCCTAATAATGTGGATATGCTACCTTCAGTGATAACGCTTTGTAGTTTACCCATACCACCAAAGCATTATGTATGTCTTCACCCAGAGTGAATTGAACCTAAGGTGGTGATGAGGGTTGAAATTCTAGTAGGAATACTAATTTGAGATAGTATATACTCTGGGAAATAGGAATGTTGTATCTTATTCCTTTATTAGGAATTCCCAGGATCACCTAGTGTGGGAAGTTTCAGAGTAGTGTGCTTCCCTATGGCTGACCCTAGTGGAGTAGGTGGGTATAGTTTTTCCTGAGTCAATTATGTCGAATCCTTTGCTTCTCATGTATTTGAGAGAGTCTTAGCTTTGGGACATAGACTTAGAGATCTTACATGACTCATATATCCACAAGCGAGGCACCATATGAATATTATGAATGAGGGAATCACGAGACCTTGTTCTACGGACAAATAGTGGTTCTGGTTGCGATACAGGAGGGGGTGATGCTAGGGTTCCACAGTTATCCTTTAGATATACATCCCAATGTGGTGAATATGTAAATGGATTTTCTATAGTATTTTTTTGGATTATCATGATATTAATTGTAGTCGAGTTTTTCTGATGATTCCTCACCTGTTAGACGGTTAAGGCTAAGCACCAAGTTTCAGCAGGTTATTGCAGCCTCTGGAAATACCAGAGTAGAAATGAGAAGTCATATCCATGGAATTCATCACTGGGATCTGCACACAAAAATTTTCCATGAATCTATTTTGGTGATATTGGATTGACTCATGAGGTTGGCACACTTCCTTGTGATCAAGATGAAGATTTTGGTGGAGTGTTTGGGGTTGTTCTACGTACAAGAGATCATCTGCCTTCATGAGGTGACCTAGAAGTTTGTGTCTGATAATGACATAGGGTTTATGTAATGATTTTGGAGAGTATTATAAAAGTATTTTCGGACCTAGCTGTGGAATAGTAAATCCTTTTACCCCAAACTGATGGGCAGACCATGCGCACTATCCAGGTGTTGGAAGATTTGGTAAGGGTTATCCCATTAGTTTCTTTTCTGGGGAGGCAATCTATCACCGAGGTTGTTCGAGCCATTCTAGATCATGTAGAGGGTTTATGAGGATGCCTAATTCCTTTACCTACCCCCATATATATAGAGGGTTAATGAAATTATCCACATGTCATAGATGAGGAGATACATTCATGGTCTTACACACATCATCGATAGGAGAGGACATTGTGAGGAATGACCATTCCCTTGGTTAGCATGATGTGGAAAAACAGAAAAGTACTAGATAGTTCTTGGAATCAGGTTATCTAGGTGTAAGCTCATTATCCTTAGTTTTTCCTTATTTTTTATTTTCAAGGACAAAAATTTTGAAGGAGGGAATGATGTACAGACCCAGTTTTCCCTTGTAAGATTTTGGAATAATTCTACATATATTTCCTGAGTTAGGCTCTAAGACTTCATGTGATTCCACGTCCTGAGGTGCTTGGAAATAATTTTTTAAAAATATTAATTCATTTTATACTATACATGTGGAGGAAATGTGATATCTCTCAAAAATTATCTCAGATTAGAAATATGAGGTCATGGCTGAGTACAGATAGTGGTGTTTACCCTAGGCGGAATATAACATTTCTCGGTGCATGCCTTATATAGAAAAAGCTATCGAGGATATAACCATAAACAAAATTATTAAATAAAAATATTTTATTTGGATATTAAAAATAATAAAATCTGAACGGGGACTCATATTGGAAATTCGAGACCATCATTGAGTTCTTAGTGGTGTGTTTACCGTAGGCGATACTAAGGAGAGAGGGAACATGAGGATTGGATTCCGCGACCATTAGATAGAAACATGATATATCCTATAAATAGGTGTTTAAAGAAATGAGTAAGGGTTTGGATCATTTCCTACCACATTTGGTGGATCTACTCCTCTCCTCCCATTGGTGAATCAATGTCAAACTTTTGGATGATCACGATTAAATTGGAGATCTGATCAGATCAGAGTGCGGGGAATGTAACGATGAATCCAAAATCTAGGTTGGATTATTCTTTTAGATTATGAATTTACCAAATCAATATTTTTTTAAAAAAAATTCATTTCTCATTATTTTATCTATTTGTAAAGCCTCTAGTGAATGACATAATGATAAGAACATCAAAAAATTTATTTCTGGATTGGTCGTTCTTTGTGTTCTTCACCATTTCTTCACATTATTCACCGATACACATTTTGACATGTTGAGACGACATCCAAATGTTGAGTGAAGCATAGATCTATGAATTTCGTGATCCAATGATTCCATATCTTGGATGTTTTCCAGTTTTAGGTGTCAGAGGAGGCATGATAGTGAGTAGAAACAACACCTACTTTTCATCACATTGAAACATCGACGAATCTTCAAGAAAAGTTTGTGTTTATGTAGATCAGGATGCAAGAATCTTGGATTTGGTTTTTTTGTTTTTAAAGCTCTAGAGGAGTCCATGTGGTCTTCAGAAGGATCGACAGTGTGGGGTGGTCCACAGTAGATGGCGGTGGAACACAGAGGGTGCTGGTAGCCTTGAAGACAAGGAGACTCCGCGAGATGATGACGGAGCGCCGAGTTTGGGTGGCAGAGCCAATGAGGTAGTGCGGGCAAGCAGAGTGTGTGACGGCCAGGATCCAGTGGTGATGGTGGGGGGTGTTGTCCATAGTCCAAGGTGTCAGACCATAGGCTATCAAGGCGGGTCAGTCCAGGTGGTAGTGGGGCGGGCCAGCCGCAACAGGCAGGACCGTCTAGAGCGGCCCAGCTCAAGATTAACCCCCCAAAACTCATAAACAAAGCACCCATTTTGTGTGATGTCTTTGACAATGTGATCCTAAATTTGAGACAGACCATTTATAGAAATGTTAATAATTTTATATTCCAGGCTTATTTCTCGGTTGCACGAAATTCCTAAATATAATAAAAGTATATTAATTATTATTTTGTATTTCTGTATCAGTCCTAACTCGTGCATGTGATGACTAATCGATGCACCATCAATGGCATCATGACCATGAATTTGAGGGAGACATTTCAAAACCAATTTTGTGTTCTTAAACCAAAATCAATATGTGGGCCCCATGAAGATTATTTTGGGCACTTGCAGTGAAATTTGACTTTTTCACTGGGTGTCCATTTTGGAAGGATGAATAGATGATCCCATGTGTTTTTCCATGAGGATCAAAATGGTGTGGTTTATATGATGTGTTCTAGGATGGAGGCACAACCCCATGAAACATTGTACATTTATGATGCTGAGAGATGCATCTTCTTCACATGGAGTCCTATTTGGGAAAATAAATACTCAATCTGGTGAATTTTTTTGCAAGGATCATGATAGTGTTATCTATTTTGTTATCTTGGTATATTCGAGAAGGAAACTCAGTAAGTTATGTTTTTTCCCATTCAGACCAATGATGAGCATCGTGTTCTCATCAGCCTTTCTAACAAATTTAGTATGTACTCTGGGAGTGCAGTGTCATGACCCAGGGTAATAATCCATAGTTTAGTGCCTGAGTATGGCTATTTATGTTCCAATGTGATGAGGTGGGGTCACACATCATGTAGTCCCCACACGCATCATGTATAGATTTATAAATCTTCTACCTCTCGTATCTCCTTATTTCAGAATCATAAACCGACCTGTGAGTAGCCTATGCTGAGTGATTTTACACATAGAATGTGACGATTCCCTTCTAGTGGATTTCGAGATAAGATGCAGGATTATTTTGGCATGACACATATCCTAGGATACACTCTATGATGATTGTGATCATGTAGAATCACCAGAGGCTTATTCAAGGGTGCCACCCCCCATCACCCTTGGTGTGGGTCCTCTATATTTACTTCTGAGTGGAAGCCCTTTACCAGTTAAGGTGTGGGTCCTCAATGGACGAGAGTGGAACCCCTTGTGATACCGTGGCATGGGTCCTCGACCTTTAGAGTGGAAGCCCCCATCAACATGGGAACGAGTCCTTAATAGTTTCTTCTATGTGGAACCCCTTTACTGGGTAGGGTGTGGGTCCTTGATGACCGAGAGTGGAACCCCCGTCTGATACCAAGGCATGGGTCCTGGACCTTCAGAGTGTCACCCCCCCCCCCCCATCGACATGAATGCGGGCACCGTACAATTACATCCATGTGGAACCCCCTTATTGGGTAGGGCGTGGGTCCTTGATGACTGAGAGTGGCACCACATTGTGAAACCAAGGAGTTAGTCCTCAAAATATTTAGAGTGGAACCCTACAACTGGTCTAGTCATGGGTCCTCGATGAAAGTAGGGTGGAACCCTCTGTACAGGCTTGGCATGTGTCCTCAACCTATTCTGAGTGGCACCCTCCAATCAAGATTGGCATGGTTCTTCATTCTTGAGACACAACATATTGATTTTGTGGGATTAGTTATGAGACATTATTTAAAGTACCTTTGAACTCATGATAAAGAGGGGGTTTTTTGGACCGAGACACATCCTTATGATAGGAATTATAACTGTGAGTGTGATTCAGTGATTCCCAATGCTGATAGTATCATGGTGTGTTGATTGAGCCACTTTGACTTGTGTGTTCAAGGAGGGCGTGAGGGATTCTATTCATCATTGATGGATACTCATAGAACCGTTAGTGAAACTTTTCTTGAGCTGACCAATGAGATGGAGACCCCCTTACTCTCTTGATTAGGCTTCTATGACAGAGAATATATATATATATATATCCTTTTTCAGTACCCACTCCTTTGGTTTTGGATACTCTTCTTCCAAGAGAGGTGAAGATGCGTGGGGTATGAGACATTTTTTCCAAGTCTAGCTTATCATGGTTGGATGATTCTACCCTCCTACTCTAGGTAGTGAGGACTTAATGAGATGATTAAATTCTCACCATTTAGAGCATATTGTGTTTGGATGAGTTTCCTTTCTATATCATGTTGGTTTGAGCTATAATATTTCATTTTACCTTGTTCTATCTATTTCTTTATTCTTCGTTTGTATCCCTTACTGCTACCCCTTTTCCTTTTCGAGGAATCCTACTGAGTATGTTTATACTAACCCCAGCATCAGCCTTTTTTGCACATATCAATCCATATGCAGATGGCGAATATTTTGATCGTGACATCAAAGGATCCTAGTGATATGTGGTTCTTGGATCATGTACGATGGTCATATCTTGGGATCCATGAGCGGAGTTCTCTTAGATATTTTACTTTTCCAGTTGATTTCAGATTGTGGTACATTTCTGGTTGGGTGTGTATTTTTTCCCAATCCCATTCATTTTACATTTATGTACATAAACTGATTATAGGTCGATGCATATTTTGTTTCATTTTATAGTTATGTTATATTTTTTTCTTTTTTATTATGCACTTTTTCATTCAGTTGGATGCGTTCATGTGTACATGTACATAGGAAAATTCCTCCCTAAGTATTTTTTTTCTTCAGCGCTTTTCTCCACCCTCTGGCCTATGGAGGCGGTCTTGGGGTAGTTGCGGCTTGAGCCCCAGCATGTGTCGGGTCATGATAATAAGAGTAATTTATAAAGTGTATATAAATTAAAAAAATAATGAAAAAAATTTAATGTTTTCTATAATTTATGAATTTTTCATATTTAATTTGATATCGTTCAAATTAAATGGGTCCATATTATGAGAAACAGTTTAAACCTCAACAAAAATGGTTTTCAAGGTTGATTTAATCTTGGTTTAAATAATATTTAAATATTGATTATTTATATTATGTAAAATTATTACATAATGGTAGTGGAATTGTAATTTATTTAAAATAAAATAATCTCAAATATTTATTGGGTAATTCCATATTTTGAAGACAATTGAATTTTCATAATGAATGAGAATATATAATGTTTATATTCAAAATTTTGAAATATTTGTAAAATTTATCATAGGGGGTTTTATAAATTAATTAACGATAATATTTTTCTAGTTAGTAGATTAGTTTTTTTTTTTGAACCATTTCTAATAAATATTCATTTACTATTAAATATATAATACTATGAATGTACATTACAAATTAATTAGATTTAAAAATGTTATAAATCATAATAAAATATTTTAAAACAATTTTAAATAAAATTATTTGGAATCATAATAAACATTAAATAAATTTTTTACCTATTGATTATAAAAACTATTTATAAAAGATTTTATAAATATCATAAATAATATCAAAATATAAAATGTATTTAAATATTTATAATTAGGGATTGTTTGTAATTAATTAATTTTATATTATTTAAATTAAAAGGGGGATTATTTAATAATATAATTTAAACATCATTTAAAAGTTTTTGATGATTGATTTCATCAATATCTTAAATAATAAATAAAAAGACCATATAAAAAATAATATCAAATATTTCATACTCAATTGAGTTTTAACGAGTTTATATTCAAAATTATGGAGTGTTCATAAAGATAACTAATTTATAAAAGGGATTAAATTATATTTTACTCATAAATAGTTCATAAAAGGTTATCTCTTGTTTAAATATTTGAATTGATCATTTATTTAAACATTATTTCCAACATTATTCATAGTTAAAAATTGTTTATATTATGAATTTGTATGTTTTATTCTAACTATTATCCTAATTCTAGGGGATAATGACTTGAATGAAATGCTAGTTATGACTAAATAATATTTAGTTTTAATATACCTTGAAATATGCTTTTAATTGAATTTATTAGTTTTCAATTTAGTTGTTGGGAATAATTTGTGAGTATTATGTGTAAGATATATTATGAATTTTATTATTTGTTCAGTGATGTCTCTTGATGGTAGTGGGACTTATGGTCAGACCACCTACTGTCCTAGTGGATTATGCCTTGTTCTAGAAATGAAAATTGGTTTTTTGATCTATCACTATGGGCCTAATCATGTGGGGATTATCAATTACATATATCTTCATACCTTTCCATAAATAGTTCATATACCTTATGCATATAATGAATTAAGATATGTATTATTTTGTTTGAATTATATTTTTTGATGAGTAACACAAACTATGTGTTATGTAAATAGATATACATTAATGTGTAATGAATACATTAATTTAGTGGTTGGAATATGAATTTTAATAACTTGATCATTATAATCATGCACAAAATAAGAATTAATGTTGAGAGGATAATTATTACATAAGATGTAATAATTAATAAGTTAATATGAATATGATTTATATTAAGTCAATGAGACATTAAACCCCCCCCCCCCCCCAAAATAATAAGTTTCAGATTTCTTCTAAGGGGACACTTTTAAAAGAGAAGATTATCTAAACGAGTTGTTTCTTCCCTAGTCTAATTCGCATGGATTGTTTTGTGTAAGTAAAAAAATTAATAAGTGAACATAAATTTTCCTACTTGATAGTTCTGATCCCTAGTAACAAGCCCCATGATTAATCACCAGTTATCTTGTTTATTATTGTCTTTATTGTCTTAAACTAGCTGTAAAATACTAAGTGATAAGATATGAAAGGAATATAGTTGAGTATAACAATGAGATAGATTTGGATAATGGTTTATTTTTTCCACTTTTCACGAATCACAATAATTATGATTGCGATGATTCCATACCAGGAAAACTATGTGATGAGATTAATTTTGGTCCCATATAGAAAGAAAATAGTGTAGAGGGGGGTTGAATGGACCAAATTTAAAATTTTAATGAGCTGATATAATTATAACCTATAATTTTGAAGAGACAAAATGAAATCGATATAAAAACAAAGAACAGCTTTATTTATATAATAGCATTTTCTAATGGGGGAAAACTATACTCTTACACCTCTATACTAATTTAGAGATTATATTTTCCCTATGAACCTTTTTTTGGAATCATAACCCATTAAAATTTTCACTTTTCGACAATAGGTATAACTGGACAGACTGAAAATTTTGCGGGGAGTCATAAGAATTGATAAATGGCTTAGGACAAAGGGAGTCACAACTTGAATGATGCTGATATCAAAATCTATTAGCCACATCTTAAATAGTCCTAATATTAGAAGATGGGAGTCAAACCCCAACCATTATTAATACTAGAATATGAGAGTAACTATTCAAGAGAGAAAATTCTTCTTTTTGGAAAATAAAAAACTGATGTTAGAGTACAGTTAGAAGATATGGGAAGAATTAAAGATGACTCAAATTGAACAAGAAATAAGAATTCATATATTAGTGATGACCCATAAGAACTGGCCTTTCAGTAGTGGTCCATAACATCTCATCAAGGTAGTAGTAGTTTCATATGTTTTACTTCCCCATGAGAGATAATGTAATAGGAGATACAATGATCACATATGACTTTAGAAATTTGGGCAATAATAAAAAATATGACATTTTAATGTTTACATCTAAGGAATACGTCTCATAAAAGTATATCAGTTGCTTGTAATTAGTTTGTTTCATGTAAAATATGAATGAGTCTAAAATCCCTAAAAATAATATCAATAAGACTAACAATCCAATATCCAAACGGGTAAATCAATTCAAATTAAAACATCAAAATAATCTAAGAGAGAGAAAATTACCATTCCAAAATTTTTATAAGAAAATAATATGAATGAAAATGAATAATTTCTAAATCAAAAAAAAATCATATCATTAAAAAAACCAAAATATCTCCCAAATAATAGGAAAAATTCCCATAAATATCAGGGAGATTATTCCAATAAAATTCATAATTGAATATTCAAAAATACATTCTATATTTATGCAGATAAGTAATTTTTTAAAAATCAATTAAATTGCACTACGTACAAATAAATATGTTTGACTAAGATTGTTTTCAATAAATATTACATTTGAAATGAATAAAAAATATAAATAATTCAAAAAACACGAATTTAAATTTTATACAATTAAATATTGTGGAAAATCAATAAAAATAATAATATAAAATATATAGAAAATTAATTTGGAATATTACATAGAATCTTGTTAATTTTTAGAGAATACAAAAGGCCATTTCATTTTTCAATTTAGTTTAATAAATTATAGATAAATATCATATCTTACCAATTTATAAAGAATTTTTCAATTTTGAGATATGTTACAAGGGTTATCATTATAAAATAGTTGATCATTAAAAACTAAAAATAATTGAATAAAAAAACATAAACCAACTTAGTAAATAAATAAAAACATCACTTGAATAATATGAAAATTTCAATAATTAAATAAAACATGGATAAAAAATCTTATCTTTCTTAAAAATATGAGTTGTAAGATACCTTTTATTATAGTTAAGGATATATTAAAAATAATATAGAGAGCTGACCCTAGATTACCTGAAGTTAGTGTCTACTATCAATTAAATTAGTCTAATTAGAATGAATCAAAACACAAAGCACTGATAGTTTTGTATTCTTGTCTAGATAGATAAAAAAATGATTAATACATTACCAATTAATACACTAATTAAAACATTATTTTTTTCCTCTATCTAAATAAATAACATTGCAGATAACATTATTCCATCTAGTAAATCTTTTCATATCTTTAATATTATTATTCATGGATTCATGGGAAAAGAATCATAATATGGATGAAATAAAATGCTCCACAAGGGAAAAATATAGGGGAAGAAATAATGAATCAATGAGATTAATAATTATGGCATGGTAAATAATTGAATGCACATACCCCATAATCAACAAACAGATAAGGAACTAAATAAACAATTTCTAAAGGAAATAAATTGAAATAAATTGAATTAAAATTACTAGATGATGAAAAATCAATTTGTAAAGGTAACAAACTAAAACAAATTCCAATTATTCAATGAACTGAAATTCAGTGTATCCATATATTTGTTATCACAAAATCTAATAGGTGAATATTAACTGAATCTAAATGAGGGATTGGGATTAATTATTCGATGCCAGGTTTCAAAGGTATTTAGAACTAATATTATTAAGTGAAATTTTCCTATTCCAATTTTCACAAATAATTAATCCCATGATACTACTAATTCATAGAGGGGAATTCATTAACTGGTCCCCAACCCGTAGGGATTTCCTTAAATGGTACCCAACATGTGTATTGCACGTCAAAATCACTCCTGACATAGAATAAGAAATATTACTTATAAAATATCCCTATTGAATGAGGTACATAAGTTTTTCAATATTTCCCTAGATAATCAAATAACTCTCAAATTAGAGACTATATATAAAATATTATATAGTTTAGTAAATATTAATATCATGAAAATTGAAATGGATAATTTAGGGGAAATTCAATGTTCAATGATCATAAGAGATTGAATATTTCATGGGGAATAAAAAATGAATTATGAATGTGAAGGTGAATTCTATCTTCAAAAAAATCAATCATAAACTGTCTAGAGGAAGATTAGGGATGGTATCAATACAACAGATCCCAATAAAGGGTAGTTGTTGTTGATGAATAGATACGTTATAAAAGGATATATAATAAAAACATTCTCAAGGAAATTAACTTTTTGTCATTAAAACCCTTCTGAAAAATCATTTCTTTAAAAATATATTTTGATTTTTTTTATAAAAAATAACCTATTAAAAATTAAAATGAAGATTTAAATAATTTACGGTAAGTAAATTTTTACATACTATACGAGGAAAAAACAATATACCTTTCTCATGGTAAAAAGTATTGAAACTTTAATACTTTTAAATAAATAATAAGATTCCATTGAAAACATGGGTGAAAATAAAAAGGGTAAAATTTTTATTACCAATGCACTTTTGAAATCATTTTAATAATACATGGGTTTTAGAATAAATTAGGTTCTCCAACTAAAGAGACAAATAAAGTTGGGTTTTTATAAAAACATTTTCTAAAACCCACGGAGTACCAAAGAGTGGAAAAATGGTACTAATACTTGAAAATCATCATTAATAACCAGTGTGGAAAGAGTGGTTTTATTGAGAAATGGTCATATAATTTCCTTGAATGAAAATATCTTTAACATATTATTATTATTTTCCTTGGAGAAAATAATATTTAAACCTCAAAAAGTATCCCATACCACTTTGAAACATTTTAAGTCATAGGCATGATTAAGTAATAATATTTATTAAATGTTTTAAATTAAATAAATACTAAAAAAATCATGATATAATAAATCAAATTTTTAAGTATATATACTATGAAAAATAATAAAATTGTGAACATGACAATTATCTCACAAAAGTAAAATGTGAGATGAAAAATACTATAACAATGTGGTAAAAAATGAATTCCAAACCCCAATGGTAATAATGATTAAATAAAATAATTAAATACCATGAATATAATATAATTTTTAATATTATATGTAAATGTGTAAGTATTTACACTATATATATGAAATATGGTTCACACTAATAAAGTATGCCTCAAACAAATAAAAGTTAGACAATATTCCCTTACCTTATGTCCAACTCTTCTTTTATTTATTTATAATCATGAATAAAAAAATTATGTTAATTAATTAATTTCATAATATCCTTTTTAATTTTTATAATAATTATTATTTAACTTATTATCAAATTTTATTAAACTAATACATCAATTGGGTTGATGCCCAGTGATTTGACCAATTCTGTTTTATATGTCAAAAACCACTATGGTGGGTCAACAATTGACAAAAGGTTATTTATATAACATCTCCATAAAAATAAACATGACATAATTAGAATATTTATACATTAGTTATAATTTTAAAATCAGTAATTAAATATGTTTATGATAAATTAACCAATGTTACAATCATGGATATTATATGTCGTACGTAGGCATGAGTAAAGTTCACATTTTTCAATGATTGTTTAGGAAATAAGGTAAGTAACATAAATATTTCAAGAATTATCCCTGAATCTCAAAAAACATATTATGTAATCATATAAAAATATATAGGATTCTTTTGGTGTAAAAGTAATCAGATTTTGTCGAGGAGGTGGTTGTTGACACGTCCGCGAATGACTTTATAACTTTTTAAGTGTTTAAAAGTGTAATAAAGAAGATGATATATATTATCTTCCTAGATATATAATTATTTAATTAATATAATATATTTTTTTATTTCACATATCTTTAATTAAAATTATTCTTTATCCATTCCATGTATAGTGCGAAAGAATCACATCGCTTTGAGGGGGTGATATTCCATACTACAACAAACGATGTTATCATTTTTACACAATATGGAATGTATAATTATATGTATTGTAAAATAATTAAAAACACTAAAAGTCATAATAAATATCATTTATATCATATATAAATAAATTCTTCCTCGTAATGGATACTCTAAGTTGTGGTAATGGAAAAAATGAACAATCATCTTTCCTTGAGATAATAATTCATTATACACGTAAACAGTATATTCTTTACCAATTAGATAGAGTCGTTTGTATGTCTATGTAGAAACATTAGAATAAAAAACTCTAGTATATTAAAGATAAATTATTTTATATATAGTGATGTAATAAAAATAGTAGAGGGAGTGGATAATGGAAATAATATTAATGAGATTTAGGAAAGACGTTATCTCTTAATGGGGTAACACCTTTTGGATTCACCAAAATAATTCCTTGGATAGAATTATATATAAAGGGTGTGTTAAAGGTGAAATGGATGGATGTTGGGAGGTGAATTGGTTAGAGTTTAGATGATCCTATGTGTCTTGATAGGTGTGAGGATCTGGGAGGAAATGAGGCCTTTTATAATTAAGGTATCAATCATTTTTAATATTTTAGAGGAAATAAACCCCAACCTTTTTTTATTGAATGTGGGTCATAATTGTCAATAGTCGTGCCAATGGATGATAGGGTTGAAATATTGCCATATTATGGATTCTTTAAAAGTTTATAGGTCATTTTGGTCCTTACGGTTTTGGTTTAGTCCCTTATTAAACTTAATTTATCCTCAATGATTCTAATTATTTTTCGTTACATTCACTTATAATTTTGGTAAAAAACTAAATTGAATTATTTGAAATTATAAAATATGATAATTCCAAATATGGAACTCATTTTTACAAATTCCAACCACATATGTGGTAGAAATTAAATTAAAATTAATTCTGTAGATAGGACGAAAATCCAGGGTTTTAAATAAAATACATCATAATATTTTCAATGTTTTTATTTTCAATTTCAATGAGAAATTAATTCTAATGACATACATTAGATTAGTTTATAAAAACAATATCTTGTTAAAATTTAAAATAAAATAAATTTATAATTTAAATTTATAAATAAATTATATTAAAAAGTAGTTTTGAATTAAATTTTAGTATTTTCACTATTGATTAAAAAATGAAAAAATCATATAAAAATAGTTAAAATTCACCCTAACCTGAATTTTATGTTATTACTAAAAATATTATCTTTATTTTGACATATAATATTTATAAGTGTCAAAAATGGGATTTAAATTGGGTTCTCCATTAAAAGAATGTAAATGTTCCTTAATAAAAATATTGGTATTATGTATAATATTCTATTTATTCTTATATTATATCTATAAAATCTATTGGATGATTTTCAAAAATATTTAATTTTATATAAAACATATATATTTCATCAATATAAATCACTAATTGTAATTAATTTAATTTATTCATCCAAAATGACTTTGTGAGAAAAAATAATAATATTTTCTTTATATTCAATTGGTTTATATTTTCATTTCTAATTAATTTGTACCACATTAATTAATTTTATATTATTGTAATCCATAAATTTTCATAATTTATATAATAATATTAATAAACTCAAATTTAATATCTAGGTTATGTACTATTATATTAAATAAAAAATATTTTAATAATATATTATTTTTTGGTAAAACATGGTCTTGAGTATAACACAAGCTATCGAAGAAGGTCATTGTTGCATATGTAACATGATAAATCAATATCACATGAATTTTAAGATATAAAAAAATATTAAATTTATTTAAAATAGTAAATATATTATAAATAATCAAGATAATATGCTCCCTTACTCACTTGGTGTTGTGTATTATACATGCTATCGAATACAAGTTACTCTATTTGATTTTTTTGGGTGTTACGTTCCCCCCACGAAAATTAAATCATGTTGTCTCAATTTAACCTCGATCTTGATAATATATTTTTTGATATATCCTCTATGGAAATCCCACATCATTATAAGGGTTTGTAAGGAATCCTCTATCAATGAAAGAGTGGGTAGTGCAAGGTTCACATGGACTAACATATAAATATGTCTCTATGTATAAGAATATTAGTGGAATGTAGAGATACATAATTGGATGAAATTCACAAAAAACTATAGGGAGTGATTGAGGCCATCAATCCCAAACAAGTGGTTGATAAATGGAATGTTGAGGGCCTTAAATCAATAAATCTATAATAATTTAGTAGACATTTGGATTAATAAAAAATAAATTAATTAGGAAAACATATTTTTTTATCATATTCCCAACAATGAGAAATAATTTTACTTCCTAAGAAAACAATGAAATATAATTTATTAATAAATTTAAATTTCATAAGAAGAATTTCATCTTTTTTTGTGCTTTTCTAAAATTCTAATTCACCCATTACACCAATACATGGGTATCCAAAAATTAACATTAATCCCTAAAGTAATAAAACATTTAATGGATCGTAAGTCCAATAAAAGAGTGAAAAGTCCAACTATTTTCCTCTAAATATTCAACAAAGTGAATATCATTAATATATTATTATCCAAACCTAAAAATTAAGACTACCAGTCCATATTGAGTATTTATTCATAATTTTTTTTAACTAAAAGCAATGAATAATTAACCAGGACATTGCATAGGTTAGTGGTTAGACTGAAATCCCTATCATCCTTCGATCATAGGATCAGGACCCAATACCTTTCCCAATATGATTTTTTATCACCCGACATACATGTTTTCATTTTCCAAAACCATATTAATATAATTTCCATAATAAATCTTGTGGACATCCATGAAATTTAATCATTAAATAGATTCTTAAATATGTTTTCAATACAAACATTTTTTATAATGTATCACAATCTTATTTTATGATTAGTATGATGTCATTACTTATCATATGAACCCTAAATATTATCAATACCTTTATACATATATCTATAAAATATAAAGGCATAATTCCTCAAATAACCTTTTTCATCTAAAATATATGCTTCTAAACTCAAGCATAGCCATTAGATGTTTTATGATTCTTATAGACAAAATATGACTGGAAAAATAATTATATAGTTTAATTATTGAATCCCAAAAATATATTATCAAAATAGGTTCTTCCTTATTATATAGTTTAACCATAATATAATTTGATGGATTTATAAATCAGGACCCATTTTCA
Source organism: Viscum album (assembly GCA_963277665.1). Lineage (NCBI taxonomy): Eukaryota > Viridiplantae > Streptophyta > Magnoliopsida > Santalales > Viscaceae > Viscum > Viscum album. Next base: position 1,059,052,684 of record OY728120.1, on the reverse strand, counting down.
TAAATATAAAACACCTTAGGTTTAACCTTGTTTTTAATTATGTATCCAAATCCTTCATCATAGTTGTAATAAAAATGTGAATAATTTTAAGAATACCCCCCAAGAGTGTCAATATATATGTTTAGTAAGCCCCGTTTTCATGTACCAGGTTACCCTTAACTTAGGTTTGGAACACCTTTTTTTAGTAATTACTCATAGGTATATATGTGTCTGAACCACGTGAACTTGTAGTATCCGGACATGGACTTACTACTAGAAAGACCCACATAATATCTACCTTAACAAAATTATATTATTTTATTCTATATTTATCTTCAATTTATATCTTAGGGTTATGTTATCTATCCTCTCTTTTCTTAAATCTTGTTACCAAGGATGATACTAAAATTCTTCTGATTCCAACTATAGTAAACCGACCCTAGAGATCCTATAGTGGGTGTATGCTATCTATTACATTGTCATGATAATAAGGAATAAAATCTTTAAGGACCAATAGTTTTGTAGTCTTGGTAAAACTAATACATAAATGATACTTTTATTAAAAATTAACACACTAATTACAACATAATTATTTTTATATTTTTAAATAAATAACATAGTGGTTAACATTATTCTATCTAGTAAATATATGAAAATATTTTATATTATGCTTCATGGATTTTAGTAGAATGAAATTTAATAACGGTGATCTCAAATTCTTAGTAAGGGAAAAATATAGTGGAACAAATAATGAATCAATAAGAGTAATAATTATGGAATATTAAATAACTGAAAACACATAAAATTTAATCAAAAAACTGAGAAGTAATTGAGTAAACAATATGTAATTGTGATAAATTTAAATACATGCCATTCAAATAACTTGATAAAGAAAAATCAAAAATAAAGGTATGAAACTCAAAAAAAATGTCATTTAATCAATTCATTGAAATGTAATGTATCATTAGATGTGTCAACAAAAAATATCATGGATGAATAATAACTGAATGTAAATGAGGTATAATGCTTATTTATTGGATGTCATATTTCCAAGCTAGAAGGACCCATTACTTCCAAGAGATAGTTTACCAATTCTAATTTCCCAACTAATTAGTCCCATCAGACTGTTGATTCCTTGAGGGGATTTCATTAACCGGTCCCCAACCTATAAGTATTTTCTTAAATGGTCCCCAAACCATGTATTTCTTGTTCAAAGCACTCCTCATATCTAATACACAATATGGCTTATCAATTATCCATATTGGATGAGGTATACTGATTTATCAGACTTTTCCCAAATAATCAAATAACTATCAAAGTAGACACTTTATGTAAAATGGTATACAATTTAGGAAACATTAATAACCATGATAAATGAAATGGATAATTTAAGGTAAATTCATTGTTCAATGATCATGGGAGATTGAATATTTCAAGGGGGTCACAAATGAATTCAGGATGTGAATGTAAATACTATTCTAGGAAAAATAACTCATAACCCATCCAGAGGAAGATTAGGGATGGTATCAATAAAACATATCCTAATAAATGGTTATTTTCATTGATGAATAAAAGCATTATGCAAAGATATTTTAAAAAAATTATTGAGGAAAATATAATTTTCTATTGAAAAACCTTTTGAAATTTTTTTTCCTTGAATCTCACTTTTCAAAAAAATTTCTATAAAAACAAACCTTTTAAATATGAAAAGATTCATCAAAGAAATGATTGTGACTAAATCCATACATGTCATACAAGGTTAAGAGAATATTCCATTTTCATGCATAAAATATAGAAAATACCTCATTATGAAAGTGAAATGAAGATTCCTTTGAAATCATTGGTAAAAGACAAAAAAGGTAAAAATGTATTCAACAAAGCATTTTTCAAATTGTTTTAATAAAACATAGTTTTTAGAATTAAACAGGTTCTTCGACTAAAGTGATCAATAATGTCCGGGTTTCTTAAAAAAGAATTCTAAAACACATTGAGTACCAAATAGTGAAAAAATGGTAATGATACTCGAATTTTTACATGAATAACCATAGTAGAATGAGATGGTTTATTGATATAATTTCCTTAATTGTAAATACCATTTAAAGATAATTATTATTATTCTTGAGGAAAATAATATTTTAATATCCCAAAGTGTCTTATATCAAATTGAAACATTTTAAACCATAAGCCTCATGAAGGAATAAAATTGAGTGAAATTTTAAAATAAAAAAATATAAAATAATTAATGATATAATATATCAAATTTGGTAGCATATAAACTAAGAAAAATATGAAAATGGAGAACATGACATTTATCTCACAAATGTGAAAAGTGAGATGAAAAATCCATTACCAATGTGGTAACAAATGAATTGGACAACCCAATGGTAATAATCAATAAATAAAACATTTAAATACCATGAAAATTATATAATTGATGATGTTATATGTAAATGATAATGTATTTACACCTAGTTTAAGAAATATGGATCACAATAATAATGTATGCCTCAAAGAAAGAAAAGTGAGACAAGATTCCCTTACCTTTTGTCCAACTTGTCTCGTGTGTCTTTATATTCTTGATTATCAAACGTATGTTAATTAATTACATTCTTGATATCCCTTTTCATATTTATTGTAACTTTTATTTCACATATTATTATGTTGTATTAAACTACTAAATCCATTAAGTTTATGTCCATTATTTTGACCAATTTTTTTTTATGTCAAAAAAAATTTTGGTGGGTCAACTATGGTCAAAGGGGTCATTATGTAAAATATCCATAATAATAAACATGAAATAATTTTAATATTTATACATAAATTATAATGTTAAAATCAATCATTAAATAAGGTTATGAAAAATGAACCAATATTACAATCATGTATACGGTAGGCCATACATACGCATGAGTAACGTTCACATTTTTCAATGACTATTTAGGAAAGAAGGTAAGTAAAATAAATCTTTTAATAATGATCATTATATGAAAAATGACATATTATTTAATCATATATACTTATATATATATGATTATATAGATTTAAAATTAATAACATTTTGTCAAAGAGGAAATAGTTGACACGTCCACGAACGTCGGTATCACTTTTTAAGTGTGTGAAAGATTAATAAATAAAATGATATATATTATGTAAAGACTAAGAAATTCCATATAATTTTTTCAAAATTATTTGGGAGTATTAGGAGTCTGCAAAAATTGACAATGCTTGATTCTGAGGCCCAGTTTGCCTAGAACGGAATTGGGAACTTTTTTTAAGGTACGTTTAGTACACATGCAGGATGAATTTTATATCATTTGAACTGGTGCTCGGATTAAAAATCCAAGGTCACTATTAAATCTAGAGTTTGAAGATTCACTTAAGTGAGGCTTAACTTTGACCATAGTAGGATGGGATAAAAAGTTATTTTTACGAACTATTTAAAAATAATAAAATAACATAAAATTGTTATTTTATTTTTCTACCAATGGTTGAGTGGCGATGGTGAGACCACTGAGTGGTCAATCCATTTAATGGATTGAACCTTCAGTTTTGTAACCACACCATTGAGATTAAGAGGTTCATTCATTAATGATCCTCATTAATATCTTGTTGTGTTAATCACCCATCCCCTCTATTTAAATTAGGGTCTAGCTTGGGTTTTTGGAATGGAAGTGAGGAGCCTCTGACAAAGTGTCATGGCATCTTCCACCAAAGAAGAACAGAAGCTCGGATAAAAATGTTGGAGGAATCGATCTAGGATTGATGAACACCAGTGGCTTCATCAAGTGTGGATTCTTCTTCCACAACTATGACTTCTCTTTAAAATATGATGTAGGGGTTGCTTATGTTTAAATTTATCATTGTGGTGAATTTTATTATTTACTCCTGCTTGATATCATGCTAATGTGGAGGTTGTCGGCCAAACGAACAAGGCCTGGACCCTCCGTTGCTTCGGTCTTTGTCGCGTTGTTCATGGGCGATGTTTTAACTTGACATCAATTTAAATTTGGGAGCCACATAGTGACGGCAACATCCCAGGAGGCCTGTAGGAATGTTCGGAAGTAAAAACAATCCACCAGAGGTCACTCTGAGGCTTGTGGAAGTTCTGCCAGTCGAAAAAAACATCCGGCTACATGGAAAAAGACGACCGTATGGAAACAAGCGGTGCGCCATCGCTCTCCACGAAGGGGATTCATGGCATCGAGTCGCAACAACAGCATGGGCGGCCGGCCCATGACGTGTCATGTTGGTGGAAAGAGGCATGTCGTCACACACTGTAGAGAATGAGGTTGCAGCGAAGGGGACCCACACCCTGCGGGTCTCACTGACAGAGAAGAAGATTCATGTGGTGCCACAACTGCAGAAAACTAAATGGAACCTTGGTCCGTTTGGGAGGGGGAAAGCCCCACGTGGGCCACCCAGATGGGTGCCACGCCAGCTAGCGGGCTGGACCGCACCTAGACGACGCGGGCTGGGCCAATCTATGGCCCAACCCACTTGGGATGGTCTTACCGGTTCGGGCCAAGCTAGGTCAGTTCAACATGAACAGGGTCATGATCGCCCAGATCGGGACGGGTGAGGTTGGTCCGACCGGGTTGGACCGTACCCGAACCCATTTCAGCCCAGATACCCTAAAAGGCCGTATCTCACAAACCAGACAACTGTTTGACGAAACTTATGTGGTGATGGAATCCTTCGAACAAGACTGTCCTTTTGAAATACTCCAACTATGTTTTAGAGAATGTTGTAGTACAATCAGGTTGGATCAGACCAAAATCCAACTGGTCCCTCAGCAATAAAATGTCGATAACTCACCGAATAGGCTTCTGATGGACCCACCATCTATCATGTTGGGACCCATACGACATGGAGGTCCATTGGGTATTCCTTTGGGGAACTTCATGTCAGTTGAGGTGTGATTGATATCAGGACAAGCTTAAATTATGAAACTCATGTGCACTGGGTGTGGGAAATACTGTGGCTGGATATCAGTATCATAGCGACCCTGTGTGGATCAACATTCTAGAAACCCTATGTGGATCATAATTCTAGAGACCTTGTATGGATCAGCATCATAGTGACCATGAGTGGATCAGAATTCTAGAGATCCTGTGTGGATCAACATTCTAGCGACCCTGTAGGGGATCAGTATCATAGAGACCCTGTGTGGATCGTCATCCTAGAGACCCTGTGTGTATCAGCATTCTAGAGACCCTATATGGATCAGCATTATAGAGACCTTGTGTGGATCAGCATCATAGAGACCCTATGGGAATCAGTATCATAACAACACTGTGTGGATCAGAATTCTAGCAACCCTATGTGGATCAGCATTCTAGAGACCCTATGTGGATCAGTAGTGTGCGGCCCAACAAGGACTAGCCTTAGAGTGGCCCATTGGGGATCAACGTCATATGATCCTGTGTGGGTCAAAAGTGGAGCCTCTCAACAAGATAATATGATAAATCCGTAGGAATGATCATCTATATTTCTATACTTATGTTATATACCTGGTTCAAGATGAGTCTTTTTCATTATACTTTGTGATTGAGATCATGCTTTACTTTTTTCTGCTGTGGAATTATAAGAGACCTTCGGGGGTCTCGAGGTCCCTACTGGGTATTTTTATACTCACCCTTGCACAGGCTTCACCCATACCTTGTTGTGTCTTGTGCAGATGATGAGAAGCTCGACTGAGACTATAGGATCTAGGACCAGGCGGTACATGGAGGTGAATGGTTGATGTTGAGAGCTGTGGAGATGATTTGTTCCTACCCTTTAGGTAGGATCCTTGGTGGAAGATCTTAGGATATGTTCTCTATTTTCTTTTCTAGTTGTATCTTTTTAGTCGGGCTTGTATTCCAGCCCCTTTATGTTCAGTACACACTTTTCTTACTGTAGTTTTACTTTGTGGTCGCATCATGTTGTATTCTTGGATTGTGTGTTTTTATAGGTCTTATGGAAATGCCTTCCCATTTTAGGTATATTCCTTTTTGGTACTAGTCACTAACCCCTAGAATATGGAAGGTGGTCTTAGGGTAGTCACATCATAGACCATGGGGGGGTTGTGAAAAAGTGGTATTAGAGGAGTCGGTTATACCCAAGAACTATGACTCTGATCATTTTAATGGAGCAATAGTGTTAAGTGTTTAGAGTGTGGCTTTCAGTTCATGGAGTCTAGTGTTTCTTTGGCGGCTGATGTATCCATACACCAGGACCCAGAATTATGATTTACTACTCAATGCTCGAAAACACTAATTGTGTTGGGAAAAATTCCCCAAAGGTATCATTGAAGCATTTTTGAGGTGATTGTGTTTGCTAAAAAAGTGTACATCTGTGTTGTGATTGTTGACAAAGAAAACCATGACATACAAATTTGTTGAAAAAGGTGATTTCATGGTGGCATGTCAAGTTCATGAGTTGTGGTTAATGATCAGTGTTTAATTCATAAACATTGACAAAGAAATGGATGATTGGGAGGTGGTACAAAAATATCAAATACAAGGTGGCACCGTTTTCTAGTGTTTGCCAAAAAATTTGGCATGAAAATCGACAAATGAAGAAAAGTGGTTTTTGGAAAAGGGGCTTGCATGCCGTGTACATGAAGGAGAATAAACTGGTGCACCTTCTATTTTTCCAGATCATAACATCAAAATATGCCAAAGGGATAAGGTCGCCCAAGTTCTAGGGTTCGACCCGAAAGTGATTTGCGCGGCAGAGACTTGCACGCTGAAACATTCAGGACAAGGGGAGAATTGCACGCCATCACACAGGGTTTCCAAATGCATATTAATATAGGTCGAACCCTCCTCATTCATAACAGATTTCAACACTTTGAAAAATCATAGCTCCTGTCGTACAGGTGTGGTGGTCGCACAAGTGGTGTGTGGTCGCACGAGTATATGTTGTGCGCCAGGTGGTAGTTGCGTGTCTATGGTGGTTTGCGCGAGAAAGGAAGTGAGTCGCGAATGTTTTTAGTTGAAGAATAAGGCTTCGGTCAAGTGGTTTGGTGACACTTTCTCCCCAGATTTTGAATAAGCACAAAAGTTTTTGGTTGCACGCCAATATTGGTTTGGGCGTAAATGGGTGTGTGCCACGTAAGTTTGGAGTTTTAGAAGCTTGTGTCACACAAGTTGTTGACGTGAATTTGTGTGCTAGTTTTGACATACATGCTGATACTTGCGTACCGGCTTAGAGAAGGGCACCATGTAAGGTTGATTCACGTTAGAGATTCAGGGCTGTGTGAAAGATGGAAGATTTCTCGATAACTTCGCTGCAAATTGAGATTCATCTACGGGTTAAAGTTGGACTTCATCAGAGCATCTACATACAATAGAGGATGTATTAATAAGTGATAATGAAGAGACCTACAGGTCTATAAACTGTGAGTAGATTCTTTCTAGAGTAGTGAGAAAAGGAAGAGGAAGAAAGTGATCCTCTCCACCGGTAGTGAGCCAGAGAGAGAGAAACTGGGAGTGACCCTTGGGAATGCAGGGACATAACCCTAAACATTGTAAAGGAAGTGGGCCTGGGAATAGAAGTTATCTATCCTGAACCTTGTAAACAGAATTTTGCTTATAGTGAATTTGGTACATCGGCACATTGTTGGTGTATGCTCCTTGGACGTAGCCCAGTGAGGGTGAACCAAGTAAAAATTGATGTGTAATGTGCATGCTTTACTTTCTGTTTATATTTTTCAATGGGAATGAGAGAGAAGATTGTTCTTCCTAACAGAAAAACAAGATCAAAAGGGCTTTAATTTTAAATTAGCCATACCCTGATTCACCCCCCCCCCCTCAGGGTATTCGGCCTTGTGGACCTAAAAATTGATATCAGAGGGAGGTTGATATAAGTACTTCTTTCAATGAAGGTCAAAAATCATAAAGGGATTATGATTTTTGATAGGAAAAATTTTCAGCTATGGAAGAATCAGATGCAACACTACTTCTGATCTTTGGGAATGGATGTATTCACTACAGCAATTCATGGCATAACAACTGATATTAATAGTGGTTCCTTATCAGAAGCTGAGTGTAGAGAGTTGGATTTTGATGCCAAAGAAATCAATGCCTTAGGAGGATCCCTATCCAATACTATATATACAAAGTTTATGTCTTGGAAAATGTCACATTCCATGTGGTAAAAGTCATTGAATATATATTAAGGGGATACAAAGGTCAGAGATGAAAAGCTGCAAGTGTTGTGGAACAAGTATGAAGATCTGAGAATGAACCCGAATGAATCTATTGATGCATTCTTTGAAAGGGTAAATATTGTTGTGGAGGACATGAGGGGTCTTGGAGAAGTTATTGAAGATATAAAAATTGTGAAGTGAATCTAGATAAAACATCCACCTTGGTTCAATACGAAAGTTTCTGTTTTGGAAGATAATGACCTGAAAGAGCTGACATTGGATAACCTGCATAGCACCCTTGTTGCATATGAAATTATAAATGATGATAAGGACGCTGTGGAAAAAGGGAAATCCAAAGAGTTGGCATTTAAGGCCATGAAGAAGCTCCCCATTGAAGATTCTCAGGAGGGTGATGAAACAAATGGGGTAATGTCATTCCTCTCCCCAAATATTCAAAGAGGAAAAGTAATGTTCAAAGGGAAACTTCTACTTTCATGCTTTATATGTGGAATAGTTGTTCGTCATGCCACAAGGTGCCTCAAAATGTTTCAAGAAGATTATAATGAAGATGAAGTTGAAATTCCCATGAAGCGATCTTCAACCTATGTGAATGGGATGAAGCATTTCAAGAGAAATTTCTTCAAGAAGATGAATCTTCTTTCAAAAGAAAGTGACAGTTCAGATGAGTCTGAAGATGAGGAGGTTGAGGAGATAGAGAACTGCAAAGATCAATGAGAAAATTCTATGGTGGTAGTTGTCGGCAGATCTCAGGAGAAGAACGAAACTGAAGGTGATGATGAAGAAGAAGAAGTTGAAGGAAGAATAGATATGAAAACTGAGTTAGAGGAGGCTCTTGAGGATATAGATGTTTAGAGGGCCAAAACAAAGAATGCTAATAAAGTTGTTCACGATGCCAAACTCTATATGCAGTAGCAGGAAGAAGAGAGGTCTGAGTTGATAGAAGAAATTGAGAAACTCAAGCTATCAACAACAGAGAACTCAGAATCAGTTAGTGAGAATAAGCTCAATATTGAAGAACCTAAAAGGGAGATCTATAGATTGAATAGAAAATTTAAATATCAAGTCTAGTGTAATAAAGAAATTGAATAAGAATTGGTTAGTCTGTGATGAAAAATGAAGGATCAAGAACAAATCTTTACCCCCAATGTAATATTAGAAAATCAGGTTATTCAGAAGATAGGAAAATGAAAGAAGAGGCTACTTGTTCAGTTGGAAAGAAGCAGCAATCGATCTTAGATGCTAAGGTTGAATTGGGGATTGATCGAAAACAAAAATATATAACTATTTATGTCAGACCGCAAGAACCCTATTCGAGATTGAAGGTTGATTTTAGTAGAAAACAGAATCAGAATATTCATAGATCCCATGGGGAAACTCGTAGTTCATAAGTAACAGGATGGAATGAACCTTATATCAGGTGTTACAGTTGTGTAATGATGGGACATTCACAGTGTGTGAGTTCCATAGCCAAGAGATATCAAAGGGAACAAGAACAGAGGCGTCATCCAAACAAAGAAAAGTTTTCCAAAACATATTTAAAAGGACACTATTTTTGGTGTATAGGATTTGGGCACATGGTTAGGTACTGCACTTCGATCATACAGAGGAATGTGCCAATGTATGATCAAAATGTTTTCAAGAAGCAGATCAATAAACCAAGAGGTGAGTTAAAAATTTAGAATAGATTTTCGGCATTGAAAGATGAAGTTTGTCCACCATACTCTGAGAAATAATAGAAGTCTCAATCCATGTTGAGAGTGAAGACAAAAGTATGGACCAAGAAGAAGATGAATGAGAGGGAAGTAGTTGCGAAAATTGCCCTTAAATCTTCAGATCATTTAGGAGTATGGATCCTTCACAGTGGTTTCACATCCCATATGATAGGTAACAAGGATCTCATTACAGAAAATAAATATGACCAAGAAGGTGTTTTAAAGTTCTTGTTGATGAAGGGTTGGAGATTATTAGTTCAGGAAACGCTAAATTCGGGGGAAAAGACATGATACGTGTAGATGTCTTTGTAGTAGAAGGCCTCAGTCATAACTTTCTCAGTGTCCCTCAACTATGTGACTCTGGGCACTCTATCTGATTTACCAAGAAGATGTGTGTTGTGAAAGGAAAATATGGAGCCGTTATTCTATAGGTAAAAAGGACTAAGGGAAATATTTACCTTATAAGTGGGGAAGAAGATATGTGTCTTTTATCCAAAGAGGAAGAAAACAAGTTGTGGCATAAGCGACTTGGTCATCTTTTCCAACCATCTATGGAAGATCTTGTGAAGTGTGATGCTTCTAGAGACCTTCCCTAATTATCACATGATCACACTCATTCGTGCGATGCTTTCCAACATGATAAAATCATCAGAAAGACATAAAATCAAAAGGAACAGAAATCAACCATAATACTCAAACTGGTGCATGCTGATGTTTGTGGATATATCTCACCATGAGCAATAATTAGGAAAAATTAATATTCCTTTTTCATTGATGATTATAGAAGAGTGTCTTGGGTATTTTTCATTACCCATAATATAGAAGTGTTAAGTAGTATTAAGCAGTATAGGAGGGAATCATAAAGGATGCTTGGGAAGAAAATTCTAGAGTTTTTTACTGATAACAGTATAGAATTCACAAATAGTCAAGTTGAAGACTATCTCAAGAAACACGAGATAAGGAATCACGTTTCATCAGTGAGAACTCCCCAATAGAAAACAGTGGTTGAAAAGAGAAATCGGATCATCAACAACATGGACATAACGATGCTTATTGAAAAGGAAAAACTAGAGAAATTTTTTAAGGAAGAAGTTTTTACATCGGTCTATATTTCAAATAGGGCTCTGTTGTGTCCGAAGGAAGGAAAGGCTCCGTATGAAATGTGGTTTGGAAAGAAGCCAACATAGAGATATTTTCAAATCTATGGAAGTAAGTGTTTCATTCTCAATAATGAAAATCACAGGAAGTTTGAGTCAAGAGGAGATTAGGGAATATTCCTTGTCAACTCAGGTAAAATAAAAGCATATAAATTCGTCAACATAAGACTAGGAATTTTTTTTGAGAGCAATGATGTCACTATAGTATAAGATGAAGAGAATACTCAATGACATAGTGAACATTTTCTGGATGAATGTGACAAAAAGGTAAGCAACGCAGGAGGAGAAGTGGCCGATGCAGATTCAGAAGAAGACACTGATGATGAACAAGAAAGTGTCAAGTCTGTGTCTTCAAGGAAGCCAAAGAGCTGAGCTGAAATTGATTTACAAAATATCATTGGTGATCAGGTAGCTCTAGTTTAGACGAGAAGAATGAAGTCACTGTAGGAAACATCATTCCTATCTCAAGAAGAGCTGAAATGCTTTGTTGATGTAGTTGAAGATGAAAATTGGGTTTTAATATATGAATGTAGAGCTTGATTAGATTGAGAAGAACCAGATGTAGGATATTGTTTCGAGGCCAGCAGATAATAATGTTATTAAGACTAAATGGGTCTATCGCAACAAGATGAATGAATATGGCAGAGTGATTCGGAACAAAGCACATCTAGTGTGCAAGGGGTACTCCCAAATAGAGGGTATTGACGTTGATGAAACATTTTCACCTATTGCAAGGCTGGGGACAATCAGATTATTTTTAACCATAGTAGTGTAAAGAAAGTTCAAAGTGTTCCAGATGGACGTCAAATATGAATTTCTAAATGGGGTTCTAGAAGAAGAGGTGTACATTGAGCATCGATATGATTTTCTCATTCATGAAGATGAGAATAATGTTTTCCGATTAAAGAAATCACTATATGGGTTGAAGCAAGCACAAAGAGCATGGTACTCAAGGCTGGATCAGTATTTCAAAATACTTGGCTTTCAATGTGGTGGAGTTGATTACAATCTCTATTTCCGCAATGATAGTAATCAAAGGATGATGATGTTGGTTTATGTCGATGAAATAATAATTGGAGGATCAGATGAATCATAGTGTAGAAAGTTTTCCAAATTCATGAAAAATTAGTTTGAAATGTCAATGATTGGAGAGCTAAGGTTTTTCCTTGGTCTATAGGTGACACAAGGAAGGAATGGAACATTCATTTCTCAATCCAAATATGCCGAGGAGGTTTTAATAAGGTTTGGAATAGATAAAACAAAGGAGATAACGACTCCGGTTGAAACCTGGATGAAATTATCAAAATATGAGGATGGAAAGGCAGTTAATATCACAGAATACAAGGAAATTATTGGAAATTTTTTGTACTTGACCGCAACAAGGATGAAATTTTTTTAGCCACATTCCATGAAGCGAGATATCAGAGTAATTCTAGGGAAAGCTAGATGCTTGCAGTGAAAATAATACTTCGGTATACAAAGGGCACATTGGATTTCGGCTAGACATATAATGACACATCTCAGACAGAGTTATTGGGATATTCTAATACAGACTGGGCCGGTTCAGCGGATGAAAGGAAATCAACGTCAGGAAGAGCATTCTATCTTGGTGGACTATGTATTTCTTGGTTAAGCAATAATCACGATTTCATTTCATTATGCACCGCGGAATCTGAGTATATTGTGGCCACTCAAACTTGCACACAGTTATTATGGATGAGGCAGCAGCTTGAAGATATGGGAGTTGAAGTGAAAGCTCTGATCGGAATCTGGTGCATTAACTCAAGTGATATCAATCTTAGAAAAAATATCATCTATCATTCAAGGAAAAAGAACATTGAGATAAAGTATAATTTTATCAAGGAGAAGGTTGAGCAGGGAATCGTGAAGTTGAAGTATGTGCCTACAGAGCTACAGGTTGCAGACATTCTGACAAAGTCCTTACCCAAAGAAGCATTTGAGAGACATCGACTACCTCTGGGAGTTTAGTTGACTCCCCGCACTTGAAAGAGTGTGGATATGGACCCCACCTCTCCCCGAGTTATTATGTGTTTTCCCTAAATTGGTGATATGTGTTCTCTACCCTATTACATGCTGCAACGGAGTGACCTTTGGGTTCATTGAAAAAGGGGCCGAAATTAGAGATTGATCAAGGTAGAGACAATGTGGAAATTTGATAAATCATGATTTAAATGGGGATAAACTGACATGTAGAGTAGCGGGATTTGGGGAGCAATGAGAAAGGGGGAGCGTATTAATTTTGATGATGCTAGATGTGATCGATCAAAGAATAGATATCACGACAGTTGAGGATCGTGATAAAATTAGAAGAGTAGTGTTGGAATATGGTAAGAATATTTCCACATATCGGTATCAGTTTGGTTTCTACAGTGGGTGTTAGAGATGAAGTGATTCATTTATGAACTTTTCATTTACTTTTGTTTCTCTCACTGAGCATTGCTCATGTGGGCTTAGAGTATGTGTTGATTAAATCCCTGATCACTATCGGAATCACAATAGGCGAATGGTGGCTAAACAATTAACAATTTTTCTTTTTATGGAAGAGTTTTCAACAAACCCAAAGGGGGATATTATTGGGAAGAAATCCCTCAAGGTATCATTGAAACATTTTATAGGTGAATGTGTTTCTTGAAAAAGTAGACATCTGTGTTTTTATTGTTGACAAATCAAACCATGACATACAAATTTGTTGACAAATGGTATTTCATGGTGGCATGTCGAGTTCATGAGGTGTGATTAATGATCAATATTTGATTCACTAACTTTGACAGATGGATGGAAGATCTGGAGGCGGTACAAAAAGAGAGGATACATGGGGGTGACGTATTCTAGTAGTTGCCAAATGTTTGGGCCTGAAAATTGACAAATGAAGAAAAGTGGTTTTTGGCAAAGGGACATGCGCGTTGTGTACATGAAGAAGAGGAAGCATGCATGAATCATGTTTTTCTTGATCATAACATCAAAATAAGGCAAAGGGAAAAGGGGTGCCCAAGTTCTTGGGTTTGTCGCGCAAGTGATTTGTGTGGCAGAGACTTGTGCACCGAAACATTCACACCGAGGGGAGACTTGTGCACCATCACGCCGGGTGTACAAAAACCTATAAATATAGGCCGACCCCTCATCATTCAGAGAAGGAGAACATGGACGAGCTCACCTTCAGGAAACTGAGGCCTATGACCACAATGCTCCAATGATGATTCGAGTAAATATCTCTATCTACTCCACCCTAGCTGTAATACTTATAGACACAGTTTCTAGTCACTCTTTCATTTCTATGTCTCTCGTTCGGAGCTCAGAGATTCCGGTAGATCCATTGGCTCGATCCTTATGATCGGACACTCCTAAGAGAGAGTATTCAACAATTAGACATTGGTTCCGGTTGTGTGAGCTTACTCTAGGAGATGAGAGCTTTGGCATGTCTCTCCTAACAACAGCTTCGAGGTCTTATGATGTCAACTTGGGTATGGACTGATTATCCACGGTCTAGGATAAGATTGACTATTTTAGGAACAATGTGCAGTGTGTCTATGTGGATGGGATGAGGTTTTCATTCACCGGTGAGAAGGTAACCTTTTTAGAATAGGATGGACTTTCTTTAAGGAGTGTACATCCAATCACTCATCTGTTGGATAGCATTACCTTTAGAGAATTTGACGTGAGGAGTCCAAATTATCCTATAGTGGTGCACCATTATGCTGATGTATTTCCTGGTGATTTTCTGGGACTACCTCCTCGTATAGAAGTAGACGTATACATTGAACTGTACCTCGGGATGACATAGATATCTACACCAGTATATCAGATAAATCCCCTGGAGCTTTGTGGGTTTCAGGTACAGTTGGAGGACTTGTAGAGAAAGGGGTTCATAAGTCCCAGTGTTTCTCCATGGGATTCCCCGATTTTGTTGACCAAGAAGGCAGATAGGTCTCTGAGGCTTTGTGTGGACTATCGGTTCCTAAACTAGGTGATCATGAAGAACAATTATATACTCCTAAGGATCGATTATCTCTTTAACCAACAGATGGGAGATCAATGGTTTTTGAATATAGACCTCATATCTTGCTATCATAAGCTCAAGGTACGAGAAGAGAACGTACTGAAGACAACCTTCAGATGCCGGTATAAACATTATGAGTACATGGTGATGCCCATTGGTATGACCAATGCTCTAGTATATTTCATGGGGCTCAGGAACAGGATATTCCAGCCTTACCTCAATCGCTTTGTGGTTTTATTCATTGATGGCATCTTGATATACTTGGCATCAGAGGAGGAGCACGCTATACACCTTCATATAGTTTTGGATACACTCCGAGAGCACCATATTTATGGAAATCTATGGAAGTACCATCTCTAGATATAGTAAGTCTACTTCCTGGGGCACATTATCTTGTAGGCTATAGTTGCAGTGGATCCAACAAAGATAGAGGAAGTGTTTTCTTGGGAGCTACCCATGAGTGTGACCAAGGTGCATATTTTCCAAGGAATGGTTGGGTACTACAGGAGATTTGTACATGACTTTTCCAGAGTTGTGACACCCTTGTTATATTTCAAAAAGAGGGGGTATCCCTTCATGTAAATGAAGAGATACCAATAGTGTTTTCAAGAGATATGGCCATGGCTAACAAGTGCTCCCATCTTGAGGCTTCCAGAAGAGGGAGTTGGGTATGTAGTTTACTATGATGCATCTATGAACAAACTAGTTTATGTCCTGTTGTAGGAGTGAGTGGTGATCACCTATGGCTCATAGAAATTGAGGCTTTATGAGAAGAACTATGATACGCATGACCCAGAGTTAGTAGTAGGGGTCTTTGCACTAAATATGTGGTGGAACTACTTGACGGGTGAACAATTTACAGTATTCTCTAATCACAAGAGTCTTAGTTATATATTCCCATAGAAGGTCCTGAACCTGAGATAGTGATGATTTCTAGAGTTTCATCAGGACTATGAATTTGAGATAGTCTACACTCATAGGAAGGGAATGTAGTAACAGACACACTCAGCAGTAGGTCTCGTCTGTAGTTTCTGAGTGAGGAAATAGAGTATCTAGCCATGTTGTAGTTATCATTTAAGGATAGTGATAAAGCATCTTACCTCTAGTCTATGATAATTAATCCCCTACAACATCAATGAATCTGGAAGGAACAACTTTGGAATGTTGACTACAAGGACTGATGTGCTCAGATATCCTCAGGACAGGCTCCTGATGTATTTTTAGAATGTGGGGAGCATGTCATCCTCTTTATATGATGAAACATGGTACCAGTGATTCTATGAGAGGAGGTGTTAATGGAGTTCCATAAATCCTCTTTTGCAGTACATCCTAGTGTAGAGAAGATGTATCAGGACCTCCAGTATCAGTAATGATGGCCAAGGATGAAGAAATCAATGGCTTAGTTCGCATCGTGATGCCTCACTTGTCAACAAGTGAAAATAGATAATCAGTTACCAGCAGGATTAGCACAACCACTTGTGGTTCCAGATTAGAAGTGGGATGGTATCTACATGGACTTCGTAATAGGGCTACCACGTACGTACAGGGTCCATGATTCCATATGGGTGATCGTTGACCGACTCACCAAGTCATCCCACTTCCTACCCATCTGAGGGCAGGGATTAGTAGAGAGATTGGGACGTCTCTACATACATGAGATTGTATGGCTTCACGGGGTACCATTGACGATCATCTCAAATTGTGATGCTCGTTTTAAATCCATTTTATTGAAGGGATTACATGAGGCATTAGAGACTCCACTATGCTAGATCACTGCCTTCCATCCTCAGACAGATGGTCAAATGGAGTTGACCGTACAAACACTCGAGGACATGCTTTATGCTTGTGTCCTTAATTTTGGTCGTAGATGGGAAGACAACCTGCCACTAGTGGATTTCTCTTACAACAATAGTTATCACGCCACCATCGGAATGACTCCATTTTAGGCCCTATAGGAGCGACCAAATAGATCACCTCTATGCTGGACAGACCCATGGGAGTCAGCACTTATGGGTCCAGAGTTGGTATGGGCTACCATCGAGAAGGTGCAGATCATCCATGATCGGATGCAGACTGCACAAATTTGACAGAATTCTTTTGGGGATAAGATATGGAGACCCTTGGAGTTTGATGTGGGAGACCATACCTTCCTATGAGTCTAATCCCGAAGATGGTTATAGAGGTCTGTTCGATGTGGCAAGATATCTCTGAGGTTCATCAAACCTTTACAAATCCCCATCAGAGTAGGTGAGGTGGCGTACCCTCTATCTCTTCCCCCACAAATGCGCCAGGTGCATAATGTTTTTCTAGTGTCACAACAGAGGAGGTATGTGCTTTATCCATTGTATGTTTTCGACTTGGGTAAGCAGGACATCGTCGATCGAGTGACGTTTGCAGAGTTCCCGGTAAATATTGAGGATCGATAGGAGTAGATCCTTCATGGGTGTTCGATTCCTCTCATGCGAGTTTGTTGGTAGCATGGGAATCTAATAGAGAGAACATGGGAGTGGGAGGCTCAGATACGTGCTCATTACCCCCATTTGTTCCCTTAGTTTTGTTGTAACTTTTAGGTATGAAAAGCCCTATGTTGGGGAGAATTTAGAGACCTAAAAATTCCACATATATATTTTAAATTATTTAGGATTATTATGAGTCTATGAAAATTGATGGCTCTTGATTATGAGGTCTGGTGTGCCCAAAATGGAATTTTGATCTTCATAAAGGTGTGTTCATTAAACGTGTAGGTGGAATTTTCTATCTTTTGAACCGGTGATTAGAATTAAAATATGATGGAATTATTGAATCCGTAGTGTCGGGATTCACTTAACAGAGGGTTAACTTCAACCGAAATAGGACGGGAGAGAAATTTAGTTTTACGAACTTTTTAAAGAATAATAAAATAAAATAAAATAGTTATTTTATTCTTCTACCAATAGTTGAGCGACGATGGCCAAACCGTTGAGTTGTCAAGCCATTTAATGGTTTGAATCTTCGGTTTTGTAACCACACCATTGAGATTAAGTGGTCCATTCATTAATTAACCTCATTAATATATCGTTGTGTCAATCACCTATCCCCTCTATTTATATGAGTATCAGGCTAGGGTTTTTGACACAGAAGTGAGGAACCTTTGACGAAGCGTTGCAGTGTCTTCCACCGACGAAGAACGGAAGATCAGACGACAACATTAGAGGAATCAATCTGGGACAACGAATGATGGCGGCTTCATCAATAATGGATTCTTCTTCCACAACCACGACATCTTCTCTGAATCAAAGGTAGGGTTTTCTTATGTTTAAATTTATATTTGTGATTAACTGTATTATTTACTCCTGCTTAATATGATGTTAACGCGGAGGGTGCAGGACAAACAAAAAATTACTGAACCCTCCACCACTTAGGTCCTTGTCCTGTTCATCATGGGGGAAGTTTTAAGTTGTTGGAAATTTGAATATGGGATCCATGTAGTGACGATAGCATCCTGGAAGGCCCATAAGCGAGTTCAGAAGTGAAAACTGACCACCAGAGCTCCCTCGGTTGCCTGTGGAAGTTCCTCCATAGCGACATCGACATGGCAGAAGACAGAAATGGATGGCCGCATCGCAACAGGTATCATGTCGTCACACACCGTGTCATTGATCCATCGTGTGTTGCGGCACCAAGCCACGACAGCAGCAGGGTAGGCCAGCCCTCAGCCGACTGCGTGGGAAAAAAGCAGCATGCTGTCACACGTCGAGGAGAAGGAGGCCACAAATTTGAAGCCATGAAGAAGGGAACCCACGCCCTGCAAGTCCCACAGATAAAGAGGTGGTTCCACATGGACTTACTATTGTAGAAAACCAAATTGTCCCTTGGTCCATTCAGGAATGGGAAATCCCTATGTTGGCCAACCAGCTGGGTTCCAAGCCCGCCGCGGCTCGGCCCACTCAGGCCAGACTAGCCGGTTCGGGCTGGGCCAGGTTGGACCCAGACTAGGTCGTGTTGGCCCATGTCGGGGAGGTTCAGGTCGGTCGGATTGGGTCAGAACAGACCTGGACCCATTTCGGCCCAGATACGCTAAAAGACTATATCTCACAATCTAGACATCTGTTTGACGAATCATCTGCGGCGTTGAAATACATGGAATAAGACAGTCATTTTGAGATACTCCTACTATGTTCTGGAGAATGTTGGAGTATAGCCTGGTTGGATTGGACCTGAACCCAAACTGATCCTCGGCACTAAAATGACTATAACTCATAGATTGAACGTCTGATTGATGTGTCATTTGTCGTGTTGGGACCCTTACAACATGGAATTCCATTGGGTTACTCCGTTTTGGAATGGTGTGGCAGTTGGTCCATGAATGATATCTTGAGGAGAGCACATTACAAAACTCAAGCACACCGGGTGCTAGAAATTTTGAGGCTCGTTGTCAACATCATTGTGACCCTGTGTGGATCAATATTGTAGTGACCCTCTCTAGATCAATATTCTAGAGAACGTGTGTGGATAATAATCATATTGGACCTATGTGGATCAAAATTTTAGCTATCCTATGTGGATCCTCATTCTAGTGACCCTGTGTGGTTCAGCATCACAGCGACCATGTGTGGATAAACATCATTTTGACCCTGTTTGGATAAACATTTTTGCAACCCTTCGTGGATTAGAATTATAGAAATCCTATGTGGATCAGTATCATAGAGACCCTGTGTGGATAAGAATCATAACAACCGTGTGTGGATCATTATTCTAGTGACACTGTGTAGATCACCATTCTAGTGACCCGATGCAGATCAGCAGTCCAACGACCCTGTGTGGATCAATAGTGCATGATCCAATGAGGACCAGCCTTAGAGAGGTCTGTCCTGGACCAAAGACATACAATCCTATGTGGGTCAGAAACAGAGACTCTCGACAGAATAAGATGATCTATCCTTAAGAATGATCATCTATATTTATGTACTTAAATTATACATGGTTTGAGATGAGTATTTTCCTTTGTGCTCTGTGATTGAGATCATGCTTTTTGGTTTTCATTTGTGATATTCTGAGAGACCTTCCTGGGTATTGGGGTCCCTACTGGGTATCGTTATACTCACCCCAGCACGGGCTTCTCCCACACCCAATTGTGTCTTGTGTAGACGAAGAGCAGCTCGACTAAGACTATATGAGCTAGTACCAGGAAGTACACAGAGGCAACTGGTTAACGTGGAGAGATTTAGAGCAGAACTGTACCTACCCTTCAGGTAGGATCCTTGGTGGATGATCTCAGGAGATCTTTATTGTTTTCTGTTGTAGTTGTATTTTTGAGTGGGATTTATATTCTAGCCTCTTTAATTTCAGTACACACTTTTACAACTGCTGTATTACTACATGGTTGCATCTTATTGTGTTCTTGGAATATGTTTTTCTATAGGTTTAAATCCAATTCCTTCCCATTTTTGGGATACTCCTTTCGAGTGCTAGTCTCGATCCCCTAGCCAATGGAAGGCATGCTTCTGGGGAGTCATGGCATGGGCCCCGGGGGACGGGTCTTGGCATATTATATTCGCAAAAATATAATTATTTCATTAATATCATATATATTTTATTAATGTCACATATTTTTAATTGAAATGGTTTTTTATTCCTTCAATGTATAGTGTAAACAAATCAAAAAACTTTGAGGGGGAGATAGTCCACACTACCACAAATGATGTTATCGTTTTACACAATGTGGAATATATAATGATATGAGTTGTGTAATAATTAAAGAAGATTAAATACATAATAAATATCATATATAACATATATAAACATATTTTATATCATAATTCCTATCTTTAGTGGTATTAAAGTAAAAATGAACAATCATCTTTTTGTGAGGTTGTAGTTTGCCATACACGTAAACTGTATGTTCGTTAACAATTATATGGAGAGTGTAATTTTAGGTTAAACCCTTAGAATAAATAAATAAAACTATAATTAGGATAATTTTATTTCTATATAAATATGGAATAATTTTATTTAAGGGAGTGGATAATTGAAACAATATTAAAGATCTTTAGAAAAGACGTTAACTCTTAATGGGGTAACTCATTTTGGATTTCCCCAAAAGACTTCCTTGGATTGCATTCTATATAAAGGGAGGATTCAATATTTAATGGAGGGATTTTTTTATGTGAATCAAATAAATTTTTTATGATCTTATGTGTCGTGAGATGTGTGAGGATTTGGGAGTAAATGATGCATTTTATAATGGAGGATGAGCGGCAATTTTGTAATATTTTAGAAGAAAGGAACCCCACAAATGATTTTTTTATATCAAGTACATAAATAATTGTCAAAATTAGATATAATAGAGGATAGAGTCTAAATATGGCCACAAAATGACTTATGAAAAACTGTATCGGTCATTTTTGGGCCATAACGTTATGGTTTACACCCTTGTTAAACTTAATTTAACCTTAATCATTCTAATTATTTTTAGTTATATTCACTTATATTTTTGGTAAAAAACTAAGTTGAAATTATTAGAAATTATAATTTATGATTATTAAAAATATGGAATCCATTTTTAAAAACATAATCATAGAATTTGTGTAAATTAAATTAAAATTAATCTAGTAGACGGGACAACAATTTGGGTTTTTAAAGTAAAAAATGTCTTAATGTTTTTTATGTTTTTATATTCAATTTCATTGTGAAAATTGATTATAATTACCTAAATTGGGTTAATTTAAAAAATTATTATCTTATCATAATTTAAAACAAATTAAATGTATAATTTATCCCTTTAAACAAATTTTATGAAAATATAGTTTTGAATTAAATTTTAGTATTTTTCACTTTATATTAAAAAATTAAACTTCACATAAAAATATCATAAATTCACCCTAACCTAATTGTTATGTTCTTATTCAAAATTTTATGTTTATTTTTACATATAATATTTACAAAAGTGTCAAAATGGGATTTAAAATGGGCTCTCCATTAAAAGGTGGTAAAAGTGCCTTTATAAAAATATAGGGTTTTAGGTGTAATATTGAGTTTATTCTTATATTATATCTATAAAATATATTATATGATTATCCAAAATATTTTATTGAATATATATCATATATATTTCCTGTATTTAATTCACTAATTGTAATTAATTTAATTTATTCACCAAAAAATAGTTTGTGAGAAAAAAATAATATTTCCTTTATATTCAATTTGTTTGTATTTTCATTTCAAATTAATTTGTAACATGATAATTAATTTTATATTTTTGTAATACATAAATTTTCATAATTTATATAATAATTTTAATAACCCAAAATTTAATAGCTAGGTTATGTATTAATATATTAAATTATAATAATTTAATAACATATTATTGTTCTGTAAAAGTTAGACTTGCATATGGTGCTAGCTATCAAAAAAGGTCATTATTGTGTATGTCACATGCTAACTCAGTATAACATGCATTAAAAGATATAAACTATATTTAATTTATTTAAAATAGTAAATATATTATAAATACTATGGATATTATATTCCCTTACACAGTTGGTGTTTCATGACATAGATGCTATCAAATACAAGTTACTCTTAGATTTCTCATGGATTCAAATTCTACCCACAATTATTAAATTGCTTATTCACAATTTAAACTCAACCTTGAAAATATTTTGTTTGATATTTACTATGAGGAAATCCCACACTGTGATAAGGGTTTATAAGGAATCATCTATAAATGAGAGAGTGGGTAGTGCAAGGTTCA
Organism: Viscum album; assembly: GCA_963277665.1. NCBI lineage: Eukaryota > Viridiplantae > Streptophyta > Magnoliopsida > Santalales > Viscaceae > Viscum > Viscum album. The sequence goes on along the minus strand of OY728120.1, from coordinate 1,059,029,931 downwards.
CATGGACTAACATATAACAAGGTCTCTAAGTAGGAGAACATTAATGGAAAGTAGAGATACTTATTTGGAAGAAAAGAAAAAAAATTATAGGGAGTAGTTGAGGTCATAATCCCAAAAACAATGAATGGTAAATGGGAGGGCCTCAAATCCATAAATCTTATATGATTTACTAGACCGTCGATTAAAAAACTAATTAGGGAAACATATTTTTTAATCATTTTCCTAAAATTGAGATACTATTTTTCTGCCTGTGAATATAAGGAAATATTAATTCTTAATAAATTTCAATTTCGTAAGAAAATTTTAATCTTTTGTTTGTTCTTTGATCAATTTCTAATTCATCCATTACCTCAAAAAATGGGTATGCAAAAATTAACATTAATCCCTAAAGAAATAAAACATTAAATGGATTGTAGGGACCACAAAAGAGTAAAAAGTACAACTATTTGTCTCTAAATATTATCCAAACTCAATATGGTTAATATATTAATATCTAAACCTAAAAAGTAATAGTACTGGTCCATTCTTAGTATATATTCCAGAATATTTTTTACTAAAAACAATAAAAAATTAACTATGAAATTACATAGGTTAGTGGTCGGCCTAAAACAGTTATCGTCCTTTGGTCATGCATTCAAAATCCATAGCCTTTCTAGACATGATTGATTGTTTCCTGGCATATAGGTTATCCTTTTCCAATGCCATATTAATTTATTTTCCACAAAAAATCTAATGTAAATGTTTGAAATTTAATCCTTAAACATGATCTTAACTATGTTTTCAAGTCAATTTTTTATAAAGTTTCATAATATTGTTTTACTATTAGTACGATGTAATTACAGATCATATGAACCCTAAATATTATCAATGAATTTAAACACACATCTGTAAAATGTGAAGGCATCATTACTCAAATAAACTTTTACCTCTAAAACATATTCTTCTAAAATCAGGAATTGTCATTATATGTTTCATGATTCTTGTAGAAAAAATTCAATTGATAAAATAATTCTGTAATTTCATCGTTGAATCCCAAAAATAAGTTATCAAAATAGATCCTTATTTAGTATAAGGTTTAACCACAATATCAATTTTCGGATTTAAAAATCATGAACCATTATCATAAATATAAAAAACCATAGGTTTAACCTAGTTTATTATTATGTATCCAAATTTATCATAATGGTTTGTAAATAAAATTTGAATTATCCTAAGAACCCCCCTAGGAGTGCCAAAATATTTTTGGAGTAAGGCCCATTTTCATGTACCCTCTTACCCCATGTTCGGCACAGAACACCTTTTCAGAGTAATTACACATAGTTACATCTATTTCAAAACCACACCCACTTGCAGTATCTAGACATGGATGTACTGTTGGAAAGACACACATAATCTCTACCTTAACAAAATTATAGTATTTTCTTCTATACTTGTCCTAAAATTTTATCTTAGTTTTATGTTATCAAATTTACATTTTACTAAATCTAGTTACCAAGGATGATACTAAATTTACACTGATACCAACTATAGAAAACCGACCTCAGAGAGCCTAAATCAGGTGTCTGTGGTCAATTACATTAGCATGATTTCAAAGAATCAAATCCTGAAGGATTGTGAGTTTTGTAATCATGGTAAACTAGATACTTAAATGAGTCTTGTATTAAAAATTAATACACTAATTACAACATAATTTTTTTCATATTAACAAATAAATAACTTCTAGGATAACTTTATTCCATATAGTAAATACCTACATATATTTTATTGCATGCTTTATGGATTCTTAGAGAAACAAACATAATAAGGGTGTGCTCAAATGATTAGTAAGGAAAAAATATAATGGAACTAATAATTACTCAATAAGAGTAATAACTATCTCATGGTAAATAAATGAACACACATAAAATGAAATCAACAAATTGATAAGGAACTGAATAAACAATATGGCATTATAATAACTTGAAATACATGCCCTTAAAATAACTTGATGAAGAAAAAATGAATATGGAAATTTATAAAACTGAAAAAAAAAATTAATTTAATCAATGAACTAAAATTGAATCTATCCATAGATATGTCAATGGAAAATATTATGGATGAATTATCACTGAAACTAAATGAGAGAAAATACTTAATTATTGGACGTCATATTTCCAAGCTACATGGAATCATTACTGCTAAGAGATATTTTACCTATTACAATTTTACCTAATAATTCATCCCATGAGACTACTAACACATCTAAGGGATTTCATTAATTGTGTCCCCAACTTGTAGGTATTTCCTTAAATGGTCCCCAACATGTGTATTATATGTTCAAATCACTCCACATATTGAATACATAATATTCCTTCTCAATTATCAATATTTAATGTGGTATACTGATTAATAAATATCTTCCTAGATAATAAAATAACTATCAATGTAGACACCATATGATAAATGGTATAAGGTTTAAGAAGTATTTTTATTCATGATAAATGAAATGGGTAATATAGGGGAAATTCATGTTAAATGATCATAGAAGATTAAATATTTCAAGGGTGTGACAAATGAATCAAGGAAGTGAATGTGAATATTATACTATGAAAAATAAATCATAAACCATAGAAATGAAGATTCAGTATGGTATCAATGAAAAATATCCCAATAATGGGTTTTTTTCATTGATGAATGAAAACATTATAATAATATATTTTAAAAAATAATAATTATTGAGGAAAATATCATTCTGTCTTGAAAATAAATTGAAAAAAAAATTCATTGAAAATCACTTTTTTAAACATTTTCTATAAAAATTAAACTTCTAAACATAAAAAGGATGATTCAAAGAAATGATAGCGACTAAATACGTACATACCATACGAGTTAAAGAGAATATTCCTTTATACATTGAAAAAAAGATAGAAAATACCTCATCCAGAAATTGACATGAATATTTATTTGAAAATGTTGTTAAAAGAAAAAAAGGTTAAAACTTTCTTCACTAAATCATTTTTGAAATCATTTTAATAAATCATATTTTTTATTATAAAATAGGTTCCCTACTAAATCGAGAAATAAAGTTGTTTTTTCTTAATAAAGATTTTAAAACACATTGACTAACAAAGAGTGGACAAATGGTAATGATACTTGAAATTTGCCATGAATAACCAAAGGAGAATGAGAGGGCTTATTGAAAATAGTCATTTAATTTTATAAAATGTAAATACCATTGATATATCCTTAGTATTAGTTTTCAGGGAAATAATACACTCACATCCCAAAGTGTCCCATACCACTTTGAAACATTTTAAATCATAAGCCTCGTGAAGGAATAATATAGAATGAAAGATTAAAATACCATATTTATAAAATTATTCATGATATAATATATAAAATTTGACAGCATATATACTGAACATAATTATTAAATGGTGAACATGACATTTATTTCATAGAAATAAAAAGTAAGACGAAAAATATAATACCAATGTGGTAAAAAATTAATTATAAAAACCAAAAGTAATAATAATTAAATAAAACATTTAAATACAATGAAAATAATAGAATTCATGATATTATATTCCAATGTTGTAGTATGTAAACCATATATAAGACATTAGGTTCCCAACAATAATGTATGCCACAATGTAAGAAAAGTGAGACAACAAACCCTTACATTGTGTTCGACTTGTATCGTGTGTCTTTATCGTCCTAACAAACAAACTTATGTTAATTATATACTTTCTTGATGATTTATTTCATATTTATCAAGACTTCTATTTCAATTATTATCATTTTGTATTCAATTACAAAATAAATTATATTTACTTCTGGGGTTTCGACCAATTTTTTTATATGTCAAGAACAACATCGGTGGGTCAACGGTGGTCAACGAGGTCATTATATAACTAATACAGAATAATAAATTTGGAATAATTATCGTATTAATAAATATGTTATAAATTTAAAATAAATAATTAAATATGGTTATGAAAAATGAACCAACATTTCATCCATGGAGACAGAAAGTCGTACCTATGCATGAGTAACGTTCTCATTTTTCAATGATCATTTAGGAAAGAAGGTAAGTAACTTTAAACACTAAATAATGATAATTATAGCATGAATAACATATTATATAATCATATATACTTCTATATATTATTATTGTTATGTAAAAAGAATCACATCGTGTCATGGAGGTGGTAGTCCACACGTCCATGAAAGATGTTATCACTTTTTAAGTGTGTGAAAGGGTAATAATGGAAATTATATATATTATATTTACAAAAATATATTATGTCATAAATATCATATAATTTTCTTATGTCACATATTTTTAATTAAAAACATATTTTATACTTTCCATTTATAGTGTGAACAAATCACATCGCTTTGAGGGGGTCGTAGTCTGTCATTCCATAAATGATGTTATAGTTTTTACAAAAAATGGAAACTATAAAGTTAAGTGTTTCAAAATAATTAAAAAGTTTAAATACATAATAAATATCATATATAACATATATAAAAATATATTCCATCATATTGGGATTCGTGAGTTGTGGTGAAATATAAATGAACAATCATCGTTTTGTGAGGCGATAGTTCACCGTAATGTAAACTGTATGTTTGTTACCCATTAGATGGGTGTGTGTGTGTAAGTGTAGGTCAAAACCTTAGAATAAAAAAACCTATTATATTTAAGATACAATAGTTTATTTATAAACATGAAATAATAATAGTTTAGTGAGTGTATAAGGTAAATAATATTAAAGAACTTTAGGAAATATTTTACCTTTTAATCGGGTAACTCAATTTGGTTGGATCAAAGGACTTCCTCTAATTTAATATTTCACAAAGAAAGGATTAAAGGATAAAGGTAGAGATTTGTTTTGGGGGGTTAATTTCCCATATTTTTTCTGAACCTATGTTTCTTGAGAGGTGTGAGAAAGTGGTAGTAACATAGGGCTTCTATAATGGAGGGATAGTGGTAGTTTTGTAATATTTTATATAAAAAGAACCCCACAAAAGTTCTTTTACTGAATGTGGATAAAAAATGGTCCAATATAGACCCAAGGGAGTATAGGTTAGAAATATTAACAAGCAGTGGTTTTTAGAAAAGTTTATAAGTGAATTTTTTCCTTAAGGTTATGGTTTAGTACCTTATTTGGCTTAATTTAACCTTAATTGTAGTAATTTATATTAATTATTTTCACTAATATTTTTTTTTTCAAAAACTAAGTTAACCATTTTATAAATTATAAATTACTCTGATTCAAAATATGTAATCCATTTTTAAAAATTAAAATAAATGAATTTGTTGAAATTAAATTAAAATATATCATGTAGATGTGACGACAAGGCAAGTTTTTAAAGTAAAAACATCCTATAGTTTGTTAAGTTTTTATAGTCCATATAAAAGTGTAATTGATTATAGTGATCTAAATTTTTTTAATTTATAAATATTTATCTAATTATACTTTAAATCAAATTATAATTATAATTTATCCTTCAAATAAATTATATTAAAATGCAGATTTGAATTAAATTTCAGAAATTTTCACTATTCATTATGAAATTAAAATTCTCATAAAAATTCCAAAAAATACACCATGTCCTCATTTTCATGTTATTAATTAAAATTTCGTGTTTATTTTTACATTTAATATTTATAAGAGGGTCAAAATTGGATTTAAAATGGTTTCTCCTTTAAAAGGTGTTAAAAGTGCTCTAATAAAAATATAGAATTTTATGTATAATATAGAGTTTATACTTATCTTATGTCTATAAAATTTATTAGATGATTTTAAAAAATATTTTTTTATTGATATAAAATATATATTTCATTAATATCATTTACTAATTATAATAAATTTTATTTATCAAGGAAAAATTCATTTTGAAGATAAAAATAATAAAATTTTTATTATATTCTATTGGTTTGTATTTTCATTTATAATTAATTAGAAACATTTTAATAAATTTTATATTTGTGTAAACCATATATATTAATAATTTAGTTAATAATATTCATAACCAATAATTTAACATCTTAGTTAACTATTATTATATTAAATAAATATATTTTAATAATATATTATTGTTCAGTAAAACATAATCTTGCATGTAATACAATCTATAGAAGATGGTTGTTGTTGTGTATCTCAAAACATAAATCAGTATCTCATGAATTAAAATATTTAATATATATTAATGTAATTTAAATAATAAATATATTATAAATACTTGGTATATTATATTCCCTTACGCACTTGGTGTTGTGTGTCATACATACAATAGAATAAAAGTTACTCCTTTAGATTTTTCAGAGTGTTAAAAATAATTACAATTATTAAAAATAGAAACATAATTACAATATTCAATATTTATGGAATTTTTAATTACAATATATTTAAAAATAATACAAGTAATAAATAACTATCACATAAAAAAATTAAATTCTTGAAAATTATTTATCAAGACACATATTTTATTTTTATAATGATCATTTTGAGGCATAACAATAATTATTGTGAGGTGTTTCATTATATCAAAAAAATAAACATAGACAAAAAACAAAAAAATCTAAACAAAATATCACCTTTCTTTGACAAAAAATCAGATAATAATTCAAAAATACTCCCCCTTTTATAATTAAAAAAATTAACTAACTTTTTGAAAAATACATTAACCTTTAAAAAATATAAACAAATAGATTTTTATTAATTTAAAATAAATTTGAACATTTTTAAAATTTCAAATTATGAAATTCTAAATACATGGAACATTTAAAAATAATTTAAACATAATTAATTAAAAACATGTAAAATCCCCCCCGAAATTTTTTCTAACAATACTCCAAATATAATTTTTTTTATTTCAATGCCACTTAGAGGAAGAAGTGGGCAGCCACACACAAATAAGGTTCACTATGTACTAAAAGAACTAAAAAAACTAAATAATTTACTAAGATCATTATAATTAGACACCCTATCAAATTCCCAGTGAAGTGTACTTGCCTCGAGATATGGATCATCACTGATTATCTCTTCAAAGTGATTGGATATTTTGTTCCATGTCTGTATAAATTCCACCAAATTTATTTTATGGTTGTGAAAGCCTTGATCCAAAATTTGGTCTTGTATATTTATCCACACTCTTTGTTCCTCATTAGTATCAACTCAAAGCCTCTACTCAATAATTCTATCAATCTCCTCTCTTGGGAATTGGCCAAAATGAATCCTTCAAACCTTTCACCCTTAGAGTGAAGGGTGATCTCCAAACACTCCACATTTTCTTCTTCCAATTCACTTGAAGTTAAAATATATACTCCATTATGAATTGATACCTAGTCCAACATAATGGATTTATATTCAGGATCTCTATTAACTTCCTTCACGCCCACCTCTCTAGGCTCTGAATTAACCACTTCCACAATTATTGATTTATCTAGACCTATTCATCTCCCACCTTTCATATACTTACATGATTATCATGTAAAATTTTTTGGTATGTTCTAGTAGTCTTTTTCATTTCCTTGATTCCCCCACACCACTCTAACTAGAAATTTACTAGATTAGAGATTCCCTTGATTTCCATTTCTCAATATTGATCAAAAATTCATGTCCCCATATGGGTTCTACTCATACTATGTTGATTGTGGAGAGTCACTATCATTATCACTCAGATCAGTCTTTTTAATGGATGATGATATAGTGTAATCCTGTTTATCTTTTTTTGTATTAATATCCTTCCACCCTCCATTTTCAATAGATTATTTCCCAATTCCTATAAATAAAGAAAACTGGTTTTGAATCTTGATCAAACATGGTTCATTATTATTTCTAGAAGATCCCAGTTCCTAAGAAACTGTATCATTCTGGCCTAGCTGTACCCAAGACGAGGAGTATGGACATGATATATAGTTCCTCAAATCATCAACCTTTAACATAGTACTAGGGGGAAGCCCCTACACATTTTTCATTCCTCCAGCCTTCACTATATCAGCAAAGGATGGAGAAAATGTAGAGTGTATCAATAATTCCTCTTTAATAACCTACAATACCATCTTGTTGACACCCAACTAATGTTTCAAGATATCAAAAATCATAGAAACCCTTATATCATTAGTAAAAGTCATAGTTTGAGGAGGGAAAGAAGTCAATGTTTCTTTAATACCCAAATTGTCAAATAATATAATTCATGGATATACAGACCAAGTTTGAGCAACTAAACCATCCTCCATAGTGTTAATATTGTGTCCATGTTGAAAAATAGTGGAAGATATACCCAGTCATTATCATTTATAATAGTAATTTTTCAATGATTCAAAGTCCACCAGTTTCTTGAACCGAAATTCCCCACCAACTATGATCAAAATCCAATTAGCAAGAATTTTTTAAATGTAAACATCTGTGAATATATATGGGAAAATGGGATGATAGACCAAATAAATTATATAATTTGAACACAAAAATCAGCCGACCATATTTCCTTGAATATGGATAATCGAGGTACATTGTAAAGGAAGTTGGATTTAAAGAAAACTATCCAAAAGTTCCATATAAAGAGAATCACATTTGAAATAGAAATTGTAGGAACATAGAAAAAGGATGAAGTGTGATACATTGCATACACGATGATCTCTATAAAACATTGGGATCAGGTCCTACACCAACAAAAGGTGAACCATCATGGGTCATTTATCAATACGCCCCACAGTCTCTAGATCATGTAATACCCATGAACTATTCATGAACATATACATGGTGTGAACCAAAGGGTGACTTTTCATAAATAAATCCACCAAGGTTAGATTCAAGAAATCAATTGCTTCAATCAATTCTAATAATGAAAGAGAGAAATGGGGGAAAACACACTAGAGGTTTGTATATTTAGGTCTAAGCGTGATTGTAGGGAAAGTGGGAAGAACTCTTGGGTTAGAAAAAGAAAATAATAATGGTTGTGAGAAAGAGAAGAATGATGAGATCCCCCCCCACCCATAAGGGGAGGGACTAGATCTGTATCCATTTCTAGTAAGGTAATAGAACCAAGTATCAAATGGTGTGATTCAAAAATTAGATATGCAAATAATAAATAGGTAAAATAGGCTTAAATTTTTTATTCTATTTTCAAATTGATCAAACATCAATTGAAACCATGAAGAATTTTTGAAACAAGAAATTTAATTCTAATAATAGGAAAAGAACATAGATGATGAAGGGATAATTGAATATATGTATGGTGATGATGAAAAAAATTAAAATAAAAGTATAATAGAAATACCTGAAATAGATAAAATATCACAATATAGAGAAAAGATTTATATCCATTTCATTAATATATCACCCGATATGTTGAGTAAATGGAATTTAATCCAATCATAGTGATTAATCCCAACAATATAAAATCCTACTGTGAGAATTCCAGTGGTCAAAGAATATGGATGGTTGGCCATTATGATCGAAATTTATTCGGAATTAATGAGTAATAATTATTATCATAATTATGAAATCCATTTTATAATGTTTCATAACACTCCGCTATATATGTCATAATTTCATTAAATCTTATTTTACATTTTCATATAAGAAAACCATTGGGAAAATAAGTGAAGATAAATAAATTGAATTCCATGCCTTGACACCTCATTGAAAACAGTACTATGGAAACCCACTAAGAAAAACTTAATAAATGGAAAATGAGTGCAACATTATAAACTCCCTCTGATTGAATCATGTAGTTATTTCTTGATATAATCAATTAATATTATGATTTAATTATTTCTTTGAGTCATGGGAGGAAGACTAAAGGTAATAATGAATTGTCATATTGAAAATTATAACTCTTGATGAAGTCCAACAATTTCCATATTTATAGATATCCATAAAATTCCCTTCGACATCCATTATGATGTATGATGTCCTCATTAAAAACCTTATCATTTAAAAAACCATTTATGGAAAAACCCCTTGATTAGAAAAAATGATTACATTAAAATCATTTCCCCAGAGTTTTTCCACATTAAAATACATATCAAGAAAACCCAATGGAAAAAACATGAATAAGGGGAAAATAGTAATAAAATTATATCTCCCTCTTAAAATGGTCATCACTCTAAATCTATAGAATTTCCATGATCAATTCATAATAAAAGATTTTGATTTTCGGAATAATAGTAATTAATACCATTTATATTTCAATGAATAAGGAAGAACTTTACATTGACATGTAAAATGATTTATTATTATTTACAAGTAACTTATTCACATTTACATTTATATCCTCATGGGATAAATAAAATTTTCATTTATAATTAATCCTTTTGGGATACGTATGTTCTTCTTCAACCACTCATGTTTGAAATATATCACTCCTATAATAAATATATCTAGTGAATAAGGGTAAAATCATTCCAAAATTTAATATTACACCAAAAAGACGATTAATTTAAAATATGAGGACATTGCATGTAATTTCATGATAAAATATGTCATTGATTTCAAGAAACTATTCAATTGTTTAGAGGTTTTTAAAAACATCAAAATTGTAAAATCATTCACACAAACCATAGGATGATATATTCAATTTATATTCCTCTTTATCTAAATATTAAAACATTAAATATGACTTATTCAGCTCACAGTTTAATTTATTAGATTTATTGAAACTAAAATAATTTTCGATACACATCAAGCATTTTTAAACCTTTTGGGATTCTTATATAAACATCTGATTATACAAGGAAGAATATTTCTTATAATATGATCATCGGTATTCAATAGTCTTGATAGTTTAGATAATCAATCCAAAACAATAGAGTTTGAACATATCATAAGTTCCATTAATAATGTTTCCAATTATTAAGATGTAGACACATTAGAGGAAAATGACCATTTCACGGGGTTTTTTTTGGATAAGGCGTCGATTTAAACCACTACCATATGCTTCTATGGCGGTCTCAAAAAACCTCCGCTAAATTTTTTGTCGACATAAAACACGTGGTGATTTCCTTTATTTAGTAGTAGTTTATGGTAACCATCGTAGTAGAAGCATTTAGCGGTTGGTTTTTATGGTTTTACTGGTGGTTTTAACAACTGCTAAAACCATGATAACCGCCGCGAAACAATAATGAAATATGAAAACTGTGTAGCGGCGGTTTTAACTGCAGCTAAATTATTGTCCATACCAAAAGGTTTTAACTGAAATAGATTGAAAAATACTAAAATTTTAGAGGATGTTAAAACCACTGCTAAATATAGTATATTTATTTAATGGTGGTTAAAACCGCCGCTAAATCCATATTTACAAAAAAAAAAGCAGCTGATTCTGCATCCCCAGTTCCAGTTCACTGAAAAAATCCATTCTAATTTCACATGAACATACATCCCACATCCAAAATAATACCGAAAGACAAACATTTTCATAATAAACACATGATAGATACTTGAATAATAGTTTTAGTGTTATTTTGGTACATAAATGATATTCTATGTACATGAATTTTCACTTATGGATATAGTGGTTTCAAAATCATGGATATCAGTTGATCTCGAGTAAGTTGATGTATTTGTGTATCTATCATAACTGAGTATTGTAATCGATATTTGATGTTTTATTAGATTGTATGGGACTTAAAGGAGAATCATTTTGGAGATCTCTCACTTATCATTGCCAATGACCAAAGTTATCAAGAATGGATTCATGTTTGACTGTACGAACTCGTGTGAGGATGTTTCCATAGTGTCAAAGAAGTGGTTGTTCTCATCTCTAATCCCATGCATTCAAGAGCATAACGTTGGACATGTAGTGAAATGTGATGCATCTAGTTCTAACTTAGGATATTTTATGATGCAGAGTGTTAAATTATTCACTTTGGGTTTCATCAACTATTAACCCACAAGATGAAATACTCTAAAACCTATATTTTAGTTTGTATTTCTGGTCCATGCATTGAAATGATTGTTACATAACCTCATGGTAGAGAGATCTGTTGGGTATTTTGGCACCTAGAGTGCATATAATATTTTTTCACTACGTAGAAATAATCTTTATCAGATGAATTTCATATAGTACTTGTATATTCATGACATCGATAAATATTATTCAACTAGAAATATAAATGTAGTGGTAAATGCATTGGGCTAGAAAATGTTGGAGATGGGATAAAATATTTCATTATCTGAATAGAAGATCTTATATTCACTATAATACTAGTTCTTTGGTGTAGTTGAGGGTTTATGGGAAGAAATGTGGGTATCCTTAGAGATAATGTCTTCAATGGTTAAACAAGTAAAGAAAAGTTAGAATATTGTTCTGAATTGTATCATTATGTGTGATAGGTAGGAAGAATGTGAAAATATTTTAGGATTGAATTTTGATATACATGGAGTGTTTATAGTTTGTTGCATGGTAACGGTCACATGTTCCATAAGAGATGTGTTTATGATATCATATAATACTTTGAATTAGGATGTTATCCCAGGGCTGACCATGATTTATAATAATGAAAAGTGGATGTTATGGTGGCCCTACATAGTAAGAGACATTGAAGGATTTTTTTCCAATTGATTAAATTGTCCAAAAATTATCACTAATTGTTAATGTTGATAGTTGAAGTGGGATGTTCACCTAGGGCCGACCTGTTTTACCTCATAGTTTTGGTAATTATAATTCAATTCTATGAGTTGATAGTTGAAGTTATGTATAACCTTTTATTCTCAGACCGATGAGAAGTCAGGAAGGATGATCCATACCATATAGGACATGAAACAAGATTGTATTATATATTTTATCCATCATATTCATTTTTGGGGATATAAAAATTTGGGTAGTGTAACACAACCTGCACACTCTACTAGGATGCTCCTACCTAAGGACTTTTTCAATCGGGTCATCTTGGGAGACTGAGTAGGGCTGCGTAGGATGGGAATCCCATAATTATTTAATTTTTACCTATAATTAAAATATCAATCATATTATAAGAAAAATATATTAACATAGTAACAACTGATAATAAGTTATTATAATGAAAAATTAATTCATACCCTAACTTCTTTGGCAGGCTCATTAACAAAGCTTCCATCAGATTTTTGGTGAACATTCAACCACACTTCTTTTTAGGATGATTCATGCCCTAAAAACTGTGACTGCATTAAAAAACATAAATCAACAATTTAATTTATTAAACAAATAATATTGTCTTATAAATATTTAAAATAATTAGAATATTACCAGAGTAGATTGGCTTCTAGAAAAACTCTTTGACCCCACAGTTTGAGGGATGACCATCTTAGCCCGACATGATGCATTCTTTCTTTAGTGTTACTGAAATAAATAAAATAAAATTTAATATTAATATATTCAATTTCATCTCCTCTTCATATACATGTTTAAATGTAAAATGAGATTAATATAGTAATATATATTTAAATACCATCTTCTTCTCATCCTGATGTCTCTCGACAAAATATTTCCATTGATCTTTGGGTACCCCATTAGGTAGCTTGTCATACATATGTTGGGTGGTCAAAAAAGTACTACTGACATTTCCACACAATATCTATTTAAATTCATTCCATTTGATATAAGATTTTTCAATTTCCACTTCTGCGCTATCACATCAGCAACCGTAAAGTGGAAAAACATATATACACATAAATTAATTTTGAGAATATCAATAAAATGACATTCAATTACACCATAATGTATAAAAATTACTTTTACATGGGAATAAAAAACACCATTTTTCCAACTTGTAGGCATATGCCACCAATAATCATTTGAAATAGGATAGGAAATGGGTTCTGCAGCTAGTTGGCCAAAAATCTGGCCAAGTAATCTCGCATCGTCATCTGTTGGGACCACATATGAATCAAATGGGATAACTATCTTCTCTCCGATCAGATTCCATACATCTGATGTTTTTATATTCGTCTCCACACTGACATTGTTTCCACATTTAATTAACAAACAATTAGTATAGAAAAATTACAATAAATTTATTCATATTAAAATTGGTACCTATAACAGTCACCCTATAATATCCCTATGAAGAACATGATGTGGCGTGCTGCTCCCCCGCTGTTGAGGCTCCTGAACGGGAGGCGACGACTGAGATGCTAAAGGGATTCTCACAGAGGGTGTGAGAGATTGTGCAGGGGGAGATGGTGTAGGGGGAAAGTGGATTGTGGCTCAGATGTCGTATGGTGGGAGACAGATGGATCGCCATCTGCCGTAGAGGTCGATGAAATAGTATATCACTTCCTCCTTGGAATTCCAAAAATTTAATCAAATAAAATTAACTTCAGAACATATATTTCAAAAAAATTATGCATAAAAAAATTAAAAATAATAACAGATACATAGTACAAACAAACAAAATATACCTAACAATGATAATGAATGATTTCACAAATGAAAAAAGTGGTTACTAAATGAATTCATATTGTACATACAATCATTTTCTCCATAAATCATATTGGTTTCCTTCTCCATTACTTAATCCACTTTATTCATGATTTCTAGACTAATATTTTCAATATCATGATAGATAGATAATTCTGATACTTATTGTTGATGAGATTCAATGTTAGTGGTCAAATCTTCCACTTTATCACCCATATCATAAAAATATCTGTGTTTTCCATGAGAAAATAAACTACACCTTTCATCCACAACATCATTCAAAGAACATACAATTTTTTCTTTTGATGATAAGATATATGCATCATGCAGTTCATGATCACCAACATCCATCAAGAGAGAGAAGTTCACATAAGTAAATTGAAATTAATCTTTGTTAACACCCTGGATAATATCGACCCAATTACATTTGAATAAAAAATTGAAAAATTCCCATGGTAGTTTAATTTAATAATTTCGATCATATTTCCATTATATCCCACTTCAGAAAATCTAAATATACACATATTCTGTGTTTTTAAACCCTCTTCTTTATCGACTATATAAAATCTAATGCCATTCAATTTGTAAGTGTATAACTTTATAACTTGTTTTAGAGGGCCTCGAGCAAGAAAATTCATATCTTGTGAAAAAACATCTCGAGTATCAATATTTATGATCTAAAAAAATATATACTTTATTAGAATTAAATAATATATGTGTCAACCTTATATTCATATTTATTATAGTATTTATGAACATAAACATTGTGAAAACCATTCTACAAGATCTTGATTAATAACTTTCGTTACATCTTTCTCATTCCATGTTCAGCCTATCATTACTCTATTTTTCTATATCCTCAACTCTTCTATAAATGGATCTGTAATTTCACTTTTCTGCATCACATATTTATGTTCCAGTAATAATTCTATTTCTATCATTGTATAATTTGAGGTCCTCCCAACTGATCAGCCAATAGCAAAAAGTATTTTTATTTCCATTGTATTTGAGATTGAGTCGATGTGTCGTCAACAGATCCATCTCGATTAAATCTTGTCTGAATATCATCCAAGTATCTATAACAAAATTTAAGACACTCCTCTTCCAAATAGCCTTTACCAATAGGGCCTTCTAGTTAAGCATTATTTCTCACATATGATTTCAAATGCCGAAGATATGCATGAAATAAAGAAACATAATTATGTATTTAATTAGGTGCCAATTTTTTTTTACTGAACTAAAACCCATATAAATAAAGTACCTCTCAGTTGTATTCATCCATCGATAATGAATGGGGCCTCCTAATTTAGCTTCCTCAACCAAATGCACAATTAAATGCATCATGACAGTAAAAATAATGGAGGAAAGATCATCTCTATTTCAAAAAGTGTCAATAAAAACATCTCCTAAAGGTTGTGAAGCTCAAATGTATGTAGGGATTTCTCACATAGTGGTCTGAAAAATGTGTAGAATTGGAGTACAACAGCTATATCATTTTTAGGTAATAATGTACGTAATGCCAATGGTAGTAACTGTGGTAAAACAATATGTGAATCGTGACTTTTCAATCCATGTAAATTATGATTCATTAAGTCAACACACCTGTAGATGTTACTTGAATACACAAAATATACTTTCACATGCTTTAAAATTATAAGGAATGTATCTTTATCCCTATTTTTCATTGAAAAATTAGTCAGAGCATACTTTTCATTCACATCTAGCTAGAGATCAGATTTTATATTCATTACATGTAAGTCTTTCCGAGCATTGAGATAATCCTTCAAATTTACATGCTCATTAAGTAATGTGAAGATCAATTTTTCACCTAAATTCTTCTCAACATGCATCACATTAAGATTATTCCACAACAAATTAAATTCCCAATATGGAAGTTTGAAGAATATTATTTTTTTATTCCATTGTTGCGTTCTGATTTCACTGGACGACGAACATCAAACCTGTTTCCTTCTATCATTCAAATGATGAACCTTCCCAAATTTCGTTTCAACATTTCCAAGTTGTTTGAATATTTCTAAACAAGTTAAGAACTTTTGTGGTGGTCTATGATCCCTTAAATAGTTATCTTTTTATCTATTCATCCAAAATCTACGAGATGCATCGATAAATATTCAATGGCACAAGAAGCACCATTTTCTACTGTGGGGTTGACATTTGGGCTCAAAATAAAAGTTACAAATAGGACAAGACAAACCCATGTAATTGTTCCTAACAGATAAATTCCCAAGCCCAAGGAAGTCCCTAATGGTCCATATTAAAGCAACATGCATTTGGAACATTGTTTTAGAAGAAGCATAAAGTGTCTCAACACCGGTGGTCCATAACTTCTATAATTCATCAATTAAAGGCATCAAGTATACATCAATATCATTTCCATGATTTTTTTCCAGGAATAATCATCAAAATGATAAATGATTTTTGTTTTATACACATCAAGAGAGTCAGATTGTAAGGGATCAATACAACTAGCCAATTTCTATAACTGGTACTTAACGTCCCAAATCGGTTGAATCCATCGGAAACCAATCCAAATTGAACATTTATAGGATTAGCTAAGAAATTTGGATGTAATTAATCAAATGTATTAAATGATTGTGAAAATCATGGATGTCTCATTAACACATCATTGTTATTATCTACAGAATACCACTTCATGTGTTCGGCAGTTTTTGAGGACATGAATAATTTTTCAATCGAGGCATTAAAGTAAAGTAATGAAAAACATTTACAGGTCTGTTCCTTTTATTATTATTCATGGTAGTATGTTGAGTCAAACTACCAACATCATTCATTGATTTCCATCTAGAAGAATAACATTTTTCCAATCCTGTATACTTGAATCCTCTGGCCAATAAAGCATACAATCATTGGGACATGCATGTATTTTTGTATAAGTCAGAACAATCCTCTTAACAACATTTTTCATATCATAAAATGTCTTGGGGATTTTTTCTTCAAGAAATGAATCACACAAAAATTCCAATATCATGGACATTGCCTTATTTTTAATTCCACATTGATATTTTATATGGTACATCTTCATCCAAAAAGAAAGTTTTGAATATTTCAAGCATCCACTATACAACTCTGGTTTTCCATCGTCAACTAAATCATGAAACATATTTTCCTTAGTAATGTTTTCTATTAGATTAGTCTCCAAATAATCAATAGGGGGATCCACTGATATTGTACAATCTTGATTTGGTTGTCCTATAGTATAAAAAACATCACATGTCACATTGGTATTTGTAGCACCCTCATCTAGTTGTTCTGATGTGTTTTGATGTTGATGGTGGTGTCTTGCAGTGCCGAATGCATCATTTATAAGTTTTTTCATTTCATTTTTCATTTTCTAAGTAGTTGGGTGCTCATTCTGTGGATTAACATCACTTATCTACCTTTTTGTAATGTCGATTCTCTATGCCAAATACAACACAAATATTGACCAGTTAATTGCTTCAATATTAAATGTTCATAAACATAATCTCTCTTCAACCATATCCAAAATTTACATTTAGGACATGGAAATATTATTCTCCCTTCAATAGATCGATTTGAAATTTCAAAATCTAATAATTCCTCCATACACTTAACATACGGATATGTGCTCCATGGTAATGTGATCCAGCTTTTATCCATTTATATCACAATGTGCCTACACAATATTAAAAAAAACATATAAGTATTAATAAATAGTGAAAGAGATTCATATATACTAGTTTAAAAATATATAAATATGTTAAATAAGGTTTTCCTACATAAAATCATGTGGTAAATAATGAAACCACCCACTAGAAAACAAAATCATGGAAATTTAAAAGATCCATAAAATAATAGGTGACCAAGGATCCTATCCTTGTTGTTCTTTATAGGTCGTGCTGCACCAAAACAGATGTACAAACTAATGATGCCATAAATTTGATATCACTAAGGTAAGGGATTGATAAATCATATAATAATTGAATATAATTTAGGAATATGAAATGGAAACAAACTCTTACCTAAAAATAAAGATTTTGGTCATTTTAATAGAGAGATATATGTTTGGGTTGGAAAGATCAGAGGTGAAATGGTTTCTAAATAAGATTTTTATAATTTGAAAAAAGAATTGTAAAATATGTTTGAGTCTATAAAATCCATTACCAGTCAAGCCAGATTTTCTAATTTTAGTGTAAGGGGTTTTTTAGATATCCCATAATGAATTCTATTATTTCTCAAAGATCATGCTACAATGAGAAAAAAAGTTTAGTGCTTATATTGCGATATTGTACCCTTGAAACATTGATTGAAAATCCCAAAATGTTGGTTTAGAATTTAACCTATGTATAGACTGTTGTTTTATTTTTGTTTGACTATATGAATGATATGATGTGAAAAAATCTTCATTATTCTAAGACTATTCATAATTTTCTAAAATTTATTCTGGTGGAGGCATTGGAGATGTTTTATGATTCATGGTTTTTGATAAAGGAATATTTTGGGGTAATGAATTACAATTTTTAACTATTAAAGAGGGAGTTAGAGGTAGTGTATCAGACTATTCACAATTCTATGACCACAAATTATTTTTTCTAATGAGCCTAATACCTCTTCTCATATTACCCAATAACCTGTTAAACCCTTATTCCAAAACTCATTTGTAATCTGAGATTATTAATAAAAAATAATAATTTTATTTATATTTTATTATTTGATATCTTTATTATCTATTAAATTTTTACTATAGTTTTATGTTTTAGAGCCTGTTTATTTTTCAGAATACATTAATTTTGGGTTAACATAACATTCAATAATGAATTAGAATTTTTAAATATAGTTTTATGTTATTTTCTTCTTTATTATTCCACTTCTAAATATGATTGTTGAAAATGGAAATGTACCACTTTCGTAATCATAAATGTGGTTTAAATTTTTAATTTATCCAAGTGTTTCTTAAAAGTCTAGGAAACCTAAAAAAAGCTAGGGAACATAAAAATAAAACCATAGTATTTTTATATATAGAATGATGTATGTAGGGTATGATAAAAAGTAATCCTAGTAGGTTCTCTACAAAGATTTTGAGAAATTCTTTTGAAAACACATCTCAATTATGATAGTTTTAAATATAGTTAGAAAATATATTTTTATTTATAATCACATTAAAAACTAAATATCACCTTAAAATCCATTTTATAAACATCTATGTTCTTATTATTTAAATGAAAATAATATTTTTAATAATATTACTTTTAAACCATTACATTCTTTAAAACCACTAATTACAGTTTATATTTAAAAAATACTTTAAAAACACCCTTTCAAGAACTCTTCAAAAAAATTAATGAAACAAACCAATTCTTATAAACTATAAAAATAAAATAACAAGTCACCACATTATAGATAAGAAATGAGTAAAAAAGGATAAAATTAATGGTTACCACCGTATTAATCAAACTAGGGGACACAAGGAATGAGAGTCCCAAAATGGAATCCATATAGTATCATGGGAAATAAAAAAGGCCATAAATTAAGTTAGTCTTAGACCATAAAAATGCATTATACCTACCATGGAAATATGTTTCATCCAAACAACACATGTCACTTCATTATCCTGTACCTAGCATCATAGGGGGAACTGCCCAATATCCATGGTATAAAACACAACTAGTGGACACCAATACTGTGTTACTATCTAGTGTAACATAAATGTAGACCTCTCTCCTAGTGGATGGTGTACCCATGATAGAAATAATAAGAGACGAGTAATCAAAAAAATTACATGATTAATGAAACAACATAATATAAATCTAACCCCATATCCAGCACCCTTGCAGTAAAAAACACCAAAAATATCATCCATGTCATAAAAATACTTCTAAAGAGAATGAGGAATCATTGAGGGTATTACATACATTATAAGTAGTTCATTATGAATTTTAAAAATGAGACATATTAAAATAATTATTATTCTAAGTCACTTTAATCCTCTTTGATATCCCATTTCAAATAATTCATTAAAACTAACCATTTAAAATCCTATTCAAAATATTTTTAAACATTAAATCCTTTCATTTAAAACCATTAAATAACCGAAAAATTCCTTTCATTTGAAAAAATTCCATAAAAAACTTTAACCATTTCAAGACCCAAGTTGGTTCAAATCCCCTTCAAACACAAAATTCATTTAGAAAAGACCTTAAAAACTTTTTATGAACACTTGGAACAGGAACATATTTTTGAAACAATAACATGACACACCCTTTATTCCAATTGTGTAATAACATTAAAACATGTATAAATTCAACTATAAAAATCACATATTGATTCAAGTATAACAATCACATATAACTAAAGGATGGAATAAAAAGAAGAAGTATTATACTGAGGGGAGATGAGAAATGTCGAGCGGTGCTACAGGTTAGGACCTACAGTGGGGAGGTGAGCTAGGGCTTCTTGGGGTCGGCGATAATGGGTGGTGATCCACGTTGAGGGGATGTGAGGTGGCGAGGCGCCTGGAGGGGAGGCCTAGGTCTTTGGGGGTCACCAGTGGGGTGTCTTGGGGGTTGGGGGTTGTGGGGTTACACAGGGGTCGGGGGGGTGTCAGGATTAAAAAAATTGTTTAGTGGCATTTTTTAATAAACCACTACTAAATCATTTAAAATAAAATTATCGGTGGTTTAGTAAACTGCGGCTAAAAACCCGCCTCAAAAGACTATTTATCTTGTAGTGAAATATGTCCAAATACATTTACATCATTGAGTTAAAAATGAATTCAAAGTAAATATATCATAAAAAATTTGGTTGTGGTCTCATAAATTTTTTGGTACCAGTTTCAGTTCTGAGATAATATCTATAAACATATAATGTTTGTTATATATTCATTTTCCTATTTTTTATTCAGGATTCCTTACGGATTTTCAGAAGCTCCTTATTTTTTCCATTACAATCGATTAGGAAAATCATATATTATTTTCATATTTTTCATGATGGAAAAAATAATTGTAACAATATCATTAATATAAACTAAGACCCATGTTTTGAGGTAGCACTTAGAATAAGTGGATTTAATGATCTTTTGAAAATTGTATGTCAAAAGAAGAATGTTTATGAAAACATGTGAAATGAATTTGTCACATTATATTTATCTTATAATAATTATGGGGATGATGGTACCTTCATCATGATTCACAAATCAAAGATTATGATCATGCTGATATTGTGTTGTGAAATTGATTGAACATTGATTGAAACCATGAATAATTTTGAACACAAAAATGTTTTACCGGTTCTAGGTAAAGCACATCGTTGATGAATCAAAAGTAATATTTATTTATGTTGATGATAAAGAAAAAATAAATATATATATAATATAAATACATGAATTAATGAAATTATTGCAATTTATACACAAAATTTCTTTCCATTTCATTAATATATTACAATATATATAGAGTACGTGGAATTTGATTCAATGCTTGAGATTAATCCTTAATATATCTAGTCAAATAGCTAAAATTCCAGTTGTCAAAATTTTTGGAAATTTTCCACTTATGAGAAATATTTTATGGAAATTATTGAGTTATCATTGTTATCATAATTATGATATCCATATAATAATGTTTCATAACATACTCCAATATAAATTAGTAATGCACATAATTGAATATTTAATATGAATTAAAAAATCAATCAAATGGCCAAATCATTCACAATAAAAACTGTATAAATAAAAATAAATACATTTTTCAATATAATAACTCTCATTAAATGATATAATAATAACATTAAATAATATTCTACTTGATTAGCCTTAAGAAAAAATAAATTCATCTATGAAAAATATTTAAATAAGCCAATGTTTAAACCGATTTAATAAATATAGAATAAATTAACACATTCATGAAGTATTAAAATATTTAGTGTTTATCATGTTAAAAGGTATAAAACCACATATTATAATGACATAACAAGATAAAACTATTATCATGCTTCAATAGAAAAATAAAAGTAATTTAATAACTGGCCAACTTAAGATAAAATAAAAATAGATTAATTAGATACATCCCCCTTAATTTATGATTCCTTTCCATTGTAATGAGATATAATAATAAAAATCCATTTTAACACCTCAACCACCATAAAACAAAATCATCAACATGGATCGATGAAAAGAGGTAAATAATATTCATAGTATTCATAAAATAATGTGCAATGAATTAAAAAATAAATAGCAATTCAGTCCATTTCATAAGAAAAATATTTATACATATTATAGAAATGAAAATATAAATCTCCCTTAAACAATTAATAAATATAAAATACTTTCAATGGATTAATTGAATCTTTTAATTACATGTCCTAAATATTAACAATAAATAATAATCGAATGTTTATTATCATCTTCTCCCATTATCTTTTAAGGTGTGATACCATGGTTTTTTGTGGGTATCTCTTTGATTATGAAATAATCATCTCATAAAGTATGAAAATCTATATCCTTAATTAATATGGAAATTTTAGATTCTTAAGAGATTTTGTGAAGTTGTTTATTTCTTATATTTACCACTGTTGTATAGTTCAATACATAATGCTTTCCATGAACCGATATTGAATAAGTACCAACTGAATCCAATTAACATGATTATTTGAGATAATACCTCACTTGATTAAGATGAATCTTTCATTTACACCCCAATTCAATTTTTTGACTGATTAGATATGGACCTACAAGGTAGACACAACTCTTAAGTGTAGCCATTAAGATATTGTTACCCACATGTAGAGACATAGGAGTGAAAAATATTGATTCAAGACCAATAATAAAATATTTTCCAACACACTATTATTCTTTAGATTTCTAAGTATATAAAGATTAATTGTGTGGTGAATTGGAAGCCCTTGGATTGATTTGGGTAACTGTATTCCATGCATTTTAAGTAATCTTATAGTTTTGTTCAATTTTTTGATGCATTGGAAGGGCTTATTGTCGGAGGATATAGTGTTTGGGGTTTTATGGTAAAAAACAAAATGTGGTTTCCACTATGGTTTAGGTAATGGAACAATTCATTCAAGTGCTATGGTATGGAGAGTCGATCAGTCTATAGGAAATCACCATGCCATGGACTTGTTTAATTTTCCTAGAATGGTATTTCAAATAGATCCCTATGGGAAATAGTGATGGACGACATGAAAAAGTAGTGAGTGGGGTGTCCATGATGGAGAATGTTTGGTCTCTTACTCATATGGTAGAAAACAACCTTGGAGTATCCACCATGTAGTGTTCCATGTTGTGGTTGGATAGATATCTTTGAGGGTATCACTCCTATGTCATTGTCATCTATATAGAGGGAGTGGAAATTTCAGTGGTTCGATGACTATGGTTTTCACCACCAATTCATGATAATAGTTATATCAGTTTATAAAATGGCCAAATTAACAATAAAATTTATAAGAAATATGTATAATCAATGTTCAATCCGTTTGTTGATTTTTAGTGTGATATTAACACAATGTTGACTGATTGTTTTTAAAATCTTCATTACCTTCTTCCTCACTACATAACTCAAACCATATGTTTTTGGAGTTGATTTAATGATAGGTTATTTTCTTCTAAATATCATCACCATGGTATGTATTGTAGAAACATGTTATAGATATGTTGCTTCTATCCCACTCTAATTTTATCTAGAACACCCAATCATATGATATATAAATTATACTTCATGTATTCCTGATGAAAAATTATTCATTATCCTTTGAAATTTACATCTTTTTAAATGGGTTTAAAAAAAAATTGGTAATGTGAAAACAAGGTGTTAATATGTGTTTGTGTTCATTAATATTGCATTGGATGGGGACTAGTTGATTCGTACTTAGCTATTTTGTTGATATTCAGGGAACCATGACTGTTACACCATGATGTGAAAAAAATGGATTTTTTGGAATGGGGTTCCACTCATGAGTTTGATCTTTTATGGAATTTTCAAATGATTAGGTATTAATTAGGTTCATTTAAATGGTTTGATATGGAAGGGCTTGGGGTAACATAATGGGTTACTTCAACTACCTTATTTCATTACATGCACTATGTTTGTTGATTAATATATTTCCTTTTGTTATATTTAATTATATATAATTATTCTGAGATGATGTCATATTTTATTAGTGTCCTTCTAGGTAATTCTTTATTGATTACTTATTGGTTTGTTCAATCACCCCTTCATATTCTCCTTGTATACATATTCAAATATTGTTCCTCATGATATAGGTAAAGTGATGGTGTCTTAATTCTCCAATAGAGCACCTTGATGTGATGGTCTTTGTTTATAGAGTCTATAACATAGACATTTCCATGTGATAGAATCTAATTTATTGCCACCTATAGCACCTTAATGACTATTTTATTTTTGAGTCTTTTTGAATTATGTTTTTAACTCTTCTATCCACTACTAATCTTATTTTTTATGTTATTATTATGAGTATTGGATTTTTTTGGTTCATGAATCATATATTTTAAGGTCTTTATCTATTGGTTTTATAGGTGGAGTTATGTATTAGGGTAAATCTACCCCAATTATGTTGTATACCCTTGGAATTTATTTTCAACCTTTGGTGTCTGGGGGATACACCTATGGTTATTGACATTCTGGTCCTTCCCAATCCAATGTGTTGTGGTCATGATATTAACAATGAAAAAACACAACATTATAAATTCTTGTGTGATTTGAAACTGGTATCATGTGTAATATAATGATGGAAAATGACCTTGTATAACATTATATCAATTATTTTTTTATTCAGTTAACAATACATGCTTAAACCCATCCGAACATACAAATAGTACTCAAGTCTATGATGGTATATCATCCAAATCACATTGAGGGACTTTCTTTTAATTCCTATTGTATAAACCAGATACCCTAGACATATATTTCATGCAACCCTATACTATTTAACTCTATAATAAAATCACCCCCACTCTTCTGATTAGTGATAAAATTTCTAGATCTATTCATCCTTCCAAAACAGCACATCTCTATCTCCAATTTTGATCTTGGTGTCTGTCTACTTGATGGAAATCTACTTGGGTGGTGCTTTCCATAACTATGGAAATATTTTTTATATTATTTGAAACATACATTCAAATAATCCTTTGGAAGTATATGAGAATTTTACAAAAAAAACTCCAACTTGTCATCCTTATAATTTTACCATCTAAATTCCTTTAAAAAATATTATAGTGTCTAATAAAACAACATCTCGTCATGCCAATACTTAAAGACTCATCACCATCCTTCTTTTTAATGTACCTTAACTTAATCCAATTATATTTTATACTTCTATATCCTATTAAAAACAAAAAAAATATAAATAATTTTCATATAAAAAATATTTATCATTAACTACTCTATTAAGGAAAAATTCTATATAAGAAAACAATTTTCAGCCATCATTTTCCAAAAAAGTATCATCAATGTAAACTGAATCTTAGAAGTACACCTATCACCTCAAAAAAATTACTTTTTGTGAATGAATCATCATGTCATTAATAAAAATCAATATTCAAACCAACTTCCATGGTGTTTCCAAAATCTTACAACACTTAATACAAAGTGACACCTTCCAAGGTATGTCTATACTAATTATTAACTTAATACAATGTGACACATTTCTTGGGAACAATTTTACCCATCAATAATATTGGGTTCCTAAAACTAATATTAAATTTAATTGTTCCTTCAATATTTATAGTAGTCTCATTGAAATGAAATTCAATATACACATAATTTGGAATCAAAATATATATAGGTAACAAATGGGGAAATAATGGAAACATAAGTAGTTTTATATTATCATCTTAATTTGAATAATGGTTTGGTTCATGTATTAAATAATTGTTATTATATACCATAAATTTGCAGGCGCATTACCTCATTCTTTAGTCAAAAAAACTGTTGAATTCTCTTTCAAATTCAATAATATATATTTATTCATTTCTATGGATGATACTGTTTATGTTATAGAACATCTTATTAATGGATTACAGGTACATGAACCTGAAACAAAAATTTATGTAAATTAATGAAAAATTCAATGAAATAAACTCATATCCTACCAATCTATGGTACATTAGGATTCATTATGTAAATGAAAATTATATCAAAAATTTATCAAGTTGGGTATTTAGAAACAATCGAGTTAAAACTCTTAGATATATTTCATTCTTTTTTGCAAGGAAAAACTAACAAAGAACATTTCATTGGGAAAGGGTAAAAGGAAATATAAATAAAATAGTTGATTTATAATGATCATGTTTTCCATTTTTAATAGAGGAAAGGGTTTGGTTTTCTTTCTACATTACATTTACAGATGGATTTTGTATTTATCGATATATCTATATGATGAGGTATAATTTAGATTCCTATAACATATTAAAGGAATATCTAAATGATTTAGTGAATCTACTTGGTAAAAATATAAGGAAGCTCCCCATAAACGATGATGGTGAATATTTTAACCAAGAAATAATTGATCTCTTAAAGGAGTATTTAATAGTTCATCAACTCCCTCCTCTGTATTCACATTAATTGAATTGTGTAAGTGAAAAGAGGAATCATACCATTCATGACATAGTTGAATCCATGATGAGTCATGAAACTCTAACTTTATCCTTTTGGGTATATCCATTATAGACAT
This sequence comes from Viscum album, assembly GCA_963277665.1. Lineage (NCBI taxonomy): Eukaryota > Viridiplantae > Streptophyta > Magnoliopsida > Santalales > Viscaceae > Viscum > Viscum album. The sequence continues at coordinate 1,059,002,844 of OY728120.1, read as the reverse complement.
TTTCATGTCCAATAAACCAAGTACCAACTAAAGATGGAGATGAAATTCTAAAATAGTTATGTTTAGGAAGGAAACTCAGTCTATCACACAAATATGTATGGGGTTGTAGTTTATTTTTCAAGACAATTCCTAATGAAAATCTAAAATCTAAAATAAAAAAGTGCATCTATATATGTTATCCTAACTAAAGTAACAGATATAACAAATATAACCCTTCAAATAGATAAGTTGTTGTATTAAGACATTTAATATTTCTTGAAAGCGTACACATTTCTAGTGGAAACATTTGGGAAAACATTTATTTAGATAAATTTTATGAATTAAATGTAAATGAGTTGGAATGATAAAAAACTACATATTATATAGTAGAATAAGAAGACATTGTCATGGCACAAGTACTATTCATATCTATAAGAGGGGTTAGAAAACCATGGATATATGGTTTAATTATAACTAAGTCATGTGACACATCAATCCTTGAGGATAATGAACCTCACATATACAGGAATGTCGTGTATGGAAAGGATGCTACTAAATGGAAATAATTCATGAATTCTAAAATAGATTCCTTATACTAAAATTGTGTTTGGACTTATAGATCCTCGAGCTGAAGTAAAAACTATTTGGGGTAAATAGGGTTTCAAGAAAAAGATAGACATTGGTGGTAGAGTAAATACCTACAATACATGACTATTAGTAATCCTTTTCATATTAAGTGTAGGAATTGACTAAAATAAATACTTTTCATTAGATTCAATTCTAAAACCCCATTAAAATATTACATAAAATAGTAACTTTCCATGATTATGATACTTGGAAAGTGTATTTCAAAACTACATTCTTGAATCTAAATTTTTCTGAAGATGACTATGTTACATAACCAAAAGGTATTTTAAAGTCTAGAAAATACCATAAATTATAATGAATGAACAAATAAATTTATGGATTAAAATAAGTATCACAATCATAGAATGATTATTCTGAATATTTCCTTAGAAAAATTTGTTTTAATAAGAATTAAATTAGGTCTAGTATCTATAAAAATGTTATTGAGTGTGTCATAATTTTCCTAGTATTATATTTAGATGAAAGATTATTAATGGGAAATGAAGTACATCTCCTACCATCATGAATGACTTTGTTAAATTATTTATTCTCCATGAAATAGTTATTTAAAGTTTCCTACATTTTAGGGAACAATATCTACCAAGATAGATCTAAAAATATTTTATATTAAGCTAGAGTACATACATTTACAAGGTAATCAAAATGTATAATATAGAACAATATATGAGAAAACTCTTGCCAATGCCACATGGAATTAATCTCTCTACGAAAATGTATCCACAAACATTAGAGGATATAAACAAAATGTGTTGAATTAATTATGGTTTGGTAGTATGATCTATCATATATATACTTCTAATTACTAGGTTTGATGTTTTTTATACTTTAATTATGGTTGTGGTATATTATGATAATCATGGATATAAAAATTATACAGTATTAAAAATAACCCTAATATATTTGAGATGCACAAAAGATATTTTCCAGGTGTATGGAGGATAAGATGAGCTCACGGTGAGGGGATACAATAATTTTGGATTCCAAATATATCATGGTGATCTTAGACCATTACTAAGATATTTATTTTACCTTAATAGTTGATATGTGACCTGCAGAATCTCAATGAAACCAATAAATTTTGAATGTAAAAGAATATGAGTATATAAGGGGTTTCAATGTTGCTAAGGAAGTTGTTTAAATATACTAATTTTTCTTAGATATTGGAATTGAACATAAAAACATAAACCCAATTATTGTAAAATCTAAAAATACTGTTGTAGTGGTATATTCCAAGGAACATTGGTCGCACCAGAGGATAATGTATATACTTTAGAAGATTCATCTATTGGGGTATTTTACTCAATTAGGTGAAGCCAAAATTAGCAGAGTGGCCCCATAAGATAATGTGGTTGGCACCCTAAATAAATTCCCCCCTCTAAAAAATCATAATTATCATATGAAGGATACAATATTGTAACCTTTTAGCAGTAATATCTCACGAAAGTGGTTGAATTGTGAGAGTGGATTATCTAGACCTAGCTCTTATGTGTATATTCATTAACGTTATTTGTATAAAACATGAAATATATATGTGTGTGTTTTTTTGTGTTTCACTTACCATGTTAGTAATATTACATTCTCAAGTACTATTTCAGGTAATGTCCTAAGATTACATCTCATATCAAACTATTAAAGTAGTTAAAATCTAAAATCTGAATCTATGTATACTATGGAAGTAATCTTAAAAATATGTCCTATCATCTAGATACAACATTTTTTAAGGATGTATAAAATTTTAATCTTTCATTTTTTGGGTTATCATTATAATTCATTATTTTTCTCATTAATTACACAGTTAGTGATGTTGAGTACCGAAGATCAAGATGTTTAACGTTCCCACAAGAACACTACATGTTTTGAGTTTCATTATTTGTTCATATTTGTACTTGTATGAGTCGGTAACCTAACATGAAATAATTATTCATGTGTTTCATTGGTCACATACATTGATACAAGATGAAAACCATGATAATTTATGTTTTTTGGAAGGAATATTACATCAGTTTCATCATTGATGATGCGATATTAATTGAATAATATGTAAAGTATTCTTTTTTTTATTTTGAGTATAGGAAAAGATATATCTGTCTCTATTGACAAGGATGGTAGTACCATCATAAGTCAATAACCATGTTTGAATGAAACAATTTTATCTAGTATAGTCACAGAAATATTAAATAAAGCTTGTAAGGATGGAGACAAAATGTATTCAACTTGATTTATGATATTTCAAGAGATGTGTAGATTATATTACATTGTATATGTTTTTATGAGAGGTTTTCATTTTTATTTGTTAGATACATCTCTTTTGGGGCATTGAGGTGGGACTATAAACCTCTCTTAGTCTATATGTCTCACTCACTACTATAGAGTTAAAATCCTAGAGTATTATACCCAATATTCTTAACAAAATTATCCAATTCTAAAAAATTGGGGTTTAAGACATGATAGGCCTCATGACAAGGTTAAATTACAATTTCAGTTTGAACAATCACATGAAAATAAATAAATTCTATATAAATTAAATTTAGAATAATATGGGTTGAATTTATAAACTCAATATACTCTCTATAAATTGTGTCAATATAAGAAAAATATTTAACTATAGGGGGTCTAATATTCACCCTATGTAGACTATTGGGCCTTGTAATTTGGTCTTTGGGCCATTAAAAATTTGGGACAATATCCCTTAATTCCACAAAATATTTGTAGAATTCCAATAAAAATGGAAAATGAAAATTATGTGGTGGGACTAGACATGAAGTGAGACATGTCTAAATATAGGTGTTGTTGGCTTGGTGGCAGGAAATATTGAGGGGTGAATTGGAGGTTATTATTTGACCCTCTACCCCACTCAAATTTCTTATGTGGGTTGGAGGGGTACCTAGCCATGGCATGTCATTGGGATGAATGAAAAAATGGTTTTTGGTAGGGTTTTGGTAAGAAATGTTGACTGCTGACACTACTTCCTATGTGAATATGTTGACAACTTTCACATGAATGACATGCATCACGGCATGAAGAAATTCCATTTTATTAGGTGGTCAACTATAAAGGCTGATACATGCGTTGACACATATCAAATATTCCTCTACCGTCATATATTTATGATGTGGGGTGGAGGGATGACCTATAATGGTGTGATGAAGAAACATATCTTCAGAGTATGGAAAGATAGGTGACCCTATGTTTAGGCTGGTGGCACATGAAACAATAAAAACACCTTTAGTATGTGATTCCCTATATCAGAGCTAAAAAGCACCGATAAAGGGGGAACTTTAATCAGTGCTAATTAATATCATTTACAATTTTGGCCTTTGTTAGAACTAAAAAAATGATAAAATGGTATCCTTTAATAGAATTATTTATCCTTGATAATTGTACCCCTTTATTTATGCTTTTTATATCACTGATAAAGGGTTGTTATTTATCATTGATAAATAACATGTTTTTAACACTAATAAAATGTATAATTCATAAAAATGATTTATAACCTATTAAACTTCATATTATATTATATAATTTTTTTATATTGATATAATTATTATATATATTACTAAATATGATTAATATAATACTAAATCTATATATTCACTTAATATATAATATATTTAGTGAAATTTTTTATAAATTAATTGAAAATAAAAATAAAAATAGTATTTAAAATTTATTAATGAGCAATATAAATCAAATAAATATTTGGTGATAGAAAATAATTAATAAATCAGTTAATATCTCAAGATAGGTTGAAAAAAGAAAAAAACAATTAAACAGTCAAAATATTTCATCTGAGTATCCCTTTGGGTTCCCTGAGATATCAAATCAAATATTAAAAATAGATATATGGAATTTAGTTTGAAATGTACCCCTATAATATTTTTTTCACTGTCAAAAAATTTTGGTAGGGGCACCAAAATTGAATTTTTAATTGTGATACCGTAATTATTTAACATTCGAAGGAATTTCATCTTCGTTTAAGAGGGTCTACATTTATTTCATTGGTAGAGACTAAATTTACTCTATGGTATTACATTCATATGGCTATTATGGTGTTTTAATTTTAACATATTTTATATTATAGTTTTATTTATAAATTTATATATATATATACTCATATTTAAATATATTTACATATAAAAACTTAATGGTATAAGAAAATACATACACATATTTAGATGTAAAATATATATATAAATAAATAAACCAAATGGAAATAAACTCATATTGTCAACATTATTTCAATTAGAAACTTATCCATTTTTCATAACTTAAAAAAATTTATGAACATTTATATACCTATATAAATGAACACATATTTTTTATATATTAATGTCATTATGTAATAATAAAAAATAGCCTCCAGATGTAGGCTATGATTTATAACCCAATAAATTAAATAACGACATGAGTGAAAATATTATTTTTTTCATCCCTTCACATTAAGAATTCTTGAAACTAACATTCATCAAATGGGTTTCTCAATATTCATTACATCTCATAAATGTCATAAAAAATATAATGACCAATATGGTAATTTGAATAATATAATTTTCTTCCACTAATTACTATAAACATTTAAAGGAGGGAGCCTCATCATTTTGTGTTTATTGACCCTCGCCATGAATAATATTCAAACAATGAACTTCCATAAAAATTACCTCCCCTAACATTTGATGATGTGGATTTTCTCTCTCAACAGCATTGTAAAATTTTGGACATGTTTTTCTATATGGATGGTCAATGTGATGAAATCGGTGATGAAATATGATGTTAAATGTTCAACAATGTTTTAACCTTCTTGAATGTGTAATTATCATGAAATTAGGGCATGATAATTTCCCCTTTTACTCTATCCAAAATTCATTCCATAAGTGGGGAAGTCATTTAACATCCACTATAATTCCATACGCATTACAAATTTCTCCATTCTAGAAGCCTTATATGTCCACATACAAATATTCCACAACACCTACAGCTTATGGTCTAAGGGTTTTCAGTATACATCTTAGTAATTTATAGGATCCGTGGGTATAGATATTACTAGAGACATGATAATGAATGGTCTGTTCATATATAACCATGGAATATAGTTAAAATATTAATGAAATCAAGTCAGGTGATATGTAAAGTATACACTTATCAAAATGAGTTACGTCCATCACATGGTAATCGAAATCTAACATTATTTCATTTCATTGAAGAATAAGTATGTTCCCAATTAAATTCACTCCATACTAATCCATATGATTAAATAATTATATCATTATTGTTCTTATTCCTATCATCTTAATGCGGTTACATTTTTTTCGCAAATATTCTAACGTGATGTGTTTTTAATGTCCTAGAATCACTGTAAAATTCTATATTACTTTTTCTAAAACATGAGTTTGGGTCCCATATTTATTATTCTTCCATATTGATGAAGCATAGATTTGAAATTCATTCACGTTTACACATTCCTTCTAAAACAAACTATTTTAATTGGGGAATGTATTGAAATTATAAATGAAAATCCAAACATATCAATTAATATTCATGTGATGTAATCATTTTCTATAATACCTACATCATCATATTGAATTTCCTTCAAAATGAAAGGAGACAATCTATACTAGAATTAATAATTTCATACATTGTTCTGGAATTAAAAATTGACATCATAATATCTAGTATCTTAATTTTTGGACATGTTTGATATACCAGAGTCCTTGCACCACCCATTAGCTTTCTAACATCATCATCCTACTCATCATATGTAATAGTTTTAATTGATTACCACTGTTGTCTGGAGAAATAAAGGTGAATTTATTAGGTATTAAATTCCCCATAACAATTTTTCAATTAGATCATTATGTTTTCTCACTAAATAACATTCACCATTATGATACTGGACATTTTATTTCGTCTGGATTTTTTTCCTCATATGGTAAAAAATTTCATCACTCTACAATCATGTTCTTAAAATATAATCTTAAAAATGTAATCAAATCAACCATCCATCTGAGGAATTTATGAAGGAATAATCTTAAAATAATTATATCAGTTTTTTAATGTTATCCAAGGTACTCATTATTATAAATCTAAATCATATATAATTTAATATAAAAAAATGATTACTGATAATTTAATTAACGTTCAAATTTTATTAAAAAAATAGTAATATTTAAAATAAAAATTACACTTCAATTGGATTACAATACAATATTCTATGAAAGATATATTAATCTTAAATAATTAAAGGCTTTCTCTTATTATCTTTTTTGAATATTATCAAATCATTTCACAAACAATATTTACTACTATATCAAATATTAAACCCATTTTTAATGTTAAAAATAAAATTATAAATATATATTAAGAAGGAATAAATATTTAAAACAAATAAAAATGTGGATTTTGTGGTCCACATACTCAATCTATTGCATGAGATCACATTATGAATCAGTAAAACATCAAATATCCAATTTTCTAGATTCCCTTACTAAAAAATCCAAAATTATGTCATCATATTCTAAAAAAAATTTAAATTTCAATCCAAACCAATATTAAATTTCAGAAATAAAGTCTTATAATGAAATCAAAATCAATTGGGTATCTCATCCATTATATAACAACCAATTATATTTATTTACAAACATAAAAATAATATGTCACCCACTTCAAATAAAAACCCCTAATAAAGATTAACATCCTGTATACCTCTCACATCTATCCAATGACTCTAAATGTTTATAAATTAATCATTTGAAAATAAAAAAATCTAGATAACCCCAAATTAAAACTAAATTATGAATAATTAAATTAATGTCTTAATTATTATTGAAATGAATTATAACTATAACATGAACCCCCCACCCAAAAAAAATATTTATAAACTAATCATATATTTTACTTAGAATTACCATATTTATTGATGGTCCATGAGGTCAATAATATAAAAAACATTTGTATAAGAAATTAAATTCATTAAATTGATCAAAATATCTTCCAAATAATAAAAATTTATTGTGATATAAATATGAAAATAAACAAAAAATGGAACAAAAAAAATTAGTAATTTAAAATTAATAAAAAACATAAAAAACCCAAATAATTTGACAGATCATTTGAAAATAAAACATTAATAGTTCATATGATGGTGGGTGAGGAAATGAGTTATGCAGTGAGTCTTTTAATGGAGATTAGTGGAGGGAGATTTTAGAGTGGTGATGGTTGGTTAGGGTGTCAGATGTCATGAAATTTGAACTACAATAGGGGAACGGTGTCATGGTTGGAGGGATGTGAACACATGTCACATCATCCATTGGTGAATTGGGAGGTGTATTCTACAGTGGGTCAGGGGAACCAATGGTAGTCTGGAATCGGAGGTCAGATGTAGGGAGGTGGAAATGTTGGAAAAATGGGGACTTTACAAACAAAATATATATATATACACAAATAGATATATATGTATATATATGTTCTAATAATATATGTCAAGAAAAAACAACCATGTTATTTGTATCTATGTTTATTCTATGTTTATATATATTTATGTTTGTGTACTCGATGCAAAAGATCTATATTAAAATATTAATATATTCATATTTACTAACACACATGTGTATAAAGGTATATATTGGCACACACATAAATGTATGTATATTTTATATGTATTTTATAAATACATTATAATAAATTAATTTGTATGTGTAATATTATACATAAATATATTAATATATATGTATATCGAATATTATATTTTACAAATGTATTTAACATTAATTATATTATTAAATATAATTTTATGAATAAATAGATATAAAATATAAACTTTTTATGTAAATACAAATATATAAAAATATATATCATAAAATATCGAATAAAATAAGGGAAATAAGTGTTAAGGGAATTATCCATACACAAGGAGGTCATCAGTTCAAATCTACAAGGGTGTGGGTGGTTGAGTAGGATTTTTTAGGGGTCAAATTTTGGCATTAGGACTAAAAAAATGGGTTGGGACACTAGGTAGGTGGGAAAAAGTGCTGATAAAATAATGGAACTAAATGAGTGGTTGTGGTTGTTGGGGGCCTAAAGATTTTAAAAACAAATATTTGTATAACTTTATCATTTCTAAAAAGTATTACTGATAAATGAAACCATCAACCTTCATATTTTGTAGCATGCTGTCATGGTTGTCAATTGCCCAAATATCTTAATTTTTTTTATCAGTCCTAGAAAAAAACTAATAGAGACTCTGTTTAACAATAATTTTTTTTGATTATATTGATTTCATTTATTAAAGATTTAATATAATTTATAAATTTCATTAACTTTTAATTGAACCTATAACATCATTGATTTCATATTGTGGATAAAAATATTTTTTACCTTTGATAAAATCATGATATGTAGAAGTGATGATGTCACACATTGCTACTCATCATGGGAATCAAGAAATCTCATTTAGGGTCATTTGAGACACATTATGAAGAGACTTTAGGCCATCATGAACATAGTCCATAAGACTATCATGAAATTAATTTTATCACATAACGTTATTTTGATGTATAAAGTGATAAGATGTTTATCACTATTATGACATGATTACTAGGTCATAATATATGGTATATTTAAATGGATAAATGTGTCAAAGTTCTAAAGTGAAATTTTAAAAGTGTTAACCTATATATATAATCGAAAATAAGATAAAAACATGGGTACTACTACTCTCATAAATTTGGGAGCTTCTCCCTCTTTTGTCCCTACACCTAGACTGAGAAATGAGAGTTTGTATGTTTCGTCTTGAGTTTTATTTGAGTTAAAAACTCTTAGGGAGTATGAAGTTTTAGTTTGTGGTTGGGAAAAAGACAAATTTAATCTTCAAAACATAAATAAAATTATTTACAATGAGTCAATGTATTGTGTTTGGATATGGGTAATGACTAGTAGATGTCTTGGGGGTTTGGTTGTGTTTCAAAAGCAGTAGACATCTAAAACATAATTTCACGAGTCACAGTATTTAGGGAATGGTTGGAACATTGTTAGTTCTAACTATGTGTCCCAAACTATGTGGACCAATATTATTGAGACATTTTTAGTCGAAACTGTTTGGGGTGCATGAATGTGAGATTTGGTGAAAAGCGGAAGAAAGACTCGCATGATTTGGAAAAACGTTTTTCTAATCATTTGATGTAACCATGTGAGGTGGGTGTACTTTTAGACTGAATCACCACACAATTGGTGTATGTTTAACCAAAAAATATGCCCAAACCTTGTGAATCATCTAAGAAAGTGAAATTACAAAACCACCACTCAATTATGTTATGATTCATCCTCATTTTTCTTCTCCCATTCACCAACAGTATGACAAGGGGGTTGCTCTCCTTCCATCTCCCTTAGTCGTAATCTTTTCTTCTTATTTTTGTATCTAATTGAAGACATATCGGTTGTGTTAGATAGCTAGTGGCAGGTATACTAGTCCTTGTTTTCCATTCTACTTTTTTATTACTGTATTGGATGATATATCCATGTGAGATTGTATACCCTATTTCTAGGGAATTATTTAGATTCATTTTTCCCTCATTCAGTAAAAATTAGAGTCTACTCTTAAATAAGTGAATGTATATGGGTATATGGTTGGTGGGTTCAAGTTTTATCTTAATTTATATGTGTGCTTTGGACTATATAGTATATAGGTGCAACAGGTGTGGTCCGAGTGAGGCCATTTATTAATTATTTTATTTTCTATTATTTTCTAGATATACCAAAGGGAAATTTAATATCTATTTATATAAATGAAGAATTGAAGGGATTGGTATGTTTTAAATATGGTTTCCACATTATTTTGGTGTGATGTGATGAAAATTTATTTAACTAAATTGATTCTTTTGTTTTTTGAGTTCCATGGGAATGTGATGGGATTGACCAATGAGACCTAGGGTGATGTTGATCACTAGAATTGAGGAAGATAGGGATGACCTATGCCAATGTTGGGAAATGAGGTTCATATGTGGTGATAGAGATTACTCAGCGGTGTGGCATAAGTATGCTAAGGAATTTATGCTCACTGTTGTTGGTCGAAAGCACCGTAGGGGTCATGCACACAAAATATTTGGACCCAATAAGGTGTATTTGACAATAAAATGTTGATGGAGGCCTCCATAGACTTTTTGTAATTGGGGACCTTGATGGCCATAAATTATGGAGGATATTTTCAACATAGAAAGACACAGATGATGATGGGAGAGAACATTATATTGGAGTTTAGGCTCACATTAATGTTGGGGATGAAGGGATGAAACTATAGAATGATGGATATACCCATGGCATGGGATTTCAGGTTTCTATGCTGATTCTTATTCATTAAATAGTGTTCCAAGGGCTTGTGAAATAATTATGGGAATGATAATGGGAATTTAGACATACTTGACAAGTTATATATCTTAATTTGGTTATCATGTGGTGTTGTGTGATATAGATATGGATGGGAGACTAGGGTTTTTTCTAGCTGAATGATCTTGGATACATCATTTCACTCTAGTGTTGGCCGAAGTAGGTAAATGTTCCCTTGTGGATGTTACACACCAGATAAGTGAGTTATAAGTTATCTGTGTAGTTTTTATTTTTTATGTTTTTCATGAATGTGTATAAATATGGACATAACACATGAACATGTTCATGGTGTCCTGTTAATTTCTTACTTAAACCCTACATGATCTCCATGGGATGTGTGTAGAATTTAAGTCTTTGAGTTTAGGTATGTGATCAAGCTAATGGAATTGACATTCATAAGATGGGTTGTGCCAAGGCGCATGGGATGAATGATAGAGTTTTGGTATTTAGACCTGGTTCTTCCTCTACATCGGTCTAGAGTCCATTTTGGGGATTTTTTGTGTGTATATATATGATCATCCTATGAGTGATCATTCATGTGTTTTATAATTAGAGGATATAGTTCCCCCAATATCAACTATCACTACTTCAATACTAGTCTATATCCCTTTAGGTAAAGTGAGGCATGCCTAAGGACATGTGGTGCAACATCACGGATCAAAAGTTCTATGGATCCTGGTTTTGGATGTTACAAAGTGGTATCTGAGGATTTTGTTTCCTATGATATACTATTTTAGAATTTGGAAGACATGTGGAGAGGATCTTATCATATCTTGGTAAAGATCTCATGTATGGGTACCAACATCTCCACACATATTGGATAGATCTAGAGTACAATTGTGGGATACTGATGTTCTAGCCTTAGAATTTTACCATTGATTGAATCCCACCTTGAGTATCACTGTTGGATGTGATGTTAATGGTTTTTGAGGTTTGTACCCTTAGACTGGTATAGAAATGGAGGATTATCATTCATGAATCATCACAAAAATATAGGTTCACATGACATATTTTTGTAGTTGTGATTTTTGTTTGGAAATTGGAATATTGGAAAAGTGGTTGGGCTATTTAGAATATCAATAACGTGCTAAGAAGAATTTTCCTACATAACCTCTTGGTGGAATTCTATTCTTCCATCCTAGGTATTTGGTTCCTTTTGTGATTGGTTTCTGTCACTCTATGAGTATGGTGTATTTGGATCATGAATATTATATGGGTATGAATGAATGTAAAGGGAAAAGGTGGTGAGATATTTAAAATGACAACAATAGACTAAAAAGTGTTTTCCTACACAGCCACTTTGTGTCATGCTTCTCAACCATCCCTAAATGATGATTTTGGGTTGGATGGTATAGGATTCCTAACATTGATATTAGTATATAGGGGGCCATAAGACCAGATGATATGTGATATGGTTAAGATAGGGTAGTATAATTGAAGTGAGATGCACTACCTATTACAAATTTTCCTATTTTCAATATCTATATCATAATTATATTTGTTGATTTTGGATTTATATATTTAGCATAATGGATCCTAACTAGGATGTAGTGGGTAATTAGGAGGTAAGATATGTGTTTCCACTAGAATTATCACATGATGAGGCCCTTAAGGGACATGGTGGTCATGAGATACATGTAGAGGCTCTAAGGTGGACAATACAACCATAGATGATAGAGGAGTTTAGGTCTTGTATATATGATTATCCTAAGGAAATTTTGGGGTAGATTGTTCATAGTATTTGCTAAGGAGCACAATTAAGTGACCTATCAATTTCTTATCTAATTTGTTAGTTTCAATCGTATCACCCTGCTTTGTTCTAGGGTGAAGGTGGACCGTGGTAATAGATAAATGGATTCTGTTTGGGTGAAATATATTCAATTAGATTGAGACACCCCTAGGGTAATGGGATATGCTTTCTTTGTATATTCTTAAGGGACAGAAGAATTAATGGTGGTATGTATAGGTATAAATAGGAATTCATTAGGAAAGTACATATAAGGATTTCTATACTAGGTTTGTTGAGAAATTATTTCTGAATACCTTGAGGGATGATGAATCTCATTAGTTCATGAACATTAATTATAGAGACACATCAGAAAAGTATTATTATAGGAAGTTGATGCACTTGTTCCATTTTAAACCTTATGTGGTAGGGGATAACCTAGCTAGGGTGAAGCAGTTCAATGGCGGTTTTCGACATTCCCTTATAGTTAATTTGAATATTTTTTGGTTGAAATAATTCTCAGATATGGGGATTAAGGAATTGACAACATAGGGGAACATGAAATAAATTACTTATTTGAGTTAGGAAATGATTTCATGAGAGACAGGGAGTGGTGCTTCGGGTAATCAGAAGACATGTCATGAGGAGTCTCAACACAGTAATCATGTCAAATATGCATGTAGACCATGTAGGTTTGGATCATCGATAATGTGAATCCATTACAGGAATCCATGTCACAATCAGAATCAGTGTGATCAGCCTCCAAAGGATTCTTGGGCATGTGATAATATACTTTACTTAGAGAGGATCTTTCAGAATATGTCTTAGACATATAATAGTTTGGGATCTTCTAAGACACAGTGTTCTGAGGTGGGACCAAGAGTAGTACGAGGAGTGAGTAGTTGGGAAACTACTACATGTACATGTCATGGTAGTGATATAGGCGAAAAACATTTGGGTTAGTGGATGAGAGTAGGTACAATCCCATATGAAGGGAAGGAATCAGGTAGCCATCCTTCAGACCAGGTCTAATATGTTGAGATAATAAGTTTAGAGTATTCTAGGTTTCCAATGATGGTTACAGGTATATCATGATCATTGTTTTGTTTCATTTCTTTTAGTCTTGATAGAAACTAGTTCATGAGGTACACATGTCATTATTGAATAAACTAGGTTGAGGTTAATAGGTGGAAACAAGAACAATGTTTGTTCTATGTAGGATGTATTGGTATTAAGAAAATTTTATGGGAATTATGTATATAATATGGGATGTTTTTTGGATTAGGTGTGATGTGGAATTTTTGAGCTGTAGATGTGATACAAGATCTAATATGCATTATTTGTGATGTGGGTATGAAATGAGCAACTAATGAGATGAATGAATGATTTAATCTGATGTTGGAATGTGTGTTTCTAGAGAATGGTTTGTGTGGGACCATCATAATGTTTGATATGGGTGGGGAGGCAATCATGTAGGTGATTCTAATGGTGGGGAGTACAATAGAGGAATTAGAAATTAATTAGTAACTGTGATACTCCATGATTTTAGAGCTGAGATGGGTATGTTCTATATGATCACATAAGATTCCCAAATAGATCAGAGATTATCTATAGTAAGGTGGGGACATTTTAGTGTCTCATGTTTTATTTGACAATAAAATTCAATATAAATCTAAACTTTTAGTTAGTGAATTGTCTAACATTAAATTTAATATTTCGAACATAATTTTTTGGATTTACAACAGGTTTATGTGTTTATTTTTGATGGATGTTAATGAATAGTTGGTTTATCTATGGTTAGGTCATGTTTTGAAAGAAATAGTCTTTAAAAACATAATTTTTGGGGACACATTACTGGGGCACATAACTAGTGCACACATAGTTCTAACTTGGAGGCTCATACCATATGGATCATTAGTAATGATACATGACAAGTTCAAACCATGCGAGGGTGGGGGGTTCATGACCAAGAATTTTTTTTACATATTAGTTGACAGAATCGCACCATATATTACACTTTTTGTATAACCATTCATTGTAACCAAGTGAGGTGGGTGTCTCTTGGGAGAAGGGAACAAAACATACATTGAACAATTATCCAAACTATGAAAATAAATTAATAGGGTGAAATTACAAAACTGTACCACCCTTCTTTTCTTTTTCCTCCTCCCATTTCTTCTCCAATTCACACTCAGATGTCCGTGGGTGGATCTCTACATACCTCTCCCTTAGTCATTGAGTGTTCTTCTTCATTGGGCTCCAATTCACACTCCTTTGGTTTTTTTGGATAACTATATGTATGCATACTAACATCAAGCTTCCTTTAAACTTTTTTCATGTGGCATTGGATGCTATTTCCATATGATATCATATTCCTTATTTCAATGTTTATTTAGATTCCTTGTTTTCTCTTATTTCAAGTTCAGTATTCAATGAGTGATTAACTATGTGTATAAGGTAGGTGGTGCCTAGATTTATCATAATTGATAAATATGTTGTCGACTATATAATAAATTAGTGTGTGTGTGTGACGCCCAGTTGTGACCATTTATAAATTATTTTATTTTCTATTATTTATAGGATATAGAGAAGGTAAATATCACACATGTTTAAATACATTATGTATATAAGGATATGATAAGTCTGAAATAGGGTTTCCATGTCTGTTTGGTAGGATTTTTTGATAATTGAATTAATTAAATTGAGCCTTTGGCTATTCAAGTTCTGTGGGAACATGACAATCCAGTCTTATGATACATATGGTGACGTTGATCACTAGAATTCTGGTGGATCACAAAGGACCATGCCACCGTTGGGGGAATAGGTTCCTATGTAGTTATAGAAATTCAGTAGAGGTGTTCCATTGGAATGCTTGGGAATTTATGCTCACAGTTATTGACCGAAATCACCATTGGGGTCATGTAAACATATGATCAGGACACATTGTGGTGGTTTTGACCACTCGATGTGGGTTGAGGCCTCCATAGGCTTAGAAGCACATGGGATAGTGACAAAAATCAGTTATTGAGGAGGTACTCACTATATAAGTCCACATATGATAGTGTGTGAGACCATCAGATGGGAGATGAGGCTCACTATGATGCTAGAGATGATGGACTAAAGATATCGAAAGATATATCTCTCTATATCTGGGATTTTGGGCTATTATTCCAATGTATATTTGATAAATGGAAGTCAAATGACATGTGATATATTTTTTTGGAATGATGATGGGATTTCATACATACTTTATAGGTTGGATATGTGAATTTACTTGGGATGTGTTGTAGTGTGATACATATATGGATGGGTGACTGAGTGTTATTCTAGCTAACTGACTATGCATACATATTTTTACTCCAGTGTTGGTCTATGTAGGTAAAATCTACCTTTTGGAGGTTAAGAACACGTGTAGCGAGTTATATGTTTAGTGTTCAATTTCTATTTATTTATGTTTTTTACACTAGTATAAATAAAAATGTATGATAGAAACATGTTTTCTGTGGAAGAATGAGTTCATACTCACACCCTACATGGTCAACTTGGGACATGTGAGGACATTATGAAATTTAATGTTGGCAAGGCTTTAGGATCATAGAATGGACCTTTTTGATTTGGGAAGTTCCAAGGAGCACGATATGGATGACAGAGTTTTGGATCTTGGAGAAGGTTGTTCCTCTACACCGAGTTGGAGTTATTTTTTGGTATTTTGTGTGCATACTTATATGATCTTCCTACATGAGTTATTTCATTATTTTTTATGACTATCATGACATGTTTACATACCATCTGGTTTGTATAGTAGTTGATTTTTTCTTGTTATTTCCAATTTTTATTATTACTTAATCCAAGTTTAGTCTAGAGGCTATGTATTGTTTTTGTTTTTAATTCCATTATTATTAATATCACTATAGTGTATATTCTCCCCAATATAACCTATTAATAACTCACTTATATTTGAATAAATTATTTGTGTGATTAGGCATGACTATGGTCATGTGGCGCACTAACCCAGATTACGAGTTTATTGGCTCCTGTATTGGGACGTTACAAAGTAGTATGAAAGGCTTTTTCCATCAATTTAATATTTTGGGAATTAGTACAAATGAGTATTGGATATTTTTAGATATTATTAAATATCTCATGTATGAATTTATTCTGTCATGGGTCTTATGATTTAAACGTTACGAAATCTTTAAGGGTTTTATAGTATAATCAAAAAAATTTGAGATTGTTTATGCTTAAATTGATGATGATGTAATTATATGATCTACGTATCAAAAATCATATGAATTTTAATCTTATAGTTATTTATAGAGTTGGTAAACTAGGATCCAAGAAATTATAGTTATTTATTTATTTATAGATAATCCCCCTTTTATGGGATATGAGGGATCCCATTCATGGACCATAGGCCTAGGGGCACAAGGCCAATGACATGACCCGAAGGACCAAGGAACAATGCCTCATACATGACAAGTAGTCCCAATACCCAAAAACAAAAGAACCTTCCCTCCCCATCTCTTACATTATTGAAGGAATCAAGCTCCCCACTTTCTTCACTAATCGGTTAGAATTTCCCCATGCAGAGTATTTCAGTGCCTATAACCAATATAAATTTCCATACCCTCCCATCCTTCTAATATGGTTAGCTATGATATTTTGGATGCTACATTCTGATAATCCTCATCTAGATAATACTTTTTATCCTTTTATTTTCCTCTCATTAGGCACTCAATATATAGTAAGAATTTATTTAAGGAAAAAAACTTTTATTTCTCTTTTTGGTAGAGAATCATTTTCCTTCTTGTTCTTATTTTCATTAATATGTTTTCAATAATATTGTTAATATTATCATAAAATTGTTTAAATTGATTTTACACATTTTTTAATTTATTAAAAAAATTAAAAGGAATTTTTATTTCATTTTCCAAACAAGTAATTTTGATTTTTTAATAAAAATGTAAATGGAATATTTTCGTTAACATACAAAACAGAAATAGAATTTCCCAAAGTCATGACCTATCAACTCTTTGGAGTTTCCATTCAATTTTAACATAGTTATTTTCAATGAAATATTTTTCTATTAAGTTTTAGACATTTTGGTATTTTAAATAATTGACTTTAAATTAAAAATGGTATTTTTCTCATGAAATAATCTAGTGACATTTTAAATTATTTTTTCATCTATGATAACATCATTTAATGATACTTATGCTTTATTGGGTATATGATTCAATGATGTTATCCTTATTCCATATACAGATAGTTTATTGTTATGGTGATAAAATATTGATGAACCCCATTTACCTTTCCATGGGCTATGTTATGATGAAATATAAATATTCTCATGGCTTTTTTTTATACATATGAATGAATTATGATTATGGTAATGTTATTTCTATTATATCCTTAAAATGAATTGGGTAAAGATTAACGCTATATGAGCTCAAAGGGTATATAGGAGCCTATACCAGGCCAAAATAAGGTGCACTGGATGTTATCCCAATCTTAAAAGAAGGTACACAAGAAGTTATCCTATGATATAAGCAGGTACACAGGTAGTTAGACCAAGATTACTATGCGGTGAATGTTTTAGTGGGTAGATTTTTCATATGTTTTATAGGGTTATTATTATTCCACTCATTATTATCATCTTTAATGGAATGAAATTATGATAATTTTTTTCTCTCATGGATCATGTTCATTAATTTCTTTATGATTCATGTCTTATGAACTACCAAGATATTTTCAAGGACTCATGATTATGATTATTGAATTTCTAGATATGATTTTCAAATGTTAAGATCATTTCTTCATACCCTTATTCTCATTTTCTTTCTTAAATCTTCATTTATAACTCCCTTTTTTACCATTATAGAGCATCTAAGATCAACCTTTATTATGTTTTCTTCCACAAATCCATAATTCCATATTGTTTTATTTTATAAAACTCACTTTATGGTTATTTAAGAACCCAAAAGACATCTAAAATAAAAATAAATTCCACTAAACAAGCATCACATGTTCAAAATTCAAAATCCTATCTAGAAAAACCAAAATTAAAATAACTATATATAGTGGCCTCATGAGGTCAGAACATGTTTCAATATTCCACACATAAACTAATGTCGCATCATCTGATAGAAATATTGACATGTTGTTTCAGTCACCTAAAGAAATCCAACATCATTATAGTTATCCCTAATACCATCTGAACCACAACCTCCAACCATTGAAAACACCCAAGAAAAAACAGATAAACCTCTACAATCAATAAAACCTTCAAAACCTCCAAAAACAATAACCATCATGAAAGTAGTAACAAACAACCCAATAAGGACAACAATCATGGAACCAGGAAACAAAGACTTCAAGGTTGAAACACCCATGTTAAATTCTTCATACCATCTGAAACATGATTGGATAAAACTAATAATGATAGAAACCATAACATACAAAGAAACTAGAACCCCCATCATCATTGAGGATGAAGTACCTCAAATATAAAATGTTGCACCAACATGAACATCTATATGAAAGATCAATTGGAAATTCAAAGGAACCCGATGAGGGATGTTCCATCTGGTACACTATAGAACTCATTTTAAACCTAGCCTAGTAAACCTCTAATCCTATATAACAACACATCCATCTGATAAATTAATAAAGAACCAAACATTATCTAAACTAGAACCCCCAATGTTGAACAACATGACACTCCTCATAGGACACCGATGATGCCTCAACTAGCACCTCCCAAACCATCTTGGAAAAAGAGCACTCATGGAGAGGAGGGAAAGAACATGGAATAAGAAGGTATGAGTGGCGGAAGAGATACCATTAGATCCAACACGGATAAATAACCACATAGGAAAAATGAAAGATCCAGTAGACCAGAACCCAGAACACCTAATCAATAGAAACCCTCCTAAGAAGAATATCGACCAAAAGGGAGAGAAATAAAAATAAATTAATGGAATCCCAAAAGAGTGAGACAAACATATAAAAATTATGTATTATATAAATTGGGGATATCATGAAGAGACGGTAAAAAGGGGAGAAGGAGGAGATGGGGAGCCATAGTTAAATAGGAAGAACATAGGCCAACTTGTTGTTTATTTATCCATGATTCCAATTACACTAGACCTTTATGGTTTTGACATGGATCAAAAATATATGAAATTAATATTCATCAGATAAGTTGTAATATTTATGTATGAAATTATTTGGTCACTATAACTTTGAAAATAATATATTATTACACATTATCCCTTAAACTACCTCAACATGAAATTTTATATTTTTGGATATTTCATTAAAAAAATTACATTGGTGAGATATTAGAAGCTCCCTATAATTTTACAACATCCCCTCCTTGACCTGACAAAAATGTTAAAAAAATTATTCATGTTATGTATATATATTTTTACCTCTAACTTGGATTCAAGGAAATTTTTTTCTTAGAACATATTTGAGATTTCATCTAAGTTGTAACATAGATGTTATTATATTTTTCTGAGTTAAGAATTTACATTATCATGTCGATAGTATTGAAATTTTATTTTATTTCTCCTTAGATTGTTCCCAACTATAAATATTAGCAATTAATAATTTTAATATTTGTTTCTATGAAATCCATGTTTTTATTTATTCTTTAATTTGTGTCATTTTATTCTTCTATGTTTTTAATTCATATTTTATATTTAATTTTCCAATCTAAATGTGATTATTTTTAAAACTGAATTTATTTTCTAAAATTGAAATGTGAGATTAGTCCATCTATATTGATATACCAATTTTGAAGACATGATACACACATGATATATAATTTAGGATATTAATTTAAATTCTACATTTTGTAATATTGTTCTGGAATGGAACCATTTCCTTTTAAAATCATGTTCATATAATTAAAGGATTAAAACCTTGTTATTCATATTACTGATTTAATGTGACATCGTTATTTATTCTTTTCTATAAGAACCATTAGAGTTTTCTCAAGAGTTTTTACTTTTTAGCATGGTTAACCAAATGTACATTCTATTACAACTCATACCTTCTCACCCTTTTAATTTTTTTAGTTTTAGTGGTTACAGGTTTTTGGGGGAGGTTATAGGATTTTACAGTGACTATATAATGGTATAAGTACTCTAGCTAGTAGTTCATGATGTGAAAGAGTTTCACACTGTGAATAAGAGATTCACAATATGCTAGTAGTGGGTGATGAAATCTATGAAAAGAATTCATGTCATGAAATAGTTTAAATACTTGTACTTAATTTTAACCAGATAAACATGAAATTTGGAAAAAGTTATAATATTTTGGAATTACCATGGAATTCACATCATGAATGGGATTCACGAAGTGAAAGGTTTGGGTTTTGGTTTTTATTCCATTTTATTATGTTAACATATCCCCATTCAACAGCTACTCCATTATTCATTTTTGTTGGAAACCTAGATTATTTTAAGGGATCATCCATCCCTCCTTCCCTCCTATTGAAACCCTAGCTCATACGGATTCCCATTGGTGACCAGTGATTATTTCTTATCCCTTTATTTGTTGGTTTCACTTGTTCGTATCTTAAGGATTGACTATCGAAAGAAATATTTCTTTTGGGTAGAGTGTGGGATGAATGTTTATGATCCTTGGGTGTCGTGTAGGTTGATATATATTTTTGTGTGAGATATTGGGGTTTTTCGGAATTTGTTCTTCACCTTGTGACATGCCGCAACTTAAGAATGTGCTGTTTGAGGTCGGGTTTCCAAAATTTAACTTTTTTCATGTGTGGGAGGTTTTAAATTATTTATATATGGGAATATGATTTTCACTATCCTAATAAAGACAATTATCTGGTTTAAATAGAAATTTATGGGTAGGGGGAATGATTTTCATTCTTTTACATCTTTGACAATATATTCTCATGTTGTGATTGGAGGGGCTTGATAACCCACTAAAAATCATTGTTGTTGGAATACATTGTTTTTACTGGTTTGATATATTATTTATAACTTTGTTTATTGTTATTATTTTGAATCAAACTACAATAGAAATTAGTTAACCACTTATATTTGACTAATAAAATGGTTTCTTTGGGATCAATGGTTTGTGTGCTAATAATCCTAAAATAAAAGTGGAATGTGATAAAATCCACCATTAAAAAGTATAAAAATTGTAATGTAATGTGAAGTCCTGTGGTGTAACTTTTCTATGAGATGGTGGGGTGTTGTTATGATGTGGGAATAATTTATTTGTCTGGCTATGTTTTGGGGTGGTGATGGGTGATGAGCTTGTGTGGTTGTGAAAATTCCCCTAAAAATTACTTGCAAGGGTTATCAACAAAATTCTCTATAGTTATCACTAGAAATGGATCTTTGAGGAACAACAAGGCTTCATTAATGGTATATCCACCCAGGTCATCATTTAAATTCTAGAATAAATGATAATTTCTAACAATTATAAGACCATAAGGTCTAACATTACCATTTAGTTAGAAATGGATAGAGCATATGATTGGGTTGAGTGGTCCTTCATCATCAAAATCATACATAGTATGGGTTTCATGAGTAGGTAATTTATATCTACTTCAAGTTCACTAGCTCCACTTAATTTTCTATTTCTTTCATGGGAAGATAGTACTATTTTTTCCGAATCATATTCGGGGCTTCTTCATGGGGATCTATTGTCTCCCATTGTCTTTATTTTGGTCCATGACTCGCTCTGCAGGTACCTCAACAAAAGTCTCATTGATGGGAGATTGGTTTTGTTATAGTGAAGGACTAGTTTCAATAGTCCCTCAAACCATTTATCTACAAATAATATTCTCCTATTCATGAACAATACTTCCAGGTCTTTTCAGGAGCTTGATCGCATTGTTTCCTTGTATTGAAAATGAAGTGGTCATTCCTTCAATTATGCTAAGAGTTGCATCAACCATTAGAATTCATGCCTATAGAGAAGGAAAAAATATAATTGTTGAGAAGTTAGAGGTTCAGAAAAGGTCATTTCCCATGGAGTACTTGGGGGCCCCGATCTCCCTCAGATGCATACGAATTCACCACTTTGATGGTCTTATGGATAAAATCTCCGACCATAATATAAATCGGATGAACTAGTTCCTATCCTTTGGATAATTCATTACATTAGATAATATTGTGCTCTCCTCAATCCCCATTAATTCATTATCTTCTATTGTTTCCCTCAAATAGACCTTATGAAATTTAGAGAACATTTTAAGTGTTTTCATCTTGGACGTGGATACAGAGGGAAGGTAACACTGGGAATCATGACCTCAGTTGTCTTGAGATCCCTCCCATGGGAGAACTG
Source organism: Viscum album (assembly GCA_963277665.1). Taxonomy (NCBI): domain Eukaryota; kingdom Viridiplantae; phylum Streptophyta; class Magnoliopsida; order Santalales; family Viscaceae; genus Viscum; species Viscum album. The sequence goes on along the minus strand of OY728120.1, from coordinate 1,058,979,788 downwards.
GAATAATCAGTGTCAATGAAAACATGTACAGTATTAATGAAATACTTTATGGGGATATCATGGAGGAATCCTCACTATGGGATAAATTCATTAAAAAAATATGGGGATGGTTTGGCTGGTTTGGGAGGAAGGGTTTCCATGTTATTGGACTTGATTAAAGGACACCTACTTGTATTATAATAACACTCCAGATGGATAGTGGGGTTTGGTTCTATCAACTACTGGGCTTCAATTTGTGCAGAAAGTTTTCTAGTTTTTCTATAGTTCTTGGTGCTAGATCTATGCTTTGCATATGTGATTAGTCACTTAGATATAATTCATTCCACCCTCAACCATCAACAAAAGGAGGTCATTAATAATTTTCTACTTAACATGGACCCATAAATACTAGTTTTCATATCCCTCTCACTAAGGAGTTTCGCAATGAAATTGTACAACTAGGTACTTTAGGGGGATCTTGAGTACGATGTATGGGGAGATTCTCTGTGGGGTGATGAGATTACTACTAAGATCAAATTTGTTGTATGAAAATCCATAATCAGGCATTACCTATGGTTGAGGAGGTATGAAAAAAGTGGTGTCTCCCTTGTCTGTCAGTTAAACTAATATTATTTCTAGATGGAGGAATCCCCTCGTCACCTTTTATTCTTGGGAGAGTGGACATCCTCTGTGTGGTGTGGCCTTGATGTTGATTGTAGATAGTATGAATAGGGTTTCTCTAGTCATGACTTCCTCCTCTCTTTATTCAATGGTTGGAATTATAATAATCATTAACATAAGAAAAGCTGTATCTTCTTTAATGAATGATATTGGATTATTTTCATCACTCGTAATATAGTTCGACATGATGGGAATATGATTTCAACACTTGGTTTGTTGTTCAGGGCCCAATCCTAACTGGTTGAGTTTCCCCCCTTGTAATGAAATTGGATATCTCTCCCTTGTTAGAGATGACCATCAATGGGTGATCTTCTTCCTTAGTCCATAGAGATATTCCTTAGGGAAATTTTTTTAGATAGACCCCTTCCGATCAAGACTTCAAGATAAATATTGATGGATCATGTATCAAAGGAAGTATGAGGGGTCGATGGGTTGTTCGGAAACCAGATGAATCTATTTTTTGTCTTTTAGTCCTCTATTTTTTCAGGGTGATTTCATCTATTGATGAATATTTTTCTATTGTCAGTGGAGGGAAATGTGTGTCTCCAACAGTGTGTCTCTGGATGTGGTGTAAATGGACTCCTTGATTCAATATTATCCCCTCAAAGATTAGATTTGTTCTATGTGGTCTATCTTCTCTTTTGGTATGTAGATGAAAAATTCTCTTCACAAACTATATGGCTATTAATCACACATGGATGTAAGGGGATAGGGTTATAGATTTTTTGGCATCGTAGACCACTGCTGAGAGACCATGAACCACTTTCACTACAATAGGCTCCCTCCCCCTAGAGTACATTAATCATTTATGGGATGATTCACTTGGGATTCATTATTTTATACCTACGTGAATTTTTGGGAACTTTCTCCATTATCAATAAAAAAAATTGATGTTGGATGGATGGAGTACCTTGAGTGGTGATGTTGTGATTTTATTAGATCGTTTGTGCATTATTTTGAACCCCTAAGATGAGCTTGTTTGTTTCTTTGTTTATATATACATTATATATTCCTTTTTATTTCTATACATAGTCCACCAACATCAAAAACCACATGACGACACTAATATTATCATATGTGGGTGTTTTCCCCAACACCCCATTGATGTTGATGGATGGATGGTTTCCCACTCTTTCCCACTCTCACTCATGGGTAAGTAGATAATAATAGGCTATGATATTTTGAGGATTTATAGTGCACTAGGTTATGAAATAGGTGTCTATGGGTGAGAATTGATATGAAGATTATATGGGGAGACTTATGGTGGGAGTCATGCTTGGTATAATGTTTTCAGAAGGTTGATGTCCTTCATTTTCATGATATAATACTACTCTAGATATGTTATGTGTCAATGTTGTGGGGTAATGAGTTGTGATGACCCTGTTTTATAAAGGAGAGAAGAGATTTGAACATGTTTTAGGGTAGTGGTATATATTACATGGAAGACATAGAAGCACCGAGACATATGATTTTGGGGGGTGAGATCATAAAATCAGTTGGAAATCATTGTTGGTTTCCTTTTATCAATATGATTAATATTCTGCTATTATACTTGGATGTTTTATTTGGTGGGCCTACAATACTTAGGATGGGATTGGTTATTTTACCTATTTAGGTGTCATTTGGTTCTTCTATTCTATCAATAGTGAATAAGTATGCTTCTTTCACACAGGTACAAGAGACTTTGGTTACCCTTCTGATAATAAATGTAAGCTCACCCTATGTATATAAATTGGTTTTAAAGTTTCCAAGGGGACTACTTGAAACATGATAGAAATTAAGTTCTTGGATATTTTGACTATTGTTTTACCACTACTTTAGATTATTTTTTTGGTATTTACATTTGGCGACTTTTATCTATCTTGGTTTTATTTAAGCATTCATTGTTGGAAGTTTTTTTTACTTTTTACAATATTTCAATTTGTTTAATTCATTTTATCCATATTCTATCCCAATCATATTTAAATTATAGAGTTTAATGCCTCTTACTTATGATATTTTTCAGACCCTCAGTGGTAGTTTCCAATATGGGGCCTACTACGGATGAGACTCATGGATGATTATAACACTCTCCTCATTGTGGTATCTTTGGAGGGAGGGTGTCATGAAATATTGGTATGAAAGGCTGATGGATGAGATATATGATGGAATTTAGTGTTTGTAATTGTGACATTTTCGTAGATTGGAAGGGTGATAATTATGGATGACCTTGGAACGTGACATGGGAAAGGGAGACCGGATACGACATGCAATTTTAGGGCCCCTATGAATTTTTGTAGGGACATTGAGCATATTGAACAAGAAAGTGAGATAAACATGATTATAGGGTAAGGACCTAGGAGGGGTACATTCATCATTATGTGTAAATTATTGAACCTACTCTTCTAGATTCGGTTCTAAAACATGCTTTTTATTTTTTTGTACAATAGATAACTGAAAAATAAATAGTAAATTATACAAATGAGGAACTTTTCAGGTCTAAGTTCTATAGAATTAGACAACAACTAAGATATATTGAATCAAAGTTTACTAAAATTAATAGCTAAAATAAATAACTGGATTCATCTGCATTAGCACCTTAACTGCCCTTTGAACATACAAATATTCCTATCAAAAACATTTTAAAAATATGGGAAGTGTAAAATAGCTCAGTAATGGATATAAAAAGAAGAAAATAAAACATTATTCCAGGAATACTTGTAACGTATGAAATCATTTTCAAAAGAGATACTTATCACCCATATATACTTACTTTGTGAAACATGAGATTTCCACAAGATTCCCACAAACATAAGAACATAAATATAACCATAAAGTTATCTTCTAGTATTACTTACATAATCTCATAACCCTCTTGGCTAACTTATAATTTGTAACCCACATGGCTACCTTACAGTTTGTGTTACCATCACAGTTACACTCGGAGTAACCATACGGCTGACCTCCAACTTACACATACCCAATTCATTGGAGGGATATATAGGTATCACCCTTAATCATAAATAATTCCCAAGAACTATAAAACATTCATACGACGTGAATAATTAAATAAAGACATTGCTTTTGAAATTTTTAAAACAAGATTTTAAAAGAGTTTTTTTTAAAGAAAATACCCTTATATAAATAATATAATTGAAGGAAGACTTAATATAGATGATGGAATATGTATATGCACTGTATATACACATAATTAAACATAATATAAACAAAACACATCCCACAAACAATTTTAATATAACATAAATAATGATGTACGAGTTTATACCAAAGAATGAAAATCAGGTTAAGAATTCCCTTACCTCGGGTTTTTATTACTTAAACCACATTTAAACCTCTTGTATAATGGTTAAAATAGTGATATTAATATCTTAATGAAACATATTAATCTTTATAATACCTTATATGATAATTTCATTACATCATGTCTCCCTTTAATTGTTAGTATTTTGTTATTTGCATTGATTTGGGTGCGTTCTTTACAAGATTTCTATGATCCGTTCATGATGGATATTGTTTTCGATTGGAAGTGAAACTCCAAAATTGGAATGGAGTGATATTTACATGTTTATAAAACCATAAATTATACCTTTTATCATTATTAATTCTAACATGATGATGATTCATAAGTTAATGTATTGTTGGTATTTGTTTAGGTCATTTTGGCATTTCTTCGATGGCAAAGAACTCATTTTGTTTTATAAATTAATATCATGGGTAATCAATTATTCCAGAACATTACATAAGTAATAATACATAAATTATAATCTTTTCAAAAATAAAATGGTTTCCTGACCAATCATGCGGAATGTAAATGAAATTGAAATCACATTTTCCACGATGTCGATAAATCGACACATCACAGATGGGGTTGTAATTTCGTGAATATGTCGGAGAGGGGAAGAAGTATGATTTTGAGTATTCCATAAACATGATGACATCCAGAATATGTATGATACTGGATCATTAATGCTTCTTCAATAAGGGTATTTGAGGAAAGAAGAATAATATAAAATAAAATGAAAAGAAAAGAAAGAAAACAAAAGAGGTTGTTTACCTATTAATCTATTCTCCTTGAGATCCTTCATATGGCATTTGGTTTTTTCCTTTTGGTAAGACTAGAAGGTCTATGACGTGGGGAAGAGACTTGGTAGGAGTATTGGGAAGAACTTATTTGAGGTTCAAGGATTGAGAGGTGTGGGAGGAAGAGGGAAATGAGTGTGGAATTTATAGTGGAGGAGAGGAGGTATTTTACAATATTTTAATCATTATTATAATATTTTTCTCAAGACAATGAATAGCATTAATTCATGTAACCCCAAAATGAAATAATGGTATGTGTTTTCGAACCAAGTTGTCTTAAATCAGACTTTAATCACCTATTATTCAATATATCAAGTATTTTTCATTTTTCGTATTTTATTGTATTTTATTATTCATCAAAAATTCTAGAATTTAGGAAAATTCCAAAAAAATCACCCTTAACATTTCTCAAAGAGTAGAATTCAAAAATGAACTACATTTTTGAAAATAATTTTCTAAATATTATTATTTTATATTTTAAATAAAATCATAATATATTCCCAAAAAATAACATTAAAACTATAACTCGTTTTACAACACCTTGAGAAATTAATCAAGGTCCATTAAAATTCTCTTATAACTATAAGAAAATAAATCAACAATTTATTATTACATTTTATGAAAATAAATTTCCATTTTAAATAATTAATTAGCCATAAAATTGTAATTAAAATATTTAAGTCATACAAAAAAATCAATACTTATACTATGATCATTTTTTCACTTATAAGATGTCTAAATTTTACTTATACATTCATGGGTGAAGTTTATATTTTCTATGCCAATTTACTATTCATTACTATTCATAAGGGTATGTTACTATTCATAAAAAAATTATGTTCTCCTTATAAGACTATAAATAACATACTGATCACAACCTGAGATGACTATTTTTCGAAATTCAAATCACAGAAGTGGAAAAATTATGTCTAATAGATAGTTTATATAGGTTACATAGTATTTAGTAGTTTATTTAAGAAAATAGTGTTTCCTTTTAAAATCTACGGATGTTACATTATCCCCCCCCAAATGAATTACGCCCTCACAATTTATTAATTGTAATTATAATTATGAATATAAAAATCAATAATTATGAAAACGTATTTTATTATGTGTACATAATTAACTATATGTTCAAAAGTAAATTCTATCAATAATTTTTTTTTCTAAAAATGGAAACATCTAATCTGAAAAGTTGTCTTGACCATTCCTCTAATACCAACTATATATCCCTGAACTCGCACATCCATATTTAGTACTAAAAAACATTTTGTATTTTATTTGTATAATATATAACTAAAAAATACACATTACATTATACAAATGAGGACCTTTTCCAGTCTAAGTTCTAGAAAATTAGATAACAACTTACATATACCGAATCAGAGTTTACAAAAATTAATTTTTAATATAAATAACTGGATTCATCTTCATTAGCACCATAACATCCATTTTAACATCTAAGGATTCCTGGGAAAACATTTTAAAAACATGGGTTGACAAAAATATCTTATTTATGGATATAAAAAGAAAAAAAGAAAACATTAGTCCCTGAATACTTATAACATATGAAATCATTTTGAAAAGACATACTTATCACCCATATATATATAGAATGTGAAACATGAGCTTTCCACAGTATTCTCGAAAACATAAGAACATAAATAGAACCATAAAGGTATCTTGGGAAATTACTTACATAATCTTGTATCCCTATTGGCTACCTTATAATTTGTAACCCTCACAGATACGTTACAATTTGTGTAACTATCACAGTTACACATGGAGTAACCATAAGACCGACCTCAAACATACGCATGACCAATGAATTGGAAGGATATATAGGTCCCATCTTTAATAATAAACAATGCCCCGGAACCATAACACAATCATACAACATGAATAATTTCATAAAGACATTGTTTTTTAATTTTGTAAAACAGAATTTTAAGAGGATTTTAAAAGATAATCCCATTACATAAATCATATAATTTAAGTGATACTTTATAGAGTGGATGGAAAATGTATATAAAATTTAAATACAAATTATTAAACATAATATAAACTAAACCCATCACACAAACAATTTTAATACTACATTAATAATGAAGTAGGAGTTTATCCCAAAGAACAGAAATCGGGTTAAGAATTCCCTTACCTCGTGTTTGTCTTAAATAAAATTCATTTAAACCTCATTTATAATTGTTAAAAGAGTGTTATTAATATCTTAATAAAACATATTCATCTTTATAATACCTTATATGATCTTTTCAATACATCATTTCTCCCTTTAATTGTTAGTATTTTGTTCCTTGCATTGATTTGGGTGCATTCTTTAAATGATTTCCATCATCCGTTCATGATGGATATTCTTGTTGATTAGAAGTGAAACTCAATAATTGGAATTTAGTGGTAGTTAAATGTTTTCAGAACCATAAATTATACCATATATCATTTTTTATTCTGAAATTATGATGATTCATAAGTTAAATCATTATTGATATTTGTTTAGGTCATTTTGGAAATTCTTTGATTGTAAAGAAATTATTTTTTATAAATTAATATCATGTGTAAAAAATGATTCCAGAACCATATATATCATATAATAAAAAAATTATAATCTAGTTCAACCATAAAAAAGGTTTCATGACCTGTCTTGAAAAATTTAAATAAAATAGAAATCACATCGTCCACGATGTCGGTAAATTGAGACATCACGGACGACGTTTTGATTTTTTGAATAAGTGGGAGAGGTGAAGAAGTATAATGGTGTGTATTTTATAAATATAATGAAATACAGAATATGTATTATACTGGATCATTCATTCCTCTTGGAAAAGGGGAGCTGAGGAAAGAAGAATAATAGAAAAGAAAATGAAAAGAAAATAAAGAAAACAAAAGAGGATGTTTACCTCTTGATTTTTTCCCCTTGAGATCCTTCTTAAGGCCTTTTGTTTTGGCCTTTTCTTGAGATTAAAATCTCTAAGGCATGTAGAAGTTCCTTGGGAGTAGAATTGGGTAGCACTTAGGTGAGGATTAAGGCTTGAGAGGTGTGGGAGGAAGAGGGAAATGAGGGTCGTATTTATAGTGGAGGAGATGAGGTATTTTACATTACTTTAATAATTATTATAAAACTTTTTCTCAAGACTCTGAATAGTCATCATTTATGTGACCCCAAATAGTAATAATTTCATGTGATTTTAAACCAACTGGCCTTATATGATCCTTGCATCACATATGATGCATTAAATGAAGTATTTATCATTTATCGTATTTTACTATTGATAAAAAAAATATAGAATATATAAAATTTACCAAAAAATCCAACCTAACCATTTCTCAACATGTAGAATTTAAAAATCAACTCAATTTTTGAAAAAAATTTATAAATACTAGTAATTCAATTTTTAAATAAAATCATAATTTATTCCAAAAGAACAACTTTAAAAATATAACTCATTTTATAACACCTTGAGAAATTAATCAAGGTCCAGTAAAATTATCTTATTAAAATATGAAAATAAAGAAAAAAAATTATTATTACTTTTTATGAAAATAAATTTCCATTTTAAATATTTAAATTAATCATAAAAGTTTAATTAAAATATTTATGACGTACAAAAATACCAATACTTATACTATGATCATTTTTAACTTATAAGATGTATAAATTGAATTTATACACAAATGGGTGAACTTTCTATTTTTTTTGGAAATTTTTCTATTCATTACTATTCATAAGGGTATGTTACTATTCATAAGGATATGTTACTATTCATCAAAAATTATGTTTGTCTTATCAGACTCTAAATAACATACAGATCACAACCATAGATGACTGTTTTTCAAAATTCAAAACATAAAAGTGGAAGAATTATGTTTACTAAATAGTTTATAAAGGTCACATAGTATTTAGTAGTTCATTTAAGTACAAAGAGTTTCCTTTTAAAATCTTAGGAAGTTACATTATGACTTGTGTTCCTATTTAAACCGGGTGGTTTTTGTAATGGTAAAAATATTTAAAGTGAATTAAAATGAATCATAATAAAATTACATACAATTGGAATTAGGAAACTCTATTTTTCTTTTTTCAATGATGGATCTGGGAAATCATCCACATGTGGTTCTGGAATTGTAGGTTCAACAGGAAGATTTACATGATCATTTGGAAGTTGGTTCGGTTGAGTGGTGATCAATGGTAGAGGGAATTATATGATTTTCAGCTGAATGCTTTGGGGAAGTATGAGGGAAGTGTTTCTTATGTGGCCAAAGAGATATTGTTTGAGGATATAGAGAACAATTTTATTCTGATCGAAGCCCCATGGGGGGGTACTCGGTCCCTTTGGATTTCTGTTAGATTCGGGGATATGTAACTCAGTGGTGGAAACTATATCAAGGTAATCAAAAGGAGGAAGATGATTCATGGAGAAACTTTTAGTATGTATTCTTGGATGTTTTATTTCTATTTAACATGATTACAGTGAAGAGGTGGGAAATTAAGTATAATTAGTAAGGGAGTATGTTAGTGAGAGATCATAGAACAAAATTTAAAGAAGATTTTCATTTTACCTTAAATATTTTTCTATATGTGGAGTCCCATGCGAGATGTATTGGAGAAGTGATCCATCATTGGAAAAATTATGAAGATTCACCTTTTGTGTTTCCAATGTATATGGATGTTTAGAGTAATTAAAGGTGGTCGAGTGGATGTACTCGTGGCGGGTTTACCAAGAGACGGTAACTATTATGGTTCCTTGAAGAGTAGAGTTATCAGTGGAAAGAATCTAGTGCTTAGACCTTCATGTTTTTGACCAGAAGGGAGTCAACCTTATCAGATTCCTTTCTAACCATTAGGGACTAGTGGTATTTATGATTTCCTAGGGACATTAGAATTTTTTTTCTTATAGGGTTCATAGAAAATGCTAGAACCAGTTCCCAATAGTACTTCAAGATTAGTTTTGTGGAGGTGGATAGGTTTAGTATCAGCCTTAGCAACAATTTCTTGTGTGCCCATTTTAGAAAACAAGGTAGAAGGATTATGCTCTATTGAGAGGGGATGAAGCTAGTATAGTTTTAACAATTGAAGTTCCCTGAGTTCATGGACCTTAAACTGACTGTGGTTGTGGAGGAGGTTTTTATCAGAGAGGTAGTGGAGTTGGGAAAGACCAACTATGGGCAACATAAGTGGAAGTGCTAGAGGGGTATGAGGTCATTCGAGGTATGCTTAGCTTTTCTTACACCCTTATGTGTGCACTATTAGATTTAGGAGATTTTAATTCCTTTTTTTCAATGTAACTATTCCATAATCTGGGACTCTACCTAGAGAGGTTTATCATTCCCCAGGTGTTGATTGTTCCAGTCAGAGGCTAGACCCACTTGTTTGATGTGTCACAGGGGTGTAGACATATGATGGGGCCACATTACACCTATGGGGATATGTTCATGATACATATACAGTAATATGATTCTACCCCTGGAATCATCTAGTTGTATTATGTACTTGTTGTTATTGACATATTTTGGATGAGAGTCGTGTTCTCAGATGTGGATGAGTAATGTGTAGTATTCATTTTTTAGTGGAGTTACCAGGTGGGTAATATATGTTATAAGAACCATCATTATTTCATTTCTGTATTGTATATGGAATTATTTGAGGATAGGATGAAGGGGGGTCCATTGAATTTTATGGATTTTCTCATTTTTTTACTGAGGAGTTTGTGTCATTACCCTCTTGATGTGGTATTGAGTTTAGTACAGAGTTGAATTGGGATGATTCTCCTGTTTAACTTGATTTTTATCTAATAGAACCTTATGATTCATATGTGATAAGGTTTCAGATAGATGACCTGGTGTAGAGGGGTTTCATCTGACCTAGTTAGTCTTTGTGGGGTACTCTATTATTATTCACTAAGAATTCATATAGAATTCTATGATTGTATACGGACTACCAAAATTTGAATTAGGTAACAATAAAGAATCATTACCCTCCTCCATGGATAAAGTATTTATTTCACCCATTTCGAGGGTCCAATTTTTTATCAAATATCGATTTATTGCTTGGGAATCATTAGTTGAGAGTGAAGGAGGGTGATATCCTAAAGACATCCTTCAGATGTTGGTATGGGTCCTTTGAGTTCATCAACTTATCATCCACTTTAATTAACACACCAACTGTGTTCATGGGTCTCATGAACTCCAGGTTTTATGCATTCCTGGATAAATTCATATTTTTTCATCAATGGAATATATATCTTTTTGAAGTCTGAGGAAGATAATGTTAACCATTTTAAAGCTTTCATGCACATTATTCGAAGTCAATGGAACTATGGAAAGTTGTCTACGTTTATGTTTTAGACATGAGAGGTTCATTTTGTTGGACATGTGGTGTCTTATCACGGTGTGTACGTGGATCCATAGAAGGTCAATAGAGTTTTTTTTGGGAATAACCTAAGAAATTGGTATTGGTTTAATGTTTCCTTGGTCTCACTAGTTATAATCATAGGATTAAAACTGAATTTTATTGATTTGAAGCCCTATTAATCTCATTGACGAAGAATTACTAGACTTTTGTATAGACCGATAATTGTAAAGTTTCATTTAGTTACCTGATAGTGATGTTGTTCAATGCTACAGTGCACTAGTTTCCTAAGGAGGATGTGTTCTTATAAGTTAATCGTGATGCTTCCTACCTGGGCTTAGGATTCATGTTAATTTAGAATGAAGTAGTGATATAATTTGGTTCTAGGTAGTTATGTATCCATGATCATAATTATGTCACTCCTGATCTATAGATAATATTAATTTTGTTTTCAATAAAATTTTTGGAAGTATTGCATCATCGGATTATGTTTTTTATTCTTCGCAGATCCTAAGATCATGAGATATATCTTTTATTAGTGTTATCTGAATATGAGGTAGTGGAGGTGAATTGATTTTCTTTTGGATTATGATATTTAAATCTATTATACATAAGTAAAGGTTAATTTTGGGGACCACACTTTGACAAGGAATTAATGAAAATATGATGTTCAAGAATTTGGAGATACTTAGAGGATGGAGGAGGAGATGGAATCCCTACACATAGATATGAGGGTGGCTGATGGATGAGGATTCTTTTTTTAGTTGAATATTTAGTTATCCTTAATGTGACAAGTGGATTATATTGAGTATATGGACTCATAGGTGGAGGTGATGTGAAATCCTATTGGCTATGGTGATGCTCCAGAGGGGTGGTTCTAGGATGGTCAGAAAAAGATTTTGTTTTAGGGGAGTCTAGTTGTTCCAACAACGATTCATGAGGTAGTCCTTCATGAGTTTAAAATATCAAAATTAGTGGTACATATGGGAAAGAAAAAGATATATCAGGGCATCAAAATGTAGTTTTTTGTGGAAAAGGATGAAATAGGGAATGATATATTTTGTGGATTGGTGACTATTTATCCTGTATGTAAAGGTCAAGAATCATGTTCTTGGAAGTTTGTTGATGACATTAAATGTTCCTGAGTGTAAATAGGATGACATATCATCAGAACATATCATGGGGTTACCCCATGCTTAGGGTGGTGGTGATTCTATCTGGGTAATTTTGTATCATTTGATGAGATCATCATACTTACTAGAGATAATGGAATATGATTCAATGGATGTATTGTCTGAGATGTATGAGGATGATGTGGTATGGATGCTTGGATTTTGAAGATCCTCTGTCCTGTATTAGGATTTATGTTTTAGTTAGCGGGCCTAGAGGGGATTGCAACATGCTTTTGGAACCCACCTAATCCTTAGAAATACATTCCACCCTCAAATAATCAGATATATAGATTAGACTATTTACATGTTGGACGATATTTTATTAACATTCATCATATAATTTTGTGGTTCATGGTAAAGTACATTCCATTGGTTTATTTTTAAATAACAAATAAGTATCACTCATCCATTAGAATAGCCCCATTTTAGGCATTGTAAGGGTGACTGTATCATCCTCTATTGTGTTGGGTGGAGGTTATGAAGCCATAATTTTATAGTGCAGATGTGGTTCATATCCAGATATAAACGGTTTAGATTTTTCATGATCGGATAAAGGTAGCCTAGAACATGTAGAAGTCTTTGCTAATCATAGGAGGATCCCATAGATTTCGAGGTTGGAGACCATGTGTTTTTGAGATTCTCCCATCAATAGGGGTAGAGAAGGTTTAAAAGGGGTGTAAACATTCTTCAAGGGTTTATGGTCCATTTTGAGGTGTTGGGGTGAGTTTGGAAGGTGGATTATTTGTTTAAATTTCCATCATGACTAGAGAGGATCCACAACATCTTCCATATCTCTCAACTTCGTCGATATCTTCATGATGTCTCCCATATCATTTATTATAGATATGTGGAAATCAGAGATGATGTGATGTTCATGGAGAGATTAGTAGATACCAATGATCATCCATAGAAGGTGTTGTGGTTATGAACCACTACCTTTTATTATTTGTTGTGGAGGCATTATGGCTCAAAACAGAGTACATGGGGGCAAGAGACACAAATGCATGCCCAGTATCTGATGTTGGATTGAGTTTTTCATTTCCCAATTGTTATTTATGATGTTATGCTTGGATATTGATATTTTATTAGATGAAATATTTACCTGGATTTTTTATGTATAATAATTTCTTTGAAGTATGAAAATTGGAGGACATGAATCCTAAAAAGGGGGAATTATACTATGATGAGATTACACCAATGTGGGTGAGTCTGTGCCACCCATAGTAGATATTTTTTTGGATATGTAGGATGTAATATCATGATTTATTTGATTTGGAACGTGATATATGTTGGATGTATTAGTTTTTGTCTTGAAAGGTTTGGATGTTGAGAAACTTGTGTAGGAAAAAATGTGTAAATGTGGTTGGGTTGGGGTGATGTGGTTTTGGGGGATGTTGTGGGGGTTTAGTTGGCAAGTTTGGATACTGAAAATTCTTGTGGCATAGAAAGATCCTATGGGGTATCTCATGAGGTGGTTTTTTCGACCCCTTTATTTTCCCAGTTTTGTTTTATTCCCAAGGATGATAATTATTTGATAGGTATTTGATGCAATAAATCATACCTTATCAACCTTTTACGTTGTTGTTTTTGGGGGTTAGATGTGTTTGGGGGAGGTTCATTGGGTTTTTGGTTATGCCAGCGCTATATGAGTACACCAGTTGTTGGTTCGCAATGTGAACTAGATGTAATAAAAGATTAAGAGTTATCGGAAAGTGGATATTTGGGAAAACATCCCTTCGCGAATAGGCCATCACTAAAATCACATTGCAAAACCATTTTTTGTGAAAAACCATCACAAAAAAATATTTTTTTACAATGGGGGATCCCCCTTTCACAAAAAACCATTCACCATTCAATTATTTTAAATGGGACAAGAATACCATCATAAATAACAAATATAATAAAAAGAATAAAAAAAATAAAAAAATGAAAAAATATAAAACATCAAAATAATATAAAAACTAATTTCAATATAAAAATTTTAAAATGATGAATATAAAACTATAAAATTACGAATTTATAATAATATTTGGAAAAAAAATCAAAATTTTTACATAATAAATGTATCTAGATATTACATAAATCATTATGGAAGAGGAGGGTCATGTGAAGGAAGTGATGGTGGAGAGAACTCCATCCCTATACCATGTTCCAAACACTTTATGTACTCCATCATCTACTGCTACTACTACTCATGCGCTCAACCTAACTCCTCCAGCTACTCCACATGTTTCTTAGGAAAATCATCCTACTCTATACGAAGAGCCTCTATAATCTCAGCCATTTCTTTCAAACTCTCCTCATACTGTGAAGATGATGATGATCACTCTACATGAGCTCCCCTTGATCTAGATTTTGATATCAAATAAATACCATAATAAATCCCTTGTATCAGTAGAGAGTCAATACCAACTACTCAGCCTTTCTCAAAGGCATAATGAGTCACCTATATAAATGCAGAGTGATTAAATCCAACTACACTAGTTGAATTAACCACATTCTTGGCCTGGGTCTGGAGTCTCATATGAATTCATTAAATTCATGTTGATATTAAAATAGTTATAATATTAATTTTCATTAATTTAAAAACAAATAACAAATATGAACCAGAATCTGCCACTATCAATCACAAAAAATATCTCCAGTAACAGGGGTCATGTACATCCTATTATAAATGTAAAAATCTATAATATCTGATTTCTCAACTACCTATATGAAAAATAAAATAAACTATTTATGTTTAAAGATATATATATTCTTAAATAAAATTACATACCAGATGTTGTTGAAGAATACTAATGTATAACTACCAGCTAATGGGTGACCTCACTTCTCCTCTGGTTTTTCTAAACTAATGATGAAATCCTATAAAAAAATGTATCCCAACCAATATGATCACATTCCAACTCAATCCTAATAGGAGTTTCAATCAGGTCTATTGATGTTGCAAGACTGATCAAAAATTGTGACTCCAGCCATCTTCATGGATCTCTTCCTCATATAGTGAAACAAAATTACCACATCAGTCATGCATACATGCCTCCCAGGGCTCCTAGATAGAGGTCCTCATGATATCATCAATGGGACACCATAAAACCCAAAAATAACTAATAATATCAGGTTAATAATTATAAAAATTTCAAAACAAAATTTATATATTTACAAACCATCCAATGAAAAAACATGTTCTAGTAAAAATCATTGGGAATATGATCCCACATCACCCATCCTCTTGAAAAATAATTCCACATAATATCACTCCCTCATCTAACATATATATGTAAAAAAATCTGGGAAAACAAAATATATTTTAAAAATAATTACCTAAATAAAATAATGAATTTAAAAGAAAATTAAAATTAACTAAAGTACACATTTGATCATTACTCCTCAATAATTAATCAAAATCTAGATTTGTACATCACTTGAGAATAGGGCTAGGGATAATTAATCATGAAATACCATGAACCTTCTTATTTGATGTAAATCCTATAACCTGAGGGTTTTATGACATATCATTAGCTCATCACCAGATTGTACAATCTCTTTGAAGTCATGAAATAAATCATCACAAGTCTCTTCATCCATCTGAAACATGAAAATAGTGTTGTTAGAAAATAATTGAAAATTATTATATATATATATTTATAAATATATATATTGACTATAACTAATAAGTAAATATGTCATTCTTCAACCTCATCCTCATCTTCAAGTAAAATGGTGTCAATATCATCATTTTTCTCCTCAGTATCATCAATTTCTATAGGAGTTTCAATAACATCACCACTTGTTAATTCATATTGATTTATTACATAATAAATATCATCATCACCATCAACCAATAACTATGGGGTGTCATAATTGATATTAAAATATACAAGATCAAAACAAGTACATGGATTTTTCTCTTGGAAAATTTCAATTCCTTCCACTTCAATATTGCCACATTCACATTGTTTAAAATCATTATCATGGAATTACAATTTTATAATACTCCCCAAATAAATTGGATCTATAAAACTAGAACAATAAATGGTATAAAGAGTTTGTTTTTCTTTTTGTTCCATTAAAAATGGTCAATTCAATGCAATAATGTTTTATAATTTAATATCATTGATTCTATAGCACAAATAAACATGTAGTCCTCTATTATCATTAATCCAATAATATTTAATAATCATCTCATATTTCATTCCCAGATAACACAGATCAATAATTTTATCTCTCATGCCATAAAAGTATTCTTCACTTATTCTATGATGAGATCTTCCTTTGAAAATAACATTGTTCATTATTTTTTTGATTCACCAAATGCACATGTATGAAATTAAAAACCATTCATCACATATTCATTATAAGATTTAAACATTTTCGATGGTGGGTTACTCAATACACATTATCAAATATCTATTTTAATACAATGTTGTGATACCTGAAAAGTTGAAAACAATTATAAATATAAAAAATAATAAATTTATTTCGTATGTTAAACCATAAACATTTTACTATACCAATCATTGAAACAAGTATGAAAAATTATGTTTCCTCTGTTCTTCAAGAGAAGCTTCAATAATTGGTGTAAATTTTTTGATGTTATGATCATGATATAATATAAAAATAAAATAATATTAATTTACCTATTTTTAAAATAATGAATTTGATATAGTATCACTCATTGTAAAAATCATGTCATTTATTCACGGTTCAGAAGAACATATGTATGAGCTATGTGATGTTCATCATCAAAAATAAACTGTTCAAAAACTCCACCAATACCATGTTTAGGTTGGTTAAAAACTTATAATTCAATGTTCATTGTATCATCAATATTTGTATCATTATGACCCATTCAATTATGTTTTCAAGGATATTCGGGTTGGAAATAATGGGATCATAAAAATTAAATTTACTTCTATAAATATGATTCTTTAATTGACCCTTAAATTGAAGCTTTGTTGTGCACCTTTTTATTTAGTTTCTGAATACATATCTCATAGGGATATATCCATCTAAACTATATTTTCCCTCCATGTTTTTCTTCATGTGGAAAATGTAATATCAAATAATACATTAAATCAAAGATATCAAGTTGGTTTTTTTCCAAATGTACATAAAAATAAAACAAAACATTCTTTTAGTATACTATGTTAATAATAGTTTATTTTTCCACTAATCTGTCTCCAAATATATATTATATTTCTATTATTTAATCCCAAATCAGTGAATTCAATCAACCTTTAAATCAAATCTTTATAATTCTTTCCAATATAACATGAAAATCATGAATTTTTAATCTCATAATATGATTATCTCTGATACTTATAGAAAAATCAGAAGCATAACCATCCTGTAGTCTCAAATCCACAATCCACAGACAACATATTATATGGTTCTCTTTGGAAAGTGTATAGGCTTATTTTCTCCCCATTAACATATGTGATCTGTCATTTTCAAAAAACATATATTCTGGTCACCTGGAAATTTGGGTATGATCTAATCACTCCTTTACATTATCTTTGGTCTTACTATGTGTGACCAAAAATGTATAAAATATATTATCAAATCAATCATCTCTATATGAATGAAATCCAACACGTGGGAGATTAATAAATAAGACCACTATGGAAGATCCCAAAAAAATATTTCATTTATACCAATTTTTATCTTACCCAAATACAGATATTTTTTTGCTATTTTTTACTCATTCTAAAGGTAATGAGAGGTAATGATGGGACAATAAATTTTAAATTAATATCTGACATCATATTTAGAGGTCTATCTCTTTCAATTTTACATTTTATAAAATTATTTTTGTTAAATCTATGATGAAAATCAATAAAAAAGGTTTTTTCCCGTTGATGAGAAAAAATTCTTTGTTATCAATCATATAGTACAGATATAACTTTTGACGATGTGTAATCTAGCTAGATAATATTCTATATATTGAGAAGTCACTAATTGTCCAAATTAAGGAGACTTTCGTTATGATTGTTTTTGCAACAACATCATATGCACTAGCACAATTACTCCAAAATAAATTTTAATCATCAATCAAGGACATCAAATAAACATTGAGATATTTTTCGGATGTCCAGGATTTTAATAAGGTCAAAATGATATATCACTCATTCATCAACATCGATGGAGTTATGTTATATGAAGTAATACATATGGTCCAATAAGAATATTTACTACTGTAAGAACCAAATGGATAGAATCCTTCAATAGAAATACCCAATCACGTGTTTTGATCTTATGAATAAAAATATGTATGTACATAGTCAAAATGATCCCATGAATCACCATCATACGGATGATTAAAGAAATTTATGTTCAAAATATTGTTTTTCAACCATGTCATAAATGGAGATATGTTTTGAGTCATAAATAAACACTATAATCAAGGTGTAAGTGGGAAATACCTTAGATATTTTACATGAATCAATCCAAACATCCTTAATTGAGACTCATTCAATATCAATTTTCTGTATGTAGGTTAACTAACGAACAACTCAATTTCAACATAATATAAGATGCAATCAACTAAACATGCATGAATCTTTTAATAACCAAGACCCAAATTACAAACCAGCCCCTTTCTCTAATAAAAATTTATAGAACTGAAATTTCAATCATGAAACAATACTTTAACCAAAGAGAATATCTAGTCAAAACAACTATTTTACATTCATTTATTTGATTTAATAGACATAAATATTTAACAAATTTAAATTTAATAATTTTAAAACTAGGATATGAATCATCCTCACTAGACAACAACCACTCATATAATAGATATCATTCTAACTCAAGAGTGAAATGAATATCCTACGTTATTTTAGTTTGTTGAAAATTCCAACCAAAAACATCATGTACTGATGTTTGAAACTGTGATTCATCTGGAACCAAAATATTTTTATTTTCTCTGAAACTCTTTTCACCATGTTGATACAAAACAACATAGTCTTTTCAAAAACAAAAACATAATATATGAACCCAACATTGCAAAATATGTCAAACCACCTTAGATGGAATTTCTTACAAAGATACGTAATTTTCCATTCAGAAATAAATTCTATTTTTTATGAAAAAAGATAATAAAGATCCAATACCCTCAACATATACTAGATTTATACAAGAACTGTTTAGATTCATGTGATGATTTATCCAATAATGATAAAATAACAAAGGCTCTTGTCAAATTTCTTATTCTATATTTCAATAAAATATAAAAAATTTAAAAAAATAGTTTCTCAATGATTTGAAATTAGAAATAAACGACCCAAAAAAGTGTAAAAATTAATAAAATATAATTTAATTTTAAATATTATAAATATTATCAATTTATCAACAATTTTTACTAATTGATGATAATTTTTAATAAATAATATTGATTTCCACTAATTACAGTTTTTTAAATTCTTTGAATATCTAAATATAGACAGGATTTATATTAGAATACTTAGGATTCTCCTGATGATTTATCGAATCATGATCTCATAACAGAAAATGGATCCAATTTTCTGGTTCTATAATTATCTAATTTTTTTTATATTTTAGTCTATTATTTATATAAACATATAAAAAATATTATTTTAATTAAATTATATCTTATTTGAGCTCAATAATGTATTATTTCAATTTATATTTTTTTAAAATTAGTTTATATTCAACATTAATTAGTGTAAATTAATATATTTTTTATAAAATTTCAAAAAATACTAAATTAATAAAAATTAATATAATGTAATATTACATATTATAAATTACTAAAAAGGTTTAAAACATTTAATTTCATATCTTCAGATCAACAAAAATGGCCAATTTGTGTCAACCATGCATGTACAATTTTTTTGGATCATTACCTGAAAATTTAAGTCCAATTTCATTTTCACATTTCTAGTAATTTAAAAAAATTTATAAAAATTAATATTAATTTATAGTAATTTAGTTTATTTGTACTAATTTATACATATTTTTATTAGTATAAAACAATTCATCTTAAATTATATTAATTTATAAGATTTTCTAAATTTTCTAATAATTTATAACACTTAAATCCACATATACGAAAACTTATACTAATCTATAATAATTTATAAAAGTTTAAAACTATTCCATATTATAAATGTATAATAATTTATAATAATTTAAGATAGTTTATTTATTTATACAAATTGTTATTATTAATTACCAATTTATGTTAAATTGTACTCATTTATAATAATATATTATAATTTTTATTAATTTATAATAATTTAAACTATTTTCAATTAATTTCTATTAATTTTTATTAATTTTAAAAACTATACAGAATATATAGTAATTTAAATCAAATTTCACTCAGTTATTATATTATTTTATTAATTGTTCCTAATTATGACTAATTATATCTAATTACCCATAATTATTCTAAATTTTTACTATTTTTTCTAATTTCCACTAATTATTGCTAATATGCACTGATTATTGGTAATTCAAACTAATTATTGTTAATTTCCTCCAATTATTGCTAATTCAAAATAATTATTACTAATTCACAATAATTATTACTAATTCCTACTAATTACTACTAATTCAAACCAATTATTATTAATTTCAGCTAATTATTACTAATAAGGACTAATTGTTGTTAATTAGTTCTAACTACAGATAATTCCCACTAATTATTGCTAATTCCATCTCATTATTTCTAATTATAACTAATAGTTTCTAATTAACACTAATTATTTCTAATTACCTTTAATTATTTCTATTTACCGCTAATTAATTCTAGTTAAGATCATTATTTCTAATTACCACTAATTATTACTTGTTACTGCTAAATATTCCCAATTACCACTAATTATTTCTAATTATAGCTAATTATTTCTATTTATAATGTTAATTATTGTTAATTTTTGCTAATTATTTCTAATTGTTGCGCTATTTATTTCAAATTACCCTTAATTATTGCGAATAATTGCTACTTGTTTCTAATTACTGCTAATTATTGCTATTTTACTAGATATTATTATTTACTGCTAATTGCCCCTAATTATTTCTAATTACGACTAATTATTATTAAGTATCACTAATTATTTTTAATTACCACTTATTACTGCTAATTATTTCTAATTTCGACTAATTATTTCTAATTAAAGCTAATTATTGGTAATTACTACTAATTATTACTAATTACAACTAATTATTTCTAATTACCACTAATTATTTCTAATTAAATCTAATTCTATCTAATTTCCACTAATTATTTCTAAATATCTATAATTATTTGACAAATATTATTAATTATATATTTCTACTTACAGATAAACTTTATAAATAATTATCGGTAATTATACCCCCAAGCACCTAATATAATATATTTTTTTAATTGTTAATAATTATTTTTAAGTAGAATTGTATAATTAATAATTACAATTACTAATAAAAAACAAAAAAATTAACTAACAACCAAAAAAATAAATAAATACCTTAATACTAAAATTTTTGTGAGATGAAAATCCAAATATTTGCTTCAAAGTAAAATTTAGAACTTGTATAAATTTAAGGAAGATAAGAGGATTGGATGATAAGAGAAAAGAGGAACATGGGGAGTAAGTGAAAAACAATTGCAGTGGGGGTATATATAGGCTACATAATTTTTGACATGATTATTAACGACAGGTCTCCCATCGAAATTTATATTTTTTGACGGGACGAGTTGCAAATATTACCTACCTTAAATAACCACATCGGTGGTGAAAAAATATTTTGTGGTGGGTGTCGTTATATATTCCACTCCTATAATAGATCATTTTCAACGAGATTAAATCCCATCACCAATAACTATTAATGAACAAAGGTATTTGATATGTGACCTATCACAAATACTCCCTCAACAATGCTAATATTCCTGTAGTGATCACATCATAAAATAGGAAGTTCATGGCTTGTTTTGCGACGGGGGTGTAAATCCATCAAAAGCATTAATATCTTTAATGTTATTCATGACTTGTAATTAATTCATGCATAGGTGAAGTGAAATTCAGAAGAAGTTGAAATTTTGGGGTTTTCCCATTGAATTCATGTCATGAACGAGATTCATGATGTGAAAGGTTTGAGTTCCAATTTTTTATTCCTTTTATTTCGTCTGACACTTATTCATTTGGATTCTTTTCCCTTTAACACATTTTTCTGGATAATAATGTCATTTTTAATGATTTTCCATCCCTCCTTCCCTCACCTTGATCTATTGGTTCTGAATGATGCCTATTGGTTATTAATGTTATGTTCTTCCACATGTCATGGTGGTTTTCTCAGGTTCTTCTCTAGGTTATTTTCTATGGTGATGGATTTTTTATTTGGGATTAATTTGGCTTGTGTATTGATGAGTTTTGGGTGTGGTGTAGGTCGATACATGGTTTCCCATGTGCAGTTGAGGTTTCTGGGAGTTCCTTCTTCACCCTATGGTGATAGTGAGATGAAAACGATCAGTTTGAGGTAGTGTTTCCTTCATTAATATTTTCATGTATAATGCATGAGGATTCTGTTCTTTTTTATGTTTGGTAATATCTTTTACACTGGCCTAATAATGAAAATGAATTGGTAAAAATTTATTTTTATGTATAAGGGGAATGATTCACATGCTTTTACACATTTCATATTATCTTGTTATTTTGTGATTGTACGTGGTTGATTCCCCAATGATAATCATGGATATTGGAATCCTTTATGTGCATTGGTTTGATATATTTTGTGGAACCCTATTTATTGTGATGTTTTGGCCTCTCCCTCAAATGAAAATTGGATAACCACTTATATTCATCTAATAAAATGGTTTCCTCCAGTTATATATTTTGTGTGGGAATAATTCTAAATGAAAAGTTGAATGTGATAAAATCCCCCCTTCAACGAATCTAAAAAATGTTATGTAATGTCATGTTTTGTTGGTTAATTGTGTTTTGGGATGGTGGAATATAGTTGTGATGTGGTATTGATGGGTTTTTTGTAGACGTTTTGTGGGGTGGTGATTGGTGATTAGCTTTTACATCCATGTTGTGGGTCACTGATGGTAGAATGTAGTCAGTATGTGGTCGTTCTATGGGGTGGTGTGGTGCGGCTATGAAGTGCGGGCATTTTGGAAAGAGTAATGTTGTAATAATTATTTTTTTAATTCTTATTATGTGGTTTTTTGTTGTGTTAGAT
This sequence comes from Viscum album, assembly GCA_963277665.1. NCBI lineage: Eukaryota > Viridiplantae > Streptophyta > Magnoliopsida > Santalales > Viscaceae > Viscum > Viscum album. Next base: position 1,058,956,328 of record OY728120.1, on the reverse strand, counting down.
TCCTATTATGTAATGTAATATGAAAGGGTAAAAATGAAAGTGGAATGTCATTGGATGCTAATGTATAATGAACCATTGAAATGGGTTATGTGGTTAACTATGGTAGATTATAAATAAATCTAATTAGTTGGAATAACATGTAATAAATGGGTCTTTATGTGGAATTGGTTCATTATGAAAAATATAGATAATTGATTAAAATTAAATTGAATGTGGGCAGTTGTGTGCAACATGTTATTTGTTGGGTGTTGTTTTTCATATAGTGTTGGCAGTGAAAGTAGGTGAAAATGGGAGGTGGTATGGTGATGTTATGAAATGGTTAGTAATTAATTGTGTACTAATAGGATGGTATAGTGTGATTATATATATATATATATATATATATTATATTCCTTGTGATTTCTATACCCACCCCACCTGGGTAGTGCACCACGTGCCAACACTAATAATTATATGTGGGGGTGTTTTCTCAATATCCCAGTGATGATGATGGATAGATGGATACCCAATATTTCCCACTCAATATTCTAGGTGAGTAAATATGCATAGGTTGTGATGGAAGGAGTTCTGATAATTCAATAGGTGATGACCGATGAGTCTAAGAGTGAGAAGTGATGTGACCTTTCTATGGGGATGCTTATGGTGGGGTCGTGCATCATAGGAGGCGGGAAAGACGTTGATTTCATTCATGTTCAAGATACCCTAATTCTTAGGATATGTTATGTGACTGTCATATAGGGAGGTTAAATGTGACGAAATAGGTATCTTTGTGAGAGATGTGATGTGACCATGCTATGATGTGATGTTATATATTATAAAGAAGAGATGGAAGAACAAGGACCTAAAATGTTGGGGTGTGAGAATAGAAAATCAGTGGGAAATCAGTTCAGTATAACCTTTATTTATATTATCCATATTATTATATTATTATTATATGCTTTATTTAGTGATCATTCCATAGAGAGGATGGTCTTGGTTATGCGGACTCTTTAGGTGACATTTGGTTCTTTTTTTTCACAGTTTCATTAGTATTCTTTATTCACATGTTTTAGAGATACTTAGGTTACCATCCTGTATATTTTTTTATTCTCACTATATGTATATAAATTGATTTTTAGTGTTTTAGTTAGACTTCATGGACCATGATGGACATTACTAGATCATATCTTTATATTGACAGAGTGTCACTTATTTTACATTACTATTGAGTTTTTACATTTGGAGACTTTTATATTGATCAGTTTTATTTATTCATAAATTGCGGGATGGTTTTGGTTTACATTTAGTATTACATAATTTATTTTCTTTATGTTTATCTATCTTATCTCCCAATCCTATTTATATTTCTAAATGTCTCCCAATTATGAGATTTTTCATACCCTTGGTGATAGTCAATAACCTGTGGCCTACTAGATAAGGAAATTAGGGGTCATTATCTATCTACCCTCATTGTAGTATACTTATAGGTATGGGGTAGTGCCATAGTCTATGGTATAATATTTTTTAAAAAATTGAAACACTATGATTTTAAACCCTTTGAAGCCGAGAAAATATGGAAGAAGGTTGTTTATATTTAACAAATACTTCAAGAAAAATTTGCACAATGTATTTTTTCACTATACTATATATAATAATGATTTTTTTAAACATTTATTACTATGAATGAATTATGATTTATTATTAATTTTTTTCTTTAATGTAACAATTAAAATACATCATTTTTAGGCATCTATTTTATTTGTTATATGATTAAAAAATAATTTGATAAATGGATCCATCATTACTATAGTGAGTTATGGAATCAATAAAGATATAATAATTATCTTTATTCATTCATATTCAATTAGATCTCAATATAGATATATTTATCTATATTTAATAGTGATACCAAATTATGTAATGAAAGTGGTTGGGGGTGTTCAAAATGGTTGAATAAGGAACATTTAATTTTTTCTAATAGAAAATAATTTATGATGGAAAGGTTTTAATGTAATTTATTTTATGAATATTGTTAATAATTTTACACTAAAATTATATAAATAATATCAAAATTGTTAAGTAAGAATTTAAAATATTTTATTTTTTTTAGGGTTGAGTGGGATAAAAAGATATTTTCGGTAGAAATGGTTACTAAGAGGATTACAAATTATTATTTTTTAGTGTAATAACTTTTAATTATATAGAAATTAGGACAAATATTTAATTGGAATGATTAAATATAGGGTATAGTGTAGGGGATTAGTATATTAACTCTTAGCATTCCAAGACCAAATACTAGTGGGATACGAAAACTTATCATCTATACAAAGCATGCGTAAGTGGATCCCGAAGATGGAACTACCATCCTTCTAAACCTCAAAGACCTACAGTCTATCAAAATGATCATACTAATCTTTACCAAACCAACCTATCATAGCTACACCATCGATTTGGGGAAATATAAGACACATCCTCAAGTGAAATAGTCATATCTCTCCTTGATAAATGAAATATGTTCCTCCATAATCTCCATATCTCTTAAATACCAACAATGAGATGATGATTGAAGAACTGACATGTCAAATTATCATTCCATAGAACCCAACATGATAAATATGAGGGATGATGATAGAAGGTGGTACAACATGATAGAAATGGTGGGATCTTCGAACACCCAAAGAAAGAGCTTGATCCCCCCCATGACCATGCATGAAACACGCATGTATTAGAATATATTAAATTGAGGGAATACATCATCTACATTTTATATATTCATTTTATAGTTAATTAAATAATTTTAAAAAAAATCTAAGAAGAAAAATGAGGTAGATAATTTGAGTTCATAAAGAATCATCTTGATGAAAAATGAGATAAACAAATAGATGTGATTGATGTTTTTGACTTAGTCAATAAATTTCTTATTTTAAGGATCTCCAATCAATTTTAATTTATTTCTAAATAATTATATGTATATGACTATTATTAAAATCTAGAATAGTACAAATGAGTCAGTGATATATTCAACTGACCAAGTGATTTGAAGGAAAAATATAAAGGCAATTCATTTAGAGGTTCAACCTATTGAAACTAACTTCCTCTATGGGTAGATTTTATTAAAATATTAAATATCACAATTTTTTCTGATTGGAACAAAAAATTAATCAAACCAAAGGTGAAACAACCCAAAAATGAAAAAAGTCAGAAATAAAATAATCATTTATTGAAAAATCCAGAATATATAAAAAAATTACAAAGCGATGATATAATATATTAAATCGAAAAATGATTATGGGAAGTGGATACCCACAATTCCACATGGGGAAATCTCTTATGAGTATTCCCTTCTATGTGAAAAATTTTGCATCATAGTCGCACTCCCTATTGTCGAGGCTGGCCCATCTCATTTCTGATACGAGTTGAATTTGATCATCCCAATGTGTAAAACCAAGTAATATCTAAAACTATAGTTAGTGGAAGTGTAGGGAAGGTAAAATGATGAAATATCCAAAAAAATATTTCATATTCAAACCATAAATGAAATAATGTATACATGAAAAAAAGTATAAATGAAATAATCTATAAATGAAAATGAAATAATATGAAACCTGCTAATATTTTGGACCACATTAGACTAATCAACAGGAAAGGTAGTAATACAAAATTCGCAAAAAATAATCAAAGGTGCACTATAACATTCAACCAGATTGATGACGTGATACACCAAGTAAACATAAGGTACCCATTATATGTTCACTGATTCACATTATGCAATTAAATGAGGCCAAGGATATTAGAATACCTAGAAATGACCGCAATAACAGTACCTACTTTCTAATACGACCACCAGTACTTGACCATTGTTTCCTATGAGAGATTTTTGATACTTCATTACCTAATAGAGGCTCTAGGACCATTCAAATGTTTAAACAAAGAGTTGCGATGTATCCTACAGTATCTAGTCCATGTATTTTTAAAAATTATGACAAAAAATCATTTAATTTTTCATCCTATGATAGTTCTGTTGGGGATACTCAATAATGTACTTAACAAATCTATAAACTGTATATTTTAATAACCCTATAATTGATAGATTTTGAACACCTTTGAAGTCCCCATTTATGAACTTCACAAAACTAGTGGCCATATATCCATATCTCTTGACATCATCATATGATAATAATCTTGTGCACTTTGAAATTCACATCATATAATCATACAAATCTTCATTATTGATTAAATATTTTTCAACTTGTTGACCTAAAATTTATTATTGGGGCTTGTATACTGAAACTAGATGAGAAACATGTATTTAAAATGATATTAATTTTTTCTACAAAAAATACATGTTAAAGAAAGCATACATAACTTGATGACCGCCTTATTTATTTCCTCATCTCTTAAATAGTTATGAAATTTACTAGAATTATGAATTATGTAATATAAATTATATTCATTTGGTTCCCAATATGAAACTCCATCACTGTTAATGACCTCTATATTTCTTGATGGAGATATCATATTAAACACAATCCTTATCTTTGTGTGGCCTGAATGAAAATATAGGAAAAAAACATTAGTGTAAAAAATTATCCTCTTCATAAATTCATAATCCATGTGGTAGGGGAGAAATATAACCATCTGGTGTGTCTCAAATTAGTAGAAAACATGTATAAGTACCTTAAAGTAAATTTTTATTAACTCAAATGTATTTTTTATAATAAGTAAAATAAGCAATAAATTTCCTCATTTCCTATAAAAGTATATGCAACTAAAGTTTTCTTTGATCAATTAGGAAATCTCAGTAGATATACTCAATAATGTCCAAATGGTAAATAACCTGATTATAGAGAGAAACAAATCACATTAGCTATGGTAACACTACATATGATTCATCCCAATCATCATTCACTGCCACAATAGCATTCTGTTTTTCAATCCACGCTTTTCCATAGTGAAACTTACCATCCCTACTCATTGAATTGAGGAGTGATGGGGGAGATAGTAGTCCTTATGTAGACTCCCCATGAAACCAAATGGTGGTAATAAAATCTAATAGCCTTAAATGTTTTTTGGGGATGATTTTACCATTGAATGAATAAACAACCAAACCACATAAGAAACATTCAAAAAAACTCTATATATTTCATGATAACAACAAAAAATAATACTCAAACCAATAAAATATAAGAATCCATATTAGCGTACAAGAAGAAACTAAAAGAAATACTAAAAACGACCAAAAAGGCAACAACATTCAATAATCCAAAGTGATAACATGTAATGACACATGAATTTTACACATATCATTACATGGTTTTAATCATAATTAACCATAAAATACAAACTAAGGATCATAAAGTCTAGTGTATATTGAAGAAATTGTTCATAATTAGAAATAATGAAACAAAAAAAATTAATTTTTTTATTTATCTCCACAATAAGCTCCTAAATTAAATTAGGTCTTACATATTCATAGGATAACCAGGGGAAAAAAATGGATGTGTTAAATACCCTAGTAAGGGAATGAATGTAGAAAAAAGGAAAATCACATGGGTTTGAAGGCATAACATGTGACATAAAAAGGCTTGGAACTTGAAAAAAAAATATGGAATAACAACTTATGGAACATGGAATCATGTGATAATGGAAACATAGTAATGTGGAAGAAATATTAAATATGACATAAACATGATTCAAGGAAAAAATCCAATACTATATCACATGGTGGAAAAAGTCCCAGAATAGACGAGGTTCACTCCCTCATCCCGTACATGATGTCTTATGATACTAAACATTACCTAATTAATTGTAGAGATATTTATGCACACCCATCAAAACATGTTCTATCATATGTGTTACATATAAAAATTCAAACATAGAAAATACACGTAAGGGTTACCCATGGAAATAAATGGTTATCATAATCATTCCATAAGGCTTATCCAAAGGGAATATCATAATAGTTCCCATTGAAGAATAGAATTAAAACATAATTGGGAATTCATAAGGTAAAATAGGAATCAATAATGATAATTTAAGTCAAAATGAAGTGAAAACATTTAAAAATTATGTTTATAAAACAATAGAAATAAGTCACTTTAATGAGAGTTATGGGGAAATATTAAATAAATACTAAAAAAGGAAAATAGAATAATTGATTATATAAAACTAGAAATGAGCCAATATAGTTTTTCATGATGAAATGATTTATTTTATATATTTAATGGTTTATTACAATATATGATGTATTGTACTTGAAAATGTGTAAGAAATCGAGAAGTTCCCTTTAATCATGCTTGAATATTAAGAAGAAACGGGAAGATAACCTTTTAAAATATATATTTCCCATTAATAGAAGGATGAATTGATCTGGAAACATATTTTTTGAACTTATAAAAGTAATTTATATGTTTTACATAAAACTAATTAATAAATAAATTTGTGTAATAAACAAGAAAGTGCAGCCCAATGGTAATTTCAATGTTCATAGAGATGTCTTACCTAATGTCTGAATGTATTCCACACTTGCACTTCAGGTCAGGGATAATAAAATTAGATCAATTAATAAATTTATTAATATCTTATTATATATTTTATTTATTATAATTTTATTAGTTTCATTTATGGAAATTTTTATGAGTTATAATGTTTAATATCATTGTTTTAGAATCATTTGTTTCATGGTTTTATGGTCTGTTCCCTTGAGTATAGTTATGGTACTTCCTGTCAAATGGAAGAAAACTATAGTAGCAGTATGAAATGGTATTAATATAATTTCATGATTTTATATGGTTTTATATATAATTTATTTCATATATGAGTGTTATCCATTTGATAAAATGTTAATGAGTAATGATTAGTTTATTTTGGTGATTTTTTGACCATCACAAACTAGTATTGTTTTATTTAATATGATGTTTATATATTTTTTCTAGAATATTAAATAAGATATAATAAACCTATTATAATATGGTTTAACCATAAACTTTTTATGACTAACCTTGATGTAATTAATGGAAAATGAAAACTTGTCATTCGCAATGGCGGTGAATCGACACATTACAAGAAATATTTTTATTTTTAGAATAAAAGGAGAAGACAAGAGATTTAGTGATAATTATTACCTTAAGAAAATAAAAATGTTTTATATAAATGATACTGGAGTTATCATGTTATTTTTTATAGGGTAGGGGAGAGGATTATAAGAAACGAAATGAAATTAAAAGAGAAAGTAAGAGTATTTTACTTCATGAATATTGTCTCCTTGAGAACATCCCAAGGGAAATTTATATTAGTATTTTGGTGATACAAGAAAGATCAGAATGTGAGGAGGATTCATGGGAGATATATTGGGAATAATTTAAAGGTTTGAGGATAAGGTGTGACATTTATAAGTGGAGGAAAGCGGTGTATTCAATTATTTTATTCATTTGATTGTTTTTCTGGCTCAAGTCTCTGAGTATTATTTTGGATAAATACTATCGGTAATGTTTATTCTCATGACCAAATAAATTAAATGGTTTAATTTATTTTGAACAACTAGGGTATTACATCATCCATAAATCATCAATTACTCAATAATTCTTGTATTTGTTAAATAACATAAATTACTCTATTTCACAATTCACCAAAAATTGAACTATTTTAGAAAAAAATCAACCAAACCATTTTTAAATGTGTATATTTAAAAAATGGACTCAATATTATGAAAATAATTATATTAATAGTAGAAGTTAATTTTTTAATTAGAATCATCATTTCTTCCAAAAATATTAATTTTAATATTATAATTGATTTTATGAAATTTTGAAAAATAAATTAATATCACATAAAATTTTATTAGAATTATTTCCCAATAAAATTTTAATCAATGAATATATTTTATGAATTTTAAATTTATTATAAATAATTATATTATTTTACACAAATTTTAATATATTATTACATATCACAAAAAATTACAACACTAAATTTATCTTTTTCAAAACATGTATTTAATTTTCATGATATAAATATATAATATTTTCATTTATTATATACCTAAATTTTATTTATACTTTCTTGGGTTATTTTACTATTCTAAGGTCCACATTACTATTCCGAATGGTCATATTACTACTCTAATGGTCATATTTTTAACAGTCAAAAGGGTTTACTACATCCAATAAATACCTTGTATTCCATTAATTAATCACTTATATTTTCACACAAGGTTATATATAATTTAATATTTTATTATTAGAATTGTTTTTTATCTGTACAACTTTGTTTGTGAGCATGGTAATTCTTATTGATCGTTCAGATCCAAAATTTCCAATTCTAATCATCTTATTTTTTATTGATTATCCCATTGCAATATTTAGAATTCTTATTGGTTTGTTTACTGAATAATTTATTATTTTTCATTTATGAGGATGATGTTTTTATTTGTCTCTCTATGTATTTGATGTACTTTATATAGGATTCAGATGCGTCATAAGCGTGACGGTTGGGAGGGCCCAATATTACTTTGGTCATAATCGATGACCAATCTGGGATCAATAAGCAGATGAACAGTAATATCAATGGATTAAAATAAAATATTAATTCAAAGAGAAGAAAATTACTATATCTATGAAATAGGATCCTCGACATAATTTTTATAATTAATTTATTAATTTCTAAATAAATTAAATACCTGGGTCTTTTGTACTTTCTTTGTTGATGATCATTGATCATCTGGAATGACCCCTCCAGATCGCTTTCATTATGCTCTCAAGGATCCAAAGTAGAATCCCACTAGAGCTAATCCAAATGTGGTACAATGGTCTCAGAACAATCCAACTCATTATCCAGGTGCTAGCATGGTGAAATGAATGTCCTGTGACGATTATTCTTCATCGCTCGTTCTCTTTTCCTGAAGAACTTCTCTCATTCTTGTGAGGAAAAGATGAGAGGAGTTGAGAGATAAAATTTTTGGATCAACAAATCTCAATTCACCGAGTATTGGAACAATATATGTACCGACATATTAATCGAAATGGGGTTTTAGTTAAAATATTTACTTGTGAAACAACAATTAAATGAAATTATAACTTTTATAGAAACCCCATGCCACATAATACCAATAACAACAACATTATTTTTGGTGTGAAAAATTGCGCAAAACGGAACCATAAATAAAATCCTATGTCACATAATGATAACAATATTATTATTATTTATTGTTCTGACTAGATAAACATTATTTACTTACTTGTAAAAAATTAATTTATCAACAGACATGGTATTGGTCCATTAGAACTCCTCTTCCATTTATTTAACACCTGAATAAAATATTTTAATTCCATAAAGTAAATATTTTTCTTTACAAACTAGTAAATAAACATTTATTAAAACTTCAATTATGTAAATAAATATATTTTATTCAAAATTAGGTGAATAAATATTTATTTAATTTAAGAGATCATTATAACTTAAATAAATTTATTCCTCGATCTTGAGAATAAAATTTATTCCATTAATTAAATTCCAATACAATTTAATCAAGACCACCAGAAACACATAGTGTGTGACCCTCTTGGATTCATTCTCATTTGAATTAGGCAGTCTTGCCTAAAGTCCAAGATTACTCTCATAAAATGGGCCAATACACCCAAGAGAAATAACTTAAAGCCACAATGATGAAATCCATATATGAACGCTCACTGTGTAATATAATCCATTTTTCACAATATATCATCAAGAAAATTTCATGATAGTTTCATCAACCATTATGCTTCATATTCCATTCATTAACTACTTGAAATAAACATGTCATTAAACCATGGCCATGGAATTTAGGGGGATGGTTCTATTTCAATAAAAGTGATAAGACATCAACTTCCCTAAATGGAAGGGTCAAATCCTTCCTCAAATTATCACTACTTCCCACTCATGATACACCCAAAAAAAACCCTACTTCCCACCACCATATGGTGTGATTATTTCATCGATAAATCAAATTGTTTGAGTCAGAAAATGTATTAATGATAATCATAGTGTATAATGACCATTACACAAACTTGTAGATAGGAATATCTGATTACACCTAAACATCATGAATTCCTAATAGAGGGTTCGTTCTTATAATCTACCGTCTTAGAGATTACAATGTGTGAACTTTATAAGAATAAGTCTCATATTTTTATGAGTACTCACACCTAACAGTTATTATACTATGTCTCCCATAATAGTATGTCATCCAACTGCATACCTGTATTTAATAATTCTATCATTTCACATCAAGGTTCTCATCATAGCGAGGACCTGCTATAACCTTATTAACACAACAAATACTCTAGGAAATTATTACATTATAGTCCTGAAGAATGATGAATAATATGTAATAAGATGTTTAATATTTAAATGCATTAAATATTTATGTAATCAAAGAAAAAATAGTTGGTTCTAGGACACCAAATCAAACAAACTCCCTCTTGGACTCGAGCCAATTGCCTAGGACATTCTGTTTTCTAGTCCTCACATGATGATCATGTTTCTGTTGCATCAAGGATTTAGTCAAGGTGTCCATCACATTGTCTTCCATGGTAACAATTATCACCACTAATTCACCTCTCTAATAAATATCCCTCAATAGAAGATAATTCTGAAGTATGTTATTTGTTTACTGATGTGACCTTGTCTCTTTTGAGAGATCTACTATTGTTGTATTATCACAACAGAGTATGATGTGAACTTTTCTTCTAGGAACCAAATCTAGTTCTTGGATAAAGCACTGCATATGAACGACTTCTTTTGATGCCTTAGAAGCTGTGATATACTCAAAATATGCTATAGAATCTACAACCACAACTTGCTTTAAGATTTTCCTACTCACAACCCCTCTATTGAAAGTGAGGATATATCCCGTTTGTGAATTCATGAAATCTTGATCAGTCTGGAAACTAGCTTCTCTATATCCTCTAATAACTAGTTACTCATATCCTATATAAAACAGGAATGTATCATTAGTATACCTCAGATAATTAAATATACTATTGACTTCCATCCAATAGAGGTCACCAATATTAGCTTGATATCTTCCTACCACACTCAACGCATAGGCATAATCTATACTAGTACGTAGTATGTCATTGATAGACTCAATTGCTAATGTGTATGGAATATTTACCTTTATCTTTATTTCCTCATGCATATGAGGAAACATTTTTTTGGAAAGATGAATGCCATGTGATGCTAGAAACAATCTCGTCTTGGATTTTTCCACAATAAATATCTCCAGTATATTTTCAATGTAGGTACTTTGACTTAGGCACAACAATCTCTTGGATCTTTCATGATGGATATTGATCCCAAGAATATTTGTTACCTCTCCCAAGTCCTTCATGGAGAATTATTTATTCAACAATACTTTAACATACTGGAATATTGGTATTTCATTTCCAAGAAGTAATATGTCATCAAAATACTAGTAGGAAAATGACCGCACTCCAACTAAACTGTTTGTGGAAACAATGCTCACATTCGTTCTTTATAAAACCAAATTCAATTATAGATTCTTCAAAAAAAAAGTTTCTTGACCTGAATTCTTTTGTTAATCCATAAATGAATTTTTGAAACTTTCATAACTTATATGCATCCTTCAGAGTCACAAAACCATCAGGTTGGGACATATACACATCTTTCATAAGGTTACCATTAAGGAAGGTTGTTTTGACATCTATTTTCCAAATATCATAGTCATGGTATGCGGTAATGGCCTGTAGAATTATTATTTATTTTAGAATTGAAACTGGTGGAATGGTTTTGTTGTAGTCAATGCCTTTTCATTGTTTAAACCCTTTTTCAAATAGTTGTGCCATATAGTTACCAAATTTTCCTTCCATGTCCTATTTCTTCTTGAATACCCATTTTTAACCAACATGAATTACATCTACTCGAGGATCTACCAAAATCTAAAAATGGTTTCAGTACATGGAATTTATTTCCACACTCATGGATTCATACAACTTGGAAATGCTTGTTCCACTTAATGTTTACTTTTAGGTTAGAGGATCATTATTATCAACTAATAATGAGTCACCATCCTTAGTAAATAAAAAATTATACCATTCCAGTTCTATAACCACTGTTATACTCCTATACATTACTTTGGTCTCTAGAACATATCTTTCATTCATTAGACATCGCGGAATCTTCTCCCGTACCAAATCTTGTGTACCAAGAGCATCTACTTCTTCAAAGTATATCTCGCTCCCACTATCTTTTTTGGATATTTTATCCATCTCATAAAATATGACATGTCTTGCCACTATAATCTTTCTGTATGAGGTGTTGTATATATAATATACCATTGTTCTCTTTGGGAACCCTATAAAGGTAATCTTTGTGCCTTGGGCTGAAAGTTTGTTACCAGAAGAGTCATTAACAAACTCTTTTCTTCACCACACATGTAAATTCGATAACATGGATTTTCTTCCACTCCAAAGATCATATGGAATACCATTTATTTAATTATTTGGTACTTGGTTTAGTATGTGTGCCACTATTTATAAATAGTATCACCAAAAGGATAATGGAATACTTTCATGACTCATCATTGATATCACTATGTCGAACAAGGTGTGGTTTCTCCTTTCACTACCACCATTCCACTGGAGCGTGTATGGAGGAGTGAGTTGGGATAGGATCTAAAACTCCCATAAGTAATAAATAAAGTCCTTATTATGATATTCTCCACCTTAGTCTGAATAGTGTTTCTTAATCTTCTTTCCAAGATGGTTCTCAACTTCATTACTGTATTCGTTAAACTTATCAAAAGAATCAGACATATACCTCACTAAAAATCATCAATAAAATTTATGAATTATGAGTACCCACCATTTTCTTTATCTGGAGATGGTCCACACACATTGGTATGAACCAATTAAATAAGCTCTTTTTCCCTTCCACCTTTCCCACTAAATGGGGCTTTAGTCATTTTTCCTTGTAAACAAGAATGACATACACTAAGTGGTTTTACTTCAAACAAATATAAATATCCATCTTGATGTAAATTAGTTATGCATTTCTCATTTATATGATCAAGCTAGTGATTCCAAAGTTGGGTGTGGTATGATTCATGTGAAGTATCATCATTATCCATTTCTATATCTTGGTTTGTGTAATCCAACATGTAGATACTGTTATATAATTACACCTTACCCAAACAAATTATATCTTTATAAAATAATAGACATTAGTTTCCTAACATGTAAATAAATATATCTATATCTAGTCTAAATATAGAAATAACGTTCTTGGTTATAAAAGGCACATAATAACAACCTTTTAACACCAATATCAACTGTGTCAGAAACATGAGGTGGTAGTCCCCAACAGATACAACAAGTCTAACTCCATCGGCTGCTCATAGATCTACCTCTCCTTAGTCAATTTTCTTTAATATAAATTGTTCCTGTAGTTGGATACATATGTGAGCATGACAACCTGTATCTAGTACACAATGGGTAGAAATAGATAAATTTCACTTGATAAAAAAATACATAAAGCTTCCCCATTCTTCATTAGCTGGGTCCAGTTTTTCTTCTAGTGTCCCTTCTTGATACATGAGAAAAAATAGCTTCCTATTCCCTTCCCTCCCCCCTTGATCTCATTTTTCATGGAAGGCCATGAAGAATCTTTGAGATTAAACATCTTCTCCTTCACATTCCTCTTATTCACCATAATGATATAAGGCTTTGTTGGTTTATGTATTTTTCCACTTGATGAAGGAGGATAAGAAGATCTAGTAGAGACTTCTCAATGTTGTTCATATTGAAATTCAAACTCAAACTCTAGGTCCCATGAACGATTTTTTTCATAGCCTTTTTGTTGACTTTGGGCATCTCTAATTTTCTATTGAATGTTTTTCACCCTTTGTACCATTTATTCAACCATTTATAGTCCCAAAAACTTACATTCACTAACATAACTCCATCATGCTGGTGTTTTAAATCTTTTCCCATAAGGGGATTCATATGGGATATAGATTATTGAGTGGAAACTATTATTTTAAGAGGACTCCACAAGATTTAATTGTTGGTCCTATCCTCCTTTAAGGTCCATAGAACATTCTCTAAATATGTTTTCTATTTTTTGAATATTCAACTTAGATTAGAGATTATTTTGATGATTATAATATATAATAAATTTAAAATCATTATTTAGATCCCGTTGGATACTTTTCCAGAACTTGTTGGTAAATCTCGAATCACGATCAGATATATTTTATAATGGTACTCCATGTAGTCACACCACTTATCTAATGTATATTCATGCAAGTTGTTTGAGTGATAAATCATCCCAAATTGAAATAAAGTGAGTTTTCTTCATATGATGATCTACAAAAAATTGTATAACATTATTTCTTCTGGATGTTTTCAAAATTACAGTGACAAATTCCATCATGATGATTTCCAATTTCTATATTGGTATGGAGAATATTTGAATAATCCCCTTAGTAATTTTTCTTTTATCCTTCACTTGTAGACATTCTAGGCACATTCATTTCTATTCAATTATCTTTTTCTTCATGTTTCCCCGCCAATATTGTTTTTAGAGATCTCGATCCATCTTTTTCATCCCTGGGTAAATAGAGAAGGTTTATCTATGTCCATCATTAATATGATATTTATTCATCTATGTATTAAATGGTATATATAGTTATGACCCAAATATGATGACTCCTTACTAATCAATTTGAAATTGTGAGGATTTCCCTTTTCTGATAGCTTCCATCTTTATTTGAATTTCCACATCATTTATTTCAGCATACTATATTTCCTCCATAAGTGATGGTTGAGAAATAGTTTGAGAAAATATTGATGATGTTCCATCATTAATTATTCGGATGTCCATCCATTTTTAGTCTAATATTATCAGATAATTCTCAATTCTTGTCATTGATAATGTCATGGGATCCATTCAAATTAAGAAAATCTTCCACTTTATTCACTTTACCAGGATGGTGGAGGATTGAGAAGTCATTATCCATGATTATCTCTATCCATTTTCATTAGAACATACTATGATACCTCTATATGAATATATATATTTTAGGCTCTTATGATCGGTATATATATCATACTTCTCCCCATAGAGATAATGTTGCTATATTTCTAACACAGAGACCACATATGCCAACTCTAGATCATGTGTGGGATAATATTTCATATGAAAATTACACTTATTTGAGTTTTAGGATATAAAATTATAATTATGCATCAGTATTTAGACTAATGTCATCAATAAAGCATCATTGTATTCCAAAAATATTTCCCAACACCTCTGTAATGTAAGTACTAGTGTCGTGATAATCCTATTTTTTCACTATTACAAGCTATATTCTCATTCATAGGTCAATAAAAACATTACTCTCATTCATTGAATATTATTTAATGTGTTTGAGAATCGTGAGATATTCCTAAAAAATTGTCAGTAGTTCCCAGATTGATGAATGAAACTTTGGATCTCCATTACAAATGTTGTCTTTGGCCACTATTCAATTTCCTTTGTCTTAGAAGGGTCTACATATATTCATTTTTTTGTGACAAAATTCACCAAGAATGAAACTTCCTCCATATAGAAATCTAATTTTTTGTACCTTGTATAAAGTTTCTCCCTTCACAACATCCATATAACAGTATTAAAATTCTCTTTATTTTCCTCCTTGTACTTGGTGTATATCAGAATATCAATGATAAAGACTACCAATAATTTTTCAAGGTAATCTCTAAAGTCTCTATTAATTATGAATATGAAAATTTCTATTACAACAGTGAGTTTTAAGGGAATCACTATGAACTCATATTGTCCATACCTCATTCAGAAGTTGTCTTGGGTATATCTTCTTTCTTCTCATTTAATCAGTGATATGCCAACCCAAAAACCACCGTATAGAAATAAATTGACCCATATAGTTGATCTAACAAGTCATCTATCTATGTAATGGGATACATGTTCTCTATTTTTATTTTTTTGATCTCATAATAATCAATGAAGAGTCACATTGATCCATCTTTCTTATTTAAGAAGAGGACCAGTTCACCCAACACTAAAGCACTCGAGTGTATGAAACCCTTGTACATATTAACTTGTAAATTAATCATCAGATATTCAAACTCAATGGTGGTTATCTAATAAGTAGTCTTTTATATTTACATAGATTAAGGTATAAGATCAATTGAGAACTCAACCTATCAATTTGGATGAAGACCGTGCAATTCATCAAGGAACACATCAGTGTAGTCCATTATAATGGGAATTTCTCCGATCATGATCCTCTTCTTTGTATCTATCATTTGATCTAGATATGATTTTTTATGGCATTAATGCCCAGAATTGATATGATAATTCTAAATTAGGTTCATCCTCCTCCTTACACTTGTACATAATTGGAGGATGCCTCGGGATATGAGGAGTGATCTCCCTTTAATGATAGTTGATGTTGGATTTATGTAAATATATCCAATACATTCCCAATATAACATCAAAATCTACTAAATAATGTATTAAAATACTTTATGGGAGGTTAAATCCACAAAAATTGACTGGGGATAAATTATATACATTTGGTGTAATAATTGCCCCATTTTCTACTCTTAGAGACAACTCGACCTCCATATTTTGAGCTGGTGTATAGATAGATCTAATAATGTTACTTCATATGAATGACTTCATAGAACCAAAATCAAAAAGTATGTTCATTAAGAAAGAGATATGGGGTGGTGAGGTGTTGTATTTATAGTGGAAGGAGAAATGTGTTTTTTATTATTATTATTTTATTATTTTGGCTCTATATTATAAATATTGGTGATATATATGATTAAATATAGTAAATAGTTCAGGATATTTTTTACCAATGGGTTCTTACCTTATCCATATATCATCTATAACTCAATAATTCATTTATTTTATAAATACTGTAAATGGTTGTATTTGACTATTCACTGAAATTTTTTCTATTTTTGAAAAATACCAAAGATTAAACATAACCATTATTTTATGTGTAGACATAAAAAATGACGCCATTTTATGAAAATAATTTTCTATATAATTTTGTTTAATTTTTAATTAAAATATTTATTTATTTGAAAAATAATGATTTGAATTTTATAACTGATTTTATGAAACTTTGAAAAATCAATTATTCGCTCATAAATTTTACTTATAATTACAACACCGAAAAATATTATTTTATGAATCTATTTTATAAAAATAAAATTTTTAAAATATTTATATTAATTATAAAATTATAAATAAATATTCATGTTTGAGAAAAATACCAATACATAATTTATCATTTTTAAGGCATTGATTTAATTATTCCATTATAGAAAAATATCATATTTTCATTTATAAGATACTGAAATTTTATTTATAATTTCATAGGTTAGGTTACTATTATAATGGCCATATTATTACTCCAAATGGTCACATAACTATTCCAATGGTCAAATTTATAACATCCACAAGGGTTTACTACTTCAAATAAATACCTCTTATTCAATTCATCAGTCAATACTATTTTATCCCATGTTTATATATACTTGAAAATTTTATTATTGACATTACATATTATTTTTCTTTCTTTGTTCGTGAGTTCAATCAATATTGTGTATCGAGAAAAGCCAAATTTTCTTCTTCTTATAATCATATTCCTTATTTGTTGTCATGTTATAATATTTGGCCTGCTTATTGGTTTTCTTTTGACTAAACTATCATTCTTCATTTATGAGAATGATGTTTTTATTGGGTAATCTATGTTATGTATTTTAACAACCCAAAAATTCATTAATGAATATTCCAATTGATCTAATTAAATGTATTATTATGGTTATATAATATGTGAACTTCAATAGTTTTATGTTTTTAATTTTAAAATACCGTTATGAATTGTGATCGTTGAAAATATAAACATTGAATAGTGATCACATGATTAGTATAAATACAGAGCTTTATCAAATCCCATTTACTCAGACAAAGGAAGTGATGGCCTCATCTAGTTGACTTTCCCCATATGAAACCCATTTGCTGGAGCTCATAAAGGAGGTGGCATCATTGGTCTTCACTCTTGACCAAGCCCAAGACGAGCTTGAACACGTTAAGCTTGAGCAGAACCGACTATGGGAGAAGTGGAAGTTAATAGAGATTACCACATGATGGATGTTATCCAAGGCACCCCAAGAGTCTATCACCATCAAACGTATTACCCTTCAGTCTTATGTGGGTGTTATAATGGGTAATGTTACAAGACCCTAGCACTATGACTATGTACATTATTTTTTTATAAATAATGTGCATTCATTTTATTATTGTTACTTTGTAATTACTTTTTATAGTAAAAATAGTATTTTTAGTTAATAATCAACTAAGAAATACATTTTGATGAATTAATGGATTTTTGAATTAAATAATATTTTAATAAAATATTACTATTATTAAATTAGTTTTCATTAAATCTAAATGATCACATAATTTTGTGAATGCAATTGTAATTATTAATATGCTTCGAAAGCTGTTTTTGTCAAAACCCAAGAATTTTCAGTAAATTTCGATTTTTTTTAAGTAAAAATTCACATTATTATAAAATTATTTAGATAAAATTAATATTATTTTTGGAATCGAGATGTAGAAATTATCCAATGGTGAATTTTTCATAATTTTATGAGACAGTCAAATTTTTGGGTAAAAATTAAATACAGTTTAAATATATAATTTGTTTATGACATCATAATGACCCAATAGTGATGTAATGAAATAATATAAATGCTTTTCTTGGACAATATATGTTTTAACATTTAAATAATGTGATTTTTGGTCTGTTTTACTTTTTCTAAAAACCTTTAGTGGACCCATCAAGGCTTATAAAATATTTTGTCTTTTTAAATTGTTTTTCTTGAGAGTGTGACTCACCATCAAATAGGAAAACCTATTATTTTAAAGAGTTATTCCATTGGAATTATAAAATATTTTTCTCCAATCCCCTTGTTCAAAACCCATGCACAAAAACCATGGGCTAGTTTGTGATTTTGATTAGTTGAATGTGAGGTGTCCCAAACCAAAATAATAAAGACTTCCCTCTCCTTTCCTAAATAAACTCACCCAAGACCCCACTTCCTCTCCACTAAAATCCTTTGGAGTTCTACCAAACCCTACCCATATCTCTCTATAATCCTCCCAAGGTTCCCCAAGCTCCCAATAAACCTCTATCAACCCTCTCCCAAGCTTTTTTTATCGGACTTCCATGTAAGGGATTCCTACATTTCTCTTTTTATTCAAGTTTCTTAATATTATTATGCCATTTTATTTTCAATTAAAAATGTTGGGGTATGATTTCTCACCTCCACCATACTTCCATCTTTATGTTTGGATAATGTTATACCCCTTTATCTCTCATTAATTCCTCCCATGTCCACCCGTTACCATGCTGAAATTTCGTGAGGGATTTCTCTCTCCTCTTTTACATTCAAGTAATCCATTGGTATTATGAATCTAAATTCCGTTAATTTTGTTGGGAAATGTATCTATATGACCCCATTACTGTATATTTCAAGTAAATATGAATAGACACCCATTTATCTCTCAGAAACTATTTTCCTGAAGCCTTATGTCATGTCGTTATGCTGCGAAATTGCACCACATTTTTTCAAGCCAATGTCATTGTGTAGTGAATACCATGCCCATTTCTCTATCAAGGGTATTCACCATTATGCAGAATTACATAATGATTATATTGTTTCATGTATGAATTACACAATCCTTTATCGTGGAATAAATGATTATTTTTAATGAATCCATGTATTATGAATCATGTGGCACACTTATGCAAGAAATGAAATGTTTAAAGAGTGTTCTCCCTGATAGCGCTCCAATGAATTAGGTAAAGTATAGTATCATGATATGTCATGTGGAATGAGTGTTGACTCATTCTAATTCAAGTGAAATGATGGTTTACTCATGCTTCATATGAAATGAGAATTTATTCATGCTCCATGTGCAATGAGCCTTGGCTCATGCTAAATTCCATGTTTAGTGTTGTTGCCACATTTCCTTGTTATGATTATCATGCTTTATCATGACTTTATGTTCATGTTTCTCTTCTGCTCCATTGATATTCCTATTGTATAAAATGTATTTTATTCCCCATGTTATTAAATGTTTATTCCCTTATTGGTATTTATAGATCACCCATTTCTTATGCATGTCCTTAGATTATCCCATGCAATGCTATGTACGAGGGAATGTAGTGGTCACGTAAAGGATGTTTTCAATAAAGATATTGTTTGGTTTATGTTCTAAGCTGTTATGTAATGATCCTAATCCTAAAAGACACTAGACCTTTCGATCTTATATGTTTTATCAAGTGAATTTTATGTAATAAATTATGTTTAAGTGTGAAATAATGAGCAGGTTTGTCATATGTATGTTATTTATTCTTCATGACATAATTATAAGAAAGGAAAATTTCATTAATAAAATTATCTATTATTACACAACAACTAGTGACTCCCCACCATCTACAAGTTCCTACCTCACATTCTATGTCATGATATGAAGAAGCATCAATAATGAACTGATATACCTTGAATTTAGTTGTATCTTGATAGATGACATCTATAAATGCACAGTAGTGACCATGAATGGTGTGATTCAAAACATAATTGGATTTCCGCAATGACATCACAAATCACACCACCCAAAAAAACATGTCAATAAATTTTATAGAAATCTTTCCAGAAATAAAAATAGTTCATATAAAATACATAAAACTATTTTAAAAGGATTTCATCAAAAAATCCATTTAAAAATTTGTCATTTTGTTTAGATTATTATTTTCTATTCCCACACACAAAACAACATAGGCCATCAATCCTGGTGTCACCAATAATAATGGATCTTTTTTACCACTCTCTATCCCATTTGATGGTTGTACTTTATGTCCATTATCAATCCCATTAAACTCACACCCAACAATTTATTCCAACATCATGACAATTCATTTAAATAATAACATTTCTTTATTTTAAAATAATTTCATAATATACATTACATGTATCAAAGCAAACCATAATTTTGAAATCATAATTGTAAAATTATAAAAAAAGTGTGTTTCCAAAAACTAATCAACTTTATACAACTTCCAATAAAATATAAAAATTATTTTTCCATCAATAACAACACAAATATATCATATCTATTTTAATAAAATCATTAAATTAAATCTAAGACATTATCTTCTAAATCTTGTAGAGTTGATAGATAATACACCTACCTATAAAAAACTAGTGAAAACGAAGAATGACACAAAAACAATTTAAGATCTGATCACAACATATGCTACCTTCACTAGATCCAACAATATTTCATTGTAAAACCATTAATTACATGTAGATATATACATAATAAACAATATCTATGGCTATGATTTAGAGAATAACTGTATATCTAAGAAGAACAAAGAATAACAAGAACTTACCAATGAATATGGGCCTCCAATAGAATTGGATTTTCCTTCAAATTGTTCTTGGATTGAAGGGGGTCATCTATCATTTCTTAGGTAAAAAATAAATTCATGTTATTGGAGGATTATCGGATAATTGAAAATTAAAGTGGCTAATCTAGATTAGATCCACCTTTTATGGATGGTGAATAGTATATTGCATGATTAGTATAAATGGTTTAGAAAATCATTTGTTAACTATGTGGTGAAACTCTTTTAAGGAAACACCTCACAAAGTTGGGTTGAATAGTTTGATAGACCATGCGACTTACAAGATTTTACCTCTATTTCAAGGTTCATGGTTTCTCTAAGGAATTATAATGGTTTGGCCAAACTATGCAACAACTCTGTTCCAACACAATGTCCATTGTATTCCCTTTCATGGTTTCTAGATATGTTTCTTGGTTAATACTAACATGGAAAAAATAATGAATCTCCATAAATTCCTTTAAAACATGGAAACCCCACTTGGAAACTCACAAAACACAATCCAAACATTTTATAAACTCAAAACACTTGAACAAAGTGTCATGTACCTGAATCTAGGGGTGATACATTATCAATAACATTAAACTTTATATCCATGGAATGTTGATAACCGTAGCTGTCTTGGGTTGGTTTGATCCATTGCTCCATTATTACCTTTTCACACTCCCATGTTTCTTCCAAAATGTGACCATGTTTCCATAAAACCTGCACTAAACCAATTCTTTTCCCATGTATGAACTTATCAGTCCTATCCAAAATTTCTACCAAAATGTGAATCAACTCAGCATGTGGAACTAGGTCTATGTGATTCTGTCAAACCACATTTTCAAGATTAGGTTGGTTTGTTTACAACTCACTTAACTGAAATACATTGTGCCCTAAACTAAACCATGGGGAGAAATCGAACCAATATTCCTGCTCGCCAACTCATTCATGTGTCTCAAAAGGTCTTATTTATTGATGAAATAAAATTACCTACTAACCAAAAAGATGTTTCCCAAACCTTGAGTATATTCTCATGAACATATTTTCACTCACCTAAAATGACAACAGTCATCAATGATGATACGCATATAATAATTGAGGAATCTGAGCTATCTTATTTAACATTATAATCAAATTAATCTTCTACGTTACCTATTAAACAAGTCTGGTTATTATTAATTAATTATCACATGTTTCCATCCTATAAAGTGTATAATGAAAATGAGGGCCATACAATGCATCAAAATGACACATAAGTTTCGAGTCCTGCAAACTATTTTTAAAAGATAACTGTATTAATTGTAAAATCTCCTTGAATGAACAATGAAAATCCATTAATCAATACCTAATAAAGTCCCCCAATGTTGTTATTGAATGTTTATACTATCCATCCATTTTGGGATTATAAGTCATACTCATAGTGAAATTTGTTCCATGGTATTTCTACAAGGTTTTCTAAAAATGAGACATAAAACCGGGGTGTCTATAAAATAAAAGTGTTACCAGAATGTTGTGGATCTTTAAAATTTCATGAATGTAAATTTTATATAGGTCTTCCACCTAATTAGTTTAATAAATTATGATAATTTGAGATAATTTTTTTTAAAAATACATGATCATCGACATGGAATCATTTATCCTAATAATATTTGGTAGACCTATTAGAAAATTCATGGATATCTTATCCCTTTTCCTTTTGAGAAACGGTTAATACTACAAAATACCCACCGATCATTGAGGATATACATTGAAATGCGGATACATGAGGCATCTTGATACATTATCCACTATATCTCCTTTCATTCCAACAAAAAAACAATGATTTATATTCTTTATTCATTTTATGAATTCCTAGGTGAACATACCACCTCTAATGGTGGAAGACACTATGAAGTTATTCATCACAAGCTAAATTTATGACCATATGATCTCCAAAATGAAACACTAAATTTACATCTATCTTATATCACTCAATGGCCTCCACAACATTGAGTGTTTTCCTCAAAGAAACACATGCAAGATCAGATGTCTGAGAAATTGTATCATCCTCAACCAAATGAGGAAACAACATGAAATAGAAAGAAAATGCTACAAAACCATGGTCCAAGAGTTCTAGATTCATATTTTTTATAACTGACATTAGTTTCCACCAGTGTAAATCCTCTTTACCCAATTTAGTATATGACTTTTGTCATAATGCATCTTCCATAGAGTTCCCTTTACCAACTGTATACATATGTTTGTTGTCAAACATATCGTGATATCCCATCCATATGCATTGTCTAACATTCAAATAACTTTGTGATGAAATAGGTATTTTTCTATCATGATCAGTAAGTACTATAAATTTCTCCCTAAAGAGTTAACAACACAATGTCCTAAATCTATGGACCACAACAACTGATTCCATATCATGTTTTTGGTAATTATACTCACGAAACCATAACTGCAGGGAACTTTAAGAAACAACATGATATACCTACATGAGAATGCATCCCAACACTAATCATGATACATAAAAATAGACTAAATAACCCAATAAAGACTCTAAAAACATGACGAAAGGTTCTTATGTAAGTCTAATATTACAATTTTGAATGGATTTTTGACATTTTTCTTTCCCACGGAATGAAATTTTTTTCCTCATAAAAGATATCACGAGTGTTGAAAATTTTGAAATATCACATATGGTGAATATTTAGTATCCTAATAATCAAAGGAAACATCATATATCAGAGAATTTATTTGTCATTTTCTAGGAGATAACTGCTTATATCATTTATCGATCTGCAAAAGGTCATATTTTTGAAATGACTTGGAAAAAAAATTTACCTCTTGTATACAAAAATCACACTTTGGTAACTTGGAATAAAAATTATTTTCTCACATATTACCCAACACTATAATCAATTATCTCTCATGATATTGTTTTTTCATAGAATACAATAATATATCATCTATAAACACCGTAAAAAAGGAATATAGATATCTCTAAAAGATTCAATTCATTAATGCCATAAATATGGATATTGAATTAATAATACCAAAAGGAATAACTATATACTCATAATTATCATACCTACTTCTAAAAGAAATATTAATAATATCCTCCTTTTGGACAAGTAAAAGGAGATATCCTAAATGTAACAAATTTATTTAGAATCACTCTAATCCCCAAAATTGATTAAAAAGATAAAAAAATACAAAAGTGGATTACTATTCATTATAATTACTTGGCTTATAATAAAATAATCAACACATAATATAATATTTCCATTCTGGTTTTCACAAAAAGAATTAGTGATGCCCATAGTGACATACTCGGTCAAATGAACCCTTTGATTTCCAATACATACAACTATAATTTCAATTACCTCAGTAATATTGGTTCCACCCTATAAGATAGAACTAATATAAGACAAGTATATAGTATAAGATCAATCATAAACACCACTTATATATTTGGGTGGAAAACAAGAGGGATTGTATAAAAAACATTTGGAAAATGATAAATAAAATTGTTGGAAAACCTACATTCCCAATATCATCCATAAATTCCATGATAAGTGCTACAAATAGATAAGAGATGGTTCCAACAACTGGTGAAAAAATTAATCCTTTAATAGGCTTTACGCCCTAAAATCCTCTTAAGAGATGCCTAATTATATACAGGGATATGAAACTATCCTTTCAGGATTAACAGTTGATGTATTCTGTGAGTGATTTCAACCAATACATAAACAAAATCATGTCATAGAAATCCATATAAAGTATATATAAGTCCCAAAGAAAAATATCCCCTTCAATATTCAGGGAAAAAAATTCACCTAAATTCTCAAAACTCACTTTGAATAAGTGGAGTTTATAGTTATAAAATAGAAGGCATCATCTAAATATTAAAACACATAAAATCAAAAAGACTAGAAGTAATAAATGGATTAGAATCATCCCAATCAAAAAATTCATTATTGTAGAATTCAAAAAAATTGTACCTCTCACTTTAAAAGCACCAGATTGATCATCGATAATAAAATTCTCAAATCTATATAATTTCTTACTAACTACACATTCCTATTTATTACCCTATCAAGATGACACTGGTTGAGGAGTCACTATGTTCCTAGAATAACCTTATGTTACTCTATTCTGATGATAAGGGTTATTTTACTATATTTCTCCTATAAAAGAATAATACGAATAAGAAAAACGATATTTTTATCAACATCTGAAACATAGAGCACTTCAAAAATAGAGATTATGATGTCACATATTATTGCAATTGTGACATGATCCAGGTGGTTCCATATAATCTAAATCGATGTGATCAAGTGAACCGCACTAAAAACTTCATGGATTGATTTTGAATCTAGAATGAAGATTTACTAATCCTTTGTTTTTATTCTGAGGTGTCCCACCACTCTAGATGTAGGCATCCCACTTCTTCATATTCCCAACATTAGAGTTCCAACCTAGTCCCATTAGAATAAACACGGTCCCTACAACCATATTTTTTGAGATATCCATTTCTACTCTAGTCTCTCTACTTTATATATATTCATAACCTATTATTGTAAGCATAGAAATATTTGAAAAATATATGATTGAAATCCTGACAAAAAAAAGATTTCCTTAAAGGGTGTAATTTTTGTAACATTGGGGGAAAATAAAAATAAATTCATAATTTTATCAATATTCTCTATCATTGAGAATTTTATTTCTTTAAAATGATGACTTCCAGTGTTCTAGAAACTAGAGAGGTGTGAGAATAGAATTTTTTTAATAAATTCTTCAAAATCATGCCATGTCTTGCATCATTCTGATTAATCCTAAACTGCTTAATCCAACCATTGGCTTGGAAAATCCTCTAGAGTA
This sequence comes from Viscum album, assembly GCA_963277665.1. NCBI lineage: Eukaryota > Viridiplantae > Streptophyta > Magnoliopsida > Santalales > Viscaceae > Viscum > Viscum album. The sequence continues at coordinate 1,058,929,981 of OY728120.1, read as the reverse complement.
TTTTTTTACAAGATTATATTCCACTCTACTAGATTCCCAAGGAAATATAACATTTGAATCATCATATTTGGACAAACATCTTCATTTTATAGTTCAAAATCTACGTGATAGAATGGTGGATTCAGTTTTTCAAACTGAATTTAGTGGTCCACTTTTTGAGGTTCATAATTATTGTTAACAATATCCATGGCTTGAAAATACTAGACAATTATTTTTACCATATTTTGGTTCCCCTGTGGATCAAGTGCAACCACATTTTTAGCAGCTTGTTATGATTGGTTTCTAAAACACTTACCTAGTTCCATTTACACTACCAAAACAAAACTTTGTTTAGTCTCCCTAATTTTCAACTGAAGGCTTAGTAATAAAAATTTACCAAATTTACACTTATTATAAAAAAAATTCACAATTTTACTATCCTAAACATTTCATCCATTATTTCAAATATTACAACTATGATTTTTAAAACAACCATTTTCTCATTTTTCAAAAATCACACTTTTATTCATTTCATAAACTATTTTACACATAATGAACAATGGAAAAATATTGATAATTCTAAATATAAGTTAATTTCATGAAATTCTAATCATCTAAACCCATGATAATGAGGTTTCAAGTCACCTAGAAGTGTGTAAAAACACTAATGAACGCAAACTCCGTAGTAAAATGATGTCTAGAATAAATATGTTGGATATGATTTTTTATTTTATAACTTTGATGTTCTAAAAATCCCACTCCTTGCTACCATACCATGATAAGGAGTGATAATATTTCTGGAGGGTCACTTGGCCTCAATCGCACCTATATGTATGTTATAGGATACAGACTAGTAGTGTTGGTCTATAGTGGTTTGGTGGGGAGATTATAACCTTTATTATCAAAGTAGAAAAACATTAATAATAAATTGACAAAAATAGAAGAAATGTGATATAAATGGAATCATAGAATAAATAATTATGATAATAATTAATGGATGACAAAAAAAAAGAAATAGTAATGAAAATCTTGTCATAGTCTAAATTTGATACAAAATGATTTCATGACATGATGATGTACAAAAATGGGGAGTATTGTGGAAACATTTCACATTCGTATAATATATTCTCTAAAAACGTAAGTAAGGATCAAAATATATCTCCACTAGATTCATGAGAATATGATAATCCGTCTTCTCTTATTATCCCATGCTATAATTAAATCAAATCAAGTATCTAATACCAGGAACTTTCCCATATACCTAGCTATATCTATAAGGTCTTTCTGGTTACCAATTAGTGGCCTGAATAGGATGTGAGATAAAATTAGTCAGACACCACCAATAATTTCAACAATAATCTAGTCTGTGTGTATAGAATTAGAGTCTAAAGGTATAAAAAATAGTAAACAACATTGAAATCTATAAATTGGTCAGCTCATGTTCCTAGAGGAAACCTAGATAACACTACCTTTATCAACATAGGTTTGGATTACTCTAATCTCAACATATCATATACATATAGTTATAAATAATAATACATAATATGTACATATATATATATATATTCAAAATATGTGATGACATATATATTCCTATACATAGATGTTTAGTGCTAGTTGGACCTGAGACGTAACGCAAGTGTCTGTGCGTAGTCCAATGTTTTATAGGCTCCAACAAGGGTAATATCGCTGAATCTCATTAGATAATGAGATTCCATGCTCGTCACATAAGACATTTGATCTATTTATTATTCCCATTACATGATTCTAGGGAATGTGTAACATCATTCATATCCCCCAAGTAAATGGCGTGAGATGCAATGACCAACACGAAATATAGGGGGGAATGAAATGCCATGCTCAAATAGTCAATTAACTATTGTCCACTGTCCAATATACATGTTCTTATCATTATAATAATGATATATTACCCCAAAAACAAATATATTTATTTAAATCATTTATCTATGGGTGTCCCTGATTATAAAATTTATTATCAATTGAAACATTTGATGTGGAATTACTACGTACTTCATTTAATTTCTATTAAATCTTTATAAATATATATATATATATATCATGTAAAATCAAACTTAATGTCAGGCCAGACCACTTAGGTGGTGGTTTAGGCAATAAAAAATTTTACTCAATGATGAAAAATCATTCAAAAACCCGAAAGTGGTGGAAAATAAGAATGTATAAACCATCAAAATATTTGAATAAGTCTCTAAGGGTGTATCATAACATGGTCCAATTCATTTTTAAAGGAAAATTACATTTTAATTTATCATACATAGATTAATGACATATAAAATAATATATAATTCTAAAAAAGAACCAAAATTTTTAGGTAAAATTACTAGAACACTTACCTTAGGAACGTGGATGACTCCGCTTGTAGTATTAATTTTAGGTATGAATTAGAATAGATGAAAACTAAAGATGTGTAAAAATCACTGATGATAGGGGGTATTATCTATCCCCAAAATATCACAACTAATGAAAAGATAAATTAATAATAGAAGAAAGAGTATTAGATAGCTTATAATTAACTATCAAATGCATCCAATGGAGGAGTAATTGGATTTCATATAGAGTATAAATAAAAAATCCTCATTGAGGGCTTTTGAGAACTCTCACAAGAGGGGAGGAGGTTGTATGTCTTCTATAGATGAAAAAGATGAGGAGGGTTTATAATTCTTAAAGGGAAAATGGTTACTTTACCAATCATTAATGTTTTTTATGGTTTGAATGCATGGTTCACCAAACCATGTCCCAACCATGTGAAAACTACTTCCCATGTAACGCCTTGATTGTTTTATGATCATGACTTGACTAACCATGCATATCCAATGTGAAATGGGTCTATCACCAATCTAAGACAAATACACAACCATTTGGCCTGGTTTATATGATTTGTTCTTCCTATGTGCCCTTATCCATCCATCTAAGAGCATTGTATAGTTTTACTAACTATGCGGACAGGGTAGCACGATTTCTACTAACCATGCGGCCAAGCTGCTTCCTCTATTAGTTAGGGTTATAGTATATATACAAACAATAGATACCATTATAACCTCTAGGACTTCATTAGGATCCCTTATTAGGTGTAAACTATTGAATTTTAAATGCAATACAATGATCCAAACCTTGATAAAAAACAAGTTTTTTAGAACCTCACCTTCTTAAAGAAACTCATCCTCGAGTTCCCCTTATGATGGTAGTAGGGGGTCATCTGAGAAAATATCATACCAATGATCACAAATATAATCTTCTCACTAGAAGGTCCCACCCTATAGTTTTCAATCCTTCCATATTAACTAAACAAGAGAAACTGATCAACATCATAGAGTATTCATGCTCTAATCCCCGATACACAATGGGAATTCCCCAAAAGAATCAGCGACCACTACTCATCCTCCTCATTGTATAAAACATGAAATGTGTAACGCCCTGACCCTAGTTACCCAGATTTGGTGCATTATTTTAATACATTGGTTGATTACAAGGAATAAAGTCCCTAAGAAACGATCAGTTTAGCAGTCTTGGAAAATATATTACATACTTGAATGTTACATTACACTTCATAACAAAACAAACAACATAAATAATCCTTTATGAACTCCATTATTCCCTTGTCTTAACCCTGCATATCAATCACAATACACTTCTTGGAATCCTGGGAAAAATAAATCCTAGAAATGGGTGATCTTATATGCTCATTAAGGATAACAATATAGTGGAAATTTTCATAAATAAGCATAAACATTTAAGGTAATGTATAACTAAAAAAATCCTTTTAAACATGAACTTTAGCAAAATATGGAAAAAATAAAATGAATTAATTCCATTTACTAATTCACATGGATATTATACCAGTCTAATAATCACATGCAATATCACTAACCACTTTCATATTGATGGAATGCATAATGCTAGACTATCATAACCACATAGTCAAGGAATTGTGCCAATACTAAAAATAAGATTTTGTAAAGTCCTTGCTTCAAGACACTATTTTGTCTCATGAGACCTACCGATACATCGAGGAGCTATAGTGGGCTCCACCCGTCACTTACTAAGTCCAATGCATTCCTCATATGAAAAGGTTTAAACATAACATAAACATTTGTATTAAAACTAGCATATGAAATGTTGATACTTTATCCCTAAACAATTAATTGTATCACAAAACCTTCAATACAATATGGAAGATTTTTATCATAATAAATCAACTTCAAACAAGTTTGAAATACATCAATGGATGTTGACATATATTAAAAATGATTTGTAAAACTCTTTGGGAGAAATATCTATTTTTCATGAAAACATTTAAAGGTCACACAATTTAGAAAGGAAGACAGTTAAAGACATTTCTGAATCCAATTGTACCATACCACTTTGAAACTTTTGAAAGGAATTAATATTGTAAAAACTTTCATGTCCATATAAATAAATCCTTAAAAACCATTTTGAAGACATAAACATTAATGTGAAACATTTAGAAGAATAAATATTTAAAACATTTGAAATGATGTTTTTGTAAAAAAGTGCCTTAAAAAATCCATTTAAAAACTCTTTCATGAAACATGGACATGGATAATAAATATGTCCCATTAGATACTTACGTAAAAACAACCTTGGATAATACAGATATTCTGAAATTAACCCTTACAAATTTGGTAACATAAGAAAAATACACCCCCTGAAAGAGGTATCATACAATTAATATGTAAATACACATAACTTAATGTGTATTACACAAAGAATAAAATTATGGGAAGTATATACACCACACAAAAGGTAATAGTGGCAATATGGCAGGAATCTCATGGGAATAAGAAGTGAGATGAAAACCCCTTACCATGCACTTTCTATTAGTCGAGGGTACGTTTATCCTCTTGTATGAAGATCTTAGTATTTTATTAAATTATACCAGAACCATATTAATATTTAATATATCATACATTATTAATTTATGACATTATACCACCCATTTAATAATAATTTCCATGTTAAATTAACATTTTAGGTAATAATCGCTTTCTTTATCATACATGTTTTAACTTGTTACTCTTGATTGTATCACTTATATCTGGATTTCAATACTTCCAGAATATAAAACATGATTTATATATCATATATATTTAGAATATAAATATGTATAATAGGTATATATATGAAATGGAAAACACCGTTTATGGAGATGGTAGTCTGTACGTACGCATAAACGATGTTTCGGTTTTCATAACGTATTGAACGGAACTAAGTGAATAAAATATATGTAAGTTCATATATATATATATATATATATATCTCCAGTAGCATTATTATGTCATATATTACAAACATATTAGTAATATATATTTTTATAATCATCGATTAATGGTTAATGTGGAAATGAACCTCATCGCGTCGTGGAGACAGTAATCTGTACGTACGCACGTGCGACAATATCATTTCCTAAAAGGTGTGGAATTGGATGGTATACTAATTTTACAGAGACATTATCATTTTATTTTCATTATTTATGTACATATTACCCATCATTATATCTATCCAAATAACATAGTGTTGAATAACAAATTACACCACGACGTGGAGACGATAAGCTGTACGTACGCATGCATGGTGGAATTATCAATCATAAGATGTATAGAATAATGAATATAGTTGTGAAATATTTATAATAACATTACATTATAGAGAAGATACTAGATTTATTATTTTAGAATGGAAATAACAAATGAAGAATAAGTGGAAAAAGAAAGGAACTTGAAAGAGGGTGGTGAAATCATTACCTCTTCTTTGGATTCTTCCTTTTGATTTGATCAAAAGGGATCCGTAGGTTGGCTTTCTGATCAAACTAAGGCATCTAGGTTGAAGTGAGCGAAGTTGGGAGGATATATGGTCAGGGGTTGGCCGATACAAATGGCTTTGGTGGTGTGATTTTGAGGGAATGAGAAATTCCCTTTTATAATAGGGGAGAGGGTCACTTTAGAAAAAGATTAAAGTATTAATTTATTATACAATCATATTCGGTTTATTGTTACATCCCATCCTCGGGGCCCATGCTGTGACTACCCCAAGCTCGCCTTCCATAGGCTAGGGGATAGCTACTAGCACCAAAGGTGTAAATCCCGTAAAAAGGGAAGGCATCGCCTTTATAAGTAAACAAACACCATAGAGTAAGCAAGCTGAAGTAAACACTAAGCAAAGTGGGTACAACCGTAAGTGATGGAAATTAAATGGGACATAATACAAACCCAACTGAAATAAAGTACAACTGAAAATAAAGTAAAATAACTGAAAAGTAATGCAGCAACACCGAGTCATCGGAAGTCCCACCTGAAGGGTGGGTACAAATAGCCTCCTCAGCTCCTCAGATCCAGTCGTCCGCTCCGTGTATGTCCCGCCCAGTGGTCCACCTCCAGGTATTGAATTGATCCACATGCCTCAACCACGATCAGTGTTGTCCGTCGTCTGCATCCAAAACAACATAGTGTGGGCATAGCCAATGCAAGGGTGAGTACACACTACTCAGTAGGGACCCTGAGACCCCCGAAGTTCTCCCAGAATCCACAAAGGATAATCCACAAAGGAAAGATACAATCATTAAGTAACAACCAACTCTACTTATGTATATTCCCATACATATACATAAGTCATCAATTCCAGTTCGGCACCAACATTTGAGCCCAAGTTCGATCTATTCCACACAGGATAGCACAACCAATCAATACAGGATAACACAACCCAATCCACTTAGGATAGCAAGTCAATCATATCGAAGATAATGATTGAAAGTCAAGACTCATCTCACACAGGTATACTTCTTCGTAAGACGATAGAGATGATCATATGTAGCCACTGATTCATCTAATTTTTCGGAACCACGTAGGATACAATACCAGCTAAGCTGTCAGACCCACAAAGGATATAAGACCAGCTAACCTGCCGGACCCACGTAGGATAAAAATACAGAGTCAATCACTGCCGGACCCACGTAAGATACAAGAACAGTAGTACTGTCAGACCCACGTAGGATACAGGAATAGTAGTCATCGCCATCAAACCCATGGAGGATTTCATTACGGTCATCATCGATGCCGTACCCATGGAGGATTTTAGTGCAGTCGTCGTCACTGCCGAACCCACAAAGGATTTCAGTGCAATTGTCATCTTCGTCGCAGTCGCAGCCAGCTCTAGGGTTCCCGCACACAGCATGATCGTTTCCGAGAGGGTCCGCTCCACGAGCCAAGGGGTTGATACATCAACTGACACGTAGTCCGGAGTTGATGTATCCCAAAGTTCTGTCTCGACAAAGGGAACTCAACGTGACAGACGGCGCCTCAATCGGACGCCCAGTCTGAGAGTTATTGGGTTTTTCGATCTAGGGGCCTGGTTGGTTTTTAAGTTAAAACCAAGGAAAACACACTCCAACTTCATCAAAACCTCGATCTTAGTAATCCAAAAAGTTCATCTCACTAAGAATAATCCAAAAAAGTCGATGGCACGTCAATCGAACGTCTGGAGCTCAAGTTATACGTGTTTCCGCTCCGAGGTCTCGGTTGGTTTCGTGTTGGAACCAACCCATCCATACCCAAAGTTCTCCAAAACCTTGAGTGTAATATACCGAAACGACCTCCTTGATCCAAGGATCCCAACGCAACTAACGGTGCATCGATCGGAGGTTTGAAGCCCAAGATATTGGAAATTGACTAAAACATTCTTAAATGGGGGGTCTAGGCCTGGCCCGGCCCGGCCGGGGGGGTGCGTTGGCTCAGCCAGCGGCCGAGCAGGGGGGATGTGTTTCCCCCCTTTTGTGCCCCACGGACGTGGCAGGCACCGCGTCCTCCTCCTCCGGATCCCGCGCAGCCGTGGGATCCGGCCGCCTGTCGCCGTAGCTTCAGCGACGGAGGTTCCTCCTAGTGGCGCACCGGGTGCCGCTGCCTCTGGCCGCCGGCGCCGCCGTGCCAGCATGGCGCGCCCGCAGTGTATTTCGCGGACCATCGGAAGCGCTCCGGTGGTCCAATTTGCCCTCCGTCTGCGCCTATGGCTCTCCCAAAACCCATACTTTACTGTTAAGGCCACCAATCTCCATTCTGGTCTCGTTCCGTCATTTCCAAATGCTCCACGCATGAAGAACAGAACAATTGTGGGTTCGAACTTATTCGTTGGTCCGCACCCACCGCATTAGTGGTTTGAAACAACTCCAAACAATTCCCGGCAAAAGATAAATCCCAACCTGCAATAATAATCCACGGATCAACTTTTTAATTAGTTGGTCCTTGTTCATGTTTTGGACGAAAACAAACATGGGAGTATTATCATTTTCAAAACAACCCCTACCTCGATGAAGTCGTCGATCGAGGTTTGTCACAGGAAAAAGATGTCGCGGAAGATGGTGTCACATGATGAGGCTCCATATGCGTCGTCAATGTTCGCCCAATGAAGGATGTAGCATCTCGCTTCCTTCGACACGGGAAGAAGATGAAAATATGAGACGACATTCTTCATCGAGGCTTCGGTGTTCATCGCATTCTTCAAGAAGGAAGAATAAAATCTTCAAGAGTTCTCCCCTCTACATAGTGAATCACCCCCCATAAAATAAGAAATTGTCTTACTTTATTTACACACACACAAGCCATTAAAAATTGGGGTGTGGATGAGTTACAATTTAATAGGGGGTTTCTCAACTAAATGGGAGGTTTGAGGAAATTGAAAAGGTGGGGCTCGTGTGGGGACCACCTCACTAATATACTATCAAGAGGAGTTAGGATTTAGTGGGTCCCACCTCAACTTCCATACGTAGGTTATAATTACACTAAGAAGAAATAAAATTACAGCACGTATTTTATTTCATTCTTTAATTAAACCGCTTTGTTTTTAACATCACCTCCTGAGAAAACGCAACTCTAGAGAAAGTGTTCCTAAGCAATTATCGACAATGTGGTTCCATCGGTGCCCTCAGATTTCGATTCCATGCACCGGTTCAAATGTTAGGAAAACCCGCTCTTTCGTTCACTGAATGTACCCGAGCTAAACTTTGGAAATTGATTCCGGGCACACCAGGCCTCAGAAACAGGTGCCGTCAAAAACTGTATTCTCGTAAAATCCCAAAAAAATTAAGAAAAAATTTCCCTTGAAATTTATCGGTATTTAAATTACTCTCACCTCATGGCTTTACTTCCCTGTAAATATACATCACAAACTAGGGAAACAAATGAGGGTAATGAGCACGCATCTGAGCCTCCCGCTCCCAACTGCTCTCCTGAAGGTTCCTGTGCTGCCATCTGATTCACACTAGAGAAATAGACCACCCACATAGGACTCGCTCATGTCGATCCCCGATCTCCACCGGGACCTCCGCAAAAGTTGACCCGCCATCGATGTCCAGCTCCCCATGGTCGATGATATGCGTCGGGTCGTGAACGTATCTCCTCAGCTAAGATACGTGGAAGACGTCGTACACCCGGTGCAACTGAGGTGGTAGAGCCAGGCAATAAGCCACCTCACCTATCCTGCTGAGATCCTGGAATGGTCCAATGAAGCGTGAAGATAACTTTCCTCCCCGGCCAAATCTCCGTAATCCACGTCGAGGTGAGACCCGCAAGAAGACGTGGTCGCCATCCTCGAACTCTAGTAGTCTCTGCCTCCTGTCAGCATAAGACTTTTGTTGGATCTGAGTTTCTTCATCTGATCCTGGATGACCTGGACCTTCTCTGTTGTGGCATGGAATATCTCTGGTCCCACAAGTGATGACTCCCTAGGGTCTGTCCAGCACAGAGGTGATCTGCAAGGTCGGCCGTACAATGCCTCGTATGGTGTCATCCCGATGGTGGAGTGGTATCTATTATTGTACATAAACTTTACCAAGGGTAGGTGATCCTCCCAACTACGACCAAAGTTGAGGACACATGCACGGAGCATGTCCTAGAGAGTCTGAATGGTCCTCTCCGTCTGACCATCCGTCTGAGGTTGAAAGTCAGTAATCAGGCATAGTTGCATCCCAAATGACTCCTACAACCCCTTACAAAGCCGGGAAGTAAAGAGAGCATCTTGATCGGAGACGATAGATGATGCCACACCATGAAGCTGCACAATCTCCTGAATGTAGAGATGTCCTAAGCTCTCTACTGAGCTATGCTCTCTGATGGGTAAGAAGTGGGCCAGCTTGGTGAGTCAGTCGACAATCACCCAAATGAAGTCATGACCTCTGGAAGTGCGTGGAATCCTAGTCAAGAAATCCATAGATATCCCATCCCACTTCCACACCGGGACCTCCAAGGGTTGTACCAAGCCTTCTGGTACCTGGTGCTCTACCTTCACCTGTTGGAAAGTGAGGAATCAAGAAACGAACTCTGCCACATACTTCTTCATACCCAGCCACCAGTGATGTCGTCTGAGATCCGGGTAAATCTTCGCCCCTACTGGATGTACCACTAAAGGGGAAGTGTAGAACTCTCTCAGGACCTCCTCCTGTAAAGAAGATAGTAACATGGTACGTCCTCTGAAAAATACATCGCTCTCTCCTCCTATAGAGAATCCATCATGTGCATGTTCTGAGGATATCTGTGCACGCCGCGTCTCACAGTCAGCGTCCCCACGATGTGCCTCTCTGACCCGCTGTAGTAGTGGAGGAGTGACTGCGAGTTACTGAAGAAAGTTTTATCCATCTCTATCCATGAAGGATATCTTCAATGCGGCTAGATGCTCTGTCGCCTCCTCGAGTAGCTGAATTCCCCTCCTCCTACTGAGATCATCAGCTATTACATTCCCCTTTCTAGGAGTATAAACTATCTCAAAGTCATAGTCCTAGAAGAACTCGAGCCATCACTTTTGTCTCAGGTTCAAGTCCTTCTCCGAGAAGATGTACCTGAGACTCTGGTGGTCAGAATAGACTGTAAAGCGCTCACCCATCAGATAGCGTCGCCACATCATCAGAGCGAAGACCACTACTGCTAACTCCAGGTCATGGGTAGCGTAGTTCTGCTCATGCTGCCTCAACTGTCGTGATCAATAGGCAATCACTACTCGCTCCTGCATCAGGACACATCCAAGCCCGTTCCTTGATGTATATCAGTAGACTACGTACCCTACTCTGTCCTCCGGTAGCCTCAAGATAGGTGTGCTGCTCAATCTCTGTCTCAGCTCCTGGAAGCTCTGCTGAAATCTATCTGACCACACGAAGGGTTTCCCCTTCTTTGTCAAATCTGAAAGTGGTTGTGCAACTCTGGAGAAGTCTGTCACAAATCTCCGGTAGTACCCAGCTACACCCATGAAACTCCACACCTTCGTCACGCTCCTGGGTGGCTCCCAAGCTAGCACTGCCTCAATCATCGCAGGTTCCACTAAAACTCCCACCTCAAAGATGATGTGTCCCAAGAAGTGGACCTCATGTAACCAGAACTGACACTTCGAGAGCTTACCATAAATCTGGTGCTCTCAGAGCTTGTCCAGTACAACCTGTAAGTGGTAGGTGTGCTCCTCCTCAGTGGTCATGTATATCAATATGTCATCGATGAAGACCACGAAAAATCGATCGAGGAAGGCTGAAAGATCTTATTCATGAGACTCATGAACACTGCTAGAGAATTGGTTACGCCGAAAGGCATAAAAAAGAACTCATAATGGCCATACCGACATCTGAAGGCCGTCTTCTGCACGTCCTCATCATGAACTCTGAGCTGATGATAGCCTTACCTGATGTCTATCTTCGAGAACCACCGTTCTCCCTTGAGCAGATCGAAGAGGTTGTCAATCCTAGATAGTGGATATTTGTTCCTCACGATCACCTGGTTCAGGCGACGATAGTCGACATATAGTCGCAAGCTTTCGTCTTCCTTCTTGGCGAACAAAATCGGGGAAGCCCAGGGTGAAACACTGGGTCAGATGAATCCCTTTCCCTGCAAGTCCTCCAGCTGTACCTGTAGCTCTCGAATATCAGCAGGGGCCATCCGATATGCTAGAGTGGATATTGGGGTTGTCTAGAGTTACAGGTCAATATATAAGTCTACCTCTCTATGAGGAGGTAGTCCGGGAACATCGTCAGGGAAAACGTCCGCATACTCATCCACCACTACAAGAAAACTAGGACTCTGCACGTCAACTGCTCCTAGGATGAGGTTATCCAACTGATGAGTGATCGACTGTCCTCTCCTCTGCAAGAGTCCATCCTGCGCTGCAAAGGATCCCTTCTCGCTGGTGAAGGTGAACCTGCTCCCATCAGTGCGAACACACCACACCTTGCGCCTAATACAGTCGATCTGAGCATGGACTATAGATAACCAATCCATGCCCAAGATGACGTCGTAAGGTTTCGACGCCACTATTAGAAGATCCCAGCCGAAGCTCTCGCCTCCTAGAGTAATCTCACACTGCCGGCACCAGTGTGTAATCATCGAGTCTGCTCTCGTAGGAGTCTCTAGCTGTTAGGATCGAGCCAACAGCTCCGTCAGAATCTCCAAGCTCCGAACAAGGGCAGCGGTAATGAAAGAATGACTCACTCCTGTGTCTATAAGAACTAAAGCAAGGGTGGAGTAGACATAGATAGTTCCTGGAATCATCTATGGCATGTCGTGGTCATAGGAATCTGCTACCTGAAGCTGAGCCAGCCTCTTCCAACCAGCTCACTGTGGTTGGGGTGGACCTCCTAGTGGTGGTGGTGGTAAAACCTCAAAGCGTCGCCCACCACCTGCTTCTCGGCCAGCTCCTCTACCTCATCTGCATGCTCCATGCGGATCTCCATGGTCAACCCTCTACCTCTGCATGGGTGGCCCCTCAACCGTCTGCTGCCCATCTGCATGGAGGGTCGGGCAATCACGAGCCATGTGGCCCTGCCCGCCGCATGCGTAGAACTGTCTGCTCCTCGTAAGACTGGCTCTACTCCGTGTTCCCCACACCTCCGAGTCAGTGTCCTGAGGTCGTCTGCCTGATTGTCTGGTCCACCTGGACCCCTGTGAAATCTATTGACTTCCATCTGTAGAAGACTCAGCTACATGCCGCCCTACGATAGGTCTCGCTGTTGGTGTAGGCTCAGCAAGAAAGATCTCTATGAGAAGGGCTCGCTCCAGTACTCATGCCTGTGTCAGAATGCTGAGGGAGATCATCGATTCCCTGATCTCATGCCTCAGTCCTTGTTCGAAGGTCTGGGCCAGAAAAAATGGGTCACATACCATGTCCATCGAATTGCGCGAGGGATCGGTAAATATCACCGAGTACTGGGTGACCGTCATATTGCCCTGCCGCAACTGTAGTAGCTCCTGGATGCGCACAGCACAGAGGGTGGCTGGGAAGAACTCTGAGCATAAGAGGCTCTCAAAGTCCGTCCAGAGGATAGATTCCTCGTTGTGCACCTGGAGCATCAAGCTCCACCATCTTCCTGCTGCCGCGTGCAGGAGGCTCGCTACAAGGATCACCATGAGGTCAGCTGGTGTCCCCACTAACCTAAAAACTCGAACTACATCTTCCAGCTAATCCTTGGCTGCCTGAGGGTCCCTCTCCCCATGGAACCTAGGCTATCTCTAACACTGAAACTCATGAAATACACTAAGGCGACATTCACTATCAGCGACTGGGGCTGGTGGCATCAGTGGCTCAGCGGGTATAGGTACCGCTGGTGCCTCCACTGTAAAAGAGCCATACACCGAGGCCTCGTCGCTCGGTGGGCTGTCGTCTCGTACAAAGCTTGGAACCCTAGATGGCTGCCGTCATGGGGCCATCCTAAAAAGAAACAGGTGCGCCATATTCAAAACAGTATACCTGGTGAGCTGACACAAATTAATCACAAAGAAAACTTTTGAAACACACATGCAATCAATGTTTTCGTACACTGACTCTGAAATCAGAAGTCAGGGTCCTGGTGTATGGATACGTCGGCCTCCGCATCAACACTGGACTCTATGGATAGATAACCACACTCAATACTCTTAACATTGTTGCTTACACACAGAAGAAAGATCAGAGTCCTGAGTTCTGCAGTAGAACCGAAATCATCTGATACCAATTTATCACAACCTGTCCTCGGGGCCCGTGCCGTGACTACCCCAAGCCAGCCTTCAATAGGCCAGGGGCTGGTGACTAGCACCAAAAGCATAAATCCCACAAAAAGGGAAGGAATTGACTTTATAAGTAAACAAACATCACAGAGTAAGCAAGCTGAAGTAACACTAAGTAAACTGGGTAAAACTGTAAGTGCTGGAAAGTAAATGGGACATAATACAAACCCAAATGAAGTAAAGTACAACTGAAAAGGAAGTACATCAACTGAAAAGTAAAGCAACAATGTCGAGATATCCCTTGGAAGTCCCGCCAGAAGGGTTGGTACAGATAACCTCCTCAGCTCCTCGGGTCCAGCCGTCCGCTCCGTGTACGTCCCGCCCAGTGGTCCACCTCCAGGAACTGACTTTCTCCACAAGCCTCAACCATGATCAGCGTTGTCCATCATCTGCATCCAACACAATGTAGTGCGGGAATAGCCCGTGCAGGGGTGAGTACACGCTACTCAGTAGGGACCCTGAGACCCCCAAAGGTCTCCCAGAATCCAGAAAGGATAATTCACAAAGGAAAGATACAATCACGAAGTAACAACCAACTCTACTTAGGTATATGGACATACATATACCTAAGTCATTAATTCCAGTTCGGCACCAACATCTGAGCCCATGTTTGATCTAGTCCACACAGGATAGCACAACCAATCCACACAAGATAACACAACCCAATCCACTTAGGATAGCAAGTCAATCATATCGAAGAAAATGATTGAAAGTCAAGACTTAGCTCACATAGTTATACTTCTTCGTAAGACGATAGAGATGATCAGATGTATCCACTGATTCATCTAACCTATCAGAGCCACGTAGGATACAAGACTAGCTATGTTGTCGGACTTACAAAGGATACAAGACCAGCTACTCTGCCGGACCCTCGTAGGATACAAGTACAGAATTAAACACTGCCGGACCCACATAGGATACATGAACAATAGTACTGCCAGACCCACGTAGGATATAAGAATAGTTTTCATCATCATCGAACCCATAGAGGATTTTAGTACGGTCTTCATCGCTGCCGAACCCATGGAGGTTTTCAGTGCAGTCGTCGTCGCTGCCGAACCCACAGAGGATTTTAGTGCAGTCTTCATCGCCGTCGTAATCGTAACCAACTCTAGGGTTCCGGCACCCAGCATGCTCATTTCCGGGAGGGTCCGATCCACGAGCAAAGGGGTTGATACATCAATCGAAATGTAGTCTAGAGTTGATGTATCCCAAAGTTCCATATCAACAAAGGTAATTCAACGTGATAGACGGCGTGTCAATCGGACGCCCAGTCTGAGAGTTATTGGCTTTTTCGTTCAAGGGGCCCCATTGGTTTTTAAGTTAAAACCAACCTTACCGCACTCCAACAACATCCAAACCTTGATCATAGTAATCCAAAAGGTCCATCTCACTAAGAGGAATCCAAAAAATTTGACGGCACGTCAATCGTACGTCCGTAGCTCAAGTTATAAGTGTTTCCGCTCCGAGGGCCCGGTTGGTTTCATGTTCGAACCAACCCGGCCATACACAAAGTTCTCCAAAACCTTGAGTTTAATATACCGAAACGACTGCCTCGATCCAAGGATCTCGACTCAACTGACGGTATGTCGATCGGAGGTCTGAATCCCAAGATATGAGCAAATGACTGAAACAGTCTGAAATAGGGGTCTGGGCCCGGCCCAACCCCCCTGGGTTGCCCCGAACCGGGTCGACCCGACCCGGGTCCGGCCCGGTTGGGCACAGCCCGGCCCGGCGGGGCATGGACAGACCCGGTCCGCGCGACCCACCCCGGCCCGGCCGGGGGGGGGGGTGGTGCGCTGGCTCAGCCAGCGTCCGAGCAGGGGGGACGTGTTTCCCCCCTTTTGCGACCCACGGACGTTGTAGGGGCTGCGTCCTCTTCCTCCGGATCACACGCGGCCATGGGATCTGGCTGCCGACCGCCATGTCTTTAGCTGCGGTGGTTCCTCCTGGCGGCGCGCTGGGCGCCGCCTCCGGCCACCGGCAGTATCTTCCGCAGACCATCGGACGCGCTCCGGTGGTCCGATTTGCCTGTCGTCTGCATCTATGGCTCTCTCGGGACCCGTACTTTACTACGAAGGCCTCCAATCTCCATTCTGATCTCGTTCCGTCATTTCCAAATGCTCCACGCATGAAGAACAGAAACAAAGTGGGTTCAGACTTGTTCGTTGGTCTGCACCCACCGCGTTAGTGGTTTTGAAACAACTCCAAACAATTCCTGGCAAAAGATAAATCCTAACCCAAAATAATAATCCGCGGATCAACTTGTTAATTAGTTGGTCAACGTTCATGTTTTGGAGGAAATCAAACTTGGGAGTATTATCATTTTCAAAACAACCCCTACCTCAATAAAGTTGTCGATCGATGATCGTCGCGGGAAAAAGACGTCGCGGAAGACGGCGTCGTAGGACGAGGCTCCATAAGCGTCTTCGGTGTTCGCCTGATGAAGGATGCAACATCTCTCTTCCTTCGACGTGGTAAGAAGATGCAAAGATGAGACAGTGTTCTTAGTCGAGGCTTTAGTGTTCTTCGCATTCATCAAGAGGGAAGAAGAAAATCTTCAAGTGTTCTCCCCTCCACACAGTGAATCACCCCCCCATAAAATAAGACATTCTCTTACTTTATTTACACACACACAAGCCAGTAAAAATTGGGGTGTGGATGGGTTAAAAATTATTGGGGGTTTTCCAACTAAATGGGAGGTTTGTGGAAATTGAAAGGGTGGGGCTCGTGTGCCCCCCCCCCCTCACTAATATCTTATCAAGAAAAGATAAGATTTAGTTAGTCCCACCTCAACTTCTATACGTAGGTTATAATTACTTAGTGATGAAATAAAATTGCAGCACGTATTTTTTTCATTATTTAATTAAACCACTTTATTTTTAACATCACCTCCTGAGCAAAAGAAACTCCAAAGAATGTTTTCTTAAGTAATTACTGGCGTTTCAGTTCCATCGGTTCCCTCAGATTTCGATTCCGAGAACCGGTTCAAATGTTAGGAAACCCCGCTCGCTCGTTCACTGAACGTACCCGAGCTAAACTTTGGAAGTTGATTCTGGGCACACCGGGCCTCAGAATCAACTGCCGTCAGAAACTGCGTACTCTTAAAATCCATAAGAAAATTAAGAAAACATTTCCCTTGAAATTTATGGGTCTTTACCTTTATAATGGTTCCAAATGAATTTATTTCGATCCCCAGGTGGTTATGGGTTGAAATCCTCTCAACCAAAATGTTATAGACAAGTTTAGGTTACCATTTAAACCATATCATTTAGATTTAACTCTTTGTTAAATAGTTTAACTTTTACCGTGTCTTTATGTATTATTATTATATATGGTTAATAAACTTACTATAAACCTCTAAAAGATCCTCAAGTGGCTCATTAATGACATATATAATATTATTTAAGCCCTTTGGAAGAACCTTACATTTTTATAAATATTATATCAACCAATAATATATTATTTGTTTTAAATATTATTTTATGTCAATTTTGACACTATTTGGTTTTTGGTTTTTTCTGAAAGTAATCAGAACTTGATTACTTCGAAAAAGATACATTTAATTATCCCTAACATGTCATAGTAACCTAGAAAATTCGTGTATGTCATAAAAACTTTGAAATTATATTTATTTTAATATTTATAATACCATTTATTTGATTCATTCATTAATAAGTTAATTACTGCATCATCATTGTGTCATAAATAAATTTAATTATTTAAAATTTAAAAATATAAATAAAATATCATGATGTAGTAAATCTTATTTTATTTCTAATGAGTATTTATAGTTGAATTTATCTTATGTATAACCCCATATTAAAAATATTTTAGTTAATAAACTTTGAATTGAACACTTTTAACTCTTCTTTAAATTAAATAATAATAAATGTCCTAATGTAATTAAAGTGGACCTAAAGGGTCATATTTTATTCCTACGGTCGTTTTTGATCTAATTACACTAATAAAATATAATTAGTACATGTTTTAGGGTAATAATAATATCATTTATACCCTTAATTACCCTATTTACTTTTAACTGTGGTAAATAAAAGTACAAAGTTACTATTCACCAAAAATTATTTTTATCTTATTGAACCACATTTTACTCCTTTATATTAACCTTTTCTCTCAGATTTTCGAAATTCAACTCACAGAAGTGGTAAAATTAATTTTTATGTGAATTTACAAACTCTCATAGGAGGTGGGTAAAAGACGATGAAAAGTTCAATATAATTTATATATATCTAAAATTATTATGAACAGACCCTAATTAATTACATTGAAAATATATAGGTTTTATTTATCTAATTTGACCTAAATAAATTTAAATAAAATAAATTATTATTTAAATAAAAATTCGGTTTTAAACTGTAACTTAGTGTTTTTCACTATTCATCAAAAATTAAAAGTTTTCTGAAAAATACCAAAACATTACCCTAAGATAATTTTTATATTCAAAATTCAATAATTAATTATATTTTACCAAATTAAAAATATAGAAGTTTCATTTATTAATTTAAAATTAATTCATGCTCTCAAAACCAAAAGGCGTATTTTTAGGAAATAATAACTATCAAAATTTAGACACTTGTTTGTATCCAATTTCAAAGTGAAATTACTTAAAATGACCATCATTGTATTAAATCTGAAAAATATAATCTTTTCATTATTCCAAACCATTAAAATTTATAAATTAACACTATAAATTATTTTGATCAAAAAAGTTGTTTTCAGTTAACATATAGTATTTTTCACTATTCACCCAAATATGAAAGTTATCATAAAAACACAAAAACATTATTGAAAATAAATTCTTATGTCTTGATTCTAAAGAAGTTTATTTTGTCAAATTGAATATATAAAAGTTTCAAATATTGAATTTAAAAAGGCTTCGCCATTAAAAGGTGGTAAAATTTCAATTTTTGAAAAATAATTCTTTTATCTGAAAAAAAATGTATTTGTTCTTAAATTATGTCTAAGAAACTCATAATATGGATTCAAAAATTATACGTATTGTATAAAGTTCAAAATTCAGTTAATACTATTCATAACCGCTTTTTAATGGCTTTTTTGGTAAGTCATGGTGCGCTAAAACTCGGTGTTGCCTGTAGTGCAAGTTATTTAATTACTTTGATGAAATAACGTACTATGAAATCTTTGGGTGTTATATTCTTCCATCCTTCAATAAATTTCGTCCTCTCAATCTGAAATTATTTTTCAAAATTAAAAGGTTGAAAATAGAAAATACCTTTGGGAAAACCCACATCGGAAATTAGGATAATAAAATTTAGTCTTTATAAGAGGAAAAGGGAAATGAAATGGTCACCACCAAATTATGATCTCGATTAGGATAACATTGGTGGAAATTAGAGACATATAATTGGAAGAAAAACTTAAATATTTATACGTAGTGATTGAGGTCATCAATCACAAACAAGTGTAAAATTGAGGGCCTTAAATTCATCAATCTATGATGATTTAAAATACCATCGGTTCAACAAAACATATGTTATTAGGATAACACATTTTTGGTTTTATGATCCCTTCACTAATGTATTAGAATTAATTTATTCATAGTATAAGTGAAGAAGAAAAATATATACCTGACAAGTAGAGTCTCATCCTTTAGCTAATTTCTACCACAAAATCATCTTTCAAGATAAAAGATAATAGAACTTAAAAATAATATTCTATTTATCTTATTCGTATAGGGTTCAAAAAATGAATTTATAATTCATCAACCAGATGTTTTTTAAAAAACTACATTATTCAATCTAGTACATCATGTGGGCCAGTGGTAGGTGATACACCCTTGTCGCCCTTCGGTTGTGGGTTCAAGTCTCACGGTCTTACCGGACGCGACGGGTTGTCGCCCGACCTCCAGGTTGTCCTTTTATGGAAATCTAAAAATAATATCAAACTAGAATTATCCATAATAATTATATCCAAACTCATAGTCGTAAATTTATAAGGAAGGTAAACACATTGATGATCCTTTTTTCTGTGTAATAACATGTGAACACCTTCATCATTTATTCTTTTAGAACACTGCAACATCCTGAATTACCATAAAACCATATTGATTACATTCATGATCCCTTATTCTTTATATAATACTTGATATACTCCTTCTATCCAAAAATGTTCTAAAGTACAACAATGATGGAATATACAAATCATTAATCAGTTTCAAGGTTGTCAAGAATATCCAATATAATTTACCCAAATCAATCATGTATTATTCCAAAATCACTACCTCGGTATCAGAACCATATAATGGTTTATCTTTCTCTTAACCATATGTTTTTAAAAACAATTAACCTACTATTGAGTCACTTTTCCAGGTTCCACACAATCCCATGTCCTTAATGAAATAGTATTGCAGTATAGTCTTTATATACTCCATAATTATTATAAGAAGTATATTGTTGATACAACACTCAAAAAACACAATTCTCTAATAACAACATAAGAACTCTAATCATTCCTCCTCATCTGTGGAAGTATCATAACTTGATTAGTATCCAATAGCATCATATGGGGCATACTTTGATGATTTGGACATTAGTTTGTGTAGTTTCCCAACTCCTTGCAGAAGAAGCACTGTACATTTGAAATCTTTTTCTTACCCTTGCAGTCACATACATGGTGTCCTTTTTCTCCACACTTCTAACAAACTCCCATTCCCTTCAGGCAAGTTCCAGGGTGTTTCTTCATATATTTATCACATATCATAAAATTCTTCTTTTCCCTCTTCCCTTTATCCATCTTTCTATATTCTATCATTTTCTTCTCTTGCTTCCCTTCAAATCCGTAGGACTCAAAGAATTCTTTTCTTGTTTTATTAACACATGATACTATTTCTTTATATGTTGAGAATACATGGGAGACTATTTCTCATCTAAATTATGGATTAATACCATGAAAGATATGATCCTTCTTTCCTTTGGATCATATGTATTGCTGGAGTTCAAATTCCTTCTACGGGGCGCCATTTCTATACAATAGCATAAACTAGGTCAGTTTATGAATTGAAATAATTCCAAACTTGTAAAATACCAAACGTAAATTGAACAGTTTATGGATATAATCCATAATCATAAAGATGTTTTCATTTAGGAAGTATATACTCATAAAACATTCATAATGATTTGTAATTAAAATGAGAATTATCCTACGCATATCCCTCATGAGTGTCGTAACCATGACTGCAGCAAGGCCCATTATCGTGCCCCAATTCCCGTTCGAGTCTAGCTCAAAGCAGTGTTTTCATGTTTTACCCCTAGGTGCATCTGTTCCAGAGCTGCCTCTACCTGCTCGTATCCAGACATGGATGTATTTTCCAGGAAAACTCACAAAATCTCTACATTACCAAAATTCAGAGAATTTCTTCTATACTAATCTTCATTTTCTAACTTAGGTCTATGTGATCTAATTAGAGTTTATCTAAATCTTACTTCCAAGGTTATTAATACACTCCCTCTGATACATATTGTAACGCCCTGACCCCTGTTACCCAGAGTCGGTGCATTATTTTAATACATTGGAATGATTACAAAGAATCAAGTCCCGAAGGACCGATCAGTTTTGCAGTCTTGGAAAATAGATTACATACATTAATGTTACATTACACTTTATAACATTCAAAAAAACATAAATAATCCATTATTAACGGCATTATTCCCTTGTCTTAACCCTGCATATCAATCACAATACACTTCTTGGAATCCTTGGAAAAATAAAACACAGAAAGGGGTCTACTTAGATGCTCAGTAAGGATAACAATACAGTGAAAACATTCATAAATAATCATAAACATTTAAGGCAATGTATAAATAAAACAACAGCCTTTAAAACTTGAACTTCAGCATAATATAGCAAAAATAAAATGAAGTAATTACATTTAATTATTCTCCTGGATATTTTACTAGGTGAATAATCACATGCAATATCACTAACCACATTCATATTAATGGAATGCATAATGCCAGACTATCGTAACCACATAGTCAATGCCTTGTTCCAAGACTACAAATAAGATTTTGTCAGGGGATTGTTCCAAGACACTAGTTGGTCTCTTGAGACCTACCGATGCATTGGGGAGCTCTATCGGGCTCCACCCGTCACTTACTAAGTCCAATGTGTTCCTTATATGAAAAGGTTTAAACATAACATAAACATTTGTATTAAAACTAGCAAACAAAATGTCAATAATTTATCCCTAAACCGTGAATTGTATCACAAAACCTTCAATACAATATGGAATATTTTTATCATAATAAATCATCTTCAAACAAGTTGAAAATCCATCAATGGATGTTGAAAAAGAAGAAAATAATTTGTAAAACACTTTGAGAGAAATATCCCTTTTTCATGAAAACATTTAAAAGTAACAAAATTTATAAAGGAAGATATTTAAAGGAATTTTTTAATCAAAGTGTCTCATACCACTTTTAAACTTTTTAAAGGAATTAAAATTGTAAAAACACTAATGTCCATATAAATAAATCCTTAAAAACCATTTTGAAGACATGGACATTAATGTGAAAGATTTTGAAGAATAAATATTTAATACATTTGAAATGATGTTTTTTGTAAAAAAGTGACATAAAGGAATCACTTTGAAAACTCTTTCATGAAACATGGACATGGATAATAAATATGTCCCATTAGATACTTACGTAAAGACAACCTCATATAATAAAGAGATTGTGAAATTAACCCTTACCTATTTGGTAACTTAAGAAACATACACCCCATGAAAGAGGTATCATACAATGAATATGTAAATACACATAAATTAAATTGTATTACACAAAAAATTCAATTATGGGATGTACATACACCACACAAAAGGTAATAGTGGAAATATGGCCTGAATCACACGGGAATAAAGAGTGACATGAAACCCCTTACCTTGCACTTTTCTTTAGTCGAGGGTACGTTTAACATCCTGTATGAAGGTCGTAGTATGTTATTAAATTATACCAGAACCATATAAATTTTTGTGATATCATACATTATTCGTTTATGACATTATACTACCCATTTAATAATAATTTCCATGTTAAATTAACATTTCGAGTAATAATCGCTTTCTTTATCGTACGTGTTTTAACTTGTTACTCTTGATTGTATCACATAGATCATGATTTAAATAATTCAAGAATATAAAACATGATTTATATATCATATATATTTAGAATATAAATATGTATAATAGAGATATATATGAAATGGAAAACACAGTTTATGGAGACGGTAGTCCGTACGTACGCATAAATGTTGTCTCTGTTTTCATAACGTGTTGAACGAAACTAAGTGAATAAAATTTATGTAAGTACATATATATATATATATATATATCTCCAGTATAATTATTATGTCATATATTACAAACATATTGATAATATATATTTTTATAATCATCGATGAATGGTGAATGTGGAAATTAATCTCATCGCATCGTGGAGATGGTAATCAGTACGTACGCACGAGAAACAATATCATTTCCTCAAAGGTGTGGAATTGGATGGTATATTAATTATAAAGAGACATTATCATGTTATTTTCATTATTTATATACATATTAACCATCATTATATCCTTCAAAATAACATAGTGTTGAATAACAAATTACACCACAACGTAGAGACGGTAAGTCGTACGTACGCACGCATGGTGACATTAGCATTCATAAGATGGATAGAATAATGAATATAGTTGTGAAATATTTATAATAACATAAAAGTATATAGAATAAACGGTAGTTATTATTTTATAATGGAAATAACAAAGAATGAAGAAGTGGAAGAAGAATGGAACTTGAAAGAGGGTGGTGAAGTCATTACCTCTTCTTCAGGTACTTCCCTTTGATTTGATCAAAAGGGATCCGTAGGTTGGATTTCTGATCAAAATAAGGCCTCTAGGTTGAATTGAGATAATTTGGGAGGATATTTGGTTTGGGTTTGGCAGATCCAAATGGATTTGAAGGTGTGATTTTGAGATAAGTGGAAGTTCCCTTTTATAAGAGGGGTGAGGGTCACTTTAGGGAAAGATTAAAGTATTATTTTATTATACAATAATTATTCGGTTTATAATGGATCCAAATGAATTTATTTAGATCCTTAGGTGGTTATGGGTCGAAATCCTCTCAACCAATAGGTTTTAGACAAGTTTAGGTTACCATTTAAACCATATCATTTAGATTTAACTCTTAATTAAATAGTTTAACTTTTACCGTGTCTTCTTGTATTATTACTATATATGATTAATCAACATAATCTAAACTTCCAAGAGAACCTCAAGTGGCTCATTAATGACATATATAATATTATTTAAGCTTTTTGGCCAAACCTTACATATTTAGGAATATTATATCAACCGATAATATAGTATTTGTTTTAAATATTAATTTATGTCAATTTTGACACTATTTGGTATTTCATTTTTGTGAAAGTCATCACAACTTGATTACTTAGAAAAAGATACATTTAATTAGCCTTAACATGTCATAGTCACCTATAAAATTATTTTATATCATAAAAACTTTAAAATTATATTTATTTTAATATTTATAATACCATTTATTTGATTCTTTCATTAATAAGGTAATTAATACATCATCATCGTGTCATGAATAAAATTTATTATTTAATGTCTAAAAATTATAAATAAAATACCATGATGTAGTAAATGTTTGTATCTTTCTAACGAATATTTATAGTCTAATTTATCTTATTTATAATCCTATATTAAAAATATTTTTGTTAATAAACATTGAATTTAAAACATTTAACTCTTCTTTAAATTAAATAATAATAACTGTCCTAATTTAACTCAAGCGGACCTAAAGGGTCATATTTTATCCTAAGGTTGTTTTTGGTAAAATTACACTTATCCAATTAAATTAGGACATTTGTTAGGGTAATAATAATATAATTTTTACCCTTAATTACCCTATTTACTTTTAACCGTGGTATATAAAAGTAAAAAGTTACTATTCACCAAAAAAAAATTTATCTTATTGAAACACATTTTACTCCTTGATATTAACTTTGTCTCTTGGATTTTCTAAATTCAACTCACAGAAGTGGTAAAATTATGTTTTATGTGAATTTACAAATTATCCTAGGAGGTGGGTAAAAGACGGTGAGAAGTTCAATAAAATTTTTATATATCTAAAATTATTATAAACTGAATCTAATGAATTAAATTGAAATTTTATAGGTATTATGTATCTATTTCGACCTAAAATAAATTTAAATAAAATAAATAATTGTTTAAATAAAAATTTTGTTTTAAACTATAACTCATTGTTTTTCATTATTCATCAAAAATTAAAAGTTTTCAGAAAAATACAAAAAATTTACCTGAATCTAATTTTTATATTCCGAATTCAATAATTAAGTCTGTTTTACCAAATTCAAAACATAGAAGATGCATTTATTAATTTAAAATTAATTCCCACGGTCAAAACCAAAAGGTGTATCTTTTAGAAATAATAACTATCAAAAGTTTGACACTTGTTTATGTCCAATTTCAAAGTGAAACTAATTACAATCACCATCATTGGATTAAATGGTAAAAATATAAACTTTGTATACTTCCAAACCATTAAAATCTATAAATTAACACTATAAGTAATTTTGATTAAAAATGTTTTTTTCGGTTAAAATATAGTATTTTTTACTATTCCCCCCAATATGAAAGTTATCAGAAAAACACCAAAACATTATTGAAACTAAATTCATATGTCTCGATTCTAAAGAAGAAGTTAATTTTGTCAAATTTAATATATAAAGGTTTCAAATATTGGATTTAAAAAAGTATTCTCCATTAAAAGGCGGTAAAATTGTAATTTTTGAAAAATACTTCTTTTATCTAAAGAAAAATGTATTTGTTCTTACATTATGTCTAAGAAACTCATAATATGGATTCTAAAATTATATGTATTATATAACGTTCAAAATTCAGTTAATACTATTCATAACTGCTTCTGAAGAGCTTGTTTGGTAAGTCATGGTGCGCTAAAACTCGGTGTTGCGTGTAGTGCAAGTTATTGAATTTCTTTGAAGAAATAACATACTATGAAATCATGGGGTGTTATAAAATGAGTCAGGATAATTTTGACATAGTAGAGACACATAAAAAACATCATTCATATACCAGTACCTATTAGGATGTTATATCATATAATCCACTAGTTTGATTCTCTCTAATATGTCCAAAGGTATGAAAAGTCTATTAGATATATTACCCAACCTCTTGATCCTTTTCAGGTCAATCCTGGGTAAAACATGCAAGAAAACATGATTCCCATTCTTAAAATCTATATTTTATCTACAATTGATCGCATGTGACTACTTCCTAGATTTAGTAGTCATCTTGTGCATCCTGATTAGATAAACCACTTATGAAGTCTCATGGATGAAACATGGTCCATGATGAACTGCATCCCATACCTCTAACTAGAACCAAGTAAAATGTAATGGACTACCATATAAATCCATATAAAGATCCAACTTGATGTTATACTAAAAAAATTTATTGCAAGAAAAAACAACTAGGTGTATTTGTTTCTCCCAAGAACCCCCAATGTAAGGGGAACATGTACATATCATTTCCTCTAATAATTGAATCAGGTTCTTTTTATGTCCTTCAGTTTGAGGGTGATAGACCATACATAGAAGAAACTGAGTACCCAAGTCTATCTTCAACCACTTCTAGATCTATGATGTAAAACAAGAATCCCTTTTAGATATAATATAATATAGAGGTAAATGATGTCCTATAACCTCCATGATGTATAGCCTTACAATATAATATATCGAGAAAGTCTCCCAAATAGATATAAGATGGGTGGCCTATATCAACTGGTCAAGAATGACCAAAACAATATTTTCCTCATGGATATTAGAGAAAACCATTCATGAAATCCATGGAGACATCATCCCATTTCCATTCGATTATGGACAAAAGATGTAAAATTCATGGTGGTTGTTGATGTTCCACCTTAACCTACTGACAGGTAGAACACCATGTAATAAACCAGATTATCTCAAATTTTATACCAAGCCACCAATACAATAGATGTATGTCTTAATACATTTTGGTGACTCCAAGATTCATTTCCCATAGTGAGGCATGACATTCCCACATTTATTACCCTCAAATGTCTGCGGAAACCCATACTCATTCATATATTTGTAAGATCTCATCCTCATCCATGGTTTTACCCGTCAATGGATCCCCACCTCAGATAATTTCAATTTGGAATAGGACCATGGAATTATAAATTTTCATTATCCTGACCCTTTATATAAATTTCGAGGTCATTTATAAATCCTTAATGATTGTCTTCCCACAATTCTCCTGAACAAAAATATGAAACTCTGAAAAAAGTCCATAAGCATCTAATCAACACTTTATACTTAAACAACATATGTTTGTGTCTTCTAGTTCATATAATTAGATAATACGTAGCATTTTCTAAGCTTATAGGAAAGGTTAAAGTCAACAGACTACAAATATTCAATCCATCAGCACTTCTTGAGATTCAGATCACACTCGGTAAAGATATACATGAGAATTTATTGGTCTCTGAACACCTGCAAATTCCCACAAGAAAATAATTCTTCCAACATCATTAATAGTGACCGAAAACTCCTAACACAAGGTCATATATTGGGTAATTACTGTCATGTAGTCTCAAATTATGTGAATAATATGCTGTGAATCACTCATCTGTCATAAGAACCTGTCCCATCCCAATTCCCGAAGCATCACAACAAACCATATAGCTGCCTCCTAGATATCTAAGAATTAGGATAACTGCTAAATACAACCTTCCCCTAAATTCTTGAAAGGATTCTTCAAAAGATTATCAACATATATATTTCACACCACTCTCAGTCAATCCCATAAGAGGTACTTCTAGATGTGAATAATACCAGATGAAGAATCTATAATTTATGGCCAACCCCATGAAGATTCATATATCAAAGATGTTCTTGGGATGATCCTAGGAATCTATAGTTTTCAAATACATGGGGACTACTGATACTCCCAAATTCAAAATATTGTGACCTAGGATGTATTATTTGTATATCCAAATATGAAATTTAGTACAATTTCATTAAATTTGTTTCTCTCTCAGTTTATTCAGCACAATATCAAGATACATATCATGGTCATGTTGATTGTGGGGATACACCAATATGTCATCCAAAAAACATCCAAAGATGAATCCAGATATGGGTGGAAACTAGATTTATCAGGGCCACATGAACAGATTGCACATTCATGAGATTGAAAATCATTACTAGATTATCAAAAATATCATTTCTACTTTGGATATATATATATATATGAGGTATGTCTAATGGGATGAAACACAGATGATGATAACTTGAACATAGATCAATCTTCGAAAACCCTCTCTTATTATATCTGATAAAAATTTTCATTTATATGAGGTAGTCGATACCAATTCCTATTGGTGAGTTGGTTCAGCCATCAAAAATCTACAAAAACCCTATATCTACCATAATAACTCTTGGAAAAGGGGCTAGTGAAACCCATTTAGTGGTAAGAGGACAGATAAAATATTTTTCTTCGAGGTATTCCAATAACTATGTGAGATCTAGGATCTCAATAAGTGTCATCTTATAAATAGGAATGGACACTGGTGTTTTCTCATGCACTAAATCAATGTTAAATTTTCCCTCTATAACTGGATGTAAAACACATAATTCTTCAGGGAATACATCCCTGAAATGATTCACCATAGGGGTGGAAATAGTATCTCACATCCCCTTATCATATAAGAAGAGATTTGAATTATGGGATATCACTATAAATATCCCATGATGTATACATCCATCTGGAGTCACACTAATGTCCCTTTTTCCCTTGTACGTATGTATACCACCCTCTGGTGGTATAAATATTTCCTTCTAGTGATTAAAATGAATTTGGGATTGATAGGGAACTGAAATTTCCATCCAAAGAATTACATCAAACACTATCATTTCTAGTCTAAAATGTTCCACACAAGTCTATAACTACCTCTATCAAGTATACATTCTTAAATCAGTGAATACTCATTGATTGGATAACCAATTGGGTATAAAGATTTATCATTCTACTAAAGTAATCTATCTCAATGCCCAAACCCTCCAGAATTTCCACAGAAATAAAATTTTGTGATGAATCTATCTAAAGAAAATGAACACTAATGTTTAGGATACTTGAATAGTACCCCAAACTATAGAAGGCCCAACACTCTACTCCTCTGGAATAGGTTCCAATTCAAGTAACTGGGTCATAGGATGGGCCTAACATTCAACCTAGTTTCATTGAGCATGCCCACTCCTCTAATCCTATGAATTTAGAGTCTGGTTTCTCCTTCCTTTTCCACCACCTTATACTGATCAAATAATGGTACCCTATCTACCTACCTAGTGTGGTGCTACTGTTCTTGCTCTAGATCGTGGATTCAGTGTATATCTTATCTCACTAGGCACTGCGGAAGCTGTTCTACCTAAGAGCTAAATATGACCAATCCCACTATAGCCTCTTCACTCAACTGGATATTTTATGCACTAAGGTAACACATTCCTAAAATTCCCACACTGGTGATATATAAAGAAACTATCAATGAAACCTATCTGACTGACACTACCCAATAGGAAAACTAAATGTGATGCTTCCTTCTGCTATAAAAACTACTGACCAGTCTAGGTGTTGAAATTCCATTGATCACAACTTATTATTCACAAAACTATCCCTTAGTATTATGGTCCTGGATTATTATCTTAGAAATAGTCGTCAATTGGAAGACATTAACTTGTGATCAGATGGAATATTCCATCAAATCCTCAAAACACCTTACATTCATGATCTCATCACAATATACAGTTAGTGTGAATTATACACAATTATTAAAATGGGAAGAACACTCCATAAGAAACATATCACCCTAATCCATGTTCATGAACCCTCTATCTTAGTCATCCCTAAATCACAATGGAAATAAGTTATTGTTAAAGACAGTTTGGAAGTCCCTCTAAATCATCTTTTGATATCAGTTTTCCTAGGTAATAATATCCCACCATTTCATGCCATAAACATATAACATATACATTTTAGATGGACCCACCTCTCCATAGGTTCCTTGAGATTCTTGAATATTGAATGAATGGAATCAAGACATGTATCAATAGCCTAAGGGCCACTGTCACATGAAAACATAGGTGGGTATTACTATTGAAACTCCCACATAAACTCTTCTTTGGTCGAGGCATGTCTAGAAACTCCTTGTATAGACTACATCATATTATTAACACCATCTTAGTAATGGGTTTTTGTTACCAAATAAGTAATAGAAAGTTGTGCCTCTTACAGAACTACTAGAGGAAATACCGGTAGCTCAGTGCACACCTCCTTTAGGGCATCTCATCACCACCGTCCTAGAGTATAACTCAAGGACATCTTGGTTGCCTGATTCAAAAAATCCAAACACATGCCTCATAATAGAGTTTAATAGATGAATTGATTATAGATAACCAATTTGGATATGTATAAGCCTTTCCATTTTATAAGAAACAAATCTATTCGGACTCCTAAATCCTATACTAGTTTATAAAGGGATATCCTAACATGTTATAAGAAACGTAAGAGACACCCCCAACTGCCCACAATTAAGGCTAGGTCTAGGTCTAGATCTCATATCTCATGACTAAGGTCCCTATAGCAACCTAGAATTATATCAATAAGATTTACCTTCTTATGTAATATTTACATAGTAAAAATCAAATAAAACCACATTTATAACACAATACAGACTTTATAAATGATGAATTAATGAAATAAGATGTATTTATAGAAGTTAAAGAACCTATACTGATGAAATAGAAACTTGGCCTTAGGAATAGAAATATAAACCTTATGAATAGTAATTCATCCAAATCAATAGTAAAATCACCCATGAAATTATGAATAAAAATTATTTATCACATAAGTGAAATTATGATATAATTATATCATAGTGTAAGTAAATGATTATTTTATAAATTATTAAATAAGTGTTGGTATTTTTGTAAGCTATAAATATTTAATTACAATTTTATTACTAATGAAATGATTTAAAATAAATTATTTTTTTCATAAAATTTATTTATAAATTCATATATTTTTTTC
This sequence comes from Viscum album, assembly GCA_963277665.1. Classification (NCBI taxonomy): domain Eukaryota; kingdom Viridiplantae; phylum Streptophyta; class Magnoliopsida; order Santalales; family Viscaceae; genus Viscum; species Viscum album. The sequence goes on along the minus strand of OY728120.1, from coordinate 1,058,898,734 downwards.
TTATGTTTTTAGGATAAATTTATGAGGCCTTAGTTAATTTTTATAGTGTTATAATAATAGTTTTAAATTAAAAATCTCTATTATCGAGTAAATAATTATTTTTTAAAAAATTAAATTTCACCAATTTTGGAAATTATTTTGATAAAATGGAGTCCAATTTTTAATTGTAACCATTGAAAAAATTTTATGGTGAGATTTTAGTATTTTTCTAAAATAATTGAATTATTGTTGAATAGTTAAATATGATAATTTACGGTATTTAAATTATAATCCAAATACATAAATTAAAATAATCATACATGATGTAAGAACCCAAATCTAAAAATTACCTTCATTATTTAAATGTATTTGATGTTAATTCCAAAATTATTTATTTTATTGATCCAAAATAATAAACAAAGGAATAAGATATTCAAAAATCACCCCTCTCCTCCACTATAAATACCACCCCTCACCCCCTCTTCTCCTCACTCCTCTACGACTTTATGTTTGTAAAATTATAACCTAATACTTCTCCATACTATCTCCCTTATGTACATGATCTATTGTTCTAACCAAATTTCCAAAATCAATTCACCTAAGTTGGTTCCAAAGTAGGATAATTCAAGAGGTAAACTCTCTTCCCTTTTCTTTTAATTTCATTTAAATTTATTTTATTTTCTTATCCTATGATCGCATCCTCTATTCAAATGATCATGATAACTCTAGTATCAAATTTTTACCTTAATTATATCCTGTTAATGTAATATCCCTTATCAATCTCCTTACTCCCTCTCTATTTTATTTTAAAAACAAAATCATTGTCCGGGATGTGCCGATTTACAACCTTTCTGGGAGATGAAATTTCATTCCATAATTTTTCCTTCAAGGATTTTATTGAAACCATTTTATGTTTTAAATAGATTATATGATATTTCTTATATCTTATTTAATGTTGTTGATACATTATATATACAAGATATTAAATAATATAACAAAACTAGTTCATCATGAATGAAACCCCACTAAAATTAAGCTAGAGGATTATCATTAACATGTAATCTAACGATTCTTCCCCATATATGGAAAAAATAAATAATAAGAATAAATTTTCTGGTTATTAAATACTAACCATTATAGATAATTATATCCATTTTACTTGAACACTATTACTTAAAAATAAGTGAACCAGTCATGAAAATCAAGGAAAGGAACACTCCAGAATGACTGAATTCAATCTTATAACTTAAAAAAAGGACATCAATGAACTTAATAAAATTAAAATAAACCAAATATTTGTATAATATGTTCTTAATTAAATTATTATATAATCAAATTTCATATTACAGGACCTCTAGGTCATGTGTGGAACACATTCGAACATATGGTAAGGGTTTTTACCAGCACCACCATTTTCTTTCAGGTTACCCTTTTACGCCCATTAAACCAATAAAATTATTAATTATTATTATGTAATAATCAAATATTTTGTGTTAATTATATATATATATATACCAATCATAATTTTTCTTTCCTTTATGGGGAGTTAAATTTTATAAAATGATCATTCTCAAAATCTTCCCGATAAACAAGCCTAATTCAAGGGAACTTCTCGAATTTTTAACTATTTTCAAGTGTAGTATATTATCTGTTTTAATACACCAACATTTTTATAAAATCGCCCATATTATTATGAAAAAACTACCATAGTACACTTATGATTTTATAAAAAAAATTCCAAAGAACTCTTCTTTTCAAAGTAAAAAGATTTTTTCTCTCAAGAATTACTCGATGATTTTATAAGAGTATTTTCATGTTATTAAACAATTACTAATTATTATATTCGATTTGGAATAATATTTTATGATATCATATACCATATTTTATTTAATGTTTTAAGATTAGTTTAACTATGGATGTTTTATCTTGAAATCATTCCCCATATTACTAGGATTGGTTAATGTTTATATTTTCTGATTAAGGAATGTTATATACATTTCATATGTCAATTTCAATATGAATGTATATGATGAATATGTTTCAACCCATTCATATGAGTAATTCATTGGAAATAGTATGTGTGGGGTGGGGTCTTTTATATCCCCTCGGGGCATCGATAGGTCTCATGAGACAAACTTGTTTGGGTTTTTAACTATTTATGTATTGTCCGGGCACAAGGCCTTAATAGTATGGTTATGATGTCCCACATTATGAATTACCTCTTTATGAAACGTGTAATTTACATTCCATGTTTTTGTTAGCCTAGTATAATACCCATGGTTGTGTTTTTTATTGAATAATTTAATCATATTATATTCCATCCATATTATGTTCAGGATTGTGTTTTAATGGCTTGAGTACTTTTAGTTATTCGTCATGCCTTATTATTTATGCATCAATTGTATTACATACCCTTACTGAGAAAATTATCTCACCCATTTATCGTGTTTTATGTTTCTCCAGGATGTGAAGATGAATATTATGACTGACTTATAGGGATAATATAGAAGTAATAGATATTTCCAATGAAATCTCCATATTTTTGTTCCGTTCAAAGGTGTAATGAAAAATTTATGTATGTACCTAGTTTTACATAACTACTAAACTATTTGGTCCATTAGTATATGAATTTTTTGTTTATTAGACCAATTTAATGAAGTAAGGCATCGGCTTTGGGAAACTAGGGTCTGGGTCTTTATAGTTGGTTTCCATGAAAGGTTATTAGAAAAAATGGAAAACAGATTTAGATAATGTGAATTAGGGAACACAAATTTAATATATACTTTGAAGATAATAAAAAAAGAACAACCTTGAGTTTTTATAAGGTACATATTGAGGGGATATTATTTTCAATACATCCCAGTTTGGATAGTACAAGATGACATGGTTCTGGGATAGATGTACCTAGGAGTAACAACTCTAGAAAGGTGTCCTGGGCCTGACTTGAGGTAACCATGTACTTGAAAACGGGCCTTACTGCCCACCTACATTGACACTTATAGGGGATATGCTTAGGATAATTCACATTTTTTTACAATCGATTATGAAGGATTTAGATGTAAATATTTACCCAAAGAAACCATTCTTATGATTATGAGATTAGACATGCATAAAATTTCAATATATGTTATGTGTTTTATAGTTTGACATTATAAATTAGGATTCATAACCTAATTTAGTCTATTCCATTATTTAGAAATTTCACCTAGTTTAAGGAATGGAAACCACATGAGTGTGTTTATCCCATATAGGGATTTCTCTCATGTTAAAGATAATGATCTTGGTTTTGGAGATATAAGTGGTGATGAGAAACTCATAAATATACTAGGGAATCTGAATCTGGTTGTGAACAATAAACTTACAAGTATAAAGAACCTTGATCCACAACAAGGAGGAGAAATTTTATACTTATTTATGTGATAATTACCGCCATCAATCAATGCGAATATAAACACATTTGTAGTGGAGTAGTAGATAATTTCTTAATAGAAGATGTTTCTCTCTTTTGGATGTAATGAAAGGGAGAATATTGTCATGGAATTTTTTTATCTTCTAGGATATGCAGATCAACGGTGGTCATTGATTCAAAATAAAAAGAAGGATGAAGAAATAGATAACATGTAATATAGTGAATTTAAAGAAATTTTATTCAAAAATTAATTTTGGCATGAATAACGAGAGGGTATGGAAAGTAAGTTTCTATTTATGGGGGAAAAAGAGGCTGGGAATGTTGAAATGTATGAAGCTGACATCACAATGTTAGAAAGGCAAGCTACTAACTACATAAAAAACCTAAGGAATAAGATTGATATATTCTTTGATGGTTTAAATCCATTCATCTAATGGGAACTTGTATTCCAGTCTTTGTCATCATAGAAGTATAAAGTATCATGTCATATCATGATTGAAAAGGAATTATCTAATTTGTATGAATTTAAATGAAAGAAAGAGAATAAGAGGGATACCAAAAACTCTATAAAAGTAAATAAGGAAATGGGGAAGAAGGGAAGAGTTGACTTTCCACCTGATAGTAATTATGGGAATAAATAACCAGGTACATTCATAAAGGAAATGGACATCACTTACAAGTGTGGAGAAAATGCCATAAATCTCATGATTGTAAGAGAAAGAAAGCATCTTATAATGTTCAATTCTATAATGGTATGGATATGGGAAATTATGAAACTGAATGTCATAGAAATTAAGGAAACATTCCCTATAGAAGGTAAATTGAGAAGGCCAACATTTTGAGATCATAACAGATGAGCTTGAAGTTACTAATGATGTATTGGATGGTATATTAATCATTTTATCAAACATATACAATGAATTATTATTTTTTTGTTTCATCGCATACTTTTATATCATCCCGGTCATCAAAGAAATTTTTTCATTTACAAATTGATTTAATAAAGGAGTTGTCAGTCCAAACTCATAAGAGTGGTTTCATTGCAACAAATCTATGTCGATCATTCCCCTTTATGACACGTAAACATTAGTTAGTTATTGACCAGGTCATAATACCTATGATTGACTTTGATATAATTAATTTTATGTATTTTATTTCAAATTATGATGCGAAAATCTATTTCATGAAGAAAGAAGTTAAATGTTTTGAGAATAATGTAGAATACCTTATCATTAGAAAAGAAAAGTCATCATTTGTTTCTTATCTATATCCACCCCCAATATCTCTACTGTATTTAAATCTTAGTGGGGGGGAGAACAGAAAAAAAATTTGTGTGAGGAAAAAAACCTTCAAATTGAGGATGTTCCAATTTTTCAATAATATATTGATGTGTTTCCAGAGGATTTACCTATACATACTCTATAGTTGAAAGTTAATTTTTCAATTGAATTAATTCATGGTAAATTGCCTATATCAAAGAATCCTTATAGAATGGACACAATGGAATTAGTGGATCTAAAGAAACCACTAGAGGAGTTGATTAGTAAGGGGTTTATTCACTATAAGTGTTTCTCCATAAGGAACTCATATTCTTTTCATTAAGAATAAAGATAGATCTATGAGGCTATCCATTGACTGCAGAAGATCAATGATATTATGATAATTAAAAAGTATCCTCTTCCTCACAGTGATGGTTTATTTGATCATGTTCATGGAGCAAAATATTTTTTAAAGATTTACCTTCGATTTAGATATCATCAAATGCATGTGAGGAAGGATTATATTAAAATGACAACATTTTTAATAATGTATGGTAATTAAGAGTTTACCGTAATGCCTTTTGTACTAGCTAATGTAACCTCTTTTTTCTGGACATGATGAATATATTTTTCATGTTATATCTTGATGATTTCCTTTATTTTCATTAATGATATCTTTATATACTCTAAAATATACAGAGATCATGAGAATCACTTTCACATTATTATGATGAATCCAAAAAGAAACAAGTTATATGGAATATTTATCAAGTGTGAATTCTGGCCTCAAACAATTTATGTTCATGGTAATATTGCATTTATTGATGTATTCATTGTTGATACTTTTAATACAAAGATATTTCATGAATTTCATACACTAATGAACATTCCTGAGGAATGTAGTTTCATTGGTTTTGTAGGTTACTATGGGATTTTCGTTCAGAATTATGCCCAGTTAGCTTACTTGTTAACCAAGATTACATGTAAAGGTGTTTTGTTTGTATGGAAAAAGAATGTAAAGAATGTTTTGATGAATTTAATAGGATATTAGGGAATGATCCAATATTGACTATACCATCAAGAAGTGTTGGATTTGTGATTTATAGTGATGCATCAATGAAATGACATGTTTGTATCCATATGATGAATGATATAGTTATTTCCTATGAATCAAGGAAGTTAAAGACTCAATAAAAAACCATCCACCTCATGATATTGAGTTAGAATCTATAATCATTTCTCTGAAGATATGGAGACACTATCTCTATGGTTAATGATATGAGATATATACAGATCACGAGAGCTTTAAATATATCTTATCATAGAAAGAACTCATCATGATCCAATGGTGATGGCTCTAGCTACTCAAGGATTATGATTGTCCATTCACTAAAACATAGTGAAGGAAAATAACTTGGTAGATTCACTGAGAAGAAAGGATCATAGAGTTTCAATAAAATGAGAATCAACAAGGATCTTGTATACATGGATCTAGTGAGGATGGATATGGAAATTATGAAAGAAGATGAAACATCACCAATTTTTCAATCAATTTCCCAACCATATTTATTAGAAAGGATTAAAAGTACTCTGTATTCTGATGAGAATAATCAAAATAAAATTAAGGAAATGAATGATGAGAAGTTTCAAAACTTCATGTGTGATGTTGGAATTATGAAATTTGAGAAGATTCTATATGTTCCCTATATACTCAAGATAAAAAGGAATTATTTGGGTGATTCTCATAGTTAAAATTTCTCTATACACCCTATTAGCACTAATATGTATACAGATTTGAAGTAGCATTTCTGGTTGGACAAAATGAAGCAGAAACTATCTGATTATGTATCAAGATCACTAGTCTAAAATAAGTTAAGACAGAAAGACAACATTCCAAAGGAGTCATGAAACCTATTTCTATTAATACATGTAAATGGTATTATATCACCATGGATTTTGGCACAGGATTTCCAAAAAATCCAAGAATAATGATGTAAAATTGGTGATTTGTGATAGACTTACCAAATCTGTACATTTTCTCACTATAAGGGTGTATTTTACACTATAGGTCCTTGATCAGATCTATATTAATAAACTTGTATGACTTAATGAAGTACCTATCTAAATTGTTTCTAATATTTATCCATGATCTAAATTGAAATTCTGGAAAATAATCGAGAATTCTTTGGATACTGAGCTTAATTTGAGTAATGCTTACCACCCTCAAATAGACAAGCAATAAGAAAGGACAATCAAAATGTTAGATGAAAAGTAGAGATCATGCTCAATATATTTTCAAGGTATTTGTGATCATTATTTTCCATTGTTGGGTTTTTCCAACAAAATAATTTCCCTTCAAGTATTCATATAGCACCATCTCAAGTATTTTATAGAAAGAGATGTGGTACACCAACATGTTTAGATGAAGTTGGTGAAAGGAATATTGTCCACCTAGAGAATATATAGGAATTAACAGCAAAGGTAAATATTATTCAAACCCATAACAAAGAATCTCAAAGAAGAAAAAAGTGTTATGCTGCTAATCAAAGGAAGGATTTTTAATTTCAATTAGGAGATCATGTTTTCTTGAAAGTATCTTTATATAAGGGTTTTATAATTTTTTGGAAGAGAGGAAAACAGGGCCCAAGGTACATTGTTTATTTTAAAATTCTGGAGAGAGTGGGAGTTGTGGCTCATCGTTAGGAAATGCCAAATAACCTTTATAAAGTATATAGTGTGTTCTACATCTCATTATTAATAAAATATATGCCTAACCCAATACATGTACTCACTTTTTAAGGAATAGAAAGTAACATGGCTTATCTTACTCTGAAGATCCTATCCAGATTCTAGAAACTATATAACACGTTTTGAGTAATCAGACGACTCAGCTGGTAAAGGTACATTGGAAAAATTTGAAAATTTAGGAGAAATTGTTGGAAATTGAGGAATTTATGATGAAGAACTACCCAAAACATTTAATGAGATAACATTCTAGAAATTCTGAGCATGAAATTTTTATAGGAGGGGAGAGTGTAAGGACCCCCGAATTCTATCAATGATATTTCCCTTCTTATGTTTATTTTACCAAGTATAAATCACATAATACCACATATATAACAAAATAAAGACTTTGTAAATTAATAATGAATGAAATAATAGGTATTTTTATAACATAAGGAACAAATACCAATGAAATAGAAACTTAGCCTTAGGAATAGTAATATGACCCTTATGAATAGTAAAATGGATAAATGAATTGTAACCTAACCCAAGAAAGTATTAATAAAATTTAGGCATCTCATATGTGAATTTATGATATAATTATATCATAGTTTACGTAAATAAATATTTTCAAAATTATTAATTATGTGTCAGTATTTTTGAATGTCATAAAAATTAAATTACAATTTTATTATTAATAAATTTATTGAAAAGAAAATAAATTTTCTTAAAATGTATAGATAAATTAACATTTTTTAATATAATGATTTTAGGATAATTATATGTGACTGTGGTTAGTTTTTTCAGAGTGTTATGAGATCTGTTTTAAATTTAAAATCTTTATTTTTTCGGTAAATAATGATTTTTGAACAAAATTAAATTTCACATATATAGAAAATTATTTGGATAAAATGGATTACATTTTAGAATTATAAGTGTCTAAAAATGGTTATGGAAAATTTGAGGTATTTTTCCAAAATAGTTTAATTTTTGGTGATTAGTGAAATATAATAATTTATAGTATTTAAATTATAATAAAAGTACATGAACTAAAAACATCATGAATGATATAACAACCCAAATATAGAACATGAATTGATTAGATTAATATATTTTATGATAATTCACCAATATTCATAGTAATGATACAAAATAATATACCAATGAATAAGATATTCAAAAATGGCACCTCTCATCAACTATAAATTCCAACCCTCACCCCCACTTCCCCTCACGCATCTAAACATTCAATCATGTCAATCAAATTCAAACTTATCTCCCATACCCTCTCCCCCACATTATAGAGCTCATTGTTCTAAAAAAAGACCAAAAATCATTCCCCTAAAGAGGTTCCCAAGGACGACAATTCAAGAGGTAAACCCTCTTTCTTTTTCTTCAAATTTCATTTAAATTTTATTTCTTTTATTATCCTCTCCTAATCTCCTATATCCAAATGATATTGATTAATCCAGTATCATCTATATACAATAATTATATCATGTTAATGTACTATTCATTGTCACTATTCTTATTATCTCTATTTTATTTTTAAAATGAAATCATCATCCTGGAGGTGCCGAATTTCAAACTTCATGGACAACAGACTTTTCTTCTTCAATTTATCCTTCAAGAATGGTCATGAAACCATTTTTTTTGAAATAGAATATCATAAATGTTTTATATATTAATTAATGTTCTTATAACCCTCATATATACATGATATTAAATAATAAAACAAAAGTACTTCATTGTGATTGAAAATTCTCTAAAATTAAGTTAAATTATTATCATTAACATGATATTTAATGATTCGTCTTTATATATGTAATAATAATAATAAATAATACAAATTAAACTAATGGGTTTTTATTAATAACAATTATAGATAATTATACACATTTTACAAGAACTCCATCACTTATAATCAAGCGAACCGCTCATGAAAATCAAGGAAACAAACACTCTAGAATGATGGAATTCAATCTTATAACTTATAAAAAAGGTCATAAATGAACATATTAAAATTATAATAAACTATATATATTTATAATAGGTCATTAATTAAATAATTAATGAGTCTAATTTCATATTCAAGGGTATTATATCCAAGTGAAGAACACATGAGACATAAGGTAAGGGTTTCTACCTGAACATCCATTTTCATTTGGGTTATTATTTTCCTCTCTTTACCACAATTAAATTCTTAATTATTCTTATGTAATCCTAATAAATTATATGTGAATTATATATATATATACTAAACTGAATCCTTCATTCAATCATGGGGAGTTACATGTTATAAAATAATCATTCTCAAATTCTTTTTAATAAACAAACTCGATTCAAGGGAACTTCTCGAATTCATTCCTATTTTCAAGTGTAGTATATAATCCATTTTAAGCCACATTTATTTTTCTAAAATCACTATTTTTATTATGAAAAAACTATCATAGTTCAATTCTTTTTTTAAATGAATATTTTTTCAAAATAACTCTTCTTTACAAAGTAAAATAGTATTTCTCTTAATAATTACTTGATGATTTTATAAGATTATTTTTCATCTAATTAAAAACTCTTGTTGATTATTATGTTTAATTGGTATTAATATTCGATGATATAATCTACCATATTTTATTTAATGGTTTATGATTAGTTTGACTGTGGATGTTCAATCTTCATACCATTCACCAGATTAATCTGGATGGTTAGTGTTTTTGTTTATTGATTTGGGAAAATTATGTACATTTCATATGTTAGTTTCAATATGTATTTATATATGGATTATGTTTCACCCCATTAATATGATGAGTTAATTGGACTATTTAATTTTTGGGTGGGTCCTGTTATAGTGTCTCAGTGCATCAGTAGGTCTCATGGGACAAACTAGTTTTGGTTTTAACCCGTTTATGTATGTTCTTGGCATGATGCATTGAAAATATGGTTATTATGTCCCACATAATTAATTCCCTCATTATGTAAATAGTAATTTATATTCCATGTGGTTATTTGACTAGTATAAAACCCATGTTTATGTTTCATTATATCATTATTTAAATATCTTTTCTTCTTATGATATTATGTTCAAGATTATGTTTTAATGGAATGTGTACTTTTATTTATTAATCAAGACTTATTATTTATTATTATATTGTATTACTTGCCCTAATTGAGAATCTAATCTCACCCATTTCCAATATTTTATTTTTCCACAATATGTCAATGTGAATATTAATAATTACTTACATGGATAATCTAGAAGTTATGGATGTTTCCAATGGAATATCTATATTGTTTTTCCATTCAAATTTGTAATGTTAAACATAGGTACGTGCCAGGTTTACCAAACTAATAAACTATTTTGTCCTTCTAGACACTAGTTCCATTTTTATTAATCCAATGAAATGAATTAATGAACCAGCTCTCAAAAACTACTATCATGGACTTTATACTTTTTTATATAGAGTGTTAAGTTCCTATTATAGAGGAATACTCCGTTTAATTTTAAACTTGAATCCACATTGAACGATAACCATGTCATTTGAATAATTAGTTTCATTTATGTTTATAATCATATATATATATATCATGTTCTATTAAGATACATAATCATTCCAAATTTATAATAATCACACACCTTATAAATTTCATATGGAACATCATGTTTATACATCATGTACATTACATTCAGCATCAGGATGTAACAGGTAAAATAAATGATTCTATTAAATGAAACACACTTACTAATTTATATATGTACTTGGATCATAAATTATTATTGTAATTTAGGTAACCAATGAACTAATGTTTATTCGGTTCATATAACTAGTGGGTCTAGATTTGAAAACATTTTATAATTATTTAATTAAGGTTTCATCATAGATCTATATGGTAAAAACCCATTTAAATTGATGCAGTGAATAAAATTAATTAAACTAATCTATTTCAAAAAGAAATGTTATCACATTTCAAATACCTTACAACCAAGTCACTAACATTATATAGAAGGAAATGAATGCAGTAAGTAGATGTCATGTGGAATAATGCATGACATATGAATCCAAAAGTTCCTATAATGATGCATGAGATGATACCTCCATGTATTACCAAGACAAGTAATAATAAATACATAATAATAATATCAACAAAAATAACATCATAAAACATGTTCCCCACCCAACAGTGAAATGAGTACAACTAAAACATGCCCTACCCAAAAATAGAAATATCCCAAACTCGGTAATTTGGGTTTCCCCTATACAATTGTCATCTAATCCCAAGAATATGATCATTTCTAATTTTCTTCATATCCTAAAATCCTACATAATACCCAAAAAATACGAAAAAAGAAGAATGAAATGTTCTCTAATACCAATTTTTAGTATCCCAACCTTGGAGCCACTAAACGGTTCCCCAAGATAGTGGGTCACATGTCCTCAAGTGATCCCCCATATTCCAGATATTTCTAACATATAGTGAGGGACTATTTTGGTATGGAGTGAATAATATACCATCTTATATCATAGTAGCATAATGGTAACAATAAATAAAAATTAATAGTGGAATAATTATATAATTGATAGCACAAAATAAAAAAGTACAATAATTATCAACAGAAGAAAAAAATCCAAGAAACATTAAAATTAATCATGACATATGATGACTCATTTAAAAAATGATGCCATGTGATGCTGATGTATAAAAATGGGGAGTACAGGGTATTCAAATCACAAGAATATATAAAATTATATATAAAAGTAAAAAATTATCAAAATATATATCCACTAATAATGGTAGCATATGATCAATCCTCTCCTATCATTCTCCCTTGTTATAAGAAAATGAAATCAAGCATCCAAGACCTTCTTCATGGCCTTGGCCCAACTTCTATCCATAAGGTATGTCTGAGTACTAATAGATGGCTTGAACAGGGTGTGAGATAAACTCTATAGTCCACCACCAACTGTTTCTAGAATCACTTAGTCAGTGTGTATAGAATAGTAGTGTGTAGGTATAAAAATTAATAATCAATGCTGAAATCTATAAATTGGTGAACATGGGATCCTACAGGCCACCTAACTAACTCTAGATACATTAGTGTAGGATGAGATAACATTGACCTCAGTTTACCATATGCATGTAGTTATAAATAATAATACATAATATTAATATATTTATATATGATATATATGTTATGAATATATAGGAATATACATATATACTAGGTTATGGTTGTACATGGGGTGTAACATAGGAATCCATGCACAGTGAATTAAGCTATAGGCTTCAACAAGGGTACTACAGTTGAATCTCATAATAGTGTGAGTTGTAATGACAGTCACTTGAGATAGTGGTGTGTGTCATCATTACCAACACCTAATACAATGGAATATGGAAAGATATGCCCATCACTCAATAAAACAGTGTGAGACACAATACCCAACACCAATCATAAGGTAGTGTGAACCACCTTTCTCAAAAGATCCCATAACCGCTGTCCCTGACCAATATCCTTGGTCAAATCATAATAATAATAAGGAATTACTCTTTAAACAACTATATTAAATTAACATAATATATGCATGGGTTCACCTAATTATATAATTCATTATCAACTGAAACATATGATATAGTGTTACCTATATATTCATCTAATTAATTTTAAATAATTATACACACACACACACATGTATATATATATATATATATTTCAAGGTAAATCAAGCTTAAGGTCAGGAAAAACGACTTTTGTGGTGGTTTGGTCAGTTATATATTTTACTCAAGGGGATAAAATCATTCAACACACTCAAAGGGGTGGAAAAAAATTATGTATACATCTTCTAAATAATTTATCATGGATATATGGCTATATCATAACAAGGTTCAATTAATTTTTTTAAAAAAATAAATTTTAAGGTATCAGGATGAAGTGTACAACATGAAACAAAATAAATAATGCTCTAAAAACATCAAAATTTAGGGAAATTTAGTATATCACCTACCTTATTCCCATGGATGACTCCTTGTCCAGTATCGGATTCAGGTATGGAGTATAATAGAGTAAAATGGAATAATAGTCAATATCCAAGAGAATATGTCATATTAGCTTTCAATAAAATACATTAGTGTATTAAAACATAAAGAATGGAAGAAAAAGGATTTGGGATCTTGCCCATATCTATCAAATTCATTTGAAATATAAGGAAATATATTTTGGAAATAGGATAAATAAAAAGTCCTAGGTGAGGGCTTTGGAGAGATCTCATGAGAGGTGAGGAGGTTGTGCATTCGCTAGAGTAGAGAAAGAGGAGGATGGTTTATAAAATCTTATAAGGAAAATTGTAATTTACTCTTTATTAAATGGTTGCAAGGATTGGAGGCATGGTTGGAAAAACAGTGTGCCAACCATTTTTTAGCTACTACTAATTTAACCCCCTCGCACGAGATAGGTGAAAAGTTTTACTAACCATGTGAAAATAATAAAAAATTCCTCTTTCATCAGTCTCAAAAAAAAACCACATGGACATGCATCCCAGGTCTCATAGTTTCTTCTAACATTGGTCCCTTTTACAGCCCTCCATAACACTCCATATGGTTTGGCTAACAGTTCAAAGAGGATTGTATAGTTTCTACTATTTTTTGGCCTGTCTATTTCATCCAAATTTCAGGGATATAGGATCTGATAAACACCCAAACACCTTCATAAACACCATGAATTCATTGGGCACACTTATTTGGAGATAACTGTGGAATTTAAACCAAAAAACAATGATACATACATAGGTAAAATCTCCAGGGTGTTTAATATATCACAGTATAAGAGGAACCCAAAAAAGACACTCAAGAAGACAAAAAAGGCCCCAAATCTCATAACCCTAAAGCAACAACGACTATAAATTTTTCACTAGATCCAATATCTAAATTCAAATTCCAATATAAGGTATCAAGAGGCCTCATTAAAAATTTGTGACATCATTTCTCTACATGTGTCTAAATATATGACATGTATAAACACAGAATAATGTCTAATTAGGAGGTGAGTCTAAACTCTATAGTTTTTCCCCAATGACTTCCCAACTCATGCCAATACATAGTAACTTGTTATCACATTTTAAAAAACAGCTTCAAGTAGTAAAATTAGATCATTTCAAAGACAAAAACTAGTTTTATAAGGAAAAAATAATAAAATCCCAAAATAATTTCATATTTGATTTGGAATATTCATTTCCATGTTTTAAAAAAACCACACACTCAAACAAGCTTGGGAATACCATTGATGGTGGATCATCACATCCATAATCTATCCCATTTAGTATTGGTATATCACAACCATTTTTGATCCCATAAAATCACAAAAATCCATTTATACCAATACCATGAAAATTTATTTCAATCAATAAATATAATTTTTTAATCATTTTAGGAAATACATTAGATACACGAAACTAAAAGATAATTCTAAATCGTCATTTTTAATTGAAAACAATGTGGTTTTACAAAAACAAATAAAAATTCCACAAATTACATGAAAATAAAAAAATATTTCCATTAAGAACCACACCATGTTTTCACATCCATTTCATGAAAATAAAATACAAAAAGCTACAAAATAAATTTTTAAATCATGTGGATTCAAGAGAGAATCCACCTACATCGGAAATGTCGGAAAAAAAAGAACGACACCACAAAATCAGATGATATGATCAAAACACACATTCCAATTACTATATCCAATAAGATTTAATTATAAAACCATTTACAACACAATGATATATCCATTATATTCTAGATATATGGTTCATAGAGAGTGAGAGAGAATAAAATTGCTTCTATGAAAAATGAAGATGATAAGGCACTTATCGATGAATTTGAGCCACCAATTACATTTGATTCACATACAGATCACTCCTAGATAGAAGGGAGTGTTATATCATGCCTTTAGTGAAAAAGGAATTCGTGTTATTGGAGGATTAGGGAAAATTGAGGGTCAAAGTGGATAATTCAGATTATATACACATTTTAAGGAGTGAAACCTACACACTTCATGGTTAGGCTACACGGTTTGGAAAACCATGCACCAACCATGTTTTGATACTATATTAGGGACACACCTCGTATAGTTGGCTTACACAGTTAAGAAGACAATGTGTCAATCATGATTTTGTCTCTATTTCAAGATGCACAGTTCCTCTTAGTAATTGGTATAATTTTTCTATATCATGTACCAACCATACACCTACCCAGTGTCCACTATCTTCCCTTGAACTATTACATGGAGATGTTGTATGGTTTATAATAACCATGAACAAACCGTTAGCCTCTAGAAATGCCTCCAAAACATACCAAAACACATCAGAACCTCAAAAAACTCAAAAATTATATAGACTTAGAATATATAAATAAAGAGTAATTTATTTTAAACTAGGGGTTCTACACATTAGATATCTTATATTTGAACTATTTTATTTTTTCCACTTCATGGTACATATAAATAACCTAAAATGTTCATAAAAACTCTAAAAAATAGTATATATAAATCCCACATCAATTTAAGAGTTATCCTATGATAATAATGAAAAAAACAAATTATGTGGGTATTCCAAAATAGCAATCTTCCAGCATGAAAAAAATTACCATATATTTACATATTTTGAAATTTACATTCTGGACCATATTTTTCACATTGAATGAGATATTTTTCCTTCACGATTCATCAACCACAAATGAAAAATTTCACTATATGTGGTATTTCTTTATCACTATTTTCAAGGAACTTTTAATTTTAAAATCCTACTTATATTTTTTAAAATTAATGAATATCTATTACCAAATATGTGAGGGAATTGTGTATATGGTGTAATGACATCCCAATCAATATTTTGTGCATGTGAAATTCCTTAAACTATAGAAGTAAATAATTTATGATGATTACCACTAAGTGGTGGATTCTTATCTATCAAAGGAACCTTAGTAGGTATATTACCCACATCATCCTCTCTACATCATCTCCCAATGCATCACCAAATACATCCTTATTTGATAAAGTTCCATTCATTAAATTAAGAGCATAGATAAAAATTTTCCAGGAAATTACATCGAAATATTGAAAATCATTGTCATAATTTATTTCTATTACCAGATTCATATGAGAAGGAAATGAATGAGTGTTATGGATGACCAAATTAAACAGATCTCATGTAACTTAGTTTTGTAGTAATAGGTTTTACCTCCTCAATATCAGAAATAATCACTTATAATTCGATTAGAAAATTTCTATATTATTTATTAAATAATGATGATGCATACATTAAATCTGTATCATCGACCAGAGGATACTCAGTGTTTCATATACCAGACAGAAAACTAAATCAAAATTTTTGATTAGTATAAATTAACTCAACATTACAGTACATTGACACATACATGATTGACATGTAAAATTTGTTAATAAAAAATTATATATTATGTCTTGAAATATTAAATTATTTAATTGGTTATGATTAAATAATTATGACTTGATATTAACAATTTTATATGGATTGGATTATCATTATTTCATAAATCATCCAAAATAAAAGGGAGAACTCATGAAGCCACTATTATCTCAATTTCAGCAACTGTCAGTCTCTTTTCAGGCATGGTGTAAAAATCCATCTTCAAATAGAAATACTTATTATCAAACACCCTATTATTATAATGTTACTCACATGAAATTTATGGGACCTATGGGGGTTGGATACATAACATGTTTTATTCGTATATGTAGTTCCTTGAATACATAGAGATAGGGATAACACATTGGTCATAAATGAGTAAAATAAAATAAAATAATTACAAATTATATTATAGGAATAACATGAAATGAAATTTCAATCCTATATTGGGTATTAATATCATGATCATTAAATTTTTACAAATAATATAACCATATATAATAAATAAAACATCCAATTTATATCAAATGATATACTGGCATCTCAAGATCAGTTATCATTCAAGAATACTAACATATTTTTTTAAGAAAATTTTTATATTCCACATATTGTATCATTACCTATAATTATATCTAATAAATAATATATATATATATATATATATATACACATCAACTTATATTGGCACTTTCATGAATATTTGTTAATATTTTAAGTTGGAAACTATAGCTAAAACCCCGATCAATATTAATAACTTCACTATGGAAGTATATTGAAGGTGAGATGACTACCTAGAAAAAATTAATAAAATTTTATATATACACATCTTTAAAATGAAATTTAGAAATATTTTTGGATTGTTCTATCATAATTTTATAGACCAGCCAAATATTGGGGGGATCACATGGATCCCTTATTATCACCAATTTCAGTAAAAATTAGTCTCCATTCAAAAGAAAAACCTCTTGTCAAAAGTCTTTTTATTATAATGTTACTCACATGAAATTGAGGGGGTATAGGGGTATAAGATGCTTAGAATTTGTGCACGAACATGATGGTACTTACATAATTAGAAAAAACGGAGGAAATAGAGGTTATGAACAAGGAATTGAAAATAAAATTATTATGAATTATATAACCACATACCCAAAAAAAGACATGCAATTTTAAACATACATTGGTTGGTCATCTCATGATCATTCATCACAAAATACTCTTAACATGTTTTTCCAGATACTTATTATGTTCTATAGATTATTGATTTGGATATTACTATATCTAATATAAATAAATATCTACAAATGTATCCATATATTTATATTATCTTCTTTTAAGAAATTTAACATTTCAATGACTGTATATATATATATAGTTAGATTCACTATATTTACCTATGATCATTAAATATTATAATTAAAATTTATTTTAAAATATATATAATATATTGTAATATATGCATATTAGTATATTAAAATAATATAACATATATGTATATAAATATAAAGATATTCAACTTTATTTTTCTAGTATTTTAGAATATAATTAAATATAATTTTTTAAAAAATTATAGTTTCATAAAAATAAATTTTCTTAATTTATATATAAATGTTAAAAATATTATTAACAATAAAGTTTATAAAATTTAATTAAAAAAAGTAATATAATTTACACTTACACATCCAATTAAATTTTGTAAGCATATATAACATGAAATTTTATAAAATTACATCTGTATATATAATTTTTTTACATATTAATATTATAAATAATTTAACTAACCAAATTTTATACAATGTGACATGGAATAAAAAGTATATATAATTAATAAAATTAAAAATTATTATTCATAGTAATATTTTTTGTTCCATTATCAAAAATAATATATATATATATATATAATATTGTTAAATAAATATAAATATAATCTAAAAGCCTGAAGGCCTTATACTTTTATTTATTTTTGGATAATCCCCATTTTAGGGTTGAGGGGGAACCCTAACATGAACTATAGGCGTATAGGCAAAAGGAACTTACATGATCTGAAGTCCTAGAGGAATAAGGCCCAGAACATGATCTCCAAAGGCCCGAGAACTGACAATATATTTTGAACATCCCCTCCCCATCATCTTTAATATTTTAAGGTGACTATATCCCCACCTAACATTATAGATCAGATAACATTTCCCCACATAGAGCTGTATGGATCCCTGGTGGGATTGAAAGATCCATTCCATCTCATTCATCCAATACGGTTAGATCTACTCTAGTGGATGATACATTCTCTAAATCCACTATTATATCTTTCTCCTATGTGTTTTTCTCGGGCATCTTCTTATTATTTGAGGCCTAGAGACCTAGTGGCCCAAAGGCCAATGGTGGCCTGAAGGCCGTGTGGCCCTAATACCTTTTTGGTCACCCAAAATCCCAGTTGACCATAGGTCATGGTCACCCAAAGGCCATGAGACCTATAGGCACAAACTGGTGCCCGAAGGCCAAAACTAGATGAATAGTTTCGGCTGTTACAGTATCGCACATTAAAATCTACAATACTGCTACATTAACCCAGAAATTCACCACTATACAGATTTGAACATCAGTCTTTTTTATGCTAAAATCATACTATAGAACTCAAGTACAATTTATCTAGAAAATAAGTTTAAATATAATACATAATATAACTATTATATTTTATGAATAATTATTTGTTATATATTTTTTTGAGAATATTTATTTAGATTCACATTATTTACCTATGTGTATATAATTTCATAATTTAAATTTTTTTAAAATAAATATAATATATATTAATATATAAATACAAATCTATCCAACTCTAGTTAGTCACAATTAAATTTAAAAATATTTATATTTTTAAATAATAATAATTGAAAAAAATTTAATTATATTATATATATTTAATTTGAATTACGTTAAGAAAACATTTCAATTTCATAAATCATTCAATTTATATTAAATCGTACTGAAAACAAGTACTCATACATAAATAAAATCATTCAAAAAAAAGTATATACTTTCATACATCCATTAATCCATACATCCATACATCCATACATGCATACAAATTAAATAAATAAGTTATACAAGAAAATAAAAAAAATTGAAAATTAAAAAATCTAAATTGATGTTTTATTATTTTAAAATCCATAAATATATGTCAAGAAATAAACCTAAAAGATCTTTGCAACAAAATACAGAGCATAACAGTTGAAAATTGAGTGTTCGAGGCCTCTATTTATTGTTTATGATTTGTATGTGGTCTGAACCTCACTATGTGCACATAGCTGCTCCTCATACTCTAAGTCTAATGATGAAGACCCTCCAGAAGTTCCCATCAATCCTGGAATTGAAGATGATCCAATAAAATTATAACTACCATGGTTCAATCAAGACAGATACCAAACACCCCACCCTTCTTGAAATTATACCGCGTTTCCATCTTATATGCTATGTTATCTATTCCTGCCACACTGGTGGCCTAACTCTTAGTGTCAGCCTGACTCTCATCCTGTTTCTGAAAATTTATAGCCTCAAATGTCTCTTTTAATTGTAATTTGATATTAATATAGTTAAAATATTATTTTTAGTAAATTTTGAAACTCCAAAAAAAATATTAAACACAATCTGATATCAGAAACCACCCAAAATCTCTCAAGTGACATGATCATTATAAATCCTCTTATATAAGTAGAATTACATAATTTCAGGATGTTAAAATGATTATATGAGTATAAAATAAGAAAATTCATAGTTAATATTATTTAAAATATAAAATATTACTTATAATATTTCGTCATTTTGTATTGAATGTACGATGCCTAACTCGATTGTCACCTCCTGCATCCCTCGGTTCTGCTAACAAAATGATTCCCACTTCTGAAGACTATCTCCCATCCATTTGAACATAATCAATCCAAAACCTAATATGGTATGTAACTTGGTTAGTGTGTGCATCGAAACTGAGCAAAATACGCTACCCCTGCTTTCTTCATGGTTGTCCACCTCAGATTGTGCAAAGAATGACAAGAATAATTACACAAAAAGACCTCCCATGACCCCAGGATAGAAGCCAACATGCTATCATCGATGAGAGACCATAAACCCTCAAATAATTAATAATTGAAAATTAATAACTAAATAAATTTCAAAATAACTATTATTTTTTTAATGTACCTTCCAAGGATCAATCATCCAGTGTTGAACGTCAATGGGAATCTGATCCCACATCCCCCCAATGCTCTAAAAAAATAGTTCCAAATAATAGTACGTCACGTTCCAACATATATGTGTGTATTTTAATTTAAAAAATGAAAAAAATAATGAGAAAATTAGTACAAAAATTAACTAATGAATGGTAATGAAAAATATCGAGAATAAAAAACACAACATACCTCTATGTGTGTGAATCAAACTAAGGACATAGAGGTCACTTGGGAATGGGGTTTAAAAAATCAATCTCAAAGACCTTAAACCCATTGATTCAAGGCTTGAACTCTAGAAACCTTTGGGTTAGATGCTATATCATTGAGAAATAACATGGTATTAAAACATCCCTAAGGCTACAAAAGATATCATCGTAAGTCTAATCAACCATCCGAAACACAAAACAAAATGTTGCTAGAAAATAATTGAAAATGATTAATATATATATATAGATTATATAAATAATATGTAAAAGTTTCATTATTCTTCTTCAGCCTTATATTCATATTAAAAGGTGTCAACATATTTATCTTCCTCCTTGGTATAATCAATTTTCATAGTTGTTTCATCATCATCACCACTTTTAAATTAATATTCATTTATTAAATCATCAAAATCATTGCCACCATAGACCTCTAATAGTGGGGTTTCATCATTCATATTTGTGTGTATTAATTTAAAATATGTATTTGGAGTTGTGAAATGAAAAATTTAAACTCCTTTAACTTCCGTAGAACCAGATTAACATTTCATAAACTAATTTTCACATGAATTCATTTTTATAATTCCCCACAAATTATTTTACTCTATTCATGTAGCACGATAATAGGCATAATATATTTAGTGTTCTTGATGACCCAATAAAAATTGTGCATTTACATCATGAATGATTTTATAATTAATATCAATTATTACATGGAATAGATGAATGTATAATCCTCTATCAGTAAAAACCAATGACATTAAAAATATTTCATAATTCTTTCCCAGATAACACAACTCAATCATTTCATTGATCACACCAGAAAAGTCAACTTCACTCATTCTATGATGAGATCCTCTCTAGAAAACAACACTATTCGTTTTTTTGATTCACCATATGCAAATTTATGAAATTGAAAAACATTCACCATATATAAATTATATGATTTAACCATTTTTGATTGTGGATTTCTAGATACCCATAATAAATTATTACTTTTATAATAATGTTGTGATACATGAAAATTTGAAAACAAATTAACAATATAAAATTTAACAAATTTATTTCATATGTTAATCTATAAATTATTTACATTTTTTGTGATTTGAGCTAGTAGGATGATATTTTTTGTCAACTATCTTTAGGAGAAACTGTTTTATTTTTTAGAAATTATTTCTTGATATGATCATCATATAATAATAAAAAAATATTTCATTTATTTAATTTAAAAAATAAATAATATAATACAATAGCACTAACTTTACACATATTATAATTTCGTCATGGTTGATTTCAACATATATTTGAGTCATGTGATGTTCATCATCTGAAAGACACAATTCATGGACTCCACCGACTCCATGTTCATGATGATTAAAAAATGATTATTGAATTTTCATTTCAACATCAAAATTTACCTCATTATGACCCATTGGATTATGTTTTGAAGGATATTTAGGTTTGAACTAAATAGAGTAGAAAAAATATCCTCCTCTCAATAAGGTTCTATAATTGACCCTTCAACTAGTGATTTATTACATACCTTTTTCATCATTTTCTATATACATATCTAATGTGGATACATCGATCAGAACTGTTCTACCCATCCACATTTTACTTTATGTGGAAACTTTAATATTAAATGTTCCATTTTATGAATGATAGATAGTGGATTTTTTTCATATTTATAGAAAAATTATTACAACATAGTCTTAAATTATACCTATTGCTTCATTGTCTATTGTTACTACACAAATATCTCATATAAAATTTGATATTTCTATTATTTCATCATAGATCGAAGATTTAAATAAACCTCTAAATATAATTTGTAGATGTATCTCTAATATAACATGGAAATAATGATTTTTAATCTAGTAATATGACTTTTTATGACACATCTACCAAAATTGGAAACATAATAATTAGGTGGTATCAAATATGAAATAAACTAACTATATAATAATTTATTTTCATTGGAAAGTGTATAAGTTTTTTTGGGCTACATTATCATCTGTGATATGTAATTTTCAATCAAATAAGATATAGTTTCCTAAAAATTTGGGAAATATCTAATCATGCCTTTAAATTATCTTTTGTCTCACTAGTTCTGTCCAAAAATGAATAAATTATATTACCAAAATAGTTATTTTCAATATGCATGACATCCACTATGTGACGGACCAACCAATCAGACCTATACAGACTAACCAAAGGATACTTCCATATGCTTTTTCCAACAGAATAACTTAAAATTTGAGCTTGGGGCTTTGGTTCTATTGCACTAAAACCCAGAATTATTCACCTTCGTGAATGGAACAATATATTCAATCCTTTTGAAGTGGGAAACTCTACAACTCATGTTTGGGTTCGAGTTTATAGATTAAATTTGATTCTGTGGCATCCCAAAATTTTATATGATATTTCAATGTCTATTGGAATTCCAATTAAAATCGACTAGGAAACGGAAGTTTCTCACTTTGGACACTTTTCTAGCTTCTTGGTTGAATTTTAACTGGGTTCTACTCTTGTGGACAAGGTAATGATTTC
Organism: Viscum album; assembly: GCA_963277665.1. NCBI lineage: Eukaryota > Viridiplantae > Streptophyta > Magnoliopsida > Santalales > Viscaceae > Viscum > Viscum album. The sequence goes on along the minus strand of OY728120.1, from coordinate 1,058,874,959 downwards.
CACAAAGGAGGACATCATTGATTTTAAGATCATTTATGAAAAAATGCCCAAATTTTTCAAATATTGTATTGTGATTGGTCATGATCAATCTACATGTAGGTGCTCCATTGTTTGTAGCTTCTGTGATCTATAGGGACATGATGCAAATAATTTTTCTAGGAAACAAAAAACCACACAGGATCAAAAGACTGTTGAGAGCAACACACATTTGGAAGAAATGAATGATATTGTGCCTAAGGAAGTAAATAAATCTACAGGTGATGAGAAAGGGGTTATCTTATGAAATAAATCTTGGGATGGCATCTTTTCCACGGAAAAGAATTCTTGCAATGACAAAATTGCATTAAGTAGTGCTAATGATTTGATAGTTGATCAAATGGTTAAAGATAATACTCAAAAAGAGATTGATCATCAACTTTCATAGGAATGAATGGTAAGTTTAGGTGACCTAAAGGGAAAGAAAAATTTGGATACTGACTCTTCTGTCATTTCTAAAAAATTTCATGCAACCCCAAAATTGTTTGTGGATAAAGATGGTTTTTAGCTTGTTTCCTATAAAAATAAAAATTCTCCAGTTATTCCTCCAATGGTGGATGAGCAGGTTACTATAAGTAATCTTCCTCCCCCATCTGACCAAAATTTTAATGGTGTCGATAAGTCATAGGTCACTATCCTGGTAAAAGCTGAAGAGTTAATGCAGTAAAAGATTATTTCTACATCTGAAGCAATTGAAGATAAAGAGGAGATGAATATAGTGGCACATGGAGTCTCTCTGGATTAAAGTAAGGAAGACATCTCAGATGATAGCACAGATGTTGAAACATTACTACAATGAATTCAGTATATAACCTCAAATAGGGGGAGAGCAGGAGGTCGGGGGTGCAGTCGAGGTAGAGCGGGATGACTTGTTCTTCAAGAGGAGGAAATAAAAATCATGAAAATATTGATGAAAAAGATAGGCAGTTAACTGTTTATTGTGGACTTTTATAATTTTAACTCGTGTACTCTCTTAGACATTTCCTTTAATTGTTTTGAATATAATTGGTGCAACCTATAACCTTTTCAAAAAAATAAACAAATAGTCAATCGAAATGTAATGGGAGGTAATAAAGAGGGAATTTATTTTAAATCAATTACTAACATCACTTCTGGAGGTCCATATTTTTCAAATGTACATTTTCGGAAATGGTTTTTGTTCCTTTGGAATGGATGATCAATATAAATAAATCTATGAAATTAATTGAATTAATAAGGTTTTATCACATTAATAATCATAAAATCATTTCTTTCATTGATACAATAATTACATGATTTTGGACTATGTGTAATCCCACTAGATAACATGTCATATGTATGGAAGTCAAAAAATTTCCACTTTAATGAAACTTTCATTAGGAAAATTTTTTTCGATAAAATTTCATACGTAATTACAACATTACTCCAAAATAAACATAACTCACCAAAAAATGGATTTAAATAAACATTGATTTTCTTTTTTGCATGTCTTAGAATTAATAGTGTCAAAACGATATATGGCACATTCGACAACATCCAAGGATATAAGTTGTATGGGGTTATAAGGATGGTCCAACAAGAATATTGACTACCTTAAGAACCAAATGGATATAAACCATTAGTAGAAAAACCTAATCTTCCATTTCATTCATTTTAATAAAATGATAGATTAACGGGTCAAAATGTTTCCATTAATCACCATCACAAGGATGGTTTTAGACATTAAATCTTGAATTATTGGTTTTTTACCCTACCATCAATGAAAATATGTTATGGTACATAAATAAATACAGCAATCTAGGTGTAATTGGGAAATATATCAATAGTATGGATCGAATTTATCCTAATTCCCCGTGTTATGCCTCTTTATACCTCGATTTTCTAGAGTAGGACAAATAACTAACGACTCATTTTCACCATAATATTAGATTCAATCATTTGAATATGCATGAATATTCTGATAACTATGACAACATTTACTAATTTTCCACTTTATCTCATATACATTTGTTGGAAACACATTTCTTTGAGGTAAGAGTGTATTAACCAAATAGAATGTATTATTAAAACAACTATTTGATATTCCATTATCAGATTTAATAGTCATTAAATTTTCAACATCTTTAAATATTCTTTTCATATAACATGGATATGAATCAACCATAATAGACATCAGAAACTCATACAATTGACATGGTTATAACTCATGAGTGAAAACGAAATCATCTTAATATTCAATTTTTAAAAAAAAAATAGTCCAAGAACATCATGTACTTAATATTTAAACCGTGATGTTTCTGGAACCAAATTATTAGTATTTTCTCTAGAACTGTGTGAAACATGTTGATATCAAAAAAACATAATATTCTCGAAAAAAACCATAATAGATGACCCCAACATTGTCAAATGTTTCAAACCACCTCCGATCATGTTTCTTACATGGACACCCAATTGTCCCTTCTAAAATAAATTCTGTTTTTGATGATTTAAATGACAAAAAATATTCTACACCCTCAATATATAATAGATTTATATGAGAACTGTTTGGATTAAATAGATGATTTATCCAATAGTAATAATGTAATAAAGACAATTATCAACATCCTTGTTCCTCATTTCACTTATAAATATAAAATAAAAAATTTATTTCTGATTAATTTCATACAATAAAAAGATGATCCAAAAATGTTATAAAATTAAAACATTATATTTTACTTGTAAATTTTTTCAATTTTATCTATTTGCCATGTATTTTTACTAATTGGTGTTATTTTTACTAATTATCATTAATTACAGATAATTCATGGTACTTTTAGAAAATGAAATTAATTTATTATTATAATAGTTATTTTTTATCAATCACTAAAAATTAACATAAATTAGTATTATTTTCTATAAATTATTACAAATTACCACTAATATTGTGTAATTACAACTAATTTTTTTAATTATCACAAATTGTTTTGTAATTAACACTAATTTATATGAATTACCACCACATTTTATAATTTTCTTCTAATTTTTATTAATTATTTCTAATTTTTACAAATTACAACTAATTTTTATTATGTAGTGAAAAATATCACTATTCTTTTACAAAGTGGTGCTAATAATCACTAATTTTTTTACTAAGAACCACTAATTATCACGAATTTTTATTAATTACCCAAAACATTTACTAATTAACTCTTATTTTTTGTAATTACCACTAATTTCATAACTTTTAACTAATTACCACTAAGTATTACTAATTACACCTAATTGTCACTTATTATCGCTAATTATTATTAATTCCCTCTAATATCTATTAATTATCACTAATTTTTACTACATTACACATATATTTACTAAGTACCTCTAATTAATCTAATTACCAGTAATTTTTACAAAGTGTATCTTATTTTTACTAAGTGCTGATTATTTTTACTACGCACCGCTAATTATCACAAATTTTTACAATGTACTACTAATTTTTTGTAATTTTGGCTAATTTTTTTTAATTAATTCTATTTTTTCTAATTCTATCTAATTTTTAGTAATTATCGCTAATTTTTAGTAATTTCCACTTTTTTTAATAAGTACCACAAATTTGTACTAAGTACGGCTTATTACCACTAATTTTTACTAAGTACTGCTAATTAACTTCAAAATTTAACTATGTACCACTAATTACAACTGATTTTTATTAATGAACTACTATTTATTGTAATTATTTCAAATATTTAGTAATTAATTTTAATTTTTGTCAAGACACCACTAATTTTAACTATCAATATGTAATTAAGAGTAATTTTTTCTAAATATTACTAATTAGCGCCAAAATTTTAGTAATTAAAATTAATTTTTACTAATTACTGCTAACTTTTAGTAATTATATCTAATTATCAATAATTATGATTAATTATAACAAATTACAATTAATTATCTCTAATTATTACTATTTATTGTGAATTTTTACTATTTATCACAAACATTTAGAAAATATTTATAATTTCAAATAATTAATATCAATTTCTACTAATTACCATCAATTTCTAATAATTACCTCCAATATTTACCAATTAGTACTCATTAATATTAATTACTAAAAATTAATATATATTTCAATGATAAATAAGTTATTACTAAGTCCCATGAATTCCCACTAATTTTTGTCAATTTTTACTAATCCCCACTTGTTATGCCTAATTTTTACTAAATGCCAATTTTCTACCCTAATTATCACCATTTTATAATAATTACTTCTAATATATAATAATATTCATTAATTAATGTTAATTAAAACTACAAAATATTTATTAAAACTAATTACTACTAATTAAAAATACATATTTCTCTGTAAAAATAATTATTATTAATTAATATAAAATAGTTTTAATTAAAAATAATTACAATTACATAAAAATAATTGCGTCAAAATAAAATTATGTAATTATAAAAATATATAATTAAAAAAATAAAGTAAATAAATTAAAAACTAAAAAATGTATTTAAATACAATCAAAGGAAATCTTTTTGCAGATGAAAAGGAATAAATTTTATTCCCAGTAAGGTTTAAAACTTTTAAAAATTTAAGTAACAGAATATTATAGTATAAGAGGAGTGGGGAGTTCAGTGGAGGTTCACAGTTCAGGCCAGAGAATATCCAATTGTGGTGATAAAGTCTCATCATTGATTTCATTAGATATATGAAAATTTGACATATGTAATGGGTGTGATGAATCATTATAGTGTCTTCATTGATGATCCAATGAAAATGGAAATCAGAATATGGTGGAGTCGATGATGGTGGAGTCAGATGATCAATATTGTGACGGTGTTGGAGATGGAAATGGAATATTCTAATTTAAAATCTAGGTGGAGATTGTTGGGATATATTGTTTTTGAATTTTTAATATGAGAGAGAAAAAAAGGAAAGGGATTTTGACAAACTGGTCGTGGAATTTATTTAAAATATAGTGAGATATTTTCTCAACGTATTGAGTGATTTTGGTGTGCACAACTCCTACAAAAGCTCATGTGAGGGAGATGGTGGAAAAAATAAGAAGAAAAGGGTGAGGAGTGTTGGAAGGTTGTATGCACCAATAGATAACCGGGATGGGGATACCACTTTTTTATTAGTTCTTGTGAAGCACTGACAGTGGAGAATGAATGATTTATGGGGAACAATGTGAGATCATAATGATTTCAGAGATGACATTTTGATTTTGGAAGATGAAGATGATGAAGAGGTAAAATGATGAGATCCATGATGGAGATCCATGTATCATAATTCATCTTAGTTATGGAGATTAAGTGGTGTGTCCCACATCCAATGATTAGTGGTGCAAAAAAATTGTATGTCCATGTGTGTGAAAAATTCTTTTGGGTGAGTGAAAATTGTCTCCCTGTGTTGTGAAAAAAATCCTTCAGATGTATTGTAGAATTCATTCTGGTGATGTGTAAAATTCAATCGGATGCTAAAATGTCTTTAGTTGAATCTTCTGATGTGTTTTGTGACATATTCTACTATGACATTGGGAACCTCCCCTACACCCATCTACCACCCATGTAGCTTTCTTGTCTAGAAAAAATCTTTTTCTTAAATTATTAATGGGTAGGTAATATGGCTTGATGGTGGTGGAGAGGATAAGGTTAAGTGGAAACACCTTCAGAGTGCTTTTATACACATTGGGTCCACACAATGACCAAGTAGTGTTATCATAGGCCATCATCGCCTCCTCAGGCATTCTGAAGGTACCAATCTAGAAAATATTATTGATGTTACCACTTATATTATTGGGTAAATATTTCCCTATTTTAGATTCCTTTATAGAGGCCTCACCATTGAAACACCATCGTAGTGTAGTGGAATATACAATTGAGGTGTCTAGAAGAGAGGTTGGAAATACACCGCAAATATAAGTGATCACTTCAAGAAAGTGCATTGGTTGGGGACCATCAACTTGCTAGTGGATGTGATGATGGCCTTTCATAACACAACACAATTGTTGTGTAGTCCTAATATGAATAAAAACTCATAGATGATGTCCCCACTCGAAGTAATCCTCTCCATCAGAGACCTCCCATTCTCACCCATATATTAGGTACCTCATCATCAGGGGATTGGGTAATTTAACAGGAGGGTGGAGGGACTACCTGCTCTAATTGGTGGGAATGAGACTATCAGAGGTGGGTTTCCTGACTTCCCAAATAGCAGGTGACATATCTAACCATATGACATTGTTTTTTCTACCCATCATCCCACACAACTTCCATGTCAGACTGATTATGAAATATGACAAGTGATGAAAGTGTAAAAGAAAAATAAAGATAATGTCTAGTGGAATTAATTTTTTTTCCCTTTGAATAAGACTGAAAATTTAATGCAGATGTATAGTGACAAAATATAACTGCTAAAAAATAAAATGAAAACATAAATTTTTATGTTGGAAATCCCATTGGGAGAAAAAACATGAGACCTATTCCAGAAATATGATTCAACAAATTCAGCGAGTACATGGTAGAGTCATAAAAAAAGGATATCATAAGTAATACAAATATAAAGTATAAGATCAAAGTAAGTAAGAATTTATAGTTTTAAAGTGGCCTGAAATGAAGAACATACTTGGCTAAGAATCCCAAATTGATCTAACAGTGTAGAGCACGGGTCCAATATTTGAATAAAATGTGCCTATGAAAAACAACTAGATCATATAAAAAAGAACTTCTAATGAAATCCAATTAGATTTGGAGAATATTCCTATTTCTAGATCTGAAAACCACTTCCTAAAACCATAACCACACCACCTCAGAGGGAGAGAGAGATCCACACAACTTAAGCCCTTTGAAAACCATCTTCCCCACTCAAAAACCTTCCACCTTTTCCAAAATCCATAACTGTAAACTCTTATTTTTTTATGTTTCTTTTTTATTTTACTAAAATGAAAAGTGACAATCATGTTGATGAGGCACTAAAACAAACTCCCCCCTGACACAACTCGGGATCACCACCTACCCTACAATTAGTTGTAAAGCCTCAAATTTACCTCTGGTTAAACTCATAGCCATCATGTTTGAACCATTTCCATTAGTGTGGATCTTCTAATGCTATAAATATCTTAAATCATGGATGGCGTATATCCAATGATACCATAAATATATTTGTTTCAACCTTCCATAATGATTGATATTCTTTTATAAACTAATTGCACTCCGACTATCACCAAATAGACTGTACATGTCTTGATTAAAATTGAGATCTCAAATGTATGTTTTCATCCACAAGAATTCATTTCATGCATCTAAAACAATAATAAACTCAGACATAGTGGTTGATAAATAAACACATATATGTAATATAATGTTATGTGATACATCTTCTCTTGAAAAAATGATCAAATATCATGAAGTAGACTTTCTAAAATTGATATCTCACTTCACATCTAAATCATTAAATCAAAAATTCCTAGGTTCCCCAAATTCCAAAACACAATATTAGATCATAAGTACCATGAAGATAATGAAATATAAACTTCACTACACTCCAGTTATCTCTACCTAGATTAGATAGACTATGAATGACCACACCAGTTACATGATCTACGTCAGGTCTAGTACATAAGATCACATACATCAAACAACCAATATAAGATGAATACAATATGTGTTGTATCTACTTTATATCTTTATTGGTATAAGGTGACTGACTAGTACTAAGCTAAAAGTGTAAATCAAGAGGATTAATAACAACTTCCACTATATCTATATAAAATATTTGAAGAACCATCACGATATATATATCTTAAGATAATAATAAATTATTGTCCATTTTATCATGATAAATCGGCATGCCAAGATTGTTTTGTGTTGTCCCCATTTTTTCCATCAAACAAATATTGACACATATCCTCCTTCAATATATAAATTCTAGTAGAAACATAGAAAACAAAGACCATATCTTCCACATAAAGCAATAGTATAAGAAAATATTTATCTGTAAATCTCTGAAAAAACAATATGATAGGAATATTTCTTCCTGAAACCCTAATGAAAAATGATTGATTTAAACATATCATGTTATTTACTCTGAGCTTGCTTCGAACAATCCAATATAATCATTATGCTAAAGGCATAATTCCCTTTAACTATTTCAACAAAACTCTCTAGTTATTTCATATCAATCTCCTCCTATAAATATCTATGGTGGAAAGCTGTCTTCACATCCATCTTCTCAATCTATAGATCCAAACAGGCACTCAGACCAAGAATAATCCAATTGAATGCATTTTTGGCAACAGGTGGAAACATATTAACAAAATAAATAAATTTCATATCTTTAAAAAAATAATTTAATTTGTATAAAAAAATATAATTAAATTAGGATTGTTTATTTTTGATTTTTACACTATTACTATCTTGTTTGTTGAATTTTTTTCATGAAATTTCCCAAGTCAACCCTAAACCGGTCACCTAATTCCCTCTGTAGTATGGCTCGAAGGGTGTTCTAGATCACCATAGGTTTGAAACTAGTGTTGGGTAATCAATAGAGAAACCAAGTGGAGGATTTCATGCAATATAAATAAACAAAAGAGTGGAAACAAAAAGATCAGTGCAGAGAATAACTAAAAATACAATGTTGAACAACATTTACATTTAAACTAAAAATAGAAATAAAAACTTAGCCGGATGACCACATCATCTCCATGTGACTCCTAGGGTCACTCTCTAATTCCAAAACCATTCATCATCCATGGGGATCAAAATCAAGATGAAACCTACACCCAAAGATAAAAACAATAAATAACTATATGTGTAAGTATGAAAAATCATTAGGAGTTCCCGAAAAAATCGATTCCCAATGAATTTCATTTAAATTTACAGAACATCAATTTCAGGTTTGAAATATAATATATAAAACTAAGCATTTCACACATTTTCACTTTAAAAAGAACATTATATTATCCTTTTTCATTTCAAGACATCTCTTTTCCAAGAAGCAACCATTATCTCATTAGAGAATAAGAATAATTTTTTCACAAAAAATAACAAAAGAAGATGTCAAAATTTTTTAAAATATTTTCCATAATCATTTTAAAACCTACTCATCAATTTTCAAAATAAGTACACTAAAAAAGGGAGAAAAAAATGATCACATAATAAGGACATTGAAAATAGACACTCAAGTATAACCAAACCAATATTTATTTCAATAATCCATTATAGAAAATTATGTGTTAAAGGACATGGGAAAATGTTAGAGCTCAATGGAAAAATCTAGAACATACTATACATTTTGACTCATCCTGATGTCATGCATCGCCTAATGATATTTAATTGCAACCACATACTCGATCACACCCAACATTGTTAGATATAGGGTCACTATCCCATAGAAATAAAAAATAACATATCCCCTTCTATGGACCACTAGCCAGAGTAAAATACTATGCCATTGTAGAAACCATTCACTGAAAATCCACAAGATATGCCAGGTTCCAATGTCAATAATAATGTGGGTGTAAACCAACAATGCAAAAAATTATCCAATCACATTCACAAACACTCACACAAACACACACACAAACACATATATACAATAGAAAGGCAACTCACACAAAAATTCACCCTCGAGCCACCACAAGGAAAAATATACTTCCTTTAAATCTTCTAATCATAAGAGAGACACTCAGTGTGGGCCTCCCACAACAATAGACATATGCATAGAAAAGTGATTATGAATGAGGGTTTTTAGATGGCCATTTTCATTAAAATGACAAACATTACTCAATAACCCTTCAAGAAAACACCTTTTTTCAAAGAACCAATTCCACCATTCTAGATAGGTGTAAAAAAAATTTAAATTTCATAACAATTTAGAAAATATCATTTAAGCACTAACACCATGTTTTCGAACAAAATACAATTTCATCAAAGTTAATAACATGTCACATACCATTATCACATTTCAAACCATTTTCAATGAAAAATATACGCACCACATTTGAATCCAAACCATTTAGAAACCCATTTAAGAAATCCAAACCACTATTTAAAATTCCAAAAATTAATTTACAATGCCATAGAATGCATTAAAAATCTCAAATCACATACAAAAACCAACCATGTATTTTATCAAAAACATAGTGTGAGAAACTTGACAAACAAATTCCTTATACATAGAAAAAATTAAGAAACACATCTCATTTCACACCCAAAAGATTATTACAAACATCATGCATCACTAATTAACATATAAGGACTGTGTGAAAAGAAAAAAACAATTGTTATTAAATTTAATGGATAAATGAAAAGGGAAACCTACCACATAACACATTCACCTAAAAAATTCCAACTAGAAAAAATTCCCTGAAGGTTCCAAAAGAAATTAAAATTTAAGGTTAATCCTAATAAGGGTCCCCCCCCAAATAAACTAAGGAAAACCTAAAACCAAGGTACATGATACCATGGAATAAGAGGAATTGAAATGAAAATGGACGAATAAGGAATATGGAGAAGATAGTATAATACAATATTGAGAAATCACCCCTTAAAACATTGTGGAAAACATAGATCCTCACCATGAGAGAGGATAAAAGTTGTGTAGAAAAAGAGATAGGCTACCCTATGGCTGAAAGAATGAGGAGAAGAAGGAAATTTGAATTCTGGGGTAAAAACCATGAAAGGTTAGAAAGGTAAAATAACATTTTTAATGACCTCGTCACTCTTCATAGTTTTTCCACATGGGTTTTCAAACCGTGTTTTAAATGTGCTCCCTTTAATGAACACGTTGGGAACCTACATGATTTGGATTCACGGTTTTGTGAACTATGCACCAACCATGCAACATAGTTCTACCCAAAATGGAATAACCATGCACATGACTTCCCAATTGCTTGTATAACTATGTTTGGGTTGTGTTCCCCTTACTAGAAGAAACCCTATGGTTCGAATGGCTTCCAAGAGAATGACGCATAGTTTCATATAACCATGTACTAACTGTACGCCTTGTTTTCAAGAAAAAAATATCAATTTTAAAAAAAAATTACATGGGAGAATGATGAATATAAACCTGGACAATAATATCAAAAGGAATACCTGAAAACAAAAACATAGATTGACAATTCTCCCCACAATAAATATTCCCCCCCCGGAATTCCACAATATTTCCAAATTTAAATCTAGAACACCTGAAAGTCGATAGAAAAATCATGCTCCAAAAGATAAACTGAAACAGGGGACAATAATAAAAATCCTGGTGTGATAATTCTCCCTACCATCATGTTTATTCCCCACAAATACAAAACATCTCTAATTGATTGATCAAAGACATGTTATTCCCACAACCTCAAGGTAAAACCTATCAAACTAAGAACACCTTAACTATCACCAAATGAAACTCATTCATCTTACCATAAATGAACCAACGAATGAAAACCAATTCTCAAAAAACTAGTTGGAAAACTCAAGCTACAACCTGCATAACGTAATCCTAAATAAAACTATTGGATATTATCCAAAATCCCAACATTAACATTATTAGATAGGAAATTGAAAATAGGTATCATAATAAACCACTCATTTACAAAAAACAGCAAGAACTAAATTGGTTTTCCAATACAGGAGGCCCGAACGGACTCCCCACCATTAGGAACCAACTATAATTGATAAAGGAAACTATACCAAGACCTGCGGTGTGTATTCCCACTATTAAGGACTGATCTAATTAAACTAACATGATAAATATCCACATACACAAAATAGTAAAACCATTGGGAATTCAAAACCCAGACCCGAAACCTCCGAAAAAGGGGGAACCCACTAAAAAAGCTCAAACCTAATAGAGAACTGAAAATTGATTTATCATTTTCCTAGATAAAAAGTAAAAAACCCTAAGTAGAATCATGAAGGATAACTAAAAAAGGATAACCAATCAGAGATCCAAATTTGAAAAGGCACCTCCAAAGGGATTTCCAAAAATCAATACCACCATTCATTATTATAAACAAAGATAAACTTTTAGTCCACATGGACCACAATAATGAAAATTAGGCCTCTACCCATTTTACCAAAAAATGGTACATTCCAAGATGAAGAAGCTATAATAGAAAAACATAAACTATCCCATTTTCATAACTGGAGAGAAAGGCTCGACCAAGGTCTTCTACACACCCATGATTCTTTAATATAAGAAAATATTCACTCGTGGACTTATGGATGGAGAAATTATGGTTTGAAGCATCTGTTATCACAAAGTCAAGATATTCTAATCATGGATCAGAACTCCTTATTTTGGTGAAACGAGTGGCCACATAACACCCTAAGTAGATCCAAAATTACATGACACACTATAGGATTTAGTTTCACCCTATATGGGACTTTCAGCGAGATATGGATTTAATATATGTAAACACATCATTCTTTTTCAATCTGATGAGAAAAATCAGGAAAAAAGTATCAGCAGAACACTCCTCCACTTAATACATTAATGCTTCAAAATATACAAATGATACGAATTCATTAAAATAATATTCCTCTAGAGGTCCTCAACATCCCCCATACATCTACAACAAAACGAAACACCACTAGACACAACCATTCCAAAAAATGATACATTACATAGAAAGGGTCTTTAAGATGATCCCAAAACTACACTATACTCCTCTAGATGGGATTGAGTATTTTTCGAAGGGGTGGATCAGGATATATGTTGCTTCCTAGAAACCCCCTGATAGAACCGTTTCATGTGACCTAAGAATCCATAGTAATGGAATGACTTTGGATCATTTAGACACGATGAATTCTTATGAAATAACATGTTGCACTAATGACACATATTGTTCCTACCCTTAAATGAAATTGATGATTGATATATTGGCCCTTTTAGTCTATAACCATTAGTAATAACATCATCCATTTTTTCTATATTCTTATTAGAATTACCTCCACTACTTATAGTGACTGGAGGATGGTTAGATACATGATGAACTCTTGTTAGAACAACTTCGACATGATCATCTTGCCTCACCACATTGGGAAAGGAGGTTAGACCAAATTCAAACACCTTCGACTGAAAATATGGATGAAGCCAGCTCTATAATCACCGACCCTTCACAAAATAGTCCAAAATAGAAGTTGGATGGTAATGAACTAGATATAAAAAATTAAGAAATACCTATAACTCTAATCCATAACCTTGTTGCTGGTATCACATCTTCACTCCCTTTCTCGTGTTCAGTACCTTAGAGAAATACATCTGAATAAAATAAGCCTTGATAAACTCCTTGGTAATATCTTCTAGAGGATTGGTTCAAGAGGCTGAATTCATCCACATTTAGGTTAGTCCTTTAAGAATAATGGTAGAAACAATTTCCTTTAAGGAATTAGGAAACTCAAGGAAACTAAATTTTATATAAATTTTAAACATCCATTGTTCTTCTTCGACAGGATCTGCTTGACCATAAAGAAGAGGAGGGTTCAACATTGAATATTCAAGAAGGAATTCTATTGTATGATCAACTAAAGGGTCTTCTTACAGTGAAACACATGTGCATTCACATTGAATGTCCCTAAAATCTTTTTGGGGGTGTACACTATGCCATAATAAAACCAAGAAACCAATCAAAACCAATTCATCAAGAAGAATTTTCAAACTCAAAACAATAGAAAAAATGCATTCCCAAATCCCTAGAAAACACATTATAGAACCATTAATTCTAATTTAATAAAAAAAATTCCCCTTGAATACACTTTTGAAGTGAAAAATATATTTGGTAAGTTACAACCACACTAATGGTATTCCATGGAGCCTCACAAATGCACATTATTTTGACACTCAGGCCCTCATCAACTCATGCCAAATATAGCAACTCTTCTTCCAATATTATCATCTATCTACATTCCCATAGCTAGACATGCATATGAGTACCTATGAGAATAAAAATGGTCAAAATAGTACATTTCTTCTTTAAAATATAAAACATTCAACCCCGGTTTTCACACTCTCAATTATTATCCCACATCATCTTTCAAAAAACATTCTCAAAAGATCACTAACCGCTTGATCAAAAACCATCTTAAAACTCTAAACATCAGTTCATCTGATTCCATTCAGAAAAAAACCATGAGTTACATTCATAAATCTAATTCATCCCAATTAAATCATTTCCATCAATTCAATGAATCTCATTCTATCAAAAACAAGTTGATTAAAACACATTTTATAAAAATTCATTTTTCTAAGGATTTATTCAAAAATAAGTATGAAAATCTATTTTCCATCATCCAAAAACCAAAAAATTAAAACATTAAAATCCAGTATTCAAAACTACAAAATAAGGGTTTCATAAAAAAAATTATAAATCAGGGAAGACCTAGAGAAATTTTAAAGGGAGAACTAGTGTCAATGGGTGAAATTTCCATATGTTTAGAGACCATATTCCCATCATCTCACTATTATAATCAGTTATTAATGATCATGTATCAAGTTCTACCAAGATTTCTAGGCCCTATGTGCTCACTAAGACCATTTCCCCAACATTATTTTCCTTTCCCAAATACAAAAAAAAAACAACAAAAACAAAAAAAACTAATAAAATCCCACTTCCCATAGAAACTGATGGGTCAGTCCCAAAAGTGTTGGAATGGAACACCCCCAGACCTACACCCCATGAATTGAGAGTCCTACTCTATCTACCTAGACAAACCAAACAACAAATGGTTCTTTGAAAGCCAGTTCCTCTAAAGAACCAGCCTACTTTGATACTATTTTTCACGAAGTTCCCCCAGTCAATCCTAAATCAATCATCTGAGTCAGTATGTGCAGGTATTGAAGGACGTTACCAATCCCCATGAGTTGGATACTAGTTTTGGGTCATAATTAGAGAAATTAGAGGAATTATTTATCCCACATTAAATAAACAAGATAATGAAAAATAGCATTCAAATAAATAAATAAAATTATAATTTTGAAAATAATTTTCAGATAAACTAAAAATAAAACAAAATCCAAACTAAGACTGATGACCACAGCATCTCCATGTGGCCACGAGGGTTACTCTACAATACCAAAGCCAATTGTCACCAACAAAAATCAAAACCTATCTGAAACCTATACTAAAATATAAAAACAATAAATAATTATAGTCATGATTTTTAAAACTCGGTAGGTGTATCTGAAATATTATATTTTCAATTCATTTACTTTAAATAAAATAAACATCAATTTCAGGTTTGAAATAAAATATATAAAACATTGCGTTTCATGAAATTTTACTTTAAATATATTGCAATCGATTTCCCTTTTTCATTTAAAACTGAATAATTTCCAAGAGGGAACCATTTTCAATTTAGAGAAGATGAATAATGTTATCACATAAAAATAGTGATAGGGGATGTGGAACATTTTCAAAAAAAATTACATAAACACTTGAAAACCAAATCCTCACATTCCAAAAGAATTACAACACACAAGGAAGAAAAAATAATGATCACATAACAAGGGAAATGGAAGTAAACACAAAATAGTAACCAACCAACAATACATCTGAGTCATCTACCGTAGACAACTAAGTGTCAAAGGATATGATAGAACCTAGGATTTGAATGGAATAATCTTGAACATTCTATAAATATTTAATAATCCTAAGAACATGCCTCACCCGATGAAATCAAATTTTTCCCACATGATCGACCACATTCTACCTGGTTTGACTAAGGTGCTTTATCCCATATCAATAGAAAAACATATCTTCTACTATGGGTTACTAACTAGAGTGAAATACTAAGCTATTATAGCAATTGTTCAAAAAAAATCTACAAACTATTTTAGGTTCCCATGTCATGAATTACATGGGGGTGAACCAACAATTCCAACCAAGCATCTAATCACATGAATATGTAAATATATCACATAAGAAGATAACACAAAAATTCACCCCCGAACCACCTCAAGGAAGAATCTCTTTATATTAAATTTTTCAACCATAAGGTATCCTATCATTATGGTCCTCCGACAAAAATCCACATAACCAAAGAAATAATATTATCTATGGAGGGTTTTATAGATGTTTGTTTTCATTAAATCACAAAATGGGAAAAACCCTTCAGGAAAACATCATTTTTCAAATAACCAATTTCACCATTCCAAAATGTGAAAATAAAACATTTTCCATTTTAAAACCATTTATAAATCACATGTAATCACTCACAACACGTTTCGAACCCAAATCTGCATTCATCAAATTTCCCAACATGAAACATTCCATCGTTATATGCCAATCCATTTTCAAAGAAACAAACACAACCACTTTCAAGTAAAACCCATTTAGAAAACCCTTTAATAAATCAAGAACAAAATTTTAAATGCTTAAAATTCATTTATAAAACCATTCCATGATTTAAAAATGAAAAATCACATACAAAATCCAATCGCACATTTGATTAGTGACACTTGACAAAACAATTCCATATATATTGAAATAATTTAGAAATCAATCCCACTTCACACCAAAAAATTATTCCAAACATCATGAAACGCTATTTTACACATATGGAAGGTGTGAACAACTTGAAACTAACGATTCTTTAATTTAATTAAAATCATTGTAGGGAAACCTCCCCCAAATCACATGTTCTTCAAGAAAGCCAATGTGAAACAACTCCCAAAATGTTCCAAGAGGCGAGAAAAACCAGGAGATACCATAGGAAGAAAAAATTACCAACATAAACCATGGGAAACATAAACCCTAGATCCAAAAGACCATGGAATAAGAGGAAATCAAATGAAAATGGAAGAAGGACAAAGAGGCAGATGATAGAAGAATATTACCTTGAGAAATCACCAAAAAAACATTGAATAAACCGTTGATCCAAACCATGGGAGAGGGGAGGAGGCATTTAGAAGAAGGTAGAGGCTCCCCAAGGTCCACAAAAACTAGGAGGATAAGGAAATGGGCATTTTGGAGATAAAATTTCAATATAGTAGAAAGGTAAAATCATACTTTTAATGACCTGGGCACTATGAATCATTAGGCTACTTTTGACATTCTTCTATCCAAAATGATAGAATCAAATTCTCGCCTTCTGCACTATTTTCCTAACCGTGCGTGGTCCATGCACCCTTGACCAGTGGATCCCAAAGTCTCACAATGTTTCCTAGAGCATGTAGCATGATTTCTTAAAATCTTGTACCACCTTCTTTCAAGCCCAAAGTCTCTATTCTTCACCACAAACTCAAGGGGATACTAAATAATAAACATGCGATAGAAAATAAACCAAGGAATAACTCAAAACAAAAAAAATGTGATAATATTAATACTCAATCATTTAGTTTTTTAATTTATCAGACATTGTAGAGTCTTGGGAAAATTTCAATATTATTATATTTTTTTATAATTATAATATTTATATGTAGTAGTTTATAATGAGATAAAAATATTAAATTTAAAATGTAAAAAAATAAATCACACAACAATCATTGAAATTTAATCAATGCCACACTAAAAAATAACTTTCTATTAATGACATATTTTATAAGGAGTTACAAAAATTCTCTTCTATAATATATATTTTTAGATAATTTGTTGATGGTACAAATATAAAAAATATATAGAAAATATGAGGTGGTCAATTAGAGGGTGTTATGCACAACACCATCTATATTCATTTTCTGTATAAATACGAGGGGTTAGGTACAACCCTTTATAATTATCATATTTAAAGTAGGTTATGAACCGCCTCTGATTTCATAAATTAGAGTCGGTTTTGAACCCACTCTATTTTTTTAAATTTTTTTATCTAATATTTGGTTGTTGTTAAAGGGGGTTTTGAACTCCCTCAAATATATTAAGTTAAAGGGGGTTGAAATACTCCTCTAAAGTCTTAAATTATAGGTGGTTCAAAATCCCCCTAATATCATAAACTACAGGGGTTTCAAAACCACCTCTAAATTTTGATATTAGAGGGGCTTTTGAAACCCCACTATTTAAAAATACTAATTCCAATATATATATATAATTGCAAAAAAATTTATTTATATACATTATATGAAAATATTATATAAAATATTTATATTATTGTACTTAATTTTATTTTTAGGTATACATAAATATTATTGTATAATATTATCTACATTAGTTTATATTTGTTTTTATAAATTGCATTTAATATAATATTAAATATATATAAGTATATACATAAATATTACTTATTTTAATAAAATTTATCACATTAAAACCCAATCTTGTAGTTTTATAATTTATATTACTATAATTATTAATAAAGTTTTAAATAATTTGGTTATGCTTTTATTATAAATATAATTAATATTATATGAATTAGAATTTATGAAAATAAATGTATATTAATGTACACAATATTATACAACTATATTTATTAAAAAGAATATTTTTTAAGGTACATAATTATAAAAATATGTATTGATATAAATTAAATAAATATTTTTATAAATTTCATTTCATATATTATTAATTATATATTATAGAAAATTTCATTTCAAATAATTTTAATAATATTTTTATATATTTTTTATTTAATATAACATTAATTATATAGAATATAAATATAAAATATACATAAATAAAATTGTATTATCATATAGTAATATAAAAATATTTACATAATGTTCATTTCATATAACATATTTTTATAAATTTTATTAAATATAATAATAATTATATATAATATATATATTTGCATTAATTTTATTTCATATATCTTTATTTCATATAATATTAATTATATATTAATTGTATATAGTATTATACAATTTATACCAATATATATTTATTAATGAACATAATAAAACATAAATGTGTTCCAATACATTATATAAATATATAAAATAAATAAATATGTATATATACTATATAAATAAACATATATATAATATATAAATACTTATTTATGTCTATAAATAATTTACATAAATGTATTTATAAATATATAAGTATATGTGTGTGTGTGTGTATATATATATATCAATATATATAGACGTAATATATTTATATATATTTAAAAAATTATTCAAATAATATTTATTTGAATAAGCTTCTAATTATATAAGAATATAATTATGTGTATTTTTTCTATTATAATTGAGTTTCAATTGTTGTAGTGGTGTGGGTGTTTTAGTGTTGTGATCCTGGGTTTGAAACCCACTTCCATGAAAAAGTTTTCACGAGGGAGGGAAATTCCCCTAGTGTGTAAGTAGAGGATCTCGTTGAAGAGGATCAGAACTATAGGTAATTGGAGAAGGAAGTGTGGGTGAGTGGATTTAATCATCTCCATTCCCCACCAAAACTTGTGGGATAATTTATACCTAGTGTTTGTGACATGGTTCCTAGTTTAATTGAATCTGTTCAATATAATGACCAAATTCTCATATCAATGGTGTTGATCCATTGTTCAACGATCGTGGGATCGGATGATCCACTAAAAGTAAGAGGCCTTTGTCTCATGAATCTCTCGATAGCGACTTGTTCTTTCTTAGGGGGGGGGGGGGTTGAACATTCCTCTTGACCCGTGTTTCTATTCAAAACATGAGTTAGCTGAGAGAGAAGCGTGAAAAAGTTCGTGATTCCCGCTCCCATTGGATTTGGCATCTCATTAGTACAGTCATCACACAGATCTTCACAACGATTGTTAGCCCGAGTCCTCCTATTACCGGCCATTGGCTGGAATAAAAGGAAAGTTAGGGGTAACACATAAAGGATAATCCAAAGACAGCAGTTGATGACTTATAAATAAACTTTCATTTCCTTAACACATGAGTCTATAGGATTCAATCTAGGCTTTTCATGATCTACTTTCTAACATATATTCTAAGGGTCATTTTTTTTAATTCCCTTAATAAGGGTTCATACTAAGCTTGTGAATTTATCAAAACATATCCCCCGGGATTGTCGTAACAAAGAGTGCAGCAAGGCCCGTTGTCGTGCACCAGTTCCCGTTCAAGTCTAGCTCAAAGTGGTGTTTTCGGGTTTTACCCCTAGGAAACATTTGTGCCAGAGTCGTCTCTACCTGCTCATATCCAGACAGGGATGTATTTTTTTGATTAACCACTTAATAAGTATTTACCAAAACTTAGGGATGTTTTTATTATACATAGTCTTGTATCTAAGGATTTACTATGGTTTCCTAATCCCAAAAATAACTAAACCTATCCTCTGATACCAACTATGACAACCCTGCTTTTTATTACAACTTAAACATGATTTATTACATGAAACTTCACTTGATACAACAAAGAACATTGAGAGGTTTAGTGTCTTTGGGGCTTAGGATCACTACATAAAAACATAAAACATGAAATAAAACATCTTTATTGAAAACTTCCTTTACTTGACCACTATATTCCCTCGTACTTAGCATTGCATGGGATAACCTGAGGACATGCATAAGAAAAGGGTGATCTATAAAGCCCAGTAATGGAGTACACATGGAATAACATGAGGAGTACAATACATGTTAGAAAATATGCATATCAATAGAGCATAAAAGAAACATGAACATAAAGGCATGATAAAGCATGATAATCATAACATGGAAATGTGGAAACAACACTTAACATGGAATTAGCATGAGCCAAGGCCCATTGCACATGGAGAATGTGTAAATAATCATTGCACATAAAGCACAAGTAAACCCTCATTTCACTTGGATTAGCAAGATTCAACACTTATTTCACATGACGTATCATGATACTATACTTTAACCAATGCATTGGAGCGCTATAAGGGCGCACCCTTCTTAAACATTTCATTTCATCCATAAGTGTGCCACATGGATCACAAAACATGGATTCATAAAACATAATAATTTATTAAATGATAAAGGAATGTGGAATTCATACATGAAACTTTACAATAAATAAGTAAATGTGCATAAATCTGAATACCCTTGATGGAGAAATGGGCATGGTATTCACTACATAATGACATTGGCTTAGAAAATCAGTGCGATTTCGGCAGCGTAACGACATGACATAAGAATTCATAAAAAAAGGTTGATGAGAGATAAAGGGGTTACTCATCATATTTACATGTAATGGACAGTCAGGTGGTCATATAGATACATGTCCCAACAATTGTAATGGAATTTAGATTCATGATACAAAATTATTGCTTGAATGTAAAAGAAGAGAGAGAAGATCCTTTCGGAATTTTGGCATAGTAACGGGTGTACATGGGAGGAATTTAATGAGAGAGAAAGAGATCTCCCATCATTCAAACAATAATAGGGCAGTATGGGGGAGGTGCAAAACCATTCCCCAACATTCATAATTGAAATTAAAAGGGCAATACAACTTAAAGAAAATTAACAAAAATGAGAAAGGAAGAAAAAACCCTTACTTGGAAGTGTGCTTCCAAAGGCTAGAGAGAGGCTTTTGAGAGGATTCTTGGGAGCTTGGGTCACCTTGGGAGGATTCTAGAGAGAGTAGGGAAAAGGTTGGACGAACTCCAACAGATTTTAGTGAGGAGGAAGTGGGATCTTGGGTGGGTTTATATAGGAAAGGTGAGGGAATTCTTTATTATTTAGGTTTGGGTCCCCTTACATTAAATTAATCCAAACCTAAAAACATCCCATGGTTTTTGCCCATGGTTTTTGGAAAAGGGAAGAGGAAAAAAATATTTTATAAGATCGAAGTCAGAACTTCTTAAAATAATAAGGTTTCTTATGTGGAGGTGATTCTCACTCCCACAGAAATTAATTTAAAAAGGAAAAGTGTTGAATATGTCTTGAGGGGTCCATTAATGCTTTTAAAAGTAAGTCAAACAAACCCAAAATCACTTTATTTTAATGTTAAAACATATATTGGCCGAACATAAGGATTATAGTATTTTATTACATCACCATTGGGTCATTATGATGTCATAAAACACAATATATATTTAAACGGTATTTAATTTTTACCCAAAAATTTGACTGTCTCATAAAATTAAGAAAAATTCACCATTGGATAATTTTGAAATCCTGATTCCTGAAATATAATTTATTTTATCTAAAAAAATTTCTAAATGTGTTAATTTTCACTTTTAAAATAAAAACTGGCATTTATCAAAAATTCACGGGTTTTGACAAAAATGGTTTTCAAACCTTAATAAAAATTTTAATTGCATTCATAAAATTATAAGATCATTTATATTTAATTAAAATTTAATTTCATAATATTACTATTTTTTTATTAAAAAATTATTTAATTAAAAAATCCCTTAATTTAATAAAATGGATTTCATAATTAAATAATAACTAAAAACACCATTTGTACTTTAAAAAACTACTTACAATGTATGAAAAATGGCTAGAAATTATATTAATTATTATATACAAAAATAATGTACATGAATATAGTACTACTTATTTGTTATGTAACCCCTTAAAACAGCTGCATGAGCCCTAACGGTAAGGTGTGCAATGGTGACAGTCTCTTGGGGTGGCTCGGATAACATCGCTCAAGTGGTAATCTCTATCAACATCCACTTTTCCCGTAGAGGGTCCCATTAGAGCATGACATGGTGAATCTCATATTGGGCTTGGTCAAGGGCGAAGCCCAAGGATGCCACCTCTTTTCTAAGCTCCGACAGATGGGCTTCGTATGGTGCAATTCTACTGGATGAGGCCATCATTTCCTTTGTCTGAGTAATTTGGATTTGTTAAGGTCCTATATTTATAGTAATCATGTGATCACTGTTCAATGGCTATATTAACAATGGTCAAGAATCTTAACATAAAACCAAAGAAGTTGACATCTCATAAAAACATTTTATATAAAGAGACATTTAATAAGATCAAGAGGGATTTTCCATTAATGAAACTTTGGGTCGTTACAATATTCCCCCTTAAGAAATTTCGCCCTCGAAATTTTCCTTTTCCCACACTAAAACAAATGTGGGTAACTCAGCTTCATCATATCCTCCAATTCCCAAGTCGCTTCTTCAAACTTGTGGTTTCTCCAGAACACCTTAACGAGGGGCATTGTCTTATTTCATAGAACTTTTTCTCTACGATCTAAGATCTTCACTGGTTGCTCCTCATAAGAAATATCGTCTACCAATTGTACCACCTCATATGGGAGTACATATGAAGGGTCTGGTATATACTTCCTTAATAGGGATACATGAAAGACATCATGCACCTTGGCCATGGTAGGTGGAAGTGTTAGTCGATAGGTCACAGCCCCAACACGATCAATAATCTAGAAGGCGCTGATGTACCTTGGACTTAACTTCCAATTCTTTCCAAGCCTCATGACCTTTTTCCACAGAGATATGCGTAGAAACACTATGTCTCCAACTTTATACTCAAGGTCTCATCGACTATTATCTGCATAAGTCCTCTGTCGACTCTGGTCTGCCTTGATATGCTGCTGAATGGTTTTCACCTTCTCCACCATTTCTTCGTCCATTTCTAGTCCGAGCAGCTTACGTTCACCGACCTCATCCCAACATGCCGGTGTTCTGCACCTTTTCCTATACAGGGATTTATATGGTGCCATTTGGATGCTCGAGTGGAAACTATTGTTATAAGATAACTCAACCAGAGGAATATGTTGATCCCATCCTCCTTTAAAGTCCATTGAGCACGCTCTCAACATATCCTCAAGTGTTTAGATAGTCCGCTCGGATTGGCCATCAGTTTGAGGATGATAGGCCGTACTAAAGTTCAGTTCAGTATTCGGAGCATGATGAAGACTCTTCCAAAACATAGAGGTGAATCTTGGATCTCAGTCAAACACAATAGATAGTGGCACTCCATGCAGCCTTACCAGTTCCCTGATATATATCTGTGCCAGTTGATCCAAAGTAAAATCCTCTCGAATAGCAATGAAGTGTGAAGTCTTTGTTAGACGATCCACAACAACCCAGATTGCATTGTTGCCTTTGGATGTACTTGGAAGTCTGGTGACAAAGTCCATGGTGATGTTCTCCCATTTCCATTCTGGTATGGGAAATGGTTTCATCATCCCATTATATTTCTTCCTCTCTGCCCTCACTTGCTGACACACCAGGCACTTTAATGTATATTCAGCGATCTCCTTCTTCATATTATCCCACCAAAAGTTTTCTCGGAGATCTCGATACATCTTTGTGCTCCTTGGATTAATAGAGAAATTTAAACTATGTGCATCATCCAAAAGTTCCTTCTTCAGCTCCGTAATTGATGGAACACATAGTCTTTTCCCAAACCGCACAATTACTTCTTCATTAACATTAAACTTCGAGGATTTCCCTTTTTCGATAGTTCCCACTTTTTCCTAAATTCCCACATCATCCTTTTGAGCATCGATTGATCTTTCCAAAAGAGATGGTTGAGAAATCATTTGTGAAAGGATTGATGATGTTCCCTTCTTTATGATTCCCACGTCCATCTTCCTCAAGTCTAAGAAGATTGGATCCTTCTCAATTCTCATCATTGTTAAAATTGTTGGGTCCTTTCTACATAGGGCATCTGCCACCTTGTTCGCATTCCCAGGGTGGTAATGTGTTGAACAGTCATAATCCTTGATGAGATCAATCCATATTCTCCGATGCATGTTAATCTCTTTCTGTGTGAATATATATTTAAGACTCTTGTGGTCAATATATATCTCAAATTTCTCTCCATAGAGATAATGCCGCCAGATTTTCAATGCAAAGATTACAGCCGCCAACTCCAGATCATACGTTGGATAGTTTCACTCATGGATATTAAACTTCCTTGAGGAATAGGATATCACTTTATCATTCTTCATTAGTACACATCCTATGCCCTTCTTTGAAGCATCACTGAATACCACAAAAAGTTCCCCACTTGTGGGTAAAGTGAGCACGGGCGTAGTGATAAGCCTCCTTTTCAACTCCTTGAAGCTTTCTTCTCATTCATCACTCCAATAAAACTTTAGTCCCTTTCTAGTTAGCTTGGTAAGAGGGTTGGGAAATCGTGAGAAAATCCTCAAAAATCGTCGATAATATCCAACTAACCCCAAGAAGCTACAGATATCTATTACCGATGTTGGCCTCGGCCATCCCTCAATTGCATCTGTTTTAGAGGGGTCCACAGATATTCCATTTCATGTGATGATATGGCCCATGAATGAGACCTCCTTCAACCAGAACTCACACTTTTTGTACTTTTCATAGAGCTTCTCTTTGCACAAGGTCTCTAGTACAATTTTTAAATGCTCCTCATAATCCTCCTTGGTTTTGGAGTATATTAGAATATCATCTATAAAGACTACCACAAATTTGTCAAGGTAATCTTTAAAGACTCTATTCATCAAGTCCATGAATATTTCTGGAGCATTGGTGAGTCCGAAAGGCATTACTATGAATTCATAGTGCCTGTATCTTGTACGAAAAGCAGTCTTGGGGACATCTTCCTTCTTCACCCTTACTTGATAATATCCCGACCCTAAATCCACCTTGGAGAAGTATTGTGCTCCACGCAGCTGATCAAACAAGTCATCGATTATTGGGAGAGGATACTTGTTCTTTATCGTGATTTTGTTATGTTCATGATAATCGATGCAAAGCCGCATTTACCCATCCTTCTTCATGACGAAGAGGACTGGTGCACCCCATGGTGAAACACTTGGGCATATAAAACCTTTATCCATATTCTCCTGTAGTTTTTACTTTAGCTCTTTAATCTCAACAACATCCATTCTATATGGAGTATTGGATATTGGTAGCGCCCCAGGTATAAGTTCAATTGATAACTCAACATCTCTTCTTAGAGGAAGACCAGGCAGTTCCTCGGGAAACACTTCAACGAATTTCCTCACAATAGGCATTTCTTCAAGGATGGTTTCTTCCTTGGACTCAATCATCTGAGCTAGATATCTGTGCTCATAAGGCAGTAATATCCATTCTTGAGATGATGGAGCTAAAGGAGATTCATCTTCCTCCTGACACTTGTAAAGAATCGGGGGTCGATTCTCCATATGGAGTGTGATTTCCCACTCCCGACAATTTATGTTGGATCTATATAAGGAAAGACAATCCATGACAAGAATTGCATCAAATTCCACCAGAGGGAGTATGACGAGGTTCGCCCGGAAACTCAATCCATAGACTATAACAGGGGAGAACTTATACTCATGGGATGCAATGATTTCCCCATTTTCCGTACTCACCGACATCATTACTTCCATGATTTTTGGTGGTTCTGGGATTGTTCTACTTAACTTTTGAGATATAAAAGAATGCGTAGAGCCTAAATCAAAAAGTATGTTCGATATTATTGAATGAATAACTAGCGTACCTTTCACCACTTTGTTGTCGGGGTTCACTTCGGCAGAAGTGATGGTAAAATATCTTCCTTGTTGTCTTGGAGGTTGTTGGTTTCCTCCGATAACCCTTGGATTAGGGCATTGATTTGCAAAATGACACGGTTCTCTGCATTTGTAGCATTGAACAATGCGTTGAGGTTCGAACAGAGCGTTCCTCTCCTATGTCGCAGTCGCAGGTCCTTCTTGCCGACAGTTAATAGCTAGGTGCCCTTCTCTTCCACACCTGAATCATTTTCTCGTCCCTTTAAGTCAATTTCCAGGGTTCTTCTTTCCACACTTTTGGCAAGTGGGGTTCTGGATCTTCTTATCACCGTTGGATTTATCCATAGGACCACCAGAATTGAAGTCCACCTTATGCTTCTTGTCCCCATGATACCCCTGTGATTCCCCAATCTTCATTTCAACCTTGAGGGCACATCAGACAATTTCCTCATAGCTGTCGAAGTCTTGGATTGCTAATTCATTCCGCAAGCTAGGATTCATCCCACCAAAGAAGCAGTCAACCTTGCATTCGGGGGTAACAAAAAAACCGGAAGCGTATCATGCAAGCCTCGTGAAGTTTACCTCGTATGCTCCAACAGATTCTTCATCATTTTTCTTAAGGGAAAGGAAGTCCCTTTCTATCTTAAGTAGGAGGGTGCACGGAAAATATTTATCAAAAAACATCTTCCCGAAATCCTTCCATTACAATACCTCGATCTCCTCCTCAGGCTTCATATTTTTTATCAACGTCCACCATTGATCAGCTTCACCCTCCATACGATAAGCCGCTAGGAGAACCTTCTCTTGTTTAGAACATTGAAGGATGGAGAATATCTTTTCAATGGAGTTGATCCATTGTTCAGCGACCGTGGGATCAGATGATCCGCTAAAAGTATGAGGCCTTTGTCTCATGAAGCTCTCGATAGAGAATTTTTCTTTCTTGGGGGGGGGGGGGGTTGAACGTTCCTATTGACCTGTGTTTCTATTCAAAACATGATTTATCTTAGAGAGAAGCGTGACAAAGTTCGTGATTCCCTCTCCCATTGGATTTGGCATCTCATTAGTATAGTCATCACACTGATCTTCACAACGGTTGTTAGCCTGAGTCCTCCTATTACCGGCCATTGGATGGAATAAAAAGGAATGTTAGGGGTAAAACATAAAGGGTAATCCAAAGACACAATTTGGTGACTTATAAATAAACTTTCATTTCCTTAACTCATGAGTCTATAGGCTTCAATCTAGGCTTTTCATGATCTACTTTCTAACATATATTCTTAGGGGAATTTTTTAATTCCCTTAATAAGGGTTCATACTAAGCTTGTGAATTTATCAAAACATATCCCCCGGGAGTTTTGTAACCAAGAGTGCATCAAGCCCCGTTGTCGTGCACTAGTTCCTGTTCGAGTCTAGCTCAAAGTGGTGTTTTCGGGTATTACCCCTAGGATACATCTGTGCCAGAGCCGCCTCTACCTGCTCGTATCCAGACAGGGATGTATTTGAATGATAAACCACTTTAATAGTATTTACCAAAACATAGTGATGTTTTTATTATACTTAGTCTTGTATCTAACTATTTACTATGGTTTCCTAATCCCAAAAATAACTAAACCTATCCACAGATACCAACTATGACAACCCTACTTTTTATTACAACTTAAACATGATTTATTACATAAAACATTACTTGATACAACAAAGGAGATCTATAGGTTTAGATTATTTGGGGCTTAGGATCATTACATAAAAACTTAACACATGAAATAAAACATCTTTATTGAAAACTTCCTTTACATGACCACTAAATTCCCTCGTACTTAGCATTGCTTGGGATAACCTGAGGACATGAAAAAGAAAAGGGTGAGCTATAAAGCCCAGTAAAGGAGTACACATGGAATATCATGAGGAGTAAAATACATGTTAGACAATAGGAATATCAATATATCATAAAAGAAACCTGAACATAAAGGCATGATAAAGCATGATAATCATAACATGGAAATGTGGCAACAACACTTAACATGAAATTAGCATGAGCCAGGGCCCATTGCACATGGAGCATGAGTAAATCCTCATTTCACATAAATCACAAGTAAACCCTCATTTCACTTTAATTAGCATGAGTCAACACTAATTTCACATGACGTATCATGATATTGTACTTTACCCAATGCATTGAAGCGCTATAAGGGTGCACCCTTCTTAAACATTTCATTTAATGCATAAGTGTGCCACATGGATCATAAAACATTGATTCATAAAACATAATCATTTATTCCATGATAAAGGAATGTGGAATTCAAACATGAAACTTTACAATCAATAAGTAAATGTGCATAAAGTTAAATACCCTTGATGGAGAAATGGGTATGGTATTCACTACACAATGACATTGGCTTAGAAAATTGGTGCGATTTCGGCAGCGAAACGGCGTGACATAAGAATTCATAAAAAAGGATGATGAGAGAGAAAGGGGTTACTCATCATATTTACATGTAATGGAAAGTAAGGAGTTCATATAGATACATGTCCCAACAATTTTAATGGAATTTGGATTCATAATACAAAATTATTGCTTGAATGTAAAAGAAGAGAGAGATGTTCTTTTCGGAATTTCGGCATAGTAACGGGTGTACATGGGAGGAATTTAATGAGAGAGAAAGGGGTCTCACATCATTCAAACAATAAGAGGGCAGTATGGGGGAGGTTCGAAACCATACCCCAACATTCATATTTTAAATTAAAGGTCAATACAACTTAAATAAAATTGACAAAAAATGAGAAAGGAAGAAAAAACCCTTACTTGGAAGTGTGCTTCCAAAGGATAGAGAGAGGCTTGTGAGAGGATTCATGGGAGCTTGGGGAACCTTGGGAGGATTCGAGATATAGTAGGGCAGTGGTTGGACGAACTCCAATGGATTTTAGTGAGGAGGAAGTCAGATCTTGGGTGGGTTTATATAGGAAATGTGAGAGAATTGTTTATTATTTAGGTTTGGGTCCACTTATATTAAATTAATCCAAACCACAGACCATCCCATGATTTTTTCCCATGTTTTTTGGAAAAGGGAAGAGGAAAACAATATTTTATAAGGCCCATGTCTAAACTTCTTAAAATAATAAGGTTGCTTATGTGGAGGTGTGTCACACTCCCATGGAAATTAATTTAAAAAGGAAAAGTGTTGAATATGTCTTGAGGGGTCCATTAATGCTTTGAAAAGTAAGTCAAACAAAACCAAAATAACTTTATTTTAATTTTAAAACATATATTGGCAGAACATAAGGATTATAGTATTTTATTACATCACCATTGGGTCATTATGATGTCATAAAACACATTATATATTTAAATGGTATTTAATTTTTACCCATAAATTTGACTGTCTTAGAAAATTTTGAAAAATTCACTGTTGGATAATTTCGACGTCCTGATTCCAGAAGTAACATTTATTTTATCTAAATAATTTTCTAAATGTGTTAATTTTCACTTTTAAAATAAAAACAGACATTTATCGAAAATTCACAGGTTTGGACAAAAATGGCTTTCAAACCTTAATAAAAATATTAATTGCATTCATAAAAATATAAGATCATTTATATTTAATAAAAAATTATTTTAATAATATTATTATTTTATTAAAATATTATTTTATTAAAATATCCCTTAATTTAATAAAATAGATTTCTTAATTAAATAATAACTAAAAACACAATTTTTACTTTAAAAAAATATTTACAATGTATCAAAAATGACTGGAAATTGTATTCATTATTATATACAAAAATAATGTACATGAACATAGTACTACTTATTTGTTACATAACCCCTTAAAACAGCCGCATAAGACCTAAGGGTAAGGTGTGTAATGGTGACAAACTTTTGGGGTGGCTCGGATAACATCGCTCGAGTGGTAATCTCTATCAACTTCCACATTTCCCACAGACGGTCCCATTCGAGCTTGACATGGTGAAGCTTAGATTGGGATTGGTCAAGGGCGAAGCCCAATGATGCCACCTCTTTTCCGAGCTCCAACAAATGGGCTTCGTGTGGTGCAATTATACTATATGAGGCCATCGCTTCCTTTGTCTGAGTAAATTGGATTTGTTAAGGTCCTATATTTATACTAATCATGTGATCACTGTTCAACGGCTATATTAACAACGGTCAAAAATCTTAACATAAAACCAAATAAGTTGACATCTTATAAAAACATTTTATATAAAGAGACATTTAATAAGATCAAGAGGGATTTTCCATTAATGAAACTTTGGGTCGTTACATAACATCTGGTGAGGAACACTATATTATCATTCAAACATGGTAGACATTTAGTGCTTATTAATGGAAATTAAAACCTATATAATGAGAAAATATAATTCAACATTGAAGGAAACACCCTATTTAAATTTTTCAATATGATTTGGAATGATAATGGCTTATATTTAGACACCCATAGCACCCTCGGTTTCAAGTAAGTAACACATTTGTTATGAAGTTTATGTATGGAAGGTGTTTGGGTGTCGTTTCAGAGGGTTTTAGTGAATTTTGGATTATTTTTGGTGATTTTTTTGTGGTGATATTTTTAGCATGGTTTGTTCAAACAATGAAACTACTATAGAAAACCATGCACAAGGAAGTAGTGGGATCTAGTTAGGCACTTGGTTAGGCACACAGTCTGTTCAAACTATGTGTCCACATAAGAGTAAACATGAAAAGTGGACCATAGGGAAAAACATGGTTAATACATGGTTTTTTTGGAAAATGTGATCCAATCGTGATAAGGGTGTTTGGATGCAATGGATATCACATAGTTTGCACATGGTTTTCCTAACTATTCAATAAAACCATGCTCAGTTAAATTTTGTATCCTAAAAAAGTAGATATCACTCAGTTTTATCCCTAAACCTCTATTTTTTTAGTTTTTGACCCTATCTCAATTTTCTATCATACCAAAAGCTATGTACACCTTACCCATGGAACAAAAAAAATCTATTGGAATATCATTGTGCACTAGAGGTCATATTTCTTAGTAAGTCTCCATTCATGATGATCTTGCTTAGATCTAGTCATCTCCCCTCTCTTGGATTCATAAAACTAGTCTTTTGGGTATATATCTATGATATTTCATGCCAATGATGATGACATATGGATGTAATGATGTCAGGTAATAATATCATAGGCATTGTTTTGGAGATTCAACCCTTTTTTGAATAATTCATGTCATTACTCATTTCTACCATTGTTTCTAAGTTAGGTGTCTTCACTATTGACTCCTCTTATTTGAACATGAAGTTTTAGTTTCAAATTTTTTAAATTTCATGAAACTGATTTAAAAATTGATTTGAAAAGCTTGGTATAAACCCTATTTATTGATGGTTTTTGAAATTGTGAAAATCGGTCATCAAAAGTGATTTTTTTGTCTTGATTTTAATTTTATGAATTTAAAATAGGCCTTTTTGGATTTATGTAAGTGGTTTGTTTGAATGGATTTCAATAAAATAAATATTATATTGAAATGGTAGAAATGGTTGTTTTGGAATTGGTGTTTGGAATAATGGTTTGTCTATGTCAATTTTTATTAAATACATATAATGGTATGAAGATTTCCACATAATTTTTTGGATAGATAATTGTTAGAACATTCCCCCAACAAAATGGTTCTCCATGTGAAGGCTTGGTGAAAGGATGTCTTGCCAATCATGAGTATAGGGACGCCCATGGTAGCATTTATGGTTAGATGTGTGGATTTGTGGAATATAATGGGTTGTTCCAAAAATTGAAATTTGATAAATGGTTTTAAAGTTTTTTTGGTTGATTTCATTGAAAACTTCATTGATGTTGATTTTTTTATAACCTAATATAAACTATTTCAATTTTATTTATATAAATTGTTTAATATAAATGTGAAAATATTTTCTATCCTATTGGCGTGAGTAGGGATGTCAATTAGAGAAAACCTATTGAGTTTCATTACTCAACCATACATTGGAACTTTGGTACTTCTTCATATATTGTTTATTGAGAAAACGTTAAAGGAAAATTATCTCATTTTTTCAGTTATGATTCATGATACTTTGAGTCTATCTTGTCGAGTTGGAGCTTGGTGCATATAGGGAGCTATAGAGCAAGTGACCTTTGAGACATTGTGTCTTTTTAGGTTGTTCTTTCACTTTGTTTTCTGATTCTAGCTTGGTTTCCACTGGGTACTATGATATACATCACGGTTGTACATGATATTGATTATCATTTGTTTTACTTGGAGTTGTATACATTTTTATAATGAATCATATATATTTTTTTGGTTATGATATACTTAGTTGTGGTTGTTTTATTTTCAAATATAAAATTGTTACCCAAAATTATTGAATCCCTTGGAATATATTACCTGCCATTGGAATCTTTTAGATATCTCCTAACATGAAGTAACAATTCTACCTCATCATAAACCCATGAGGAGGGACAGATGATACAAATTATATTAGTATTGGCCTGGAAATCATTCCGTAAAGAAAAGATTTTATTGGTTGTCGGTCTTGGAGTGAAATTCATTCTGGTTTATTCCCCAATTTGGTATGGTAAAATGGAGTAGGAATGTTGATTCTTGAAATTTAGAGCATAAAAAAGATGTTGATATCCCATTTATAATGAACTAAATTTTACTAGGGAGTTGGTTATAGATGTTTTTTGGAGACACTTTTTGTAGTTTTAATCTAATTTTCATGGTATTAGACACTGAGAAGAGCATGAAATTCAATTATAAAAATGAATTACCATGATGAGTTCATATTTAATTTTGAGTACAAGTTTATCTTTTATTGAAAAAATGTTGATCTCTAGAATGTATTTTTTTTCAAATATGAGATTTTTAAAATGGCATGAATGTGTTATTTGTAAAATTATTTGATTTTAAAAATCATGGTGGAATTTTCAAATAGGGGTTTAGAATAGAAAGTATAGAATTTTGGGTAAGAAATGATTTGATATATGATGTGGTAGAATTTGAAATTTTTAAGCCTTCAGTTTCTAGAGATCAAAACATAAGGCGTTTAGTTTCTTATAGAAAATGGAACCTGGTAGGAGTCATAGAAATTAACCAAAAGAGGATGGTGAAAATGTGGTTACACCTGAGCCACAAGTGAAACAACCTCTAGTTCAATGTATTTCCCATGATTTTCAAGTAGTGGATAGAGTGAACTGAAGGGATGAACCAAGGAAAGTGGATCATTCAATTCAGTTCAAGAAGAAGAAACCACTCATTATTTTGGGTGATTCAAAACCATAGAAAGAAGAGGTGTGGCAGAATAGGATGAATCAAATCATTGATTTCCTAGGAACACCAGTATGAATGGAAGTAATTTTAGAAAAATAAATGTTGGAGGATCATCCACACTAGTGGTGGGATTTAGCAGTTCAGGATCAACTAGGCCAAGGCATTATATGGGAGTATGTTGAAGAATGTTTCAACAAACAATTATATTCTTGTTATTTATGGATTGAAATAAAGAAATATAGTTTTTATCTTGAATAAGGATAACCTTATGGTAACATGATATGTGAAAAATTTAATGAATTTAGTCTGATTTGAACAAAAACTTACTACAAGTTCATCCTTAAAGGCTTCCATTATTGAATCAGGTCTGAGGTAAGATATTTTTTCGTCGATTTATGTGCATCATATAACAAATTTTACAGAGATGGTCATTATAGATATGGTGGAAGAATTAGAAATAACAGATAGTATGGGAGGGATAAGAATTTTTATTCCAATAAGTAATTGTGGGAATTCTAATATTGGGAAAAACTGTAAGAGGGACACATATTTACAAGGTAGTGTGATGACTCAGAACTTGAAAACTTGATCAATGAGTCTTCCTCCAAAACCAGGGAGCAAGACTAGATGTTTTAATTGTGGTTCATTTGACTACATTAAGAAAGATTATACGATTCCACCTAGATCATTCTCGAATTAAAATTAAATGAGGCATCTTCAATTATATTGTCATAGTGCTCCATGGTCATGTGTTCATAACACATCTCATGTTTTTAGAAGTATTATGATTTGACAAGACAAGGGTAGAAGAATACATCTCATCAGGAGATCTGATCTAGCCATGGTAATCCAAGGAATACCATGCCTCCTCAATAAGGGAAATACCAATGTGGAAATAAAGAACAATGTGTAGTGAGTAAGTAGTTATATGGAGCTAAGTAAATATGGCTGATAAATCTAAACGATTAATGGTGAGAGGTATGACTTTTATGGAATTATACCCTTATGAAATCATTCTTTGATACTCATTCATCACATTAATTTGTTTCTATTTTTTTTATTGATCTTGTGGGTTCAATTTTTGAGATGACGCGTTTTGTTTTGAAACATCAAACTCCTCTTGGTTGAAGTGAATGTTGGGCCTTTATATGTAGAGAATGTTTGGTATATATTGATGAATCTGAATTGATATGATTTATTTATGTTCTTGAGAGGGATTTATATGATACAATACTGTGTAATAATGGGTTGAAAATTTTCAAGGCTCTCATTGACTGTTATACCTAAACGGTTATTTTTATGACTGATGATGACATTTAGAATCTATTTAATGGAGATCAGAGTGTAATGGAATGTGCAATGGGATTGTTGGAACCTTATGTTGGAACGAACTAAAACATGTTGTCTACCTTTTCTTTGGTATCAATGTAATTGATCTAGAATAGTATATTTAGTGGTTTTTGAGTTGTTTCTAAATGTTTTTCATTAAATTTTATCTATGATTCATCCCATAAGGGAAGTGAAATTTACGACTGAACTCCTCCCCGGAACCAGTTCTATCTCACTTCCCACTTATCAGATGGATGAAATAGATTTATGGGAACTTAATGTGAAGTTTAAGAGTAAGATAAAAATTGGTTCATTCATCCAAGCATGTTTTCATGGGCATCACTAGTCATGTTTTTTAAAAAGGAAGATTTAACTCATTGGTTTTGTGTGGATAATTATAATATTAACCAAGTTATGATGAATAAAAAAATTTCACTTCCAAACATGGTTGATCTTTTTAATAAATTGAAAAGAGTCTATAGGTTCTCTAAAATTTTCTTGTGATCTGGATATAACCAATTATGAACTCAGAATGAGGATATTCCAAAGACATCTTTTAGGAGTAAATATGTCCATTATGAGTATATGATTTTTCTTTTCGGTCTTATAAATTCTCCAGAGGTATTTATGTAATTGATCAATCATCTATTTCATATATATATGGATTCTTTTTTGGTGGGGTTTTTGAATGACATATTGGTTATTTCAAGGACAAGGGTAGATCTTGATAAACCAGTAGAGATAGTGTTGGTAATCTTGAGAGATCATCTTATGTATTCCAAATTTTCAATGTTTGATATATGGATACAAGAAGTACATTTTTAGGTCCATGTTACCTCAGAAAGAAGTGTTTCTATGTATCTAGAGAAGATAGAATCTATTATCTTACAGAAACCTCCAAATAATATCTTCAATATATGTGCATTCCTTGGTCATGCTAGTAATTTCCATCATTTGTTTCATGAATGTTCACCACCAGCTTCACTAATGAGAGATTTGAAAAGGATATATGTTCCATTACAATGGATCAATGAACACTAGAATTATTTTAAATAGATAAACGTTTTCCCTACATCCACATCAATCATGATATTTCATGAATTCAGACAAGGGTATGTGGTGTATTGTGATGCTTTAGAATTGTGTTTGGGATGTGTTCTCATAAAGGGAGATAATGTTGTTTCTTATGGATTATAATTGTTATGATAGAATGATAAAAACTACTAGCACATGATTTGGATTTAGTAATTGTATTCCATGCTTTGAAGAGTATGCATCATTACCTATTTCTTGAGAATTTTTTTTTGTTTACGGATCAACAGATTTTGAAGTATATTTCCACACAAATGGATTTGAACCTGAAACAAATAGGTTATATGGAGTATCACTAAATTTTTTACTATGACTTGATGTGTACAATAGGTATACAAAATTATGTGAATGCTTCATTAAGAATAAAGTCATATTCTATGTTGAAAAAATTGGCTTCAGATCTGTGCAAGTTGATGTTGTTCATAGCTGACATGAACTTAGATTGTGAAGACTAAGGTAGTCTTTGGGTTTTATCCATAATTTATTTTGTTACTGATTTTTTTTGGGATGGTTAAAGAGTCACATTTATATGATTCATAATGTGTTACTATAAGGTTGATAATCATTAGTGGTAAGACCATTATGGGATGAAATATGGATAGTTATTCACTATTGTGTCTTCAATATCATATGGTTGTATATGGGGATTGTCGAGGACAACTTCATCATGCATGAAAATATTTGAGATGGGTTGTGCATCCAAGAATAAAAAACCTTTATAGGGAATTGAGAAGACAATTTTTGTGTGTCACTATGAAAATGAATGTGGAAGAATTTGTTTCTAGATTCATAACTTGTAAGCAGGATAATGAAAAACCCATGAGGCTAGTGTGTATACTGTAGTCTTTATCTATTCTTGATTGGAAATAGGTGAAAATTTCAATGGATTTGTTAATAAGCCTCTGAATAACAGTTTTGGTAACACAATTCCATATGGGTGATAGTGGATCAGCTCACAAATTCATGCCATTTAATTCCTATTTGTGAATCTCATATGGTAAAGGAAGTCACTAAAATCTATATTTGAGAAGTGGTAAAGAGGTGTGTTTTACTGGTTTTTACAATATCATACTAAGATCTGAGGTTTACATATCATTTCTGGTAATCCTTATAACTAACCCCCATGAATCAGCTATTTATGAGTATATAATATCATCCTTAGATGAATGAAAAATCCAGAAGTATTATAAAAACATTTGAATACATTCTTTCATATTGTGCAATGTATTTTTATAGATCATGGTAGTAGAACATACCATTGGTGGAGTTCTCACATAATAACAGTTGTCAAGACTCGATACATATGGATCCATATGTAGCATTGTATATGTGTCCTTTTCTTTCTTCACTTGGTTGGCTGGAAATAGGTTATACTTCATTGGTTTGTCTGAACCTTGTCTAAGAGACAGGGGAGTAAATTTGTTTGATCTAGAAGATAATAGAGATGGTTCAAATTCCACATAAATTGAATGTGGATAATCATTGATGATTTTATTCATTCGAGTTGAGTGATCTTGTTTTTTGAGAATCTCTATATGGATTGGGTATCATCATTTTTGAAGAAGGGGAAAGTAATATCCTCGATACATCATCCCTTTTGATATACTTTAACAGGTTAGAGAGGGGTGTAATATAGGTTGGTTTCTCCACTATAGTTCAGTTCAATGCATAATGTGTGTCATATATCAAAGTTAAAACGTATCATCATGATCCAGACCTTGTAATTTGATGCGATCCCGTTGACCTAGAGGTGAATTCTTCATTGGTTCATGTGCCTGAGTGAATTTTGGATTGGAAATAGAATGTATTACATGTTAAAGGCATCACTATAGTATGGGATTTTGGAATCATGGTCGGATTCATGAAGAAACATTGGAATAGGAGAAATAAAAATATGATTAATGGCCCAAACTCCTTCAAGATAGTATTGGTTTTCTATATTATGGGTATGGAATATAAAATGGTGGGGATAATTTATTACACACCTCATTCATGTTAGTGACCTTTTATTTATGTATTTTGTGTATGTAAAGTGTTTGGGTGATGTGTGGGAGGGTTTCTAGGACTTTTGGAATGATTTGGGGGGATTTTATAGAGTTTCACAGTTTGATTATGTCTAGTAACAACTAGGAAACTCCTATAGAGAATCGTGAAATGTGAGTAAGAGGGCTCTATCTAGGCACACAGTTAGGCGCATGGTTTACTCAAACCAAATGGCTAGAAAGGAGTTAGCATGAAAAGTTTAATAGAAGTAAAAACATAGTAGTCACAAGGTTTTGTTTACCTTGAAAGCCAACCATGTGAAGGGTTTTTGGAGGTAGTGGATGGTGCGTAGTTTGCCTAACAGTGTGAACAAACCATGCATGATTCGTTTTTAGATCCAAGAAAAGAGGATATCACTCGATTCTACAGCTAAAACTCTCTTATTTTAACTTTTTATACCTGAAATCAATTATCTCCCCTATTATAAGATATGGATACCATCCCCTTTGACAAGGGAAAAATATGTTGGAAAATCATAGTGAGTAGAAGGATGGATGGATCAGTAAGTCTTTTTTCTTGATGATTTCCCTTAGATCTGGTCTTAATTCCTCTAAATCATTCCTATATCTACACCATTGGGGATAGATCTTTTATAGTTGATGCAATCATGTATAAATGTTTCTTTTTTGACGTTAGGTAATGTCACGACCCATCCCCCGGGGCCCGTGTCATGACTACACCAAGCCCGCCATCCATAGGCCAGTGGTTGGCGACTAGCACTGAAAAGGTGCATCCATAAAATGGGAGGGAATTGCTTTTAAACCTATACAAACAAAAAAATCAAGGACACAAAAACAAGCAACCACGAAGAAAACTACTGTAGTAAAAAGTGTGCTGAGAATAAAGGTACCAGAATACAAGCCCAGCTGAAAGGTACAAGTACAACTGAAAATAGAAAATAACACCTAGATAATCCACTGAGGATCCTACCTGAAGGGAAGGTACAACTCATCTCTATAGCTCTCCAAGTCAGTCTGTCACCTCCATTTACTACCCAATGATGTATCCCTCAAGTCTCACCCCAACTGCTCATCCTCTACACAAGACATAACAAGGTGTGGGCCAAACCCATGTGGGGTGAGTATAATAATACCCAGTAGGGGACCCTGAGACACCCGAAGGTCTCTTAGTAATCCAAAAAGGAAAACATCACAAGATATACCTCAAATATAATATCCCAAACATGATCTAAATCATAAAGCACAAAGAAAAAGAGATATATCACTCTAACGGTATAACATCAATGTTACTATGATGTGTATGAATTGTTGTATAGCCAAATCATCTTATCAGTAGTAACTCTACTACTGACCCCTATTGGTCGCTGGTGCAAACGCGTATTGGTCGCTGGTGCAGACACGAATTGGTTGCTGGTGCAAAACTGTATTGGTCACTGGTGCAGGCCCGCATTGGTCACTGGTGAAAACCTGTATTGGTCATTGGTGCAGACCCATAGGTGAAGACCTGTATTGGTTGCTCTTAATCTAAATGACATATCCAACCACTGGATTCCTACTCATAACACGCATGATTCTGGGAGAACCTCTCTACAATCCATCATTCATATTTCAACCGGTACGAAGTCCTAGAAAAAGTATACCCAAGGGACTGTCCTGTTATAGGGGTCCCAACATGATAAACAACACATCGATTGGAGGCCCGGTCTGTGAGATATGGTAACCTTTGTAAAAAGGACCCAGTTGGATTCAAGTATGATCCAACCAAGGTCTCACATGAAATTCCAAAAAAAAATCTTCTTACTATATCTCCAAAGGACCGCCTTACAACAAGGGTCCTTATGCCATAGATGGTGCATCGGTCGGACACCTGGTCTATTAGTTACATCCCTTTCCATGAAATGGCGGTGATCGCACTTCGGTCTGGTCCAGCTCGGTCGGGCCCACTAGAAAAAGACAAATGGACCGCTTCCCAAAAGGGGTCCCAATTCCACTAACATCATTTATAATAGACACATAGTTCTTCAGTTACGAGCGTTTCTTTAATCGAGGGATGGTTGTGTCTAGACCTAGTCTAACTCGTTCAAACCGGCCCGATGCAATGGGTCCAGGGGTTTACCTGACCCCACCTGGGTCTGGCCCGTTAAGGGTTTGCCCGGTTCACTAGTTCTGGCCATTGGGGTCAGCCTTGTTCGGTTCGTGGGCCTGGGTTACGATAGGCCTGGCCTGCCCTGGGGGGGTTTGACGCTCCTGTGCTGGCCCGCGGGTCCGGCATGTTGGGCTGCAGGTCCAGTCCACTGGGTGGGTCTGGCATGTGTCCAGCTCAGTCCTCCCAAAGGTGGACCATTGTATCCCACTGGCCCCATGGTTGTGGGGGCCATTTTGACAGCCGGTGGGACATTTCCCACCACATTAATGGTCAGTCGTTTGGCCGATGGGGTTCTGCTAATGGGGTGTGGCAAAGGGCAGCGCCGCCATTTTCTCGCATGGCCAGCTCAGGCTGGCTGCCTTCGACCACTGCGGTGCGCAGTTGCGCGCCACCTTCCACCACCGGTGGCCAGTTTCTGTGGGTCTCCTCCGGCCACCGCCAGCATTTTCTTCCATGGGCCACAAGACATGCTATGTTGGTCTGTTCTTGCTGTCATATATGCCTACAACTCTCCCATGTTTTCATTGTCATAGTGTGACCCGCTATTTCGTGTTGCCATCAAATAGAGGAAAACTATCCCCAAAGAAATGAACATAAATGAAGTGGCAGAGGGTCCGGGCATTGTTCTTTTGGCTTGTTCCCTCCGTGTTAATGTTATATAAATATGGAGCTTGGTAAAACATAAAAGATAACTTTTAATCAATCCCCCTACCTAGATGATACATTCACTAACGACAATCATCAGAACCTTCTTCATTATTCAAGTCAGTTCGTGATTCGTTGTTGCCCATCATTGCTCGCTGAAACCAGTCTCTTCCTCTGGGTGGTTGGCTTCGTTGTACTTTGCTAGAGCATGATCACTTGCTGAAGCCTTTCCAATACTCCACCCCGAGCTTCATATAAATAGGTTACAATAAGGGTTAGTAACGCATGTGGTATTAATGAGGTTCCTTTAAAAATTTAACCTTCCAATTTCCAACAGTTTGGTTACAAAAAATAAAGGGAAGTCAAGCCATTTAATGGATTGACTTTTCATTGGTCTTGCCACTACCACTCATTAGTTGGAGGAAAAGAAAAAGCAAAATAAAATAACATTTTTATTTTATTATTCTTTTAAATAACCAAAAATTATCATTTTATCTTGACCTAATGTGGTCAAAATAAACCATCCCTTAAGAGAATCCCGACGCTGCGGATTCCACAGTGCCCTCAGATTTTTAATCTGATCATCAGTTCAAATGATAAAAAACACCGCCTGTGCATTTACAGAACATACATTCAAAAATGTTTAGAAATTCATTCTGGGAACACCGGGCCACAGAATCATGCATCGTAAATTTTCACAGACTCGTAATAATCCCAATTAACTAAAAAAAATCATGGGATTTTTCAGGTCTTTACATTATCCTCACCTTTGGGCTTTATGTAATCGAACTCCAAAAAAGGCTACACAAACAAATAGGGGTAATGGTATGAGCCTCTCACTCCCATATTCTCTCATAGTGATTTTCCATGCTGCCAAAGAATGCGCACATGTGGTATCGACGGCCCATGAAGGATCCACTCCTATCAATCCTCTATCTCCACTGGGTACTCCACAAAAGTTGTCCTATCATCAATCTCCATCTCTCCATGGTTGATGGTGTGAGATGATTCATTCACGTATCTACTCAACTGGGATACACGGAAGATAGAGTGCACCCTCTCCAACTGAGGTGGTAGTGCCAAGTGGTATTCCACAGCACCAATCCTCCACAGTATAGGGAATGGTCTGATAAACCTCAATGAGAGTTTTCCACCCCGACCAAATCTATGTAGTCCTCGTAATGGGGAAACTCACATGAATACGTAGTCCCCCTCCTGGAAGACTAGTGGTCTCTATCCCCAATCACCATAGGACTTCTGTTTTCTCTATACAGTCTTCATCTTCTCTCGGATGATCTGCACCTTCTCAGTGGTAGCTTGAACCATCTATGGTCCCATGAGTGCCGGTTGTCTTGGACCTATCCATTATAAGTGAAATCGACATGGTCGTCTATAAAACACCTCAAAATGGCCCATACCAATGGTGGATTGATAACTGTTATTGTATGAGAACTCAATCTAGGGTAGGTGGTCCTCCCAACTACAACCAAAATCGAGGACACAAGCACTAATCATGTTCTCGATTGTCTGTATGGTCCACTTAGTCTGACTATCTATATATGGGTATAATGTTTTTCTCAATAAATGATAAGTCCTGAAATCATCCTTCAATCCCTTCCACAACTGGGATATTAAGCATGCATCACGGTCTGAGACTTTCACCAATAAAACCCCATGAAGTCGCATGATCTCCTAAATGTAGATACATCCCAAGCTCTCTATCAAACCCTTATCTCGAATAGAAAGGAAGTGAGTTGACATGGTGAGTCTGTCAATGATCACCCAGATGGTATCGTCTCCTCTAGACATACGTGGTAACCTCATCATGAATTCTATTGATAACCCTTCCCACTTCCACTATGGTATCTCGAGGGGTTGTGTCAAGCCAGCTGGTACCTGGTGTTCGGACATCACTTGCTGGAAAGTGAGGCATCTAGAAACAAACTCTACCACAACTTCCTTCATCCATGGCCACCAGTACTGACACCAGAGGTCCTGGTACATCTTCTCCACACAAGGATGTACCACTAAATGGGATGTATGGAACTCCCATAACACCTCATCCCGAAGAATAACTGGTACCAAAGATCTTTCTCTTAAGAGAATGACTTGCTCTCCACCATCAGAAAATCCTTTAAGAGACCGTCCTGAGGATATATAAGCACATTGGGCCTCATAGTCATCTTCCCAAAGCTTTACCTCTTGAACTCACTAAAGAATTGGGGGAGTGATAGTCATATAATGTAGGTATGCTTTTCCATCTCTATCCATGAAGGATACCTGCAATGCGGCTAGATACTCTGTCACCTCACTCAGCAAATGTAGAACAAACCTCTTGCTGAGTGCATCTGATACTATGTTCCCATTCCCATGATTATAGACAATATCAAATTCATAGTCCTCGAGGAAATCTAGCTAACAATGTTTTCTCAGATTCAGATATTTATGATTGTAGATATATCTGAGACTCTTGTGGTCTGAGTAGACAACGAACCGCTCGCCCATCAAGTAATGTCACCACATCTTGATTGGAAAGACTACTGTTACAAACTCCAAGTTGTGAGTCACATAATTCTGATCATGAGGCCTCAGATGTCCTGAGCCATAGTCAATCATTTCATCACCCCACATGAGGAAGAAACTGAGTCTGGTCTCGGATGAATCACAATAGACCATGTTGTCAGTGCCCCCCTTTGGAAACCTCAGTATGGGAGTGCTATTCATGATCTCTCTCAGCTGTTGAAAGATTTTCTAGCTTGTCTATGACCACAAGAATGGTTTCCCCTTATTCTTCAAGGTGATCACAGGTGCTGCTACTTTGGAAAAATTAGGCAAAAACCTACGATAGTAGACTGCTAATCCAAGGAAGCTGAGAACCTCAATAAAACTCATGGGTGGCTCCCAAGAAAGTACTGCATCAACCTTTGCTAGATCCACTACAACTCAAGCCTCTTAGATGACATGTTCCAAGACATGGACCTCCCATATCTAGAATTCACAATTTGAGAGCTTCCCATATAACTTTTTCTCCCAGAGTGTGTTCATAACTATTTCCAAGTGTACATCGTGCTCTTCCTCAGATGATGACTATACCATGATGTCCTCAATGAAGACCACTACAAACCGGTCTAAGAAGGTATGGAAGATACTTTTTATGAGACCCATGAACACTATAGGGACGTTAATCATTCTGAATAGTATCATCAAGAACATGTAATGGCCAAACCGACATCTGAAGTATTTCTTTGGAATGTCATCATCCCTCACACGAAGCTGGTGATAGCATGATCTGAGGTTTATCTTCGAGAACCATTGAGCTCCATTCAGTTGGTCGAAGAGATCATCAATCATTGAAAGTGGATACTTGTTCTTCATAGTCACCTATTTCAGGTACTGATAGTCCACAAAAATCTTGAATCTCCCATCCTCTTTCTTGGTGAAAAAAATCAAGATTTCCCAGGGAGAAACATTGGGTATTATAAACCCCTTTCACAGCATGTCCTCAAACTGTACCTGAAACTCACAAAGCTCTAAGAGAGCCATCTGATATGCTGGTGTAGATATCGGTATTGTCCCGAGGTAGAGCTCGATGCAGAATTCTACATATCTGTGAGGAGGTAGTCCAGAAACATCATTAGGAATGACATCATTATACTGATCCACCGCTACAGGTTAACTAAGACACCATACATCAACTTCTATATGGGAGAGGCTATCCAACTGGTGAGTGATTGGCTGCACCCTCCTCCGATGAAGTCCATCCTATGCTGAAAAGGATTCCTTCTCACTCATGAAGGAAAACTTATTCCCATCCTCACGGATACACTGTACTTTGCGCCTAACATATTCGATCTGAGCATGGACTGTGGATATCCAGTCCATACCCAAGATGACATTGTAAGGCTTCAATGCTGCTACTAGGATATCCTAGCCGAA
Source organism: Viscum album (assembly GCA_963277665.1). Classification (NCBI taxonomy): domain Eukaryota; kingdom Viridiplantae; phylum Streptophyta; class Magnoliopsida; order Santalales; family Viscaceae; genus Viscum; species Viscum album. The sequence continues at coordinate 1,058,830,274 of OY728120.1, read as the reverse complement.
TCTCTATCCTCCTAGAGTAATCTCACACTTCCAGCACCAATGTAAAATCATTTAATCCTATCACGTAAGAGTCTCTAATTGTAAGGATCAAGCCAACAGCTTTATCAGAATCTCTGAGCTCTGAACTAGTCTCGTTGAAATGAAAGAGTGACTAGCACCTCTGACTATAAGTACTGCAGCTAGGGTAAAATAGACACAGATAATACCTCTTATCATCTCTGGATCACCATAATCATAAACCTATGTTTCCTATAGAATTTCTCATCCCTTATTTCCTACTCCCTGAGGTTGGGTTGCACCTCCTGGTGGTGGTGGCGATAGAGACTCAAAATGATGCCCACCACCTACTGCCCGACCTGCTCCTCTACCTCATCTGCCGCCCCGTGGACCTCCTCACTCAAATATATATCTCTTACTCAGTGGTCCCTCGACTATTTACTGATCATCCGTGTGGGGATTCAGATAGTCATGAGCTCTGTGACCCTATCCCACATAGGAAAAACATATCATGCCTCATTGCTGGCTCTCTCGGCCTGTCAAGCCTTGGATCACTAACCCTGCATCCTGGGGTCTTCCACCAGAGGTTCTGTCCTAATTGGACCTCTGCATAATTTTTCTACTACCAGCTACGGAAAACTATTCTACCTGACGTCTTGTAGGGGCTCTAACTACCAACACTTTCTCGAAAAGGAAGCTCTCCATCAGCAAAGCTCACTCTAGCACCCTATCCTGCATCGGTATGCTGAGAGAAACTGTCGCAACACTGATATCTCATCAGAGACTTACTCAAAGGTCCAGGCCTTGAAGTATGGGTCTCGTACCATGTCAGTGGAGTATCGAGAGAGGTTAGTAAATCTATCCGAGTACTATGCTACTGTCAAGATGCCCTGCTGTAAGTTCAAGAGCTTCTGAATACACACAGAGCGGAGTGTTGCTGGAATGAACTCATCCCTAAAGAGGCTCTCAGAGTCCATCAAGTTTTGGATCACATCGTCATGTATCTGGAGTTCCAGACTCCACCATCATCTTACCGAGCCCAAAAGAAGGCTAGCGGCCATGATCTCCATCTGCTCGGCGGGTGTCTCTACTAAGAGAAAGACCCGTGAGACCACCTCAAGATAATCCTCTACTGCCTAGGGGTTCATCTTACCTCAAAACCTCATAGTTCCCTATCTCTAGAACTCATGAAATGCACTCAGCCAGTGTGCATGATCCACTGGTAGCATCTGCTGCTCAACAGGTTGTGGTGTTGTTGGTACACAACCTGAAGGTGCTGACACCGTAAGAGAGCCCTGTACCGAGGCCTCATCGCTCTGTGGTCCATCATCATGGACACTATTAGGAATCCTAGATGGTTATCTTTGTGGAGAAATCCAATAAGAAATAGATGTTCCATGTTTATTAAGTTAGACATGGTGAGCTGACTCAATAAATATCAAGAATACTTTTCAAAACACACGCAATTAGTGTTTTCATGAAACAAGTCAGAAATCAAAATTTAGGGTCCTTGTGTATGGATACGTCACCCACCACACCAAAACCAGACTCCTCAAACTAAAAACCACACACAAAACACATAACACTATTAATCATTAAAAGTAAACTCTTCTTCTAATAGAACCGACCATCCTCTGATACCACTTTGTCACGACCCATCCCCCAGGGCACATATCGTGACTACCCTCAGCTCGCCTTCCATAGTCCAGGGGTTGGAGACTAGAACCAAAAAGGCATATCCCTAAAATGGGAAGGCATTGACTTTAAACATGTACAAACACAAAAAACCAAGAACAAAACAAGAAGTAACCACAAAGTAAACTATTGTATTAAAAAGTGTGATGATAGTAAAGGGGATAGAATACAATCCTGACTAAAAGATACTAGTATAACTAAAAAGAGAAAACAACTCCCAGATCATCCACCAAGGATCCCATCTGAAGGGTAGGTATATATTGTCTCATCAACTCTCTATGTATGCATTCCACCTTTGTGTACCACCCAGTCCTGGCTCCCTCATGTCTCAGCCCAACTGCTCGTCATCTGCACAAGACACAACAAGGTGCGGGTGAAACCAGTGCAAGGGTGAGTATAAAAATACCCAGTAAGGGACCCTGATACCCCCACATGTCTCTTTGTAATCCAAAAAGAAAAACATCACAAGATATACTGCAAAGTTAATATCCCAAAAATGATCAAAATCTTGAAGCAGAAAGAAAAAGAGACAGCTCACTCTAATGGTATAACATCAAGGTTACTGGGATTGGGATGACTAGTTGTACAACCCGATTATTCTATCCATAGTAATCTACTACAGACCCGTATTGGTCGCTAGTGGAGGCCCATATTGGTCGCTGGTGCAGACCCGTATTGGTTGCTGGTGCAGACCCATATTGGTCGCTGGTGCAGACCTGTATTGGTCACTCTTCATCTTCATGACACAACCTCCCACTGGATTCCAGATCATAGAAGTCCTGATTCTGGGAGAACATCTTCTCAATCCATCAGTCGTATTTCAACTGGTACGATGTACTTCAAAAAATTTACCCTAGGGACCATCCTGTCATAGGGGTCCCAACGTGACAGACGTCGCATCGATCGGACGCCCAGTCTGTGAGATATGGGAACATTTTTAAAAAGGGCCCGGTAGGATTCATGTATGATCCAACCCAGGTCGTATATCAAACTCCAACAAAAATCCACTTAGAGTATCTCCAAAAAAACCTCCTTTACACAAGGGTCCATATGCCACAGACGACACGTCATTCGGATTCCCCGTCTCTTAGTTACATCCCTTTCCATGAAACAGGGGCGATCACACCTCAGTCTGGGCCAGATTTGCCTGGCCCGCCAGAAAAAAAAAGGGATAACCTCCCAAAAGGGGTCCCAATTCCACTAATGGTGTGTCTCATAGACACCTGGTTTGTTAGTTACAGGCGTTTCTTTAATCGGGGGTCGGTTGGTTCCGGGTCTGGTCTGACTCGATTAGACCAGCATCATAGAACGGGTCCTGGGGTCTACCTGACCCTAGCTAGGTCTAGCCCGTCAGGGTCATCCAGGTTAGGTTCATGAGCCCAAGTTGTGGTTGGCGCGGCACAACAGGTAAGGCTCATCCCACTCGCGTTGGCCCGTTGGGCCATGGGTCGGGCCCGGCCCGCTGGGCGGCATCCGGCCCGTTGGGCCATGGGTCAGGCCCGGTCTGCTGGTGGGTCTGGTCCGCTTAGCGAGTCTCGCCTGCTTGGCTGGCCTGCATCCATCTTGGTCCTTCTGAAGGCGGACCTTTGTGTCCCTCTGGCCCCACGGTTGTGGGGCCATTTCACAATCCAGTGGGGTGCTGGCCCACCTCATGAATGGTCATCCATTTGGTCAACCGGGTTCCTCCAATGACATGTGGCATGGGTCCACGCCACTCCTTTCTACCATGGCTTTCTGCCCACGGCTTCTCCGCACCACACCCTTTGGCCAAGGCCTACTGGCCACAACTGATTCGGGCTGCCGGTAGCGCCTGTGGGCACAACCCTTGTCCCATGCAGTGGGCTCGGGCCAACCGCCTTCAACCACCAGGGTGAATTGTTGCGCACCACCTTCCTCCGCATGAGGCTGGTTTCCGCAGGTCTACTGCGGCCACCACCGGCCGCAGCCAACATGGTTCGTCAACAGTTTATTCCATTGGCCATCGGACATGCTCTGGTGGTCTGTTCTTGGTGCCGCCTGTTCCTACGACTCTCGCGCACTGCCTCCATCATAGCATGACCCACTATTTCTCAATGCTTTCAAACTGAGGAAAATTGTCCCCAAAGAACAGAACATGAGCGAAGCAGCGGAGGGTCCAGGACTTATTCGTTTGGCCGACACGCTCTACGTTTTTGTGATAGCAAGAGGGAGATAGGTAAAACATCAAATATAACTTTTAAACAATCTCCCTCCCTGGATGAGACGTTAGATGATGACGATCTTCACATCCCCTTTCATCATTGATGTCGGTTCGTGATTCGGTGGTGGTCGCCACTACGCGTTGAAACTGGTATCATCCCCCGGGTGGTAGGCATCATGGTACTTTTCCAGAGCATTATCTCTTGGTGAAGCTATGCAAACACTCCACCTCGAGCTCCATATAAATAAGGGTGGAGAGGGAAAGTAACGCACATGGTATTAATGAGGTTTCTTTAATTAATGAACCTTCCAATTTCCAATGGTGTGGTTATAAAAATAAAAGGGAGTCAAGCCATTTAATGGATTGACTTATTGTTGTTCCGGCCACCGCTGCTTGTCCTTTGGAGGAAAATAAAAATAGAAATAAAACAACATTGTTATTTTATTATTCTTTTAAATGTCTAAAAACTCTCTTTTTCTCTTGACCAACTATGGTCAAAGTGAAGCCTCCCTTAAGAGAATCTCAGCTCTGTGGACTCAACCTTGCCCTCAGATTTTTTATCTGAGCATTGGTTCAAAAGATAGAAAACATCGCCTGTGCGATTACTGAATGTGCCATTAAAAAGTTCAAAAATTCATTCCGTGCACAATAGGCCTCAGAATCATGCACCATCAATTTAGGCAGATGCATAATAATCCCAATTAAATAAAAAAATTCATGGAATTTTCTAGGTCATTATAGGTAATAATATCTATGGTGGGTTTTGTAAATTCAATCTTTTTTATGAATTTGTGAAGTTCTTCATTTACACCATAGTTTCTGAGGTAGGTGGCTTCACTATTCACTCCTTGTAGTTCCCCAGAACACCCTGAGAGGGAAGGGGTGAATCATGGTTTAATATTTTTCTTATAAAGTAACAAATATTGTTCCAATGATGGTAGGATCATTTTAAACAAGTATAATGGTGATGTGTTAGAATGAAAACATTCCCATACAGAGAGGCAAAACAACAAATTTACATGGTTCACCACTAATTACTAGTCTAAGGGGAATATGAAAATAGTGTTTTGGTGGTATAAAAATCCATTAAACATCACTAGTTTTGGAATATAGAATTTCAGACATTGTCACTTTGTTCTAGTTCCAATGCCTTTACAAGAATTTATGGATAGCACACTACGTCCCTCCAAACACTTTTGTCGACTCTCTCTAACTCACTACTTTGGGAGAAACCTTACTCAATTTATACTTGTGATGATTTGTTCAATAGATTGTCATTGAATTCATTATCCATGTCTAGTATAAGAATATGTTTTCATCAATGCCCAGAAATAATTCACTTTAATTCACTAAACAAACTAACTGTATTCTCAAAATCTCTTAGTAGCCCAACACAACCCTTCTACAAAACACGTCTTGTTGCATGAATGCTTTTGTATTTATGTGAAATATTTCTTTCACATGACACTTATATTTCATGAAACCACACCATGAGATTCACTTGTTCTTGAAATACTTAAGGAACATTCTACGCATATTATTTACTACATGTATGCCTTCTACACCCAACTCAGACTCAATTTCCAGCAAAGAACATCCTTGGTTCCAACACTCCTTATAATAAAACATGGAGTATTAGATTAAAAATAATTAAATATTATTAAATTTATTTAAAAATACATGTTTAAAGCATGGATGAAACTATATTTAGTGATGGAATATTAAATTATTGAAATTGGTTGGGTAAAGTGCTTTGTTCAATTAATTTTGAAATGTTCATATTAAAATATGACTTTGTTGGATTTATAGATATTGTTTTTTTAAAGGTTTCTAACAAAAAAAATACCCTCTTGAAGTGGTTTAAATTTTTTCTTTCGCATTGGTGTTTGATATAGTTGTTGGAGTATGTTCATGTGCATTTACGATAGATAAGGTTATAATGTTTCCTCTATCATTTGAGGGATGGATAATGGTTGGAACTTTTACCCCATAAAAATATATCACTAAGTGATGACTTGGTGAAAGGATGACTCACCAATCACTCTTATAGTGAGGTCCATGGTTTTATGCATATTTATATGTGTGTATATCAGGAATGGAATAGGTTATTCCAAAATAGAAATTTTGAGAAATGTATTTAAAGAGTTGTTTGGCTGTTTTCTGTGAAAACTAATTTTGTGTGGAAATTTATTATATCCTGATCTAAAGAGTTTTTAATGTGTTTTATAAAAATATTATATATACATGTTCTAACATGTTCTATCCTAGTGGTGTGATTAGGGATGTCAATTACTGAAAACCTAATGAGTTTCATTACATACCCCATGCTTTGGCACTTCAGTGATTTTGTAGATATTTTTTATTGGGACACATGTAATGTAAAAGTATCTTATTTAATTTTTTATGATTCGTGATAATTTGAGCATGAATTTTGGAGTTAGATCTTGGAGCATGTATGAAGATAAGGATTTGGTGAACATGGAGTCTTTGTGTCTTGTTGGGTTTGTTTTCCCCTTTGTTTTTTGATTCTTGTTGGGATTCTTATATGTACTCTGATATGGTCCAGGGTTGTAGTTGAGTTTTATTATAATTTTTTTAATTTGATTTATATAAATTTTTATCTTGCATTATATAGTTTGTTTTGTTATTGTATACATAGTGGTGGTTGTTTTATTTTTAATGGGAAAATCACCCCAACCTATATTAAATCCATTTGGCATTTATTTCCTAGCATTGGCATCTTGGGGATGTTTCATAAGGACAAGTAACAAATCCACCATATCTTGTGCCAATGAGGAAGGTAGGTATGTTACAAATGGTATTAGTATTGGCCGGTATATCATTCATTTTGGAAAAAATTATACTGGTTGTTGGTCTTGGAGTTGGAATTTGTTATGGTTTAGTCCTTGAGTTGGGATGGTGGAATGGAGAATGATTGTCGGTACTTGAAATGTAGAGGATAAAAACACATAGCTAACTTATTTATGCTGAAATTAAAGGTACCAAGGAGTTGGTTAAATAAGTGTTTTGGAGAAACATATAGGAGTTTAAATATCATTATTAGGGGTTTAGCTAATGAAAAATAACATGACATGTATTGATACAAATGATTTTCCATGAGGAGATTATATTTCATTTTGAGTAATGATTTATCATTTAGTGAAAAATATTGATATTTGAAAAGTATTAAAAAAATTTCAAATTTTTTATTTTGAAAATGGGATAATATGGGTTTTTTGAAAATATAGTGATTTTTAAAAGCAATGTGGAAATATCAAAAAGGGGTTTAAAAAAAGGTGTTAAATTTTAGGAAATAAATGTTTTTATATACTATTTGGTAGAATTTTAAATTTTAATGAATATTTTTTATAGACTATGAAACATATGGATATTTCTTATTATAAAAAATGGAACACAGTAGGCATAATTGAAACCAACTAGAAGAGGTTATTGAGAATGTGGTTACACCTGAACTAGAGTTGAACCTACAAATGGATCAAAGTATTTTCGAAGCCTTTCAAGTTGGGTATAAAGGGAACCAATAGGATAAACCAAGGATGGTGGATAATTAAGTTTATTTCCATCTGTATAATCCACCCATATTTTGGGGTGATTTAGAACTATAAAACCCAGAGGCGTGGATGAATATGAGGAATAAAATCATTGATTTCCTGGGCACAGAAGAAGATATTAATATCAAAATCAATATGTATATTCTATATGATCTTTCATGCCAGTGGTGGGATTTTTTAGTTTCAGGAAAATTATACCAAGTTATAGCGTGGGATGAGTTTGATTATTTTTTCAACAGAAAATTCGATCCTAATATGTCCATGATTGAAAGAATTATTGAATTTTTTAGCATCATGTAGGAGAACATTATGTTAATAGAGTATGTAGCTATAATTATGAATTTTTTCTTCTTTTCACCCAATTCTGAAACTAGTGTGTCCTTGAAAGAATAGATTTTTGAATTGGGTCTGAGGAATGAGATTCACTTTAATATTGTCATGCTTTGTATAAAAGATTATATAGAGATGGTCATTAGAGAAATGGTGGAATAAAGGGACATATCAAGTAGTATTGGTGGGGTATCATATTGAGACCTATAGGTAATTGTGGGAACTCTAATGCAAGGAACAAGGGGAAGAGGGACACCTATTTATAAGTTAATGGTGTGCCTCAGAACCATACAACTAGATTTGAAAATATTCCTCAAAAACCAATGCAAAATCATGGAGGTTTTCAGTGTGGTTCATTCAACCACATCAAGTAAGATTGTATGATACCAAATAGATAATTCTAAAATTGAAATGAGATAGGTAATCATCATGTTTATTATCAGAGTGGTCCAAGGATAGTTGTTCAAAAAACATCTCATGTTCCCAAAAAAATATTATGCTCTAATTGGATGGGGTACCAAAATACATATCATCAGAAGAACTGATCTTGCCATGGTGATTCTAGCAATACCATGTTTCCTCAACAAGAGAAATCTCAGTATGGAAATAAAGGAAAAAGTGAAGTGAGTGAGCAGTTATATAAGGCTAAATAAGTAATTTTGGATGATTAATATGAACCATCAATATTGAGAGGTACGATTTTAATTAATTATACCCTTAAGAAAGATTTTTTTTTAAATGGGTTTATCACATTAGTTTATTTCTTCTCAAGATTTTGATCTTCTTGGATAAAATTTTGATATGATGCCTTATTTTTTGATACTCTAAATGTCTCTTGGTCAATGAGAATGTCAAGAATTTATATGTAGAGCATGTTCTATAAATTTTGATGGAGCTGATTTGATAGGTGATATCTCTGTGATTGACATAGATTTATATGATTTACTACTGGGTATGGATTGGATGAAAATTTTCACAGTACAAATAGATTATTATACCTTAATGGCATGCTTTATTTCTATTGATGGTGTCGATAATCTCTTTAAAGGAGCCAGTGTGTAAAGATAGGTGAAATGGGATTGTTGGAACAAGTAGTCAGAATGATATAATTCTAGTTTCCATCATTGAATTTGGAATCAATGGAAGATATCATGAATACTACATTTCTAGTGGTTGATGATCATTTTCTAGATGTTTTTTCTGCAAAATTATCAGGGTTCCCACCCACAAGATAAGTTTAGTTTATGATTGACCTCTTCTTGGGGATAATTCCTATCTCACTTATATTTTATTATATGGATACAAAATAATTATTTGAATTTATAGTTAGGTTGGTAGAGCTGGAAATCAAGGGGTTTAGTCAGCTTATCATGTCTCTAAGGGCATCACCTGTCTTATTTTTCAAAACGTTGTATGGAACTCTTTGGTTGTGTGTTGATTATCATAAGCTCACCTATGTTAAAATAAAGAATAAGTATTCATTTCAATGAATTTATGATATTTTCGATCAATTGAGAGGATCCTAGTGGATCTAAAAAAGTGATTTCTGACCAGGATATCACTAATTGAGTGTTTAGAAGGATGATATTCCAATTATCGATTTTAGGAACAGACATAGTCATTATGAGTTTTTTTATTCCTTTTGATATTATAAATTCATCAATGGTATTTATAGAATTCATGAATCAGATATTTCAATGATATCTATATTCTTTTGTGGTTGTGTTTATGGATGACATATTGGTGTATACAATGACAAGGTCATAACATGAGAATCACATGGATACAATGTTGGGAATATTGAGAGATCATATTTGGTGTTACTTATTTTCAAAGTGTTATTCTTAGATACAAGATGTACATTTTCTTGGACATGCGATCTTTAAAAGAGGTTTTTCTAAATAACTTGGGAAGATAAAGGTTGTTACCTCTTAGAAACCACCAATCAATGTAATTGAGATACACAACTTCCTTGGTCTAGATTTCTATTACTGAAATTTTGTTAATTGTTTTTCATGACTATATTCACTTATGATATATTTTACAAGGAATTATGTTCCATTATAATGGAATGATGAATATCATAAGTCTTTCCAAGAGATATAGGTTCTCCTTACATCATCTTATTTCATGAAATTTCTGGAATCAATACAAGGGTATGTGGTGTATTATGAAGCTTCCAATTCATGGTTGGGATTTGTTATCATGTTGGGGAACATTTTTTTCTTATGTCTTAATATAATTAAATTTTCATAAGAAGAACGAAAAAACATGATTTGGAGGTAACTATTATAGGACATGCTTTGAAGACATTGCATCATTACCTATTTATTGATTAATTTACTATTTTTAATGATTATATGGTTTTGAGACCAATTTTCATAGAATGTAATTTCTAGCTGAGATAAAGAATATGGACGGAGTATCTCCAAATGTTTGGAATTGACTTGATGTTTATCTTTGTAAATGTATATTCAGTGGTAGATGCATTAATAAGAATATCATATACTCATTTGAAAAAAGAGACTTTAGATTAGTGGAATTCTTTGTCATACATTGATCAAATTCATTTGGATTATGAAGATTTAAGTAGTCAAGTAGTTTTCATCCTAGTTTCATTTATTCCGGATTTTGTAGAGATAGTTTTAAAGGCACATAGATCCTATTTAGAATGTGTTACTGTAAGGTCAAAAAGTCAATAGTTGGTAGACCATTGAGGGATGGAATCTGAATAGGAAATATGTATTGTGGTTTTAAAATCATATGGTTGTACCTATAGATTATTAGGGATAACATTCGCATTTTTACCACCATATGACATGGCTTGTGAATCATGGATTACAAATGTCGTATGGGGAATTGGAAGCACAATTTGGATGGGTTGGTATGAAAAGGATGGTGGATGAGTTTTTTCGAAATGCTTAACTTTTTATCTGGTTAAAGAAGAACACTATTGAATACCATGTAGGTTGTAGTATTTACCTATTCCTATTTGGTAATGATAGAAAATATACATGGATTTTGTGATAGTCCACCCAAGAATGGTTTGAAAACACAATTCCATATAGGTGATAGTTTATCATCTCACAAAGTAATCCCATTTCATTACTATTCATGCATTTCATACAGTGGAGGACATGTCTAGGATTTATATCCATGAAGTGGTAAAGATGCGTGGAATAGCATTTTTTATAGTATCAGACCAAGATATGAGATTTACATCTTATTTCTAGAAATACTTTCTATAAGACCTTGGGATATAGTTGAATATGAGTAAATAATATTATCCTAAAATTGATGGAAAATACAAAAGGATTATAGAAAAATTGGAATAAATGATTTGGGATTTTGTAATAGATTTTGGTTACTAATAGGAGGAGTACATCCCATTAGTTGAATTCTAATATAACAATAGTTATCAAACCATGATATATATGGATCATTTTTGAATAATTTTTTAGGTGTATTTTTTGTTCTATACTTTTTTGTGCGGAAACAGGTGATACATCGCTATTTGGGAGGAGCCTTGTTCAAGAGAAAATGGAGAAAATTTAGTTTTTTAGGAAGAGAACATAGACAACTCAGAGTCGTCAAAAATTGTATGCAGATCATCTTTGATAACTATTCTCATTCTTGGTGAGTGATCATGTTTTCATTAGAATCTGTCTAACGATTAGGAATCCACATTTTAGATAGATGGTAATGTTATATCCTTGATACATATGACGTTTTGAGATAAATGAAATGGTTGGTGAGGTGTCCTATAGGTTGTATCTTCTATCATAGTTTAGTTTAGTGCATAATGTGTTTCATGTATCTCAGCTAAAAAAGTATTAGCCTGATCATAACCGTGAGATTTGATGGGATCATATTAACCTAGAGTCATATGCTTCATTGGTGCATGTTCTAGTGAAGATTTTAGATGGGAAAGAGAAATTAATGTGTTGGAAAGCATTGGTATATTCATGGATTTTTGGAATCATGGTCAGATTTTGTAAGAAACAAGGGACCAAGAAAAAGAAATGGTCAAGTAGTGGCCTGAATTCTTTTGGGACAATAATTCATTTCTACTTTCTGGGGATGGAAAAGACAATGGTGGTAAGAATGGAAGAATAGTTTATTAATGTAAGGAATTATTTATTTATTTTATTATAAGTTTGGAATGTGTTTGGGTGATGTTTTGTAGGGATTGGAATAAATTTGGATTATTTTGGGGGATTTTATGAATTATCACAGTTTGAGAACAGTTATTATGAATTACAAAATACCTATAGAGAACTATGGAATATGAAGAAGATGGATCGAGGTAGGCACACAATTAGGTGCATAGTTTTTTCAAACCATGTGGCCTGCTAGGAGTAACCGTGAAAATTGGAATATAGGTAAAAACATGGTTGGTGCTCCGATTATCGAACCGTGTTAGCCAAAAATGTGAAGGGTGTTCTGAGGCAGTGGTTGGTGCATGTTTTGCACACAGTTTTCCAAATCATGTGATCCAACCATGCACAGTGAAATTTTAGTTCATAAAAAAGAGGATATCACTCTTTTTACCCCTAAACCTCTCGTTTCTCACTTTTTTACCCAAACTCGGTTTTTATCCTCCCAAAGGCTTTAGAGACCTTCCCCTTCGATTCAAGATTGGTCTTATGGAAAATCGTGGGGCATTGAAGTCACGATTTCTCGATTAGTCACTATTTAGGATGGTTTTCCTTAAATATAGCCTTCTTCCCTCTATTGGATTCATAGATCATGTCCATTAAGGATAGATCTATGATATTTGAGTCTAATCATGTTGATATATGGCTGTGTTGATATTATGGAATGAGATATGAGGTGGGTTTTTATACATTCAACCCAATTTTGTTGAATAATTAATGTTGTTCTTGATTTCATCCATATTTTCTGAGGTAGGTGGATTTACACTTAATACCTATTATTATAACATTAAGTATTGTTTTCAATTTGTTTTTTTGGAAATTTATTTCAAAAAGGATGTGAAAATATTCGTAAAATCATCTCTAGTGATGGATTTTGAAATTGGATGAATTGGTTTTGGAAAGTGATTTGTTCTTCCTGATTTAAAAATATTTATTTTAATATATGGATTTGATGGATTTAGGGATATTCTTTGTTTTAATGGTTTTAAATAAAATAACACTTATATAGAAATGGTTGAAATGGTTGTTTTAGATTGGTGTTTGGCATAATGATTGGTGAGTGTTCATGTGGATTTGAGACAGATAAGGGTGTAATGTTTCCCCCAACATCTTTAGGATTGATAATGGAATAACCTTTCCCCCATAAAATTATTTCACTAAGTTATAGCTTTGTGAAAGGATGGCTCACCAATCACATATATATGGAGTTTCTTGGTTACATTCCTGGTTGGATGTGTGGATATTTGGAATGGAATGGGATGTGCAGAAATTAAAATGTGAGAAATGGGTTTAATGATTTGTTTGGTTGTTTGTTTGATAACTTATTAGGAATGGATATCTTCACATATCCTGATATGACATTTTTTAAAGTGTTTTATATAAACTGTTTTATATAAATGTGATAACATGACTAATCCTAGTGGTGTGGGTATGGAATTCATTTAGGGAAAAACTATTGAGTTTAAATACTTACCCACTACTTTAGCACATTGGTGTTTTTTCATATATTTTTTAGCAAGATAGAGGAAAAGAAAAGGTATCTCATAACTTTACTGATTCTTCATGATACTTTTATAATTTCTTCTAGATTTTCTTCATGGATAATGTTAGGATCTATGGATTCGGTGACCTTGGAGTCTTTGACTCATGTTGGGTTTATCTTCAACATTATTTTCTAATTCTATTTTGGTTTCTTCTGGGTAGTCTGATATGGTTCATGGTTATAGTTGAGTATGTTTATGAGTTATTTAACATTGAGTTTTATACAATTTTATCACATATCATATAGTTTTTGTTTGGTTATGGTACATTTAGTTGTGGTTTTTTATTTTCAAAGGTAAAATCTTCCCCAAATTGCATTGAATCCCTTGGAATATATTTCCAACCTTTTTCATCTTGTGGATTTCGCCTAAGTCTATGTAACAATTTCTCCTGGTCTAAATCCATTGAGAAGGGGCAAGATTTTATAGAAAACAAGTGGTTTGATAGTGGTGTGATTCATATCTTGTGACTATATAATGTCCTAACAAAGAATATAAACATTTGAGGATTAGAGGAAGAATTTCTTGAAGAGGATATTCTTCACATATATAGAATTAGTGATGGAACACTCAATATAAGTAAAAAAATACTAAAAATTTGAGAAAATAAAAAATCATTCTAAGAAGATTTAGTAATTGTTTACATATTCTAACCTTGAATGAAATTAAGTCTCTTATTCCATAATTGGTACCGAGAAAGGATACTATATACTATAATTAAACTATAGCATTATTATGCCTTTACACATGTGAAACATTATTTATTCCTTGATGTGGTAACTATCTTGGATGAATTTTTATACATCTCAAAGATAATGAGGTTGGAATTAAATAGTTATCATGATCACATGTTTTTCATCGATATATTATGATAGTTATACAGTCATCCCAAAAAGAGAATGGGAATTTATGTGGATCAGTTGTATCATTATTGTTATGTTTCAAGCCAATTTCACTTGTTCTATGAATTTTAAACTTTCTATTCATGTACATATTCTTATTCGATCAAATATGCAGTATTGGTTTTGTGAGGTCACCAGGATCATACAACCAAATGTTATATGTTAGAATGATTCTTTTAATAAGTGGAATATTAGTGTGACTAACTATACCTTAAATACAAAGTGCATACATTTAATAGACATGTCTACTATGATAGAGGTGGTTCTTCTAAAAAGAGGAGAATTTATAGGACAACATACTGAATAAGGAAATTGAGTTGAAGAGATACTTGTTGAAATAACAAAGCTACCCAAGGTAGTACAAAAAAATTAAGAGAAAATACATAAAAAAAATATGATTAGTTTGTTGAAGAGTTTGATAAATCAAAAAATAAATTCAGCCTAAAACAGATTCAATGGATGATGTAACAACAAGTCGATCTAATATAAAACATGGGGTTAGTTCACCCATTAGAGTAGAATCTCAGTAAAATAGTAAAGCTACAAAAACATCTTTGACAACTCTAGATCAAGTAGGGATTTTATCCATTGATAGTTCAAATAGAAGGAATTTTTTTTGACAATTATGATTGTGGATTCCTTTCTGTAAAATATAAAAGAACTGTACATGACATATGTCTACAGACGTGGACCAAGAATTGGACAATGTCTATCCTCACCAAAACCAAAATTTTCTTCTCAATATTCTTTTTCTGCTATTACCATTCCAAAATATTTGATGGAAAAATATGTACATTATCGCTGAGGCCAATTTTAGTTTTTACTAAATAATGGAAAAGGAACCTAACTCCTAAGATATGATTACATTATTTTATTTATATACATGAATAGAATATTTTTGTCAATTATATTTAACTAGATTCTAATATGTATAGTTTATATGTGTGGGAGTAAAGTGATAAAATAAACAAGTATTGATGAAGGATATTGTGGAAATGATATATAAGTTTATTAAATCGTGTTGTGTTATTCTTACACTACTTATATAAAATAATTATTTTAATCAGTTCTCTTACAAATATATTCACACAAGGTTATTGATTCCCATTAAGATAACATTATGGAAAAGTGTATTAAAGTCGGTGTTGTAACTATTTATCAATACAAATATGTGTTCATTACATATTTTTATATTATAAGTATGACATTTTTTGACATTAAATGTAGGTAAATATATAAAAATATCAACTATAAACATTTTCCATTTTAGTGTATAATAAAATGTTAGAATGAATCATTGAGAATAAGCCTCATTGATGACCCAATTCAAGAATATCTGAAATCTACTAGATTTTTTTTCTATCATATCAATTCAACATACCAACATTGGAAATTAATATCTCTTGATATTGAGGAATTTTTTTATACTTCAATTCCATTCCAACAAAGTTATTACTGGGAGGAATAGAAAATATATATATAATATGCCACTGTATTTGTAATAATTTATGTTTTTTAGAATACTATAAGTATAGATCTATATATGTTTTATTATATTTTAATTAAAATACATAATTCTATTTTTTAGAAAGCTTAAATAAATTATTTGATTGGAAATATATAGCATAACATGAATAAATTTAATGTATTAATTAATATTTGTGTTGAAGAAACTCTATAACAGGCCCCATATGTTTATACTATATAATTATTTTATGTTATTTTGTTGATATAATAGCATTTGGTTTGGAAATATCATCTTTATTAACACCGGAAAACATAGATGATATAGGGGTATCATTGTTTCAAAAATTTATAAAACATCCCAGAGTGATTTGTACTAAAAATAACTTCACTACATAGAGAATTTTGGATCTGTCAACTGACATATAAAAGTAAATAAAGTACAAGATTAGGGTATAATAATAAAATTAAGAACATTTTTTTTAAATACCGTTTCATTGTGAAGAATTTAATTTTTATATTATTTTTTTAATTTTTTGGAAATCGCACTAAGCCAATATCTTGACAAAAACCATTTTTTTTTTTAAAAAATAAAATATTCCAAAAAATTAATTATCTCATTAATGTTGAACTTGTAAATTTTTATTTGAATCATAAACACTTCAATCATAAAATAAACATGTCTGAACAAAGGTAACACATATATTTCCCGTAGAGAAAAACCTTCATTATCATAGTTCTAGACTTATTAAAATCTATTATTTTACATTGTAAACAAATTAAACAGTCATTGTAAACTATTTTTTTAAATGAAAAATATCCAAAACATACATCGGCACCAATATGAAACACATAATCTCTATGTTTTTTATGGATATAGTTATTTTTTTACTACAAAAATATTCTCACATGATATACTCTACTTTGAGTTGGATTCCTTTTAAGCATAACAACTTTCCCAACTGTAGATCCATTACTACCCAAATTTTCACATTTAATAGGACTATTGATTTTATCCATGTTCTATAAAAAGTATTTGAGGTTTGAAAGTCCAACCTCATATACACCATCTAATTCAAAAGCCATTATTTCCAATTTTATTTACATTAGAGCTAGATCGTTGTAACATTTTTAATTAAGAAAATTCTAATTTATATAATTTTCAATAGGATCATCTTCAACAATTTCCAATTCATATGAATGTTTTGTCAACCTCTTTAAAATGCAGTTTTCTAGAATAGATATCATATCAATCCTGTAAAAAAAAATTAATATGGTGGCACAATATTCTAATGGATTAAAATTTTTTGTATCAACACTTTACCATTCCAGTATGCTTATAATATAAAATTCTAAACTCTATTATATATCCCAGTATTCCAAAATCATATGTGTATGGGTTTTTAATTTCATTATAATATTTAATAAAACATTTCCCAACCATTTTATATTCATTCTGAAATAGGTAAAAAATAAGAGTGTATATATCTATAGATTGTCTAACCAAAGGATGGAAAGGTAATGTAATTTGTGGATGTTTTTTATTTATATTGAATAGGGAGTTTATTTATCAATATCTATACATTTTAAAAAACATTCTTAAATATCTTTAAAAAATCCCCATCACTCAATCAAGGAAGAAAAAACCATTAAAGACATTAATACAATATTCATATAATTTTGATCTATGTTTTTTCTAATTTTAATGTTTTATTCATAAGGAAATTGGTCAATTTTTCCACATTGTATATACAGAATCCATCCAAGAAGATTTACCTATACCAAATTTAATTTTATAAGTCATCCAGTCTGCCTGAAAATCAACAAGTTTATGGTAATATAACATTCACTACCTCAAAGAATGAAGGAAACATGAACCATATTTCATCAAGATACCTAGATTTTTTATGCCAATTTGAATGATATTCCATGTATATAGTTCATTATGAGTATCATTAAGTATCACATATATTTATTTTTCAATAGCACTATCTTGATCATAAAATAGATTCATAAGTATCTTCATATTTTTCACCTCAAAATATTTCTGATGTTACCTTGATAATGAAACACTCATTTCATTTTACAAAAATGCCACAAAAAATTATAGTTTCCCAAAAATTACTAAATCCAAAAATAAATATAGAGGTAAAAATTCATTATTTGTGATAAATATCACATCGAACACAAAAAACAAGTCCAAATTGTTTGAAATAAAGCATTATTTTTGGGGCATCCCAAAAAATATTTGTAATCATCTCATTCATATCAAATTGAATTGCCTAGAAAAATTAAGTATTTCATTTACATTGTCTTTCCAAATAAACCAACATGACTACACCATCCATCACAATCAAATCCATTTTATGTTTTAATGAATAAAATTTCACTTGGTCAACTGAGTTATGAACTAAAACATATTGACTACCAGAAATAGTTAGCGCTGAAGAGAATGAACCAACTGGCCTAATTCCCACAAAATAATTAGATTTAAAATCTACAGCATGAACTTCATTCTAATTTATCTAGGATATCATAAAATGGAATGAATTTGAAGAATTTATTGGATGATTGTGTGCGTATAGAAATAAATTACCCAAACATTCCTCAGAAGACAACATAATAATATAAATATGAGAACATAAACCAATCCTTATCTATAGAAAAGTGTATTTCAAAAATAAATTACACTTTTAAATATATTTTCCAATACTTAATAGAAGTATAAATAACTAATGTAATTCTTTATTTTCATTCATACCCATACGTGAATATTTTCAATTCACACTAAAACCATTTCTCCTAGCATAACCTTGATTAAATAAGTATGAATTAAAAAGATCTATGAGATTATTTCCTACTTTAGGATCCCTTATTTAGATAAACCAAACACTCTCTACCATATCATTACCATATCGACAAAATATTGGTACCTGAAGTTCAATGTTAAACATCTAGTCACAATAGTTCCACTATAGATCTAATTTTAATATATTACATTTTATGAATAAAATAAAACATAATGAAAAAACCCTATTTAATATTTTTCTTCTCAACTTCTTCATTGGAAAAAATAATTCTAGAATCCAAAATAATAGAGCTCTATTTTTTACCTCAATGACCTAAAAACCTACCGTCTCTAATAATCTAGTGAATTCACTTCGATGTATCACTCATAGACCTCTATAAACTCCATTAGGGTTTTTCCAAAATCCCACCACCTTGGTTTTAACTTTTATTTTAGAATGATAGATATTCTAATGAACCCTAGGGTGGGAAACCTATTAATTCGGCAAGGAAGAAATTCTAAGGAACCTAAATGGGGAATATTTCCTATCATTTTATTATTTTTATCTCTCTAATTATTAATATAAAATTTTGTATATGTTAATAAAAAAACCATTTCCATTAACTTTCCAGATCTACCGCCACATTGTGGGGAGTCACATATCACTATCTTTAGGTATAAATAAATTCCTAATTTTAGGTGGTAATTTGAGATGATGTTAATCCATAGAAAATGTGGGATAGAAGTGAATGGGAGGGGATACGTGGGTGGATAGGTGTGGCTCTAGGGGCCAGAAGGTTTGGAGGGAGTGGGAGTGGGCTGCATGGTGGAAGATAGTTGGGTGTGGGGGAGGAAGAAAATATAAGGGGGAGCATGGAAATATGTGGGTAGGGTTGAATAAAAAATAAAAAATAAATTAGAGGATGTTTTGAAACAACATTTAATATGTATCTCAATTAGAGGGGGTAAAACCCCTTTAATTCAGACTCAAATAGAGGCAGTTTAAAACTAACCCTAATATTTTACTTATAATGTAATTAGTGGTGGTTTTAAACTTCCCATAAATTGTTAAACAAATTAAAGGGTGTATTAAACCCTCTAAACTATCTTCTCTATGATATTTTCTGGTGTAATTAGAGGGGTTTTAATCCCCCTATAATTTAACCACTACAAATTGATATTTACCATATAAGTTCTTTATGAAAACCACCACTAACATAAAATGGAGTTAACATTACCCCTAACCCCTGCTATTTTATTTTGATGCTATCATAGCCACTCCAAACACAACATTAACCCCTTATAATAGGAAAAATATTTTATAGTCATTCAGGTATATATTATCATTTCTAATGATGACAAAATAAATAGTTTTATAATTATTTCTCCCCTATTAACATGTTTGACCATGTTTACCTTCTTCCATGTGTCAACATAAAACATATGTATTCTTATACCATAAATTACTCATATGTTTCATATCGTCAAACCGAAAACCACTTTTGTGTTCATCCACGATGATTTGTGTTATAAGAAAACATATGAATTGGGTTTACAACTTCTAATTGACAATTACATTACCAGTGGTTTACAAAAACAACCACTAATATCCTAAGGCAAGCACATTCACATTGGTTACCCATAACAACATCTAATGTATTTATGGGGTGTTATAACCCACTCTAAACACAAAAATAATCCCTTCTTTTAGAGATGTTTTTTTATGTTTCGTGTATAAATTTTCATTAATAATGATTAAAAAATAAAATTTATAAAATGATTTGTTCCCCATTTACATGCATGGCCACGTTTCTATTCATCCATGTGTCAACCCAAAACTAATATTTTCTTATAACAAAAATTAATCACTTTCCTCATATCTTCAAATCATAAAACCCTTCTAGGTTCATCCATAATGAATTATTTTATTAATTTATTTTTTTTGGGTTCATTGAATCAGAATTTTCCTCTACCTAAACCTATGAAAATTGATTTTCCTCTGCCTCATCACACTGCATCCCTACATTTCCATCTATATCTCCACATCACTATTAAAATTTTCATATTCAAAGGTATGTATTTCTAATTTATTATGGTTTTATAATTTTTATAAACCCTATATTCCTATAATCTTGTTCATTTTAATTATATATGTTTTCTTATTTTACCTTAAATAAATGTCTTTCATGGGAGAAATATATTTCCTTGATAATTCCATGTAAGTTTCTTATTTATAATAAATTCATGTATTTCCCCCATATTTAGGTACGTCACCCATTATTCTTGTTTTTAAAGTCTATTCAGTGATTGGGTTGTGTTTTAGGTGGATATGAGGGGTTTTGGATTGTTTTTTAGATTTATAGGGGTGATCATTTTGTGAAATGTTAGTACAAACCATGAACCACCTCTAGGAAACCATTTAATGGAGGAAACTGGGTACTGTAAAAGATAATGTATTTCACCTGGTTTGGAAAACCTATATGAGTTACCATGGGAAACAGGTTACTTAAAACAACAGAAAACATCATTATTTTTAATATTTTTTCAAACTGTGTGAGACAACTGTTCGATGGGTTTCCATGATAATGTAGCAATACACGGTTGACCCACTATTTTACAAACTGTGTGTCCTAAATTTGTGGGGGACAAGTTGGAACCCAAAAATTTGTGGATCTAATCCGAATCAAGACCACTAACCCTCATTAATCACCTATTCTGTCAATATTTTGAATCCCAGTTTATGAAAATTATTGAAAGATAATATCCTTCGATCTGGAAGGGTTTAATACGTGAATTAATGAATGTTAGATGTTTGGATTCTTTGTTAATTAATTTTTTTTACTTTTCGTCTTAGATATTTTCTTCTCCTTTACCCAAAATGATAAATATAATCCGTAGAGTATTGAAATATTTTATTTTAAGATAATCATGATAATATGTGAATGAATTTATTTAAGGGAAAAAGATATTAGCCCATATCAATAGTTTTGTTATCTCATTATTAGTTTTTCACCAACCATTGAGAGTTAGCTAGCTTCTCTCTTATCTACAATTATCTTATAACATGAATACATTGTATTATTTTAATGAATTACAAGTACTTTTTTGAAATTTGTGTGCTATTTTTGAAAAAAACCCACTTTTCTACAATGGAATCGAAATTGTGAAATTATATGGTCTCTTGGAAAACCTTTTTTAGTGATAGTTTAAAATAATGATTTTATAATCATGGTTTTTCATTAATTCATGCAAAATGGATGATGAAATTATTTGAAGAATGTATGAGTTTATGTGAAATTGAATTTTTCTTGATATTTGGAATGCATGATTGATGTGAGTGAATTCATATATGTGAACCTATGAAAGGGGAATGTACCAATGGGTAAACTTGCATTGGTCACCTTTTGGTGACATGTTGGATCAACAAGATACCTCTTATGATTATATAACTATCACCTGGTCAAGCATTCGGTGTGTGTGTGTGTGTGTTTATGAGGAAACTAGCTAATGGGTATGCCAAATAATTGAGATTGATTTTATGCTGGTATATTTTTTACTTGGAACATGTTTACTATTTCATAATAAATTATTTTAAACTAATTTTGAACTATTTTATATTATTTTTTAACATGTGTTTTCATAGTGGTGTGAGTATCAATGAACTTGGGGAAATCCCATTATGTTTATACTCACCGCATGATTTGAACCTTAGTGATTTTGAAAATTTAATCAATCATAGAATAGGGAATTGAAAGGTATATCCTTTATTTATTGATGCACCAGGATACCATGGAAGTGGCATTTTAAAATTTATCTAGAACCTTGTTCAATGTTGCTGGTTGATGTAATTTTGGAGTTCAGTTTTTGTGGTCTTTTGGTTCTATTATAGTATGACTATTGGATTCCATCTGTACACTAAAATAGTATAATATTTTTGTTATATTATTATTTTTATTCTTTACTCATGCCTAATTTGGAGGTTTGTATGTTTATTGTTTATTTTTTATGGGTGGTTTATATTTAAAGGTAAAATCATCCCCGAAATTCTCCTCGAACCGAAGGAATTTGTTTCTAGCTTTTGGGGTCCTAGGGATGTCACCTAATTCCTAGTAGCACCAACCACTCTTCTCAAGCCATTGCTGATGGTTATGATATTACAAATAGTATCATATTTTTTGTTCCTTAAGTTTAATTTGATTCTATTATTTCTCTAGGGTTGGTAGAAAATAGATAGGATCCTAAGAACTTGAAAAATATAGGTTGAAAAATTACAACATACCTTTTTCGACTAAACCAAAAATTACTAGGGGTATGGGTACATAATTATTTTAAAGACACTACTATGTGAGTGCTCACCTCATCGTCATGTCTTTAGCATATAAGAGTTTCATGAAATTCATTGATAGTCAGAATTACTACAAGGATTTAATTGTTCATTCTGAGTTTAATTATTTGTTAAATGAGGAAATTTATTGATTTTGGAAATTTGTGAAATGGGTTGATTTTAAAAATCATGGTTTTAATATTTTAGAAATAAATAAAATAGGGATATTGGATTAATTTTGAAAGGCATGGTTATGGAATTTTTGTATATGGTAGTATGGATTTTCCAAGAATTCATTTTCTAATGAGTTTGACTAAATGGTTTTTTTCAAGTTATAGTGAATGAAACTTGGTATAAATCATATAAATCAACTAAAAGATGCTATTAAAATGTGGTTACACCCAAGCCATAAGTGAACCAGATGCCTGTCTGAAGAGAGGTACAAGTTTTTTAGATCATTTATTGGGGTAATCATGATAATGATCCTCAACCTGTGGAAAATTCATTTCAATTTTCAAATCCAAGCCTACAAACCTTTTCGTGGGATTTACAATCGAATGGATAATAATTATGGTTGAATATGATGAATCAAATAATTGATTAACTTGGGAAATCAACAGAGTAGATGGTTATGTTGGAAATGTATATGTTAGAGGATCATTCACACCATTGGTGGGATTTAATATTTCAGTGTAACATTCATTAAAGAAATACCTGGAAGGATTTTGAAGAATTTTAATACAAGAAATTCAATCTAAACACATTTCATATTTATAATAAAATTGAATTAATCAGTTTTAAATAATAGAAAATATTAGTAACAATGTATGCTACTAAATTTGGGAATCTTTTCCATATATCCATTGTAGTTACTTCATCTGCATCCTTAAAGGAACACACATTTTATATAGTATTGAGATAATAAATTCACTCAAATATTTTCATTCTATGTATTAAAATGTATATAGAAATGGTCAATATAGTGACTATTTCAAAGAGGGATATCTCAATAAATACAGTTAGAGGAATCAAGATTATTACTATAGGAATATATGGGATCACTGATGTTTGGAATAATAAGAGGAGGTACACCCACTTCCAATGTGGTGGGATACATCAGAATCATAGCATGGGATCAGTAAACATTCCGCCAGAACTGAAAATATATATGGGTTTTTTTAATGTGGATTTTTTGAGAATATTAACGGAAAATTTATGACACCACATAGATCTTGTCACAATTTTATTCATATGGAACATCTATAACCTTATTTTTATATTTTTCCACTGTTTAGTGCAAGAGATACAACAAATATTTGTCATACATATTATTATTTAACTGGATGACCTCCATAGAATAATTCGCATCATCAAAACTAATCAATAAAAGGTCATTATAGGAATACCATGAATCCTAGAACTATGAAATCACAATAAAGTAACAAATAAAAAATCACAAAAGGTAAGAAAATGTATGGTGCTATGAATGTGATCCTGGATGATCAATCTTGTCCATTAATGGTACAAGATTCAATTATTACGAATTATTATCGTACGCATGTTTTCTTTGATATGGGTAAATCTCATTAATTTATTTCTTATCTTTTTATTGATAATATGGATTTTCATATTGATATGATGCCTTATATTTTTAAAATTCAATATCCTCATGGCCAAAGTGATTTTTGAATCTTTATGTCTAAATCATTTTCTATAACTATTGATGGGGATCAGTTTCTTTGGAAGTTATATATTCTTGATATGGATATGTATGACCTTATTTTGGGTATGGATTAGAAGACATTGATCAAGGACCACGTCGATTGTTATACCGAAAAGGATAGTTTCACATATCTTGATGGAATCTGGCATATCTTTAGAGGAGATAGAGATGTAAAGGAATGTAAAAATGAATTTTTTTTCACCACTATTTAGACTCATCTATTACAATTTGGAAGCACATACATTATCCTCTATGGATAAAATTGGAAATATATAATTTATAACATTTGTTGATCAATTTTTGGATGTATTTCCTGAAACATTCATGGGATTTCTTGAAAATGATATTTTTAGTTTTTTATTCTTCTCCAATCATGAACTTGTACAATTTTAATTCTATATTATATGATGGAAATATAATAGTCGAATGAGTTGAATGATTAGTTGGATGAGTGGAATATATGTGGTAAATTTGACAAAGTACATCTCAGTGGACATCATTGGTCATTTTTTGATGGTTGAAGATGAAACCCTTAGTGTTTGTTTATATTATCATAATATTAACCATGATATAATAAAGAACCAATATTATATTCCACAAATAAATTATCTACTTGATCAATGGAGGGTATCCCAGTGGTTCTCAAATATTTACTTATATTTTAGATATCACCAACTACGATTCCATAATCAGAATATTATAAAAAAATAATTCATAATATGATATGGACATTATCAATATATCATTATGAATTTTAGTCTTATGAATACACTACCCATATTTTTGGTATTTTTTAATTGAATCATTTAGAGGTATCTGAATTCCATTGTTGATGTGTATTTTGATTATATAATGGTGTATTCTATCATAGAAGTGGTCCATGAAGAACACATGGATATAGTGTTGGGTATCTTCTGGGAGCATTGCTTCAATGATAGGTTATAAAAATTTGATTTCTAGATAATGTAGGTTCATTTCCATGTCCATTTTATTTATGAAAAATATGTTTTGGTATATCCTATAAAGATATAATTTTTTCTCTCTTAGAAATCATTGATGATTTTTTTTGAGATATGTGGTTTTCTTCTCTTAGCAGGATATTACAAAAACTTTTTATGAGATTTTCACAATTTTCCTCCCTTATTACAACTTTGAAATAGAATGGAGTTCATTTTAAATAGAATTATAAATGACATAAATCATTTAAAAATGTAAGTATTGATATGAATCAATACCTATCAGCATTTTTATAGAGTCCGGGTAGGGATATGTAGCCCATTTTGATGCATCCCAATCCAAGTTGGGTTTTGTTCTCAAGAAGGGGGTCATGTGGTTGTTTATGTCTCAAAATATTTATGAATTCATGATATTAACCACACATACATGGCATATAATTAACTACTATGGTCCATCAATTTAAAACATGACATCATTATCTCTTTGGTGAGAAATTCATCGTGTTACAGTTCATAAGAGTTTGAAACAAATTTTCTCACAAAGGGATTTCAATTTAAGGATTCCTAGATGGATGGAGTATCTATATAAGTTTCAATTAGATATGTTTTATTCACCGAGAAATGGACATTCTGTAGTAGATTCCTTAAGTGGGAAGTCATATTCTCAATTTTTCAAAGAGTGTTCAGATTAATTTCACCAAATTTCAGTTATAGCTTATTTGCATCTAGATTAGGAATAATATGGTAATGTTGTATTTGTTTTTCTATTTTATGTTATTCTTGATTAGTTTGAGGATTTTATAAATTCTAAAAAAAATAAATCCTTAATATGTTACCATTTTGTCAAAAATCAATGGATTTGACACCATTTAGGGATAAAAGATTAGTGGGATTTCATTTTCTCTCTCTAGAAATAAGATATATATACCATTAGATTATTAAGAAAATATTCATAGTGAATACCATTATTCAATATGGGTTGTTCATCTTGGTATTCCAAAAAGGTATAAATTAATTAGAGAACAATTTTTGTTGGTTGGAATGAAGGGGAATGTGGCATTGTTTGTCTTAAGATTTCGTACCTATTAGTATGGAATGGTAGAGCACCAACATCCAGATAGTATGTTGTAGTATTTATCGATTCCAATGTGGAAATGGGAGAATATAGACATGGATTTTGTTATTGATCTATGAAGGATGGCTAGGAAACATGATTTCATATGGTTTACAGTGGATCATCACACAATGTCATCTCAATTAATCAACATTAATCATAACTAATATGGTGTCATACATATCCAAACACTATATTAAGTAAATTGAAAAGATTCATGATATTCTAGATTCAATTTAAACTTAACGGGACCCCATGTTTATGTCTCATTTTTTTAAAATCATTATGACATTACCTTAGAACTCATTTGACTATGATCATGGTTTATCTTCCTCAAACTGATGGAAAATAATAATGGATGATCCCATCATTTGAGGAAATTATTAAGTCATTTTTAATGGATTTTTTTTCATTGGTGGAGGACATACCTTTAGTGGAGTTATCAAACAATAATAGGTTTAAGGACTCAATAATACGTATTCTTTTGAATTATTGTGAGGTTTCTCTTATCATTCTCCACTTTGTTCGATATAAATAGGTTATAATTTTCTAATTGGACCAATCCTTTTGTAATAAAAAATATATAATATTCATATGACTAGAAAGAGGATGACATGGGCTCAAAGTCATCCAAAATCATATAAGGACCATCATCAATAACCATTATCATTGATGTAAGACAATCATGTTTTTTTAAGAGTCACTCCAAGGATAGAAAATAATTGTATTGGTAAGTTGGGAAATTATTTTCCATAGTACTTATGACCTTTTTATATTCTTGAATGGGTTGGTGAGGTAGCATATTGGTTAGATTTACCACCATGATTAAGTTCAGTGTGCAATCTGTTCCATGTATCTCAGTTGATGAAGTACCAACCTGATCCTGACTATGTCATTTTATGGGATCATGTTGACATAGAAATGTATGCTATGTTGATTCATCAACCATTGTGGACTATGGATAGGTAGGAGAATCTCTTTGTGGATAAAATCATCAGTTTAGTATGTGTTTTATTGTAACATGGTATGATTTATAAAGAAAAATGGGAGTGCAAAAATTAAATGTTAGAGAAATGGACAAAACTCTTCCAGGAAAACATAGATTTTCTATATTCCTATGACAGGAAGTCAAATGGGGGGGGATTATGTATCACCCTTGGTACCGGATGCATGAAAATTTATTCATGTATTTTATTTTTATTTAATTCTTGGGTTGAGTTTCAAGGGGTTCTAAGGGGTTTTGTTTTATTTCAAAGGAATTTTTAGTGGTACACAATTTTTTCACAATTATTAGAAACCATACATCACCCCTAGGAAACCATTCAAGAGATGATGTTGGTCACTCGGTAGGTGCACATTTGCCGCATAGTTTGTCTAAACCATAAGAGATCCTAGGTAATTCCATGAAAATTGAAATAGATTGAAATACATTTCTGAACATGATTTTTCTAACCATGAAACCCAATCATGTGATGGTTAATATGGAGATAGTATAACTATATGGTTTGATCATAGTTTTCCAAACTATATGGCCTAAGAATATGGTGTATAGTTTGCACATCAAATTTTTTTGACCTAATATAAATTATGACCACTAACCATAAATAATCCCTTATTATCTCAATATCTTAAATTAATTTTTCTCCTATGTCATGAAATATTATATCCTTATATCTATATGTGATTATTAGGTGATTCAAATCAAATTGGAGGTCGTGATTCATTTGTATTTCTTCTTCTTTCATCATTCCTCTCAGATATTTTGTTCTCCTTTCCCATAGAATGATTGATCTATTCCATAAAGGATTGATCTATATTCTTTGATTGTAATATTTATTTTATTTGATTTAATTGATTATATGGAAGAGGATCAAATCCCATATGTAGAGTTTTGTAGTGTCATTCTTTGTTTTTCTCGAACTATTGATAGGTAAGTGGATTCAATCTTATCTCCACTTGATTTATAATATAAAGGCTTAGTTTTCTTTAACATTATTTAATAATTTTTTTTAAATTCAAATTTTATTCTTGATTGAAATATTTGGTGGGTTATGGATTGAAAATTGTGAAATATTAGGGTTTCTTGGTAAACTCTCTTTCACTATTTTTTTATAATGTTGATTTTAAAATTATGTTTTTGTTTTGACATATGGAAAATATTTATTGAAATTATTTACCAATAGAATGGATTTATGTGAAATGGAATTTGGAATGGGATTTGCAATTAATTTTTATAGTGATTTCATTCATATATGTGTCCTGATAGTAGGGTGTGTGCCTTTGGGGAACCTATTATTTGTCCCCTTTGGAGAACTTGGTGGATTGATGAGATACCACTCATTAGAGTGGAAATATCACTAGTTCATGCATTGTGTGTGTGCAGAGAGAGATGGTAATTGGTATTACAAATACATGATAAATTTTTTAACCTTCTAAACAAATTTATTATAACTTTTTACTATTTAAAAATAAACTATTTTAAACTTGTTTTTAATTATTTTATATAATTTTTTCTAATAAATATTTCATATAGGCTTGAGTTGGGATGTCATTGGAGAAATCCTACTATGTTTATACTCACCCCTTCTTGGTAACCTCCGTGTGTTTGAGGATGTCATCTATTGGTAGATAGGGAAAGGAAAGGTATCTCATTTTTTCAGTGATGACTCTTGATACGGTGGTTGAGGCTTGTGGAGTTGGAGCTTAGAGAGGGCTAGTTGTTGATGATTGATGTCACATTTGAGTTTGAGTTTTGTGGTATTTGGTTCTCTCCAAGTATGTATTTTTGTTTCTACTAGTACTCAAATATGGATTAATGTTTTGGTTATATTTTGAGTTTTATTTTTTACTCATGCATATTTTATAGGATTGAATGTTTATTGTTTGCGTAGTCTGGTTGGTTTATAATTAAAGGAATAACTATCCACCAAATGTTCTTAAAGACATTAGAAGTTATTTCCAACCATTGGGGGCTCGAGGATGTCACCTAATTCCCGGTAGCACCCCCACTGCCTCTTAATAAACCAATGAGGAGGGGCAGTATGTTACATCTCATCCCTTTTTTATTTATCCTTTATCACTATTTCTATTTCATCTATATCAAATTTTATATTTCATTTTATTATTTATGTGGTATATTGCATGTAGATCCAATTGGTTTATTATGTCTAGATTATTCAATTATTTCCTAATGAAGTACATCAAACAATACATCATATGCCTGTCTATAAAGACTGATTCCTTTCTTTTAATGGTTAGAATTTTTTATTGGTAATTTTTTTGTTGATTTTCAAAAACTATAATTTTCCAAGTTAGAACTATTACCTTTATTAGGTGTGTCTATTTCTCCCTATTTAGCAGCGATATCTTCTTCAAGGTCAAGGATTCAGAAACTTTTTCCTTGATAAAAAATTTCCCCTCCTTCAAAACTTCATCTATTAGTTTTACAATTTCATTGAACTGCACCACAATAATTTCACTATATAAAATTTTTTTCAACAAAAATGGTTTCAATAATTGGGGTCACCATAATTAGTAGTCTCTATAAACCCGAATTGTGTGGTGTATATTTTATACCTTATTTTCAATTCCCCCACATTAGTTGAACACTTATTTAAAAAAATTGATTTTTTTTAATTATCATTTTTTCTTATATTTAGAATTTTTTAATATTTCAGTCATTTCATATCATTTAATCACTAATTCTCAAAAATTATAAATAATATTTGAAAAAATACTTAGATGATAATTTTACTAAATTATTGTACATTAACACTTTAATTTATTTTACAATATTTATTTAAATTTTCACAAATATTTTCTTTTATCCAATGAATCCTAAAAAATTTTTAGTAATATGCATCAAATTTCATTAAATAAATATTTATTCTAAAAGGATGTAAGGATAAATTGTGAATTAACTAATAAAAGAAATTTTGAAACCTTAATAGGATTTGGTAATATTTCATTTCTTCTCTAAAATATGTATCTTCACAAAAATTACTATATTTTATATATAAATTATATTAATTATTATAAATATGTATACAATGAATATATATTATTTTTATAACAATATTGAAATTCTGGAAATGATGGGACCGTGATAAAAGTATAAGGACTGGGACTGCCAAATCCAAACATGCTTGGAAAATAAAGATGTTATCACTAAAAATAGTGATTTAGAAAAATGATGAATAAACAGGTGTTAAGATCTTATAAGTAAATGATAAAAGGTATGATAGATATATGGTTAGGGAAATAATATATAATAAATCTGTACTTATTATATAGAAAGTTTAACATGAATGATTTGAGTAGATACTCTAGGTAAGGGTTTATTTCAAAATCCCATCATTATTCAAGATTGATTTTGTTTATGTCTCTAATGGGAAATATTTCAAATCAACATATTTTTTATTGAATTATTTCTAGAAGTGAATTAATAATCTATTAAAAAAATATATATTCATTTAATCTCATTTTTTTATATTTAAAAATGGTTTGAAAGGAATCTTTTATTCATTTTTCAAATGAGGTACTTTATGAAATTTCTAGAAAAAATGGAATCAATTATTTTTTTTCTTATACATAATGACTGTAATTTATTAAAATCATGATTTATAAATTAAATTAATATTCCAATACATGTTTATAAAGTTCCTTTAAAATAATTGTTTTCTTTTATAATTTTGTGGTTTTTTAAAAAATGAATGATTTAAAAATAGAAAGGTTTTTTTACCCAAAAATTATTCCAAGTGATATTTAAAAATAATTTTCCATATATGAAAAATGTATTTGATGTAAATTATTTTTTTACTATGGATATAATATAAGAATATAATCCTTATTTTTTCTCTCAATGGGTTGGGTTTGTGATGCAATGATGTTTATGAATCTTGTTTCATCCAATGAATTACTATATGATGAAATGAATATGAAATTTTTTTATTATATGGTTTATGACATGATGAATGATTTATGATATTTTGGAACAAATATGAATGCTTTTCATTATTTTGTGGTCTCTACAAATATATAACTCTATTTTATTTGGTAGAGATTGATATCTCATTAGAAAAATTGGACTGGAATGGGGAGTGACCCAATTTCAGTAAGGGTAATTATCTGCTATGATAGTCTTTGGAGTGACCCATGACTACTAATATTATTTGTGAACTGAACCCATTCCAATATTATAGAATATTAAAAGTTCTTTGTCTACTAATGAAATTCCATTCTATGCTTATGTGTTTTCCAAAAATCCTTGTCTTAAGATAATGTTATTCTCTTTGGGCTCATGTCCATTGAATCCTTTAGGATTATTATCTTATGAACTACCAAGATTTATTCTGTGATTCAAGATTATGATATATGATATATAGGTTATAGTTTTCAAATGTTATTTTCATGTTCTTATTCCCTTATTCACATATTATTCACATGTAATCAATAATATCTCTCTTGTATTATGTTACATAGAATATTATCCCATTAATTTCATATATTTCCATTCCATAGGATATGAATAATGGTATTAAGTATAATATGTCTAAAATGTACCTAGTTATGAATAAATAAGTGGATTTAATGAACTGTTTGTTTATGATTCCAAGTCTCTAAAGACAAAAGACCTATATAGTTTTGGATTGGATTTGATAAGTTATGTAATGAATATTATCCTATTTATATGTAATATATATGTATTAAAAGTATGGGTCATTATAGTTAGTATCTGATCTAGGTTTATTTACCCTTTGGAAACTGGGATAATAGTTCCATATTAAGAACAATCAAGAGTGGCCTATATATAGAAAAGAATCTTGATTTTTTGGTATCTATCCTAAATGGCCAAGGTTAAAAATAGGGTTTTAAAGAAAAATATTTCATGATTTAGAAATAATTTAAATTATTTGTTATAATAATTTCTATTTCCACTATGATTGTTTTTATCACACTATGATTTTTGGTATTAGTCAATTTCTGAAACCCAAATTAATCAGGTTGGTTCAGAATGAGATGGAAAATGAAATGATTTTTTACCTGAGCAACCGAAGGTTATGGGAGCAGGAATATAGAATTTTTTAACTATGCTAATAAAACATTAACAGGCAAGGAATCATTTTTAGTTTCCAAATGAGAGGAGGGAACACAATAATATTGAATCATTCATGAGGAATCATCAACCTTAGTTTAGGGGATCTTCCAGTCCATTAGAGGATAAGAAATGGGTCAACCCCATTTAGAAGATATATATTGTTATTCAATTCTTGTACCATTAAAACATTTCCCATGAATTATATTTTTTAAAAGATAAATAATATCAATGGTGGAATATTTTCAACAATTTGAGGAAGAGAAATAAATTTAACCCATTGAATGTTTTGAGTTTCAGGGGATATTCATATACATGTACTTCTCTTTTACTCTATATACAATTATCAAGAAGGAATTTATTGAGAAGAATAAAAAGGATGATGAATCTATTGGTACTATTGAGTAAAATTTTATAAGACATTGAATGAATTCCTTTGGTTTAATTATCATCACTAAAATTAAAATTTATAAATACAATGGTGGATTAAAACTAAGTCCCTGGAAATAATTATCCATAATAAACTTCTAAAGCAATAATGAAAATTTTCTATATGCTCTCAACAGTGAGATAGAGATTGGTGTTATCCATCAATATCATGGTTTTGATGAGAATTGAATAATGGAATTCAAATGTATTTATAAAAACCTTAGAGAAAAAAGGATGATAATCCCATTATGATTGATGCATTGATGGAGAAAATGAAGAAAATTTTATTAAGGGGGATAGTAAACTTTTAAATATAAAAAAGGTTGATCATTGGGAAATTGAATACTAATTTTATGTGGTGAAGTTATCAAATCATGTTAATATAGAGAAAGATCCAAATAATGAACCACCCATTCTCCATTGATTAAGATGCAAGGAATATGTTCATGGAAACTAGTGCATGAATCTGACAACTTTTTATTATCAATCTCATCAACCTCTTAATCATAAATACAATGGGAAATATCATTAGATTAAAATTGTCTCATTTTATTTTGCGAATGATATGGAAAAATAAAAACATAACATCTAATATAGAACAACTAATTCATTCTTTGATCATGGATCCACCCTCACTTTTATTTGTAAATAAATTACCATGGGTATCACCATATAACTTCAACACTTAAATGTTATGTTAGCTATGAAAACTCTTAATGGTACAATGTTCACAAATTATGTTTATATTTTTTCACCAATTAAAGTTTATGTGAATGTTATTTATGAAAATATTTTGATTCAACATTTATTTAAATTTGATGTGATTTGTGGATTGGATTGTCTTTATCTACATAGAATTCATATCAATTCCCAAGGTAAGTCATAGTTCATATTATAAATGAACCTACGATGACTTATTGATGAAATTATGAATATAAACATCCAATGAAAATAACATCATTATTTTATGTTTTAATTCCTATTCATTAATGTTATCTATATTAAAGGGTATGGGAGAAACTCAATAAAAAGTATATGATTACATCAAAAGTGTTTTCTTTGTCTTTTATGAATAATTTTTATGTCTCCAATTGAATCGGGAAGTTGATTTTCCAATTTAACTCATACCTGGTGAAATTACTATATCAAGTAATCCTTAAATAATATCCTCAATTGAATCATAGTAATTGAATAATAAAATCAAGTATATGCATGATAATTGACTCATATGACCTATTTCATCACCATGGGGTGAACCTGTTCTAGTTGTTAAGAAGAAATATGGGTTGATGTGTCTTTTAATATATTATTGAGAGGATAACAGAATCATAATGAAGAACAAGTATCCTCTCCCCCATTTTGATGAATTATTTTATCAACTATATAGGTCTTAATAATTTTATAGGATTTTACTTTAATCTAGATACCAATAATTGATAGTTAAGAGGGAGGATATACACAATACGAAATTCTATACAAGGTATTGACATTATGAATTTATTTTTATGCCTCAAGGTCTTACTAATTCCCTTGTTATCTTCATGGAATTAAGGAATAGAGTCCTTAGAGATTTTCTTGATTAGTTTATGGTAGAATTTATATACAATACTCGTGTTTAATCAAAGACAATGGATTAGATTAATGATCACATGAGGATTGTGATGATGACCCTAAGGAAGTATAGGATTTATGAAAAAATTCCCAAGTGTGAATTTTGACATTAGAATGATTCATTTTTTGATCATATAATCTCGAGTTATGGTATATTAGTAGATCATTTAAGGATAAAAGCTACAAATAAATGACCTTGAAAAACCTTGATTACTAAAATCCATATTTTTATTTGCTTTTATAAATATTATTGAATTCTTTGTGAAATATTTATCGTTGAATCTAATCCACTCACCAGTTTGACTTAGAAAGGATTTAAGTTTATATAGATGACGTAATGTGAAGAGAATGTCAAGGAGCTAAAAGTATGGTTGGTCAGTGTACCTATTCTCACACTACCCTATAGTGGAAATAGTTTTATGATCAATAGTGATTCATAATAGAAGTTATTGGAATGTTTGATCTGAAAAAATGATATGGTGATATCTTATGCTTTACTCTAATTTATGGTCAATGATCAAAATCACCCAACTCATGATTCAGAGTTAACTGCAATATTTATTCATTAGAGATATAGAGAAATTATCTATATTGATAAAGGTGTGACATATATACTAATTTTAAAAATATAATGTATATTTTTACTCAATAAGAGATGAACATGAACCAAAGAATATGGTTGAATCTAATTAATCATTATCAATGCTTATTATATTACCAACCTATTTATGAGAACATGGTTTTAGATGATTTGACCCAAAGGGGTCCTGATATATTATCTATAATGATGATAAAATAAGATCTAACATTAACATATTTATAATGGATGGACCTAGAAATAAAAAAGGAAAAGGAGAAATATAATCTATCAAAATTTAATGTTGAAGAATATATCCATGTGATGATTATAGAGGTGTAGAAGGAAGATGTAGATCTAAAAGATATGTAGATAAATTTTCTTGAGTTAGACCTTGATTTTGATGGAATAATATGGTTTTGTAATAGTATATGTGTCCCACTCATACCATATTTGAAGATGGAGTTGTTGTATGAGGCTCATACTTCATAATTCACTATTCATCATGGAAGTAAAAAAGGTGTATAGATACATAAAAGAGTATTTGTAGTGGGATGTCATGAAAGGAGATATTACAAGGTATGCTTCTCAATGGTTAGTTTTTTAGAAAGTTAATGCTGATAGATATGGTGTTTAAGGGGACGCTATGACCATTAACCATATCTAAATGGAAATGGAAAAAACGTAGCCATGGATTTTTAGTTGAAATCCCCAAAACATTTGCAGGCTATAATTATTTATGGGTCATAGTCTATCACCTTATGATGTCGTCTCACTTCATTTCTATTTGATAAGATTTAACTCTTGGTCATATTTCCAAAATATTTATTAAGAAATTGATAAGATTGAATGGAGTGCTACTTTCCATTTTAAATGATCTAGATCTGAGGTTTACCTCAATGTTCTGTAGAAGTCCTTGTTAGGCTATGGATAATTAGTTATGTTTCAAAAAAGATTATCATCATTAGAAATATTCTTAATTTGAGTGGAACATTAAATCACTAAAATAAATGTTGAGAGATTTGTCTATGAAATTCAATCAAGGTTGGGATCAACACCATTCTTTGGGAGAATTTATTTTACAAAAATATATTTAACTCCATCATTCAAATGACTCCTTATGAATCCCTCTATGGTAAGAATTGGAGAACTCCAAAATGATTCAATAGAATTGGAGAAATAATTCTATTAAAACTAAATATATATAAGGATATGATAGGGATGGTTATGTCCATTTAATGATATATAAGAGCATATCATAGTGGATAAAAAATTTGTCATAAAAGTCATCTGAAAGATCGAGAGTTTAAATTTGGTTAAATAGAATTCCAATGAATATTTTCTTTAAAAATAGTGATGAGATTTGTAAATAAGGTCATGATATGCCCTAGGAATATAGGTCATTTTGAAATTCTCAATTTTATTGGGATGTTATCTTATCAATTGGTGCTTCTATTAAATCTCTCTCAATTTCATGATGTATTCTATGTATATCTCCTAATAAATCACATACATGATCCTTCAAATGTACTAAAATTAGAGGCCATACCATTTTATAAATATCATTGATATGAATACCAATCAGTACATATTTTAAATAGTATAGAGAAACTTCTATTAAATAATAAAACTATTATCTTTAATGTTTTTTAATGAAACAACCCATTTGATGAAGCTATAAGGGGAATATGAGGATGTGATGAGGTAATGATATCCTTATCTATTTTTTTCCATGTGAAAATTTTTGAGGGACAAATTTATTTCAATGGGTAAAAATATACACCACAATATTTTTATGAAATATTTCTTTTCAAATAATGTGATCTCATTAATATATTTCATTTCATGCAACATCGAGTTTAAACAAACTGTAGAACATTATTGAAATATAATTTGTCTGTTATCGACTAACTATTAGGTAGATGTAAATTAATAGTAATTTCTAAATTATTAAAAATATATGGCCAATAAATTTATAAAATAAAATCAGTAGTTATAAAATTATTATAATTAAAAAAATATTATTTTAAAAATAAAAGTAATTTTTTTTAAAAAAATTATTTAATGTGTACAATTTTTTTATAAAAATATAATAAA
Organism: Viscum album; assembly: GCA_963277665.1. NCBI lineage: Eukaryota > Viridiplantae > Streptophyta > Magnoliopsida > Santalales > Viscaceae > Viscum > Viscum album. The sequence goes on along the minus strand of OY728120.1, from coordinate 1,058,792,724 downwards.
TTGTTATATATTGTAGAAATTATAATGATATGAATTTATAATTTAATATATAAAATTTTTATACAATCAATGAATATTTTTCTAAGAATATGAGAATAATATATCTAGTTTTATGTTAAAATGTATTTATCCTAAAAAACAGTTTTTGTAACATTTTGTGATCATAAAATAAAATCACACAATTACATATATAAATAATAAATTATATAAAATTAATTGAAAATTTATAATTAGGAGGTTCAAATTTATTAAATAATCCCATTTTATTCTTAGTCAACATGAATAGTAACTCTGGTAAAATTTATCAGTTTGGTAAAGAGTAATTATTGTTAATCATGATTAAAAATAATATATAATGTTATTTTTCATCATAATAATTATTGTATGATTAAAATTATACCATTAACACCTAATGTTTTAAAGTTAATTATTTTATAGACACTTTTCCATGAAAACAATGTACAAATTATTTAGACAAAATGAATTGAAAAAATATCACACTCTTCATTTTAAATATAATTTATGTAGTTATAGAGGGACAAAAATTCTTTATGAATTAATATTAATATTAATTTTGTTTCTAATGAAATTATATTCATTATGGAAATTTATTTATAATTTTTATGAATTAATTAATTAATGTAAATACTTACACAACGCTGGTGGAGTAATTATTTAATTAATGAAAAAAAATAAATTATATTAAATATATTAAAATAATTATAATTTTAGTTAATTAATTTGATACATGATTTTTAAATATTATCAGGAAATGTTGGGATATTTTAATATAATTTTTTTAGTTATAAGTGATTTTTTGATGCTATTAAAGTTAATATAGTGAACAGTGTAAAAATTGACAATAATGATATTAAATAAAAAATAATTTTTTATTAAATTATTTATAAATAAAAAAATAAAACAATAAACTTTTAATATTATATGGTATAGAATGCCCAAAATTATCCATTAATGGACCAATTTTAACGTTATAAGTAAAAAATTACAAACATTTAATATTTAATAAGTTATTACTATTGTTAAAATTAAAATAGGTTTGCCAAGGGTTAATCGAAATGATAAGGATATAAATTAAACTAAAACTTCTCTATAATATATTGTATGATTATATTATAACCCTATTTCACATCATTTTCAAACCACATTCCATTTTTGAGGTATTTTACTTAAGGTTTAATTTATTATAATTTAATCATTTGATAAATTCCTAAACTACCTCGTACGTCAATTATAAAAGGAAATCTCCTCCCTCACTCATTTACACTAATTGGAGACTTCTATCTTGAGAATACCCATAAAATTTATCTTATAAACATACTTAGACAAATTCTAAAGGCTATATTAACTCCAAAATACCATACCTAAAGACCATTAGAGGATATCTAGAGGAGTCATTTTCAAGAAGAAGTAAATGTTATAACCTATAACATTATTTTTATACTATTATTTAACTCTTATAAATATATGATATTTTTCTTAAAATAAAAAATTGATTATCCTAAAATTACTTATATTTTATTATGATTATGAAAACACCATTACATAACCTCTTTCCCATAAAATAATAAGTGAAAGTATCGATCGGGCGTAAATATGGCTTACCGTCTCCCTGTAACAATACAAATCATTTTTTACTGGAATATTTTATGAATAGGTATTACGGTGTGTTTAAAATTTATATATAATATTAATTATATAATTATATTTTTTTGATTAAAATATCAAGTATACCTTCTTTCCTTATATACCTGTGGAAGAAGATAATGTCGCTCGGGAGTACATGTGGACCATTAGCTCCACAAAGATTTATGATTATATTTTCAATCCTATCATACTAGAATGGAAAGGACAATGTATTTTATATTTATAAATGATATATATTATTTAATAATGATTCTATAAAGGCTAAATTATTATTTTCCAATTTTTAATTCCATCATTCAGAAAATGAAATCAATGTTCATGTGTACGTACGACCAACCGTCTCCATGAATGATGTAATTCATTTTTTTATCTATAATTTTAATGTATAATTATAAATATGTATATAATGAATATATATTAATTTTTTAAAATGATTAATATTCATGAAATTATGGAACCATGATCAATATATTAAGACCAAGTCTATTAAATCAAAACATGAATTGAAAAACAAGTAGATGTGACCAAGAATAGTGATTTTAACAACAAATTATTAATTATCTTGTAATAAGATGGTGAAAATAAATCAAACATGGAATGATATATATATATGATATGTAATTCATTTATAAAAAATATATATTTATCCTACAAGATGTTTTAATGTGAATGGAAAAATTCAAGACATTAGGTTAGAGTTTATTTCAAAATCTCATTACAATTTGCGATTGTTTTTGTATAACTCTCGAATGGGAAATATTTCTCTTACATATCAATGTTTTCAAGTTTCATTTCAAAAATATTTTTATTATTCTCATTCAATAATTTAATTTAATATTTACCCATGTTTTAGCTTTTACAAAACAATTTGAATGAAATCTTTTACTAATTTTCCAAACAATATACTTTTGACATTTTTGACAAAAAAATAGATGAATTGTTTTTTAACATATATGTCATGAGAATAATTCAATGTTATCATTATGTTGTAATTCATTGAATATTCCATACAATATTATAAGGTTCATTTAAAATACAATTTTTCATTTATAATGGCATGGTTTTTTCTAAAAAGAAATGATTTCAAAATAGAAAGGTTATTTTCATCAATAATCATTCCTTGTGATATTTCAATGGTATATTCTATCTAAGAAAAAATTATATTATGTTAATTATTCTTTAATGGGGATATGATCCAAGGACCCAATATTTATTACTTTCTTGGTGGTTTATATTTATGATGTAATTTTTTTTACAAATCCAATTTCCTTTTATGAGTTATATTGTGATTAAATTAAAATGAAACCTATTTATATTTAGGGGTTATGATATAATGATTGATTTATGATCTTTTAGAACAATATATATGATTTAAATTTTTTGATGAGTGGGACCAATATCTATTAATAATTAATTGAGTAATTATTTTTATCTCATGGGATAAATAGATATGGAATGGGGTTTGATTCGGGTTTTGTAAGGGAAAATGTCCACTATGGTGGACTTATGAGTGAACAATGAATAGTACGATATTTTTGAAGTGGACCCATTACACTATAGTAGTCTTATAAAAGAGCCTCAGATTCAATGAAAATGATTTCTAAGCTTATGTTCAGGCCAGACTTTCATCACTTATGTCTGTGATATTCTCTCATGGATTGTAATATTAGATTTCATTATTATTCATGTCTTATGAACAACCATGATTTATTCCATAACTTAGGATTATGATCTATGATATATATGGTATAAGTTTCAAACATTAAATTAATGTTCTTATACACTTGTTCAAATTTTATGCTTAGGTAGTCATTGATATCTCTTTTGTTTACCCTTTTTGGGCATTTGAGCTCATCCTTTTCTTTTGTTTCCTATCCCCAAGATATGAAGAAAGGTATTAAGTATAATAAACCTAAATTGTAGTTAGTTATAAAGATATAAGTGGGAGAAGATCTAGTTTTTTTATGAATTTGTTTTTTTATGTTTTAATGTTACTAAAGACGCTTTACATATACGGTTGTGGGGTGGATTCGATATATTATATAATAAATGTTAATTTATTTAAATTTAATATCATTATATGAAAAGTATGATTCATTCTAATATGAAATTTTACTATAATTATACCTTGAAATAGTTTACATTCAGCTCCATATTTGGGTCATGAAACCTCTCCAACTACTAGCTCCCCATCACACTGGTAGGTTCGACTACTAACTTTCCCTTTTTTTACTTTGATATCTAAAAATAATAATATTCATTAGTTTTAGAAATTACTCACCCCTGGAGATTTGATTAAAATTTTTCTATTTTTAAATTTTTTTTCGGAAACTAATAATAACCATTATCATTTCTCTTCCTCCACATAAAATACATCTTGGATTATAATTTATTTAATTTTACAACAAGTTTTCAAACTATTTAAATTATTTTTTCATTATTTTTTATCTTATTTAATTCCCTCAATTTCTGTGATATATTCAGTACACATAGGGAATATTTACATGATATATTTTATACAGATTACATTATTTACTTCTTATTCTATAATTTTTTTTCAATTAAAATACATATTTTCTTAATACCTATATTTATATATATATGTGTGTGTGTGTGTGTGTGAATTATTTGTTACATATGTTGTGTTTATTCATAAAGTATTATAAAAAATGAATTATGAAAAAAAGTTATTATCTTCATGTATTCAAGGATATAATTCTAATTCATGACTTTTAAATTTCTTTTATTATGATATTTTTATTTGAAACATAATGATTCAGGGTTCAGTTAATGGTTATGGATTATAGAGAAACAATCATGGTTCATCTAGTCAATAAAACCCCAATTTGTTTTATAATATAAACCACAACTAAACTCAGAGATACTTTGATATAGTTGAAATCATATATAAATTTATATAATACTGTATCTTATTTATATATGATCATACATGTATAAATCTACCCAGTGGAGAAAAAAGATGAGTAATAATTTTTTATCTAAACTGAATATTTTGACAACCAGAATTGTGATATCTTCATCAAAAATATCTGAATAAAAAATTATGATTTTTCCCCAAGCCTAAAAAATCTCCTATAATAGTTTATTAGATTATAATTATAATTTTTCATATACATTTTGTTTCATATATAAAGAATATTTTCTTTTATTTACATTAATAATTTTTTTAAAATTAAATATGTTGCATATACATTATGATTTTAATAATTTTTATTTTATGATATATAGTTTTGTAATTATACACATAAATTTAAATAAATTATTTATATGATAATATATTAAAAATTTATATAAAATCAATTCCATTATTTTTAAACATAATTCCATCGTGTTGAAAATTTATTATTTGACTCAATATCTTATATAAAATTTTATAGGGAAAGAAAAATTCAAGAAACAATATGTATACTCATATAATAGTTTGTGTCAGCATAGAAATCCAAATATTCATATAAAATCAGTGTCCCTATCAAGTTTATCCAAACAATTTTGTTATGATTTACTTTAAATTTCATATATCATTGTCAAATTCTTTATTAATACCAATTTTCATACTAAAATAATTGGGAAAAAATCTATCAAAATTTGTTTACTTATTAAAATTTTAATTAGATATAATTTTATGTATGCATACATTTATAACATATTTTCATATGAAATTTTTATTAGATACTTCATGATTCAAGGTGTAATCATTGGTTATGGATTATAGAGAAACAATTTTGGTTATTCGGTATAAAACACTACTGATGCAGTTTATAATAAATAACACATATATACTCATAGGTTGTTAGATCTAGTCAATATCCTATAACAATTTATATAATAACATATCTTACTTTTAAATTATACAAAACATATAATTCTTTATAATGAAGAAAAATTACGAGTTTTAATTTTTTATCAATTATATATTTAGAGTTCCAAAATGGTGATATTGTTTTCATAAATAACAAAATTAAATATTTATAATTTTCATCAAGACAATACAAAATTACTAGAAAAGTTTAACTCAATTAAAACTGAAATTATTAGTAAAATTTAAACTGTAATTAAATTATTCACACTACTAAATTTAAATTGCAATAAAATATGTTTTCAATAAATTTTGATTATAATTAATTTTATCTTGTCTTTTATAGTTTTGAAATCATTTTCATATATTTTAACACTGAAATTATAAGATAATATAATCAAATTTTATACAAAATTGATTCTTTTATTTTGATAGGTTATTCTATCATGTTAAAAAAATTCACCTTACTCAGTATCACATGACCTTTTGTCAGAAACAAAAAATCAAGCAACAATATGTATAATCAAATAATAGTGTTCATCATTAATGTAATTATTAGGTTCATATGAAATTAGTTTCAATATTAAGGTTATCCCTATAATTGTGGTATAGTTTTCTTAACATTTCACATATCATTATTAAATCAATTATTATTAACTCATTTCATTATATATCCCTTAAACAACTCCATAGATATCATTTTAGGTACAAATATCTTCTCATAAATTCTAATTTCATATATAGGTGAAAAAGTAGTTTGATTTCTTCTGTATTTTTTTGAGATCTATTTCAATTTAATGGTAAATTTATATGTGATTTATTCTACAAACTAAATATTTTACTCACTTTTTCATATAGAAATACATAATAGTATGTTTTATACTATATTAATTATATCAGTAACATTTGGATGATTTTTTAAAACCCTTAAATACATAATTCATTGTCAGACCAATTTGTTGTCTTCTATTTACTCACCCCTTTCAATAATATTGAAAATTGTCTCTTATATGGATTACATATTCAATGAGTCCATTTCATAATTAACCTTATATTCTATGACTAGCCTATAGAGGTATGTTCTTATCCATAAATGAACTTCTAATTGTTTATATATTGTGATATGTAATTAATCACTATATTTATTGGATTTCATATTCCATACTTATTAATTTATTTACCATTTTAGTTTTAAAATAATCCAAAAAATAATCATTTTTTTTTGTATTATACTCGATGTAATATATATTGTTTTATTTTATGCTTATAATTGTTAATTACACTATTATGGATCTAATATTCATTGAAATATGTTTATTATATGTAGTAGTTTTAATCAATTTTATCCTATCTCTCTTTGTTTTATAATATTACACATATTTTTAATACACAACAGGCATGATTCTATAATAAAATTTGATGTGAAATTTATTCAATTCTTTTCATACATAATTCTATAAAGTTTAAAAATTAGTATAGGACTCAATATTTTACATAACCTTTTATTAGAAACATAAATTAAAACAACGGTATGTATTATCAAATCATAGTGTGTATTAACAAAGAAATTCCTAGGTTCATCTAAACTCGGTCTCCGTGATAATGTTATTCCGAAAATTCTAGTGTAATTTATTTTAAATTTCATATATGATTGTTAAATCCCTTATTAATATAACCTTTCATACTAGAATAATTGGATATACCACAACTCAATATTTAAAAGATACTTCTAGATTCATGGTGAAATATTTGGTTATGTATTATAGAGAATTCTTTTTGTTCCACTCTTCAATAAGCAACTGATGTAGTTTATAACAAAAACCTCATCTAAACTAAGTGACAGTCAGATCTAGGTAACATACTCTATAAAATTATGTAATACTATAACTTATTCATAAATGATACTAAGCATATTAATTTTACTAATTATGTAAAAGAATGGTTATGAATTTCTAACTAAATTGATTATTTTAAAGTATAAAATAGAGATATTGTGTTTAAAGATATCATAATACAAAATTTAAATTTTTTATCAAGCCTCTAAAATAATACATAAAATGGTTTTTTAATTTAAAACTAAAATCGTTTTATGCATCAGGATTTATCATTATAGTAGATTTCATATTATTTACACTACAATATATGACTCTAAATGAAATATATTCATTATAAATTTTTATTTTAATTAATTTTATCATTTCTTCTATAGTTATTAATTGTGCATATAATTTTTTTTGATAATTATATGATTATAGAATAAAACTTAATAGAAATTTGATTCCATTGATTACATACATAATTCCATAACAATATAGTATTATTTATTGAATAAATATCACACATGGCCTTTTACAAGAAAAAATTCATGAAAAAGTATAAAAAAGCTTATAATAATGTGTATCAACAAAGAAATCCATGTGTTCAACTGATATTACAGTCCCTAATAAGGTTATTCCTTCAATTAGGGTATGATTTTACTTAAATTTCAAAAATCATTTTAAATATCTTCAAATTACCACCATTAATACTAGAATTATTAGAAGAACTCTCTTTCTAAAAATTTAGGTATTAAAATCTTCTGCTAAATATTTATTTCATATCAATGGGAAAATTTGTTAAGATTAATTTTTTATTTTTTCTAAATTTAATTCAATTTAATGATAAATTTATATATGATGTATGATTTTTACTAAATATATTATAAATTATGTCATATACTAAGACGTAATAGTAGGTTTTATATTGTATTCATTATATTGACGACCATTATAATGGTAAGTTAAAACCCTTAAAGAAATAAATTGGAGGACAACCTGATTTTCTATATTTAATTTAAAATACCTTTATATATTCTTAGAAACTGGATCTTATAAATATTACATATCTAGAGAGAAAATTTCTTAATAAACCATGTAATGTGTGACTAGACTTATGAGGAATGTTTTCTTCCATCAATAAACTAGGTATTTTCCATATACTGTGACATATTTTTTTCAAATATTTGTGTATTTCAATTGTTGTAGTTATTAATTTATTTATCAATTAAATTTTATAGAAATATATCAAACCCTTCAGTTATAGTATTATGATGGAAGAAACTCTGTGTTTTTTTCATTTATATTCATAATGGTTAATTACTCTATTATGGAATCAATTTTTAATTAAATATCTTACTAATACATTTTTATTATAATTAATTTTATCCAATCATAATTAATTTTTATGATCATACATGTATATTTTAATAAATGACTTATATAATTATATAATTCAATTAAATTTGAAATTTACTCAATTTATTTCATACAAAATTCCATCATGTTACAAAAATTATTACATGACTCAATATCTTACATGTCCTTTTGGAGGGAAAAAATTCAGGAAAAAGTATGTAAAATCATATAATAGTGTGTATAAATAATCAAATTCCTTATTTTATCTAAAATAAGAGACCTTGTTAAGGATATCCCTACAATTTTTGTATGATTTACTTTAAACTTCATATATCTCTATTAAATCTCTAAGTGTTACAAAATTCAATATATTATTGTTTCAATATTCATTAATTTACATAATGTTATAGTATAAAATTGTTTGTACAATTTTACATAAAAAAATAGTATGAAATCACTCAATTAATTTATGGAAAACTGTGCACATTTTTGAACATTGTATAACAAAACCTTATATGAATACACTCACATTGTTTACAAAAAATAATTCATGTTAACAATAATGTATATAGTATGTTTTAAAATTCATGTGGTTGTATATTTTTTAAAAAAATTCATTCAAATTGCCTAATATACTTCTATATTTTTTAATTTTTCTTCCATTCATAATCACAGGTATTCACATACTTGTATTTAAAATTAATAGGATTTTATTTTCTCATATTCCATTGGAAAAAAATAATTAAAATCTACTCTACCATATTTTTCTCAGACTATATTGTATCAACATATAGTTTTAATTATAAAATGTAATATTTATTTTTTTGATTATCTTTTACATCCTATAAAAATCCATGGGTGATGTTTTCTATTCTACCAAATTCGACATCTCTCTACCAAATTTTTCTACGTCAGGTTTTAAATCCCCCCCCCCAAATTTTCCACATATTATAACATTATTCTTTTAGAAACACCCTTCCATGACCCACTCCCCCCAATGAGTAGCCCTCCAGGGATGACATTGAGAGAAGGTGTATAGTGAAAACCCTTTTTCTTCCTCCAGTGGGTCCCAGGATAGCGACTATAACTGAGGTTATAAAGAACATACATATGGGAAGAATTTCTCTCTAAGATAACATGTGGATGAGAGAGATAGGATGAATAAAGTAGTAAAATATTTCACATAAAGATTAAATAACTGAAGTTTATACGTATAATTTCATACATAACAATAACATCTAGAGTAAAAAACTACAATTACCAAATATAACGACGACAATGGCCATAAATCCCTAACAAATCCTTCAAAACCACAAGCTAGTGGTATCCAACTGGGTCCGAAAATTAATCCATCTAAACTAAAAAATTTATATGTACATAGGGTGGTCATAAAAGGTATACTTGGTAGTATCCTACCTATTTCATTTAATTAAAATGATAAAAATTCATACTAAAGACTATTAATTAACAAATGAGGCTAAATCATCACCTAAACAGGTATAATAAATTCATAGCATCACCACAACTATCTCTTATCAAGTAACACATACAAGATATCATAAAAATATAATAACAAAAATTTTACCCCACCACCACTTCATCACTAGTTTGTAATTCTTTACCAATGAAACACATCCTAAGCCATCTCTCTCCTAATAGGCCATACTACAAACACATGGGTGAAGCAACATAACATTCACCGCATGCATCATATCATCACATCATCCCATCCATATAGAAACCAATTATTTTCGAGGATACACCAAAACCTACATGACATGTATCATATATTAGGTATTATACCTCAAGAAATCACAACCCATATTCTAAGTAAGGAACCTAAATCCATCATAATCAATACATGTCAAACCTATAATATTCCTTAGGATACTACAATCTGATATACATGTGTGTGAGATAACCACAAGATATCATGACCTGTTTTAAACTTATATGGTTAAACTAACCATTTTTTTTATAAGAACATGAACTTATAATAGAAGATATCAAGGATGATTGGGGAAGGCAGTCATCCATCCACCCACATGGATATTAAGGAAGGAAACCTACCATAGTCCATCAGGTGTCAGTCACCCTACCTAGAGGGGTGGGGAATCATATGGAATCAGAAAACATAAAAAAATATATTATATGTCAAAACAAAGCTATTGGAATAACCTATTCCTCATGTCAGATGAAACTATCATCACTTGGACACTCAACTTCAACTCTTAGGGAGTAGATATCCTAAAAGTACACAAACATTAAAAGGAACTACATTAATTTACCTATTTCTCTTTTTATCATTTCAACATACATTAATTAATTAATTAGAAATTAATTAGCCATCGACAATAATATATATTAAATTTTATTATCTAACTCAATGAATTCCAGACCCTCCAGGTATAATCCAACCGAGTTCATGGTTTCTCAAGATTAGCATCATTAATATTGCACTCCAATAAGAATCAATGCCATGGGTTGAATAATTTATTAATAACTATCATATTATTCTATAATTCCATGTATTATAGAAAATATTCCTAACATACCCAAAATGGTATGAATATCCTACCACAACATGTCTCCTCAAGTAGTGGGGAATGGATTTCTAGTAAACAAGAAAAACATCCTTATAACCTTTCAAAAGATTCTCATGAAACAAGAATCTATCTTCATTCACATCATTGGGTATGCCCATATTCTAGCCTTCCCATTACCTTTGATTCTATCCCCGACATGATCGTTCATGTCCCCATGCATCTCACCAAAATAGGAATCAACTATTTCCACATCCTCAGGCATCTCCACCCATATATAATCATCCTTCAAAGAATCACAAAACATCATAGGTATCACATCTATATCACATTACATAATTTAAAAAACAATAAACATAGTCAGCATTGAAAATTGGACCCAACGTAAGGCATTTGACCTTTAAAAGAAAAGGGGTACTCAAATCCCCAACACAAGGCATTTATATATCACAACATCTATGAAAAAATAGACTTAGAATTTTATCTTTATCAATAAATCAGTTCTTATTCCTTCTTAAATTAACCAATTCATAAATTCATAAGTCTCAACTATGGTAAACTAATGGAATTATCTATATTAATCTATTAAAATAGTTAAAATACTAATTTAAAAATTATTTCAATCATATCTTCGATTCTTAATAAACATTGTGGAATTAAAATTCATTAAAATATGCCTATTTAATAATATATTCATCCATGAGATTTACCAGCTATTTTTTATTTAAAATTTCATCATGAACTGAAATATAATACAATAATTACAAAAAATATAAATAAAATAATGTAGATGGAACACAATCTAATAAAACAAAAGGAAAAATATTTTCACTATGGAAAAATATATTATCACTAAAAATAAACCAATTTGATTCTTTACTATTGTGTAATATATTTTGGTATAATTTCACTATCATACAAGGAGCTAAAACATGATAAATTAATGACTGAATGTAATATAAAAATAATAATTAAATCCCCTGCATCATTTAGAAAACATTCTATGCATAATAATGGTACAACTACATGCATCACAATCATGTCTCCGACAAGAATATTGTATCCCTACAAGGATACCGCACCAAAATGACACCAAACAAACAAAGATACTATATAATAACCATTGCGATAAATAGCCATCACATGGTATTAATGAGTGGGAAGAATCAAATTCAAGATCTATAATAGAAGAAGTAGAACTTTTCTTAAATTTATATAGATAGAGAACAAGAATCTAGGAATAGATCCCCATAAAATGGATCCTAAAATTCCCTAAGGAACTCCACTTTAAAACTAGAAAATTAAGAGAAAATCTATAGGGTTTAATCCTATTGGATGGAGATTCTGGTTTGATATCATATTTCTAGATGTGGTTTTATTAATAAATTTTAATTTGAATTCTAAATAGACCATGTTTTAGGTATCTTCGATGAAAAATTACTCCAACGTCACAGCATACATTAAATTCATCTAACAAATTTCATATTTATGATGTCATCATTTCACAGAAATATTTCTTGGGTGAATGTATCATGGAATATATTATGTAAATATTAATTACAACACTTAAATCATCACTCCTTGAATTTACAAACATCATACATAAAACTCATCTAGGATGTAATACTTCTATTTGAACCATAAATCCTCTCTGCTTTTATCTTTTAGCAACCAAACACCATCATACCTTCTTTAAGACTTCTCCAAGGACCACAATCTTTAGAAACATGTAGAGAGTTTGACTAAATTGATCTATTATGTTTTATTAGATACCTTAGAATCCATAATCATCCTTGATAATCCAAAACTGAACTGATAGAGATTGGTGGAAAAAAGGATTCATCTATGCAAAAAAACTATTGAGATATCCATAAAGGATCTAGCCATTATAGGAGCTCAACCGCCCTACATAGAGGTAAATAAGATAAAGAACACACAACAATAGTAACTGACTCCTAAACACTCTCCCGTTAGAGATACACCTCAAACAAGATAAATTGAATGATAATAACCAAGTGAAATCATCTTACAAACTAGAAAAGATAAACATACAAAGAGAATAATGCTAAAAAAGAATATATAAACATTTAATATATTGAGGTACCAAGAATGAATATATGCATCATGTTCCCAAGTACATTCATCTACTCCTCCATGCTTCCACAAGACGCAAACCAGTGGAATATAACACCCATTAAATACCCTCTTCTGGAAATCCTAGAAATCCATAGGTTGATCCACAATGTTTGCATCATCATCAACATCAATATTACCCCAATCGATTAAATGACAGTAAATATGTAAATAATTAGGGATATATGACACAAGGAAGACATCCTGTATCCATAACATTAGTAGGGGAAGTGATTATCGATACACCATGGATCCAATATGATCCAACACCTTGAAATGCCTTACAAATTGGGGACAAATATTACAATCATGTCCAATCCAACACTTCCCATGAAGATAATTAACATTCAGCAAAACAGAATATATAACATCAACTCCAAAGGTCTCCTACTATGATAATCGTAGGATTTTCATTGGTATTATGTTTCCTTTATCATCCCATGATTTACCTAAACATCTCAATAATATTTTTTACAAGATACTCCCCAATAAATGTTGACTCATTGATCATATTCTAGAATAATGGAGAACAGAAAGGTTGGTATGATAAAATTAATAAATGGAACCATGCGAATGGTTGAGTGGAAACTATAGTTGTAGTAAAAACCAACCAAATACAGGTTCCATGTCCAAGACCTCCAAAATCCAGGACACAACAACACAAAATTTCATCAAGATTCTTGATGGTATACCCTATTTGACCATCTATCTAATGATGAAAGGTATTGTTAAGGCATAGTTGATAACCAAAATTGTGATAAAGACCTCTCCATACCTTATAGGTAAAACATGGATCACTATTAGAGATGATTATTATCAGGACTCCATGGTGTCTCACCACCTCCTCAAAATATTGTCTCGACAAACTCTCCACTAAGATTGACTCCTTATCCACAATAAGGTGGGATGGTTTCATCAAATTATCCATTATCACCAATATAGAATCAAATCCTCCATGTGATCAAGTTAAAACAATAATGAAGTCCTTCAAGGTTTTCTCCCATTTCCAAAGAGGAACATGGAATAGTTGGATACAACCACTGAGAACACATTGATAAAGCTTCACCTACTATAAGATCAAACATTGAGACACAAACACTTTAATTGCATGCTTTAACACAAGCTACCAAAAATTATTTCACAAATCTTGATACATCTTTTCACACTTGGATGAATTTCAAAGGGGGAGATATATAACTCACAGAGAACCATCTCATGCATTTAAATAGGGATAAAAATCCTCCCATGTATCAACACTCATTGTTTTTCATCCCTAGACCATCTATTAGGAGAACCGCCAAAGACAATTCATTCTCTCCACACTTCCACCTCAGAATCCACTAGCTATGACTCCTCCACCAACTACACCAAATAACACTACTTCATTTTCTAAAAAAAGAAATATTATCTCATCACCATCTCTCATATAAAGATGCATCACAAAGATATCTTCCATCACTCTCTTGTAATCTTCATATTTATCCAAAGAATTAGTACTTGACTTCCAACCCAATGCATCTACAAAAACATTTATCTTTTTTGGTTTATGTAGAATATAGAATTCTTAGTCCTTTAATAATTCCATTCACTAATTCTTTCACAAGTCCAATTGAAACTAGTACAAGAAAAACCATAGTCTCTTTTAATATTTTAAAACCACAAAATGGTTACCAATGAGGCAATTTATCCACATAATCTAGGAAAACACAACTGATTCCAACTCGGGATCATGAGTGGAATATTTATTCTAATGGGGATGTAATGTAAATTACCCTTAATAAATTATTTATATATGATGAATCAAAATACATCCCAACCCAAGACATGAAGGATAACAGAAAACCTCAAACTGAACTCTCATAACTACAAAACAAATAAATGAATCATTGACCAACTTCTCCATTAGGTACTCAAAAATCTTCATAAAATTGGTCAGTCCATATGAATACATGATCTTTTAAATTAAATCTTTTAATAGGATAAAAATCATTAGATAAAAAATCCCTGAACCTCTTATAATATCCTACAATACCAAGGAAACTTCTCACCACTACAAGAGTCTTGGGGTCTTCCCAGGAAACAAATTCCTCAATCAACAAAGTTTCAAAAACCAAACAATAATGGGACACAACATTTGACTTTAAATATACTTCATGATCCCAATAATCAAAAATAGAAAACTTCCAAAACATTTTCCATCATTTAATAACTCCAAAAATTGTCGAAATATTCTTTATATACTCCTCCTTAGAAGCAAATTATACATGGATGTCATCAATGAAAACCACCATGAACACATCTAGAATCTCTCAGGAAACTACATTAATAAATCCTGGGAAAATGGATAGATAATTTATCACACCAAATGGATTCACAATGAACATGAAATTCCCTTGATGATATCCAAAATTGGTCTTTGAAATATAAACATATTTTACTCACATATGATGATATACAAACCTCAAATCAATCTTTCAGACCCAACTATCTCATTTTAGTTGGTAGAATAATTCATCAATATGTTCAAAAGGATAGAATTTCTTCACTATCACTTGATTTGAGCGATGATAACCAATAAAAATATGAAAACTACTATCATCCTTCTTCAAGAACCCAACTAGTGCACCCCAAGGTGACACACTTGTCCAAAAAAGCATTTCTACAATAGAACATCAACTTATTATCACGCCTAAGGAAAATAAGAATGTACCATCATATGCATAGATATTGAAATAGGATAAAAACCAGATTATATCTTTATATAAATCTTCATATCTCATTGTGGGGGAAATACTACAACCTCTATAGTAAATAAATTAGAGTACACTTCCACAACCTTGGGAAACTCAACCTATTTATCCTCTAACCAACTCATCATCATCTAGGCCATCAAGATGATATTTATGTAAGACATCTCTAACCTATAAAAGGTCCTTGATTAGAAAAAAACAATATTGTCCCCTATCGGCATCGTAGAACACAACATGTATACTAAAAGAATAAAAAATATTCTATAATAAATTTTGTCAATATATACTAAGGATGATGTCATATTATAGAATCCATAAATATATTATATCATTGAAAGAGAAGTGATTCCCCATCACTAGCTCATAATTTGTACATATTTCACATAGATAAGTACATGTTACAACTAGAATTTTCAATACTAAGGGCAGTGGAAGCCTCTCAACCTCAAGTTATGAATAATTGTCTAGGGAAGGTGATATTAATGATTTCATCACTCCTAAGTCAAATATTGAATTCACATATATATAAAATATGCATAGTGAACCTTGAACGATGTATGGCTTGTTGGAACCATGGTCTTCGATGCATGATTTGGAGTCTGGTTTGTGTTTGTTGTCAATCAGCAGTGGAAGTTCAGAATGTTTACCCGCAAAGAGATCATACAGTTCAAGCAGACAACAATATTGAAGGTGGTGTCGTTTCCCAGTGTTTGCCCAATTTTTGGGGTCCAAAATTTGGAGTTTGGTGAGCATCGCAAAAAGAGGATTTTCTTGAAGATCATATTTTTTTATGGAAAAGGTGTGAGTTTTGCGAAGATGGGATGCATGGATTGGATTTCGTGAAGACCATAAAAATGGAGGAGGTGATGCTTCATGGTTACGACGAGATTCACGAACGGAAGCGTTGAAGGAAACGTGAGGGAACTTTGCAGCGGTGGCGCGAAGTAAATGATGGAACGCTCTACGATTACGACAAGATCCGCGATCAGAAAATTACCGTGGTACTTCGCGATTTTGACAGAATTCTGGCAGAAACATCGGAGCTTCGCGATAGGCAATGACGTGGCGCTAACTTCGCGTGGAAGGGTCGAGGGTTGGTGGAATAGCCTATAAATTCAGGTCCACCCCCTCGAGAGAAGTAGAGAGCTCTCAATGAAAATCTTTTTCTCTTAGTTCGCAAAGGTCACTCGTGAAGGCAGTGTGCTTCGCGAAATATGAGCTTTGTGGCAGCTATTATAGCTCCGTGAAAGTCGTGCACCCCGCGTTGGCTTGGTGAGCTTTGTGAAGAGGTAGGAGCTCCGTGACAGTCGAGCATTGCAAAGGCTTGTGCATCGCGAGAGTTCTTCGCGATTGAGCTTCGCAAAAAGGCAGGGACTCCGCGATGGCTTGTTTGAGCTTTGCAATATTGGGAGCCTTGCGAAGTAGGGTACTTTGCGAAGGCCCTTTCCAAAGGTTGTTTGTCCAGTGGAAAAAAGAAAAAAAGAGCTATTCATCAGTGGATGAAATTTGGACTTTAACAGAGCATCAACTCAGGACTCTGATGCAAGAAAAGTCTCATTCTGAACAGTAGAAAAAGAACTTCATGTTTATCTATTGAAGAGACCTTCAGGTCTAAAAACTGAGTGGGACTTCACCAACGGCAGTGAGCCAGGGGGAGTCAATGGGAGTGACCCGAGGGATGCAGTGAGCTATCCATGAACCTTTGTAAGGGTAGTGAGCTGGGGACAGAGTGATTGTGCCTGAACATTTGTTGTCTACAGCTAGTGAAGCATAGTGGATTTTGGTACGACTGACAACCTATCAGCGTATGCTCCTTCAAAATAGCCCTTAGTGGTGAACCAAGTAAAAATAGTTGTGTCATCTCTCTTCTTGTTAATGTTTCATTACTGATCATATCCATCATATAGGTTTAACGGGTTCCTACCAACGTGGGAACAATATCCATAACTTTAGGAAGAAAAATTTGACACCCTGATTCACCCCTCCCATCTTAGGGTGTCCCAGAGTCCTACAAGTTGTATAAGAGGGTAAAGGTTGTTGGCGTTGAATCTGTCCTTTGTCGCCATGGAGACTGAAATCAATGTTAGGGGAGTTCCTCTCTTCGATGGAAGTAATTTTCAGATCTAGAAGAACAGGATGAGATCTCATCTAAGATCTCTTAGAATGGAAGTTCTATTTTCCACTGTGCAAGGAATACAAGTCACTGATGCAACAGGCCTGGCTATGACTGACACAGACAGGAAAATTCTTGATGCAGATGCTAAAGCACAAAATGCACTCACCGCAGCTCTTTCTGATCAGATCTATCTAAAATTGATGAGTTTCACTTCATCAAAGTCTATGTGGAATAAACTTGAAAACATTTATAAAGGAGATAGCAAGTTAAATGAGGAAAAACTTCAGGTTTTACACAACAGGTTTGATGATCTAAAGATGCATCCTAATGAGAATTATGATTCATTTTTCAATCGAATTACTGAAGTAGTGGGAGCAATTTGAGGTCTTGGAGAAGAAATCAAAGACATTGATATTGTAAAGAAAATCTTGAGAAGAGTTCCTCCCATGTTCAATGCAATGGTGTCAGCCCTTGAAGAAAGAGATTTATCTAAACTATCTCTGGATGATTTGTTAAGTAGTTTAGTGGTATATGAGATGAGAGTCAAACCTGAAGATTCCACGACTCGTGTGAGCAAGGAAATGGAATTCAAATCCATGGACAATCTGAAGAATTCAGAAGACAGTGGTGGTGATGATGAAGAGGAAAAATAAATTCTTTCTCTAATCACCAAGAAGCTGAAAATGGAAAAGGTAAATTTAGAGGTAAGCTACCTCTTGCATGTTTTTGTTGTGGAAGAGTTGGGCACATTGCCTCTCAGTACCAAAGAATGTTAGATGATGATGAGAGAGAAGATGAAGACATTGAGAAGCCTCGGAAAAGGTTTTTCAAAAAGGGTGACTTAAAATATGGAAATAAAATGAAGAGGAAGAGTTTTTCCAGTGAAGAAGAAGATGATGATATTGAATTTTGTGAGGAATAAGAACTAGAATTTAAAACCAGAAACCATGCATCCATGATGGATACCACTGAAATATCAGAATCCTCAATCAATAAAGGCAGATATAATCAGATTACTGCTATTGGTAGTCCAAAGATTCAAATTAAGGATACCTTCTCCAATATTGAGAGTAAATGTAAGAGATGTAATAAGTGGAAGGAAATGGTGGAAGAATCATCAGAATATGTTGATGAACTTGAAGATGAAATTGAACGTCTGGAAGAATTTGTGAATGTTCAGTCAAAAATAATTGAAAGCAATGATGATGTAGTGGATCTAAAGCTGGGAATTGAAGAGCAGGGAAAGGTCATTAATGACCTCACGTCCAGACTGGAAGAAAAGTCCAAGATTGTCGAGGGTCTTGAAGAGGAAGTTGTTACTCTTAGGAGAAAACTTGAGTCTGAATCATTTTCAAAAGAATCAAGAAAGAAAATACAGTTTAGAAGATTCTAATATGCAGAATTAATGGCAAGAGCCAAGTGTGGTTCAGATGGGGTTGAAAAAATCTTGAGTGTTCAAAGACCTGCTTGCATGGGAAAGAGTGGAATTGCCTGTGAAGTTGAGATATCAACTTCTAGAAATAAAGAGAGCCAAAAGAAAGACAAAACGAAGGTTGAACATGTTGAAACATTTCCTGAAGTGCTGAAAAGGAAACCCTCAATCCAAACTAGAAGGAGAACTGAAAATTATCCTTAAACATTCAGAAATGACAGGCAGTTCAACTATTCACCCAAAGATGAAGGTATGAGGAGAAATTCAGGTGAGAGGACATTTCCTCTCGTGAAGTGTCAGTTCTGTGGCTATCTGGGCCATACCATGTCATACTGTGAAGAGGCAAGGAGATACTTGAATAGA
Source organism: Viscum album (assembly GCA_963277665.1). Lineage (NCBI taxonomy): Eukaryota > Viridiplantae > Streptophyta > Magnoliopsida > Santalales > Viscaceae > Viscum > Viscum album. Next base: position 1,058,772,732 of record OY728120.1, on the reverse strand, counting down.
GAAGATCTGGGAAGTCAACAAAGGAGACCGATTTCATATCCTCCATCTTATAGAAGAAATAGCTTCTATGGTTACTATTTTAATTGTGCTAACTTTTGCCATAAAGCTATGTATTGAAGGCAGCGGTACGATAGGAGAAATTCATACAACACTCAAAGACGGACCAGTTTTCATCCTCCTAAAGATGTTGTTCTCACAAACATTTTTTCCCCTCTGGAAGAAGATTATGGGTATAAAGAATCAGATTATGTGGAAGAATGTATTAAAAGGCCATCATTATCCTATTCTCAATCCAATATCTCATGGAAAGAGAAGAAGAAGATTGAGATATCCAATCTTGTAGAAGTGGCACTCAAAGCTACAAAGAGCAGCAGCACCTAGATCCTTGATAGTGGATGCTCTTCCCATATGATGGGAAATGAAGACCTTCTAAAAAACATCGAAAAGAAGGTTTATGGAATAGTACGTTTTGGTAATTATGGTGATTTGAAGATTAAAGGTAGTGGGAATACTGCTCTCGCCAACGGGGAGATGAAGAAGATTGAAGTTCTTTATGTGGACGGTCTACGCCACAATCTCATTAGTGTAAGTCAAATATATGACTCAGGGCTCATAGTAACCTTAAATAAAAAAGGTTGCACTATAAAAGGAAAAATAGTAAATTCTCTTATGAAATGCTGTTGAATTGATAGAAACTTATATCAGGTTGACAACAAAGTGAACTATTTCTATTTGTCTGTTGAAGAATAAAACAATTTGTGGCATCGAAGGATGGGGCACATTAACCAACAATACATGGAAAAGATATCTAATTTGAAGATATTCATGGATATTCCCATTCTAAAATGTGAACGCGAAAAGTCTTGTGATGCTTGTATTCGTGGGAAACTGGTTTGTAGTTCATATCGGCCAAAGAAGAAAAGGGCATTGCGTCTTCTTGATCTCATTCATACAGACGTATATGGCCCAATAAATGTTGCTGGAACCTATGTAGAAAGGTACTTCATCCTTTTCATTGATTATTATAGCAAAATGGCTTGTTTTATGGTCATTAAAAGGAAACAACAAGTCCTTGACTGCATGAAAACATATCGGCGAATCACCGAGAATTATACTGGACAAACAATCAAAGTGTTGTGATCTGACAATGGAGGAGAATACACATCCATTGAATTTGAAAATTATCTGGAGAAGCATGGGATACAACATGAGGTAGCTTCTGTGAGAACTCCACAACAAAATGGTGTTGTTGAATGTATGAATCGACAGGTGAACAACATGGCACGAACTATGCTGATTGAGAGTCATATTCCACGACATTACTGGAAAGAGGCTGTTCAAGATGCAGTGTACATTCAGAATCGAACAGGACTTTATATGGGTGAGACGAAAACACTATATGAATTGTGGCATGGATGGAAGACTTCTTTAAAATACTTTCATGTCTTTGGAAGTAAATTCTTCATCAGGAACAAAGAAGGAAATCAAAGGAAATATGGCGACAATACAGATAAAGGAATTTTCCTCAGTTACTCAATGAACAGAAAATCCTACAAATGTTTCAACAAGCGTTTAGGAAGGATTTTGGAAAGCAGTGATGTTAAGATAATTGAAGAGAAAAGCACAAATGCTTCAAAGACGACATATACTGATGTGATAGAAATTCAGGAAGAAAGTGAACATGAAGAAAATACAAATGTAGAAATAGTGGAAGTTGTTCAAAACACTCAGCAGTCACAACATGATGTTGACTCAGAAGAAGAATCTGATGAAGAAACTATAGCTGAAGAGAATTCTATTGAACCTCGCAGGAGAAATCAAAGCGCTGAGATTGATCCATCCAACATAATTGGGGACAGGAGTGAACCCACTCAAACAAGAAGGATGAGTAATAACACGCAATCTGCATTTCTATCAGTTGTAGAGCCATCCTCATTCGAAGAAGCTACAAATGATGAATCTTGGGTGAAAGCCATGAATGATGAATTAGATCAGATTGAAAAGAATCAGACATGGGATCTTGTCCAGAGACCTGAAGGTCACAATGTGATTGGTACCAAATGGATCTTCAAAAATAAGTTTGATGAGCCTGGAAGTGTCATCAGAAACAAGGCATGACTAGTATGTAAATGATACTCCTAGATTGAAGGCATTGATGTTGAAGAAACCTTCGCTCCAGTGGCTAGACTGGAGTCAATCAGGCTTTTCCTTTCCATGGAACTGCAAAGAGGATATAAAATATATCAAATGGATGTCAAGACAGCCTTCTTGAATGGTGATCTTGAAGAAGAAGTCTACATTGAATAGCCAATGGGCTTTTGTTTTGGGTACTGATGAAACAAAGGTCTGAAAACTGAAGAAAGATCTATATGGTTTGACGCATGCACCATGGGTGTGGTACTCACGACTGGATTCATATCTCAAAAAGCTGGAATTCAAAAGAGTAGGAGTTGATAACAATCTCTATGTGAAGAATTCTCCAAAAGATAAATTCATGGTTCTAGTCTACGTTGATGATATCATATTTGGTGGTAGCAGGCAGAAATCAGTGGACAAATTTGCCAACCACATGAAATCAGAATTTGAAATGTCTATGATTGGGGAGCACACATATTTCTTGGGGATGCAGGTGATTCAAAAGAAGGAATACACTTTCATTTCTCAGGAAAAATATGCAAGAGATCTGCTGAAGAAGTTTAATATACAAGACTCCAAACCAATGTCAACTTCGATTGCAGTTGGAACTAAACTTAGAAAGCATAAGGATGGGGACTTTGTTGATCCCACCATGTACAGGAGCATCATTGGGAGCCTACTGTACCTGACAGTGACACGGCCAGATATTGTCTTTGCCACATGCCTTGAGGCCCTCTTTCAGAGTAATCCAAAGGAGGAACATATGGAGGCAGTAAAAAGAATCATGAGGTACATTCAAGGTACACATAACTTCGGGTTATTTTTTGCTGCTGGCAGGGACAGTGAATTATCAGTGTTTTCTGATGCTGACTGGGCTGGTGATGAAGTAGACAGAAAGTCTACTAGTGGTGGAGCTTTCTATATTGGGCAGAAATGTGTTGGCTGGTTGAGCAAAAAACAAGAAAGTACCTGTCTTAGTACTGCTAAAGCTGAGTATATCTCTGCCACAAAGGCATGCACTCACCTACTATGGATGAAGCAACAGTTAACAGATATTGGAGATGAGGTAAAGCAACCAATGGTGATTTACTATGATAACAGGAACACAATTGATCTTACGAAGAATCATGTTCAGTATTCCCGTACGAAACATATTGAAATCAGGTATAACTTTATCAAATAAAATGTTGAACAAGGGGTGATTAGAATGGATCATGTGGGATCTGATAAGCAAGTGGATGATATCCTGACCAATCCACTGTCTGCGACTGTGTTTGGGAAGCATCGGTTGAACCTCAGTGTTCAGCCACCTCCCAGAGCATAATGAGGTTACGCATTACCCCTTCTCCCCGTTTGTGATAACTGTTTTTATCTGTTTATGGCTATGATGCAGGTTTATGGGGGAGATACTATCTAGGGGGAGTATGGTTTGAGCTGAACGTTGAACAATTTACTGGTCTTTGGATTTATTTTCAATGGGGGAGAAAGGAGAATGGAATAAATTTAGGCAACTTCTGTGATGAGAAGAATGAGAAGGAAAACAGTGGAACCCAATTCAATCCCCCTCTCTTGTTTTCTACACCGAGTATTTCTCACGTAGACGTAAAGTGTTGGCTGAGTTGATTCTTGCATTTTTGGTTTTCACATGGATAGAGATCTGTTGAATTTATTTTCTGATTTCCAAAAAACCCAAAGGGGGAGATTGTTGGAACCATGGACTTCTATGCATGCTTTGGATTCTGGTTTGTGTTTGTTGTCAATCAGTAGTGGAAGTTCAGAATGTGTACCCACAAAGAGATCATATAGTTCAATCAGACAACAATATTGAAGGTGGCGTTATTTCCCAGTGTTTGCCAAATTTTTGGGGTCTAAAATTTGGTGTTTGATGAGCATCACGAAAAGAGGATTTTCTTGAAGATCATATTTTTATTTGGAAAAATTCCTGAGTTTCAGGAATATGGGATGCATGGATTGGATTTTGTGAAGACCAGAAAAATGGAGGCGGTGATGCTTCGTAGTTATGATGAGCATCGAGAATGGAAGCGTTTAAATGAAACGTGAGGGAGCTTCACGGCGGCGGTGCGAAGTAAATGAAATAACGCTTCGCGATTACGACAAGCTCCGTGATCGGAAAATTTCCGTGGTGCTTCTTGATTTTGACAAAATTCCGGCAGAAACTTCCGAGATTCACGATAGGCAATGACGTGGCGCTGACTTCACACGGAAGGGTCGAGGGTTGGTGGAATCGCCTATAAATTCAGGTTGACCTCCTCGAGAGAAGTAGAGAGCTATCAACAAAAATCCTTTTCTCTCGGTTCATAAAGGTCACTTGTGAAGGCAGTGTGCTTCGCGAAAGAGGAGCTTCACAGTGGCTATTCTTTCTCCATGAAATTCGTGCGCCCTGCGTTGGCTTGGTGAGCTTTGCGAAGAGGCGGTAGCTCCGCAATAGCCGAACATTGCGAAGGCTTGTGAATTGTGAGAGTGCTTCGCAATTGAGCTTCGCGAAAAGGCAGGGACTCCGTGAAGGCTTTTTTGAGATTTTCAATATTGGGAGCCTTGCGAAGTAGGGTACTTTGCGAAGGACCTTTCCAAAGGTTTTTTGCACAGTGTAAAAAAAATAGGTATTAATCAGTGGATGAAATTTGGACTTTAACAGAGCATCAACTCAGGACTCTCACGCAAGAAAAGTCTCATTCTGAATAGCAGACAAAAAACATCATGTCAATCTTTTGAAGTGAGCTTCACGTCTATAAACTGAGTGGGACTTCACCAATGGCAGTGAGGGAGGGGGAGTCAACGGGAGTGACCCAAGGGACATAGTGAGCTATCCCTGAACCTTTGTAAGGGCAGTGAGCCGGGGAAAGAGTGATTGTGCCTAAACATTTCTTTTCTATAGCTAGTGAAGCATAGTGGATTTTGGTACGACCGACAACCAGTCGGCGTATGCTCCTTAGACGTATCCATTAGTGGTGAACCAAGTAAAAATAGTTGTGTCATCTCTCTGCATGTTAATGTTTCATTACTGATCATATCCATCATAGAGGTTTAATGGGTTCCTACCAACATGGGAACATGATCCATAACTTTAAGAAGAAAAAGTTGACACCCTGATTCACCCCTCCCCTCTCAGGGTGTCCCGGGGTCCTACATGGCTTGCCTAATACTAGAAACTCTAGAGCATGCAACTAACCATGACCTACTCTACGACATATTTGACCCCGATCGAGACAATATCCACAGCCATGTTATGCTCACTGAGGACAAGGATTATTTTGACGATATTATATACCTATATCATTTCCTCTCCACTAGTCTGAAACTAGAGAATCCTATTACTGATGCCTTATTTGAAACTGTATCAATGGATGGACATAAAGTGGATCACCCTCTTCATTATGACTACTCAAAAAGGTTGGGAACTCATTCCACTGATGACCTTGGAATCTACATGAAAAACTATTTTCTAATTACTTAGAAATTCATGAGACATGAATCTGTCAAAGAGAAGAGATTATGAGGGATGAGACCTACCCTCGGCTGACCAAAAACAATTCCTAACAGAAATATGGAAACTCCAAATGACATTTTTACATGATGAGGGATCCTAAAAAATTCCCACTCATGATAACCCAATTTTGGCCAGTGTCCTCACAACAATCACTTCTCTGACCATCACCTCAAGTAAAATCTATAACCGAAGAGGGGTAACATGGGGATGGATATCTATAAGCAAATATTACTCAAAATTCCTTGTGCTAACCTCCTCATATAGAAACAGGTCTAAATATCATCGTAGAATGGTCTTAAAATGGATCTTAAACCCCTAAATTCTGGAACTCCCCTATTGAAAGTTAAAAATCTCATTGATAATAAATTTGTTTCTGTTAAAAGAAGGAAATAGTAATTTTAATTGGTCTAAGATCAATTCCCACAATACATTCGACACCTTTCAATCCATAAGGGACTATATCCAACACTTCCATTCCACCCAACACAACATTAACATGGTCTACAAAAACCTGTGATCCTTATGATCATAAATCAAACTAAAAGTTATCACAACCTCATCTAACTATACTTGTTTTATTAATTTTGAAATAGATACCTCATACTTCTGTAGACTCTTCTAGTAGAAATATCTAAGTATCCTCATTCATGAGTCTTCATTATCAACCTCTATTATATATTGACCTTCTAGAAAATCCTATTAAATATCTTCGGTGAGAACCTAAAGATGATTACCACCAATAGAAATAACCGCTAGAATAAAAAACATTTAGAGACACCTATAACTGGAATATGGAAAATTTGACATTAATTAATTATTTATTTATTTTTATAAGTTTATCTAAATCCCACGGTCTACCCATTTCTGGAATAGGTTCACAGAAGAATGATACATGACTCGTTCCTAGTTATGTACCCCAAAACCAATACCACCTCATTTATTAGCCTCAATAAACATAAAGGTCCATGCATCAAATCGCATGGGACTTAATACCCATGTTTAAGTTGGCATCCCATGTTTAGATTGATAACACTGTTTCCCTACCTTTACATGATGTCTCACCTATTCCTAACTACAACTTCATCCCATCCCTCTACCTGAACCCTTCATGAAACAATGTCTTGAACTCATCCCCCAAAAGAGTTCCTCTCTTAGACCAATAGTGAGAGAATATTGATAGTGACTCCCTAAGTCCTTCCTATAATAGTATTCAGGATGGTGACTTACAATGAGGGTATAATAAACTTATATATTGGATGAATTTCCCTCTAAAAGAATATGTGGAATATATATATATATATATATATATATATGATAGATATGAAAACAACTCCATCTCATATAGATAAAATTTCATACTTTCATAAATTAAATGTCACAAAAAATAGGAACAATCTGAATGGAAAACAATAAGTACCAAAGATAAAGAAGAAAAGGACCATGAATCCCAAATTTCCCCTGAAAACCCCAAGCAAGTAGTATCATTCCCAATCTCCAAACTTCTATTTCTGACCTGAAAAATAGTGTATATATACATAGAGTGATAATAATAGTTATACTCAGTAGGATCCTTCCCAAAGCCTCTCATGAAAAAGATAATTAAAGCATACGAAATCTCGATAAAAGAATAGTGAATCTAACTCATCACCAAAACAGATATACTACATTCTCAAACTCACCATGGACATCTCTCACCATGTAATAAATAAAAGATATCATGATAATATAAAAATAAAAAGAGTACCCCTTAACCACATCCTCACTGGTTATCCACTCTTGAAAAAATTTTCCCATCCTGATCCATCTCTCCCAAAAAAAACCATAACGCAAACACCTGGGTAAAGAAAAAACCATGAATCACATCATCACATCATTCCATCCATGTTGTAACTAGGTATAATCTGAGAGCCATCATAACCCAAATGATGTGTATCATTCATCAGGAATTTTACCTCGGTCCATCACATCTCCTACACTATGTAAGGAAACTCAATCCATCATGTCCTATACATGTATTACATATAATAGTACTTATGATAATACATTTAAAGATACATGTGTCTAAAATAACCACAGGACATCACATCCCTATATAATCATATATGATGAAACTGGACATCATTTATATAAGAACATGAACTACTAATATAAGTGAGAGGGTCCATAGGGGAAGACATAAATCTAACCTCCTTGAAGTATGTTGAGGAAAGAATCCTCTCAAAGTCTATTGGGTGTTAGTATCTCTACCAACATGGATGAAGTAGTGTATGGAATCATATCTGACATGATATATTATATCTCACAACCACACTTTGGGAAGAAACAAGTATTAGGCTCAACTGCATTAATCATCTCTCAGACACCTAACTACAAATTCTAGGGACTAGATATCATAAAATGACACAAGCATTAAAATGATCTACATTTATTTTCCTCTTTCATTTATTTAGAAATTAAACATACATTAATAAATTCATTATACATTAATTAAAAATAAATTCTAATCCATGTATGATTTTATTATCCAACAAAATAAAGTCTTTTCCCTCTGATAATAATCAATCCAGGTCCATAGTTTCTTGAGAATAATATATTCAACATCACATTCCATCCAGAACAATACCTGTGGGTTAAATAATTTACTAAAATTTTTCATGTTATTCAATAATTATAGGTACTCTAGGAAATAATATTATGCAACCAAACAAGGTTTTCATAGCCAATCACAACCAGCTACCTCAAGTAGTGGGGAAGGGAGTTCTAGTAAATAAGAAAAACAACATTCCATTCATTCAGGTGATTCTAAAAAACAAACATAAAAATTCCATAAAATCAAAATGTAATCCCATATTCAACCCATTCCATCATTTTCTATTCCATCCTCAGCACCATCATGCCTCTCCCAATGTATCTCAACATCACATTCATCAACTTATTCGACAACCTCGGGCAATCCCACCCACTTATCATCATCCATTGCATCCACGCATCACATTATAAGGATAACATATAAATCACATCATAGAAGGAATAAAACATAAAACCCAATCAATAGGTAATAATTAACATTATACAATTCATTCATCCAAAAAATTAAAATAGGATCTCAAATCCCCAAAACATGTAATTTCCAATTCACAACAACTGGGAAAACCTGGCCCCATAAAATTATCTTTATCAAGAAACTAGTTTTAATTCAATAATGAATTAACTGAATCATTAATTCACAAGTTCCAAATATCGGTAACAAAAGTCATTATCTATATAAATCTTTTAAATTAATTAAAAAATTAATTTAACTATTCTTCCAAGAATACATCATAGTATCAATAAACATTGTGTAATTTAAATTCATTTAACATTCAACTTTAGTTCTTTATCCAATAATCAAAATTACCATCTTTAGTTTATTTAAAATTTTCACCCAGAAAAACAATTTAATCCAAGAATAGATAAAATTATAAAAAACATAACATAAATAACACAAAATCTATTAAAACTAGAGGTAAACTGTAATATTGGTGGAAAGAAACAACAAGTGATCGCTATTCATAAACACATTTCATTATTTACACTCGTAAAATGTTTATTAGGTTAACTTCAATAGTATCCAATGAGAAAAACCCCAATATATTTTGATATAATTTAATTTAAAGAGAATAAAAGAATCTCCATCCTCAATAAATTAATTTCATTCACACGATAACAGAAAAACCATGTAGATCTCAATATCCTCTTCTACAAGAATACTACAACCCTTCAAGGATGAAATGCCACAACTATGACAACAAACAATAATGAAACTCCATAATAACCATAAATATAAGCCTCCATTGAATGATATGAAATATTGGGATAAAAAATAAATGAACCACAAGTGAAGAGGTATAACGTAACTTGGATCACCATAGATTGACCATGGGAATTCAGGAATCGATCCCCTTTAAATGAATCCCATAATTTCTTAAATAAATCCACTAGAACATTAGGACAGAAGCTATAGGGTTTGAGTTGAGTAGAGGGCGCATCGTGTTTTATAGTATGTTCTGAAGCATGACATTATGTTGTGAATGTGTCATTAATGTCATAAATGTCCCATATTTTAATTCATTCTGGGAAACACATCACCTCTAAAATAAAAACCTTCATTAAATTAACTTCATAAAATTCATATTTATGATGTGATTTTTTCATGACCTAATTTTCTAGGAGCATGGATTAGGGTATTTAAAACATAAATATTAATTACATTCTATAAATTTCCACTATGCAAATCACACTACACAAGCTATAAAACACATTTTGGTTGTACAACTCTTATTCTCAGCATAACTTTACTCTCATGCGAATTTCATTACACAATATAGAAATCCCATTGAGGATGTAAAACTCCTCTTTACTCCATTAATCTTACATGAAACAATATTTTAGAACACAAATAACACTAGACCTCCTCAAAACCTCATACGAACACTATAGAAATTAAAAAAAACACAAAGGGTCAGAATATATGGATCTGATCCTCTATACACACTTCCCTCCTACTTCTAGAACACCGTAACGTCCCAATTCTGGAAGCCGCCCAGAGGTTCCCCATACGCGTTTGGTCACATGGCCTCAAGTGCATTTCCCCAAACACTAGAGGCAGTAAACTAGAAGCGAGGGAATTAGGTGTGATATTGGTGAAATTATGCCCTCATTGGAAGATTAACTTAGTGGAAATAAACAAATAACAATAGTGGAATAAATAATAATACCCTACAATAATAAACAGTGGAAGACTGAAAGAAATAAATAACTATAGCACATATATAAATAATTCTTGATATATATGTCTAGGAATGCAACCAAACATGTCACAATACAGGAATACAGTACTAAACCAAAGTACAAATAAAAAACACCAATAGCATCACAAGCCTCATCTTAGTCCCATACTCCCTAGCTCCACAGAAATCAAGTACCTGAAGTATAAGAGAACATTCCCTTATCTATACCTCTAACAATATGATCTGTTTGGGCCTAAAAGCATGACCCAAATAGGGTGTGAGACTAATCCTAGTAGGAAACCACTAAAATATCTATGCCTAATAGTGAGTCATTATATATGGAAGGCAATAAGAAAAATGAAGCAGAAAACAAGGAAGTGCTCAAAAGTAAACAATCCTACAGTTTCAATTTTATTCAATTTCATATATAAAGTAAGAAGATACAAGAATAAGTAAAAGTAAACCTCTAGGTAGTGCTCATATCCTAACACCTCTGGTTTAACTAATAAAATGCAAGAAACCCTTTGAGATATACTCACAGTCTAACCCCTCTGGTTCATCTTTTAAACACTCTCTGAGGAAGAACTCACCGTCAGTCCCCCATGTGGTCTTGTATCGGTAACTAAAGGCAATATGGGGAAGAACTCAACATCCAATCCCCCCTGTGGTCTCATAATGAGGAAACTATAGAAACTATGAGGGAGCAGAAAGTTCATCCCCCCTATGGTCTCGGAATGTAAAGTAAACATACACTCTATAGACGCTATCATCATCCATTCTCCCTATGGTCTACTACACCAGGTTCCCATAGCCCTATATAAACAATAACTCAAAAATGTTATATGGTATCCAAAGTAAACCTCAATAACTAATTGTCTAAACAGTCTACAGAAAATCACAGCATGTCAAATAAAATCACTCCATCCTAAAAATACAAGGCATGGAAAACAAAACAACCAAATAGGCAATGCTAGACCAAATGGTCAATATCAAGAAAACATGGGTAACACATCCATAGAAAGTTAAATAACCCTATTTACAATAATAAGTACTCTACTCTAGAACATAAGACATAGTATGAAATAACATGGCTAAAAACCATATACACGAAATACCCCGAATGAGGGTATTGAGCACTTTTTCACATATAACTCAAAGACTAACTACAAAAAGGAAAAAAACACCTACCTCGGTGATGTACGAACGATATATGTAAACATCAGGCCTCGAATATCCCTAGAATTATATAGATCTACAAAAACACAAAAAATGTTCAACTAATAATATATCTTGAAAGAGGAGAAATCGGTAATAGAGGCTCTAGAAGATGGAAGATCTTACCATGGAGATTCCAACGCAATCGACGGTGGTCTATTCAGAGAATAGATGGACAGTCAGGGTCTCAGAGAATAATTGCTTGCAAAAGATTCTCTTGGAAGAGACAGGTTGGGAAGAAGAGTGTTTTTTCGATTAGAGGCAACCCCGGTCTATTTAATGAAATAAAATTAAAATACACAGCGTGTTCATTAAAAGTAAACGGTGTGTACTTCCCTTAATTGTTAACCACTTTAGGTGGCCTCCAGGTCACCCCACATACCCTTTTGTGTAGCTGTTACACGGCCAGCACATGGGTACCCGTGACAAATGAGTACACGGTGTGTAATTATAAGTACATGTCATGTACTCCTAAAATTTACAAAACCCCCTCTTTTCCTAAAAACCAACCAAAAACCAAGATTCATACCTGAAAAGAAGATCTGATTTCTTACAAACTTCCCCCCTTAAAGAAATTTGTCCCAAAATTTTCCATAGCAAGGAGGCATCAAAAAAGGATCCTCGAATAGCTCTGGCCATTGTGATCGTATATCGGCATCCCTCTCCCAAGTCTCATCATGTACTCACCCATTCTACCATAGCACTTTTACTAGAGGAATAGACCGACAATGGATAACCTTCATTCTTTCATCAACAATCTGGATGCAAAGCTCCTTGAATGATGCTTCCACCTCCATCACAACCTCCTCAGGTTGAAAAACATGAGACGGGTCTGAGAAGTAACATCGATGCTGAGAAACATGGAAGAGGTCATGAATAACCCAATACCTCTGAGGTTACTATGTCCAATAGGCAACCGATCTAACTCTCTCCAAAACCTCAAACGACCCGATGAATCTTGGTTAAAGATTACCCTGTCTCCTAATCCTCAAGTTTCCCATCCTCGGGTTGACACATAGGAAAACCTGATCTCCAACCTCAAACTCCAGAGGTCGTCTCCATTGATCAGCATAAGACTTCTGTCATGACTATAGAGTATCCATTCTCTTCTAAATCAATTTTATGTGTTCTGTGGTCTCCTGGACAAGTTGAGGTCCCAACGTAGTTTCCTCTCCTGCCTCCATCCAGAATAAGGGTGATCGATATGGCCTACCTTACAAAGCCCCAAAAGGTTCCATCTAAATAGTTTCCTAAAAACTATTATTGTATGAAAACTCCACAAGAAGTATGTACTTCTACCACAAACCTCCAAAATCAAGGATGCATGCTCGAATCCTGTCCTCAAGAACCTTAATCGTATGCTCGAACTAGCCATCTGTCTGGGGGTGGTAAGTTGTACACAAAAGTACCTGTGTACCCAAATCCTTCTATAATCCCCTCCAGAACCAAGAAGTAAAACGAACATCCCTTTTTGAAACAATGGAGTGTAGAACACCAATTAAACTTACAATATCTCGGTTGTACGACCTTCCCATCTTATCATCACTGAAGGTCTCCTTGATCGGTAAGAAGTGGGAAACCTTTGTGAGTCTATCAATGATAACCCAAACTTCATCATTCCCTCAAGGAGACCTTGGAAAACCTATCACGAAGTCCATCAATACATTGTTCCACTTACTCTTAGGAATGGGTAACTACTGTAGAAGCCCTTCTAACCAATGATGCTCCGCCTTCACCTGCTGACAGGTGAAACACCTCATGAAAAAACCAGCAACATTTCCCTTCATACCTGGCCACAAATACTAACAGTACAGATCTCGATACATCTTGGTGATACCAAGATGAACTTCCCCAATTGAGGAATGAAATTACCGCATCATCTCCTTGTATATGTCTTCTAACACCCACATGCGCCCATGAAAATGCAAGATCTCATTCTTTCCAACTTTTCATCCAGGAATAGAGTCCTCTCCTGACACACTCTCCCATAGGACAAGGCCTTCATAATCTAATAGCTCCCTCATTGTCACTTGATCAAGTATAGTAGAGGTAATAGCCATAGAAAAAAGAATTGTCTACCTATTTCTATCATGCACCTCCAAATGCATCTCAGAGAATAAGGCCATAAGTTTCCACTCATTGTTGGCCACCTAAACTGCCTGTATTTGAGTTCTTATACTCAACGCACCATCCACTGCATTTCCTATCCTAGGCATGTAGGCTGGCTCAAAGTCAAGGAACGGAAGGTACTCGACCAACCTTCACTGTCTTAGATTCTGATCCCGCTGAGTGAAGATATACTTGAGAGTATTGTGGTTGGAGAAAACCAGAAAATTCTCTCCCACTAGTTAGTGTCTCCAAGAGCATAAATCATAAACAACTGCACGCAACATGAGAATGTGCATTGGGTAATTCCTCCCATGTGGCCTCAACTTCCAAGACCTATATGCAATGACTCATTCCACTTACATAATCGTAGCTCCCAACCCGATACCTGATGCATCATAGTATATAATATAGCTCTTTCCCGTCTCTACCAATACTATTATCAGTGCTGAAGTCAGCCTCCCTTTCATCTCTTGAAAGGATGACTCACAAGAATTTGACCACAAGTACTTCACACCCTTCTTATTCAGACCCCATCAGTGGCGCTACAAAGCATTAAAAGTTTGGTATGAAGCATCTATAGTATCCCTCCATCCATATAAAACTCAGTACCTCGAAGACGTTCTTCAGAAACCCCCAGGAAACTACTTCACTCACTTTCTTTGGGTCTACTTATACTACTGTCTTTGAGATAACATGACCCAAGAAGTGACTCTGGCCTATCCAAAAGTGGAATTTTGAGAGCTTAGAATATAACTAATTCTCTCTCAGTGTACTCAAAATGATCTCAAGATATGCGGTATGGATATGTCGAGTGTTATAGTACACCAAGATATAATCCATGAAAACTACCATGAAAAAATCCAAGTATGGATGGAACACTCAGTTCATCGGTTCCATGAAAACTACAGGCATGTTATAGGGACCAAACGGAATAACCACATACTCATATAGACCATACATTCTCTGGAAGGCAATAAGAGGTACATCTGAAGTTCTAACGTGAAAATGATGGTAAATGAATATCAATTCAATCTTCGAGAACACCCGGGCTCCTTGAAGCTGATCAAAGAGATAATCAATCCTCGACAAGGGATATCGATTCTTGACCATCAAATTGTTCAACATCCGATAATCCACACAAATTATGAGGGTACTGTCTTCCTTCTATGTAAACAGGACAAGTGAACCCCAAGGAGAAGTACGGGGTCGGATGAATCCCTTATCCTGTAACTGCTCTAGATGCTTCTTGAGCTCCTATAACTCTGGTGTAGCCATCCTATAAGGAGAAATGGACACTAGTTCCACTCCTGGTACAAGATTAATAGAAATGTATACCTCTTTCTTTGGAGGAAAAACTGAAAAGACCTCTAGAAAGACATCCCTGAAACGATCCACCACTGGAGAAAAATCCAATAGTGAAGACCCCTGGTCATCCAAATATAGACCGGAAATCTGGGTTGTAACTCCACAAAACCCATGATGCTCGGGTCCTGCTCTGCTCTCCTAGACATCCCATTTTCCCTTATGATGAAATGATCCACCCCTGGTGATGTAAAACTCACCCTACAATGATAGAAGTCAAAAAAAATACTGGAAGGGAACTAACCAGTACATTCTGAGAATGACATTATAAATTATCATCTCTAGGAAATAAAGTTCCCATAAGAAGTGACACCCACAAACCTAGAGAGGTAACTCCTTGAACTGACGTACACTATCCATTCTAGTCCCCAACAGACTTTCTAGCATCAATATATCAGTATAAGAAAATATACAGATCCTAATGCTCTCCAAAATATCAATATATATAAAGCCATGGGAAGCCCCTATATCGAAAAGCATAGAAGCTAAAACTGAGGCAACTAGGATCGTACCTCGAACTGTAGAGGGTTCTAGATCCTGCTCCTGTTGGGTCTTCTCCACCATAAAAGCATGTCCAGCACCATGGCCCCATGAAGCTGAATAAGATCCTTGAGCTGATCCACCCTGTGGCTACTAAAAACTCCACATCTGACCATCACAACCACGACCTCCACCTTAGCCAAAATGGCCATAAGAACTCCAGTTCCCAGACTGATATGAAACTGGTGGTGCTTCTCTTGAACGTGGAGTCATAGCATAACTCTTATCAGCAGCTGGTGGCGAGAAGGTGTAATAGAATCACTAAATATGACCTTCCTTTACACAAGATTGGCACTCCACTGGGTCTCTCGAGAAATGTGGCCTCGTATGCCCGCTCTTCCTGCACCGATAGAACACCACCGAGCTACCAGAAGAAGTATCCCTTATACTACGATCTTTGTGGGTAGACTCCCTGCGACACTTCTTACTGTCATTCTGAGGGTTACCAACTCTGGATACCGAACCACCCTAGCTCACAACTCTAGAATCCTGCAAATTGTGCTTCGTGATCAGTGCATGGTTGACTATAGAGGTGTTGGAAGTCAACCTAAAGATATTCACATAAAATAGGATTTCATGCATGAGACCATCCCCAAACTTCCTTTATATGAATAACATATCACCTCCTGAAATAGGTATAAATCACTTAAACTATATGAAGAGACAGGAATACTCCAAAACTGAAAGAGTACCCTGCTCCAGACTCATGAACTCTCGGGCTCGATCGGCCCTCAAAGTCTCTGAGTAGTAGTAGTCGTAGAAGGCATGCTTGAACTCACCCCACACCATAACTTGCTAGCATCCTGCCTGTGAGATCACATCTCACCATCTCTTGGAAGAATCCCAAAGCATATATGTAGCGACCTTCCCCCTCCTCTATGGAAGAGTATCCAGATGCTCGAAGATAGATATCATAACTTCTAACCACGGCTCTGCTGCCTGAGGTCCTCCTTCCCCTGTGAAGGTGGGAGGATGTTGCAGCTTGAAAACCTACGTCAACTCTTTCATAAAAGGGGAATGATGTGGTACTCCTTGGAATGTTTTTATGAACCTCATGAGTCCCTCTAAAAACTATGAATCAACACCTGTATCTAGAATAATGGCTGGTTCCAAGACGGTAATGACTGGAGGATCTACTGGTAGTTCCTGGTCTACCATGTCTGGTGTATAATCACTGCCCTCTAACTAGAGCACAACCAGAGGATGTCTTGGTGGAATGACTCTGCAAGGTCAAGCACACAACTTAGATAAATATTATAAAGGACGGATGCTTTTAATTTCATTAATGGAATAGGAAAAGTAAATCATTCATGTTTTTCAAAACATGGATACACGGCGTGTATGTCCCTTACATGGCATGTTCCTTTAGGCCTTCACATGGGCATTTACTTCTACCCAAACTGGTCTTGTAACACCCCATATACACGGCATTATTCTCCAATACATGGCGTGTACTTTAATAGTGTTCTTGTGCCCAAGTTCTTCTACATGAGTAACCCACACGGTTCTCCTAGAACAAGACTACACAACTTGTTTTTTTCAGACAAGGTGTGTACTATAAGGATTTCACCAAGCCATGTTGTTAGTCACACTGCCAGCTTCATGGATGACTATACAAGACATGTTTCTTCTAGAAACGGCATGTACTAGATGGATTCCACCGCCTCTTGTTGTACGCTACATGGTCGGATACATGGTTTCCACTACACGATATTTTCCAGCTTGACACGGTGTGTATAACCATTGTTTTAATCTAATCATGTCATTAGTCACATGGGTGGATACATGGTCTACACAACCCGGTGTGTACATCTGGAAGAAAGTGTGTCTCACAAAATATTTCCCAACCCATGTCTCTTCCCACACATCCAATGACACGGTTAGAGACTACAAAGCGTGTAAATATAGTACCCGGTGTGTACCTAAGAAAAACAGTTCCTTCCTGGTCATAAGGGCACATGACATGTATTCATAATTAAACGCTATTTATTATGGGTGTTTCTGGATAGAAATCCTTAGAAACTACTCTCAAAACCCATAAAAACACTAAAAAAACATTAAAGTGGAAAATTCCAATCTGTGAGGGTACATACTCCCCATAAATCAAAGCTTCGAATCTTATAAATGTTATATATAAACATAACAGAACAATGATCCATCAAATTCCAGTCCATGAGGGACATGGGTGTGATTGTGGGGAAATTATACCCTCATTGGCAGAGTAACTCAGCGGAAATAAACAGATAACAATAGAGGAAGCAATAATAATACCATACAATAGTAAAAAATGGAAGACTGGAAGAAATAAATAACTTCAGAACATATATAAATGATGCATGAGATGGAAAAACCTCATCTCATCAGGTTTTAACAGAACTATAACAGCAATAATATCAACAATAACAGCACAAAACATGAGAATCCCCCAACGGTGAAATCAAATCATCTGTAAAAATTGCAGAACTAGAAAAATTACAATAACGAGATAAATTGGATTTCCCCTCTACACTAGTCAGCTACTCTCGGGAATAGATTATTACTAAGTACCTATTTCCTTCCTATCCCTGGATATAGGCTCAAAATAGTAAGTCAAGAAGAAAAAAATTCCTCTGATACTACTTTGTAACGTACCAGTTCCAGAAGCCACCTAGAGGTGCCCCGTACTCGGTTGGGAACATGGCCTCAAGCGCATTCCACCAAATTCCAGAGGTTTCCGACTAGCATCGAGGGACTTGGGTGTGATAGTTGGGAAATTGTGCCCTCATTGGCATAGTGACATAGTGGATATAAATACATAACAATAGCAGAAGCAATAATAATTTCATATAATAGTAAACAATGGAATACTGGATGAAATAAATAACTGGAGCACATATATAAATGATGTGTGGTATATATGTCTAGGAAAGCATCCAAACAAGTAAAAATTATGGAATATAGTGCTAAACTAAAGTAAAAAATGAATACAAATAAACTCCAACAGAATCGCAAGCCTCAGCTTGGTTCCATACTCCCCATCTCCACAGCCATCAAGTACCTGAAGTAGAAGGCCACTTTCCCTTATCTGTACCTGCAACAATATGATCTGTTTGGGCCCAAAATCATATCCTAAACAATGTGTGAGATTAATCCCAGTAAGCAACCACTAAAAGATCTATGCCTAATAGTCAGTGAATATATATGGTAGGCAATAAGAAAAATGAAATAATAAACAAGGAAGTACTAAAAGTAAACAATACTACAGTTTAAATTTCATATATCATGTAGGAAACTATCAAAACAAGTAAAAGTAACCCTATGGGTAGTTCTCACATCCTAACCACTCTCGTTTAACTAATCAAATACAAGAAAGCCTCTGGGAAGTACTCACAATCTGACCACTCTGGTTCAGCTTTTATACAGACTCTCTGAGGAAGCACTCATTGTCAATTCCCCCTTGTGGTATCATATCAGTACCTATAGACACTCTAGGGAAGCACTCCACATCTAATTACCTCATTGTTCTCGCAATGAGGAAAATAAAGACACTCTGAAAGAGCACAAATTCCATCCCCCCTATGGTATCACAACGTAAAGTAAACATCCACTCTAAAGAAGCCCTCAGCATCAATTCTCCCTATGGCCTGCTACAACAGGTTACCACATACCTGTGTAAACAATCGTGCACAAACGGTATATGGAAGCCAAAGTAAACCTCAAGAACTACTTGCCTAAACAGTCAACATCATATCACAGCAAGTCAAATAAAATCACTCCATCCTAAAAATTCTAGGCATGGAAAACAAAATAGCCAAATAGGAAATGCTAGACCAAATAGTAAATATAAAGAAAACATGGGAAACACATCCATAGCTAGGTAAATAACCCTATATAGAATCATAATTCCTCTACTCAAGCACACTAGGCATAGCAGGCAATAACAGGGCTAAAAACCATAAACACGCAATACCCCGAATGAGGGTATTGGGAACTTTTTCAAATATAACTCAATCAATAACTATGGAATGTCACAAACCTCCTACCTCGGAACTGTACAAATGATATAAATGAACCACAAGCTTTTAATCTCCCTGGAATGTTGTAGATCTACAAAATTTCCAAAAATGTTCAACCGATAATATCTTTTGAAAGAGGAGAAATTGGGAAACAAGGATATAGAAGAAGTAAGAGCTTACCATGAAGATTCTATCCCAATCGATGGAAATCTATTCGGATAATGGATGGAGAGTCAAGGGCTCTAAGAAGAATCGCCAGCTACATATGCTCCTAGATGGGACAGGTCGAGAAGAAGGGTGTTCTATCGATTAGACGCAACCTCGGTCAGTTTAATGAAATAAAAAGAAAAAACATGGTGTGTTCTTCAAAAGTACAAGGCTTGTACTTGCCTTAACTGGCCCCCACTTTAGGCGGCCTCTAGGTCACCCCACACAGGCATGTGTTTGGCCGTTACATGGCCAGCACTTGACTACCCATGGAAACCGAGTACACAGCGTGTACCTATAAGTACACAATGTGTGCTCCTGAAATTTCTAGAAGCTCCTCTTTTCCTAAAAAACAACCAGAAAACAAGATTCATACCTGAAAAAAGATTTGGGTTCTTACAAACACCAAGGATCCAGTCTCTTCCAACTCACCCCACCACCCCTAAAACACCCTTAAAATTTATTAAAAGTTAAAAATACCACACAATTCAGTTATTTTTGTCACCCATGTTCATATTTATTGAAAAAATAAATTTTTCACAAAACAAATTAATTATACATAAAAAATTTTATTACCACCAAGTTTAGTAATCAAAAAAGATCATAACTAGATTTTCATTCTTCATATTGTTGGATAGAATCATTTTTTATTTGAATAGGCAATTATTTCAAGGATAAATCTCATGTTTGAATTTCATATCTTATTTTATTAATTTTTGTTTCAATATTGAGTAGTCCAAGTAAAATATTTATTATTTATTATGTATTTAAATTCATACATAACCAAATATATCATGAAATCTATTTTTCAAAAAAATATTCTAAAACCATTTTTAATTAAATATGTACCAATTTAATATATTATTTTTATTGGAATTAATTTATTCATTTTTTAATGAATCTATATTTATTTCGAGTCCCAGATTCTGGAATTTACATGTCATGTTTATCTTTTATAATATCATAATTATCCTTTCATATGTACAGATTCACCTCATTAAGTTAAAATCATACTAATTATATAGTCACTAAGGATTATTCTCTAAAATATTATAATTGGGATTTAATTCAATATACCATATTCTTTTTCATTTTTTAATATGTATTCGTCTTTGTCTATTGTAGAGGTTACTGAGAGATTTGTTATTTTAGGTAGGAATATTTAATTGGAGATATTATGTCACAAAATTTTTATGTGATCTATTAAATTCATTGAATTAACTGTATATTTATTTTTTTTAAATGATACTTTATGAAATTTCAATATTTAATTACATATTCTAAACTTTATATTCATCTATTAATTTACTATTTATAGTTTTTTCCACTCTATTATTGGTTTATTCTTAAATTCACCATCTTCATATTTTCATTTCATAATTCCAATTATATATCACCTATTTTCTACTTTATTTTTCATATAATTAACTCATCTAACCATTTATATAGAAACATTATTATGTTAAAGGAATATTTATCTTGATCTTATACTTTAGTTTCAATATAAAAACCTTATATTTTAATGTTTAAAACTCATTCATTATCTTATTACTCTCCAATATTACTTCCTCCCACAAATCATCCTCTTGGAATCTCTACCTCTATTTTTATGGATTATACGCCTCCCTCACCTCATGGAATGGAATGTGTATAGAACATTCTATAGAATGGGTATAATTTTGATTTTATAAATTACACAGTCATCCTTGATAGGTAAATTTACTTTTGAGGCTATATCGTAAGTTAATAAGAAAGTTATCTTTGACAATTAAGTTTTTATATAATGATATGAGAGTGTTGTATGGGTGTAATTTTAATATTTCTAACCACACATTGATTCGGAGGTTCATGTTAAGAACTATCAACTTCTTCATCGATTCTATTATTCGGGTTGTCAATAATTCCCCAATCCAAGATGATTTAAAGGTGCATCACATTATATTTTCATAAAAAAATTCATTTTACTATATTTTATTTTTAGGTAATGTAATTAAACATGTTGTTTAAAATATGAAATCAAAATTTCAAGAATATGATATCCAATTAGCTATTATCATTTTCTGTGACATATGCTAATTTTTCTTTCCATACATTAGAATAATTATAAAATAGAAGTAAAGCATGGATATTTCTATATTTGGTATGACACTCTATTTGATTATAGTATAGTTTGATAAAGATTTTTAAAATAAAACATATTTTTTACCCATTTTAAAAACATGTGCTATGTTTTAATTTACATAATGAAACATAATTTTGTTTTGTGAAAGTGTAATGATGTTGTATAGTTTATGTTTTTTATCTTTATCAATTACTCACTAGAACATTTATTATTAAAAAATATATGGGTTTGTAGTATTTTATTTTAATTCCATATCATTCAATATTTGATTAATAATACGAAATTAAAATTGAATGATTGTTTCTGATGCTTTCTCCGGGGCGCGTGCGTCCGTCTGCTTGGGCGCGACAGGCACGGCTCTTTGTTTCCCAAAATTCCCCCTTTCCAAAGGTGGTTGGAATTCTCTCCTTATTCAAGGATGTCTGCTCCTTGATCGAAACTGAGATGATGGGAAGTCGGTTCTTCCTTCCATGGATTCCTCCTCAGAACTCGTCACCTAGTCCAGGTATCCCTCATAGATTTAATACATTGTTCATGAAACTCTTCCTAGTGCCATGTTTCCATGGATTCCGGTTAATTACACTGCTTCTATTAAGACTTTCCAAGGGGTCAGGTCAGGGCAGAAACCTTCATTTGGGGTAGTAGTCACGTCAAGGCACCACTAATGTGTCTGAATGCTGGGGAATTGGCGTGTCTGTCTTTTGTCCCTTATTATAGGGCTTCTCGAGGGATCGCAAGCCCGAGGAATCCCACATCAAGTGTGGGGAATCATATGCTATAGGCATGTATCTGAGGTTTTCTTCATCTTCCTTTGCTTAACATGGGGTATGCCGCAAGTTTAACTTTCAGCAGGGACAGATCAAACTGATCATAACACCGATGAAGGTGGATCAGAATGATGAACCCCCTTGAGGGAACACCGACATTGGAGACATCTCGTGGGTGGCTTTACGAATGTTGTGGAGGGGAATGGGGTGGCATGATCTCACTGAGATGTGGCGGCCTGGGTAAGAATCAGGATGAGTGATGAAAAAGTTACACGAAGTGGAGGGGGAATGAAATTGGACCATCGTGGAGATGACAGTAGTGATGGGTATGAGTCTAGAAGAAACTTCATACATATCCCCATGGAAGGGAATCAATGTTCGCATAGTTTGGTTGGTGAGAACCGACGTGAAGGGGGTCAGGACGACCAACAGGTGATGGGATTGAACCTTAGGGAGGCTTCCTATATACCATGTCCTGACAGGGATCAAAGTCCATGTAGTTCAGGTGGGGCGCCGGTGAACCGACGTGAAGAAGGACCTTGGTCCAATGGGTGTTGGGATTGAACCCTATGAGGTTTCCTATATACCATTTCATGATATAGATCAAAGTCCTCATAGTTCGTGTGGTGAAGGGGTTGTTGAACTGACATGAAGGGGTGTCGGAACAAATGGAAGGTGGGGTTACAATGGATTACAGTTGGATTGGGATGCAATTTAACATCATGCGAGATGAGGGCATGTTGGAGAACCGACGTGAATAAGGACCTTGGTCCAGGTAGATAGTGGGCTTGAACCTCGGGGAGGCTTCAAACGTACCTTGCCTTAGCAAAGATCAAATTCCACGTAGTTCAGGATGGGGTGTGTCGAAGAATCGACATGAAGGTGAACCCTGGGGTCCACTAGTAGTGGGATTGAACCTCGTGAGGCTTCCTACGTACAATGCCTTGACATATATCAAAGTCCCCAAAGTTCGGGCATACAGTTTAACGTCTTGAAGGATGGGGGTACAGCCTGACATGAATAAATAGTCAGGCGATGGGCTTGAATATCAAGAGGCTTCCTACATACCATATCTTGACATTGATCAAAGTCCTCATAGTTCAGGAAGGATGCGGGTGTCGGGGAACCAGTGTGAGGAAGGACCTTGGTCCGATGGGTGATGGGCTTGAACCTCAGGGAGGCTTCCTACATACCATGCCTTGTCATGGATCAAAGTCCTCATAGTTTGGGTATACAGATTAATGTCATGTGGTATGGGGGCATTTGGGGCTTACGCTCTGAGGCGGCCCATGGTGGATTTTGGTGAACCAATGGGAGGGAGGTCGGGATAACCAACGAGTGGTGGCCTTGAACCTCATGAGGCTTCCTACATACAATGCCTTGACATGGATCAAAGTCCACGTAGTTCAGAAAAGTTTACAGTTTAATTTCATGCGGGGCAGGGGTTGGTGTCAAAGTCGATGCTTACTCTAAGCCCACATGAGTCATGCTCGGTGTGAGAAACAAGAGGCGGCAGGGACCTGATGATCACGTCACGAAGGATGCATCCATGAGACGCGAAGAGGGGATTACGTGTTAGGTGGCCTATGGTGCTAGGACTAACTCCATGATGGAGGTCAGAGGTCAAGAAAGCGCAGAGGGAGAGGAAAGGGAAACGGAAGGCCCCTATGTCCATCTCCCCCCTTGGTCCTTGGCACTGGGGAAGTATAGGGGTTCAAGAGTTATACCTCCCACAAGAAAGGCTAGGGGATTATGCCAAGATGGCTGCCCTTCCCAGTAGATAGGCTCTGCCTCATCCAAGATGATATCATTCCATGTGAGGATGATTCCACTCTTGTTGAGATGAGCACTGTAAAGAATGTCTGAGCCGGGGGACCATGCGTGCGAAGAACGGGGTAAGTTCATAGTTTAACGTCATGTGCGGAGGACAAGGTTACTTGGTAGTTTAATGTCCTGCAGTTCGGACGAGGTGGGTTTACTCCGCATCTCTTGGACTTGCATAACCGGTACCCTCTGCTCCTTGTGGGAGGGAAGGTACTGGCAATGCCGTGCTGAAGGGGGGTCGCAGAGCGAACCATAGAGGGGTCCATGTTAGCATGGCTATGCGAAGAAGCAATATCCATTAGCGTGCCTATGCGAAGAATCATTAGGCAATGCAGTGCTATGGGAAGTATCATCCAGGGGACTTTGAAGGCACATCGTGCAAACCTGGAGGGTCGCATAGGAAAAGAAATTGACAAGCACAGGGGTCCATATGCAGAGGCCTTAGGGAGCTCGGTTGCTCTGTGTGGTGAAGGGCACTTGCGAAGGAGGGTGATTCGCGAATTGGGGTGCCTTATCCTTAGAATGCGGTGGAGGTGCTAGTGGGAGGTGCTTTGCGAAGTGGAAGGGTGTTCGCAGAGTACTTCCTCATGGAGCATAGGTGCCTCCCGAAGAAAAGTGCAGTGAAGAAGTGTGCTTCGTGAAGTACAGTGATCCTGCCTTGGCATTTGGATCACGTGTATAAGAGGGGTGTTTTGTGAAGCATAAATGATCCCTGACAACCCGGGTCCCCTTGGGGATCCCCTTCCTTCGCGAAAGCCCTTAGGCTTCACTAAAGGCATCCCTCTCGGAAGAGGGGATCAAAACGAGACAATGTGGAGGCTCCTTGCGAGGAAAAAATACCTCATGGATCTCATGGTTCGTAGAGAAATGGGTGATTCACAATTCAGGTGCTGGGAAGCCGAAAGGTCGGATTGTCCATCAGGGGCACTTAGGGGGAGCTTGGTATTTATACGAAAGAGGCACCGAGAAGCATAGCTTACGCAGCGCGAAGGGGGCTTCAGTTTCTTCGTGGCGGGTCGCGATCGTCAACCGGGATCACATAGGGGTACCACCTCCTTTGGTTCACTGAGGGCTTGTGAAAATCAGGGGCGCTCGCGGGGTGTCATGCCTATGTTGCTTCATGGGGGTCGCATTGCTTCAGGGGGCTCTACATCATGGCTCCGTGAGGCAGGGCGCGAGGCCTTTTTTTCTTCATTATTTTCTTCAAATATTTTGGCGCCAACAAATGCCCCCCCTCTGACTTGGAGCCGTGGAGGGATCAAGGGTCGAATTCTGAGGTAAATCACCAAAATCATCGGCCGTTCGCAGTGCTGACTCACGAAGAGGGCTTGCAAGGAGGACATCCGACGCGCAGGCCACGTGCACCGTGAAGCTCGACATTCCCGGAAGCGCAGCGAAGCTCCGAGGGCCGTAGCATATAAATAGAGGGTACGACCTCTCTTTTTTCCTTTCCTTTATTTGTGAATTTTTCTTTTTGCGTGCTCTATTCATGAAGCTCAGCGTACTCCACGTCTTCTCTCCGCGAATCAGGCTTCACGGTGAACCGCGAGTCATTGACTCAGCGATTGTGCCAAGCGAACATGTGCTTGTAGGCCGAGGCTAGGCTCCACGATTCTGCTTCATGAAGGAGCTCCATGAAATGGCTTCGTGAAAAGATCTATAAAATTTCCAAATCCTTTAAAAACAAATGGCCCATCAAGAATCTTCCCAGGGGTGCCTGCGGATGTCGCCTAGAGGGATGAGATGGCCAACTGTCTGGGCCTGGGGGAGCTAGTCCGAAGCCACTCAGACCATAATTCTTTGACAGAACTATTATCAGAGATCCAAAAGAACTATCTGATGTGAAATAGGCTGCCCTTGTACAGATTTGGGCAGAGGGATGACATCTTCATTCCTGAGGCGAGTAGGGACGAACCAGCTTACTGGTTTAGGAGCATGTCGTGCCAGCGCCAATGGTTTAGGGCGGCTGATGGACATGCGCAGGAGGACTTCAAACTTTTCACCGCCGACTACCTGTATAATCATCTGAACAACATTGATGGGAATCCATTGCAACTAGAGATGTCCCCTCCCATGCACCACACAATACTAAAGGCATCATTGAGGGATTAAAAGAAGGGGTGGTCCGATTAGTGGGACATGCGCCAGGGCGAAAACATCACCAATGATTGGTCAAGGGCCTACTGGGTAGGCGCCTCATGCGAGGAGTTTGGAGTCGAGATGAGGAGAGTTGGATTTTATGAGGTGGCCTGGGCCTCCCAATTTCACATATATCAACCGAAACAGCTGATGCTGGAGCGGTTGAGCAGATGGTTGTCTATGACCAACAGTTTTCACCTGCACCATGGAGAGGATGGCATCAGTCTGTGGGATGTCCATCAGATTTCGGGGGTCCCAATCTTGGGGGCTATTTCTGATGAATTCCTCCTTGTCATGAGTGCATGGGGGGATCCAGAGAAGATGTCGTGTCTGGCACTGGAACTGATGGGACTGGTCCCCGGAGAGGATAAAGAAGTCGTGAGAGATGTCCACTTTAAGAAGTGGTTAAAACTGTTCCTGAAATTTCTGAAGGATCGAGAGTTTCCCCCATGACCACAAACATTCCCAAAGGGGGCTCAACGGGCCAAGGAGAACTCGTATTGCAGGCTCTTAGAGGACGGACAATGGAAGACCTGGGGTTTCAGTGTCAGCACTGAACAACAGCCGATAGTCAGGTTGGTGGTGTTCATCGCGGCCCTTATCTACAGGTGGATCATACCAGTGATGGATACCAACATGGGGGTGTATCCTAGCTCGTTTATCATGGCATCCATGTTTTCCATAGGAAGGTGGGTCAATCTGGGGATTCTGATGCTCCCCAGATTGTACAGGATGCTTAGTCATGTTAGCGGGGGCAAGAAGCTGTCGAGGATATGTGGTCCCTTCCATCTTTTGTATGGGTGGATCACGACGCATATCAGGGGGGTTTATGAATATCCAAACCCCATCTCTCCTTCGGGTTCAAACTTTTGTCCCTCCATTCTGAATGTCGTCGGAAGCTTTCAAGTCATGTTAACCATACCGTTGGTACTAAACTGGGTGTGGAAGGCGGACGAGTTTAACTTCCACCCGTTTCCACTGCCGACGGGGGTACTTGATGATGACTATCAGGGTACGGAAGGTCATCGGGCCTATCTCTTGGCCTTTCGAGGTGGAGTCTTAGTGCTGAGGGTGGACTGCGAGCCGCTCTGCGAGCTGTACACGCCGCACCGGTTCGTGATGCAATTCTGGTGCCTGCAGCGGCTGACCCCGTAGGTCTACTAGGAGGTGTGCCATGAGGAGAACCCATGTGTGATGAGGAAATTGTGGATCATTTTCACACGAGAATACAAGAAAATGAAAAATGCATTGCCTCCTCCCACTGCCGCCTTCGGACTGGTGAAAGACTACGCCATAAGCTGGGAGGCAACTTATCCGGGGGAAATGCTGAAGCAGCCAACCATTCGAGTTGGTGATGGCGGGCCTCCCCTATCCCGAGGTCGGGGTCGGAGGGAGGAAAGGGCCTCTCGCGGTGGTGGGGTTGTCGTGGCAGTGAGACCTTCACCAGCTGAGGATGAGATAGCAGCGGCGGGTCCAAAAGTGGTAGAGGACCCGGTGGTCCCGGAATAGCAGAGCCATCTGGAGGGGCGGCCACCGAGGGGATTCCACAGGATATCTGCTCAGGCTACAAGGAAGCTGCTTCGCCATATCGATATACTAGAAAATGCGGTTTTCCAGAGGCTTGGGACATTTGGGATGTCAAACGGCAATGCTTCAGCCCGCGTGAGATGTGGGAACACCTGAACCGT
This sequence comes from Viscum album, assembly GCA_963277665.1. Taxonomy (NCBI): domain Eukaryota; kingdom Viridiplantae; phylum Streptophyta; class Magnoliopsida; order Santalales; family Viscaceae; genus Viscum; species Viscum album. The sequence goes on along the minus strand of OY728120.1, from coordinate 1,058,744,351 downwards.
CTTGGGATGGATTTACCAGGTATATGCCATGACCGGGCTGGTTTCGTTGTGTCTCCAGAGAAAGCGGAGAAATATATGGATGATCTGGAGGACTACGTACATTCCAGGGGTGCCCCGCGTCCAATGATAGACCGGGTGAGGGTACTGCTGGATCGGACGGTTCCCCCACAACTGTCGACCGCAGAGTTGAGGTCGTGCTTCCCCATATCGGAAGATTCAGATGAATCCTCTCAGGGCGACGAGGCTGGTGGAGAGAGATCATTGGAGGAAGGAAAAGTCAGCAATAAAGACTCAGATTTCGATGATTTCACGGAGGCTATTGAGGTAACATTCTAAGTTTCTTCCATTGTGGTCTTCTTTCAGGTCATTATGCACCTCTTACCAACATCTGAACCACGCAGGAGGACCCAGTACACGAATCACGTTCTCGCCCCTTGGTGGGCGATGATGCAGGACCCTCGAAACCCGCACCTGTGGTCGAGTCCAGTTCTGTGTCTAGTGGGGCTAGGGAACCCGAGGTGGCTCCTCCAGAATCTCTGGACCTTTCGATAATATACGGAGGGCCACACTATGGGGACCCGTTAGCATCAACTCAGGAGCAGTACTATGATTTCAATCTTTGTAAGTCCTATCCACTGAATTCATTACTGACACACGTTGATCGTGCTAACTAACGTCCATTCCCATCTGTGTTACGTACAGTTCTCCGACTAGCATGGGCCACTACAGTGAGGCTGGTTGGGATTTCTGGCAGCGCCCCTCTTAGAGGCATGCCAATAATCGTGGAGATAGTTACCCTGCCCACCCGAGCTGCAGCTTCCCCTATCATTGGCGGGACTACCAGTGTGGTCGTGCCCATGGTCATTGAGGTGGGGTCCGACGATGAGGATCTTCTGGTCAAACCAAGTCCCACCGCATCTGATCCAATGTCAGACGTCGCACCGGATCCCATGCCAGATGTAGATCCCACTAAAGATTTCTTAAGGGCGTATCGCGCATATGAGCCTGCCAACCGCATGGATTGGGATGAAACAGCCTCTGATGAAGAGGACAGAGACATAGTCCGCCGCAGATCACAGAAGATGATTGGGAACTTTATCGAAAAGACCCCCCGTGGCACTATGGATGGGTGATATGGATAGACTTCGCTCGCGAATGCACTATCTGTTTTCTAGGGGAGTGGATGCCCAGCGCCCTCATCTGCTAATTCAATATCTCATGGCAGAGAAGATCAGGGAATATTATCTTGGTAGAGGAGAATGGTAATGAACATCAAGACGCTCTGGGAAGCTAAAGATGGGATCCAATGGCTAAGGATCCGGGAAGATGAGTACTCATCCTACCTTAAAGAATAATCAGAGATGATCTTGATATTGAAGGCCCAGTTGGCAGGGGTGGAAGAGCATATGAGGTAAGCTTCTGAAGAAATGGTTGTCATTCAGGATAACATAGAGCGGGCCCAAACTGAGGCTGATGAATTGCAACCAATCGTTGCTGAGGATGAGCGAGAGCTGAGCCGGGGACAGCAACTCCTGGATGCCACAATTCTGAGGGTGGCGGAGCTGAAACGCTCTTTTGATTGGGTCAATCTATCCATGGGAGAAATAAACCCTCGAGTGCTGTAAGGATCACAAACTCTCAAACATACTTTCATGTTTTGTTTTTTAAATACATGAGTTTCGTTATCGAGGGTGGATCCACATGCGTCTGTTGTATTCATGAAATGTCCAATGGTTAGTCCCTAAGTTCACGCAGGCTGAACACAATGTGAGAAACAAGGGGTGATCACCATGATATTCCATCTGGACATAATGTGGCGACCAAGCTCCGGATATCCGGGGTTTATGTAACCAATCCAGATCTTCCAGGAAGACATGGGAGAGGCCTGATCGGAGGATTAGGACTTCAGAACAATCAACGATCCTTTCTTCCGATGTGCTCTGGTGCATGAGTGGGGTAATTCTAGGGGTGTTGGGATTAGTCCGAACATAGGGAAGTGGGAGGTGTGAATTACAATACCCAAAATTCGGAACACTATGGGGGTGCCGTGAAAATGGAGGATAGCTATTGACCGTGGAGGAAACGCAGCATCCGTATTGTATAAGCCTGAAATGGGGAAAACAAATAAGGGTCGACCGCTGACCATGTTCACAACATGGGGCCTAACTCAAATATCATCGATCAGTCTTTCAGGACTTTGGGCCAGGACAGTGGGCGGACCATAGGTTGAGCATCCGTACTGTTAGGGGGTCCTTCCAAACAGGACCAGTCATCTGGAACGTTGGCCCAGGACAGCTGGTGGACCATTTTTCGAGCATCCATACCATTAGGGAGTTCCTCCAAACATGAAAGAGGATGAGAGTCTGAATAAGGGGGCATGCAAAGCATGGAATGTGGAGTGAGGGTTTGTTCGAGCAGAATCCAACAATCTGAAAATTACGCCACCATGGCGGGAGCACACTGTATGGATGCATCGGTTTGATCATGGATCATTCCTTATTTCAAATAGAGCCTCTCTGGCAAGGGAGTGGTCACTTCCCATTTTCGTCTTGGGTCATCTTGAACTTGTTCAGGGCTGAGATACAGTTGTATAGTTCCCAAAAACGGGTCCGGCTAGGGGGTCAGAAAGGGGGAAGAACAAGATTTATGATTCCTGTGGGCTGGACCCTAGGAAAAGTACCAGAGTGTCTCAATGTATCCCATGATTATGGGAATCAAGCCACACGTAGTTCTGGAAGCATAGTTTAACGTCATGTGGGATGAGGAGAAGCCTGGTTGTTCCAGTACATATCCCACCAAAACTACTAAGCCCACATGAGTCATGCTCGATGTGGAAAGCAAGAAGTAATGGGCAACATTCCCAACATAGGAAGGGACGGGTTAGGATGAAGGGATGCTCAGTGAATATCGGCCCAATGATTCTAACTCATCCATAAAGCACACCTAGATGCGCTAAGAGAAAAAACCGAGTACGTTCGAATTCCACTTGAACATGAGAAAGTGGAAATTTGTGAATCATGATGCTCGAAATTTGGACCACAATGATGGTGACACGAAGATGGAGGATAACTGTTGACTATGGAAAAAATGCAACATCCATATCATGTTAGCATGGAATGGGGATAGTCAAATGAGGGTCGACCATTACCATGTTCGAAACATGGGACCTGTCTCAAATGTCGTCCAAGATCCGTAGGGACGTTGGCCCAAAATGATAGGAGATCCGTTAATCCCATCATCCATGGAGAGCCCTTAAGCCTAGAATCCATGTTGTCCGAGGGTCCTTTTGGATGTGGAAGAGGATGAGGATCCAAATGGCGAGCTCACGAAGCTTGTTCATGGAACGAGAGGAATGTATCCATGAAAATCCCACACTTCGGGCTCTTTGTCAAAATGCATCTAAATACGTTAAGGAGACGTATTAGATAGAGGTATTAGTGTCCCTTCCCATAGGGAGATATTATTTTAGGGCCGTATACATCAGACCATGGGTGAGAGGAAACAGAGGAGGCACGTGGTGGGGTAACTCAAATACCCGACATGAATGGGAACCGGGGGTTCCGACCACCACATGCATCTCGGAATGTTTTAGGTCGAGGGACCGAAAACGAGAGTTGAGCTGGACCTGAAGCAAAGAGTGAAGGTGTTCCTACATACCCCATGAGGATGGGGATCAAGATGCACATAGTTCTAGAGAGGGTCTTAGTTTGAGGTCTTAGAACATGGACCATAAATGGGTAAGGAGAGGATGAAACACATGGTGAGGTGGTTACAAAACCCGGAATGAATGAGGACATGATCCCTACTTACCATGAGTTCTCTGGGGAAGTGCTCGAGTCAAGGGACTGAACACGAAAGTTGGGCTCGGCCTGCGGGGAAGTGCTCAGGTGCTCCTATGTATCTCATGAGGATGATAATCAAGCCATACGTAGTTCTGGAAGATGTAAGGGGTGCGTGGGTCTAGTCCTCACACCAAGAGAAGCTGTATTTGATAAATCTTGTTTGTCGATTAAGGTGAGTGGTTTTTTTTTTGAAGTGATAGGCCTAGGGTAGCAGGCCCTGGAATCACCACAAGAATCAAGCCATAGCAGGCATTGACAAGTGTTATGTCACGTGACCGATACCAAACGTGACATACTCTATGATGAGGTCATCACAATGCAGTGTCATTTTTCGTTGTGTGTCCAGGATGATAATGTAACAGTTTAGGGTCATGTGATAGGACCATGCATGCATTTTAACGTCATGCAGTGCAGACGTAGCAGATACAATGCTAAGTGAGGAGTGTGTACGGTGCCATGAAACATAACTGGAATGGATGGGGACATGATCCCACATCACAACGTACACAAATTAGAGATAGGAACCTCAGTCCAAGGGGACCAAATTGGGGTGACAGTGAATGGGGCATGAGGAACTAGATCCCAGCTAAGATGGACTCAGAAACAAGACTTCCAGGTGACCCATTGCATCCCATGGGGATGAGGATCCAGCCTCACATATCCCTTAATGAAGATATTAGTTTATGGTCGTAGAGCTCAGACTGTGGGAGCCCCAAAGGACGTCGTATTGCATCTTTGTCCCCTTGATGTGCGGAGGTGCACTAAGGGATAGCGCCAAGAGTGTTGAGATTCCACCTGGACATGGTGGGGTGGAATATAATGTGAATCATACAACCAACATTCAAGGTCTGAAGGGGCTGGCGTGATGACGGAGGATTACTACTGACCATGTTCTCAACACAACATCCTGTCGCGTTAGCCTAAAATGGGGAAAAACAGATGAGCATCGACCACTGACCATGTTCTCAATGCGGGATTTGTATCAATTTTTTGTCTGAAACCCTCAAGGTCTTTGTCCTATAATGGTATGAGAGCCCTTAAGCGTGGTATCCAGGCTGTTCTTGGGGGTCCCTTTGGGTGTGAAGGATAATGGAAGCTCGAATGAAGGGGAACACGAAGCTTGAAAAGTGGAAGGAACTTGACCAAGTTGAATCTGACACTCTTGGTCCTAGACCAGAGTACTCTTAACACAAGGGAGAACCACTGCAAGGGGTCGTGGGACTCATCTTGAGGGAGTCCAAGAGATGGTGGATTCCCAGGATAAGGGGGAATGGTTCCAAGAACCCTGTACCACACCTATATATCCCCCTCTTAGAGAGGGACAGGACAAGGGGCCTAGTGTAACACCCCGAGATTTTATGAAAAATAGTCTTTTTAATTTAATTAATGTATTGAATTGTATGCTACACCAAAAGGAGCTTGCACAATATGCATCCTTGACTTGCCTTGCATTACACGCAATCGCGACGTTCCTCGATAGCGTGTGTAGTACGCAATACAGAGTTTCACTAAACGAGATCTTATTATAATATTATTATGAACTAGCCGTTATGAATAGTAATACCCACTTTTTTAAATTTTATAAATTTTATCTTTTAAAATGGACTTCATTTTTGGATTCAAAATATCGAAATTAGCTTAGGTTGAAATTCTGGTACTTTTCGGATAACTTTCATTTTCTGATGAATAGTGAAAATTACTAAATTTTAATTAAAAACAACATTTTTAATCAAAATAATTAATAGTGATAAATTATTAATTTGAGTGGTTTTAAAGTATATTTAGAATATATTTTTACAATTTAAAAAAATTTTGTTCATTGGATGTAATTTCACATTTAAACCAGACATAAACAAGTGTCAATCTTTTGATAGTTATTATCTCTTAAAAACACGCTATTTGTTTTGACGACGGGAATTAATTTTTAAATTAATTAATGAAAATGATATGTTTTGAATTTTGTATAATAGAAATCATTTTTGAGTTCATAATATCAAATTTATCTTAGGCCTAATTTTTGGTATTTATCTGGAAACTTTCATTTTTTGATAAATAGTGAAACCACTAAGTGGTAGTTAAAAAAACTGGAATTATGTAATCATGATCTAAGTAATCATATGAATAATTACAAGTCAAAACACAGACGACAAATGAAACGATTTTACCCAAAACGCTCTTTAACATGGAATTTACAAAAGAACGGGTAAAATAAAGTCATAAGTGAACCATATATGATATCATAACAATGAGTACGATTCTGGAATAAGTCAATGAAATTATTTAAATCATTATACATGAGGTTTGGACACTTACGAAGCAAATCGGACCTAAGGTAAGGGAAAATCTTGCAATCTAAATTTTTATCTGAGATTGTTTATACTTCAGAATTTACTGGGGAATATTTATCATCCACATCCTTGTTTCCTCAATATATAATATTAATATCATTATACAATAGTTTATATCCAATTTTATCCTTCGGTGAGTTTTTAGTAAAAGATATGAAAGAAATCTTTTGTCGTTTTTCGTATGAGGTACTTTTTGACTTTTTTGAAAAAAGTACGAGAAGAATGTTTTTTTAACTTATACGGCATGAATGGATTTTTAAAACATTATTTCCAAGAATCGTCCTTTACAAGTTTTCAAGATTATTTTTAATCAACTTCTTTTAGTTTAAAATTTTATGACATGTTAAAAAAGGAAAAAAAATTTGAAGTAGAAAGGATATTTTCCTCAAGAATGGAGTTCAGGTGTTTTATCAAAATTATTTTCCATATAAGATAAGATATTGTTCTTTTTCTATCCATATTATTACATTGATTTGATTATGTTGTGATGGAAATATTTTTATGAATTCCTTTATCTTATATGAATTTTTTTATGATGTCATGATGTTTAAGATTCCCATTTTTATTACATGGGTTATGCTATTATGTATGGTTTATGATTTTGTGGCACACATAAGAATGGTATCATTATGAGATGGGTTGGACCTATATCTCCCTCCAATGAAATGGGTAAATATTTTATATCTCATGATATAGACATGGCTGGAACGGCAGGTTAAACAGGTTTAGTGAAACAGGACTGAAACGAGGAGTGAACTCGGTTCAGAAATGGACTTTGTCCAATAAGATAGTATTGGAAATGAGTCTTGACTAATAAGAAATTATTCTCTATGATTATGTGTGTATGCCAAAAAGTTTCATGTTTTATGTTATGATTATTGGGATTACATTTGACTACTATGATTTATCCCATGTTATGATATTAGGATCTCTTTTGCAGGTTAAGATTTCCAAAATGTTATGTTCTTATGAATATGATGTGATTGATATTTCTTTTGTTTACCCTTACTAAGCATTTGAGCTCACCATTTTATGTTTTATTTTCCCCAGGATATAAAGAAAGGTTTTAGGTAAGAAAAAAAAGTGAAGAATGTTATGGGAGATTTTGAAGATCTTACACCATGATTAGAAGATTACGTTCTGAGTTTCCAAAGACACTAAACTATTATGGTCCTTGTGTGTGTGTTTTTGTTATGTACTAAGTATTCCACAAAATTAATGTAATTTCCATGTACTTTAGGCTTCGGGTCTCTACAGTTGGTATCAGAGGAAAGTTTTAGTCAACCTTTGGAAACTAGGATGCAAAAAATTTAGTGAGATCCCTAGAGATATTTATAAGGTATGTATAGGGATGTCCGTAAGGTTAAGTATAAGTATAGGTTATAGTACTAGAATTACGGTAAAAATCCTAGAATTAAACCTAAGATGTTAGATATTGAAGGTACTCCCCATTTATTATGTTGTTTTCTCTAGCATGATTTTTTCCTCTCACACTATTCTTTTTGGGTTTTAGACGATGGCTAGAACCCGAAGGAACCGTGTTGATCAACGCAATGGACAATGCAATGATTTTCCACTTGAACAAACAAATGTGATGGGATATGGAGTTAAAAATCTTATTTCTATACTTACACAATCTATGAATCATTCTGGACTTCCAAATGAGCAGACAAGGGAACAATATTCTATTGAGTCCTTCATGAGGCAACGTCCACCTTCTTTCAGTGGGTCTTCTGATCCACTTGTTGCTGAACAATGAATCAGTACCACTGAAAAGATATTTTCAGTTCTTCAATGTTCTGAACATGATAAAGTCATCTTAGCAGTATATCATTTGGAAGGTGAAGCTGATAAATGGTGGAATCTTTTCAATAATACGAGGCAAAGAGATGAAATTGAGTCCATGGAATGGGAAGAGTTCATGAACTTATTTTTCAATAAGTACTTCCCTCGTATTCTCCAAACAAAGATGGAGAAGGAGTTTCTTGAACTAAAGCAAAAGGATTATGAATCTGTTGGTGTATACAAATCGAATTTTACAAGGCTTGCAAGGTATTCATCTGGCTTTATCATCCAACCTGAAAGTAAAGTTGATCGATTCTTCAGTGGCTTAAAACCAAGTCTTCGAAGGGCATTAGCTATAAGAGACTTCAGTAGCTATGAAGAAATTGTGCGTTGTGCTATCAAGGTAGAAATGGAAGTTGGTGTTACATATCCATCTCATGGTTTTGACAAAAAACTAAAGATGGAGTTGAAGGAGAAATCTCAGAATAATGGTGAAAAGAAGATGAATGTTTCCTTATGCTCAAAGTGTGGAAAGAAGCATGGTGGATATTTTCTTAAACGTACTATAAAATGTTTTAAGTGTGGAAAAGAAGGTCATCGAGCAGTTGAGTGTTGAATTAATGGAAAAAAGGTTCCTAATGATGTGAATAAAGAAAAGACTACAGAGAACGCACCACCAACACTTCAATGCTTCAAGTGCAAGGAAATGGGGCATTATGCTAATAAATGCCCTAATCCAAGGGTTAGTGATGATCGACATGGGAAACCACTTAAGGCAAAGGGCAAAGGGAAGTCACATGCGATCATTATTGGTGTTGTTGAATATGACAACGATGTGGTGGAATGATTAAGTGTTTATGTAATGGGATTCCAAAATAATGTTGTATATAGTATCTTGGAATATTGGAATATTTATGTATTGGTCTATTGTGGTTTTCAATAATTTTATGGTACCGGTAACCATGGAAAGTGATTGAGATATTTTTGGAAAAAAGATGATATGCACATAATGAAGGGAAAACGAGAAAATGAAATTTTTGATAGTATTCATGAGCTCATGACTGATATAAGGAAATAGTTATATCATGGTTTGAGGTTTTTGTATGTGAAAAGAGTTAACTTTTGACAGCACTCATGTTTTCGCTAAGATTCAATGGGTATTCATTTTTCAAGATAATACATGATTAAGGACTTCTAATGTTTGTAATATGACCAACAAGACATATCTCATGATATACGGGGATCAACGATGGTTTTAACATGCTTGTTATATGAACTCTTTGGTAATCGGTTTCACTATAATATGAGATTGGACAGTAGTATTTTGGATAAGCCTAAAGATTGGAAAGGATTATGTTGGACATAAGTTAGTATTGTTTAAGGATAGAACTTTTTTCGATATTATTGATGGGATGTTATAGTAATGTAGTTTTAGAAAAAGGACAACCTGCAGGATGGGCGACAGCCCATCACGTCGGACAAGGCTATGGGAATCGAACCCACAACCGAAGTGCAACTGGCCTTTATCGCCTACCACTGTCCTACAGGAAGTCCATGTTTAGTATAAACTAGTTTTATTATATTAAGCAGTATGATATATGAATTATAAGTCCATTTTAGGAACCATATATGATTAATCTCACTATAGATGTACTTATGTATTTTTTGATAACTTTTCTAACCTTTTGTTTGAGACAGATGGAATGACCCATCATTCTATCACATGATCTGCTAACACATTACGAATGACAAATTCAACTTCATTTCTTTAAGTGATGAAGTGGAAACTGTCTAAAGAACGACCAACGGTGAGACTATACCAAAATCACGAAAGAATTTCTTCTAATTTCCTCAACATTAGGGAAATGATCTTGAAAACCAAAAATGTTGTCCTAGTGATCTTATATCTTATGAATCAGATGGTACCTTAGATCATCACAAATATTTGGCTTTGTGATTGCTGGCTTTTCCATAGCCATGTTCTCTACCACTCTCCATCAGAACATTATGGTTAGATTTCTCTTCCATATCCATATTTTCACCTAGGTGGAAACCCCGTGATTAGTTTATTTGGGTAATCATTACGTTTCATACTTTTGTTTTTAAATATTGGTTTTGGTATTATTTTTTAATATGTGGGTTTCTATTAAAGAAACTTTCGAGTAGTAAACCATTTATAACCCCGACGAATTTCGAGGGAGAAATTCATTTTAAGGGGGGTAGAATGTAACACCCCGAGATTTTATGAAAAATATTCTTTTTAATTTAATTAATGTATTGTGTTGTACACTACACCAAAAGGAGATTGCACAACACACATCTTTGACTTTCCTTGCATTACACGCAATCGCGACGTTCCTCGATAGCATGTGTAGTACGCAATACCGAGTTTCACTAAACGAGATATTATTATAATATTATTATGAACTAGCTGTTATGAATAGTAATACCCACTTTTTGAAATTTTATAAATATTATCCTTTAAAATTGACTTCATTTTTGGATTCGGAATATCGAAATTATCTTAGGGTGAAATTTTGGTACTTTTCGGATTACTTTCATTTTCTGATGAAAAGTGAAAATTACTAAATTTTAATTAAAAACAACATTTTTAATCTAAATAATTAATAGTGATAAATTATTAATTTTAGTGGTTTTAAATTATATTTAGAATATATTTTTACAATTTAATACAATGTTGTTCATTGGATGTAATTTCACATTTAAACCAGACATAAACAAGTGTCAATCTTTTGATAGTTATTATATCTTAAAAACACGCTATTTGTTTTGACGACGAGAATTAATTTTTAAATTAATTAATTCAACTGATATATTTTGAATTTGGTAAAATAGACATCATTTTTGAGTTCATAATATCAAATGTATCTTAGGCCTAATTTGTGGTATTTGTCTGGAAACATTCATTTTTTTGATGAATAGTGAAACCACTAAGTGGTAGTTAAAAAAACTGAATTTTTCATAAAAATTAATTTTACCACTTTTGTGAGTGGAATTTCAAAAATCCGAGAGACACGGTTGATGTCATTAAGTAAAATGTGGTTCAATGAGATGAAAATAATTTTTGGTGAATAGAAACTTTTTACTTTTTTTACCACGGTTAAAAGTAAATAAGGTAATTAAGGGTAAAAATGATGATATTATTACCCTAACACATGTCCTAATTTTATTGGATAAGTCTAATTCGACCAAAAACAACCTTAGGAATAAAATATGACCATTTAGGCCCACTTGGATTAGATTAGGACATTTATTATTATTTAATTCATGAAGAGTTAAAAGAGTTAAAATCAATGTTTATTTACTAAAAAAATTTAATATAGGGTTATACGTAAGATAAATTCGATTGTAAATATTAATTAGAAAGATAATAAGATTTCATACATAATGATATTTTATTTTTATTTTTTAGACATTAAATAATTTAATTTATTTATGACACAATAATGATGTAGTAATTACCATAATAGTGAAGAATTAGAATAATTGATATTATAAATACCCAAATAAATATAATTTGAGACTTTTTATGAATTACACTAAATTTATAGGTTAATATGAAATGTTAGGATTGATTTAATTAACTTTGGTCGAAGTAAGAATTCTCTTATGAGTATCACAAAAATCAACTATTGAATAGTGTCAAAATTGACATAAAATAGTTTTTAAAACAAATATTATATTATTGATTGTTATTTTATTCCTAAAAATATATGGATCGGCCAAGATACTTATATAAGTTAGGTGTATCATTAATGGACCACTTGGGGGTCACTTGGATGTATATGGTAAGTTTATTAACTATATAATATAAAAATACAAAGTGACATGGTAAATGTCAATCTAATTAACTAAGAGTTAAAACTAAAAGATAAGGTTAGTATAATGACCTAAACTTGTCTAAATTCTATTGGATGAGGGTATTTCGACCCATCCCCACCTTAGCGTCGAAATAACTCAATTTGGAGCTATTAAAAACCGAATATGACTTTACAATAAAATAATATTTTTAGTTATTCCAAAGGTGCCCCTCTCCTCCCTTATAAATGGCCACCTCCTCCCTCTCTTCCTCACACCACTTTGAGCTTTCCAGCTCGGCCAACCCCTGCCAAATTCTCTTCTCCACTTTCCTAGAAACATCCTATAGGTCCTGGTATTCTTCAAAGACCAATTTTAGTGCCCTAAGAGAGGGACTCAAGAGGCGCTTCAAAGAAGAGGTAATGTCAGTTACCGATTCTTTCAAATTTATTTCTTCTTCCACTTCTACCTCTTAGGTTGTTTCATTATGAAGTAATAACATCAGTATCACTCATATGATGATATTTTATTATATGTATGAAACAACCCTATTTCACCATCTATCCATCCTACGGAAAATGAAATCACCGCGTGTGTGTACGTACGGAATACCGTCTCCACACCGTGGTGTAATCTATTTTCCACAACCACCTTACTTGGATGGATATAATGGTGTAAATAATAACTATATATGATTATTGTAAAGTGATACTGATTATTAAATAGTATACATACACTCCAATACAATTCCACGATCATTAGAATGATATCATCGCCCGTGCGTACGTACGGACTACCGTCTCCACGACACGATGAGATTCATTCTCCACATTAACCATTCATGAATGATTTTAAAGTATATATAATAAGTAATCATGAAATATATGACATAATAATGATACTGGATTTATGTGTATATATATTTATGTCATCTACTTAATTCCATTCAACTCAATCAGGAAACGAAAACAGCGTTCATGCGTACGTATGGCCTACCGTCTCCATAAACGATGTATTTCTTTCCATTTACTGATATATATATATGTATATTCTGAATATATATTATATATAAATCATGTTTTATATTCTGGAATTATTTCATCATGATCTAAGTAATCATATGAATAATTACAATTCAAAACACGGATGACAAATGAAACGATTTTACCCAAAACGCTCTTTAACATTGAATTTACAAAAGAACGGGTAAAATAAAGTCATAAGTGAACCATATATGATATCATAACAATGATTATGATTCTGGAATAAGTCAATGACATTATTCAAATCATTATACAGGAGGTTCGGACACTTACGAAGAAAATCGGACCTAAGGTAAGGGAAAATCTCGCAATCTAAATTTTTATCTGAGATTGTTTATACATCAGAATTTACTGGGGAATATTTATCATCCACATACTTGTTTCCTCAATATATAATATTTATATCCTTCTATAATAGTTTATATCCAATTTTACCCTTCGGTGAGTTTTTAGTAAAAGATATGAAAGAAATCTTTTGTCATTTTTGGTACGAGGTACTTTTTGACTTTTTCGAAAAATGTACGAGAAGAATGATTTTTTTAACTTATACGGCATGAATGGATTTTTAAAAAATTATTTCCAAGATGATTCCTTTACAAGTTTTCAAGTTTATTTTTAATCAACTTCTTTTAGTTTAAAATTGTATGACATGTTAAAAAAGGAAAAATGTTTTTGAAGTAGAAAGGAAATTTTCCTCAAGAATGTAGTTCAAGTGTTTTATCAAAATTATTTTCCACCTAAGATACGATAGGGTTCTGTTTATATCCCTATTATTATATTGATTTTATTATTTTGTGATGAAAATATTTTTATGAATTCATTTATCTTATAAGAATTTTTTTATGATGTCATGATGTTTAAGATACCCATTTTTATTACATGTGTTATGCTATTATTTATGGTTTAAGATTTTTTGGAACACATAAGAATGGTATCATTTTTAGATGGGTGGGACCTATATCTCCCTCCAATGAAATGGGTATAGATTTATATCTCATGAGACAGACATCGCTGGAACGGCAGGTTAAACTGGTTCAGTGAAACAGGACTGAAACGAGGAGTGAACTCAGTTCAGAAATGGACTTTTTCCAATAAGATAGTCTTGGAAATGAGTCTTGACTAATAAGAAATGATTCTCTATGATTATGTGTGTATGACAAAAAGTTTCATGTTTTAAGTTATGATTATTGGGATTACATTTCACTACTATGATTTATCCCATGTTATGATATTATGATCTGTTTTGTAGGTTAAGATTTCCAAAATGTTATGTTCTTATGAATATGATGTGATTGATATTTCATTTGTTTACCCTTATTGAGCATCTGAGATCACCCTTTTATGTTTTCTTTTCCCCAGGATATAAAGAAAGGTTTTAGGTAAGAAATAAAAGGGAAGAATGTTATGCGAGATGTTGAAGATATTTCACCATGATTAGAAGATTACGTTCCGAGTTTCCAAAGACACTAAACTATTACGATCCTTGTGTGTGTATTTTTTTTATGTACCAAGTATTCCGCAAAAGTAATTTAATGTCCATGTACTTCAGGCTTCGGTTCTCTACACCTAGGTGACTGGGAGATTGAGAGATCTCTATGAGGTGGGGCTGGACCCGATGTCTAGACATCCGGGTGGTCCTACGTATCTCATAAGGATGGGAATCAAGACAGACATAGTTCTAGAATGTTGCCTTTTAATGCCGTGAGGTACAGGAAATAGGAGGGATAATTTTTAGTACAAGGTGCGCGTGGTGCGGACATCACAAACCCGACATGAATGAGGACATAATCATGTACCATACCACGCGGTCCAGTAGTCAAAGTCCCAAAGACGGGAAAGAGAAGACAAATTATCCGAACCCCAAGTTGGACCCATAGACAAAGGGGTTTGGGAATTCCTACGTATCCCATGAGTATGGGAATCAAGTTGAACGTAGTTTTGAGATGATCTTAGTTTAGGGTCTTAGAGCTCTGACCATGAAGGGATGGATGCCTTCCACGTAAGTGCATACCTCGACCCGACCCCTAACCCCACGTGAGTCAAACTCGGTGTGGGAAACAAGGGCAGAAGATCTTTAATGCAATACATGGAATGTCCACCAAAGGTAAACCAGTGTAGAGCCCAATAGGACGCCCTTACTATGGCTTTGTTCCCCTAACATGCAGATGTGCACTGAGGAATAGCATCAAGAGTGTTGAAGTTCTACTTGGACATGAGAAGTGGAGAAGGATGTGAATTATGTAACCGACATTTCGGGCTCAAAGGGGTTGGTATGGCGATGGAGGATAACTGTTAACCGTGATGTAAAAAAAGTGTTTATATCACGTTATCCTGAAGTGGGAACAACAAACGAGCATCGACCACTGACCATGTTTGCAACATGGGATTTTTATCAATTTTTTGTCTGAAACCCACAAGTGTGTTGGCCCGTAATGGTAGGAGATCCCTTAAGTGTGGTATCCAGACCATTCTTGGGGGTCCCTTTGGGTGTGAAGGATAATGGAAGCCTGAATGAAGGGGAACACGAAGCCTGAAAAGAAGGTGAAAACATGTCCGAGTAGAACCAAGCATTCTAGGTACTAAACCGTTGTACCCTTAGGCACATTGGTGAACCGCCAGAAGGGATCAACGAAGCGGCTCAGGAGAGAGAGGTAGGCCAAGGGGCCAAGGTGGGTTGGAAATTTCCGGGAGATGGGGCTAGACCCGAAGCCTAGACATTCGGGTTGTCCTATGTATCCCATAAGGATGGGAATCAATACATACGTAGTCTCAAAGATACTCAGGGGCAGGATACCCTAACAAGGACGTGTATAGCGTTGCGAGTAACCCGACTTGAATGAGGACATAATCCCATTTCACACCGTACACTCTGGATAAGAACATGGGATAAGGGGTCCAAGAAGGCCATGGGGCCTGAGGCTGGGCCTCGGTCAATAATGCCTGACTAGATTTCCATTTAACGTCTTACATTAAGGATGGGGTCCGGGGCTCGGAAAGGCCAAGGGGTCTAAGGCTGGGCCTCGGTCAGGAAGGCCTGACCATCTTGCAGTTTATCATCATGTAGTGAGGATGAGGGCTGGATAAGGTGTCTCTTCCGGGGGTGTGTATGGTACGGAGATTAAACCGACATGAATGAAGACGTAATCCCACACCACACCACACAACCCCATCATAGTGAACCTGGGCCAGGGGCCCGATAGTTGGCACTACCCAGAAAGAGTTTGTCGCTTCGGGATAGGGCAGAACGAATCACTACACTGGATGTTTGGGACATCTTGGGGTGGACCCGAAGATCCTGGGAGGCTATTGACCATGTTCGAAACACAGCGTCCCTATGGTGACCTGATATGGGAGCAACAAATGAGAATCGAACGCTGACCACATTCGAAACGCGGGACTTGTATCGGCTTGTTTCTCGACATCCTCGAGGGCGTTGGCCCGTAATGATATGAGAGCTCTTAGGCCTATCATTCATACCATTCAGGGGGCCTTCCGTACGGGGAAGGTGATGGAATCCTAGTCAAGGAGTGGGTGAAGCATAGTTGTACCCATTTACGAAAGAGGCGAACATCTCAAGGGAGGGGGACATACAGCCAGATCGAGTCTAACTCGACGTGAATTGGGGAAAAAGTATGCACCATGCCATATGTCTTTACCCGAGGGGAAGATTATGGCTTTTGGGCTGGTCCAACGGATGAAGTGTCCGGGGATTCCTATGTATCTCATAAAGATGAGAATCAAGAAATACGTAGTTATCAAAGGCCATGTATTTTAACATTGTGCGGTGAAGATGGGGGGGGGATAGAAGGACAGGAGTGGACACATGGTGCGACCATTATAATCCTTGTAGGAGTGGGGATAAGGAGGCTTACTCTACATCATGTGAGGACCCTCCGAGGAAGCTATACCCAGGGGGGATAGTCCAAGAGAAGAGTTTGGGGCTGGGATCAAAACAAAGCATCTGATAATTCTTACGTATCCCATGAGGATGAGAATCAAGCCATACGTAGTTCTAGAAGAACAGTTTAACGTCATATAGGACGATGAAACGCATCTCATCTGGGGATGTGTACGGTACGGTGAGTTACCCGGCATGAATGAAGACATAATCCCATACCACACCATACAATCCCACAAGAGAGCCTATATCGGGGAAGGCTATGCAGCCTGAGACTGGGCCTCGGTTAGGAAGGCCTGACCAGCATGCAGTTTAACGCCTTGCAGTGAGGACAAGGGAGATCTTGGTTTAGGGTCATAGAGCTCAAACCATTTTGCAGTTTATTGTCTTTCGGGACAACAATGAGTAGTTTAATGTCATGTAGGACAATGTTGTAGTTTAAAGGCATACAGGACTGGACAGTTTAAGGTCTTGTAGGACCATCGTGTAGTTTAAGGTCATGTGGGGCTGTCCAGTTTAAGGTTATGTAGGACCATACAGTTTAAGTTCGTACATGACCGAGGTGCATTTTATGGTCATGCGGGACCCAAAGGATCAGGAAATGTATTCCTTGAGGAACTTGGAATTGGTGGGAGGAGTTATGCGCTCACCATCCATGGTTACCAAGGAGTATGCTCCATTGGGGTAGACCTTATGAATGATGTAAAGTCCTTCCCATTTGGGCCCCGGCATGGGTGGTTCCCTACTGGGGATCATTTGCACTCGGAGTGCCAATACCATGTTGCCTTGCGGAAAAGAGCGAAGGCGAACCTTCTTGTTGAAGGCTATGGCTATCTTATTTTGATGCCTTTCCACATTATGCAGGGAACAAAGCCTGTTCTTTTCCAATGCTTCCAATTCAGCTAGATGGATTTCGGCCACCTTATCTAGAGCTTGCTGGTCATAGACTATAGTGTGTAACGATGGTAGCTGGATCTCGATGGGCAGGATGGACTCATCCCCATACACTAGGGAATATGGAGTCACCTGGGTGGAATTACGAGTTATCATCTGATACGCCCAGAGAGCATTGGGGAGCTTTTTCGGAAAACTTTTCTTGTTCTGACCAACCATTTTATACCAAATGTTATAAATGGTTTTTTTGAATGCCTAGATCTGTCCATTTTCCTGTGTGTGATAGTGAGATGTATGGTTCGAACGGATATTGTACTTGGCATACAATTTCTTCAGCTCGGCTGCTCGGAATTTGGTGCCGTTATCGGTGAGGACAACATGTTGGACTCCAAACCGGTAGATGATATTGGAGATCACGAAGTAAACGATGGAACTGGCCTTGACCACTTTGAGACGGACTACCTCTTCCCACTTGGAGAAGAAATCTGTAGTGGTCAGGATGAAACTACACTGGAGAGCTGTCACTGGTGGATATGGTCCCACAATGTTGAGTCCCCACACCAAAAATGGCCTAGAGTACTTGGTGGAGTGGAGAGGCTCTGGCGGCCGATGCAGGAAGTTAGAATGAACATTCTATGCGTGGCATATCTTGGAAAAATCAATACAATCATGGATCATAGAGGGCCAGAAGTACCCCAGTCTTCGGATCTGATGGGACAGCTTTGGCCCAGCATGGTGGGCACCGCATGAACCGGCATGAACCTCTTCCATGACCTGACAAATCTAAACTCCATGAATGAAACGGAGTAGAACACCGTTAGAACCCCACTTATAGGGGATCCACTCAAGACTGGGACCACTCTTAAGGGTAAACTACAGTGCGCTGCGTCGGATTCGCTCATGCTCGGCCCGATCATCCAGGAGGGAACCATTTTGGAGATACTCAACAAAGGGTACTCTCCAGTCAGAAGTGGCCTCAACAACTGCATTTGAAAAACCTAGGGCTCCTGACATGGAGGATCTAGTGGTAATATGGATTACCCGTGGGCCATCATCATCCTTTGGGGTGATGGGGGCAGTGACTATCTGGTGTGCCACATGTATAATCAGATCATCCTGCTTAGGTTCTACAAGTGACGCAGCTAATATGGCCAAAACATCTGCTCAACCATTTTGTTGTTGAGGGACATGGGTAACCTCTGGTCAAGAAGGGAACTAGGCCATTAGACAGAGGGTGCACTCCAACAATGGAACAACAAATGGTTTCTTGGAGATATAGTCACCATTGACTTTCTTGATGACTATTTTGGAGTCCCCTTTCATGTGCAAATGGGGCACATCTATCTCGAGGGCCCGCTTGAGGCCAGTGATGAGAGCCTGATAATTTGCCTCATTGTTGGTGCAGCCTTCTGACAATAGGAAAGCGTATGGAGGAATGGATTGCACCGGGGTGATGAAGATGATGCCCATGCCCACTCTGTTGAGCCTAGGATCGTTGCGCCTTCTACCAGTGGGGCTCCAGGAGGCTCCGTCGAAGTGAATTTTCCAACATGAGATGGCTTGATCGACTGAGAGAATTACCTCCTCAGGAAAATCCATGTCCAGGGATTGATCCACGGGGGATGGATGGGAAGCTATGAAGTATGCCAATGCCTGCCCCTTGATAGCCTTCTGAGGCACAAACCTGATGTCAAACTACTATAGAATTACTACCCACCATGCTAGTCGGCCAATCAACATGGGGTGGTTCAGAATGTACTTCAGTGTGTCCACCCGAGATACCAACTATACCTCATGGTGTTGTAGGTATTGTCGCAATTTTTTTATGGAAAACACGAGCACAAGGCAGCTCTTTTTGATATAGGTGTATCTGGTCTCCATATTGAGTACCATGCGAATGAGGTATTAGAGGCTGTTCTCTGTCCCCTCGTTGTTCTTCTAGGCGAGTAGGGCACCGAGAGACCATTCCAGAGCAGTCACATAAAGGACCAGTGGCTTTCCGATGATGGGTGGCATCAGGACCAGAGGCTGGAGCAGATACTGCTTGATTTCCTCGAAAGTGGTCTGACACTCTTCATCCCATTCATAGGCGGATCCTTTCTTCATGAGAAGGGAAAAGGTCTTACACTTTCCATCCAGATTCTCAATGAATCAGCGTATGTAGGCTAAGTGGCCTTAGAGACCTCGATGCTCCCAAATATTGCATAGGGGAGGCATTTGGAAGATGTCTTTTATCTTCTCTGGGTCGATCTCGATGCCTCGGTATCTGACAACAAAGCAAAGAAACTTCTTGGAGGTGATCCCAAAGGAACATTTAAGAGGGTTCATCTTCAGGTGGTGGGAGCGGAAGAAATCGGACACATTCTCAAGGTCCTTGAGATTGTCCTGGTGCTGGAGAGATTTGACCACCATGTAGTCCACATAGCACTCTACCAACATCACAAGAATTGGCTTGAATATGCGGTTCATGGCCCACTGATAGGTGGAACCTGCATTTTTCAGGCCGAAGGGCATAACCTGGTAACAGAAAGTACCATAGGGGTCCCCAAAAGTGGTGGACTCCTAATCTTCGAGGGCCATCTAGATATGGTTGTACCCAGAATACCCATCCATGAAGGAGAGGGCTTGGAACCTGGTCATAGCATCAATCAACAATTCGATCACTGCGAGGGGAAAATCATCCTTCGGACAGTGACGGTTGAGATCACGGAAGTCGATATAGACTCTGATCTACCCTTTCTTCTTTCTGACTGGCATAATGTTGGCCAGCCACTTGGGGTACTGGACCTCCTTGATGAAGTTGGATTTGATAAACTTGTCAACTTTGGCATCATCCATGGCACTGTGAGAAGGGTGAATCTTTCTGGGGGGGGGCTGCTTGAACCCGTGATGGTTTTTCGGGAGGCCAAGGCAGCGGATGACTACCTGGGGATCTAGTCCTAGAATCTCGATGTAACTCCAGGTGAACACATCTCGATGCTGCTTAAGTAATTCCTTGTACCGAGGATAATCCTCAAGAGACATGGCAGCACAGATCAATGTGGGTCTCGGATCTACCCTACTACTAAGGTTCACCTATAACAGTTCATCGATCATGGTAGAGACTCCTTCTTCAAAGGCGGGGGGTCATCTTCTAGGTCCTCTTCTCTGCTTGTGGAGGGATCCTCTATGGGGGGAGTTATCTCCAAACCACTAGACTCCGATGGGAGGCTGGTGTCGGCTTGAGTGGAATTTGTCACCATATCAATAGATTCATGCACCACTGAGACCATAGCGATGAAGGTGCGCGTGGGATTGAGCCGGTTAATTCCAACCCGGCGGAATAGACACGTATGACGTACCATCGTTTCCATGAGCTTGATGCCCCGATACCGTACATGGTTAGGAGGTTCATGGATCACCTGGTCTTGGTTATTGTAATAGTATGAGGTGATTTTATGCCATCACATGGACCTGGGAATGTTCCTTCCTCTTGTACCCAAAACAAAAAAGCATTGCCCCTTTTCGGGGGTCGTGGCCTCCAACCGATGGATCGAAAAGATGTAGGCATCATCTAGACATGCACAGGGATCGCTTGTGACCGAGGCGGGATTAATGTCACTTGCTAGAATCTGCTTATCGTTTCTCTCGTAATAGTCGGCCTCTAGATAACGGGCTTCACAAGTGGAAAATGGAGACGCATCTCCTTGGAGCATTCCTACTCGACCATTGAGGGAGTATTTGAGACATTGGTGATACGACGAAGGGACCTTTGTATGCAGGTGGAGCCATGGCCTTCCCATCAATGCATTGTACGTGGTGTATTGGGAGACAACCATTAATTCAGCATAGGCAACTAGGCCACCGAACTGGGTCTTCAAACAGATCTTGCCGATCGGGGTCAGCTTGGTTTTATCATATCCCTAGATTCTGAGGTCAGAGGGAGTTAGATCATCCTCACACAAACCCAGCATCCGCTGTGTCCAAGTCAGGATTAGGTTAATCCCAGAACACGTGTCAACAAGACATCGGCGAACCTCCACGCCATTGAACTAGCCAGTGATGTATAGTGGACGAATTTTCCCATATATAGGAGGGTATTTGTCTTCACTAGAGAATGAGAAAACTGTCTGGCATTCGACGTTCTCAATTTCCTTGGTGTGGAAGGTTTCTACAGCTGCTACCTCCGTTTCAAACTGGAGGGGGCTCATCAGGGCCTTTGAAAGAGCCTCACGCATTTCAGATGATATGAGAAGATCCTTAAGGATAGAAAGACTCACTGGAATGTCGACAAGGTGCTTCAGAACATCATACTTTCGGGACAGACGCGAGCTTCTGCCTACCGGAGGCCGCTCTGCAATTGGAGGCATGGAGGGCCTTGTCAGCTGGGCCGGCGGCTGGCTAGTGCTAGTTACGCCCCATTGCTCACTGGTCGAGGCCTGAAGAGCGGCTATCGGATGGGGATCCCACAGCTGAGATTGTCCTGTAGTAGGGCGAGACTTTCCACGGTGCGGCCGAAGCAGCTCTGCCTAATCTAGTAGCACAAACGGTGGTGGAGGTAGATCTGAGGGCACCAAATGAAAAGGTTGTGCTTGCAGAGCTCTGCGCTGGGCCTGCTGTCTGGTTTTAGGAGCATGCACAGCCTGGCTGGAGGTGCCAACTGATGCACCCCGAAGACCCATGTAGTCACAGCTCCACTGCAGTTGATGTCAACCAGAGACATTGGGGAGGTTCTCCTAGTGTTCCCTCTCATCGGGAGTCGTATAGGGATTTACCAACTCCACGGTATTCACTAAAGCATACCCGTGACTGTTGCTTGACGAATCATCCACCACTGGGGTGATTCTGGGAGGGATCCCATTCTTTGGGGACCTAAATTCATCGAGAGTGCGGGATGACGACGGCAGTGGTGGAGCGTGTTGCTTATTCTTGCCCTGATGCTGCTTTCCTTTCTGGGAAGAGGCCGACAGAGATGATGATGCATAGGTACTAGTCGCATCTTCTAAAGTCTTCGGCTAATTTAGGCATGCTTGAATAATACCATGGCTGTGGGCAACTATTTTACGAGCCATCTAGTCATCGTACTTCTGGGATCCGCGGCTTGGAACCTGCTGCCACTTACCTTCGTTATCGCTACCGCTTTCTGACCTCACAAAGACACCTGCCACTTATGTCGGGGTCGGGCCCAGCCTGACTATGTTGTTATCGACCTGGTCTTAGAGCCAGTCTTTAAACACATAGCACTTCTTGAGGTTGTGCCCCAGAATCTGATGATAGGGGCATTAGTTGGGGCGATCAGTGAGATTCTCCTCTGCCGGCATTCTGTACTCAGATAAGCACACAACCCCCTACTCTATGGCACTACGGAAGTAACTGGGGACCAGACCCTTGTTGAACGAGTAAGTCTGGTTCCCTCTTTCCAGATAGGGGGCTCTGGGAGCCTGGCCCTGACGAGGGGCCGGAGGGTCATGCCGAGGAGGCAGAGCCAGATTGTCCCGCCTAGGCGGTGGTGGCGCGTTGCGCGAGGGAACATGCCGATTTTGAGGCGGTCGTTGCTGGGTAGGAGGTTGTTCCTGGGGTGGAGGGCCTCTGCAAGGATGCAAAGCCTGTGCCACTGGCAGCAATTCTAGCTGCCTGGGGGCCTCTATTTGGGCCACTGTGCTGAGCTCGGCTCTGGCAGCCCTCCATGCTGGGATTACAGGGGGCAGAAAATGTGCCTGAATAGCCTGTTGCAGAGCTTCCTCGAGGCGCTGAGCCTTATTCGAGAAATCTCGGAACCCTCCAGGGTAGTTCTGAGTGATCAGAGAAGGAACCAGTTCTTCTTTGACATTCCCTACACACATCATCGGTAATTTATCCTGAATTCGTGGCATATCGAGGGAATATGTGAGCACCTTCCACAGGGTGATGAAGTTCGCAACTCTCTCATCAGGCCTTTGTTTTCACATTAAGAGGTATGTGATACTGGTCTTTCGCATGGTGGAGCTGAACTGATATAGGAATTGTCGGCGAAGATCCTCCCAGCCGGTCAGCGATCCGATAGGGAGAAGGTTGTACCAGAAGAACGCAGGGCCCTCCAATGTCTGCACAAAACATCAGAGCTTGGCGGCTTCCTGCTATGCTGGGGTCCCCAACATGGGGTCACACCTGGAGGAAAAATGGGTCAGGTGCTGCGGTGGGTACCCTGTCCTGTTAAAGGGCGAGAAAGTGGGATTTCCAAAACCTGGGGGTTCGGGAATATCATTCACCCACGTGGGATATGGCTTTCCATCTAGTGGGACTTCCACCTTCCGCGTTTCCAATGCATCGAGGCGAGCGATGAGTGCCTCTATATGATCATTCGGGCTAGGTTCCCTGTCTTGGCATGGATCCCAAACCACGAGTGCATTTTCAGGCTCTTCGACATAGCATATGGCTTCAACAGCTCGTGGAGCGACTGGTGGAGCGGCTTGTGGGGAAGATGGGGGTACCCGGGCTTGATTCGTCGGATTGCCTCGCCGTTCGAGAGGGTTTTCTGAGACGTATCCTATCCTCTTTTCATGAGTTCCAAATTCATCCCTATTCACGGGTGTAGCATGATTAGGGTTTCCTGGAGGCATCTCACCAGGGGAAAATTGTTCCATCCCCTACTTCCCCGGCCTAGGATCACCATAGGCAGTTCGCCGCTCTATAGAACGCTCGTCTAGGAGTTTGTCAACCAACCTCTTCTACTCAGCAAGTTTCTTGTGCAACACGAACTTCTCGGGGTCTTACTCCACCTTCTGTACTAAGACGGACAGGTCGGAGTGCTTGACAACTTTGACAAGCTCTTTACCCTTACCGGTATTCCGACCGAGTACCAGCAACTCGGTGGGCATAGGGGGACCTAGGAGGTTCCTCTGCTGACGAGTAATCCTCCCTCATGGGTCCAACAGTGGTGGTACACCCTCAGGGGGTAGGTCTCTGCCGAGAAACTCCAGCTCTTCCTCTATGTACACTATGTCAGCCATGTGGACCGCAACCCTTCTTGAGGTCATGTCCTCAATGTCGCATAACGAGTCGGGCTGCCACCGGATAGGACTGAAGAGGAGGGCGTCATACTGTCCCCAGCCATGGACTTGAACGTGGTGGGTAGCTTCCCTAATGATTTTGAGGAGTACCTTGAAACTCTGAACGCATTTTTGTTGGATGGTGTTTTGGCGACCAGGTGACTTAGGGCGCTGGGCCACAGGGAGTGCGGCCAAATCGATCAGACGAAATTGATCGTTGATTTCCTCAAAGTTCACTTGGCTCCGGGGGTACACCACCCGATGATAACGAAGACTGAAGTGTGCCTCCCATAGGGTTTGACAGAAGGACTCTACTTCCTCTGGGGTGAGGGATTCCGGTGCACGAAAGTTTGATGTTGCCACCGGCCAGAACTTCTTCGGGAAGTGGTCTGCCGCAAGAATGTTCCAGAAGCTCCTGGGCTCGGATTCAGGGTCTGGCCCCATATTTCCCCACATGTCAACCGGAGGCAGTTGAGGAACCGGTATTGGTACTGAAGCGGACTGCTGAGATAGTAAACTGGGCGGCGGAGAATACGATGAATAAGCCGACATGCCATTGAATTCTAGCCCATCCTTCGAAGAGTGTGATGACTTTACCACAAAATCACGATACGACGGGCTAACAGCCACAGCTTCTGGTGCAGGGATCGCGGTTATCGGTTATGGGTCACGTTGTTGCTCCACCGCCCTCGGTCCCCAAAATAGCTCTCTGTGATCTCTGGTCGAGGTAGAGGGCGCTTCTGGTGACGACGGTGGTGACTGCACGGTAAGAACCTGTGGGACTGCCAAAATTTCCTACTCCTGGATGTACCTACAAGGGGAGGCGGGAATCCGGTGGACTTCATATTCTGGAAGGATGAGGCTAACACACCTTGTTCCTGTCCGGATCCATGACATAGAGGACCGAGGGGAGCGTTCCACTGCCAAATCGTATTCTACTTCAGAATCCGAGAAGTGGTCCGGTTTGATCTCCATCCAGGCCTTCCCATTATTCTTCTTGTGGCAGCGACGACCCACCCTCATTCCCCTAGGTATCTCCTCAAGACAAGGAGGATTCCCGACATGTAGTCTTGGGGCCGCGCTGGTGCCAGGGCAGAGAGGACTTCCACTTGAGACAGCCGAGGTGCGAGGAGCACCAGGAAAAATGTCAATGGGGGCATGGGGAGGACCTCCATGAACAACACCAGAGTGGGATAAACCTCCGTCGGAACTAGCGGGATCATGGGGAGGACCTCCATGATTGGTGCTAGTGGAGTGAGGCTGACCTCCACCCCTTTGGTTTCCAGGGCGAGGAGGACCTTTTCCAGTTGTGGAGAGAATGTAGGGAGGATACCCATGTTAGAGAGGGAACGGATGGGCAATGCCTTCACATCGACGGTCAGGGGTATGAGGCAAAATTCCATACCCGATGTCGTGGGCATGGGGGAGGCTTCCGCGCCAAGTGTCACTACTGTGGGGTAGGCCTTCATTCGGGTCAGGGGTAGCACAGGGCATACCTCCATGACTAGCTTCGGAATGGGGAAGACCCATGCTCTGTGGAATAGTGGTACAGGGAGGACATACGTACGGGGTGACATCACTACGGGTTGGTTCGCAGTGATCACCACTCATGCCTACGACCCGGGGAATCGAGCCAGCCTACCCGTGGAGCAGTTGGGGCCTCGATCCTAGTTGGGAATAGGAGCGCCCTTGCTCAGTGTGGGCAGGGACTTTATGTTATGTGTCAGTGGTGGCTCGGGCCACCGTAGCTGTCGACGTTAACGCCTCTTGGCAGACATCCTCAGCTCGGGCCCGACGCTGGCGTCGGGTCAGGCGAGCCGGTGTGGGTGGTGCAGGTGCATAGCCTACCTGCTCCTTTGGAAAGGCTGGGTGGTGGCCTTGACGTGGCCAAGTGGGGGCCCTTTCTTGGAGTCCTTTGATCGTGACTCTGACTGGGTTGAGCCAGATGTCACCCACCTCATCAGTGTAAGGCAGGGAGTCATCAAGTCGTTCCAGGGACAGGCTCCTGAAACGATTGAATGTTGGGGTGGGGACCAGGGGCTCCCTGCGTAGCCCTCGATGATGTCGTTGACGGCAAGGCCTGGATGCCTCCAGGTCTAGGTGGGCCATATACCGGGTTAGGAATATTCCCTCCTCCTCGTAACGGCGTACGAGGTCATTAATCACCCTTCATTGGATGACTTATGATGGGGAGATGGGGAGTGGGCACCCCATGTTCGTGGATACAGACACCATTGTGGTAGCAGTGGAGCCACGCAGAGCAGCTGCACTAGTGTTTCCCATACCCCTGCGTAGGCGGGTGGGTGATGATAGTGTCCCTGTAGTAGAAACCTGATTCCTGGGAATTAGGGAGACTAACTAATTAGCACTGTGAGGAAAACAAATCGACAACCAGTTCCCCAGGGCCATCCAGTCTTCTATAGCCAGTAAGAGGGATCCACGTTGACAACATTGTAGAATGGAATTCCCAAAGTTTTACTGCCTCAACATCTGGTGAGTTTCATGTCAGGACTTCTATTTTCTTGGCAGGACCCGACGCCAAATATCTGGATCTGGTGACACGTTAATCTACGGATTTCTCGAGCACTACTTGTCTCCATATTGAGGAGAATAATTTCATGTCGGGTTCACCATTTCTATTTCCGAAACATTCATTGGGGCGCGCATTTCTGTATGCTTGGTTGCGACAGGTGCGGCTCTTTGTTGCCCCGCATTCCCAATTTCCAAGGGCGGGCGACATTCGCTCCTTATTCAAGGATGTCTGCTCCTTGATCAAAACTAGGATGATGGGATGTCGATTCTTCCTTCTATGGATTAATCTTTGGAACTCATCACCTAGTCTGGGTCTCCCTCATAGATTTAATAATTTTTTTGTGAAACTCTTCCCAGTTCCATGTTTCCATGGATGCCAGTTAATTACACTGCTTCTGTCAGGACATTCCAAGGGGTCCGGTCAAGGCATCAACCTTTAGTTGGGGGAGTATTCATGTCGAGGCATCCCTAACACGTCTGAACGATGGGGAATTGGCATATCTGTCTTTTGTCCTTTATTATAGGGCTTCTGGAGGGCATGGAAGCCCAAGGAATCCCACATCGAGCATGGGGAATCATATGCTATAGGCATGTATCTGAGGTTTTCCTCATCTTCTTGTGCTTAACACGGGGTATGCCGCAAGTTTAACCTCCAGTGGGGATGGATCAGACTTATCAGAACACGGATGAAGGTGGATCAGATTAATGAACCCCCTTGAGGGAACACCGACATCGGAGCCAGCTCATGGGCGTCTTCCCGAATTCTGTGGAGGGGAATGGGGTGGCATGATCTCACCGGGATGTGGCGGCCTGGGTAAGAATCAGAATGATTGATGAAAAAGTTACACAGAGTGGAGGGGGAATGAAATGGGACCCTCATGGAGATGAGGGTAGTGATGGGTTTGAGTCTCGAAGAGGCTTCCTATGTCACAACCCGTCCTCGGGGCCCGTTCCATGACTACACCAAGCCCTCCTTCCATAGGCCATGGGCTGGTGACTAGCACCAAGGCATAATTCCCGGTAAAAAGGGAAGGCATTTCCATTGTAAAGTAAACAAACACCACAGAGCAAGCAAGCAGAAGTAAACACTAAGTATAAACTGGATACAACTGTAAGTGTGGAAAAAGTAAGTGGGCCAGAATACAAACCCAAACTGAAAGTAAAGTACAACTGAAAAGGAGAGTACAAAAACTGAAAAGTAAAGCCGAAGCCTCGATCCGTCCACTAGAAGTCCCACCTAAAGGGTGGGTAAAGATAGCCTCCATAGCTCCCCGAGTCCAGCCGTCCGCTCCGTGTACGTCCTGCCCAATGGTCCACCTCCAGGTACCGACCTACTCTGCAAGCCTCAACCACGATCAGTGTTGTCCGTCATCTACAACCAAAACAACGTAGTGCGGGCATAGCCCGTGCAGGGGTGAGTATACGCTACTCAGTAGGGACCCTAAGACCCCCGAAGGTCTCCCAGAATCCACAAAAGATAATCCACAAAGGAAAGATACAATCACGAAGTAACATCCAACACTACTTAGGTATATTCCCATACATATACCTAAGCCATCAATTCGCTTTTGACTCCAACATCCGAGCCCAAGTTCGATCACATCCACACAGGATAGCACAACACAATCCACATAGGAAAGAAAAACAAAATTCAGCTCACGCAGGTATACTTCTTCGTAAGATGATAGAGATTATCAGATATTTCCACTGATTCATCTAAGTCATCGGACCCACATAGGATCGATAGGTACAAACCCCATAAATGACCCACAAAGGATCTGACCCACACAGGATCGATAGGTAACTAACCCCCGAAATGAACCACACAGGATCGGACCCACACAGGATTTGTAGGCACCGGCCCACACAGGACCGCTGAGCGCTGACCCACACAGGATATTACCCACACATGATCGGTATCACAGATCCACGTAGGATCGCTGAGTGTTGTAGTCATCGTCGTCGAATCCACAGAGGATTTCTGCACAGTCGTCATCGTCGTCGCATTCGCTGCCAGCTCTAGGGTTCCCGCACACAGAAAGCTCGTTCGGGAGGGTCTGCTCCATGAGCCGAGGGGCTGATACATCAACTAACAAATAGTCAGGAGTTGATGTATCCAAAAGTTCTGTATCGTCAACAGGAACTCAACGTCACAGACAGCGCGTCAATCGGACGCCCGGTCTGAGAGTTATTGGCTTTTTCATCCCAGGGGCCCGGTTGGTTTTTACTTCAAAACCAACCTGAACATACCCCACCTATGTCCAAACCTCAATCAGAGTAAGCCAAAAGGTCCGTCTCTCTAAGAGGAATCCAACAAAGTCGACGGTACATCAATCGGACGTCCGGAGCTCAAGTTATAAGTGTTTCCACTCCGAGGGCCTTGTTGGTTTCGGGTACGAACCAATCCGGCCAAACCCAAAGTTCTCCGAAAACCTGAGTGAAATATCCCGAAAAGACCGTCTCGATCCAAGGATCACATCGTAGCTAACGGTGCGTCGATCGGAGGTCTGAAGCCCATGTTATGGGTAGAATACTGCAAGAGGTTCGGTATTAGGGGGTTTGGGCCCAGTCCGACCCGACCCGATACCACCAGGGTCGGCCCGAACCGGGTCGACCTGAACTGGGTCCGGGATTAGCCTGCTTGGGCACGGCTCGGCCCGGCTGGTGCGGCTCGGCCAGGCCTGGCGGTCCGGCCTGGGCAGCTGGCCCGGCGCGCTGGCGCCAGCCAGGTGGCTCGGCCGTTTCGGCCGAGCGAAGAGGTGCGGGGGGGAATCGACCGTCCACGTAGGACCCGCTCCTATCGATCCTAAATCTCCACTGGGGACTCCGTAAAAGTCTCCCCATCATCAACGTCCATCTCCCCATGGTCAATGATATGCATCGGGTCATGCATGTATCTCCTCAGCTGAGATACGTTGAAGACGTCATGCACCCAGTGCAACTGAGGTGGTTGAGTCAGGCGATAAGCCACCTCGACACTCCTGCTAAGGACCTGGAATGGTCCAATGAAGCGTAGAGACAACTTGCCGCCTTGGCCAAATCTCTGTAATCCACGTCGAGGTGAGACCCACAAGAAGACGTGGTCACTATCATAAGACTCTAGTGGCCTCTGCCTCCTGTCAGCATAAGACTTATGCCGGCTCTGAGCAATCCTCATCCACTCCTGGATGACCTGGACCTTCTCTGTCGTGGCCAGGACCATCTCCGGTCCCACAAGTGTTGACTCCCCAGGGTCTGTCCAGCACAGAGGAGATCTGCAAGGTCATCCGTACAACACCTCGTATGGTGCCAACCCGATGGTGGAGTGGTAGCTGTTGTTGTACGCGAACTCCACCAAAGGTTGGTGGTTCTCCAAGCTGCGACCAAAGTCGAGGAAACATGCATGGAGCATGTCCTCGAGATTCTGAATGGTCCTCTCCGTCTGACCATCTGTCTGAGGGTGAAAGGCGGTGCTCAGACGTAGCTGCATCCCGAACACCTCCTGCAACCCCTTCCAAAGCCGGGAAGTAAAGCGAGTATCTCGATCGGAGATGATAGATAATGGAACACCATGAAGCTGTACAATCTCTTGAACGTAGAGACGTCCCAAGATCTCCACTAAGCCCTACTCTTTGATGGGTAAGAAGTGAGCCGACTTGGTGAGTCAGTCGACAGTCACCCAAATGGAGTCGTGACCTCTGGAAGTGCGTGGAAGTCCAGTCACGAAGTCCATATATATCCCGTCCAACTTACACTCCGGGACATCCAAGGGATGTATCAAGCCTGCTGGTACCTGGTGCTCTACCTTCACCTGCTAGCTGATGAGGCATCGAGAAACGAACTCTACCACAGCCTTCTTCATGCCCAGCCACCAGTGCTGTCGTCCGAGATCCTGGTACATCTTCGCCACTCCAGGATGTACCGCAAAAGGGGAAGTGTGAAACTCTCTCAGCACCTCCTCTCGTAAAGCAACTGGTACCAATGTAATTACTCTAAAAAGGATGTCGTTCTCTCCTCCTAAAGAGAAACCATCAAGTGCCTCTCCTGAGGATATCTGCGCATGTCGCGTCTCACAGTCAGTGTCCCCACGCTGTGCCTCTCTGACCCACTGCAGTAGTGGAGGAGTGACTGTGAGTGACTGAAGGATGGCTGCTCAATCTCTATGTACGAAGGATATCTTCAAAGCGTCTAGCTGCTCTGTCACCTCCCCAAGTTTCTGAATTCTCGTCCTCCTGCTGAGTGCATCGGCTACCATGTTCCCTTTTCCAGTAGTATAGACTATCTCAAATTCATAGACCTGGAGGAACTTGAGCCATCGCCACTGTCTCAGGTTCATGTCCTTCTGCGAGAAGATATACTGAGACTCTGATGGTCAGAATAGACTATAAAGCGCTCTCCCATCAGATAGTGTCTCCATGTCTTCAGAGCGAAGACCACTACTGCTAACTCCAGGTCATGGGTAGTGTAGTTCTTCTCATGCAGCCTCAACTGATGTAATCCATAGGAGATCACTGCCCTCTCCTGCATCAAGACACATTTGATTCCGGTCCCTGGTGAATTTCAGTAGACTACGTACCCTACTCCCTCCTCCGGAAACCTCAAGATAGGTGCGCTTTTCAATCTTTGTCTCAGCTCCTGGAAGCTCTGCTGACATCTGTCTGACCACACAAAGGGTTTCCCCTTCTTCATCAAAGCTGAGAGTGGTTCCGCAACTCTAGAAAAGTCTAGCACAAATCTTCGGTAGTATCCAGCTAGTCCCAAGAAACTCTACACCTCCGTCACGCTCTTGGGTGGCTCCCAAGATAGTACTGCCTCGATCTTCGTAGGATCCACCACAACTCCCGTCTTAGAGATGATGTGTCCCATGAAGTGGACCTCGCATATCCAGAACTTACACTTCGAGAGATTACCATAAAGCTGGTGCTCTCGGAGTGTGTCTAGTATAACCCGCAAGTGGTAGGCATGCTCCTCTTCAGTCGTCGAGTATATCAAAATGTCGTCAATGAAGACCATGACAAATCGATTGAGGTATGGCTGAAAGATCTTGTTCATGAGGCCCATGGACACTTCTGGAGCATTGGTTACGCCGAATGGCATATCCCAGAACTCATAGTGGCCATACCGACATCTGAAGGCCGTCTTCTGCACATCCTTGTCACGAACTCTGAGCTGATGATAGCTTGACCTAAGGTCTATCTTCAAGAACCACCGGGCTCCCTTGAGCTGATAGAAGGGGTCATCAATCCTCGATAGCAGATACTTGTTCCTCACTATCACCTAGTTCAGGTGAATATAGTCGACACCAAGTCACAATCTCTCGTCCACCTTCTTGGCGAACAATATCGGGGAAGGCCAGGGTGAAACACTAGATCGGATGAATCCCTTTCCCTGCAAGTCCTCCAACTATACCCGTAGTTCTCGAAGCTCAGTGGGGGCCATCAGATACACTGTAGTGGATATCGGGGTTGTCCCGGGGTACAGGTCAATATAAAAGTCTACCTATCTGCGAGGAGGTAGGCCTGAAACGTTGTCGGGGAAAACGTCTGCATACTGATCCACCACTACAGGAAAACTATGATTCCGCACATCAACCGCTCCTAGGATGCGGCTAGCCAACTGATGAGTGATGGGTTGTCCTCTCCTCTTCCAGAGTCCCTCCTGTGCTGTGAAGGCTCCCTTCTCACCGGTGAAGGAGAACCTGCACCCATCAGTGCGTACACACCGCACCTTGCACCTAATACAGTCAATCTGAGCATGGACTATAGATAACCAATCCATTCCCAAGATGACGTCATAAGGCCTCGATTCCGCTACAAGAAGATCCCAGTCGAAGCTCTCACCTCCTAGAGTAAGCTCACACTGCCGGCACCAGTGCATAATTGTCGATTCGTCTCCCATAGGAGTCTCTAGCCATAAGGATCGAGCCAGGGGCTCCGTCAGAATCTCCGAGATCTGAACAAGGGAAGCAGCTATGAAAGAATAACTTGATCATGTGTCTATAAGAACTACAGTAAGGGTGGAATAGACACAGATAGTACCTCGAATCATCTCGGGCGTGCTATGGTCGTAGGCCTCCACTGCCTGAAGATGTGCTTGTCTCTGCTCGCCAGCTCCCTATGGTCGGGGTGGACCTCCTGGTGGTTGTGGTGGTAGAGCCTCAAAGCATTGCCAACCACCTGTTGCTTGGCCAACTCCTCTGCCTCGTCCGCCAGCTCCCTGCGGACTGCCACGATCGACCCTCTACCTCTACCTGGGTGGCCCCTCAACCATCTGCTGCTCCTCGGCATGGCGGGTCGGGCAGTCAAGAGCCATGTGGCCCTGCCCGCCGCATGTGTAGCACTGTCTGCCTCTCGAAAGACTGGCTCCGCGCTGTGTCCCCCGCACTGCTGAGCCAGTGTCCTAAGGTCATCTGCCTGAGGGTCTGGTCTGCCTGGACCCATGAGTCATCCGTCGACTTCCTGCTGCAAAAGACTCTACTACGTGCCGCCCTGCGGTAGGTCTCACTGCTGAAATAGGCTCAGCAAGGAAGCTCTCGATGAGAAGGGCTCGCTCCAGTACTCCTGCCTATGTCGGAATGCTGAGGGAGATCAGCGATGCCCTGATATCAGGAATCAATCCCTGCTCAAATTTCCGGGCCCGGAAGAATGGGTCTCATACCATGTTTGTCGAGTAGCGCGAGAGATCGGTAAATCTCTCTGAGTACTGGGTGACCGTCAAGCTGCCCTGCCGCAGCTGTAAATGCTCTTGGATGCGCACATCACAGAGGGTGGCTGGGACAAACTCCGAGCGGAAGAGGCTCTCAAAGTCCGTCCAGAGGAGAGATGCCTCGTCATGCACCTGGAGCATCAAGCTCCACCATCTGCCTGCTGCCGCATGCAGGTGTCTCGCTGCGAGGATCACCATCAGGTCTGCTGGTGTCCTCACAAACATGAAAACTCATACAACTACCTCCAGCCAATCCTCGGCGGCCAGAGGGTCCATCTCCCCGCGGAACCTAGGCGGTCGCTGACACTGAAACTCATGTAGTGCACTAAGGCGACGTGCATCATCAACGGCTGGGGCTGGTAGCATCGGTGGCTCGGCGGGTAGAGGTACCGCCGGTGCCTCTGTTTTCAAAGGTCCCTATACCAAGGCCTCATCGCTCGGTGGGCTGTCATCACGCACAACGCTTGGAACCCTAGCTGGCTGCCGTCGTGGGTCCATCCGGAAAGGAGACAGGTCCACCACAGTTAGAAAAGTATACCTTGTGAGCTGACACAAAGTAATCATAAAGAAAACATGAAACACACATGAAATCAATGTTTTCGTGCATTAAGTCAGAAATCAGAAGTCAGGGTCCTGGTGTACGGATAATTCGTCCATCGCACCAACACTGGACTCCCTGTACTGATAACCACACTCAATACTCTTAACACTATTGTTTCACTTATAAAAAGATCAGATTCTTGAGTTCTGTGGTAGAACTGAACTCCTCTTATACCAATTTGTCACGACCCGTCCTCGAGGCCTGTGTTGTGACTACCCCAAGCCCTCCTTCCATAGGCTAGGGGCTGGCGACTAGAACCAAGGCGTAATTCCCGGTAAAAAGGGAAGGTATTGCCTTTGTAATGTAAACAAACACCATAGAGAAAGCATGCAGATGTAAACACTAAGTAAAAACTGGATACAACAGTAAGTGTGGAAAAGGTATGTGGGCTAGAATACAAACCCAAACTGAAAGTAAAGTACAACTGAAAAGGAGAGTACAGCAACTGAAAAGTAATGCCGCAGCCTTGAGCCGTACACTGGAAGTCCCACCTGAAGGGTGGGTACAGATAGCCTCCACAACTCCCCGGGTCTAGCCATCCACTCCGTGTACATCCCGCCCAATGGTCCACCTCTAGGTACCGACCTACTCCGCAAGCCTCAACCACGATCAGCGTTGTCTGTTGTCTGCAACCAACACAATTTAGTGTGGGCATAGCCCGTGTAGGGATGAGTATAAGCTACTCAGTAGGGACCCCGAGACCCCTGAAGGTCTCCCAGAATCCACAAAGGATAATCCACAAAGTAAAGATACAATCACGAAGTAACATCCAACACTACTTAGATATATTCTCATACATATACCTAAATCATCAATTCTCGTTCGACTCCAACATCCGAGCCCGAGTTCGATCACATCCACACAGGATAGCACAACACAATCCTCATAGGAATGAAAAACAAGATTCATCTCACACAGGTATACTTATTCGTAAGATGATAGAGATGATCAGATATTTCCATTGATTCATCTAAGTCATCGGACCCACACAGGATCTATAGGTACTAACCCCCGCAATGAACCACAAAGGATCTGACCCACACAAGATCGATAGGTAACTAACCCCCGCAATGACCCACACAGGATCAGACCCACAGAGGATCTGTAGGCACTGACCCACATAGGACCGCTAAGCACTGACCCACATAGGATCTGAACCACATAGGATCGGTAGAAATGATACACGTAGGATCGCTGAGTGCTTTAGTCGTCACCGTCGAATCCATGGAGGATTTCTGCACAATCGTCATCGTCGTCGTAGTCGCAGCCAACTCTAGGGTTCCCGCACACAGAAAGCTTGTTCGGGAGGGTCCGGTCCACGAGCCGAGGGGCTGATACATCAACTGACACATAGTCCGGAGTTGATGTATCCAAAAGTTTTGTATCGTCAACAGGAACTCAACGTCGCAGACGGCACATCAATCGGATGCCCGGTCTGAGAGTTATTGGTGTTTTCGTCCCAGGAGCCCAGTTGATTTTTAAGTCAAAACCAACCCGATTGTACTCCACCTGCGTCCAAACCTTAATCGGAGTAAGCCAAAAGGTCCATCTCACTAAAAGGAATCCAAAAAAGTCGACGACACGTCAATCGGACGTCCGGAGCTCAAGTTATAAGTGTTTCCGCTCCGAGGGCCCGGTTGGTTTTGTGTACGAACCAACCTGGCTGAACCCAAAGTTCTCTGAAACCCTATGTGTAATATACCGACAAGACTGTCTCGATCCAAGGATCACATCGCAGCTGACGATGTGTCCATCGGAGTTCTGCAGCCCAAGTTATGGGTAGAAGACTGAAAGAGGTTCGATATTAGGGGGTTCGGGCCCGGTCCGACCAAGCCCGATACCCCCAGGGTCGGCCCGAACAAGGTCAACCTGAACCAGGTTCGGGTCCGACCGGCTGGGGCGTGGCCCGGCCCATTTGGCGAGGCCCGGCCCGGCCTGGGCAGCTCAGCCTGGCGGTCCGGCTTAGGAAGCCGGCCCGGCGCGCTGGCGCCAGCCGGGTGGCTCGACCGTTTCAGCCGAACGAAGAGGCGTGGGGGGGGGGGGGGGCTTCCCCCTGCTTTTTGTAACCGCGGCCCCATGTGGGGGCTGAGTTTTTGGCCAAACGGGGGTTACGGACCCTCGGATTTCCCCCTGACCGGCCGGCCAGCTCCGGCCGGCCGGCTGCTGCCACCATCGGACCAGCGCTGGCCGGTCCCCCTGCTCCGACGTCGGCAGCCCGGAACCGGCCGCCGGTCTCCCCGCTCTGCCGCGACCCCACTCCGGCCACGACGCTTTTTTAGTTCTTCGGCCTAGCGCGACTGTGTCACGTCTTTGGTTCGTCTCCAACGGCGTGGCGCGACGGCACCGCTTCTTCCCCTTTCTTTAATATTTCTGCATGGTGCTTCGGCACCGCGTTTCCTTCTTCGTGCCGCAAACAACATCAAACAACCCAAGGGGAGCGGAGGGTCGGCCGTGTTCATGTGGTCTGACCCCCTCCCGTTATTGCGGTATCATGCGGCTCCAACAGAAATGAAGAAAGGCAATAGAAGAATTCACGAACAACAATTAAAATAAATCCCTACCTCGTCGAATTCGACGAGCGAGGATTCGTCACGGAAAATGACCGTCGTGGAAGAAGGCTTCGCGTAGGGAGGATTGTCGCATCATGGAGAAGGAACATCATGGATGAAGCATCGCGGAATAAGGAACGTCATAGAATAAGCGTCGCTTCGTCAATCTCCGAGGATCCGGCGTTCTTCGCGTTCTTCGTCGAGGAGGAAGAACTTCACGACATGAGAGAATTCTCCCCAAACCCTCTTGCACAACCCACCCCTAATAAAATAATAGTTATCTTATTTTATTAATTCACAAGACAAAGTTTGAAATTCCAAAATAAATAATCAATTAAAATAATTAATTTAAATGATTTAACCGCCCAAATTAATGAGGCGTTTATTAACCAGAGAAATGCATGGGTTGACTTCATTAAAAAGGGGGTGCGGGTGCGTTTCTTAATTAAAGGAGGGGGTTGAAAAAGGTGGGGCACATGTGGGCCCCACCCCACAAATGTCCTACCTAGTGGTGTAGGATATTGTGGGTCCCACTTTAACCCCTTAACTTAGGTTAAACAACTTAAATAAAATAAATGGTGCGACCAATTTATTATATTCATTTACATAACCCAAAAATTTAAAAACCACACCCAAGAAAACACAACTCCAGAAAAGGTGTTTCTAAGC
The DNA here is from genome assembly GCA_963277665.1 of Viscum album. Taxonomy (NCBI): domain Eukaryota; kingdom Viridiplantae; phylum Streptophyta; class Magnoliopsida; order Santalales; family Viscaceae; genus Viscum; species Viscum album. The sequence goes on along the minus strand of OY728120.1, from coordinate 1,058,706,680 downwards.
AATTACCGGCGCTGTGATTCCAATGTTGCCCTTGGAATCCGATTCCGAGCACCGGTTCAAAAGTTAGAAAAACCTGCTAATTCGTTCACTAAACGTACCCGAGCTAAACTTTGGAAAATGATTCTGGGCACACCGGGACTCGGAATCAGGTGCCTTCAGAAACTGCATTCTTGTAAAATTCCCAAGAAAATTATGAAAAAAATTCCCTTGAATTTGATGGGTCTTTACATCCTACGTATTCCCATGGCATGGAATCAAAGTCTGCATAGTTCAGTTTGTGAGAACCGATGTGAAGGGGGTAAGGATGACCAATAGGTGATGGGACTGAACCTCAAGGAGGTTTCCTATGTACCATGCCTTGACAAGTATCAATGTCCACATAGTTCAGGATGGGGCACCGGTGAACCGATGTGAAGAAGGACATTGGTCCAATGGGTGTTGGGCTTGAACCTCATGAGGTTTCCTACATACGATGTCTTGACATGGATCAAATTCATCGTAGTTCGGGTGGTGAAGGGGTTATTGAACTGATATAAAGGGGTGTCAGAGCAACTGGATGGTGGGGTCACAACAGCGTACCCCTGGATTGGGATGCAATTTAACATCATGTGATACGAAAGCATGTCGGATAACAGACGTGAATAAGGACCTTGGTCTAGGTGGATGGTGGGCTTGAACCTTGGGGAGGCTTCCTAAGTACCTCGCCTTAGCAAGGATCAAAGTCCACATAGTTCAGGATGGAGTGTGTCCGAGAAACGATGTGAAGGTGAACTCGGGTGTCCACTAGTAGTGGGATTGAACCTCATGAGGCTTCCTACATACAATGCCTTGAAATAGATCAAAGTACCTGTAGTTCAGGCATACAGGTTAACGTCTTGAAGGATGGGGGTAGAGCCTGACGTGAATAAATGGTTGGGTGGTGGGATTGAACCTCATGAGGCTTCTTACGTACCATGTCATGACTTGGATCAAAGTCCTCATAGTTCAGGAAGGATGCGGGTGTCGGAGAGCCGAAGTGAGGAAGGACCTTGGTCCGATCAGTGACAGGCTTGAACCTAAGGTAGGCTTCCTACGTACCATGCCTTGGCATGGATCAAAGTCCTTATAGTTCAGGTATACAGTTTAACGTCATGCGGGACGGGGGAATTTGGGGATTATGCTCTCATCCGGCCCATGGTGGAGTTTGGTGAACCGACGGGAGGGAGGTCGGGATGACCAACGAGTGGTGGGATTGACCCTCCTCAGGCTTCCTACGTACTATGACTTGACATGGATCAAAGTCCTCGTAGTTCAAGAAGGTGTACAGTTTAATGTCATACGGGACATGGTTCAGTGTCATAGTCAATGCTTACTCTAAGCCCACGTGAGTCATGATCGGTGTGAGAAACAAGAGGAGGCAGGGACCTGACGATCATGTCGCGAAGGGTGTGTCCATGGGAAGCGAAGAGGGGCTTACACATTAGGCAGCCCATGGTTCCGAAACTTACTCCAGGATGGAGGCCCGAGGGCGACAAAGCGCAGATGGAGAGGAAAGTGTAACTGAAGGCCCTTATGTCCGTCTCGCCCCTCGGCCCTTGGTACTGGGGAAGTACGGGGGTGCATGGGTGCTACCTCCCATAATAAAGGATAGGTTCTTATGCCAAGATGGTTTCCCTTTTCTGCATATAGGCACCGCCTCATCCAAGAGGATCTCATTCAATGTGAAGAATATTCCACTCTCATTGAGATGAGTGACATAAAGAATGTCTGATCTGGGGGACCCTATGTGCGAATCATAGGGTAAGGTCACCGTTTAACGTCATGTGTGGAGGATGAGGGTACTTGGAAGTTTAACACCCTACAGCTCGAGCGATGTGGGTTTACTTCGCACCCCTAGGACATAAATAACTGGTACCCTCTTCTCCTTGTGGGAGGTAAGGTACCAAAAATGCCATGCTGAAGGGGGGTTGCAGAGCGAACCATTAAGGGGTCTACGTTAGCATGGCTATGCGAAGAAGTAATAGCCATTAGCATGCCTATGCGAAGAAGCATTAGGTGAAGCAATCCTACAGGAAGTATCGTCTGGGGGACTTTGAAGTCACATCGTGCAAACCTGGAGGGTCGCACAGGAAAAGGAATTCCCAAGCAGAGGGGTCCATAGGCAGAGGCCTTAGAGAGCTCAGTTGCTCTGTGTGGTGAAGGGAACTTGAAAAGGAGGGTCCTTCACGAAGTGGGGTGCCTTAGCCTTAGCATGGGGTGGAGGTGCAAGTGGGAGGTGCTTAGTGAGGTGGAAGGGTGTTCGCCGAGCACTACCTCACGGAGCATAGGTGCCTCGCGAAGAAAAGTTCCGCGAAGCAATGTGCTTCGCGAAGTATAGTGATCCTACTTTGGAATGTGGATCACATGTATAGGAGGGGTGTTTCGTGAAGCATAAACACTCCGTGACATCCAAGGTCCCCTTGGGGATCCACTTCCTTTGAGAAATCCCTTAGGCTTCGCGAAAGGCATCCCTCTCAGAAGAGGGGATCAAAACGAGACAATGTGGAGGCTCTTTGCGAAGAAAAAAATACCTCATGGAGCTCATGGTTCACAGATCAAAGGGTGCTTCCTGATTTGGGAGCTAGGAAGCCAAAAGGTCGGATTGTCCGTACGGGGCGTTCAGGGGGATCTTGGTATTTATAGGCAATAGGCGCTGTGAAGCAGAGCTTACGCGGCGTAAAGGGGGATTCGGTTGCTTCGCGGTGGGTCAAGAACATCAATCGAGATCGCGGAAAGGAACCGACTCCTTTGCATCGTGGTGGGCTCACGAACGATAGGGGAGCTCGCTTGGCGTCCTGCCTATGTTGCTTCGCAGCGACCACATTTCTTGGGGGGGCTCCGCGTCATGGATTCGTGAGGTAGTGTTCAAGGCCTTTTTATCTTCTTTATTTTTTTAAAATATTATGGTGCCAACAATGATTTTTACCCATTTTATTTTTTCATTTTCACGGATAAAATTTGATAATGACATCCATACTATGGATTAATTAGAAAACAAAAATGGGGAATAAAAATGGATGCAATTTGTATAACAAACTTCCTGGTTATGTTATATAATGGTCTATATTATTTAAAAATTTATGTATTTTTTTGGACTGTGATATGTATTTTTACACCCATTTTAAAAACACAAGCTCTGATTAATTTTTATTAAAAAAATATTTTTATTTTCTGAATGTGTAATGATGCTGACTTATTTATGTTTTTATCAATATTAGTTCCATATAGAGAAAATTCTTATTACTATATGAGTTTTTGATAATTTATTAGAAAAAAATACAAACATATATTTTAGTTAGATATATTCTTATATAATGAAAAAATTAATCATGGGAATTTATCCATTTTTTAAATTAATTAATTTCCATAAATAATTTTAGGAAAATGAAAAAAACATTAGGTTTTCATTTTTCCCCATTTATGATGTAGCAATGATTTTTCATATTTTAAAATTTTTATTAATTATTTCAAATTTAAATAAAAATAAAATGAATATGTCATTTAATTCAAATGGGAATGTGATATTAATTTACTATTAAATGGAAAAATGTTAATAAAAACATACTCAAATTTTAATAATGATATTTAATGATCTATTAAACCACAATCCAATTTTAGATTTTAGTTACAACCATGAACTTTCTATGCACAAATTTTCTTTATAAAGATAATTAAAATAGTAATTGTTGATTATTAAGTAAATAATATGATCATTAAGATTGTCTCTTCTGTTCATGATATGACGATTGATTCACGATGAATACAAATAGGTCAAATTTCTTAAAAAAATTCATATTAAACACATCAATACCAATATGATACTTTAATAATATTGTTTCATCAATTTTACACCTATTTTGTATTATACTAAAAATTATTCTTATGTAGTTTTATCCTTATAAATGTAGTTTTTGGGAAGTGTGATCCTGAGTATCAGAAAGGATGTGTATGGACTTTTTTTGAATTGTTTTATAAAATTTTAAAAATGTTAAGGTTTATTTTTCTTCTAAAAATATGAGATTTGAAATCCGGGGTTTTTTCTAATGCATTAAAAATTATCCAATCATGAGGATTTTGTGATATCAAAATAAGATACTTGGTGATGCTAGTATAAGTTGATGTCCATAGTTAAACTCTTTTTGTGCCAATTTCTGGATGTTTGTTGAGTGTTATTTGTGGTGTCTAAACATTAAAAAATCCCCCCACTATTCACGAAGCAACATGTTTATTTTTTATTTCATTCTATGTTAATTTTACTTTATGTAATTAATATTTATTAAAATTTAGTTGTTGGATTTTATAGATTCTATTTTATGGTTTCTATTTTTTAGTTTCAATTTATGATAATTAATAGGATATTTTAAAATAATATGTTGTTATTTTTATTAAAATTGAGTAATATTATTTGGTATTGTGTTTTATAAATTTTATTATATGTTTGTATTTTATTTTTTGTAGATTTATTTTGGTCACATTGGAAATTTTTTTATAGAATTATTATTGCATGATCTTTTCTTTGAAATTTTTTTCAAATTATTTTGAAATTATTTTGATTTATCTTTTAGTATCAATTTTTAAAATTTGTGATAATTTTAAATTTTTTTTAAATCATTATTCAATTAGTTTTAATTTTTTGAAATAATTATTTTCAATTATTTTTATTGAGATATTATTTAATATAACAAAATTATACACACATTTCGAATTACAAGGAAGTTTATAATTTTATAATTTTATTTAATTACTATATTTAATTAAATATAAGAAAATTTAAAATTTTATTTAGAAAAATAGATTTTTTTTAATTAAAATAATTTTTTAATAAAAATATTACCTTAAAATATATTCATTTAATTTTTTTAATTAAAAGTATAGTGCTCGTTTCACGTTATTATATTTATGCCACAGTAAATGCAGAAATTTTTGGAGAGTACAATGACATGTGCATAAGTGAAATAGTGTGTTCCATTATGCACTATTAATTAATATATTAATATATTATTGTATCTTAATTATATATATATATAAAGAAAAATAATTAAATAAAATTAGGTGTGATCAGTGAACACTAATTAAATAATGTCTTGCGAAGGGCATGGTGTGGTGTAGATATTCAAAAATATTATCAATGTAGAAAGGTGTAATTTTTACTCCATTTTGACCTGACTGTTTCTCAAAAAATCATCATTCTCTTCCTCCTCTCTAGGGAGCTCAAACCTGATGTTTTTGGAAGTTATTATTGGATTAACCTTATTCATTTCAAGTTATTCCAATTGGTCTTTTTTTATTAATACTTTAGAGGTGTGTGGATTCACTCCCACAACTATTTTATCATGATATCTAAGGATTATGATATCTAATGTATTCAACTTTTATTTCAAATGAAATATTTTAAAAATCATTTAAAATTTCAGGCTTGTTAAATGGTTTTTAAAAAAGAAAATTTAGTATATGAAAACTGGTTATAAGCATGTGTGATTGTACATTCCTAGTCACAAAAAATCTCAAGTCATCCCTCCCTCAGTCACCCGACAAGACCTAATATAATGACAGAACATAGTTATCAATCCCCATAGGGTGACGCGTGTACATTTTCATCAATCAATCACTACTTGGGAATGAATTAAACCATAAAATTTAATAAATAGGTGTTATAAATTCTAATAAAATTACATCACGACCTGTCTATAAGTCATATATACATTCCTAATTAAAAGTATACATAAATAAGATACAAAATTAGTAAACAAAAAAAATAAAATAAAAATAAATAATTATCTCTCCCCTCTCTCTTATCACTCAATCTACCAAGAAAACTAAATATTCTTGTGCTCCCATCCTCTTATATATATCTCTAAATTCCATCTATATGATGTAGTAAAATGCATTCATGGATTATGTAAAAAAGGGGACTAAAAATAAATTGTTTGGAATACTTTAATAGACTATCCACTACAACCCATAGTCACTCTCCATACAAACTGGAACATCAATCACTAAGAGAGTTATCGTGTGATGATCTTAAATTAAAAATAAATATATAATAGAAATGAGAATTGAAACTCCATGTATTCTACCACCATCTTTTCCAAATTCTTACCATTTATTTAATGATCCTTTATCATCCAAGTTTTATAATAAAAATAGAAATAGGTTTTTCATTTTTAATTATATTTAAAAAAATAAAACATCACCGACATTTAAAAAATATATTTTATAATCCAATAAACTTTTGAATAAAAAATAATAATAATTATTAGTATAATATCACAACTTAAATATATTTTAAGGAAAACCGTTTTTGAAAATTTAATAGACAAGAATGAGTCAAAAGTAAAAAAATACTATAAACCATGGAAACATATTTAGTCATTTATAGTTAGTGGAAAACATAGGTCCTCATATTAACTTGTGATCAAACAGTCAACACATATATATGCACAAACCACTTAGCAGGTTATTCCTTGGCCAGGAAGTATGGATCCTCCCATTTAATGAAACTACATCCAACTGACTACTATGTATTGCATGTCATGGACTAGTGGTGTGTTTCCACCCATTATAAGATACCATAACCTTTTTCAAAATTTTCATTAGTTAGTATTATATATTGAAAAATAAGATGCCTAATAGTATTCTTCACCCCTTAGGTAATTGTGTTCCCGTGTGTGCTTTCAATTTAAAAAAAACTATGTTAACAAAGGAACTTATTCCACTTAAAACCATGTTCTCATAAAAACAAAAAAACCATTTGAGAATAACCACAACACTTTTACAATTTATCATTGAATCTTTAGTAAAATATCTTTCATTAATTGAGATACCCTTTTCGAAAAATAATAGAAAAAATAGGACATGTCAATCAGGAATATGCAATTTATTTTGAAAATCCAATTAAATACTAGTTTGAAAATGTTTTTGAAAACCAATTTTAAATTCATAAGTCTTCCTCATCATTTGGAACATATACAATTGCACGCAGAAACACAATCACATACTGATATATATATTATTCCCAAAATTCACATGGTTCCATGTCGATTTATAAATTTCTATATATATATATATACTCATGTATATGAGCATGACCATCAAATACCTAATAAGGTAATTTAGAATCTAATATTTATTTTACAGAAACCATTCATGAAACAATGTAGAAATAATTTTCAATATATATATATTTACTCCTCCATATGGACATGTACAAAAACTATTCTTCAAATATATGCAATAGCACACACACACACATACACACACATATATATATATAATAATTTAAAATGAATAACAAAAAAATTTTCCAAAATAAATTACAATTGAAATAAATAATGCTCAAGAAAATATATTTAATAATTCATATAAGTATTATATAAAACTCAATAGATATTAAAATTACAAATCTCACTTTAGAATCTATAAAACAAATTGAGCAATGGATGAACATGTTTTTTAAAAGAACAGGCAACCAGAGGGAGAATATATGGAAAACCAAGAAAGAACATAATTTAGACCATTTTTTATAAAAAATCATATTAAAAATATTAAAAATAAAAAAATATTAATTCAAAATACAAGAAGTTAAATTCTCCAAAATTAAAGAGTGGATCATGGGGAAAAACTCTGAAGAATAATAATAGATGGTAGAAATTATTTATGAATATATAGAGAATGGACTTAAGAGTAATCCACATTAAGAAAACCAAAACCAAAATACGAAATAAAAAATCATCCAAACCTATCCTCTATGGTTTATCCCACAAACAACGCACCAAGGGGGAAGTATGGGGAGGGAGTAAAATATAATAAGAATAATATAGAGAGGATTAAATACCAACCTATGATGATTTCACACCAAATTATAATGAAAAAAGGTGGATAATAGAGTCCAAGTGTTAGGGGTTGCATGCTCTTAGGATTTCTGGATAGGGGGTGTGCATCACATAAAATGGGAACAATGAGAAAAAAATCAAGGAATATTTAAGGTTATTTTGAGAATTTTAAAAATTATAATGTCCATGGAGAGTCATGAAGTTTGGAAACATGCTTGACCCAACCATGAATTTTCCATGTGACTGACAATATACATTTGAGACACCTACCCGGTTGAATCACATGGTTTAGAAAACGATTCTCCAACTATGAAAAAACTATCTTCTATAAAATAGTCCACCCACATGGTTTCCACACAGTTTCCCCAACAATGAATCTAGTATGTGTGACACATATATGGATTAATTTTTTTATAATTTTCTTATCTATATGGCATAGAACATAAAACAATAAATAGAAATAAATAAATAAATAAAATTATTATTAAATGAAGTTCATGGAGTGACATTCATATTGCATTTTATGGAGTCTTATTAACTGAAACATGACTGTCATGATGAAATTGGGGAACCTTGGTTGTTAACCAACCATGAGATGACTTGGATTGCTAGAATGGGGTTCCAGTCCTATGTTTTATCCATTGTAGGAGTTCATATCGATGGGGGATGTATTGGGATTACTATGTGGTTTTCATATGGGCGGGCTCGGGGGAACATCATAGGTTACTTCCACTAGCTTATTTCATTATTTAAATCATATATTATATTTATTATGATACCTTTTGAATAGAATATATTTTTAATTATTATGAGATAACATGTTATTATATTTGTGATGTGTGTTGTAAATATTTACTAATTTCTTATTATGTTGTATAGTCACCCATTTATATGCTCCTTGGGTACATATGCTGATGAATTTCATCCTGAATGGTTTTAGGGGAAGGTGTCTTACTTATCTGGAATAGAACCTTAATGCAGTGGTAATGGTTTAGAGTGTTTAGATCATTATGGGAATCATGGGATGAAATATAGTGTAGTTCCACCTAAGAATCATTGAATTATATTAGATTTTTTATTCATGTTGTATTCAATGGTTTACTTTTATGTCTATAGTAACTCTTGTTTTTTTATGTTATGAATATGAGTATTGGATTTCTTTTTCATCATACATCATATAAATTTTCCATGTCATTATCTTTTTTTCTATAGGCAGAGTTCTATATTTGGGTAAATCATATTCCAAAGATGTTTTATTCCCTTGAATTTTATTTATAGCCCTTGATGTTGGGAATACACAATTATAGTTAGTGGAATTATGATCATTTTGAATAAAATTGGTAGGGGTAGAAAATAGTACAAATTGTGGAATACAATATCAAAAATATGAGCATGGTGTGTAATAAGTAAGGAAATAAAGAGGATGATGGTGTCCAACATTATATATAATAGAATGTCATGAATTTATAATTGATGAAAAATAAAAATTTTAAAAAATTCCATCATTTCAGTTGAATTTAGGATTACATTGGTTTATCCACTAAAGCACTCTAAGGGAATTCTATTGAATTGTTGGATATGTGCACTAAGACTATATTAATTAGGTTCATGTATCCTCAAACATGTTTTTATCAATTATGAATGATTTTATTGTTTTGAATATTCAATTTAATAAGATTCAAAGAATTAATGAAATTGGGAAAAAATATTAGAGATACATTGATCATGAAAGGATGGGGTCAAGCCCCTTTATAAAATAATAGAAAAAAGAGGAAAGGAAAAATTAGAGGTTGTAAATGGTCTTAACATGGCCACACTGTACCCATTCAAAATAAAAAAATAAAGAACTTTTGAATGTGAATCACAAAAAATAATATGGCCTATTAAAATATTCATAATCTTAAGAATAATAAGACTCATATCCCATGTAACTAAAATTATTATCCTATGGAGTCATCTTTTCTACATTAAATATTGACCAAGTGATCATAGTGGGCCTAATATATGAACAATATTTTATAGACATGGGATTCTTTCTTATAATAGATAAGAAACCCTCAAAATAATATTATTTTATTTCTGAAGTCGTATCCCTATAAGATGAAGAACATTAAGTTGACTTGCCAGCATTTTCTTCGTCATCCTAATCTTAAAATGCTCTCTAATTACCACGAATTCCAAAGGATTTCTTAAGATATTGAACATATTTATGATAGTCAGTACTCTATTGAAAATTAATATTTTAATTATCTAAAATATCTAACTCAGTGGATCGTGTTCCATCACACTTTCCAAAAAGCCAGACCTAAATTTATTTCTAAACATCCTGACCAATAGAATACTACTTGTACTAGGAAAATAATCCTTTATTCCTTACATTATAACACCCCAAAATTATAAAGGGTTAAATGGAGAAATGATATGACTCATGTAAACAAGGTTCTCCTTTATTTTTAGTGTCCTACCTGATTAAAACTTCATAGTTAAGCATGCATATCCTAGAGTACTAATTAGGATGGGTGACCTTCTAAGAAGATTCCATGGGTGTGAGCGAGTGAGGAAAAAGAACACTAAAAAGAAAATGTGTTGTAATGTGGAGAAAATTATTAGTATTATGACTCATTAATGTATTTGGTTATCCCTAGGGTGTACACCATGTGTTTTTGGTGTAATGGTGCTTCCTAGATAGCCAGAACCTCAGATCCAAGTAAAGGATTGGTGTCTATACTCTCAGTAGGTCCCAGTTGTTACATTGTAATTAGAGGAAGGACCCAGTCTTATGTGAGGTGGCACTGCTTGGGATGATATGTAGGTTCCACCATAAGGATGTGTCTACCTAAGGGGCATGGGGTTAATATAACACACCTAAATGATACAGGGATAAATGAATAAATGATATGGCTCATGTCAACAAGGTGCACATTTCCTTTCAAAAGTCTACCTATTTAGATATCAATAGTTATGTGTGTCTAACTTGGAGTAGTTATCAGAATGGATTACCTTCTAGGATGTTTCCCAGGGTATGTGTGAGTGGAAATAACATGTGTTGGACAATTCGAACAATCGTATGACCGGTGACCTGTTTGGGAAGATGGGTGGTCCCTAGGGAGGGGATTGTTTCTCTGCAGGGAAAATAATAATAATTGGTAGGCTAAAACCTCATATTTTCTAGGTGTTATTTCTGAATAATATATGGATTAATTTGGATACCATATGCTGAGAATGTGTGTTATTTTCAGTCCCAATGTTCCCAGAATAAAGGGTCAAAATATATAAAATATATTAAATAACATGCATGTGCAGTTTTCCAGAAAAAATGGAATAACATCTAAAAGGGTTCCCATATTATAAATCTAAGGGAACCATTGAGTTTATAATGAAGGTTCTGACTTATGTTCATCTTAGCCTTATTCTTCATGGGTCATTTGTAGAAAATCCATCATGTGCATGGAAATAAATAAAATAATTGAATAAATTTTTTTATTAAATTTTTCTTAATACATTGATTGATGGTATTTATAAACACTATGATTTACAAATTCAAGGGTTAGACTACTATAAAATGTGTCTATAACAATTCACCTATACCAAACAGTTTATAAAAACCATTTGGATAAATGTGTTATCCCTACTCTTTTAAAGAAATTGTAGTTATACCCTCAATCAAATCTAATTCTATCGCAGTCATACTAATGTGCCTCTCCCACTAAAACTCTCTTATACCCCAAAAATAATCATCTCCCATTAAATCCCACTTCTCTATTGATTATCCATAACACTCATCCCCAACATAAATCTTATCCTCTCCCCAGCAGACCCACTTCTACTTGATTCATCTATCATTCATCAAACTCATCCCACTCAAAGCTGAATCCCTACCTTCATGCACCACTTCCTTCTGATTCCATCATTAAACCTTCATCTTACATCCTCCCTATTAATGTTTAAATCCTTATCAGTTTGTATTAACAATGTTGGGTCTCAAGTTACTTTTCCATGTTTCCATGTGGATTTCTCCTTCCCTGTTTTTATGTTTGGATTGATCATACCCTAGTTCAAGGGGTTGACCAAATGTTTTGTGTTTTATTTGGTTTTTAGGGTTCATAGTAGTTAATTATTGGTTGTTTGTCCATCCACTATATAAGGAAATGCATTCTAGATCATGTGCCATTGATTCAAGGCTGGCTTTCCCATTCCCAAACATCTAATTTTGAAAACATTGATTCCTTTGTTTTTAGAAGTTATGTTTTAATTGTTACATTATTGTTTTAATTAAGGGTATTCAACTTAAAATGTAAAAAAATATGTATTTATTATATTTTTTTTGAAAGTTAGGATTTATAATCTATCAAGGGATAGTCTAAATCTGATTTTGTTTGATTAGTCAAATAGTGAATTTTTGATATTCCTCAAATGGACATTGAAAATAGTATTTTAAATTTACCAATATGATTAGGGTTTCAAAGAAAATTCTCAAAGTTATCACAGAGAAGATAATGTGATACTAAAAATTACAATTATTTTAAAAATATTTCAAGATTTTTTTAAACAAAATTTAAGGGTTTCAAATGGTTTGACCATATTTAGGTCATGAATTAAATTAAAGTGTGATTTTTCAAACCATAGATGTTTTGTGATAAATGTTCATTTCCAAAAAAAAGGATAATTATGGTGTTTTTTAAATCGAATTAAACTTTTTTTTGAAGTGGTTGGTTTTTAAGATATGTTTGAAATGACATTTTTAATGATTTAAATAAATGGGTAATGTAGCTCAGAATCATGAATGTTATGTTTTTAATGGCATGTTTAGAACTTTAATTTATTTTATGAAGTGTACATTTCACTAATTAATCCCATGTGACTATTTTACCCTTTCCCTATTTGTAATGGTATTTATTCATATGATGAGATAACCGAGTTTTGATCATTGATTTTCTAACGGACGTCTCTAATTACAAGTAGTAGTTTAGTTTTGACTGCTTCAATTTATAAACACCATAATATCCACCCTTATTCATATTTATAATATTTACTGTTCTTTATTGTATAATAATTTTATAAATTTTATTATTTTCTCTAAATAGTGATTTTATGATTCATCACATATTTCACAAAAATTGATATCTTTTGGATTCAAATAGACTCACTATCAGCATCACCAAGGGGATCATTTAACAAAAATAAAATATACAAAAATATTTTCCATAACTACTCTAATATCATGATCTTTTGATTTATTTCAATTAATTCATACATTCTTTAAATTATTATACACTATCAGTTAATACTATATATTATTATATGCTGTCATTTTTTTAATGTATATTGTTAGCCAATTTCATTTAATATAGTATATTATTATACACTATCATTTTTTAATGTGTACTGTTATACACTATCATTTAATATTGTCTACTGGTATAGATTTTCATTTACTACTATATACTTTTATAAATTATCATTTCATATCCTATCTAATTTTATGCACAACCATTTTTTAAATACTTTTTGTTTTTGTATTTATTAATTTCAATAGAGGGCCTTCCCATTTATTTTTCTAGATGTGATAGATAATAAATCATAGAATGTTATTTTTTTAATAATTAATTTATTTATTATCGATCCCATCTACTAAAATGTATAGGAATAAATGGGAAAGTCCTTAAACTTTTAGCTATCCCATTTACTATTGTATATCACTTAAATGTATAGCAATATACCCAGATTTGGGTATCTACCCAATTACATTTCCTTATAAATACATATTTCAAATTCAAAACCCAATATACCGAAGTGAATGATTGTTTGGTTTCTGTTAAGAAATTTCTTATCTCCATTAATTTTTTTTAAAAATTAAAAGTTTTATACACTATAAGTTTTGAAAAAAACTTTTCTTACAACTAGTTTACAAAATGATTCCTTAGTGTACTCTACATCTAAATTCCATATATGTTATTATTTCATGTCATCATTTATGGATGTTTGTGTATCTTTAAGTTAATTTTTTCAATATTATTATTTATAGGAAGGAATTTTTCTATAATCCTCTTTATAATTTTTTGATATTTAGGTACACCATGTTATTGGCTTCCCCTATTTTTTTCCTGATGGTAAAATTATTTAACGATTATTGTTTTCTTTATAATGGATCGACATATGTGAAATTTGGGGTTTCATCCCCACCATTCATTTCATTTATGGACACTAAAATGGAGATTATATACTCACCAATTATTTTAGTAATCAATTCTACATCAATTAAATACATCCAATATTCTTCTTGGCCTAAACCAATCCATTTAATTTTCCCAAATCATTCTTTTTTTTATTTTTAATTAATTGTAAAGAAACTTCATTCCTTTTAGTGATTTTATAGATTATTTTGGACCTTATTGCGGTGGTTTCAAGTTTTTTTGTCAAAGGAGAATTTCACATGTATTCATAGGTAGGAATATATATATATATAAGTTCCCCTATATATAAAAATATTCACTCATTGTGGTATGAATATATATAATGGGGATAGGTGTGCTCATGTATGTATATGGAAAATGCCTCCTTTTGTAAGGTAAACAGGTATATGCATGTATAAGAATATATGTAAGGATCCCCTTCTATATATTTGGCCATGAATATATTTACATATTGGTTGGGTTTTCTTATGTATATGAAAAAGTGCATATGAGTGTAAGAAGTAAATGGAAGACTCAAGTTACCATATTTTTATGAAGAGTTCCATGAGTGTGTGGTTGGTTTCTATATTAATTGGCATTTAAATTTAAATAATCATTGATTTATTGTACTCTAAACCATGTTTTTATACTAAATAATGATATATATTTCATAGAATAATTGTTTGATATGAAATTAAGTGTTTACTAAATTGAATCAAATCGAACCAACCTAACCTGGTCTAAATCAAAACAAACAAAATTAAATGAAACCAACATGAACACATTGAAACAGAATTGAATGAAATGGGAAACAATATATGTAGAAAAAAACAAAGTAATCTAAATTGTGTTTTCCTATAAATATTAAGACAAAAAATTCCTAAATGAATTTATAATAAATTAAATTATCATATACTAAAAAAAATTAAACTAACCAGATCTAAAACAAATCATATCATGTTATAGCAATGTGAATCATAAAAAATAAGTATAATCTAGTTAGACCTCTCTTGAACTAACACATTTAGTATTACATCAAACATAATTAACTAATATGAACCACATGAAACCAAACTAAATTAGATTATTAAGTTTAAACCCAAAATGAGTTGAGCTAAATATAGTGGCATCATACAAACCCCTTATTGATAGAATAATACCAAATAAAAATTGAATGAAAGATTTTAAAAATAAAATCACAAAATAATCAAACCTTACTGGTATAAATTTAAATTGGATTAATAAAAATAGGTCAATAATTATCAAAATCAATAAAAAAATAAAAAATAAAAAATTTGAATAAAACTTAATTGGACCATGTCGAACTAAACCAACTTGAACTAATCTAATATTACAAATGATGATTAAAATTGGACCAAATATAATGAATTCAAACCTATATAATCATAACCAAAATGAACTAAATTGAACTAAACCAAAATAATATGAACAAAATGTAATCAAACTTAATCGAATAGAATCCAAATGAATGAAATTTTTCCTGTCAATATAAAAAAAATAAAGAAAAACAAAATCTAATGAAAATATCCTAACAAATTTTTATCAAACAAAAAAAAACTAAGCTGAGACTCATGCCAAAATTATTATATACCATTAATGGGGAGATTAGTTTTTAATTAATATTAGTTTACTTTTTGGTAATATCATTTTGAAACTTGGATATGTTTCCCCCTTTCTTGTAGAAACATTATATAACAACCCTAATTTTTATTACAAACTTAAACGTTATTTTTTACATAAAATCATCACTTGATACAACATATAATAACTAGAGGTTCGGTGTATTTGGGGATTAGTAACATTATATAATGACTTAAAACATTAAACAAAACATCTTTATTGAAAACATCCTTTACATGACCACTACATCCCTCATACTTAGCATTGCATAGGATAACCTGAGGACATGCATAAGAAAAGGGTGAGATATAAAGCCCAGTAAGGGAGAAAAAATTTATAATATGAATAATAAAATAAATTTTAGTAAATAAAAATATCAATGGAGCATAAAAGAAACATGATCATAAAGGCATGATATAGAATGATTATCATAACATAGAAATGTGGAAACAACACATAACATGGTATTAGTATGAGAAAAGGCTCATTGAACATGTAGCATGAGTAAACGATCATTGAAATTTAATTATCATGATTAAACCCTCATTTCACTTGAAGTGTCGTGATACTAATATTTTCCCAATGCATTGGAGCGCTATTAGGGTGCACCCATCTTAATCATTTCATTTCATACATAAGTGTTCCACAAGATCATACAACATCGATTCATTTAACATAATAATTTATTCCACGATAAATGAATTTGTAATTAATACATGAAACTATTCAATAAATAAGTAAATGTGTGTAAATTTGATTACCCTTGATAGAGAAATTGTCATGGTATTCACTACACAATGACTTTGGCTGGGAAAATCATGGTGCAATTTCGGAAACATAATGGTGTGACATAAGAATTCATAAAAAGGGTTGATGAGAGATAAAGTGGTGTCTCATAATATTTAAATTAAATGTAAATTAAGGGGTCATATAGATACATGTCTCAATATATGTAATGTAATTTATATTCATAATACAAAATTATTTCTTGAATGTAAATGAGAAGAGAGAAATTCCTTATGAAATTTCGGCATAGTAACATGTGTACATGGGAGGAATTAATTAAAGATAAGGTGATCTATAATCAATCAAGAATAAGTAGGGAAGTATTAATTAGGTTCAAAATCAAACCCCAACATTTATAATTGAAAAAAAGTGCATAACAAAATTATTAAATTTGGATAAAATGAGAAAGGAAGGGATCCCTTACATGGAAGTGTGCTCTCAAAGGCTTGGGAGGTGTTTGAGAGAGGATTATAGGGAGGTTGGGGATCCTTGGGGTGATTATATAGATAGTAGAGAATATTTGGGTCTATCTACAACGTATTTGAGTGAAGATGAAGTGTGAGCATGGGTGGGTTTATATAGTAAAAGGGAGGGAATTCTTTATTATTTAGATTTGGACAATACACATTAAAATAATCAAAACCACAATCCAACCCATAGTTTTTTGCCATGGTTTTTTCTTAAGGGGAGAGGAAAAAAAAATTTATAAGTTAAATGGCCTGAATTATAAAAATATTAGGCATGCTTATGTGGAGGTGAGTCACACTCTCAAGGAAATCAATTTAAGAAGAGAAAATGTTTTATATGTCATGGAGGGTCCACTAAAGCCTGGTAAAATAAATCAAACAAACCTAAAATCATATTATTTTAATGGTAAAACATATATTGACCTAACATAATGTTTATATTATTTTATTACATAACTATTATTTCATTATGATGACATAAAACACATTATATATTTAAATAGTTTTTAATTTTTTCCTAAAAAATCGACTGTCTTAGAAAATTATGAAAAATTAACCGTTGGATAATTTAGAAGTCCTGATTCCAAAAATAATATTAATTTTATCTAAATAAATTTCTATATATTCTAATTTTTACTTTTAAAATAAAAATCAACATTTATAAAAAATTCATGGGTTTTGAAAAAAATTGCTTTCAAACTTTAATAAAAACTAAAATTGTATTCATAAAATTTATATGATCATTTATATTTAATAAAAAATAATTTAGTGATAATATTTTATTAAAATATTATTTAATTATAAAAATAATTAATTCATCAAAATAAATTTATTAATTAACTAAAAATGCTATTTTTTCGTTAAAAACTATTTACAAAATAAAAAATAATAAAATAAATGCATTTTCTCTATAAAGAAATGTCCATAATCATATTACTAGGGTCTTGTTACATAACCCCTTATAACACCCTCATAAGACTCAAGGGTATGGTTTGTGATGGTGACAGACTCTTGGGGTGGCTCAGATAAAATCGCCCGGGTGGTAATCTCTATCAACCTCCACTTCTCCTGTAGGTGGTTCTGTTCGAGATTAACGTGTTGAAGCTCGGATTGGTCTTGGTCAACAGTGAAGCCCAATGATTCCACCACATTTACGAGCTCTGAAAAATGGGCTTTGTATGGGTCAATTCAACTGGATGATGTTATCGCTTCCTTTTTCTGAGTAAATTGGGTTTTTTAAAGCCCTATATTTATACTAATCGTGTTATCATTGTTCGACGACTATATTAGCAAAGGTCACAATTCTTAATGATATTTTAAAATAAAAATACATAAAACCAAGGAAGTGAATATTTTTTATATAACCATTTTACATAATAAGGAATTTAACCAGATCAAGAGGAATTTTTATCAATAAATGTTTGGGTCATTATAATCTTCCCGCATTAAAAAACTTCACCCTATAAATTTCCTTTTCCCACACTAAAAGTGATGTGGGTAACTATGCTTTATCACTTATTCTAATTCCCACATTACCTCATCAAACTTGTGGTTTCAAAACAACACCTTGATGAGGGGTATTGTCTTATTTTATAGAACCTTTTCCCTATGATATAAGATCATCAAAGACTTCTCTTAATTGGATAGGTGATTCTCAAATGGTACCACCTCTAGATTGAGTACATGTGATGGGTCAGGTGTGTACTTCCTCCAGAGTGATACATGGAATACATCATGTACTTGATAGTTGTTTGGTTGGAGTTCTAGCTGATAGGACACTCCTCCAATCCAATCAAGGATATAAAAAGAGTTGATGTACCTTGTACTAAGCTTTCCCTTATTAAAAAAACTCATAACTCTCTTCCACGGTGATATGCGGAGAAATACCATGTCTCTAAAATCAATCTCTAGGTCTCATCGATGATTATCAGTACAACTCTTTTGTTAACTCTGAGCAGCTTTAATGTGTTGCTGGATGGTCTTAACCTTATCCAAAATTTCATCAACCATTTTTAGAACAAGGAGTTTTCACTCCCCAACTTCATCCCAACATGCCAGTGTTCTTCACCTCTCTCCATATATGGCTTCATAAGGATCTGTTTGGATTCTTGAATGGAAACTTTTATTGTAAGAGAAATCAACTAGAGGAAGATGTTGACCCCATCCTCCTTTGAAGTCCATTGAGAATGCTCTCAACATGTCCTCGTGTGTTTGGATAGTCTACTCAGATTGGCCATTAGTTTGAGGATGATAAGTCGTACTGAACTTCAGCTCAGTATCGAGAGAATGTTGGAGACTCTTCCAATACATAGAGGTGAATCTTGGATCTCTATTGGATACAATCGATAGTGGTACTCCATGCAGCCTTACCACATCTCGGATGTATATATGTGCCAATTGATGTAGTGATAAATCCTGCCAAATTACAATGAAGTGTGTAGTCTTTGTAAGATGATCCACAACAACCCATATAGCATTGTTTCTGTTGGATGTATTCAGAAGTCTAGTGAGAAAGTCCATGGTGATGTTCTCCCATTTCCATGCTGGTATGGGTAGTGGCTGCATCATCCACTTAGACTTCCCCCTCTTAGCCTTCACTTGCGGGCATACCACACACTTTGAGGTATACCCAGTGATCTCCTTCTTCATGTTATCCCATGAATAATTCTCTCGGATATCTCGATACATTTTTTTGTTTCCTAGTTGAATAGAGAAATTCGAACTATGTGCATCATCCAAAAGTTCCTTCCTTAACTTCGAATTTGATGGAACACATAGTCATGACCCAAATCTGAAAATTACTTCTTCATTGACATTGAACTCTGTGGAGTTACCTTTTCTGAGAGTTTCCACCTTCTTTAGAATTCCCACGTCATCCTTTTGATAATCATTTAAAATTTCATAAAATAAGTGGTTGAGTAGTAATTTGTGAAAGGATTGATGGTGTCCCCTTATTTAGGATTCCCACATCCATCTTCATCAAATATAAGAAGATTTAATCATTTTCAATTCTAATCAATGATAGAATCATTAGGTCCTTTCTGCTTAGAGAATCTGCCACCTTGTTCACTTTCATAGGGTGGTAATGGATTGAGAAATCATAGTATTTGATTAGATCTAACTATCTTTGTTTGTGCATGTTCAACTCTTTCTGTGTGAATATATACTGGATGATTTTGTGGTTTGTATATATTTTACACTTCTCCACAATGTTGTAATGCCACCAAATATTTAAAGTGAAGATCACTAAATCCAAATCTGATCATGTGTTGGATAGTTTTTCTCATAAACTTTCAATTACCTTGAAGCATATGAAATGAATTTGTCATTCTGCATCAACACACAGCTCAAAACCTTCTTCAAATAATCACTAAATACCACAAAAATTTCCCCACTTGTGGGTAATGTGATAACGAGTGCAGTGATAACCCTTCTTTCCTACTCATTTAATATATCTTCACATTCATCACTCCCAGAAAACTTTACTCCCTTCTGAGTTATCTTGGTTAGAGGGTTGGATAATCATGAAAAATTTCTCACAAATCAGCGATAATATCCAGCTAACCCCATGAAGCTATGGATAACTGTTACCGATGTAGGCCTAGACCATCCCTCAACTATAGTTGTCTTCGATGGATCCACATATATCACATTAATTCTGATGATATGACCCAAGAATGATCCTTCCTTTAACCAGAATTCACACTTGTTGTACTTTGCATAGATATTCTCTTTTTGCAAGGTATCTAGTACAATGCTTAGATTCTCCCCATGATCCTCATTGGTTTTAGAGTATATTAGAATATCCTCTATAAAGAAAACCAAAAATTTGATGAGGTAATATCTAAAGACATTATTCATCAAGTCTATGAATATTTATGGAGCATTAGTTAGTCCGGATGGCATTACTATGAATTCATAGTTCTCGCACCTTGTACAAAAAGAATTTTTGCGGATATCCTCCTTCTTCACCCTTACTTGGTAATATCCTTACCTCAAATCCACCTTGGAGAAGTATTGTTCTCCACATATCTGATCAAACAAGTCATCAATTTTTGGAAAAAATACTTGTTCTTTATCGTGATTTTGTTGATCTCACTATAATCAATGCAAATGCACATTGACCCATCCTTCTTCTTGACGAAGTGAATAGGTACACCCTATGGTGAAGCACTAGGGCGTATAAACCCTTTATCCAGATTCTCTTGTAGTTGTTTCTTCAACTCCTCAAGCTCCACAACATCCATTCTATATGGATTCTTCAATATTGGAAATTCCCCAGGTATAAGGTCAATTGAGAATTCAACATCTCTTTTGGATAAGGATCAGATAATTCCTCCAGAAACACTTCAGCAAATTCCCCCACAATAGGCGTGTCTTCAAGGAGGATTTATTCCTTTGACTCAATCATTTGAGCCTGATATGCATACTCATATGGCAGTAATATCCACTCTTGAGATGATGGTTCTAAATAAGATTAATCTTTCTCCTTGCACTTGTATAGAATCGAGGGTCAATTATCAATATGGAGAGTGGTTTTACTCTCACAGATATTTATGTTGGCTCTATATAAGGAAAGAAAATCCATGCCAAGAATTGAATCAAATTCCACTATAGGGTGTTTTATGAGGTTCACCAGGATGTTCAATCTACAAATTATGACACGGGAGGAGTTATATTCTTGGGATGAAATGATTGCCCCATTTTTTGTACTCACCGACATCTTTACTTCCATGATTTGTGGTGGCGGTGGGATTGTTCTACTAAAAATTCGGGATATAAAAGAATGTGTATAACTAGAATCAAAATGTACATTCTCTATTCTTCAATGAATAACTAGAATAATTTTCACCACTTCATTTTCAGGGTTCACTTCGGTGGTAGTGATGGAAAAAACTATCCTTTACTGGCTTGGAGGTTATTGGTTGCCTCTCCAAACCCTTGGATTAGGGCATGGATTTATAAGTTGCCCTGGTTCTTTGAATTTGAAGCAATGAAAAACATGTTGAGGTTCAAATGGATAATTCATCTCCTCTATCAAAAAGAAGTTTTTTCTTATTGGAAGTTAATGGCTAGGTTCCCTTCTCTTCCAAATCTAATTCATTTCTTCATCCCCTTCACAAAACTTCTAGGGTGATTCTTTCCTTGCATTTGGAAAGTGGGGTGCTATATTTTCCTAGAACCGTTGGATTTCTCCATCGGACTGCCAGAATTAAAGTCCACCTTACTCTTCTTATCCCCATGATACCCATGAGATTCGTCAATCTCTATTTCGTCCTTGAGGGAACATCAGACAATTTCCTCTTAGCTATCGAAGTCACGGATCTCCAGGGATTTCCTTAAGCTAGGTTTCATCCCACAAAATAAGAATTAAACCTTGCATTTGGGGGGTAACGACAAAGCCATGGGCATATCAGGAAATCCAGGTGAAGTTCTGCCTGTACGTTCCGACAGATTCATCATTTTTTTTCTTGAGGGAAAGGAATTCCCTTTACATATTGAGTGAGAGTGTGTGTGGAAAATATTTATCAAATTTGTTTTTTTAGAAATCCTTAAATTACAATGCCTTGATATCTTCCTCAAGATTTTTATTTTTGATCAATTTACACCATTGATTAGCTTCACCCTCCATATGATAAGAATCCAGAATAACCTTCTCTTGTTGATAACATTTAAGGATAGATAAGATCTTCGCAATGGAGTTGATCCATTGTTCGGTGACTGACGGATCAGATGATCCATTAAAAGTATGAGGCTTTTGTCTCATAAATATCTCGATTGAGACATATTATTTATTGGGGGGTTGAACGTTCCTCTTGACCCATGTTTCAATTCAAATCATGAGTTAATTGAGAGAGTATCGTGACAAAGTTCATGATTCCTTCTCCCATTGGATTTCACATCTCATTAGAACAGTCATCACATTGATCTTCGCATCAGTTGTTAACCAGATTCCTTCTATTACTATCCATTCGATAGAATAAAAGGAAGGTTAAGGGTAACACATAAAGGGTAATCAAAAAAACTGTATGTCTTATAAATCACATTTATTTCCTTAACTTATGAACTTATAGGCTTCAATATATGTTATCCATGATCTACATCCCAACATTTATTCTTAGGGTCATTTTTTATTCCCTTAACAATGGTTCATAATTAGCTTATGAATTTACCAATGT
Source organism: Viscum album (assembly GCA_963277665.1). Classification (NCBI taxonomy): domain Eukaryota; kingdom Viridiplantae; phylum Streptophyta; class Magnoliopsida; order Santalales; family Viscaceae; genus Viscum; species Viscum album. Next base: position 1,058,683,584 of record OY728120.1, on the reverse strand, counting down.
ATATAACCTAGTAGTGTTGTAACCAAGAGTGCAACAAGTCCAGTTGTTGTGAACCAGGATACCCCGAGTCAAGCCCAAAACTCCTTGTTGGAGTTTTCACTCCTAGGTACATCTGTGCCCAAGCCACCTCTATCTTCTTGTATCCAGAGAGGGATGTATTTTCTTGATAAACCACATAATCAATACTCAACAAAACTTAGGGATGTTTTTATTATACTTAGTATTATCCCTAAGGCTTTCACTAGGGTTTTCTAATCCTAATCCCAAAAATAACTAAACCTATCCTCTAATACCAACTATAACAACCCTGATCTTTTTATTACACACTTAAACATGATTTATTACATAAAATATTCACTTGATAAAAAATATAAGATCAATAATTCTAGTTTATTTCAGGATTAGGAACATTACATAATGACTTAAAACATGAAATACAAAATCTTTATTGAAAACTTCTTTTACATGACCACTAAATTCCCTCATACATAGCATTTCATGGGATAACCTGAGGCCATGCATAAGAAAAGGGTGATCTATAAATCCCAGTAAGGGAGTAAACAAATAATAACATGAAGAATACAATACATGTTAGTCAATAGGAATATCAATATAGCATAAGAGAAACATGAACATAAAGGCATGATATAGCAAGATTATCATAACATGGAAATGTGGAAACAACACTTAGCATTGTATTAGTATGAACCAATGATCGTTTCACATGTATCATGATTAAACCATCATTTAACTTAAATTAGAATGATTAAACCCTCATTGAACTTGAAGTATCATTAAACTAATATTTACCCAATGCATTGGAGTGCTATTAGGGCACACCCTTCTTTATCATTGCATTTCATGCATAAGTGTGCCACAAGATCATACAACATGGATTAATTTAACATCATAATTTATTCCACGATAAAGTAATGTGGAATTAATACATGAAACTCTTTAATAAATACGTAAATGTGCATAAAATTGAATGCCATTGATAGAGAAATGGTCATGGTATTCACTACACAATGATTTTGGATTGGAAAATCACGGTGCAATTTCCACAGCATAACAGTGTGACATAAGAATTCATAAAAATGGTTGATGAGATATAAAGGGGTGTCTCATAATATTTAAATTAAATGGAAAGTAAGGGGGTAATATAGATACATATCCCAACATAAGTAATGGAATTTAGATTCATCATACAAAATAATTTCTTGAATGTAAATGAGAAGAGAGAAATTACTTATGAAATTTCCGCAAGGTAACGGGTGTACATGGGAGGAATTAATGAGATATAAATGGTTATCTCAACATTAAAAATTAATTATGGATGTATGGAGGGAGGTGAAAAATCAAACCAAAACATTTATAATTGAAAATAAAAAGGCAAAACAATATTATGAAACTTCGATAAAATGAGAAAGGAATCTCTTACTTGGAAGTGTGATCCCAAAGGCATTGGAGGGTCTTGAGAGAGGCTTCATGGGAGATTGGGGTGACTTGGGAGGATTATATATAGAGGAGGGAAACGGTTGGTCGAGCTCCAAGGGATTTGAGTGAAGAGGAAGTGGGAGCTTGGGTGGTATTATATAGGAAAAGGGAGGCAATTCTTTACTATTTAGGTTTTGGACACTACACATTACACTAATCAAAACTACAAATCAACCCATGGGTTTTTACAATTTTTTTTCCAAAGGGGAGTGGGAAACATAATTTTATAAAGAAAATAGCCTAACCACTTAAAATATTATGTTTTCTTATGTGGAGGTGAGTCACACTCTCAAGGAAATCAATTTAAAATGTTAAAATGTTTTATACGTTTTGGAGGGTCCCCTAAAGCTTTGTAAAATAAATCAAACAAACCTAAAATCACATTATATTATTGATAAAATATATATTAGCCGAACATAATTTTTATAGAATTTTACACTATTGGGTCATTATGATGTCATAACACACATTATATATCTAAATGGTATTTAATTTTTACCAAAAAATTTGACTGCCTCAGAAAATTGTGAAAACTTACCATAGGATAATTTTGATATCCTGATTCCAAAAATAGTATTCATTTTATATAAATAATTTTCTAAATATGAAAATTTTTAATTTTAAAATAAAAACTAACATTTATAAAAAATTCATGGGGTTTGACATAAATATATTTCAAACCGTAAGAAAAATTACAATTATATTCATAAAAATAATATGATCATTTTTATTTAATAAAAATTAATTTACTGAAAATATTTTATTAAAATATTATTTAATTAAAAAATCCATTAATTCTTCAAAATATATTTTTTAATTAGCTAAAAATTCTATTTTCGCTTTAAAAACTATATACAAAGTAACAATAATAAAACTAATGTATGTTATTTATAAAAACAATAATGTACATAATCATAGTAATAGGGTCTCATTACATTACCCCTTATAACACCTAAATAATATCAAAAGGTAAGGTGTGTGATGGTGATAGACACTTGGGGTGGGTTGGATAACATCACTCGGGTGGTAATCTCTATCAACATCCACTTCTCCTGTAGGCGGTTACTTTTGAGCTTAATGTATTGAAGCTAGGCTTGGGCTTGGTCAAGAGAGAATCCTAATGATGCCACCTCCTTTTTTAGCTCCTAAAAATGGTCTTCATATTGAGGAATTCTACTGGATGAGGCCATCGCTTCCATTGTCTGAGTAAATTGGATTTGTTAAAGCCCTATATTTATACTAATCACGTGATCACATTTCAACAGATATATTAGAAAAGGTCACAATTATTAATGGTATTTTAAAATCCAAAAACATAAAACCAAGGAAGTGCATATGTTTTATATAACCACTTTACATTATAATACATTTAATCAGATCAAGAGGAATTTTCATTAATAGAATTTTGGTTCGTTACACATGATTTCACCCATGGGGCATTGTGGTTCTAATATGTTGGGTGGTGAATTTTATATTCAAAATAGATAGGTATTTTTTAGATTAGTTTTTACATTATTTTCTTTATCACATCATCCAGATAGTCCTTTTACTACTTTCTATATATGTATGGTAGATATATTATTCGAAGGGGGAAAAAGGGAACTAGAGGTGGTTATATGCATTTATTTTGTAGGGGAGGAAGATCAAGGTACTGGTGGGATTAATTATTATGTTTCACGTTTTTTATACCTTTATACCATGTTTCTTCTATTGATTTTATTTTCATTTTTTTAGTCATACGACATACAGATGGGCCAGGTTGAAATTTTATTTATTTTCCACTGTAATTTTATTTAATTATTTCCAGGGGAAATTATTCCCAAGTGGTGATTCCATGATGCCCTCACACTTGTGCCAACCCGTGGGCATATCCCATCCACTATACCACATCCTAGTAATTTTAATGTGAGAGTATAACTAAGTCATAACTATGTATGAACCATGTGAGGGCCTAGTAAACATGGAATAACTGAAGAGGTATTGAGAACAACCCCACAATTATAAACCTCCATTACTCTGGTTCACATATACTATCTAAAAAATCAAACAAAAGACATGATTATAGGATCCTAGAATCATGAACTAAATCTGGTTAATTCATATTCTCCAATATTATATCTATCGATTCATATGTTCTGCATTCCAAGTCAAGAGGCATCAACAATATCTATTCTCGAGAATAATTTCCCCCAAAAAATATTTTCATCGTACTTTATTTTGAATTTATATACTATAAATGTAAAATAAAATTGATAATAATAATCCTAAAAAATACTCAAATGTTCCTAAATCCAAAGTATATCCTATCATAATAATAAACATTTGTCCCATACTAAAGATCATGAATTAAAACTCAATAAGTTCATCTTTAATAAGGAAAGGTCTAGCAATAATTGTTGACTTATCCACTAAAATTATGGGAGAAATTGAATCTACACTTAACCATTCCCATATTATCATTCAAAAACTTAAAATATAATATAAATGAATTATCAACCATTCAATATAACATATTCATATAGAAAAATATAAATATTGTTTAAACTAAAATAAATTTATTATTAATCCGAATCAAACACATTTGGTTGTTTATTATGAACCATCACGAGTACAAATAATAACTGGGAATATGAATATACGTGTAACATGATCTAGAAATGATAAAACTAGGAAAAAATCATTTTTCATCACCAAAAATTATACTTTTAACTGTATTAAATTTCTAGGACAATTATATCATATCCTGGTTTTGATAGAGGTGAATCTGTAATTCAATGATTATGAAAATAGATTTCAAGATCTTAGGAAAATCATTATAGGTAAAATGTAGAAAATTTTTCTTCTGTCACATGCCATTATAATTGTGGGGGAAAAGTGATATTGGCATTGTCCTATAACTAAGTATACTCATCCATTTAATCATTCCCTTCTCTTAGAGAGACCATTTATAAATATACTTCATAACCTATTCATGTTCCCTAAAAGTGAAAATGGTAAATTTAATATTTAAATAATTAAATTTATATTATAAAATCAATGGAAAATACCAAATCAATTGAATTTCAAATTCCTCTCGTGACTTTTCATCCTTTGAATACATTAATATATCTAAACCAGAATCTTTAGTAATATCTAATGACTCTATTATGGATTATCAACTAAAGGTCCTTTTATCCTCAATTACTATTTCACTAAATTTAAGGATTCATATTCTTCATCTATTTTCAGTATGTTGTCCATATGTTTAGCAACATCTTAATAAGATTACAAAGGTACATCATTAGTGGTGTTATTTTTAGGCTTTCTAATTGTCAAGTCTACAACAACTTCCATTTCCTTCTCTTTCCCAACATATTTATGAGAATCAACATTTCCTCTTATTCATGAATCCCCTTGTCTAGTTTTCTTAGAAAGGATCTAGTTATTGGTAGCCTCACCTTCTAATCTAATAGTCATTGGCGTTGGTAAATTTGAATAGTCTTTTTAATTCTTAGACTTTTTCCATTTTTGATCAGGTATCCTCTATGTAAAAGTATATTTTCCTTCAAAATATTTTTATCTAGATGGATATAGTACTTAGAAAACCTATCCAACTCAGAATAATAGGAATCTAGGGATGAAACATCTATATATTTAGATTCCTTAATAGTAGTTTTCTCACCAGGACCTTATATTCCTTTGGATACGACCTTTAAACAAATAAAAATATCATGATTTTCCAGTTTATATATTCCTTTTCCATATAGTAATTACATGCTACCATACTTTTATATCACTATTACCCATTTCTGATGCTTCTAACTGCATGAAAAAATTATATATATGAATACAACCCAACCATGACTTCTATTTTGTACTCTCATTATAATGAAAACACTATTCCAATATTTACCACTTCTATTATCTATCTCTACCCTAAATGAATAATCATCCATTTTTACATAATCATCCAGATCAACATTGGTGCAGACAACTCCCATGTATACATTTAGTGGGGAGAAAAAATAATCCTTAATGTTTTACAAGATAGTGAGTTGACTCAATGGATATGAAGCTTCTACACACAAACACTGGTTAAATAAAATAAACATGACAACACATCCTCTCCAATAATTACAATATTATAATGAAAACTTATCATGTTGATCATTGATCACATTCACAAATCTCACTGAATAATAATGATTATATATAATTTTATACATACTAACACTTTATAAATATAAGAATAAAATAGTTCCATTATGAACTATGTCCTACAAGATATGTAATAGGTATTATAATATATTTCCAGTATCCCTCTCATTAATGAGTAAAATATAGTCATCACATTGTAGTCATAAATTCTGGCCACATCAAAAATATTGGAATTCCTTTAACCTACCAATATGTGGAAGTCAAAAAATTATAAATACCATCTTATAAATAATATTTTCCTTAAAACACATTATATTTTCCCAACATAATTATTCACCAAATATGTTACTTACTTAAATGATAGAGGAACACGCATATATATAAGTCTTTCATTTTAAATAATATTGTAATATATATCTCCTCTAATCTCCCAATATAACTAATAGTTAAAATCTTGTTTACATTAAATCCATTATTATTGGTTAAAAGGATATAAGGTTGTGTATCATTTTCAAATTTAGTCCGATAGTTTTGAGATAGAAAATTTGTATAAATTCTTGTGAATAATTTTTATTAAAAACTCAAGGTCACCTCAATATTATAAAAAACATAAAAATAGATGTTTCCGGAGTGTTTTAAAATTACACACTAATAGATTTCAAGGATTAATTCTGATAGGCCCTTGGATTCAAATAATTCTTGTTTACAGGTTCTATAAGAGTTGTATGATGGACCTACATGTTTGCTGGGGATAAGAGGATATACAAATAGTTTACAGAATCATTAGTATATTTTTATGAATGATGGACTAGGGAGAAGAGGGTATACCAATAGTTCTATATATTTTTTTTATACAATTTTGTTGGATAGAATGTATACCACAGTTCTTAATCAATTGGTATATTTATATTTTAATGATTTCATTGAAACCCTTGAAATATAGTAACATGATATAGCCTATTACAATAGTTTTATTGAAGCTGTTTTTATTGTATTATATTGACCCCTAACATATCAACGATTCTTGTAACTATTAGGACAGGCTACCCCATTGGTTTCAAACTGTTAGGATAGGTTGAATTTTTAGTAGTTTTACCTGCATAACCTTGGAACCATTGGATAGTTTTTGGAGAGAGCTTCATAGGTTTTTTATCAAATGAATGATGATAGTGTTCTCAATCGATGATCAATGAAAAAAATATTCAATAGATGTCACCTATGATCATGAAGAAGCTCCATTCTTCATCATCAATCGATCCAAATTGAGTTAGGGCATGTGTTTTGATTCACTTCTTCCCCATTCTTATTTTCCTATGATGAACATGGATCATTCAACCAACAGATTGTTCCATGGATCATTATTATTACAAGATGTGTTACTTTTCATGGTCTTGATGTGAGAATATGTTTTATATTTCTAATAATTAAATATAATTTTTAATGGAAATGAATCATTGTCGACATAAAGATTGATCTATTTTTGTTATTCTTATCTTTTATTGTTCTTTTCTCCCCAGGTTCATCACTCATTATGGGAATTATTCATTTGGCTTGTGGCCCAACATATCATGATCAATCAACAATTATGAACCTATTTCATAGAACAATGATCTTATATCGTAGATCTAGGATATGAATGACATGAGGAGGTGAGATGATAGAGATAGAGCGAATCAGATGATGGTGGATACCCTATATCATTTTCTCTGGTTCACAATGAAGAATAATGATTTGATTGATTTTTAAAGAAAATATGATGGGATAGCATTTTTTATTGATGGAATGGATTAGATGAGGCCTCCCCTTGAGTTTCCCAGCATGGCATGTCTTGAATGGTGTTTGGGTGATGGGGAAGATAAACAAAGGGTAGATCCTGGATTCTAGAAAATCTTGTACTACACGGAATGTAATATGGATCTATGAACCATGTGGGGACCGCTTTGTGGTGACTAGGGTTTCGGGAGAATGTTAAGTATCACACGTCATCTAACCCCTATCAAACATGGTGTTTTCTCCTTATGTTGACTCAGTGAGTAATATGGGAAGTATACAAACATGGGGTGGACTACACAGGTTGGATCATGTTATGTACTCCCCCACACAGACACAGCCTGGACTAGGTACATGGGCCATGCCTTGTAATGGAAAATAGGAACATGTACATGGGATGAATCTATGTACTAAAACATGGGTAGAGTAAATTGGAACCCATGTGTTGTTTTGTACTACATGGACATAGTTTGATGACATGGGCCATTTAAACAGGCAGGACACGAGGTTAAAGGACATGGCATGTTACCCCTACCACACACTGTGTACTCTTTTATACATGGATTATATCCCTTGGCCTCTATATCTTGGATAATTTTAATTAGGTTATGTTACCCTTATCCTATCCTTGGGGATTTATATGCCTCATAATCCTAGGGCTATGATCCCTTTAGTAGGAATTTTTGGTTATAGTCATTGAAATGCCTCTGAGAGGCCCAAAGTGAGATCATATATTCATCTCCTTTCCCTAGGTGGGGTTCTTGGTATCATCATGAACCACACAATGAGAAAATCAATCATCTACATATAGGGTTAATTTATATTAAGTTATTGGTATCACCACATAGCCCTGGTAGTGATCCTCATCTAAGTATCATATTATCTTTAGACTATAACTATGTTATTTCTCATGATGAGACCCGACAAGAAGTACCTATCAGATGGATTTCATCAATACGATCAGACTCAGGGGTTTGTTCTCCCAGACGAGTGCTTCATGGAATCCTTAAAAATGAATCCTCTATAATGGTATATTGTGGTTGTGACATACTTCTAGACTATGTGTCTTTGTTGAGTATGTATGGATATTGTTGTTATATGTTTTATAGACATTTTCCTACGTAGAGATGAAAGTATTTCCTTTTTTGAATTCTTTTTGGTTTTGGGGTTTCCTAATGAGTATTGTTATACTCAACCATGCATGGAATTTTCCAACACATGTCATGTCTTTTGAAGATGATTGACCTTTTGACAGAGTCCTTGGCAGACCAGGACTAGATAGTGCTTAGTGAGATCAAACAGACCGAGGTGTGTTCCAATAACTTTCTGATAGAATTATTCGTACTTAGTTTTAGGTTATACATGTGTTACAAACTTTTGTAGTGGGATTGTATTTTGTTCATGTTTAATATATTTCACTTCCAATCATAATTATGTTATAGGATTTAGATATTTATAGGCATGTTTGTTCAGTTTTTATTTCATTTTAGCATTGTATAGGCTAGGAGATGTGTGTGTGTAAAAGTACATAAGAAAAGGCCTCCCATGTCATTTATATTATATATTATTTCTAGTTTCAATCCCTTGGACTATTGGAGGCAGTCTTGGGGAGTCATGACATGTGCCCCTCTAGGATGGTTCAGGACAAAGTTGTATCAGAGAGGTCAATTCTAATTTTAGACTAGATTCTATGAGATGGGTTATGGGTGATAGTTTTTAGTGTTTTTAATTCATATTTTAGGATATAGACTCCAATTTTGGTACATCAGCCAATGTATCTATACACTATGACTCTTATCACCTACTTTTTGAATTGGTACATGAAAAAACCAGTTGTAGGGAAAATAATGGTACAGGGATCATATAGGAATAGGTTTTTGTTTCCATGTCCTTATTGATTAACCTCTCATGATATTCTCATTGATCATCGTACATCTTTTTTGTTTCATGATTCATTCAAGATGTATTTAGATAAGATTTAGCATCATGGTCATGAGGATGATCCTCTTAGTGATGATGCATCAATATGTGGACCATTTCTTGACATGTTACCTCCTAGTGGTGTACCATCCATGACACCACCTATAGAGCAGCACATGGTACCTATAGTACCAACTGATGTGGTGAATAGGATGAACATGCTTCATGAGTTTTAGTGACAGAGACCCCTCATGTTATAAGGTGATCCTGACTCACGACATCTAAGGACTGGCTTAAGGGAGTGACTTGAGTTTTTCGTCTAGTCATGACACTAGAAAATAAGATGGTGGTTCTAGTGGTGAGCCCTATACACGCCTCATCTTGGCGATAGTAGGGATTAGTGAGCTAGTATTAGGATGAGTTGACTCTTTTATGGAAATAATTCAAAAAAAAATAGAGAGGAGTTCTCACCATATATTTTGAGGGTTGTACGTTTCTAGGAGCTCATGCAGCTCCATCCCGGCAGCATGATAGTAGTTATGTATTCATTGATGTTTACCATGCTCTCAAGGAAGTCAATGGATATAGTTCCTAATAAGTTCTTCAAGGATTAGGTCCTTCTATTGAGGTCTCTATAGGGAAATACATTCCAGTTTTATCTCTTTATGAATTCCTATTTTTGATGGGGTTATATAGATATCATTCATGGTTAAGTGTTTCTTGGCTGAGCAGATAGAGTTGGTAGTTATCAGTAGTGGAAAGGAGCAGAGACCTCAAAAGTATGGAGTATACATAATTATCATGGACCTGGACATGTGATACATTCGAATAGGAGGTATTTGGGTAGAGTTTATGTGGTGCATTGCTCAAAGGGTTGGTCCAGTCATCCTAGAGGGAGGTGGGCTAATAATGTGATGATAGGGGACATCTCAACCGCATTTTTCTAACCCATCATATAGCCGATAGATATTCCATGGATGTCCCAGTGAGGTAGACATAGTTGACCAATTAAGAAGGTTTTTAGGGTGGAAAACGTGGAAAAAGAGCTGGGGGAGTAGCAATGGTGGTCAATGTTTTTACATGCTACCATCACCAAACCAAGGTGGTGCACACCAAGATTAGGGAGATAGAGTATAGGGGTGGGGACAGCTGCAGGCAGTAGAAAATTGTGACCCAGAGGCTCCAAGAATGATTTTATGTATGATATGTTCCTTTTATACTTTAGCTTCAGTACTGATAAACACAATTTCTAGTCATTCCTTTCATTCCAAATACCTTTTACGAGACATATAGATTCTAATTGAACCTTTTTCTAGACCCATATTCTTGGAGTATCCTACTATATTAGAATTAGTGATCACTCAGTTGTGCCCAAAAATTTACCTAGCTCTTAGAGGTGATAGTTTGTATTAGAATATAATGGTAGAAGAGTTGAGGATTTACGATGAAATTAATGGCATAGATTGGATTTCTATAGTTCAGGCATAGATTTATTGTCAAAGAAAAAGGGTGTGGTGTGTCTGCAATGATGGAACAAGGTTCTCCTATGATTGTGAAATAGAAACCCAGGAAGTGTCAGATAGATTCATGAATTGAAGGGCTCAACATATTACTCATCAGTTGGCCATCCTGACCCTTGTTTTAGTGGATGTTATGATTTCACAGCTTCCTAAAGTAGTGGTAGAGTATGAGGTAGTATTTCTAAAGGATGCTCCAAGTTTAACTCTAAATTAAAACATAGAATTTTTCATTGATCTAATCAGTGGGATGATACTGATATCTGCACCATCTTATTGGATGTATCCCACAGTTCTTTGTGAACTGAGGGTGCAGTTGGAGGAATTGCAGATGAAGGGATTTGTTCTTTCCATTGTTTCACCATAGGATGCTACAGTTTATTTTTCTATGAAGGAATATTGGATCTTGAGGTTTTGTGTTGAATATAAACTCTTGAACCTGGTAACTGTGAAGAACAAGTATCTAGTATCAAGTATCAATGACCTCTTTGATCAGTTGAGTGGAGAATTATGGTTCTCAGTGGATGACCATAGGTTAGACCACCACTAGTTGTGAGTATGGGATGAGGACATAATGAATATGAAATTTAGATGTTTCTATAGTCAATATGAGTAACTGGTGATACTTTTTATCATGAATAACACTCTAGTAGTGTTCATGGGACTCATGAACTAGATCATTCATCCTTACATAACTATTTTTGGTAGTCTTCATCAATGATACCCTTGTGTACTTAGATTCTAATGAGTATCACACAAGACACTTGAGGATAGTTTTGGATGTGCTCTGAGATCCCCATCCATAATAAAATCTATTGAAGTTCCATTTCGATATTTAGGCATTCCACATTCTAGGACATGTTATCTTAGCAAATGGGGTGGTTCTAGACCTGACCAAGGTTGAGTCAGCATTAGTTTGGGAGCCACCCAAATGTTTAAAGGAGGTGTATAGATTCATTAGGTTCAGTGGCTATTATTAGAGATTCATAACTATTTTCTCCAAGATATTAGCACCCATGACACCATTGACTTAGAACGGGAAACATTTCATGTGGATAGAGATGTTCCATCATGATTTTAGTAGTTGAGGAAGAGTTTTACAAGAAATCCCTTCATGAAAATTACAAAGGTGGATGTTGAGTATGTAGTGTTCTATGATGAATCTGGAACTAGGGATGAATATGTTCTTAGGCATGGGAATTCGGTGACTATCTATAGTTCACACTATTTGAGACCACGTGAGTAGAACTATAAGACCCATGAACTTGATCTGGCAGTGATAGTCTTCGATTTGAAGATGTGGCGACACTACATGATGGTCATGTGGTTTATAATATACTCTTATAACAATAAAATCAACCATATATTCTCTTATAAAGATAGTAACATGAGACAATGGTGATGGATATAATTCCTCTAGGATTATGAATTTGAAATTTTATATACTCTTGGGAACGGAAATTTGGTAGCAGATGCTCTTAGCATGATATCTTATTCACAATTTCTGAATGAGGTATCCAAGAATTTGGACTCAATGTAGTTATAATTTATGGTTATAGATGGGGTTTCTTACCTCTAGTCGATGTTTGTCACTACTCCTCTCGTGTAGAAAGTTAGGGAGGCAGAACTAGGGGATACTAATTGTCAGACACTACACACTCATATATAAATTTGGAATACTCATGATGTATTTTATAAAGGTTGGGATAATTTCATTCTTTTCATAGGATGCACGATGGTAATGGTGAAATTGTAAGAGGAGGTTATAAGAATGTTTCATACATCTCCTTTAGTAGTACATCCATGTGTGGAATGGATATACCATGACCTATAACATTATTTATTGTGGAAATGGGTGAGGAATGGATTTTCTAAGTTTTTCTCTCAATGCCTTGTTAGCAAGTGATGGTCGAGCACCATATTCCAGAAGGTTTATCTCAACCCCTTGACATAAAAAAATTGAATTGGGATGGAATATATATAGAAATTGTGGAAGGATAACCACATACATTAAGGGGACATGATTCCATCTCGGTGATTATTGAACGACTCAGCATTTCATCCCACTATTTAGCTATATGAGAGAAAATTTCAGTAAATAGTTTGGGATGCCTCTACATTCTATATATTTTCTGACCCCATTGAGTTCCATCTATGATCATTTACGACTGTGATTCTTGTTTCAAATATTGGTTGGTAAAGGGATTACAGGAGGTGTTTGGGACTCAATTATGCTTGAGCATAGCGTTTCACCCCCAAACTGATGGCCAGATTGAGCAAACCATTTAGGTTCTAGAGGACATGTTGCGAGCTTTAATGTTGGACTTTGTTCATAGTTGGAAGGATCAATTATAAATGGTACAATTTATGTACAAAAATAGTTAACTTTCCACCATAAATATGGAACCTTTAGCGGCATTCTACGAGTGACTCTGTGGGTCACCACTTTGTTGAAATGACCTTGGAGAGTTTGGGCTCATGGGTACGAAGTTGGTGCAAGCTACAACAGAAAAGTTGGACATCATATAGGAGTGGATGAACACTACACATAGTTGTCATATTTCTTATACTAATATGTGACAATGGACATTAGAATTCATGGAATGAGACCATGTGTTCTTATGGGTTTCACCTCCATGTGGATTATAGAGATTTTGTTGGAGTAGTAAGTTATCTCGGAGGTTCATTAGGCCTTTCGAGATACTACGTAGAGCTTGTGAGGAGGCATACTGCTTAGCTCTATCCCCATAGTTAAACTAGATACACAACTTCTTCCATATGATATAGATAAGGAGTTACATGCATGAACCATCACAAATTATGGACTAGGGAGATATGGACATTGAGGATAGAGAAACCATTGTTGAGTATCCAATAGAGATCAAGGATCAGCTGGAGGGGATCCTTCATGGGATATTGATTCCTTTATGGCATGGCAAGTGCCAACCCAAGAGTCTCTAGGAGGACACAAGGGAGCGGGAGGCATAGATTCATACTTAGTACCCACATCATTTCTAGTATACCTTGATTTGTCTTTTTGAGGATGTAAATCCCCAAGGTTGGAAGAATTTAATGTCTTGGATTTTTCTTGTATTATTTTTTTATATTATGTGGTTTAATTTCAATACTAGGTGTTGAGACGATGTGATATTCTAAGGCCTGGTGTTCCCAAAATAAATGTTTCAAATATATTAATTATATTATACATCACACAAGATAAAATTACTTGAAAAAGTGGAAGATCATCTAAATGGTTGCCCGAATAAAAAATCTGAGGGCACAATTGTGTATAGAACGCAAGTTTTTTTCAATATATGACTTAACCTTAGTTGAAATGGGTTGTTTTTAGAAATTTCATTACAGGTTAAAAAATAAATACAATAACTGAATAAATTATTTGATTTCATTTTTGTCAATGAATCATTTTAAAGTCATTAAATATAACATTATGGATAAATTTTAGGGTTAGCCACATAACACTAGAACAATTGGATAGTGATTTGGAGGATTTAACATAGATGAATGGTGAAAGGATCATGGATTGATGATTGATGAACAATAGATTCAAAGGATCTAGACAAAAATCAGTAGAAAAATCTATTCTTCATCAAAGATCAATCATAATCGATTTAGGGAATGTGTTTAGATTTTATTCTTCCCTGGTCTAATATTCTTACGATGAATGTGTATCAATCAACCAATGGATTGATCCATGGATCATTTGTATTGCAAGATGGTTTGTTTTGTGGGGTTTTGATCAGAGAAAATCATTGTGATTGTTTATTATTCAATTGTTGTTCTAACGGAAAAAAAATCAAGATTGACACGAACATCAATCTATGTTTGTTAAACTTATTTTTTCTTCGGTTTTAAACCCCCGATTTATCTATCATCATTGGAATTATTCTTTCGGACTATATATTGAATTATCCTAATAAATTTAATATTGTGCGCTCATTTCATTTTTCAATGATCTGATATCGTAGATATGGTATCGGTACAACACAATAAAGGTGTAACAATAGAGACAAAGCAAATTAGATGATTGTGGATACTCGATTATGAGTTCGCTAGAACACGATGATGAATGATTGTTTGATCTTTTTTCCAAGAAGGTATAATGATATAACATGTTTTTAGTTGATGTAGTGTCTAGGACGAGGCCTCCACTTGAGTTTCCCGAAAAGGCCCGACCAGAATGGTGGCCAGGGAGATGGAGAAGATTAATGGATAGTGGATCTTGGATTTATAAAATCTCTTTCTACATGGCATGTATTCCGGATCTACATGCCATATGGGGACCCATTTTCAATGTCTAGGGTTCTCAGAGAAAGTTAAGTATCTCCAAGCATGTGAACCCAATCACACAGAATGTGGTCTTTCCTGGGTGACTCGGCATGTACCATGGTAAGTACACGTACATGGGGTTGACTACACATGTCAAAGCACATTTTTTACTCCCCAATATGGACATGGCCCGGACTAGGTACTTGGTCTAAGCTGTGTGATGGTAGATGGGCACATGTACATGAGATGAAGTCGTGTACTAGAACACGGGTTGACTACACAGGCAACCTACATGCCGTATAGTACTAAACACATTGTAATGTTTTATATATGGCTTGAAAACCATTTCCTATATATCTTGGACAACATTAAATTATGTATATTCCCCTTATAATTTCCACGAGGGTTGGAATGGAATCATATCCTACTCTTAGGACTACAATTCCTTTAGCAGGATTTCTTTGATACAACCATTGGAACACCTATGAGGGGCATGGAGTGAGATCCTCTATTCATCTGCATAACCTAGGAGGTTTCTTGGAATATTTGTGACCAACACTATATAGGGGTTGATCCACTTCTTAGTGGGTTAATCCATATTGAGTTGTTCGTATCACCCCATGGCTTGGGAAGTGATCATCATCCGTGTATCATATTCTCTTAGGACTATAATTGGGTCCTTTCTCATGCCATGAATTGAAGATAATTACCTCTTGGATTGATTCCATTTTTTCTATCAGACTTGATAGTTTTTTCTCCCATATGTGTGGTTCATGTAATCATTGAGTTGGAATCCTATGTTGGTATAATTGGTTGTGACTTTCCTCTAAACTATGTCTATTTTTTGTGTATATCTGGATATTCTTGTAATATATATTATAGACGTATATCTATATAGATATTACTTTATTTATTTTTTTGTACTCTTTTTGGTTTTAGGGAGTCCTATTAAGTATTTTTATACTCACCGCTACATGGTATTTTCTAGAAAATTTCATGTCTTTTGAAGATAATCGATCTTTTTATAGAATCCTTGTCGGACCAAGACCAGATAGTTCTTATTGAGATCAAGTAGAATGAGGTGTGTCCGTGGGGAATTCTGATAGCAGTCTAAGTACTTTATTTCATGTTGGACTTGTCTTACATAATTTTTTGGTGGGCTTGTAACTGTCCCTATAATAATTTTTTATAACATGTCATACTCTGGTTATTGGATTTAGATGTATGCATGAGTGGTTGTTCAATATTTTTTTACATTTTTTTTATTTTATAGGGTAGAATATATGTGATTGTGTGTGTGTGAAATTTGGTAAGGCCCTCCATGTCATTAATATTCCTTCTTATCACTAGTTTCAATCCCTTGGCCTATTGAAGGTGGGATTCAGGAGTCATGAAATGGGCCCTTTTGGGACGTGTCATAAAAATGACCATGTTAAGGAGGGGTATATGTGTTGTCAATTGTTAATAGTTTTTATATTGGTATCAGAGGAAGTACTCGGCCTTATGTGTTGTGTCATTACCTAGGATAAAATGTATGTTCTGCAGTTATAGTGTTTTCTCTAATGGGGGGTTGAATGTAACAACCTATAATGATAAAGGGTTAAATGAAAAAATGATATGACTCATTCCAAATAGGTGCACCTTTATTTTTATGAGTATACTATATTAGAACCCTATAGTTAAGTGAAGTTACCCAGTCAGGATCCAAGTATCAATAATAGGGGGAGGGGTGAATTAGTGATATCTTTTCTTTTTATGATTCCTATCAAATGAAACAACCTTGGTCTCCTATTAAGGATTTGCTTCCCAGCTAAACACAATCCAAACACACATCCATAGGAACACAAAAATTTACAAGGTTCACTACTCAATGAGACTAGCTAGTCCTTGGTATGGTACATAGATAATATTGTACCACACAATCCACTAATGAGATAATCCTTTAACATGTAATACAACGAGTTTTATATTCTCTTTCACTCGTGTGGTTCTTGTGAGAAAATTCTCAAGTGTGTTTTCACCCTCTTAACACAAATAGGGTAATGAAATACCTCTGCGATTCATGAAAAACCTTCAAAACAACTCTTCTATTTTATATCTAGAAGATGATAAGAACTACTTAGACTTCAGAATAATAACTATTCCTATAACCTAGTCATATCTTGATCCACTTGAAATCCCTTCTCACTTAATTTGGGTACTCATATCTTCATCTCATAGATCTTCTTCACGAAGCTCCTAGCTTCGTAGAGCACTCTAATTCATAGAGATCTATAGATCACAGGGCTCACAAGATCATAGAGATCAAAATTTCTCTAAGGACAGATTGGTCATTGCAAAGTTCGCTTCCTTTTTATAGCTCAACAGCTCGCCGTGGAGATCCTTTCCTTTGAGGAGCTAACTACCTTTACAGAGCTCACTTTCTCTGTGAACCTTATTCGCAATTCGAGAGCTCTAAAATTATCATTAAGTATATGTAATTTTCTCTTGAGATTGAGGCCTATTTATAATAATTTCCGACCAACTCTCGAATCTTCCACCCACCTCAGTGCCATGTCAGTACCAAATCGCAGAACTCCAAAATGTCTGCCAAAATTCAATCTTCTTCGCGAAGCACCATGGATATTTTCTGGATTTAAAAATCTTGTTGTAATCGTGGATAGTTCCATTAAATTCATTATGCTACTGTGATGCTCCTTCTTCATTTTCTCTACTACAGTGCTCTTCACCTTTACCACCACAATGTTCACCCAAAATTATTCTTTCCTCAACCATTTACAAAGTTCATCATAATCACAAAGAACACCATCAACATTCATAATGCCTTTGATAAACCTACATCATGAATCCCATCTTCATGAAATTAATTCCTTTCCATGTTTTGATGAGATCATCAAGGAATACACTTTTCACAATGCTCATCAAACAACAAATTTTTGACCCCAAAAATTTGGCTAACATTGGAAAACTTTGCAATCTTAGACACATGCTTCGACAAGACCAACCATACTGATGGACATAGTCTTTTCTCCCCTTTCCATCATAAATATTTCATCACAAATTCAAAAACCAACTTGTGATCCTTTTGAAAAACATACCAGAAAATCATCATCAGATTTACCATGGAAAGTATAGTAACTTTCCTCTTTTTCCTCACCCAATTGTACAAAGTGAAGTGATTTCCTTTCTTCTCAAACTTCCTTGACAATAAAAGAAAATACTTCATGTATCCAAAAACATAATTAGCCAACATGGTCCCAAAATTATGAATTCTTCTCCTTGAGTATAGAACATGATGAGTGAAATTTTCATAAGTTTCATATGGTGTTTGTAAGTAAATAAAAATCACATTATAAAGAACATGTGTTGTCCAGTGGGGATAATATTTAGTTTGATGACCCGTTCGGGAATATAGGTGGACCCTTGGTAGGGGGTCATATGTCTACAGGGAAATCTGTGGAACCTAGAGGGCTAGGACCTATCAAAGATGTTAAGGTATGGTGACTATACTATCATAAAGTCCCATTTGTAAGATCCATCCACTTCAAATTTACCTTTACCCTTCCTCAAATGAGTTATGAAGGGCCATCTAGAAGAAAGGACACTATTAACAGAACTCCTCCAAGCTGGAAAACCAAGATAGTATATTCTAGCATGGCTTTAAGAACCTGAGGATTTTATATTTACACATATTTAGAAAAAAACTACCCAAATAAAACCAAATCCATCTCCATGAAAAAAATAAAAGACCCAGTAATATAAAAAAATAACACGCACTGATTCATGTCATTTCTTCCTCTCTTGGAATTCACTATCACTCTAAGATCCAGTAAAAATAAAGGAATAAACTAAGGACTTCTCACTATTCCTCTCATTCATAGCTGAATTATCTTGACCCTAGTGCTCTACCAAATAATCAATAATAACCTACGGTGTATCATCATCCATATTTCAGGCACTCGAGTTAGTAGCAGTAGTAAAACAAAGCTTTAATCCATTAGCAGAAGCATTTTGACTCTTAGATTTTTCAAATGAACATTCATAAATCCCTTTTTGAATATTCTTATGCCTCTAATAAAAATGAATTTTATCCATAGCAGCTCCCTAAGCTAATATAAGTAACATTTCATTTCTAATTCTCCTTAATAAGGTCAATGTGTTGGAAAACTAAACAAAAATGACGTAACCTATCATATTCAATACATAGAGATATATCATCATTAGTAGTAGAAAAAAATTAATTATCCATAGGCATAGTGGAAAGATCATTTTCCACCATTATCTTAGGATATTATCCATATTTTGAAGAATATGTGGAATCAACCATTTTAATTAGCACCTTGACAGAGGAAGCAATGTCAAAGAGTTTATGAGGGTGCAAAAAAATGTAATTGAGAATATTTACATTAATCATAGATTTTATTTGAGAGATCGTCATATAAAATGGATTAAATTTGTAGTCCCACACCTTGATGAACAATTTCCCAACATAAATATAATAGATAAAGGACAACAGGTCTTCATCATGAACTCTTTCAAAGAAAAGTGGATATATAAAATATCATTACTCATTATAATACACTTATAGTCTAAAAACCCCAAATAACCATTAATAAATTATATAGGTAATCAATTAATTATGGTTAATAACTGGTAGAAAATACACTAAATGTATTAAAAGAATGTTTACACATCTAAAGTTTCTTTGAAATGGAATTTTTTAGCCATAATATGAGTGTTATTACATTTCAATGAAATTATTTCCAAAATTACATCAATCATTGAATTGAAATTTATATGAACTGGGAGACCATCATTTGGAGACACTAAACATATAGATCGTTATTTTCAAAAATTTACTTTCATTTTAGTAGAGGACGTCCAGCCTAAATATCAAGCTCAATGTAATATGGGAAATCCATTCTAGCAAAACACTAATCACCATTACAAAATATATCGTGAGTGGAATGTTAGAGTACCATTATCATCACCCAAAATTTGTGGTCTTAATAATATAAATAAATATTGTATATGGATGATAAAGTTCATTAAATGAAAATTTTGACGAATAGTTATGCAAATATGATTTCGATCAAACCTCCAAATAATTTCTTTTAGGATTCATAAATTTTTTTATTTGTTTTCAACATGTTGATTCTAAATCCACTGTAATTATCTTTCTCATTTGTTACCATTTTTTATTCCATGGATATTAATTCATCTAATTAATTTATTTGATTTTAATCCATTTATAAGGTTTTTGAAAGAATTTATATTCTAAAAAATCTCAATAATTCATCTTGAGTTATTTATTCTTCTCACTATATCCCATGATGTGTTAACCTAATAAACTATGTCCAAAATATGTTTCCCATTATTTTTTTGAAACACATATTTTATTTATTGAAATATTATTTATAAAACATTTATGAACCCCATCCCTTTTCTAGGGATCATATCATGTCTACAACTATCATATGTTTCATTTACATATGGACTATATAATTATTAGTATAATATGATGTGATTGGTGGTCCTGGATTTTTATATTAATATAATGTATTAGATAATGTGATATATCATAATATATTAAGTTAGTTTTGTTTGATCCTGATTCCAGATTCATTCATATTTTATTAAATGACGATTGGTACACAAAGGATATCTGTGAACATGATGCTAGTAGCATTCATAACTGACTAAGGTATTTTAACATGATGTTAAGAAACTTATTTGTAATAATAAAATTATTACATCAAACTTATGATGATGATTATTATACTCACCCACATGTGATATTGTTTCATGTTTGATGTTTCTTCCATTATCTTCCTTTGTTGAATAGGATTATATCTCACAATTTCTTTTTTATATATCCTTATGAGAATAAATGTACTAAGGGGAAAATTAATACAACTAGGGTGATTTTCAAAAGTAATCACTACTAAAAATATGGTGTTTATCAGTTCTAGAAAAGTGCATTAACATCACTAAAAAAGCACTATTAATCGAGGCGAAGATAAAGGGGGTCCCTTTTATCAACGCTCAGAAAAGAGCTGATAAAGTCGCCTTTAATCAGTGTTTTTAAAGAGCACTGATAAAAGTCAAAAAAATAATTATATAATGTGGGGGGGGTTTTAACAGTGTTTGACCCCCCCCCCCCCTATCAGCACTAGGCGGACCCCCAACCTCACACTCTCCAGTGTGTTTCCCTTTACGTGAACCCCCCACACACAGATGCCTCCTTGCTTCCACCCAAACTCAAACCCACGACCTCCCCCTTGTGAATGTGCACATTTACCACTTAGCCATTTCACTTTTTCTATATTTAATGATATGTCAATTTATATATATATATATAGTTATATTTATTCATATATTATTCATATTAATATAAATATATTTAGTTATATTAATACATATATATTTATTCATATATTAATATTTATATATATATTTATTCGTATATTAATATATATATATAGTTATATTTATTCGTATATTAATATAAATATATTTTTTTATATTAATACATATATATTTATTCATATATTAGTATATATATATATAGTCATTAGTATATTAATATATATTTATATTTATATATATATATATATATATATATATTTAGTTATAATTTTTTATCCGTATATTTATTTGTATATTAATATATATTTATAAGATTAGTTTTAAAAACATTTATAAAATATGTTTTCTATGTGTGTTTATAAATAAATAAATAATTACATACATACATATATACAACACACACACACACATACTCACACACACACACATATATATATTTACAAATAAATAAATATATGTGTGTGTGTATTTGAAAAGCCATAGAATGTTAAAATGACCATAAAATCTAATCCATATGCCTGTTTCAACTCCAAAACTAGTCAAATAGAAGAAAATGAAACAATATTCGAAATGATATGTGGTACAGGCCTAACGGATAACCGGATCAGAAGTTGTATCTATTTGAATGTTAAGAAATCAGGTTATCCTGACTAAAAACTCAGTTGTCAGGCCTTCTGGGCTTTTTGGGCTCGAAAAATATGATAGAAGGATCGCTTCAGTCACTATCACATAGAGCTCATCGCATGCTTCAATTTGATATGTTGTAGATCTCAAACAGACACACATATCAAAAGTTATGTTCATTTGAAGTTTGGGTTACATTATCAACAAATTTTAGATCTTTTATTATTATTTTTTGATTTTTTGTGTCTTTCAGTTGTTATTAAATGATTATTAATCAATGATAATTAGAAAATTGTTAATTAATAATATTTTTCAAAATACTTTAAATCCATATTCACTAAATTTATTATGTATTAAATTTAATTGCCTATTTATACTTATCTAAAACATGTTTTAAAAATATATTATATTTATATCAATATAAATATACTCATATAACAATATATTTTTTTCATGATTTTTTCTGAAACATAAAATTTATGAGGGCTTGGAAAAAGTCTTGATAAAGCCCTCCTTTATCAGCGCTACTAAAAATTTCACTCATAAATGGGTCCCCTTTAACAGTACTAAAAAAACACTGATAAAGGGGAGGCTTTATGAGCACTAGAAAAAGCACTGACAAAGGGTCACATTTAACAGTGCTTTTTTTAGCACTATTAAAAGGTCCCTTTTATCTGTGCTTTTTTAGTGCTGATATAGCCCCTCCCCCTTTATTATCACTTTTTTTAGCACTGATAAATGGTGGCACCACGGAAACCTAGTTTAGTGGTAGTGAATTAAATAAAGTATATTGTTTTATGTATGATTAAGTTATTCGAAACTAATTTTCGCGAAAAATGAATCATTTTGATTCTAGAATGTAATTATTTTTATGTTATTTTTTATAATAATTTTTAATAATGTGATTGGAAAATTTTGGGTCATTTTTTTGGTATTATAGGAAATTTTAGTCATTTTTTGAAATTATAACTCGTAGAAATTAGTGAAAACCCTGGGTATATGTTTAAAAATAGTATAACATCCAAAGAGTATGGGAAAGCATCATGTGTTCGTCTTTCTAGAAATTAAATTTAAGTATGGATGTAATCATGTTGATGTGTTCCCAAATAAACACTAACTTATATGTTATAACCCCAAAAAAAATTTATTATATATCGATTCGGTCATTACATTATGAACAATTAGTATACTTAAATAAAAACCATTTTTAACACACTTTATGGATATAAAAAATATATATATATATATATATATATTACTATAATTTTATAGACCTTCTCTAACATTCCTTTATGTTTCCTATTGCTCGGTGGTGTTGAGAGAGGGTTTAGAGGCGTTTAGGGGCTTATGTTGGGACGTAGTCCTTTTGGTGGTCACCATGCCCTGGTTGTGGGAATTTTGGGTGCATGGTGGTTTTTCATGTGGTGAATCATGCATCATGGCCATAAAAACATCCTTTCAAGAATCTTTATATACTTTTTCAGCCTCATGGGTTCCTGATAGAAATTTGATAATGGAAACTCATGGGAAAGGGCATGGAGCTGGGTGTGGCACCAAGAGGGTTCTCCAATTGAAACAAAAAAAAACCAAGAAATGTTTTTCAAATAAATTTTAGAAGCTGAGGAAGGGGAAATTCTTTATATATGGTAATCATATATTAGGAGATTCTATTTTGGGTTGAATCTTTAAAAAACTAGGATGAACATGGCTAGTCTGTGTTAGAAGTCATGGTCATGTTTAGTCTTATTTTGAAATGGTTGAAATGACTGCCTTCTTCCACAAATCATGGATAGTTTGAAATGGTAAAATGTGTTCACATTAATTGGGGTTTCTAAATATATTTTTATGCCATTTATTCCTTTGTTAATTGATCTACCACCCTCCTTCGAGTGTTCATTTATTTTACAGATGCACCAGATGAACTAGGAATTAATTGTTCGTTTTATTATCTAGTGGTCCTATTTTTTGAAATTTTTTCTCGGTAGTATTTTTTCTACCAACCTTTGGTTCTTCTTGATTGATTCCATACTTTTTTAACTACTAGTTCAGGGAGAAACAAATTTTTTTGTTTCATGATACCATTATATTATTCTTATTTAATTTAGAATTTTTTTCTCGGATGTTTTTTAAGAAAATGCATATTATTTAAAGTGATGTTTTTGTATGGTTTGTTGGTTGTTTGTGGATTCTAGGATTCATTTAGTATTCCTTCAACTTGGTGTTGTTTCTTTAAATGGTGGTTGAACCTTGATCGTCTGTTATTATGGAAATAATTTTTATCCTTTAAATAGCTATAGGGGATTCGTTTATTTTCCTATTATTTTATGTAAAATCATAATGATATCATGATTTTTCACTTATTGGGATAGTGGGATTAACCTTAATAAATATTACACCAGATTAAATAATGAACCTTGGTTTTACATGTTCCTATCACTAATGTTTTCCCTATAATAGTAGTTTTCCTCTTGATCTTCTAGATAATTTCTAACCAATGTTAATGACACGGTTATCATGTTCATTTATAATTTGGAATAAAATTTTTATTTTGTTGAAATTGGTTAAATAGATAAAATATGATAATGTTTATTGTCTAAAGAAGTAAAGAGGCATGTTTAATATTGTTTTTACTATACTTGTAGGGAAATAAATGATATATTTTATGCATGTTTATTGTAAATAATTCTTTCTTATATTAATTGAATTAGATAAATAACATAATTTATGGAATTATTTTTATTCAAATAATTAAGAGACATATAAATTCAAAATGTTCATCATTAATGTTTGATTAAACTAGAAGTTATTCTCTAAATAATTTTTAAAAAATCATATTTTAATTCATGATTCCTTATGATTCCTATGGTTGTAACATCTAATAAATAAACTAGTAAATCTATGATGGTAATAAATGTATTGTTTGATAAAGATAAATGATTGGGATCAAGATAATCTATTTTCTTGTGAATGGTTAATGTCTTGGTTTTTAGTGCCTATGTGCCGCACTAACTATATTTTTCTATCCCTTTATACCTTATGTGATTGATCTAGAAGTTATCTTTTTTATAAGAACTGATATGACCTTGTTTTGGTTGATATTTCATATAATATGGGTAGGAAGGCTAAGGTTTTTTGTAGTAGTTGACACTAGTGATATTAGGATAGATTCTTGGTGATATGAATGGTGTATCTAGGATGTAACTAGGACTGATGAAGGGGTTAAAAATAGGATTTTCCATTATTTTTGGAATATATGATTCATTTGAATTTACAAAGAAACTTAAAAGGTTGGGAAGCCAGGTTGCTTGTTTCTACATTCCTTTCCACACTACTTGAAGAAGATAATAGTTCATGGTTTATGCATCACTTTTATGGTAGCTTAGGATGATTACTAGAGTACCTAGAAATTTTATATGATAATGATTAATTAATGTCTTAACCCATGGGGTTGAAGTATTTTTGGAATAAAAATTATAATAATCATTAGAAATAATGGGATCAACTAGTTTATGCGTGGATGGAATGGTAATCAGTTGATGATCATTTCAAAGAAATTTTTAATGGATAATTGGAAGAATTAAGGTAATGTGAAATGTTTAATGGAAATAAAAAAATTAATTAATTGTTTAATTCTTGTGTGCTTATAATATATTTAGTCCTTAGATGTGTTAGTCAGGTATCTAAGTGACAATAACTATAGTTAATCTAAATACTTAGATTATTCTCATAGGATTGTTGTGAGATATATTATATCTTATAAGTTATGTGATTTCAAATGTTTCCCCACCCTTGTCGGTATGGTGACTAAAACCCAGTGGAATCTAGGAGGGTAGTTTTCTCAATATCCAAGTTAATGAGAATTAAATGGATGACTATCCACTCTTACCTTAATATTGTTTCTTGGTAGTATTATGTGTTAATATACTTGGTGTATATCTTTCTCATATATGTGTATAGAGGGTTATAAATGATTGAGGTATAACATTCCTTATATAGGATGTGGAGGACCTATAACTTCTCAGTCACTATCTAGAGATATATATTGGTATGATGAAATGATGTGATGTAAGTGGTGAAAGTGGTGCTTGGTATGATGGAGTAGCCTAGGTATTTTTAGGATAGATTAATTTCGGAGAGAGATACCTCAAGACTTGTGAATTTGGGGAATATTGGAAAAACATTGGTAATATAGTAATGGGGTAACTTCTTTTGATATTATATTATACAATCACTTATATCTGAAACATGATGAGACAATTATGTTAAGGATGGGAATATAGCATAATTAATTAGGTTATGAGTAAAACTCACTTTTTTCATTAGGAATTAGTAAACTTTCATTATCTTTTCAACAAGTGTCTCTATGGAGGATCCTACTCATTAAACATGTAATTATCAACTTAGGTATATATAAATTGATTTTTAGGTCCACATGAGAGGTTTAGAGATTCTGTTAGACATTACTAGATCATGGAGTTTAATAGGAGTTTCTTGGGATTCAAGGTAATTTCTAATGATTTATGTCTATTATGTTAGTTTTTGTTACTATTATTTAGTTTTTTTGACATTACATGCATGTATATATATAACTAATTTGGTTATAGGACCTAATTTGGAATATGATTATGGATAACCTAGATTGAAACCAACATATTCAAAAACCAGGTTATCCATGTAATTTATTAGTTACTTATTCTAAGTTTTTGTTCATATTTTAAATTTAACTATTTAGGTATATGCGTACCTCAAATTTCCATTATTTAAAGTGTCTATTGAATCCTAGAGAAACTAATTTAACAATTAATGTCTTGGAAAATGTAGTGATGATCCTAATAAGTGATAGAATGAGATAGGAGGTGGAGGGATAAATAATGGGGTTAATCCTAATCATCTATCATGAGTTATGATTGACATTTTTAGTATATTTGAATTTCCGAACACACAAAATAAGGGATGAATGGAATTTAATAGATGTTTGTGTGATAAAGATAATGGAGGAAAAAATATTAAATTTCATATATATAAATAATGTGGGAATGAGTACCCCCAGTGTTTCTCCCTCTTCTCTCTCATTTACGAGAGTTTGAAAGGAGAGTTTAGAGCACCAGATTCATGATCTTCATACCAGATCAATAAATTAGTGCTCTAAAAATCTTCATCAAGTTGAAAGTTTCTATGGATATTTTGAAAATTATTCAAATTACATCTCCTAATGTGCTGAAAATATTTTTAATAGGATTTGGATAATCTATATGGATTCCAGTTCATAGCCTTCGGGAAATGATTATCAGTGATGATAATAACACCACAACAATAAAAAATTAAATGATGTATTATTTCAATTTTTTTATCATTCTTATTTATATTATAGGAGATCCCTATGTTGATAAACATGTACATATTGAATTGGATTTGATGTTGCACTATTGATTTAATTAATAAACCTTATTTTTACCTTCTTTTACACTTACCACATAATACTCAGTATCAACATTTTCAAATATTATTTAACTATTTTTAATGATTCTATTATAGATATATAAATTTTTTGAATGAGATAAACATTTATTATTTTATAATTTTATGATTTAATTTTATTATAAACATTATATGATGTTATGATATATGGTAATATGTTTCAGTAATGTTGATATAGTGGGTTGATCATAATTGAAAAACTATTATGTTAAAATATTATAAGATTATGAATTTTTTATTTTTACCATGATATAATATTATTTTTATCCAAATTTTATTGTTTAAATGTTTCGGGCATCAATATAGAAATTAATATAGATAATTAAATTTTATATTATGATACTATATACTCAATATTATTAGAATATAAGAGTTAAATACTGGTAATATTATTTTAAAAAAGAGAATGGGTGATCACAATATGAAATTCATTTAAATAAAGTTGTGTTTATGTGAATTATTGTAACTGATATTTTGAACGATATTTAGTGTGTTTTTTAATTAATTGATGTTTCATTTATGTTTTTAATTGTATTTTAACTTAACAAAAAATTATAGATATAATTTTATTCTACAATGTGTGGGGATCCACCTATTGGGTGTAGGTCCTTGGAGTTTTCAAGTAGTTACACTCAGGTTATCCTCCTCTGTACACTAAAAATTTTAGTATTATCATCAGTTTATTAGTGGTGGTTTCTATAAGAACAGCAAATTAAAAATTATTCATTATTATTTAAAATATATTGGCGATTTAGTGATACCACTACTATACTTGTAATACTTTTCCATTTAATAGAGGTCTTATTAAAATTTCTAAAATATCATTATTAAAACCCCTAATTAACCCCTCCCCCACCCCCGTTATGACCTATATAGCCCTGACCCCAACACCCTAACCCCCTTTCATCAACATCAACCATCATTCGATGACTGAAAAAACACCCCTCGATAACTCTTCTCCCCCCAACGATGTCCCCTCATACCCATTTCACAATGATCACCACCCCCAATGGTAATATATCCCTAACACCGTACCCATTATGTTTTCCTCCTCCCCCCCCCCTTTAAACTAATTTCCCCTACTCCTATTCATTCATGAGTGCGACATTTCTAGGTTCGTATCCTCAAACTCAATATTTTTTATTTCCATATCCTTGCCTTAGTGAACTTATCCCACAACATCTAATTCCCTTATTAAGAGGGTTAATATTTTTTCATATATGTTTTTTATGTTTTTCATTTTTTATTATATTATTTTCCTGTTCAATTTGTGTTATGTCCAATCAAGACCCTACCTTGGTCAACTTTGAAGTTAAATTATGCTAAAAATTGGTTGTACTTATCTGTAGACATTTATATCTTTATTTATTAACTTATATAAAAAAAATTGGTAATATAATATGTATTGTGAAAAGTTGAATTAATTTAACTCAACACTCCCCTCGTTATGCCAAGTGTTTGTGTGAATTTTTAAATTATACAATTCAAAAACTGATTAGTGGATAGTAGAATAAAATGTTCAGGTGATTATTGTAAATTCAAGTAATGGTGGAATAAAAACAATATATATGGGAACTTCATATTGAAATACTTTTTTCTATATACATATGTTCTATTTTTTATAAAGTATCTAATGTTATATAATGTCAAAAAATGATTATCTTGTCAAAAAACACAATGCAACCCACTACAGAAGAATTCTGTTTGAAATATGATAATTAATGGATTTGGATTTTTTGGATACATTGACTAAAATTTTAGTAGATCAATAAATCAAAAATTTATCCTAATAAAGATAATATTTATCAAAACCTCAATTAAAATAATGATTTTTATGAATTAGTTGAATATGAAATACAAGAACTATATCAAGGGTGTGACATGCATTAATTCTATATATTCTACTTAATTTTTTTCATATCAAGTATCTATGTGTAATTATAGAGAAATTGGGGTCCAAAATTATATAGTTTCTTAATGATTTATTCAGTGAATCTAAGATCTCTATATAATTATATGATATGAAGAATATAATAAAAAACATGAACTTGGTTATACAAAGATACATGCATGTCTTGATTATTTCATTATTTAATGGGGAGAAGAGCCTGATAAGGAATAATGCATAAGATTTAATACATGTAGATGGATTCCAATGATAAATAATTAGTTTCAAAATTAATTTAACACCAATAAGAAAAAGAAGAATACTCCCACAGATTTTTTTCATTACATTCCTCAGAAACCATGACTGTAAAGATTATTAATGTTGTTTAAGACTTTGTATGGAATGAAGTGGAATGCTCAAGATAGTAACAAAAATGGTTCAACGAGACATCTAAAAGATTCAATATCATGGATGGTGATTTATTCAATATATCCATATTTTTCTTTGGATCTATGAAATGATTGTTTGGGGTTAGATTCTAATGGTTTCAAACGTTTCTCACTTTATTTATTAATTATATCATATGCCCTATTATTTTGATCTCCATTAATTTAACTCTATTGATTTTTATCTACAGGACTATTTCATTATTTTGAAGAATATTCCTAGAAATAAAATAGTCAAAAATAAAATTAGTGTATACCTTAAACATCTAATCAATGAATTGTAAGAATTTTGGGATGATATCATGGAAAAATATTATGCATCAATGAACAAACTATACAAAATTCATTCTTCTTTAATGGGGACAATTAGTGAATTTCTTAGACTAGGAACCTTATCCAGTTAGAACACTCATAACATTTTTCATATTCTGGTTTGTAATTTTCGTTTTGAGCCTTAATGATAACCTCATTGTTGAAAATTATGTTTTATATTAAATCATTTATTTCTTAATGCATCTCAAAAATTCATTTTTGAAAAGACATAGTTTTATGTAGATATTTAATTGAGAATGTCCCTAAATGTGTTTTATTGTATAGAAATCATAGGATAATTAATCAATTTCACTATAGAATTTAGAAAAATTAAACAGATTAATGAACAAGGAAAAAGGTATGAGGTATAATATTTGATGCAGCTGGAATACAATGGTGGAAAAATTGAGTTTATTTTCCAGACATCTATATTGGTAGTTTTATTTGATACATTTAAATCATTACATAATTCTATTGAGAATAAAATACGTGACAATGTAATTTTAACATTACTTAATGAGAAGGGAAAATTGAAATATCATCTTAATTATCATAAGTATTTGGAATTAATATATTCAAAGAGTGTTTTGTGGGGAAATTAAAATGGAATGTATCTTTAAAAACTGTTACAATGAAAATCCTGAAAAATACATATTCCATTAAAATTTAAATAATATAAAAAATTTATATGGATATTCAAGTGGAATTTTAAAGTGTGTTTACATAAAACATCCAATGTTAAATGTACTATAAATTCATGACTCATATATTCTAATCAAAAATTTGTTGTTGTGGTTGTAATTTTGTAATACATTACCTAAAAAGGTAACTATAGTTTTAGATTTGTTATGAAACATATTCATAGATCTTTTTGAAATGACACTAAATCCCACTGAGAATAATAAACATCAAGAAATAATTGTGTGGGAACATTTTCATTATAATAGGAATTCAATTTTATCAAATAATTGTGTAAATTTTTTATTATGTTTGTTAATATTTTCCATCGAAAATTTAATTCATTTTAAATCCTATGTGAGGAATACATCTCAACTAAAAGGATCTTTAGATGATGGTTACCTATCTAAATATTACATGAACTTCTATTATAGGTAGTTTTATGATATTGGGAGTACATTTAGTTTTGTTGGACTAAATAATGACGAATCTAATAATCCTCATTAGAAAACCAATCATCAATATTTCCATATTTTGGATGACCAGTTAGAAAGGGTCTAATTTTACACTAATTGAATTAGAGATACTACAAGAATATAGAAATTTAAAACTTGATAGATTTATTTTAGATCATTTTATTAAATAATTGATATATAAAAACAAGAGATGAATAAGAGGTTGAGCTCAAAATGTGCTAGAATTAATAAAAATAGTTATGGGAAGATTGTCGAATAGTTTTCCCATCATGTATGTATATACGATTATATATATTATTAATGTGTATTTATTTTTTCTACATTTAAATATATAAATTATATTTTATTTTATATATTAATATTGTATAGAATATATCTAAAATATAAGATGATTTTCAATGTTTATCTCAAGTTTCTCCAAGGAATACTAATATATTTGATTCCTAAAACATTCAAGGATTCATGTTTTTTATAATTTTCCTTGAAGAGGGAATTAAAACTCAAAATAGTGGAGTATTTACACTTGTACATATGGTATACTATGAATACATGATTCATATAATAGTATTAATCTATCATGGTCAATTTCAAGTTGAATTATTCTTATTAAAGTGGGTCGACATTGATAGGGTTATAATGAATGTATTGTTTCATTTTATGTCTTCCAAAATCTATCCCCATATCCATTATAGTGAGCATGAAGATCGTGATCTATTTATCCTGGATTCCCAGGTGAAGATGTTTTATTATGTTTATGGTAAAATACATGAATGTTGGTTGACCACAATATAATTAAAACAAAGAGACTTTTAGGATATGGTTCATGAAGGTCCATTGGTACTTTTTTGTAAGTGAACCACATCAACAAAAAATAATTCATTAGTTTTTCCGAAACATATTGAAATAATAAAACATGTAAGAGGGGGTACAAATAAATAAATCTACACAATAGATTTTGATAATAATGAAGACAATGAAGATGAAGATAATAGAATGTATAAATCATTAATCAATCAATATTAAAATTTCTCATTTATAAGTGTTTCATACATATTTACATTGTTTAATTTTTTTCCTTTCAAAAATATATATTTTATATCTACTTTTATTTGAAATAGAGTATATTTTAAACTATATTCATTTAATGCATTACATGAGAAAAAATCAAGATCCTAGCAAATAAAAATATTATTAAACACCTCCACAGTGGTCTTTATTAGGGGATTTGAGTGATTTTGATTTACGAGGTACTTTTAGAGAGATAGAAACTTCCCTAGATGTTGTTTGCATTATAGCATCCGATGCAGATCCATTGATGGATCTATTAGTTATCCAACTACCTAGGAGAATTTTTTGATTTTCTATTACTTTTTTGTTTTTCAATATATAAGAAACTATATAT
The DNA here is from genome assembly GCA_963277665.1 of Viscum album. Lineage (NCBI taxonomy): Eukaryota > Viridiplantae > Streptophyta > Magnoliopsida > Santalales > Viscaceae > Viscum > Viscum album. The sequence continues at coordinate 1,058,650,783 of OY728120.1, read as the reverse complement.
TTTATAAATTTCATAATTTAGTGGACAAATATATTTTGATAACCACAAAAGAGGGAAAAAATATGGACACAAAAGATGTACGAGACCTGAAATAAATACAAATTATAATTCTATTTCATGAGTTTGAGATTCATACTAGAGATACTATTGATATATATAGATAAATTATTAAGAATATTATTTTATAGATGGTGAACCATCAAATTAATTATAAATATTAGAAGCATAATCCAATAAAATAAAAAATGAGGTGTCTGACAACAAGGAAAATGTAATATTAATTTAACATTAATTTATAAGTAATTTAGAATGTGTTAAAATAATTATTAATATTATTATAAAGTATTATGTTTTTATTTATAAATGTTTTTCATTTTTATGTCATTAAATTCATTTCACACTCACGAACCACGAGAAAATGGGTATGAAATTTATAAAATTTAAATTGGTATTATGGAACAAGTGTAATGGAACATCTTTGATTACTCAATGAATGTATGAGAAAGGCCCTGAAGGCATTTATCATTTATAGTGAATGGTGTTTGTCGATATTGAAAATGGTGTTTTCATGAGATAATATCATATTTTGTAGTAACATAAATACATACACAAAATGAAATTATAAGTTTTAATAATGTTCCTATTTCTTCAATAATTTTTCTAAAACATAAAATGAATTTTGAAAAACAATCCATTCTTGATATTTTTGGGTCACATAAAATTTTTATTAAAGATAAATTTTATTTGTAGTTTATGAATTATATTTATATTATTTTATTATTTTATTATTATAAAATGATTTTTCTAAATTGTATATATAATTTTTATAAAGGCTTAGAAATTAGGTCACTTTGTTGGTTGAATAGAGATGTGGCCTAATCTATATTGAAAACTGGATGACAGTATTGTGAATGAAGATACTCAAGACATTAGAGTAAGTACTTTAAATTAATATTTAATGTTATTTAAATACTATAAAACCATAGTAATGAAAAATAAATTATAACAACACAAAATCATTAAAACCAATTAAATGGAGTCATCCATATGGATTAATTGATACCAATTAACTTTATTAGTATATTTTATCTATGTAGTCAGCCCCAATTAATTGGATTTAAGGCTTGTTTTTTGTTATAATTTATTTTTCAATATAATTTTTTAATGTAATAAAATAATATTAAGTAGTAATGAAAAGTTTATTAATTGGATAATATTATGAAGTTTAGATAATTTTAAAAATCCTTATCAATATTGTTGTATTAATAGAATAAAATTCAAACCCTTCACAATCATCCTCGATAAGATGACATCATCATTTACAGGAACATCTAGTGGGGGTTTGAGTTGTTCTAATGATCAGGATGTACATAGATAAATTTTCTGGTTTAATGAAAAGGTGTAAGAACATGAATATTATAGGAAAACAATGGATCAGTTGCAATCAGCAATGAAAAATTAATTGGTTTCTATACTTCATAGGATGATGGGAATGGTCTTAATGAAAATCACCAATTTTGTATCTCATCATATAGAAGAAAATTCTAAACTCAATACCTAACATTTCTAATTAATGATTTTATTTATTATTATAATAATATGGAATACTATTGGGGATACATTTATTAGGAGGAGTTGGGGTACTGTGAGATGAGTTTTCTCTTTGAATTACATCAGTTTAGATTGATGTGAAAAAATCAGATAACTATTATTGAAATAATTATATTGTGTATGAGAAGTCAAAATCCTATTATTTTGTGTAGTATACTATGAATATCTCAATAATCAATTTTAAAAGATATTAACGTCTTTAAAAACATGTGTTAGGGGGTTAGAACAAAGAAATTGATGTTTAAGGGTCATGAAATCATAGGAAAATCACTGAAAATTTATTTGTGAAATTTAGATATCGAATCCACATTAATCCATGATGTGGTTTTCATGAGTTTATTAAAAACAAATTTTTAGTGTTTTAAAACACGAAAACATATTTTTGTTAAGTTGATAAGATGTCTTATGACTTCTCTATTCCTTTATCTTTTGAAAATCACAAACACCTTTTCCATAAATATTTTTTCCCTTTCTCTAAGGAAATTTATTTGCTTAAACCCTAACTTGATTTTATATGTTATTCCTAATGTTCCTTATCTAAGCTTAACCATATTTTTCTTTAGATTGAATTAATTTAAGAATAATTGGATCCTTATCTAAACCTCGAAACCTTACAGTTTATTAGAATCTGAGTCTCACTATTTTTAGACTCTGATTACATATAATTTCAGACTCTATTGAATTCTAATTTTTGACTCTCAGTTTCACAAAATTTCTATTTCTAAATTCTCATAATTTCTGACTCTGAATTCTCATAAATTCATATTTTGAATTATAAGAAATTATAACTCCAAATTCTTAGAAATTCGGACTCTAAATTCTCAAAAATTCAGACTCTGAATTCTTAGAAATTATGGCTTTGAATTTCAAAAAATTTAGACCCAAAGTTCTCAAATTTTATTACTATGATTTCTCCAAAAATCAGACTCTATTTCTATTCAAAATCAGACTTGGTTTCTATCCAATACTTGACTCCAAATTTTTCTTTTTCCAAACTCTGTTTGTATACATATTGAGACTCTATTTTCCACTATACTTAGAATCTGATTATTTATACATGTTAATGTTATTTTTCTTTCTTAAGATATTGTTTCAAATTTATTTGATCATAGTTTACTTAATTTTCCTAAATGTAATAATTTTTTTCTTATATGTTATAATTCCATACACGTCATTATGTTATAATGAAATGATGTCATACAATCTATTTCTAACAAACTATTGGTTAAGTGACTTGTGTACATACCCCTCTGAAATTCAAGGAAAAATATGATCGTTGGAGGGGGATATGACCGTTTGGATTTTTGCCTATAAATACCCCCATCCATTTGAAGAGTTTGTGACATTCTTTACAACATTGATAAGTAATAAATGTGATGATATATATAGAGAGAGAGAGAGACTCTCATGCTTTGTGTGATCTGTGAATATCTTGTTCAGCAATGAAAAACTTGTTCAATATAGTGTGACTTCAATTGTTGTTGGGTAAAATTGAGGGCTTCTAGGGATAGGAACATAGAGGTACCGACTACCTTAATGTTTAAGGGCTTCTAGATATAGGAAGAAAGAGGTACCAACAACCTTAATGTTTGAGGGATTTTAGGGATAAAAAGACAGAGGTACCGACTACCTTAAAGTTTGGGGACTTATGGGGATAGGAAGATGGACTCTGATACTCTTATTGAGGGTTTACCCTGGTGTGGGTAGGACCTACTTTTATGAAAGTATAAATAAGGGTTCCATTATCCAAGGTTGTAGGATACCCTTCTCTTTATGTTAAAATATGTCTTACTTTTTAAATTATCTTTTTTATTAGCGTTTAATTCCATTCTATTTTGTTACAGAAAGAAATCACAATTTTCTTATAATTTCTTATATTTTTATACTCTAATTTAAATAACATTCTATATGTTTTAAGGAATAATATTTCCTTATGATAAACATGCTTAATATTCTTAAAGATAAACTTTTTTAAGTTTAATTTCTTTATAATTGGACATAGGCCCTTCTAATTATCCATTTTTTTAGAACCAAAGAGGTTTTGTGAATTCACCTTATTTAACTTTGTTAGACGTATAATTTATTATGGTTAAAAATGTTTGTTTTTAAATATACAATTCACCCCCCCCCCCTCTTTTATTTGAGCATATCATATTCTATTTCGATCCTACAATTGGTATCGGAGTAGATCTATGAAATACTTAAACTTAAATATAAGTTTTCTTTCTCAACTTTTATTTCTCATGCTTTATTGATTAATCTTATTTACTCAAGTTTTTCTTAATATTTTACAAACTCTTTGTTTATAAACTCTTACTATTAACCCTTTTATTTAAATTTATTTTTATTAAAGAATTGCAGGAATGAATGTTGGTTCTATATACAATCTTAATCCTGCTAGACCACCAATTTTTTATGGTAATGATTATGAGTACTAGAGAGATCGGATGAAGTATTTTTTTATTAAAACCGAATTGGATAATTTTTTCATTCTCGTTGGTGAATACGAAATTCCTAATAAAGAAATTAGAACATTCAAAAATTAGGAAAAACAATAATTTCAACTAAATTACGAGGTATGCATTACACTTTTATGTTCTATGTCCATGAATATCTATATTAAAATATCTTCTTGTGAATATAATAATAGTATTTTGAAGAAACTTGAAGTTACACACTTTGGAACTTTAAAAGTGATAGAATCTAGAAGAGATATGTTAAGAGCTTAATATCATGGATTTATGTTTCCTTATGGAGAACATGTTTTCAAAGTACAACAAGGATTTATGAATATCGTCAGTAGTATTCAATATATGAGAGAAAAGGACTTGATGATGAATTTCTTATGTATAAGATAATTTATCTCATTCCCAACGAGTGGGAATCTAAAAGGATAGCTAGTGAAAAAAATATGAAAGTATCTAACATTACTCCTGATGAGTTATTTGGAACTCTTATTCAATGTGAAACAAGAATGAATAGAGATGATGACATAAATAAGAAGAATAATGGTAATGGAAGTGTTTCTTTCACTACTAAATCTAAATCCAAGACTCCTAAAAGGGTAACTATATCTATAGCTAATAAAACTTTTGTAATATCTGAATCAAGTAACAGTGATCATTCTGAGAATGAACATTCCAATCTTGCTCGAATGATGAATAATATTGTGGGAAAGAAATATTTTTAGTACAGATATAAGATGAAATATATAAAAGACAAGAAAGGCTCATAAGTAACTTGTTATGAATAAAAAATGTCTGGACATATCAGACCTGATTGCCCTATTCTCAAGAGAAAAGATAGAAAGAAAAATCATTCTAAATGGAACAGAAAGAAGTACTACAAATATAAAGCTAAGAAAGTCAGTAATTCTGATGACACCAAGAGTTCCGGTGGTGGGTATTCTTTAGATGAATCTTCATAATATGAATCTTTTAGTTAGAAGAATATTGGTCCTATATTCAAATCACCTGTTTAAAATCATTTTCTTATGGCTATGGTACACAATGCTGAATCTGTAACCAATATTCCTTTAAATTCTAATTTTCCTATTGAATAATATTATAGAATATTCGGATGAATAATATTATTCTTAATAAGTTAATACTTTACATTCATTTGAATAAGTCTCTAGATTTTCTAAATTACTTGATAATGAGAACTACAAGATAAAAAATAAGATATAGAAATTAAATTCTATAATTTATATTTTCACAAAAAAAATATCAGATCTCTCCAAATATCATGATAAAAAACTCTTGATTTTGAAAATTTCCAAAAAACCTTAAGGAAGTTAATTCTGAGAAGGATAAACTTTCAGAGGTTCTTGAAAAAAAATTTCTAAGAAATATGTATTATATAATATCTGAAACTCTAAGACTAATGACTATAAGGATAATAATTACTTATTAGACTAAAATCTGAAATTTTTTCCTTAAAGTAAATTTTATCAAATTTCACTTCTAGAAGAAAATAATTTGATCAAATGTATTTAAAAACTCTCTCCTATTATGAATAGTTCTAGATTTGGTTATACTCATTCAAAACCTATTTTTAGTAATAACTATTTTTTCCCCAAATTTCTATTTCTTGCAGTAAGTTTCAATGTGGTGGACATTGGGAGAAAACATTTTCTTTAAATAAAACCCAATCCTTAGGTTTTCATAAAAGTTATTTTTTTAGGAAAATGTGGTTAGCTAATATTTTACTTTCTAAAAATTTTGGATCAAAGAAAGTTGGTATTCTGAAATTATAACTTTTTTATTTTCAAAAAAATAAAGTAAGTAACAACAATAATACATTTTACATGGATAGTGGATGTTCTTGGCACATGACTGGTAACAAAAACTTATTTCAAATGATTATTGAGATTAAGGAGGAAAATTAGCTTTTAGAGATAATTCCTAGGGAGAAATTGTTGGTACATGTGACATTGTTATTCGGGTAAAAGCATTAATTTAAAAAAAATTATTTGTTAAAGATATTAAGAACAACTTTATAAGCACAAGTCATTTAGGTGATGAAGGTTACCTTGTGAATTTTAGGAATGATAAATGCTTAGTACACAATTCCAAGAATGATTTTATTATCTCTTCCCATACGCATGATAATGTTTATAAACGAAACCTAGGAGACCTTAAGAGCTAAGATCTACCTTGTCTTAGTGAAATGGAAGCACAATCTTGGTTATGGAATAGAATATTAAGACATTGTAACCTTTAGAACATATACAAACTCTCAAAGAAAAGACTTTTTAAGGGTCTACCAAAGCTTAGATTTGATTTTTCAAATGTTTTTGATCCTTGTAATTATGGTAAGAAACATAAGTCAAGATTTAAATAAATCAGTGAAGTCTGAAATTCTGATACCTTACAGCTAGTGCATATGGATCATTTCAGTCCACTAAAAAATGGAAGTATTGGATGCAAATACTATGTATTTGTTTTAGTTGATTACTACACTTGATTTACATGGGTCTATTTTATTATAAGGAAATATGAATCCTTTTCTTATTTTAACCCTTTTTCATCCAATGTTAAAATGATAAAAACCTTCCATTGATAACTATTCATAGTTATCATGGGGGGGACTTAAAAATTCCAATTTTGAAACTTTTCGTCGTAAAAAATGAATTAATCATAACTTCTCAACTCTTATAACTCCTCAAAAAAATGGTGTTTTTGAACGAAGAAATTGAATTATTCATGATATAACTATAACCATGTTGAGTGAATACTCTATTGCTAAAAACTTTTGGGCTAAATCTGTAAGTAATTCTTGTTATTCTATAAATCATTTTTTAATTAGACCTTTTCTAAATAAAACACCTTATGAACATTGGACTAGTAAAAAACCTGAAGTTTCTTGCTTAAAAGTATTTGGATGATAAGTGTTAATCTTGAATACTAAAGATAACTTACATAAATTCTCACCCAAATCCAATGAAGTAATTTTCCTAGGCCATTCCACTACTTCTAAGCCTTATAATCTTTTTAACAAAAATATTTGTACTGTTGAAGAAATAGTCCAAGTTAAATTTGATGAATCTGGTCCTTTGGTTTTTTAACAACCCCAACCTACATCTTTGGATGTGTTTTCAAAAAGTAATTATCAACCTTTGGTGGAAGATTATTCTAATAAGGAAAATACTCAAGAAAATGTTTCGGAATTATTTACACCAGAATATGTTTTACCTTATGTTAATGAACAGGTTTTACCAAACTCGAATTAGTTGTTTCTTAAGAATAATACTAGTGATAATATCATTGGTTATTTAAATAAAACTATAACGACTATAAGTTCTTTATGAAATAAAGTACAACATCTAACATTATTTTCCAAATTAGAACCTAAAATCACTAATGATGATGATTGGATTAAATCTATACAAGATGAACTAAAAGAATTATAAAGGAATAATTATAGGACCTTGGGTGAAATACCTAAGGAAACATGCGTAATTGGTGTAAAATGGGTCTTCAAAAATAAATGTGATGAAAATGTAATCTTTGTAATAAATAAATCAATATTTTTTGTTAAAGGTTATAATCAATAATAAGGAATAGACTATAAAGAAACTCATACTCATATAGCCAAACATGAATCTATTCTTATTTTACTAGCCTTTTCAGCATTCTTTAATTTCAAACAGTTTAAAAAGGACGTTTAGTGTTCTTTCATTAACGGATATGTTCAATAGGAAGTATGTTGAACAACCTCCGGGTCTTGAAGAAAAAAAAATCCTAAACATGTTTTCAAACTTACTAAAGCTTTATATGGACTTAAACAAGACCCTATAGCTTGGTATGATAGACTTACATGATTTTTCTTACAAAAAAATTATTTTAAGGGAACCGTTAATGCAACCCTTTTATAAATAAAGATAAGAAAAATGTTTTGTTTCTTCAAATTTATGTTGTTTATATTATATTCAGATCAACTCAGTAATCCTTAACAGATTATTTTGTGAATCTCATGAAATTTGAGTATGAAATGAGTATGATGGGTGAGTTAACATCTTTCCATAGTTTTGAAATTTCTCAAAAAAAATAACTTCATATCACAACATAAGTATATTAAATATCTTCTTAAAAAGTATGGATATGAAAAAAATAAAAGTAAAAGTACTCCAATCGGTACCTCAAATTCTTTTGATCTTGATAAAGTTGGGAAACGAGTAGATCAAACATATTTTAGATGTATGATAGGAATTTTATTATACTTAACAGCTAGTCATCCAAACATAATGTTTTCAATATTCTCATATGAAATATATTAATCTAATCCAAAGGAATCTTATATAAAAGTAGTGAAAATCATTTTTTCTATTTAAAGGGAATCATGGATTTAGGAATTTTCTATTCTTCTTGAAATGATTTTGTTTTAAAATGTTTTTCAGGTACTGGTTTTGGTGGCTGTAGAATGGATAGGAAAAGTACATATAGAACTTGTAATTTATTGAGAGATTATTTAGATTCTTTCTTATGAAAGAAGAAACACACAATATCACTTTCCACTACTGAAGCTCAATATATAGCAGTAGGAAGTTGTTGTACTCAAGTGTTGTGGATTCAACACATACTCACAGACTATGGTATAAGTTTTCCCAAAACATAGATAATGTGTGATTATAATAGTTTCATTTCCTTAAGAAAAAACCATACACATCACTCTCATTCAAAGAACGTAGATATTAGGCATCAATTTCTTAGGTATCACACACATAGAGGAGATATTATTTTACAATTTATCAGAACGCAAGATCAACTTGCTAAGATAATTAAAAAAATATTTAACCTATGATATATTTGAATACAATAAAAAAAAGTTAAGAATGATAATAATAAGGTAATAATCCATATTTTTTTTTGAAACCTATATCCTTACTTTAATATAGTCTTTTTCATAGGGGGTTTACATATGTTTAGTCTTTTTAAATTTTATTTCCTTAATAAATTTTTTAGTAACCCAAAATTTTCATTCCTTAATAATATTTTTTGGAACCTAAAATTTTCTTTCCATAATAAAAATTTTCAAAAACTAATTTATTCAATAAGAATCTTATAAATATTCAAAAAAATTACTGAGCAATCCGGAAGGTATGTTTCTTTACGTAAATATTCATAATTGAATTTTTTTTACTTGGTGCTATTTCTATCTCATCTTAAGAAAACTTTATCAGATTCACATTCAATAAATATTATTTTTCCTTAAAACCTCAAAAGATCATAATCTATAAATCCTTCTTCAGCATTAATATCACCCATCATATCAGATCGGGTTAATCTCAGCCATTAGATCTCTTTGATAATTGAAACTTTCACCATAAAGCTTGTTTAAAGGGACCCTTTGTCCATGTCCCACATTGGTTCTCTTAACTTTTTATGTTGAGGCTCTGCTTCTATTTAATTGTTTCTTTCTGATTCTTCAATTTCCTTTCATTCTGAATGTCTCTTAAATATTCTCTACATACTCTGATGTAGTCTCAATCCAACAAGGAACCAAAGGATTGGTAATTTTTCCAAGAAATGTTATATAATCAAAATTTCATCATGACGTATAGTTATTTGATTGTAAAGATTATAAAGTTGAATGGATGGGAAATAATTTGTGTTTCTAAATAAATGAATCATAAACCATTATATCCAGATCTTATTGTGGAATTCTATGATTATATTCATTTCTATGAGAAATGTGGAAGAAATATATTTAACTTCATATGTTATGGGAATTCATATTCATTATCTTTCAACATGGCATCCAATATCCTTGATATTTCCTATTAAGGTGAAGCTATTTTATGATCTCACCGTTTGCCTGATAAGGAACCCTCTTTCGAGGATATAAATGAAATAGTGTCTATTCAGATGAAAAATGTAAAGAAACCCAAAATTTCTATCTTATCAACAAACCATATATTGGTATCTTTGTGGATGAAAGGTTTCCTTATCCAAAGAAGGGTTATAAGTATTCACTTATGATATGTTATATCTTTCTCTTAGATTTCATGGTGAACCTATGGAATATAAATTTTGTGTAGTACATCCTTCTAAAAATTGTAACATCAAGAATGGAAACATAAAGTATTAGATATTAATGTATCTAGTGATCATTTTGATAATTATTGTCTTATGTTTGGAATATTTCAAGATCCCTTACATCTTAAAGGCTAATAATTTCAAAATTATGTTACTTAGTGATGATACACAAAGAATAATTGAAATAGCATTCAATGTTGAATCTAGAGAATTTTATTAACATCTTGATAAGGATGATCAGCCTAAAATGTAGAAAAGTGAACCTAAAAAACCATCGAATAAAAGGAAATATAAGGATATAGAATCACAGCCAACTGAACCTATTCTAGAAACTCCATCAGAACCCCTAAAATAAGAAATGAAAAATATGTTTTTTATTAATTGGTTTCTAATTGGAGGGAGTAGAAGAAAAAGAGAAAGGAAGGTGATCTCATCTTTGGGACTGACCCTGTGGAGGCTAAGGCTTTAAATATTGTTGGATATAAAAATCATGAGAAACAAGAAAAGGAGAAAAATAAAAAGGAAAAAAATTAATGCTCATATAGATCATTATTTGTTAAAACATGTTGAGAAATATTTAGAATAGCTTCATGTACTGGAAGTCTTATTGAAGGAAACTTCAATTCTGAAATAGGTTGTTGAAAAAGAAGAATTTAAAGAAGAATAAGATGAAGAAGAAAGTGAAGTTGTGATCAAAATGGTAGAATAATATCATGAAGAGAATTTTCCTTCTGATAAACTCTCAATAATAACTTCCCATTATTTATCTACCAATGTAGATTTAGATACGCAGAAGGAAAATTATAATGAAGAATAAGTTAATAAAATTCATTCTTTTGAAGAGACCAAGGAAAATGATGACATTGTTTATGAATATGAAGAGGATGTTAATGTTGAAGAACAACATCGTGAGGTAGCCAATACTATTGAAGAGATTGTTTCTAAAATAAATTTATTCCTTCTTGATACACCTCAGAAAGGTGAAGTTGTTGAATAATCCCAAGAAAGGGATGATAAGGAAATTACATATACTTTTATTGGGAATTATGCTTTATATTATGAATTGTCAATGTCCATGGGACATGAATTTGTGGAGCAATATTTTAAGAATCTTTTTGATTCAATTCCATTTTTTCCATACATTGAATCTTGATGTCAATTTATTCAGAAGTCAGTATACATGATGATGGATTCTATAAATTTGTTGATGGAAAATATAATCAATAAACAAACAGACTTCAAAACCTTCATGATAAACTATAATGTTCATAGAATGTCTTACAAGAAGATTACATATTGGTCAAAATCATTAGTTTACGATCTTAAGCTTGTTGGTGATTATATGGATTCAACCAAAGAGAATTTCAAGAAGTATGATGAGTTGTTCAAGATTTTTTCTGATAGGCTAAATCAAGAGCAATCTACTTCAATCCAAGAGGATAAAGATCTATATGGAAAGCTTAACTCTATTAATATTACCAAAAAGAGAGAAACAGATACCACTGATCAGTTAGTAGAGAAAGTAAATTTACAAGAAGAAGTTATCAAGTCTCAAGAATAAATTATTCAGTCTCTCGAGAGGAATACCCAAGAGCAAGAATACTTACTCCAGAAGTTCCAAAAATATCATAAGGAGATTAAGAATATGAAGGTTATCCTAAAGAAGATTCTTCAAGAGGATAATAAGGATTATTGATTAACTAAAAACTTAGATCTTTTATTGTACTAAAAATTTTTGTTCAATGTTAATGAAATCTCTTTATTACACATTATTTTGTATGTTTATTTTCTAACCTTTCAGGTACCAAAATTTTCCCCTTCCATTCCTTATTGAAACTCACACATGGTGAGAAAGGTTTAAAAAGAATATAATATTAAGGGAGAGTTTACCCAAAAGTAGAAATTTCTTATGAAAGGGTGAGCTTAATCTTATAGAAAACTCTCTTAAGAAAAGGAAAGTCTATTTCAATACAGTTTCTTAAGCCAAAGAATATGATCCTTAAGGTGAAAAAAAACTAAGGGGGAGTTATTCGTGTTCACTAAGAAACAAATATATGGGAGATAAATGTTTATTTTATGATTTTTCAAACATAATATTCTTTTTCAAAAAGGGGTTTGTGATTTCCAAAAAGGGGGAGATTGTTAAGTCAATAAGTTATCTTATGACTTCTCCATTCAGTTATGTTTTGAAAATCACAAACACCTTTTCCTTAAATATTTTTTTCTTTATATAAGGAAATTTATTTTATTAAACCTTATATTTCTTTAATATGTTATGTGTAATGTTCCTTTTCTAAAATTATCCATATTTTTCATAATACTGAGTTACCATAAGAATAATAGGATCCTTATCTAAACCTCAAAACCCTACAGTTTCTTAGAATCTGAGTCTCACTATTTTTAGACTCTGATTCTATTTGATTTTAGACTCTGTTGCATTATGATTTTTGACTCTACGTTTCAAAAATATTCTAACTCCAAATTTTTGGAAATTATGACTCCAAATTATCGGAAATTCTGACTCCAAATTCTTAGAAGTTATGACTCTGAATTCTCTGAAATTCAGACTCCGAATTCTCATAAATTCTGACTCTAAATTCTCATAAATTCTGACTCTGAATTCTAAAAAATTCCAACTCCAAGTTCTAACATTTTTTAACTCCAAGTTTTCATAAAATCAGTCTCTGTTTCATTTAAAAATAAGATTCCATTTCTATCTAAAACTAGTCTCCATATTTTTCTTTTTCCAGACTCTGTTTGTATAATCATTTTGACTATGTTTCCCATTATATTAAGAATTTGATTATTTATACATGTTAAAGTTATTTTTCTTTCTTTAGATATTGGTTCAAATTTATAGGATCATAGTTTACTTAAGTTTATTAAACATAAGAATGGTTTTCTTACATGTTATAATTCTTTACATGTGATTATGTTAGAATTAAATGATATCATACAATATATTTCTAACTAACCATTAGTTGAGTGACACGGGTATAGGACCCTTCTAAATTCAAGGAACAATATAGCCATTGGAGGAGGAGATGGCCATTGGGATTTTTTCCTATAAATACCCCAGCCACTTGAAGAGTTTGTGACATTAGTTAAAACGTTGAGAAGTTTTAAATACGTTGATTTCAAGAGAGAGAGACTCTCATGCTTTGTGTGATGTGTAAGCATCTTGTTCATCCATGAACAACGTGTTCATCCTAGTGTATCTCTGATTGTTATTCTACACACTTTATGGTTTTTAGGTATTGTAAGATAGAGGTATCGACTACCTTAATGTTCAAGGGCTTCCAAGGATAGGAAGATAGAGGTACCAACTACCTTAATGTTTGAGGGATTCCAATGATAGGAAGATAGAGGTTCTAACTACCATAAAGTTTGAGGACTTGTAGGGATATAAATATAGACTTTGATACTCTTATCGAAATCTTACCCTAGTATGAGTCAAAAATACTTTCTTGAAAGTATAAATCAAGGGACCTTTATCCAAGGTTGTTGGATACCCTTCTCTTTAGGTTAAAATATTTCCTACATGTGTACTTGTCTTTTTTACTATCTTTTGATTCCATTGTATTTTGTTAAAGAAATAAATTATAACTTTCTTATAATTTCTTATATTTGTATACTCTGATATAAATAAGATTTTATATGCTTTAAGCTATAATATTTCCTTAAGTTAAACTTGTTTAATTTTCATTAAGGTAAACTTGTTTAATATTATGTTCTTCATAATTCGACATGGGCCCTTCCAATTATCCCATTGTTTAATAACCAAAGAGGGCTTGTGAATTCACCTTGTTTAACTATGTTAAACAATGAGTTTATTACGGTCAAAAATGATATTTTTTAAATATACTATTCACCCCCTCCCCTATTTTATTTGAGCAACTCATATTCTATTTAGATCTTACAGTTGTAAATGTTAAAAAAGCATTCTTAGATTTAATTCATGTCATGGGAAAACTTTAGTTTCATATTTTGTGACATGTATGAAAAAAACACATCCATACGATGAGTGGTGTTCTTGGGATTACTCAATAAAAAAATTAAATGATTTCAATGTTTTTACATACTTGTGCGAGGGGGTAAATACATGAAAATAAAGTGAGAGGGCCATAAATAATAGGAAAAATACCATAGAATCATTTGTGAAAAATCACTGCCTAAAGAAACATCAATCTGAGTTGTGGATTCCCCAAGATTCCCATGAATTATTTTTTATTATTTTAAAACATTAAAATTCATTGTACTAGTAAATCCATATAAAATTACCTCTTATTGATGTGAAACTAAGGAAAACCTATGGTTGAATTATTTTTTATGTGTATGAGCATAAAACACATCCATCTAACACATGATGCACTTAGAATAAGTCAATAAAAAGTTTTTAATGATACTAATATAAATAAAATCATTATTCATGGTGTCAGAAACCAAAAAATGATAATTGAGGGATGTAAAAACCTAAGAAAATTATCATTGATTTTATTTTTGAAATATAATAATTTAAACTATGTAAATCAGAGTTTTGGTTTTCCCAAGGTGTCCATAAACATATTTTTATTGTTTTAAAACACTAAAACATGCATGTAACAGTCAAAAAAATAGTAAAACACCAAATATTAACATGAAATCATCGTAAAAATTTTGTTGAATTATTTGTGATGTGTATGAGCATACAACATGTTCATATGACATGGGAAGTTATTGAAATGACTAAATAAGTAGTATTAAAAGATATCAAAGTCTTTATAAATATGTTCCAAGGGTTTAAAATAGAAAAATGATATCAAAGGGTTATAAAATAAAAGTTACATGATGGTAAATTTATTTTTAATTTTAGTAACTAACACCATAACAATCTGAGATTTTGCTTTTATAGAACTCCCATAATGGCATTTTTATTGATTTAAAATATGAAAACATGTATGAAATGGTCAAAAAATAGAAAATGACATCAAATTTATGTAAAATAATGTAGTAATAGTTTTTGAATTATTTATGACATGAAAAAGAAGAAAACACATCCATAAGATGTGTGGTGTTCTCGGAATGACTCAATTAGAAATTTCAAAACATCTAAAAGTCATTAAAAACACGCATCAAGGGGTCAAACCAAAACATAAAATCATATAGGGTTGTGAAATCATAATACAACAACCATAGAATGAAATTTGACATGTATGAAAATATACCATGTCAATTTTAGTCACGGGTTTCCCAGGTTGATCGTAAACTCATTTTTTTGCATTTTAAAACACTAAAATGTGTGTGAAATGATCAAAATCATAGTAAAAGTACTTGGATTGATGTGAAATAATAAGATAACTATTTTTGAGTTATTTGGGACTTGTAAAATCATAAAAAATATCTATATGTCATGTGGTATTCCCAAAGTGACCTAATAAGATGTTTTAAAAGATAACAAAGTCTTTAAAAACAAATTTAGTGGAAAAAAGACGGAATTTCAATGTGCTAGGAAATAAATAGAAAATGATAATAGACTAATTTTTGAAATGCAGTAACTAATGCCACATAAGTATGAGTTGTTTTCACTAGATTCCCGTAAAGACATTTTTGGGGTTTTAAAACACTAAAACATGTGTGTAATAGTAAAAAGAGTATAAAATATCCTTTTATTGACATGAAATCTTGAAAAACTGTAGTTGAATTATTTATGACATGTAAAACAAGACAACATGTCCATCTGATGAGTGGTGTGCACATAATATCACAATATGGTATTTTAAAAAAATATCAAAGTCTTTAAAAAATTGTTTCAGGGGTTCAAAAATAGCGGCACGACATTAAAGGGAAATTAAATCATAAGGCAATGACTGTCGATTGTTTTTTCATAGTTAGTAACTGATGAAATATAAATCTATGTTGTGTTTTCTTTAGATTCTAGTAAATGAATTTGAAATATTTTAAAACACTAAAACATGTATGTACTAGTCAAGACAATATAAAATGATCTCATATTGATGTGAAATCCTGGGTGAACCACTGTTGAATTTATTTTGAAATATAGTAAATGATTCCATATCAAATTAAATAAATTTTTCCTTTTCAGTAATTTATAGTACATTTCATGTTTAAAAATTGATTATATTGTTCAAAAATTTAGTTTTGATAATTATAAATTATTATTTTTGATAAAATTTAATCTGTTTGATAAAAAATATAACATCTCGAGTTTTTGGGACAAGTTTGAAACCAAACAATTTTTTAATTTTATAAATTGGGGGTTATAGTAAATTCATTTTTAATGATTATAACCTAATTATCATTTTATAATCAACCCACTATATTCTCCTTTTATGGGGTCAGTGTCTTGAAATTTTCTTTTTGTGTTTGGATAGGTTTTGGGTGTGTTGGTGCCTGAAAACCAATTTTTTAGAAGTTATAGGTCATGGTGAATTTTTTGTGTGAAATTTTACTCCCACTTAC
Organism: Viscum album; assembly: GCA_963277665.1. Taxonomy (NCBI): domain Eukaryota; kingdom Viridiplantae; phylum Streptophyta; class Magnoliopsida; order Santalales; family Viscaceae; genus Viscum; species Viscum album. The sequence continues at coordinate 1,058,634,173 of OY728120.1, read as the reverse complement.
ATCTAACCATGAACACTATTTTTTCCTTAATCACAGTTTTTAAAATTATGTGAGGCAAGGCGTACAGTCGTGTGTGGACCTTTGTAGTTTTTGTGCATGGATTTTCCATAGCTTTCTCATGGTTAGGGAAAATCATTCCCAAGTCACTTAGGTAGTTCTACTTAGGCATTGCCACTATGGTATAGCATGTACAGTTTGAGCACAATTTTGAAAACTATTTGAGATAACTATGCATCCTCTTAAAGAGGGTATTTAAATGTTTTCTCCTCCTTCATTATTAGTTTTTTCTCTTTTTTATTCTCCAAATAGAGAGTAAAATAGATGGGGTGCCTCTTTCCTTCCTCTCCTTGGATTTGATCAATCTACTTTATTAGAAATACATTATTTCATTCATTGGGTTAATTAGAATTGTATTCGTAAGGCTATCCTCATCCATTCTTCTCTAATCCTTTTATATCATCTCATAGAGTACTAAATCCATTTGATAATTTTTTCCCTATTTTTACGGAATTTGAAGAGAATTATGATTTATTCCAAATAGATTTGATCTAGATGATAATACCATTTGTTCATACATCTATGACTCCATGTTAGGTGGTTCATACCATTCTTCATGTTTTCACAATTTTTTTGGGGCACAACTTTTAGCGCATTATTGGGTATTTTTGTGATACCATATTAAATTGATTTCATGATGTAAAATTTATTATATAACCTTGTGGGATTCCTTTAGTCATTCCCTAGACAAATTCATTTGTACGATGTTGTTTTATATTCAATTGACCACCTTGAGCAATTAGGTCAGGGGTTTTTTTGTTTTAATTTGAATTATCTTCATTAATTAGAATTCTTCAATTAACTAATATAGAATTTTTTTCTTAATTGAATTGTTTTATGTATAAAATGATTAATTTCATGTGAAGTGATCCATGTAATCATGATGGTCATGCTCCAAGGTAATAAGGTGGCATTACCATTAGGATTGAGGCAACATGGTCATCTTGTTGTGCTTGGCCCATTTGAATATATATTTGGGTGATAATGGTCAGAGGATTGGGCATCATGGGTGTTTTTTTGATGTGGTGAGGCCACTAGGATGGGGGAATATCTCATGATATTTTCTGTCAAGGACATTTATTTTGGAAGACATGGCCAGAGGGGCATGAGGTGTTAGGATTGGTGTATATTAGGTACAAAATTGTGGATTTCTGCTCACCCTTGGTGGCCAAAGTGTCACTTGGAATCATGTGCACACATGTTGACTTCGTGATGAGGTGTTATTTAACACTCATGTAAGTAGAGGACCCTGGTAGTGGATCTTAAGTATTTGTTTTTGGTGTTGTTTCTATTGAAATTCATAGATAAGGTGAGGAGACATTAGATGATAGCATTAGGGAAATAGGTTTGGGCTGAGGCTCGTCATGATTGGGGCCATCGGGTTAGGATGATTTCAAGATAATTGAGATTGACATTTCTCCATACTTCATGCTATGAGATGATAGTGATTTTATTTTAGTAAATACATTTTTATGCCTCTTAATGTTAGGCTTAATCCAATGAGCTCTTTATAGAAGGGGTCTGAGGGAACATAAGTGTGCACGATTGTCACCTATCAACTGTTTAACATACATAATGTTAACCTAAAGAATAGTCAATGAGCAAAAGCCCTAAATCACATAATATCCCAAAATCTTGACTCACCCCAATATTAGATTTACTCATCCATTGGGATGGTTATTAGTTTGGTTTAATATTTTTATGGTGATATGTTAAAATGAAATGAAATGAACTGGATAAGAAAAGAGTAGTGTGTCAAACACACACATGAAAGGTGAAGAGTGTTAAAAATAAAATTTTGATTGAATGAGAAAGAAAAAGAAGGGAGTGATTTTCTACCTGATTTAAACCATTTTATGAAACATAATTTTAGAAAATGTAGTATGGATGATAATAAGAGATAATGATAAATAAACATGAATTAAAACAAAATTACAAACACAAACACTTATGATATTAAAAACAATGAAAAATACGGAAGTAAATCTACAGAATACTAGAAAATGGTATATAAAGTAGAAACATGAGTATCTATAATCCTCCCAAGACATTGGGAGGGACTCAGTTGTTACAAAAAATCCTCATTTTCCCTAAAATACCAAATGATTGCAAGGAGAGGAGGGGGATTTATTTATAGCACAAGATGGTGGACTGTTTGCCTTCAAAATATGCCCCTCCAATTGGTTCACCAATTTGATAAATCAGAAGGCCAAATATGAAGACATATTCTTCTTAAACATTTTATATATGAATATTGAATTTCAACCTTAAAAAAATGGTGGCAATTGGACTTATGGAGCCAAAGCTATAACTATTTTAATAAACAATATTAATACGTCCATTTCTATCTAGCCTTTTTCAAAGGCCAAATTGTGAAGGGGTTTTTGAATTAGAATATTCCATAAAATACAAACCATTTCTCCTAAAAATTTGGCTTATTATATCTTGTCTTTCACACTATAAAATGTCATCTCCATTTTATGTCTATATAAGTATAAAATTCAATATTTGTTTTTGAGATTAATTTTCAGACAGAATGGTAGGATGGACATAAAAGCATCATTTTGGGCCCCTTTTTGGTGGATTTTGGCCTTAAAATTTTTATCCATGATTATTTCAGATTATAAAGAATAAATTCTTGAATTTAATAAAAATTGGGATTTTAGATTGAGCCTAGAAATTATATCATCATGGTTGGTCCTGTTTCTTCATAGATTCGTTGAGCCTTCTTGTTGTAGACCATATGACCCTTTAAATGGGAAAATTGGACAAAGCTTCCTTATAATGATATGATGAAAATTGAATAAGGAAACCTAAATAAAAATAATCACAATATTAAGATTGGTAATATAAGTGTTATGATTATAAAATTAAACTGACTTGGTTGGATTAATTCAAATAATGCACAAAAAATTTATTTAGTAGTACAACATGGGTATTTCACACCAATTATTCAATTTTACTTGAAAATTATTAACAGTTGTAGAAAAAAGTTGTAAATAAATTAATAACATCAAGAACTATTACTTTATTTTGGGTGTTCCTTAGGGACTTTAGTGCTTTTTTTGAAAACATGGTGTTATGAGGCACACAATGCTGAGTTACTTCATTATAGGTAAAACATGAGGATTCACCTAGACTTGTTACATCTGGGGATTCCTTGAGATTTGAGTTAAGAATCCTATATTCTATAGTATTCTAGAGTAATATAATGTATGTGATGGTTTCCTGATGACTATTGAGCACCAGGGAAGTATGTGTTTACTTTACGTAAGTGATGTCATATTTACTATAGTTCACACATGCATAAATAGTTATGTTGGGTATACACATGTTGATGGTATCCTACTAAGACTTGTTCTCACACACTACATGGGTCCTTCAGGACTTGTGTAGACTTTATGGTTTAATATCCAGGTAATGGTTCCGAGTATGGAGCTGGATCTTGGTTCAGTTTAGCTTGAGAAGTTGGAATTGGACTTTGAGGTCCTACATTAGTTGGAGGTTTCCTTTTCTTTATAATTAAGTATCAGCATTATTTATATGCGTATACTGTTCTGAGGTCATCCATTGGTGACTATCATTCTTATTGAACTCTATGACCTGTATTGAATGCATTTTATATTTTAATGGCTGCAAGTAGTATGTTGTAATGTTTATTTTTAACATTGTTATTGAATATTATTATTTCCCTGCTATTTATTGTTAAGAGTGCTTCTTACATTTATAGGTCTTGTTTGAGTCTTCTAAGTCTTTTCTTCCACTTCATTTTATATATAACTACTCATACCACTTAATATGTCACCACCTTAGGATATAACCTCCACACGATTCCCTCTTTCACCCTCAATACTAGTTGGCATCCATTAGAATTCGGGGAGGTGTGCCTAAGGCCTACTGTCCCTTCTGGCCTGTAACACCGGATTAAGTGGAATATGGGTTGGGGATGATACAAATGTTATCAAAGAAGTTATTTACTTGGAATTAGTAGTATAATTCAGCTAGCTAAAAATGATATCAAGTGTTATATTTCCATTCTATTTTTATTACTATTTATTAGGAATGGTAGACTTGAGATTAGGATGTAGTCATAAGTTGGTTTAGAACTCATGTATGCAAGAATGTAGCCCCATTCATGTTTGATATACTAAAGTTCATGGGGTTGGAATTGCAATTATATTTTTCTGAGTAATGGATTATATAAATTCCTCCTTAAGTGGATTTCTAGAATGTAATTGTTATTGGTTGTGATATTTTCCTTGGTTCTTAGTAAGGTAAGGCTGAACATAAACCCTTGCCTGGTAAATAAAGGGGTGTATCATTTTTTTACTTTTATATTGGCTCTTGATGGAATAATTTAGTTAATTATAATCATGTGCTTGTGAAAATTCATTGTGAATGGAGAAATGAATCTATGAATATGATGTGATATATATATATATATATATATTTCTTAGGATGTGTGAATTAGTCTGGGATATTATACGAGAAGGCATGTACTAGGGATTGGTGTGATATTGATCACCTGGTAGTGCAACGTGGTCATCAGATTCAGGATGCATTTTTGGTCAGGATGGGCATGGCCAACGGAATAATTGACACATGGCTCTATTGAGGTAGGGTAAGGAGGCCATGATGTTGGGATTCCGTGTGGCATGGTTGCGATGGGGAAGGGTAAGGGTAGTTAGTTGGTGCTTACTATTATTTATTTACTTATCTAAAATATATTCATATATATATATATATATATATATATATATGTTATCAGGGATGTATTACCTTGTTAGTGGTAATAATCAGGTTTCCTCCAAGATGGTTTGGATGGAGAATAAGGCTGGTGATGACAGGGTGCTGCTACAACATGAGCAGGGTCAGACCCCTAAGGATCAGGCCAAGGAAGTACATGCTCGGAATCAGGAATAGCTTCAGGTGTAGGCGAGGAAACCACCAGATTTGATAGTTATTGGGTAGTGTCTTCAAAAGAATATCAGATTGAGCTCGGTATTTGTTATCTAGGGTATGGAATATGGTGATTGGGGGGAAGATAAATCTATGTTGTATCTTACATGGGTGTTCCAGACACAATAACCACATCTTTTTCAGGTTGAGGGTGGACCATATGCAGTAGAGAACCAAATTGAGTCCATGATGATGATTTTGGATAAGCAACTGATGCCTCCTAGGTGGAGGGTGTAATTGGAAAGCAATATGATCATAGGATTAGAAAAGAATTAGTGGTACATGATGGTTCATGTCGGTAAACATGATGGACTAGAAAAGAAGTACTTTATGGCCAGGTTCTTTGATCATTTCTTCCTGTAGATTCTGAGGAAAGAATGAAATTAGGAGTTCTTAAGAATTCAATAGGGTAAAATCTTCTTCATGGAATATACAATGACACTCAATGAATTGTATCACTTTTCACCCGGTCTAGGGTGCAGCGACACCTTGAGGGTGAGTCGTTTAGAGGATGGTTAACAACACACCCTTATGATGTAGGTAAAAATATTTAGGTTGGAATCATTCTAAGAGGAATTAAATACATAACTCATAGACGAGGGAATCATGAAGGATCAGTCATACTTGAGTTAGGAAATGTTGTCAGGTGATTTTATTGGTGATGCTTCAGATGGAAATAAGTCTGTCCGGGATGAGTCCATGTTGGGAAGTCTGGCCAAGGACTTAAGAAAAACATTTCAGAGACATTATTTGACAATTTACATTCATTTTGGGAATATTGGAATGTATATACTCAGTTAGAGTGGCCTCTAATGGAGTTCTGGGCATGTGGATTGGTTGGGAATCATGAGAGGTTCTATAGGAAGCCTTCTTTGATAGCTGGAAGTCAGGGACCGGGGTAAACACGAGGTTCTAATCTTGAATTGGGAGTGGTACTAGTTGATTGTAGATGAGTTCCAGCTACATGTGATAGTCATGGAAGAGATAGCGAGATGAAGTTGTGGGTTCAGTGGTCGGTGGCTAGTGCAACATCACAGGGTGTTCAAGATTCTAGAAGTCGCGCATTAGGCTTGGTACATGTGGTGGAGCTTCAATGTTCTAGGATGTTTGGTGATCCTATGATGGTCAGAAGTACATCATGGTTTTATCCATCCTCTTTTTTTCATGGCCTTTTAGGTATGTCCATTTTTGGAGAACGAGGTGTAGAAGTTATTTGTATGTGGATTAACCAGATATTGGTTAGTCTGTTGGCATCAGTTCGGGTGTGTTAATATATATTTGTGTGTGTGTGTGTGTGAGGTTCATGGAACTAGGATCTATGTGAGAATTATATTATATGATATTATTGAGGTCAGTTGTTATAGGGGCATCAAGTATATGTGGGTTACATAAGGTGTGTTGGAATTTTTGAAACATTATGGTGTGGTACATATTGATGTGTGTGGTACTGTGACTTATTTGAGCATCTTATGAGATGAAGGACCTTGTTGTTTTTGATGTGTGACATGGGAATGAGTTAGTAATCAATGTTATGTGGTATTTTTATGGGTTTTGGGTATTACATAGAAGCACTTGATGATGTTCAAGAGTTATGATGCATTAATAGGGGATTTTGAGTCCTATAATGGTCATTTGGCCATTTGTTTCTTTGATATTTTGGTCAGATGAAACTATTGTACATCACTCGTATGGTGGGGTGCCCCACCCTTGAGGTGGTTTACATGTTCCCTTGAGACCAGGGTAGTCACGGTTAGTATAAATGGGATGGATTATAAAAAAATCAATAAAAAATGAAGGCCTTTAGGCCATTGGATGGATAGATTGGTATATTCATTACCATCTCATCTTTATGTTTTATAGCTTGGGGATGAGCAATGTTACTGTGGGGAGATTATAACATCGAGGATTTTTTGGAACATGTTATAAACCTATCCCTTTTTGAATTTTTTGAATTAGTGGGTATTCTAATTACATTTTTGATTATTGGTACTGATTTCCATGTTTTTATCAACCAAATATATTTTTTTTTTATTTTTTTAGAGATTTTTAATTTTCCTAGTGTGTTATGATGTGTTTAATGTGTTTTAGAGCCCAAAACCCTGGTTTTGTGATGTTCCAGGTCCAGGTGAATGTTTGGGTAAAACCGTGTGTCCTCTTCCAGCTAACTATTAAAAATATTTTTGCCTTGACCATGGTTTCGAAAACTATTTGTGGCATGGAATACCATTTTCCATGGACCTCTCCAATTTTTTTAAAGGGATTTCACTTGGTTTGGAAAATTGTGTGGGGAAAGGGTATAATGTCCCAAATTTTTTCTGTATTATATTTTAATATATTATATAGATTTAATTTGAGACAAGGATTTATATAGATGTGTGATTTTGAGGCCCTGGGTGCCTGGAATAAATGTTTAAAACAAATTAAACTTTTAAATAGCATGCATGATATGTTTTTTTTCAAAAAGTGGAATAAGATTTAAATAGGTGACCAGATCCGAAATTTGGGGCACCATTGCATTCAAAGTAGTGACTTTTCCTTAGGTGAGGCCTAACATCCACTGGCATGGGTCGATTGTAAATGTCAATTTTTTGGACGTTTTAAAAAAATTAATAAATTAAGAATTTATTTTATTTTAAAATTTTCAACAACACATTGATTCATTTCCCGTTTTAAATAAGCAGAAGAAAGGGTTAGTATCATAATCCTCAAAATATCCCTGGTAGCTCTGGAGAGAACAAGAAGAACCCTCTTGATGACAAATGATGATGGAACCTTGGATTGGAGATTGATGAATGCTACTTTGAAGAATCTCTCTAATGAATATGACACGATTATAAACCTTATCCAACAAATGATCCAACACCAAGGTAGGGCATGTGATTTTATTTTTTTCTTTCCCATTCTCAGATTCAATAATGAAAGTGGATTAACCCACAAACAGGTTGACCTACGATTCTATCATTCTTGTGGGATGGGTGATTACGGGTCTTAATTCGGGGAATTAATTTATGATTTGGTTTAGTTGTTTTATCCTTCTAATGGAATGGATCAAGGTCATAACAAAAATATAGTATAGTATCATTCCTTAGGTTATTCCATTGTGATTCTTCTTCCCCTTTTTAACCCTGTGTATTCTTCGCTCTTCCTGGGGTTATGAATGAATGATCATTGTGATATATTTTGTAGTTCAATGATATGAAATTGTAGATCTGGAATCTTGATGACCTATAGGAGGTCCGACAAAAAAGGAGACTGACAAATTGACATATTTTTGGAGATATCATTCTTCGATCATTCTTTGCACGGATGATTGGATACTATTTTTGGAGTCGATGAAAGTCCTAAAACCTAATGAATCAGTGTTGTAAGGGTAGGGAGACCAAGGATATTTAATTTAGAGGAAATTAGATTATTGGATCAAACACCTAAAGATCGATCAAAGTGTTGAAGGAAGAACTGCGATGCTGGAAATTTGTGAAGAACAAAGCATGTATCCCATGATACATGGTTTGTGGGACCAGTTTAGCAGCGGCTAGGGTTTCAGGAAATAAAAATTTTGAACACATCATGTGACACCTATCACACAGTGTGTGAGCCCTTCCCCAAAGATTAGTGTGTATCATGGAGGATACACAGACACGGGGTGGAGTACACGGAATGTACTCCACCACACAGCCAGACTAGGCTGGTTACATGGGCCACCCCATGTACCGGTACACTAGTTGGAAGACACGGAATGAATCTGTGTATGGGAAAATGTCTAGAACACAACAATTGTCCCCTAGACATAAGTAAATGACGTGTGATCATTCCTACATGACATGTATACCATTTCGACTCGACATGTTCTTCTGACACAGGTTGTTGTACACTAGCAGTACATGGGGTCAAGGGACACAGCGTACGACCCTTATACATGCCATGTACTATATTCTACATGGCTTGACCTCCTTAACCACTGTATCTTGGAAAAATTTATTTTGGGTTGGTACCCCTTACTCATTCCCCTAAAGGCCGATTGGTATCATTTCTTATTCACAAGAGTACAACCCCCTTCAGCTAGAGATTCTGGATAGATTTGGAGGTCCCCTCTAAGAGACCTAGAGAAGAATCCTCTATACATTTGTGTGCCCTAGGTAGAGTCTAGTTATTGGGGTGCCCAATCCTACCAGATGTCGATCCTCTACTTATTAGTTGAATCCGAATGATTCATGGTATATTCCAAGTCCCTGGTAGTGATCATCATCCATCTATTGTGATCTTCCCCACTCATGGAGTGATTTCTCACAAAATGAGTGTATTCTATTCAATTTTAAGATCTATTAGGGCACATATATCTATAATAGAGGTTCCCAAAAATTAATACCTCTTAAAAGGATGTCATCAGGGCTCTCAGACTCATGGAGTGAGTTCTCCCAAATGAGTGCTTCGTGGAATATTCAAACTGAATCCCTAGCATGGGTATGCGGTAATTGTGGCTTACCTTTAGACTATGGGTCTAGGTTTTTAGTATATCTAGATATTTCATGTTATATATACTATAAACATATACTATGTAAATTTAACAGTACCTTTAATTTGTGTCTTGCGTTGTTGTCTTCAGGTTGTCCTACTGAGTTTTTTTATACTCACCCCTACATGGTATTTTCTCACATGTGGTGTGTCTTGTGCAGATGAGCAACCTTTCGATGGAGCCCAGGGTGGACCAGGACTGGAATGATCTTTGTGAGTTCCATATTGGATGAGATGTTCCTATAGCTTCAAGAATCAGCCCCAATAATTATCGGGTTTATAGTTTGGACTTTGTAGTTTGTAGAGTATTTCTTTGGTGGGATTGTATTCTAGCCCAGTTTACTTTTCTGCACTTTACTTATCATCGTACTCTGTTGGATGGGTTAAGTGGAATGAATAAATTTTTTTCCTTAGTTGTTTTTACATTTTATCATTTGTGGGCGTGGAGATGTGTATGTGTGTACATGTACTTATGTAATGCCTCCCATGTTAGTGATATTCCTACTCACTGCTAGTCATCTGCCCCTGTCCTATTATAGATGGTCTTGGGGAGTCACAGCATGGGCCCCACTAGGACAGGTCATGATAGAGTGGTATCAGAGAACGGTTATACTTAAGGACATGGATTTTATGAGGTTGTTTTGGGGTGATAATGTTGTGTGTTTCTAGTATGTATTTTAGGATCGGGACTCCAGTATTTTTGCGGGTGGCTGACGTATCCATACACCAGGACTCTGATAACCTTCTTTTCAACTTGGTAAATGAGAACACCAGTTGCAGGGGGAAAATGGTACATTCAGCATATAGCAATGGTTTGTGGTTTCCATATCCTTCTTGAGTCATCTATCAAGATATACTCATGGACCATGGTACATATTTTTTCCTTACAGGATGCCTCTATGATGCATACCAGCTATGATTTAGTAGATCGATCATGAGAATGACCCCCTCAGTGACAAGACTTCGATACATCATCCAGTTCCCCAGGAATTACCTCCAGGGGGTCCACCAGCTACACCACCACCAGTGGAGAAACACTTGGTACATATAGTACCAAGAGATGATGAGCGCTGGATGAGCACACTCCATGAGTTTTAGAGATAGATACCCCTCATGTTCTGAGGTGAGCCCGACCCTTAGGAGGATAAGGACTAGCTTGAGGTAGTGACCAGTGTTTTCCATATTTTAAGGACACCAGCGAACTAGATGGTGATCTTGGGAGTAAGACTTTATCCGGGTTTGGCAGGGATATGGTGGAGTTTGACCACATAGACTCACGAGAAGGTGACTCATTCATGTATTGAGTTTAAGAATCTCTTTAGAGAGGATTTATTACTAGTTATGTTGAGATAAGTCCATATACTGGAGCTTATTCAACTCCAGTAGGGCAGTATGACGGTGGATGACTATTCATCTAGGTTCACCAACCCCTCCAGGTACTCAATGGATATGATTAGGGATCATTACTTTAGAGCTCGAACCTTTGAGTGAGGTCTATGATGGTACATCTGAACCATCTTTATAACTATTTTCATTCTGAATTATTTTGCAATGATAGAGTGAGATTCTTCGATTGAGAGATTCTTGGATAAGTAGAGATAGCCTGTAGAAGAAAGTAGTAGGCATACAAGTGCATATTCCTTGGAAGTAGGGAGCCGACACCATGCATAGGGACCAGGATGTGGTAGATGTCATAGGAGGTCCCAGGAAAAGAGATCTATAGTTTAGGGCTATCAGGATAGATCTAGTCAGCCTAGGGAGAGGTAATGCTACACATGCGATGACGGATGACATATTTCTAGAGACTGTCCAACCCATCGGGCTGCTGACAGGGAAGTGGTGGATGGACCACCGAGGCATAGGGTATAAGTGGAGAAGTTAGACCTGCCAAGTGGCAAACCTGGTAGAGGAGTAGGGAGAGCTTCAGTAGGTGGAAGACATTTTGACATATTTCCACCACAACCCCTAGGAGGTCCACACTAGGCTTAGTGATCTAGGTAATAAGGGAGGGGAAGCTACATGCGGTCATGGCATATGACCCAAGGACTCTAGGAATGATCCAAGGTATGATCTATGTCCTTTCTACCTTATCTTTCATACTTATAGAAATATGTTTATGTCATTCTTTCCTTATCACATACCTTGTGTGAGACCTTGAGATTATTTTAGAGATTTTGACTCAACACTTATTCTTGGAGACACCTATAGAAGGAGACTTGATGATTACACATATTTTATAACAGTGTGATCTTACCCTTGGAGGTGATACTTTTATTTGGAACCTCTTGGTGGTAGTGTCAAGGCCTTACGATGTCATTCTCAACATGGATTTTCTCTCCTTTTTCCATGTCTATATTGACTATTTTAGACGAAGGGGGAAGTGTGTCTAAAGAGATGGGACAAGGTTTTAAATTTTTGGTGAAAAGGATACCCAGGAAACACAATAGGGGATCATACATAGGAGGTTGCAGCTGATCACTCATGAGTTGGCTAGCCATACCCTTGAAAAAGAAGATTTTATGAGATTTCAGTTCCTAGTAGTAGTGGTGGAGTATGAGGATGTCTTTCGAGATGAAGTTCTATGATTACCTCTCTATAAGGATATCAACATATACATCGAATTACACCCCAATATGGCACCGATATCCTCACCATCATATCATATTTATCTCGTGGAGCTTCATGATATGGGTGAAGCTGGAGGATTTGTAGAGGAAGGGATTTTTGAGACCCAGTGTTTCACCCTGTGTGGCCCCAGTTTTGTTTTCCAATAAGAAAGAAGGAAGTTTGAGGTTGTGCATGGATTATCAGCACATGAGCTAGGTGATGGTGATGAATAATTATTCACTTATGAGGATCAATGACCTTTTAGATCAGTTGAGAGGTCCACAGAGTTTCTCTATGTTTAACCGTTGATCGGGTTATCACCAGTTGTGAGTACGAGATGTGGATATACCAAAGATGGCTTTCAGATGCCTCTATAGTCAATATCTGTACTTGGCGATGGTCTTCTGCAAAGATAATGTTCACATAATGTTCATGGGTGTCATGAACCATATCTTCTAGCCATACACAGACCGGTTCATAGTGGTCTTCATCGAAAACATCCCTGTGTAATCAACATCCAAGGAGGAGAATACAAGACACATGCGGATGGTTCTGGACATACTCCAGGAGAACTAGCTTTATGGGAAGCTCTCAAAGTTCGAATTCTATATTCAAGATGTCTAATATCTGGGGAATTTTATCTAAATAGATGGAGTGGCAGTGGACCCAGCCAAGGTCGACATGATGTTAGCATGCGATCCACTTATGACCATGATAATGGTACGAAGCTTCCTTGGGTAGGAAAGGTATTACCGTAGATTCATTCCTGACTTCTCACAGATATCAACACTGATGATATCTTTTATGAGGAATGGGTAGCCTTTCATATGGATGTAGAAGTGCTAGTATGCTTTACATCTATTGAGGAAGAGTTTGACAAGTGCCCTGATATTGAGATTTCCAGAGGAGGGTGTTAAGTACATAGTATTCTATAATTCATCAGGGATCAGGAGTGAATGTGTTCTGATCTAGAGGTAGGCAGTAATTCCTTATTGTATGAACTATCTAAGTACAAATGAGAAGAACTACATGATCTATGATCTTGAGATTGCAATGCCAGTCTTCACATTGATGATGTGTTATCACTACCTTATGGGCGAATGGTTTATCATCTACTCAGACAACAAGATCCTTAAGTATATCTTCAAGTAGAAGGATCTGAATGTAAGGTATAGGTTGTGGATGGTGTTCTTCTAAGATTATGACATTGAGATCATAGATACTCTTGGGAAGGGGAATTTGGTGGTAGATTCTCTCAATAAGAGATCGAGTTCATAGCTGCTGAATGAGGCATCAGAGTAGTTGGCCTCATTATAGTTATCATTCATGGGTAGAGATGATGAATTTTATCTCAAGTTGATAGTTGTCACCCATCCACTCTTACAGTGATTTAGGGTGGCACGGCTTGGGGATGTTGACTGTGAGGCTCTATATATTCAATTATCCACAGGTCATGCTCTTGATAAATTTTCACAAGGTGGGTTGCACGTTGTTATTTTCAGAATATGTATAGTTGTACCAGTGGCGTTGTGGGATAAGGTGATGAGGGGGTTTCATTCATCCCCTTTTGTGGTACACCCTGGACTAGTAAATATGTAATAAAACCTCTGACGTCAGTTCTGGTGGATAGGGATAAAGAGGGTTCTGTAAGAGTTCATTTCTGGATGCCTTGTATTCCAGTAGGTGGGGGTTGAGAACCAAGTTCTTGTTTGATTAGCTCACCCCCCAGAGGTTCAGAAATGGAAGTGGAATGGAATATTGATTTAATTTGTGAAGGGTTTAACATGTATTTCTAGGGGACATGATTCCATGTGGGTGATTGTTGGTCGACTCTCCATGTCTTCCCACTTCCTATATATGAGGGAGCAGAGTTCATTAGAGATCTTGGTACAAATCGACAGGCATGGGATATTTTTAGCATCATTGAGTCCCATTAACTAGAGTCTCATATCATGATGCTAATTTTACATCTTGTTTGTGGACGTTGTAACACCCCATGCTTCCACGGTATGTTTCTCTTTGAATAAAGCAATAGCTTTCATTGTACGCAACTTCGAGACTCTAACACACCGCGACTAATCAGAGCAGTTGTTATGAATAGTAATACCCACTTGTTTAAATTTTATAAATTTTATCATTAAAAATGGACTTCATATTTGTATTTGGAATATCGAAATTATCCTAGGGTTAATTTTTGGTATTTTTCTGAAAACTTTCAAATTTTTATGAATAGTGAAAAAACACTGAGTTATAGTTTAAAACGAATTTTTATTTAAATAATTATTTATTTTGTTTAAATTTAATTAAGGTCAAAATATATTCATAATACCTATATATTTTCAATGTAATTCATTGAAGTTAGTTTAGAATAATTTTAGATATATAAAAATTTTATTGAACTTTTCCCCATCTTTTACCCACCTCCTAGGAGAATTTGGAAATTCACGTAAAAATTAATTTTACTGCTTCTGTGTGTGGAATTTCAAAAATCTGAGAGACATTGTTAATATCAAGGATTAAAATGTGGTTCAATAAGATAAAAATAATTTTTGGTCAATACTAACTTTTTACTTTTATTTACCACGATTAAAAGTAAATAGGGTAATTAAGGGTAAAATGATATTAATATTACGCTAACACATGTCCTATTTCTATTTGACAAGTTTATCTCGACCAAAAACAACCTTAGGAATACAATATTATCATTTATGTCAACTTGGATTAGATTATGACATTTATTATTATTTAATTCCAAGAAGAGTTAAAAGAGTTAAAATCAAAATTTAATAACTAAAACATTTTTAATATAGGGTGATACATAAGCTAAATAAGATTATAAATATTCATTAGAAATATAAAACGATTCAATACATAATGTTATTTTATTTAAAAAATTTATACATTAAATAATTTAATTTATTTATGACACAATGGTGATGCAGTAATTACCTAATTAATGAAATATTAAAATAATTGATAATATAAATACCCAAATAAATGTAATTTGATAATTTTTATGAATTAAACTAATTTTATAGGATATTATGACAAGTTAGGATTGATTTAATTAACTTATTTTGAAGTAATCATGCTGTTATGATTTTCAAAAAAAACAAATTCCAAATAGTGTCAAAATTGACATAAAAGAGTTTTTAAAACAAATATTATATTATTAATTCAACTTCTATTCCTAAAACACTAAGGTTCGGAAAAAGGACTTGTATCATGATAGGTGTATCATTAATTGAAGAATTGGGTGTCTCTTGTAGGTATATAGTATGTTTATTAACTATATAATACAAAAATACAAAGAGACATGGTAAATGTCAAACTAATTAACTAAGAGTTAAAACTAAAAGATAAGGTTAATAATGTGACCCAAAACAGTAAAAGACCTATTGGTTGAGTTGTTTTTGACCTATCCCCACATTAACCTTTAAATTATTCACTTTTTATCCATTATAAGCCGAAAATTAATTTATTATAAAATAATATTTCTAGCTTTTCCAATGGTGCCCCTCGCCCCTCTTATAAAAGGGCACTCCCCCTTCTCTCTAATTCATACCTTTAAATCCTTTTTTTCTCGGAAAACCCCAACCCAAATATTCTCTCAACTTCCCTCACTTCAACCTATAGGCCTTATTTTGATCATAAATCCAACCTAAGGAGCCATTTTTATCAAATCAAAAGGAAGAACCCGAATAAGAGGTAATGTTTTCACCACCCTCTTTCAAGTTCCTTTCTTTTTCAACTTCTTATTTATTTGTTATTTCAATTATAAAATAATAACTCCAGTATCATATATATACTATGATGTTATTATAAATATGGTACAACCATATTCAGTATTCTATCCATCCTTTTAATGAAATGTCACCATACGTGCGTACGTACGGCTTACCGTCTCCACGTTGTGCTGTAATTGTTTTTCAAAACATTATTATTTTGATGGGTATAATAATGATGTGTAATTCATGTAAATAATAAATATAACATGATAATGTTTTTGTATATATGTTATACCATCCAATTATATATTATTTTAATATCAAAAGAATGATATTGTCACTCGTGCGTACGTATGGACTACCATCTCCACGAACGAGCTGAGATTCATTTTCCATCGTATCCATTCAAGTATAATTCTCATTTAATGATTAAAAATAATGTTTAAGGACATGATATAATTATGGATATGAATAAGATACAACCTATCCATAACAAACATGGCTTATGTAACAAAACATATAAAAGAAAACGAGTAAGTTAACACCCAAAACGACGATAATACAAAGATATTATTAACAAAGCAGTGTTAAAAGATCATATATGATATCATATTAATGTATATGATTCTTTTATAACACAATAACAACAATTTCACCATTATACAGGAGGTTAACCTACCCTCAACCAAGTAAAAGTACAAGGTAAGGGGTTTTCATCTCACTCCTTATTTCCGTGAGATTCGTACCATATTGCCACTATTACCTTTTGTGTGGTGTATGTACTACTCATAATTGTATTCTTTGTGTAATACACTTTAATTTATGTGTATTTAAATTTTCATTGTATGATACCTCTTTCATGGGGTGTATGTTTCGTATTTTACCAAATTAGTAAGGGTTTATTTCACAATCTCTTCATTATCTGAGGTTGTTTATACGTAATTATCAACTGGGATCTCTTTATCATGAACATCCATGTTTCATAAAAAAAGTATTTCAAATCAATATTAATATATTATAGACTATGGTACAATGTCATTTTTACCCCTGTTGACTTTTTTATAAGAAGTTTATAAAGGAATCTTTCCGTCATTTTCCAAATAAGGTCCTTTTTAACCTTTCAACAGAGTTAAGGTAAGAATGTCTTTTTTAACTTATACGGCAGGTGCGGCTATTTTCTGCCATAATAAAATCTTCAAAGCTTCCCTTACAAGATAATAAGGATATTTTCAAAGTAAATGTTTTATTTTATAATTATTTTACTTTTAAATTATTTAAAAAAAAGATATTTCTCTCAAATAGTTTTTATTTCATCAATGTCAACATCCTTCGATAAATTTTACACTTATTTGAAGTTGATTTATTATAATATAAATCATCTATATTGTATGTAAGGTTTTGTGATATGTTTGACTATGGATGAGTTATTTTTATGTCATTAATGTTTTATGATTAATGTTTTGGCATTTTGTATGCTAGTTTAAATACGAATTTTTATGTTATATTTCATCCTCTTCTTAAGATGAATGTGTTGGAGTAGTATGTTCCGGGTTGGGGACCGGTAAAATTAATCCCTCTGGGTTGGTGCCCAGTTATTAGAGGCACTCCGGGTTGGTTTCTGGTTATTAGAGGCACTCTGTGTTGGTGTCCGGTTATTAGAGGCACTCCGGGTTGGAGTCTGGTTACAGAGGATCTCCAGGATGGAGTTCGGTTACAAAGGCTCTCTGGGTTGGGTTCCGGTTACAGTTATCCCATAGGTCTTGGCACGAGGCCTTGACATAGAAATTAAAGTTCGGAATTATGCATTCCCTTGTTATAAAAGTGGTTATGATATTTCATGTGATTATTCGACTAGTAGAATATCCATGTGAATAAGTAAATGGAATTATTTCATTTTATCTTTTCCATATTATGCTGAATTTCAAGTTTAAAAGGCTTTTGTTTTAGTTATACATTGCCTTAAATGTTTATGTTTATTTATGAAAGTTTCCGCTATATTGTTATCCTTACGGAGCATCTGAGCTCACCCCTTTCAATGTTTTATTTTTCTAGGATGTGAAGAATTATTTTATGAATGGCCTGCAGGGATAGTATGAGGGGATGTGAAGACAAGATGTTGTTGTAGTTTTCACTTTATGATGTAATGTAAACTTTATGAATGTATCTAGTTATTCCAAGGCTACTAAAATAATCGATCTTTCGAGACGTGATCTTTTGGGATCTTGCCAATGTTATGTAATAATGCACCGACTCTGGGTAACTGGGGTCGGGGCGTTAAAGTTGGTATCATAGTAAGTTTAGTACAAACCTTGGAAGCAAAATTTATATAAACTCTAATTAGAGAACATAGACCTAAGATGGAATTTGAGGATTAGTATAAAAGAAATTCCTAGAATTTTGGTATTGTATAGATTTTGTAAATTTTCCGAGCAATACATCTCTGTCTGGATACGATTAGGTAGAGGCGGCTTTGGCACAGATGTACCTAGGGGTAAAACCCAAAAACACCGCTTTGAGCTAAACTCGAATGTGAACTGGTGCACGACAATGGGTCTTGATGCACTCTTGGTTATGACACTTCTGGGGGATATTCTTAGGATAATTCTGATTTTCATTATGAACCATTATGAAGGGTTTATGATTATATACATCCTCAAAGAAAAAAAATTTATGATTATGGATTGTATCCATAAACTGTTCAATTTATGTTAAGTGTTTTACAAGTATGGAATTATGTATTCTGGTTCTTAAACTGGTCTAGTTTATTCCATTGTTTAGAAATGGATCCTAGTGGAAGAAATGTAAACTGTATCAATGCACGCACATCATGTAGGGATTTTCCTCCTGCTCAAGATAATTATAGTGGAGCGGGTGATGCAACTATTGCTTATCAGCTAATCACCATACTAGGACAACTCACTCAGGTTATGAATAATAACCTTACCCATATGGAGCACCCTGATCCACAACATGGAGGATTAATGTTAGATCGCTTCATGAGGAAACAATCACCAACATTCAATGGGAGAAAAAATACATTGGTAGCTGAGAAATGGATAAATTCCCTAGAGAAAATATTTCTGGCTTTGGGGATTAGTGAAAGGGAAAAAGTTATCATGGTAGTTTACTGCCTCACTGGAGATTCTGATCAATGGTGTTCATTGATTCAAAACATGAAGGAATATGATGAAGTATCAAATATGGAATGGAGTGAGTTCAAAGAGATTTTCTTAGAAAAATACTTTCCTTGTGACCATCGAACAGATATGGAAAGGCAATTTCCGAGTATGAGACAAAAGGAGGATGAAAATGTCACAATGTATGAGGCTAACTTTACAAGGTTAGCAAGGCATGTTGCAGATTATATATGTAACCCAAGAAGTAAGATTTATTGTTTATTTGAAGGGTTAAAACCATTTCTTCATCGACCATTAGTCTCACAATATTTCTCAATGTACGAAGATATAGTCTCATGTGCTATCAAGACCGAAAAGTAATTCTCTAAATCTTATGACAATAAAGTAATTCAAGAGAAGAATAGAACGATGGACCAAGAGACAGATAAAGGGAAAAAGGGAAAGAAGGGTTTTCCATTATGTGAAAATTTTGGGGAGAAACACCATGGTACTTGCCTAGAATGAATGGGAGTTTGTTACAAATGTGGAGAAAAAGGTCACCAGACTCATGATTACAAGGGAAAGAAGGAGGCTATCAATGTTGAATGTTATAATTGTGGAGAAATTGGGCATTATGAAAATTAATGTCCTAAGAGTCTGTGAAACTTACCTCAGAAAAGTCCAAGGGATCAAGGGAAAGCTTATGCTGTAACACCATAAGATTTTATGAGATATATTCTTTTTAATTTCTTTCATATCTTCTGTTGTACGCTACACCAAGATTATCTTGCGCTATACGCAACACCATATTAGCTTGCAGTATACGCAACACTATTCTTGGATCGTGTTACACACAATTTCAAGTTTGTTTGATACTAGTTATTCTATGAAACATTGAGTATGAATATATATATATATATATTCAATGTATAAAATAAATATGTTTGTATTTTGTTATACGCAACAATAAAGGAGTATTTCACTATACGCAACCGTAACTTGGCTTGCATTACATGCAATCACAACCATCCTCGATAGCGTGTGTTGTACGCAATACCAGTTTTCACTAAACAACAATATATTTTTATAATATTATTATGAACTAGCCGTTATGAATAGTATTAACTAAATTTTTAATTTTATGACATTATAATTCATCTTACACATTTTAGATAACATGGTATGAGAACAAAATAAAGTTTTCGGGTGAAATAAGTATTTTTCAAAAAATGCAGTTTTGCCGCCTTTTGATGGTGCACCCATTTTAAATATAATTTTTGAGAATTTTATAGGTTAAATTTTACAAAATAAACTTCTAATTTTGAATCAGGATATAAAAATTTACATTGGATAATGTTTTGATATTTTTCTAATAACTTTCATATTTTAATGAATAGTAAAAACACGCTATATTTTAATTAAAAACAACTTTTTTCCTCATAATACATTATATGGTTAAATTATAATATTTAATAGTTTTAAAGTATAAATATAATATATTTTTACCATTTAATATAATGTATGTCATTATCATTTATTTTACATTGAATTCATAGGTATAATCATTTCAATCTTTTGCAATGTTTTAACTTTTAAAACTCATTTTCTTAACAACAAGATTAATTTTAAATTAATTTCTGAAACTTTTGTGTATTGAAGTTAGAAAAATGGATTCCTTATTTTTAATCAGTGGGTCCAAATTTTGTTAATAGGCTACTTTTTATTTTTGGGCATTATGAATAGTAACCACGGTAAATTTTATTTACCCTAGTAAAAGGTAAATCGAGTAATTAAGGGTAAATATAATATTATAAAATTATCCTAAAACTTTTCTTAATATAATTGGATGCTTATATTTTATCCTAAGGAATATTTTAGTCGAAATGGAATCCATTGTAACCCACTTGGAGGTGATTAACACCTTTAGTTTATTTTATTTAAAGGAAAGTGAAATATGTCTCACTCAACTTTAATAAGTAAAGTATTTTTAATATAAGTTTCTACAGAATATAAATTCGGTTATAAATACTCATTTGAAATATAAATTTTTTTTATTTATCATGGTAATTTATTTATATTTTTTAAGATATATTTAATTACTTTAATAGCTTATACATTAATGATGCAGAAATTATTTAGTTAGTGAAAAAATAGGTAATATAGTTTTTATTGAAATAATAATACCCATTAAGAGGCTCAAAAACCTGAACAAAACTTATTGGAAGTATATATATATCATAATCATCCAATGAAATAATATATGACAGTTTGGAGTCTTATAAAAGTGATTATGACGCTTATATTATTTTATTTTATATGATGTCAAAGTTGTCACCTTCATAATTTAATAAATATAACATTTTAAAATTTGGGTGTTTTAGAAGATAAATATGACTAAATGTATTATTATAAAATATTTAAGATTTATCTTCATCCTAGTATTTTATTTTAAATTTTTATGCAAAAAATAAGTATATTTAATAATTATACAAAAATGTTGTAGTAATTATTTTATGAAGAGAAATATAAAATAAATGGTTTTAAAAATAGTAAAATAAATATTATATGAACTATTTAATGTGATCAAATAATTATATATTTTACTATGACATGTTAGGAACCTATTGAATATTTTAGTTCGAATATATCCTCTGTTTGGATTTTATTTAAATTCAAATAAATGAATAGGGTCAAAATTGACACTATTGTTATTTTATAAAAATAACATATTATTACATTGTTTAAAAAACAAAAAAATATTTAAAAATTATAAATTGAAATTTATATAGTCCAAAATGTCAAAAATTATCTAATTATGGATAATTAATATCACATAAGTAATTATTTATAACAATTTAAAATTTAGAATCTTATTACCAGAAATAAAATTTAATAGATTAAATAAGGATAAATCAAGTTGATAATGTTTAAAATAAATTCCCTACATGTATAAATTTTATTGGTTTATGATATTACAACCTTATCTCATCTAATATTCTAATATGAGTCATTTTTTGCGGTTTTTAAGTGGGTTAGATTTATTATAAATTAATATTTTTAAGATTTCCAAAGGTGCCCCTTTCCTCCCTTATAAAAGGGCACCTCCTCCCTCTCATCTTTACACAACTTTGAGCCTTCAATCTCGGTCAAAATATGTCCATTTCCCTTCTCAACTTCCCTAGAAATATTCTAGAGGTCTTGGTCTTCTTCAATGACCAATTTTAGTTCCCTAAGAGAAGATTTCAAAGAGGCGTGTCGAAGAAGAGGTAATATCAATTACCGATTATTTCAAATTTATTTCTTCTTATACTTCCTCTTCTTTAGTTGTTTAATTATTAAGTAATAACATCATTATCACTCATATACTGGTATTTTATTATAAATATGAAACAACCCTATTTCACCTTCTATCCATCCTACGGAAAACGAAATAACCTTCGCGTACGTACGTACGGAATACTGTCTCCACGTCGTGGTGTAATCTGTTTTCGACCACCACCTTACTAGGATGGGTATAATGGTGTAAATAAATAACTATATATGATTATTGTAAATTTATATTGATTCTGAAATATTATTCATACACTTCAATACAATTCCATGATCATGGGAATGCTATCATCACTCATGCGTACATACGGACTACCGTCTCCACGACGCGATGAGATTCATTCTCAATGATTAACCATTAATGAATGATTATAAAATATATATAATAAGTAATAATGAAATATATGACATAATAATGATACTGGATATATGTATATTTATTTATTTATTTCATTTACTTAATTCCATTCAATTCAATAAGGAAACTAAAACAGTGTTCATGCGTACGTACGACCTACCGTCTCCATGAACGGTGTATTTCTTTCTATGTATCGATCTATTATATATATGTATATTCTGAATATATATTATATATAAATCATTTTTTACATTCTGGATGTAAGTAATCATGATCTATGTAATCATATGAATAATTACAAGTTTAAACACAAACGACAAATGAAACGATTTTACCCAAAACGCTACTTTAACATGAATTTACAAAAGAACGGGTAATATAAAGTCATAAGTGAACCATATATGATATCATAACAATGAATATGATTCTGTAATAAGTCAATGACATTATTTAAATCATTATACAGGAGGTTCAGATACATACGAAGCATATCCAACATAAGGTAAGGGATAATTTTTCAAATCTCATTTTTATCTGAGATTGCTTATACGTAAGTATTTACTGGGGTTATATTTATCATCCATGTCCCTATTTTCTAAAAATGGTTTCATGTTTGATTAATTCCCTTTTTACGCATTTTTGAATTTTAATACATGGTATATAAGGAATCTTTCTTTTGTTTACCATATGAGGTACTTTTTGAACTTTCTGACAAAAGTACGAGAAGAATGTTTTTTAACTTATATGGCATGAACGAATTCTTACGGTTTCATAATGCCTTATTTTCAAGAAGTTTACTCTACCAGATTTCATGATTTTTTTCAAATATATCCTTTTATTTTAAAATTGCAAGTCATTTTGTGAAACGAAATTGATTTTGAAGAAGAAAGGATATTTTCCTAAAGAATTCATTTCAAGTGTTTTATCAAAACCATTTTTTCATATATGATGGAATTATTTCATATGTGTATGTTTCAAGTGTAATTTCTATAGGATTTACATGGTTTCACTTTTCTTATGATGAAATATCCATTTGTTTTATATGGGTTATGTGATGATGGGATGTTGTTTATGAAACCCATTTTATTTTTTGGGTTATGATGAATGTTTTAAGTTTATTTTGTGGCACAAGTAAGAATGATTTCATTATGACATGGGTGGGACCTATATCTCCCTCCAATTCATTGGGTAAATATTTATATCTCATGAGATAGATATGGCTGGAACGACAAGTTAAACCAGTTCAGTAATACAGGACTGGAACAAGGAGTGAACTCGATTCTGAAAGGGACTTTGTCCACTAAGATGGTCTTGGCAGCAATGCCTTCGCCACTATGGAAATCATAACATGTTCTTAATGGTTTTCCACAATTACATGTTTTATTCCCATGCTATTTTATCATGATTAATGTTTCTTTATAATCTATGCCTTATGTACTGCCATGATTTATGTCATTGCTCATGATTTTGATGTTTAAATATTATGTTCATGTTTTGAAGTTCAAATGTATATGATTTATTTTATTTTAACCATGCTTACCCTTACTGAGAATTTGAGTTCACCCTTTATATGTTTTCTTTTCCCAAGGATTTAAAGAAAGGTTTTAGGTAAGAAAAAAAGGGGGAATATCTTTATGGGAGATGTTGAAGATCTTTCACCAAGATTAGAAGATTATGTTCCGAGTTTCCAAAGACACTAAACTATTACGGTCCTTGAGTGTTGGTTCTTATAATGTATTATGTATTCTGCAAAAGTAATGTAATGTTCATGTACTTCAAAATTTGGGTCTCTACAGGTGGTATCAGAAGAAAAAAAGGTAGGAATGAATCCGATCCTTGGGAACTCTCACATGTGAGCATTGGACGGAGCATGGCTCTCCCCCCATGGGCTTCATGAGGAAATGGTTGCCACTGGGGATGGTGGTGTGTCCCGCCCAGGGGGTGTAGCCGCCGATGGAGTGCCCCAACATGTATCAATTATAGTCCATTGTAAGTAATTCCAGACCTTTATAGTTGGTATCAGAGGAAAGTTTTAGTTAACCTTTAGAAACTAGGATGCGAAAACTTTAGTGAGATCCCAAGAGATATTTATAAGGTATGTATAGGAATGTTACTAAGGATAAGTATACTTATAGGTTATTGTCCTAGAATTACAGTAACGATATTAGAATTAATCCTAAGATGTTAGATATTGAAGTTACTCCCCCTTGATTATGATTTTTTCCTCTCAAAATATTCTTTTTTGGTTTTAGAAAATGGCTGGAAATCAGATGATTCACAATAATGGAGGATATGATGGAAAATGGAATGATATTATTCATGAGCAACCAAATAAAACTGGTTCTGGAAGTCCATATATCATTATTATTCCAAATCCGCAATATCATAATATGATCAATAATCTCAAGTTTGTAAAGTATCCCGACTCAGCTAATAAGAGAAAGATTGATTTTCATGATGATCATAGAGGAAGGAAAGTTAAATTCCCCTCATGTAAATCATGTGGGAAGAGGAATCAGGGAAAATGTTTCGAAGGTACTAGAAGATTCTTTGGGTGTGGAAAACAAGGACACAAAGCCAGTAATTTCATGGGAAAAGGTTTAGTTAACACCATGGACAAGGATAATGGTATTTCTAAGACATCAACAATGGTTTAATGTTTTAAATGTGGAATGTACAGGCATTATGCAATCCAATTCCCTAAGGGAAAGTCTCGTGAAAATAATCATCATGGACATATGGGTAGTACTTATATTGATGATGATGAAGAGACTACAAATGATATGTGAGATAAAAGAATTTTTGAAGCTCGGTTAATGGTTTAAGAAGGTAGTGTAATGATTGTATGTTTATCAAGAATAATGTATGGTACCATTGAATAAAGAAAAAAAATCTAAGGATTGTTACACTATTTCCTTTGCTTGAGTTTTGAATGTATATGATGAATGGTGCCGGTAACCATGAAAAGTGATTCAAATAATTTAGAAAGTAGATGATATGCGCATAATAAAGGGATAAAGAGAAAATAAATTGTTTGATAGTCTTCATGAGCTCATGATTGATATATGGACTATGTTATATCATGGTTTGAGTATATATAATTTTTGGGATTTTGGTATGTGGAAAGATTTAACTTTTGACAGCACTCATGTTTTCACTAAGGTTCTATAGTAATCCATGTTTCAAAAGAATACAGGATTAAGGTATTCACATGTTTGGAATGTGACCAACAAGATATATCATATGATATATGGGGGATAAATGATGGTATTCACATGCTCGGTAGATGAAATTTCTAGTAATTGTTTTCTTTATACTATAATCTTGGACATAAGTATTTTGGATAAGCCTAAAGATTGGAATGGATTATGTTAGACATAAATTAGTATTGTCTAAGGCTAGAACTTTTTTTCAATATTATTGATGGGTTGTTATAATAATGTAGTTTTAAAAAAAGGACAACCTGCAGGATGGGCGACAACCCATCGCGTCGGACTAGGTTGTGAGAATCGAACCCACAACCGAAGTGAGACAGACCATTATTACCTACCACTTGCCTACAGAAAGTCCCTGGTTAGTAGAGACTAGTTTTATTTAATTAAGTGGTATGATAGATGAAGTATAAGTCCATTTTTGGAATGATATACGATAGATGGAATTATGTATATAACTATTGCTAACCTTTTGTTTGAGACAGATGGAATAACCCATCATTCTATCACATGATCTTCTAACACTTCACGAATGACAAATTCATCTTCATTTATTTAAGAGATGAAGTGGAAATTGTTCAAGGAACGAACAACGGTGAGATTATATCGAAATAAAGTAAGTATTTCTTTTAATTCAAATTATTCAACCTTAGGTAAATGATCTTGAAAACCAAAAATGATGTCCTAGTGCCCTTATATCTGATGAATCTGATGTTACCTTAGATCATCACAAATTTATGGCTTTGTGATTGTTGGCTTTTTCATAGCCATGTTCTCTACCACTATCCATCAGAACGTGATGGTTAGATTTCTCTTCCATATCCATATTTTCACCTATGTTATCCTATGTGGAAACCCAGTGATTAGTTAATTTTAGTAACCGTTACGTTTCATACTTTAGTTTTTAAAGAAAAGTTTTGGTATTCCTTTTTATGATGTGGGTTTCTATGAAAGAAACTCTCATGTAATAAACCATTTATAACCCCGACGAATTTCGGGGGAGAAATTCATTTTAAGGGGGGTACCCGAGATTTTATGAGGTATATTATTTTTAATTTATTTCATATCTTCAATTGTACGCTACACCAAGATTATCTTGCGCTATACGCAACACCATATTAGCTTGCAGTATATGCAACACTATTCTTGGATCATGTTACACACAATTTCTTGTTTTTTTGATAGTAGTTATTCTAAACAACATTGAGTACGTATATATATATTCAATGTATAAATGAAATATGGTTGGATTTTGTTATACACAAAAAAATGAGTCTTGCACTACACGTAACCCTGACTTGGCTTCCATTACATGCAATCTCGACCTTCCTCGATAGTGTGTGTTGTACGCAATACCGGGTTTCACTAAACAATGATATATTATTATAATATTATTATGAACTAGCCTTTATGAATAGTATTAACTAAATTTTGAATTTTATGACATTATAATTATTATTACACATTTTATAGAACATGGTATGAGAACAAAATAAATTTTTCGGGTGAAATAAGTATTTTTCAAAAAAATGCAGTTTTTCCACCTTTTGATGGTGCACCCATTTTAAATATAATTTTTGACAAGTTTGTAAGTTAAATTTTAAAAAATAAACTTCTTCTTTTCAATCAGGATATAAAAATTTACATTGGATAATGTTTTGATATTTTTCTGATAACTATCATATTTTAATGAATAGTAAAAACACGCTATATTTTAATTAAAAGCAACTTTTTTCATCGTAAAACTTTATATGGTTAAATTATAATATTGAATAGTTTTAAAGTATAAATAGAATATATTTTTACCATTTAATATAATGTATGTCATTTCCATTGATTTTACATTGAATTCATAGGAAAAATCATTTCAATCTTTTGCAATGTTTTAACTTTTAAAACTCGTTTTCTTAGCAACGGGATTAATTTTAAATTAATTTCTGCAACTTTTGTGTATTGAATTTAGAAAAATGGATTCCATATTTGGAATCAGTTGGTCCAAATTATGTTAATAGGCTACTTTTTATTTTTGGGCATTATGAATAGTAACTACGGTAAATTTTGTTTACCATAGTAAAAGGTAAATCAGGCAATTAAGGGTAAATATAATATTATAAAATTACCCTAACACTTATATTAGTATAATTGGATGTTTATATTTATTCCTAAGTCATATTTGGGTCTAAATTGAATCCATTGGAACCCACTTGGAGGTGATTAAGGCCATTAGTTTATTTTATTTAAAGGAAAGTGAAATATGTCTCACTCAACTTTAATAATTAAATATTTTTAATATAAGTTTATACAGAATATAAATTTGGTTATAAATACTCATTTGAAAGATAATTTGTTTTTATTTATCATGGTAATTTATTTATAATTTTTAAGAGATATTTAATTACTTTAATAGCTTATACATTAATGATGCAGAAATTATTTATTTAGTGAAAAATAAGTAATATAGTTTTTATTGTAATAATAATACCCATTAATAGGCTCACAAACCTGACCAAAACTTATTGGTAGTGTATATATATACCATAATCATCCAATTACAGAATTTATGACCGTTTGGAGTCTTATAAAACTGATTATGACACTTATATTATTTTATTTTATATGATGTCAAACTTGTCACCTTCATAATTTAATAAATATAACATTTTAAAAATTGGGTTTTTTACAATATAAATCAAACTAAATGTATTACTATGAAATATTTAAGATTTTTATTCATCCTAGTATTTTATTTTTAATTTTTATGAAACAAATAAGTATATTTAATAATTATACAAAAATGTTGTAGTAATTATTTTATTAAGAGAAATATCAAATAAATGGTTTTTAAAATAGTAAACTAAATATTAAATTAACTATTTAATGTTATAAACTAATTTTATAGATTACTATGACATTTTAAGAACCTATTAAATATTTTATTTCGAATATATCCTCTGTGTGGATTTTATTTAAATTCAAATAAATGAATAGTGTTAAAATTGACACTATTGTTATTTTATAAGAATAACATATTATTAAATTGTTTAAAAATCAAAAAAAATATTTAAAAATTATAAATTGATATTTATATAGTCAAAAATTTCATAAATTATATAATTATGGACAATTAAATTCACATAAGTTATTATTTATAACAATTTAAAATTTAGAATCTTATTACCACAAATAAAATTTAATAGATTAAATAAGGTTAAATAAAGTTTATAATGTTTAAAATAAATTTCCTACATGTCTAAATTTTATTGTTTGATTATATTACAACCTTATCTCATCTAATATTCTAATATGAGTGATTTTTTGAGGTTTTTAAGTTTGGTCATATTTATTATAAATTAATATTGTTAAGATTTCCAAAGGTGCCCCTTTCCGCCCTTATAAAAGGGCACCTCCTCCCTCTCATATTTACACAACTTTGAGCCTTCAATATCGGAAAAACCCTACCCATTTCCCTTATCAACTTTCATAGAAATATTCTAGAGGTCCTGGTCTTCTTAAATGACCAATTTTAGTGCCCTAAGAGGAGGTTTCAAAGAGGCGTGTCGAAGAAGAGGTAATATTCGTTATCGATTCTTTCAAATTTATTTCTTCTTATACTTACTCTTATTTAGTTGTTTAATTATGAAGTAATAACATCAGTATCACTCATATACTAGTATGTTATTATAAATATGAAACAACCCTATTTCACATTCTATCCATCCTACGGAAAATGAAATCACCACGCATGCGTACGTAAAGAATACCGTCTCCACGCCGTGGTGTAATCTGTTTTCGACCACCACCTTACTAGGATGGGTATAATGGTGTAAATAAATAACTATATATGATTATTGTAAAGTGATATTGATTCTGAAATATTATACATACACTTCAATACAATTCCACGATCATGGGAATAATATCATCACTCGTGCGTACGTACGGACTACCGTCTCCACGACGCGATGAGATTCATTCTCAATGATTAACCATTAATGAATTATTATAAATTATATATAATAAGTAATCATAAAATATATGACATAATAATGATACTTTATTTATGTATATATATATTTATTTCATCTACTTAATTCCATTAAATTCAATAAGGAAACGAAAACAACGTTCATGCGTACGTACGGTCTACCGTCTCCATGAACGGTGTATTTCTTTCTATTTATCGATCTATTATATATATGTATATTATGAATATATATTATATATAAATAATATTTTACATTCTGAATGTAATTAATCATGATCTCTATGTAAACATATGAATAATTACAAGTTAAAACACGAACGACAAATGAAATGATTTTACCCAAAACACTACTTTAACATGAATTTACAAAAGAACGGGTAATATAAAGTCATAAGTGAACCATATATGATATAATAACAATGAATATGATTCTGTAATAAGTCAATGAACTTATTTAAATCATTATATAGGTGGTTCAGATACATACGAAGCATATCAGACATAAGGTAAGGGATAATTTTGCAAATCTCATTTTTATCTGAGATTGCTTATACATAAGTATTTACTGGGGTTATATTTATCATCCATGTCCATATTTTCTAAAAATGGTTTCATGTATTATTAATGTCCTTTTTACCCATTTTTTACTTTTACTACATGGTATTTAAGGAATCTTTCTTTTGTTTACTATATGAGGTACTTTTTGACTTTTCTGACAAAAGTAGGAGAAGAATGTTTTTTTAACTTATACGGCATGAAAGGATTCGTACGGTTTCATAAAGCCTTATTTTAAAGAAGTTTACTCTACAATATTCCATGATTTTTTTCAAAAAAATACTTTTATTTTAAAATTTCATGGCATTTTGTGAAAAGAAAATGATTTTGAAGAAGAAAGGATATTTTCATCAAGAATTCATTTCAAGTGTTTTATCAAAACCATTTTCCATATAAGATGGAATTATTTCATATGTGTATGTTTCAAGTGTAATTTTTATATGATTTACATGGTTTCAATTTTCTTATGATGAAATATCCATTTGTTTTATATGGGTTATGTGATGATGGGATGTTGTTTATGAAACCCATTTTATTATTTGGGCTATGATGAATGTTTGAAGTTTATTTTGTGGCACAAGTAAGAATGATGTCATTATGATATTGGTGGGACCTATATCTCCCTCCAATGCATTGGGTAAAGATTTATATCTCATGAGATAGACATGGCTGGAATGAAAAGTTAAACCAGTTCAGTAATACAGGACTGGAATGAGGAGTGAACTCGATTCAGAAAGGGACTTTGTCCACTAAGATGGTCTTGGAAGCAATGTCTTGGATACTATGGAAATCATAACATGTGATTAATGGTTTCCCACAATTACATGTTTTATTCCCATGCTATTTTATCATGATTAATTTTTCTTTATGATCTATGCCTTTTGTACTTCCATGATTTATGTCATTGCTCAAGATTTTGATGTTTAAATATTATGTTCATGTTTTGAAGTTCAAATGTATATGATTTATTTTATTTTATCCATACTTACCCTTACTGATCATTTGAGCTAACCCTTTATATGTTTTCTTTTTTCCAAGATTTAAAGAAAGGTTTTAGGTAAGAAAACAAAAGAAGAAGATCTTTATGGGAGATGTTGAAGATATTTCACCACGATTAGAAGATTATGTTCCGAGTTTCCAAATACACTAAACTATTACGGTCCTTGAGTGCTGGTTATTATTATGTATTAATTATTCCAAAAAAGTAATGTAATGTTCATGTATGTCAAGCTTTGGGTCTCTACATATGTTGTTACTACAGTTGAAGAGGAATAATTAATGTATTTGTGTTTTTGGACTCAAGGATTATATTCTGGTTATGAGAATAATGTGATATATATGAGGATTGTACTACAGTACTTTTTGTTTTCATTAAGGTTTTAATATGACTAAGGTAATCATATTTTCAGTATGTGACAATAAGAGAAACTTTACCCTGTTTGGAGAATTTGATGTTGCGATTGATTTTGGAATTTAGATACCTTTTACGGAGAGTCTGGACAGAGGTACTTTGGATAACTATATTGTTTTGGAATGGATTAAGTTGAACTTTGGATAGTATTGTTCAAGGATAAAAAATTTCATATGATTATTTTTGGAATATTATGATACTATAGTTTTAGGAAAAGGACAACCTACAAGTCGGGCGATAACTCGTCGTGTCGGACAAAGCTGTAGGAATCGAATCGACAACCATAGTGCGACAGGACTTTATTACCTACCACTAGCCTACAGGAAGTCCCTGGGTATTAAAAAATATTTTTTCATTATAATGGTATGTGTTAATTATTGGAACCATATACTATTAGGATAAATATGATATTTTTGATTTCTATTATCTTTTGGAGTGAAAGTTGAGTTTGTGGTAGAAATTAGTTGAAGGATGAAAACTCTACTTGTCAAGATGTATATATATATATTTATCTTATTCTATGAAGAAATTAATTCATTATGGAAGGGATATTAAGAACAAAAATGTGTTATCCTAATACCTTATGTTTTTTTGAACTGATGATATTTTAAATCATCATAGATTTATGGCTTTGAGGCCCTCAATTCTACAATTGATTGAGATTGATGACCTCAATCACTCCCTATAAATATTTATGCTTTTCCTCTAATTACGTGTCTATAATTTCCACCAATTTTCTACTATTCAAAACCCTAATTTGGTGGTGACATTCTCATTTCCATTTCCCTCTTATTAAAACTAAATTTTATTAACCCTATTTCCGATATGGGTTTTCCACAAAGGCATTTTCTATTTTCAACCTTTTATTTTCAAAGAACAATTTTAAATTGCGAGGACGCAATTATTTCAAGGAGGGGAGAATGTAACACCCCAAGCATCCACGGTACTTTTCCCTTTGAATAAATCAATAGCTTGCATTGTACGCAACTTCGAGACTCTAACACACTACGACTAATCAAAGCAGCCGTTATGAAAAGTAATACCCACTTTTTGAAATTTTATAAATTTTATCTTTCAAAATGGACTTCATATTTGGATTAGTAATATCTAAATTAACCTAGGGTGAATTTTTTGTATTTTTCTAAAAACTTTCAATTTTTGATAAATAGTGAAAAAACACTGAGTTATAGTTTAAAAACGAATTTTTATTTAAATAATTATTTATTTTATTTAAATTTAATTAAGGTCAAAATAGATACATAATTCCTATATAATTTCAATTTAATTCATTGAAGTTAGTTTAGAATAATTTTAGATATATAAATATTTTATTGAACTTTTCACCGTCTTTTACCCACCTCCTAGGAGAATTTGGAAATTCACGTAAAACTTAATTTTACAACTTCTATGAGTGGAATTTGAAAATCCGAGAGACACGGTTAATATCAAGGAGTAAAATGTGGTTCAATTAGATAAAAATATTTTTTGGTGAATAGTAGCTTTTTACTTTTATTTACCACGGTTAAAAGTAAATAGGGTAATTAAGGGTAAAAATGATATTAATATTACCCTAACATATGTCTTAATTCTATTGGACAAGTTTACCTCCACTAAAAACAACCTTAGAAATAAAATATTATCATTTAGGTCCACTTGGATTAGATTAGGACATTTATTATTATTTAATTCAAAAAAGAGTTAAAAGAGTTAAAATCAAAGTTTAATAACTAAAACATTATTAATATAGGGTTATAAATAAGATAAATTCGATTATAAATGTTGATTATAAAGATAAAAAGATTCCATACATAATGGTATATTATTTAAAATTTTTAGACATTAAATAATTTAATTTATTTCTGACACAATGGTGATGCAATAATTACCTAATTAATGAAATATTAAAATAATTGATAATATAAATACCCAAATAAATGTAATTTGAGACTTTTTATGAATTAAACTAATTTTATAGGATAATATGAAATTTTATTATTGATTTAATAAATTTTTTTTGAAGTAATAATTATGTTATGATTTTCACAAAAAATCAAATTCAAAATAGTGTCAAAATTGACATAAAAGAGTTTTTAAAACAAATATTATATTATTAATTCATATTCTATTTCTAAAAATCTAAGGTTCGGACAAAGAAATTTTATCATGATAGTTGTATCATTAATGGACCACTTGGGGGTATCTTTGAGGTATATAGTAAGTTTATTAACTATATAATATAAAAATACAAAGAGACGTGGTAAATGTCAAACTAATTAACTAAGAGTTAAAACTAAAAGACAAGGTTAATAATGTGACCCAAACCTGTCAAAGACCTATTTTTTGAGTTGTTTTAGACCTATCCCCACCTTAACCTTTAAATAATCCACTTTTGAGCCATTATAAACCGAATATGAATTTATTATAAAATAATATTTCTAGCTTTTCCAAAGGTGACCCTCACCCCACTTATAAAAGGGCACTCCCCCTTCTCTCTAATTCATACCTTCAAAGCCATTTGGCTCAGAAAAACCCTGCCCAAATATTCTCTAAACTTCCCTCGCTTCAACCTAGAGGCCTTAGTTTGATCATAAAGCTAACCTAAGGAGCCATTTTGATCAAATCAAAAGGAAGAACCCGAAGAAGAGGTAATGTTTTCACCACTCTCTTTCAAGTTCCTTTCTTCTTAAACATTTTATTTCTCTGTTATTACCATTATAAAATAATAACTCTAGTATCTTCTATATACTATGATGTTATTATCAATATGGTACAACCATATTTATTATTCTTTCCATCCTTTCAATGACATGTTACCATACGTGCGTACGTACGGCTTACTATCTCCACGTCGTTGTGTAATTGTTATTCAAAACATTATTATTTAGATGGGTATAATAATGATGTGTAATTAATGTAAATAATAAATATAACATGATAATGATTCTGTATATATTTTATACCATCCAATTATATATTATTTTAATTTCAAAAGAATTATATTGTCGGTCGTGCATACGTACGGACTACCGTCTCGACAAACGCGATGAGATTCATTCCCCATCGTTTCCATTAAAGTATAATTCTCATTTAATGATTAAAAATAATGTTTATGGACTTGATATCATTCTGGATATGAATAATATAAAACCTATCCATAACAAACATGACTTATGTAATAAAATATATAAAAGAAAATGAGCAAGTTAACACCCGAAATGACGATAATACAAAGATATTATTAACAAAGCAGTGTTAAAAGATCATATATGATATCATATTAATGTATATGATTCTTTTATAACATAATAACAACTATTTAACCATTATACAGGAGGTTAACCTACCCCAACCAAGGAAAATTACAAGGTAAGTGGTTTTCATCTCACTACTTATTCACGTGAGATTCGTACCATATTGCCATTATTACCTTTTGTGTGGTGTATGTACTACTCATAATTGTATTCTTTGTGTAATACACTTTAATTTATGTGTATTTGCATATTAATTGTATGATAACTCTTTCATGGGGTGTATGTTTCGTAAGTTACCAAATTGGTAAGGGTTTATTTCACAATCTCTTCATTATCCGAGGTTGTTTATACGTAATTATCTACTGGGATCTCTTTATCATGCACATCCATGTTTCTTAAAAATAAGTATTTCAAATAATTCTTACTATATTATAGACTATGGGTTAACTTCATTTTTACCCTTTTTGACTTTTTATAAGAATTTTATAAAGTAATATTTCCGTCGTTTTCCAAACAAGGTCCTTTTTAACCTTTCGACAAAGTTAAGGTAAGAATGTGTTTTCTAACTTATACGGTGGGTGCAGCTATTTTCTGCCATTATAAAATCTTCAAATATTCCCTTAGAATATAATAAGGATATTTTAAAAGTAAATGTTTTATTTTATAATTATTTTACTTTTTAATGATTAAAAAAAAGATATTTCTCTCAATTATTTTTGATTTCATCTATGTCAACATCCTTCGATAAATTTTACAATTATTTGAAGTTGATTTATTATGATACAAATCATACATATTGTATGTAAGGTTTTGTGATATGTTTGACTATGGATGAGTTATTTTTATGTCATTAATGGTTTATGATTAATGTTTTGGCATTTTTATGCTAGTTTTAATACAAATGTTTATGTTATATTTCATCCTCTTCTTAAGATGAATGTGTTGGACTAGTATGTTCTGGGATGGGGACCGGTAAACGTAATTCGTCCGGGTTGGTGTTTGGTTATTAGAGGCACTCCGGGTTGGTGTCTGGTTATTATAGGCACTCCGGTTTGGTGTCCAGTTATTAGTGTCACTCCGGGTTGGAGTCTGGTTACAGAGGCTCTCCGGGATGGAGTCCGGTTACAGAGGCTCTCTGGTTTGGGTTCCGGTTATAGTTATCCCTTTGGTATTGGCACGAGGCCTTGACACAGAAATTAAAGTTCGGAATTATGCATTCCCTTGTTATGAAAGTGGTTATTGATATTGCATGTGATTATTTGACTAGTAGAATATCCATGTGAATAAGTAAATTCCATTATTTCAATTTATATTTGATATATTATGCTGAAGTTAAAGTTTAAAAGGCTTTTGTTTTAGTTATACATTGCCTTAAATGTTTATGTTTATTTATAAAAGTTTCTGCTATATTTTTATCCTTACTGAGCTTCTGAGCTCACCCCTTTCAATGTTTTATTTTTCTAGGATGTGATGTATTTTATGAATAACCTGCAGGGATAGTCTGAGGGGATGTGAAGACAAGATGTTGTTATAGTTTTCAATTTATGATGTAATGTAAACATTATGAATGTATATAGTTGTTCCAAGGCTACTAAAATAATTGGTCTTTCAAGACTTTATCTTTTGTGATCATGCCAATGTTATGTAATAATGCACCGAATCTGGGTAACTGGGTTCGGGGCATTACAGAAGGGATTGTAGGAGGCATTTGGGACTCGATTGCACCTGAGCACATAGTTTCATCCCCATACGGATGGATATATGGAGAGGACCATTTAGGTTCTAGAGGATATGTTGCAGGCATGTATCATGGACTTTGGTCATAGTTGGAAGGACCACATTCCACTAGTAGAGTTTTCATACAACAGTAGCTACCACTCTACCATTGGTATTGAACCGTTCGAGTATTTATATGTGTGACCCTACCATTCACCATTCTGTTGGAATGGCCCCAGAGAGTCATAACTCATGGGTCTAGAGTTGGTTAGAGCTACTAACAAGAAGGTGAAAATCATCCAGGAGCAGATGAAGACTGCACAAATCTGGAATATGTCTTGTACTGATAGATGATGGAGACCTCTGCAGTTCAAGGAAGGAGGCCATGTCTTCCTTCGGGTCTCACCTCAATGAGGGTTGTGGAGATTTGGTTAGGGTGGCAAGTTATCATTGTGGTTCATCAGTCCTTTCTAAATACTGCACAGATTTGGTGAGGTGGCATACTTCCTAGATCTACCACCATAGTTACACCAGTTATATGATGTCATCCATGTGTCGAAGTTGAAAAGGTATGTGCATGATCTGTCACATGTAATCGATTAGGGAGATCTTCACATTGAGGATGGAGTAACCTTTGTAGAGTAACCTGTAGTTATTGAGGATCAGAAGGAGAGGATCCCTCATGGATGAGCAATTCCCTTGGTGTAAGTCTGGTGGTAGCATGGAAATCTTCAAGATATCATGTGGGAGCGGGAGGCCCAGATTCTTGTGCATTACCCACATATTTTTTAATAGACTTTTGTTTTGGATTTTCGGGAATATAAAACCCTAAGGGGGGAGAATGTAATGTACCATATTTTCCATGCATCATTTTTGAATATATTATATGGAAGTAATTTGAAACCAGGTTTTGAAATGGTGTGCAATTCTAAGGCTCAGGTTTCCTAGAAAAAATTATTGAAATAAATTACACTTTTAAATATCATGCATGAACGGTATTCTAGAAAAGGTAGAATAAAATTTAAATGGGTTCCAAAATCAGAAATATGAGGACACCATTGAATTAAGAGTAGAGACTTTACCTTTTAAAAGTATTAATATTAGATGGTGCAGGTCAGCTATGAATGTTAATGTTTTTGTAGTTTTAAAAAAAATTAAGAATTTATTTTATATTAAACATTGTGATGATGTAGTGATGCAGTTTCCTCTTTTAAATAAGAAGGAGAACAGGGTTAGGATTATAACACTAGAAAACTACCTAAAGGCTCTGGAGAGAACCTAAATAACCCTCTCGATGGAAAATGATGATGGAGCCTTGGATTTCTAATTGACGTACACCGCTTTGATGAATCTCACCAACGGTTACGACATGACGATCAACCTTATCCAAAAAATTATCCAACCCTGAGATAGGTCATGTGAGTTTACTTTCATTCTTTACCATTATAGGATTCAAAAACAAATGTGGATCAACCCACAAATAGGTTGACCTATAGTTTTACATTTCTTGTAGGATGGGTGATTATAGGTTTGAATTTGGGGAATTGATTTATGTTTTTTTAGTTTTTTGATCCTCTTAATAGAACAGGTAATGGCTGTAAGGAAAAAAAGTTAAGGTTCATTCCTCAGGTTGTTCCAATGTGATTATTCTTCCCATTTTTACCCCTGTGCATTTATTATTCTTCATGGTGTGATGAATAAAGGATAGTTGTGCATCCATTTCATAGAGAAACAATCTGAAATCATAGATCTATCCTCATTAATACTTAGTGGGGGTGAATAAAATTGATACGATCAAATCGACGTATTCTGAGACATATTTTTCATCAATATTTCTTCACATGGATGATCTGATTCGATTTTTAGAGATTTTTGAAGTCCCTATACCTACCGAATCAAGGATTTTAGGGTAGGGAAACCAAGGATCTTCAATTTCGAGTTGATGGGATCATCAGATCAAACACCAGAAGATCGAATAAAGCACTAGAGGAAGAATGATGATGATGTAAAAACATGAAGAACAAGGCATGTATCCCATAATACATGGCATGTGGGACCAGTTTAGCAACGGTTAGGGTTTCAGGTGACAGAATGGTAGAACACAGCCTGTGAAACCTGTCACATGGTGTGTGATCACTTCCCCAAATCTCGCTGTGTATCATGTAGAATACATGGAAACCAGGTGGAGTACATGTCATGTACTCCACCACACGGCCAGACCAGGATGGTTACATAGGCCACCCCATGTATCGATACATGGATTGGAAGACACAGGTGGAATCCTTGTATGATTGTAAGGCTAGATATCATAGAGCAGCCCCCGAATAGTAGGACATAACATGTGATCATTCCTACACAACTTGTTTATCATTTCTACTAGAATTTTTCTTCTGACATGGGGAACTGTACACGGGTAGTACCCAAGGTCAAGGGACGTAGTGTGTGAATCTTCTACACACTATGTAATCTATTCTACATGGCTTGATCTCCTTGTCCATTGTATCTTCGAAAAGTATCATTTGGGGTGGGGACCCTTACTTGTTCCCCTTAAGGAAGGTTGGTATCATTTCATATTCACAAGAGTACGACCCCCTTTAATAGGACTTTCAAGATAGAGTTGGGAGTCCCCTCCAAGAGTCTTGGATAAGGATACACTATCCATTCTTGTTCCCTAAGTAGAGTTAGGTTATTAGTGTGAACAATACTACCACAATTTGGTCCTCTAATTTGTTAGTGAATCTGTATGAGTTGTGGTAAACACCAAGGCCCTAACAGTCATCCTTATCTTTGTATCGTGATCTTCCCCACTCATGGAGTGAGTTCTCCCAAAATGATTGTATTCTATTATCTATTCAGATATATCAGTGCACCTATATCTCTCATGGAGGATCTCGATGAATGGTAATTCTTGAAAGGATGTCATTGGGGATATCAGACTCATAGAGTGAGTTCTCCCAGATGAGTGCTTCATGGAATCTTTAGACTAAATACCTAGTGTGGGTATGTGGTCATTGTGGCTTACATATAGACTACGAGTTTAGGTTTTGAGTATATCTGGATATTTTCTTGTTATATGTACTGTAAACATATATTATGTAGATCTCACTGTAACTTTACTTTATGTATTTATTTGTGGTTTTCAGAGTTTCCTACTATGTATTGATATACTCACCCATGCACGAGGTTTTCCCACACATGTTGTGTCTTGTGTAGGCGAGCGACCTTTCAACAGAGTCCAGGGTGGACCAGGACTAGAAGGATCTCTGTGAGTTCCATACCGGATGAGGACTTCCTAAGGCTTTGATTAGCTATCTCAGTACCTATCTTGTTTATAGGTTAGAATTTTTAGTTTTTAGACTCTTTCCTTTGGTGGGCTAGTATTCTGTACTAGTTCACTTTTCCGCACTTTACATCCCATTGTACTCTATTGTATGGGTTTATTGGAATGCATGAATTTTGTTCCTTAGTGGTTTCTACATTTAATCATTTGTGGGCTTGGAGATGTGTTCCTCTGTACATGTACTTAGGCAATTCCTCCCTTGTTAGTGATATGCCTACTCAGTTTTAGTTACCAGTCCTAGGCCTATCGGAGATGGGCTTGGAGAGTCACAACACTGGCCCCACTAGGATAGGTTGTGATAAAGGTGTATGGTTGTGTATGGACCTATGTAGTTTTTCAAAGGGCTTCACATGACTTTCTCATGGTTTAGGAAAAATTTTTACAAGCCACACAAGTGTTTCCACTTAGGAAGTACCTCAACACTATGTATGCACATTTTGTGTGTAGTTTGGGAAACCATACAAGATATCCATGTAAACTTTTAATGAATTATTTCCACCATTTTACCCACCATACATTTTATGGTTTTCTCCTTCTTTTCTCCTCTAAATCGAGCATATAGGGGTTGGGGAACCTCTTTCCTTCCTCTCCTTGGATTTGATACAACTCATTTGTTGGTACTCCATTCTTCATGTCATTGGATGAATTTGAACCATATCAGTAAGGTTCACCTCACCCATGATTCTCTTATACTTTATCCCATCTCATGGAGTTCTAAATCTATTTAAGTCATTTTTCTCTAATTTTAGGGAATTCGATGGAAATGATGATTTATTCCAAACCACTTTGGGTTGGAGGATAATATTGGACATGTCTATATATATGACACTAGAGTAGGTGGTTCATACCTTTATTTTTGTTTTCAAAAATTTTTTGGGCTAAAAATTTTAGTTCAATTTTGGTTATTTGAGTGATACTCTGTTAAATTGATTGCTTGATGTTAAATTGGTTGTATGACTTTATGGAATTCCATTGGAAATTATCTATCCCAATTCATTCATTTGAGACTGCTTTAGATGCCATCGACCACCTTGGGTAGTTAGGATAGGGTGAGTTCTTATTTTAATTTGAATTTTCCTATTTAATTGGAATTTTACAATTCAATTACGTTGATTTTTTTTTTGATTAATTGTATTAGTTTATACATAAAATGCATGATTTAATGTGGTGTGATCCATGGGAATGTGACAGGCACGGCCTGAGGGAATGAGGTGGTATGGCCTTCAGGATTGAGGTGATGTGGAAATCTGGCTGGGATTGGCCCAGATGTATATATATTTGATTGATTATAATCATATGGTCGGTTATTGTGGATTTCAGTTTGTGGTGGATACGTCATTAGGTTTAGGGCATGACCCTTAATGTAGAATGGAAACATAATTTGTTTTGAATGAAATGGTCACAAGGGCTTGAGGTTTCAGGCTTGGTATGGTTTAGGTACAAAATTGGTGATTTACACTCACCTGTGATGGAAAAATCACTGCTAGGAGTCATCTCCACATTGTTGGACTTAGTGATAAGGTGGAACTAACCACTCATG
This sequence comes from Viscum album, assembly GCA_963277665.1. NCBI lineage: Eukaryota > Viridiplantae > Streptophyta > Magnoliopsida > Santalales > Viscaceae > Viscum > Viscum album. Next base: position 1,058,592,496 of record OY728120.1, on the reverse strand, counting down.
TTGGTAGAGGACCTCAATAGTGCAGATTTGGTATTTTTATTGGAGGTTCTTTTCATATAATTCCATAGGGGAGGTGAGGAGCCTCTGGATGATATAGTTGATGCTATCAGTTCGGGGATGAGGCTCAATGTTCTTGAGACCATTGCACGAGGATGATTTAAAGAGAATGAAGATTGACATTTCTTAGGACTTCATGTTATGACCCGATGGTGATTTTATTTGAGTATATGAAGTTGTGTGCCTCCAGATGTCTGGCTTGAGCTAACGAGTACCTTTAATAAAGGGTCTAGGGGACCAGTTTCTATTGTTTGGGTGTGCTTTTGGGACATCGATGCTTTTTAAGACATGACGTGTCAAGAGGCACATGGTGATGGGTTACTTAATCAGAGTTGAAAATTGAGGGTTCACCTTGACATGTTACATCATGGGATTCCTAGAGAATTGAACTAAGGATCCTCTACACTAGAAACTTTTGTGTTGTCCAAGGAATGTGGTGACTTCCTGGGGGTTTTTGTGCACTAGGTATGTCTTTTTTACTTTACAAAAGTGTAGTATTATTTTATATATTCCACACCTATAGAAAAACGTATGTTGGGTATGAAAACTTGGATTGTATCCTACTGGGACTTGTTCTCACACCCTACATGGTCCCTTTTGGACACATGAGGACTTTATGATTTTATGTTCATGTAAGGATTTGGGTTCTGGATCTAGATCCCAGTTCGATTTAGCATTGGATTTTGGAAAGTGACCTTGACATCATGCCTCAACTAGAGTCTTCCTTTTGTTTATCTTTATTTAATATATTTCGTTATATGTACATATTGTACTATGGTCATCCATTGGATACCCTCCTGCTTATTGTATTTTATGACCTGTGTTCAATGCATATTCTGTTTTAGTGGCCTCTAGTAGAATAAAGGCATGTTAATTTATTTCCTCTTTTGTTGATTATTAGAATTTAACTATTCTATGTTATTGATTGTGCTTCCTCCTTTTGTGGGTCTGGTTCGAGTCTTCTAAGTATTTTCTTCTATTTTATGTTATATATATCTACTCATACCATTTAATATATCAATATCTAAGGGTATATCCTCCCAAATATTCCCTCTTACCCCCTCACTTATAGTCAGTAGAATTTGGCGTTCAGAGAGGTGCGCCTAAGGCCCAGTGGCCCCTCTAGCCTAAGGAATCGGTTTAAGTGGAATTAGGGTCAAGGACGCTATAAAAAAATAATAAATGTTATCTGTAAAATTAAAAACACATTTTTTCCTATTATTTTTCTAATTTCTTTTCTTAAATGTTATGGTTTTCATTATATATGACATATTTCGACAATTGGTAGGCAATTGATCATTTTGATCAAAAACACTCTATAGAAGGTAGTCATGATGGAATAAAGTTTTTTTGGTATGGTAAAATATTATGAATGATTCTATTATAATTCTTATTTATTATTCTCATATCTAATTTCTATCTTCAATTTTCCATTTGATGACATGGTGTGTCTGGTTATCCATATGATGAAATTATATAAGGAAGTGGATGGATGTAGTTGAAGTGGTAAGATTGGTTTATTGATTATGGATTGATGAAGGATGTTGGAAATATTTTATCTATATATAAATAATTATTGAGCATTTGGATCAATGATAGTTGCGTATATATGAGTGTTGATGTGTTATTGTGTTTATTGTGTATTTATGGTTGAGTTTATTATATGATTGAATTCAATGATTTCATATATATATAATTTTTTAAAATATAATTTTTTAAAATATAATTTTTTTAAATATAATTTTTTTAAATATTTACTATAAATGTTTATCGGTGGTATAAGATAAGCACCAAAAAACCACTCTACGATCAAATTTTTGGAGGCAATTTAATTAATTTTTGATTTTTTTCACCTGAAAGGTAAGTTATAATTATTTAAATTTGTGGTGGTTATTTTAATTTCAATAATTTTTTTATTTTTTAAGAAAAACATCTTCCAATTGAATTATGAACAGGCCCTATGTACACAAAAATTCCACATATAAAAGTATCACTAAACTATAAATATCGCCGTTAAATGATTTTTGGGCATGCAATATGCAGTGATTTGAAGAAATGTCATAAGAAAAATAGCACTGGTTTAGTCATACACTAGAAAAATAACTACCACAAAGGAATAATTTTTCTAGTTATATATGTGTCCCAGTGACCTTCCTACTTCACATTTATTTCTTCGAGGGGGCTTCTTGATTTGAGTTGTGCTTCTCAATTTTTCACAATGATCTAGTTCGGGCTAATTGCGGGAGTGGAGATATTTCTGGATTGTGATTTATTTTCACCAAGGAAGATGAGTCACTAATAGAGGTGCACTAGTGGGCCTCTTTTTTTCAGATTAGACACAGCTGAGTGGTTTCATACCTATTATTCGGACTCAAATTGTTGGTTTTGGAATCTTCCATTTTGAGGTGTGGAAGAGCATGGTCTATCTATGGTCCTTCGAATTCATTGTAGGGGAAGTGGAAGTAACGGTGTAGTGTCTATTGTTCAGGGTGCTTGGTGAGGAGTTCTGATGAGTTTATGTTGTTCCCTTGTGTTCCTTGTACCTAGAAAATGACCATGAGAATGCACTATGACATCGAGCCTTATCCATAGTGCAAGACAAAATTCTTTTGAATTCAGAAAGCTTGAGCATCAATAAGCATGTCTCACAATGTTATTTAATTCTTTCTAAATTCATGATTCGTTGGTTTTATGATGTATTCTCTGTTGTTTTGTTTCATTTTTACCAAGGTATGTGGAATATATTATATTGTTGGCTCGGTTACATCTCATGTATTGGAGCTTCCAGAACATAGTATGTATATAAAAATTTAAGAAAACATTTATAAATGAGAAAATTAATGCAATAACTATTAAAATATAAAATATTATATTGATAAAATATGGAAACATCCCCTAAAAGGAATTGTACATTAGGCCTAGGGTAGGGTTTCAAGACAGATAATTTTTAATGAGAATGATTAACTTCAAGGGGATTCATATAGATCGCAAAGTGGAGGGAATATGAGTAATGGGTTGGAGGGTGCAGGGAGGATAAGATATGAAGAGGTTAGGGATTCATACATAGTTATTATTCAACATAAATTATAGACATGGAGTTAATGAAACCAAGATTGTCTTCCAATAACATAGAAAACAGAGGGGAGGGTGTGTCTAGGACTATGGGGTGAGGAAGAGACTAGAGAATATGTATAGGGGGATTGGGATTGGGAAGGAAAACATCAATCATGAGAGGGAAGAAATTCATGGAGGAGAATCCTAATTTTGTAAAATAAAATATTTTGAAATTTAAAATTCTATTGTTTTTATATTTTTGAAATTAATAATAAAACAATATACATCATCTGTTCACTCATGGAACATGTTTTCCATGGGATTCCATAATAATCAAACGAGTAACAGTTATCTTGGATAACATTATTCATTTTATGAGTAATACATATCTTAAATAAAAAATTTCATGAATCAAATGAATAAAATTATTTATTATTGCATAAACTAATGACTATTGTAGTTGTTGAGAGATGAATTTTCTTCATATAGAGAATTATTCCCGAGATATTTGAGTATCACTAGACATGCCACCATCTCTATCTCCCAAGTAGTAAGGCTTCAGTTCATGGTGTGTTTAGTGAGGTGGAAGGCCTCCTCTAAAATATTTCCCCTCATATATTGTATGAATTCATCCATAATACCCATTATAATAATAGATATTTCTCTGTCAGGATGCACTTTCTTCATAACATTAAATATATAGTTCTTGTAAATCATTTAAAAACTTAAAATGATTTCTTATATTCTATAAAAATTGTTTTGTGTGATCACCATTATGCAACAATTTTTAAAAATACAAATTAAAAAAATATTTTTTATTTTCATTTTGGAAATATTAATTTTAAACCGAATTCAAAAATAATCCGCAAATTAATTTAAAAATGACATTTTTGAAATTGTTATAAAAAAAGGAATCAATTTTGAAAACCAAATTCTTTTTTTGTTATAGTTACAAATAATTAATAAGTTTTTTGGAAATAAAAATCCTGGAGTTATAATTAAAAAACATATAAAATTCCTAAAAATAATTTAAAATAGAAAATCAATTTCATGAAATTCAATGGAATTTTATAATGAAATTTTTCATTGAAAATTTATACTGGAAAGTACATTATATATAATATCGGATGTGACTCCACTACCCATGTGTCTCTTCCACAATGATATTTCCTATACGTGTCCACCTATACTTATTCCCCTCCACATCATTCTTCCTCTACCAGTTTCACCCACTCTAGCTTATTCCTCCACCCCATTTCGACCACCCAAGCCCACATCAAATCCATATTCCTCTGTGTTCCATCATTCTTCTTCCTTATTTCACCATCATTTCACCCACAAGATTCTTCCACCTCTCTATTTCGGCCAAGAGATACCTCCCCAAATTCATCTTCCTTCACAGTCCAGATCTTTGAATTTTCACCCAATCATATGATATGTATCTTCATGTTACAAATCTGTAAACCCACACCCAATCTACTTATATGTGTCTCATCCCCTCTTCTATTCATTTTTTCCCTGAGATTCCACCCCCAATTACTTCTCCTATAAATTCTAAATTTTCTCAACCCTCTCCCTCTAAATATACAATTCTTGGTATGGAAATGATGAAAGGGAGATAATGACCCCATGAGTCCCACCTCAAACAGGCCCCAAAGTGGTGATCAGCACCAAGGGTATAAAATCTCACAAAATGGGAGGCCTTCCCTTTTAAAATAAATAGGATCGGGAGATAATATGGTTCATCCCAAAACAACTCCAAGACACACACAGAGAGAGAGAGACACACATATATATAAATATAATAAATCCAAAATAAATCCCACATTCATGTTTAAAATAAAACTGTTTCAAATGAAAAAGAATCCAAAGTACCAAAAGTAAATCTAGTCAGTGAAACAACAGCATGAAATTTCCAAGCTAGTAATGTCAAGAACGGTCTCTAAAGTCCTACTATAAATGTAAAAATTGTTTTATATATGTAGGGTGAGCATACAGGTATACTTGGTAGGAAAACCAAAGTCTCTCATAAACATGTTAGTGAAGCATACTAATGCACCTGTGAGAAAACCGTCGAACCAAATAACACCTAAGTAGGTATACTAACAATCATGTTTTCACCAAGGAATGATCACCATGTAATGCATGTCATGTAAAGTAACATGATAAGAACATCGATGATAGGGTTCCCCACAATACATTCCCACTGATTATCTACTCTCACACCCTAACAGAAAACATACTAGAGCTCCCACCTTATCTGAACACACTACATCACAACCCACCCACACACACCTGGTCCACATAGATAGTCCCATCACCTGGAAAAACGTAGCACATCACATCTTTCCCACAGACACCTGGACCACACACTAGGTCACACCTCGCCCGCAAACACCTGGGCCACATACTATGTCACATCTCGAAAACACCTGGGGACGCACAATACATATCATCCCAAAGACACCTGGGAAATCACAACACTTCTAATCTGATACACACATAAAAAATACATATCTCCCATACATAATTGGGTCCCACAAACCACAACATGCCCAATGAATCCTGGGATAACACCACCTGGAAGAGGGAGCAGTGAACAGAGAGTGGCCAACCATCCATCCTCCCACTATGATGTTTGGGAAACACACCCTCCCCTATGATGATGGGGTGTTCAGCATGTATTTGTCAAATAGGGTGGGTGTTTATATAATTCACCTAAAAATTGAAATTATTTATATATATGATACCAAAGACTCAATACCTACCTACGAGTTCTCAAACAAACAACTAGTTCTCAACACTACCTACATTGCTGCTACCTCAAAATGAAATCACACCACAACAAGACATGACTTATTTCTAATTTAAAATTGATTTAATTTATCCAACCCATTCATTTCATTGTTTATAAATAACCACACAACCCATAATTTATTCATTCAGTAGAAATTTATGTTCTTTTAGCCATATGAACCCAAGTCATTCAACATTTCATAAATCAATTATTTATTCCTTTCTTCCACAACTATATGGGAAACTACCAAACACAAAACATAAAAAGAAATACAATAACACATCACCACTCATAAAAATTAACTCAAGGAGAAACTCTAGGAAAATTACCCATACCAACTGAAACAAGTCCCCAACACTTAACCACATTCAAAAACACAACACAACACAAACCAATCATAGCCCCACTGCAAAACTCTACTCATCCATTCCAAAATCAATCAATCTCCCAAACTGAGATTCCATCACACCTTCTGGACCACCCAACAACACATAGCCATACTCCCAACCACATTACCACACAAACCACAAAAGACACAATTATCAGATTTAATAAGGCATCCCTTATTCAAAATTCCACTTGTTAATTTAGGGCTTATCATAGAAAAATATCTTCATGGGGACTCCGTTAATTATCCTAGTATACATAATTATCCAGTTTCCCTATATATGTGTGCAACATGTTCCAAACAACATGCAATCCATTTAGGGTTCAATCAAATCCATTAACAGTCATCATATTTAGTGGGGGCGTTCATCCCATATAATTACAACATAAAATCAATATAATCGATTTGAAAAGAATGTGAACAAAACCCATTGACCCTTTCAATTAAATTATCCAGTTTTGTTTATCTTGGATTATTTTGGTGAAACTATAATTCAAGGGTGACAAAAGAAAAACCCCTCCCGCATGATGCATAATTAAAGTGAAACAAGGGAAATCCTACCTCGAAGGGGTGTCAATGTTCTTTGTATGGAAAAATATCACACCATAGTCCTCAAAATCATATCCCACAAGATCTGCATCAATCTAAGGACATCGTGGCACCATCACACTGAAAACTACTTAGAGAAACCCCATTAAGAATCACATATAAGCACATTTCATAGCACGGTGAGGAGATATGGAAGATAATGAGACCAAATGAGGGAAACTATTAGGAAATAAAGGGAGAACGTACCTTGTATCACCAAGGATCACCAACAAATTATCACCACGATCAATGAATTGAAGAGGGAGGTAGAGGGTTTGAAGAAATCCACGAGGTTCCTAGGGTTCGTTCGAAACAAGAGGGATTGTTGCAGTCATTGAATTTGTGAAAACTTGAGAGGCTGAAATGTTTTCAAACCTTGCAACATTGTAGTATTACACAATGTGTAATTCTTTTTCACATCGTGTTATACCTCAAGGTCTATGTCTACCAAAAAACATATCACCTCTCGATTAAAGTTTAGTTTCCATGCCCCAAAGAAATTAAAACTGTGAAACAATCAAGATAAGCTAGGAAATATAATTTCCTACCATGTACCCCCATTACACAATGTGTAATCCACTTACTTCTAGCCTTTACCGACTGAAGTTCTCTATGTCACTCTGAGCCACCTCCAAACACCCCTTGCAATAAGAACTAGCAAAGTAACTGACCGGGAGGACATAGACAGTTACATCAGATACCTCTCAAATGATTCTTATCATTGAGAATCCAAAAACCAAACCCAGAAGAAAGAGGGTTCTGAAAAACCACCCCATGAGATACCTCTTAAGGAACTCACTACACCTGTAACATCGCTAACAACCAAATTCATCATTGTTCAATGATAAAACACTCTAAGTTGTTTGAAAGATGGAGTGGAAAACAAAAAATCCAAGAACACAACCTTTTATATTTGTTAACATACAAGACCAATAAAAACATCACATGTGTATAAATACCACATCATCTCAAATACACGAATCAGAGGATCACATCTTCCATGTCAAGATATTGTCTTCTTTAGGAGGTTCTAACTCACCCGCATAGGATTAATCCCATCACAATTAATGTGTCTCGATTAGGAATATGGTTTCTCCCTTTTCACATGTCATGAATTTATCACACATTTAACCATACACACACTTCAACCCAAGGGGAAAACAACTCATATCATATAAAAACAAGGTTCAATAATTACAATTCAAAATAAAATAGAAGAAGGAAAGTCTCAAATCAACTCTAGGTACTTGGCACGCATCTGCATTTCTCACTCCCAATTACTCTTCTCCATGCCACCAGTCCTCCATAACATGCAAACCAAATGAATGGTCTTTCCACACAACACCATCTACCAATGATCCTATATCTATACTGATCGCTCCAAATATGTTTTTTCATGATCAATGTTGACCTCACATGTTTTGATAATCTCAATCATGTATTCATATGTGTTGAAAATCCCAATTATGTTTTCATTCTCTATGATATTTTTAAGTATCATTGATCTATACTTTAATTCTTTCAAATATGTGATCAAACCAATAATAATTTTTGGAATATGTTAATCCTCATTTATCCATGTTCATACAAGTTATAAATTAATTCTAACACAATCGGATGTGTTCTTCATAAAATCGATAAGTAATCTGCCTACAGCTACTGATAAAGAGCTACCGGTACCCAGTCTACCAATAGACTTAGTCTACCGACAGACAGAGTCACCGATATACTTAAACACAGAGCTACCGATGTGCTTATAAATTTAAGCTACTGACTTACAGACAGCTACCGATACAAACATAGAGATACCGGTGTAAGTATAAATAGCTACCGATGGAATAAGAGTCACCGATGGACGAAGCTACTGACAGACTCACAGCTACCGATACCGACGCATGGAGCTACCGACGCATGGAGCTACCGACGCATGGAGCTACCGACGCATGGAGCTACCAACGCATGGAGGTACCGACGCATGGAGCTACCGACGCATGGAGCTACTGATAAACAAAGTCACCGATACAAGCATATACCAACCGACGCATAGAGCCACCGATAGAGTCAAAGAAACTAATGAAATTGAGCTACCGATGTCCAAGCTACTGATGCTGATTACCTACCGATCACTCGACTCACTGTTTGAATTTCTTTATTTATCTTTATTTAATCTATCCAACGGTCATATCATGTACATTTTAATGATTTGTAAAATATCTGATAAAGGTTGTCGGATGTCAGGAACCCGTACCTCGTACCTACAGAAAGGAAATCTTTTCTGTCCCCTGTTGCCCGTGAGATAAATACGAGAAGACTACACTGCCCAACGAGAGAAGTGTGTGGTGGATGGAATATACCAGAAACACAAGAACGAGAAGAATCAAGAAGCTCATAGACAATCAAGCATACTCGAGAAGTGTTCTGTGCATATAAGAAGAACACTGAAGAACTTCAACCACCACATTTTCACTGTCTATGAACCTGGAGCATACGACACTCTGTTTCTCAAACAGAAACGAGAAGAGGACTCATACTCACTTCTGATCGAATCCAAAGGAGTCTAGAGCTACACTAAAATCACCAGAACCATTTCTAAACTCTACATCTCTTGTTCTGTGATTTATTATTATACTTTTCGAGCAGTGTGTGTTATCTGATGTATCTAACACATACACTGTCTCCTGTACTTAAACTGGAGGATTTGTAAATCCTTACAAAATTCTTGCATTCTTTCTTTCCCACGAACAGCAGTGGTAGAGGTCGTGTGTGACCTGGACAGCTGGTTGCTGTTGCACTGTTTCCCACGAAGAACAGTGGTAGAGGTCTTGGACCTGGACAGTTGTAAACTGTTGAACCCCGATCCAGGGTGTGGATCATTTTTATATAAACTTCTCAGAGGACTAAGTCTCGGCTTGAGACTGAACCTCTTGGTTACATTTGTTGTGCCATCTCTTTCAAAGTTTTATCCCGCTGCTAATCACTTTAAAACTAATACTGTTTTTTAAAGTTACTTTGATAATTAAATTAGCAAGTGTTTATGTTAAGTGTAGATTAGTAAGTTAGTTTCAAAAGATAATCACACACTCCTGTGTTGATTAACTGGGAATTAATCAATCCCTTGAGAATCTAACAGAACCTCTACTTTAATATAAATTCACTACAGTTTAATTTATTATTTTATTTGGGGGTCTTTAAGACAGTGTTTTTAAATACAGAAATTTTAATTGGTACTCAATTCACCCCCCCTCTTGAGTAAACCACTCCGACCGACACTTGGTATCAGAGGATTAAAAATACTTTCTAAAATTACTCTGCTTTTGAACTGTTATTTTAGTTGTATTTTAAAGTTCTTAAAATTTCTGTTATATCTAAATTTTTATGTCTTTAAAATTTTCTCATCATGGACAATAGACTTGAGGGTGCTGCTACTAACCGGCCACCTTTCTTCAATGGAACTAATTATGCTCAGTGAAAACTGAAAATGAAAATTCATCTAGAAAGCATAGGTTTTGATATTTGGACTGCTATTGAATCAGAATACAAAATTCCTACTACTTCTAGATCTACTTGGGATGAACCTATAAAGACTGCTTACAATAACAACTGTAAAGCTATGAATGCCTTGTACTGTGCTCTAGGAGATGAAGAGTTTAATATAATTTCTTCTTGTAAAACTACATATGAAATTTGGGATACCTTAGCTGTTTCTCATGAAGGAACAACGAATGTTAAAGAAATGAGATTGAACACTTATACTATCAAGTATGATAATTTTAAAATGAAGCCTGACGAACCCATTTCTGACATGTATCTCAGGTTCAATGAAATTGTCAACACAATGATCTTGCTGGGAAAGGATTTCTCATAGAAGGAACAAATTATGAGAATTTTGAGATGTCTACCTGATAGATGGAGAGGCACATCTGTCTCAATCAGAGAATCATGTGACATTGCTGCTCTACATGTCAAGGAACTAATTGGCAAGCTGATGATGTATGAAGAAGAGCTTAAAGTGAATAAAGAGGAAGAAAATGAACCTCCAAGAAAGTCTATCGCTTTAAAATCTTCAACTTCAAAGAATAAGGACAAAGAAAAGCTTCAAGCTGTAGTTGAAAGTTCAAGCTATGAATACAGTGAAAGTGATTCTGACAGTGATGCTGAGATGGCTCACATTGCTAGAAGATTTAAGAAATTTTATAGGAAAAAGAAGTTCTTCAGAAAAAAAAATTATAAGGGTAAGTATGATCACCAAGGTAAATGGAAAAAGGATTGGAAGAAGAATGACAAATCAGATGATGTTGTCTGTTATGAGTGCAAGAGAAAAGTACACATTAAAGCCGACTGTCCAAAGCTGAAGTATAAAAAGAAATATGAATATAAGGACAATAAGTTTAAGAAAGCCATGAAGGCTACTTGGAGTGCTTCTGAGGATAGCTCTACTGAATCTGAAAGCTCTGAAACTGAACACAAAAATAAGGCAAACATGTGCTTTATGACAAACACTTCTCAGGTAACTGCTGAAACTCCTGCTTTAAATTATTACTCTGGAGATAATGCAGAATCTGACTCTGATTCTGGAACAATGTCTAAAAATGAATTGTTTAAGTACTGTGATATGCTGGAAGAGACATGTAATGAACATAAGGATAAATACAAGTCATTAAAGAAACAGCATGCTCTCACCACTACAGTTAAAACCGAACTCACTATTGAAAAAGAGAAAAATGCTCAACTGTTAAAATAATACACTGAACTGAAACTGTCTAATGAGCAACTCAAGAAAGACTTAGAGAAGTTCACCAATGGAAAAAATACACTAACACGGATGCTAGGAAAGCAAATGGCACCTAAATATACTACTGGTATAGGATACCAACCTGGACAAAGGAAAATTTCCAAAACTAGATTCATTTCTAAATCTGGACAGAATGAAGGTAATTCTGGAACTTCATATGCTTCAACCAGTTATATACATAGCTATGGATCTAATAAAGTTTATCCTTCAAAGCATGTCAATTCTACAAATTATATGAGACCCATTAGACAAATATGGGTACCTAAAGTGTTATTGGCTAACCTGTCTGGACCCAAGAAAATCTGGGTACCAAAATCATCTCCCATCTGAATCTGTTTTGTAGGGAACTTGCTTAAAGAGCTCCTGTAAAGAGAACTGGTATTTGGACAGTGGATGTTCAAGACATATGTCAGGATACTTCTCTTGTTTTAAGAGTTTAATAAAAGTTGATGGAGGCTTTGTCACCTTTGGTGACAACTCTAAAGGAAAAATCATCGGCCTAGGCCAGATTGGTAACACTGATTCAATTTTGATTTCTAAAGTTTTATTTGTTGATGGCCTTAAATACAATTTATTAAGTATTTCTCAGTTATGTGATGATGGTTTTCATGTTAAATTTGAAAATGATTCCTGCAAAGTTTTTAATTCTAAGAATGTTTTGGTATTTTCTGCCTTAAGAAATGAAAATGTTTATGTTGTTAATCGGAATTCTTTAGCTAAGCAGAATATTACTTGTTTGAATGCTTTTCATAAAGAATCTTGGCTATGGCACAGAAGATTGGGACATTTCAACATTCACTCACTTAGAAAACTCTCTAGAAAAAACCTAGTTAGAGACCTACCTAAATTAGAATTCCCAAATGATAGAGTGTGTAACCCCTGTCAAAAGGGAAAACAACACAAAGTTTCTTTTAAATCAAAGAAAGAAGTTTTGACTTCTCAACCACTTGAATTGGTTCACACGGATTTGTTTGGACCATCAAGAGTTTCTAGTTTAAATGGGAAGCACTATGTTTATGTTCCTGTAGATGATTTTTCTAGATATACTTGGGTATATTTTCTAGCTCACAAAAGTGAAGCTTGTTCTTCTTTTGTTAAATACTCTAAATCTGTAGAGAACCTTAGTGGAATTAAGATTAAAACTTTGAGAAGTGATCATGGTCGTGAGTTTGAAAATCAAGATTTTGAATCTTATTGCTCACACAATGGCTATACTCATAACTTTTCTGCCCCTAGAACACCCCAACAGAATGGTGTAGTAGAAAGAAGAAACTGAACCCTTCAAGAACTTTCTAGAACCATGCTCAATGAATATGACCTTCCTATTTATTTTTGGGCTGAAGCTGTAAATACAGCTTGTTATGTCATTAATAGAGTCTTAATTAGACATGTTCTTAAGAAAACCCCTTATGAATTGTGGAACAATAGAAAGCCTAAGGTTAATTACTTTAAAGTTTTTGGTTGAAAAGTATTTATTCTGAAGACTAAAGATAATCTGGATAAGTTTGCTTCCAAAAGTGATGAAGGAATTTTTCTGGGTTACTCTATTTCAAGTAAAGCCTATAGAGTATTCAATAAGAAAACCAAATGTGTGGAAGAATCTGTTCACATCAAATTCGATGAAACTGATCCACATGAGCCTAAAACCTCTCTTGAGAATCTTGAAGAAGATTTGTCTATTCTGGACCTTAATGATAAATCTAAAGAACCTGTTATAAAAGCATCCAGTTCTGGACTTTCTCCAGAATCTGCTTCTGTTGAACCCGAACCTATAGATGAACCTGAAATTTCTAGTCCAACCTTCACCAGATCAACAAGGATTCTAAAGAATCATCCTTTAGAAGCTGTTGTTGGTAATCTTGATAGACGAACACAAACTAGAGCTTCTCTAAGAAACCAGGTTGAACATCAAGCTTTTCTTTCACAGCTAGAACCCAAAAATATCAATGATGCTATCAATGATGAATTCTGGGTAATAGCTATACAGGAAGAATTAAATCAGTTTGAAAGAAACAAAGTCTGGGAATTAGTTGACAGACCTAAGGACACTTTGACAATAGGCACAAAATGGGTTTTTAGAAATAAAGTAGATGAATCTGGAAATATAGTTAGAAACAAAGCTAGAATAGTTTCACAAGGATATAGTCAAGAAGAAGGTATAGACTATGAGGAAACTTTTGCACCTGTAGCTAGACTAGAAGCCATTAGGATCTTACTTTCATATGCTACACATCTGGATTTCAATTTATATCAAATGGATGTGAAAAGTGCATTTCTAAATGGTTTGATAATTGAAGATTTTTTTGTAGAACAACCACCTGGATTTACTAACCCCCATTTTCCAAATCAAGTTTTTAAACTTTATAAAGCTTTGTATGGTTTGAAACAAGCTCCAAGAGCTTGGTATGATAGACTTAGCAATTTCCTTATCTCAAATGGTTTTACTAAAGGGATTGCTGATCCAACTCTTTTCATTAAAAGAATTTCTAAAGATGTTTTATTTGTACAAATATATGTTGATGATATTATTTTTGGATCTTCTAAACACTCTTTATGTACTGATTTTTCAAAAAGTATGCAAAATGAATTTGAAATGATCTTAATGGGAGAACTTAAGTACTTTCTTGGCTTTCAAGTATTTCAAAATGAAAATGGTATTATTTTGAATCAAAGTAAATATACAAAGGATCTTTTAAAATGTTTTGGTCTGGATAGTATCAAGGAAAGTGAAACTCCTATGAGTACTACCTGTAAATTGGACGCAGATGAAACTGGGAAACCAGTTGATCAAACAAATTACAGAGGTATGATTGGTAGTTTACTTTATCTTACTGCTAGTCGACCTGATATTATGTTTAGTGTGTGTATGTGTGCTATATTTCAAGCTAATCCAAAATAATATCATTTTCTTGCTGTTAAAAGAATTTTTAAATATCTCAAACACACGATTAACTTAGGTTTGTTTTACCCAAAAGGACAATCCTTTGAGTTAATGAGTTATTCAGATGCTGACTTTGCTGGTTGTAAGTTAGATAGAAAAAGCACATCAGGAACATGTAATTTGCTTGGAAAATCTTTAGTTTCTTGGTGTAGTATGAAACAGAACTCAGTTGCATTATCTACTGCCGAAGCAGAATATATAGCTGCTGGTAGTTGCTGTGCACAAATTCTGTGGATGAAACACACTCTTTTGGACTATGGATATGTTTTTAAACATGTTTTAATCAACTGTGATAACACCAGTGCAATAAACATCTCTAAGAATCCTGTATCTCACTCTAGAACCAAACACATAGATGTAAGACACCATTTCCTAAGAGATCACTATCAAAAAGGTGATATTTCTCTTGAATTTATTGGCACTGAACATCAATTGGCTGATATTTTCACTAAACCTTTAAGTTCGGATAGGCTATGTTACATAAGACACGAATTGGGAATGTTTAATCACAACCGATGTGAAATTCTCACCGATGTGAAATCCTCACCGATGTGAAATCCTCACCGATGTGAAATCCTCACCGATGTGAAATTCTCACCGATGTGAAATCCTCACCGATGTGAAAATTCTCACCGATGTGAAAATCCTCACCGATGTTGAAATTCTCACCGATGCTATATTTTAAAACTTCCGTCTGCCGCCAAGAATACGAATCGCTTTATTTTATTTTATCTTACTCTATTTTAGTCGTTTATTTGGAATTCCTAAATGATAAAACTAAGCCTAAGCCACTTCCTACCTCACCGAGCTCAAAATCTATCACCTTCGAACCTTTGCTCCCAAATCGGCCAAGAACCCTAAACCCGCGATGGAAAAAACTAAGCTTCCTATCGTCAGAGATGAAAGTGTAGAACCAAACACTAAGAAGCAGAATACATAGCATAAAGCCAGTGTTAGTGAAGTCAGAACTAGATCGGGAAGGCGACCAGTGAATCTTCACTTGCAGAATAGAGACATAGTAATCGAGAAGGAACTGTGCGTGGAATGGCTACTGCCTAGAAAATGGTTAGTACTCGAGATTCTGGAGGACCAGAAATGGGTGGATTGTTTCTCGAATAACAATGGCCCATACTACCCGAAGTTGGTAAAACAGTTCTACGAGTTTGTAAGCTTCGAGAAGTCTGAAAATGAGAATAGGGTAAGCTCTTTTTTAAATGGAAAAGAGATGTCTTTTTCTTCAGTAGAGTGGGCTGAGTGTTTAAAAGTACCACATCAAGGTGTATCTGGGTACATATCAAGAGCAATGCCACCTAGCAGTGACATCTTTGATTATGAAACCGCCTTAAAAGAGCTGACCAGTAATGGGAATCAAAGGCATGTGGTTGCTGCTGAAATGGATGGAGAGAATCGACTACTCTTCAAGTTTGTTCAGCATGTGTTGATACCGAGGCGAGGAGATTTTGCAAATCTGAGATATCAAGCTATCTATCTTCTTCATCTGCTAAGACATGGTGTGAAAATCAATCTGTGCAGATTGTTAATGTTTCAAATGGAAGACATGATTAGACCAAAGTCAAAGACTAATGCTTTATTCTTTGCCAAGCTGATTTCAGTAATGATAAAAGTGAAAGGAATAGCTGAGTCTCAGGATGAGACAGTTGTAGTCAGGAATAATTTCTGCATCACCACGACTGTTTGTAAGTACATGAAAATTAACTGGAACCCATGGAAGGGAGAATGGGTCAGTGATGATCAGAAGATATATGATAGGTTTAATCCTGTGGATCATCCCTCAAGACCAAAGGATATGAGAGATCCGAGTCTGAGACCTGATGAAGAGGAACCTATTTATATTAATGAAACAGAAGAAGAAACAGAATAAGAAGAAGAAACTCCCATGGATGTTGGAGGAGATCCAGACTTGCCCCCAAGTCCTGTTGCAAAATTGGTTTATTCTAGGAAAGGAAAGGTAGAGGAAATTATGTCTACTTATGAGGAAGACCAGTATGTGCCTCACCAAGAAAAAGAGGAAAAGTAAAATGTATCTGAATCGTATGTTTCTGGTAGTTTAAGTATGAGTCCTTTGATTGGAAGCTCAGCTATGCCTGCTGCTGAAGTAGAAAGAGATACAGAAGAAGCTGTACCTGTATCAGAAGATCTTCTAGATGTTGCACCGATGGAACTTGTAGTAGAAGATTCTGATGAAGAGAATCCAGCACTGAATGCTGTTGTGATACATGAGAATGCACCCATTGAGGGGGAGCATCAATCTGTTCTTGGAAATGTTACAGTAGCTGTTGAGTTTGGAGACTGGGTAGAAGACCCAGGGTTTATAGTCTATGGATTGGATTATCCGGATTCAGATAATGAGATGTCTGTGAATAGACCGAAGACCATTTATGATCTTGCTTCTGAGTTGTTGCCCGATAATGTGGTCAGATTTCATGATCTGAATAAGCTGAAAGAGGACCTCAAAACCAGTTTTGTTGAAGAAGTGAAGTTAATGGAAACCTCCCTTGCATCCTCAATTCATTCAATAATGACTGATTTTGTAGTCAGTTTGGCCTCAGCAAGGGGATCTGCTGCAGTTGTCCCTAATGATTTTGTCTCTAAATCTGATCTTGAATCCATGAAGAATGAGCTGAAAGAATCATTCAGTGTATCAGTTGCTGAGATGAAGCAAAGCTTTAATAAAGAAATGAAAATGTTAGAGAGATCCTTCGAGCTATCTCTGGATTGTAATTTATCTTCTTTTGTGTCTGAGCTTATGGAAGAAGTGAAAGAGTGCCAGACTCAGTCTTCTAGAATCGAAGCAGATCTTGAAGCTCTCAAGACATCAGTTGCTGCTTTGGATTCTTATATGAGCTCCAAGTCTCAAGCTGACAAGGACCTAGCTTATGTGAAGAGTGTAGTAAGCCAGTTTGTCTCGGTGTTTGAAAGTTTCAAAACCTCAGTGAAGGATCACGTTCAATTACAAGACTCTCAAGTTCAAAGCCTAATTAGTGGTTTGTCTAAGAGTTTCAAAGAAATTGTTTCCTTCTCTCTTGGCCCTCTCACATCCAAACTATTAGTTGACCTGAATCTAGTTCGAGCAATGTTGAAGGAGGAGATTGGTTCTATTTCAACCAGTGGCTCTGTGGACTCATCAGAGTTGAGCCGAGTGGTGCTTTCTACAAGAGATTCTGCTAGAGAAATAATGAAGATTGTTGAAGATTATATGAGAGAATCCTCTGCCTCTCAGGAAGCCATAAAGAGCAAAGTGGACTACTACTTCACCAGAATTTTCACCAAGCATCAACTCGAACACCACTTCAAGCTGATGTTGGAAAACATGAAGCTCCCTCCAGTAACTCAAGCTTTTAGAGAACAAGTGAGCCAACTAAGACAATTGACTCCTTCCTTGGAGAAATTCATGGAGAACAAAGATGATTTCATATCTGCTATGGAAAGAGGAGGAGGAATTATTATGGATTTTAGAAATCTGTTGTTGTCCTTCTTGCATGTTGATGCCAGACCAGTCATCATACCTCCTGCTTTGCCTGCTTCTGCCTCAGCTGCTTCTACAGTCCAGCTGACTCCTGCTCAAGCTATTCGAAGCCTCACACTAATGATCACCCAAAGATCTTCAACCTATAGGCCTGACTCTATGTTAGTGGTCCAGCCTCCTTTGATCATTTCTGGCATTCCAAAACCTTCACCTGCATCTTCACCACCCGAACCTTCTTCTGATCCCAAAGGAAAATCTCCCGTGGAAGATGTGGCTTGATCCAGTGGCCAGGATTTTTTATAGGAATTCATTTGTATTCTATTTCTGTACTTTCTGACTGCTCTAATACAGAGGAACTCTTTTTACTTCTCATGTTTTATTTGTTTCCTATATATGCTTTCCCACTTTTTGATTATCACAAAGGGGGAGAACAAAATGAGAGAATGAGAAAGAAATATTTTCAATGGATAAAAATAACCTTCTTTTCAATTTTATCTCTGATATTATTATGTTTCTTTTTACCTTCGGTACCTTATGATTGTTACCTCTGATAACTTATGTCTATATCATACTATTTCTATTATCTCTGATGTTGTTTTCTCTGAGAAAATTGTTTTCAATATTATACTCTTTACTATTATATTTTCACTATGTTAAATGCCCATATCATAAATTGTGATTATCAAAAAGGGGGAGATTGTTGACCTCACCTGTTTTGATAATCTCAATCATGTATTCATATGTGTTGAAAATCCCAATTATGTTTTCATTCTCTATGATATTTTTAAGTATCATTGATCTATACTTTAATTCTTTCAAATATGTGATCAAACCAATAATAATTTTTGGAATATGTTAATCCTCATTTATCCATGTTCATACAAGTTATAAATTAATTCTAACACAATCGGATGTGTTCTACATAAAACAGATAAGTAATCTGCCTACAGCTACTGATAAAGAGCTACCGGTACCCAGTCTACCGATAGACTTAGTCTACCGACAGACAGAGTCACCGATATACTTAAACACAGAGCTACCGATGTGCTTATAAATGTAAGATACTGACTTACAGACAGCTACCGATACAAACATAGTGCTACCGGTGTAAGTATAAATAGCTACCGATGGAATAAGAGTCACCGATGGACGAAGCTACTGACAGACTCACAGCTACCGATACCGACGCATGGAGCTACCGACGCATGGAGCTACCGACGCATGGAGCTACCGACGCATGGAGCTACCGACGCATGGATCTACCGACGCATGGAGCTACCGATAAAAAAAGTCACCGATACAAGCATATACCAACCGACGCATAGAGCCACCGATAGAGTCAAAGCAACTAATGAAATTGAGCTACCGATGTCCAAGCTACCGATGCTGATTACCTACCGATCACTCGACTCACTGTTTGAATTTCTTTATTTATCTTTATTTAATCTATCCAACGGTCATATCATGTACATTTTAATGATTTTTCAAATATCTGATAAAGGTTGTCGGATGTCAGGAACCCGTACCTCGTACCTGCAGAAAGGAAATCTTTTTTGTCCCCTGTTTCCCGGGAGATAAATACGAGAAGACTACGCTGCCCAACGAGAGAAGTGTGTGGTGGATGGAATATACCAAAAACACAAGAATTAGAAGAATCAAGAAGCTCATAAACAATCAAACATACTCGAGAAGTGTTCTGTGCATATAAGAAGAACACTGAAGAACTTAAACCACCACATTTTCACTGTCTATGAACCTGGAGTATACGACACTCTGTTTCTCAAACAGAAACGAGAAGAGGACTCAGACTCACTTCTGATCGAATCCAAAGGAGTCCATAGCTACACTAAAATCACCAGAACCATTTCTAAACTCTACATCTCTTGTTCTGTGATTTATTATTTTAATTTTCGAGCAGTGTGTGTTATCTGATGTATCTAACACATACACTGTCTCCTGTACTTAAACTGGAGGATTTGTAAATCCTTACAAAATTCTTTCATTCTTTCTTTCCCACGAATAGCAGTGGTAGAGGTCGTGTGTGACTTGGACAGCTGGTTGCTGTTGTATTGTTTCCCACGAAGAACAGTGGTAGAGGTCTTGGACCAGGACAGTTGTAAACTGTTGAACCCCGATCCAGGGTGTGGATCATTTTTATATAAACTTTTAAGAGGACTAAGTCTCGTCTTGAGACAGAACCTCTTGGTTACATTTGTTGTGCCATCTCATTCAATGTTTTATCCCGCTGCTAATCACTTTAAAACTAATACTGTTTTTTAAAGATACTTTGATAATTAAATTAGCAAGTGTTTATTTTAAGTGTAGATTAGTAAGTTAGTTTCAAAAGATAATCACACACTCCTGTGTTGATTAACTGGGAATTAATCAATCCCTTGAGAATCTTACAGAACCTCTACTTTAATATAAATTCACTACAGTTTAATTTATTATTTTATTTGGGGGTCTTTAAGATAGTGTTTTTAAATACAGAAATTTTAATTGGTACTCAATTCACCCCCCCTCTTGAGTAAACCACTCCGACCAACACTTGGTATCAGAGGATTGAAAATACTTTCTAAAAGTACTCTGCTTTTGAACTGTGATTTTAGTTGTATTTTAAAGTTCTTAAAATTTCTGTTATATCTAAATTTTTATCTCTTTAAAATTTTCTCATCATGGACAATAGACTTGAGGGTGCTACTACTAACCTGCCACCTTTCTTCAATGGAACTAATTATGCTTAGTGGAAACTGAAAATGAAAATTCATCTAGAAAGCATAGGTTTTGATATTTGGACTGCTGTTGAATCAGAATACAAAATTCCCACTACTGCTAGATCTACTTGGGATGAACCTATAAAGACTGCTTACAATAACAACTGTAAAGCTATGAATGCCTTGTACTGTGCTCTAGGAGATGAAGAGTTTAATAGAATTTCTTCTTGTAAAACTACATATGAATGTTGGGATACCTTAGCTGTTTCTAATGAAGGAACAACGAATGTTAAAGAAATGAGATTGAACACTTATACTATCAAGTAAGATAATTTTAAAATGAAGCCTGACGAACCCATTTCTGACATGTATCTCAGGTTCAATGAAATTGTCAACACAATGATCTCGCTGGGAAAGGATGTCTCATCGAAGGAACAAATTATGAGAATTTTGAGATGTCTACCTGATAGATGGAGAGGCACATCTGTCTCAATGAGAGAATCATGTGACATTGCTGCTCTACCTGTCAAGGAACTAATTGGAAAGATGATGATGTATGAAGAAGAGCATAAAGTGAATAAAGAGGAAGAAAATGAACCTCCAAGAAAGTCTATCGCTTTCAAATCTTCAACTTCAAAGAATAAGGACAAAAAAAAGCTTCAAGCTGTAGTTGAAAGTTCATGCTGTGAATACAGTGAAAGTGATTCTGACAGTGATGCTGAGATGGCTCACATTGCTAGAAGATTTAAGAAATTTTATAGGAAAAAGAAGTTCTTCAGAAAAACAAATTATAAGGGTAAGTATGATCACCAAGGTAAATGGAAAAAGGATTGGAAGAAGAATGACAAATCAGATGATGTTGTCTGTTATGAGTGCAAGAGAAAAGGACACATTAAAGCCGACTGTCCAAAGCTGAAGTATAAAAAGAAATATGAATATAAGGACAATAAGTTTAAGAAATCCATGAAGGCTACATGGAGTGCTTCTGAGGATAGCTCCACCGAATCTGAAAGCTCTGAAACTGAACACAAAAATAAGGCAAACATGTGCTTTATGACAAACACTTCTCAGGTAACTGCTGAAACTCCTGCTTTAAATTATTACTCTGGCAATAATGCAGAATCTGACTCTGATTCTGGAACAATGTCTAAAAATGAATTGTTTGAGTACTGTGATATGCTGGAAGAGACATGTAATGAACTTAAGGATAAATACAAGTCATTAAAGAAACATCATGCTCTCACCACTACAGTTAAAACCGAACTCACTATTGAAAAAGAGAAAAATGCTCAACTGTTAAAAGAAAACACTGAACTGAAACTGTCTAATGAGAAACTCAAGAAAGACTTAGAGAAGTTCACCAATGGCAAAAATACACTAACACAGATTCTAGGAAATAAAATGGCACCTAAATATACTACTGGTATAGGATACCAACCTGGACAAAGGAAAATTGCCAAAACTAGATTTATTTCTAAATCTGGACAGAATGAAGGTAATTCTGGAACTTCATATGCTTCAACCAGTTATATACATAGCTATGGATCTAATAAAGTTTATCTTTCAAAGCATGTCAATTCTACAAATTATATGAGACCCATTAGGCAAATTTGGGTACCTAAAGTGTTATTGGCTAACCTGTCTGGACCCAAGAAAATCTGGGTACCAAAATCATCTCCCATCTGAATCTGTTTTGTAGGGAACTTGCTTGAAGAGCTCCTGTAAAGAGACCTGGTATTTGGGCAGTGGATGTTCAAGACATATGTCAGGATACTTCTCTTGTTTTATGAGTTTAATAAAAGTTTATGGAGGGTTTGTCACCTTTGGTGACAACTCTAAAGGAAAAATCATCGGCCTAGGCCAGATTGGTAACACTGATTCAATTTTGATTTCTAAAGTTGTATTTTTTGATGGCCTTAAATACAATTTATTAAGTATTTCTCAGTTATGTGATGATGGTTTTCATGTTAAATTTGAAAATTATTCCTGCAAAGTTTTTAATTCTAAGAATGTTTTGGTATTTTCTGCCTTAAGAAATGAAAATGTTTATGCTGTTAATCTGAATTCTTTAGCTAAGTAGAATATTACTTGTTTGAATGCTTTTCATAAATAATCTTGGCTATGGCACAGAAGATTGGGACATTGAAACATTCACTCACTTAGAAAACTCTCTAGAAAAAACCTAGTTAGAGACCTACCTAAATTAGAATTCCCAAATGATAGAGTGTGTAACCCCTGTCAAAAGGGAAAACAACACAAAGTTTCTTTTAAATCAAAGAAAGAAGTTTCGACTTCTCAACCACTTGAATTGGTTCACATGGATTTGTTTGGACCATCAAGAGTTTCTAGTTTAAATTGGAAGCACTATGTTTATGTTCTTGTAGATGATTTTTCTAGATATACTTGGGCATATTTTCTAGCTCACAAAAGTGAAGCTTGTTCTTCTTTTGTTAAATACTCTAAATCTGTAGAGAACCTTAGTGGACTTAAGATTAAAACTTTGAGAAGTGATCATGGTCGTGAGTTTGAAAATCAAGATTTTGAATCTTATTGCTCACACAATGGCTATACTCATAACTTTTCTGCCCCTAGAACACCCCAACAGAATGGTGTAGTAGAAAGAAGAAACCGAACCCTTCAAGAAAATTCTAGAACCATGCTCAATGAATATGACCTGCCTATTTATTTTTGGGCTGAAGCTGTAAATACAGCTTGTTATGTCATTAATAGAGTCTTAATTAGACCTATTCTTAAGAAAACCCCTTATGAATTGTGGAACAATAGAAAGCCTAAGGTTAATTACTTTAAAGTTTTTGGTTGAAAAGTATTTATTCTGAATACTAAAGATAATCTGGATAAGTTTGCTTCCAAAAGTGATGAAGGAATTTTTCTGGGTTACTCTATTTCAAGTAAAGCCTATAGAGTATTCAATAAGAAAACCAAATGTGTGGAAGAATCTGTTCACATCAAATTCGATGAAACTGATCCACATGAGCCTAAAACCTCTCTTGAGAATCTTGAAGAAGATTTGTCTATTCTGGACCTTAATGATAAATCTAAAGAACCTGTTATAAAAGCATCCAGTTCTGGACTTTCTCCAGAATCTGCTTCTGTTGAACCCGAACCTATAGATGAACCTGAAATTTCTAGTCCAACCTTCACCAGATCAACAAGGATTCTAAAGAATCATCCTTTAGAAGCTGTTGTTGGTAATCTTGATAGACGAACACAAACTAGAGCTTCTCTAAGAAACCAGGTTGAACATCAAGCTTTTCTTTCACAGCTAGAACCCAAAAATATCAATGATGCTATCAATGATGAATTCTGGTTAATAGCTATGCAGGAAGAATTAAATCAGTTTGAAAGAAACAAAGTCTGGGAATTAGTTGACAGACCTAAGGACACTTTGAAAATAAGCACAAAATGGGTTTTTAGAAATAAAGTAGATGAATCTGGAAATATAGTTAGAAACAAAGCTAGACTAGTTGCACAAGGATATAGTCAAGAAGAAGGTATAGACTATGAGGAAACTTTTTCACCTGTAGCTAGACTAGAAGCCATTAGGATCTTACTTGCATATGCTGCACATCTGGATTTCAAGTTATATCAAATGGATGTGAAAAGTGCATTTCTAAATGGTTTTATAATTGAAGATGTTTTTGTAGAACAACCACCTGGATTTACTAACCCCCATTTTCCAAATCAAGTTTTTAAACTTTCTAAAGCTTTGTATGGTTTGAAACAAGCTCCAAGAGCTTGGTATGATAGAATTAGCAATTTCCTTATCTCAAATGGTTTTACTAAAGGGATTGCTGATCCAACTCTTTTCATTAAAAGAATTTCTAAAGATGTTTTAGTTGTACAAATATATGTTGATGATATTATTTTTGGATCTTCTAAACACTCTTTATGTACTGATTTTTCAAAAAGTATGCAAAATGAATTTGAAATGAGCTTAATGGGAGAACTTAAGTACTTTCTTGGATTTCAAGTATTTCAAAATGAAAATGGTATTATTTTGAATCAAAGTAAATATACAAATGATCTTTTAAAACGTTTTGGTCTGGATAGTATCAAGGAAAGTGAAAATCCTATGAGTACTGCCTGTAAATTGGACCAAGATGAAACTGGGAAACCAGTTGATCAAACAAATTACAGAGGTATGATTGGAAGTTTACTTTATCTTACTGCTAGTCGACCTGATATTATGTTTAGTGTGTGTATGTGTACTAGATTTCAAGCTAATCCAAAAGAATATCATTTGCTTTCTGTTAAAAGAATTTTTAAATATCTCAAACACACGATTAACTTAGGTTTGTTTTACCCAAAAGGACAATCCTTTGAGTTAGTGAGTTATTCAGATGCTAACTTTGCTGGTTGTAAGTTAGATAGAAAAAGCACATCAGGGACATGTCATTTTCTTGGAAAATCTTTAGTTTCTTGGTGTAGTAAGAAACAGAACTCAGTTGCATTATCTACTGCCGAAGCAGAATATATAGCTGCTGGTAGTTGCTGTGCACAAATTCTGTGGATGAAACACACTCTTTTGGACTATGGATATGTTTTTAAACATTTTTCAATCAACTGTGATAACACCAGTGCAATAAACATCTCTAAGAATCCTGTATCTCACTCTAGAACCAAACACATAGATGTAAGACACCATTTCCGAAGAGATCACTATCAAAAAGGTGATATTTCTCTTGAATTTATTGGCACTGAACATCAATTGGCTGATATTTTCACTAAACCTTTAAGTTCGGATAGGCTAAGTTACATAAGACACGAATTGGGAATGTTTAATCACAACCGATGTGAAATTCTCACCGATGTGAAATCCTCACCGATGTGAAATCCTCACCGATGTGAAATCCTCACCGATGTGAAATCCTCACCGATGTGAAATTCTCACCGATGTGAAATCCTCACCGATGTGAAAATTCTCACCGATGTGAAAATCCTCACCGATGTTGAAATTCTCACCGATGCTATATTTTAAAACTTCTGTCTGCCGCCAAGAATACGAATCGCTTTATTTTATTTTATCTTACTCTATTTTAGTCGTTTATTTGGAATTCCTAAATGATAAAACTAAGCCTAAGCCACTTCCTACCTCACCGAGCTCAAAATCTCTCACCTTCGAACCTTTGCTCCCAAATCGGCCAAGAACCCTAAACCCGCGATGGCAAAAACTAAGCTTCCTATCGTCAGAGATGAAAGTGTAGAACCAAACGCTAAGAAGCAGAAGACACAACATAAAGCCAGTGTTAGTGAAGTCAGAACTAGATCGGGAAGGCGACCAGTGAATCCTCACTTGCAGAATAGAGACATAGTAATCGAGAAGGAACTGTGCATGGAATGGCTACTGCCTAGAAAATCGTTAGTACTCGAGATTCTGGAGGACCAGAAATGGGTGGATTGTTTCTCGAATAACAATGGCCCATACTACCCGAAGTTGGTAAAACAGTTCTACGAGTTTGTAAGCTTCGAGAAGTCTGAAAATGAGAATCGGGTAAGCTCTTTTTTAAATGGAAAAGAGATGTCTTTTTCTTCAGTAGAGTGGGCTGAGTGTTTAAAAGTACCACATCAAGGTGTATCTGGGTACATATCAAGAGCAATGCCACCTAGCAGTGACATCTTTGATTATGAAACCGCCTTAAAAGAGCTGACCGGTAATGGGAATCAAAGGCAAGTGGTTGCTGCTGAAATGGATGGAGAGAATCGACTGCTCTTCAAGTTTGTTCAGCATGTGTTGATACCGAGGCGAGGAGATTTTGCAAATCTGAGATATCAAGATATCTATCTTCTTCATCTGCTAAGACATGGTGTGAAAATCAATCTGTGCAGATTGTTAATGTTTCAAATGGAAGACATGATTAGACCAAAGTCAAAGACTAATGCTTTATTCATTGCCAAGCTGATTTTAGAAATGATAAAACTGAAAGGAATAGCTGAGTCTCAGGATGAGACAGTTGTAGTCAGGAATAATTTCTGCATCACCTCGACTGTTTTTAAGTACATGAAAATTAACTGGAACCCATGGAAGGGAGAATGGGTCAGTGATGATCAGAAGATATATGATAGGTTTAATCCTGTGGATCATCCCTCAAGACCAAAGGATATGAGAGATCCGAGTCTGAGACCTGATGAAGAGGAACCTGTTTATAGTAATGAAACAGAAGAAGAAACAGAAGAAGAAGAATAAACTCCCATGGATGTTGGAGGAGATCCAGACTTGCCCCCAAGTCCTGTTGCAGAATTGGTTTATTCTAGGAAAGGAAAGGTAGAGGAGATTTTTTCTACTTATGAGGAAGACCAGTCTGTGCCTCACCAAGAAGAAGAGGAAAAGGAAAATGTATCTGAATCGTATGTTTCTGGTAGTTTAAGTATGAGTCCTTTAATTGGAAGCTCAGCTGTGCCTGCTGCTGAAGTAGAAAGAGATACAGAAGAAGTTGTACCTGTATCAGAAGATCTTCTAGATGCTGCACCGATGGAACTTGTAGTAGAAGATTCTGATGAATAGAATCCAGCACTGAATGCTGTTGTGATACATGAGAATGCACCCATTGAGGGGGAGCATCAATCTGTTCTTGGAAATGTTACAGTAGCTGTTGAGTTTGGAGACTGGGTAGAAGACCCAGGGTTTATAGTCTGTGGATTGGATTATCCGGATTCAGATAATGAGATGTCTGTGAATAGACCGAAGACCATTTATGATCTTGCTTCTGAGTTTTTTCCCGATAATGTGGTCAGATTTCATGATCTGAATAAGCTGAAAGAGGACCTCAAAACCAGTTTTGTTGAAGAAGTGAAGTTAATGGAAACCTCCCTTGCATCCTCAATTCATTCAATAATGACTGATTCTGTAGTCAGTTTGGCCTCAGCAAGGGGATCTGCTGCAGTTGTCCCTAATGATTTTGCCTCTAAATCTGATCTTGAATCCATGAAGAATGAGCTGAAAGAATCATTCAGTGTATCAGTTGCTGAGATGAAGCAAAGCTTTAATGAAGAAATGAAAATGTTAGAGAGATCCTTCGAGCTATCTCTGGCTTGTAATTTATCTTCTTTTGTGTCTGAGCTTATGGAAGAAGTGAAAGAGTGCCAGACTCAGTCTTCTAGAATCGAAGCAGATCTTGAAGCTCTCAAGACATCAGTTGCTGCTTTGGATTCTTATATGAGCTCCAAGTCTCAAGCTGACAAGGACCTAGCTTATGTGAAGAGTGTAGTAAGCCAGTTTGTCTCGGTGTTTGAAAGTTTCAAAACCTCAGTGAAGGATCATGTTCAATTACAAGACTCTCAAGTTCAAAGCCTAATTAGTGGTTTGTCTAAGAGTTTCAAAGAAACTGTTTCCTTCTCTCTTGGCCCTCTCACATCCAAACTATTAGTTGACCTGAATCTAGTTCGAGCAATGTTGAAGGAGGAGATTGGTTCTATTTCAACCAGTGGCTCTGTGGACTCATCAGAGTTGAGCCGAGTGGTGCTTTTTACAAGAGATTCTGCTAGATAAATAATGAAGATTGTTCAAGATTATATGAGAGAAGCCTCTGCCTCTCAGGAAGCCATAAAGAGAAAAGTGGACTACTACTTCTCCAGAATTTTCACCAAGCATCAACTCGAACACCACTTCAAGCTGATGTTGGAAAACATGATGCTCCCTCCAGTAACTCAAGCTTTTAGAGAACATGTGAGCCAACTAAGACAATTGACTCCTGCCTTGGAGAAATTAATGGAGAACAAAGATGATTTCATCTCTGCTATGGAAATAGGAGGAGGAATTATTATGGATTTTAGAAATCTGTTGCTTCCCTTCTTGCATGTTGATGCCAGACCAGTCATCGTACCTCCTGATTTGCCTACTTCTGCCTCAGCTGCTTTTACAGTCCAGCTGACTCCTGCTCAAGCTATTCGAAGCCTCACACCAATGATCACCCAAAGATCTTCAACCTACAGGCCCGACTCTGTGTCAGTGGCCCAGCCTCCTTTGATCATTTCTGGCATTCCAAAACCTTCACCTGCATCCTCACCACCCGAACCTTCTTCTGATCCCAAAGGAAAATCTCACGTGGAAGATGTGGCTTGATCCAGTGGCCAGGATTTTTGATAGGAATTCATTTGTATTCTGTTTCTGTACTTTCTGAATTCTCTAATACAGAGGAACTCTTTTTACTTATCATGTTTTATTTTTTTCCTATATATGCTTTCCCACTTTTTGATTATCACAAAGGGGGAGAACAAAATGAGAGAATGAGAAAGAAATATTTTCAATGGATAAAAATATCATTCTTTTCAATTTTATCTCTGATAATATTATGTTTCTTTTTACCTTCGGTACCTTATGATTGTTACCTCTGATAACTTATGTCTATATCATACTATTTCTATTCTCTCTGATGTTGTTTTCTCTGAGAAAATTGTTTTCAATATTATACTCTTTACTATTATATTTTCACTATGTTAAATTCCCATATCATAAATTGTGATTATCAAAAAGGGGGAGATTGTTGACCTCACCTGTTTTGATAATCTCAATCATGTATTCATATGTGTTGAAAATCCCAATTATGTTTTCATTCTCTATGATATTTTTAAGTATCATTGATCTATACTTTAATTCTTTCAAATATGTGATCAAACCAATAATAATTTTTGGAATATGTTAATCCTCATTTATCCATGTTCATACAAGTTATAAATTAATTCTAACACAATCGGATGTGTTCTGCATAAAACAGATAAGTAATCTGCCTACAACTACTGATAAAGAGATACCGGTACCCAGTCTACCGATAGACTTAGTCTACCGACAGACAGAGTCACCGATATACTTAAACACAGAGCTATTGATGTGCTTATAAATGTAAGCTACTGACTTACAGACAGCTACCGATACAATAATAGAGCTACCGGTGTAAGTATAAATAGCTACCGATGGAATAAGAGTCACCGATGGACGAAGCTACTGACAGACTCACAGCTACCGATACCGACGCATGGAGCTACCGACGCATGGAGCTACCGACGCATGGAGCTACCGACGCATGGAGCTACCGACGCGTGGAGCTACCGACGCATGGAGCTACCGATAAACAAAGTCACCGATACAAGCATATACCAACCGACGCATAGAGCCACCGATAGAGTCAAAGCAACTAATGAAATTGAGCTACTGATGTCCAAGCTACCGATGCTGATTACCTACCGATCACTCGACTCACTATTTAAATTTCTTTATTTATCTTTATTTAATCTATCCAATGGTCATATCATGTACATTTTAATGATTTTTCAAATATCTGATAAAGGTTGTCGGATGTCAGGAACCCGTACCACGTACCTGAAGAAAGGAAATCTTTTCTGTCCCCTGTTGCCCGTGAGATAAATACGAGAAGACTACGCTGCCCAACGAGAGAAGTGTGTGGTGGATGGAATATACCAGAAACACAAGAACGAGAAGAATCAAGAAGCTCATAGACAATCAAGAATACTCGAGAAGTGTTATGTGCATATAAGAAGAACACTGAAGAACTTCAACCACCACATTTTTACTGTCTATGAACCTGGAGCATACGACACTCTGTTTCTCAAACAGAAACGAGAAGAGGACTCAGACTCACTTCTGATCGAATCCAAAGGAGTCCAGAGCTACAGTAAAATCACCAGAACCATTTCTAAACTCTACATCTCTTGTTATGTGATTTATTATTATACTTTTCGAGCAGTGTGTGTTATCTGATGTATCTAACACATACACTGTCTCCTGTACTTAAACTGTAGGATTTTTAAATCCTTAAAAAATTATTGCATTCTTTCTTTCCCACGAATAGCAGTGGTAGAGGTCGTGTGTGACCTGGACAGCTGGTTGCTGTTGTACTGTTTCCCACGAAGAACAGTGGTAGAGGTCTTGGACCTGGACAGTTGTAAACTGTTGAACCCCGATCCAGGGTGTGGATAATTTTTATATAAACTTTTGAGAGGACTAAGTCTCAGCTTGAGACTGAACCTCTTGGTTACATTTGTTGTGCCATCTCTTTCAAAGTTTTATCCCGCTGATAATCACTTTAAAACTAATACAGTTTTTTAAAGTTACTTTGATAATTAAATTAGCAAGTGTTTATGTTAAGTGTAGATTAGTAAGTTAGTTTCAAAAGATAATCACACACTCCTGTGTTGATTAACTGGGAATTAATCAATCCCTTGAGAATCTAACAGAACCTCTACTTTAATATAAATTCACTACAGTTTAATTTATTATTTTGTTTGGGGGTCTTTAAGACAGTGTTTTTAAATACAGAAATTTTAATTGGTACTCAATTCACCCCCCCTCTTGAGTAAACCACTCTGACCAACAATCAATATCCAAATCTCCCAAATCGAGGACATAACAGTCATCGTGAAGATACCAACAGAGATGAGAGATGTGGAAGACGTCATGATCCCCTCCAACTGTGGTGGAAATTCCAACTAATATGCCCCTTATCCAACTCATCCCAACACCTCGAAGGGTCCAAAAAACCTGAGAGAAATATTTCTCTCGCTTCCAAACCTCTGCTACCCACGTCTAGGGGAAACCTTCAAAAACACAAGGTCCCCAACCTAGATCTCCAAGGGCCTCCTCCCACGACCAGTATAAGGTTTCTGATGGTCCTACACTACTTTCATCTTTTCACAAACAAAATAAACTTCTTATTTCATGATCTACACCATGTCTAGACTAAAATTAGTTGTCTCTCCATCCTCGGACTAGCGCAATGGAAAATGGAATAGTCTCCCATACAAAGCTTCAAAAAGATCCATGTCAATGGAAAAGTGAGAAATATTATTGTATGAAAACTATTCCAAGGGAAATTGTTATACCCATAGACTAGAAAAGTCCAAAATGCACACCTGAAAAATATCCTATAATGTTTTTATAGCCAGCTCTGTCTTCCCATCTGTCTTAGGTTTTAATGTAGGGATGAGTCGTAACTGAGTTCCAAAAGAATGTTGTGATCATTTCTAGTCTCATGAGGTAAATCACACATACTAGACTAATAAAATGGATCTAGGAACTCCATTCAACTGCACCTCATAATCCATATACCTCTTGGCCAAGTCATCTGCTGCACTTAACTCCTTGACTGCTAAGTGGTGAGCCAATTTCATCAGTCGATCCACTACTACCCCGAATGCATCCTAGCCTCCCTAATCCCTGGGTAACCCTTTGAGGAAATCCATCAATATTTAATCCCACTTACTCTTAGTAATATCCAAGGGTTTCAACAAACCACCTAGAAAATGGTTCTCATACTTCACCTACTGGCACACTAAGCACTTTACCACAAACTCTGTCACTTCATGTTTTATCCCGAATCCCAAAAACGACATCCTCAAGATAGGGAAAATCTTAGAAATTCATGGGTGTACCGCTGAGGGTGAGATTTAGAAATCAAAATGCACTCTCTCATGCATCTCCATCAGAAAAAAAAAATTCTATGGAAAAACATCTCATTCTGACCATACTCTAACCATCCCTATAGAGCTCGCCATGGCCAATACGATTGTGCATCACCTATGGCTCTAAGTCTCCCCATTGAGACCCATACACCTCTTCTGTATTAGATTATAGTCATGATGGGAAAATATATACCTCAAACTATTTTGATCTGCGAAAACCACAAAGCGCTCCCCAATGGATTAATGTTGCGACAGCTTCATCACGAACACAACTCCTTCTAACTCCGGATCGTGGGTGGCATAGTTACATTCATGGGGGAATAACTGCCTAGACCCATAAGATATTAGTTCCTGCTACTTCATCAACATGTATCCCAATCCCAAACAAGAATCATCACAAAAAACCTCAGACACTACTCCTTCCTCGGGAAACCAGAGTACTAGAACACTAATCAACTTCCCCTTCAGGTAACTGAACACTGCTTGGCACTAATAAATTCAACAGAAATCATGATCATTTATACTCAAATCTATAAAAATAGATGATAATTAAGAGAAATTAGGTACAAATCATCGATGATAACCTTCATGGCCATGAAAACTATGAACTTCTGCCGCATTCTGGGGTGCTTCCCAAGAAATAACCGCTTCAACCTTTGACGAGTCAACTGCTACACCTTGCTGAGAAAACACATGCCAAATTAAATGCATCTCTTGTGTCCAGAACTTGAACTTAGACAAATCTATGTACATCTGGTGTCATTTAAGAACCTTCAAGATGGTCCTAAGATACCCAGAATGCTCCTCTTCTAACCTTAAGTAGACAAATATATCATCAATAAACATAATGGAAAACTAGTCTAAAAACTCATGGAACACAGGAATCAAAAGTCCCATGAACATAGCTTGTTCCTCTATAACATCGAAGGGAATAATCGCAAAATAAATATACACATACCTTCAGCTGAAATAAGTCTTCGTGATATCGATTTCATTCACCCTCAACTGGTGATATCCAGACTGCAGATCGATCATAGAAGACCAACTTACTCCTCTCAATAGGTCTAAAAGATTGTTTATCATTAGTAGGGGTAACAGTTCTTTAACATCACCTAATTAACCCTCCTCTAGTATATGCACAACATCATACTACTATCTACCTTTTTTAATATAGCACCGGATCACCCCACAGTGACACACTAGGCTAGATAAAACCATACTTCATCAAATCATCTATCTTAATCATAAACTCCCACAACTCATAAGGTTCCATTGATTAAGGAGTCATCAAAATCATAGAATCACCAAGCTATAAGTCTATATTGTAGTCAATGTCATGTTAGAGGGGTAGTGTTACAACCTCCTTGTGAAAAACATCCCAAAAACACCACAATATCTATGCGAACCTCCACCATCCTAACATCTATTGATTCCACTATTAGCTCAACCAACAAAAAAAGAAGAGTCTTTGTATATCGAATACTCACCTGACTGCTCTACTAGAGGATGAAAACTACACCTCATCCATCCACTTCTGAAAACACAACACTTATTTGAAAGTATTTGATAATAGCATGCACATAAGACAAAAAATCGATG
Source organism: Viscum album (assembly GCA_963277665.1). Classification (NCBI taxonomy): domain Eukaryota; kingdom Viridiplantae; phylum Streptophyta; class Magnoliopsida; order Santalales; family Viscaceae; genus Viscum; species Viscum album. The sequence continues at coordinate 1,058,558,646 of OY728120.1, read as the reverse complement.
TCAAGAAAGAAATTTTATAGCTACGTCTATAGTAAGAAAAGATCCCCATGGGACTGATGTGGTCCCATCATCTGTCTATATCCCTAGGACACATAAAAAAAGCTAGTCTGACCTCTGACTAGTGTACTCAACTCCAAGTTCACATGAAGGATCTTTATGTCTAGTCCCAGAGCAAGGGCTAGAGTGGGTTCAACAAAGGAGTGTGAAGCTCTTTAATCAACCAAAGCATAAGAAATGGTAATAAACAAGTTGATTGTACCTCTAACGATCTCTAGACCTACTGGAAATACTACATATGCCACATGTAACCGACAACACCCAGATCCTCTACCCCTCTACTAAGAATTTCATCCATGACTATGTTCGAGTCAAGGTCTTTGAGGGTCATCTTGTGGTCATCCTCTACCTACTCCATCTCCCCTCGGAGGAGCATGAGCCTGCTTTTCCTACTACTGAAATGGTGTGGTTAGAAACTACTTCTAAGGAGGGTTCTAAACCCACCCACCTCCCCCATACTAAGCTCAAATGTAGGATGGGCGTTGATTTCGAATATGGCCACAAACTCCACAGTTGAAACACCCCAATCCCAAATTCACGAGAAAAGCACAAGGACTAGGAGGTCAAAATGGAAACTATTGAGGTCGACTCCCCACTAGATGAAACCTCAAAGGCCCCAATGCTTGAAACATACTGCTAAAAACCTTACCAATAGAATAAACTTGTTGAATCCCATCTCACAGTGGACCTCATCAAAAGCCCATCCACTCAACCACCTCTTCCTTCTTCTAAACCTCCATGTATGTCGGCAATGTAAAGAGAGTAACTGAATACTGGATAGAAGAATGAAGTTACTCCTATAGATGTCTCACACAAGACTCCTCATTTAGAAAAATGATTTGGGAAAAATGAATGAGATCCTTGAACTTGATCCCCAAGTTCTATACCGACGTACTCCCCTACTAAAGGGAGAGTAGCTCCTCTCTCTTCTCAGCCTTCGTGGTCAATGATAGGAATTCCACTCAGAACTCCTTCTCAAATTCAACCCAAAAAACACTTGCTTCTCTCTTCTCCCCTAAATACAGTGTTCACCACTGACTCACAACTCACAAAATCTGACTCACTACCAAATGTACATAATACTATGCCATATCCTAGATCAAACTGAAGGTTGTCATAATCTTGTTGGGCCAGTTCTCCATCTCCATGTCTGGAACACTTCCCTTGTACTTTCCTAGTTCCTACCACTAGAAATAACATAACATTATTTACCACTAGTCATCCTCTTTCACTGGATCAAACCTCTTCCAATCAACCAGATCGAGCTTTTGAGCCTCAACTGCCCAAGACACAAGTGGACCACAACTGAGTGCCATAGCTGAAATAATAAACAAGAAAATTCCTAATCCCAAATAATATGTAATCTTATTTTAGATTAATTTTAACTCATTTAACTCATTATTCACTTAAAATTACCCAAAACACCCAATTAAATTTGGAACACAAGTCATTATGTTGCATGTACCTTTCTTAGGGTCTCTACCCTGTAAAGGGTGTAGAATTACATGTCCTTCAGTAGGCTGAACATCCTTGCATCAGATCATGGGGGGACTAGAATCTCATGTCCTAGCCGGTATTCCCTAGCCTATGTCATGCACCCAGATCACCTGAAACTATTTCCCTACCAAACCATGAAATCCTCAATGTTCCTAACTCAAACTTCTATCCTAAATCTCAACCATCAGCTCTGATTCCATTCTTTCATGACCCCCTCCCCCCAATGATACCCACCCAAAGATGGAAATGGAGAAATGGAGATAATGACCCCTGAGTACCACCTCGATTAGGTCCTATGGTGATGACCATCACCAAGGGTATACAATATCACAAAATGGGAGGCATTGTAGATTTTAAAGAAACAACATCGAGAGATAATGAGGTCTATCCCAAAACAACTCCAAGACACACACACACACACACAAACATATATATATATATATAAGAAACCCCAAATCCATAACACATGTATGTTTAAAACAAAAATATAACAAATGAAGAATTATCCAATGTAAGTACCAAAAAGTAAAGGTAGGTAGTGACACAACAATTGGCCAGATCTGATCTGGTAAAGTCCATCATAGACTTTTAATTCCTCCTTGAAACCTGAAAATAGATTGATATACGTAGGGTGAGCGTATAGGTATACTTAGTTGGAAATACAATGTCTCCAATGAAAATGTGAGAGAAGCATACTAATGCTCCCTTGAGAAAATAGCAAAACCAAATAGCACCTAATTAGGTATACTAACCATCCCATTCTCCCCAAGGAACACTCCCTAAGTAACATAATTCAAGTAAAGTAACATGATAAGCACATTGAAGATAGGGTACCCTACACCACTTTCCCACTAATTATTCACTCTCATGCCCTAACAACAAATTCCCTAGCACTCCCACCTCTTCTGAACACACCACATCACAACCCACCCTCACACAACTGGTCTACATAGCTAGTCCCATCACTTGGGAAATCGAAGAACATCAAATCCCACCCATAGACACTTGGGTCACACACCATGTCATGTCCCACCTACAGACACTTGGGCCACATAACATGTCACATCCTGAAGACTCTTTTGAAATCACAACACTTCTCATCCTAAAGAAACCTGGGAAAGCACAACACTTCTCATCTAAAAGACAGCTTGGAAAAAACAACTCACTTGTACACACCTGGGACACACAAACCATAACCTACACAAAGAATCTTGGGCTAACTCCACCTTGAAGAGGGAGCAGGGAAGAGCGAGAGGTCATCCATCCATCCACCTACCAGGATGATTTGGAAAGACACCATCCCCTATGACGATGCGAGTGTTCGGAACATAGTTCTCAACTAGGGTCGGGTGCATATAGAAATCACAAGAAAAACAATAAAAGTAGATACATATATGATACCAAACACTCAATCCCAACCTATGAGTTCTCAAACAAACAATGAGCTCTCAACACTACCAACTTTGTTGATACCCCTAATTGAAATCACCGCACAACAAGAAAAAAATTGCTTCCAATTTCAAACCAATTTAATTTATTATCCCCATTCATTCCAATTTTTAGCATTAACCCCACAACCCATAATTTATTCAATAATTAACCATTTTCATTCCGTTATCCATACAAACCCTATCCATTCCATATTTTATTATCTAATTTTTTATTCCTTTATCCCATTACTATCTGGGAAACTACCAAACACAGCACACAATAAGCCACACAAAAACACTTCACTGCAAAGAAAAAGTCACACATTGAGAAACTACAAGAGAATTACCCATACCAACCAAAACAAGTACCCAAATCTAAATCACATTCAGCAACAAATCACAACACAACTCAATCACATCCATGATACACAACACTACTCATACATTCCAAAATTAATCAATCTCTAAACCTAATATTCCATCACACCTTCCAAACCACCGCACAACACACAGTCATACACTCAACTACAACACCACACAAACAACACAAGGCATAGTTATCAAATTTAACAAGGAACCCCTTATTCAAAATTCCACTTATTAATTCTATGTTTATCACAGAAAAATATCTTCGTGGGAAATCTAGTCATTAGAAGAGTATAAATAATTATCCATTTTCCATTTATATGTGCTCAACATAAACCAAACAACATGAAATCCATTTATTGTGAAAAAAATTCCACCAACAGCCACCATTTTCAGTGGGGTATTCAGCCTGTATAATCAAAACATTATAATAAATATCAATGCTATAAAATTCATGTGAATAAAACCCATTTTCCCTTTCAATTAAATTATCTAGTTATTTATCATTGATTAAGTCGAGACAACTATAATACAAGGGTGAAAAAAAGAAAAACCCCACTGACAAAATGCATAATTAAAGAGAAACAAGGAAACTCCTACCTCAAATGGGTTTCAATGTTCTTTGTGAAAAAATAGATCACACAATGGTCCTCAATTTCCTTTCACACAAAATTTGCATCTATTCAAGGACACCCTGGAACCCCCAAATAAACAACATCTGAGAGAAACCCCATTAGGAATCATAGATTAGCAAGCACCATATAATGGTGAGGAGATATGGAAGATAATGAGACAAACCGAGGGAAAATGCCAAGAAAAATAAGGGGAAAATACCTTGGATCACCAAGTATTGCCAATGAACGATCACCACGATGAATGGATCGAAGAGGGGGGAAGAGGTTTTGAGGAACTCCTAGGGGCGCCTACGGTTCGTCCGAAATGAAATGGATTGATGCAGTGATGGAATTTGTGAAAACCCAAGTGGTGGGAATGTTTTAAAACATTATAGCATCTGGATATTAGAAGAGTTGTAATCCACTTTCATGATTTGTAATACCTCGAGGTCCAATTCTGCCAAAAAACTCATCACTTCTCCATTGAATTTTATTTTTTATCTCCCAAATAATTTTTCGTTGTGTAACTCTTAAGACAAGCCGTGAAAAAGAATTTCACATCCTGTATCCCCATTACTCAATGTCTATCCCCATACTTCTACCCATTACCAACTAAAGTTCTCCAAATCCCTCCGAGCCTCCTCTAAACACCCCCTAGAAAACAAAACTCACAATGTAATGGGTTGAGAGGACACAAACAAATTCATAGATCATATCCTCGAATCAATTTTCCTCCACAAATATTGGTTATCTTTCAATGGAATCACATTTAATAAAACTAGGATTCCTAAAAATCCTCATTCATGCATCGTCTCAAGACCTTCGGCTCCAATCAGATCCATAATCCTTAAAAATCATTCAAGATTACCTTCCATCATCTATCGCAAGCTCACCTTGTGCCTCCACCTCTACCTCCACCTCCTCCTTCCCCACCTCCACCTTCTGTTTCATCTCTGTCTATGATCTTTTCCTCTCTCATTCTATCATTTTCCATCTCTGACCCTGCCTAGAGTTTCTGCACTCCATTAAATCTCCATATCTCCAGGTTAAATACATTTCTGTTTTTTATTTTTTTCCTTGCATTTGATTTCATATGTGACTTCATCCTTAATATTTTCCCTGTATAATCATATTATAAACTTCAAATCACATAAATTACCTCATCTAATTAACTTTATCATAAAATTTGGGTCATAAGTTGTGATTTTAAATTGGTTTACTTCAAGTCAGGAATAACATTGAAAAGCATTATACATGGACATGTGTCACACTACTATAGATCAGGAAAATGGATGCGTTGGATTTTATCAGTTCTATACAGAAAGTGCTGATAAAAACCTAACCTTTATCAGTGCTCTCTAAAAGCACTGATACTGGTAACTTTTATGAGCGCTAAAAAAATCCATGATAATGGTGTACCCTTTATCAGCTCTTTTTTTAGCACTAATAATGATTATATTTTTGAGTGTTATTATTAGCACTGAAAATGATTTTTCGTAAAAAATAAATTTCACATATATACAATTATTATATTTACATTAAAAAATAATATTTTTTTTTATACATAAATTTAAAAACCCAGGTTTATAATTAATATAAATATGATATATTAATATTCATTTTTTAATAATTAATATATATATATATATATATAATTTTTTTTAAAAAATATTTTTAATATTATTAAAATATATATGTGAACATAATTAGAAATTATAGTAAATTTATTTAAATAAAATTTATATTTATTATATTTATAATTATATATTTATAATTATATATAAATAATTTCTATATATATTTAATTATAATTATATATATATATATATATTAAAAAAAATTATATGTCTACTTAATTTGGTATGTATATCATTAGATAATGATAATATTCATGGATATGATTGTCGTTATTATGTTCATATATTGATGTATGAGTATAATTGATGATATATGATCTTAAGTTTATTTGTGGATGGGATTGAGAGTTGTTATGTTCTAGCTGATAAGATTAGTATATATTATGTTGACCTATGGAAGAATATGTTATGTATTCATCATTGTGAATGTGTTCATTTATACATTGTCACGTGTGTGATTCATTCATGTTATACCCATGAATATATTATGTTGTCATCAATACATATAAAATTACAATAAATATATTTAAATAATAAATATTTTTTTCTAAAAAGGATGACGGTCAAGCCCCCTTTACTGAACATAAAAAAGATTAACCTCTTTTATAAATGGGAACGATGAAATACCTTAAAAGAAGGTAAATTCCATAAAAAACAATGTAAAAAAGATCCTATAAGTCCAAAAGAAGAAAAAGTCCAAGTAGGAACTGGAAATCCTCATCGCCCCCCTCACCAGACATTGCAGCAGTGAGAACAGTCAAAAAATGTGTCACCCCCTCTACCAAGAAGTTGCACCATGCTGGCATCACAATGTGTCATGGAACCTCTCCAAACAACATAGAAATGTGGATGAGAGCCATATGAAGGGTTCTAGCACACCCATCTCTCTTTCGAGTTTTCCACCTGACAAAGCATGAAAGGAACTCTTAGAAATGTGAACCTGATGCAATTCAAGATAAGAATGAAAAAACTGATCCAATGTCATGGTGAGGCACTCATCCATCTATCAAAGTGATGACGCGTGGTTGGATGATGGGTGTCATCAAAGACATCCCTTTTTTGAGGCTTTTCACCCTGCGACACCTGCAAAGTGTTACCCTGCTTCCAAATTCAATAAGGAAAACCAGTTCCTGTGATGAAATCTGCCCCTCAAAAATAAAAATAAAACCAAGAAGACCAAAAACATGCCTAAAAACTTGTGAAACAATACAATATAGTGAAAATCCATATGAAATCACACTTCCTGACAACATTAACCATCAACAGCTGATGATCTCTTGAAAATCACCACTACTGAGATGAGCTTCTCTACAAAATAAGATCATAAACCATGACCAGTGGACCTAAAACAATACATTTACACCTATAATAGAAAGGACATTGGATCTTCATGCCTTCCAACCACCTGAAAATCCTAACGGCATTGTCAGAATCACCCGAATCAGCCACATGAACCCAAGCCTTGACCAAGTAGGGCTAACCACCACTCATTGTCGTCCGAGAAAGACTGCCAACCCAACACGAAAAATCACAAGACCACTTCCACACGATAGTTCCAAGGACCACTGATCGAACACTGAGAGATGTATGGGGGCCAGACCTGATGAAAATCTAGGGATGAGGGATGTTTCACAATAGAAACTAGGAATCGACGAGCCTGACAAAGACATCGAGGTGTGAAAGGGAAGAGCGGAGCCTCGAAAGAGAGGTGAAACAATACATGTGTCACTGATACCACCACCAATAAGAGATAATCATGCCCAAAAAATAAAAAAATAAATGCCCCAAACAATTTATTGGATCCAAAGAAACCAAGTTATCACCCCACATCTAATACAAAATCTGCTAATAGAAGCCACTCAACCGCCAGCCTATGCAGACACAACATCCAAATTTGTATCCTATACACTAAATGCCACCATCCTGTAAGCCAAAATCACCAATGACATCTCCATTAGCCACCTGCCTCCCACACATGATGTGGCCAGGATGTACCAACACCCCAAGTTCAACACTTTATCTGCATCTAGAAATGTGGTCATCACTATCATCAGAACCAAACCTGCCTTCCTTGTGTTGAGCTTGTACTGTGACTCTAACATCATCAATGGAATGTCCCACAACCTTTAGATAACAAATTATCCCTAAGTCTCCTCTCCCATCTATCCCACACAGCATCTATAGCATCCCGCCTTTTCATCACATAAACTCTCATTACATTTTACAAAACCGAGGATCTTTAAGGTTTAGTGTCTTGGAAACCAGGAACTTAAAACATGAAAACATAAAAAATTCTTCTTAAACACTTTAAAGGATTCTCCTCATGTTCACACTAGGTTCATTAATACATCTCATAACCTGGGGACATACATCAAAAGAAATGGTGAGCAGAAAGCCCAGTAAGGGAAACAAGGGAAACATTTAACATGTGAACTTGAGATACATCAATAAAGTCATGAAAAGAACTTTAAGGAATGAGAATGAAATCATGAGGCATATAAAAATAACATTTTTCATAACTTGAATATGTGGATAAAACATCTAATATTGACAATCATTTCGTTTCATCAAGGTCCATCCCCATGTTTTCATTAAAAATTACCAAGGTTATTCACCAAGGTATCAGTCTAAAAGGTCATCTCTATAGATTAAGTCTTTACCCAATGCATTGGAGTGCTATCTGGGTGCACCCTTGATATGTATTTATTATCATTTGAGCCACATATATCATCATCAATAATTTCATAAACAACCCATATGGCATAAAATAAATGGGTTTCATTTCATAATCATAATGCTTTAAAAACTACTTTAAACACATGATCTTTATGTCACTTTAAACCCACAGAAAGGGAAAGCCGATTTCATGTATGTAAATCCCAGAATTTAAAATAGAAAATTTTGATATATATGTGAATAAACCTATAGAAATAAGATCTTTGAGTATTCAATTAATAACATAAAATAATTTTGAGAAAAAGAGAGGGGCATTTTGAGACGAAAATTCTGCAGCATAACGGCTATGTTTCAGGGTTTTTGAAAACGTTGAAAAAAGAGGGGGCATGGGTCACCCACTCATAAATGATCTATAAAAATATTATAGGGACAGAATATAAGGGATATTAATCATGGTAATGAAATTTTAAGGACATACCATTTGAAATGAAAAACATGGAAGTAAGACAAAAATAAGATTTCTCTTATAAAAATTTGGCATCCTAACAGCGTCACTTAAACTTCAATAAAAATGATTTGACAGGATAAAATATGGTATCTCATAATATGATCATAAGATATCAGTATTATAGATATAGATATCATACCCCAACATAATAAAAAGGAACATGAAAGACTTGACATGAAAATCGAACTTGAAAAATGAGAAGGGTGAAAGAATCCCTTAAAAATTCGACAGCCTAACGGTGTCACTTAAACATCAACAAAAATGAATTGATGAGATCAAATAGGGTATATCATCATATGAACATAAAATATCAGTATGATAGATTTATAGATCATACCCCAACATAATAAAAATTAACTTGCAAGACTTGACATGGAATTAGAACTTTGAAAAGGGAGAAAGGTGAAAGAACCACTTAAAAATTCGGCAGCCTAACAGTGCCACTTAAAACTTCAAAATACTGAATTGAAGTGATAAAATGGGGTCTCTCATCATATTATCAAAAAATATAATTATGATATATATATAAATCATACCCCAACATAATAAAAAGGAACTTGAAAGACTTGACATGAAAGTAGAACTTGAAAACGAGAAGGGTGAAAGAACCACTTAAAAATTCGGCAGCCTAACGGCGCCACTTAAAACATCATAAAACGAAATAATGAGAGTAAGAGGGGATCTCTAATTATATGAACAAGAAAAGGGCGGTAAGAGGAGTATAAAATATCATCATTTAACATAAGAACATGGATCATAAAAGAAATTACATAAAAGAGATTTCTTGAAAAGAAAGAGAGAGGTCGGATCCCTTACATTAAAACGTAACTCTTAAAACTAAAAGGTTGGGACCTTAAGGGCTTGGGGCACCTTGGGAGGACTCCTTTGGAGGTAATGAGACCAGAAATTATTTGGGGGAGAGTGTGGAGTCTAAATGGATGAGAGGATGACTTGATATTTATAGGGAAAGTGAGTGGACAAGGCATTAATGGCCAAGGGACACCTCAAAAGTGGTTTTCTCAAAACCATGTGCTCTCCCATGGAATTTCCCATGGAGTTAGGCCACATGGTCCCCCCATACAATAATTCATCACCTTTGGTCGGCCAAACCATAAAATATCTCATGACATCATCATGACATTGTTATGATGTCATTAAACATACCGAAACCCTAAAACTGTATTTTTACTATTCACTGAAAATTCAACTTTCTCAGAAAAATCCCAAAATTTCACCTTAATCAAATATCAATTCTCTAATTTCAAAAATGAACTCCATTTTATAAAAATAATTTTCTAAATAATTTTAATTTATTTTTTAAATAAATACACTATTCATAGAAAATTCATTTTTTTCAGAATAATCCCCAAAAATTACCTTAACTTAATATCGATGCTCTGAGTTCAAAAACGAAATCCATTTTATAAAAATAATTTTCTAAATATTTTTAATTTAATTTTTAATTAAAAAAAACTATTCACCTGAAAAAACTAATACTTGAATAATACTTTATGAAACCGTTATTTAACCATTTTATTGAATCAAATTACTTAATCAAGGTGCCTAGATTATATTAATACTTTCATTAAATGAGATTACTAATCCATTTAGTCACATTACAAATCCTAAGCATAAAATCACTATTCATAATTTACTATTCATCAAAAATCAAGTTGATCTTATTAGACTCTAAATTTCGTACTGAACATAATTGTAGAAGACCATATTTTGAAAATCATTACACATTTTTAATTATTTAAGGTTTACATAAACATTTTTAAAATATCTTTTTTCTAAAATTCATCAAAATATGAATACTATATTTATCCGGTCATTTGGAAATTCATAAACTTCTTCATAAGAAGAAATCCCAATTTTTATTTAAAACAAAGGATTACACAAGGCAGTTACGGTCTCCTTACATAGCCCCTTATCACACCAGCATAGGACCTAAGTGTAAGGTGTGCTAAGGTGAGAGAATCTGAGGGAGGCTCGACCAACATCGCACGAGTAGTAATTTCTATCAGCTTGAACTTCTCACAAAGGCGATTCCATTCTAGCTTCACACGATGAAGTTCAGCTTGGGTTTGGTCCAGAGCAAAGCCCAGTGGTGCTACCTCCTTCCCAAGTTCTGTTAGATGGGCTTCGATCGGTCCAAGACTACTAGGTGAGGCTATCAAATCTTCTTTCTATAATAATTAACCATGATTACTTGTATTTAGAGACAATAATCAAAACGTTTGGTTTACAGTGGTCATATTGACCAATGGTCATATAATAGTCAAAACCCTAATGGTCCCATTTTAATTATACTCATGTTATCAAATGAAACATTTTTTTGAGTATAAAAATAAAATAGAATAACACACAAAATTAGGAAACAAGATTTATTCAAAATTTCGGGTTGTTACAATCTTCCCCCCTTAAGAAATTGCGTCCTCACAATTTATAAAATTGGGTTTTGAAATTTAATTGAAATTTCCACATCAGAAAAGGAGTTAGTAAAACTATTACTTTAAAAGAAAGAAAGGTAATTACAAAGGTCACCCGAGTTAACCTACACTAGGATTCCATGTAGGAAAACATGGACATGGAAGAAAAGAAAAGGGTCATGTTCTGAGGGAGAGTGATAGATAACATGATTAGGAGAAAGTTAACCATAAGAAAATCCCAAACTTATGATGTGTGCAAACGGTCTTTGTTTACCTAGTAGGAAACGTAAAATAACAATGTTTTTGTTTTACATTCCTTTTCATAATTTTGAGGAATTCATTTACTACATAGAACAAAAACATAAGAAAATATACCTACCTTTATGTAGAGTTTCATCCTTTAATAAGTTTCTACCAAAACTAATCTTTTCTCCAAATGATGAGCATTCAAAACTAATTGGTCTCATCAAAACACAAGAATCATCTTCTAGATAATCACATAATCTACAAAATATTAACTATCTATTTCTTATATCTTTAAACATTATCCCAAAAACAGAAAGGGTAAGGTAAAACAACTCTTCAAAAAGAAAGAATCCCATAGGAATGGAAACTACTTTTAAATCTTCAAAGTTCCATGGTACAACCCAAAGTTCATCATAGACCATTCCATAAATAACGGTCCTTAAAATTCCTCAAAATAAACCAAACTAAGATTGAAACCCAAATACAAGTGGGATATGATATCATAGTCTTCCAAAATAAACTTCATTGTTCATCTACAAACAACATCAACCACTCCTAACATCTTATAACAAAATTAGCTAACCTAAACATATTTTATCCAAGATAGGTTAATCATTCCCATAAGTAACCTAAATTAATATAAGTCCACCTTAAATTCATCGATTTTTCAAAATATAAGTCAACCTTACTTCTCAATGAAAATACCGTAGTAATCTATTTACCTCGATCATATAGGGTACCCAAAATAGTGAATGTCTTCCAAAATAATAATAATCATTTAATCCCCTAATCATCTCTATCATATTAATATGGAAATCGTCACATTTCCTATCACATTGGTTGTCGGGACATGTTCTTCCATTTCCCGCCATTAACTACGAAAACAAAGTACAATTAGGGGCTTGAATACTTATCCAATAATCATGAAAAGAAACTTAAAGCATATAAGGATAACTTGTAGAAGAAAAGTATACCCTAACTTGTGATCCCCTAGGTTCCCATCTAGGTTATCCATGATCATATATTCTTATGTGAATCTTTATTTTATTTTATCTTTGTTCCTTTAACAATGGTTCATACTAAGCTTATGAATTTACCAAATCATATCCCCCAGGAGTGTCATAACCAAGAGTGTATCAAGGCCCGTTGTCGTGTACTAGTTCCCGTTCGAGTCTAGATCAAAGCGGTTTTTTTGGGTTTTACCCCTATGTACATCTGTGCCAGAGCAACCTCTACTTGCTCGTATCCAGACAGGGATGTATTTTCTTGGCAACACCTTACTCAATACTCACCAAAATACCAGGAAGATTTCCTATATTTAAACATTTCTATTGGTTTCTTCCTAAAGTTTTCATATCCTAATTTGCACAAATAACTAAACCATCCTTTGATACCAACTATAGCATCTCGCCTTTTCATCACATAAACTCTCATTACATTTTACAAAACCGAGGATCTTTAAGGTTTAGTGTCTTGGAAACCAGGAACTTCAAACATGAAAACATAAAAAATTCTTCTTAAACACTTGAAAGGATTCTCCTCATGTTCACTCTAGGTTCATTATTGCATATCATAACCTGGGGACATACATCAAAAGAAAGGGTGAGCAGAAGTCTGAGTAAGGGAAACAAGGGAAACATTTAACATGTGAACTTGAGATACATCAATAAAGTCATGAAAATAACTTTAAGGAATGAGAATGAAATCATGAGGCATATAAAAATAACATTTTTCATAACTTGAATATGTGGCTATAACATTTAATATTGACAATAATTTCGTTTCACCAAGGTCCATTCCCAAGGTGTCATTAAAAATTACCAAGGTTATTCACCAAGGTATCAGTCTAAAAGGTCATCTCTAAAGATTAAGTCTTTATCCAATGCATTGGAGTGCTATCTGGGCGCACCCTTGACATGTCTTTATTATCATGTGAGCCACATATATAATCATCAATAATTTCATAAACAACCCATATGGAATAAAATAAATGGGTTTCATTTCATAATCGTAACGTTTTAAAAACTGCTTTAAAGACATGATCTTTATGTCACTTTAAACCCACGGAAAGGGAAAGCGGGTTTCCTGAATGTAAATCCCAGAATTTAAAATAGGAAATTTTGATATATATGTGAATACCCCTATAGAAATAAGAGCATTGATTATTCACTTAATAACATAAAATAATTTTGAGAAAAAGAGAGAGGCATTTTGAGATGAAAATTCTGCAGAAAAACGGCTACGTTACAGGGTTTTAGAAAACGTTGAAAAGAGAGGGGACATGGGTAACCCACTCATAAATGATCTATAAAAATAGTATCGGGACATAATATAAGGGATATGAATCATGGTAATGAAATTTTAAGGACATACCATTTGAAATGAAAAACATGGAAGTAAGACAAAAATAAGATTTCTCTTAAAAAAATTTGACAGCCTAACGACGTCACTTAAACTTCAATAAAAATGATTTGACAAGATCAAATAGGTTCTCTCATCATATGATCATAAGATATCAGTATGATAGATATAGAGATCATACCCAAACATAATAAAAAGGAACATGAAATACATGACAAGAAAATCGAACTTGAAAATGAGAAGGGTGAAAGAATCTCGTAAAATTCGGCAGCCTAACGGCGTCACTTAAACTTCAACAAAAATGAATTGATGAGATAAAATAGGGTCTCTAATCATATGAAGATAAAATATCAGTATTATAGATTTATAGACCATACCCCAACATAATAAAAAGTAACTTTCAAGACTTGACATGGAATTATAACTTTGAAAAGGGAGAAAGGTGAAAGAACCACTTAAAAATTCGGCAGCCTAATGGCACCACTTAAAACTTCAAAATACTGAATTGAAGAGATAAAATGGGGTCTCTAATCATATGATCATAAAATATCAGTATGATAGATATATAGATCATACCCCAACATAATTAAAAGGGACTTGAAAGACTTGACATGAAAGTAGAACTTGAAAACGAGAAGGGTGAAAGAACCACTTAAAAATTCGGCAGCCTAACGGCGCCACTTAAAACATCATAAAACGAAATAATGAGAGTAAGAGGGGATCTATCATTATATGAAAATGAAAATGGCAGTATTAGGAGTATAAAAGAACATCATTTAACATAATAACATGGAGCATAAAAGAAATTACATAAAAGATATTTCTTGAAAAGAAAGAGAGGGGTCGGATCCCTTACCTTAAAACGTAACTCTTAAAACTCAAAGGTTGTGACCTTGAGGGCTTGGGGGAACCTTGGGAGGACTCCTTGGGAGGTAATGAGACCATAAATTCGTTGGGGGAGAGTGGGGAGTCGAAATGGATGAGGGGATGGCTTGGTATTTATAGGGAAAGTGAGGAGACAAGGCATTAATGGCCAAGGGACACCTCAAAAGTGCTTTTTTCAAAACCATGTGCTCTCCCATGGCATTTCCCATGGATTTAGGCCAAATGGGGCCCCCCATACAATAATTCATCACCTTTGGTCGGCCAACCCATAAAATATCTCATGAAATCATCATGACATAGTTATGATGTCATTAAACATACCGAAACCCTAAAACTGTATTTTTACTATTCACTGATAATTCAACTTTCTCAGAAAAATCCCAAAATTTCACCTTAATCAAATATCAATGCTCTAATTTCAAAAATGAACTCCATTTTATAAAAATAATTTTCTAAATAATTTTAATTTATTTTTTAAATAAATACACTATTCACCTAAAATTCATTTTTTCCAGAAAAATCCCTAAAAATTACCTTAACATAATATCGATGCTCTGAGTTCAAAAATGAAATCCATTTTTAAAAAATAATTTTCTAAATATTTTTAATTTAATTTTTAATTAAAAAACACTATTCACCCAATAAAAACTAATACTTGAATAATACTTTATAAAACCATAATTTAACCATTTTATTGAATCACATTACTTAATCAAGGTGCCTAGATTATATTAATACTTTCATCAAATGAGATTACTAATCCATTTGGTCACATTACTAATCCTAAGCATAAAATCACTATTCATAATTTACTATTCATCAAAAATCAAGTTGATCATATTAGACTCTAAATTTCGTACTGAACATAATTGTAGAAGACCATTTTTCGAAAATCATTACACATTTTTAATTATTTATGGTTTACATAAACATTTTTAAAATATCTTTTTTCTAAAATTCATCAAAATATGCATACTATATTTATCCGGTCATTTGAAAATTCATAAACTTCTTCATAAGAAGAAATCTCAATTTTTATTTAAAACAAAGGATTACACAAGGCAGTTACGGTCTCCTTACATAGCCCCTTATCACACCAGCATAGGACTTATGTGTAAGGTGTGCTAAGGTGAGAGAATCTGAGGGAGGCTCGGCCAACATCGCACGAGTAGTAATTTCTATCAGCTTGAACTTCATGCAAAGGCGATTCTGTTCAAGCTTCAAACGATGAAGTTCATCTTGGGTTTGGTCCAGAGCAAAGCCCAGTGGTGCTACCTCCATCCCAAGTTCTGTTAGATGGGCTTTGATCGGTCCAAGACTACTGGGTGAGACCATCGAATCTTCTTTCTATAATAATTAACCAAGATTACTTGTATTTAGAGACAATAATCGAAACGTTTAGTTTACAGCGGTCATGTTGACCAATGGTCATATAACAGTCAAAACCCAACGGTCTCATTTTAATTATACTCATGTTATCAAATGAAACATTTTTTTGAGTATAAAAATAAAATAGAATAACACACAAAATTAGGACACAAGATTTATTCAAAATTTCGGATCGTTACAGCGTTGATGAACACTGGATACCACACATCATCTCACCCAAGGCCGCCTCCTGTTAAAAGGTGTGTCAGCCAATACCTACAGATCAGGTCATCCTGACTCCCACTGCCAGGAACCCATCCCTACATTAAGGTCCCGCCCCCAGGATCCCAACCCTAAAAAACCTTGAGACCCACCGATCTCCACCAACACATCTCCAATGTATCAAGGCATCCATAGAATTCATCGATGGCCCTACCTATAACATTATCGGCTCCTTCATTCATCACAGATGCACGCGCATGCTGAAAATTCCAAGACATCGCTAGCCATATCTCATATTCCGTAGTGGCAGATTCTGTTGGGATTCATCACATTTACTGATGAGAGAGGAAAATTATTAATGGGGAGATTTGTATCACCATTAATTGAGGATTTTTCCATACATTAAGGGATATTTAATTCTAAATATTAATTGATAGAATAATGGATGTTAACTACAAATATTGGTGATTATGGACTTGGTGTCTATATAAAGAGGATGCGGAATCATATTTTTGTAGGAAGGGTGTTCCAGAAAGATATAGTCATCAAGGGAGACCTAGGAAGGGGTTTCCGCATATGTGGTGGCCCATGTGACACAACGATGATGAAACCATTATCTTGTATATGTGGTGATGTTCTTGAAAGGGTGTTCAAGATACAGTCCACCGAGAGAAAGATGGGGGATGCTGCATCCACGGAAGCATGTGTGGAATTTCGGCGTTTGACAAGTGCAGAGCGATGGTGAAACAATTGATGATCTGGTCCTTATATCGAAAGTTTTCCTCATAGCGGTGATCAAGTAACGTGTCCCAATTGAATATCGGCGGAAAATCATGATGGCGAGATCATTCAGGTGTAACAAGCTGGTGTGAGGATGATGCATGTTCGGGTGAAGATCTTCAAGGTAGTGACATTTTGTCAACAGATGGGTGACCTTTTGTCATAGACTGATTTTCTGATACATGGTGTCAGTGGGATGTTTATCAGAGAGATGGCATAGGAATATTGGGGTGTGGTTTTCTCATAGGTTTTCTACACTCTCTCATTAGTAATTCATGTTCAGGAATTACTTGGATTCTTTGTATACACTGATTCATAGTGGATATTTGGGAATGGCCCCATAATTTTTTAATCCTCCGCATGGGAGGGTTTTTTCACATTAAAAAATTATGTTTGTTGATTCATTTATTCCGCTTATATCGATTCGATATTTTGACAAGTTTCTCAAGATATTTTTGCCAAGAAATTCTCATCCCAGAATAAGGATTCTCCCCATCAAGTGGTTTCAGAGGTGATGGTTTGGGATTACAATTTTTTGTGAGAATTTTTTGGAAGCTTCGAAGAGGATCGCAGATCCGTGCGTGAGGCAGAATAAGGTTTGTAAATTTAAGTAGGCTGAGAGAGGGGATTCACATGTCGGCTCAGGGGATATTGAGAAAAGGGAGAAAGTTTTTCCTGCAGGTGTTCGAGATTATTTGGTGATCACGATTTTGGGGGAGATAGATGTTTCTGGTTCTGGTCTTGTTTAGTAGGATGGTGCAGATACAAATGTGATGAAGATTTCGGCGTTTCGTTTTCTTTTTGCAGGGAGACATGATATTTTTTTTATCAGATATGCAAAAGAACGTCATCATATTTTCTGCAGATGATGATGGTTTGTGTGATACCAACCAGTTTTTCCATCTTGGTTTGTTGTATGGTTTCATTCATTAATATGATAAAGGAGGGAATTTTGATATTCATCGCATTTATTGATGAGAGAGAAAAATTATTAATGGGGAGATTTATATCACCTTTAATTG
Organism: Viscum album; assembly: GCA_963277665.1. Lineage (NCBI taxonomy): Eukaryota > Viridiplantae > Streptophyta > Magnoliopsida > Santalales > Viscaceae > Viscum > Viscum album. The sequence continues at coordinate 1,058,540,545 of OY728120.1, read as the reverse complement.
AGAATTTTCTCCCAACATTAATGGATATTTAATTATAAATATTAATGGATGGAATAAGAGATGTTGACTGCAATAATTGGTGATTAAGGACTCAGTTTCTATATAAAGAGGATGTAGAAACACATTTTTGAAGGAGGGGTGTGCCAGCAAGATGTAGCCGGCAAGGGAGACCCGGTAACGGGTTGTTGCGTATGTGGTGGCCCATGTGACACGGCGACGTTGAAACAATTGTCTTGTATGTGTGGAGATGTTCTTGGTAGGGTGTTCGAGATGCAGTCCACCGAGAGCAAGAAGGGGGCTATCGTGTCAGCGGCAGCATGAGCGGTACTTCAGAATTTGATAGGTGTGGAGCGGTGGTGACGCAATTGATGATTGGGGCCACATATCGAAATTCTTCTTGATAGTGGTGATCAGGTGGCATGTCCCTATTGAAGATCAGTGGTACATCATGATGGTGACATCATTCAGGTGTCACAAGCTGCTGCGAGGTTGATGCTTATTCGGGTGAACATCTCTGAGGTAGTGACATTTCATCGATATAAGGGTGACATTTTGTAACAGATATATCTTATGATACATGGTGTCGGTGGGATGTTTATCAAAGATTTGGAAGAGGCGTATCAGGGTGTGTTTTTCACACAGTTTTTCTATGCTCTCTCTTTTGTAATTCAAGTTCGGGTATTACTTGGATTAATTGTATTCTCTGATTCGTAGTAGATATTTGGGAATTTCCCCATGGTTTTTTAATCCTCCGCATGGGAGGGTTTTTCCATATAAATAAATTTTTCATGTTGATTCATTTATTCTGCTTAAATCGCTTCCATATTTCGACGGGTTTCTCACGATATTTTTGGCATGAAATTTCCGGCTCCGAATTGGGATTCTCCCCAATAGCTTTGAGCCTCCATCCCCACTGAATGGGGTATGTCCATCACACAGTTCGATATAATGGGGTAATGGCCACAAACCTCTCCGCCCATGCATCAAGGAAACGCCACATCCTCCGGAGAAGGAACCTTGTTGCCACTGTCAAAGCTTACTGGACTAGCCTTACCGAGCCACTGAGAGTGTTATAGTTGCTACGAGATCATCTCTTATATCATCACTATGATTATCTCTTCATGTTTTTTCCAGATCAAGATTCAAACCACAAGCTACAAACAACTAGAAATGGCTAACAATCCCAATCACCACGAATATTTCTTGAGTTGCCGAGGCAAAACCCATTGAGATCAAGAAAGAGAGTTTCACCATTGTTGAGAGAGATTCTCTCCATCTAGGGCTTCCTCCCACACATATATATAATTATAAAACAAAAATATATACAATTATTATAAATTTATAATTATATTTATAATTATATACAAATATTAATAAATATATTTATATAATTATAATTATAAAATTATAATAAATATATATATTATATTTATACTATTATTAATATATATAATTATATAAATATAATTATAAATATATACAATTATTTATAAATATAACTATTGTAAATATATTTATAAATATATACATATATTTATAAATATAGTTATAAATAAATATTGATATATTTAAAAATTTATAAAATTGTAATAAATATACGAACTATATATATTTAAAAATTTATAAATATAATAATTACATTTATTATAATTTTATAATTATTTAAATCAATATGTATTTATTTATAATTATTACAACGAATAAATATTATTTTATAATTATATATTAATATCTATTTATTTATAGTCATAGTTATATATAAATATATATTTCATTGAAAAATTATAAAATTATAATAAATATGTTTATAATAATTATAATTTTATAAATATGTATAATAAATATATTAATTATATATATTTATATAATTAAAAATTTAAGAAATATTGTTGTTATTATTTTTCTATTAATTAAATAAATATATATTTGTTTATAATTATAACTATAGATATATATTTATAATTAATTAATTAAAAATAATTTTTTATAATCATAAATAAATATTTATTTATTTACATAATTTTATAAAATTATAAATATAAGAACTCTAGTTATTATAATTTTATAATTATTTATTTATATAAATGTTACTTATCATTATAACAATAAATAAATATATATTTATAATTATTTTTTAAAATATATTTTTATTTATTATTATAATTATAAATAATTATATATTAATTTAAATAATTTTAAAATTATAATTTATATATTTATTATATATAATTATAACATTATAGGTATATTAAATATATTTATTATAAATTAATAATTATAAATAATTATAATTTTTTTTAAAAAAATATGAAATTATAATAAATATATTTATATATTTATATATATATAGAATAATATATATATATATATATATTTATTTATTTAATTATATTAATATATTAATATTTATATAAAAATAATTTTAAAAATATTCATTTATAATTGTAATTGTAAATATATATATATATATATATATATATATTTAAATAATTATAAAATATATTTATATATTTATAATTATAAACAAATATTTATAAAATATTAATAAATATATTTTTTATATTTATAACATTATAAATATATCTAATAATATAAAAAATTATAATTATCTAAATATATTTATAAACATATTTAATAAATTATAATAAATATATATATAAAATAATTATTTTATTTAGTTAGATCTTTATGAGTGATTTTTGGAAAGCGATGATAAAAGTGTTCTCTAATGTTATAAATATAACTCTTATTGAGTCTCCTCTCTTATGTTATTCAAACATTCGTGAAACCCCACGTCTGCTGCCACTACTACCACCGAACACAACCTATGTCGTCATCAAACCACACCTCTACTGCACCAGCCATCACCGTTGTATCCGTGACAACTGAACCCTACCACTACCACTAAACCCCCCCTCCAATCTATGGTATCCTCCCCTTCCATTTATTTATCTCTCTCCCTCTCCCTCATCCCCAGCACTCCCCCACACACTCACATCCTCAGCCTTGCATGCTAACATGCCCTACGACAATTCCACATGTTTAGAGCTCTTAGCCACTCAAAATGACATGTCCTACATGCCCCACCATAGGGTTTTTATTTTCTTATATTCATCACAATATCATGACTATCATGAGCGGATTATTTTATTTATTCTATGGAAAGTGTGAAGAAGTAGAATTGGATGTGGTAAAACTATTCCTAGGGACCAATTATACTCTATTGGGAATGGTTTTTCCTAAAAAACATATAAATATGTTTTTTAACTCAAACCCCAAAAAGACCTTACATTATTTTGGTGGGTCATGCATACATGATAAATAGTTTTTGAGATAATGCATTACTAAATAAGGCATAACTATTCAAAATGATAAACACATGACACTAAAAAAGTATACATCTTGATAAACAGTAGTAAAAATAAAATTGATTCTTAATACATAGTCGATTTTAACAAAGCTAAAGGTAACAATAATATGGGAAGACAATATGAATGAAAACTAAGGTAGAAAATATTCAAGAATAATGTTTACCAAAACATAAATTTTTGTTACCCATCTCTACAGGACAAAAAGGTTTTTCCCCAACTTTCCACCTCCTTCGTTCCCCAATAAAAAGGCACCAGGAATTTTCGAGCAATAGGTAGTGCCATTACATCACCCATGTTATAAAAAACGTGGTACAAATACACCCAAAGGCTGTATGTAAGGCCTGAGAAAGACATGCCTAGTATGATTCCTACAAATTCAAAATATAATAACATTATAAATTATTCCAATTCTTTTATGCTTAAACTATATATTTGAATGTGAATACTTTGATGTTTGGGGGGAGAAATCACAAGAGTTATCATATATATGGTTTGAAATTGTAAAAAAGCTATGGTAAAATACATTTTAATAAACAATGATATGAAGGATAGAAATAGTTTTTTAATTAAAAAAAGAAATCATGTGTCGGTATTGAGGGGGAAAACAATTAAAATCTAACATCGTTATCCTAAATATATCCATAACTAATATCAAAACCATAATCATATACATAATTACAATGCACTATATTTCCAATTGTGAATATATGGCTATCTAGAGCTACATCCTAATATGGGGAGAATCCCGTAAGGGAACTATTTAGAGTCTCATCATGACAAGACATTCAAGTCAGAGTGGTATCATTATTATTTGGACTCAAGGCAAGGAGATTTTCCACGCAACTTTGCTTGTAACTTTTCCTAGAAACCCATCTGATTACCCAATTCATTTCCATAGTATTTTTTCCATTATATTTCATGTTATTAATTTATCCAAATACAGTTCATGAATTCAACCCTTTTATTATCCTTTATACTGATCAATATGATATTTATATTAATTCGAATTTCATAATTAAAATGGAACATTAAGGGAAAGGGGATTTCATGAAACATAAATGTTAAATTAGTCAAACAATTATTTTAAACATGGGAATTTGAGATAAGATATATTTTGTTAAATAATTATAAATCATATCTAAACATCTTGAACAAAATCCATTAAATTCAATGAAAACTAATCTAAGAATACTAAATAACAACTTATGGTAAACATAGTAAGTCTAATAATCCATTAATATCCAATTTCATACTTTCTCAAATCTTTAGGAAACAAAAAAGAGAAAATAATATGTTAAAAAAGACCATAAAAATATATCAAAAAAAATTAATACTACTCACAACAATAATTAAATAAATCAACATCATATGGTTTATAAGGTTCTGGGATTAACATAGGGACACCTACCTGTAATCATGGAATTCATTTTCAATCGTTTATAAATACTAAAATAGATGGGTAAATATTTTTATATATTTACAATATTCCACAGAACAATTAATCACCAGGGAAATCACATAAAATTTTTCACACGTGGATAACATAACCATAATAGAGAAATAAAATGGAGAAAGAGGGAGAAATAATGTGTATTGAAGTGATAAGGACCACTTAGTTATTGCATACCTTTAGTTATAATGGATAATCATCGAGATTAATGTTGATATGAGGGGTGTGAGGGGTGTTCGGCATGAGGAGAGTCACTAAGGTTTCTAGATAAGTCAGGGAGTAAAATGATATTCCTCCTATTAAGTTTATATTTTTAAAATTTAAAATTTTCATATTTTAAAATGCTTCATGGGATCTATAAATTTCCATGCTTCATAAGTGAGGATAATGATCCATAAAACATGTATAACTCTCTAGTGTATCTTTAGAATCATTCATGTGTTTCCATTTGATACAAACTAATGTAATAGATTTTCCATATAGTATTTTATTCAAAGAATAATGAATTCAAATTGGTTTCTCAACCACTGAATCATCTAATTCCAATTCTAACTCTTCCCATCTCAAAATGTGGGAGGCAATATGGTTGTACTTTATTAATTGGGAGACATTGAGATTATTGTAAATCAATATAATAGGAAGAAGTAGTGTCAATTGATAGGTGACATTTCCCAATATTTCAATAATTTCAAAAGTTATTACATACCACATCATTAGAATCCCATATTTCCCCACTTATCAGTGAATCAATCAAGGAGATAGTTTTAAGAATAATTGATCACCTAAAAATTAAAATGACCTTTAAAGATGATTGGAATATTACTTATAGAGGTTTTGATCCATCACTAAGAATTTTCAAAAAAGTTAAATCTTCATTTTAATATCTTGTGGAAGTATTAGTCTCACCAGAGAAGTCACACCAATCTCATTCCAATAATATAGGGACCAAAATGACTAATAATATAAGACTATGAAGGGTGTTATATTTATTAATGATTGGTATATATTATTAACCGATTATAATGGGTGTCTCTTGATCCTTTAAAAACCAACAATCATGCATGGATCATGTCTTATAAAATTTGGATAGTCCTTTATATTTAACCATATATTTTTGGATCATATGTTATAAAAAGCTTCACTAGTGATTCTACAGCCTATGAAAGGTATTTAAAAAATTTATAGGTGATATATAGATCTCTATTGGAAAATATTATGGAGTATAGCGCATGAAAATTCACTATCTCAAGAACATAAATGTTTTGAAGATCCTTGTACATCATTTTCATCCTAATTGGGAAAAATGTACTAATTTAGTTAGTTGGGAAATAATTTTACAGATCTAATTATTTTTTTAAAAAAATATTATTATTACTTAATAAAATAGGATGGATATGAATAATGAATGGATATATCCCAATCCTATGATAAAAGAGAATAATGATGGAGTGAAATAGTGTATCAATATTGAAAAATATTATGAATATGACCCCTCTCAAATCATCTGCCTATGTTTATGTTGTTTTTATTCAAGAATAATTAATCCATTGGATTTAGAAGAACACTTGATCAATCCCAAAAGAGATAGAAGATATAAATGTGTGAATAATCACAGGGAAAAATTGAATGTAGCTAGTGGTTGGGATAACACTATGTTTCATGGTTTATATGATATGATTACAAGTGTGAAAAATGATTAAGACCATGTTGAGGATGTGATTAAAGATGTGAATGATGATGAAGATAATATTGAGGAATTGGAATGCATAGTTGAAGATAACTTTTTGATTTCCCAATATTTTTTAAAAGTTAAAATGTTTTCCAAATATTATATTATATGATAATTTCACCAAATATACAAAAATTTTATCTGTATTCAAAATTTATAATTTGAAAGTAGGAAATAGATGGAGTGATTCTCGTTTTAATGAAATACTTTCTCTCTTGAATAATATGATCCCAGAATATAATCTGATACCTAGAATAAATTATAACACCAAATTAAATCTATGCTCGATTGGTATGATATGAAAAAGAATACATGCCTTCAAAAATGACTATATACTATTTTGGAAGGATCACAAATCACATAAACAATTCCCAATGTGTGGTGCTTCTGGATAAACGAAAGATGAATCTAGTCCTGTGAATTTTTTATGGTAATTTACAATCATTACAATGTTTAGGTTCCCATATATAAGTGAGGAGACTATAGGTAATTTTATGTGGAATGTATATACAAGACAAAAATGGGAAACTATGTCACCTTATAGACTCTCCTCGGTGGAAAATAATTGATCCTGAGCATCTTGAATTCGGAAATGATCTGAGAAACCTTTTTTTTTATTTTTCTACATATGGATTGAATACTTTTTGTTATTAGAGAACCACCCACAATACATGGCTGGTTATGTGGTAAAATTATAACATTCCACTGTGGATATGCATGAAATTAAAATACATCATTTTATCTATTCCTATTTCATGACCAATACAACTTGGTAATGATATTAATGTATATTTGGCTCCATTGATCGAGGATTTGAAATTATATTGGGATTCAGGTGTTACATTGTATGATGCTCACAGAAATGAAGATTTCACATTGAGATCCATGTTACATTGGATGATAACTAACTTTCCTTCTTAAATAAATTTATCAGGATATAGAATTAAAGGATCTCATGGGCATCCCGTTTGCAAAGAAGTTACACAATAAATTAGGTTGAAACATTCATTGATGACTGTGATTCTAGGACATATCATATTTCTACCCCGACGACATAAGTACCAATATTGGACGATATCATTTGGTGGAAGTTCAGAAGAATGTATAGAACTGTCTACACTAAGAGGTGATCAAATATTTGGTAATGTAAAATATATGGGAGCTACTATTGGAAAACCATTTTTGGAAAACCTTATGAAACCCGGCAGAAAAAAGAAATGAGTTATTTTAGAATTTCCATACTAGAATTTTCTATATGTCATAAATTTTCTTGAGTTTATGCATGATGAAAAAATGTATGTGATAGTGTCATCACTACATTTTTAAATTCACCTAAAAAAAGAGGATGTAATTAAGGCAAGGTTGGAAATGATTGATATAGGAATATAGTAAGGGTTGGCGCCAATAATGGGTGAAAAATGAAATTTTCTTCCTCCTACTGCTTACACATTTTTTAGGTAGGAGAGATATTTGTTTTGTAACTTCTTGAATGTTAGAAAGGTTGTAGAAGGGTATTCATCAAATATCATGAATATTGTGTCAATGATTTATTTAATGATAAGGGTTCTGAAATCAGAAGACATCCATGTTTTAATGAAAGATCATATTCCTATAACTGTATAATGCATTTTTTCTAATAATTTCCATCATACATTAACCAAGATCTATTTCATTTTAAAAGTTATATGAACAAAAGTTATAGACCTAAGGAAATTACTCACTATAGAAATGGTAATTTTCATCATATCATGTGAATTGGAAATTTTATTCCCACCATCATTACTTTATATAGTGGTTCACTTGACGATTCACTTGGTAGAGATATTTGACTAGGTGGTCATATATAGTATAGATGGATATACCCCCATTTAATGATATATGAAGATTTTTTAAGGGTATAATAAAAAGTGCATTTGGTTATATGGTTGTATTGTGGATTGATATATTCTTGAGTTAATAGTTGAATTAAATAATAAATACATATTTGGGGGTGAAAGAGTCAGTCTATCAAAATCTCATCACACTTGGTAGCATGTCGGTGTAGTATTTTCTAGAAGATATGTTTTCACAATCCATATTACAGATCAGGAACAGCCCAACATTTATTTTGTTCAGAAATTTTGGAGGATTCCCCATTATTTGAAATCCAAAAAATTATTACTAATCTCAATACATCAAGGGCTGAAATATGAATATAAAATACATTTAATAAATAGTTTATAGTATGGTTTCAGAACTATATTTTTAAGGAGTCAAAAAAAATCTGGATAAAATTGCAGAATGACTTTTATGGCTTCCCAGAGGACCAAGTGTGTATATACTATATTAAAATGGTTAATAAATTAATGGTCATAAGTTCTATAAAAATTAACATGATGATGAAAGTAGCATAAAAAATAGTAGAGTTACACATATGGCTGAAGTGAACCATATTTCTTGTACTAAGGGTAGAAATCCACTTTACATGAATATTGTATACTTTGGCATCATCAAACAAATATGGGAGTTGGATTATATAAAATTTAAACTTGTTATTTTTCATTGAAAGTGGGTTTATAACAATATTATTATTAGAATATATAAATTGGGATTCATGAAAGTGGATTTCAGTATGGATGGTTACAAAGAAGAACTATTTATAATGGCATCACAGGCAGTACATATATTTTATTTTCCAGATCCCACAATCTGAAAGTGGTATATTTTTCTATTATCGACCAAAACCACTAAGGTTTCAGATAAAAATTCAACTGAGGATGCCCTTATAATTGGGGAATCGCAATAATTTTGCTACAGAACATATGTAGAAAGAGTTTTTTATGTCATAGGAGACCATAATGAAGGGATTTGGGTACATGATAGAGGGTTCAAATTTCTTTATCCTTTAAAAAAAGATTTAAATATTCAAGTCATAATTTTTTGTAATGTGCATCATGTTACTTCATGTAATTATCTATTCAGTGTTCTATTTTTGTAAAATAAATTAAATATCAAACCACTTCTATATAAAATGACTTTTTCACATGTTGTTGCTCCCAATCTTGAAGAACAATATGTCTCTTAAGATGTTATTTGTCCTTGTGAAGAGAAAAAAACCTTATGCACATAACAATACTACCACTCAATAAGAACAACAGGTTTCTCAACATGTTTTTTCTCCCAGTGTAGAGGTGCAACAACATTCTGCATATGCTGATGCTACCACTCTAGAGGAACAACATATTGACAATGTTTAATCTGGTGAAATGGTAGGTGATAAGGGAATGGTAATTTATAAATAATTGTATCATTGTAGTTTTTTGGTTTTAGAAAAAACATAAATGGGAATAGAAATGGAATCAAATTCTATGTTCGACAGAATGAATGGGGCTAACATGTTAGCCACAACAAGGCCATGTTCAGTAGTAACATTGGAATCATCACTTGTTAAAATGTACCGATTTATGTAGATTAGTTGAACAATGTTATTCCCACACTAAATACAATGATGTGGGAAGAAATTTCAGTAAAATTATGATATCATTTCATTATTATAATATAAAAAAATAATTAAACATTGACTTACTATTCCTCATCCCAACCAAATTATATTTATAGTAGACGATTACAATAATAAATGTGTATTAATTCTTACTAGAAGGATTGGCATAGTATTCCAAAAAATTATAATGATATTTCACCTTAAAGATGCTGAAGGGAGAATAAAGATGCACCCACCACATATGTATGCACACCTAATAACCCAAGAATCCATGGATGCATTTACTAGGAATCATATGGATGTGTCTCTTTAGGTACGTTGTGGTTGGTAATAAATTTTCTGACAATATGTGTATTGATCACATTGATTGAGAATTTTTTATTTATAAAATAGAAAATAAGTACTTCAAATAAGGAACAAGCAAAAAATCCAATTTACCCCTATCGTAAAGTAGGAATAGAGTATGCTTCACTTGAAAAAAAAATTGGTATGTTTTTTAAATCTACCATAATACTTTTATTTGACATGAAACCACAACATAATTTTTTCCCATTTTTATATGAATATTGATGAATCTAAATCCACATACACTTCCATCCCACACCGTGTGATGTGTAAGGACATGATAGTAAATAAATTTGGGATACTAATCAATGAATAAACACAAAAAGTGTGGTAAGTAGTTGAAATTATGACATAAAAATTTTTCCTTTAAATTTCTATTTCATAACAATGATTTCATATTTTTTTATATTTTTTATCTAAAATTGACACTGGAATCATCAAAACCTATTCTAGATGAACACATACTATCAGTATCCTTGAAGTGACCAGAACAGTATGCCTACATCAGAGGTGCAGGTTTTGGGGTGATACCCATAACATATTTTGAAAAAAAAACTAGAGGAGGATAATGATAAAGAAATTATAGATATAAAATAAATATTATCTGCACTTGAAGAAAAATTTCATTAGCATGATGAGTTTCTATAAAATTTTATAGGGGAAGAAAAGAGAATAAAAAACTCAAACACAACCATTACATAAAGATCCCACCCCACCCCACCATCTTTGAGGCGATCTATTCCCCTTGAAGTTATGTCTTAGTCAATGTAATCAATATTCTAATAATTTTTCTATGAAATTCAAATCAAATAGACACTAATAACATTACGGTATTGATGTTCTAAAGGTTGAAAATGATTGTGATTTATATCTATTAATAGCCACCGATTTCCTTGTAGTGAGGGATACAATGTTGAACATCCAATACGACATGCTAAATAATAGCTTACTTCCAACAAGCCATGTGAGAGTGGTGATTAGCATAGCTCATGAACCATGAATTGAGCTACATGTTACACTTGATGTTGAATATATTCATAATTTTGATGAAGTTGTTGGAACATTCATCACATGGCCCTCAAATATTATAAAAAAATGTCAAAAATGAGGTATTAATTTCCAATTTACTTTTCATGTTAAAACATAAACAATTTCTGAAAAAATGTCTAAAATGTTGAATGTTATTACAAATAGACAAAGGGAAGGAATCTAATGGAAGGTAAACTCAAAATCATATCAATAATCAACCAAATAATCAAAAATAACATTATAAATAACCTTTACCCTTCCTGTTCAATATCTATAGTTACTAACATTGAAGGTTAATGAGGATAAAATATTAAAAAATGGTAGATATCACATAGTTTATGTTGAATGACAATTGTATTGAGAGGAAGGTACTAACAACATTACTTTTGGGAATGTAAATGAAATCCTAAACTATGAATTCTTAGGAGACTTAGTTGTAAATGTATACATGATGTATGTTTTCATGAATTAGTTTTTGAAAGGATAATATACATTGTTAATTATGACTTAATACATTTCATATTTTTTGTAGGAATATATATCAATACATATTGAAGGGATTTCCCATTATTTGTTTTTGACTTGTTAGTCCTCACACCACCTCTATAGAACAAAAAAATTGAATCCAAAAAAATGGAAGAAATAGTTGTATACATAGCCAAAAAAGTTGAAAGAAATATTGGGGATGAAGTACTCTCTTTAATACCACTGATCTAGTTGTAAAACTCTAATATTTAATCATATCAAATATATTTTCATTTAATTTATTACTCAATCCTTTTTCTGTTTTTGGGAAACAATGGATTATCATTTTCATCAATTTGGATACTCAAAATATTTATTTCCCAGATTCACTACATGGATACCCAACAAAACTGACCATAGATGATGTCTTTTATCAATTATTAATACACTACATCCAGAATTTTAGAACTAAAAGTTAAGTTATATAATTTGTATTATTTTTTATTGAGAATTCTGTTATGATAGGGTGGTGGATAAATATCTTCAAAATCATGTCTTGAGGACTATCATTGCATACAAGGACCCATACAGGTATCACAACTGGGTAAGTATCACATTATATATAAAAACTTCACAATCCAAAAACATATAAAATATATATATATATATATATTTAAATGTTTCTACAATTTCTAGTACAAAAAAATGGAAAATATTGTGGTTATTATGTATGTAAATTGACGAGAGAGATCATATTACATCAACATACTAGCATCCAAAAGAGTTTTTTTTTAGATAATAATTATTTCTTTTAATATATTTATTAATTGTGTATATATATTTTTCTAGTACTAATATTACTATTGAAAATACTTGTATTTATAAGACAATATATATTTTCTTAGATTCAAATGGGAAGTACAACTAATTGCAGAATGTACACAAATAACATGAATATGAGACTTCCATAGAAGTAACAAATTGTTTCAAATTTGTGTTTAATTTAGTTCTTTTTATTATTAATCACAAAAAATACTTTCTTATATATGGGGATTACATTGTTTGAGTATTTCTAGTTTGTTTAAAGCTACTTATGATCATGAGATATTGGACTTCAAGGATGAAATTGAGATAATGAGAACAAGGAAATGGGTAAAGAATGTATAAAATCATCATGAAAGGGTTAATTCTTACTACTTATATAATTTTTTTCTTATAATTTTATCTATTATTTTTATTTTATTTATCTAATAATTTTTTTCTAATACTTATTTAGTAGTTTTCACAGATCATTTTGGAAGTCATATTATTCTTTCAACTACAAGCCACAAAAGAGATAACAAGTTCCTTTCATGAAATGTTACAAAGCATTCCATTTATTTTCTTTGTCAACCTATTGAAACTCCATATTCATTTGATGTTCTTCATTGAAAAAAATTTCTCATTATTGAAAACCAAAAGAGTGGAGGAAGCTCTTATGCCTATTGGGGTGACTTCTCATGATATAATGTGAAGAGGGGTTTTCTCTACTCTTATGGTTCCCAACAACAATAAAGGTTTTGTAGCTAAGAACATTGAATCAATTTTTAGTGTTTATAGTTAAATAATGAAAGAAAATGGAAATCATGGTACCATTGGCAATTATGATTGTTTTTAAACTTTGGGTTATGTAGTAATCGGAGGTACCTCAATCTGAGAAATGGAGTCACTAGTAAGACTCTAGGTGCATCTATTTATAAAAAATTGACATTAATTTTAGTAAAATAGAAAATTGACATAATAAAAACTGATAAAATGAATTCATATTGTTTTGATACTATATAAAAATGATCCTTATGTAATTTTGGTGGTGTGGTATTCTTTTGAACCTCAAACTAATGCAGAGTATGACAGGTATTACTCATAGTGTTCATTATCAGTTGAAAATATACTTTCTAGATCAAAATGTGTCACTCACTAATAACCGAGAAAATGAAATCAAGTTTTAATGATAATTTTGGAAATATATTAATAAATAATTTTTGACATGTAGGAATCTATCCCATGTCCTACCAAAACATGATGTGGCTGGTATGAATTAACTTTTGTGTTTACAGATAAAAATGACATTTTAGTAAAAAAAATTAGTGGCATACTAAAAACCAAGGAAACACATTTGGATTGTTTTGATACTATATTAAAATGGTCCATGAGTCATTTGGGATGTGTAAGAATAAGATGAACCTCATTACAATGTACTGTGTGATCAGTATGACTCTAAGTGTGTCTTTTTATTTAAAATTAACATCAATTTTCATTAAAAGAACAAATGAACTACTCAAATCCAAGTAACTTCATTCGGATTGTTTTGATACATTAGGGAAAATGATTCATAAGTCATTTAAGATGTTTAAGAATTATTTGCACCTCAATCCAACCCACGGGGTGACTATTATGACTTTACGTGTGTCTTTTTATTTAAAAATGACATCAATTTTAGTAAAATGGACAACTGACCTACTAAAATCAGAGAAAATACATTTTTATTGTTTTTATACTTTATTAAAATGATCCATACGTCATTTTTGATGTGTAGGAATCAACTTCACCACAATTTGATGCATGGTGTGACCAATATGACTCCATGCATGCCTTTTTTATTTTAAATTGAAATTAATTGTAGAAAACAGAAATATTTTTTTATTGAAAACTGATCAAATTCAGTAAGAATTTTATAATACTTTAGGAAAATTATCAATTATTCATATTATACATTTAGGAATCAGTTGAACCTAAATCCGACACATGGTGTAACTGATATGACTCCAAGTGTGTCTTTTTATTTAAAATTGACATCAATTTTAGTAAAAAGGATAATTGATCTACTGAAAACCAAGAAAACACATTCATATTGTTTTAATTATTTAATAAAATGATCCATAATAAATTTTAGACATGTAGGAATCATAAACACCTCAATCGAATGCATGGTGTGATGCGTATGACTCATAGTGCTTCTTTTTATTTAAAATTGACATGTATTTTAGTAAAAAGGTTGACTCGCCTACTCAAAACTAATAAAATATGTTTGTATTATTTTCATGATTTAGGAAAAATATCCATAATTCATTACAGATGTGTAAGAATCATACATATCTTAGTACGATTCACAATGTGACTGATTTGACTCCCAGTGCTTCTTTTTATTTTAAATTGACATTATTTTGAGCGTAAGGAACAAGTGATATACTGAAAACTAACAAATGCATTTATATTTTCTTAATACACTATGTAAATGTTCCATGATTCATTTTTGATGTGTTGTAATCATGCACACCTCAATTTGATGCTCAGTGTGACTGATATGACTCTAAGTGCATCTGTTTATTTTAAAATTGATAATAATTTTAGTAAAAAGGGACATCTAAACAACTCAAAATAGAGAAAATGTATTCAGATTGTTCTGATTTTTTAGTAATTATTTGAATATCATTTTTATTGTTTCGGTAATTATGGAACTGAAATCTGACACACAGTATAGGCATATTTTTGTTATAAAATGACAATAATTTTTTTAAAAGGAACACGCACTGTAATGAAAAACAAGAAAACAAATTTGGATTGATTTGATACTTTAGGAAAAATATCCATGAGTCATTTGGGTCATGTATTAATTATTCATACCTCAATCTAATTCATGCTGTGAGTGGTATGACTTCAAGTGAATTTATTATTTAAAATTTACATCAATTTTACTAAAAAGGAAGATTGATCCACAGAAAACTGAGAAAACATATTCGTATTGCTTTAATAAATTAGGAAGACATTCTATATGTCATTTGAGACATGTAGGAATCAGGCTCAGTTCACTATGGAACATTCATATTGTTATTATATGTTAGGTAAACATTCCATGAGTCGTTTTTAATATGTAGGAATCACTATGACCTTAACATGTCACATGGTGTGGAAATTATAACTCAAATTTTATGTTATCAATTTAAAATTGAAATTTTAGTTCAAATCACGTTTCATCCACTAAAAAAATATAACTCTCTTATATTTTATTTATAATTTAATAAAATATTTAAAAAGTCATTTGTGACATGTAGGAAGCAGTCTCACATCAAACCGACCCACGATGTAACCAGTAGGACTCAAAGTGTGTGTTTATATTTGGAAATGACATTTTAGTATAAAACACAAGTTGCATACAAAAAACCATGAAAATGAATTCCTATTGTGTTGATACTTTATGAAAACGGTCCATAAGTAATTTGGGACATATAGGAATCAACCACACCTCAATCCCATACAAGGTGTGATCAGCGTAACTCCATGTGTCATTATTTAAAATTGACATTAATTTCATTAAAAAATAAAAATTGACATACTAAAAACAAATCAAATGTAATTGAATTGTTTTTATACTTTAGTAAAATGATCCATACATAATTTTTTCCATGTTGGAATCCACTACACCTCAATACAATGAATGGTGTGACCAGTATAAATCTAAGTGTTTTATTTTATTTAAAATTGACATTTATTAATGTATTCTTTCATATTAATGTCTAATTTATTTCTATATAATATTACTAACATAAGATTTGTTTTCTTATATAGGTGGTTTTTTTATTGGGTTGAGGTTATTTTTTCAATAATGGATACCATGGGTAGACCTTTTTGAGAGGGGATAACGGGTGCCAAGGACGATGAAACATTAATTTTTTTAAATGTTTTCGCATAATAATTATATATATAATTATACAAAACATTGTTTGAAATTTATATAGTAATATTTTCTGTATTTATGATGTAAATTTTTTTCAAAAAAAATTATATATTTTGTGTACAAGTCATAGGTTTTTTCAATGTGATGTTATAAAAAAATAATAGTTTAGCATATATGGCCTTTATCAGTGCTAAACTAGCACAGATAAAGGGAACCCTAATTAACAACATTGATATTAATTGTGCTTTTTAGCGATGTCAAATTCATTTTTGTGCACTAGTAATGGGAATATCTATAGTAGTTTCATGGGGCATAATAGTGCAGACGTTTATGGATTCATTAAAGCTTAGCTAAAATTTTATATTTTGTGCATGTATTATACTAGAGACATCAAATGTATGTTTTTTTATTTCATAATCTCTTTTAGTTTTTTACTATATGCAATTACTCCTATTTTTTTCGTATAATACATACATTTCACACTATTTACAACAACATCATCCATATTCATTGAAAAAAATCATACTTTCACATCTCTTTAAATTAATTGTGCCAATATATTTAAAATATATATATCTTTTTTTTAAATTGAAATTTAATATCAATAATTTTATTTCTGTATTTGTTGGTGCCAAAATATTGCCCGAAAGGAAGGAGCGAAAAGGAAGCCCCGCATGCTGCCTCGCGAAGCACCGACATAAAGCACCCCCCCAGGCATCGCGGTCCTGCGAAGCACCGGAGGCGGGACCTCTCCGCGAATGGCCTGACGTTCGTGAACCCGCTGCGAAGCACCGGAGGCGGGACCTCTCCACGAACGGCCTGAGGTTCGCGAGCCCGCCGCGAAGCACCGGAGGCGGGACCTCTCCGAGAACGGCCTGACATTCGCGAACCCGCCGCGAAGCACTGGAGGCGGGACCTCTCCGCGAATGGCCTGACGTTCGTGAACCCGCCGTGAAGCACTGGAGGCGGTACCTCTCCACGAACAGCCTGACGTTCGTGAACCCGCCGCGAAGCACCGGAGGCGGTACCTCTCCGCGAACGACCTGACGTTCGCGAACCGGCCGCGAAGCAACCACCGCCCTTTCACGTCGTGTGAGTTATGCTTCGCGGTGCCCCTTGCCTATAAATACTGGGCTCCCCCTGATTCTAGGATACGGACAATCTGACCTTTTGACTTCTCAATTCCAGAATCGCGAAGCACCCTTCGCCCCTGGAATCATGAGCTCCGCAAGGTACTTCTACTTCGCGTGACGCCTTCGCTTTGCCTCGTTTTGAGCCCCTCTTCCGAGAGGGATTCCCTTCGCGAATCTCAAGGGCATTCGCGAAGGAGGGGGATTCACAAGGGAACCCGGGCAGCCGCGGAGCATTTATGCTTTGCGAAACACCCATCTTGGACTAGTGATCCCCATGCTAAGGCAGGATTTCTCCACATCGCAAAGCACACTGCCTCGCGGCACCTTACTTTGCGAGGCACCCCCTCTTCGTGAGGCAGTGATCTGCGGGGACTATTCCACTCCGCGAAGCACTCTCCATTCACACCTCTTCCCCAGGCTAACGCCAAGGCACTTCACTTCGCGAAGCACACAGCCTCGCGACCCCTTGCTTTGCGAGGCACCTTTGCTTCGCGAGGCAGTGCTCCACGGATATTGTTCCACTTCGAGAAGCACCCCCTATCCACACCTTTCCCCATGCTAAGGCCAAGGCACTCCACTTCGCGGAGCACACTCCTCTGCTTGGAAATTCCTTTTCCCGTGCGACTCTCCAGGTTTGCACTATGTGATTTCAAAGTCCCACGGGCAAAATCAACCTTAGCGTTGCTTCGCCTAATGCTTCTTCTCATAGGCACTCTAATGGATATCGCTTCTTCACATAGCCACTCTAACGTGGACCCCTCGATGGTTCGCTCTATGACCCCCCTTGACCAAGGCCTTACTGGTACCTTCCCACCCCCAATGAGCAAAGGGTACCAATCATATAAGTCCTAGGGGTGCAGAGTAAACCCACCTCGTCCGAGCTGTAGGACGTTAAACAGCCAAGCGCCACGTCCTCAACACATGACGTTAAACTGTGACCTGACCCCATACCCCACACATAGGTTCCCCCTAGCTCGGACATTCTTTACACCACTCGTCTCCACGGGAATGGGATCACCCCCTCCACAAGGGATGATATCCTCCTTCTCGGAGTAGCGTATGTCCATAGGAGAAGGGAAACCACCTCGGTGGAGGCCCATAACCTTTCTTGCAAGAGGCAGCACCCCCGTTCCTCCTCACTTCCTCGGCGCCAAAGCCAGCCAAGGACGTGATGGGGAACGGTGCTCCTCCTTTCATCTTTGGTCCCCGAGGCTAGCGGAGGGCACGATGGGGAATGAGGCCCCTCCTTTATTCAGTCCCAAATCCCTCTCCCGCTGCGCTTTTTCGCCCTCGGGCCTCCATCCTGGAGTAAGTCCCAACACCATGGGCTGCCTAACAGGTAAGCCCCTCTTCACTAATCACGGACGCACCCTTCGCGACGTGATTGTCAGGTCCTTGCTGCCTCTTTATTCTCACACCGAGCATGACTCACGTGGGCTTAGAGTAAGCATTGGCCATGAAAATGCCCTCGTCTAACATGACGTTAAACTGTTCCCCCTTGTCCCGCATGACATTAAACTGCACACCCATTTGAACTATGAGGTCTTTGATCCATGTCAAGGCATGGTACGTAGGAAGCCTCCTTGAGGTTCAAGCACACCCGTCATTTCTTCATGTCGGGTTCCATCCTCATCCAGCATGACGTTAAACTGCATTCCGGTCCAGCGGTAACCCGTTGTGACCATTCCGAACTACGACGACTTTGATCCATGTCAAGGCGTGGTACTTAGTAAGCCTTCACGAGGTTCAATCCCACCACTAGTGGACCCCCGGGTCTACATTCATGTCGGTTCACTGATGAAACCCTCCGAACTACAAGGTCTTTGATCCATGTCAAGGCATGGTACGTAGGAAGCCTCCCTGAGGTTCAAGACCACCCATCATTTATTCACGTCGAGTTTACCCTCATCCAGCAAGATGTTAAACTGCATCCCATTCCGACGGAAAGCTGTTGTGACTCACCCATTTGAACTACGAGGTCTTTCATCCATGTTAAGGCATGGTACGTAGGAAGCCTCCCTGAGGTTCAATCCCATCTCCCATCATACCAAGGTCCTTTCTTCACGTCGGTTCGTCGACACCCACCACCAGTGGACCCCCGGGTTCACCCTCATGTCGGTTCGCTGACAACACCCATCGGACCAAGGTACACCTTCATGTCGGTCCACCGGCACCATCCCGAACTACGCAGACTTTGATTCCCTGCCATGGGGATACGTAGGAGGCCTCGTCGAGGCTCAATCCCAACTTCACCATCACCCTTGCGATGGTCCCATTTCATTCCCCCCTCCACTTCATTCATCCATCTATTATCCACCCCGATTCTCACCCGAACCGTCGTATCCCGGCGAGATCATGTCGTTCTGCTCCTCTTCACAACATTCAGGAAGCCGCCTATGGGTTGACCCTGATATCATCATCCCTTCAAGGGAAATTAATCAATTTGATTCACTACATCTAGTGTTTTGACCAGGCCGAACCATCTCCGATGGATGTTAAACTGGCGACCCACCTCGTGATAAACATGAGATAACTGAGGAAAACCTCGGATGGCACGCCTTTGGCATAACCGTCTCCGTTGGACGTTAAACTCGCGGCATACCCTGTGTTAAACACAGGAATCTGAGGAAAACCTCAGGTATATGTCTATGGCATATAATTCCCTGCTCTCGATGTGGTATGCCTCGGGCTTCCACGCCCTCGAGAAGCCCCATGACAAGGGACAAAAGACAGACACGCCAGTTCCCCAGCATCCAGACACGCTACTGATGCCTCGACGTGACTACTCCCCCGACCGAAGGTTGCTGCCCTGGCCGGACCCTTTGGAATGTCCTGACAGAATCAGTGTAATTAACCGGCGTCCATGGAAACATGGTACTGGGAAGAGTTTCACGAACAACGTATTAAATCTATGAGGGAGACCTGGACTAGGTGATGAGTTCCGAGGAGGAATCCACGGAAAGAAGAACCGACATCCCATCATCCTGATTTCAATCAAGGAGAAAACGTCCATGAACAGGGAGAGAATGTCGCCCGCCTTTGGAAAATGGGAATGCGGGGCACAAATGCAGCGCGTCCTCATCCTCCACAGACAGATGCGCGCACCCCGGCGAAAGTGTCGGAAACATAAATGGTGAACCCGATGTGAATATATTCTTCTCAATGTGGAGATTAGTAGCGTTAGAGACACCAGTAGATTGACGTGTCACCGGATCCAGACATCTGGCACCAGGTCCCGCCAAGAAAATGGCAGGCCTGGCGTGAAACTCACCGGAAATTGGGGCAGTGGAACGTGGGGCATTCCGTTCTACAACATGTTGGAGTGGATCCCTCTTACCAACATGGAGAAGGGAATGGAATTGGGGTACTGGTTGTCAAACCTTTTCATCGCAGTGCTGATGAGTTTATCTCTCCATTTCTTAGGAACCAGGTTGCTATTGTGGAGACAAGATCACCACCTGCTCACCTACTCAGGGGCAGGGGCAATACCAGCACAGCCACCCCGCATGGCTTTGCTGCCGCCACGACGGCCTCTACATCCGTGAATACGGGGCGCCCACGTCCCCTCTCCCCGTCAGAGATCATCCAGCGAAGGGTGATCAACAACCTTGTACGCAGGTACGAGGAGGAAGGGGTCATCCCAACTCGGGATATGGCCCGCTTGGACTTGGAGGCATCCAGGCCCCGCCGTCAACGCCGCCCTAACAGGCCGCGTAGGGATCCCCTGCTCCCCACTCCAACGTTCAATCGTTTCGGGAGCCTATCCCCGGAACGCCTCGACGACTCCTCGCCTTACACTGATGAGGCGGGTGATGTCCGGCTCATCCCGCTCAGAGTCCCAATCCAAGGGCTCCAGGAAAGGGCCCCCACCCGGCCGCATAAGCGCCGTCATCCGGCTTCGCAAGAAGAGCAGGTAGGCTATGCCCCTGCACTACCTGCGCTAGCTCGTCTGACCCGGCGTCAGCGTCGGGCCCGAGCTGAGGATGCTCGTCAAGGTGTGTCGACGTCAACAGCTATGGCCCAAGCCACTGCCGACATGCATCATAGAGTTCCTGCATACACTGAGCAGGGGCACCCCTTCACCCGACCGGGATCAAGGCCTCAGCCGCCCCATGGGCAGGCTGGGTTGACTCTCGGGGTCGCAGGCCCGAGCGATGATTTCCGCGAACCAATCCGTAGTAACGTCACTCCATACGGAGGTCCTCTTCGTACCACCATTCCACAGAGCGTGGGCCTTCCCCACTCCGAAGCTCATCACGGAGGTATGCCTCATGCTATCCCCATCCCAAAGGAAGACCTGCTTCGCAGTAGTGACGCTCAGCGCGGAAACCTCTCCCACACCCATTATACAAGGTATGGAGTCCCTCCTCCTTCCCCCAACCACCGATGTGAAGGAACTGTCCATCCGGTCCTTCAACGTAGGGGTCCTCCCTATGTCCTCTCTGCAACTGGCGAAGGACCTCCTCGCCCCGACATTTTGAGAAGTGAGGGTCAGCCTCACTCTGCCTGCACCGTCCATGGAGGTCCTCCCCATGTACCCTTCGACATTTGCCTTGGTGCCCCTCACTCCCCGGCCACCTCGAGCGGGGGACCTCTCCGCCACGGCGCCAGCGCCGCCCCAACACTACATGTTGGGAATCAACCTTGTCCCAAAGAGCCACCCCGGGGTAGAAAAGCGGGTCGTCGCCGCCACAAGAAGAGTCCTCGGAAGGCCCGGGTGGAGGTCAGACCTGCCCGTTTCTCGGATCCTGAAGCAGAATGTGACTCAGCGAGGGAACCTTCTCCCCTCTCCTCCATGTCAAGAACTGGGGTAGGAACCAGGCGCGTCAGCCTCATTCTCTCGGAATTCGAGGTCCACCGGATTCCCGCCTCCCTCCCCAGGTACATCTAGGGGGAAGAAATCATGGAAATTCCATAGGTCCTGACTGTGCAGTCTCCACCGTCATCACCAGAAGCACCCTCTACCTCTACCAGAGATCACGGGGAGCTGTTTTGGGGACCAAAAACGGCAGAGCAACAGCATAACCCATCACCGGTGACCGCGAATCCTGCACCTGAAGATGTGGCTATCAGCCCGTCGTATCGTGATATCGTGTTCAGGTCACCTCACTCTTCATAGGATGGCCTGGAATTCGGTGTTCAGTCAGCCCGTTCACCATATTCTCTGCCGCCAAGTTTTCTGTCCCAGCGGTCTGCCTCGGTACTGCTACCAGTCTCTCAGCCGCCTCTGGTTGATGTGTGGGGCAATATAGGGCTAGATCCCGAGTCCGAACCCAGGAGCTTCTGGAGCATTCTCGCAGCAGATCACTTCCCGGAGAAGTTCTGGATGATGGCGGCGCCGAACTTTCACGCACCAGAGTCCCTTACCTTAGAAGAAGTAGGGTGCTTTTGCTGAACCCTATAGGCGACACACTTCCGCCTTCATTATGAGCGGGTGATATACCCCAAAAGTCGAGAGCACTTTAAGGAAATTGGCGAACAATGCCGCCTAATCGATTTGGCCACACTCCCTGTGGCCCAGCACCCTGAGTCATCGGGCCTTCAGAGCACCCTTCAACGAAAATGCGTCTAGAGTTACAAAGTACTCCGCAGAGTCATCAGGGAAGCTACCCCCCATGTGCAAGTCCATGGATGGAGACACTATGCCGCCCTCCTCTTCAGCCCTATCCGACGACATCCTGATTCGTTATGCGACATCGAGGACATGCCCTCGAGAGGGGTCGCAGTCCACATGGCCAATGTAGGAGACAAGGAAGACGATCTTGAATTTATCGATGGGGACCTACCCTCCGAGGGCGTACCACCACTGCTAGACCCATCAGGGAGGGTTACCCGTTAGCAGAGGAACCTTCTAGGCCTCCATGTACCCACCGAGTCGCTGGTACTCAGTCGGAATGTCAGTAAGGGTAACGAGCATGTCGAAACTGTCAAACACTCCGACCTGTCCGCCTCTGTACAAAATACGGACGAAGATCCTGAGAAGGCCACATTATGCCAGCAGTTTGCTAAGCAGAAGAGGATGGTTGACGAACTCTTGGCCGAGCGTGCTGTAGAGCGGCGACCTGACTATGGTAATCCCAAGCCGGGGCAATAGGGGCAGGAATAATTTCCCCCCGGTGAGGCGCCTCCGAGCAACCCCGATCAGGCTACAACCGCAGACTGGGAAAAAGCCGGAATTCACGGCAAGAGGGCGCGATACATCTCGCCAAACCCTCCTAAACGACAGGGCAATCTGCAAAACCCAGTCCGGGTTCCCCCAGTCGCCCCACAGGCCATTCCTCCAGTCGCTCCACGAGCCACTGAGGTTAATTACCATGTCGAAGAACCTAGAAACTCACTTGTGATTAGGGATCCCCGTCAAGACAGGGACCCCCACCCGAATGATCTTATAGTGGTTCTCATCGCCCGCCTCGAAGCGTTGGAAACATGGTAGGTGGCAGTCCCACTGGATGGAAAGCCATATCCCGCGTGGGTGGATGATATACCCGCACCCCCAGGTTTTGGGAATCCCACTTTCTCGCCCTTCAACGGGACAGGGGACCCGCCACAGCATTTGGGCCACTTTTTTTCCAGGTGTGGCCCCATGCTGGGAACTCCGGCCCAGCAAGAAGCCGCCAAGCTCCGGTGTTTCGTGCAGACATTAGAAGGTCCCGCATTCGTTTGGTATAGCCAGCTCCCTATCGGATCGGTGACCGGTTGGGAGGATCTCCACTGGCAGTTTCTATACCAGTTCAGCTGCACCACGTGGAAGACTAGTATTGCAGACCTATTCAAGTGCAAGCAAAGGCTTGATGAGCGAGTCGCAGATTTCATCGCTCGGTGGAAGGGACTTACCTACTCCCTCGATATGCTACTGAACCAGGATAAATTACTAATGATGTGTGTGGGGAATGTTAAAACGGAGCTGGTACCTTCCCTGATTACCCAGAACTACCCTGGAGGGTTCTGGGACTTCTCAGATAAGGCTCAGCGCCTTGAGGAGGCTCTGTAGCAGGCTAGTCAGGCACGTTCGTTGCCCCCTATGATCCCAGCTAGGAGGACTGCCAGAGCCGAACCCGCCGTGGTGGCCCAAATAGAAGCCCCCAGACAGATGGAATTACTGCCAGCAGCACCAGCCCTGCAACCCCGCAGAGGTCCTCCACCTCAAGCGCAGGCTCCTGCCCAGCAGCGACCGCCTCCGAATCGACAAGTTCCCCCGCGCAATGCGCCACCCCCGCCTAGGCGAGACGATTAGGCATCGTCTCCTCGGCAGGCCCCTCCGGCCCCTCGTCAGGGTCAGGCCCCCAGGGCCCCCTATCTGGAAAGAAGGCACTCGACTTATTCAATGAACGAAAATCAGGTCCCTGGTTACTTCCGAAGTGCTCTAGAGCAAGGGATTGTGCGCCTGCCCGAGTGTAGAAGGCCGACAGAGGCGAATCTCATCGATCACCCCAACTATTGTCCTTACCATTGGATTTTGGGGCACACCCTCAAGAAATGCTATGTGTTTAAAGACTGGCTTCAAGGCCAGGTCAATAACAACATAGTCAGGTTGGGCCCGGAACCAACAAAGGTAGCTGGTGTCTTTGCAGGGTCAGAGATTGGTAGTGATAGCGAAGGCGAATGGCAGAAGGTTCCCAGTTGTGGGTCCCATAAATACGATGACTGGATGGCTCAAAAAACCATCACCCGTGCCCGCGGTATCATCTGAGCACGCCTGAAGCAGCTGGAACCTTCATAGGAAGAAGCCAGTACCTCTGCATCGCCTTCACAGTCGACCTCTTCCCAAAAGGGGAAGCAGTGATGACGCAAGAAAAAACAACGTGCTCCACCAGTGTCATCTTCATCCCACACTCTTGGAGAATTTATGCCCCCCAAAATGGGGATTCCTCCGAAAATACGCCTGGTAGTAGATGACTCATCAAGCGACAGCCAGGGGTATGCTTCGGTCAACACCGTGGAGCTGGTAAATCCCTATATGACCCCCAACGAGGGGGAATGCTAGGCGACCCCCCCCCCCTAACGTTTCCAGCCGGCATCAATGTCGGAGGAACCACAACCAGGCTGGTCACCGAGGCACATCAACGGGCACTTTCAGTCAATATGTACATGCTACTGAAACTAGACAGCAGGCTCAGCGTAGATCTCAGCACGAGCAACTCCATCTAACGCCCTCAGTTCTACCTCCACCACCATTTGTGCTACTGGATCAGAAAGATCTGCCTCGTTTGTATCACAGCCAGTCATGCCCAGCTACAGGCCAGTCTCCGCTGTCCAGCCCTGGTCCGATAACTACTCTCCAGGCTTCAACTAGTAGGAAAGGGGATATGCCTTTCACTAGACAAACGACTGTTCAACCAGCAGGACCCGCTATGCCTCCAACTACAGAACGACCTCGTGTAAGTAGAGGCTCACGTTTGGCACGAAGGTGTGATGTCCTGAAGTACCTGGCCAGAATTCCAGCAAGGCTTTCTATCCTTGAGGCCCTTTTCCTATTGTTTGAAATGTGCGAGGCTCTTTCCGAAGCCCTAAGGAGCCCCCTCCAGTTTGAGACGGAGGTGGCAGCCGTAGAAGACTTCCATGCCGAGGCAATCGAGAACACCGAATGTCAGGCGGTTATCTCATTCTCCGGTGAAGATGAGGACCATACTATACAGGGGAATATTCGCCCACTATACATCACTGGCCACTTCAATGGCATGGAAGTCCGTCGCTGCCTCATTGACACGGGTTCTGGGATCAAACTAATCCCGACTCAGACACTAAGAAAGATGGGTCTATCTGAAGATGATTTAACTCCCTCTGATCTCAGAATCCAGGGATACGACAGGACCGAGCAAACCCCAGTTGGCAAGATCCGCCTGAAGACTCAGTTTGGTGGCTTAATTGCCAGCACTGAGTTCATGGTCGTCTCTCAGGACACCGCTTACAACATGTTGAAGGGGTGGCCATGTCTCTATCTGCACATTGTAGTCCCTTCGTCGTATCACCAGTGCCTCAAATACTCCCTCAATGGTCGAGTAGGCGTGCTCCAAGAAGATGCGTCTCCTTTCGCCTCTTCTGAGGCCCGCTATCTGGATGCTGATTATTACAAGAGTAAGGATAAGAAAATCCTAGTAAGTGAGGATAAACTAGCCCAGTCACAAGTGATCCTTGGGCAAGCATGGATGACACCTACATCCTCCCGATCCACCGATTGGAGGCCACGACCCCCGACATGGGGCAATGTTTTGTCATTTCAAGTATGAAAGGAAGGAATGCTCCCATGTCTAAGAGGCGGCGGAAAATCACATCGTAATCCTACACCAACCAGGCTCAGGTGATCCCGTAGCCACCTACCCCTATGCGGTATCGGGATGTCAAGATCATGACAACGGCAGTACGTCATACGAGTTTCTTCCCCCGGGCTCGAATCAACCGACTAAGGCCGACGCGTCACTAGTGCTTTGATATCATCAAACATGGCCCCTTTGGCTGAAGGCCAGATGGGATAGGATCGACTGCCTTCATTACCATGATCTCAATGGCGAGCGAGCCTCCTGATATGATGACCACTGCTTCCCAAGCCAGCACCAGCTGCCCCTCAGGATTTGACAGCCCAGAAGTACCTCCCATTGCGGGGAATCCCCCCACGGGTGGAGAGGAAGACCTGGAGTATGCTCCCCCCTCCTTTGAGGAAGGATCCTCTACCACGGTTGATGAACTGGTACAGGTGAACCCTAGTATCGAGGCAGATCTGAGAACTACATTGATCAGTGCGGACATGTCTCCCGAGGAGCCGCAGCAGTACGTAGACTTTCTCAAACAGCACTGTGACGTGTTTGCCTGGAGTTACGGTGAGATCCCAGGACTAGATCCTCAAGTAGTCGTTCACCGTCTAGGCCTCCCGGCAAACCATCATGGGTTCAAGCAGCCTCCCAGGAAGATGCACCCTTCTCATGGTGCTATGGTTGAAGCCGAAGTTGACAATATTATCAAATACAACTTCGTTAAGGAAGTCTAGTACCCCAAGTGGCTTGCTAACATTGTGCCAGTCAGGAAGAAGAATTGGCAGATCAGAGTCTTTATTGACTTTCGCGACCTTAATTGCCACTGCCCAAAGGATGACTTCCCCCTCCCGGTGACTGAGTTGTTGATTGACGCTACGGTTGGGTTCCAAGCTCTCTCTTTCATGGATGGGTATTCCGGGTACAAGCAGATCCGAATGGCCATCGAGGATGAGGAATCCACTACCTTCAGAGCTCCCCAAGGTACCTTTTGCTACCATGTTATGCCCTTCGGTTTGAAAAATGCAGGTTCCACTTATCAGAGATCCATGCATCACATATTCAAGCCAATTCTCAGGATGCTGGTGGAATGCTACGTAGATGACCTAGTGGTCAAGTCATTCCAACGCTAGGACCATCTCAAAGACCTTGAGAAAGTGTTTGGTTTCCTCCGTTCCCGTCACCTGAAGATGAACCCATTGAAGTGTGCCTTCGGGGTTACCTCTGGGAAGTTTCTTAGCTTTGTTGTTAGATACCAAGGCATTGAAATCGACCCAGAGAAGATCAAGGCTATCAGCCAAATGCCTCCCCCGAGCAATATTTGGGAACTTCGAGGTCTCCAAGGCCACTTAGGATATATACGCTGATTTATCACGAATCTAGCCAGCAAGTGTAAGCCCTTTTCCCGGCTCATGAACAAAGGCGCCGCTTATGAATGGGATGAAGAGTGTCGGACCACCTTCGAGGAAATCAAGCAGTATCTGATACAGCGTCCGGTTAGGATGCCACCTATTTCTGGAAAGCCGCTGGTCCTTTACGTGACTGCCCTAGAACGGTCCCTCGGTGAACTTCTCACCCAAAAGAATAACGATGGTACTGAGAATAGTCTCTACTATCTCAGTCGCATGCTTCTCGATACGGAGGTCAGATATTCCCCTATCGAAAAGAGTTGTCTTGTGCTCGTCTTTTCCGTACAGAAGTTGCGGCATTACCTGTAACACCATGAGGTACAATTGGTCTCTTGGGTAGACCCACTGAAGTACATCCTGAACCGCCCCATGTTGACTGGCCAACTAGAGCGGTGGGCAGTGATCCTCCAGCAGTTTGATATCAGGTTTGTACCTCAGAAGGCCATTAAGGGACAGGCATTGGCAGACTTTTTAGCCGCCCACCCAAACTCCGCGGATCAGTCCTCAAACCTAGATTTTCCTGATGAGACGATCCTCTCAGTCGATCATTCCATCCCATGTTGGAAAATTCACATCGATGGTGCCTCCCGGAGCCCCACCGGTAGGAGGCTCAACGATCCTAAGCTCAATAGTGTGGGCCTGGGCATCGTCTTCATTACTCCGGTGCAAGCCGTCCTACCATACTCGTTCCTGTTGTCAGAAGGCTGCACCAATAATGAGGCAGAATACCAGGCTCTCATCACCGGCCTTGAGTTGGCCCTTGATATCGACGTTCCCCATCTACATGTGAAAGGGGATTCCGAGCTGATGATCAAGCAGGTAAATGGCGATTATGTCGTTAGGAAGCCGGAGCTTATGCCATTGCTAGAGTGCACCCTCCGCCTAATGGCCCAGTTCCCCTCTCGGCCAGAGGTCTCCCATGTCCCTCGGTCACAGAACGGTCGAGCTGACACTTTGGCCATCTTAGCTGCATCACTCGCGGAACCCGAGCAAAATGATTTGATCAAACATGTGGCACACCGGAGAGTCATTTCCCCCGTCACCCAAGAGGAAAACGATGGCCTTCAGGTAAGTCATCTCACTGCCAGACCTGCTATGTCAGGGGTCTCGGGTTCGTCGAACACAGTGGCCGAGGACGCTCCCGACTGGAGGGCACCTTTTGTCGAGTATCTCCAAAATGGTTGCCTCCCAGACGGCCGGGCCGAGCGCGAGCGAATCTGACGCCACGCGCTGCAATTTACCCTCCAGAGTGGTCCCATTCTTAAGAAGATCCTCTATAAGCGGAGCTTCGATGGCGTTCTCCTCCATTGCATTCAAGGATTAGAGATTCCTCAAGTTATGCCGGATGTCCACACTAGTTCATGTGGTGCCCATCAAGCCGGGCTGAAACTGTCCCATAAAATTTGGAGGTTGGGATACTTCTGGCCCTCTATGATCCACGATTGTATCGAGTATGCCAAGATATGCCACGCGTGCCAAGTTCACGCCAACTTCCTGCATCAGCCGCCGGAGCCTCTCCACCCCACCAAGTACTCTTGCACATTTGCGGTATGGGGACTTCATGTAGTGGGACCATATCCACCGGCAATAGCTCACTAGTGTAGGTTCATCCTGACGGCTACAGATTTCTTTTCCAAGTGGGAAGAGGCAGTTCCACTCAAAGAGGTCAAGGCCCGTTCCATCGTCGACTTTGTGAGCTCCAATATTATCCACCAGTTCGGGGTCCCTCACGTCATCCTCACCAATAACGGCGCCAACTTCCGAGCAGCTGAGCTGAATAAATTGTATTCCAAGTACGATATTCATTCGAACCACACCTCCCGCTATCACGCGCAGGAAACGGACATATCGAGGAGTTAAACAAAACCCTCTCTAACATTTTTCAGAAGATGGTTGGCCAGAACAAGAAAAGATGGCCGGAAAAGCTCTCCAACTCCCTTTGGGATTATCAGACGACGACTCGCAACTCTACCCAGGTGACCTCATATTCCCTTGCATATGGGGCTGAGGCCGTCCTACCCATTGAGATCCAGCTGCCATCGTTACGCACTGTAGTCTACGACCAGCAGGCGCCAGATGAGGTGGCCGAAATCCGTCTGGCTGAATTAGAATCACTGGACGAGAACCGGCTTCATGCCCTGCACAATCTGGAAAGACATCAGAATAAGATAGCAAGAGCCTTCAATAAGAAATTTCGCCTCTGTTCCTTTCTACAGGGCGACCTAGTGCTGGCCCTTCAAGCGCCAATGATCCCCGGTAGGAAACCGCCCAAGCTAGAACCCAAGTGGGAAGGACCTTATATTATCCATAAGGTTTACCCCAACGGGACTTACTCCTTGGTGACCACAGATGGTGAGCGCGTAACTCCTCCCACCAATGCCAGGTTCCTCAAGAAATACTTTTCCTGATCCTGTTGGGTCCAGCACGACCCTAAACTGTATGGTCCAGCACGACCTTAAACTGCACCACCATCCTGCAGGACGATAAACTGCCAAGTGGTCCAAGCTCTATGACCTTAAATTAAGATCTCCCCCATCCTTACTGCAAGACGTTAAAATGCAAGTCGGTCAGGCCTCCCTGACCAATGCGCAACTTCGGGCCCCTTGACCTTCGTCGACTCGGACTCTCCTATGGGATTGTACAGTGTGGTGTGAATCCTCATTCACGTTGGGTTACCTGCCGTGCCGTACATGTACCCAGTTGAGACACATTTCTCATCCAGGAAAATGTTGAACTGGCCTTCAAGAACTATGTGTGGCTTGATTCCCATCCTAATGGGATACGTAGGAACGCTTGAATGCATCGTCTTGAGCCCATCCCCAATCTCTTCTCTCCCACTATCCCCCCTGGGAATAGTTTCCTTGGAGGATCCTTGCATAGCGAGGAGTGGGCTTTCTTAGCCCCGCTCGTAGGGCCCCGCTCATACAAGGATATGAAGGGTTACACCATGCGCCCACTCCCATTCTTCTATTCTCCCACGTCCTCACTGCATGACGTTAAACAGCATGGCCTTCAAGAACTACGTATGGCTTGATTCCCATCCTAATGGGATACGTAGGAACGCCCAAACATGTCATCCGTTGGCCCAGCCCAAAAGCCAAAATCTTCCCCTCTGGTCAAGAAATATGACAGGGTGCACACTTTTTCCCCAACTCACATCGAGCAAGCCTCGACCCATCTGCACATCTCTCCTGGAGATGTTCGCCTCTTTCGTGGATAGATACAGCTATGCTTCACCCTCTCCTTGACTGGGATTCCATCATCTTTCAAACCACGAGGGGCCCCCAAGAACGGCCTGGATACTACGCCCAAGGGCTCTCCTACCATTACAGGCCAACGCCCCTGAGGGTTTTGGACAACAAATCAATAAAAAATCCCACGTTGTGAAAACAGTCAGCGGCCGATGCTCATTTGTTGTTCCCACTTCAGGCTAATGCGATATGGAGACTGCGTTTTCTCCACGGTTAACGTTTATCCTCCCCCACCACACCAACCCCGTTAAGCCCAAAATGACGGTCACACGATTCACATCCTTCTCCATTCTCATCATGTCCAGGTGGAGTTTCAAAACTCTTGGTACCATTCCTCCGTGCACATCTGCACGAAAGGGGAATACAACCATGTCAAATGCGTCTTTCGTAGCTCTTCACCGACTCCCCCTAGTTGGATGTTTCGGGTATTTCGATAAGGATCTTCCCCCCTTGTTTCCCACACCGAGTTTATCTCACGTGGGCTTAGGGATCGGGTCGAGGTCTGCGCTTACCTAGAAAGGTGCCATCCATACATGGTCTGAGCTCTATGACCATAAACTAAGATCCTCTCAGAACTACGTTCAGCTTGAATCTCATCCTAATGGGATACGTAGGAATGCTCAGACCCCCTGTCTTTGGGTCTAGCTTGAGTTCAGCTAATTCCCCTCTCTAGTATTGCCTTCAGGACCCCAATTACAGGACTGTGTCGCGTGGTGTGGGATTATGTCCTCATTCACATCAGGTTTTCAATAGTTTCACCACACGCACCCCGTTCTAAGAGTTATCCCTCCTATTCCTTGTCTTGCATGACGTTAAAAGGAACCCTTCAGAACTACGTGTGTCTTGATTCTCGTCTTCATGGGATACGTAGGACCACCTAAATGTATAGACTTCGGGTCCAGCCCCACCTCTTAGAGATCTCCTGATCTCTCGGTCACCTAGGCCCCTTGGCTTGTCCCTCTCTAGGAGGGGGATATAATGGTATGATAAAAGGTTTTTTGGCACTATGCCCCTTTTCCCAAGAATCCGCCATCTCTTGGCCGCCCTCAAGTTGAGTCCCTCGACCCCTTGCAGTGGTTCGCCTATGTGTTAAGAGTACTCTGGTCTAGGACCAAAAGTGTCAGATTCAACTTGGTCAAGTTCCCTCCACTTGTCAAGATTTGTGCTTCCCTTCATTTAGGCATTCATTATCATTCACATCCAAAGGGACCCCCAAGAACGGCCTGGATACTACGCCCAAGGGCTCTCCTACCGTTACGAGCCAACGCCCCTGAGGGTTTCCAGACAACAAATTGATACAAATCCCATGTTGCGAATATGGTCAGCGGTCGATGCTCATTTGTTTGTCCCCATTTCAGGCTAATGCGACGAGATGTTGTGTTGCAAACATGGTCAGAAGTAATCCTTTGTCATCACGCCAGCCCTTCCCGACCATGAATATTGGATACATGATTCACATTATGTTCCACCCCATCGTGTCCAGGTGGAATCTCGAAACTCTTGGCGCTACCCCTCAGTGCATCTTTGCATATCAGGGGGACAAAGCTGCAATACGACGTCCTTCGGGGCTCCCCTGGTCCGAACTCTAAAGACCATGAACTAAGATCTCCCAAGAACTACGTCTGGCTTGATTCCCATCCTCATGGGGTACATAGGAATGCCAAGACCTCATGTCTTTGGGTCCAACTTAAGTTCAGCGTCCTGCCTTCAGGACCCTGACTGCGGGACTGTGTGGTGTGATTTGGACTCCAAGTCCTCATCCACGTCAGTTATGTCATACGACACCATACACCTTACCCGCCTAGCATCGTCTCCACTACGTCTGTGCTGCATGACATTAAAATGCATGCTTGGTCCTATCATACGACCCTAAAACTGTGACATTATCGTCCTGGCCACACGACGAAAAATGAAACTGCATTGTGATGACCTCGTTGTAGAGGACATCACGTTGGGTATTGGTCACGTGCCATGCCATTTGTCAATTCCTATCATGGCTTGATTATTGTGGCGACACCAGGGGTTTCTACCCTAGGCTTGTCACTTCACAAAAAAACCACTCACCGTAAAGGACAAACAAGATTTATCAAATTCTTCTTCTTTTAGTTCAACGTCCACGCCCGCACTCCCCTTTTTCCCTAGCACTGGTACCTTACAATGCCACCTTTCAGAACTACGTATGGCTTGATTCTCATCCTCATGAGATACGTAGGAGCACTCGGGCACTTCCCTATGGGCCCAACCTAACCTTTGTGTTCGGTCCCTCGACTCGAGCATTTCCCCAGAGAGCACATGGTAAGTTGGGCTTAGGTCCTCATTCACATCGAGTTTTGTAACCGCCTTGCCATGTGTCCCTTTCTCCCCTTACCCATTCATGGTCTAAGATCTATGACCTTAAACTAAGACGCTTTCAAGAACTACGTGAGTATTGATTCTCATCCTCATGAGATATGTAGGAGCACCCGGGCACTTCCCCGCGGGCCTAGCCTAACTTTCGCTTTCGGTCCCTTGACCTAAAACCTCTCCCAATGGGGTCGTGTGGTGTAATAAGGGATTATGTCCTCATTTACGTCGGGTTGTTCACCACACCTTACACACCCCCTATTCCCATTCACACCGGGTGTTTGAGTTACTCCACCATGTGCCTCATATGTTTCCTCCCATCCGTGTTCTGAATTCTATGACCCTAAACTATGATCTCCCTATGGGAAAGGACACTACTCCCCCTATATAATACGTCACGTTTTCGTATTCAGATGTGTTTTTACAAAGATCCTGAAGTGTGGTATTTTCATGGGGACATTCCCCTTGTCCCATGACCAAGCTTCGTGATCTAGCTATTTGGATCCTCATCCTCTTCCACATACAAAAGGACCCTCGAACGACATGGATACTAGGCTTAAGGGCTCTCCATGTATGTTGGACCTACGGGCCCTCCAATCATTTCGGGCCAACGTCCCTATGGATCTCTAACAACATTTGTGACATGGTCCCGTGTTTTGAACATGGTCAATGGTCGACCCTCATTTGTCTGTCCCCATTCTAGGCTAATGCGATATGGATACTGCGTTTTCGCCACGGTCAACAGTTATCCTCCATCGTCACGTTGCCATCATCGTGATATGAATCTTGAGCACCATGATTCACACATTTCCACTTCTCCATGTTCAAGTGGAATTCCATCATACTCAGCTCTTTCTCTTCGTGCATCTAGGTGTGCCACATGATTGTGTCAGTGTCATTGGGCTGGTATTCACCGAGCGTCCCTTTGCCCTAACCTACCCCTTCTATGTTGGGAAAGTCCCACCACTACTTCTTGTTTCCCACACCGAGCATGACTCACGTGGGCTTAGTAGTTTTGGCAGGATGTGTACCAACACGGTCAGGCTTCCCAATCATCCCTCATGACGTTAAACTGAGAACTACGTATGGATTAATTCCCATCCTCATGGGGTACGTAGGAATGCCTGACCACTCTGCTTCGGGCCCAGCCTAATCCTCACTCTTGGTCCCTCGACCTGGAGAGTTTCCTCTAGAACTGTGTGGTGTGATTTGGACTCCAAGTCCTCATTCATGTCGATTTCATAACTACCACACCATATTCTCCCTGGGCTCTTCTCTTTCACTCCACGTCCTGTCGTATGACGTTAAACTACAGGAGTCCATATGTCCTCAACACAAGACACTAAACTTTGGTTCCACCCTAAACAAGTTCAGGATGCCCCGTGTTAATCATGGGATGCACCAGAGCCTCTACCAGAGAGGATTTCACCTGCCAGTGTTGGTCTATGACTACACTGTGCTTCCAGAACTATGTATGGCTTGATTCCCATCCTCATGGGATATGTAGAGACACCTAGGCATTTCAACAAGGGTCCAGCCCAGGAATCGAAAAATCCTATTCCTCCCCAGTTTCGGCCCTCTGGCCTGACCCCTCGGGGGGAACTATGTAGCTGCAATTTTGCCCTGAACAAGTTCAGGATGACCCAAGATCCCATTGGGAAGAGACAGACCCCCTCGCCATAGTAATGATCCATGATCAAACCAATGCGCCCATCTGGTGTACTCCCACCACGGTGGTGCAATTAAATGAGTGTTGGATTCTGTTCGGACGAACCATCACTCCATATTCCACGCTTTGCGTGCCCCTTATTCGGACCCTCGTCCCCTTTAATGACTGAAGGGACCCCCTAATGGCCTGGTCTAATGCCGTATCGGCTCACCTACCATCTAGGGCCAACGTCCCGGAAGACTGGTCATGTTTGGAAGGACCCCCTAACAGTATGGATGCTCGACCTAGGGTCTGCCTACTATCTTGGGCCAACGTCCCGAAGGATTGATCGACAACATTTGTGACATGGTCCTGTGTTTCGAAAATGGTCAATGGTCGACCCTCATTTTTTGTCCCCATTTCAGGCTAACGCAGTAAGGATATCGTTTCTCTGCCATGGTTAATGATTGACCTTTATTGTCACACCATCCCCACAGTGTTCCGAATTTTGGGTATCGTGATCCACACTTCCCATTTCCATCTGTTTGGACCGATTTCAGCGCCCCTGGAATTGCACCGTTCGTGCATAGGAGCACTCTAAAGAAACGGTAATTCAGCTGTTCTAAGGACCTCTTTCTCTAGCCAGGCCTCTCCCACCATCCGGAAATCCGGATTGGTTGTCCAAACCCCAGATGCCCGAGGCTTGTTTTCCACTCCCATGTTGAGAGGGACAATGAGGCAACTATCTCCTATTTCTCACATCGGGATTGACCCACGTGAGCTTGGGGAATGAATGTCAGACACCCCACCAATATTATAGGTATGTAATGAACTGATGCAAATAGTGGAAATCGTGCATTCTACAACATTCAAGGAAAAAGAAAATTGAAGCGCGAAAGTACCATTGAAAGGTTTGTAATTTTTTACAGTACCTGGGGGTCGACTCCCCCCATGGATGGGTTGACCGCGTCAAAAGAACGTTGCAGCTCCGCCACCCTTCAGCTTGTGTCTTCCAAGACTTGTTGTTTCCGACTCAACTCCCGCTCCTCCTCAGCAGCGGTGGGACGCAGTCCGTCAGCCTTGGCTCTGGCACTTTCTATGTCAGCTTGAATGGCAGCCATCTTTCCAGAAGCCTGCCTCATATGCTCCTATGCCTCTGCAAACTGGGCCTTCAACCGCGAGATCAGCTCACATTGTGCATTAAGAGAGGCTGAGTGATCATCTGCCCAGGCCTGCAGCTGTTGGACCTCGCTTTCAGCCTCCTGGAGATTCTTGATGTTGGTCGCCTTCCTCCGCTGCCAGCCCACGCTGAGCCCACGATCATAATCCCGGATCTTCTCAGCCATGATATCTCGGACGAGCGCATGAGGACGTTGGGCATCCACTCCCCCAGCACATAGTTCGCGCAGCCGTGAGCGAATTCTGTCCATTTCATTCACCCATAGCATTTGGGGGGTGTCTTTGATGAAGCGTGTGATCAACTTCTAGGACCAGCGGCGGGCTATGCTGCTGTCCTCCTCGTCGGAGGTCATCTCGTCCCATTCTGCACGATTGGCAGGCTCGTACGCAGGATACGCCTGCAGGAAATCCTTGGCAGTATCTACATCTGGTGTTGAATCTGGCACGACATCTGGCGCCGAAGCAGGCGTGATGGGACTTGGGTCGGCCGATTGGTCCTCGTCATCAGACTCCACTTCAATAACCTCAGGCACGACCCTGTTGGTGGCCCCATCAATGATAGTGCATGTAGAAGATCAGGGAGACGGGGGACTATCTCCACCATCACCGGCATGCCCCTAGGGGGAATGCCACCTGATATCCCAACCAGCCTTGCCGCAGCAGCCCATGCCAATCGAAGAACTGTACCACAGAAAAGGACACAAATGTTAATTGGCACCATCTATATGTGACAACAATGAATCCACTAGAGGGAACATATAGAGATCGATCTCCTGGTGCTACCCTTGAGTCGATGATGACGGGACCCCGAGGCGTGGCCCTCCGTATACTATTGGAAGGTCTAGGGATCCCTGAGGAGCCACCTCAGATGCGCTGGTCCCACCAGACGCAGAACTGGATGCAGCAGTAGGCGCAGGTTCTGAAGGTTCTGCGTCATCACCCGCTAAGGGGCGAGAACGAGGCCTGCGTAAGAGTTCCTCCTGCATGGCTCAAATATCGGTGAGAAGTCCATAACGGCCCAAGAACGGTCCATAAGGAAAGAAGTTCGGAATTCTACCTCAAGAGCCTCCGCGAAATCGTTGGAATTTGAGCCTTGATCTCCGACCTTGCCCTACTCCAACGGGCTCCCTCCTCCAGCCTCATCCTCCCGAGAGGAGTCCTCTGATTCCTCCGAGAGGGGGAAGCTCTCCCTCAGATCGGCAGCTGACAACTGTGGGGGGACCGTCCGATCTGATCCAGCAGTACCATCACCCGGTCTGTCATTAGGCGAGGGACACCACTGGAGTGAACATAATCCTCCAGCTCGTCCAAGTATTGCTCTACCTCCACCGGAGATGCCGTGAAACCAGCCCGGACTGGGCCTATGCCCGGTAACTCCATCCCGAGGCGATTTAGATGCGCCCACATCTTAGGTGGACTGAGGAATTGCTGGTTGACATCCCAAATGTCCCAGGCCTCCGGGAAGACGGCATCCTCTGCCATGTCGATGTGACGCAGCCGCTTCCCCGGAGCCTGAGTGGATATCCTACGAAATCCCCTCAGTGGCCGCCCCTCCGGATGGCCCTACTCTTCCGGAATCACCGGATCCACCATTGTTGCCACACCCTCGGCCTGTGCGGGTCCCACCACCATGGCAGCCCCGCCACCGCGAGAAGCCCTTGCTGCCCTCCAACCCCGACCTCGGGATAGAGGAGGCCCACCATCACCAACACGAATAGTTGGCTGCTTCAGCATCTCCCTCAGGTAAGCAGCCTCCCAGCTAATGGCATACTCCCTCAACAATCTGAAAGAAGCTGTGGATGGAGGCAATGCAATCCGCATCTTCCCATGGGAACATGAGCCACAGATGCCTCATCACGCATGGGTGCTCCTCGTGACGCACCTCCCAGTAGACCTGTGGGGTCAACCGTTGGAGGCACCAGAACTGCCTTGCAAAACGATGTGGGGTATACGGTTCACAGAGTAGATCAAGATCCACTTGTGCCACCAAAACTCTGCATCGAAAGGCCAGGAGGTAAGCCCAGTTCTCTTCCGTTCCCCGCCCATCGTCAGTAAGTATCCCCATCGGCAACGAGAAGGGGTGGAAATTAAACTCATCCGCCCTCCACACCCGATTCAGCACCATCGACACAGTTAGTTTGAACGGTAAGCTCCTGACCGCATTCAGGATGGAGGGGCGGAAGTTTGATCTAGGTGGCTAGATAGGGTTTGGATATTCATAGATTCCCCTGATGTGCACCCGAACCCACCCATACAGGAGGTGGAAGGGCCTGCATATCCTCGGCAGCTTCTTGCCCTCGCTAATGTGCCGCAGCATTCTGTATAGCTTGGAAATCATGGGAATCCTCAGATTGACCCGCTACCCCATGGCCAGCATGGACGCCATGATAAATGAGCTGGGCCGTACCCCCATGCTGGTGTCCCTCAATAGTAGGATCCAACCGCAGATGAGAGCCGCAATGAATGCCGCCAGCCTAACTATCGGCTGTTGTTCAGTACTGACATTGAAACCCCACGTCTTCCACTAGCTGTCCTCCAAGACCCACCAGTACAGGTGCTCCTTACCCCATTGGGCCGCCCTTGGACAATTTAGAGGCCTTAGGGGGAACTCTCGATTTTCTGGGAAATTTAGGAAACGCTTGAACCACTTCTTAAAGTGGACATCCCTCACTGCTTCCCTGTCCTTTCCAGGGATGAGTGCCATCAGCACCAATGCCAGTCGTGGAATTTTCGCTGTGTCCTCCCACGTTCTCATGGTGGGGAGGAACTCATCATACATGACCCCCAAGACCGGAACCCCCGAAATTTGGTGGGCATCCCACAGGCTGATGCCCTCCTCCCCGTGATGCAGGTGAAAAGTATTGGTCCTAGACGACCATCTTCTTAGCAATTCCGGCATCAGTTGTTTCAGTTGGTAAATATGGAATTAGGTGGCCCATGCCACCTCATATAAACCCACTCTTCTTATATTGACACCAAACTCCTCACATGAGGTGCCTACCCTGTAGGCAAATTCCCTATCGTCAGAAAAGTTTTTGCCCTGGTGCAGGTCCCACTCATCGGAGAACCCTTTCTTCGGATCATGCAACATCACCTTCAGCATCGTACGGTACAGAGGAGGGGACGCCTCCGATTGCAGTGGATTCCCGGAAAAATTGTTCATGTGTTTGTAGAGACAGTTGGCGGTGACGGGTGTGAAGTCCTCCCACGCATGACCATCGGTCGCCCTGAACCATTGGCGCTGACATGCCGTGCTCCTAAACTAGCAAGCTGGTTCGTCCCTACTCGCCTCAAGGATGAAGACGTCATCCCTCAGCATGAAGCCATACAATGGAAATTTCTTACTCTGCGGATAGTTCCTCTGACCCTCTGATAGCAGGTCTGTCAAGGAAGTATGGTCCGAGTGGCTCCGAACCATCTCCCCAAGGCCCAGACTGTTGGCCATCTCATCCCTCCGGGAGGCATCAACAATCACCCCCAACACAGCTTCCTGATGGTCCATTTCGGTTCTTATACTCAGATAAGATTTTTTTCGCAAAGGATCGCGAAGCTGGGTCGCGAAGCTGGCTCGTGAAGATCTCTCGTGAAGAGGGGTTGTGAAGCTGAGCCGCGGAGTCGGACCTAGGCCGGCAAACAGAAGTTCTCTTGGCATGGCTGCAGAGCCAGAGACTCGTGGTTCGCCGCGAAGCTCAATTCACAGAGAGCAGGCACGGAGTACGTGGAGCTTTGCGAAATCGAGAGCACAAAAGGACAAGAAAAAGCGCGTGAAGACAAAAGAGGTCGGCCCCCTATTTATAGGCGGTGACCCCGGAGCTTCGCGGTGTGCCCCGCTTGCGCGAGCATCGCGGCGTGTCCGGCCACCCGGTCGCGTCATCCCCGCGGGACCCCTTCGCGAATCCGCATCACGAACCACCGACAATTTTGGTGATTTTCCCTCAGACTTCGACCCTTCATCCCTCCGCGGCTCCAAGTCTGAGGGGGGGAATTTGTTGGTGCCAAAATATTTCCCGAAAGGAAGGAGGAAAAAGGAAGCCCCGCACACTGCCTCGCGAAGCACCGACGCGAAGCACCCCCCTAAGCATCGCGGTCCCATGAAGCATTGGAGGCAGGACCTCTCCGCAAACGGCATGACTGTCACGACCCGTCCTCGGGGCCCGTGCCGTGACTACCCCAAGCCCGCCTTCCATAGGCCAGGGGCTGGAGACTAGCACCAAGGCGTAAATCCCAAAAAAAAGGGAAGGCATTGCCTTTGAAAAGTAAACAAGCACCACAGAGTAAGCAAAGAAAAGCAAACACTAAGTAAAACTGTAACAGGCTGTGCTGAAAGTGAAAGGGGCCGGAAATACAAGCCCAACTGTAAAGTACAACTGAAAGGGAAAAACTGCAACTGAAAAGAAAAGCCGCAGCGTCGAGCCGTCCTCTGGAAGTCCCACCTGAAGGGTGGGTACAGATAGCCTCTACAGCTCCACGGTCCAGCCATCCACTCCGAGTACGTCCCGCCCAGTGGTCCACCTCCAGGTACCGTCCTGCTCCGCACGCTTCCACTTCGATCAGCGCTGCCCGTTGTCTGCAACCAACACCACGAAGTGCGGGCATAGCCCGTGCAGGGGTGAGCATAAGCTACTCAGTAGGGACCCCGAGACCCCCGAAGGTCTCCCAGAATCCACAAAGGAAAGATAAAAACACGAAGTAACATCTGACATGGCTTAGGTATATGCCCATACATATACCTAAGTCATCAATTCCCGATTGGCTCCAACGTCTATGCCTAAGCACAACCCAGTCCACACAGGAAAGCAAACGTATACCCACACAGGATAGAACAACACAATCCACAAAGGAGAGTAAACAGTAAATCCACACAGGAAAACTCAACAGATAACTCTCATAGGTATATGCCCATACATATATCGAAATTATCAGGTAACCCATCTCAATCAAGAGGAAACACAAGGATCATTGACTCAGCTCAAACCAGGATTATCAAAAATGTAACTGCTGAAGAGCCCCATCTCTGAAGTGCACAGTGGTCCTGTCACGACTCCGAGGTACTGCTCACTAACCTAAGGCTGCTGAGGTACTCCTCCTGTCGAGTACCGCGGGTCTGCTGCCAACTACCGGGCGCTCCGTCCGCTGAGGGTATGCTGCCAAATACCGGGCACTCACCCAAATAGCCTACAGAGGCACACCTCCAGTCGAGTACCGCGGGTCTGCTTCCAACTACCAGGCGCTCCGTCCGCCGTGGGTCTGCCGCCGAATACCGGGCGCTCCGTCCACTGGGCTAGTCGACTCACTCCAAGTCGAGTCGGTCGAGCAGTCTTCCGGCCTCAGCCGGCTACACGGTCTCCGTACTCTGTACGCTCGTCTCCAGTATCGCAGGTCTACCGCTACAACCAAGTGCACCACCTCTATCGAGTAAAACAGAAGATTCAGCTCACACAGGTATACTTCTTCGGATGACGATAAATATGATCACTGAACCATCTAAGTCGTCGGACCCACGAAGGATCGATAGGTACTAACCCCCGCAGTGACCCACACAGGATCGGACCCACACAGGATCGGGCCCACGCAGGACCTGTAGCACTGGTCCACGTAGGATTGCTGAGTGCAGTAGTCGTCGCAGTCCACTGAGGATTTCTGCACAGTCGTCGCCGCAGTCCACTGAGGATCTCTGCACGGTCGTCGTCAGAGTCCACGGAGGATCTCTGCACAGTCGTCGCCGCAGTCCACTGAGGATCTCTGCACGGTCGTCGATGTCGGAGAAGCAGTCACAGGCAGCACTTGGGTTCCCGCACACCGCAAGCTCGTTCGGGAGGGTCCGCTCCACGAGCCGAGAGGCTGATACATCAACTGACACAAAGTCCGAAGTTGAGGTATCCAAAAGTTCCGTATCGTCAACAGGAACTCAACGTCGCAGACGGCGCGTCAATCGGGTGCCCGGTCTGAGAGTTATTGGCTTTTTCGTCCCAGGGGCCCGGTTGGTTTTTAAGGCAGAACCAACCCGACCGTACTCCACCTGCGTCCAAACCTTGGGCGGAGTGTGCCAAAATATCCGTCTCAATTAGTGGAATTCAACGAAACAGACGGCGCGTCAATCGGACGCCCGGTCTGTGAGTTATTGGCCTTTCCGTCTCACACCCACCCTGGGAAACATCCCAGGAGGTCACCCATCCTGATCACTGCTCTAGGCCAAGCACGCTTAACTACGGAGTTTTAACTACGTAGGCTCCCGAAAATGAAGGTGCACCTTGAGTATAGTATACCGAAACGACCGTCTCGATCCAAGGATCGTGTTGCCGCTGACGGCGCGTCGTTCGGAGGCCCGTAGCTCAAGTTACATGCGTTTGAACGAAAACCGTCCGAAGACGGGGGTCCGGGGCCGGGCCGACCCGGCCCGACCCCCCCCCCCCCCTGGGAGTCGGCCGCACCGGGTCGACCCGACCCGGTCCGGTCCGACCGGGGCGCGACCCGGCCGGTGGGACCGGCCTGGCCCGGTTCGGCCTAGCGGCCGAACGGCCGAGGCACGCAGGGCGCCGCCCCCCCGCGGCCAGGTGGTGCCCCCCCCCCCCCCCCCGCGTGGGGCCGCGTTGAGTCGGGATGCGCATTCAGCCGCGTCCGAGGGCACCAGACCCACGCGGCCGCAGGTCCGCGGGTGCCGTCGCCGCCGCGCGGAGTCGCGGCGGCCTGTCCGGCGGCGCGCCGGGGCGCCGCTGCTCCCGGCTACCGGCGCCGCCGCGCCAACGACCCGCGCCGCCGGCGAGTTCCGCGGGCCACCTGGATCGCTCCGGTGGTCCGATTTTGTTCCCGCCTGCGCCGCTGCTCCTCCCGGGACTCGTCCTTCACTGCGGAATCATCAAACATCCGTTGCGGCACGTTCCGTCATCGCCCGTCAAATCCGCACAAAAGAAGAACGGCGGAGGGTCGTCGGGCCGTGTTCGTTTGGCCCGCACCCTCCGCGTTAGAGATAAACAACCGGGAGAAATTTGTTCAACACATGAACGCATATCCGAAACAATTTTTAGTGAAATAAAATTGTTTCATTAACGGGTTCCTCATTTGAACGAAAAAAAAACAATTGTAATAAAATAAAATTGTTCAATTTAAACTGGTTCTTTAATTTTTAAAGAACTTTCACAGGAATAAAGAGGGGTATTCCAAATTATAAAATCCCTACCTCGTCGATCGTCGCGCGCGGGCGTTCTTCGCGGAAAAGCTCGTCGCGGAAGAGAGGGATCGTCGCGTCGTCGCGGGGAGACGTCGCGTCGTCGCGGAATCCGGTGTTGAGTCGGCGAACTCAAGCAGCCAATCGAAGATCCG
This sequence comes from Viscum album, assembly GCA_963277665.1. Taxonomy (NCBI): domain Eukaryota; kingdom Viridiplantae; phylum Streptophyta; class Magnoliopsida; order Santalales; family Viscaceae; genus Viscum; species Viscum album. The sequence continues at coordinate 1,058,496,433 of OY728120.1, read as the reverse complement.
TCGCGGAGGAAGAGACGTCGCAGAAGAACGTTGTCGGCGATGCGGATCACGGCGTCGCGTCGTCGATTTCCGGGTTCGGCGTTCTTCGCGTTCTTCGCGTTCTTCGCGAAGGAGGAAGAAGAAACAAGAATTCTGTCTCAACGAGTAATCCCCAAAAGGTTTTGGTTGGTCTTATTTATTAATATGCCAACACACGAAAACAGGTTAAGAAGCAATTGAATTAATTCGTTGAATTAATTCAACGAAAAAAACAGCCCATTTAATTCACGAAATAAACCGCCCAATTAAATGGTCTGTTAAGATTTTAAGAAACGCGTCAGTTGACTTTCATTAAGACGGGTTTTCGCGGGTGCGTTTCTTAGCAGAAAGAAACGACGGGGCTCGTGCGGGCCCCACCTCACAAATATCCTACCAAGGGGGTAGGATATTTCTGGATAGCATCCTATCCGGTTCAACTCAGTTCAAGCCTCCTTTAAGTGGCTTCAAGTGGCTTCCAAGTGGCTTAAGTGAAATAAAATAAATTTGTCGCAAAATTATTTTATTTCTTAACTTTAAGCCTGAAATTTAAAAACCACACCCGAGAAAACGCAAATTTGGAAGAGGCGTTTCTAAGCGAATACCGGCGCTGTGATTTCATCGGTTCCCTCAGAATTTGATTCCGGGAAACGGTTCAAAAGTTAGAAAAACCCGCTCGTCCGTTCACTGAACGTACCCGATCCAAACTTTGGAAAATGATTCCGGGCACACCGGGCCTCGGAATCAGGTGCCGTCAGAAACTGTGCTCTTGTAAAATTCCAAAGAAAATTAAGAAAAAAAATTTCCTTGAAAATTACGGGTCTTTACATTACTCCCACCACAGGGCTTTACGTCCCCGTAAAGCTTCAACACAAACTAGGGATACAAAGGCGGTACTGAGCACACATCTGAGCCTCCCGCTCCCAAGTGCTCTCTTGGAGGTTCCCATGCTTCCATCTGCTGCACACGAGAGGAATAGATCGCCCACGTAGGACCGCTCCTGTCGATCCTCTATCTCCACCGGGACCTCCGTAAAAGTCGCCTCATCATCCATGTCTAGCTCCCCATGGTCAATGATGTACGTCGGGTCGTGCACGTATCTCCTCATCTGAGATATGTGGAAGACGTCGTGCACCCGGTGCAAATGAGGTGGCAGAGCCAGACGATAATCCACCTCGCCAAAACTCCGCAAACCACGCCGAGGTGAGACCCGCAAGAAGACGTGGTCGCCATCCTCGAACTCTAGTGGTCTCCGCCTTCTGTCAGCATAAGGCTTCTTCCAGCTCTGAGCTGTAATTATCCGCCCCTGGATGACCTGGACCATCTCAGGTCCCACAAGAGCTGCAAGATTTCTTCTTTGCCGATAAGAGATATCTGGTCTCATCCCCTGGATGAACCACCTTCTTTGCCTACTACAGTCAATCCTGACATGGATGATACTAATCCATACCCAGGATGACGTCGTAAGGCCTCGACGCTACTACCAAGAGATCCAACCGTTACTCTCGCCTCTAAGGGTTGAGTCACACTATCGGCATCAGTGTGTGGTAACTGGGTATCCTCCAGTAGATGTCTCACAAGTGAGGGTCAAGTCAACAGCCAAAACTGGAACCTCTTAGTAACATCACGAAAGAGGACAGGGATGAAAATATCACAAAGGTATGCGTCTTTTATTATTGTAGCTCATAATACAAGACGCTACACAATAGAAACAAGGAACTAGAAGTACAAAGGACGTATCCACTAGTTCTTCTCCTGTCCATCTGCTCCCAGAGCTCCATGATCGAAGGCCTCGGCTGCCTGAAGCTGAGATCTCGCATGTTCACATACTCCCTGTGGTCGGGGCGGACCTCCTGGTGGTGGTGGTGGCAGACCCTCAAAGCGTCGCCCACCTCCTTCTGCTCGGCCAGCTCCTCTGCCTCGTCCACCTCCTCCCTGCGGACCGCCACGGTCGAACCTCTGCCTCTGCCTGGGAGGTTCTTCACTTAACTGTTGATCATCAGCATGGCGGGTCGGACAGCCACGAGCCATGTGACCAATCCCGCCACAGGAGTAACACTGCCCACTCTCGGCACGCCAGGCTCTGACTCCACCCCGGCTCCCTCGCACAACTGAGCCTGAGTCATGCAGTCGGCCACCGGTAGGTCTGGTTTGCCTGGAACCCTGAGTCATCCGTCGGCTACCTGCTGCCGAAGACTCCCCTATCTGCCGCCCTGTGGTAGGTCTCACTGTGGACTCAGATAGGAAGCTCTCGATCAGGAGGGCTCGCTCTAGCACTCCTGCCTGGGTCGGGATGCTGAGGGAGATCAGCGATGCCCTGATCTCGTGTCTCAATCCCTGCTCGAAGGTCCGGTCCCGGAAGAAGGGGTCCCGTACCATGTATGTCGAGTACCGAGAAAGGTCGGTGAACCTCGCCGCGTACTGAGCGACCGTCAAGCTGCCCTGCCGCAGCTGAAGAATCTCCTGAATGCGCACCGCACGGAGGGTGGTCGGGACGAACTCTGAGCGGAAGAGGCTCTCGAAGTCCGTCCAGATGAGGGAGGCCTCATCGTGTACCTGGAGCATCAGGCTCCACCATCGCCCTGCTGCTGCGTGCAGTAGGCTCGCCGCGAAGATCACCATGAGGTCTGCTGGTGTCCTCACTAGCCTGAAAACTCGGACGACCGCCTCCAGCCAGTCCTCGGCTGCCTGGGGGTCCGACTCCCCACGGAACCTGGGTGGTCGCTGGCGCTGGAACTCGTGCAGAGCTCCGAGGCGTCGTGTATCGTCAGCTGCCAATGCTGGAAGCATCGGGGGCTCGGCGGGTAAAGGTACCGTCGGTGCCTCTGCGGTCAACGTGCCCTGTACCGAGGCCTCGTCGCTCGGTGGGCTGTCGTCGCACTCTACTCTAGGAACCCTAGCTGGCTGCTGTCGTCGTGCCATCCTGAAAAGGAAACAAGTGCGCCACGTTCAGAACAGTATACCTGGTGAGCTGACACAAGTAATCACGAAAAAAACTTGAAACACACATGCAATCAATGTTTTCGTGCATTAAGTCGGAAATCAGAAGTCAGGGTCCTGGTGTATGGATACGTCGGCCGCCGCACCAACACTGGACTCCCTGGACTGATAACCACACTCAATACGCTAAACACTATTGCTTCACACAGAATAAAGATCAGAGTCTGCGGTAGAACCGACCACCTCTGATACCAATTTGTCACAACCCGTCCTCGGGGCCCGTGCTGTGACTACCCCAAGCCCACCTTCCATAGGCCAGGGGCTGGAGACTAGCACCAAGGCGTAAATCCCAAAAAAAAGGGAAGGCATTGCCTTTGAAAAGTAAACAAGCACCACAGAGTAAGCAAAGAAAAGTAAACACTAAGTAAAACTGTAACAGGCTGTGCTGAAAGTGAAAGGGGCCGGAAATACAAGCCCAACTGTAAAGTACAACTGAAAGGGAAAAACTGCAACTGAAAAGAAAAGCCGCAGCGTCGAGCCGTCCTCTGGAAGTCCCACCTGAAGGGTGGGTACAGATAGCCTCCACAGCTCCACGGTCCAGCCGTCCACTCCGAGTACGTCCCGCCCAGTGGTCCACCTCCAGGTACCGTCCTGCTCCGCACGCCTCCACTTCGATCAGCGCTGCCCGTCGTCTGCAACCAACACCACGAAGTGTGGGCATAGCCCGTGCAGGGGTGAGTATAAGCTACTCAGTAGGGACCCCGAGACCCCCGAAGGTCTCCCAGAATCCACAAAGGAAAGATAAAAACACGAAGTAACATCTGACATGGATTAGGTATATGCCCATACATATACCTAAGTCATCAATTCCCGATTGGCTCCAACGTCTGTGCCTAAGCACAACCCAGTCCACACAGGAAAGCAAACGTATACCCACACAGGATAGAACAACACAATCCACAAAGGAGAGTAAACAGTAAATCCACACAGGAAAACTCAACAGATAACTCTCATAGGTATATGCCCATACATATATCGAAATTATCAGGTAACCCATCTCAATCAAGAGGAAACACAAGGATCATTGACTCAGCTCAAACTAGGATTATCAAAAATGTAACTGCTGAAGAGCCCCATCTCTGAAGTGCACAGTGGTCCTGTCATGACTCCGAGGTACTGCTCACTAACCTAAGACTGCTGAGGTACTCCTCCTGTCGAGTACCGCGGGTCTGCTGCCAACTACCGGGCGCTCACCCAAATAGCCTACAGAGGCACACCTCCAGTCGAGTACCGTGGGTCTGCTTCCAACTACCAGGTGCTCCGTCCGCCGTGGGTCTGCCGCCGAATACCGGGCGCTCCGTCCACTGGGCTAGTCGACTCACTCCAAGTCGAGTCGGTCGAGCAGTCTTCAGGCCTCAGCCGGATACACGGTCTCCGTACTCTGTACGCTCGTCTCCAGTATCGCAGGTCTACCGCTACAACCAAGCGCACCACCTCTATCGAGTAAAACAGAAGATTCAGCTCACACATGTATACTTCTTCGGATGACGATAAAGATGATCACTGAACCATCTAAGTCGTCGGACCCACGAAGGATCGATAGGTACTAACCCCCGCAGTGACCCACACAGGATCAGACCCACACAGGATTGGGCCCACGCAGGACCTGTAGCACTGGTCCACGTAGGATTGCTGAGTGCAGTAGTCGTCGCAGTCCACTGAGGATTTCTGCACAGTCGTCGCCGCAGTCCACTGAGGATCTCTGCACGGTCGTCGTCAGAGTCCACGGAGGATCTCTGCACAGTCGTCGCCGCAGTCCACTGAGGATCTCTGCACGGTCGTCGATGTCGGAGAAGCAGTCACAGCCAGCACTAGGGTTCCCGCACACAGCAAGCTCGTTCGGGAGGGTCCGCTCCACGAGCCGAGAGGCTGATAAATCAACTGACACAAAGTCCGAATTTGAGGTATCCAAAAGTTCCGTATCGTCAACAGGAACTCAACGTCGCAGACGGCGCGTCAATCGGACGCCCGGTCTGAGAGTTATTGGCTTTTTTCGTCCTAGGGGGCCGTTTGGTTTTTAAGGCAGAACCAACCCGACCATACTCCACCTGCGTCCAAACCTCGGGCGGAGTGTGCCAAAATATCCGTCAAATTTAAGGAATTCAACGAAACAGACGGCGCGTCAATCGGACGCCCGGTCTGTGAGTTATTGGCCTTTCCGTCTCACACCCACCCTGGGAAACTTCCCAGGAGGTCACCCATCCTGATCACTGCTCTAGGCCAAGCACGCTTAACTACGGAGTTTTAACTACGTAGACTCCCGAAAATGAAGGTGCACCTTGAGTATAGTATACCGAAACGACCGTCTCGATCCAAGGATCGCGTTGCCGCTGACGGCGCGTCGTTCGGAGGCCCGTAGCTCAAGTTACGGGCGTTTGAACGAAAACCGTCCGAAGACGGGGGTCCGGGGCCGGGCCGACCCAGCCCGACCCCCCCCCCCCCCCGGGAGTCGGCCGCACCGGGTCGACCCGACCGGTCCGGTCCGGCCGGGGCGCGACCCGGCCGGTGGGACCGGCCAGGCCCGGTTCGGCCGAGCGGCCGAACGGCCGAGGCACGCAGGGCGCCGCCCCCCCGCGGCCAGGTGGTGTCGCCCCCCCCCCCCCCCCCCGCATGGGGCCGCGTTGAGTCGGGAGGCGGCTTCAGCCGCGTCCGAGGGCACCAGACCCACGCGGCCGCGGGTCCGCAGGTGCCGTCGCCGCCGCGCTGAGTCGCGGCGGCCTGTCCGGCGGCGCGCCGGGGCGCCGCTGCTCCCGGCTGCCGGCGCCGCCGCGCCGACGACCCGCGCCGCCGGCGAGTTCCGCGGGCCACCGGGATCGCTCCGGTGGTCCGATTTTGTTCCCGCCTGCGCCGCTTCTCCTCCCGGGACTCGTCCTTCACTGCGGAATCATCAAACATCCGTTGCGGCACGTTCCGTCATCGCCCGTCAAATCCGCACAAAAGAAGAACGGCGGAGGGTCGTCGGGCCATGTTCGTTTGGCCCGAACCCTCCGCGTTAGAGATAAACAACCGGGAGAAATTTTTTCAACACATGAACGCATATCCGAAACAATTTTTAATGAAATAAAATTGTTTCATTAACGGGTTCCTCATTTGAACGAAAAAAAAAACAATTTTAATAAAATAAAATTGTTCAATTTAAACCGGTTCTTTAATTTTTAAAGAACATTCACGGGAATAAAGAGGGGTATTCCAAATTATAAAATCCCTACCTCGTCGATCGTCGCGCGCGGGCGTTCTTCGCGGAAAAGCTCGTCGCGGAAGAGAGGGATCGTCGCGTCGTCGCGGGGAGACGTCGCGTCGTCGCGGAATCCAGTGTTGAGTCGGCGAACTCAAGCAGCCGATCAAAGATCCATCGCGGAGGAAGAGACGTCGCAGAAGAACGTTGTCGGCGATGCGGATCACGGCGTCGCGTCGTCGATTTCCGGGTTCGGCGTTCTTCGCGTTCTTCGCGTTCTTCGCGAAGGAGGAAGAAGAAACAAGAATTCTGTCTCAACGAGTAATCCCCAAAAGGTTTTGGTTGGTCTTATTTATTAATATGCCAACACACGAAAACAGGTTAAGAAACGATTGAATTAATTCGTTGAATTAATTCAACGAAAAAAACAGCCCATTTAATTCACGAAATAAACCGCCCAATTAAATGGTCTGTTAAGATTTTAAGAAACGCGTCAGTTGACTTTCATTAAGACGGGTTTTCGCGGGTGCGTTTCTTAGCAGAAAGAAACGGCGGGGCTCGTGCGGGCCCCACCTCACAAATATCCTACCAAGGGGGTAGGATATTTCTGGATAGCATCCTATCCGGTTCAACTCAGTTCAAGCCGCCTTTAAGTGGCTTCAAGTGGCTTCCAAGTGGCTTAAGTGAAATAAAATAAAGTTGTCGCAAAATTATTTTATTTCTTAACTTTAAGCCTGAAATTTAAAAACCACACCCGAGCAAACGCAACTCTGGAAGATGTGTTTCTAAGCGAATACCGGCGCTGTGATTTCATCGGTTCCCTCAGAATTTGATTCCGGGAAACGGTTCAAAAGTTAGAAAAACCCGCTCGTCCGTTCACTGAACGTACCCGAGCCAAACTTCGGAAAATGATTCCGGGCACACCGGGCCTCGGAATCAGGTGCCGTCAGAAACAATGCTCTTGTAAAATTCCAAAGAAAATTAAGAAAAAAAATTTCCTTGAAAATTACGGGTCTTTACAATGACATTCGCGAACCCTCCACGAAGCACCGGAGGCGGGACCTCTCCGCGAACGGCCTGACGTTCGCGAGCCCACCACGAAGCACCGGAGGCGGGACCTCTCCACGAACGGCCTGACGTTCGCGACCCCGCCGCGATGCACCAAAGGCGGGACCTCTTCGCGAACGGCCTGACGTTCGCGAACCTGCCGTGAAGCACCGAAGGCGGAACCTCTCTGCGAACATCCTGACGTTCACGAACCCGCCGCAAAGCAACCGCCTCCCTTTTGCACCGCATGAGTTCTGCTTTGCGGCACCCCTTGCCTATAAATACTGGGCTCCCCCTAAGTACAGGAGACAGACAATCCGACCTTTCAACTTCTCAATTCCCGAGTCACGAAGCACCCTTTGCCCCTGGAATCATGAGCTCCGTAAGGTACTTATACTTCGCGTGAAGCCTTCTCTTTGTCTCGTTTTGAGCCCCTCTTCTGAGAGGGATGCCCTTCGCGAAGCTCAAGGGAATTCGTGAAGGAGGGGGATTCCCAAGGGAACCCCGGCAGCCGCGGAGCGTTTATGCTTCGCGAACACCCATCCTGGACTAGTGATCCCCATGCTAAGGCAGGATCTCTCCACATCGCGAAGCACACTGCCTCGCGGCACCTTGCTTCGCGAGGCATCCCCTCTTCGCGAGGCAGTACTCCACGGGGACTATTTTACTCCACGAAGCACTCTCCATTCACACCTCTTCCCCAGGCTAAGGCGAAGGCACTTCACTTCGCGAAGCACACTACCTCGCGGCCCCTTGCTTCGCGAGGCACCTTTTCTTCGCGAGGTAGTGCTACGCGGATACTGTTCCACTTCGCGAAGCACCCCCCTATCCACACCTTTTCCCCATGATAAGGCCAAGGAACTCCACATCGCGGAGCACACTCCTCTTCTTGGAAATTCTTTTTCCCGTGCGACCCTCCAGGTTTGCACGATGTGATTTCAAAGTCCCACGGGCAACATCACCCGTAGCGTTGCTTCGCCTAATGCTTCTTCGCACAGGAATGCTAATGGCTACTGCTTCTTCGCATAGCCACGCTAACGTGGACCCCTCAATGGTTCGCTCTACGACCCCCCTTGACCACGGCCTTACTGTTACCTTCCATCCCCCAAGGAGCAAAGGGTACCGATCATGTAAGTCCTAGGGGTGCAGAGTAAACCCACCTCGTCCGAGCTGTAGGACGTTAAACTGCCAAGGACCACGTCCTCAACACATGACGTTAAACTGTGACCTGACCTCATACCCCACACATAGGGTCCCCCCATCTTGGACATTCTTTACGCCACTCGTCTCCACGGGAATGGGATCACCCCCTCCACAAGGGATGATATCCTCCTTCTCGGAGTAGCGTATGTCCATGGGAGAAGGGAAACCACCTTGGTGTAAGCCCCTAAACTTTCTTGCAAGAGGCAGCACCCCCGTTCCTCCTCACTTCCTCGGCGCCAAAGCCAGCCAAGGATGTGATGGGGAATGGTGCTCCTCCTTTCATCTTCGGTCCCCGAGGCCAGCGGAGGGCGTGATGGGGAACGAGGCCCCTCCTTTATTTGGTCCCAAACCCTCTCCCGTTGGGCTTTGTCACCCTCGGGCCTCCATCATGGAGTAAGTCCCAGCACCATGGGCCGCCTAACATGTAAGCCCCTCTTCGCTTCTCACGGACGCACCCTTCGCGACATGATCCTCATGTCCTTGTTGTCTCTTGTTTCTCACACCGAGCATGACTCACATGGGCTTAGAGTAAGAATTGGCCATGAAAATGACCTCTTCCAACATGACATTAAACTGTGCCCCCTTGTCCCGCATGACATTAAACTGAACACCCATTTGAACTACGAGGTATTTGATCCATGTCAAGGCATGGTACGTAGGAAGCCTCCCTGAGGTTCAATCACACCCGTCATTTCTTCACGTCGGGTTCCATCCTCATCCATCATGACATTAAACTGCATTCCTGTCTAGCGGTAAGCTGTTGTGACCATTCCGAACTAGGAGGACTTTGATCAATGTCAAGGAGTGGTATGTAGGAAGCCTTCACGAGGTTCAATCCCACCACTAGTGGACCCCGTGTCTAAATTCACGTCGGTTCACCGATGAAACCCTCCGAACTACGAGGTATTTGATCCATGTCAAGGCATGGTAAGTGGGAAGCCTCCCTGAGGTTCAAGCCCACCCATCATTTATTCACGTCAAGTTTACCCTCGTCCAGAAAGATGTTAAACTGCATCCCAGTCCGACAGAAATCCATTGTGACTCACCCATTTAAACTACGAGGTCTTTGATCTATGTTAAGGCATGGTACGGAGGAATCCTCTCTGAGGTTCAAGCCCATATCCCATCGGACCAAGGTCCTTTCTTCACGTCGGTTCACTGACACCCACCACCAGTGGATCCCTGGGTTCACCCTCACATCGGTTCACTGAAAACACCCATCGGACCAAGGTCCACCTTCACGTAGGTCCACCGGAACCATCCCGAACTACGCGGACTTTGATTCCCTACCACGAGGATATGTAGGAGTCCTCGTCGAGGCTCAATCCCAACATCACCATTGCCCTTGAAATGGTCCCATTTCATTCCCCCCTCTACTTTATTCATCCATCTATTATCCACCCTGATTCTCACCTAGACCGTCGTATCCCGGTGAGATCATGTCGTTCTGCTCCTCTTCACAACATTCAGGAAGCCGCCTATGGGTTGGCCCTGATATCGGCATCCCTTCAAGGGAAATTCGTCAATTTGATTCACTACAGCTAGTGTTTTGACCAGGCCGAACCATCTATGCTGGACGTTAAACTTGAGACCCACCTCGTGATAAACATGAGATAACTGAGGAAAACCTCGGATGGCACGCCTTTGGCATAACCGTCTCCGCTGGACGTTAAACTCGCGGCATACCCTGTGTTAAACACAGGAAGCTGAGGAAAACCTCAGGTATATGTCTATGGAATATAATTCCCCATGCTCGATGTGGGATGCCTTGGGCTTCCACGCCCTCAAGAAGCCCCATGATAAGTGATAAAAGACATACAAGCCAGTTCCCCAGCATCCAGACACGCTACTGATGCCTCGACGTGACTACTCCCCCGACCGAAGGTTGCTGCCCTAGCCGGACCCTTTGGAATGTCCCGATAGAAGTAGTGTAATTAACCGGCGTCCATGGAAACATGGTACTGGGAAGAGTTTCACGAAAAACGTATTAAATCTATGAGGGAGACCCGAACTAGGTGATGAGTTCCGAGGAGGAATCCACAGAAGGAAGAACCGACATCCCATCATCCCGATTTCGATCAAGGAGCAAACATCCCTGAAGAGGGAGCGAATGCCACCCACCTTTGGAAAGAGGGAATGCGGGGCACAAATGCAGCGCGTCCTAGTCCTCCACAGACGGATGTGCGCGCCCCGGAGAAAGCGTCGGAAATAGTATTTTTACTTATTTAATTATTGATTCTCTCTGTATTCTATTCATCTTCTAAAATATAACAACGAAATTTCCATTTTTTAAAATTTCACATATTTATTTGTTCACTGCATATTAGTTTTTATAATATTTACTCTCTCTATGTTGACTTTATGTTTTTTTAAATATTTACACTGTTTATTCCCTGTATAAATTTTTTATATGCATTTATCTATATTTTATTTCATTTTCCCCCTACGTAACATTTTTTCCACTTCATTTCCCTATAAATAAAAAATTTCACATTATCATTAATGTAACTATTATTTTTAAAATAAATTTAATTATTTTTTATTTAACATCTTTCATTTTTTCCTTGTATTTTATTTCTTGTTTTTTCCTACATTTTATTTCATCTATCCTTTTCTTTTGACTAAATTTAGTTATATGCTTTTGTAGATCATACCATAAATAACTGTCCCTTTTCAAATGCCAGGGTTTCCATGTCAACATTGGCTATCACCTTCTAAAAGGTATAATTTTTATATTTTCCTTATATTTATAAACTCACAACTATATTTTCACACTTCATAGATTAAAATATATTAGGTAAAAAAGCATCTATATATATAATAAATTTATTTTCCTCTTCCTCCATTGATTTCCATAGAGACCAGGCTATCCACCATTAGTGAATATCTTTTCCATACTTCCAATTAAGATCCATAGAATAGGTTTCTTTTTAAAAAATAAAACACCATACAATGTTTTCTCAAACTTATTATCACATGTGATACGTGGGATAAACATATTTAAATTAATTTTATTAAGAATGTAGTAGAAGCATATTAAAAGTTTCTTTTATTGTTTATGGAAAATAATAATTATTCTTTTTAATTTCTTATAAATTTTATGTTTATTTAATTTTAAACTGATCAAATTCCACTTATCCAAAAGTTTTTGGAGGTTAGATAATTTGTTCTAGTACAAGGTAAAATGATAAATGGGATTGATGGTCCATAAGATTTTAATCCAAACACACATGCTAATCCTTTCTCAATGAACCATTTTGGTAGGTGAGAGATTAATTATCTCGATGAATTTGAAATATTTAAGGGACAATTTAATAGAAGTGAATGCATTGACATAAATGTTTATATGTCTTATTTGTACTTATTCTCTTTGATCAAAAATATTTTTGATTGGTTGTTAGATATTAATAGATTGGGAGTGTATATCATTACAAGTCAATTAAAATGTATTTAATCATTATATAAATTACTATATATTTTACCATTTAAGGGATGATAGGTTTATAAGTTTCTCATTTAAATTGTTGTTGATGTGACTCTGATATTGTACATGATGTTTTAATGTGAGGTAATTTGGACATATATTGATTTTTTTTATTTATAGTCTCCCTTATTATATCATTTCATTTTATTTTTGTATGTATGAGTGTTTAATGTACTTTAGGAAAATATGATATATCAAATCATTGATGATTAGTGAAACTATGAATTTTCAATGAATTTTTTTGGTTATTAATAAGTTATTTTATTACTTTTAGGTAAGGACTGCCTGCACACCACTTAATGATTTTCAAGACACTACTTGTAGTTAATTCGAATTTTAAAAAACTAAAATTAAAGATTCAAGGTGTCTAAAATGAATTAATAGGATTTTATACTGAGTTATATATGAAATTTATCCTTTGATGTACTAAATGTTTCTTATTTAGTTTGTAATGGGGAAAACATTCATTGATTAATGATTGTTTTTGAAATATGAAAAGGCCAATAAAATTATCTTATAAAACTTATGAAATGACCGATAAATATTAGTTTCAGATTTCATATTGTATATTATATGATTCTTCATTATCTTCATTCACTTTCACTGCTTTCATGTCTTTTTATTAGTAGTCACCAGCCCATTATTGTACAATAAATGATAAAAAAATATTCCTACAATATATTTCAAACTAATACTATTCATTTTTTCTATGATATTATCAATAATAATACTTCATAGAATAATATTCCAACAACTAACTTTCGAAAAGAATTTCAAGGAAAGAATACCTAATGGTAAATATGCCTTTACCCAATATTCAATTAAATTTTTCTAGGAGATTATAAATGGTGCATCAAGGAATTTCATATTTTATAATATGATTATTATAATTTATTTGGACCCTAAATTATTAATTTTACACCTTGTGTATATTCAAAATCTCAATTTCATTCAATTACTTGTGAATTAATATAAAATTTTCTTCACAAAATAGGTAATCTCAATATGTATTACTTTTTTCCCTTGATTTTATTATAGGATGATTGTTCTCATAGAAATTTGTAGATAAGAAGTTTCACCAACATATAATCATCATCATCATTTTATACTATTGTACACATATATTTTCTAATTTATAGGATTAAAATTAATATTAATACATTATTAATCAGTGATTCAATGAAATCATTTTTTAAAACATAATAAAAATGTTTCTTCCACAAAAATATCAATCAACATGTATATAAAATTATAGATATTATTCTATATAATTTATTCACTCATCACTTAATATATTAAGTAATATATTAGTTATCATGTTTCCAATGTGTAAAATTTCCCAAACACCTACTACCTAATGTATTATCATATTTTAGATATCCACTATTGGTGCTAACTCAGTGAATCTATAGTTTGGATGATCAAAACTACATATTGAAATAGAAATGTGTCAATAAAAATAGGATCCCATAAGATAATATATATATATATATATATGTGTCCACTTTTACTTCTATGAATTTATAAAAACATTAGAATTATATTCATACCATGATATTTTTAAAATATTTTCAATACAATATTTATTAAGGAAATGAAACTAATAAATATGACTTTTAATTAAAAAAACTGAGTAATATTCATTACACATTTATTAATATTGTATTCATACCATGGTCATTTTTAAATAACACTTGTATGCATACCCTTATATACATGCTGCATGAAAACCAATAGATTTTTTAGAAAAACCATAATATAGACAACTATATTCTTAATTATGAAAACATTTCACATATGGTATGTATACATATTTTTTAATTATATAAATCTGTATCTATATAGTATACATCTATTATATACAGTTACATAATCCTAATCACATATGGTAAACTGTATACAATGTACAATTTCATACTCTCAAACCTCACATGAATGTCCCATAATCATTTATTCTATAATTACAGTATGTATAACGTGTCTTCGATTTGTAAAGGTATATCCACTATATGTTTAAAACACATAAAATATTAATACAAGGATTCAAACAAATTATATCTCTATATATAAAGTTTCCAAAAATTATTTAAAATTTTAGAAAATTTGATACACACTACTATAGGAATATTTGACCTTAAAACTATAGAAAAATAAGTAATTTATACATAAATATAATCAATTTTCATCCTTATTTTCATTTTTGATTTGACATATTCAATTATATTCATTAAGGTGTTTATTTGAAAAAAAATCAGTTTTACATACAGTACAAATTATAATATATTCTAAAAATGAATTATACCAGATTGTATTCTTTATTTTCAAACATACTTTTCATTTTTAATGTTGTTTTACAAATTATGTTTATGTATTTTAGCCAATGTACAATTTTGAAGACTAATAAAAATAAAAAGGTCTCTGATATATTATTCAAAATACATTATTTATGATTTTATATTTTTATTTTTGAACTTTCTTGTAATTTTTAATGTTTTTAACCAATTTTTTCCATGTAATTTATCTATTTTATAGTTTTGAAGACTAATACAAATAAAATTTTATTTTAACCTGCCATAATTTTTTAAATTTAGGATCAGTCATGGACAAACGTTTTATTTTAGATGATATATTTGACATGAGTTTGTATGAAGAATTGATGATATTTGAAATGACTAATGTGAATTTTAGGGTTTTTAGTGATTCTAAAAGTCACAAAGATATCCCATTTATAATTCATTTCTTCTGTAAATATTTTTTTTTTCTTACACAGTTACTTATTTTCAACACTTTTAATTTATTCAAGTAATTTGATGAATGTGAGATGTTCAAATTGATTTAATTCATTTCATGGTATGATCAAAGTATGAAATTTTAGTAGAATTTGATGATTCAATTTGAATATTAATGAACCAAATGTCGATGATACATCATTTTGGATTTTCCTTGAAGCCTTTTTTGGGTTGTTGTTGGTGGAAACTAAAATAATAATGTCAAAACATTTAATATACTATATAAAAATTTATATTCAATTTTTTCCATTTTTCAATTTCGATTTGATGTATAAATACTATTCATTGAGTGGTCTATTTTAAAACCATTAGTTTAACCTAATGTATTGATGAAATATATTAAAAAAATTATTTCTAATTGTATTTTTTTCAAACATTCATTGTATTTTGAATGTTTTCATAGAAATACTTTATTGAGTTTAGATGTTTTATGATTTTCAGACTAATCATTCAACGATGCATCTTTTTTCATTTTTAATTTTTAATATTAAAATTTTATCACTAAATAACTAAATTATAAACTCATTTAATGAATTTTTTCTCTATTTTACAACATTATGTATATATATGTATGATTATTTTCAAATTAATGTCTAAAATTATGTTTATAAAAACATTATCTTCGCCTAAATAGATAATTTTTGTGAAGGTTTTAATTATTATTTTTTGTGTACATTGGTTTTAGTTTATCCATTGTTCAATGTATCTGTTAGGTTTTTCTAAATTAAATCATATTAAGGGAAATTAATGTTTTTTTAGGTATCTATTTTGATTTTATTTTATTAATTTACGCATAAGTGTTTCAAACTCTTAAATAGTTGATTTTGGAGCTTATTTCATGTTTTAGATTATGCCATATGGTTAAAGAAATTGATTTTCATTATTCATTTCATATTATTATTTCATATTAGTTTTATTAAATTATATGCATTGATCTAAAACTAACTATGTTTTGACTGCAATAGCTATTTTGTTATGTTTACTTTTTTAGTGATGGTGAGATCCTAAAGGTAGTTCAATTAATGTTCATTAAACCATCATTGATATACTAATTTATTTATTAATGATCTTTCATTATAATTTCTAAATTTTATTTTTATTCAACTAATTTCCAATATCATCAAATAATTCTCATGATAATCTCAACATGGATCCCTTGCATTAGGTAATCCACGTGTTTCATAGACCAATTCAATTTCTTATTCATCCCTATATTAGATACATTATTCTCCTTATTGATATTTGTTTCTCAATGCATTAGGTATCCCATATGTTTCATTTACTAATTTTAATTTATTCATTTGGGGAGATTTTTGTTCTCTTATAGTTTATTAGGTTTCCTGGAATTAAATAATAATTAGGAAGGGACATGAATGTTTTCTAAGGGAGGTCCCTAAAGAAAACAAAACTGGGTATTTTCCATCACAATCTATAGTTATTTATTTTCTATATATTTCTATATAAATTAAATAATTCAATCCCATTTATTTCAAAATGCTAAATATGGATAAAATATGATTTTGTTGAAGTTAGAGCTCATTTCAAGTATATATTATTTTTTCTGGTCGAAGAAATTAAAATTATTGATGCATTTTATGAATTAATTTCTTATTAGTCTCTATTATAATTTAAATATTTTATTATCTTCCCTAAATTTTATGAGCCCAGAAATCTCATCCCAACAATAGACATGAGCACTTAGAGTCATCATCAATTCCTTAAGAGCGATAATGGTATAAATCTCAAGCCACGAACCAAGATGGTTGATTTTACCACCCATCACACACCCCCTCCACATCAAAAAATTCCCCAAAATAGATGAATATATTAAACATACTATAGATACAACACTCACTCCCTCCAAACCATGACCAAAATCTCTCTCTTGATACCCTAGCCCGATATCGTCTTCCATTTTGATCACATCAATTTTCCCACTACAATCACTGCTCTACCCTTTTAAGTGTTTTTATACCTAATAAGGTGTTTATCCCAGGAATATATGCATATAGTTTATTAAATACTACTTTTTTCGATCCAAATCCAAATGTATAAATGGTATGAGATCCAACTTCAACTTAATGTATATATGAATAATGTTTAATTAATCAATAAATAACCAAATTTATTATAAATATATGGATATAGTTCCTAAATATATAGATACAATTGATTATCTTCAACTGTATGGTCTCCAACATTAGTTGAATTTAAATATGAACACAATTTAATATTTCAAAATAGGTGTTGATATTGATATGAATAATAAGATAGATCTCATTTATATTATTTAATGAGTTAATATTGAAAATAGTTATTTTTATCCATAAAAATGTGTTCCCGGTATTTTATCTAGTATTCAATATTTCAACATTATATATATTAACAAAATTTAATCATACTACTTATTCATATTATTTAAATACATTTTACATATATACCCACCATGCCTACACCCACCATTAAATAGAACAACATAGAGTGAATCCTATGTTGAAAGCCTCAAAAGGTGTCTGGTGATGTAGAAATTGGTGTTAATTATAACAAATATAGATGATATTAAATTATAATGAAAAAACAAAAAATATATAGTTGTTCATATACCACTTGTATAATTTATGAAAAAAAAAATATTCTACATAAATTTTAACATTCTATGTAACATTACTATTTTATCAATTTATTCATCTATAATCACTAATTATATTACAATTTTATATATTTTTTCATCATCTCTTCCTTATAATTCTTAAATGTGCATAAAATATGAGAAATCCATATCATATAATAAAATATTTTGTTCTCAATATCTCAAAGATCAACTATTATTTTATTTTTATTTTTCTAAATTAATCTTCTAAAAGAACAGTTCTTATATGCTGATGTTTATTTTTACATTATCCTATGTTGGAGTTTTCTTTTCAATCAATTTTAAAATGTTCTATGCATACTACATATTTTCTATTTCAACTCGTGTATATGCATTCTATCGACCCATATGTTCTATCAGATTTTATTATGAATTAAACATAAATTATATACTCAATGGTACTTTAGAAAATCTTCTATGGATCATACACTATTTTATCTAATTTTTTATTCAAATAAATATAATGGAATATTTTAGGGTTTCATCAAATTCTTGGTTTTAGTGCATCTTCACCATTTTCATAATGGATTGAATTTTTTTTTCAGGAATATTTATGAGTAGTTTTTTAAGATATTCCATGTCACTCTCTTTGGGAATTATGAAGTATGTTTTTTCAATTGATAAAATTCTGTAACCTCTAATTTATTGTAAAAATAAAAGACATATAAAATTCATAATATATTTATTCACATTCAATGATGTAATTATTCTTAAATCATTTCTTGTCAAAACGTGCAAGATTCAATTTTTTTATATATTATTTATTATTTACACTTCTATTGTTTCTCCTCTTATATTGAATATTTCAAAAGGCTAACATCAAATTAGGTGCGTGAGTATTAAAATTTTCAAATAAGGATTATATAATTAAAATGTTTCGGTTGGGTACTAGTTTCATTAAAAATGTGCACAAAAATTTTATTAATGAAATATAAAAAATCCATGACCCCCTCTCCCCAAAGGTACCCATCCTTGGATAATAATTATGAAGTAGAGATAATGACTCCTAAACTATTCCTCTAATAGGACATACGTTGTTGAATATAACCATGTGTTTATCCCTTACAGACATGGGAATAATTACCCTCTATATATGTAAGAACCCATGAAGTTATGTAAATTTCTCTCTTCAAATAAATTTTATTTTTATGATAGTTTGTGATACACAAAAAACTGAGTCTAAATTAACTGTAATATAGTATACTATTACAAGATAAATACTATATTTTTAGAATGAAAATGAAAAGGATTTTTTTTCAAAAAATCTGTATAAATTTTTATGATAAAGGTAATATATCGATAAATAGGTACTAAATTTTTAATAAAATCATTATATGTTTTCAAAATATATTTTTTCCTTAAAAATTGGTTTATTTTCCTTTTGTAAGAAAATAACATAATTAATTTATAACACTTTTAGAAAATTTATTTGAGAAAATGAACTTAATTTTTTGAATCAACTTTTCAAAATTTTCATTGAGGGTATTTTTTTATAATTTTATTCAAAGATTGAATTTTCATTGAATATTTAAAAACATATATTTTCATTGAAAACTGCATTTTTTTTAAATCATTTAAAATGTTATATTTTTTATAATTATTTTAAAGGTGAAATTATTTCATTTATATTATTTATAATTCAATTAAGGTAACTATTTTTAAAGGAATTTTGTTAAAAAATTACTTACGAAATTTTTTTCTGTAAAACATTTCTTGGTCATGTTTTGTGTGTTTAATTTTAAATAAAATTTTGTCACATATTTGAATTTAATATGTTAATATAGATTCCATATTTTTAATTAGTATTTCCAAATATGTTTATGATATTATTTTCATTTTTTGGCCATAATGAATAATATGAACAGTAAAAAGTTGTTAACACGGTTAAGGTTATGATGGATTTACTGAAGGGATAATGATGGTGTTAATGAAATAAAACCAACTTATGTATATTTTATGAATAATTATATTCATATTTATGAATATTAATGAACTTATTATTATATCCTTATTGTTCTTCTATGTAACATAGTATGTGATAATTCCAAAGAGTTGTTGTTGCGCTGAAATTTCATAGCAATTCCTCACTATAATGAGAACATAGAAGTGCCACGATAATATTCATAAAATATATAATATATAGTTGTATGAAATAATTTTTGGAACAAAAATGATATATGTTATCTGGAGTGCGATCTCATATGACATTGAGGCACATTCCCATAGTGTACAACATTAGAAATTTCAAATGTTCGAAATTATGAGAACAGGACCCAACCGTTTGAAATCAACATTCATATGCTTTATTTGATGTTACTTTATGTGGAAGTATGTATTCATCCTTAGAAATTAATATTATTATTGGTTATTTTTAGTCATTTTCCTTGATGTATTTAAATAAATCATGATGAAAATGTTCGTGGTGATGTAGGAAATTTTGGATGTGTTACGAGTAATATTGCATTAATGAATAATGTGAGAAAGGATGTGTCCCTTCAGTTCTTTAACAAAATATTATATTTAAGGCCCTTTTATGTAAATTATATAACCTAAATAAATCCGTGTCCATGGTTTTTGGATGGCATGTTCAATTTCCAAAAATTCATAGAAATATACCTTGAGCATATTGGTTGATGTAACCAGTTTGCAACCTTATTGATTAGAGATATCATGATAAAGGGATTATATTAAAATTTAAGCATCCATATTCAGTTTTATATCATTATGACATTATATTATTTCTCTATGGATACCATGGCATGTTATTCTATGCTAACCTTACCTTTGGTAAGCTTCCCCAATTTCCAATTTGAATGAGTTTGAGATTGTTACACACTATGTCTATTTGGAAGTTCAGATAAACAATATCATTCTTTATTATTTAACATTTTGAATAAATATTATTCTCTCTAGTGGTTTTTTCATAATCCAACCCACTTGGGCCCTCTTGGATGACAAAAGGATGAGTTGAAACTACCTTAATCCCACATCCATATGTGAGGGCCTAGTAACAAGCATCGATATACATAACAAAAATGGGAGGCCTTTACCTTATGTACATGAAGGCATGAACCCAATCATCTCTGTTTAGAAGTGAATAGGAATGAAACAAAACATAAAAAAAATCTAGGGTAAGAACCATTCATGTAAATCCTATATGGAAAATAAGGACAAACATAGAGTAATCCAGATGAAAAGGGAAAAACAAACTCCCATCCTGGGAAGATGTTCCAACCTAACAACAACTAAAAAAATGTTGACAGCTCCTAATGCCAAATATCTAATCAAGACAACTACACACAATATATACACCCTAGTATCACTATTCTCCTTTGAAATTTCCACTAACTATCTATTTTTTTCAAAAGACATGAAACATGTGGGAAAACCCAGGATGGTTTGGTTATATAGATACCCAGTAGGATTCCCTAAAAAAGAAAAGAGGCAGAAATAAAAGTCATAATAGAAGTAGCATGATCAACCCATAATAGGAGAGGAACAAATACCAATAAATAGATATACATATATACATATGCACCAAAAAGAAACCTATATGATATATCAATTGGATCCCCATCTCATATCCTAGATCAGGATGATGAGTTGTCTAATAGTTCGAAGTTGTCCATCATCTATGCCTATCACTTCAAGCATCTACCCAAATAAGTAATTGTGTGAAACCACACATCACAACTATATCGTACATTCGAGGGGACATAATATTGTGGTAGAGGACCCATGCCAAGGTATAATAGGATGGTTCCATGCAATATGTGGAGATTCCTTCCCTAATAAAATAGCGGTTTCCACTCACTAGGTAGAATACACATTCCCTAATTCAACAAGAGGTTTCCACTCATTAGGTAGAATAACCATGCCCTAATACACCATGTGGGTTCCACTCAGTAGATAGAGGACCCATGTCCTGATACAATAAGAGGGTTCCACTTATATTTTAGAGGATCCATTCCATGATACAACATGAGTGGTCCACTAAGTTGGTAGAATTACCATACCTTGATATAGGATGAGGGTTTTACTTAGTGGATATGGTACCCATTCCCTGATACATCAATAGGGTTCCACTTTTTAGGTAGAGTACCCATGCTCTGATATAATAGGAGGTTTCTAATTAGTATGTAGAGGACCCATGACTTGACACTATAGGAGGCGTACACTCTATAGGTATAGGTACCACGACCAAATACATCAATAGGATTCCTCTCTATAGATAGAAGCCCCATGACCTAACACAGTATGAGGGTTTCACTCTTTCTAGTATGAGGAGTAAGGGGATTTCCTACATTATCTTATCTTTGATGACCATGCTTGATTACTATCTTCGTTGAGAACCTCCTAAAGAATCAACTTTCTTATAACATCTCACATCATATATTAAAATCCATTTCTAATTCCACCATCTCATTATGTGTAGAAAAACACTCAGGATAGGCTACTTACATTCCAAAATTTGGGTAAAAAAGAACATATAAGAGGAGGAATATTCTCAAGAAAAGCACGACATATAAGGGGTCTGCATGGAATGTGACCTCACCTATCCTCCTATTCATTTGATCACCAGTATTTGGATCAATGTCCATGTAGTAATACATAGTGAGTAAGGGTACTACACCACATGTCTTAGCCTCTAGCGGCAAAGCCATCTTCTCTTGTCCATGACCATGTACAATGTCCCTATACCAGTACATGGAATGTTCCTAGCTATGTCCATGTACAAGAAATCTCAAAGTTAATTCCAGTCAACTAGAACTGGGCCATATGGTATTTTAGGATCCCACAGGATGTGTGATATTTGACTCACTCAGAAACCCTTTCTGTCGTGCTTAGGGGAGTACATGTGTGTTCCTTGGACTAGAATGTGTAGAGTTGGGTTATCATATAAAACCATGTAAACCCTTATGTGGTTTTTAGATTTGAATTATTTGCCTCTATTCCCTCTATTTATTTCACGACCCTCCTTCTTCAAGATGAGGGAAGGGACAACAAAGTGCCACACCCTTCCTTATTCAAGATGAAGGAGAGATAATGACCCCTAAGTCCTACCCTAAATAGTCCCCAAAGTGGTGACTAGAACCAAGGATGTATAATATCACAAAAAAGGAATAAATTACCCTTTTAATGAAAATAGGCCCGAGAGATAATATGGTAAATCCAAAACAACCTGAAATACTAAAACTAAAAGTAAATACAAAATCTATTCCCATAGGCATGTTGAAAAGTATTGCTAATACATAGTAAAAAACTCCAAAGTTAATACCAAATGAAAGGAAACTAGGTAGAAATAGAAACTATCCCGATGCATGAGCTAGTATAGTCCGGTATGGTCCTCAAAGTCCTCATGGAAACCTGAAAGTAGTTTTATACCGTTGGTTGAATATACAAGTATACCCAGTAGGAAAACTATAGTCACTCGTGCACAAGTGGGGGACCATACTAATGCCCCTATGAGAGAACAATAGAACCTAAAATTACCTACCAAGGACTACTGACCTACCCATCCTCACCAAGGCACACTCACAAAATAATGAAGGTCAAGTAAAGAAGTAGTATTGGAACATCGAAATTTTTGGTACCCCGCACCACTTTCCCATTGGTTAACTGTTCTTTCCTAATGAATAACATCTTGATGCTACCACTCTTACCATACGCATTCCCACTGCCACAACCTGACTGCACGCACCTGGGCCCTCTAACAACACAAAAATTCTTCCCACACACACGTGGGTCACAACAACCACACACCATAATTGAAATCACCTAGGCCTCATCCCGAAGACACCTGGGAAAGAAACCTGGCTAGAAAACACCCGATACCCTCATCCACAACAAACCTGACCAAAGAATCTTGGACTATGGTAAGCCTCAATCCATTATAGCCTTCCTGGATATGCTCAAGCTGTAAAAACCCAAAATATGTTTCGAGGAAGAAATTCTGTAACCAGCCATCCGTCCTCCCACTAGGATGTTGGGAAAGACACCTCCCTCCTCTCATAAAATGGTGTTGTTCGGAACATTGTTCTCAGCAAGGGTGGGGTGTATATAGAAATCACAAAGAACTAAAATTATTACATAGGTAAGAAAACACTCAACCCAACTTATGGGTTCCCAAACAAGAAACCATCCCACACAGACCACCTTTGTTGCTACCCCTATATGAAAAATCACACAAATAGCCATAACAAAACACATGATGACCCCTTTTTATCTAACCACCTTCCATTTATGAATTAAGGGGTTCATTTTATTTTATTCCAACACTACCCAGGGAAACTACCAAGCACAACATTTGCAGCCATTCTTAAAAGGAGAAGATCCTGATTAATTATGTACACAATAACCAACCTACAGTCCCATTGAACACCCCCTTTTTCTAGATGCTCATTCAACCATTTACAATTATCATTATTCAATGTTATACAACACAAAGCTACCTGCATAGCTAAACCTTGCATCCTCACAGCCAAAAAATTTCCTCGATACTGTCACAATATGTGATAAGTTCCTAACCACACTACAGTCCCACTACCCAATATCGATCCATGACCACAACACAAGGAAAGGTAGTCCCATTTCCTTCAATCCCATCTATTCCAAAATCAACCAGTCTCTCAAAATGGGATTCCAACATGCCCCATGTACCCCCCTATAGACAGGCTTCACAATAACTACCATTAAGCTGCAACCACACAACATGTATACCCTTCTCGATTTATAGGACCAACCCATTTTTTCACCCTTCTACCCATAATCATGATCTGAATAGTAGCACCACACAACTCACACAAAGTAAAAAAACCCAACAGGAAACAACATCCAGCCACACCAATCAAACAGGATGTAATAAGATTTGGTAAACATTGTCCTTTAATTCACTTTGATGAACTGGGGTGATCACACAATTTTTTTCATCCTAGGTAATCCATTTCAATTAACCAAGTATATGTGATTAAGTGGATTTCATATTACATCCATTTATCAAGAATTGTGACAAAAACAGAACATCACTATTGAATAAGAAAATACCATCAATGTTCACGATTATTAGAAGGCATACAACCATAACAATCCATAAAAGAAACAAATATAATAGAATAAAATAGGTGGTCAAACATCAATCCACTCCCACCCTGTTATTTTATTGACCCATGTTATCTTTTAATTATATTCCCTCCTTATTTAATTCCCACTTTATGAAAATTATTCACCCCATTATTCACAAGGAATCATTAGTACACCCACCCTACATGATTTACAATTAAATAGATGTGGAAGAAGTCCCTACTTGAAAAAAAATTGACCAGAGATCCTCTTTGCGCCAATAATAGGGGTTCACATGATCAGTAAGAATAACTCCAAAAAAATTGTGCAGTAGGGGGATCTAGCACAGGCACACAACTCATCTAGAGTGGAAGGATTTAGGTGCACCAATAGGTAATGTAAAACACATTGGGAAGGGGAGATACTGGATTTGAAGATCCATATCCTATATTAAAGGAATAACAATTTCAAAATCCATTAATGTGGGGTTATAGTCAAGATCAAGTGGTTTGAGTATCTCAAAGTCCCTAAATCTTAAGATATTAAAGATATAATTAATATCCTTTGAAACGCCCTTAAAAACATCAAACAGTGATTTAAACTTAGTTTACATCAAATAAGACGTAAGAGGGGTGAAAATAAAAAACTGGGAAAAACAGGAAATGAGTCACTGATGGGTGAGTCACCAATGGGTGAGCCATCGATACGACCTACCGACACTGATCCACCGATGGGTGAGAAACCGATGCGACCTACCGATATTGAGTCAGCGACGTTGAGTCACCGATGGGTGAGCTATCGACATGACCTATAGATGATGAGCTACCAATGTGACCTACCAACGCAGAGCCACTGACACTGATCTACTAATGAAACGACTCACCGATGCCGATTCTTGTGACTCACTAATGATGACGGCCCTCACTCGCTGATGCTGATTCCCCTGACACACTGATGCTGATACCCCTGACTCACCAATTCTAACTCCCTTGACTCACTGAGATTGTATGTAGTTACCCCTATCTCACTGCTTCCACACCCCTAACTCACTGATGAAAAAACTGGAAATTTGGAAAACTCTTGAAACGAGCTACCATTGCCTCCCGGAATAGCCTAAACATTGGATTTTCACAATGTAATGGCTCGTGGAAATTTGGGCCATTACATTAGATAACTCTCAAACTATTCTCATCCTTGATAATTCAAAACTAAACCAGAATAATGTGGGGTCCGAACAACCTCCCCAATAAGATACCTCTCATGGATAAACAACCTTCTGTTGTTTAAAATTTGGAGTGAAAACCTCGACATCCAAGAACACATCCTTATCATCTATCTCCTGAACAATTGTACAAAAACCAAGGCCCCGCCGCCCCAAACAACCACACAAACACCAAAGGTCACACTATCCAGACACATGGGTCAGGGAGTTCCTTCCTCCATGACAAGATACTATCTACTTTGGGTGGTATTGACTCGCCCCCACGGGTTTAATCACATCCAAATAAATTTTTCTCGATCAAGGATTAGGTCCTCCCATACCCACATGTCGGGGATTTCCACACACATTCAAAGAACAAAGAAACAACTCATCTTTTAGAAATGAGTTCAATCATTTCATAATAAAAAAATCACAAAAAAAAAACAAGGGAAAAACTGAGAACAATTATGGGTATTGGGCACACATATTTTATTCTCACTCCCAAGTAATCTCTAAGAGGAAACCATGCCTCCATTACACAAAAACAAAATGAATGGTATATCCACGAAGCACCTTCTCTTCATGATCCTTGATTATTACTAGAAGCCCCACAAACATCACATCATCCTCGATATCCAATTCTCCATAGTTAATGATGTCAGATTCATAGTGTGGATACCGACGAAGTTAGAATACATGAAATACGTTTTGGATCCTCTCAAAATGTGGTGGAAATTCCAGCTGACATTCCACCTCACCAACTAATCCCAACACTTCAAAAGGTTTGATGAACATAAGAGAAAATTTTCTTACCTTATCGAATCTATACTGCCCGCGTCGAGGGGAAACCCTTAATAAAACACGATGTCCAACCTTGACCTCTAAAGGCCTCCTCCTATGATTGGAATACAACTTCTTCTAGTCCTGAGCAACCTTAATCCTCTCACGCATGATCTGGACCTTCTCTGTCATACTCTGTACCACCTCTGGGTTAAGAAAACATGCCTCCCCAACCTATTTTCAGTATATGGGTGAATGACACGGTCTTCTATATGAGTATTTTAATGGTTCCATGTCAATGGTAGAGTGATGACTATTATTATAAGAAAGCCCTACTGGAGGAAAATATCATACCTACGATCCTCTGAAGTCTAGAACACATGCTCGCAACATATCTTCCAACGTATGGATAGTCTGCTCTTACTTCCCATCCATCTGAGGGTGGAAGGTAGTACCAAGGCATAGCTGGGTTCCAAAGGCAAGCTACAATCCCCTTCAGACTCATGACATAAACCGTGAATACTGATCTAATATGATGGTCCTTGGAACTCCATGCATCCACACTACATCATACACATACCTCCTTGTCGAGGTATCCACTATGCTCAACTCCTTGATCTATAGGAAGTGAGATGATTTTCTCAGCCAATCCACCACTACCCAGATAGCATTGCAGTATCCCTAATACTTGGGTAATCCTATGAAATAATCCACTGAGACATCATCTCACTTCCACTCAGGGACATGTAAGGGCTACAATAGACTGTTGGGAACACGATGTTCATCCTTCAACTTCTGACACACTAAGAACCTTACCACAAACTCTGCCACTTCCCGCTTCACCCTGGGCCACCAAAACTGTTTCATCAAGCCCTGGTACATTTTGGAAACTCCTAGATGCACTTCCATGGGTGATCTGTGGAACTCATTGAGAAATATCTCATACTGTTTCACTGGAAAAAATAGCTTCTCATGAAACACAATCAGATTCTGACCATCCTCTGACCATCCTTCCAGAGGATCACCCCTGATAATGCGATCATGCATCACTTCGATATCTTAGTCTCCCCACTGAGACTCCTCCACATACCACACAAAGGAAGACTACATAATCATATGAAACCGATGGCCTCTCCCACCATCCACTATCGCATCTAGACGCAAGGTGGCCAAATCCTCCACTTCCTTCCATGTATTCATGGATTTTTGACAAACCTCCTTCTATGAATTCCTACTCAAGGAATCAGCCACCACATTACCATTTCCTAGGGTGTAGGGGATATCAAAATTGTAGTCCTTGAGAAACTCCATCCACCCTCATTGTCAAATGTTCAGGTCTCACTGGGAGAAAATATAACTCAAACTCTTTTGATCTGTGAAGACCACAAAGCGCTCCCTGATGAGGTAATTCCACCACAACTTTAGTGAGAAAATGACATCCACAAGATCCAGGTTATGGGTGGCATAGTTACATTCATGTGGATGTAACTTCTTAGACCCATAAGAGATCTCTTATCACTACAACATCAGAACACACCCCAAACCTAAAATGGAAATGTTATAAAACACCTCAAACATCACCCCTTCTTCTGGAAACTTGAGCGCTAGAGAAGTGACTAACTTCCCCCTCAGATAGCTGAATGCTGTCTAACACTGATCACTCCACACAAAGTCCTTACCCTTTTTAGTCAAAGCAATCAATAGAGCTATAACTCCAGAGAATTCGGGTAGGAAACTCAATTCATAACCTTCCAGACCTAGGAAATTACGAACCACCTCCACTTTCTAGGGTGCTTACAAATAAACAATAGCTTCGATCTTTGAGGGGTCCACTGATATCCCCTACCGAGACACTACATGTCTGAGAAAGTACACCTCTCGCGTCCTAAACTTTCACTTGGAAAACTTCCCATACAATTGGGGGTGTCAGAGGACCTCCAAGATCATACTCAGATGTTTGGAGTGCTCCTCCTATGACCTTGAATAGATCACGATATTATGGATGAACATGATGATGAATCGGTCCAGGAACTCGCAGAAGATAGAGTTCATGAGCCCCATGAACATAGTTTGAGCGTTTGTAACACTGAACAACATGACTGTGAACTAAAAGTGCTCATACATTCACCTGAAAGAAATATTCGGGATGTCAACCTCCTTCACCATCAATTGGTGATATCCAAACCGCATATCGATATTATAGAACCAACTAACCCTCTTTAACTGGTCAAAAAGTTCGTCGATCCTTGGGAGGGGATAACAGTTCCTGACCGTCACCAGATTCAACCTTCGGTATTATATGTACTCTATTAGACCGCCATCTTCCTTATTTGAGAAATATACTGGAGAACCCAACAAAGACACACTCGGCTAGAGAAATCCCTTTTTCATCAGGTTATCAATCTGAATCTGAAACTCCCACAACTCAAAAGGGTCCATCTGATAGGGAGCCATCAAAATCAGATGGGAACCGGGTTACAAGTCTATTTCGAACCCAACATCATGTTGTGGTGGTAGAGTCCCAAACTCCTCTATGAAGACACTTAGGAACTCTTAGATAATTCTCAAAACTTCTATCATCTCAGAATCGTCTAATTCTTCTAACATCTTTGCTAAAAATTAAAGAAAAGTCCCAATACACCAGCAACCCACCTGAAAACTCTTCTCGCCAACGAACGCTACATGTTGACCACCCATATCTTAAAACATGACTCTTACCTATAAGAATTTGATAACAGAGTGCATAGAAAAGAGCTAGTCGATGCCCAGAATTTCATCGTATGGTTACATCTATAGAAGAAGAAGATCCCCACTAGACCAATGTGGCCCCAAAATTAGTCTACATCCTCAGAAAACATCACACAGACTGGTATGACCTCTAATATGTGTCATTAACACCAAGGGAACAAAAATTATCTCTTCATCTAGTCCCATAGCATGGTCTAGACTGGGTACACTGAATGAGTGAGAGTCTCCTAAATCAAACAACACATGTGCAAGAGTGCTAAATATACTTATCGTACATTGAACAACATTTATCCCCATTGGAACTGCTACCGCGGTAGCGTGAAAAATCCCACACCCAGATTCTCTACCAATATATTAATTAATTCCACCCCAAAAATACCCTAGTTAGGGTCCCTGAGGAGAACCCTAAGGTCGACCTCCTCTACCACTGTCTACCCTTTGTGGAGAGGGAGCTCACTGCCCCGGCTACAGGAAATTCCTAACTAAAAACTGATGTTGTTGAGGTGTGTGTTGATCCTACCCACCCCCACCATATTTCTCTTGAACTGGGCACTGGTTCAGAATATTCCCATGGACTCCTTAAGAAAAAAATCTCATTTCCAATTACATAGGAAAAGGGAGGGGGCCAGGAGATCAGAACTAGAACTGATGAGGCCTACTTCCCTCTGGACAAAACCTAGATGTCCCTAACGCTGGAGACCTACTACTGGCTGCCTTCCCCATTGATGGACTCATCTATCTCCTCTTTCATGAAACATATCCTCGCGATTGAATCATTTCTACTGCCTCATCCTTCTTATGAACCTATAACTATGTCATTAGAGTAAAGGGAGTAACAGCATACTGGAGAGAAGGTTGGAGTGCCTTCTCTAAGCATCTCTCCTAGAAATCCTCATCTAGAAAGATATCTAGAGAAAATCATAGGAGATCCTTGAACTTGATCCCAAATTCCCTCACAGAGATAGACCCCTTATTTAGAGAGATTCGATCCTTTATCTTTTTGATTTTCATCATTGAAGAAACAAACTCTGCATGAAACTTCTTTTCGAAGTCAGTCCATAAAACATCGGTCTCCTTCTTTTCCCTGAGGTAGAGCATCCACCACTGACATGATTCTACCCACATCTAGATGACTTCCAATGGAGCCTAATACTCCCTAAGATCCCAGATCAAGGTAAATGATATTTCTAGCTCATTATTCTAACCCTCTATTTCTAATTCTGAAACACTACCTTTGTACTTCCCTAGGGTTTGTTGTTGTAAGGAACGAAGGGTCTTCTACCACAATTAATCTTTCTCCTCCTGATCATCCCTCCATTGATCAACAAAGTTATCCTTCTGGGCCCCAACTTCTCATACCACACATGGGTGAAGTTCGCGTTCCACAGCTAAAAAGGTAAACATGGAACTCCTAAGCACGATTAGTATGGGATTTTTCTTTTAAATTCATTTTAACACTTCATTTATATTAAATTAAAAAACACAAAAATGCAAGTCATTATGATGAATGTACCATTCCTAGGGTCACTAACCTACAATCAATGCCACCTCACTTGGTCATTTGGTAGGCTCAGAGTCCATGCATCAGATCATAGGGGGCCCAAAAATTCTATGCCCTAGTGAGTCTTCCCTAGCCTATATCACGAGCCAAGATCATCTGAAATTATTTCTCTACCATCTAATGCAATCCTCATTGTGACTAAATTCAAACTCCATCCTATCTCTCAACCTTCTTTTGATACCATTATATCACGACTTGGCTTATTCAAGATGAGGGAAGGGACAACAAAGTGCCACGCCCTTCCTTCTTCAAGATGAAGGAGATATAATGACCCCCAAGTCTCGTCCCTCAATAGGCCCTAGAGTGGTGACTAGCACCAAGGGTATAGAACCTCACACAAAATGGAAGGAATGACTATTTTTAATGAAAATAGTAACAGGAGATAAGATGGTAAATCTGAAGAAAATCCAAATACTAAAAGTAAAATTAAATCCAAAATTCATTCCCACATGCATGTTCAAATATAAAGGTGATAAAAATTACCAAAAAAACACCAAAGTAATTACCAAAAGAAAGGAAACTAGGCATCAATGGAAACTATCCTGATGCCTAAGGTGTAAATTCTAGCACTGTCCTTGAAATCCTCCTGGAAACCAGAAATCATTTTTATATCATTGGGTGAGTATACAAGTATAACCAATAGGAAATCTAATGTCACTCGTGCACAAGTGGGGGAATGTAATAATTCCCCTGTGATAGAATAGTAAAACCTAAAAGAACCTACCAAGGAGTACTAACTATCCTAGCCTCACCAAGGCACACTCACCAAATATTACAAGTCAAGTAAAGTAGTAGTATAAGCACATCGACATTTTGGGTGCCCTGAACCACTTTCCCTCTAGTTAACTGCTCATTCCTAATGACTGAAGTCTTGACGCTACCACTCTTCCCATATAAAGTCACTCTTCCACAACCTTCCTGCACACACCTGGTCCCCAAACCACACAAAAATATCACCTGTAGACACCTGGGCCACAATAACCACACACCTCACCTGAAATCACATGGGACTCATCCCGAACACACTTGGGAAACAAACATGCCCCGAAAATACCTGATCCCCTCATCCACAAAAAACCTACATGAATAATATTGGACTATGTTAAGCCTCAATCCATTACAACCTACCCAGATATGCTTGAGATGTAATAACTCGAAAGAGGGTGTGAGGAAGAAAGTCAGTAACTAGCCATCCATCCTCCCACTAGGATGTTCGGAAAGACACCCCCCACCATGAAATGGGGGTGTTTGGTACATAGTTCTCAACAAGGGTGGGGTTAATATAGAAATCACAGGGAACTACAATTTATACATATAGGTAATAAAATGCTTAGCCCAACCTATAGGTTCCCAAATAAGAAACCATCCCACACATACCACATTTTCTTCTACCCCTATATGAAAAATCACAAAAATAGTCATAATAAAACACAAGATTTATCCTTTTTATCTATCCACATTCTATTTATGAATTAAGGGTTTCAGATTAGTTTATTTCAGAACTACCTGTGACAATGACCAAGCACAACAACTACAACCATTCTTAGAAGACAAAGAGCCAGATTAACTAAGTAAAAAACAACCAACCTATTGTCCCACTACATGCCCCCTTTTTTGGAGACACCTGTTCAACCATTGTCAACTATCATTCTTCAAAGTTATACTACACAATCCTTCCCTCACAGCCAAACCCTATATCCCTACTGCCCAAACATTACCCCAATGTAGTCCTACTATAAGAAAAATTCATAACCACACCGCAGTCCCACTGCCCAATGTCGCTCAATGGCCACAACACAAGCAATGGAAGTCCCACTACCTAAAAGTTCATCCATTCCACAATCAATCAGTATCTCAAACTAGTATACCATCATGCCCTCTATACCACCCCATACACAAGGCCAACAACAACTACCATTAAGAAAAAACCCTGCTACATGTATACCCTTCCCCATCTATAGGACCAACCCCTTTTTCCACCCATGTACCCTAATCATCCTCCCAATAGCAGCACCACAAAACCAATGAAAAGTCACAAAACCCACCAAAACATAGAATCCTACCACACCTATTAAATATGATGTAATAATATTTGTTAAACATTTCCCTTTAATTCATTTGATAAACATGGGTGATCACACAAGGGTTTTTATACTGGGGAATCCATATCAATTAACCAAGTATATGTTATTAAGAAGATTTCATATTACAACCATTTATCAATAATTACAACAAAAATAGGACATCACCAGTGCACAAGCAAAGACCACCAGTGGTCATGATTTTTAGAAAGCATACATCCATAACAATCCATAAAAGAAACAAATATAATTGAATAAAATAGGTGACCAAACATCAATCCGCTCCAAGACTATTATTTTATTGACCCATGTTATCTTTTGATCATATTCCATCCTTATTTAATTCCCACTTTAAGAAAATTATTCACCCCATTCTTGAAAAGTAATTTTCAGTACACCCACCCTGCATGATGCACAATTAAAGAGAGGCATAAGAAATCCCTACTAGAAAAAACAAGTGACCAAAGCTAATATTTGTTCCCATAATAGGGGATCTCACAATCCATAGAAAGAACTCCAAGAAAACTGAGCAAGAGGTGGCTCTAGAATAGGCTCACAAATCTTCTATATAGGAAGGATTTAGGCACACCAAGAGGGAATGGAAAACACACTACTAAGGGAAGAGCCCAAATTTTAAGAGTCGGATCCTATATTAATGTAAGAACAATTTCAAAAAACATTAACGTGGGATCATGGTAAAGATCACGCGGTTTGAGTATCTTAAAGTCCCAAAATCTTATGATATTAAATATATACTTAATATCCTTTGAAACTCCCTTAAAATTCCTAAACAATGATTTCAAATCACTTTTCATCAAATAAGATGTAAGAGGGGTGAAATTGGAAAACTAGGAAAAACTAGAAAAGCTGGAAATGAGTCACTGATTGGTGAGTCACCGAAATTGATCCATCGATGGGTTAGCCACCTACGCAACCTATCGATGTTGACCCACTGACGGGTGACCAACCAACATGACCTAGCGACACTGTGCCACCAAAATTGAGCTACTAACAAGTGATCTATCGATGTGACCTACTGATATTTTTCTACTGACATGACCTATCGATGTTGAGCCACCTACACTGAGCTACCGATGAAATGACTCACTAATGCCGACGCCCCTAACTCACTGATGCTAACGCCCCAAACTCACCGATGCTGACTCCCCTCACTCACTAATGTCGACACCCCTGACTCACCAATGCCGACACCCCTAACAAACCGATGTAGATTCCCTTGACTCACTAATACTGACACCCCTGACTCACCAATGGAAAAACATGAAATTTTCAAAACTCTTGAAATGAGCTTCCGTTACCTCCTAAAACACCATAAACATTTTATTTTCACAAAGGAATGGCCCTAGGAAATTTGGGTCATTACAATTTATCCATCCGAAATTGGTGTTCGAATAATCCCACTATTGATTCCATCTATCTGGTGGCATGAAATCAGAGTTCGGATCCTCCGCTTGATTCCACCACATGCCTTTCACACATCCCATTCCACTTCCATATATTATTTTGATACTAGATCCAAGAATCCATCACTGATAACCACAATCAACTCTGATAAATCATCTAATCTACAATATGGTCATTTTACACACATCTACATGAATCCATGAGTGTGATCACATTTTAACCCTCTCGATAATAGTTGAATCATGACCCTATGGTCCATCGTTGAATAATGAGAAGAGCAGGTTGAGAAAGGAACAATAACAACAATGATATCATCGTTGGAAAATCATTTTTGGAAAATGATCATATAACTAGGGATTGGTAGGGGTGATTTTGTATAATAATTAATGAAAATAACTACAAGATTATTTTATTTTGATACACATGCTTATGAAAAGGATTCAATTAAACAAAGATAAAAGTATAAAAAATATGATGATGCACAAATATTTTAATCTAGGGTGGAAACAAGAATTTACAAGACCTGACTAAATATTTTATCATTAGTTGGTGAAGAACCCAATTTCCAATGATAAAGATGACCTGTTGCATTTTATGAGCCTCGATTCACCTTGATATAATTGTCGATCATTGTCTAATCTCAATCCTCCAATGAAGAATGGTCGAACCTCCTCTCAACAATTCCAGGGTTATTGAACTAACCATGAGAATTATCTATAACAACATATTTATAGTTGAAATTAGGTCTTGGGTATTAAATGAATTAATTCAATAATTTTGTTAGTTAATCCACCTAAGGTACCTACCAATGGATGCCTTATATGAACATATAATGTTGCCAAACATTAGGTTAATCCTAGGTTAAAACCCATGATCTTAATATAATAGTGGCCTCAAATCTTTTGATCTCAGACTCCATTTAGAAGATATACCATTATTTATAAAAAAACTATGCTTGTGTGATATTGAATATATTAAGTATTTTTATAAAATTAATATAGGGCTTAATAAGCCTTAAATTCAAGCACCATATCATTGCTTGGATCTAAAAATAATACATAATTTATTTCAATCTCTAATAAGTGAAAACTATAGTCTATAAATTATTCACCCATTTGATATTTTCATCCCCCAAATGCCAAAACATGGAAAAAATGGTTTTTATATTGAGACAACATATGGATATTTTGTTCTTATGATCTCTCCTACAAAATCTCATGCTGCCACAACACATAAAAAAGGGAATTTTTCAACCATGAATTAGTATAAAAATAGTATTTAACGTAGAAAAAATGAAATCTATTTCTTATAATCCGAAAAAAAATAATTGCGGAGACTTTTTGGCATCGATTTTGTTTAAAAATGAATCCAAATAGTTTTTAAATTGGTTTTTGTGTGTCATTTTTAAACATCCAATGCCAAAAATACACCTCAATGTCATTTTTTTCTATAGCTTTTAAAGGAACTGATGAAAAAAAGTTTAAAATTATTATTTTTTGCATCGGTTTTTTAAAAACTACCACCAATAGTTAAAAATATATATTTTTGTCAGTAGTTTTTTTAAAACCAACTCCAATAAAATAAATAAAATTATAATTATGATTTAGATCATTCACTAAGCTTCGATTTTACTGGTTGTTAAAATGGAGTTATAGATTAAAATTTATGTAGGTTGAAAGTTAAACTTCAATAAGATAAGTCTTAAAGAAGTCCAAGTTTCAAAGGCCATAACTTTTAATCTGTAACTCCATTTTACTTCCACAACTAGTCAAATCAAATCTAGTGAAATTATCTAAAACATTATAAGAATAATTTGTTAATTTTTTTTAATTTTTGGAATCAATTTTTTTAATAAGTGATGCCAAAAATATTTTCCTTACCATTTGGCATAAGTATCTTCTTAAAATGAATTAGTAAATGATACTGATGGGTATTTTTGGCATCATTTTTGTAAGAAAATAATCCAAAAAACAAATGTAAATCCTTTTGGCATTGGTTTTAAACAAAACTAAGGCAAAAAAGGTATTTGGAAATATGTAGGATCAATATTTATATTTTTCAAAATGTGCATTTGACTTTTAAAATACTATCTAAATTTTAATAAAATTCCATGAAAATATTCTCTTTTGATATATATAAATCCATTTTCTATTTTTTCAATATTTTTTTCCTCTTTGATTCAATCAAATTTTCAACATGCATTCAATCGATGATTTGATCATGGTATCTATTCTAATCATTTAATTTCTTTATTATTATTTTCCATTATTTAAAAAAATCATAATAATAAAACCTTTAATGGTGATTTATTCTTATGATCGAGTTATAAATATAAAACATACAGATGAGATTTACCAACCGAGTTTTAAAATTCATTTTCCATCACTATTTTCATAGCTGCATGAGTTTTACCCTAAAATAGAGAGATATGATGATAAACAACCTATTATTTTGAATAATACTCCTAAAATAATTGAAATATGTTTTAATACTTATTTTTATTTTATTTCATTTGGTATTTTCAATTTTAATTCATGTTTCTCAGGTTTTCCTTAAAATGAGTTGCATCTATTGAAACTTTGAGAAGTCCAACTTTCGACGACCATAACATTTTCTTCGTAACTCTATTTTAG
Source organism: Viscum album (assembly GCA_963277665.1). Lineage (NCBI taxonomy): Eukaryota > Viridiplantae > Streptophyta > Magnoliopsida > Santalales > Viscaceae > Viscum > Viscum album. The sequence goes on along the minus strand of OY728120.1, from coordinate 1,058,459,582 downwards.
CTCCAAGACTAGTAAAATAGATGCTTAGTAAATGATATAAAACATAGTAAGAATTAATTTTTAATTATTTCCATTTGTGTTTTTAAAAATATAAACCAAAAGTAATTTTTTTTACTTTTTAGCATCGGTTTCTTTAAAAACTGACACCAAAAATGAAATGTAAATCTTGTTTGGAATTGGTTTATAAAAAATGAAATCAAAAGACTTATTTTTTATGTTAGTGTAATCAATTTTAGTTAAAAATAGAAATTTAAATTTAAAAAATAGAAATTAAAGGCTATCTTTTCTACTAGTGATGAAGGATTGTCTCATTCTGATACTTGATCTCCACCAGATACTCAAAAAAGGTGGATTTTTCCTAGATGTACATCTCACCCAAGTTAATAATGTGCATTAGGTCATGTGCATATCTCTTCACCTGTGACACATGGATGAATTCATGCATCAATTTAAACTATAAGGGTTTGAAAAGGTTGTAAGAAACCTCTCTAACCCTATACAAGATCTCAAATGACCCCAATGAACCTCAAGGATAGTTTTCCCCCTCAGTAGTATCTCAATAATCATCAGAGTGGAGATAACCTCAAAAAACATGATCTCCCTATTCAATATCCAAGGTATTATGATGATCGATCATCATAAAATTATTTTTGGCACTAGGCTATCCTCATCTACTCATAGATCAAATACACCTTCTCTATCGTCACTTATACCATCTCCATCCCAATAATATATATATAATTGATCTCATCCTAGAATAATTTTGACCAAGGGGGTCTCTTTTATAGGGTATCAAATGTTTACATGCCAATTATAAAGTGATAAAACTTATTGTAAGAAAACTCTTCCAAAGGTAATTGATCACCCCATGTCTAGAAAAAGTCTAACACACAATGTCTCATAATATCCTCCATCACTTGGATAGCGTGAATTGTTATCCAATATGTTTGGTGGTGAAAATATGTACTTATAATCAACTGAAAACTGAATACCTCTTATAGGCCTCTCCCTAACCATGAAGTAAACTATTCATCATAGTCGGAGACAATGGTTGAGGGAACTTTATGAAGGAATATGATCTCCCATATGTATAACATCCCTTAAATCTCCATTGAAATCTACTCCCTGATTGTAAGGAAGTGCACCGACATCATTTTTTGGTCAACTATCACCTATATGGAATCATTCCCTCATTATTTTCATGGAATCCATTTCACAAAGTCTATGAATATTCCATCACATTTCTATTCTATGATATCACAAGTCTATAAAAAAATGACAGAACCTAGTGTTCAACCTTCACCCACTAACTTGTGAGACACTAAGGGATGATCATGGCCATGCTCCACCTCATTAATTCCCATAAAAACATCCACTAAAGATCCATGCACATCATACCTACACCAGGTAATACAACCAAACGAGAAGTGTGAAACTCCCTTATCTCCTCCACTCAGATTGTGACTAAAACCACTGTCTATCCATAAAATATAATGATTTTATTTCTCCTTCAAATAATTCATCTTGTTAATATCATGAGGATATCTAGTTATGTAGGACCTCACAACTAATGTCTCCCAACCGAGTCTCCCTCACACACTATATAAGAGGATTCAACACTATAGACTAAGGAAAATTTACACCCTCCTCTTCCACAAGGGTTAGCTATAAGGAATCCAACTTTCCAGATGTCTCCTTGAGTAGGAAAGTATGGTATTTTTTGCTAATTACATATTCTACCACATTTACCTTCCCATGATTATAGATTATATCAAATTCATATTCCTAATGGAAATCTAACAAATTTCTCTATATTATATTTATACATATCTGTGTGAAGACATACCTAATACACTGGTTGTTTAGGTAAACAAAAGAGAACTCTCCCAAAATATATTTCCTCCACATCCTTAGATTGATGTATACCATTCCCATATCTAGTTCATGAATCATGTAGTTCTTCTCATGGGGACTCAATTACATCAAATCATATGTGATCACTACTTTCCTCTACACCGACACATAGTTGAGATTATCTGCAATTTCATTACACTACACTATGTACTACAGGACCTCATCCAGTAATCTCGAAATTAGGGTAATAATCAGCCTCATCCTCATCTCCTAAAAGGATATTTGGAATAACTTAGTCCAAGTAAATTACTTACCTTTTAGTGTCAGAGTGAACAAATGGGAGGAAATATTATATAAGTCTTCCACAAACCTCTTTTAGTACCCCTCTATGATGAGAAAACTATTCTCCAATGAAATTCTCTTAGGTGTCTCCCAATCAAGAACTGCATTAATCTTTACTAGGTAGACAACTAATCCATGATCAAGAATGACATTCCCCAGAAAGTGAACCTCATAGAACCAAAATCGGCACTTCAGGAGATTACCATAAAGTTGTTTCACCCAAAGAATGTCGAGGACTATACTCAAGTGATCTTTTTGCTCCACCTCTAACTTAGAAAACATGATTTTTTTCATAAATGAAGACTACTATAAATTAGTCCAGATATGGCTAGATGGTATGTTTCATCATATCCATAAACATAGTATGGGATTCCTCAAACCAAAAGGTATCACAAAGAACTCATAGTTTCTGTAGTGACATTGGAATTCCAACTTTTTCATATCTTCCTTGAGAACCCTCATATCTTGGTATCTGGACTTGAGATCAATCTTCTCAAATCACATCATTCCAAAAAAAGCAAAGAGGTTTTCAATCCCCAATAAGAGTTTTTTTTGGTGGCCTAGTTTGGGTGACAATAGTCAAAAAATATTCAATCTCCCATCAACCATTTCCACAAACAAACCTGAGCTTCCCAAGGGGACACACTAGGTCTCATAAAAACATTCTCTCAATTTTTCTCCATCTATACACTCAAATATGGAATCCTGGTAGGGTACATCTGATTTACTATTGAAGATATCAAAGTGCCCATGGGGTGAAAGTGAATAAAAATATCCATCTCTTACTAAGTAGGTATTCCAAGAATTTCCTTAGAGAAGAATTCCATATAATCCTCTATTACTGATGGAACATAGATACTTTAAGAGACCGCTAAAATGAGGTATGACATTAACAAATAATGGATGATGGATTGCAACTTCCTTCCCACATTCCCCACTTTCTTTTCTATGAGATATCTCATGCCCACAAAGGTGAATCATGTCACATTTTTTGAAGGCAAATGACTCATCTATAGTGATAGTCATGCTTGGAATAGAACATGGATAATGAGTCCATGACCAAAATTATTTCCAATGGTCTCATCATGGTGACCAAGATTACCCATGAGGAACTCTATCAACCAATAAATAACTCACACTTCGAGTAGATGAACGATATCGAAGAAGAGTTCTCTGTAAGAACCTCAAGGAAAATCTATTGGGATAACGTCTTTAATGGGATCCCCAACTATCTCACCATGTGTATGTAAATGATGTAATTTCTTGAAACTATGTATACTGTTATTGAAGAATGAGTAGAATAAAAATAGATTGTACTTATAATCATGTTATGAGTTTCCAAGTCATAAGTCTCCCTAGCATGTAGCTGTCTATAGACCAAACCGCCAGCTCCTTGATCTTGGCATGGGAATACTGATGGTGGTCTAGGAAAAATTTCATATCAAAATCACCCACACTCTTTATCTCTTCCTAGAGACAACCTTCTCCCCTATCATCTCCACCTCCTTGGTGGCCACCCTGGACTCACCTAGGTGATCCATGATCACAGAGCTGTCTCCACCATAGTGGTTTATCCACTACCTGTGTTCCCTCCTTAACATGTTGGGTTAGAAAATAACATTCCATTTGACCTCACCCAACATATGTATTCAATTTACACTCCTTGGTATTAACTTTTTCCTTGCATGGTCCATGAAATACATGATCATGTTCTTGAGTCTAGTCATGATAAGACCTCCCCTACCGAGACACGTCGACTTATGTCGACATTCTTCTATAGATAAATTATCACTATGATGAACACTACAATTTACATCTATATGGAGTCCCCTGGATAAGAATATATCCATCACCAACACCCTCTCTAGTACTCGAGCACATATTGTAATTCACAGGGGTACCACACTAGCATATATGTCTCTATGGAGACCCAGCTCGAACTTCTATTCCTAGAAGTAACCATCCTGATTCATGTTAAGGGAGTAATATTTAATGTAATTGATCCACATACCATACTCATTAACTATTATCCATCCCTTATATTTCTCCAAATATATTGAATTATAATGGAGCCTAAGAATGAGGGTTAATACTCTTAATGAAATAACTACTGGAAGTCAGACAATGAGAGTGCTGACTAATCATGCATATCTGTGACTGAAATCCACCTGTTCCCACCTACATTGAGAGAAAAATATAGCTTCTAGAACAACCATATGATATTTTTGGGTCCACACAAGCCTAGATACTTGTATTAATTACTCAAGTCAATCACCTGTTACCTAAGGATTTAGCAGATCACGGAACCACAGTGGCCACTAGAGATGGAACTCATGGAGTTCACTAATCCTGCACACATCCTCATATTGCTCATCTATTATAATCATATCATTAATAGTTGAGTTTTCTTCTACATATCCACTTAGAGGAAAGATCTCATGTGATGGTACCTAATCTAATACCTCATCACTCATCGGATCATTATCATAATCCCAAATCGGTAACCCCAATGGCTATCTTCATTGGGGAATATTAAAAATTTAATCATGGCATGACAAGGTAATATGAGAATATATATATATATATATAGGGATCTGACTCAATAAGGATAGTTAAAAGGACTCAATCTTATATAATGCATGTCCCAAATTTCCCTACACCAAATTTATCTATATTCCAAGTCGAAAAGTAGGAAGTTAGAGTCCTAATTAATGAATATGTCAGTGGACACATCATCATTGGGTTACATATCCTCAAATATGCACTAAATACACTTTTACACCATTTCCCTAATTCCTAATGAAACCACATAAGGGAAAAAAGTACAAACACCATCCCGAGGTTGAACCACCTTTGATACCAATCTATCACAACTTTACCCACTACAGAACTCCAAGATAATAGAAATCATATCCATAACTTTCTCAAGATCACCTCCATAGTCCGAGGTATGAATATGAGCTCTAAAATGCATAACTAAAATGTGAGTCATTTTAATTATGTACCTATATTCATGCACCCAACCATCTTTATATAGAATTATGGAGGGAAAAATAATAGAAAACACCATCTAGGGTAAAACCACACATATTAATCCTCTAGAGAATACTAAGAGTAAAAAAGAATAATTTAAATGAAAAATAAAAAATACAAACCCACCCAGAATAGATATCCCAACCAAAAAACTAGAAAATAAATGATTAAAGAGATCCTCTCTTGATCTCTAGGACTAAACATCATTTGTAGTCTATGCACCCGAGAATCCTTATCATCCTCTGAAATTGATGTTGAACTATCCATTGTCTATATATGACATTAAAAATATGGTAAAATCCTTTGTAGGGATGGATATATACATATCTAGTAAGATTACCTCAAATACTGAAGAGGTATAAAAAAAAGACAGGATAGATATAGTTAGCTCAACCCATGCAAAGAGAAAACTGAATCCCAATACATATACATATAGATATATATATTCTCATAAAAGAAACTAATATGAGAGATAAATGGGATATAAATCTCACAGAATTTACCAAGATGATGAGTTTACTAATAGTTCCAAGACATCCATCATCGATGACCAGTATCTCACATATCTCCCCAATGTACTGAACATGTGAATACAACCCTCCCCACTATACTGCACAATCGAGGGGATATAATCTCTATTTATAGGACCCTTTCCCTATTAAAACAAAAGGGTTCCACTTATTAGGTAGAAGTACCATGTATTGATATAATAGGACAATTCTAGTTAGCAGGTAGAGGACCCATTCCCTAATACAATAGAAGGGTTTCACTCATTAGGTAGAGAACCCCTTCCTTGATACAACAGGTGGGTTAAACTCAATGGTTAGCGGAACCATGTTGTGATACAACTAGTTGTTTCCACTCAATATGTAGATGATCTATGCCCTAATACAACATGAGGGTTCTTCTTAGTAGTTAGAAGATCCATTCACTAACATAGTTGGAGGGTTATACTGAGTGGATAGAGGACCCATGGCCTTATAAAATATGTGGGTTAAACTCTATAATTATACAACCCATTCCCTAATATAATAGGATGGATTCACTCTATAGGTAGATGAACCATTCCCTAACATAGTAAGAGGGTTATACTATATTGTTAGATGACCCATTACCTGATACCATAGGAGGATTTCACTCTATTGATAGTAGACCCATACCGAAACATAGCAAGAGAATTCTACTCTATCCAGTAGAAGGTTTAAGGAGAATTCGTATCCCCAAATTCTCTAGGATGATATTTCCTTATCACTTAAATCATTGAGCTCTAACAAAAGAATTTTCTCACTTGGAACATTGTACACCACATCTCAAAATCAACATTGAAGTCTACCATCACATTCTATGTGGAAAACACTCAGGATAGGCTACTCGTTGTCCATAATCTGATACAAAATGATGGAGATATGAGTACTGGATGATTTTAAACAATTACATGACATGTAAGGGGTTCACACATAATGTGACCTCACCTATCCCCATGTTCATTTCCTCCTTAGTACATGCATCAATTTACATTTAGTATTACATGTTCTGTAAGGGTAAAAAAGACATGTTTCTGTCTCTAGCGGTTGAGTTGTGTGCTCTTGGTTGTTCATGTGTACATTGGCCATGTACCAGTACAGGGCTTTTTCCTAGCCATGTCTGTGTCTAGGACCGCTTAGTGTAAATTTCAAGAATCAATCACTAGGTCACACTATGTGTGGGGTTCCAAGATTTTTCATGATATTTTACTCACCCAAAAACCGTAGCTCTTGAGGCCAAGGGACTATACATAGTTTATTTTTTTATACTACATAGTGTGTAGTCATATTTATCATAGAAAACCAAATAAACCATTACACTGTTTTGATATCCTATTTTACACCATGATTCATACCATTAGGAAACCTGAAATAGGTGTAAAGCTCCTACGACTATTGATTTTGGTCCTCTAATTGCTAGAAAGTGGAGTTGCAATCCTCGGATCGAATCCACCACATGCCTTGCACACCTTGCATTCCACTAAATTCTCTATTATGGATCCCATGTCAATGAATCCATAACTTCTACTCATAAACCACCATGATTCATCCTCGAAACACCAATCTGTTCATTGTGCAAAAACCCACCATGAATCTAGGGGTTTGATCAGGCTTGGACCCACTAAAAATAGTTGAAGTGTGACCCTGTGGTCCAATAATGAAGAAAGTGAAGAAAAAGTGAAGGAAATGCACAAGAACAAAGGTGATATCATTACTGGACAAAAATTCTTGGACAATGATCACAAAACTGATGATTGATAGGGATGATTTCATGGAAAAATTATAGAAATAAATTGAGAAAATAATTTATTTCAATACACATGCTCATGAAAGGATTAAGTTAAAATAACATCAAATGATAAAAAATATGATCATGGTAAAACTTTTAATCAAGGGAATAAACCACAAATGAAAATCTCTACATCAATATTGGATCATTTGATGGTGAATAACACAGTTTACAACAATGGAAAAGATACATTTCATTTATTGCGCCTCAATTCACCTTGATCTGGTTGTTATCCATTGTCTGATCTCAAATCGACAATGAATAATGGTGGATCCTCCTCTAAAAAATCCCAGGATTATGTAGAGAAACATATAGATTCTCCATAACCGCATATTTATAGAGGAAATTAGTTTAGGAGTATTAAATGAATTAAATAAATAATTTTATGAATTAATTTACTTAACATCCCATCCAATACCTGCCTTATCCGAGCATCTGAAACCTACCACCTTTAAGTAATTCCTACGGTAAATACTACACTCTAGATTCAAACATGTCCTTAGATTCTCTATCTAATTCTCTATTTTGGAGATATCAAATTATTTATTAAAAAAAATCCTTTCATGATATAAAATGTATTTACTATTTTTGTAAAATAAATTTAGGAATCATCATTACCCATAATCATCCATTGTCTAACAACATGGCCCTAAAAATATTCCATACTATATTTCAAAGTCTTATAAGGAAAAAACAGAGTTCCAATAGGTTTAATAATTATTCATTTTTTATTGGTCACAAATATTTCATCACTAGTAATTCAAGAGAATATTTTGTGAATAGAATATTTAATTAATATTTATTTACTATTTAATGAATGTAATGATTATTTATTTATTAAATAATAATGAACTAATATATATTTATTAAATTAACTTTCATTTTTTAAGGGCTGATAAATATTCTGGAGGAATTAAGTACCAAGATTAAAGCTTTGATGAGAAATAATATATATTAAATATCATTTAACTAAATAATATTTATTTTAATTCCTTATTTTTTTGCATTTTAGGAAATAAAATTATTTTTATTTTTATTACATACATGTGGTTCCATGAGTATTAAATAAATAATAAGAACACATGTGAAATTATTATTTTATATCAAAGCAGTATTTAAACACAATTATATTATTTTCTATGAGCCAATATAGAGCTCCTCTATAAGAACTCTATGGGGAATGTAAAGTGATCCTCCTCCACCACCACTCCCATTTATAGAGAGATAAAGGATAATCCATATTGAATGAATTATCTAGGTGATTAAATATGAATTATTAAAGTGCTAGGATCTATCATGCTAGAACCTAGAGATTCCTATGATGATTTTTTGAAGTTCATGGAACGCGTGTGGATCACCTCTGGATGGGATTTACTCATGATTCCTATAATGTAATGATGGAATGACTTATAGAAATTTAAAGATCCATAAAAAATATAAACTTTCCATCAAAAACTAATTCTTTAATTGATTAAATTAATTATAAATAATGTGTGATGATAGTCCATTATGGTTTTGGTTTTCCCTATTCAATTAATCTTTTATTCAATTACATTATGCATGGTGTTTATCATCGATGTAAATTATGGATTAATCATTGATTATGAAAACATATATGAGTTCGGAATGCCCAATATAGTTCTTTTACAGTTCCCAATACCAAGAAGTTGTATAAGAGGGGTCTCATAATTATTTATTATTATTTAATAATCATTTATTGATTTAGAATTTTATCATTAGTTTTAAATTCTAGTTTAGTAATTTTTTATTTAAAATCATGAGATCTACTGTTCTTTATCTATTTTATCATAAATTTAATCAAAGTCGATTTATGTTATGAAAGAAATAAATTCAAAGAACTCAACCAGAGGTGACAAGGATTCTACCTAGATAACATAAGAGTACATTCCATGTAGCTCATTGGATCACATTGTGTTCCCATGTTCAATACAATGAATTAATTCACAATGTTTGGAAGTTTTGTGAATTTATTAAACACAATGTTGATTTAATTCACCACTTGTTGACTGGGTCATCCTAGAACATTGTTAGCCATGATTTATGCCATGTGATCATTTTTCATGAAGTGTATCCCATTATTCATACATTCTGTGTATTTTTCCACATGGCCTACATGACTAGAAATTTTTTAACTCAAAGTCCACATGATATGTTGCCTATGCACACATCATTCACTCCATCAATATTGTCGCATGGTTACAAGATGATTCCCTTAGAATGTGGAGAAGATAGATAATGATAGAAATACATGTTGTGTAGATGGATTGTACATTCCATGTATATTACCAAATTACAAAAAAAATATAAATTAATTTATTATACTGCTTAAAACATACCAACATTTGTTTCATGTGACATTAATTTGACAATGTACAAACCATGTGATGGGTTTTATATATACATATATATATATATATTAAATTTCTAATTAATTTCTGCATAATGTATATAAATGCAAACCATATATAAGTAGAAATATAGTCATTACCCTATGCGCATTGAAGCATAACATGATATGTAAATACCAGGAGTACTATGTGTCCTTAATTTTATAATGCATATGTTATGAAATTATTTTATAATTCATGTATCTTATATTTCTCATGAGTAAATAATATAAAAATAAAATAAACATTGGGTATTTTGGATGTGTACTCACATGTTTCCTCAAATTAACATGTTTTGTAAATAATAATTTTTTAATAAATTTATTTAATTTGTATAAAATTATAATGGATGATAATCTAAATAAAATTATGATGAGAATTATGATAAATTAATTGATTAATTAAAGAGGATAATTAATTGATTTGATCATGATTTATCATAAATATAAATTATTATAATTAAAGGATATTTTATTAAATTAATAATTAATTATGTGTTTGTAGATGGTCATGAATATATAAAAAATCATTCATAATTCATTATTTAAGGGACTTAAAGATGATTTTTTCTTTATTTTAGACCTATTAACCAATCATTTTTCCCCTCACCTACGAGTGAGTAAAATCGGATTTAATGGATGGAGCTCCCAAACTAGTGGAGATAGTTCAAGTTTGTATTTGAGGTGAAACCAATCCAAGGGACATACATAGGTGGATAGGTGGAAAGCTAGTACATGACCTATAAAATGGTTCAAGGTGTTTTACACTAGGTCTATTGTAAGATTATTATCCCTTATATTAAATAACCATTAGTAAAAGATCATGATTATAACACTTTATTATTTTATTTCTATCAAGTTCATGGTTAATTTCATTTTGGATGTTTTTGCATGATCACCAAAATTTATGTATTGATGATCATGAAATATAGAACTATAATAAATTGTTTTATGTGTAGAATTTATATAATTCTTGATTAATCACTTAAGTATACCCACTTAATATTAACAAGCATTTAAAAAATAATGCAATTAGAAATTTACATATATATATTAAAAATTATTCAATTATATATTAATTCAGTCTAACCTTCCAAGATATATATTAAAATTTAATCATAGTTCAAAGTGAATGACTAAAAAAAGTCATGGATCTTTTAATTGTTAGGGAAATTTAACTTTATGTTATGGGTTGAATTAACTTATTTTATAATAAGGGTTGACTTCCAAAAATAGGACTATCTATAAATAAGAGGAAAAGGTTGAGAAAATACATCTTATTTAATTTTAGGATTGGAGAGTCCACTAAACATATCATGGAACTTTGAGTTAATACATTTGAAATTTTGAATTCCTTCATCAATCCTTTCAAATTTATTGACCTACCATAGTCAAGGTGATGAGAAGGGGAATATGAATCATTTACACTAGAATGTAGAAGTAAGAAGATATTTTGAATCCAATGGTGAGGTCTATTGGGTAGTGATAAAAATAGTGGGAGATGAATAAATATAATATAATATTTATTTATCATCTTTTATTATATAATGTACTAAAATTTAGTTTTTGTAATTTTTAGAAACTATAATTAAAAATTACTTCAATCATATAACTTAGATACATACTTAATAAAGATATCATTCTCATAGGCACAAATTTCCATGATTAGAAAATGTGAATACTTGTTTTCAAATTACATGAAAGGAAATTATATATTTCTGAAGAACCAATTCCTGAAGCAGTTATCCAAGAGGCCATTGATGAATAATTGACTCTCTATAAGAAAAAATTGAATGATACCACATATGCTCAGTGTTTCATAATATCATCCATGTACATTGAGCTTATGATTAAAAATTAGGACATGGATGTGTGTGACATGAAATATAAACTTGGGTATCACTATCAAGAGTAGGCAAGACAATAGAGATACAAGATCTTCAATGAATTGTTTATAACCAACCTTGGAGAGTCAATGCCCACTAGGACTCATATAATCATTATTATTGGCTAAATTTAATGCTTTTACATCTTATAGATTATGTTCCAAGATGTGTTTTGAATAGATAACAGACTTTATTCACTACCTATGTCCTTCTCTAATTATATTGTTAATTATAACCTGGGAAATAATGTGAAGAGTCTTTCAAAAATTCTTACTCTGAATCTCTAAGTGGACAAGGACATGGGACATGACAAACCATCGATCCTTATAGTGAATAAGAAAATGAAGAACAAGGTAAAGTGGCCCAAGACACATAACAATTATAAATCTCCTGAGAACTATCTTTCCAAGATAAGGAACATTCAGATACTAGTAATGGAAAAGGAAGAAATATTTTTTCATGTAGAAAGAAATTATACTAGAAGAGGAAAAACCCCATAAATAAAACAAAATCTATAGGTGATTTCATTATTGAGTGTAATATTTCAATTTATAAACATTGGGTATTTTTAAAACCATGTGGTTCCAATATATGTATCCAAAATTATTTACAAAGTTGATTAAAAAATATTTCAAGAGAAGTGGGTGATTTTTGATATGTTAATGGTGAAAGGTTGGCAGATCTATCAATTACACACTACCACCATTTATTTCCAACATTAATTATATTGGTTTATGGGGATTTTTATTATTTATTTATTGTTACTATGAACATAATTTCTATATGATGTTTAGATATAGATCATTTTATTTTAATATTTTGAGATAAAAGTTTTTACTTTAATAAAGACAACATATGTTATTATATGGAACATTTAAATAATAGTCATTGTGTATTAAATTAAAAAAACAAACCATTAAATATTGAAATTGAATCATGTTTTTATGACTCATATAAAACATTTCAATGGAATCATAATCTTGAAAATGTAAATGATAAGTGTTTGAAAATGCTTAATCAAGATGGTTAGTTAGACTCTTTTGAGGTAATAATAATTGAAATACGTCATGCATGTTTACAAGGAAAAATGACCGAACCACTATTTTTTGGACATGGTAAAAGGAACGCATATATTTTAGAATGAAGTAGATAATCAAATTGGAATGAAGATAAATATGATTAGATCATATTGATTTGGTAAATATCTTAATGATGAGTTTATCAAATTTGGTTGTAGTTTGGAATTCTATCTCAACTCACTCCACCGTACACACCATTGTAGAATTGTATTAGTTAAAGGAGTGACCATACCTTGCTATAAATTCTATTGTCGATGATGAGTTATACTGATATTCCATTATAATTTTGAGGAAATTTATTTTAATCTATATTATACACAGTAAAATGAGTTCCAAATAAATAAAAAATATAATGACCTTCGAGTTACAGAGTGGAATAACCCCATTTTGTCACATACTCATGTACAAGGTTCTGATGCATTTGTTAAGGTATTATTATGAAAAAACTAGCACGATAGGGAAAATGTGTATCTTTTTAGTGTTTCCTAAGGAAATAATAATCATATAACCCCTCAGATAGGAAAGTGATTGTTTCAAAAACATTCTTCTTTTTTGAGAGAGAGAACATTCTCAAGAAGTGTAGTCATAGAATGATTAACTTTGATGATGATTATTCTTATGATATTCATGATTTGGAACATTTATAGATTCCAAATATCCGCTTAGAAGAATTAGATCCTAAAAAATTACTATACAGGAGCACCAGAGAGGTAATATAACTAGAAATATATGGTTCTCTAGTCACTGATGATGGTAACCCATTATGGATTAAAATAATGAACCTTGTTTCTATAAATAGGTAGTAGATATATTAAATTCTAGAAGATTGTAGGAATACATGTACTCTAAAATAGATTCCATATATTAGAACAATGTTTGGGTTCTAATTGATCCACTAGTTGTTGTAATTCCTATTGGGTGTATATGGTAGTCATGAAAAAATTGAACATAGAGGTAATTTAATCACCTATAAAGTAAGGATAGTGGAGAAACTATTTAATAATTGTCAATTAATTGACTAAAATGAAACCTTTTCTCCAATTCTAATGTTTAAATCCATCAAAAAATTTAATTGTTATAGAAACATACCATGATTAGGAAATTTTTAAGATAGATAGCAAAATAGCTTTCCTTAATGGGAACCTTCTGGAATATTCCCATATGATACGAACAAAGGTTTTGTGTCTCTAAGTGATTCCAAAAGGATTTGAAAGTTTCATAGATTTAGTTATATGATGAATAATGTATCTTGCTCATGGAGAATTTGGTTTTATGGTGAAATAAAAAAATTGTTTCATTAAGAATGAAGAGATCCATGTTTTCAGAAGTGTTTTAGTGGGAATGTGTTCGTTATAACAATAGTATATATTTATGACATATTACTTATTGAAAATGATGTAATTGAATTATATTCTATTAAGAACTAGTTGTATATGTGTTTCTCCATGAAGGAATCTGGTAGAGAAACGGACATTATGAGGATCAAGATCATTCATGATAGATCTAAGGGGATTCATGGACTAAGTGAGAGTATACACATTTCATAGATTCTAATGATATTTAATATGGAACAATCCAAGATTGGATTGGTTCCAGTGTCACATGGTATACTTATTCCCAAGAATATTCTTCCTTAGACACTAGAGGAGAAAGAGAAAATTAGTAAGATACCATATGCTTTAGTGATAGGATCAATCATTTATGTCATGTAATGTACTAGAATTTATGTTTCTAAATAATTGAATATGGTAGGAAGATATCAAACTAATCTTGGTGAACATAATTAGTTCTCTACTAAGGATACCCTCAAGTATAAGAGATGAATTAAAGACATATTTCTAGTGTATGGTTGAGGTAAATTGTTATAAATTAGTGGTTTTATTGATGCATGTTTTCAAATAGATCATATAAAACTGAAGTCATGGTCAAGATATGTCTGTAGTCAAAATGGAGGAACTGTGATACATAGGAGATCAAAGCATCCAGTTGTCTCTAAATATACTATGGGGTATGAGTATATAGTGGATTATGAAGAATCCAATGAATCCATATGGAAAAGAAACATTATCATGGATATTGATGTGGTACCTAGTATTAAAGACCTTGTCACATTATATTGGGATAATACTACAGTGGTGGATCTTGCAAAAGAGCCAACGCCACACCAACATACAATTCACATACTCCATAAGTATCACGCCTTGAGATATTTTTGTTAGAGATATGATGTTTTGGATAAAACAGCCTCCATAGAAGAAAACATGGTGGATACATTGAATAAATATATATGTTAATATATGCATGAGTACCAAGTGAGAGCTAGCATACTAAAGTTTATTAATAGTTGTCTCTAGTTTAATTGGGATTCTACTGGGCTTTTTTCCATAGAACAAATATCAATATACGTTACGGTTAATTGTATTCATATTTTTTAGTACTAATTAAATACTTATCATAGAATGAATATTATTTTATGTTATATATTAAATTATAATTCCCTAATAGTAGCTTTTACACTGAAAGATCATAGCAGTTACCTACTACGATGAGAACATAGAAGTTCCACAACATTATACATAAAATTTATTTTCTATAGTCAAATTTCTTAATTTTTAGGATACCAATGATACAGGATATCAGGGATTGAGACTCATAGGACATTCATGCACCTTCTCATGGTGTACGCTAATGGTTATTTCTAATGGATCAAATTTTTAGAATGAGAGACACAAATAGAAAATCCTTATTGACATGTGTCATTGGATGTTCCTATATTAATATGTGTGTATTGATATATAGGTTTTAGGATTATTATTAATGTATATATTTAATCATGTAATTTAATGTATTGAAGAAACCCCAGATGACATATGTTCATGTGAAGGTAGGATACGTTTGGTGTATCATGAGTAATATTGCATAAATGAATAATGTGGGAAACGATTTTCCCTTATATTATTTAACATATGATGATATTTTAGTCCCTTTGATGAAAATGATACTTCCTAAATAATTCCATAGCTATGGTGTTTAGTTGGAAAATTCGATTTATAGAAAGTAAGAATAAGGTACATTGAGAATATAGATTGATGACACCAGTATGAAACCTTCTTGATTAGAGATATGATGATAATGGGATTATATTAAACATTTACTGTATGTAGGTGGTTTTATGTCATTGTGACATTAACTTCTTTATATTTGGGTTCCTCGATGTATTACTAGATGTTAACCTTGTACTTTTGGATGTTTCACCAATTTGCATTGACAAAGAGTTCTAAAGGCTCACACATAAAGTGTATCTAGAAAATTATTAAATAATAATAATATTTATTATTTAACAAGTTGAATAAATGTTATTACCTCATTTTTATTAAAAATTATTCATGTTTTATTGATTGAAATTATTCTTCCAGTGGTAATTTAGTAGAATAATTTTCAATTTAAATATTTAATAAATATTTATTTTCTATAAAGGGAATATAATACGTATTTATTTATTTATGAATAATGAAGTCATATTTATTTATTAAATTAATATTTATTATTAAATATCTGATCAATATTATGGAGGAATGATAGATAAAGTCTAAACGTATATTGAGAAATAATATATGTTAAATAATAAATGATTAAATAATATTAAATTTAATATTTTTGTTCTACGCGTGTGAGGAAATTAAAATATTATTATTATTATTATTATTATTATAGACATGATATTCTTCAACATTTAAATAAATAATAATTTTTATGTAAAATTATTATTTTCTAACCCTAGAAGTATTTAAACAAAATTAAATTATTTTCTATGACCCAATTTTGTGGTTCATAATGAGATCTCAAAAATTGTATGAATCCATAGAGAGATCCCCTCCAAGAACTCTCTTAAGAATGAAAATCAATCCACCACCACCACCACACTCAGGTCAAGATAGATCAAGGATAATTCTTCATAAAAATATTATCAAGGTAATCAAATACGAATGATTTAGGTGCTAGGATCTACTATTCCAGCACCTAGAGATTACTATAGTGATTCTTGTATTTTTTTTGGAACACATGTGGATCACTACTGGAAGTAATATAATCATAATTTTGGGAAAAAATTGATTGTATGAATTAGATATGTCATATCTATCAATGAATAAATATTTCATTGTAAGTTAATTCTTTAATTGTTTTAATTAATTATAAATATTATGTGATGATTATCCATTTTGGTTGTACAGTTATCTCATAAATTAATCATTGATTTGATTCTGTTATTCATATAACTATCTTCGATGTACATATCTTATTAATCATTGATTATAGTAAAAATTTGATTGGGGTATGCCTGATATGGCACTTCCTCTATGCCCAGAACCTATAGTTAAACGAAGAGGTAAGGGAATTTTTTCCAATTAAACTTGTCTAAATTCTATTGGATGACCATATTTTGACCTCATAAAATCCCATATTGAACATATATCCATTTTTAATCATTTTTCATTAGTATTACATTATTATATTTTAATATTTTAAGATATTACAAGTGTGTCCTCCCCCCAACATATAAATTGACATCCCTCCTTTTCCTTGTTTACCCCACATTAGGCCATATATCTTGACCAAACCCTTAATAATTATATTCTAAAATTCCCTGACCACAAATTACAGGTGATTTTCCTCTTAAAAGACCTATCCAAGGATCCTTAAGATGAGATCTAAAGGATTCCTACCAAAGAATAGGTAATCATCATACCTGACCTCATTAAAATTATTTTTTTCTTCTAACTCATCTAAATATATTATATTCATCCTAAAATTATATGTTACATATGATCAAAATAAAAACATTTTATTATGATTATGGAACGACCATTATTTTCTATATTTTATATAATATGTGAGGTGAATGTATCCCCCGTGCGTATGTGAGGACTACCTCCTCCACGAAGCGATATAATTAATTTTCCATCACCACCATTCATGGATGTTTATTAAGATGAGTTTAATGATTATATATGATATTTATGATTTATTTATACTTTTATAATTATAATATAATTTCTACCTTCATACCTTATCATTCATTGGAAGACTGTAACATCACTCATTTTTATCTTTGGATTACCACCTCTGCAAATCGATTTGATTTTTTCCTCTTTACATAGATGGTAATAAGGATAAATGTAATTAATTTATATGATATATATATTATAAAAAATATTCTTTAAATTTGAATTATTATTTTCATTTATTTTGTTACATACGTAGAAAAGTGAAAACAATGTTTATGCATACATACGACATATCCTCTCCATGAATGATGTCATTACTTTTTATTTCTCTAACATTAAAAGATGAATATAAATATATAAATTATATTAATATAATGATAAATTTTTTGGATATTATGGAACCATGATAAAAGTATAAGGACTCTAACTACACAACTAAAATTCTCCTAAAAACAATGTTGTTTAAACCAAGAAATTATGATTTTAATAAGAAAATATTAATAAATGTCTGTTAAAATATGATAAATGGATCATATATGATATTATAAGTATTTAAAAGACTCTAATATATAATTATAATAAATTTAAAATTGTTATATAGTATTTTTTATTTTTTCCCTAATAAATTCTAACTTGATATAGGAGATTTATGTTATAATATCATTGTTTATCGGGATTATATTTGATTTTATTTCTGATGATGAAATTTTAAATCTTATCTCTTAAGAATAATATTAATTTTATTCTCTTATTATTATTTCTATATAATAAATTTTTTCCTTTCATTTTTTTATATTTATTAACTCAAAACATTGAAATGACTTTTTTAAGAAAAACCTACTTTATTTCTCTCTTTTGTGAAAAATCATTTTTCTTCAATATACATGTTATCAAAAAAAACTTTGGAATGTTTTTAATAATTTCATTTTATTGTTTAGAGTCATTTTCTACAATGATTGAATTTATAATAATTTTATTAAAATGAATATTCTTTTCATTTTCTGAATGATATCATTTCTTAATTTTCACCAAAAATGTTAAAGGAATATCTAATTTAACATACATAGCATGAAAAGAATTTACCTCTACCAAGACCAATAAATTAATTGAGGACTCCTTTCAAATTTTCCATTTTTCATTTAAATGAAAAAAAATTCTTTTAAAATTGGTAAATTTTTATATTTTAAATATGTGGTTTCCAAGTGAAAAGGGTATTTTACTCAAGAAATTATCTAGAGATATTATAAAGATATTTTTTGTCTATGATAACAAAAGTTGATGTTATTTATGCACTATCAAGGATATAATCTAATGATACTATTAAATTTATTTCTTCGGATGGATTATAATGATTTAATATTGATTATATGAAATTCATTTCTTTTTTATTACATAATTAAGTTATGGTGAAACTTTTTTGAAACCCATTTAATTTCCATGAGTTATCTTATGATAAAAAGATGAAGTGTTTGTAGAATCAGTTTCTTTCCCATGGGTTATTCTACGATGAATATGTTATGATCTTCTAGAATACATATATATGATTTTCATTATGTTATGGGTGGGCCCAAAATTCTATAGACCTCCAATGTATTGGGTAATGATGGATATATTATGGGATAATAATGAATGAAATAGTCGATTAAACCCATTTAAATAAGTGTCTATGTACACTATGGTAGTCTTGGTTTGGAACCTTGATTAAGGATATGATTGAATGGTTAGTCAACCCAATCCACTATTATAGTGTTGGTAGTTATCCTTTAATGAGGAAATGATTTTATATGCTTATGTGTATTCCAAAAACAGATGTCATATGCTAATGTTCTGATCTCATAGCTCATATTATATGACTCATTTATGATTTATTTCTTCTAAATGTACTAGATTTATGTTTTGAATTATGATTATGATATATGATATGTTGGGTTTGGTTTTAAAATGTGAATCTCATGTTCTCATAAACATTTTCTCATTTCATATTTAAGTGATCATTGATATATCTGTTTTCGACCCTTACTGAGTATTTGATCTTACAAATTCTTTTCTTTCTCTTCCCTAGGTTATTAAGAAAGGTTTTAAGTTTTATTTAACTAAGAAGTATTATAGTGATGAAGAACACAGTGGGATATGATTTAGACCTATTATGAATAGGTTATTTATATATCTATTGTTTCAAATAAGCTAAACTTATATGATTCTAGAATGGATAGTAATGTTATTTATTGAATATTAATATAATATGATGTAATATTTATGAATGAAAAACATAGATCACTATAGTTGGTATTACGGAACTCTTTATTTACCTTTGAAAAAAAGGATGAGACAACTTTTTTGGAACCGTATGATAATCGATTGTATAGGATACCATCCTAACATATAGTAATGAAGGGATTGTGGATTTCATGGAAAATAATCCCCTTATATATACTGTATGTGGATTTGATTTTAGAAAAGAGGAATTTCAAGGTAATATCATTGAGAGGAGTTGGTCAGGTATATTTTAACCACCATTCTACTTCATTGTGAGTGTGACTTTACAACACACCTGGTTTGACATTCATGGGGTATATTCTTTGGTTTACTCATATTTTCATTAAGATCCTTTAAGAATATTTGAATATATGATAATAATGAATGAATTAGTTTAAACCTTATGAGTCATATATTGAAAATAATGTAAATTGATTTAGACATATCATAAATGATTTTCATGATTTTTCAGTTTCCCACTATGATTTTTTATTCTCAAACTATTAATTTTTGGTTTTAGAAAATGGATAGAAATGAATATGACATGAAATGTAATGATTTTCCTCTTGAGAGACCAAATTTTATGGGAGTTGGAATGAAAATTCTTCTTGTTATGCTTACAAAATATTCTTAATCTATTAATCATAATGAGACTCCAAATGAGCTAAGGAGGGAATAATATTTTGTTAAGTTCTTCATGAGGAATCATGCACCTTCATTTAATGGGACTAATGGTCTTTTATTTATTAAATAATGGATTAGTTCCACTGGAATGATATTTTATATTATCCATTATTTGGTAAATGAATATGATATTTATATTTTTTATCATTTAGAAGGAAAATAATATCAATGTTAGACTCCTATCAGGAACACGAGGCAACATTATGAAATTAACTTCATGATGTATGATATTTTTATGTTATGTTTCAATAAGTACATTCCCTATATTCTTCATATGAAAATTGGTAAATAATTCATTGATATAAATATAAAGGATGATGAACCTATTATTACCTATGAGAAAAAATTTCATGGCATGGGAGGTACTATTTTGGTAGTATCATCTAACCTATAAGTAATGTTTATAAATTCGTAAATAGATTAAAATAGAGACTCTAAATGGAATTAATTGTAATGTTTTTTAGTGGATATGAAAAAATAATTCTATGTGCTATCCAGGTGGAAATAGATATTAGAGTTACCACCAATCTCATAGTTCATATAAGAAAAGAAATATGGAATTCAAGGGAAAATCCTACAATGAAAAACATGGTGAGAAGAAAAATGATATTTTTTTCAAAGAATGGAAGGAAACAAGGAGGAAATTTCCTTATAGGGACTGGTAATAGTTTTAAGTATGAAAAGGACGGTCATCAGGAAATAAAATTTCAAAGTGATGGAAGGATAAAGTTAACTAATGATGGAGATAAATCCCTACATAATGGAGCATCCACACTCAAGTGTATCAAAATACAAGTAGTATGAGAAATATGATAACCAGTTCTCAATACAATGTTTTATGATGATGATCGAAATCAATAACCTCTTAATCCAATAGATGACGTAAAATCTCACATGATCACTATTTACAATGTGGATTTTGATAACCAAATGGTTAAAGATACACCTTTCATCCAATCTAGAACTACTAATATCTTTTTTTATTATGGATTTACACACTCTTTTTATTTTGATAATTTATTATAGGTATCACAATACCACACCAATTATTTGATATTTAATTATCAGTTGAAACTCTTAATTTTATCATGATCACATCTCTAGTCTATAATTCTTATCTAATTGATTTTTTTAGGAATTTTTTTCATGAAAATATTTTTATTGTCCCTATACTGGAATTTGATGTTATTTCGGTAATGGATTAGATTTATTTATATAAATTTGTTATTAATTTACATGGAAGGGAAGTAATGTTTGATATTAAAAACCAACCAATGATCATATTTCATTGTGATGATAAATATAAACATCAAATTTAAATTACATCCATTATATGGGTCTTGATTCAAATTAAAATGGGGTTTTTATCTCAAATGGTTGAGGATAAAATTATAATTGAAGATATTCTAATTTTATGAGTGTTTTTTATGGTTTTACGGAATAATTTCTTATACTTTTTTTGAATCGTGATGTTTAATAAATAATATCACTCATAACCGGTGTGACACATATTTGAATGGTTTCCAAGAGAATAACCTTGATTAAGTTATATGAGTTGAATAAGTAACTCTAAGAGAGTCTTAAAAAGGGATTCCATCATCCAAGTACATCACCTTGGGGTTCACCCATTATTTTTGTCAAGAATAAATATTTTTATGTGACTTTCCATTGGTTATAAATTACTTAACAATAAAAAATTCAATAATAAATAACCCATCATCATATTGATGATTTTTTGATCAATTACAAGGATCTAAACAATTTTACAACATTTAAAATTAATCTAAATAATATCAGTTGAAGGTCAAATATGATGAAATACCCACAAAAACATTTTCAATGAGGTATGGACATGTCACGAACTAGCCCGGGTCGACACTGAACTAGTCACCCGAGCCGGTCCCCGGCAAGTCCCGAGGGGCGTTCCCGATCCCCCCAGGATGGAAACTAGCGCTGGTCATAAAAAAATAAAGTTTAATCGTTGGGAACAATTTCAGCCCGAACAATACCAAGATAAAAAGAAAGAATGCAAACTAAACAAAAAAATGACACTAACAAAAAAAAGAAACAAAAACTACATGACAAACATACCTCCACGTGACCTCGCGGTCACCACCCAACTAAACACCAGCGTCGCTCCATCACTGAGCGACTCAAACCAGGAAAACCTGAACACAAGGAACCTGCAACTGAAATGGTAAAATATAGGCGTGAGCACAAAAAGTACTCAGCAGGTGAGCCTAACAACAAATCCCAAAGCACTACCAGTAAATAAAGAATCTATAAATTCCAGGTTTGAACTACAATGTATAAAAGTAATCTTTCATAATGTTTCACTTGAAGGTCAAAACACGATACATTACTCTTATTATTTTTCAAAAGTTTAATTCCTTTCATTGGTTCCAAATTCATTCTAAAAGAGAAAGAAGTGTTACATTTTCAAATTTTTCACAAAGAGAATAATGCATCTTCATTTGAAAACCATTTTCACAAGTATAAAAGTATAAGTTGTGAAGAACAAATGAAAGTAAACAAGAAAGGAACATCAAGTAACCATGGGTGATCCTAAACATCCCTAGAGAACCCCTTGACGTACTCAGGTTCAGACTACCTACTGGCATGGTACTCCACAGTCAATAACCAACTGGCCGCCCTAACAGCCAACCAGTGGCACGCCCCACAAGTCCTACTAACCAAGGGGGGACTAACCCGTCTAATCGGGGTTAGCCAGCAACCGTCACTCGATTCTCTAAAGGACTTCCAGGAATCCACGGTGATTTTTAATAATACTGTGTAAGTGGGAGGCCCTCGCACGCATGACTCATCTCACCGTACTTTCCAATTCCTTACACGGACACCGCTACACGACAACCCTCAAAGGGAAGTCCCCCTGTAGATATGCCCCATAATTAAATATATATATATATAATCACTTCACATTTAATAAAGTCCCAACTGGACTACCATATCATTTAACATTTAAACCATTTAATACCAAAGCGTTTCAAAAATACATAACACACGCCCTCACATTGAAAACCAGAAACTCACTTAGAACTTCATTTAAGAAACTCACATCAGCATGTTAAAACTGAAACACATTGGTATCACAAGTAAAACCATTTTCCAATATCCAAACGCACCCCACTTTTATCGAGATCCAAAAATACCTTTAATCACTTTTTTAGAGGACACTATTTCCCAAATTAAATCCAAACTTTTATTCACGCATCAAGGCAAAACATTTTTCAACAAGTAAGAACCACACTTAAAGTTTTCAAAATCAAGTTTAAAGGCCAAACATGCATTTCCTATAATCAATCCATTTAGAAATATCACCAAGAATACACACAATTAAAAAAAAATGAGAAAAAAACACTTTCTGTGA
The DNA here is from genome assembly GCA_963277665.1 of Viscum album. Taxonomy (NCBI): domain Eukaryota; kingdom Viridiplantae; phylum Streptophyta; class Magnoliopsida; order Santalales; family Viscaceae; genus Viscum; species Viscum album. The sequence continues at coordinate 1,058,435,334 of OY728120.1, read as the reverse complement.
CATGCTAGAAATAACAGCTTTCATTTTCAGGAGATCTCCACACTATAAATAACTACTTAATACTACATTTAAATTTACAAAAAATCAATAAAATAATAAGGAATAAATAAATTCTAAATTTAATGGAAAACGCAGTGGGAAACCTACCATGACTTGTAGCTAGTTTGCGATGACACGACACACCTGACACTTGCGCACAAGAAAGCGCAAGCGAGAAATTTCGATAACGGGAAAATACCTCGCGAACACGCTGCAACAAAAGTAGAATAACTAAAACACGTAAACGCCGATTTAAAAAAATGTCCAAAATAATGAGAACACAAAAGAAAACGTGAATATATATATATATAAATGTTCATATAAAATAATTTAAGTAAGAAACAAAGCAAACCTCACCTAACTTCGCAAACCGAACTCGACGACGCAAAACACCTCGCACAGGCGCATACGTGCACACAAGCTGAAGACCTCAGTGTTGCGGAATTATTCCGCTGACGCGCTGCAAAAAACACCAAAATAGAAAAATATCAAACCACAGATATAAAAATAAACTCAACCAGTAATCAGTCACAAAAATACTACCTCGGCGCAGACGCGCTCAACCGTCGGGGTCGCGTGCCAGTTAAAGGGGCGGCGCGCACTGGCAGGCAGACCGCCGGAGGTTGCGCGCTGATTATCGGGCGTGCAACTGCCCGACGCAAGAGGGTGGCGGCTGGCCGGACCGTAGAAAGCCAGTACGCTGCATGCGGAAGGTGTGTTGGAGCCGGCCGGAGCACCGAAAAAGGCCGTGGGGACGCCGGAAGGTGGTGCCGGAGCGAAGCAGGGGTGCCGGAAGGGATGGGGAATGCCGGCAGGGTCGCCAGAACTGGGCGGAGGATGCCGAGACAGTGTCGGACAGCGGAGGTGGGTCGTTCGGGGACCGTGGGTGGTGCACCGGAGTGCCGGGAAAATGTAGAATGGGGCCCAGGGGGCTGCTGGAGCGGGTCGAAGGCCGCTGGCCGGGGGCAGGCTCGCCGGTAGGGACGGTAGGGGCACCGGAAGGGAGGAATGCCAGCGGAAGGTGGGGTCGCTGGAGGTGGGAGGCCGGTGCGGAGTAGAGGGAGTGGCGCCAGAGGCCGGAGTGGGAGCAAGACCGGGACCAGAAGTCATAGGTCGCGCGGAGGTCGGGGTCGCGCGGAGGTCGGGGTCGCGAGGAGGCGGGATTTGCGCGGAGGTGGGAGGTCGGCGCGGAACAGAGGGAGCAGGGCTGGTGTGGGAGCGGGGGACGCTGGACGGAGGCTGGGCGTCGGGGCGGAGCTGGGTTCGGCGGAGCCGGGGGGTGCTGGCGTAGGGAAGGGAAGCATGGGGGGGTGCGTGCGGCGCAAGAGGGAAAGAGGGGGGCGGGGGCTCGGCGCTAGGGTTAGGGTTGTTTTTTTTTCATTCCATAATAATAATATTATTACATTAATAATAATCACATTAGTAATAATAATAATAATAATATAAATATTATAGTAATAATAACAATAATAATAATAATAATACCAACAATAATAATAATAAATCAAATAACAATTATAATAATAATGATAATAAAAATATAAATAGTAATAATAATAAAAGTTATAATACTAATAATAAAATAATGATATTAATAATAAAAATAAAACAAATAATAATAATAATAATATTGAGCAATTGCATGCCACCTGGGCGAATTGCGTGGCTACTGCCAACAGTGCGGTGGCCGCGTGCGGTTCCGAAACCAACTAAAAACATTAAACGTAAACAATTTTAAAACAGGACTCAACCCAAACCTTGGCGTGAGAACCCTAAACTAAGATATAATAAATTGAAATTTAATTCAAAAGGTCGGGATGCGACAATTCTCCCCACCACAGACACTTTCATCCCCCAGAAAGTCGTCCGGCCGAAAAAAATAGACAAAACAAGAGTCCATGCCTTACTGAGACCAAAAGAAACCACAATATGGGAGAATTGGAGAAAACGAGAGGGTTCTCCCCACCACAAGAGCTCAACTAATGTGGAAATTTTAACACTCAAACAAACCACCCCGAAAAGGGTAGGTCGACGTGGGAACTCCCAACTAACCCAAACTAACCTTTATAGAATGAGAAAAACAACACCAGCGAAAAAACATGGAACTCTCAACATAGACCAAAATCCCCAAACACTAGAGAGAAACCTCCAAGAAGAACATAACCCATGAAGTAAACCCGAGCATTACCACAAACGTCGATCCTCCAATAGGAACTTACATCTCCAAACGAACACAGTCAGACTGAGACTAACCCATACAAGATTCAGACACACTTTTAATAAAAATGCACGATCCAAAACACCACAATCAGACAAACGAGACTGTTTGGATTACAAATGAACACGTTAATCCCAACCTCACGACGACACAATGAACCTACAACAACGCCAAAATTTTAACAGTGGAAGGATGAGAACGGAAGAACTTTAAATGTTCTGTTTCCAACACGGAACACAAAACCTGAACTGAGGCATCACACCCCTGGGAACTCCTGACTGTGCACGAGCTTGACCCCGAGACCTGTGGCTGGGGCTCTGATGGCTGAAGCATCTCCTGCCTCACAGTCAAGTACTGACATTCTCCAATCAAAGTGTCCTCTTCAAGCGATGATTCCTGCAAAATTTCTCCAGATGGCCCAGACAACCGCAACGATGACACATCTTCATAGGGTTGCGACAAGAGGGCTTTAAATGCCCAAAATGACCACACTGATAGCATACCCCAGAATGATCTGATGAACTGGAAGTCGGGGCCAAAGAGGAAAACTCCTTGGGAACAGGTTCCTCTGACATATTTTCCTTTCCATATGGGGAACTCTTACGAACAACTGGGGATGCTAGAGTACTAACCAATTGTGTCCCATAAACCAACTCAGCTAAAAATGATTCCTCCACCAGCTTCTCGAAACGATGGTCTTTAGGGGGGGAGGACCCGCTCCTTAATCTCTGGATGAAGACCTCCGGTGAAAAGAGAGGCCTTCATGAGCTCATGTGACGCTACCTCTGGAGAAAAGGAAATCAGTTCCCGGAAATGTTCAACATATGCCTTCACCGTCTGTTGGCCTTGTTGAATATGCATGATCTCTCTCTTTTTCTTCAGCTTCACTTCTTCAGGTACAAACCATTGGAAGAAAAGGGTTTTAAAGACATCCCACATCATTCCGACTTGCGTTGAAGGTGGGTCAAACACCTTCCACTGCTCAAGAGATGGACCTTCAAACAATCCCATAACAGCACGAACCCTAACAGTCTCGGGAGTTCCCAACGTTCTAAAGATACTCTCCACTTCTTCAAACCACTCTATTGCTTCTAACGGGCCTCGATCACCATGAAGAATAGGAAACGTCGGAGAAGGACCAGAAACTGGGTAGGACTCATTAGAAACTTCAGGGATCTTTCTGGGAGACATTCTCTGAACAACATAAAAACATAGAGCCAAAAGTCAGCATACAATCAATCTTCATCAAAAGGACAATCTCATACCCACAACTGGCTCACACACGAAAAATACTCTTTCCAAAAAAAATCACCATTTCATTTCAAGACTACTTCCAAACACAAAACCCACTTTCCGAAACAAAATCCAATTTCCAAAATCATTTTCCTCATTCAAAAATCATCTTAGAAAGACAAGTTCAAACCTTTGGTTTCAAAAAAAAAACCCATAGCATCTCATAAATCATCACATGCGTGTCCATCCATTCCACTCACGTCATCCACGTATATGTGCCTCTCATTCACTTTTAGCACAAACCTGCACACATGCGATCATTCATAAGGAAAACCAAGGGTCGCACCCAAATCATTTCCCTACCAATTCCAAGCAAACACTCAGTTTTGAAACCAGAACACTTTAAATTTCAAAAACCCCCTTTACCAATTTAAACCCATTTTAAAGAAAACACTTCCATTTCAAAATTCAACTTTAATTTTCAAAAACACGATCACACCAACCAGAACCAAACATAGTAGAACTTACAAAGAACCACCAGAATGAGGAACTAGCAGTTACGCTTAACCTGACGACATGGTAGTGATCCATGCCCCGAGTTAGAATCAACAACTAGGGGTAACTTAAACCATGTAATCGGATTCCACATGGGTCACTACTCCATGTGAAATAGTGACGTAACACTGGATCACCTCCTTTTTCATTCCTCAATTCAAAATGAGGTCAAAAGACATAATTTCCGAACTACCCCTGGTAACTCGAGGATCAGCGCGAGCAAGAGTTCGCGATGCTCTTCCCGCACCTACCTCTCAAGTTCCGATAGTCCTAATCTCCTTCTACTGGACAGCCCAAATAACAAGAACCTGGATCTGATACCATTTTGTCACGAACCAGCCTGGGTTGACCCTAAACCGGTCACCCGAGCCGGTCCGCGGCAAGTCCCGAGGGGCGTTCCCGATCCCCCTGGGATGGAAACTATTGTTGGGCTTAAAAAAAGAAAGTTTAATCATTGGGAACGATTTCAGCCCGAACAATACCAGGATCAAAAGAAATAATGCAAACTAAACAAAAAAACGACACTAACAACAAAAAGAAACAAAAACTACGCAACAAACATACCTCCACGTGACCTCGCGGTCACCACCCAACTAAACACCAGTGTCGCTCCATCACTAAGAAACTCAAACTAGGAAAACCTGAACACAAGGAACCTGCAACTGAAATGGTAAAATATAGGCATGAGCACAAAAACTACTCAGTAGGTGAGCCCAACAACAAATCCAAAAGCACTGCCAGTAAATAAAGAATCTATAAATTCCAGGTTTGAACTACAATGTATAAAAGTAAGCTTTCATAATGTTTCACTTGAAGGTCAAAACAAGAGACATTACTCTTATTCTTTTTCAAAAGTTGAATTCGTTTCATTGGTGCCAAATTCATTTCAAAAGATAAAGAAGTGTTACATTTTCAAATTTTTCACAAAGAGAATAATGCATCTTCATTTGAAAACCATTTTCACAAGTATAAGAGTATAAGATGTGAAGAACAACTGAAAGTAAACAAGAAAGGAACATCAAGTAACCATGGGTGATCCTAAACATCCCTAGAGAACCCCTGGACATACTCGGGTTCAGACTACCTACCCGCATGGTACTCCACAGTCAATAACCAACTGGCCGCCCTAACAGCCAACCAGTGGCACGCCCCACAAGGCCTATCTACCAAGGGGGACTAACCCGTCTAATTAGGGTTGGCCAGAAACCGTCACTTGATTCTCTAAAGGACGCCCAAGGACCCACAGTGGTTTTTAATAATACTGTGTAAGTGGGAGGCCCTCGCATGCGTAACTCATCTCACCGCACTTGCGAACCCCTTACATGGACAACGCTACACGACAACCCTCAAAGGGAAGTCCCCTTGTAGAGATGGCCCATAAGTATATATATATATATATATATATAATCACTTCACATTTAATAAAGTTCCAACCGAGTTTCCATATCATTTAACATTTAAACCATTTAATACCAAAGAATTTCCAAAAGACATAACACACGCCATCACATTGAAAACCAGAAACTCACTTAGAAATTCATTTAAGAAACTCAAATCAGCATGTTAAAACTGAAACACATATGTATCACAAGTAAAACCATTTTCCAATATCCAAACGCACCCCACTTTTATCAAGATCCAAACAGACCTTTAATCACTTTTTGAAAGGACACTATTTCTCAAATGAAATCCAAACTTTTACTCACGCATCAAGGAAAAACATTTTTCAACAAGCAAGAACCAAATTTAATGTTTTAAAAATGTAGTTTAAAGGACAAACAGGGATTTCCTCTAACAAATCCATTTAGAAATATCACCAGGAAGACACAAAATTAAAAAAAATGAGAAAAAAACACTTTCATTGACATGCTAGAAATAACAGCTTTCATTTTCAAGAGATCACCACACTATAAATAACTACTTAATACTACATTTAAATTTACTAAAAATCAATAAAAGAATAAGGAATAAATAAATTCTAAATTTAACGGCAAACGCAGTGGGAAACCTACCTTGACATGTATCTAGTTTGCGATGACACGACATTCCTGACACTTGTGCACAAGAAAGCGCAAGCGGGCAATTTCGATAATGCGAAAATACATCGTGAAAACGCTGCAACAAAAGTAGAATAACTAAAACACGTAAACGCCGATTTAAAGTAAAGTCCAAAATAATGAGAATGCAAAAGAAAATGTGTGTGTGTGTGTGTATATATATAAATGTTGATATAAAATAATTTAAGTAAGAAACAAAGAAAACCTCACCTAAATTAGAAAACCGAACTCGACGACGCAAAACACCTCGCACAGGCGCATACGTGCACACAAGATGAAGACCTCACCGTTACAGAATTATTCCACCAACGTGCTGCAAAAAACACCAAAACAGCAAAATAGAAAACCACAGATATAAAAATAAACTCAACCAGCAATCAGTCAGAAAAGACTACCTCGGCGTAGACGCACTCGACCGCTGGGGCCGCGCGCTAGTTAAAGGGGCGGTGCGCACTAGAAGGGAGACCGCCAGAGGTTTCACACTGATTATCGGGTGTGCCACTGCCCGGTGCAAGAGGGTGGTGGCTGGATGGACCACGGAAAGCTGGTACACGGCCTACCGAAGGTGTGTTGGAGTCGGCCGGAGCGTCGGAAAAGGCATGGGGGACGCCGGTAGGCGGTGCCGGAGTGAAGCAGCGGTGTCGGCAGGGATGGGCAACGCAGGCGGGGTCGCCGGAACAGGGTGGGGGATGTCGGAACAACACCGGACAGTGAAGGCGGGTCGTGCGGGGGCCGTGGGTGGTGCGCCGGAGTGCTGGGAAAAAGTCGGAAGGGGCCCGGGGGGCTGCTGGAGTGGGTCAGAGGCTGTTGGCCGATGGTGGGCTCGCCGGTAGGGTCGGCAGGGGCGCCGGAAGGGAGAAAGGCTGGTGGCAGGTGGGGTCATTGGAGGTGGGAGGCCGGTGCGGAGCAGAGGGAGTGGCGCCGGAGGCCAGAGCGGGAGCGAGACCGGGACCAGAAGTCGGAGGTCGCACGGAGGTCGGGGTCGCACGGACGTCGGGGTCGCGCGGAGGTCGGGGTCGCGCGGAGGCTGGGTTCGCGTTGAGGTGGGAGGCCGGTGTGGAACAGAGGGAGCAGGGCTGGTGCGGGAGCAGGGGACGTCGGACGAAGGCTGGGCACCGGGACGGAGCAGGGTGCGGCGGAGCCGGGGGGTGTTGGCATGGGGAAGGGAAGCAGAAGGGGGGAGGTGTGCAGCGCAAGAGGGAAAGAGAGGGGGGGGGGGGCTCGGCGCTAGGGTTAGGGTTGTTTTTTTTCATTTCATAATAATAATATTATTACAATAATAATAATCACATTAGTAATAGTAATAATAATAACAGAAATATTATAGTAATAATAACAATAATAATAATAATAATAATTCAAATAAAAATTATAATAATAATGATAATATAAATATAAATAATAATAATAATAAAAGTTATAATACTAATAATAAAATAATGATAATAAAAATAAAAATAAAACAAATAATAATAATAATAATGAGCAATTTCACGCCACCTAGGCGAATTGCGTGGCTACCGCCAACAGTGCGGTGGCCGTGTGCGGTTCCGAAACCAACTAAAAACATTAAACGTCAACAATTTTAAAACAGTACTCAACCCAAACCTTGGCGCGAGAACCCGAAACTAAGATATAATAAATTGAAATTTAATTCAAAAATTCGGGATGCGACAGGACACTATCAATTTATATTCATTCCCTTTATTCTTACTAATTACCTTCCTATATTAATGTATTTAATGAATATTTTCTCTAGATAATACTATGATCAGTTTGTGGTAGTCTTTATATCTGATATTCTTAAATATTACAAAAGTATGTAAGATAATTTAGATCAATTAATAATTGTACTAAATTCTATAAGAAAGGATAATTTGTATAAAACAATTTCCAAGTATGAATTTTATCTACCATGAGTTTTATAGTTTATTTCATATAATCACATTCATGGGTATACTGATGAATACATAAAGATGAAAGTTATTGAATGTTGGTCCAAACGAACTATTGTGATAAATATTTTTAATTTTCTTGGTTTTTTTGGATATTATCAACTATTTGTGGATAATTTTTCATGACTATGTAATACACTCACCATGTTAAATTGGAAGGGATCCAAGTTCCATTAGACATATTAATTTGAGGAAAGTACCAGGGATGAAACACTTCAAGCTTTCAGGGTATGTTTCGGTGCGGATGTGCGTCAGGTTTCTGTTCCGAAGCTGTTCCGCCAGGACGCGTTCGCGCGTGCGCCCGTCGACCCGAGGGGCTGGGCGCGCGGCTTGTGGCCCCGCAGTCCCGCTTTCCAAAGGCGGGCGGCATCCGTCCCTTATTCAGGGGCGTCTGCTCCTTGATCGAAACCGGGATGATGGGATGTCGGCTCCTCCTTCCGTGGACGTCTCCTTGGAACTCGTTGCCTAATCCGGGTCTCCCTCATAGATTTAAGACGTGCTCGTGAATCTCGTTCCCGGCGCCATGTCTCCATGGACACCGGTTAATTACGCTGCTTCCGCCCAGACGCTCCAAGGAGTCTGGTCGGGGCAGCAACCTGCGGTGAGGAGACCGGGTAGCTCTGGGTGTTGGGGGCGTGTCTTAACACTGCGGCTCTTCATGTCTGCCTTCCGTCCCTAATAGGGCTTCTCGAAGGCGTGATGGCCTGAGGCTTCCCGTGCTGGGTGCGGGGAACTGCGTTACCTGAGGTTTTCCTCAGCTTCCCATGTTTAACACGGGGTATGCCGCGAGTTTAACGTCCAGCGGGGACGGCATCGGACTGATCAACACGAGAAGTGGATCAGATGAAAGAACCCCTTGCGGGGAACCTCCGACGCTGGGGCCAGCACATGGGCGGCTTCCCAAGTGAAGTGGAGTGGAATGAAATGGCATGACCCCACCGGGATGTGGCGGCCCGGGTAAGGATCAGGATGGATGATGGAGTGAAGAGCTTGGACCCCGTAGGGGCTTCCTACGTACCGCGCGTTAGCGCGGATCAAAGTCAGCGTAGTTCGGATATACAGTTTAACGTCATGCTGGACGTCGGCAAGCCGACTCACGAAGTGGTCGAGGCCACTGGGCGGAGGATTGAACCGAACCACCTCACACAGAGGGGGATGGAACGGCCGGGTGGATCAACGCGAATGTGAACCCGAGAGGGGTCCACTGATGGACGAACCGACGTGAATACGACCGGGACGACCAGGTGGTGGGCTTGAACCTCAGAGAGGCTTCCTACGTACCCTGTTTAGGGGACAGGGATCAAAGTCCACGTAGTTCGTTCTATCAGGACTTACGCACTGAGGCAGCCCGGATGCGGCAAAGCTCAGTCGGAGAGGGACTTGGGCCGAAGGTGAGAGACCTCGATCCCTGTCACGCCCTCCACTGGCTTCGGCAGTGGGGAAGCACAATGGAGATACACACGTGCAGTCTCCCACAAGGGCGGATTCATAGGTGAATCGACGCAAGTGTGAACCCGGGAGGGGTCCGCTGATGGACGAACCGACGTGAATATGACCGGGACGACCAGGTGGTGGGCTTGAACCTCGGAGAGGCTTCCTACGTACCATGTTTAGGGGATAGGGATCAAAGTCCACGTAGTTCGTTCTGTCTGTAATACTCTACCCCCGTGGGCGAAGGCCACTCCAATCCCGACATCCCTGCAGAGACGAGCGGGTGGGGGCCACATCCAAACCGGGAGGGGGACCCTACGTGCGAGGCACGGGATCAGGCGATTTGAACGGTTTAACGTCTTGCCGGACGAAGTACAGTTTAACGTCGTGTGTTGAGGACGAAGATGCTTGGAAGTTTAACGTCTTGCAGCGCGGACGTGGTGCAGTTTAGCGTCCTGCAGGACGAATGCTGAACAGTTTAACGTCTTGTAGCTCGGACGATATGCTAGGCAGTTTAACGTCGTGCAGCTTGGACGTGGTACAGTTTAACGTCATGTTGGACGAAACACTTGGCAGTTTAACGTCTTACAGCGCGGACGAGTGTGATGCCACTGATGGGTTCATGTCACTTCGCGCGAGCCTAGAGGAGCGCACGGGAAGACAACGCACGGTGCGGGCACCCGGGATAAAGATTATCGGGCGCCACGCAGGCGGGTACCCTCAGGGGGTCAAAGGAGGCGACCCCGGCGGATTGCGCACAAAAGAGAAGCTTGGCGCGCAATACTGCGGGTCGGCGCGCAAATGGGCAGGCTGGCGCGCAATTGGGCCAGCGCTTTGCGCGCGGAAGATGGAGATTGCGTGCACCGAGCTTCGGATAGCGCGCGGGGGAAACGGCTCATTCTTTAATGAATGGCCACTTAGCAAAAAAGGGGGGGTGCGCGCAATCAGGCTGGATTGCGCGCACCCAGGGGAAATTGCGCGCAAGAGGGTTCTTTTGCGCGCGAAAGCCTTTGGGTGAAGAGTTGTTCAAAGGAAAGGAGTCAAAGGGATTGTGCGCGAAGGCGAACCCCGAGGCTTTCTTGCGCGAAAGAAAGGAGGTTACCTGAAGATCGGCATTGCGCGCGGAGGGGATTGGATTGCGCGAACGAGCGACTCTTCGAATTCCGGCAACCTCCAAAACGTCGGGGGTCGCCTTATATTTATAGGCAACCCCGGGCGCGGAATCTGGTTCGCGGGCGCGCAATTTCCTTCGCGGGCATGGAATCGGGCTCGGCGCGCAAGGGAGTCGCGCGGGCCAGGGGCGCGCAAAATTGCACGCCGGCCCAGCGCATTGCGCGCATCCCGGGAGGTTTGCGCGCCTGACTTCAACTTTGCGCGCGGGTCTCCAAAATTCCGCGCAAGGCCTCCGGGCCCTCCGAAACATGCTTCTGACTCCAAATATGACCTCTCTTTCCGCATCTGGAGCTTCGTTTGGGAACAACGGACTTTTCCGGAATCTACAAAAGCCCCCCCTCGGAATCTGATCGGCGAGAGGTCGCAATGATCGGGTTCCGAGGAAGACGCTGGAATGCCGAAGTCCTGGGTGGCGTGGGACTGTGGCGCGCAAAAAGGGTTTCGGGCACGAAATTCACTGTCGCGGTCGTGCAAAGCACTTTCCGTGCAGCGCGGACACCCGGCCTCGCCTATAAATAGGGGCCATGGGTCCCCCGTACCGTACACCGGCCTTCCGCGCGACAAGCTTTCAAGCTCTCGTGCGCGAAATTGCCATTGCCGGCGCGGAATTCACCCGTTCGTCGCGCAAACCCATCCGGATTTCGGCCTGTTTTTGCGCGAACACCCGGGGTTTTACGCGAAAGACCTCCCAATTGCGCGCCGTCCACTAGGATTGCGCGCCAACTCCCAAATTTCTCTATCATCCTCGTCTGATTCCGCACGCTTCATCCCACACGACTCCCGGAGCTTCTGAGATGGCTGCGAATCAAGGGAATGAGGGGGATGCCTCCATTCTCAGAGCTGAGATGGCGGCGAACGGGGAGGTCTACGGAGCCAAGGAGATTGTTTCCAACAATCAATAATTGTTCGACTTGCTGATGCCGGCCCAGAAGACATATCCGCTGTCGGACAACCTGCCGCTCTGGAACTACGGCATCCTGGATGAGGTTCCGGTGCCAGGGTTCGAGGTTGATGCACCACGGACCTGGGTGACTCGGGAGGACGAGCTTCCCCGCTATAACATCACCAACAATGGGCATCCTGTCAGGGAGACCAGGCACTTAGATGTCTATGTCCTGAACCCGAGGACGCGAACCATTGCCGGGAGTGAGCCTACTGCGGAGAACTCTCCAGCCCTCTACTCGAGCACATACCGCCAGAGTGTCACTGACGAAACCAAGGGCTGGCTGAAGGACTGGGACTTGCGGTCTGGGGGCAATTTCACCAGTGAGTGGGCCTGGGCGTTCTGGGTACGCCACACCTGCGATCACTTCGCGGAAGAGCTGCGGTACATCGGCCTGTTTGAGGCGGTGTGGACGTCGCAGTTCCACTTCTACCAGCAGTCCGAGCTCGGGCCAGAGCTGTTCACCCGCTGGTCCCCAGATACCAACACCTTCCATCTTCACCATGGGGAGGTCAGCATCGGTCTCTGGGACATCCACTGCATCGGAGGTATCCCGCTGGAGGGTTACCAATACGATGAGTTCCTGCCTCCGAGGAACACCTGGGGCGACAGGTCACGGACTCCCATCCTGACTTGGCATCTACTGGACCTGGCTACGGAGCGCCTCGAGGTCAAGGAATTCCACAAGGACATAGCCTACAAGGAGTGGTTCATCCAGTTCTTGGAGAATGACCCCGCGGTCAAGATGCCAGGCAGGGGGAAGCGGTGCCCGACCGCGGCTCAGAGGAGCCGGAACGGGTCGTACTGGCGGGTCCTGGAGACGGGCGACTACCGCTCATGGGGGTACCGCATCATCGAGGCCCGGGACCCAAATGTCCGGTACGCGGCGTTCCTGGCCGACTTTCTGGGTGGGTGGCTCCTGCCAGTGCGGGACGCGAGGATGGGCGTCCTCCCGACGACACTGGCGATGGCGGGCGCCATGGCCGCCAACAAGAGATACAGCCTCGGGGTCCCAGTGATGGCTAAGCTGTACGCCATCCTGGGACGCATCTCGCGAGGGGGGTCGCCACGAAGGGTCTGTGGGCCCTTTCAATTCTTCCACGGCTGGGTGGCTGCTCACCTTGGTGGGTACACGTTTCCAAACGCTGTCATTCCTCCGGGCAACGGCCTGCGACCCTCCCAACTGAACATCGAGGGGGTCGCTCCGATGACCCTAAATGAGGAGGGCATGAGGATTCGGATTGGCAATCATGCCAATTTCAACTTCAGCCCGTTCCCCACTCTCGTCGGCCAGATGATCGACAATGGACAGGGTCCGCTGGAGCAGCACGAATACTTCCTGAGCATGCGGGGCGGGGTGCTCGTGGCTCGGATCGACGGGAAGGTGATCTGCGAGCCCTACGTGCCAACCCGGTTCGCCAGGCAGTTCGGGTGCCTTCAACGGATGCCGAAGAGGGTATTCACTGCTGTTCGGGAGGAGACGAACCCTTGCGTCCTTCGCCAGATGTGGCTGATGTTCGCCGCTTTTGGCTCTGGCGACGTCATCACTCTCCCTTCTACCGGGGTCGACGCAGGCTAGGCAACCGAGTATGCCGAACACTGGGCCATCGCGTACCCCGAGGGGCTTCTACGGAATCCAGTTCGGCGGCTCGAGGTCACCCGTGTGGAGACCGGACGTCAAGGAAGGAGGAGAGGCGCTGTCACGCGGGGGAGAACGGAGGCGCGCCAAGCAGCGGAGCCGGCGCGGGCAGGGACTTCGGCGGCGGGCACATCGCAGGCTGCCGCCACGACTTCAGCGCCCATAGAGGGGGCACATACGGTGGTCGGGGAGCGGCCCGGGAAGCAGGTAAGGCGTCTGCTCGAACCCTCCCACGATGCAGTATTCCCGGCGCTGTGGTCGGCCTGGATGACCCTGCGGCAGTCGCTGGGGACCGAAATCATCTGGCAGAAGATAACCAGCGAAGGAATCCATCTGCCAGAGTTCGGGCGCCTTCAGGTCGCCGACAGGGTGAACTTCCACCAGCGGTATGCATATCTGACGGCCATGGACGAGTACGCGCGCCAGCGTGGTCAGCGTGCGGAGCCGTCCCTTCTGGTGAAGGTGATGCTCGGTCTAGAGCCTGCTCCAGAACAGATGCCGCCGGAGGAAGATGATAGTAACGATGACTCTGAGGAAGAGGAGGAGACGGGGGAGGATGAAGGCTCGGAGGGAAGGTCCCATCCGGGGAGCCCGCGGGAGAGCGGTGAGGTGACCGGCTCCGACAATGTCGATATCACCGAGCTCCTCGAGGTCCGCTTCTATCCCTACTCAACCTACTTCGTCCATTCTCTTATGCAGCTTCTAACCCATTCCTCCACCTTTCTCAGGAGTGCACGGATGTTGGTCAGGCGTCCTCAGTAGGAGTAGGAGAGGCGCCAGCAGGACAAGGCGGGGGCCAGACACCCATCATTGAATTGACAAGCGCTGAAGGGTCCCCTGCTGCAATTGCTCCTGCGGTGGCCAGGACAGCGGAAGATGACGCTTTGGATTCCCGTAAGTCTCCTTACTTTACTGTTGGTGCTTGCCGTTGACGCTCCGTGACTAACCACGGCATGCCCCGCGCAGTGATCTCAATACTGGAGGCTCGTCGGGCTGCCGAACCCGGGCCATCCACGAGTGGACCAGTGGCAGACATGCCGCCTGCCCCGGAACAGACTTCTCACACCGAGCCGGCCCCACCAACTGTTGATCAGGGGGCAGCGGACACCGGCGGTGCTGCCATCGGAGAGAGGTCGGGGGCTGACGAGGGTGTCAACGCCGCTGGGGCGGGAGAAGAAGGTCGCCCAGATGTTGGGGAACCTATCCCCCGTGAGGAAACCCCAGGGGCGGACCCTGCAGCAGACCTGCTGGCTGCCTTCCCTGCCTACCGGCCTGCCGACCCCGAGGAGATGGACGACTCGGATGCGGAGGCGGTCGAGGAGAGCCGGATAACGCGACACAGGGGGTGGAAGTGCATCCAGCGCTTCCTCAAGCGAGACCCATCGGAGTGGCTGGGGCGCATGGGATCACTTCAAACCTTGCTGCGCTTCCTGTGTGCCGGGGGAGCTGATGCTCAACGCCTCCAACTGACGGTCCATGATTTCATGGCCGAAAAGATGCGCGAGAGCCGCCGTCGTGCCGACGTCGCACAATGTCGGGACATGTCGGAGAGCACGCGGGCGCTCCTCGTGGCGGAGCAGGAAGTCCGGCGTCTCGAAGGGCAGGCGGCAGAGAAGGAGGCCTTCGTCGCAACGTGCACTGAGCTTGTGGAGCAACTAACGGCCCAGCTGGTTGACGCCCAGGTACAGCTGACGGAGTCGGGCCAACAGATGGTCACACTTCAAGTCGAGCGGGAGCGTGCACAGGCCAAGATCGACGAACTGCGTGTTGTGACCGCCGACGAAGAGAGGGCATGCAGAGAGTGGGAAGCAGCCCTGGAGGCCGCCATCCAAAGGGTAACGACATTAGAAAGACTCATTCAGCACGCTAATCCCTAGGGGCTTTGTTTTTGCCATTCCCATAACATTTTTCTTCCGCTACTCAATACTTCGATCCATTTGTATGAATCACCATATTTATCTGCATCTTTTGGCTTAACATGCTCAACCACAATTCATTGTCTCGCGGGAGCGTCAACCAAGCTTCAGGCATCCACAATTGGGCATGGATTTCTAAAGAAAAGAGGGAGGTCATTCCTAGGAAAGGAGACCTCAGACCTAATCAATGTATCATCCCCCCAACTTGTTCCGACACACGAGCGGGACAACGCTAGGGGCGTTAAGATTTTATCCGAACATAGGGAAATGAGAAAGGGTGAATCGCGTGTCCCGAATTCAGAAATCCACGATGGTCGGCCTTCCATGAAACGCCCAAGACGGCAAGCGGAAAATGGATCAATCGACCATACTACTGCAATAGACGGACCGAAGGTCATCATTCATATTGCAGGAGGCGGATCACATGTCATCATCAATGCCACTTTGGGGGTTCCTTCAGGCACAAGGGTGGAAATCCGGATCAACAGGGCATGCGAAGCGTGGGGCGAAGTGATGATTTGTTCGGACAGAATCTAACACTCCCAAAATTGTGCCACCGTGGGGAAAGCGTATTAGGCGGATGTACTAATCTGGCCGCGAATTACCCCAATTCTCAGACAGAACCTCTTTGACGAGGAAACTGTCGCTTCCCATCATTGCGATGGGGCATCCCGAGCTGAATCGGGGAGAATATCACAACTGCACCACTCTACCAGAAGGCAGGCCAGACGGTCGGCGACGAGGAGGGGCGGGACTTAGCGATCCCTGAGGCTGGGCCCGAGTCGAGATGCCCGGGCGTTCCTACGTACTCCATCAGGCTGGAGATCAAGCCACACATAGTTCTGAAAGTGCAGTTTTAACGTCATGTGGGACGTAGAACCCCATTTTAGGGAGATCTTAGTTTAAGGTCGTAGAGCTTGGACCAAAGGGGAAGATCTTAGTTTAAGGTCTTAGAGCTCGGACCATAAGAACCTCAAAGCACGCCACATCGTGGTCCTATCCCCTGGATATGCAAAGATGAACTGAGGGATAGTGTCAAGAGTGTCAAGGTTTCACCTGGCCAGAATGGGAGGTGGAAAATGTAATGTGAATCATGCGGCCATTCACTCAAGGACTGGGGGCACCGGCGTAACAATATGGGAGTACTGCCGACCGTGGAGGAAAAGTAGCATCAATATTGCACTGACCGTTGATGGAATGAGGCAGCAAACGAGCATCAACCGCTCAAGCACAGGATTCATATCGATTTGCTGCCCGAGGCCCTTGGGGGCACCAGCCCGAGTCAGTGGGAGAGCACTGAGGCATTGTGTCTAGACCACTCACGGGGGCTCCACCCAGGGCGTAGGCAATGGGTCAGAATGAAAGGGATCACGAAGCCTGAAAAGTGGAAGGAACCTGACCAAGCTGAACCTGACCCTCCTGGAAATAAACCATAGTACTCTTGACACCGGTGGACCACTGCAAGGGGTCGAGGGACACACCTTGAGGGTGACCCGAAGGCGGCGGATTCCCCAGAGAAGGGGGAATCTCTAAGAGGTGGGGGGCTGGACCCGAAGTTTCAAACATCCGGGCATTCCTACGTATCCCATAAGGATGGGAATCAAGCCACACGTAGTTCTTGAAGCGCAGCGTAGCACAATCGGGCACCAGCGCGGGGAAGGGTGCGGGTCTAACCCTCGCACACAGAAGAAGCGGTATTTGATATTTCTTGTTTGTCCTTAAAGGTGGATGGTTTTTCTTTGTGCAGCGACATGCCTGTGATTAAGAAATCCCTAGCGTCGCCACAATAATCAAGCCATGAAAGGCATTGATAAATGGCGTGGTTATTAACCAGCGCCCAACGTGAGTGTCCCCTGAGGAGAACATCACGATGCAGTTCCGTTTTTTGTCGGGCGGCCAAGACGACCATAGTTTACGGTCGTGTGGTAAGACCAGACAACACAGTTTAAGGTCGTGTGGTTCGGACCATGGATGAATCCGCTTATTGCGATGCGGCGGACCCAGCGGAGGTGGGAACATACCCCAGCCCTGCGGTCACGCACAATTCCAGGAGAAGGATCCTGGGATAGGGGCCTGCATATGTCCATCACCCGAGGGGCAGAGATGCTAGCCTCCAGCTATACTGGGCCCAGAACGCGATTGTTCGGGCGACTCCTTCCTCCTTATGGGGACGAGGGTCCAGCTACACATGGCCCTTAGGGAGGACATCAGCATATATCCTTGGTGCTCAGATCGTGGGAGCATCGAAAGACACCATTACCCTGGTTGGCCTGCCTAACGTGTAAAGGTGTACTGAAGGTCAGTATGAAGAGAGTGTCGAGATTCCACTACAACGCACAAAGGCGGAGTGTGATGAGGACTGTGCAACCAATGTTCAGAGCCTGAAAGAGCGGACATGGCGATCAAGGATTTCACTGACCATATTCGCAACACAACATCCGATCGCGTTAGCCTAAGATGGGGCAAGAAAACAAGCATCAACCGCTCAAGCGCAGGATTCATATCGATTTGCGGCCCAGGACCCGCCGGTAAATCGACCCGGAGCGGTAGGAGAGCACTGAGGCATCATACCCAAACCGCTAACGAGGATCCCTTTGAGTGAAGGCTCGAACAAGAGGAAGCGCGAGGCCCGACAAGCAACACAGGACTTGTCAGGATCGAATCCGACACTACGGGTCATAGACCTGAGTACCCAAAACATGTTAACAGATCACCGGAAAGGGTCGGAGGACTCACCCTGAGAGCAACCAGAAGACGGCAGATCCTCGTGATCAACCAAGAGATGGGGCTGGACCTGAAACACTAGCGTCCAGGCGGTCCTACGTATCCCATAAGGATGGGAATCAAGCCGCACGTAGTTCTTGAGAGGCATTTTAACGTCATGCAGGACGATGAGGGGTGTGAGGTAGTCCCACACACAGGGGAGGCGTACGGCGCGGCCAGTAGACCGGCGTGAATGAGGGCATAGCCCCGCGTCCACGCCATACGCCTCGCACAAAAAGGAGGGGAACTGGGGCCAGAGGCCCAACGCGGGATAGAGATTCCCGAGAAATGGGGCTGGGCCTGAAACATGAATGTCCAGGTGGTCCTACGTATCCCATTAGGATGGGAATCAAGCCGCGCATAGTTCTTGAAGTGCAGTTTAACGTCATGCAGGACGAAAAGAGAAAAGGGGGGAGCGGAAGGCATCCCCAAACTTGGGGGGCATACAGCGTGGCGAGCAAACCAACGTGAATGAGGGCATAGCCCCGCGTTCACACCATACGCCACATACCCAGAGGCAACTGGGCCAAGGGCCCGAGATGGGATGGAAATTCCCGAAGGATGGGGCTGGGCCTGAAACATGAATGTTCAGGCGGTCCTACGTATCCCATAACGATGGGAATCAAGCCGCACGTAGTTCTTGAGGGGCAGTTTAACGTCATGCAGGACGAAGACGCTTGGCAGTTTAACGTCTTGCAGCGCGGACGTGGTATAGTTTAACGTCATGTTGGACGAATGCTGAACAGTTTAACGTCTTGTAGCTTGGACGAAGTGCACTCAGGAAAAGTACTGCTTGAGGAACCTAGCGTTGGTGGGAGGAGTGACACGCTCACCATCCATAGTCGCTAGGGAGTACGCGCCATTGGGATAGACCTTGTGGATGACAAAAGGTCCCTCCCACTTGGGCTCCAACTTGGGTGGCTTCCTGTCGGGGATCATTGGCGCTCTTAGGGCCAGTACTAGGTCACCCTGCAGGAAGGAGCGGAGGCAAACCTTTTTATTGAAAGCTCGAGCCATTCTTCTTTGATGCCTCTCCAAGTTGTGCAAAGCGCGAAGCCTATTCTCATCCAGTGCTTCCAACTCGACTAGACGGGCTTCAATAGCTCTGTCCGGCGCTTGCTGGTCGTAGACCGTAGTGCGCAAGGACGGTAACTGGATCTCGATGGGCAGGACGGCCTCAGCTCCATACACCAGGGAATATGGGGTCATCTGGGTGGAATTGCGAGTCGTCGTCCGATAAGCCCAGAGGGCGTTAGGGAGATTGTCCGGCCAACTCTTCTTGTTCTGACCAACCATCTTTTGTAGAATGTTAGAGAGGGTTTTGTTAAACACCTCAATCTGTCCATTTGCCTGCGCATGATAGCGAGATGTATGGTTCGAGCGAATGTTGTACTTGGCGTACAACTTCTTCAACTCGGCTTCTCGGAAATTGGCTCCGTTATCCGTGACGATAGCGTGAGGCACTCCAAATCGATAAATGATGTTGGAGGTCACG
The DNA here is from genome assembly GCA_963277665.1 of Viscum album. Taxonomy (NCBI): domain Eukaryota; kingdom Viridiplantae; phylum Streptophyta; class Magnoliopsida; order Santalales; family Viscaceae; genus Viscum; species Viscum album. Next base: position 1,058,415,917 of record OY728120.1, on the reverse strand, counting down.
AAGTCAGCGATCGAACAGGATTTGACCTCTCTGAGCGGAATCACCTCTGCCCATTTGGAGAAGAAGTCCGTGGCGGTCAGAATGAACCGGCACTGGCGAGCCGTCGCCGGCGGGTAAGGTCCCACAACGTCCAGACCCCAGACTGCAAAGGGCCAAGAATACCTAGTGGTATGGAGAGGATCCGGCGGCCGATGCACAAAGTTCTCATGAACCTGGAACACATGGCACTTCCTAGCATACTCGATGCAGTCATGGATCATGGAGGGCCAGAAGTATCCCAACCTCAGAATCTGGTGGGACAGCTTCGGCCCAGTCTGGTGGGCACCACATGAACCAGCATGAACCTCTTGCATGACTCGTGGGATCTCAACTCCTTGAAGGCAACGGAGGAGAACACCATCAAATCTGCGCCTATAGAGGATCTGCTCCAGGCCGGGACTGCTCTGGAGGACAAACTGCGATGCGCGGCGTCGAACTCGCTCGCGCTCGGCCCGATCTGACGGGAGAATGCCATGTTGGAGGTACTCAACCAAAGGCGCCCTCCAATCAGAGGCTGATTCGACTGCCATATCTGGGGTACTCGGGGCTCCAGGCACAGGGGAAACCGTGGTGAGATTACTTACCGACGGGCCGCGATCTCCTTCCGGGATAACGGGAGCGATGAGCCTGCGGTGCGTCACGCGGATGATCAGGTTGTCCTGTTCAGGCTCCGCGAGTGACGCAGCAAGGCTGGCCAAAGCATCTGCTCGACCGTTCTGCGACCGGGGAATATGGAAAATTTCTGGCCGAGAAGGGAACTGGGCCATCAGGAGGAGGGTACACTCCAGCAATGGCACAAGTTTCGGCTTCCTGACAACATAGTCGCCATTGATCGGCTTAACGACCAACTCGGAGTCCCCTTTCACACACAGATGGGGCACGTCGATCTCGAGAGCCAACTCGAGGCCAATGATGAGGGCATGGTATTCCGCCTCATTGTTGGTACAGCCCTCTGACAACAGGAAAGAGTATGGCAGCACGGCTTGCTCCGGGGTAATGAAGACGATACCCAAACCCACTTTGTTGAGCTTAGGATTATCAAGTCTTCTACCGGTGGGGCTCCGGGAGGCACCGTCAAAGTGCATCTGCCAGCATGGATCGGCATGATCGACCGAGAGAATGGCCTCATCAGGAAAGCCTAGATCCAGCGGCTGATCCGCGGAGATCGGGTGAGCAGCCAGAAAGTCCGCCAATGCTTGCCCTTTGATGGCCTTTTGAGACACATACCTGATGTCGAACTGCTGGAGAATCACAGCCCACCGCGCTAGATGGCCAGTCAACATAGGCCGGCTCAGGATATACTTCAACGGGTCTACCCGAGAAACCAACTGTACCTCGTGGTGCTGCAAGTAGTGCCGTAATTTCTGTACGGAAAATACGAGCGCCAGGCAGCTCTTCTCGATGGGGGAATACCTAACTTCTGCATCGAGGAGCATGCGACTGAGGTAATAGAGGCTATTCTCTGTTCCCTCGTTGTTCTTCTGGGCGAGAAGGGCACCAAGGGACCATTCCAGGGCGGTCACATAAAGGACCAGTGGCTTCCCGGATACAGGCGGCATCAGAACCGGAGGTTGAAGCAGGTACTGCTTGATTTCCTCGAAAGCGGTCTGACACTCCTTATCCCATACATAGGTGGCACCTTTCTTCATGAGCTGAGAAAAGGGCTTACACTTGCCGGCCAGATTCGCGATGAATCGGCGTATATAGGATAAGTGGCCTTGGAACCCTTGCAGTTCCCGGATGTTACCTGGGGGAGGCATCTGGCTAATCGCCCTGATCTTCTCCGGGTCGATCTCAATACCCCGGTACCTTACCACAAAGCCAAGAAACTTCCCGGAGGTGACCCCGAAGGCACACTACAACGGGTTCATCTTCAGGCAGCGAGACCGGAGGAAGCCGAACACTTTCTCAAGATCTTTGAGATGGTCCTGACGCTGGCGCGATTTGACCACCAAGTCGTCGACGTAGCATTCCACCAGTGTGCCGAGGATTGGCTTGAATATGTGGTGCGTCGCCCGTTGATAGGTGGCAGCTGCATTCTTCAGGCCGAAGGGCATGACCTGGTAACAAAAGATACCTTGGGGGGCCCTGAAGGCAGTGAACTCCTCATCCTCAGGGGCCATCCGTATTTGGTTGTATCCGGAGTATCCATCCATGAAGGAGAGGGCTTGGAACCCTGCCGTGGCGTCAATCAACAGCTCTGTCACCGGAAGGGGAAAATCATCCTTCGGACAGTGGCGGTTGAGATCGCGGAAGTCGATACAGACTCTGATCTGCCCATTCTTCTTCCTGGCCGGCACAATGTTGGCCAGCCATCTGGGGTACTGAACTTCCCTCACGAAGTTGGCTTTGATAAGCTTGTCAACTTCGGCCTCAACCATGGCACCGTGGAATGGGTGCATCTTCCTGGGGGGCTGCTTGAACCCGCGATGGTTCGCCGGGAGACCAAGGCGGTGGACGGCTACCTGAGGATCTAGCCCCGACATCTCGTCATAGCCCCAAGCGAACACATCGCGGTGCTGTCTGAGGAAGTCCACGTACTGTTGCCGCTCCTCAGAGGACATGGCGGTACTGACCAATGTGGGTCTTGGATTTGCCTCGGTTCCAAGGTTCACCTGTACTAACTCATCGACCGTGGCGGAGACGCCCTCCACAAAGGCTGGGGGTGCATCTTCCACGTCCTCTCCACTCGGAGAGGGATCGTCCACGGGAGAGACTACGCTGGGAACTACACTGGGGCTACCAGATCCTGCTGGGCTGCTGGTGCTGGCACGGGCGGTCGCGGTCATCTCATCAGGAGACTCACAGGCCGTTGAGACCATGGCTACGTCCAACCGTTGAATCGGGAGGACGTAAGCGTCATCCAAATTTGCCCAGGGATCACTTGCAACAGCGACAGGCTCAACCTAACCTACCAGGATCTTCTTATCCTTGCTTTTGTAATATTCCGCGTCCAGATAGCGGGCTTCACATGAGGCAAAAGGAGAGGAATCCCCCTGAAGCACGCCTACTCGACCGTTAAGGGAGTATTTCAGGCATTGGTGGTATGACGAGGGAACCGCCGCATGAAGGTGGAGCCATGGCCTGCCCATCAATGCTTTATACGCAGTGTCCTGAGAGACTACCATGAATTCGGTGTTGGCAACCAGGTCACCGAACTGGGTCTTCAAACGTATCTTGCCGACCGGAGTTTGCTCGGTGCGGTCGTACCCCTGGATCCTGAGGTCGGAGGGAATCAAGTCATCCTCAGACAACCCCAATCTCCGGAGCGTCCGAGTGGGAATCAGGTTAATCCCGGACCCCGTGTCGACAAGATAGCGCCGGACTTCAAGGCCATTGAACTGGCCAGTAACATACAGCGGACGAATGTGCCCCTGTATAGGAGGGTCTTCATCCTTACCATAGAACGAGATAACTGCATGACATTCGGCGTCCTCAATCGTTTCGGCGTGAAAGGCCTCTGCAGCCGCAACCTCCGTCTCAAACTGGAGGGGGCTCTTCAGGGATTCAGCGAGCACCTCGCGCATCTCAGGTGACATGCGCAGAGCCTCAAGGATGGAGAGCCTCGCTGGGATGTCGGCCAAGTGCTTCAGGACATCATACTTTTTTGCCAAGCGCGAGCCCCTGGTTGCAGGAGGTTGCTCTGCGGTTGGAGGCATGACGGGCCTTGCCTGTTGGACCGGCGGCCGACTGGTGCTTGGCGCATCTCGTTGTTCATTGGTTGAAGCCCGGGAAGTAGTCACCGTACTGGGGTCAGGAGGCCGGGATGGACTCGTGGCAGGGCGGAGCTGATCACGACGCGGCTGAGGCGGTTCTGCCTGGTCCCACACCACAAACAGTGGCGGAGGCGAATCCGTCATCCCTGGATGGGGGGGCTGCGCACGTTGAGTTCGGTTTTGAGCCTGCTGCCTAGTCTCAGTGGCGTGCACGGCCTGGCTGGAGGTACCAACTGTCGTGCCCCAGCGACTCCTGTTGTTGCGGTTCCTCCGACGGTGGCGACGACCGGGGACACTAGGGAGGTCCACCTGGTGTTCTTCAACGTCGGGAACCGAAAAGGGATTTACCAGCTCAACGGTATTAACCGAAGCGTACCCAACACTGTCATCGGACGAATCATTCACCACTGGGCAGATCCGGGGAGGGATCCCCATCTCCGGGGGCATGAAATCGCCGAGAGTGTGGGATAGCGGCGGAACTGGCGGGGCGCGCTCTTCCTTCTTGCGCCGCCGCCGTTTGCTCTTCTCGGAAGAGGCAGGCTGGGACGACGATGCCGAAGCAGCACCCGCAGATTCTGGGGGCTCAGGCTGATTCAAGCGCGCACGGATGATTCCATGGGCGCGAATGATCGTCTTGCGGGCCATCCAGTTATTATACTTCTGGGATCCGCGGTCGGAGACCAGCTGCCATTCGTCCTCATTGCCGCTATCGTCATCTAATCCCACGAACACGCCTGCCACTTGTGCTGGAGCTGGGCCCAACCTGATTACATTGTTGTTAATCTGGTCTTGGAGCCAGTCCTTAAACACATAGCACCGCCGGATGGTGTGCCCCAGGGCCCGATGGTAAGGGCAGTAGCGGGGGTTATCTATTAGATGTGCCTCCTCTGGCCTCCAACACTCAGGCAGTCGCACAATCCTCTGCTCCAGGGCGCTCCGGAAATAACCGGGGACCTGGTCCTCGTGAAATGAGTAAGTCAGGTATCGCGGGCCCCTGGGAGTGTGGTCTTGACGAGGGGCTGGAGGGGCCTTCCGAGGAGGTGGACCCTGATTATCTTGCCTGGGTTGTGGCGGTACATTACGCGGAGGGGCTGGCCGGTTCTAGGGCTGCCGTTGCTGGGCCGGGAACTGAGCCCGTGGAGGCGGATTCCTGTGAGGCTGTGGAGCTGGCCTCACCGGCAGCAGCTCCAACTGCCTGGGGGCCCCTACCTGGGCAACAGCAGCGGGCTCAGCCCTGCTGACTCTCCTTGCAGGGATCATAGGAGGCAGCGGGTGTGCCTGACTGGCCTGTTGCAGGGCCTCCTCAAGACGTTGAGCTTTGTCTGAGAAGTCCCTGAACCCTCCGGGGTAATTCTGAGTGATCAAGGAAGGGACCAGCTCGGTCTTGACGTTCCCGACGTACATTGTCAGCAACTGCTCCTGAGTCAATGGCATGTCAAGGGAATACGTGAGACCCTTCCATCGGGCGACGAAATATGCGACTCGCTCATGAGGCCTTTGCTTGCACTTGAAGAGGTCTACGATACTCGTCTTCCGGGTCGTGGAACTGAACTGGTAGAGGAATTGTCTACGAAGGTCCTCCCAGCTAGTTATCGACCCGACGGGGAGCTGGCTGTACCAGACAAATGCTGGCCCTTCCTGTGTCTGGACAAAGCAGCGAAGCTTAGCGGCCTCCTGCTGCGCCGGAGTTCCCAACATAGGCCCGCACCTCGAGTTGAAATGGGCCAAATGCTTTGGCGGATCTCCAGTCCCGTTAAAGGGGGCGAAAGTGGGGTTCCCGAATCCCGGAGGTGCTGGCATGTCATCCACCCATGCTGGGTATGGCTTGCCGTCCGGTGGGATTGCCACTTGCCGAGTCTCCAAGGCTTCCAAGCGGGCGATGAGTGCCGCCATAGGATCGTCCGGACATGGGTTCCAGTCCTGGCGAGGATCTCTAACCACGAGCGCATTGCATGGACCTTCAATCGGGTCGTCGACCGGGTTGTCGAACTCGGCAGCTCGTGGGATGGCGGGCGGAGCAGCCCTTGGGGCAGCGGGAGGAATCCAAGCGGGGTCTCTCAGGTAGTCACGCCGCTCGGGAGGGTGCGGTGAAACATACCGCGCCCTCTTACCATAGGCAATGGCCTCTCCCCTGTCGGCAAACACGGCATAATCACGGTTGCTCGGGAGAGCCTCATCGAGGGGTGGTTATTCCTGTCCCTACTGTCCTGGCCTAGGATCACCGTAGTCAGGCCGCCGCTCTGCAGCGCGCTCGGCGAGGAGCTGGTCAACCAGCTTCTTCTGCTTGGCGAGCTGTTGGTGTAGCGTGGCCTTCTCGGGATCCTCCTCTGCCCTCTGCATGGAGGCAGATGGGTCGGCGGGCTTCATAGCCCCGTCGTGCTCTTTACCTTTGCTGACGTTTCGGCTCAATGTCAGTGCTTCAGTGGGTGTGGGGAGACCCAGGAGGTTCCTCTGGTGACGAGTAACTCTCACCGATGGATCCAACGACGGCTTGTCTTCGGGGGGAGAGCCCCCGTCGAGAAGTTCCAAGTCGTTCCCCTCTCCCGATAGGTCAGCCATATTGACCGTTTCCGTCCCTGGGGATGTACCCTCAGGGCCACCCAGCGAATCAGGCTGTCAGCGAATCGCACTGAAGCGTAGGGCAGCGTACTGCCCCCATCCACGGATATATACGTGGGGAGTGGCTTCCTCGATAACCTTGCGGAGTATTTGAAAACACTCAACGCATCATTGTTGGAGGGCCTCATGGTGCCCAAATGACCCGGGGTGCCGAACCGCAGGGAGCGTGGCCAGGTCAATTTGACGGCACTGCTCACCAATATCCTCCAGGTGTTCTTGACTCCCGGGATATGGCATTTGTAGGCGGTGAAGATGGGAGTGAGTCTCCCGGAGAGTTCGGCGGAAGCATTCGAACTCATCTGGGGTGAGTGATTCGGGTGCATCAAAGTCTGGTCCTGCGACTGGACAAAACTTCTCAGGGAAGTGGTCCTCTGCAAGGACGGTCCAGAAGCTCCATGACTCAAACTCAGGACCCAGGTCTCCTTGGTCCTCTTCAACGACTGGGAATGGATGGGGAACCAGCAGTGGTGCCGAGGCGGGCCGCCGGGCCGACGGGCTGGCCGGCGGTGAATACGGCGAGCAGGCCGATTGGCCTCCATATCCCGGGCCGCCCTCTGAGGGTGGCGGTGCCCCAGCTACCACATCACGATAGGACGGGCCGGCGAGCGAACATCCTGCCGTAGCATCGGTGCTCGCCGAGGGTGCACTAGATCGTGGTTCGACCGTCGGTCCCCAGAAAAAGTCTTCGGCTTCTCCGATCGAGGCAGAAGGCGCTTCCAGAGGGGCCGGTACCAACCACAAGCTTGATCCTTGGGGGTCTACCAGGCCCTCACTACTCCGGATATACCTTCGGAGAGAAGCGGGGATCGTATCGATCTCGCTCTCGGGAAGTACGAGGCTGACGTGCCGCATTCCTACCCCTGCCCCTAACTGGCGGGATTGGGGGGAGGGCTCCGTCGCCGAATCATACTCCGCCTCTGTATCAGAGAAACGAACCGGTCGGATCTCTGTCCAGAATTCCCTAACATTCTTCCCTCGACGTCGACGCCTCGCCTTCCTTCCCCTGGGTGGTTCTTCGGGGCATGGCTGATCTTTGTCCTGGCGTCCTCCGGCCACACCGGTGCTGGGGCCAAGAGGACTGGAAACCAAGGTGCGAGGAGCACCGGGACAGATATCAAAGGGGACAGGGGGAGAGATGATTCCGGGCAGGCCTCCGGGCCGGGATCGGAAGGTGGGGTGACCCATACCTCTTGGATCGGCCACACGGAGTAGACCCTGTTGGTGAATAGCGCTACCGCGAGGTGGTCCGCGGTGGCTATTGCCTGTACTAGCAACCGGGAGAGTCAACCCAACCTGCCTTTGGGGTGGTCGGGGCCTCGATCCAGGTCGGGCATAGAAGTGCCCCTGCTCAGGATGCGCAGGGGCCTGGTGGCTGGAGCCAGCAGTGGCTTGAGCCAACACGGCCGCTGTTGCTAGGGCCCCAAGGTGGGCATCCTCTTCCGCTCGTGCCCGACGTTGGCGTCGGGACAAACGAGTTGGGATGAGCGGCGCAGGCAGGTGGAGAGCCCGTTCTTCGACTTGAGAGGCCTGGCGGCGGTGTCGACGTGGCCTGACAGGAGCCCTTATCGCGGATCCCTAGAGAGAATCTCGGATAGGGTGGTCCCGGGCATCTTCCACCTCATCCGCATAGGGGAGGGAGCTGTCGGAGCGTTCCGGGGATAAACTCCTGAAGCTGTTGGACGTCGAGGTAGGCAGCGGTGCCTCCCTGCGCGGCCCTCGGGGGAGGCGTTGGTGGCGAGGTGCAGCTTCCTCGAGGTCTAGGCGAGCCATGTCCCTAGTGGGGATGACTCCCTCTTCCTCATATCTCCGCACCAAGTTGTTGATCACCCTTCTCTGGATGACCTCCGAGGGGGAGAGAGGGCGTGGTTGCCCCGCAGTTGCGGCTGCTGGGACGGCTGTGGAACGGGCGGGACCGCGCGGAGTAGTCGCATCGGTGTTTCCCCTACCCCTGCGCCAGTGGGCGGGTGGCGATCGGGCACTGGATTGGACGACTTGATTCCTGAAAGCAGGGAGAAGAACCCGTTAACACTGACAGGAAAAGGAATCGACAACCAACCATTAGTGCCACGACGCCTTCCATGGGGGGAACCCATTCCATCGACGTCGTGAGACGGAGTGCCCGATTTCCCTTCCCCAGCCCCTGGCGGGTTCCGTGCCCCAGTGCTGAATGCTTGTCCGGGGAACATGCTGGTCTTCCAACACCTCTGAAAGCAATCGGTCTTCGTATTGAGGAGAAGAGATTCATGTCGGGTTCACCATTTTTCTGTTTCGGTGCGGATGTGCGTCGGGTTTCTGTTCCGACGCTGTTCCGCCAGGACGCGTTCGCGCGTGCGCCCGTCGACCCGAGGGGATGGGCGCGCGTCTTGTGGCCCCGCAGTCCCGCTTTCCAAAGGCGGGCGGCATCCGTCCCTTATTCAGGGGAGTCTGATCCTTGATCGAAACTGGGATGATGGGATGTTGGCTCCTCCTTCCGTGGACGTCTCCTTGGAACTCGTTGCCTAATCCGGGTCTCCCTCATAGATTTAAGACGTGCTCGTGAATCTCGTTCCCGACGCCATGTCTCCATGGACACCGGTTAATTACACTGCTTCCGCCCAGACGCTCCAAGGAGTCTGGTCGGGGCAACAACCTGTGGTGAGGAGACCGGGTAGCTCTGGGTGTTGGGGGCGTGTCTTAACACTGCGGCTCTGCATGTCTGCCTTCCGTCCCTAATAGGGCTTCTCGAAGGCGTGATGGCCTGAGGCATCCCGCGCTGGGTGTAGGGAACTGCGTTACCTGAGGTTTTCCTCAGCTTCCCATGTTTAACACGGGGTATGCCGCGAGTTTAACGTCCAGCGGGGACGGCATCGGACTGATCAACACGAGAAGTGGATCAGATGACAGAACCCCTTGCGGGGAACCTCCGACGCTGGGGCCAGCACATGGGCGGCTTCCCGAGTGAAGTGGAGTGGAATGAAATGGCATGACCCCACCGGGATGTGGCGGCCCGGGTAAGGATCAGGATGGATGATGGAGTGAAGAGCTTGGACCCCGTAGGGGCTTCCTACGTACCGCACGTTAGCGTGGATCAAAGTCAGCGTAGTTCGGATATACAGTTTAACGTCATGCTGGACGTCGGCAAGCCGACTCACGAAGAGGGCGAGGCCGCCAGACGGAGGATTGAACCGAACCACCTCGCACAGAGGGGGATGGAACGACCAGGTGGATCAATGCGAATGTGAACCTGAGAGGGGTCCACTGATGGACGAACCGACGTGAATACGACCGGGATGACCAGGTGGTGGGCTTGAACCTCGGAGAGGCTTCCTACGTACCCTGTTTAGGGGACAGGGATCAAAGTCCACGTAGTTCGTTCTGTTAGGACTTACACACTGAGGCAGCCCGGATACGGCAAAGCTCAGTCGGAGAGGGACTTGGGCCGAAGGTGAGAGACCTCGATCCCTGTCACGCCCTCCACTGGCTTCGGCAGTGGGGAAGCACAATGGAGATACACACGTGTAGTCTCCCACAAGGGCGGATTCATAGGTGAATCGACGCAAGTGTGAACCCGGGAGGGGTCCGCTGATGGACGAACCGACGTGAATACGACCGGGACGACCAGGTGGTGGGCTTGAACCTCGGAGAGGCTTCCTACGTACCCTGTTTAGGGGACAGGGATCAAAGTCCACGTAGTTCGTTCTGTCTGTAATACTCTACCCCCGTGGGCGAAGGCCACTCCAATCCTGACATCCCTGCAGAGACGAGCGAGTGGGGGCCACATCCAAACCGGGAGGGGGACCCTGCGTGCGAGGCACGGGATCAGGCGATTCGAACAGTTTAACGTCTTTCCGGACGAAGTACAGTTTAACGTCGTGTGTTGAGGAAGAAGATGCTTGGCAGTTTAACGTCTTGCAGCGCGGACGTGGTGCAGTTTAGCGTCCTGCAGGACGAATTCTGAACAGTTTAACGTCTTGTAGCTCGGACGATATGCTAGGAAGTTTAACGTCGTGCAGCTTGGACGTGGTACAGTTTAACGTCATGTTGGACGAAACACTTGGCAGTTTAACGTCTTGCAGCGCGGACGAGTGTGATGCCACCGATGGGTTCGTGTCACTTCGCGCGAGCCTGGAGGGCCGCACGAGAAGACAACGCACGGTGCGGGAACCCGGGATGAAGATTATCGGGTACCACGCAGGCGGGTACCCTCAGGGGGTCAAAGGAGGCGACCCCGGCGGATTGCGCGCAAAAGAGAATCTTGGCGCGCAATACCGCGGGTCGGCACGCAAATGGGCAGGCTGGCGCGCAATTGGGCCAGCGCTTTGTGCGCGGAAGATGGAGATTGCGCGCACCGGGCTTCGGATAGCGTGCGGGGGCAACGACTCATTCTTTAACGAATGGCCACTTAGCAAAAAAGGGGGGGTGCGCGCAATCAGGCTGGATTGCGCGCACCCAGGGGCAATTGCGCGCAAGAGGGTTCTTTTGCGCGCGAAATCCTTTGGGTGAAGAGTTGTTCAAAGGAAAGGAGCCAAAGGGATTGTGCGCGAAGGCGAACCCCGAGGCTTTCTTGCGCGAAATAAAGGAGGTTACCTGAAGATCGGCATTGCGCGCGGAGGGGGTTGGATTGCGCGAACGAGCGACTCTTCGAATTCCGGCAACCTCCAAAACGTCGGGGGTCGCCTTATATTTATAGGCAACCCCGGGCGCGGAATCCGGTTCATGGGCGCGCAATTTCCTTCGCGGGCGCGGAATCGGGCCCGGCGCGCAAGGGAGTCGCGTGGGCCAGGGGCGCGCAAAATTGCGCGCCGGCCCAGCGCATTGCGCGCATCCCGGGAGGTTTGCGCGCCTGACTTCAACTTTGCGCGCGGGTCTCCAAAATTCCGCGCAAGGCCTCCGGGCCCTCCGAAACATGCTTCTGACTCCAAATATGACCTCGCTTTCCGCATCCGGAGCTTCGTTTGGGAACAACGGACTTTTCTGGAGTCTACAGGGTATGCTTCTCTTGGAATAATAGAATAGCATGTGTTGTACGCAACTTCGAGTTCTAACACACACCACAACCAATCAAACAAGCCGTTATGAATAGTAATACCCACTTTTGAAATTTTATAAATTTTATCTTTCAAAATGGAATTCATTTTTGGATTCTTAATATCTAAATTATCCTATGGTAAATTTTTGATATTTTTCTGAGAACTTCCAATTTTTGATGAATAGTTAAAAATACTAAACTTTAATTAAAAAAAATTAATCCAAATAATTTATAGTGATAAATTATAATATTGAGTGGTTTTTTAAGTATATTTAGAATATATATTTACCATTTAATCCAATTTTGGTCATTTTACGTTATTTCGCATTGAAACTAGAAATAAACAAGTGTCAATATTTTGATAGTTATAATTTCTTAAAAAACACGCTTTTTGTTTTGACAACAGGAATTAATTTTAAATTAATTTCTTCCACTTCTGTGTTTTCAATTTATAAAATTGGATTCCAAATTTAGAATCAGGAGGTCCAAATTGTGTAAATAGGTAACTTTTTTTAGACATTTTGAATAATTACTTCGGTAAATATTTTATTTACCATCGTTAAAGGGTAAATCCAATAAATAAGGGTAAAAAATAATATTATAATAATATTAAATTACCCTAAAACATGTCCTAACCCTATTATCTGATATATTTCCAACCATGGGCATCTTTGGGTAGATTTCGGGACCCCATGGAGTCACTTTTATGTGATAATGACACTTTATATTAATTAAGTTAAAGTAAATATAAAAATGACATAACCATATATCTTTTAGAAAATAAATAAATTGGGTTATATATGTTATCTTTTAGACTATAAATATTAATTAGAAAGCTAAAAATATTTCCTACATAATGGTATTTTATTTATAATTTTTAGACATTGAATAGTTAAATTTATTTATGACACAATTATGATGTAGTATTTTCCTTATTAATGAAAGAATCATATAATTGGTATTGTAAATGTTAATATAAATGTAATTTGAAAGTTTTTATGCCATAAACGAATTTTATTGGTTAATATAACATGTTAGGATTGATGAAATTAATATTTTTCGAATTAATAAAGTTTTTAAGACTTTAACAAAAATCAATTATTAAATAGTTTCAAAATTGACATAAAGGAGTTTTTAAAACAAATATTATATTATTAATTGATATAATATTCTTAAAAATCTATGGTTCAGCCAAATGGATTATATGATGATAGTTATGTCATTAATGAACCACTTGGGGTTAGATTTTTATCTTATAGTAAGTTTATTAACCAAATAATATAAAAATACAAAGAGACATGGTAAATGTCAAACTAATTAACTAAGAGTTAAATCTAAATGATAATATTAATATAATGACCCAAACCTATCTATAACCTATTGGTTCAGTGGATTTCGTCTCATCCCTACCTTATCCTAGAAATAAATCATTATGGAGCCATTATAAACTAAATATTAATTTATTATAAAATAATATTTTATGTTTTTCTGAAGGTACCCCTCACCCCTCTTATAAAATGGTACTCCCCCTTCTCTCTAATTCATACCATAAAAGCCTTTTGGTTCAGAAAAACCCTATTCAAATACCCTCTAAACTATCCTCCCTTCATCCTAGAGGCCCAAATTTAGTCAGAAATCCAACCTAAGGAGCCCTTTTGATCAAATCAAAAGGAAGAACCCGAAGAAGAGGTAAATATCTCACCACCTCTTTCACGTTCCTTTCTTCTTCCACTTCATGTTTCTTTGTTGTTTCCATTATAAAATAATAACTCCGGTATCTTCTATATACTTTGATTATATTATAAATATGGTAGAACTAAATTCATTATTCTATCCATCCTTTGAATGACATGTCACCATACGTGCGTGCGTACGGCATACCGTCTCCGCGTCGTAGTGTAATTGTTATTCAATACATCATTATTTGGATGTGTATAATAATGATGTGTAATTGATGTAAATAATAAATATAAAATGATAATGATTCTGTATATATGATATACCATCCAATTATATATTATTTTAATATCAAAATAATGATATTGTCGCTCGTACATACGTACGGATTACCGTCTCCACGAACGCGATGAGATTCATTCCCCATCGTGTCCATTCAAGACTAATTTTCATTTTATGATTAAATGTAATATTTAAATACTTGATATAATTATGGGTATGAATAATATAAATCCCATCCATAATAAATATGACTCACAAAACAAATAATATAAAGGAAAACGAATCTGTTAACACCCGAAACAACGATAATACTAAGATATTATTAACAAAGCAAAGTTATAAGATCATATATGATATCATCTTAATGTATATTATTCTTGTATAATTTAATAAAATTTATTACACCATTATACAGGAGGTTAAACTACCCTCATCCAAGGAAAATTACAAGGTAAGGGTTAATTTCATAATCTCTTCATTATCCGAGGTTGTTTATACGTAATTATCTACTGGGACCTCTTTATCATCCACATCCATGTTTCTTAAAAATTTATTCCAAAACATTTTTAATATTTACTAGACTATGGGTTAATGTAATTTATACCATTGTTTTACTTTTTGTAAAATGGTTTGAAATGAATCTTTCCATCGTTTTCCAAACAAGGTCCTTTTTAACCTTTTCGACAAAATTAAAGTAAGAATATCTTTTTTAACTTATACGGAGGGTGCGGCTATTTTCCACCATTATAACATCATCAAAGATTCCCTTATAATCTTATAAGAATATTTTCAAAATAAATGTTTTCTTTATAATTATGTGACTCTTAAATGATTTCAAAATAGAAAGGTACATTTCTCTAAAAAGGCTTTTGATTTCATCTATGTCAACATCCTTTGATGGATTTTATGTTTATTTGAAATTGATTTATTATGATACAAAACTTCCATATTGTATTGAAGGTTTTGTGATATGTTTGACTATGGATGTGATATTTTTATACCATTCATGGTATATGGTTAAAGTATTGACATTTCGTATGCTAGTTTTAATATGAATGTTTATGATATGTTTAAACCTTTTCATATGAGGAATGTATTGGACATAGTAAGTGATAGGTGGAGCCCGCTATAGCTCGTCAATGCATCGGTAGCTCTCATGAGACAACTAGACGTGGAATTGGCCAAGGCCCTTTTCCAATTTTGAAATATGGTTTTGGCCGAGGCCTTAATCATTTTTAGACGTCTTGGCCAAGGCCTTGACAAAATGTTTCAGAATGTCCAGCATTATACATTTCCTCATTATGAAAATAATATTGATGGTTCATGTGGTCATTCGACTAGTAGAATACCAATGATTATGTTTTATTATGGAATTATTTACTCATCTCATATTCCTGTCATAAAATTATTCATGTTTATTATTGGTAAAGGCATGTGGTTTCAATTATTCACTATGATTAATAGTTATGTTACCTTCTGCTATATTTCTTACCCTTACTGGGCATTTTATCTCACCCCTTTCTTATGTTTCATTTTCCCATGATGTGAAGAATTATTTTATGATTGTCCTATAGGGATAGTCTAAGGGGATATGTGTGTGGACTATGGAGATTATGTTGTTTTAGTTTTTCACTTTATGATGTAATGTAAGACTTATGAATGTATCTAGGGTTTCTAATGCTACTAAACTAATCGTTCTTTTGAGACTTGATCTTTTTTTATCATGCCAATGCTATGTAATAACGCACCGACTCTGGGTAACTACGTTCGGGGCGTTACAGTTGGTATCATAGGAAGTTTAGTACAAACCTTGGAAGCAATATTTATATAAACTCAGATTAGAGAACATAGCCCTAAGATAGACATTGAGGATTAGTAGAGAAAAAGTTCCTAGAATTTTGGTATTGTAGAGATTTTGTGAGTTTTCTGATCAATACATCCCTATCTGGATACGAGCGGGTAGAGGTGTCTCTAGCACAGATGTACCTAGTGGTAAAACCCAAAAACACTACTTTGAGATAGACTCGAATGGGAACTGGTGCACGACAATGGGCCTTGCTGCACTCTTGGATATGACACTCTCAGGGGATATGCTTAGGATAATTCTCATTTTATTTAAAGACCATTATGAAGGGTTTATGATTATATAATTACTCAAAGAAAACATTTTTTATGATTATGGATTATATCCATAAACTGTTAAGTGTTTTACAAGTTTGGATTTATATATTGAGATTCATAAACTAATCTAGTATATGACATTGTTTAGAAATGGCGCCTAGTGGAAGGAATGGAAACTATATCAATGCACGCACTCCATGTAGGGATTTCCCTCCTGCTCAAGATAATTACAGTGGAGCTAGTGATCCAACTAGAGCTGATCAGCTTATCACTGTACTGGGACAACTCACACAGGTTATGAATAACAACCTTACCCGTATAGAGCACCCTGATCCACAATGTGGAGGATCAATGCTAGACTACTTCATGAAGAAACAACCACCAACATTAATTGGGAGCACAAGTCCATTAGTGTATGAGCAATGGATAAATTATTTAGAGAAAATATTTCATTCCTTGTAGAGTAGTGAAAGGGAAAAAGTTATCATGGCAGTTTACCGCCTCACTGGAGATGCTGATCAATGGTGGTCATTGATTCAAAACACAAAGGAAGATGATGAGGTATAAATTATGGAATAGGGGGGTTTAAAGAGATTTTATTAGAAAAATAATTTCCTCATGACCATCGAGCAGATATCGAAAGGCAATTTCTGAGTCTGATGGAAAAGGAGGATGAGAATGTCGCAAACTATTAGGCTATCTTTCCAAGGTTAGCAAGGCATGCTGTAGATTATATACGTAACCCGAGAAGTAAATTTTTTGTTTCTTTTATGGGTTAAATCCATTTATCCATCGAGCATTAGTATCACAATACTTCTCATCATACGAAGATATTGCCTTGAGTGCTATCAAGACAGAAAAGGAATTATCTAAGTCTTGTGACTTTAAATCAAAGCAGGAGAAGAAGAGATCTGTTGAGCACTCTGGGAAAGAAAATAAGGAAACAGGGAAGAAGGGAAGAATTGAATTTCCACCCTGTGATAATTGCGGAAGGAAGAACCCTAGTTCCTGTCTAAAAGGAAAAGGAGTATGCTATAAATGTAGCTAGAAAGGCCATATTGCTGGTGATTGTAAGGGAAAGAAAGATTCTACCAATGTTCAATGCTACAACTACAGGGAGATGGGACATTATGAAAAAGAATTTCCTAAGCATTAGGGGAACTTACATCAAAAAAGGTCAAGGGATCAAGGCCAAGCTTATGTTATCACTACTGCTGAGGTAGAAGCTTCGAAAGACATGGTGGTAGGTAATTTAATAGTTTCCTCAAATTTAGAAAATGCTTTATTTGATTCTGGATCATCACATTGTTTCATATCTTCCTAGTTTTCTAAGAAAATTAGATATTTCCAATTTGATTTAACAAAGGAGTTGTCCGTCAAAACTCCTAAGGGAATTATCATTGCTACAAAGTTCTGTGAATCAGTTCACATTAGGGCATATAAATGTTCTTTATCTGTTGATCTCATCGTCATACCCATGATTGAATTTGATATAATCCTTGGAAGGGATTTTATTTCAGACCATGATACAAAAATTTATTTTAAGAAGAAGGAGGTTACTATTTTTGATGATGATGATAAATAACACCTTATCTTTAGAGCAAAATCATCACGACATAATTCTTATCTAGAACCACCCCCAGTAGCTCAACTAAATTCAATTATTGGGGAGGAAGAGAATGAAATAACTATGGGTGAGGAAAGGAATGTTCAAATAGAGGATGTACCTATTGTGAAGGAATATTTTGATATGTTTCCAAAAGATTTACCTAGACATCTTCCAGAATGAGAAATTGAGTTTACTATTGATTTAATTCCCGGATCAAGACCCATATTGAAGACCCTTTATATAATGGAAACTGTGGAATTAGTGGATCTAAAGAAACAACTAGAGGAATTGAGTAATAAGGGATTTATTTTCCCTAGTGTTTCTCCATGGGGAGCCCCTGTCCTTTTTGTTAAGAAGAAATCTGGATCTATGAGGTTATGTATCGACTATAGGGATATCAATGCTATAACAATAAAGAACAAGTATCCCCTACCTCTCATTGATAATTTATTCAACCAACTTCATGAAGATCAATATTTTTCAAAGATTGACATTCGATCTGGATATCATCAGTTGTGTGTGAAGAAGGAAGACATTCTGAAAACAACATTTTGAACCAGGTATGGGCATTAAGAGTTTATAGTAATGCCTTTTGGGATGACTAATGCACCCTCTATTTTCATGGATCTAATGAACTGAGTTTTCAAGGAATATCTTGATGAATTTGTAGTGGTATTTATTGATGATATCTTAGTATACTCCAAAATCTACAAAGATCGTGAAAATCACTTGTGTATTATCCTAAAGACTCTGAGAAGACATGAATTATATGGGAAGTTTAGCAAGTGTGGATTCTTGCTTTAGGAGATTTCTTTTCTTGGACATATTGTCGCAAAGGATGGAATCTCCATTGATCCTTCTATGAAAAGAGCAATTCAATAATAGCCATCACTGAAGAGTATAATTGAAGTACGTGGTTTTATTGGTTTAGCAGGTTATTATCGACGTTTCATCCAGAATTTTTCCCGATTGGATAAACCATTAACGAAGCTCACACGTAAAGGGGTTAAATTTGTTTGGAAAAAAGTGTGTGAAGAATTTTTTGAAGAATTTAAGAGATTATTAGTCAATGATCCTATCTTGACTCTACCATTGGGGAATGATGGCTTTGTTATTTATAGTGACACCTCAAAGAAAGGACTTGGTTGTGTCCTTATGAATAATGATAGAGTAATTGCATATGCATCACGACAGCTAAAAATTCATAAGAAAAACTATCTTACTCATTATCTTGAGTTAGAAGCTGTAATCATTGCATTGAATATTTGGAGGCACAATCTCTATGGTGAAAAATGTGAGATTTATACGGATCACAAGAGTTTAAGTATATTTTCTCACAGAAAGAACTTAACATGAGGTAAAGTTGAAGGCTTTAACTACTCAATGATTATGATTGCACGATACACTACCACTCGGGGAAGGCAAATAAGGTGGCAGATGATTTGAGAAGAAAAGATCATGGAGTTTTGAACAAGATGAGAGTTGAAAGGGATCCTACTTTCATGGATCTAGTGAAGATGGACATGGGAATAACCATGGGAGGTGAAACCTCAATTATTTTTAAAATGGTTTCAAAACCGTCTTTATGAGAAAAGATTAATAGTACTTAGACCGATGCTGAAGAGTTTCACAAGAAGATTAATGATGTGAATGATGGGAGATTGAGTGACTTTGTGTATGAAGATGGAATTTTGAAATTTGGGAAGAGACATTGTTCTCCCAATATACATGATCTAAAAAGAGAATTGTTAGATGATGCTCATAGTTCCAATTTCTCTATACACCCTGGGAGCACCAAAATGTTTAGAGATTTGAAGGAACATTTTTGGTGGGACAACATGAAGAGGGAGATTGCAGATTTTGTGTCAAGATGTAGGGTTTTTCAATAAGTGAAAGCTGGAAGGCAACAGCCTGGAGGAGTCATGCAACCTCTTCCCATACCGGAGTGAAAATGGGATAATATTATGATGGAATTTGTCATGGGACTACCAAAGACTCCTAGAAGGAACGATGCAATATGGGTCATTGTTGATCGTCTTACCAAGTCAGCTCATTTTCTTGTTATAAGAGAAGATATACCACTTGAAATTCTAGAAAGGCTATATATCAATAAATTTTTGAGACTCCATGGAGTAACCTATCAATTTTTTCATATTGTGATCCATGTTTTACATCAAGATTCTGGAAGGGTCTTCAGAAGGCTGTGGATACTGAACTTTGTTTGAGCACTGCCTACCACCCCCAAATTGATGGACAATCAGAACGGACTATTAAAACCTTATCAGACATGTTTAGATCATGTTAAATTGACTTTCAAGGTATGTGGGATCAATATTTACCTCCAATAGAATTTTCCTATAACAATAGCTTCCATTCAAGTATTCGGATGGCACCATATGAAGCGTTAAACCGAAAGAGATGCCACACACCAACCTGTTGGGATGATGTTGGTGAAAGGAAACTCATAGGCATAGAACATGTGGAGGAAATTATGGAAAAGGTGAAAGTAATCCAAACCCACATCAAAGTAGCTCAATGTAGGAAGAAGAGCTATGCTGACAATTGAAGAAAGGATTTGGAATTTCAGGTAGGAGATCATGTTTTATTGAAGGTATCTCCATGGAAGGGAGTTATACATTTTGGTAAGAAAGGTAAATTGAGTCCCAAGTACATAGGACCTTTCTAAGTTCTAGAATGAATTGGGGATGTAGCTTACCGTTTGGCAATGCCACCAAATCTCTCGAAATTTCACGATGTATTCCACGTATCACTGTTGAGAAAATACATGTCTGACCCAACGTATGTACTTACCTACAAGGAATTAGAACTGGAACCCAATTTGTCTTATTGTGAAGTTCCTGTCAAGATTCTTGATATAAGAGAACAAGTGTTGAGAAACCGGATGACTCTTCTGGTAAAAGTTCTATGGAGAACCATAAGATGGAAGAGGAAACATGGGAACCCGAGGAACTTATGATGAAGAACCACCCGAGTCTTTTTATGCAGTAATATTATATAAATTTCGAGGATGAAATTATTTGAAGGAGAGGAGAATGTAACACCCCAAGCTTCCACGGTATTCTTCTCTTTGAATAATACAAGAGCGTGTGTTGTACGCAACTTTGAGTTCTAACACACACCACAACCAATCAAACTAGCCGTTATGAATAGTAATACCCACTTTTTGAAATTTTATAAACTTTATATTTCAAAATGGACTTTATTTTTGGATTCAGAATATCAAAATTAGCCTAGGGTAAATTTTTGGTATTTTTCTGAGAACTTCCAATTTTTGTTGAATAGTGAAAAATACTAAACTTTAATTAAAAACAACTTTTTCAATCCAAAGAATTTATAGTGATAAATTATACAATTGAGTGGTTTTAAATTATAGTTAGAATATATTTTTACCATTTAATCCAATGTTGTTCCTTTAATGTAATTTCAAATTTAAACTAGACATAAACAAGTGTCAATCTTTTGATAGTTATTATTTCTTAAAAAACACGCTTTTTGTTTTGACGATGAGAATTAATTTTAAATTAATTTATGCCACTTATATGTTTTGAATTTAGAAAAATTTATTCCATATTTAGATTCAGGAGTTCCAAATTTTGTAAATAGTTAACTTTTATTTTTAGACATTTTGAATAATTACTTCAGTAAATATTTTATTTAGCATGGTTAAAGGGTAAATCCGGTAAATAAGGGTAAAAAATAATATTATAATAATATTATATTACCCTAACACATGTACTAACCCAATTGTCTGATACATTTCCGACCATGGGCATCTTTGGATCGATTTTGGGACCCCATGAAGTCACTTGTAAGTGATAATGACACTTTATATTAATTAAGTTAAAGTAAATACAAAAATGACATAAGCATATATCTTTTAGAAAAAAAACATTTACATAGGGATATATATGTTATATTTTCAACTATAAATATTCATTAGAAAGATTAAAATATTTCCTACATAATGGTATTTTATTTATAATTATTAGACATTGAATAATTAAATTTATTTATGACACAATGATGATGCAGTATTTTCTTTATTAATGAACGAATCAAATAATTGGTATTATAAATGTTAAAATAAATGTAATTTGAAAGTTTTGATTCCATAAACGAATTTTATTGGTTAATATTAAATTTTCGTATTAATTAAATTAATTTTGTTCGAATTAGTAAAGTTGTTAAGACTTTAACAAAAATAAATTATTAAATAGTGTCAAAATTGACATAAAAGAGTTTTTAAAACAAATATTATATTATTAATTGATATAATATTCCTAAAAATCTAAGGTTCAGCCAAAGTACTTATATTATGATATTTATGTCATTAATGAACCACTTGGGGTTCGCTTGGCAGCTTATAGTAAGTGTATTAACCAAATAATATAAAAATACAAAGAGACATGGTAAATGTAAAACTAATTAACTAAGAGTTAAATCTAAAAGATAAGGTTAATATAGTGACCCAAACCGGTCTAAAACCTATTGGTTGAGTGTATTTCGACACATAACCACCATATCCTCTAAATAAATCAGTTTGGTTCCATTATAAACTGAATATGAATTTATTATAAAATAATATTTTAAGTTTTTTCTAAGGTCCCCCTCACCCCTCTTATAAAAGGGTTCTCCCCCTTCTCTCTAATTCATACCATCAAAGCCTTTTGGTTCGGCCAAACCCAGCCCAAATACCCTCTCAACTATCCTCCCTTCATCCTAGAGTCCCTCCATTATTCATAAATCCATCCTAAGGATCCCTTTTGATCAAATCAAAAGGAAGAACCCAAAGAATAGGTAAATATCTCACCACCTCTTTCAAGTTCCTTTCTTCTTCCACTTCCTTTTTCTTTGTTGTTTATATTCTAAAATAATAACTCTAGTATTTTCTATATACTTTTATGATATTATAAATTTTTTGCAACCAAATTGGTTATTCTATTCATCCTTTAAATGACTGGTCACCATACGTGCGTACGTACGGCTTACCGTCTCCACGTCGGGGTGTAATTGTTATTCAATACATTATTATTTGGATGGGTATAATAATGATTTGTAATTGATGTACATAATAAATATAACATGATAATTATTCTGTATATATGATATACCATGAAATTATATATTATTTTAATATCAAAATAATGATATTGTCGCTCGTGCGTACGTACGGATTACCGTCTCCACGAATGCGATGAGATTCATTCCCCATCATATCCATTCAAGACTAATTTCCATTTTATGATTAAATTTAATATTTAAATACTTGATATCATTATAGATATGAATAATATACATCTCATCCATAACAAATATGACTCACAAAAAAATGAATATAAAGGAAAACGAATCTATTAACACCCGAAACAATGATAATACTAAGATATTATTAACGAAACAATATTAAAAGATCATATATGATATCATATTAATGTATATGAATCATGTATAATTTAATAACAATTATTTCACCATTATACAGGAGGTTAACCTACCCTTGACTAAGGAAAAGTACAAGGTAATGTTTAATTTCACAATCTCTTCATTATTCGAGGTTGTTTATACGTAATTATCTACTGGGACCTCTTTATCATCCACATCTATGTTTCTTAAAAATGTATTTCAAATCATTTTTACTATTTACTAAACTATGGGTTAAAGTAATTTATACCCTTGTTTGACTTTTTATAAAATGGTTTGAAAGGAATATTTTTGTTTTTTCCAAACAATGTTATTTTTAACCTTTTCGACAAAATTATGGTAAGAATGCCTTTTTTAAATTATACGGTAGATGCAGCTATTTTCCACCATTATAACATCATAAAAGCTTCCCTTACAATCTTATAAGAATATTTTCAAAATAAATGTTTTCTTTATAATAATGTGACTCTTAAATGATTTCAAAATAGAAAGAGATATTTCTCTAAAAAGGGTTTTCATTTCATCTATGTCAACATCCATTGATGGATTTTAAGTTTATTTGAAATTGATTTATTATGATACAAATATTCCATATTGTATTGAAGTTTTTGTGATATGTTTGACTATATATGTTCTATTTTTATATCATTCATGGTTTGTGGTTAAAGTATTGACATTTCGTATGCTAGTTTTAATACAAATGTTTACGATTTGATTAAACCTTTTCATATGAGGAATGTATTGGACTTAGTAAGTGATGGGTGGAGCCCGTTATAGCTCCTCGATGCATCGATAGGTCTCAAGAGACAACTAGATGTGGAATTGGCTGAGGTGATTTCCCAATTTTAATATATGGGTTTGGCTGAGGCCAAAATCATTTTTAAATGTCTTGGCCGAGGCCTTGAAAAAATGTTTCAGAATGCCCGGAATTATACATTTCCTCATTATGAAAATAATATTGATGGTTCATGTGGTCATTATACTAGTATAATACCATTGATTATGTTTTATTATGGAATTATTTACTCATCTCATATTCCTTCAATAAAACTATTCATGTTTATTATTGGTAAAGGCATGTGGTTTCAATTATTCACCATGCTTAATATTTATGTTATCTTCTGCAGTATTTCTTACCCTTACTGAACGTTTGAGCTCACCCCTTTCTTATGTTTCATTTTCCCAATATGTGAAGAAGTATTTTATGACTGACCTGCTGGGATAGTCTAAGGGGATATGTGTGTGGACTATGGAGACTATGTTGTTTTAGTTTTTCACTTTATGATGTAATGTAAGACTTATGAATGTATCTAGTGTTTCCAAGGCTACTAAACTAATCGGTCTTTCGAGACTTGATCTTTTGTGATCATGATAATGTTATGTAATAATTCATGGACTCTGGGTAACTGGGGTCGGGGAATTACAAGGGACCTAAAGAGAATGATAGTCAATGAACTTGTACATACACTACCTTAATGTGGAGAAGGGTTTATGATCTATAGTGATGAATCAATGGAGGGAATAGGATAAATCCTCTTGAAAATGTTATGGATATAGCTTATCCCTCACAATAGTTAAAGGTTCACGGGAAAAATTACCCAACATATTATTTTAAGTTTGTAGTGGTAATTATTTCATTATAGATATAAAGAAATTATCTTTATGGATAAATGTGTGATATATATACTTATCATTAAATATTAAAAAATATATTCAATAAAAAAGAGTTTAATATACACTAGTGAAGATGGTTGGAGTTGATTAATGATTATGACTACTCAATACATTACTAGCTTAATAAAGAAAATAAGGTGACTTTGATGTGATTCAAAAGGATAATGATAGATTTTATTTCATGATAATCAAAACAATATCATAATATTTATATTTTTTAAAATTATGGATCTATAATTCATGATATAAGGGGATAAAATATATCTTTCTGAAATGAGTGTTAAACCATATAACCATGTAAGGATTAAAGAGTTGAAAAAGGAAGATATAGAACTACAAAAGAATGTGAGAAATGTTCCTAAGTGGGCCCTTGATTGTAATGTAATTTTAATGTTTCTGAATCATGTATGTATCCCATAATTACTAGAATTAAATAGGGAGCTATTTGATGAAGCTTATAGATCATCATTCTATATACATCATGGAATTTTAAAGATTTTATGTGATGACCCGACCCAATGGGACCTGAGACATAACTCCCCAAGTCCACCTATAATAGTCCATGGGCTAGAATCTAGCACCTTGTAGTCATATAACATGAATGGGATGCCTTAGCCTATGGTTCTTGTATACATTCATGCACACACATCTCCAGGAAACTATGTAGATATAGAAAAATAGAATATAAATACTTGTGTACAACTATCCCATAACTAGACTAATTAAAGTGTAAAAGGGGGGGAAATAAACACCTAAAAAAACTATAAAATCATCTAACATACTCAGATAGAGGGGATAACTTTCCAAAGAAACTACCAGAAATCTCCTCATCCAAAAACTGACAAACACCTCGGTCAGTCTAGATCACTATTTTTTTTCTTGATTCATGTCCTCCAGGGACTCCTTCAAATGGCCTATCATCTACACAAGACACAACATGTGTGATAAACACCCATTCATGGTTGAGTATAACAGTACACAGTTATTTCCACAAATAGCCAAAATAAAAAGGAGAAACTGAAAGGAAATAGACTACTTCAACCATCCAGTGGGAACCCAAGTGAGAGAGAAAATCCATCTCAACCATCCTTGGTTTTACATGACTAGTTATCTCTATCCACTTGTTGTGTCAACCAAGAAATGAGACAAAACTATAAGGATACCCAGAAAACACCCACATATACTCTTATCATACTCTAATTCACATGAGGCTCCAACCTCATAGCCAACCACATGATTCTACTTGAGGCTCAAAGAGGATACACATCCCAGATCACACAATCCATGAGCCCTACCATCCCATATGGAACTCATCCAAGAGATATTCTCCATCTTGAACATCTCTCTTGATCCAACTCTAGTGCCCATCACCAAAGGTACCATCAACATTATCCTTCACCCGGTGCAAGCTCATATAAATCCCAGGTGGATAGCACTACTCCACACCACTACACACAATTGAGGTACCATTGATCTAGATCATGTACCTTGCACATCCTATCAAGGGAGAAATTGTAAGGATAGACCCGCTCCTCACCACTTCCCTATGGAAAAGGGAGTAATAAATCCTAACCAACCCAAAAAACAATTAAATAAACCACATGGAGAGGCCCACACCTCACTGCATCAAGGTATAAATTACTCTTAACTAGGTATCACACATATCAAGAAGAGGTTCCCACTACTTGTAGTAGCACTACACAGCTGAGAGATCTCCAAATCCTGTGGAGGAACCACCCCTATTAGAGATCAAGGATAGGGAAGTACCACTCTATATATAGATGGCCCACATCCTATGTGTATGGGGGTACCAAATTTATTCCCACAATGGGGGTCTCACACCCTAATTTGATTGGGGTTACCAACATTGTAGAGGAACGACACCCGAATATGTTGGGGTGGTATCGATTGTACCTATGTGATCACTATGGGGGACCCTCACTCTAATATGATAGGGGAGTACTGACCCTAGGCTAGAGGAATCGCACCCTGGTGCTATAGGGGAGTACCAACCTTTAATACACATTGTGTATAAGACATGTATCATAATATGACAAGGGAGAACCAAACCCAATAATAGAGGACTGAAGCCCCGGTACAAAGGGGGAGTGCCTATAGTATTTGACCAACAATAAAGGGGGAATACACCCTACTATGTTAGGGGAGTACCAACCCCATGAGAAATACTCAATGGGTAGAGGAATTATACCCACTGTAGGGGAGTTCTGTCTCTATAGAATTTAGAAGTAAGGGAAAACCACACCCTAATACAAAAGGGGGGTACCAATCCAAGAGTCTCTCAGATAACCACAGCAATATCTGTCATTGATGACACATCACTTCGAAAAACGTCCACAGGTAGGGGAACCATGACCTGATATGACTCAGAGCACCACTCTATCAACATATAGAGTTTAGGGGACCCACATCCTATGATGATAGGGAAGAGTGTCTACCCCAACATCTCTCATGTTATATACCCTAATCATTATCCATGTTTAACCAAAACTACTACAGAATCATGCTTGAAATAAAGCCATGTATTATATCCAAATACACTAAGAGGTTCACTATCATGTTAAATATGGAAGACTCCTCAGTATAGGCTACTCATATTCTGGTATCTGAGTCCTATAGAAGGAGATACACTGGGAGGGAGTCTCTATGAAAAGTACACATCATGTACTAGGGTCCACATTGTGTGTGACCACACCTGAAAACATAGTAGTGTCCTCTTCTATATGGAATGTATGGCCATTTGATATTACATGGAGTGTACATGGGATACATGGTGTGACTCACCTCACCTGATCCTCTATCAATGTCCACATCATGTGTCTATGTACTCTACCTTATGTCTGTGTCTCAGGTTTTGTACAGTCACACGAACATTACCCAAGACATAGCTACCCTTTCCATGTCTATGGACACATGACCTGGGCTCACAACATGAAATGTAACCCCATTACACAGCATGTATTCCTCAAAATATAATCTTCCCCTACTAGAAAGAACACACGACATGTTCCCCTACACTGTTGGCCATGTGATAGAGAATTATGAATGTGAAATTCCCTCAAAGATACCCAAAACACCCCAGTTTCCCCTAAAACCTATCGATAAACCTTCATAGAGTCCCTAACAGTTGTTATAAGGATCTAAAACCTTATAAATGAATCAAAAGGGGGTCAGGAATTATAAATAAAATACAACTAACTCACGGAGAAATGATGAAGCTTTGGGTACTGATCCATGTCTGGAGCCACTACAATAGGAGTAATTGCATCCTCCGCACCTTAAGGATTCTAATCCCTGAAAAGAGGAATCCTAAGAAGAAGGAGAAAAATTGAGCTCTCAAATGTAACTCTATGCCAGAAATCTATCCAAGGGTTCCCATTCTTCCTAAAAAAATACACTCAAGGGAACATCAATAGAATAAACACTCCCAACATCTTTCACAAGATAGGATAACATCATTAAACTAAGTGAGAACTTGTATCCTCCATTGTGATTTGTGGAAAACACCAACCACAAGATCTATATTTTTTCATAGGATCATGTGGAACACTACTTTTCTAACTTGATGTAGATTTTTATGGAACATTGTAGTTTTCATGTTCCCCTGGATGAACTACACAATGACCTCCTCAAGAGTCTCATGTACAAAACTGATTCTAAGTAAATTATGGTAGCACATAAAATATAGATATTCCCAAGTGAAAACACTGGGTCTTACCCATCCATATGCACAAACCACTAACAGACAACACAGCCTCAAACACAAAAGTCAATGGAACACATCTACCACACCTCGACACCATATTCTTTGAGTGGAACTGACTCTTTTGTATGATTTTAATTGCATCACAAGACCACATCATGGTGGGATAAGCATCTTTATTCCTCATGAATCATAATCTACATTAAACAACAACAAAAATGGGTTCTTTTGATCCACAATGTCACCCTAGAATATCCTCGAGCAAGAAGTGGCATGAAAAGAGTACCTTAAAATAGTGTCTACCAAAACTAATGCAAAAGTAAAAAATATATAAAGTGTACCTCTAATAATCCTCATGGCTAGTCGGTTATAGGACACTATGACATTTAGTTTTCCTCTATATCATCATCCATCTCAATAAGCCTAGTCAAGACCATATAGGTGTGGTTGAAACATCTCCAATTGTCTACCACCTCATGTTGTTATCCTTTATCCTCTTCCATGTCTTGCATCATGTAGAACTCCATTATCCAAATGCTTCCTCTATTAGGGATGTTTATCAACCACCTCTCTCTTAGCATCATTTTGTGTCAAAAAATCTCATACAACATGTCCACATCAATCAAAATTGTAACACTGCCTCTACTACGGTTGACCAAGTCCCCGATGGAACTCCTATATTATAGACCCATTCATTTGAGTCTGTGCATGGGTATTGCTCATGCACTGTGATCTATATGGCTATCATATTCCAACTAATACTGACATATCATCCTCATGATAGCCACAAATATATCTATTTTCCCGATGCTCCTCTATGAAGCTCTCCACCACTAGATCTTGTTCTAGTACCATGTCATAAGAGGGAAGGATCAAGGAGAACACACCTACCAATTTGTCGTCGTTGTCTCCATAGAGGACCCTCAAAATGGTATGATATCTTAGTAATAGTTCCCAATCCATATCTAGGTATTATCATGATAGTTCTGTGAACCTTTCTGAATACACTACCAAAGACATGTTATCTCGTCAAAGCTGAATAAGCACTTGGATATGCCCTGATCACAATGTGGGTTGGTAAAACTCTTCCCTGAAGAGAATCTCAAACTCCTCTCATAATCAAATTACCTAATTGTGTATTTGGATCACAAAACACCACAAATTCCATGATTAAACCTATAGAAGCATTGCTTCTAGGACTACCATATGATTAGGAGGCTTCCTCATAATGTGAAAAACATGTGTGAATGGCTCAATCCAGTCATCAACTTCCTAATGTTCTGGATCACCAAGGTACATCAGTGGTCACCAAATTTAGAACTCATGTATCAGACTCATCCTATGCACATCCCCATCCAAAACTGTCTTCACAACCTACTTCTCAAGGGGTGGTGGCTCAAATGGCAGACCACCTAAAGGTACTAACTTAGGAACAATGTCTTACAATAAAGCCTTGTCATAGGGATGATCTGTTAGAGTTTCTTTTTGATAAGAAACTGATTTTGCATTATTTACATCTATATTTTATTACTTGAATATTTATAGAAAATACTATTATATTATGTTCATTATTCTACATGGATTTAATGGAATAATGTCTTGGAGTATTTTTTTCATTGATAAGGTCATAAAAGTTCCCTGATATAATGATAACATTAAAGTGAAAGGAAAGTATTATTAATATAGTTTTGTGGTTTCAAAATACTCTATTATAGGACAAATATTATTTTTACTTCTAGGTGTGAGTACTCATAAGTGGGTGAGGAGCCTTCTCCTGAACCTTTCACTTGGTAATCCCCAAGATGGGAGATTATGAGAATATACCCACAAGTAGTAGTTCATCACGTTTCCGGGTCATCATATATTCCTATCAGTGAGCATGTGTAACGATCTTTAGAATTTAATATTATCATTGATTCATATCATGACTCGTGCAATTAGATTTATTGAAGAAAACTATCACACCATATGTTGGAGGGATGTATGGTATGGTGGGTGTGTTACAATTGATATATCATTAATGGATAAGTTAAGGAAGTATTTTTCCCTTATATCTCTATGTGATTTTATAACTCATCCCATTTATTAGAATATAACTATAACCAAAATAGCATGTACTTGGTGTAATGACATGTTTATTTCCAATTTTCAATGAAAACATGTCGATTAAATAGGTTGATGACACTACCGTGCAACCTTCTTGATAATATATTTTGACAATGGGATTATATATCATAGTGAACATTTATATTTGGTTGTATTTATTTAAAAATTAATTTCTTTCTCTTGGGTTCCTTGACCCATTTGTAGATAGAAATTTTGGACTTTAGGAAATCTCGCCTAATGCCAATAACAAAAAATCCAAGAGGATATCACAATATGTGCTTCTATTGATGTCATTTAAATTCTATTTGAATTCATTTATTTTAATAAACTTTATTCTCAAGATAGAAATATTATTTTATTTAAGTTATAATGATATTATAAATTAAATTAATATTTATTCAATGGAATGTGAATAAAAATATTTGTTTTTATTTTTTAAATATTAAATATATATTTACTTTCCATAATTTTAATGAAAAATTTATTTATGTATAAAATTTTTGTTCAAATATTCAATAAATAATGAGATGTTTGAATAGACCAAGACCATATATGGTGATAAAATTATTATTTACAAGATGTTAAATATTATTTACCAATTTGTGCAAGTTGACACACTGCAAAATAATATTATAATTATTATGTGGGATGGGGTATATTAAATGTAATAAATTTTATTTAATATCCAACATGAAATTAAATAATATTTTAACCTAAATATTAAATCTAGAAATATATAGGTTTAACTATTGTGTATTTCACCCAAAATTTAGAATAGATAATTGTTGTGCACAAAAACCAATCGCCCGAGACTCCACACTACCTATCAAGAATGAAAAACAAAAGAAATAATTATTCAAGAACAAATAATGAGAGATCAAGAATTTAAAATGTAAGATATTTTATTTTCCACTCTAGAACCCATAGATCAAGTGGTTTTTTGTGGAGAACATTGGAGCATGTGCAGATCACTACTAGAGTGATTATATACTTGGATCCTCACAACACAACAAAGGCAATCAGACAGATTCTTTTAAAAAAATAAAATTTCATCAATAAAGAAAGTTTTTAAACCCAGGTATCTATTTATTCAAATAATAAATTAATTAATTATAAATTTGATGTGAAAGATCCTCACTCATAGTTTAGAGAAATGATTATTAAATAAAATTTTAATATATCTACCACCACTAAATGTTATTACATCACCCGAAACCAACCAAATCATCATTACAATCAAACTGTGGAACCTTACTTTGATTTTGGCACAATGGAATCCAAAAAAACAAAAAAAATATGCATCATGTTCAAAGTGAATATCTAGGGAGATGATTTAATAAGGACATGGAACCCACAACATATTCTTATATGATTCATGTGCAATAATTTCACTACGACCAATGACCTACTGTACCAAGTCAACAAGAAGTTTATCAGTGTCCTAGTGAATGGATACGTCATCCACCACACCAAAAATGGAATCCTAGTCATGAAATTCAAACTTGAAACACATTAAAACTATCGTTATGTAGCCCAAAATATGCTCTCAGGTAGACAACCTCTTAACTGTGGTACCGAATTAGAACCCCCTCTAATACCACTCTATCATGACTTGACCCAATGGGAACCATTCCGTAACCCCACAAACCTATCTCCTATAGTCTATGGTTTGGAATCTAGAATTGGGTAGGCATATCACACAAATGGGAGGCCTTAGCCTGTGGTACTCGTATGCACACACCCACAAACATATCCATGCATCAGTGTAGAGATAGTAAAAATTAAAAGAAATGTGTGCATAAAACTATCCAAGAACCAGAGTACTGAAAGAATAAAGGGGAAAATATAAGACCACTAAAAACTCTAAAACTTTCCAACATACTCAGATGAAGGGGATTTATGTCTAATGAAACTACTAGAATGTTCCTCGGCCAAGTACCGAAAAATAAATTAGTCATCCTAGCTCACTAAGCTCTCCCTACTATGGGTCCTTCAGGGACTCTATCGAAAGGTATGTCATTTTCACATGACACACCATGTGTGGGAAAATCCCATGTAGAGGTGAGTATAAAATTACCTAGTAGGATCCCCAAATACCCAAAAAAAAGTGTGAAATTTAAAGGAAACGGTCTTCTTGACCAAACAAGAGGGAACCCAAATGAGATAAAATCACTATCTCAACCATCCTAAGAAATATAAAAATAGTCATCTCTATCAACAAGGTGTGTCAACCAAGAAAATATAAAGCACTAATTGAAAACCAAGAATAAAACTAGATATACTTGTCTTATACTCTATGTCTCATGAGGTTCTGACCTCATAGCAAGTGAAAATATTTTACTCAAGGCTCAAGGTGAAACTCATTTAGAAGCATGCACTCCATGAGCCCTGTCATCCCAGATGGAACTCATCTGATAGATAAAATCCATCCAGATAATGTATCTAGATCTAGATCTAGGTCCCAACACCGTATTTCTTATCAATATTTTCTTTCACCCTTTTCACTCTCATACAAAATCCAGGGGGAGTTTCCCACTCCTCACCACTGCACACAGTCAAGGGAGAACTCATCCCAATCATGCACATTGTTTATCCTATCAAAGGAGAGAGGGTAAAGAGGGACTCTATCCTCACTTCTTCCCATATAAAATGTAGTACTAAATCTTAACCAACCAGGAAAAACACTGAAGAAACTGCATGGAGAGGATCAATCCTAAATGCATTGAGGGAGAACTTCCTCATGATTCGGAATCCAAATTTGCATGTAGATGGGCCCACTCCTCATAACTTCACTCCATATCCATGGTAACTACAACTCCTATGGAGGACCCACTCTATGTCAAAGATCAAAGACCCATACCATGTGTGTTAGGGAACCTACACCCTGTGTGGAGGGGTATGGACTACCAGTCTATAGATAGAGAACATACACCCTGTGTGTTAGGGATTTCCAACTCAATGATCGCAATGAGGGACCATAACCCTAACATGATAGGGGATTACAAACCCTGTAGAGGACCCATACCCTGATACATCATGGGGAGTAGTGACTCTACCTATGTGATCACTATGTGGGACCTAAACCCTAATACGAAAGGAGAGTACTGCCCCCAGTCTAGAGGAATCACACCTTGGTTCTATAGGGGAGTACCAACCTTTACTAAACATCATGTATGGAGGATAGATTCCCTTATATGACAGAGGATTTCTAACTTCAAGAATGTTAGACCCAAGAAATAGTATAACGAGGGAGTAAATATTATATCTGAGTAATGATCAATGAGGTAATGCACCCAAATACCTTAAGGGAGCCCTATCTCCATCTAAACAAATTATATGAGGGTCTTGTACCCTAATATGTCAATGTATTATTTACCAAGGGAGAACTAATCCATGGTTAGGGGGCCTACACCCAAAGTAGAGGAGTTTCATCTCTACTGACCTAAGAGTTAGGGGAAACTCATTCCCTAGTAACGGTAGGGGAGTACTAGTTCCATTGTCTCTATGATAACCACACTGATCAACCTCATTTTTCACACGTCACATCACAAAACTTCCATGTGTATGGGACCTTCTCCCTGATATGATAGGGGAGGACCTCTCTACCAGCCAAAAGATTCTAAGGGACCCACATCTTGATATGATAGAGAAGGGTGTCATCCTAGACATCTCTCCATTGATCCTACCTGATAACTATCTATGATTAATCCCTATTTGTGAATTTTCATTCTCAAAATCACACCACATTCTATCTCTAAATCCACCTCTAGGACCACCATAACATTCTACATAGAAATATAATTAGGATTGGTTACTCATATACCTATATCTAAGTCCTAGAGAAGGATATATGTTTGGTGGAAGTCTCTAAGAAATGTACATGATGTGTACTATGGTCCTCATGGTGTGTGACCCCACATGAACTCCTAGTCGTTCCCTATGATACACAGATTTGATTTCCATGTGAGCTTACACAGCATATACATGGGATATGTGGTGTGTTTCACCTCTCCCGATCCTCATGTCGTATCCTCAAACCATGATGATGAACTCTACCTAGTGTCCATGTCTCTAGATGTATACAGTCACACAACCATGTCCCATGATACAGTTACCCAAGCCATGTCCTCGTCGACATGACAAGGGATCACTACATGGCATGTAACCACGGTGCATGTAGTATAGTCCCAAAAAGATCATTTTATCCAAATAGAAATTAAAAATTGAACATTACCATATAGAATAAATCATGTGATCATGAATTCTGAATAGAAATTCATTGTGTGCTACCCGAAACACCCATGTTTCACCCAAAACCCACAGATCATCCCTAACGGGGCCCCTATATGTCGTAATTGGGGTCTAAAACATTAAAAAAGTGTATAGAGACTTAAAACTAAAATCCTCATACCTCATGGGGTAATACTGATGCCTTTATTATAGATCAATTATCTGAAGATGATGCACTATGATCCTAGATTAATCATCATCAAGATTGAAGATCAGTGGTGCCTCCTCTCCTTCATTCATCTTTAGATCATCTATATCTCCAAATGGGGGGAGTGAGTTTAATTCTATCTTTTATGCACAAGAAAAGGGTTATGGGTTACTGATTTAATTTTTATTAAATCAATATCCTCCATGTAAAACCCCACCATTATTCCTCTAACCCAGCATACAACACTAGAAAAGTTTATGTCACACCTAGGGTAAATGCCACATTCTAAACTCAACTACAGCCTCATATTTATATTCCAAGACTCTACACTAGAGTAATTAAAATTTTCAAAAGAAACTACATGTGTGTGATAAAATATAAATAATATTTTTAATATCACCCCACTGAGGATTTCTGAGCCCAGGAATCCCGCACTGACTCATTGACAAGCTTTGGAAATATTCTTAGAAATACTCCAATGTATTATATATAAAAATCCATTTCAATACATGTAGAGAGATCTGAGACTGTATTCCCGGTTGGATAATATGAAAATATATGTTTTAGAAAATATATCTATGTTCATGGTGTCTACACAAGTTAAGGCTGAGAGACAGAAGTCTATGTATATGATAAACCCATTACCCATACCATAATGGAAATGAGAAAACATCACAATAATGTTTTTCATTAGACCCCCTAAAAAATCTAACAGACATAATTAAATTTGGTCTATAGTATATCACTATATTAATTAATCATACTTCATTGTTATTTATGAATATTTTTCACTTGATCAGATTTTTATAACATATATTAAGGATTTGTTAAGGTTTAATGGAGTACCATATTCTATTGTATCTGATTTATGAGGATTACCTTGATGTATTGGTGATGTATTTATCAAGATTCAGGTTTAGAGTTCTTTTTTTAACTTATTATCATCCTTAATAATATGGTTTGTATAAGATAACCATTCAAACCATAGATGATATACTGAGATATTGATTTATGGATTTCAAAGTAGGTTGGGATGAACACATTACCATAGTCTAGTTTTCTTATAAAAATATCTTTCACTCAATCATTCATATGGATCCTTATGAGGATATCTATATAAAATAGTTTATAACTCCAACATTATATGACGAATTTTGAGAAAGAATGATATTGGTGCATGAGATAACTGAAGAAGTGTAAGAGAAGGTTAGATCCATTTAGCCACACATCAAGGAAACATAGATTTGATAGAAAATTTATAATGGAAATCATCAATGAAATATAGAATTTGAATATAGTGAGAAGGTATATCATTAAATTTCTACATGTATGGAGGTTATGTTATTTAGAAAGGTGAATTATTATTTACCTTTTTTCATCTTTTAGAAAGTGAAAATAGTGTTCATGTGTACATACAACCTACCATCTCCATGAATAGTGTAATTAATTTTTCTATATCTACCTTTTATGGATGAATATATCTATATATATATATTAATTATATAATGAATGAAATTTTAGAGATTATGGAACCATGATCAAATATCAAGGTCCATAACTATAGAATAGAAATTCTCATAAAAATGAAATAGTTAACACCATAAAATAAAATTTTTAATAAGGAATTATTAATAAATGGGTATTGAAATATAATAGGAATGTAATATATATTATTATATGTATGTAAATAACTATTATAAATATTTATAATATAATTAAAGTTATTATAAAGGAGATATAGTTCCTTTCAAGTATGTTGAACTTGAGGTAAGGTATTTCTATTACAATCACATTATTTATTGATATTATTTATTATTATGTTTCTGATGATGAAATATTATTCCCTATATTTGAATAATTGCCTGAATTTTCTTATCCTTTAGTTATTTTAGGTTCTTAAAATTCCTCATTTAATTTTTCTCTTTTTATAAACTTATGGTACTGAAATAATATTTTAAATAAAAGCAGAATTTATTTCCCTTTTTAATCAAAAATCATTCTTCTTCCATATCTCTACTTTCAAAAAAATCACGAATGAAATAAATATTATAATATGATTCTTAAAATTCATTTTTACACATGATTTAATTTTAAAAATAATTTTAAAAATGAATCATCTTTTCATTTTTTTGAATGACGTTCTTTTTAATTTTTACCAAAAATGTGAGTGGTTTTAATTTAAATGGCTTTAACAATATTCCCCACTATCATGATCATTGAATTATTTGAATCTTACCTTAAAATTTTCCATGGTTCATATCAAGGAAAATGATTTCAATAATTTTTGAGAAATTTTTACATTTTAATTTAGTGATTTCGATGTGAAAGGGGAATATTCCCCATGAAATAATCTAATTATTTTTTAAAAATACTTTTCATCAACGATAACATCCATTAAAGTTTATTATTATTTATTGGGGATTTAATCCAGTGATACCATCCACATTCAATTTTGGGTGACTTATTATGATTTAATATTGATTTTATAAAAACATTATCTTTCCAATGTGTTACATACATTATGATGAAAATTTTATGACACCTATTTCTTCTCCATGAGTTATAATATAATGAAATGATGAAGTGTTTATAAAGCCTAGTCCATTTCAATAGGTTATGTTATAATTAATGTTTTATGATTATTTGACATACATGTGTATTATTTTCATTATGTGATGGGTGGGCCAAGAATTATACATCCCTCTAAGGCATTGGGTAAATATGGATATCACATGAGATAATATATACTAAAATTGAGAGATAACCCAGTTCAGTAAAGGAATTTATTCACTTTGATAGTCTATGTAGTGATCCTTGAACAAGTATATAATGGAATGGAGAGTGAACCAAATCCACTATGATAGTCTTGAAAACAATCCTTAAATAAGGAAATTATTTTCTATGCTTATGTGTATGCCACAGAATTCTTTCATATGCCAATGTTATGCTTTCAGGGATCATGTTCATAGATTCCTTAATGATTTTTGTATTATATAATTCCATGATTTTTCTATGACTAAACAATATTATATATTATATGATTAATATGGTTTTCAGAGGTCGTGATCATGTCTTGTTACTAATCATCTGAGATAACCCTTACTGAGCATTAGATCTCACCCTTACAGATCATCTTAGGCCACCCTTTCTTATGTTTTCTTTCCCAAAATTATAATGATAGTTTTTATGTATGACATGTATAATAAGGGTTCTAGTTATGAATAACTTAGTCTAAAATGGTGTATACCTTATATGAACACTTTTTATGAATCTATGTTTCTAAAGGAAACAATCTAATATGATTATGGATTGGATCAAAATTGTATATATTGAATTTTAATCTAATATTACTTAGTATTTATGTATGAAAAGTATGGATTTATATAATGTAGTTTGAGGAGTAATAGATATGATTTCAAAATATATTACCACATTTTAATCAATAAATATATGAATAAATCCCAATACATGTGATATCATAAATGAACTGATGGAATATAAATAAAATTGGATATACCATAACAAACATCGGGAAGCAATCTGTAACACCAAAAACCCTTGATAGTACCTTGATAACTACTATACACTAGTAACTTTGATAAAAGCCTAAAAAAATTCCCTACATACATAAAAATTAGTTTTTATATATGTAGGTTGAGCATAACATGTAACATATTAGGATCCTCCCTGAAACCACCAATGAAAAATATGAAAGAAGTGTACTACGAAAAAATGTATAAACAAATGAAACTAACTCTTCCCCTAAATTGTTAATACAAGTATCCACTATCCTCTCCATGGATCACTCACCAAGTAACACATAGAAGTAAAGCATACTATACCAATATAATATATATATATATATAAGGGTAACATGATTCCATGTCTCCACTTTTTTTCACACTCACACTCCATTGCCACACATCCTATTCTCATCCCTATGATAAGTAAGTCATCCCAGATATGAGATAGTCCTTGAACCTATGGAATTTTTTCCCACATAGAGAAAAAAATATTGTTTTATAATTATTTGACATATCCATATCATCATCATTAGTATTACATCCACAAAAACATGTATATACTAAAGCCACTACAACACGTTTACATGCATTATACCTCAAGCTATCATAGCCCATACATGTAAACACATAGGACGTGAGAGACACAATGCATGAATAAATGTATATTATATACCTCAATTTTCTACATCCAAAACATATAATTATTGTAAATGGATATCCATCACATTATTTTAAGTTAACCCTATACCTAAATCCATTATAGATTGAGATATGCTGACTTATATATGTTTGAAGGGATTCCTTCAAAGAGGGAGAAGTTATCCATATATTCCACCTCCATCTTGGATGTTGTAAAAACAACCTCCATAATATTTGTTCATTAATTTACCTACAGATATGGGAATGGTAGTGAAAGAAATTAGAAAATATAATGAAATATCACACACAACCACACTAAGGTTAACTACCTAACATTAGACTCATCTACTAAAATAGTCTCATTGAACCCAAAAATACCATGGTTAAGGTCTTGGTATTAATAATAATAAAATCATAAAAAAAATATTAATTATTTATTAATTCATTTATTAATATTATTACTCCATATTCAATTTCAATTATTAATTCTTTAATCTTATTATCTATGTGTTGAAGAAACAATTAACTATATTGATATATTCTCAACACATCATCATAATCATTAGAAATCACCATGAAGAAACTCTATTAAATTTTTACTTCATTTATCATTTCATAATTTAACATGTAATCTGGGACTCAACTAGAGATACCACTTAAAATATGTACATATTGTGTTTAAAATCAAAATACTTCTAACAGTTAAATTTTAATCATATTAATAAGATTTATCCATCCAACCACAAAACATGCATGTAGTAAGATCTATGAATGTCGATAATAAATCCCCACTTAGAACGCATCCTGACTATCCAGTTTCCTAGACCATTTCATAAAATATAAATCATCCCCTCTATCACTAACATTGTCTATCACAACATCCATGACCTCCAATCCCAAAATATAATCAATGCCACCCCCATTGTAGTATAGGATCCCATCATATCAATCATTTAAATCAAAATAAAAAGTTCCCTTATCCTTCATCCCATATATCATAAAATTTTCTCAACCAAAACTAAGATATCAGCAATCACAAACAATTATCTAAATCCCTAGAGCCACATACATGTCAAATGTATAACTCTTCACATAGTTAGAAGGAACTAAGAAAAAACATCAAGGAAACAAGGCCTCAGACAAAATAAAATAGTCTCTCCCATAACCAATCATTAATTATATATTTAATTAAATCCAATATGATTCTAAACAATTTATCTCATTCCTCTTTTTTTTAAATCATAACATTACATGGATTTACATTGTTTACAGTTTTAAGCATTTTATCAAGATAAATAAAAAATTAGAAAAAAACTCTTCTAATAATATATCATGTTATGTCTTGGATTTTTTTGTGTAATACATTGGAATATAACTAGAAATATTTTCTGAGTTAGGAACTAAGACGTCACAAGATTCTAAGACCCGATCAGCTTGGAATTGATATTTTGAAAACAATAAATAAATTAATATAATGCATGTTAATTTTTCTTGGAATAGTTGAATAACTGAAAAATCGAATCATAGATTAGAAATATGAGACCAGTTTTTAGTACAAAAGATTGATTTTACCCAGGTTGTGACATAATTATTATTGGCATTAGGAATTTTGATAAAATATTATAGTAGGTGAAAATAATAAAATAAATTAATTTTATTTATTTATATCTTTATTTAGATAAAGAGTCCTAGAATTATCTATTGAAACCCAGATATTCTAAATCCCAAATTTTATCCTAAGAACCTATGGATTTAGTGGAATCATTGGATAGGATTCAGTTGAGGATCATTGGAATATGAAATCAGATCAGGATCATATCAGGGATCATACAACAATGTTATTGGTGGATCTCATCAATGAAAATGAAGTGTAATATTTATTCATCAGTGATTTATCAAAAACAAGGTAGTGAATTGTTTTTATCAATTTATCCCCATTTAAATATCCCATGATGTACAAGAATTAATGAACTAATGGATTGATTTTCAGATATGTTGTTTTGTGGGTATGGTTTAATTTTCTGGATTCTGTTATAATTATTATTTGTTTGTTCATTGATGTTTATACATATTCATTCATATGTTCTATGATAATGGATTGAGTCCAAAAATATACAATGGACGATTTTTGTTCTTCACAATTTTGGTTTATGGTTTTCTCTCCACATTCTACATGTGTTCAACATTGGAATTCTCTTTTGGAATACAATTTGATGAATACCCTATGAATAATCATGATGCATTCAGTATTGGATGAAATAGATTGCTACCATGGGATAGTGATGGAGATTAGACATCATGGTTTCAGTACACAATGAAGGTAGCAGATCCATTGATAGATCAGGGGTTCATGATCCTGGGATGGCATGCACCACCAATGAGGCATGACGATGGGTGTCTCTTGAGCACCAGACATGGACAAATTCCAACTATATGCAATGAGGATATTCATTAAAACTAAAATCAATGATGTATATTTCTATTCAGGGTGGACTTAGTGATTAAAAAGTCATAGGAAAATACTGTTGAGAATTTATGTGGGTTTAGTGAAAAACATGACTACATGACATGTAGTCTGGAAGAACGCACGTAGTGTAGTCCTTCTGTTATGCATTGGGGTTTATGAACAATGATAAGGATGACACACTTTTTTTAATGTGTGACATTCCATGTAAACCTTAACTGACCATTACATCATGTATAGGGAGTAAATTCCCATGTGGAAATGTGTCCCCACATTCTAAGTACTTGGGAAGTACATGGGTAATACATATCACATAGGAAACATCGTTTACTCATACATGAGAATGTATGGAGGCATGACATGGTGTACATGAGAACATGAAAAAAAAACACTGAGTTCCAGATCAACATATACACATTGTGTGCCTCAAGGGGCATTCTGGTTAATGGAAAAAGTGTGTTTCATGTGATATAGGGATACAGTCAATGCCAATATTTGTGAGACATGAAGTGTGCCCCCAGGGATGCACTGTTTACTCCATTGAGGACATGTTGGATTCTTCATTCCTGTCAGCACAACTACATTGAAATATTGTGTGACAATCCTTGGATATGTATTGGTGGAGAGTGTTTTCTTAGTTCGTTCTTATGATTTATCAGTGTATTATCCCATTCTTATCATAGAGGGTGACCCATATATAACTTCCTATTGACCATTATTGTGTGGGCGAGTTCCCTTTTTATGCAATGAGTAGTCTTAGTCTATATTAATTTATTCTTTGACTTCATGGATCTGGTATCCCTCTGAGAGGCCTCGATCGATCCTAGTTTATTTTTTATCTTCCTTAGATAGTGTTTTTTTAAATTCCCATGGTTGATATTTACATAGGAATCTATCCCCTATATAGGAGGTTATTTACAATAAGGCCTAGTGTCCCCCAATGTATCCATGAACGTTGATTACAAAGATGTATATCAAGATTTAATATTTCTTAATATTCATTAGTTTTATGGAGTTTGGATTTCAGATGAACGCTCTCAATTTCTTATGTGCTTCTTATTGGATAGACCTGAAAAGCATGACCTCTCAGATGAGTTTCATGAGTTGTAGTAAAGATTATGGAGTGGTTTTACTAGGATGGGCATGACCTCTATGATGGAAATGATGTGACAATAGATTATTCATACCTGATGACTAATATCTCTCGATTGAGTGGCATCAAGGATAGTAGGGAAAATTGATTAAGATCTCCTAGATGACATTTACCTTGAAATCTCATAGTGGATCTATAGATAGTAGTGGTTGAGAACATTGAGAATCAAAGTCATTTATGAGTATATATGTATGTTTTATTATATGTCTCATATCATGATTGTCATATCCAGTGATGAGATGACCCCTCTTAGTGATTTATTCTTAGATATTTTGGGTTTTATTACTAGGTATCTTTATACTCACCCTAGCATGGGCTCTTACCACAAATATAGTGTCTTATAAAGATGAAAAACCCTTTACATAATCCTTATAGGACAAGGAGAAGGTGGAAAATATTAAGCCTAGATAGAATGTTGTCTTCCCTGGTGTTTCATTTAAATGTAGTCCCTTCTTGAGCAGGATAGACATTATTTTCTAGTTTTGGGAAGACTTGTATTTGGCCCCATTTTAGTCTATCCAGTACATTATTTCATACTATAACTGTGGTATTATAGATTTATGCATGCATTTTTTTCAGTTTGTTTTTGAAAGTTTTTCATTTTATTCACTTGTAGAAGTGTGTGTGTGTGTGTGTGCATGTACATTATGATAATTCCTCCCATGTGTGTACTTTTTCTTCTCGGTGAAAGTTTCCCAACCTCGGCATATTTGAGGTTGGATTTTGGTAGTTGTGGATTCGACTCTGGTGGGACAAGTCTTGACAAAACTGTATTATAAGAGAGTACCCTGCATGATGTGTTATGACACAACCTAGGATTATGAAGGATGTTTAGAGTTTCTATTATCTAGAAGTGAGGTTGGGTTTGGGAACAGGGGAAAAAGTGTTAAAATGTTTTAATTTTGGCACTCAGGATATGGTGTATGTGTCGGTTCAGTGACTAGCATATCCATTCACTATGACCCTGATAACCTTCTTATTGACTCAATATATGTAGGTACCAATTGTAGGGAAATATGTATTGCATATATCGTATAGGAATGGGATGCTGTTTCAATTTCCTTCTTGAGTAGTCTCACCAGGTATACTCATTGACCATGACATGTATTTTCTTATTTCAAGATGTTTTCATGACAATCACCAATGAGGTTTCCATAAAAGGTTCAATAGTTTGAATCGATGAGTGATGATGCCTCATTGAAGGGTTTTAGTCACAAGGTGGTCTTTCTTCGGTATGATTAATAGGTGTAACTTTATTTATGTGATCAGTTCGTAGACGCAGCGCCAGTGGTTCAGGTGGATGCATCATGCTAGACTAATTCACGGATGAATCTTTTATTTATGGCTGATGAAATACAAGGATAAAGTGTGTATCAAGAGCATATGAGGTATGGATCTCCATGAATTTATGGATAACAAGACCTACCAATAGTAGGAGTGTGACTAAAGTCACAAAATAGGATGTTTCATTAAATATATTTGGGACAAATAAATTATAAAAGGATGAGACATTTCTATTCTTGTGAGTGGAGAGGAAATAACGTAAGATATTTTCCAACATATTTTTCTATAATAATATAGATGGTCAACAAACCATGTAGGAAGAGGCACTAGCTGGATCATGGAGGTCCCTAGGGCGGCAGACGTGTTGGAGGAGTTGGGGGAGCAGTAGGAGTTGGTTGGTGGTTAGGTTTTGATGCTACCACCAATACCCCTAGGTGAACCACTCTAGGATTGGGAAGCTGGTGGTCATAATCATCGATATTTGTAGGCCCTAGAGGTTTCTTACTGAGAGTCTCCAAGAGTTTTTCATGTTATGATCTTTGTTCCCTATACTATTTATGTAATATTGTTTGAAACATGTATAACACACTCCTTTTCCTATTTCGATTCATTTCT
The DNA here is from genome assembly GCA_963277665.1 of Viscum album. NCBI lineage: Eukaryota > Viridiplantae > Streptophyta > Magnoliopsida > Santalales > Viscaceae > Viscum > Viscum album. Next base: position 1,058,371,786 of record OY728120.1, on the reverse strand, counting down.
TTTACAGGGAGATATAATAAATTTATAGATCCCAATGTTTGTGGTGCTTGGAATGACATTATAAATTCTAGGAATAGGGGAAAATCCACCACCGAGACACGTTCTTAAGACATGATCCAAAACCTTGCGGTCTAGTCCATGCCACCCAAAGAGGATAATGTTGAGATGTGGTGGTTGGGTTCCTTTATCATGTGTTTTTGAAGTTGGTTGATATGCTAAGGTGTCATAAAAAGTCATGGAAATTGTAAACAGACAGGAAAGGGAAAGGATGAGTATTAATTATTAAGACATCTCAAAGTCATTGAGTGAAGTTTTTTGTATGATCTGTGTCTTCACTACCCTAGTTTTATGTTTTACATAGTTAGGAGCCACTATTCCCTCAGTGTAATCCCTATTCAAGACCTAGTGACACAAGTGGTCCCCTTTATCTTGGACCTTGTGTTTTAGGATCCATCAGGGAGGGTTAGTGATTATATGCTTCCACTGATTGTGTGACCTAATTCTAGGAGGAGAGGGAGCCTTTCATGTAATCTCTATATAGTGATAGTGATATTGTATGATGTTTTCCTCCATATGGAATAGTTCCCTACCATACATGCTTTGTTTTTCTCCACCAGTGAGGGTGGTGGTGTTTTTAGTATGTTGGGATTAATTTTTTCCTCAGATAAGGAGTGTTCCTAGGAAGAGTTGGAAGATCTCATGTTTAGGAGGATAGGACTAACTACTTATTATATGGATAGTGATACCTTTGTAGTAGTGGATACTAAAATAGTTTTTTCTATAGTGGTGGTGGATTATGAGGATTCCCTTCCTAGGGATATAAAGGGTTTAACTCCCCATCAAGAGTTTGTATTCTGCAGGGACATTCAATAGGAATGACCAGATATCCACAATAGAATATAAAATGAACCCATATAGATATGAGAGATGGGGGTGTGATTGGAGGAGTCTATAGAATATATTCTTTATTATTCCTAATTTTTTTCCTCGAAAGCCCTATATAATTCTACTAGGATTAGTATGAGTGCCTTTGGTTGGGTCTTAATTGGTGTTACATGAACCAGGTTATGTGAGGAACATTATCAACACTTAAGAACGGTTGAGTTCCTCGACCACTGGTATGGGGAGAAGTGGTTCTCAAAGTATTCCTTTAGAAAATTTATCATCAACTCTATTTTTTGTCATAATATACTATATGTTGCTTTCTAAATCAACTTCAGTTGTTTTTATCTCATGGTTATAACATTTGGTGAGTTTTATACCACAATAGAGTTATGATCCTCATGTATTGGATCCTTAACCCTTCTTTGATCATTTGATGGTAATCTTCTTTGATGAAATCATTGTGTTCTCAGCATCTGAGTTGGAGTAAGTGAGACACTTGAAGATGGTGTGGTTCACCTCTTGTTGACAGTTATTACACATATTATTCTTCTAAGTTCCATGGAATTAAACCATAGGGATATAGACTTTGAGATATTTTATGAATAAATATCTACTAGATGTGTTCTCGATGGATTCTCTGATGGAGGTAATATTTAGATCTTTGTTCAACGATGGATGGTGAAAATAGTCACATTTTGTAAGGAGGTTCTGAGGAGGTTGTTTATCCATAGTATTACATCTGATAGAGTTGAGGATATACCTGAATATCTTTCCATCGATTGGGCAGCCTAGGGAGTTGAATAAATCTTTCATGCTAAACTATTGTTGACTTTCCTCTCAGAGGTTGATGACCATTAAATCATTATGGGGAGTTCATGATACTTTTGTAGATAGTTGGCAGTCCATATTTGTGGAATTCCCTTGTTTATCATTGTAATCCATGATGTCTACATCATGATATAATTATGGAGAGGATGTGGGATTTCTTGGGGGACTCAGTGGAAGTTGGGTATAGTGTTTTACCCCATCCATTAGGCCAGGTAAAGTGGACCATTCAGGTTCTAGTGAACATTATTTTAGTTCACATGATGGTTTTGAGACATATCTAGGAGGATCATATACCAATGTTTGAGTTTGTGTATGATGATGATTACCACTCCACCATAATAGAAACATTTTTGTGTCCATGTATATGAGACCTATTATGATACAGTTATACTAGTAAAAGCCAGTAGGTCACAGTTCTTGGGTTCAAGTTTTTGTGATAGTGGTTTTTGTAAAGTGTGATGTTCATTTAGGTGAGGATGAGGGCCACCTGATAAACATCAGGAGTTATCGGTGGACAGACGACGTATTCTTCTAGAGTAATAGAGTCACATAGTTTTATCTTGGGTGATAGGATATCTGTAGGGTTCTTAGTCCCTTTATTATCCAACTTCTATGTCAAGTTAGTGAGGTTATGTACCACTTAACCTTGTAACCATAGTTGTTTTGGTTTATTGGTTTCCTCTATATGTTACAACTGAAGAGGTATGTGCATGAATAATTTCATGATATCTATCAGTTTAATCTATGTTTTGAGAGATAATTTTCCTTTTTTTCATGGAACCGGTGGTTTTTAGGACTAATAGAGAAATACCCTTCTAGACAAATTCTTTTACCTAGGTACATGTTAGTTGAAAACACAGAAAATTGTCAGGGAAGATCATGGTTCTAGGAGATCTAGTCAGTATCCCCACCATTTTTTAGTAAATTTTTTTCAAGGATGAAAAAAATTAAAGAGGGGAATAATTTAATGTATAAATTTTTTCCATGTAATAATTTGGAATATTTGTAGATATATTTCTGTAGTTACGTCTATATATGGAATGAAATTCGGAGGCATAGTGATCCTAGAATTGATATTTTAAAAATATTAAATATATTCATATAAATTTCATGTAGTTTTCCTAAAAAAGTAGATTAACACCCAAATTGGATCTCATATGAGAAATTTGTGGCTGTTGTTCAGTTTATAACATTGGGTTTACCCTAGGAGTGATATAATCTATGTTGGCATCGAGAATTTTGGTAAAATCCTATCACAAGATAAAATAATAATATAATATAATTTAATTAATTAATTTTGTTATTTGGAAAAAATTGCATAGAAGTTTCTCTTTATACCTGGATATTTGTATTCCATAATTTTAGTCGTATATTCTATATATTGAGAGGATCCATTGGAAGATCATTGGAAGAAGACGTCATATCACGATTAGATCGAGGATCATGCGCTAACGTAGCCGGTGGATCTCATTAATGATAATAGTGTGAGATCATTCTTCATAAATGAATTATTCAAATCGATGTATGGTGTTTATTTTTTGTATTTTTCTTTTTTTTATTATCCCATGATAAATGAGAATTAATCGACTAACAAATTGATTCTTAGATTGGTCATTTTTATTGTATGGGTTTATTTGCAGGATTTTGGGATAGTTATTATTTTTATGTTCATTGATGTTTATAACTCTACATTCCTACTTTCTGCAATAATGGATTTAGTCCAAAAATTAACATAGATTGAGGTTAGTTCCTCACATTTTTGGTTTATTGCTTTCTCTCCTAGTTCTACATGCATTCATTATAGACATTCTCTTTTGGAGTAAGATTCAATGAATATTATGTTAGAGATCATGGAATATTCAATATTTGGTTTAATATATAATTATACTGGGTATGGGATAAATATTTTATGTCACAATTGTATTACATGACAATCAAAGTATATCCAAAGAGTGATCATAGGTTACAAATCCCATATTGATGTGCGACACAAATGAGGCAGAACAGCGGGTGTTTCTCGAGCACCTGATATGACCGGATTCAGGATATATATGGTGAGGATATTTGGTCAAACTCAGATCAACAAAAAATGACATGATTTTGCAGAGTAATAGAAGAAGACACGTGAGGATTTCCATGGGTTCTGTGAAAAACCCAACTAAATGGCATGTAGTTCGTAAGAACACACACCATATAGACACTCTTTGTGGATCTAGGGATTATATGCATAGATATGGATGACATGCCATGTGAAACCTATCACACATAGTGTGACCCTTATCTAAATAGATTAGTGTGTATAGGGAGTACACACCTATGTGTCTATGTGTCTCTACACACCATGCACTTGGGAAGTACACATGAAGGCTGAAGTATAGAAGTAGATCCATCAACTCAGACACTTCCATGTACATGGGCCTGGACAATTTTCCATGGATATATTTAGAATGCAACACATAGATCTAGGGTGAAATCTACTCACTGTGTACCTCAAGGGATATGATTTGTATTTTAAAAATTACATGATGTGTGAGCATGAGACATGGGAAGTGCTAGGATTTGTGAAACAAATTGTATAGCCCCAGGGATATGTCGTGTACTCATTTAAGGATTGGTTGGATTTCTCCTTCTCATCTCACCACCATTTAGTGTTTGTGTGAGATTCTTTGGACCAATACAGATTGTGATTTTTCCCTTTGTCCATTCATATAAGGGTATGGTGTAGTATTGAATTCTCATCATAGAGGGTGACCCCTATGTATCTTAATATTGATATGTGTAGTATGGGTGAGTACCTCTTTTCTATAGTGGGTAGTCTCAGTCCACTATAACTGATCCCTCAGTAACTTGGATCATGTTTTCCTCTGAGAGGCCCTGAGCGATCCTCATTTCCTCCGTGATCTCCTTATGTAGGTTTTTTGGAATTTTCATGACTGATATTTACAAAATCATTAATCCCCTATCTTGGAAGATATTTCTAGTAGGTTATGGTATCCCATTAGTGAGCCCTAGGAAATTAAACCCTTATTGGGTATTGATATATGATCTTTTTGTTGGGGTATTTTTTTCAATGGAGTGAATATATCAGATTAACCCTCTCAGTTTCTTATGTGATTCTTCTTGGCTAGACTTGATGACCATAAGATATGGGATGAGTGTCCTTAGTGTTAGTATTTCTCGAGGATAGGTTACTCCTAGATGAGTGTGAAATCAAGATTGTAGGGATTTTCCATTATTATAGAAATTATAGATGAGTGATATCTCTCGGTTGAATACAATCAGGGATGGAAAGGCTCATGGGGTGAGATATCGTGGATAGGAATTACCTTAAAAACTCATAGTGGATATATAGATAGTAGTAGATGATACATTTGAGACTCAGAGTCTTCTATGAGTATATATAGATGTATTATCGTATGTCTCACGTTATGCCTAATATATCATGTGATGAGCTGACTACTCTTGGTGATTTATTATTAGTGATTTTAGAGTGTTCTACTGGGTATTATTATACTCAACCCTACATGGGATCTACCTACACTTGTCATGTATTATGTAGATGTAAGATCCTTCACAGAGTTCTTAGGGGAATAGGATCATGTGGATCTTAGTTAGTCTAGATAAAAATAGGGGTTTATCTTTGTTGAATTTGATAGCATTCCCCTCCTACTAAGCAGGTCGCACTTTAATATCAAGTTTTTGGGTGATCTTGTTTTTGTCCCCTTTTTATGTTTTCTTGTACTTTATGTTGTACTTTAGTTGGGGGATTACATATGTATGGATTCATTATTATCAGTTGTTTTATATTTCACCATTGTATGGGCCTGGAGATGTTTTCGTGTTTATAAGTACAATAGTCTAATTCCTCTATTGTGTTTCATATGCCTTCTTGATTCCAGTCACCAACCACTTTCCTATTATAGGTGGTATTTCGGTAGTTATGTCTTGGAAACTAGTGGGTTGGGTTTTGACATATCAAATAATAATTATAATAAAATTAATCATATATATCATCAAACATCAGATTCAATCAGAAACCCAAACAATCATTTAATACTCACATCAATATATTTAAATTATCCTTATTATATGATAATTACTATTTCAATATAATATTTATGGAATTATATATAAATTATTCTCAATTTAATAAATACATTAACACTACTACATGTTATTATAATTTCCATCTCTCCTAGACAATTATAAATTTAAAATTTTCATATCTTTGAACAAAAACATGAAAATTTAAAATTTTGTTCCCTAGAAATACCGTTAAAAACATTAAATATAAATTAAAAGTGAAAATTTTAGATTCCTAATAATTTTTTTATAAATAATTTAAATTAAAAATTTCAATTCTTGAAATAAAAGAAAGAATATATTGTGATATAATACTATAATCAATTATATCCCATCTTCCTGTGCAAATTTTCTAGTTATTAAACAATTATATGATTCCATATTATTATCTAATTATGGTTAATCAAACATATTCATAAAAATAGTGATAAATTAGATATGATCACAGGTCACATAATGAAAGAGAAATAAATAGATCCCCAACCACAAATAATGGTGCATCACATAACTCTTTAACAATAAATAGAGGTTTCATGCAAATGTTGGAAAATCCCAAGGGAAAACTCAGACCAACAATAAAAGTGTTCAATGAATCCAACTGAAAATATCTTGATCCACTATTATTGAGTGAGTTTATGTTGAATTATCAAAGGAGATAATCCTTATTTAGAATTAAATAAATGACCTCTTAGTATTAACAGATCAATTATCAACTACATTTACCTAAACATAATTATAAATCACATTAAATTCATATAGAAAGATCCATTTAATGATTTAGTCTCAATATAATAGAAGAAGATAATAATCCCCTCCAAAAGGCATTTAAATTCCCTAATTTAAGTCTTCTAGAAAATAATTTTAAAAATTCATATTCATGACCATTGGGGTATTTTTGGGAGAATCTTAAAATTTTAAGAAATTCATCCAAGGCATGAATAGGCGCATGAACAACCAACTGATCACATTTACAAACCAATCAATAAAAAGAAGGTACCAATTGACCAAATGAAGGAACAAACTGACCACATGAAGAAACCATCTTACCAAAATAAGGAACCAACTAACCACATGAATAACCAATTGACTATTTGAACAAATCAAATTATTGAAAGAAAAACCAACATACCACATGTAAAGAAGGAACCAACTAACTACATACAAAAATCAAACATAGAAAATTGAAGGTAAAAAGACCCCCAAAACCCTTAAAAAAACTCTAAACCCCAGTAAACATAAATGGAATGGTATTAGAAATATATGAACTTAAATTAAATACCTCTCAAAATTATCATCCCTAAAAATTTAAAACAAGACCCGAAAGAAAGAGAAAAATAGTTATCAAACAACCACCCCAGGACATACCACTAAAGGATACCATTACAGTAGGAACACAACCCTCCTATCATAAGAAAATGAATACAAAACATGGAACATAATAAATTAATAATGGGAAAAGATCTCATTTATCATCATATTTTCAACAGTAATTTCATCAAAAGGAAAATATATCATAAACACAATGAAGATCAAGTAACTAACAACATAGGATATTGAGAATGAATTTGTAACTCTCATACTAGAGTGGTTCCCTCAAGGACACTATGACTCCATTTGAAATGAACCAAACGAATAACATTCCCATATATAACCTTCCCATAATGGTGTTGAATCTCAATTATTCATTCCTAAAAGGTCTTATTTTCTTCAATATCAATATAGTTTCAATGGATAAAATGAGAATAATTATAGAGATATTAGAGAATCTATTATATACAGAATATTTCATGAATCTGGATCATATAAACGGGTAATACTAATTGATGGACCACAGATGTAACCTTGTCCAATTCCATGAATAGACTAAAAAAATATGGTTGAAATTTTGAAACTATGATCAAACTAGTTTTCCAATGACGAGGACAAACATTTAAGAACCAATGATCTCTAATGTCAAATATTTTAGGCCTCCTACTTTGATAAAAAATTGAACATCTATTTATCCTACACTTTCTTCATTTTCTAACGGATCACATAAACCGTCTCTATTATACTCTGCACTAATTCTAATCTAAGAACAGCTGAATCTATGACCTCAATCATGCACAATGGTGAACGGAATGTCTAACCATAGAAAGCTTCATAAGGTATAATACCAATATGAGTGTGGTAAATATTATTCTATGAAAACTCCAATAATTATAGGACCAACTATCATGAAACCCCAAAATATATAAAGAACAAACAAAAATTTTCCTCAAAAGTATTGATATTCCAATGTGTTTGACTGGATATTTTGGGATAAAATGTGGTGAGAATCCTAATTGAGAGTTGAAAGTAGGTTCAAGACCGCTATGAACTATGGAGGTAAAATGGGGATCAAACCTGATAAGATCATATTTTTAACCCCAAAAGTCTCACTCTCTCCTCTTGATATTGTATCAACAACACCTCCATGGAGATCAAATCCTTAATTTCTAAAAAAAATATGACTTAATAAAATGTTCCATAATCACCAATAAAACATAAAAACCACACTAATCACAAGTAAAAATAGTGAGAAAGTCAATTTAAATGTCCTACCACTTCCACTAGGGGATATAAAGTAGATGAAGAAAACCACTAGGAATATGATGGACGTTCCTTACGTTATGGAAGACTAAACACTAAGAGTAAATCTATACAACTGAATTCTTTAACCCAAACCACAAAAACTGATATTTAAAAAGGTGATACATCTTTTTTATACTTGGATATATCACTATATAAAAATTATGGAACTCATGGATAAACACCTCACACATCACTGAAGGAATGAAAATATTCCTATGGATTAACAATCAATGTTGTGCATCCCATGAACCTCTATCAATAATATTTCAAAAAACAATTTGATCACACAAAACCTATACTACAGGATCCTCTTGTTGGGACTCCACAACCTACCACACCATGAATGGCTACATTTTCAAATTAAAAAGAAAACCTCTATTATCAATTACTCTTATATAAAGGTGGAATGCTTCTAATTATTCAATTACTCTCTAAGAGCCTCTATACTCATCCAAGGAACCACTACACAACATTCAAATTAATGAAACTAACATATGATTCTCATTTTTTGGTTTAAAAGAAATCGTTACGTCACAGTCCTATAGGAACTCTATCCATTACTATTGACTCAAATTGAAATCACACTCAGAGAAGATATATGTTAGGATATTTTGATCTATGAAGACCACAAATAACTCATTAATGAGGTATTGGTACCACGGATTCAATGACAAAACAAAGACAATATGTTCATGGTCATGGGTTGCATGTTTAAATTAATTAGATTTTAACTTATGATACCCATATTAGTTGACTACCTATGGCTGCATCAATATATAACACAATACAAGGTGAGAAACATCACTATAAACCTTAAATCAAACACCCTCCTTTGGAAATTTAATGACCATAGCAATGAAAATATTCACATTCAAATAATCGAAAGAATCCCAACACTAATTAGTATAGAATAATTCCCAATCCTTTATTTTAAATGCTATAATTGGAGTCATAATCTGAGATGAGTCACGTATAAACCACCAATTATAACTATAAATACTATGGAATTTCTAAACCTCAAAAATATTATTGGTGGATACCAAAGAAACCACCACATAAATAATTAAAATATCTAGGGATAATCTATGATAAGATATGAAATTCCATAAGAAATGGACCCCATGATCCCAAAACTCACACTTTGACTACTTATTAAAAAGCTAATAAAACCAAAGGACTCCTATAACAGATCACAGATTCTCTATATTCTCCTACTCAAATGCTAAAAATAGAATGATGTCATTAATAAAGACCACTACGAACCAGTCTTGAAACTGACAGAACACAATATTCATATGTCCCATCAATATGGATGGAACATTCGTAACATGATACAACAAAAAAAATGTAATTATCATAACAACATTTGAAATTAGTCTTCACAATATCCTCACCCTTTACCCATATATGATGATTCATTGACTATAAATAGGTCATTTAGAACTGGCTACATCCCTTTAGTTGATTGAATAAACCATTAATCAATGGAAGTGAATAGTTGTTCTTTACTTTTACTTGATTAATGAAATGATAATCAATACAAAACCATATACTCTAATGTTCCTTCTTTAAAAATAAAACTACATCTCCACATGGTGATCCCTTAGAATAAATAAATCCCACAACAAAATATCATCGATTTGAATATGAATCTCTCATAACATAGAATTTTTCATCCTTTATGAGGAAATTGATATAAGTGGAGAACATTTTTGCAGATATATACCATGCTAGATCTCTTGTGGAGGGGGTAACACCAAAACCTCATTAGGGAAGGTACTCTTCAACCACACAAGAAAAAAATACTAGATGAACCTCTAATGAACCTAGAATCAACTTATCTATCATAGAAGGTAGAGTCTCAACATGCCTATGAACCATTCAAGGGTCTCACTCTCTAACCAAAACCTCCAGGTCTCACCAATGTAGTAAAATATCATGTGAATCTTTTAGAAATACACAATATCCTACATTAAATATAGGTAATCCATGATCTTTATGATATCAAACAGTTTTATCTGAAAACATAAGAAATCTCATAAAGAGGGGTGATTCCCCAACACCAATTCATTATCTTTCCACACATCATATAAAAAATATCAACCAATAACTAGAATGGTTAATTCCAGGGGAACTGGAAGCCTCTCTACCACAAGTTTGAAATCAAATACTAGGGTTGGTGAAATAAAAGAGTGTGTGGATACTAAATCAAACACTTCATAAACAATTACATAAAAATTTATAATGATAACATTCCTCAAATTTGGATTATCCAATTTTGGAAATGATAAATCATGCATCTGACCGCACTCATCTCCACGGTCACTTTGGCCATGATGGTGACCACATCTATGGTTCCACTCTACCCATAGTCCCTAAGGATGAGGGGTATCGTTAGTCTAAAATCTACCAACACCACCCACTATACTAATAATGATCTCGAATTCCATACTATTTCTAACACCATATTTGATACTACTAAAATGGATAGGCCTAAAACAAGACACTATATACATTTTTATTTCAAAGGAAGGTTGATCACTCTCGCACCTGATAGCCATATCCTCTATATTAAAAACAAATTCTTTATTTGTTTGTGGGATTTAGAGAACTAATATATCTAGTGTAATGAGTTAAATAAGTATAAATTATTCTACCTATTAACTAAGATGTATTATTATAGAAAAAATTGTGATCTCCTATCACATCTCTACTTCATCGATAGTCCTGGAGACTCTCATCTCATGATGAAATGGTCCCTAAAAATTTCCTCTCGATAGCCCGTATCTTTTCCATCACATCAGTATTAGTATTTAATATAAAAATTCTTACCAAAAAAAAGATATCTATCCAAAAAAAACCTCCTCATAATGCATCATATTATCTTTATAATCTTGAATAAGGTACAAAGCATATCCTAGAAGGTTGTTTAGTGTATTTGAAACTCCCAAAAACTAGAACTCCCTATCTAAGGATAAGGATATCCTGCTGAGAATCTACCATGACTAGTGAATATTGAAACATAGCCTTAAATCAATCCCTAAACTTCTCTAACTCAATAAAACACTCATCATGATCCTTTAGAAAAAAACTTACACTTTCGAGATAACCCACAAAACATTATCACAACTAAATAAACCAAAGAATTTTTATCAGTATTTATGGAACTAATGGAAATCTAAACCACCTATGTATCTTGATATGAAATAGATATTTTACACTAAAATAGAACCTATCCCTAAAACTCTCAATGTTTCCTCCTCAAATATTCATCTTAGTCAACCTCCACGCTATGAAAATACACTATAATATCCCTATAAGAATGTTCTATGAAAACCTTATGGGGACATAAAAATCATGTCATATATACTAAAGAAAAAATGTAAGTAACTTCTAGTCCCAATATAAAAGATCTTTTTATCTTTAGTAAATTACTTTGTTAATTTATTTTAACATAATTCCCATTGATTAACCATTTCAAATATAGGTACAGAACATCACAATGCATAATCCTTACCTAGGAATTTAACATATGTCTACATCACTTCACATAACATGTTTTTTAAACTATAAGGGCCTACTATAAATTAATATTTGGATATAAATCTCATGTTCATATCAGTATCCCTTTATTATAGCACATGTTAATCTTATTAAACATTGTTTCCTTACCAACCCATGAATCATAAATAGTTCCTAACTCAAAACTACATCGTAACTCTCAACAATCACCTTTAATACCTTGTTTTTATGACCCCCTCTATCCAAAGGTACCCCTTCTAGGTTGGTGATAAATACCTAAATATAATGACACCAAATGTTCACCACCAATAGGCCTTGGGTTGATGACTAGAATCCAGGGTATATTAATCACAGACATGGGAGTAATTTCCCTTTATATAGTTTAAGGAGTAAATGATAATATGAGAAAAACACTAACCTATTCCAAATGAATAAATATAATAAAAACTAAAAATAAATTTAATGTCATATATAAGATGATACATCTAAAATAAAATTATATATTACAAAATAAACATTAGGCAGCAAACACAAGCACTATGAATTCTTGATAGTTGCTCGATAACACCTCTGATCTAGTGACGTTCAACCTGCTATCTATGATGTCCCTTATAACCTTAAAAACATTTTATATACATATAGGGTGCATATAAAATATATACATATTGGGATCCTCCTTTAAACTTCATGTGAAAAATGTAAATGAAGCATATTAAAACACGGTGAATAAAAAATTTAAACTAAATCATCCCTAATATAGGTAATAATATTTTCTTCCATCCTCACCAAATCTTGCTCACCAGGTAATGCCTAAAAGTAAACCATATAGTATAAATATATATATATATATATATATAATGAAGGGTTCCCCACATACACTTCTCAACTAGTTTTTCAATATTAGGTCTCAATACCACACATCATGTGCTCATCCCTTCTAAATGTAATCCATTACTATTGTGATTCCGGCCATAGACCAACCTACCTTAGTCCCAAACAGGGACTAACATCTCATTTTGGCCTCAGTATATATTCCACTCCATCCTCATCACCATCTCATTCACAACCATGTGTTTGACCAAAATAAATTATAGCCTGTTTATGTGCATTACACCTCAATCCTTCAAAGTCCATTCATGAACACCCCTCTAGTGTTGGAGAGACTATATCTAGATACATGTATTTGGTATACCTCAATCCATTATAGCCTAAAAAAATTTATAGCAATCCATGATCCATAAAATCCCTGGTAGGAACACACTCTATACTGTATACCATTATAGCTATAGATATTCATATTCATCTCTATCATATGGGAGAGTAGGAGAGAGGGGGAGGTTAGAAATTCATTCCCTCTCTATCCAAGAAGATGGAGAAAATACCCCCAAAATTTTTCGGTCTATATTTATCTACAAACATGGGTGGAATAGCTTATGAAATCAAAAAATATAGAGCAATATCACACACAACATCACAATAGGGAACTACATATCCTTAAACTCATCTGATGATATCATCATAGAGGGCACCCAACTACCACTTCTATAGTCTTGGTATCAATAAACAAACAAGCATCAAACGAAATATGGAATAATTTAGTATCCATTAATTAATATTGTAAATCCGTTTAAAATTTTCAATATTAATACTTTAATGATTTAATCTATGTGTAGACAATAATATTAATTCTCTTTATAAACTCTCAATATGTCATGATCTTAAAAATAACCATGAATGAACCTTGTTCATTTATTACATCATTTATCATTTCCTAATCATGTGGGTACCCTATGAATCAGCTAAAATTACCACTTAAAAGACACACTCATTATGCATATCATAAAACTACTCCCTATAGTTAAATATTTATCATATAAACAAAATATAACTACCCATACACAAAACATGAATTAAACAAAAATTATAAATATCGATGAGAAATCCCGCTCTGAAATTGTTATGAACATCTAGTTTCCACACCATTATGCATAATATAAATATTTTATGACAACATTAACATCATCTAACATAGAATCCATAGGCTCCCAAACAATAGTATATCAATATTTACACCCCTATAGCTTGGTCTCCCAACCCATAAATCAAGACTATCAACATATGGAGAGAACCTAGACTCTAATATCTCATTAAAGGTTCTTAACCACAAGAAATATATAAACAATAAAAAACAAGGCTCTAAATCCCTATATCACCCATACATTTCAAATGTATAACTATGAACATAGTAATAAGGAATTAGGTTAAAGAATAAAGGCAACAAGCCCTACCATGCAATAAATCAGTCTGGTTCATCCACAAATATTAATTATATATTTAATTAAATCCAAGTTTATTACAAACCATTCAACTTGAGACTCTTTTATTTAATCATATAATTCCATGTTTTTATATTTTTTATAGTTTTAATAATTCTACAATGATAAAAATATAACAACATAACACTGCAAACTTATATCACATTATAATAATAAAAAGAGTCTACATATATATCTTCAAACTCCTCATGTGATCACAAAACCCTTCATTATTTTTATTCTCACATCCTGAAATATAATTTATTCTTATAATGTGATAATTCATATTTCAAAATAATATTCCCATAATTTTAAAAAAATATCAATTTTATAAGGGGATTAATGTTGCATCATGTGATTATATTTTTTTTATCTCTTGGATAATTTATTATTTTAAAGTGTCATCAGTGTAAAATAAAACATGCATGTTTATCATATTTTCTCAGTAAAATTTCATCAAAGGCATTTAATTTATTTTACACATATGATTTATGGATTATTAGGATAAAAATTATATCTAAAACATGAAAATTACCCATTTGAATTATAGAAAAAAATTAAAAAAAATACTATAATATTCCATTATATGAAATTCTCTCTCTACTTCCAGTATAAATTTCAAGTTTTAAAATAATTATTTAATTCCATGTTAATAAATCGCTATTTTGAATCACACCCATTTATAAAATAGGTGATAATTTATGATACGATACCACATAAAATATAGAAAGAAAGTTAAATAGACCCACTACCTCAAAAAATAGCTTCACGAAACTCTTCACCAATAATAGAGGTTTCATACACATGTTAGAAACTCTATATGAAAAATCTGACCAAAAACATAAGGGTTCAACCACTACAACAGAAAAGGTATATATCCTACTATCATAAGATGGAGCAAGAAAATTAATTTAAGGAAATAATTTTCATTTATAATTAATTATATAGTCTCCCAATATTAACATATCATCATTCAACTACCTTAATTAAGTATAATTGCATGTCCCATTAAATTCACATAGAATGAACCATTAAAGACTTTGGACTATTAAGAATATAAGGATATAATTATTCTCTCCAAAGGCCTTTAAATTCCCAAATTTTATTCTTTGAAACCCGTATTATGTTAAAATTTAATATTCATAACATTTGGGGTATTTTGGAAAAATATTGAAATTCTCAGAAATTTTGAATTTGTGTTAAATAACTGCATGAAAATCAAACCATCTGCATGAAATAATGAACAAAACACATTTGAAATAAAATAATAAACATGATGCAACCAATTTAACATAATAATTAACCAAATTATTACATGATGTAATCAACTAACCATAAGAAGGAAAAAATTTCCTCTTGAACAACCAAGTGACCACCTCAACAAATCAACTGGCCACAAGAATAAAAAACTAACCACTTGAACAAAAAAACTGACTATTTGAAAAATAAATAGGATTATAATAACAACCAAATGAATTCATGAAAAATCAATTAATCATAATAAGGAACCAATTGAATTCATGAGGTCACCAACTAACCATAATAAGAAACAAACTGGCCACATAAACAAAATTCAAAATTAGATATTTGATGGTAAAAAAACCCAAAGACCCCTCTTGAAACCTCTAAACCTCATGAAATACTTAGGGAAGTGTTTCATAAATTCTAGAATTGGAAAATTTATATCATAAAGTTTCACAATAATTACATAGTATAAAATTCCACTTGAAAACATCATCAAAAAAATTCCACATAAAATTTCATTTGAAAATTATTAGTGAAAATTTTAATCAAAATTTGTAGTGAAAAATAAATAAGATATGTTAACTAAAAAATAAAAATAATTATTATATTGAAAAAATAAACTATATGTGAAAATATTCAATGAAAAATTATTATGAAAAGTATAAGTTTCTAATATAAAATTTCATTGTAATGTTCAACTTCGCCTAGATAATTTTATTTAAAATATCCATAGAAAAATTCTAGTTGAATATTTAAATGGGAAATTTTATTTTTAACTTTTATTGGAAAATTTTAGTGGAAACTTATAGTGAAAAAATTTAGTGGAAACATATAGGTGAAAATTCCATTGGAAAATTCATGTATTTCAAATAGAAATTTCTACCAGAATCTTTCACCAAAAATATCCAGTATCGACATTCACTATAAAATATAGTTAAATACTTCCCTAAAAAATTCCATTTGAAATGTTATATGGAATATTCTAGTGGATATCTTCATTTCATAATTATAGTTTCAACTTCCACTAGAACATTCTAGTCAAATATTCCACTAAAAAATTTCAGTTTTATCTTCAGCATCAACATAAAAATTTCAGTTGAAACTATCACATTTATTTCTAGTGAAGCTTCCATTAGATCATTACATTGTAAAATTAAAATAGAACATTATAATTGAAACCTATATGGAATTATTTTAGTGGTAACATAAATTAAAACATTAAAATTTCAACTAAATCTTTCACTTGAAATTATAGAAAAACATCCATTGGGAATTAGATTGAAACATACACCATTTATCCAACTAAATATTACACATGAGATTCCAAACCATATTCCACAAAATATTATACTAAATCTTCCATTGAAACATTATAGTGAAAAATTATACTAGAATCATCCTGTATTAAATAAATTACTACAAAACATCCATTGGAAATTTCAATAAAATTTCCACTAGAACATTACATTGGAAATTCATACTAAAAAATTCCAATTGTAACATAATCTTACACTTTAATATTTCAGTTGAAAATTCTACTGGAAATTCAAGTTAAAATTTTATCAGAAATTTTAGTGAAATTATAATCATAAATTCTAGTGAAGCATCCACTGGAATATTGTATTGAAAATTTCCACTGGAAAATTTCAGTGGTATCTACAACTTCCACATGAAAATTATACTATAAAATTCCATTGGAAAATCCTATTGAAAATTATAATGAAAAATTCTATAGAATATTCCAATGAAAAATCCTAGTGGATCTCCACCCGAAAATTCCAAGTGAAACTTACATCAACCGTAAATGGAAACTATCACTAAAAAATCATGTTGTTAACATTGAATAATGTTTTCCTTAAATTTTTTAATATTTAACCAAACAAATTGAACTCAAAACTCTAATTAAATTATAAATTTCTAGAAGAAATATACATCTAAAATTTCCAATTTAAAATTACATTGGAAAATATTATTCCAAACATTCAAAAGAAAATTCTATTAAAAATTTTCATGAAATTGTTTTATTGAAAATTCCACCAAAAATATTACATTAAATTATTACATTATAAATTTTTCATGAAAATTAACATTGTAAAATTCCACTATAAATTATCTCATGTAAATATTTAATAGAAAGGAATAGTATAACATTCTAATGAAATTTTCTAGAGGAAAATAAAAAAATACCATTTGAAAACTAAATTGAAAAAATCCATTTTAATTATCCAATATAAATTTTAAATCAATGTTAATTTAATAGTTTGATATATTACTATAATAAATTTTATCATTTCATCGACCTATTAAGTACACATTTGAAATAAAATTAATCATTGTAATTTTTGGTATTATTTTGATTTTCATTTCTCACACACAGTTTCTAGATTAATTTTACAAAAAAACACCCTAAATTTTTTTCATGTAATTCTTCAGTTAAATTATCATATGTATTTTTATTACATAAAAAACACTTTCTATTATTTGAATGAAACGCATTTTTAAATAAATTTTTCCAAATAAAAATCTTTATGATGAATAAGGAAAATGTTATAAATTTAAAATGTGTTTTTTTTGGATTTTAAAATTAATAACAATTTTTTATATTAAAGTCATGACCTGACCCATGTCTGGGATCAAGCCAAAACTACCCAAGTCCACCTCCATAGGCAAGGCGGTGGGACAAGCATTGAAGGAGCAATATACTAGGGTAGACCCCTACCTAAGAACCTATCCACACGCACACATCCAACTCAATGCAAAATTTGAGAGGGAAATGGAACAAAATATGCAACATTGTTATCAATAAACCAAGCATGCATGGACCTATGAATAGTATTTGTACGGTAAAGTGAACTGAATATAAAAACTATAAAATATATTCACAAAAAGAAAAGTTTACCAACTTGATATATATTAACAATGTAAAATATCTGAGAGAGCCCCACTCCGGGATCCCAAGCTATGGCCACCATATGTGGTCCAACCACCCTGTAACCCTAAGATCCTATGAATTACTGATCAACCTATTCATCGTATGCATAAGTCACAACATGTGTGGGAAAATCCCATGAAATAGTGAGTATAAACATACCCAGTAGGACACCCACAAAAGGTGAAGGATGAGTAGTAAGAGTAACACTAAAGAGGAAAGAAGTAGATAGAACAAGGTGTGGTAAAAGCGTGCAGGTCAAAAAAACAAGGGAGTGAATGTAAACTCATCCAAACACAAGGATCTGGAAATGGTGAGAAGATAAAATTCTCATTGATTCTTTATGACCTATAGTAAGATAATAGACTCATCCAACCACAAGAAGATGTACATACAAAGCATGGGGCATACCCCACTTGCCTTAACCTCTCCAGAAAAGAGACTAACCAAAACCCAAGGAGTGGGTACCGAATCATGATGTATATATATATATGATCTCATTTAAAGTAACCCATATGAGAGAGTAAGGTGATATACATCTCACATATCATCCCAGGAAAGTAGTCGACATCAGTTCTAGAAGACCAACAACAATGCCCAACATCCCACACATATTCCCTGAACATGAAATTCAAAGGGAATAAATCACCATACCTTCATACAATCCATTTTGGGAGTCACTGACTCACCCACATAGTTTTAGGTCGTGTCACAAGTGCATGTCTCGGTTTGGAAAGTTTCCCTCTTTATTGTGAGTCCAGAGGTACATCAAACCATGTATCATCACTATGTCACACAATCGAGGGTCCACAAGCTTGAAGTTTATGACCCGCGCCCTAGTTTTTTAGGGGGTTCCACTCTAATAGTAGATGTAGAGGACCCACCCCCATGCTAATGTGGGCTTCCAATCTAGTGTCACGGGGACCCATTCCCTAGTACCATAGGGGGGTTTCACCCAAGTAATCATGGACTCGCGCCCAATGCTGAAAGGGGGGGGGGGGTTCCACTTGGAAGGTAGAGGAACCAGTCGCATTCTAATAGAGGGTTTCACTTATGGTCATCAAGAAAACATGACCTACTCAGTAGGGTGTTCCACTTAGAAGTTATTATAGAGGACTCATACCCATGCTGATGGGGGGATTCACTATAGAAAAAATTCTTTGTTCATCCTACCAGGTCATAACCGTAATCAAGCATCACCTCGAATAGGGGTCACACCTAGAGAATTTTACATCTTATCTCTAAATCCATCACATCGGGAACCATCACATTCTATATAGAAAAGCACATAGGATTGTCTAGTCACGGGGAAAAATCCAAGTCCAAGTGAAGGAGATACGAGAGGAAGAAAATTCATAGTAAGGTGCATGATGCGTATGGGTCCCACACAATGTCTGACCCACCTCATCATTCATCCATGTACCAAGCCATACTCAGGTTCTAATGTGAGAATATGTACCCTCTAGGCAAGCTAGTGTACTCTTATAGTACATAGTACATCTGTCCAAAAGTCTAATAAGGTCATGATGCTCATCGTTTGGTTTGAAGGGAAAAATGTAATTTTACTAACATGCCTCCTAAAATGGCCCCAGATAAACAAAATAGATCACACCATTTTGATGCTTTCTAGAATTTACACAGCATTAACTATTAATTCACTTGAATCAGACCCCTAGTGGAAAAACTACATTTATTAGGATTTTGTGAACGGTGCTTCTATGATCCACACCTCAATCTAGAATTTAAATTCAAAATTTTCTTAAAAAGGTCCTCCTTTGAAATAGGTTCTCATTTCCATTGGAAGAATATCAATTCGATGCTCCATTTAAGAGTTAAGAATACTTGAAGCTACCACCCAAAGAGCTTCCTGCAGGCCTACACAAGCCCGTGGGCTAACCGGTCACCAATGTAGACCACCTAGGACTGGCCATGGTAGAAAAATCCATATTAGACCACCATATATGATTTTATGATCATGGAAATTTTCAATGTCCCCACAAAAGTTTGAGCTATCTCGGCCTCATGGTTGACCTATGTGGTCGACTGCCACGGTCGACCTTGGTTGGGCTTCACCCCAGTCGCCCCAATTCTGACCTGAGACTGACCCAGGTTTGTCTCATCTTGCCCATCTGGCCCACTATGGCCTAGCCCACTTGATCCCACTCATACCTGGGCATGACCGTCTTACACACGGCCTACTTGGACGACCCATGATGTGGATCCACTGACCGCGGCCGCACCCTACATCCTCATCATGTCCACCGCTACATGCATGTGGCTCTTCCATGTCCAGGGGTTGCCTGACTGCCTCCGTCGGCCCCACCACCTATCGTTGTTTCCGGATTCCTATCTCGATGAATCCACAAGCTACCACACATGGTAAAACTGTTACCCACATAACCCGCCAGTCCACTATTTCTTGTACAATGCCCAGATTGCACCAGTTTACCCGCACATACTGCATCCCACTTTTGCTCATCATCACACATCCAATACAACTCAAAACGAAGAAAGGAACAAATATATGGAATCCTTGGGTCCATATCTACATATATCCATACCCCTCTCAATGAATCATTATTTTTTCGACATGCTAAAATGTAGATGATGAAGAATGCATGAAGAATGGAGGAAAAATAGGGATTGATTTATGGTCGTGTTTGTTCGATCATCGTTGTTGATGTTCAAGAATGAAAACTATGACAACAAAAAAAATTAAGATTCAATAAAATAAATCAGGGATAAAGAATCAAATAGAAAGTGTCTTACCTAGGTTCAGATCTGTTCGTAATCATTGAGAAGGCCCACGAATGATCGATGTGTCTATCGCACACTAATCTTCTCATACATACTGCACCGCCACATTACATCAAGTATTTGACATTTATTTTACAAAGTAAGGGAGATACCTCCTATGGAATTGGGAGGGTTATGAGGAAACCCTAATCAAAACCTCATAATGACCTATTTATAATAGGTCTAGGAACTTCTTTACTACACCAGCCAATGGTCACGGGATCTAAACATCCCACACCCTCTCACTTTAGAATGTGCTTAGGTAAAATACTGCATTACAAACTCAACGGTGGTCTTATATTTCCAATATGAGCCCCCATTAAAGAGTTATTCAAAATAGCATCAAAAGTAAAATAATTTTATGTAATTATTTTATTTATGGTTACATCCTTGACAGATTTTTCTACAGAATACCTACATCAACAAAAGTTATGTCTCACCAAGGGTAAACACCATGTTCTAGAATCAAATCATTCCCTCGAATTTATGATACAATATTACCATTAGGAGATATTTCATTATTTCTAAAAAACCACATGCATGTAATAAAAATATATTTAATATTTTTATAAAATTATTTCTAGGCACATCGGGCCTTAGAGTCCTACATCGTCTCAGCACTTGGCTTTGATTATATTCCTAGAAATATTCAAAAGTCATATAGGGAAAAATGTCTCTAAATTATACCATTTTTCAAATATTTTCATCCTCAAAAATCATGGACTATGAAGAAACGTGGGGATACTGAGATCACATCTATATTTTCCATATATCAGGATATATAGTCAATGAAGAAGTGTGAATATCCCTTATCACCTCCTCTACCATCATGACCTGAATAATCTTTCTTACATGAATAAGAATGACATGATTCCCTTCTTTAGAAAATTGATCAGGTGAAACTACTAAGGATATATTGTAAGGAAATATCTCTCAATCTATGTTTACTAGCTGAGACTCTCTCACAAACTTGAGAAACAAAGGACTCAACACCATTGACTGAAGAAAAAATTACCCTCCTGGTTCATCAGGGTCAGCTATAGGGAAGATGACTACTCTTAAACTTCTCACAGTCATGCCTGTGAATTCCTGGTAAGGGAATATGATACAAAATCTTCCTTTACAATAGTATATAATATGTCAAAGTCATACTCTTGATGGAACTCCAACCATGGTCACTCCCTCAGGTTCCGGTCTCTCTGGGTGAAGATGTACTTGAAACTCTGGTGGTCTGAGTAAATAACAAAGTTATCTCCCAAAAGGTAGAATCTACATATTATCATAGAAAATAATACTAATTCCAGTGCCATGTAGTGATTTGAGTAGTTCTGTTCATGGGGACTCAGCTGCCTCAACCTATATTAGATAACTATCTGTCACTACATCATGGCTGATGTTGAGCACGAAAAGGAACCAATGAATAAGGCAGGTGAGAAAACTCATCCAATTGCAAGAATATATACATGGAAAGTTAATTGCATACCCCACACATAATTGACTCTATTGGAATGAGTGTAACCCAAAACTAGATACTACGCCACACCCACTATCAATATCCCAAGCAAAAATTGTCAGGCAGGAAAACTGTACTGGAAATGTCAGGACCTGCTCAGACACTCCATCTCACAACGTTTCCCTAAAAGCACATGTCAAAGAGAATCGTTCACCATTCCTTGATACTATACTCTTTGTATTTAACTGAATTGACCTCATGGTTTTTCTAATATCACAAAAACGTGTATTTTTGGGGGAAGAACCCCTCTTCTACATGCATTCAAAGCTACATCAAACAACATTGACACATGGTTACACTAATTCCCCACATCACCCCAATAATACCTTGAGAAAAAAGTAAGTAGAAAATATTAACTCACAATGTGTCAAAAAATTACTAATTCAAGAAGTATAGGAGTCATAGAGCATACCTATCTTCATCTCATGCACTGCAGGATCCTAGACATCCATAACATGTAGCTACCCATTACCCCACCCACCACATCCCTCATCCTGAAATGGGCCACCTTATGGTGGTGGTGGAAGGATCTTGTAGAATCATACACCACTTGAATCCCCTCATAATCCTCTTCCAACACCACCTTCTTTTGGACCACCCTATCCCCACTTAGGGGATCCCTAATCACAACGTGGCCTCTGTCGTGGCATTCCATCTGTTATCTGTCTGAGATGCTCAACATGTATGGTCAAGTTGTCTCGTAACATGTGACCTCATACATCATAAGCATAGGACCATCTATTTTGTTCTATAATGGTTCTCTATGTTGTCCCTAACCATGTACTTGAGTTTGATCATGGTTAGGCATCCTGCATCAAGGCCCTATCAATAGACATCTTCTAGCTACGGTAGACATCTCAGATTTGTTGCACCCACAACCAGTTCCAACTATCAGGAATACCTCTGATAGAATGATCTATATTACTTGTGACTTCTATAGTACCCCAGAATAGGTGGGGATGCACAAAGGTACTATGATTTTAGAGATATCTCAGCGGAGTCCCTGATCAAACTTTCGCGCTCGGAAGTAGCTATCACAGATCGTGTCCAGATAGTATTGACTCAGTTCTATGAACCCAACCACATACCCAAAAACCATCATCTCTCCCTGATAAGGTTATAGAAGATCTTTAATCCAAATTGAGTGTAAGAAGGAGGGGTAGTACTCCTAAAGAAATAGCTGATGGAATTTTTCCCGTGAGAGTGTTGACTCATCATTCATCTGAGTAACGAATCACCACCAACGTCCAGTTGTTACATTGAAAAGAATGGTTTTCAAATCCACCATATGATCTGTTAGGGTCCAAAAAAACCTAATTTTGTAGACCACTGACACTAGCCAATCATCCTCTACCTAAGGATCTAGCTCATTGCAGAACTACAACAGTCTCTGGCATTAGAACTCACAAAGTGTGCTCAGCCTGTGCACATCTGAATAACCTTTTTGATAATTTTTTTTAACAATGTTTTTTTATTTTTTGACAACAACCCTTTTTGTTTAAGAGTTATTTTGTTATTCTGTAATCACACCTAGGTTTTCTTCCAGACACATGTTTTTGGACAAAAGGTTTGTATTGATATACATTGAACAAAAAAGAAGCCAGGAAGATGTAATTTTTGTTTGATGGAAGTTTTTATAATTCGAAATCAAAGAAAGAAAGAATTTTAGGTGTTTGAAAGAAGTTTCTAAAAGAAGATGCCTTTTTGTTACTGAAGAGTTTTGAAATAGAATGTTTATGAAGATTGAGAAGTCAGAAGTTAAAAAGTTTTTCAAACATTATAAACAAAATAAGATGATTCTTTGTTGATCATGAATTTCTCAAAAATCATGAAAATATTCATGATAAAAGATTTTGAAGAAATTGTGGAGAGGATTCATTAATATTCACTATAAAGAAATTGACATCAGATCCATTTTTTCAAAAAAATGGATCCAACATTATTATTTTGAAAATCAAATCAAGCATATTCAGAAATTCAGATCTAGAATTACTTTCTAAAAATAAAATCTAGTTTTTTCAAAAAAAAATAGATCCAACATCATTGTTCTAAAAAGAAGATCCAGCATGTTCAGAAAATCGGATCCATCATTATTGTTCTGAAAGTCAGATCTAGTTTTTAAAAAAATGGATCCAGCATCTTTGTTCTGAAAATCGGATCCATCATATTCAGAAAATTGGATCTAGCATTATTTTTCTGAAAATGGGATCCAGCATATACAGAAATCAGATTCGCTCAAACAGAAAATTCTATAAGTTGAAGAGGTTAATCTTGAAATTCAATTTTTCATAAATCACAGATAAATCTAAGGAGGTTTAAAGAAGTCAAAGTTGAAGTTTTAAAAATAAAATATTTGCAGAGCATTGAAATTTGAGGAAGTGGGGAAAGTTTTCAAGTTTCCCGCATTTTTTCCTAATTTCCTATACATACTTTCTTAGATCATTTTCTCATTTGTAACATTTATACATATGCATTAAAGGCAGAGTACTGAAGAAATCAAAGTGACAATTCCCATTTGATTAAAGATGAATTGTATTGATAATTATATCAGAGTTTGAGTTCATTATTATTATTCTAAAAATCAGATCTAGCAATATTATTTTGAGAATCAGATCTAGAATTTTTAGAAAACTTGATCTAGAATTGTCTTCAGAAAAATCAGATCCATTATTCTGCAAGAATCAATCTTGAATTCTGAGAAAATCAAATCCATCATTCCAAGAAAATTGGATCCATAATTCTATGAAAATAAGATCCATAATTCTACAAAAATCAGATCCATCATTATGAGAAAATCCGATCTAGCATTCTATAAAAATTGGATCTATAATTATGATAAAATCAGATACATCATTCTGCAAAAACAGGATTTAGCATTTTATAAAAATTAGATCCAGTATTCTGAGAAAATCAGATCCAAAATTCTATAAAAATTAGATCCAACATTTTACAAAAACCAGATCCATCATTCTGAGAAAATCAGCTACAATAATTTTATGAAAATCAGATCCAGTATTCTTCAAAAATTGGATCCATCATTCTATAAAAAACAAATCCATCCAAATCAGACTAAGGATTCAGAGTGAGCAGTTGTGGAGCAGTTTCAACAAAGTCATTATTCATTTTCTGGTTCAAGTGTTATATAAGAAAACATTGTAATCAAACAGGAGCCAGTATTATATTTGTTATCTATAGATATATTTTATCTAACAAGTTGTATTCCCTTCTTCAAAATAATGTATTTCCATAGACCCACAAGAGTGACTTTGAAAAGTACATAGGTTCTCACACTATGGTCGAACCTTGTAAATCTTGTGTGATTTTTTTTCTTTCCTAATTTTTCATGTATGAGTATTTACTAAAATTTGACAAGGGAATAAATATTAACAGGCTGTAGGGGTTAAGTTTCTAAAAGTTTTGAAACATGTAAAAAGTGAACAACTAATTAAACCATCCCCCTCTTAGTTTTTATTTGATCCTTGGAACTTCAGTTGGTATCAGTGCTTTAGGTTCCCTTGTTGAATCCTTATCATGGATAATATCAATTCTATAAAAAGTATAGGAATTCCTACATTTGATGGAAAAAATATTATTGGTTGGAAAATATGATGATTCCTAATCTCTTATCTCTTGGAATAGAAGTTGTTGATGCAGCTTCTATTGGTTTTCCATCGATTGAGAATGATACTCCTATGACGTTTCCTGATAATATAAATATAGAAGTTTATGGATAGGATATAATTGATATTCTCATGTCCTTATCATAAAATGTTTATCAAAATTTATGGGTCTCAAAACATCAAAAAGTATGTGGGAGAATTTGGAATGTGTTTTTAAAGGGAATACAAATGTTTAGTAAGAAAAGCTACAAATCTAGAGTAGTAAGTATGATGACATTATAATGAGTGATGAAGAAATAATTAATGAATACTTAACCATAGAAAATAAATTTGTTTACAACATCAGGGGATTCACAAATGTTTTTTAAGACTCTATAATTGTGAATAAACCTATGAGAAACTTTCTGGATAGGTTTGATTCTAAAATTTATTCTTTAGAAGTTATGGATGATTTATCTCTTGATGAATTAAAAAAATTCTTATTTCTTATGGAATGATGAAATCTCCAATTATTAAAAATAATTTAAAATATGAAATAGATTTTGAAGCTATGAGAAATACAAAAATTCAAGATGTTGAAGAAGAATATCCTTGTGAGTCTGAAGATAAAGGGGATGATGATCTGAATGAAAAAATCATGTATCTTATATCTAAGAACTATTAAAGTGGAAGAGTAAATTTTGGATGTAAACATCCTCTAAAATGTTTTGATTTTGGTGGAATCATAAAATTTTCTATGAATTGACCCATGAAGAAAGTTAGAGAATATGAAGATGATTCCGATGAAAAACCTCTATGGAAGAAGTGGAACAAAAATTATAATGAATAAAATCCTTTAAATAGATAGAAGAATAAGTTTACTAGAAACAAATAAATTATGTTTAGTATAAAAGTTGAATCAAACTAAACTGACAACAATTTGTATGAAGATGAATGTTCAAAAAGAATTCAGAACCTTCCTTGCAAAAGTGGAGAAAACAAAAGATTCCTCAGATAGTAAAGAAGGTGGGGAATAATCATATAGAGAGTTTCAACACATAACCAAACTTGTTTCATGTCTTGAAAATAAACTCTCAAGAAATAAATTAGAGTAATAAAGAAAGATTGTGAATATGTTTCTAATGGAGAAAAATATGTCATCAAGCAGGGGGATGAATACATTTAGGATATTTTAAGTTATAAGCATAGAATTGCTGAATAGGGAAAGATGCTTAAAGATCTTAGCCAGAAGCTGGAATATATTGAATAAGAGGTTAAATAGTTGAAATAAAAACTTCTTGAGTCTAAATTTACCTTGATTAAGATTAATGAAAACTTCAACAAATCTTCAGAAGTAAAATATGATACCTTAAAAGTTTCTGATAAGGATCAATACAAGAATAAGGTGAAATCTTATCTTACCAAAAATAATGTTTTATCTAATTATATTAACATTTCAGGTTCTGAAAAAAAAATTAGGAAAGTATAGGCGGATAAAGGAAGTGAGAAACCTATAAATTATATAGAATTATAACACTCACTCAAAATAAAAGATAGACCACATCCTGAGCATGTTAGATCTAAAAGAAGTTACCAAACTCAACAAATTTTATATAGAGAAAGATCATTCTTGAATATAAAATCAAGAATTGATGGGTATTTCTAGTGTTGTGGAATCTATGGGAACATAGCTTATAATTTTTTGAAAAACAAACCATTACTCAGAAGAATGTTTGAGAAAAGTGGAAGAAATAGTGAAAGAAGAATGATTAACATTCCTAACATATTGGAAGTTGAAATGGTGAATTATCAAGATGTTAGAAACTTTCCAAAAAAATTGATTTGAATGTCTAGAAAAATTTTGTGGAAGATTTAATCTGGTTGGTCATCATGACGAAAGATGTATGACACTTCTTCCAGAAAAAATTCCTTATGATATAAAATAAAAGGAAGGTAAAAGAGAAGAAAGTTGAGGAAATAGATTTTGTTATTGAAACATTTTTAAAAGAAATTAAAAGGAAAAAAACATGGATAATTGATAGTGGTTATTATTCGCAAATGATAAGTGATATAAAAATCATGAGACATGCAGAAATTCATGATGGGGTGTAGTTACCTTTGGGAATGGTGGTTCATTAAAAATCATAGGAATCAGAATGGCAGAGATTGAAGCAGAAAAGTTTAAATCTAAGGAAGTTTTATTTATTGATGGGATAAAACATGACTTACTTAGTGTAACTAAAATTTTTTATGATTCAAAAGAAATTTTTATTAAATATTTATGTGTCATAAAAAGTGTGAAATATAAAAAAGTGATTATGGAAGGAGAAAGAACCGGTGGGAATCTCTTTCAAATATGAGAATTCAACAAATCCTATTACTTGAGTTCTGAAGATGAAAACAAAATGTGGAACAAAATACTTGGCCACCATGGGCCAAAAATCATGAATAAATTGTCTAATGTTGATTTTGTCTAGAATTTTTCATAATTTTAAATAAGATATGAATATGTTTTTATTACTTTCCAAAAATTAAATATGACTAACAAAATTAATAAAAGTGATGAGATTCAATCTACTAGACCACTTGAGCTTATTCATTCTAATTTAAGTGGGATAATGAGACATAAATCAACGAAATTAATCTTATATTTTATCACTTTTATTGATGATTTCACATGTATGAAAATTATCATGTTTATTAGCACAAGTCAGAGGCCATTGAAATGTTCAAATTCATCACAAATGATTTTGGGAAAGAATTGGGGTTTTCCATAAAGAAGTTGAGAAGAGATAATGGTACCAAATTAGCAAACAATGATTTTGAATCTTATCTGAGAAAACATGGTATCAAAAATCATAGTATTTCTCCCTATAATACACAAAAAAATGGAGTTGTTGAAATAAATAATAGAATCTTGGTGGAAATTGGAAGAAGTGTGTTAGAAAAATACAAAATTTAAAAATTATTTTGGATAGTAGTTGTTAATACTGTTTTACATGTTCAAAATATATGCTTCTTGAGATTAGAAACCAATATTACTCCTTATGAAATGTGTTAAAAAAAACTTTACTGAAATACTTTAATGTTTTTAGAAGTCCGTGTTTTCTCAAAGTCAAAAATCTGGATTTGGGAATGTTGTATGAGTAAGCTGAGGAAGGAACTTTCTTGGGTTATTGACCAAATGGGAGACATCACAAATGTTGGAACAAATGTTTACAAAAGTTGGTGGAATTATATGATGTGAAGGTAATTTAAAACTAATGTCCCTTAACAAAAGTTTCTGACAATTCTGAGGATGATAAATTAGGGATGTCCAAAAACTGTGAAAGTAATTCAACACATCCTTATCAAGATTCAGAAGAATCGTGTGATGAGGAAATTATAGCAATGAAATAAACTTTGAAATTTCCTACCATATGAAAAAATGATGAATCTAAAAACATTATTGGGAATAAAAAGGCTCCAGTTCAAACCAGAAGGAAGTTGATATTATAAAATTAGACTTCTCATATCTCAAAATTTTAACCATAATCTATTTCAAAGGCTTTTCAACATAAATAATACATGGATTATATGAATTAAGAGTTGTATTAGATTGAGAATAATGAAAAATGGAATATATTCCAAGGACAACAAAATAAAATATTAGGGAACCAAGTGGGTTTATAAAAACAAAATGAATAAGCATGGAGAAGTTTCAGGAAACAAAGAAAGGCTTGTTTGTAAAGGATATGCACAGGTAGAAGGTGTGAATTTTGTTGAAACCTTTTCCCCTATTTTAAGGATAGAAACTATTTTAATGTTTCTTTCAATGGTTTATCTTCATAATTAAAATTTTAATCAGATATATGTAAAGTCATCTTTATTAAATGGTGAGATTGAGGAAGAATTTTACATTAAGAAACCTTGTGGGTTTCTACTTTATGAGGATGAAAACAAAGTTTGTAAATTAAATAAATATTTGTATGGGCTGAAACAAGATCCGCGTGCTTGGTATTTGAAATGTGACAATTGTTTGAGAATGATGAACTTTTATAAAGGTAATGTTGATAGAAAATTTTATGTGAAAGATGTTTACTCTGAAAATTTAATTTTAATTGTTTATTTGGATGATATAATTTTTTATGGGGATGAAGAAAATGTTTGTGAATATTTTTCTAAAGAAATTAAGATTGATTTTTGAATGTAAATTTTGGGAGAATTAACATTATTCATTGGCCTACAAGTTCAAAAAAAGGAAAAATACATTTTCTTATCTCAAGAAAAGTATAATAGATAATTGGTAAAGAAGTTTTGGATGCTTGGATCCAAAGAAGTTTCAACTTCTATTTCAGTGAGAAAAAAGTTCAGTAAATACGAATATAGAATAAGTGATAATTAGAAAGACTTTTGGAAGGTGATAGGAAGTCTTCCTTACCTCAAAGCCTCTTGGCTTGATATTTTTTATGTTATGACTTTATGTGACAGGTATAAAAGTAATGTGAAATAATCACATATGTTGGCAACAAAGAGGATTTTGAGATATTTCAAAGGAAAAAATTACACTGGGTTGTTATACAAAATAATCAGAGAGATGAATTTTCATGGTTATACTGATGTTGATTGGGATGGATATTGTAATGATAGAAAATTGACCTCAGGAGGAACATTTTTTTTGGGTGAATGTAGAGACCCGAATCTGACGTACATAGACATTACATTACTTTTGCGGAATACTTAGTACATAACAAAAACACACACACAAGGACCGTAATAGTTTAGTGTCTTTGGAAACTTGGAACGTAATATTCTAATCGTGGTGAAAGATCTTCAACATATCCCATAAAGATCTTCCTTTTTTTATACCTAAAACCATTCTTTATATCCTGGGGAAAAGAAAACATAAAAGGGTGAGCTCAAATGCTCAGTAAGGTTAAACAAAAGAAATATCAATCACATCATATTCATAAGAACATAACATTTTCGAAATATTAACCTGTAAAAGAGATCATAATATCATAACATGGGATAAATCATAGTAGTGAAATGTAATCCCAATAATCATAACTTAAAAAATGAAACTTTGTGGCATACACACATAATCATATAGAATCATTTCTTATTAGTCAAGACTCTTTTCCAAGACTATCTTAGTGGACAAAGTCCCTTTCTGAACCGAGTTCACTCCTCGTTTCAGTCCTGTTTCATTGAACCGGTATAACCTACCATTCCATCCATGTCTATCTCATGAGATATAAAATCTTTACCCAATGAATTGGAGGGAGATATAGGTCCCACCCATCTCATAATGATACCATTCTTATGTGTGCCACAAAATCATAAATCATACATCATTGCATAACCCATGTAGTAAAAATGGGATTCTTAAACAACATGACATCATAAAACAATTCATATAAGATAAAGGAATTCATAAAAATATTTCCATCACAACATAATCAAATCCATGTAATAATAGGGATAGAAACAGAACCCTATATTATCTTAGATGGAAAATAGTTTTGATAAAACACTTGAACTCCATTCTTGAGGAAAATATCCTTTCTACTTCAAAAACATTTTTCCTTTCTTAACATGTCATACAATTTTAAACTAAAAGATGTTGATTAGAAATAAACTTGAAAACTTGTAAAGGAATATTCTTGGAAATTTTGTTTTAAAAATCCATTCATGCCATATAAGTTAAAAAAACATTCTTCTCATACTTTGGTCGAAAAAGTCAAAAAAGTACCTCGTACGAAAAACGAAAAAATATTCCTTTCATATCTTTTAATAAAAACTCACCAAAGGGTAAAATAGGATTTAAACAATTTTAGGTGAATGGAAATAATATTACATATTGAGGAAACATGGATGTGGATGATAAAATACATCCCAGTAAATGCCAAAGTATAAACAATCTCGGATAAAAATGAGATTGTGATATTTCCCTTACCTTATGTCTGATATGCTTTGTACGTATCCGAACCTCCTGTATAATGATTTAAATAATGTCATTAACTTATTACAGAATCATATTACTTGTTATGATATCATATATGGTTCACTTATGACTTTATATTACCCGTTCTTTTGTAAATTCCATGTTAAAGAAGCGTTTTGGGTAAAATCGTTTCATTTGTCGTCCGTGTTTTGACTTGTAATTATTCATATGATTACTTAGATCATGATTACTTAATTACATAATATAAAACATGGTTTATATATAATATATATTCATAATATACATATATATAATAAATTAGTAAATGGAAAGAAATACACCGTTCATGGAGAAGGTAGGTCGTACGTACGTATGAACGCTGTTTTCATTTCCTTATTGAGTTGAATGGAATTATATAGATGAAATAAATATATATACACATAAATCTAGTATCATTATTATGTAATATATTTCATTATTACTTATTATATATACTTTATAATCATTCATGAATGGTTAAAGTGGATAATGAATCTCATCGTGTCGTGGAGACGGTAGTCCGTACGTATGCACGAGCGATGATATCGTTCTCATGATCGTGGGACTGTATTGGAGTGTATGTATAATATTTCAGAATCAATATCACTTTAAATTAACCATATATAATTATTATTTACACCATTATACCCATCCAAGTAAGGTGGTGGTGGAAAATAGATTTCACCACGGCGTGGAGACGGTATTCCGTACGTACGCACGTGCGGTGATTTCGTTTTCCGTAGGATGGATAGATGGTGAAATAGGGTTGTTTCATACTTAATAACATATCAGTATATGAGTGATACTGATGTTTTTACTTCATAATGAAACAACTAAAGAAGAAGAATCGGAAGAAGAAATAAAGATGAAAGAATCGGTAATGGAAATTACCTCTTCTTTGAAGTGCCTCTTTGAGACCTCCTCTTAGGGAACTAAAATTGGTCTTTGAGGAAGACCAGAACCTCTAGGATGTTTCTAGGGAAGTGGAGAAGAGAATTTTTCAGAGGTTGGCCGATCTTGAAGGCTCAAAGTGTTGTGAGGAAGAGAGGGAGGGGTGCCCTTTTATAAGGGAGGAGAGGGGCACCTTTGGAATAACTAAAAATATTATTTTATTATAAAGCCAAATTCGGTTTTAAATATCTCCAACTTTATTTATTTCGAAGCTAAGGTGGGGATGGGTCTATATACTCTCATCTAATAGAATTTAGACAAGTTTAGTTTCCTATTTTAACCTTATCATTTATATTTAACTTTAAGTTAGATAATTTTACTTTTACCGTGTCTTCTTGTTTTCTTACACTATAAGGTTAATAAACTTACTATATCAATCCAAAAGAACCCCAAGTTGTTTATTATTAATATATATAACCTTATCTAAGTCATTTGTAAGAACCTTAGATTTTTAGGAATAAAAGAACAATTAATAATATAAAATTTATTTAAAAACTATTTTATGTCAATTTTGACACTATTTAGTAATTGATTTTTTTGAAACTCATAAAAGATTGATTAGTTAGAAAAAAGTTAATTAAATCAATAATAACATGTAATATTAACATATAAAATTATTGTAATTCATAAAAAGTCTTAAATTACATTTATTTGGGTATTTATAACATCAATTGTTTCAATATTTCATTAATAAGACAATTACTGCATCATCTTTGTGTCATAATAAATGATAATTATTTAATCCCTAAAAATTCTAAATAAATTCCTATGATGTAGATAATTGTATTAGATTTCTGGATAATATTCATGTTCTAAGTTTCATGAAGTGTATCACTAAATTAAAATTATTATACTTATAAGATTTAAGAAAGTGACATGTTGTCACATTCTTTGGTTTTAAAAATAATTAAATTATTTTCATGGAAAAAAGTCCATTAAATGAATATAATCCGACCATTAGGTGATATGGGTCGACTTTTAGTCATCCAATAGGATTTTGACATGTTCTAGGGTAATTTTATAATATTATAGTTACCCTTAATTACCTGATTTACCTTTAATTATGGTAAATAAAATTTACCGTAGTTACTATTCATAATTCCCAAAAATAAAAAGTATCTTATTAACATAATTTGGATCCACTGATTCCAAATATGGAATCCATTTTTCCAAATTCAATACACAATAGTTGCAGAAATTAAATTAAAATTAATCTCATTGTCGAAAGAAAATGGGTTTTTCTTTAAAACATTGCAAAAGATTGAATTGATTTATCCAACGAATTCAAGGTAGAATCAATGCTAATGACATACATTATATTAAATGGTAAAAATATATTCTATTTATACTTTAAAACCATTCAATATTATAATTTAACCATATAAATTATTGCGATGAAAAAAGTTGTTTTTAATTAAAATATAGCGTGTTTTTACTATTCATCAAAATATGAAAGTTACCAGAATAATATGAAAAATTTATCCAAAATAAATTTTTATTTCATGATTCCAAAGAATAATTTTATTTTGTCAAATTTAACTTATAAACTTGTCAAAAACTAGATTTAAAGTGGGTGTTCCATCAAAAGGCGGCAAAACTGCATTTTTTGAAAAATACTTATTTTACCCAAAAAAATTATTTTGTTCTTATACCATGTTTTATAAAATGTGAAAGACGAATAATAATGTTATAAGATTCAAAATTTAGTTAATACTATTCATAACGGCCAGTTCATAATAATATTATAATAATATATCGTTGTTTAGTAAAACACGGTATTGCGTACAACACACGCTATTGAGGAAGGTCGTGATTGCGTGTAATGCAAGCCAAGTCAGGGTTGTGTGTTGTGAAAGAATCCCTCGTTGTTTCGTATAACATAATCCAACCATATTTCATTTATACATTGAATATATATATATATATATACTCAATATTGCGTAAAATAACTATTATCAAAATTGTGTGTAACACGATCCAAGAATAGTGTTGCATATACTACAAGCAAATATGGTGTTTCGTATAGCGCAAGGTAATCTTGGTGTAGCATACAACACAAGACATTAATTAAAAGAATATTTTTCATAAAATCTCGGGGTGTTACAGTGAATGTTGTGTAAGTTTGCTTAGTAAGAGACAAAGTTCAGTAACATTGAGAACATCTGAATCCAAATATGTTGTATCTACTTGGGATTTTACTCAAATGTTGTGGATGGAAGTTCAGTTGGAATATTTGAAATTAAAAGTTTCTAAACCATTGAAGATACTTTATTATAGTTAGAGTGCAATTGATCTTTCTAAAAATCATGTCCCAAATTCATGATCAAAACAAATTGATATAATGTTTCACTTTATAAAAGAGAAATTTGTTGCTGGAGATGTTTTTCTGGAATACATTTCAAAAAAGTATCAGATTGATGATATCTTTACAAAAGAAATGTCAAAGTAAAGGTTTATTGAATTAAGGCTATAACTTCATGTTCAGCCTCATCCCATGTCTTCCTAAACTTCATAACGAAGTAACCTCACCATTCTTTGGATTATGTTGACAAAGGGGGAGAGTAAGTAACAACATTGTACTTTTTAGGAAGTATTTAATTAGATTTATTTAATGAATTTGAAGCTCTGGTTATCATATAATCAGGGATAGAAAAAGAAAAATTGAGAGGGGAAGATAAAAGAGAGAGAAAAATATAAAAGTAATGGGGTTTATCTTTACATGGACACAAAGGTTTATTACCACTGAGGGATGGAATTCCTTCAGTAACATTACTTTATACAGTAGTGTGGTGCCAGGACACTCTCTTTTGATAATGTCTATGTTTTGATAAAAGTCAAAAACATGAGTTGTTTTCAAAAGATATGATATGAAAAATTCCGAGAGTTTGAAAAGTAGTTAATGAGGATTGTCAACAAATCCAAAGGGGGAGTTTAAAGCACAATTGTGATAAAAAAAATTAACAAAGCTTTTGTATTTTTTTATAAGTACCCTTTTTGTTTGTGAATGTTTTTTTATTCCAGAATTGGACCAAGTATTCTTTCCAGACACATGTTTTTGGACCAAAGGTTTGTATTAAGCTACACTGGACACAAGAAAAATCAGTAAGATGAAATTATTGTTAATGGAAGTTTTTATTTTCCGTAATCAATAAAAGAATGAAGATTCTAAGTTTGAAAGAAGTTACTGAATCAATAGGTATTCTTACTAAAGAGTTTTGAAAGAGAATATTGATGAATATTAAAAAGCTAGAAGTTAGAAATTTTTTCAAACTTTCTAAACAAAATTAGATGATGATTTTCTAATAAAGAATTTATCACAAATCATGAAAACATTATTGATAAAATATTTTGAAGAAATGGTGGAGATGTTTGATTTAGATTCACTAAAATGAAATAGAAATCGGATTGATTTTTTCAGAAAATCAGATCCAAAATTATTGTTCTAAAAATCAGATCCAGCGTATTCAAAAAAATAGATCCAGAATTATTGTTTGGAAAATCAGATCATGTTTTTTCAGAAAATTGGATCCGACATCTTTGTTCTGAAAATTAGATTCAGCATGTTTGTTCTAAAAATAAGATCCAACATATTTAGAAAATAAGATCTAGCATTATTTTTCAAGATATATCATTATTGTTCTGAAATCAGATCATGTTTTTTCAGAAAATTGGATCTAGCATTTTGTTTTGAAAATCGGATCCTGTATATTCATAAAATCAGATCGAACATTATTATTCTGAAAATTAGATCCAGCATATACATAAATCATATTAACTAAAAAAGAAAATTCCAGAAGTTAAGGAGGTCAAACTTGAAATTCAATTTTCCATAAATCTTAGAGAAATATAATGAGGATTGAAGAAGTAAAAGTTGAAATTTTAAATGTGAGAGATTTGAAGAGAATTGAAATTTGAGGAAATGGGGAATGTTTTCTACATTCCTGCATTTTCTCTCTTAGTTTCATATAAATACTTTATCAGATAAATTTTTTGTTTATAACTTTTCTACATATTCATGAAAGGTGGAGCACTGGAGAAATATGAGTGAAAGTTCCCATCTGATTGAAGAATAATTGTATTGATAATTCTATCAGAGTTTGAGTTCAACATTATTATTTTGAAAATCATATTCAGCATTGTTGTTCTGATAATCAGATCCTAACTTTTAAAAAAATTGGATCCAGAATTGTCTTAATAAAAATAAGATATAGAAATCTACAAAAATCAGATCATGTATTCTGAGAAAAATAGATCATGCATTCTATGAAAATCAGATAAAACATTCTTAGAAAATAGGAACTAGTATTCTGTGAAAATTGGGTCCAACATTCTGAGAAAATTGGATCCATCATTCTATGAAAATTGTATCCATAATTATGAGAAAATTGGATCCATCATTCTGCAAAAGTTATATCCAACATTCTATAAAAATTGGATCCACCATTCTGAGAAAATCTGATCCATTATTATGAAAAAAAATGGATCTAGAATTCTACAAAAATCAGATCCATCATTTTGAGAAAATCATATCCAGTATTATGAAAAATTTGGATCTGGCATTCTACAAAAAACGGATCTAGCATTCCTTAAAAATCAGATGCATCCAAATCGGATTCATTATTTATAGTGAGAAATTGGGGAGTAGTTTCAAAAAAGTAATTATTCATTTGTTTTGCTCAAGTTTTTTATAATTAAATATTGTAAACTAAGGGGAGTTAGTATAATCATTCATATTAGGAGATAGAAGGTGTCTAACATGAGTTTTTATGATTTGTATTCACTTATTCATAATAGTGGATTTCTATAGACCCATGGGAGTGGCTATGGCTATGACGTAAGTAATCACACTGAGGCAGAACCATGTAAATCTTGTGTTCTTTTCTTGATTTCCAACTTTTTCATGCTTGATTATTTACTAAAAGTTGGTAAGGGAATAAATCTTAATACGTTTCAGGGGTTAAGTTTCTAAATGTTTTGAAACGTGTAAAAAAGTGAACTGATTCAACACCCCCCCCCCCCAGTTATTATTTGAGACTTGGAACATCAACATTATCATCCTACCTTGTTGGCACTATCTACTACTCAACAGTTTGAGTTTCTTCTACCTTCGCACCTGGAAGAAGGGGATTTCATGATGGACACTAAAATGAGGCCTCGTCGCTCATAGGATCGTCATCAAGAACTGAAGATGGTATCCTGGCCGACTGGCATCGCAGAGGCATCTTGAATGTTATCAAGGAGTATCATTTTCAGATGAAAATATATATATAAATATATATATATATATATATATATATCAAAAAAATGGGTAGTTGACTCAAGAAGGAAAATCCAAGACACAGTCCTATATGATGGATGTTCCATTGATCCCTGTAACAAATGTCTCAGTATACTGAGTAAACAAGCATATAATTAGGATCCTGTTGAATGGCTACCTCGACCACCACACCATCACTAGACTCCATGGACTAAGAGCCACACTCGAGACATGTTGGAACTATTTTCCTAAACCCAATGAATCCTTTTAAGGGAAAATGTCTGAACAATGTCTCGTGGAATGAACTTTATCTAACACAAATTTATCATGACCCGACCCATGTAGGGGCTCAAGTCGTAACTACCCCAAGCCTGCCTCTATAGTCCAGGGGTTGTAAATAGGTATTTATAGAACAAAAACCTCAGGGAGGCCTTTTCCAATGAACCTATACACACACACAATTCCAACTCAATGCAAAAGTTTTGATGGAAAAGGAACAAAAGATTCAACACTTCTATAAATAAACTAAGAATGCATGGACCTATGAATAGTAAAACTATGGAAAAGTGAACTGAAGTGAAAAGGGGAAAAATACACACCCAACTAGAAAAGTGTCCCAACCTAACAAAAACATTAAAATTAAAAATTGTAAGAGAGCCCCACTCCAGGATCCCAAGCTACATCCACCATACGCAGTCCAAGCACCCTCTAACCTTCAACTCCTCTAAAGTTCTGATCAATTTGTTCATCGTCTGAATAAGGCATGACATGTTCAATAATATCTAATGAAGGGTTGAGTATAAACATACCTAGTAGGACACCCCAAAAGTGAAATGGGGAGCAGTAATATATACATTGAAGAGAAAAGTAGTAGATATAAGAATGTACGGTAAAATATTATAGCTCAACTCTACAAGAGAGTGAAAGTAAACTCATAAAAATATAATTAAATCAAAACAGTGATAGGATGAACTTCTTGTAGAGTATTCACTACCTATGGTAGGAGAGTAAACTCATCCAACCATGAGAAGTTAAGAACGGAAAGCCCATGGAATACCCCACATGTCTTTGACTCTCCTGGAATGAGAGTGACCAAAACCCAAGGTGTGGGTACTGAAACAGGATATATATATATATATATATATATATATATATTATCATTCAAAGAATCAAAAATGATAGAGTAAGGGGATCTCCATCTCATAGATCAGCATAGGAAAAGAGTCTCCATTAGTTACAGAAGTCCAACAATGATTCTCATCATCCCACACCTCTACCCTAAACATGAAAGTCAAAGGGACTCAATCACCACACCTTGATACTATCCATTTGGGGTGGAACTGACTCAACAGCATAGTTTTAGGTTGTGTAACAAGGATGTGTCTTAGTGGGTAAATAATCCCTCTTTCTTGTGATCCCAATGGTACATCAAACCACATCTCGTCACTATGATGCACAATCAAGGAACCACAAACTCAAAGTAAAAGGACTCACGACCTAGGGCATCATTGGGTTACACTTTAATAAAATATTTGAAGGACCATTACCATGGTGATAGGGGGTTCCAATCTAGTTTTAGGGGGTCCCGTTCCCTAGTATAACA
Organism: Viscum album; assembly: GCA_963277665.1. Lineage (NCBI taxonomy): Eukaryota > Viridiplantae > Streptophyta > Magnoliopsida > Santalales > Viscaceae > Viscum > Viscum album. The sequence continues at coordinate 1,058,331,682 of OY728120.1, read as the reverse complement.
CATGGTTTCCACCTTGGTCATCGAGGACATGTGCCCTATGTCAAAAGGGGGTTCCACTCAAATGGTAGAGGACCCACACCCATGTCGATGGGGGGATCCACTCTAATGTCTTAGAGGACCTATGCCTTTTTATCATAGGGGGTTCCACTATTGGTCATCAAATACCCTCCCCAAACCTAGAAGGGGGTTCCACTATGAAGTAAATGTAGAGGACCTGCAACCATTCTGATGGAGGGGGTTCCACTCTAGAAAAAGTTTCTAATGATCCTAATTGATTGCAGCTGTCATCGAGCGTTTCCTCATATAGGATTCACACCCAAAACATCTCACAACATATCATGAAAGACACCGTAGATGGAACCATCATTTTCTATAAGGAAACAAATTTAGGATAGGCTACTCGTGGGCCAAAATCTAATTCCAAAAGAAGAAGATACGAGAGGTATAATATTCATAGTGAGGTCTATGATGTGTATGGGTCCCAAAATATGTGTTACCCTACCTCATCATCCAGCCATGTACCTAGAAATACTCGATTACTAAACTAAGAACTTGTACCCCTTAGGCATAGTAGTGTACTCCGACAATACATGGCACCTTTGACCAAATAACCGATGAGTGCCCGATGCTCATCGTTTGGTTTAAAGGAAAAAAATGTAATTTTACAAACAGGACTCCTAAAATATCCCAAGATAACCGAATATATAACACCATTTTTATCCTTGTTTAAAATTTCAAAGGATTTACTATTCATTCACCTAAATTAGAAACTCAGTGAAGAAGTTGTATTTCTCAGCATTTCACAAACGGTGCTTCGTGGGGTCCATGTATCGATCCCAGATTTAAATTCCAAACCTCACTCAAAATGTTCGCCTCTAAAATAAGATCAAATTTCCATAGATTACATGTTAATTGGATGCTCATTTTAGGATTTATGATTGTTTGATGCTATTGCTTGAAGAGCAGCCCGTAGGCATGCACAAGCTCACAGGTTGACTGGTCGTAGACCGACCACCACAGTTGGTCCACTTGCCACCATGGTCGACCACTACTATCGAACCCTAGTAGTTCATCCACCTGTGGACTGAACTCTTTGGTTAGACCACTTGTTCCAGTGACTGACCGTTGTGGTCGACAACCCGAGACCAGTTGAGGTCAATAGTATGACAGAAGTTCAAGATTTTGTAGCCTCATGGTCAACTGCCACGGTAAACCATGGCCATGATTCTCCCCGATATTCCCAGGTCCGACTTAGGTCTGACCTTGGTCCGTCTCGTCTAGCCCACCTAGCCCTCCAAGGCCTGACCCACCTGAGCCTTCTCATAACTAGCCCCAACCCGCACACGTGCGACCTGCTTTGCTAGCCCACCTGTTCGGCCTGTGATGTGGATCTGCTAACTAAGGTCGCAACCCACGGCCTCACCACATCCTATATCGCCCCACATGAATCTCCACTGCATCATGCAGCCGCCACCACCGACCCCACCACCTGTAATATCCCACTTCTGGAAGCCACTCAGAGGTTCCCTGTACCCGGTTGGTCACATGGCCATAAGAGCATTTCCCCAAATGCTAGAGGCTGCCGACTAGAAGCGAGGGACTTGGGTGTGATAGTGGGGAAACTATGCCCTCATTGGTAGAGTACATAGCGAATGTAACAACACATAAAATAGATGAAGCAGTAAATATCCAACAACAATAATAGCAGAAGACTGATAAATAAACAACTGGAGAAGAAATATATGTAACTGATGCATGATACATATATGTATAGGAAAATAGCCAAACAAGTCACAATGCTGGATACAGTACTAAACCAAAGTACAAAAGAAAAATAGATGAGCAACTCCTCAGTATCAAAAGCCACGCCCTGGTCCCATGCTCTCCAGCTCCAGTGCAATCATGAACCAGAAGTAGAAGGGTGTTTTCCCTTATCTATACCAGCAATAATATTATCTGTTTGGACCCAAAAGCATGACCCAAACAGGGTGTGAGACTAAATCCCAATAGGAAACCACCCGAAGATCTGTGCCTAATAGTTAGTGAATATATGGCTGGTGAAAGTACAGTAAACAGTAAACAGGAAACAAGAAAAGTACCCAGCAGCAAACAATCCAGAGTTCTAGCATATAATTTACAAACAAGAAAGCAGCCACTCAAGCAAGTAGAACAAAAAATTAACTTCTAGGTATTTCTCATAGCCTAACCCCTATGGTTCGACCTACAATTACTAGAAACCCACAGGGAGGCATACACAGTCACACCCCTCTGGTTCAGCTAAATAAAGAATAGACTCTCTCAGGAAGCACTCACTGTCAATTCCTCCTATAGTCTCGTATCGTACTAAAGGCGCACTGGGGAAGCACTCAATGTCTCATTCCCCCTGTGGCCCGTGTAGAGGAACTACAGAAACTCTTAGGAAGCACTTAACGACAATTCCCCCTATAGTCTCGCATCGTAAATTAAATACACTCTGGAGAATCCCTTACTTCCATTCTCTCTATGGTCTACTACACTAGGTTCTCACAGCCCTGTGTAAAGTCAGCAAGTATCACATCACGTAACGGCCAAATTATCACCAACAACTACTTGGCTAACATTCTACAACATCTTAGAATGGAATAATAGTCACACCATCCTATAAACTAGGCATGGAACTGGAAAAATCCTAACAGGAAAAACTAGACCAAACGGTCATAACAGGCAAACATGCATGGGAGAAACATCCAAAGCACAGTAAATTACCCAATTCACAAGCAATTTATTCTACACAGGCATATAAGAAAAGTAGGTAAACAAAAAGGGAAAAATAGGAAACACACAATACCATGTTCAAGGATATTGGTGGAATTTGCACAAAATACTCAAAGACTTTCTCTAGAAAAGCACAAACCACCTACCTTGATGCGAGGAGATCGATATACTTGAGCCACGGGGCTTGAATCTCCTTAGAACGTCATAGATCTACGAAACACATAAAACTTTAAACCAACGAAAACTTGAGAAAGATGAGGAATTGTAAAACGAAGCTCTAGGAGAAGGAAGAGCTTACCATTGCGGTTCCAATGCAATCAACGGTGGTCAATTCGGAGAACAGACGGAGGATCGGGGGCTCAGATGATATTCACGGTCGTACGAGATGCTCTCGGTTGAAGAAGCTGGAGAAGAAGACCATTCTGGGGTTAGGACGTGACCCCGGTGTGTTTAATGAAAAAAAAGTACATGGTGTGTATTTTTGGAATACACAGTGTGTACTAGGCTTTTTTGTACTCTGTTTTAGGCGGCCTCCATGTCACCCTTACGTGGTCGTGTGTGTGGCCATGACACAGCCAGCACATGGCCTCAAGCGGCAACAAAGTACACGGCGTGTACTCATAAAGTACACGTTGTGTACTTCAAAAATTTCTAGAAACTCCTCTTTTCTCAAAAACTCTAGAAAATGGAAAAACATACCTGAAAAGAAGGTCTGGGTTCTTACAAACATCCCCCTTTAAATAAACCCATCCCCAAATTTCCCTAGCATGGCGTAGATGAAGAAACCCCGAACAACTCCAGCCACTACGATCATACATCGACCTCCCTCTCCTAAGTCTCGTCCTGTACTCGCCCATGCTGCCATAGCACCCATACCAGAGGAACAGACCAGCTACGGAGAACCTTTGTATTGTGATCGACAATCCGGATAGGATGCTCCTCAAATGATGCATCCGCTTCGAGCTCAACCTCCTCAGGTTGAAAGAAATGATACGGGTCTGAAAAGTAATGTTGGAGCTGAGAAATGTGGAAGACTTCGTGCATAGCCCGGTACCTCTGAGGTAACTTCAACTGATAGGAAACTGGTCCAACTCTCTCCAACACCTCAAACGGTCTGACGTACCTCGATGAAAGCTTAAACTATCTCCGAATCCTCTTGTGTTCCATCCTCGGTATGACACGCAAGAAAACCTGATCCCTGGCCTCGAACTCTAGAGGTCATCTCGGCTGATCAGCATAAGACTTCGGACGAGAATGTGTCATAGCCATCCTCTTCTGAATCAACTCTATTTGCGCAGTGGTCTCCTGAACAAGACGTGGGCCCAGCAAAGCTGCCTATCCTACCTCTAGCCAACATAATGGTGTCCATCATGACCTACCATACAAAGCCTCATAACGTGTCATCTGAATAGTTTCTTGAAAAATATTATTGTAGGAAAACTCGACAAGAGGTATATGCTTCTCACAAGAACCTCCAAAGTCCTGAATGCATGTTCATAGCATATCCTCAAGCACCTAAATCGTACACTCAGACTAGCCATCTGTCTGGGGATGGTATGTTGTACTTAAAAGTACCTGTGTACCCAAAGCCTTCTGAAGCCCCTGCCAGAAATGAGAAGTAAAACGTGCATCCCTGTCCAAAAAAATGGCGTGTGGAACTCCATGCAGATGCACAATCTCTCGGATGTACAACCATCCCATCTCATCAATGCTGAAGGTCTCTTTGATCGGTAAGAAGTGAGTAACCTTCGTAAGTTTGTCGATGAAAACCCAAAAAACATCATTCCCTCGAGACGACCATGGAGAACTGGTCACTAAGTCCATCGCGACGTTATTCCACTTCCACTCGGGAATGAGTAACTGCTGTAAATGACTTGATGGTCACTGATATTCTTCTTTCACCTGATAACAAGTAGAACATTTGATTATGAATCTAGCAAAATCCCTCTTCATACCTGGCCACCAATACTGGCGGTGATGATCATGATACATCTTGGTGACGCCATGATGAACTGGCCAAACAGAGGAATGAAATTCCTGCATCAGCTCTGCTGGCACCCATACGCATCCCTAGAAATGAAAGATATCATCCTCGCCTACTATCCATCTATAAATAGAGTCCTCTCTTGACAGGCTTTCCCGTAGGACTAGGCCTTCATAATCTGATAGCTTCCTCATTCGTACTCGATCAAGAAGAGTAGAGGTAACAGTTACTGAAGATAGAAAAGTCTGCCCCTGTATATCATGCACCACTAGATACATCTCAGAGAACAGATCCATAATCTACCACTCACAGATGGCCTTCTAAACTTCATGTATCTGAGTCCTCTTGCCCAACACATCATCCACTATGTTTCACTTTCCTGACATATAGGCAAGCTCAAAGTAAAAGGATTGTAGATAATCAACCCACCTACGCTGTATCATATTTAGATCACGCTGAGTGAAGATGTAATTGAGACTTTTGTGCTTAGTGAAAACCCCAAAATGCTCTCCCAGAAGGTAATGTCTCTAACAGCGTAAGGCATAAACAACAGCTACCAACTCAGATCGTGCGTCAGGTAGTTCTTCTCATGTGGCCTCAACAGCCGAGACCCGTATGAAAGGAATCCATCTCCATGCATAAGCACATCTCCTAGCCCGATACCTGAAGCATCGTAGTAAATAGTGTAGATATTTCATGGCTCTGGAAAGACTGGTATTGGTGCTAAAGTCAACCTCCCTTTCATCTCCTAAAAGGCTGACTCACAAGAATCTGACCATAATAACATCACACCCTTCTTGGTCAGACCTATCAATGGTGATGCTAAGCGTGAAAATTCCTGTATAAAGCGTCTGTAGTATCCAGCCAGCCCTAGAAAACTCTACACCTCAAAGACATTCTTCAGATTCTCCTAGGAAACTATAACTCTCACTTTCTCTGGGTCAACTGATACTCCTATTTCCGAGATAACGTGGCCCAAAAAGTGAATCTAATCCATCCAATTGTGGCACTTCAAGAGATTAGCATATAACCGATGCTCTCTCAGTGTACTTGGAACGATCTCAAGATGGGTAGCATGGTCGTGTCGAGTGTGAGAGTACACCAAGATGTATTCCATGAAGACCACCACGAAAGAGTCTAGGTATGGATGGAACACTCGTTTTATCAGTGCCATGAAAACTATAGGTGCGTTCGTGAGACCGAACGGCATAACAATATACTTGTATAGACCATACCTGCTCCTGAAGGCTGTAAGAGGTATATCGGATGGTCTAACACACAACTGATGGTAACCAGACCTCAAATCGATCTTTGAGAACACCCATTCTCCTTGAATCTGATCAAATAGGTCATCAATCCTTGGAAAGGGATATCAGTTGTTGACTTTCAACTAGTTCAGCTACCAATAATCCACACAAAGCCTAAGGGTGTTGTCTGCCTTCTTCGCAAACAGGACAGGTGAACCCCAAAGAGAAGTACTGGGTCGGATGAAACCCTTTTCCTGAAACTCCTCCAACTGCTTCTTGAGCTCCTATAACTCAGGTGTATCCATCCTATAAGGAGGAATGGACACCAGTGCCTCTCCTGGAACGATCTCAATAGAAAACTCTACCTCACGATCCGGAGGCCAACCTGAAAAGTCATTTGGAAAGACATCCCTGAAACAATCCACCACTGGAAGAAAGTATAACTACGAATTCCCCTGGTCATCTAGATATAGACTGGTAATATGGGTTGTAACTCCTCCTAGCCCATAATTCCCGGGTCCTGCTCGACCTCCCTGGACATCCCACTCCCCCTGATGAAGAAAGGATCCACCCTCTGGTGATATGAAACTCACCCTGTGGTGATAACATTCGATGACTGCCTGAAAGGGAATGAGATAGTTCATTCCAAGAATGGCAACATATCCTATCATCTCTATGACATATAGGTCTCATAATAAGTGACACCTTATAACCTCAAGAGGGAACTCTCTGCACTGACGCACACTAACTGTTCTAGTCCCCAACGGAATCGGTAGAGGAAAAGATGTAAAGCCCAAGGCTCTCCACAACATAAATAGAGATAAAGATATGGGAAGCACATGTATTGAAAAGAGAAGAAGATAAAACTGAGGCTACTAAGATCGTACCTCGAACTGTAGGGGGTTCGGGATTTTGCTCCTATTGAGTTTGCTCCACAGCAAAAGCCTAACCCGTACCATGGCCCTGTGATCCTGCCTGACTGCTCTGAGCTGATCCCCCTTGTTGTCGCTGATAGACCAGTGACTGACCACCACAGCCTCGACCCCCACCTCATCCTGAACGGCCGGTAGAACTCCAGTTCCCACACTGGTGAGAAACTGGTGGCGTTTCTCCTGAACGAGGAGTCATGGATGAACCCCTATCACCAGCTTCTGGTGAGAAAACCTGATAGAAGCGCTGAATATGACCCATATTGTCGCAAGATCATCACTCCACTGGGTCTCTCTGGCACTACGACCTCGTATGCCCAACCCTTCCACACTGGTATCATACTACCTGGATACCTGAAGATGTGTCTCGCCACCTCGGATCATCGCGCGTAGACTCCCTGCAGTGCTTCCTACTGTCAGCTGGTGAATCACTAACTCTTGAAGTGGACCCTCCCTATGTCTCAGCTTCAGAATCTATAAGATTGCGCTCTGCAATCAATTCCAGGTTGATGACGGAAGCGATGGAATTCAGCCTGAAGATATTCACCTTTGAGAAAATCTCTTATCTGATACCATCCTCAAACTTCCTTGCCAAGAACAACCCATATGAACTCTGGAGGGGTGAGAAACACTGATGCTTGGTGAATAGAAAGGAATAGTCCATGACAGAAAGAGTACCCTTCTCTAGGCTCATTAACTCCCGGGCTCGGTCGGCCCTTAGGGTCTCTGGATAGAAGTAGTCGTAAAAGATGTGATGAAACTCCTCCCACACCATAACCTGCTGATGACCTACCTGTAAGATCATGTCCCACCACCTCTTGGTAGAGTATCATATCATGTAGGTAGCGAGATTGACCTGCCTCTCTGGAGGCATCTCTAGATGCTCGAAAATCATCATCATGGCTTCTAGCCACAACTTTGCAGCTTCCGGTCCTCCTTCCCCTGAGAAGGTGGGAGGATGTTGCTGTTGGAAAACCCACGTCAAGTCTTCCATAGTCGAGGCTGGAGGCGGAGCTCCCTTTAAGGTCTGTATCATCCTCAGAAAACCTTCCCTAAACTAATCATCAATGCCTGCAACTGGTATAACTGCTGGTGCCAAGGCTGGCATAGCAGGAGGATCTGCAGGAGGTCCCTGATCAGCCATATCTGGTGTCTGATCACTACCCTACAACTGACGGACAACTAGAGGACGTCTCTATTCCATATCTCTGAAAGTTCAAAATCACACCATAGATTCAGGATTAACAAGGACTGAAAAACTGAAGGCATAAGAAGGAACAACGGAAAATAAGGCATTCAAGTTATGCAAAACATGACTACTGAGAGTGTTATTTCCCTACATGGAATGTTCCCTTAAGTCATTCACATGGGCGTGTACTTCTACCTAAACTGGTCATGTAACACCCCAAATACATGGCGTGTTGTCCTTAACACATGACGTGTACTTGAATCCTCTTCCCTGCCAAAGTCCATCTACACGGTTAAGCCACACAGCTCCTATAAAACAAAACTGCACGACGTGTTCAAGGTAGACACGGCATGTACTAGACATGCCTTACCTGACCTGTGTTATTAGCGACACGTCCTGACACACGGCTGACACTACACGGCGTGTTCCAGACGGACACGGCGTGTACGAGAAAGGGTAACACCAACCCGTGTTGTTCGTGACATGGTCGAGTACCTAGATCAAACTACACGACATATCATATTCAGACACGGCATGTATCTGAAAAGATAACACGACCCGTGTTGTTCATGACATGGTCAAGGTACCTATTTCATACTACACGGCGTGCTAAACTAGTACACAGTGTGTTCCTACAAGATTTTTCACAACCCTGTGTTTCTTCCCACACAGTCAGCGACATGGTTTGAAAACTACACGGCGTGTATTCATAAAGTACACGCCCTGTATTCTGGGTTTTTCTAGGCAGTAGCCTCAAAAACTGCCCCGGAACCCAGAAAACACAAAAAACAAGAGTTAAGGTGCCAAATTTCTATCCTTGAGGGCCCATACACCCCGCGAATCAAATCATGGAATCTTATACAACTCATAACAAGGCAACAAGCAATGATCCACCAAATTCAGGTCCATGAGGTCCCATAACACCTCATGAACCAATGTTTGGTATCCATATAAGCAAAGCACTATACAAAAAAATTTCTTATGAAAAAGTAGGGATTATATCAAAGCATCTATCACAATAACATGCATAGTCTACACGACATCTATCACAACAACAAGCAATTGCCAATGCATCCTAGACTGCATGGCAAGAATGCATGGCATGTGATTTATAACAAGTGCCTATATGATGCATGAGATGGCATACCCTCATATCATCAGGTTACGAAAGAAATAGAACCACAAAAACAACAATGGTAACAGCATAAAGCATGTGAATCACCCAATGGTGAAATCAAATTAACTATAAAATTTTCAAACCAAATAAAATTGCAATAAATGAGGAAGTATGGATTTTCCCTATACTAGGGTTCACTACTCCCGGGCACAGCTCAATACCAAGTACCTATTCTATCATTTCCCTAGATAAAGGCTCCAAACAGTAAGTCAAGAGAAAAGAAATCCTCTGATACCACTTTGTAACATCCCGGTTATGGAAGCCACCCAGAGGCACCCTATACCCGGTTGGTCACATGGCCTCAAGCGCATTTCCCCGAACACCAGAGGCTTCCGACTAGAACCGAGGGCCTTGGGTGTGATAGTGGGGAAACTATGCCCTCATTGGCAGAGTACACAGCAGAAGTAACAACACATACAACAGTGGAAGCAGTAAATATCCAACAAAAATAACAACAGAAGACTGATAAATAAAAAACTGGAGCATAAATATATGTAAATGATGCGTGATACATATATGTCTAGGAAAATATAAAAACAGGTCACAATTCTGAATACAGTACTAAACCAAAGTACAAAATAAAAATAGATGAGAAACTCCTCATCATCGCAAGCCTCAGCTTTGTCTTATGCTCTCCAGCTCTAGTGAAATCTAAAACCTGAAGTAGAAGGGAGCTTTCCCTTATCTATACCTACAACAATATAATCTGTTTGATCCCAAAAGCATGACCCAAACAAGGTGTGAGACTAAATCCTAGTAGGCAATGACCCGAAGATCTGTTCCTAATAGTCAGTGAATATATGATAGGTGAAAGTACAGTAAACAGTAAATAGTAAACAGGAAAGTACTCAGTAGAAGACAATCCATAGTTTTAGTATATAATTTACAAACAAGAAATCAACCACTCAAGAAAGTAGAAAAAATAGGTAGCCTCTAGGTTGTTCTTATAGCCTAACCCCTACGGTTCAACCTACAAGTACTAGCAACCCTATGGGAGGCACACACAGTCACACCCCTCTAGTTCAGCTAAAGAAAGAATAGACTCTCTAGGGAAGCAGTCACTGTCAATTCCCCCTATAATCTCGTATCATACTAAAGGAGCTCTGGGGAAACACTCAATGTCTCATTCCCCTTATGCCCCGTGTCGAGGACTGCAAACACTCTAAGGAAGCAATCAATGTCAATTCCCCCTGTGGTCTCGCATCATAAATTAAAGACACTCTAACGAAGCCTTTACGTCCATTCTCCCTATGGTCTACTACACTAGGTTCTCACAACCCTGTGTAAAGTCAAAAAGTATCGTATCATGTAATAGACAAAGTATCATCAAGAAATACTTGGCTAGAATTCTATATCATCTCATCATGGAAGAACAGTCACACCATCCTATAAACTAGGCATGGAACTAGCAAAAGCCTAATAGGAAAAACTAGACCAAACGGTCATAACAGGAAAACATGCATGGTAAAAACATCCAAAGCACATTAAATTAACCTATTCATAAGAAATGTTCTTTACACATTCATATTAGCAAAGCAGGAAAACAAAAAGAGAGAAATAGGAAACATGCAATACCCCGTTCAAGGGTATTGGTGGAATTTGCACAAAATACTCAAAGACATTCTACAGAAAGGAACAAACCACCTAACTTGATGCTAGGAGACCGATATACTTGAGCCACAGGGCTTTAATCTCCTTAGAACTTCGTATATCTACGAAACTCATAAAACTTTCAACCTATGATAACTTGAGAAAGAGGAGGAATTGGAAGATGAATCTCTAGGAGAAGGAATAGGTTACCATTGCGGTTCCAACGCAATTGACGACGGTCGATTCGGAGAACGGATGGAGGCTCAGGGGGTCAGAGGAGATTCGCGGTCGTACGGGATGCTCTCGGTCTAAGAAGATAGATAATAAGACTATTCTGGGGTTAATACATAACCCTGGTGCATTTAATGAAAAAAAAGTACACGGCCTATACTTTTGGAATACATGGAGTTTACTAGGCCTTTCTGTACTTCGCTTTAGGCGGCCTCCATGTCTCCCTTACATGGTCGTATGTATAATGACTCAGCATTAAACATTACATAATATTGAATTAAATGAATAATTCACATTGAGTTTCTTTTTAGGTTTATAGTTTTAGAGAATTAGGACATAACTATTACATCTCAAAATATTACAAAGTAGAAACTTCTACCCAGTATCCATTTTATTATAAAATAAAAACTCTTGAAAAAAAGTGTCATGTCTAGTTCCTTGTTTAAGATAGCTTGACTTTTCCTTGATCTCATCCTTAACCCTAATCCACATTATGTCCTATGAAAAACATTTCAAAAACTTGGGATAAGCATAAAAAGCTCTGTAAGGGATACACAAAGAAGTAAAACTATTGGTTTTTTTCAAAACAACAAGTAAACCATGAATACTTTAACATAAGTAATACTTTTCACCTTTATGAAGTAATAAATACTCTTCCCTAAATAAAATATCATTACTTACACTTTTGTAACCAAAATATTACCATAAAACCAATATAAAGAACACATAACATATAAAGGTAACTTGGGACATAAACATACATAAATGGAATAACCATATGGTCGACTTCCACACGTATCACTAAATGGAAGAGCCATACGGCTGACTTCCATACCCAATGCATTGGAGGTTATAATGTAACCACCCATCCTGGTATTCATGTAACCACCCATCGTTTGGTTTATCATGTAACCATCTGTCAAATGTCCAAGTACAATTATAAAATCATAAGACATAAAACAAACATAAAGGAAAGAAAACATTTCCACATTTTAATAAAAATATATCACTTAAATATATTGGCATAAAAAATCCATTATCAAAACCATTTTCAATTCCAAAATACATAAAAGAGTATAGGGTATTTATTTTCTTTTAAAAAACATTACAGCTTATTGAGGAAGCCAAAGATCAAATAATACTCGTGGTGGAAAAAAAGGTTTTTGTCACTGCTTATGTTAAAAGAAACATTCATTTTTTTCATTTAGTAAAATGATTTATTGAAAAATATTCCCTTTGAAAATTCAAGGGTGTTTATATAGAAAATAAAATAATGTCGTGTATTAAAACAAAATATGCCTCAATGAAAGGAGATTGAGACGAAGTCCCTTACCTCGTGTCTGACTTGACTTGATCGTTCTTTAATCTCCTAAATAAAAAAATACAGTTAATTTCTACTTTCTTAAGAACCTTTTTAATGTTTATAATTCCTTTTATATCACTTATTACCATCTTATAAACATTATGTAATCATTTAAGTTAATAACGTTCATTTTGTCCATATTTGGTACATGAGTCAAAAATGAACACCTTATATTTACAAGTTGTCCATGTGGTCAAAGGTTTTTTATATAAAAAATTATATTCATGATTTGTATATCATATATATCATATATATCCATCATATAGATTTATTTATAATAGTATATAACATTTAGAGGTAAGAAATTAAATTCACCGTTCATGGAGATGGTAAGCCGTACGTATGCATGAACGCTACTTCCATTTCTATTTCATATTTAATGGAATTAAAAAATAATGATACTTAGTAGTATTATAATTACAGTATTGTATCATATATAATATCATTAAATATATCCTTTATACAAACCACATATGGTATGAACGAGTCATATCACTTTGAGGGGGCAGTAGTCCGCACTTCCTCTAATGAGATTATCGCGTTTACCTATAATGGAAACCATAAAGGCATGCTATAAATGGAAATTACAGAGGCATAAAGAAAACATAAAAATAATATATATCATATATAAATACATTTCAATCATAATATCCACCATGAGAGGCAGTTGGAGATCTTTGAACAATCATCGTTTCATGAGGCGTTAGTTTTCCATCCATAGAAACATTATGTTCTTCATCCATTAGATGGAGGTGTGTGTAAGTGTAGTTAAAATAATTCTCATAACAATATCCTAGTATATTGAGGATACTGGTGTTGTTACAAAAGAAATGAATAAAAAGAGTTTAGGGGTTGGAGAAGTAAAATAAAAGAAAATAATTTATGAGAAATCGTAACCTTTAATTTGGGTAACTTTCTTTGGTTTGAACCAAAAGGACTTATTCAAGTGCCTTATGCCTAAAGTAAGTATTCTAGGAGGAGTAGATTGATGTATGGAGCTTAATTGAGAAGAGTTTGGATGATCTAAATGGCTTGAGAGGTGTGATTAATTGGTTGGAAGTGGTCTCCTTTTATAAGGGATAGGAGGGGCTCTTTAGGAAAGTGTGAAAACATTATTTTATTATAAACATATCTTCGGTTTAAAAAGGTCAAAAAATCATTAAAGATGAATATAAGATGACTTATGGTCGATTTAAAATCATCTAATCAGAATTGGACATGTTTTGGATAATATTTTCATCCTTATAATCTTATTTATTTTAATCATTTATTAATGAGGTAAATACTGCATCATTATTGTGTAATAAATAATTTAATTTATTCAATTTCTAAAAATTATTAAAAAAATATCAGGTATTAAATCTTTTTAGCTTTACAATGAATATTTATATTCAAAAATATGACTTATATTACACCATATAAAATTTAATTACTAAAAGCTTTTTCTTAATGTCAATTTTGTCTTTACATTAAATTAATTAATCTAAAGTGTCATTATCTTTCATAAGTGGCTCCATGGGGTCCCAAAATCGACCCAAATATGCCCATGGTCAGCTATGACTCATCCAATAAGGTTTGGACAAGTTTTACGGTAATTTTGAATTATTATAATATTCTTTTTACCTTGAGTTACCTTATTTACCTTTAACCACTGTAAATAAAAGTCAAAAGTTACTATTCACAAAAAAAAATATTTTCATCTTATTGAACCACATTTTACTAACTAATAACAACCGTGTATGTCGGATTTTCAAAATTCAATTTACAAAAGTGGTAAAATTTCATTTAAATGAAAAGGTTAGTTTTTTTAACTACTACTAAGTGGTTTCACTATTCATCAAAAATTGAAGTTTTTCAGAAATATACCAAAAATTCAGCCTAACCTATATTTAATATTCCAAATTCAAAAATGATGTTTATTTTTCCAAATTTAAAACATAAAAGTGTCATTAATTAAATTTAAAATTAATTCTCGTTGTTAAAACAAATAGCGTGTTTTAAGAAACAATAACTATCAAAAGATTGACATTTGTTTATGTCCAATTTCAAAGTGAAATTAATTCCAATGACCAAAATTAGATTAAATGGTAAAAATATATTCGAATTACACTTTAAAACCAATTTAAAAGATAATATAACTATATAAATAAATTATTTTAATAAATAGTTTTGAATTAAAATACAATATTTTCATTATTCATTAAAAGTGAACTTTTTCGAAAAAATTCAAAATATTTACACAAAGTAAATTTTGATGTCCCCGTTCTAAAGAAGGATTTTATTTGGTTAATTAGAATGTATTAACGTAAAAAAACTAGATTTAAAGAGGTTTCTCCATTAAAAGGCGATAAATCGGCCTTTTAATGTAAATTATGCTTAAAATTAGATTCATTCACATTTTAAGCCTCTAACTTTTTATTGGATAATTGTAAATACATTTAACAATCATGTATAATCATATTGTAGTTTTTTTTTTTGTTCATTCCATCCAATACAATGGCTAGGAGTTAACTACCATTTAAAATAATAATATTATATTATTAGTGTGAAACGTAAGATTTCAAAGAAACCTGTCGTTCCGTATCAGGTACGCTATCGAACATAGAAACCCATTTAAAGTAAAATTAATATTTAATTCACAAATATTAATAAATATGAAAATCTCTTATTATTCATTTACTTGGGATGTTACATCCTTCCCCCTTTTGGAAATTTCTTCGTCGCAATTTTTATTCACTTATCAAAATAAGTGGGGGTATTTTTTCCTCATAGCATTTTCAGATTCCCACATTGCCTCTTCAACCATATGGTTTTCCACAAAACCTTTACCTGGTGAATTACCTTATTCTGAAACACTTGATCTCTACGGTGAAGAATCTGAACTGGTTGTTCTTCATAAGAGAGATTCTCTTCCAGCTGAACTACCTCTGGGCTCAAAACATGAGATGGATCTGGCATATACTTTCTCAACATCAAAACATGAAAAACATTGTGTACCTGGGACAAACTTGGAGGTAAATCCAATTTTTATGCAACTGATCCAACTTTATCAAGAATTTCATAAGGTCCAATGAACCTCGGACTCAACTTTCCTTTCTTACCAAAACGCATCACACTTTTCCATGGAGAATCTTTGAGAAAGACACAATCACCTATCTCAAAAGAAAGATCCTTCCTCCAGTTATCTGTATAACTTTTTTGTCTGCTCTGAGCTGTTCTCATGTGCTTCTGAATCAGCTGAACTTTCTCTTCCATCTCTTCTACCAATTCTGGTCCCATCAGCTTCCTTTCACCTACTTCATCCCAAAAATCTGGAGTTCGAAAACACTGTCCATATAATGCCTTAAATGGAGCCATCCGTATACTAGAATGAAAACTGTTATTATATGAAAATTCAACCAAAGAAAGATGTTGGTCCCAACATCCCTGATAATCCATCAAGCAAGCACATAACATATACTCCAATGTCTAAATTGTTCATTCTAATTACCCATCTGATTGAGGATGAAAAGTTGTACTAAAATTTAATTCAGTACCCAACGAATTATGAAGGCCTTTGCAAAAGTTAGAAGTAAACCTGGGATCACGATCATATAAAATGGAGATGGGAACTCCATGCAACCTGACTATCTCTTCAACATACAATATAGAAAGTTGATCTAGAGGCAATGTATCTCGAATAGGAAGTAAATGAGAATATTTAGTCAATCGATCAATTATAACCCAGATTTCATTATTAACTTGAGATGTCTTTGTTAATCCCACAACGAAGTCCATGGATGTATTTTCCCATTTCCACTCTGGCACCGGTAGAGGCTGAAGCATCTCTTTCGGTAACTTCCACTCTACTTTAACCTATTGACAAGTCAAACACTACATAGTAAAATTACCAATATCTCTTTTCATTCCATCCCACTAGTAATACTCACGAAGATCTCTTTACATCTTAGTACTTCTAGGATGAAATGAAAATGGGGAACTATGAGCTTCACATAACAACTCATTCTTCAACTGTGAATCACAAGGTACACATAATCTCTTTCCAAATCTAAAAACACAATCATTATCAATGTGAAATTCAGGAAACTTACCCTTCTGAACCAACTCTACCTTTTTCTGTAACTCACTGTCTTCTTTCTGTGCTTTCTTTATTCTGTCTGATAGAGATGATCTCACTGACACCTGATACAAAACAGAATAATTTCTTACACCAAAAACTTCTATGCAAAATTTCATCAAATCAAAAACCAAAGGATCTTGTTCCAAACATAGCATGGTTAATGAAGCATTACTTTTTCGACTCAAAGCATCAACCACTTTATTTGATTTTCCTGGATGGTAATGCATCATGCAATAATAATCCTTGATTAATTCTATCCATATCCTCTATCTCATGTTAAATTCTTTCTGAGTAAATATATACTTTAAACTTTTGTGGTCAGTATATATTTCACATTTTACTCCATACAAATGATACCTCCAAATTTTTAAAGCAAAAACATCAGCAGCTAATTCCAAATCATATGTAGGGTAATTTAACTCATGTGGTTTCAAATGACGTGAAGCATAACCAATTACCTGATCATTCTGCATTAGGACACAACCAAGTCCTTTCAATGAAGCAACAATGTAGATAACAAACTCACCATTTTTGGATGGAAGTTCCAAAACTGGAGCATTCACCAATCTCATTTTCAATTCCTGAAAACAATCATCACATTATTTTTTCCAAATAAACTTAACACCTTTTCGAGTTAACTTAATCATTAGAATAGATAACCGTGAAAAATTTTCAATGAACCTCCAGTAATAACCTGGAAAACCAAGAAAACTACGAATCTCGGTTATATTTTTGGGTCTTGGCCATTCTTCAATAAATTTTTTTTAGCAGGATCAATAATTATGCCATTTTTTGAAATAATGTGACCAAGGAAATAAATTTGTTACAACCAAAACTCACACTTTCTGAATTTCCCAAACAGTTTCTTTTCTTTTAAGGTTTGTAAGATGACCCTTAAATGACCTTCATGTTCTTCCTTACTTTTTGAATAAACCAAAATAGCATCAATGAACACAACCAAAAATCTATCCAAGAACTAACGGAAAATTCGATTTATAAGATCCATGAATACAGCAAGTGAATTGGTTAACCCAAAAGGCATAACTACAAATTTATAATGGCCATATCTTATACGAAATGCGGTCTTCGGAATGTCTTCTTCTTTTAATTTCAACTGATGGTACCCCAACCTCAAATAAATCTTCGAAAAATACTGATCTCCCTGGATCTGATCAATCAAATCATCGATATGAGGCAAAGGATACTTGTTCTTAATAGTAATGCTATTCAATGCTATATAATCAATGAAAAGTCTCATTGAACCATATTTATTTTTAACAAACAACATAGGAGAACCCAATGGTGATGTGCTAGGTCGAATGAAGCCTTTATCTAATAACTCCTGCAATTTCTTCTTTAACTCTAAAAGTTCAATTTGATTCATTCGATAAGGGGGTTTTGAAATTGGCTTAGCATCTAGAAATAAGTCAACAGTAAATTCAACTTCCCGATCAGGTATAATACCAGGAAAATCATTATAAAAAACATCAAGGTACTCATTTTCCATTGGAACATCATTAATCTGAAGAGTTACTTTATTTTCAACAATATGTGCAATGTAACATTCATTTCCATCTTTTACTAGTTTCTCAGCTTCTTGATAGGTTATCAAAAGCAAGGGTTAATTCTTGTACAAAAATGGAAAATATTTCTGAAAAGAAACCTCTTTAGATCTACAGTCAATCTTATCATGATAAAAAGAAATCCAATCCATGCCCAAAATAACATCAAACTGTACTAGAGGCAAAACAATAAGTTTTTCAGGTAGATTCTTTATGCACAAAAGGATAGGAATGTTCTTATGTTTTCTTTTTGTCTCAACATTTCCTCCAGGTGTTTTTACCATAATTTCTATATTCATATCTTGAGATTGAATTCCCAATTTTCTAGAAAACTTATAAGAAATGAAAGAGTGTGTAGACCCTGAATCAAGCAACACATTGGCATAATCTGAACAAACAAACACTATACCTGATACAACTTCATTTAATGGCCCAATATCTGCTGAAGTAGTTACAAAGGATTTCACCACCCCTTTCTGCTTGTAGTATGAGTACTTTCCCTCAGTTGAGTTCTTCTCTGGACACTCATTTTCATAATGACCCATTTCATTACACTTATAACATCTTACCGATGGCTTTTCATTTCCTGCTTTATCATCTTCCTTACAGTTACATGCAATATAACCAGACTTACCACACTGGAAGCACTTTCCAGACTTTGATAAACATTCTCTGGGATGATTTTTACCACACTTATCACTATATGGATATTTATTTTTCTTACCTCCAGGATTCTTTGATAAATTCTTCCCCTTTTCCTGCCAACTGGACCTCTTATTTTGTTGTTTTTCAAAGAACACCTGATCATCTGAAACCTCCATTTCCACCTTTTCCGCACATCGAACAAGTTTTTCATAACTTTTGAACTCATGAGAGGCTAAAGCTCTATGATATTGTGGCTTCAGTCCTGAGTAAAATTTATTTATCTTACTATCAAGATCTCGGATGAAATTTGGTGCATACCTTGCTATTCGAGTGAACTTTGCTTCATAAGCAGCCACTGAGTCATCCTCCTGCCTCAATTCTAAGAATTTTTTTTTCATCCTAAGACAAACCACCTTAGGAATATACTTCTCAAGAAACATACCTTTGAATTCATCCCAATCAAGAGCGTCAATCTCCTCACTATCCCTGATATTTATCACCATCGACCACCACTGATCATCTTCACCTTCAAAATGGTAAATAGTGAGACTAACCTTTTGATGTTATGAAAAACCCATGACATTGAAAATCTTTTCTAGTGCTTTAATCCACCCTTATACTAGCACCGGATCAGATGATCCTTTGAAAGATGGGGGATGTTGCCTCATGTAATGATTCACTACTAACATGTTCCTCTGTGGTTGATCTGGCTGATCTCGTACATGGATACCACCACCATTTATAGCCTAAGTCATTTGTGCCATCACTACAACAAACTGTTCAGTTCCGATTCCAACTATCTCAGGTAGCTGATTTGGAAGGTTGTCTTCCTCCTGATGTCGTCCCAACATAGCTGCCATGTTTCCTCTATGGAAAACCATTATGAATATAGAAATATATTAGACTAAGAAACATGGTAATCAGTAAATGCTATATGATTTCAATAATAACATAAATTACATTATGGATATTAATTTAACAATACCCTAACTCCTAAAGTTATCTAAACTGACCTCTGATACCAACTATAAGGACTTGGCCTTAAACATTACAAAATATTGAATTAAATGAATAATTCACATTGAGGTTCTTTTCAGGTTTAGAGTTTTAGAGAATTAGGACATAACTATTACATCTCAAAAGATTACAAAGTAGACACTTATACCCAGTATCCATTTTTTATAAAATAAAAACTCTTGAAAAAAAGATTCATGTCTAGTTCCATGTTTAAGACAGCATGAATTTTCTTTGATCTCGTCCTTGACCCAAATCCACATTATGTCCTATGAAAAACATTTCAAAAACTTGGGATGATCATAAAAAGCTCTATAAGGGATACACAAAGAAGAAAAACTATTAGTTTTTTTCAAAACAACAAGTAAACCATGAATACTTTAACATAAGTAATACTTTTCAACTTTATGAAGTAGTAAATACTCTTCACTGAATAAAAGATCATTACATACCCTTTTGTAACCAAAATATTTCCATAAAATCCATATAAAGAACATATAACATATAAAGGTAACTTGGGACATAAACATACATAAATGGAATAACCATACGGTCGACTTCCACACATATCACTAAATGGAATAGCCATACGGCCGACTTCCATAGCCAATGCATTGGAGGTTATAATGTAACCACCCGTCCTGGTATTCATGGCACCACCCTTCATTTGGTTTATCATGTAACCACCTGTCAAATGTCCAAGTACCATTATAAATTCATAAGACCTAAAACAAATATAAAGGAAAGAAACAATTTCCACATTTCAGTCAAAATATATCACTTAAATATATTGACATAAAAAATACATTATCAAAACCATTTTCAATACCAAAATACATAAAATAGTATATTGTATTTATTTTCATTTAAAAAACATTACGGATTGTTGAGGAAGCCAAAGATCAAATAATACTCACGACGGTGGAAAAAGTCATTGTCACCACTTATGTTAAAAGAAACATTCCTTTTTGTTGTTTATTAAAACGCTTAGTACAAAAAGATTCCCTTTGAAAAGTCAAGGGTGTTTATACAGCATATAAAAGAATCTTGTGTATTAAAACAAAATATGCCTCAATGAAAGGATATTGAGACGAAGTCCCTTACCTCATGTCTGACTTGACTCAATCATTCTTTATTCTCCTGAATAATAAACTAAAGTTAATTTCTACTTTCTTAAGAACCTTATTAAATTTTATAATTCTTTTTATATCACTTATTACCATGTTATATACATTATGTAATCATTGAAGTTAATAATGTTCATTTTGTTGATATTTGGTACCTGAGTCAAAAATGAACACCTTATATTTACAAGTTGTCCATGTGGTCAAAGGTTCATTATATCCAAAATGATATTCATGATTTTTATATCATATATATCATATATATCCAGTATATACATGTATTTATAATATTACATAACATTTAGAGGTAAGAAAAAAATGCACCATTCATGGAGACGGTAAGTCGTACGAACGCATGAATGCTACTTACATTTCTATTTCACATTTAATGGAATTAAAACATAATGATACATAGTAGTATTATAATTCCAGTATTGTATCATATATAATATCATTAAATCTATCCTTTATACGTACCACATTTGGTATGAACGAGTCATATCACTTTGAGGGGGGCGGTAGTCCGCACTTCCTCTAATGAGATTATCGCGTTTACCCATAATGGAAACCATAAAGGCATGTTATAAATAGAAATTACAGAATAATAAAGAAAAAATAAAAAAAAATATTTTATATATAAATATAGTTCCATCATAATGGCCACCATGAGAGGCGGTTTGAGATATTTGAACAATCATCATTTCGTGAGGCGTTAGTTTTTCATCCACAAAAACATTATATTATTCATATATTATATGGAGGTGTGTATAAGTGTAGTTAGAATCCTTCTCATAACAACATCCTAGTATATTGATGATACTGTTTTTTTACAAAATAAAGGAATAAAAAGAGTATAGGGGTTAGAGAAGTAAAATAAAAGAAAACAATTTAAGAGAATTCGTTACCTTTAATTTGGGTAACTTCCTTTGGTTTGAACCAAAAGGACTTCTTGAAGTGTATTCTGCCTAAGTTAAGGCTTCTAGGAGGAGTATAGGGATGTAGGGAGCTTAATTGGGAAGAGGGTTGACGATACAAATGGCTTGAGAGGTGTGAGGAATTGGTTTGAAGTGGTCTTCTTTTATAAGGGAGAGGAGGGGCTCTTTAGGAAAGTGTAAAAACATTATTTTATTATAAACATATCTTCGGTTTCAAAAGGTCCAAAAATCATTAAAGATGAGTATAAGAAGACTCATGGTAAAAATAAAATCATAAAATAAGAATTGGACATGTTTTGTATAATATTTTAATCATTATAATCTTATTTATTTAAATCATTTATTAATGAGGTAAATACTACATCATTATTGTGTCATAAATAATTTTATTTATTAGATGTCTAAAAATTATAAAAAAATTATATCATGTATTAAATAGTTTTATCTTTCTAATGAATATTTATAGTCTAAAATATGACTTACATAACACCATATAAAAATTAATTACTAAAATATTTTTGTTAATGTCGATTTTGTCTTTACATTAAATTAATTAATTTAAAGTGTCATTATCTTTCATAAATGCCTCCATGGGGTCCCAAAATCGACCCAAAGAAGCCCATGGACGGACATGACTCATCCAATAAGGTTTGTACAAGTTTTATGGTAATTTGGAATTATTATAATATTATTTTCACCTCGAATTACCCTATTTACCTTTAATTGCAGTAAATAAAAGTCAAAATTTACTATTCACCAAAAAATATTTTCATCTTATTGAACCACATTTTACTAACTAATAACAACCATGTATGTCAGATTTTCGAAATTCAATTCAAATAAGTGGTAAATTTTCATTTAAATGAAAAAGTCAGTTTTTAACTACTACTAAGTGATTTCACTATTCATCAAAAATTGAAGTTTTTCAGAAAAATACCACAAATTCAGATTAAGATATATTTGATATTATGAATTCAAAAATGATGTTTATTTTTTCAACTTCAAAACATAAAAGTTTCATTAATTAATTTTAAAATTAATTCCCGTTGTTAAAACAAATAGCATGTTTTAAGAAACAATAACTATCAAAATATTGACACTTGTTTATGTCCAATTTCAAAGTGAAATTAATTCCAATGACCAAAATTGCATTAAATGGTAAAAATATATTCTAATTAAAATTTAAAACCAATTAAAAAGATAATCTAACCATATAAATAAATTATATTAAAACATAGTTTTGAATTAAAATACAATATTTTCACTAGTCATTAAAAAATAAACTTTATCGGAAAAATTCCAAAAATTTACACAAAGTAAATTTTGATGTCCTTATTCTAAATATGGATTTTATTTGGTCGATTATAATGTATTAAAGTAACCTAAACTATATTTAATGAGGTTTCTCCATTAAAAGGCGATAAATCGGCCTTTTAAGGTAAATTATGCTTAAAATTAGATTCATTCACATTTTAAGCCTCTAACTTTTTATTGGATAATTGTAAATACATTTAACATTCATATATAATAATATTGTAGTTTGTTTTTTTCATTCCATCCAATACAACAGCTAGGAGTTAACTACCGTTTAAAATAGTAATATTATATTATAAGTGTGCAACGTAAGATTTCAAAGAAACCCGTCGTTGCATATCGGGTACACTATCGAACATAGCAACCCATTTAAAGTAAAATTCATATTTAATTCAAAAATATTAATAAATATGAAAATATCTTATTCTTCATTTACCTGGGATGTTACAGTGTGTGTGTCCATGACACGGCCAGCACACGGCCTCAAGCAGCAACGAAGTACACGGCGTGTACTCATAAAGTACACAGTGTGTACTTCAAAAATTTTCAGAAACTTCTCTTTTCTCAAAAACTCAAAAAAAAGGGGAAAACATACCTAAAAAAGGTATGGGTTCTTACACCACCAGCCACCATTCCTGGTCACCTTTCCAAAATCCTACACTGTCTGCCTCGCACGACACACCTCTTCCGTACAGGATCCAACCACTACAGGCCACTGACCGGACCATTTTCCTTGCCTCTCTAGGACCAGCACCAGTTGACCCACATGGACTGCCTCCTACTTCCAATAATCGTGAAACCTCTAATCCAACTCGAAATGAAGAAACGAATGTATATCTTGATTCCTTGGTCCCAAATCAACGCATACCAACACCCCTCTCGATGATTCGTTGTTATTTCGATGCATCAAAGTGTAGATGAAGAAGAACGCATGAAGAATAGAGGAAATGAGGGATCAATTTATGATTGTATTAGTTCAACCATATTTATTGAGGATCAATAATGAAAACATCAATAACGAACAAAATTTAAGATTCAAGAATATCAATCTGGGATATGGAATAGAAAAGAAATATCCATACCTAGATTGGGTCCTTTCGTCATCAGTGAACATGCTCAATAATGATTGATGTGTTTACCGGGCTCTGATCTACTCAGATATGTAGCAC
This sequence comes from Viscum album, assembly GCA_963277665.1. Lineage (NCBI taxonomy): Eukaryota > Viridiplantae > Streptophyta > Magnoliopsida > Santalales > Viscaceae > Viscum > Viscum album. The sequence continues at coordinate 1,058,307,335 of OY728120.1, read as the reverse complement.
CATCACATTCTTCCAAGGATTCGATGTTGAATACCTAAAGGGTAGAAAGTAGAGAGATTCACCGGTGGTGGGAGGTTTATGAGGAAACCCTAATCGAAACCTCATAACGACCTATTTATATTAGGTCAAGCAACTGCTTAACTGCACCCACCAATAGTTATAGAATCTAAACATCCAGTTCCCTCTCACTTTAGGTCGCATTTAGGTGAAACATACATTTAGAACTCAATGGTGGTCTCAGATTTCCAATCCAAATCCTTTTTTAAGTGTTATTCGAGACAACATCCAAAATAAAATAATTTTATATAATAATTTTATTTATGGATATGTCCTCGGTCACTTATTCTACAGAAGAATCATGTTGACAAAAGTTATGCCTTTCTTATGGTAAACGCCATGTTCTGGAATCAACTGTGCCCTCAGATTTATGATATGGTCTTCCATTTAGGATATATTTCATTATTTCTGAAATCATTGTATGAGTGTATTAAAAATATATTTAATATTTTTATAGAATTAATTCTAGGCACACCGGGCCTCATAATCATGCGTCATCTCAGTACCTAGCTCCAAAAATATTCCTAAAAATATTCTAAAGACTTGCAGGTAAAACGAGTGCCTCTATAACTAACAAAAAATTATCCTCTATATCCTTTCAAAAAATATAATTTTTTATTCTTGTATATAAATACTATTGTTTAAAATGATTAATAAAATTTTAATAAATTAGAGAAGTTAAATTTAAGGGCTTTCAAATAAAAAATTAATTTCTAGGTTTTTGAATTATAATTTTTATGAACATAAAAGATAAATTAATTTGGATTTATAAAGAATAATAATAATTATATAATTTATAGTCAAATTTCATTATAAAATGTTACAATTTTCTCATAATTGAAAAAAAAATCAAAATCCATATTTAGATAAATTAAAAATTACGATTTTTTTTCAAATGACTAAAATTTTAAAAAATTATTAACATAAACTAATATTTCATTTTTGAATCAGAATAATTTTATTTTTTTATAAATAAAAATTTTTATTTCACACATTATGTATTTTTTGAACTGAAAACTTATGATATTTTTTATAAATATAAAAACTTATTTATCATGGTATCAAAATAATTTTTATTATTTCAAAATTTTCTTCACAACATTAAAAACAATTTTCTCTCTCATTCTCTAATATTAATGCACGAAAAAAATTCCAAATGTCATCGTCTAACACCATTACCATGTGATCCCATATTTTGGGGAACTAATGAAGATTAATTCATCCAACCATGTTTAGTTTTTAATTTATTTATTTAATTAATTTAATTTAAATTATTTCATTCTCAACTTCTAATTCTAGATATATATATATCCTATATAATTATATATTCTGATATATTTATAAAATTGTTACAAGGTATATATATTTATACACATGTATATATATTATATATATATAACACTTCATAAAAACATTTTGATATTATAAAAATGTTATTTATATATATATATATATTATGTTACACTTAACAAATATGAAAACATAATAAATAAATTTGAAATTTTTTCAAACCATGTATAATATACTTCACTTAGCTAAAATGTTGAGAACCCAAATTAAGCCAGATAAATTTATAGAATTAACTAAAATAAACTTGAACATTTATAACCCACTAAAACTAGGAGGAAACATATCGAGACTCACTAAACATCAGATAAATTACTATGGAAAGGTTCAGATGAATCTAGACTCCTTACATCAGATACCACTCAAAAGATTCATGACCATGAGAATAAACAAAAAACCCAAAAATTATCAAGAACCAAAAATAAATTATAACACTCTACTAGATACCTCTCCAAAGTCTCTCTATATCCACTAACAATTTCCCATGGAAGATACCTCTTTAACCAGATACTAGCTATTAATAAAAACTATAAAACCTTAAGGAGATGAACGTTATAAATGTTCTCCAATTTGAATAAACATTTTGGAATCATTTAAAATAAATTAAAATATAATCCTTTTAAAAAAATAAAATATTTAGTATACTTTCCAATAATTTATTAAAGGGAAAAACACACCCTTTTCAAAATTAATTTTTTGTGTAAGATTTAATAACTCTCTCAATTATGACTATTTCTTGAATACCATAGCTTAAAAATTACATGTATCTGGGATAAATCAATGATTTTAAATAAATATCATTTTAATACATTGAAGTACCATAGTGATTTCCAATTTTAAGGATGTTCCAAAAATAATCACATCTTTAAAAATCAATAAGTCCTCATTTAGAAAAAACAAATTAAACTAGTTTGTAGTAATTTATTATTGTATTTTATTTTGAAGGTGTATAGGAATAAATATATGACACACTTCACTCTTAATCTATTTACATTGAAGAATAATAGACTTTATGATCTTGATATTACTCATATAGACAATACCAAAATGAAAATAATGAGAATATAATAATGAACCTGATTTAGAACATGCTGCTTCTCCCATGTTGTGTCATTCTTTTCTTCTAATAAGTATCAAGGAAATAAAAAAGTTTAGAACCAATTTATCATAAATCATATCAAGAGTAAAAATATATTCAAAATATTATAATCAACCTCATGATTGGGTTTCCAATTTTAAATCATTGAAATGCTTTCTATTTATGGGTATATTCCAGAAAAAAATTTAGAATCAACATAAAATTTCATGAAACCTCACTAATTAAATCAAAGCATTAAAGCTTTAAAATATTAATTTTTTATAAATAATAAGACATTAGGTATAGGACATAGGGATATTAGTTAAAGGTAAGAAATAGTGGTTATCAATATTCCATCAATATCTTACCACCTTGACTTCCTTCCATCACATTTATATATTATACGCTTTCTCCAACATCAACCAAAAATATTAACAATGGATATTTAATCCAATAATGTTTTAATTTTAATTAATAGATCAATAACCAAATATTCATACTATACTAAATAATAATTGAAATAAATCATAATAAATAATTCAAACTAACAATGAATGTTATTTTAATACTAATCAAAGATTAATGTAACAAGAAATAGAAATTATCACCTTTTCCAAGACCAAAGCCCATAACACTGGCACATGAGAAGTGATAAAGAATAGAATAATGGAAAACATGTAATGATACCTCCCCCATAAAAAATTTCACCACAACAGACCCAATATGAGTCATAAAATTCATATGAAAAATAGAAATCCCTTCCCTCAAACCAAACATGGGTATGAGAGAAGAGTTAGGTAGTAAAAAAATAAATAAATGATAACCCCGCCCTTAGACTAAATCATATGTACCATTCTTGAGGAGAGAAGGATGACATACTATCTCCGAAGGCAATTCTTGTGTAGGTTTTCAAATAATGTTTTATGAAATACAAAAATCACGGAGAAAATGATTCAATGGGTGGGTTCTAATAAAGTGAATGAGGAGGTTTACTTTCACTCATTCTAAAGGGATAAAAATTAAAGAATAATGATAATATCAGTTATACACTTTAATGAGATAGCATTCAAATAGTTTCAGGTTGAATAATGTAATTTTGAAAGATCATAACACATCAAAAGGAGAACTATGATATTCCAAAAAATATGGAAATAATATCATTCTGACAAGATTCCTTAACAATAGATGGAAGAAAATTAGCCTGAAGCTGATCTCAAAACACACCCTATAATATATTTGAATCCTCATAATCCTTGAAGAACAACAACCACCATAGTGAAGATTCCCTAAAAACATCATGAAAACTAATAAAAACTGAGTGCTTATTATGAGAACAAATTAGTTTTAAGGGTAACACCACATACTCTAGCCAATCCTCTATCTCAAAATCTGAAATAGATCACTCATAAATCTAAATAATATGGAACTAAAACTCTCAAAGTGTAACCTTTATTGAACACCACTACAATATGATCTACTAGAACATTTTTCTTAATGTATTTGGAAAAAAACCTAACAAGTTATTAAAAATTCATATTTATCTAAACAATAACAAATGTTACAAAATATAAAATGTGGATTAAGGTTTTTATAATATTAATTAATTAATTAAATTTTAACCTAATTAACATTGTCTACCATATTAAAAAAATATGTTCAAACAATCATGATTCAAGATTATCATATATGGTATCTACCCAGCAAAAAACATCACATAGATTAGTAAATTAAACATGAATGTCCTTAAATTGGATCATAGGGGATCTTAAATACATATTTCCTAGCTATTATCCTTTTCATATGTCATGTAATATGTTTAGATGATGTCATTTCCCTATCATCCCATAAAAACCTCACGAACACCTAACTATGAACTCCATCCTATCTATAAAACAAAATTAGTGTTACTACTATATCATGACCCACCCCCATTGGTACACCTCTTGGGACAATAGTGATGGTGAGATGTGAACCCTTGAATATCATCTCCAATAAACCACATGTTGGTGGATAGCCCTGAGGGTATAAACACACATATATGGGAGTAATTTCCATGAATATTAGTCTAGCGATAAGAGGTAATATTAAATCCACCAACCAACACCATATCATAAATAATACATTGTATTATAGAACATGATAGACCTAATAACCAATTGAAATTAAATAAAATATTGATATAACAAGAACAACTGAATTACCAAAAAATATCCTCAGTAAGAACCACAAAACCAGTACCAAAAATAAATATATCCTTAAAATTTTAATACCTATATAAAACTCTACCCATATCCTATAGAACTAAAATAATTTTTATATATATGTGGTGAGAATATCATATATACTCAATAGGTTCCTCCCTTAAACCCCTCACAAAAAAAAGTTATAGAACCATGCTAAATCTTAGAGAATAAATAAATGAAACCAACTCATCACCTAATCAGATAAACTAATTTTCCAATCCCACTATGATTTAATCACCAAATGATGTAAAAAATGTGGTAACAATATATCAACTATTTATATAATAAGGTTTTATTGCTACCACATCCCCATGAATTCAATTTCCCTAAACCCAAGCAATTGATGTCTTGGTGCTCCCATCTCCCTCTAAGTCATCATGTCCAATTGGGGAATCACATCACAAACATTATATATTGAATCCAATGTATCCCAACATAATGACATCATCATCATGACTTTTATACATTATGTAGCTATACATCATATCTCATAACTAGGTTTTAAGTCTGAAATCATTAACAACTAGCGTACACTGCATTATAGATTAATCAATTACGTCCCATGAAATATTAAACATATAATAGCCACTACCACAACAACTGGGTACAAGTATATGCTATAATTTCAAACCTCCATAGTGTTTATATAAAAGTAAATTAAAAAATAGATACAACACAACCCATATGTATACATACTATATAATAGTAATCCACCACTGCTAAAACTCCCTACGATTGTACAAAATATTTTCCATTGAAACTTCATATTTTTGAGATTTTGTTTTACATGAAACATTGATCCAAAATGAAATGAAGGAAATTATATAGCTATTAAAATATATCTTTAGAATTGGTGGGTAAAATAGATATATCATATTTATGAAATATTAATAGAAATAAAATATATTCAATTATTAATTTTTTGGAATTAATAAAACTCAGTTAGTATTGCTAAATAACTAATAAATTTAATTTATACATTAAAATGTAACCTTTCTAAAAATTAAATATTTATATAATTTATTTTATAAATCAAAATATATTATGAATAAATATATTATTTTCATGAATAATATTTAAACACCAATTTTATTGGTAATTGATAGGAAACAATAATAAGAATAATTAAGATTTTGAAATGTTATTTTCTAATGAAAACATTTTTTGTAAAATTTTATGTTTTTTATTTTACAGATAAATACCAAAATAAAATAATTCTAATTTGAAAAAATAAACATATTTTTTATATAGACGTTCAATATTATCTTAATTTGAATTTTTTTAATTTTTCTATACTCTTTAATTTTTTGGTGAACAATGAAAAATAATGTTTTTACCTAAAAGGTAATTTGTATAACATTTTAAAATGATAATGTTGAAATATAAGTTTAGAAGACATTAAATATTTATTTAATGAATAAATATATCAATTTTAAAATATTATGTTTAATTTTTAAAATGTAGCACTAACTGTCACGACCCGTCCTCGGGGCCCATGCCGTGACTACCCCAAGCCCGCCTTCCATAGGCCAGGGGATGGAGACTAGCATCAAGGTGTAATTCCCGGTAAAAAGGGAAGGCATTGCCTTTGTAAAGTAAACAAACACCATAGGGAAAGCAAGCAGAAGTAAACACTAAGTAAAAACTGGGTAAAACAGTAAGTGCAAAAAAGTAAGTGGGCCAGAATACAAACTCAAACTGAAAGTAAAGTACAACTGAAAAAGGGAGTACAACAACTGAAAAGTAAATCCATAGCCTCGAGCCATCCACTAGAAGTCCCACCTGAAGGGTGGGTACAGATATCCTCCACAGCTCCTCGGGTCCAGCCGTCCGCTCCGAGTACGCCCCGCCCTGGGGTCCACCTCCAGGTATCGACTGCTCCGCAAGCCTAAACCACGATCAACGATGTCTGTCGTTGGCAACCAACACAACGTAGTGCGGGAATAGCCCGTAGAGGGTTGAGTATAAGCTACTCAGTAGGGACCTCGAGACCCCGAAGGTCTCCCAGAATCCACAAAGGATAATCCACAAAGGAAAGATACAAAAACGAAGTAACATTCGACACTTCTTAGGTATATGCCCATACATATACCTAAGTCATCAATTCTCGTTCGGCTCCAACATCCGAGCCCAAGTACAACCCAGTCCACACAGGAAAACACAACCCATTCCACACCGGAAATAAAAACGTAATCCACATAGGATTTAAAGTCAAACTTATCGAAGATAAGGATTGAAAGTCAAGATTCAGCTCACACAGGTATACTTCTTCGTAAGACGATAGAGATGATCAGATATTGCTACTAATTCCTCTAAGTCGTCGGACCCACACAGGATCGATAGGTACTAACCCCCGCAATGACCCATAAAGGATCGATAGATAACTAACCCCCGTAATGACCCACAATGGATCGATAGGTAACTAACCTCCGCAATGACCCACACAGGATCGGACCCACACAGGATCTGTAAGCGCTGGCCCACACAGGACTGCTGAGCACTGACCCACACATGATATGACCCACATAGGATCGGTATCACTGATCCACATAGGATCGCTGAGTGTTGTAGTCGTCTTCGTCGAATCCACGGAGGATTTCTGCACAGTCGTCATCGTCGTCACAGTCACAGCCAGCCCTAGGGTTCTCGCACACAGCAAGCTTGTTCGGGAGGGTCTGCTCCATGAGCCGAAGGGCTGATACATAAAATGACACATAGTCCGGAGTTGATGTATCCAAAAGTTCTGTATCGTCAACAGAAACTCAACGTCACAGACATCGCATCATTCGGACGCCCGGTCTGAGAGTTATTGGCTTTTTCGTTCCAGGGCTCCGGTTGGTTTTTAAGTCAAAACCAACTCGACCATACTCCAACTACGTCCAAACCTTGAGTGGAGTAATCCAAAAGGTCCGTCTCACTAAGAGGAATCCAACAATGTCGATGGCACGTCAATCGGACGTCCAGAGCTCAAGTTATAAGCGTTTCCGCTCTGAGGGCCCGGTTGGTTTCGTGTATGATCCAACCCGTCTGAACCCAAAGTACTCTGAAACCTTTATTGTAATATACTGAAACAACCGTCTCGATCCAAGTATCGCTACGGAACTGACGGTGCATCGATCGGAGGTCCGTAGCCCATGTTATGGGTAACAGACCGAAAAAGTCCGTTATTTAGGGGGTTCGGGCCCGGTCCGACCCGGTACCCCCTGGGTCGGCCCGAACCGGGTCGACCCAACACGGGTCCAGGTCTGGCCCTCTTGGGCGCAGCCCAGCCCAGGTGGCACGGCCCGGCCCGGCCTGGGCGCGGTCCGGTCGGGCGGCTCGGCCTGGGCAGCCGGCCCGGTGCGCTGGCGCCAGCCAGGTGGCTCGGTCATTCGGCCGAGCGGATGGGAGGGGCGCCTGCCCCCCGTTTTGTAAACTTATCCTCCATTATGGTGCCGCTCATGCTGGCCAGCATGGGGTCATAACCCCCGACTCTTCCCCTGTCCGGCCGTCCCCCTCCGGCCGGCCGTCTATTGCCGCCACGGGACAGGCAAGGGCCGGTCCCCCTGCTCTGACGTCGGCGGCCCGGAACTGGCCGCCGGTTCCCCTGCTCCACTGTGGCTTATGGTCGCGGCCTTGGTTCTTCTAGCATGGCGCGACAGCACCGTGCCCCTCTGTCGCGGCTTCGCTCCGGCCGCGGTGTCTTCGGGTTTTTCTGGTGCGGTGCGACGGCACCGCGCATCCTTGACGCTCGATCCCGCGTGGTGCGACGGCACCGCTTCACTTTCCTTTGAACCGCAACAACACAAAAATAATAAGGGAGGAGGGTCGGTCATGTTTGTGCGGTCCGGACCCCTCCCGCTAAACGATATCAAGCGGTCCAATTGAACGAGGATAGATGACGGAAGAATTCACGAATAAAAAACACATAAAACCCCTACCTCGTCGAATTCGTTGAGCGAGTGTTCGTCGCGGAAATAACCTTCGCGGAAGAAGACGTCATGGAAGGAGAGAGTCATGTCGCGGAGAAATGATTCGTCGGTGTTGCGTCGTCGATCTCTAAGGAATCTGGCGTTCTTCGCGTTCTTCATGTTCTTCGTTGAAGAATAAGAAGAAGTTCTTCAAGCTCCTCAACTTTTCTCCAAATACTCACACAACAAGATTCCAACCAAAATAAAATAAGTTCATCACTTATTTTATTAACATAACATAAGCATTTGAATTTCAAAAGTTGAATTAATTCCCTCAATTAATTAACTCAACCTGAATTAATAAATTTAAGGGTTATGGAAGGTTAGGGAAGATGAAGGGGTGGGGTTCGTGTGGGCCCCACCACTCTCATAACCTCCCATGGGAAGTTGGGTGGTTACACCAACTTCCACTCAAAGGATAAACAACTTAAATGAAATAAAAATTGTAACTCAATTTCTATTTTATCTTCCAAAATTTTTTAACAACTCCTCCTGTGAAAACGAAACTCTGAAAAAGGTGTTCCTAAGCAAATACCAGCGCTGCGAATTCATAGGTGCCCTCGGAATTCGATTTCGAGCACCGGTTCAAAAGTTAGAAAAAACCGCTCGTTCGTTCACTGAACGTACCCGAGCTAAACTTAGGATTAATATTCCAGGCACACCGGACCTCGGAATCAGGTGCCTTCAGAAACTGTGTTCTTGTAAAATCCCAAAGAAAATTAAGAAAAAAAATTCACTTGAATTTTACAGGTCTTTACATTACTCCCACCTCAGGGCTTTACGTCCCCATAAAGATACATCAAAAACTAGGGGAACAAATGTGGTTACTGGGAACGCATCTGAGCCTCCCTCTCCCAAGTGCTCTCCTGGAGGTTCTCATGCTGCCATCTGATGCGCACTAGAGGAATCGACTGTCCACGTAGGACCTGCTCCTGTCGATCCTCGATCTCCAATGGGACCTCCGCAAAAGTTGACCCATCATCAATGTCCAGCTCCCCATGGTCAACGATATGCGTCGGGCCGTGCACGTATCTCCTCAGCTGAGATACGTGGAATACGTCGGGCACTCGATGCAATTGAGGTGGTAGAGCCAGGCGATAAGCCACCTCGCCAATCCTGCTGAGGACCTGGAATGGTTTGATGAAGCGTGGAGACATCTTGCCGCCTTGGCCAAATCTCCGTATACCACGTCGAGGTGAGACCCTCAATAAGATGTGGTCACCATCCTCGAACTCCAGTGGCCTCTGCCTCCAGTCATCATAAGACTTCTGTCAGCTATGATCTGTCCTCATCTGCTCCTAGATGACCTAGAACTTCTCTGTCGTGGCCTGGACCATCTATGGTCCCACAAGTGCTGACTACCCAGGGTCTGTCTAGCACAGAGGTGACCTGCAAGGTCAGCCGTACAACGCCTCGTATGGTGCCATCCCGATGGTGGAGTGGTAGTTGTTGTTGTACGCGAACTCCACCAAGGTTAGGTGGTCCTCCCAGCTGCGACCAAAGTCAAGGACACATGAGTGGAGCATGTCCTTGAGAGTCTGAATGGTCCTATCTGTCTGACCATCTGTCTGAGGGTGAAAGGAAGTACTCAGACGTATTTGCGTCTCGAATGCCTCCTCCAGCCCCTTCCAAAGCCGGGAAGTAAAGTGAGCATCTCGATCGGAGACGATAGATGATGGAAGACCATGAAGCCGTACAATCTTCTGAACGTAGAGACATCCCAAGCTCTCCACTGAGCCCTGCTCTCTGATGGGTTAGAAGTGGGCTGACTTGGTGAGTCGGTCGACAATCACCCAAATGGAGTCGTGACCTCTGGAAGTTCGTGGAAGTCCAGTCACGAAGTCCATAGATGTCCCGTCCCACTTCCACTCCGGGACCTCCAAGGGTTGTACCAAGCCTGCTGGTACCTGGTGCTCTGCCTTCACCTGCTGGCAGGTGAGGCATCGAGAAACAAAATCTGCCACATCCTTCTTCATGCCCGGCCACCAGTGATGTCGTCTGAGGCCCTGGAACATCTTCGCCACTCCAGGATGTACCGTCAAAGGGGAAGTGGGAAACTCTCTCAGTACCTCCTATCGTAAAGAAACTGGTACCAAGGTACGTCCTATGAAAATGACATTGTACTCACCTCCTACAGAGAAACCATCAGGTGCCTGTCCTGAGGATATTTGCGCATTCCACATCTCACAGTTAGCGTCCCCACGATGTGCCTCTCTGACCCACTGCAGTCGTGGAGGAGTGACTGTGAGTGAATGAAGAAAGGCCGCTCTATCTCTATCCATGAAGGATATCTACAAAGCGGCTAGCTACTCTGTCACCTCCCCAAGTAGCTGAATTCCCGTCCTCCTACTGAAAGCATCGGCTACTACGCTCCCCTTCCCAGCAGTATAGACTATCTCAATGTCATAGTTCTGGAGGAACTCGAGCCATCGCCTCTGCCTCAGGTTCAGGTCCTTCTGTGAGAAGATGTACCTGAGACTATGGTGGTCAGAATAGACTGTAAAGCGCTCTCCCATCAGATAGTGTCGCCGCATCTTCAGATCGAAGACCACTGATACTAACTCCAGGTCATGGGTAGCGTAGTTCTGCTCATGTTTCCTCAACTGAAGTGATCCAAAGGCGATCACGGCCCGATCCTGTATCAGGAAACATCCGAGTCTGGTCCCTGATGCATCGCAGTAAACTACGTATCCAACTCCCTCCTCTGGTAGCCTCAAGATAGGTGCGCTGGTTAATCTCTGTCTCAGCTCCTAGAAGCTCTGCTGACATTTGTCTGACCACACAAAGGGTTTCCCCTTCTTCATCAAAGCTGAGAGTGGTGCCACAAATATGGAGAAGTCTGGCACAAATCTCTGGTAGTACCCAGCTAGTCCCAAGAAACTCTGCACCTCCGTCACTCTCCTGGGTGGCTCCCAAGATAGCACTACCTCGATCTTCGTAGGATCCACCGCAACTCCCACCTCAGAGATGACGTGTCCCAAAAACTAGACATCGTGTATCTAGAACTGAAACTTCGAGAGCTTTCCATAAAGATGGTTCTCTCGGAGTGTTTCTAGTACAACCCGTAAGTGGTAGGCATGCTCCTCCTCAGTCGTCGAGTAAATCAAAATGTCGTCGATGAAGACCACGACAAATCGATCGAGGTATGGCTGAAATATCCTGTTCATGAGGGCCATGAACACTACAGAAGAATTGGTTTTTCCGAATGGCATAACCAAGAACTCATAGTGGCCATACCGACATCTGAAGGTCGTCTTTTGCACTTCATCGTTCCGAACTATGAGCTGATGATTGCCTTCCATGAGTTCTATATTCGAGAACCACCATTCTCCCTTGAGCTGATCGAAGAGGTCATCAATCCTCGGTAGTGGATACTTGTTCCTCATTGTCACCTAGTTCAGGCGACGATAGTCGACACAAATTCGCAAGCTCCCGTCCACCTTCTTGGTGAACAAAATCGGGGAAGCCCAGGGTGAAACACTGGGTCGGATGAATCCCTTGCCCTACAAGTCCTCCAACTGTACCCGTATCTCTCGAAGCTCAGCGGGAGCCATCCAATATTCCGGGGTGGATATAGGGGTTGTCCCGGTGTACAGATCAATATAAAAGTCTACCTCTCTATGAGGAGGTAGTCCTGGAACGTCATCGGGGAAAACGTCTGCATACTGATCCACCACTGCAGGAAAACTAGGACTCCGCACGTCAACTGCTCCTAGGATGAGGCTATCCAAATGATGATTGATGGGTTGTCCTGTACTCTACGGGAGTCCATCCTGTGCTACGAAGGCTCCCTTCTCACCGGTGAAGGTGAACCTACTACCGTCGGTGCGTACACATCACACCTTGCGCCAAATACAGTCAATCTGAGCATAGACTGTAGATAACCAATCCATGCCCAAGATGATGTCGTAAGGTCTCGACACCACTACAAGAAGATCTCATCTGATGCTCTCACCTCCTAGAGTAATCTCACACTGCCGAAACCAGTGCATAATCGTCGAGTCTGCTCCCGTAGTAGTATCTAGCCGTAAGGATCGAGCCAACGGCTCTGTCCGAATCTCCGAGCTCCGAACAAGGGCAGCGGCTATGAAATAATGACTCTCTCCTGTGTCTATAAGAACTGCAGAAAGGGTGGAATAGACACAGATAGTACCTCAAATCATTTGGGCGCGCCGTGGTCATAGGCCTCTACTTCCTGAAGTTGTGCCTGTCTCTGCCCGCCACCTCCATGTGGTCGGGGTGGACCTCCTGGTGGTAGTGGTGGTGGTAGAGCCTCAAAGCGTCTCCCACCACCTACTGCTCGGTCAGCTCCTCTGCCTCATCTTCCTGCTCCCTGTGGACCACCACGGTTACCCCTCTGCCTCTGCCTGGATGGTCCCTCAATCGTCTTCTGCTCTTCGGCACGGCGGGTCGGGCAGTCACGAGCCATGTGGCCCTTCCCTCCACATGCGTAGCATTGTCTGCCTCTCGAAAGACCGGCTCCGCACTATTTGCCCCGCACTGCTAAGCCAGTGTCCTGAGGTTGTCTGCCTGATGGTCTGGTCTGCCTGGACCAATGAGTCATCCATCGACTGCCTACTGCAGAAGACTCTGCTACGTGCCGCCCTGCGGTAGGTCTCGCTGCGAATGAAGGCTCAGCAAGGAAGCTCTCGATCAGAAGGGCTCACTCCAGTACCCCATGCCTGTGTCGGAATGCTAAGGGAGATCAGTGATGCCTTGATCTCATGCCTCAATCCATGCTCAAAGGTCAAGGCCCAGAAGAATGGGTCCCGTACCATGTCTTTCGAGTAGCGCGAGAGATCGGTAAATCTCACCGAGTAATGGGCGACCATCAAGCTGCCCTGCCCCAACTGAAGAAGCTCATGGATAAGCACCACACGGAGGGTGGCTGGAATGAACTCTGAGCGGAAGAGGCTCTCAAAGTTCGTCCAGAGAAGAGATGCCTCATCGTGCACCTGGAGCATCAAGTTCCACCATCTGCCTGCTGCCGCGTGCAGTAGGCTCGCTGCGAGGATCACCATGAGGTCTTCTGGTGTCCTCACTAACCTGAAAACTCGTACAACTACCTCCAGCCAATCCTCAGCTGCCTGAGGGTCCGTCTCCCCGCAGAACCTGGGTGGTCGCTGACGCTGGAACTCGTGCAGTGCACTAAGGCGACGTTCATTGTCAGCGACTGGGGTTGGTAGCATTGGTGGCTCGGCGGGTAGCGGTACCACCAGTGCCTCTGCTGTCAAAGGGCCCTGTACCAAGGCATCGTCGCTCGGTGGACTTTCATCACACGCAACTCTCAGAACCCTAGCTGGCTGCCGTCGTGGGGCCATCCTAAAAAAAACAGGTGCGCCATGGTCAAACAGTATACCTGGTGAGCTGACATAAAGTAAACACAAAGAAAACTTGAAACACACATGCAATCAATGTTTTCGTGCATTAAGTCGGAAATCAGAAGTCAGAGTCCTGGTGTACGGATATGTCGGCCGAAGAACAAACACTGGACTCCCTGGATTGATATCCACACTCAATACTCTTAACACTATTGCTTCACATAGAAAAAGATCAGAGTCCTGAGTTCTGCGGTATAATTGAACTCCTCAGATACCAATTTGTCACGACCCATCCTCAGGGGCCATGCCATGACTACCCCAAGCCCGCCTTCCATAGGCCAGGGGCTGGCGACTAGAACCAAGGAGTAATTCCCATTAAAAAGGGAAGGCATTGCCTTTGTAAAGTAAGAAAACACCACAGAGCAAGAAAGAAGAAGTAAAAACTAAGTAAAAACTGGGTACAATAGTAAGTGCGGAAAAGTAAGTGGGCCAGAATACAAACCCAAACTGAAAGTAATGTACAACTGAAAAAGGGAGTACAACAACCGAAAAGTAAAGCCGCAGCCTCGAGCCGTCCACTAGAATTCCCACCTGAAGGGTGGGTACAGATAGCCTCCACATCTCCTCGGGTCCAGTCATCCGCTCCGAGTACGCCCCACCCTGGGGTCCACCTCCAGGTACCTACTGTTCCGCAAGCCTCAACCACGATCAGCGATGTCCGTCGTCTACAACCAACACAACGTAGTGCGGGCATAGCCCGTGCAGGGGTGAGTATAAGCTACTCAGTAGGGACCCCAAGACCCCGAAGGTCTCCCAGAATCCACAAAGGATAATCCACAAAGGAATGATACAAACACGAAGTAACATCCGGCACTTCTTAGGTATATTCCCATGCATATACCTAAGTCATCAATTCTCGTTCGGCTCCAACATCCGAGCCCAAGTACAACCCAGTCCACAAAGGAAAACACAACCCATTCCACATAGGAAAGAAAAACATAATCCACACAGGATATCAAGTCAAACTTATCAAAGATAAGGATTGAAAGTCAATATTCAGCTCCCACAGGTATACTTCTTCGTAAGACGATAGAGATGATCAGATATTTCCACTGATTAAGCTAAGCCGTCGGACCCACATATGATTGATAGGTACTAACCCCCGCATTTACCCAAAAAGGATCGATAGGTAACTAACCCCTGCAATGACCCACAAATTATCGATAGGTAACTAACCCCCGCAATGACCCACACAGGATCGGACCCACATAGGATCTGTAGGCACTGGCCCACACAGGACCGTTGAGCACTGACCCACACAGGATCTGACCCACACAGGATCGGTAGCACTGATCCACGTAGGATCTCTGAATGTTGTAGTCATCATCGTCAAATCCACGGAGGATTTCTGCACAGTCTTCATCATCGTCACAGTCACAGCCAGCTCTAGGGTTCTCGCACACAACAAGCTCGTTCGGGAGGGTTTGCTCCACAAACCGAAGGGCTGATACATCAACTGACACATATTCCGGAGTTGATGTATCCAAAAGTTTCGTATCGTCAATAGGAACTCAACGTCACAGACGGCGCGTCATTCGGACACCCGGTCTGAGAGTTATTGGATTTTTCATTCGAGGTCCCTGATTGGTTTTTAAGTCAAAACCAACCTGAACGTACTCCAAATGCATCCAAACCTCGAACGGAGTAAGAAAAAAGGTCTTTCTCACTAATAGAAATCCAAAAAAGTCGACGGCACATCAATCGGACGTCCGGAGCTCAAGTTATAAGCGTTTCCGCTCCGAGGGCCCGGTTGGTTTCGTGTACGAACCAACCTGGCCGAACCCAAAATATTTCGAAACCTTGAGTGTAATATACCTAAACGACCGTCTCGATCCAAGGATCTCTATGCAACTGACGGTGCGTCGATCGGAGGTCTGTAACCCAAGTTATGGGTAACAGACCGAAAAAGTCCGGTATTTAGGGGGTACGGGCCCGGTCCGACCCGGCCCGGTACCCCCTGGGTCGGCCCGAACCGGGTAGACCCGACCCGGGTCCGAGTCCGGCCCACTTGGGCACGGCCCGGCCTGAGTGGTGCGGCCCGGCTCAGCCTGGGCGCGGCCCGGCCCGGCTGGCGCAGCCCGGCCCGGCCTGGGCGCGGTCCGGTCGGGCGGCTCGGCCTGGGCAGCCGGCCCGGCGCGCTGGCGCCCGCCAGGTGGCTAGGTTGTTCGGCCGAGTGAATGGGGGGGGGGGGGGCTGCCCCCTGTTTCGTAACCGCGGACCCCTTTATGGGGCCGCTCATGCTGGCCAGTCGGGGGTCGTAACCCCCGGCTCTTCCCCTGTCCGGCCGGCCCGCTCCGGCCGGCCGGCTGTTGCCGCCACGGGACCGGCAAGGTCCGGTCCCCCTGCTCTGCTATGGCTTATAGTCGCGGCCTTGGCTCGTCTGGCATGGCGCGACGGCGCCGCGCCCCTCCGCCGCGGCCTCGCTCTGGCCGCGGTGTCTTCGGGTTTTTCCGGCGCGGCGCGAAGGCGCCGCGGCTTGGTTCGATTTTCAAATGTGCGGCGCAACGGCCCCACGCATCCTTGCCGCTCCTTCTCGCGCGGTGCGACGGCACCGCATCACTTTCCTTCGAACCGCAACAACACAAAAATAATAAGGGAGGAGGGTCGGCCATGTTTGTGCGGTCCGGCCCCCTCCCGTTAAACGTTAGCAAGCGGTCCAATTGAATGAGGATAGATGAAGAAAGAATTCACGAATAAAAAACACATAAAACCCCTACCTCGTCGAATTCATTGAGCGATGATTCGTCGCGGAAATAACCGTCACAGAAGAAAATGTCGCGGAAGGAGAGAGTCGTGTCACGGAGAAATAATTCGTCGGTGTCGCGTCGTCGATCTCCGAGGAATCTGGCGTTCTTCGTGTTCTTCTTCAAAGAAGAAGAATAAGTTCTTCAAGCTCCTCAACTTTTCTCCAAATACTCACACAACAAGATTCCAACCAAAATAAAATAAGTTCATCACTTATTTTATTAACATAACTTAAGCATTTGAATTTCAAAAGTTGAATTAATTCCCTAAATTAATTAACTCAACTTGACTTAATAAATGGAGGGTTATGGAAGGTTAGGGAAGATGAAGGGGTGGGTTTCGTGTGGGCCCCACCACTCTCATAACCTCCCATGGGAAGTTGGGTGGTTACCCCAACTTCCACTCAATGGATAAACCACTTAAAAGAAATAAAAATCGTAACTCAATTTTTATTTTATCTTCCACAAATTTTTAACAACTCCTCCCATGAAAACACAACTCCGGAAAAGGTGTTCCTAAGAAAATACCGGTGCTGTGAATTCATCGGTGCCCTCGGAATTTGATTCCGATCACTGGTTAAAAAGTTATAAAAACTCGGTCGTTCGTTCACTGAACGTACCCGAGCTAAAATTCAGATTAAAATTCCGGGCACACCGGGCCTCGGAATCAGGTGCCGTCAGAAACTGCGTTCTTGTAAAATCCCAAAGAAAATTAAGAAAAAAAATTACCTTGAATTTTATGGGTCTTTACACTAACATTATATGGACTTGGGTAATATTTTAAATAATAATCTTTTTTCCCTTTTATTTTAAATAAATAATATTTTTTAAAAAATTTCTATTTTTATTTATTTAAAATTAAATTAAATTTCAGTTTTTAATAAAAAATTATTTTTTTTTGAAAAAATCAATAATGTTGATAATTTAAAATAAACATAAATTTTAATCTTACAAACACTATTTTTAAAAAAAAATGGTTTCTATACGTTACATCCGTCAATATTAAAATTTCTTTTTTTTACATATAGAAAATTTATCTAATAGATTTTTTTTATTTTTTATAATAATAAGATTTAAATTTTAAAATATTTTCCATTTTATTTTCACAAATAAAAATGATTTTCCAAGGTAAAAAATATTTTCTCGGTGAAAATGATAAAAAATTAAAAGAAAAAATATATAAAAACAAATGACTTCCAACAAGATAAAAAAATGTTTGAAAATAGTTAGATAAGTATTTGTAAACCTTATTTCACCACACACAAAAAAATTAAATTTTTGGGATAACTGACCCTTGAATATTTTCACTCACTGGTTGAAAAATAATGTGTGATCACAAAAGGTCCCTATTCATCACATATAAAAGGGGACACTTCAAAAAACAAATTACACACCCATTACTTATAATTTACTCCATAATATCTCTCATTTTCCACAAAAAATAACCCTCTCACAATTTCATAATCCTCTAGCCTCAATTAATTATCCTTTTCTCTTCATTTCAAAGGATACTTTCAGGTAACTTTGAGGTCCAAAAGTGATTATTAATTAATACTTATCTTTTTTTATTGTATATTCCAATACAAAACTATCATAATAATAGTTATATAATGACCTTATAATCAATATTATATTGATGTGTTTTTATTTTTATTGAATGACAATTATTTATTCCCTTTTATCCTCTTAGAAAAATAAAAGAGTATTATTCGTGCATTTGTGGACATCGACCTCAATGAAGTAACGTCTTTCATTTTTTATCTTTATTATCTTTTTTACCAAAAACACATCATTTGTATTTAAAAATCTTAAAAAATATAAATAACAACATTATTCATAGGCTATAATTATATCATACACTTTCTTAAGCATACTCACCCATGGAGATATACTGTGTTCATGTTTGGAGTTGGTTTAACCACCTAATTGAGCAACACGACAAAAATCTTTCATGAATGTGTATGGGAGAAAAAATTATTATAAGGTAATAAGAAATTAATGATTGTTTTATGTTTATTAAAATGTAATATTGTGTATATATTTTATTTTTTTAAAAAAACATCCTCGATCATTAAAATTAAAAAATAAATTGAAAATGATTAAATTATCCCACATACATGACCAAAATAAATATAAATAATTAAGTGGATATGATAATAAATGGTCCTCATAAAATGAATTATAGAAGAATATGTTTCCTAAAATGTTTTCTAATAATATTAAATTGATTATTCAAGAAGTTATGTGTATAAACATAATGAATCTAGAATAGGATAAGAGTTTCTTATCTCAATTTTCACCCCTTGAGAATTATTTCTTATTATAAACCATATTTTATTTAAAATGGAATGTCTAATAACAATTTAATAAATTCTATCAGGATAATTTTTTATTTCATGATATTAAATTTTATATTCAAACATAATTATTTGAGGGGGTTTTGACTAAAAAATTACAAAATTTGTAATGGTCTGTGCTAACTCCATTTTCATCCATTTAGTTTTAAGTATTCTTATAGAACTCCATTATTAAATAGTTTATTTTTTTCAATAAAGTTAATATTTTTTATCAAATTTATCCTTACTTTCATGGGTTGTAAAATTCTTCTTTATAACCTCATTATCAACTATTTCTTACCACAAAGATTATGATATATTAAAGGGGTCTCTTGGCATCAATTCTTAATTCTTGAGACATTTTTTTATAACACACCAATATAATTTCATATGGTGTATATATTTCATTTTTGATACATTATATCATGAATTATCAATCATTTTATTTAAATATAAGTTTCAATTCCTTTCTCCATTATGTTTTTTGATCAAAATGTTAATCAACCCATAAGGTTTTCTATTTCCAATCTATTTATAAAACTATTATTGTTTCTGAAAGATAATACTTATGGGGATTTTGTATTTTTTTTAAATACCCTAATCATATAATTTGGTAATTCATGGGGTTTTATATTACCCTTAAATTTTTATTTCCCCTTGACTCATAATTTACATGAAGTGTTCCATGAATGAGAAACTAACCCCACATCTTTTTTTCAGTTAGGTATCTTTCCCTTCCTTATCTGTATTCATTGGAGACCTTTATAAATGTCCTTATTTATGAATTATTTATTTATCATTTAAATTAATCGAATAATATCACCCATCTTAATTATTTATATGGATTATGATATATTATTTTCTATTATTAAATGACCCATCACTACCTTTGTCTAACCTATTCATTGATTTTTAATAAATATAATTCATCTTCTGATGCCTTTCCTCAATTACCATGATTGTAGGATTTTATCCAAAATTCTATACATTAATTGATTGGGAAAATTATTGAAATAACCACATACCAAATTCTATATATGGTGTTTGTATGAGGTATTCATATAATTAATGTTATTCTATTTATTAATTGGTGAAATATGGAAAATCCTTATATTTTTTATTTCAATGTGGATATTTATTAACTACTCTGTGAATATGATTATGCATTGTTTAACCACCAACCATCATTATTTGGATGGGTTACATCATGTTATACACTTTTTTACTTGGATAAATGTATTTAAATTATGTATATTGATATTCTAATTCAAATATTTATGATGGAATATTGATTATGTGTGATATTTTTATTCATACAGTTCAATTGGTGAATACTATATACTTAATGATGTGACAATTGGGACAATATATTATATTGCCCTTCGACAAATCAGTTGGTCACATGTGTCAAAAGGATTGTGTATTTTTTTTAATCCTACCAAATATAAGCATATTGCCTTTGTTGTAACATATATTACAAGAATGATGACTTGGCTATGACCTTTATGGCACGAATTATATATTGTTTATGGCCATGATGGTAAAAATTTCCAAAATTATGTATTCCATCACCATGAAATAATTTATTTTTTTCCTTTTTTTTATTTATATTATTAACCATGTATTTATTTAAAGATCATGTTATCAATTATACAACATTATTATATTATAACTTTCTTCCTGGCATGTTGTTCTTGTATGTTGAGGACTAAATAGATTCGGGTATAAATTATCCCTAACTGATTGTTTGATATCACAAATATTGTGTTTCCATTTCACCAGGTTATGATGAAATGTATTATGTATGATATGTTAAGAAAAAATTATTTACTGGGGAATTTATTATGGATTTTGAAGACATGTTATAGATTAATGAGTTTCTTAAATAGTGAGGATAATAATGATTATAGGAGAAAGGAATGGGATTTATTTATTTATAGGTTTTTCTAAATATATAAAATATAAACTTAAAATGGTCCTTGGAAATTAAATGTTACATTATTTTTGAAATATATTTCACTTAATAATGTTTATCAAAGACAATATGTAAAGTATATTCTCATTAGCATTAGATATGAGAGTGCGGGGCTTGGATATTTATAGTTAGTATCAAAACATGATTTAGATAAATTTAGAGATTAGGATGTTTTTATTTGAGGATACTTTTTGAGTTAGAAATGTAATCAGAGATAGATAAGTTAAGATTGATCATAATTCCCAAGGTATTTGTAACCCTCTAGGTGATTTGGTTTAACACTGAATATTTTATTAATTAATATAATATAAATATAGTAAAAACCCTATGTATAATTCTTATAGATTAGTATAAATATAAAATAACATTATGAAGTTTTAGTAATGTAGAGACTATATGGTTCTTCTAGAAATTACAATATTTTCTAGTTACTTCTATGTAGATATAATTGTGGCACAGATGAACCTAGGCGTATCACCCTTAAAATGGATGGATGATTATAAACTCAATCTTAACTCTGGTGTACTATATATGGGCCTAAGACTACATAAGTGGATTGATACTTCTAGTGGATATGATTTGGTTAAACAAATTCCCTTTACAAGACAATATCTAGGATTTATTATGTAATGTAATTAGGTTTTGAAGTTTGATAGAGCACAACTTAAAGTATCCTAGGTTGAACTATGAGTGTTATTGGATGATCCTAATGTGAAATAGTTGAAATGAATGTACCATAGGATGAAATGTTGGTGTCATTTTTTAAGACATCAAATTATTTGGATTTTATAATATTATAATCATTTACTTTGATTTTATTAGATATTTTCATAATCCAAAGATAATAACGTTGACAGGATTGAACAACCACCACAACCATGGGGAATAAAGTAGATAATTTTCAATGACTACCACTGAGATGAATTGTGATAACTAAATCCTCCTATTTAGAATTGAAAATATGGTATCATTACTCAAGCCCCTTTAAGCTTCAAAGATTATTTTCAAATTGTACCACCCCGATGTTGTGTTTTACAAAACAAAAATCTAACTATATGATGGTTTTTATTAAATATTTATGTTTATGGGAACATATATCATAGTATGGGTCCTTTTTATGGATTTTACATAATTTTGATAATGGATTAACTATTTCAACATGGACTCAATATACACTAATCATGGATATATAAATAAACAAATATTATTGAAAAAATTGATGGGGGAGGAGAAAATGACCAATATACACCATAGATATATTTTAATGTCACTAAAATAGTATATGATAATAGATCATCTTCATAAAAAATCATCAGTTCACTATATTCATGTATAGGTCTCCATGTTTCCAGATAATTTGAAGGTACCATGACAATGGTGATGTAGAAAAAAAACACGACTATTGTCATTGGTATAACCAAATATGGGGGTTAGGTGAAGAGGTGGAGGACACCTAGTAACCATGGTGTTTGGAAAATTTTGATAATTTTATTTAATTATCTAGAGCACACAAGCCCATGTGGCATGTATAGGAAATAGTTGATTTAATGAAAGGCCCTATTTGGGAACATGAAGAGACACTCGGAGAAGATGGGGTGGGTTATCCATAACACTCCAACCATTATCCATGAGGGATTCATTGAGTGGTTAGTGTAGATATTGGTCAATAATTGGTATAGGATATGGGTGTCTATCTATTGAGTTTGGGGCTGTAGGTGAGGGATAATATGGAGAAGGAAAAATCTGGTGCAATACAGGTGGTGTAACAACCCAAAAATTCATTAATGAAAATTCATATTGGACTATTTAAATGTATTCTTATAGTTATATAAAATGTATTAATCTATTTGGTTCTATGTTTTGGATTTTAAAATACCGTTAAGAATTGTGACCATTTCTAATATATCTGTTGAACAGTGAACACATGATTAGTATAAATATAGGGATTTAACAAATCCAATTTACTCAGAAAAAGGAAGCGATGGCCTCATCCAGTAGACGTTCCTCATAAGAAGCCCATTTTTCAGAGCTTGGAAAGGAGGTTGCATCATTGGGCTTCTCTCTTGACCAATCCCAAGCCGAGATTGAATACATTAAGCTCGAGTGTAACTGCCTATGAGAGATGTGGAATTTGATAGAGATTATCACTCGAGCAATGTAATCTAAGCCACCCCAAAAGTCAATCACCATCGCACACCTTACCCTTCGGTCATATGCAGGTGTTATAAGATTTTATTTAAAGATACCCTATTACTATTATTATGCACATTATTTTTGTATAGAAAATATACATTCTTTTTATTATTGTTACTTTGTAAATAGTTTTTAAACTAAAATAGTATTTTTAGTTAATATTAAACTAAGAAATATATTTTTATGAATTAATTTTTTTGTATTAAATAATATTTTAATAAAATATTATTATTATTATTATATTAATTTCTATTAGATATAAATTATCGTATAATTTTATGAATGCAATAGTAATTTTTATTAAAGTTTGAAAGCTGTTTTTTTCAAAACCCATGAATTTTCGGTAAATGTCAGTTATTATTTTAAAAGTAAAAATTCATATATTTATAAAATTATTTAGATAAAATGAATATTATTTTTGGAATCAGGACTTTGAAACTATCCAATGGTGAATTTTTCATAATTTTCTGAGACAGCTGAATTTTTGGGTAAAAATTAAATACCGTTTAAATATATAGTGTGTTTTATGACATCATAATGACACAATAGTGATGAAATAAAATACTATAAACATTATTTTCTTCCAATATATGTTTCACCATTAAATTAATGTAATTTTTGTGTTTTTTTGATTTATTTTACAAAGCATTAGTGGACCCTTCAAGGCTTATAAAACATTTTCTCTTTTTAAATTGTTTTCCATGAGAGTGTGACTCACCTCCACATAAGCAACCCTATTATTTTAAGAAGTTTTTCCATTGGAATTATAATATATTATTTTCCACTCCCCTTTGTAAAAAACCATTGGTAAAACCATGGGTTTGTTTGTGGTTTTGATTAGTTTAATGTGTGGTGTCCCAAACCTAAATAATAAAGAATTCCCTCTCCTTTCCTATATAAACCCACCCAAGATCCCACTTCCTCTTCACTAAAAGCCTTTTTAGTTCATCCAACCTCTTCCATCCTCTATCTATAATCCTCCCAAGTCTCCCAAATATCTCAATAATCCTATCTCAAGCCTCTCCCAAGCCTTTGGGTTCACACTTCCAAGTAAAGGATTCCTTCCTTTCTCTTTTTATCCAAGTTTCTTAATATTGTTATGTCCTTTTATTTTTAATTATAAATGTTGGGGTATGATTTTAAATCTCCACCAAACTTCACTCTTTATGTTTTAATGGTGATATAACCCTTTCTCTCTCATCAATTCCTCCTATGTACACCAGTTACCATGCCGAAATTTCACAAGGAATTTCTCTCTCCTCATTTACATTCAAGCCATTCTTTTGTATTATGAATCTAAAATTCCATTAATCATGTTGTGAAATGTTTATATATGAACCCCTTACTATACATTTAATTCAAATATGATTATACATATCATTATCTCTCATCAACTATTTTTATGAATTCTTATGTGACGTCGTTATACTACCGAAATTTCACGGCGATTTTCCAAGACAAAGTCATTATGTAATGAATACCATGACCATTTCTCTATCAAGGGTATTCACCATTGTACAAATTTACTTATTGTTTAATGAGTTTCAGGAATTTATTCCACATTCCTTTATCTTGTAATAAAATACAATGTTGAGCGATTCCATGTTGTATGATCCATCTGGCACACTTATGCATGAAATGAAATGTTTAAGAAGGGCGTGCCCTGATAGTGCTCCAATGCATTGGGTAAAGTATAGTATCATGATATATCATTTGAAATGAGTGTTGAATCATTATAATTCAAGTTCAACTAGGGTTTACTCATGATTCATGTTCAATGAGGGATTACTCATGCTCCATGTGCAATGAGCCTTGGTACATGCTAATTCCATGTTGAGTGTTGTTGCCACATTTCCATGTTATGATTATCAAGTTTTATCATGCTTTTATGTTTAGGTTTCTATTTTTCTCCATTGATATGCCTATTTTCTAACATGTACTATATTCCTCATGTTATTACATGTTTATTCCTTTACTGGTCTTTATATCTCACCCTTTTCTTATGCATGTCCTCAGTTTATCCTATGTAATGCTAAGTACGAGGGAATGTCGTGGTCATGTAAAGGAAGTTTTCAATAAGAGGTTTCATTCTATGATTTAATTTTTTATGTGATTTTCCTAAGACCAAAAGACACTAGACCTCTCGATGTTCTGTATTGTATCAAATGAAGGTTTTATACAATAAATCATGTTTAAGTATATAATAAAAAGCAATGTTGTTATAGTTTGTATCAGAGGATAGGTTTTGTTATTTTTGGGATTGGGATTATAAAACCCTAGTTAAGCCTTATATACAAGACTAAGTCTAATAAAAACATCCCTAATATTTGGTGGGTATTGATTAATTGGTTTATCAAATAAATACATCCCTATATGGATACAAGCAAGTAGAAGCGGCTCTGGTACAGATATACCTAGGGGTGAAATCCCTAACAAGGAGTTTCGGGGTTGACCCTGGGTATCTTGATACACAACAACAGGCTTTGATACACTCTTGGTTATGACATTCCTGGGGGATATGAATTGGTAAATTTACAAGCGTATTATGAACCATTATTAAGGGGATTAAAAAATCCCCTAATAATATATGTTAGAAAGTAGATCATTGATAACATAGATTGAAGCCTATAGATTCATAAGTTGAGGAAATAAAAGCTATTTATAAGTAATCTGTTTTGTCCTTGGATTACCCTATATGTGTTACCCCTAACATTCCTTTAATTCCATCCAAGGTCCGCTAATAGGAGGAAATGGGTGAACAACCTATGTGAAGATCAATGTGATGATTGTTCTAATGAGATGCCCAATCCAATGGGAGCGAGAATCGCAAAATTTTTCATGATACTCTATCTGTTAACTCTTGTTTTGAAAAGAATCATGGTTCAAGAAGAACATTCAACCCCCCCCCCCCCTTTAAAGAACAAATCGCAATCGAGAACTTCATGAGACAAAGGCCTTCTACTTTTAATGGATAATTTGATCCCTCAATCGCCAAAAAATGGATCAACTCCATTGAAAAACGATTCTCCATCCTTCAATGTTCTGAACAAGAGAAGGTTCTCCTAGCTGCTTATTGTATGGAGGGTGAAGCTGATCAATGGTGTACATTGATCAAAAATACGAAGCCTGAGGAGGAGATAGAGGTGTTGGAATAGAAGGATTTCCATAAGATGTTTTTTGATAAATATTTTCCACGCACACTCCATCATAAGATGGAAAGGGACTTCCTTTCCCTCAAGAAAAAAGATGATGAATCTGTCAGAGCGTATGAGGAAAAATTCACAAGGCTTGAATGATATGCTTCCAGCTTTGTCGTTACCCCCGAATGCAAGGTTGACCATTTCTTTGGTGGGAAAAAACCTATCCTATAGAAATCCCTAGGGATCCATGAATTTGAGATCTATGAGTAAATTGTCTGATGTGCCCTCAAGGTTGCAATGGAGATTGGAGAATCTAAGGGGTATCATGGGGATAGGAATCATAAGGTGGATTTCAATTCTGGATGTCTGATGGATAAATCCAATGGTGCTAAGAAGATCCAGCACCTCACTTTATAAAGGTGTAGAAAGAAGCACCTTGAAAATTTCTTTAAGGGGATGAGGAAATGCTTTAGGTGTGGAAGAGAATGACACCTAGCTGTTAACTACTGGCAAGAAAAACCCGCTACTACGATAGTGGAGAGGAACACTCCATTTGACTCTCAACGCATTTTTCATTGCTTCAACTGCAAAAAAACCAAGGCATCTTGCAAATTAGTGCCCTAATCCAAGGGTTTTCGGAGGCAACCAAAAACCTCCAAGGCTGCAAGGGTGAGATTTTTCCATCACTACTGCTGAAGTGAACCTCAACAACGAAGTGGTGATAGGTACACTAGTTATTAATTCAAGAATAATGAACGTAATTTTTCATTTTGGTTCTACGCATTCTTTTATATCATGAAAGTTTAGTAGAAAACCCCCAACACCACCACAAATCATGGAAGTAAAGATGTTGATGAGTACTAAAAATTAAGCAATAATTGCATCCCATGAATATAACTCCTCACCTATCATAATAGGTGGATTTAACTTCCTAGAGAACCTCATCATACTCCCTCTGGTAGAATTTGATGTAATTCTTGGAATGGATTTTCTTTCCCTATATAGATCCAACAAAAATTTCCATGAGAGGGAAATCACTCTCCATGTGGAGAATCGACCCCCAATTATGTACAAGTACAAGGAGGAAGATAAATCTTATTTAGCTCCATCATCTGAAACGTAGATATTAATACCCTATGAGCACGCATATCTTGATCAGATGATTAAGTATAAGGAGGAAACCATCCTTGAAGACATTCCTATTGTGAGGGAATTCTCTAAAGTGTCTACCGAGGAATTTCCTAGTCTTCCTCCTTGAAGAGATGTTGAATTCTCAATTGATCTTATACCTGGGGTGTTTCGAATATCCAATAATCCATATAGAATGGCTACTGTGGAGCTTGAGGAGCTTAAGAAAAAACTATATGAGAATCTGGATAAAGGGTATATATTCCCAAGTGCCTCTCCATGGGGTGAACCAGTCCTCTTTGTCAGGAAGAAGGATGGGTCAATGCACCTTTGCATCATTTATCATGAGCTAAAAAATCACAATAAAGAACGATTATCCTCTCCCATGAATTGATGACTAGTTCGATCAGCTGTATGGAGTACAATACTTCTATAAGGTAGATTTTTGGTCTAGATATTATAAAGTAAGGTTGAAGAATGTAGATATCCCCAAGACTGCTTTTGGTATAAGATACGGGCACTATGAATTCATATTTATGCCTTTAGAACTCACTAATGCTCCAGCAATCTTCATGGACTTGATGAAAAGATCCTTTAGATATTACCTCAAAAAATTTGTGGTAGTATTTATATATGATATTCTAATATACTCTAAAACCAAGAAGGATCATGAGGAGAATATACGAACTATACTAGAGACCTTGGGAAAGGAGAATATCAAAGAAAAGTATAGAAATTTTGAGTTATGTTTGAAGAATGTCTCATTCTTGGGCCATATCATAACAAGAAATGGGATATCATTGGATCCCTCCAATATAGCTACAATAGAGGGATGGATAAGGCCAACATAGGTAACAGATATCCATAGAATTTTGGGGGTAGTTGGATATTGTCGACGATTTGTGAGAAATTTCTCACTATTGTCCAACCCTCTTACCAAGCTAACTCGAAAGTGAGTAAAGTTTTCTTGGAGTGATGAATACGAAGAAAGCTTCAAGGAGTTGAAAAGGAGGCTTATCATTGTGCCCATTCTCACTTTACCCACAAGTGTAAAACTTTTTGTGGTGTTCAGTGATGCTTCAAAGAAGGGCATGGGCTATGTGTTGACGCCAAATGAAAAATTCATTGCCTATGCTTCCAGTCAATTGAAAGTTCATGACCATAATTATCCAACACCTAATCTGGAGTTGGATACGGTGATCTTCCCTTTAAAAATTTAGCAGCATTATCTCTTTTGGGAGAAGTGTAAAATATATACGAACCAAAAAATCCTCAAGTATATATTCACACAGAAAGAGTTGGACATATGCCAATGAATATGGTTAGAGAAGATCAAATATTATTACTACTCAATCCATTACCACCCTGGGAAAGAGAACAAGGTGGCAGATGCTCTAAGTAGAAATTACCCAGTGATTCTATCATTGATGAGAATTGAGAAAGATCCAATCTTCTTAGATTTGATGAAGATATACATGGGAATCATAAAGAAGGTAACATCATCAATCCTTTCACAAATTATTGCTCAACTGTCTCTTTTGGAAACGTTAAAGGATTCTCAAAAAGATGATATGGGAATTTAGAAGAAAGTGGAAGATATCAGAAAAGGGAAATCCTTAGAGTTAAATGTTAATGAAGAAGGAATTTTTAGATTTAGGAAAATACTATGTGTTCCAACAAGTATGGATCTGAAGAAGAAACTTTTGGATGATACACATAGTTCAAATTTCTCTATTCACCCAGGAAACACAAAGATGTATCAAGATCTCCGAAAGAATTATTGGTGGGATAATATGAATAAGGAGATCACTGAGTATACATCAATGTGCCTGGTGTTTCAGAAAATGAAGGCAGAGAGGAAAAAGTCTAAGGGGGTGATTCAACCATTTCCCATACCAGCATGGAAATGGGATAACATCACCATGGACTTTATCACAATACATATGAAGACATCCAAATGAAACAATGCAATCTGGGTTGTT
This sequence comes from Viscum album, assembly GCA_963277665.1. Lineage (NCBI taxonomy): Eukaryota > Viridiplantae > Streptophyta > Magnoliopsida > Santalales > Viscaceae > Viscum > Viscum album. The sequence goes on along the minus strand of OY728120.1, from coordinate 1,058,277,781 downwards.
GTGGATCTTCTTACAAAGACGGCACACTTCATTGTAATTATGGAGGATTTCTCATTGGATCAACTAGAACAGATATACATCAGAGATGTGGTAAGACTTCAAGGGGTGCCACTATTAATTATATTTGATCGAGATCCAAGATTTACCTCTAAGTTTTGGAAGAGTCTTCAACATGATCTAGATACTGAGATGAACTTCAGTACATCTTATCATCCTCAAACTGATGGCTAATCGGAGCGGACTATCCAAACACATGAGGACATGTTGAGAGCATGCTCAAGGGACTTCAAAGGAGAATGGGATCAATATCTTCCTCTGGTTGAGTTCTCTTATAATAACAGTTTCCATTCGAGCATTCAAATGGCACCATATGGAGCCCTGTATGGGAAGAGTTTCAAAACACTGGTATATTGGTATGAAGTCAGTGAGCGTAAGCTGCTAGGACCTGAAATGGTCTAAGAATTGGTGCAGAAGGTGAAAACCATTCAGTATCATATCAAGGCAACCCAAAGTTGACATAAGAGTTATGAGTATAACCATTGATGAGACCTTGAGTTCAAATTTTGAGACATGGTATTTCTACACATATCACCATGGAATAAGGTCGTGAGGTTTGGAAAGAAGGGGAAGTTATATCCTAGGTACATCAGCCCCTTCAAGATTCTTGATCGTGTCGAGGTTGTGGCCTATTGACTAGCACTTCCACTTACCATGGACAAAGAACATGATGTCTTTCATGTATCCCTCCTAAGGAAGTACATACTAGACCCTTCACATGTAATCTCTTTATAGGTATTATAACTAGAGGATGATCTTTATTATGAGGAAAAACCAGTGAAGATCTTAGATCGTAGAGATAAAGTTCAATGAAATAAAATGATGCCCCTCGCCATGGTGTTGTGGGAAAACCATAAGTTTGAAGAAGCAACGTGGGAATTGGAATAAGTGATGAAGCGAAGTTACCCACATCTGTTTTAGTGTGGGAAAAGAAATTTCGAGGGAGAAATTTCTTAAGGGGGGATAATTGTAACGACCCAAAATTCATTAATGAAAATTCCTCTTGGGCTATTTAAATGTCTTATTATGGTTATGTAAAATGTTTGCACGTATTTGGTTCTATGTTTTGGATTTTAAAATACTATTAAGAATTGTGATCGTTGCTAATATAGTCTTTGAATAGTGATCACATGATTAGTATAAATATAGGGATTTAACAAATCCAATTTACTCAAACAAAGGAATTGATGGCCTCATCCAGTAGACTTGCCCCATACGAAGCCCATTTGTCAGAGCTCAGAGAGGAGGTGGCATCATTGGGCTTCACTGTTGACCAAGCCCAAGCTGATATTTATATGTTAAGCTTGAGCGGAACCACCTACGAGAGAAGTGGATGTTGATATATATTATCACTCGAGCAATGTTACCCGAGCCATCCCAAGAGTCTGTCACCATCACACACCTTACCCTTCAGTCGTATGCGGGTGTTATAAGGGGTTATATAACGATACCCTAGTAATATGATTATGCACATTATTTTTTTTATAGAGAATATACATTCTTTTTATTATTGATACTTTGTAAATAGTTTTTAAAGCACAAATAGTATTTTTAGTTAATATTCAACTAGAAAATCTATTTTGACGAATTAATGGATTTTTGAATTAAATAAAATTTTAATAAAATATTATTATTATTATTATACTAAGTTTTATTAAATATAAATTATCGTATAATTTTATGAATGCAATGTAATTTTTATTATGGTTTGAAAGCTATTTTTGTCAAAACCCATGAATTTTCGATAAATGCCGTTTTCTATTTCAAAAGTAAAAATTCACATATTTATAAAATTATTTAGATAAAATGAATATTATTTTTTGGAATTAGTTTGTTGAAATTATCCAATGGTGAATTTTTCATAATTTTCTGAGACAGTCGAATTTTTGGGTAAAAATTAAATACTATTTAAATATATAATGTGTTTTATGACATCATAAAGACCCGATAGTGATGTAATAAAATACTAAGAATATTTTGTTCATCCAATATATGTTTTACCATTAAATTAATGTGATTTTGGTGTTTTTTATTTATTTTACAAAGCATTAGTTGACCCTTCAAGGCTTATAAAACATTTTTTCTTTTTAAATTGTTTTCCTTGAGAGTGTGACTCACCTCCACATAAGCAACCCTATTATTTTAAGAATTTAGGCTACTGGCATAATAAAATATTGTTTCACACTCCCCATTGGAAAATCACAAGGGAAAAAACCATGGTCTGGTTTGTGGTTTTGATTAGTTTAATGTTTGGTGTCCCAAACCAAAATAATAAAGAATTCCCTCTCCTTTCCTATATAAACCCACCCAAGATCCCACTTCCTCTTCACTCAAAGATTTTTGAGTTCATCCAAACTCTTCCATACTCTCTCTATAATCCTCCCAAGTCACCCCAAGATCCCAAGAAGCCTCTCTCAAGCCTCTCCCAATCCTTTTGAATCACACTTACAAGTAAGGGATTCCTTCCTTTCTCTTTTTATCCATGTTTCTTAATATTGTTAGGTCCTTTTATTTTCAATTATAAATGTTGGGGTATGATTTTTCACCTCCACCATACTACCCTCTTTATGTTTTAATGATGATATACCCCTTTCTCTTTCATCAATTCCTCCCATGTGTACCTATTACCATGCCGAAATTTCATAAGGAATTTCTCGCTCCTCATTTACATTCAAGCCATTATTTTGTATTATGAATCTAAAATTCCATTACTCATGTTGGGACATGTATCTATATGACCCCCTTACTTTATATTTAATGTATATATATTGAGACACCCCATTTTCTCTCATCAACCATTTTTATTAATTCTTATGTCATGTCGTTATGCTGCCGAAATTGCACCACAATGTTTCAAGCCAAAGTCATTGTGTTGTGAATAACATGCCCATTTCTCTATCAAGGGTATTCAACTTTATGCACATTTACTTATTGTTTAAATAGTTTCATGTATTTATTTCAATTTCTATTATCTTGTAATAAATGATTATTTTGAATGATTCCAGGTTGTATGATCCATGTGGCACACTTATGCATGAAATGAAATGTTTAAGATGGGTGCGCCCTGATAGTGCTCCAATGCATTGGGTAAAGTATAGTATCATGATACGTCATGTGCAATGAGTGTTGACTCATGCTAATTTAAGTGAAATGAGGGTTTACTCATGCTACATGTGAAATTTGGGATTACTCATGCTCCATGTGCAATGAGCCTTGGCTCATGCTAATTCCATGTTGAGTGTTGTTGCCACATTTCCATGTTATGATGTTCATGCTTTATCAAGCCTTTATGTTCATGTTTCTCTTGTGATCCATTTATATGCCTATTTTCTAACATTTATTGTATTACTCGTGTTATTCCATGTTTATTCCCTTACTGGGCTTTATAGCTCACCCTTTTCTTATGCATGTCCTTAGGTTATCCTATGTAATGCTAAGTATGAGGGAATGTAGTGGTCATGTAAATGATGTTTTCAATAAGATGTTGCATTATATGCTTTATGTTGTTATGTAATGTTCCTAAGCCCCAAAGACACTAGACCTCTTGATCTTCTATGTTGTATCAAATGAAGGTTTTATGTAATATATCATGTTTAAGTATGTAATAAAGAGTAGGGTTGTCATAGGTGGCTACTCCATAACATTCTATGATGCGTGTAAACAAGGATATAAATGATATTTAGGAACATAATTAGCATTATTCCTTGACTTCATCATTAAACTTAAACATTCTTCTGAAACCACTATGTTGAATAACCATGGTGTAAAATATATATGTGTGTGTGGTGTATCTAATATGAGAATAAATAATTAAAATTCATAAATCAAACTAATATCTGATAATTTTTAAATTTAGGGATGACTATGAACTCAAGGAAAAATAAAATTGTTCTTTTCACTAAAATATGAGAGTTACTTAACTGAAATGGTTTTTATGGAAAAAAAATATTGAGATTATTCTTATTTTAAGTGAATAAATGTAACTCATACATCATTAGAAAATTATATCTTGATTCATCTTATATAAACCCTTAAATATTTATTAGTGAATAATCCTTAAAATTATGAGAATGAAATTTATTTATGGGGGGAATGTTACACTCTGAAACATTAAATTATATTTTCCATTGAAGGTTAATGTGTTTGATAGCTTTATTCACATGCAATACCAAACCAAATAGAAACAGAGAACACTATATAACTATTAAAATGACACTACACAATTATAGGGTAAAAATATATGTAAAAAAATTATTAAATATACATATAAATAAAAAAATCAACATTAATATCGAGGCATTAATAAAACTAAATTAGTGTAGATAAATAAGTAATATGTCTAATTCATACATTAAAATGTAACCTTAAAAAATTCATTTTTACATAATTTATTTTAAGAAATGAAATATTATATGAATAAATATATTTTACAGTTGAATATAAAAATTAACACCATTTTAATTGGTAATTTATAGAAAAAATATTAATTATTTTAAAAAGTTATTTTCCTATGAAAACACTATTCATTATATTTTTATGAATTTATTTAAAAGTTAAAATACACCAAACTATAATTTTAGTTTGACTAATTAAATTATTTTTTAATTTATAATATCAATATTATATTAATATAAATTTTGGGATTTTTCTGAAAATATTGATTTTTTCGGTGAATAGTGAAAAATACTTTTTACACAAATAATATGATTGTTATTAAATTTTCAATGGATAATATTGACATAAATGTCTATAATACATTAGATTAGTTTTTAAGGAATAAAAATTAGGTATTTTAAAATATTATATTTAATTTATAAATTTAATGATAACAATTTTAAGGACCTAAGTAATATTTTCAAATTAAAACAGTTTTTAGTCTTTTCATATTATTAAATATAATTGTCTTAAAAAAATTTATTGTATTAAAATCCACATAAATTTTATTTTTTATAATAAACCAATTTATATCATAAAAATCAAATACATTGATAATTTACATTACACATAAAGTTTACTTTTTCAAATACAGTTTTTCTAAAAACATGTTTTTAAATGTTACATGATTTATTGTTAAATTTGAATTTTATTAATCATAGAAATTCTATATGAGAAAATTGATTCAATATTTTAAATCCATATGTACAAATTATTTAAAAAATTCCATTTTATTTTTAAGGATGAAAATTATTTACATAGGTAAAAACTAGTTACTCAATAAAAATAAGAAAAAAGTTATAATTAAACCATAAGAAAAAATGACATCAAAAATTGATAAACATGTATGAAAATACTTAGTTAATGATTTTCCAAAAATATCCTACCCAAAAATGCATTATTTTTTTCTTTTTTAATCAATGACCCTTTAACAATGTCATTCTAATATTGAAAAATAATGGATGTTCACCAAAGTTATCTTTTCTTAACTTATAAATTTGAACAGTTCCACAAATTTATATCACACCAATTCCTTTGAATTTATACCAGGAAATAATAAATCCTATCCTTATTGAATACACACTCAATTTTTTAATCCTCTAGTCTAAATTAATTATCATAATCCCTTCATTTTGAAGGAGACTTTCAATAAAATATTCATGGTCCCAAATTGAGTATTACATAATCCTTACACATTTCTTCTTAATATTTCCATTCCAAAACAATCATAACGATAGTAATACAATGAAAAATATTATAATTATTACACTAACATTTTATTATATTTATTCATAAAAAAATATTTTTTCTTTTCAAAACAAATATTAAAACAAAAGAATATTGATGGTCTGTTGTGCATACTACATACTTCATGAAGTACATCTTTCATTTTTCATATTGATTTTACTTATTTACCAAATCCACTTAAAATATCATTCATAAAATTAATAATATCTAAAAAATATAATTATTCTTCTATAATAATTATATTCTTCACCTCTATAACAATACTCATCCATCAAGATATAACATGTTCAAGTTTTAGGTTGGTTTAATCACCTACTAGAATGATTCTATAAAACACTATCATCAATGAAAATGGTAACATAAATACTAATGATATTGTATGTTTATAATAAAATCATGATTGGGTTATGATTAATTAATTTTTTTATTATGTATTTAACTTATTATTAAAATACTATCATCGATTACTAAAATAACTAAAATAAGCTAACATATATTCAATTTTCACTCAAATGTAAGAAAAATGTATAATGAATAAATAACATATAATAAAAAATTGTCTATATAAAATTAAATATATAATAATATGATTCCAAATAATATATTTTATAAGAATAATTTGATTATTCTGGATGTTCGGCACACACATAGTGTAATGACCCAACTTCTTATAAAGAAATATTACATCTTCTTATATGAATATTCATTACATTAATAATATACATGACTAAGGACTATATTGGTTTAGTGTATTTAGAGACTAGATATACAATCTTACTATTTCTACAAATATATTAAATTTATCCCACAATGATCATCCCATTAATTAATCTTTATATATATACCCTACTTAAAACCATTCTCTATAACTCGGGGAAAGAAAACATAAAAAAGGGTGACCTCATATTCTCAATAAGGGTAATAAAGTCAATTAAATAAATATAATGTGATAAAAACATATTAAAATCATGCCCCTTAGATAAAATATCAAAATCTAGAGTAATGGAATAAATATTGGAAGTTTATATGACATGAACTATAAGGAAATCAAATAATATGATCCATGAGAGCATAACATTGGCATAAGACAATAAATTTTGGTGCACATAAAATAAAAGTAAATCGTTTCCATATTATTCATGGATAACTATAAATCCTAGAATAGTGGAGTGGGTTCACTCCCCAAACCATCATAGTACTCAAGGTTTACACCAAAGACCATCATAGAAGACAAATTCCCTTACTGAACTGGGTTCACTCCACATTCGAGTCAAACCCATTTAATTAGATATAAAACATTACCAAATAAATTTTATAGAGACATAGGTCTAACTCATATAATTAAAATCATATATATTTTTTCCAAAATATATTAAAAAATTCATCATATCATAACCCAATAATTTTAATGGGCTTCATAAACATTTCACACTATCATAATCTATGTAAAATAGATAGCTTTCATAATCATTTAATCATTTCCTCATAGAACTAACAATCCAAATAAGTGGGTTTTATGGCCATTTTATCATGATATAACCTGTGGAAGAGAATATGGTTTTGAAAACATCATTTAATCATAAACATAAACCATCTATATAATGAATAAGATTGGTATCCTTGGATCACATCCCTAGAAAATCATAAGTAGAATCAAATAATTTCATCATAGTTTGAAAATGAATTTGAATGATCATATAAAAAATTTATTGAGGAAAATAAATTTTATTTGAAAATAAATATTTAAAACTAAAAATTTATAATATATTTTGGAAATCATGTTCTTTCAAAATAACCTTTAAAACATATAAATTAATCTTTAAAATTAATTTAGAACATTTATTTAGGAAAACAACCTTTCTTCATTGAATAAAATTTTAAATCATAAATCATTTTGAAAAAACAATTCCACTAAAAATAACCTTGAAAAAATTGAAAGGATGATTTAAAATTAATTTAAAAAAAATTAAGTAAAATATAATTTTTTATTTTGAATAAAACACTTTTTAAAATTTAAAAAATTTCAAAATTCCTTTTTGTTGAATTTAACCTTGAAATCTTATAAAGGATTCTCTAAAAATTATTGAAAACGTTTTTTGTGTAAAATATACTTTCAATTTGAAAAAAAAAATTAAAACAAAGTTTTTTTGAAAATAATTCTCTTTTAAAATATCATTGAAGAAATATAAACTAATATTTAATGTAAATGATTTTTAAGATAATTTGAAATTCTACTCATTTCATACATGATAAAATAATGATTCCTTTTAAATTTTAGTTATAACCCAAACCATAATTTTTTAGAAAATGACATGATGATTAATTTCAAAAAATATCAAAAAAATTATAAAATGGATAAAATTTATTTAATAAATTATTTAAATAATTCTAAAAAAAATTAAAACATTTTTATAAAACATGGTTTTATAAGGAAATGGGTTTTCGACTGAAGAGAGAAATAACTTGATTTTTTTAATACTATGATTTTGAAATCGTGAGTACATAAAGAAAGGAAAATTAAAGAAAAACACATATAATCATGACACAACTAGAGGATAATAAATTTCATGAGTTTCTTTAAAGATTTATTACAATATTTTATCATAAAAAACAAAATCATTTTCAATCCTGATAAATGATGAGATTGTATCGCAATATCTTTACCACTTTGGTTACATTAAATTGAAATCCCATGAAAGAAAAAAATTAAATGAAACTTAAAATATCATGAGAATAAATAAATTATAGATAGTACATGAATAAGGTTTCAAATATACACCTCATAAAAGAAGATAGGGGCATTACATGACATATGTCTCAAGGAAGGAACATTTAGAGAAAAATTCATTACTGCTTTGGAATCTCATGAATTATAAACCCCATGAATGTGAGATCCTAAATTGAATATTTGAATCTAAATAATTGTTAGGATAATAATTATAAAATAAATTCATGTGTATTATATACACCACAAAATAGAAATAGGTGTTAATATGGAATCTGTCTCACAAAAGTAAAAATTGAGAATAAAATTCCTTACCTTATGTCATCACTACCTTCATACACGACCAAATCTCATTTATCGTAAATATTTTTTTAATCTATTAATGAACCATAATTATATATATAAGAATATATTATTTTGTTATGAATTATTATTTTATGTTAATTAAGAAATCAATGTTTACATCAAGTTTTAGGCAATAATTACATTGTTTTTTATTTTTATTTTTTTGAAAACTTACTTTTATAATTTATCAATCATCTCAAAAATTTTTACCAAAAAATAAATATCATATATATTTATTTTATATTATTTTATATTAATCCATAAATTTTAGATATAATAAATGAAATACACCATTCATGGATTCTGTAGGCCATACATACACATGAACACTCTTTAAATTTTATCAACGGATTGAATGAATGAAGGGTATGTGATATATTAAAATCAAATAATATTTTTATGTCATATATATATCACATATTATCACTAATCCATTTCTTATTATATTCAATGTAAAGAATTAACAAATCACATCGCTTCCTTAAGTGGTAGTCTGCTGTACACACGAGTGATGTTATCATATTTTTAAAGAATGGAAATTATAAAGGTATACATGATATAATAATTACATATGTATGATAATATAATAAATATGATATATAATAATTTAATATATAATTATATCTATCCATGATAAGTAGTGATGGAATATGAGTAACATTGATTCGTGAGGTGGTAGTCCTCCATAGACATGAATGAGGGATTCATGAACCATTTGATTGAATTGGAAAAGGGATTAGGTTATTATATTAGAATAATAAAATAAAATAATATGTAATATACTGAGGATATCATATAATAATTGTTTAAAAATTATTTATGGAGGTTGTGGAATAAATAAAATGTCTGATTAGGGATATTACCACTTCTTTAGAATTGGTTTGCACCAAAAGGATTCAAAGGATATATTTATGTGAAAAATAAGGCATCTAGGAAGAGAGAATGGAAATAATGAATTTGTTTTTTTCGTAATTTTTTGATCCAATTCATTTTGAATCATTGGAGAGGAGAAGAGTGGGGGTGTCCATTTATATGTTAGGTGAGTGGCAAACATGTTTTTTTAAATAAAATGGTGTGACCAATTTATTAATATGAAAAAATCTAGAAAAAAGGGCCATTATTTATAATATAAGATATTATTTTTAAATATGGTCATCTAATTTGTGTTTTAAATGTTTTGTTTCATTTTTAAACATTACCTTTTTAACTAACCCCTTGGAAAACCAATTTTTAACTTAAGGAGGGTAAATAATTTATATTATTCATAATATTCATAATGGTAAGAAATAATTATGAACTTATTAGACAATATAAATTATTATAATTAAAAATATGGAATACATTTTTCTAAATTCCATTCATATAACTATCAAATTTTAATTTAAAATTAATCCTACAGTCGTGATGAGAAAAACAGTTTTCCAAAGTGAAAATAATCAAATTTTTAAAACACTTTTATATAAATATTAATTATTAAATTTAATAAAATGATCTAAATTATATAAATTTACATATAATTTAAATTATTTTCCATTTAAAACTATCTTAAATCCATTTTTATGGTTTTAAATTCTTTAAAATAAATGATAATTCTTAATAAAAACTAATATTATTCACTATTTATTGAAAAATTTATCTCCATAGAAAATTCTCAAAAATTTACACAATGATAATTTTACATTATGATTTAAAAAATTATTTTAATTATTCAAAATAAATTTTATAATATAATAAAAAATTAATTATAAAAAAGTGCATAAAAGTAAAAAAAACTACTTTTTAAGAAATATATATTTTTTAGCAAAAAATTGGATATATTCTTATCATTTTTCATTGAAAAAAATAAGATCAATATTCAAATTTTGATTGAGTACATAGTATATAAATTTCATTAAAATCATTCATGAAAAGTGATTTATTTAAAATATTGAGATAAAAAATGTTTTTGTGCATAAAAATAGTTTTTCATAAAAATATTCCATTCATTTTCAAATGGTTTTTATTTTCATTTCTATATAATTTTTCATGAAGGAATTAATTTTATATACATTTGTAAACCATATATTATCTTAATTTAGTTAATCTTGTTTATAACATCCCTTCTAAAGGCTAGGTGAAAACTAACATGTTAAATAATAATTTGTTAATAGTAAAAATTTCATTTAAACTTGGCATTGCATGTAGTGATAGCTAAACTTTGTGTTGCATGTCACACATGATAAAATTAGAGTTTCGTGTAACACAAGCTAAAATTGGTGTTTTTTGTACCAAAATATAATATTGATTTTGTATGTAATGAAAAAATATCAAAAAATTAAATTTATTTAACAAAAAATAATTCAAAAAAACTAGGGGTGTTACATTATACCCCCTTAAAATTAATTTTTCCTTCAAAATTAATCACTATTGTACCAAAAAATGAGGATAATTTTACCTCATTACATCCTCAGATTCCCATTTAGCTTACTCAATTGGTGGTTTCACTACCAAACATTGACCATGTGAGTGGTTGTGTTTCGTGTAAAATTCCCTATAAGATCCAGAATCTCAATAGATTTTTCCTTATAAGAAAGATCAATTTCCAATGATATAACCTTTGATTTCAATTCATGTGAAGTATTGGGTATTAACATCTTTAGGATATGTATTTGGAACACATCATGAACCTAATAGAGGTTATTTGGATGTGAAAAATGATAAGGTACTGTCCCAATGTGATCAAGTATTTTAAATGGAATGATATACCTAGGGATTAGTTTTCACTTCTTTCTTTCATGGATAAATTTATTGTCACGAACCGTCCTCAGGGCCCGTGTTGTGACTACCCCAAGCCCGCATTCCATAGGCTAGGGGCTGGTGACTAGAACCAAGGCGTAATTCCCGATAAAAAGGGAAGGCATTGCCTTTTTAAAGTAAACAAACACCACAGAGCAAGCAAGAAGAAGTAATCACTAAGTAAAAACTGGGTACAACAGTAAGTGCGGAAAAGTAAGTGGGCCAGAATAAAATCCCAAACTGAAATTAAAGTACAACTGGGAAGGGAAAATAGCAACAGAAAGTAAAGCCGCAACGTCGAGCCGTCCACTGGAAGTCCCACCTGAAGGGTGAGTACAGATAGCCTCCACAGCTCCTCGGGTCCAGCCGTCCGCTCCGAGTACGTCCCGCCCAGTGGTCCACCTCCAGGTACCGTCCTGATCCGCAAGCCTCAACCACGATCAGCGTTGTCTGTCATCTGCAACTAACACAACGTAGTGCGGGCATAGCCCGTGCAGGGGTGAGTATAAGCTACTCAGTAGGGACCCCGAGACCCCCCGAAGGTCTTCCAGAATCCACAAAGGATAATCCACAAAAGGAAGATACAATCATGAAGTAACATCCAACATTACTTAGGTATATTACCATACATATACCTAAGTCATCAATTCCAGTTCGGCTCTAACATCCGAGCTCAAGTATAACCCAGTCCACGCAGGAAATCACAACCCAGTCCACACAGTAAAGAAAAACGTAATCCACACAGGATAGCACAAAACATTCCACATAGGAAAGCAAAACAGGATTCATCTCACACATGTATACTTCTTCATGTGATGATAGAGATGATCAGATATTGCCACTGATTCATCTAAGCTATTGGACCCACAAAGGATCGATAGGTACAAACCCCCGCAATGACCCACAAAGGATCGATAGGTAACTAACCCCCGTAATGACCCACAAAGGATCGATAGGTAACTAACCCCCGCAATGACCCACACAGGATTGGACCCACACAGGATCTGTAGGCGCTGGCCCACACAGGACTGCTGAGCGCTGACCCACATAGTATTTGACCCACATAGGATTGGTGGCACTGATCCACGTAGGATTGCTGAGTGTTGTAGTCGTCGCCGTCGAATCCGCGGAGGATTTCTACACAGTAGTCATCGTCGTCGCAGTTGCAGCCAGCTCTAGGGTTCCCGCACACAGGAAGCTCGTTCGGGAGGGTCCGCTCCACGAGCCGAAGGGATGATACATTAACTGACACATAGTCCGGAGTTGATGTATCCAAAAGTTCCGTATAGTCAACAAGAACTCAATGTCATAGACGGCACGTCAATCGGACGCTCAGTCTGAGAGTTATTGGCTTTTTCGTCCTAGGGGGCCGGTTGGTTTTTAAGTAAAAACCAACCTGACCGTACTCCAACTTCATCCAAACCTCAAGAGGAGTTATCCAAAAGGCCCGTCTCAGTTAGAGGAATCCAACAAAGTCGACGGCACGTCAATCGGACGTCCGGAGCTCAAATTATAAGTGTTTCCGCTCCGAGGGCCCGGTTGGTTTCGTGTATGAACCAACCTGGCCGAACCCAAAGTACTCCTAAACCTTGATTGTAAAATATCGAAACGACCGTCTCGTTCCAAAGATCACATCACCACTGACGGTGTGTCGATCAGAGGTCCGCATCCCAAGTTATGGGCAACAGACCGAAATAGTCTGGTAAAAGGGGGTTCGGGCCCGGTCCGACCCGGCCCGATACCCTCTGGGTCGGCCTGAAGCGGATCGACCCGTCCCGGTTCTAGGTATGGACCACTTGGGCACGGCCTAGCCCGGCTGGTGAGGTCCGGCCCGGCCTGGGTGCGGTCCGGCCTGGCGGACCGGCCAGGGCAGCCGGCCCAGCGCACTGGCGCCAGCCAGGGGCTCGGCCGTTTAGCCGAGCGGATGAGGGGGGGGGGGGCGCCTGCCCCACGTTTTTTAACCGAGGCCCCCAATTATGGGGCCGCTGAGCTGGCCAGCTGGGGGTTGTAACCCCTAGCTTTTCCCCTGTCCGGAAGGCCCGCCCCGGCCGGTCGGCTATTGCTGCCACGAGACCGGCAAGGCCGGTCCCCCTGCTCCAACACCGGTGGCCCGGAACTGGCTGTCGGTTCCCTTGTTCCACCGTGGCCCAGAACCGGCCGCGGCCTTGGTCCGTCTTGCACGGCGCGATGGCGCTGCGCTCCTCCGCCGTGGCCCCACTCCGGCCGTGGTGCTTTAGTGGTTCTCCTGCGCGGCGCGACGGCGCCGCATCTTTGGTTTGTCTTCAACGGTGCGGCGCGACGGCGCTACGCTTCTTCCCCTTTCCTTAACATTTCCCGCGTAGTGCTTCGGCATCGTGCCGCCTTACACGAGTCGCAACAAAAATCAACCAACAAGGTGGAGGAGGGTCGGTCGTGTTTGTGCGGTCCGACCTCCTCCCGTTATTGCGATAACAGGTGGTTCAAAATAGGCGATAAACCAACAATGAAGTAATCAGGAAAAAACGAAAAAAATAAACCCCTACCTCGAGCGTAGCTTGAATGGAGGTTCATCGCAGAAATAACCGTCATGGAAGAAGACGTCGTGGAAGAAGAGAGTCGCGTCGTGGGGACGGTGTCGCGTTGTCGATCTCCGAGGAATCTGGCGTTCTTCGCATTCTTCGTCGAAGAGGAAGAAGTTATTCAAGCTCCTCAACTATTCTCCAAAACCTCCCAAGACTCACCCAACAAGCAACAAGACTCCAACAAAATAAAATAAGTTCATCACTTATTTTATTAACATAACTAAAGCATTTGAATTTTAAACATTCAAATTAAACTCACTTAATTAAATAAATTAAGTTAACAAATTAATGGTATGTTGAAGGAGTTAGAGAATATGAAGGGGTGGGGTTCGTGTGGGCCCCACCACTCTCATAACCTCCCATGGGATGTTGGGTGGTTACCCGAACTTCCACTCAATGGATAAACCACTTAAAGGAAAATAAAAATTGTAACTCAATTTTTATTTTATCTTCCACAAATTTATAACAACTCCTCCCATGAAAACGCAACTCCGAAAAAGGTGTTCCAAAGAAATTACCGGCGTTGCGAATCCATTGGTTCCCTTGGAATTCGATTCCGAGCATCGGTTCAAAAGTTAGAAAAACTTGCTTGTTCGTTCACTGAACGTACCCGAGCTAAACTTTGGATAGAAATTCCGGACACACCGGGCCTCAGAATCAAGTGCCGTCAAAAACCGCGTTCTTGTAAAATTCCCAAGAAAATTAAGAAAAAATTTCCCTTGAATTTTACAGGTCTTTACATTACTCCCACCTCAGGGATTTACGTCCCCGTAAAGGTACATCAAAAACTAGGGAAACAAAAGTGGGTACTGGGCACGCATCTGAGCCTCCCGCTCCCAAGTGCTCTCCTAGAGGTTCCCGTGCTGTCATCTGATGCGCACTAGAGGAATCGACCGTCCACGTAGGAACCTCTCTTTTTGATCCTCAATCTCCACTAGGACCTCTGCAAAAGTCACCCCATCATCAATTTCCAGCTCCCCATGGTCAATGATATGTGTCGGGTCGTGAATGTATCTCCTCAGCTGAGATATGTGGAAGACGTCGTGCACTCGGTGCAACTGAGGTGGTAGAGCCAGGCGATAAGCCACCTCTCCAATCCTGCTGAGGTCCTGGAATGGTCTTATGAAGCGTGGAGACAACTTGGTGCCTTGGAAAAATCTCTGTATACCACGTTGAGGTGAGACCACCAAAAAGACGTGGTCTCCATCCTCGAACTCCAGTGGCCTCCGCCTCCTGTCAGTATAAGACTTTTGTCATCTCTGAGCTGTCCTCATCTGCTCCTGGATGACCTGAACCTTCTCTGTCGTGGCCTGGACCATCTTTGGTCCTACAAGTGCTGACTCCCCAGGGTCTGTCCAGTACAGAGGTGACCTACAAGGTCGGTTGTACAACGCATCGAATGGTTCCATCCCGATGGTGGAGTGGTAGCTGTTGTTGTACGCAAACTCCACCAAGGGTAGGTGGTCCTCCCAACTGCGAACAAGGTTAAGGACACATGCGCGGAGCATGTCCTCGAGAGTCTGAATGGTCCTCTCCGTCTGACCACACAAAAGGTTTCCCATTCTTCGTCAAAGCTGAGAGTGGTGCCGCAACTCTGGAGAAGTCGGGCACAAATATCCGACAGTACCCAGCTAGACCCAAGAAACTTTGCACCTCTCTCATGCTCCTAGGTGTCTTCCAAGCTAGCACTGCCTCGATCTTCACAGGATCCACCGCAACTCCCACCTTAGAGATGACGTGTCCCAAGAAGTGGACCTCACGTATCCAGAACTGGAACTTCGAGAGCTTGCAATAAAGTTGTTGCTCTCAGAGTGTGTCTAGTACAACCCGTAAGTGGTAGGTGTGCTCCTCCTCAGTCGTCGAGTAAATAAAAATGTCTTCGATGAAGACCACGAAAAATCGATCGAGGTATGGCTGAAATATCCTGTTCATGAGGGCCATGAACACTGCTGGAGAATTGGTTATGCCGAATGGCATAACCAAGAACTCATAGTGGTCGTACCGACATCTGAAGGTCATCTTCAGCACGTCCTCATCCCGAAATCTGAGCTGATGATAGCCTGATCTAAGGTCTATCTTTGAGAACCACTGTTCTCCTTTGAGCTGATCGAAGAGGTCTTCAATCCTCGGTAGTGGATACTTGTTCCTCATGATCACCTGGTTCAGGCGATGATAGTCGACACAAAGTCGCAAGCTCCCGTCCGCCTTCTTGGCGAACAATATCGGGGAAGCCCAGGGTGAAACACTGGGTCGGATGAACTCCTTGCCCTGAAAGTCCTCCAACTATACCCATAGCTCTAGAAACTCAGCGGGGGCCATCCAAAATGCTGGAGTGGATATCGGGGTTGTCTCGGGGTACAGGTCAATAAAAACGTCTACCTCTCTACGAGGAGGTAGTCCCGGAACGTCGTCGGGAAAAACGTCCGCATACTGATCCACCACAGCAGGAAAACCAGGACTCCGCACGTCAACTGCTCCTAGGATGAGGTTGGACAACTAATGAGTGATGGGCTGTCCTCTCCTCTGCGAGAGTCCATCCTGGGCTGCGAAGGCTCCCTTATCGCCGGTTAAGTTGAACCTGCTCCCGTCAGTGCGTACACATCGCACCTTGCGCCTAATACAGTCGATCTGGGCATGGACTATAGATAACCAATCCATGCCCAAGATGACATATTAAGGCCTCGACGCCGCTACAACAAGATTCCACCTAAAGCTCTCTCCTCCTAGAGTAAGCTCACACTACCGGAACCAGTGCATAATCATCAAGTCTGCTCCCGTAGGAGTCTTTAGCCGTAAGGATCGAGCCAACGGCTCTGTCGAAATCTCCGAGCTCCGAACAAGGGTAGCAGCTATGAAATAATGACTCGCTCTTGTGTCTATAAGAACTACAGAAAGGGTGTAATAGAAACAAATTGTACCCCGAATCATCTCAGGAACGCTGTGGTCATAGGCCTCTGCTGCCTGGAGCTGTGCCTGTCTCTGCCCGCCAGCTCCCTGTGGTCGGGGTGGACCTCCTTGTGGTAGTGGTGGTAGAGCCTCAAAGCGTCACCCACCACCTGCTGCTCGGCCAGCTCCTCTGCCTCTCCGCCTGCTCCCTGCGGACCGCCATGGTCGACCCTCTGCCTCTGCCTGGGTGGCCCCTCAACCGTCTGCTGCTCCTTGGCACGGCGGGTCGGGCAGTCACGAGCCATGTGACCCTGCCTGCTGCATGCGTAGCACTGTCTACTTCTCGAAAGACTGGCTCCGCGCTGTGTGCCCCGCACTGCTGAGCCAGTGTCCTGAGGTCGTCTGCCTGAGGGTCTAGTCTGTCTGGACCCATGAGTCATCCGTCGAATGCCTGCTACAGAATACTCTTCTACGTGCCACCCTGCGGTAGGTCTTGCTGCTGAAGTAGGCTCAGCAAGGAAGCTCTCGATCAAAAGGTCTCTCTCCAGTACCCCTACTTGAGTCGGAATACTGAGGGAGATCAGAGATGCCATGATCTCATGCCTCAATCCCTGCTCAAAGGTCCAGGCCCGGAAGAATGGGTCTCAAACCATGTCTGTCGAGTAGCGCGAGAGATCGGTAAATCTCGTTGAGTATTGGGTGACCGTCAAGCTTCCCTACCGCAGCTGAAGAAGCTCCTGGAAGCGCACCGCACGGAGGGTGGATGGCACGAACTCCGAGCGAAAGAGGCTCTCAAAGTCCATCTAGAGGAGAGATTCATCATCGTGAACCTGGATCATCAAGCTCTACCATCTGCCTATTTCCGCGTGCAGTAGGCTCGCTGTGAGGATCACCATGAGGTCCTCTGGTGTCCTCACTAACCTGAAAACTCGTACAACTACCTCCAGCCAATCCTCAAATGCCTGAGGGTCCATATCCCCGCAGAACCTGGGAGGTCGCTGACGCTGAAACTCGTGAAGGGCACTAAGGTGACGTGCATCGTCAGCGGCTAGGGCTGGTAGCATCGGTGGCTCGGCAGGTAGTGATACCGCTGGTGCCTCTGCTATCAAAGGGCCCTATACCGAGGCCTCGTCGCTCGGTGGGCTATCGTCACGCACAACTCTCAGAACCATAGCTGGCTGCCGTCGTGGGTCCATCCTAAAAAGAAACAGGTGCGCCACCGTCAAACAGTATACCTGGTGAGCTGACATAAAGTAATCACAAAGAAAACTTGAATCACACATGCAATCAATGTTTTGTGTATTAAGTCGGAAATCAGAAGTCAGGGTCCTGGTGTACGGATACGTCGGCCTCCGCACCAACACTGGACTCCCGGGACTGATAACCACACCCAATACGCTTAACACAATTGCTTCACATAGAAGAAATTTCTGATTCCAAAGTTCTGCGGTAGAACCGAACTCCTCTGATACTAATTTGTCACGACCCGTCCTCGGGGCCCGTGCTGTGACTACCCCAAGACCGCCTTCCATAGGGCAGGGGCTAACGACTAGCACCAAGGCATAATTCCCGATAAAAAGGTAAGGCATTGCCTTTGTAAAGTAAACAAACACCACAGAGCAAGAAATCAGAAGTAAACACTAAGTAAAAACTGGGTACAAAAGTAATTGTGGAAAAGTAAGTGGGCCAGAATACAAACCCAAACTGAAAGTAAAGTACAACTGGGAAGGGAAAACAGCAACAGAAATTAAAGCCACAACGTCGAGCCGTCCACTAGAATTCCCACCTGAAGGGTGAGTAAAGATAGCCTCCACCACTCCTCGGGTCCAGCTGTCTGCTCCGAGTACATCCCGCCCAGTGGTCCACCTCTAGTTACCGTCCTGCTTCGCAAGCCTCAACCACGATCGGCACTGTCCGTCGTCTGCAACCAACACAATGTAGTGCGGGCATATCCCGTGTAGGGGTGAGTATAATCTACTCATTACGGACCCTGAAACCCCCGAAGGTCTCCCAGAATCTACAAAGGATAATCCACAAAGGGAAGATACAATCACGAAGTAACATCCGACACTACTTAGGTATATGCCCATACATATACCTAAGTCATCAATTCCAGTTTGGCTCCAACATCCGAGCTCAAGTACAACCCAGTCCACACAGGAAATCAGAACCCAGTCCACACAGGAAAGAAAATGTAATCCACACAGGACAGCACAACACAATCCACATAGGAAAGCAAAACAGGATTCAACTCACACAGGTATACTTCTTCGTATGATGATAGAAATGATCAGATATTGCCACTGATTCATTTAAGCCGTTGGAACCACAAAGGATCTATAGGTACTAACCCCCACAATGACCCACAAAGGATCTGACCCATAGAGGATCGATAGGTAACTAACCCCCGCAATGACCCACAAAGGATCGATAGGTAAATAACACCCGCAATGACCCACAATGGATCGATAGGTAACTAACCCCCGCAATGACCCACACAGGATCAGACCCACACAGGATCTGTAGGCGCTGGCCCACACAGGACCGCTGAGCACTGACCCACACAGGATCTGACCCACACAGGATCGGTGGCACTGATCCACATAGGATCGTTGAGTGCTGTATTCATCGTCGTTGAATCCGCGGAGGATTTTTGCACAGTCGTCATCATCGTGGCAGTCGCAGCCAGCTCTAGGGTTCCCGCACACAGCAAGCTCGTTCGGGAGGGTCCGCTCCACGAGCCGAAGGGCTGATACATCCACTGACACATAGTTCGGAGTTGATGTATCCAAAAGTTCCGAATAATCAACAGGAACTCAACGTCACAGAAGGCGCGTCAATCGGACGCCCGGTCTGAGAGTTATTGGTTTTTTCGTCCTAGGGGCCCGGTTGGTTTTTAAGTAAAAACCAACCTGAACATACTCCAACTGAGTCCAAACCTTGAGAAGAGTAATCCAAAAGGTCTGTCTCATTTAGAGGAATCCAACAAAGTCGACGGCACGTCAATCGGACATCCGGAGCTCAAGTTATAAGTGTTTTCGCTCAGAGGGCCCGGTTGGTTTTGTGTACGAACCAACCCGTCCGAACCCAAAGTACTCTGAAACCTTGAGTGTAAAATATAAAAACGACCGTCTTATTCCAAGGATTTCATCGCCACTAATGGTGTGTCGATCGGAGGTTCGCAGCCCATGTTATGGGCAACAGACCGAAACAGTCCGGTAAAAGGGGGTTCGGGCCCAGTCCGACCCGGCCCAATACCCTCTGGGTCGGCCCGAACCAAGTTAACCCGTCCTGGGTTCGGGTTCGGCCCAATCTGGCAGACCGGCCAGGGCAGCTGGCCCGGCGTGCTAGCGCCAGCCAGGGGCTCAGCCGTTTGGCCGAGCGGATGAGGGGGGGTGCCTGCCCCTCGTTTTGTAACTGCGGCCCCCAATTATGGGGCCACTCAACTGGCCAGCCGGGGATTGTAACCCCCGACTTTTCTCTAATCCGGCCGGCCGGCTGTTGCCACCATGGGACTGGCAAGGCCGGTCCCCCTGCTCCGACTCCGGCGGCCCAGAACCGGCCGCCGGTTCCCTTGTTCCACCGCGACCCGGAACCGGTCGCGGTCTTGGTCCTTCCGGTGCGGCGTGATGGCGCCATGCTCCTCCACCGCGGCCCTGCTCTGGCCTCGGTGCTTTTGTGGTTCTTCGGTGTGGATCGATGTCGCCGCGTCTTTGGTTCATCTTCAATGGCGCGGCATGACAGCGCCATATCTTTGGTTTGTCTTCAATGGCGCGGCGTGACGGCGTTGCGCTTCTTCGCCTTCCCTTAACATTTCCCATGCGGTGCTTCGGCACCGCGCTGCCTTACACGAGTCGCAAAAAAAATCAACCAACAAGGGGGAGGAGGGTCGGACGTGTTTGTGCGGTCCGACCTCCTCCCGTTATTGCGATAATAGGCGGTTCAAAATAGACGATAAACCAACGATGAAGTAATCAGGAACAAACGAAAAAAATAAACCCCAACCTCGAGTGTAGCTTTAACGGAGGTTCGTTGTGGAAATAACCGTTATGGAAGAAGACGTCACGGAAGAAGAGAGTCGCGTCGCGGGGACGGCGTCGCGTCGTCGATCTCTGAGGAATCTGGTATTCTTCGCGTTCTTCACATTCTTCGTCAAAGAGGAAGAAGTTCTTCAAGCTCCTCAACTAGTCTCCAAAACCTCCCAAGACTCACCCAACAAGCAACAAGACTCCAAAAAAATAAAATAAGTTTATCACTTATTTTATTAACATAACTAAAGCATTTGAATTTTAAACATTCAAATTAAACTCACTTAATTAAATAACTTATGTTATCAAATTAATGGTGAGTTGAAGGAGTTAGAGAATATGAAGGGTTGGGGTTCGTGTGGGCCCCACCACTCTCATAACCTCCCATGGGAAATTGGGTGGTTACCCCAACTTCCACTCAATGGATAAACCACTTAAAAAAAATAAAAATTGTAACTCAATTTTTATTTTATCTTCCACAAATTTTTAACAACTCCTCCCGTAAAAACGCAACTCTGGAAAAGGTGTTACTAAGCAATTACCGGTGCTGCGAATCCATCGGTGCCCTCGTAATTCGATTTCGAGCACTGGTTCAAAAGTTAGAAAAACCCACTCATTCATTCACTGAACGCACCCGAGCTAAACTTCGGATAGAAATTTCGAGCACACTGGGCCTCGGAATCAAGTGCCGTCAGAAACCGCGTTCTTGTAAAATTCCCAAGAAAATTAAGAAAAACTTTCCCTGGAATTTTACGGGTCTTTACATTTATAGAATGAACTTCTCAACAACATTAAAATCTACATCATATTGATGATTATCATAATAAAATTTTTGTCAACATTATGTTATCTTTACATGTCACTGAATGGATCTAACCTTATCTACCATCTCATTATCTTTCTCTTGTAGTAATAGATTTCTTTTGGAAACATCATTTTGGTACGTTGGATTTATAAACATCTTTACATAAAGGGCTTCATAAGTAGAAATCATAACACTTGATTAAAAGTTATTGTTTCAATAAAACTCAACATTTGGAAAGTGATTATCCCAACCATATTTCAAATCCATAGAACATGATCATATCATATCCATCATGGTTTGAATTGATCTCCCAGACTAACAATCTGTATGAGGATGATACATAGTATTGAAACTCAACTCTGTATCAAGAGCATGCTAAAGACATTTCTAAATTATTGAGGTAAACATCAGATCCTGATAAGATAATATTGAATGTAATAACCTATTCAACTTTACCATTTCTTTAATAAATATTATAGAAATATTATTTTGAGAGAATTCATCTCCAATATCAACGAAGTGTCCAAAATTCATAAGGTGATCAACAAAAACCCACAATTACATCAGAATCAAATATAATATAAACCCAATTGTTTTCCAGCAAATTTAATCATATTTTTAAAAAATTTAAAGTAATTTAACCTTAAATAAATTTTTCACTAAAACACATAAAATATTAAAGGGTTTTATTTATATATATTATTATAAATACATCCTTAATATAGATAAAATTACATCATATAAAACCAAAAAATAAGTTTCAATGACTTTAAACTTATGATCAACCTTAAACACATAAACACATGATTGTATCTATAAATATTAATAAAAAATTACATGAATACATATATGCTTCCAAAATTAACACAATCCTCATAAGCTTCTCGATTATTATAACTAAAATACCATTAATAAAATACATCCACAACATAATTCCTAAATCCAAATACAAATACATTGTAATACTTTCACTTCATCAGTTGGAATAAAATATTAATTTACATATTCTATGGGTAAACCCTTAGTATAGATCACTGAATCGGACAATTTCAAAGTTACCCACATATAATACATTGAACTCCGTAAAAAATCACTTTATAACCGTATCTTCACACAAAGATAACATCTTTCCCTCAATTTTAGATGTTATTCTAGGTTCTACATTCCACTTTCATAACACATAATAATCTAAGTCTTCTTTAATAAGTTCTTTAAATTTCATATTTATCTTATTCAAACATTTAGGAATATCAAAAAAATTCATGTTGTTAATCATATATCACGATATCTGATTAGGAATAATCACAATATCTAAATCACCATTCACCATCCAACTTGGTTTCTTATAGTCACCAAATTTTACATTTTATTTAACTTTAACATGATTCCTTCTGGATCCATCCATTGATAGTACCAAAAATCACAGTATAAGAAAAAATAATAACATAGAGATACAAAAAAACCATGAAAAATCACTTTTATGATGTATAAATCATCGATCCTTCATTTAAATCTATGAAAAATTCGGCTAAAACTTAGTCATTCATGGGAATTATTTAAATCCTCCATGAATTTTCATAGAGAGTTTGTTAATTCTCAAAGAAAATCCCCCAAGATTGTCATATCAGGTGTGAAACATGGCCCATTTTCATGCACCAGATGATGATCAAGTATAGATCAATGCACCATTTTTAGAATTATTACCCCTAGGTACCTCTAGAAAAGATCCACATACACTTGTAGTATCAATACAATAATTTAATTTCTTGGAAACCACTCGCTCTATCATTTACAAGAAATCCGTTTCATTTTCCTATACTTTGAATCATCCATAGAATAGTAAAAAAACATATCCATAGAGTTTTCAATAATGTTTTCATATCCTAGATTCCAAACATCTACTAAACCTTACTTCTAATACCAAATGTTACATCCCATGATTCGGGTACATAAATATTACATCATTTTAGATGAATATTAATTATATTAAAAAAATACATGCTCGAGGTCTGTATTGGTTTAGTGTCTTTGGAGACCAGATACACTATTTTCTTATTTCATGAAAGATACTCAATATATCCCATAAATATATTCCCATTATTTACTCTTAATAGACATATCTAAATTAAAAAATTTCTTTATAACATTGGAAAAGGAAGCATAAGATTGGGTGAGATCAGATGCCCCATAAGGGTGAAAATGGAAATATGTAAACTTAATGTAAACATAAGGGTATGATAACATGATAATAACAAATAAAAACCATTCTATGAATATCAAAGAACAAAATATATATTAATGGAATAAATATTAGAATTTCATAGAACATTAATTGTAATGAAATCAATAAATATGAGCCATGAGATAATAAAAAAAGACTATAACATGATAAATAGAATAAAATTAATTAGAATATCAATATACATAATTTAAATACATTTATCCAAGTAAAAAAGAGTATAACATGATGTAACCCATCCAAATAATGATGTTTGGTGGTTAAACAATACATAATCGTCTTCGCAGAGTAGTTAATAAATATCCACATTGAAATAAAAAATATAAGGATTTTCCATATTTCACCAATTAATAAATAGAATAACATTAATTATATGAATACCTCAGACAAACACCATATATAGAATTTGGTAAGTGGTTATTTCAATAATTTTCCCAATCAATTAATGTATAGAATTTTGGATAAAACCCTACAATCATGGTAATTGAGGAAAGGCGTAGTATATTTATTAAAAACCAATGAGTAGGTTAGAAAAAGGCAGTGATGGGTCATTTAATAATTGAAAATAACATATCATAATCCATATAAATAATTAATATGGGTGATATTATTCGATTAATTTAAATAATAAATAATTAATTCATAAATAAGGACATTTATAAAGGTCTCCAATGAATACAGACAAGGAAGGGAAAGATACCAAACTTAAAAAAAGATGTGGGGTTAGTTTATCATTCATGGAACACTTCATGTAAATTATGAGTCAAGGGGAAATAAAAATTTAAGGGTAATATAAAACCCCATGAATTACCAAATTAGATGATGAGGGTATTTAAAAAAAAATACAAAATCCCTATAAGTATTTTCTTTCAGAAACAATAATAGTTTTATAAATAGATTGGAAATCGAAAACCTTATGGGTTGATTAACATTTTGATCAAAAAACATAAATGAGAAAGGAATTGAAACTTATATTTAAATAAAATGATATATAATTCATGATATAATGTATCAAAATTTAAATATATACACCATATAAAATTATATTGGTGTGTTATAAAAACATGTCTCAAGAAATAAGAATTGAGGCCAAGAGACCCCTTTAATATATCATAATATTTGTGGTAATAAATAGTTGATAATGAGGTCATAAAGAAGAATTTTACAACCAATGAAATTAAGGATAAATTTGATAAAAAATATTAACTTTATTGAAAAAATAAACTATTGAATAATGGAGTTCTATAAGAATACTTAAAACTAAATGGATGAAAATAGAGTTAGCACACACAATTACAAATTTTGTAATTTTTTAGTCAAAACCCCCTGATATAAATACGTTTGAATATATAATTTAATATCATGAAATAAAATATTATCCTAATAAAATTTATTAAATTGTTATTAGACATTCCATTCTAAATAAAACATGGTTTATAATAAGAAATAATTCTCAAGGGGTGAAAATTGAGATAAGAAACTCTTATCCTATTCTAGATTCATTGTGTTTATTCACATAACTTCTTGAATAATCAAATTAATATTATTATAAAACATGTTAAGAAACATATTCTTCTATAATTCATTTTATAAGGACCATTTATTATCATATTCACTTAATTATTTATATTTATTTTCGTCATGTATGTGTGATAATTTAATCATTTTCTATTTATTTTTTAATTTTAATGATCGAAGATGTTTTTTTTTTAAAATAATATATATACACAATATTACATTTTAATAAACATAAAACAGTCATTAATTTCTTATTACCTTATAATAATTTTTTCTCCCACACACATTCATGAAATATTTTTGTCATGTTGCTCAATTTGGTGGTTAAACCAACTCCAAACATGAACAGAGTATATCTCCATGGGTGAGTATACTTAAGGAAGTGTATGATATAATTATAACCTATGAATAATGTTGTCATTTATATTTTTTAAGATTTTTAAATACCTATGATATGTTTTTGGTAAAAAAAGATAATAAAGATAAAAAATGAAAGACGTTACTTCATTGAGGTGGTCGTCCACAAATGCATGAATAATACTCTTTCATTTTTCTAAGAGGATAAAAGGGGATAAATAATTGTCATTCAATAAAAATAAAAATACATCAATATACTATTGATTATAAGGTCATTATATAACTATGATTATGATAGTTTTGTATTGGAAAGTACAAAAAATAGATAAGTATTAATTAATAATCAATTTTGGATCTCAATGTTACCTGAAAGTATCCTTTGAAATGAAGAGAAAAGGATAATTAATTGAGGCCAGAGGATTATGAAATTGTGAGAGAATTATTTTTTGTGGAAAATGAGAGATATTAAGGAGTAAATTATAAGTAATGGGTGTGTAATTTGTTTTTTTAAGTTTCCCCTTTTATATGTTATGAATAGGGACATTTTGTGATCACACATTATTTTTCAACCATTGAGTGAAAATATTCAAGGGTCAGTTATCCCAAAAATTTAATTTTTTTTGTGTGTGGTGAGATAAGGTTTATAAATACTTATCTAACTAATTTCAAACATTTTTTTTATCTTTTTGGAAGTCATTTTATTTTATATATTTTTTCTTTTAATTTTTTATCATTTTCACCGAGAAAATATTTTTTACCTTGGAAAAAAATTGTTATTTGTGGAAATAAAATGGAAAATATTTTAAAATTTAAAACAAATTATTATAAATAATAAATAAATTTTATTAGATAAATTTTCTATATGTAAAAAAAGAAATTTTAATATTGACGGATGTAACATATAGAAACCAATTTTTTAAAAAATAGTTTTTGTAAGATTAAAATTTTATTTTATTTTAAATTATCAATATTATTGATTTTTTCAAAAAAAATTAATTTTTTATTAAAAAAATAAAATTTAATTTAATTTTAAATAAATAAAAATAGAAATTTTTTAAAAAATATTATTTATTTAAAATGAAATGGAAAAAGATTATTATTTAAAATATTACCCAAGTCCATATAATGTTAGTTCTACATTTTAAAAATCAAACATAATATTTTAAAATTGATATATTTATTCCTTAAATAAATATTCAATGTCTTAGAAACTTATATTTCAACATTATCATATAAAAATGTTATAAAAATTACCTTTTAGGTAAAAACATTATTTTTCATTGTTCACCAAAAAATCAAACATTATAGAAAAATTAAAAAAATTAAAATTAAGATAATATTGAACATCTACATAAAAAATATGTTTATTTTTTTAAATTAGTATTATTTTATTTTGGTATTTATCTTTAAAATAAAAAACATAAAATTTTACAAAAAAATGTTTTCATTAGAAAATAACATTTCAAAATATTAACTATTCTTATTCGTGTTTCCTATCAATTACCAATAAAATTGGTGTTCAAATATTATTCATGAAAATAATATATTTATTCATAATATATTTTGTTTTATAAAATAAATTATATAAATATTTAATTTTTAGAAAGGTTACATTTTAATGTATAAATCAAATTTATTAGTTATTTAGCTATACTAACTGAGTTTTATTAATTCCAAAAAATTAATAATTGAATATATTTTATTTCTATTAATATTTCATAAATCTGATATATCTATTTTACCCACCAATTCTAAAGATATATTTTAATAGCTATATAATTTCCTTCATTTCATTTTGGATCGATGTTTCATGTAAAACAAACTCTCAAAAATATGAAGTTCAAAGGAAAATATTTTGTACAAACGTATGGTGTTTTAGCAGTGGTGGATTACTATTATATAGTATGTATACATATGGGTTGTGATGTATCTATTTTTTAATGTAATTTTATATAAACACTATGGTGGTTCTAAATTATAGCATATACATGTACCCGGTTGTTGTGGCAGTGGCTATTATAAGTGTAATATTTCATGGGACGTAATTGATTAAGCTATAATGCAGTGTATGCTAGTTGTGAATGATTTCAGACTTAAAACCTAGTTATGAGATATGATTTATAGCTACATAATGTATAAAAATCATGATGATGATGTCATTATGTTGGGATACATGGGATTCAATATATAATGTTTGTGATGTGATTCCCTAATTGGACATGGTGACTTAGAGGGAGATGGGAGCACCAAGACATCAATTGCTGGGGTTTATGGAAATTGAATTCATGGGGATGTGGTAGCAATAAAACTTTATTATATAAATAGTTGATATATTGTTACCACATTCTTTTCATCATTTGGTGATTGAATCATAGTGGGATTGGAAAATTAGTTTATCTGATTAGTTGATGAGTTGGTTTAATTTATTTATTCTCTCAGATTTTGCATGGTTCTATAACTTTTTTTGTGAGAGGTTTAAGGGAGGAACCTATTGAGTATATATGATATTCTCACCACATATATATATATATAAATTATTTTAGTTCTATAGGATATGGGTAGAGTTTTATACAGGTATTAAAATTTGAAGGATATATTTATTTGTGGTACTGGTTTTGTGGTTGCTAGTGAGGATATTTTTTGGTAATTTAGTTGTTCTTGTTATATCAATATTTTATTTAATTTCAATTGGTTATTAGGTCTATCATGTTCTATAATACAATGGATTATTTATGATATGGTGTTGGTTGGTGGATTTTATCTTACCTCTTATCGCTAGACTAATATTCATGGAAATTACTCCCATATATGTGTGTTTATACCCTCAGGGATATCCACCAACATGTGGTTTATTGGAGATGATATTCAAGGGTTCACATCTCATTATCACTATTATCCCAAGAGGGGTACCAATGGGGGTGGGTCATGATATAGTAGTAACACTGATTTTGTTTAATAGATAAGATGGAGTTCATAGTTAGGTGTTCATGAGGTTTTTATGGGATGATAGGGAAATGACATCATCTAAACATATTAAATGACATATGAAAAGGATAATAGCTAGGAAATATGTATTTAAGATCCCCTATGATCCAATTTAAGGACATTCATGTTTAATTTACTAATCTATGTGATGATTCTTGTTGGGTAGATACCATATATGATAATCTTGCATCATGATTGTTTGAACATATTTTTTTAATATGGTAGACAATGTTAATTAGGTTAAAATTTAATTAATTAATTAATATAATAAAAACCCTAATCCACATTTTATATTTTGTAACATTTTTTCTTGTTTAGATAAGGCTAAATTTTTAATAACTTGTTAGGTTTTTTTTTCAAATACATTCAGCAAAATGTTATAGTAGATTATATTGTAGTGGTGTTCAATGCAAGTTACACTTTGAGAGTTTTAGTTCCATATTATTTAGATTTAGGAGTAATCTATTTCAGATTTTGAGATAGAGGATTGGTTGGAGTATGTGGTGTTAGCCTTAAAACTAATTTGTTATCATAATAAGAACTCAGTTTTTATTAGTTTTCATGATGTTTTTAAGGAATCTTCACTATGGTGGTTCTTGTTCTTCAAGGATTATGAGGATTAAAATATATTATAGGGTATGTTTTGTGATCAGCTTCGGGCTAATTTTCTTCTATCTATTGTTAAGGAATCTTGTCAGAATGAGATTATTTCCATATTTTTTGGAATATCGTAGTTCTCCTTTTGATGTGTTATGATCCTTCAAAATTACATTATTCAACCTGAAACTATTTGAATGTTATCTCCTTAAAGTGGATAACTGATATTATGATTATTCTTTAATTTTTATCCCTTTATAATGAGTGAAAGTAAACCTCCTCATTCAATTGATTACAACCCACCCATTGAATCATTTTCTCCGTGATTTTTGTATTGTATAAAACATTATTTGAAAACCTACACAAGAATTTCCTTCAGAGATAGTATTTCATCCTTCTCTCCTCAAGAATGGTACATATGATTTAGTCTAAGGGTGGGGTTATCATTTATTTATTTTTTTACTACCTAACTCTTTTCTCATACCCATTTTTGGTTTTAGGGAAGGGATTTCTATTTTTCATATGAATTTTATGACTCATCTTGGGTCTGTTGTGGTGAAATTTTTTATGGGGGAGGGATCATTGTATGTTTTCCATTATTCTATTCTTTATCACTTCTCATGTGCCAGTGTTATGGGATTTGGTCTTGGGGAAGGTGATAATTTCTGTTTCTTGTTACATTATTCTTTGATTAGTATTAAAATAACATTCATTGTTAGTTTGAATTTTTCATTATGATTTATTTCAATTATTCTATAGTATAGCATTAATATTTTTTTGTTGATCTATTAATTAAAATTAAAACATTATTGGATTAAATATTCATTGTTAATATTTTTGGCTGATGTTGGATGAAGCGTATAATATATAAATGTGATTTAAGGAAGTCAAGGTGGTAAGATATTGATGGCTTATTGATAACCACTATTTTTTACCTTTAACTAATATCCTTATTTCTTATACCTAATGTCTTATTATTTATAAAAAATTATTATTTTAAAGATTTAATGCTTTTATTTAAGTAGTGAGGTTTCATGAAATTTTATGTTTATTCTAAATTTTTTATATGGAATATACCCATACATAGAAAGAATTTCAATGATTTTATATTGGAAACCCAACCATGAGGTTGATTATAATATTTTGAATATATTTTTATTCTTGATATGATTTATGAGAAATTGGTTCTAAACTTTTTTATTTCCTTGATACTTATTAGAAGAAAAGAATGACATAACATGGGAGAAGCAACATGTTCTAAATCAGGTTCATTGTTATATTCTCATTATTTTCATTGTGGTATTGTCTACATGAGTAATATCAAGATCAGAAATTCTATTATTCTTCAGTGTAAATAGATTAAGATTGAATTTGGTCATATATTTATTCCTATACACCTTCAAAATAAAATACATTAATAAATTACTACAGACTAGTTTAATTTTTTTCTAAATGAGGACTTATTGATTTTTAAAGATGTGATTATTTTTGGAACATCCTTAAAATTGGAAATCACTATGGTACTTCAATGTATTAAAATGATATTTATTTAAAATCATTGATTTATCCCAGATACATGTAATTTTTAAACTATGTTATTCAAGAAATAGTCATAATTGAGAGAGTTATTAAATCTTAAACAAAAAAATAATTTTGAAAAGGGTGTGTTTTTCCCTTTCGTAAATTATTGGAAAGTATACTAAATATTTTATTTTCTTTTAAGGATTATATTTTATTTTTTTTTCAAATGATTCCAAAATGTTTATTCAAATTGGAGAACATTTATAACGATCCTCTCCTTAAGGTTTTATAGTTTTCATTAATAGCTAGTATCTGGTTAAAGAGGTATCTTCCATGGGAAATTGTTAGTGGATATAGAGAGACTTTGGATAGGTATCTAGTAGAGTGTTATACTTTATTTTTGGTTCTTGATAATTTTGGGTTTGTTTTTTATTCTCAAGGTCATGAATCTTTTGAGTGGTATCTAATGTAAGGAGTCTTGATTCATCTGAAACTTTCCATAGTAATTTATCTGATGTTTAATGAGTCTCGATATGTTTCATCCTAGTTTTAGTGGGTTATAAATGTTCAAGTTTATTTTATTTAATTCTATAAATTTATCTGGCTTAATTTGGGTTTCCAACATTTTATCTAAGTGAAGTATATTATACATGGTTTGAAAAAAATTCAAATTTATTTATTATATTTTCATATTTGTTAAGTGTAACATAATATATATATATATATAATCTTTTTATAATATCAAACTTTTTTTTATGAAGTGTTATATATATATATAATATATATACATGTGTATAAATATATATACCTTGTAACAATTTTATCAATATATCAGAATATATAATTATATAGGATATATATATATATCTAGAATTAAA
The DNA here is from genome assembly GCA_963277665.1 of Viscum album. Lineage (NCBI taxonomy): Eukaryota > Viridiplantae > Streptophyta > Magnoliopsida > Santalales > Viscaceae > Viscum > Viscum album. The sequence continues at coordinate 1,058,245,822 of OY728120.1, read as the reverse complement.
AGTTGAGAATGAAATAATTTAAAATAATTTAATTAAATAAATAAATTAGAAACTAAATATGGTTGGATGAATTAATCTTCATTAGTTCCCCAAAATATAGAATCATTTGGTAATGGTGTTAGACGATGAAATTTGGAATTTTTTTAGTGCATTAATATTAGAGAATGAGAGAGAAAAATTGTTTTTAATGTTGTGAAGAAAATTTTGAAATAATAAAAATTATTTTGATACCATGATAAATAAGTTTTTATATTTATAAAAAAGATCATAAGTTTTCAGTTCAAAAAATAAATAATGTGTGAAATAAAAATTTTTATTTATAAAAAAATAAAATTATTCTGATTTAAAAATGAAATATTAGTTTATGTTGATAATTTATTAAAATTTTAGTCATTTGAAAAAAATTCATAATTTTTAATTTGTCTAAATATGGCTTTTTATTTTTTTTCAATTATAAGAAAATTGTAACATTTTATAATGAAATTTGACTATAAATTATATAATTATTATTATTCTTTATAAATCCAAATTAATTTATATTTTATGTTCATAAAAATTATAATTCAAAAACCTAGAAATTTATTTTTTATTTGAAATCCCTTAAATTTAACTTCTCTAATTTATTAAAATTTTAGTAATTATTTTAAACAATAGTATTTATATACAAGAATAAAAAATTATGTTTTTTGAAAGGATATAGAGGATAATTTTTTTTAGTTATAAGGGCACTCATTTTACCTGTAAGACTTTAGAATATTTCTAGAAATATTTTTGGAGCTAGGTACTGAGATGACACATGATTATGAGGCCCGATGTGCCTAGAATTAATTCTATAAAAATATTAAATATATTTTTAATGCACTCATACAGGTTTTTCAGAAATAATGAAATATATCCTAAATGGAAGACCATATCAGAAATCTGAGGGCATAGTTGAGTCCAGAACATGGAGTTTACCATAATAAAGGCATAACTTTTGTCAACATGAGTCTTCTATAGAAGAAGTGACCGAGGACATAGCCATAAATAAAATTATTATATAAAATTATTTTATTTTGGATGTTGTTTATAATAACACTTAAAAAGGGATTTGGATTGGAAATATGAGACCACCATTGATTTTTTAATGTATGTTTCACCTAAATGTGACCTAAAGTGAGAGGGCACTGGATGTTCAGATTCTATAACTATTGGTGGGTGCAATTAAGCAGTTGCTTGACCTAATATAAATAGTTCATTATGAGGTTTAGATTAGGGTTTCCTCATAAACCTCCCTCCACCAGTGAAGCTCTCTACCTTCTACATTTTAGGTATTCAACATCGAATCCTTGGAATAATGTGATGGTGATACATATCTGAGTAGATCAGAGTGCGGTAAACACATCAATCATTATTAAGCATGTTCACTGATGATGAAAGGACCCAATCCAGGTATGGCTATTTCTTTTCTATTCCATATCCCAGATTGATATTCTTGAATCTTAAATTTTGTTAGTTATTGAATTTTTCATTCTGGATCCTCAACAAAGATGGTTGAACTAACACAGTCATCAATTGATCCCTCATTTCCTCCATTCTTCATGCGTTCTTCATCATCTACAATTTGATGCATCAAAATAACAACGAATCATCGAGAGGGGTGTGGGTATGCGTTTATTTGGTCCCAAGGAATCCAGATATACATTCATTTCATCGTTTCGATTTGGATCAGAGGTTCTGCAGTGAGTCGAAGTGGGAGGCATTCCATGTGGGTCAACTGGTGCTGGTCCTAGCGAGGCAAGGAAAATGGTCCGGTCAGTGGTGTGTAGTGGTTGGATCTTGTACGGAAGAGGTGTATCGTGCGAGGAAGATAGTGCAGGCTTTGGGAAAGGTGACCAGGAATGGTGGCTGGTGGTGTAAGAACCCAGACCTTCTTTTGAGGTATGTTTTCCCTTTTTTTGGAGTTTTTGAGAAAATAGAAGTTTCTGGAAATTTTTGAAGTACACGTCATGTACTTCATTGCCGCTCGAGGCCGTGTGCTGGTCGTGTCATGGCCACACACACTGTAACATCCTAGGTAAATGAATAATAAGAGATTTTCATATTTATTAATTTTTTTTAATTAAATATTAATTTTACTTTAAAGGGGTTTCTATGTTTGATAGCGTACCCGATACGCAACGACGAGTTTCTTTGGAATCTTATGTTGCACACTAATAATATAATATTACTATTTTAAATGGTAGTTAACACCTAGTCATTATATTGGAGGGAATGAAAAAAACAAACTACAATATGATTATTCATGAATGTTAAATGTATTTACAATTATCCAATAAAAAGTTAGAGGCTTAAAATGTGAATGAATCTAATTTTAAGCATAATTTACATTAAAAGGACGATTTATCGCCTTTTAATGGAGAACCCTAATTAAATATAGTTTTGGTTACTTTAATACATTCTAATTGACCAAATAAAATCCATATTTAGAATAGGGACATCAAAATTTACTTTGTGTAAATTTTTGGAATTTTTTCGATAAAGTTCATTTTATAATGACTACTAAAAATATTGTATTTTAATTAAAAACTATGTTTTAATATAATTTATTTATATGGTTATATTATCTTTTTAATTGGTTTTAAAGTTTAATTAGAATATATTTTTACCATTTAATGAAATTTTGGTCATTGGAATTAATTTCACTTTGAAATTGGACATAAACAAGTGTCAATCTTTTGATAGTTATTGTTTCTTAAAACATGCTATTTGTTTTAACAATGGGAATTAATTTTAAAATTAATTAATGAAACTTTTATGTTTTGAATTTTTAAAAATAAACATCATTTTTTAATTCATAATATCAAATATATCTTAATCTAAATTTTTGGTATTTTTCTGAAAAACTTCAATTTTTGATGAATAGTGAAACCACGTAGTAGTAGTTAAAAACTGACTTTTTCATTTAAATGAAATTTTACCACTTCTGTGAATTGATTTTCAAAAATCCGACATACATGGTTGTTATTAGTTAGTAAAATTTGGTTCAATAAGATGGAAATATTTTTTGGTGAATAGTAAATTTTGACTTTTATTTACTGCAATTAAAGGTAAATAGGGTAATTCGAGGTAAAAAGAATATTATAATAATTCAAAATTACCATAATACTTGTCCAAACCATATTGTATGAGTCATGTCCATCCATGGTCTTCTTTGGGTCGATTTTGGGACCCCATGGAGGCATTTATGAAAGATAATGACACTTTAAATTAATTAATTTAATGTAAAGACAAAATCGACATTAACAAAAATATTTTAGTAATTAATTTTTATATGGTGTTATATAAGTCATATTTTCAACTATAAATATTCATTGGAAAGATGAAACGATTTCATACATTATAGTATTTTATTTATAATTTTTAGACATCTAATAAATAAAATTATTTATGACACAATAATGATGTAGTATTTACCTCATTAATAAATGATTTAAATAAATAAGATTATTATGATTAAAATATTATACAAAACATGTAAAATTATGATTGGATGATTTTATTTCGACCTTGAGTCATCTTATACTCATCTTTAATTATTTTTGGACCTTTTGAAACTGAATATATGTTTATAATAAAATAATGTTTTCACACTTTCCTAAAGAGCCGCTCCTCTCCCTTATAAAAGAAGACCACTTCAAACCAATTACTCACACCTCTCAAGCCATTTGGATCATCCAACCTCTTCCCAATTAAGCTCCATACATCCCTCTCCTCCTTCTATAAGCCTTATCTTAGGCAGAAGGCACTTCAAGGAGTCCTTTTGGTTCAAACCAAAGAAAGTTACCCAAATTAAAGGTAACGATTTCTCTTAAATCGTTTTATTTTATTTTACTTCTCCAACCCCTATACTCTTTTTATTCCTTTCTTTTGTAACAAAAACAGTATCATAAATATACTATTATGTTGTTATTATAAGGATTCGAACTACACTTACACACACCTCCATCTAATGGATGAAGAATATAATGTTTCTGTGGATGGAAAACTAACGCCTCACGAAATGATGATTGTTCAAATATCTCAAACCGCCTCTCATGGTGGCCATTATGAAGGAACTATATTTATATATAAAATATATTATTTTTATGTTTTATTTATTCTTCTTTAATTTCCATTTATAACATACCTTTATGGTTTCCATTATGGGTATACGTGATAATCTCATTAGAGGAAGTGTGGACTACCGCCCCCCTCAAAGTGATATGACTCGTTCATACCAAATGTGGTATGTATAAAGGATAGATTTAATGATATTATATATTATACAATATTGGAATTATAATACTACTATGTATCATTATGTTTTAATTCCATTAAATTTGAAATAGAAATGGAAGTAGCGTTCATGCGTATGTACGACTTACCGTCTCCATGAATAGTGAATTTCATTTCTTACCTCTAAATGTTATGTACTATTATAAATACATGTTTATACTAGATATATATGATATATAGGATATAAAATTCATGAATATCATTTTGGATATAATGAACCTTTGACCACATGGACAACTTGTAAATATAAGGTGTTCATTTTTTACTCAAGTACCAAATATCAACAAAATGAAAGTTATTAACTTCAATGATTACATAATGTTTATAACATGGTAATAAGTGATATAAAAGGAATTATAAAATTTAAAAAGGTTCTTAAGAAAGTAAAAATTTACTTTATTTTATTATTCAGGAGATTAAAGAACGATTGAGTCAAGTTGTACATGAGGTAAGGGACTTCGTCTCAATCTCCTTTCATTGAGGCATATTTTGTTTTAATACACAACATTATTTTATATGCTGTATAAACACCCTTTACTTTTCAAAGGGAATATTTTTCTACGAAGCATTTTACTAAACAACAAAAAGGAATGTTTCTTTTAACATAAGCGGTGACAATGAATTTTCCCGCCGTCGTGAGTATTATTTGATCTTTGGCTTCCTCAACAAGTCGTAATGTTTTTTAAATGAAAATAAATACCATATACTATTTTATATATTTTGGTATTGAAAATGGTTTTGATAATTTATTTTTTATGTCAATATATTTAAGTGATATATTGTGATTGAAATATGGAAATTTTTTCTTTACTTTATATTTTTTTAGGTCTTATGAATTTATAATGGTACTTGGAAATTTGAGGGTGGTTACATGATAAACCAAATGAAGGGTGGTGCCATGAATACCAGGATGGGTGGTTGTGTTATAACCTCCAATGCATTGGGTATGGAAGTCGGTTGTATGGCTATTCTATTTAGTGATATGTGTGAAAGTCGACCGTATGGTTATTCCATTTATGTATGTTTATGTCCCAAGTTACCTTTATATGTTATGTGTTCTTTATATGGGTTTTATGGAAATATTTTGGTTACAAAAGGGTAAGTAATGATCTTTTATTCAGTGAAGAGTATTTACTACTTCATAAAGTTGAAAAGTATTACTTATGTTAAAGTATTCATGGTTTACTTGTTGTTTTGAAAAAAACTAATAGTTTTCCTTCTTTGTGTATCCCTTACAGAGCTTTTTATGATCATCCCAAGTTTTTGAAATGTTTTTCACATGACATAATGTATATTAGGGTCAAGGACAAGATCAAGGAAAATTCATGCTGTCTTAAACATGGAACTAGACATGAATATTTTTTTCAAGAGTTTTCATTTTATAAAAAAATGGATACTGGGTAGAAGTGTCTACTTTGTAATCTTTTGAGATGTAATAGTGATGTCCTAATTCTATAAAACTCTAAAACTGAAAAGATCCTCAATGTTAATTATTCATTTAATTCAATATTATGTAATGTTTAAGGCCAAGTTCTTATAGTTGGTATTACAGGTCAGTTTAGATAACTTTAGGAGTTAGAGTATTGTTAAATTAATATCCATAAAGTAATTTATGTTAATATTGAAATCATATAGAATTTACTGATTACCATGTTGCTTCACCTAATATATTTCTATATTCAGAATGGTTTTCCATAGAGGAAACATGGAAGCTGTGTTGGGATGAAATCAGGAGGAAGACAACCTTCCAAATCAGCAACCTGAGATGGTCGGAATCGGAACTGAATAGTTTGTTATAGTGATGGAACAGTTGACTTAGGCTATAAATGGTGGTGGTATCCATGTACGAGATCAGCCAGATCAACCACAGAGGAACATGTCAGTAGTGGAGCATTTCCTGAGGCAACATCCCCCATATTTCAGAGGATCATCTGATCCGGTGCTAGTAGAAGGGTGGATTAAAGCACTAGAAAAGATTTTCAATGTCATGGGTTTTTTAGAACATCAAAAGGTTAGTCTCACTACTTACCATTTTGAAGGTGAAGCTGATCAGTGGTGGTCGATGGTGAAAAATATCTGGGATAGTGAGGAGATTGATGCTCTTGATTGGGATGAATTCAAAGGTATGTTTCTTGAGAAGTATATTCCTAAGGTGGTTTGTCTTAGGATGAAAAAACAATTCTTAGAATTGAGGTAGGAGGATGACTCAGTGGCTGCTTATGAAGAAATGTTCACTCGACTGGCAAGGTATGCACCAAATTTTTATCCAAGATATTGATAGTAAGATAAATCAATTTTACTCAGGACTTCTAAAACTCCCTACGATTGTAGAAAATATTTTCCTTTGAAACTTCATATTTTTGAGAGTATGTTTTACATGAAACATCGATCCAAAATGAAATGAAGGAAATTATATAGCTATTAAAATATATCTTTAGAATTGGTGGGTAAAATAGATATATCAGATTTATGAAATATTAATATAAATAAAATATATTCAATTATTAATTTTCTGGAATTAATAAAACCCAGTTAGTATAGCTAAATAACTAATAAATTTGATTTATACATTAAAATGTAACCTTTCTAAAAATTAAATATTAATATAATTTATTTTATAAAACAAAATATATTATGAATAAATATATTATTTTTATGAATAATATTTAAACACCGATTTTATTAGTAATTTATAGGAAACAAGAATAAAAATAGTTAATATTTTGAAATGTTATTTTCTAATGAATACATTTTTTGTAAAATTTTATGTTTTTTATTTTAAAGATAAATACCAAAATAAAATAATTCTAATTTGAAAAAATAAACATATTTTTTATGTAGATTTTCAATATTATCTTAATTTGAAATTTTTTTAATTTTTCTATAATGTTTGATTTTTTGGTGAACAATGAAAAATAATTTTTTTACCTAAAAGGTAATTTGTATAACATTTTCAAATGATAATGTTGAAATATAAGTTTCTAAGACATTGAATATTTATTTAAGGAATAAATATATCAATTTTAAAATATTATGTTTAATTTTTAAAATATAGCACTAACATTATATGGACTTGGGTAATATTTTAAATAATATCTTTTTCCCTTTTATTTTAAATAAATAATATTTTTTAAAAAATTTCTATTTTTATTTATTTAAAATTAAATTAAATTTCAATTTTTCAATAAAAATTATTTTTTTCGAAAAAAATCAATAATGTTGATAATTTAAAATAAACATAAATTTAATCTTACAAATAATATTTTTAAAAAAATTGGTTTCTATACGTTACATCCGTCAATACTAAAATTTCTTTTTTTACATATAGAAAATTTATCTAATAAAATTTATTTATTATTTATAATAATAATTTTTAAATTTTAAAATATTTTCCATTTTATTTTCACAAATAAAAATGATTTTCCAAGTTAAAAATATTTTCTCAGTGAAAATGATAAAAAATTAAAAGAAAAAATATATAAAAACAAATGACTTCCAACAAGATAAAAAAATGTTTGAAAATAGTTAGATAAGTATTTATAAACTTATCTCACCACACAAAAGAAAATTAAATTTTTGGGATAACTGACCCCTGAATATTTTCACTAAATGGTTGAAAAATAATGTGTGATCACAAAAGGTCCATATTCATCACATATAAAAGGGGAAACTTAAAAAAAATTACACACCCATTACTTATAATTTACTCCTTAATATCTCTCATTTTCCACAAAAAATAACCCTCTCACAATTTCATAATCCTCTGGCCTCAATTAATTATCCTTTTCTCTTCATTTCAAAGGATACTTTCAGGTAACATTGAGGTCCAAAAGTGATTATTAGTTAATAATTATCTTTTTTTATTTTACTTTCCAATATAAAACTATCATAATCATAGTTATATAATTACCTTAGAATCAATAGTATATTGATGTGTTTTTATTTTTATTGAATGACAATTATGTATTCCCTTTTATCCTCTTAGAAAAATAAAAGAGTATTATTCGTGCTTTTGTGGACAACCACCTCAATGAAGTAACGTCTTTAATTTTTTATCCTTATTATCTTTTTTTACCAAAAACACATCATATGTATTTAAAAATCTTAAAAAATATAAATAATAACATTATTCATAGGCTATAATTATATCATGCACTTCCTTAAGCATACTCACCCATGGAGATATATTGTGTTCATGTTTGGAGTTGGTTTAACCACCTAATTGAGCAACACGACAAAACTCTTTCATGAATGTGTATGGGAGAAAAAATTATTATAAGGTAATAATAAATTAATGATTATTTTATGTTTATTAAAATGTAATATTGTGTATATATATTATTTTTTTAAAAAAACATCTTTGATCATTAAAATTAAAAAATAAATCGAAAATGATTAGATTATCACACATACATGACCAAAATAAATATAAATAATTAAGTGAATATGATAATAAATGGACCTTATAAAATGAATTATAGAAGAATATGTTTCCTAACATGTTTTCCAATAATATTAATTTGATTATTCAAGAAGTTGTGTGTATAAACATAATGAATCTAGAATAGGATAAGAGTTTCTTATCTCAATTTTCACCCCTTGAGAATTATTTCTTATTATAAACCATGTTTTATTTAGAATTTAATGTCTAATAACAATTTAATAAATTTTGTCAGGATAATATTTTATTTCATGATATTAAATTTTATATTCAAATGTATTTATCTCAGGGGGGTTTGACTAAAAAATTATAAAATTTGTAATGGTCTGTGCTAACTCCATTTTCATCCATTTAGTTTTAAGTATTCTTATAGAACTCCATTATTCAATGGTTTATTTTTTCAATAAAGTTAATATTTTTTATCAAATTTATACTTACTTTCATGGGTTGTAAAATTCTTCTTTATGACCTCATTATCAACTATTTCTTACCACAAATATTACGATATATTAAAGGGGTCTCTTGGCCTCAATTATTATTTCTTGAGACATGTTTTTTATAACACACCAATATAATTTTATATGGTGTATATATTTCATTTTTGATACATTATATCATGAATTATCTATCATTTTATTTAAATATAAGTTTCAATTCCTTTATCCTTTATGGTTTTTGATCAAAATGTTAATCAACCCATAAGGTTTTTGATTTCCAATCTATTTATAAAACTATTATTGTTTCTGAAAGATAATACTTATGGGTATTTTGTATTTTTTTAAATACCCTCATCATATAATTTGGTAATTCATGGGGTTTTATATTACCCTTAAATTTTTATTTCCCCTTGACTCATAATTTACATGAATTGTTCCATGAATGAGAAACTAACCCCACATCTTTTTTTTCAGTTAGTTATCTTTTCCTTCCTTGTCTGTATTCATTGGAGACCTTTATAAATGTCCTTATTTATGAATTAATTATTTATAATTTAAATTAATCGAATAATATCACCCATCTTAATTATTTATATGGATTATGATATATTATGTTCTATTATTAAATGACCCATCACTACCTTTTTCTAACATATTCATTGATTTTTAATAAATATAATTCATCTTCCTATGCCTTTCCTCAATTACCATGATTATAGGACTTTATCCAAAATTCTATACATTAATTTATTGGGAAAATTATTGAAATAACCACATACCAAATTGAATATACGGTTTTTTTCTGAGGTATTCATATAATTAATGTTATTCTATTTATTAATTGGTGAAATATAGAAAATCCTTATATTTTTTATTTAAATGTGGATATTTATTAACTACTCTGCGAAGATGATTATGTATTGTTTAACCACCAACCATCATTATTTGGATGGTTTACATCATGTTATACTCTTTTTTAAATAATAATTTCTTAATAGTAACTCATGTTTCATTTAAACTCATTATTTTGTGTAATTCAAACTAAACTCACTGTTGTGTGTAACAAAAGCTAAACATAATGTTTTATGTAATGAAATATAAACTCATTATTGTGTTTAATGAAATATAGACTTAGTATTTCATGTAAATAACATCAAGAATAATAAATTTATTTGAATAAAAATTCACAAAATATTGGGTTGTTACCCGCAGAACGAATCATAAACAGGGTAAGGGTTACTTGTCTTAACTTTCACCCTTGAGACATATTTCTTATGATAAACCATTTTTTATTTGTAATTGTGTATTTTATTACCCTTTAATATTATTTATCATGATTTAATTATATTTTGTGATATTCAAATTTTTATTTCCTATTCCTTCTCTCACGGCGTTTTGACACAAAAATTAAAAATTTTGTTAGGGTTTGTGATAACTCAATTTTCATCCAATAAGTTACAAATATTCTTATTAAACACTCTTATTCCATGGTCTATTTTTTACACATAATAAATAATTTATATTTAATTTCATCCTTTATTTATGGGGTCATAAAATTCCTCTTTATGCCCTCATTATCAAACAATTCATACCTAAAAGTTTATATTAATTGGAAGGGTTTTATTGGTGTCAATTCCTATTTATTGAGACATAATTCTAATAATGAAATTTTTAATTTTAAATGATATATATATTAAATAATTTTTTTTATTATATCATTAATTATCTATGATGGTATTTTAATTTTAATTTTAAGACCTTTTCCTTTTAAGGGTTTTGATTAAAATGTTACTCAAACTATAAGGGATTCAATTTCCAATATTATTTTAAAATCAATATTTTAATAAAAGAAAATACACATGGGGAATTTATATTCTATATAATACCCTTCATAATATTCTTTTTCTATTCTTTTGTTTTATATTTCTTATCAAAATATAACTTCCCCTTGACACATAATTTACCATAAGTGATACTTGTAAGTGAAACCAACCCTTTAGATTATTTTTGGTTTGGTATCCTTCAAATTAATGTTATTATTCATTGGATACATTTCCAAACTTCCTTATTTATGCTATAATTAATGATCTTGGACATTAATCTAATAATACCACCCACCTTTTTTCTCATTCTGAATTATGAAAGGTTCTTTTATATTGTGAAATTACCCATAACTTCCTTTTTCTGGCCAAGTCATTGAATATTTATAAACATAATTTGTTTTCCATATTATTTCCACTATGAACAATAAATTTTCGATTCATTTAATTGAATATTGTTCAACAAGATTCTAAATGTTTACTGATATGTGAAATTATTGACATAACTGTGTACAAATTTTTATATATGGTGTTAATTTGAGGGGTAGTTACATATAATGTTATTCCATTTATTTATTAGAGAAATGTTGAAAATCCATACACTAGAAATTTTGATATGTTTGTTTATTTCCTACTCAAGAAAGTTTATTATGTATTGTTTAACCACCCACCATCATTCTCTGGATGGGTTATGATGATGTTATCCTTTTTTTAAGTGAAAAACATTATTGACATTCAACATTTTGATATTCTGGTAGGGATGTTTATGAAGGAAAGTTAATTATGCGTGGTATTTTTATTCATATATTTTATATGGTGAATGATTTGGACATAAAGAATTAATGATTGGGGATTGATATTATATAGCCCCTCGATTCATCAGTTGGTATCATGAGAGAAAAGAATTGGGTATTTTTTATATTCCTACCCAATATAAGAATGACGTCTTGATTTCAACCTTGATGAAAAAAATTTCATGGCTACATCCTTAATGGAAAGATTGATGTTTTTGTTGAGGCCTTAATGGTAGAACTTGTTTGACATTATGCATTCCATCACAATAAATTTAGTTATTGTTTTTAATGATTTCATCTATATTTTTAATCATGGATTTGTTTCAAGCTCATCTAAATAGCTATACAGAATTATTTGATTATAATTTATTTTTCTACTATATTATTAATTCTACATTAATTCCTTGATAATATCTAATATACATTTCCTTTACTGACCATTTAATCTCATCAATACTATTTTCCATTTTCCTAGGTTATGAAGAATAGTAATACATATAATATTCTTAGATGAATAGAATTCATGGATAATTTATAAAATATGTTGAATACTTGTATAAGATAAATTAGTTTCCAATGTAGTGGAAAAAATTCATTAATTATTATAGAAATGGTATTTAATAGTTTATGATTTTTCATAACAATCTAAAAATATAAACCTAAAAAATTTCCTTGGAATATAATTATTTCATTATTTTTGAAATAACAAGTAATTAAGGATGTTTAAAAAAAGTTTGTATATAAATAATGTTGTTATTTTCATTATATTTGGGAGTACGACTCTTGGGGATTTACAAAAACCCATGTATGTATGCACATGTTATCTTCCCATAGGAAAGAGTGGGGTTTGGGGAGTAGTCAGTAATATATTCCCTTTATAACCAAGATATTGTTAAACACTTGGATCCCATGTCCAATGTGGGTGTTTTCCACCCCAACAGTCTCATATGGTAGAGCATAATAAATCACAAAATATAATGATATTAGTATTACAAAAAAAACGAGGGGAAACTACCTATCCTTAGACACACATGTATCTAACGTGATAGAAGACACCTGGATACCATTACTAAGTTATAGATATCAAATATTCATAAAATAATCAATATTAATTATTAATTATAAAAGAACCATTAATCAATTAACAGTATTTTGAATTCATTTTCAAAATTAAGGATTTTCAACCCAAGTTCCTTTGACACCATGATTTCTATTATATTCTAGTATTACATCATCATTTACATTCATCAAGAACCATCCCCATTTTTTCAATTAATTCATTTACTATTTTATAATTCTCATATACTCTAGGACCCATCTAGTGATACAAAAAATAAAGATCCACATGTCATGAATAAACCTACTACTATAGGTAGTAGAAAATTATTTTAAATAATTCTTCCAATAATCTAACCATAAAAATCATTTCAATAAAAATATGTGAGAAATCCATGATTTCAACTTGTATTTTCTTACCCAGTACCATCCCTATCTGTATTACACGTAATGTAATACATCCCACCATTATCAGTATCAATCACCATCATTGACCTTGGAAAACCCACCCATTAGTCTCCAATGATCCAAACCATACCAAATTATCAATAAATCACATCAAGGCTCCAATTTACTAGATAATTCATTCATCATAGCAACACATGTATTTTCTACACACAAGTTCAAGAGGCATCTGAGGCCTTTACTTTAATCCCAAAAATCCTTTATCAAGAAATAATAGGATTTATCATCTCCTAAAAAATTATTTTTATCATAAAACTAGTTTCATTTTAATCTATATTAATCCATTTCATTATTCAAATGATATTATTTAAATGAAACCTAATTAAGTATCTATTGAAATCTAACAACATCCAAAAATATAAATTTCTCAATTTCCCCATATTTCATAAACAATTAGGAATGAAAATCAATAATATACTCATGCCTCATTAATTATATAATTCCATCATTTTTTATTCACATTATTTATCTATTTCCATAGAAAATAATTTATGTGTCATAATAATAATAACAAATCTTATATATAGCACATCATCTAGTAAATCAAGATGCAACATCAAACATATTATCAAATGCATGTGGGAACTTTTACACATATATTATCATTTTATAATAATCATAAATGACCCAAAATTTTCATTTTATGTTGTATCATGAATTCAGATACTCATCACATCAATTGTAATACCCAAGTCCCAACTAGAGAAGGTAAGCACTACATCCTAAAAATATTCACACAATATGAACTCTATCACAATATATGGATCCTTTAATCGTGTTAATAAGTAAATATTTTAAATAATATGATTTTTAACTAGTAAATGGTAATTCATTTTTGAATTATCCTTGAAAAAAATAGCTTGGGGTGAATTCTTGGTACTTTCAGAATTTGATTCTTTTCAAGTGTAATCTTAAAAATATATTTTTTTCCCAAAATAGTAAACTTATATATTAAATACCTAAAATTTTATAATTCATTTTAATTTATTAATTTTATTAAGAAGTTAAAAAAATATTTTAAAAATTCTATGTTGAATTTACAAAATCTATTATTAACATTTTAAATACATAAGTAATATTTTCCATGAAAATATATCATTTTTAGTATTTTTTATAAATGAAATATTATTTTAGAAAAATTTTGTTTTTTCTTTATTTGAAAGACACATAAAATTTATTTTTATTATTATAAAGAAATTTATATAATTAAAATAAAATAACTTCAAAATTTTATCATACACATAAATTTTAATCTTGAAAATACAGTTTTTCTAAAAACAAAGTATTACGCATTATAGGTGGAAATGATAAAATTGATTTTTCATACACATGGAAATTTAATTTGATAATATAGATTTAATATTTTTATTTATTAGGTTAAAGTTACTTAATAAGTTCCATTTTAATTTTATGCAAAAAAACGTGTTTATTTCTGTAAAATTTAATTACCCTGTAAGATCTAAAAAATAGGAAAATGTAAAAATATAAGAACAAATGGTTTCCAACATGTTTAAAACTTGTGTAGAAATATTTTTATGATGGTTTATCAACAAAATTACACAAAAAACAATTATTTTAATATTTTTAAACAATTAACCCTTGAATATCATCATTTTATAATTTTAAAATAGAGGGTTATCAAAAAAACTTCCATTTCTTCACGTATAAAAGGGGGAATTTCAACCCATTCATGACACACTCATATATTAAAAATTATTCCTAAACCTATACCATTTTTATACTCCTATAATCCACTCATAAGATTATAATCCTCTTGTATGAATTATATATCCTAATACCTTTATTTCTAAGGGGGATTCCAATAGAAACTTTATAGTCCCAAATTGAGCATTACTTAATCCTTATCTGTTTCTTCTTATTGTTTCCCTTAAAAAACTATCACAACCATAATTATATAATCAAATAAATATAACTCTTATAATTAATTTGTATTATATTAATTGAAAAACCCTGATTTATTCATTTCCATCGTCTTAGGGGGGAAAAGAATACTAGATTCATATTGTTCAGACTGCCACCTCCACGAAGTAACATTTTTCACTTTTTCCTATATTTATTTTCATTCATTATCCTAACTACGTAAAATTTGTTTCAATAACGTAAATAAACTAAATAATATCAATATTTTTCTATTATAATGAAATTATATACATCCTTAACCATATTTAATCATTGATATATAGTGTATTCATATTTGTGGTTTGTTTAACCATGAACTTGACCATAATATAAATTTATTACATGGGTGAAAATGAGAAGTTAAATAATGATGTTATTATAATTTAATAATAAAATAATTATTGGTTTATTTTTTGGGAATTTTTGTATTATGTATTAAACTTATTATCAAAATATCCTCTTCTATAGTTAAAATAATAAAAATAAGAAGAAAAAAGTTCAATTTTCACGCAAAAATATGAAAGGACAATATAAAAAATAAATAGTATATGATAATAAATGGTATATATATTATTTTTTTGTATATAACTATTTATTACTAAACCATGAATATGGATTTTGTGCCATAGGAAACATCAAGTAAGTTATTATTTATCCATCCACCCACTTTCCCCTGGTGGATTATGACCATGGTTTCACTTTTATTTACATGAGGAAAAGTATTTAGATTTTAAATGTTGTTATTCTAATTTTTAATTTTAAGAATTCATTTATATTATTCATAAAATCTATATAATATATTCTTTATAATTTAACTAGTGATGGGTGTAGATCAAGTTATATATCCCCTCATTGCATCGGTCAGCCTAATATGATAAAAGGTTTGGATATTTTGTCAATGTATACACAATAAAAGAATGATGTCTTGGTTTTTACATTGACAACCAAAATGATTTCTTGGTTTTTTCCTTGATAACATAAATAATATCTTGGATAAGTCATTGATGGTAAAAATCATAAGCTTTGGAATTTTTTATTTGATCACCAAGAATTAATTTATTATTACCATGTAATATCATTTTACATTATGTAAAGTACTTATTAGCCCTTGTTTTTACTCCCAGTCATTTTGGTGTATTTCTATGTTGTCTTTGAGTTTTTTAGTTTGGGGAAAGAAACTATTGCTTTCTATAGGGTGATTCACTATTATGTTAGGGGATATTGTGTAGTGGGTGAGAGATACACCATAGACCACCAGGCTATAGAGTAGCCATTTCTGATTCATCTACCTTTTGGGGTACCACTTCAAAATGGAGTCTAGGACTTCAGAATGAATAATTTTCATGCCTCATCCAATTTGGGAATCACTATTACATAAGGGGTATGTTTTACTATTGATCCCTAAAGAGGAGTATCTAGTCCACTACCAAATATAGAATAGATATAATATAAACAACTGGGCTATGGCATGGTGAAGTTTTATGAAACTTCCAATTTAGGCTGGGATGTAGAGTAGTGTTTGGGATGTTCCATAGAATCCCTATAGATAAATCAGACCTATGATAGGTCTATGGCATGTTTTCAGGAGGCCAGTTTTTAGAGGGTGGCTATCATGTAGCATGAGGTAGTTATTCCATGGTCTAGCAGATTTTCAACAAGATAGTTCCATGGCCTTGAGGGGCTATGGTGTGGCTTGTGTTTTAGAACCATAAATTTCCAGTCATATTATAACATCCATTTTCAACAACTTTAACTTTATTCAAACATTTTTCTCATGAATCTTTTAATATGAGTTTTGGACCCCCCCCCCCCCAACTGCATTCATAACGGATCAATGCTTTGATGGAAGCATTTGATTCCTATCTTATAAATGGATCCTCAAGTTTTCCTGTATTTTATGGTTTTCCATTATCTTTTTCTTAAAGAGGGATTTATCATCATGTTATTTATGAATCTAATCCTTTTTATGGATCTTGATTCTAGGTTGTGTTCATTGATCTTGTTCTTCTTCTTCCTTTATTTTTGTTTCCCATTGTGGGTGTTGATTTGATCACTAATTAAATTTATATGGTTACAAATTATTTTATATTGTAATTTAATCCTTAAATTTCTTGATTCATTTAATTTTATTTTTAAATTATTTAAAATAACTTAATCAAAATGATTTGATGTGTGATTTGAAATGGAATTGAAATTTTAAAAAACCCCAATTTTAATTAAATTAAATTGTGGGGAAGATGTTGTGAAAAATTATGGAATGATTTGAAACAAGATTTTATGAAATTATTGAACATTGATTCTTCAGAAATTGAAATAAAATGAAAGAATATTTGAAAAGTCTTGATTTTGATGAAAACATTTGACTTGGTTTTTTTTTGAAAAGGTATATTAGAAACTAAAATTTGGTAATTGAATTGAGATTGATTAAATGGTTTAAATGAATGATTTTACTAAAAATTAGTGAATTATTATTGGAATCACCTATGATCCTAGGTAGTTAGTGGGTTACTAGGACAAGAACACTAGGATATGACCCCTAGAAATTCATTGATTATGAATTCAGTGACATAAACTTATTGTTTCATTATTTCCCTAATGGTTTGTTATTTCTTGACAGCATAATCTGAGGGATGTGTGCACATATGGATCTAAGATCACTTATTGAGTAGTGTGAGGATCCTATTTATAGAAACTACTATAACACATGTATTATCTCCTATTTTTATGATATGTTTTGAGTTAATGATAACATTCCATGGATTTTAGAACTATTTTATTCATTATGAATATTTTACATAAATTTTTTATATTAAATAATCATTTATGCCAGTTGAAATCAGTTTTATATCTTCAATAATTGATTGTGAAAAAATGTTTTTGTTGAAAAATATATATGTATTCCATTCCATGTCTGGATTTATTAAAATTTAAAATCAATAATCGTTTATTGTGGTTTTATTTATTATGGAACACTTGGTGAGACCATAATGGTATTTTTATCTCACACACTAACTTTTACATCGGGTGTTTTTAGATTATATTATTCCAAGACTGAGAAAGTGGAACGATCCACTTGGAGGAGGAATATGTACTTGGTTTAAGGGACCATGGAGTGATGATAGTGTCTACTGGAGCTATTTTCCACATGTTACATAGAGTTTTTCTATTTTTCATAAAGACAATGTGACCTTAATTTTTTTATGTATTGTTTGGGTTATTTTTAACTATTTTTATTATGATACTTTCCCCTTGAGGAGTGTTGAAATACCAACTTATATATTTTATCTTCTAATATTATGTGAAAAATCATTCCCTATTGATTATTTTAATATTCCAGGTGTTTTCTACCAACCCATGGGGATTGATAATTCCCTTTGGTCTATGTCAGGTCCATATCAGATATTAGTGTAATAGGGTATCTAGGTTGGTTCATGAATAAGAGGTTCATATTGAAGGTTAATCTTTATTCCATGGTATTTTTAGGTAGTCTGGGTTTTATTGATAGATATGGGGTAGTATTAATGGAACTTAGGAGGAAGTTAAGAGGGAGTGTCTCACCATCCCTCCCCATAAAGAACCATAAGCCACCATGGGTGTTTGGGAAAAGGGTCCTTGATGAAAAATTTTATCTGATTCTTGAATTTTTCTAGATTTATCTATGTTCCATGAAATCCTAGAACATTGATTCCTATTTAATGGAATTTATATTCCTATATCTCTTGTTTGAGTTGTTTATCTAAGTAACCATTCTGATATTTTTATTTTTTTTTCTAATATTTGGTAGCATCATGACTTAGAGAATGTTCTTTAAGAAATCACAATAAGGAGAAACTAGTGAACCATAGTTATAAAATCCTCCAGTTGAATAGAATGTCAGTGAGATAGTTTTGTATGTTTTCTAAGCTCTGGGATAGGTAGCTACATGTGTTCCCATTTAGTCTCCAATTGTGGATCCATTAAGGGATAAATCCATATATAACTCTCAAGAGTTTCACAATCCAAATACATAAACTTTACATGTAACTAATGATCCTCAAGAGTTTGAGGATTGGTTGAAAAAGATAAAACTTTATTTTTAGTTCTTTGAGATTCTAAAATCTATAATGGGGAAGTTTTCTACCATTAATATTGAAGGGCCTGAAAGAAGATTGTAGGATTAAATGGTGAAAAAATTATCATACGGTTATGCCATGAGAGGACTTTAGAGTCTTTTCATGGATCAATTGTGTCTATAATATAGTGTATTGGTAAAATATATCGAGTTTATTAGCCTCTAGTAGGGTTATAAGACCTTTCCATAGTATCTAAACTATCTTTTTGAGAATGTTTATTTTTATCCTAATGTAATGACTAATGGGAAGCTAAAGGCATTAAGATTTTATATGATTCTTCATTATAACATTAAATCACCAGTATTTATAATAAAACTATCTTATTATGATAATGTGATGGATTTGGTGTTGATGGATGTGTTTGAACTAGATATTTTGTTGTGGTAACGGGAGTTCCTTTTTATTCTAGTGGAATTTTTGTGATATCCTTTAATGAAAAAAATAAATTTTTATGACACTCATGGTGGTTCAAGATAGTAGGAATCTTCTAGACCTCATAAAGTACTAAAATTAGTCCCCTTAAATTCCTTTCAGTGTGGTAAGTTTTGGCATTCGTGATGGGTTTCCACAGAGGCACCAATGATTTGTAGATCTAGTGGTAACTCAAGAATCCTTAATATATTCTGCCATATATTTTCTACCCTATATAGTCACACATTCTCATCCTCTTCTTAAATTATTTTGGTTAAATCGATTTCTTTATGATAAAATGTCTTCTATCCACATTCATCTAGAATAATGATTCTTTATATAGTCGAAGAGTCTTTAGAGGAAGTTAATGCGGGTCTAGAAACTGTGAGAGGTACCATCACTATAGCTTCATATTTAGTGACTACTTTATCTGATACTAGTACATCTCACTCATTTATGTTCACTCATGTTTTCAATTTACTAAACCTTCCTCAAAATATTTTCCCTAATTTGATGGATATTATTACACCCCTCATAACAAAAAGAGAGTAGGGTCTCTAATGTCCCTCTTTTGTTTTATCTCTATCAAAGAATGAACTTACAAGGAATTTTTTGTTTATCTACATGAATCCTATTGATGTCATTTTTATGGATGGATTAGATTCTTCCTCATAAGGCCCTAATTGACTATTATCTTTAATACATATTTTTTACTATTCCCAATGGGGTGTGCCATTTTTTCAGGTAGAATAGAACCCATGGTCAAGTAGATAAGGTCTTTATTTTCCAAAATTTAGAAGGGTATTATTGGTGTTTTCTTTTGACTTAGAGTGAGAATGTTTCAGTGATGATCTCCATCCAATTATAATTGAGTTTCTTAATGTGTTTCCTTCTGATTTCCCTATATTTTCTTAGGAAATATTGGTGAAGTTCTCCATTGATTTAGTACCAGGAACTCAATAAGTATTAAATCCCTCTTACCGTATGAAACTAAAAAAATTGAAATAGTTATAGACTAATTTGGATGAAATTATATAGAAATGATTTAATTTCTCGAGTGTGTAACCTTTGGTGTGAGATATTCTCTTTATAATGAAAGATGATGGGACACTTCACCTTAGTGTTGATTATGAAAAACTCAATCGAGTTATTGTGAATAATAGGTATCCAATTCCACTGATTGATGATAAATTTAACTATTTGAAAGGGGTAAAGTGGTTGTCTAATATTCATCTCAATATGGTTACCACCAATTTAGAATTAAAGAATATAACATTCATAATACCACCTTCATGAGTAGTTATGTCCATTATGAAGGAATTGTCATGTTGTTTGGTATAACAATTTCTCCAATAGTTTTTATGGAATTTATAAACATGATATTCATGATTACCTCGATTCATTAAATGTATACAGATGATATCTTAGTTTAATGCGATATCAAGGATGAGCATGTACATAAACTTAAATTAGTTCATTAAATTTTGAGAGATAATAATCCTTAAATGAAGTATTCGAAATGTAATTTTTGGATTTAGTAATTGAAGTTTGTGGGACACAAGGTCTTAGAACATGTTATTTTAGTCAATCCTAAGAAGGTAAATGTTGTTATTAGATAGTCTTAACCATAGAATGTTTTTGATATTATAAGCTTCTTGGGATTGGGGGGGTATTATTATAGGGTTTTCAAAGTTTTATCAATGTATGTTTCTCTGATGACCGCTCTCACTTAGATGGAGTAAAATTAGATTGGGGTGGGAAATTGTAGTTTTTTTTTACCAAAAGAATATTTTGACATCTATGATGGTATTAGATCTTTCTAAGGCATGTTTGGGTTATGTTGTGTTTGGTGACACATCAGCTTCAGGTTTGGGCTATGTTCTTCTATAGGGTGATCACATTTTATTATATGGTTCCTGGTATCTTAGACAACATGAGAATAATTATCCAACCTGTGATCTCAAAATAGTTTTTGTGATTCATGCTCATAAGAGTTTGTGACATTACCTTCTTAATGAAAGCTGTACCATCTTTCTATACCGAAAAAAATTGTGTTATATTTTATTTAAAAAATATTTAAACCTTTGAAATCGTTGTGGGGTGGAGTATGTTTATTTTTTTATTTAAATATTTTAAACACCCTTATAAATTGTAATTTTATTACTGATTCATTTAGTATAAATCATTTCACCCAAATCATGAAAGAATCATCAGAAGTGTGGAATCTGATTGATCACTTTGCTCAGTTTCATTTGGGACTTTTGGAGAATGAGTCTGAGGTTGTTTTTTTAAAGTATATAGTTGAAATCATCTCTCTTTGAGATGACTCATCATGTGAAATAGATTAATTATGAATTAAGTGTAATTTGTGACTATCTCAACGGTGGGGATATTGTCAGTGGGTGGGAATTCTCTTTGAAGGGTATCCTATATTTCTGGAATTATTATGTTATGCCTTTACCTGTAAGAAAGGATGTGATCATAGGTTTACATAATTCCCAATGGGTCTTGAACCTAGGTATTATGAATAGGCTATATGATACACGGTGACAGTTTATTTGTGCAGGTATTTGAAGATACCTCACTGAATTTATATCTCATTATAATACATTATTATTGGTCAAAGTCGACCACCATTAACCATCGAGTTTTCTTTGGCCGCTTTAAGTGATGACTTGGAAGAGGGATGATAAATCTATAAAATACATAGTTTAGTTTTCATCCACCCCTCATGGGAATAATCAAATATGGGTGGTGATCTAAAGGCTGCCCAAATCATCTCAATTTATACCCATTCAGGATAAAACCAAATTGGAGGTCATGGGTTGTCTCAAAATGCATGAAATTATTTGATTGTATAGTGTTCCATCATCTATAGTATCTGATTAGGAGACTCATTTTACATATCAATTATAGAGTGGCCACCTAGAGGAAAATGTATCCCTATTACATTTGATAAAGGGATATCATCCATTTATAGATGGAAAGACTAAACAAACTATATATATTATGGAGGATATGCTTCATGCTTTTGTTCTTGACATTGGTGGATCTTGGGATGACCATTTTGAACTAGTTGATTTTTTCTATAGCAATAGTTACCAGTATGCTACCAAAGTGGATCCTTTTGAGGCCTTGTATGGTTGGAATTATTTATCTCCATTTTTTACTCAGAGATTGGTGAAAATCCATCATTATACCATGTTTAGTCAAATGGACGATGGTAAAGATTTTTTTTATTAATCAGATATTTTTGATGAAATAGAGTTGTTATATATCCTTTGATGATCATCAAATATAACCATTTGATATTTTATTAGGTGACATGGTGTTCTTGAGAGTTTCACCTCGGTTGGTTCACTGACATCTTTGGAAACATTGAAAGTATATGATAGGGTTTTTGGGTCCTATTGAGATTGATGAGTGGGTGGGGAAAGTGGATTATTGTTTGGAACATCAACCATAGTGGAATTCAATCCACAATGTGTTTCATGTATCAAATATTCAAAAGTATCTTTCTAACCCTTCACATGTTTTGATATTGGATTATATTGATATTAAGGATGAATTATCCATGATTGAGAATATAGTTCGGATTATTGATTTTGAGATAAAGGATATTCATGGGAAGATGATACATTTGGTCTATGTGTTTTGGAAGCATGGTTCAAATTTGTATGAGACATGGAAGTGTGGGGAACCAATGAGATATTAGTTTCCTCATTTATTTGACATGGAATCATCTTAACATCATTTCAATGGATACAGGTTTTTTTATTTTGGGGAGGATATAGTATCCCATTACCTTCTTTCAAGAACTTCTGGACCCTTGATTTTTCTTCCCTATCATTTAGGTGTGTTTATGGATCATTTTAGAGTTTTTTAGTTTGGGGAATGAGATTTTGGATTTCTATAGGGAGATTTTTTATGGATTTGGAGCTATGACATTAAGTGCAAGGGATAAATTGTGGACCGAAGGCTATAGAGTAGCCTTTTCAGATGCCTTTACCTTTTAGTGAACCATTGCGGCACGGAGAGTAGGGTTTTCATAGTGAGAATTTCTGTGCCTCTTCCAATATTAGAACCACTATTCTGTAGGGGTTACAGTGCACCATGTATCCCTTGAGGGTAATTTCAAGTCCACATCCAAAAACAACATGGATACAGTGTTGGCCACTGGGCTATAGTGTGGTGAAGTTTTTAACCACATCCAATTTTCACAGGGGTTGAAGTGTGGTGTTTGAGATTAACTATAACCTCCATGAGAATGAAGAAGATATATAAGAGTCATGTGCCATGTTTTTAGGAGTCTAGTTGCCCTATATTTTCTATGTCATGGTATGGGGTGGCTGTACAGAGGTATGGCTGATTTTCAGTAGGATTGCACCTTGGACATGGGGGGCTGCAGTGTGAGTTGTTGTTTAGAGACATAAATTCACCAATCTATTTTTAAAGTCAAACTTCTCCCACTCAAATATCATTCCATTGTTTTGATCTCTAAGGCCTCCAAGAGGTGTTTTAGACTCTCCTAACACTATTTTTATTGGATCAATGATTCATTAGTAATGTTTGATTACTCTCAAATAAGTGGATTTTCCTCTTGTTTTGGAATCATCGGTTTAACTTATAAACTTCTTAGTAAGGGGTATATAATAATGTTACTCATCGATCTAATCACTATATTTTTGGATCATAATTCAATGTTGTGTTCCCTAATCTTGTTCTCCTTCATCCTTATTTTCGATGAGAGGTGATGTCGTCTAAAGATTGATTGTGAGAGATTGAATTGCTTACAACCACTAATATTGAGTACAACATTTTTGAACAGTCTCCAATGGGTTTTTTGTGGAGATAGAAACACCAAGAGGCTCTTATATAAATGATGACTCATGGAACAACTTTATAAAGGTAGTATTTCGATGGGTAACTTGGCTAGTGAAACTTAAAACTCACATTGGTCGAGAAGATGGGTAGTCTAGCTTATTACACTCTTTTATGGGGGAAATATTTCATATTACAGGACTCTATAATATATTTATGATATGTTAATCAATCCTTTATTCATTCCCCAGTATGAATATGTGAATTACCATAAATTTATGATTCATTACGAATTAGCATGGGTTTAGAATCATCTTTATGTATCTGAGGTTCTCCATTGATAGAGCCCTTTATGGATGAATTAGAGATTTCTTGGTCTTTTATTAGGATGACACTAGTTTCAAGACACACTATGAGACCCTCTAGAGTTTTTTGTCATCTAGGGAGATGAATGTTACTTCGACATCAGGATTGAACCCATGAGATAGGCTTCTTACGTATCATTTTGAGTCAAATTATAACCAATGTAGTTAAGTTCAATATAAAATTTCACATCACCTTTTAAGTTCATGTGATTATTATTGAACCATACAGTTTAATTTCATATGATAAGGACGACCCAGGTGAAGGGTTCCTTGTCAGGGATAGAGTGGGACTTACGCCGAGGTGGCCAATGGGCCCTAGAATAGATATGGTCTCCTAGGTGGACATTACCCTACTAGTGATATGGACCGAGGAACATCATAGTGGATTTTTTTCATTGGTTTTTAACCTCAGGGAAGCTTCATACATATCCTAATTAGTTAGGAATCAAATACCATGTTGTTTGGTTAGTTTCATATTACACATGGAAGTTTCAAATTTAAGGGGGCATGATTGAGGATTGCACTCAGAGGATGAATGTATGTTTTTCTTCATTGAGAATATGGACCCTTAGAGATGTTTATTTGGGGATTACACTATAAAGAGGCCCATTTTAGTATATGTGGTTAGGTATTACACCATATAAGAGGCCCATTTGGTTTGATGCAATTGTGACTTATATCTATAGAGAAGGACCTTATGTTTTTATATGGTTGGGGATTACACCTTACAGGAGGACCATTTAAGGATTGGTATAGTGTGTATTTCATAAAATATACTAACCTCTATGCCCATGTGATTCATTATTGATGTCTAAAACAATAGGAATTAGTGGATCTGAAGATCGAATGACCCATTATTTATTTTTATGGATGATGTACAAAATCCCAAAGGGAGAGGGAGAGGGTTTTGAGTGTTCTCAACCCCTCCATTATTTCCATATTAGGATATTCACATCTAGTGATCCATCTAGCTATGACCCAGGCTAAGTTAGAGACATGGAATATTGTCATATCTCATAGGAAAGGCAAGGGGATTACTTCGGGAGGGATGCCCTAAAATTGGTTCTAAGGGGATGACCCTGGTGAAGGGAAATGCATGTGTGATCCTTACCCTATATTTCCATAATAAAGAGGTTCACATGAGGAACCTCCAAGGTAAGAACCCACATTACAATGAAAATTTAGACTCAAGGATATTCTAAGGTTCCACCTCATTGAGGATTTTTCACACATGAATCAGCATACCATGGGAATGTAGACTAAAAAGTATCTGTTGGTTTGCCTGATGATTTGGTAATACATGATAGATGTCTCTAGAAGAGATCTTTTCCTGATTTCATTAGACTGGTTCACAGAGGGGCCAATTTTGGTCCAGGCGACAAAATATAATGAATTTATTGGAACTGGATATTAGAACACCCTAGGAGGCCCCATTCTATGTTTCATGTTCTTGTGTTGGATAGGGTTCCCTCCGCATAGCAGGTTTCTATGAGGATGAGGGTACTATCCATGTAGCATGATGCTACACATACACGTGTTCTTCTAGCATAGCTTAGTGCTCGGTGGGACAAAGATCGACATGTGTAAGTGATGCTACACATGGTCGAGTTTCTTCTACATAGCATTTGGCTATGTGGGGAAAGGTTTCACCCAAATAGTGTCTTTCTATTAGGGATTCTATTCTATAAATGGGAAACTTATTATGCATCTAATAATGATGTTCACAAAGGGGTTTTTAATTTGTTGTTATCTAGTTGATTTTTTATTTCATCCTCTCCTATATACGATGTATTTTTACCTACTAGGAATCGGTGAGTCATTTGTCTCCTTCTTCTCTCTTTATTTTGGTTCGATGGTATCCACTCTTGTCTATGTACATGTGTGTCTTTATTTGGTTCCCCTAGGGGTATTTTTATTAAAGTGTTGAGGGACAATATACTAGCATGACCAGTCATATGTAGTGGGCCACATAGCTTTTTTTACAAGATCCCGAGGAGAATGTCTCGGCCTGTGAATTACTTAGTCAGTGGGGGAGTAAGTTTGTGAAGGGATCCATCATTTCTAGGGGTGGAAATCACCGCACATCCCTGTAAATTACTTTATTTAATTTTCAGAAACTATCAGTACCACCTCATCCTGTGAACTATTTAGTTCATGGGGATGATCATTCAAGGGGGTATATATCACTATTTAACTATGAAAATGAATTCACTTTCATTCATGGAGGTCAATGGTACCACCTCATTCCGCAAACTATTTTCTTTCCTAAGTTCCCTGTGAAGTGAAATAATGTAATGTGGAGCTATAGTTTGAAAATCTATTTGCTCTTGGAAGTCTCATTCCATCCCTCAAAGTCTTTCCGCATTGAATGTTTTCATTAAATCTTTTTGTAGGTTTATTTCTTCCCTTTTTAGAATTCATGGAATTCTATTTTTCTTTTGTGAAGAATATTCATGACCTGAAAAATTCCCCCCATCGAAATGGGTTCCAATCATAATGAAGATGAGGATTTTTTGATGTATAAGTGTTCATGATTTGAATGAAATATTAGATAATGCTATATTTTTTTCTTGAGACAAGGGAATCAGTGATCATAGTTTTGATAGTTACTAGGGTTACATGGAGAGGCCTAAAAAATTTGTTTATTTTTCATTACCACAAAAAAAATTCCTAAGTCCAATCTGGTGTGGTATTAGCAGGACTAAATTGAATTTTTATTAGGCTTCCCTTTGTAGGTTTTCAAGATGAAAAGTTTTTTTCTTTTTTAATTTCCTTTTGATCACTTAGTTTTTTCATAAACCATGCAAACCATTGGTCTAGATAGCTAGCACTCAACTTTTGTCTAGGGTTCCCATTACAAGTTTTCAACTATGAGAGTACCATGTCACTTTTTTTGGGAAGTTTAGATTATTTCAAACCTGAATAATATGACTGGTCATTTAGGTTGAACTGGTTTGACTAATAATTCTAGCATGAGGGCCCCAATAAGACTTACTCCACAAGAATGTACCAAAACTTTTTAGACATGTGTGCTGGATTTTTTCTAACCCTAGTTTTGTGATTTCTGAATACAAGAAATGACATGGATAAAGTATTTGAGGAGTAATATAAATAATGGCTTCTAGCACAATTTTTCTTGGACTTAATTAGATTGGAGAATCCTCTCATGTGTAAAAACTTTCCATTGGTTGAAAAGTGTCTTTTTGTGGGAGAATTATAAATATCCAACCGGGGCATATTGTACATAGTCAATCAAAGGTATCCTTATGAAAATGGCCCTCCATTTCTGATGTCCAAGTAATTTTTTAAAATTCATATTTCATAGGACCATGAAGAGTGTAATGTCAAGGTAATGAAGTATAAAAAAGGAAATGGAATCTGTGTCGATACTATCCATGAATGGTAAAACACTCTTACATGGATTTGACTTGTATAAGTGAGGGCTAGAGCATGGTGTAGTTCAATTTCATGAAATTAGGACAAGGATTGTTCATTTTTACATCTTACATCATATAAATTTGAGGACTACAGCTTAAGGCCATTTATCTTTGACCATGTGATGAAACATTTTATCATCTCATGGCAATCTATCTAGGAATGTTCAATTATCTTTTGGAAGGAAGGGGGAAAGGTTTTAAGTTATAATCTAGGGGTTTCCAAATTAGAGGAGTGATGTGGTATGAAAACATCATTGGAGCATATAGAGGTAGGAAAATCATCTCATGGGGATGAATTTTTCTTTGGTTGATAGTCCTTTTCTTGGGTGACTTATGGAGAGCCAATGGGGGAATATTGTGATTAGTAAAAAAAAGGTGACGTTAGGACACTGAATATCCATTTTCTATGGTTAGGTAGGTTTATGGGGATTTGGACCTTTCTAGAAATAGATTTTGGTTTTTGAATGGTATGTACCTGAAAGTGAAAGGAGAAATTCATGTCAAAACTTCTCGATAATGGGTAGAAATGTTTCCCTTTCATGGATATGAGAAGGTTCAATATGAATGTATGACCCATGTATAGGGAAGGTAAATTTTATTAGTTGTAGATAGACCTAGGAATTGATAGCTAATCATCACTACATATCCTTCTAGGAAATGAATCATACCATGCATTATTCTAGTATGGTTTCTCTATGCATCGTTTGAGATTTTGTGTGGGAAAGGGAATTTTCTACAACATAAGAGCTCGTGAATGTGGTGAGGCTCATATTAGACTCTCCTATGAATATTTAGATACCTTATAATAGATTATTTAATTTTTTTTTCTTTTTATTTTTTGATTGTTTTGGCCAGACCACGATATAGGATTCATGTGTTTCTACATATCCCATCAAAGTGAGAATCATTCCATACATAGTTCTTGTAATTATCCCCATGAAGTTCTGGACCATTCACAGGGACTTGGAATTTTTTAACTTTTTTTCTAGTTGAACCTTGTATTGGGTGTTTTTGTGTCACTACATACCCTATAGTGGTAGGGATAAAACCATACATAGTTCATATAAATTGTGCGGTTTTATGTCATGCGACTATGACACCAGCCATGCACTTTAAAATCATGATATAAGGTCTCCATGAGGTCATGAAGTTTTATCTAACGTGTCTAGGACCATATTTCATGGAAACTATGAGTAAGAGGGGGCTTATTTGGCTGGGATGTTCTAACATGCCCCAGACATGAAGTGGAAAAGAAGGCATAAACAATGATTCTAGGAACTCTCAGATCAGGATAGATGATATGAGGAATAAATTATATTTGGACATATGGATAAAGTAAAATACTCTTCTATGGATGAATTTTTATTTTTAAGATGGTTCTTTTTTATAGGAATCTTATTCAGAACCAAATGGGGAATATTTTTCATAATCAAGAAAATGTGTCCTCAGGACATCGACCCTCCATTTTTTGATAGTCAAATGATGGTTTGGGTATACAAAATTACCTAGTTCATAGTTTATGATTGATGGAAGGACTATGTCTGGGTATGTAAGAGGCATTATTTTGGTGCCAAAATACATGCACGGGATGGATCAGCAAAGACATAAAAATCTCCAAAGTGCCTTCCTCATGAAGCTCCATTGCAAATCCATTTATCACTGTGAACGACACGAAGCTGGAAAAAAGGAATCCTCTACGAACTTAATAGAGAAATGGAGGAATACTCTATGATTTATATAATGATTTTTTTCCACCATATAGAAATAATTTAAGCCTCTACGAGTCTAATGGATACATTCGTGGCCGCTGTAGAGAAATGATAGAAGCCTCTGTGAGCCCGATGAATCCTCCTCTAATTGTGAAGCACCATTTCCTCAATGGAATGCCCTTAGAGAATCGTGATCATGGGTGCCTATAAATATATAGGTCACCCCTCCCATTAAAGTATTGATAACCAAACCTTTATCCTTTCGAGATCTCGATTCTCAAATCACCTTTCGCTCTACAACCCATTGAGAAAATGAATCAACCAAGGTACCTAATCATTCTGAAATAGTTGTCCCTTTTCTCTAATTTTCCTCCTATTCAAGTGTAGATTCTCTTTGTGAAACCCTATGGTCATTGTGAAGGCATCAGTCCTTTTTTGGAACTCATGTCTTCGCAGAGAATTCAGCCTTTGTGAAGCACCCTCCAAGCACATGTAGACTCCATGCCTAGGCTGGGTCATCATGCTCTATGAATATCCTCCCTTCACAGAGGTCCTTTTTTCATTATTTACAAATAACCTTCCTTTTTGAATCCCCTCCTCTTTATGAAGCACCAGAGTTTCATGAATACCCTCTCTACAAGGCCTTCTTCTTCGCAAAACCTTCTCTTGTGAGGCCCTCCAGGCTCGTACGAAGTGATTTCATGGTTCCAGAAGTGGTGCTTCATGTTGTGTTTCCTTACCTTATGATTCTTCACATAGGTATTCTAATAGCTATGATTCATCACATATCCATGCTAAAGTGGTCCCCTCAATTGACTAATCCTATACCCTATTAAAACCTAGCATTTCTTGTTCCTTCCCTTCCCAAATTGTGGGTTGGTATATATTATGCAAGTCTTAGGGGAAATTGAGTCATCCTCAACCAAGATGAAAGATATTAAACTACCAAGAACCCCATGTCCTCAACACATGACGTTAATCTATGTGTCGTCACATGTGTGGAAGGACTGAGTGGACCAAAGAAGGAATGGGACTCGGATCTATTTATTTCCTACCTTTTGGATATGCCTTCTCTTTCCCTTTATTCTTTGTTGCGATGTGTGCCTCGGGAAATCTTCTTGTAATCCCTAGCACACCTTGATTGGGTGATCCCTATATGATGACCATATCCTCCTCGTACATTTTAACACACTCCTATGGGTTCCTTTCTGTATTAAGTCTCAATCTCTATCTCCTTGGTTTGTTATCCATGAGAATGCCCTACGCCATTCCCCATTGTCACACCTCTCATGACACAATCATCAGGTGTGTAACTACCTCTTGTTTCTCACACCGATCATGACTCACATGGGCTTAGAGTAATTAGCAACCATGAAATCCTCTCTTGGACTCTAACCACGCATAATCCCCACAACCCTCTTCACCGAACTATGTGCACTTTGATCCCTTTCCTCAAAACAAGGTATGTAGGAAGACCCCATGAGGTTCAATCCCATCACCCAACTATCACAGCCATTTCACATCGGTTCACCTTCATCCCTCATGATGAAAAACTACATTCCCCTCTTGGACTAGGTGATTTTTGATCCCTATCTTCTATATAGGGTATGTAGGATTCCTCTCTGTGGTTCAATCCCAATCACTGGTAAACACTGGTGCTCCCTCTTAGGGGTGTACCCTCCTAATGTGATACTTTCCCTTCTTGGGACACATCACCCGGATCTGCCTATGTGACGTGTTTTGTTCCACTCTGGTAGTTAACCATGTGTAAGACCCTTATTCAATCCATACTCCTCTAACCAAGAGTGTCCCTCTTGAAATGTGATGCTTACCATGTGTAATCCTCATCATGTCTGTGGGTTTTTGTCCTTTGTGTACACCTTGATTATATGCCCCATTCTAAACTACCTGAACATTGATCCCTACCCTTAGCACATAGTATGTTTGAAAACTTCCTAAGGTTCAATCCCATCACCCATGTCCCATCCTGGTCTCTCCCTCGAGCCTTTGTGTTTCAGGAAGATCATGCCTAACCCAAGTTTCTACCTCTTTTGGGTCCCATACATGTGTCCATTATCACAATCTGCCTCCTCAAGTGACTCATCACCCCATCCTAGGAAAATGTGTACTTTGATTCCAAGCCATGAGGATATGTAGGAAACCTCCCTGAGGTTCAATCCCAACACAATTACCTTCACACTGGTTCCACTCTATTCATCCTCAAACTTCGACAATTCCTCCATATCCATTCTAATTTTACCTTGTCCTCCACATCCCAGTGAACTCATGCCATCCATGTTTTCCACTTTATAGCGACACCCATGAAGCTAATCATGTGTAATCCCCATTCTCCCCAGTACTCCTTGTAACACCTAAGAAGATAAGCATGTGTAAGCCCCAAATCACCCCTTTCAAACTATGTTGGTTTTGATCCCTGTATTCCACACAAGGTACGTAGGATACCTCTATAATATTCAATATCATCCAATGATAAACCTTGGTGTCCCCCTTTATTGGTACCCACCATCTTCTAATCTACCTTTTATGGTGTCTAGATTAGCTTCTTCAGTGTGAAACCTTCCCCTTTTTGGGAGATGCCACCCTGGGTTTTCCCTCATCATGAGTTTTGATCCATCCATCTAGTAAAACTTCTAGGTGTTCCCTCTTAGGGATTTACCCACCTGATCCACTCTCATCAGTGTTCTGATCAATATGATCCATCTCTGTTAGACGTTAAACTCACATCATACCTCGTGTTAAACATGTGAAGTTGAGGATAAGCTCATATACATGCTTCTAAAATACCATTCCCGACATTATAAGTGGGATTCCTTAGGCTTATGTGCCCTCAAGAAGCCCTACTATAAGGGAGAATTCAGGTGTTACAGTGTTCCAACATCAAGACATTCCATAGATGCCTTAGCGTGACTACTCCCCTAATTGAAGGATGCTGCCCTGACCAGAACCCTTGGAATGTCCTGAAAAAAGTAGCATAATTAACCAGCATCCACAAAGATATGGCATTGGGAATGAGTTTCACAAACAATGTCTTAATATTTAAGGTATACCTAGACTAGGTGACGAATTCTGAGGAGGAATCCATGAAAGGAGAGATTGAAATCCCATTATCCCATTTCAATCAAGGAGAAAATGAATCTAAAGAAGTTGTGGATATCATCCACCTTTGGAAAGAATGAATGTCTAGAAACAGTTGTTTTTTCCCCATGGACATTGTGTGCCCTGGTGAAAAGCATCGAAAATAGAAATGGTGAACCTGATGTGAAACTCTTCTCTTCAACATGGGGATTAGTAGTGCTCGAGACATCAGAATATGGGTGTTTCAACGGATCTAGATATTTTATGCCAAGTACTACCAAACAAATAGTGGGCCTGGCATGGAACTCACTAGAATTTTGGGGAAGTTAATTGCTAGGAATTCTGGTCTATGGAATTATCAGTATGGAACTTTCTCACCGACCATGGAAGACTAAATAGCGCTAGGGAATTGTACATTGAATTTATCATATCTGTACTGATTATTGAATCTTTATACTTTGTAGGACCCAAGATATGAACATGGGAGACCAATCACCCCCACCCATAGATGTAGGGTTAGGATAAATGACAATGTGGAAATCCCTCATGGCTCTACCTCCACCACGCCAGCTCATGCAACCACAGTTATTGGGCGGCCATGCCCCGTATCACACTAAGAGTTTATTCAGTGGAGGGTGACAGATACTATTGTTTGATGATATGAATAGAATGGGTTCATCCAAACCAGGGATATGGACCACAAATATATGGAGGCTTCTATAACTCATCACCCCCCCCAAGGGATATATAGGTAGTCGCTGCTTCCCACTCCGATGTCCAACCATTTTGGGAGACTTTCCCCAGAATACTCTTATGATTCACTCCTCTATTCCAATTTGGTAAGGTATGTTCAAGTTTTCCCAGCTTAAACTTCAACTAGGGAGCCTCAAAGGAGGGCTCCCACCAAGACACGTCAACACTTCCATCTGGTCCTGCATGCCAAGGAGTGGGTGACCCATACCCATGCATAAACAACTCTAGTTTGGCTGACCCGACGTCAACTTCGGGTGTAGGTTTAGGAGGACACCTGTTAGGGGGAATCATATTCTATATCTTCAGTGTCCCATGCCACCACCAATGCACACTACCTACTCCATGTACCTATAGATCATGGTCACTCCTATGCTTGATTTGGATTGAGGCCCTAGCCACCCCTCGGGCGGTCTGGGTTGAGTCTTCTGGTCATTTTCATGAGCAGAAACCATCACGGGCTGACCCATGACGATGTAATTCACTATAGAGGTCCTCCATGTATCATCGTCATCCAGAGTGGAGGCCCTCCCCACTCCCATGCTCATCATGGATTTCCTCCCCGTGCTACTGTCGCAAGTCCAAGTAGAGGTCCCCCTACCTTATCGATGCCCAACACAGAGGTCATCCCCATTCCAATGATCCCATTAATGGAGGTTATCCCCATATTTTAGGTTACCAGCATGAGGGTCATCCTAGTATCATCACCAAATCAAGAAGAGGTCCTCCCTATGGAAGCATTTATCTGAGCGGAGATTTTTCTCACTCCATCAATCATCAGCATGGAGGTCCTACCCATGTTCTCACTAACTCCAATGGAGGTCCTCCCTGCTCCAACACTCCCTACCAAGGATATCCACCCCATGAATCAAGCAACATATATGGAGGTCCTCCCCATGTTTCATTCTATATACACCAGGGTGCCCATCGCATCCCATCTCATCAAAGCGGACATCCTCCCCACTTCAAGGATAATTGATTTGCAGGCCCTCCTCGTATCACATCCAACTCAAGAAGAGACCATCCCCACTCTATCACCAACCCACATAGAGACCCTCCTTGTGTTGTATATTTACCTTTCCCTGAAGAATCATCCCAGGGTAAGAGGGCCAACTGTCACCATCGAATGAAGAATCCTGAGAAGCACCAGATCATAGTAAACTTGGTCCGATTTTTAGATTTTGAAGTAGAGTGTGACTTGATGATGGAGATTTCACCCTAATCCCCCATATCAAGGTTTGGGGTAGGAACCTATCATGTTAGTTTCATACTAACAGAAATATAGATACATTGTATCCCCAAATCCCTCAGCATATATATACAGGAGGAGGAATACTTGGCTCTCTTTCAAGGTTTTACCATTCATCCTTCTCTACCATCACTCGATTAACTCTCAAACTCGACATAATATCATGGAGAGTTGTTATAGGGTTTGGTATATGATGATCACCAGCATGTTCCACCACAAACGAACACCAACCTTGTATAAGAAGAAATGGTTGATACCCCATCTTATAAGGATGTGGTGATCCAGTTAGTACAGTACCTAGAGGACGGCCTAGTATGTAGAAGCCTGTCAGCTCGTGCACCATTCTCTCTACCAACCAGAACACTGCATCAACGGTCTATATCAGTTTCATTTATAGTTCCCCAACCAACCCCAGTTGAATAATGGGGAAAAAAGATTCTGGATCCCACTTCTGAGTGAAGAATTTTGTAGGACATTCTCACGGTGGAACATTTCTCTGAGTTGTTATGGATGATTTCCACTCCATACTTCGACATCCCAGAGTCCCTCAACCCTGATTAATTCATGTGTTTCCACTAAACCCAAGGGATTATTCACTTCCTTCTTCATTATCATAAATTGGATTATCCAAAAGTCTTGGTGCATTATGACAACATTGTCTAGAAATGCCACCTGGTCGATTTGGTTGCACTTCCCATGGCCCAACACCCTGCATCATCCAGTTACCTTCGGATTATATGTCAATGATACATTCATAGATTAATTATGCTCTAAAAATTTATTTTCAAGGTTTCCCCACATGTGCAAATCTGTGGTTGGTGGAAGTATGTTTCCCTTCAATTCTGCCTGATTCTATGAAAGCCCGACTCACCCAATGACATCGAGGACATCCCGTCAGGTACAGTCACAGTCAACATAGCTGAGAACATAGAGAAGAAAACTGATATAGGACTCCTTTAATATAAATTACCCCCTGGGGTATTTCTCCATCTATTGGATCCCCCTTTCATTGTTACTTTCCAGCAAAGATATTTTCTTGGCTTTGCAGACCCCATCGAGTCATTGTCCTTTGGTCGACACCACAATAAGGGAAAGAGCCCCATGGAACCATCAAGACCTCTGACCTATATTACTCAATGAAGAAGTTGAAATATGATCATGAGAAATATTAGTTGCACCAATAGCTCATAGAACTGAAAATTATCTTTCATGAGCTCCTTATAGAGCACACTGTAGAATGACATCCAGATTACGGTGATCCCCGGTGTCCTCTGCCAGGGAAGTAGGGGTAGGTACAACTTCTTCCTAGTGAGTTGCCTCCCCTGGATCTCGATAATCCTTATCTTCTAGATAGTTTATAGGTTGGATTTTAGGGAAATATCCCATGATATTTTTCACTGAATCTACTCGAGATGCGCGAGAATACTCTCCGAGACCCAGTTCTTCAGGTCATTCCTTTGGCTGCTCTGCAAGTCATTTCTCCAGTTGCCCCTAGGGTTATTCCACCAGCTGCCCCATAATCCACTAGGCTTTCCTATTATTTTTATGATCTAGAAAAAACACTAGTGGTCAAGAATCCTTTCCAGGACAAGAACCCCCACCAAAATGATCTGATGGTGGATCTCATTTCCCACCTCGAGGCTCTTGAGACCTGACAGGTGGCTATACCACCTAATGAAAAGCTCTATCTAGAATAGGTTGATGATTTTATAACACCCTCTAATTTCAATAACCTCACTTTATCCCCCTTCAACCAGATAGAAAATCCACTGTATTATATGTCCCACTTCATTTCACGTTGTAGACCTGTTCTAGGGACTCCCACATAGTAAGAAAACTCCAAGATCTTGTGTTTTGTATAGACACTGGAAGGGCCTGCATTCATCTGGTACATCTAGCTACACATTAGGTTTATATCTAGTTAGGAGGATCTCCATAGGTAGTTACTATATCAGTTCACCTCCACTACTCAAAAGACAAGTATCGTTGACCTATAAGAAAATGTTGGATGAGTGCATCACATACTTTTTCACAAGATGGAAGGGCTTCACGTACTCACTCAACATGCCACTAACTCAGGAGAAACTGTTAATGATGTGCATGGGGAATTTAAATACAGAATTAGTTCCTTCCCATGTCACTTTGAACATCCTAGGTTGATTTTGAGATTTCTATGACAGGGATTAATTCTTAGAGGAGGCCTTTCAGCAATCCAAGAAGGCATGTCAGTTGCCTCCCATAGATCATACATTAAGAGTCTCCAAGGATAATAAATCCACTGTTTCATAGTTAGAGGCCCTAAGGCCACTAGAACTATTATCGGAAGATCTACCTTTATAGACCTTCCTAGGTCCACAACCTCATCCTTAGGGTCAGCATCACCCACCACTAAATTGGAAGGCGCCACCCCGTCAACCACCGCTACCTAGGCAAGGTAACCAGGTTCGACATCCTTGCCAAAATCCATCCCCTCACCAAGTCCAATCTCCCAAAGTCCCTTTACTAGACATGAGAAACCAGTCCTACTCATTTTAATAGGCTTAGTCCCCAAATATTTGCAGAGTGCCTTGGATCAAGGAATTTGGAGGCTGCCAGCATACAGAATGCCCAAGGAGGCTAATCTCATTGATTCCATAAACTATTCTC
Source organism: Viscum album (assembly GCA_963277665.1). Taxonomy (NCBI): domain Eukaryota; kingdom Viridiplantae; phylum Streptophyta; class Magnoliopsida; order Santalales; family Viscaceae; genus Viscum; species Viscum album. The sequence continues at coordinate 1,058,207,976 of OY728120.1, read as the reverse complement.
CCCATAATTGGTTCCTTGTAAATAATATCAAGTAGTGTTATTTGATCAAGGAGTGGCTTCAGTACTAGGTCAAAAACAATGTGGTCACATTAGTTCTATCCCCAGCAGAGGTGGTGTGTGTTTCTACAAAGCCTGATAACGATAGCAAGGGTGAATGGCATTAGGTCTCCAGTTGTGGGTCTCAGAAGTATGCCAATTGTATGAATCATAATGCAGTATCTCATTCTCATGGTACCATTTTTGCCCAATTGAATCATCAAGATCCTTCTGAGGTCACCACACCTTCTCTATCCACTGTTGTTAAATCCACATCTCAGCCTTTTTCCACCCAAAAGAGCAGGCACTAGTAGCATAAGGGAAATCAAAGCCCCCCCCCCCCCCAACTGGTTCCTAATTTATCCAACACACTTAGAAATTTCATGCACCTAGAGATGGGTGTCGCTTCTAGGATCCATGTAGTATTAGAGGATTCCTCTAGTGATGGTCTTGAGTACGTCTCGGTGAACACCATCTAACTGATGGACCCTTACATGGTACCTAACGATAAGGAGTGTCAGGATGTTCTTCCTAATGTCCCAAGTTTATGCCATCACCAATGAAGCCATGAATAAATGATTCTTTATAATGTTTATACCAGTGCTTCTAGCCAAGTTGTGCCTACCACTAAGACCAGATATCTAGACTAGCACAGCGTTCAACATACATAGTCCTCATATCCTATCTTGCTAGATTCTCTTCCACCACTATTTGTACTGCTCGATCAGGCCAAGCCACCGCGACCATCCAATGATCATAATTGTTCAGTTGTGGATGGACCTTATTCATCTGTACATCATTTGGTAGTCATTTTTCATGGTTCGACAACTGAGAAGTGGGATATCCCTAGCACCAGTCATAATCTATCAGATCGACCAACAGTCCCCAATAAACCTCCTACTATAGAGAAACTTCTTGTCAGCAAACATGTGTTCCTAGCATAATAATATGATGTTATTAAGAAAATTTCCAAAATTTCTACAAATATCTTGATCCTAGATTCTCTTCCCCTATCCCAATATATGTGTGAATCCCTCACAGAGGCTTTATGAATCCCCCCTATTTGAAACAGAGGTAGTGGCTGCAAATTCCTTCCATAATGAGGAAGTCGAGCACGAAAAATGTCAAAATTTCATCTCATTCTTAGGGGAATATGGTAGTTTTTCTTTACAGGGGAACATTTTCCCATTCTATATCACTGTCTAATTCAATGGCATGGAATTCCACCACAATATCGTTGACACGGTTTCTGTGATCAATCTCAATCCAACCAAGACACTCCATAATATTGGAATTTCTAAAGTAGATATGAGTCCCTCTAATTTAAAGATCCAAGCTTATGATAGGACAGAGAAGACATAGCATGGAAATATCTTCCTAAAGACCCAGTTTGGTGGCCTAATTTCCAGTATTGAATTTATGGTCATCTCGCAGGACACAGCCTACAATGCAATGATGGGTAGACCCTAGATTCATCTACATGAAATAATTATTTCCTCCTATCACCAGTGCCTTAAGTAATCCATCAATGGTTGAGTGGGAATGCTTCAGTATGATGTGTCTCCCTTTTCCTCTTTTGAAGCTCTCTACTTCGATGATGACTATTACAAGATCCAGGAAAATCATGTTTATGCTAATGAGGTTGATCCCACTACTATTGTGGATGACCCGTGGATAGACTTGGAGGATTCTTTCGTCATCATGATTCACTAGTTATAGGCCACAACCATGGACATGGGATTATAATTTTTTATCCCTATGAAAAGAGGAAAGTGCAATCCTATGTACAAAGTATTCTAGAAGATCACTTCATAATCCTACATGAATCAGGCTCGAGTAATTCCAGATCCCCTTACCCCTATAATTTATCAAGAGGTTCACCCCATGGCGAAAAAAAATACTTTCTTGTTTCACCAGGCTGGGTTGAACCGAATCAAGAAGATGTGCCACTACTACTTTGATATTATCAAATGTAGACCCTTGGTTTGAAGTCCTGATGGGATCGGGTCCAAAAACATTGGCGTCGTTGTTTCAGTAGTGCCGAACTCGCTCAATGAAGATTCCACCACCACTCAGGCCAGTTCTAGCATTTTCTTAGGGTCATATGATTCATAATAGTTTCCCCCTTATGATGATCCTCTCGCTCTGAATGATGAAGAATATTTCAAATACTCTCCTCCCACATTTTAGGAAGTTGTATCCACTATTGTCGATGAGTTGGTATAGGTGAATCTCAATACCAATTAAAATTCAAGACCAAAACTAATCTATGCAACCAAGTCTACAGAAGAGAAATAGTAGTATGTGGATTTCCAAAAATAGTATCAAGATGTATTTTCCTAGAGTTATGAAGAGATTCTAGGACTAGATACTCGGGTTCTTGTCCACTGCCTTGGTCTCCTAATAAACCATCATGGGTACAAGTAGCCTCCTAGAAAGATACACCCATCTCATGGTTCCATGGTCAAGGCTGAGGTTGAGAATCTTATCAAATCCAACATTTCCAAGGAATTTGAGTACCCTAAATGGTTGGCCAACATAATTCTTGTCAAAAAGAAGAATATATATATCAGATTCTTCATCAACTTTTAGTATCTCAACCTTCACTGCCCAAAGAATGATTTTCCATTTCTAGTGAGAGAGCTATTGATCGATGCCAATACTTGATTCCAAGCTCTCTCCTTCATGGATGGGTATTCTAGATATAATCAAATCTAAATTTCCCATAAGGATGAAGAATCCACTGCCTTTAGAGAACCATAAGGTACCTTCTCTTACCAGTTAATGCCCTTATTGTTGAAGAATGTGGGTTCCACATATCATCGTGTCTTTCACTATATATTCAAGCTGCTCCTTAGGACATTGGTGGAATTATACATGGATGATTTTGTGGTCAAATAACTCTAGTATAAGAACCATCTCACATATCTTGAGAAATTGTTTTGCTTCCTCTATTCCCACCATCTAAAGATGAACCTCTTGAAGTGTGCATTCAGGTAACCTCTGAAAATTTCCTCAACCTTGTCATTAGATACAGAGGCATCAAGATCGATCCATAGAATATCAATTCCATTAGTCAAATGCCTCCTCTGAGTAACCTTTGAGAGCTTTGATCCTTTCAAAGTCACTTATCCTACATACTCTAATTCATTGTGAATTTGGATGGAAAGTGTAATCCTTTTTCCTAACTCATGAAGAAAGGTTTCATCTATCAGTTGGATGAATAGTGTTAGACCTCTTTTGAGGATATCAAGCAATACGTTCTATAGCCTCCGATTTTGATGCCACCTGTCTCCAGAAAGTCGTTTTTCCTTTATGTGACCACCCTAAAATGACCCCTTAGTTCCCTTATCACTTAGAAGAATAGTTAAGGGATAGAGAATAGTTTATACTATCTCAGTCGAATGCTCCTCGATAAAGAGACCATATATTCCTCTATCGAGAAGATCAACATTGTGATGGTATTTGCATTGTAGAATTTTTAGAATTATATATATCACCATGAGATATATCTGGTGTCCTATGTGGATTTTCTAAAGTATATCCTAAACCATCTCATATTGACAGGCTATCTTGCTCAGTGGGAAGTGATCCTTTAGTAGTTCGACATCAAGTTAGTTTAATAGAAATCTATCAAAGGTAAGGCAATGGTAAACTTTCTTGCCACCCATCCATACCCCGTAGAGTGGTCTCTAGATCTTGAATTCCTAGATGAGGCCATCCTCTTAGTGTATCAAGACATTCCATGTTGTTAGATTCATTTTTTTATGGGGTTTCTCGAAGTTTGGATGATAGGAGACTCATTGATCCCAGACTCAACATAGTAGGCCTGGGTATCATCTTTATTATGCCTACATAGGCTCTCCTTCCCTATTCATTATTATTATTAGAAGGATTAACTAACAATGAAATAGAGTATCAGGATATCATCACTGGTCTTGAGTTGGAACTCAAGATTGAGGTTCCTCACCTATATATGAATGTGGACTCTGAATTAGTCATCAAGTAGATCAACAGTGGCTACATCATCGGAATCCAGAGCACATGACCTTATTATAGCATAATCTCTAGATAATATCTAATTTCCATTATTTTACTATGGTCATTCATGTTCCTCGATCACATAACGGTTGAGCCGATGCCTTTTCTATCCCTGTTTCTTCTCTCGTAGAGCCTAACCAAGATGATTTAATCATTCATATGGCGAAACGAAGTTCATCTCTCATGTTATGCCAGATGATGATAATTTTCAGTAGTTAATCCATATTACCATTAATTCTTCCACATCAAGACCTCCACATCCCCCTACCACATAAGAATAGGTCAATTATTGGAAAACTCCTTTTGTTGAGTACCTCCAACGGGTCAATATCCCGATAGAAAGAGCCAAACGTGAGCAAATCCATCAATACGCAGTACAGTTCACCCTCCAATGTGGTCCTATCCATGATCCAATCCTATAAAAATGTGGTTTTGATGGATACCGCATCGATTTCAATCAAGGAGACGATATTCCCCAGGTTATATAGGAATTCCATGATGGTTCTTATGGATCTCATCAAGAAGGGTTGAAACTCTCTCATCATAACAAATTTTGGGCTACATCTGGTCTACCATGGTCCATGAATACATCGAGTTCACCAAGAGGTGTCACATTTTCTATATCCATGAAAACGTTTTTGCATCAGCCACTAGAGCCCCTCCACACTACCAAGTACTCATAGCCCTTCGTGGTCTGGGGAATCGATATCATGGGACCATATCCACCAGGAACAACTTACCAATATAGATTCAACTTTACCTCTGTGGATTTATTTTCCACATGGGTAGAGGAAATACATCTCATGGATGTCAAGGACCATTCTATCACTAATTTCTTGAGCTCCAACATCATTGATTGATTCAAAGTCCCTCACTCCATTCTCATAGATAAAAAAACCAATTTATGAGTAGAAGAGATAAAGAAATTGTAAGCCAAGTAAAGTAGTAGGTCCAACCATACTTCTCTCTATCATGCATAAGAGAATGGGAAGATCGAGGGGTTTAATAAAACCCTATCTAGCATCTTGTAGAAAATGGTTGGTCAGAATAAGAAAAATTATCCATACAAGCTCTCCAATGATCTCTGGGATTACTGAACAACGGATCGTAATTCCACTCAGGTGACCCCATATTCCATGGTGTATGTAACTAAATTAGTCTTTCTGCTTGAGATTCAGTTCTCACAACTCCATAAAAATTTCTATTATCAGAAGACATTAGAAAAAGTAATAGAAGCTTGTATGGTTGATCATGAAGATCTTGATGAGAATAGGCTCTGGGCCTTCCACAATTTGGAGAGGCACCATAACAAGATAGCCAAATCTTTAAATAAGAAATTTCACCTCCAATCCTTCCTTCAAGGTGACATGGTGTTAGCCTTAAGGACACTAATGATACCCAGTAGAAATCCACCAATATTGGAGTCCAAAAAGAAGGGACCATATAGCATTGACAAGGTGTACCCCAATGGTGTGAACTCTTTAATCATCATGGATAGTGAGTGAATTACTCCTACCACCAATGTAAAATTCCTTAAGTATCACTTCGCATGATCGAACCCTCATCCTACATGATAGTAAACTACAAGTAGCAAACAAGCCCCATTTTCATTGGTATGAGCTCTATGACCTTAAACTAAGATCTCTCCCTTGTCTGGGATATAGGATGTAAAACTGTCCATCATTGTCATCCTACATGACTTTAACTGTTATGTCCTTACCTCATGATGTTAAACTACATGAAAGTCAAAGAACTACGTACGGCTTGATTCCTGCCCTCAGAGGATATGTAGGAACTCCCAAATATTTGTCTTTGGGTCCATCTCCATGTTTCCCCATTATTTGTCTCCTGACATGAGGTTTCTCCTTGGAGCATGTGGTAAGGTGTGGACTTATCTTGTCCTCATTCATGTCGGGTTTGCAACGGTCGCACCATGTGTGTCCCTTAAGAGGGCCTCTCCTTCACCCTTAATCCTTACCACATAATGTTAAACTACATGTTCAAGAACTACATATGGATTGTTTCCTTCCCTCATTAGATACGTAGGAACTCTCGTACATTTTATCTTTGGTTACAGCCCCAGGTTCCCCATTTTTGGCCCCTCAGTCTGAGTTATTTCTTAGAATGGTGTGTGTGGCATGATGTGGACTTCTTTTTTACTCATTCACATCGGGTCATTTTTCCATTCCATACAAATCCCCACTAGGATACCTCTCACCCTTCATCCTTACCGAATGATGTTGAACTATATGACATTTGAGAACTACGTATGGATTTATTCTCATTATTATAAGATTTGTAGGAAAACCCAAACACTTCATCTTCGGGTCCTTCCCTAACAAATCATTCATCTTCTTGGTTCCCCTATAATTTTTTTTACTCTTTGAGGATTGCACATGGTGTGGTATGGACATCCCTTTTCCTCATTCATGTCTGGTTTACAATGGTTGTGCCATGTTCCCATACCTTAAGATAATTCCTCATCACCCTCCATCCTTACCATATGATTTTAAGCTACAAGGTATTTCAAGAACAATGTATGGATTGATTCCTGACCTCACAGGATACATAGGAACGCGCATACATTTTTTATTTAGGTCCATCCCCAGGTTCCTCAACCTTTTCGGACCATTGTCCTGATCCCATGGTCTGAGTTCTACAACCTTAAACTAATATCGTTCCCATCCCACATAAAGATAAAATTATTTTTCCTTCCTAAAAGAAATTAAACTACATAGCACCTATGGTCCTTTCTGCATGACCATAAAAGGTAGGTGCCCCTTCGTCATGCATGACATTAAACTGCATGTCACTTTTCTGAAATTGTAATGAACCAAACTTTCATTAATGAATATTCTTATTGATCTAATTAAATGTCTTTTTATGGTTATATAAAATGTGAACTTCAATGGTTTTATGTTTTGGATTTTAAAATACCGTTATGAATTGTGACTATTTCTAATATAGTCATTGAACAGTGATCACATGATTAGTATAAATATAGGTCTTTAACAAATCCAATTTACTCAGACAAAGGAAGTGATGGCCTCATTCAATAGACTTTCCCCATACGAATCCCATTTGTCGAAGCTCAGAAAGGAGGTGGCGTCATTGGGATTCGATCTTGACCAAGCCCAATCTGAGCTTGAACACGTTAAGCTTTAGCGAAACTGACTATGGGAGAAGTGGAAGTTAATAGAGATTACCACCTGAGTGATGTTATCTGAACCACCCCAAGATTATGTCACCATCGCACACCTTACACTTCACTCTTATGAAGGTATTATAATGGGTTATGTAACAATACCCTATAACTATGACTATTTACATTATTTTTGTATAAATAATGTGCATTCATTTTATTATTGTAACATTGTAAATAGTTTTTAAAGAACAAATAGTATTTTTAGTTAATATTCAACTAAGAAATCTATTTTTGATGAATTAATGGATTTTTGAATTAAATAATATTTTAATAAAATATTATTATTATTAAATTAATTTTTATTAAATATAAATTATCACATAATTTTATGAATGAAATTGTAATTTTTAATATGGTTTGAAAACTCTTTTTGTCAAAACCCATGAATTTTCGGTAAATGTCGGTTATTATTTTAAAAGTAAAAATTCATATATTTATAAAATTATTTAGATAAAATGAATATTATTTTTGGAATCAGGACATCGAAATTATCCAATGGTGAATTTTTCATAATTTTCTAAGGCAATCGAATTTTTGGGTAAAAATTAAATACCGTTTAAATATATAATGTGTTTTATGACATCATAATGACCCAATAGTGATGTAATAAAATAATATAAACATTATGTTCGGACAATATGTGTTTTACCATTAAAATAATGTGATTTTTGTTTTATTTCATTTATTTTACAAAGATTTAGTGGACCCTTCCAGGCTTATAAAACATTTTGTCTTTTTAAATTGTTTTCCTTGAGAGTGTGACTCACCTCCACATAAGAAACTCTATTATTTTAAGAATTTAAGATATTGGAATTATAAAATATTTTTTTACACTCCCCTTTTTAAAAAACCATGGGCAAAACCCATGGGCTGGTTTTTGGGTTTTATTAGTTTAATGTGAGGTGTCCCAAACTTAAATAATAAAGAATTCCCTCTCCTTTCCTATATAAACCCACCCAATATCCCACTTCCTCTTCCCTAAAATCATTTTTAGTTCGACCAACCCCTGCCCTAATCTTTATATAATCCTTCCAAGGTTCCCCAAGCTCCCAATAAGTCTTTATCAAGCCTCTCCCAAGATTTTGGGATCGCACTTCAAGTAAGGGATTCCTACCTTTCTCTTTTTATCCAAGTTTCTTAATATTGTTATGCCCTTTTATTTTCAATTAAAAATGTTGGGGTATGATTTATCACCTCCATAATACAACCATATTTATTTTTTGATAATGGGAAACCCATTTATCTCTCATTAATTCCTCCAATGTACACCCATTACCATGCAGAAATTCCGTGAGAGATTTATCTCTCCTCTTTTACATTCAAGTAATCCTTTTGTATTATGCATATAAATTCCATTAAGTTTGTTGGGAAATGTATCTATATGATCCCATTACTATCCATTTCATTTACATATGATGAGACATCCATTTCTCTCTCATCAACCATTTTCATGAATCCTTATGTCATGTCGTTATGCTGCTGAAATTGCACCGCATTTTTTCAAGCCAAAGTCGTTGTGTAGTGAATACCATGCCCAATTCTCTATCAAGGGTATTCACCTTTATGCACATTTACTTATAGATTATAGAGTTTCATGTATTAATTCCACATTTCATTATCGTGTACTAAATGATTATTTTTAATGAATCCATGTTTTATGATCCCTGTGGCACACTTATACATGAAATGAAATGTTTAAAGAGGGTAAGCCCTAATAGAACTCTAATGAATTGGGTAATGTATAGTATCCTGATACATCATGTTCAATGAGTGTTACCACATTCTAATTCAAGTGAAACTAGGGTTTACTCGTACTTTATGTGCAATGAGTATTTACTCATGCTCCATGTGCAATGAGACTTGGCTCATGATAAATTCCATGTTAAGTGTTGTTGACACATTTCCATGTTATGATTATCATGCTTTATCATTCCTTTATGTTCATGTTTCTCTTGAGCTCCATTGATATACCTATTGTATAACATGTATTATATTCCTTATGTTATTCCATGTTTATTCCCTTACTGGGCTTTATAGCTCGCCCTTTTCTTATGAAAGTCCTCAGGTTATCCCATGAAATGCTAAGTATGAGAGAATGTAGTGGTCATGTAAAGCAAGTTTTCAATAAAGATGTTGTTTGTTTTATGTTATAAGCTGTTATGTGATGATTTTCATCCCCAAAGACACTATACCTCTAAATCTTCTCTGTTGTATCAAGTTAAGTTTAGGTAATAAATTATGTTTAAGTGTGAAATAAAGAGTAGGGTTGTCATAGTTGGTATCAGAGGATAGGTTTAGTTATTGTTGGGATTAGGAATAGAAAACCCTAGTGAAGACTTAGAGAAAATAATAAGTATAATAAAAACATCCATAAGTATTGGTGATTATTGAGTAAGTAGTTTATCAAGAAAATGCATCCCTATCTGGATACGAGAAGGTAGAGGCGGCTCTAGCATAGATGTATCCTATGGGTAAAACCCGAAAACACCTCTTTGAGCTGGACTCGAATGGGAACTAGTGCATAACAATGGGCCTTGCTTCACTCTTGGTTACAACACTCCCAGGGGATATGTTTTGGTAAATCCACAAGCTTATTATGAACCCTTACTAAAGTAATTAAAAAAAATCTCCTAAGAATATATGTTAGAAAGTAGATCATGAATGGAATAGATTGAAACCTGTGGATTCATAAGTTAAGGAAATAAAAGTTATTTATAATTAATTAGTTTTGTCCTTGGATTACCCTTTATGTGTTACCCCTAACTTTCCTTTTATTCCAGGAAATGTCTGGTAATAGAAGGACTCATACTAACAACTGATGTGAAGATCAATATGACGGTTTTGTTAATGAGATGCCCAATCCAATGGGAGAATGAATTGCGAACTTTGTCACACTTCTCTCTCAGTTAACTCAAGATTTGAATAGAAACATGGGTCAAGAGGAATGTTCAACCCCCCTAAGAAAGAAAAATTTGCTATCGAGAGCTTTATGAGACAAAGGACTCCTACTTTTAATGATTCATTCGATCCCCCAATCACTGAACAATGGATCAACTCCATTGAAAAGATCTTCTCAATCCTTCAATGTTCTGAATAAGAGAATTTTATCTGGGATTCTTATCATATGGAGGGTTAAGCTGATCAATGGTAGATGTTGATCAAAAATACGAAGCCTGAGGAGGATATCAAGGTGTTTGAATGGAAGGATTTCTAGAAGATGTTTTTTGATAAATATTTTCCGCACACCCTCCGACATAAGATGGAAAGGGACTTCCATTCCCTCTAGAAAAAAGATGATGAATCTATTAGAGAATATGAGGCAAACTTCAAAAGTCTTGCACGATATGCCTCCAGTTTTTTCGTTACCCCTGAATTCAAGGTTGACTACTTCTTTGGTGGGCTAAAAATTAGCCTGTGGAAAGCGCTAGCGAATCGTGACTTCGACAGCTATGAGGAAATTGAACGATGTTCCCTTAAGGTCGAAATGGAGATAAGAGAATCTCAGGGGTATCATGGGGATAAGAAGTGTAAGTTGGACTTCAATGCTGGAAGTCTGATGGATAAATACAACGGTGCTAAGAATATTTATCACCCCACTTTCCAAAGGAGCGGAAAGAAGCACCCCGGAAATTTCCTAAAAGGAAAAAGGAAATTCTTTAGGTTTAGAAGATAAGGGAACCTAATTGTTAACTGCTGACAAGAAAAACCCACGGCTGCAACAGAGGGGAGGAATTATCTGTTCAAAACTCAATGCATTGTTCATTTATACAAATGCAAATAAATAGGACATCTTGAAAATTAGTGCCCTAAGCCAAGGGTTTTCAGAGGCAACCAACAACCTCCAAGGCAGAAAGGGCAAGCTTTTTCCATCACTACTGGCAAAGTGAACCCCGAAAATGAAGTGGTGATAGGTACGCTAGTTATTCATTCAATAATAGACAACTTACTTTTTGATTCAGGTTCTACGCATTATTTTATATCCCAAAAGTTTAGTAGAACAATCCTAGAACCACCATAAATCATGGAAGTAAAGATGTCGGTGATTATGGAAAATGGGGAAATCATTGCATCCCATGAATATAACTCCTCCCCTGTCATAATCTTTGGATTGAATTTCCCAGAGAACCTCTTCGTACTCCCTCTAGTGGAATTTGATGCAATTCTTGGCATGGATTGGATTTCGTTATGTAGAGCCAACATAAATTGTCGTGAGAGGGAAATCACTCTCCATGTGGAGAATCGACCCCCGATTCTATACAAGTGCAAGGATAAATATGAATCTTATTTAGCTCCATCATCTCAATAATGGATATTACTTCCCTATGAGAACACGTATCTGGTTCATATGATTGAGTCTAAGGAGGCAACCATCCTTGAAGACATGTATATTGTGAGGGAATTCACTGAAGTGTTTCCCGAGAAATTGTCTGGTCTTAATCCTAGAAGAGATATTGAATTCTCAATTGATATTATACCTGGGGTGTTGCCAATATCCAAGACTCCATATACAATGGCTATTGTGGAGCTTAAGGAGCTGAAAAACAACTACAGGAGAATCTGGATAAAGGGTTTATACGCCCAAGTGCTTCCCCTTGGGGTGCACCAGTCCTCTTCGTCAAGAAGAAATATGGGTCAATGTGCCTTTGAATCGATTATAGTGAGCTTAAAAAAATCACGATAAAGAACAAGTATCCTCTCCCATGAATCGATGACTTGTTTGATCAACTGTGTGGAGCACAATACTTCTCCAAGGTGGATTTTTGGTTAGGATATTATCAAGTAAGGGTGAAGAAGGAAGATATCCCCAAGACTACTTTTCATACAAGATATGGGCACTATGAATTCATAGTAATGCCTTTAAGACTCTCTAATGCTCCAGAAATCATCATGGACTTGATGAATAGAGTCTTTAGGGATTACCTTGAAAAATTTTTTGTAGTCTTTATAGATAATATTATGATATAATCCAAAACCAAGGAGGATCATGAGGAGCATATAAGAACTCTACTAGAGACCTTGCGGAAGGAGAAGCTCTATGCAAAGTACATCAAGTGTGAGTTATGGTTAAAGCAGGTATCATTCTTGGGCCATATCATCACAACCAATGGGATATATGTGGAGCCCTCCAAAACTTATGAAATTTAGGGATGGCTAAAGCCAACATCGGTAACGGATATCTGTAGCTTCTTGGGGTTAGCTGGATATTATCGAAGATTTGTGAGAAATTTCTCATGATTGTCCAACCCTCTTACCAGGATAACTTGGAATGGATTAACGTTTTCTTGGAGTTATGAATGTGAAGAAAGCTTCAAGGAGTTGAAAAGAAGGCTTATCACTGCGCCCGTGCTCACTTTACCCACAGGTGAAGAACTTTTGTGGTATTCAGTGATGCTTTAAAGAAGGGATTGGGATGTGTGTTGATGAAAATTGACAAAGTCATTGCCTATGATTCAAGGAAATTGAAAATTCATGAGAATAATTATCCAACACATAATTTGGAGTTTGTTGCGGTGATATTCGCTTTAAATATTTGGTGGCATTATCTCTTTAGGGAGAAGTGTGAAATATATACAGACCACAAAATCCTCAAGTATATATTCACACAGAAAGATTTGAACATGCACCAACGAAGATGGTTAGAGCTGATAAAATACTATGACAACTCAATCCATTACCACCCTGGGAAAGTGAACAAGGTGGTGGATGCTCTAAGTAGAAAGGACCCATCAATTCTACCATTGATGAGAATTGATAAGGATCCAATATTCTTAGACTTGATGAAGATGAACATGGGGATCATAAAGAAGGTAACATCATCAATCCTTTCACAAATTATTGCTCAACTGTCTCTTTTGGAAAGGTTAAAGGATTCTCCAAAGGATGATGTGGGAATTCAGAAGAAAGTGGAAGCTATCAGAAAAGGGAAATCCTCATATTTCAATGTTAATGAAGAAGGAATTGTGAGATTTGGGAAAAGATTATGTGTTTCATCAAGTTCGGAGCTGAAGAAGGAACTTTTGGATGATGCACATAGTTAAAATTTATCTATTTACCTAGGAAACATAAAGATGTATTGAGATCTATGAGACCATTATTTGTGGGATAATATGAAGAAGGAGATCACTGGGTATACATTAAAGTGCCTTGTGTGTCAGAAAGTCAAGGAAGAGAGGCAGAAGTCTAAGGAGATGATGCAACCATTGCTTATACCAACATGGAAATGGGAGAACATCACCATGGAATTTGTCACCAGACTTCCAAAGACATCTAAAGGAAACAATGCAATCTGGGTTGTTGTGGATTATCTTACAAATTCTTCACACTTTATTGCAATTCAAGAGGATTTATCATTGGATCAACTGGCATGAATATATATTAGGGAAGTGGTAAGAATGCATGGAGTGCCACTATCTATTTTATCTAATTGAGATCCAAGATTCACATCTAAGTTCTGGAAGAGTCTTCAACATGATTTGGATACTGAACTGAACTTCAGTACAGCCTATCATCCTCAAACTAATGTCCATTATGAGAAGACTATCCAAACACTTGAAGACATGTTGAGAGCATACTCAATGGACTTCAAAGGAGGTTGGGATCAACATCTTCCTCTAGTTGAGTTCTCTTATAACAACAGTTTCCACTCAAGCATCCAAATGGAACCATATGAAGCCCTGTATCAGAAGAGGTGAAAAACACCGGCATGTTGGGATGAATTCGGTGAATTTAAGCTGATAGGACCATAAATGGTCGATGAAATGGTGAAGAAGGTGAAAACCATTCAGCAGCATATCATGGCATCCCAGAGTCGACAGAAGAGTTATGTAGATAACCATCGATGAGACCTTGAGATTAAAGTTTGAGACATGGTATTTCTACACATATCTCCATGGAATAAGGTTATGAGGTTTGGAAAAAAAGGGAAGTTAAGTCCTAGGTACATCGGCCCCTTCGAGATTCTTGATCATGTTGGGGTTGTGGCCTATCGACTAGCACTTCCACCTACCATGGCCAAATTACATGATTTATTTCATGTATCCCTATTAAGTAAGTACGTACCAGACCCTTCACATGTACTCTCTTTAGAGGTAGTACAGCTAGAGGATGATCTTTCTTATGAGGAGCAACCATTGAAGATCATAGATTGTAGAGAAAACGTTATACAAAATAAGACAATTCCCCTCATCAAAGTGTTGTGGCGAAGCCAAAAGCTTTAAGAAGCAACATGGGAATTGGAGGAAATAATGAAGCAGAGTTACCCACATTTTTTTTAGTGTGGGAAAAGGAAATTTTGAGGGAAAAATTTCTTAAGGGGGGGAAGATTTTAATGACCCAAACTTTCATTAATGAATATTCTTCTTGATCTAATGAAATGTCTTATTATGGTTATATAAAATGTGAACTTCAATGGTTTAATGTGTTGGATTTTAAAATACCATTATGAAATGTGACTGTTTCTAATATAGTTGTTGAACAGTGATCATATGATTAGTATAAATATAGGTATTTTACCAATCCAATTTACTCAGGAAAAAGGAATTGATGGCCTCATCCAGTAGACATTCCCTATACAAGGACCATTTGTCAGAGCTTGGAAAGGAGGTGGCGTCATTGGGCTTCACTCTTGACCAAGCCCAAGCCGATCTTGAACACGTTAAGCTTGAGCGGAACCGACTACGGGAGAAGTGGAAGTTAAAAGAGATTACCACCCGAGTGATGTTATCTGAGCTACCCCAAGAGTCTGTCATCATTGCACACCTTAACCTTCAGTCTTATTTGGGTGTTATAAGGGTTTATGTAACAAGACCCTAGCATTATGACTATATACATTATTTTTATATAAATAATGTGCATTCATTTTATTATTGTTACTTTGTAAATAGTTTTTAAAGCATAAATAGTATTTTTAATTAATATTCAACTAAGAAATCTATTTTGATGAATTAATGTATTTTTGAATTAAATAAATATTATTATTATTAAATTACTTTTTATTAAATATAAATTATCACATAATTTTATCAATGCAATTTTAATTTTTATTAAGGGTTGAAAGTTGTTTTTGTCCAAACCCATGAATTTTTTTGTAAATGTCAGTTTTAATTTCAAAAGTAAAAATTCCCATATTTATAAAATTATTTAGATAAAATGAATATTATTTTTGGAATCAGTATGTCAAAATTATCCAACAATTAATTTTCCATAATTTTCTGAGACAGTCAATTTTTTGGGTAAAAATTAAATACCATTTAAATATATAATGTGTTTTATGACATCATAATGACCCAGTAGTGATGTAATAAAATAATATAAACTTTATTTTCGGCCAGTATATGTTTTATAATTAAAATAATGTGATTTTGGTTTTTTTTTTTTTTAAAAGCTTTAGTGGACCCTTCAAGGCTTATAAAATATTTTGTCTTTTAAAATTGTTTTCCTTGAGAGTGTGACTCACCTACACATAAGAAACCCTATTATTTTAAGATTTTCTGCCATTGGTCTTATAAAATATTTTTTTCCACTCCCCTTTGGAAAAAACTATGGGAAAAAACCATGGTCTGGTTTGTGTTTTTTATTAGTTTAATGTGAGGTGTCCCAAACCTAAAAAATAAAGAATTCCCTCTCCTTTCCTATGTAAACCCTCCCAATATCCCAGTTCCTCTTTACTCAAAGCCTTTGAAGTTTGACCAACACCTCCCCTCCTCTATATATAATCCTCCCAAGGTTCCCCAAGCTCCCAAGAAGCCTCTCTCAATCCTCTCCCATGATTTTGTGACCGCACTTCCAAGTAAGGGATTCCTACCTTTCTCTTTTTATTAAAGTTTCTTAATATTGTTATACCCTTTTATTTTCAATTAAAAATGTTAGGGTATGATTTATCACCTCTCCCATACTTCCCTATTTATTTTTGGATAATTGGATACCCCTTTCTCCCTCATTTATGCCTCACATGTACACCTGTTACCATGCCAAAATTCTGTGAGGGATTTATCTCTCCTCTTTTACATCCAAGTAATACTTTTGTATTATGATTCTAAATTCCATTAAGTTTGTTGGGACATGTATCTATATGACCCCATTACTTTAAATTTCATGTAAATATGATTAGAAACCCATTTCTCTCTCATAAACCATTTTCATGAATCCTTATGTCACCCTGTTATGCTGTCGAAATTGCACCACATTTTTTCAAGCCAAAGTCATTGTGTAGTGAATACCATGCCCATTTCTCTATCAATGGTATTCACATTTATGCACATTTACTTATTGATTATAGAGTCTCATGTATGAATTCCACATCCCTTTATCATGGAATAAATGATTATTTTTAATGAATCCATGTTTTATGATCCATGTGACACACTTATGCATGAAATGAAATGTTTAAAGAATGTGCGCCCTGATAGTGCTCCAATGCATTGGCTAAAGTATAGTATCATGATATGTCATGTGAAATGAGTGTTGACTCATGCTAATTCAAGTTCAATGAGGTTTTACTCATGCTTCATATGCAATGAGTATTTACTCATCCTCCATGTGCAATGAGCCTTGGCTCATGCTAAATTCCATGTTAAGTGTTGTTGCCACATTTCCATGATATGATTATCATGCTTTATCATGAATTTATGTTCATGTTTCTCTTTTTCTCCATTGATATGACTATTGTATAACATGTATTGTATTCCTCATGTTATTCCATGTTTATTCCCTTACTGGGTTTTATAGCTCACCCTTTTCTTATGCATGTCCTCAAGTTATCCCATGAAATAGTAAGTATGAGGGAATGTAGTGGTCATGTAAAGGATATTTTTGATAAAGATGTTGTTTTTTATGTTATAAGCTGTTATGTAATGACACTAATCCCCAAAGACACTATACCTCTCGATCTTCTATGTTGTATCAAGTGAATTTTATGTAATAAATTATTTTTAAGTGTGAAATAAAGAGCAGGGTTGTCATAGAAATCCTTTTCTTTCGTCCCCTTGTTCTGATACTTATCTTGGAAGTATATAGTGTGGTGTGGAATTCTCTTTTAATCATTCACATCAGGTTTGTAACTACCCTATGACATATCCCCTTCATGGATATCCCCTTTTTTCTCCACATCCTTACCACATGACAATAAACTACATGACATTCAAGAACTACATCTGGCTTGATTTCTTCCCTCACAGGATACATAGGAATGCCAGGACATTTTTTCTTCGGGTCTAGCCCCAGGGTCATTAACCCATTTTTCCCTTTTCCTCAACAGTCTTCTCGATTTATATGCCCCTGGTTGAGTTTCTTAATAGCTGGATCGCCTTATCAAAGTGCTAAGATGCACCATGGTATGGGACTTAGATTGTTGGATTCTACATGGAAATTCTCTCATCCTACCACCATGCTTTGCGTTCCCTTTATTTGGGTCTCCATCATCATTCAAATCCAAAAGGACCCCAAAACAATATGGATACTCATCCTTAAGGCTCGCCTACCATTTTGGTCCAACATCCTGGAGGATCTTGAATGAAAATTTGATACATGTCCTATATTGAAAATATGGCCAGCGGTCGATCCTCAATTTTTTGTTCCCATCCCAGGTCACATGATATGGATACTGTGTTTGAAACATGGTCAGAAGGTATCCTCCATCGTTATCGCTAAC
Source organism: Viscum album (assembly GCA_963277665.1). Classification (NCBI taxonomy): domain Eukaryota; kingdom Viridiplantae; phylum Streptophyta; class Magnoliopsida; order Santalales; family Viscaceae; genus Viscum; species Viscum album. The sequence goes on along the minus strand of OY728120.1, from coordinate 1,058,190,046 downwards.
CCTATTGCATCAAAATATTGGTCATGTGATTCACATTCCTTCACATATCATTATGTCCTAATGAAATTTCTATATCATCAGTGTCATCCCTCCATGAACCTCTGTGCATTGTAAAGGTGGATCAGTATCGTGGAATCATCCCCGATTTATCACTTCCATTCCCATATCATGTGCTTTCATTTGTTGTAATGGTCTTTCCTTACCCTTGTTTTCCATACCGAGCATTGCTCACATGGGCTTATGAGTTTTGATAATGTTTTTCCCCCACATGGAGGTCGGGTCCTCTTATGCTCCAAAATCTACAACATTAAACTATGAGGTTATGTCTCCAGGATGTGTTGTGTGGTTTGCGACCTCCTTGGTTCTCATTCATGTTTAATTTCCTTATGGCGTAGTAATATACATTCCCATTGGAAACAATTTCACTACATGGTATGAGTAATATGAAAATAAACTAAGATATACTTCATACTTATCATATGAAAATAAAAGGAATATTACCCATCCAAGATATATGATGATAAACTACCCAGTCATAGGATGTATTCATCTGAGAATATGTTTCCCCTTTGATAGTGGCCATTTTCCATGCCATTTTCAAGAACAATGTGTGTATTGATTCTTTAATTTGGGGGATACATAGTGACATCTGGACACTTTGTCCCCGGGTCCATCCACATAGTTCCATAAGCCTTTTCACCCACTTCTTGGCTTGGGTTTCTTCCAAAAGAACATGGTGTGTTTGAGACCCCTTTGGTCCCCCTTCATGTTAGGCTGCTTCATGGCACCATATTACATATCTCCGCTTTGGTGATCTCACTCCACAGTCTGAACTCTAATAACTTAAACTATTATTTTCAACATCCAATTTTTCATGACTCTAAATTTTTTAACGACTATGATTTATCATTTTAGAGAATATCACCACTTCTGGTGTTGGCCATCCACCATTCCATTTCGAAGAACTGTGTGTGGCTTGATTCTAATAATTATAAGATACATGGGAATGCCTATACCATTCATATGTGTTCCATCCATCAACCCTTTTTTTCTTTTTGGACACTTTTCCTAGATTATTTTGGGAGTATGTGGCATGGTGACGGTCTAGGGTTTATAATAAACACACCATGTGCCTCCCTTGGGAGTACTCATCCCCTCATTCGTCCTTACCATATGACTTTAGACTACATCGGCTCATCCACACTTCATGTGTGACATTTATTTGGGTCTCCATATTCTACCATCCAAAAGGATCCCCAAACCATATGGATGCTCAGCTTTAAGGCTCACCTACCATTCTGGTCCAACGTCTTAGAGGATATTGAATGAAAATTTGATATAAGTCATGCATTATGAATATGGTAAACAGTCGATCCTCATTTTTTTGTTCCCATCCTAGGTCACACAATATGGATATTATGTTTTAAACATAGGTCAATAGATATCTTCCATCGTTACACCACCCCCATTGTTTCCCAAATATCATGTGAAGTGATTCACATTTTCCTGCCTCAGGTTCCTCCATACATCCACGTATGTTGAGAAAGAATGTTGTCATGGTAGAGATTTTCCCACCCAACATTTCTCTTTCACTATTGTTCACTCTCAAATAATGGTAAAGCCTAATACCACCCCTTTTTCGCACACTGAGCATGGATCACATGGGCTTAGGATTTTTGGTAAGGTAATACCTATATAGAGGACTGCATAACCCCATGGTACGAGCTCTATGACCATAAACTAAGATCTATTTTTTACAATCCATGTGACATTAAACTATTATGCCTCGTCCCGCACAACATTAAACTATTGCATCCTTACTATATGAAGTTAAAATTCATGGGCCAGTCCTCTCATATGACCTTAAACTATAACACCATCATCTAGGAAAAACAATGAAAAAAAACATTGCATTATGGTGTTCTCACTTGAGAGGGAATTACCTTGGTCACTAGTTATCCACCATGTCATTTTTTAGGACAACATAAGGTTTTAATCGTACAGTGACACCCATACATTTCTTCTCAGGCTAGTCACTCCAAAAAAATACACAAGTAAAAGAAAAAACAAGATATATCAAATGCCTCTTTTTCTCTATGCATGATTCAGACCTGTACAATAGAATTTTTCCAGAACTATGTGTGGATAGATTCCCATCCTTATGGGATATGTAGTGACACCAAGATCGTCAATCTTGGGTCCAGCTAAAACACATGTTGCCCCTTTTTCTCTATGTCCTTACCACATGATGTTAAACTACACAACATTTCAAGAACTACATATGGATTGATTCCTTCCCTATAAGGATACATAGATACATCCGGAAATTTTATCCTTATTCCCATCCACAAAATTGTAGACTCCCCTAAGCTCCTCATTTTAGAATTCATGGTGAAATGTGGGACTTCTCTTTCCCTTGTTCATGTCAGGTTATGTACTTCACTGCACATTTCCCTTTTAGGGAGTTCCCATGTCCTAGGCATATGACAATGAACTATGTCGTGATATTCATCCTTGCTGCATTATGTTAAACTTCATGGAAAACAAGAACTATGCCGGGCTTTATTCCCATCCTTGTGGGATATATAAGAACACATGGGAATTTCACCTTGGTCCCAACCCCTAGTTTACTAACCTCACTGGCCCTCTGATCCCTACTATAGTCAAAACTCTATAACCTTAAACTAGGATCCCCTGGTCCATTAAACATGACTTTAAACTATTGTCCAAGGTCCAAGAAGTATGACCATAAACTATGTGTAATTTCTTGGTCATATGATGTTAAAATATCTCATACATCATCCTCACCATATGACAAAAAACTACATGGTCATAATCCTCATTTGCAAGATGTAAAAATGAAAGGTATTCTAGGCCCTCACAAGAGGGATCCAGTGTGGAAGTAGGTTTGATATTGATTCAGACCAATATGCTCACCTAATGTGCTTTCATCATGGTGGATTAATTTCAAGAGTGTTGGACATCATTATAATATCCCGTCACTCGATCTCCACATTTCATGTGCCCTTTATCTAGATCCCCATCCTCTTTCATGTTTGAATTAACCCCCTAGAAGCTTGGTCCCATGCCATTTTATCTCAATTACTATCATGGACCAACATTCCAGAAGGAATTGGATGACATTTTGAGTTTTCCCTTGTGTTACAAACACATTCAGCAGTTGGCCCTTATTTTTTCATCGTTTTAGTCTAACATGATATGGATATTGTGGTTTAATTATAGGTCAGTAATTTTCCTCCATCATCATTCCACCCTCACTATGTTCTTAATTTTGGGCATCATGATTCACATTTCTCATTTCCCTTTATTCAGATTGATTTCAACACCCCTAGAATTATCCCACTTCTACACTAGAATATGCTCAGAAATACAATTTGGCTGCTCTAAGATCCCTATCCTTCAGTCACAGCCCCCTCTCAAAGTTTGAAAACTTTGAATGGTCTGTCAAACCTCTAGTGTTCGTTGTTCATATGTGGCTCTCATATCCAAAGTTAGAAATTACATGTTTTCCCTTGTTTCTCACACTAGGCATGAACCACAAGAGCTTAGGGATTGATCTTTAGTTGTTTCAAAGATATGATCGAGGTGAAATAATAAAAGCAAGAAACAATATTTTTATGCATGCAGTTTAAGTGAGAAAACAAGCATAAATCATGTTTGTGAATCCAACAAACCAATGTCCCTATGGATTGGCCCCTTGGATGGAGTGTCTCAACGCCACCACTATTTGGCTGGTGGCATCCAGGATTTGTTGTCATCATTTGAGGTCTCTTACTTCTTCATTATCCATGGGGCATAGCTCATCATCCCTGATCTACATTTGATCCTCCTCATCCCAGATGTTGTCCACTTCATGAGATGCTCACCTCAACTGCTCTTCCGCTTTGGCCAGCTGAACCTGTAATCATGATATGAGATCTGATTGGGTGCTGATAAAAGAGGTGCACTCATTTATCCATGTTTCTAAGTTTCAGATCTCTTGTTCAGCCTCTTGAAGCATCTTAGTGTTGATAGACTTCCTCCTCTTCCATCCAACATTGAGGTCATAGTCGTTCTCCCATACTTTCTCTGTAAGATAATCCCAGATGATCATGTATAGACTTCTTACATCCACCCCACCAACACATTGGTCATACATCCAAGAATGAAGTTTCTCCATCTAGTTTATCCAATCTACTGGTGGGAGGTCATTGATGAAGCACTTGATCCATTTCCATGACTATAAATAGACAGCCCGATTGTCCTCCACATCATAGTTGGCCTCATTCAGCTCCTATGGGTTAGCAGGTTCATATTTTGGGAACGCCACCAGATGTTTGGTAGTAGGATTATCCTATATAATCCTATCATATTGGTTGGGCTCTGTATTTTGTGGTTGATCTTCATCACTAGATTCCACCTTGATAATTTCAGGTTCATCCTACTAGTGGTTCTACCCATAACCATGATTGTCAAGGTTCGGTCAGCTCAGGAATCTGATTCTATGACGATCGATGTTCCCCTCAAGAAACGAGATCCAAGAACCTCGACCATTCTTATTAGCATTACTTCTGCAACTTGAATAACTATTTGGAAAAAGAAAATTTCATTTGGCCTAATTGAGAGGACAACAATTATGACTTTTTAAATAAAAAGACTTAAAAAGATCAAATACATGGTTGTGCATCAGGGTTGTTACTATCGGCAATCCAATACATGGACACCCATATATGGTTGGGAATTCCGAGGTTTCTAGAATATTCATCCTAGTTATCACAACCCCCCTGGACCCTACGCTCACTATTGTCCCAAGCACAGTTCCCAAAGCTATATCCTTTGTCATGCAAGAAAGGTTCCTTTCTACAAGTCTCTCCTACACAAAATAAATGTTTGTTGGGAAACCTATATGAAACCAGTGAGATCATGTCACAAAGGAATGTTTTAGAGTTTACCTCAAGAGTCTCGGTAAATTCTCCCAACTCTAAGGTATCCATCTTTCCTTCCTCAAAAGGGATCCCCCTATCATCATATTATCCCATAGGGCCCCTTTGATTCTTTAGGCAATGAGAAGCACTCCCTCAGCTCAGCAGTGGACGGTTATAGTGGGGATGTTTGGTTAAGCAATACTCTCACTCGATCCATCATTGGACATGGGGTGTCCTGAGAATGCACAAAATATTCCAACTCACCTATGTATTGCTCCCCCTCTATCCGAGACTCTAGAAATCCATCCCTCACCTAACTAATCTCTAAAATATCCATACTAATGTAGTTAATATAGTCTCATATCTCATAAGGACTAATCAATTTCCTTTTAACATCCTAGGTTTCCCAAGACTTCAGAAAGATATCATCCTTAGGTATGTCCATCCAGCACAGTCGATTCCCAGGAGCATGGGTAGGTATCCTATGGAACCCCCTTTTTATCCTCCCTTCCTCTAAGATTTAGGAAATTGGAGCCACTAGATCTTCCACTGCTCCTCTTACACTTCTTCCTGGAGAAAGCCTTGGAATGATCAGCCTTGCCACTGTCACAGCTCTGCCACCGCAATGTGAACCAACTCTTCCACCTCGATAGGTTCTTTACATTTTACAAACCTAGCCTCAGGGTTGATGGGGTACCCCATCATCAACTCATATGGTCTATTACATTAGCATCTTCCCTGGGTAGGCTTTCTCCCAGCTTTTTCATACTGCTCAACTAGCTCATAAGCGGCGGTAAGTGAAGGCATCTCATTATGTATCTTCCCATCCTCCTGTGTGAACATGAGTCACATCTACATCATTATGCATGGATGATCCTCGTGGAGAATCCCTAGGTAAACTTGGAGGTTTTTCATCAGGGTTTTGTGGGTTGTAATGGGTTTCTCTCATCACGTTACCATTTCACTTTTCCCTAAAACTCCTAATGGTTCCCCCATCTGTAGCTGAGTACAGACCTACTTTTCAAAGTTCAATGGTCATCTAGGTTTTCAGGCCCAACAACTCTTGGGGACTCACATTGGAAAAGATGATGGGAGTTTAGGATCATTGCACCCTTTTGGGGGGAATTGTTGCCTACTCCAAGACTCTATTATATATTAAAGTCGTGTTTTTTAATGTCTCCCTAATCACAGTGCGGGACTGGTAACCCTAAAAAAACTACAGGTTAATTACCTTTTGTATACAACAGACTAAGATTAATCTTTATGTATATTTGGTTCTTCATCATTTTCCAGTAGTGATCGATTTCTTATGTGATGAAGCCACATGACCATGTGTTTCAGGCTATGATTCCATATTTGGAGTCGGTTGAAATTCTGAGGATGGGATTGAGCCATTATGAGGCATCCAACAGATCTTGGTTAATAAAGGAATAAAAATCCACGTAGTTTGATTGATTTTGGGGCTTACACACTGAAGTTTCCCTATCTATTATTCCTAATGAGGTGTTTTTTCATCCCCCTAAGATCACGTGATCCATGCTTGGTGTGAGAAACAAGGAGGATCATGTTACTAGCCTCACGGTGTATAGATATGGGGCCTATGAATTGGGACAGTCCTTAGGGTGTTTGGTATAGAGCTTGACCCTTTGGAAGGCATCCTACGTATCCCAATTATGGCATGAATTATAGTCCTTGTGGTTATTCACATATCGGGGCTTACACACTGAGGCTGCCCTAATGCATGTACATTTGGTGCCTAATGAGGTGTCTGTTGCATCCCCCTAAGCCTATGTGAGCCATGATCATTGTCAGAAACATGGGTGAGTGCATGGTTAACTTCATGTAATAAAGACATAGGACCTGCATATTGGGGAAGTCCTTGAGATATTTTATGTAGAGCTCAGGCCTTTAATAAAGCATCCTGGATATCTCGGTTATGGCGGGATTCAGAGTTCTCATAGTTTTTCTAATGTTGGGACTTCCAAACTGAGGCTGCCCTAATTCATGTATATTTTTTGCCTAATGAGGTGTTTGTTTCATCCCCCTAATCCCACATGATCCATGCTCATTAAGGGAAACAAGGGGGAGTGCATGGTTAAATTCATGGAATAAGGACATAGGACCTGCATATTAGCGTATCCCTTGACAAATTTGATGTAGAGATCGGTCCTTTATAAAGGAATATTACATATCCTAGTTATGGAAAGAGTGAGAGTTCTCCTAGTTCTTCTCGTGTTGGGGTTTACACACTGAGGTTTCCCTAATGTGCGTTCCTTCTTATATGGAAGGTGTCGCATGACCCGATTGGTGTGACTAGGAAGCCATCGCATGACTTGGCTCGACACATATGGGGGGTGTTGTGAGAGAAAAGGTGGCATGGCTTGAGTGGTGTTTCATGTCTTGGTTGAAACCTTGGGGAGACACCACAAGACCAGTCCATCATGCCTCAGGGGGTGTTACATGTCTTTGATGACACTTCCATGGTGCTTCTCATGTCCTAGGTGACTTGTTCATAGGGTGTCGTGAGAGAGGATTTGTTATGCCCAGATGTATTGGTGAGACTCAACTGACATGAGGAGGCATTGTTATATGAGTCATACAATGTTTTATTAGGACGTCACAAGTTTTTGGTGACAAACCCGAAGGGTTCGTAGGATCTAAGTGGTTCTCATGGGAAATCTATGAGGATTTTCCTAATATATCTAATGCATTTTTCATGTCCTTAGTGACATGTCAGGGGGATGTCCTGAGATCCAGGTGGCACAACTTGGTGTTGTCACGTTTCCTGAGTTACAACCGTGAAATCTACAAAGTTATGCGATCACACCTCCCACTTGAGTCTTCCAAATTTAATCTTGGTTTTCCCCAATATTATGAGTTACGTGGTTCATTTCAGTGTTAGTTTTTTTGGGTCTCGTGCGATGTGTAAGACATGTGATATTATCTTCACATGCATTTCCGTAATACCTTCATGTGATCTTCAATTGATCATGTGATAGGATTTATGCCTGGCGCATTACTGCTCTAGTGGTCCATTGGTGTATTACTAGGTGGAATGTTGATTCTTCATGTGATCGAGTGAGTACAGAATCCCAGATCATGAGCATCGATGTGCATAGCAGTGATCTGGATCCATACTTCTAGCATCTGATCAATCATCCCACCAACCCTTTCATTGGATTGGGGTACGGAATTTATAGGGGTCATTTATCCTGTATACTCTCCAGATTATGTGGGATATCAGGCATGAGCCTAGAATATATTCTATGTGGGGTCTAGCATTATGCGGTTTTGAGAGTATCTTGGGTGGACTGTGTCAAGGGAACCACCTAATTTTTTGAATTTGTGAGTCCATCCGTCTCTTATTGAATTATTTCTGATTATTTGAGACTTTCACTTCAAAGGACTTCTATTTAATAATTTTTTCCTATCCAAGGGTCTTTGTGAGATTCAAATTCCTATTATAGGGCATCTGTGATCCCTTGTATGGATTATCTTGGGGTCTCTAGGGACCACATTGATGGTGCACTTGGTGTGTCACATTCTCTTCAGTGACTGCAAAACCTATTCACCTCCTCCTTTCCTATCTCATTCATTTTATGGGATGAAGGTCTGGAGTCATGCGAGATCGTACATATGGCATTGAGGGTATTTACTCTATTTTTATGAGATGTATCGCATGACCTATATGGGTCATATGGTGGTGTGTGAGTATTTTATAGACAAGATTATCCATTTTTTATTAGAATATTGCAGGGCTACATAGATATGTGTATGTTCTTCCGTGCAGTGAAGCTGACAATCCAAATAGATCTCATGAGATGAGGTGGTTGTGACGTCGAGGTCTCGCAGCATCTCACAGATCACTCGGGGAGTGTGTCGCATGTCTTTCAGTGACCATGGACATCAATCTCCTCCACCATTTGATCCACTTTGTTTTATATGATGAAGGTCGAGAGGTATGCGAGTTTTCTTGAGTAATATCTATATTTTTTACTTGATTTTCCTGTGGTGTTTCATGTGACCTATACAGATCATATAAGAGTACACAATTATTGTGGAAAAAATCATCCTTCTATCCTTAGAGTGTTTTGAAGTAGTCTGACAGTTTCCATGTGGTGCAACTAACAGGCTGAAGGGATTTTCAAGGTGCACCAGATAGGTTGGGGTGACTCGCGTGTATTCAAGGGTGTGTTATGTGTCCTTCAGTGACCACTATCCCGTCTTGCCTCTTTCTTATTATCTCCTTCATTATTTGTGAAACATTCTTGGTGGTATTGAGAAATATCTTAGACCTTATCTAGGTATTTTATTCTTCCCAATGGTGAACTGGTGCATGATCTCTATGACCATTGGGGTTCTATGACTTCTGAATGTCACTTCCCTTTATTTTCAAGGGGTTATGGGTGGTTTGTCATGTGTTTTCCAATGTAAAACCGCATGACCTGGGGGGAACCCATATGACTATTTCCATCCGAATAGTGGTAAGAAATGGAACCCATTGAGTAGGATTCTGCGGGATTTTATATCGGATAGGTTCCATGCATGGATAATTCACGCGATCATGAGGTGTTCATGAAACATCGAGTCCTTTTAAGGGATTTTCAAGTCTTCGAATGTCCTCTTCTTCCTTTATCTCATGGTAAAGATAGTATCCATGTTTAGGAGCTTCTTCCCTTGTGATTTTACTTATGCTTATTTGGTGGGCATCAACAAATCCCCCCCCCCCAAACAAATCCCCCCTCCCCTCAGGAGCGATGTCTGAGGGGACAAGGACTCATTCTTGAGGACAACTGAATGCCCACTGGAGTTCTTGGTGGTGTCACGAACCAGTTATTTATGGAAACATCTAGTATTCTAGGCAATATTTGGTATTAGACAAGCCACCTATATATATTGGTGGGAGGACATTTCATCCTAATGGCCACATCCTTTTCTAGAGTGCTCCCATTTCTACCCTGTCGTGAGACCTCACCACGAACATTGATCATGAGTCATGTCCGCTTTTCTGCACTGCAAGCCCTGATCGCAAGCCCTGCTTCCTATTTTTAGACATTTGACTATCTTATATGCAGACTAATATTTAGTAATTCATTAGACTTAGGTGGTTTTCTTGAGGAATCTTAGGGTATCCCTGGCTCAACCTCTCAACTGATTTGGGTGACCATGTCAAGGTCACGTGACCACGAGCCTCCAAGTTGGTAATGCGACACGCCTGGGGGCTTGTGGAGGTTATGCTTCCCATGAGTCTTCTAGAGACTACGTGGTTCTTGAATCCTTGGCTGGTTCATGCGATGTGAATGATGTCATTGGGGAATTTTAATGCCTTCTTTTCAATAATTTATATTCTTCGTCTAACATGTGCTACTTACTTATTTTTTCAGATGGCTTCTGGATGTGGTATGGAAATACAGGCTTGTTTATGTTGCAAGAGATGAGGAGTTTTAGTGCACCATGGAGACAGAGACTGAGTCTGTTGATCAGTTGTGTTGATCTGTAGCTTTACTAGAGCAAAGACTTTTCAAACTCAAAGACTCATCTGAGCATATGCTATGATGATGTAAAAATTTTGTAATTCTATTTTGGTTTCTAGGAGAGGATTCAGTGTGTTGAGATCCCTCCTTTTATTTTGTACTGATGAGCTAACTTTTTGGTCTTCATATGACATCGTTCATATTTTCCTTCATATATGATGTGCATGTCACTTTGTTATCTTGATATTTTATGAATTCCCAATGATATATGTCATTTTCCTTGAAATGAATGAGCAGAGGTGCTAGGTGTGTGGGGACATCATTAGGGCAGGAGACATGTCCTGGCTTATGAGTGAATTGCATGTATGTGGAAAGAATCTCAAGCACAATGGGGTTGTATAGAATTCCTCGTGATAGATATCACATGAATTATTTTAATTTCTTTAGTTCGGACCACTTGTTGCTTTATTTTAGGGTCTTTATCTCAGAACTTTATGGAATATGGGGTTAGAAGATCCAAGATGAATCAAAACACCATGGGTTGTTGAGTCCCACCAAGGTAATGATAGGGCTCATGAGGATCAGAGTTCCCTTTATGTGAGGGGGAGACATCTTTATTTATAAGGTTAAGTCCCTTATGTGTTGGTAGCATGTCCAAGTAGAGTTGATCTTCACTCTTTTCCAAGGGCTTTGAGAGAATCATGGGTTGAATATGGTTGATGGTGAAATTCCTAGGAGGTTAGTCCTTCCTGGATAGTTGGGGTGTGAGTGATGAAAATCACAATCCAAAAGTCTAAGCCAAGTGATATGGAATGGGATAGAAATGTCGGGTATGTCCCTTGACACTATGAGGTGTCAGGTTCCACCACAGTGTTTTTGAGGCTCACTAGGATTATGAGGCCCATTATACTGGGCCTAGATGTTTCTAGTTGGTGGGTCTGATCCATTATACATCGGTATCATGGCCAAGGGGTGAGAACTATTTTCCTTTCTAAGGGCTATGAAATATTTATGAAGGCTCAAACATCAAGATGATGAAGTTAGGTATGGAAGGGAGGCTATCTAGGAAGGGTTATGGAACCCTAGGGAAATCTCAGCTCGTATTGAATAGCTTGAGCCCTATTCCTTGTGGTTTCAAATCATGAGGTTTGGGCCACCATAGGTTCAAGAATGAAGGGTCTCATTCTGACTTTGATAATGGGTATAAAACATGGGGATGCAATGTTGAGGATATCATATCCAAGTGGATAGTCTGATATAGAGATTTTAAATCATATTCCAAAGTTCTCAGGTCATGAGGAAGGTATGGGATAGCCATTTTGGGTTAACCTATAACACAATGGGGTGTTTGGTTCCCCCATGGTGACATCAGGCTCACAAGAATCAAAAATCCCTTTATGCCAGGCCAAGATTCCTTTGGTTGGTGGGTCTAAGCCCTTCGCATCAATTGCATGGCCAATCAAAGAGATATATTTTCCTCTTCAGGTGTAATGGAAGATTTTTTATGACATGATGCACTCTAGATCATGAAGTGGAGTATATGGAAAATGTAAGATCTAGGATGGTTTCGAGCACCCTAAAATTTGTGCCACCTTTTATCAGACATATTATCATAGTGGAGACATTTGACGAATCATTGCTCTAATTTTTCTTGGGCCAGGGGGTCCGATTAGAATATCTTGGCTTTTATAAGGGTTATAGAGTATACCCTATGAAATTTATGCCTTATTTATGCGTGCCCTAATTTTTTTCTAAACTCTAAAGATGATGATTTTAGCGGGTGATTACTCAACTTTTTTTCAGGTCACCCTTTCCAGTTTTTCGGCCTGACGAGCTTTGTGTCATTTTTTTTTAGTAGTTTAAGGTCTTATGATTTGGACCATTATGTACTGGAGTTTAATTTTATACATATTTGACCAAGTTTTGAGTAGTTTAAGGTCATTCCACTTGGACCTAGTATGTAGATGTTACACAAGAGGCTCATTAAGATACCCAGGGTCAAGAATACTCCAACGTCCTTCTGAATGGGTGGTGGATATGCCGTAACTCATGGACCAAGGTTCTTAGGTCATTAGTGATGATATGGGGCAATCATTCTAGTGTAACCTATAACACAATGGGGTTTTGGGTTCCACCATGGTGATGTCAGGCTCACAAGAATTGGAAATCCTTTTACATCAGGCCAATATGAATTTGGTTGGTGGATCTGAGCCCATTGTATCAATATCATGGCCAAACAGAGAGACCTCTTTTCTTATTCAAGGGTAGTGGATGATTTTCCACAACCCGAGATTCTTGAGACATGAATTTTGGAACATGGAATGAAGTGCTTAAAAGATGACGGAAGCACTCTATTCTCTGGTTTTCTAGGGTAAGGATCTTATAGTCCTTTGATAAGAAGGGGTGATGGATGATGGTATGCATAGTTTATCATAATGTAGTGTGGATGTGATTCCATATAGTTTAGTTTCATGCAGTAAGGATGATCTTCCATGTAGTTTAACTTCATGCGGTAAGGATGATCTTCCATGTAGTTTAAGTCCATGTGGTAAGGACAATCTTCCATGCAGTTTAATATCATATAGTAAGTACGATATTCCATAAAGTTTAATGTCATGACATAAGGGCATAGATGAACTGATGTGAATAGATAGGAATTTATAAGGTATGTGAACTATCGGGCTTGAACCCTAGGTGGTTTCATACGTATCATGTTGGTTGGGAATCAAATCCCATATAGTTCTAGAAAATGTAATTCTCTACACAGGTATGGCCCATGCATAGGAGTTGTAATTATATCTGTTGATAGCTAAAACTAGTCATAATATTAGAGATCAAAGCATCACTACATATCTTGTATGGATAAGAATCAAGTTGCACATAGTTCTTGATATTCTATTTAGTTTAACATCATACAGGGAGGATGAGTGTAGAACCGATGTGAAATGTGGTAATGCCACTACTGGGTCCAAGGATGAGAACTTTAGTGTCACTACATAAATCATGGGAGTGAGAATCAGACCATATATAGTTCTAGAAGGACAATAAATTTTAACAACATGCGGCAAGGACTCACTTCTATGTAGTTTAATGTCATGTAGTAAAGACATTGTAGCACAGTTTAATGTCATGTTGTGGGGAAATTTTTAAGTTTGTATGGCTTGGACCATGAGGTGGATCTCCTAATGTGGAGATTTGTAGTTTGGTGTCATGAAGAAACCTGGTGTAAACTACACTAAGCCATTTATCCCTGAAAGGGGCTCAGGCCAAGAGGCTAAAAAGAAGGTAGGGTTTATGGTTCCTGGGGATTGACCTAAATGCTATATGTACAGGATTTCCTATATATCTCATATGGATGGGAATCAAGCCACATGTAGTTATAGAGTGACCGTGCATTTTAACATCATATGGTAAGGATGAAGGTGACCAATTTAAATTGTGATCATTTTGCGGTAGGGCCTAGAAGTGGAAGTTCAGGTGTCACTACGTATCATGTGCTGACAGGAATTAAACCACATGTAGTTCTTGAGATTTTGTGTAGTTTGACATCTTGAAGTAAGCATGTAGGGTTCAAATGAAGTTCGTTGTCATGTGTATTAGGACAAAAAAGTGGATTAATGCCCCAAAGGGGATTCATGTGGCATGGTGAAACAAACATAAAGTGAATGAGGAATGAAGAAGTCTGCACCATACGATGCACTCCTAGGAGGGGACTCGGGACGAGGTTCTGGGAAAGATCAGAGGGGCCTAGGTCTAGATCTAGGGAAAACTTCTTGGGAATTCCTATATATCCCATGATGATGGGAATCAAGCCACACTTAGTTATTGATCACCATGTGGTTTAACATCATGTGGAAAGGACATTTATGACCTGACATGAGTGGAAATGGGCATCACAGATCCGTGCAGTTTTATGTCAAGTGGTAAGGACATTGTACGTGAAGTTTAATGTCTTGTGGTAAGTACATTGTATCACCCGATGTGAAAGAAATAAAATCCTATGGTTGGTTCTAGAGGTATTTTTTCGAGTGTCATCACATATCCTATGATGATAGGAATCATTCCATGCATAGTTCTTGGAATTCTTTTCATTTTAAGGTCATACAGGGAGGATGAGGGTAAATACCTCCAAAGGCGTATGTATGACACAAATTTTTATAACCTGATGTGAATGAGGATCAAAGAGGTATCAGCATGTGTCACATGTTCCTGAGTAAGGCCTACTACTGGTCCTGGAGACAATGTGTCTAGGAATCACTATATATCCTGTGATGATTGGAATCAAGACACACGTAGTTCTGGAAATGCTGGAGCGGTAGAAGATTGACACCAATAAGGACTCAAGGTTATCCTAATCCTTCATTCCATATTTTTTAAAGGTAAACCCTTATCAGAATTCTGAATCCCACATGAGCTATTCTCAGTGTGAGAAACAAGGAAAGACAAGGATCCCTTCCACTATTCAGAGGCAATGGAAGATAGGATTGGATTATTTTATGTTGTGGGGTGGTTGGGCCAATATTTATGATCAATGAATCCCTACGTATCTCATTATAAATGAGAATCAATCCATATGTAGTTCTGGGGGACCGTGCATTTTAGCACCATGCGGAAAGGATATCTAGTCGTATAGTTTAATGTCATACAAAAAGGACATCTGGCCATGTAGTTTGATGTCGTACTATAAAGAAGTTGTAGCACAGTTTAACATCATGTTGTGGGGACATGCTTCCATTTAGTTTAACATCATATGGTAAGGATGATTATGGGACTTACACGAATGTATATTCCCTATTGCTGGAAATTGTACGAAGTATTTCTTAAGGAATATTGCATTGGTGGGTGGTATGAGATGCTCCCCATCCATGGTGGCTAATGAATAGGCTCCATTAAGATAGACCTTATGTATGATGTAAGGTCCCTCCCACTTGGGTTCCAACTTTGGGGGATTATTTCTTGATATCATTTGGGTTCTAAGAGCCAGAACTAGTTCTCCTTAGAGGAACAAATGGTGGAGAACCTTTTTATTGAAGCCGCATTCTATCTAGTTCTAATGGACCTCAAGGTTGTGAAGTGTGTGGAAACTATTATCATCTAGCTACTCTAACTCATTTATCCACTTTTTCACTTGTTAATAATAGAATATTTTCCCTCAAATGGATATTCAGAGTGAGGGAAGATGGACCTCTATAGGTAGAACTGCCTCGATCCCATACACTAGTGAGTATGGATTTTCTTGTGTGGAAGTACATGTGGTGGTATGATAGGCCCACAAATCATGGAGGAGTTTGTCTTTTATCCTTATTCCCTATCTTCTGGATTATATTCTATAGGGTATTGTAGAAGGCCTCTATATATCCATTTGACATTGTAAGATAGTGGAATGAGTAATTGGACTCGATGTTGTACTCTTGGTATAGATTCTTCAATTCCATATAACAGATGTTCGTTACGTTGTCCATCAATATCGTGTGAGGGACTTTTAACCTGGTGATGATATAAGACTTTATTAATTTGATGATATTCTTCATCCCAACATCCTTGAGGGGTATTTCCACATCCCATTTGGAGAATAAGTCAGTAGCAGTAAGGATTTACTTAAAATTATTTGCAGTGGCTGGGGGATATGGCCCCACAACATCCATCCCCAAATGAATAATGGCTAGGAATATTTGGCTGTGTGAAGTAATTCAGGGGATTTTTGATGAAGTTTTCATGAATCTAGAATGCATGGAATTTCTTGGTGAATTCCACATAGTCCTGTACCATGGTCTTAAAGTAATATCCTTACCTTATGATCTGATGGGAGAGCCTGATCCTAGATTAGTGGGCACTGCAGGAGCCTGCATGGACTTCTTCCATGATGGTGATAACTTCTCCTTCTTCTATGAATCTAAGGATAATTACATAAAATCCATGCTTATAAAGAATTTTATAATTATTTGGACCATCCTTCAAGGTGAATTTTACCACCCAATGCCAAATACATTCCTTCCTAGTGTGATCCATTAGAAGAATATCATCCTAAAGATATCTGATTATGGGATCCATATATCTAGATGTGATTAATAGTTCATCACATTCTAGTGTTGTGTTGACCTGATTTATCTCGTTCATATCACATATGGTGATCAATGAGACCATTCTTCTATGTTCTATTCAGAAGGTTTCCTCCTTTTGATCAGGTTTGGCCAAGACAGTGGCTCAATTAGCCAGTTCATTAGCATGAGAATTATGTGATTAGGGGATATAATTCAAAGTGGTATTAAAGGGGAATTACACCATCATTCCCTGACATATCCATTGAGGGGGGATAGATCTTCCTTTTTGATGGCATATTCGTCGTTGACCTGATTTATCACTAGTTTCGAATTCCCTTTGAATTTCAGGTAGGTTATGTGAAGCTATAGAGTTAATTCCAACCCAACTAAGAGGGCATGGTACTCAACTTCATTATTTTTGCAGCCTTCATATAGTGATAAATAGTATGGCATAACTTCTTTGTCTGGATAGACAAATATAATCCATAGACAAACCCAATTGAGCTTTAGGTTCTCCATTCTTGTTTCTACAAGACTCTAAGAGGAACCATCAAAGTACATCTCCCATATCTAAGTTGTTTCATGAGAATAGAAGAACTCTTCATCAGAGATCTTGGTGTCCTGTGGTGTATTTTCTATAGTGGGATGTGCCTCTAGGTAGTCAGAAAGAGATTTCCCTTTTACAAACTTATGGGATATGAACTAGACGTCATATTATTGCAGAATGACCACCCATCAAGCCAGACACCAAGTTAGTATGGGGTATCCAAGGATGTCCTTGAGTAGGTTGATACGAGAGACCAGGAGGACCTCATGGTGCTGTAAGTAATGCCTCATCTTTTTCACTAGAAATATGAGTACAAGTTAATTCTTTTCGATAGCAGAATATTTGGTCTCGATACCTAGCACAGTCTGGTTGAGGTATTAGATACTACTCTATCTCCCCATGTCAATCTTCTATGTGAGGAAGGCTCCTGGTTAGTGTTCTATGGAGGCTAAATATAATATGAGTGGTCTCCATTCCACTAGAGGAATCAAAACCGGTGGGTGAAGTTGGTATTTCTTGAGGTTTTTGAAGTATTTTTGACACTCATAGTCTCATTGGTTGGTGACCCCCTTCTTCATTATCCTTGTGAAGGGGATAGATTTTCCGGCTAGGTTGGATATGAATCTCCGAATAAAGGTGAGGTTCCCTTAGATTACCCTTAATTATTTCAAATTTCTAGGCCGAAGTATTGCTAAGATATCACTAGTATTCTCTGGGTTTACTTTGATACCATGGTGGCATACTACAAAATCGATGAATTTTCTTGATGTTACCCCAAAATCTCACTTTAACTGATTCATCTTTATATTATGCTACAACAACTTATTGAATATTTCTCAAAGATCTGTGAAGTGATCACATCGCTGTTGGGATTTGACAACCAGGTCATCAACATAACATTCAGCTACTCTTCCCATTAATGGCTTAAATATGAGATGCATGGCATGCTGATAAGTGGCGCCAGCATTATTTAGTCTGAAGGGAATAACCTGGAAGTAGAATATCCCCTGGGGTCCCCTGAAGGAGGTTTCTTCTTCATCCTCAGGGGCTATCTTTATCTAATTGTACCCTGACTACCCATCCATGAAGAAGAGGGCTTGGAATCCATCATTCATATTGATCAAGAGTTTTGTCATCGGAAAGAAAAAAATCATCCTTCAGAAAATACTGATTAGGGTCTCTGAAATCAATATAGACCCTAATATTCTCGTTCTTTTTCATTATAGGGATTATTTTGGAAATCCATTTCAGATATTGCACCTCCTGGAAAAAAAATTCTTTGATCAACTTGTCAAATTTTGCCTCCATATTTGTATCATGAGATGGTTGCATTCTTCTAGATGCCTTCTTGAATCCTCGATGCTCTTTGGGTAGTCCAATATTTTGTGTAGCCAAATCTGGATTCAATTAATGAATTTATATATAGTTACAGGAAAACACATATCAGTTTTTCCTTAGGAATGTGATATACGCCTCCTGCTCCTCGGGAGGCATAGAGGTGATAATCAAGGTAGGTCATTGATATTATTATGTCCCTAGGTTTATCTGTTAGATCTCATCTATGGTGGTGGAAACACCTTCCTTGAATGCTGGAGGGGTATTTTTGATATCATCTTCATCCTCCTCCATTTCTGAGTCTATACCATCAGGCAAGGATGGAATTTTGGTGGCCTCTCTGTGACTATTAGGGTGAGGGAGGTTATCAGAAGAGATATCATCATCTCTTGTCATATAAGTTACAGTATAGATATGTCATAAGTGGTCGTTGCTGAGGGAAGGAGAGGTTTGGACCTCTAGGAATGGGTCTTATATTTTGACCATGTTTATGGGGAACATGTAGTCCTCATCATGTATGCTCCAAGTATTTAGAGGGGAGATCCCTAAAACATTGGGGGCGGAAACTTGTATAACATCATCTTCCATCATCTATTTTCCTCCCTTCTTATAGAAGTATGCTTTAGAATATATGGATCTACATTTCTCGAAAGGGGCATTGTTTCTATGAAGTATGCTAATTTTACCATTTACGTGGTACTTTAAAAATTGATGGAATGGTGATGGTACCACTGAGTGGCTATGGAGACAGATCCTTCCAAGAAAGACATTATATATGGTGTCTTATTGGATAACCATGAACTCAGCCTTAGATGTGAGCTCCCCAAATTGGGTCTTGAGATTAATCTTCATGAGGGGTCTTTTCTGACATTTCTCATACCCCTAGATGGTCATTTTTGTAAGGGATATGTCCCCTTCACTATACCCCAAACTTTAGAGAGTTTGGGTCGGGATGAGATTGATCCCTGATCCATTGTTGATTAGCACCCTTTGGAATTTGAAAATATTGAGTATTCTTGAGATGTACAAGGGTATGATGTGTCAATGGATGACCTTCCCCTGATCTTGATCAGTGAATGAGATGGCCACATGAAATCCTAGGGACATGGTCTCCATCCGGTAGACCTTGGCTGTAGTAACTTCGGTCTCAAATTCTTGTGGGATTCGTAGGGCTTCAACAATTGCCTCCCTGAGTTATCTTGAAAGAAGAAGTTCATCAAGTATTTATATCTTGGTTGGGACTAAAACTATTTGTTTTATAATGTCATACTTTTTCACAAGTGGTCTCCACTTCCTGATATGAGGCTACTTTGGAGCCTTCAGCTCTGGATCTGGAGTGGCTGAGGTCAATGGACCTGGGGCCTACATAGAGGTTGGGGGAGTGTCTACTACTAGTGGGACAGTCTCTTTCATCCTTCACCATTTCATGGGTTGATTAGGTTAAACCCCTGATAAACATTCATGAAATACAATAGGATGTGGGTGACTGATGGGGGACTCTGAGGCACCTCCCTACCACCTTTGAGTATGCACATGAGTCTCAGCTATATATGTTTCCTCTATGGGGATATGACTGGGATATTAATCTTGTCTACATCTACATTTTCCCCTGTATCCTCAGCTTTGGTGCATACGACATCATGTTCCCCTATTATGTGTGGGGAAACAATATCTGGGGGTGTACTCGTCATTGGAATAGGGGTTCGTCAAGTGTATTATGTTGACAGAACCAAATATTGGCTATTCTTCTGATGAGGATTCCATTTGGTGGGGTGGTGCCCATTCTATAGATATTTTATGGAATAAATATTCAATATTTAGGGTTTTCTTTGGGGAATAATATGATTCTTACCATTTTTTTCTTCCCATTTATGGTGGTCATGCCCACCCTTGGGAGGTATATCAAACATATTCTTTTTGGGTGGTGGAGATGTTGTGAGAATTTGCAATTGTGCCTTTACAATTCCATGGCTTGATCGACTATTTTACAAGTCATGCAGTTGTAAAACTTCTATTATTTCATGGTAGGAACTCTTTGCCATGCTTCCTCTTCATTTGACAAGGAAATGGTTATGCAATCCACTTGTTCTAGAGGATCATCTAATGTCACCTATCTGGAGTCGATCATGTCTTCAAGGATATCCTTAAAGACGCAATAGTTCTAGATATAATGACCCAACCTTCTATGGTAAGGGTAGTAATCAGGATGATTAGTGAGGTTGACCTCATCAGGCTTCCTGGGATGTGGAATCGTGAGCAGGTTTTTGTCTTTGGATACCAAGAAGTAGCTCGAGATTTGATCATTTCATGAGGAGTACACCTTATTCATCCATTCATGAAATCTAGGGATGCCATGGTTTCATTGTACTTTTGTACAAGGGTGATTCTGTGGATACCATCAGTCAGCATGAGGTACTGGGTGGTTTGGAACCTACCGTGGTGCTTGGACTGCTACGGGCTTGAGGGTGATAGTTGTAGCTTTCACTTTCCCCGAGATTGTTTTCAAGTGTTGAGGGTGTGAGATGGGACATGAACCGAGTTCACTGAATAGAATCTTTAATAATTTGTTCTATTTCAGAAAACTCTCAGAATCGACATGGATATTTCATAGAAATTAAGGGCATCTTTATCTCATCCATGATATTTTTAGCACAGAGATCCATCAATTAATCATGTGGGAGAGTGATGATGAGAGAATTGGTCAAAACCTTCCACATTTCTATGAATTTGGATATCCTCTAATTATCACACTTCTTGTAGTTAGTTTGGTTGACGGTTTTCATATTACTTAGTGTTGAATTGAACCGGTAAAGGAACTAGCAATGAAGGTCTTCCCATCCTGTGATAGATCCTACAGACAGACTATTATACCAGAAAAAGGCTGGCCTTATCAGTTTCTGTACAGAACACCTCAGCTTGGTCACTTCCTGTTGATTTCAAGGGCCCATTATCAATCCACATCGGGACAAAAAGTGCATGAGATGATGCTCAGGATCTCCTACACCATTAAAGGTGGAAAGGTTTAGTTTTTCAAGTTGGGTGGAGGCGGGGTGTCATCTACCAATTTAGGATATGGCATCTTATCAGGTTTCACTAGAGCGTGTCACCCTTCCATGGCTTCTATTTGAGTAGGCATGGATTCTATGGTCATGAGAAACCTTGAGGGCCCTGATTTTTGAGCTTCTTCCAATATATATGGAGCAGGTGGGGGAAATGAGGTCGTCTCACTTTTATCACCCACGTATCCTTGATTTGTGCTATGATTGGGGAGTTTTCTTGATGATGGAGAGGTTGTCATTGCAATGGAGAGAAGTCTCAATAGTTCTGATTTCATCATTTATATGGATGGTCAGTCTGGATTCAGATCTATTCCAATACTCAAACACTTATCTGGTTAGTAGATCAACTATAGGAGGGAGAATATTTATCTTAGGATGAAGATGATATCCAGAAGTAATATTTCCCCTGAGTTGTTCCTCAATGAGCTGTTGGGGAGCTCATATCTCACTCTCATATTACGAAAAATACTCTTCTGAATATGGAAACCTACATGTGGAAGATTCTTTCCCTTTATCTTTAGATATTTTTCACTAATTAGGTGGAAACTTATTATTCGATGGTGCCAAATTCTGGAGCCATCTTTGGTTTCGGGTGCATGCAACCTCATTTGGTTCATCCAAATCACCCTCCTCCTAGGGTATGTTTTCTATGTTGTGGCCTACTACATCTGGATCTTGAACCATTTCCATCATGTTGATAGTTATTAATTTCAGAGAGTCATATTGATCAATGGTGGTTGTGCCATCGATTTCCATATGATAAGTTGGTTCCGCACAACTTTCATTAGGGTTGTTATTTGGTCCCTTAGCCATATTGGGCAATTTTGGCTTGCGACCCCATTGAGGTGTGATTTCTTTCATTTTATTCTCTTCTCCTCTAAGTTTATGGAAGGTAACCTTGAGGTAGTTTTTGTTCGGGATTTCTAAAAGAGAAAAAATCAATAGAAGTATGTCTTGTGGTAGGAGGAACTAGTGGGATTTCAACCATTGATCTCTTCCTCCCAACCTAGAGAACAGTGATTCCCACTATGGTGCCAATGATGATGAAAATTACCCTAGACCTATGGGGTGGGACTTATTTGGAATCACCGCTGATGTCTACAAGGCCCTTTCAGGGGATAATTCATTTGGAGAGGGTGATTGAGATATAAATGTGCCCAACCCTGGGCGTTGGGGTTTTCATGTGACTACTGCAGGCACATACTGAATTTTCTAGGGAACTAATGACCTGAGAGGTAAAGGTGGTGACAAGTTTTCTCCTATCCCTGAGGGCTAATTCTTCTCATGGATGGCTGTTATGGAAGCTTCTACTAAAGTTTCCATGATTTGGCATAATTGTTCTCATTTGGTTGTTGGGTGCGATAACAGCCCATGATGAGGATCATTCTTTACAAGAAGTTGCTCGTGCGATTGAAACTTTGATCTCTGTGTCAGTAAAATCCTTCTATTATCATGAGGGGTCTAGTTTGAAGTCTTTTTGGCTATCCTATCTCCCCATATATGATTTTTAGGTATTGCTGGAGTGGTGGAATTCTGTTGCAGTGACCAAATATCTTAAGCATTACCTAGTCCCTTGATCTAGTCAGAGGCTATAACATTGCAGGATGCCATGTTTGAGGAGATCTTCTATTATAGGGGGGAATAAAAGTTTAATTATCCATACTTTCCCCATCCTCAAATTCATATACCTATCGTGTATTCAGAGATCAGGTGCCAAAGTGTCATAATGAAATGGCAGAAAGCGCGTTGCAAATTTTCACTATGCTTTTCCAGTTTTGGATCATGGGCCATAGAGATAGCAGCTAGGTTGAACTATAAATAGAGTATTGTGATGGTATGAGGATGACACTCATATCATGGATAATTTATATGTTGATCCTTCATCTGATGATGAGTATCGCACATATTATGGCGTAAATAATGAATGCACTCCTTTTCTAGCTCGTCAAAGTTCTCATAGATAGAGGAAGAGAGGGTCCATAACATGATGGGGAGGTTGTTTCTAGATAACTCTCTCCATATATCGATGTTGACCTCTCCCTATTTAGACTTAAACAAATACATCCATTCATACCATAGAAGATGACACTGATGGTCGCTTGTTGATGAGAGTGGAGTGTTGTAGGATGGTGATGGGGAATTGTATATCGTTGACCCAGCAGTTTCGAGAACCTCTCTATATGAAGGTATTTTTTCTTAGTTCAACTATCTATAAGGAGGTATCTGAAAAGTGGGAGGATTTCCTTTCCCTTGGGATATATCATTGTGGGTAGGTTTACCATGGTGGATTTTAGGAGTAGATCCCCTGTGATCCATCTCCACATTACCATGGGAAGGATTATCTTGGTAATGAATGCATTTTTCTTTCGCTTTGATAGAAGATAAGATGGACCCTTGTGGTGTTGAGAATGTGTCATGAACAACCTCAAGGGAATTTTCATTGAGAATATTAGAAATATGAGTCATGTTATGCACTATGGCTGGAATATGATGATATTCCTTTTGTGGTTGTGCAGGGATATGGTCATGCTTTATGGCGATTGATAGAACTTGAATATAATTGCCCGCTGTTGTGGGAATATGATCCCATTGCGGAGAAGTAGTCAGAATATTCTGATAAGCTATCTCATGGTTGACAAGAATATGAGCATGTCCTGATGTGTGTTCCACTCTCACTTGGTGAGCCTCAATTGGATCAGGAATATATGCCTTGCCCAAATATTAATTCCTTGTCAGAATATGCTGACATACCTCCAGAATGGGAGAATGGATATAAGTCTCTTTTCCTTGGAATAATGATGACACAATCATTTATGGGCTAAAGCAGGAATGTGCTCCTTGCTTATGTGGTCTGCAAGAGTATGTCGGGTAGATTCATTTATAGGAATATTATCCTGTCCTGAGGCTTGTGCCACTCTCAATTGGTTAACCTCGGCTAGAACAAGGATATGGGCCCGATCTTGGGCCTCCATATTATGTCGCAGGGCTTCTTAGACATGATTATTCCCCTGTTCTGAGGTGTGTTCTGGTCTCACCTAGTTGGACCTAGTTGGAAAGGGATTATGAATCCAGTTTGATGCCTCACCCTTAATCAATATATGTTGATAATCCTCCTGGGCAGGAGTAAGAATGTGTGCTTTCTCGGGTACAACTACTTGTTCATGATTATCAGAGTGTTGAGTCATTCGGGATATAGGGATGGGATTATGTGCCTGCCCCTTGATTTGAAATAGTGTTGTAATATGCTGACGGAGTTCTTTAGGTGTTGCTAAAATGTATTGTCATTTTAGAAAAGTGTGTGCAGGGATATAAGCATGTATGTTTTCTATATCCATGACCTATTGATAGATATATTCTATTGAAGTGGGGATATGTTCCCACTTCTATCATCCATGTTCCATCAGGATATGCTGATGGGATTCATGCATGGGGGTAGGGGTATGAGGCTCCCCCATGTTTGTTGTAGGAGTATGCCCACAAACTTGTTCAATGTGAGCAGGGATATGAGCCTACTAGCTGGTCTTGGCCAAAGTATGTTGACGGGCATTTTCATCCAGAGTAGGGATATTATCCATCTCCTTGGTATATAGCGTCTTATTTCTTTGATGATTCTTCCTTGTCAAAGCCCGTGCATGGGCATCCAAGGTGGATGTCTATCGGAAGGTACCCTCAGTAGGCGGCTGATATGTACCAGTATGATGATGTTGGAGATGATGGTTAGTAGGCGTTCTCCTCAACGGTTCCTAAACCATAGGGAAATGGATCTGACCTCTAGATCCACCTTCATTAGGTATGGAAGGTGGAATTTATCATGCTCCGAGGATAGGATCCTAAGGACATTGTTCGTGGCGATGGGGACCACCGGCTTAGATATAAACTTCGTCAAGTGAAGTGGGATTTCCGGCTACCACGCTTGAAAAATCTCTCAAGAAGATTCCATATTTGAGATCATACCATATCGAGGGTACTCTTGAATCATCGTTTTTTCTACTGAAATATAGATTTATTTGGTAGTCGAGATCCCTTTATGACCCACGGGGGTCACTACGGTAGATGAAGTGTCGGAACGGGTACTGTAAGATGAAGGAATTATCTCAGATAAGGAGTCTAAAATCATTCAGACAATAAGAAACAGGTCCAAAATTCAGTGTTATATCATGGGAATATTAATTCTCAATCATATATTCATAGTTAACACAATTGTCAGGTATTCTCTTTTTGGCCATTCTGCTCATGTGGACTTGTCAACACAAGGCTGGACTTATAAGAATCCCAGTTTATGATGGTCTTACTACTTTGTTTGTACATGGTTTACAAAACAAAGTCTCCCAAGAGGTTCACATCAAGCCTATCAATGTTTTTTTGCATATTATGGGTAATAAATGTGGCTCGACAAATTATAACCCAGACATTTTTTTATTTTAGATATTCAAGTTGGGTTCACCATTTTTTATTTCTTCGGGGTTTGGTGGTGTGGAATGGGTTTCACTCATCACGCTACCATTTCACTTTTCCCTTAAACTCCCAATCATTCCCCCAAATGTAGATTAGTATGGACCTTATATCCAAAGGTTGGAGGTCATCTGGTCTTTCAATCCTAGCAACTATCGGGGACTCGCGTTAGTTGAGAGGATGGGTGGTCGGGCTCATCAGACACTTTCGGGAGGAATTGTTTCCTACTCTGGGACTCTCTTATAGATTTAAGACATGTTTTTGAATATCTCCCTAATCCCAGTGTGGAACCTATTACCCTAATAAAATGACTATGGGTTAATTCCCTTTTGTATACAACAGATTAAGATTCATCTGTATGTATTCGAGGTTCTTCATAATTTTCCACTAGTGAGTGATCGCTTATGTACTAAAGTCACATGACCAATTGTTTCAGTCAATGCTCCCATGTGTGGAGGTGATTGATATTCCAAGGATGGGATTGATCCATTATGATTCATCCTACATATCTTGGATATTGCAGGAATAAAAACCCACACACTTTGATTGATATTGGGGCTTACACACTGAGGCTTCCCTATCTGTGATGCCTAATGAGGTTCTTATTGCATCCCCCTAAGATCATGTGATCCATGCTCGGTGTGAGAAATAAAGTTGATCATGTGACTAGACTCATGGAATATGGATATGGGACCTGTGTATTGAGATAGTCCGTGGGGTGTTTGGTATAGAGCTCGATCCTTAGAAAGGAATCCTACGTATCTTGGTTATGGAGAGAATTAGAGTACTCGTAGTTCTTCTCAAGTCGGGTCTTACAAACTGAGGCTTCCCTAATTCATGTACATCTGGTTCCTAATGAGGTTTTTGTTTTATCCCACTAATCCTATGTGATCCATGTTCATTGTGGGAAACAAGGAGGATTGCATGGTTAACTTCATGGAATATGGACATAGGACCTACATATTGGGGCAGTCCTTGAGATATTTGATGTGGATCTCAGGCCTTTAAGAAGGAATCCTCTATATCATGGTTATGGTGGGAATCAGAGTTACTGTAGTTCTTCTCATGTTGGGGCTTACACACTGAGGCTCCCCTAATTCATGTACATCTGATACCTAATGAGGTTTCGGTTTCATCTCCCTAAGCCCACATGAGCTATGCTTGTTGTGGGAAACAAGGGGGCGTGCATGGTTAACATCATCACATAAGGACATAAGAACTGCATATTGGGGCAGTATTTGAGATATTCACTGTGGATCTTAGGACATTAAGAAGTCATTATATATATCCTGATTATGGCAGGAATCAGATTTCTCAAATTTCTTCTCATGTCGGGGCTTACACACTGAGGCTTCCCTGATGAATGTGCCTTCTTATCTGGAAGGTGTCGCATGACCTGGTTGGGATACCCTAGAATCCATCATGTGACATGGATTTACCCATATGGTGGGTGCCGTGAGAGAGAAGGTGGAATGGATTGAGGGATTTCATATGTCTTAGATGACACCTCAGGGAGACACTATGAGACTAGGTCATCATGTCTCAGGGGAGCTGTGTGTCTTGGTTGACACATCAAGGGTGTGTCACTTGTCCCAAGTGACTTGTCAAGGGGGTTCCATGAGAGCAGATTTTTCATGATCAGATGTATCGGTGAGAATCGACTAACATGATCAGGCACCGTTATATGAGTCAGGTGATGTTTATAAATGACGTCGCAAGCCTAGGGTGACAAACCCAAAGGGTTCGCAGGATCCAAGTGGTGATCACAGGAAATCCATGAGGCTTTTCATGACATGTTTGGAGCATTTCACATGTCCTTAGTGACATGTTAGGGGGATTTCATGAGATCGGGGTGGCGTGACTTGGTGTTGTCACATGTCTTGAGTGACACCCGTAAAACATATGGAGGATCATGATCACACCTCCCACTCGATTCTTCCACTTTGAATCTTGGTTTTTTACCCATAATACAAGTGAAATGGACTTTATGCCTAGCACATGACTACTCCAGAGGTCCAACAGTGTATTACCTAGTGTAAATTTGATTGTTCACATGATAGGGTGAGTACAAAAGCTCAGAGTCTGAGCATCATCGTGCATAGCAACAGTCTAGGTCCAAACTTCTAGCATCTAATCAATCAGCCCACCAACCCTTTCTTTGTGTTGGATTAGGGATTTTATAGGTGCATCAATCCAACATACTCTCCGATTTTTGAAAATCATCTAGAGTGATTCCAAGCTAGAGTCAACGTGGGTTTTGGCATTACACGGTTTCACGAGTCTCTGTGGTGGACCATGTTAAGGGTGTCACCTGATATTCCATGGTCACAAGTCCATCTGTATCTTATCAAATTATTTTCTATTATTAGAGACTTTCACTTATAAATACTTCTATGTGATCATGTTGTTATTTCCAAGGGTCTTCACAAGATTTAAATTCCTCTAAGAGGGAATTTATGAGATCTTGGATGGATTTCCTCAGGGTCCCGTGGGACCGTGCTGAGGGTGCGCAGGGTGCATTGCATGCCCTTCAGCGGCCGCGAACCCTGCTCACCTCATCATTTCCTATCTCCATCATTTTATGTGACGAAGGTCAGGATTCATGCAAGATCATACATATCGAATTGAGGTTATTTCCTCTATTTTTCTAAGATGTGTCATGTGACAAATATGGTTCATATGGTGGTGCGTGAGTATTCTTTGGAAAAGCTTATCTGTTTTCCCTTAGAGTGTCGCAAGGCTACCAGGACATGCACAAGGTCTTCCATGCAGTGAGGCTGAAATGTCGAAGGGATCGCATGAAATGTTGTGGTCATGACACCAAGGTCTCATATCATCTCACAGATCACTCGAGGTGTGCAACATGTGTATTTAAGTGACCATGGACACCACTCGCCTCCTCCCTTTCGATCCTGTTTGTTTTATGTGACGAAGGATGTGAGGTATGTGAGTTTTCTCAAGTAATATCTATGCTTTTTACTCAATTTTCTAGTGGTGTCTCACATGACCAATATGGATCATATTATAGTGTGCAAGTAATGTGAAAAAACCATGTGTCTTTCCTTAGAGCGTCGTGGAGTTGTCTGATGATTTCCATGTGGTGCATCTAACGAGCTGAAGGGACTTCATGAGGTGCACCGAATAGGTCAGGGTGCATAAAATTTCTTCGAGGGGGTGTCACATGACCTTTAGTGACTGTGATCCCTACTCTCCTCTTCCTCATTATATCCTTTGTTCTTTGTGATGAATTCTTGGAGGTCTTGTGAGATATATTGGACATCATCTAGGGATTTTATTCTTCCCAATTATCACCCAGCGTGTGATATCTATGACAACCAGGGGTTTCTTCCTTCTGAATGTCACTTCCCTTTATTTTCAAGGGGTTATGGGTGGTTTGTTAGGATTTTTCCAATTACAAATTGTGTGACCTGGGGGGTTCCCATATAGCTATCATTATCCGAATAATGGTGAGCAAGGGCACCCATTGAGGAGGATTACATGGGATTTGTCATGGGCTAGGCACCATACATGGAGACTTCGCATGACCTTGAGGTGGTCATGTGACCATGATTCCTTTTAAGGTATTCGCAAGTCTTTGACTGTCCTCTTCTTCCTTTCTCTCATGGGAATGATAGTATCCATGTTTAAGAGATTCTTCCATTATGATTTTTCTAATGATTATTTGGAAGGCATAAACAATAGGGTTAAACTCTACAGGAACCAATATTGTCTCACAAAGCTAGGTATATGGCTATCAGGTGGGCTCGTGATCTACCCATACCACCAGAAATCCATATTAGAAGGCTATGAGATATGAACGATTATCCTTAATTCCCTAGACATAATCAGTGAATAATCATTTTGGTAGTGGGAATGGATGCAAATTGAATTTTTCTGCCCTCCATACTTTGTTCAGTGCCTCCGGTGAAGTCGGCTTGGTAGGGAAACTTCCCACTGCGTTCAGGATGTCTAGTCAGAAGTTTGAACCATGATGGAAAATGGGGTTCAAATATTCGTAAACCCCTGTGTGTGATGCTAACCATCCCTATATGAAGTGCAACGGTCCACATACATGATGTGGATTCTTCCCCTCACAGATGTTCCACAACACCTTATACTATTTTTTCAGTAATGGGATCCCAATTTTAACACGATGCCCCATAACCAACATGGATTCCATGATAAATTTTCTCAGCTGCACACCCATGTGTGCATCCATTTCTGGGAACATCCATCCATAAATAAGTGTAGAAATGAACCCAGCCAACCTAACCACCAGTTTTTGTTCTGTGTTAACATTGTACCCCATTACTGCTATTGGAGCCCTCTAGAATTTTCTAGTAAGAACCATCCTTACTATGTTGAGATCCCCTTTTATAGGTGGGGTTCCTTATTGGTAGTTTCATAGGTGCCTCCTCTCCCTCAGTGGGGTGCTTTGGTGGGAAATTTAGGAAATCTTCAAAACAGTTCTTGAAATGGACATCCCTCGCCGACTATTTTCCATCTCCTAACACTAGTTCTGTTTGTGCCTTTTCTAGGTGTGGAATCTTCTTTGAATCCTCCCATGTATTCTTAGAATGAAGGAATTCATCATACATCACCCCCAGAATGGGAATCTCTGAAATATGGTGGAGGTCCCATATGCTGATGTCGACCTCCCCATGGTGAAGATGGAAAGTGTTGGTCCTCGATGACCACCAACTCAGCATCTTCGGTATATTGTGTGTTTTGGATGGTATATATGGAATTGAGAAGCCCATGAAACCTCATATAGGCCTACCTACCTTAGCTCTACCCTGAATTCATTGTAATATGCGCATGCCTAAAAGGCCCAAGCCCATTCATCCATGAAGTTTCCACCATGGACCAGGTCCCAACTATCAGTCCACCCCTTCCCTTGGTTCCCTAATCCCTCTTTGAGAATGATGTGGTATTGTGGAGTAGATACCTCTAGTTTCAGTGCTTTCCCATCATCATTATTAATATGGTTGTAAAGTAAATTAGTGATAACATGCATATGGTCCTTCCAAGTATGGCCATCGGCAGCCCTAAACCACTAATTTTGGAACCGTATGACCCTAAACCAATAATCTGATTCATCCCTACTTTCTTCAGGGATCAAAAAATCATCCTTTAGACAAAAGATGTACAACGACAATCTCTTGTAGAGGGGGTAATTCTTTTTCCCTTCTATCAGTAGCTCCACCAGAGACTCATGATCAGAATGAATCCACACACATTCTATAATCT
Source organism: Viscum album (assembly GCA_963277665.1). Taxonomy (NCBI): domain Eukaryota; kingdom Viridiplantae; phylum Streptophyta; class Magnoliopsida; order Santalales; family Viscaceae; genus Viscum; species Viscum album. The sequence continues at coordinate 1,058,158,963 of OY728120.1, read as the reverse complement.
CATAATTGTTCACCATGTCTTACCTTAGAAAATAATCCACAAAGAAATCCCAAGTAGCTTCTTGGATGGCCATTTTTGTTCTTGGAATTTTCAATTATCTTCTCTATTCACAAATCTTGTTCATAGAGATCATTCACATGGTACGTTTGCAAAGCAATACTCACAGAACACACAGTCACATATAATTGAAGGACTCGGTGCACTTTATAGAGAAACAAGGGATCATGATCCATTGGTTCACTAATTAGAATTAGAAGAACACTGATCTATGGACCCTGTTTTGCAAAAATAATTTGGAAGGGTGATGGAGTGTCGCCATTCAAGATCTCAAGCCCAAATTTACAGAAATAGATGTGGACAAAAAAGTGTCCCTCCTGCTTAATTTATAGTTGATAACCTCACAAGATTCATGTAGCCCTCAGCTATCTTGAGCTTCGTGTAAATATCACTCTACGCTCTATGTGCCCTCATCACGAGTCCTCTCTATAATTTGCACATTATTGGTTATTTACCCTTGGAATATTACCCTCATTATCTCCATAGTTCCCATTCTGAGGGGGGTATTTTTTGGATCTGAAATATATGCATAATATGGATCGGTAAAGACATAAAAATCACCAAAGGGCCTACCTCATGAAGCTCCATCGCAAATTCCTTCATCACTATGAATGGCGTGAAGTTGGAAGAATGGAATCCTCTAAAACCACCATAGAGAAATGACTGAAGCCTTTGTGATTTTGACGGATATGTTCACGACTATTGTAGATAAATTATAGAATCCTCTATGAGTCTGATGAATCTTCCTCAAATCGTGAAGTGCTATTTTCCTCACAGAGTTCCATTGGATCATCTCGATCCTGAGTGCCTATAAATATGTGGCTCACCCCTCCCCTAAATGGATATATTCCCTAAACTTTCAAATTCTGAGATCATGATTTGTGAATCACCCATTTCTCTACGAACCATTAAGAAAATTAATCACCCAAGGTACATGAGTATTGTGAAACAACTTTCCCTTTTCTCCAATTTTCCTCTACTTCAAATGGGGATTCCCTTCATGAATCCCTATGACCATCCCAAAGGTAGGAGTCCCTTTTGGGAACTTGGGTCTTCATAGAGCATTCAACATTCATGAAGCACCCTCCAAGCACATGTAAACTTTATGCCTCAGTTAGGTCATCATGCTTCATGATGATAATCCCTTTACGAAGGTCATTTCATCATGATTCATAAATCACCTTACTTTTTGAATTCCCTCCTCTCCACAAAGAACCAGAGCTTCACGAAACCCCTCTCTATAAGGTCTTCTACTTCACAAACCCTTCTCTCGTGCAGTCCTCCAGGCTCGTATGAAGTGATTTCATGGTTCCCTGAGTGGTGATTTATATTGTGTTGCCTTACCTTATTCTTCTTCACATAGGTATGATAACAACTATTGCTTCTTCACATATCCACACTAACATGGTCCCCTCAATTGACCACTCCTCTACCCCATTAAAACTTGGCATTGTTTTTCCCTTAACTGCCCTAAGTACAGGTTGGTACAAGATATGTAATTCCAAGGGGGAAAGTGAGTCCTCCTCATCTGAGCTACAGGATGTTAAACTACCCATCACCCCACATCTTCAACAAATGGATTTAAATTTTGAGTCACTACATGTGTGGAAGGCTTGAGTGGACTAGAGAGGGTATGGTACTGGGAGCTCTTCATTTATCACCTTTTCAATCCTCTTTCTCTTTCCCTTTGTTCTTTGTCTCCATGTTCTCCTCAGGAAGTATTCATGTAATCCCTAACACACCTTAATAGGGTGCTCCCTGTATGATAGCCATATCCTCCTCATACATTTGGAAATCCTCCTCAGGATTCCCTCCTAGAGTAAGTCCCAATATCCATCTTCTTGGGCCACTAGCCATGCATAAGCCCCACACCATTCATCATGGCTTCACCTCTCATGACACGGTCATCAGGTCTTTTTCTACATCTTGTTTCTCACACCGAGCATTACTCATGTGGTCTTAGATTAAGTAGTGACCATGAAATCCTCTATGGGCCTCTAACCATGAATAATCCCCACACCCTCTTCACCGAACTACCTAGACTTTGAACCTTTTCCTATAAAAAAGGTACGTAGGAAGCCTCCCTGAGGTTCAATCCCATCATCCAGCTATCTCGTCCATTTTACATCAGTTCACCTCCATCCTGCATGACATTAAACTAAATTCCCCTCTTAAACTATTTGGTTTTTGATCACTGTCTTCTATACAGGGTACGTAGGATTCCTCTCAGAGGTCCAATCCCAATCACTGGTAAACTCTGTTTCTCCCTTATAGGGGTGTACCCTCCTAATGTGATACTTTACCTTCTTGGAAAACATCTCCTCAATGCACCTCCATATAATATTCTGATCCACTCATGCATATAACTATGTTTAATCCCCGCATTCAATCCATACTACTCCAACCAAGAGTGTCCCTCTTACAATGGTCTACTAACCATGATTAAGCCCCAACATGTCTCTGGGTTGTTATCATTTCTGTATGCCATAATTCAATGCCCCATTCTAAACTATGTGGACTTTGATCCCTTCCCTTAGTAAAAGGTGCATAGAAATCCTCCCTAAGGTTCAATCCCATCACCCATGTCCCATCCTGGTATCTCCCTCAGGCCTTTTTGTTTCGTGAAGATCATTCCCTAACCCAAGATTTTACTTCCTTTTTTCCCCATCCGTTCCTCCATTCTCATGAGCCACCTCCTCGGGTGACTCATCTCCCCATACCAGAACTATGTGGACTTTGATTCACAATCATAGGGATATGTAAGAAACTTCCCTAAGGTTCAATAAAAAACCATTACCTTCTCACATGTTTCACTCCTTTCATCCTCATTCTTCGACACTTCCTCCATATCCATCCTGATTTTACCCGGGATGCCACATCCTGGTGAACCCATTCCATCCATCCTTTTAGTTCCATAGCAGCACTCGAGTAGCTAACCAAGCGTAATCCCCATTTGTCACACTGCTCCTTGTAGCACCTGGGAAGCTAACCACATGTAATCCCTAAATCACCCATTTTGAACTAAATGTGTTTTGATCTCTGTCTTCCACACAAGGTATGTAGGAAGCCTTTATGAGGTTCAATCCCAGCCAATGTTAAACCTTGGTGTCCCCTTTTTTAGGACCTACCGTCTTCTGATCCTCCCTTTGTGATGTCAAGATTATTTTCCATAGTGTGACACCTTCTCCTTTTTGGTATATGCCACCCTACATCCGACCTCATTGAGAATTTTGATCTGTTCTTCCAGTTAACCTTCTAGGTGATCCCTCATAGGGATATACCCATTTTATCCACTCTCATTAGTGTTCCAATTAGTCTAATACTTCTCATCTAGACATTAAACTCATGGCACACCCCATGTTAAACATGGGAAGTCGAGGAAAACCTCGTAGACATACCTCCATCATAAAATTACTTTCATTTGACATGGGGTGCCTTAGGATTATACACTCTCAATGATCCCTATAATAATGGAGAATTCAGGTGTTATATTGTTTCTATTTCAAGTCATGCCATAGATTCCTTAGCGTGACTAATCCCCATAACAAAGGTTACTACCCCTATCGGACCCCTTGGAATGTCCTAACAAAAGCAGCATAATTAACCATCATTCACAAAGAGATGGAACCGAGAACGATTTTCATGTGCAATGTCTTAATCTTTAAGGGAGACCCGGATTAGGTGAAAAATTCTGAGGAGAAATCCATAGAAGGAGAGACGGACATCCCATCATCATGTTTTGATCAAGGAGAAAACGTCTCTGAAGAAGTGATGGATGTCACCCACCTTTGGAAAGTGGGAATATAGGGTAACAGATGAGAGTTCCCCGTGGATGGTGCACGCCCTGGTGGAAAGCATCAGAATCAAATTCATAACATTATTTTTAATAGATTTTGAAATTCTCTACATAGATCGGACTCATATGATAGGGTTTCTTTCTGTTTCTTTGATAGATCATGGAGTGAGGAACCCAAAATTGAGATCTCATACATTGTTATTTTTTTATACAAAAGATATGGGGACATTTTCTTTTCTTTACCCATGACCTATACTAGGAAAAAAATTCCTTAAAGTAACTACGTATCACCTCAAAATGAGAATTGATCCATATGTATTCCTTACGGTACCATGCGATTTAATGTCATGGGGTAAGGATATAGGTTCCTTGACATTAAGGGGAAATAACTGGTGTGCCTTTTATAGTCTTCCTACCATAACCATGGAAATCTAGATGTGGATTGATATACCTTGATCATGAAAGGAATCCTCTACCACACACCCTAAATGCACTTGATCTGTGATTTTTGTGAGAAACAAAGAATAGCTTAGTTTTATTCGTCCACACAGATGTGATAAAATGAAGGATATATGAATTTTTAATTTTGGGTAGGTTGGGCTAGAATTCATGATCCAAGATTCGCTACTTATCTCATCAAAATGAGAATCAATCCACACTTAGTTCTTGAAATCCCATGTGGTATAACATTGTGCAGTGAGGAAAAAGTTGAACCGACATGAAAGAGGGAAAATGTTGTGGCTAGGCCCAAAGATGGAATCTTGGGCATCACTATGTATCCTTTAAAAGTAAGAATCGATCCACATGTAGTTCATTAATTATTCCCTAATTATTTTGAACTCATATATAAGAAATTGTGGGGTTTTTTATGGTTGGACCTGATATTGGAGATATGAGAATCACTATGAATCTCATTGGAATGATAATCAATACATGAGTAGTTCTTGAAATAGTCGATGTGCATGTCTTACCCATACACACAGAGAGAGAATTTTTTTTTATTTGAGTATGGACCCAATATTGGAGATATGGGCATCAATATATATCATGTGTTTATAGTAATCAAGCCCTGCATATTTTTGAGACCCTATTCATTTTAACTTCATGTTATGAGAATGAAGGTTACCCAATGTAAAAGAGCAGAAATATTGTTTTTACTCCTGAGAATGGAAATATGGGCATCACTAAAAATCTAGTGACTATAATAATCAATCCATACATATTTCTAGTCATGCTTCCCTCAATATATCTGACTCATGCATAGAGAGGGGGTGATTTTCTTAAATGGACCAAGAAATAGGTTCCACATTAGAGTCCCTAGCATCAATTTTATGTATATTCAAGGTAGGTGTAATTTTCAATATTTCACATATGGGGCCAGATCATGAGGTATGGGTGTCACTATGTATCCTATAACTACAGGAATCAATCCAAACATAGTTCTAAGGTCTGACCAATACATAGGGAGGGGAATGTTTTTTCTTTGGTTGTCTAGACTAGGCTGTAAATCAAAATAATTTAAATGTTTATAGTGTGAATGGGAATAAATCCATATGTTGTTCTATATGAGAATTCTCTACACAGGTCTGACCCATACATAGAGGGTGAATTTTTCTAGTTTTCATATTGTGTGTGTTTGTGTGGTTTGGTCCAGTACATAGGGTCCAGACATCACTACATATCGTGTGATGATAGGAATAATTCCATATGTTGTTTTTGAGAAATAAATTCCTTGTGTGGATATGACACTAATGTGAGAATAGGGGTATTTCATCTTTCTCCAATGCATATATAGCTCGTGTGCAGTTAATCATTTATTAAAACAATGCTTCTTGGGTAGTTTAACATAGTGCGGTGAGGACCATAACCCCTATTCTAAGGACATGGAATGAAGACCTTGGGAAGGAGGCTTCTTAAAATAGGAATTTATAGTGTGGTAGATTGAAAAAGAAGATTTGAGTGAGGGCCTAGGAGACCCAGTCTCACATCACACATTCCCAATAGAATTGCACATAGTTTAGAGTTGTGATGTGTAAGAACCCGGATCTTCGTTTCAGGTATGTTTTTCATTTTCTGGTCATTTTTGAGAAAAAGAGGAAAATATGGAAATTTCATAAGTACACACCGTGTACTTTATAAGTACACGTTGTGTGCTTTGATGCAGTTCCAAACCATGTGTTGGCCGTGTTTAGGCCACACACACGGTGTGTAAGGGCGATGTGGAGGCTGCTTAAAGCGGAGTATGGAAAGGCCAAGTACACGCTGTGTACCCCATAAGTACACTCCGTGTACTTTCTTATTTTTCATTAAATGGACCGGGTCACGCATTATCGAGAAAAATGTCTTCTTCTCCAGGTTCTTCGACCGAGAGAGACCCGTACGACCGTGATCATCCTCCGAGCCCCCGAGCCTCCGTCTGTTTTCCGAATCGACCATCGTCGATTGCGTTGGAACTGCAGCGGTGAGATATTCCTTCTTCTTGAGTCTCATTCCATGATTTTCCCTCTTTCACATGATATCGTGGGTTGAACATTTTGTGCGTTTTAGCAGATCTATGTCGTTCTAAGGAAAATCAAGCCTCATGGTTCAAGTATATCGATCTCCTAGGATCGAGGTAGGTGGTTTGTGCCTTTATGTAGGAAGTCTGTGAATATTTTGTGCAATTCCACCAATTCCCTTGAATAAGGTATTGTTTGTTTCCTATTTTTGCCCTTGTTGTTTTCCTGGTTTTCTTGATTGCTTGAGTAGAGGTCAATGCTTGTGAATAGGGTAATTTTTACTATGCTCTGGATGTTTTTCCAGGCATGTTTTTCCTGTTTGGTATTTTTCCAGTTGCCATGCCTAGTTGTAGGATAGTGGAGCTATTGTACTATTATGTTGTTGTGCCTTATAATGATATCCAAGTAGTTCTTGAGGTTTACTTGGGGTGATACGCATGCTATGCATGCTTATTTTACACAGGGCTGTGAGAACCTAGTGTAGTGGACCATAGGGAGAATGGACATAAGGGATTCTCCAGAGTGTCTTATTAATTCGATGTGAGACCAAAGGGGGAATTGATGATGAGTTCTTCTTCAGAGAGTCTGTAGTTCCTCGACACAGGCCACAGGGGGAATGAGACATTGAGTGCTTCCCTAGAGAGCTTTTAGTACGATACGAGACTATAGGGGGGATGGACAGTGAGTGCTTCCCCATAGAGTCTATTCTTTCTTTAGTTGAACCATAGGGGTGAGACTGTGTGTGCCTCCCAGAGGGTTTCTAGTACTTGTAGGTTGAACCATAAGGGTTAGGCTATGAGAACTAACTAGGGGGTTACCTGTTGTTCTACTTGTTGATTGGTTGTTACTTGTGTACTTTTTATGCTAGACACTGTGGATTGTAGCTGCTATGTGCTTTCCTATTTACGGCTTTTTGTACTTTTACTTGCCATGTATTCATTGACTGTTAGGCACAGATATTTGGGTGGTTTCCTACTGGGAACTTGTCTCACACCCTATTTGGACCATGATTTTGGGCCCAAGTAGACTATATTGTTGCAGGTATAGATAAGGGAAAGAGCCCTTCTACTTCAGGTACTTGACTTGATGTGGAGCTGGAGAGCATGGAACCAAGATATGGCTTGTGATGCTGAGGAGTTCACCTATTTCATTTTTTCACTATGGTTTAGTATTATATTAAGCATTGTGAATTGTTTGGATTCTTTCCTAGACATATGTATCATGCATCATTTTATATACATGTGTGTGTGGTCCAGTTGTTTACTGTTAGTCATCCGCTGTTTATCGTTTACTCTTGTATGGATGGTTATGGTTTCTGCTATTGTCTATTTGTTTTTCTTCCGATGTGTACTCTGCCAATGAGGGCATAGTTTCCACACTATCACACCCAAGACCCTTGATACTAGTTGGTATCCTCTAGCGTTTGGGGAAATGTGCTTGATTCCATGTGACCAATCGGGTACGGGGCGCCTCTGGGTGGATTCCGGAACCAGGACGTTACAAAGTGGTATTAGAGGATTTCTTTTCTCTTGATTTACTGTTTGGATCATTTATCTAGGGATAGGATGGATTCGGTACTTGTTATTAAGATGTTCTCGGGAGTAGCTAACCCGTGTAATGGGAAAAGCCAATCTACCTCTCTTATTACAGTTTTCTAGTTTTTCTATGTTACAGTTGATCTGATTTCACCTAGAGTGATTCACATGCTTTTTGTTGTTATGGTTGTTGATATTGTGGTTCTATTTCTGTCACAACCCTATGAGATGAGGGTATTCCATCTCATGCATCATATAGGAACTTCATAGAAATCACATGCCATGCATTGTTTCCATGCCATCTAGGGTGCATTATCAATTGCATGTTGTTGTGATATACTTTGTGTAGATTATGCATGTTGTTGTGATAGATACTTTGATAGAATCCCTTTAGTTTGATAGAGAGGTTGTTTGTATTGCACCTTGCTTAAATGAATTTCAAATTTTGGTTCTTGAGGTGTTATGTGCCCTCATGAATCGGAACTTGATGGATCATTGACTTTTTTCCCTTATATATATGATATGTAGGAGATGCCAAGCTTTGATTCACAGGGAGTATGGGCCCTCACGGATTGGAATTTGGCACCTTCATGCTTGTTTTTCAGTGTTTTCTGGGCTTTGGTGTAGTTTCAGAGCTACTGCCCGGAAAAACCCAGAATACACAGCGTGTACTTTATATATACACGTCGTGTAGTTTTTAAATCGTGTCACTGACTATGTGAGAAGAAACACGGGTTTTTAAATTTCTTCAGGAACACGCTGTGTACGGTAGATACACACCATGTAGTAGTGAGCTGTGTACCCGGCCGTGTCACTAATAACACGGGTTGGGTAAGCTCATGTAATACACGCCGTTTTTTTCATGAACACGCCATGTAGACTTGTTATAGGTACCCGGCCGTGTCATAAACAACACGAAACGGTGTTATCTCCTCCTATACACGCCGTGTTTTTTCGGAACACATTGTGTAAGGGTCATCCATGTACCCGGCCGTGTCTTCAACAAAACGAGTCAAGAAAAATCTTCAAGTACACGCTGTGTTTGTTCGGAACACGCCGTGTAGCCTCAGCCGTGTAACCGACCGTGTAAATAACAACACGGGTCATTGAAACCTTGTCTACTACACACCGTTTCCATAGGGAACACGCTGTGTAGTCTCAGTTTAAGAAGACCGTGTGGGTTAGCCGTGCATGGAGACCCAGGCAGGGGAATAGAGTTAAGTACACGCCGTGTAGAGTTTATACATGTCATGTAGTCATGTTTTGTACAACTTGAGTGTTTCCTTCTCCTGTTTCCATTTTCTAGTCCTTTATTCTCTGTCCTTGATATTCCTAATCTAAGGTATGCTTTTGATCTTTCAGAGCTATGCCTCTGAGATGTCCTCTGATTGTACGTCAGTTGCAGGATAGTGATCAGACGCCAGATATGGCTGATCAAGGACTTCATGTCGATCCCTCGGTCGTGCCAGCCTTGGCACCGGCTGTCATACCAGTTGCAGGCACTGATGCACAGTTCAGGGAAGGATTTATGAGGATGATGCATGTAACATCTCAAGTAAGTAATGAATAATAGATATTTTTTTAATTAGATAGTGTTTTAAAGGCTTAAAATGAGAATAAATCCAATCTTAAGCATGGAATACACTAATATTTTTAAAAGATTATTTTACTGCCTTTTGATGGCAAACCATTTTTAAATAAAACTTTTGAAAATTTTATAAGCTCTATTTGTCAAAATAAACTTATTCTTAATGATTGAGACATTGAAATTTACATTGGTTAAATTTTTGGTATTTTTTCGATAAAGTTCATTTTTTTAATGAATAGTGAAAAATGTTCTATTTTAATTCAAAACCCCTTTTTAATATAATTTATTTATATGATGAGATTATATTTTTAATTGGTTTTAAAGTTAAATTAGAATATATTTTTACCATTTAATCCAATAGTGGTCGTTGGAATTAATTTCACTTTGAAATTGGACTTAAACTAGTGTCAATCTTTTGATACTTATTGTTTCATAAAAACACGCTATTTGCTCTGACAGCAGGAATTAATTATTAAATTAATTAATGTAACTTATATGTTTTTAATTTTTTAAAATAGAAATCATTTTTGAATTCATAATGTCAAATTTATCTTAGGGTGAAGTTTTGGTATTTTTCTGAAAAACTTCAATTTTTGATGAATAGTGAAACCATTAAGTTGTACTTATAAAAACTGATTTTTCGTTTAAATGAAATTTTACCACCTCTGTGTTTTGAATTTCAAAAATCCGACATACATGGTTTTCATTAAGAAGTAAAATTTGGTTCAATGGGATTAAAATAATTTTTTGGTGAATAGTAACTTTTAAGTTTTTAAATCGCGATTAGAGGTAATTAGTGTAATTTAAGGTAAGAATAGTGTTTTAATAATATGAAATGAACTAGACACATGTCCTACCCTTATTTTATGTGTCATGGCCGACCATGACAACCCATGGGTCGATTTTTGGGACCCCATGGAGCCACATGGGTAAGATAAAGACATTAATTCTTTTTATTTAAAGTAAAAGTAAAAATGACACAAACATGAGTTGTTTTACTAAAAACAATTTTTAAATGGGGTTATAAAAGTCATATTTTTGACTATAAATATTTATTAGAAATATAAAAATATTTCCTACATCATGATATTTTTTTTATAATTTTTAGACATTAAATAAATTAAATTATTTATGACACCATGATGATGCAGCGATGACCTCATTATTTAACAATTTAAATAAAATGAAAATATAATGTAAAATATAAGACCTACACTTGTCCAAAACCTATTGGATGGGTGTATTTATAACCCTTATCACCTTATCCTATAAATTTATAATTTTGGGACCTTTTTTATCCGAAAATCATTTTATAGAAAAGTATCTTTTCTTAACTTTCCAAGAGTGCCCCTCCTCTCCTCTTATAAAAGGACCCCACCTCTACCACCTTACCCACACTTCCAAAGCCTTTGGCTCGGCCAACCCCTGACCATTTTGTCTCTCCACATACCTCTATAACTCTTATAATCCTCACTTTGGGCAGAAGTCTTCCCAAGTAAGCCTTTGAGCTCAAATCAAAAAGAGTTACCCGTTTTTAAGGTAATGTCTTCACTTGTGTTCTTTTGTTTTATTTTGCTTCTCCAACCCCCTAAAATATTTTTATTCATTTCCTTTGTAACAAATACAGTATATTAAATATAGTAGGCTGTTTTTATAAGAATCATTCGAGCTACACTTACACACATCTACATCTAATGGTTAAAGAACATACTATTTCTGTGGATGGCGAATTTCTGCCTCACGAAACGATGATTGTTCAATATTCTTCCAACACCTTCAAAGGTGGCCATTAATATGTCACTATATTTATATATGATATATAATATGTTTATGTCTTCTTTAATCTTTTGTATTTTTCATTTATGGAACACCTTTATGGCTTCCATTATGGTTATACGCGATATCTTCATTTTAGGAAGTGCGGACTACCGCCCCCTAAAAGTGATTTGATTCGTTAATGCCATATGTGGGATGTATAAAGGATGGATTTAAAGTTATTATATATGATGTTATACTGGAATTATAATATACCTTTACATCATTATTATTTCATTCCATTAAAGTGTGTGATAGAAATGAAAGTAGCGTTCATGCGTACGTACGGCTTACCGTCTCCATGAACGGTGCATTTTATTTCTTATCCCCAAATGTAACGTACTATTATAAGTACATATATATAATGGATATATATGATGTATGTTAAATATAAATGATTAATATAATTCTAGAATTAAAATATACATATCTCTCATTTAGTTTTAATTCCATTAATATGACATAGAAATGAGAGTAGTGTTCATGCGTACGTACGGCTTACCGTCTCCATGAACGGTGCATTTCATTTCTTACCTCTAAATGATTATGTAATATTATAAATACATGTATATGCTGGATATATATGATATATATTATATCCAAATCATGAATATCATTCTGGATATAATGAACCTTTGACCACACGAACAACATGTAATTGTAAGAAGTCCACTTTCGACTTAAGGACCAAATATCAACCAAACAAACATTATTAACTTAAATGATTACATAATGATTATAACATGTAAATAAGTGATATAAAATGAATAATTAACTTGAAAAAGGTTCTTAATCAAGTAGAAATTAACTCAAGTTTATTATCCAGGATGTTAAAGAACGATCGAGTCAAGTCGGACCCGAGGTAAGGGACTTCGTCTCAATCTCCTTTCATTGAGGCATATTTCATTTTATACAAAAATTTCTTTTATATGGTGTATAAACCCCTTTGACTTTTACTTTTATACAAAAGGAATCTTTTTCTATAAATCGTTTTACAATACGAAAAAAGGAATGTTTCTTTTAACGTACGCGGTGACAATGACCTTTTCCGCCACCGCGAGTATTATTTGGTCTTTGGCTTCCTCAACAAGCCATAATGTTTTTAAAATGAAATAAATACCATATACTCTTTTATTTATTTTGGTATTGAAAATGGTTTTTTATAATGTATTTGTTATTTCAATATATTTGAGTGATATATTGTGATCAAAGTGTGGAAATATTTTCTTTCCGTTATATTTGTTTTATGTATTATGATTTTATATTGGTACTTGGACATTTGATGGGTGGTTATGTGATAAATGATATGACGGGTGGTGCCGTGAATACCAGGATGGGTGGTTACGTTATAACCTCCAATGCATTGGGTATGGAAGTCGGCCGTATGGATATTCCATTAAGTGATATGTGTGGAAGTCGACCGTATGGTTATTCCATTTAAGTATGTTTATGTACCAAGTTACCTTTATATGTTATGTGATCTTTATATGGGTTTTATGGTAATATTTTGGTTATAAAAGGGTAAGTAATGACCTTTTATTCAGTGAAGAGTTTTTACTACATCATAAAGGTGAAAATTATTACTTTGATAAAGTATATATGGTTTACTTGTTGTTTTCATAAACTAACAGTTTTCATTCTTTGTGTATCCCTTACTGAGCTTTTTATGCTCACCCCAAGTTTTTTTTTGAAATGTTTTTCACAGGACTTAATGTGGAATAGGGTCAAGGATGGGATCAAGGAAAATTCATGCTATCTAAAACATGGAACTAGACATGTTTCCTTTTAAGAGTTTTTATTTTATGGAAACTTAGTAGAAGTTTCTACTTTGTAATATTTTGAGATGTAATAGTTATGTCCTAATTATCTAAAACTCTAAATTGTGAAAAGATCCTCAATGTGAATTATTCATTTAATTCAATATTAAGTAAGACTTAAGGCCGGGGCCTTATAGTTTGTATCATAGGTCGGTTTAGATAACTTTAGGAGTAATAATTTTATTAAATGATTATCCGAAAATATTTTTTTATGGTCAAATTGAAATGATATAGCATTTACAGATTACCATGTTGCTTCATCTAAGATATTTCAGTTATAAGAATGGTTTTCCATAGAGGAAACAGAGAATCTTTTCTAGGAAGGCATACAGAGTATAATGAACTTTCGAATCAGCAACCTGAGATGGTCGGAATCAGTTTACTGCAGTGATGACACAGTTGAATCAGGTGATAAATGGTGGTTGTGTTTATTGATGATATTTTTGTGTTTTCTAAAAGTAAAGAGGAGCATGAAAGACATTTAAGGGTTATTTTTCAAACCATGAATGAAAATAAATTGTTTGGGAAATTCAGAAAGTGTGATTTTTGGTTGCAACAAATTTCTTTCCTTGCTCACATTGTTTCTAAAGATGGGATAACTATTGATCCTGCAAAAAAAAGGTTGTGGAAGAATGGACAAGACCCACAAATGTAACTGAGATTCGTTGCTTCCTTGGTTTGGCAGGCTATAACTGAAGGTTTGTTAGATATTTTTCCTAGTTATCTAGTCCAATGAATAAGCTAACTCAGAAGGGTGTTAAGTTTATCTGGACAAAAGAATGTGATGATTGTTTTCCGGAATTGAAAAGAAGATTGGTGAATGCTCCAGTTTTGGAACTACCTTCCAGGAATGGTGAGTTTGTTATCTACAGTGACTCTTCATTGAAAGGACTTGGTTGTGTCCTAATGCAGAATGATCAGGTAATTTCTTATGCTTCACGACAGTTGAAAACTAATGAGGTAAATTATCCTACACATGATTTGGAATTAGCTGCTGTAGTTTTCACTTTAAAAATTTGGAGGCATAATTTGTATGGAGTAAAGTGTGAAATATATACCGATCACAAAAGTTTAAAGTATATATTCACTTAGAAAGAATTGAACATGAGACAGAGGAGATAGCTAGAATTAATCAAGGATTAGGATTGTACATTTCATTACCATCCAGGAAAAGAAAATAAAGTGGCTGATGCTTTGAGTCGAAAAAGTAATGCTTCATTAGCAATGTTGCATTTGGAATGTGATACTTTGGTTAAGGATTTGATGAACTTTGGCATAGAAGTTTTTGGTGCAGGATGTTCTTCTGTTTTGTTTCAGGTATCAGTGAAATCTTCTCCACCAAACAGAATTAAGCAAGCATAGAAGCAAGAAAGTGAGTTGTAGAAAAAGTTAGAGTTGGTTCAGAAGGGTAATTTTCCTGAATTCAACATTGATAATGATTGTGTTTTGAGATTTTGGAAGAGATTGTGTGTGCCTTGTGATTTATAGTTGAAGAGAGAGTTGTTATGTGAAGCTCATATTTCTCCGTTTTCGGTTCATCCTGGCAGTACTAAGATGTATAGAGATCTTCGGGAGTATTACTGGTGAGACGGAATGAAAAGAGATATTGTTGATTTTACTGTGAAGTGTTTGACATGTCAATAGGTTAAAGAAGAGTGGCAGTTACCAAAAGGGATGCTTCAGCCTTTACCAGTACCAGAATGGAAATGGGAAAATATATCCATGGACTTCGTTGTGGGATTTCCAAAGACACCTTGAGGTAATAATGCAATCTGGGTTATTGTTGATCGCTTGACTAAATCTGCTCATTTCCTTCCTATTCAAGATACTTTTTCCCTAGATCAACTTTATCATTTGTATATTAAAGAAATAGTCAGGTTACTTGGAGTTCCTCTCTCCATTGTATCTGATCGTGATCCTAGGTTTACTTCTAACTTTTGGAAAGGCCTTCAGAAGTTGTTGGGTACTGAATTAAATTTTAGTACAACTTTTCATCCTCAATCAGATGGGCAGTCAGAACGAACAATTCAGACTTTGGAAGATATTCTACGTTCTTGTTCTATGGATTATCAGGGAAGTTGGGACCAACATATTTCTTTGGTTGAATTTTCATATAATAACAGTTTTCATTAAAGTATACAGATGGCACCATTTGAAGCGTAATATGGGAAGCAGTGTCAAACTCCATCTTTATGGGATGAACTGGGTGAAAGGAAGCTGATGGGACCAGAATTGGTAGAATATTTGGCAGAAAAAGTTCATCTGATATAGAAACACATGAGAAGAGCTCTGAGAAGGCAGAAGAGTTATGCAGACAATAGGAGGAAGGATATATCTTTCGAGGTAAGTGATCATGTTTTTCTCAAAGTTTCACCATGGAAAAGAGTGATTCGATTTGGTAAGAAAGGAAAGCTGAGTCCAAGGTTCACTGGACCATATGAAATTCTGGAGAGAGTTGGATCAGTTGCTTACCGAGTGGCTTTACCTCCAAGTTTATCTCAGGTACACAATGTTTTTCATGTTTCGATGTTGAGAAAGTATATGCCAGATCCATCTCATGTTTTGAGTCCAGAGGTAGTTCAGTTGAAAGAGAATCTCTCTTATGAAGAACAACCAGTCCAGATTCTTGACCACGGGGAGAAAGTGTTATAGAATAAGGTGATTCGTCAGGTAAAGGTTTTATGGAAAAACCATATGGTTGAAGAGGTAACATGGGAATCTGAAAATGCAATGAGGGATAAATACCGCCACTTATTCGATAAGTAAATAAATTGCGGGAACGCAATTTTCTAAAGTGGGGAAGGATGTAACATCCCAAGTAAGTAATGAATAATAGATATTTTTTTAATTAGATAGTGTTTTAGAGGCTTAAAATGAGAATAAATCCAATCTTAAGCATGGAATACACTAATATTTTTATAAGATTTTTTTACTACCTTTTGATGGAAAACCATTTTTAAAACAAACTTTTGACAATTTTATAATCTCTATTTGTCAAAATAAACTTATTCTTTATTATTGGGACATTTAAATTTACATTGGATAAATTTTTGGTATTTTTCCGATAAAGTTCATTTTTTTTAATGAATAGTGAAAAATGTTGTATTTTAATTCAAAACCTCTTTTTAATCTAATTTATTTATATGATGATATTATATTTTTAATTGGTTTTAAAGTTAAATTAGAATATATTTTTACCATTTAATCCAATAGTGGTCGTTGTAATTAATTTCACTTTGAAATTGGACTTAAACTAGTGTCAATCTTTTGATACTTATTATTTCATAAAAACACGATATTTGCTCTGACAGCGGGAATTAATTATTAAATTAATTAATGTAACTTATATGTTTTGAATTTTTTTTAAATATACATCATTTTTGAATTCGGAATATCAAATATAGCATAGGGTGACGTTTTGGTATTTTTCTAAAAAACTTCAATTTTTTATGAATAGTGAAACCACTAAGTGGTACTTATAAAAAACTGATTTTTCGTTTAAATGAAATTTTACCACCTCTGTGTTTTGAATTTCAAAAATCTGACATACATGGTTTTCATTAAGAAGTAAAATGTGGTTCAATGGGAATAAAATAATTTTTTGGTGAATAGTAACTTTTAATTTTTTTTAATCGCGATTAGAGGTAATTAGTGTAATTTAAGGTAAGAATAATGTTTTAATCATATGAAATGAACTAGACACATGTCCTACCCTTATTTTATGTGTCATGTACGACCATGACAACCCATGGGTCGATTTTTGGGACCCCATGGAGCCACTTGGGTAAGATAAAGACATTAATGCTTTTTATTTAAAGTAAAAGTAAAAATGACACAAATATGAGTTGTTTTACTAAAACAATTTTTAAATGGGGTTATACAAGTCATATTGTTGAATATAAATATTCATTAGAAATATAAAAATATTTCCTACATCATTATAGTTTTTTTATAATTTTTATACATTAAATAAATTAAATTATTTATGACACCATGATGATGCAGAGATGACCTCATTATTTAACGATTTAAATAAAATGAAAATATAATGTAAAATATAAGACCTACACTTGTAAAAAAACGTATTGTATGGGTGTATTTAGAACCCTTATCACCTTATCCTCGAAATTTATAATTGTGGGACCTTTTTTATCCTAAAACCATTTTATAGCAAAGTATCTTTTCTTAACTTTCTAAGAGTGCCCCTCCTCTCCTCTTATAAAAGGCCCCCACCTCTACCACCTTACCCACACTTCCAAAGCCTTTGGATCGGCCAACCCCTGCCCATTTTTCCTATACACATCCCTCTATAATTCTTAGAAGCCTCACTTTGGGCATAATTCTTCCCAAGGAAGCCTTTGAGATCAAATCAAAAAGAGTTACCTGTTTTTAAGGTAATGTCTTAACTTGTGTTCTTTTGTTTTATTTTGCTTCTCCAACCCCCTAAAATATTTTTATTCATTTCTTTTGTAACAACTCCAGTATATTAAATATACTATGATGTTTTTATAAGAATCATTCGAGCTACACTTACACACACCTACATCTAATGGTTAAAGAACATACTGTTTCCGTGGATGGCGAATTTCTGCCTCACGAAATGATGATTGTTCAATATTCTTCCAACACCTTCAAAGGTGGCCATTAAGATGTCACTATATTTATATATGATATATAATATGTTTATGTCTTCCTTAATCTTCTGTATTTTCCATTTATGTCATACCTTTATGGCTTCCATTATGGGTATACGCGATATCTTCATTTTAGGAAGTGCGGACTACCGCCCCCTCAAAGTGATTTGATTCGTTAATGCCATATGTGGGACGTATAAAAGATGGATTTCAAGTTATTATATATGATGTTATACTGGAATTATAATATACCTTTACATCATTATTATTTCATTCCATTAAAGTGTGTGATAGAAATGAAAGTAGTGTTCATGCGTACGTACGGCTTACCGTCTCCATGAACGGTGCATTTCATTTCTTATCCCCAAATGTAAAGTATTATTATAAGTACATATATATAATGGATATATATGATGTATGTTACATCTAAATGATTAATATAATTCTGGAATTAAAATATACATATCTCTCATTTAGTTTTAATTCCATTAATATGGCATAGAAATGAAAGTAGCGTTCATGCGTACGTATGTCTTACCGTCTCCATGAACGGTGCATTTCATTTCTTACCTATAAATGATTATGTAATATTATAAATACATGTATATGCTGGATATATATGATATATATGATATCCAAATCATGAATATCATTCTGGATATAATGAACCTTTGACCACACGAACAACATATAATTGTAAGAAGCCCACTTTCGACTTAAGGACCAAATATCGACAAAACAAACATTATTAACTTAAATGATTACATAATGATTGTAACATGGAAATAAGTGATATAAAAGGAATAATTAACTTGAAAAAGGTTCTTAATCAAGTATAAATTAACTCAATTTTATTATCTAGGATGTTAAAGAACGATCGAGTCAAGTCGGACCCGAGGTAAGGGACTTCGTCTCAATATCCTTTCATTGAGGCATATTTCGTTTTATAAACAACTTTCTTTTATATGGTGTATAAACCCCTTTTACTTTTAATTTTATACAAAAGGAATCTTTTTCTACGAAGCGTTTTACAAAACGACAAAAAGTAATGTTTCTTTTAACGCACGCGGTGACAACGACCTTTTCTGCCGCCGCGAGTATTATTTGGTCTTTGGCTTCCTCAACAAGCCATAATGTTTTTAAAATAAAATAAATACCATATACTCTTTTATGTATTTTGGTATTGAAAATGGTTTTTTATAATGGATTTTTTATGTCAATATATTTGAGTGATATATTGTGATCAAAGTGTGGAAATGTTTTCTTTCCTTTATATTTGTTTTATGTCTTATGATTTTATAATGGTACTTGGACATTTAACGGGTGGTTACGTGATAAACCATATGACAGGTGGTGCCGTGAATACCAGGACGGGTGGTTACGTTATAACCTCCAATGCATTGGGTATGGAAGTCATCCGTATGGCTATTCCATTAAGTGATATGTGTGGAAGTCAACCGTATGGTTATTCCATTTAAGTATGTTTATGTCCCAAGTTACCTTTATATGTTATGTGATCTTTATATGGGTTTTATGGTAATATTTTGGTTATAAAAGGGTAAGTAATGACCTTTTATTCAGTGAAGAGTTTTTACTACATCATAAAGGTGAAAAGTATTACTTTGATAAAGTATAAATAGTTTACTTGTTGTTTTCATAAACTAACAGTTTTCATTCTTTGTGTATCCCTTACTGAGCTTTTTATGCTCACCCCAAGTTTTTTTTTAAATGTTTTTCACAGGGCTTAATATGGAATAGGGTCAAGGATGGGATCAATGAAAAGTCATGCTATCCAAAACATAGAACTAGACATGTTTCCTTTGAAGAGTTTTTATTTTATGGAAACTTAGTAGAAGTTTCTACTTTGTAATCTTTTGAGATGTAATAGTTATGTCTTAATACTCTAAAACTCTAAACCGTGAAAATATCCTCAATGTGAAGTATTCATTTAATTCAATATTAAGTAAGGTTTAAGGTCGAGTCCTTATAATGCAGACCTTTCAGGTAACACCGCCTCCTGCCGCGACTATGGAAAACTTGACGCGGGTTTTCCAGTAGCAGCATCCTCCTACTTTCTTGGGGGAAGGAGGACTACAGGTTGTAGAGTCATGGCTGGAAGCCATGCTGACTATCTTTGAGAATCTAGAAACGCCTACAAAGAGGCGGGTCAAGCTTGCTACCTATATGATATGAGACTCCTCCAAGAGGTGGTGGAACATGATCTCACAGGCGGGTCATCAGCAGGTTATGGCTTGGGAGGAGTTCCAGTGCTTGTTTTACTACTACTTCTACTCGGAGACCCTGAGGGCCAATCGAGCCCAGGAGTTTATGAGTCTAGAGCAGGGTACTCTTTCTATTATGGAGTATTCCTATCGTTTCACCAAGCTGCAATGTTTCACACCCCTCTTGGGTGGAGATGGGGTGTTCTTAGAAAGGAAGTTTGAGGATGGTCTCTGGTGGGAGATCCACTCGTAGGTGAATATATTTCAGTTGACTTCCATAACTTCCATCGTCAACCAGACACTGATTTTAGAGCGTAATCTGAGAGACTCCGGAGCTACGATCCAGGACGGTTCTGCTTCCAGAGCTAGTATTCCTCTAGTTGACAGCAGGAAGCACCGTAGGGAGTCTACGAGCAGTGATCCGAGGAGGCGAGATACATCTTCAGGTATCCAGGTAGTATGCTACCAGTGTGGAAGGGAAGGGCACATAAGGCCACAGTTCCAGAGAGACCCAGTGGAGTGCCGATCTTGCAGAAAGATGGGTCACCTTCAGCATTTCTTCCAAGTTTTCTCACCAGTAGCTAGTGACAGGGGTTCTTCCATGACTCGTCATTCAGGAGCAGCACCACCATTTTCTCAATAGTCGGGGAACTGGAGTTCTTCCAGCCGTTCGGGCCGAGGTGGAGGTCGAGGCTGTGGTGTTCAGTCACCAGTCTTTCAGCGTCAGCAGGGAGGATCATCTCAGAGTGGTCAGGAAGGGTCACAGGGCCGCAGGGCAGGCCATAATTTTGCAGTGGAGCAGACCTATCAGGAGTAGGATCTCGGACCTTCTACAGTTTGAGGTACGATCTTAGTAGCCTCAGTTTTATCTTCATCTCTTTTCGATACTAGTGCTATGCATATCTTTATCTCTGTTGATGTTGTGGAGAGCCTTGGGCTCTATATATTTTCTTCTGCCGACTTTTTGACACTAGGCACACCTTTGGGGATGAATACATCTAGTGTATTCCAATGAAGAGAGTTCCCCCTCGAGGTTGCAGGGTATCATTTCTTATGGGATCTCTATGTCCTAGAGATGACAGGCTATGATGTCATTCTCGGGATGGACTGGTTGGTTCCCTTCCAAGAATTTGTCGACTGTTATCGCTGCAGGGTGAGTTTCATTTCACCAAAGGGTGAATCTTTTCTTCATAGAGGAAAATGGGATGTTCAGGCGATTCAAGCAGGACTCGAGCATCATGGTCTGGGAAGGGTTACGACCCAGATTTCTAGTATTTATCTAGATGATCAGGGGACTTCACAGTTGTACTTTCCTCCAGTGGTGGATGGTTTCAGAGATGTCTTTCCAGAAGATTTTTTTAGGTTTACCTCCGGAGTGTGAGGTAGACTTCTCTATTTAGCTCATTCCAGGAGCGGCACCGATGTCCATTCCTCCCTATATGATGGCTACACCTAAGTTACAGGAGCTCAAGAAGCAGTTGGATGGGTTTAAATCAAAGGGTCTCATCCGACCTAGTACTTCTCCTTGGGGTTCGCCTATCCTATTTGCGAAGAAGGCAGACGGTACCCTTAGGCTCTTTGTGGATTATCAGAAGCTGAACCAATTTATAGTGAAGAACCGATATCCCTTTCTGAGTATTGATGATCTTTTTTATCAGCTTCGAGGAGCCCATGTGTTCTCGAAGATCGATTTGAGGTCCGGTTATCATCAGTTGCGTGTTATAGCATTAGATATACCTCTGACAGCCTTTAGGAGCTGGTATGGTCTCTACGAGTATATGGTTATGTTGTTCAGTCTCACGAATGCGCCAGTGGTTTTCATGGCACTGATGAACTGACTGTTCCATTATTACTTGGATTCCTTCGTCGTGGTCTTCATGGATGATATCTTGGAGTACTCTCACACTCGACACGACCATGATACCCATCTTGACATCGTTCTGAGTACACTAAGAGAGCATCATCTTTATGCTAAACTCTCGAAGTGCCACTTTGGGATGGATCAAATTCACTTCTTGGGTCACGTCATCTCAGAGGCAGGAGTATCTGTGGACCTAGAGAAAGTGAGAGCTATAGTTTCCTGGGAGCAGTTGAAGAAAATTTTTGAGGTAAAGAGTTTCCTAGGGCTGGCTAGATACTACAAAAACTTCATTCAGGACTTTTCACGCCTAGAAGCACCATTGATAGGTCTGACCAAGAAGGGGGTGAAGTTCTTATGGTCAGATTCTTGTGAGTCATCCTTTCAGGAGCTGAAGGGAAGGTTAACGTTAGCACCGATACTAGTCTTTCTAGAGCCAGGAAAGAGCTATAATGTTTATTGTGACGCTTCAGGTATCGGTCTGGGTGTTGTGCTTATGCAGGGAGATGGAGTCGTTGCGTACAGTTCTCGGCAGATGAGGCCACATGAGAGGAACTACCCGACGCACAATCTGGATTTGGCAGCTATTATTCATGCATTGCATTGTTGGAGACATTACCTTCTGGGAGATAACTTTGTGGTTTTCAATGACCACAAAAGTCTCAAGTACATCTTCACTCAACGTGATCTGAATCTGAGACAGCACAGGTGGGTTGAGTATCTTCAGTCTTTTGATTTCGAGCTTTCCTATACGCCGGGAAGGAGCAATGCAGTGGCAGATGCGTTGAGTTGGAGAACTCAGATTAAGGAAGTTCAGGAGGCCAACAGTGAGTGACATCTTATGGCTCTATTCTCTAAGATGCATCTAGAGGTGCATGACACACAGGGACAGACTTACCTATCTTTTGTAGATGTTACCTCTACACTTCTTGATTGGGTACGGATGAGGCAACTATCAGACTCAGAAGGATTAGTCATGCGGGAGAGTGTGTCAGGAGAGGACCCTCTTCCTGGATGGACAGTGGGCGAGGATGAGATCTTGCATTTCCAGGGATGCGTATGGGTTCCAGAAGACATACGCAAGGATATGATGCGGGATTTTCATTCCTCAGTTTGGGCAGTTCATCCTGGCATCACCAAGATGTATCGAGATCTTCATCGCTAGTACTGGTGGAAAGGTATGAAGAGATATGTTGCTGGTTTCATCTTGAGGTATTCTACTTGTCATCAGGTGAAGGAAGAGCATCAGCGACCAGCAGGCCTTTTACAGTAGTTACCCATTCCTGAGTGGAAGTGGAACGATGTCGCGATGGACTTCGTGACCGGATTGCTGAGGTCGCCTCGAGGGAAAGATGTTGTTTGGGTTGTCATCGATAGGATTATGAAGGTTTCTCACTTCTTACCGATCAAGGAGACCTTCAGTGTTGATGATCTGGGACGACTATACATCCGAGAGATTGTACGTCTGCATGGAGTTCCACACTTCATTATTTCAAACAGGGATCTGCGCTTTACTTCTCGGTTCTGGTAGGGGCTTCAAAGGGCTTTGGGTACACAGGTACTTTTGACTACAGCATACCATCCCCAGATAGATGTCCAGTCCAAGCTTACAATCCAGGTGCTTGAGGATATGCTCTGAGCTTTCCTTCTAGACTTTGGAGGTTCTTGGGAGAAGCATATCCCTCTTTTGGAGTTCACCTACAACAACAGTTTTAAGGTGACTATTCAGATGGAACCTTACGAGGCCTTGTACGGTAGGCCATGCCAATCTCCTTTATGCTGGCTGGAGGCAGGAGAGGCAGCTTTTCTGGGACCTTGTCTTGTTCAGGAGACCTCAGAGCAGATAGAGTTGATTCGGAAGAGGATGGCTATAGCACAGTCTCGACAGAAATCTTATGCTGATCAGAGGAGATGACCTCTGGAGTTCGAGGTCGGGGATCAGGTTTTCTTACATGTCACACCAAGGTGGGACACAAGATGATTCAGAGACAGGGTAAGCTTTCACCGTGGTACGTCGGGCCATTTGAGGTATTGGAGAGAGTTGGTTCGGTTTCCTATCGGTTGAAGTTACCTCAGAGGTATCAGGCCATGCATGACGTCTTCCACATCTCTCAGCTCCGACGTTACTTTTCAGACCCGTCTCATGTCTTTCAGCCTAAGGAGGTTGAGCTCCAAGCGGATGCACTGTTTAAGGAGAATCCTATCTGGATTGTCAATCGCAGTATGAAGGTTCTCCATGGGCGAATTGTTCCACTAGTACGGGTGCTATGGTAGCACGGACGAGTACATGATGAGACCTAGGAGTGGGAGGCCGATGTACGATCGTAGTGGCCGGAGATGTTCGGGGTTTCTTCTCCTATGCCTCATTAGGGAAATTCGGGGATGAATTTCTATAAGGGGGGAAGTTTTTAAGAACTAGGATCTTTGTTTCAGGTATGTCTTTCCTTTTCTAGTTGTTTTTTAGAAAAAGAGGAAAATCTGGATATTTCCTAAGTACACACCATGTACTTTATAAGTACACACCGTGTACTTTGATGCAGCGCCAGGTTGTGTGATGGCCGTGTCCGAGCCACACACATGGTGTGTAAGGGAGATGTAGAGGCCACTTAAAGCAGAGTACATAAAGGCCAAGTACATGTCGTGTACCCTAGAAGTACACGCCGTGTAATTTCTTTTTTTTCATTAAATGGACCGGGGTCGCGCCTAATCGAGGAAACATCTTCTTCTCCAAGTTCTTCAACCGAGAGTGACCCGTACGGCTGCGATCATCCTATGAGCCCCTGAGCCTCTGTCTGTTTTCTGAATCCACTACCATCGATTGCATTGGAACCGCAGCGGTGAGCTCTTCCTTCTTCTTGAGTCTCATTCCATGATTTTCCCTATTTCTCAAGATATCTTGGGTTGAACATTTTGTTCGTTTTCACAGATCTATGCCATTCTAAGGAAAATCAAGCATCGTGGCTCAAGTATATCGATCTCCAAGGATCGAGGTAAGTGGTTTGTGCCTTCTGTAGGAAGTCTGAGAATATTTTGTGCAATTCCACCAATTCCCTTGAATGGGGTATTGTGTGTTTCCTATTTTTTCCCTTGTTTTTTCCTTCTTTGCTTGATTGCTTATGTAGAGGTCAATGCTTGTGAATAGGGTAATTTTTACTGTGCTCTGGATGTTTTTCCATGCATTTTTTGCCTGTTAGGCGTTTTTCCAGTTGCCATGCCTAGTTGTAGGATAGTGGAGCTATTGTACTGTTATGATGTTGTGCCTTATAATGATAGCCAAGTAGTTCTTGATGTTTACTTGGGGCGATACGCACGCTATGCATGTTTATTTTAAACAGGGCTTTGAGAACCTAGTGTAGTGGACCATAGGGAGAATGGACATAAGGGCTTCTCCAGAGTGTCTTATTAATTCGATGCGAGACCAAAGGGGGAATTGACGATGAGTGCTTCCTCAGAGAGTTTGTAGTTCCTCGACATGGGCCATAGGGGGAATGAGACGTTGAGTGTTTCCCCAGAGATCCTTTAGTACGATACAAGACTATAGGTGGGATTGACTGTGAGTGCTTCCCCAGAGAGTCTATTATTTATTTAGCTGAACCAGATGGGTGAGACTGTCTGTGCCTCCTAGAGGGTTGCTAGTACTTGTTGGTTGAACCATAAGGGTTAGGCTGTGAGAACTACCTAGGGGTTACCTGTTGTTATACTTGTTGATTGGCTGTTACTTGTGTACTTTCTATGATAGACATTGTGGACTGTAGCTGCTGTGTGCTTTCCTAGTTACTGCTTTCTGTACTTTTACTTGTCATGTATTCACTGATTGTTAGGCACAGATCTTTGGGTGGTTGCCTACTGGGACCTTGTCTCACACCCTATTTGGGCCATTCTTTTGGGCCAAATTAGACTATATTGTTGCAGGTATAGATAAGTTCAAGAACCATTCTACTTCAGGTACCTGACTTACTGTGGAGCTAGAGAGCATGGGACCAAGTTATGGCTTTCGATGCTGAGGAGTTCACCTATTTTCTTTTGCAATTTGGTTTAGTATTATATTCAGCATTGTGACTTGTTTGGCTGCTTTCCTAGACATATGTATCATGCATCATTTTATATACATGTGTGTGTGCTCCAGTTGTTTACTATTAGTCTTCTGTTGTTTATCGTTTACTCTTTTATGGATGGTTATGGTTTCTGCTGTTGTCTATTTGTTTTTCTTCCGCTGTGTACTCTTCCAATGAGGGAATAGTTTCCCCACTATCACACCCAAGGCCCTCGTTTCTAGTCGATAGCCTCTGGAATTTGGGGAAATACGCTTGAGGCCATGTGACCAACCGGGTACGGGGTGCCTCTGGGTGGCTTTCGGAACCGGGATGTTACATGATGCTTGAACTCAGATATGAAGTTTAATGTCATTTGGTAAGAAAGATAGGTGTTATACATTTTTTAACATCATAAAACTAGGATGAAAGTATCATGTAGTTTATCATCATGGGATTAGGATGAATCTATGTTATTGTTTATTATCATACGATCAGGATGAAGTAAATGGAACTTATGCATGGAGGTTTCTCAAGTGCTACTATGGAGTGAAAATGATGTAAGTTGGGATTAAACTTGGAATATTCCAAGGATTATGGGCCATGATGGGTGTCTCAACTCTTGGTATTTTAGGGGTTTCATATTATATAATATGAATGATGTTATCCATGAAATTTAATGTCATTCGGTGGGGTTGAATTTACCATGAATTTAATATTGTGTGTAATGGAAAATTATATATTGTGATAACATGAGATACTTCTATAGGAACATTTCATTAGTGGGAGCCATGGTGAGAAATCTGTCAATAGAAGTTAGAGAATAATATCTATTTTATTAGATCTTATGGATGGCGTAAGGTCCCTCCCATTTTGGTTACAACATCAAAGGTTTATTTTCAGGTATCATTGGAGTCCGGAGGACCAACACCATTTATCCTTCCTGAAATGAAAGGATGTGAATATTTTTGTTAAAGGATTTCATGATCCCTATTTGGTGGACTTCCAAATGATGAAAGGTATGAAATATGTTCTCATCCAATCGCTTCAATTCACCCAAATATTTTTTTTGATTTCTCATCTATAGATAATTGATCATTAATGGAAATGCAGAGTGAAATGCAGAGTGAGGGAAATATAACATATATGGGAAGGACTGTCTATATCTCATACACTAATAATTATGGGGTTTTGTAACACCCCAAGCTTCCATGGTATTCTTCTCTTTGAATAATTCAATAGCTAGCGATGTACGCAGCTCCGAGTTCTAGCACACCACGACCAATCAAACTAGCCGTTTAAAAAAGAAGTTATGAATAGTAATACCACTTTTTGAAATATTATAAATTTTATTTTTTAAAATGGACTTCATTTTTTGGATTCGGAATATAAAAATTTTCTTAGGGTTATTTTTTGTTATTTTTTTGATAACTTTCAATTTTTGATGAATAGTGAAAAACACTGCGTTATTGTTTAAAACCGGCTTTTTATTTAATTTTTTTTAATTTAAATTTATTTTAAGGTAAAAATAGATACATAATACCTATATTAATAAAATTTAATTAATTATATTCATTTTATAAAAATATTAAATATATAAAATTTTATTGAACTTTTTAACGTCTTTTACCCACCTTTTAGGCACATTCGCAAATTTGCATAAAACGTAATTTTACCACTTCTGTGAATTGAATTTAAAAAATCCCAAAAATATTATTTTAATCAGTAAATAAAATTCAGTTCAATAGGATGAAAAATTAATTTGTTGAATAGTAACCTTTGAATTTTATTTACCACGATTATAAGTAAATAGGGTAATTCAAGGTAAAAATAATATTATAATAATATCAAATTACCCCAACACATGTCCTAATTCTATTATATAAGTGTATTTCGACCAAAATCAAACTTATGTCAAAAATATGATCCTTTTTTATTCACATGGATTAGATTAGGACATTTATTATATTTTATTTAAAGAAGAGTTAAGTGTTAAATTCAAAGTTTAATAACTAAAACATTTTTAATATAGGGTTATACATAAGATAAAGTGGACTATAAATATTAATTAGAAATATAAAAATATTTCCTACATCAAAATATTTTATTTATAATTTTTAGAAATTAAATAATTAAATTTATTTATGACACAATGATGATGCAATAATTATCTTATTAATGAAAGATTAAAATAATTGATATTATAAATATTAAAATAAATGTAAATTGAAACTTCTGATGTCATACACAAATTTTATAGGTGAATATGACATGTTAGGGTTGATTAAATGTATTTTTTTCTAAATAATAAAGTTGTTATGACTTTCACAAAAACTAAATATTAAATAGTGTCAAATTGACATAAATGAGTTTTTAAAACAAATACCATTTTATTAAATAATATAATATTCCTAAAAATCTAATATTTGGAAAAGGGATTTAGATAATGTTATATATTTCATTAATGAACGACTTTAGGTTCTATTGGATTTTTATAGTAACTATATTAACCATGTAGTATAAAAATGCAAGAAGACATGGTAAAATTAAACTATTTAACTAAGAGTTAAATCTAAAAGATAAGGTTAATATGGTGACCTAAACTTGCCTAAAACCTATCTTTTTAGAGGATTTAGACCCATACCCACCTTATCCTCGAAATAAATCCATTTTTATCTATTAGAAACTGAAAATAATTTTATAATAAAATAATATTTCAAGCTTTTCCTAAAGTTCCCCTCACCTCTCTTATAAAAGGGAACTTCCCTTTATCTTAAATTCACACCTCCAAAGGCATTTGGCTTTTCCAACCCCCACTAAAATATACTCCCAACTACCCTCAATTAAACTTATAGGCCATACTTTGATAATAAATCCAACCTATGGATCCCTTTTGTTCAAATCAAGAGGAATCACCTGAATAAGAGGTAATTATTTCTTCACCTCTTTCAAAGTTCTTTTCTTCTTCCACTTCCTATTTATTTTTTGTTTCCATAATAAAATAACTTCATTTCCTTCTAAATACTTATATGTTATTATAAATATGGTACAATAATATTCATTATTCTATCCATCCTATGAATGAAAAAGTCGCCATACGTGTGTATGTATGGCTTACCGTCTCCACGTCGTGGTATAGTTTGTTATTCAACACTTCATTATTTGGATGGGTATAATAATGAGTATAATTCATGTAAATAATAAATATAAAATTTTAATGATTTTTTAAATATAATATACCATCCAATTATATACTATTTCCCCATCAATATAATTATATTGTCGCTCGTGCGTACGTATGGCTTACTGTCTCCACAACATGATGAGATTTCATTCCCCATCGTAACCATTCAAGAATAATTTTCATTTGATAATTAAAAATAATGTTCAAGATATTAATATAATTTTTTATATGAATCAAATACATCCTATCCCTAAAAAACATGACTTACGTAACAAAACATATAAAGAAAAACAAATCAGTTAACACCCGAAACAATGATACTACTGAAATATTATTAACAAAGAAATATTAAAGGATCATATATGATATCATATTTTTGTATGTGGTTCTTGTATAATTTAATAAAAATTATTTAACCGTTATTCATGAGGTTAACTTACCCTCTAATAAAGAAAATTAAAAGGTAAGGGTTAATTTTACAATCTCTTCATTATCTGAGGTTGTTTATATATAAGTATCTACTGGGAATTATTTATCATCCACATATGTGTTTCTTAAAAATTTACTTCAAAACATTTTTATTGTTTCCTAGAATGTGGGTTAAAGTCATTTATATCCTTTTCTTACTTTTTATAAAAAAATTAAAGGAATCTTTTCATCGTTTTCTGAACAATGTACTTTGTGACCTTTTTGACAAATTAAGGAAAGAATGTTTTTTTAACTTATACGGCGGATGCGGCTATTTTCCACCATTATAACACCTTATAATCTTCCCTTACAATCTTATATGAATATTTTCAAAATAAATGTTTTCTTTTATAATTATGAAACTTTTAAATGATTTCAAAGTAGAAAAATATATTTCTCTCAAATAGTTTTTGGGTTGATTTCATCTATGTAAACATCTTTTGTTGGATTTTATGTTTAATTGAAATTTATTTATTATTATACAATATTCCATATTGTATTGATAGTTTTATGATATTTTGACTATGTATGTTCTATGTTTATGTCATTCACAGTTTATGGTTAAAGTATTAACATTTCTTACGTTAGTTTAATACGAATACTTTTGTTATGTTTCACCCTTTTCATATAAGGAATACATTGGACGTAGTAAGTGATGATCAGGGACCGCTATAGCCCCTTGATGTATTGGTAGGTCTCATGAGACAAACTAGTGTCTTGGAACAATACCTTGAAAAAATTTATATTTAGGGTCTTGGCACGAGGCCTTCACTTTGTGGTTAAGATGCCTGGCATTATGAATTCCATCATTATGAAATTAGCTATTGATATTACATGTGATTATTCAAATTGTGTAATATATATGTTAATAAGTAAATGGTTTTATCTGATTTATATTTTCCATATTATAATGAATTTTATGTTTAAAATGCTAGTGTTTTAGTCTTATACATTGCCTTAATTTTTTATTTTTATTTATGATAGTTTCTGTTATATTTTTATCCTTAATGAGCATCTGAGATCACCCCTTTATTATGTTTTATTCTTTCCATGTTTCAAATAATTATATTATAATTGACCTACAGGAATGGGATAAGTTATATGAGTGTGTTCAAAGGAGACACAATGTTGATTTTTCATTTCATAATGTAATGTGAAACTTATATATGTATCTAGTACTTATAAGGATACTAAATTGATCAGTCTTTAGGGACTTGATCTCTTGTGATCATGCCAATGTTATATAACAATGCAATGACTCTGGGTAACTGGGGTCAGGGCATTACAGGTTTCCCATGTGGTGGTGCTGGTCATGGTCCTGTAAGCCCACAAGGCATGTAGGATCTTGTCCAGCCAAAACTTTTTATCGTTATCTACTAACTTTTGTATTATATTTTATAGGGTCTTATTAAAGGCCTCTATATATATATTAGCTACTTCATGATAGCATGATGAATGATTGGACATGATTTCATACTCTTAATATAGCTTCAATAGTTTTTTGGAGAAAAAAATAGTTTCATTCTCTATAAGTATTATATGAAGCACACCAAACTTAGTGATATTGTATGATTTCATGAATCTAACAATATTCCTTTCCCTAAATTCTATAAGGGGTATATCTTCAGCCCATGTGGAGAAGAATTTGGTTGCAGTAAGAATGTACATTAACTATATGATCGTAGCAGGGGTATATGGTCCCATGAAATCCATTCCCCATAAGGAAAATTTTCAAGAGTAATTGGTTGTATGACACAACTCTGGGGGTTGGTGAATGAAGTTTGCGTGAACCTGGAAGGAATGGCACTTTTTGGTAAATTTGGGGCAGACCTGCGTTTGAGTTTCCCAATTATACCCATGTCTTTATATTTTATGGGAAATAATGAGTACTAACTAGTGTGTTCCATAGGATACAATATGCATTTCTTTCATAATTACAATAGTGTGTTCTCCATAATTAACCTAAGGAGGACCCCATCAAGGATCCATTTGTATAAGACCTTTTGATGATTTGTTCCATAATATAGAATGATGTTAATTTCTAATCTTCATATTTTCTCTCTCTCAACTCTATTTGGTGGGATATCACCCATTTGATCCTAGTCCACAATGGGTTTCATCTAACCAGTGGTAGGATTATACTATTCAGGGATGAGACTAACTTAATTGATCTCCTCTGTACAGTTTTGAATGAAGGCTGAGACCATATGACGATGTGAAATGTTGATGACTATTTCATCCTGCTCTGGATCAGGTAGATATATTGCTACATTTGGTAGGGTGTATTCCTAGGAATTCTATTAAAGTGGGACATGTGTCAATGTTAGATCAAAAGTTAAATCTCCCATTAGATCCCAAACATTCTTTATCATTGGGATTAGCTCTTCTTTTTTGATAGAATAATCATTGTTATCCATATTAATGACTAGTTCCTAATCACCCTTTATCTTCAGGAGAATGACTTATTCCTGAAGTGATGGATCTATTCCTGAAATGAGAACCTAATATTCTTTTTTATTGTTCATGATCTCCTCTAACATTAAGAAGGAGTAATACATTACTACCTTTTTAGAGATATGATCACGACTCTTAGCCCTACTATGTGGAGCTTGGGGTCTTCTATCCTCTTCACTGTTAGTATTCTAGATGCACCATCAAAATGAATTTCCCATATATGGGGGACCTCTTGAATAGATAATGCATATTCATCAGGTAGTTTAGTATCCAATTAATTCATTTCTGTGGAGGGGTGATCAATAGGGAAATTTTCTAATGCCTAACCTTTGACCACTTTCTAAGGCACAAAATAAATGTCAAACTATTTAAGAATGATCATCCATTATGGTAGATATCTGGTCCACATTGGTAAACTAAGGATGTATTTGAGTGGGTTTTTATGAGATACAAAATAGATCTCATGATGTTGGAGGCATTGCATCTGTTTCTGGATTGTAGAGATTAGTTCCAGACTCCTCTTCTTGATATCGGTGTAATGATTATCAGCATAGATCATGGGTCATATAATATAATATAGGATGTTTTCACTACTGGTTCCATTATTTTGTGTGAGGAAGTCACCCAATGATTTCTCTAGGGAAGTCACATACAAAATGGTCAGCCTTCCCTTGATAGAAAGCATCAGCACTAGTGGGCTCAAGAGACATTTATTGAGACTACTGAATGCTTCCGGAAATTTTTTTTCCACTGATATATAATCCCATTTTTCATCAACCTGGTGAAGGGTAATAATTTGTTAGCAAGGTTTTATATGAAGTTATAGATTTATTCTATGTTCCCTTGGATTCCTCTCAACTCTATATGATTTCAAAGAGTTAAAATTCTTAGGATATACTTCATCTTCTCGATTTATACTACGATGTCACAATGGCATATGATGAAGGAGAGAAATTTCCCTAAGATAAAAATAAAAGAACATTTAAAGGGGTTCATTTTTAGGATGTGTTATCATAATTTTTTGAATATATTTTCATGTTCTTATAGTTGGTAGATTTTTGT
Organism: Viscum album; assembly: GCA_963277665.1. Taxonomy (NCBI): domain Eukaryota; kingdom Viridiplantae; phylum Streptophyta; class Magnoliopsida; order Santalales; family Viscaceae; genus Viscum; species Viscum album. The sequence goes on along the minus strand of OY728120.1, from coordinate 1,058,125,944 downwards.
CAAACTTTTACTACCAAGTCATCAAAAAATCATTTGAAAAACTTTCCCATGAAGGGTTCAAAGATACGATGAATGGAACATTGGTATGTAGTGATATAATTATTCAAGAAAAATGGAATTACCTAAGAGAAATACACTCCATTTGTTTATAAAGTGGGTGAATTAATCCTCTTCTTGGGCCATTTGGAACTGATTATTTCCAAAATATCCATCCATGATGGAAAGGGCTTGATATCTAGTAGTTGCATCAATCATGGGTTCTATGATCAGGACTTAGAAATCATCCTTCAGGAAGTGCAGGTTGAGGTCCCTAAAATTAATGAATAATTTTATGTTCCCATTATTCTTCTTAATGAGGATGATATTGTAAAAATAGATGGGATATTGGACCTCTCGAATGAATTTCTCTTTGATGAGATTGTCAACTTTAGCCTCAATTTTGGTAGCATGTGTTTGTTGGATCCTTCTGGTAAACTGTTTATAGCCTTGATGGTATTCTAGTAAGACCAAGTGGTTAGTGTTCACCTTAGGATCTAGGCCAATCATTTTGGTGTAATTTCAGGGAAACAAATCCTATTGATTCTTTAAGATGGTGGTATATACCTCTTGCTCTTCAGAAGACATGGACTCACTAATCAAGATGGGTCATGGGTATTCTTCTATACCCAGATTTATATCTATGCGATCATCAATAGTGAGGGTGATTCCCTCTTCAAACACTGGAGGGGTATCCCTGAAATCATCCTCCTCTTATTCGTCCTCTTCATCTTGTTTCTCATGTTCTTTTGGGGAAGCATGTTTTGGGAAAACATATCCAGAGTTGGGGGAAAGTTGTCATATTGATATTCAAAAGATGAAGAAACTTCCTTTAATCTCGATGATAGTTTGGGATTTCCTCCAAACTCTAGAGAGGAGGGTTGAGTGGTGATATTTCCTCTACCACCTTATTTTTTTGAGGTTGTAATTTCCTGGAGATATGGTGATTAAATGAGGGAATTTTCATCCGATATCTCACCACTATCTAAGGATTCAGCAAACTTTTCAACACTGCTTGACTCAGTGGTCATGACTGATATTAGGTAGATCACTGAGTATTCATCTAATCTTGGACCCATACATTTGATCTAATTGATGGGAAACACATATTCTTATTTTATCTATTTTAAAGGTTTGGTTATGATTATTTACATACCATTCAGAATAGTGAACTAATCAGCACCATCAACTAGGTGTTGATTCACTTTTCCCTAGTAGAATCCAGAATTAATATAATTTGACTCATATGAATCGAACATTGAATTATTGGCATGAAACACATTGATTTTTCCATTAATGTAGTATTTGATGCATTGATGATATGATGAGGGGATTTACATATACTAGTGAAACAAGGGCCTTCCCAGAAAGACGTTTAATGTCGTATTCTTCCAAACCAACAAGAATTATGAGTTGGTTGCGAGGTCACCAAATAGGGAACTGATCTTGATTTATCTCAATGGTTTTTTCTAGATTTATTCATAACCTTACAGGGTTATTGTGGAAGGTGATATTTTATTTTCATCACAACTCAATCGAAAAAGTGTTCATGTTTGAATAATATAAAATCCAGAGACATTATCAATGAAAAAATTTTAGATATCGACACCATTTATCCTACAAAAATATACAAGGTTCTGATGTGTCCCAATATAATGGCATCATTATCTTGATATGTGAAGTAGACAACTGCATGAAATTCCATAGGATCAATCTATATCATATAGACTTTAAAAACAGCTACATCGTCTTCAAACTCTTGAGGGATTAGAAAATCCTCTATGAGTGCTTCACTTAGGTCTTTTGACAAGCACTGGGAATCTAGGATCGATAGCATGTCTGATACTGAGGCTAACTATTTCAAGATGTCTTAATTTTTCTCTAAAGGAAAGTGCTTCCTTGTATTGGGATTCTCATACATAGGAGCTCTAAGGGATTGAGTATTTGATATAGAAGGATCATCCATTATAATAGGAGTTGAAGGTGATTGTGTCCTTGGTGGGTTGAGTCGGGCAGGTTTGTCAGCACACTGATGGTGATCTGACACTTGTTCTTCCTCTGATTGATATCCAAAGTGATAGGGTCAAGATGAATTTTACCTGATGCAGGAGTATTTTTCTAATCTTAGATAACTCACTGAAGGGATCTTTTATGAGTTTCTACAGTATTGTCAGTCCGAGTAGGGGTACGAATAGAAGTCTAGCTTCTGTCGTTTCTACTCCTTCCCTGGAAACCTCAACTCCTACAACCTCTCCATTTGGTTCCCCAATTGGGTGTGGGGGTATGTGTTCATATCCATACAAAACATTAGATAAGGGATATGTTAAATGTGTATCATTAATGAAATAAAAAACCAACTCTTCATCTGATGATGAATTTTTCTAGCTATATATTTTTAAAATTACTATTTGTAGGGGTGGTTCCAATTATTTTATTTCTAATGGAATAAAATTTGAGAGTTTTTAAGTCGACAATAGCCTCGATGTAGGATGAGCCTCTTTCACTTCCTCGTTTTCTTTCCGACCAAATAGTTTTTTAATGGATGGACCTTGGAGGTTTTTGGCACAAATGACTTCGGATCTGTTACAATGGGAGAAGTTGGGGGAATAGTTGGTTGTTTCAAATATAATTAAATAATTAAATGATTTTTAATGATTCTATTCCAATTCATCTAGCTATCAAACCTTTGTTCCCTTTTTCTAAAAACTATTTTCCACTCACCTCCTTCCTTTTGGTAAGTAATAGAAACATATGCCACTTGTGCGAGTGGTCTTCCTAGATTTACTTTTCTAGAATCTACCACTTTCTGCAAAAAATATTTAAAGAAAATTAATTCCATAATAGTGATTCCCAGTATCCGGTAAAAGGGGTAATAATCAGGTCGGTCATCAAGACATACCTGATTGGTCTTTTTCAAATCTGGCAGGAAGAGTAAATAATTGTCTGTAGAAACTATGAATATACATGGACTTTATCATCTCAAAATGAGTAAATTTTATTCCTCCATTACTCAAATTAATTCTTTATGGGTCCCCTCCACTTTCCTTGGAGAGGTGGAATTTATTTTTGACACCCCAGAGGTACTGCATGATATGGATCAAGATTTAGAGCTAAAGCAGGCATGGAGGCTGGATGAAGTGTGAAAGATGCTACCTCCACCTTTCCCATTATTTTCCTTAGTACTGGTTGAGATACTCTGGAATTCATCTTACTCTATTATATGGAGTCTTCCATTCTTTGAGAAATGGAAGAGAAATCATGAAATCCACAATTATATTTCACTAGGATGAGTGGCATTCATAGATTTTCACAAAAGTTATCAACACAAGTATAGATAATATCCTCCTAGAGAAGAGGTAGTTTTAGGTAGTAGGTTAACCCTTTCTATCTAGAAATGTAATTTGGACACTCTTTTCTTATTTTTTTTTTAATTCGATAGGTCACTAACTTTTTTCCTCCACAGTGTTGATATGAACTGAAATAGAAACTACTGATGGAGATTTTCCCATACTTCTATTGATTGAGCTGTAAAAATCTTATACCATACAATGGTTTTCCATTATAGGGTCCACAATAAGCATATCATTTTCAATTATTCTTGTTGCTATGGAGTTCCCATCACAGGATCATAGTGGGGTGAATACTATGACATATGTTGTTTTAGATCTCCTGATCCATTGAATATCGAAAATATAGAGCTCTTGAAATTTGGAGGTGGTAGGGTTTCTCTCACCCAATCAGGGTAAGGTTTCTGCTCCTGCTATATTGGTGCATGTTTCTCTTCTATTTATTACAAACAATCTATTAATAACTCAATGGTGTTAATAATACATTGATGGAAATTTGGTTGAACATGAGCTTGAATAGTTATAGAAATTGGTATAATTTGACATGTTGACTTGGGCATTATTTATGCAAGGTATCTGACTGGGGACATCATTTGAGGGTCTACTTGAAACTGTTCTAGTTGTCTCCTTTATGGAAGTAAATCTTGATCACCTTCCATAATAGAGCCAAGGTAAGTTTGATGGTCCATGAGCGGAGTTAGGAAGATTTCATGGTTTTGTATCTATTCTAGGGATGAATTATTATTGATGTGAAACACCTAGTGGAAGTGTATATTTAGGCTTCATCTAAGGACTATATTCAATAGGAATACCGCCTCAAAGAAACTAAGAATTAAGTATTCTCAACTCTTTCATTTATTCCTCCTATCAAGTGAATATTTCTTCTTGCATAGGGAGATCTTCCTCCTTGAGGGGAGGCATTGGTTTGTATGTGGACTTGCATTTATTCAACTCCTTGTTAAGGATTATTTGAGGAGGAAGTGAGGGATTGATTGATGGAGCACCCAAAATTTTGGTGATTCTCTGGTTCCTAATATGCACACCTTCATTATTAGTGTGGACCATATTTTGAAAGAAACCATCTTCTCATTGTTCTTCTACATTTTCATAATTTTTAGAATTTCCATTAGTATTTAAATCCATGACATTCACTAATTCATAATGTATTTTGGGAATAATACTAGCTATTGAATGATAGGTGGGTTGTTTTCAGTGTTTACTGGGCCTCTCACTTCTTTTTCGAGACCCTCTACAATCATCTTGGTGAAGAGTGATTTAGAGGTAAACTCTGTGTAGTTGGGTTGTACAACTCCCTTCTAAGGGAAATCAGTCATGAGATGGGATGAACATAGGAACCTATCTACTTTTTATCCTCCCTAAATGAAAAAAGATCTATTTTTGTTGAGGGGGTGGTTAAGGAAAAAATTCCCCTAGCTCCACGTGGTGGGGTTTCACCTATTCTCTTATCATTGTTCCTTATCACAAATTTTGCAGTCATATAGGGGAATTTTGTATTAATAATTCCTATAAACCTATGAGTTGGGGATGATCCCATACTTCAGCAATACCTACTACTATAGCTACCAGTTTTATCTTGTGTATCCTTATTTTATTATGATACGGGTGCAATTTTGAGTTTTCATGTGAATTTATTACTTATGAGGACATAATCAGTGGTTGATGATTGGATTACCTTAAACGAGAATCCTACTAAATGTTCTCAATTTCCTAGTTATTGATTTTTTCATTAGCTTCATATTGTTGGGCCAAATTCCTTTTAGATTTACTCAATGACATTTCTTTCTGATTGTGTCATATCTACTAAGCATGATCTTTTCTTAACTATCATGTTGGAATAATGGAATTATAGGATTTCATCTCCAATGGGTTATAATGGATGGAGCATGAGGTGAAATGTAGATATCCTTGCTCCCCCATCCCCAAATGTGAACACTATGTGGGGCATTGACTGTTAGACAACCCAACATAAGAAATTCATTGAGGCATACCGATTGAATATCTTTCTACCACCTCTCTAACCACAGTCGTTGCATAGATGGGAGGGATTCCTAGTCAATTTGACAATGAAGTTCGTACTGTATTTTGATATTGTATGTACACTCATTATAAAGAAACAATTGTTCATTCTAGTGATGTATAGTTTTCCAAATATTTAGATAGGTATTTTTTACAAATTATTTTGACAATACCTTTTGATTTTTTAACAAAGAATTAGTTGGGGGCCAAATCATATTGGGTATATCATCCCTAACCAATTTTATTCTAAAGAGAAAAATATCTTTTTTTTCTTCTCCCAGGGTCACCTCTACTTTATTTGAACAATATAAATGCTTCTTGACTATTTTGTCTTAAGTAGTGGGGCTAGTAGAGGTCTCATTGGCATGGGAACAGTCTAGGGATTTCTCAGGGGAGGAGTATTTCCCTGGGCCATCTCTTAGATGAGAAAGTATTTTAGATTCAATTGATAGGTTATTCAACATATATGATCCCATATTTCCAAGTGCCTATGAATATAGAATCTTTCTTATATTTGACTCGACAAGGGTAGTATGTTCTTGTTGGTATAAAATGTTAATGAAGAGAGGACCTTAGTAGTGAATAACATCACGAAGAGGACAACCATCACAGTTTGATGCCTAACTGTAGGAAGAATTTATATAGTTTATACCCTGATGAGGACTTTCTGGGAGGGAGATAGTAAGGGGAGGAGCTTCTTTATAACATAAGATGTCACTCTGAGGAGGACCTTCACAACATATTCCATAATGGTGAGTACTACCATCACGTATTGAAGCCCAAATATAGGAAGAATTTATGAAATGTATTCTATGTGGAGGTCCTTTAGGGTAGAGGAAAACAAGGGGAGGACATTCATACTGACATAAGTTGTCACTGCGGGGAGGACCTTCGTAGAAAATTCCATAATGGAAAGGACCACCATCATAGCTTGATGCTCGATTGTAGGGAGAATTTATACTATGTATGCCTTGGTCAGGACCTTTAGGGTAGATGACAGTAATGTGAGGACCTTATTACTGACATAAGGTGTCACTATATGGTTAAACTTAGCAGAGAATTATATAATGGAGAGGACTACCATCATATCTTGATTCCTAATTTCAAAGAGAATATCTAAATCATATTCCCCTTATAGGAGATTTGGGGAGGAAAATAGAAAGTATATGACCTTCTTGATTTTTTAGCTTTTGTCCACAAGGAGGGAAACTATGATTCTCATCGGAAGATAATTTATCATAATTCATTATTTTTTTCCATGAAAGAATCATTCATGGTGGGTGCTTGGGGGAGGACCTCTAGATATGTTGTTAACAATGTTTTGTGGAGGAAATTCAAAACTATAATGACCAATTTTGTAATTTGGTAACCAATTAGTAGGATCTTACACCACCACTGATAGATAATTGATGGCCTCAAGAACTATATCTTAAAATATAGTAGGGTTATGAGAATGATCTACATTTTCTAGTTTTCATTGAAATTATTTATATTTAGGCCTTCTCTTGTGGAAAATTGGGTCTGCTAGTTGTAGGTGACAGCCTTTATATGTGAGTTCCTATTTGAGTGGATCTCGTGGTGCTGTAAGGATATGGAGGAAAAATTATACAATTTTGGTTGGGTTATATTCCTACCCTGAAGTGGCCACTGACGTAGACCATTTTCCCCAGTTGTAATGATTATTATTCCCTATCCTATTATACATTCATCAAAGGATATTTTGGACAAACCACTTGGACTAGTGTAAGGGTACAATTTTTTCTTTTGAGTGACCACCACATCATGTGGATGGGTTACCCCATCTGGGGATCCGTGTCACGACCCGTCCTCGAGGCTCGTGTCATGACTACCCCAAGCCCACCTTCCATAGGACAGGGGTTGGCGACTAGCACCAAAGGCGTAATCCTGATAAAAATGGAAGGCATTTCCTTTAAACCTGTAACACACACTATCTAAACACAAGCTGTAGAAGAAAAACGTACTAGAATAGAAAAATAAAAGTGTGATGAAAGTAAGTGGGCCAGTATACAAACCCAATTGAACAACAAGTACAAGTACAAGAAAAAAAGGAAAACAACTCATGGATTGTCCACTGGGGAATCCTACCTGAAGGGTAGGTACAATACTCGAACAACTCATCCCTGTGGTAGGTCCCGTCTAGTCCATCTCCAATCTGCCTCTCGTCCGTCACCCTCAGCCTTGATCACTACTGTCTGTCATCTGCACAGAACACAATAAGGTTCGGGCAAAGCTCGTGCAGGGGTGAGTATAACAATACTCAGTAGGGGACCCCGAGACCCCTGAAGATCTCCCATAATCCACAAAGGGTAAACTACATTAGAAAGATACAATCACAAAGTATCAACCAAACATACTTAGTTATATGCCCATACATATACCTAAGTTATCAAACACAGTCTGGCTCCAACTCTCGAGCCCAAATAAAACCCATTCCACAAAGGAAGTGAAGTTAATCACATAGATGATAATGACTAAAAGACAAGACTCAACTCACACAGGTATACATCTTTCATAGAGAGATGATTAGATGTCGACACTGATTCATCTAAGTTGTCGAACCTACACAGGATACAGGACCAGCTAAGCTGTCGGACCCACACAGGATACAGGACTAGCTACTCTGTCGGACCCACACAGGATACAAGAACAGAGGTCAGAACTGTTGAACCCACAGAGGATCCTGGTACAGTAGTCATCGTTGTCGAACCCACGTAGGATTCCGGTATAATAGTCATCATTATCGAACCCATGTAGGATTTCGGTACAATATTCATTGTTTTTGAACCCACGTAGGATTCCAGTACAATAGTCATCACTGTCGAACCCACATAGGATTTCGGTACAGTATCGTCTCAGTCAGCCCTAGGGTTCCCGTACACATCACGCTCGATTCTGGGAGGGTCTGCTCCTCGAGCCTAGTGTTGATACATCAACTATCACGAAGTCTTTATTTTATGTATCTCGTAGTTTCCTCACATCATAAGGAAACCAACGCGATAGACGGTGCGTCAATCGGACGCCCGATCTGAGAGTTATTGGCATTTCCGTTCTAGGGGCCCAGTTGGATTTATGCTCGATCCAAACCCGGCCATTTTCTAAAATTTTACAAAACTCATTTAGAGTATCGCAAAATGACCACCTCGTCGCAAGGGTCCCAGTGCCGCAGATGGCGCGTCGATCGAATGTGCGGTCTTGGAGTTGCATTTAAGCGAAGACGGGCCCAGCCTGCCAAGCCCAGTGGGCTGGCGGGTTGGCCCGACCCAACTCAGCGGGTCCAACCCAGCTGGGGGTCGGCCTGGCCTGGTGGGTCGCGGTGCACCTGTGGACCTGGCCAACGCTGCGGGCCGGTCCGGTTCGCCCGGCGGCGCCGCCTCCTCCTCTGCCCAGCCGGTCGTAGCCGGCCAGTTCGGCTCAGTGAACACGGCCCGTGTTGCAGGCCGGGGTTCTCCCCATGCAGTGCCTGCGGGCACCGCGGTTCTCCAGCCCGTCCGGAAGGCGGCCTGTCGGTTCGCCCAGTCGAGCAGCCCACAGATGCGGACGGCAGTCCTCCTCCACACGGCGCCTACAGGCGTCGTGGTCTTCCATCCCGGCCGACAGGCGGCCGACCTGTTCTTCCAGTCAAGTGGGTCATGGTCCTCCTCCATGCGGCGCCTACGGGCGGCGCAGTCTTCCAGCGGGCCGGCCAATCGTCTGGCTGGTCGTCCCACTGTCCGGCTCCACGGTGGCCATATCGGCCGGCCGGTACCTCTATTGTGGCACGATGGGGCCGTAGTCCTGCTGCCCTCTGCGGGGCGTGACGGCGTCGCGTTTCTTCATTTGTCGCGGCCCTCCCGGCCGCAGTTCCTCTTTCGCCCGCCACGGTTCTTCTCCGGTGCGGTGCGACGGCACCGCTCCCTTTCAGCTCTGCCTCCGACGTTAACAAAATAAGATTCAATGGAGGGAAGTCAGGCTATGTTTGTTCGGCCCGCGCCCTCCGCGTTAGGTGATATCAATTGGTCATCATCGAACCCAAGTAAATGTTGAAGAATGAGGATATAATTCATGCGTAGAAATAATCCAATTTCCCCTACCTCATATTTTGTCATTGAACATTGACGTATCATGAAAGATGGATGTCGTGGAAGATGGACATCATTCCGTCAATGTCGGAGGGGATGACATTGTCATTCGCGGTGTTCTTTGTGGGCGGTGTCTTCCCATTCTTACCCCGATTGGAAAGGAAGGATATGCGTCGTCGTTCTTCGGTGGAAACTGCGTTCTTCGTCGAGAGGATATTGTTCCTCCAAGGGTTCTCCCAAATCCCACCAATTCTCCCAACAAAGGAAAAATATCCCCACCATAATAATATAACACATATTATTATGCTCACTTAATGAATTCAAAATAATTCAAAATAGAAGATCCAATTAATTAATTGCAAGCTTAGTTAATTAATTGAGAGAGTGAGTTGAAACATTAAGAGGGAAGGTGGAAAGGCTACACCATTAATTTGGGAGCTCAAGAGTTAAAGGGAAGTTCAAGGGGAGTTGAGGGGTTTGATGCTCGTGTGGGCCCCAACACATAATATCCTCCCATGGGAGGTTATGTGGGGTGGGACCCACCTCCAACTTTCCCTTGTAGGATTAACCTCCATTCAAATAATAATGTGTTACCCATTTTTATTTAATTTAAATTTGCATCCCAAGAAATTAACTCCCAATCATGATAAAACACAACTGTGGTAAAGGTATCCTTAAGCGAATATCGGCGTTGCAAGTTCAATGGTGCCCTAGGATTTCAATTCTGATCACCAGTTCAAAAGATATAAAAACCCACATGTACGTTTAATGAACGTACATGAAAAAAACTTCAGAAATTGATTTCAGGCACACCGGGCCTCGGAATCAAGCGCCGTCAGAAACTGTGAACTCGTAAAATTCCCATGTATTTAAGAAAAAAAATTCACAGGATTTTAGGGTCTTTAAATTCTCCCCACCTCAGGATTCTACATCCCCATAAACTACAACACACAATAAGGGAGAAAATGGGGGTACTGAGCACACATCTGGGCCTCCCGCTCCCAGGTGCTCTCCTGGAGGTTCCTGTGCTACCATTGAACACGCACCATAGGAATTGACCATCCATACAGGACCCTCTTTTTTAGATCCTTAATCACCACTAGAACCTCCGTGAATTTTTCCCTGTCATCGATGTCCATCTCCCCAAGGTCGATGATGTGGGACGGGTCATGCACGTATCTCCTCAACTGAGATATGTGGAAGACATCGTGTACCCGGTGCAACTGAGGTGGAAGAGCCAGGTGGTATGCCACCTCGCCTACTCTACTGAGGACCTGGAACGATCTGATGAATCATTGAGATAACTTGTCGCCTCTTCCAAATCTCCGTAGACCTCATTGAGGTGAGACCCGTAGGAAGACATGGTCGCCATCCTCGAACTCCAGTGGTCTCCATATCCTATTAGCATAGGACTTCTGCCTGCTCTGTGTAGTCTTCATCTGTTCCTAGATAATCTGCACCTTCTTTGTCATAGCCTGCACCATCTCTGGTCCTTCAAGTGCTAACTCCACTTGGTCAGTCCAACACAGAGTCGATCTGCAAGGTCGGCTATAAAGTGCCTCGTAAGGTGTCATCCCGATGGTAGAGTGGTAACTATTGTTATACAGAAACTCTACCAAGGTCACGTGATCCTCCCAGCTACGACCAAAGTTGAGGACGCATGCATGGAGAATTTCCTCAAGAGTCTGAATGGTCCTCTCAGTCTAGCCATCCGTCTGAGGATGGAAGGTGGTGCTCAAGAGAAGGTGCGTCCCTAAAGCCTCCTACAACCCCTTCCATAATCGGTAAGTAAAATGGGCATCTTGGTCAGAGACGATCGTCGATGGCACACCATGAAGACGTACAATCTCCAGTACGTAGAGGAGTCTCAATCTCTCTACTAATCTCTACTCTCTGATAGGTAGGAAGTGGGCCAACTTGGTGTGTCAGTCTATGATCACCAAGAGAGAGTCAGGTACTCTGGATGTACATGGAATCCCCTTCATGAAATATATGGATATCTCATCCATGGACCTCTAAGGGATAAACCAAGCCTGATGAAACCCGGTGCTCTGCCTTCACTTGCTGAAAAGTGAGGCATCGTGAGACAAACTCTGCAACTGTCTTCTTCATGCCTGGCCACCAGTGTTGTCGTTTGAGGTCCTAATACATCTTCGTCACTCCTAGATGTACCGCTAGAGGGGAAGTGTGTAACTCCCTCAACACTTCATCCTGAAGTGCAATTGATACCATGGTCCGTCCTCTAAAGAGGATGACGTGATCCCCACATTCAGAAAACCCATCAGGTGTCTGCCCTAAGGATATCTGAGCATGTCGCGTCTCACAGTCAACATCCCCACGCTTTTCCTCTCTGACTCGCTGAAGAAGTGGAGGAGTGATTGTGAGAGACTGCAGAAATGCTGCTCCATATCTATCCATAAAGGATATCTGCAACGCGTCCAACTGCTCTGTCACCTCTCCTAGAAGATGAATGCCTAATCTCTTGCTGAGAGCATCTACTACAACATTCCCCTTTCCAGGAGTATAGACTATCTCGAAGTCATAGTCCTAGAGGAACTCGATCCATCATCATTGTCTCAGGTTCGGGTCCTTCTACGAGAAGATGTACCTGAGACTTTGGTGGTCAGAGTAGACTGTAAAGCATTCACCCATAAGATAGTGCCGCCACATATTCAAGGAGAAGACCACTACTGCTAACTCCAGGTCATGGGTAATGTAGTTCTGCTCGTGCTATCTCAACTACCGAGAACCATACGTGATCACTGCTCACTCCTGCATCAGGACACACCCAAGTCTGGTCCCTGATGCGTCGTAGTAAACTATGTTCCCTATGCCTTCATCTGGAAGCCTCAAGATTGGGGCACTAGTCAGCCTCTACCTTAACTCCTGAAATCTCTGCTGGCATCTCTCCGACCATACGGAGGGCTTCCACTTCTTTGCCAAAGCTTATAGTGGTGCTGCAAATCTGGATAATTCTGTCACAAAGGTAAGTATGGCCGACTCATGAGTGATCGGCCGCACCCTCTTATGCATGATTCCATCCTGTGCTACCTAGGTTTTCCTTTTTGACGACCAAGGAAAACCCCATCCCAACATTGTAGATAAACCACAACATTTTTTCCTAATACAGTCATTATGTGTATGAAATGTGGTTTCCCAATCCATACCCAAACTAACATCGTAAGGCCTCGACACTTCCACCAAGAGGTTCCAACTGAAACTCTCACCTCAAGGGTCAGATCACACCATCGGCGTAAGTGTGGTTATCGAGTCTCCTCTCAAAGGTATCTCTAGATATGAGGGTCAAGTCAACAGATTAACCGGAAACTCTAGGTCTAGGACAAGATTCGTTGAAGGAAGGAATGATTGGTACCTTTTTCTATTGATACGATGGCTATTAGTAGACACAGACCGTACCTCAAATCATTCCTAGAGCCCTTGGGTCACACTCCTTGACCGCATGCAGCTACTCTCTTCCCCTTCCCTCCAACTCCCTGAGCCTAGCGGGGACTACAAAGGCTGGTGGTTGTAACATGTCGAATTTTTTATCAACTCATGCTGCTCTCTTAGCTATACTTCCACATCTGTTTCCCTACAGATTCATCTATCCTTAACACTTCCTCTTCTCGAAACATTTTACACACTCAAGTCTCTGAGACTGGAGCTAGTTTCATGCTTTCCAACTGCTAACATTCACTAGTTGTATCAGCTCATCCAATGAAAATTCAACCACAAAGGTTCTCTCTAGAACCCTAACATAAGTAGGAATGCATAGAGGAAAATATTATTTCTTGGATATCCTTAAACACACCTTGCTCAGAGGTCCGAGTTCTAAAGCACTGATCGTATAATATTCATCGAGTACTAGGAAATATCGGTATTCCTTGATGAATACTTAGCTACCGACACGTCGTCCTTCCGAAGCTATATAAGATCTAGTAAACTCTCATCCATATCCTCAAGCCAGTCCTTAGCTTCCAGTGAGTTGGGCTCACCTTGGAACCTGAGGGGTATCTGATGCTGAAACACGTGTAAGGAACTAAGCCTACAAGTGTCCTCTACCAGTACTATCGGTTGCAACTGCTGACCAATAGGCAGTGATATAGCTGACACACTACCTGAAGGTACTATCTCGGGTAATGGTCCATGTACCGAGGCCTCATCACTATGCAGACCATCCTCATGGTCACTCACTGAAAAATTCTAGTAGTTAATATCACCATATGTTCTACTAGTGTCTCAACTAGGTGGGAAAACTCTAGCAATCGCCTCCAGCTAGCCCTCAGCTACGTGGGAATCTGTCTCGCCTCGAAACCTCTGAGGCCTCTACTATTGGAACTCGTAAAACTCACTCAGTCGGCATGCACCGTCTGCCAATGTGACTGGTGGTATCTTCTGCCCAACGGGTGGTGGGGCTGTTGGTACACCACCCGAAGGTGCCAACGTAGAAAGAGGTCCCTAAAACAGAGCCTCGTCGCTCGGTGGGTCGTCATCGTGTACTCTTCAGAAACCCCAGCTGGTTGTCTACGCAGCGGCATCCTGATAAGGAACAGGTGAGCCACGGTCAACAAGTTATACCTGGTGAGCTGACTCAAAGAGTTCACAAAGAAAACTCTTGAAAACACACTCGTAATCAATGTTTTCGTGCACTGAGTCGGAGATCATAAGTCAGAGTCCTAGTGTATGGATATGTCGGTCTTCGCACCAACACCAGTTTCCCTAAACTGATAACCACACCCAAAACACTTAACACTATTGTCGTTAAAAGAATCAGAGTCCAAGTTTTGCGGTAGAACCGACTCCTCTAATACCAATTTTTCACGACCCATCCTCAGGGCCCGTGCCGTGAGTACCCCAAGACCGCCTTCCATAGGCCAGGGGCTGGTGACTAGAACCAAAGGCGTAGTCCTAATAAAAAGGGAAGGCATTGCCTTTAAACATGTAACACACACTGTCTGAACACAAGTTGTAGAAGCAACAAGTACTAGAATAGAAAAGAAAAGTGTAATGAAAGTAAGTGGTCCAGTATTCAAACCCAACTATACAACAAGTAAAAGCACAAGAAAAAATTAAAACAGCTCCTGGATCATCCACCAGGGAATCCTACCTGAAGGGTAGGTACAGTACTCGAACAACTCGTCCCTACGGTACATCCCATCTAGTCCAGCTCTAATCAGCCTCCCATTTGTCACCCTTAGCCTTGATCACTGTTTCCCGTCATCTGCACAGAACACAGCAAGGTGCAGGCGAAGCCCGTGTAGGGGTGAGTATAACAATACTCATTAGGGGACCCTGAGACCCCTGAAGGTCTCCCAGAATCCACAAAGGATAAACCATAGTAGAAAGATACAATCACGAAGTATCAACTAACCCTACTTAGTTATATGCCCATACATATACCTAAGTTATCAAACACATTCCGGCTCCAACTCTCAATCCCAAACACAACCCAGTCCACAAATTAAGTAAATTCAATCACATCGATGATAATGATTGAAAGAAAAGACTCGGCTCACACAGGTATACATCTTTCGTAGAGAGATGATCAGATGTATTCACTAATTCATATAAGTTTTCAGACCCACACAGGATACAGGACCAGCTAAGCTGTTAGACCTACATAGGATATAAGACTAGTTATTCTGTCAGACCCGCACAGGATACAGGAATAGAAGTCAGAATTGTTGGACCCAGAGAGGATCTCGGTACAGTAGTCATCGTTGTCGAACCCACGTAGGATTTCGGTACAATATTCATCGTTGTAGAACCCACGTAGGATTCTAGTACAATATTCATCATTGTCGAACCCACGTAGGATTCTGGTACAATAGTCATCGTTGTTGAACCCAAGTAGGATTTTGGAACAGTATCATCTTAGTCAGCTCTAGGGTTCTCGCACACAGCACGCTCGATTCTGGGAGGGTCCGCTCCTCGAGCCAAGTGTCAATACATCAACTATCATGAATTCTTGAGTTGAATTATCTCATATCTCTATCTCATCATAAGGAACCCAACGCGACAAACGGCGCGTCAATCGGACACTCGTTCTGAGAGTTATTGGCATTTCTGTTCTAGGGGCCCGGTTGGATTTACTCTCGATCCAAACCCGTTTGTTTTCTAAAATTGTCCAAAACTCACTTATAGTATCGCAAAAGGATCACCTCGTCGCAAGGGTCCTAGTGCCGCAGACGGCGCGTTGATCGGACGCACGATCTAAAAGTTATTCGCATTTAAGCGAAGACGGGCTCGGCCGGTCAAGCCCAGTGGGCTGGCGGTTCGCCCAACCCAGCTCGGCGGGTCCGACCCGGATGGGGGGTTGACCCGGCCCAGTGGGGTGCGGCCCACCTGCGAACCCGGCCATGCGGCGGGCCAGTCTGGTTCGCCCAGCGACGCCGCCTCCTCCTCTGCACGGCCGGCCGTAGCCGGCCAGTTCGGCCCGGCACACGTAGCCCACATTGCGGGCCGCGTTTCTCCCCACGCGGTGCCTGCGGGCACCACGGTTCTCTAGCTCGGCTGGTTCTCCCAGCCGAGCGGCCTGCGGACGCGGGCCGCAGTCCTCCTCCACGTGTCGTGGTCTTCCAGCCCGGCTGGCAGGTGGCCGTCTGGTTCTTTCAGCCGAGCAACCCGTGGATGCGGGCGGCGGTCCTCCTCCACGTGGCGCCTACGGGTGTCGTGGTCTTCTAGCGGGCCAGTCGGTCGTCTCGCTGTCCGGCTCCACGGTGGCCATCTCGGTCGGCCGCCTCCGTACCTCTATTGTGGCGCGACGGCGCCGCGGTCCTGCTGCCCTCTGCCTGGCGCGACGACGCCGTGTTTCTTCATCCGTCACGGCCCTCCCAACCGTGGTTCCTCTTTCGTCCGCCGCGGTTCTTCTCCGACGCGGTGCGATGGCACCGCGCCCTTTCAGCTCTTCCTCCGACGTTAACCAAATAAGATTCAACAGAGGGACGTCGGACCGTGTTTGTTCAGCCTGTGCCCTCCGCATTAGGTGATATCAATTGGTCACTGTCAAACCCAAGTAAACGTCGAAGAACAAGGATATAATTCATGCATAGAAATAATCCAATTTCCCCCCACCTCGTATTTTTTTCATTGAAAGTTGGCATGTCGCGGAAGAGGGACATCACGGAAGACAGATGTCATTCTGTCAACGTCGGAGGGGATGACGTTGTCGTTGGCAACATTCATTGCGATTGGCGTCTTCCCTTTCTTTCCCCGATTGGAAGGGAAGGAGATGTGTCATCGTTATTCGGTGGAAACAACGTTCTTCATTGAGAGGATATTGTTCCTCCAAGGGTTCTCTCAAATCCCACCAATTCTCCCAACAAAGGAAAAATATCCCCACCATAATAATATAACACATATTATTATGCTCACTTAATTAATTCAAAATAATTCAAAATATAAGAGCCAATTATTTAATTGCAAGCTTTGTTAATTAATTGAGAGAGAGAGTTATCACATTAAGAGGGAAGGTGTAAAGGCTCCACCATTAATTTGGGAGCTCAATAGTTAAAGGGAAGTTCAAGGGGAGTTGAGGGGTTTGATGCTCGTGTGGGCCCCAACACATAATATCCTCCCATGGGAGGTTATGTGGAGTGGGCCCCACCTCCAACTTCCCCTTGGAGGATTTAACGTCCATTCAAATAAAAATTTGTTACACCTTTTTTTTTAATTTAAATTAGTATCCCAAGAAATTAACTCCCAATCATGATAAAACGCAACTGTGATAAAGGTCTCCTTAAGTGAGTACCGGTGCTGCGAGTTCAACAGTGCCCTCGGATTTCAATTCCGATCAATGGTTCAAAAGATATAAAAACCTGCACGTACGTTTACTAAACGTACCCAAATAAAACTTCAGAAATTGATTCTGGGCACACCAGTCCTTGGAATCAAGTGCCGTCAGAAACTACGGACTCGTAAAATTCCCATGTATTTAAGAAAAAAATTTCCAAAGGATTTCCAGTTCTTTACAATGTGTAGTTGTGGGAATTACTCCATTCTATGTCTACAGATGAGCTTACATCTTGGAAAAGTTATAGTATATAGTTAGGAATTGATATCCAATCCTCTATCATTACTAAGATATTTTAAGAGACATCCTTGGTGAGAACAAGAATATATTTTTATCTTGGTGTTAGAGAAGAAATATTTTCTTGCTCTAGTCCTCCATTTCCTACTAGTAAGTACTGACAATCTTCTTATCCATGGGTAGAGATATGGTTCTACTAGTGATTTACAACTGGGATAAACCAGCTTCTTTCTCCAATTTCCACCATATTTACATGGTGGTTTTTTTATGAATCTGTATGGATTTTTTTATTCTTGTATTTAGTTCCCATCATATCTGACTAAAGGACAATATATTGGTGGTTAGGGATTTTTATCTTCTCATAACCTGCCACTATATTTTACTGATAGGCTTCACACATGCAAGAATACATTTGTGTTTTATCGTTTGAAGTTGTATTTGAATGATGATATTCTTGTGTTTTGGAAGAGATATGCATCTACATGTAGCTTTACGCCCTATTTTTATGGTGGTATTGGTGTTTATTAAAAGGAATTTGAATCAAGTCATGGTTGGTTTCCACGATATTGGAGGATGTGTTTGATATGCGTTGGCAGGGATATGTGTTTGCCTATAATTTTCCTCCATATTTTACTAAAGAGCTTCTTATGAGGGAGAAAGAATATACATCTACCCATAGTGTGCCACCATATTTTCATGATAGGATTCTTAAATGGGAATTAGGATTATAGAATTTTATTGATTTTTTGATCATCTCCCTTTGAGATCCTCCCTAGGGACCTGGGTCTGTTTGACTTTAGTGGGGGTCAATGTGGTAGTATCATTTTCATGTTGATGATGTCGGCCCATACAATATTGGTCGAACTGATTTCTAGAAGGGTCCCTTGGGAGGGACCCATGTGATTTTGGGATGAAGTCATTAGTGATGAATTCATAAACCTCCCTAATGTAAGGGAGGAACTTATTATCAAGTTTTAGGTATAGGCTCCTGAAATGGTTGGAGATGACTAGTGGGGTTGTCTGGTTCTATACCTTAAACCATTATTCAGTGGATGGTTGGTGGGGATTCATCGACTGGAGGGCCTACCTAGCTACCTAAAGGGTTGAAAGAGTACCATTATAGGGGTACTCTCCAACCAATGTATCTTCCACCCAATGTTAATGACGTTGGGTGGGCCATGGAGTCCTCTGTTTGGTCAAGGACCCAGCCGCATGTGTAGTAGTTGTTGCACATGTTCACAAAAGCAACTGAGATTCCATTAGATTAAAGAGAGTTTTGGAAAATAGTGCAAGTAATATATGTGACAAATGTATAGAAAAAACATCATCAAATTGGCATCTCATGACCACATTCATAATTGATGGCCTCACTCAAACCTCTCAATTTTGGATGAGAAAGGGTCTAGATGTAGATAACACCACCACCTTGGATAAGGATTCATGTCATGTTCACCATTTTGTTTCTGATGAGAGGCTACATCGCCCGATTATTGGTTTTGATGGTTTAAATTGTTTCAAACCACTAAAATAGAGTACAACTTATTCAAATAGTATCCAACGAGTTTTTTCATAGATTTAGAAATGCCAAACGTCTCTTATATCCTTGAGGACTCATGGGCCTGCTTTCCAAAGGAAGGTTTTTGTTGGGGAACATGGCCAAAAATACTTAAGAACTCACAATGGTCGAGAATATAGGATGTTGGTCTCATCACACCCTTTTGGGGGAAATTATTTCCTATTATAGGACTCTCTTATTGATTTAAGATATGGTTGTGAATCCTTTATTCATTACCAAGTATGTATACATGGATTACACTGAATTAATGATCCATTATGAATTAGCATGGGTTTGGAATCATCTATATTTATCTAATTTTCTCCATTGACATATCCCTTTTATTGATAAATTTGAGATTCCATGTGTAGGATCGAAATAGTGATGTAGATGCTCAATTACAAGAGGGGGGTGAATTGTATACTTTAAAAATTCCTTTGAAACCTTTTAAAGTTAGTTACGAATAACTATGTTTTCCTTAAGCAAAGGAAAGTACTAAGTTTAACAAAGTTAAACTAAGCAAATTCACAACACCTCTAACACCAAATGAAAACTTGGAAAGAGATTCTGAAAGTAGGTTCTGGAAATATGGTTCCGGAAATTGAAACTTAATAAAAGATTACAATATGAGATTATACCTTAAAGCATATAGAATCTAAATGAAACAGAGTACAAGTAAGTAAGTATAATAAAGTTATAATTTCCTTACAATACAAAATGCAGCGGAATATAAACACGTAGTAGAACTAAAAGTAACAAGATATAAGTCTTTTAACCCAAAGAGAAGGGTATCCAACAACCTTGGATAAAGGTCCCTTGATTTATAATTTCATGCAACTCTGTCTTACCCACACCAGGGTAAGCCCTTGATACGAAGATCGGAGTCTCTGTCTTGCTATCCCTGCAAGCCCTCAACTTCAAGGTAGTTGGCAACCTCTGTCTTCCTCAGCAAGGAAGCCCTTGAACTTCAAGGTAGTCGGCACCTCTACCTTCCTATCCCCAGAAGCCCTCGAATGTAATCACTAACATTCAGAGTCGCACGAAGCTTTGAGATTTAATAAGAGCCTCTCTCCCTAGAAATCACTTAAAGCATGTAATCACATGAGTAGAAGATCAGTGAGCCGTTCAGCTCTTCAGCCCTGAGCTCTTTCAAATGAGCTCCTATTTATAGGCAAATTTCCAACGGTCAACTCCCTCATCCAACGGTCATATTTTCCATGAAATTCGGAGGGACCTGTACAAGTGTAACTTAGCCAACGGTTAGTTTATAACAGAATAGATGACATCGTTTTATAACAAAACAAGTATAACAGAATGTACGACACCGTTTAAAATCTAACTCAAAAGTTCGGAGTGAATGTTCGGAGTGTAAACAAAAATAATTTTTCGGAGTCTAAATAAATACGGAGTGTATAAAACAAAGATGATCAGATTCTGTTTAATAGGTGAATTCGGAATGAGAATTCGGAATGAGAATTCATCATCAGAATTCGTTATGAGAATTCATCATCAGAATTCGTAATGAGAATTTTTCATCAGAATTCGTAATTAGAATTCTTCATCAGAATTCGTAATGAGAATTCCTCATCAGAATTCATAATGATAATTCGCCATCAGAATTCGTAATGAGAATTCATCATCAGAATTCGTAATGAGAATTCCTCATCAGAATTCGTAATGAGAATTCATCATCAGAATTCGTAATGAGAATTCATCATCAGAATTCGTAATGATAATTCATCATCAGAATTCGTAATGAGAATTCCTCATCAGAATTCATAATGAGAATTCCTCATCAGAATTGGTAATGAGAATTCCTCATCAGAATTGGTAATGAGAATTCCTCATCAGAATTCGTAATGAGAATTCATCATCAGAATTCGTAATGAGAATTCCTCATCAGAATTCATAATGAGAATTCCTCATCAGAATTCGTAATGAGAATTCTTCATCAGAAATCGTAATGAGAATTCTTCATCAGAATTCGTAATGAGAATTTTTCATCGGAATTCATAATGAGAATTCGTTGTCGAACTTCATAAGGATTTGTATCCTGAATCTGGAGAAAAAATGTATCCGGAATTCGGAATGAAACTTTATCACAGTTCTCATTCTGGATTTCGGAGTGAAACTTTATCACAGTTCTTATCCAGAATTCGGATCCTAAAACAGAATACTTCATATCAAAGTTTCAAGCAATTCATATAAAGTAGAAATGAATCCTAATCTCATACTTAAGAAAAATCTGGGTGAAAATATGATAAGAATAATTTTTCTTACAAAAGAGATTTTCCTTATAAAAGAAATTTTTCTTATAAAAGCAATTTTCCTTATAAAAGAAATTTTCCTTATAAAAGCAATTTTACTTACAAAAGAAATTTTCCTTATAAAAGCAATTTTCCTTATAAAAGCAATTTTCCTTAAGATAAGGTGTTTGTGATTTTCAAAACAAGAAGGAATGGAAAAGTCATAAGGAAAACCTTATTGACTCAACAATCTCCCCCTTTTTGGAAAGCACAAACATCCTTATGAAAAAGAAATTCTAAGAAGAAAGAAAAACATGAAGGCTTATCTCCCTTTGCTTTAATGATATTGATGAATACGAATAACTCCCCCTTAGGTTTCGAAACTCTAAGGATCGTATTCAGGTTTCCGGAGTGACATTTCATTACGAAAAAGAAAGTCTTCTTTAATGAAAAACTCCCCCTTAAACAAACTCTTATTAGAGTTCTTTTTCCTTAGGGATCTTTTCCTTCTCCCCCTTTGATAAACTCTTATTAGAGTTCTTTTTCCTTCTCCCCCTTTGTGATTTTCAAAAAGAATTCGAGGGAATGGAAAATATTAAAAAGTACCTGAAACATTAGTAGCAACAACAAAAGGAACGACAAGCACAAATTTCATTAAGTTTGAAATCTCGGAAACAAAAAAAAAATACAACAAAAGATCGGATCTGTCTATTTGGGATCTTTCTCCTTCGCTATGAGACCCTTTAGAATAGTCTTGATCTTCTTCAAGTCTTTATGATCTTATTCAGCTTGCTTCTCTAGGACCACTATTCTTATAGATTGAGATTCAATATTTTCTTCCTGAGCTTTGATCTTTTCTTCCTGAGCCTTCATCCTTTGTTCAAACTCAATCCGATGATCCCTTTCAAACTTCCAGTTTTGAGAGACAGAATTAAGCTTCCCATTCAGATCTCTGATTTCTTGAATCCAAAAGTTCTTTTCATCTGTCATCTTCTCTTCAAAGGAAGAAGTCAGCTCATTTATCTTCCTGTCCTCAGTCTCAAAAGCATCCTTGAAATTGTCTTGGAATTCATCAAAGAGTCTCATCTCTTCTACAGTCTTCCTCGACCATTTTGTCATCCTCTTGCAAGATTTTCTATGGGCTTCGTAGCCAACAAAAAATGTTTTGAACTGAGCCTCAATCTCAATGCACTTGTCCATAACCATAGATACAGAGTCTGATTTCTGATTCAAAGCATGTTGGAGCATCTGACATCTTGAGTCAATACTTGAGAAGCTCGGAATGGTTCCCACCAACTTCTTTAAAGACTTAACAACAAAGTCATGCCCCACCGAAGATGACTCCGAATCCGAGACTCTGTTTGGAGAATTTTCTTCTTCAATAAGGTCAAGATTTCTCTTTGAATAACTACCAACTTCTTTTCTCTTCCTCACTTCTGAGCTTGGATTATTAGCAAGAATTTTCTTTCCCTTGTCTTTTTTCGGAATAGAATCCTACTCCGGAGTTCTCTTCTCACTATCAGAAACATGGACAACAATGTCTTCCTCATCATCAAATTTCTGAGCACCAACCTCTATATTCTCCATTTGAGCAATATCTAGTAGAAGTTGTTCTTCCTCTCCATGAAAAGCTACTTCTTCTTCTCCTTTCTCTTCTTCCATTGCTGGAGTAACTAGCTTCGAAGATTCATCTTCTGAAGTTCGGAGCGATAAGTATTCCTAAGTTGTCCCTTTATAACCATCTACTTGATTCAACACATCTTCGGTTTCACCACTTCCTTCAGCAACATCTTCTTCTTCTTCCACTTTCTCAATTTGCTCTACTTCCTCAGCAGTCTTAGCAACAGCTTCTTCCGGAGCAACGGAATTTCTTCCTTGAGTCTCAAGAAGAGATTCTAATGAGAAAGATCTCGGAACAGGAATATTTGCAGAAACCATCTCATTTAATTTCAACAAACCATGAGCTACCTCAGCCTCAGACATCTTCTTCTTGAGCTTCTTTTCTTTTTCTTGTTTTTCTAGCTCATCCGCAGTTTTCTCCTTCAAAGCCTTAGCCTCTTCAGGGTCCAAGACGAACTGAGGCTCCCCTTGCACTCTCTTCTCTTTCATCTCCCTCCATTTAGCAACTACCTCATCTGGGTAAGCTTTCTTCTTCTTTGGTTTTGGAGGTGCGGAATGAACTTCCTTAGACTTGGGATTCTCTGCTTCTACTTCCACTTCTTTCACCTTTCTATTCCTTACTAGCTTAGAGGATTCCAGATCAGCAACTTTCGGAACTGCTTCTCCTTGAGCATGTAGATCAATAAACTGTCCAGACTCCTTGTCAAAAGCTACATCCATTCTTTTAAGAGTACCATCATTCACCAGCATAATCTTACAAACTCTTGGATTAGACTTACAAGCCTCCTTGAAAGACTCAAGGCACCGAACTATCAACTTCGAGAGGATTGCTGGATACATAATAATCTGAGCTCTCATATTTCCTTTCTTCAAATTCTCAAGAGTGATAAGAATGTGCTTCATCAAGTTAAACTTCCTCAGATTTATCAGAAAATCTAGGATGTAGATATCACTCTTCTTCAAGCTATCTTTGTCACCCTTCCTCGGTACGATAAGACTTTGTACCTATAACTCCAGAATCCGGAAATTTGTAGATAAACTAGCAATATTCGGAGCCTTGTCATCAGCCAGTCCGAGAGTTTCTAAGGCTTTTTCCTTGTGGAAGCTACCCTTAGAATCCGGAAACACATGGGAAATAAACTCGGCTTCTCCTTCATTATTTAGCCCTACCAAGCTGGCTGCCTTGGCATATGAAAGATTATAAGTCTTACCATAAGACTTAAAAGACAATTTCTCCTTACCATCTTTATTAAGAAATGAAACTGTTTCATAGAATTCAACAAGTAAGTTTGAATACACTTCATCTTGGTTCCCGGGTTTTGACACCGCAACATCTTCCCAACCATTTAGCTTGATATTATTAGAAATAAGAGAATTGTACTTGTTGAAGAAATCCGGATGAACCAGCCTCTCTCTATACACTAACCACTTTGAAATCGGCTTAGAGGAAGACATGTCTTGCGAAGCTACTTCCACAGACATTCGGATCTGAAGACCTTTGAGAAGTTCGGAATGGAGAAAGTTGAAGTTCGGAACGGACTTAAAACAGAGGGGCAGAGCTTCGGGACACGAGAGCTTGAAAAAATATGTGGGACAACTATTTGGGTCCCCTTTATATAGGAAATTAGATGATGGTTCAACTTCCACGATTGATCGAACGGTTGTGATAAGCTGAGATCAGATCTGACGGTCGAAAATCAATTCTCTTGAATCTGCTCTTTTGAGGTTTTTATTAAACAAAGAATTTAAGAAAATTATAATCCGAAAAAAAAATATAAGAAAATGCCAGCAAGTAAAATATGACTACGAAAACTTGGGTAAGGAAATCATACCTTTCGGATTGGCTTAAGAGGATTAATCGTAATGGGTAATATTCTTTCAAAAACAACAAAAAAACTTTACTATGAAAAACAGACTCAGTACGGAAAACTCAGTACGAAAAACAAACTCAGTACGAAAAACAAACTCAGTACGGAAAACGCAGTACGAAAATTTCATTACAAAATTTGAAAACGAAAGACTTATTATGAAAGATTCGGTACGAAAATTTAGTTATGAAAATATAAGTACGAAATTTTCCATTCCGGAAGTTTTTAATACGAAAATTTCTATTTCAGAAGTAATCTGTACGAAAATTTCCATTCTAGAAAATTTTAGTTTCGGAAATTCCATTCCGGAATTTTGGTTATGAAAAGTATGAAAACAAATTTTGAAAAACTTTGTTAATCTAACAATCATATGTACTCCCCCTATGAAAAGGAGTTTATTGCTATAAGGAGAATTTTTCAACAGAAAGTTAATTTAGGAGTATTACCTTACATTTATCATTCCTAACTTCTATTTAATGTATTCAAATCTATCAGAAGGAAAAGATTTTGTGAAAATATCAGCAAGTTGATCTTGTTTTCTGATAAACTGAAGAATGATATCTCCTTTAAGTGTGTGATCCCTAAGAAATTGATGCCTAATATCTATGTGTTTTTCACGGGAGTGATGTGCAGGGTTCTTACTGAGGGCAATGGCACTTGGGTTATCACACAAAATTTGAGTTTTAGTAAAACTCAAGCCATATTCTGTGAGTGTGTGTTGCATCCACAACACTTGATCACAACAACTTCCAGCTGCTACATATTCATCTTCAGTAGTGGAGAGTGCTACAGAATGTTGTTTCTTGCAGGACCAAGAAACTAATGAATCTCCTAAGAAATGATAAGTTCTGGATGTACTTTTTCTATCCATTCTACATCCACCAAAGTCAGTATCATAAAAGCTTTTTAGAACAAAATCATTTCCAGAAGTATAAAATAATCCTAGATCCATGGTTCCCTTAAGGTAGCAAAAAATTCTTTTTACTTCCTTCAAGTGAGATTCCTTAGGATTGGATTGATATCTTGCACATAAGCATAGTGAGAACATTAAGTCTGGTCGACTAGCTATTAAGTAAAGTAAACTTCCTATCATACTTCTAAAAGATGTTTGATCTACTGGTTTCCCAGCTTCATCAAGATCTAAAGAGTTTGAGGTACCAATGGGAGTACTTATACTCTTAGTGTTATCATAACCATACTTTTTGAGAAGATCTTTAGTATACTTATGTTAAGATATGTAGGTTCCTTCTGGTTTTTGAGAAATTTTAAAACCAAGGAAAAATGTTAACTCACCCATCATACTCATTTCAAACTCAGATTTCATTAGACTTGCAAAAGAGTCGGTCAAAGATTGCTGAGTTGATCCAAATATGATGTCATCAACATAAATTTGAACAATCAAAACATTATTCTTATCTTTCTTTATAAAAAGAGTTGGATCTGTATTTCCCTTAACATAGTTATTTTGAAGCAAAAATCCAGTGAGTCTATCATACCATGCTCGTGGGGCTTGTTTAAGGCCATACAAAGCTTTGGTAAGTCTAAAAACATGATCAGGATGTTTTGTATCTTCAAAGCCAAGAGGTTGTTCAACAAAAACTTCCTTTTGAACATAACCGTTAAGAAAAGCACATTTCACATCCATTTGAAAAAGTTTGAAATTAAAGAATGCTGCAAAAGCAAGTAGAATACGGATAGATTCAAGTCTAGCTACCGGGGCATAGGTTTCTTCATTGTCTATTCCCTCTTGCTGATTATAGCCTTTAGCAACAAGTCTAGCTTTATTTCTAACTATGACTCCATTTTCATCACATTTATTTCTGAAAACCCATTTTACTCCAATAACAGAAGTTTCCTTAGGTCTTTCAACCAAGGTCCAGACTTTATTCCTTTTGAATTCATTTAGTTCATCTTGCATGGCTTTGATCCAATCATCATCACCTAAAGCTTCATCAGTGCTTTTTGGTTCTAATTGGGAAAGAAATGCTAGATTTTCTACTTCATTTCTTAAGGAACTTCTAGTCCTTATAGGTTGATTTACATCACCAATGATACTATCGCTGGGATGATTCTTAAGAAACACCTGATTTGGGTTTTGTAAAACCTGTTCATCAACATAGGGTAGAAAGTCTTCTGGGGTAAATGTTTCAGAAGTATCTTCTAGAACATTATCCTTATCAGAAGGTTCTTCTATCAAAGGTTGATAATCAGTTTTTGAAAACACATCCGAAGATGTAGGTTGAGGTGGTTTAAAAACAAAAGGATCTGACTCATCAAATTTTACATGTACTGTTTCTTCAACAGTGAAAGTATTTTTATTAAAAACTCTATAAGACTTAGAGGTTGTGGAATAGCCTAAGAAAATCCCTTCATCAGATTTAGGTGCGAATTTATGTAAGTTATCTTTAGTATTCAAAATGAATACTTTGCAACCAAAAACCTTGAAGTAGGATAGTCTTGGTTTTCTACCATTCCATAACTCATAAGGAGTTTTATTAAGAAAAGGTCTAATCAAAACTCGATTTATAGTATAGCAAGCAGTACTTACAGCTTCAGCCCAGAAATGTCTAGCTATAGAATATTCACTCAACATGGTTCTAGTTATCTCTTGAAGAATTCTATTTCTTCTTTCAACTACACCATTTTGTTGAGGAGTTCTAGGTGCTGAAAAATTGTGAGTAATACCTTTTCTATTACAAAAAGTTTCAAAATCAGAATTTTGAAATTCACCTCCATGATCACTATGAATAGTTTTCAATGGAAGGTTTTTCTTATTTTTAACTTGAGCTCTAAAACTTTTGAAATACGAAAAAGCTTCAGACTTCTTTGCTAGAAAATAGACCCAAGTAAATCTAGTGTAATCATCAACTAGAACATACACATAGTATTTGCCTCCAATACTTCCAGTTTGTGTTGGACCAAAAATATCCATGTGCACTAATTGTAATGCATCAGTTGTTGAGACTTCACCGACTGATTTAAAACTAGATTTATGTTGCTTTCCATATTGAAATCAAGGTTTTACCTAAAAGAACAATATTACCAATACCAACAATCTCTCCCCTAGAATTATCTTCGAAAGTTACCTTTCCTCCTTTCGTTTTGATAATATTTTCAAAATAGATTTTGTTACCAGTCATGTGCTGGGAACATCCACTATCCATGTACCATGTATTGTTGCTGGTACTCTCTTTATTTTCCTGAAATCAAGAAGAAAATTAGACTTTTGGAATCCAAACTTGCTTGGATCCGAGATTTCCTGATAATAAAATTTTAGGAACCCACAACTTCTTAAAAAAGTAAGCTTTATGAAAACCTAAAGATTGGGTTTTGTTTAAGGAACAATTCTTTGCCCAGTGACCACCACATTGACACTTATTACAAAAGGGGGCACTTTGAGGAACAAAATAATTGTTACTAAAAACTGGTTTTGCATGGGTATCACCAAATATGGATTTATTTCTTAAAGGTCGTATTTGGGAATACATTTTATCAAAATTTTCTTTACCATGAGTAAAGTTTGATAAACACTTCTTTAAGGAAAAAATTTCGGACTTGAGTTTTATAACCAAGTTTTTATCCTTAAAATCATTAGTTTTAGAACTAGATCTAGGCTCGAAAACATTTTTCTTAGAAATTACTTTTTCTAATTCTTTAGAAAGTTTGTTCTTCTCAGAACTTACTTCCTCAATATTTTTTGAAATACTTTCAAAATCAGAATTTTTCTTATCAAGATCTTTAGAAACATCTGATATCTCTTTTGTAATAATAGAATTCCTAGAGTTTTCTTTATCAAGTTTCTTATTGAGTTTGCAATTCTCAATTTCAAGAAGTTCAGCAAACCTAGAGACTTATTTATAAGTAGGTATAGTATTTTCTTCATCAGAAGAATTATAATACTTATTATCATTAGAATTTAAAGAAACATTGGTCAATGATTTAGAATTTCGTACCTTAGCCATAAGACAATGATTATCAATAGGTAATCTGGCTATAAGACCAAGATTCTTCTGTCCTGAAGATTCATAATCAAAAGATTCATCTGAAGAGTCACCACCACTGGCACTCTAGGTGTCATTAGCTTTCAGAACTTTCTTAGCTTTTTCTTTATAATACTTCTTTCTGTTCCAGTCTGAATGTCTTTCTTTCCTTTCTTTCTTTTTGAGCATAGGGCAATCTGGTCTTATATGTCCATCTCTCTTGCATTCATAACAAGTAACTTCTCCATATTTCTTATCTTTCCTTTCCTTTTTCTTATATTTATATTGGAAATTTCTCTGACCAGCTATCTTGTTCATCCTTCGAGCAAGATTTTCTAATTCATTTTCAGAGACTTCACTCTCACTAGATTCAGATTGGAAAATAACTTTCTTCGACTTGTATCTGGTTACTCTTTCAGGAGTCTTATCTTTCATCTGATTTGAAGTTATTGTAAAAGCAACAGTACCATTTCCATTTTTCTTTTTGATGTTGTCAGCATCTCTCTTCATTCTGGTTTCATGTTGGAGAAGAGTTCCAAAAAGCTCATCAAGAGAAATCTGAGTGACTTTCCTGTTCTCATCTATAGAAGTTCTTTTTGACTCCCACTCATTAGGCATGATATCAATTATCTTATCCACAAGAGCTTCATCATCTAAACCTTTCTCTCCCATAGATTGTAGGCTATTGATGATAGTCATAAATCTCTGTTGAACTTTACAGATTGGTTCTCCATAAGGAAAGTTGAAGCCATGATATTCAGCTCTGAGCATAGCTCTCCTAGTCTCAATCACTTTAGAAGTCCCAAAGTGTGTAACCTCTAACTTCTTCCAGATACAATTAGCTGCTTCACATGAAGAAATTTGGCTATATATATTTCTGGTCATTGAACAAAGTAGAGTATTGTGTACCTTATAGTTGAGTTGATATTCTTGCTTTTCCTAGTTAGTAAAAGTTCTAACTTCCTTATCAGTAATTTTATAATCACCAGTAAGCATAACAAAATTGTCTACTCCAGTATTGATAAAAAAAGTCTTCATTCGATCTCTCTAGTACTCATAATCATTACCATCAAAGATTGGTGGTCTTGTAGGATTTATATTATCAATTGAACCAACATTGACTCCGGCCATACTTAAAATAACTTTGCACACAAACTTGTTAGTAGAAAAGATTCGTAATAACAAAGTTCGGAATGGGAAAGTTCAGAATGGGAAAAGTTCACAAGAAAAACTTGTATGTGAGTACAAGTATTTCAGAGACCTCCTCTGATACCAATTGTAGGATCAAAATAGTGATGTAGATGCTCAATTACAAGAGGGGGGTGAATTGTATACTTTAAAAATTCCTTTGGAACCTTTTAAAGTTAGTTACGAATAACTATGTTTTCCTTAAGCAAAGGAAAGGACTAAGTTTAACAAAGTTAAACTAAGAAAATTCACAACACCTCTAACACCAAATGAAAACTTGGAAAGAGATTCCAAAAGTAGGTTCTGGAAATATGGTTCCAGAAATTGAAACTTAATAAAAGATTATAATATGAGATTCTACCTTAAAGCGTATAGAATCTAAATGAAACAGAGTACAAGTAAGGAAGTATAAGAAAGTTATACTTTCCTTACAATACAAAATGCAGCGGAATATAAACACGTATTAGAACTACAAGTAACATGATATAAGTCTTTTAACCCAAAGAGAAGGGTATCCAACAACCTTGGATAAAGGTCCCTTGATTTATACTTTCAAGAAAGTCTATCTTACCCACGCCAGGGTAAGCCCTCAATACGAAGATCGGAGTCTCTGTCTTGCTATCCCTGCAATCCCTCAACTTCAAGGTAGTTAGAAACCTCTGTCTTCCTCAGCAAGGAAGCCCTCGAACTTCAAGGTAGTCGGCACCTCTGTCTTCCTATCCCCGGAAGCCCTCGAATGTAATCACCAACATTCGGAGTCGCATGAAGCTTTGAGAGTTAATAAGAGCCTCTCTCTCTAGAAATCACTTCAAGCATGTAATCACATGAGTCGAAGATCAGTCAGCCATTCAGCTCTTCAGCCCTGAGCTCTTTCAAATAAGCTTTTATTTATAGGAAAATTTCCAACGGTCAACTCCCTCTTCCAATAGTCATATTTTCCATGAAATTCGGAGGGACCTGTACACGTGTAACTTAGCCAACGGTTAGTTTATAACAGAATAGATGACATCGTTTTATAACAAAACAAGTGTAACAGAATTTATGACACCGTTTAAAATATAACTCAAAAGTTCGGAGTGAATGTTCGGAGTGAATGTTCGGAGTGTAAACAAAAATAATTTTTCAGAGTCTAAATAAATACGGAGTGTATAAAACAAATATGATCAAATTCTGTTTAATAGGTGAATTTGGAATGAGAATTCGGAATGAGAATTCATCATCAGAATTTGTTATGAGAATTCATCATCAGAATTCGTAATGAGAATTTTTCATCAGAATTCGTAATGAGAATTCCTCATCAGAATTCGTAATGAGAATTCCTCATCAGAATTCGTAATGAGAATTCGTCATCAGAATTCGTAATGAGAATTCATCATCAGAATTCGTAATGAGAATTCCTCATCAGAATTCGTAATGAGAATTCATCATCAGAATTCATAATGAGAATTCATCATCAGAATTCGTAATGAGAATTCCTCATCAGAATTGGTAATGAGAATTCCTCATCAGAATTCGTAATGAGAATTCATCATCAAAATTCATAATGAGAATTCCTCATCAGAATTCGTAATGAGAATTCCTCATCAGAATTCGTAATGAGAATTCTTCATCAGAATTCGTAATGAGAATTTTTCATTAGAATTCGTAATGAGAATTCTTCATCAGAATTCGTAATGATAATTCTTCATCAGAATTCGTAATGAGAATTCGTCATCAGAATTCGTAATGAGAATTCATTGTCAAACTTCATAAGGATTCGTATCCTGAATCTGGAGTAAAAATGTATCCGGAATTCGGAATGAAACTTTATCACAGTTCTCATTCTGGATTTCGGATTGAAACTTTATCACAGTTCTTATCCAGAATTCAGATCCTAAAATAGAATACTTCATATCAAAGTTTCAAGCAATTCCGAGAAAGTAGGAATGAATCTGAATCTCATACTTAAGAAAAATTTGGGTGAAAATATGATAAGAATAATTTTTCTTACAAAAGAGATTTTCCTTATAAAAGCAATTTTTCTTATAAAATCAATTTTCCTTATAAAAGCAATTTTCCTTATAAAAGCAATTTTCCTTATAAAAGCAATTTTCCTTATAAAAGAAATTTTCCTTATAAAAGCAATTTTCCTTAAGATAAGGTGTTTGTGATTTTCAAAACAAGAAGGAATGGAAAAGTCATAAGGAAAACCTTATTGACTCAACACCATGGTCATTTATTAGGATGACACTAGTTTTATGCCACATGGTGAGGCACTATGATGCTTTTTTCATTGAAGGTTATGGAAGTTAATTCAATGTCAGGATCTAACCCATGGGATGGGATTCCTATATATCCTCATGAGAGGAATCAAAACCCACGTAGTTTGGGGCCATATAATATGGCACATGAATTTTTAAGGTTGTGTGACAAGGACCGAAACATACAGTTTAACATAATGAGGTATGGATTCCCCAGGAAATGGTTGCATGGTTAAGGATGGTGTGGGACTTATGTCAAGGAGGCCCATGTGACCTGGAGAAGATATGGTCTCCTAGTTTTACATGAACCTACCAGGGATATGGACCTTAGAACATTAGATTGGATTTGGGCATTAGGTTTGGTCCTCAAGGAGGCTTCCTTCTTATCCTAGTAATTTGGGAATCAAATCCCATGTAGTCTGTTTAGTCGGGGCTTACGCATGGAAGCTTTAATTTTAAGGGGGCATGAATGGGTCATACACTCGTAGGATTCATTTATGTTTTTTACATCAGGAATATGTCCCTTTGAAGTTGTTGAGTTGGGGTTTAGATTTTATATGAGGTCTATTTGAGTGGATGTGGTTGGGAATTACACCATATAGGAGGCCCATTTTGTTTCAGGTGGTTGGGATTTATATCTACTTAGAAGGAAAATATGGTTTGATATGGTTGGTACTTACACCGTATAGGAGGCCCGTTTGAGTTTTGGGATTATGTGGATAAATTAATCCCCGCTAATCTCTAATATAATGTGAGCCATGATAAGTGTGATAAACAAGAGGAATAGTGAATCTGAATATCGAACAATCCATTCTATCTGCTGATAGATGAGGTAGTGAAGCTCAAAGTGAGAAGGAGAGGGTATTGAGTGTGACTTTATCCTCCTTTATTTTCATATCTAGGATAGTGAAATCTGGGGATTCATTTGGATATGACCTGAGTTGAAGCGAAGAGGATCAAGACTGTTTCCTCTTGTGAGAAAGGCTAGGGGCTTACTCTAGGTTGGATGCCCTGCAATTGTTTCTAGGGGGAGCATATCATTCCCTATATAAGGGAATGTAAAGCCTAATCCTTACCCTCTATTATAGAAACAAGGAGGTCAATGTCATCACCTCCAAGGTCAGAACCCATGTTACCATGGGAATGTATACTCAAGGATATTATGAGGGTTCACATCATTAAGAAGGTTACACACATTACTCCTCTTATATTGGGTGTGTATACTCCAAAGAGAATTTTGGTGTGGCTCATGATTTGATCATACATGTTAGGTTGCTTTGGATGAGGTCTTGGCCAGAGGCCATTGGACTGGTTCATGGATGGGATAATTTTGGGGCTTGAAAACATGAGGAAAAGAAATTGATTGGAATTGGATATCAAAACACCCTAGCAGGCCCCATTCCATGTAGCATGTTATTACACCATCCGGGGTTCCCTCTTCATAGTAGGTTCCTATGCGGGTGAGGGCACCATCCATGTAGCATGGTGTTAGGCAGACCTGGGTTCTTCCTACGAATCTTATTACTATGAGGGATCAGGTTTTACCCATGTATCATGGTGCTACATGGATCTGGGGTTGACCCACGTAGCATATTGCTATGCGTGGCCAAGTTTCTTCCATAAAGAATTTGACTATGCAGGTCAGGGTTCCGCCTGCATATCATTTTTCAATGTGGGATGACGTTCTTAAAAGAAACCATTCATTATTCACCCTAGAATGATGTATGTGAAGGGTAATTGAGTTCATGGTTTACTAAATGATTTATTACATCCTCCTTCCTGCTATGAGGTGGTTTTTTACATTCTTGTAATCAATAAGTTTCTCATCTTATTTAGCACTATTTAGTTTGGTTCTATGGTATCCTCTCTCATCTATGTTTGTGTCTCTTTTTCTGTTCACCTTGGGGTCTTTTTATAGTAGAATGAAGGGACTGTATACTGGCATTGACAGTCGACTGTGATGGGCAGTGGGGATTCTTTTACGAGATCCCAAGGAGAATGCCCAGCATGTGAATGACTTGTTCGGTGGGGAGTGGTCATTCATGATGGGGGTCATCATTTGAGGGGGAAGAAATCATGAACTAACTATGAAAAGAACTTTTTTTCATTTATGGGCATTTTTTTTACCACCTCATACTGCAAACTATTTATTTCATGGGGATGATTGTTCATGGGGGAAGAAATCACTATCCAACCCCACAAAAGACTTTGGTTTCATTCATGATGGTCGATGATACCACCTCATCCCATGAACTATTTAGTCTGTGGGGTGCCTTTCGAAGCAGAAGAACGCCATGTAGAGACATGGTCAGTGAAGTGGCATGCTCTTCATAGTCTCATTCCATCCTTTGTAGTCTTTCCCCATTGAATAATTTTACTCAATCGTATTCTGGGTTTATTTCTACACTTTACTGAATTCATGGAATTCCTTTTTTCCTCCATGCATAATTTTTAGGACCCAATAGTCCTTCATTATAATTTCCCATTGTGGGTGTTTATTTGATAACTGATTAAAGGTAGGTAGTTCCATATGAATTTTCCATAAAATTGAAACCTTATATTATTTGATTTATTTTTTATTAGTTTTTAATGATTTAAAAACCCATAATTGAAATGATTTTATGTGTGATTTTAAATGATATGGAAATTGTGAAAACCAACCAATTTCAATGGAATTAAAATCACTAGGAAGATATTGATAAAAAATTATGGAATTATATGAAACATGATTTTATGAAATTATTAAATGTTTAATATTGATAAAATTTGAATAAAATTAAAGATTATTTGAAAATGGATTAATTTAAAAAAAACATTTGAAATGGATTTGAAATGAAAAGGAATGATAAAAATTGAAACTAGAAAATTCAATTGATATTGATGAAATGTTTTGATTGAATGAATTTCCCAAAAATGGTTGATTGATTTTTTGAAGAAAATTTGATCATTTTTAGTTAGTGGGTAATTAGGATAATCAAGTCATGATCTATCCCAATGAAATGGATTGATGATGATAATACCAACATAAAATTACTACACCATGATTTCCCTGATGGGGATTTGTGTCATGTCAACCTGATCTGAGGGGTGTCTTCACACATTGAAATGAGATCATTGATTGAGTAGTGTGAGGATAATAATTATATAAAAATAACATACCAAATGGATTATTACAATGTGATGTGATACATTTTGTGTTTATAATTACATGAAATTGATTTTAGAACTATTTTATTCATGGTAATTGTTTTATATAAATTTTTTATGTAAAATTTTCATATAATCCTTTCAAAATCTTTTTTTGATATATCTTCCATAATTGATTGCGTAATCATGTTTTTTGGAAATATGTAAATTCATTAACATGTATTGTTTTATTTAAATTTAAAGAAACAATGCTTAATTGCTTTGGTATCGATTGTGGAACACTTGGTTAAACCCTACTTGGTTTCTTATCTCACATCCTATATTTACCTTTGGGTGTTTTTAGATTATCTTATTCCTAGTCTAGAAAAGGGGAAATTTCCACTTGGAGGTTGATGATTTACTTGGTTCATGGGATTTTGGGGTGATAATGGTGACTAGTGAAGATTGTATCCACTTTTTACATAGGGTTTTGAGATTATTCATGGAGAAGATGTGACCTTTATTGGTTTATGTACTATTTTGGTAGTTTTTTCTTATTTTAATTCGGGTACTTTATCCATGATGAGTGTTTAAATACCAACTTGTATATTTTATCTTTGAGAATCCCCTTACCTAAAATCCTGATTAAATTATTTTTCTTTATAAATCCTATATAATAAACATAGTTTTACTAAATCATGGAATATGAAGTGATTTGTGTACATTTTCTCTACTCTTAATCAATTATAATAATTGTAATACATTTCATAATTCCCATTTTCAATGGTGAAATGTTTTGATATCATATTTCCCTCAAAATATTCCATCTTGCTTCAATTTAATTATCTTTTTTTATTTCTATTTATATATTTTTAATATTAACTAAAAAAGTATAAAAAATAGAATAATTTATATATATATATAATAAATAATTTATTATAATCAATGATGATGGTTTTTATAATTAGATAGTTAGAAATGTATTCATGGGCGGTTAATCGACCATTAATGGGATATTTTCCAAAGAGGAGGTATGAGATATAAAATATGTGATCATATTATAAATAAAATATTTTAAGGATATTAAAAATATCAATATAATTTTAAAATACGATTTCATTTTTTTAATAAGTCTTGCACTAGAAAATATAAGCCGCATAGAGATTTAGAAAATGAAAACTAAATAAAAAATTGAAAGTATGTTACCTCTTTCTTGAAGTTTTTCCTTTTCAAATACCCTTAAATTTTTTAAATATTGGAGTTTTATTACTCTAGAACATCCCTAAGGATATAAAGGGAATTTTAAAATTTAAATTGGAAAGATATTTGGCTTTATTAAGTGAGGTAGGATTAGTTTTACAAGGGGATAGATAGGTTGTATTTATACTTGAGGATGTGGTGTTTTAAGAATAAAATATTGAATAAAATATGATATACAAAGTATTACTTGTAATAGATTTTTTTTTGAAATTATAAAATATATTTTAATAATATAACATCATTTTAGGACTTTAAAACACTTGATAATTCTAATTTATTAGTTTTATCAAAAGGAAAGGAGAAAAATGAGAAAATGATTAATTTAAGGTAAACTTTAGACCCTTAGGCTTAGGAAAATAAATTTTTGGTTTCAAAATTGAATTTTATGAATTATTTAACTTATTAAAAATGATTCATGGTCAATAATAAAATTATAGAATTGACAAGGTCTACATTAAATCATTAATGATGTCATTTAAAATAAAGTGATTAGGAAAAAAGTGTATTTTTAATATTCTCCTAAAAATTGATGTATTTAATAAAATTATAAAAAATTTACCCTTAGGGTGTTTTAATGTGATGATTATGAAAATGAAATTAATTTTTTCATGGTATTTTTCTAAAGAATGAAATTTTAAATTATTAATAAAAAAATATTGTTTTTATGAAATAAATTAATAAAAAAATATTAAAAAATGATTATATTTTATTTGAGTTTTTAATCTTGGTATTTATTTTTTGTAATTAAAATATTTATATTTTAACTAATTAATATTGATAAATTACATTTATATTTTATTTTATTATTTTTAAATTAAATACTATTCTAACAGCTAGGTTATTATTCCCAACAATCAGGTCATTATTCCTAATGGTCTGGTTACTAATCGAACGATCACACTAATATTTTAACAGTCACATTACTATTTTAATGATCATATTACCTCCTATAAATACCACATCAAAAATATATTAACCATTCACCATAATTCCTCTCAATGATCTATTTTTTCATTTAAATATATCGATTGGTTTACTAATATTTTGTTTCATTTATGTAGTGTTGTTTGTGGGAGCTGTAATTCTAGAAAACTAGAATAATCCGAATTTCACCATTCCAAATTTATTATTTTATATTTTTTATAATTATAATATTTTTAATTTTCATAAGTTTAGTTTTTGACTAATGTAACTATATCGATTAAAAAAATAATGTATTGTTGGTTATTCTATGTGATATTTATGTATTATACTATATAATATAATATAATACACATTTTTTCAAGAAAAAAATATCATTTAAAATTTAAAGGTAATTACATTCTTCTCCCCTTTATATATTTCATCCCCAAAATTTTAGATCGTATTTTGGGTTAAGAATAGATGAGTGGCCTTATGTTTCATTGTTTACTATGGTTCCCATATCGCCTATTAATATTTAAGGTTCTATTATAATACATTGACAAGATAAGTTTTCATTTTTCATAGAACAATGTATATACTATCCATGATATTCATTAACTAATCCTTATAATATATATCATGTTCCAATTGTACCACCTCTATATTTATTACATATGGTTGGTCAGTTATGTATTTTCTCAGGAGAGATATGTGGAACTCATGATGAACATGAGCCAGATTTTGTGGAAGTGATTGCTGATAGGATACTACTCATATGAGATCATATATATATGATGGGATAATGTACTTAGGTCTTATAATCCCCTTATTTTTAAACTACATGCCTATATTCCATGGTTATATTCAAAGGAAAAGTTTTTTTCTAACTTAAAACTTTGGGTCCCTTCGATGGTGGTCAATATAGATCTTCTTCAAACATTGAGTAACTTCAATATGTTATTCCATGGTTTGAACCTTCTTTATCATTTCTTCAAAAATTTCATGTCTATGTAACATCCATTCATAAACTTCATTACAATATGTAGGAGTCCTACAATTCTTCCCATATAGGGATTCATATAGAGACATTTTGATACTCGAGTAGAATCAATTGTTGTATGAGAACTAAAATAATGAGAAATGTTGATCCCATTCTCCTTTAAATTCCATTGAGTAATTTATCAATACATCCTGGAGTTTCTAATTGGACCTTTAATGTTATGCATCATTTTTGGGGTGATATGACATACGTAAATTCCATTCAGTATTCAGAACATGTTGAATTCTTCTCCATAATTTTTAGGTGAACCTTCGATCATGTTTAGAAATGATAGAAAGTGGTACCCCATAAAGCCCCACCACATCCACATGTAGTTTCCCTAGACACACTACAAAAAAGGAGCAGCGCCAGAAGAGGATTCAGAGCAGGTGCACTCACCAAAACAGAACCAAATAGATTGTCAGAATTAGAGGGTATGGCTATGTCATCGGTACCAGCCTGTACTTGCACAGGAAGCCTATCCAAACGACCATGTAATGGAATGCTGTTTAATTGATAAATCTTCTTGAATAATTATTTAGTGATAAATCATAGTGAGTTGATTCACTATAACCTATATCACATTACTTCCTTTTGATGTCTTCAAGAGATGAGTAAAAAAGTACATAATTATGTTCTCACATTTCCATATGGGTATGAGAAATTGTTTCATCATCCCCTTAGTCTTCTATCACTCATATTTAACTTTATTATATACCAAGAACTTTGATATTTACTCCTAAATCGTCTTATTCATGGTGTTCGGCCAGAAGTTCTCTCTAAGATCACAATACATCTTGGTACATCAATGATGGATTGAGAAACATATTATATGTGAATCATCTCATAGATATTTGTTTATATTACTTGATTAAGGCACACAATTTCTAGTTCCAAACCAAATGAAACTATTTTCATTAAATTGAAATTCATGATGATTCCCTTTTTTTCTAATTTTACCTTCTTTTGAACCACTAAGTCATCTCGTTGTGCATCCTTGATATTCTCTTGGATAAATGGTTAGCCCATTATTTTGGAAAGGTAAGATGTATTCCCTTCTCTTATTATTTATAGATCCATCATATGTATATCTAAGATGATAGGTTCTTTATCAATACACTTCATGGATATAGTAATAGGTTATTTTTATCTATGAGCATCAAATACCCTATTTTTCTTTATAGGATGGCGGTGAATAAAAATATCATACTCCTTGATCATCTCCAACCATCTTCACTGATTTATGTTAAGCTCCATCTATGTGAATATATTCTATAAACTCTTTCTATCTGTATATATTCCACACTTCTCACAAAATAGATAGCTTTTTAAATCTTCAAAGTGAAGACCGCATATTCTAACTCCACATCAAGTGTTGGGTTATTTTTCTCAGGTATATTCAAATATTAATGAATATTTTATCACTTTATCATTCTTTAGGATTAAATAATCCAATAATTTCATTGAAGCATCATTTTATGTCACAAAACATTCACCACTTGATGGTAGTGTGTGTATATGCACAATGATTGGACTATTTTATATCTCTTTAATGCTTTCCTTTTGTTCTTCTATCCAGACATACTTTACATAATTCCATGTTAATATAGTTATTGGTTTATAAAATCATGATAAATATCTCACAAATTTTCCGTGGTATCTTGATAATCCATGAAAATTATGGATTTACCAGACATAGAAGGTTATGGGCCATTCCTTAATTACATTGTCTTTGAATGTTACGTAGAAATTCCTTCACTTGTGATCATGTGCCCCAATAACGATACTTGATTCTTCCTAAATTAATATTTATTAAACATATCATACATTTATCCTTTCAAAATTTCATAATAACAATACCTATATTCTCTTCATATTCCAACATGCATTTGGTATAAATGAAAATATCATCAATAAATACTACTAGAAATTTTTCAAGGTAGTATATAAATAATCTATTAAACAAATACATGATGTCCTCAAAGAAATTTTTTAGATCGGAAGGCATCACTATGAACTCATATATCCTATATTGTACTCAAAAGTTTTTCATCTAAATATATTCATTATTCACCTTCAACTAATGATATCTTGAATTAAGATCCACCTTTGGGAAGTACTGAACTCATAAACACTGATTAAATAAGTCATCAATCATTGGAAGTGGATACTTATTATTTAGGTTTATCTTGTTTATCTACCTATAATTGATAGAAATCAGCATTGATCCATTATTTTTCTTAACAAATATAATTGGAACACCCAATAGTGATGCACTTGGGTTTATACACCATGTTTACATATTCTCTTTCTATTTCTTATTTAATTAATCCAGTTCAATCAGGGCCATTATGTAGGGGTATTTTATATAGAAGATTCTTAGGTATAATATCAATTGAAAACTATACCTTATTATTAGAGTGATTCTAGGAAACTCTTCAAGTAATACATAGGTATATTTCCTTGTAATGAGAATTTACTCATGATTTGTGCTATAATTTGATAGATCTAGTTAGTCAAGGTATGCTTCTTTATTGGGTATCTACACCCAAATCATTGAGGTATTTTCAGAAGGAGATTGATAATATTCCTTACATTTAAATAATATCATGGGATTGTTTTTTAATACATAAAGATATATCATTTTCATTATAGTTAATATGTGCTCTATATAATGATGGAAAATCCATGCCTAGTGTAGAGTTAAATTCTACTAAGTAAGGATTATGATATTTTATAGAATAATCTTCCCACATATGCCAGTAGAAGAATATTCCAACACATGGATTGCTATAATTTAACTATTATGTGTCTTTTTGGATATCATTACTTAATGTTATCGTAGATGTGATTCAATAGTTCAAGTAGACTTATAGGATATAAATGAATGTTTATATCCAGAATCAAATAATACTTTTATTATTCATGAATAAATAATAAGTGTATAATTTATGAATTCATTAACATGTTCTACCATTGTGGTTGTAATGGAATAAACATTCCCTTGCTCCTTTCACATTGGTGGTTATTGATATTAATTACCCTCAAAGGTGAATAGTTTAGAGAACTGGATAGCATGGTCCCCTTTCTCCTTATAGTTGCAGCATTGGAACATGGGTTTTGTATTGATATGTTCCTTACTTTACTCTATATATCATTAGTGAGATTATTCATGTCTCTTAGAAATTCATAATTTTGGTGGCATTCTACCCAGAACCTAAATAACATTCTCATCACTTAGAAGAAATTATCAGGATGTTTCTTACCACATGTTTGACATATAAGTG
Source organism: Viscum album (assembly GCA_963277665.1). Lineage (NCBI taxonomy): Eukaryota > Viridiplantae > Streptophyta > Magnoliopsida > Santalales > Viscaceae > Viscum > Viscum album. The sequence goes on along the minus strand of OY728120.1, from coordinate 1,058,084,104 downwards.
GTTGGATATTTTTCCTCATTTATCATTTGATCTACCTAATTAAAATTCCATTATTATTATCATATCTCCATGTCCATGGGACCATTCTCAAAATTCTTTCCCTATATTGATATCAAATCCAAATGATTCTTCAAAACTCCCAATGTTTTGGATAATAATATCCTTTTCGAAGAGTGGTTTAAAAAAATGAATCTATCTATTTTTCTATACTTTTTGATAAAAAAAATAAAGGGGAATCTTTCAAGACATCCATAATTTTCCTCATAAGTCATGAAATATTCACTCTCTTTTGCATAACATAGATGATCTCTCTATCCATAATATTTTTGAATATTTTAGGTGAAATACATGTTATGAAATAACTTTTTAAAGTTTTCCTTATCCATTTCTTTTATTTATTATTTTTTATTCTTATTCCTTATCAACTACCACCATTGATCAGCCTCTCTATCTAAATGATGAACTTCCCATGTAACATACTCTTTCATTGAATAGTGGAGAATTGAAAAGATGTTTTCCATTTATTTTACCCACTATTCTATAATAAGAGGATCATTAGACCCACTAAATTTTAGTGGTCATTACTACAAAAAGGTCTTGATGTATAGAGTCTCATTGATGGGTGAAGGAGGATGTTCCACATGGTCTGCATTATTGTTCTTATTCCAATAAAGCTGGGTAATAATTACCATGATGTTTTGAATGCCACCTCCCATTTTATTGTGAATGTTAATTAGAAAATCATTTCATTGTCCCTCACATTAGTTGTTGGTCTAGATTCTACTAGTTCTCAAATTTTTCTAAATTATAAAATTTATTAATAATACATAAGTCAATAAAGCATGAATAAATAAATTATTCTCATGTTTAAATTAATTATAAAGTCATATATTATGTGATTCATATGTCTAGAATAAACTTTTTCTCAAACAATGTTTATTACATCATATAATTTAATTAATTTTTTATTTAAAATGAAATAATTGGTTTATCTATATATATTAATAAAGGTTTCTATAGAGTTTGTGATTAGCCTAAGAATATCAACCGAGTGTGTCAAACCAAGTGTACAACATGGCCTCTTTTTCTTTCACTAGGTGATGATGAAGTTACAACACAATCCACCCTTTTCAGGGTTATTACCCATAGGTACATCTATAGAAGATACACATCCACTTGTAGTATCATGATTGAGATTTTACTTATTAGAAACCACATACTCTTATACTTTAAAAAAATTAAAGATATTTCTCATAAAACTCAAACCTATCCCTAAGGCTTTCACTATGATTTTCTAATAATAATTCCTAAAATTAAATAAACTATACTCTAATACAATTTATAGAAACCTAAATTTTTCTTATATTATTATTACAACTTTTATAAATAAATAAAATAATAGTAATACATTCAAGGATCCAAAGGTTTATCATAATGGATAAATTAGGATCATACACCACTTGTACATAATAAAAAATATAATATTATATAATTCCATGTTAATAATTCTCCTAAATATCTTATATAATCCTTAGTATGATTAATCACCTGAGGATAGACATCAATAAATAGGGTGAGCTAAAACCCTAGTATAGGGAGGAATAACATGGGTGGAATAAGGAAGTTGAATCAATAATACATGAGTGATGTAAGAACCTGATTTTTCTTTGAGGTACAGAACCTTTAGTTTTCAGCTTGAATCATTATTTTTATCCTTATAAATATTCTATATGGTTTAATAAGAGTTCATGATAATATAGGACTTTTTGAGATCCTGAAGTTCTGGCTTATAAAGGAAATAACTTGCCCACATGGTTTGTAGAAATAGTATAGCCTAGTCTACACTGTTAGAAAAACTATGGAGGGTTCTACAGTGATCTATGGAGGGGAGTGCACGAGCTATGAAAGGTTTTTCTAACCATTTTTTGAAGTCTTTTTTGGGTGTTCACCATGGGAATAGGGGGATAGAAGGCTAGATAAATTTTAGATAAATAGTTCTCTATAATTAAGTGGCCCACTATCCTTAGATAGTAGTTGGTGCATGCTTGGATCATGGTTTGGCCAACCATGTGGCCAAATAGTGAACCTCTTAAAAATTTATCAATTTTACCATTTTACCCTCTCTCTTTATAACATCACCCGTCCATTTTCTTTCTTCTCCAATAAAAATTCCCTCCTCATGTTGGAAGCTATATCCCATGACCAAACTTAGGTTCCTTGATAACTCATATGTACAGACTCTAAATCGACTTCCATTTTTCTAATTGGATTCCTATCATTAATATCATCAATTTATAGGCTAAATTTTTCATTCTTTTTCATATTTATGAAGCAATTTTGGTGTGATATCATATAACCTATTTTCGAGGAGTTCATTAGTTCTTCCATTTTCTCTCAATTTGGGAAAAACTAAGGGTTGGAACTGGACTATGATTCTTCTACAGGCATAAGGTAGGTGGTTTATGACTATTACCTTAATGTATCACCATTTATAAAATGTTTCCACTATTATAATTCCTATTTTTCAATGATTTTTCTCTAAAAAATTATCTAATTTATTTTATTTTTTCAAGATTTTATTCTAAGGCCCTAATGACACCTCTTGACATCTTTGGGGGTTGTAACCTTTATGTTGATCAACCTAAGTATAGTGTGTTTAAAATTATGATTTTGGTTACCAATATTGATATTATCTTGGACACCATTCAGGTGTGATCTACTTAACCATTAATATGTAATGTTCTTAAGTAAAATAAATACATTATAGATTTCTAAAATAAAATTATATGTGTATAGATATCACTTGGCCCTTACTTTTGAAACATGAATTGATAATTGTTTTTGTGTCCTTATTTTACCATGTCATGTGTCATGAGGGGTAATGTAATAAACCTACTTAATTGAAATTGGAATGAGTATTACATAAACTATGATGACATTTTTATATAAATGAAGTGCATATAAGGTGCCTATTTCATATGGATGTTTTTCATTTTATTAGGAATGGTATGAACTAATCTAAACTTGGATTACTGAGGGAATGAATTTATCACCTAGAGGATTAAATTCCAATTCATTTATCCATTTTTAATGGGTGATTTTCACCTCATAGTCTAAACCTCTTATTATTACGTAAATGCTTCAGTATTGTACCAATGATTCAGCTGACTCATCTAGATATTATAATTCCTTGGATACAGACCCTGGATTTAGAATGTTGTATTTAGACACATGGAACCATGGATTCACCCCATTGGGTCCATTAATTGTTGGACTGGGATTATATTTTATTAGATCAATGGACTTGGTTATAATATTTTATAGTTGAATGCCTTTGGTGTACTCCTTGGATTATATTCAGGCCCTTATAGTCAGACTGCATGAGTTGCCACTATGAGTTGGCTTGACCCCTGAGGTCAAGGATGCCTTGGTTTATCATTGGACCCCCTTTTATAATTATATTTGCTATTAATTCATGATTAAAAGTATATTATAAATATAATAACCTTACTAATTAATAAAATAATACATATTCAGATACCCCATTTGAGGATGATGTAGGTATGGGTTATTTAAATTATAATTACATTAAATTAATATACATGAACACTCTAAAATTTGTATTCACACACTATATTTCTATAGACACAGTTGGGGTGGCCTACATATATTTATCTCTCACCCTATCCAAGTTTCCATTGGTACCCATATAGATTATATGATCACTGGTGTGGACAAGGGGAAGTGTCTTGCTTTGGAAACCTACCATCTTGCTTTATTATGGGAGCTTAGTAGCATATGAAATTTCCTATGCTCGAGATGAATGTATAGTTTTTCCCTTTTTTCTTTTGTATAACACGTATTTCATAGCCTTCCTACTATAATGTATACTTGTTTTTCCATTTTTTTAGAGACATCCCATCAACTTTTTTATTTCATATTGTTATATATTTTTATAATAATTTATTTCATGGTTTCATATGCTTGATTCTACTACCATATTCATTATTATTATAATTATTCTATTATTTACACATTCTATAAAACCACTGTGATACACTCTAACAAGAAGGAATAGTCTCCCCACAAACATGCCATATATCATCTCCACTAGTCGATAGCCTCTGGAATATGGGGAGATAGGCTTGAGTCTATGTGGCCAAACGGGTTCAGGGAACCTCTCAGTGGCACCTAGGTCGGTACATGAGAATTTCATATCAGAGGGGTTTCTATTTTTACCTTACTATTCTAGGATGGTTGAAAAGAGATTAGAAATGCATTGTAACATGGTTATAAGCTGTATTTGGGAGTATCTAACCCATGTATTGGGTAAACAATATGTTTTTGAGGAATAGGAAATTTTCATTTAATATTTAACCTATTACAGTTTATATATTTCCATTGTAGGGTGAAAAACCTGAATTTTTTTATTTATTATGATTTATGGATATTCTACCTTAGTCCAATATAAAATAGAGAATTATTATATGCATCATTATAGGATCCTATGATTCACCTACCATGCATATTCAATGCCACATTGGTGAATTCTATTGCCTTATTGTTGAGTGTTCTTTGGTTGTGATATAAGTCTATGCAACTAATGTTCTCAATAGTGAAGGGAAATTGGTTGTTTAAAATTTCAGCACTAACCTAACTGGTGTTTTCTAGTAAATATTGATGCTGGAATCTTAAATATCCAATTTTGACCGTTGTAAGATATATAACCCTGGTTACATGAGCTGGCCTTGGGATGTAATTACATGACTATCAATTTCAATTTATCAATTGTATGGACCTTTATAAATTTTAATGGGTAATTCATTGAATCGATCCATTTTATTTTACCCATTACATTATGATACTAAATTTAAGGGGATATGGTTTCCATTACATGGGTTTCAATCACAGATTATAATGTGTATGGGCCTTTATAAACTAGGGATTGTAATCCATTTAATTATTCCTTGTATTATTTATACATGTACATACATACTTAAAATGTAAATTATGAATTTTAATAAATTATTTTCCAATAAATGATAAGGACAAGAGAAATTTAATTATTGTTTTCCTCCTAAAATTAAAATTGAACCTCAAAAATACTAGAACCCCAATAAATAAAACATGAAAACTTACCAATACCCTGGCCATTTAAGTTGGTAGTTAGGGTAATATGTTAGGTAGTGAAACATTTTTCTTTTGTTTTACATATATAGTGATGCTATCATTTTTAAAATCATTTTTTGGGGTGTGTTCTTGAAATTTGTAGAGATATTCCACCACAATGCCTTTGATTTCTGCGCCAGGAAGTCAGTGATGATCTTTCTCTAGAGATGGTTGGCTATAAGCCACTAGTTTGACCTCTAGGAGAATCATTATTGGTACCACCATATTTTCTTGAACTAGAACTGATGATCAGCATTGAGAGAGTTTCCTATACTTAATGAAGTCAATTTTGGGTGCTCTGTGACATGCACCTATGATATTTGATCTTACTCATGAGTTATAGTAGCAGTATCCTACCATATTCTTAGGTGATAGTGGTCCTCATGATGTTGATTCATGGATGGAATACATTTTTTCTATCTCTAATAATTTGTAGACTCTTCTAGAGAGGAGGGCCAAGATCTCCACCTACATGTTGTGTGATTTTTCGATGTGCTAGTGGTATGTGTTTACCCATACTGGTCTTGACCAGGGCATGGTTTAAACAGGCATCCAGATTGCATTCTATAATTACTTTTTCATTGATATTCTGAGAGATGATTGATCCATGGATTTCATTCTCCTTAATAAGGGATCTATGTCCATCATGCTCTATTCACTATGTTTCATTAAGCTTCAACTCATTACCCAACTTCTTTTTGGTGATGAGATATCATGAGTGAGATGCCTCGAGGATTGCATGATGTATACCATACATACTCAAGTGGATATTTTCATACTATCTACAATTTTTGATATCATAAACCAAGCTCTTATCACTTAGCTTAATTTGAGGGAATCCAAAAGTACATGGCATGAAGGATTAGTGTCGATATAGGGAATTATTTCTTCCCATAACTAGACGTTTAGCCTTGATTTTTCTCATTAGAGCAGTGGTGGCTAGATATACATGTTGGTATCTCTTTTTTATTCCATTAGTGTGGACAATAGGGGCATGCGAATCCAAAATTTGATAGAGACCCACTGGAGTTTCATGGTTCTTTATATATGGGTAATTTTTAGTGGTTTTTATAGACCATTACACTAGTTTCAAGAGGATGAGGATCTCCACCAGCTCTAACTTTAGGAGCAGGATCAGTTACTTTATGCCAGGAAGGAAGCCGGTGTAGCACCGACTGAACAGGCTGAGGAGGATGTCATGGACAAGGTATCCGGACTTCTAATTTTCAACGTCAGTAGTGCAGATCTTCCCAAGGTAGTACAGTTGTAGATCAAGGTCATGTATCAGGATATTTTAATTAATTATAGTAGATACTTTGCGAGAAGAGTTTAGAACTTCTATTGTACAATGTATTGTTCTTGTAGCCTCTATTATCATATCTATTTTATTTGATATAGGTGGTTCACACTCATTGTCACTATATTGATCATGGAAATTCATAGGCTATAAATTCTATACATTCTTTGGGTTATAACCCTTGATATGGATTTGTGTGTCTAGTTAGAGAGTATACACCAATGTAAAGATTCTCCTCTTGATATTGGTAGTTATCACTTCTTGTGGAATTTCATTATCCTTAAGATAATAAGATTTTATGTCATACATGGGATGGATTGGATCATGACTTATCATGCCCAGATTGAATGTTATCACTTAAGGGTGAATTTCACATTTCCAGATGGTAGTATATATGTATGTATGTGTGAGGGGATGTATAGGATAGTTGAGCTGGACTAGAGCATCATGGTCTTGGAGGAGTGAAAACCCATATTTCCATCCTTTTCTTGGATTATTGGATGATGTTTCTAATATATTTTCCTCCCATGGTGGATCATTTTAGGTATGTTTTCCCAGATGGAATATGCGGGCTTCCTCCTAAGAGTGAGGTGTAGAGCTTACAATTGATCTTGTTCTAGGAGAAACTCAAATATTTATTAATTCCTTACAGTATGGAACCTGCTGGACTCTAGGAGCTCAATATATAGTTATAAGAATTATACTCTAAAGGTTTTATCTGAACCTATAATTCACCTTGGGTTTAGCCTACCCTTTTCTCTAAGAAATCAGATAGAATCCTAAGGCTTTTCATGGATATCCAATGGTTTATCCATTTTATAGTGAAGAACTGGTATCTTTTTCCAGTAATAGCTGATCTCTTCAACTAACTATGATGAGCTAGAGGGTTCTCAAAGATCGACCTATGATCATTTTATAATTAGGTGTGACTTAGGAATTCTTACATACTACACATGACCTTCCAAATTTAGTGTGGTTTATGAGTACCTAGTTATGATGTTCAATATTAAAGACGCATTCACTACTTTCATGACCATGATGAATATGCTTTTCCACCCCTACTTGGATTCCTTCAACATGATTTTACTAAAAGACATATTAGTTTATTCTCATACTCCAAACAACAATGAAAAACATCATGAGATCATATTGAATACACTAAGAGATAATCAATTATATTCTATGATTACAATGTGTCTCTTATACATTAGAAAGTATAACTTATTGGGTTATATTATCTCAGAATAAAGAGTATTAGTTGACCCAAAGGAGGTGAATGTTGTTATTTCCTGTGAGTAGACTAAGAAAATGATTGATATATGAAGATTATTAGAGATGGTTAGATAGTATTGAAATTTCATATAGGACTTCTATTGACTTTTGGAACCTCTAATCATCCTGAAAAAGAATGGTATGATGTTCTTGTGGTCTGAATCGAGCGAGAAGGCCTTTCAGGAGTTGAAAGGAAAACTCACTTAAAAACTAATACTAATTCTTCTAGAGCCTATAAGAGTCTATAAAATGTTCTTTAATGATTAATACATTAGGTTGGGTGTATTACTAATATATGAGGATTAGTTCATTTCATATGGGTCCCACAAGTTGAGACATCACAAGCATAATTACTTGATTCATGACCTCAATCTTGAAACATTCATTCATTTCATGCATTGTTGGAGAAATTATTTGATGGGAGAGTGCTTTTGTGGTGTTTATGGACCAACATAGCCTAAAATATATATTTATTAACCATTAAATTAATCTCAGATAGTGAATATGGTTCAAATAGCTTCAGTACTCTCACATTGAGATTTCCTATACATATGGAATGGGCAATGCAGTAGCTGAGGCGCTAAGCCAAAAAACTCAGTAACATGACATCCAGGAATCTAGTTGTGAATGGAATATGATATCCCTATTTTATAAATTGAATTTTTAGTTTCAATAGATTCAATATAAGCCTTTTATTATAGACATAGTAGTTGCCTCTTCACTCTTGGATATGGTGAAGAAAAGGTAGTTCTCATACCATGATGGTTTGGTTCTATGGGAATGTTTTTCAAGTGAGTATTTTTCTCTGGGTTGGTATATCATTGGAGATGAAATCCTTCTTATACATGGGAATATATAGGTTACTACATTCATTTGAGTGTAGCTGATGGGAGAATACTATGATTCTCAGTGAGAATTTCACCAAGGTATCACCAAGATGTATCAGGATATTCGTCGTTAGTATAGTTGTTATGGGATGAAACATTAGATCAAAGGTTTTATAACTAGGTATTCCACTTGTTTTTAGGTGAAGGTGAAGAACCAATAGACCAATGGATTATTACAACCATGACTGGTCCAAAAATGGAAATGGGATGATGTTGAAATGGATTTTGTGACTAGTCTACTAAGGTTTCCTTGAGGTAGTGACATGGCATGGGTAGACATGGATTGACTAATGAAGGTTTCCCACTTCTATCCTATATAGGAAACATTCACGGTATTTAATCTAGGAATATTGTAAATCCATGAGATTATATTCTTTCACGAGGTCCCTCATATGAACATTTCAGATAGGGATCCTTGTTTCACATCAAGGTTCTTGTTGGTCTATTTGATTATAATGAAGACACAAGAGATGGGGGGTTAATTGTGATCCTTTTAAAACTTTGAAGAATTCAAAAACAACCCTCTTATTATGTATCGATTCATTCATTCATTATTAAGGATTCATGATAAGTATAAATAAATAACGAAAAGAACACAAAGATGTATAGTTTTCAGGGCATAAAGATATCCCAGGACACCCCATCAATGCTCTATCCATGAGCTTGGTGATTTTAACTAAATGTTACATCTTATCACAAGTCCTTAACAACTTTTTATTACAGTTGAAAACATTACAGTATGGATTTTATAAGGACATATGGTTCTTTTATGGGGAACTGTAAATTTACACCATATTCATATAAGCTGAAACTCGATCACCAACATGAATGAGTCTGATCAGCTAATACTATAATAAATTAATAGATATTGAAATGATTAAAAACATAAGTTTCAATCACAGTTGAAGAAAAAAATAAATATTTTTTTGATCTTCAATATCATACAGCAGCAGAAAAAATAAAATTCAACATTTTCACAAGCTTTCATTAAAAAATGATAGATAAAAAACGAGACAGATGAATAAACCTATATGTCTACAAAGTGTATCTATGAAAAATTCTTTCCCAAACATGTAGATGAATATTTTAAAATAATATATAGTAGAAATGATAGAAACAAAAAAAAAATTGATCAGATAGATAAAAACATGTGTGTATCCAAAGTGTGGCTCTAAATAACACAACTTTTTCTTTCCAATGAATATTGGTTATTTATATAGTATATAGATATCTAAATATTTATATTGTATATTAAATAGCTCTAGGTCGAACCTGATCCATAAATACAACATAATAAATTGAAAATATTTGAATTCAAATCATAAAAATAGATTCATAACTTCACTAAGAAATAGGAATGATTTAATCCAATGAATATGTTCCTTTGAATTAGTCATAAAAGAGATTTAAAAAGATATTTAATTCTACTTAGACCATTTCACAACACTTAGATAATATATTTAATTAAAATTTCCATTGTTGACCAGTAAAACATAGATTTCCTTCACATAGTGATAAATTCCAAAAGTACGGTTGACAATGTATGGATTTTTACAAAATAAGGGTTGATAAACCAAATGTTTATTACTCAAATGAAGGGGTTATTCCAAATAAAGGGCTACATATCCATACTTTTTTAACAGCATATAGTGCATAATCCATATGTGTTATTCCAAATATAGGGTTTCTTCCATATATTATGCTTAGAAATGTAGTGTATTAACAATGTTTCCAGGAAACATTCACACTCATACAGAATACTTAATCAGATATTCTCCAATAGATTAAAAACTTGTGTACACTTCCAGAGTAAAGAATAAATATTGTACAAAATATCATTTTCCATAAATTCACATAAAATAAAATTTATTAGTAAAATAGATATGGGTGTTTGTGATAATTAAAAACAAATATCAATTACTGAAATTATTGAATCGACGCATTCTCAACAATATCCCCCTTTTGATGGTCACAAAACCCATAAAATTAATAATAAAATTAAAATTATTTCAAAAAATTCTCAAAAATAAAAATAAGAATATTTCTCAATTTTTCAAAAAAAATAAAAAAACTCAACAAACTCCCCTTCATAAATGTATACCCCATAAAAATTTATCATCTATCATATAAATTTCTCACAATTTTTACTCTTATTTCTCCATAATATCACCCCCTTTTGTGACATAAAAAAGATGAGTTTTTGAAAAAAAATATTTTCTAAATATATGCAGCATCAAAAACTCTCAATAAATTTATGCATACTTTAAAAAGATAAAAGGATATAATCAAGAATCCATGACAGTATGTCAAATATTATTTAAGGAAAAATAATTGTTCATAATGAATGTTCAAAATCATTTAGTCGTTAAAAATAATTAAACACTTTCTAGTAACTCCCCCTATGACATAACATAATTGGAAAATATATCCAAGGGAAAAAACATTTTCACATTTCATAAATGAAAATAGTATTATAATCTATTTAATATAATTACTTATTACATATAATAATATACTAGTTTTCGGAATTTTATAAATTTAAAATAGTCAAAAATTAAGAATATATTTACACATAAGATAACCGTATAAAAATATAAGACAATAAATCTTTAAAAATAAATAACAGAAAGATTATATCATATATGAACTAAAAAAATTAAACAAAGTTATGTATATGATATTGACATAAAAAATTAAAGAAATGAATAAGATATAGGGAATTTGGAAGGATAAGACAGATCATCAATATTTCAAAACTTTTGAATTTTATACTCAAATATATAAAAAAATTTGATGGTTTTTCTATTCTACACTGAACATATTCAGTTCATTAATACAAAAGAGAGGATAAAAACTATTTATCTAAAAAATCTTTTAGTTCATCAAGATATATCATAGAAAAAACATCCCTCTTGAGTCACACTATCCATATTAACATTTATACTTTATACAATTCAATTATTATTTATAAATCAATCTTCCATTCACATTATGATACATCCTTTGAAGAATATCAAAAAAAATTGAAACATATAATGTTTGAATCACTTCATACAACTTTCTAGGAATATTTAGATCATCCTGCATCTCCACTATTTCTTTTTTCAAAGTATTGAATTTAAATAGGCATTCTTAAAAACACATTTATTCTTTTATCATTTATGATAATTAAACTTATAGTTATTCAAAACCATGAACATCATTTTATTTTTTGGAATAATTTTCAAATAAAACCTTAACTTACGAAACTGATTGTTCTCCAAATAGATTAGATGAAGGATTAATTTTTCTTATCATTGGAGAAATTATTTTCTCTAAAAATTATGTTCTTGATCACTTCCTCATTTATCAGACTGGTTTTAGACTTATTTCAAAAATATATTTCAAATAATAATAAGAAGAAATAATTTAAGGGGTTTTGAGAAGAATATACTAGGGTTCTAATAGAAGATGATATGTTTTTTTTTGACAAGTTGTAGATGACACTTCCCATTAATTAGTGAAAAAATACAGAACAGTCATTACAAATTTTATCTTTTTAAAATAAATTTTAAGTAAAAAATATATTAATAAAATTTTATGAAAACTATTTTAATAATATGAAATTTAAAAATAATAATATGTTTAAATGATTTAAACTAAGAGTGTAGTCTTTCATAAACCTATTTTGAATATTTTAGAAATTCATTTATACAATTTTATAGACTAGGCATTAATTTTTTTATTTAAATAGGAAGTATATATTTAACATTCTTTGCAAACAATATCCATCTCCCCCTTAATAGAACAATTAATTCAATAAAACATTCTAATAAATACTTCATGGGCTCTTAGTTCTAGTTCCAATGATTTTTTTATAACAAACTACTTTAGAGTTGATCACTCATTTATTAAGATAGATATTCCCATATAATCCTTAGATGACCAATTAATGATTTAACAATGTAGTTTAGCGGTGTATATCTATAAAAAAAATATAAGTTCTTTTTGGCACCTATATGCTTTTGGATCTAGAATGTATCAGTAACTAATGTTTTGGGTAACCAAATTTTGTTATTATGTGTAAAGATTCTACAATTCAATTTAAACAATTATTTTGAAAAATAAATATTTTTAACATAATAAATTTTAGGTATTCTAATGAAATAGTAATTTTAATAATGTCTATTAATTACAAAATAAAAACATTTAACATTTGATATGTTTTTTCTAATAAAACATGGAACAAAATAATTCCTATACAATTTTGGTCTTTCACCATTACTACTCATACCATGTTTTTCTTTATGAATTTTATTTTTACAAAGGATTTCAATTAAATAATTTTCTCCTTTGATAATCATACTAAAATCTTGTTTTAATGTTATAAATTCATCCAATAATTATGTAATTCTACATTCATGCAGATCATAAGAAATTTTGGAAGAAATAGTTTTCAAATCTATAATTTTTTTTGAAAAACTCTTTTTTTATTATAAAATTGCATCAAAATATTTTCTATGTTTTCTATAATCATTTTCATGGATTAAAATTTAACTTCTAACATAATGAAATAAATATAAAATTCATCATAAGAATTTTTTTCATAATTAGAGTTTTCAGAGTGAGAAGATTGTATCTCATCAGTATGATTCATAAGACATACCATTCATTCTTTATGTCCAGCCTCAAAGATTGTGAAAGATTCATCTTTTGAACCAGAAGAATAAATCCAAGTAGCCTTCATAATTTTGTTTCTTTTTCTTTTATAATCTGGTTTCCCTTGATCTTTATGTAAATGAAATTTTACCTTTGTATAAACTTTTTTTATGCATTCACAACATGTATTCTATTTAGTCCCTTTATTTTTATTATTTTATAATTATTCAAAAAATTTAAAAATATTTTATAAATATTTATCTAAATATGGATGATTTCAATTAGATGATTCACCTGTTGTGGTTTTGACAGCATCTTCTTCATATTTTATATTATTTTCATCTTTATCCTTCTTCTCATCTTTACACATCATCAATGTTGCAGTAAATTATTTCATTTATAATTCTTTAACTAGTGTGGATTACATGTTGAATAAGATATTTCATTCCACTTATAGGGTAATACTCTAAGTAATTTTAACTTTTTATATGATTTATTAACTAGATATCCTAAAGAATCAATATGATTGACAATTTATTTTAATATCCCATTCATCTAAGTTATATTATAATCTCCATACATTCTAAAAGTGTCAAATTTCAACTTTATAATATTGTATGTTAGTTGTCTGATATTATCAATTCCTTTATAGGAAATATAAATAGTCCTTGACATCTCATATTCTGTAGAACATTGAAAAACTCAATTAAACTCTTCATTTTGGAAACCACAGACAATATCCTTCATTGATTTTTAATTTAGATGAAATTATTTTTCTTGATCATCATCCAATTTTTTCTAAATATTACTTATGATTTTTTTATGTCCTGGCATCCTTTAAATAAACTCTTATTCCAATATTTTTCAAAAAAAAATAATCATGCCAACTTTCCATCATCCATAATTATCACCATTAATGTAAGGAGTATAGATCATTAACATACCTTCTTTAAGATCATCCATTTCAAAATTTCTCTTCATTTGAATCTTTAACTCAAGCTAGTTAGTGATTTTGATATAGCATAGGGTCACACAACTTTTAATGCATCATAATTCAATTCCTCTAATATTTCTTTTTGGTATTGATTATAATGATAGATCCCAACCCGTTAATAGTTTTTTGGGTATCAAAATAGAAACTAGAATATTGAAGGATTTTTAATAAGTGAATATGGAAATAGTGATCTTCCTTTGTTAAAACTTGTTGGTAACAAAATATAATTGAAAGAATATTAAAGGATTTGAAATAATGAGAAATATATAATATGGATTCCATTCATTAATAACACTTTTTGGTCAGTTTAATTACTAATACGGCATTAGAGGGGGTGAAATGTGATCCTTTAAAACATTAAAAGATTCAAAAACAACTCTCTTATTTTGTGGAAATTCCTTCCTAATCTTTTAATGATGAGTGATCAGTGGAAATAAATAAGTACAAGAACACAATTATGTATAGTGATTTAGGGCATCAATATCCCTTATTCCACTCCACCAACACTCTGTTTATGAGCTTGGTGATTTTCACTAGACTTTCCCACTTATCAGATTACATTAAAAACTATGTATAAATAGTTGAAACCTTTACAAGAAGGATATTACAAGGCCTTATAGTTCTTTTACATAGAACTTTAAATCCACATCTTTATCCAAGTATATGATACTCCTTTAACACTCCAAATGAGTCTGATCATATGACACTCTAATAAAACAATATATATTTATTTGATTGAGAACATAGGTTTCAATCAAATTTGCAGCAACAACTAACATATGTGTTTGATCATTAATATCATAAAATATTAGAAAACATGATCCTCAATTTTTGAACATGTTTTTTATAAAAAGTGATAGGTAAAACAACAAATAGATGAATAAAAATTTATGTCTCCAAAGTGTATCTTTCAAATTTTTTTCAAACTTGCAGAAAAAGATTTTACAATAATATAAATTTGTAGTGATAGTAATAATAGATAGTTGATTAGAGATATCAAAACATGTATGTCTCCAATGTGTATCTATTAATCAAAAAAAATTCTTTCCAATGTATATTGTGTGTGTATATAGAATATGGACCTCTAAATATTAACATTGTTGGTTGAACAGCTCTATGTAAAACCATCCCCATAAATACCTCATTACTAATCATAAATATTTATATTCAAATCATTCAAAGGGACTCATAACTTCCTTTATAAATGAGAATTATTTAATCTAATGAATGAAGACCTTTGAATAGATCATAAAATGGATTTAATAATATATTTACTTTGGGTGAGTTTTTTTCAACATATGCTGATAAAAGATTCAATTTGAACTTTCATCATTGACCGGTCAAATACAGTGTTCCTTCATGTGGTGATAAACTTCAAAATTAGGGTATAAAACAAATGGTTGTTTGCAAAATAACTATTAAAAATCATATGTTTATTCCTAAAACATATGGTTTATTCCAAACATAGGATTATTGATCCATAATTTTCCAATACTACAGGGTATATAATCTATACATGTTATTCCAAACATAGGGTTTCTTCCATAAATTATGCTTACCAATGTAAGGTATGAACAATGTTTCTAGAATACTTTCAATCATGTCCACCAAACTTAATCAAATATTCCTCTATGGATTAAATTCTTGTGTACGCTTACAAAGTAAGGAATAATTATTCTAATGAATATCATTTCCCAAAAACTCACATAAAAGAAACATTATTAGTAACATAAATGTGGGTTTTTTTGGTCATAAAAACCAAAAATAAAGTAATGTAATTTTTGAATCAAAATTTTATCAATAGTTATTAAAAGGGTTATAAAAATATTTGGGTAAAAAGGTGTTTCTTAGAACAAACTTCTTCTCTAAGATTGATGTCCAATCAGAATTGACTATATAGGTGTTTGAGAATCCTCTCTAGTCATGCGTCCATTATTTTGGGGGATCTTGGGAGAAAAATATTCCCCTAATTGAGTGTTCCTATAAAAAAATTCAATAAATAATTCAGATTGCTCCGTATGAGGCCATATATGGTAGAACATATTGTTCATCTCTATGCTGACAAGAGATATTGGAGGAATTTCTATAACATCCTCATCCTATATAATGTTCATCGGTGTAGGTTTAGGTGTTTTGATAGTGGATGGATATTGTTGAGTCATGATAGAAATCATATTCCAATCATCATTAATGACCTCTCATGTTTGAGGTAATGGATTGTTTTTTCTTGATGGTATCACCCATACTTTGGCATAGGCGGATACAGAGGCAAGGGAAGTTCTTTCTTGGTTTTTCCAGGCCTTTTGAGATCTTGGATAGAGCCATAGTTGTTGACTATCTATTTATATTACCTTAGAGGTGTCATTCCATGCATTACATTTTCTACATTTCACACCTTTTCCATTACCACACCGACCCATCACATACTTTTGATTCTAATGATGTTGAATTAGATGTTGACACTTTTTTTAAGTATTATCACATTCACATCATTGACTAAAGCATGAAGGCTCTCTGGGGAATTTCAATACCCATAGTGAGGGTGATATGGTAGAAAATCCTTGTATAGGATGATAAGTGGGAGTGAGAGGCTGATGTATAAGCTTAGTGGATGGATTTATTCTTAAATGATGTTCTACCACCCTTGGAAGGGAAACTCATGGATGGGTTCCTTTAAGGGGGAATACTTTAAGATCCTGGTTTCTCTCCAAGGAGAATAACATTTATTTTTTAGTTTTAATCATTAATTTTATCCTTATTAATGTGTTCTATGGTTTATGCAAGGACTCGATAGTATGTAAGTATTTTTATGAGATTGGAGCTCCAAGTTTTGGAGGAAATAGTTGGGTCACACTGTTAGTAGAAACTGTGATACACAGTCTGAATGATTAGAGAAACCATGCGGGGTGCCGCAGTGATCCACATAGGGGAGTTCATAGGTTGAATAGGGTTAATATATAGTGTTATTCCAACTATGTGGGTTGTGAACCCAAGCCAAAGGGTGATTCACAGTTAGTGAATGGTAATATAAACCATGCTCCCCAACCATGAAGGCCACTACACTTAGATCATAGTTGGTTTATAGTTGGATAATGGTTTGGTCAACCCTACAGCCAAAACATGTGCCTCTTGAAAATTTGGAATTTTTACCATTTTCATCTCTCTATTTCTATATTCTCCCCTTATTTTTATTTCTTCACTAGTAGACAACCCCTCCTCACATTGGAAGCTCGCTCCCATGGCCTAACCTAGGTTCTTTGATAACTCTTTCATCTAGTGTCCAAATTGACTTCTGTTTGTCTTGATGGATTCATATCAGTAATCACTCCAATATATAAGATCCTTTATTAATTATTCTTCATATTTATTAGACTATTTCAGTTCATCCTCATATGTCCTAATTTCATGGAAATCATCTATTTTTATTTTTTCTCCCAATCCATGCAAAAATAAGGGTTGGTACTGGCTGAGGAATCTTATATATGAATAAGGTAGGTGTTTTATGACTCTTCCTTCAAAGTATAACCAATTATAAATTGTTTTTATTTTTCACATGTCAGTTTCACTACGTATTGCCTCATAAAATTCACCTTCTTTAATATATTTTTTATAGATTGTATTCTAAAGTCCTAATGACATCTCATGACATCTTTTGAGGTAAAAAACCCTATGTTGACCACCCCACATATGGTTTTTTCCTCATTAGTGTTTGGTTACCTATATTTAGATAATTTGGGACATAGTTTGGATATTATCTACCAAAACATTAGTAAGTTTATTGGTTAAGTTAGATAAATGTATTATAAATTGTTAAAAGGAAAAATTATGTGTATAGATATCACATGGCCATTACTTTTGAAACTTTAATTGATAATTGGTTGCTTATATTTATTTTACCTTTCCACATATGATGATAGGTAATAGAATGAACTCAATGAATTTGAAATTGGAATGTGTATTACATGGCCTATGATTGAATATGTATATAAATGAAATGTGTATGTGGTTCATATTTCATATGGACCTTTTTTATCATTATAGGAATGGTAAAATATGAGGATCATTGAATTCAAAAGGTTATTAAAAGAGCACTCAGAGGATTCCATTCTGATTTTTTAGCCAATTTTCATGGTAGATACCCAAAATGGAATCTGGTCCTTATCTTATTAAGTGAATGCATCATCATTTTACGGATGATAAGAGTGACTCTTTTTAGATATTTTAAATCCTTGGATACATTCCATGGATTCATCTTGATTTCTTTGTACATTTGGTTCTAGGGATTCACCCCATTGGGCCCAATCATGTGTAGCCTAGGATTACTGTGGATGATCTCCATAGATTTGTTTAGAATCTTTTATAGTGGAATTCCTCTGGTGTTCCCATTGGATTACCCCCACATCCATATATAAAAACAACATGAGTTTCCACTATAATTTGGCTTAACCCATGAGGTCAGGGATGCCTTGGTGTCTCCTTGGATCCTATTTTATTAATATC
The DNA here is from genome assembly GCA_963277665.1 of Viscum album. Taxonomy (NCBI): domain Eukaryota; kingdom Viridiplantae; phylum Streptophyta; class Magnoliopsida; order Santalales; family Viscaceae; genus Viscum; species Viscum album. The sequence goes on along the minus strand of OY728120.1, from coordinate 1,058,065,347 downwards.
ATTTCAATTAATCCATTATTACCAGTATATTATAAATCTAATGGCCCATGTAAATAATTAATGAATACATGTTTAGAAACACCAGATAAGGTTGAAGTAGTTATGGATTATTTACTTTAGAATGGAATCAATTTTATATACTTTCACACTATATAGTTTATATTCATAGACAAGATTTGTATCGATTCCATAGTTGGTAGCCTACTGAGATTTATCTCACACCCTATCCAGGTTTTTGTTGGAAACTTGAATGACTGTAAATCATAGGTGCGGAAAAGGGGAATCATCCCTCTTTGGACACCTGAATTCTCGATTTAGGATGTGATCTTGGTTACATATGAATGATCTAGTTATTTGGATTCTTGGAAAGTTTTTTACTTTTGGTTTATTTTATATTATATGTATTATACTATCTACCTAATTCCATGTAAACATGTTTTTCCTTTTTTATGAAACATTCCATCATATTTTGTATATGATATAGTCATATCTTTATATGATTATCTATTTTTTTGGTTACTTATTATTGATTCCACGACCTTATTCATTCTTATTATTATGATTTGGTTGTTCCCTCATCCTATCGTACCACTATCCTATACTCTGACCAATGGTAATTGTCTCCCCTTGAACACACCTTAGTCCCTCTCCACTAATTTTTAACCTCTGATATATAGGGAGGCTAACTTGAGTCTCTATGTTCAACCAGGTTCAGGGCACCTTTGAGCGACACTCGGGTCAGAATGTAATAAGCGAGAAGATATATAATCATCATATCATATTAATAGGATCATCATTATAATCATGATTAAAAAAATTATAAAGTCATGGAATTTGAAATATTCATAATAATGAAAAATCATAACATAGTGGTCAAATACCACACGTAGTTGTGAAATAATCTAGATTCATGTACATACATAGCATATGTGCATAAATAGTAACTTCATAATTGTGAACACATATAGAATCATGAAAAAAATAATATAAAAAGTATCATGAGATAGATCAAATTAAGAAATGCATTAGGGGGATTTATAATTTATATCCCAACAATCACCTCATGAAATTGTTATAATCTTGTTCGACACATGGAAAGGAATCAGATAATGATCATAATCATGAAATAAACCCTTATAAATAAATGAGTTTCATAATGGTTTTGTAAATAGTACATTAAAGAATAACCTTTTGGGATCCAAAATTGATTATTGAGATAATTTCATGGTATAAATGATCATTTTATTTGAAGAAGAAACATCTCAAGAGGATTAAAGCAGATGTATTTGAAAAAATAAGTTCTTTTTTGAAAAAATAATAGTAATTTGATTAAAATCATAAAGATCGGGTTAAAAAATGTATACCCATAGAAAGAAAAGTTAAATAATATTTAAATAAATATTAAATTTTATTAGATGGATATACATAATAAAAATTATATTAATTAGAATATAACACTAAAAAAGGAGGTGGATTCAAGAATCCCAATACCTTAAATCTCGATTTATTTTATTAATTTTCTACCTCCTCTATAATAAACATATGTTTATTAAAATATGGATAAAGAAGTTAATTATGTTCATTTTTATCACTCTTGACCTCTTATAATAATTAGATTATATTTAATAATTCTCATTGTTAATGGTAAAACATTTATATATCATATTTCCCATAAAATATCTCTACTAGATTCAATTTAATGATCTCACATTATTATTATTTATACAGTATTATGATTACCTATAGGGTATTATAAATACACATATTTATAAATTTATTTATAATGAATATTTTTTTTATTATTATACATAATGGATTTGATAATCAAAGTGTTGGAAACATCCTCATGGGTGGTTAACATACCGTTAATGAGACATTGTTCGAAGAGGAGGTGCGAGAAATATAATATCATCTTGAATTATAAATAAAATTTTCATAGGATATTAACATTACTAATATCATATTTACATACTATATAATTATTTTTAGAATGTTTAAAATAGAAAATAAAATGAGGATAGGGAATTATAAATGGAAAACATAACAAAAAAAGGACATTACCTATATCTTTATGTTGTTCTTTGTCTATAACCCTTAAATTCATGAAATATTGGAGTTATATTACTCCAAAATATCACTAAGGATTCCAAGGGTCTTATGAGATGGTAATTGGGAATATATTTTTCGTTGGTATGTTTAGGTGGATTGTTTTCGATGTGGAGGGAGAAGGGGTATTTTAACTTAAGGAGAGGGGAATTTTAACGATAAAATATTGACTAAAAATGATTCCCAAGCTAAACCATGTAATAGTAAATATTTTTAAATTAGGAGATATATTTTATTAATATAAAATTATATTTGGAATTATAAACACTTTATTATGTGAATTTATTAGTTCAATCAAAAGGAAAGGTGAAAAATGAAAAAATGTTTATTTTAAGAGACACTTCTCACTTTTAAACATTGGAAAATAATTTTTAGTTTTTTATATTTAATTTCATGGATTATTTAACATATTAATTTTTTGTGACTAAAATTATATTGTTAATTATTTCATTATTACCTCATGAAAAATATCATTTAAAACATACCAGTTACAACAAAATTATATTTTTACTATTCCCCTAAAAATTGACGTATTTATGAAAATTTCCAAAAAAATAACCCTTATAAAATTTTGATGTGATGATTCTAAAAATTAAATTCATTTCACAAAAATAATTTTCTAATGTATGTAATTTTAATTTTTTTATATAAAAAGTATGATTTTTATGAAATAAATGAAAATAAAATTTATTAAAAAAGGATTGTAATTTATTTGAGTTTTTAATCATGGAATTTATTTTTAAAAGATAAATATATATTTTTTGTTAAATTACACATGATAAATACTATTTTCTTTAAATTTTATTATTTTTAGGATTAATTATTATTCCAACAACAAGGTTACCTTTCCCAAAAGTCATGTTACCATTCCTAACAGTCAAGTTAGTAATTTAATGAACACATTTCTATTAAAATTGTCCAATTGTTATACCAAGGATTATATTACCTTCTATAAATACCTCTTTATTCATTCATTTATAATTCACCACAATTCCTACCAATGTACTAAATTTTTCATTTCTAAATTGGTGATTGGTTTACTAAGATTTTGTTTCTTTTCCATAGTATTGTTTGTGGTAGTGGTGATTCTAGCATATTAGAATGATCCAAATTGTCTAGTTTTACTTTTCTTATTTTTTCTATTTTTTCCAATTAAAATACTTGGAATTTTAATGGTTTTAGTTATTTAATAATTTAAGGATCTATTTTAATGAAATTGTAACGCCTCGACCCCAGTTACCCAGAGTCGGTGCATTATTGCGTAACATTGGCATGATCACAAAAGATCAATTCTTGAAAAAACGATTAGTTTAGTAGCCTTGGAAACACTAGATACATTCATAAGTATTACATTACATCATAAATTAAAACAAAACTACAACAACATATTGTCTTCATATCCCCTCATACTATCCCTACAGGTCATTCATAATATACTTCATCACATCCTGGAAAAATTAAAACATTGAAAGGGGTGAGATCAGATGCTCAGTAAGGATAACAATACAACGGAAACTTTCATAAATAAACATAAATATTTAAGTCAATGTATAACTAAAACAAAAGCCTTTGAAATTCAGAATAATATGGAAAAAATAAAATGAAATAATGTCATTTACTTATTCACATGGATTTTCTACTAGTCAAATAATCACATGCAATATCAATAACCACTTTTATAATGATGGAATGCATAATGCCAGACTATCATAACTACGTAGCCAAGGCCTTGTGCCAAGACTAGAAATAAGATTTTGTCAAGGCCTCATGGAAAGACACTATTTTGTCTCATGAGACCTACCGATGCATCGAGGAGCTATAGCGGGCTCCACCCGTCACTTATTAAGTCCAATGCATTCCTTATATGAAAAGGTTTAAACATATCATAAACCATAACATAATCATATAACATATAACATGCATAAAGCAAACATAAAATTTCCACATTTCAATCACAAGATACCAATACAACACATTCATATAATAAAAACATTATCAAAACCATTTTCAATACCAAAATAAAAGAAAATTAAAACATGGTATTTTTTTCATTTAAAAAAAGTTATGGCTTGTAGAGGAAGACGAAACTCAAATAATGGTCACGGCGGTGGAGAAGTCATTGTCACCGCATACGTACGACAATAAAAACATTCCTTTTTTCGTTTAGTAAAACGCTTCTTAAAAAAGATTCCTTTTTAATAAACGTAAAAGTTAAAGTGGTTTATACACCGTATAAAAGAAATTTGTGTATAAAACAAAATATGCATCAATGAATAGAGATTGAAACGAAGTCCCTTAAAAAGATAATTTTTTTAAATAAAATATATCTATTATGTGTATTAACTATATGTACACATAAAGAAAGTATAAACACAAGATATGACATAATAATATCATGACATAATTTGAAAGTAGAAGATTAACCCAAAGAATGGAAATTGGGTTAAGAAGTTCCCTTACCAAGATCATTTTTTTAAATAAAATAGATCTATTATGTATATTCACTATAAGTACACATAAAGAAAGTACAAATACAAGATAGTACATAATAATATCATGACATAATTTGAAAGTAGGAGATTACCCCAAAGAATGGAAATTGGGTTAAGAAGTTCCCTTACCTCGTGTCCGACTTGACTCGACCGTTCTTTAACCTCCTGAATAATAAACTAGAGTTAATTTTTACTTTCTTAAGAACCTTTTTCAAGTTCATTATTCCTTTGATATCACTTATTACCATGTTATTAACATTATGTAATTATTTAAGTTAATAACGGTCGTTTTGTCGATCTTTGGTACTTGAGTCAAAAATAAACTTCTTATAATTACAAGTTGTTCATGTGGTAAAATATCCATTATATCCAGAATTATATTCATGATGTAGATATAATATATATCCTATATATCCAGTATATAAATTCATTTATAATATTACATAACATTTAGTGGTAAGAAATGAAATGCACCGTTCATGGAGACGGTAAGTCGTACGTACGCATGAACGCTACTTTCATTTATATTTCATATTTAATGGAATGAAATCATAATTATATATAGTTATATTATAATTCCAGTATAATATCATATATAATATCATTTACTCCATCCTTTATACGTCCCACATATGGAATTAACGATTCAAATCACTTTGAGGGGGCGGTAGTCCGCACTTCCTAAAATGAAATTATCGCGTTTACCCAAAATGGAAATCATAAAGGTATGCCATAAATGAAAAATACAGAAGAATAAGGAAAACATAAAAATAATATATATCATATATAGAAATATTGTCATCATAATGTCCACCATTAGAGGTGTTAAAAGAATATTGAACAATCATCGTTTCGTGAGGCAGTATTTCGCCACCCACAGAAACAGTATGTTCTTTAACAATTAGACGGAGGTGTGTGTAAGTGTAAATCAAATAATTATCATAAAAACATTTTATTATATTTTATATACTTTTTTTGTTACAAAATAAAGTAATAAAAATATTTTAAGGGGTTGGATAATCAAAATAAAACAAAAGAACATAAGAGAATACATTACCTTAAAATCGGGTAACTCTTTTTGATTTGAGCCAAAGTCTTCCTTGGGAAGACTTATGCCCAAATTGAGGCTTCTAAGAGTAATAGAGGGAAGTTTAGAGAGTATTTTGGAATAGGTCGGTCAACCCAAATGGCTTTGATGGTGTGAATAAGGTGGTAGAGTTGGGGGGCCTTTTATAAGAGGAGAGGAGGGCACTCTTGGAAAGTCATGAAATGTTACATTATTATGAAATGATTTTCAGATTTTAAAGGTCCCACAATGATATATTTCGAGGATAAGATGATGAGGGTTCAAAATCTACTCATCCAATAGGTTTTTGACAAATTTAAGTCTTAGATTTTACATTATCGTTTCATTTTATTTAAATCATTAATTAATGAGGTAATCGCTGCATCATCATTGTGTCATAAAAAAATTAATTTATTTAATGTATAAAAATTATAAAAAAAATTACCATGATGTAGGAAATCTTTTTATCTTTCCAATTAATATTTATAGTAAAAATTTTAACTTATATAACCCCGTGTAATAATTGTTTTCGTAAAACAAAACATGTCTGTGACAATTTTATTTTTACTTTAAATAAAAAGTTATTAATGTCATTTTCTTACCCAAGTGGCTCCATGGGGTCCCCAAGTTGACCCATGGATTGTCTTGGTTGGCCAAGACTCACCCAATAAGTGTAGGAAAAGTGTAAAGATATTTTTATATTTTTATAATATCATTTTTACCTTAAATTTCACTAATTACCTTTAATCGCAATTAATAAAACTTAAAAGTTACTATTCACCAAAAAATTATTTTAATCCCATTGAACCAAATTTTACTTCCTAATGACAACCATGTATTTAGGATTTTTGAAAATAAAATCACAGAAGTGGTAATGTTTTATTTACACGAAAAATTAGTTTTTAAACTACCACTTAGTGGTTTCACTATTCATCAAAAATTGAAGTTTTTCAGAAAAATACCAAAAATTAACCCTAAGCTATATTTGATATTCCGAATTCAAAAATGATGTCTATTTTACAAAATTAAAAACATATTAGTTGAATTAATTAATTTAATAATTAATTCTCACTGTCACAATAAATAGCGTGTTTTTAAGAAACAATATATATCAAAAGATTAACAATTGTTTATGTCCAATTTCAACGTGAAATTAATTATAATGACCACCATTGGATAAAATGGTAAAAATATATTATAATTATACTTTAAAACCACTCAATATTATAATTTATCACTATAAATTATTTTAATTAAAAAATTTGTTTTTAAGTATTTTCTCTATTCATAGAAAATTGGAAGTTCTCAGAAAATTACAAAAAATTCAGCTTCGGATAATTTTGATATTCCGAATACAAAAATGAAGTCCATTTTGAAATATAAAATTTATATAATTTCAAAAAGTGGGTATTACTATTCATAACAGCTACTTTGATTGGTCGCGGTGTATTAGAATATTGAACTTGCGTACAATGCAAGCTATTGCATTATTGAAAGAGAGGTGTATCGTGGAAGCTTGGGGTGTTGCATTGTCCCCTCCTTCAATAAATTGCGTCCTCGCAATTTGAAAATGTTCTTAAAAAATAAAAGGTTGAAAATATAAAATAACTTTGTGAAAAACCCACATCGTAAATAGTGTTAATAAAAATATAACTTTAAAAGAAAGAAAGAGAAGTACAAAGGTCACCCGAGATAGCCAATACTAGGATTATATGAAAATATGGATATGGAGGAGAAACAAACCATCAAGGTCTGATTGAGAGTTTTTGAAAATAGGATTATAAGAAAGTTTAACTACAAGAAAATCATAAACTTGTGATTGGTTAAACGATCATTGATTCCCCAGTAGGAAAAGTTAACCGACAACGTTTTTGTTTTAAGTTACCTTTTATAAAGTTGAGGAATTTATTTAGGAGATTTACTAAGAATGTAAGGGAATATACATACTTGTCATGTAGACTTTCATTCCTTAATAAATTTTTACCACAAACCCATCTTTCACTCAAAAAGATAATAGAAATCAAAAATATTATATTTATCCTAATCGTACAAGGTTCCAAATATTAACACATACCATTTAGATTAGGAAAACTATTTTTTAATAACCAAGGACTTCCTATAGGCTAGTGGTAGGTAATAAAGGCATGTCGCACTATGGTTGTGGGTTTGATTCCTGCAGCTTTGTCCGACGCGACAGTTTATCCCCCGACCTGCAGGTTGTCCTTTTCCTAAAACTATAGTATTATAATATTCCAAAAATAATCTTCAGAAATGTTTTAACCTTAAACAATACTATCCAAAGTTCAACTTAATCCATTCCAACCTTTATAGCTATCCAAAATACCTATGTCCAGACTTTCTCTAAAAGGTCTCTAAATTCCAAAATCAATTGTATCATCAGATTCCTCAAACAAAGTAAAGTTTCTCTTATTGTCACATACAAAAATATGATTACCTTCATCATATTAAAACCTTAATGAAAACAACAAGTACTTTAGTATAATCCTTTTATATATCACATTATTCTTATAACCAGAATATAATCCTTGAGTCCAAAAGCACCAATACATTAATTATTCCACTTCAACTATAGTAACAGCATAAGATTTTCCTTGATCCCTTGGCCTTTTCTGAGGTAAGTTTCCCTGACGCTTAGGACATTCATTTTCATAATGCCCCATTTCCCTAGAATTTTAGCATTCAACATTGATATCCTCTTTCTTTCCCTTGCAATCACGAGCCTGGTGACCTTTTTCTCCACATTTATAACAAACTCCCATTCCTTTTAGGCATGTACCAGGGTGATTCTTCCCACAATTATCACATGATGGAAAATCCTTCTTTCCCTTTTCCCTTTATCTGTATCTTGTTCCACCATTCTCTTCTTCTCTTGCTTTACTTTATTGTCATAAGATTTAGAGAATTCATTTTCTATCTTGATAGCACATGAGACAATATCTTCGTACGATGAGATGTTTTGTGAGAATAATGCTCGATGGAGAAATGGTTTTAACCCATCAAAGAAACGATAAATCTTACTTCTTGGGTTACATATATAATCTGGAGCATGCCTTTCTAACCTTGTAAAGTTAACCTCATACTTTGCGACATTCTCATCCTCCTTCTGCCTCAGACTCAGAAATTGCCTTTTCATATCTGCTCGATGGTCATATGGAAAGTATTTTTCTAAGAAAATTTACTTAAACTCCCTCCATTCCATTATTGATACTTCTTCATCTTCCTTTGTGTTTTGAATCAGTGACCATCATTGATCGGCATCTCCAGTGAGGCGGTAAACTGTCATGACAACCTTCTCCCTTTCGCTACTCCCCAAGGCGTGGAATATTTTCTCTAAGGAGTTTATCCATTTCTCAGCTACTAATGGATTTGTACCCCCATTAAATTTTGGCGGTTTTTTCCTCATGAAGCGGTCTAACATTGATCCTCCACGTTGTAGATCAAGGTGCTCCATACGAGTAAGGTTATTATTCATAACCTGAGTGAGTTTCCCCAGTATGGTGATAAGCTGATCAGCAGCAGTTATATCACCAACTCCATTATAATTATCTTGAGCAGGAGGGAAATCCCTACATGGAGTGCGTGCATTGATACGGTTTCCATCCCTTCCACTAGGTGCCATTTCTAAACAATGTCATAAACTAGATTAGTTTATGAATCAAAATACATAATAACAAACTTGAAAAACACTTAACATAAATTGAACTATTTATAGATATAATCCATAATCATAAAAATGTTTTCTTTGTAGTTGGGGTTTGGATTAGTGGTAAGCACCCCATAATTCTACATGGAAAATGGGGGTTCAAAACCCATTGGGCGCAGGGACTGTAGCAGCACTGTAGCACTACTGTAGCAGCCGAGATACTGTTGCAACGGCGGCACTGTAGCGGCGGTAGGGGTACTGTAGCGGCGGCAGGGGCACTGTAGTGGCGGCGGTACTGTAGCAGAGCGGGTACTGTAGCAGTACTATTCACAGAATGGGCTTTGGGCCAAAAAATTGGGCATACGGGCTATGTAATGGGCTAAATTCCCACTGGGCCTTCGGGCTATGTAATGGGTCTCCCTCTACCCAGTTAAAGAGGTATTTGCTTTGTTTCAATAATAAAAATTAGGCTTCGGCCCCAACCTTTTAAAAAAATGTTTTCTTTGAGGAAGTATATACTCATAAACTCTTCATAATGGTTTGTAAAGAAAATGAGAATTATCCTAAGCATATCCCCCGGGAGTGTCGTAACCAAGAGTGCAGCAAGGCCCGTTGTCGTGCACCAGTTCTCGTTCAAGTCTCTCTCAAAGCGGTGTTTTCAGGTTTTACCCCTAGGTAGATCTGTGCTAGATCCACCTCTACCTGCTCATATCCAGAAAGGGATGTATTACTCGGAAAACTCACAAAATCACTATAATACCAAAATTCTAGGAAGTTCTTCTATACTAATCCTCAAAGTTTATCTTTGCGCTATGTGATCTAATCAAAGTTTATCTAAATCTAGCTTCCAAGGTTAGTAATAAACTGCCTCTGATACCAACTGTAATGCCCCGACCCCAGTTACCCAGAGTCGGTGCATTATTGCATAACATTGGCATGATCACAAAAGATCATGTCTCGAAAGACCGATTAGTTTAGTAGCCTTGGAAATACTAGATACATTCATAAGTCTTACATTACATCATAAAGTAAAACAAAACTCCAACAAAATATTGTCTTCATATTGTTGAGTCAATAAGGTTTTCCTTATGACTTTTCCATTCCTTCTTGTTTTGAAAATCACAAACACCTTATCTTTAAGGAAAAATTCTTTCTTAAGGAAAATCGCTTTTGTAAGGAAAAATGATTTCTTAAGGAAAATTGCTTTTATAAGGAAAATTGCTTTCTTAAGGAAAATCGCTTTTATAAGAAAAATTATCCTTATCATATTTTCATCCATATTTTTCTTAAGTATGAGTTTCGGATTCATTTTCTCGGAATCATTGAAACTTTGATATAAAGCATTCTGTTTTAGGGTTCGGATTCTGGACAAGAACTATAAGGAAGTTTCATTCCGTATTCCGGATATGAACTCTGACTAAGTTCTATTCCAGATTCAGGATACGAATTCTAATGAAGAAATCCCATTCCGAATTCTCATTACGAATTTTGAAGAAGAATTCTCATTACGAATTCTAATGAAGAAATCTCATTCCGAATTCTCATTACGAATTCTGATAAAGAATTCTCATTACGAATTCTGATGACGAATTCTCATTACGAATTCTGATGATGAATTCTCATTACGATTTCTGATGACGAATTCCTATTCCGAATTCTCATTCCGAATTCACCTATTAAACAGAATCTGATTATCATTGTTTTATACACTCTGAATTTATTCACTCCGAAATTTCTATTCCGAACCTTTATGTTGGACTTTAAAACGATGTCGTACATTCTGTTACACTTACTTTGTTATAAAACGATGTCGTCCATTTTGTTATAAACTAACCGTTGTCTAAGTGACACGTGTACAGGTCCCTCCGAACTTTAAGGAAAATATGACCGTTGGAGTGGAGCCGACCTTACCTATAAATAGGAGCTCATTTGAAAGATCTCGGTGCCGAATACTAAAAAATTGCTTACATGCTGTTGAAGTGATTTCTAGAGAGAGAGTCTCTTATTAACTCTCAAAGCTTCGTGCGACTCCGAATTTTGGTGATTACATTCGAGGGCTTCCGGGGATAGGAAGACAGAGGTGCCGACTACCTTAAAGATCGAGGGCTTTCTTGCTGAGAAAGACAGAGGTTCCGACTACCTTAAAGATCGAGGGCTTTCTTGCTGAGAAAGACAGAGGTTTCCAACTACCTTGAAGTTGAGGGCTTGCGGGGATAGCAAGACAGAGACTCCGATCTTCGTATCGAGGGCTTACCCTGGTGTGGGTAAGACAAACTTGCTTGAAAGTATAAATCAAGGGACCTTTATCCAAGGTTGTTGGATACCCTTCTCTTTGGGTTAAAAGACTTATTCTTGTTACTTGTAGTTTTACTACTTGTTTCTATTCCGCTGCAATTTGTATCTTAAGGAAAGTATAACTTTCTTATACTTCCTTACTTACTCTGATTAGTTTAGATTCTATACGCTTTAAGGTAGAATCTCATATTGTAACTTTTGTTAAGTTTCAATTTCCGGAATCATATTTCCGGAACTTACTTTTGGAATCCCTTTCCAAGTTCAGTTCGGTGTTAGAGGTGTTGTGAATTTACTTAGTTTAACTTTGTTAAACTTTGCCCTTTCCTTTTCTTAAGGAAACTATAGTTTCTTAACTAACTTTAAAGGTTCCAAAGGAATTTTTAAAGTATACAATTCACCCCCCCTCTTGTATATTGAGCATCTCATATTATTTTTCGATCCTACAATTGGTATCAGAGGTTGGAAACCTCTTACTCTATACCATTCTTACATTTGGTATCAGAGCCTAGGTTACTGAAATACTTGTACTCACATACAAGTTTTTCTTGCTCACTTTTTCTTTCCGAACTTTGTCATTCTGGTTTATCCATTCAGAACTTTTCCCATTCCAAACTTTGTTATTACGATTCTAAGATACTAACAAGTTTGTATCCAAGTTATTTTTAGTATAGCAGGAATTAATGTTGGATCAATTGACAATCTGAATCCTACAAGACCACCAATCTTTGATGGTAATGATTATGAATACTGGAGAGATCGTATGAAGACATTTGTTATCAATACTGGAGTAGACAACTTTGTGATGCTTACTGGTGATTATAAAATTCCTGACAAGGAAGTCAGAACCTTTACTAACCAGGAAAAGCAAGAATATCAACTCAACTATAAGGTACGCAATACTTTATTATGTTCAATGACTAGAAATATATATAGCCAAATTTCTTCTTGTGAAGCAGCTAATTGTATATGGAAGAAATTAGAGGTTACACACTTTGGGACTTCTAAGGTGATTGAGACTAGAAGAGCTATGCTTAGAGATGAATATCATGGCTTCAATTTTCCTTATGGAGAACCTATATGTAAAGTTCAACAAAGATTTATGACAATTGTCAACAGTTTACAATCTATGGGAGAAAAAGGTTTAGATGATGAAGCTCTTGTGGACAAGATAATTGACATTATGCCCAATGAGTGGGAATCCAAGAGAACAGCTATAGATGAGAACCGGAAGGTCACTCAAATTACTCTTGATGAATTATTTGGAACTCTTCTACAACATGAGACTAGAATGAAGAGAGATGCTGACAACATCAAGAAGAAGAATGGAAATGGTACTGTTGCTTTTACTACAACTTCGAATCAGATGAAAGCTAAGACTCCTGAGAGAGTAACCAGATCCAAGTCTAAGAAAGTTATTTTCCAATCTGAATCTAGTGAGAGTGAAGTCTCAGAAAATGAATTAGCCAATCTTGCTCAAAGGATGAACAAGATAGCTGGACAGAGAAACTTTCAATCCAAGTATAAGAAGAAGGACAGGAAAGATAAGAAAGATGGAGAAGTTACTTGTTACGAATGTAAAAGAGCTGGACATATTAGACCAGATTGCCCTATGATCAAAAAGAAAGAAAGAAAGGAAAGACATTCAGACAGGAATAGGAAGAAGTATTACAAAGCCAAAGCTAAGAAAGTTCTGAAAGCTAATGACACCTGGAGTGCCAGTGGTGGTGACTCTTCAGATGAATCTTCTGATTATGAATCTTCAGGACAGAAGAATCTTGGTCTTATAGCCAGATTACCTATTGATAATCATTGTCTTATGGCTAAGGTACGAAATGCTGAATGATTGACCAATGTTTATTTAAATCCTAATGATAGTAAGTATTATAACTCTTCTGATGAAGAATCATCTTCTGATGAGGAAAATACTTTACCTACTTATGAAGAAGTCTCTAGATTTGCTGAACTTCTTGAGATTGAGAATTCCAAACTCAACAAGAAACTTGATAAGGAAAATTCTAGGAATTCTATTCTTACTAAAGAAATATCAGATCTTTCTAAAGATCTTGATAAGAAAAATGCTGATTTTGAAAGTATTTCAAAAAATCTTGAGGAAGTAAGTTCTGAGAAGAATAAACTTTCTAAAGAATTAGAAAAAGTAATTTCTAATAAAAATGTTTTCGAGCTTAACTCTAGTTCTAAAACTAATGATTTTGAGGATAAAAACTTGGTTGTAAAACTCAAGTCCGAAATTTTTTCCTTAAAGAAGTGTTTATCAAACTTTACCCATGGTAAAGAAAATTTTGATAAGATGTACTCTCAAATACGACCTTTAAGAAATAAATCCGGATTTGGTTATACCCATGCTAAACCCGTTTTCAGTAACAATTACTTTGTTCCTCAAAGTGCCCCATTTTGCACTAAATGTCAATGTGGTGGTCACTAGGCAAAAAAATTGTTCCTTAAACAAAACCCAATCCTTAGGTTTTCATAAAGCTTTCTTTTCTAAGAAAATGTGGATACCTAAAATTTTATTGTCTGGAAATCTCGGATCCAAACAAGTTTGGATTCCGAAAGTCTAACTTTGGTCTTAATTTCAGGAAAATAAAGGAAGTTCCAGCAACAATATTTGGTACATGGATAGTGGATGTTCCCGGCACATGACTGGTAACAAAAGCTTTTTTGAAAAGATTATCAAAACGAAAGGAGGAAAGGTAACTTTCGGAGACAATGCTAAGGGAGAGATTGTTGGTATTGGTAATATAGTTCTTTTGGTTAAAACTTTGATTTCAAATGTTCTTTTTGTTAAAGGTCTTAAGCACAACCTCATTAGAATAAGTCAGTTATGTGATGAAGGTTACCTTGTGAATTTTAGGAATGATAAATGCTTAGTTCACAATTCCAAGGAAGAATTTATTCTCTCTGCCAATAGGCAAGAGAATGTTTACACCTTAAACTTAGAAGACCTCAGAAGCCAAGATTTACCTTGCCTAAGTGCAATGGAAGATCATTCTTGGTTATGGCATAGAAGATTAGGACACTGTAATCTTAGAAACCTATGTAAACTCTCTAAGAAGAAACTAGTTAAGGATCTACCGGAGCTTAGATTTGATTCTTCTAAAGTTTGTGATCCTTGTCAATATGGCAAGCAACATAAATCTAGTTTTAAGTCAATCGGTGAAGTCTCAACAACTGATTCATTACAGTTAGTGCACATGGATCTTTTTGGTCCAACACAAACTGGAAGTATTGGAGGCAAATACTATGTATTTGTTCTAGTTGATGATTACACTAGATTTACTTGGGTCTATTTTCTAGCAAGGAAATCTGAAGCTTTTTCTTATTTCAAAAGTTTTAGAGCTCAAGTTAAAAATGAGAAAAACCTTCCATTGAAAACTATTCATAGTGATCATGGAGGAGAATTTCAAAATTCAGATTTTGAAACTTTTTGTAGTAAGAAAGGTATTACTCATAACTTTTCAGCACCTAGAACTCCTCAACAGAATGGTGTAGTTGAAAGAAGAAATAGAATTCTTCAAGAAATAACTAGAACCATGTTGAGTGAATATTCTATTGCTAGACATTTCTGGGCTGAAGCTGTAAGTACTGCTTGTTATACTATAAATCGAGTTTTGATTAGACCTTTTCTTAATAAAACTCCCTATGAGTTATGGAATGGTAGAAAACCAAGACTTTCCTACTTCAAGGTTTTTGGTTGCAAAGTATTCATTTTGAATACTAAAGATAACTTACATAAATTCGCACCAAAATCAGATGAAGGAATTTTCTTAGGTTATTCCACAACCTCTAAGGCTTATAGAGTTTTTAATAAAAATACTTGTACTGTTGAGGAAACAGTACATGTAAAATTTGATGAGTCTGATCCTTTTGTTTTTAAACCATCTCAACTTACATCTTCGGATGTGTTTTCAAAAACTGATTGTCAACCTTTGATAGAAGAACCTTCTGATAAGGAAATTTTTCTAGAAGATACTTCTGAAACTTTTACCCCAGAAGACTTTCTACCCTATGTTGATGAACAGGTTTTACAAAACCCAAATCAGGAGTTTCTTAAGAATCATCCCAGTGATGGTATCATTGGTGATGTAAATCAACCTGTAAGGACTAGAAGTTCCTTAAGAAATGAAGTAGAACATCTAGCATTTCTTTCCCAATTAGAGCCTAAAAGCACTGATGAAGCTTTAGGTGATGATGATTGGATCAAAGCAATGCAAGATGAACTAAATGAATTCGAAAGGAATAAAGTCTGGACCTTGGTTGAAAGACCTAAGGAAACTTCTGTTATTGGAGTAAAATGGGTTTTCAGGAATAAATGTGATGAAAATGGAGTCATTGTTAGAAATAAATCTAGACTTGTTGCTAAAGGCTATAATCATCAAGAAGGAATAGACTATGAAGAAACCTATGCTCCAGTAGCTAGACTTGAATCTATCCGTATTCTACTTGCCTTTGCAGCATTCTTTAATTTCAAACTATTTCAGATGGATGTGAAATGTGCTTTTCTTAACGGTTATGTTCAAGAGGAAGTTTTTGTTGAACAGCCTCCTGGATTTGAAGATACAAAACATCCAGATCATGTTTTTAGACTTACCAAAGCTTTGTATGTCCTTAAACAAGCCCCACGAGCATGGTATGATAGACTTACTGGTTTTTTGCTTCAAAATAACTATGTTAAGGGAAATGCAGATCCAACCCTTTTTATAAAGAAAGATAAGAAAAATGTTTTGATTGTTCAAATTTATGTTGATGACATTATATTTGGTTCAACTCAGCAATCTTTGACTGACTCTTTTGCTAGTCTAATGAAATATGAGTTTGAAATGAGTATGATGGGTGAGTTAACATTTTTCCTTGGTTTTCAAATTTCTCAAAAACCAGAAGGAACCTACATATCTCAACATAAGTATATTAAAGATATTCTTAAAAAGTATGGTTATGACAACACTAAGAGTATAAGTACTCCTATTGGTACCTCAAACACGTTAGATCTTGATGAAGCTGGGAAACCAGTAGATCAAACATCTTTTAGAGGTATGATTGGAAGTCTACTTTACTTAACAGCTAGTCGACCAGAATTAATGTTTTCAGTATGCTTATGTGCAAGATATCAATCCAATCCTAAGGAATCTCACTTAAAGGCAGTAAAAAGAATTTTACGCTACCTTAAGGGAACCATGGATCTAGGATTATTTTATACTTCTGGAAATTATTTTGTTCTAAAAATATTTTCTGATGCTGACTTTGGTGGATGTAGAATGGATAGGAAAAGTACATCCGGAACTTGTCATTTATTAGGAGATTACTTAGTTTCTTGGTCATGCAAGAAGCAACATTCTGTTGCACTCTCCACTGCTGAAGCTGAATATGTAGCAGCTGGAAGTTGTTGTGCACAAGTGTTGTGGATGCAACACGCACTCACAGACTATGGCCTGAGTTTTACTAAAACTCAAATTTTGTGTGATAACACAAGTGCCATTTCCCTAAGTAAAAACCCTGCACATCACTCTCGTGCAAAACACATAGATATTAGGCATCACTTTCTTAGGGATCACACACTTAAAGAAGATATTATTCTTCAGTTTATCGGAACGCAAGATCAACTTGCTGACATTTTCACAAAATCCTTGCCTTCTGATAGATTTGAATATATTAAACAGAAGTTAGGAATGATAACCGTAAGGTAATCTTCCTTAATTAACTTTCTGTTGAAGAAATATCCTTACAGTAATAAACTCCTTTTCATAGGGGGAGTACATTTGATTGTTTGTTTAACAAAGTTTTTCAAAATTTGTTTTCAAACTTTTCGGAACGAAGATTTCCGGAATGAAAACTTCCGGAATGAAACTTTTCCAGAATGGATATTTTCATACAGAATATTTCTGGAATGAAAGTATTCGTATTGAAAATTTCCGGAATGGACAACTTTCGTACTGGGACTTTCATAACCAAATTTTCGTACCAAGTTTTTTGTTTTTCGTATTTACTTTTTCGTATTGAGTTTTTCGTATTTACTTTTTCGTATTTAGTTTTTCGTATTTAGTTTTTCGTATTGATTTTTTCGTAGTCATCTTTATATTACCCATTACGAACAACTTTCCTAAGCTAATCCGAAAGGTATGATTTTCTTACCGAAGTTTTCGTAATCATATTTTACTTGCTGGCAATTTCTTATAGTTTGTTTTCGGTATTTGGATTTCTTAATTCCTTACTTTAATAAAAACCTCAAAAAGATCGGATTCAAGCTCTCAACCGTCAGATTTGATCTCAGATCATTCTAAACCGTTAGATCAACCGAGGAAGTTGAACCGTCATCTCATTGCCTATATAAAGGGGACCCTATTTTCTCATCCCACATCGATTTCAAGCTTTTGCGTGCTGAAGCTTTGACTCTCTGATTTAAGGCCATTCCGAACTCCAGTCTTCTCGATTCCGAACTACTCAGAGACTTCAGATCCGAATGTCTGCAGAGTTAGCTTCTTAAGAAATGTCTTCAACCAAGCCCATTTCTCAGTGGTTAGTCTACAGAGAGAGGTTAGTTCATCCGAATTTCTTCAGCAACTACGATTCTATTATTTCAAAGAATATCAAGCTGAATGGCTGGGAAGATGTTGCGGTATCAAAAACCGGCAACCAAGATGAAGTCTACTCTGATTTACTTGTTGAGTTTTATGAGCCGGTTGCTTTCTTCGAGGAAGATAATAGAGAAAAAATTTCTTTCAAATCGTATGGCAAGACATATAAGCTTTCTTACACCAAGGCTGCAAGGCTGGTAGGGTTAAGTTATGAAGGTGAAGCTGAGTTTATTTCTCACGTATTTCCTGACTCTTTGGGTAGTTTCAACAAGGAAAATGCATTAGAAAATCTCAGATTGGATGATGACAAGGCTCCGAAAATAGCAAGCCTTTCTACAAACTTCCGGATGCTGGAGTTATGGGTGCAAGGGCTTATTGTACCGAGAAAAGGAGATAAGGATAGCCTGAAGAAAAGTGAAATATATATCTTAGATTTCCTGATAAATCTAAGGAAGTTCAACTTGATGAAGCATATTCTTCTTAATATTGAGAATTTGAAGAAGGGGAATCTGAGAGCTCAAATCGTGATGTACCCAGCAATTTTATCAAAGCTCATAGTTCGGTGCCTTGAGTCCTTCAAGGTAGCTTGTAGTTCCAAACCAAGGGTGTGCAAGATCATGCTGCTTAGTGATGCCACTATTAAGAGAATGAAGATAGCTTTTGACAAGGAGTCAGGGAAGTTTATTGATCTACCTCCACAAGTGGAAGTGACTCCGAAATCTGCTGATCCGGAATCATCTAAGCCGGTAAGGAAGAGGAAGCTGAAAGAAGTGGTAGTCGAAGCTGAGGAACCCAAGTCTAAGGAAGTCCACTCCGCACCTCCAAAGTCTAAGAAGAAGAAAACCTATACTGATGAGGTTGCAGCAAAGTGGAGAGCTGACAAAGAGAAGAGGAAAGAAGGGGATCCGCAGTTCGGATTGGATCCTGCAGAGGCTAAAGCTCTGAAAGAGAAGGCTGCTGATGAGCTCGAGAAACAAGCAAAGGAGAAGAAACTGAAGAAGAAAATGTCAGAAGCCGAGGCTGTGAAAGCATTGTTAAAGTTCAACGAAATGGTTTCAGCAACCATTCTCGTTCCGAGAACTTTTTCTCTGGAATCTTTACCTGAGACTCCAGGAAGAAATCTTGATGCTCCAGAAGAGAATGTTGCTAAGAATACTGAGGTAGAAGAGCAAGTGGAACAAGTTGAAGAAGTTGCTGAAGGAAGTGGTGAGACAGGAGATGTCCTCAAACAAGTAGATGAATACAAGGGAACTCCTTCAGAACACCTCTCGCTCCGAACATCTGAAGCTCAATATTCGAAGCTTGTTACTCCTGAATTGGAAGAAGAGAAAGGTGAAGAAGAAGTTTCTTGTCTGAGAGAAGAAGAACATCTTTCACTTGATGCTGCTCAGAAGGAAAATGTAGAAGTTGCTGATGAGGAAGATTATATTGTTCAAGTCTCTGATAGCGAGAAGAAATCTCCGGAACAGGTTTCTATTCCGGAAAAAGATAAGGGGAAACAAATTATTGCTGATACCCCGAGTTCAGAAAAGAAGATGAGGAAGGAAGCTGGTAGTTCTTCTAAGAGGAAGTTGAAGCTTATTGAGGAAGAAAATTCTCCTAGTAAGGTTTCGGATTCGGAGTCATCCTCGTTGGGGCATGATTTTGTTGTCCAGTCTTTGAAGAAGTTGGTGGGAACCATTCCAACCTTCTCCAGTATTGACTCTAGATGCCAGATGCTTCAACATGTGCTGAATCAGAAAACCGACTCCGTATCGATGGTAACGGATAAGTGTGTTGAGATTGAAGCCCAGTTCAAAAATTTCTTTATTGGTTACGAAGCACATAAAAGATCTTGCAAAAGGATAACAAGCTGGTCTAAGAAAACTGTGGAAGAGATGAGGTTGCTGGATGAGTTTCAGGATAATGTTAAGGATGCATTTGAAACCGAGGACAAGAAGATTAAAGAGCTGACTGCATCTTTCGAAGAGAAATTGACAGAGGAAAAGAACTTTCGGATTCAGGAAGTGAGAAATCTGAATGGAAAGCTCAATTCCGTTAATCAAAGTTGGAAATATGAAAGGGATTATCGGATCGAGTTTGAAGAAAGAATGAAGGCTCAGGAAGAGAAGATGAAAGCTCAGGAAGAAAATTTGAAGGCTCAGGAAGAAATCATTGAAGTTCAGTCAGCAAGAATAGTCGTCTTAGAGAAGCAAGCAGAGGAAGATCACAAAGACTTAAAGAAGATCAAGACGATTCTTAAAGGGCTAATGTAGAAGGAGAAAGATCCGAGATGACCAATCCGATCTTTTTGTTGTAATTATTGTGTTGCTGACATTTCAAATATAATGAGAATCGTGCTTGTTGTTTCTATTGTTGTCATTACTAATTTTTCAGGTACTTTGTTAAGTTTTTCCATTCCCTCCATTTCTTTTTGAAAATCACAAAGGGGGAGAAGGAAAAGATCCTTAAGAAAAAGAGGAAATCTAATAAGTGCTTATCAAAGGGGGAGAAAGGAAAATACCCAAGGAAAAAGAACTCTAATAAGAGTTTGTTTAAGGGGGAGTTTTTCTTAAAGAAACATCACTCCAGAAATATGAATACGATCCTTAGAGTTTCAAAGCCTAAGGGGGAGTTAGTCGTATTCATCTATATTCTTAAACCAAGGGAGATAAGCTTTAATGTGTTTCTTTCTTCTTAGAATAGCTTTTTCGTAAGGATGTTTGTGCTTTCCAAAAAGGGGGAGATTGTTGAGTCAATAAGGTTTTCCTTATGACTTTTCCATTCCTTCTTGTTTTGAAAATCACAAACACCTTATCTTTAAGGAAAAATGCTTTCTTAAGGAAAATCTCTTTTGTAAGGAAAAATGCTTTCTTAAGGAAAATTGCTTTTATAAGGAAAATTGCTTTCTTAAGGAAAATCGCTTTTATAAGAAAAATTATCCTTATCATATTTTCATCCATATTTTTCTTAAGTATGAGTTTCGGATTCATTTTCTCGGAATCATTGAAACTTTGATATAAATCATTCTGTTTTAGGGTTCGGATTCTGGACAAGAACTATAAGGAAGTTTCATTCCGTATTCCGGATATGAACTCTGACTAAGTTCTATTCCAGATTCAGGATACGAATTCTAATGAAGAAATCCCATTCCGAATTCTCATTACGAATTTTGAAGAAGAATTCTCATTACGAATTCTAATGAAGAAATCTCATTCCGAATTCTCATTACGAATTCTGATAAAGAATTCTCATTACGAATTCTGATGACGAATTCTCATTACGAATTCTGATGATGAATTCTCATTACGATTTCTGATGACGAATTCCTATTCCGAATTCTCATTCCGAATTCACCTATTAAACAGAATCTGATTATCATTGTTTTATACACTCTGAATTTATTCACTCCGAAATTTCTATTCCGAACCTTTATGTTGGAGTTTAAAACGATGTCGTACATTCTGTTACACTTACTTTGTTATAAAACGATGTCGTCCATTTTGTTATAAACTAACCGTTGTCTAAGTGACACGTGTACAGGTCCCTCCGAACTTTAAGGAAAATATGACCATTGGAGTGGAGCCGACCTTACCTATAAATAGGAGCTCATTTGAAAGAGCTCGGTGCCGATTACTGAAAAAGTGATTACATGCTGTTGAAGTGATTTCTAGAGAGAGAGTCTCTTATTAACTCTCAAAGCTTCGTGCGACTCCGAATGTTGGTGATTACATTCGAGGGATTCCGGGGATAGGAAGACAGAGGTGCCGACTACCTTAAAGATCGAGGGCTTTCTTGCTGAGAAAGACAGAGGTGCCGACTACCTTAAAGATCGAGGGCTTTCTTGCTGAGAAATACAGAGGTTTCCAACTACCTTGAAGTTGAGGGCTTGCGGGGATAGCAAGACAGAGACTCCGATCTTCGTATCGAGGGCTTACCCTGGTGTGGGTAAGACAGACTTGCTTGAAAGTATAAATCAAGGGACCTTTATCCAAGGTTGTTGGATACCCTTCTCTTTGGGTTAAAAGACTTATTCTTGTTACTTTTAGTTTTACTACTTGTTTCTATTCCGCTGCAATTTGTATCTTAAGGAAAGTATAACTTTCTTATACTTCCTTACTTACTCTGATTAGTTTAGATTCTATACGCTTTAAGGTAGAATCTCATATTGTAACTTTTGTTAAGTTTCAATTTCCGGAATCATATTTCCGGAACCTACTTTTGGAATCCCTTTCCAAGTTCAGTTCGGTGTTAGAGGTGTTGTGAATTTACTTAGTTTAACTTTGTTAAACTTTGCCCTTTCCTTTTCTTAAGGAAACTATAGTTTCTTAACTAACTTTAAAGGTTCCAAAGGAATTTTTAAAGTATACAATTCACCCCCCCTCTTGTATATTGAGTATCTCATATTATTTTTCGATCCTACACATATCCCCTCATACTATCCCTGCAGGTCATTCATAATATACTTCATCACATCCTGGAAAAATTAAAACATTGAAAGGGGTGAGCACAGATGCTCAGTAAGGATAACAATACAGCGGAAACTTTCATAAATAAACATAAACATTTAAGGCAATGTATAACTAAAACAAAAGCCTTTGAAATTCAGCATAATATGGAAAAAATAAAATGAAATAATTCCATTTACTTATTCACATGGATTTTCTACTAGTCGAATAATCACATGCAATATCAATAACCACTTTCATAATGATGGAATGCATAATGCCAGACTATCATAACCACGTAGCCAAGGCCTCGTGCCAAGACTACAAATAAGATTTTGTCAAGGCCTCGTGCCAAGACACTATTTTGTCTCATGAGACCTACCGATGCATCGAGGAGCTATAGCGGTCTCCACCCGTCACTTATTAAGTCTAATGCATTCCTTATATGAAAAGGTTTAAACATATCATAAACCATAACATAATCGTATAACATAAAACATGCATAAAGGAAACAGAACATTTCCACATTTCAATCACAATATATCAATACAACACATTGATATAATAAAAACATTATCAATACCATTTTCAATACCAAAATAAAAGAAAATTAAAACATGGTATTTATTTTTCATTTAAAAAAAGTTATGGCTTGTAGAGGAAGTCGAAACTCAAATAATGGTCACAGCGGCGGAGAAGTCATTGTCACCACATACGTACGAAAATAAAAACATTCCTTTGTGTTGTTTAGTAAAATGCTTCATATAAAAATATTCCTTTTGAATAAATGTAAAAGTCAAAGGGGTTTATACACTGTATAAAAGAAATTTGTGTATAAAACAAAATATGCCTCAATGAATGGATATTGAGACGAAATCCCTTACAGAGATCATTTTTTTTAAATAAAATATATCTATTATGTGTATTAACTCTATGTACACATAAAGAAATTATAAATACAAGATAGAACATAATAATATCATGACATAATTTGAAAGTAGGAGATTAACCCAAAGAATGGAAAATGGGTTAAGAAGTTCCCTTACCAAGATTATTTTTTTAAATAAAATAGATCTATTATGTGTATTCACTATAAGTACACATAAAGAAAGTACAAATACAAGATAGTACATAATAATATCATGACATAATTTGAAAGTAGGATATCAACCCAAAGAACGGAAATTGGGTTAAGAAGTTCTCTTACCTCATGTCCAACTTGACTTGACCGTTCTTTAACCTCCTGAATAATAAACTTGAGTTAATTTCTACTTGATTAAGAACCTTTTTCAAGTTCATTATTCCTTTTATATCACTTATTACCATGTTATGAACATTATGTAATTATTTAAGTTAATAACGGTCTTTTTGTCGATCTTTGGTACTTGAGTCAAAAATAAACTTCTTATAATTACAAGTTGTTCATGTGGTAAAATATCCATTATATCCAGAATTATATTCATGATGTAGATATCATATATATCCTATATATCTAGTATATAAATTTATTTATAATATTACATAACATTTAGAGGTAAGAAATGAAATGCACCATTCATGGAGACGGTAAGTCGTACGTACGCAAGAACGCTACTTTCATTTCTATTTCGTATTTAATGGAATGAAATCATAATGATATAAAGGTATATTATAATTCCAGTATAATATCATATATAATATCATTTACTTCATCCTTTATACATCCCACATATGGAATTAACGATTCAAATCACTTTGAGGGTACGGTAGTCCGCACTTCCTAAAATGAAATTATCGCGTTTACCCATAATGGAAATCATAAAGGTATGCCATAAATGAAAAATACAGAAGCATAAGGAAAACATAAACATAATATATATCATATATAGAAATAGTGTCATCATAATGTCCACCATTAGAGGTGTTAAAAGAATATTGAACAATCATCGTTTCGTGAGGCAGTATTTCGCCACCCACAGAAACAGTATGTTCTTTAACCATTAGATAAAGGTGTGCATAAGTGTAAGTAAAATCCTTATAATAAAAAAATACTAGTATATTTTAGATACTATTTTTGTTACAAAATAAAGTAATAAAAATATTTTAAGGGTTTGTAGAAGAAAAATAAAACAAAAGAACATAAGAGAAGACATTACCTTAAAATCGGGTAACTCTTTTTGATTTGAGCCAAAGGCTTCTTTGGGAAGACTTATGCCCAAAGTTAGGCTTATAGGAGTAAGAGAGGGAAGTTGAGAGAGTATTTGGGCAGAGTTTGTCCAATCCAAATGGCTTTTATGGTATAAATAAGGTGGTAGAGGTGGGGGCCTTTTATAAGAGGAGAGGAGAGGCACTCTTGGAAAGTCATGAAATGTTACATTATTATGAAATGTTTTTCGGATTTTAAAGGTCCCACAATGATATATTTCGAGGATAAGGTGATAAGGGTTCTAAATATACTCATCCAATAGGTGTTTTACAAGTGTAAGACTTATATTTTACATTATCTTTTCATTTTTTTTAAATCATTAATTAATGAGGTAATCGCTGCATCATCATTGTGTCATAAAACATTTAATTTATTTAATTTCTAAAAATTATAAAAAAATAACCATGATGTAGGAAATATTTTTAGATTTCCAATTAATATTTATAGTAAAAAATTTAACTTATATAACCCCATGTAATAATTTTTTTAGTAAAACAACACATGTTTGTGACAATTTTATTTTTACTTTAAATAAAAAGTTATTAATGTCATTTTCTTACCCAAGTGGCTCCATGGGATCCCCAAGTTGACCCATGGATTGTCTTGGTCGTCCATGACTCATCAAATAATTTTAGTACAAGTGTCAAGATATTTTTATATTTTTATAATATCATTTTTACCTTAAATTTCACTAATTACCTTTAATCGCGATTAATAAAACTTAAAAGTTACTATTCCCCAAAAAATTATTTTAATCCCATTGAACCACATTTTACTTCCTAATGACAACCATGTATGTCAGATTTTTGAAAATCTAATCACAGAAGTGGTAATGTTTCATTTACACGAAAAATTAGTTTTTAAACTACCACTTAGTGGTTTCACTATTCATCAAAAATTGAAGTTTTTCAGAAAAATACCAAAAATTAACCCTAAGCTATATTTGATATTCCAAATTCAAAAATGATGTCTATTTTACAAAATTCAAAACATATTAGTTGAATTAATTAATTTAATAATTAATTCCTGCTATCACAACAAATAGCATGTTTTTAAGAAACAATATATATCAAAAGATTAACAATTGTTTATGTCCAATTTCAAAGTGAAATTAATTATAATGACCACCATGGGATAAAATGGTAAAAATATATTATAATTATACTTTAAAACCAATCAATATTATAATTTATCACTATAAATTATTTTGATTAAAAAATTTGTTTTTAAGTATTTTCTCTATTCATAGAAAATTGGAAGTTCTCAGAAAATTACAAAAAATTCAGCTTCGGATAATTTTGATATTCTGAATACAAAAATGAAGTCCATTTTGAAATATAAAATTTATATAATTTCAAAAAATGGGTATTACTATTCATAACGGCTACTTTGATTTCTCACGGTGTTTTAGAATCTCGAACTTGCGTACAATGCAAGTTGTTTCATTATTGAAAGAGAAGTGTATCGTAGAAGCTTGGGGTGTTACAGAAATAAAGTTTTTTGTGTTATTATTTGTGTTCTATGTGTATTATACTTAATTATATAATATTTCCCACATTTTTTCAAAAATAATATCATTTACAATTTCTGGGACATTATTATAACACTTGAATCCAATGTTAATTTTTTATCTTCGATAAATTTATCCAAATGAACATCAATATCATAACTCTACTTCTTTGATCCTAATATAAAAAAATAAAACTTAATTTATTTTCTCTTTATTCATAACCATGATGATATGTTATAATTTACCAACATAACTATCCATGTACTATGAGTGATAATTTTTACTCTAAAAGGATTCACTCCATCTATAGATAGTTCCAAATAAAGGTTTTCAGATCATTTCCAAATCGAGCATAGTCATGATCAGTTTTTTTACTAGGGAGAGTCTACTGGTTGGTGGAGTTTCACATATTGTTTTCTTAAATCTATGAGACACATCAATTGAATTATAGTTTCATCACATCAATATATAAAACTAAACCTTGGGATGATTGTAAATTACCATAAAACATTTAATGTAATTGATTACTTTTACATGTATCATGACACACTGTACTTTGGGTTTATAAACATAAAAGGGTAGAATCTTATAAGGATATTCTTCATATATTAAGAAATATAGTAATCAAATTTACTATAAATTGTCATTGAATTAATAAATTGTTATAAAATTAATAGATGAATAATTATATGAATGTAAAGTATTATTAGACATAGTTTTTTTATGCTATAAGTCACATATCATAAATGAGTCTATATTTTTAAGTGGATTCATCAAGGGAGATAATTCACTCCCTGTCACTATCAATTTTCACAAGGTAACAATGTATTTTTATAACTAACTATGTATTAGGGTATGTTTAATAATATCTCATAATCAAAATAAATATTAAAAAAATTATTTATTTTTTTCAATGTTTTTGTAGTGTTCTAAATAAATTAATAACTTCAAATATGGTTATTATATTTTAAATTTTATGAAATATATCATATTACATCCATAAAATAGCATTACCAAAGTGGTATTTCCTAAATTAAACTTTGTTAACTCATTATCGAGATGCGTGAAACTTCATTTCTTATAATGTTTTAATGTTTTTTTAAATTATTAAATTTTTATATATTTAGTGTAAGTTGTAATACTTAAATTAATTCTAATTAAAAAAAATTGATGAAATGATATATCTGCATCACATTCTCTAAATTTTTTTTGAAAAATATGCCCTTATATAAATCATCATTTCCATAGGGAAATGAACATCTAAATAATTTATGATTATGAGAACATAAATCACATCATGATTTCTTATTCTATTTTTGGTGTATACTAATGTGATTAGGAAAACTGGCCATGGACCAAACATGGTATAAAAGTGAATTTTGGTGAGGTAGATATGTGGAAGAACAAATAGATCACATCATTCCTATCATACTTTCAAAAAAATTCACTATCCCAGTTATTCTTGGTACATTTTTTGTATTTTGATATATTTATGTCTGAATTTGTGTGAATATTACTTTTTTCATGTTTATTTTGACCATGTTAATAATAAAAAAGATATTATAGTTCCATTATTTAATTTGAACCATTTTTTTAAAGAATAAAACTCAAAAATATAATTTTAATAACAAGTAATACAATTTTTATTATAACTCTTTTGGAAAATATAATATTTAGTGAAAAAATTAGTTGAATTATTCCTCCAATGACCTGAAGCCCTTCATTTTTTATTGATTTTGATAATCCACCTTTCGAGGGGTGAGGTGGAACCCTTACAAGGCCTGTAGGTGTAAGTATTCCATGGACCGTAGGCCTTAAAGGAATTCAGTTCTCGTAGGCTTAAAACATTACATACAACCCAGAATAACTACTTGTAACTTCTCCTCCCCAGTATCTTCATCCTGAAATCAGCTCTCCACCTTTGCATGGCTGTTCGGATAGGCTTTCCTATGCATGCATAGGCTTGTCCCGATGGTAGGTGCCATACCCTCTCATTCTTGCAATCCTTTTAGCTTCTGCACTGGTGAAATATCCTTTCTCATCCTCCTTCTTAAGCTTATTCCTTGTAGATTTTCTGGTTTTTATCTGCACTAAAGGTGGCCTGAAGGCCTTTAGGTGGCCCAAATGCCTTACTGACCTGAAGGCATGGGTGGCCCGAAGGCCTTAAAGGACCCAGGGACCAAATCGGTGGCCCAAAGGCCCAAACAGGGGAATATTCCCAACTACTAGAGTGCCAAATAGTGCCTACTACAGTTCCCGCTACAGTACCCCCAAAAATTATCCTATGCCTAGTTTTGATCCCGGGTCTCTTGGATTCACTTAAGAATTCCTCACCAACTGGGTTGAGGCACATGTGCAAATTAGTTGAATTATTAAAATTTTAGTTGATGTTAGTTTTTAAAATCAAAATAATGTTATTTTAATTTATATAATCACCCAAAACCATGGAAATACCCATATAAACATTTCTTGAATTCATAATTTTGAAATATTAAAAAACAAAATTTTAAAATGTGAGGATATTTTGAAAATAATTATAATTACGAGTAAAATTAGAAAATTGAATGCTAAAACCAAAGAAAACCAAAATTTTCAAATTTCAAAATCATAATATAGTTGGATTTAACACCAAAAAAATTAATGAGTAACAGAATTCATATAATAATAAAAAATATTATTAAAATTAAAAAAATAATGCTTTCAAAATTTTCAATTCTAATAAAATGGGAAATCACAAATTTTTTTATTCATCTCTCATTGAGAATAATGTAAAATTTAAAATTATGTTTAATAAAATTCATTTAATTATGTTAATTATAATCAGAAAAACAATGTTTATATGAATTCATATGATGTTTTGAATTTAATGATCAATGATATAGTTATTTTTCTTTATTTTCAATGGAAAATAATGAAATTGATATTGAATAATTTTAGTGTATTTTTCCTTATGAAAATAAAAATTATAGTTCAAATTAAAACAATAATAAACAAAATAAATCATAATTCCACACAATATGTTTTTGAACCAAAGGAAAAAACCATTAGAAATATTAAATACTGGTGAGTGTTTTTTAAAATTTATAGGAAGTAAAAAATCCCTTTAATTATTATGAAAATAAGACAATATTATCAAAATATGTAAAAAAAAATTCTAAGTATACTATTTAAATTGAAGTATAAATATAGTGATAGAAAATAATAGTGGAATATTGAATTGATTTAGAGATAATTATTGAAGAGTTCATGAAAGACAAAAAAAATTAGAAAAAAATATTTTATTTTTTAATCCATTGAGAGATCATTCCAAAAGTAAGATAACAACAACCAAAAAATATTCTATGAGAGTTAATAAACATCAATAAAAAGAGAAGAAAAAACTAGAAGAAACTAAAATCAATAAAACAAGTGAAAAAAACATACAGAATATGAGAAGAACTAAAAAATCATGAAAAATGATGAGTGGTTGATTAAAATATGTAACGTATAAAATTCCTTTGATTTAAGGGTCAATTCATCTGAAAGATTCGAAGGAGGTGACAGTAGGCATCAGCTTTTGTGAGAGCTTGAACAGCATAAGTATGAAAGATCTTAGATAGGGTTATTTTTAAATTGGTGATGGGTTTTATCAGCACTAGTAAAATTAACTGATAAAAAATTCATTTATCTAGGATAAAATGGAAAGCACTAATAAAAGTGCAGTTTATGATCAATTTTTTAGCATCAATAAAGAGACATATTTATTACTGTAATAAAGTTTCAAATAAATCATTCCTTTATGAGAAATAACTGATTAACAATGATAAAATTTTATTTTATCATCCCTTAATATAGCGATGATAAAATCTATTGGAAATTATAACTTAAAAAATAAATTTAAAAATAATAAAAATTTAATAAATATATAAAATTTAATATTAAAAATTAATTTATATTAAAATTTAATAAATATTGTAGTGACTCAAACCTCAGAAAGATGGATTCGGTGCTAGCTACCATTACATTGGCATAAGATACAAGGAAATCATGTACTAAAGGACCGAATTGTTTAGCAGTTTTTTTAAACAAGAGTATAAACATAATGCCTATATTATATAGGGAAAACAAAAATATAATTCATAAAAAAAGCTAATAAACTGCATCTTGAAAAACTCATTCAATGATATCTTATTCATATCCTAGGGAACAATGGATGATATCATGAATCAATAAGAATAATCAACATGGAATGGTTGATAACTGAACCCACATACCATTTAAATAACACGACTATCATGGTGAGATAAGGTATAATCAATATGGAAATGTAAATAACTAAAACACATGATATTTAATAAATTAAATAAAATTGAAATTCATCCATAGGTAATATCAAAGTTAAAATGTCATGGATAATAAAAACAATAATAACTAAATTATAAATGAATGAAATTCATAATTATTGGACGTCATGACTAAGGCACATGAAAACCTATAATTTTGAGAGATTTCACAAGAAGGTTTTAAATTACTGGTATAAAACCATTTAATTTGGCCAATTGATTTGTCTTATAAGACCTATCGATGCACCAAGGGTCTATATAAAGTCTGGGCCCCACCCATCATAGCCAATCCAAATCATTCCTCATGTATCGAATAAACGATTTAATTCATGAACAATATTCCTTGTAAAATATCCTTATTGAGTAAAGGATAAAGATTTATAAAAATTTCTCCAGATATTAAAATAAATATCATATTAAACACCATATGTAAATATGGTATACATTTTAGGAAATAATCATATCCATGATAAATAATGTGGATATTTAAGGTAAATTTAATGTTCAAGAATCATTGAAAAGGGGATAACTCAAGGGGATTTTAATAACTATGAAAATTATTCCAAGGAAGGTAATTTAAATAACATCATTGGTTAAAATAATCATATTCCATCTAGAGGAATAATAAGGATAGTATCAATATGATTTTTACCCATTAGAGTAAGAAAAAGGGTTGTTTTCATTGATGAAAGGAATTAACATAAAAGGATCGTTAATAACATTCTTAAGGAAAATATCCTCTTTATTTTGAAAAACAATTTTAAAATCACATTAAAAACTTTTTATTTAAAAATATATTTGTAAAATTTAAAAGGATTCATCAAAGAATTCAAGGTATGGAATTCCATACATAGTAAAAAGAACATTCCTTTTATGTTATAAAAATAGTAGTAAAGATCCTTTTTCATAAAGGGAAAAGATTATGACTTTGAAATAATTAGTTCAAAACACAAAATGGGTGAAAATGTATTTTAATAAATCATTTTTAGAAGTATATATAAAAAAATTGAAAACATTTTTATAAAACATTGTTTTGAAAGTAAACATATTTCCTACCGAAGAGAGAAATAAATTAAGATTTTATTAAAACACTTTCAAAATAATTTTAACTGAAAAATATTAGAAAAATGGTACTATCATTTGAAAATGATCATGAATAACCAAAGGATAATAAAATTAAATGTAAGATTAAAAAATTATCATATAATTTCCTTTAATGTAAATTCTAGAATAAACAATCTTGGTTGGAATGAGATATTTAAATAAACTCTTAAAATGATCGTAACATTGAAGTGATAATTAATCAATGAATCAATTATGTGTGTGGGATATAAATCCACATAAATATGGTGAAAAAAAATATAATATAATCAAAATAAATTATATATATAATCTTATAATATTAACAACAACTGGGAAGGAATATAACCCAATGAAAAGAAATTGAGTTATTCAATACATTACCATATAATAACTTTTAATTTACCTCCCCATAGGCAAGATAATTATAATTGAAACATAAAATACCATGAATAATGAATTATTCAGGATATTAAAATCCAAGTGGTAGTATATACACCATATAAAAGTAATTAGGTTCATAACATTATAGTATGCCTTAATGAAATGAAATTGAGATGAAATCCCTAACTATATGGTACCTTTTGGTTGAACATGATTTATCCTCTCATATAAAACATGTTATTAAATTATTCTGGTACCATATTATTATTTATTATATCATAAATTATCCTTTTATAAAATACTCTTACCCATATGTTTATAAACATTCATTATTTTCATCACTTTGGGTGTCAATTGCCCTGTTTTTCGAGTATGTTTTGACTTTTTTTACCTCTTACGTAGATCATGATTTAATCATATCTAGAATGTAAAAAAAGATTTTAATATCATATATATTCATTATATATTTTTTATATAAATAAAAAATGGTGGAATGAAATGAAATACATCATTCTTGGAAATGGTAGGTCATACATACGCATGAACATTGTTTCCATTTTCTTGTCATATTAATAGAATGAAAATTAAATACTATATATATATATATATATATATATATTATCATTCCAATATATTTTTTCATGTAAATCATATATTTTTTTAAACTCATACTCAATACATTATATGTAAAACATGAATGAATCACCTCGCTTCACGAGGCGGTAGTCCGTCGTACATAGGAGCGACATTATCATATTCCCACAAAATGGAAAACATGAAAGTATGTGTTATAAAAAAATTAAGGATTCATAAAGAAATCATAAATATGATAAATATAATATATAAATATTATTTCCATCATTATTACCAACCATGATAGGTGGTAATGAAAAAACGTACGACATTAGTTTGTGAGGTGGTAGTTCACCGTACAAACGAACAATGATTTTGTAACACATTTTATGGAAGTGTGTGTGGTTGTAGGTTTTAACCTTATTGTAAAAACATATAAGTATATTTAAGATACATTGGTTATTATATATTCATGATTTAATAAAAATTGAAGGTGGTGGAGTAGGAAATAAAAAAATCATTTAGAAAAATATTACCTCTTCTTCGGGTACCCTCTTTAGGTGTGCACTAATGCCTTCCTTAGTGGGATTTATGCCAAATATAAGGGTCATAGGATGGGTAAATGTTAGTGGAGAAGTTATTTGGGCATGGATTGGATATGAAAAATGGATTGATAAGTGTGAAAATAGGAGGATAGGGGGACTTTTATAAGTGATATGAGTGGAAAACTTGTAAATTTTTGTAAGAGGGAATTACAACTACATTTTTCCATGTGAGGTGGATAAAATAATGAAAAAAAATATATAATTGGAGGTATAAGGTAAAAAATATTTCTATCTAATTGCTTTTGGATAAGTTTCTAGGTCATTTTTTCACTTAGGTTTAATGTTTAGTTTCTTGGTAAACTCAATTTTCTTTTAATAATTGTAATTAATTTTAATAGTTTTCACTAATCATTTTGTTCAAAAATAATTTTGGAATTGTTAGAAAATATGAATTATTATTATTTAAAATATGGAATCCATTTTTCTAAATTAAATTCATTGATGTGGATAAAATTAATTTAAAATTAATCCCACAGACGGGTCAAGGAAGTGGGTTTTTAAAGTTAAAATGTCTAAAAATTTATGAAGTTTTTATATCCAAATTCTATTTATATATGATTCCAATAAACTATATTGGATTAATAAATGTATAATTGAACTATTTTTACTTTAAAAAAATGAAATATAATTTTTAGTTATGAATTATTTAGATGATAAATCATTTTTCAATTAAAATTCAGTATTTTTTATTATTAATCAAAAATTGAAACTTCTCATAAAAATATTAATAATTCACCCTATGATAATTGTGACTATGATTTCAAAATTTATGTTTATTTTGTAAAATAATATTTATAAAAATTTTAAAATTTATTTTCAAAACACGTGGTCCATTAAAATGTGGCAAAAATATCATTAGAAAAATGAAGTTTTTATTCATAAAATTGGATTTTTTTTAACTTATGCATATAATATAAATTGGATGAATTTAAAAACTTTTAATTTAATATATAATATATAAATACCATTAATATCATTCACTGATATTAATTAGTTCAATTTATTAGCATAAAATGCATTCAGGCACATAAATATTTTTTTTATAAAAACATTCTTTTTATATCCAATGGGTTTTTATTTTCATTTAAAATTAATTGGTAACAAATGTATTAAAACATATATTTTAATAAGTTAGTTAATTTTATTCATGACTATAAATTTATAATCTATGAAATAATTTTCATTTTAAAAAATAATATTAATAGCATTCGATAAAACTCAGTATTGTGTGTAATGAAAACTGTCAAAAAAAGTCATTATTGGATCTAACGCAAGCTAACTAATTGTTTCATGCATTACAAGATATATCATGAATTGAATTTTTTTAGAAATTGTAATATATTTTTATATCTCAGGATGTTATTTTCCCTTATATGCTTGGTGTTGCATGTCATACATGCTATCGAATATGATAATCATATTTTAAACTTTCAGGGTGTTACAAATATTTAAAATAAATAAATTATAAAAAAAATTCTAATTAAATTAATATTATTATTGAAATTATGTGTATTAATAAATGTGATAATGTTATGGAAAATATATTATATTATAAGAAATGTTTTAATAATATGATAAATGAATAAATAATATTAATTATGTAAATCAAAAAAATATTAACTATTTAAAAAATTAATTTATTTAAATTATAAATTTAATTTAATTTAATTAATATTAAAAAATAATAAATTGTTGAGTCAATAAGGTTTCCTTATGAATTTTCCATTCCTCAATGTTTTGAAAATCACAAACACTCTATCACGAACCAAACTGGGCCGACCCTGAACCGATCACTTGAGTCAGTCCGTGACCTGGCCCGAAGCGCATTCCCAATCCCCATGGGCTGAAAACCAGTGCCAGGCATCAAAATTTAATCGCTATGAATTATTTTGGACCATAAAAGATAAATAAATAACCAATAATAAACAAAATAATAAAACTAAACTCTAGCAGTGGAAAAAAATAAACAGAATAGATCAACATACCTCCATATGACCCTCTAGGTCACCTCCCAATCAAAGGCTGACCTTGCTCCAATAATGAGAAACTCAGCCAAGAGAACCTTATAAAAGGGTAACTTGTAACTGAAATGATAAAATAGGCATGATTATTAAAATTATCAGTAGGATTGTCAAGACAAACCATGGAATCCAAAGTCTCCTTTCCTGAAACAATACATTAACACAAGTTTGAAATACAAATATAAAATTAGGTTTTCCATATTTTAATAAAACAATATCATTTACTAATTTTAAAAACCCAACGCACACCACATGCCATTTTTGAAACAAACTACAATTTTTCAAACAAAAACCAAACAAGGAAAATTAGGAA
Organism: Viscum album; assembly: GCA_963277665.1. NCBI lineage: Eukaryota > Viridiplantae > Streptophyta > Magnoliopsida > Santalales > Viscaceae > Viscum > Viscum album. The sequence continues at coordinate 1,058,029,714 of OY728120.1, read as the reverse complement.
GTGCTAAAATAAACAGGTGACAGTATAAGATGGAAAACAATTATAAACAAGAAAAGAAAATACAAACCATGGTAGATCATAAACATCCATAGAATACCCATGGACGTAATCAGTTTCGAAACCACATTCCGATGTATGGTGAATCTCCTAAGTCTAAAAACAACTGGCCACCCTAAACTGACCAATCTAGTGGCAAAGCCCGCCTAGCCTAACAAAAAATCCAAGGGGTACCAACCCATCTAATCGGGGTTGGTCAGTAACTGTCACTCAATAATCTAAAATAATCCTAGGAACCCATGGTGGTTATAATAATATTGTGTAAGTATGAGGCGCTCGTACGTGTGAATCATCTCACCGCACTTGCCTACCCCAAACACAGAAACTCCATATGATAACCCATAAGGGATATCCCCCCTATAGAGGTGCCCCAAATATACATATATATATATATATACATCATATCATCAAAGGTTCCAACCGGGCTGTCATGTCATTAAATCATTAAACCCATTTGATATATTTTTTCAAAATATTGAAGTTGTTAAATGGGAATACAGTAATTAAAACTTCATCATTTCAAAGAATCAACACAAACATTAAACTAAACCTGAAAGTGCCAAACGGTCTGTCATGTCACATCCATGTCGAAATTATTTCTCTAAAAACATTTAAAACTCTGACCAGACACACACAACTTCTAAGCACAAACCATTCTAAAATTTAACACAACTTCACCCATGATTTTGAAGAGCCAAATGGGTCATTAAGTCCAATGTATCCAAAATCATTACCCAAACATTACCTTTTAATTTAAATTTCCAAATGGAAAACCTTAAGGAATACATTTTAAACCATTTTAAGAACCACACAAAAGACCCAACCTCATTTAGAAGGCACGAACCATTTATAAAACTAAACTTTCAAGGAAATGTCAATTTAAAACACCGCCTTCATTTGACGACACATCCATGTGTGTACCTATTGAACCCATGGATGTGCCAACATCTAGTGGCACCCCAATATCCAAAGAGACACTCAAATGCTATCTCCACAAAACACTAATTTCCTTTAAACCATAATAGACCAAACAATTTGTAAATAATTTTATAAACAAAACAAACCATTTATAAATTATTTTATAAACAAACCAACTAGTTTATAAAAAATTATACGAACAATCCAACCAATTTATAAACACTTTTGTAAACAAACCAAGAAATTTTATAAACAGACTAAACAATTTATAAAAAACTCTATAAACGGACCAAAAAATTTAGTGGAAGCCCCCCCAACCCCACTTTGAAGAACAAAAACATTTAAAATAAAAATCCTAGGTATCTTAACTTGATAAATTTACACAATTTCCTAGAAAAACTCATTTTTAGTAAGTTCTAATAGGAAAAAAACAATAATCACATAAAACCATAGATATAATAGAGGTGAAATTAAAATTTAAGGATCAATTGAAGACATGAAATTGCCAATGAATCATTTCGGAAAGGAAATATTAGAAATGCCTACCTCAATGGTGTACGAGCGCGATGAAACTCTGATGAAGGATAGAAAAATACCTTGCGGACTAACTGTGCACAATGAACAGCGATAAAAACACACGATAGGAAACCCACGACAGTATTAGGATTTATCCAAATTAAATAAAAACACCAAAGATAAAATGAAGGGAAAATAAATAAATAAATAAATCGGAGGAGGTTACTGCCAGACAGAGCAGAAGAGGAAGTGTGAAGGAGGCACAGTGAGGCTGGCGGGGTCCGAAGAAGGGAGGGAAGGGAGTTTTCTGGGCTTCCGGATAAGGGAAATGGAGAGGGTGGAGGTTTGGAGCAGCGGGTCACTGAAAAAGGGTGCACAGGGAGGATTTGGTTCATCAGAAGGTGCGGCTGGAAAGATAGTAGAGGAGGTTGATGCTATGGGTCGAGGGTGGAGGCGGCCTGGCCGGAGTAAGGGAGGTTGGAGCATGGGAGTCAGCTGGCCAGTGTAAGGTGGAGTAGTGAAGGTGAAGGTGGCCTGGCCGGAGGCTGGCCAGAGTAAGAACCTCCATGCGAACAGGGAGAGCACTATCGGATGGGGGCACCCCAGAGAGGACGAGGCCATCGAAGCTCATTCTATGGGAGTTTCTAGCCATATCGGAAAGGAGATAGGAGGGGTGAGGTGGACCTGTAGGAGATGGGGGGATGGGTGTGCAAGCGGGAGGCTAGCAGCGAAGGGTCCATGCGCGGAGGGTGTTGGGTGTAGAGGTGAGGTCGGGATCAGATGGGAAGCGGGGAGTGGGGCAGCTGCAAGAGGGGAGAGTGCGGAAGGGGGATAAGAAGGGTGGAAGCCTTGACCGCGGAAGGGAGAAGGTGATGCTGGTGCTAGAAAGGGGGCAAGGTGGAGGTGGAGGTGCAGCGCGGAAGGGGGATAGCATGGAGGTTGGATCTGGGAAGTGAGGGTGGCGGAGGCTATAGCGCAGGAGAAGCCATGAGATACTGGTGGTGAGCGCAGGGGTGGCAGGTCGAAACACGGGATGGGGAAGGGGGGGCGGTTCGCAGTTCGCGGTGTGGAACAGGGAAGGGGGTCTGGTCGAGTAGATTTTGGGTTTGTTCTTTTTTTCATTTTAATTATAATGTAATATTAATAATAATAATAATAATAATAATAATAAAACCATGCATAAAAATAATAAAAATAGTTATAATAATAAAAATAATAATAATAAAATAATAATAAAAATAATTATAACTATAATAATATAAATAACATAGACAATAATGAAACAATAATAATAATAACACCTTAGTAATAATAATAATAAAACCAATAATAAAAATAATAAAAATTACAATAATGAAATAATAATAATAATATAAAGAATAATAATAATAAAAATGACGACCAATTGCACGGCACCTGGGTTGGCTGCGCGGCTTCCACCAATTGTGCGGTGACCGCGCATGGGTCTGAAACCCAATAAAATAGTAAATGATAAAAAATTTAATTTGAGACCCATATCGGACCTTAGCGTGAGAACCCGAATCCAAGAATTAATAAAAATAAAAATTAATTTAAAAATATGGATGTGATAATTTTCCCCACAAGAGACACTTTCTTCCCCAAGAAAGTCACCCAACTGAATGATGGACCAAAAAAGAATCCATGCCTAATTGAAACTGAAAGAAACCACAACATAAGAGAATAGGAGAACACGAGTGGGTTCTCCCCACCACAATAACTCAACTAGCATGGAAATTTAACACCCAAACATACCACCCTAGAAAGGGGGATGACGCGGTAACTCTCAACTGATCCAAACTAAATTTTATAGCACAAGGGAACAACACCTCCGCTGAAACTTGAAACTCTCGACTCAGACCAAAGACCCCCAACACTAGAGAAAAATCTCCGAGCAAAACTTAACCGAAGCAGTGAACTCGAGAATAACCACAAACATATACTCTTTCATAGGCACTTACATCTCCAAACAAACATTGTTAAACCAAGATCAACACATACAAGGGACAAACACACTTTTAAGAAAAACACACAATTCAGAAAACCACATCCACACCAACAAGACTAGTTGGATTATACTAAAATGAGTCCATCAAAAATTCACAACAAAACAATGAACTTACAACAACATCAAACATTTAACATCAGAAAACAAAAACAAAAATACTTTAAATACTCCACCACCAGCACGGAACACAAAACCTGAACTGAGGCTTCACACCACCAGTAACTCCTAAATTCATGTGATCTTCACCCTAAGACCTGTGGCTAGGGATATGATGGTTGAAACCTCTCCTGCCTCACAGTCAGGCACTGTAATTCCTTCGGTCACAACATCTTCTTCAGGAAACACTTCCTGCAAAACTTCTCTAAGTGACCCAAATAGTCGCAACGATGACACGTCTTCGGAGGGATGCGACATGAAAGCTTCACATGCCCGAACCGGCTACACTGGTGTCACATGAATAAATAGTCCAATGAAATGTAATCCAGAACCACTGCAGAGGACTCTTTAGAAATATGTCCCTCTGGCACACCCTTCTCACCAGAGGGGAAACCTTCACGAGCAATTGAATATGATGGATTTATGACCATCTATGCTCTGGAGACCAACTCATCTAGGAATGCCTCATCCAATAGCTTCTCCAAATGATGGTCCTTAGAAGGGAGTTCCCACTCCTTGATCTCTGGATGAAGACCCCCAATGAAGAGATAATTCTTCATCAAATCATGTGACGCTACCTCTGGAGAAAAGGACACAAGTTCTTTGAAATGGTCGACGTATGCTTTCACCATCTTTTGGCCTTGTTGAATGCGCATTAGCTCTTCCCTTCTCTTCATCTTCACCTCTTCAAGTATAAACCATCAGACGAATATGGATTTAAAGACATCCCAAGTCATCTCAACTTGCATTGATGGTGGGGAAACCAACTCCCATTTTTTCATAGATGGACCTTCGAACAAACCCAAAACGGCACGCACTCTAACATCATCAGGAGTTTCTAATACCCTGAAGACACGTTCGACCTCTTCAAGCCACTCTGTTGCCTCTAACGGACCCTGATCATCGTGAAGGATAGGAAATGTCTGAGAAGGACCAAAAACTAGGCATGACTTATTAGAAACTTTGGTGACATTTATGGGTGGCATTTTTTGAACAATATATAAAACATAGATCCAAAACTAATATCAAGCCGAATCAATAGCATTGAAATCACTTTCATCTAAAAAAATCATCTCAAAAACCAAACAAATACAAACACAACACAAAATTCCATTTTTCATTTTAGATTTCAAAACCGCCTTTTTTCAAGTCCACTTTCCAAATACCAAACCCACTTTTTCAAAACAAATTCAATTTCCAAAAATCATTTCCCTTTTTTTAAATCACATTAGAAAAATAAGTTCAAGCCTTTAATTCCAAGTACACACCCCGGTAATCCCATGAACCATTGCACATGTCTTCATCCGCTTTCATTCACACACACCAACATGAACTTTCCATGCCTTCCCTCACATATGAAAACGTTCATAAAGAGTACCTGAGGTTTCACCCAAACCATTTCTCTACCGGTTCCAAACAGACACCAAATTTTTAGACCAAGAGAATTAAGTTTTAAAACCCATTTCATGAATGTAAATCCATTTAAAAGAAATCATTTTAATTTCAAAAACCATTTTCCATTTCTAAAAAGTGCACTCACACCAATCAGAACCAAGACGACAATTAACTTGCGTCAAACTACCAGAGTGAGGGACTAATAGTCATGATTAACGTGGAGACAGGGTAGTGGGCCATGCCCCAAGTAAGAGTTTACAACTAGGAGGAACTTAAACCATGTACTCGGACTCCACATGGGTCACTACTCCATTTGAAATCACAATGTGACATAGGCTTTCCTCTGTTTTCATCCCTCAATCTAAAACAAACCAAAATTTGACAAGAACTCAATTCCCGGACTACCCCTGGAAACTCGAGGTTTGGAACGAGAAAGGGTTCATGATGACCTTCCCGTACGTACCTCCTGAGTCCCGACAGTCCTAATATCCATCTATCGAACACCCCAAATAACAAGATCCACCTCTGATACCATTTTTTCACGAACCAACTCGGGTCGACCCTGAACCGGTCACCCGAGCCAGTCCACAACATGGCCCGAAGGACGTTCCCGATCCCCATGGGCTGGCAACCAGTGTCGAGCATCAAAATTTAATCGCTAGGAATTATTTGGCCCATAAAAGATAAATAAATTACCAAGAATAAACAAAACAATAAAACTAAACTCTAGTAGTAGAAAAATAAATAAATAGAATAGCTCAACATACCTCCATGAGACCCTCTAGGTCACCTCCCAACCAAAGGATGACCTTGCTCCAATAATGAGAAACTCAGCCAAGAGAACCTGAGCAAATAGGAACCTGCAACTGAAATGATAAAATAGGCGTGAGCATTAAAATGCTCAGTAGGGTTTCCAAGACAAACCATAGAATCTAACGTCTCCTTTCTCGAAACAATCCATTAACACAAGTTTGAAATACAATTATAAAAGTAGGTTTTTCATATTTTAATAAAACAATATCATTTACCCATTTTAAAAACCCAGCACACACCATGTGCCATTTCTGAAACAATCTACAATTTTTCAAACAAAAAACAAACAAGGAAAACAAGGCAGTGCTAAAATAAATAGGTGGCAGTATAAGTTGGAAAACAAGTATAGCTAAAAGTAAACAAGAAAAGACAAACCATGGGTGATCTTAAAAATACCTAGAAGACCCCTAGATGTACTCGGTTTTAGAACCATCTACCGGTGTATGGTGAAGATTATAAATCTATAACCAACTAGAAGCCCTAAACTGACCAATCCAGTGGCAAAGCCCGATTAGAATAATAACAAATCTAGGGGTACCAACCCATCTAATTGGGGTTGGTAAACAACCGTCACTCGATCATATAAAAGACACCTAGGAACCCATGGTGGTTATAACAATATTGTGTAAGTAGGAGGCCCTCACACGTGTGACTCATCTCACCGCACTTGCCTACCCCAAACAGAGAAACTCCATGCGATAACCCATAAGGGATATCCCCCCTATAGAGGTGCCCCAAATATATATATATATATATACACACATCATATCATCAAAGGTGCCAACTGAGCCGTCATTCCATGAAATCATTAAACCCATTTGATACTTTTTTCAAAATATTGAAGTTGTTAAATGGGAATACAGTAATCAAAATGTCGTCATTTCAAAGAATCAACACAAACATTAAACTAAAGCTGAAAGTTCCAAATGGGTTGTCACATCACATACATGTCAAAATTATTTATCTAAAAACATTTAAAACTCCGACCAGACACAAAAAACTTCCAAGAACAAACCACTCTAAAACTTAACACAACTCCACCCATGAGTTGGAAGAGCCAAACGGGCCTTTAAGTCCAAAGTTTCCAAAATCATTACCCAAACATCACCTTTGAATTGAAAGTTTTAAATGTCCAAACCTTAAGGAATGAATTTTAAACCATTTTAAGAACCACACAAAAGACCCAACCTCATCTGGAAGGCATGAACCATTTAGAAAACCAAAATTTCAAGGAAATTTCAATTTAAAACACCACCTTCATTTTAAGACACATCCATGTGTGCACATAGTGCATCCATGGATGTTTCAACATCTAGTGGCACCCCAACATCCAAACAGACACGCAGATGTTATCTCAACAAAACACCAATTTCCTTTAAACCATAACTGACCAAACAATTTGTAAATAATTTTATAAACAAACCAAACAATTTATAAATGATTTTATAAACAAACCAAGTAGTTTATAAAAAATTTTGTGAAGAATCCAACCAATTTATAAACACTTTTGTAAACAAACCAAGAAATTTTATAAACATACTAAACAATTTATAAACAACTCTATAGACAGACCAAAAAATTTAGAAGAATCCCCCCAACCCCACTATGAAGAACAAAAACATTTAAAATAAGCATCATAGAAATCTTAACTTGATAAATTTACATAATTCCCTAAAAAACTTGTTTTTAGTAAGTTCTAACAAGACTAAAAACAATAATCACATCAAAACATAGATATAATAGAGTTGTAATTAAACTTTTAGGGTCAATTGAAGACATGAAAGTGAAAATGAATCATTTCAGAAAGGAAATATTGGAAGCGCCTACCTCAATGGTGTACGAGCGTGACGAAACTCTGACAGAAGGTAGAAAAATCCACCATGGATTAACTGCACATGCTAAAAATTGATAAAAACACATGACACACAACCCACAATAGTATTAGGATTTATCCAAATTAAATAAAAACACCAAAGATAAAATTAAGGGAAAATAAATAAAATTATAAAATTATAAAATAATAAATAAATAAATAAAAGAATAAATAAATGAATAAATAAATGAATAAATAAATATATCGAAGGAGGCTGCTGCCAACCAGAGTGGGAGAGGAAGCGTGAAAGAGGCACGACAAGGACGGAGGGGTCCAAAGCAAGGAGGGCATGGGGTGTTTCAGGATTTTGGAGAAGGGAAACGGTGAGGGGGAGGTTCATAACAGCGGGTCGCCGAAAAAGGGCACATAAGGAGGATTTGGGTCGTTGGAAGGTGTGTCTGGAAAGAGAGGAGAGGAGGTCGGTGCTAGGGGTCGAGGGTGGAGTCGGCCTGGCTGGAGCAAGGGAGGCCAGAGCATGGGAGTCGGCTGGCCAGTGCAAGGAAGAGTAGCGAAGGCAGAGGTGGCTTGGCCAGAGGCTGGTTGGATCAGGAACCGACACACGAACAGGGAGGGTGCCGCCGGATAGGGGCATGCTGGAGAGGAGGAGGTCATCAGAGCTCCTACCAAGGGAGTTTCTAGACACATCAGAAAGGATCCAGGATGGGTGAGGTGAACCTATAGGAGGTGGGGGTTGGTTGTGCGAGCGGTAGGCAGGAAACGAAGGGTCCGAGCGTGGAGGGTGTTGGGTGCAGTGGCAGGGTTGGGATCAGATGGTAAGTGGGGAGAGGGGTAGCTGCAGGAGGGGAGAGCGCAGAAGGGGGATAAGCAGGGTGGTGGCCTAGAGCGCAGAAGGGAGAAGGTGAGGCTAGTTATAGAGAGGGGGAAATGTGGAGGCGGAGTTACATCACGGAAGGGGGTGAGCACGGAGGCTGGAGCGGGTAAGTGAGGTCGGTGGAGGCTGTAGCGCAGGAGAAGCTATGAGGGGTTGGGGGTGAGCATAGGGGTAGGTGGGTGGTGGGTCAAAATGTAGGATGGGGAAGGGGGTATGGCCCATGGCACGGAATAGGGAAGGGGGGGTGGCTGGGTAGATTTAGGGTTTGTTCTTTTTTTATTTTAATTATAATGTAATATTAATATTAATAATATTAATAATAATAATACAACCAGGAATAAAAATAATAAAAATATCTATAATAATAATAATAATAATAATAATCAATAACAATAATAATAAAAAAAATTATAACAAAAATAATATAGACAATAATGAAACAACAACAACAACAATAATAATAATAATAATAACACCTTAGTAATAATAATAATAATAAAACCAAAAATAATAATAATAATGAAAATGAAAATAATAATAATAATAATAATAATAATAATAATAATAATATAAAGAATAATAATGATAAGAATAACGAGCAATTGCATGGAACCTGGGCTGGTTGCACGGCTACCGCCAATCGCGCAGAGACCGTGCACGGGTCTGAAACCCAGTAAAATAGTAAATGATAAAAAATTTAATACAAGACCCATCTCGGACCTTGGCGCGAGAACCCGAAGCCAATAATTAATAAAAAAAATTTAAAAAGGCATATGTGACACACTCTATCTTAAGGAAAATTATATTTTCCCTAAGAATTATCTTAATAAGGAAAATTTTCCTTCTCTGAGGAAATTTTATCCTTACCTATGTTTTCATTGTTCATTTTATAATCTCTCTAAATCTAACTCATTTTATTTATAAGGAAAAATTAGGTTTCATATCTAAAACATCAGAATCCTATAAATCCATGGATATAGAGTATTCTATTTTCAGGTTCTAAATTCTCTAAAATTCAGGTTTCGAATTCTCTGAAATTCAGGTTCTGAATTCTCTGAAATTCAGGTTCCAAATTCTCTAAAATTCTGGTTCCAAATTCTCTGAAATTACGGTTCCAAATTCCTCCAAATTCAGACTCTGAATTCCTCATAATTCGGACTCTAAATTCCTTAGAATTCTGACTCTGAATTTCTCAGAATTCAGACTCTGAATTTATCAAAAATCGGATTCTGAATTCATTGAAATTCAGACTCCAGAAACTATAGAATTCGGATTCCAAATTCCTTGAAAAATAGAATCTGAATATCCATAATTTATTGTCTCAAAATGTTTATTTGGTTAGACTTAGAACTTTATTTTTCATTATAGTCTGAAAAATAGATTTGGTTAAGCAACCTTATTTTACTGACACTTTTTATAGTCATGAAATGATGCCGTACAATCTGTTTCTAACTAACCGTTGTTTGAGTGACATGTGTACACGTCCCTCTGAGATTCAAGGAAAAATATGATTGTTGGAGGAGGTATCCAACCATTGGATAACTTCTTATAAATAGGAGTTCATTTGAACATTCTTGGTACATAGAATCGTGTGTTCCATCACTCTAGAGATTGCATGCTGCTGAAATGATTTCTAGAGAGAGACTCTCATACCTTATGCATACTGAACATCTTGTTTAGCTTGCTTCATGCGACTCTGATTTTTTTTTAGTACAATCGAGGGCTTCTAGGGATAGGAAGACAGAGGTGTTGACTACCTTAAAGCTCTAAGACATCTAGGGATAGGAAGACATAGGTTTCGACTACCTCAAATTTCGAGGGCTTGTGGGGATAGTAAGAAAGATTCCAATATTCCTATCAAGGGCTTACCTTGGTTTGGGTATGATAGAATTTCTAGAAAGTATAAATCAATGGACCTTTATCCATGGTTGTTGGATATCCTACTCTTTGGGTTAAAAGATTTCAAACTTGTTACTTGTTTTGTTTCAAGTTTATTTCTGCTGTATTTTGATAAAGGAAGAAATTATAACCTTCTTATACTTTCTTGTACTTTTTTTCACTCTGATAAGTAAGAATATATATGATTTAATGTATAATCTTTTCCTTGTAAAATTTCCTTAAGTTTCATTTCCAGAATCATATTTACGGAATCTAGAAAGTCTATTTAGTATAACTAAAATAGGACTTGTGAATTTACTTTGTTTAAATTTGTTAAACACAGTTTTCCTTAAGGTTAAAAATGAAATTTTTTAAACTTACAATTCCCCCCCCCCCTCTTGTAATTTAGAATCTATATCGTTATTTCGATCCTACAATTGGTATCAGAGGAGGTCTCTGAAATACTTATATTGACATATAAGTTTACTTTCTCAAGTTTTTATTGTTCTAATTTTTTCCTTGCTTGGGTATTTTTATCTTTGTTTAAAAACTTTTACTATTAAAAAGTTTTTGTGGAAATATATTTTTCTTATAGAATGGCAGGAATGAATGTTTGTTCGATTAAAAATCTAAATCCCACAAGACCGCCTATATTTTATGGGAATTATTATGAGTATTGGAGATATTGAATGAAGACTTTTTTTATTAATACTGGAGTGGATAACTTTGTCATGCTTATTGGAGATTACAAGATACTGGAAAAGGAAGTCAAAATCTTCCCCAACCAAGAAAAATTAGAATATCAACTTAACTACAAGGTATGTAATAATTTGTTGTGTTCCATTGACAGGAATATATATAGTCATATTTCTTCTTATGAATCTTCTAACTATATTTGGAAGAAACTTGAGGTTACTGAATTTGGTACATCCAAAGTGATTGAGACTAGAAGAGCTATGCTTAGAGAATAATATCATGGATTTCTATTTCCCTATGGAGAACCAGTTTGCAAGGTACAACAAAGTTTTATGACTATTGTTAATAGCTTACAATCTATGCGTGAGAAAGGTCTTGATGATGAAGCTCTTGTGGATAAGATTATAGATATCATGCCTAATGAGTGGGAATCCAAAAGAACAACTATTGATGAGAATAGAAAAGTATCTCAAATTAATCTTGATGAAATTTTTGGAACTCTTCTTCAATATGATATAAGGATGAAAAGAGATGCTGATATGAATAAAAAGAATAATGGAAATGGAAGTTTAGCCTTTACTACTACTAAAGTCAAGACTCCTGAAAGGGTTATAAGATCTAAGTCTAATAAAGTCACTGTTTTATCTGAATCTAATGAAAGTGAACATAGTGAGAACAAACTAGATAATCTTTCTTGAAGGATGAACAAGATAGTTATAAAGAAAGACTTTCAGTATAGATATAAGAAAAAAGAAAGAAAAGACAAGAGAGACTTGGAAGTCACTTTTTATGAATGCAAAAGAGAAAGGCATAGAAGGCCGAATTGTCCTATGCTTAAGAAAAAGGATAGAAAGGAAAATCATTCTGAGAGGAATATAAAGAAGTATTACAAGGATAAAGATAATATTGTTTTGAAATCTAATTACACTTTGAGTGACATTGGTGGTGACTCTTCAGATAAATCCTTAGAGTATGAATCTTCTAGTCAGAAGAATCTTGGTCTACTAGCTAGATTACCCAATGAAAATCATTGTCTAATGGACATGGTACATAATGATGAATCTATCACCAATGTATCTTTGAATGAAAATTATACCGATGATAAACACTATAATTCTTCAGATGAATAATCTTCTTCTGATAAAGATAATACTTTACCTTCTTGTGAAGAAGTGTCTAGATTTTCTGAACTCCTTGAGAATGAAAATTCTAAACTCAAGAAAAAACTTGATAAGGAAAATTCTAGAATTTCTATTTTAACTAAAGAAGTATCTGATCTTTATAAATATCTTGATAAGAAAACTTTTTATTTTGAAAGTATTTCAAAAACCCTTGAGGATGTTAATTATGAGAAGGATAAACTTTCTAAGGATCTTGAAAATGTAATTTCTATGAAAAATATTTTAGAGACTAACTCTAGTTCTAAAACTTGATTTTTTTAGGATAAAAACTTAGTTATTAAACTAAAGTCATAAATATTTTACTTGAGTAAGTGTCTGTCAAAATTTACTTCTGGTAAAGAAAATTTTGACAAGTAGTATTCCCTAATACGACCTTTAAGTAATAGTTCTAGATTTGGTTATACTCATTCTAAACCAATTTTTAGTAAAACTATTTTGTTCCTCAAAGTGCACCATTCTGCACTAAATGTCAGTGTGGTGGAAATTGGGCAAAAAAATCTTTAAATAAAACCCAGATTTTAGGTTTTCATAAAGCTTATTTTTCTAAGAAAATGTGGACACCTAAAATCTTGCTTTCTGAAATTTCCGGAACCAAAAAAGTTTGGATTCTGAAAATCTAACAATCTTATTTTTAGGAAAATAAAGATATTATCAAAAGTAATACATGATACATGGATAGTGGATGTTCCTGGCATATGACTGGTAATGAAAACTTCTTTGAAAATATTATCAAGATGAAAGGAGGAAAATTAACTTTCCGAGATAATGCTCAGGGAGAAATTATTGGTATAGGTAACATTGTTCTTCTTGGAAAAACTTTGATTTCAAATGTATTATTTGTTAAAGGTATTAATAACAACCTCATTAGTATAATTCAATTATGTGATGAAGGTTACCTTGTGAATTTTAGGAATGACAGGTGCCTAGTATACAATTCCAAGTAAGAGTTTATTCTTTCTGCCCATAGGCAAGAGAATGTATACACACTAATCTTAGAAGACCTTAGGAGCTGAGATCTGCCTTGCCTTAGTGCAATGGAAGATCAATATTGGTTATGTAATAGAAGGTTGGGACACTATAACCTTAGTATCCTATATAAACTCTCAAATAAAAGACTAGTTAAGGATCTACCGAAGCTTAGATTTGATTCTTCAAAAGTCTATGATCCTTGTCAATTTGGATGGAAAGAAACATAAATCAAGTTTTAAATCAATTGGTGAAGTGTCAAATTCTAATGTTTTACAGTTAGTGCATATGGATCTTTTTGGTCCAACACAAACTAGAAGCATTGGAGGAAAATATTATGTATTTGTCTTAGTAGATGATTACACTAGATTTAAGTGGGTGTATTTTCTAACAAAGAAATATAAAGCTTTTTCCTATTTCTTTATTTTTAGAGCCCAAGTTAAAAATGAGAAAAACATTTCATTGATAACTATTCATAGTGATCATGGAGGAGAATTTAAAAATTCTGATTTTGAAACTTTTTGTAGTAAAAAAGGCATTACTCATAACTTCTCAGCACCAAGAACACCTCAACAGAATGGCATTGTTGAAAGAAGAAATTGAAATATTTAAGAGATAACAAGAACCATGTTGAGTGAATATTCTATAGCTAAACATTTTTTGGATGAAGCTATAAGTTCTGTTTGTTATACTTTAAATCAAGTTTTAATTAGACCTTGTCTTAACAAAACCCCTTACGAATTGTAGAATGGTAGAAAACCTAGACTTTCCTACTTTAAAGTATTTGGTTGCAAAGTATTAATTCTGAATACTAAAGATAATTTACATAAATTCACACCCAAATCTGATGGAGAAATTTTCCTAGGCTACTCCACAACTTCTATGGCTTATAGAGTTTTTAATAAAAATAGTTATACTGATGAAGAAACAGTTCATGTTAAATTTGATGTAACTGATCCCTTTGTTTTTAAACAACCTCAACCTACATCCACAGATGTGTTTTCAAAAACTAATTTTCAACCCATGATTGAATATCTTTCTGATAAGGAAAATGATCAAGAAAATATTTCTGAAGTATTTACCCTAGAATATTTCGTACCATATATTGATGAATTGGTTTTACAAAACCCAAATCAGTTGTTTCTTAAGAATCGTCTCCATGATGGTATCATTAGTGATGTAAATGAACCTGTGAGGACTAGAAGTTCCTTAATAAATGAAGTAGAACATCTAGCATTTCTTTACCAATTAGAACAAAAAATCACTGATGAAGCTTTAGGTGATGATGATTAGATTAAATCTATGCAAGATGAGCTAAATGAATTCGAAAGGAACAAAGTCTAGAACTTGGTTGAAAGACCTAAGGAAACTGCTGTTATTGGAGTAAATGGGTCTTTAGAAATAAATGTGATGAAAATGGAATCATTGTAAGAAATAAGGCTAGATTACCCAAATGGACCGAAGGCCTTCTTTTTTTATTTTATTATGGATAATCCCCCCTTTTAAGGGTTGAAGGAGAACTCGTACATGACCCATAGGCCCAAGGAATAAGACCCCACATGACCTGCAATACATTACCCAAAATCCCAGTGGCATACTATGTCCAATAAATGACCCATAGGCCCAACCCACTAGAACTGCCCCTCTCTAGATTCTGCATCATTGATCGCCAAGCTCCCCACCTTGCATTGTTGATCAAATAGCATTTCCCCATACAAAGCTGCATGGTGCTTGGTCCCAATGGTGGTTGTCATACCCTCTCATTCTTTCAATCCGGTTAGCTCTACTTTTGGTGATTGCTTTTTGTGGCTCTGATCCTCTTCTGGGGCCTGCTTTATGTGAACTGGGCTACTCCGTGGTCTCTGTGACCCAAAGGCCCTGTGGCCCAAAGGCCTTTGATGGTCCGAAGGCCCATGAGACCCGTAGTCCCAAACTTGTGGCCCAAAGGCCCAAATCGAGTGAATAGTTCTGGCTGCTACAGTACCGAACAGTACCTGCTACAGTAACTACTATAGTAACTGCTAAGAAACATATGCTCCAGTAGCTAGACTTGGATATATTTATATTTTACGTGCCTTTGCAGCATTCTACAATTTCAAACTTTTTCAAATGGATGTAAAATGTTCTTTACTTAATGGATATGTTTAAAAGGACATTTTTTTTGAACAAACTCCTGGTTTTGAAGACACAAAACATCCTGAACATGTTTTCAAACTTACCAAATATTTATATGGACTTAAACAAGCCCCTAGATCCCGGTATGATAGACTTACAAGATTTTTGTTACAAAACAATTATTTTAAGGGAAATGTTGATCCAACCCTTTTTATAAAGAAAGATAAGAAAAATGTTTTGATTGTTCAAATTTTTATTGATGACATTATATTTGGTTCAACTCAGCAATCTTTAACTAATTCGTTTGTGAATCTAATGAAATATGAGTTTGAAATGAGTATGATGGGTGAGTTAACATTTTTCTTGGTTTTCAAATTTCTCAAAAACTAGAAGGAACTTATATATCTCAATATAAGTATATTAAAGATCTTATTAAAAAGTATGGATATGAAAACACTTAGAGTATAAGCACTCCCATCGGTACCTCAAATTCTCTTGATCTTGATGAAGCTGGGAAACTAGTAGATCAAACATCATTTAGAGATATGATAGAAAGTTTATTATACTTGGCAGCTAGTCATCCAGACTTAATGTTTTCAGTATGCTTATGTGAAAGATATCAATCCAATCCTAAGGAATCTCATTTAAAAGTAGTGAAAATAATTTTTCTCTATTTAAAGGGAACCATGGATTTAGGACTCTTTTTTACTTATAGAAATGATTTTTTTTAAAAAAGTTTTTTGGATGATGATTCTGGTGGATGTAGAATGGATAGGAAAAGTACATCTGGAACTTGTCACTTATTAGGAGATTCACTAGTTTCTTGGTCTTTCAAAAAGCAACACTCAGTAGCACTTTCCACTGCTGAAGCTGAATATGTAGCAGCTGGAAGATGTTGTGCCCAAGTGTTGTGGATTCAACACACACTCACAGACTATGGCATGAGTTTTACCAAAACAAAAATATTGTGTGGTAATATTAGTGTCATTTCCCTAAGTAAAAACTTTTCACATCACTCTCATGCAAAACACATAGATATTACGCATCACTTTATTAGGGATCACACACAAAAAGGAGATATCATTCTTCAATTTATCGGAATGCAAGATCAACTTGCTGATATTTTCACAAAATCCTTATCCTCTGATAGATTTTAATACATTAAATAGAAGTTAGAAATGATAACCATAAGGTAATCTTCCATATTAACTTCTTGTTGAAACCTATCTTCTTACAATAAAAAACTCATTTTCATAGGGGGGTATATTTTCTTGATAAGTCAATTTTTTTTGTAATCAAAATTTTCTTAATCAAAATTATCGTAATCAAAATTTTCTTAATAAAAATTTTTGAAATCAAAATTATCTTAATAAAAATTTTCGTAGTCAAATTTTTTTTCATAATCAAAATTTTCTTAATCAAAATTTTTGTAGTCAATTTTTTTTCGTAATCAAAATTTTCTTAATCAAAATTTTCATAATCAAAATTTTCTTAATCAAAATTTTCGTAGTCAAAATTTTTCCATAATCAATTTTTTTGGTAATCAAATTTTTTGTAATCATTTTTTTAGTAATCAATTTTTTAGTCAAAATTTTTCAAAGTCAAATTTTGTTTTCGTAGTCTAAAACTCTTAATTTAAAAAAAAAAACCCTTAAGAAAATTTTTCAGGATCTAATGTTCTTTAAGAAAATTTTTTCTTATTACTGGTAATTTTCCTAGCATTCCAGAAGGTATGTTTCCTTTATTAAATTCTCGTAATCAATTTTTTACTTGTTTGTATTTTCATCTTGTTTAAGAAAATTTTTTGGTTTCACTTTTCCTTAAATCTGAATTTTTATCTTAAAAACCTCAAAAGATCGGAACCTACTAAATTCCTTCTTCGGCTATCATCTCAACCGTCAGATCTGATCAAGTGTGTTTCCATCGTTGGATATTTTTGGGAAGATAAACCATCACCTCAAACATCTATATAAAGGCCCCCCAGTGGTTGTCCCGCATCGATTATCAAGATTTGGCGTGTTGAAGTTCTAATTAAGGCTCATTCCGAATTTTCTGGTTTTCCCAATTCCGAATGTCTTTGGAAGCTTCTCTTCAAAAACAAATGTCGTTAGTCAAGAAATTTTTTGAATGGAAGATCTATAGGGAAATGTTAGTAGATCCAAAGTTCTTTTCTAAGCATGATTCTATTATTTCGAAGAATATCAAGTTGAATAGCTGGGAGATCTTATGTGTATCCAAACTGAAGACACTGGATCCGGTTTATTCAGAGTTTCTGGTAGAATTCTATGAGTCCGTAAGTTTCTTTAATAAAGTAGGGAGAGACAAGTTTTTGTTTAAGAGTTATGGAAAAACTTATTCTCTTTCCTACAGTAAGGCTTCCAACTTAATTGGAATTTCATATGAGGGGGAAGCTGAGTTTTATACCCACAAGCTACCAGATGTATCAGGTTCATTTGATAAGGAGAAGGCTTTTGAGTGCCTTGGTTTGAAAGAGTGAAGACTCCAAAGTTTGTTCATCTTTCTACAAATTTCTGGATTCTTGAGTTATGGGTTTAGGGTTTTCTCATTCTGAGAAAAGGAGACAAGGAATCCTTAAAGAAGAGTAATATCTATATTATGAACTTTCTGGTGAACCATAGGAAAATTAATTTGGTGAATTATGTCTTGATTAAAATCATGAATATCAATAATGGGACTCTCAAATCGCAAATAATTATGTATCCAGTTATTCTTTCCAAGATTATAGTTCTTTGTCTAGAGTCTTTCAAAATTCCATGTAGCTATAAGCCAAGGAATTTCAAGGTTATGTTGTTGAGTGATGATACACTGAGGAGAATGAAGGTTGGTTTCTCTAGTGAATCCATAGAATTATATGATTTGTCTAAATTAGAAATCGAAGCTTTATCAAAAAAACCAGAAGTGGTTGAGACTTCCAAGAAAGGTGGAAAAAAGATAAAGGTGAAGGAATTGGAAGTGAAATAAAACGTTCATGCAGTTCAAGAAACCCAATCCACACCTCAAAAACCTAAGAAGCAAAAGACTTATCTGGATGAAGTGGTTTCCAAGTGGAGAGAAGAAAAAAAGAATAGAAAGGAAGGGGATCCTAGTTTTGGCTTGGATCTTGCTGAAGCTAATGCCTTGAAGATTAAGGTTGTTGAGGATTTTGAGAAGTAGGAAAATCTAAAGAAGCAGAGGAAGAAGATGTCGAAGATAGAAATAATTCAATCTCTTCTCAAAGACACTGAGAAAGCATCTAAACAAGTCTAGGTACCAGAATCATTTCCAGTGACTCTGGGAAAGGAAATGGTAATTCTGGAAACAGAAGAATATAAAGAAATAGTTCAGGAAGAGGAAGTCGAAGAAGAAGAAGAGGAAGGAAGTGATGATACAGATGATATGATAAGACAAATGGAGGAATATCATGAGAAGGAGAGTCTTTCTAAAAAATTGTCAATCCAAACTTCTCAGGCTGAATCTACAAAAAAATATTTCACAAGGAAAAGAGGATGAAGAGCAGGAAGAAGTGAATAAACCATCTAATGATGAAAGCAGTAACCATGACTTCATTCAATAAGTGGATCTAGTGGTATATGCTGAAAAAGAAAAAGTTGAGGAAGATATGATAGTTCAACTATCAGATGGTGAACATGAATCGCCAAAAGAAGCAAAGATCTTTCTGAAAGCTGATAAGGGGAAATATGTGTTTGTTGATACACCTAGGAAAGCCGTAGTGGCAAAAAAAGATGTTGGTGGTTCGTCTAAGAGAAAAGCTAAAGAGATAGAAAAAGAATCCTCACCAATCAAAGAATCTGATTTGGAATCATCCTCTCTTGGACATAATTTTGTGGTCCAATCATTGAAGAAGTTGGTTGATACCATTCCATTATTTCTGAGTATTGACTCGAGGTGTCAGATGCTTCAACACTCGTTTAATCAGAAATCAAATTCTATTTCTATGCTTATGGATAAGTTTTTCAGGCTTGAGGCTTATTTCAAATCCTTCTATATCGGGTATGATGCTCATAGGAGGTCATGCAAGGAAATTACCAAGTGTTCAAAGAAGACAATCAAAGAGATGAGAATCCTTGATGATTTTAAAGATAGTGTGAAGGATGCTTTTGACACCGAAGATGGAAAGTTTAAAGATCTTACTAAAAGTTTTGAGAAGAAGCTCAGTCTTGAACAAACAACCCGGAAGTAGGAAGTCAAAGATCTGAATGAGAAGCTTAACTCAGTCGCTTTGAATTGAAAAAGGGAAAGAGATCTTAGAATTGAGTTTGAAGAAAAACTCAGTAAGCAAGAAGAGATTTTGAGGACTCAAGTAGAAACTCTTAAGGCTTAGGAAGAAAAAATCAAATCTCTTGTGAAGAAAAATGAGGATCAGGATAACTGTTCAAGCGTTTTGAAGAGGACCATAAGAATCTTAAGAAGCTAAAAACCATCGTGAAGAAGTTAATGCCGAAGGAGAAAGAATGATGATTTTTTTTCTAATCCAATCTTTTGTTGTAATTCCTTTCTTGTACAAATTTTTCCTATCATAATGAAATTTTGGTTGTTCTTCATGTGTTTTGTTGTATAGTACTAATATTTTAGGTACCATATTTTTTCTCATTCTCTTTATTTCTTTTTGAAAATCACAAAGGGGGAGAAAGGAATGATAAAAAGAATACTAAGTAAAGAAGAAAATTTCTTAAGAGGGAGTCTATCTAAGGGAGAGTTCTTATCAAAGAAGATTTCCTTTTGCAAGTAAAAGTAAAATCTCTTTTAGGAAGTCAAGAATATGATCCTTAGGGATTTCAAAACCTAAGGGGGAGTTAGTCGTATTCACCATGATTCGTAAGTAAAGAGAGATAAGTTTTTATTTTCAAGTTCATAAAGAAAAATTCTAAGTCCTTATATTCTTTTTCGTAAGGATGTTTGTGCTTTCCAAAAAGGGGGAGATTGTTGAGTCAATAAGATTTCCTTATGACTTTTCCATTCATTTATGTTTTGAAAATCACAAACACTTTATCTTAAGGAAAATTATATTTTCCCTAAGAATTATCTTAATAAGGAAAATTTTCCTTCTCTAAGGAAATTTTATCCTTACCTATGTTTTCATTGTTCATTTTATAGTCTCTCTAAATCTAACTCATTTTATTTCTAAGGAAAATTTCGGTTTCATATCTAAAACCTCGAAATCCTATAAATCCTTGGATATAGAGTATTCTATTTTCAGGTTCCGAATTCTCTGAAATTCAGGTTCTGAATTCTCTGAAATTTCGGTTCTGAATTCTCTGAAATTTAGATTCTGAATTCTCTGAAATTCCAGTTCTGAATTCCTCAGAATTTGGGCTCCGAATTCCCCAGAATTCAGACTCCGAATTCCACAGAATTCCGATTCTGAATTCATTGAAATTCAGACTCCAGAAACTATAGAATTCAGATTTTGAATTCCTTGAAAAAAAAATCCGAATATCCATGATTTATAGTCTCTGAATGTTTATTTGGTTAGACTCAGAACTTTATTTTTTCCTTAGACTCCGAAAAATAGACTTGGTTAAGCAACCTTATTTTGCTTACACTTGTTATAGTCATGAAATGATGTCGTACAATCTGTTTCTAACTAACCGTTGTTTGAGTGACACGTGTACAGGTCCCTCTGAAATTGAAGGGAAAATATGACTGTTGGAGGAGGGAGCCGACCGTTGGAGAAGTGCTTATAAATAGGAGCTCATTTGAACGAGCTCAGTACTGAGAATCGTGTGTTCCATCACTCTAGAGATTGCATGCTGCTGAAGTGATTTCTAGAGAAAGAGACAATCATGCCTTGTGCGTACTGAACATCTTGTTCAGCTTGTTTCATGCGACTCCAATTGTTGCTCAGTACAATCGAGGGCTTCCATGGATAGAAAAGCAGAGGTGCCGACTACCTTAAAACTCGAGGACTTCCAGGGATAGGAAGACAAATGTGCTAACTACCTTAAAGTTCGAGGGTTTGCGGGGATTGCAAGACATATTCTGATATTCCTATCGAGGGCTTACCCTGGTGTGGGTAAGCCAGACTTTCTTGAAAGTATAAATCAAGGGACATTCATCCAAGGTTGTTGGATATCCTACTCCTTGGGTTAAAAGATTTCAAACTTGTTACTTGTTTTGTTTCAAGTTTATTTCCACTGTATTTTGATAAAGGAAGAAAATATAACCTTCTTATATTTTCTTGTACTTTTGTTTACTCTGATAAGTAAGATTCTATACGCTTTAAGGTATAATCTTTTCCTTGTAAACTTTTGTTAAGTTTCTTTCCGGAATCATATTTCCGGAATCTGGCAAGTCTGTTTAGTAGAACTAAAAGAGGCCTTGTGAATTTACTTTGTTTAACTTTGTTAAATATAGTTTTCCTTAAGGTTAAAAACGAAAGTTTTTAAACTTACAATTCACTCCCTCTTGTAATTGAGCATCTACATCATTATTTTGATCCTACATAAATAATATTTATTTCACATAAATATTTTCTTAAATACGAAATAAAACTGAATAAACAATAAATGTATAAATATTTAAATAAAAAATATTAAAATAAAAATGAATAAATATCAATTTGTAAATTATAGAAAATTTAAAAATATTAAATATTAATAAATTGAGATGTATAAATAAATACTAAAATTTAAAAAATTAAATAAATATTAAACAAATAAATATTAAAAATTAAAAAATTAAAAAATATTAAATGTGAATAAGTGATAAAAATGAATAGAAAATAATAAATGAATAAATATTAAATATGAATAAAATTTAATAATTAAAAAGGAATAAATTACAAAAAATATAAAAAAATGAATTAATAATTTTAATTATATAAATTATTGAAAAAATGACTAAATATTAAAATAAAAAATATTAAATATTAAATTTAGAAATAATAGATTTATGATAAATACTGATTATTAGTGAATAAATTATAGTTTTGTAAATATTAAAATTAAAATGAGAATGAATAAAAATTAATTATATATATTACACTCAAATTAAAAATATTGAATATTAATATATAAAAATGTATAAATAACAATAAAAATTGAATACATTACACAAATATGAAGTGAATAAATATTAAAAATGAATAAATATTAAAAATGAACAATTTAAATAAAATATTTAAATCGGAGAAATGTTAAAAGTGAATAAATGACATTAAATTAATAAATGTTAAAAATGACTAAATGTTAATTATTAGAATCAAATAAATTACAAAAAATATTTAAAAAATGAATTAATAATATTATTCATTTGTGTTACAATAATATTATAAATGAATAAATGTTAAAATAAAAATTAATGCATATTAAAAATTACATTCAGATTTAAGAGGTTAAAATAAATTACTAATTAAAAATGAATAAAAAATAAATGTATCATGATTTAAATGAAAAAAGAATTAAAATAAAATTGAATAAATATTAATGATAAGCATTTACAAAATTAAAAAAATTAAAAATTAAAAATTAAAAATTTATAAATACATACTAAAAAAAATTAATTTATATATGTATTACTATACAAAATTGAATTAATTACATCTGAAAAACCTAATGACTTTTCCGTTGATTTTGGGTACTTATGGGGGTTCCGCTACAATTTTCATTCCGCATTTCCCAGGGTTCAATTATTTTTCTGGATGCCCTTTCTCCGTAGAGATCTAAACCCTTGAGGATGATCTGAGGCCACACGAAGGGTTTGTGCCACCGGAACTGTATTCCTATTCTTGAAGCCTAGACCCCTCCACCATCATGTAACAGTCCCTTTATTTCAATTCTTCGCATTCCAGGAATCCTTCTGTGTAGGTATGAATTCAGATCCCTAGCCTCAACCGGATATTATTGAATCCAAAGATCATTCATGATATTTTCTATAGAAATTAGAGTCCCCATCGGCATGGATAGAAAGACAGAGAAGGTTCATTTTGGCCCTTCTTCCAGAATACTATTCGAGGTATATTTTAGCGACACACTCATTGAAAGTGTAATCCTCTCAACTCTTAATGATGATATCATTCGGAATGTTGAGTATGAGAAATTCCCCAGATATTGTTCTGATTGTAATGTCTTGGGTCATTCTAAAGAGGCATGCTGCAGGACATCCTCCTATGAGACCTGTGGTTTAAAGGGACGCTTGGCCATAACTTCTCATAGGAAATCTAAAGGGAATGCCATAAATGTTAAGGCTATTCAAATGAGTTCTGAACAGGCTCGAAGAACTGATGGGAAGCCATCTAGAGTGAAGGATACGACTGATAATGCTACTCTTTTGTGGGTTACACAACATTCTAATCATAGGTATTACAAGCCTAGGAATAATGGACAGACGTTGGTGGATCTTGGTCAGTCCTCTCAGCTTCTGGCTGGTAAGGCTCACTAGCCTTTACTGCTTGCTGGGTTAGGTTTTGATTTTCAGCCTGGAAGGACATCTCACCCATGGGCTGATCTTGCAGAGGAGAATGTATCTCTTCAAGATGGAGTTTAATTTAGATATTCTCTCATTAAGCGATATGGCAAAGAGCTTGGTGATGATTCATCTACTGATTGTAAAACAGATTGTGAAGTAGAGGTATAAATGGATGTTGATAATCAGTTATGGCAGGAGAAAGACCTGATTTTTTCAAAGAATCGAAAATCCTAAATGAAGCTGTTTTCAGGATTTTCAAGAATTGACAAAAATTCTTCAAATATCAGTGTGCCCAGGAAGGGCATAAATGGTTCTTCCACACAAGTTTCTCATACTGGAGATTTTGTTGAATTTGTAAAGGGGGAGCCCTTTTTAGGATCTTCCCTTTAGTATGATACAGCCCTTGGGGTGCTGCTTGAGGAGGGTTCCATGGATGGAGCTTCTCCAAATGATTCCTTCCGCAAACCTAGAGCACATCTTGGAGATCAAAAAGTGAACCTGTTTGATAGAGAAGTGAGTATTTAGATCCCTGATGATATAGAGGGGGTTTATGTAACCAAGAAGGGAGCACCTAATGTTTTGGTGTACATTCTGGCTGCTTCTAGGTATGATGTGGGGTCAAGACCTGATTTACCTGGGTAGTAGCAGGGCCATGTGAAAGGTCTCAGTATGGTATTTTTATTAGGATACATGAGGTGTTGGTGGCATGATGGATATAACAATGGTTTCTTAGGATTTTGTTGTGGGTGATGAATCCCTTTCACATGCTATTACGATTGGGAGATTTTACAGAGTTGAATGTAATTCAGAGGTTGATGGAACTTCTGAAAGTCCTGGGAATCATAACAGGGGATCACCTCCATAGGTGAGATTGAGGGTTCAAATTCACAATTACATAGATGTTTGTAACACAGTTGACATAATTGTTCTGGGGGTTTCTCAACCTGTGGGTGGTGTTGATGAAAATCTGGAGTCGTTCAGTGATGACACCGGGCTTCCTTGGTAGTAGGTAACATATTGGAGAAGTGGAATATTACCACATGGGGGGTATCATAATTTGAATCTGATCTCAGGATACTATACAATACTTGAAAATCATTGGCATTCACAAGGACTTTCCTGGGAAGCCACTCTAGGGGTTGTTGATGGATCTTGTCCCAATGTGTGTTTCAGTCCTATGTAGACTTGCATGTTTTTCTTCCATGGTTGGAACAATATGAATTCTTCTTCATGGTTTTTCTTATATTTCCACCCCTTTTGGATTTAGGGCAGGATGGTTCGGTTTGACCCATTCCTCCTATGTTCTTCTCCTTGTTATTTTTTGTAATGGCCCCCTGGCCCCAACATGTTTGAATGAATCTACAAACATATACATTACATACATTCTCATAACAACATACGTATTCATATACATAAACAAACACATACACGTACATGCATACACACACACACACACACACATATAATTACATACACGTATATATACATACATACCCATACATATGCATATATACAAACAAACATATACATCCCCATATATAAACGAACACATACATACATACACATGCACATACATACATACCCTTACCTGCACATACATGCACCTACACATACACACACACATACATGTACACATAAACATACACACACATCTATATACATACACATAAATACACACACACACACAACACATACATTTGCATAAAACACATACATACACATACATAAACATATATACAAAACCATACTCATACATACATGAACATATAAACATACACATACTTCCACATTAATACAACACACAAATATATGTGTATAATTTAAATTATTCAATATGAATATAAATTTATAAATTCAACTATGAACTATATTTATGCAAATGTATATTAATTTAAATAATTATATAATTGTTTAAATAACATTTTAATAGGTTATATCTAAATATACATTTTTAAGTTAATGTTTATAAGTATATTATTAAACATTTTTTTTTGATTAATATAAAGTTATAATTTTTTAAATAAAATTAAAAAAATTATTTTGAAAATAATTTTTTTATAAAATATTTTTATAAATTATATTTTTATATTATAAACTGCGTGAATATATATATTCTTATTGTTATATAAATAATATCTACAAATATATAATTTTTTATATATATGTTAAGTTGTTCACAAAGCACTTTATTAGATCTTTTTATGGACTATTAAAAGGAGACTTTTATAAATACTAATTAAAACACTGATAAGTTGTACCATTATGAGCACTAAAAAAGCAATGATAAAGATTCACCTATTATCAACATTTTTTTAGTGCTGATAAATTTTCTGTTTACCAATGCTTTTAGTTGGCGTTGACAAAAGGCTCCCTTTTATTACTTTTTTTTATCACTAATAAAGTGTAGTGCTAAATATAGCGGAATCTATAATAGTGATTATAAATCCAATATATGAATGAAATGACATACAAGACTAATACAACGAAAACAACTGAAATACTAAAATAAATCCTCTATAGTGACCATAAAGCCCAAACCAAACCTGAATAACTCCTCAAAAATAGAAATGCCACATTCCATCTCCATCTAGCTAATATGGATAAGAAAAACAGTTAATATATTTATAGGGTGAGAATAACATATATACTCATTATGATCTTCCTCAAATCCTCGCCTAAGAAATTTGATAGAAGCATACTAAAGTTAGAAGAATAAATAATTGAGGCAAAATCATCACCTAATTAGGTAAAGTAATTTTCTAATGTCAACATGGGTCACTTTCCAAGCAAAACATAAAATACGATAAAAATATATCAAACATATATATAAGAAGGGTACATTCTGATAGATCATTTCACCCTAAACCCTTATGTATCACGTCTTGGTACTCCCATCTCCTCCTAAATCAGATTTCCTAACGGAGCAACCACATGATCATCATCATATCCCAGCCCATCATAACCACATCATCATTTTCTCTTTGCACCCCATGTAGTTATCCATCCAATATTTTTACCAAGTGGTATGTTCGGAAGCTGATATAGCTCATGTACCATTCACTATACCTTAATCCTTTATAGTGTGAGGAAGACCACACTATAATAGTCACTCCCATTACAACCAAGTATAGATATATGATATAATATTAACTCTCTACAATCTGCATATAAAAGTACAGTGAAACTAGGATCCATCATAATCCATATGCATACATACCCTATGACATTGAATCCTGAGTATATATACATACATAGTCTTCCTATATGAGAGAGGGGCAGGGGGAGTAGTCAGTCATCAATTATTTCAACAACCTTGTTGTTGGTAAACACTCATAACACAAGGCCAATATGTGCGTCAACCACCCCAAATAACTCAGGTGGTGGAGTGTAGTAAATAAAAAAATATATAATGATATATGTATCACAAAAACCTCACTAGGTGTAAGAACCTGGATCTTCGTTTCAGGTGCGCCTTTCCTTTTTCTGGAGTTTTTGAGAAAAATAAACTTTCTGGAAATTTTTGAAGTACACACCGTGTACTTTCTGAGTACACGCCATGTACTCTTTTCCCGCTCGAAGCCGTGTACTGGCTGTGTCCGGGCCACACACATGGTGTGTAGGGGTGACGTGGAGGCCGATTTTGGCGGAGTACAGAAAGACCTAGTACACGTCGTGTGCTTTTTTTATTAATCGGATCGGGGTCGCGCCTGACGCACAGAAACGTCTTCTTCTAGGTTCCTTTCGTCCGAGAGCGCCAAGGATCCGCGAATCTTCGACGAGCCCCCGCCTCTCCGTCTGTTCTCCGATTCGAGCACTGTTGATTGCGTTGGAATCGCAACGGTGAGTTCTCCCTTCTGCTTGAGCCTTGTTTTCCAAATCTTCCTCTTTCTCTTGTTATCGTGGTTTATGTGTTTCAGACGTTTTCTCAGATCTACGACGTTCTAAGGAGAATCTGTCGTCGATGTTCACGTATATCGATCCCCTAACATCAAGGTAGGTGGTTTGTGCCTTTCTGTAGAAAGTCTTTGAGTATTTTGTGCAAATTCCACCAGTACCCTTGAACGGGGTATTGCGTGTTTACTGTTTTGCCCCTGTTATTGCCTGCTATGCTTGATTGCTTGAGTAGAGCTAAATGCTTGCAAATTTTGGATATGTTATACTGTGTTCATGTGCTTTGCCTTGCATGTTTTGCTTATTAGGCATTTCCAGTTGCCATGCCTAGTTATAGGATAATGGAACTATTATACTGTTATGTTGTTATGCCTTAGAATGATAGCCAAGTAGTTCTTGAGGTTTACTTGGGTGATACTCACGCGCTGAGCATGCTAATTTCACACAGGACTGTGAGAACCTAATGTAGTAGACCATATGGAGAATGGACGTAAGGGCTTCTCCAGAGTGTCTTTTAATACGATGCGAGACCACAGGGGGAATTGACGATGAGTGCTTCCCCAGAGAGTCTGTAGTTCCTCGACACGGGCCACAGGGGGAATGAGACGTTGAGTGCTTCCCCAGAGAGCCTTTAGCACGATACGAGACTATAGGGGGAATTGACGGTGACTGCTTCCTCAGAAAGTCTACTCTTAGCTGAACTAGAGGTGAGACTATGTGTGCCTCTTAGAGGGTTGCTAGTACTTGTAGGTTAAACCATAGGGGTTAGGCTGTGAGAGCTACCAGAGGGTTAGTTGTTTTCTTCTTGTTGCTGGTTGTTTACTTGTGTACTTTATATGCTAGAACTGTGGATTGTAGCTGTTGTGTGATTTTCTGTTTACTGCTTCCTGCACTCTTACTTGCCTTGTATTCATTGACTGTTAGACACAAATCATTGGGTGGTTTCCTACTGGGATTGTATCTCACACCCTGTTTGGGCCATGCTTTTGGGCCCAAGCAGACTATGTTGTTGCAGGTATAGATAAGGGAAAGCGCCCTTTTACTTCAGGTGTTTGACTTGCTGTGGAGTTGGAGAGCATGGGACCGAACTACGGCTTGCGATGCTGTTAGAGTTGCTGTTGCTTTAGTACTTTGTGTTCAGTTGTATTTCAGCACGTTGTTGTGTTTGATGTTTTCCTTAGATACTTGTATCTGCTGCATCATTATCATCATTGCTATATATTTACTCTTCCGCTGTTTGGTTACAGTTATGTATGTTGTTACTGCTTCCGCTATTGACCGTTGTTTTCCTTACCTTGTATACCTTACCAAATTAGGGCATAGTTTCCCCAATAACTTACCAAGGCCCTCGCTGCTAATCGGCAGCCTCTGGCGTTTGGGGAAATGCGCTTGAGGTCATGTGGCGAACCGGGTACGGGGCACCAGTGGAGGGGCTCCAGATTCGGGTCGTTACACTAGGGGAAACCACCATGCATTTGATTCATTTGCAGCTTACCTCTCCCAAGATGCTCAACTACCATAGTTATGGTCTAGATATCAATCATTCATACAAGCATCAATATTAAATATTAATTATTAATCACCCATTAATCAATTAATATTATTTCGAATACATTTCCGTGATTACTTATTTTCAAGTAATGTGCCTTCAACACCATAATTTCTCTAATATTCAGGTATGTCTTCATCATTTATATTCATCAAGAACCTTCCCCATTTTGGGGTACTCCAGGACTCATCCTAAACTACCACAAATTAAATTGAAGAACCCATCTGGAAATCTCAAAATAAACATCATATCTTGCATAAATTGATGTGAAATCCAATCTCTCAACTTTTCCCATCCACCTCGGTGTCATCCTAGACACCATCACACATATTATAATCTATCCCGCCATCATTGGAATCGATAAGTATCATAGCCCTGAGAAATCATTCCCATTTCTCATGAATAATCCAAACTATACTAGTTTATCAATAAATCACATAAATGATCCAATTTCCTAGAGCATACATTAATGGTGATAGGACATTCATTTTCATCACAAAAGTTCAAGAGGAAACTAAGGCTTTCACTTCAAGGCTAACAATCCTTTATCATGAAAACATGAACTCACTCAGCTCCAAACAATTATCATTATAAAATAACTGATTGGTTTATCATCTATAATAAATTATTTAATTTTTGATAGGTTTTTATTTAAAATAATCCTAATTAAGTAGCTATCAATAGAAATAAAATCCCTAAATATACTTTTCACGCTATTTCATTATTTCATAAATATTCATGAAATAACAATAATAATTTATTCATGCCACTTTCATTATATAATTTGATCCATACGTCTTGAAATTATTTATCAATTTCACAATAATATCAATTATGATACATAACAATAATAAAACATCCAATAGATAACACACTATCTAGTAAATCTAGAGGCCACATCAAACATATTGTAAAATACACATGGACACATTTCACCATTTAATATAATTTGATAATAATCATGTGCAACCTATGCCTTTCATTTTATGTTGTTTCATGAATGCATATACTAAGTATATCAATCATTAATTTCAATAATACTAATTCAATACATGAAATAATATTATTATTCCACATGTGATAATAAATCTTCTGCCATTCAATTTTTTTTATTTGAATTCATGAAATATTATTATCTCATTATAACATGCCAATAATCTTCTCTTTATATTATAAAAAAATTATTATCAAAACTATCACATGATTTTTTAAAACTATGATAGAAAAGAAATACACAACATAAGACAAATATCCATTATAAATATATTATTTAATCACTATTTAGTATTTATATTCTATAAATGTTGATTCAACTTCAAATTAATGTTCATAAACCGTATCAGGAGATTCAAAACTCCTCGATTTATTTAATAGCAGATTATTATCTAATAATAATCTACGACATGTATTAATCCCTTAATTTCCAAGACAAAATTAAAAATTGAAATATTTATGATAATAACCTCTCTTTCATAAATTTTTAGAAAGGAAAAAGAATAATTGTACATTAAATAATTTTCTTTGACATTCTTTAATTTAAAAAAATGAAAAAAATATTTACTATGCATGTGATTTCCAAAAATAGAGAAATAAGATAAATATAAATTTACTAAATTAATTTACATTTTCCCCCTTATTAATTTTGAATTTAGGTAGTGTTATTCATCCTTTGTAAGAATTATTATGTTCCTAGATTCTTATGTTGTTTAAGTTTGTTCAAATATATCTTAACATTGAAAAATAAGGATGATTTTCCCACACATGCACATTAATATAGAGAAGTATCCAACCCCCTACCTAGTTGCACAATTTTGATGTTTTTTCTTTTGCAATTGTTGTGATATACCACACACATTCATCGAGACAGAAAGTTTCAAAACACCAGGAGATCTTATGGAAACTCGAATCATAAGGATCAAGAATCATAATGGGTGTTCAAATTACACTATCAATATACTAGGTATTCTATGAAAATTATCCACGCTCCAAGGATATAAGAATAAATCGATGCATAAGATGTTATTAGGAAGGAAAAGAAAGAATCCAAGTCATAGCGCCAATATTCATTGAATTTAATTTAATTTAATGCATTCCATGTTTTATTTAACTCTTAATTCTATTGGGGGAGGAGCCTGATGTTACAGCAGAAGCAGTCACACAACACACCAGAGGATTCAACTGAAGGCCTTTTATCACCCAAAGGAATATTTCACATCAACTGAAGGTTTTTTACAGTTCACCTGGAGGAATTTTCCACAACATCCTTGAAGGAATTTTTATCACAACCATGGATGTACCATTTTGATGTACCACCAATCATCAGAACTGGGACACACAACTTGATCTCTTTAATAAAGATCAATTTCGATTCATGGCACTGTCATCATCTCTAGTCGAATTCCATATTTGATGATTTCAATCATGGCCATCAATATTCCTATGTTGATGTAATCATTGTCTTCGTTTTACTCTCATCGCCATCGCTTCACACGAGTTAACAGAAATATGGAAACCCCATCCCAATTCTATCTCATTGGTGACATCATGGTGGAACATCTTCCAAAATATGTTACTGCATCCTATTATATAGCCATCCATTCCATATCACAAATTAATGTAGTCATCATTAAATCTTTCATTCCTTAAAATTGAGAATTTACTTTCCATTAATATTGGGAAGAAATCCTCTATTAATCTTGATATAAATCTCTCTATTGAAAATTTTATCTCTCCTCAATATTCAAAATTTAAATCAAAATAATCCCCACAATATCCATATTGATTTAAAATTTAAATACTCCATAGTCATCTATCGACTGACTTCAACATCCAAAACAATCCCTGAGTTCTTGTTGATGTGATCTTCCAGTTCTCTTACCTTCCAAAATTTTAATATCCTTTCACCAAGCTCTATATGTCACCTAATGAATGGAACACGTCGCATGAAACTTGCGACCAAGAATACTTTCGATATTCTAGAAACACCATTGATACCTCTATCATATTCCGATGACATTATACTAGATTCTTGATAGAACACCTAACCTGAGGAACTATAGTCGTCTTCAACCAATCTCTGATTTTCACCAACAACGGAACAAGCCTCTTGACTCCTGCTAGTCAATCGTACTTTTGATTGATGTTTTTTACAAAGAAATCCCAAATTTTTATTCATTTTAATTCTTCAATTGATGGCTAAAGTTGAACAAGGTGAGGGGTGGGGTATCCTCATTCGTAACCCCCTAAACTTATTCCTTTTAATATATATCTCTCTCTTATATAATAATATATATATTTTATCATTTAAAAGAATTAATTATTTAATTCCCCCATCAATTCGTAAACCCTCTCATGTTTTACTGTTACATATTATTATTTTATTTTATTCAATTAATCTACTATACATTCTATCTCCAATTTACCATCTTCACCACATATTCAATCCCTATGTTATTCACTCTCCCAATTCTCACTTTTCACTCCAATCAACCTACCATATTCATGTTTTTTATTTCATTCCATTATTAGAAATTCATTCATTCTATTTTTTTAACACCATATATATATACTTTTTAACTCAACAAGTATATATATATTTATTTGTATATATAAATAAAATCGTTAAAAATTATAAATATATTCTTGTTAACTCCCCTCCCAGACCATTTTTAAATATATAAAATCGTTATAATGTATTTATATATTATTTATATCTCCCCCTCCCCAATTATATATATATATATATATTCGTAAATAATGATATATATACATATTATATGCATATATATATATGTGTGTATATTTTTTTAATAATATATATGAATATATATAGTATAGAGAAACAAAAACAATGTTTTATACTTTTAAAAATAACATAATATATGTACATGTATAATAAATAAAATATAACTAATACCTAAATATAATTAAAAAATACGCAATATTTTCAAACCATGTATAATATATTATACTTAGCTAAAATTTTGAAAATCTGAATTAAACTTGATAAATTTATTTATTTAACTATAGCTTATGTAAATATTATTAATAGGCCAAATCTAAGAGGAAACATACCGAGACTTTCTTGACATCAAATAAACAATTTTGGAATGATTCATAAATATTCAAACTCTTACAATGCGAGAGAAATTTCTAGTAATTAAAAAACAATTCCAGATGATAATGTGAAAAAACTATCATCAAATTAATAAATTCATCACATCATCTACATATTAAGTATTACTAATAATTTTATAGCATTGGGAAATTGATTAAATTATCATATCATGAATTTCTGGCATAAGAAGTAGGAAAAGATGGTTTCTTTCAGAGATTGGAATGAATAAGTGGAATGAGTGAGGTTGTCTAAACATACATGATGCATATTCCATACACTACTGCAAAAGATGCCTTTAACAACGCTATAATAGACCATTATTGACTACCATATGGTGGATAAAAGGTCATGGCTTTTATCAGTGCTAGAAAAGCGCTAATAAAGGGTTTCATTATCAGTGGGAAAAAGCACTGACAAAGCACACTTTTATCAGCACTGATAAAAGACACCATTTATCATAACTTTTATTTAGCACTGATAAAGGGTCTATTTATCAACACTTTTTTAAGCGCTAATAAGGGGACTCTTTATCAGCACTTTTAGAAGCACAAATAAATGAATCCTTTATCATCGCATTTAGTAGCACTGATAAAGGGGAATACAATAGTGTGATTCTACAACACACTGCA
The DNA here is from genome assembly GCA_963277665.1 of Viscum album. Taxonomy (NCBI): domain Eukaryota; kingdom Viridiplantae; phylum Streptophyta; class Magnoliopsida; order Santalales; family Viscaceae; genus Viscum; species Viscum album. The sequence continues at coordinate 1,057,995,679 of OY728120.1, read as the reverse complement.
CCATCAGAAACAAGGCATGTAGTGTGTTGTAACAACACACAACATTACCAAAAATAGTAGCATAAATTAGAAAAATCAGATAAAAATACAAAATTTAAATGAAATAAAATTTATAACATAAATACAAGAAAAAAACACTATTATAAACTATGTTAATTGTATTTTTTTACTAAGATTATTGTCAAATTTGAATAAAAACATGAAATTTGAGACATACCGGTCACACCGTGAGTCAGATTGAGGTGTGAATGATTAGTACACATCACAAATGTCTTATAGATCATCTTCTTAATGTACCAAAATAATTAGAATTCAATTTCTCAGTTTTTGAGTTTGTCAGCTGTTTTTTGTGATTAAACTTAATTTCAGTTTTGAAAAAAGAGACGCACTTAGAGTCATACCTTTCCCACCATGCATCAGATTGAGGTGAGGATGATTCCTACACATCCGAAATGACATATGGGTTATTTTCCAAAAATATCAAAACAATCCGAATGTTCTTCCTCAATTTTGAGTATGCCACATATGTTTTTTAATTAAATGTCATTTAAACTCGAAACAAGCATTTTGAGTCATAAAAATGGAATCATGTGGGGTTTGACATGAGGTTGATTCATACATATCAAAAATGAGTTATGAATATTTATCATAAATTATCATGACAATTAAAGTGTTTTTTCTTGGTTTTTAGTGAGTGACACTTTTTTTACTAAAATTTATATTTTAAACTATTAATATACACTTTGAGTCATAAAGATCACATAGTGAGTCAGATTGAGGTGCAGATGATTCCTACATATCATAGATGACTTATAGATAATTTTACAAAAGTATCAAAAAATCCGAATATGTATGCTTGGTTTTTTGTTTGTTAATGGTTTTTTTATTAAAACTAATGCTAGTTTTGAACAAAAAGATGAACTTGGAGTCATATCGGTCACATCGTGCATCAGATTGAGGTGTGGTTGATTCCTACACATCAAAATTAACTTATGGATTTTTTTAATAATCTATCAATACAATATAAATGTGTTTTCTTGGTTTTGAGTATGATGCTTGTGTTTTTTAAAAAAAAATGTCATTTTAATCTAGAAACAAGAACTTTGAGTCATAAATGTCACATCATGTGTGGGTTTGACATGAGACTGATTCATACATGGCTCAAATGAGTTATGAATATTTTTACTAAATTATCAAGACAATTTGAGTACATTTTCTTGGTTTTTAGTGAGTGAAACTTTTTTTTTGTATTAAATTGTCAATTTTAAACTAATAACAGGAACTTTGAGTCATAACGGGCACACCGTGTATCAGATTGAGGTGATGCTAATCCCAAAAAAAAATAAAAAAATGGCTTATAGATCATTTTCCTAAAGTACCAAAACAATATGATTTTTTTCACCCACTTTTTGTGAGTTTCAGTTGTTTTTTTCACTAAAATTAATGTAAATTTTGAATAAAAAGTCACACTTAGAGTCATACCGGTCACATCGTGCGTCTGATTGAGGTGAGGCTGATTCTAAAATTTTCCAAATGAATTATAGATAATAGTCATAAAGTATCAAAATAATATTATTGTGTTTCCTTGTTTTTGAGTATACAACTTGTGTTTTTCTAATAAATTTCATTTTAAACTGTAAAAATGCACTTTGAGTCATACAGGTCACATCCTGTGTGGGTTTGACACAAGACTGATTCTTACACATCACAGTTGAATTTTGAACCACTGACTTAAATTATCAATTCAATTTAATATTGTTTTCTCATTTTCAATGAGTGAAACGTTTTGTATTAAAATGTCACTTTCAAACTGATAACAGACACTTTGAGTAATATTGGGCACATCATGTATCAGATTGAGGTTCATCTAATTACTACACATCAAAATTACATATTGGTCATTTTCCTAATGTTCCAAAACAATATGAATGTGTTAGTTCATTTTTGAGAATGTTAATTTTTTACACTAAAATTATTGCCCATTTTGAATAAAATGACACACCTAGAGTCATATCGGTCACACCGGCCATCAGATTGAGGTACAACTGATTATGAAATATCTCAAATTACTTATGGATCATTTTAATAGGTATAATATAGTATGAATGTGTTTCCTCATTTTTAAGTATTCCACCTGTGTTATTTTATAAAATGTCATTTTAAACTAGAAACATGCACTTTGAATCATACAGGTCACATTGTGTGTGGGTTTGACATGATTTTCATTGATAAACATCACAAATGAATTATGAATTGTTTTCCTATATTATCAATTCAAACTGAGAATGTTTTCTTGGTTTTCAATGTGTGACACTTTTTTATATTAAAAATTCAATTTTAAACTCATAACAGAAACTTTGAGTCATATCGTGAACATCATACATGTAATTTCCTGAAAATTCTGTATAATTTTTTTAACTATATAAAATTATTTTGAGACCGTGAAATCTGATGACGTGTGATTCTGAGGCCCGGAGTGCCTAGAATGATCCGTCGAAGTTTTGTTAAGCTTTAATTAGCACGCGTAAGAATTTATCCTGAAAAAGTGGAATAACTCTTAAACAATTACTTGGATCAGAAATCTGAGGGCACTGTTGCACATAGGATGGCGGGTTCACCATAGGCGTGACTTAAGTTTATTTGGTGCGAGCCTCCTATGAGAAAACCCAAAAATGACATAACTGTAAATAAAATAATTAAATAAGGTTATTTTATTTTTCAAATCCTTATAACTCACAAATGGTAAATCAGATTAAAAATCTGAGACCGCTGCTAATTTCATGAGGGTATACTTTCTTTAGACAGATACTAACATTGGCCAGTGTAGGCCACCAGTGAAAGTTAGTTTTTGGCCGTAAATAAAATAATTAAGTGAAAATTATTTTATTGTAAAATCCATAACCTTAAAACGGTAACTCAGATTGGAAATCAGAGAGTACCGTTGGGTTCGTTGGGGCTTGTTTCACTTAGGCAGAGCCTAACCTCGACCAACGTGGGTCGAGAGTGACTGTTAATAATTTTCTGAACTTTTTTCGGGTACGTTCAGTAAACGCACGAGCGGTGTTTTGTAACTTTTGTACCGGTGATCCGAATTGAAATCCGAGGACACCGTTGAACTCACAGTGCCGATATTCACTTAAGGAGACCTTCACCTCAACCGTAGTAGGTTGAGGGTGTAAATTAGTTTTTAGAATTTTCGCAGGAGAAAATAAAATAAACATGCTTTATTTTATTTTGGAAATTGAAAACTCCCATTTGAAACATGAAGGTGGGGACCACACGAGGGTGGTCGGGAATTTAATATTGGGCATTAAATGCCCGGTTACACAAAATGTGTAACCACATTCCTCTTTAATTAACAGGATTCATTAATTCCGAATTAATGAATCAACTTTAACTCTTGGATTTCTCCAAATTAAATGTGCCAACTTAATTTAATTAATGTACAAACTTTAATTAAATTATTGCTTAAGCTTATTTTTTTGCCACCTCACCTCTCATGGGAAAAGGGATTGGAAAAGGAGGGGATATCTTTGGAGAGTTGGAAAGATCTTTCTCCAACAAAGGATATCCTCCAACGAAGAATGACTTTCAGAATCGAAGAACGAGGAACCGACCATGGAGCATCTTGCGGGAGTGACAATGCCAACGTCAATCTTCAATGACTTCATCTTATTCCTCGCGCCACCTCCAATGGAAAATTGAGGTAGGGGTTTGTTTTTAATATGATTGAATTTATTTATCGATTCTTCAAATTATGGTTTCACAATGACGATGGCCAAACTAACATGGCCATTTTCCCGTGCATATACCTTGCCTCTTATCTTTTGATTTTCCATGCATTCTTCATGCGTTCTTCAACGCCAAATATTTAATGATGCTGGAAACACAATATTTTGTTGAGCGCGACATATGGACGTGAAGCCCTCAACCCAAGGATCAAGAATATGCAATCGTTTTATTTTTTGGGCATGAAACGAAGCCGCAATGGATTGTAGAAGAAGGCGGCGACCATAACTCGACCGGACGCGATGAAGGAAGGGCGACGTGCGTCTGCGCTGCTGGATGATGAGGAAGAAGCATCCCGTCGGCCGCGGCAGGGTAGGGTGGTGGCCGACATCCGGCCGGCCGCATGGAGGAGCGGCGACGCGCGTCCGCACCGCCGATGGAGTAGGAGGCCATGGCCGCTTGGCCACAGTAGAGGCCGAAGAGCGGCTGGTCGTGCCGGCCGCTATAGAGCAATGGCGCGCGACCGCTCCATTGGGAGGAGGTCCAGCCGGAACACTGACCGACCGTTGTGGTTCGGTGAAACCCGTTCGGGTCTCGCAGTGACTTGGCAGCGCCTAAAGGTGCTCCCCATTGCCATTCCTAATGGAAGGGGGATTCTCCCCCTTCGATGCCAGATCGGGCGGACCGCACCCGGTGGGCCGCACCTATGGGCTGCGCCACTGGGCCACACCACCGGGATGAGCCACCGGGCCGTGCCACCGGGCTGTTCCCTTCGCAGGCCGGGCCAGACCACCGCCCTACGGGCTAGGTCCACTGCATCCCAGGCCAACTGGGCTAGACCCTAATCAGGTCGGGTCGACCCGAACCAGTTCGGGTGGCCCAGGCTGGGTCGGGCCAGGTCGGACCGGACCCGGGCCCATATGGACCCAGATATGCCTTTGTGGCCATAACTTGAGAACCAAGCATCTGTTTGACGAACCGTCTACGGCACCAGAATCCTTGTATTGATATGGTCCTTTTGGTTTACTCCACTTGAGTTTATGATAAGGTTGGATTACGGCCGGGTTGGATCGGACCCTGAATCCAACCAGGCCATCGGAGCAGAAATGCTAATAACTTACAGACCGGGCGTCCGATTGACGTGTTATATGTGGTGTTGGGTCCCTTATGATGTGACATACCTCTATAATACTTATTCATGGGACTTAGGGGTGGTTGAGGAATGACCGATGTCTTGGAGAGCGGTTCTCCCAAGTGCGCTACATACGGAACCCTGCGACTGGCTGAGACTTGACGACTGCTGACCATTTCGACTCAGAGTGACTAGATAGACCCAGTGGGGTAGAGCCTCTATGTTATATGGTATAACCATGGTGGGGAGCACCTTTGTGTGACGCGACATGCCCACAATACTTGATAAGAGGAGTACCTCAGCTGGCTACGAGAGGGAACGCCTTTGTGTGACGCAGCAGACCCACGGTGGCGAGCATCTCTGTTTGACGCGGTAGATCCACGATACTCAAAAGGAGGAGTACCTCAATAGTAAAAAGTTAGTGGGAAGCACCTCTATGTGACGTGGAAGGCCCACTTTACTCATTAGAGGAGGAGTTCTCTAGCAGCTGAGGTGTTTGACGTTGTGACTGGGAATGTTACTTGTTCCTAGGCCTAGAGAATCTGCAACTAGCTATCAGTATTCATAGAAATCCTGTGTGGGTCAGTACTCAACAATCCTATGTGGGTCAGCGCATACTGATCCTGTGTGGGTCAGATCCTATGTGGGTTAGTACTCAGCGATCCTGTGTGGGTCAGCACATACAGATCCTGTGTGGGTCATTGCGGGGGGGGGGGGGGGGGGGAGTACCTATCGATCTTGTGTGGGTCAGACTCCGTATAATCATCAACAGTTCCTCTTGATAGAATAATATGATCTAGATTCATGAATAATCATCTGTACTTCTATACTGCACTGAAAACTTGGTTTGAGTTGAGACTCTGTTTGAACTAAGACTTTTACCTTCGTGGTACTATCTTCGTGGTGATACCTGTGTGGTACTTTCACCTTCGTGGTGTTACCTTCATGATGTTAACTTTGTGGTATTATTCCCTCATGTATGACATGTGTATATCTTGATAACTTAGGTGTATGTATGGGCATATACCTAAGTAGATTTGATGTCTTGCTTTGTGGTTTTCCTTTGTGGAACTTTAGGAGACTTACGGGGTCTCAGGGTCCCTACTGAGTATCGTTATACTCACCCTTTCAAAGGCTTCGCCCACACCTTGGTGTGTCTTTTACAGATGACGTACAACATTGATCGAGGTTGAGAGAGCCAGGACTGGATGGTGCATGGATGAGGACCATTCGACATGACATGACATGAAGGAGACGGACGAACATAGAGTGATGAGGAGGCAATCTATACCTACCCTTCAAGTAGGAACCTCGAAGGACGAACCAATAGATATTTTCCTTTTTCATTTAGTTGTACTTGTACCTTTACAATTGTGCTTGTATTCTGGCCCCTTTTACTTTCAACACTCTTTTACTACAACATTTTACTTCACAGTTGCTTCTTGTTGTGTTCTTGGACCGTTTGTTTGTTCAAGATTAATGGAAATGCCTTCCCATTTTAGGGAGTATGCCTTTCGGTGCTAGTCGACATACCCTAGCCTATGGAAGGAGGGCTTGGGGTAGTCACGGAACGAGCCTCAGGGGATGGGTCGTGACAAAGTGGTATCAGAGGAGTACGATTTTACCGAAGAACTAGGACTCTGATATTTTCTGTGAAGCAATAGTGTTAAGTATTATGAGTGTGGTTTTCAGTTTGGGGGGTCTAATATTGGTGAGGTGGTTGACGTATCCATACACCAGGACCCTGAATTATGATTTCCAACTCAGCGCATGAAAACACTGATTGTGTCTGTTTTTGAAAAGTTTTTCTTTTGATTTCCTTAGAGTTAGATCACCAGGTATTAATTAATAAATGTGGCACAACTATTCCTTATCAGGATTCCACCACGTATACAACCAACTAGGATTCCTGAGAGAGTACACGATGACGACCCACTAAGCGACGAGGCCTCGGTCCAAGGCCCTCTTACGGCGTTAGCACCTTCGGGTGGTGTACCAGTAGCACCACTATCTGTTGGATGAGCGTTGCCACCAGACCCACCAGTAGAGGATGCATGCCAACTGAGAACGTTGCATGAGTTCCAGTGACAGAGGCCTTTGAGGTTTTGAGGAAAGTCTGATTCCCAGGTATCTGAGAGCTGGCTGGAGGTAGTGGCTAGAGTTTTTTTCCTAGTTGAGACACCAGTAGAGAAGATGGTGATTCTAGCTACTGGTCTTTTCTATTACATGACCATGAGGATGGTCCATAAGATAATGAGGCTTCAGTACTTGGACCGTTGCCTGAGATGGTACCTTCAGGTAGTGTGTCTGCTATGTCACTGCCCGTTGGTTAGCAGTTACAACCAGCAGTACTGGTAGAGGACACATTTAGGCTTAGTGCCTTACATGAGTTTCAACATCTGATACCCCTCAGGTTCCGAGGTGATCCCAACTCATAGGTGGCTGAGTACTTCCTTAAGGATGTGGATGAGAGTTCTCTAGAGATTCTATAGCTTTGGTAGGATGATATGTCAGTAGCTGAGTATTCATCAAGGCGTACCGACCATTCTTGGTATTCGATGAATACAATACGATCAGTGCTTCAGGGCTCGAACTTCCAATCGATGTGTCCTTAGGGACATCCGAGCCAACACTATTTCTCTATGCATTCCTACCTATGTTAGGGTGCTAGATAGAACCTTTTTGGTTGAATGTCCTTTGGCTAAGCGGATGAAACCAGTGAATGATAGAAGTGGGAAAGTAGGAAACTGGCGCGAATCTCAGATACTTGAGCGTGTAAAAATGTTTTGGGAAGAATAAGTGTTAGAGACAAATGAATCTGCAGGGCTATAGATGTGGAAGCAGAGATATGAGAGCAGCATGAGGTGGTGTACATTTCGACATGTTACAACCACCCCCTTTGTGGTCCCCACCAGGCTCAGGGAGCTAGAGGATAGGGAAATGGAGCAGCTACATATGGTCAAAGAGTGTGACCTAAGGGCTCTAGGAATGATTTGATGAATGGTCTATGTCTAATACTAGCTACCGTATTAATATACATAGGTACCAATCATTCCTTCCTTCCATGAATCTTGTCCAAGACCTAGAGTTTTCGGTTAAGCTGTTGACTTGACCCTCACATCTAGAGATACCTTTGGGAGGAGACTCGATAATCACACTTATGCCGATAGTGTGATCTGACCCTTGGGGTGAGAGTTTCAATTGGAATCTCTTGGTGGTAGCGTCGAGGCCTTACGACGTTAGTTTGGGTATGGACTAGACATCAGCAGTTCATACTCAGATTGATTATATTAGGAAAAAGGGTTGTGGTTTACCTACAATGTTGTAATGGGATTTTCCTTGGTTAGTGAAAAAGGAAACATAGGTAGCACATGATAAACTCATGCATAGGAGGGGGCATCCGATCACTCTTGAGTCGGCCAGACTTACCCTCATGGGAACAGGAGTTTTGAGTTTTCAGTTCCAAATAGGAATGGAAGAGCATGGGGACATCTTTTCAAAAGATGTTTCCTGGATTACCTCCCCAAAGGGAGAGGGACGTCTACTTTGGATAGGTACTACCAGAGATTTGTACCTGAATTCTCCAGGGTATCAGAACCCTTATCAGCTTTGATGAAAAAGGGGGAGCCTTTTCTATGGACGGAGAAGTGTCAGTAGAGCTTTCAGGAGCTGAGACAGAGACTGACAAGTAGAACTATGCTACCCATGACCTAGAGTTAGTAGCAATGGTCTTTGCGCTAAAGATGTGGCAACACTACTTGATGAGCGAACATTTTACAATCTACTTTGATCATAATAGTCTTAGGTATATATTCTCTCAGAAGGATCTAAACCCGAAACAGTGGTGATGGCTAGATTTCCTCCAGGACTATGAATTTGAGAGAGTCTATACTCCTAAGAAGGGGAATGTGGTAGCATATGCACTCAGCAAAAGGTATGGTCTGTAGTTGATGAGTGAAGCGAGAAAGTAGCTAGAAGCATTGTAGATATCCTTTGTGGATAGAGATAAAGAAGCATACCTCCAGTCTATGACAATCACACCCCTACTCCTTCAGTGATTCAGGGAGGCATAGCATGGGGATACTGACTGTAAGGCTCGACATGCTTAGATATCCTCAGGGCAGGCACTTGATGGATTTTTTGAAGGTGGGGAGCACGACATCCTCTTCAGAGGAAGTACCATGGTACCAGTAGCACTACATGAGGAGGTGTTGAGGGAGTTCCATACCTCCCCTATGGCGGTACATCCTAGTGTGGTGAAGATGTACCAGGACCTTCAGCGTCAATAATAGTGTCCAAGGATGAAGAAAGTAGTGACAAATTTTGTATCACGATGCCTCACTTGTTAGCAAGTGAAAACTACTCAGAGCCGGTAGAAGTCTAATGCCGACAGGAGGAGGGAGATCATTTATTCTTACAGGTCTCTCCTCGATGAGGTTTGCAGAGATTTGGCCAGAGCGACAAGTTATCTCCAAGGTTTATCAGACCCCTTTAGATTTTTAGCTGAGTGGGCGAGGTGGAATACCATATATCTCTTTCCCCCATAGATGCACCGGGTGCATAATGTTTTCCATGTTTTATAGCTGAGGAGATTCCTGCATGATCCATTTCATGTTATTTACCATGGAGAGATGGAATTAGATGATGGGGTAACATTTACAGAGGTTCCAGTAGAGATTGAGGATCGATAGGAGTGAGTCCTTTGTGGGTGGTCGATACCTCAGGTGCACATTCACTGGTAGCACGAGAACCTCAAGGAGAGAACATGGGAGTGGGAGGATCAGATCCGTGCTCAGTACCCCCATTTGTTTCCTTAGTCCATGTTGTGTCTTTCGGGGATGTAAATCCCTAAGGTGGGGAGAATGTAATGTCCTGAAAATTCTGTATAATTTTTTTAATTATATGGAATTATTTCGATACCGTGAAATCTGACGGCGCACAATTCCAAGGCCTGGAGTTCCCAGAATGATCTGTTGAAGTTTTGTTAAGATTTAATTAGCGTACTTAAGCAGTTTTCCTAAAAAAGTGGAATAACTCTTAAACAGTTACTCAGATCAGAAATCCAAGGGCACCATTACGCTTATGATGGTGGGTTTACCCTAAGCGCGACTTAAGTTTATTCAGCACGGGCCTCCTGCGAGAAAACCTGAAAATGGAATAACCGTAAATAAAATAATTGAATAAAGTTATTTTATTTTTCAAATGATTATCACTAAAAAAAGTTAAATTAGATTAAAAATATGAGACCACCACTGAACTCATGAGGGTATGCTTTCTTTAGGCAGATACTAACATTGGCCAGTGCAGGACACCAGTGAAAGTTAGTTTTTGGCCGTAAATAAAATAATTAAGTGACAATTATTTTATTGTAAAATACATAACTTTAAAATGGTTACTCGGATTGGAAATTCGAGAGAACCATTGAGTTCATTGGGGCGTTTTTCCCTTAGGCAGAGCCTAACCTCAACTGGCGCGGATCGAGGGTGACTGTTAATAATTTTCTGAACTTATTTTAGGTACGTTCAATAAACGCGCAAGCGGCATTTTGTAACATTTGAACCGGTGCTCAGAATTGAAATTTGGGAACACCGTTGAACTCATAGCACCGATATTTTCTTAAAGAGACCTTCACCTCGACCGTAGTAGGTCGAGGGTGGAAATTAGTTTTTGGACTTTTCGTGGGAGAAAATAAAATAAACAAGCTTTATTTTATTTTTGAAATTGAAACCTCTCATTTGGAACATGAAGGTAGGGACCAAAAGAGGGTGGTCGGGCATTTAATTGTGGGCATTAAATGCCTGGTTACACAAAATGTGTAACCACATTCTTATTTAATTAATAGGATTCATTAATTTGGAATTAATGAATCAACTTTAACTCTTGGATTTATCCAAATTAAATGTGCCAACTTAATTTAATTTATGTACAAAATTTAATTAAACTATTGCTTAATATTATTTATTTTGTCACCTCACATCTCACGGGAAAAGGGATTGGAAAAGAAGGGGAGAGATTTGGAGAGTTGGAAAGATATTTCTCTAACAAAGAAGATCCTCCAACGAAGAACGACTTCCATAATTGAAGAACAAGGAACTGACCTTGGAGCGTCTTGCGAGAGTGACGAACGTCGATGTCAATCTTCAATGACTTCGTCTTCTTCCTCACGCCACCTACAACAGAAAATCGAGGTAGGGGTTTGTTTTTAATATGATTGAATTTATTTATCGATTCTTCATATTATGGTTTCACAAGGACGATTACCAAATTAACATGGCCATCGTCCTGCACATATACCTTGCCTCTTATCTTTTGACTCTCCATGCATTCTTCGTGCGTTCTTCAATGCAAAATATTTAATGTTTCTAGAAACAAAATATTTTGTTGAGCGCGACATATGGATGTGGATCCCTCAAACCAAGGATCATGAATATGCGATATTTTTATTTTTCAGGTTTGGAATGAAGCTTCAATGGCTCACGGAAGAAGGCGATGGTCGACACCCGGCTGATCGCGAGGAAGGAAGGGTGGTGCGCATCCGCGCCGTCAGATTATGAGGAAGCCGCACCTTCCGGCTGCGGTAGGTAAGGGTGGCGGCCGACATCTGGCCGGCCACGTGGTAGAGCGGCAATGCGCGTCCGCACCTCCAGTTGAGTAGGAGGCTGCGACTGCTGAGACGTGGCGGAGGCCGAAGAGCGGCCGACTGCTGCGGTCGGCGGGACCTACTCGGGTCCCGCGATGACTTGGCAGTGCTTAAAGGCACTTCCCATTGCCATTCCAAATGGAAGGGGGATTCTCCCCCTTCGGTGCCAGCTCGGGAGGACCACGCCTCCGGGCCGCACCCAGCGGGCTGCGCCTCCGGGCCGCACCCAGCGGGCTGCGCCTCAGGGCCGCACCCAGCGGGCCGGGTCGGGCCTTCCCCTTCGTGGGCCAGGCCAGACCACGGCCTAGCGGGCTGAGCCCACCGAAGACCAGGCTAATCGGGCCAGACCCAAATCGAGATGAGTCGACCTAAACCAGTTTGGGCGGCCCAGGCCGGGTCGGTCCGACCGGGTCAGACCGGACCCAGGCCCATCTGGACCCATATACGCCTTTGTGGCCATAACTTGAGAACCAGACGTCTATTTGATGAACCGTATATGGAACCCAAATACTTGGATTGAGAAATTCCTTTTGGTATACTCCACTTGAGTTGTGGATAAGGTTGGAGTACGGATGGGTTGGATCGGACCCCAAATCCAACTGGGCCCTCGGAGCAGAAACACTAATAACTTACAGACCGAGCGTCTGATTGATGCACTGTTTGTTGCGTTAGGTTCCTTATGATGTGACAAACCTTTGGGATACTTCTTCATGGGGCTTCAGGGTGGTTGAGGAATGACCGATGGATTGGGGAGCGGTTCTCCCAAGCGCGCTATGTACGGAACCCTACGAATGGTTGAGACTTGATGACTGCTGACCATTTCGACTCGGAGTGACTCGACAGGCCCAGTGGGGAGTGCCTTTGTGTGACGTAGCAGACCCATGGTGGGGAGCACCTTTTTGTGATGCAGTAGACCCACTATAATTGACAGGAGGTGTACCTCAGCTAGCCACGAGGGGGAGCACCTCTATGTGATGCGATAGACTCCCGATGGGGAGCACCTCTGTGTGACGCTGCAAACCCACGGTACTCGACAGGAGGATTACCTCAGCAGTCCAAGGTTAGTTAGAAGCACCTCTGTGTGACGCAGAAGGCCCACTGTACTCGTTAGAGGAGGATTTCTCTAGCAGCTGAGGTTTTTGACGTTGTGACTCAGATTGTTACTTGTTCCTAGGCCTAGAGAATCTGTGACTGGCTATCAGCATTCAAAGAAATCATGTGTGAGTCAGATCCTATGTGGTTCAGCACTTAGTGATCCTATGTGGGTCAGCGCATACCGATCCTGTGTGGGTCAGATCTTGTGTGGGTCAGCACTCAACGATCCTGTGTGGGTCAGCGCATACAGATCCTATGTGGGTCATATCCTGTGTGGGTCATTGCGGGGGGTTAGTACCTATCGATCCTATGTGGGTCAGACTCTGTATAATCAACATTAGTTCCTCTTGACAGAATAAGATGATCTATCTTCGTGACTAATCATTTGTACTTCTATACTTCACTGAAAACCTAGTTTGAGCTGAGACTCTATTTGAACTGAGACTTTTACCTTCATGGTACTATCTTCGTGGTGATACCTGTGTGGTACTTTTACCATTGTGGTGTTACCTTCATGATGTTACCTTTGTGGAATTATTCCCTCATGTATGAGATGTGTATATCTTGATAACTTAGGTGTATGTATGAGCATATACCTAAGTGGAGTTTATGTCTTGCTTTGTGGTTTTCCTTTGTGGAACTTTAGGAGACCTACGAGGTATCGAGATCCCTACTGAGTATTGTTATACTCACCCCTGCATGGGCTTCACCTGTACTTTTTTGTGTCTTGGGTAGAGACGTACAACATTGATTGAGGCTAAGGGAGCCAGGACTAGATGGTGCATGGAGGAGGACCATTCGGCGTGATGTGGCGCTGAGGAGACGGACATGCGTGGAGTGCTGAGGAGCCAATCTGTACCTACCCTTCAGGTAGGAACCTCAAAGGATGACCTAGTAGTTGTTTTCCTTTTTCATTCAGTTGTACTTGTACCTTTATAGTTGGAATTTTATTCCAGCCCCTTTTACTTTTAGCACTCTTTTACTACAGCAGTTTACTTCACAGTTGCTTGTTGTTATGTTCTTGGACCATGTGTTTGTTCAGGATTAAAGGTAATGCCTTCCCGTTTTGGGGAGTATGCCTTTTGGTGCTATTCGCTAGCCCATAGCCTATGGAAGGCGGGCTTGGGGTAGTCACAGCACAAGCCCCGGGGGACGGGTCGTGACAGTACATCAGATTGAGGTGTGGATGATTTCTACATATCACAAATGACAAATGGATTGTTTTCATGAATCTGCAAAATAATTTGATTTTTTTTCTCAGTTTTGTGTATGTGAGTTGTTTTTTTAACTAAAATTAATGACAATTTTGAATAAAAAGACTCACTTGGAGTCATATCAGTCAAAAAATGTGTCAAATTATGGTGTGTATAATTCTGAAACATCTCAAATTACTTATGGATAGTTTTAGTATTGTATCAAAATATTATTAATGTGTTTCCTCAGTTTTGATTACACCACTTTTTTTTTACAAATTTTTGATTTAAAAATGGAAACATCCACTTTGAGTCATACAGGTCGCATTGTGTGTGTGTTTGACATTAGACTAATTTAGACACATCACAAATTAATTATGAATCATTGTCTAAAATTATCAATAATATCCAAGTTTGTTTTCTCTATTTTCAGTGAGTGAATTTTTTTTATATTAAAATGTAAATTTTAAACTGATAACAGGAACTTTGGAATCACCCCTCCTCAATTACCACAATATATCAATGTTTTTTCATCCAATAATACTTTCATACACCTACTCACTTCGGTGGTTCATTACACACATATTTTTCAAACATTTAAGTTGGATTATATATCTATTTGATAATTTAGAGATTTACTAATTTTGTTTCATTAACACTAGTGGAGAAATTAAATCTTCAACAAAGAATGGTCTTATAGGTGGATTACTACCCTGTATAAAATCACTTAGAAAAGTGGTTAAAATTTTTATTTCAATATGCCACCTAAAACACATGCACATGCACTTCTCAATAATTTTTCTCAAATATAATCTTGTTATGATACTCATTTTACTTCATTGCAAAAAATTTTATTATTTGCAATACAATTCTTCATCTCCTCCTCTGCCTCAGTCTCCACCTCGGTCTCTACCTCTTCCTCCCCCCCATGTCGATCTATGACTCTGACTATTCATCTACCATAAACTATACCTCTGCCTATGCCTTCAACTCCACATTTGAGATTGACTAACAATTTTATTGTTTGTAGGTCATCAATTCTAATCAACTTGATGTACTTCATTATATATCTCATTTAGAGAGAGATAAAAATAATAATAATAATTTTGATACTAATTCTTCACACCCAAAATATATTTTCATGGTCACAAATAAAACTAGATAAAAAACATAGAAGGTAATCACCTAGATTTGTTGTCTCCTTAAATTCTGACAAAAATTACACTTCCCCCTCACATATAAACAAATTTATTTCTTATTTTGAGTATCTGGGATGTCAGAAATCGTGATAGTACTGAGAAATTATATAAAAAAATTATTATGAAATATATTTAATGAAATTTTAATTAACTTTGGAAATTAAATGTTGGGGGATGCTAATATTTTCATGATTTATGACTTCTCTCATAAATTTTCAAACATTATATCCATAATAGATGTCATTATATTTTTTGGAGACTGTAGAAACATTGAATCAAATAAGTAAATTGTTTTCAAATGTTTTTATAGTAAAATATTTCTCTATATACCATGATTTTTTTTCCATTTTTAGTAATCCATAGGCTTTATCTCTTCAGACACCAAATTCATGCCATCATAAAAAAATTATTGTTAAAACAGAGATAGAATATATAATTCGATTGTTATCTATAAAATATTGATTTAAGTGTATTACATATTCAAAATACGCATCATGTGTGTTCAGTTAGTTGTATATCCATGCATTGGATCCAAAAAATAAATATTCGAGGTGTCCAAAATGACTGCAATCATTATCCAATGCACTATAAAAAAATTAGTAATGAAAAAAATTAAAAATATATTTTATGTGATTAGATTTTAGATTTTTACCTTTTCATTGTTTGAATAAATAAGATTATCTAGTCTGATACTTTTTTATTAAGAACTTAGAGTATCTCTTCTTTTTTATTCTCAATTGTTTTCTTATCCAATGTAAGTTCCTCCTTAGAAATGATATCAAGATTAATGAATCCAAATCATGCTTTACAAAATCTTCCCTTTGCATAACTGTAATATAAAAACCTATAGAAAATATGAATAGTTATTATCTTTAATAATCATATTACCTGACTATTTTGATAAGTGTGTTATGAAAATGTACCTTATGTATGTATTCACAACTGAGACTCCCATCAATTCATGCATGAGAATATCATTTAAAGTCTCCATACCAATTCTGTGTATCAAGGAATCTCTATAAATTTCTTCATCATATTCAATGTAAGAGACAGTTTTATCATTTAATGTGGTTTCGTCATGATGTTGTAATGATAATAAATGTTGGTCTAGAATTGGAGGGAAGAAGGTACTCTCAGAAGGACGTTTTTTTTTCATGGTAGATTAACTAGATTTACTTGATTCAAACTTCAATTATCTACTTTTTTATCCATATGTAATATCATACCGCATTTCAAACATTTTATCATCAACTTTTATAGTTTTTTTCATATGAAAAAATTTGTTAAAGACATACCTCATGTATCTTTATAATAATAGTTGACTATGATATGAAAGATCCAATAACATCAATGACCATTTTAATATCAGGACCATCATTTGGAAAAGGTACCTTAACAGTAATCTCATGAGCTACCTTAACCCTCACTCACATGTGATCTTTTGAGAGGTCTTTATGGTGTAGCTTGTCTCCATGGATATTATACACTATACCCATCGCAACATAGCGGTGCATTGGTGTTTACAGATATGAATCATACACAACTATACCCTAAATAATTTTAGTAATATAATGTTATTATAAGTTGTTTGATTCAAACTTAGGTGAAAGAGTAATGAAAAAATTGATTACCTTGGGAAAGTTGTGTGGTTAGGGGAAATTACTAGCCTCAAAGATTGTGGTATCATTTGGTTCATATGCAGATCTTTGCTCCACCGTGAGTTCACTTTGATCATTTATCATACATTAGTCTTCCAAACCAGACTGCAAAATAATATCTTACAGTGAGTATATTTGTGTCTAAAATATCCTCACCATATTATATGCATCTTCATGTTATTTTATCTTCTTGAAACATGTTTGAGGAGATAATCCAAAACTTAATCCTCTTACGTGACAATACTGTTCAGGCAGCTTCAAATCCACTAAAAGTAGATTTTCTTCTTGTATGGTTACTTATTATTGTGTCTAAACCACATAAAAAAGTATGAAACAATCGTTATTTTTTGTAATATCATTATAAATCACAATGAATTACAATTATGTCATACTTACACATGATTCCCATACAGTTTTGTGTTTTCATCAACTAATTTACCCTCTTTATTTACAAAATCCTAATTATATTGTACATGACATGGGATGGGAGTGGAATCTGATATTGATTCATCGATATGTATATAAAAACAGGAACATGTGTTGTTTTGTATCACATAATTAAAATTTTATTGTTGATTTAAAATACATTCCAATTTATTCTCTAATTAAGCGTACAATGTCCTTACTTTGTGTTAGGGGTACGTTGGTTTCTAAGAATATTATTTATTCTCATCACACTTTTGATATTTCATAAATTACCAATTTTAAATCAAGATGGATAAAATAAATAATGTAAAATAATATATTGTTGACCACAATGCACTTGAAATGATTTATCATTATGATGATTGATGAAAGATGTCCATGTTTCTTTCTTTATAATGTGTGAATAACTAAATGGTGGTTGGGGCTTTATTTTCATCTTTGCATCTATAAGGTGTAACTTCATGGTAAGAGGCCAGAAGACTCTATGGTATTTTCTAGTAGCTATTAAGAAAAATTTATTAGAGAAATCTTCTAAAATAAACAAAATCTACAAGGAATAATGAAAAGTAAATGAATGTTTCATTATAAAAAATTTCATTAATCTTGAGAAAGTATATTGTAACATTACCATTATATATTTTAAATGGATTTAGTTTGTTATAGGTTTTATGTAATTCCATGAATCAATATGAATCTGTACATTTATCCTCGTTTTGACCCCCCAGATAACTAATGAACATTGACTTGTTGGGGTCACCAGGTTGGTTGCGTTGATTCCAACCAACCTCAAATTTTATACCATGAATTCTTGCCTTGATAATATTATTTACCATTGTTATGATGCTTCATTGTTGTTTTTTTCATCAAAATTTTGTTGATCCCTTTATAATTCTATAGTTCCATTATCAATAGTATGTTATTCCAAAGGTTTGGAAACATCATCATGCGTAGAATACATTATCTTCTTGAGTAGTCAAACATTTAATTTGTCTTGAATAACAATAAAAAAATAAACATCATGAATTAAAGTCCACATTTTCATGTATCTTCCATGAAAATTGTTACTTTCTTAAATAAAGATATAATACTTAAACACTCTAGTATAACTAACCATCACTAACTTTATTTAATCCTTTCTTGGATGCTTGATTTTCTTCTATCTCTTGATGATGGATTGGACTCAATCTTTCAAGATATCCTTCCTTCCATTGTTATTATTTCAATATTCCTTTATTAAATACATCCCAAATAGTTATTAATTCATTTTCTTGCTTGATATCTACCCCCATATTTTGTGGACATCCACCTATGTTCTGTGAACTACTCTAACCAAAAGTCATCCCATACTGGGTAATGGTGATCATTTTGGATGACTATTGCTTATATAAGTTCAAACATGATAGAAGAGATTGGGGAAGAGTCTCAAGAAAAAAAGAATAAAAACTATTCAGGAGATGAAAGGACCCCACCACTACAATGGGAGTATAAAATCATCCCCACTGAGATGCACCGACTCTAACCCATTTTATGAGTCTTTTACCTCACTTGTATCTTGAATATAGGAGATCTATATCCATTTAGGTTCAAAATTAACCCAAATGAAATTTTAATTATGGATTATAACATAATAAATTTCAAAAATGAAGAATGAAAAACCAAATACACTTGAATTACACTCACAATCATTTAATTCCACTCAAAAAAATTTATTGTTTTCCACATCCTCTGAAATGTTTATTTTTTCAGAAAGGATTAGAGGAGATACAAACTAGTGGTGGAATTGGTGTGAGGTGGATGAAAGTTATTAACAACCATCCATTTCTATAAGCTTACAAGAGAAAGTATCATGAAGATGAAGCTGAAAAAGGGCTATAGAGATATTCTCATTATGGGAGGAATAACATTAAGAGTCAGATTATAACCCTTTTAAATTTATCATGGTTGAAGGGGATTAGAATAAAAAGGTTTTACTGGTGTGTTTTTTTTCACAAAAAATGTGCAACCTGAGTATTTTCATGAGTTCACCCATTGTAGTAGTATTCTAGTCCAAGTATGCTTAACTTTGGAGTTTTAATATGATCCGATGGAATCTCACTCAAATTAAAAGTAAATTTTTATGAACTGTTGTCAAAAGTATCTGAGTGATTCGTATAAGAAATTTCATATCAAGAAACAAAAAAAATTCATTAATTATATTTCGTTTAATTTTTAGGTGTTATTTTTTGTGGTCTTAAGAAGTAGTAAATGAGGAGGATGAAAGGATGAATGAGTTGAAGAATGAGTTGGGAGATGTAGTATTCAAAGCCATGGTAGTGGCTTTGATGGACATTAATGAATACAATCCAAGGAGTAGGTATGTCATCAAGGAACATTGGAACCACAATGATAAGAGAAATTCTATTTTCAAATATAGATTCTAATCGATTATCAAGTGATTGAAGGCAATAAAATGTATAAGGAAAATTTAAATAAAGGTATTGAAGGTTAGTTTTACTAGATTACTTAAGTATTATATCTCTTTTAAAGATAATAAAAATTTTCATGAAAGATTCATTCAATTGTGGAATTTTATGCATGGAGTGTATTTTATTATATGTCTATCTTACCAAAATGAATCCTTATTTACATAAACTTATTTGTGAAACTTTTGGTCCTATTTTATGAAAAGATATTTATGTTTCTTAAAACTATTATGTGTTGTATACTTCTTTCAATTATCTTACATTTGAAATATTTTCATAAAATAAAAAATGATATAAATGGTTTTTATTTCGATTAGGGGCATAGAAAATCATCAGAGAAAAGTTACCTAGTTACTTTACTTAACTACTTTATGTGCATCTTGGTGTACATGTTTCTGATGTTACCTTGGGTTGAAGGTTTCAAGGATTGATTATTTATTTGAAGGGATATAGTATCAAATGATAGATAGTGGAGACTTGTGGAGTTTGTGTAAACAATAGTAGGTTGGTTATTCATACAGGGTTTTTATTTTTACCTAATATTTATCAAATTGTTATTGTTTTTATGTATTTAGGCATTTATATTCATGGGATTTAATAGTGTTATATTTTACATAGATTCACTGGAAATATGTGTTTATATTTTTAAACCATTTCTCATGGATCATGTTGAATGATAAATATTGATTATCAATCATTTGGAAGTTGGTTGATGGTTTTGAGGGATGAGTAACATTTTGATTTAGCTCAGGTCAGGTTATGAATATTTGGAATATATTATGATGTTACAGTTTTCTAAGATATAAATTTATTGATAAGATATCACACACACACCCAAATAAAGAAAATACATTTTCATAAATCAGGTCACTTTATAAAAAATAACTTCATTCTTGAAGCAAAATTAATTTATAAAATAATTTTATAGAAAAGTAAACTCATATATAACATCTTCTATATACGACAACAAATATGGAAACATATCTACTGGAATCTAATATGGTGTGTTGTTCTATGACATATTTTCATTTATAAATGTTAAATGAAGTAAATTCATAAAATCTATCTACTATTATTTTATAAAAATTAGCATATTATTTTAACTAATTATAAATTTAAAGGACATGGGAAATTATTGTAAATTATTCACCGATAATAGAAATAAATGGTACCTACTTTAATGATATCTCTAACCCATTGAATATCAAATTCTCTCATATCTGTAATGCTTTAGTTAATATATTTTTCCAATCAATATAATAATATTAGGAACCTATCAATCAATTATAAACACACCATTAATTTACAATACATCAAAACTTTTGAGTTTGGATCAAATAAAAAACTGAAAAAGTATGATTATTTAGATTTTAATGAAAATTTAAATAGTATTTTCCTTATTAAATTATATCTATATAACATATTGATAATGTTAACTAATATAAAATGGAAAATTTAAACTTTAGTTACCCGAAATAGATTAACCCATTCATGTTATAATAGTATGTATTTTAACCCACTTTATATTATTCATATCAAATAACATTCCCTCTATAATTAGACCAATATAATGTTAATTTTTTTTCATCTTCATGTGAATGTAATATTGTGGAAACAAGATTAAAACAATGAAAAACCCACACTATCTAAAAGGTAACAAGAAATAATATAATTGAATCATAAAAAAACACCATTAGTTACCTCACAGTGGTCTCATATGAAGCTAGAATGAGTTTACATAGTAGGGGTGGCATTGTGTAGGTATATGTAAGTGAGAGTGAGAGATATGAGATATAAGGTTCATAATGGTAAATAAAAGTGCAAAAATGCAAACCACAGAATGCAAAAAATCAAACAATGATAAAGGAAAATAAGAAAATAACATACATTGGATTCTACCCTTGATTCATCTTAGGAAACGTAGAGGAGTAGTATCGACAAGAGGGGAGATCCAAGAGAGAATGTGAATCACGGATGACTAAGTTTTGGTTAGATTTCTTTTAAATAGACTAGAGACACTTTTATCAGTGCTTTCATAAAAGAGCTGTAAAAGATCACTTTTATCAGTGCTAAATTGATAAGGGCTCATAAAAGTAATTATTATCAATGATTTTTATCACATATAAAATAAACCTTTATCAGCACTAAAACTTTAACATTGATTAAGGATTTATAATTAAAATTATTTAAAATTATTTATTATAATTTTATAATTAATTAATTATAAATATATGAATAATATTTTTTAAAAAATATTTATATATTTATATAATTATATATATAGCCCCTAGGGTGTAGTTTAGTGGTAGCTACCCCTATGGGTCTTAGTGGGGTCCTGAGGTCAAGTCTCACCAAGAAAATTGTTTAAATAAATTTATTATAATTTTATAATTATTTAATATATATAATTATTTATTTATAATTATAAAAATAAACATTTTTAAAAAATATTTATTTATTTTTAATAATTATAAATATTTAAATTTATATATGAAGTAAATATACATTTATAAATATATTTATTTATAAATATTTATTTAAAAATATATTTTTAACATTATTAGTGGATATATAATTTTAAATGCATGAATTTTAAAAATGATTAAAATTAAATAATTCAAAATGAGTACACTATAAAAATATTGAAAAATGGATAACTCTTATTAATTAAATATAAATTATTAAAAAATATGTATATATATATATATATATATTGAAGTAAAGATGAACACATATTGAAAAATTATAAAACATAGTAAATAAATAAATAAAAATAAATAATTAAAAAAGATCAAATTCAAATTCAAAAATAGAAAATAAAAAATAAAAAATATTAAAAATGAATAAGTAATAAGCTAACTGTAATAGTATTAAAAATAAATAAAAAGTTGACTGATTGAAAATATAATATAGTAAATGTATAATGTTATAATTAAATTCTAAAATATATTAAATTATGAATAAATTATATAAATATCAGGTTTATATGTCTTTATATAAGATTTAATTACTTTTGTAAATATATTTGTGTGTGTGTTTTATATAAAAATTATATATATATATATATATATATATTTGAAATCAATGTAACACACGACGTTTGATATATGTTAAATTATAAAATCAAATAACATTAAAAATGAATGAGACATTAATATATTTTTAATTATTAAATTTTATTCATTTTCTATATATTTATATTTAATATATATTATTTATTAATATTTATAATTAATATATATATATATATTAATCTTATTCATTTTTATTAATAAATTATTAAACAATTTTTTATTTCATTCATTTTTAATTTTTTTGTTTAGTTATTAAAATTCATTCATTTTATATATCAATATTTAATGTATACAATTTATAAATATTTATATACTATATATACGTATATTAAATTTTTTCATTTTTACCAATAATTATTTTATTTATAAAATGTTTAATATTTTTCTTAATTTAATATTTTTTAATTTTTTTGTTTAATTATTTCATTTTATTCATTTTACTTACCTATATATTTAATATACACTATTTATTAATTCTTAAAATTTATGTATATATAGATTCAATATATTCATTTTTGAGAATAATTATTTAATTAATAAAATTGTTAATATTTTTTATTTGATTAATTATTTCATTTTATTCTGAACCTTTATCAGTGCTAAAAGAGTGCTGATAAAGGGTAAAATTTATTTTCACTAAACTAAAGCACTAATAAAGGTTACACTTTATCAGCACTAAAAAAAGCATTGATAAAGGGAACCCTTTATAAGTGCTTTTTTAGCACTAATAAATGGCACCCTTTATCATCGCTTATTTTAGTGATGATAAAGATGGACTTTATCAGCACATTTTTCTAGCATTGATAAATTCCAATGCTGTTAAAGGCCACTTTTATAGTAATGAAAATATAAATGGTCTTTATCATTTGATGAATGGATGAGATATGGGCACATGAATATTGAAACTTTTGTATGTATCAATGGTGTCATTAAAGAGGTTATAAAATTACCAATCACATGAATTGTGTCACACAATTTTTATAAATATGTTAAATATTTTCTAACATATCATAGCATGTATATAAAGAACTGTTGTAGGGGAATCGATGCAAAAAGGAAAAGAAAGGATCTTGAGGTGAGTTAAATCTATGCTATATAATACCAAATGAATCATTTTCATAGGATGAGAAATAAATTTTATGTTGAAGTGGAACATGATCAACTAATCAGTGATAGTGGTCAGGTGAAGAACACTCTTATAGAGAACCAACCCTAGTCTACCCGACCGGTCACCCGAGGCGACCCATCAGATGGCGTGAAGTGCATTCGCGGTCCCCACGAGCTGAAGAGAAACACTAGGGAATTACAATTAACTTTTTGTGAACAATGTATCTCTTGAAAATCTAGAATTACCCATCCATGAATTGGTTGAACACAAAAATAAGATAAGTAGAATAAACTGATATAAACATTTAATTAGAGTAAATGTAAAAATGAATAAGCTAAAACGATAAGAATAACCATTTTATAATTAATAAACAATATTTATATAAATACATGGCATATAGAGTAAAATTCTTAAAACTCAAAATTTGGATCAGGACCTAAATTTCCTACACATAATATCCCCACTACATAAAAGCCAAAAACTGCTCCACATGATATTACTCCATGATACCACATCTTCACCATCCCAATCACCTAAGGATATCGACAATAATGATGTTCCACCAATGTAACATCCTAACTCAAACCCATTACATTGGGAATATATATTGGTGTTACTGACATTAAGTTACATTCCCCTGACACCAAAGGTAGGAAATAAATTCCTAGGGTTTAGTAAAAACACAGGGGATCAATTTACCCATATCACAGAGAAACTAATCCTATTAAATTCCATAACAATAAAACCATATGAATGATACAAAAACATACCAACTCCATACCATAAAAAAACCATGATCAGATTTGTTGCAGGAAAAAATATAAAAAATATAATTAAAAATGGATATGAATTATAAAGACCTTGGGTGCCTGGGTGGCCCTTATATAGACTCCAAGACTCGATAAAACTCCCAAGAATCAACTCTAATCACCCATGTTGTTATAATCATAACAATCCAATTGAAAATTATGAAATCATACACTTACTTGTATCATAATATAAAGCATATTAATATATATACCAAAGTACATATACAGGGGGTGAGTAAAAAAACTCAATAGAAAAACTGTAGACTTATCACAAAATCCATTAAAACCAAAACATGTTAGATCAAAATTTATATAAAATGGATTTATTATATAAAAAAATATATAATAAATATTGTATTTGATAAGAAGTGAAATAACTCACACTAACCATTATTTCATAGAATAACCCAGACACCTATGAATCTCCCAACCTAATGAATCATCTACTGAAGTGTCCCCACTAAATAGATTAACTCATGTGAATTACATATACCAATAGACCCAAATGGTTACTCTATTGTATAATTAAACGATCTGTAGTTTTCCCTAGAATATGTCTCAAAAAACATTTCACATTCCATATACATATGAATTCACACCCACAACCCCATGTTCACTGTAATTTCATGAACAAAGAATCATATTTTGTTTGAATAAAACTATTATACCATTTTAAAAATCACCATGTGGTCATCACCCAAAACCTAAGGTTTATGAAAAATCTACATGAGTGATTCCAATAGAGATGTGATGGTATTAATTCATTAAAATAAATGAAAATTTACTTTGAAATGAAGATCCTTTAAATTCTATAGGAAAGGGAATGTGGGAGAAGTATCTAACCTCAACTGAATTCTATATAGAGTATCAATTAATAATATATAAAATCTAGACTCTTGTTACAATTAGTTTAATGAATCATAATGAAGATTCATAAAAAAAACTGATCTAAAAGATCTAGGGATAACATCCTCAAAATAAGGTTCTGTCAAAGGGAAAATATGAAGTTATATAAAATTAAGAAGAACAATAATATTACCTTTAATTTCATATATCTAATGCATTTTGATCCATTGAAATTAGACTACATAGGGTAGGATATATTCAAATCTAGCTTGAGTAATACTGAGGTTTGGGGGCCTAGGTCAAGGGAGGAAAAGTGAGAGTTTTCAAGGAGGTTTGTGGTTTAAAATCAAATTTTAAGATCTCATTAATTACATTTCGTGGTTGTGATGCATTGTTTAGAATAACTTACACCAATTGTGAAAATCAACACTATCCCAAAGTTTTAAAAGTATTATGGTTAGCACATATTTTTGCTAAACCATGTACCAACTCGGTTCCTTCCCAGTAACCCAGTCATTACCTTTATTGGTTACCTAGGGAATCTGCATCATTTCCCCTAACTATTCTCAAACCTTTCACTAATCAAAATATCTATAAAAAATCAAAACACCATCTAAAAAATTTCTAATCCATAAAAAAATCACTCCATAACTAAAAATATAGAATATAGTAGAGAAATAACTCAAATAAGGTGTGTAACATCCTCTCCAATATTAGTCCTTCTATCCTTGTAAAGATACTTTTTGGATTTTACCTTTATGAGTTCCAACCTTTCCTCTTAAATTTTATGTTCTCATTCCCAAGTATCCTCTTGAATCTGGCTATGCTACCATATTAACCATACCAAGTGGATACTTATTCATTGGAACATAATTTATTTTCTATCCATAATATGTATTAGTGAATGGATAATGTTATCATTCAAATCAAGGGTGTCTTAATGCCCATGATTCACATGACTAGGATATTGTTGGTAGTTATTTAATTGTGCGACATGAAATATATTCTGTAAAACATTTTATCTAAGTGATATGGATAAACACTATGTCATATCAATAATATGTTCATGAATCTTAAGTGATCTAACCTACTTTCAATACAACATTCCTTTATTCACTAATCATCGATGTTCCAAACATAGTGACATCTTTAAGAACACATGCTCACCTACATCAAAAGATAATGGTTATCAACAATGATCTTTATAAGAATTATGAAGGATCTAGGACATATCCATTCACATCCAAATCAACTAAATCCTTTCATTACACTCTTGGAAATTGAAATGTCTAATTAGTTATGTTTTTCTAGTCTCTACCACACAAAGTGAAGTCCAACATGGAAAACTATATAATGCTTTGAATGAAGTCATATTTAACATTTCCTAATAACTGTTATTGTATGAAAACTCCAATAAATCTAAATTATTTTACCATGAACCACTAAAATCTATAATATAGGCCCTGAGAATATATCCAATCATATGAATACTCCATTATTATTTTCCATACATTTTTGGATGAATTGAGTACTTAGTCAATAGAGTTCAAAGAGATTCATGAAATGATAAAAAGAACCATGAAGTGAATTTTAGATTTAATTCAAAAACAATGTAAATTATCACTATATGTAATTTAAATACTTACTATATATAAATATTCACCAAATCCTCCACTATGTTGAAATATTAGATTGTAATGAAGTGTACTGACTTGGTAATTTGGTTCACAATCACACAAATGGAATCATTCTTCCATGGTGTCCTCGGTATGTTAGTGATAATGACTATTGAAATCTATTCCCATTTATAAATATGTATAGGAATGGAAAATAACATACCTTCTAGTTTTCAATGTTTAGCCATTATATATTGGTTGGTGAGGCACTTCATGGAATAACCTACTACTATCCATGTCATCCATGTCCACCAAAAATATTTTTCATTTCCTTATACATTTTAGACTACCTGAGTTAATAACCCACTTAGAATTATGATAGATATAGGAGAGTTTCTCTTAATGATATGGAATAATTACTATACTATTATGATAACACAATATGAAATTCATATTTCCTATCCAACCCTCAATGGTCTCCCAACCATTAATTTATCATGTTATAGTAAGAAATTATCTGTTTCATAGTTGATATTACTTGACCATATCAACCAAGTCAGAAACAATAGTATCCAGAAAGAAAATAAAAACCCTATTTAGTTTCATACAATGAATATGGATGTCTACAATTACTCCCATGAGTTTCCACTACACACAAACTTTGGTGACCACTTTTTTATACAACATTCATATAAATGCATGAAACAATTAATTTTCCTTCTCTAGTGTATACACTAAAATAATTTTGATCATCTAAATATATCCCATTAATCACCATTGAATCATGCTCAAATACCTTTGAGAGTATATATGATTCAAAATCTAATAATCCATGAAAACTATTAATTTTTATCTACATTAATATTTCCTGCATGTTTTCAAGGCATGGAATACCATTACCAATTCCAAATAATTTGTAGGGTAATTATTTTCCCATATTCTCAATTTTTGGGAAGCATAGGATAAATCACACCCCTGCATGAGAACACAACCCAATCCCAATCAAATAACACCACATTAGATATCATAAAACGAACCTAGTTATGGAAAGACGAGTATAGGTGTAGATGACAACCAATATTTGAGCTCCTAAAAGTATTTTTAATAATCATAATTCAATTTGAATTGAATACCCTTCCTTGTCAATGCTACCACTGGATAAGTGATACATGATAAATCCCATAAAAAGAGATAGTAATAGCCTACTTATATTAGAAAAATTAATATCTCGAAGAAATTGTTAGGTAGTTTCTAAGAAATGAATACATCAATATTTCCATGGTCAAATGAGATGAATTTTTTAGAGATGGTTTGTCCATGGAAGAATAATTATTGTATGGATAAGTCACATGGATAGAATTTATCATAAGTGTGATGGTCATGCAATATGATCAGCATAATAAATAATTGTTTCCTATGATCATATCTAGTTAAATTGTATATAAATATGTCATTCAAAAAGAACCTCAAATATTAATTGAGATAACTCTAGAAAATATTAATCATCAAAGACCTAAAAACATCAAGTGAATTCATGAGATTAAATAGAATAACCACATATACACAATGGCTACAATAGATTCAAAATGATGTATTTAGAATATCTTCATTCCTTACTCAATGTTTATAATATCCTGATTGTTGGTTAATTTTAGAGAACCACTTTAATCCCTTTAATTGATCAAATATTTCATCAATTACAGGAAGAAGATATTGATTATTAATCATTGCCTTATTCATTTTATGATAATTAACACAAAGATGGAGTAAACCACCTACCATATTTAAAAATTAATATATAGTAGACCAATGAGAGGTACTTGTTCATATGAATCCATTTCATTCCAATTATTCATGTGATACCTTCATTTCTTGTAATTACATTGGTGAAATTTTGTATGATGGAAGAGATATAGGGGTAGTTCTTAGAAGTATGTCAAACAATAATTATACTTCTCTCTTAGGTGCTAAACCTAAGAAATCATGTGTGTTAAATTAGGGTATTGATCAAATAAAAGATTAAGATTTCTATACTATGTTACCTCTATTATTCTCAATGATACCATCATTAATTGATAATAAATGGTTTTATATTCTACCATTAGTGTTCCTTCTCTTCCAACATTCATATACCATTCACCATTAAATTTATAGACAAATCCATATTGAGAAGTGAAAGTTACCAACAGGGAATAAAAATATATAAAAGATTCAAATGGAACCAACCAATCTGTTTTATGGATTATATCAATATTTTCCGTCGCAAGTGTAGTAAACTCCGAAATGATGTGTAGATCATCAATGATAATGAAAAATTCTACAAACATGAAGCTCCTGTAGTATCATTTCCTAATAAGTGTCGTCATTCTAAGAACACGAGACATCATTTCCACATCCAACCACATTTTATTTACTATAAATGATGAAATTAAATAATGAGATATGTCAATATCAATCAAAATGTTCATTAAAGTGGAGTTTATAAGATTGGTACCTCAAACATTCAAGGACCCAGTATCTTAGTTGAGATATCCAAATCATCTCCATAGAGTTATCATTCAAATCCCATCAAGTAGTCCACATGTCCTTGCTATGGTGGTTTCATCTTGGTGATCTATATATTCTTATAATCATTCTAGGACTCATGGTTCTATGGATGATAACTATTATAATGATTTTTTTAAATGAGAATGATATATATGAGACTGATTCAGGATATTCCCACACATTAATTACGGATGTTTTGTACAATAACTCTTGAGGTGTCATTTCCATCCACAATTATAACACTCTCAAGGTGAGGGTGTACATTATTTCTTTTTATTCCATAATGTGATAAATTGAAAACAACCTAGTTCACTTTTGGAACATGGGGTAAAAGATATTGATTCAGTGAACTAGTTCTCTAGTGAGTGACTACTATGATAGTAGGTATCCCATCTATGATTGTTCCCACCACTACAGTTTTCACCCAGGTTCAGGTTGATAGAGGTGTATCCTCCATGAGGATTCCTAATAATAATTTTTTCAACTACCAATTCCTTATTAATAATGTCTATATAATTTATGATATATAATATGAAAACCTTAGGGAAGATTTTAAATTTTAAACCTAATTCAAATATTCATGAATTAAAAGATATAATGACTTCCACCTTTGGTGAAAATAATAAAAGGTGAGTGAATCAAATTGTGTACTAAAAAAATAACATGTTTCATTAATTAAGCTAAAATAAGTCTATTGTTGTCGATATTCAGTTTGTTTTTGAATATAATTTTTATTTAAAAATTCTTCAAACTCATCCCATGTAATAGATGATTGAGCTTAGATTGAACAATTTAGTCCCACATCTAGATTACCTAGTCTTCAAGAATATACAACTCTTTTTTGACCTCATATAGAGTTCCATGGATGTAAAAAAATCAATTGATTATACAAATCCATACATCCGCTTTCTTAGGTCTTAAATTACCCAAAAATAACATTGGATTATACTTTTCAAATTTTAATGAATGATCCTTGTGATGATATTACTTTTCCTAAGGATCCTTGTCAATATCCTGGAATGATTGAAAATTACTTTGGAAATGCTGTTGGTTTCTCTGTGTGTCAGGTGGAACCACATTCCCAGTGGAAACCTCTTGTTGGTTTCTATTCATTTAGACTTATGGGATTGTTTCTATAACCATAGAAAAAATAAGAGTCTATAATTCCCATTCCCCAAATCATTGTTTATATATTATATTAAAAGAAAATAAATAAGGTTATATAACATAATTCAAAAATCCAGAATTAGAAATCACATATTGATAATGAAAATCTTTGGGTAAGCCTAATTTTCAATGCATTATATGATATTATCATTGGTTAAACCCATAATTATGAGATAAAAACACACTAAGAAGTGTTTAAGCAAAATTTATTACCCAAAATACCATGGTAACTTTATATTCATTATAAATAGTTAGTTATTTTTTTATGCCATAAATTTCATGACTTGATGAATTATATATCTTTCTAATATAACAATTTATGGGAAAAACAAAAAGGATACCATTTGTATCATATTGACCCCATCCCATTGGAATGGGAGGAGATAGAGATTCTACTTACCTTATATGGTATCCACCAATCACTAATGATTGGTAATAAACTCCTAAGGTTTTGTAAAAAACCAGGGAAATGGTTTACCCATAGAAAACCCATACACCCAACCTATAGAATCTCATAATATGAAAAATAATTATGTTTCATGAAACAAAAACATGCCTACTTCATAAAAAATACAAATCATGATCAAATTAACAATAATAAACAATAGAAAATAAATGATTAAAAAAGAAAATGAAATATAAAGACCCAGGGTGCTAGGGTGGAACTACTCAAGTCTCCATGACTTGATCAATCTCTAAATATCTATATCCAATATACCATGACTGTAGAATCACAAATATCTACTAGAAATTTAGGAAATCTTCCCCTTACAAATATCATTATAGAAAGAATATTTATATCCACCAATTTGAATATAAAATGGGTGAGTACAAAAACTATGTTTAAAAACCATATTCTTCTCATAAATGAAACTATAAATCGAACAAGTTAGCTCAAAATTTATATAAGTTACACTGAGCATATAATAAAACCAATAATTATGATAATATTTGAAAAGTAGTGAAATACCTCACACCAAAAATTATTTCCTGGAACAAACCCACACACTCATGAAACTTCCAAAACAATATATCACCCACCATAGTGGAACCACTAAATAAAATAATTTACGATTAGTACAAAACCCTCCAAACCTGAATCATCACTCAAATGTATAATTTTATGTGCCCCAGTTTCCAAAATATATCTCCCATATAACATGTTCCATTCCATATATATATTAATTCACACCCATAAACCCATGTCCATGTCAATTTCTCATATGAAAATCATTTTTATTGAATAAAACTATTAAATATATTTAACAAACACCATGTGGGTGTCACCCACAACCCAATGTTTAATACCATCAATCAAGATAGATTCAAATATATTTTTGACCAGAGTTATTCATTAAAAAGAAAAAATAATTTACTTATAAACCAAGATCCTTCACATTATATATGAAGTAGAAAGTGGGAGAAGTCACCATTTTGAATCACAATTTAACACCACCACAGCCTCTGCCATGATGTAGGGATAAATCCATTACTATTTTAGCCTAGAAAGACAAACACTATGTTATGGTGAGATCCAACTCAATTTTTACTCCTCCATCACATGAAAATAAATGTTTCATTGTATCGCACCTCAAATCCATAACATGGTCATAAAAATGGATAAACTAGAGAGTTTCAGTAGTCCTTGTTTCACAGAGGTGGATTATACACAAAACATGTCTTCTAAAATGGCCAGTTATACTGTTTCACTACCTATGGTGTACTCTAGCATCAAGCAGAGCCTCACATAAAGGTAACTGGTCTTATCTTTATATAGTATAAAATTGGGTGAATGTAAATCATTATATTATTATGTGGAATTCAAGACAAGTCTACTTATTTTCTATATGAAACACAGATTGAAATGGCCACTGTTGACATTTCACTCATCGTGGTGTACCAACCACCACACAACCAACTAAAAAAAATAACCCTTCAAAAAAGCTAAGAAAAAAAGGAATTCCCTAGTATTATATATTTATGAAACTTATACTTTGAGGACCACACCCATTGATACAACATGGTGGTCGTAGGTATGACCAACATCATCACTAGCCCATGAAACACCTTTAAACTATTGGGAACACAAAGGAATACATTGAAAGGATCAAACCCAGTACACCAAATATCTCTAGAACTATTATTATCCACAAGATGAAAAATAAAACCCTAAATAAAAAAGGATGAAAGGTTTAAAAAACCACCCCATGGAAGGATTATTAAATATTTCATAATAGAAAACACAACCACCACATAATAAGGATGGGTCACTTAAAACATGTGAAAAAATCCTCCAAGATCACAATATCAGGAAAGATACCTCTAAAATATTAAAGATGCTTATAGCAACCTAGAAGGGATAATAGAAGGTCAACAGTTGATGGATTTTAGATAGAAAATTCAATATCCATTATAGTTACACAAATAAAAACAAAATCCATATAGGCAGTCAAAGAAGAATAAATCCACAAAGAATATCAATTACCTTATGATCATTTTTTTACATGAATTAAGAGTGTTAAACAAAAATACAATCACTCAAATTAAGATTTACAAATAACTGTTTTAATGACATACTAATGTTATTATCATTTTATGTAATGTGATTTCATAAATCAAATAACATAAAAAATATAAACACTACAGTATATAGCACCATTCAGAAACAATCACTCCACACTGATTCTAACCAAAAGGAGAAAAACTTCATGGAAATGATTTTATTCAGGAAAAAACATTATGCGAACCATCTTTTAGCATGATCATTTATGGTTTAGGAAATAGATTTCAATAACAACATATCAACACTTTGAGGAAAACATTTACCTAATAGTACATCAAGGCCCATTGTAAATTTCATTAAATTAATTTAGGATAGTCATCATATCCAAAAATTAAACAATATTACTTAGGCATGCTCTCATTGAAAATATACACATTCTTTATCATCATGTATCACAATTTTATTTTATAACATAATTTCTACTTGATTCATTTTTATGATTTATAATTAATCATAACATGGATAATAATTCATGAAGAAAAGTAAATTTATGACATTCAAAACATATCATGCATAACATGGAATGAAGAATGAATTATAATATAGTATTATTATATATTAATATATTTATAGTTTACATTAGTAATTTCAAGTGCAACATTATCCAAATAAAAACATGTGTTATTAATTTAATTTTAAATAAATATATATTAGATAGGGATTTAAAATCCTGTTTAGGTCACATAAGACAATTAACCAAAATTCACAACATTCATCATTCTGTTTAAATAAATGAATCATACATACAATTTTCTATGAATTCAAATAAATTTAGTTTATCACATGGAATATCAATTCATATTAAGAGATATAAATTATATCAAACATACTATTTTAAAAATTAAAATAAAAAAACATATATTAATAATCAATGATATATTTAATTAAGAAAATATTTCATATTTTTTTTCATTTAAATTACATCGTACATCTTCATTAATGAAAATACATTAACATACTAATTATATTGATTTAACACAATATTTCCAATTTTTTACATGCTTTTACATGATTGATAATTGGAATGATTTATCATTTAGAATTATAAACTAACATGGAATAGTGTTAAAGAAATATATATACCTCCATATTTGATGGTTTTTTTAGGAATGTGGGTTTTAGCTCATACGAATCAATGAAATAAATGTATCTCTATATTTTGTTCAGTTTTTCAATTGATGGAAGGTTCATTAAGTAGCTCCGAGATAATGTCTATGTAGTCTAACCATGCTCCTCACCCTTATCCCATGATGTTGCTGGTCGTGCTTGATCTTATAACCACAAATGAAGACCAAACTTTACATCACATTCATTGATGGCATTCCTCTTTTTAGACAACTGTAGATTCCATTAAAAATAAACTGACTGGACCTTCCCCTCTACACATGGTTCCACCCAAGATATTCCCTACACACCCTTATTTGAATTTGGTCTCTAGTTATGGAATTTATTGGAAAAAATGTAAGGGAATTAAATATCATATTTATCCCAACATTTTTCCTCTGTTTTTGATATTATGACCCCTATTCCATGTACAACTCATGTTGTTCCACATTCATTAGATTCGGGCACTGATTGAGGTGTCCCAGTTAGTGATTTTCATGTCACTAATTTAGATATCTTCAAATTTCTTATACAACACTTAAATGTATTAGAGGTTGGTTCTAGTTCTTCTATTTGACTCACTACTAAGGACATCTCCTCTAAACTAGTATATGAGCACAATCGAGAACCTACCAAAAAAACTAGCCGATATGGGAATCTTATTAGAGAGTCGATGTGTGGTACCGGAGGAAACTTATATATACATCAACATCGATGATATATTAATTCTTTATTTCACTAAATTCAAAATTTTAATTATATATATTATTATATATTATTCAATATTCATTTTTTGGATTATTATGCATAGATATATAATGACATTTTTCTCTAACTACCACTTATATTAAATATATTAACATATATTATAACTTATAACACTATGGATATAGTGAAACAACACTAAATTACCACATATTATAAAGTTATATATATTTTAAGATAAAATAACATATATTATATATAAAAATATCAACATATATTATAATATATACATATATTGACATGCGTTATAATATATTATTACATTAACATATACTAGTGTAATAATGTTAATATATATTGTAACAATATATATTAATATATTATATAAAATTTAAACTTATATTAATATTATAATAATATTGAAAAATATTATAATATTATAAAAATATTAATTAACATATACTAATATAAAAAATATATATACAAATACCCATAATATATATATATATATATATAAACATATATTAATATAAATTAATAATGATCATAATATATATTAATATAAAATTACAATAATATATATTAACATAGATTAATATATATAAACTAATATATACTAACATTTTTCATAATAAAATAAATAATAAATTATTAATATATATATATATATATATATGTATATATATATATATATATTAGAACATTTCATTAAAAGATTAAATTTTTCAATAACATTTATTTTCAAACGTATATTATAATATAATAATATTAACATATATATAGAAATATTATACTGAGAAACACATATTAAGATATATTATAATATATATATACTGACATATATTAATATAATATTATGAAAATATATATTATATATATATATATAATATTAGCATATTTATACAAATATATATTTATCTATATTATAATGAAATAATATATATATATATATAAAATAAAATATAATAATAATAATAGCATATATTATTTATGTTTAATTAAATTTGTAAAATTCTTACATTTTTAAGTTACATAATTTTTTTTAACATACATTATACCACTAATATTATAAACGATCCATGTAAGAACCCAAAATGCCCCTCCCCATTATATAAAAAGGAAAAAAAGTAGAAATCAAAGAAATCATGGTTTAGGTCAGAAAGAGGGACCTATCCTCACCAGTCAATGATCATAATACCAAAATTCATTCCCATAATAATTCTCATCAGCTATCTCCCTATTAGACTAGGAGTTAACATGGAGAATGATCCTATAGAACATCACGTTATCCCTCACCTACATCGAAGTATATTTAGCTTTCAATGATTTTGAAGCTTTCATAGATGATCTCATATACAAATTCCTTGGGAGAAATGAATAATCCTTGTACGATAACCTTTTTGGTTGTACTGAAGTCAATCCGTCTCAGTCAACCAAATTTTCCTTGACTTTTGATAAAATATACTTGAAAGAGGAGGATCAATCACTACTAATGGTCTTGGAAACCATGTTTCCTTTTCCCTATACAACCATTTTACCCTAAACCTATAGGCCAAAATTATTAGAGTCCACATTAATTAGTTGTACATTAGTGAACTGACCCTATATGAAGGTAAAATTATTCCACATAACATCATTTTATTGTTAGTCATTAGAGAAATACTAATCAGTAAATACATCTAACCATTTTTGGAGGCTAGGGGGAGTAGTCTTTGTTTATTCCTTGAACTAAGAATAAGTAATGACCACATTATAGCTAGTAGTAATCAAATTACCCCCATTATCAAGACAACCATTCATATACCTCATTAATTTAATTAACTAATAATTCTTCCCAGTCCCAATTCCATCAACAAAACCTGAAAATACAATGACTAGTGGCTACACAGGCTTACTGATTCCACCATTATCATATAACCTTCATTTAAGGAAACTCATTTCATTTTTATTAGTTATAAATAGTTTTCTTTGATGTTACTCATGTTTCACATCATCATCCATGCTAGCCTGAGTAACCAAGTCAGAACACCACAAATGATCTCCCAAAGCTTGTGAAGATAAAGTATGTAAACCTATATGGAAATATTTTTGCCTAATAATCTGAGACCCAACTCTATAAAAAGTATAAATAGTAGTATTAGATCCACAATATTACTTTCTATAAGCCCATGAAGACTCATAAGCTTCAACAGTATCCCTAACATCCACATATATCTTCCCCAAATTCATAAGACTATCATCCTTCACAAAAAATACCTTTACAGATTCTAGGAAACTATGAATCATCTCTTAAGAAACAATTACATTTTTCATTCCATCATCATTAAAGGAAAAGTAAAAGATATTCTCACCAGACATCCCCAACCCATATAGATGATCTTGACCATAAAAATCCAATTGAGAAACAAGCTCCACTTGAGAGGATTGGGTATCCAATATTCAATAACAAGAACTGGTTGCACTATAACAACAAAAAATTCCACTGTTACCAACTAGAAAAGGTTTAATCTTAGAAGGTTCACTCTGGGAAAATGAATTCATAAAAAATTTACTAAATAATTAATCAATTTATAACATTCCTTCTTGAAAAATATTCTAAAGAAGGTTTTATTTGAGACATTGTCTTATTTAAAATATTTTTTATAAGGCACTTTATGAAACAATTCCCACTCTTCTACACTAAACAAAACCCACCTGATCAGTATATTGGGAAATGGTTTTCCAAATTTCTTATTTTGAGAATTTATTTTTCCCGTTATAAGAAAAAAATTCCAATTTAAATGGTGGAATGCCTTTAATGAGGGGATCTGAAATCATCAATTGAGTGATGACATGATAAATGATCACATTCTTATCTTTAATGCATTCCCTTATTGGTAAATACTTAATTAATATGTGTTTACATCAACATCCACATTTTCTATTCATAGATATAATGACGGAAGATCAATTATCACAATATATAATCAATGATATTGAATTAGAATCCCTAACTATAACACCTAAACTGAAACTACTAAGCAATACAAAATGAAAAGTGGCCTAAAAACATGAAACCAACTCAACATTCTAAATATATTTTTAGATCCTTTTAAAGCTAGTGGTATTTATTATCTCTAGAAATAACACTAATAAAGGTAGACCACTATCATATTGTATGTTAGTGCCAATAAATGGGCCCTTTAGTATATTTTTAGCACTGATAAAGGGTTATTTTTTCAGTGTTATTTCTAACCCTAATAAAATCCCAATTGCAGCAGTGCACTACTATAATTTACCTCACATTACAAAAAAATTTTACATTTAAATATCAAATAAAATTACTATATAATAAATTAATATTATAAATAAATATAAATTAAGAAGATTTTAATATATTAAAATAAAATTTTATGTTTAATTTATTACAATATTTCAATTTCCATCAAATTAAAAAACACTGTATTCCATTTTCTTTGAGACACCATTTCAAAAGTTCCCAATCGTTCTACCGGTTTCCAAGCACACCATTCCAGACTGAGAAAGATACAAGTGTACCAATAATAAAAAAAATTATAATGTTAGTAATAATATAAATAAAAAATCATATATATATTTTACAATTATGAATTGATAAAAATAAATAAAAAAAGAAAAAGTGAATACTACTTGATAAAAAATATATAAAAACGATAAAACAATAAATAATGAAAACATATTTTATTGTAATATCATGACAATTCAATTTTGTTTTCATGGTTTTGAGTAGTGATGTTAATTTTGAACTAATATGTTATTTTTAAACTAGAAACACACACTTTCACTCACACTGGCCATCCATGTCTTGAATTAATATGTAGTTGATTATAACATGTCAAAAATGACATATGGATTTTTTTCATCAAATATCAAGAAAAACAAAGTATGTTTAAATGGTTTTAAGAATGTGATGCATGTTTTGAACTAAAATGTTAATTTTAACTAAAATCATTAACTTTCAGTCATATCGACCGCACCACATGTTCGATTGATGTTCCATTAACTATTAAATATCATGAATTATTAATGTATAATTTTACTAATATATATAGATGATCCATATTTTTTTTTCTCAATTTTGAGTATGTGATGCTAGTTTTGATCTAAAATGTTAGTTTTAAATTAAAACACACACATTAATTCATACAAGACACACTATGTACCTGACTAGAATAATGCTAATTCCTAAAAATAATAAATGATTACTAGATCATTATCATAGTGTATCAAGACAATATGATTGCGCTTTCTTTATTTTGAGTGAGTGACACATGTTTTGAACAAATTTTTTTAAACTGAAAGCCCACACTTTTAGTCATTAATAAAATACCATGTATTAGATTTATTTGTGGATTATTAATGTATATAAAAATTTACTTATGGATCATTATAATAAATTATCAAGGCCATTAAAGCTTGTTTTCTTAGTTTTCGGTTAGTGATACACATTTTTATCTTAATTGTAAAATTTAAACCGAAAACATGCAGTTTTTGTAATATAGGGTACACCATGTATAATATTTATATGAATATGGTTCCTACACATCAAAAATTATATATATATCATTTTACCATATTATTTATTTGATACTAGTTTAATTTTTTAGTTTTCAATGAGTGAGGGATGTTTTGAACTAAAAGATCACATTTAAATTAAAAACACAGACTTCGAGACAAACCAATAATAATGTGTATTAGATTAACATGTGATTGATACATACACATTAAAATTACTTATTAGATATTTTCCAAAATTATCTAGAAAATACAAGTAAATTTTCATGGTTTTGAGTATTTGATTTTGATTTAGTAAAAAAATGTCACATTTAAATTAAAAACATGCACTTTGAGTCATATCGGGCACACCATATGTTTGATTTATTTGAAGATGATTCCTACACATCACCTATTAATTATGGATCATTTTCCTAAATTATAATAAAATATGGGTAACTTTTTACTATTTTTAGAGAGTGGTTCATGTTTTGAACTAAAATGTCACTATGAACTGAAAACACACACTTTGAGTCATACATTCCACACCCTCTGTCATATTGAAATAAAACTAATTAATACACATAAAAACTAAAATATGGATTGTATTACGATAGTATTAAGGAAATCCAACCATTATTTCATAGTTTTGAGTATATGGGGTGTGTTTTGAACTAAAATTCCATTTCTAAATGTAAAAATACACATTTATTCATACTAGGTACACCGTATGTAATATTTATGTACAATTGATTCCTACACATCAAAATTGAATTATGAATGATTTTAATAATGTTTCAATACAATATGAGCATGTTTTCTCAGTAATTTGGGAGTAATACTTATTCTGATCTAAAATTTCATTTTTAAATAGAAAGCATGCACTTTCCATCATATTGGACACATTGTGTGCCAGATTGATGTATTTATAATTATTACACATCAAAAATGAAATTTGGATTGTTTTTATAACTTATCATCCCTATTGTTGTGTGTTTTTTCAATTTTAGTGTGTGACCCACATTTTGAACTAAATTGATTCTTTTAAAATGAAAACTTTCACATTGATTCATACTGGCCAAACCATGTGTTGGATTGAAATTCACTTGATTCAAAATAAAAATAAAAATGAATAATGGATCATATTACTAATGTATCAAGTTAATTTGGGTGAATTTTCATTTTTTCAAGTCTATGGCACGTGTTTTGAAAAAAAATGGTAGTCAAAAATAAATTCACTAAAATTCAGTTAGACTGGGCACATGGTGTGTCATATTGATGTGTGGTTAATTAATACACATAAATAATGTATTTTGAATCTTTTTAAAACTATATCAAGGAAATATGAGTCTGTTTGATTAGTTTTTAGTTATTGACATTTTTTTTCTAAAATGTCATTTTTAAATGAAAACCACACACATTTAGTCATATTGGGCACAAAATGTGTCAAATTTACGAGTGGTTGATTCATAAATTTCATAAATTATATATAGATCATATTAATAAATTATAGACTAAAAAAATGTAATTTAAATATTTTTTAGTGACATTTTCTTAACTATAATGTCACCTTTAATCTGAAAACAGGCACTTTAACCCATATTGCGCAAACCGCATGCCATATTAATGTGATGATAATTATTATCTGTAAAAAATTATATATGGATATTTTTAATAATGTAAAAATTCCATCCTATTTCATTAACTCTATTTTCAACGAGTAAGCATGATTTTAACTAAAAGTTCACTTTTATAGCAAAAACATGCACTTTGAGTCTTACCAGCGACACAATGTGTTGTGCTAAAATGAGGGTAATTCCTACATGAAAAAAATTACTTATGGATAATTTTAATATAGTATCAACCCAATATGAGTTTATTTTCCTCTTTTTTGAATATTGATAAATTTTTTGAACTACAATCCAATTTTGAAATTAAAATCTTTTACATTTAATTTTATTGGACACCCAATGTGTCATATTCATTTGAAATTTATTATTATAAATTATAAATGGATCATGTTTTGTTTTTATAATTTATAAATACTATTAGTGTAAATTTAATGGTTTTGGTTAGTGACACATTTTTTTAACTAAAATGTAACTTTTATATAGAAAACACATACTTTGAGTCATACTGATCACCCCATGAATCATATTAATGTATAGACGACTCTTACAAATCATAATTTACATATTTATTGTTATAATAAACAATTAAAGGCCATTAGAGATAATTTTTATGTTTTTTGGTGATTGATACTTGTTTTTGACTAAAATATCATTTATAAACAGAAAACAAGCACTTTGAGTCACACTAGGAACATCGTGTGTCAGATTGATGTGCAGTTGATTTCTATAGATAAAATGTTATTTATGAGTACTTAACCTAATTTATCATGATAATACTAGATTTGTTTCTTCCAATTTTGAGTATGTGATGCATTTTTTGAACTATAATTTCAATTTTAAATATAACCACAAGCATTCAGTGATACATGGCACACAGTGTGTCAAATTGATGTTCAATTGATTCCTAAAAATCAAAATTATATATGGATCATATTGTTATTGTATTAGGACAATACACACATGTGTTATATATTTTTTATCATGTGTTTTTTGTTTCAATAAAAATATCACTTTTAAAATAAAAAACACACTTTGAGTCAAATTAGACACACCATGTGTCAAATTATTATGAGACTAATTCCTACATGTCAAAAATGACATATGGATCATTTTACTATAGTATCAAGACAATAAAAGTGTTTTTTATTGGTTACTAGTATGTGACATGTGTTTTAATAAAAAATTCCTCTTTCAATTTGAATGCATGAACTCTGAGTTGTACCAACAACACCTTCTGTCAGATTGATGTTCGGTTGATTCCTATACATCAAAATAATATTTTTTATCTAAAAATAAAACTAATTTTTTTTCTCAAAAACATGTTATTAAAAAGTCTTTAAAAAATAGGGAATTCATAAAATCTTTACTGAACATATAACAGTCAAATAAAGAAAAAAAAACTCTATAGAAAGAACAAACATTACCTGAGTGAATCATACTTGTTGAATCCTTATTTGAGAATTGATTACTGTCAGATAATATTATAATCTTAAAAAGGAAAATATTCTTGCAGAAGATCATGATCATGGTAAGAAATCTATTTCAATATTTTACAAATAAATCAATAGTTCTAAATAAGATGTAGATAAACCAACACATTATGATCTCTGTGAAATAAAACGAATTTTACAAACATGATAATTAATCACCAATTCATGATGTCTATATTAATTATAAAACTATATAGTATAAAACCAAATTTCTAAATATATATTCTTCCTATTTTGAATACACATAACGATGATAGTCTCGACAGTAATGCAAAAGTATAAATAAGTAAATGACTAAAAATATTTTAAATGATATTTTAATTATAATAAAAAATATATTTTCCAGGATGATAGTTTATTGATAGAATATGATATGTATCATAAATTTTAAAACATAATAAACAATTTTTTTAATTACTTTGTTTCAGAAACTATAGAAACATTAAAAAAATATGTAATCTATTTTGATATATGTTCTGATGGTGAAATATTATAATATATATAATAATTATTATCCAGTTTTATAAATCAATAGGACACTTGTGGAGAGAGTACATCAACATACCATGATTTTGGGGGATATATAAACACCAATATATCATAAAAAATCTCATTAAAACATAATATATAACATATAATATAATTTCTATTTGTAAAATGTTGAATGTTGTTTATTACATATTTATAAAGGACACCACATGTGATTTATTTGTTTGATAGCCATGTATTAGATTATAAAAATAAATCATTGGAGTATTTAAATTTATTATAATAAGAATCTAGTGCTTCCTAAAAAATGAATAAGTAATAAAAGAAATGAAAATTTATTTATATGATTATACAATATAGTTTTATCCTTTCATTATTGGTATTATGAACCATCTCTTATTTTATAAGATTCATTTAAAACAGTGTTCATAGTCTCAATACTATTATTGAAATTTCATTTTTATTTTCTAGTTATTTTTATAAAGAAGTGGTGTGAAGACTAATGAGTCCAAATTATTCCTTATAGGGTTTTCCCATTATACAGTACATATATATTTTCCTATAAAACAGGGAATAGTATTGAATTTCAATTAAAATTTTAAATTATCTATGTGAATAATTGATTATTATAATTCACATCATTTATACATTCACAACGAAGGCTTCTTCACATTCATGCTTGAGAATTTAATTTTCACTCAAGATAAAAAACAACTCAAATGAAACCTCTATGACTTTTTCTATAAAATTAAATTTAGGTCATATTACTATCTTTAAAAACTATATCTACATGAACTTGTAAGGTTGGTAAATGATATAGTTATATTGGAAGAGTAAAGGTACTCATATAAATTCTTTTCAATTTATTGGATGATCCTAC
This sequence comes from Viscum album, assembly GCA_963277665.1. Classification (NCBI taxonomy): domain Eukaryota; kingdom Viridiplantae; phylum Streptophyta; class Magnoliopsida; order Santalales; family Viscaceae; genus Viscum; species Viscum album. Next base: position 1,057,951,604 of record OY728120.1, on the reverse strand, counting down.
ATATTGTTTTTCTTTGACCTTTTATTTCTACTTTTTTATCCATATATAATATAATTCTATAATTTATAACCTTTTTAAAAATGTTTTCCAAAAAAATTGAAAGGACACACCTCTTTATCATCATGTATCATTATAAAATTAGACAATTATACTATGAATGTTCCAAAAGAAATTTTGACAATGTGAACATACAGATCACAAAGAGGAATAAGTATCATTGTGATATACTCATGAGAATCATGAATCCATACCATCACATGATTTTATAAAGTTATTTAGTGCATAAAACAACCCCTTTAATATTCTATGTTGTACCCCACAAAAAAAGATATGGGTGGGTGTTGATAAATATAAATCACAATAAATTTCACATTGTAAAATTTTATTACATGATGGATATCAATAGTTATTTAAATTACATTAAATATAATATTTTATTAACAAATTTATTACCTCATTTATGGTAGGACATTAAGAGGAATTTCTATTCTCAAATCTAGGGGTGGGGGATATTTATTATGAGGTAATTAATATCTTGTTTCTTCATATTGATTCCTTTTTATTTACTATTCTGTGAAATCTTTCTACTAAAGAAAATTATAATTTATAGATTATATACATGACAACATTATTTAAATTATATCATTATAAACCACATATTACCTTGTTTTCCAAAAATACATTCGAGGAGACACTCCAAAAACCACACCTCTGATGTAATCATATTGTTTTATCCACTTATAGGCCACTATAAGTAGTCATTAATCTAGTATAATCATTATTGATTATTATATCTAAATCAGATTAAAAATATAGGAAAATAAGTAATAATTTTATGGAAATACAGATTTAAATTATTTTTTTATTATGTCATACATATACATGATCACCATAATATTTGGGTATTTTATCTTCAAGTTTCCCCTCTTTATTTACACAAGAATCCTTCCACAACACATTGAATATTTCTTGGTTTATCATCTATGCATATATATGTAGTGGGTGGGGTTTACATATTTTTGTCACCCCTGAGATGATTCTTAAAAATTATTACCCAGAAGGCCCTATTAGAATATCCAATGACCATTAATGAAATATTTCTTAGATAGTCATATAATATAAATTCTCTCTCCAAGGGATAATGAATAGTAAATAATTATTTAAGTATTTTTTATAGCCATGTGTTTCACCAGTGCGACCTCGTTTATTCCATCTAGCCTTGAATATTATACCTCTTCTTATTGAATTGATAATTTTTATTAAGATCATTAAACTATGATGTTCTAGGATTTTTATAATCATGTGCTTCTCACATTATAATATTTCATTAGTTTCAACAATAGCAATACGTTCTTCCTCAGTATCAGTAGCACTGGTATGTGGCATGGGCATTATATGCCGATATAGTTAAAAATTTAATTTAATTTATGTAAATGTAGTAGTAATCACATAATATTATAATGAAACACATTATATATTTAAAAAAACTAACCAATTAATTAAACTCTCATTTTCTCTTTAATGGATGAAGATATTTGGAGGCTTTGTTAAGTATCTAAATACCCTCATTATGGTCCCTAATAACATGTAATACCCCACCTATATTGGGAAAGCCATGAAATTATTATGATATACCTATGAAAAGGTCATTCAAAATTTGATTGGAATATGACCCTGAGTAGTTTTGATTGATAAAAAAAAATTTATGACTTTCTATTTTAGGATTTAGGACATAAAATACATTTTTTTAGCTATGATGCCATTATAAATGTTTTTTCCTTGCATCAATCCTTAATAAAATTCACTTTTATGAATCCCAATTCATTCATTTTAACTATAGTACTATTGTCAACACATTTTTTTTGAAAAAACATCATTTGTAATGGTTTATAATCCAACTCACACATTTTTTAAAAGATACTAATTTATGGAATATTCATGAAAATTGGATAAATATCCTTGGTACTAGAAAATTACATCAGTTTTTCCACAATGGTAACTCCAATATTTTTCATTATATCATGTTCATATTTTTTCCATTATATATAACATATAACCACTGATTAAATATCTATTATATGATAACACATGATCACTTGATCCCCTGAATAACCATCAAATTCATTATGAAAATAAATTTGGATTTGCAGATGATTCCTTAAATATAATGTCTCAAAACCATCACATAAACCATTTATTATTTATATTTTATATCTATATTTAAGATCTTGAAGGATTAAAATTATTAATAATTACTTTTTGGGTTTCAAAATATGGTGAAACCAAAAAACTATTATGTAAAATGTAATGGTTATCCATATCCCAATATATAGTGGTAATTGGTAGAATATCTATTTTTAAAATTACTTCACCCATAAAAACTTATTGTGAAGAGATTTTAGAATACTAGTGTTGTCCACACATGATAGGTAGTTGGTGCAGAAATAAATAGCTTCCTCAAAAGTATATATCTTAATGATAAAACCTTTTGGATGAATTTAATTTTTGAAGAACCATTTTAATATATTTAGATATCATCCAGTGAGGTATATCCATCAATAATGTATAGGACTACATAGATGGACCTCTTTAACCTTGTGAACAACCAAGTGAACCATTATATCAAAGATTGAAAAAATGATGAACATATGCAATTCATTTTAAATGAAAATTAATTTCTCTTTGATAGTTGGAAACTTTACTGAGTCTACTACTTTACAAAAATATTTCTTTGATAAAGACACAAATCCTATTTAATGTGAGTTAGAAATTTTTAGGTATAATGAATTTAAATCCTCATTAATTAAATATTACATAAAAAATTACAATCATATAATTTTAGTCCCTTTAAATTAAAATCAATAATTGAAATTAAATTATTGATATTTCATGAATTCCCCACAATAACCATCACATCATTCAATATGTTGCAAAATTAACACATCTCTTTATTGAAAATAGTGTAACTTGATGGAGGTTGAAAATTATTCCTTTCACCCTTCATTGGTGCCAACTCTTCCCTTATCCTAATGTAAATCACGTCTAACTTAGCCTTAATTAAATATATTTTATTTTTGAGTGATTTTATTAACATTACAATAGATCCATCACATACATTTAAAATCTATGTGCAAAATATCAAGAAAATTTATGTTGAAAAAAATTCAAGTACAATAAATGAAAAATTATTAATATATTTTTTCAACCATTTTTTAGAAGACTTTTCAATTTTTTCACTAAAAATAAATCATATAACTTCTTAAACTATTGATTAAATTTTAGTGGAGAAGGTGTCATACCTTCTTCTAAATCCCCATCAAATTATGTCATCTATGATTAGTATATATGTCATCGGGGTTAAAATTTGTGATTTCATAGAAACATAGTCTTCAGGGAATGTTTCAACATAACTGAATGTATACCCTCATCACAAATGGGACACCCTATAATTCCTCGAAATCTATATCCTGAAAAATTTTCATAAGCATGAAATTAATTTATTATTCCCTACAACCAGGATCTCAACATGAAATATTCATTTATATAAGCATCATAAAACATAACACATGTATGCCACATTACTTTAAAATCATTTTTAAATGGATTTAAATAAAAATCAACATCATTACTGAATTATATTTTTCATGATATAATTAGAGATAAGATAATTTTTATGTGATTCATGGAGGAGTCGAAAGGGAAATCGACTTGTGTAGAAATTCTCTATTTTTGATTACGTACACAATAGAAATAACAAGATATTTATAGGGGTAGGGTTTAGGATATAATTTTTTTATTTCATGTCTTCCCTTAAACAATATTAAAACACTTAATAAACCCAAGGACACAAAATAATAAAAATATTATTACTTTTATGGCACACTCCATCTTGTGAAAACAATAAATAATATTCACCTACATGTAAATAATTATTTATCACCGAATGTGTTCTTGGTCTATTAGAAATCATCTGTATATATTTTACACTTGAATAAATATAATATTAATAGAAAATTATTTTACTCACATACTAGAGAATAAAAATTTATTAAATATTAAATAAAATAAATAAATATATTTTTATCTACATACATGTGAATAAATATTTATTTAAATTATGAGATAAATAAACATTGAATAAATTTATTATTTTTTATTGAGAATAATATTTATATCGTTAATTAAATTAAAATAGAATTTAATAAAGATCATCATAAACACTTAGTTTGTGACCCTCTGGGATTCCTTCTAGATGGAATTTGGTGGGTCTGCCTAATGTCCAGGATTACTATCTAGCAACAAGCCAGGGATATTAAGAGAAATATAATAATGTCACAATAATGAAATCCACATACAAACACTCCTTGTATAACATATTCCATTTGTCATAATATCTCATCATGTAGGTTTCACATCTATGTCACCAACATATTTTATTGATACGTATTTCTGTGAATATATGAAATAAATATGTCATTACAAAACGACCATGGATTTTAATGCAATTATTCTATTTGAATCAAAAGGATGATAAATCAACATCCATAAAATTGTACGGGATAAATTATTTCTTGAATTATCCATTACCGAGATTTCAATTGTGACGCACCCAACATACGATATCTTGACGAAAAAATATGTCATTGTAGGTTTGTCATCAAATCTAAGTGTGCAAGTCATGAAATGAATTAATGATAACATTAATGTTTAAGGACCATTACACATTCTCAGAGATAAGAATATCTTATGGAACCAAAACATATGGAATTCATACTGGACGGTCTATTCTCATAATCTCTCATATTAGGGATTACCAATTGTGAACATAATGAGAAGATGACTTATCCACATATGAGTAATCGCAACTGAAAGTCTATGTACAATGTGTCCCATCATAGTTTATTTTCCAACCACAGAATATTATTTAATAATATCATCATATCAATCGAATCTTTTCATAATAGTGGGGAACTTCTATGACATTATCAATGCGACTTAACTCTAGGACATTCTTACATTTGAGTCATTCAGTGAAATTAAAAATATATATTAATTTTTTTTATTTATATTAAATACATCGAATATACATGTAATAAAAGTACAAATAGTTGTTCCTAAGACAATAACTCTCACAATATATTGCATGTATTTTTGGGATTGAGATTACTGACCCACCAGAGAAGAAGGCTTAACCTATGGGGTATGAGCATCCATATTATAATCACCCATGTTAGAAACAACTATAAAACCATGTTGGGAACCCTAAGTAGAAGAATTATGAATCTTATATTTTTCAATATCACTACCATCTTTTACATGTTAATTAAATATATGCATTTGTGAATTATTGAATTTATCTTGATCATGGCCCTCAGAAGAGAAGAAATAATAGGTAATATTTCTATAGAATTGATCATTTACATGTCAAATGCATTGTAAACCCAAAAAAAAATGAGGTAACATCTCAAATCCAATATTCATTGATATATCATCATTAGATTGAGCTAACACTACCTTATCTATAAGTATAGTAAAAAGATCAATTTCTGCAAATATCCAATTTTTTTTTCATATCTGGAAGATTATTGGGAATCATACATTCACTCATGCGCCCCAATATATGAATCAATGTCAATGAGAATATGAGGATTCAACAAAATCAAATTAAAACCATGGAAATTAATCCATGTTTAGATTTTAGAGATATTCATGGAAAATGGATTAAATCTTTGGTCCCTATCTTGCATGAAAAATGTACCTAACTTCAATAGAGAAGATCCTTGACCCCTTTTCTTCATCTTGACCTCCTTTAATGTAAAGAGTTTATAGAAAAAAAACTACCAATATGAATAAACCTCATCTCTAAAAAACTCCAAACAACTTTTAACCTCTTCTTATAGTCATCGACTCTCTATGGATTTTCACTAGAAGATAAAAAAATTTGATCTAAAATAGAGTATATACACATATGGAATCACTCTAAAATTCACTTTTTAGCAATAACATGAGTGAAAATGTATGTAATAATAATTCTTTCCAAAACTACATCAATCAACTGATTGGAATTTCAATGAACCAGGAGACCATCTCATGGAGATTCTTTAATAGTTGAAGCTTATTTCAAAATAGTTTTTATTCGATTACACCTAGGGACCTCATATAAAATGTTCAAGAAAAATTTAATGTATGAAATCCATTCTAGACAAATAGTAATAATCATAACCAAATGAACAGAAAGAGAAAGAACAGAACACCATTCTCATCACCCAAAATTGGTGAAATAATCATAGATAGATACATTTAATATGATTGGCGTATTTAATTAAATGAAACACATTAATAATAGCTATATAAATGTATAAGATACATATTATTGTTTATAATCATTTAATGAATTTCCCCCAACATATTATTCTTCTTCAGCCTCATTCTTGTCTCCCAAAAAAGGTTTTATCACCCCTTTGAGATCATCGAGTACCCTCTAATAGAGTTCATGATACAAATTTGGTGTAATTAATTAGAGAAAGTAAGTCTTAGATTGCTAATTTGGTGATCATAATCAAGTATAATACATTAGGGATTAATGGTTGAGGGTACCACATTGCTAATATAGGAATGCATATTTCATGTTCATCATATACATTACAGATTGACTTTGTCGAGGATAAATCATATATTGAGTTTACCTTCCACTACCACATCTATATAATGGACACCAAAAACCCAACAATGGTGTCAAGGTGAGGAATTTTTAATGAATCTACATGTTCATTTTATTATTTAACAAAGAACACATTTTACAAGTTGTAAAATGAGATATTTCAATATTAAAAATAAATAAAAGAATTCATATTTATATTTAATAATAAATAAATTTTAATTTAATTATTTATTCACTCATATTATTCATGATTATAATATGGTTTATACAATGGGAATACAATTAAAAATTTAGACTTAATAAAATTTGATTTATTAACCTTGGATAGATATTGAGAGGTTATAATTATTACTATTTTTATAAGAATAAATAAATTATTTATTTAAATCAATATAATTCAATTATGAGTTGGATTATATTATTTATAATTTTTTTATAATTATTGGAAAATATATTTTAAAATATTTATAAAATTTATAAATGTGTTTTGAAAATAAATTAAATATAAAATGTTTATAGTTAATCAATAAATATTTTTTGAATATTTAATGTTAATAAATTTTTTATAAATCATAGTAAAAGAAACTTTGGGAATATTTTAATATTTAATAGTTTAAATAAATTGATTATAAATAGTTTTTAATTAATTATATAAATTTTTATTAAATATTTATTAATAAAATATTCAAAATATTAAATATAAAATTTTTAAATACCTTTTACCTTACTATATAGAATGGATTTTGATTAAGATATAAATTATTTATTTAGAGACCATAAAATTTACCCGAAGGGTTGGGGGGAAGCCCCTTTATTAAAAAGAGAAAAAGACAGTCGATACCCCTTTTGAATTGGGTAAGGAAAAACCCATTATAATCCATAGGCCTAGAGGGATCAAATCCCATACAAAACATAGTACAAAACCCATTACAATGGCCCTATGGCCTAGTGGAACAAAGCCCAATAAAATTGAAGGTCTTGTAGGCCCAAAAACCCGAAGACAATGGAGATCTAGCTCAAACCCTAGGTCCCCACTGCACCATCTCTGATGGTTCATGACGCTGCTGCCCACCTCAAGTCCGACCACCCAAAAGAGCCACCACCTGCCGATCGGGCCTCATCGACAAAGCCACCACTTGAAGTGCTATCCTCGCCATCACCAATCTCCGACTAAGATCGCCCCCACCATGACCGCTGCCTCCAGTAAAACACCATCCCCACCTAGCCACATTCCACCAGATCCTATGCATCGCTATGGCCTGCCGTCTTCTACTCCCTCTGCATCCCACCTGCCGCTCGAGCTCTAGCTTACTTCACCATCACGCTGCCGACCTGCTCACCCCGAGCCCATATCCAACCGAGAAGTCGCCCCCTCCTATCAGCAACCCTTAGGTCTGTTGCCATAAAAACCATCGTTGGCACAACTCCAAATCACGTGCACACCACCATGTTTCCAGAGCCCTTGAGGGTCGCCGACATTGATCGAAGTCCATGAAAATTCAAACAGATCTGGTCTAAAACAAGATCTGGACAAGATCTAAAACATTGTTGAGGCCAAAAGCCACTGTCCAGGTCACCATCCAACCTGAAGCCACCAACATAATCATAATGCACACCGCACCACACCACTGGGTCGCCACAGCCAATGGCCATGGGAAAAACCTACAAGCTCTTGGCCAAAGCTAAGAGCGCCTCATACCAAGTGTCTTTCACTAAATTACAGGGCATCTTACTAGTATCTTAGAGACCATAAAACTAATTCATAATGAGTTTGTAAATTACAAAATTAAAAATATGATGAATAATTAGAAGGGGACATATTTTTAGAAATTATTTAAACAAAATATAAAATGGTATTGATGATTAATTTAATCTTGGTTTAAATAATATTTAAATATTTTATATTTAGATTATGTAAAACGCATGCATAAGGGTAATTGAATTATAATTTTTTTTTATAATTCATAAAATATAAAATATTAAAAGGGAAATACAATATATTTAAGACTATGAAAAGTTTATAATTAATGATAATGTAAAAAATTTATATTAATAATTATGAAATATTTGTAAAATTTTTAAAGGGATTTTACAAATTTAATAACTATAATACATTTATGGTAATTATATTAAATGTTTTGGAAAAATTTATTGCAAACATTCCTTTAATATTAAAGAGTTAACATTATAAATATCCTTTTCACATTAATATGATTTATAAATGCTATAAATCCTAATAAAGGGTATTAATTATTTTTATCTAAAATGAAATTGAATCTTCAAAATCTTTAAATATTTTTTTTATTTATAGAATATTAAAAAGTTTATAAATAAGTTTAAAAATTTCATAAATAATGTTAAAATATAAAAGGTGCTTATATATATAATTAGGATTTTTTTTTAATTATTTAATTTAAAAATTTTCCAACTAAAAGGGTACCATATTTAAAGATATTATATAAACTACATCAGAAAGGTTTGTATTGATGATTTGATCAATGTTTCAAATAATAAATTGAAATTCCATAAAATAAATAATATGAAGGAGTTCATATACATTTGAGTGTAAAATATTTTATATTAAAAATTATGTAATTTCCATAATGATAGAGAATTTATAGATTGGTTTATAGTTAGATTTTATTTATGAATTTTTAATTAATGGTTATCTCATGATTAAATATTTTAATTGCTCATTTATTTAGTGTTCATTCCCTAAATTATTCACAGTTTTATTTTTTTTATTATGAACATATATGTTTTAGAATAACTATTAAACTGATACTATGGAATAGAGTATTACATTAAATTCTATATATGGATCCATAAAATTTAGTTTTCGTCTACCATTACCTTAATCTATAATTAAAATTATTAGATAGAAATTTATTCTTAGACATAGTTTCTGCATATTATTTGGTAAATATATTTTGAATTTTATTCTATTTTGAGTAATGCCTATGGGGAGAGAGTGTTGGGGTTAGACCACCTACTGGCATGGAGGCTTATGCCTTACTCATGAATAGTGAATTGATGTTGCTAGTTGTCGCTCTAGGCTTACATATGTTGAGATTTTGAAATTCATGTATGTTTATTCCTTTACATGAATTGTTCATGTACATTATTCATTTGATTAATTTTGATATGTATGGATATGTTTTACTTTAATTTTTGGAAAAGTATCATAGTTTGTGGGTTGTGTAAAGAGTTACACAATAATTTTGTATAAACACATTAATTTTATGGTTGTAATATGGATTCTAAAGACATAAAATTTAGAATCACTCATAAAAAATAGGGAATAAAACATGGAAAGATAATTATTTAATATGATGTAATAGTTATGAATTTAATATGAATATTGTGTATATTAAATTAGTGATATATCAAATAAACCCCTCAAAAATACTAAGAGTTAAATTCCTTCCAAGGTGACACCTTTCAAGACCATGATTATCCAAATGATTATTTTTGTTCTATAATTGGGTGCCTATTGATTATTTTTTTAATATGTGAAAGTAATAAGTAACTTCGAATTTTCATTCTCGATATTTTTGTTCAATAGTTGAGTGACCTCGAATTAATCTAGTGTTATCTTTTCTTTTTATGTCTTCTTTGGCTTACATTAGTTGGGAAATAATAACATGATACTAGAAGAATAGATATGCATTATAGCATCCTGTCACACCCGCTATTTCAAAACTTATTAATTTTATTAATTTTATTTGCGTTGGGTAGTTCGGGTCGAAACCCGACTTAAGATTTAGAGTTCTTTGTGTTTTGGTCTTGATTGCATCCGGCGCAACGCCATTGAAGCTGCGCGGCCTCGCCTGGGTCACCGTGCGACCCCGCCCGGTTCACCGCACACCTTGCCGATGTTTAATTAATGAAATTATTATTATTAATATCATCTTGGATGATAATTTAATAGAGTATTATTTTTATTATTTGCATTTTATTAAGTTTATTATTGTAATGTTTATTATTTAATTCATTAAGTATTTTTTTACCTTATTATTATTATTATTTCCATTTTTGTAACATGTTATTATTATTTTCCATTTACTTTTATTATTATTGTCATTAGTCTTATTTATTTTTAGTTTTACTTTTATTTTATTATTTTATTATATTTTTTTTCATTTTGGGTAGGGTTTGGACCCCCTTCCTTGCGGCGCACCCCATTCCCCGCTGCAATCCCGTCACGCAGCTCACCCTCCGCCCTTTTGTTTTTGTTTTTTTTCTTTCTTTCTCCTTTCTCTCCCGCTGGTTCCTCCTCCTTCCAGTAGCCCCGACCGCCACTCCGTCTCCTTCTCCAGCGACGGGCCGAACCACCGCCCCCTGCTCCGTCCGACGTCGCACCGCTTGCCCGATTCCACCCGGCCAACACCACCCTCCGGCGAACCCGAACCGTCGCCCCCTGTTCTGTCCGGCGTCACACTGCGCGCCGACCTCCTTACCAGCCGACATCGCCCTCGCTGGCCTCCCACTCCGGCGAACCCCCCTGGTCCGGCCGCCCCGCACCGTTGCCGGCGCCGCCTTCCGGCCAGCTCTCCGGTGACCACAACCTCCTTGACCCCCTTGCCCGTCCAACCAACCCTCTGGTCCAGCAAACCCACGCGCACCCGAACCCCGACCAGGGGTTGCGCCGCACTCTGTCTCCCGCTCGTACCCGCAAAGACTCCCGTCCAGCAACCCAATCGGGTTTGTAGTGTTCAAATTCCTTCATTTGTTCACTTTATCGATTTTTTTTCCAGTGTTGTAGTTTGTGTTTAGGGAGTTTAAAATTTTTGATCATTTGAGGTTTAATTTGGTGGTTTTGGGGAATTTTTCCCTGTCTTGGTTTCACGCTAGGTTTTTGGAGGGACGATTGGCATGTAGCGGTCTTTGCGCACCTTGTTTGTTAATTCTACCACACCGAGGTAAGCGGTTCCACACATGAGTATTAATTGATAAATTCATTAGTTGATTTAATTAACTTAGCATGTTTATTAATCATTTAGTTTGATGGGAATTTTATTTTTCATGAGTTTAGTGTGTTTTTATGTGTTTAGTAGTGTGTGCATAATATAAGGATGTTGTTTTGAAATCAATGTTGAACTTGATATTAGTTTTTTTTTCAAAGAAAATTGTGTAGTTATTTTGATATTGCGTGCAGAGGGTGCGGTTGTTGTTTCAGTATTGCGTCTATTTGCGTTTAGTTGGAAATTTCATTTGAAATAGTTTTTGGTGTTTAATGTCATGCGGTATGTCTTGAAATTGTTTGGAAAATGTGCCTGGCAATTTGTTTAATTATAGAAATGGCCTTTTAACTATGCGGATGGATTTAAAGTGGTGCTTTGATATGAAATTGAGTGAGTTTCGGTGTAAATTTTATAGTGTTAATTTGCAAGTGTTTAATAAATGGTTTTATTGATTTATTCAATTGCGTGTCTGGTGCGAAAGTGGTCTTCAAAAGATTAAGTATGTGTTTGATATTTAAAGTGGATTTTCCAACGTGAAATTCAGTGGCTTTGGGGTGAGGTCTGGTTTTTCATCTTGGGAATGTTTTATTATGTTTTGATTGATTTATTAAATTATCTTGTAGTGCGTTGGTCGTCGCATGGTGAGTTCGTGTGGTTGGAAACAAGCGCCTACATGTATATACATGGGTAGGCATGTATATATATACATATCTTCCTTGCACATGTTCCCTCATGGTGCGGGGAATATGTGCCTGGATCAAAGGATATATATATATATATATATATATATATATATATATATATATGAAAATGTATATGTGTGTTGGCGAAGCGGTCTCGGGCTGCCATCATCAAGAGCTGCGTGTCTTGAGGTAGGTCCCCTATTCCCTAATCTTTAATTAGAATTTCCATTTTTTCTTGGTGTTCTTTAAATGCGTCTTCTGCTTTTATATAAGATGCACAAGCTATATATATGTGTGTATGTACATAAATGGTCATGGTTCTTTAAAAGTGGTTTCCTCAATGATTTTAGTGTGTAATAAGTATTTCCAATGGTTTTCTTTTAGATTTAAACATGTTTTCTAGCTTGCTTTTAAACATATAGTACCTTGGTTGTTTAGTTGAACTTTCAAATGGTTTTCGAAACTTAAGTGTTGGGTGATTATGTGTTCAAAATGAAAAATGTTTATTGTAATTAATTAAGCCCGCTTGGCACTTTGAGAATTGTTTGAGAAAGTGAAACAAAACCCCTCTTAATGCATGCCCCGTTGTTGTAGAAACATGATGTGTGTGTTAAGTGTGTGATTTGTGATATGTGCCTAATAAAGAGGCTTATGCGATGTTATGTGACATAAAAAGGGGGATACGCTTAAGGAGGGAGAACGGTGGTGAGAGGTAAAATGGACTTTGGATAAGAAAGTGTTATGTCCTTTATATGTTTTTGAAAAAAAAACCTCACCACCCTTTGAAATAGAGCACATGGGAAACCTTGGGTACCTAGGTGGACGACCAGGACTAGTACGTTAGATGACACGACAGGGGTTTGTCCCGGTTTGTCTAGCAGGATTGACGCAACAACAACACTAACTAAACATATGAATTTCTGAGGGGTCGTGGCCTTCTAAGCCACGTTTTATGAGGGTCGTGGCCTTCTAAGCCACGTTTTCTGAGGGTCGTGGTCTTCTAAGCCACGTTTCACCGAGGTACGAGGTCTCTAGGTTCCCACTTGTTCTAGCTACCTATAGGGATTACCCATGGTGCTCATTTGTGACATACTGCTAGCGATGTAACTTTCTTTTCAGTTGTTTCATACTTACTATCTCATTGTGAAAAACCCCATTTCAAACTAAACTGCTTTCTTACAGTTTTAAAAGGTGAATGCACTCTTGGAATCGATTTTGAAAATATGGTGGAATAAAAAAAATGTTATACATAAAAATGTCAACTTGTGATTTGGATTTGAAAAAAAACATTATTTTATTATGTCTTATTTTCAAACTAGCATAATTGGATTTCCTTTTAAAGGTAAGGGCATTGGGCATGGTTATTTCTTGGCTTTCCTACTGAGAATCTCGGTGCTCACGCCTACTTTACATTTCAGTTTCAGGTTATAAACTTGGATTGCTCTTCGAGCGAGCATGGTTATAAGTTTGGTGGTGACCCATGGGGTCACTTGGAGGTATGTCTAGTTGCCTATCTTTATTTTATTTCCCACTGTTAGTGTTTACTTGTTTTGTTCTGTTTATTTCAGTTTGTATTCCTTTTTATTTTCTGGGCTAAATCGTTCCCTACTACATGTTTTGATGCCCGACACTAGTTGCCAGCCTGTGGGGATCGGGGACGCCCTTCGGGCCATGCCGCGGATCGGGTCAGGCGCCGGGTCGGATGGAGACCCGGCCTGGTTCATGACAAAATGGTATCAAAGGGAAAGGTTTTCTCTCTTGGGTCATTTTATTTTGGGATAGAGTTACGGTGGACTTGAGTTAAAGTTGTCGGGACTCGATGTCCTGGCTATGAGTAAGGTGCCTGGCCAGCACACCTCGTGGCAGGAATCAAGTTACCAAGGTATGTTGGAGTTTGTCTGAGTTTTTGGCCCTTGCGCTTAATCTTGTCTAAGGGAAATGAAAATGGGTAAGGTCAGTTGTTCTAGTGAGCTCACAGGGTCTGGCAATCCATGTGGAGCCGGGGACGCTATCCTAGAATGCCCTCCGTGCCGGCGGCGTGACTGGCGTGTCGCCGCCAACCATAAGTTCCAACCACCCGCTGACACAAGTTTTCTCTTGCGTTGTTTCTCAACTCTTTGTTTTGGATTCATGGGGATTTGGTTTTCAGGTACAAATGTTTTGGTTCTGAAAAATGGAATGGTTTGATTTTTATCCTTGGTGTTCTCGTGGGCGACCACAGACATGAGTGTATAGGGGAAAAGGAAATGGTTAATGTCACGAGTGGATGAGTGCCTTGATGGACATGAGGTGGGTGCCGATGTGGCATGGGAACATACGTGTGCAAGGCCCATGGGACACCATTGGTGTTTGTGCAACCCACTAGCTTCGTTCTTTTCAAAAAAAAAATAGTTAAAGGAAAATTTGGTGTTTTTAAATAACCGGTGATTGTGTGGTGTGTCCTTGTATTTTTGAAAGGTTGGATGTGAGACGTTTCGAGACAAGAATCCTTTTTGACTGATTTGTGTCTTGAGTTTGAATTCTTATTTGTAAGTTGGTATGTTTTCGTGTATTTAGTAAATTCCTTTGAAAGTTCTTCGGGAAGCCCTTTCAGCGGTTCCCCCGCACGTCTAGTGTGCGCTTCTGGTATGTCTTGACCACTGAACCAGTTTGGTCGGGTCCATGGTTTTCCTTTTTGACTAGTGAACGCCCCCCCCATAAGGAATTAATATGCGGTTGAAGCGTGGCCACAGTTAATCCGCTGTTGGCCAGCCCTCCAGTTGATTAAAGCGAGGACCCTCCCTTTTGAGTGATAGTGCTAAGTGTTCTCCTTTTTCTTCTTGGTTAAGTGGATCCTTTCACAACGGGATGATAGGCGCGAGGGAAATTGATAGGTGCTTTGGTTTCTTTGATCCTTCTTAGTTGTCGGGTATGAAATTTGACATCGTTGCATCTGATGGTTTCCCCTGGAAGCAGTGAAAGAAATTCCAGTGGGGAAGGGTGAAGGCGATTGAGAGCTATCAGTGCTTATCAATGTCTTGAATGGTTTGTAGTGTTTACATTAGCTGCAAGGGTCATGTTCGGTGACGTTTTGCAGCGTGAGGTCCCTTTTATAGTCAACGGTGGTTTGGAAGCAACCCTAAGTTTTTGGTGCGGTCTATCGTTCTAAATGACCTATGGTCTTTGGTTTGTTTCGTTTAAGGAAAGGTTCGTGTTAGGCTACTAGTTTGGCGGACCCAGTCGTAGGAGGCTACTATGGTCGTTTTCAGGAATCACGTGTTGTTTAAGACTCAGCTTGAAGTCCCTTTCCGTATAATGTTCCTCTCAACAGCAATGGTCATGTCCAGGTGACGATTTGTGGTGTCGTGTTCTCATCCAGTGTGACAAAGGGTGATGTGCATGCACCATTCCAGCTCATGTGTTGGTGAATGTTCCCTGTATGATCAGTTGGATGTCGTAAAGTGTTGTGTTTGCTGGTGTTGTCTCGGTTGCTGTGCAGTTGCATGTGACACCAAAAGGAGAAGCTCTGTTCGGGAGTCTTCCATTCCTGACTGCGAGGCAGAAGATGATTCAAACATCAGGGCTCCAGCCATAGGTCTCCAAGTGAAGCTGGCGCGTGGTCAGGAACCTAGAGAGTGTATGGGACCCCGACTTTGTTCTATCATCAGTGTTGAAAGTCAAAGCAGTTTAAATCATTTCCTGCAGTTGCTCCGTTCCAAACGAAACGTTTGGGCGCATAAGGATTTCGCGACTATGTGGAGGCATGTTCGCCTTGATTCCTTGAAGTCTTGGGGGTTGTGTCCCATCGGATGTAATCACTTTTAGTGGTCCTTGAGAGTCTGTTGGGGAAATCAGTCCCAAAATTATATAATGCTCATCCCGGGATGTGGATGTGTTGGTCGGGTCTTAGGTTGTGCTTTTGATGCCCCGATAGTCGGTCCCCTCCCTCCCCGCCCCTTGTGGTGGGGTGTTTGGTCACCATCGGAAATTTTTCAGAGTTCTGTAATCCTCTGTTAATTCTAATGGCGGTGAGACCCACGATGGGCCTCGCACAAAGGTCTCTGAATAAATCAGTGTTGGATTTTCTTTAATGGTGGGGAGTCTATTCGAACCTCCCCGTGTTAGCTTTCTAGTCTCGTTTTGAGCGCAAGTGAGTTCCTAATGGTGGGGAGCCCCTTGGGCCTCCCCATGTTGATATTTTGCTTCTGTTTTCAAATATGTCTCGGTGATAAGTGGTAAGAGTGTTCCTTGGACGTCGTCCGACCTTGTCTGTTGATTCCAACCAAATGGTGTGGTTTTCGTTTAATAATTTTTGAGTTGTTTCGTCTTCTGAGGTTGGTTTCCGTGGGAGCGAGAGTCATTTTCCTTGATCAGTCAACTGGAGGCATTCTAGCTCTTTGGGGCGGGCGACACATATCAGAAAGTCTCTTTTACGCGTTTTATTTAAAGTGGTCTTTGAGTCACTTTCACTGAGCACGATGATTTTTCCTCTTTCCGCTTGTTGATTGTGGGGATCCTCTTTAAACCTTAGTGGGGTATCAGTTTCTTCTTTGGAGTTCGACCTTAGTTGTGGCTTTTCGGGGGAGGAAAGCTTTATGGTGAGGAGAATTGTCACACCCGCTATTTCAAAACTTATTAATTTTATTAATTTTATTTGCGTTGGGTAGTTCGGGTCGAAACCCAACTTAAGATTTCGAGTTCTTTGTGTTTTGGTCTTGATTGCATCCGGCGCAACGCCGTTGAAGCTGCGTAGCCTCGCCTGGGTCACCGTGCGACCCCGCCCGATTCACCGCACACCTTGCCGATGTTTAATTAATGAAATTATTATTATTAATATCATATTGGATGATAATTTAATAGAGTATTATTTTTATTATTTGCATTTTATTAAGTTTATTATTGTAATGTTTATTATTTAATTCATTAAGTATTTTTTTTACCTTATTATTATTATTATTTCCATTTTTGTAACATGTTATTATTATTTTCCATTTACTTTTATTATTATTGTCATTAGTCTTATTTATTTTTAGTTTTACTTTTATTTTACTAATTTATTATAATTTTTTTTCATTTTGGGTAGGGTTTGGACCCCCTTCCTTGCGGCGCACCCCATTCCCCGCTGCAATCCCGTCGCGCAGCACACCCTCCGCCCTTTTGTTTTTGTTTTTTTCTTTCTTTCTCCTTTCTCTCCCGCTGGTTCCTCCTCCTTCCAGCAGCCCCGACCGCCGCTCCGTCTCCTTCTCCAGCGACGGGCCGAACCACCGCCCCCAGCTCCGTCCGACGTTGCACCGCTTGCCCGATTCCACCCGGCCAGCACCACCCTCCGGCGAACCCGAACCGTCGCCCCCTGTTCTGTCCGACATCACACCGCGCGCCGACCTCCTTACCAGCCGACATCGCCCTCGCCGGCCTCCCACTCCGGCGAACCCCCCTAGTCCGGCCGCCCCGCACCGTTGCCGGCACTGCCTTCCGGCCAGCTCTCCGGCGACCACAACCTCCTTAACCCCCTTGCCCGTCCGACCAACCCTCTGGTCCAGAAAACCCACGCGCACCCGAACCCCGACCAGGGGTTGCGCCGTGCTCTGTCTCCCGCTCGTACCCGCATAGACTCCCGTCCAACAACCCAATCGGGTTTGTAGTGTTCAAATTTCTTCATTTGCTCACTTTATCGATTTATTTGTTTTCCAGTGTTGTAGTTTTTGTTTAGGGAGTTTAAAAATTTTGATCATTTGAGGTTTAATTTGGTGGTTTTGGGGAATTTTTCCCTGTCTTGGTTTCCCGCTAGGTTTTTGGAGGGACGGTTGGCATGAAGCGGTCTTTGCACACCTTGTTTGTTAATTCTACCACACCGAGGTAAGTGGTTCCACGCATGAGTATTAATTGATAAATTCATTAGTTGATTTAATTAACTTAGCATGTTTATTAATCATTTAGTTTGATGCGAATTTTATTTTTCATGAGTTTAGTGTATTTTTATGTGTTTAGTAGTGTGTGCATAATATAAGGATGTTGTTTTGAAATCAATGTTGAACTTGATATTAGTTTTTTTTCAAAGAAAATTGTGTAGTTATTTTGATAGGGCGTGCAGAGGGTGCGGTTGTTGTTTCAGTATTGCGTCTATTTGCGTTTAGTTGGAAATGTCATTTGAAATAGTTTTTGGTGTTTAATGTCATGCGGTATGTCTTGAAATTGTTTGGAAAATGTGTCTGGCAATTTATTTAATTATAGAAATGGCCTTTTAACTATGCGGATGGTTTTAAAGTGGTGCTTTGATATGAAATTGAGTGAGTTTCGGTGTAAATTTTATAGTGTTAATTTTCAAGTGTTTAATAAATGGTTTTATTGATTTATTCAATTGCGTGTGCGGTGCGAAAGTGGTCTTCAAAAGATTAAGTCTGTGTTTGATATTTAAAGTGGATTTTCCAACGTGAAATTGAGTGGCTTTGGGGTGAGGTCTGGTTTTGCATCTTGGGAATGTTTTATTATGTTTTGATTGATTTATTAAATTATCTTGTAGTGCGTTGGTCGTCGCATGGTGAGTTCGTGTGGTTGGCAACAAGCGCCTACATGTATATACATGGGTAGGCATGTATATATATACATATCTTCCTTGCGCATGTTCCCTCATGGCGCGAGGAATATGTGCCTGGATAAAAGGATATATATATATATATGAAAATGTATATGTGTGTTGGCGAAGCGGTCTCGGGCTTCCATCATCAAGAGCTGCGTGTCTTGAGGTAGGTCCCCTATGCCCTAATCTTTAATTAGAATTTCCATTTTTGCTTGGTGTTCTTTAAATGCGTCTTCTGCTTTTATATGAGATGCACAAGCTATATATATGTGTGTATGTACATAAATGGTCATGGTTCTTTAAAAGTGGTTTCCTCAATGATTTTAGTGTGTAATAAGTATTTCCAATGGTTTTCTTTTAGATTTAAACATGTTTTCTAGCTTGCTTTTAAACATATAGTACCTTGGTTGTTTAGTTGAACTTTCAAATGGTTTTGGAAACTTAAGTGTTGGGTGATTATGTGTTCAAAATGAAAAATGTTTATTGTAATTAATTAAGCCCGCTTGTCACTTTGAGAATGGTTTGAGAAAGTGAAACAAAACCCCTCTTAATGCATGCCCCGTTGTTGTAGAAACATGATGTGTGTGTTAAGTGTGTGATTTGTGATATGTGCCTAATAAAGAGGCTTATGCGATGTTATGTGACATAAAAAGGGGGATACGCTTAAGGAGGGAGAACGGTGGTGAGAGGTAAAATGGACTTTGGATAAGAAAGTGTTATGTCCTTTATATGTTTTTGAAAAAAAAAACTCACCACCCTTTGAAATAGAGCACATGGGAAACCTTGGGTACCTAGGTGGACGACCAGGACTAGTACGTTAGATGACACGGCATGGGTTTGTCCCGGTTTGTCTAGCAGGATTGACGCAACAACAACACTAACTAAACATATGAATTTCTGAGGGGTCGTGGCCTTCTAAGCCACGTTTTATGAGGGTCGTGGCCTTCTAAGACACGTTTTCTGAGGGTCGTGGTCTTCTAAGCCACGTTTCACCGAGGTACGAGGTCTCTAGGTTCCCACTTGTTCTAGCTACCTATAGGGATTACCCATGGTGCTCATTTGTGACATACTTCTAGCGATGTAACTTTCTTTTCAGTTGTTTCATACTTACTGTCTCATTGTGAAAAACCCCATTTCAAACTAAACTGCTTTCTTATAGTTTTAAAAGGTGAATGCACTCTTGGAATCGATTTTGAAAATATGGTGGAATAAAAAAAATGTTATACATAAAATTGTCAACTTGTGATTTGGATTTGAAAAAAAAACATTATTTTATTATGTCTTATTTTCAAACTAGCATAATTGGATTTCCTTTTAAAGGTAAGGGCATTGGGAATGGTTATTTCTTGGCTTTCCTACTGAGAATCTCGGTGCTCACGCCTACTTTACATTTCAGTTTCAGGTTATAGACTTGGATTGCTCTTCGAGCGAGCATGGTTATAAGTTTGGTGGTGACCCATGGGGTCACTTGGAGGTATGTCTAGTTGCCTATCTTTATTTTATTTCCCACTGTTAGTGTTTACTTGTTTTGTTCTGTTTATTTCAGTTTGTCTTCCTTTTTATTTTCTGGGCTAAATCGTTCCCTACTACATGTTTTGATGCCCGACACTAGTTGCCAGCCTGTGGGGATCGGGGACGCCCTTCGGGCCATGCCGCGGATCGGGTCAGGCGCCGGGTCGGATGGAGACCCGGCCTGGTTCATGACAAAATGGTATCAAAGGGCAAGGTTTTCTCTCTTGGGTCATTTTATTTTTGGATAGAGTTACGGTGGACTTGAGTTAAAGTTGTCGGGACTCGATGTCCTGGCTATGAGTAAGGTGCCTGGCCAGCACACCTCGTGGAGGGACTCAAGTTACCAAGGTATGTTGGGGTTTGTCTGAGTTTTTGGTCCTTGCGCTTAATCTTGTCTAAGGGAAATGAAAATGGGTAAGGTCAGTTGTTCTAGTGAGCTCGCAGGGTCTGGCAATCCATGTGGAGCCGGGGACGCTATCCTAGAATGCCCTCCGTGCCGGCGGCGTGACTGGCGTGTCGCCGCCAACTATAAGTTCCAACCACCCACTGACACAAGTTTTCTCTTGCGTTGTTTCTCAACTCTTTGTTTTGGATTCATGGGGATTTGGTTTTCAGGTACAAATGTTTTGGTTCTGAAAAATGGAATGGTTTGATTTTTATCCTTGGTGTTCTCGTGGGCGACCACAGACATGAGTGTATAGGGGAAAAGGAAATGGTTAATGTCACGAGTGGATGAGTGCCTTGATGGACATGAGGTGGGTGCCGATGTGGCATGGGAACATACGTGTGCAAGGCCCATGGGACACCATTGGTGTTTGTGCAACCCACTAGCTTCGTTCTTTTCAAAAAAAAAAAATAGTTAAAGGAAAATTTGGTGTTTTTAAATAACCGGTGATTGTGTGGTGTGTCCTTGTATTTTTGAAAGGTTGGATGTGAGACGTTTCGAGACAAGAATCCTTTTTGACTGATTTGTGTCTTGAGTTTGAATTCTTATTTGTAAGTTGGTATGTTTTCGTGTATTTAGTAAATTCCTTTGAAAGTTCTTCGGGAAGCCCTTTCAGCGGTTCCCCCGCACGTCTAATGTGCGCTTTTGGTATGTCTTGACCACTGAACCAGTTTGGTCGGGTCCATGGTTTTCCTTTTTGACTAGTGAACGCCCCCCCATAAGGAATTAATATGCGGTTGAAGCGTGGCCACAGTTAATCCGCTGTTGGCCAGCCCTCCAGTTTATTAAAGCGAGGACCCTCCCTTTTGAGTGATAGTGCTAAGTGTTCTCCTTTTTCTTCTTGGTTAAGTGGATCCTTTCACAACGGGATGATAGGCGCGAGGGAAATTGATAGGTGCTTTGGTTTCTTTGATCCGTCTTAGTTGTCGGGTATGAAATTTGACATCGTTGCATCTGATGGTTTCCCCGGGAAGCGGTGAAAGAAATTCCAGTGGGGAAGGGTGAAGGCGATTGAGAGCTATCAGTGCTTATCAATGTATTGAATGGTTTGTAGTGTTTACATTAGATGCAAGGGTCATGTTCGGTGACGTTTTGCAGCGTGAGGTCCCTTTGATAGTCAACGGTGGTTTGGAAGCAACCCTAAGTTTTTGGTGCGGTCTATCGTTCTAAATGACCTATGGTCTTTGGTTTGTTTCGTTTAAGGAAAGGTTCGTGTTAGGATACTAGTTTGGCGGACCCAGTCGTAGGAGGCTACTATGGTCGTTTTCAGGAATCACGTGTTGTTTAAGACTCAGCTTGAAGTCCCTTTCCGTATAATGTTCCTCTCAACAGAAATGGTCATGTCCAGGTGACGATTTGTGGTGTCGTGTTCTCATCCAGTGTGACAAAGGGTGATGTGAATGCACCATTCCCGCTCATGTGTTGGTGAATGTTCCCTGTATGATCAGTTGGATGTCGTAAAGTGTTGTGTTTGCTGGTGTTGTCTCGGTTGCTGTGCAGTTGCATGTGACACCAAAAGGAGAAGCTCTGTTCGGGAGTCTTCCATTCCTGACTGCGAGGCAGAAGATGATTCAAACATCAGGGCTCCAGCCATAGGTCTCAGAGTGAAGCTGGCGCGTGGTCAGGAACCTAGAGAGTGTATGGGACCCCGACTTTGTTCTATCATCAGTGTTGAAAGTCAAAGCAGTTTAAATCATTTCCTGTAGTTGCTCCGTTCCAAACGAAACGTTTGGGCGCATAAGGATTTCACGACTATGTGGAGGCATGTTCTCCTTGATTCCTTGAAGTCTTGGGGGTTGTGTCCCATCGGATGTAATCACTTTTAGTGGTCCTTAAGAGTCTGTTTGGGAAATCAGTCCCAAAATTCTATAATGCTCATCCCGGGATGTGGATGTGTTGGTCGGGTCTTAGGTTGTGCTTTTGATGCCCCGATAGTCGGGCCCCTCCCTCCCCGCCCCTTGTGGTGGGGTGTTTGGTCACCATCGAAAATTTTTCAGAGTTCTGTAATCCTCTGTTAATTCTAATGGCGGTGAGACCCACGATGGGCCCCGCACAAAGGTCTCTGAATAAATCAGTGTTGGATTTTCTTTAATGGTGGGGAGTCTATTCGAACCTCCCCGTGTTAGCTTTCTAGTCTCGTTTTGAGCGCAAGTGATCCTAATGGTGGGGAGCCCCTTGGGCCTCCCCATGTTGATATTTTGCTTCTGTTTTCAAATATGTCTCAGTGATAAGTGGTAAGAGTGTTCCTTGGACGTCGTCCGACCTTGTCTGTTGATTCCAACCAAATGGTGTGGTTTTCGTTTAATAATTTTTGAGTTGTTTCGTATTCTGAGGTTGGTTTCCGTGGGAGCGAGAGTCATTTTCCTTGATCAGTCAACTGGAGGCGTTCTAGCTCCTTGGGGCGGGCGACACATATCAGAAAGTCTCTTTTAAGCGTTTTATTTAAAGTGGTCTTTGAGTCACTTTCACTGAGCACGATGATTTTTCCTCTTTCCGCTTATTGATTGTGGGGATCCTCTTTAAACCTTAGTGGGGTATCAGTTTCTTCTTTGGAGTTCGACCTTAGTTGTGGCTTTCCGGGGGAGGAAAGCTTTATGGTGGGGAGAATTGTCACACCCGCTATTTCAAAACTTATTAATTTTATTAATTTTATTTGCGTTGGGTAGTTCGGGTCGAAACCCAACTTAAGATTTCGAGTTCTTTGTGTTTTGGTCTTGATTGCATCCGGCGCAACGCCGTTGAAGCTGCGCAGCCTCACCTGGGTCACCGTGCGACCCTGCCCGATTCACCGCACACCTTGCCGATGTTTAATTAATGAAATTATTATTATTAATATCATATTGGATGATAATTTAATAGAGTATTATTTTTATTATTTGCATTTTATTAAGTTTATTATTGTAATGTTTATTATTTAATTCATTAAGTAATTTTTTTACCTTATTTTTATTATTATTTCCATTTTTGTAACATGTTATTATTATTTTCCATTTACTTTTATTATTATTGTCATTAGTCTTATTTATTTTTAGTTTTACTTTTATTTTACTAATTTATTATAATTTTTTTTCATTTTGGGTAGGGTTTGGACCCCCCTTCCTTGCGGCGCACCCCATTCCCCGCTACAATCCCGTCGCGCAGCACACCCTCCGCCCTTTTGTTTTTGTTTTTTTCTTTCTTTCTCCTTTCTCTCCCGCTGGTTCCTCCTCCTTCCAGCAGCCCCAACCGCCGCTCCGTCTCCTTCTCCAGCGACGGTCCGAACCACCGCCCCCAGCTCCGTCCGACGTCGCACCGCTTGCCCTATTCCACCCGGCCAGCACCACCCTCCGGCGAACCCGAACCGTCGCCCCCTGTTCTGTCCGACATCACACCGCGCGCCGACCTCCTTACCAGCCGACATCGCCCTCGCCGGCCTCCCACTCCGGCGAACCCCCCTAGTCCGGCTGCCCCGCACCGTTGCCGGCGCTGCCTTCCGGCCAGCTCTCCGGCGACCACAACCTCCTTAACCCCCTTGCCCGTCCGACCAACCCTCTGGTCCAGCAAACCCACGCGCACCCGAACCCCGACCAGGGGTTGCGCCGTGCTCTGTCTCCCGCTCGTACCCGCATAGACTCCCGTCCAACAACCCAATCGGGTTTGTAGTGTTCAAATTTCTTCATTTGCTCACTTTATCGATTTATTTGTTTTCCAGTGTTGTAGTTTGTGTTTAGGGAGTTTAAAAATTTTGATCATTTGAGGTTTAATTTGGTGGTTTTGGGGAATTTTTCCCTATCTTGGTTTCGCGCTAGGTTTTTGGAGGGACGGTTGGCATGCAGCGGTCTTTGCGCACCTTGTTTGTTAATTCTACCACACCGAGGTAAGCGGTTCCACGCATGAGTATTAATTGATAAATTCATTAGTTGATTTAATTAACTTAGCATGTTTATTAACCATTTAGTTTGATGCGAATTTTATTTTTCATGAGTTTAGTGTATTTTTATGTGTTTAGTAGTGTGTGCATAATATAAGGATGTTGTTTTGAAATCAATGTTGAACTTGATATTAGTTTTTTTTCAAAGAAAACTGTGTAGTTATTTTGATAGGGCGTGCAGAGGGTGCAGTTGTTGTTTCAGTATTGCGTCTATTTGCGTTTAGTTGGAAATGTCATTTGAAATAGTTTTTGGTGTTTAATGTCATGCGGTATGTCTTGAAATTGTTTGGAAAATGTGTCTGGCAATTTGTTTAATTATAGAAATGGCCTTTTAACTATGCGGATAGTTTTAAAGTGGTGCTTTGATATGAAATTGAGTGAGTTTCGGTGTAAATTTTATAGTGTTAATTTTCAAGTGTTTAATAAATGGTTTTATTGATTTATTCAATTGCGTGTGTGGTTCGAAAGTGGTCTTCAAAAGATTAAGTCTGTGTTTGATATTTAAAGTGGATTTTCCAACGTGAAATTGAGTGGCTTTGGGTTGAGGTCTGGTTTTGCATCTTGGGAATGTTTTATTATGTTTTGATTGATTTATTAAATTATCTTGTAGTGCGTTGGTCGTCGCATGGTGAGTTCGTGTGGTTGGCAACAAGCGCCTACATGTATATACATGGGTAGGCATGTATATATATACATATCTTCCTTGCGCATGTTCCCTCATGGCGCGGGGAATATGTGCCTAGATCAAAGGATATATATATATATATGAAAATGTATATGTGTGTTGGCGAAGCGGTCTTGGGCTTCCATCGTCAAGAGCTGCGTGTCTTGAGGTAGGTCCCCTATGCCCTAATCTTTAATTAGAATTTCCATTTTTGCTTGGTGTTCTTTAAATGCGTCTTCTGCTTTTATATGAGATGCACAAGCTATATATATGTGTGTATGTACATAAATGGTCATGGTTCTTTAAAAGTGGTTTCCTCAATGATTTTAGTGTGTAATAAGTATTTCCAATGGTTTTCTTTTAGATTTAAACATGTTTTCTAGCTTGCCTTTAAACATATAGTACCTTGGTTGTTTAGTTGAAATTTCAAATGGTTTTGGAAACTTAAGTGTTGGGTGATTATGTGTTCAAAATGAAAAATGTTTATTGTAATTAATTAAGCCCGCTTGGCACTTTGAGAATGGTTTGAGAAAGTGAAACAAAACCCCTCTTAATGCATGCCCCGTTGTTGTAGAAACATGATGTGTGTGTTAAGTGTGTGATTTGTGATATGTGCCTAATAAAGAGGCTTATGCGATGTTATGTGACATAAAAAGGGGGATACGCTTAAGGAGGGAGAACAGTGGTGAGAGGTAAAATGGACTTTGGATAAGAAAGTGTTATGTCCTTTATATGTTTTTGAAAAAAAAACCTCACCACCCTTTGAAATAGAGCACATGGGAAACCTTGGGTACCTAGGTGGACGACCAGAACTAGTATGTTAGATGACACGGTAGGGGTTCGTCCCAGTTTGTCTAACAGGATTGACGCAACAACAACACTAACTAAACATATGAATTTCTGAGGGGTCGTGGCCTTCTAAGCCACATTTTCTGAGGGTCGTGGTCTTCTAAGACACTTTTCACCGAGGTACGAGGTCTCTAGGTTCCCACTTGTTCTAGCTACCTATAGGGATTACCCATGGTGCTCATTTGTGACATACTTCTAGCGATGTAACTTTCTTTTCAATTGTTTCATACTTAATGTCTCATTGTGAAAAACCCCATTTCAAACTAAACTGCTTCCTTATAGTTTTAAAAGGTGAATGCACTCTTGGAATCGATTTTGAAAATATGGTGGAATAAAAAAAATGTTATACATAAAAATTTCAACTTGTGATTTGGATTTGAAAAAAAAAACATTATTTTATTATGTCTTATTTTCAAACTAGCATAATTGGATTTCCTTTTAAAGGTAAGGGCATTGGGCATGGTTATTTCTTGGCTTTCCTACTGAGCATCTCGGTGCTCATGCCTACTTTACATTTCAGTTTCAGGTTATAGACTTGGATTGCTCTTCGAGCGAGCATGGGTATAAGTTTGGTGGTGACCCATGGGGTCACTTGGAGGTATGTCTAGTTGCCTATCTTTATTTTATTTCCCGCTGTTAGTGTTTACTTGTTTTGTTCTGTTTATTTCAGTTTGTCTTCCTTTTTATTTTCTGGGCTAAATCGTTCCCAACTACATGTTTTGATGCCCGGCACTAGTTGCCAGCCCGTGGGGATCGGGGACGCCCTTCAGGCCATGCCGCGGATCGGGTCAGGCACCGGGTCGGATGGAGACCCAGCCTGGTTCGTGACAAAATGGTATCAAAGGGAAAGTTTTTCTCTCTTGGGTCATTTTCTTTTGGGATAGAGTTATGATGGACTTGAGTTAAAGTTGTCGGGACTCGACATCCTGGCTACGAGTAAGGTGCCTGGCCAGCACACCTCGTGGCGGGACTCAAGTTACCAAGGTATGTTGGGGTTTGTCTGAGTTTTTGGTCCTTGCGGTTAATCTTGTCTAAGGGAAATGAAAATGGGTAAGGTCAGTGGTTCTAGTGAGCTCGCAGGGTCTGGCAAACCATGTGGAGCCGGGGACGCTGTCCTAGAATTCCCTCTGTGCCGGCGGTGTGACTGGCGTGTGGCCGCCAACCATAAGTTCCAGCCACCCGATGACACAAGTTTTCTCTTTCGTTGTTTCTCAACTCTTTGTTTTGGATTTGTGGGGATTTGGTTTTCAGGTACAAATGTTTTGGTTCTGAAAAATGGAATGGTTTGATTTTTATCCTTGGTGTTCTCATGGGCAACCACACACATGAGTGTATAGGGGAAAAGGAAATGGTTAATGGCACGAGCGGATGAGTGACTTGATGGACATGAGGTGGGTGCCGATGTGGCATGGGAACATGCGTGTGCAAGGCCCATGGGACACCATTGGTGTTTGTGCAACCCACTAGCTTCGTTCTTTTCAAAAAAAAATTAGTTAAAGGGAAATTTGGTGTTTTAAAATAACCGGTGATTGTGTGGTGTGTCCTTGTATTTTTGAAAGGTTGGATGTGAGACGTTTCGAGACAAGAATCCTTTTTTACTGATTTGTGTCTTGAGTTTGAATTCTTATTTGTAAGTTGGTATTTTTTCGTGTATTTAGTAAATTCCTTTGAAAGTTCTTCAGGAAGCCCTTTCAGCGGTTCCCCCCGCACGTCTAGTGTGCGCTTCTGGTATGTCTTGACCACTGAACCAGTTTGGTCGGGTCCATGGTTTTCCTTTTTGACTAGTGCACGCCCCCCCCATAAAGAATTAATATGTGGTTGAAGCATGGCCACAGTTAATCCGCTGTTGGCCAGACCTCCAGTTGATTAAAGCGAGGACCCTCCCTTTTGAGTGATAGTGCTAAGTGTTCTCCTTTTTCTTCTTGGTTAAGTGGATCCTTTCACAACGGGATGACAGGCGCGAGGGAAATTGATAGGTGCTTTGGTTTCTTTGATCCGTCTTAGTTGTCGGGTATGAAATTTTACATCATTGCGTCTGATGGTTTCCCCTGGAAGCGGTGAAAGAAATTCCAGTGGGGAAGGGTGAAGGCGATTGAGAGCTATCAGTGCTTATCGATGTCTTGAATGGTTTGTAGTGTTTACATTAGCTGCAAGGGTCATGTTCGGTGACGTTTTGAAGCGTGAGGTCCCTTTGATAGTCAACGGTGGTTTGGAAGCAACCCTAAGTTTTTGGTGCGGTCTATCGTTCTAAATGACCTATGGTCTTTGGTTTGTTTCGTTTAAGGAAAGGTTCGTGTTAGGATACTAGTTTGGCGGAACCAGTCGTAGGAGGCTACTGTGGTCGTTTTCAGGAATCACGTGTTGTTTAAGACTCAGCTTGAAGTACCTTTCCGTATAATGTTCCTCTCAACAGCAATGGTCATGTCCAGGTGACGATTTGTGGTGTCGTGTTCTCATCCAGTGTGACAAAGGGTGATGTGCATGCACCATTCCAGCTCATGTGTTGGTGAATGTTCCCTGTATGATCAGTTGGATGTCGTAAAGTGTTGTGTTTTCTGGTGTTGTCTTGGTTGCTGTGCAGTTGCGTGTGACACCAAAAGGAGAAGCTCTGTTCGGGAGTCTTCCATTCCTGACTGCGAGGTAGAAGATGCTTCAAACATCAGGGCTCCAGCCATAGGTCTCGGAGTGAAGCTGGCGGGTGGTCAGGAACCTAGAGAGTGTATGGGACCCCGACTTTGTTCTGTCATCGGTGTTGAAAGTCAAAGCAGTTTAAATCATTTCCTACAGTTGCTCCGTTTCAAATGAACCGTTTGGGCGCATAAGGATTTCGTGACTATGTGGAGGCATGTTCTCATTGATTCCTTGAAGTCTTGGGGGTAGTGTCCCATCGGATGTAATCACTTTTAGTGGTCCTTGAGAGTTTGTTGGGGAAATCAGTCCCAAAATTCTATAATGCTCATCCCGGGATGTGGATGTGTTGGTCGGGTCTTAGGTTGTTCTTTTGACGCCCCGGTAGTCGGGCCCCTCCCTCCCCACCCCTTTTGGTGGGGTGTTTGGTCACCATCAGAAATTTTTCAGAGTTCTGTAATCCTTTGTTAATTCTAATGGCGGTGAGACCCACGATGGGACTCGCACAAAGGTCTCTGAATAAATCAGTGTTGGATTTTCTTTAATGGTGGGGAGTCTGTTCGAACCTCCCCATGTTAGCTTTTTAGTCTCGTTTCGAGCGCAAGTGAGTTCCTAATGGTGGGGAGCACCTTGGGTCTCCCCATGTTGATATTTTGCTTCTGTTTTCAAATATGTCTTGGTGATAAGTGGTAAGAGTGTTCCTTGGACGTCGTCCGACCTTGTCTGTTGATTCCAACCAAATGGTGTGGTTTTCGTTTAATAATTTTTGAGTTGTTTCGTCTTCTTAGGTTGGTTTCCGCGGGAGCGAGAGTCATTTTCCTTGATCAGTCAACTGGAGGCGTTCTAGCTCTTTGGGGCGGGCGACACATATCAGAAATTCTCTTTTACGTGTTTTATTTAAAGTGGTCTTTGAGTCACTTTCACTGAGCATGATGCTTTTTCCTCTTTCTGCTTGTTGATTGTGGGGATCCTCTTTAAACCTTACTGGGGTATCGGTTTCTTCTTTGGAGTTCGGCCTTAGTCGTGGCTTTCCGGGGGCGGAAAGCTTTATGGTGGGGAGAATTGTCACACCCGCTATTTCAAAACTTATTAATTTTATTAATTTTATTTGCGTTGGGTAGTTCGGGTCGAAACCCGACTTAATATTTCGAGTTCTTTGTGTTTTGGTCTTGATTGCATCCGGCGCAACGCCGTTGAAGCTGCGCGACCTCACCTGGGTCACCGTGCGACCCCGCCCGGTTCACCGCACACCTTGCCGATGTTTAATTAATGAAATTATTATTATTAATATCATCTTGGATGATAATTTAATAGAGTATTATTTTTATTATTTTCATTTTATTAAGTTTATTATTGTAATGTTTATTATTTAATTCATTAAGTATTTTTTTTACCTTATTATTATTATTATTTCCATTTTTGTAACATGTTATTATTATTTTCCATTTACTTTTATTATTATTGTCATTAGTTTTATTTATTTTTAGTTTTACTTTTATTTTATTATTTTATTATATTTTTCTTTCATTTTGGGTAGGGTTTGGACCCCCCTTCCTTGCGGCGCACCCCATTCCCCGCTGCAATCCCGTCGCACAGCTCACCCTCCGCCCTTTTGTTTTTGTTTTTTTTCTTTATTTCTCCTTTCTCTCCCGCTGGTTCCTCCTCCTTCCAGCAGCCCCGACCTCCACTCCGTCTCCTTCTCCAGCGACGGGCCGAACCACCGCCCCCTGCTCCATCCGACGTCGCACCGCTTGCCCGATTCCACCCGGCCAACACCACCCTCCGACGAACCCGAACCGTCACCCCCTGTTCTGTCCGGCGTCACACCGCGCGCCGACCTCCTTACCAGCCGAAATCGCCCTCGTCGGCCTCCCACTCCGACGAACCCCCTGGTCCGGCCGCCCCGCACCGTTGCCGGCGCCGCCTTCCGGCCATCTCTCCGGCGACCACAACCTCCTTAACCCCCTTGCCCGTCTGACCAACCCTCTGGTCCAGCAAACCCACACGCACCCGAACCCCGACCAGGGGTTGCGCCGCGCTCTGTCTCCCTCTCGTACCCACATAGACTCCCTTCCAGCAACCCAATCGGGTTTGTAGTGTTCAAATTTCTTCATTTGTTCACTTTATCGATTTATTTGTTTTCCAGTGTTGTAGTTTGTGTTTAGGGAGTTTAAAAATTTTGATCATTTGAGGTTTAATTTGGTGGTTTTGGGGAATTTTTCCCTGTCTTGGTTTCGCGCTAGGTTTTTGGAGGGACGGTTGGCATGCAGCGGTCTTTGCGCACCTTGTTTGTTAATTCTACCACACCGAGGTAAGCGGTTCAACGCATGAGTATTAATTGATAAACTCATTAGTTGATTTAATTAACTAAGCATGTTTATTAATCATTTAGTTTGATGCGAATTTTATTTTTCATGAGTTTAGTGTGTTTTTATGTGTTTAGTAGTGTGTGCATAATATAAGGATGTTGTTTTGAAATCAATGTTGAACTTGATATTAGTTTTTTTTTCAAAGAAAATTGTGTAGTTATTTTGATAGGGCATGCAGAGGGTGCGGTTGTTGTTTCAGTATTGCGTCTATTTTCATTTAGTTGGAAATGTCATTTGAAATAGTTTTTGGTGTTTAATGTCATGCAGTATGTCTTGAAATTGTTTGGAAAATGTTCTTGGCAATTTGTTTAATTATAGAAATGGACTTTTAACTATGCGGATGGTTTTAAAGTGGTGCTTTGATATGAAATTGAGTGAGTTTCGGTGTAAATTTTATAGTATTAATTTGCAAGTGTTTAATAAATGGTGTTATTGATTTATTCAATTGCGTGTGTGGTGCGAAAGTGGTCTTAAAAAGATTAAGTCTATGTTTGATATTTAAAGTGGATTTTCCAACGTGAAATTGAGTGGATTTGGGGTGAGGTCTGGTTTTTCATCTTGGGAATGTTTTATTATGTTTTGATTGATTTATTAAATTATCTTGTAGTGCGTTGGTCGTCGCATGGTGAGTTCGTGTGGTTGGCAACAAGCGCCTACATGTATATACATGGGTAGGCATGTATATATATACATATCTTCCTTGCGCATGTTCCCTCATGGCGCGGGGAATATGTTCCTGGATCAAAGGATATATATATATATATATATATATATGAAAATGTATATGTGTGTTGGCGAAGCGGTCTCGGGCTGCCATCGTCAAGAGCTGCGTGTCTTGAGGTAGGTCCCCTATGCCCTAATCTTTAATTAGAATTTCTATTTTTGCTTGGTGTTCTTTAAATGCGTCTTCTACTTTTATATGAGATGCACAAGCTATATATATGTGTGTATGTACATAAATGGTCATGGTTCTTTAAAAGTGGTTTCCTCAATGATTTTAGTGTGTAATAAGTATTTCCAAAGGTTTTCTTTTAGATTTAAACATGTTTTCTAGCTTGCTTTTAAACATATAGTACCTTGGTTGTGTATTTGAACTTTCAAATGGTTTTGGAAACTTAAGTGTTGGGTGATTATGTGTTCAAAATGAAAAATGTTTATTGTAATTAATTAAGCCCGCTTGGAACTTTGAGAATGGTTTGAGAAAGTGAAACAAAACCCCTCTTAATGCATGCCCTGTTGTTGTAGAAACATGATGTGTGTGTTAAGTGTGTGATTTGTGATATGTGCCTAATAAAGAGGCTTATGCGATGTTATGTGACATAAAAAGGGGGATATGCTTAAGGAGGTAGAACGGTGGTGAGAGGTAAAATGGACTTTGGATAAGAAAGTGTTATGTCCTTTATATGTTTTTGAAAAAAAAACCTCACCACCCTTTGAAATAGAGCACATGGGAAACCTTGGGTACCTAGGTGGACGACCAGGACTAGTACGTTAGATGACACGGCAGGGGTTCGTCCCGGTTTGTCTAGCAGGATTGACGCAACAACAACACTAACTAAACATATGAATTTATGAGGGGTCGTGGCCTTCTAAGCCACGTTTTCTGAGGGTCGTGGCCTTCTAAGCCACGTTTTCTGAGGGTTGTGGTCTTCTAAGACACGTTTCACCGAGGTACGAGGTCTCTAGGTTCCCACTTGTTCTAGTTACCTATAGGGATTACCCATGGTGCTCGTTTGTGACATACTGCTAGCGATGTAACTTTCTTTTTAGTTGTTTCATACTTACTGTCTCATTGTGAAAAACCCCATTTCAAACTAAACTGCTTTCTTACAGTTTTAAAAGGTGAATGCACTCTTGGAATCGATTTTGAAAATATGGTGGAATAAAAAAAATGTTATACATAAAAATGTCAACTTGTGATTTGGATTTGAAAAAAAAACATTATTTTATTATGTCTTATTTTCAAACTAGCATAATTGGATTTCCTTTTAAAGGTAAGGGCATTGGGCATGGTTATTTCTTGGCTTTCCTACTGAGCATCTCGGTGCTCATGCCTACTTTACATTTCAGTTTCAGGTTATAGACTTGGATTGCTCTTCGAGCGAGCATGGTTATAAGTTTGGTGGTGACCCATGGGGTCACTTGGAGGTATGTCTAGTTGCCTATCTTTATTTTATTTCCCGCTGTTAGTGTTTACTTGTTTTGTTCTGTTTATTTCAGTTTATCTTCCTTTTTATTTTCTTGGCTAAATCGTTCCCAACTACATGTTTTGATGCCCGACACTAGTTGCCAGCCCATGGGGATCGGGGACGCCCTTCGGGCCATGCCGCGGATCGGGTCAGGCGCCGGGTCGGATGGTGACCCGGCCTAGTTCGTGACACATCCCAATCCAAAACACCAGGTCCAAGCTAGGTGTTACATGACTTCATGTGTGCCTCCCTATAATCAAGAGGCCACCAACTAGATGGTAGTGGCTACATCTGATAGTGGGGAAACTATACCCTCTATATCAAGTCATAAGATAATAGAAAATAAGAAATAATAACAATAAATAATCATAGTAATCATGAAATATAGTGAAATAAACATGTCATATAAATAAAAATATCCCAACATGGAAAGCCTGTCCATAAAGTAAGTAGTTGATAAATAAAGAGATAAAAAAACATCTACAGGTCCACTAGATTCTATCTTGTTCTATTTCTTCTCCATTATCCATTTCTCTATTTTCCACTACATGACCTTTACCCATCATGAGATCTCGTGTCATGAAATCTACTAACACACTGAATTTCTTGAGTAGGGTGTGAGGAAAAAGACTCAATAGGACACCATCAATGCATCCTTAACATGTGTGAACATGCATAAGAGTGTATAACATAATAATAGAAAAATGAACACATAAGAAAAAATCATGTTTATCGTTCATGAACTAAACAAGATTCCTCAATCTCAGTTATAACTACATTATAGAAATGGAGTAATATATAATAACAATCATGGAAATGTCTCCAAGTTAGATCCCTCCTCATGTTGCGCAATAGCCATATAGGCCCCATACCTCTAGGTCAAACCACACTAGTTCATCATGATCTGACGCTATCTACAGGTCAAGTCACATAGACATTCATGCAGCAATGTTTGTACACAGGTCTGATGACACATGATCGTCATACCCCTAGTTCAGGAAACATAAGGCCATCATTCCCCATCACCCATCTTAGTCTCATCATCAAGTCACATGCAGCGCCTGAACACAATCCCCCTTTAGGGACACTGAGCTATAAAGGGCCCACCTTTCTCTTTAGTACCATGAATAAAAAAAACATAACATATACCAAAAATATCACAAGGTAGTAATGGAATCATACATAACATATTATGAGTGTGAGAAAAGTCATAAAAACACACATGTAAGAAACTCAACATGGTCTAAATCACATCAACATGCATAATCATAATAAGTCAATCAAGAAAGTCTTATGGAGACACACCAACCACATTCATCACATAACAAGCATGGGTTAGTCCCTCATAAATCACATATAATGCTAAAATCATATACATGGACTAAAATGGAAAGGAACTTCCTACCTTAATTTCATCAATGTTAATGGAAATTCTATCGAAGGTGTATTCACCCGAACCACATTCTTACACGAATGAGAATGCAATCACATTTCATAGACTCTGAGAACCAAAACTAGCTTTTTTATTTTCTGAAGAAATAAAATATTACATCCATTGATAATTTCTATCTCCAAGATAATTTATGTATTATCATATTAGGGAAACTCATGAATTTACAATATTCATCTTAAGAATAATTTCCTATTATTGATTTATTATAAATTAACATTTTATAAATATCTTTAGATAATATATTTTAAATTATCTTTTCCATTTTTTTCAAATTTATTTTAAATTAAACATTTAAAATGTGAAAACAGAATTAAAAATAGCTCGCTACCTTAAAAAAAAATAATTAAATTTTGGATTTATTTTATGCTCATCGAGAAGAATACAATAACACCGATGACATGTCAATACAATCAAAATCACTTGAGATATTGAAAAGTGGATCTTAAAATAAAATAAAATCAAATGAAATAATAGAGGGTATGAGAGAGAGAATGATGAGAGTGGTGTGAGGGAAATCATGTGCCTCCCATTTTCCCCTTTTATGTTTTTTTTTTCAAATCATCACTTTCCTTCCCACCATGAATTGAATTCATAATGCATTAAATTCCCCTATGTGATTCCCAACCACCTAATTCCATCATCAAATTATTATTTCATTTATTTCCATTTATTTATTTCTCTCCTCACTTCAAGACAAGCATTTTTTATTCCACCTTTTAAATATATTATATCATCCATTTAATTCATATAATAATTTTCATCCACATACACACACACACACACACAAATATATATTCATTAGATATATATACACATTTCCACATATTCGTATATACACTCATATATATAAATTTATTTACTTATTTATACACATTATTTATATAAATATGACCACATATATGCATATAATAATTTATATTTAAACCATATATATACATATATTATATATATACACCCCCCACACACCCAACCATATATATATATATTTTCAACCTATATATATACATATTATAAATTATCACATAAAAATATTATTCTCCCAATTTAATAATAATAATAATAACAAAAAAATTAGTATTATTATTATAAAATATCCCAAATCATTCCAACCATTAACAATTTGAATACAAATTCCATTAAAAACCAAATAGCTAATATTTTTTTTATTAACCACACAATTTCAATTGTTTATCATAAGTAATAATTTCACCATTATAATATTGAACACTAATAAATATACAAACATGGAGAAATGTCGCTCATCATTTAAGAAAATTTAATTACACATATAATTTTCATTTTAATTTATTTAACACACAATATAATATTTATATAATTATTATTACGCTTGCACGTGATGTATCCAAACACCCAACACAAATAAAGAATATAACACATATTTTGTAAAAATCGTATTATAGACCTGATGATGGTCTTAGATTTCTCATAAAATAAACCATTTTGGATATATTCCATTATTTTCTGAAATAATTAAATAAAAATATTTAATAAGTAATCCTCTGGTGTAATTTACCAAACTGCCTGATGTGCACAAATGGTATGTCACACTTAGGGTATACCCTATATCCCAGACTTAACAGAGTTATCAAATTTCCCATATGAGACACATTTTAGGAGATGTTTTATTATTTTGGGAAAAAGTAGCATGCATTCATAATATAATATAATTAGTATTTTTATCAAATCAATATCGAGGATTTACGGGCCTCAGAGTTCATTGCTAACTCAAAGTATGACTCCAAAAATATTCTATAGAATATTACAAAGTGTTAGTAATGCTTTTACCCTTAGAAAAAACCCTTTATATCTTTTAACACATTTTTTATTGAAAATTTAATTTTTTCACATAAAAATACTCATAAATTATTTGCAAAGTGGGTTTTATTATCCTTGAAAAATTGAGGATGTTACAATTCTACCCCTCTATCAACTTCTCATCCTAGAGAAGTATCTCCAGTGGTCTTGTTCAAAAACATCCAGCCACTATGTTCGAACATTAGACTCTCACTCTCAAATATCCAACACAACATGAACATTATGAACATATCTAGGTAATATCTAGTCAAAGGGATCACATAAGGTTCTCATAGAATTCTACCCTCAATCCAAGTTATAACCCTCCTATAAATAATCATGGTCTTCATCAATAAACGTTAGTCAAAGTCATCATATATATACTAACACAAAAACATGCTTAGTTAAAATAATTAACACCAATAAAGATATATTTGAACTTCATGTTAACATAGATATTCCATAAAAAGAGAAAATATCTTGAATAGATAGCAAAATCAAGGCATTCAATTTAAGATCTACTATGCAGCACAACAAGGATTATATACATGACATGTGCACCTACATGCTTAGTCAGGATGCATGAATGCACCCAAAATCTATTAAATCACATATCAACATCACATGAATCACTACAGGTGAATTTAATCAACTGTAGAAGCCAAACATAAATTCCCACTTTTATGGAAGTTGGAGGTCCACTTTACAGTGCTGGCCAGATAATTTCATAGTTTCCCTCCCTAATTACCAAACTCTCTAAAAACTATCTATCATATCCAAAATCAAGGAAAGAAAAAACAAATGTTAATAAAAACAGTCCTCTGATAACATTTTTGTAACATCCTGACCCAAACCATCAGGTCTAAGCTAGGTTCCACATGACATAATCCACACGTCCCCATATGTATGAGGCAGTCGATTAGTAGTGAGGGTCTATGTCTGATAGTGGAGAGACTATACCCTCCATATCGAGTCATATAAAAATGTAAAATAAAAAATAATAAAAATAAATAATAAGATTAATCATGAAGACTTGTGAACTAAACATGTTATATAAATAAATAGCTCAAAATGTGGAAAGCCTATCCAGAAAGTAAGTAGCAGATAAATAAAGAGATAAAAAATAAGAAAACATATATAGTACCCCTGAATTCTATCTCAGACCACATAAAATCCGTGCTCCACTGATCAATCGTCCACCATAGGACCTTTTCTCTTCACCAGATCCCGGGTCCGGAATTTTACAAGCACTCTGAATTTTTTGGGTATGGTGTGAGTACAAATACATAGTGGGACACCACCAATTTATTCTAACAATTCTTTTAAATACCTAAGAGTGTGTTTTATAATAATTGATAAATGTAAACAGAAGAAAAAACCATTTTGATCACTCCTACGCTAACAATGCCTAGAAAAACCTCAGTTATACATATTTTAGCACCATGAAAGAAAATATAATTACAATCATGGAAACTACTCAACATTAGAGAATACCTAAAGATGTTAAATATCCATATAAGCCCTAGGCCTCCATGTAAAACCATACTTGGTCATTATGACTTGGAACAATCTCCAGGCCAGGTCTCATAGACTATCATGCCCCAATATTTCCACACATGGCTGATTACTCATGATTATCATTCCCCACAGTTATTATATATGGTTTTGATAACTCATGATCATCATGTCTCTAGGAAAATCAACACAAGGACATCATGACCCATCTTCCACATTGGTCTCCTCATTAAGTCACATACAAAATTTGAACACCCTCCACCTCTAGGGATACTGAGCTATAATAGACCCACCTGTAACATTGGTACAATTAATTACTCAACGACATATAATATACCAAAAATATCACAGGGAAATAATATCATCATACCTAAAATATCTTGAGTGTGTTTAAATCCATACATACACAAATGTAAGAAACTCAACATGGTATAATGAACATCAACATCCAAAATCATAATATGTCAATCAAGCAAGTATAATGTCTACACATACATCCACATCCATTAGATAATAGTCATGGTTTAGTTAAAAAAAATCACATATCATGATAAAATCATATACATGTACCAAAATGGAAAAGAAACTTTGACCTTAAAGTCATTGATTCCACCAAAAAGTTTGTCAAATAGATCATCACTAGAACAAAATTATTACACTAATAATAATATGATTGCATGTCATGGACTCTTAGAATAAAAAATGATATCACTATTAGAGAAAAGGATTTTAAAAGAGATTGAAAAATCCATAAACAACACTAAAAACCTGTTGTTGACCTAAGAACCATTAAAAAGGTCCCAAATTTATTATTTCTATAAAAACACTGAAAAATGGGGGGATATTATCAGTGATAATTTTAGCATTGATAAATTAAAACCTTTGTTAGCACTAATTTTATTTTTTATAATGGCCCCCAATTATCAGAACTAGAACTAGCACTGATAAAGGCTATACTACTATAGTGTGCTATTAAAATTAAAGCTCACTATAACAATAAATACAAGTTCTAAATACAGACAACAGTAGTAAATACAGGGTATGGAAAATTAATAATTTAATTTAAATAAAAAATATATCAAAAATAAAAAAACAATATATTACTTAAATTTTAACAATTGTGGTATAAAATTACATTATCAATAACAATCTATCACATACATTAAAAAATTCAAATGGTTTCACTATCTTTGGTGCCCAACCCCACTCAAAAATCATTATCATGGTATTATTTTTCAAATAATCCACCCCACCATGAGCAAAAGAATCTACCTGTATAAAAAAATAATTCTTATGTTAGTAATACTATAAAGAAATAAGTTATACATAAATACGAAACAATGCCATAACAAAATATCAATTTTAACATGATAATGGGCACATTGTGTCATACCGGTCACACCATGCATTATATTGAGGTGGAATCGATTCCTACAAGTAAAAAATGAAGTATGTATCATTTTCCAAGTGTATCAAAAAATTCTAATTTTTTTTTCTCATTTTTGAGTATATCACTTTTGTTATTTTACTAAAAGTTAGTTAATACTGAAAAACATTTGTGTCAAACCAGTCAAATCATAAGTTTGTTTTTCATGATATTAATTCTAAAACATCAAAAATTACATATGAATCATTTCACTAAAGTATCAAGACAATTCATGAATGATTTCTTAATTTTCAGTGAGTGAAACCCATTTTGAAATGTCAATTTTAAACTGATAATAGACAATTTGAGTCATACATGGAACA
This sequence comes from Viscum album, assembly GCA_963277665.1. Lineage (NCBI taxonomy): Eukaryota > Viridiplantae > Streptophyta > Magnoliopsida > Santalales > Viscaceae > Viscum > Viscum album. The sequence goes on along the minus strand of OY728120.1, from coordinate 1,057,911,642 downwards.
CCGTGTATCAGATTGAGGTGAGGCTAATTAAAACACATCAAAAATGAATTACTAATCATTTCCCTAAAGTATCAAAACAATCTAAAAGTGTTTTATTTAGTTTTTAATATGTCACATTTCTTTTTTACTAAAATTACAATTTTAAATAAAATACACACATGGAGTCATATAGGTCCCACCACACATCATTTTTAGGTGAGGTTGATTCATAAATTTTAAAAATTACTTATGGATAATTTCCATAAAGTATAAAAAAAATCTAAATGATTTTTATCATTTTGGGAATTTTACTTTTCTTTTTTACTATAACGTTATTATAAACTGAAAACATGCACTTTGTGTCATAACAGTCACATTGTGTGTCAGTTTTAGGTGATACAGATTCCTACACATCAAAAATTAATTATGAATAGTTTTAATAAATTATAAAGACAAAAAGAGTGTGTTTTCTTTGTATTTAGTGACTGAAACCCAATTTAAATGAAAATCTAAATTTTAGACTGATAACGAACAATTTGAGCCACACTAGGAACACCATACATTAGATTGATGTGATGATGATTCCTACACATCAAAAATATCATATTTAATGTTTAAATAGTGTATCTAAACAATATAAATTTTTTCCCATAGTTTTTATTATGTTAGTTTTCTTTTTTTCTAAAATGTCAATTATAAATAAAAATAATCACTTGGAGTCATACCGATCATACCATGGATTTGATTGAGGAGTGGATAATTCTTATAGATCAAAAATTAATTGTGGATCATTTATGTTATGCATCAAAACAATATGAATTCATTTTCTTATTTTTTAGAGTTTAACTTGTCAGTTTTACTAAAATGTCAATTTTAAATAAAATGAAACACTTAGAGTCATACCGGTCACACTATGTGTCAGATTGAGGTGAAACTGATTCCTATACATCAAAAATTATGTATAGATATTTTTACCAAAGAATCAATATAAAAATTATTTATTTTATTGGGTTTTATTATGTAACTTGACTTTTTTATTTAAATATGTTTTTAGACCATAAACACGCACTTTGAGTCATAGCGGCCACATCATGTGTTAGTTTGAGTTGATACTAATTCATGAACATAACAAATGACATAAGAAAAGTTTTTCCGAAATTATAAAGAAAAAAAAACTAATTTTTTATTGTTTTTCATTGAGTAAAACACATTTTGAACTAAAATGTCAATTTTATACTGGTAACGATCACTTTGAGTCACATCGGGAAAACTGTGTATCAGATTGAGGTGCAATTTCTTTAAAAAGATCAAAAATTACATAAATATTTTTTTACAAAAGTATCCAAACAATATGATTTTTTTCTATGTTCTGATTATGTCACATATATTTTTCACTAAAATGAAAATTATAAATAAAAAGACAAACTTGGATTCATACAGGTCCCACCATGCATTAGATTGAGGTACAACAAATTCCTATACATCACAGAAGACTTATGTATCATTTTTAAAAAGTATCAATACAATTTGAATGTGTTTTACTAGTTTTTTGTTTGTGATGTGTTTTTTTAATGAAAATTTAATTTCTAATCCAAAAACATACACTTAGAGTCATATTTAACACATTTTGTATCATATTATGGTTCAACTGGTTGAGTTATGGTTGACTCTTAGACCGTTTAGGATAGTGTTTATGAAAGATATTTTGGGAAGTCATACTTTGAATTCAACTTTTAAAAAATACCTTGGTAGATTCATCCTTAAGATTCACTTCACATTTCAGGAAGCATGGTGTTTCCCATTCAATCTAAAAGGAACATGTTCTTTTTTTCCTAGAATATTTAATATATTTGAATGAAAATTATGAATTCCCAAAAGATTTGTGAAAAAATTTAGTAATAGATAAACATGATAGGGAAATCAACATAAAAATAGAAGTTAATATAATGAAAAAAATATCTAAATAAGTAGTAGTTATTCAAATTTTCATTATTTCTGTAATAAATATTGATCTGTTTACCTATTTCCATTATCTTAGTTACATCATCAAAGTAAAATCTCTCACAACCATGAGTATATTTGAAAAAACCACCCCAAATCGAGAAAAATAATCCTCCTGTATAGAAAAAAAATCTTAAATTAGTAATATTATAATGATGTAAATTAAACATAAATATTAAATAGTATATTAATAAAATGTTCATTTTAAACTGATAATAGAAACTTTGGGCCATACCAGGAACACCGTGTATTAGACTGGGGTGATACAAATTATTACACATCACAAATAAATTATGGATTATTGTCCTAATGTATAAAAATAATCCAATTATTTTTTGATTCATTTTGATGATGTCAATTTTCCTTATTACTAAAATTTCAATTTAAAATAAAAAGAAACAGATGGATTCATACCTATCACCCTGTGTGTCAGATTTAGAAGTGGATAATTCCTACATGTCCGAAATGAAATATTTATCATTTTTCTAAATTATCAAAATAATCTGAATGTGTTTTCTCAATTTTGAGTATGTAAATTTTTATTTTCACTAATTTTTAATGTTAATCTAAAATCATGATATTTAAGTTGTACTAGTCACATCATGTGTCAATTTGATTTGAGACTGATTCTTATATGTCACAAATGACTTATGAATCATTTTCTGTAAATTTTATATATAGTCTAAGATTTTTTCCCAATTTTTAGTGAGTGACTCGATTTTTGAACTGAAATGTCAAATTTAAACTCATAACAGATACTTTGAGTCATAACAGGAACATCGAGTATTAGATTGAGGTGTAGTTAATTCTTATGAATCACAAATGTCTTTTTTATTATTTTTATAAAGTATCAAAACAATCCCATTAAGTGACTTAGAATTTATGTTTATTATTTTGGGATGTTATATGTATTATTTTTAAGACCAGGTGTTGAGATAGTGTGAGATTTTGAGGTCCAATGTGCCCATAATAAATGTTTGAAATATATAAAAAATATTTAATAGCACATGAAATCCCATTACTTGAAAAAGTGGAATAATTTTTTAATTGTATCCTTGATTATAAATTTGAGGGAAACATTGATTTCAAAATGTGGGGTTTACCCTAGGTGTGACATAACCTTGATTATCATGGTCCATTTTTGGAAAAATTCATTGCGGGCATGTAAATGGATAAAATAAATAAATATAGTATTTTATTTCTATTTTTTTGACAGAATGACTGACAAGTCTTTAAATAGGATATTATGAAGTAATTTTGGGGCTAGCTGCATAAACCTAGATCCATTGGAGTGCATTTGGAGTGAGAATTGGATGATATCTATCAAACGAATGATAGTCAGATCATAGATCAATGATCGACGTGAAACATAATAAAAATATATCACCGAATACAATGACACTACACCATTCATCATCAGTGATCAATTAAAATCGAGGAATGGAATTTATTTTTATTGGATTATTTCCCCTTTTTAATTTCTACGAATAACACAAATCAATCAATGAATAGATTGACTTTTATATTATTTGTTTTGAGGGATGGGTAATATTAATTGGTTTTGAGAGAATATATTCATGAGTTAAATTGTTTATTCCTTATTCTTCATTATAAAAAGAAAATATTGAGGTCAATACAAACATTTAACAAGGTCCATTCCTCTTGATTGTTCTTGTTCTTTTCTCCCCCAATTCTTTGTTTATAATAGGTGTTCTTCATTTGCCCAGTGGGTTGAAAAATCCCAATGAATTGATCATTGCACACACCTTTCATGGAACAATGATCTGATAATGTAGATATTGTATTGGAATGAAATGTTGATGGTGCAACGATAGGAGCGACAATGAATTAGATGGTTTTGGATACTTTATTTATAATTCTTGAGCATGAAACAAAGAATAGAATTCGATGGAATTTTCTAAATGAATCAAAGGACCATATGTTGTTAATCATCGATGATAAGGCTTGGATAATGAGTCTTCATGATTTTCCTAGTGAGGCATGACCAAAATATTTGCTGGATCACCAAAGAAGAGGCACATAACCATATCTGACTATCTAGAAAATTCCACATCACATGACTTCTAATGTGGGGACACACACCATGTGGGTACCACCAAGCAGTAGCTAAGGATATAGAGGGAGATATGCATCACACGACATGTGACCCATTCACAAGATAGGTTTTCCCATTTTATGATCTCAGCATGTATATTAGAGGGAACAAAGACATGGGATAGAGTACACAAGAAGCTGACATGCCATGTACTATTACATGGACATGAGATTGAGACACCTGCCATTTACACGGGAAGGACCCAGTGTCTGGGGACATGACGTATAACCCTTCTACACACTGTTTACTTATAAAATCTTGTCATGAAGCCCTTTTAATATGTATCATATACATGTTTTTTTAGGATGTGTTCCCCATATCCTTTTCCAAAAGGGTTAGTATGAATCACCTCTTACACATAGGACAATGATCCATTCAATATGACTTCTTTGATAGAGTTGTTGGAATCCTTCCCTAAATCCCGAAGTGAGATCTTCTATTCATCTTTGTTACCTAGATGGAGTTTTTGGTATCATCATTTCAATTTACAAACCCTAGTTACCTAGAGTTGGTGCATTATTACATAAAATTGGCATGATACAAGGAATAATGTCCCAAAATACCGATCAATTTAGTAGCCTTATAAGTACTAGATACATACATAAGTTTTACAATACATCATGAAATAAAACAAAACAACATTATGTCCCCTTGGAACACTCTTATATCCATTAGTCTATTCCTGCAGGTTAGTCGTAATATACTTCTTTTCATCTTGGAAAAAATAAAACATAAGAAAGGGGTGAGCTCAGATTCTCAGTAAGGATAACAATATAGCAGAAACTATCATAAATAAGCATAAACATTTAAGGCAATGTAAAAGAAAAAAACATCATCCTTTTAAAATTAAACTTCAGAATAATATGGAAAATATAAATCAAATAATTCCATTTACTTATTCACATGGATATTATACTAGTCGAATAATCACATGCAATATCAATATCAAATTTCATAATGATGGAATGCATAATTCCGGGCATCATAACCACATAGTCAAGGCTTTGTGACAAGACTAAAAATAAGATTTTGTCAAGGCCTTCTGCCAAGAAACTAGTTTGTCTCATGAGACCTACTGATGCATCGAGGACCTATATCGGGCTCCAACCATCACTTACTAAGTCCAATGCATTCCTCATATGAAAAGAAAGAAACGTAACATAAACACTCGTATTAAAACTAGAATACAAAATGATAATACTTTAACCATAAACCATGAATGCTATAAAAATATCACATCTATAGTCAAACATATCATAAATTATTCAATACAATATAAAATATTTTATTATAATAAATCAACTTTAAACAAGTGTAAAATCCATCAAAGGATGTTGACATAGATAAAATCAAAACTTTTTGAGAGAAATATCTCTTTCTATTTTGAAATCATTTAAAAGTAAAATAATTATAAAATAAAATATTTATTTTAAAAATATTCTTATAAGATTTTAATGGAATCTTCGAAGGTTCTATAATGGTAGAAAATAGCTGCACTCTCCATATAAGTTAAAAAAACATTATTTCCTTAATTTTGTCGAAAAGGTCGTAAAGGACCTTGTTTGGAAAACTACAGAAACATTACTTTATAAACATTTTATAAAAACTCAAACAAGGGTATAAATTAATTTAACCCATAGTCCATGAAACATTAAGAATGTTTTGAAATACATTTTAAAAAAACACAGATGTGGATGATAATGAGGTCCCTGTAGATACTCACGTATAAACAACCTCAGATAATGAAGAGATTATAGAATTAACCCTTACCTAGTAATTTTCCTTTATTGAGTGTATATTAACCTACTTTATAATAGTTAAATCATTGTTATTAAATTATACAAGAACCATATACATAAATATGATATCATATATTATCTTCTAATATTTCTTTGTTAATAATATTTCTGTAGTATTATTGTTTCAGGTGTTAACTTATTCATTTTCCTTTATATGATTGGTTATTTAAGCCATGTTTTTTATGGATAGGATGTATTTTATTAGTATCCAGAATAATATTAAGTTCTTAGAGATTATTTTTAATCATAAAATGAAAATTATTCTTGAATGGTTATGATGGGGAATGAATTTCATCGCGTTCGTGGAGACGGTAATCCGTACGTATGCACGATCGAAAATATCATTTTATTGATGGTGAAATCGTATGTAATTAGAAGTTATATAATATATAAAGAATCATTAACATGTTATATTTATTATTAACATCAGTTATACTCATTATTATACCCATCCAAATAATGAAGCGTTTGAATAACAAACTACACCACGATGTGGAGACGGTAAGCCGTACGTACGCACGTAAGGTGAATTGTCATTCATAGGATGGATATAATAATGAATATAGTTGTAACATATTTATAATATCATAATAGTATGTATAAGGTACTGAAGTTATTATTTTGGTATGGAATAAACAAAGAAAATGGAAGTGGAATAAGAAAACAACTTTGAAAGAGGTGGGGAAATTATTACCTCTCCTTCGGGTGTTTCCTTTTGAGTTGATCAAAAGGGCTCCTTAGGATGGATTTATGATCAAAGTAAGGCTTCTAGGTATACGTGAGGGTATTTTGGAGTATATTTGAGTAGGGTTTTTCCGAGACAAATGGATTTGGAGGTGTGATTTTGAGAGAAGGTGGATTACCCTTTTATAAGAGAGGTGAGGGTCACTTTAGGAAAAGCTTGAAATATTATTTTATTAAACAATCATATTTAGTTTATAATGTATAAAAAAGGATTTATTTCGAGGATAAGGTAGGTTTGGGTCAAAAAAATCTCAACCAATAGTATTTATATAGGTTTAGGTCACCATATTAACCTTATCTTTTAGATTTAACTCTTAGTTAAATAGTTAAACTTTTACCATGTATTCTTGTATTATTATAATAAATGGTTAATAAACTTACTATAAAAAGACAAGTGAACTCCAAGTAGTTAATTATTGATATATATAACCTTATATAAGTCCTTTTACAAAACCTTATATTTTTATGAATATTATATCAATTAATAATATAGTATTTGTTTTAAAAAATCATTTATAACAATTTTGACACTATTTGGTATTTTGTTTTTTTGAAAGTCATAAAAATTTTATCACTTCGAAAAAAGTTTATTTAATCAACCCTAACATATCTTATTAACCTATAAAATTAGTGGAATTCATAAAAAGTGTCAATTTATATTTATTTGGATATTTATAATATCAATTATTTTAATCTTTCATTAATAAGGTAATTATTGCATCATCATTATGTCATAAATAAATTTAATTATTTAATGTCTAAAAATTATAAATAAAATAAAATTATGTAGGAAATTTTTTTATCTTTCTTATTATTATTTATAGTCGAATTTATCTTATGTATAACCCTATATTAAAAACGGTTTTGTTATTAAACTTTGAATTTGACACTTTTAACTCTTCTTTAAATAAAATAATAATAAATGTCGTAATATAATCAAAGTAGACAAAAAGGATCATATTTTATTCCTAAGGTTGATTTTGGCCAAAATAAACTTATCCAATATAATTAAGACATGAGTTAGGGTAATTATAATATCATTTTTACCTTTAATTACCCTATTTACTTTTAACCGTGGTAAATAAAAGTCCAAAGTTTCTATTCACCAAAAATTATTTTCATCTTATTGAACCAAATTTTACTTACTAATGTCAACCATGTCTCTAGGATTTTTGAAATTCAATTCACATAAGTGGTAAAATTATGTTTTATGCAAATTTTCAAATACGCTTAGAAGGTGGGTAAAAGGTGGTAAAAAATTCAATAAAATTTTATATATCTAATATTATTTAAAAATGAATCTAATGAATTACATTGAAAATATGTAGGTATTGTGTATCTATTTTTACCTAAAATAAATTTAAATAAAATAACTAATTATTTAAATAAAAAGTCGGTTTTAAATAACAATGCATTATTTTTCACTATTCATCAAAAATTGAAAGTTTTTCGAAAAATACCAAAAATTCACCCTAATCTAATTTTGTTATTATGAATCCAAAAATGAAGTAAATTTTGAAAAATAAAATTTATAAAATTTCAAAAAGTGGGTATTACTGTTCATAATGACTAGTTTGATTGGTCGTGGTGTGTTATAACTCGAAGTTGCATATAGCGCAAGCTATTGTATTATTCAAAGAGAAGCGTACCATGGAAGCTTAGGGAGTCAAATTATTCACTCCTTAAAATAATTTCATCCTCAAAATTTCTATAATATTACTGCATAAAAAGATTCGGGTGGTTCTTCATCATAAGTTCCTCGGGTTCCGACGTTGCCTCTTCCATCTTATGGTTTCTCCATATAACTTTAACCAAACGAGTCATCCGGTTTCTCAACACTTGTTCTCTGGTATCAAGAATTATGATAGGCTCTTCGCAATAAGATAGGTTGGGTTCTAGTTCTATTTCTTCATAGGTGAGTACATGCATTGGGTCATACATGTATTTTCTCAATAGTGATACGTGGTACACATCATGAACTTTGGAGAGGCTTGGAAACATTTCTAAACGATAAGCTACAACTCCAATTCATTCTAGAATTTCGAAAGGTCCGATGTACCTAGGACTTAATTTTACCTTCTTATCGAATCGTATAACACCCTTTTATGAAGATACCTTCAAGAAAACATAATCTCCTACTTGAAATTCCAAATCTTTCTTTCGGTTATCAGAATATCTCTTTTTCATACTTTGAGCTACTTTGATGTGGGTTTGGATAAAATTCAACTTTCCCATTATTTACTTAATTAGTTCTGGGCCTAATAGTTTTCTTTCTCCAACATCATCCCAACAAGTTGGTGTGCAACATCTCTTTCCATATAATGATTCATATGGTGCCATCTGAATACTTGAATGGAAGCTATTGTTATAGGAAAATTCTACCAGAGGTAATTATTGATCCCACATACCTTGAAAATCAAGTGAGAAAGATCTCAACATGTCTTCTAAGGTTTTAATAGTCTGTTCTGATTGTCCATTAGTTTGCGGGTGGTAGGTAGTGCTCAAAAGAAAGTTCAGTAACTAGGGTCTTCTGAATACTTTTCTAGAATCTTGATGTAAAACGGGGATCAAAATCAGAAAAAATCGATAGGGGTACTACATGAATTCTTAAAACTTCATTAATATATAGTCTTTCTAAATGTTCAAGTGGTAAGTCTTTTCTTATAGCAAGAAAATGTTCTGACTTAGTAAAAAGATAAAAAGTGACCCATATTGCATCATTCCTTCTAGGAGTCTTTGGTATCCCTATGACAAAGTCCATCATAATATCATCCCATTTCCACTTAGGTTTGGGAATAGGTTGCATGACTCCTCTAGGATGTTGTCTTCCATCCTTCACCTATTGACAAACCATACATCTTCACACATAATCAGAAATCAATATCTTCATGTTGTCCCACCAAAAATGTTCCTTTAAATATCTATACATCTTAGTGCTACCAGGGTGTTTAGAGAAATTAGAGCTATGAGCATCATCCAAAAATTCCCTTTTTAGATCAGGTATGTTAGGAAAACAAAGTCTCTTCCCAAATTTAATAATTCCATCTTCATATACGAATTCAATCAATCCCCCATCGTTCATAGCTTTAATTTTCTTTTGAAACTCCTCATCATCAGTCTGAGAACTTTTTATCCTTTCTATTAAAGATGGATTGGAAACCATTTGAAAAAGTATTGATGTTTCACCTTCCATGATTATTCCCATATCCATCTTTACTAGATCCATGAACACAGAATCCCTTTCTACTCTCATCTTGTTCAGAACTCCATGATCCTTTCTGCTCAAATCATCTGCCACCTTATTTGCCTACCTCGAGTGGTAGTGTATAGTACAATCATAATCTTTGAGTAGTTCAAGCCATCATCTTTGCCTCATACTGAGTTCTTTTTGTGAGAAAATATACTTCAAACTCCTATGATCGGTATATATCTCACATTTTTCACCATATAGATAGTGTCACCATATCTTCAAAGAAAATATTACAGTTTCTAGCTCAAGATCATGAGTAGGATAGTTTTTTTCATAAATTTTTAGCTGTCATGATGCATAGGCAATAACCCTATCATTTAGTATAAGGACAAAAGTAAGTCCTTTCTTTGAAGCATCATTATAAATAACAAACCCATCATTCCCCGATGGTAGAGTTAAGATAAGATCATTGACTAATCATCTCTTCAGTTATTAAAAACATTCTTCACACTATTTTTTACAAACAAATTTAACCCCTTTACATGTGAGCTTGGTTAATGGGTTAGCCAATTGGGAAAAATTCTGGATGAAACATCGATAATAAACTTCTAGACCAATAAAACTACATACCTCAATTATAATCATCGGTGCTAGCCATTCTTGTATTGATCTTGTATTAGAAGGATTAACAGAGATTCCATCCTTAGAGACAATATGGCCAAGAAAAGAAATCTCCTGAATCCAGAATTCACACTTGCTAAACATCCCATATAATTCATTTCTTCTAAGAGTCTTTACAATTGTACATAAGTGATTTTCATAATCTTAATAGATTTTAGAGTAAACTAAGATATCATCAATAAATACCACTACAAAGTCATAAAAATATTCCTTGAAAACTCTATTCATTAGATCCATGAAGATAGAGGGTGCATTAGTCAGTCCAAAAGGAATTACTGCAAACTCGTAATGCCCATACCTAGTACAAAATGTTGTCTTCAGGATGTCTTCCTTATTCACACATAACTGATGATATCTAGATTGAAGGTCAATCTTTGGAAAATATTGAGATCTGTGAATTTGGTAGAATAAATCATCAAAGCGAGGTAGGGGATACTTGTTCTTTACTGTTATAGTATTGATCTCCCTGTAGTCAATACACAACCTCATAGATACATATTTCTTCTTAAAAAAAAGAATAGGGGATCCCCATGGAGAACCTCTAGGGTGAATAAATCCTTTATTACTCAATTAATCTTGTTGTTTCTTTAGTTCCACCAATTCCATAGTGGCTATTCTATTAGTGGTCTTTGATATGGGCCTTGAACCAGGAATTAAATCAATGGAAAACTCAATTTCTCATTCTAGAGGATGTCCAGGTAAATCCTCTAGAAATAAATAAACATCTTCTTTCGCAATTGGTACATCCTCTATTTGAACATTCCTTTCTTCACCAATAGTTATTCCATTCTCTTCCTCCCCAATAATTAAATTTAGGAGAGCTACTGGGCATGGATCTAGATAAGAATTAGATGGTGACGTTTCTACTCTAAAGATAAGGTACTCCTTATCATCATCAAATATTGTAACCGCCTTCTTATTACAATAAAGTTTCACATCATGGTCTAAAATCCAATCCATACTGAGGATTATATCAAATTCAATCATGGGTATGATGATGAGACCAGTAGATAAAGTATGTTTATATTCCCTAATGGGAACCGATTCACAAAACTTTGTTGCAATGATACTTACCATAGGAGTTTTGACTGACAACTCCCTTGTTAAATCAAATTGGAAATACCCAATTTTCTTAGCAAACTGGGAAGATATGAAACAATGGGATGATTCGGAATCAAATAAATCATTGGATAAACTTGAGTAAACCATTAAATTACCTTCCACCACGTCATTTGGAGCTTCAACCTCTGCAGTAGTGATTGCATAAGCTTGTCCTTGCTCCCTTGGACTTTTCTAAGATAAGTTTCCTTGGTGCTTAGGAAAATCATTTGCATAATGCCCCATTTCTCTACAATTGTAGCATTCAACATTGACATCCTATTTCTTTCCCTTGCAATCACGAGTTTGGTGACCTTTTTCACCACACTTGTAACAGACTCCCATTACATTTAGTAAAGTATTGCGGTGTTTATTCCCACATTTACCGCAGGATGGAAATTCAAAATTTCCCTTATTTCCCTTATTTCCATTTCCAGAGTTTTCAACAGATCTCTTCTTATATTTCTTTTCTTTAAAGTCATAAGACTTAAATAATTCCTTTTCTTTATTGATAGCACATGAGACAATATCTTAGTACGATGATACAGATTGTGAGACTAATGGTCGATGGAGAAATGGTTTTAACCCATCAAAGAATCGATCAATATTACTCCTTTGGTTACATATATAATATGTGGCATACTTTGCTAACCTTGTAAAGTTAGCCTCATACTTCACGACATTCTCATCCTCCTTCTTCCTCAGACTCAGAAATTATCTTCACATATCTGCTCGATGGTCACGAGGAAAGTATTTTTTTAAGAAAAGTTCTTTAAACTCCCTCTATTCCATATTTGATACTTATTCATCATCCTTTGTGTTTTTAATTAATGACCACCATTGATCTGCATCTACCGTGAGGTAATAAACTACCATGAAAACTTTTTCCCTTTCGCTACTCCCCAAAACACGACATATTTTCTCTAAGGAACTTATCCATTTCTCAGTTACAAATGGATTTTTAGTCCCATTGAATGTTTGTGGTTGTTTCCTCATGAATAAGTCTAACATTGATCATCCACATTGTGGATCAGGGTGCTCCATATGGTAAGGTTTTTATTCATAACTTGAGTGAGTTTTCACAGTATGGTTATAAGTTGTTTAGCATCAGTTGCATTACCAGCTTTACTATAATTATCTTGAGTAGGATGGAAATACCTACATGGATTACATGCGTTGATACCGGTTCCATTCCTTCAACTAGGCGGCATTTATAAACAATGTCATACACTATATTAGTTTATAAATCACAATACATAATTCCAAACTTGTAAAACACTTAACATAAATTGAACAGTTTATGGATATAATCCATAATCATAAAATTGTTTTCTTTGAGGAGGTAAATAGTCATAAATCCTTCATAATGGTTTCTAAAGAAAATGTGAATTATCCTAAGCATATCCCTCGGGAGTGTTGTAACCAAGAGTGCAACAAGGCCCGTTGTCGTATAACAAGATACCCCAGGTCAAGCCTGAAACTCCTTGTCGAGGTTTTCACTCCAAGGTACATCTATTCTAGAGCTGCCTCTACCCACTCATATCCAGACATGGATGTATTTCTTGGAAAATACACAAAATCTCTTCATTATCAAAATTCTAGGAAGTTCTTCTATACTAATCCTCAAAGTCTATCTTAGGGTAATGTTATCTAATCAGAGTTTTTATAAATATAGTTTCCAAGGTTTTTACTAAACTTCCTTTGATACCAACTATTACCCCCCGACCCCAGTTACCTAGAGTCGGTACATTATTATATAAAATTGGCATGTTACAAGGAATCATGTCCTAAAATACCGATCCATTTAGTAGCCTTGGAAATACTAGATACATAAATAAGTTTTACATTACATCATGAAATAAAAACAACAAAATTGTATCCCCTTTGAAAACTATTATATCCCTTAGACTATTCTTGAAAGTTAATCATAATATACTTCTTCGCATCTGGGGAAAACGAAAACATAAGAAAGGGGTGAGATTAGATGCTCATTAAGGATAACAATATAACAGAAACTATCATAAATAAGCATAAACATTTAAGGCAATGTATAAGAATAAAACAGAGTACTTTTAAACATAAGCTTCAGCATAATATGGAAACTATAAATCAAATAATACAATTTACTTATTCACATGGATATTATAGTAGTTGAATAATCACATGCAATACCAATAGCCAATTTCATAATGATGGAATGCATAATGACGGACATCATAACCACATAGTCAAGGCCTCGTTCCAAGACTACAAATAAGATTTTGTCAAGGCCTTGTGCCAATAAACTAGTTTGTCTCTTGAGACCTACCAATGCATCAAGGAGCTATAGCAGGCTCCACCCGTCACTTACTAAGTCCAATGCATTCCTCATATGAAAAGGGTGAAACATAACATAAACATTCATATTAAAACTAGAATATGAAATGTTAATACTTTAACCATAAACCATGAATGGTATAAAAATATCACATCCATAGTCAAACATATCATAACTCATTCAATACAATATAGAATATTTTATTATAATAAATCAACTTCAAAAAAGTGTAAAATCCATCAAAGGATGTTGATATAGATGAAATCAAAACTATTTGAGAGAAATATCTATTTCTATTTTGAAATCATTTAAAAGTCCCATAATTATAAAAGAAAATAATTATTTTGAAAATATTATTATAATCTTGTAATGGAAGATTCTAAGGTGATATAATGGTGGAAAATAGTTTTACTTGCTGTATAAGTTAAAAGAAACATTCTTTCCTTAATTTTGTCGAAAAGGTCGTAAAGGACCTTGTTTGGAAAATGAAGGAAATATTCCTTTATAAAATTTTTATAGAAATTAAATCAAGTGTATAAATGACTTTAACCCATATTCTAGGAAATAGTAAGAGTGTTTTTAAATACATTTCTAAGAAACACAGATGTGGATGATAAAGAGGTCCCAGTAGATACTCATGTATAAACAAAATCGGATAATGAAGAGATTGTAGAATTAACCCTTACCTTGAACTTTTACTTGATAGAGGGTATGTTAACCTCATTTATAATAGATAAATCATTGTTATTAAACTATAAAAGAACCACATACATAAATATGATATCATATATGATCTTCTAATATTGCTTTGTTAAAAATATTTCAGTAATATCACCGTTTCAGGTGTTACCTGATTAGTTTTCCTTTATATGATTGGCTCTGTAATACATGTTTGTTATGGATAGGATGTATTTTATTCATATACTGAATGATATTAAGTTCCTAAACATTATTTTTAATCATAAAATGAAAATTATTCTTGAATGGTTATGATGGGGAATGAATTTTATCACATTCGTGGAGACAGTAATCCGTACGTACACACGAGCGACAATATCAATCTATTGATGGAGAAATCATATGTAATTAGATGGTATATAATATATACAGAATAATTAACATGTTATATTTATTATTTACATTATTTATACTCATTATTATATCCATCCAAACAATGATGTGTTTGAATAACAAACTACAACACGATGTGGAGATGGTAAGCCGTACGTACACACGTATGATGAATTGTCATTCATAGGATGGATAGAATAATGAATATGGTTTTAACATATTTATAATAAAATCACAATATTTATAAGTTACTGGAGTTATTATTTTGGTATGGAAACAACAAATAAGGAGGAAGTGGAAGAAGAAAAGAACTTTGAAAGAGGTGGTGAAATTATTACCTCTTCTTCGGGTGTTTCCTTTTGTGTTGACCAAAAGGGATCCTTAGGTTGGATTTATGATCAAAGTAAGGCCTCTAGGTCGAAGTGATAGTATTTGGGAGGATATTTGAGTAGTTTTTGTTCGAGCCAAATGGATTTTGAGGTGTGATTTTTAGAGAAGGGAGAGTACCCTTTTATAAGAGAGGTGAGGGTCACTTTAGGAAAATCTTGAAATATTATTTTATTATATAGTCATATTCAGTTTATAATGGATACAAAAAGATTAATTTCTAGAATAAGGTGGGTATGGGTCAAAAAAACTCAACCAATATATTTTAGATAGGTTTAGGTCACCATATTAACCTTATCTTTTAGATTTAAGACTTAGTTAAATAGTTTAACTTTTACCATGTATTCTTGTATTATTATAATAAATGGTTAATAAACTTACTATAAAAATCCAAGAGAACCCCAAGTGGTTAATTATTGATATATATAACCTTATCTAAGTCCTTTTTCAGAACCTTAGGTTTTTAATAATATTATATCAATTAATAATATAGTATTTGTTTTAAAAACCCATTTATGTCAATTTTGACACTATTTGGTATTTTGTTTTTGTGAAAATCATAAAAACTTTATCAATTAGAAAAAAGTTTATTTAATAAACCATAACATATCAAATTATCCTAAAAAATTATTTTAATTAATCAAAATTATCAATTTACATTTATTTGTATATTTATAATATCAATTATTTTAATCTCTCATTAATAAGGTAATTACTACATCATCATTGTGTCATAAATAAATTTAATTATTTAATTTCTAAAAATTATAAATAAAATACCATTATGTATTAAATCTTTTTATCTTTCTAATTAATGTTTATAGTTTAATTTATCTCATGTATAACCCTATATTAAAAATGTTTTAGTTATTAAACTTTTAATTTAACACTTTTAGCTCTTCTTTAAATAAAATAATAATAAATGTCCTAATCTATTCCATACGGACCAAAAGGATCATATTTTATTCCTAATGCTGATTTTGGTTGAAATTAACTTATCCAATAGAATTAGGACATGTTTTAGGGTAATTATAATTCATTTTTATCTTTAATTACCCTATTTACTTTTAACTATGGTAAATAAAAGTCAAAAGTTACTATTCAAAAAAAATTATTTTCATCTTATTGAACCAAATTTTTCTTACTGATTTCAACCGTGTCTCTCAGATTTTTGAAATTCAATTCACAGAAGTGGTAAAATTATGTTTTATGCAAATTTGAAAATGCGCCTAGAAGGTGGGTAAAAGACGGTAAAAAGTTCAATAAAATTACATATATATAATATTATTATAAAATGATCCAATGAATTAAATTGAACATATGTAGGTATTATGTATCTATTTTTACCTAAAAAATTTAAATAAAATAACTAATTATTTAAATAAGAAGTCGGTTTTAAACAATAACGTAGTGTTTTTTTACTTTTCATCAAAAATTCAAAGTTTTTAGAAAAATACCAAAAATTCACCCTAAGATAATTTTGATATTATGAATCAAAAAATGAAGTCCATTTTTAAAAATAAAATTTATAAAATTTTAAAAAGTGGGTATTACTATTCATAACGGCTAGTTTGATTAGTCGTGGTGTGTTAGAACTCGAAGTTACGTACATCACAAGCTATTGTACTATTCAAAGAGAAGCGTACTATGGAAGATTGGGGTGTTACAATCATGACTAAAACTAAGTGTGCGTCGATTCTCTACTTATTGGGTTAATCTACATTGAGTTTTTTTGATACCCCATGTCCTTGGGTATGATACTCATCTATGTATCATATCTCTACAGACCTTCATCATGTACTTGTAATGGAGAGACCCTATGAGAATTACCTCTCAAATGGATGTCATCAGTGTTATTAGACACAAGAGTGTGTTCTATTGGATGAGTTCTATGTGGCGAGATGGAATCCTAGGTGGGCTATTATGGTTGTGACTTACCTTTGAGACTTTGTTTCTTTATTGAGTAGATATTGATATTCTTGTTATAAGTTCTATAGAAATTTACTTATATAGAGTTGAATTTATTTACTTTGTTTTATGCTTCATGGAATCATGGTACCCTACTGATAATTGGTATACTGACCCCCACATAGGCATTTCCCACGCATGTCAGTATTGTGCAGATGATTGACTTTTGGACAAATTCCTATGATGAATAGGAATAAAAAGTAATTAGTGAGAACAAATAGACATAGGTGTGTTCCCATAGCACCTTGACAGCAATTACCAGTGTTAATTTGAGGATAGAATTGTTTTTAAACTCTTTGTGGTGGGTTTTTATTTGGCCATATTTACTTTCCATTACTTCCGGTCATACTTTGGTTGTGGGATTAGATGTATCCATGCATAGTTGTTCAGTTGTTTTTATATTTCAACATTGTGTGGGATTAGAGATGTTTGTTTGTGTACATGTACTTAGACTAAGGCCTCCCATATTAGGGACATGCCTACTCGACACTAGTCACCTACACTTGTCGAATTGGAGGTGGGATCAGGGTGTCACACCACATGCCCCACTAGGATGGGTTGTGATGGAGTGGTATCAGAGTAGTTAGTTATACCATATAACTGATGTCTGTGAGATTGTTTGGGGAAAAATGTTAAGTGTTTTGAGTTATCCTTTCAGGCCAAGGTCTACAGTGTTGGTGTGGCAGCCGATGCATCCAAAAATTAGGAGTCTGATGGCCTTATTTTCAACTTTTTAGACGAGAACTCTAGTTGTAGGGAAAACAATTTCACTTGCATCATATAAGAATGAGTTGTGGTTTCCAATTCCTTATTGAGTTAGCTCTCTATATATACTCATTGATCGTTTTGCATCTTGTTTATTTGATCTTACATTCATGACGTATATCAGCTAATATTCCGCATGAAAATCATGAGGATGATCCCCTCCATGATGGGGTATTGATATAAGGACCAGTTCTAGAGATGTTACCTCTAGGTGGTGATCCAGCTATACCACCACTTGTAGAGAATCACATGGCACCCATAGTACCAGCAGATGAGGTGTGAATTTTTTTTACACATCACAAGTTTTATCAATAGAGACCCCTTAGGTTTTGTTGTGAGCTCTACCTAGAGGAAGATAAGGATTGGATTGATGTGGTGACCCAAGTTTTCAATCTATTTACGACACTAGTAGATCATATGGTGGTCCTAGCGTACATCCTTCTTCATGTATATATAGGATGATGTTGGGATTTACTGACCTAATCTTATGATGCGATGACTCTACCGTGGTAAGAGTTTGATTTCATTTTTTAGAGAGGAGTATTCTCCTTCTATGTTAGGGGATATACATATTCAGGATATTCTATAGCTCCAGCAGGTTAGCATGACAATAGTGGAGTATTAATCAAGGTTTACCAACCGATATTGGTACATGATGGATATGGTTGATGAGCAGTTCTTCAGGGCATAGACCTTTGAGAAAGGAATTCATAAAGACATCTAGGTATGTGTTATCTGTCTATGAATTAATTCATATACCGGGGTTCTAGATTGAGATTTGGTGGTTGAAAGTTTCATGGAAGAGTAGATAAAACCAGTGGTTGTCGATAGTGAGAAACGAGTAGAAACCTATACAGTAGGGAGTCAATATCAGTCTCAGGGACCTAGATGTGTCATACATTTCCGGAGGAGGTCCCGCAATGGAAGGTCTGTGGTTCAAGGATCACAATGTGAGTCTAGTCAGCCCAAATAAAGGTGGTTCTACTCATGTGACGATAGGGGACATCTTGGTTGAGATTATTTGACCCACAATATAACTGGTAGAGAGACCATGAATTGGAAGCTGAGGCATATGCATCGATAGGAGAAGATATGTCCATAGGGAGGTGGGTGCAATATAGGAGTTGGAAGACCAGTATGAGGTGGTAGATGATTTTACTTTTTACCACCACCACCCATGTGGTCCATGCCAATATTAGGGGGGTGGAGGAAAGGGGTGAGGAATTATGCATGTAGTTGAATCTTACATAGCAGATGATATTGGAATGATTCGAGGTATGATATATGTTTTTTCTACCGTATCTGCAATACTGATAGACATAGGTGCTATTCATTCCTTTTTTTTCCACATATCTTTTTTGAAACATAGAGATTCTGGTTGAACCCTTGACTCAACCCTTTCACATAGAGACTCCTACTAGAGATGAATAAGCGATACTATACTTATGCTGACAGTGTGACTTCACTCATGTATGTGAAAGTTTTTGTTGAGATCTCTTTGTAGAAGTAGTGAGGAATTATGATGTCATATATGGTATGTAATGGATATCCATAGTTCATTCCTAGATAGTTAGTTTCTGGTAGAGTATGAGTTGTGTCCCCAGTGACGAAACTGGGTTCTCCTTTTTTGGTAAAAAGGAAACCCATGTGGCATGGGATGGACTCATTCATAAGAGGGTGAAACTAATTTTTCATCAGTTTTATAGTCTGACCCTTTGTGTAGTTGATGTTATGAGTTTCTAGTTTACTTTAGTGGTGGAAGAGTATGAGGACGCATTCTATAAGGATGTTAAAAGTTTACCTCCCCACAAAAAGATAGTAATATTAATTAATATACACCATGGGATAAGACTGATATCTACTCTAGCATATCAGATGGCTCCCGCAGATCATTGTAAGCTAAGGGTGCAATTGGAGGACTTGTAGAGGAGGGAATTTGTTATAACTAGTGTTTCACCCTGGTCAACCCCAGTTTTTTTCGCAAAGAATGTGGACACGAGCTTTAGGTTATGTGTGGACTATCATCACTTGAATCAGGTGGCTGTGAAGAACAATTATCCACTACTAAGGATCGATGAGATATTTGATCAGTTGATAGGGGAACGATGGTTCTCTAAAGTTGACCTCAGGTCAAGCTATCACTAGTTGCAAGCACAGGACGATGATATAACAAAAATGACATTCATATGTCTCTACATTCACAATAAGTACTTAGTGATTCCCTTTTTCATGATGAATTCCACTACTGCAAATATGACCTTTATCAGTGCTAGAAAAGCGCATTAACAGCGCTAGAGAAGCGCTGTTAATTGGGGAAAAGATGGAGGGGGGTCCCTTTTATCAACACTTTGAAAAGAATTAATAAAAGGGTCCTTTATCAGCTCTTTTTTAGTGGTGATAAAAGTTAAAAAAACATTAAAAAAAAAATAAAAAAATATTTTTGAAAGTCGGGGAGGGGCTTCAACAGTGCTAGAAGCCCCCACCCACCTCACCCCCTTTAACAACGCCCCACCCCCACTCTATCCCACACGCCCCACCCACCTCACCCCCTTTAATAGCACCCCACCCCCTTTATCAGTTCTAGGAATTATACCCACCCATGCACGTGACCTGCCTCCCCCAAGTTTCAAACTCAGGACCTGTTGTATGTGCGCCTAAGCCTTTACCACTCCACCACATTGCTTTGATCTTAATTTATTAATATATCTATTTATATGTATATATATAGTTATATTTATTCATATATATATATATATTAATACACACACATATATATATATATAGTTATATTAATATATATATCTGTATATTAATATATATATAGTTATATTTATATATTAATATATTTATTAATATATTAATATATATTTATAAGATCAGTTTTAAATACATTTATATAATATTATTTTTTGTATGTGTTTATAAATAAATAAATACATTTATACAATACACACACACATATTATATGTGTAATTGTAAGTATAATTATACCTATTTATATATATTTACAAATATTATATATTAATATGTATATACATATGTTTAGAATATATAGATAATATATATCAGTTTGACAATACAGACACACACAAATACAGACACACATACACAAACACATCATATAGGTATATAAATATAAATATATTTGTATTTTAAATAAAACAGATATTAATCTTTTATTTAGATAAGCCTTATATATTGAGAAATATACTTTATATATAAATATGATTAATTATTTATTTATAAAATTAAATTTTTATGGGTGAATATATAATAAATAAGTATATATTATTATATAATTTATTATAAGTAACATTAAATTGTTAAAAAAGATAAAATTTCAAAGCCACAATATCAATATAAATGTAAACCCTTGGAATAAATTCATTCCCGAGTGAAAAAGGTAAAAACGACTCCCTAAAATGAGGCTTAAATTCCATCGAATGTTAAAAATTTTGGCTATACTGACTAAAAACTCAGTTTTGGAGGCCTTTTGGGCCTTTTTGGACTCAAAAAATGTGACAAAAGGTTCCCTTGGGTGATAGTGTGTAGAGCTCGTCGCAGGCATCTATTTGATATGTTGTAGAGCTCAAATGGACACCCAAATCAAAATTTATGGCCGTTTGAAGTTTTACTTACATTTTCAACTTATTTTAGATCTTTTTTTTTATTATTTTTTTGATTTTTTTGTTTCTTCAAATTGTTATTAAATAATTATTAGTCGATGATAATTAGGAAATTATTAATTAATAATATTTTTTAAAATATTTTAAATCCATTTTCACTAAATTTCTTATATATTAAAAATAATAGTCTATTTATACTTATCTAAAACATATTTAAAAAATATATATTTTATTTATATCAATATAAATATACTTATATATCAATATATTGTTTTTCATTAAAATTTATTTTTTTTGAAATATACACTTTATCAGCGCTAGGAAAAAGCGCTGATAAAGCCCCCCCTTATCATCGCTCCTAAAAAATCCCTGATAAAGGGGGCCCCATTAACAGTGATAAAAAAATCCCTGATAAAGGGTCACTTTTAACAGCGCTGTTAAAAGTGATCCTTTATATGTGCTTTTTTTAGTGCTGATAAACACACCCCCTTTATCAGCACTTTTTTTAGTGCTAATAAAGGGCGGCACTGTGGAAAACCAATTTTGTGGTAGTTATCCCCATGAGTGCTCATGGGACTCATAAACAAGATCTATCAGCCTTTCATAGATAGGTTTGTGGTATTGTTCATTGATGATATCCTTGTGTACTCAACGTCTGAGGATAATTTCTCAATGAACATGAGGATGGTTATGGGAATACTCCAAGAGAACCAATTTTTTTGAATTCTCTCAAAATTTTAGTTCTAGATATAGGCGACCCACATGATGGGACACGTTATATTAGAAGATGGAGTAGGAGTGGACCCAACCAAGGTCTAGGAAATGTTATGTCACGACCCACCTTCACCAAGATGAGGGAAGGGAAAAAAAACTTATAGACCCTTCTGTCTTCAAGTTAAAGAAGAGATAACAACCCATGAGTCCTGCCTTCAATAGGACCTAGAGTAGATACTAGCACTAAGGGTATAAAATATCATGTAATATAGAATGCATTACCCTTTTTATAGAACAAGATCGGGAGATAAGATGGTAAATCCCAAACAACTCAAAAAACTGAAAGGAAAAGTAAATCCAAAAATCCATTCCCAAATGAATATTCAAAATAAACTAATACAGGGTACAAGAAAACTCCAAAGGAAATTACCAAAAGAAAGAAAAGCAGCAATGATGACTATCCCAATGTTCAAGCTAGTAAGGTCCAGAATGATCCTCAAATTCCTCATAGAAACCTGAAAGTAGTTTAATGTACATAGGGTGAATATATAGGTATACTCAATATGGAAACCAAAAGATCTCATGCACAAGTGGGGATTCATTATAATTCCCCTTGAGAATGTAGAGGTAACCAAAACACCTAGCAAGGAAACTATCCACCCAGCTTCACCAAGGATCACTCCCCAAATAACGCAAGTCATGTAAAGTAATAGTAATAATACATCGATATTTGGGTACCCTGCACCACTTTCCCACTGGTTATTTAGGACATCCTATACGTCAGACCTCCCCCATAGGTTCCCACTGCAGTCCCACGATCTCCCTAACAACAACCCCATGGGCTACCACAACCACACATCCTTCCCGCAGAAACCTGGGCCACCACAACCACACATCTTTCCTATAAAAACCTAGCCCACCACAACCACACACAACCACACACAACCACACCCACAGACACCTGGTCCACAAAAACCACCTCCACACCCAAATACACCTGGTCTAGAACAACCACTACCATTCCCATAGAAGCCTAGGCTAGAAAAACCATTGCCACACCCGAAGACACCTGAGCCTCATCCCGAAGACACTTGGGAAACAAACCTACCTGCAAACACCTGAGATAACTCACCACAACAAACCACACACAAAGAGTATTAGGCTATAATGAACCTTAGGCCATCATAGCCTACCCAAAGAGTATTGGGATACCTGGGATAGGGAGAAGAAAGGAGCTAAAAACCATCCACTCATAAGAATGTTGGAAAAAACACCACCCCCCATGAAATGGGGGTGTTCAGCATGAAGTGATCAACATGGGTGTGGTGCATATAAGAAACACAATAACTAAATATTATACATATATGTAATAAAGTACTCATCCCAACCAAGGGTTCTAAAATAGACAACCAACTCATACAAAACCACTCTCGTTGCTATCCCTATATGCATAAATACACAAAAACTAAAAATAGATCACAAACCATTTCTATAAAACAATCCCCCATTGTACCCATTTATGTTCAAGTGATTCTATTTAAAACATTCCTCCACTACTGGGAAATTAAGAGTAATAACCACAAGCCAAAACAACAAATGAAGGTAAAACAACCAAGTGACATTTAATCATTCACACCCGGTTCTCTTGTAAAGTAACAACATCAAAAGGAATCTATGAGATACCTGGAAGTACTAGAACCAAACCAAGCCCCAACATACTAGATCCACACAACACCAGATTCAAAAACTAACAACCCCTCAACCAGAGGTTCCATCACCCCCCTACGTCACCCCACAAGGCATCAAACATAGAAATCATACATATTTCTAGAAAAGAGAAAGAAGTTTCTAGATCTAGCCAACACCATTCCTTAAGTTCCTTCTTTTAATTTGGTTAATAGGGGTGATCAAAAAGGGGTTCTCATTCATTGGGCATCCATTTAATCAACCATGTTTATGTGATTAACTAGTTTCCATGTTACAACCATTGAATCAGAAGATTATCCAGAAAAACAGAGCTTCATCAATGCACAAGAAAGGGCCACCAACAACCATAATTTTTAGTGGACATGACCCCATACAATTCAAAACATAAGAATGAAGGTAAAACATAACAACACCATCATCATTCCCACCCATTCATTCTTTAAAATTCTATTTATTATCTTTGTTAAAGTTTTTTTCATCTACGTCCCGAGGGAACATCATCATACCCACCCCGCATGATGCACAATAAAGAGAGACGAAGGAAGAACCCATACATGTATGATCAAGGATTGAATTTTTATTCCTTTCTTCAAGAACTGGGGATGTGTGACTTTCATAGGAAGAACTCCAAGGACTCTAAGGCTGAGTGGGAAAGGGTCTAGCATGGGTGCATGATTCGTTTTGGGATGAAGTATCGAGACACACTAAGAAAAACAGAAAGGAATTTGGAAGAGAGGATCTTGATGTAAGAATAGGACATATCCTAAAATCAGGGAGATGATTTCAAAGTATTTAAAAGTCTGATAATGGATCAACCACGCAGCTTGGCGGTTTCACACGTTGGGATCAATTGAGACTTAATAATTTTCCTATAAGATGGTGGAGATGATGACTGTGAGTTAATATATTTCCTTTAAACAGAGATAAACACGTAACATGGGAGAAACTGGAAAACACAGGAAGCTGGAAAATGAAGAAAGGGGTGTGACACAGTTTAAAAGTCCACACATTGTGATAAGTCAAGGGTCTCCTGACTCTTGGGGGTTTAAAACATCTTTTACGGGCCTTAAAACCATTTTTAAACCAGTTTAAAAGATGAAATAAAACATAAAAGGGATGTTACAATAAAACTGGGGAAAGATCCCCAACACCCCATGGTGGCACCATTTGGGTGCGACACTGATCAGTGAGACCGATTGGTGGCATCGATAGGTGACACCACAATGACACCCTACCACTGACACTGACGTCCTCCTGACTTACTGATGGTGTCCAAGAGACCCCAAACACTAGAATTTGGAAAAGTAATGGACCAGGAGGGTCTGATCCATTACATCAGATACCTCTCAAACTATTCTCATACTCAAGAATCAATACTAAACCCAATAAAAAGAGAGGGGTCTGAACAACCACCTTGTAAGATACCTCTCAGGGACAAACGACCCTAGAGTTGTTTGAAATATGGAATAAAACCTTGACATCTAGGGAAATCTTTCCGACATCTATCTCCTAAACAACTACATAAACACTACCACTCTTCTCCCCCAAGCACCCACACAAACATATAAAGTTCACACTATCCAAAATTATGGATTAGGGGGTCCCTTTTCCATGTCGAGATACTATCCACTTTGAGTGGCACTGACTCACCTGCATGGGTTTAATCGCATCCACCTTAATGAATCTTGATTAGGGATCAGGTCCTCCCCTCCCCACAATGAGTACTTTTCACACACATTTAGAGTACTAGGGAATAACCCTCTCATAGAAAAAAAGGTCAAGCATTATATCATAGAAATTCACAAAGAAAAAACATGATCAAAACTCAAAACAACTCTGGGTACTAGGCATGCATTTGTGCCTCCCATTCCCAGGTACTCCCCTTGAGGGCACCTGCCTCTATAACACATGAACCAATGGAATGGTCCATCCACAACTCACCTTCTCCTTATGATCCTCGATCCTCACAGGTTGCTCCATGAATATTGTATCATCCTTGATATACAACTCTCACTAGTAGAGGACATGGGAGTCATCATGTAGATACTGAAAGAGCTGATATATATGGAAGACGTTGTGGATCCTCTCCAGTGATAGTGGTAACACCGGCTGATATTCTTCCTCGCAGACTCGTCCCAACACCTCAAAAGGTCCGATGAACCTAGGAGAAAGCTTATTCTCCCTACCAAACCTCCATTGTCCACATCGAGGGGAGACCTTTAAGAAAACCTAGTCCCCAAACTCAAACTACAATGGTCTCCTCCTATGATCGACATACGACTTCTGATGGTCCTGATCCGCCTTCATCCACTCATGCACAAGATGAAACTTCTCTGTCATGCTCTGCACCACCACTAGGCCAAGAACACCTGCCTCCCCAACCTCTTCCCAACACACAGGTGAGCAACACGGTCTCCCATAAAAGGATTCAAGTGGTGCCACACCAATGGTATAGTGATAGATATTGTTGTAGGAAAACTCTAACAGAGGAAAGTGTGGTACCCATGATCCCCCGAAGTCTAGAACACATTCTCACAACATATCCTCCAATGTCTGGATGGTACTCTATGTCTGCCCATCTGTCTATAATGACCCAAATATTGACGTACATGGACATTAAATTACTTCTACAGAATACTTGATACACAACGAAAACAAACACACAAGGACCGTAATAGTTTAGTGTCTTTGGAAACTCGGAAAATAATCTTCTAATTGTGGTTAAAGATCTTCAACATCTTCCATAAAGATCTTCCCCTTTTTTTTTCTTACCTAAAAAATTTCTTCAAATCCTGGGGAAAAGAAAACATATAAAGGGTGATCTCAAATGCTAAGTAAGGGTAATCATAGAGAACATAAAACAATCCATAAACATTTGAATGCAAAAACTTGAACATAAACATCAAAATCATGAGCAACGACATAAATCTTGGAAGTACACAAGGCATAGATCATAAAGGAACATTAGTCATGATAAAATAGCATGGTAATAAAACATGTAATTGTGGCATCCATTAAGCACATGTTATGATTTCCATAGTAGCCAAGGCATTACTGCCAAGACCATCTTAGTGGACAAAGTCCCTTTCTGAATCGAGTTCACTCCTCATTTCAGTCCTATAACACTGAACCGTATTAACTTACCGTTCCAGACATGTCTATCTCATGAGATATAAATCTTTAACAAATTCATTGGAGAGAGATATAGGTCCCACCCATCTCATAATGAAATCATTCTTACTTGTTCCATAATAAAAACTTAAAACATTCATCATTACCCAAACAATAAAATGGGTTTCATAAACATCATCCCATCATCTCATAATCCATATAAAACAAATGGAAATTTCATAATAAGAAAAGTGAACCATGTAAATCATAGAGACATTAAACTTGAAACATACACATATGAAATAATGTCATCTTAGATGGACAATGGTTTTGATAAAACATTTGAAATGAATTCTTGAGGAAAACATCCTTTCTTTGTCAAAATCATTTTCCTTTCAAAAAATGCAATGCACTTTTAAAATAAAATTATTTTCTTGAAAATAGTCATAAAATCATGTAGAGTAAGCTTCACGAAAATTAGGCGTTATGAAACCGTAAAAATCCGTTGATGCCGTATAAGTTAAAAATAACATTCTCCTCGTACTTTTGTCGGAAAAGTTAAAAAAGTACCTCGTAACGTAAACAAAAGAAATATTCCTTAAATACCATGTAGTAAAAGTCAAAAATGGGTAAAAAGGACTTTAAACATACATGAATTTTTTTTATAAAATATGGACATGGATGATATAAATAACCCCAGTAAATACTTATGAATAAGCAATCTCGGATAAAAATGAGATTTGAAAAATTATCCCTTACCTTAGGTCTGATATGCTTCATACGTTTTCGAACCTCCTGTATAATGATTTAAATAATTTCATTGACTTATTAAAGAATCATATTCATTGTTATTATATCATATATGGTTCACTTATGAATTTATATTACCCGTTCTTTTGTAAGTTCCATGTCAAAGCAGCGTTTTGAGTTAAATCATTTTATTTATCGTACGTGTTTGGACTTGTTGTTCTTGATATTATTACTTATATCCTGATTTAATTAATTCCAGAATGTAAAACATGATTAATATATAATATATATTCATCATATACATATATATATGATAGATCGATGAATGGAATGAAATACACCGTTCATGGAGACGGTAGGCCGTGCGTATGCATGAACGCTGTTTTCGTTTCCTTATCGAATTGAATGGAATTAAGTAGATGAAATACATATACATATACATAAATCCAGTATCATTATTATGTCATATATTTCATTATTATTCATTATATATACTTTATAATCATTCATTAATGGTTAACATGGAGAATGAACCTCATCTCATCGTGGAGACGGTAGTCCGTATGTACGCATGAGCGATGATACCATTCCCATGATCGTGGAATTGTATTGGAGTGTATGTATACGATTTCAGAATCAATATAACTTTACAATAATAATATATAGTTATTTATTTACACCATTATACCCATCCAAGTAAGGTGGTGGTGGAAAATATATTACACAATGGCGTGGAGAGGGTATTCCGTACGTACGCACGCGCGGTGATTTCGTTTTCTATAGGATGGATAGATGGTGAAATAGTGTTGTTTCATACTTATAATAACATATAAGTATATGATTGATACTGGTGTTATTATTTCATAATGAAACAACTAAATAAGAAGAAGTAGAAGAAGAAATAAAGTTGAAAGAATCGGTAACAGACATTACCTCTTCTTTGAAGCGCCTCTTCTTAACCTCCCCTTTGGGCACTAAAGATGGTCTTTTAAGAAGTCCAGAACCTCTAGGATGTTTCTAGGGAAGTGGAGAGGAGATATTTTCAGGTGTTGGACGAGCTTGAAGGCTCAAAGTGGTGTGAGTAAGAGAGGGAGAAGGTGCCCTTTTATAAGGGAGGAGAGAGGCACCTTTGGAAAAACTAAATATATTATTTTATTATAAAGTCATATTCAGTTTTTAATAGCTCCAAATTGATTTATTTAGAAGATATAGTGGCTTTGGGTCTAAATACTCTCATACAATATAATTTGGACAAGTTTAGGTTACTATTTTAACCTTATCATTTAGATTTAACATTAAGTTAAATAATTTTACTTTTACCATGTCTTCCTGTTATCTTACACTATAAGGTTAATAAACATACTATAAAAATCCAAACGAACCCCAAGTGGTTCATTATTAATATATATAAATTTACCTAAGTCATTTGGGAGAACATTATATTTTTAGGAATAAAATAACAATTAATAATATAATATTTGTTTTAAAAACTATTATATGTCAATTTTGACACTATTTGGTAATTGATTTTTGTGAAAATCATAACAGAATTATTAGTTCGAAAAAAGTTAATTAAATCAATACTAACATGTCATATTAACCTATAAAATTATTGTAATTCATAAAAATTCTCAAATTACATTTATTTGGGTATTTATAACATTAATTATGTCAATATTCCATTAATAAGATAATTACTGCATCATCATTGTGTCATAAATAAATTATATTTTTTAATGTCTAAAAATTATAAATAAAATACCATTATTTAGGAAATATTTTTAGATTTCTAATGAATATTTATAGTCTAATTTATATTATGCATAAACCTGTTTTAAAAATGTTTTAGTTATTAAACTTTGATTTTAACGATTTTAACTATTCTTTAAATAAAATAATATTAAATGTCCTAATCTAATCCAAGTGGGCCTAAATGGTCATATTTTATTCCTAAGATTGTTTTTGGTCGAATTACACTTATCCAATAGAATTAGGACATGTGTTAGGGTAATAATAATATCATTTTTACCCGTAATTACCCTATTTACTTTTAACCGTGGTAAAAAAAGTTAAAAGTTACTATTCACCAAAAATTATTTTCATCTCATTGAACCACATTTTAGTCCTTGATATTAACCGTGTCTCTCGGATTTTTGAAATTCCACTCACAGAAGCGGTAAAATTAAGTTTTATGTGAATTTACAAATTCTCCTAGGAGGTGGGTAAAAGACGGTGAAAAGTTTAATAAAATTTTTATATATCTAAAATTATTATAAAATGACTCCAATGAATTACTTTGAACTTATATAGGTAGTATGTATCAATTTTTACCTAAAATAAATTTAAATAAAATAAATAATTATTTAAATAAAAAGTCGGTTTTTAAATAGTAACCCAGTGTTTTCACTATTCATCAAAAATTGAAAGTTTTCAGAAAAATACCAAAATTTTACCCTAGGCTAATTTCGATATTCTGAATCCAAAAATAAAGTCCATTTTGAAAGATATAGTTTATAAAATTTCAAAAAGTGGGCATTACTATTCATAACGGCTAGTTTATATAACATATCGTTGTTTAGCGAAACTCGGTATTGCGTACAACACACACTATCGTGGAAGGCCGCGATTGCGTGTAATGCAAGCCAAGTCATGGATGCATGTTGTGCACGCTCCTTTTGGTGTAGCGTAAAACACAAGACATTAATGAAATTAAAAAGAATATTTTTCATAAAATCTCGGGGTGTTACATTCTACCCCCCTTTAAATGAATTTCGCCCTCGAAATTCATCGGGGTTATAAATGGTTTACTACTCGAAAGTTTCTTTAATAGAAACCCACATTGTAAAAAGTAATACCAAAACTTGACTTTAAAAAATTAAAGTATGAAACGTAACAGTTACCCAAATTAACTAATCACTAGGTTTCCACATAGGTGAAAATATGGATATGGAAGAGAAATCTAACCATCATGTTCTGATGGAGAGTGGTAGAGAACATGGATATGAAAAATCCAAAAATCACAAAGCCATAGATTTGTGATGATCTAAGGTACCATCTGATTCATCAGATAGAAGGGCACTAGAAAAACATTTTTGGTTTTCAAGATCATTTCCCTAAAGTTGAAGAAATTGGATTTAGAAGAAATACTTTCTTGATTTTTGGTACAGTCTCACCGTTGGTTGTTTCTTGGACAATTTCCACTTCATCTCTTAGAGAAATGAAGTTGAATTTGTCATTCGTGGAGTGTTAGCAGATCATGTGATAGAATTATGGGTCATTCCATCTATCTCAAATAAAAGGTTAGTAAAAGTTATCAAAAATACATAATTCCATCTATAGTGAGATTAATCATATATGGTTCCTAAAATGGACTTATACTTCTTATATCATACTGCTTAATATAATAGAATTGGTTTCTACTAAATAGGGACTTCCTGTAGGCCAGTGGTAGGCGATAAAGGCCTGTTGCACTTCAGTTGTGGGTTCGATTCCCACAGCCTTGTCCGACGCGACGGGTTGTCGCTCGTTCTGCAGGTTGTCCTTTTTCTAAAACTATATTATTATAACTTTCCATCAATAATATCGAAAAATTCCTATCCTTAATCTAACTTATGTCCAACATAATCCATTCCAATCTTTAGGTTTGTCCAAAATACTGCTTTCCAATCTCATATTATAGTGAAAACGATTACCAGAGAGTTCATATAACAAGCATGTTAATACCAATGTTGATCCCCATATATCATAAGATATGTCTTGTTGGTCACATTACAAACATTCAAAGGCCTTAATCATGTATTATCTTGAAAAATTAATACCCATTTAACCTTAGTGAAAACACGAGTGCTGTCAAAAGTTAACTCTTTCCACATACCAAAATCCCAAAATTCTGTATACTCAAACCATGATATCACTTAGTCCTTATAACAATCATGAGCTCATGAATACTATCAAACAATTTATTTTCTCCTTATCCCTTCATTATGCGCATATCATCTGCTTTCCAAAATATTTGAATCACTTTTCATGGTTACCGGTACCATATTCTTATAGAAAACCACAATGGACCAATACACAGATATTTCAAAATTCCACGATACTATAAATGAGATTTCAGGATACTATTTTGAAATCCCATTACATAAACACTTAATAATTACACAATATCATTGTCATACTCGACATCAAAAATAGTGATCACATGTGACTTCCCTTTATCCTTTTCCTTAAGAGGTTTCTCATGTTGATCATCATTAACCCTTGTATTAGGGCATTGATTAGAATAATGCCCCATTTCCTTGCACTTTAAGCATTGAAGTGTTGGTGGTGCGTTCTCTGTAGTCTTTTCTTTATTCACATCATTAGCAACCCTTTTTCCATTACTTCGACACTTAGCTGCTCAATGACATTCTTTTCCACACTAAAAACATTTTCTAGTCCCTTTAAGACAATCTCCACCATGCTTCTTTCCACACTTTGAGCATAAAGAAACATTCATCTTCTTTTCACCATTATTCTGAGATTTATCCTTGAACTCTATCTTTCGTTTCTTGTCAAAACCATGATATGAATATGTTACACCAACTTCCAGTTCTACCTTGATAGCACAACGCACAATTTCTTCATAGCTACTGAAGTCTCTTATAGCTAATACCCTTCAAAGACTTGGTTTTAAACCACTGAAAAATCGATCAACTTTACTCTTAGGTTGGATGATAATGCCAGATGTATACCTTGCAAGTCTTGTAAAATTCGCTTCGTATATACCAACAGATTCATCATCCTTCTGCTTAAGCTCAAGAAACTCCTTTTCCATCTTTGTTAGAAGAATACGAGTGAAGTACTTATTGAAAAATAAGTTCTTGAACTTGTCCCATTCCATGGATTCAATTTCATCTCTTGGCCTCGTATTCTTGATAAGATTCCACCATTGATCAACTTCACCTTCCAAACGATATACTGCTAAGATGAATTTATCATGTTCAGAACATTGAAGAACTGAAAATATCTTTTCGGTTGTACTGATACATTGTTCATCCACTAATGGATCAGAAGACCCGCTGAATGAAGGTGGTCGCTGCCTCATGAAGGATTCAACATAATGTTGCTCCTTTCTCTGCTCATTTGGAAGTCCAGAATGATTCATAGCTTGTGTAAGTATAGAAATAAGATTGTGCACTCCATCTCCCATAACATTGGTTTGTTCAGGAGGACAATCATTGCATCTTCCACTACATTGATCATCACAGTTTCTTCGGGTTCCAACCATCGTCTAAAACCCAAAAAGAATAGCGTGAGGAAAACATCATGATAGGGAAAATAACATAATAAAGGGGGAGTACCTTCCATATCTAACATCCTAGGTTTAATTCTAATATTGTTACCATAATTCTAGGACTATTACCTATACTTATACTTATTGTTAGGGACATCCCTAGACATACCTTAGAAATATCTCTAGGGATCTCACTAAAGTTCTCGCATCCTAGTTTCCAAAGGTTGACTAAACCATTCCTCTGATACCAACTGTAGAGACCCAAAGCTTGAAGTACAAGGACATTACATTACTTTTTCGGAATACTTGATACACAACGAAAACAAACACACAAGGACCGTAATAGTTTAGTGTCTTTGGAAACTCAGAAAATAATATTCTAATTGTGGTGAAAGATCTTCAACATCTTCCATAAAGATCTTCCCCTTTTGTTTTCTTACCTAAAACCTTTCTTTAAATCTTGAAAAAAAAAACATATAAAGGGTGATCTCAAATTCTCAGTAAGGGAAAGCATAGAGAACATAAAACAATCCAAAAACATTTGAATGCAAAAACTTGAACATAAACATCAAAATCATGAGCAACGACATAAATCTTGGAAGTACACAAGGCATAGACCATAAAGGAACATTATTCATGATAAAATAGCATGGTAATAAAACATGTAATTGTGGCATCCATTAAGTACATGTTATGATTTCCATAGTAGCCAAGGCATTACTGCCAAGACCATCAAAGTGGACAAAGTCCCTTTCTGAATCGAGTTCACTCCTCATTTCAGTCCTATAACACTGAACTAGATTAACTTACCGTTCCATCCATGTATATCTCATGAGATATAAATCTTTACCAAATTCATTGGAGGGAGATATAGGTCCCACCCATCTCATAATGAAATCATTCTTACTTGCGCCACAAAATAAACTTAAAACATTCATCATTACCCAAAGAATAAAATGGGTTTCATAAACATCATCCCATCATCTCATAATGCATATAAAACAAATGGAAATTTCATCATAAGAAAAGTGAACCATGTAAATAATATATACATTAAACTTGAAACATAAACATATGAAATAATGTCATCTTAGATGGAAAATGGTTTTGATAAAACATTTGAAATGAATTCTTGAGGAAAATATCCTTTCTTCGTCAAAATCATTTTCTTTTCAAAAAATGCAATGCACTTTTAAAATAAAAGTATTTTGATGAAAATAGTCATAAAATCATGTAGAGTAAGATTAATGAAAATTAGTCATTATGAAACCGTAAAAATCAATTCACGCCATATAATTTAAAAATAACATTCTCCTCGTACTTTTGTCGGAAAAGTTAAAAAAGTACCTCGTAACGTAAACAAAAGAAATATTCCTTACATACCATGTAGTAAAAGTCAAAAATGGGTAAAAAGGACTTTAAACATACATGAAAAAACTTTTATAAAACATGGACATGGATGATAGAAATAACCCCAGTAAATACTTACGAATAAGCAATCTCGGATAAAAATGAGATTTACAAAATTATCCCTTACCTTAGGTCCGATATGCTTCATACGTTTTCGAACCTCCTGTATAATGATTTAAATAATGTCATTGAATTATTACAGAATCATATTCATTGTTATGATATCATATATGGTTCACTTATGACTTTATATTACCCGTTCTTTTGTAAGTTCCATGTTAAAGCAGCGTTTTGGGTTAAATCGTTTTATTTACCGTACGTGTTTGGACTTGTTGTTCTTGATATTATTACTTATATCCTGATTTAATTAATTAAAGAATGTAAAACATGATTCATATATAATATATATTCATTATATACATATATATATGATAGATCGATGAACGGAATGAAATACATCGTTCATGGAGACGGTAGGCCGTACGTACGCATGAACGCTGTTTTCATTTCCTTATCGAATTGAATGGAACTAAGTAGATGAAATATATATATATATATATATAAATAAATCCAGTATCATTATTATGTCATATATTTCATTATTATTCATTATATATACTTTATAATCATTCATTAATGGTTAACATGGAGAATGAACCTCATCGCGTCGTGGAGACGGTAGTCCGTACGTACGCACGAGCGATGATACCATTCCCATGATCGTGGAATTGTATTGGAGTGTATGTATACTGTTATAGAATAAATATCACTTTACAATAATAATATATAGTTATTTATTTACACCATTATACCCATCCAAGTAAGGTGGTGGTGGAAAATAGATTACACCACGACATGGAGACGGTATTCCGTACGTACGCACGTGCGGTGATTTCATTTTCCGTAGGATGGATAGATGGTGAAATAGGGTTGTTTCATAATTATAATAAAATATAATTATATGTTTGAAACTGATGTTATTACTTCATAATGAAACAACTAAAGAAGATAAAGTAGAAGAAGAAATAAAGTTGAAAGAATCGGTAACAGACATTACCTATTCTTTGAAGCACCTCTTCTTAACCTCCCTTTTGGGCACTAAAGTTGGTCTTTGGAGAAGTCTAGAACCTCTAGGATGTTTCTAGTGAAGTGGAGAGGAGATATTGTCAGGGTTTTTCCAAGCCTGAAGGCTCAAAGTGGTGTGCGTAAGAGAGGGAGAAGGTGCCCTTTTATAAGGGAGGAGAGGGGCACCTTTGGAAAAACTAAAAATATTATTTTATTATAAAGACATATTCAGTTTTTAATAGCTTAAAATTGATTTATTTAGAAGATATAGTGGGTTTGGGTCTAAATCCTCTCATAAAATAGAATTTGGACAAGTTTAGGTTACTATTTTAACCTTATCATTTAGATTTAACATTAAGTTAAATAATTTTACTTTTACCGTGTCTTCTTGTTTTCTTTCAATATAAGGTTAATAAAATTACTATAAAAAGTCAAACGAACCCCAAGTGGTTAATTATTAATATATATAACCTTATATAAGTCATTTGGCCGAACCTTAGATTTTTAGGAATAAAATAACAATTAATAATATAATATTTGTTTTAAAAACTATTTTATGTCAATTTTGACACTATTTGGTAATTGATTTTTGTGAAAATCATAACAGAATGATTAGTTCGAAAAAAGTTGATTAAATCAATACTAACATGTCATATTAACCTATAAAATTAGTGGAATTCATAAGAAGGCTCAAATTACATTTATTTGGGTATTTATAACATCAATTATGTCAATATTTCATTAATAAGATAATTACTGCATCATCATTGTGTCATAAATAAATTATATTTTTTAATGTCTAAAAATTATAAATAAAATACCATTATTTAGGAAATCTTTTTATATTTCTAATGAATATTTATAGTCGAATTTATATTATTTATAACCCTATTTTAAAAATGTTTTAGTTATTAAAATTTGATTTTAACTATTTTAACTATTCTGTAAATAAAATAATATTAAATGTCCTAATCTAATCCAAGTGGGCCTAAATGGTCATATTTTATTACTAAGTTTTTTTTGGTCGAATTACACTTATCCTATAGAATTAGGACATGTGTTAGGGTAATAATAATATCATTTTTACCCTTAATTACCCTATTTACTTTTAACTATGGTAAAAAAAAGTAAAAAGTTACTATTCACCAAAAATTATTTTCATCTCATTGAACCACATTTTAGTACTTGATATTAACCGTGTCTCTCGGATTTTCGAAATTCCACTCACATAAGCGGTAAAATTAAGTTTTATGTAAATTTGCAAATTCTCCTAAGAGGTGGGTAAAAGACGGTGAAAAGTTCAATAAAATTTTTATATATCTAAAATTATTATACAATGACTCCAATGAATTAATTTGACCTTATATAGGTAGTATGTATCAATTTTGACCTAAAATAAATTTAAATAAAATAAAAAATTATTTAAATAAAAAGTCGGTTTTTAACTAGTAACCCAGTGTTTTCACTATTCATCAAAAATTGAAAGTTTTCAGAAAAATACCAAAATTTCACCCGAGGATAATTTTGATATTCTGAATCCAAAAATGAATTCCATTTTAAAAGATATAATTTATAAAATTTCAAAAAGTGGGTATTACTATTCATAACGGCTAGTTTATATAACATATCGTTGTTTAGTGAAACTCGGTATTGCGTACAACAAACACTATCGTGGAAGGTCGCGATTGCGTGTAATGCAAGCCAAGTCAAGGATGCGTGTTGTGCAAGATCCTTTTGGTGTAGCATACAACACAAGACATTAATGAAATTAAAAAAAATATTTTTCATAAAATCTCGGGGTGTTACACTGTCTGAGGGTGGAAAGCAGTGCCAAGGAAACACTTGGTCCCAAAAGCATGTTTTAATCCCTTCTAGACTTGGGAAGTAAATCATGTATC
Source organism: Viscum album (assembly GCA_963277665.1). NCBI lineage: Eukaryota > Viridiplantae > Streptophyta > Magnoliopsida > Santalales > Viscaceae > Viscum > Viscum album. The sequence continues at coordinate 1,057,873,970 of OY728120.1, read as the reverse complement.
CCAATCCAAAATGATGGTTCTAGGAAATATATGTGTCCACAAAGCTTCACCCATGTACCTCTATTCTAAGGCATCCACTGCGCTCGGCTCCTTAATTGCTAAGAAGTGAGTTGATTTTTTCAAATGGTCCACCACTACCCAGATGGTATCTCAAACTCTCTCAGCTCTAGGTAGTCTTGTGACGAAATCCATTGAGATTCCATCCCACTTCCACTCAGGAAAATCTAAGGGTAGCAACAAACCACCAAGGACATGGTGTTTAGCCATCACCTGATGACACATGAGGCACTTTTCCAATAACTCTGCCACTTCCCGCTTCACTAAGGGACACCAAAACTGACCCCTCAAGTATCGGTACATCTTGGAGAGTCCTGGGTTTACTTATATGGTAGAGTTGTGGAACTTATGGAGTACTCTCTCACGCATCGTCCCTGGGACAAACAAATTCCCATGGAAAAGCATTCGATTCTTTAAATCCTCCAACCATCCTTCTGAAGCATTGCCCTAGTAAAGACGATCATGCATCACTTCAGCCACTAAGTCTCCCCACTGAGACTCCTCCACCTGCCGTACCAAGGAAGAATGCACTATCATATGAAATATATAGCCTCTACCATCCTCCACTCTCATGTCCAGATGTAAAGAAGGAAACTCATCTATTTATTTCGAAGCATCTGCTGACTCCCAAACCAAATCCTTCTGTTACTTCTTGCTCAAGGTTTCAGCCACAATATTCCCCTTTCTTGAGGTGTAGGAGATCTCTAAGTCATAATCCTAAAGAAACTCCATCCACCTTCACTGCCACAAGTTTAATTCTCACTGGGAGAAGACATACCTCAAGATATTGTGATCTGTGAAGACCACGATGCGTTCCCCAATGAGGTAATGCCACCACAACTTTAGTGCACACACAACAACTACAAGCTCCAAGTTGTGGGTGGAATAGTTACATTCATGAGGATATAACTTCCTAGACCAATAAGATATCAATCTCCACTACTGCATTATCACACACCCCAATCCTTGACCATAAGCATCATATAATACTTCAAACGTTACCCCTTACTATGGAAACCTCAGCATTGGGGCACTGACCGGCTTCCCTTCCAGACAACTAAATGATGTATGGAACTACTCACTCCATAAAAAATCCTAGTCTTTTTTAGTCAAGGCCGTCAAAGGTTCTACAACTTGAGAGAAGTCAGGTACGAAACTTCGGTAGTAACCTGCCAGTCCTAGGAAACTACAAACCTATTCTATGTTTTTGGGTGCTGCCCAAGAAACAATCGCTTTGAACTTCAATGGGTCCACCACTATTCCCTATTGGGTACACCACATGTTCAAGGAAGTGCACCTATGGTGTCCATAACTTTCACTTAGACAAATTCTCATAGAGATGGTGGTGTCAGAGGACCTCCAAAACCGTCCTTAGATGCTCGACATGATCCTCCTCTGACCTTGAGTAGATGAGAATGTCGTCGATGAACATGACCACAAAGAAATCCAGATACTCATGGAAAATAGAGTTCATGAGCCCCATGAAAAAATATGGTACATTCATAACGCCGAACATCATGACCACAAACTAAAAGTGGCCATATCTTCACTTGAAAGCAGTCTTTGAGATGTCACCCTACTTCACCCTCAAAAGGTGATATTAAGACCACAGGTCGGTCTTAGAGATCCAAACTGCCCCCTTCAACTAATCAAAAAGGTCGTCGATCCTCAGGAGGGGTTAACAATTCTTGACCATAACCTGATTTAGCCTTCGGTATTCTATGCACAGCCTGAGAACACCGTCTGCCTTCTTCACGAACAAGACTGGAGTACCCCACGGTGACATGCTTGGTTGGTTAAAAACCTTATTCATCAGGTCATTAACTTGAATCCTCAATTCTTTTATCTCAGAAGGCGCCATCCGATAGTGAGCCATCGAAATCGTATGGTCTCCAGAATGTAAGTCTATCCTGAACTCCACATCATGTCAAGGGGGTAGAGTCACAAACTCATTGGGGAATACATCTAGGAACCAACTGACAATCCCCATAACATCCACCATCTATAAATCTATTGATCCCATTGACAGCTTAACTAACAAGGAAATAAGGGGATCCACACGCTGACTGCCCTCTTGGAAACCCCGCTCACCAACGAAAGCTACATGCTGGCCGCCCATATCTGAGATCAAAACCCTTCAACAAAAGTAGTTGATAAAAGCATTTATATAAAATATCCAATTGATTCCTAGGATGACATCGTATGGCTAAATTTACAAAATAAAGAGATCCCCACTGGACTGATGCGGCCCCAGCATCAGTCTGCATACCTGGAAAACATAAGACAAGCTGGCCTGACCTCTAACTGGCATACTAAACACCAGGGGCATGGAAAGTATCTCTGTGTCTACACCCAAATCATGGGATAGATTGGGTGAAAATAAGGAGTTCGAAGCTCCAGAATCAAACAAGGAACATGAAAGAGTACTAAACAAAGTGATTGTACCTCGAACAACCTATGGCCCCACTAGAACTGCTACCTTTGTGGCGTGAAACTACCCATTCCTAGATCCTCTTCCCCTCATCTATCAGCCACCTCACCAACCATGCCCCAGTCGAGGTCCCTAAGGTCGGCCTCCCCTGGAACTATCTTCCCTTGGTGGTGTGGGTGATCGCTTCCCCTGCTGCAGTTGCAGAAAAGGTCAGCTGGAAATTACTGCTGCTAAGGTGGGCACTGAACCTGCCCACCCCCACCATACTACACTCATCCAAGACACTAATTTAGAAGATTCCCATGAATTCCATAGATAAAACACCTTAGTCCTAGGCCCATGGAGAAAGGGTGAGGACTAAGAGATCAGAACTGAAACTGATGAGGCCTGCTCCCCATCAGCCAAAACCTAAAAGGCCCTGATGCTGGAGGTCTACTGCTGATGACCTTCCTCTTTGATGAGCTCAACTAGATCCCCTCATGTGGAACAACTCTCAGTGTGTGTATCATCGCCACCACTTCAGCCTTCTTCTGGACCTCCATGTACATTGGTAGAGTGAAGGGAGTAATAACGTACAAGAGAGAAAGTCGGAGCACCTCATCTAGGTGTCTTTCCCAAAAATCCTCATCTAGGAAGAGGTATGGAGTGAAACAAAGAATATACTTGAACTTGATCCCCAAATCCCTTACTGACACACTCCCTTCATGAAGGGAGAGCAACTTTTTCCTCTTTTCAGCCTTCATCATGGAAGAAAGTAATTATTCCTGTAATTCCTTCTCGAAGTCAGTCCACAAAACCTTAGCTTCCTTCTTCTCTCCGAGATAAAGCATCCACCACTGACATGCCTCTCCCCACATGTGGATCACAACCAGAGGAACCCATTACTCTGTCGGAGCCCAGATCAAGCTAAAAGCTATCACCAGCTCTTTGAGCTAGCTCTCAGTCTCCATGTCCGATATGCTACCCTCATACTTCCCTAGAGCCTACTTTTGGAAGGCACGAAGCTTCTTATACCACTGGTCATCTTCTTCCTCTCAATCATCCCTTTTCTGATCAACCAAATCATCCTACTGGGCCTCGATCTCCCATACTCCTCATAGACGTCGTCCGGGTGCCATAGCTGCATGGTAAACAAGAATTGACTAAGCCCGAGTAGTGTAGAAGATTTCTTTTAAATTTTGTTTAAACTTTTTATTTATTTTAATTTCCCAAAACACCCAATACAAACAAGAACACAAGTCATTATGATTCATGTACCCATCCTAGGGTCTCTACCCTACAATTAGTGTAGCCTTCCATCTATCCAAAATAAATATTTATTCAATGAAAAGGAACAAGGCACCAAATGGACCCAATGATTATAAAGGTCTGAAATAGTGAAGGCCGAGGGAATCCCCTCTAATTAAATTTACAGCCTATGGTTTCATGCAATTAGAAGGAAGAAGACTAGTGTGGATGGAGCCCCACTCTATTAAGGAAGCCACATAGTCTGCTACCTTATTCCCCTTGCACCATGTGTGGGACACTTGGATGGTATCCCGAATTAAGGATCTACAATTCCTGACAAGGTAGGATATGGACCATGGAGTAACTCCTTTACACATTATATAATCCTACAAAATTAAGGAATACATCTCTATCTGAGTTAATAACACATGTTCCTAAATGAAATGAGTGAGACCAGTGAGTATTTCCTTGGCCTCATCCAAAAGGGGAGTGCCCATTCAAAATCACGACTTAAAATCCAACTTTACATTCCCCTGAGAGTCACGAACCACTCCACATTTCATGATTACCAAGGATCAAGACCCATCCGTGTTCAGTTTGAAGCTGGAACCAGGGTGTTTCCAGCACACCCAATGTCCCTGCGTCATAATTGGGTGAGGAATGGACATGGGGTTACTGACCTGGATATGTTTGAACAAAGGAGCATCTCGCTAGTCTTGGGAGAGTGAAATAAAGTCCATCAATAAGAATAAATTCCTCACTATGATGACTCTCGCCATAGAAATATAACCTTCAAATCTCGCTTGGTTTCTATCTTGCCACATGCACCAGCAACCAACACTCAATATCCCTGATCAAGCCAACCGATCCTTCTCTGATCCAGAAGAGCCTTGAAACCATCTTCCCAGGAAAAAAGAAAGGTCCCACTAATGATTGTAGTTAAAAATAGATCCTCTGAAAAATTACCACACCACCGAAGCCCACTCCCCCATGAAAAATACGTGATACATACTCTTCCCCCTCCTGATATCACAGTAGTGGCATGGCAAGGCCAAGTTAATTCCTAACTTTTTGATATTCTCATCCGTAGCTACAACAGAGTTCCTGATGCTCCATATAAGGAAGTTTAACTTCACTCGGATTTTGTGGCACCAAAACACTCCATTCCACCCGTCATGTTGCGTCTACTCTGAAATTAGATCTCAGTACTCTCTGGTGTAAAATACAACTAAAGATGACGGAGTAAACACACAGGAGTCCTGTCCCGTAGTGATCTCAATGGACTCGAGAAGATCTTGCTGGTCCGATTTCAACACTGCCTTTGTGAACCTATTATGGAGACATGCCTCCTTCACTGATATAAGAGGGGCATGGCATTCTGGGAAGGTGAGAATAGAACCATCCCAGTTTTAGTGCCAAAATAGTAAGTCTCTAGAGCCATCAATCCATTGAGATCTTGGTTGAAGAAACTGGACTAGAGAATAAATCTTTTCTCATAGGGGAGAAAAGTATCCATGAACATTCTCCGCACTTCCACTGCAAATTTTGGACATGGATATTACCCATAACGTACGATCCTCTAGAATTTCCCAAGAAAGCTTCACATGCATGCAGTGAATCATACTCTAGAGGCTTCTTACACTGATCCCACCATCAATAACCAGCCTCACCATATTTCTCCATGAAACCCAATGCCTTTTACCTTTTGACTTATCATCCCATACAAATGAACAAAATATCTTGTCTACATTGTTGATAACTCCTTTAGGGACATTTGAGGAAGCCATCACATGAATGGGGATGACCCCTAGAACACTATTAACTAAATCAATGAGACCCCCAAACTAAAGGAATTTATTTTTCCAGTTAAGCACTCAGCTAGTAATCCTACTCACAACAAGATCAAAATCATGTACCTGGAGTCTACCAGAGGATATTGGAGTGCCTAAGTACTTCATTAGAAGAACACCTCACTGCATGTCCAAGTGACTGAATAGGGAGGATACTCGATTGGGGGTGCTCTTATTAGAGATAAAAAAACTGCTCTTAGTTATTCTGATGACTTGCCCTCTCCAGTGACAATATTCCTCTAGAATTCCCTTGATCAATTGAACTGAATCCTTACCACCATTCACAAATATGATGGTATCAGTGGCAAAAATCATATGATAAATCAGGATGATGTTCATCCTCCTCATGAAAGGTGTTATAACTCCTTGAGATAGGCCTCAGTTTATAAGTCTACTAAGTGTATCTTGCACCAATATGAAAATTCTAGGAGAGAGGGTATCTCCTTGAAAAATACCTCTTGTTGCCTTGAAGAATCCATGTACCTTTCCCATAAAGGATACCGCCATCCATGAAGAGTTGAAGCTCCTGAAGATGAGGTCCACTGCTCTGGCCGAGAAGCCAATACTTGAGAGGACTCTATTAATGAAGCTCCATTCAATCCTGTCATAATCCATGTTTATATCCACTTTGATATTCAAATTAGAACCATGAGTTTTTACGTTTATATTCCTTATCATCTCCTAGGCTAGATCTATTGCTCCTTGAATAGAGCATCCTTTCACGAACCCATGTTGCTCTGGGAATATTCAGCCTGGGAGGAATTTGGAAAACCTATGATTAATAACAGTCGCTAGAATTTTGTAGGGGAATTTACATAAATGCACTGGTCTATAGTGAGATAGAGAGGATGGATTCTTAATCTTTGGGATGAGAACCATTGTAGTAGCACTAGAAACCCGAGGGAGAGTGCCACCTCGAAAATAGTCCTGAATAGCTTCTATTATGTCTTTCTTAACCACATCCCAAACCCCTCTATAAAAATATCCTGTGAAACTATCTATCCCAGGTGCACTATCCGAGTTGAGTTTCTGTATGGCCTAGTGAATTTCTTCCTCACAAGGAATCGCCACTAGGCCCTCATTGTCCAGCGGAGATACCAGCCTAGGAATCGCCTCCCATAGTTCACCTTTCCCACTAGGATACCCCTATTCATCCCCAGATTAGGACCAGTAAGAAGATCCTTAAAGAAGGAAAATGCCATGCCCCCCACTGTATCACAATCCTCAGTGTAGGAGCAGTCTTCAAGAAAAATATTAGGGGAAAGGAAGCACCTTCTTTATTTGATACACACATGGAAATAAACAGTGTTTTGGTCTCCCTCTTGCAACCACCTCACCCGGGAGTGATCCTGGGTCAATCTCTCCTGCTTTAGAAGCATCTCCGCCCGACACAAATTTTTTCCTATTAAATTTTCAAACACTAAGTCATTCCACTCCCTAGAAGGAATTAACCTTTTTGTAGAACAAAATCAAGAGATAAGATGGTAAATCCTAAAAAACTCCAAAAATTTAAAGGAAAAGTAAATCCAAAAATCCATTCCCAAATGCATGTTCAAAATAAACTGATACAAGGTACAAGAAAAATCCAAAGGAAAGTACCAAAATAAAGGAATTCAGCAAAGATGACTATCCCGATGTCCAAGCTAGTAAGGTCCGACATTGTCCTCAAAGTCCTCTTGGAAAACTAAAAGTAGTTTTATGTATGTAGGGTGAGTATACAGGTATAATCAGAAGGGAAACCAAAAGCTATCATGAAAAATTGGGGAGACATTATAATGCCCCATGAGAAAGTAGAGGTAACAAAAACACCTAGCAAGGAAACTATCAACCTAGCCTCACTAAGGCTCACTCCCCAAATAACCCAAGTCAAGTAAAGTAATAGTAATAACACATCAATATTTGGGTACCTCGCACCGCTTTACCACTAGTTATTTAGGACATCCTATGCGTCAGACCTCCCCCAAAGGTTCCACTGCAGTCCCACTACTACCCCAACAACAATCCCATGGGTCAACACAACCATGCATCCTGCCCGCAAACACCTGGGCCACCACATCCAAGCATCCTTCCCGCAGACACCTAGTCCACCACAACTACACATAACCATGCCCATAGACACCTGAGCCATAAAAACCACCTCTATTCCTGAAGACACCTAGGCATGAACAATCACTGCCACGCTCGGATACACCTGGGCTAGAACAACCACTGCCACTCCCAAAGAAACCTGTGCCTCATCTTGAATACACTTGGGAAAAAAACCTTCCTACAAACACTTGGGCTTACTCACCACAACACACCCTATCCAAATAGACTTGGTCTATAATAAAACATAGGCTGTCACAGCCTACCTGAAGAGTCTTGGGATACCTAGGAGAGGGAGAAAAAAGAAGCTAAAAACCAGCCACTAATAGGAATGTTGGAAAAAAACTCTCCCCCATAAAATGGGGGTGTTCGGCACGAAGTGATCAACATGGGTGGGGTGCATATAAGAAAAAAAAGAAATACATATTATAAATATAGGTAATCAACCACTCATCCCAACCAAGGGTTCCAAAATAAACAACCATCCCATACACAACCACTCTCACTGCTATCTCTACATGCACAAATAAACAACAACCACAACCAGAGCACAACCCATTTTTGGAAAACAATCCCCCATTGTACCCATTTATATTCAAGTGATTTAGTTTAAAACATTCATCCACTACCAGGGAAATAAAATAATAACCACAAGCCAAAATAGAAACTAAATGGAAAATATCCAAGTGAGATTTAATCATTCACACCCAGTTCTCTTATAAAGTAACAACATCAAAAGGGATTCATGAGATCCCTCAAAGTACTAGAACCAAAAAAATCCCCAACATAACAGCTCCACATGGCCACAAATTCACAAACCAAAAACCCCTCAAATAGAGGTTCCGTCCCCCCTACATAACTCTACAAGGCATAAATAGAGAAACCATACATATTTCCAAAATGGAGAAAGAAGTTTCCATATTTATCCAACAACTTTCATTATGTTCATTCTTTCCGTTTGGTTGATCAGGGTGATCACATAGCAGTTATCATTCATCAGGAATCTATTTAATCAACCATGTTTATGTGATTAACTAGTTTCCATGTTACAACTATTATAACACAATATTATCTAGAAAAAAAGAGATGAATCAGCGTGCAAGAAAGGAATGTCCACGATTTTTAGTGGACATGAGCCCATACAATTCACAACATAAGAAAAAAGGTAAAACATAACAACATCATTGTCATTCACACCCCTTAATTATTTAAAATTCCATTTATTATCTTTGTTAATGTTGGTTTCCTCTATGTTTTTAGGGAACATCATCATACCCACCCAAAATGAAGCATAATAAAGGGAGATGAAGGATCTAAGATTTCTTCTTTGAGTCAAGAACTAGGGATGCACACTTTATAGAGGAAGAACTCAAAGGACTCCAAGGATGAGTAGGAAAGGCTCCAGCAAGGGTGCATGAATCGTCTTGGGAGGAAGTCTTGAGGAGCACTAAGAGAAATAGATATGAATTTGGAAGAGAGGATCTCATCGTAAGTAGAGACCAGATCCTAAAATCAGGGAGACTATTTCAAAGTACTTAAAAGTAGGATCGTGGATTGACCACATGACTTGGTGGTTTCACACATTGGGATAAATTGATATTTAATAATTATCCTCAGAGATGGTGGATACAATGGCTGTGAGTTAATAGATTTCCTTTAAATGGATAAAAACATGTAATAGGTGAGAAACTGGAAAACATGGGAAGTTGGAAAACTAGGAAATGGGTGTGAAAAGGATGAAAATGCCACATGTTTTGGTAATTAAAGGGTATCCCAACTCTTAGGGGTTTAAAAAATCTTTTTTGGGCCTTAAATTCATTTTTAAACTAGTTTAAAAGAAGAAATAAAACTTAAATGGGATGTTACAAGAAAACTAAGAAAGAACCCCGACACCCCACAATGGCACCATTTGGGAGCGTCACCGATCAGTGACACACTGATCAGTGAGACCGATCGATGGCACTGATAGGTGACACCATGGTGACACCCTGACACTAACACTAATGCCCTCCTGAATCACTAATGATGTCTAGGACACCCTAAACACTAGAATTTGGCAAAGTAATGGATCAGGATGGTTCGAGCCATTACATGTTAGCATGGGAGAAAACCAATAGTGTGATGGTGGTGAGTATATTCCATGGGTTGGTATACTATTACCAGATATTCATAGATTATTTCTCTAAGAAATCATCACCCATGATAGCTTTGACAAAAAAGTGGTATCCTTTCATGCGGAAGGAGAGCTTCCATCATGTTTTTTAGAAGTTAAGGTAGAGTTTGATGAGTGCTCCCATATTGAGATTAACATAAGAGGGTTTTGAGTACATAGTGTTCTATGATACATTGGTAAATAGTCTTGTTTGTGTTCTCATATAGAGGTAGGCGATGATTTCCTATGATAGACATCCTTTGATACCACATGAGTAGAACTACGTGACCCATGTTCTCGAGTTAGTAATGGTAGTCTTAAAACAAATAATTTGGTGACACTATCTGACCATTGAGGGTGTTATAATCTATTATGATCACAATATACTCATGTATACATTCTCTTAGAAGTAATTTAAATTTATATAGAGGTGATGGATATCGTTCCTCCAAGATTATGACTTTGAGATTGTCTATACTCCTGAGAAGGGGAACATTGTAGTAGATACTCTTAGAAGGGGATCATGTTCATAGTTACTAAATGAGGCTTTAGAGTAGTTTTCCTAGTTACAATTATCCATTTTGGATGGAGATGTATCATATTACCTCTAGTTGATGGTTGTTACCCCTCCTCTTATACAATGATTTAGGAGGGCACAACTTGGTGATGTTGACTGCGAGACCCTACATACTCAGATATCTATTGGATATGTTCCTAAAATATTTTCTAATGGTGTGGAGCATGCGATTAATTTCAGAGGATGCATGATAGTACCAGTGATGTTGCAGGAGGTGGTCCTGGTAGAGTTTCACAAATATCCTATGTGGTACATCACGGTGTGGAAAATATGTACTAGGACCTATAACATCGGTTTTGGTGGTCAGGGATAAGGAAATGATTTATAAAGTTTGTCCCCCAATGTCGTACTTGTCGGTAAGCGAAGGATTAGAACCAAGATCCAACAGGTTTAGCCCAAACCATTGACATGCCAAAATGAAAGTGGGATGGGATATTCTTGGTCTTTATGATGAGTTTAACTTGTATTTCCTAGGGATATGATTCTATTTAGGTGATTATATAAAGACTCACCAAGTTGTCCAACTACTTATTTATTAAAGAGAAGAGTTTAGTAGAGAGATTATGATGCACATACAAGATATAGAATAACTCCAGGGGTGTTCCATCAATGATTGTTTTGGACCATGATGATTGCTTCACATCTCGGTTTTGGAAGGGATTACTGGAGGATTTAGGTACATAGTTATTCTTAAACATAGTTTTTTACTCCCAAACTGACTGTTATACTAAGCAGACTATTCATATTATGGAGGATATAAAGAGAGCTTTCAGGTTGGATTTTAGCCATTGTTGTGAGGATCACCTACCACTGATGTATTCTTCATAAAAAAATTACCATTACACTATCAGTATGGAACCATTAAAGGATTTTTATGTGTTACCCTACAGGTCACCATTTTACTAGAATGACCTAGGAGTGTAATCACTTATGGGACCAGATTTGGTGTGAGAAACTATTGAGAAAGTGTAGATCTCCCATATTTGGATGAATACTATAAAGAGCCATCATTATTCTTACATTAACATATGATGAAGGCCTTTGGATTTTGAGGATGGATTCCATGTGTCCTTAGGGTTTTACCTCAATGTGGATAATGAAAATTTTTATAGGGCGGAATGCTATCGCTGAAATTCATTGTCTCTTTTTAAATACTATATATAGTTGGTGAGGTGGCCTATCACTCATCTCTTCATCTACTATTAGACATGGTACATGATTTCAACCATGTTCCCATCACAAGTTATTGACTTGTGTGATATGGACATCACAGATAGAGATACCTTTGTGAAGTACCTAATAGAGATTGAGGATCATCATGAGATGATCCTTCATGCATGATCAATTACCTCTGTGTGTGTCTGGTGGTAGCATGTGAATCTCTAGGAGAGCACATGGGAGCTAGAGCCTTAGATAAATTCTCAGTACTAACATCTCCTTATATAGAATTTTTTCACTTTTCAGGATGTAAAACCCTAAGGTGGGGAGAATATAGTGACTCAGATTTTCCACGTATTATTTTTGGATATTTTATCAATTATTTTTGAGACTAGGATCCAATACGACATCCCATTCTAAGGCCCAGTGTTTTCAGAATAAATGTTTCAATTGTATTAATTATATTTAATAGCACGTCCACATGGATTTCCTGAAATTGTGAAATAACATCAAAAGGGGTCCCAGATCAGAAATCTGAGGGCACTGTTGAGTTCTGAATGCAGGGTTTACCCTAGACACCTCAAACCTTAGTCAATGAAGGTTGTTTGTGTAAAATTCATCGCATTTTCATAAATGAATAAAATAATTAAATATGTTTTATTTATTTATATATAATTGAAATAGTGAATATGATTCATTAAATAAAATTGTTATGAAAAAATTCTAGGGTTATTTGTATAACCTTGGAGCCATTAGGGAGAATTTTTATAGAGTGTTGGAGGATCTATGTAAGATAAACAATAACCAGATCCTAGATCAACGATTGATGTAAAAAGGAATTGAAAGATATAATGAATGATAATGAAACCACATAGTTATTAATTAGTGATCAATTTGAATAAATTAAGGGTATTTTTATTGACTGGTTTATTTCTATATTCATAGTTTCAATGATGAACTCAAATTAATCAATGACCAGATTGATTTGAGGATCAATCATTTTACAAGATGGATTAGATAAATCAGGTTTTGGGATATTTTCTTCATGATTTAAATAGATGATTATTAATTCTTCATTTTAACAAAAATGAATTTATTTTGATTCAAGCATCGATGTAAGTCCTTTCATCTTGAATTTTATTGTGCTTTTCTCCCATGATTCTTTATTCATCATGGATGTTCTTCATTTGGCCTGTGGTTTTACATATCCTGATGAATCAATCATTTTCACCTATTTCTTGTTAAAATGATCTGATATTTTATATATAGTATAGGAATGACATAAAGGTGGTTCAATGATGGGGGTGGTGACATATCTAACTATTTTGAATAACTGATTTAGCATTCTTTGGTGCGCAATGAAGAACAAATTTTTATGGAATTTTCCCAATGAATCAATGGAGAAAATGTTGTTAATAATCAATGGAAAGGATCCATTGATGACTATACATAATTTTCCAAACGTGGAATGTCCTGAATAGTGGCCATAAAACCAAAGAATATGTGTGGAACAAGATCAAAGTTTCTTTGAAATTTCACACTACGCGGTGTGTAACGCGGAGCCACACATTGTGTGGGATAATCTTAGTTGCAGCTTGGGATACATAGGTAGATAAGTATCATCGGGCATGTGATCCTATCATATGGTGCGTTATCCCCTTTTATGAGCTCTGCGTGCACCTAGGATGGTATACAGACATAGGATGGAGGACATGAGAAGCCGAAATGCCATGTACTATTACACAAACATGGGATTGAGACAGATGAAGTTTACATGGGTAGGACCTAGGGTCATGGGATATGACATATAACCCTTCAACACAACATTTACTCTTTAAATCCTCTCTTCAATTCCATTTCCTCTATATCTTCAACAAGTTTCATTATGGTGTGTTCCCCATATCCTTTTCCCTAGGGGTCAGTATGGAATCACCTCTTACACAATGTACAACGATCAATTTAGTAGGACTTATTGGATAGACATGTTTGAATCCTTCCATGAGGCCAAGAGTGAGATCTTCTATTCATCTTCATTACCTAGGTGTAGTTCATGGATCGTTGTGACAAAAACTACATGAGTGTTGATCCTCTGCATAGTAGGTTAATCCAGATTAAGTTCTTGGTATACCCCATGGACTTGGGTGTGATCCTCAAATTTGTATCAGATCTCTTCATACCTTCATCATATACTTCAAGTGGTGATACCCAATGAGAATTACCTCTCGATTGGATGTCATCAATTTTATTAGTCTTAGGAGTGTGTTCTCTCAGACAAGTGCTACATGGAACTTTTGAGTTGGAATCCTAGGACGGATATTACAGTTGTGACATACCATTGAGACCATGTTTCTTCATTGAGTATATCATGATATTCTTTTTATCTGTGTCGTAGGCTTATACTTGTGTAGATATGAATTTATTTCCTTATTTTTGTGATTTGTAGTTTTGGGGTGTCCAACTGAGTATTGTCATACTCACCCCTGCATGGGATTTTCACACACATGTAGTGTCGTGTGTAGATGATCGTCCTTTTGATAGAGTCCAAGATAGATTAGGACCAGATAGTGCTTAGTGTGATCAGACAAACCATGGTGTGTTTCTATGGTACCTTAATAGTAGTCCCTAGTGTGACTTTCATGTTGGACTTATTTTTAGACTCTTTTTGGTGGGATTGTATTTGGCCCTATTTATATTACTTTACTTCATATCATGCTATGGTTGAGGGATTTATATGTATGCATGCATATTTGTTCAGTTGTTTTTATATTTAAGCATTGTGTGGGCTTGGATATATGTGTGTGTACAAGTACTTAGGCTAAGTCCTACCATGTTAGTGATATACCTACTTGACATTAGTTTCTAGACCTTGGCCTATTGAAGGTGGGATTGGGGAGTCGTGGCATGAGCCCCACTTGGATGGGTTGTGGCACAAAATTCATTTTATTAGTTTTAGTGTGTCACTTTTCTTTTATACTAAAATGTCAATTTTAAATAAAAAGACACCCATATATTCATTCTAATCACATCACTCATCTGATTGAGGTGTGGATGATTAATAGATGTCCAAAATGAATTTTGGATCATTTTACTAACATATCAAAACAATATAAATGTTTTTTCTTAGTTTTGATTATGTCACATATTTTTTTTATTAAAATGTATTTTTCAAATAAAAAGACACGGTTGGATTCATACTTGTTACATTGTGAATCAAATTGAGGTTCAGTTAATTCATTCATGTCAAAAATGACTTATGGATCATTTTCATTATATATAAAAACAAAATGATTATGACTACTCAATTTTTATTATATTACCTATGTTTTTTACTAAAATGTAATTTTAAACTGAAAACATGAACTTAGAGTCATACTGGGTACACTGTGTGTTGGATTGATGGTAGAATGATTCCTATAAATCAAAAATGACTCAATAATAATTTTCATTATGTTTCAACACAATCCAAATGAGTTTTCTCAATATTTAGTATTTTATTTTCATTTTTACTAAAATGTCAATTTAAACTCAAATCACACACTTTGAGTCATACGAGTCAAATCGTGTGTTGTTTTTGCATGAAACTAATTACTACACATCAAAAATGAATTATAAATAATTTTTATAATTTATCAAGATAATTTTAGCATTTTTTCTTAGTTTTTAGTGATTGACACAAATTTTGAACAAAATTGTAAATTTTAAATTGATAACGGATATTTTGAGTCATACCAGGCACACCATGTATCCGATTGAGATGAGACTGATTCATACACATAAAAAGTAACTTATGGATCATTTTAAAAATATATAGAATTTTTTTAATTCATTTGATCACAATTCAATGTTAGTTGAAAATTTTTATTTGGTTGTTGGTGACTTTCAATTCTTGCTCAGTATTGAATATGAACATCTTTCTAAGTTCTGTATTAATTGTTTATGTATTGGGAATGTTTGAGAAAATTGTCATATATTTTTTTAATTCTATAACTATAAAAACTATGGTTATCGGTTTCATAATGTTATGGTAAAATTACCTATCTATGATGGAGTTAATCTTGTGGATGGGAAGAAGAGTGTGTCAAGGAAGGATGGTTTTGGGAGGAATGGGGAGCAGGATGGTGCACCTCTACTAACCAAGACTTACAAACATTTGAGTTTGAGTGTCACTGAACCCTCGGACACTAGATTTCATAGAAATGTATATTCCTTTACTATTGTGGTATCTTACACAATTTCTAAACCTATTGATATAAAATTTCTAGAATCATCTGGAATTAATGGGGTATATAAAGGTCCTGGACTTGGTGTTATTTTAGTAGATGAAGGCAGGGGTAGAGGTGAGACAAAAATGCCTCTAGTTCATTCTGTGGGTCAATACTTAGACATTGTTATTGATTGGGATGTCACTACATTATTGGAGGAGATATATTATTCGAAATGTAAGATGGTTGTGGGCATGCTGCAGCCAAAAGGGGATCACTCCTTGAATAAAGAGAAGGCCAATGTTGGGGGAGCTGTTGGATTATTCATACTATTAAGGACTAACCAAATGTTTTAGGTGATACTTTTGAACAGATATTTTATGTTTTTAAGGATTTTGGGGAGGATTATGATATAGGATAGAGATTATGTCATTGAATTTCTAGGCTCATTTGATGATAACACTTCAATGGAAATAGTTCAACCAGAAAATAAAGGTTCACTTTGTTGGGATACATCTGTATAAGCCATTTCAGACCAACAATGTAAAGACCTGGAAATTTCAAAGAATTTTTTTTCTTAATTTCTTTGGAATTTTACAAGAACGCAGATTCTGACGGCGCCTGATTCCGAGGCTCGGTGTGCCCGGAATCAATTTTCGAAGTTTAGCTCAGGTACGTTCAGTGAACAAACGAGTGGGTTTTTCTAACTTTTGAACCGATGCTCGGAATTGAAATCTGAGGGCACTGATGAACTCACAGCACCAGTAATTGCTTAGGAACCACTTTTTCTGGAGTTGCGTTTGGTCGGGTGTGGTTTTCAAATTTTGGGGTTAAGTAAAAGAATAAAATAAAATGGTGCAACCAATTTTATTTTATTTAAAGTAGTTTAACCTAAGCTAAGTGGTTGGAGTGGGACCCACTATATACTACACCACTAGGTAGGATATTTGTGAGGTGGGTCCCACACAATCCCCACCTTTTCAACTTCCTCAAACCCCCCATCCTTTAATTAGGTAACGCACCCGCACCCCCATTAAATGAAAGTCAACTATTGCATTTAACTAATTATTAAACGCCTCTTTAATTGGGCGGTTTAAACTTTTCAATTAATTAAATTAATTGAATGATTCAATTTTTAATTTTAAAACGTTTGGCGTGAGTAATAAAATAAGGCAATGCTTTTTTTTATTAGTGTTGTTTTGGTTGTGCGTGAGGATTTTGGGAGGATTTGCTCTAAGTCTTGAAGTTCTTCTTCCACGATGAAGAACGCGAAGAACGCCGAGCCTTCGACGAAGAACTCCGTCACCGCAAATGGGAGTTCGTCATACCGTCTTCTTCCCTCTCCGCAACCGGTGAGAGACGACATCCTCAGAGATCGACGATGTAACACCGGCAAATCTTTTTCTCTGCGATGCCGACGATCCTCCTTCCGCGACGCCTTCTTCTGTGACGTTCAATTTCACAACAAACCTTCGTTCAACCTTTTCTTCGAGGTAGGGGTTAATTTCTTCTTCGTGAATACTTCGTCACCGTTCATCATTTTCTAAATAGGCCGCCTGTTATCGCAATAACAGGAGGAGGTCGGAGCGCACGAACACGATCGACCCTCCTCCCCCTTGATGATTATGTTTGTTGCAGTTCGAAAGAAGGCGGGGCAGTGCAACGACACCGCGCGGTAACATGGCAAAATGTGGCAAAGATGTGCGGCACCGTCGTGCCGCGCCGTTGAGGACAAACAAACCCACGACCGGAGTCGGGCCACAGGGAAGGGGCGCGGCGTCGTCGTGCCGTGCCGGAGAACCCTGAAGACACCACGGCTGGAGCGGGGCCGCGACAGTGGGGCGCTGCGCTGTTGCACTGCACCGGTCGGACCAAGGCCGCGACGGAGCAGGGAGTGGCGGCCAGACTACCGGCCACCAGCGCGCCGGAGCAGGATAGCAGGACCCCGGCGGTCCCGCGAAAACAGCATGGCCGGCCAGCCGGGCTGGCCGATTGAGGATACCGGGGGTTCGTAACCCCCGACTAGAAGGAGAGCGGCCCCCACGTGGGGGGGGGGGGGGGTCATCAATCAGGGGCAGCGCGCCCCCCTGTTTCGCTCAGCTCGGACAACCGAGCAGGCCACGCGGGCCGCGCCGGTGCGGCATGCCAACCAACCGCCGGGCCGAGCCGCGCCCAGGCCGGGCCAGGCCGCACCTGAATGGGCCAGACCCAGACCTGGTTCGGGCCGACCCAGGGGGTCTCGGGCTGGGTCGGTCTGGGCCCGAACCCCCTATTTTCGGACTGTTTCAGTCATTTTACCATATCTTGGGCTACAGACCTCCGATCGATGTACTGTTAGTTGCGATGCGATCCTTGGATCGAGAAGGTCATTTTTGGTATATTACACTCAGGGTTTCATAGAACTTTGTGTATGGCCGGGTTGGTTCGATCACGAAACCAACCGGGCCCTCGGAGCAGAAACGCTTATATCTCAATCTCCGGATGTCCGATTGACGTGCCGTCGACTTTGTTGGATTACTCTTGTTGAGACAGAACTTTTGGCATACTTCGACTGAGGTTTGGATGCAGTTGGATAGTGGACGGGTTGGATTGTACCTGAAATCCAAACGGGCCCCTTGAACGGAAAAGCTGATAACTTTCAGACCGGACGTCTGTTTGACGAACCGTCAGTGGCGTTGGTGATCACCTGGAGAAACGGTCCCTATGATTATAACCTATGAGAGTTCGGGGTATAGTTGAGATACAGATAGGTTGGTTCGCACACAAAACCAACCGGGCCCCGGGGACGAAAAGACTAATAACTCACAGATCAGGCGTCCGATTGACACACCGTTTGTTGCGTTGAGACCCCTATGATGAGGCGGTCCTTTGAGATACTTCTTCGTGGAACTTTGTGGTACTTGGAGTATCGACCTGTAGCTCGTGGAGCGTACCCTCCCAGAGACGATCGTATAGAGTATGGAGACCGTGTAGCTGGATGAGACCTGACGACTGCTTGACCGACTTGACTTGGAGTGAGTCGACTAGCCCAGTGGACGGAGCATTACTTTGTTTGGGTGCAGAACCATGGCGGAAGGACCACTACTGAGTTTGGGTGCAGACCCACGGTACTTGACCGGAGAGTACCTCTACAGGCTATTAGGGGGGATGCACTACTATGTTTGGGTGGTAGACCCCGGTGTGAAGCACTACTGTGTTTGGGTGGCTGACCCGCGGTACTCGATAGGAGGAGTACCTCAGTAGTCTTAGGATAGTGAGCAGTACCTCAGAGTCGTGACAAGATCACTGTACACTCCAGAGACGAGGCTCTTCAGCAGTTACAGTTTTGATAATGAAAATACTAGTTTGAGATGAGTCTATGACCTTTGTGTTTACCTCCTGATTGAGATGGGTCACTTGATAACTTAGGTATATGTATAGGAATATATCTAAGTAGTGGTTATCCATTGATTTCATAACCTCTGTGTTTCCTCATGATTGAGATGGGTTACTTGATAACTTAGGTATAAGTATGGGCTTATACCTAAGTAAGGGTTATCTATTGGGTTTCTACTTTGTGGTTATCCTTTTTGGATTTAGAGAGACCTTGAGGGCTCGGGGTCCCTACTGAGTATCATATACTCGCCCCTGCATAGGCTATGCCTGCACCTCATTGTGTTGGTTGCAAATGACGAGCAGCGCTGACGGAGGCCGAGTGTTCGAGGACTGGACGGTACCTGGTGGAGGACATCACTCGGAGGAGGTTGATAGGCGAGAGCAGTGTTCGAGGACTGGACAGTACCCGATGGTGGACTTCATGATGAGACGATACTCGGAGGAGGTTGACGGGAAAGAGCGTCATGGAGGCTATCTGTACCTACCCTTCAGGTAGGATCCATGGTGGATGATCCAGGAGCTGCGCTATCTGTACCTACCTTTCATGTAGGATCCGAGGGGGATGACCCAGGAGCTGCTTCTATTCTTCCAGCTTTTTGTCTTTTATGTTGTATTTCCTTTCAGTTGTAGCTTTAATTTTCAGTTGGATTTGTATTCTGGACCTTTTACCCTTCAGTACTTTCTTTTGTACTTAGTGTTTTACTTCCGCTTGTACTCTGTGGTGTTTTGTTTACTTTTATAAAGTCAATACCTTCCCAGTTATTGGGATTTATTCCTTTGGTGCTAGTCACCAGCCCCTGGCCTATGGAAGGTGGGATTGGGGTAGTCACGGCACGGGCCCCGAGGATGGGTCGTGACAAATTGGTATCAAAGGAGTCGGTTCTACCGCAGAACTTAGGACTCTGATATTTTCTTCTGTGAAGAAATAGTGTTAAGGGTACTGAGTGTGGTTTTCAGTTCAGGGAGTCCAGTGTTGGTGTGGGCGGCCGGCGTATCCATACACCAGGACCCTGACAACTAATTTCCGACCTTGTGCATGAAAACACTGATTGCGTGTGTGTTTTCAAAAGTTTTCCCCTTAAAACAGCACAAACCAGGTCAGCTCACTAGGTATAATCGTTTGACCATGTCACATATGTTTCTTTCAGGATGTCTTCCCACAGACGACCAGCTGGATCCAAGAGGGATGTACGTACTGACAGCCTACCGAGCGACGAGGATTCGGTACATAGCCCTCTTGCAGTTGAGACACCAGAAGAGGCACCGGCGGTACTACCATACGTTGGGACACCGATGCCACCAGCCCCAGCAGTAGGCGATGCACGCCGCTTGAGCGCGCTGCATGTGTTCCAGCGCCAGAGGCCACCCAGGTTTCGGGGAGAGATAGACCCGCAGATAGCTGAGGATTGGCTAGAGGCTATGGTGAGAGTCTTCAGGATAGTGGGGACGCTAGCAGACATCATGGTGATCTTTGCTACCAGCCTCCTTCAGGTAGCAACTGAGAGATGGTGGAGCCACTTGTTCCAGTTTTGCGACGAGATGACCTTCACATGGGGAGACTTTGAGACCTTTTTCAGGGTGGAGTTTATACCAGTGGCTCTACACCCCGAGCATGTTCAGGAGCTTCTACCTTTTCCACATGATTTTCCATCAGTAGCCGAGTCATATGTAGGCAGTAGATAGATGATGCAGAGGTCCAGGAGGACCAGACCTATAGGTGGTCGACCGCATGACTCAGGATCGGTGGTGCGAGGCACTCGGGGTGGAGTTAGAGCCAGGAGTGCCAGAAACGGACAGTGTTTCTCCTGCGGCAGGAAGGGTCACATGGCACGTGACTGTCTGACCCCCCGCACAGTTGATCCACAGGCATTGGAGGATCCACCAAGACAGAAGCAGTGGCGGGTGCTTGAGAAACAACCGAACAATGGACAAGGCAGTAGAGCTCCCGGAGCAGATGGAAAGGAGCAGAACTAGTGGATCCCTTTTTGTTCTTGGTACTTCTAGTTCCATGTTGCTGTTGTATTTGTGTCTTTGTACTATGAGCTGCAATAATAAAAGACACTTATCCTAGTGACAATTACTTTCCTGTCCTTTTTTTTGGTTGATACTGAGAGGTCCTGGTTTAAACTGTTAACTTGACCCTCACTTTCGAGATATCTATTGGAGGAGACCCAGTGACCTCACACTGATGTCGATAGTGTGACTCAACCCTTGGAGGTGAGAGTGACGGTTAGATCACTTGGTAGTAACGTCAAGGCCTTACGACGTCATCCATGGAATGAATGCATCATTCATGTTAGGATTGACTGTATTAGGCAATGGGAGTGGTTCATCCAGGGGATGAGACCGAGTTTTTCTTTTCGGCAAAGGAGAAATCTTAGTAGATCTTACAGATCATAGGCAAGGAAGGTGCAGATCATCCAGGAGCGGATGAAGTCTGCACAGTGCAGTAAGTAATAGGAAACTAGAACCATTCTTAGAGACTCGGGCATGTTAAATGTTTCAATAAGAGGATGCTTTAAGGACAGATAAATCTTCATAGCAGTAGACGTGAAGGTAGATCTAGGAGA
Source organism: Viscum album (assembly GCA_963277665.1). Taxonomy (NCBI): domain Eukaryota; kingdom Viridiplantae; phylum Streptophyta; class Magnoliopsida; order Santalales; family Viscaceae; genus Viscum; species Viscum album. The sequence goes on along the minus strand of OY728120.1, from coordinate 1,057,852,286 downwards.
TCAACATGAGGTGGTGTACATTTTAACATGCTACAACCACCCGCCTTAGTTGTCCCCGCCAGGATCAGGGAGCTGGAGGGCGAGGGAAAAGTGCAGCTGTATGCGGTCAAGGAGTGTGACCCAATGGCTCTAAAAATGATTCGAGGGACAGTCAGTGTCCACTACTAGCTGTCGTAGTAACAGACGTTGATATGAATCATTCCTTCCTTCCACGAATCTTGTTCCATACCTAGAGTTTCCAGTAAGCTGTAGACTTGACCCACACGTTTGGAGATACCTTGGGAGGAGACTCGATAATCACACTTATGATGACAGTGTGGTATGACCCTCGAGGTGAGAGTTTCGCTTGGAATCTCTTGGTGGCAGCGTCGAGGACTTATGATGTTGGTCTCGGTATGGATTGGATTCACAATTCATGCTCAGATTGACTGTATTAGGCAAAAAGGTTGTGGTTTAACTACAATGTCGGGATGGGTTTTCCTTGGTCAGTGAAAAGGAAACCCCAAGCAGCACTAGATAGACTCATGCATAGGAGGGTTTGGCCAATCACTCTTGGGTCGACCAACCTTACCCTCGTGGCAACAAGAGTTTTGAGTTTTAGTTCTAAACAGGAAATGGATGCCTCTTGAGTTCGAGGATGACGACCACATACTTATGTGGGTCTCACCTCAACGAGGTTTATGGAGATGTGGCCAAGGCGACAAGTTATCTCCGAGGTTCAACGGACCTCTCTAGGTCCTCAACAAGGTAGGCGAGGTAGTTTACCACTCGACCTTTCCACCTCAGTTGCACCGGGTGCAGGAAATCATCCACGTACCTCAGCTGAGGAGATACATGCATGATCCTCCACACATCATCGACCTTAGGGAGTTGGACGTCGATGACAGGGTGACATGCACGGAGGTTCCATAGAGGATCGAGGATCGACAGGAGAGGGTCCTACGTGAACAGTCGATTCCTCGGGTGCGCTTTCACTGGCTGTAAGGGGACCTCCAGGTGAGCACATGGGAGCAGAAGGCTTAGATATGTGCTCAGTACCACTTTTGTTTCCCTAGTTTGTGTTAAAGCTTTACGGGGATGTAAATCCCTGAGGGGGGAGTAATGTAAAGACCCTAAAATTTCAAGAATTTTTTTTCTTAATTTCTTTGGAATTTTACAAGAACGTAGATTCTGACAGCGCCTGATTCCGAGGCCTAGTGTGCCCGGAATCAATTTCCGAAGTTTAGATCGGGTACGTTCAGTGAAAGAACGAGTGGATTTTTCTAACTTTTTAACCGGTGCTCGGAATTGAAATCTGAGGGCATCAATGAACTCGCAGCGCTGGTAATTTCTTAGAAACACCTATTCTGGAGTTTCATTTTCTCGGGTGTGGTTTTTAAATTTAGGGGTTAAGTAAAAGAATAAAATAAAATGGTGTAACCAATTTTATTTTATTTAAAGTAGTTTAACCTAAGCTAAGTGGTTGGAGTGGGACCCACTATATCCTACTCCACTAGGTAGGATATTTGTGGGGTGGGTCTCACACGATCCCCACCTTTTCAACTTCCTCAAACCCCCCTCCTTTAATTAGGTAACGCACCTGCAACCCCATTAAATGAAAGTCAAATATTGCGTTTAACTAAATATTAAACGCCTCTTTAATTGGGCGGTTTAAACTTTTAAATTAATTCATTTAATTGAATGATTCAATTTTGAATTTCAAAACGTTTGGCGTGAGTAATAAAATAATGCAACACTTATTTTTTGTTAGTGTTGTTTTGGTTGTGTGAGAGGATTTTGGGAGGATTTTCTTTAAGTCTTGAAGTTCTTCTTCCACGATGAAGAACACGAAGAACGCTGAGACTTTGACGAAGAACTCCGTCACCGCAAAGGGGAGTTCGTCACACCGTCTTCTTCCCTCTCCACAGCCAGTGAGAGACGCCATCCTCGGAGATCGACGACGTGACGCCGACAAATATTTTTCTCCGTGACGCCGACGATCCTCCTTCTGCGATGCCTTCTTCCGCGACGAACCTTCGTTCAACCTTTTCTTTGAGGTAGGGGTTAATTTCTTCTTCATGAATACTTCGTCACCGTTCATTGTTTTCTAAATAGGCCACATGTTATCGCAATAATGGTAGGAGGTCGGACCGCACAAACACGACCGACCCTCCTCCCCCTTGATGATTATGTTTGTTGCGGTTCGAAAAAAGGCGGCACGGTGCAACGACACCGTGCGGTAACATGGGAAAATGTGGAGAAGATGCGCGGCCCCGTCGCGCCACGCCGTTGAGGACAAACAAACCCGAGACCAGAGTCGGGCCGTGGCGAAGGGGCATGGCATCGTCGCGCTGCGCCGGAGAACCCCGAAGACACCGCGGCTGGAGCGGGGCCGTGGTGGTGGGGCGCGGCGCTGTTGCGCCGCACCGGTCGGACCAAGGCCGCGGCGGAGCAGGGAGCGGCGGCCGGACTACCGGCTGCCGGTGTGCCGGAGCAGGAGGGCGGGACCCTGGCGGTCCCGCGGTAGTAGTACGGCCGGCTAGCCGGGCCGGCCGATCGAGGAGACCGGGGGTTCGTAACCCCCAGCTGGAAGGAGAGCGGCCCCCACGTGGGGGGGGGGGGGGGTTCATCAATTAGGGGGGCAACACGCCCCCCCTGTTTCGCTCAGATCGGACAACTGAGCAGGCCATGCAGGCCGCGCCCGAACGGGCCGGACCCGGACCCAGTTTGGGTCGACCCGGTTCAGGCCGACCCAGGGGGTCTCGGACCGGGTCGGTCCGGGCCCGAACCCCTATTTTCGGACTGTTTTAGTCATTTTCCCATAGCTTGGACTACGGACCTACGATCGATTCTCCATCAGTTGCAATGTGATCCTTGGATCGAAACGGTTGTTTTGGTATATTACACTCAGGGTTTCAGAGAACTTTGTGTACGACCGGGTTGGATCGATCACGAAACCAACCGGGCCCTCGGAGCGGAAACACTTATATCTCGAGCTCCGGATGTCCGATTGACGTGTCGTCGACTTTGTTGGATTCTTCTTGTTGAGAAGGAACTTTTGGAATACTTCCCCTGAGGTTTGGATGCAGTTGGATAGTGGTCGGGTTGGATTGTACCTGAAATCCAACCGGGCCCCTCGAACGGAAAAGCTAATAACTTTCAGACTGGACGTCCGTTTGACGAACCGTCAGTGGCGTTGGTGATCACGTAGAGAAACAGTCCCTATGAGTATACCCTATGAGAGTTCGGGGTACAGTTGAGATACATCTGGGTTGGTTCACACACGAAACTAACCGGGCCCCAGGGACGAAAAGACTAATAACTCACAGACCGGGCGTCCGATTAATGCGCCGTCTATTGCATTGAGACCCCTATGACGAGGTGGTCCTTTGAGATACTTCTTCATGGGAATTTGTGATACATGGAGTATCAACCTGTAGCTCGTGGAGTGGACCCTCCCAGAGACAAGCGTACGGAGTACGGAGACCGTGTAGCTGGATGAGACCTAACGACTGCTTGACCGACTCGACTTGGAGTGAGTCGACTAGCCTAGGGGACAGAGCACTACTTTGTTTGGGTGAAGAACCATGGCGGATGGAGCACTACTGAGTTTGGGTTCAGACCTGCGGTACTTGACCGGAGAGTACCTCTGCAGGCTATTAGGGGGGATGCACTACTGTGTTTGGGTGGCAGACCCCGGCGGGAAGCACTACTGTGTTTGGGTGGCTGACCCGCGGTACTCGATAGGAGGAGTACCTCAGCAGTCTTAGGTTAGTGAGCAGTACCTCAGAGTTGTGACAAGATCACTATACACTCCAGAGACAGGGCTCTTCAGCAGTTACAGTTTTGATAATGAAAATCCTAGTTTGAGCTGAGTCTATGACCTTTGTGTTTACCTCATGATTGAGATGGGTCACTTGATAACTTTGGTATATGTATGGGAATATATCTAAGTAGTGGTTATCCATTGATTTCATAACCTCTGTGTTTCCTCATGATTGAGATGGGTTACTTGATAACTTAGGTATAAGTATGGGCTTATACCTAAGTAAGGGTTATCTGTTGGGTTTATGCTTTGTGGTTATCCTTGTTGGACTTATAGGGACCTTGAGGGTCTCGAGGTCCCTACTGAGTATCGTATACTCACCCCTGCACGGGCTATTCCCGCACCTCGTTGTGTTGGTTGCAGACGATGGACAATGCTGATGGAGGCCGAGTGTTCGAGGACTAGATGGTACCCGGTGGTGGACTTCACTCAGAGGAGGTTGACGGGCGAGAGCAGTGTTCGAGGACTGGACGGTACCCGGTGGTGGACTGCATGACGAGACGATACTCGGAGGAGGTTGACAGGAGAGAGCGTCGTGGAGGCTATCTATACCTACCCTTCAGGTAGGATCCGTGGTGGACGATCCAGGAGCTGCACTATCTTTACCTACCCTTCAGGTAGGATCCAAGGTTGACAACCCAGGAGCTGCTTCTATTCTTCCAGCTGTTTGTATTTTCTGTTGTACTTCCTTTCAGTTGTAGCTGTAATTTTCAGTTGGGTTTGTATTCTATCCCTTTTACCCTTCAACATTTTCTTTTGTGCTAAGTGTTTTACTTCCACTTGTACTCTGTGGTGTTTTTTTTACTTTTATAAAGGCAATGCCTTCCCAGTTATCGAGATTTACGCCGTTGGTGCTAGTCGCCAGCCCCTGGCCTATGGAAGGCGGTCTTGGGGTAGTCATGGCACGAGCCCCAAGGATGGGTCGTGACAAAAAAATAATGGGTAAACTCTCTAATAGGTTTAATATGAACAAAAAAGGTAAGAATAACCTACTAATATCTTTTCCAATGAGTTAAGATGTTTTAATTTCTATCCATGAGGTTTCCTCATATACCCTTACTGATGTATCTCCAGTAATGGAATCTGTAATGGGTTTGGCCACTGTTGTAGGGGTTTTCATTTCTTTATAAAGAATGTAGGATATAACCGAGGATGACCAAGATAACAATTTAGAAAAGACGAAGGAGTGGAATATGGGTAGAAATTTGAGAGGTCTAGGTGGATCCTCTGGTAGGGGTGGTGGAGGAACAACTTTTAATGGCATAGAAAATTTTGAATAGTCATACCTAGTAACATTTTACGAGGTTATAAAAACTGTTTGTAGTGATTTTGTGAAGGCCTCAGTAAAAGACTATGAATCTTCAAGGGAATTAATTTTAAATCACCCATAAATGATTATGAGGTAGAATGGTACCCCTAGGGTGTTACGAAAGAGATGTAAAAATGGTTTGATTTATATCTTGAAGATACCTTCTCTGAAATGGAAAAAGAATTTTTTAGTTACATGGATTATATAGTAGTCCAAAAAATATTATATATTTTTTGGAATATGGCTATCCTAACAGTCCAGGTTTTGATTTTAGAGATATCTCTTGGAAATAAAAGAGTTTCACGATTCCAGAGGACTCATATGAATCATCATTAGATGATGAGTTTGTGCCGCCTCAATTAACCACATCATGGTAGAGAGGTCGATACACAAAGAATAGAGGTTATTTTCCCAAGAACTTGGGATCTAGAGGGAGCAGAAAGATTTGATCATTGGTTTTCTATATTGTGGGCATCTCTTGATGGGTGGGAGATCCCCTTCGTGGGGGCTATGGCCCGCCTTTCCGTCCAGTGGTGTGGTGTGTGTTTCTGTGTTTGAATGTAATTGTACCTCCAAGCATCCAATATATATATATATATTAATATATATAATTTAAAATATAATACATATATTTTTTATTTAAATATATTTATTATTATTTTATAATTATTTAAATATATATATAATTATAATTTAAATAAATATATTTAAATATTATTTATATATAATTATAAATATATTTATATAATTATATATGTATTTATTAATCTATAAATTTATAAAATAATAAATATAATAAATATATTTATTATTTAAATATATTTATTATAATTTCACAATTATATAAATAAGTATTTATTTATTTGTAATTATAATGATAAATATATATATTTGTAAATATTTTTATATAATTTAAAATATATTTAAATAATTATATATAATTATATGTATATAAACATTATTATAAATATATATATATATATATTTAAAAAATAATAAATATATTTATTATTTGAATATAATTATTATAATTTTGTAATAATAATATATATATTTATAAATAAATATATTTATAATAATTGTATATGTTCATAAATATATTTCTATAATTATATATATTTGTATAATTATATATATATTTATTAATAAATAAGTATATATAATTTTAAATTTAATAAGTATATTTATTATTTTAATATATTTATTATAATTCTATAATTATTTAAATATACATTATTTTATTTATAATTTTATTAATAAATTTTTAATACATTATATATATTTATTATTTTTTAACAAACTATTTAAATACATGTTATACATACACATGGATACATGTTATATATATATGTACATTCCATGCACATGTGCACATATATATACATACAAATACATATATCTATACACATACAACATCTATATATACGCATAAACAAAACACACACACACAAAATAATTCTTGCACATCTATGATCACAGACAATGATATAAATATAAAATATATGAAAAATGTTTAGCTGAAAGAAAAGATCCTAACCTCTTATTAATAGATAAAAGAAAAATATAATAAGAGAAAAATGGATTCAAAAAAAGAGACGTCCCCTCATCCATAAAACTGGTTAAAGAGTCATATAATGAAAGATCATTTCCAGTCATAGTCATAATCATCAACGGTTTCTCATTCCTACTGTGAGTTGGCTTGATTAAGAATCCTAAGAATCATTTCCTTGGACATTTCTTTCTCGAGAGTGGGATTGACCTTTAAATTTTTGGAAGATGATCTAGAAGAAAAATTCCTTAGAAGAGTGGAATAATACTTATGTGTCCTTCATTTTTGGTGGATCCATATTTGACCCTTCATTACCACTCGTCTTTCCATACCATTTATGATAAAATATTTAAATGAAACATCTACACCACTTCCCTTAGATCGAGTAGTGTCTAATAATATCATCCAATGCTCTTTATCACTTCCATCATCCAAGATGTTACCCCATTAATCAATTCTTGAGGAACTGGAATTTTTCCAGGCATCTTGGATAGCTTTGTTGAAGTCTAAAACCTCATGCTCATGATATATGTCCTCACCTTGACTATCATACTAAGGATTAGAGGTAGCACTAAAATCCATATCAATAGGAAAAGATGTAGAGAAAAGGCTCTAATCTCGATTGATTCCATCCCCCAGCTGTAGAACCTAAAGACTAGATACACCTTCAGATATACTAGCTAGAGAAGATACACCCTAAATATTAAAAATCCCACTAGGAGAAGCATCCACATCCATAATAGTGAGACAAACACACTCCAAATTTTCTCCATGTTCAACATTATTTTCCAAAAAAATAATATTACCATTGTTTAACACTTTAGATCCCATAGGATTAATCCGAATCTCAACTATAGATTTATCCAATTCTATAAAAGGAGTTTCATGACCATAATTTTGTGTTAACTCCTCTGCATGATCTGCCCTAACATTATAGGGTCCTCTGATAACTCCAGCCAGATACTTCTCCTTCAATAGAAGCCCCTTTCCCTTTAAATTAGGCAGATGAGAATTTCATTTCTTTGAGGCATGCACCTCAACCCCATTAGAATAGTGAATTTTAGGCACATTCCCATCATGATCATGGGGATTTGACACAACAACATACCCCATTTTTGGATTTTTATGAAAATGAGTAAATGGGTATCTCTTCATCTGACACCTCTCACAAGAGAAGTTCCTTCAACATAACTCCATCAAATGACCCAAAACCATACAAGAATTAAACAAATAGAGGTTTTATATCATACTCAACATCAATTTGGATGTCATATGTGGGAGTGGATAATTTTTCCTTATCAATAATGGTGTATCTAAGATCAATTTTCACTAAGATCCTTGAAAAATTTTCAAACTATACATATTTGTCTCCTTATCAAGCCAGATGGGAGTCCCAATTGTCGTGCTGATATGGTGTAGAATCCCTGGGTGCTAAAGAAAAAAATGACTCCATGAAGATAAACCCATACATGAGAGAAGTCATTTATTTCCCATGATATGTTGAAATCCAATGAAAATTTATGTAGATGAAGCCATCCGATCCTCAAGAATAGAGAACCAACACTCCACATCTGAATATTTGAATCAGCCAGATACTGCTCCTTCAATAGAAGCCCATTTCCCTTTAAATTAGGCATATGAGAATTTCATTTCTTTGAGGCATGCACCTCAACCCCATTAGAATAGTGAATTTTAGTAATATTCCCATCATGATCGTGGGACTTTGACACAACAACATAACTCATTTTTGGATTTTTATGACAATGAGTAAATGGGTATCCATTCACCCCACACCTCTCACATGAGACCTTCCTTCAACATAAATCCATCGAATGACCCACAAACATACAATAATTAAACAAATAGAGATTTTCTATCATACTCAACATCAATTTGGATGTCATATGAGGGAGTGGATAATGTTTCCTTATCAATAGTGGTGGATCTAAGATCAATCTCCACTAAGATCCTTGAAAAATTCACAAACTATACATACTTAGTCTCCTTATCAAGCCAAATGGGAGTCCCAATTTTCATGCTGATATAGTGTAGAATCCTTGGGTGCTAAAGAAAAAAAAGACCCCATGAAAATAAACCCATACATGAGAGAAGGAATTTATTGCCCATGATATGTTTAAATCCAATGAACATTTATGTAGATGAAGCCATCCGATCCTCAAGAATAGAGAACCAACACTCCACATCTGAATCTTTGAATCATCCAAAGAAAAGAGGCTATGAAAAAAACAATGGCCATGGGAGATGCACCTAAAATCTAGGAAACACCACAAAATTGAAATCCGATAACCAATTCATCCATCTTCAAAGTATTCTCACCTTTAGGTTAAATGAGTCGTGCAATCAGGGAGTTTTTCCAAATGGCAAGAATCTCAAAAATTGATTTAGAATTTTCTTCCTCATTGGGTTGTCTATCCCTTTCTAAGGATAATTCCATTGCAAGATTCATTGAATGATTCCACAACTGGCCATATAACATCAGATTTCAGATCCAAAGTCACACTTATTCTTCTATTTAGAATCAATTAATCATCGAGAAGATCTGATCTATGCACATCATCTTCTCCATTCACCACATCAGCATCTATTACCGCCATAGACCAATGCACGTTGCCCACTCCGATCAACTTAACAATATCTATTCGAGACCTACGAACATTTGATCTATATGCATCGTCATCTTGATTCACCACTAAAATATCTAATTATGTGTACCCTTTATCATTGATTTGTTAACTATTGAAAAAATTCACCTTTATTAGCTCTTTTAGCTAGCAATGATAAAAGTTACTCTTTTATCAACACTTTATATTTAGTGTATATGATACCCATCAATTGTTAAATTGTCATATGTGTTAGTTTATTTATTTCCATAAGAAATAAAATATGACATGTGATGATAATTTTTCTCTCCCAGATAATTTTTGAATTATCAATTTAGGCCAACACATGGATTTGTGGGTTTCCCCTAAAAAATAATTGTATTTTAATAATTTCATATATATTAAAATTTTATAATTATCTTCTAAAAATTTATTTGAAATTAAATTTTGATATTTTATTTTAAATTATCAATCTAAAATGTGAATAATCTGATAACAAAATACCTCACTTCCTTCAATTTTTTTTATAATTTATCTTATGCTCATTAAGAAGAGCCCAATAGAACCAAGATCACATCATTCAAGTTTGTATCACATGAGATATTGAAGAGAGAACCATTTTAAAAAAATTAAATAAAAAGAAAGATATAGGATTAGAGAGAGAGGGAGGAGAGTGACATGAGGGATACCATGTGCCTCCCATTTTCCCCTATTATTCATTTGGTAAAATCATCACTTTCCTATCTTCACCATGAATTACATGCATAATGGTTTAAATTCCTCTATTCGACACCCAACCACCCAATTCCTTTATCAATTATTTATTTCATTTATTTTCCTTTAATAATTTCCCTCCTCACTTCAATCCATACATTTTTTAATCCCCTATTTAAATATATTAAATCATTCATGTAATATAAATATCAAAAAGCCATATATATATATATATATATGCACTTTATATATACAATTATCTGTACACACACACACACATTATTTATATATATACACCCACATATGTATATATATATGCATATATATTTAACCTATATATATATATACGTTGATATATACACACTCGCTTATATATACATACACCCACACAAACACACACACACACACAATCATCCTATATATACACACACATTTTAAAATATCACATAAAAATATTATATTCCAAATTTAATAATAATAAAAAAACAAGAACAATTTTAATAATTATTAAATTTCTCACATTATTTCTACTGTTGAAAATTTCAATACAGCTTCCATTGAAAACCAAATAGTTAATAAGTTTTTATATTTATCACATAATTTTATTTGTATAAAAAAATAATAATTTCACCATTATTACATTTATCAATATTAAATATACACACATGGTGAAACATCACTCATTATTTAAAGGAATTTAATTACACATGTAATTTCCATTTTAATTTTTTCAACACAAATAATAATAATAATATAATTATTATTACTCTTGTGTGTTATGTATCTAAACACCTAACACACACAATGATTATGTTTCTCATAGGGTAAAACTCATATTCCAGAACTAATGGTGGTGTCATATTTTTAATACAATACACGGTTTAGAAGAAATTTCAATTTTTTTTAAAATAAAATAATAAATATAAATAAATTAACCTCATGTATGATTTGACAAAACACATGATATAGAAAAATATTTTATCATGCCTATGGAAGACCATGTATCTTGTACATAACGGTGGCCTCATATTTCCCATATGATACACTTCTTAGGAGATATATTTTTATAATGAAAAAAATATCACACATTCATAATATAATAAATTTAAAATTTTTGTTAAATAAATATATAGGCTCTTTGTGCCTTTGAATTCAATGAAAATTTAGTGTTTGGATCCAAAATTATTCCATTGAAATATAAAAAGTGTTAATAGAGTTATTACCATTACATAAATCCATTAAATCATTTATGAAGTGATATTTATTGAAAATTTAAATTTTCTCATAAATATACTCATAAATTATTTATAAAAAGGGTTTTATTATCCATAAAAAACATGACGACGATACATGATTGTATCAATATGATGGATTTGGATTAATAATTATTAACTTAATAATCCATAAACAACAACCATTGTGATTGGGATGATTCCCTACAAAAAATACAAAGCGATGAGATGATTTTTAGGTCTGAGTTGGTAACATAAAATGATCTATAGGGGGAGGTTAATGAAAAAGATAATTTTTCTAAATAAACTAATTAATTATCTAAATTAATTATCAAAGTTAATTATTAATAGACAAAGTGAAATAGAAAAGTAAATAATGTACTCACTTAATTTTTTTCTATTCGATCTGAAGTGAGTTTACTCTTCTCATACACCTCTCTACTCCTTGATAGAAGAATTTTTCCTCATGAACCTAATTTTTCATTGGGAATAATAGATCATTATAATTCATCATTTTCTTGATGAGGTTAACCGAAAACACTAAATTTTGTGTTGGGATCCACAACCGTTACAAATTTTTTTTTAGAAAATGAGATTCAAAACCTAGAAATTCTTGAAATTAGAATATTAAAGTCACAACCTAAAATGTCTTGAATTTATAATCCATTAGTTAATTACTGAATGGTATTGAAACTATAATATTGAAGTCACAACCTGAGATGGGAAATTATTTTTGGTTGGAAAATAAAAAACCAATGTACGAGTAAAATTTGTAGAGATGTTAACAATTAAAGAAAACACAACTAGAACCATACATATGATGTCATATAATATTTATGAATCATAGGCACTAGTCTCACCATGGAAGTAATAGTTGAAGGAATTTTGGATCCCTATGATCAATCTTCAAGCAGATTATATAATGACCACATGGTTCTTCATAGATTTTTACAACACTTAAAAATAAAAATTTTGAAAGTTCACATCAAAGGAATTCATAACAGTAGTGTATATTGGTGTATCATAATAGGTGTGTCATATAATCTTTGAATGAGTATTCATGCCTTGTAAATAGGATCTGTAAAACTAACAAGACAATCTCCATTCGAGTAAAAATATTCCAAACTATACTTTATAATTATTTAAGAGAGAGAAAATTAATGTTCCAAAATTATTGCAATAAGAATAATTTGAATTCAGAAATATAAATACTAATTCAAAGATGTTGAATTAATCATTAAATAATCCAAATTATATCCATAATAATATTTCAGAAATATCCCATAAATATCATATATATATATTTTCTATAAAATTCAACCATGAATTTTGAAAAACCCATTCCATATTCAAGATGATATGTACATATTCAAAAAAAAATAACAATAAATTAAGTAGATAAAAATAAGTTTTATTATGTTTTTGTTGATATATAATATTTATAAATGAATATAATAACTAAATAATTCATAATACATGAATTAAAATATTTTTTAGAAAATGTATGTAGTAGGTTTATATGTTAATTATGAATATATTTAATATCCACTTAAAATATGATTAAAATAAACTAAAAATATTCTCATCTTTTCTATATCATTAATATAAACTTTTGAAATAATATAAATATTTAAAAAATTTAAAATAAACATGTTGTAAATCAAATTATCCAAAGAATAATAATATAGATTATTATTGAAATTTAATGATTTTTGAAAAATAAGTTATATTGAACTGATAGTGGATACAATGAGACCATGAGGTAAATACTATATGGTTGATTGAATTCTCAAGTGCCCATAATTTGAGACTGGTCAATATAATGTGTTGTCAATATATATATCGATGCACTTAGAGTGTGTTCATGCGGTCGATTGAATTTCCAGTGTGTGGTTGGTTTAGTTTGAACATGAAGGGAGTATAATTAGTCTTCAGATATGAATACTTTATATTATATGAAAATAGTGGGATATGAATTCAAAGTCTGACCCACAAGCTCTATATAGAGAAAAAATCAAATTTTTTATGAATAATGTAGGCCCAAGTGAATGTGATGGAGAATCCATTGTCTGAAATCTTTCAATCAGCTAACATACTACATATAGGTTTTCAGGTGGTGGGAGATCACGTATTCATGCCCAAATTCACTGTATGAAAAATAAAATACATAGATAATGATCTTCTATATGTCATGAGTATATTATATGCTTCTAAAAAATAAACTGATTTTTTAGAGGATAAATCTACATATAGAAGTATGAAGACTAGAAATTACCTAGATTTAGGGTCTACTTATGCAGTGTATCTTATACTAAAAGTACACTCACTGATGGGTTGTGTTCACTAGTTGATCGCCTAATATGTTAATACATGTGACCCGTTTGAGTATAAGACATGAGGAAGGTGTGAAGATTCAAAAAGGTCTTGAAATTATAGTAACTGAAATCCTTTTTAACTTAATCAAATTCAAATAACCTAATAATCATGTTAAAAAACTATTCATATATCAAAAATCACCACATTAAAAAATTACTCACATAGAACAATCTATAATGTTGTATCATCTTATAATAACAATATTTGGTAAATTATTAGGCACTCTAAACATCAGATTCATCATTCCATCATGTTCACTTATGTTTATATAATTTCATGAGTTTTATAATGAATCATATAATACCATTGTCCAAATTCTTTATCTTGATATATCAAGGAAAATTTTAAAAAATGTAATTTAAAATTTGTAGAAAAACTAACTAAAACACAATAGAGACTTTTCTAAATTTAGATAGAAACAAAATGTCCATTTTAGAATTATTTTTGATAGGAAATACATATATATAAGTATTATATATCTTTAACTCAATAAGTAGTGTTGAATTTCAATTTATTTATCTATATTTATCATTTAAAGCAATGGATAACTAAAAACTTAAAAATTCTAGATACCAGAAAATATGAACTAACTCTAGAAAGAAACATATGAACATATAGAGTATGATTTAAAATTTTTTGTTGTTTATGAAAGCCTAGATAAATTTTTTATCTTTATTAAAAAATAGGAGTTTCAAAATTCCATGTACAATAGCTCAAGATTTAATAAAAATACCGAGAATAATTAAAACTATAAATATAAGTTCAACATTCAATATTTATAGATATTCTAATGGTATGTGGTATAAAAATTATATTTATAGATCTTAATTATCATTTTAAAATTTAAATAAATTCATGTAAATTATATATCAAAGAACATTGTTTTTTTATAACTGTCATGTTAGTGGTATAACAAGAATTATTGTGAGGTATTATAATATATAAAAACATAAAATATAAAAAGGCAACAAAATACACTAAAAAAACTCCCCATTTTTATTACAAACCAGGAAATAATTATAAAAGTTATCCCTCTTTTTGTAATTAATTAAAATGTATATTCTTTATTTTAAAATGTTCTCCCAGTTTAAAAAAATAAAGAAATATATTTTTTATTTAAAATATTTTTAAACATATTGAAATTCCTAAATCTAAAATTCTAAATAAATAACAAAATTGAAAATAATTTAAACTTAAATGAAGAAAAAAACATAATCACTGACAAAAAATATTCTATAATTAAATATATAGATCATAACCGAAAAAATAATCCTAAATAGAATGATAAAGCACATTCAAGAATATTTAATATGATTTAACAAATAAAAAAAACAACCATATAATGCTCAATAAAACATTTCACTTAAAAATAAACATTTTTGATAATATAATAACTCAACTTAAAATAAATAATAATATATATAAGTTAAATAATTAGTTATTAACAATAAGAATAAAACACTAAAGTTATGAAAAATATTTAAATAAGTCTTTCTTTAAAGTGATTTAAAAAATATATCAAAAAACAAAACATAAAAGTATATTTAAAAACATTAAATTTCAACATATTAAAAGGTATATAACCTCCTCTTATAAATATATAACAAGAGAAAAAAATTTAGCATCAATTAATAGAAAAATAAATAAAACCAAATACAAGAAATTCTTAAGAAAAAATGACAAATTAAATAGATATATCCCCATAAATAAATGATTCTCTTCCATATTAAACAGATGTAATAATTAATATCAATTTTTTACTCCCCAACCTATATAAAACTATAACTTATATAAGGATCTATAATAACATGTTTTTAATATTCAATGTATTTATAAAATAATATGAAATTAATTAAAAAATACCTTAAAACTAATTCAATCCCATAAGAAAAATATTTATACACATACTACAAATCCAAATGCAACTCTCCAATAAAATATGAATAAATATCAATGTTTTTAGTGAATTTGATGAATTTTTTGGTTACATGTTATGTATAATAAAAACAAATTAAAATTACATAATACATGTCCAAAAATAATAATCATAAATAAATAGCTTCATTAGAAAAAAATAATCAAATAATATAGCACAAGTTAACTAGTAATATATTAAACACATGATTCAAAAATATTTCTAAATAAACACATGCCAACATACCAATAAATAAAACTAGTACAAGTTTTTTAGATGTAAATATAACTAAAAAGTTACTTTACTTTAGTATCCAAATTATTTTTTGAGCAATACGACTAGAATATGAACCTTTAGGAACCCAAGATGGATTTATTGAATTATTGGTTGGAAATCATGAATGTAAATTAAATGAAATAATTTATTTATAGCCTAAAGAATATGGATATCTCAATGAAAATTTATGAGAATAGTTTCATTTCATTCCACACCTAAATAATGAAAATTTTGATAAATTTCCTTTTGTCTTATTAAAAAAATAATTCTTGAATTGTTTAGTAATCTTAGTATTATAACCAAACCAGTTTTTTCTTTATTTGATTTCATCATTCCCATCATCTCATATTATATTTATTTTTGTTAATTTTTTTGGATAGAGTATATTAAAATGATAAACTTCCTTTTTTAGAATTTTATTCCTATTTTTAGTAGATTCAAAATAATCAGAAATCTTACTTTTTTAACATGAAGAAAAATTTATCGAGTTTTCATTTTCTTCTTTAAAGACAAATTTTATTTCAAAATAATTTCCAATTCATTTTATTGATATTCATTTAAACAAGAAATTGATTTTTCTTAAATTTATATTTTTTATTTAATTTATTTCATTCCTTGATTAGTTTCTTATTCTCTTTTAAAATAATTATACAATTAAGTAACCTTAAAAGATAGTTGTGATTTTTATCATTATTATCATATAGATCGTTACAAATTTATTGGTATATGGATTCTTGTTCTGTTACTTATCCATTTTTTTTGTATTTTAGGTGTTTCAAAGGAGGCTAGAGGAGGTTTCATAGTGGTTAGAGGTGAACCATATCTAATAATAGATATTCACATCATGAATGTTTTACATGAAGTGAATTGGTGATTTACAGCTATTGATGGTGTAGAATTCCTGGATTATGTTTAGATGAGGTGTGAAACTTGAAATAGATTAACATTGTGAAAGCTAAATTCATGATGTGTAACTAATTCAAGCTGAGGAAACATGAATTTCCCTAGAATTTGGAGAAAATGGGAATTCAAATCATGAATGTGTTACATGATGAGTAAGTGATAGGTTCCAGGATATTTTATAACCCTTTCACATGATTTCATTTAATTAATCCATACATTTCTCTCTCATTCTAGATGAACCCTAGGTGCCCCGAGGAGGTCCTCTAGCCCACATATCCCTTGCATTGATCCTTGGGTCTAGTGTATTCCTATTTGTAATCTATGGAATGTTATCCTCTCTTTACCTTGGAATTCTATCCATTATTTTTTGGAGATCCATTATAGTGGTGTAGTTTAGGTTTGAGGTGTGTATGTGTTGTGTTTCTAATAACCCATTTGTTTTGTGTAGTTTGATCAGTTAGTTCCTTATGTGATCATGATTTTTGGGATGTTTCTTATTCTACCTATAGAGTATAGTGAGATTATAATTATTCGTTGATGTAGGGTATCCTCATTCACACATACTTATGTTCAATGTGTTATATTTGTATTTTTATTCTTAATATAGGGTCAAAAATATGGGTCAATGTAATGAGATAATTAATTATTATGTATAAAATTGATGATTATGGGGTGTTATCACATGTTTTACTACTTTGATCTATGTTCATGATGTTATTATGTATGACTATATCCAAGTCTAAAAATAACGACTGTTTGTAGCCTTGTTTGTGTTGTAGTTGTTATGTTGTAATAAATCTAGTTGTGTTGTTGTGTGATCACACCATGTATAAAAGGTTAATGAATACATATTTGGATAATAATTAGTTTCCCCTGGACATTATTATTTTGTGATAACACCCATTCTAAATATAGAAGATATGTGATAATGAACCTAAATTACTGTGGAATTCGGTTTGGGTTGCTATTGTGTGTTTGTTCTTGTTGTGTTTAACCTATATGGATGGGACTGTTATGTGGTGATGTTAGTGATAATATAGGTTATATAGTATGTGGGGAAGTGATGTGATTATTGGTTAGAATGGATGCTATGTGGGATGTTATGAGGTGTTACGCGATGTGGTGTGATGAGTTTGTGGTACAATGGTTGTGGTTCATTGGTTTTAGTATAGTCATTATTGGGAAGTTGTTGTGGAGAAGTTCTTTTAGTAGAGTTGTTGTGGTGTAGTGGTTTTATTGTAGTGGTTGTGGTGTAGTTGTTGTGTCATAATGGATTTTTTGTGTTATGTGATGATATAATTTTATGGAAGTTGTGTTGTGAGATGTCTTGGGTGATGTGATGGACGATGATGATGGATGTGTGGTCCTTTGGTAGTGGGTTTTTGAGTTGGCCCATTTGTTGTGATTCATCATTGTGATAGTTTCTTAATTATCCATGGTATGAACTATGATGATAAATGAAAAAAATAAGCTGGTAAATAAACAAGGAGGAATGGAATTGGATGTATGGTTACTCATTTACTAAACTTAATTAAATAATTAATTTTGTAATGTGAAATTAAATTGTTAATGAAAAAATGTGTCAAAACCTATAACTAAAAGATGTAAGTGTTGTGGTGGTTGTGTGGTGTTTCATATAGTGGTGGTGGCAATTGAGATGATTGATTTGTGGTACATGATGGTGATGTTGTGTGATCTAGTATTGTTGATATGAACCCATTAATTGGATATTGTGTTCTATCTATATACCATGTTTGTTTATTTTATTTTTATACATAATCCACCTGAGTTAGATAACCTTACCAAAGTTCAATGTTTTGGATTTTTGGGTGTTTTCCCCAAAATTCGTGATGATAGTGATTCGGATCCTAGGATACCCCCTCTCCCCTACCCTTCCTTTAGTAGTCATGTCATAGTCCTTGTGTCTATGGGTGAGATGTGATATGTTGGTCTAGGTGTCTATGGATGTGATGTGATGTGTTATCCTCGGTTTCTATTGGAAATACATGATGTGTATTGATGTGATATATTGTGGGGGTCATGCATTGTAGGTGGAGGGAATGAGGTTTATGTACTTCATGTTCATGAAAGCCTAATACTTTGGTTTTGGTTGTGATGTGATGTGTGGCCTAAAATTATTCAAGTGGGATGTGATGTGGTGTGATTTGGGGACCAATTTTAATCAAAATGGTTTAGGGTTCAGGAAATCCCATTCCTAAATTTGTTTATTAGAAAATAGAAAAATTAACAGTTCAAGGGTGTTTACAAAGATAGGAATAAAAAACACCACGTGCATCCAAATCAACAAAAGGATAAAAAACTACAAAATAAAAAAAAGACCATCCTAAGGATGCCTCTAAAATTTAACTCTTTGATATAACATCCTTAACCAGATTGGTCTCCCTGTAAACATGGGTGACATCAGGGTGAATATGCTCAATCATCTGAAGACATTCAATCATTGAAGGGAGTATTTTCCATGGTACCAATTTGGAGTGAGTCTTGAAGATATAAACCATAGTGGTGGAGTCATATTCCACCTAAATATATCTCTATCCATGATGGCTGGAATAATTTATTACTTTGATCATATCCCAAGGACCCACTTCAATTTTCAGGCCATTCCTGATGTAGTGAAAGAATGATCCTTTAAGGAAGCCTTGATGGGTTCAAAATACACCACCACATCCCGAAGGCCCTGGTGAACCTGAAACCACCCCATCCACATTCACATTAAGCTAGCCTGGAAAAGGTGGAATCCATGTAATGGATTTAAGAACCAGACACTTAATGATTCTTCCCGTGACACCAAATTTTTTCATAACAATCAATTCAGAAAGCTCATTTCATATAGTGCTTATATGAAGCTTATAAGCTATCAAATCATCTCTATATATAGAATTTAGTCTATCCTACAAGGAAGGGCGATGACCATAAACGATAATGGAGTTTATTTCCTGCCATAGGAAATTGAATACAACAGCAACTGCTGGGATGAGAATACCTATAACCTATTCACTCAATTGGGTTTGTTGGAAAAAAATCATGAGAGCCTCAAAGATAATCATGTCCAGATGAATACCAAAGATGGACTATAAGTGTGAGAAGAACCTGCATGAAAAGCTATAATAAATTTAAATGTTAGTAACAAATTCCTCATCCCTCAAGAATAAACAAAAATCAAATTCCTTGTAAATTCCAAATTTTTGTAACATATTATGTAAAGATATTCCACCTTTCCACATCCTCCATAATAGTATGTAGTAAGTGGGAGAAATATAGGATGTTCTAAACATTTTTTTCCTTAGAGGTGTGCTTAAACTCCCATCACAATATTCTTATATAAATATCTAAAAGTAAAATGGCCACTGGATTTGGGAGTCTAGACTAAGTTATCAAAATCATAAAAAATGTTGATATTCAATTTCAGTCAAATATCAACAGGAATAAATCCATGTAAATGAACAGATGATAGTGTATCATCTATGGTATGGTGATCTATTGAAGGGAGAACAATCATCACTTCATCAAAAGGTTTATCAAGAAAAGGTGTAGACCAAACATTCATGTTTGATTGTTTACATACCATCCATTTCGAACAACACAGAATCTCTAGATAAGATTTTTTATGTGCTGGCCAAATAAAGGAAGGAACATGCATAGAATAACCATTTTACAATTTTCTTTGGAATCTATTAGAGAGTAACTACAGTGAAGTATCCCTTTATGTAATTAAATTCTAGGTGAATTTCCTGAGCAAAGCATCATTGAAGATTTTAAGGTCTTTGATTCCCATTCCCCCAATGTCAATGGGTTTAGTGAATTATTTCCAAGCCATAGTAACATGTTCCCTCTGATAGATAGATCCAATCAAGATAAATTTCATGATCAATGCATGTAGCTCCTTGATAAGACTTTTAGTTCATTTATAAATGGATAAGGAATAGACAAACATTTACGTGATCACCTAATTAACAAGATAAAACCATCCTACTTCAGATAGGGTTTTCACTTTCCTTGTAGCCATCTGGGAAATAATCTTAGAAATGATTTTTTCAAGATAAATTCTTTTCAACCTTAAAAAAAATAAGGGCACCCATAAGTAATTTAAGGGGAGATCCCCTTTCTTAACACAAAACATCCTAAAAAACTTATTTTTCTTAAAAATAGCCATTCCATTTCCAAAAAACCACAAAAGACTCATCCCATTATATAAAATGCCTAGAAACCTCTTCATAATGAGAAAAAATCTTTTGGACATAAGAAATAGTATCTTTTTCAGCCTATAAAAATGTGATAATTTCATTAGAATAAAGATAATGTGAAAGTGAAAAAATGTTTCTTCTAGCTTTTATTTTCCTATAAAGGCCAACCTGAACCAAATTATTAATACAAATACTTAAGTAGTCTTCATCCATGAAAAAGAGAAATCCAGAGAGGGGTTCACCTGAGGATGAGCCCATAAGGGGCCTCTCTCGATTCTAGGTTTCCCTTTACGCCGCCTTCATCTCCACCATTGTATATCTTCCTTGTTCTCCTTCTGCTTGATGCGCTCGTGGCTCGCAGGTCTTCTAGTGGTGGAGGATTTCCATCTCTGGTGAACATCCTTGCTGTGGCATGAGGCCTTATCCATTTCTCTGGCTAGGGATCCTCATGGCGCCGCGATGTTGTTCCCTGGTGGTCGATGCTGCGGCCTGGGGGTTGGCATTGTGATTTGCGTCGTTTGCGGGTGTGATGGGTAGATCTAGCCCCAAGTGCGGTTTTGAAGGCAGTGATGAGATTTGCGACATAGGCTTGTGGAGGGGTCCCCTACCAGCTAGATCTGGCCTGGTTTGTGTTTGTTTGATTTTTTCTGTGTGTTTTTCTTGTTTTCGTGGTGCGATGGTTTTTACAGCACACGGTGTGGACTCGGATCCATTTCTGGTGACCGGTGATGCATTCTTGGTGACTGAAATCTTGGGTTCGGGTGATTTGTCACGGTGGAGGATCATATTTGCTCGGACTTGTTTTGATGTTTTTGCAGTAGGTTGGATGAATCTATGATTGTGGTTTGGTTTTATGTTGGTTCTTTGTGAATTTTTGGTATGATGTATGGCTGTCTGGTGAATGTCGACGATGAGATCGAGAGGTGGAAGGGTTTGGAAACCGGTGACACTATGGTGTTTTGTCTATTCTTTGTAGGTTCTCACTAACACAAAAAAGTGATTTATTTGAAAACAAAAAAAGAAGTTTCAGTCAGAGAGGGGTTCACCTTGTTTGAAACCTCCAGAACATTGAAATTAACCTCTTGGGTACCCATTAATGAGAATGGAAAGTCTAGTAATCATAAAAATTTTGTTGACTATATTGATGAATGAATTAGAGATTCCATGTTTCCTTAGAATAGAAAAAATAAATCCCCATTTAATAGTATCAAAGTATTTAAAAATATCTAGCTTAAGATAAAATCTTCCATCTATGACCTTCTTTATCATGATATTAACACATTCATAATAAGTGAAGAGACAATTTTGGATGCTTCTTTCTGGGAAAAAACCGAACTGGTTTTGGGTTATAACATTCTGGTTAATAACCCCCAATCCAGAGGCAATTATTTTATTAAAAGTTTTTGGGATGGTGATACCAAGGGAAACTATCATAATGTACTTAATATCTAGAGAATTATCTTTCATTTTTATTAGGTAAATAAAGCCTGTATTCACACCATGAGGCATCAAAGAATGAATGAAAAATTCTCTGACATCACTAATGAAATCCTAGCACACATTATCCCAATTTTAAATAAAAAACTTATTGGTGAACCCATCAGGACCTGCCACAATATCATGGTTTAGATAAAATAGAGTATCCTTGATTTCATACTCAAGAGGTACCTCTACTGACATCCTATTTTTCTTATCATCAACTCTAGGAGTGATATTTCCCAGCATTTTATATGTGAAATCCAATTTATTGCCTGAGTATAAAAATTCAAAGTATCTAAGACCAAAATTTTAGATCTCAAGCTCAGAGTTAAAAATAACTCCATTAATTTCAAGAGATGTGACTCCTTTTTGGGTCAACCTCACTCTATGCAGGAAATGAAAAAATTTGGAGTTCCTATCTCCCTCTTGTAACCATTTTACATTTTAGTGACTTCTATATAGCCATTCTTGGAGATTCAATAGGTCATAAAGATGAGAAAGGGCCTTAATCTCATCCCTATAGGGAGCATACTACTATTTGTTTTCATTTTTACGTTGAAGAAGTTAATGCTCAACATCCATAATATCATTTTTCAGGATGGATAATTATTCCTTTATCCAATAACGAACCATTATTTTAACATTTTTAAGCTTTCCAGAAATAATGAAAAGTAGGTTTCCAAAGGAATCATCTTTTAAATCATTCAAAATAACCTCTCTACATCTAGGCACATCAATCCATGAGTTGTTAAATCTAAAATGTTAAGGATAAGACCTCATATTTACAGCTGAAAAGTAAATTAGAATAGGATTATGATCAGAGTGGCACTTTGGTAGGATAAGTCCAAAAATACTCTGGGATTCATTCCCTTCATCAATGCAATCCAATAATCTATCATGTTTACTAGAATTACTACCATTAATGGTGTACCTAATCCATGTGTGACCACCCTCCATAGTGGAAACTTCAACTAGATTACATTTGTAAATATAGGAAGAGAAAACAGAGGTTTCCAATCTATTAAAATTAACACTAGTTTTTCCTATGGTCAAAGAACTGTATTAAAGTATCCCAGAGCCATCTAGCTATGAGATTATTTCTCAGAAATAGTAGTTATGTAATGCCATAGCTCCCTTATTTTGAGATAGAAGTTAGAGACATACACAAAAGAATAAAAATATAAAAATACATTGAATAACCATATCAACCAAGACACATTGATGGAAAGTAGTGGAAGATTGGATAAGAACACTCTCATGCTTTAGAACCCAATGATCTTTATCCCAATTTTCATTCACATGATATGAGACAAGTGAGTATCCAATTGAAGCCAATTTAAAATAATTCCAATTTGAAATCATTATATTTGGTTTAGTGATGTAAATTACCTAATGTTTGTTGATCACAATAAAAGTCTAGAGGGATTTGACCATGGGTGGATTCCCAAGCCCATGGAAATTCCAAAAGAATATCTTCATTCATTGAAATATAATTTTCCTCTAGTATAAGGCCCCCCTTTATTCATGGTATCCAATTTATTTTCTTTACACTTCCATTTCAACTTTCCTTTAAGGACCTTTCCATATGGATCTTCATCATCCTTCTCAAGGGAAAGTAGAGAGGCCTTAGATTGGGATATCTCACTATTATCTACACATAATTTTCCATTGAGAGGTAATAATTTGTTGGGGGAAGGCACAACTTCCATAGATATTTCTTAAGGAATTATTCTCTTGGAATATTTTCCAAGGGGAACCTAAGTGAAGGGATATTGCATAACATGGGTATCCACTCCCTCAGATTAGGAATCCAAGATTGTTGGAAAGAATTCATGAGGTTGTTGAACATCATCCAATTAATCCTTGAATAGAGAAGTTTCCATCCCAAGGGACAAAGAACCCTCCTTATCTTTTTCATTATTGGCTAGAGGATCCATGGGATGAGACAACCAGGTATGATCCTACCAATTTCAATGAGATTCAATTGTATGGTTGTAAATCATAGGAGTGAGA
Source organism: Viscum album (assembly GCA_963277665.1). Lineage (NCBI taxonomy): Eukaryota > Viridiplantae > Streptophyta > Magnoliopsida > Santalales > Viscaceae > Viscum > Viscum album. The sequence continues at coordinate 1,057,827,889 of OY728120.1, read as the reverse complement.
CCTCACTAATGATTCACAATGGGAGAGGGATCATCATCCTACCCATAACCAATTTAATTTGAAGAATTATCATCACCTAGAGTCACATGGTTTTGAGTAGGATGAGTCTTTCCAGGTCCCTTTCAAATGGATTCCACATCAATACCTGGAATAGTTATAGAACTGATAGGGGAATCTACATTGCCTCCATTCTAATCCATACATTTGTGCACCTGTATATGAGATTCGGGAGCATCATCAAGGATAATTATTGGAACATTGATGTCAGGTATCCTCATAGGTGTTCCAATCTATTGAATATTAAAGGCTTTGGTAGCAGCCTCAAGTTCTACAAGTCCATAAAGGGCGATCACTTCCCCATTTAACTCATAATCCTCCATAGGTTTCTTATCATATTTATTAGTCTATGAATCATGGGGAGCATCATCAATTTTCCAAGGATCCTTAACAAGAGAGGTCCCTCTAAGATCTTTTTGATAGTCAAGGGGGACCACATTCCTCATCCCTTTGTCATGGGTTCTTCTACAGGATAACTCATCATGCCCCTTTATGTAACAAAGGATAAAAAACTTAAATATTTTGTATTCCAAATAAAGGTGATGAAAAAAATTACATTCCCTACAAACTTTTGGTCGACTTTCATAAAAAATGTCCAATTTTATACTATGATCCCTTGTGGGTAGAAAAACCTCTTCAAAAAACGTTTGAGGCCATGTAAACCACCACCCGAACTCTAGTAATGTGTCCAGATCTTAGATTATCAGTTTTCCTATAAGTTATTATTGGATTTCCCATAGATGAGGAAATATTAAAAAATTTATAAGGGTTCCAGTATAACAAGTTAAATCTATAAATGAGGATCCATACATGTGTGTGTGTATTTCTTATATTTAGGTGGTTAAAATTACGACCCCACTCTTGAATTCACAGGATTCCAGGTCTCTAAGGAATGAACCGAAATATCTAGGATCATTTCTTGAGATCATCCCAGGAGAAGATGACATGATTGTATCCCTTTCCCATAAAAGTTATCCATCGGTCCTCAAAACTCAAGATATTGGAAATTCACTAGATAAGGTCATTTAATCTCCACATTTTATCACCCTTTAGTGCCAAAAACACATGAAATGATATAAAATTTGAAAAGGTTGATCTTCACTTCAACTGCCTCCTTCTTGGAAGACACATACCCAACTAACCCTACTTTATAATCCTTCCTGGAGAAGGAGATCCAAAATCAATAAATGTGAGAGATACTGCCGATTTCACAACATCCATAAAATTTTTCTACAAACCCAACATGTCTGAATGAGCTGTGCAGATTAGGGAATATTTCATTAAGGGACCACATAGATAGAATAAATCATTGTGGCCAAAGAAATAAGGTTGATCAAAGACAGGATCCAATCTACCTCCCTTTGAACCATCATTAATCTGATCTACACATAGGTTTCATGCCCATGATTCTCACCCCTTGCTCCACTATCTCCCATATCTCATTAGAAAAAATAATTGTGGCCCAATTTTCTATAGGTGAGATGTGATGTGTTATGATGAATGTCCCAGGTGTCTATGAGTAGGATTTGATGTGATGTGTTATGTGTATATGTTATGGGAGCATAGGATGTTTGACATTGGGGCATGAGAACTGGAAATAAATGAGGAAGTGTTAGTGGGGAACCTTGATTTTTTATGACCTTGATGGTATATTATTATATTGGATGAATGATTTGGTGATAAATCCATAGTGAGGCTGGGTTTGGTTAGATGGACTATATAGGTTCTTGTTGGTTCTTTTGACTTATCAAGGAAGTAGTATTAGTCTCTTTTCACATGCACACCTGAGGCCTTAATTATGTCCCAACTGAGTATTGTTGGTATGCTTAAACAATGTATATAAACTATTTTCAAGATTTGAGGAGGAATTTTTGGATTGATATCAATATTAATTATTAATATGGAGACGTTGTTGAGTCACTTATTAAGATTTTACTTTTGTTTTTTTACATTAGGATCATTTATATGTTTTTATTTTACATTTTTCATTCATTTTGGGATGGTTTTGGGTTACCTTAATTTTGTTGACAAGATTTTTTTTGATTTTTTATCCTATTCCTAATCTTGTTGCATTTATAAAGGGTAATGCCTCCCATACTGTGACATTTTTATACCTCTAGTTCTAGTCACCAACTTGAGGCCTAATAGAGGCGGGACTCAGGGTCCTTATCTCTCTCTCTCTCTCTCTCTCTCTCCTCAGTGAGGTATCTTTTGAGGGATGGGTTCATGAAAATTACTATAATAATTATCAACAAATTCATAAATAAATGTATAATATTAATCTTTACTAACCACATTTATATTTTTCTCCATCAAGCATAAGTTATCTAACTCATTTTCAATTCCATATTCATCACTTGAATATTATTCAATAATAAAGCTCCATCAATTATAATAGTCATGTATCTCTTTTTTTTAATTTCATATCTCTTACACCTTATTTTAATTTTGGTAAATCTGATTTGATGTGTCTATTTTTCCTACATTCATAACTGGATACTTTAAAAATACTTTTAATCTTACTTTTGGTACCTTTCATTCCATTTTGGTCATCCTTATGATCTTTTCTGGGAAACATCTTCAATTTTCACGTTTTCTTCATCAGAATTAAAATAAATTTTCTTATATTCACTATTTCTCTATTTTCACATTCCCATGCCTCAATTTTAGAATATTTAGAAGTAAAAATTATATGTGATTTGAAAGAAATACCTTTATTTTTCAAAGTATCTTATTCCACAACATTCCTTAAATGAAGTACATATTGAATAAGTGATCTAATGATTTCATCAAATATGGACTCTTTGAAATTCAGAGTCTCATCTATCAAAACCTTCATTGAATTAAATTTCATTTGTAAAGCTCTTAGGACACTTTAAAGAAGCACGTGGTTCTCCAATGATTCTATGAGTGAATTCATTCCATTAACAATACTTTTGAATTTGTGGGAAATTTAGTTAATGATTTATTATTCACTCATCATGATATATTGGTACAATCCTCAAGAATTCCATGTTTGGTTCTAATCAGATTATCTGAGCCAAGGTGAGTAATATGCAAAATATTCCAAATTTCGCGATCTATCTTACATGTAGATAGATAAAACACACACATCTTTTAATAGGTTAATATAAAATATTTATTCCATTGTAATTAATAACAAATTTAATAAAATAATTTCTATTAAGAGAATCCTAGACAACTTTAGGTAGTTTGTATGGTTTTACCAAGATCATATGGTGTTATATACTTCACTACTTAAGATATGGCTCTATTTTAGATTATCAAAAACCACAATCACTTCTATAAATGTGAGGTTGTTCCTAAGGAATCCATGTATGAGGTTCATTCATTTCAACCATTATACAAATAATTTTTTTTAGAATGTAAAAACTAAGATACAAAAGCCAGGACAATAAAATATTAAACACAAAATCTATATCCTAGAGGAATATGTTTTTGATTGTTTATGTTTTGTATCAGTAAAATAAATATTAGAGCTACTCTATCCATAGCATGGTCCAATATCAGATACCAATTTTTAGGCCACATATGGAAATTAAAATTTTTCTAGAGGGGAGGGGGTGAAAACCTAGATTAATAATTTTAATGGGATTAATTAATTATCTAAATTAATTATTAGAGTTAATTATCCATTGATCAAATACCGTGGATAAGTAAATAATGCAAACTTTTAAATTTATAGTAGTTGGATCCAAAGTTGACCTACTCTACTCTAATACCCCAATTATCTTTAAGAGATGTGATATTCAGTATAAACATTATTTATATTTGTGAATCATAAAATTATACAATATGAACATTTCTATAGGAGGTACAACCAGATATATTTACTATTGTGTGGTGACTTACAATGTATACAAAAATTACATTAGACAACATGATTCAAAAACTAAATGATCCTAATATTAGAATCCAATATCCATAAACTAAACAGTCCTGAATTTAAAATATTGTATTCACAACCTGAATGGTCCAAACAATAGAACATGAGAGCCAAAAAATAATAGAGAGAAAATGTTTTTTGGTTGGAAAATTATATAATAAAATTATAGTAAAATGAGAAGATATGGGAAGAATTATGCTAGAATCAAATAGAACCAGGAAGATGATCTCATAGAAGACCACTGAAGCAGAAGAATTGGTATGTAAGTATTGGATCTGAATGTCTCACCAAGACAATAGTAGTTGAATATGTATTGGTTCCCCTTGGGAGATTGTCTAATTTATTAGAAAAATGATCTCGTACGACTTCATTGATTTTCATAACATATGGAAATATGAATGTTGAAAGTTCAATTCAAAGTAATTAATCATAGTAATGTATATCAGTATCTCATGTCATGACCCCCTCTGATCAAAGATACCAAGTTGAATGGAGATAGATAATGTCCCTCGAGTCCTACCTCTAGTAGGCCTCTAGATGGAATGTTTCACAGAGGGTATAACAAATCACATAAATGGGAGGCATTACCCTCTTGAATAATACAATATAAGGAGACATGATGAATAAAATTCATGAAAATCCATGAAATAATATAAAAAGGAAACCAAATACATCCCATAATGAATTTATAAATAAAAAATGAAGATAAAAGTCCCCAAAAGTAAATACAAAAAAGTAAAGTTAAGGTAGTGACATAGTAATAGTAAATGGTTCAAGATAGTAATGTCTAGAGGGGTCCAAAAAAGTCCTAAAAACTTGAAAATAAGTTTATACAGGGTTAGAATACATGTATACTCAGTATTAAATCAAAGTTCTCTAAAGAAGAGTTGAAGGAAACACACTAATTCACCTATAGAAAAATAGTACAACTAGAAATACATAAACTTGTCAAATATCCAACCAAACTTCACTAATTAATGTCACAAAATAATGAAATCTATGTATAATAACATAATAATAATCATATTGATAAAGGGTAACCTACACCGGTTTCCCAATGGGGTTCCTCTCCCATACCCCAACATCGTACATCCCATAGATTATGTCTTTTTTAGTAACTAATCACATGACACCCTACCCCACACACATATAGCATAATCATATCAAATATCACTTCCCCACAACACTATCACATCACATCTCACCCATAGACATTTGGGCCATTACACCAAATCCACTTCAATAACTATAGTAGTAGAGTATCCTAAATATGAAGGACAAAAACCTCCTACCCTTATCATACCATGAAAAATCCAGACAATAAGACACCCAACATCACAATCATATCATATCCCACTTCCCCACAACATAGTCACATCACATCTCACCTACAGACAACCGGGCCACCAAATCTCACCCACAGACACCTGGTCCATCAACTAGTGCACTAACACACCTTCGTCCATCACATCTTGTGCATATCTGCTCACTTGAAAGAGAGAGAAACATAGTGTGTGTAACCATCCATCTATCCTCATCACTAGGATGTCAGGAAGCATTTTCTTCATATAATATATGGGTATCGACACATAGTGCTTGACATGGGTGAGTGCATATATAAAATCACAAGGAATATTCAAGGAATATGAATATATATATATATATATATAGCCACACACAAGACCAAACTATGGGTTCATTACAAGGAACTAATCTACCAACAAAATCCCCACTTTTTCTTCAACCTCTAATTGCACCACACTATACATTCCATAAGCCACATCTTTCAATACCAACCGAACCCATTATTAATAAAATTTATTTTATTTATAAACAATTTCCACCATGTTAACCAAACTAAACTCCAACCATTTGAAATTAAACATTACGATTTAATTCCTTTGATACCTAGAAAACTAACATAACAAAACCATTCTCATATCATCCTCCACATAACCCAACCAAACATCACATAACCACACCACACCACACCACCTTACAACATGGTATAATTTTAAACACAAATCCCCATTTATAATCACAACCACAGATCACCACCTCATAGAATGGCCACACAATCACATAACACTACTTCCAGACTATAAATCTTAGAAAACCCATCTCATCTCACTACCCCATAGCATAGTTACACAAAAAAATCATCCCCACATTCCAAAACCACACATCACCACACAATAACATGACCACAAATCATGAAACATCACAAAACACATTATAGATATATCAAGGGGCTTTTTATTATTAAAATCCTTATTTTAGGGGCTTTATCAAACTAGCCATAAATACTAGGGAAAACATTTCATTATCCAAATAAAATTATTTAGATTATTTTTATTTTAGGGTGATATCACAACAACCACACCATAATGGATCCATGAAAACTTTCAAATAAACACAAACAAATCCCTCAAAGACCACAATTTTCATAGGGTTTCCAAGCCCATACAATCATAATATCATAATAATGTAAAATATTTAAAATAAAATGATTCATTCACTTTATCCCTTAAATTTAAATTAACCTGATCATTATCATGATTAAGATAGTGAAACCATCCTCCAATAGATAATAAAGATATAATACCTCTTGTATGATGTACACCAAGGAGAAGTAAGGGATTCCCTACATTAAAAGTGTTTTCTGATCTCACCATACACCACATGGTGAAGAAAGAAGGGATCAAAAACCATAATCATGAAATTTAATGATTTATCAACCTAAGTCACACCATGTATCCATCAAAATACATCTCACACAAACTCCAAAAAAAACCACAATGCTATAGTGAATTGATACACCTGATTTGTGTATACTTTTATAAATATTTTAACAAGCATAAAAATTGTTTTTCACCAAATTTAAATCATTTGGTGGTTAATTTTTTTTATTGGTGATCATGATGACATTCAGCTATTTCCATGACAAAGAAAAAAATATGGGGAAGTTTATCAAATACATTTCAAACTACACGACATGTAATTTAGGACACACGCCGTGTACCATTACCCCGAAACAGATTGACCAGGACAAGTAAATGCCCAAGTATCCAAAAACCATTACATGGCATGTGAGGTATGCCATATGTCATGTACCCCCTTCTAGAAGTAATTGGTGGTTGAGAGAAAGACTACACGCCCATGTACGACCTGTATATATGCCATGTAGACCTTCGAGAAGCGGTTGGTGGCCGATGAATGTGATTACATTCCATGTATGGAGGTGTTACACACTATGTACTTCCACTTACCAGGAGACTCCATGTTCCAAGTCAAATATGACATGTTGAGTCACCTACTAGAAAAGAAAATATGTCCAAAACGTGTTGAAAAGGGTAAATGCTGTGTACTTTCTAGTATACAATGTGTACTCATAAAACATATAAATATGTGGTAGGTCCCCCAAGTTTGGGTGTGATTCAACCTTCATTTATTCTGAGATATTAAAAGGGAGAGAACTCTGGAAACGACGAAGAAGAGAATAAGAGAGAGAAAGAATAGGAGAGAAGAGAGGAGAGAAGGTGCTTCCGTGCTACCTTCCTGACGACCTTCACTCCAAATATTTCAAGAGGATATATTCAAATTCTACAAGTTCTTTAGTTACTAGATACTCTATGAGTAGTTAAATTCCTTATGTGTTGGGTTTGTGGACAATTATGAGTTGTAATTTATCAATTATGATGTTGTAATCATGTTGTTTATTCTTCATTCTCATAATTCATTATTAACTCTTTCTAAATATCACTAGAAATATCATATCATACCAATAATGGGATTTTAGGGACCCTTTAAGAAATTATGATTTAACAATCCATGAACATTGGGTGTTTTAATCGTCTCAAAAGGACTAAAATTAATAAAATTCAGAGAATTCAATTTCTAGACCAAAAAAATTGGTTTCTATTGATTTAAAAAAAAACTCACCAGATCAAGGGGGTTCTGTTGCATAAATAATCGTAGAGATGTGAATTATCATGAACAAAAAAATCTCATAAGTGATTTGATTTAATAACAACCTTTAAAAATCCACAACCCCAATATATTTCTCTCTAAATTTTCATCAAAAGAAAATTCTTGTGTTTTCTTTATCTTTAAAGTAATTTGTTAAGAAATTAAAATCCAATCACCTCTTAAGAAAAACACTACAGAATCAAATCTAAATTTCAGTAAACCTCACAAAATCAATTACAAGCTAGATAAACAAAACAAAAATAACTCTCTCTCCCTGTGGATCGACCCCTTACTAGTACTATAATTTTTAGGGTAATATAGTTTGTATTGTTGAAAATAACACTTCGGTAGGAATGATAACCAAATTTTGGTGCTGTTGCTAGAGAGAAAAGTTAAAATTGTTTTTGTTTAATTCAATTTTGTATCAATTTTGGTGAAAATAAAAATAAAAAAAAAAATAAAAAAAATCTATTCTTACTCTAATTTATCTTTTTATTATTTTTTGTCTTCCTCTTTTACCCTTAGTGTGTTATGTTTTGTGTATATTCATAGGTGTATGAGTGGCCGCATCACTCGTTCCAAGAGAGTTGAGTCATCAAAGCTTTTTCCAATTAACCCAGAGATCGAACAAAATTTTTTGATGTGATGACATGAACTTATCGACAAGCGCAACCAAAAAAATCCCATGGTGCACAATTAAGAGAGAGATCCAACTGCTGTCCAAGGAGCTGGACAACTGTTTGGCCCAGATGAAAACCGGAACCTTCAAGCTCCACTTGTTCTAGGGTATGGCCTGCATCAACTCCAACAGTTCCAACCAGAGTGGATTACATACCTAAAACTAGGTCAGGGGATATACTTTTCTACTGCACCATAATTTGTGCCGCAACCTGCTCGAGAGAAATTTTCCCCACACCGTACCCTTATGGAGTACATACTACCTTCCATCCAAGGGTAAGATACAGGAATCTTATGACCATGAGTACTGGCCCATCACTTTGAAATCAAGTTATCCATTATGTAACTGATCTATAACACTATACAATTTGGTGTTTTACCTAGTAAAGACACAAATGATCATCTCTCCAACTTCCAGGAGATCTATGACACCTTCTATTACCACGAAGTATCAGAAGATGCAACCTATCTTCGCCTATTACCCTTCTCATTATGGGATAATGCCAAATACTAGATAAAGGGAATACCCAATGGTCTATCCTCACTTGGGAGGTGTTAGCCCATGCATTATTATCCAAATACTTTCCACCATCGAAGATGGTAACAATGAGGAACGAGATCCACAACTTCTAGCAGCATGACTCTGAATCCTTATACGAATCCTGGGAGCACTTCAAGGAGATGCTACACAAATTTACTCACCATGGACTTCCGTTATGGATGCAAGTACAAACCATCTATGAAGGAATGAACAAGAACACCAAATCCATGGTGGATGCCACTGCTGGAGGAAAGATAATGAAAATATATCCAGACAAACTCTTTGACCTCATGGAGTACATGTCAGCCAATAGATTCCAGTGGCACTTGAAGTGGGGAATTAAAAAGTGAGGTATGAACAACATTGATTCCACCACAATGCTTTCTTCCCAATTGGATGTAGTGTCCAAGAATATTGATGCATTGAACCTGAAGAATCCATCCCAAGTTCAAGTAATGAACCATCCTATATGCAATGAATGTGGTCACAACCACATCCTTGGTGAATGCCCAGGATCAACTACTGGTACTTTAAAAAGCGAGGTGAGATACATTTCTTAGAATCGAGGGATGAATATGTATCCTCAGTACCAGAACCTAGCATGGAGAGAACAAATTAACATGGGGTACTAGTAACAACAGAAAAATCGTCCACCACAGAGACCACCTGGCTATAGTCAATAGTAGTACCAAAACCCATATCCAAGGCAACAATAGTAGGGGACATACTAGAAGAAAGGGTACCAAAACCCTCGCCCGCAACCACCAAGGCATCCATCACCTCCACCAGCTGCACCTCAAACTCAGCAAGAACCCCCATAAAAACATGAATAAATGATGAAAAAATTCATAAAAATTGATGAAACAAGATTTCAAAACTAGGAATCTTCCATTCGAATCCTGGAAAATCTAATTGGGAAACAAGAAAATAATTTCTCCATGAGGCAACCTAATACATTACTGGGTAACACTGAGAAGAAACTGTGGGAAGAGGCCCATGAAATCACTTTACGAAGTGGGAAGGAGCTACCTCAGACACCAACTAAAAAGAAATGTGAGGCTATAAATCTAGCTCAATATTCACCCTCTTCAGTTGAAGAGACCATAAAAAAGGATCCCTCCCCATCAAAAGAACCATCAAAAGGGAAGGAGGCCTCACTTGGTAAGGTAAAAGAAGTGTTCAAGGCTTTTGATCCCACCTTACCATTTCCAGAGAGGATGAAGCAAAGGAAGCTGGATCGTCAGTTTGGTAAATTCATGGAGGTATTTCGAAAGATACACATCAACATCCCTTTTGAAAATTCTTTAACTCAGATGATGACGTACACAAATCTCATGAAGGATATTCTCTCCAAAAAAATAAATATGGAAGATCTGGGAACCATTTCACTGAATAAGGAGTGCTCGGAAGTGGTATAACACTCTCTTTCACCCAAACTCCAAGATCCAGGTAGTTTCCCAATCCCATGTACCATCGGATCCTGTGATTTTGGAAAAGATATCTGTGACTTAGGATACAACATAAACTTGATTCCCTTTGGATTCTTTAAGAAGTTGGGGCTCAATGATCTCAAACCCACCAGAGTGTCCCTCTAGTTAGCATATCGCTCTATTAAATATCCCAAGGGGCTACTCAAGGATGTGCTGGTGAAGGTATGACGGTTAATTATCCCTAATGACTTCATCATTATTAACATGGAGGAGGACCAAGAGCAACTTTGATTCTGGGAAGGCCTTTCTTGGCCATTAGTAAGGCATTGATCAATGTCCACCAAGGAGAACTGATCTTCAGAGTCTGTAATGAAAGAGTTTCCTACAACTTCCTCAAGGCTATCAAACATGCATCTCTACTAGAACATGAGGACTTTTTATGTGGTAACAACAATGGAAGAGAACCTCATATGGAAGGAATATGGTCTGGTATTTTATTTTATTAGTTATGACCCACTCCTCATAGATATTCAAGATGCACCCATGGGGTTTCAATTTCTCAAAGGCTAGGGCGGTCATTACTGGAAATGCACAGTGGTTCTAGAAATTTTGGAGCAAGAATAGGTGCAACCAATTGCACCCTCAATCTTGAAGGCACCTAAACTTGAACTAAAGCCACTTCCTTTATCTATAAAATATAGATATTTGGGTGATAAAAAAACACTTCCAGTTATAATTTATGAAGATATGTCTCAAGAACAAGAAGACGCCCTTCTGTATGTTCTGAAGCAAAGAAATCAAGTCCTTGGATGGACAGTCATAGATCTGACAGGAATCAGTCCCCCCATTTTCACCCATAAAGTGATACTGGAAGAAGGAGAAATCCCTCTCAGAAAACACAAAACCGACTGAAACCTCCAATGAAGGAAGTCGCGAAGAATAAGGTAATTAAATTTTTAGATTTAGGAATCATATACCCCATTTTTGATAGCCCATGGGTGATTCTTCTATAAGTGGTACCCCAAAAGGGAGGTATCACTGTGGTCTCCAATGATAAAAATGAACTCATCCCTACATGGATAGTCACGAGTTGGAGAGTCTGTGTAGACTAACAGAAGCTGAATGATGAAATGCAGAAAAATCGCTTTCTGTTTCCCTTCATAGATCAGATACTGGAATGACTGGTGGGGAATGAGTTTTACTACTTCCTCAATGGTTATTCTGGATATAAACAAATCCCCATTTCCCCTGAAGATCAAGTAAATAAAACCTTCAAATTACCCTATGGTATGTTTTATTATCGAATAATTTCTTTTGGTATGTGCAATTTTCCTGCCACCTTTCAACGATGTATGTTTGAAATCTTCCATGGAATTTTAGAACAAATCCTGGAGGTCTTTATGAATGATTTTTCCATCTATGGAAAATCCTTCAACGCTTGTCTAAGAAATCTGGAGCTGGTTTTGGAAAGGTGTGTGCACACTAACCAAGTTTTAAACTGGGGAAAATGCCATTTTATGCTACAGAGTGGTATCATCTTGGGCCACCAGATCTCTATGAAAGGGATATAATTTGATCCTACAAAGATCAAAGTCATTTCTAATATACTCATACCAACTTCTATCAGAGCCATCCGATGTTTTCTGGGGCATTTCAGTTTCTAAAAATGGTTTTTCATAGATTTTTTGAATATTTCCCCGCCACTCACCAATATCCTATCCAAGGATTCCATCTTTGAGTTCAACGAGATGTGTTCCACATATTTTCAGCATCAAAAGCAATGACTGGTGGAAGCTTCGATGATGATTACTCTAAATTGGGAGGAATAATTTAAAGTTATGTGTGATTCTAGCAACTATGCAGTGGGAGTAGTACTGGGGAAATGGCTGGATCACATATTTTGGCTAATTTACTTTTCCAACAGAACTCTGAATGATGCACAAGTGAACTACACTACCACTGAGTAAGAAATACTATAGTGGTGTTTTCATTTGACAAGTTTTATTATTATTTGGTTTTGTCCAATGTTATTATATATACTGACCATTAAGCACTCAATTAATTTCTAAAAAAGAAGGATTCAAAGCCACAACTCATCTGTTGGGTGCTTCTCCTCTAATAGTTTGACTTGGAGATTTGCGACAAGAAGGGTAGTGAGAACGCTATTGTTGACCACCTCTCCTACATAGAATTGACTCATTTAGAGAAGTAGGATGACAAATAAATTAGGGAAGACTTAACTAATGATAATATTTTCTCAATTGAAGGAACACCGTGACCTTGGTATGTATATATTGCCAATTATTTGGTTACATGAGCAGTTCAACCCAATATTACTTACCAGTAGAAGAAATGATTTTTATCCTATGTCAGTAGGTACTTCTGGGAAGATCCTCTACTCTTTAGATTACGTGGCGATGAGGTGATTCTCTGTTTCATCCCAGAGAATGAAGTTCAAGGAGTTCTGGAGTTCTATCACTCCTAACCAGTTGGAGGACATCATGACCCAGACTGTACGATAGTGAAGATCCTACAGTCTATATTTTTTTGGCCTACCATGCACAGGGATGCTCGTTACTTTGTTACCAGGTGTTATCGATGTCAAAGGACATGTAATATGGGATGATTAGCTGATATGCCTCAACAACCCATCCTAGAGGTCAAAATATTTGACATCTAGGTAATTGACTTCATGGGGTCATTTTCCCCATCATATAAGAGTTCTTACATACTTCTCTGTGTGGACTATGTCTCGAAGTGGGTGGAAGCCACTACTATAACACATGAAACAACCAAGGTAGTTGTGACATTTTTGAAGAAAAAATATTCAGTATATATGGTATTACTTGAGTTTTGATCAGCGACATGGGAATGAATTTTGATAATGACTTAATGAATAATTTGTTACTTTATTATGGGGTAAAGCATCACATGGGAACACCTTATCATCCCCAATCTAGTGTACATTTGGAATTATCAAATTGTGAGATGAAAAATATCCTAGAGAAAATAGTGGGAGCTTCAAGGAAGGATTGGTCCAAAAATATTGATCATTCCTTATGGGCATACCATACTATCTTCAAGACACCTATGGGGATGTCTCCATTCCACCTTGTCTATGGGAAGCCATGCCACCTACCAGTGGAGATGAAGCATAAAGCCTAATAGGCCATCATGGCCCTAAATTTTGATTTGAAGGCTACAAAAGAGAAGCACAAGTTCTAGCTAAAATAGCTTGATGAGATCTGATGGGAGGAGTATGAGAATGCCTGACTTTATAAAGAGAAGACACGGGCGATCCCCGATCAGATGATTTCCCACAAAACCTTCCAACCTGGTGATTAGGTATTGCTTTTCAACTCCCGTAAGAGATTGTTTCCAGGAAAACCGAAGTCCCGATGGTTGGTACCATTCCAAGTGATCAAAATTTTCCACCATGGTGTGGTGGAAATTGCTAGTGAATATGGAAAACCTTTAAAGGTGAATGGAAAAAGCATAAATATTTACCATCACATGTAGGATATGGCGGGTACCATCTCCACCATTAATTTCAGGTAATAGGAGGTAGGTAGGTCGATCCGATGACCTAAAACAAAGGTGCTTCCTTGGAGGAAACCCATAGGTTACATGCCGTGTACCACCTATACACATGATGTGTACTGATCCTTTTTAGTTTATATTCTTAATCTAATAAATATATAGATTAACTAAGTAATAAATAGGGATGATGCCAATGTCGATGGTAAGGTCACTGGAGTTTATCGGAGCCATCACCAGTTCGTATCCCTCCATACCTACCTTAGGAATGGGGTTCATCCTTTTTATACCCTTTTTTAGATTACATGGCATGTGTGGTAGTTTTCATATTATATTACTTTTTTTAAATAAATAAAAACCCATGATGGGGATGGACCGGTTGGCTAGGGTCATGAACCGGTTCCAAAAGACTCGGGTTCGAATCTTGATAACCAACCCATTTCCATCATTTGTCCTTTTAATAAAACTACACGACATGCATTTCATTATATGTCATGTGATCCATGTTTTCATTAATAACTAAAAATATTTTCAAAATAAATGAATACATAATGGTGAAATTGGATGATTGGAAGAGTCTCGGGCCTGGATTCAAAAGACCCAGGTTTGAACTCAGCTAATCTCCATGCTTCATCCCTTTTATTCAAATTAAAACCACATGTCATGCATTTTATTTCCCCAGTGTAGTATTAGATTTGTACATTAAATATATAATTAATAAACATGAAAAGTAGTACAAAATTTGCTCCAGTGGTTGAGGGATAACGTTCGGAATGACCGATCGTCGGTTCGGATCATGCCCCAAGCACCAGACCAAAGGTTGTACTTCTAATTTTCTAATTTTAGAACACAAAGAGTGTAATTCATGATACATTACATGTATAGATTTATTTGTAGTAAATAATAATTTATTTTTATGCTAATCATTAATATTCATTATTATATAGTTTACTATGATAATTATATTATAAAAACAAAGAAAGAAAAGAAAAAAAACATAGTAATACATAGTGTGTGGGTCTTGGTACATTCCATGTACCACAGATATAAAATATGAGATGCCCTACCCGGGTAGAACCCATATTGAGACCCACCTCCCTCCCCGTTTTCTTCCTTCAGACGCCCTCTTCCATCCTCCATTTCACTCTACCATATTATTGTATTTCTCAGCCTGATTTCTTCTTCATTGCGATCCTCTGACCAGGTACGCCTTTCTATGCTTCTTATTTTATGTTTTTATATACGTTTATGGTGATTTGAGGATCAGATGACCATTCGGCTTCCCGTGCAACACAAGGGGTGCACATAGAACACACGATATGTATATCCTATACACGACCACACACGAAACGTTATTCCATTTGGCTAATAAATGTCTCGTATGTTCGGTACACACCATGTCCCTTGCCTCCCCTCAACATTTTCCCAGACCGTGTCTACCAGGACACGACCCTTTCCCATTTCACTCTACACAGCGTGTCTATTTGGGATACGCCGTGTCCTCCGACCCTTCAAAGGAATCAGTTTGGTTGATCTACATGCCTCTCACATGATGTTTACTTACACGACATGTATCTCATTCACACAGTGTGTATTCCACCTTTCCCCTGCCTTCGTCGAGTTGTGTCTAGATCCTTACATGAGAGCCACTCCATTTTGTACCACATAGTGTGTACACCTTGTTACATGATGTGAACTATGTATTTTCCCAACACATGTCATCACAATGTGTCTATCCAGGAAACATGGGTTCTCACACAACTATTATTACACATTGTGTGCCCTGGATCTACACGTCGTGTTCTACTTTTTTTTTTTTTTTTCTGTTTTCTCACATTTTATTCTTCTTCCTCTTCTTCTTCTTTACTTTTGCTTTGTTTACTTTTATTTCAGGTATGGATGATAGAGATCCTACAAGTGGGAAGAATCCCACTTCTACTACTTAGGGTGAGTAGCCTCCTCACTGTCGGATTCTTCTTCGACAGGCCATGTGGTCCGCTTTGGATTTCCCAGTTTTCTAGCCCCCCAGTGTTGGCCGCTCTTCGTCCTCTTCTACTGCCATCTCCATCTACGACATATGTGGCTCCGACTACTATGAATTCTATTCAGAGTTAATCTTCCAAGCCTCTAGCTTCTGTGGCTTCTGATCCTTCTCTGAATGCTACTTTTTTACCAAATGATGCCTCTTCTGAGGCAACCCCATGATTGGTTTTTGGAAACATTTATTTCATTATATATATATATTTATTGTATCTTGTGCATGTGTTCTATTATGTATGATTGTAGTTTTCTCTCTCCAAAATCATCATAGGTACCCTGGAGCACTTTGTGATGTAGTTTTCCACCACTTTCAGTCCTTTTCACCTAGCCATGAGGGGACTATTATTTTATAGGATTTTGTTCTCTTTTTCTTTGTAGTTTTGCTTCTTCTGTTACTTCCCCTTATCCGGGTCCACTATTGTGTCCCCACATCACCTTCTTCACCTTTGTGTGGAACTTGGGGGTCTATGTTTCATATTAAGTGTAGGGGAGCATCTCTTCCAACACTAATCTTTTTCCCTTGAAATAATCTAGGAGACATCATTTATAGTTGAAATTTTTTTAAATGTGGAATTTTTTTGATTCATTATATTCATAAATAATAAACACATAAAAGGAAATTGTAAAAGTTACATGCTTATTTTAAATTATTGAAGTATTGTTAAAATGATTGCTGATATAGTTTAAATTTAGATTTACATTCTTTTCCATTTACATATATTAGACTGATCATTTTTAGGGATGTCATGACCTGATTGACACTTTATCCTTTTCTCATTTTCAAGAGGTATTATAAGCCTTTTTTACATATTCTTTCTTATACCCTATTTCTTGAGATATTATTGGAATATGCATAATTGCCATAATTTTCTAGTTTTTCTCTTCAAAACATAAATATTTTTGAATCATATTTAAAATGATTGAGGCATCTGGTTATTTTTTAGCCCCTTATTTACCTTGTGACCTACCCTACATCTGATATTTGTTAAAACCATAGAAACCATGAAATTCCTTATTATGAAGAAACATTTCAATCCTATTTTCCCTTCCTACCCTAATTATTTGATAATATTGCATGATTTCTGTTTTTGATCTTTTTAAAAATGGATTTTGGTGATTCATGGTAAATTTCAGAGAGAAACCATGATATTAAGTGTGGGGGAGTGTACCTCTTGTTCATTTGTCATAGTAGGGTTCTAAGCTACCATTCATTATAGTCTTGGTGGTCCCCTCTCTAAAACAAAAACAAAAAAAAAAGAATCTGACAAAAAGGGACCTGATTCATCCTTTGAGAATTCTTGATGGTTGTGGACTAATTTTTGGCAAGGACATTTCATTATTATGCTGATTATATCTTTAGAGATCTTGTTAAGGATACATATTAAGTGAGATTTATTTTGAATATCATGAATTATTGTCTTAGAATTCATCCTCCTTTTTCAAGCCTCTAAGATTACTTTTTTCATATCATTACCTAGCAACCCTTATCCTCAAAAACATTTGAACCTTACTACAAACACTCATGATTTTTTTGTGATTTAATTTTCTAAAGTTTAGAATGATATTTCTTTCAAACCTATGGATAGAATCCATATACTTGATACTAAGAATAAATCTAATCAAAATAATCTTGAGTAATGAGTTTGATACTGTACGGTAAGGTAAATCATCAAGTGACATGTTTATTAATGAAATGTTGAACAATGTGAATGAAAGAGGATGAAAATATTTAATTAAATTATATATGAGGCATGATTAGAGTACTTTGAAAATTGAAAAATGTTTTGTGCCTCTTTGAAATACTCTTTTATGAGTTTAGTATTTATAAGTATAAATGATTTAATGTTTTTCTTTTGATGTATTAATTCTAATAGTTTGATGTTGAGATCTTTCTTGAGGGCAAGAAAATGGCTAAGTGCGGGGGAGTTTGATGTACCCGTTTTGTGTATACTTTTCCATATATTTTAACAAACATAAAAACTTGTTTTTCACAAAATTTCAATCGTTTTGTGGTTAAAATTATATTTATTTGTGATCATGATGACTTTCAGGTATTTTAATGCCAAAGACACAAACCGGGGAGAGTTTATCAAAAAATTCCAAACTACACGGTGTGTACTTTAGGACACACGCCATGTACCATTACCCCGACATGGATTGGCTAGGCCAAGTACATGACCAAGTAACCAGAAACCATTACACACTGTGTGAGTCATGATACATTCCATGTACCCCCTTCTAGAAGTAGTTGGCAGTTGAGAGAAAGACTACACGCCCATGTACGACCCGTATACACGCCGTGTGGACCTTCTAGAAGTGGTTGGTGGCCGATGAATGAGATTACATGCCATGTATGGAAACACTACATGCCGTGTACTTCCACATACTAGGCGAAGCTATGTTCCAAGTCAAAGACGACATGTTGGGTCACCTACTGGCAGAGAAAAGATGGCCAAAACGCGTTGACAAGGGTACACACCATGTACTTTATGTTACACGCCATGTAATCATAAAACCTATATATAGGTGGCAGGACCTCCAATTTCGGGAGTGATTCAACATTAATTTTTTATAAGATATTAGAAGGGAGAGAACTCTGGAAATAACCAAGAAGAAAAGAATATAGATAAAGAAGAGGAGAGAAGATAGGAGAGAAGGTGCTTCCGTGCTACCTTCCCAATGACCTTTGCTCCAAATCTTTCAAGTGGATGTATTCAAGTACTAAAAGTTCTTTAGTTAATAGATACTCTATGAGTTGCTAAATTCCTTATTTTTTGGGGATATAGACAATTATGAGTTGTAATTTATCAATTGTGATGTTGTAATAGTGTTGTTTATTCTTTATTCTCATAATTCATTATTAACTATTTATAAATATCACTAGAAATATCATATTGGACCAAGAATTTGATTTTAGGGATCCTTTAGGAAATTATAATTTAAAACATCCAGGACTATTGGGTGTTTTAATCGTCTCAAAAGGGCTAAAATTAATAAAATTAAGAGAAGTCAATTTCCAGACCAAAGAAATTGGTTTCTATTGATTTAAGAAAAACTCACCAGACCATGGGGGTTATGTTACATAAATATTCCCAGAGACATGAATGATCATTAATAACACAACCTCATAAGCAATTTTATTTAATAACAACCTTTAAAAATCCATATCCCCGACGCATTTCTCTCCAAATTTCAATCAAAACCAAATTCCTGTGTTTTTCATTATCTTTCAAGAAATTTGTTAAGAAATTAAAATCCAATCACCTTTTCAGAAAAAAACTATAGAATTGTCTATAAATTTTAGTAAACCTCACTATATAAATTACAAGATAGATAAAAAAATAACTCTCTCCCCCTGTGGATTGACCCCTTAATGGTACTATACTTGTTAGGGTAATATAGTTAGGATTGTTGAAAATAAAACTTCAACAAGAATGATAACCATGAATCTCTAAGAGATGAAAGAGAGAAAAAAAACATTAAAGGTAGAAGAATGTACCAAGGATTACCAACAACAATCCATAAAAAAACAAAGGATCAATGTATGATATGGAGGGATCGATGATCCTCCAAAATTTCCTAGGGTTCACTCAGAAATGAGAGAGAGGGGGACTGCTGAATGGATTAAGAAATAGAGGAATAAGGGTTAAAAACCTAGAATTCAACCCCTTTCCATCATGAATTAGGTTAATAAAATGAATTCCAAGAGACACATGGTTTACAAGTTGTGAATTTAATACAGGGCATGAAAATAATATATATATATATATATATATATTCTGAATACATGGTTGCCTATTTTTTAATTAATCACACATTGTGAATTACACTTTAATGACATGAATAAATTTTATGTATTCCTCCTATATTTCACACAAGTTGTGAAATTATAAGACTATACAAGATTTGTACCATCAAATATTGAAATGAATATAATTCATGTGGTAAAATGGACAATGTAACACTCTTATATCTCTATCCTCACCGAACCATTTGGGACTACCTCCAATAACTATATATCCATAAAAAATGGAAATGTAATAGGTTAGGAAGGCATGGTATGTTACATCAGATAGATCTCAATTGATTCTCAACCAAGAGAATCAAAACTAGAACTAGGAAAAGAAAGGGTTCCAATTAAACACCCCATGATATACCTCTCAATGATATCTTCATACATAGAAAGCTAATACAATCCAAACACAAAAAACCAAACACCTACACAACACATCTCACAACCACACTTCCACCTATCATCAAGCAGCATACCAAAACATCTATAACTAGACAAAAACCACCTCCTATTCCATAAAACCACATCACCACACAACTAATAACATCCTAACACCCATCATCACCACATCACTTTACCACCATCACAAACATTTTAGCCTCAGCATAGTCCAAACCAACAACCATCGCAACCAAAAAACTGCACTATCCTGAAAAAACAAATCAAGAAATTCCATTCTCTATGTAAATATACCATATTCTCTAGGAGGCACTGACTCTCCAACACATGTTTAATCACATTGTATTATAATGTGTCTCAATAAGAAATTATGTACTCCCCTTTTCATATATAAAAACATTATTACAAATAAAGAATATATAACATCTCATAAAATGAAAATATCCAAAAATCCTTTGAAATAATAGTAAAAAAAAACTCAAGAAAACTCTAGTTACTGGGCATGAATAAACATCTATTTCTCTCATGTACTATCTTCCACGATATAATTACTCCATGATAAATGAACCAATTTAATGTTATTTCCATGTATCACCTTCTCTCGATGATCCATGATCTCTAAAAGATTTTGTACAAATGTCACGTCACCCCCAACATCTAACTCTCCCATGTTGATGACGTGGGAGTTACCATGAAGATACTAATGAAGTTGAGTGATGTGGAAGATGTTTTGGATCCTTTACATCAATGATGAAAATTCCAACTGATATTCCACCTATCTAACTCTCTAAAAAACCTCAAAGGCCTCAACAAACCCAAGAAAAATATTACTCCCCTTGCCAAACCTCTACTTCCCTAGTCTGGGGAAGACTCTCAAGTACATATGTTCTCCAACCTTGAACTCCATGGGCTCCCAACTACAGTATAAATACAACTTCTACTCTTCCTGTATTTATTTAATCCTCTCATGAACAAGAGGATCCTCCTCCATCATGATCTTCACTAAATTGGGCCCAAGAACTAATGACTCCATAACCTCCACCCAACACTATGGATAATGAAACAACCACCCATATAATGCATCAAACAGTTATTTTCCAATGGATGATTGATATATTTTTTTGTAAATAAAACAAATCAATGAAATGTGCCTTATCCATTTTCCACCATAGTCCAATACACCCTCCCACAACATGTCCCCCAGTGTATGAATGGTCTACTCCATCTTCCCATCCGTATGCATGGTGGAAAATAGCATTGAGGAGTAAATGAGTACCAATAGCATACTTAAATCACATCAAGAATCTTGAGGTAAAATGAGTTTCCTAATTCGAAACAACAGACCTTGGAACTCTATGAAATGACACCAACTCATCCACATACCTCCATACAAAAACAACCACTAAACATACTCTTTTGTCACTAGGAACTTAGTAAACATTATCAACCAGTCCACGAATATCCAGGTGGCATAGAAACATCCCTCAGATCAAGGTAATCCTATGAATAAACCCATCAATATGTTCTCTAAATTACTTTCAATAAAATTTATAATTTTTATAAAACTATAAGGAATGTGATGATCATCTTTTAACTACTAAAAAAATAGACACCAAGACACAAACTTTACCACAACTTATTTTATCCCAAACAACCAGAAATATCTCCTAAAACAATGATATATATTTTCACTATAAGATGTACCAATAATTTTGTGTTATTAAAGTCATGGAGAACTCCCCCACACATCATTTCCATAACAGAAAACATTCCTTGAAACAACATCCTCTTTTGACCATCCTCTGAAAATTCCTCCATAGCATCACTATGGACAACATGATCACACATCACCTATTCATTTGAGTCTCTTCACTAAGAATCCTCCACCAGTTGAATAATGGAAAACTTAACTATCATATAATAAAGATAAACCCATATCCTGCTCTCTACGATATCAAGATTCATTATTGTGACCTCTTCCATCCCTTCACAATCATCCGAAGTATACTGAACAACATCTCCTCAGGTATTTCGACACAATGTGTCAACAACCAAATTCCCATTTAAGTTTGTAAGATATCACAACATCATAATCCTAAAGATAATCCATCAATTTATACAGTTTCATATTCAGATCACACTAAGAAAGGATATAACTCAATATATTTTGACCCATGAAGACCACAAAGCACTCCCCAATGATGTAGTGTCGTTACAACTATAGGGAAGACTCAACCGCTACAAGATCCAGATCATAACTAGAATAGTTTCACTCATGGGTGAATAACATTATAGAGATTTAAGAGATCACAACCCTCTTCTTAATCAAAATGAATCAACAATCCAAATGAGAAGCTTCACAAAACACCTCAAACAACATATCCTCCTTTGGAAATAGAAGAATTAGAGAACTAACCAACATCTCTTTCAGAGAACCAAAAATTTCTTAACATTGATTAGTCTAAAAAAAATCCATGTACTTCCTAGTCAATTTTGTTAGCAGGGCTACAACTCAAGAGAAAATAATTATAAGCCTATGATAATAAACTATGATACAAAGGAAACTATGATCCTCCACCATGTTATAAGGTTATTCCTATGAAAACAATGCCTCAACTATTAATGGGTCTACTAACACACACTTCTAAGACACAAAAATACCCATTTAATTTAACTGTTAATATCCAAAACATATATTTTTAAAACATTCCATAGAGCTAGTGGTGTGAAAAAACCAACAATAAAGCACTAAGATGATCGATATGATCCTCCTATGACCTCGAGTAGATCAATATGTTTTCCATGAACATGATAATGAAATGGTATAGGAATTCACCAATAACAGATTTCATGAGACTCAGGAACTTATATTTTATGTTTGTGACATCAAATAACATAACCATAAACTCAAAGTTTCTATACATGCATCTGAATTTTTTCATCATGATATCTCCCTCCTTCACCATCAACTGGTGAAACCCAAACCACAAATCAATCTTAAAAAATAAACTATCACCTATCAATTGGTTGAAAGGATCATATATACCTAGAATATGGTAATGGATATTTACTGTTACATGATTCAACCTCTAGTAGTATATACACAACCTTAGACTACCATTTGACTTCTTGGAAAATTACACAGGAGAACTCCACGATGAAAAAATGGGATGCATGAAATCCTTCTACATAAAATCATATATTTGAATCCTAATCACCCATAATATATATCATTACATTAGATAAAAATACTTTGAAATTAGAGAAGCATCAAGATTCATATCTATCATAAACTCTACATCATGTTGAGGGTGTAGCACACCAATTTATTGTGAAAAAACATCCAGAAACTCCCCAAAAACCATGGGAACCTCCACTATATCAGTTCCCACTTATTCCAAAAACAACTAAACCATCAATGAATTAAGGTGATCTACACACCTACTACTGAAATGAAAACCATACATTTCAATTTAAACCATTCATTGGTCACCAATATATGAGAATATGACTCTTATTTTTAATCGGTCGATAATAGCATGCACAAAATAAAACCAATAATTGCATAAGATAACATCTTATTTATTCATTTGAAGAAAGGAAAAATCCATAAAGGACTGATGTGTCCCCATAATTATTATAGACCACCAGTAAACCTTAAATAAGCTAGTTTGGCCTCCATCTAGCCCAATTAACACCAGATAAATAAGAAACCTCTCTATGTATAGTACTGAAGCACAAAGTAGAGTGGGTTGAGTGATGAATTGTGAATCTCCTAAATAAAAAATGAATAAACAAGGGTGAAATAAAATCTAATATTACCTAAAACAATCTCTCACACTAATGGAATTGCGTCCACTACTGTATGAAACTAAAAATGGCCACCTACCATGCCTCTATTATAACATCCCCCTCAATGAAAAAACTTAGTTCAAGGTCCCTAAACTCAAGGAACTTATTCATGTCATCTTATATAAGGTTCATATCTCCTTAATAGAGAATATTCTAGTTTTTTATTGTACAAAAAATGGCCTCAATAGAAACTATTACTGAGGCTGACACTGAACCTGAATGAATATAAAAAACTGAGCTTAAATAACCCATGGGAACTGATTATATAAATGGACACAAACCCTACAAATAATACAAAATGTTCTGAAGCCTCTAGTGGGATTAATGAAACTACTATACCTAGTAGTCTGGAATGGAAGATACTGAGGTCAACTACCTACTGGTTGAAAACATTAAGGTCCTAGAACCTGAGACATGATACTAAAAAAATATTATCCATGAGGAATTATATTGTCTCCCATATTGTGGAAAACCTCCAGATGAATGTGTCCATCCAATCAACTCTAAATTATTTTGAACCACCAGATATGTAGGCAATATTAAGGGAGTAACTGCATACTGGATATATTGATGGAGTGCCTCTTAATGGTTCCATTCTCTGGACTCCTCAACTGGGAAAAGTTCCTATAAAAAAATAGTCGATCATTAAACAATACCACAAGCTATTGTATAGACATACCCCTCCTAAAAATAAAGAATCTCTTTCCACTTCACTATCTTCATGGTTGAAAAAGGAACCACTTCCTGAAACTCTTTCTGATTGTCGACCCATAAAGCATCATCCTCTTTTTTCCCACCTAGATATAAAATCTACCACTAACACGCAACTTCCCACATTTCAATAAATAACATAGTGACCCAGTACTTCATCATGACCTAGATAAAGCTAAAGGTGATACCAAGATCCTCCATCTAGCTCTATATCTCCGTATCAGTAAAAATTCACTCATACTTTCACAATACCTAACACTAGAGAGTGAGAAACATCCTCTAACACTAGTCATCCTCCTTCTCTAGATCAACCCTATTACTACCGACCAGTTCTTCTAGTTGAACCTCAACTAACTAAACTACATGTGTATAATGATCTAGAGACTTAAATAAAAGGTAAATAATTATTTCAAAATCATGATAATATGGAATTTTATTAGGAATCATTTTAATTCATTTTACATCATTACAAATTCCCAGAACAACCAAATTCAAATTGAAACACAAGTCATCATGATGCATATTTTTCTCCTAGGAATATTCCCTATAAGTGGGTCCACCTCACATTTCCAGTCAATAAGATTAGAGTTTAGGAACCAAATCATATGGATCCCTAAAATTACTTTTCATAGTTATTCACCCTCTAATATTTCATATACCAAGGTCAACTATAATCATTACCCTACCAACCTATGCAGACCACATCATTCCTAACTCCAAACTCCATCCTATATCATAACCATATTCCTATGAAAAAACTCTTCCATGACTCATCCCTCCAATAATACATCAATGAAGGTAGAGATATAATGGATCCCAATTCCCTCCTCCAGCGGGCACTGGGTTGGAGACTAGCACCAATGGTATAAAAAATTTAAAAAATTGGATATATTACCCTCTTGAATAGTATATGACCAAGAGATAGTATGAATAAAACACAACCAACTCTATCACATAATATTTAAATGAAAAAAACACCAACCCTAAATGAATGTATAAATAAAATAGATATATAAAAAAGTCACCAAATTTAAATGCCCAAATTTAAAGATAATGCAGTGACATAGAAATAGTCAGTGCTCTAAGCTAGTAATATCCAACATGGCCCACATAGTCCTCTTAAGAAACTTAAAAATAATTTTATATTAATTGGGTGAGCATATAAGTATAATCAGTAGTACAACTAAAGTCTCCTGTGCACATTTTAAGGAAGCACACTAATGAACCCATGCAAAAATAATAGAACCAACAACACCTAAACCATTCAAATATCCTTCCCATCCTCTACAAGGAATGCACACTAAATAAAACAATCAATGTATATAAATATAATAAGAACCATATCGATAAAGGGTACCCTTCACCACTTTTAATCTGGGGTCCCATTCTCACACCCCAATGTTGTACATCTTGGAGCTTCCATATCTTCCATATAACATATCATAAGCCATCACCCCACAACATGGATGTGTCACATCTCACTACCCCATAACAAAATCACATCACATATCACCCCAAACACCAAGGATGTCACACCACATACAATATTATAAATAGAGTAGTAGGGTATCTTGAACATGAAGGAAATCATCCATATTCCCTCCTCCTACCATGCATGACCCCCACCACAAGCTGATGCATAGGATGATCATATCATATCCCACCACCCACAACATGATCACATCACATCTTTCTCTCAGATACCAGGGCCCAATTCTCTTACCCATAGATACATTTTCCATCAACTAGTGTAGTAAAAGCCCTTTGGACATCAGGAACTGCGTATATCTACTCACCTGGAAGAGAGAGAAATAAAAACCGTGTAGCCAACCATCCATCCTCATCACCAAGATTTCAGAAAAAACACTCCCCCATAATATACAAGTGATAAAAAATAGTTCTTGATGTGGGAGGGGTGAATATATAATATTATGAGGAACATACAAGGTATGTATATATAGAAACATACAAGACCAACCTACGAGTTCAAAATAAGTAAATAATCATCTCACAGCATCCCCACTTTCCCTTCCACCACTAAATGCACAAAACCACAGAATCTATAAGCCACATCTAACATTACCAACAAAACCCATTTTCCAGCACATTTACTTTATTCATAAACTATTTCCATCCCATTAACCAAACAAAACCCCATCCATTTCAAATTCAACATCATCCTTTAATTCCATAACTACCCTAGAAATTGACATAACACAAAAATTATCATATAATCAACCACATAACTCTTCTTAACATCACATAACCACACATAACCCCCATAGAATTTCCTCAAACTAACAACACATAACCATCCTGAATCACAACTACATATTACCATCTACAATATGTAAGTAAAAACCCATCAACCCACCCATAGAACATCCAAACAATTGAATCTCATATCATCACCTTGTAACATGGTTACTCAACTCAATATAACCACATTCTATAACCACACATTTCCACACCACAAGTAGAATAGAAAACATGATACATCACATAAAATTTTATATAATTAGAAATGTTTTTTTATCAATTACACTTCCTTATTATAGGGTAATTATCACAAAATCCATGAATACTTGGGAATATATTTTATTATCAAAATATAAGTGATTGGGAAACATTAATTTTAGGATGAAATCACAATAACCATTCAAAAATGGATTCATAATACATACTAGACCATCCCAAAAAAATCCCCAAATGAATATAATTTTTAGTGGGGAATCAAGCCCATACAATCAAAATATTACAAAAAAATAATGTAGTAAAATCATGTGAGTCATCCCCTTACCCCTTCTGTATCATGTAACATCTTAATTATCATTATTAAGATATAAAGACCATATTCCAAAAGATAAATTAGAGAAGAACCTCCCCTTATGACTAAAAAAAAGGATAAATCAGAGATTCCCATCCTCAAAAGAGATTATTGATCTCACCGCGCACCATAGGGAAAAGAAATAATCACCCAAAAACCAAAAAAATTTAATGAAATGATTTATCAACCTAAACTACACCAAGGATCCATCAAAACATAGACAACACAAACCCCAAACCAGAACCACAATGTCACAACAAATATTCAAGAGAATAAAGTGTGAAAACAACCAATAATGTTCGAATAACATATGAAGGATCTCCATCTGAAATCCATCAAAATATAATGATCGATGCTAGTGGAGTGGATTTGGGAGATCCTACAATATTTCATAGGGTTCTCCTAGAAATGAGAGAGAGGGATATGCCAGAGTAGTTGGGGAAATGATCCAAAGAGGGTTAAAAACAAGTAATTCTCCCTTTAAAATATTGAATTAGGTTAATGATGTGAATTCCATGGGGTAAATTTTTTATTGGATGTGAATTCCTCTCAGGGATTTAAAATACTATATTTTTTTTGTTTTTTTCCAAAAATTCAGTCACCTCATCCTAAATTATTTATACATCATGAATTACAATTTTAGGATGTGAATCTATTTCATAGATTCCTCTACTACCCCACATAGGTAATGAGACCATATTTCTATATAATCCATGAACCACCAACTCACGATGTGAATGTGGTTCACATCATGAACCACCTGTTGCAGCACTCATATAGCTATACCCTCATCGAACCCTCTAGGACTTCCTACAATAACTATAAAACCATAAAAATTAGCAAAGTAATGGGCATGGAAGGTATAGTCCATTAGATATAAAAACTAGTGAGTGTAATATCAACTTAGAATGAGTCTCTATTTTTACTATAAAACTAATAATCCAATCTTTAACTGGAAAAAAATTCAAATTCAAATAGTGTAATTATCTAAGAGAGAGAAAATTATTAATCCAAAATTATCATAACAAAAATTATTTTATTTATAAACATAATGAATAAATTAAACAATTTTAGAATAATTACTAAACATATCAAAATATATCTATAAAAATAGGTTGAGAAAATAACATAAATTTAGATTATATTATTTCAAAAAAATTAAAACATTAATTTTGAAACAAAAAATCTATATTCAAGATGATACATAATTTATCAAATATAAATTTCATTGAATTAAATACTATAAAATTAAATTGAAGATATTTTTTTCACTAAATATTAATTTTAAAATTAATTAAACAGATATATAATTCATATAAAATTTATTTGAATAATTTAAAAATTTGTATGCTTTAGGTTTACACATAAATTAAGAATAATTTTAATATTAATTTATAATTTATTTATAATACCCTAAAAATAATTCACATTTTTTCTATATAATTAATATCATCATATTAAACAATAAAAACTTTTAAAACACATAAAAAAAAATCATGTAAAATAAATTTTCAATTGAATAAAAAATAATGTATTATAGAAATTTCCATATTTTTTCAAAATAAATAATGTTTTGAATTTATTGTGAGTGAAGATTGATAATGAGGTATATATCATACACTATATTGACATAATATTCAATAATATCATGTGTTCAACCATAATAACATGGGGTCGATCCATATAGGGAATTTTTGATGTAGTAACTATGTGGTTGTTCGGCCCATTGTCTTACTGTCTCTCAATATGAAGTATTGCATTAAATCCAATTGAATATTCAGTTTATGATTTCTTATCTTGTTTATATTCTCTCTATCATGGAGTTTTCATGATAAAAAACACTCACCTATATTTATATATTTTTCATTTAAGTGAGTTTTAGTATTTTTTTTGAATTTAAAGAGGTGAAATTTATAGAATATTCAAGAATCATTGATGTCTTGATAAAGGATTGGAAAAATACTTTAATATTTCTTAAATATAAATGAATCATTTAATAAGACCAAAGTAAGGTTTTGGAGTGATGTGTAAGATGACTTAGATGACTCTTAACCTTCGTAAGCTATACTGGCTGCTCAGTGAAGTGCACTAGCTACCCAATGTTATGGTGAAAATATCCATTTTCTCCAGATGTTCCACCAGCTAGCTAGTGGATATCCCATATGTGCCTCTTGTAGTTTTAAGGCCATCATCTAGCCACTAACCAATAATGGCTCACTAGTGGTGTTTTTCTAGATCTCTTAGATTCTAGGAAACCCACTAGCTAAATATTGGTGGATACCATGTATTTTGTGGTGTACAGAATACTCCAGTGAAGTGTCATTTATGATGGTCCAAATAGCCATAAATATGAATTTTGGTGGATTTATTACACTTAATGAATTTAAAAAACTTCATGGGAATTTTTTAGCTTATAAAAGGATGCAATTTTACCATTTCAGATTCAACTTTCTCCCAAACAACATTCTTTATTTGAATCAATACTGAATTTATAGAACTCATAAATTCTCTCAAACTACCAACAATAAAGATACCAATACCCCAATTGTTATTTAATTTCCACTCGAATATATCTTATATCATTTTATATCATACATCCATGATATGTGTGAGTAATTTTTAATAGTTTTTCCTAATGAGAACCTTTATCTCCTCAACCTCCATTCTCTAATGGTTCACCCTAAACTAAAATTGTTGTATGGGTCACATGGATAGCAAAAGAGAAAAAGAGTGTTCCTAGAGGCCACAATTTTGAGGGATGTGTTTCTTAGTCAATGTTGAGACCAAGCTATTTATATTATAGAACTCCGAAGTTGATCAGTGGAAATGTTGGGGATCACATCGATATTTAACCAATATCCATTTAAATTTTTTATCCACTTTAATTATCTGTAGTGCATCATTACCCTCTACTTTCATACATATATAAATTCAGTTTTTTTCTATTTCAATCTTTAATTGCATTGATATTATCATTATATACATGAATGGAATTTATCAACAATTTTTCATTTTATTTATCAATATTTTATTTAAAATTATTTTAATTGGAAATTAACCTTTTATATTTTATTTTTTTAAATGGAAATTGACCCCCAATGCTCATGAAATAGCATATTACCAGAAATAGGGTTCAATGGAGTTTATTTCATCAGTTTCGAAAATATATTTTTTCAATTTTTTTTACTATAATTATTTTTCAAATATATAACCAATTTCAGAGATATATTTTATTATGAAATCTAATTCCAATTTGAAAGAATCAATTTTTCAAGGAACTAAATACTTATATTTGTATAATCAAATTTCAAACATTCTTGAAAATATTTTTAATCCTATATAGAATATAGTAATGAATTAGTATATTCCCACCAATGAATATTAATAAATGTGGGATTCTAATGATTTTAGGAATTTTGAATTAAATAAAAAATATTTGAAGGCCTTGCACTGTGATCTTGATTGAAATGAGTTCAATCATGTTTGAATACTAGAAAATAGTTATTTGAGAGGAGATATTTATAATGGAAAATTTTCTATTGAAAATTTATCCATAAATGATATATTTTAGAATTAAATAATATCCCATAGAAATTAATTCATATATGTTATGGGAAAACAAGTTCTATTAATAGTAATCATTCCACCATTGTGTTCCATCCCATGGTAATGTTTTTTTGATAGGTATTAGTGAAAGATCTTTTAATCCACCGCAATTTTCCATTAAAAAAAACATTTTGTGAAAGAAATTATTATCTATCGAAAAAGGTTTTTAGGGATTGGTTAATTATGATAGAATTAAATTTTTCTCTAATAATACATAAAAAATATTCTTAAATTATAAATTAATGACACTCTTATTCCTCCCAACTTCTCTTAAACCCTAAATCCCCTATATTGTGAATTTAACCCACACGACCAAATACCCTCTGAAAGCCTCCCCTATAGTTTGTTTTTCATAGATCTTCATCTATGTCATCTTGGTATGAAATCATCCTCTCTCTACATCCATTATTATTTTCGGTTTTTTATTTAATCTTACATGATTATTTTGGGAAAACCCAAGATTAAGTAAATTTCCTTATTTTTAAGGTTTATTTGTATTTAGGGTTTCTGGAAATTTATTATTCCCTATTTGGGTTTTCATAGGCACAACACTAATATTTAGATTTAATGGTTTTTAATAATTTATGTTATAAAGATTATATTATTTTATGTTATTGTTAGAAATATGTTTATTATAAAAATATTTTTTGGATATCTGATATTGAAAAAATTTATATAAATATATTTTAGTGGTCAACTGTATTTCATGTTTATGGGGTTTAAATTTTTGGTGAATTGTGATAATACTTTAATTGTGTAAGGTATGTTAAAACATGTTTGATTTTTATATTACAATCAATTTACATTTGTTCTAAATTCATGTGAATATAATTTTGTAATCTTTTGGATATATGTATATATATATATATATATTAACACGAGAATTTACATATATAAAATTTTAAAAACCCATAAATTTTTTGAGATAGATAGATAGATAGATACACACACACACACATATATATATGTGTGTGTGTACGTTTATATGTGTGTATATATAGATTTGATATGTATATTTGTTAAAAAAAGTGTCAGAATATATTCTATGTATTTATATTAATTATGAAATTATGTAATATATATATATAAAAATATTACCTTATGAATATACATATATAAATGTTTTAAAATAAAAATTTAATGTTTTAAATATATAAAAAATTACATTAAAAAATGTGATTTTTTTAATATATATATATATATATGTTTGTATATTAGCATGTGGATATACATATAATAACTTTTTTTAAAAATGTGTAATGTTTTCTATATATATATATATGAGTGTGTGTGTGTGTGAATTTTAATGTGTGAATATATATATATATATATATGTTTAAAAAATGTATATGGTTTTTGATATATATATATGTATATTTATATGGATTTGATAAGTATATTAGTTTAAAAAATCATGTAACAATATATTATTATAAAATAATTTTGTAATATGTATATATACATTTGAATATTCATAAATAAACATTAAAAAATGTAAGGTTTTTGATATATATATATATGTGTGTGTGTGTGTGTGTGTGTGTGTGTGTGTATGTAAGTATATATATCAATTTGATATGTATATTTTTTTAAAAAAATGTGTAAGAAGAATTTGATGTAAATAAATCTAATTTTGAAAACATGTTATATATATATATATATTACATCAGTGTAGAGAGGGGAAGAAACAACCAAAATCCACCTTATATATGCATGGGTAGGCTCGAAATTGAGACCTCTGAAACAACACCATTGGGAATATGTGTGTGTGTTTGTTTATTTGTGTGTGTGTAACGTATAAAATAAATATGAAATGTTTTTTATAAATATGATGAGAAAATTAATTTAAAGAAAATTTTTTTAAAAAATTTATATCTAATAATTTTTTTGGTAAAAAAATATTATAATTTTTTTTTTAGAAAAAATAATAATAATTAAAAAAATTATATTTATTAAAAAATTAACTAATAATAATAATTTTTTGTAATACCTTGTGAAAAATAAAAAAATATTAACAATTATTAAAAATGAGTAATTATTTAGGAATTATTAATGAGTTTAATAATTAGTAAAAATCGTTATATAAACTAATAGTAGTATCATATTTCCAATATGAGACACTATATTGATGATATTCCATTATTTTTGGAGAATATCATCCATTTTATATGATATATATAATATTTTTATTTTATCTGCACTGAGACTCTATGGCCCCCTGAATCCAGTGCTAACCCATCGCCTCACTTTGACTATATTCCATAGAATATTCGAGGGTGTTAAAATATAATAATAGTTTTCAATTTTTTACAATGAGAAATAATTATTATTATTTCTACTAGTTTTTAGAAAAATATGGTCTCATTAAGTAGATATCAATTTCTATTACGCAATCAAGATGTGATAAATCATCACAAAATTAATATTGGATATGGAATAAATACTGTCTATATTGAGGGTATAGAAACAATTATATCATTGGAATTGTCAAATTCAGAACTTTTTTCTGAAGAAACAATTTAATGTCCATGTATGAAATGTGATCTTTGGTTATTTTAAATGTTTTACAATGTTGGAATTTTTCTATTTCATTTTTGTTTTATGAATGATTATATTTTATGTATCAATATGGTGAAAATAATTCAATGGAAAATGAAATTTTTTGGCCCTAAATCCATCATTTTATAATTTATCACATGAGGCTAATGGACACTCTGTTTAGGTAACAACAACTCAGAAAGATAATCCAAATCCTTAATTAGAACCATATAAATTTACCAATTTTTTGAAATCTTCTAAGGAGGCCTTATATTCCGAAATGTTGATGAGTAAACATGTAGATGTTACCAAATTTATGGCTATTAAATAATATTTTTAATGTCAAATAGTTGTTTTTGTTGAAATATTACTATTGGTTAAATCATTCTATTTTGATGGAAATACATTACCTATAAGTTTCTACGAAAGTAAGAGTTATGTCCATAATTTGGGACTTAGTTATCAAAATATTCATGTATCTTAAATTGGTCACATATTATATTATGGTAATTATGAATCATTATTTAGTTATCCAACATGTGGAGCATCGAGGTATAAAGAGGAATAATAAGAAAATTATAGATTCCAATGAAATAGTTTAGGTATTCTCCAATTACACCAATATTACAGTGCTTATTTATGTCTTGAAACAAAGGTACATTGATAACATGGAATAAATCAAAAATTTTCATTAGTAAAAGCATAAATAATTAATGTGATGGTGATTCATGGAAACACATTGATCAGATGAAGCCTTATTTTTTTTTCAGAACTTATAAACATATATTTGGGTCTTTATACTAATGGTTTTTTCCCTTTGGTGTTTATGATGTTCAATATTTTTTGGTCTATTATTATTACTTCATACAACTTACCTCCTTAGATACTGATGAAGGAAACACACACACACACACACATATATATAACTATTAATTCTAGAAAATCTAAAGAATAATATTTATGTTTATTTGAGTCCACTATTTTATCAGTTAATTTTATTAAGGAATAATGGAGTGATTTCATTTGATATAGTTGCAGATCAGAATTTTATGGTGAACATTGCATTAATATGGATTATTGATGAATTTATATCATATGGTATGATATATTAATGGAGAAAACATGGGAAAAAATCATCTTCATACTTTATGGTTGAGAAAAAAGATACTATGTGTTGTAATGGGACAATGACTATTTAATTTGACTACAATCAAAGATTTCTTCTTACAGATCACCCATTTTAAAGGAACACAAATAATTTTAAAAAAATTATAACTAAAATTGAAAAACCTCTAGAAGTTCCCTCTAGTATTCAGGTTAAATATATCATCTCATTATTACATAATGTTACATATATACAAACAATAAATGGAAAAATAAATGGTTTTGGGAGAGATCATAATTGGATAAAGAGGATTATTTTTAGTTCCATCCATATTGGTTTGATTTTTTGGTTAATCACATGATAGTTATAATGAAAAATGAGAATATTATTTTGATAAAATATTTTATATTGTGTTAAAAACACCCTAAAATACCAAAAATAATGTAAATGTAGAGTTAAAACATTCCCAAATTTATAGACATCCAAAACTAAAATTATTTTAAGAAGAAAGATAAAGGAATTTAATGAAGAAAAAAACTTTCACACTTTCTAACTAAATTAGTTTATTATTTTATTAATAGATATGATATTTGAGGTTACTAGATGTTTATTCTTTTATATTTTACCACCCTATTAGAAATGGGTATATTACTAGTTTAAAAAGTCATGAATACAATGTCAAAATGGTAATATTACTACATGTTCATATTATAGGGCTATTAAATTCTAAAATTTGGGATGTATTGATGGAAATATCATGTATATTCTAATATAATTTTGTAGAAATAATAAATTATGATTCCTTGAGTATGCTACAAAATGTATTTGTTTTAATTTTACGTGAATTGGAAAAAATATTACCGCCATGCTTCATTGACTCAGTAGAATATTTAATATTGAATTTTCCTTATTAAGCGAAATGTGGATGGCCAGTAAACTTTTTATGGATGTGCCTATCTGATAGATGTATAAAAAACCCAAATAAGAAGGTACATAACAATGAATCAGTTAAAGGTTCAATTCATAACCATATTTGTAGGAGGAAATTCCCAATTTTTACTCTTATTTTTTTCAATCAGAATATACCTAAAAAAGTAACCAGATGGGTCACAATGAGAATAATGTTGATGATATCATATACCATTATTTTTTAGTTTTCAATCATCTAAAGATTTGTTTTTGTTTTTATCATGAATAATGGATTTCTTATAAAGAACTGCACAATGCTCATATATATGTTTTTCTAAATTGTGATGAAATAACATGATATGTGTTTGAAGAAAACTTTTTATTATTTTCTAAAATTCCAATAATAGATAACTTTATTTAAATTATTTTTTTTCCAGACTATAAAATTTCAATATCAAAAAACAATTTATATAAACTATATATGTTTTTATTGATGAATGTGATCAAAAAAGTTTTCATATAGGTTTCAATGAATTTTAAGTTAAGTTTCATTTGATGGAATAGTAAATTAATTATTTAATGATATTTATAATTAATACTTTTTTTATTTTTTGTATGATATATAACATGAAAATAAAATTGATAATCTATTATGTGTGAAAGAAAAACCTCCATCAATGTTGGTAAAATATTATAATGGGTATGTGGTTAATGGATTTATATTACACAAATGTATATAAGGTGACTCAATAAAATCAATTAATAATGATATTTTTTAAGGATATCATAATAATGAAATTTAAGTTTACTTTTGTTGTATGCTGGATGAAATAATTGAATTATGTTATCCCAGACCAAATTAAGTGACAATGTTTAAATATCACTTGTTTGATACTAATCGAGGATTCTGTGTTCATCCATGACATTGATTCTTTGGCATTAAATATAATATTCTTATTGAAAAAAATAAACCATTTATGTTGGTACATCATGAAAATCCAATTTATTATTCTAATTACAGTGATGTTTTGAGTGATTAGAATGAATGTTAGAGTGAAATTAAAATGAAATCACTTGAAAATCAGTTACTAGAAAATTAAATTGGTTATGTGGACTTGAAACATATTTAAAATTTTAATGAAACATCACAAAAATATATCTATTACCCAAGTAGATACAAATATTGATGATGAAACCCCCTGGTTAAGGGTTGATGATATTGATAATGTTGATGAAGTAATAATGGATAATGAAACTGAAAGTTGTATGGAAGTTAATGATGAAAAAGATGGGGATGATGTCATTATCCTTGATGAAAATTTTAAAGAAGATGATGATTGATGTATTATATTCAGATATCGACTTGTTTTTTATATTTTATATTTGTATTAATAATTATTTATAGGTGAGATTTTTTATTTTAGATGTATAGAAACAATGATCTATTTTTTTCCTAAACTAATGCTAGAAATTAATAGTTTTTTATATATAATATCACTATTATCATTTATTGAAATGTATGAATATTATATTTTTCATCGTATTAATTAGTTTGTTATATTTTATATTAATATTAACAAATATTTATAGGTTAAATTATTATGTTCAAGTATTTATTTACAGGGAATTATTATATTATAATATTTTTTATATTTTTATATTTGATATATGTATTAATAATTTCATATATGTAAGATTATTATATTTTGGTACTTATGGGTTTTTATATTTTTATATTTGTTTAATAAATTTATTTTATGTATGATTATTTATTTCAAATGGATATAGATGCTCCCAATGATCTATTTCATTCTCACAATTATGTGAGACTTCATGTTGTTGAGCCCGATTCATTTAACCCACTAGATGCTACACCTATTTGGAGGGGGATCAGTCTTTCTCAGATGAGGAATATGGAACCTATTCTAGAGATTCACCCATCACTAGATTTCGATCCTCATTTATAGAGGTATGTTTAATTGTTTAAGATATTTATTTTATATTATATTTCTTGTAATAAGTTCGGTAATAATATTCGGATTATTTGTTTTTATTTGGCCAGTTTTTAACATTTATCTATTGGGGAGGCTAGTGTGATTCTATGAAATAATTTTTCTATGCCATGGGTATTATGGGATTAGTTTTCCATTTAGATTCATCACTAGATGTTCAACTGCTGGATTATTTTTTATTAAATGATATATAATTTTTAATTTTTTTTTTATTTTCAAATATTGTTCTTAATTGGGTTCCTATTTTTATGGTATATGATTACTGATATCCTGATAGATCATATCTGTGAGGCTTTAAATATTTCTATACCTGATTGTTTTCATTATTTTTTACACAACTATAGAAATCAATCTATGGATAGAGACTCCACTAGTGTTTTTAATAAGTTGTGACTCTCTAATCAACCTTATTATATATCATCTCAGGTGTGCGATGAATTGTGTTCCTATTGTCTAGTAGAGAATTTTAAGAGGTGTTATTCATCTAGTTGTCATATCTATGGGATGAATGTAGTTACACATAAGGACATAATTCATACATTTGGCATACAATGATGACATATGTTATGTGATATGTGTATATATACATAAAAGGTTAAATGTTTTTTATATTATATAAGACATTACTGACCCCTCTATTGAATATTTTGATGTTTATAAGATGATTTATATAGATACCCATACAAGATAACTTGTAGGAAATGAAAAAACCATATTGTGCTTATTTTTTTTAAATTTAGTATCATTAATATTATTGTTATTCTAATTTCTAGTTTTATTTGAAGGAAACATATAAGGCTGTGAATTATCATTCAAGAGAGAGTCAAGATGAGATTAAATTATATTCCAATAATGATTCAGGTTTTGATGAGGGGGGCTAGATATATGAAACTTTTCTTGGTGATGAGAAAGTCCAGGTGATTGGTATTGGTTCCTAACTGACACATATGAGTTATTACGGTACTTCTGCAATGTCATTTGTGAGATAGAAGGGAGTTATTGGAGAGTTATTGCCAACTCCCTCATCTAATTTACATTATAAAGAGATTTTGGGAGCTCAGGATGAGATAATACATTGTTTATAGAGATTTAGGGTGGTGGAGTGTGATAAAAGGAATCAAGGAGATAAGCAGATGTTGGATTATATGTGACGACATGCACATGGCATTGGTATGGAGTTTCCTACCTATGATACTTAGAGGGATCCTCCTCTACATGATTCCAATTGATGTTGTTTGATTTTTTATTAATGTTTTGAATTTTTAGGAAATAAACATATTATGACTTATATAAAGTATTAATATTATATTCGTTTTTCTAGTTTTATTAATTATTTTTAAATTTTTTAAATTTTTGTTATTTTAAATACTATTATTTTTTTGTTTTAAAAGAAATTAGTAATTTTTATAGATAACTGTATCCATCGCAATTATTTATCTGTAAAAGACTCATCACATTTACTTATGTAATAAATTTTCACAAATTGTTTTTGATATATGTGTTATCCATCACAAATAATAAGTATTTATGAAGTCCCATCACAAAAAAACTCAATTGCGATACTGTTTTTATGAAATATCTTTATCATTGGACTACCAAAGAAAATGACTTGTTGTTATGGGAGCCCATCGATAATAATCCATTAAAAAACCAATATCTAGTAGTGTTTTTTATGAAAAAATCCCTATGTGATTTAGAGATTATTATAAGTGACACATTAATAACCTATAAAAGTTAAGGACATAATATTAGATATCTACCATCAATATTTCAAAAGATTCACTATAAATTCCAAATATTATATTACTATAATCTTTATGAGATTTATTATCATATACAATGTTATAAATTTAATCGATGTTGAATTCTCTCTAGAAATTAATATAAATTGAATCCTATTAGTATTACCTTGAACATGGGCTCCAAATTCATCACCATTCGAGAAGAAAATGGCATGAAGAAAATGGGAGTTGAGGAACTAATCATCCCCCCAATAACCTATGAAATCTTGATGATGTGACAAGTGGTGTAAGTGGCTGAAAAATAAAAATTAGTTAATAAAACTATCACATTTAAAGTATTTTATGATGAACAATCTATATTTGAGGTTTTAGAATACGATCATTTTTATAGGAACATGAAAATATTCCTCTATGAGAATAACTAACACAAGAAATCCAAAAATTTAAATCAAAAGATATATCCAAGTGTGACACACTACAAATGTAAAAAATAGTTGTCACATTAAACTAGAGGGCCTCATCTACATGAATAATTTTAAATAAATGAAATAATTTTAAAAGGATTTTAGAGTCACAAAATGGAGTGAAAGTGATGATTTAATGTATTCAACATCATCATCAAATTCTAGTTATTGAATCCTAAAGTTTCTTATAGAACATTTTTATAAAGACAAAAAGAAAACGTTTTTACTAATAAAAAACAAAGAAAAAATGTGGTACCAAGACTCTGGTTGCTTGAGACACATGCGCAGTAACCTTTATGAATTCAATCATACGAATAAACATGAAATATTTCATTTCACTAATAACAATAATTTTATGGGTAATATAATTAGAAGAGTCACCATAAATTTTTCTAAATCAAACCTTATAAAAAAATGTACTCAAAAAAGGTAAAAAGTCTATTTAGTTTTTGTAAATTGTGTCATAACAGTTTTAAAATATCTTTCAAAAATATTTTTTTTCAAAGTTTTAAATTCAAAAAGAGAAAATTTCTTCAAAAATTTTATATTTCAAAATATTAATATTGTTAATTTAAAATCAATTTCAAGACAAAAAATCAATTGCTTATACGAACAACTGAATGCGACATGTATTTGGAATAGACATCTTGATCATATAGATCAAAATATCTTTTCAAAGTAATAAATTATCAACTAGTACAATATCATCCAAATTTAAATTCAATGATAATGTGGTTTTTGAATCATAGTAATATTATATGAAATAATGGTCTTCTATTAAATTTAAAAAATGAATTTCCTCTTAAAAATATAATATCATGATTATTTATGACTTTAGGAGATTCATATTATATTATTTCATAACTAATAATATTGGATCTTGCAAAGCCTTCATAATGGTTTGAAAAAAAATTAAAAATGAAAAATGTTTTAAAATTATTTCAATTCATTGTAATCATGGTGGAGAAATTGATAATAATAAATTTAATTATTTGTATACTTTTAAATTCTATAGTAATGTTATTTATACTCCTCTAACTCCTCAATAAAATAGCATAGTAGAGAGGCATAATCGAATAATCCAAGAAATTACTCGAAAAATAAAAAAGTAATTTCTTATTAGAAAATATTTGTCGGTCAAGGCCATGATTACTACAGGTTATATCACTAATCATGTCATAATTAGGCCTTTAAATAAGAAAAACCCTTATGACCCTTGGTTTAATAAAAAACCAAAGTTATCTTTATAATTTTTTTTCCGACAGTTTTTATTTTAAAGAAAAAATTAAATCATGGAAAATTTAATTCTAAATATGATAAAGGTATATTTTGAAGGCACTCAAACTAAAATAAGTATACCATGTATTTAATAAAATGATTAAAATGATTTATGAATCAATACATGTATTTTTTGATGAAATTATTCCAAAATGTTCTTCAGAAAATGTTTTTAAAATTTATTTTTTAAATGGAAATTTTAAAACTAAAGAAGTTGAAGAATAATAATAATATCCTTCAAATTAACATCAAAAAATATTTCAAAAAATCTAAAGGATATCACCTAGAACAATTAATTTACAATTTTATTGTGGTGAATCATACTCGTAGATTGATCATAAATGAGGTTTAACACATAGCCATTGTTACTAATCTTGAGCCCAAAACCTTAAAAATTCAATTCACAATGAAAATTGTGTATATTACATGCAAGATGAAATAAATAAATTCAGTTGAAATGATGTGTGGACGCACTTGGAAATACATAGTAATCAAACCATTATAGGCTCTAAATGGGGTTTGTAGAATAAAAAATATGAATATGGTAATATTACTATTAACAAAGCTCATTTATTTGAAAAAGATTATAACCAAGAAGAAGGAACCGAATACAGTGAAACATAAACAAATAAATATTGGTTAAAATACCTTATAACCTTGTTGAAATTTTCCTCTCATTTGAATTTAAAACTCATTCAAATAGATTTAAAATGTGATTTTTAATTATTATTATTTCTAAAATTGTTTTTGAAAAACAACAACCTAGTTATGAAAAACCTCCTTTTCTAAATTATATTTTCAAACAAACCGAATATATTTTTGGTTTAATAAAATACCAAAGAGCTTAGTTGGACCACATTTAAAATTATCATCTTTCAAATGGTTTTTAAATAGTAAAATATGATTCTACTCTACTTTTAAAAAATATCTCAATTGATCTTCATCACATTCAAATTATTTATAATAAAGTTAATTTTTTTCTCTACCAATGAGAAACTATAGTGTGTAAATTCCAATTAAATGAGAAATGAATTTGAGTTGAGTTTTATGGGTGAACTAAAATTGTTCCTCAGTTTTCAAATATCTCAAAAACATAAGGGATATTTTAAAATAAATGTAAAATAAACCAATGAAATCTTAAAATAAATTGTAATGGATCATGATATGGAAATTAGTACTCCCATTATTAGAAATTATAAGATTATATCAGATGAAGCTCGTCAGATAGACAATGACCTGATTTATAAAAGTAGAATAAAGAATTTTAAATCACTCCAAAGGATTTTTTGTTATTTAATTTGATGAAAAAATCTCAAATTTTTTTATCCAAAAGGAACTTATTTTGAATTAACATATTTATATGATCATTATTTCAGTCGATGTCAACTAGATAGGAAATATACTACTGGATCTTTACATGTACTAGTAAAATTACCTATCTTATGGATTAGTAATAAGTATAATAAAATTTATTTTTCTATTTCTGATGTGGAATGAAAAATAATTGGGTGTTATTACACCCATATTCCATGTATGAAACACATTCTATTTATGAAAACCAATATTTTATTACAACTTAATTAATGATTTGTTACATAAAGGTACACATAATACAATCCAATAATATTGCGATGTGTAGTATCTTTGTGAAAATAGGTACATATCTTAACAACTTGCAACGTAAATTCAATGACAGTATTTAAAACATACTTATCATGTTGTTAAAATTGCATCATTCATCTAAAAATACTCAAGATAACATGGGGGAATTCATAAGAAATGGGTGATATAAAAATACAATAGAAGATCTAAGAGGAATATCAAGATAATATAAGATGGGTGTGAATCATAATCAATAACAATGTGGCATGATATAACATGATAATATAGAGGGAAAATGGTTTCATGGAATCAACATAAAATATGGAATAAGAATAAGTTTACGATAAACACCAAGAAAAAATCACGTGGTATAAAAATTACAATAATGTATTATGTTATCACTCCATTACCTTACATAACATCTCATGAGACAAAATAATTACCCATAACATTAGATTCCAATCTAGGCACACCGATTAATTTCATATCATGTACATTCATAAGTGTTCTATACAAATCATACAATATATAGATGATTTTCGTCAATTTTAATCCAAAAATAAATGAATGTGAGTAAAACATATTGTTTTCCCCAATAAATTATGTAAATGTATATCTATGTAAATAAACATTAGTGGAAATACAGATGAATATTCACAAAAAAAATGTTTGGCATGGAAAAATCCCTGGATAATACTAGAAGCATAATATGAAAAGATAAACGTTTATGGAAAGGGATAATGAGAGTGAAAGGGGTATCTCATCACTTATATATATTAAGGATATAATTCTGAGTGTGTCAAAACATACCCCAACTTTATCAATTGAAAATCAAATGGAATAAAGTAAATGAGATTCTTAAACAAAGAAGGGAAAGAGAGGGTCCCTT
Organism: Viscum album; assembly: GCA_963277665.1. Classification (NCBI taxonomy): domain Eukaryota; kingdom Viridiplantae; phylum Streptophyta; class Magnoliopsida; order Santalales; family Viscaceae; genus Viscum; species Viscum album. Next base: position 1,057,784,003 of record OY728120.1, on the reverse strand, counting down.
ACCTTTAGAGAACACTTCTAAAATATTCGGAGGAGATTCATAAGATCTTGGGGGAACCATTTCAAGAATATATAGATGGAAGGTCATAGTAATTTCATGGTCCTATGGTTTTTATTGAAGATGAATGGAATTTTTAGTATATTTATATAGAAAAATATGGGCGAATTATTTATTAATTTATAAACTTGGTTTTGGACTATATATTATAATGCCATCCAAACCAAAAACCATACCATGTGTTTTACCATATATTCAACTAAATTAGATTTTTTATAATTATTTTACCTATTTATGAATTGTGATCATTAAAATTATACCCCTGGTGAAGCAGATGTTTGTCATTTTATAAAGAGTTGATTTTTGAAACATAAAATATAATACTGGTTTCATAGGATGCAATAAAGGTCTATAAAAATAAAAAGTAAACTAAAAAATATTTTAAATTTTAATAATATATTTGGTCATGGATAACTTTTATGGAATATATCACATCACTATTGGGTCATTATGATGTGATAATCCATACTGTATATTTATACCGTATTAATTTTTTACCAAAATATTCATCTATCATATAAAATTATTAATAAATGTCCATTAGAATGTTTTTACATTATGATTTCAAAAATAATATATAATTTATCAAAATAATCATTTAAATATGATAATTTACACCTTTAAACAAAAAATTGACATTTAGTGGAAGGTATTGGTTCTTTATGATAAGAAACGTTCTTTGACCTTTTATAAATATCACATTTGACTTTATAAAATAATATTATCATTTTTATTTAATAAATATTATTTAATTATAATATTTAATATAAATATAGTTTATTTCACTAATTCTTGGATTCATCAAAAGAGTGTCTTAATTGGATGTATATATGTTCCAAAAAATAAAATATGTATTTAATTTTATCAAAAAATTATTTCAATCAAAGATATTCATTAATCCTTAAAATTTAATAATACAATATAAATAAAGTAATAAATTTATATAATAAAAAAATAAAAATTCATAATTTTATGGTCTACATACATAGATCTTTATTATACTAGTGAATTAGATGTGGTTAAGGTTTGCGATGGTGATATTTCATTGGGGTGGTTTGGAGAAAATGGTTTATGTCATGATATTGTTTAGCTTGAAATTATACCGTATATAGTTTCAATTTGAATTTATTTATTAAACCAATGTTTTTTCTTGGAAAAGGGAAAATAACAATGAGGCTTTCTTTCTCCTAAGCATCGATAAATGGTCTTTATAGGGTATAATCCTACTGGTCAAGGACATCGCTTCCTTTTTCCATATCAATTGGAATTATCATAACCATATATATATATATATATACTAATAATATGATTACTATATAATGACTATACTAACATTGGTCATGATTCTTAAAATTATTTTACCTCTAATAGGATATAACTTAGAAAGGTCTAAAATAACCAATGTAGTGCAGGTGTTTTTTATAATTTAATTTCTTAATAAATAATTTAATGACATAAATAGTGAATTTCATTTATAAATGTTAAGTTCATTACATTATTCCCCCATTATAAAATTTCTACCTCAAAATTTTATTTGTACAATAAAACTAATGAGGGTACCTCTGTTTCATCACCTCTTCTAGATCCCTCATCACTTACTCAAACTTGCAGTTTTTTCACAATACTTAGACTAAGTGATTTTTCTTATTTTATATAACATTTCCTCTATGATCTAATATATTAACTTGATAATATTCATATAAACAATCATTCTATAAGGGCACAGCCTCAAGATTCATTCACGTGAGTGGTCTGTTATGTACTTCTTCAGGAGGGATACATGGAACACATCATGTACGTGAGATATGTTAGGTGGGAGTGATGGTCGATATGCCACAACTTTGATGTGATGAAGGATATAATAGGGACCAATTTTATTGGATCTAATCTTTCCTATCTTATAAAAGAAGATGAATTTATTCCACAGTGATATATGAAGGAAAAATTTATCATTGGCCTCAAAATCTTGATCATGTCAACAACTGTCTTCATTTATTTTCTATCAATTTTTTGCAGATTTCATGTGATGTTTAATAGTATAAACCTTCTCTATAATTTCATGGACAAGATTCAGTCCCATTATATTTCATTATCCAAATTCATCACAATATTTTAATGTTTATAACCTATTCCCATATAAATCCTCATATAGATTCATTTGAATACTAGAATATAAAAGGTTTTTATATGAGAAATCCACCAGGGGAAGGGGTTTATCCCAACATCCATGGAAATAACTTGAACTTATTGTCATCATATCCTCTATAATTTTATTGTCCTTTTAAGATTGACCAACCAACTTAGGGTGATATGAAGTGGTGAAGCTTAGCTATATATAAAATACTTGTTTTATGATCCACTAGATCATCTTGGTAAGCCTTATATCTTGATCAGAATAAATAAATAGTGGTACTCCATGAACTATTACAACTATCCTTATATATATCATGGTGTGGTGGTCAAGAGATAAATTTTAATTTATAGAAATTAAATGAAATAATATAGTATGTCAATCGAATACAACCAAGATTATGTTATTACATTTAGGTAACATGGGGGGTCCTAGGATGAAATCCATGGTTATGTTTTACGATTTACATACATGTATGGGAAATGGTTACATCACACCCTTAAACATCTATCATTCAGTATAATGACCCATACTTTACATACATTGTTATTTCTTCAAAATTGAAGCACACTTATTACAACATATAACAAAACCATGAAAGGACCGTATAGGAATAGTGTCTTTAGAAACTGGAAAGCATAAACAACTGGTTCATAAAGCATCTACTTTGCCTCCCATTTATTTCATCATATCTAGAGTCCCTTTTTGGAATATTCTACTTAATAACCTTCTTCCTGACCTGGGGAAATAAAACATACAAAAGGGTGAGCTCAAATGCTCAGTAAGGGTAAACAAAATAAATATCAATCACATAATATACATAAGAGAATAACTTTTGGAAATCTTAACCTGCAAAAGAAATCATAATTTCATAACATGGGATAAATCATAATTGTGAAATGTAATCCCAATAATCATAACTTAAATCATGAAACTTTGTGGCATACACACATAATCATAGAGAATCATTTCTTATTAGTCAAGACTCATTTCCAAGACTATCTTAGTGGACCAAGTCCATTTCTGAACTCAGTTCACTCCTCATTTTAGTCCTGTTTCACTGAACCGATTTAACCTGCCATTCCAACCATGTCTATCTCAAGAGATATAAAATCTTTACCCAATGCATTTTAGGGAGATATAGGTCCCACCCATCTCATAATGAAACCATTCTTATGTGTGCCACAAAAATCATAAATCATACATCATTGCATAACCCATGTAATAAAAATGGAATTCTTAAACATCATGACATCATAAAAAAATTCATATAAGATAAATGAATTCATAAAAATAATTCCCTCACAACATAATCAAATCAATGTAATGATAGGGATAGAATCAGAACCCTATATTATCTTAGATGGAAAATAATTTTGATAAAACACTTGAACTCCATTCTTGAGGAAAATATCCTTTCTACTTAAAAAACATTTTTCCTTTCTTAACAAGTCATACAATTTTAAACTAAAAGAAGTTGATTAAAAATAAACTTGAAAACTTGTAAAGGAATATTCTTGGAAATAATGTTTTAAAAATCCATTCATTCCGTATAATTTAAAAAAAAACATTCTTCTCGTACTTTTGTCGGAAAAGTCAAAAAAGTACCTCGTACGAAAAACGACAAAAGATTCCTTTCATATCTTTTACTAAAAACTCACCAAAGGGTAAAATAGGATTTAAACAATTGTAGGTGAATGTAAATAATATTACATATTGAGGAAACATGGATGTGGATGATAAAATACACCCCAGTAAATGCCAAAGTATAAACAATCTCAGATAAAAATGAGATTGTGATATTTCCCTTACCTTAGGTCCGATATGCTTTGTACGTATCCGAACCTCCTGTATAATGATTGAAATAATGTTATTGACTTATTCCATAATCATACTCACTGTTATAATATCAGATATGGTTATATTATTAGCTTCTTATTAGTAATATTTCATTACAACTTGTTATTCGAGTGTTTATTACTTTTTGTTCTTATGCGTGTTTTGTCGAATAAATTATTATTCTTCTCTTTAAGTTATAGATACCTCATTTCTAGAATGTAATTAGTGTAATATATATCATATTCATTCATTAAATTAATTTATATAATCATTATGCAACGAAGATCATGTAGAACGAGTCGCATCACATCGTGGAGACGGTATTCCGTACGTACGCACGAGCGATGATATCGTTCCCATGATCATGGAATTGTATTGGAGTGTATGTATACTATTTAAGAATCAATATCACTTTACAATAATCATATATAGTCATTATTTACACCATTATACCCATCCAAGTAAGGTGGTGGTGGAAAATAGATTACACCACGGCGTGGAGACGGTATTCCGTACGTACGAACGCGCAATGATTTCATTTTCCGTAGGATGGATAGATGGTGAAATAGGGTTGTTTAATACTTATAATAACATATCAGTATATGACTGATACTGATGTTATTACTTCATAATGAAACAACTAAAGAAGAATAAGTGTAAGAAGAAATAAAGATGAAATAATCGGTAACAGACATTACCTCTTCTTTGAAGTGCTTCTTTGAGACCTCCTTTTAGGGTACTAAAATTGGTCTTTGAAGAAGACCAGGACCTCTAGGATGTCTCTAGAGAAGTGGAGAGGAGAAAGTGGCAGGGGTTTTCCGAGCTTTAAGGCTCAAAGTGGTGTGAGGAAGAGAGGGAGGAGGTGCCCTTTTATAAGGGAGGAGAGGGGCACCTTTGGAATAATTAAAAATATTATTTTATTATAAAGCCAAATTCGGTTTTAAATAGCTCCAAATTGATTTATTTAGAAGATAAGGTGGGGATGGGTCAAAATAATCTCATACAATAGAATTTATACAAGTTTAGGTTCCTATTTTGACCTTATCATTTAGATTTAACATTAAGTTAAATAATTTTACTTTTACCGTGTCTTCTTGTGTTCTTACACTATAAGGTTAATAAACTTACTATAACAATCTAAACGAACCCCAAGTTGTTTATTATTAATATATATAACCTTATCTAAGTCATTTGGCCGAACCTTAGATTTTTAGGAATAAAATAACAATTAATAATATAATATTTGTTTTAAAAACTATTTTATGTCAATTTTGACACTATTTAGTAATTGATTTTCGTGAAAATCATAACAGAATGATTAGTTCAAAAAAAGTTAATTAAATCAATAATAACATGTAATATTAACCTATAAAATTATTGTAATTCATAAAATTCTCAAATTACATTTATTTGGGTATTTATAACATCAATTATGTCAATATTTCATTAATAAGATAATTACTGCATCATCTTTGTGTCATAAATAAATTGAATTATTTAATGTCTAAAAATTACAAATAAATTACCATTATGTAGGAAATATTTTTATATTTCTAATGAATATTTATAGTCTAATTTATCTTATATATAACCTTATATTAAAAATTATTTACTTATTAAACTTTGATTTTAACTATTTTAACCCTTCTTTAAATAAATTAATAATAAATGTCCTAATCTAATCCAAGTGGGCCTAAATGGTCATATTTTATTCCTAAGTTTGTTTTTGGTCTAATTAAACTTTTACAATAGAATTAGGACATGTGTTAGGGTAATAATAATATCATTTTTACCCTTAAATACCCTATTTACTTTTAACTGTGGTAAATAAAAGTAAAAAGTTACTATTCACCAAAAATTATTTTCATCTCATTGAACCACATTTTACTTACTGAAATCAACCGTGTCTCTCGTATTTTTTAAATTCCACTCACAGAAGAGGTAAAATTAAGTTTTATGAAAAATTCAGTTTTTTAACTACCACTTAGTGGTTTCACTATTCATCAAAAATTGAAAGTTTTCAGAAAAATACCAAAATTTCACCCTAGGATAATTTCGATATTCCGAATCAAAAAATGAAGTCCATTTTGAAAAATAAAATTTATAAAATTTCAAAAAGTGGTTATTACTATTCATAACGGCTAGTTTTAATAATATTTTATTAGCATATCATTGTTTAGTGAAACTTGGTATTGCGTACGACGCAAGCTATCGAGGAAGATCGCGATTTCGTGTAAAGAAAGCCAAGCAAGTGTTGTGTGTAGAAAAAGATTTCTTTGATGATTTATATAACATAAAAGTCTCGGGTGTTACATTCTACCCCCCTTAAAATGAATTTGGCCCTCAAAATTCATCACTTTGTAACAAACATATGAGGATACCTCTCCCTCATCATATCCTCAAGCTCCCATGTAGCTTCTTCTAATTGGTGGTTCCTCCATAAAACTTTCACCAATCAAGTGGTCTTGTTTCATTTTGCTACGATCCAGAATCTCTATCGGCTGTTCTTCATAAGAAAGATCTTGCTCCAGCGGTACAACTTCTTAGCTGAGTACATGTGAAGGATCGGGTATTTACTTTCTCAGGAGAGATACATGGAACACATCGTGAACTTGAGAGAGATTCGGTGGAAGAGCCAATCGGTAAGCTACCTTCCCAACACGATCCGGTATTTCGAAAGGACCGATATATCTAGGGCTCAACTTCCCCTTCTTTCCAAATCTCATGACCCTCTTCCAGGGAGATATTCGTAAGAACACTTTATCACCCACTTCAAACTCTAGGTCTTTTCTTCGGTTGTCAGCATAACTTTTCTGTCGACTCTGAGCTTATCTTATGTGTTGTTGAATAGATCTGAACTTTTCTTCCATTTCATCAATGAGATCGGGACCTAATAGCTTTCTTTCCCCAACTTCATCCCAGCAAGTTGGAGTTCTGCATTTCTTTCCATAGAGAGCTTCATAAGGAGCCATCTGAATACTGGAGTGAAAGCTATTATTATAAGAAAATTCCACCAAATGTAGGTGTTGATCCAAACCACCTTTGAAACCCATAGAGCAAGCTCTCAACATATCTTCTAGAGTTTGAATTTTTCTCTCAGACTGACCGTCTGTCTGAGGATGATAAGAAATGCTGAAACTCAACTCTGTATCCAGAGTATGCTGAAGACTTCGCCAGAACTTCGAGGTAAATCTCGGATCCCGATCAGATATAATAGAAAGTGGTACTCCATGAAATATTACCACTTCCTTTACATATATCCTGGAAAGCTGATCCAGAGAGAAATCCTCTCTAATAGCAATGAAGTGTGCAGACTTTGTAAGACGATCAACTATGACCTAGATAGCATTATTGCCTTTGGATGTTTTAGGAAGTCCTGTGACAAAGTCCATAGTGATGTTTTCCCATTTCCATTCGGGTATGGGTAATGGTTGTAACATCCACTTAGACTTCTGTCTCTCAGCTTTAACTTGTTGACAAACCAAGCATCGAGAGACATATTCAACAACATCTCTTTTCATGCCATCCCACCAGAAGTACTCTTTCAGGTCCCTATACATCTTCGTGCTTCTAGGATGAATAGAGAATGAAGAACTATGATCCTCATCCAGCAGCTCCTTCTTTAATTCAGGGATGGTAGGAACACAAACCCGATTCCTGAACTTTATTATCCCATCACAATCAAGGTTGAATTCAGGAACATTTCTCACCTTCTTTTGTAACTCGACATCTTCTTTCTGTGCCTCTTTAATCTTCACATGTATAGATGGTTGAACATTCATTTGAGAAAGATATGATTTTTCCCCTTTCATTATAATTACCAGATCCATCCTTTGTAAATCCATAAATATTGGATCTTTTGTGATCCTCATCATGGATAAACTATCATGGTCTTGTCGACTTAATGCATCTTCCACCTTGTTTGATTTCCTAGGGTGGTAATGAATTGAGTAGTCTTAATCCTTAATCAGCTCCAACCATCTTCTTTGGCGCATATTCAGCTCCTTTTGTGTGAAAATATACTTTAAACTTTTATGATCAGTATAAATATCACACCTTTCACCATAAAGGTAATGCCTCAAAATATTTAATGCAAAGATTACCGCAGCTAACTCCAAATCATGAGTTGGGTAATTTTGCTCATGTATTTTCAACTGTCATGAGGCATAAGCTATCAATATATCATTTTTCATAAGAACACACCCCAATACCTTCTTGGATGCATCACTGTAGATCACAAACCTTTCTCCACTACAAGGCAGTGTGAGAACATGTGCACTAGATAACCTTCTTTTCAACTCCTTGAAATTCTCTTCACATTCCTCCGTCCAAACAAACTTAACTCCTTTCCGAGTCAACTTGGTGAGTGGATTATATAATTGTGAAAAATCTTTCACAAAACGTCGATAATATCCAGCCAAACCAAGAAAACTTCAGATCTCAGTTACTGTTGATGGTCTCGACCATCATTCGATAACCTCTGTTTTTGCTGGATCCACAGATATACCCTCTTTTGAGATTATGTGACCCAAAAATGAAACTTTTTGAAGCCAAAATTCACACTTGGTAAATTTGGCATAAAGCTTCTCCTTTCTCAGGGTCTTCAATATAATTCTCAAGTGATCTTCATATTCTTACTTTCTCTTTGAATATACAAGAATATCGTCTATAAAGACTACTACAAACTGATCAAGATAGTCTCTAAAGACTCTATTCATTAGATCCATGAAGATAGCAGGGGCATTAGTAAGACCAAATGGTATCACTATAAATTCATAGTGTCCATACCATGTACGGAAATCCTTCTTTGGTATATCCTCCCTTTTGACCCTTAATTGATGATACCCTGAATGAAGATCAATCTTGGAAAAGTATTGAGCTCCGCGTAGTTGGTCAAATAGGTCATCAATGCGCAGGAGAGGATATTTGTTCTTGATAGTGATCTTGTTAAGTTCTCGATAATCAATGCAGAGTCTCATTGATCCATCTTTCTTCTTAACAAACAGAACAGGTGCTCCCCAAGGTGACACACTAGGGCGTATGAACCCCTTATCAAGAATCTCTTGGAGTTGCTTCTTCAATTCCTGCAACTTAATTGGGACCATTCTATAAGGTTTCTTTGAAATAGTCAAAGCATCCGGTATGAGTTCTATTGAAAACTAAACTTCACGATTCGGTGGAAGACCCGGTAATTCCTCTAGAAAGACATCATCAAACTCCCATACAATGGTCATATTCTTAATCGTGAGTTTCTCACCAACCATTTGAGATAAATAACCTTCATTTAGTGGAATCAATACCCATAAAATGGAAGAAATTTCCACTGGAAGGTTATGTTCATTCTTGCATCGATAGACGATCATAGATTGATCTGGAATATGAAATGTGACTTCCCTTCTTTGGAAATTGATATGAGATCCATGTAGAGAAAGCCAATCCATGCCAAGAATCACATCAAATTCCACTATAGGAAGGATCACAGGATTTGCAGGAAGCACTTTCCCACAAACTTCAATCGGAAAAGAATTATAAACTTTTGATGCGACTGTTGTGCCATTAGGGGTTGTCACAGCTAACGAAACATCTAACTATTGAGGTAATATGGTGATATACTTAGAAAATTCTTCAGAAATAAAGGAGTGGGTGGATCTAGAATAAAATAAAACATTTGATACTTTAGAGTGGATGGTAAGTGTACCTTTCACCACATCGTTATCGTACTCCACATCGCTGATAGAAATTTCATGTGACTTTCCTTTGTCTTTATCCTTAAGAGTTTGTTGACATCTACCATCATCATCAACCCTTGGATTTGGGCATTGATTGGAATAATTCCCCATCTCCTTTCACTTGAAACATTGAAGTGTAGTAGGGTCATTCTGTGTATCCCTTCTTTTGTTTTCATCATTAGACATATTCTTCCCATCATTGCGGCATTCAAATGCCCGATGACCTTCCTTTCCACATTTGAAACATTTACTTGTCCCTTTAAGACAACTCCCTCCATGTTTCTTTCCACACTTTGAGCATAAGGGAAAGCTCATATTCTTTTCAGTTTTCTCTTTAGATTTTCCTTTGAATTCCATTTTCCTATTCTTATCAAACCCATATGACTGATGGGTTACTCCAATCTCCATCTCGACTTTGAGAGCACATCGAATGATTTCCTCATAGCTATTGAAGTCCCTTATGGTTAACGCCCTTCGAAGACTTGGTTTTAAGCCACTAAAGAATCGATCGATCTTACTCTCAAGTTGGATAATAATACCAGAAGCGTACCTTGAAAGTCTTGTAAAATTTTCTTCATAAGTACCAACAGATTCATCATCCTTTTTCTTCAGTTCAAGAAACTCTTTATCCATATTTGTTCTGAGAATATGAGGCAAGTACTTATTGGAAAATAAGTTCTTAAACTCATCCCATTCCATGGAATCAATTTCATCCCTTTTACTCGTATTCTTAATAAGATTCCACCATTGATCAGCATCTCCTTCCAAACGATACACTGCTAGGATGACTTTATCATGTTCAGAACATTTAAGAACTGAAAATATCTTTTCAGTAGTACTAATCCATTGTTCAGCAACTAATGGATCAGTAGACCCGCTGAAAGAAGGTGGACGCTGCCTCATGAAGGATTCAACAGAATGTTGCTCCTTCCTTTTCTCATTTGGAAGTCCTGCATGATTCATAGATTGAGAAAGTTCTGTGAGCATGGCTATAAGATTTTTCATTCCAGCTCCCATAACATTTGGTTGCTCCGGGGGACAATCATTGCATTGCCCGTCGCATTCCACATTAACACGGTTCCTTCGGGTTCCAGACATTGACTAAAACCAAGAAGAATAGTGTGAGCAACACTAATTATAATAGGAAAACCACATAATCAAGAATAAAATTTCACACTTAAGGTCTTATCCTAGGTTATTCATGGTCATTTCTAAAACACTAATATTGTGTTCTATGCTTAGAATTATCCTTAGGGTTCTTACTAAGGCTTTCACATCCTAGTTTCCAAAGGTTGACTATACCTTTCCTCTGATACCAACTATAACGACCCATACTTTACATAAATTGTTATTACTTCAAAATTGAAGCACACTTATTACAACATATAACAAAACCATGAAAGGACCGTATAGGTATAGTGTCTTTAGAAACTGGAAAGCATAAACAACTGGTTCATAAAGCACCTACTTTTCCTCCCATTTATTTCATCATATCTAGAGTCCCTTTTTGGCATATTCTACTTAATAACATTCTTCCTGACCTGGGGAAATAAAACATACCAAAGGGTGAGCTCAAATGCTCAGTAAGGGTAAACAAAAGAAATATCAATCACATAATATACATAAGAGCATAACTTTTGGAAATCTTAACCTGCAAAAGAAATCATAATTTCATAACATGGGATAAATCATAGTAGTGAAATGTAATCCCAATAATCATAACTTAAATCATGAAACTTTGTGGCATACACACATAATCATAGAGAATCATTTCTTGTTAGTCAAGACTCATTTCCAAGACTATCTTAGTGGACAAAGTCCATTTCTGAACTGAGTTCACTCCTCGTTTCAGTCCTGTTTCACTGAACCGGTTTAACCTGCCGTTCCAGCAATGTCTATCTCATGAGATGTAAAATCTTTACCAAATGCATTGGAGGGAGATATAGGTCCCACCCATATCATAATGAAACCATTCTTATGTGTGCCACAAAAATCATAAATCATACATCATTGCATAACCCATGTAATAAAAATGAAATTCTTAAACATCATGACATCATAAAACAATTCATATAAGATAAATAAATTCATAAAAATAATTCCATCACAACATAATCAAATCAATTTAATGATATTGATAGAATCAGTACCCTATATTATCTTATATGGAAAATAATTTTGATAAAACACTTGAACTCCATTCTTGAGGAAAATATTTTTTCTACTTCAAAAACATTTTTCCTTTCTTAACATGTCATAAAATTTTAAACTAAAAGAAGTTGATTAAAAATAAACTTGAAAAATTGTAAAGGAAGGTTCTTGGATATAATGTTTTAAAAATCCATTCATTCCGTATAAGTTAAAAAAACATTCTTCTCATACTTTTGTCGGAAAAGTCAAAAAAGTAACTCGTACAAAAAACGACAAAAGATTCCTTTCATATCTTTTACTAAAAAATCACCGAAGGGTAAAATAGGATTTAAAAAATTGTAGGTGAATTGAAATAACATTAAATATTGAGGAAACATGGATGTGGATGATAAAATACACCCTAGTAAATGCCAAAGTATAAACAATCTTGGATAAAAATGAGATTGTGATATTTCCCTTACCTTAAGTCCGATATGCTTTGTACGTATCCAAAACTCCTGTATAATGATTTAAATAATTTTATTGACTTATTCCATAATCATAATAATTTTTATGATATCACATATGGTCATATTCTTAGCTTCTTATTAGTAATATTTCATTACAACTTGTTATTCGAGTGTTTATTACTTTTTGTTCTTATGCGTGTTTTGTCGAATAAATTCTTATTCTTCTCTTTAGGTTATATATACCTCATTTCCAGAATGTTATTAGTGTAATATATATCATATTAATTCATTAAATTCATTTATATAATCATTATGAAATGAAGATCATGTAGAACGAGTCGCATCACATCGTGAAGACGGTATTCCGTACGTACGCACGAGCGATGATATCTTTCCCATGTTCATGGAATTGTATTGGAGTGTATGTATACTATTTCAGAATCAATATCACTTTAAAATAATCATATATAGTCATTATTTACACCATTATACCCATCCAATTAAGGTGGTGGTGGAAAATAGATTACACCACGGCGTGGAGACGGTATTCCATACGTACGCACGCGCAGTGATTTCATTTTCCATAGGATGGATAGATGGTGAAATAGGGTTGTTTCATACTTATAAAAACATATTAGTATATTATTTATACTGATGTTATTACTTCATAATGAAACAACTAAAGAAGAAGAAGTGGAAGAAGAAATAAATATGAAAGAATCGGTAACGGACATTACCTCTTCTTTGAAGTGCTTCTTTGAGACCTCCTTTTAGGGCACTAAAATTGGTCTTTGAAGAAGACCAGGACCTCTAGGATTTCTCTAGGGAAGTGGAGAGGAGAATGTGGCAGGGTTTGGACGAGCTTGAAGGCTCAAAGTGGTGTGAGAAAGAGAGGGAGGAGGTTCCCTTTTATAAGGGAGGAGAGGGGCACCTTTGGAATAACAAAAAATATTATTTTATTATAAAGACAAATTCGGTTTTAAATAGTTCAAAATTGATTTATTTAGAAGCTAAGTTGGGGATGGGTCGAAATACCCTCATCCAATAGAATTTAGACAAGTTTAGGTTCCTATTTTGACCTTATCATTTAGATTTAACATTAAGTTAAATAATTTTACTTTTACCGTGTCTTCTTGTGTTCTTACACTATAAAGTTAATAAAATTACTATAACAATCCAAACGAACCCCAAGTTGTTTATTATTAATATATATAACCTTATATAAGTCATTTGGCCGAAAATTAGATTTTTAGGAATAAAAGAATAATTAATAATATAATATTTGTTTTAAAAACTATTTTATGTCAATTTTGACACTATTTAGTAATTGATTTTTGTGAAAATCATAACAGAATTATTAGTTCGAAAAAAGTTAATTAAATCAATAATAACATGTCATATTAACCTATAAAATTAGTGTAATTCATAAAAAGTCTCAAATTACATTTATTTGGGTATTTATAACATCAATTATGTCAATATTTCATTAATAAGATAATTAATGCATCATCTTTGTGTCATAAATAAATTAAATTATTTAATGTCTAAAAATTACAAATAAAATACCATTATGTAGGAAATATTTTTATCTTTCTAATTAATATTTATAGTCAAATTTATCTTATATATAACCTTATATTAAAAATCATTTACTTATTAAACTTTGATTTTAACTATTTTAACCCTTCTTTAAATAAATTAATAATAAATGTCCTAATCTAATAAAAGTGGGCCTAAATGGTCATATGTTATTCCTAAGTTTGTTTTTGGTCGAATTACACTTATCTAATAGAATTAGGACATGTTTTAGGGTAATAATAATATCATTTTTACCCTTAATTACCCTATTTACTTTTAACCGTGGTAAATAAAAGTAAAAAGTTACTATTCACCAAAAATTATTTTCATCTCATTGAACCACATTTTACTTACTGACATCAACCGTGTCTCTCGTATTTTTGAAATTCCACTCACAGAATTGGTAAAATTATGTTTTATGAAAAATTCATTTTTTTAACTACCATTTAGTGGTTTCACTATTCATCAAAAATTGAAAGTTTTCAGAAAAATACCAAAATTTCACCCTAGGATAATTTAGATATTTTGAATCCAAAAATTAAGTCCATTTTGAAAAATAAAATTTATAAAATTTCAAAAGTGGTTATTACTATTCATAACGGCTAGTTTTAATAATATTTTATTAGCATATCATTGTTTAGTGAAACTCGGTATTACGTACGACGCAAGCTATTGAGGAAGGTCGCGATTTACTGTAAAGCAATCCAAGAAAGTGTTGTGTGTAGAAAAAGATTCCTTTTATGATTTATATAACATAAAAGTCTCAGGTGTTACATTCAGTCTTGACTTTTTGTCATATCAATCATTAAGATAAACATTTTATTTTCACCCTCTTCATGTTATCACACAAGATATTTTTCTTCAAATCGCCATACATATTAGTGATTCCGATATGTGAAAATAATGTTATATTATTAACATAATCCATAGGTTCCCTAATTAGTTTTTGTTTTCATAGGACACATATCTAGTTTCCAAAACATACGACTCCCCCATCCACAATGTTGATCTTCAGAATACTCACACTCTTATTCTATAGAAACTCATCATCCTTTTGCGTCTCATAAATCCTCTCAATGATATATTGTTGAGAAGTTATCTGAGAAATTAAGGATGGTTACCTTTATATTTTTCCCATTTACATACTCTACATGTCAGTGATGATTAGATCCCTTTAAATACTCATCATGGATAGGGTTTCTGGATCCTTTCAACATAGAGCATCAAACACATTAGTTTATTTCTAGGGATGGTAATTTATCGTACAATCATAATACTTAATCATCTCTAATAGTCTATTTTGGTTCATATTGAGATCCTCATCTATGAATATATACTTAAGTCTTTTATGATCCATATATATGTCACACTTATCCCTATATAGATACCATCACTGTATCTATAACATGAATATCGGTATAGCCAATTTTTTATTAGGTGTAGGGTAGTTCTACTCAATAATCTTTAATTTAAAAGAGTAATATGATGTCAAATTTTAATATTACAGGAGTACAGAACCCAAGACCATTTTATAAACATCACTATAGATCACAATTCCTTCCCCACTAGTTGGTATTGTGTATATAGTATAAGTGATTAACCACTTATTCAACACATTAAATCTTTCATTACATTCATTAGTGTAACAACCTAGGTACTTATAAGATGATTTGTTTTCATTCTATAATTTAATTGTTAAATTCATTATTAATGTATAATGGGATAAGTGTTATTTATATAAATTAATGAATTTATAATAATAGAATAGTAACATCATCTATGAGAGTATAAATACAATTTACGCATCTTATAAGTGAAACTATGATATATTTATATCATTAAATAAGAAAATATTTTTTTTGAAAATTATAAATTAAGTGTTGGATTTTTTATAAATTATAAATATTTATTACTATTTTATAATTTATATAATGATTTAAAAGGAAAAATATTTTTATAAAATAAATTAATAAATAAATATTTTTCTGTCTTATGATTATAAGATAATTTTATGAGACCTTAATTAATTTTTCCATCTACCATAAAATCAGTTATATTATTACAATTGATATTTTTTGAATAAATGATAAATTTCATTGGAAATTAAATTTATATTATTTATAAAATTATTTTAAAAAAATTGAATCCATTTGGAATTCTACACATCAAAAAATGTTTAGGGAGAATTTTTTTGATTTATCTAAAATACTTGAATTGTTGGTTAATAGTGAAATATGATAATTTACAGTATTTAAAAAATAAATGAATTATTGTGTCATCAATGATGTATGGATGATTTAATCCCATAATCTAGAAATCTACTTCCATATTTATTGTATTTAGTCATTGGAATAAAAAATATTCGTAGTCTTTAGGCAAAATAATAAACTAATGAATATAATAATCAAAAACACCCCTCACTACCTCCTATACTCACACCTCAATTCCCTGTAGCTTGTTTAATTTCTAACCAATTACATTCCCAAGATTCATCCCCATGTAAAAGATCTTTTGGTATCACAAAAAGTACAAAGAAAAATTCCTTAAGGAGGTTCCCAAGGTGGGGGATTCAAGAGGTAAAATCCTCTTTGTTTCTATTTTATTTTCTTTTTAATTTCTTTTCATTTATTATTATCTCTTCACATTCAATCATACAAGTGAAATGATAAATCCATTATCATAAATATACTAGAATGTTATTTTTTAATGTAATATCACCCTCATACCTATCCTCTTATCCTATTATTCTATAAAATGAAATCATCATCCACAACGTGTCGATTCACCGCCTTTATGGATGGCGAATTTTCATTTTCCTTTACCGCCTTCAAGGATGGTCATAAACCCATTATTATGGTAAAATAATATTTTATTTTACATATTATAAGTCATATAATGTTCTTTAACAAATATATATATATATATATATATACATGATATTAATTTAGACGATATATGTTAGTGGTGACCGTAAAAACCGACAAAATAAATTAAATCATTTTAATCTAATAAATCATCCACATATCAGAAAAAATGATATATAGAATAATTTAATATTATGTAAATATTTTAATACCATTTCATTCCTATTTTTGAGTTTATCTTCCATTCAATAGTAAAATCCATAACGAACTGACCATGGAAACCATGAAATAAATGCACCTAAAACAGGAAAAAATAATATAATATTATTATTAAATGGGTAGAAAGATGTTATAAAATAGACATAAAAGATATTATAAACATGAATATGGTTCTCTAATATATTAATAACACTATTTAGTCACTATATTGTATGTGTTAACACTTTTTAAGTAAGATGAACCAAAGGTAAGGAAATTCTTAACCAAATTTCCATTCTTTGGGGTAACCTTATACTTCATTTATTATGTTATACTAATATTATTTGTGAAAATAATTTTGATTATGTTATGTTTTATTATTTCAATTTATATTTTATACACATGTTACATTATTTTTTTAATCAATTTTCACTAAAAATATATGATATTTGCAAGGCACTCTTTAACTAGAACTTTGTTTTAAATCTTTTAAAGATTTATTCTTCTAAATCATACTATTTCATGCCAATGTTTTCAAAATGGTTTTTATGTATGTATTTATATGTTTATTAATGTTTTAATTTCCATAATGTGTTTTTAAAAGGGATATTTTCCACATGTTATGTAAGGGAATTTTCTTTCAAAATCCACTTTTAAATTTTTATTTTTACAAAACTCAAAAGTAATGTGTTTATGATTCAAGTATTCATGTGTTATGATTATTTTATGGTTCATGGGAATTTTTTTATGATGAAGGGTGGGACCTATATATTTCCCTCCAATTAATTGGGTATTATTATGTTTGGGGTCGACTATATGGGTACTCCAAGTGTAATTATGATGGTTACATCATAAGGTAGCTGTGAGCATTACATCATAAGGTTTCCATGACAGTTACATTGTATGGCAGCCTTGAGGGTTACAAATCATATTTTATCCATGAGGGTTACAATATTAAGTACGTAATTCCAAAATATACCTTTATATTTTTATTTATTGTTTCTTTGTTTTATAGAAATACCATGTTTTCGAAAATTAAGTATATGATACTTTAAGGGTGAGTATGATGTCTTTATGAAATTTTTTTCATATGATTAATATTAATAATTGACTAATGGATTATTTATGTCTTTTTATATCTCTTTATAATCATTTTTCTTCATCCAAAGTTATAAAAAATAATTCACATGGTTTATGGATGGGTAAAGGTGATAAATTATTTGAGTTTAATTTCATGATGTTTTGACACATAAATAAACCATACTTTGTTTTATAAGATTTATATTGTGAATAAATGTTTATTATATCAATTAATACCCAAATTGTATTCTTGTGGATATTCAAGTACGAATTATGACCTAATTATCTAAAACTATAAACTAAAAATAACTTTGGGAATGTAATAATGTGATTTATATCCGAATTAATTAGATTATGTAATTTTAAAGGATGGTTCATTATAATTAGTCTAAAAAAACATGACTCCTTTCAATATTATCATGTTCAGTGGGCCTGATAATCTTAGAATTTTTATCAAAAGTCAAATTTATTACCTAGAAAATACCAAAAACAGTTTGGGTTTCTATCATAATTATTGGTTTGGGACATCCTAAAATTGACTTAATTTTTTAAGGATCCAAAAATATTTATTTGTTGGAGATAACATTCCCCAAGAATGTTACCTGATCAAACCAAAACACATATTTACTATACTTTTCATTCAAATTTTATTTTATTAAGGTCTTTATATTAGTATTAAAACTCCCCTTGTGTTCCACCATTGTTTTGGAGTAGATAAGAAGAACATCTATAAAGGATAGTAAATATTTGTTGCGGTAATCCCTAAAGTCTCTATTTATTAAGACCAAGAATATTTTTTGGATAAATAGTGAGTCCAAATAGAATTGAAATGAACTCATAGTGCCCAAAACCTGTACAAAAAGTAGTATTCGTGATATCGTAATTCATCACCATTACTTTATAATAACCTAAATCAAGATCCACCTTTGAGAAGTACTAGACTCCATACAGCTGATCAAAAAATTCATTAATCCATTGAAAGTGATACTTGTTCTTTATTGTGACCATGATGAGCTCATGATAATAATTAAATATGTGAATTTACCCATCCTTCTTCTTGATAAAGATGACTAATTCACCCCATGTTGCAGTATTTGGGAATATAATTCCATTATCCATATTCTCCTACAGTTTCTTCTTCGACCCTTCCTGTTCAACAATAAATAATCTATATGGAGTCTTAGATATTGGAAAAACTCCAAGTATAATAATTATTGAGAACTTGAACTCATGTATTTGAGGAAGACCAAGAAATTAATCATGAAACACATCCTAAAACTAACTTATGTTGGGCATGTAATCAAGGATGATAAGTTCCTTATTCTCTATCATTTGAGCTAGATTTGCTTTCTCATAAAGAAATAATATCCATGATTGAGATAATGATACCAAAATATATTCATCCTTATCCTTTAATGTTTATAGAATCATAGGATGATTTTTATTTAGATGATGATTTTATTCTCTAAAAAATTTATGTTTTCAATAATTAAGGAAAGTAATTACATTTATATAATTTTAGTTCATTTTGATAAATGGAGTGAAATAAATATCACATAGAAGTTAAACCTATAAATAAGGATTGAGGGGAGTTTTATAATAGGGATTGAATAATTCCCCAATTTTCAATTTTTAATGATAACTCAACTTCAATACATTGAGGTGATGTTATAATCATTATTCTAAACTCACGTGATATTGAAGAATGTGTAGAACAAGAATTAAACAATACATTTTCTATACCTAAATGAATTACTAGTGTACATGTCCACACATAATTCTTGGGACCCAACTTAGTATTTGTGATTGAATAATCCCACCCTTTATCTCTAGGTCACAGTTATTTTTATCATTGGTTATCATTGACAACACATGTATTTATTAGTAAATTTTCATAGTTTCCCTATTCCATGTAGTTGAAACATTGGGAAACATGTTGAAGGTTGACCAGAGTATTCCATTCTTTTACTAAAATGGTGGGTTTCTCCTATCAATATTCATTATTTAGCAGACCTTCCTTCTCTCAAATAATTCACTTACATTTCTCCTTTATGAAATTTCTAGGATACTTATTTCCATGATTTTGAGAACTATGATGTTGGAATTTCTAACACCAATGGGATTATCCCATCATTCTAGGAGAATTAAAATCCATTATCTACATATTTTATCCATTACCATTAAAAACACGTGATTCTGTGATATAAATTTTGACTTTGAGGGAATATCATAAAATTTACTCTTAGTATGAAGAGTCATTAAGGTAGAATTATTTTCATAAATTTGGCTTTATACCTCTAAATAAATGGTCATCAATACTTTCAAGTTCATTGAATTTTTTTGGAGGAATATCATGAAATTATTGTGAACTTCTCGTCATACACCATGATAGATTCATCATCCTTTTTCTTGAGGTTAATGAATTGCCTCTCAGTTTTATGTTAAAGAGTGTGAAGGAAATATTTTTCATTTCTTTCTTGATTTATTTCAAATCCATCACTTTGATATCCTCCTCAGGCATTTTATTTTTTAACCATGTCAAAAATTGATCAGCTTCTACCTCAATATGATTAACTTAAATCATGGAATTCTCATGCTCAGTGAATTAATGACAGAGAATATATTTTCAATGGAGTTAATCTATTTTTCTAGGAATAATTTCTTCGAATGATCCACTAAAAATCATAGGCTTTTATCGCATAATGTAATCAATTTTAAATTTTCTTCCTTTGGGGACTTGGTTGTAGCTACTAATCCATATTTTGCATAAAAAAATTAGTCAATTGAGAAAATAACAACACAAATTTCATGATTTATTCTCCAATCTAGTTGGGAGTTTCATTTGTGTAGTCATCACATTACCATTACACTATTTATTAACATAGCTTCTGATATTTCTATCCATTGACTAAAAATAAAATGGGTATTATAGAGTAGAATATTTAAACTATTAAATAAAGAAATGGGAAACCTAAAAAATTAAAGGGATAACTCATAAATGACTTAAATTTTTTCACATATGTATTTCTAGGTTTCAATATATGATATCCAAGATCTATTTCATAATATAAAATCATAGGGGAATTTTTATTTCCTTAATAATTTTTCATATAGAGCTTGTAAATTTAACAAATAATATCTCCTAGGAGTGTGATACTAGGTGTGAATCAGGGATCATTATATTGCACCAAGTGATGATCGAGCCCACTTTAATGTTCCCTTTTTAGGGTTATTACCCCATGTAACCTTTGTGTGAAGCCACATCCACTAGTAGTATCTAGAAAGGGATGTATTTTCTTAGAAACCAATTAATATATACTTTTAAAAAATTTATGAATTTTTACTTATTTTGATTATTATCCTTAATGGATTTACTTAGGTTTTCTAATTTAAATCCACAAAATAGCTAACCATTCTTTGGATACTATAAATGAAAAACCAAATATTTTTACACATTAATGCCTTATTTTTTACATAACGGTAAACATAATAAAATCCAATAAGACCATAAAGTCTAGTGTCATTGGGAAATTAGGTATATAGTTTAATAACTTTAAATAGAAATAAAATTAAAATATTGAAAACATCCTTAAATAACTCCTAAAATTATTCCATTCATCTAAAAATCCATGGGATAACCTAGATATATACATAATAAAGGGGTGATCTATAAATCAAAATAACAGAATAAACTTATCATAAGAAAAGTTAAAGTAGTAAATGTGATCGAAGATGCATACCAACATAACATAAAATGGGTGGGAATCATATTCTTCAACAATGAGTCATGATATATCATGATAATACAAAGTATGACTGCTAAGATAACAAAACATGGTGAAAAAGTCACATAATGTATTACGTTATCTCCCAAATCCCATACATAATATCTTGTGATACACAAACATTGCCTAATTCATTGGAGCTCTATCATAGAACACCCATAATTTTCATATCATTTACAAGAATAAGTGTGTTTCAAATTTCATAACAAATAAATATTACTTTCATCAATTTTAGTCTCATAATATTAGATTGTGGCTTACATACATGTGTTTCCCAAAAAACTATTGGGTATGTACATCTCAATGAATACCCTTGAGTGGAAATAAGGTTGAGAATTCAAAATAAATATTTTTTTCATCAAAACATCATAGGATAATTTTGGTATCAAAACGGGTGTTCATAACAGTAAATGGAAATGTATAATGATAGTGAAAGGGTTATCACATAACATGGAAATTATGTGGATAAAAATATGGATGTGTAAAAGAATACCCCAACTTGAACAATTGAAAATGAAAGGGAATAGAGTAAAGGAGGTGCTTGACTAAAGGGAATGAAAGATTCTTAACCCTGAGAGAAAGCTTCTAAAATCATGGGAGGAGCTTATTAAGAGCATGGAGGTACCTTGTGAGGACTATATAGAGGGAAGCACAATGTAATTTCATGCTCTAAGGTTTTTTAGTGAAGTGGAGTATGAGTTTTTTGATTTTAAATAGTAAAAGAGAAACAATTCTTTATTAATTTCAAAACATATGTTTTGGAATATATATGATAATGTAATCCAAAACACAAACCAACCCATGTTTTTTCCTTTAGTTTTTACCAAATTGGATTGGTTTTAAATTTTTTCACAATTTTATTAACCGTAATCATTTAAATAATACCCTTTGTGATATGGAAGTGTGTGATGTCTACAAACAAACAATTTTAAAACATTAAAACATAATATATGTTTTTGAAGAGTCATTAAAAGTTTATAAAAATAATAAAATAACCTGAAAAACACATTATTTTAAATATGAGATATATATTTGGTCATGAATTCATTTTCTGGATAGTATTACATCACTTTTGGGTCATTATAATTTCATAATACAAATAATATATTTATACCGTATACTATTTTTTTCTAAAAAATTTAATTTCTTTTGGAAAATTATGAAAAAATTAACATCAGATAATGTTTATGTTATTATTTTTAAAATAATATTTATTTTATCAAAATAATCCTATAAATTTTTGAATATACACTTTCAAATAAAATATCCAAATTTTCTGAAAAATACTAGTTTGTTTTACAATAACAGTTTTCTGACTTTTATAAATAATAAATTTTACTTCATAAAATTATATTATCATTTTTATTTAATAAATACTATTTAATAATAATATTTTATGAAAATATTATTTAATTCCAAATTTCCTGAGTTCATAAAAATAATGTCTTGATTGAATCTACACATGTTCCAAAAAGTACAATGTTTGTTTCATCAAATCAAAATATAATTTTTATCATGATTATTCAATAATAATTATATAATAATAATTAGAATAAAATATAAATATAATCATTAATTTATATTAAATGGACTAGAAATTCATCTTTTAAGGGTCAAGATACATAGCCCTTTATTACGCCAGTGAATTCCGTAAGGGTAAGGTACGCAGTGGTGAGACTTTTTTGGGGTAGTTCTATGAACATGGTTTCATATATGATCTTGATGATCTTGAAAATAACCTATAAATGGTTTATATAATTCTTTAATTTTTTAACATCATCTTGGGTTTGGTCAAGGGAAAAGACTAGTGAATCTATCTCCCTTATAAGTTTTGATAAATGGGATTTATATGGTATGATTCTATTGTTCATGGACATCACTACATTTTTATGTAATTTAGATATATCAATACCTTATACATATACTAATAAAACTATACATTTATAAGGGATACACTAACAAAGGTTATGATACCTTATGGTCTTTTAAATATGATATGATATTACTTGTTATGGTCTAAAATAACCAAAGTAGTGTATGTGTTTTCTATAATTTCATTTTTTAATAAAGAAAATTATTCATTTTTAAAAGTAATTTTATTTATAAATATCCAAGTCATTTCACTCATGGTAATTTTTCTAAAACTTAACCATATGTCTATCGAATGAGATAATATCAGTTCCATCAATATCTATAAATATCTTATCTATTAGTCTCACACAATGAACATTGACCATCATTACCATTTCCTCATGGAACACTTCCAAAAAGTTGATATCTTATTATATTATTTTCCAATAAAATGAAATCTTATTGATAATTTAAGTAAAACTATAGTCTTTGATAATTTTGAAATTATTAAAGGTGAATTAAGTGTGGTTTTCTTATGAAAGTCATCATTTGATATATGAACAACATTAGTTTTTTTAAAACATTTATTTTAAATATTATTATAAATTAAATTTATTGTTTTATTATTTTATTTTATCTTATATATGATCCCTTTATATCACATGTTTTAACATTTTAAGGGGATAATTACCTTTTATTAATTCCTAAATTCACTTCATATGGGAAATATTTTATTCAAAATTATCTTTTAAAGAAGTTTTCTATTATTTTCAAAATTTCAAAATTATATTACAAAAAATGTTTACTTATTAAAATAATAATACTATTTTCTTAAAAAAATTATTACTTTTGATTCATTTAATTTTTTTTTGTTTTTTACTAGATATATATATATTATCACTTATTTTAAAAGGTTTTTTTATCACTCTTATGGATGATTAATGATGAGTAAAAAATATGTTATATACTTGTGTCATAATAATATTTTTTGTGTTAAACATGATATAATGTAAAATAAAGGATGTTTCCAATATATAATTTCACATTAAAATGGAATTTCTATCCTCAAGTTCCTACAAAGAATATTTCATTTTATTGAGATCAAGTAAATTCTTGAGGAAAGGGGACATCATGGAAAAGGAACATAATGTTTTATTTTTATTTTTCTTCTTAAATTTATTATCCTTTTTATTATTTTCTATTTGACATTCAAATATATCTCTATAATTATTATATTATTTAGTGAGTTTTTTAAATTGGAATGTGCTTTTAAATAATTTTATTCTTTTGAAAATCATTTTCTCCCTTAAAAACGTTTCTTTCAAAATTATTTTTAATTTTACAAATCTCCATTGAGTTTTTTTCAAATTATTTCTAAAGTTTCTCACTCATATTATTATTTTTCATTTTTTATGTTCTTCAATTTTTTATAGTCACAAAGGTGGATTCATATTTTAATATTTAAGGAGGGATATTTGGAAAATATTATTTCAAAGAGGGGATACATTTTCTTATATTTTTTCTCAAAGGGAAAGATTTTAAAATACTTAGTAATTTTCAAAATATAATTCAATATATGTTTACATCATGAGAATATTGTTTATCATCTAAATATATTAATATATATATATAATAAGGATGTTTAATTTATTATATCTTGAGTTTCATTTGAAATTCTGGAACACTTTTACTCTTTATTTATGGAGAATTTTTCCAAGTTAATTATTTATGATTATTAATATTGATAGATTGTTATAACTATTGATCTATTTATATCATGGTGTTTTAATTATAAAAAAACTCACTTATCATTCTATATTTTTCATTTAAATTAGTTTTATTATGTTTTTTTCTATTCAATGTTGTGAAATTCATTTAATTATTTAAGAATCATTGACTTCTTTATAATGGCTTGGACACATCCTATACCTTATTAAATTTCATTGAATAATCTAAAGAGAATGAGGTAAGGATTTGGAGGGAAGTTTTGGAGGCCATAGATTAAGGTGAACCTATTCATGTTGCATCTATAACTTGGTTCCATAGTGAAATAAGCCACTTTTCAAGAAGATAAATCATCTAGCTAGTGGAGGAGTACCGACCAGCCAATGGCACTCCCAATAGAAAATCATTATATTATAATTAATCCCTTTAATTTGGTAGAAAACCAAAAATTGATTGTTTTATTTTTATAGATTTTACTCATTACAGGAAGCCCATAGGATACCTAGTGGAGGCTATTGGGTACCCATTGGTATCAATAAATCTCTAGTGCATCTTCATTAATTATTGTCAAAATGACCATAATTATAGTCTTTTACAGTGTAAATATACTTGATTAATTCTAGAATCCTACCAAGCCTTCTGATTCATATAAAAAGATGTTCTAATCACCTTATAATTTTCAACTTTCTCACGAACAATGTTCTTGATTATAATCTATTCCAAATTTCTATATATATCAAATCATTTTAAAGAGCTAACAAAAATATTCCAAATCCATTAAAGGTTCAATAAATATCTATAAAATATATCTTTGATTATTGTACTTAATCCTATCAAGATATTTTTTAGTGGATTGTAATTTTTTTTAAATGAAAACCACTATCCCCGTAACATCAACTCACTAATGGTTCACACTCCATTAATAGTTTTAGACACTTGGCTATCAGTGACAAATAAGAGGGTTATCACTAGATACAACTACAAGGGGTGGGTTTGTTGATCACTATTGAGATCTAGGGATTTATATAATATACCTCTTGACTAAATGGTTGGAGACATTGGGGACACATAATACTATCACCAAAATCCTTATCAATTGTGTTTTCTTATTCTTTACTTTTTTGTATTTCATTATTTAACATCAAATCACATACCTTCAAAAATTACACTCATTCACTTATACGTTTTAAATACATTTATATAATCTTTATAAAATATTTGAATTTATCAACTAATTTGAAATCAATTTCCAACCCTATTTTTTAAAAATCATTTTATTTTGAAATTAACATTATATTTATACTTTATTTTTTAAAAGGGAAAACAACCCCTCTTTTCATAGTCTTTGACCAACATAAATTTCCACATGAAGATAATAAAATTGATCTATATAAATTAATACATTATATTTTATGCAAGAAACATGATATGAAGTTAAGTATTGCCCCTTATGCTATATATAAGGTTGGAGTTGATTTTTTTACTTTTTAAAACATAATTTTATGGTTACGGAAGGATAGAAAATGGTAATGAAAATTGTGAAAGAGAATATTGAAAAAATCATTATTTCTTCAAAATCATATTTCATTCCTAAGAATGAAATGAGGTTAATTTATAGAGGAAATAGAGTAATAATGATATAAAAAAAATAAATATATTAAAGTTAAAATTTCAAATCAAATATTTATATCCTTTTTTATTTCTCAATAGTTTGAAACATTTATGGGGTTCTATTACTGACAATTTTTTTTTGGAATGTAACCTCTCAAATTATCAGGGGCCCCTATCTAACACAATTTAATCTTGGTCAACTACGGGTCTGAGATAAGATTATTAGTAGAAATTCTCCTCCATAATCTAGAAGTTTTTCTGAAGCATGAATTAATCACATTACACACATTAGTTATATCATTAGAACATCAAAAAACTTTTCTTTTATGATTCCTCAATCATAAAGATCACTAATAGTTCCACTATTAGTGTAATTGAAAACCTCTTCTTTAAATAGTCATTTGAGATACATGATAATACACATATACTATGTACTATAAATTAAATCAAACCATTTTTCACGACCCGTCCTCAGGCCCCGTTCCATGACTACCCCAAGCCCTCCTTCCATAGGCCAAGGGCTGGAGACTAGCACCAAAGGCATAAATCCCTATACTGGGAATGAATTTCCTTTATAGAAGTAAAAAAACACAATAGAGTATGCAACTGAAGTAAGAACAAGTAAAACTGTATAAAAAAGTAGGTGCGGAAAAGAAAGTGTCTGGAAATACAAGCCCTATAGTGAGTACAGTACAACTGAAAGACTAGTACAACAACAGTAAAGTAAAGAAGCAACCACTGAGTCATCCTCCAGGAATCTCACCTGAGGGGTGGGTACAGATGGTCTCCTCAGCACCTCCGGTCTTCCGTCCGCTCCATGTACGTCCCACGGAGTGGTCCACCTCCAGGTACCGTCCAGATCCACAAGTCTCTACCATGATCAGTGATGTCCGTCATCTGCATCCAACACAACGTAGTGCGGGCATAGCCCATGCAGTGGTGAGTAAAACAATACTCATTAGGGAACCCGAGACCCCCAAAGGTCTCCCAGAATTCACGAAGGATAAACCACAAAGGAAAGATAAAATCATGAAGTATCAAAAAACTCCACTTAGGTATATTCCCATACATATACCTAAGTCATCAATTCCAGTTCGGCTCCAACTCTAGAGCCCAAGCACAACATAATCCACATAGGAAAGAAGTCAATCACACCGATGATAATGATTAAAAGTCAAGACTCAGCTCACACAGGTATACAAATCACAAAGAGGGGTGGAGATGATTAGATGTAGCCTCTGAATCATCTCCTCTACTAAACCCATGTAGGATCCTAGTACAGAAGTTGTCACTACCGAACCCACAGAGGATCCAAGTATAGTAGTCATCGCCGCCGAACCCATGGAGGATCCAAGTAGAGTAGTCATCACTGTCGAACCCACGGAGGATCCAAGTACAATAGTCATCATTGCGGAACCCACAGAGGATCCAAGTATATAAGTCATCACCGACGAACCCACGGAGGATCCATGTATAGTAGTCATCACTACCAAACCCACATAGGATCCAAGTACAATAGTCATCATTGTCGAACCCACGGAGGATCCCAGTACGGTAGTCGTCACAGTTGCAACCATCTCTAGGGTTCTCACACACATCATGCTCAATTCTAGGAGGGTCCTATTCTCGATCCAAGGGGTAGATACATCAACTATCAAGAAGTCTAGAGTTGATGCATCCTAAAGTTCCATCTCGTCAAAAGGAACCCAACGCGACAGACGATGCGTCAATCAGACACTCGATCTGAGAGATATTGGTTTTTCCATTCTAGGGGCCCGTCAAACTCCCACAAACATCGATGTTATTAGGTTATGTACATGATATATATCCATCTCATATACCCACAATTGGGAAATAATAACATTGCTCAGGCATACTGTGGACCACCGACTGACGAACTGATGTGACACGTTTTCAGTCAACACCTCTCACGGTTTGGTATGATAATGGTTTTAAAGTATATATATGATATTTATAATATATATATATATATATATATATATTTATTATATGAGTCATACATTTTTACATTCCATTTCCTATGGGATATGATGATATTTTCTGTTTGTTTGATAGATTATCACCTCATGATGTGATGTGATTTGTTTTTCAATTATGTTATAAATAAAAGATAATAAGTATAAAGTTAATGAATATATGTGATTTACAAGAAATAATTATTATATTAATTAAATATTTATCTTTTGGAAAAGATAACATATATCATTTTCTTTCTTAAATTTTCACTCACTAAAGATGATAACATCATTCAGGTACCTGTGAACTATCACCTTCACAAAGTGGTGGGACTCTATATTTTCATCACCACACAACATGGATGATATGTATATGTATATTTGAATAAATAACATGGTATTATTCTCTTTATATAATGATAAAATATTTTTAACTCCTTTTAATAATAATCATTCAAATATGGAAACATTACTCATGTGTATATATAGCTTACCTTCTCAATGATTGTAACATTCTTAATTTATCAAAAAATACTTCATGAATAGTAATAAAAGAATACTTTATGTATAAATATGGTAATTATTCCATTATTATTCTTCTATATGAATATAACTTGAATAAGGATATTTTTGTTGACATTTATGGAAATACAAACAATTTTTTTTTGTATATGTTTTTCAGAAAATTCCATTTAAGGAAGAATACTGTTAAATATTATGGGAATAACTTTAAAGGTATTGGTATCCTATTGGATTTATCTTATTATGTTGTTGATGTATTTATGTCTAATAAATTTCTAGGAAAATTAGAGGAATTATATTAATAATTATTTTAAAAAAGGGCCTGCTATTGCATTCGATGATGGCCGTGAGTATTGAATCCATATCAAATGGATGATAAGGTTCTATAACCTAAATCCGGCCTATATGATGTCCTAGTTAATATGTAAATATTTTATTCAAAAAATTTGATGGATAAATATTAATTTTGAACAGTGATTTTATTGTGGAGTTTTTGAGATCAATGCATTATATTGGATATCTTGTGAAAACAATATTGGTTATGAAAAATATATGAAGACATATTGGAATAGTTTTCACTCTTTTATGGATCCTAAGATTTGTTAAATATTAATTTTAGTGAATTATGAATAAAAAATTAATGTTTTTATGTCTATTTCTTAGAGTAAGTGATGAATTGGAAATTGATCAAAACACAACCAAAGGAGAAATCATTCTAATGAAATTTAAGGATATAAAGTAAGTACATTTCCTAATATTAATAGAGTGTAAAATAATTCCTCAGCCATAGGGAATGGATATTGAAGTAAAATATAATATTATATTCAAATCAAAAGAAAAAAATGGTCGCTTAGCTCATCAAATATTTTTGGTTTTGAGGTCTTTAACTTTCCATTGATGACTCCCTTTTATTATTACTCAATGAACTCTATCAAAAATTATAATTATTTATAATTTTCATCCACTTAAATATCCCCACTTTTGAAAATTTTTATAATATATAGAAACCAATTTATGTGTTATTACATTTTACCTTTGTAGCTCTCTTTATCTCTTATTAAGATGATGTTTTATTAATTATTTTTATGATGTGGGTTTTCAACAAAATAATTATCAAATATCAAACCCTTGATTAACGAGATGAAGCCTGATTTGTGAGGACGTAATTTATTTATTGTGGGTAGAATGTAAGAAAAAAAATTATAAACTAATAACATTGTTTAATATATCATATGAAACAAGAAACACTAAGCTTATATAACCAATAAAAAATATTTATTTAAATTTAATCTCTTCGATAGCTTGTGGAACATGTATCCCTGAGTCTGAATAAATTGAAATATAGTATTAAATTATTAATTATCTAATAAATTAGTGGGTTTAAATATTAATATTTTTTTTAAATTATATTTACCAATTTATTATCAATAAAATAATAATAATTTAATGGAAAACTAATTTTTTTATGAAAAAATATATTTTATCAAAAACATGGTTTAATTTCTATTTGAACACATAATTTTAAATTAGTTTTTTCCAATTTAAAAAAATTTATTTGATAAAATTAAAATAGTTTTAAATATCTTCCTAAAAAAATTATCTTGTGGTGATTATTTGGTATTTTTGTTAAATGTATAATTCTTTGATGAATAGTAAAGAAAAATGAATTTTAATTGAAAACTTCATTTTTGATTAAGTAATTTAAAATGGTAATTTTTTTAAAATTTTCTAAATTATAATTAGTTAAATTATTTAACAATTAATCCAATATAGTTTATTGGAATAATTTTCATAATGAATTTTGATATAAAACTATGTGAACTTGTGAACAATTTCTTTTTGAAAACCTATGTTCTCATCGCATCTAAGGGATTAATTTTAAATTTAAAATTTTCACTTCTATTAATGGTATTTAAAAAATTGGATTCCACAATTGGAATTCGAGAAATTTATATTATCAAATAATTTAATCTTTATATTTAACCGTAATTAATAGTATAAATAGTATAAATTATTTACCATGATTAAAGTTAAAAAACAGTTCACAAAGGGGATAAATAAGAAAGAAAAGGATTAAAATGACCTAAAAACATTTCTAAAATATATATTATGGACATATATAGACCATATCATGTCTAAGTCTCATTAAAAATAAATTTTTGACCGTTGTTTCATTTTAAAAATGTGGTTACACCTTTTCCATTCCAAATATTACAGGTGTTTCACTCACATCACTTATAAAATTCCACCAATATATTATCTTCTTCACATATTCAAACCATTTATTATTAGGAATGATTTTAAAAAATAAAATCCTAAAATAAATCCCATAATACTATAATAATTACTTTTTTCATAAATCCATTCTATAAAAACATTAGGATTGATCCAAAAGAGGTGGTTCAAGAAGAGGTAAAATTCTAAACTATGTGTTTCAGTTTTATATTTTCCTCCACCTCCCCAAAATTTTCATAATTTAAGATTATATAATAATAATATTATATATAATATAATGATTTTTTTTATTTTATGTATACAACCTATATCTTTCTCCTCTTCCATAAAATGGGAAATGATAACACTGCTCGTGTGTACGATGGACTACCTCCTTACAAACTGATGTGATAAGTTTTCCATCAACACCACTCATGGTAGGGTATTATGATGTATTTAAAGTATATATATGACATTAATATCATTATTATACCTATGGATTCATTATATCATATATATATTTTTTACATTCCATTCCATAGGGGATACGATAACATTACTTGTGCGTACAACAGACAACCGCATTGCGAAGCCATGTGATTTATTTTTCTCTAACTCTTTACATGGAATATAATAAGGGAAATGTTAATGAATATATAAGATATAAATGATATAATTATTATATTAATTAAATAATAATCTTTGTGAAAATAATATATATATCATTTTTATTCTTATATTTTTACTCACTGAATGATGATAATGTCTTTCGTGTACGTGTGGACTACCGCCTTCACGAAGAGATATGAGTATCTATTTTCATCCCCAAAACATATTATTGCTATATATAAGTATATTTAAATAAATAATATAATATTATTATCATTATATAATGATAATATATTATTTTCCAAATTTCCATAATGATATTTAAAAAATGAAAATGTTACTCATGTGTATGTACGACCTACCATATCCATAATCATAACATACT
The DNA here is from genome assembly GCA_963277665.1 of Viscum album. NCBI lineage: Eukaryota > Viridiplantae > Streptophyta > Magnoliopsida > Santalales > Viscaceae > Viscum > Viscum album. The sequence goes on along the minus strand of OY728120.1, from coordinate 1,057,751,249 downwards.
TCATTTCTCAAAACAATAAATAATGATTAGTATTAAAATTATAATTGATGTATATAAATAATAATTATGTAAATATTATTATTCTATATATTATGAAACTATATAATATGAAAAATAAACAAAACTTTTATGAAAAAAATAAGTGAGAAAACTGGGCGATTAACACCCCAAACCATGAAAACAACAAAGTATTATTAATGAATATGAGAAAAAATCTTAGAAACGTATCGTATATGACATTATAAAAAAATGTGGTTCTATTATAATTTAATAACATGTTTAAAACCAATATAAATGATCTAAAATCACGTTCAACCAAAAGGAATAACGAGGAATGGTACTTTATTTCAATTTCCTTTCATTGAGGAATATTGTAATGTTATACACTTCATTTATTGTATATAGTGTATATAATTCCCATTTCACTTTTAATATGGTTATTATTTAATAATTAATTTTATTTATAGTTTCATGTTGAATTATTTACCCCAAGGGGAATTGACTTGAAAATTACCAAGTGATAAAAGTTAATGTAAAATCTCACTTTCTTTTATGATTGTTAACTTTATCTTGAAATATCCAAATTCTAATTATCATTTTCATTGGAAATTAAATATATCATAAATAACCATATTATTTAATTATTTATATGATTATTTCTTAAACCATATTCTATTTTTACATATGGGGTTTACATTGAAGTCCTTTTGATTCACCGTGGAAATATGGATAAATCGACATCATTTTCAAAATATAGTTATTAGATGATAAGGAAAATTGATTAAATAATTAAATAGATCATTATTTATACAAGTAATTGTTTGGAACTATAGTTATGAGTGTTTAATATAATTATATATCCCCTAAAAGCATTGGTCGGTCTCATGAGTTAAATTAGTTGGTCAAATTAAAAGGTTTTTTACCAATAGTTTTAAACTGTCATGAGGGAGGGCTTTATAGAAGCGGGTTTTGAAAAAAATTAGATAATGATAGAATAATTTTTTTAATATTTTATTGTATTATTGAGATATGTAGTTATATTTATTAGGAATATATTATTTTTTTCTTAAAATCAAAAATAAAAAATAAATAGTTTTATTAATCTCATTTATTATAAAAATTTATTTAACAATTTTATTTTAAAATTATATAATTTTAATATATTTTTTTCTATTTTTAAATTCATAATCTAAAATCTATCATAGGTTGATTTTTTTTTATTTTATGTAAGTGTTAATTTTCCAAGGAATAGAGAAAAATACCGATTTTTTAAAGATAATATTTTATTTTAAATTATTTATAGGGTCAAATTATGTTATCAATTTGTTTTAAATATTAATTACTTCATCTTTATTTAAAATAATACAATAATGGTTTTGAATATTGATATTATAGTTTAATATGGAATAAAAACATTATATATATAATAAGATATTTTTTTTGAAAAACTATTTTTAATTGAATTTTGTCAGTTTAATTTTAAATTAAATTCTAAAACTTCAATGTTTTGAATTTTTAGAAATATATTCCAAATTTTCAATTAGGATTTTAAAATTTAGTAAATAGTTCCATTTTATTTTTGGTCAATATGAATAGTAACATTATTTATTTTTTTACCATGGTAATGGGATAATCAGGAAATTTAGGTTAAAAATAAAATGATAAGAACGGTAAAGTGACACAAACATTACCTAATGATTATCTGACGAGTAATTACCAAAACAAATATCCCAGTGAATGATTTATGACCTTTTGGGACCACATGTATGAAATTAGGTCCATTATAGTGTTTTATATTAAGAAAGGTTAAACAAGACACAATCTTGTTTCTAATAAGTTCATTATTTTTAATGTGGTCTTATTGAGAGGATATGTTTAACTGTCACGAACCAGGCCGGGTCGCCATCCGACCCGGCGCCCGACCCGGTCCGCGGCAAGGCCCGAAGGGCGTTCCCGATCCCCACGGGCTGGCACAAGTGCCTGGGTATCAAAACTAGCACGTGGGAACGATTTACCCGAAATACAAGACAGAAAAACCAACTAACCAGATAGATAAACTGAAATTAGAAATAGACAACAAAACGTGCCTTTAAACTATGAACAAGTTTAAAGTCTACAACTTGAAGAAATAACTAAAAAGAAAAGTCGACAGCGGAAACTAAAACTCATACCCAACCTCCCGGCAGAAGTGAGACCACATCAACACCATTCTGCATGAGAAGACCAGCTGCAACCTGAACCACCATCACTGAGCACGATGCACAACCTGGAATACACAAGAAACAAGAAACAAGAATCTACATACACCCAAGGGTGTATGTAGGGTGTGAGCTAAAAGCCCAGTAGGACGCCACCGAGAAATGGTTCCATGCCACAACATCAAAAGACAATTTAAAGTGCTTATTCAAAATTTTAATTTAAAAATTCTTTTAAAGAAAACATTTACAAGTTAAACTCTAAAAGAAAAACATTAAAAAGAACTCATTTAACAAACACGATTTTTAAAGGGGAAGAGAAATGTTCAATATGGGAACACACACACATACTCACACACACACACACACATGCTCACACACACACACACATACTCAAGTGGTCTTCCATATGCCGACGGAAGGCACCACGCCAAAGATGGTAGAGCACTACGGGTAAATCCCCTAAGGTTCATCTAACTCAAGTGGGGCCCTAGAACCTCGTGTCTCGGTGAAACGTGGCTTAGAAGGCCACGACCCTCAGAAAACGTGGCTTAGAAGGCCACGACCCTCAGAACACGTGGCTTATAAGGCCACGACCCTCAGATATCATATGTTTAGTTAGTGTTGCAATCGTCAATCCAGCTAAGTGAAACAGGGACGATACCCATCCGGTTCACTAGCGCAATAGTTCTAGTCCGCCCACCTAGATACCCAGGGTTTTTCCCTTGTGCTCAAACAAGTTTCATGTTCAAATAATGTATATCACTTTGACATATCCCAAACCAAACAAAGCATTGCACATACACATCACCGTTTGCATACCCAAACACCATAAAAAAAACAAGCGCGCCAAAACCATTTAATAACATAGTTCAGATCACTTGCATGACTTAACAACTATCTAAACAATTTGAAAACATTTCAAAATAGCACAATAAGAGTTTTCAAATGAGACGTTTCCAATTTCACAAATAATAATACCTTTAAAAACTTAACACACACAAAATTCTTTCAAACACAACTCCCGCGCTCCACATATAATTTAATAAGTGCAATTAACAATTTATAAAACACTTAAAATTAGAAAGCAAAGGTTTGCACTAGAACGACGAACCTGATTTCATAGATTAACATCACTTTAAAACCAAAAGTGCAGCTCATACAATCTAAAACATGTTTTCCATTGTTCAACCAATTTTCAGTTTAATTCCAAAAGTACGCAACACGGAAAACACACCCAAAGTGACTCATTTTCATTGAAATTCTACATTTTATTACATGGACACCTCAACAAACTTGAAAACACTTTTCGCACCTACCAAACCACCCAGAAAACCTTACCAACCATATTACGCATCTTAAACGACACTTAATTAAACCATTTCTCAATTAGTAAAACGTCACATATGCATACCCTAATACCTCACTTTAAAACACACAAATTTTAGATGCCAAAACCATTTGAAAATCAATTGCACATCCCAACCCTTCTAAAACATCATTCGCACCCCTAAAACATACTCAAGGTTCATAATAAAAATTAACACGTCAAAATAGTTTACATTCTTTTGAAAAACTCAATTTAATAAAATTCGTACCTCGAGCGTTCTTGAAAACACCATTTTCCCACCTTAAGCAACTAACTAAAACACGTCTGAAAATTTCAGCAACACATCGCACATGAAAAACTTTGGCATTTACTTAGAAACAACTTAAATTTATCAATACGCATATCAAAGCACGTCCAAAATGAAATTCGCATCATGCAATTTATAATTAGAACACATTATAATTTAATTAAGGAGCAATTTAAATCATCTAATGATGGTATGGCATGGAACCACCTACCTTTAACCAAGAATCTTCCGCAGAATGTGCGAAATCACCCTTGCACCTCGTCCGCACCTCAAGAAACCACAAATTGACCCTAAATCAAGCATTGGAACCATAAAAATCTAATTAGAACCCTAAATTCGGACCTCATTCCAACTGGACGACCATGAACTCTAGATAAAAAAAAATGAAGAAGAGAACTCAACCGGAGAGGAACCACTCACGCGGAAGGAGGGAAAGCCGCCGGTGGGGGAGCCGGAACCAGCGAGGCTGCTGACCGGAGAAGAAGAGGGGCTGCCGGCCTTGGGGTGCGGCGGATCAACGCGATGCCAGGGGGGGGGGAGCCGGGGAGGTAGCCGGCGAAGAGGGAGAGGGTGCGGCCTTGGTGAGCGGAAGGCAGCAGGTGAGGAGGGAGGGGGCGCAGCGCCACCGAAGGGGGAAAGGGGAGGCTGGTCCGACGAGAGGAGCGTCGCGCCTAGGGTTTCCAGGGGAAGAAGAAAGAAAAAACGGAAAGGAGATGGGGGAGGGGCCCGACGGGAATGAGTGAGGGGAGGGAGAGAAAAAAAAAATAATAATAAAAGAGAACAAAATAAGTAAAAAAAAAGAAATAGAAATAGAATAATACCTATAGTAATAATAATAAATAAATAAGCAATAAAATAAATAAAAGAAATATGTGGTATGATAATAAGAAGTGCAATAATATCACATAATATTAACCATAGTATTTATTAACCCCAAACAATATATTTTTTCTTCATTAAAAACAATTTTCTTATAGTTTACTAAACTTCTTATTTCAATTTTATTTCTATTGCATTATTTATTTCTTTTTCAGTATTCCGCTATGTTTCAACACATTTGAAAGTCGGCCACACCGTGCGGATCTCAAAACCAGGCCTTGCTCATACGTCCGGTGACGCAGAACCCACTCATAATTATAATTATAATTATAATTATAATAATAACAGTAATAATAATAATAACAATAACATAATAAAACCAATTGTAAACTATACAATAATCTACTTAATAAAATGCTGATAATAAAAATGATACTCACTTAAATTATTATTCAAGTTAATGATAATAATATTTTAAGTGACATTATTAATATTATTATTATTAAAACCATTCTTAATTCATCTCATTTCGTTAATCGAACATCGGAAAGGCATGTAGTGACCAGGCAGAGTTGTCTGACGACCCAAGCGAGGCCGCACGACTTCGACCGCAGTGCACTGGACGCAGTCGAGGCCAAAACAGACATTTTTAAGATAATAATTCAAAATTTTAACTCGGGATTCAACCCTAACCACCCGAGGCTCAAGAAAAATTGATAAAATAAATAATGTAAAAGATGCGAGTGTGACAATTCTCCCCACCATAAAGCTTTCCGTCCCCGGAAAGCCACAACTAAGGCTAAGAGTCAAAGTAAGAACGGCACCTCCTCATGGTTCAAAGGGGATCCCCACAAACATCAAGCGAAAGGAGGCAAACAAAAATCGTGCTCAGAGAGAGTGACTTAATGGCGACTTCAAGAAATGCGTAAAAGACTTTCTCATATGTGTTGCCTACCCTAAAGGGTTAAAACACCTCCAGTTGACTAATCAAGGAAAATGACTCTCGCACCCGCGAAAACCAACCTCATCAGACGAAGCAACTCAAACATTATTAAACAAAAACCGCACCGTTTGGTTGGAATCAATAGACAAAGTCAGACCACGTCCATAGAACATACTTATCACTTTTCGACAAACCATCTTTGAAAACAGAAGCTATAGATCAACATGGGGAAGCTCGAGGGGGCTCCCCACCATTAGGAAGTCACTGACACTCGAAACGAGACTGGAAAACCGGCACGGAAAGCTTCGAGCAGACTCCCTGCCAGTAAAGAAAAGTCCAGCACTGATTCAATCTAGAGACATTCGTGTGAGACCCACTGTGGGTCTCCCCACCATTAGAACTGACAACAGATACAAAACTTTAGAAATTTCTCGACGGGGGCTAGGCACCCCACCACAAGGGGCGGGGAGGGTCGGGCCCAACTACCGGGTGTCAAACCCACAACCCAAGACGAACCAACATCTTCACATCCCTAGATTAGTTCCATTCCAATTTGATACCAACTTACCCAACACATCCCATAGGGACAACTAAAAACGATTACCTTTGATGGAACACAACCCTCAAGACCTTAAGATAATGAGACGACCGCGCCACCTTATAGCCACATGGAGCCTCACGCACCTAATTGGGTCGTTCATATTGGAACCACAGAAAACAACTTTAAATTGCCTTCACCTTTATTACCGACGACAGAGATAACACTGGGGTCTCATACAATCCTGTGGTTCCTGACTACGCGCCAGCTTCACTCCGAGACCTATGGCTGGAGCCCTGATGTTTGAAGCATCTTCTGCCTCGCAGTCAGGTATTGAAGACTCTTGAACGGAGCTTCTCCTTTCGGTGTAACACGCAATCATACTGCAACCGAGGCAACACCATCAGACACAACACACCATGACATCTAATTGATCATACCCAAAACATTAACCAACACAAGAGCTGCAATGGTGTATGCGTATCACCCTTTGTCACACTGGATGAGAACATGACACCATGAATCATCACCTGAACATGACCATTGTTGTTGAGAGGAACATTATACAGAGAGGGATTTCAAACTGAGTCTTAAACAAAACATGATTCCTGCGATTGACCGTAGCATCCCCATGTGACTGGGTCTGCCACACTAGTGGCCTAACGTAACCCTCTTTCTTAAACAAGAAAAACCAAAGATCAGAGGTCATTTAGAATGATAGGCTACACCGACGACTTAGGGTTGCTTCCAAACCACTGTTGATTATCAAAGAGGTCTCACGCTGCAAGACGTCACCGAACATGACCCTTGCGGCTAATGTAAACACTACCAACCATTCAAAACATCGATGAGCACTGACAGCTCTCAATCACCTTCACCCTTCCCCACTGGAATTTCTTTCGCCGTTTCTAGGGGAAATCTTCAAGCGTAACGACGTCAAATTTCATACTCGATGACTCAGGCAACTCAAAGAAACCAAAACTCTGTTCAACTTCCCTCGCATCTGTCATCCCAGTGCGAGAGGATCCACTTAGTTGTAAAAAGTAAAGGTGGGTTTAATTCCAGAATTCAAAAAGAGAATCCTTCGATCAACTGGAGTGTCGGCCAACAGGGAATTCCCCGTAGTCGTACTTCAATCACATGCCAATGCTTTGTGGGGGCATACACTAGTCAAGAAAGAAAACTATGGACCCAACCAAACTGGTCCAACAGTCAAGACATACCACAAGCAAACACCAAACATGCAGGGGAAACCACTGCAAGTGCTCCCCGATGTACTCTTCAAAGGAATTTACTAACCACACGCTTACATACCAACTTACGAATAAGAACTCAAACTCGGGACATAACCCATTCAGAAATAATACTCAGTTCAAAACGCCACACATCCAACATCTCAAAAACACAAGGACACGCCACACAAACACCGCTTACTAAAACACCAAACATTTTCTTTAACAAGAAATTTTAAAAAATAAGCAAAGCCAGGGGGTTGCACAAACACCAATGGTGTCTCATGGGCCTCACACATGCATGTTCTCGTGCCGCACTGGCACCCACCTCATATCCATAAGAGCACTCATCCGCTCGTGGCATTAACCATTTTTTTCCCATATACACTCATGCATGTGGTTTCCCACGAGAACACCAAGGGTCAAAAACAAACCATTCCATTTTTTTTTCAAAACCAAAACATCCAACCCACACTTTCCAAACCTTTCGCGTCATTTTCTTTTTAAAGCCTTTCATTTGAAAACATTTTCCAAGACCCAAACATATTTACCTAAAAACCAAATTCTCACGAATCCAAAACAAAGAGACGAGAAATGACGCAAGAGAAAACTTGTGTCAGAGGGTGACTGGAACGTATGGTTGGCGGCCATACGCCAGTCATGCCACTGCAACGGAGGGCATTCTAGGACAGCGTCCCCGGCTCCACATGGCTTGCCAGACCCTGCGAGCTCACTGGGACCACTGACCTTACCCCTTTTTCATTTCTCATAGACAAGATTAACCGCAATGACAAAAAAAAAACACAGACAAAACTCAACACAATTTGGTAACTCGAGTCCCGCCACGAGGTGTGCTGGCCAGGCACATTGCTCGTAGATAGAACGCTGAGTTCCGACAACCTAAATTTTGTCCACTCTGACTCCATCTCAAAAGAAAATGACCCAAGAGAGAAAACCTTTCCCTCTGATACCATTTTGTCACGAACCAGGCCGGGTCGCCATCCGACCCGGCGCCCGACCCGGTCCGCGGCAAGGCCCGAAGGGCGTTCCCGATCCCCACGGGCTGGCACAAGTGCCTGGGTATCAAAACTAGCACGTGGGAACGATTTACCCGAAATACAAGATAGAAAAACCAACTAACCAGATAGATAAACTGAAATTAGAAATAGACAACAAAACGTGCCTTTAAACTATGAACAAGTTTAAAGTCTACAACTTGAAGAAATAACTAAAAAGAAAAGACGACAGCGGAAACTAAAACTCATACCCAACCTCCCGGAAGAAGTGAGACCACATCAACACCATTCTGCATGAGAAGACCAGCTGCAACCTGAACCACCATCACTGAGCACGACGCACAACCTGGAATACACAAGAAACAAGAAACAAGAATCTACATACACCCAAGGGTGTATGTAGGGTGTGAGCTAAAAGCCCAGTAGGACGCCACCGAGAAATGGTTCCATGCCACAACATCAAAAGACAATTTAAAGTGCTTATTCAAAATTTTAATTTAAAAATTCTTTTAAAGAAAACATTTACAAGTTAAACGCTAAAAGAAAAACATTAAAAAGAACTCATTTAACAAACACGATTTTTAAAGGGGAAGAGAAATGTTCAATATGGGAACACACACACATACTCACACACACACACACATGCTCACACACACACACACATACTCAAGTGGTCTTCCATATGCCGACGGAAGGCACCACGCCAAAGATGGTAGAGCACTACGGGTAAATCCCCTAAGGTTCATCTAGCTCAAGTGGGACCCTAGAACCTCGTGTCTCGGTGAAACGTGGCTTAGAAGGCCACGACCCTCAGAAAATGTGGCTTAGAAGGCCACGACCCTCAGAACACGTGGCTTAGAAGGCCACGACCCTCAGATATCATATGTTTAGTTAGTGTTGCAATCGTCAATCCAGCTAAGTGAAACAGGGACGATACCCATCCGGTTCACTAGCGCACTAGTTCTAGTCCGCCCACCTAGATACCGAGGGTTTTTCCCTTGTGCTCAAACAAGTTTCATGTTCAAATAATGTATATCACTTTGACATATCCCAAACCAAACAAATCATTGCACATACACATCACCGTTTGCATACCCAAACACCATAAAAAAAAACAAGCGCGCCAAAACCATTTAATAACATAGTTCAGATCACTTGCATGACTTAACAACTATCTAAACAATTTGAAAACATTTCAAAATAGCACAATAAGAGTTTTCAAATGAGACGTGTCCAATTTCACAAATAATAATACCTTTAAAAACTTAACACACACAAAATTCTTTCAAACACAACTCCCGCGCTCCACATATAATTTAATAAGTGCAATTAACAATTTATAAAACACTTAAAATTAGAAAGCAAAGGTTTGCACTAGAACGACGAACCTGATTTCATAGATTAACATCACTTTAAAACCAAAAGTGCAGCTCATACAATCTAAAACATGTTTTCCATTGTTCAACCAATTTTTAGTTTAATTCCAAAAGTACGCAACACGGAAAACACACCCAAAGTGACTCATTTTCATTGAAATTCTACATTTTATTACATGGACACCTCAACAAACTTGAAAACACTTTTCGCACCTACCAAACCACCCAGAAAACCTTACCAACCATATTACGCATCTTAAACGACACTTAATTAAACCATTGCTCAATTAGTAAAACGTCACATATGCATACCATAATACCTCACTTTAAAACACACAAATTTTAGATGCCAAAACCATTTGAAAATCAATTGCACATCCCAACCCTTCTAAAACATCATTCGCACCCCTAAAACATACTCAAGGTTAATAATATAAATTAACACGTCAAAATAGTTTACATTCTTTTGAAAAACTCAATTTAATAAAATTCGTACCTCGAGCGTTCTTGAAAACACCATTTTCCCACCTTAAGCAACTAACTAAAACACGTCTGAAAATTTCAGCAACACATCGCACATGAAAAACTTTGGCATTTACTTAGAAACAACTTAAATTCATCAATACGCATATCAAAGCACGTCCAAAATGAAATTCGCATCATGCAATTTATAATTAGAACACATTATAATTTAATTAAGGAGCAATTTAAATCATCTAATGATGGTATGGCATGGAACCACCTACCTTTAACCAATAATCTTCCACAGAATGTGCGAAATCACCCTTGCACCTCGTCCGCACCTCAAGCAACCACAAATTGACCCTAAATCAAGCATTGGAACCATAAAAATCTAATTAGAACCGTAAATTCGGACCTCATTCCAACTGGACGACCATGAACTCTAGATAAAAAAAATGAAGAAGAGAACTCAACCGGAGAGGAACCACTCACACGGAAGGAGGGAAAGCCGCTGGTGGGGGAGCCGGAACCAGCGAGGCTGCTGACCGGAGAAGAAGAGGGGCTTCCGGCCTTGGGGTGCGGCGGATCAACGCGATGCCAGGGGGGGAGCCGGGGAGGTAGCCGGCGAAGAGGGAGAGGGTGCGGCCTTGGTGAGCGGAAGGCAGCAGGTGAGGAGGGAGGGGGCGCAGCGCCACCGAAGGGGGAAAGGGGAGGCCGGTCCGACGAGAGGAGCGTCGCGCCTAGGGTTTCCAGGGGAAGAAGAAAGAAAAAACGGAAAGGAGATGGGGGAGGGGCCCGACGGGAATGAGTGAGGGGAGGGAGAGAAAAAAAATAATAATAAAAGAGAACAAAACAAGTAAAAAAAAGAAATAGAAATAGAATAATACCTATAGTAATAATAATAAATAAATAAGCAATAAAATAAATAAAACAAATATGTGGTATGATAATAAGAAGTGCAATAATATCACATAATATTAACCATAGTATTTATTAACCCCAAACAATATATTTTTTCTTCATTAAAAACAATTCCTTATAGTTTACTAAACTTCTTATTTCAATTTTATTTCTATTGCATTATTTATTTCTTTTTCAGTATTCTGCTATGTTTCAACACATTTGAAAGTCGGCCAAACCATGCGGATCTCAAAACCAGGCCTTGCTCATACGTCCGGTGATGCAGAACCCACTCATAATTATAATTATAATTATAATTATAATAATAACAGTAATAATAATAATAATAATAACATAATAAAACCAATTGTAAACTATACAATAATCTACTTAATAAAATGCTGATAATAAAAATGATAATCACTTAAATTATTATTCAAGTTAATGATAATAATATTTTAAGTGGCATTATTAATATTATTATTATTAAAACCATTCTTAATTCATCTCATTTCGTTAATCGAACATCGGAAAGGCATGTAGTGACCAGGCAGAGTTGTCTGACGACCCAAGCGAGGCCGCACGACTTCGACCGCAGTGCACTGGACGCAGTCGAGGCCAAAACATACATTTTTAAGATAAGAATTCAAAATTTTAACTCGGGATTCAACCCTAACCACCCGAGGCTCAAGAAAAATTGATAAAATAAATAATGTAAAAGATGCGAGTGTGACATTAACTATATATAGTATTTTTTTTAAATATATTTATCTACATCATGGTAATTTTTTTTAGTAAAAAGATATAATTACCTTAAATCCTTGCACAACATTAATAGAGCAGTTAATTAATTAATGAAGAAATCAATTAAAATATACTAAAAATATTAAAATAAATATCTTTTGAGATAAGTAATGTGATACATGAATTTTACATAAGACCATGACATGGTTGGGATATAATAATATTTTTGTTTTCTGATTTTATATGTTTTATTGATATTATTAAATTCATTATAATGAATAGTTTTGAATATTGACATTAGAGATACTTTATAGTAAATAATATTTTATTAAATGATATAAAATTTAAAAATTTATAAAATAGGCCAACGTTTATTTTAAGGATTAGGGTATCAACCACGTTCCATTTATCGGTATTTTTTTTATTTTATAGTAACTTTATTAACCCTTCAAGTGTAAAAGACCATGTTGTCACGGTTAGAGTAAAAGAGGTTAAATATGGGTTAGAACTAAAATATAACGGTATAAATATAGAAATACATGTATTATTTTTATTATATGAGTGTATTTCGACCAATATTAATATTATCCTCCAAATAAATTACTTTTTATCCATTTTAAAAATTAATTTAATTTATATTAATATAATATTTTGAGAAATGTCAAGATTTCTCATCCGCTCTCTTATTATTCTCATTTATCCACACATAAAAGCCTATTTTTTCAGAAAATACATACCCAAATACAATTATATAATAACTTATAACAATCTATAGGTTGTGGTTTAGTATTAAAACAAATCTTGGAGGTCTTAAGCATTTAAAAAGAGGTGGTTTTCCAAAGAAAAAGTATAGTATTTATCTATATGTTTTAATTTTGTTCTTTTATTAATTATCCAAAAAAACATATTAAACCATGATATAATAATAAATAAACTACAATTAATATAAATATATGTTATTATTTCAGTTTCATTACCTATATACATATCCTTTTCCATCAAATGTGAAAATTACTCATCGTTCATGTGTATAGTAGACTACCACCTCATGAACTGATATAATTCGTTTTTCATCACTGTCTCTTAAGATTAGAAATAATGGTTTAAATAATGTTTAAATTTTTTATTAATTACATAATTATAATTATGAAAATATAATTTAGCATTTATGTTCTTACATTTCCATGAATAGAAAAATGATAACATCATTTATGCATAAGTGTGGACAACCACCTCCACGAAATGATATGATTTGTTTTTCATTACGTCATCAAATAGATAATACATATAAGTATATTTAAATATTTAATATAATATATATGATATTATTATAATTCTTGAAAGATAAAATAATACTTACTTTCTTTCCAAAATTATCATTCAAAAATAGAAACATTACTTATGCATACATACGACCTACCGTCTCTATTAGTATAACGTAGTTTGTATTTCATGAACATATTTAATGGTTTGATTTAAATGTATAATTGATATATAAAAATATAATTTTAATGATTATAATTATGTACATTATTTAATTTTTAATTTTTGACCATAATCAACTTACCAAGGCCATTTTTGACTTATGAACCGAATATCGTCAAAATGTCTGAAGTGAACATGAGTAATTAAGTAATTGTACATAACATGAAAAAAAGTGATATAAATGGAATAATAAAAATAAAATGATGTATTAATATATTAAATAATTGAACTATGTTTATTATTCGTTATGATAAATAACATATGTGGTGATATGAACTCATGGTGAAGGACTTTGTCTCGATTTCCTTTCATTGAGGCATATTTTTATTTTATACACACATATTATTTTATGAGGTGTATATAAATCCCATTTGACATATTATGTCATTAATATATATGTTATAATTATATTCAATGTTATTCATTCATGTGGATTATAATTAAAATGTTTCAAAAGTTGTATGGTACTGTCTTTTAAAAATAATCATTTTATATTTCCATTAAAAGTTACATTTTTCTATATCTATATTTTCGAAAAATGATGAAAAGAATTTTTATACTATTATTCTATGATTATTTTAATTCATTTTTACCCATTATTTAAATTTTAAAAATGGTTTTAATGTATTTTTTTTAATTTTATGAATGAAGTACTTTGGGACTTTTCTGACAAAAATATGGAAGGAATTACTTATTAACTTATACAGAAGAATAAAACTTTTCCTATAATATAATTCCTTAATGATTTCATGTTTCCATTATAGTTTTTCATAGTTTTTTTAAAATAAAAAGTCTTTATTAATATTTTGAATTTTTGAGTTATCAAATGTTTTATTTAAAGGAATGTTTATTTATATGTCCAAAAGTATTTTTAATATTTTTTTAAAAGAGTTTTTCAGTAGTTTTATTTAGGTAATTATTCTTATACATTAAATATATAACATTTTTTGCCCAATTATATCTCATATCTGAGTCCATTATAATTTATATTTTCAGTTTACTGAGATATCACTAGGTGAGCCCATTATAATATATATGATGGGTGCTCATACATAGCGCTCAAATTCATTAGGTTCTCCCTTGGAGGAAGTCAAATCTATGGTTATTTCATTTGTTAGAGTGATTTTTGAGTGATATTATAATTATTTCCCAATTTACCAATAGGAATTTTCTAGGTTGGAATATTATTTTTCATTGATGTCATTAATATCAAAAGATAAACTAAATATCATTTTTTTTAAAATAATGGTTGTATCCTTTTTGGGTAATTGTTTTTGTTTTTTATGAAATTTTTAATGGGTTTTTATGTTTTTCATTCTACATGTGATTTTATTATTTAATATCTTATATAGATATTTTTGTTCTCACCCCAAGAATGAAAATATTTTTCATTGGGTTTGAGTATGGGTAAGAGAAAATAAGAATCCATATTGAAATTTCTGATGATTTATCATGAACATAAATATGATTTATTTTAGAAAAAAGTTTTATTTGGTGGAAAAAATTGATACTAAGTATAAGTGTCCACTTTTAATGAATGAGTTTACTATATAATAGTTTTTCCTAATTCTAAATATATATAAACCTAAAATATACTAAGGATTGTATGAAAGTGAATTACTATTAAAAGAAAATTGAATATATAATTATTTAGTCTTGGTCCTTGAAGTTTTCAATAGATGAGGGTTTATAAAAAATTTTAGATTAGGATCTTTTCATGTCACTTTTTCAAAAGAGCTATGGATTCCATTATGGGTTTAAAAGTTTATGTTCAATATTAAATTCAAAATTTTATACACCCCTTTTCTGCTTTTAATTTGTAGATAACTAAGACTATTAAATGTATTTTGAGAGACATTTTTATTAATATAATAAATATAATTAGTATATGTTTTATTGAAAATGTTATTTAAAAAAAAACATTTATTTTTGGGAATAAATTTTTAAAGGAAATGGTAGCATTTATGGTCTATTGGAACCTTATTTTTGAGATAATTATGAGTTATTACATTTTGTGAAGAAAAATGGAAGGTATGAGATAACCTTGGAGGTTTAAACATTCCTTTAATGTTGAGTATATTAAGGTTATTTTTGGGATGTTTATTACATTTTTTTAATTTTATAAGGACAATATTAATATAGTTTTAGAAAAAATTCAACCCCTTATATGGGTGAAAGCATTTCACGTATGTAAGGGTTTCAATGTTTAAACCCACAATCGAAGAGAAATAAGGGTGTATCACCAACCATATCCCAACGTGATGTCATGGTTAGTATGAAATTAATTTCCTTTAAATAAAAAATCGAATAGATATAGGTAAATTTAATTATAGTAATATATTTTTTATTGAATATATACCCATTGTATTATAAATTTATTTGGTGTTAAAGGATTAATGTTATTTAAGGCGACGTTCACTATTTTGGGCACCCTATATGATTAAGGTAAATAAAATACTATAATATTTTATATTAGAAATAAAGGTTGAATTATACCCTAGAAAAATATAAAATTTTATTGTGGATATATGGTGATTTAGTTTTTAAAGGAAATGGTTATCATATAATAAAGACTATATTATTTAGGAAATTACATTTTTTGGTATAAGACATTTAGAGTGATTGATGTAATTTTGGGAGATAAATGATATATTTGTCTTGTAAGACTATGTGATCAAATCCTTATGATTTTTATGAATCAATAATATTCTAGAATGTTTTGAGGAATTTAAAGGATAATTAAAAGTTTAATGAACTATGTTGAACTTTGTGTGTTACTTTTGAATTTTGTAGATTAAAATTAGTTATTCTTAATCTAATGGTTTTCTTGATTTTGGAGAAATATTATCTTATACTAACCATTTTGGTTTTTGTTAATGTATTATGATAGGAGGAGTAGATAATTATTATTTAGTGGATGTTGTGATATATATAAGTTGATTATGGTTCTTAAAGTATGAAAAATTCATCGTGAATACTCATATTTTTGAGGAAAATATTAGATTTTGTTGGAATGTTATTAAATGATGAAACTTTACATTTTCAAGTATGTATATTTTCATGTGTTCATCTACTATTTAGTAAAATAAATATTTAAGTGTATGAAAATTATTTTGAATAAAAAAATTTATTTTCAAATTTTCTTACAAAGAAATCAATGTTCCTTTATCCCATGAGAGAATTATGATTTTTTGATTGTTAACTTTCTCATAAAGGTGTTATCTCTCACTCTATATCAATCATTGAGTGTTAATTTTCTCTTCCAAATCCATGTTTTCACTTCCCATTTTTGTTATACTATTCAGAAACCAAGTATGTTTTATTCCATTACACCTTCATACTTCCAATTTCCCTTTTCATTTGGATGTTTTATTGACCCTTTTTACGACATGGGTTTCCAATAAAGGTATTTGGAAAAGTCAAACACTAGTTACTGAGACCAATTTCCAAATTGTGAGGACATAATTTCCCAAAGGGGGTATAATGTTACAACCTTAGAATTGGTATAATAAATCACATTTAATATTTAAAATTATTCCTAAATTATGTAATTATAATTATTATTCACATGTAAAGTAATTATTAAAAAAAGAAATGGTTTTATTAAACTCATTTTGTTATTATATTTTTTTGAAAGAGTAATCTTAATATTAATTAATTTTAAATTCAAAAATATGTTTTTCATTATTTACTACACTGCTTTAAAAATTTTATAGTAGTATTTTTTAGACAATTGTTAAAATAACTATTTTCAACCAATAATGAAATAAAATGGTTTTTAAAACATTATTTTAATTTAGAGTTCTTACATGGTAAAATTTTATTTTAAATTTGTTTGAAATATAAAATAGTTCACTTTTATATAAAATAATCCAATTATGGTTTTTGAAAAGGAATTTATAATTGAATTTGTTATAATAAAATTCTATATTTTAAAAGGAAATTTTTATGAGAAACTATTTTATTCCATTTTTGGTAAATTTTTAATATAAAATATGCAACCTCTATGTCTTAAATTTTTATAAATGGATTCCATAATTTAAATTAGGAAGCTAAATTTTTTTAAATAGTACCCTTTTATTTTTGGTTAGTATGAAAAGTAAATTTTTTTAATTTTGTTTCCATGATAATGGGTAAATCATGTATTTTATGTTAAAAAAATGAGATGATAGGAACCATAAAATGATCCAATCATGTACCTAAATATTATTTATTGAGTATATATCTACCATAATCATATGAGTTCTGCATTGATAACCGTTTGGGGCTATGTAAGTGAGATTATGACCATTTTATTATTTTATTTAAACTAATTTCAGACATGTCACACTCTTGTTTTTATTAAGTGTAATATTTTTAATATGGAGTTATCAAGTAGATATGTATACATGTAAATATTATTTTGAAATATAAAATATTTTCATTTATAGCTGTATTTTTTTTATTTTTAGTGACAAAAATAATTACCTTAAGATTTTACACAATATTGATGCAGTAATTAATTTATTAATTCAAAAATATAATAAGAGATATTAAAAATATTAAAATAATTATTAAATGAGATAAATAACATGATCAATGAATTTTATAGATTATCAAGAAAATTTCATATATATTAAAATATTTGGGTTGAAATTTAGATTTGGCCATGATATTATTAATGTAAATGTATTGAATTATTCTAAAAATTAACTTTATGGATATTTTATAATAAATAATATTTTATTAAATGAAATAAAATTGATTAAAATAATAAATTAGAAAATTTTATTATGATAAGGATGGAATTTCATCCATGGTATTTTATGGGTTGTTTCTCATTTTATAATAACTATATTAACCATCTAAGAGTAAAAATCAATATTGTCACGGTAAGAGTTAAAGGGGTTAAATAGGGGTTACAACCAAAATATAATGGTATAAGTATAGTAATAACTTGTATAATTTTTATTTTAACATTTTTTTGATCCATAATCACCTTATATTCTATATAAATCACTTTTAAACAATTTTTAATAGAAAATTAATTTATATTATTATTATATTTTATCAAATGTCAAGAGTGCCCCAACCCTTTCTTGTAAAATATAACCTCTTATTCAAATCAATTAACACATAAAAAACAATTTGGTTCATCTAGGAACTATAAAAATAAATTCAGGGAATTGCTTTCTAAATTATAGGGGGCACTTTTTCAGTAGAATATCAATCATAAAGGTCTTAAGGTGTTAAAAAAGAGATGTTTTCTAAAGAAGATGTTTAGTTTTAATCTTCACGTTTTAATATTTTTTGTCTTCTTTAAAATATATCAAACCATATAAAACAAAGATATTTTTTTTTCTAGTATCCCCAATATACATAGATTTTATTATGTCTGTGGAATAACCTATATCCAAATCCTCTTGCATTTAATAGTAAAATAATTCCTCATTCATGTGTACGGTGGACTACCATGTCACAAATCGATGTACTTTTTTCCATGACCATCTCTCAAGATATGATATAATGATGTAATTTATATTTATATATTATATTCATGAAATATTAAAAATTATTGAATATAATATATCATTTACATTCACAACATTCCATACAAAAAAAATGATAATATCATTCATGCATAGATGTGGACAACCACCTCCACGGTGCGATGTGATTCATTTTTCCTCATGAAATTAAATGAATGATATATATAAAAATATTTAAAGAATTAAAATGATACATATGAATTTTTTATGACTATGGAAATGAAAATAATACTTACATTCTTTTAATAATGACAGTTGAAAAATGGAAACATTACTCATGTGTACATATGAGCTACCATCTACAAGATTGTAACATAATACATTTTATAGTAATATTTATTGGATTGACTTAAAAGTATATTTAAAATATAAAAATGATAATTATTTAATTATTAATATTATAAAGATGATATAAAACTAGACTTTTTTACCATAGTCGACTTACCTAGGCCATTTTGGACTTATGAACTGAATATCATCAAAACGTCTGATTTAAACATAACTGATTATATAATTGTATATAACATAGAAATAAGTGATATAAATGGAATAATAAAATTTAAAAAGTATTATATTAACATAAATATTATAAATATGTTTATTATTGAAGAATATAAGGAATGTATATGATGATTTAGACTCAAGTTCAAGGATTTCGTCTCAATTTCAATTCATTGAGGCATATTTTGATGTTATGGACATATATTATTTTATGAGCTTAATATATTGTCCATTTAACATGTTATATCATGAATTTATCATTTATAATGATATTTGATATTATCTAAGGTTATTATTTCATGGAATTTACGATTCAAATGGTTCTAAAGTGTTAACTGATGTTATTTTAAAAACTACTTTTTATAGTTTAATTAAAAACTCATTTTATCTTCAATATACATATTTTATAATGTTTTTTAATGAATAATTTGAATATTATGATATGATTGATGAAATTAATTTTTACCTATGTTTTAATTTTTACAATATTTTTTATATGGATTTTTTTCATTTTTCAAATGATGTACTTTTTGAATTTTCGGACTAAAATATGGATGAAATGTTTTTTTAACATATACTGAATGTGGGGATTTTTACACCACCATAAAAAAATAATAATTTTATGTATCATTTATAATTTTTCATAATTATTTTCAATTAAAATGTTTTCATTAATAACTGGTAGTTTTTTATATTTTAAATAAAATTTTAATATAAAAGGTTATTTTAATATCCATTTTTTCATATGTATATAAAGGAGTTTTTCAAAGCTTGTATTCATTATAATATCCCTGCAAACTGATTATATGATGGGATGAGCCCCATTATATAACATAGGTGATCATGGTTTATCTTATAAATCGGGTGCATCCAGATAACATTGGGTTTTCCCATTATTTCTTATATGATGGGTGCGCCCAGATAGCACAAAAATTTATTTTGTTCTACAGAGGTGGAAGTTGACCATATGGTTATCACATTTATAATAGTGATTATAAGAATAATGTGATAACGATGTACCAAGGAACCTGTATGAATTTCTTTCAATAGAACATCATTTTTTATGGAAATAATTGATTTTAATAGGTTAAATAAATACCATTTATTCTAAAACAATAGTTATACAATTTTTTTGTAGAATGATATGTTTTTTATGAAATGGTTTTTAATAAGTTTCCATGTTTCTCACTAGAATAATTTAATTATTCATTTTTATCAGTTACTGATTTTTTTTCACTACGCATTTTAAAATGTTTTTCATAGGGTTTATGGATTGTTCTGTGAAAAGAAGAATCCATATTGAATGTTGCGAAGATTTATCAGGAAAAGAAACCATGTTTTATAATAAAAAAGTTTTTTTGGCCTAAAAAATGGTTACTAAGCATATGTGTCCTATTTTAACATATGGGTTAAATATTTAAGAGCTTATAAAAATTCTATAAAACTCTAAACCAAAAAGATAGATAAAATTTGAGGAAATTGAATTATAATTAAATGAAACTAGTGTAAGTAATTCTTAAATATGGGTCCTTATAATTTTCAACATTCCTAAGAACCTCATGTCTAAAATTAAATTATTTCCCTCATAGAAAATTTAGTTATTATTATCCATGATATTTTAACAACAATATCATCCCTGGATGCATTTCATTCTTAGTTTTTTTGATTAAATAATTTTTTTTGTTATTTACCTTTCTATATTTATTATTACTCATCTTATTATCCGTGATATTTTCACAATTCTATTATCTCAAGATGTATTTAATTACCATTTTATTTATTCAATGACTTGTGTTTTGAGTTATTTACCTTACCATACTGATTATTCCTTATCATATTATGAAATTCAAGTTATTTAAATGGAATTTGTTTCAATTATTTTCGTTTACATGTTGATTATTCTTATTAATTCATGATAAATTTAACGTCTGAGTTCCGGAAGCCACCCAAAGATACCTTGTACCCGGTTGGTCACATGGCCTCAAGCGCATTTCCCTAATTGTCAGAGGCTACCGACTAGCAGCGAGGGACTTTGGTGTGATAGTGGGGAAACTATTCCCCCATTGGTATAGTAACATAGCGGAAGGGAAACAAATACACAATAGCGAAAGCAGTAATATACCAACAACAGTAATAGCAGAAGACTCTAATAACAAACAACTAAAGAACATATATAAATGATGCATGATACATGTGTCTAAGAAAGAAGAAAAACAAATCATAGTGGTAGAATACAAACAATACTAAACCAAAGTACAAAAGAAACAAATAAATAGCTCCTCAGCATTACAAGTTTAATCTTGGTCCCATTCTCTCTATCTCCACAACAAGTCAAGTACCTGAAGTAGAAGGGCGCTTACCCTTGTCCATACCTACAACAATATAAACTATTTGGGCCCAAAATCAAGGCCCAAACAGGGTGTGAGACTAAATCCTAGTAGGCAACCGCCCAAAGATCTATGCCTAATAGTCAGTGAACATATGGTAGGTTAAAGCACATAAGTATTAAACAAAAATAACTCAGCAGAAAACAATTCCACATATCAAAAGTAACTAATCAGGAACGATACCCTCTAGGAAGTGCACACAACCAATCCCCTCTGGTTCAGTTATAATAACATATAAATAATCTCTGAGGAAAAACTCACAATAAATTCCCATTATAGTAAAAAGTAATTCAAGACTCTCTGAGGAATCTCACATAGTCAATTCCCCTTATATTCTAAGGCAAGTCAAGGACTCTCTGAGGAAGCTCACATGGTCAATTCACCTCATATCCCTAAGGTCAAGGACTCTTTGAGGAAGCTCACTCGGTAAATTCCCCTTATAGCCCCAAGTGGTTCAAAGACTCTCTGAGGAAGCTCACTTGGTCAATTCCCCTTATAGCGCCAAGTGGTTCGAAGAATCTCTCAGGATGCTAACTCGGGTAGTTCCCCTTATAGCCTCAAGTGGTTCAAAGTATCTCTAAGGAATCTCACTCTATCAATTCCCCCTATAGTCTAAAGTTATCGAAGAATCTCTGAGTAATCTCACTCGATCAATTCCACTAATAGTCTACTACACCAGGTTCTCATGACCCTGTGTAAAGAAACGAGCATATCAAAGAAATACGGTCAAAGTAAACCTATAGACCTACTTGGCTAATCAGACTATAGCATGTCAAGAATGTTAGAATACAAACACTCCACCCTACAACACTAGGCATAGAAAATAGGCAAGGTGGCCAAATAGGCTAAGTAGACCAATGGTCGTAAACAAAACATGCATGGGAAACACATCCAAATCATAGGAATAAACCCTATTCATACCCAATTAACCTCTATACAAGCATACAAGCATGGAAGGAAATCAAAAGGGGTAAAATGGTAAACACCCAATACCCCGTTCAAGGGTATTGGTCAAAATTTCACATAATACTCAAAGAATTTCAACAAAAAGGCACAAATCACCTACCTCGGCATTGGAAGATTGCTATATGTGAACCATGAGGCTTGAATCACCTTGGAACACCAAAGATCTACAAAAACATTTAAAACTTTCAACCCACGATATCTCATGAGAGAGAATAAATCAGAAGATGGGTATCTTGGAGAAAAGAGAACTCACCGATGCGATTCCAATGCAACTGACAGTGTTTGATTCAGAGGATGGATGCTTGCTCGGGGGTTTGTCGAAGATCCGCAGCCATCTGAAGATCTCGGTCGAACGAGACCTAGAAGGAGATCGTTCAGGAAATTAGACGCGACCCCAGTGCGTTTAATGAAAAAAATAAAGTACATGGCATGTACTTCTGAAGTACACGACGTGTACTCGCCGTTTCCATACTCCACTTTAGGCAGCCTCTAGGTCACCCCACACGGCCGTGTGCAGGGCCGCTACACGGCCAGCACCCAGATACCTGTGGTAACCAAGTACACAACATGCACTCATAAAGTACATGGCGTGTACTCATAAAGTACATGGCGTGTACTTTGAAAATTTCAAGAATTTCCTCTTTTCTAAAAAATGACCAGAAAACGAAAAACATACTTGAAATGAAGGGTTGGGTTCATATAAACTCCCCCCGTAAAGAAATTTGCCTCCAAATTTCCCTAGCCTAGTGTAGAAGAAGAAACCTCGAATAGCTCCGACCACTGAGCTTATACATCGGCCTCCCTCTCCCATGTCTTGTACTGTACTCGCCCGTGCTTCCATAGAATCCTTACCAGAGGAATAGACTGGCCATGGAGAACCTTTGTACTATGATAAAAAATCCATATAGGATGCTCCTCAAATGATGCATCGACTTCAAGCTCAACCTCCTTAGGTTGAAAGACATGAGACGGGTCTGAAAAGTAATGTCGGAGCTGGGAAACATGAAAAACGTCATGCATAACCCGGTACCTCTGAAGTAAATGAAACTGATAGGCAACCGACCCAAATCTCTCCAACACCTCAAACAGCCCGACATACCTTGGCGAAAGCTTACTCTATCTCCTAATCCTCCTATGTCCCAACCTCAGTGTAACACACCAGAAAAACTGATCCCTAACCTCGAACTCCAGAGGTCGTCTCCTCGGATCAGCATAAGGCTTCTGTCGAGACTGTGCAGTAGCCATCCTCTTCTGAATCAACTCTATCTGCTCTGTGGTCTCCTGAACAAGACGAGGTCCCAGAGAAGCTGCCTCTCCTGCCTCTAGCCAACATAAGGGTGATTAAAAAGGCCTACCTTAAGAATCCTCATAAGGTGACATATGAATAGTTTCTTGAAAACTATTATTGTAGGCAAACTCCACAAGAGGTATGTGATTCTCCCAAGAACCTCCAAAATCTAGAATTCATGCTCAGAGAATGTCCTCAAGCACCTGAATCGTACGATCAGACTGGCCATCTGTCTGGGGGTGGTAAGCTGTACTCAAAAGCACCTGTGTACCCAAATCCTTTTGAAGCCCCTGCCAGACCTGAGAAGCAAAACAGGCATCCCTATTTGAAACAATGGAGTGTGAAACTCCATACAGATGTACAATCTCACGGATGTACAACCATCCCAGCTCGTCAACACGGAAAGTCTCCTTGATCGGCAAGAAGTGAGAAACTTTCGTGAGTCTGTCAATGACAACCCAAACAACATCATTCCTCGAAGAGACCTCGACAACCCTGTTATGAAATCCATCACGATATCATTCCACTCGGGAATGGGAAAATACTTCAAAATACCTACTGGTCACTGATGTTCCACCTTCACCTACTGATAGGTGGAACACCTCATCATGAAACAATCAAAATCTCTCTTCATACCTAGCCACCAATACTGACAGTGTAGATCATGATACATCTTGTTGAAACCAGGATGAACTACCTAAATTGTGGAGTGAATGTCCCGCATTAGCTCCTCGCGTATGTCTGCTGATACCCGTACGTACCCCTGAAAATGCAAGATCTCATCCCTACCTATGGTCCATCCAAGAATAGGGTCCTCTCCTGACATGCTTTCCCATAGGTCTAGGCCTTCAAAATCTGATAGCTGCCTCATTCGCATTCGATCAAGGAGAGTAGTGGTAACAACTACATAGGAAAGAAATGTATACCACTGACTATCATGCACATCCAAATGCATCTCATATAATAGTTCCATAAGATGCCACTCACTAATGGACTCTTGAAATACCTATATCTAAGTCCTCCTGCTCAATGCATCAGCCACTATGTTGCCTTTCCCAGGAGTATAGGCAAGCTCAAATTCAAAGGGCTGTAGGTACTCAACCCACCTTCACTGTCTCAAATTCAGATCATGTTGAGTGAAAATGTACCTTAGACTTTTGGGGTCGGTGAAAACCACAAAATGATCTCCCAGAAGATAATGTCTCCAACAACGTAAAGCATGAACAACTACCGCCAACTCGATATCAAGCATTGGGTAATTTCTCTCATGTAGCCTCAACTACCAAGACCCGTACACAATGACTCCATCTACCTACATAAGAAAAACTCCTAGCCCGATACCTGATGCATCACAGTAAACAGTATAGATCTTGCCCGGATTTGGAAAGACTAGTATCAGTGCTAAAGTCAACCTCCCTTTCAGCTCCTGAAAGGCTGACTCACAAGAATTTGACCACCAGAATTTTTCACCCTTCTTAGTCTGACTCGTCAGCGGTGCTGCTAAGCGCGAAATGTCTTATATGAAACATCTGTATTACGTAGACAACCCTAGAAAATTCTGTACCTCAAAGACGTTATTCAGGTTCTCTTAAGAAACTACTACTCTCACTTTCTCTGGGTCTACTGATACTCCTATCTCTGAGATAACATGACCCAGGAGGTGAATCTGATCCATCCAAAAGTGGAATTTTGAGAGATTAGAATATAATAAATGCTCTCTTAGTGTACTCAAAATGATCTCAAGATGAGTAGCATGGTCATGTCGAGTGTGAGAGTACACCAAGATATCATCCACAAAAACCACCATGAATGAATCCAAGTATGGATGGAAGACTCGGTTCATCAGTTCCATGAAAACTACCAGTGAGTTCATGAGACCAAATGACATAACCATATACTCGTATAGACCAGACCTACTTCGAAAGGCTGTAATAGGTATATCTGATGGTCTAATGCGCAACTGATGGTAACCATACCTCAAGTAAATCTTTGAGAACACCCGGGCTCCTCAAAGTTGATCAAAGAGATCATCAATATTAGGCAAGGGATATTGGTTCTTAACCATCAACAAGTTCAACTTCCGATAGTCCACACAAAGCCTGAGGGTACCATCTTCCTTCTTCACAAATAGGACAAGTGAACCCCAAGGAGATGTACTGGGTCTGATGAAACCCTTTTTTTGCAACTCCTCTAACTGCTTATTGAGCTCCTTAAACTTAGGTGTATCCATCCTATAAGGAGGAATGGACACCAGTGCCACTCATGGCACAAGCTCAATAGAAAAGTCTACCTCACGCTCTAGAGGAAACCCTTAAAAGTCCTCCAGAAAGACATCTCTAAAATGATCCACCACTGGAGGAAAGTCTAACTGTGAAGTACCCTGGTCATCTAGATATAGACTAGAAATCTGGGATGAAACTCCCTCTAGACCATGATGCTCAGGTCCAGCTCTGCTCGCCTAGACATCCCACTCACCCCTACGAAGAAACGATCTACCCTCTAGTGAGGTGAAACTCACCCTACGGCAATAATAGTCGACGACTGCCTGGAATGGAACTAACCAATCCATCCGAAGATTGAAATCATAGTATGCCATCTCTAGGACATAGAGGTCCCATAAGAAATGATACCCACCAACCTGTAGAGGACCCTCCCTTCATTGCCATACACTAGCCATTCTCATGCCCAAGGGTGTGTCTAGTGTCAAGATATCAGCAGAGGAAAAGATGCAGAGACCAAGGTTCTCCACAATACAAAGAGATATAATATATGGGAAGCCCAATTATCTAAATGAACAGAAGATAAAACTGAGGTTACTAAGATCGTACCTCAAACTGTAGAGGGTCTGGGATCCTGCTCTCACTAGGTCTGCTCCACTACAAAATTCTGGCCTGTACCGTGACCCTATGACCCTGCCTGAACACTCTAATCTGATCCACCCTGATATCACTGAAAGCCCGATGACTGACCACCATGGCCACGACCTCCACCTCATCCTGAATAGCTGGAAGAACATCAGTTCAGTGACTGGTGAGAAACTATTGGCACTGCTCCTAAACACGGAGTCATAGAAGAACCCATGTCACCAGCTGATGGTGAGAATATCTGACAGAATCATTGAAGGTGGACCATCTTTCCACATGACCAGAACTCCACTGGGTCCCTTTGGAAATGTGACCTCATATTCCCGCTCTTCTTGCACTGATAGCACACCACCTAGATACTATAAGATGCATCCCTCTTACTCTGGTCTCCTCAGGCAGTCTCCATTCGGTACTTCCTCCTATCAGTAGGATGAGTACTAACTCTGGATGCCAAACCGACCTAGATCAAAGCTCTAGAATCCCTCAGATTATGCTCTGTGATCAGAACCTAGTTGATGATAGAGGATATCAAAGTCAACCTAATGATGTTCACCTGAGATCGGATGTCCTGACTCAGACCATCCCCAAAATTCCATGCAAGGAACAACTCATCACCTCCTGGAATAGGGGTGAAAGGCTACAGCTCTGTGAAGTGAGTGGAATACTCCATAACAGTAAGAGTACCCTGCTCCAGAATCATGAACTCTCAGGCTCGATCGACCCTCAAGGTCTCTAGATAGAAGAAATCATAGAAGATGTGCTGAAACTCATCCCAAGCCATATTCTGCTGGCGTCCCGCCTATGAGATCACATCCCACCACCTCTTGGAGGAGTCTCAAAGCATGTAGGAATTGAGATTCAACCTATTATCTAGAGGTATCTCCAGATGCTCAAAAACCAATAGTGTGGCTTCTAACCATGAATCTACAGCCTGGTGTCCTCCATCCCTTGAGAAAGTGGGAGGATGCTGCTGCTGAAAGACCCGCGTCAATTCTACCATCGACGGGGCAGGAGGCAGTGCTCCCTGAAAGGTCTGCATCATCCTCATGAATCCCTCTCTGAACTATGCATCAACACCTGTGTCAGGTATAATGGCTGGTGAAAAGACTGGCACAACAGGAGGATTTTCTGGAAGTCCCTGATCAACTATGTCCGGTGTCTGATCACTGCCTGGAAATTGGCGCACAACTGGAGGACGCCTCGGTGGCATGACTCTGCAAGGTCAAGCACACACCTTAGATAAAGATTATTAAGGACTAAAAACTATAAGTGTAAGAAGGGAATAATATAAGGAAATCACTCAAGTCTTAGAAAACATGACTACATGACATGTATCTAGCCTACACGGCGTGTTCCATTAAGTCATTTACATGGGAATGTACTCCTGCCTAAAATGGCCGTGTAACACCCCAAACACACGACATGTTGTCTTAACACATGACATGTACTTGAATCCTCCTTCCATGACCAAGTCCTTCTACACGGTTAAGCTACACGACTCTCCTAAGACAAGAATACACAGCGTGTTCACGGTAGACACAACATGTACTAGACAGGCTTCACCTGGACTGTGTTGTTAGTGACACGACCTGTCACATAACTCACACTACACAGCGTGTTCAAGGCAGACATGGCATGTACATGTAAGGATAACACCGACCTGTGTTGTTAGTGACATGACCGACTACTCGGCTGACACTATACGGCGTGTTCTAGGAGGACACGACATGTACGAGAAAGGATGACACCGACCCGTGTTGTTAGTGACACATCCGGGTACCTGGGTCAGACTACATGGCATGTTCAATCCTAACACGACATGTATATCGTAAGGTTTATCCATCCGTGTTGTTAGTTACACGGGCGTACATAGGGTCAACACTACACAGCATGTTCAACATGTACATAACGTGTTCCCACCGTTCTTTCCCCATCTCGTGTCTCTTCCCACATGGCCTATGACATAGTTAGAGACTACACGGCGTGTACATAAAGTACACGGTGTGTTCTTAAGAATAACAGTTTCTTCCCGAACAGAAGAACAGATGGCATGTAGTCAAAACTAGACAACGTGTATTCTAGGTTTTTCCTGATAGTAAGCCCCAAAAACTACTCCAGAACCCAAAAAAACACTGAAACGAACATTGAGAGTGCCAAATTGCGAACCATAAGGGCCCATACTCCCCGTGAATCAAAGCCTAGCATCTTATACATGTTATAACAAGGAAAACAGGGCGATGATCCCCCAAATTCCAGTCCATGAGGGCCCATAACACCTCAAGAACCAAGGTTTGTAATTCATTCAAACAAAACCTTACACAACAATACCCAATCAAAAATCATGTATTTTTATCAAGGCATCTATCACAACAACTTGTATATTCTACAAAACATCAATCACAACAACATGAAATCGCTAATTCATCCTAGATAGCATAGAATGATTGCATGACATGTGATTTGTAGCAAGTTCCTATATGTTGCATGAGATGGAATACCCTCATCTCATCAGGTTGTGACAGAAATAGAACCTCAATAACATCAACGGTAACAAAAAAAACATGTGAATTACCCAACAGTGAAATCAAATCAACTGTATAATTGAAAACCAGAAAAATTGAAATAAATGAGGTAGATTGGATTTTCCCTATAAACAGGTTAGCTATTCCTGGGAGCAACTTATTACCAAGTACCAATTACTTTCTATCCCTAGATAAAGGCTCCAAATAGTAAGTCAAGAGAAAAGAATTTGCCTCTGATACCACTTTGTAACATCTTGGTTTCGGAAGCCACCCAGAGATGCCCCATACCCGGTTGGTCACATGGCCTCAAATGCATTTCCCCAAACGCCAGAGGCTTCCGACTAGTAGTGAGGTCCTTGGGTGTGATAGTGGGGGAAACTATTCCCTCATTGGTAGAGTAACATAGTGGAAGGGAAAGAAATACACAATAGCAGAAGTAGTAATATACCAACAACAGTAATAGAGGAAGAATAGAATAACAAAAAAACTGAAGAACATATATAAATGATGCATGGTACATGTGTCTAGGAAAGCAGAAAAAAAATCACAATGCTGGAATACAAACATTACTAAACTAAAGTACCAAAGAAAAAAATAAACAGCTACTCAACATCGTAAGACTAAGCTTGGTCCCATTCTCTCTAGCTCTATAATAAGTCAAGTACCTGAATTAGAAGGGAGATTTCACTTGTCTATACCTGAAATAATATATTATGTTTGGGGCCAAAAGCATGGCCCAAACAGGGTGTGAGACTAAATCCCTATAGGAAACCACCCAAAGATCTATGCCTAATATTCAGTGAATATATGGCAGGTAAAAGCACAGAAGCAGTAAACAAGAAGCACTCAGTAGAAAAAAATTCCACATATCAAAAGCACTCAGTAGGAAAGCAGTAATCAAGCACAGTTCCCTCTAGGAAGTGCACACATCCTATCCCCTCTGGTTCAGTTTTAAAAATATATAAAGACTCTCTGAGGAAGCACGCATAGTCAATTCCCCTTATAGTCAAAAGTAATTCAAGACTCTCTGAGGAAGCTCACACGATAAATTCCCCTTATAGTCTAAGATAAGTCAAGGACTCTCCGAAGAAGCTCACATGGTAAATTCCCCTCATAGCCCCAAGGTCAAGGACTCTCTCAGGAAGCTCACTCGGTCAATTCCCCTTATAGCCCCAAGTGGTTCAAAGACTCTCTAAGGAAGCTTTATCATCCTTTTACCCTTATATCCCCAAGTGGTTCAAAAACTCTCTGAGGAAGCTCACTCAGTCAATTCCCCTTATAACCTCAAGTGGTTTAACGACACTCTGAAGAAGCTCACTCGGTCAATTCCACCAATAGTCTAAAGTGATCAAAGACTCTATCAGGATGGTCACTCGGTCCATTCCCCTTATAGTTTACTACACCAGGTTCTCATGGCCCTGTATAAATAAACGATCACAAAAAAGGAATAAGACCAAAGTAAACCTATAGAGCTACTTGGATAATCAGTATACAATATATCAAGCATGTCAGAATACAAACACTATACCATATAGCACTAGGCATGGAGAATAAGAAAGTTTTCCAAACAGGCTATGAAGACCAACGGTCGTAAACAAAACATGCATGGGAAACACATCTAAATCATAGCAATCAGCCCTTTTCATACCCAATTAACCTCTACACAAGAATACAATCATGACATGCAATCAAAAGGGTTAAAACGGTAAACACGCAATACCCCGTTCAAGGGTATTGGTCAAAATTGCACATAATAATCAAAGAAATTCAATAGAAAGGAACAAACCACCTACCTCGATGTTGGAAGATCGCTATATGTGAACCTCGAGGCTTGAATCACCTTGGAATGCTGAATATCTACAAAAACGTCTAAAAATTTCAACCTACGGTATCTCACGAGAGAGAATAAATCAGAAGATGGGGCTCCATGAGAAAATAGAACTCACCGATTAGATTACAATGCAACTGACGATGTTCGATTCGGAGGACGGATGCTCGCTCAAGGATTCATTGAAGATCTGCAGCCGTATGGAGCTCTCGGTCGATTGAGACCTAGAAGGAGAGTATTCTGGTGATTAGACACAACCCCGTGCATTTAATGAAAAACAAGAAAGTACACAGGGTGTACTTTTGAAGTACATGGAGTGTACTCGCTGTTTCTGCACCCCGCTTTAGGTAGCCTCTAGGTCACCCCACACAGCCGTGTGCATGGCCGCTACATGACCAACATCTGGCTACATGCGGTAACCAAGTACATGGCATGTACTCATAAAGTGCACTACATGTACTTTGAAAATTTCCATAATTTCCCTTTTTCTAAAAAACGACTAGAAAAGGAAAAACATACCTGAAAAGAAGGCCCGGGTTCTTACAATAGATTCCAATTTAGTTAACACTTACTCAGAATATGAGCTCATAATTATTTTGTTTCATTTTCCAAAAACACTAAATTTTAATTTGATTGATAAAAATGAATATTTTAGAGGGAAAAATAATAGTATCAAAAACCAATTATCTGGTAGTTTTTTAAAAGGTAATGTAAGAATAATGTATGTATCTTGTTTACCAAGTCTTCTAAATTATTCGGTCCTTCGAGATATGATTATTTATATCTTATTCCCATGTTATAGAGTAGAAACTGGCTCCAGTTTACTAAATTTAGGGTCATTATAGTTGGTATTAGAGTATTTTTAGAATAAACCTTTGGAAATATATTATGATAACATAAATTATTGATAATAAAAATAAGATAGAAATTAAGAATAAATATATAAAAACATCCTCATGTTTTGATAAGGTAATTATTATGTGTTTTTTAAATTATATCCATATATGTATACTAAAAGTTGAAAATTTTATTATATGATTTTTCTTAGGGGTAATAACTCTGAAAATCTAGCATTGGGCTTGACTCCATTATTATATTCTGCATGAAAACGGTCCTTACTATGCACTTAGTTTGGCATTCCCAAGGGATATTCTTAGGATAATTCAAATTTTTTTATACAATGTTTTGATGGATTTTAATCGATTATGTCAATGAATGAACTTGGTTATACATAATGTGTCTTAGATTAATCCTAAGGTGTCTTAGAGTAAAATATGTGTTATGATTTTGTTATATTATAAAGGATTTTATGGTTTTACCTCTATGATTATTTTTTCATGCACAATGTTTTCTAGTTTAATCAATTGATGGATCCTAAAGGAAACATGTTAACATTGAATATGAATGAAAATTTGGTGTCTATGAGAAAAAACTGGTTTATGACCATTTTTAATGATATTGTGATTTTGAAAAATTAGTTATTAGAAAATATGATTAAAAACCTACAACTTAACAAACTCCATGACTCACAAAATAATTGAAGTATTGAGTTCACTAAGAGCTCGAGTGATAGGGAACATAGAGGTATAAAGTCCTTATTCCCTTCATGACAAAATTTTGGAATGAATTATTGAGGAAAAATGAAGAGTATGACAGAAAAAAATAAATATCATCAAAAGGATCCATTTAAAGTTAATTTTCTTAAATTTGAGGAACTTGTGCATTATTTGAGTCAATTATTCCTTTTAAAGTTCAACCCTTATACTAAGGAAGGACCTATTTTTAAATAAAATGGATGAAGTATTTATGTATTGGGATTCAAGAATTAAATTGAAGAATTATTTTACCAATGGAATTTTAGTTATAAGAATCATGAAACATCTAAAAGTTTTATAAATGTTTTGAAGCATATGTGTATTCATTAAGTTATGAGTTAAGGATACCATCATGGGTTTATTATTTTTATGTTAATCATATGTTCAAATTATTAAACATCAGTTTTGAAAATTTATATGGGAAGAATATAACATAATTAAGGATATTTTGGGATACATTTATTAGAAAATAACCCATTGGTTTAGTTTATGTTTTAGGGAAAATGTAATTTAAGAAAGAATGCCCATAAATTTTGTGGGAATAAAATTAATGGTATCAGTAACCTTTATATTTTATCTTATCATGATGATGAAGTAATTATGGGTCATCACAATTTGGGAATTTTATAGGAATTATATTAATATTATTTTTAAAAGGATATCTCATTGTATTAGTTGAAGGCCGCATGGCTTGAATCCATAACTAAGGATGATAATAGTTTAGCGCCTACCACTTGCCTTTGGTATTTCCACATTAATATGTCAATTTGTTTTGTTACACTATTTGATAGATAAATATTAATGTTGAACATGTGGAGTTACAATTGTGGTGTATATATTAATGTAATATGTTGCTTAACTTGTGCAAACCAAATGGGTTTTGTAAAATAGTTAGAGACAGATGGTAAGACATGCCATACTTTTATGGATATTAAGATACATTAAAATAAAATTTTAGTTATTCAGGAATAAAAAATAAATTTTTTATATTCATTTCTATGAGTAATTTATGAATTGTAAATTGATTACAGCACATCCATTTGATGAAATTGTTCTTACGAAATAGTTGGATATCAAGTAAGTATATTTCCTTATATTAATAGATAGTAAAATATTTCCTCAACATTCAGAAATAGTTATTGAAAAAAATATTATAACCTAAATATCATGGGGATAAAATGTTCTATTAAAACATCACATATTTAGGGTTTTGTTGCCCTTAAAATTCCACCAAACACTTTGTTTCTTGTGATCAATGACCTCTATAACTCTTTATAATTATCTATGCCTTTATTATAAGTCCATATCATCACATTACACCAATGTTATCTTACAAAGATACTTAGTATTATGTTATTCTACATGACCTTTGTACATTCCCTTTATCCCTTACAGATATGATTTTTTATTAACTCATATCATGATGTGGGTTTTCAAAAAAAGAATATTCAAATAATAAACAAGTGATTAACAAGAAAAGTTTAAGTTGCGAGGAAGAAATTTATTTAAGGTGGGAAGAATGTTAAACCCCAAAATTATAAAATAATAACATTTTATTTTATATTTTATTTGATTCACAACATCGAGCTTAAATAGACCATGAAATATATTTATTTAATATTAGTCTTTTTGATAGTTTTCATAAACACAAAACCCCAAGTCTAAATGGATCGTAATATAATATAACATCATAACATATCTATTATATTGGTAGGGATGAATTATAATGACTAAATTATTAAAATTATAGTAAATTATTGACTAGAAATAAAATATGAAATATTTAAAATAAAAAAAAAATATTTTCAAAAAAATACATTTTTTCAAAAGATGATATGGTTGTGCTTTCCACAAAAAAATCAACATTATTTTATAAATATTTTATAAAACATATTTTATAAAATGATATTAATTTTATTACAATATAATAAAAAAATTATATTAAGATGAATGTTTTTTATTTTTCTAAAATGTTTAATTTTTTTATGGAATAGTGAAAAGTACTAAGTTTTTATTGAAATCTACATTCTTGTTTAAATCAGAATAATTTAAATAAAATTTTCCAATTAAGTAAATGTAATTTGAAAAAATATTATCTATAATATCATTCAGAATAATTTATATTTTATAATATGTTCACCTTAATTTTAGACTATAATAAATAGTAAAAATACTAAAAATTATATTCCATAGTTAAGGTAAATGTTGGTTTATTGGGTGGTTAAAATAAAATGATAAGGGTTAAAATAACCTAAAACCTAGTCTAAAATATGTTGGATTTTTATATTTAGACATTATCATGTATAAGGATATAAAAAAAATCAAATTTTGACCCCTATGGAATTTTATAAATGTAGGTACACCTTTACGATTCCATCAATTTCAAGTGTTCCACTCGCTTCACTTAAAAAATTTCACCCCTCTCATCTCTTATTCACACCATAAAACCCTTTTCAGTCGAAAAATACCTTCCCCTATAACATAATATAGTGACATAATAACCTCATTCCTAGATAATATATTTTATTATATAAATATTCATTAAATTACATAAACACACAACCGATGACCGTAATAGTTTAGGGACTTTGGAAACTTGGATGAAAAAATTATAATATAGTGAAATATCTTCAACTTTTCCAAAAATATCATCCCATTTAGTCATATTAATATACCTACCATACATGAAATATTTTTTCATAACCCGTGGAAATAAAACCCTAGAACGGGATAATTCAAATTCACATTACGGGTAAAGATAAGAGAGACAAATTTTGATCATATAAAAGAATATGATAAACATAGGGGTATGTAATAATGAAATAAACATATAAAGACCATACCCACAATTCCATAGATCATAAACATGAGTCATGTAATAATTATTTGTATTTTATAAAATGTGAATCATAAGGGAATAAAATAAATGATCCACGAGATCATAACATTGTCATAAAACATAACATTTTGAAATAAACAACAACATATAACATTATGAAAATGTATAAATAGAAACACATTCACTAATTAAGATAAGGATGTGAAATAATTCACTCAACTACACTTATTTACATGAAAACATGTCTATGCATAACATTATGTTCATGAATGATAGTTCCATGCATAACATTGTGAGCATATAATCCAGTGCATGCATAACACTATGAACATGTAATCAGGTTCATGCATAACATTATGGGAATGTAATTAGGTTCATGTGTATCCTATTTACTCATTATTTATCCATATTTAACCAATACATTACAGTTATATCTAGTCCACCCCATCATATAATCTATAACGAGCTTACCCAGTACCATTTGGTCTGCCCCATTGTATAAGCTGTAACGGGACTACCCGATGCTATTTGGGACACCCCATCATATAATCTTTATTGATATTTCCATGTTCTATCCGGGATACCACATCATATAATATATAACCAGAATAACTATCACCATATGGGCCTCACCATTATATAATAAGTAATAATATTACTCAATGATATATGGGCCACCCCATCATATAAGCTTCAACATGATTACCTGATGCTATCAGGGCCACCCCATCATATAAGCTGTAATGGGATTACCAAAAGCTATCTGGGTCACCCAATAGTATAAGCTGTAACAGGAATACATGAAGCTATCTATTACTCCCCATCATATAAGTAATATCCAAGAACCACAACATGAATAATGTACCTAGAATAATAATTTCATCCTAATAATCATAAAAATAATCATTACTCTTTCAAAACAAGATTAAAATATGGAAAATAATTGGGTTTCATGTAAATATCAGGGAAATATGATTAATCCATATAAATAATGAATGAGTATGGTATCATTACAAAATATATTCAATTTATCATAACTAATAATTATGGTTTATGACATTGATGAATAGAAATACGATTAAAAGATCATTAAAAACATTGTTAAGGAAAATATACTTTTCATTATGAAAATATATTTTCATAAAATATATTTTTAAAATTATTTTATTTGAAAATAATAATGGAAAATGAAAAATTATTCTTTAAAAACCTTTTAAAAAATTTCATGAAGAGAATCTAAATTCTGTGTTGAAAAAATCTTTTTAAAACACAAAACATTTTGAAAACAGTTTTCTATGAAAATAACATTGAAAAATTATGAAAGAGTAATTGAAAATTATTTAATTTTTTTATATACAAACAATTTTATAAAAAACTTTTATTTAAAAATGAGATTAAATGATAATTGTTTTAAAAAATTTATTTTTTCGAAGACATAGTTTTGGATGAAAATAATTTTTCGACTGAAGAGAAAAATAAATTCATATTTTCTTAGAAACATTTTCTCAATTATCTTAGCTATAAAAGAGTATAATAATGGTATCATTATTTGAGGATATCATTAATAACAAGAGTAAAATAAAATTCATATGAATCATAGATATATGGATCATATGATTTTATTATCAGAAACACAGTAAAAAAAATCTCAATAGATAACGGCAATGTAACAAGAAATATTTAACAATTTTGTAACATTGAATCATAAATCACATGATGTAATTACATAAAATTTATCTTCAAATATCCTAGATATGAATAAATTAATGATATTATATTTCATATGTGTTTATATACACCACCTGAAATAATATAGGTTCACAACATAATGTATGTCTCAATGAAGGGAAACTTAGAAAAAACCCCTTAATGATTTGTTAAATTTTGGACCATAAAACCCTAAAAGAGTGATCCTAAAATGAAATGTTAAATAGAAATTTTTTATAGGAGAATCATAATAGAATAAAATAAATGTTATTATATTCACCACACAAAATAAATAAGTGGTGAATATTATATGATTCTATAGGATGTAAAAAGTGAGATGGAAATCCCTTACCATAAGTATTAACTTCCATCATACTTATTCCAACCTATAATATAATAAATAAATTTTTATATACATATATTATAGAATAATAATTATATATATTTCAATATATAAATTTTATATGACTCTTTTATTACCCATTTATTGAAATTGAAATTTTTATTTTTTGTTTCATGTAATAACCTCTATGATTTTAGTATATATTTTAACTACTATTTTTCCTCTGGAAAAGATAACAGTTTCATCATCTATGGAATAAAATACATGATATGAATACCATATAAATTCATTATATATTTATTTATTTTAGTCCATAAATTTAATGAGAGGAAATTAAATACACTGTTCATATAGATGGTAGATCGTACGTATGCATCAAGGATGCTTCTATTTTCGTATCATATTGAAAGAAATTAAAATAAATGATATATATATATATATATTAAATTTTTTGTATAATTTTAGTGAAATATATATCAAATATTTTTAATAAACACATTATTAATACATTCCATGTAAATCCTGAACAAATCAGACCACTTCGAGAGGTGGTAGTCTACAGTACACCTAAACGACATTATCGTATTCCCAAAAAATAAAGAGTGTGAGGGTATGTGTCATATAATATTTAAATAATGGTAATTAAATCATAAAATCATATATATCATATATAAATAATAGATCCATAATTATGACCATCCATGAGATGTGTTTATGGAAAAACAAATGACATTGGTTCGCGGGGTAGTAGTCTGTCGTAGACACGAATGACGATTTCATAACCATTTGATGGAAGTGTATGTGGTTGTTTTTTTATAGACATAAAATATTATCAGATAAATGTATATAATATATATATTTTAGTATATAAAAATGATATAATAATTATTGAATAAGGTTGAGGAATAAATAAAATAAAGACGCACATTGAAGAACATTAACTCTTCTACATGTAACCTCCTTAAAATTGCACTAAATAATTCCAAGGATGGATTTATACTCAAAATATGGATTATTGTATGAGGTATTTAATTTGAGAATTTATTTTATCCTGTATTTTTTCAGTACAAATTGATTTGGATGTGTGAATACTTGGAGGAGATTGAGTGCCATTTTATAAATGAGGAGGAGTTCCGTTCTTGTAAATACAAAAAAGTGTTCCACTATTGAGAGTTATCCTTTACTTAATTATCCTAAAAAAGAGATACGTAATGGATGTGAGGAGGGATTGGATCCTGAAACCCCCCCACAAAAAAATTATTTATATATTTTTATCATGTTGTTCTATAGTCTTTATGTTTACTCAATTTTACCCTTTTAGATTATACCATGGTAACTTGAATCTTTTTATTTACCAAGGTAATTTATCTATGAAAATTAAAATTATTATATTATTTACACCAAATTATTCTAAAAAAAATACAATTTATTAAAGAAAAATCCAATGTGTGTGTAAAATTAATTTTAATACAAATACATGTAATGCACAAAATCCCATTTTAACCTTAATCACGGTAATTAATTAAATAATTTTTCACCAATAGTTATTTTTGAAAAATAATTTTAGATTATTATATAATATAAATTATTATTAATATAAATATGGAATCCATTTTTCCAAATTTAACACATATAATTGGTAAGAATTTAATTGAAAATTAATCCAGTATACATAAGTAGAAAATATGTTTTTAAAGTAAAAATATTCAAATTTATACAATGTTTTTATATCTAATTTAAATATAAAAATGATGATAAAGAACTAAATTGGATTAATATAAGAATAATTAAACTAATTATACTTTAAAATAAATCTAAAATATAATTTAATTTTTTAAAAAATTTATATGAAAAGAATGTTTTCAATTAAAATTTATAAATTTTCATTATTAAATTTTTTTTAAAAAATCCAACAAAACACTATAATCTAATTTTGATAATATATTTTCAAAGAATTATGTTTATTTTATCAAATTATTTTTCAAAATGAAAAAATTAAAATAAATGATCTATAAATAGGAGAAAAAATTGATATTTGGAAAATAATATAATTTTTGAGCATATATTTGGATTTATTCTTATTTAGTCTATAAATAAATCATAATATGAATATAAAATAGTTCATTGAGTACATATAAAATAAAAATATCTTTAAAAAAATTCTAAAAAATCTATTTGGTTAAATTATTGATATAAAACACACTTGTCCACATAAAAATAGATTTTCAGAGAAAGATTTACCCTTATATTAAAAAGTATTTTATTTTCATTTATTAATAATTGGTTACCAATTAATGATTTTAATATACATGTTTAAACAATATTTTTATAATTTAGTTAATATTTTTTATAACCACCATTCCAATATCAAGGTGAAAACTATAATATTAAATAATTATATTTTAATGATATGTTATTTTTCATTTAAACTCAATATTTCATATAAAGTAAGCTAATATTGGTGTTACATGAAAATCATTAAAAAACCATTGTTGAATGTAATGGAAAATATCAAAAATATTAAATTAATTGGAAAAATAACTCACAATATCTTGAGGTGTTACGTTCTAACTCTCTTAAAATGAATTTCTTCCTCAAAATTCATCACATTCATAAATGGTTTTACACGTGAAAATTACTCAATATAAGTCCCCATATCAAAAAGGATTAATAAAAAACCCTTATAAAATATGGAATGATATTTTAAAATTTCAATTGTAATTAACGATACAAGTTTTCAAAATAGGAGAGCAGTTGTGGGAAGTAAAAACATGGATATATAAGAGAAAAATAACACCCAAATACATATAGAGAGTGATAGAAAACATGTCGAAGAGAAAGTTAACAATCACAATGCCATAAATCCAAGAGATGAAAAATGGTAATTGATGACAGGAAAATGAAGATCACATAACATAATTTTATTTAATGTTCTTTTTCCTAATGCTGAGGAATTTTTTCCCATCTATATTGAAAAAATATTAAAATTTAATTACATGTTGTCTTTTTACATCATAGGTAAATTTTATCCATTTTTTCCATGATCAACAACCACCTCATCTATTACTCATGGAAATCATGGTGAATCTATTATACCTAAAGCTCTAACATACCATAAAATCCATAAATAAAACTATAATTCAATCTATCTATCTTTAGTTGTTAATAAAAAAATGGTTAGTACCTGTAATCAAACATGGATAAATCATTATAAGTTGAAGTAAAAATATTAAACCGTAAATCCTCATCCAATGTCCAACTAAAACCATTTTACAAATGGTTATCCCTATTCACCATAAAAAAATCAAATTTTATAAGGGAGGTTACTAAATTTATCAAAATGAACTTAATAGTAACCCCCATAAATCAGAAAGTGGATCTTGATTTTCATATACAAAACATGTTAATACATTAATCATGTAATCTCTTAATAGATGGTAATAACCTAAATTAACATAAATCCTCATTTAAAATTTACATGATTCCTCATTCCTTATAAAAAACATAAATAATTGGACACATTCCTTAAACCCAAAAATTCTATAAACTCCATCCATGATAGCATAAAGTACTTTTTCAATAAATCATTAATATATTCCAAGGTAATTAGTAATATCTAATTTAATTTATTCATATCCAATATCTATTTATCCTAAAATAATTATATAAACATGTAAAACATATTAATGGTCATATTCCCTTAAACAAAATATCCCTTTTATAGTCCATCAGTTCCACCCAACTCATATTAGAATATACATAATGTGAATCCTCCCAAAAAATTGTTAAATATTTCCTAATTCTTGATTTACTATACATAAACACTTCAATTACTCCACCACATTTTTCATCCATTAAATATGATTCATCAACTTATTCCTTTTTCCTATTTCATTTCATATATCATTTTTAGTATTTTCATCATTAGTAATATAACTATTACTCCTACAACATTAATGGTTGTCTTAATGGGATTTCCCATTAGGAAATTAATTTACATAATTCCAATAATTTACAAACATAAAAAATTTATCAATTATTAATACCTTAGGAAGTCCTATATTCCCATAAATTGTGTTAACCAAACATTTAATTTTTCCTCAGATTTCTCTTACATTTCATCCTTATTCTACACATAGATTGCATATTATTGTTCCTTTGAGACATTAAATTGAATGATTATTCCATTATTATTAACATATTGGAAATTTAATATTATTTTCTCCATGTTATCCACTACCTAAACTCTCAATGAACTCTATCTTTCAATTCACTGGTGTGTTCAAGAGTTGATTAAGGCACACATTATTAATCACATTC
Source organism: Viscum album (assembly GCA_963277665.1). Taxonomy (NCBI): domain Eukaryota; kingdom Viridiplantae; phylum Streptophyta; class Magnoliopsida; order Santalales; family Viscaceae; genus Viscum; species Viscum album. The sequence goes on along the minus strand of OY728120.1, from coordinate 1,057,709,214 downwards.
TATGATAACTGATTAGGCTCTATCAAAATTTATTATACTCAAGTCATCATATCCTTTTTTATCATGAGTAAATTTTCCAATAGATTTAATGTTATCCAATTTCATTCTGGTTCACATCATCGATTAAAACCAATAATCATTATGTGTACAATTCTTATCATAATGGTAAACTGAATTATCCCTAAAATCACAAATATGATTTCTAAATCATGAAACCTTCTTCTTTAATACACAAAAATTTTGGTTTATCCTATATCATTAATATTCATCAAAAATTTAAATCCTTCATAATAATTTATAATCATTTTATGAATTTAAAAATCATATCCCTTGGTATTTTTGAAAAAGGTTTGTAGTAAGTCCTGTTGTCATCCACTAGTTCCCGATTGAGTCTAGAAAAATAATGTGGTTTTGAGGTTGTTACCCCTAGGTAAAACTATTCTAGAGCCACATATACTTTAGTATCCAGACAAGGATGTTTTTATAGGAAACCACTCACTCAATACATTACCAAAAATACATGGCATTTTCCTATAATTTAACTCATCATTAAGCATATCCTTAAAAACATACCTAGATATATCATTAGAATTATCCCTAGGGGTCTAATTTTTTTTCTCATCCATTTTTCCAAAGGTTAACTAAATATTTCCTGTGATAACAACTCTGGTGACCCTGGATTCTCATACATGGATATTACATATTTTAGGAGGAATATTCATTACATTACGCAAACACATTTTTGAGTACCATAGTTGTTTAGTGTATTTGGAAACGTGGAACAAATTATTATAATTTGTTGAATGATCATCAATGTTTTCCAAAAATATCTTCCCATTTAGCACTCTTCATATACTAACAGTATAGAATATCATTCATTATAACCTAGGTAAAGAAAACATAAGAAAGGGTGAGATAAGACTCTCAGTAAGGGTAATCTTAAGAGAAATAAATCTATGATCTTGTGAAAGAATAAGTTAAGTGTAATGGTATGTAATAATTAAAAAAAAATATAGATTTCATAACCAAACTTTCATATATCATAAACATGATTCATGGAATTAATATTTGTAGTTTATAATACATAATGGAATAAAAAAACATGATCTATTATAGAAAAACATTCGTTTACAACATTGATTAATAGAATACACATTGAATTATAACATTGTTATCATGTATAAATAGAAACAAGTCAAGCCATTAAGCCAAGGAAATAATATCAGTACCTATCATAAACTTATGGACTTTTAAACATTTCCACACACACAATTATGCGAATGAAATACAAGTCTACACATTAAATTATGAATACGTAATTAGGTTCATGCATAACATTGTGAACCTGTAATCAAGGCCACACATAACATTATTAACAAGTAATTAGTTTTATGCATAAAAAATATACTCATGATTATTCCATCTTTAACCAATTAATTATATTTTTTAAAGACACCCCATCATATAAGTTTTAATTGGATTTCCTAGAAATATCTATGGCAACCCGTCATATAAGTTGTAATGGGATTACCCACCACTATCTGGGCCGCCCCATCATAAAATATATAATGGGATTACCCAAATATTTTTACACTACCCCATAATATATGATATAAATGTTTTATATGATGTTATCTAGGATTCCCCATCATATAATCTATAATGATATTACTTGATGCTGTCAAGGTATCCCCATTATATAAGTTGTAATAGGCTTACCTATCACTTTTGTTCCTCCCCATTGTATAAGATGTAATTGGTTTAACAAGGACTATCTATGTTTCCCCATCATATAATATATAATTGTCTTACTCAGTGATATATAGGTTTCCCCACCATATAGTTAAATTCCTAGAACCACAATGTTACTATAGTACAATGATCATTCATTTCATCATAAAACTCATAAAAAATCATTATTCTTTTAAAACATTATTAACCCATGGAAAAAATGGTATTCATGTAAATTTATTTGAAACATTATAAATTTATCCATATAAATAATGATGATGGTATTTTTATATAATATCTATGGCATATCATAAGTAATAATGAGGGTTGTTGACATTGAAGAATGAGAATATCATTAAAATATCATTGAAATCATTCTAGAGGAAAATATCATTTTCATTTTGAAAATAACATTTTAAGACCAAAAATATTTTAAAACCACTTTTAATTGAAAATAACTATGAAAAATCATAACATAATGATTAAAAATCATTTAAAATATTTCATGAAGAAAATAACCTTTCTACTTTGAAAAATTCTTTTTAAAACATATAACATTTTGTAAAATGTTTTCTTTGAAAATTGATTTGAAAAAATATAAATATATATTTGAAACTAATTTAAAAATCTTTAAAAAAATCCATTCCTTTGAAATTGATGATAAATGATCATTTAAAAATATTTTTGAAAACATTTATATAAGACATTATTTTGGAACAAAACCGATTTTTGACCGAAGGGAGAAAAAGGTTAGATATTATTAAAATAATTTATTCAATTATATTAAGTACCAAAGAGTGGAAAAATTATACCATTACTTAAATATATCATGAATAACTAAAGAATAGTAAAATTATTTAGAACTATTGATATTTGATCCATAATATTTAATCATCATAAACATAATCATAAAAAATACCAATAAATAATGAAAATGTAACATTAAATCATTACAACTTTAATAACTTTGAATCATATTACCCATTAAGTAATAAAATTAGGATGAATAAATTAATGATATTACATTTTATAGGGGCTTTATATAAACTTCTTTGAATAATATAGGTTCATAACATAACATACCTCTCAATAAAGAAAAATTGAGACAAAATTTCCTTTCTAATTTCTTAACTTTTGAACCATAAACCCCATGAAAGAGAGATTATAAAATGGATATATAAAACCCAATATATTTTAGGAGAATAATAATAATATAAATTCATGTTATGTATATATTGCACATAAAATAAATAGGTGGTGAAAATGACACATGTTTCATGAAAGTAAAAAGTGATACAGAAATCCCAATCCTAAAGTATTAACATATATCCTACTAATTCAAATTCCCACATAATAAATGTAATTTTCTTATAAATATATTAAATAATCATAAATATTTATATGAAACAATAAATAATTTTCTTATGACCCATTTATTAAAAATTTCATGTCAAATATACATTTCAGGTAATAACCAATTTATTTTTCTTAAATATTTTTATAACAAACCTACTCTTTATTACACACTTAAACATGATTTATTACATAAAACATTAACTTGAAACAAAATAGAATATATATAGGTGTAGTTTATTTTGGGCTTAGTAATATTACATAACCACTTAAAACATGAAATATACGTCTTTACTGAAAACTTCTTTTACATGACCACACACATTCCTTCATACTTAGCATTGAATGGTATAACCTGAGGACATTCATAATAAAAGGGTGAGATATAAATCCCAATAAGGGTGTAAAAAAAGAATAAAATGAATAATAAATTACATTTTAGGCAATAGGCTTATAAATGGATCATAATAGAAACATGAACATAAAGTCATGATATAACATGATTATCATAACTTGGAAATGTGAAAACCACATTTATTATGATATTAGCATGAGTCAAGGCCCATTAAACATGGATAATGAGAAAACCTTCATTTAAATTTAATTATTATGAGTAAACCCTCATTTCACGTGACATATCATGACACTATTCTTTTCCCAATGCATTGGAGCGCTATCAGGGCGCACCCTTCTTAATTGTTTCATTTCATGCATAAGGGTGCCACATGGATCATATAACAAGTATTCATTAAAAATAATCATTTATTAAAATATAAAGGAATGAGGAATTCATACATGAAAATATATAATATATAATTAAATGTTCATAAAGGTCAATACCCTTGATAGAGAAATTAGCATTGTATTCACTACACAATGACTTGGTTTGGAAAATCACAGTGCAATTTCGGTATCATAACAACATGACAAAAGAATTAATAAAAATGGTTGATGAGAGAGAAAAGTGTGTCTCATAATATGTAAATTAAATGGAAAGTAAGGGGGTTATATATATACATGTCCCAACATATTCAATGTAATTTAGATTCATAATACAAAATAATTTATTGAATGTAAACGAGAAGAGAGAAATTCTTTACGGAATTTCTGCATGGTAACAGGTTTACATGGGAGGCATTAATGAGAGAGAAAGAGGTCCCTAATCATTCAGACATAATAAGGTAATTATGGGGGAGTTTATAAATCATACCCCAACAATTTTAATTGAAATAATATTATAAAAACATAATGAAATTTGGACAAAAATGAGAAAGTAAAAAATACCTTACTTGGAAGTGTGATCCAAAAGGCTTGGGAGGGGATTGAGAGAGTATTATTGGGATATTTGGGCACATTGGAAGGATTTTAAAGAGATTATGGTAGGTTAGGGACATGATCCAAGGGTTTTTAGTGAATAGAAGTGGGATCTTGGGCGGGTTTATATAAGAAAAGATAGGGAATTCATTTTTATTTAGGTTTTGGACACCACACATTAAACTAATCAAAACCATAAACCAAGACATGGTTCTTGAAAATGGATTTCTCCAAAGAAGAGTGAAAAAATTATTTTATAAGGCCAATGTCCGAGCTTATTATAATATCAGTCTTTCTTATGTAGAGGTGAGTCACACTCTCAATTAAATCATTTTAAAAGTTAAAATGTTTTATAAGTCTTGGTGGGTCCACTAAGGCTTTCTAATATAAATAAAACAAATCTAAAATAAAATTATTTTAAATGTAAAACATATATTGGACGAAAAACTCATTTATATTATTTTTTTACATCACTATTGGGTCATTATGATGTCATAAAACACATTATTTATTTAAACGATATTAAAATTTTACCCAAATATTTGACTGTCTCAGAAAATTATAAAAAATTCATCATTGGATAAATTCAACATCTTGATTCCAAAAATAATTTTTATTTTATCTAAATAATTTTATTAATATGTAAATTTTTTACATTTAAAATAAAAACTGACATTTATAAGCAATTCATGGGTTTTGACAATAACAACTTTCAAACATTAATAAAAATTACAATTGTATTCATAAAACTTATACAATCATTTATATTTAATAAATATTAATTTAGTAATAATATTTTATTAAAATATTATTTAATTCAAAAATCCATTAATTCATCAAAATAGATTTCTTAATTGAATATTAACTAAAAATACTTTTGGTTCTTTAAAAACCATTTACAAAGTAACAATAAAATAAATGTATATTATTTATACAAAAATAAAGCACACAGTCACAGTGCTAGGGTCTTGTTACATAACCCCTTATAACACCCGCATAAGATCTAAGGGTAAGGTATGTGATAGTGATATACTCTTAGGGTGTCTTGGAAACCATCGCTTGGGTGGTAATATCTATTAACTTTCACTTCTCATGTAGACGATTCTGTTCAAGTTTAACATGTTGAATCTCAGATTTGGCTTGGTCAAGAGCGAATCCTAGTGATGCCACCTCCTCTCTGAGCCCTGAAAAATGAGCTTCGTATGGAGAAATTCTACTAGATGAGGCCATCGCTCCCTTTTTCTAAGTAAATTGGATTTGTTAAAGCCCTATATTTATACTAATCAAGTGATCACTGTTCAATGGATATATTAGAAATGGTAACAAATCTTAACGGTATTATGAAATCCAAAAACATAAAACCAAGTAAGTGTATATATCTTATATAACCATTTTACATAGTAAGACATTTAATCAGATCAATAGAAATTTTTCTTACTAAAAGATTTGGTCGTTACAGTCTCCCCCCCTTGAGAAATGTTACCCTCAAAATTTTCTTTTCCCACACTAAAACAGATGATGGTAACTTTGCTTCATCACTTCCTCCAATTCCCATGTTACCACATCAAACTTTTGGTTTCACCACAACACCATGACAAGAGGAATTGTCTTATTTCATAGATATTTTTCCCTATGATCTAATATCTTCACCGAATTATCTTTATATGAGCAGTCATTATCCAATGGTAACACCACTGGATTGAGTACATGCAATGGGTTAGGTATGTACTTCCTCAAGAGTGATACATGAAATACATCAAGTACTTGAGATAGGTTCAGTGGGAGTGCTAATCGACAGGCTACTGCTCCAATACAATCAAGGATCTCAAAAGGGCTGATGTACCTTGAACTAAGCTTTCCCTTATTCCTAAATCTCAAAACTCTATTCCATGGTGATATGCAGAGGAATACCATGTCTCTGACATTAAAATCTAGTTCTCATCTATGATTATTTACATAACTCTTTTTTTGACTCTGAGCAGCTTTAATGTTCCACTTGATGGTCTTAAACTTCTCCACCATTTCTTCTACCATTTCTAGACCTAGGGGTTTTCTCTCCGAAACTTCATTCCAACATACTGGTGTTCTGCACCTCTTCCCATAAAGTGCTTCAAAAGGAGCAATTTGGATGCTTGAGTAAAAACTGTTATTGTAATAGAACTCAACCAGAGGAAGAGCATGATCCCATCCTCCTCTAAAGTCCATTGACCATGCTCTCAACATGTCCTCTAGTTTTTGGATAGTCCGCTCAGATTGAACATCAGTTTTAGGATGATAAACCATACTGAATTTAAGCTCATTATTTAGATCATGTTAAAGACTCTTCCGAAACATAGAGGTAAATCTTGGATCTCGATCAGATACAATAGATCATGGTACTCCATGAATCCTTACCACTTCTATGATATATATCTGTTCTAGTTGATCCAATGAGAAATCCTCTTGAATTGTAATGATGTGTGTAGTATTTGTAAGACAATCCACAACAACCCAGATAGCATTGTTTCCTTTTTATGTATTTGGAAGTTTGGTGACAAAGTCCATGGTGATGGTCTCCCATTTCCACATTGGTATGGGTAATGGTTTCATCATACCCATAGACTTCTTCCTCTCAACCTTCACTTGATGACATACTAGGCACTTTGATGTATACTCAGAAATCTCTTTCTTCATGTTATCTCTCTAATAATGATCTTAGAGATCTTGTTAAATATTTGTCTTTCCTGGGTGAATGGAGAAATTCGAACTATGTGCATCACCCAATTTTTTTCTTTAACTCCGGATTTGATAGAACACATTATCTTGACAGAAATCTCACAATTCCTTCTTCATTAACATTGAACTCTATGGATTTTCATTTTCTGATAGTTTCCACTTTATTCTGAATTCCAACATCATCCTTTTGAGCATCCTTTAACCTTTCCAAAAGAGACAGTTGAGAAATAATTTATGAAAGGATTGATGATGTTCCCTTCTTAATGATTCCCAAGTCCATATTCATCAAATTTAAGAAGATTTTATCCTTTTAAATTCTCATCAATGATAGAATCGCTGGGTCCTTTCTAATTAGAGCATCTGCCACCTTGTTTCCTTTCCTAGGGTGGTAATGGATTGAGCAGTCATAGTCTTTGATCAGATCTAACCATCTTCATTGGCCCATGTTTAAATCTTTATGTGTGCATATATACTTGAGGCTTTTGTGATCCGTTCATATTTCACACTTCTCCCCAAAGAGGTAATGTCGCCAAATATTCAAAGAGAAAATTATTACAACCAACTCTAGATCATGTGTTGGATAGTTTTTCTTCATGAACATTCAATTTCCTTGAAGCATAGGCAATGAATTTGTCATTTTTCATTAACACACAACCCATGACCTTCTTTTAAGCATTACTAAATACCTCAAAAATTTCTCCACTTGTGGGTAGTGTGAGCATGGACACAATGATAATATTCCTTTTGAACTCCCTAAATATATATTCACATTAATCACCCTAAGAAAACTTTACCCCTTTTTGAGTTAGCTTGGTAAGAGTGTTGGAAAATTGTGAGAAATTTCTCAAAAATCAATGATAATATCCAGCTAACACTAGGAAGCTACGAATATCCGTTATCAATGTTGGTCTTGACTATCCCTCAATTGCATCTATTTTAGAGGGATCTATAAATATCCCATTACTTGTGTTGATATTACCCAAGAATGAGAGCTCCTTCAACTATAACTCACAATTTATGTACTTTTCATAGATATTCTCCTTTAGAAAGGACTCTAGTACAGTGCTTAGATGCTCCTCATTCTACCCCATGGTTTGGGAGTGTATTAGAATATCTTCTATAAAGACTACCAAAAATTTGTCAAGGTAATATCTAGATAATATACTCATCAAGTATATGAATATTTATGGGGAATTAGTGTGTCCTAAAGTAATTAATATGAATTCATAATGCTCGTATCTTGTACGAAAATCAGTCTTGGGGATATCCTCCTTATTCACCCTTACTTGGTAATATCCCGACTGCAATGTCACGACCCATCCCACGGGGCCTAGACGTGACTACAACAAGCCCGCCTTCTATAGGCTAGTGGTTGGTGACTAGCACCTAAAGGCTTTTCCTGAACAGGGAAGGCATTACCTTAGAGATCAGTACACAGTCAAAAAGGGAAACTGAAGTAAACTACCAAAAAAAGTAAGGTAAAACCATGAGTGTAAAGTACAACCACAAGTACAACTGTAAACTGAAAATAGTGGGCCAGAATACAAGCCCTAGAAACTGAAGGAAAGTAAAAAATAAATCATGTCTTTGCTGGAGCTCTACCCGGAGGGTAGTAGCTATAAGTCTGAAGTCGAAGAAGAGGATCTCGACTGCTCCTACTACACCAAGCTCCACAAAGTCCCTAACCTCCAAAGTCTACCTCTAAGAGTTAGTAGTCTGCACCAGACACATATGTATGGGCGGAGCCCATGAAGGGCTGAGTATAACAACTCAGTAGGGGACCCCCAGACCCCTGAAGGTCTCTTAATAATACTCAATGAAAAACATCACAAGAAATACCACAATGGTAATATCACAAGAATGATCTAAATCATGAAGCAAAAAGCGAAAGAGACAGCTCACTCTAATGGTTTAACTTCAAGGTCACTGGAACAGGGATGAATAGTCACATAGGTAGATCATCATATCCGTAGTAACTCTACTACTGAACTGTATAGGTCACTGTATGTTGACCCGTATTGGTCCCTAGATACTGACCTGTATTGGTCGTTGGTGTTGACCCGTATTGGTCTCTAGATGGTGACTCGTAATGGTCACTAGTGCTGACCCATATTGGTCACTGGTGCTGACCCATATTGTTCACTGGTGATTACTTGTCTTGCTAACTAATAAAGAGGTAGGGATGATTAGTCATACCGCTAGATCATCCCACTATGAATTTTCTGATGCTGATTCGTATTGGTCTCTCTTCTTCTTTATGTCACAACCAGCCATTAGATTCCCACATGAAGCACGCCTGGTCTCCGGAAGACAGTTATCCTCAAGACATTGGTCCTATTTAAACTGGTACAATGTCTCACAAAAATCATACCCAAGGGACCACCCTTTCATAGGGGTCCCAACGCGACAGACGACACATCGATCAGATGCCCGGTCTGTGAGATATGAGAACTTTTGTAAAAAGGGACCAGTTGGATTCAAGTGTGATCAAACCTAGGTCACATGTAAAACTCCATAAAAACTCACTTATAGTATCTATAAAGGACATCCTTGTTACAAGGGTCCTTATTTCACAGACGGTGCGTCGATCAGATGCCCGATCTATTAGTTACACCCCTTTCTGTGAAACATGGGTGTTCACACCTCAGTCCGACCCAGCTCGTTCGACCCTGCCAGAATATGGGAAAGTTTCTAATTCCCAAAAGGGGTCCCAATTACACTAACGACGTGTCAAATAGACACCCGGTTCATCAGTTATGAGCATTTCCTTATTAGGGGGTCGGTTGGGTCTGGGCCCGGTCCGACTTGGTCAGGTCAAACCGACGCAACGGGTCCCAGGGTCTACCTGATCCTGCTCATGTTCGGCCCGTCGGGGTCATCCCAGTTCATTGGGTCTGGCCCATCGGGGTTATCCCGACAGGTTCACGGGCCTAGGCCATAGTTGGCCCGACCCGCCAGGTGGGACTTGGCCCACCCGTGCTGGCCCACTGGGCCGCGGGTCCAGCTCATCCCGCTCGACCAGCCTGCATCTGGCCTAGTCTTTCTGATGGTGGACCGTGTTTGCTAGCTCGCCTCATGGATGCAGGACCGTTCTTTCTGGTATGACGTGGCACGGTGCGGGGTCCACGCTACCCCTCCTACTGTGGCCCATTGGCTGCAGCTGCTACTGTCGGCGGCACCTGCAGGTGAGGCCCATCTCCCATGCGGCTGGCTCAGGCTGACTGCCTCTGGCCGCCGCAGCATGCGACAACACGCCACCTTCCGATAGCCTGCGTTCATTTTCCATGGGCCTCCTCCAGCAACCTCCGGTCACCGCCGGCATGGCACACTGTTAGTTGTTTCTACAGGCCACCAGACGTGCTCCGATGGTCTATTCATAGTGTGTTCTGCGCCTATGGGCCTCCCGAAATGCCGCCACAATTTTGCGGCCCTCAAACACCTTATCTCCACGTTGGTTGTTCCTCCATTATGAACACAATAAGGAGATGTTTAGCGAAGGGTCTGAGCCTTGTTGGTTTTGGCCCGCGCCCTCTGCGTTAGCATTTTAAAGATGTTGAAAAATTGATAATAATCAAAAGGAAGAGTAATCCCCAAATTTTAGATCCCACAACAACCACCCTCATGTTTTTACAAGATGCGGGTCAACCCGTTAGTCAGTCGGTCCACATTCATTATATTTTTCAAGAATGGGAAGAGAGATAACATCAAAACACATAAACCCCTACCTTTTATGACATTCATTGCCGCATGTTCATCCACGAGGATTTTCAGCGTCGATGATGCTTCCCAATTTCAACCTTCAAAATGAGTTCTTCATCATTCGTCGTTCTTCGCTGGGGTGAAAGTGCGTCATAGCTTCACATGAGAATCCTCCAAATCCTTCCTCCTTATTTTTCCAACACATCAAACTATTTATAGAACCACAATGCAGTGTTTCCATAATGACCTGACGTCACGTCATTACATTTTTTCATTTACAAAACAACATTGTTGTTTTGCACCATTAAATTAAATGTTATGTTGTGGAATACGGGTCATCCATGTGTTTCATTAAAGTGCCCCATCTCCGCATCGTCACTACCCTGCAGTGTCACCATCCTCCTCACAACGGAGAGAAAAGAATAAAATAATTCTTTTAAATTCTTTTATTATTTTTCTTAAAAATTCCAAAAATTAACTTTTTCTCTCAGACCTCACCAGCCGATGTTAACTCATTTCTAGGAGAATCACGACATTCCAAATTCAATAGTGCCCTCATATTTTTAATCTGAGCACTGATTCAAAAGATAGAAAATGTTGCTCGTGCGTTTACTGAATGTACCATAAAAAAAGATCAAAAATATTCTTTTCAGGAACACCGGGCCTTGGAATCAAATGCCGTAAATTTTCACAGACTCCTAATAATCACAAATAAATTAAAAAAAATTACATGGAATTTTCAGGTCTTTACATTCTCCCCACCTTGGGGATTTATGTCCCCGAAATCCAAACAAGTCTACACAAACAAAGAGGGGTACTGGGCATGCATATGATCCTCTCACTCCCATGTTCTCTCCTGGAGATTCTAGTACTGCTACAAAACTCATTCCAGAGGTATCGACCACCCATGAAGGATCCAATCATGTCGATCCTCTATCTCCCCTATGTACTTTGTAAAAGTTTCCCCGTCCTCAATCTCCAGCTCGCCATGGTCGATGACGTGAGATGGGTCATGCATGTATTTCCTCAGCTGAGATACGTGGAAGATGTCGTTCACCCACTCCAACTGCCGTGATGGTGCCAAGTGGTATGCCACCTTTCCAATCCTCTAAAGTATCAGGAATGGTCGGATAAACCTCAGTGAGAGTTTGTCACCTTGGCCAAATCTCCATAGTCCCCATCGAGGGGAGACTCACAAGAATATGTGGTCCCACTCCTGGAACTCCAGTGGTCTCCATCGTCTATCAGCATACGACTTCTTTCGGCTCTGTTCAGTCTTCATCTGCTCTCAGATGACCTGCACCTTCTCCTTGGTAGCCTATACCATCTCTGGGCCCAAAATTTATGGCTCTCTTGGATCTTTCTAGTACAAGGGAAATCTACATGGTCATCCATACAATTCCTCAAAGGGGCCATACCGATGGTGGAGTGATAGTTGTTATAGTACATGAACTCCACCAAGGGTTGGTTGTCCTCCCAACTGTGACCAAAATCTAGGAAACATGTGCAAAGCATGTAATACATTGTCTGGATGGTTTGCTCAGTCTAACCATTAGTCTATGGGTGAAAAGTGTGCTCAAGCAAAGATAAGTCCCGAAAGCCTCCTGCAATCCTTTCCACAATCGGGATGTGAAGCTTGCGTCACGGTCTGAAACTGTCGTTGAAGACACCCTATGAAGTCGTACGATCTCCTGAACATAGAGACGTCCCAAGATCTCTGCCAAAACCTTCTCTCAAATAGTAAGTAAGTGGGCCGACTTGCTGAGTCGGTCAATGATAACCCAGATGGTATCGTGCCCTCTGGACGTACGTGGTAACCCCATCATTAATTCCATCTATTTTCCTTCCCACTTCCACTCTGGTATCTCGAGGGGTTGAGTCAAGCCTGCTGGTACCTGGTGCTCATCCTTCACTTTCTCTCAAGTGAAGCATAAAGAAACAAACATTGCCACAACTTTATTCATCCATGGCCACCAGTACTGACGCCGGAGGTCCTGATACATCTTCATCGTGATTGGATGTGCTGCTAAGGGGGATGTATGGGACTCCCTCAGCACCTCCTCTCGTAGCACCACTGGTATAACTATATATCCTCTAGAAAGGGTAGTGTTCTTCCCACCTTCAAAATATCCATTAGGTGTAGGGCCTAAGGATATCTGAGCATGTGTAGTCTTGAATCTACTATCTCGGAGTTGCGCCTCCCTAACTCACTGAAGGAGTGGAGGGGCAACTACCATTTATTGGAGGTAGACTCTCTCATTTCTATCCATGTAGGATATCTGAAGTGAGGCTAGCTACTATGAATCCTCGTTTAATAGCTGCAAAATCGATCTTCGGCTAAGTGAATATGCCACTACATTCCCATTTCCAAGAGTATAGAATATCTCAAAGTCAATGTTTTGGAGGAACTCGAGCCAACGTCGCTATCTTAGATTAATATCCTTCTGTGTGAATATATATCTAAGACTATTTTGGTATGATAAAAAAATTAACCTCTCACCCATCAAGTAGTGTCGCCACATCTTCAGTGCAAAGACTACTACTTCCAACTCCAAGTCTTGGGTCACATAATTCTTATCATGAGGCCTTAGATGTCATGATCCATAAGCAATCACTACTTCATCCTGCATCAGGACACAACTAAGTCTGGTCCCTGATGCATCACAGTAAACCACATAGTCAGTGCCCTCCTCCAGAAACCTAAGGATGGGAGCGTTGGTCAAGCTCTATCACAACTGTTGAAAGATCTGATGGCATGTCTCTGACCCCCAGAAGGGTTTACCCTTCTTCGTCAAGGTATTATTAGGTGTTTCTACTCTGGATAAATCAGGTACAAACTTCTGATAGTACCCTGCTAATCTAAGGAAGCTCTACACCTCAGTAATACTCCTGGGTGTCTCCCAAGCAAGTACTGCCTTGATCTTTCCTGAATCCACTACAAATCTAGCCTCTGAGATGATATTTCCCAAGAAGTGGACCTTCCATATCCATAACTCACACTTCGAGAGCTTCCCATATAACAGGTGCCCACAAAGTGTGTCCAGAAAAATCCTTAAATGTACAATGTGCTCTTACTCGGATGTTGAGTACACTAAGATGTCGTCGATGATGACCACTAAAAACCGGTACAAGAAGGTCTAGAAGATCCTCTCCATGAGACCCATTAACAATGCAGGGGTGCTTGTCATGCCAAACAACATCACTAGGTATTCGTAATTTATGTATCGAAATCTGAAGTCCATCTTCAGGATGTCCTCATCCCGCACATGAAGCTGGTGATAGCCTGTTCTGAGGCCTATCTTCGAGAACCACTTCACTCCTTTCAGCTAGTCGAAGAGATCATTGATCCTTGATAGAGAATAATTGTTCTTCTCGATCACCTGGTTTAGGCACTGGAAGTCCACGCATATCCTCAAACTTTTGTCAGCCTTCTTGGAAAACAACACCAGGGATGCCCATGGAGAAACACTTGGCCTTACGAACCCCTTCCTTGGTAAGTACTCCTACTTTACCCTCAACTCTCAGAGCTCCGCATGGCCATTTGATATGCTGTTGTAGATATATGTGTTGTTCCTGGGTACAAGTCAATAAAGAAGTCTACCTCTCTATGAGGAGGTAGTACTGGGACATCTTCTGGAAAGATGTCTTCATACCCATCCACCACTGCTAGGAACTATGGACTCGACTCATGCACCGTGTCTAAGGTCATGCAAGCCAGCTGATATGTAATCAACTACACCATCCTGAGTGCAAGTACATATCGGGCTGCTCTATTTTTCTTCTCACCCAGAAAGGAAAACTGGCCTCCATATTTGTGAGTACATCACACTATACGTCTCAAGCAGTCAATCTGTGCGTCAACTACTGATAGCCAATCCATGCCTAGAATAACATCGTAGGGATTCAACGCTACTACTAGAAGATCCCATATGAAAATCTCTCCTCCAAGAGTAAGATCACACTATCAGCACCAGTTTCTGACCGCTGAATCTCCTCCTGTAGGAGTATCCAAATGCAAAGGTCGAGCTAAAAGCTATGTCGGAATCTCAGAGTCCCGAAAAAAGTCCATGACAAAGAAATAATGGATAGAACCTATGTTGATAAGAACTCCTGATAAAGTAGATAAGATATATATCGTACCTCATATCATCTCAGGGACGTCCGGATCATGAGCCTCTACTGCCTGTAGCTGGGACTGTCATCATCCACCTTCTCCTTGAGCTCGTGGTGGACCGCCTGGGGCTAGTGGTGGTAGTGTATGGTGACCCAGAACACCTCCTGTTGAACGTCCAACTCCATATCCTCATCCATCCCCTTGATGATTCTCATGATCCTACCGCTGCCTCAGTGGAAACTCCACTATCTTCTGATCATCCACATAGGGAGTCAGACAATCACAAGCTCTGTGACCCTGTCCCTCGTAGGAAAAGTAGATCATGCCCTGCTGGTGGATCCCTCAGCCTCTCGATACTCACACCTCTAACCATGCATCCCTGGGTCACCCCCCATAAGGTCTATCCTACATGGGCTTATGTGTTGTCTGTCTACATCCAGCAGCATATGAATCTAATACTTTTCATCTAGTAGGGGATCTCACTGTTGGTGCTTGCTCGACAAGGAATCTCTCCATCATAAAATCGCTCTCTATCACCCCAGCATGCGTCGGGATGCTGAGAGAAACTATCACAACTTTGATATCTTGTTGGGGACCCTGATCAAAGGTTCATGAAATGATTTAAGGGTCCCATACCATGTCGGTGGAGTATCAGGAGAGGTCAGTAAATCTTTCCGAGTACTGATCCACCGTCTGGCTGCCCTACTATAGATGCAACAGCTCATGAATATGCAAAGTGCATAGTGTCTTTGTCATTATCTCCACCCTGAAAAGGCTCTCAACGTCTGTCCAGGTGTGGGTCATCTCCTCATGCACCTAGAGCATCGAGCTCCACCATCATCCTGCTGATCCCTGAAGAAGGCTAGTGGCCAAGATCGCCATCTACTCAGCGGGTGTCTCTAATAAGAGAAAGACCCACAAAACCGCCTCAATCCAGTCCTCTATTGCCTGAGGGTCCATCACTCCACAAAACCTCAGAGGCCTAAGCCTATAGAACTCATGCAACACAATCAGCTGGCATGCATGATCCACTGTTACATTTTCTACTCAATGGGTGGTGGTGCTTTTGGTACACCACCTGAAGATTACATCACTGTGAGTGGTCCTGGTACTGACGCCTCGTCGCTCGGTGGGCCACTATCATGATCTCCAACTAGAATCCTAGCTAGATATCTTCATGGAGGAGTCCTCTAAGAAATATATGCTCCACAGTCAATAAGTTAAACCTAGTGATATGACTTAAGAAATATCAAGAAAACTTTTCAAATCACTAGAAAATGGTGTTTTCATGTACCAAGTTAGAAAATAGAATTCAGGGTCCTGGTGTATGGATACGTCAGCCGACGCACCAACACTAGACTCCCCAAACTGAAAAATAAACTCAAGACACATTACACCATTTCCTTATTAAAAGTAGACTCTTAGTTCTTCTGGTAGAACTAACTGCCCTCTGATACCACTTTGTCACGACCTATCCCACATGGATTAGACATGGCTACCCCAAGCCCGCCTTCTATAAGCCAGGGGTCGGTGACTAGAACCTGAAGGATTTTCCCAAATAAAGAATACATTACCTTAGAGACCTTTACAAACTAAAAAATGGAAACTGAAGTAAACTACCTACAAAAGTAAGGTACAACCACAAGTACAACTGAAAACTAAAAACAGTGGGCCAGAATACAAGCCCTAGAAATTGAATGAAAGTAAATAGCTGTCACGTCTTCCCTGTAGCTCTACCTAGAGGGTATTAGCTATAAGTATGAAGTTAAAGAAGAATATATCTTCTCTAACCATCACACCAAGCTTCTCAAAGTCCCTAACCTCCAAGTTCTGCCTTGGAATGTCAATAGTCTTCACCAGACACACACGTGTAGGTATATCCCATACACTTGGTGAGTATAATAACTCAGTAGGGGACCCTGAGACCCTCGAAGGACTCTCAGTAATACACAAAGAAAAAAATCATAAGAAACACCACATAAGTAATATTACAGGCGTGATCTAAATCATGAAGCACAAAGAAAAAGAGAAAACTCAATATAATGGTATAACTTTAAGGTTATTGGGATAGGAATGACTAGTTGTACATCCAGATCATCTTATCCCTAGTAACTCTACTAATGACCCATATAGGACACTGTATACTGACCAATATTGGTCGCTAGATGTTGACACATGTTTATCATTGGTGCTGACCCATATTCGTCGCTCGATACTGACTCGTATAGGTCATTGGTGTGACCCGTTTTGGTTGCTGGTGTTGACACTTATTGGTCACTGGTGCTGACCTGACTTGGTCACTGATACAGAGGTAGGGATGATTAGTCATACAACTATATCATCTCACTCTTGATTTTCTGATGCTGACCCATATTGGTATCTCTTATTCTTTATGTGACATCCAGCCATTGGATTCCCACATGAAGCATGCCTAGTCTCCAGAAGACTCTGCTCCTCAAGCCACACGTCTTATTTTTACCTGTACGAAGTCCTGCAAAAAGCATACCCACACCGTTTGTCACGTTGGGACCCCTATGACGGGGAGGTCCCATGGGTATGATTTTTGTGGGACTTTGTACTGGTTGAAATAGGACCGATGGCTTGAGGATCAATGTCTTTTGAAGACCAGGCGTGGTTTGTGTGAGAATCCAGTGGTTGGCTATGACATAAATAAGAAGAGCAACCAATATGGGTCAGCATCAGAAACTCCAGAGAAGGATGATCTAGTTTTATGACTAATCATCCCTACCTCTGTATTAGCGACCAAGACAGGTTACCACCAGCGACCAATATGGGTCAACACCAATGATAAATAAAGGTCAGCACCAGTGACCAATACGGGTTAGCATCTAGTGACCAATATGGGTTAGCATACGGTGACCTATATAGGTCAGTAGTAGTGTTACTATAGATAGGATGATCTGGTTATTCAACTAGTCATCCATATCCCAGTAACCATGAAGTTATACCATTAGAGTTAGTTTTCTCGTTTTCTTTGTGCTTCATGATTTTGACCATGCTTATGATACCACCTTTGTGGTATTTCTTGTGATTTTTTCCTTTGGGGATTTATAAGAGACCTTCGAGGGTCTTGGGGTCCCCTACCGAGTTGTTATACTCACCCCCTCCACGGGCTCCACCCACACATGTGTGTTTGGTACAGACTACTGATGCTTTGATGTAGACTTTGGAGGTTTAGGAATTTTTGGAACTTGGTGTGACAGGAGCAGTCAATATCCTCTTCTTCAACTTTAGGCATACAACTACTACCCTCCATGTAGAGATCCAGGGTAGACGCAGAAACTTTTTAACTTTCCTTCAGTTTCTAGGGATTGTATTCTGGAACACTGTTTTTAGTTTATAGTTGTACTTGTGGTTGTACCATAATTTTGTTGTTAGTTTACTTTAGTTTCCCTTTTTCAATGTGTATAGATCTCTAACTAAATTCCATCCTTGTTTGGGAAAACCTTCAGGTGCTAGTCATCAACCCCTAGCCTCTGGAAGGCGGGATTGGGGTAGTCACGTACGAGCCCCATGGGATGGGTCATGACATGAAAATCCACCATTGAAAGTATTGTGATTCATGTGGATGATCGAACAAACCATCAATTCCTGGAATATGATACTTGTTCTTTATCGTGGTTTTTTGAGCTCATTATAATCAATAGAAAGGTGCATTGAACCATCTTTCTTCTTGAAGAAGAGGACTGATTCACCCCATTATGAAGCACTTGAGTGTATATACCCTTTATCCAGATTCACCAATAGTTGTTTCTTTAACTCCTCAAGCTCCAAAACAGCCATTATATATAGAGTCTTGGATATTGGAAATGCCCCAGGTATAAGATCAATTGAGAATTCAACATCTATTCTAGGAGAAAGACTAGTAAATTTTTTAGAAAACACTTCTGTGAATTCCCTCATAATAAAAATTTCTTCAATGATGGTTGCTTTTGTAGACTCAATCATATGAGCAAGATACGCGTGATCAAAGGGAAGTAATATCCACACTTGATATGATGGTTCAAAATAAGATTAACCCCCCTCCTTGAACTTATACATAATCAGGGGTCGATTAACCATATATAGAGTGATTTCCCTCTCACAGAAATTTATATTGGCTCTATATAAGGAAAGCCAATACATGCCAAGAATTGCATCAAATTCCACCGTAGGGAGTATAAAGAGGTTCTTCGGGTTTTTCAATCCACAAATTTTGACAGGGGGAGTTATATTCATGGGATGAAATGATTTCCCCATTCTCTGTTCTCACCGACATATTTACTTCCACAACTTGTGGTGGTGTTGGGATTGTTCTACTAAACTTTCAGGATATAAAAGAATTCATAGAACTAGAATAAAAAAGTACGTGAAATTTTCTTGAATGAATAAATAGAATACCTATCACTAATTATTTTTAAGGGTTCACTTCTGTGGTAGTGATGGAAAAATCTCACCCTTTTTTCCTTGGAGGTTGTTGGTTTCCTCTAAAAACCTTGTTTAGGGAACTGGTTTGAAAAGTGACCTGGTTATTTGCAGTTGAAGAAAAGAAATACGTGTTGAGGGTATAATGGAGCATTTTAATCCTCTATCACAACTTTTGGTTCTTCTTGTCGGTAGTTAATGACCAGGTTCCTTTATCTTCCAATCCTAAATCATTTCCTCATCCCCTTCAGGCAATTTCTGGGTTGCTTCTTTTTTCACCTTTAACAAGTGGGGTGATGAATTTTCGTAGCACCGTTGGATTTATCCATCAGACCGCCAACATTAAATTACACCTTACTCTTCTCATCCCTAAGGTACCCCTAGGATTCATCGATCTCTATTTCAACTTTGAGGGCACATCAGACAATTTAATCATAGATCTCGAAGTCACGGATCTCTAGGGATTTCTGTAGGCTAGGTTTTATCCCACTAAAAAAGTAGTCAAACATTCATTCATGGGTAACGATAATGCCGGATGTGTGTCGTGCTAGCCTAGGAAAGTTTTCCACTAACTATTCGATGGGTTCATCACCTTTTTGGCTTGAGTTCAATGAAGTCCCTTTCCATCTTAAGTCAGAGGGTGCGAGGAAAATATTTTTCAAAAAACATTTTCCAAAACTCCATCCATTACAATGCCTTAATCTCCTCCTCTGGACTCATATTTTTGATCAATTTCAACCATTGATCAACTTAACCTTCCATACGATTAGTAGCCATAAGAACCTTCTCTTCTTCAGAACATTAAAATAATGGAGATGATCTTTTCAAAGGAGTTGATCCACTATTCAGTGATTGAGGGATTATATGATTCATTAAAAGTAGGAGTCCTTTGTCATATGAATATATAAATTGAGACCTTTTATTTCTTAGGGGGGGGGGGGTTGAACGTTCTTATTGACCCATGTTTTTATTCAAAACATGAGTTAACTGAGAGAGTATCATGTCAAAGTTCGTGATTCCTGCTCCCATAGGATTGGAAATCTCATTAGAACAGTCATCACATTGATCTTCGCATCAGTTGTTAGCTTGAGTCTTCCTATTACCATTCATTGTATGGAATAAAAGCAAAGTTAGGGGTAACACATAAAGGGTAATCCAAATACAAAAAATTAATGACTTATAAATTATTTTTATTTTCTTAACTTTTGAATTTATAGGCTTTAATATATGTTATACATGATCTACTTCCCAACATATATTCTTAGGGGAATTTTTTTAATTAACTTTATAACGGTTCATAATAAGCTTATGAATTTACCAAAGAATATCCCCCAGGAGTTCCATAACCAAGAGTGTGACAAGGCCTATTGTCGTTCACCAGTTCCTGTTTGAGTCTAGCTCAAAGCGATGTTTTCGGGTTTTACCCCTAGATACATCTGTGCCAGAGCCGCTTCTACCTGCTCGTATCCAGACATAGATTAATTTTCATGAAAAATGACCTACTCAATACTCACCAAAATTTAGGGATGTTTTTATTATACATAGTCTTATCCCTAAGGCTTTCACTAAGGTTTTCTAATACTAATCTCAAAAATAACTAAACCTATCCTCTGATACCAACTATGACAACCCTGATATTTATTACACACTTAAAGATGATTTATTACATAAAAACATCACTAGATACAACATATTAGATCAATAGGTCTAGTTTATTTGGGGATTAGGAACATTACATAACAATTTAAAACCAGAAATACACATCTTTATTGAAAAATTATTTTACATGACCACACACATTCCTTCGTACTTAGCATTGCATGAGATAACCTGAGGTCATGCATAAAAAAGGGTGACATATAAAGTGAAATAAGGGAGTAAACATGGAATAACATTAAGAATATAGTACATGTTAGGAAATAGGAATATCAATGGAGTATAAGAGAAGCATGAACATAAATTCATGCTATAACATGATTATTATAACATGGAAATGTGGAAACAACATTTAACATGATATTAGCATGATCAAAGGCCCATTTCAAATAGAAAATGAGTAAACCCTCATTTAAATTGAATTATCATGAGTAAAACCTCATTGAAATTGATGTATCATGATACTATTCTTTACCCAATTCACTAGAGCCTTATCAGGACACACCCTTCTAAATATTTTCATTTCATGCATAAGTGTGCCAGAGGGATCATATAACATAGATTTATTAAAAATAATCATTTATTCCTTGATAATGGAATGTGGAATTCATACATGAAACTCTATCATCAATAAGTGAATGTGCATAAAGGTGAATACCCTTGATAGATAAATGGTCATGGTATTCACTACACAATGACTTTGGCTTGGAAAATCGTGGTGCTATTTCGCCAGCATAATGACGTGACATATGAATTCGTAAAAATAGATGATGAGAGAGAAAGGGGTGTCTAATCCTATGTACATGAAATGAACAGTAATTAGGACATATATTTTCATGTACCAATATATGCAATGGAATTTACATTTATAATACAAAATAATTTCTAGAATGTAAATGAGAAGGAAGAAATTCCTTACGGAATTTCGGCATGGTAACAGGTGTACATGAAAGGAATTTATGAGAGAGAAAGAGGTATATCATCATTCAAAAATAAGGAGGGAAGTATGGGGGTGGTGATAAATTATAACCCAAAATTTTTAATTGATTTTTTTATAACAACATAATGAAATTTGGACAAAAATGAGAGAAGAAATCCATTACTTGGATGTGTGGTCCCTAAGACTATGGAGGGGCTTTTGAGAGGATTTTTCTGATCTTGGGGAGCCTTGGGAGGATTTTTGAGAGAGGTGGGCTGGGTAGGTATGTGATACAAGGGTTTTGAGTCATGAAAAGTGAGATATTGGGTGGGTTTATATTGGAAAAGAGGGGGAATTATTTATTATTTAGGTTTTGGATAACACACATTAAACTAATCAAAACCACAAACCAACCCTTGTTATTTACCCATGGGATTTTCCAAAGGGGAGTGGAATAAATTATTTTATAAGTCCAATATCTGAAATTATTAAAATATTAGGCTTGCTTATGTGGAGGTGTGTCATTCTCTCAAGGAAATCATTTTAAAAGTTTAAATGTTTTATAAGTCTTGGAGGGTCCACTAAGGCTTTGTAAAATAAATAAAACAAACCTAAAATCACATTATTTTAAAGGTAAAACATATATTTTCTGAAAAAACCATTTATATTATTTTATCACATCACCATTGGGTCATTATGAGGTTATAAAATTCGTTATATACGAAAACACTAGTTAATTTTTACCCAAAAATTTGACTGTCTTAGAAAATTATGAAAAATTCAGTGTTGGATAACTTCGAATTTCTGATTCCAAAAATAATATTCATTTTATCTGAATAATTTTCTAAATATGTTAAATTTTTCATTTAAAATAAATACCGATATTTATTGGAAATTAATTGGTTTTGAAAAAAAAACTTTCAAACCTTAAAAAAAATTACAATTGTATTCACAAAAATTACACGATCATTTATATTTAATGAAAATTAATTCAGTAATAATATTTTATTAAAATAATATTTAATTAAAAATCCATTAATTCATCATAATATATTTATTAATTTTATATTAAATAAAAATACTATTTGTGCCATAAAAAACATTTACAAAGTAACAATTAAATAAATTTATATTATTTATAAAATAATAAAGTACACAATCATGGTTCTAGGGTCTTGTAACCTAACCCCTTATAACATATTCATAAGACCTAAGGGTAAGGTAGGCAATGGTGACAGACTCTCAGGGTGGCTCAGATAACATTGCTCAGGGGGTAATCTCGATTAACATCCACTTCCCCCATTGGAGATTCCATTCAAGCTTAAAATGTTGAAGTTCATCTTGGGATTGGTAAAGATAGAATCCTAGTGACTCCAACTCCTTTCCGAGATCCGAAAAAAGGGCTTTAAATGAAGAAATTCTACAAGATGAGACCATCACTTTCCTTGTCTGAGTAAATCGAATTTGTTAAAGCCCTATATTTATGCTAATCATGTGATCACTGTTCAACAACTATATTATAAATGGTAATAATTCTTAATGGTATTTTGAAATCCAAAAAAAAATAAAACCAATGAAGTTCATATGTCTTATATAACCATTTTACATAGTAAGAAATTTAATCAGATTAATAGGAATTTTCATTAATAAAATATTGGGTCGTTATAGGTTTGACTTATTAGTGTTTGGTATACATACACCAAACATGGTTTAATTGTATCAAAAATGTAAAACATTATATAAATAAAATATAAATTAATTATATATGTATTTATTTTATTCCATAAAATTTAGTTATAGGAAATGAAATACACCATTCATGGAGACGGTAGGTCATACATACACGTGAATATTGTTTGCATTTTCATATCGTATGGAAAGAAATAAAATTAAATGATATATGTTTATATATTTTCTTCACAGTTTAATTTTTATATCATATATATCACATATGTTTCTTAATCCAATCCATAATACATTCCATTTAAAGCGTGATGGAATCACATTACTCTGTGATACGGTAGTGAACTGTGCACACGAACAACATTATTATATTCCCAAAAAAGGAGAGTATGAATGTATGTGTGATATAAAATTCCATAATCATAATAAAATCATAAATATAATATATAAAATATAAATCCTTCTTTATGAACATCCTTGAGATGTTTTATTGGAAAAAAATGACATCAGTTTGTGAGACGGTTGTCTTCCGTACACACAAAGGGTGATTTCGTAACCCTTTTGACAGTAATGTGTGTATTCAATCATTACCAAAACATAAAAAATATAATTATTTGTAATAAAATGGGGAAATAATATAATTAATGTATAATAATAAATTAAGGAGGTAGAGAAATAAATAAAATAAATATGATCATTGCATAACATTACCTCATATTTAGGCATCCACCATAGGTATGACAAAAATTGTTCCTATGATGTATTTATACCAAAAATAATACTTTTAAAATTTGGGATGGGAATTTGGAAAGATATTTTGGAAGGGTTTGGTCAATCCAAATTTTGGAAGAGGTGTGAAGTGGGGGGGGAGTGACTTCCCATTTATAATTATGGAGGAGTGGAATTATTGTAAATACTAGAAATTATCCACTATTAGGAGGTTTCTCATAGATCATGTGCCTCCAAAATAGATAAATAATATATGGTATAGTTTTTTTGGTCAATAAACATCTATACCACACAAAAATAAATACATTTTTGTCATGTTTTTCTTTAATCTTTATGCTTACTCAATTATACCCTTTTATTGTTTACCACTTTAACTTTTATCTTTATATTTAACATGGTAATTAATCCATTAATAATAAAATTTTAATGAGATATATTTTTTAATTTATTCCAAGTTATTATATATATAAAATAAAATTTATAAAATTAAAATAAACCGTTTATTTAAAATTAATTTCATTATAAACATATATAATTTGTCAAAACCTCTTTTAACCATAATCATAGTATTTAATTCTAACAATTTCACTAATAATTATGGTAAAAAATTAAGTTTCCCTTATTAGATAATATTATTTTTTATGATTCTAAATATGAACTCAAAATTTTCAAATTAAACTCACATATGTGGAATAATTTATATTAAAATTAATATCACATATGTGTGGAGAAATTGGGTTTTTAAAGAGAAAATGTTCAAAAGTTTAAAAAGTTTTTATATACATTTTGAACATTAAATTGTTTCTAATAACCTAAATTTGACTAATAGAGGTAAAAATAAACAAATTATACATTAAAACTAATTGAAAATATAATTTAACTTTTTAAATAGCTTATATGACATGAAATTTTTCAATTTAAATTCAATATTTTTCACTGTTCGTCAAAAAATGAAACCTTTCAAAAAAATATAAAAATTAACCCTAATCTAATTTTTATACTATTGTTTCAAAAATTATGTTTATTTTATAAAATTTATAATCCAAAATTAGAAATAAAATTAAAATATGTTCTTAATAAAAGATGATAAACATGTCTTTATAAGAAATCAAGTTTTTAAACATAAAATTGGATTTATTCAAATTTAATTTCTAGAAAAGATATATTATTAATGTAAAATAGTTTATTGAATATATATACCATATGAATTTCATTAAAATATTTCATCAAAATGTATTTGGTTAATTTATTTATTTAAAACACACTTTTTTCAATATAAATAGTTATTCATTGAAATATTTCCTTTTATTTTCAAAAGGGTGTTATATTAATTTATAATTAATTAGTCACCAATGAATTCATTTTATATACATGTGTAAACCATATTTTCATAATTTATCTAATCATATTCATAACCACCATTGCAATGGATGGGTGACAATAACCATATTAAATAATATTATTATAATAATATCTCAGGATTCATTTAAACACAGTATTGCATGTAAATAATGTTATGCTAGGTGTTTCATGTAAGGAAAGACAAGCTTAGTGTTGCATGTAATGAAAAATGTTGAAAAGATTAAATTATTTTTAAAAACTATATATCCTGAAATCTCAAGGTGTTACATGTAAAAAATATCATCCCCTTATCATAGAATCCTTTTTTGGTTAGAAATCCTTTCCAGAAATACTTTAGGTAAAATACTAAAGAGGTGGTTTGAGTAGAGGTAAAATTCCAATCTGTGAGTTTTTGTTTTATTTATTCCTCCAACTCCTTCAAATATTCATAAGTTATTATTTAATAATATCCCCAATATCTTCCATATACTAATATTTTATTATTTTATGTACAATAACTATATCCATCTCTAATTTCTTTAAATGGGAAACAATTATTTCACTGATGTGTATGGTCTACTAAGGCCTCACGATCTGTTGTGACATGTTTTCAATCAAAACCACTCATAGTTAAGAATGATGATGTATTTAAAATATGTATATATAAATGATATTTTTTTTCATATTTATACCTCTAGAGTCGTCATATAATATATACCATTTCACATTCCATTCCACATGGGATATGATAACATCTATCTTTTGAACGGTGGAGAACAACCTCATGAAGCGATGTGATACGTTTTTCACTAACACTACACATAGAAGATAATAAGGATAAATATAATGAATAAATGTGTTATAAATGATATATTTATATATTAATTACATGTTTATATTTTTAAAAATATTATATATATCATTTTCATTCATACTTTTCCACTCACCGAAAGATGATAATGTCGTTCGTGTACATGTGGACTTCCACCTTCACAAAGTGATGTGACTCTCTATTATCATCACTACACCACAATGATTGTTTGTATATGTATATTTAAAAAAATAATAAGATATTATGATCGTTATTTAAAGATAAAATACCGCATAACTCATTTCTATAATAATCAATGAAAAATGGAAATGTTACTCATGAGAATGTACGACCTACCAGCTCTATGATCGTAACATAATTAATTTATCAAAACTAAATTTCCTGAATTGTCTTAAATTTAAAATTGATGAATAAATATGAAAATTATTTTATGAATATTATTCTATAGATGATGAACTATATAATATGTAGAATAATTGGAACATTCGTGACAAAGTGTGAATGAGAAAACAAGGAAATTAACACATGAAACAATGAAAATAATGAAATGTTATTAATGAATGAGCGATACAATATTATAAAAGGATCATATATGTTTTTATAAATATTAATATTTTTCATGTGTACATTAATAAAATGTTAAAAAACACATTACAGGAGGTAAAATAATGTTTAATCAAAAGTAAGCATATGATTTGGGACATTATCTCGATTTCTCTTCATTGAGGGTTATTTTAATGTTATGCACCTAATTTATTTTATATTGTGTATATAATTACCCTTTGAAAAGAAATATCCTGATTCATTAATAATTTATTTTATTTTATGTTTTCAATATAATTATTTCAACAAAGGGTTTTGAACATAAAATTACCAAGTGGTAAAAATTATTGTACAATCTCACTTCATTTTGTGATTGTTACGTTTCTCTTCAAACAATTAGTTTCTTATGTTCATAATTCATTTTGAATTAAATATATAATAAATATTTATATTCTTTTTTGAAGGATATTATTATTGACTAAATCATATACCAATTATATATATAGTTTCTACTTTGATGGTTATTACATCAACTTGGGAAATATTGATAAATCTATATCATTTACTCAATACAGATATTTCATGACAAGGAATATTGATTCATGAATTAAATTTATCATTATAAATGAGAGGAATGATTTGAACCTATAGTTATGGGTGAGGCACATAATTATATAACCCCTCGATGCATCGATTTGTCTTATGATACAAATCCATTGGCCAAATTAAACCGGGTTCTACTTTTAGTTTTAAACATTATCAAGGAAGCTCTTAATAGTATTAGTTTTCATGATTCCTAAGATCATAAAATCTATTAATTAAGTATTACATTCTTTTTTAATTTATTTATTTTTTACATGAGATTCTTACAATTATATTATATATGGATGTAATTCATTCTCAATTTATTTATTAAATTTAAGGTGTTTTAGTTATTTACCTTTACATATTTATTTTTCCTTATCTTATTATCCATAATATTTTGATAATGATGTTATTTATTGATGCATTTAATTATCAGTTTATTGATTAAATGGATTTTTTTTATTTATTTACCTTGAAATATTTATGATGTCATATCTTATCATGATATTCAAGTTTTTTAAATGGAATTTTTGTTTATTTGTTTAACTTTCCATATTTATTATTCTTATTGGTTATTATTACCACCCACTATATGTAAAACATAATTTGAATTAGTTCTCACCCAAATTTTTTCCCCTTTCATAGGAATCCAAGAAGTTTACAATGAATGATATGAAAGGATATTCTAGAAGAAATAATGATTGTCTTGAAAAATAAAACAATATTATAAATTGTGTTTTAAAATGAAATTAAAGACTCAAGTATGTGTCTAGTTACCAAAAATAATAAAATATATTGTCCTTCAGGATGTGATTAATTTTATCTTATGTAATTTTAATAAAGTCTACATTGTATCTAGGTTACTGGAGTCAGGGCCATTACGTCACCTCTCACGTATCACTGTCTTTATCATCGGTATGATAATATTCGATACTTATAAAAAGTTTGAGATGGTTCACCTATAGCCCCTTACAATTTCATGAACACCTCTCCCCAAATATTATATAATGAGGGGAGATAGATAATGATCTTTGAGTCCCACCTCAACTAGGGCCCTGGTAGGAGACTAGCACTGAGGGTATAAAAAACATATATTATGGGAGGCATTACACTATATATTGAAAATATGATCTAGCGATATAACAAAAAAACCAAAAAAATAATTCATATAATATAATGGTAGACAATATTCCACCATAAATTTTTGAATATGATAACCCAATACAAATAAATTCTCTAATGTTATGTTCAAACAGAAAAGTCCCTCGACAATGAATGAATAATATCTATAACCCAAGCTAGAAATGTCCTGATCAGTTCACAATTTCCTTCTAGAAACTAGAAATATATTTTATATATTTAGGGTGATTATAACTAATATACTCTATATAAATATCCAAGGTCTCAAGTGCATATATGAAATGATCATGCTAATGTGTCAGTGAACAAACATGTGAACCAACAAGAACCAATATAGTTCATCTAACCAAACCAAGATTCACTATGTAAGAATCACTAAACAATTCATCTAGTATAATAATATAGCCTCAAGATCATAAAAAAATAAAGGCACCCCACAACCTCTTCCGAAATTATTTACAACTCTCAAGCCCCAACATTGAACGTCATGTTCTCCCATAACATCTATACATATCACATAAAATATTAAGAGAATACACCCGAGATATCAATGATGATGGTCAGTATGAATCTGTACCTACTCCACTCTTACATGGTTTAGTATATCATGCTATCATCAGGAAAAATTTCATCACATCTCACCCACAGACACCTTGTCCACCCATCACATCACACCTCATTATATAAATAGGGAAATAGGGTATGAAGAACATAAAGGACATAAACCTCATGGACTCCTCCTACTATTCATTCACTCCACTATGTATCACATCACATTACTATATCATTGTCCCATAGCTCACCAGAAGAAGCTCTGGCTGTCACATTCCATCTCCCCTAAAGACACTCGGGAAATAATTACTACTGATGGAAGAGTGGGGAAGAGGGGGTAGCTATCCATCAGTATCACCACCATCCAGGATGTTGGGGAAAAAACCCAGAACCAATAACCATAGAGAATTAGTTAGGTTGTCCAACTTTGGAGGGTTGGGTATAGAAATACAATAAAATACAAGCTATATAGATTAGACACAATACCCAACCCATGGGTTCACATCAAATAAACTAGAATATATTTGACCACACCCACTTCACTACACTTCAACCCTCACAACTATTACCACCAATATATGAAGCACACCACACAATAACATGACAAATCCATACACATATTCCCACTTTCCTGTACTGGTTCACCATTTTATAAATATATCAATTTTTCATTATAGTTCATTTATTATTATACTTCATTCATATCTAAAAATATCATTCTTTTTCACTTATAAACCCATTTATTTATTTATTTCCTTCAACATAAATATTTATTCCACTACTACTTAGGCGACTAATATAATTGTGGAACACAGTGATTGTTCCAACTCATAGAAACATAGCCACAACACCCAACATCCACAATCATTGTCATGATACATCGCCCTTTACAACTCACCATAATAACCAATCATCACATTTCCAAACAAAATCTCACAACAAAAGTGGAAAAACACAACCACATAAAAAACCAAAATCAAGATACACTACATTAGGGATCATTAAAAACACAGCCCAAATGTACATAAAACCCATGAAACATCACCAATGTTGTTCTATTTTTTCAAAACGAAACAGAAATAAGGGGTTATGGGAAAGAACCCACCACCAATCTCCAAAACACTAACACTGGTACCCAAGAATTGATGCGGGGGTATAGGGGATATGGGATCCTCTAGAGTGCCTTAGGTTCACATGAGAGAAGAGAGGAATAATGGTCAAATGAGAGGATTTGGCTATACAAAAAACAAAATAAATAGGGTGTAACTAACCTAACTTATGACATAAACTACATGTTTCTGTTATGAATTCTATAGTCCTCATAAATTATTCGATGAAATCAATTTTAAGCTGCAAAATATTCAAAAACCCAATATCTTTTGAACAAATGGTATGTCGAACTATAATTATCTTACACCTTATAATACTATTTTATGGTGTAAAAAGAGTTTTCACACCTTTCACATGCCTCACATAACCCATAAAACAGCTATCCTTACAAGAAATAATAACTAACTTGTGACATAAATCCACCTTTTACACCATAAAACAACTTTTTTGTGTATAAATGCAGTCTGGAATCCAATGAAACCTCTCATGACTCCTCTAAAAACTATCTAACCACAAAACTAGAAACATAATGGGTTAGAAAGCAACGTATAATTAAATTATACACCTCACAAATGATTATTTTCCTTGAAAATAAAAATCAATCCAATTGAAAACAATGGGATCGAACAACCACCAGATGAGATACCTATCGAGGATATTAGTAAACATCAACACAACCACAGGGAAATCAATCCAAACCAAAAATAACAAAAAGTATCTAGTAGAACCACATAACCACCTCTCAAGTTATCATAACAACACATTATCTGGTATCATCTACAATACAACACATTTATACATAACCACATCACTACTTGGACATGTCATCCTCTACACACCCCAAATGACAAACATCCAAAACCATTACAAGAACATGACCAAGAACCCAATTCATGGAATTACATAATATATGTTAAGATATTTTCTTCTTTTGTAAGCAAGGACTCTCCGAATTTTTTTAATCATTTCAGTGTATAACATTGATTATTAACAATCAGGTTTCTCCCATTTAAAATCTTTTATGCATTATCAGATAACACACAATACACATGGAAGAAAATAAAAATTACTTCAAAAACTAAAATATTAAATTATCACATCATCTTGGGAAAAACCCCATATGTAAAATAAAACCTCAAAACATCTCTGAATACTAAGAGCACATCTATATCTCTCACTCTTATGTAATCTTCTCTAAGACACCATTTTTTTGACAGAAAAACTAAGTGAATGGTTCTCTGATTAATTACCTTCTATTGATGATCCTAGATCTCTACAAGTTATTCCATGAACATCGCCTCTTCCTTGATATCATACTATCCCTAGTCAATAATGTGGGATTCCTCATAAAGACACCTATGAACTTGAGACACATGGAAGATGTCATAGATCCTCTCCATCATCGTTAGAAATTCTGATTGATGAGCCACCTCTCCAACTCACCCCAACACCTCAAAGGTCACATAAAATGAGAGAAGAAGATTACATCTAATATGTAACTATAACTACCCTTCTATCTGACTATGGAAAGTAGTGGTAAGGCAACACTAAGATCCAAAAGCATGATACAATCCCCTATAGAACCCTAAGATAAAATGAGTATTATGATAAGATATAATTGTCCATGGTACCCCATGAATCCTAACCTCATCATCCAAATATCTCATCACCAAAGAATCCATGAAACATGATTCATAGATCACTATAAAATTAGTCAAATTCATTATTTGGTCCACTATGACCCAAATAACATCACAATAACCCAGAGAATAGGGTAACCTGATGAAACATTCCATCGATATTTATTCCAATTTACAATATGTAAAATCCAAGGTATGTAACAAACCACAAAGCACAAAGTTTTCTAATTTAACCTGATAAAATAAATAAATACATTACAACAAAATCTTCCACCAACTACTTCATCCTAGGCCCAATTGATGCCTCAAAAACATTTATACATCTTATTCAAACAAGGATACACTTCTAATGGTGAACAATGAAAACCATGGGGAACACCCTTACAAATTTCCTTAGTAAAAATAACATCCCTTGGAACAAAATTTAGTTCAAACTGTCCTATAAGCAATCCTCTAGAGCATCACCATGGACTACATGGTCACACACCACCATTGCCTCTGATTATCCCCACTAAGAGTCCCCCACATTTCAAGTCATGGATAAATCAACATTAATTTAAGAAAGACAACCTTAACCACTAATGCCCCAAAACAATAGTGAATAACTGTAAGCTCTTCCATTCCAATCCAGAAATTTACATACTAAAAAACATTATTTCCTTGAGATTTCTGACTAAACACATTAGCCACAACATTCCCCTTTCTCAGGGTGTAGATGATCTTAAAATAATAAACCTAGAGAAACTCTATCCACCTCTACTATTGGAGGATGAAATCACTCTAACAAGAGATGTATTTCAGGCTCTTATAGTTCATGAAAATATCAATGCACTCAATGAAAAGGTAATTACACAACAATCAGAGTGCAAACACATCTGCCAAAAGATTTATATCAACAGATGAATGGTAATTATCATTAGGAAGTAACATCCTACACCCATAATAGAACACTTCACACTATTGTATCAGTATTCATGACAATCCTATATGGTATGGATCACTAAAAACCTCAAACA
This sequence comes from Viscum album, assembly GCA_963277665.1. NCBI lineage: Eukaryota > Viridiplantae > Streptophyta > Magnoliopsida > Santalales > Viscaceae > Viscum > Viscum album. Next base: position 1,057,676,117 of record OY728120.1, on the reverse strand, counting down.
TCACACCATCCTCAGGAATCTGAAGCATTGGGGGAATAGTAATCTTCTCCTTTTGGTAACTAAATAAAGAATGAAACAAATTAGTCCAAAAATATTCAATCCTTTCTAGTAAAATATATCAAATGGTATGTATCCCAAGATAAATGAAACAAAAACATCTAATAATAAAAATCAGGATAAAAAAATGGAATCCTCTACCACGTTCTTGGGTGATGCACATGAAAAAACTACCTTGATCATTGATGGGTCTTTGACCACACACTACTGATATACAACATTTCCAAGTAAACACACCCATTGAGTCCATTACTCACACTTGGAAAACTTCCCATAGAGCTATTGGTGTCAAAGGACATACAAAAAACTCTAATATTCTCATCATGACCCGCCTCTAACAATGATTATATAAAGATATAATCGATGAAAATCATGAAAACACAGTCCCAAAAATCATGGAATTTTGAGTGCATGAGCCCTATGAGCACAACTGGTTCATTGTTGATATCATACGTCGTGAAAAAAATCTAAAGTTTCCCATACATACACCTAAAGTTAGTCCCCATGATATCCCCATATTTCATAATATTCTTGTGACAACCCGAACAAATATTAAACATCAAAAACAAACTTGATCACCTTATGCGGGAAAACATATTTTCAATTATATGAAGAGAGTTATTATTCTTGAATATTATATAATTCATCCTATGATAGTCTAAAAAAACATCATACCACCTTCCTATTTCCTAGAGAACAATTGTAGATCACACAAAGGAGACACACATGGTTAGATGAAACCCATATTTATCAGATTAACCCCATATATCCTCAACATATGAAACTCTATAGGTTTTATTTGATAAGGACCCATTGAAATCGGAGGCGCACCCGGATGAAACTCTATCATAAAAATTAAATCACATTGAGGGGGTAGTGACATAAATTCATCCAAGAAAACATCTAGGAACTCTTACAAAACCCCAGGAATATATTCCTCATGATATTATACTAATAGATTTTTCATCTGAGAGAAAAGAGTTCCCACATGTCTAGCACCCATATGATAACTTTGTTGACTAATTAATGACACTTGATGTCCCTCTACATCTAAAAAAACACTCCTCCAAAAATATTTGATGACTAAATGCATAAAATAATAAAAATACCTACCAATGATAACATCTTATGGTTGTAAATACAAAAATATAAAATATACGATTATCTTGTGCATCCCCATCACAAGTATACACCTCTGGAAGGTATCAAAAAATTAATCTTAACCTTGAATTGGTATAGATAACACATGTGGTACATAAATTGTTTCCAAATATAGTCTCAATGTATTTAAAATAGTGGGAGGATAAAATGTGTGTGGACCACATGAATAGAATAATGTTTAGGAAATAGTATATGATATACATATAGTACATTGATAAACTCATGTATCTGTTAGTGCTTCCACCTATAACACATGCATCTAACCACACTATGATCCTCCTACTCTCAATTTATGGCCTCCACAACCATGAGTTTTATTAGGTCCAAATGGGTGTGAACCACAAAAATGTTATCCTATACAAACACTATCTTCCCTTAGCTGTTGTAAAAATTTTGGAAGTCCCTACAACATGAATTTAATCAAACGAAACTACTGCTATTGCCAAAATGGGCCTTGAACGCCCACAAGATACGTTCCTACATTGGCAGTTAGACACCGATATGAGAATTTTACATTCCCCAAACTGAAATTGCATGAGAAAGGGAATAATTTTGTTAGTTCTCATAGTCCAACATCCTCAGAATAAAATAAAGAGGCTTGTCATGGTCAGTTCCCCACTGGTCGGAACCCTAACTGCCTGGGCACCTATATCCCACTATGATAACCTCAAACTACCAAAAAAGAACAATCTTGAGAATAAAATCCAATATATAACGTATAATCTATAGTATCCAACTTTTTCTACACCTCTATATACATTAGGAGCATAAATGGTGTGACCACACATATGATCAATAAGTGAATATCCTCTGGGAAACATTGTGATCTGGCCACCTCATCTAGAAAAAAATCTAGAACAAAGTTCAAGAGGCCCTAAAACATTATCCAAATACTTCACACACTCAATATCCCCTAATAATGGTATATTAACTCTGGAATCTGTGGTACCCTCATCATAATTTACTGAAATCATGAGTAGATCTCCTTAATATTGTCTATACACAACACATCTTCCTCTATAAAGTCACCAAAGTACAAATTACACTATGGACTCATATCTCCCTACATCTGACTAACTTCCAACAACTCCCTTAACTCAAATCATGCTAATATTAGACCTAAATTGATATCAATATACTCAAAACAATGCTCCCTAAACATATCAGATATGATCCAATCATACTATCCCAAACACTACATCTAAAAGTCACGTAAGGCCCTCTATTATGAATCCTCCTCCTCTAATGGTCAATCCTACAGTGAACAATCAAAACAACCTTTTTCTTCCCAATATAATAATCCACTCATGGATGAAAAACAAGATCCATTCCTAAAATATAGAATAACATTCTATGTCCAGTATCATCGAATATTATCACAATTTTATTTAATTGTTTAATTTTAATTTCCCATAAACACCAAATTTATACATGAGGAAAACCAAACATTATACATGTACATATCTATGGTCTCCATCTTGAAAATAGTCCCACCTCACATCGTTGTTCAATAAGCTCCCAATAAGTGTACTAGATCATGAGGTGGATAAAATCACATGTCCTAGCCAGTCTCCTTGGTCCATGTCAAGCACCAAGGTCATCTAACATTTCTCCCTAAAAACCTATGAAATCCTTACAATGGAAAGCACCAAAGTCCATCGTATCTCTCATCCCTCATCCTATTATAGCACATTGTCATGAAACCCTCCTTCCATAGATACTATAATGAGGGGAGAGAGGTAATTACTCTTTGAGTCACGCCTCTAGTAGTCCTCAATTTGGAGACTAACATAGAGGGTATAATAATCTCACAGTAAGGGAGGCATTACCCACTATAATAAAAATATTTGGAGATATAATAATAAACCACCAAACTATTACAAAAGATTATTATGTGGAATCATCAAAACCAGTCCACAACAAAAAAACAACATAAACTAATAAAAATAAAGTCTCTAATATAATGAACTAAAACACAATTCCTATATTAGTGACATAACAATATCTCTAATCCATACTAATATTGTCCAACTAAATCCCCAGACTCCTCCTGGAAATCTAGAAAACTATTTATATACATAGGGTGATCATATAGTTATTCTCATTAGAAATCGTTGAAAAATCAAGTGAATAGTTGAAAATCTAATTCTAATGATCAAGTGAATAAAAAATAGAACCCAAAAGCACCTATACATGTCATATAACCAATCCCAGCCTCACCATAGGTCACAATCCAAATCATGCATCCAATATAATAATATATCCTTGAGATCATAATAATGAAAAGAACCTCACTAATACTACCTCACTGATTTTATGCTCTCACATACAAATGTCAAACATCTTATACTCTAAAACCTTATGAATGTAATACATCAGATCACATCAAATCTCACCTCTCCCAAAAACACCTAGGATAACTTTGATGTTGGTTAAGAGACATCCCATCCTACCCCACCCTCACAAGGTCTAGAATATCACGTTGTCTTTAGTAAGCATCTGATCACTTCTCGCCCGCAGAAACCTAATCAAAAAATTACATCTCACCTCATAAAATAAATAGGACATAAAAGTTTACTAAATGTGAGGGACATAAACCTTGTGACATCCAACAAACATGCATGCCCCCACCACACATTAGATTGATTCACTTCCTAATCACAACACATCACTCGAAACGAAACCTAGGCCCTCACATGAAATTTCTCCCAAAGACACAAGAGCAGTCACTACTACAAAATGATGAGTGAGGAAAGTGGGTAGACAACCATCTGTATCAACACTATCTTGGATGTCGAGTAAAACATCAAGAATCTATAACCTCTGAGCATTTGTTTGTTTATCCATCTCTGGTGGGGAATGTATAGAGATAACATATAACAATGATATATATTGGAAACAGTAACTAGCCTATGGGACTATATAAACTATACTAGTGTACTCCACACCACAACCATTATACCAAAAATCAACCATCACAACTATTTCCAACACCTTATGAAAAACACCATATATAAACAAGAAAAATCCACACATCTATTCCCACTTTCTTCTACTAGTTCACCATTTCCCAAATATATCAATTTTCCAGTAACATTCATTAACTAATACACATCATTCACATTTACACATACCATTATTATAAATTTATTACCCTATTCATTTATTTATTTCATTCAACACCAACATTTAATCCACTATTACCTGAGAAACTAACAGAACTATGAAAAAATGACTCACCAAACACACAAAACCACCACCACAATAAAAAATCCACCATCATCACTGTTCCAAATTTTCCAAGACATGACACCATAGTAATTAAAAATAATACACCCAAACCATATATCACAACACAACTGATGCACAAAACAATAAAACAAACCCATTGATCAACCTACACTACATCAAGGATCATCTAAAACATAACCCAAAAAAATTCAAACCCATGCAGCATAACCACAATAGATCTTTTTGGAAGGAAAACAATAGAAAAAATGGGATAAGTGAAGGCAGTCACCATTGATTACTAAAACACCACTACTGAATCCCAAAAATCAATGCAAGATGACATGGGGTGGGAATCATCCCAAGCACCGATGGTTTTCACAAGAGTTGAGTAGAAAGAATGTAAAATGAGATGTTATAGCCACATTAAAACAATATAAATAGGATATAACTCACATGAATTACTATTTAAATAACATATTTATGCAATAAATTACACTATTCATATAACTTATACCGTAAAATCACTTTTTAGGCCACACAATCTTCGAAAATTTAACATCCAGTTTAAAACATGGAGCCTCGGTCCAAAATTATCTTACTCTATAAACCTACCCCTTATACTATAAAAATCCATTTCATGACTTCCATAAATACAAATAGCTTTTAATATATCCCCTCATACATTCTTTAAAACACTAACTTATCACATAAATACCAATTTTATGCAGTAAAATGACCTATTGCTTCACATTTGTATCCCCAAGTATACAAAGCCTCTTCCCACCTTCTATGAACATCATTGATCACAAAACTAGAAAGGTAATGTGTTGGGAAGGCCTATATCATTACATACCTAACCATAGTTCCTCTGGATGTTCATGTCCCACCACTATAGTGATACATTTGATGAAAAAATAATATGTTTTATTTATTTCCTCTGCATAAATTTACCTTGGTATTCTAGAGTAAATCCATATACACTTGGATTTATTTTAAAATTTCATATTCATCCTTTAAGCTACTCTATTTTTTTGTTGAGTTCCTAGAAAAATATTTTTTTGCCTCATGCCCATTCTTCAATAAAATTTGTGATAGTTTTTGTAACAACCTACGTTTGGTTCACTAATATGTAACTGAACCAGAATCAACATGGCCTCAAGGAAACCTACCATTATTCCAAAGGCTGCCAACTATCATCGAATGTCTTTTATTGAATCATGGGAAGACTATACCCTTGAGATTAGAGTTTAACACAAAATTAATATAATGAATAAAAAATCAATTTTTAAAGATAATAACAAAAAATAATCACAAAGAGTGAACATGAATAATATTATGTAAACATGTATATAACATAATCTATACTTTGTAATATATAGAAAAATATCATTTATGTATGATATAATAAATGAGGGAATACAAGGGAAATATTCATATAAAACAAGTTATAAAAAAATGAAAAAAATGAATTATACAATAGTTTTATAATAAAAATATCTGTCCTCTGATCCTGTACTCCGTCCCAGTTTTGGGAATCATGCATCTGCTACAAGGTGCTTCCCTTTTCCCACACCTAAAAGAATATTGTATTCCTGGGTATCAAAGGATGAACCAGATAGTATACGAGATAGACTCATTAGGCCACCACTAATGGTGTATAATGACATCCACTTTATGAGTATATAATTAAATAGTGTGAAGGTAGTAAATAATGAAAGAAACAAATGAATAAAACTCATGTCGGCGTGTGTTCCCCTTGGGAATCCCATCAGGTTCAACATGCTCTAAACTGATATAGGTGCATCAAAAAATTTATTTCCTTATAAAAATATTGTGTTTCATGTTTTTTATTTAGTAATAGTCAATTTGATATTCCACTTCACTCAATTACTAATTGGTAATGTGGAATTCCATGTCAATCAATACTTAATAAATAGTATGGAGCACCAATCCATTTAATTATAAATAAACAATATGGAATTTAATTTATAATAATTATAAATAACCAATGTTGAAATTCATTACCATTAATTATAAATAACCAATATATATTTTCATGCCTATTACATTTCATGTAAACAAAATTGAACATCATTTTAATAAATTTCAAGATAATAGTAAGGAGAATTGTGTCCATAATTTCAAAATAAATTTTATAGAGTTTCATTTCCACTATTAGGGTTAATAACTATGTAGTCACATCCATGTGAAAGTACAATCACAGATATAGAATATCAAAATTTCCATTATTCAATTAAATTTTTCATTTAATTCACATGATCGAAAGTAATGAGAATGTAATAAAGACATATAATCAATGCAATCAAATTCTTTTATTTTCACAATTAATAATATTTCAGTAGCCAATTCCATGAAAAACACGGCTTATTGATTTTATTGTCACAATGGAAGCATAATTACTTAAGGCATATAACCGAACCCATCGAAGGGATGTATTGGGTTGTGGTTGTCAACCTTCAATAGGGTATATTGGTGTCATTTAATTTCAAATTCACATTTTAAACAATTTGAATTATCTCTTATCAATTTTAGGAGAAAATCCTAGAATGTTCATCATGCTTCATAACCAAAAAATTATATAAATAGTAAAATTATTAGGGAAAATAATGAGTCAACACACTTTAACTTCTTAGAAAAATCCTTGTCCATTTTTAGCTTTAGATTCGGTATGTATAAAATGAAATCAAAGAAATAGGTAAACACCAAGAAAATAGATCATATTATCTTAGATGGATTTAGAATTCCATGTGGTGAGATAAAGGAATAATGGGTGGAATGGGATTTAAGATATTTCTAATATGGATCCTATATAACAAACAAATCTGGAATTAGACACCATATTGGGGAGAAAGGGTAAAGCCTAGGGAAGGAAGAAGGGATCCTTGAGTGGCTGTATGTGGGAAAAAATGTGGTGGGAAATAAAGGGAATTAAGTTTAATGTTCGGATGGGATGTTTTGAAATTTAACAAAATTATAAGGGGCACATGGTTTGGTCGTATGGTTGGACAAATCATTCACCAACAGTGCAAGGCTCACTACCTAAGAATTTCCCTCGCATGGTTTTTCTATACATTTATAAAAACTATGAACCAAAAATGAATTTCTACTCTTTCATAAGTCTATAACATCACACATGGGCATACAAACTACCTTAAATAGTTTATCAAACCACACTCCTCCTCAATGGGGCCACATGGTTGAGTCACATCAGTATAACTAATCATGCACCAACATTAGCCTCATTCTATTTATTTCAAATATAGATCTTTGAGATATGAACAAACATTAAATTCTTCTAAACTATAAATTAAACTCTTTATCAGATTCATTTTGGTAAAAATGATGGTATGAAAATAAAGGATCCAAACCTCACATGAAAATCCAAGATTTTAAAATCTCTCCACCATAAAACAACATGTCCCTATGTTTCCATTCTGAACGTGGTTAATCATTATTTTATTAAAGTTTCAGCTAATAAAAAAAATACATCAACGTCTCACTCCATGGTCTCATCCTATACACATCTATTCTTCCATAACACCCATACAAGAGGAAACCACATGTTAGGGAGAGACTTCATGCTCTAATCAATGATACAAACTAGATATTGCATATATTAATCTTGAATGTCTTACTGATCCTCCTTAGTCTCAATAATATGAGATGGATTTGAATAATTATGTTATAACTGAGAAAAATTGATGATGTCATACATAAAAATTTATCTTTGAGAGTGTTTTATATAAGGAGCCACTAGTCAAACCCTCTCTAGAACCACAAAATTCTAATTAATCTAGGGGTGAGTTTATCTTTACACCTAATTTTTCTATTGACCACTCAATAAAAAACCTGAAAAAATATTTGATCCCTGAACATAAATTCCAATGTTCGTCGATAACAATTGACATTATAATTATTCATAGACTAATCTATAAACATACTCTTTTATACAATTTTTAACTTCTCTAATGTCTCCTGAATGAGAGTATGTCCTAGTAACACTACCTCACCTGCCTCTAACTAGCACAGGGGGGAAAATCATGGACTTCCATATTAGGTCTTGTCATCAATACCATACCATAGAAACTATTATATTAATAAATTTCAAATAATGGTAATTTATTATCTAAAATAAATCCAAAAATAAGGACTCATACATGGAGCATGTCCTCTAATACACAAAATGTACACTTGGACTAATAGTTGTTATAAGGGTGAAAGGTTGTACTTAGTAATACCAATGAACCCAGAGCTATCTACAACCCCATCGAGAAGAATGACATGAATTGGGAATCTCTATATGATACAATAGATAGTGGAACTCAATGGTGTCATATAATCCCCCTAACATATAGTATTTTTATATAATCTAATGAAATGGTACCATTGATAGGTATGAAGGGAGTGACCCTTTTAACCAATCTAGTATCAATGAAACTATGTCACTTCCCTAAGGTGATCTTGGAAAACCAATAAAAAAATCCATAGTGATGTCATCCAATTTCCACTTAGGAATTGTTAATGGATACAACAGTCCAATTGTTTTTTGGTTTTCCACCATTTTCCACTGACAGGTGGATCAACAAGAAATGAAACTCACTATATTGCACTCATTTTTGGCCACGAATACTAGAAGTGTAAACCACTACCCAAGAAGAGGAAATATACAATAACATAAATTCACCTTTCACATCTATATGAACATAAACATTTCCTTGAATAGGGAAGATATCATATCTATAAATGACCTAACCTGGTGGTGGTTCCTCACCAGGAACACTCTCCTGTAGCAGTGATTACCCAATATTCAATAGCTCTCGCATCATTACTCTATACATAAGTTAATAATTAACTAATAATGATTAATTAAAATACTTCATGAAATAGTCCTATAGCTCTAAACTCATATTTGGAATAAAATCCATATGCTACCACTCACTATTAGATTCCTAACCACCTATTTTGGAGTCTTCTAGATCCAAACATAAGTCACTACATTTATTTTCCTAAGCGTATAGGAAAGATAAAAAATCAAAATACAATAGTTTTTCAAATAATATTAATTGTATTAAATTCAAATAATAATGTTTTTAGATTTATTTGATGATTTTGTGGTTAGTGTACACCTAAAAATTCTCCATAATAAACTATTTTCTCCAAAAATGTAACTTAGAGACCAAAACTACTATCTTGAGATATTTCATCAGGTTATTTTTCTAATGAGGTCTCATATGATGAGATTTGTAAAAAAACTCATCCTTCCATAATACTTCTCCGAGATTGATGTCTTATACAGAACAATAAACCATATAACCTATAACTTGATATATAAGAATCAATATAGGAACTGAATTAAATAATCCATAAATCTTCTGAAGGGATTCCTAACACACTTCAAAACATATATATTTAACACCATTCTTTTTTAGCACATAAAGGTTTTTCATGGAATGAACAGTCCTAAATAAAATGCATGTAGTATCTCACTAGCCCCAAGAAACTCTATTTTGAAATATTTTCCAGGGATAATCCCTAGAAAACACATCTCTCACCTTCCATGGATCCACATATACTCCTAACTCTAAGATAATGTGTACCATGATGTGAATTTTATCAATTTAGAAGTTCCACTTTGTGATATTTTCAAACAACCTATAATCTCTTAGTGAATTCAATATAACTTCAAATCTCTTTTCTTGGTCATGTTGGGTATGGGAATACTCCAAGATATCATCCATGAAAACCACATGAAATAGTCTATATATTGGTTGAAAATACAATTAACTACTTCTATGAAAACATTTGGGGCATTCGTGGGAACGAACACTATGAAATATACATATATAAGATGTTTCTACTATGGAATTTTCTACTAAGAATATATATATCCCTAACAGATATCTGATGATAACCTAAACTAAAATTAATTTTCCTGAAAAATATAAATTCGTGAAATTGGTTGAATCAATCATCTATATGTGGTAAAGGATATATATTCTTAACCATTTGTTGATTCAATTTCTAGTAATCTACAAAAATTATTAGGGTGCCATTCAACATCTACAAGAAAAGGATTGTTGTACCCCATAATGAATTATTAAGTCGTATAAACACTTTAGCTCATAGGACCTCCAAATGCCTCATGAGTATCTGAATCCCAATAGGATCCATCTTGTATGGATGAATATATATAATGTTTTCTCCAAGAACTAGGTCAATATTTAATTGTATCTATCTCTCAGAAGGTATTTCAAAAAATTAATCAAGGAAAAACATAGTAATTATCCACTATAGAAGGTAAATATGTATATTGTGTACCCGAATCATCCAAATAAATACCAGAAATATGGATGGTCACTCTTCTCAACACATGAATATTGAGTCTAGATTGAATTTTTGACACCCCATTCTCCTTTTTGAATGAAGTTACTACCCTCAGGTGTTCTGAATGTAACCTATTGATGATAAAAATCGATTTGGAACTTATAAGGCATGATCAAGTCCATCCTGATAATCACATCAAACCCCATCACATCACAGTAAAAAATATCCCATATAAAATGATAATCACCTACTCAAGGTGGAATTACTTGCATTGATGTATAATCATTGATCATATCTTCAACAAAGTATCGAGCATCATAATTCTATATAAAAACTTTATCTCGAGGACACTACATTCAATAATATTAATATATATAAATGAATGCGATGAACTTATATCAAATAAGTTATAGACTATAGTGGATGCTACCAAAATCATACCTCGAACTATTGATGGCCTTCCACTATACTCATTGGGTGTAAGTTCCACTAACTATATCTGGCCTGATCTAGGGACCTAAGATACAACCTGACTACCCTGAGTAGATTCTCTCTACTAGAAATATATATCAAAATTGTTTCTCCCATGACTATGAAAACCCCCTTGGTCTGATTGGTGATTAGCACTCCAACTCCCTACCATCCATGGAGCAGGTACCTCCACACTTGAACATGGAGTCAAGGAAAACCCTATCTCACATGCCACTAGAGGAATTTTCCTATAACATTTCTTATGTTTCCTCTTCCTCCCACAATATCGACACTCAATGGGGTATCTATCACACTAGGGACTCGTCTGTCCTGGAATCCCACACTAATGTCATATCACCTTGCTACCAGTGCTGTTTCTAGGACTGACATCACATTGAAGAGAACCCTCTAGGTGACGCTTCCTACCACTGGCCTAAGTACTAACTAGTCCATATTCTAAACCTCCATCATCAAAACCTTCATCTTCTCTCAAATTATGTTTAGTTATGATGGACTAGTTAATTATCCCGTATACGATATTCAACCAAAAGACGTGAACATGTCATTAGATATCAAACCTGAGTCCATCCTCAAATCACTATGCCCAGAACATATAATCTCCAAGAGGAGTATATGTGAAGCACTAAACCCATTAAAGTAAGATGAATAATACAAAATAGAGATAGTTCCCTACTCTAGTTTAATAAATACCCTTACTCTTTCCCCTATAAATTTCTTAGGGTAGATGTAATCTTAGAAGGCTATCTGTAAATCCATCCAGACCATATCTCGATGATGATCAGTATGTGAGATGAAATCCCACAATCTCTTGAAGGATATATGAAGCATGTAAGTTTTGAGCTGCACTCTCCTTTCGATAGGTGTTTCAATATGTTTAAATATAGAAATCATGGCCTCCATCCATGATTTATAATCCTAGGGATAGTTATCCCTCACAAAAGTTGTAGGGTTAAACTTTTATAAATCCCTAGTCAACTCTTACATAGAATGGGTAGGTCATTGGGATTCTTGTGTAGTCAACATAAATCTCATGAAACCTCATCCCCCTTGAAACTATGAATGACTACCCAGATCAGGAATAAAAATAGGTTCCACATGTGAAACTATAGAAGGTAATACTAGTGGTTTAAGGCCCACCACCTTCATACCATGGTCACCACCACATTCCTATGATTCATCCCATGGCCATAATGGGGGGAATATTTGTATAGTTCAAAATTCATTCCTCAGAATAGAATTTTACAATAGAATGATCATAAATAAAGAAATTTAAATGGTATAATCCCTTATAACAAGATTCCCCAACCCTCAACCCATTTCTATATCTAGGTTTAGGTGGAAGATAATATCACTAGAGAATATAAAAACGCTTCCAATTACCCAGTACCATGATTGGGTCAGGCTCAAGTTCTCGGTTTCACATCAGGTATCTAGTATATGAGGTTTCATTTTCACATTATATAATAAAACACTATATTAGTTGCAATGGGAAACATATCATAAACTAGTGATGATTGAGTTAATACCCAATCCACCCCTTTTAGAGTTTTCACCCTAAGGTGCATATGCGCCACAACTACATCCACATTCCCATATCTAAACATGGACGTATTTTCTAGGAAAACAACCCAATCCCTACTTTACCAAATATTTAATATGTTATCCTATAATTATACTTATCCACATGATTTTTAAAAAAAAGTTTTATAATCCTCATCTCTATAATTAACTATACTATACTCAGATACCAACTTAGGTGACCCAAGAATAACATATATAGATATTATATCATTTGAGATGAATATTCAATACATAACACAATTATACATTCCCAAGAACTATAAATGTTTAGTATATTTAGATAATAGACACAAAAACATATTATTTCATAAATTATCATCAATATCCCCCATAATGTTATTCGTATGATTAACTTTCTAGACATATAATAAATCGAAAATTCCAGAAAAACCCGAACAAGGAAGACATAGAAAAGGTTAAGCTTAGATTTTTAGTAAGGGTAAACATAGGATATATCAATCAGGGATTATACATGTTCATATGGGTTTGAGAACACAATAAAAACATAAATATGCCACACCAAATTAATTAAATATCTTTAATCATGAGTCATGGATTATAGATTTTTTATAACCAAATAAAAAATTTATATGAGTGTAGAAAATAAATAATTAATCCCCATCCATGAGGGAATATAATAAACATAGTAATATGGAAGAAGAATAATCTTATAACATTGTGAGCATGTATAAATACTAATAGGTTCGCCAATCAAGTTAAGGACTTATAATCAATTCATCGCATAAAATTATGGGCATGAAAATAGATCCATACATAAATGTATATACATGAAAATAAGTCTACACATAACTATAGGGACGTGAAACTAGGTCCACACAGAATTTTATAAACTTGAAATTAGGTTCCCATAAAACATAATTGTCTCATGAGTTAACGAAATTTACTCAATTAATTTGAGTGCAATAATAGACCGACTCATTACTTTACTACAAACCATAAATTTTCCACAATATCATAAAAAAATCCATTAATTAATAATATCAAAAACCATGTAAAGTAAAAAAGGTTTCATTTTATCATTTCATCATATCATAACCTGTGAAAAAGAAACAATTTCTATAATGATTTCATCATAAAATAATTTACTCATAAGAAATATGCTCTTTTCATAGAACCATACTTAAACCATCTTCATCTTAAGAAATTAAGAGAAAAAAGTGGACTGTGTCATAAGATAATATCCCTAATTAAATATAAAAATCCATATAGGATTTGGATATGGATTAAAAATAACTTTAAAAGATCATTCAAAAAAATCTTCAAAAACATGAGAAAATATACTTTCTATTTGATAAAATTTTAACTGAACATTAATAGAATATTAAGAAAATATTTCCCCTTAAAAATAATTAATAAAAACTATATGTTAAAATTCAATTAAAATAACGGTCATGATGTAGGTAAAACTCATTCCTGCCTTATACGTAAAAAGAAAACAGTCCTTTCACAACTTCATAAAAAGTCAAAAACATATTATTTGGAAAAACATTTCTTTAAGAAAATTCTCTTTTAATTTTTTTTAAATAAAGTCAATGGTATTTGAAATTAAATTTTTGAAGATATTTCAATTATTTTTATTAACTTTGATAAAACAATTTTTTTGAGTATCGATATGGAACAAAACGTTCGTTGACCAAAGAGGAAATAAGTTTGGATTTTCTTAGAAAACATTTTCTTAATTATTTTAAGTTCCAAAGTGATAAAAATGGTAGTAATACATTGAAACTCCAAAAAAAAACATATATGATAATATATGGGTTTAAAATGAGAATATACATATATCATCTCTTATAAAAAATTTAGTAAAGACAATCTAGAAAAGAAATGAGATTATGACACAAAACCCTTACCTCAAGTATCATCATTGTTCATACACTTATGGATATCCTATATTATAAATATAGTTTTATTATACATAAATTATAGAAACATTTTCATATATAACATACTATTTATCATTCCTCTATAATTTATAATTATCATTTTATTAACAATTCTTCTTTAAAATAGACATTCTTGTTATAACTGGTCTATTTTTCATGCATGTTTTAGTTTGATGGTTATGATACTTGAAATATATTCATGATTTAATAATATAAAAAATATTAATCAGGAAATAAGTTTAATATTTATTCATTATATACCCTTTTATAACCATTCATAACATGTGGTGGTGAAAAATTAATTGCATCACTTTGTGGAGACAATAATCTGTACGTACACACGAATGATGTTTCCACTTTTCCATGGTTGAAATTAAAGAAAGGGAAAAATAATTCACATTTTATGGATAATTATTATATCATAAATAAAAAATATATTAATTAAATCTATCCTTATAACCATCCATGTAAAATAGAAATAAAAAAAATAATCACATCGCTTCATGGAGGTGGTAGTGCACATGTGTGGACATGAAACATTTTTATTTTTTATGTGGATGTAGTATCCCACACCTACACATGAGCGCTGTTATTATTTTGCAAAAAAATTGTAATGTAAAAGGTAGATAATATATTATAGTTAAATAATATTAATTAATTCATAAATATAATATATAAACATTAAATCAGTCGTTATAACCATCCTTGAAATATGGTGATGGAAAATGAATCATACCGCTACGTGGAAGTGGTAGTACACACATTTGCACAAGTGATAAATTCATTAACCATTAGATGGGAAGTGGGTATAAAATTATTGATCCATCATCATAATTAAATTTTAGTATAATGAAGATACTGAAGTAATTATTTTAGAATTCATACCACTGTAACACCCAAAAATTCAAAAAGAAGAACACTATAATCAATAAATTATGGGACACACAACACCAAGATCAAAAGAAAATATAACACCCAAAGGCTTTAAAATAATTTTTTTTAAATAAATTAAATATTTTAAATTTCCTGAATCACAAAAAAACTGATTTTATCTTTCATTACACAAAATAATGAGTTTATCATGCATTATATGCATCATTTAGTTTAGTGTGCGTTATATGAAACAAAAAGTTTAAACAAAACATTAAATATTATTAAAATATTATTATTTAATGTGATAGTTATCACATAGATGTTAGAAATTTATAGTATCAATAGGATTAAATAAATAAATATTTTACACAGGTTTATTTTTTTTATTTTTTATAAATAAAAATAAATGTTTTCTAAAAAACAGAATTTTTCTAAAAAATGATTTAGTCATGCTTTGGATACATAATTATAAATTTATTTTTTACCATAGATAAAAAATTATTTTGGAAAAAATTATTTTTTTAAATTACAATAGCATAATTATTTTAGGATGAATTGCTGAGATTTTTTTGAAAAGTTTATTTTCTTGATGCATAAAGAAAAAACAGAATTTCAATTGAAAACATCCTTTTTTATTTAAATTATATATAATATTAAATTATATTTTGAATTATTATTAATGTAATAATAGTTCAATTATATATCAATTAATTAAATATATATAATTTTAATAATTTACATTTTTAATTTTGATATAAAACATTCTAATATTTTGATCATTATCTCTTTAAAACGTCATTTCTCATCACATCTGTGAGATTAATTTTAAATTAAAAATTCTCACTTATGTGAATTGAATTTTAAAAAATGGATTCAAAATTTATTATTATTATAATTTATAATTTATAATATTCTCAACATAATTATTTACCAAAATGAATTGTAAAAATAATAAAAATTATTTTCTACTGTTAAGGTGAAAATGGATTTACTAGGGGTTAAACTAAAGAGATAAGGATTAAAAATTACCTAAAAACTAATAAAACTTTCATTATCTGGAAATATTTCAACCATATATATTTTAGGTTTGATAATTCACATTTTTTGGATTTTGGATTGATAAAAACAGGGGTATGATTGCATATTTTACAAAAAATACAAGTGTCCCACTCACCTCAATTAATAAAGGCCACACCCTATCCTCCATTATTCACACATTCAAGCATAATTATTTTGTAAAATACCTACCCAAAAGACATTACAAATTACTTATTATAATCCTAGAAGCCTTCTTGTTTTATTTAAATTGATCTAGAAAGGAATTAGTGAAAACCTTATAAGGATACTCTAATAAGAGGTAATGTTCTTCAACAAGTGTCTTTATTTTATTTCTTTCTCCACTACCATAAATTATTTTTAAAAAATTTAGATATAATAATATAAGTATCTTAAATATATTGGGATATATTTAAAATAAGTTCATAACATACAAACACCTCCACTTCCATCAAATGGTTTACAAAATCATTGTTTGGGTGTCCTGCGGACTACCTCCTCACGAACCGATGACATTCGTTTTTCCATTACCACGTTCAATAGCTGGGTATAATGATAGTTAATATATATATATATATATATGTTATTTATAAAATAATTATAGATATTTAGTCATTATAATATATATATATATATATCATTTTTCATTCCATTTCATAGGGGATATGATAATTTCGCTCATGTGTATGACGGACTATCGCCCCATGAAGCGATGTGATTTTTCTTTAACTAATGATTTACATGGAATGTGATAAGGATAATGGTAATGATTTTAGGTAATATAAATGATATAATTATTATATTAATGACATCTTTATCATTTTGAAAAGATAATATATTTAATTTTGTTTCTTACCTTTTCACTCAATGAAAGAAAATAACATCATTCATGTGCCAGTGGACCACTACCATAACGAAATGATATGACTCACTTTTCATCACCAAAACACATGGATATATAAGTATATTTGACGAAATAATATGGTATATATGATATTATTATAGTTCAAAAAAAATTAAATATTACTTCCACCCTTTCCATAACGATTATTGAAAAATGGAAACATTACTCTTGCATACGTACAACCTACCATCTCCATGATCGTAACATATTTCATTTTTATAAACATATTTCATGATTGGTTATAAAAGTATAATTTATTTAGAAATATGATAATTATGTCATTATTATTTTATGTATATGATATAACTATATAGTATGAGTAAGAATCAGATCTTTCATGAAGAAACTTGAAAGATAAAACAAGTCAATTAACTTCCAAAATGATGAAAAGAATAATAGATTATAAATAAAAGGGTTATAATATGTTATAAAAGGATCATATATAAATTATAAATATTAATATAATTTTTTGTAATTTAATAACATGTTTTAAACCATAATACATGGGGTTAAATAGCTTGCAATCAAAGGGAAGCTTCAGGTAAGGGATTTCTTAACTCAATTTCTATTCATTGGGTTAATCTTTGACTTCATCAATTGTGTAATTCTTAGATGATGTGTATAATTAATATTTATTAACTTATATTTTATTTACAAATGTTTTATTTGTATTCATAGTTTAATCACATAATTGATTCATTGATTAATTATAACTTTAATGCTATGATTATTTTAAAGTATTATTTCACAACCTCATTCTAATTGAGATTATTTGCTCCTAAATTTTAGTTGAAGGAAATTAGTTGACCATTTCCTAATATAATAATTTCATTTTACTATAATCTCATTATTCATTGAATTTTCAAGTAATAGTTTTTTTTATTCATTGATACGTAAATTAATTGATAAAATGTGTCTATGAATGAAAATTAATTTTTTTATCTTGAACCCCCTTTTAAGGAATGAGGGGGGAACCCTACCTGACATCAAATACATAAGACAAAAAACCACAATCCAATGGTCCAAAAGACATAAAAATAGATCAATTAAACTAATTAAAGACCCTCCCCAACATCAAAAACGTTAATTCCATCTTCCACCATTTCATCGCTGCTTGGATAGCTTTCCCATGAAGAGATGAACAAGACTAGTACCGATGGAAAATGCCATACCCTCCCAAACATACAATTCTTGATAACAATGGTATGGAGAAAAATCATTGCTCTAAACCTCATGAGGATAATCCCTTAAATAAGATTAGAATGTATAGGATCTTGCACTGTAGATGTATAATGTTCTTAAGACATGACATACAATAATTATGAATTAACCTCATTAAGAGTTCAAATATTATTATCCAGGATATTTTTCGTATGATATTATCACTAGATGAATTTTATTTTAATTTTATGGATTAAATGTCATGTATTTTCAATTATTTACCTTTCCATATTGATTATTCCTTATCTAGTTATTTAGATGGAATGTCCACTCAGTTATTTACATTTACATGATGATTAATCTTATTTATTCATGAATTTTTTTTATATACGTAACCGAAATTGAGAAATTGATATCAACCTTATTTTATTACTTTATTAGAAATACATGAAGTTTACTATGTTTGATATGCATGGATATTCTGGATGAAATAATGTTATTCTCAAAAAAAATATTTTGTAATTTGTTTATTCAAATGTAATATGTGAATCATGAATGTTTCTAGTTTAAAAAGACTAATAATATCTTTATTCATTTGGGATGAAATTCCATTTTATCTTATTTTAGTGTAATAAAGAAGAAAAATATTTGGGTTACTGGAGTTTGGGTCACTATAGTTGGTATCAAAGAATGTTTAGTAGAAACCATGAGAACTGGATTTCAGAGAACATAGAATAGGGATCACAACCCTATGATATACATTGATGATAAGTATAAAATAACATCCCAATGTTTTTTAAGGAATATATTATGTGGGTTTTCCTAGAAATAGGTCTCTATCTATATATTAGAAGTGGACATGGTTTTGGTATAATGGTACCTTGGGGTAATAACTCTGAAAGTGGTACATCGGGCTTGAACAGATCATCACTTGATGCATGAAAATTGTCCTTGTTTTTCACCTGGTTTGATAGTCCCATGATATAATCTTATTATTATTCACATTTTCTTTACAAACCATTATAATGGATTTGAAAATAGTGATATCCCCAACGAAACTGGGTTTATGATTATGAGATTAGCTATGCATTATTTTTATATTATTTTGGATTAAAAATTATGTTTCATAATGATATGATCTAATATAGTGTATTCCATCAAATATAAATGACACATAGTAGAATTAATGGGAATCACATCAATTTACGTAATACAAAGAGTAATAATGGTCATTTATTTAATGGAATTAAGCGAGTATTTCGAAGAGAACTAATCTTCATAAAATTCCCATCATATAAGTACACAATGTCATGTGATAAGAATATAGAGAATACATTATTTAATAATTAGGGATTTTAATGGGAAGTAAGATAAGAAGAGGACATTATAAAAAAAGATGGATAAATGGAAGAAGATAGAGAAGATTTTTCCCACACGTGATAATTATAGAAAGAAACATCATAGTACTTGCTTAAATGGAATGATATTTTGATAAAATTTTATAGAGAAATGTCATAATTATTTTGATCTAATGTGAAAGAAAATTTTTTCCAACATACAATGACTAAACTATAAGGATATGGGGTACTATGCAATTCAATGTACCAAGCATAAAGGGAATATACCTCAAAAGAATCTAATAGATCACGATCAAGATTATTCTATTACCACAAAAGAGGAATGATTAATGTTAATATTTTTGGATTAAATAATTATGTGATTTGAGTATGTTATCAATTATTTATTAGTTATAACAAGTATGATATATATATATATATATATATATATATATATATATATATATATATATATATATTATACGGTAGTACTTTTCGTTAAGGATTTAAAAGCATGCGTTGAGAGATATTGATGACCAAGAGAAATGATTCATTGGAATGTTTAACTTCTTGGAAAACACATTATTAAGGAACCTTAATTTGTTCTTGATATTTTGATAATGATGTTGGGGTAAAGAGATAATTGATATGGAAAAAGTAAATTGGATCATAATGAATACATTGGAAATGATTAATTATCTGTTGACAAAGTGGTCTATGATTGATGGAGATTACATCTTTTTTTATATAAGTAATATATCCAATAATATGTGTTTTAATTAAGGAGTAATGGATCTTGAATGTACTATAATATTTTATGGTAATTCATGTTATTATCATGTTTCTAGAGAATACATGATGAAGGCATTCACATGTTTGGTATGTGACAATTGAGAGATACTTAATATTGTTTTAGGGATTAATGATTGGTTCATTTTTGAAATTCGATGAACTTATTTATAAATTTATGGATATTAATATTTTTAAGGGCCATATTTTTAACCTTTTATGAAATTTTTTAAGTTGAACTTTGGATGATATTTTAAATATTTAAGTATTACTTCACTATATAGAGATTTATTCATATTGAATGACTTGTTCTAAACATATAGCTTTTGGAAAATATTTTGAGATATACTGAAAGTATTGTCACTATTTTATAGATATTATGGTCTGTTAAAAGTTAATTTTAGTGCTTCATTCATAAAAAAATCATTTTTGGATATTCATTTGTTAGAGTAAGGGGTGAATTGGAAATTTAATGAAGTACAATCAATGGATGAATCTGTACTTATGAAATAGAAATGCATCAAGTAATTATATTTCATTATATTCCTATATAGTAAAATAACTCTTCAATTTTATGAAAAGGATCTGTAATAAAAAAATTTATCCTATTACCTTCATATCTGATTAATCACATGGTCTCTTAAATCATCACAGATTTATGGTTTTGAAGCCCTTAACCTTCCATTGATTATTCACTTGATTATGATCAATGAATTAAATAACTCTCTATAATTATTTATGTTTTTCTTCCATGTCAATGTTTTCATTCCCCACCTATGTTTTTATATATGGAAACCATGTTATGTGTTATTCCAAATAATGTTCTTACATTCTTCTCTCCTGTTAAGAGGTTATTTTATTAACCCTTTTCTGATGTGGGTTTTCCAAAAATAGTTTTTTTAAATGTAAAAAACACGGATTACCAAGATCAAGTTTAAATTGGAAGGATGAAATTTATTTAATTTGGGGAGAATGTAACACCCTAAAATTAGAAAATAATAACATTATTTTCGATAGTATATGTGACACGCAATTCCAAGATTAGATGAAAATATAACACCTAGATAATTTATGATATATTTATTTAAAAAAATATTAAATCTTGTAAATAACTTGAGTTACTAGAAACACTGAGTTTAGATTTCATTTCACTCAATACTGAGTTCATCTCCCATTACACACAACATTGAGTTTGGCTTTTGATACAAATAACACCGAGTTTAAACGAAACATGGCATATTTCTAAAATATAATTATTTAATGTGATGGGTATCACCAAGCCATTAGAATGGTGAGTATAAATAAGATTAACTAAATATATTTTTTACAAAAATTCATTAATTACATATTTATTTTAAATAAAATAATAATAATTTAAAAGGAAAAAAATGTTTTCTAAAAATCAATTATTTTTTTAAAAGATGGTCTTGTTGCGCTTTGCGCACATAATTAAAAATTAATTTTTCCACTTTTAGAAAATTTATTTTGAAAAAATAAACTTTATTTTCCAAAATTTTAATACCCAAATTATCATACGGTTAATATTTTGGAATTTTCTAAAAAGTTTAGTTCTTTGATGAATTTTGAAAAAATTGAATTTTATTTTAAAACTATCCTTTAATTTTAATTATTTATAATGATAAATTAAATTTTTAATTAAATTTAAATTAAATTTCGTCAAATTATGTATCAATTAATCCAATTATGTTCATTTTAATAATTTTCATATTTAATTTTGATATAAAAACATTTTATACTTTTGAAAATTTTCTCTTTAAAAGCGCGATTTATCCTCATGTTTCTGGGTTTAATTTTAAATTAAATATTTCCAATTATATGAATTAAATTAAAAAAAATTCCATATTTAGAATCATAATAATTTAATATTTATAATAATATCAACTTAATTTTTCAGCAAAATGAATAGTGAAAATAGTAATATTTAATTACCACGGTTATGGTAAAAAACCGATCTACTGGGGGTTAAACTAAGAAGATAAGCGTTAAAAAGGACCAACCAAATTTTCAACAGACATTTCCTAGATATAGTTCAACCTTATCTCTTATAGTATTGATAATATCCTAATTTTAGGCTTTTTTAATGATAAAAATATTATTATGATTGAATCTTTTCAAAAAAGTATAAGTGTTCCACTCACCTCACTTAAAAAAGTCAACCAAGTTTCCTCCCTTATACAAACCATAAAAACCTATTTTTTCATCCAGGAACATCCCAAATAACATTCCAAAATCTATCCTATCATCTTATAAGCCTTATTTTGTGTACAAATATAACATATTAAAGCTTTAGTTCAAACCTATGTAGGATACCCGAAGAAGAGGTAATGTTCTTAAACGAACACCTTTATTTTATTTCTTTCTCCACCTCATTCAATTATTATTAAAACATGATTCTATAATAAAGTAAATATAATCCATGTGATGGTCTGTTTTTATAATAAGTTCATGACCTGGAACTCCATCAACTTCCATCATATGGTTTATGAAATCATTGTTCATATGTATGTCAGACTACCACCTCACAAACCGATGTCATTCATTTTTACATTACCACCTTCCAGTGTTACATATGATTAAGGATATAAAGTATATTATATGATATTTATGACATTTATATACCTACATAGTCATTATATCCAGAATATATACATATATAATTTCCATTCTGTAGTGGATACGATAACGTCACCCATGTGTACGGCGGACTACCGCCTCACGAAGCGACGTTTTTTTTAAAAGAAAGCAACAAGGCTTCAATTAAAAAGGAAACAAAGATTAAAAAAGTATGAATCAAGGAGTTTTACATTTTTATATGTAAAGGATAGGTAGAAACTCACTATGAAATGAATCCCCAATCCATAGTATCAAAGGATTTCTTGATATCATGTTTAAGATCAATGTTTCCACCTCTAGAGGTATTTTGAAGGAGATTAGTACATTTAGAGTCAGTTATGAGGCAATCTTGAATTCTCCTTCCTTTGATATAGCAAAACTGGTTCCATGAGAAAATTATTTCAGAAATAGAAGCAAGGAAAATATCAAGGATTTTTGTAATGATCTTGTGGATAGTATTAATGAGAGCAACATGCCAGAACGGACCAATTTCACTGATGAAGCGATGTGATTCGTCTTTCACTAACAATATACATGGAATGTGATAAGGATAATGTTAATGATTATATGTGATATACATGATATAATTATGATATTACTAACATATTTATCATTCTAAAATTATAATATATATTATTTTAATTCATACATTTTTACTCATTGAAAGATGAAAACGACGTTCATATACGTGTGGACTACCACCTTCATGAAATGATGTAAATCTATTTTTATCACTTCAACACATGGATATATAAGTTATTTAAAGACATTATATGATATTTATGATATTATGTTAAATATGGGATTATAAAATATTACTTACATCCTTTCTATAATGATCGTTGAAAAATGGAAATGTTACTCATGCATACATATGAACTACCATCTCAATGATCGTAACATACTTCATTTTTCATAACCATATTTAATTATTGGTTAAAAAAGTATAATTGATTTATAAATATGATAATATGATAATTATTATTATTCTAGATATGATAAATCTATATAATAATCACAAGAACAACATCTTTCATGATAAACCACACATGATATAATAAGACAATTAACACCCGAAACAATTAAAACAGTGAAAGACTATTAATGAGTAGGTTATAAGCTATTAGTAAAGGATAATATATGATATTATAAATATTAATATGGTTATGGTGTAATTATGTAACATGTTTAAAACCACTATAAATAAGGTTAAAGAATTTTCAATCAAAAGGTAGCATGAGGTAAGGGATTTCTTCACTCAATTTCTGTTCATTGGGTTAATCATCTTCTTCATTGATTATTTCATTATAATATTATGTGTATAATGAATTTTTATTACCTTATGTTGTATTTACAATTATTTTATGTGTATTTATAGTCAAAACACATAATCTATCCACAGATTAATTCTCACTTCAACATCACTGTCATTGTAAATGTTTATTTAACAGTCTCATTCTAATTGAGACTGTTTATTGTTGAATTTTTATTGAAAGAAATTATTTGACCATTTTCTAATAATCCCATTTAAATTTATTATAAATTTATTATTCAATATATTTTAATGTAATTTTTCTAGTTTTCAGTCTCTCGTAATTAAATTAATTCAAAAAATGATTTTATAATAATCTATATTCATTTATCTCTTTGGTTGGAAATCTATTTTCTCCCAAAACCATGTTTTCTAAAATTGTTTTCAAAATTGTTTTTAACCTTTTAAAAATGATTTATTTAAGTAAATTTAATTGATTTTTTACTCTATATTTTTTTTAAATGGAAACTTATGTTTTTTGAAAAAAATTCCTATTTGGATTTAACTGAAATATGAAAGGAATCTTCTAATTATTTTCTGAACAAGGAACATTTATAACTTTTAGGGTGACAAAGGAATGGTATTTTTAACCTATAAAACATCTATATAAATACCTACCATAATGATAATAATTTAACATAATCTTACATTATATGTTTATGTGGACATTTTTAAATATTTCTTTTTAGAAAAGTGATTTTAAAAGAAAAGGACATTCAAAATGTTTTTAAAAATGAAAAGGAAATTTTCCTCAAGAATGTTTTATAAATATATTTTTATGGTATTTATATTCATTAATGAATATATACTTTTATTCTTAATCCAATGGTTATATTTTTATACCATCCTTATTCTTTATCTGAATGATTTATGATTATTTTGAATAAGGATAGTATTGAAAATCACTTCCTTGTTTCATTTTTTTCATTAATTTACTTCCCCTTGAAATATTCACATTCTGATGACCATTAGACATTAAATTTTCCCTAAATATCCATATTATTTATTATCAATATTCTTATTTATAAAAAGGTATCTTATTTATACATATTGTGTTTTAATTTTAAAATTATTTGATTAACTAGGGAAATATTTTTATATCCATATCATTAAATCAATACAAATATTTTGTGTTATGGACAGTTGATTCATGAATTAAATCAATTATTCGATATATAAAGAATTATTTGGACCTAAAGTGATGGGTGTGGCCCAGAATTATATAGACCTTCAATGCATCAGCATGTCTAATTATACAATCAAGTGAAGATAACATTAAATGTGTTTCTAAAAGTAGTTTAAATCATCTTGTGAAAGGAATTTATGGTAGAGGTATCATGTGCCTAAGACATGACACCCAATAATTAAGCATTTCCTTCATTAAGATTTCAGTTATTATTTTCAATGAGAGTATCACTCTGATATTATCTCTAGATGAATTTTATTTTTTTATTATTGATTATATGACATGTGTTTTCTATTATTTACCTTTCCATATTGATTGTGACTTATCCAGTGGTTTAAATGACATATGTGCTCAATTATTTACCTAGTCAATCAGATTATGCTTATTTATTCATGATATATTCCACTATACTTAACACTTATAGAGAATTTGATAATATACTTATTTTTTTCCTTTATCAAGAATCCATTAAGTGTACTATGTTTGATATGAATGTATATTCTACAGGGAATAATTTTATTCAAAAAAAATATGTTGTAATTTTTGTATTCCAAAGTAATATGGTAATCATGAATGTATATTGTTTACCAAGACTACCAAAATATTCACTCCTTTAGGATTCTATTTCCTTACATATTATTCCAATTTAATAAGGAATACACTGGCTCATGATTATTGGAGTCCAGGTTTCTACAGCCACCTATTTAGAGAATGTGTGAGGATAAATAAAATTCAAAGTACTAAGTCATGTGTTATACATTTTTGTTGAGAAACCTCAATTAGGTTACACCATTATTCTTAAGAGAATTGTATTATAATCAAACCCTAACATATATGACTTGGATAATGATCTTAGGAAGGGTTTAAGGAAGATATTTTCCAATATATAGGGCTAATGAAGTGCAAGGAAGAGAGTATATGTAGTTTCCTTTTTATAAGGGAGAGATAGGATACAATTGGAATATTTTGAATGATTAAAATATAGTAATTCCTTACTCAAGAAAAATGTATCCAAATTGGCTCAAGTTTGAATATAGGACGAGATAGAACCAAAATATATTTAGAAAGTAGAATTTAGACAAGTTTTTTGGGTATTTTAACACTTATCACATTAGTATAAACCCTCATTAAGCCCTTTTAAGATTTACCATAGTAAATAATTTTAACCTCAGTTACTATAAATAATGAAAAAAATAAGTTGAACTTATTATATAATAGTAATTATTTAAATTAAAAATATTTTATTCATTTTACAAAATTCAATATCTATACGGGGAATAAAATCATTTAAAAATAAATATGTAAAATAGGACAAAACAAATTTTCTAAAAAAATGTGTTTCTTAGCATATAAATATTTTTATAAAAACATTAAGCATAATATTGATAACGATGACATTAATTGGAATATATTTAATTAAAATGAACTATTTAAATTTTAAAATAAATTCAAAAAAATGGAACATTGTAAATACTTTAATGTAATATATATTTTTTCTATAAAATACTTATTTTTTTTACTATTCACTGAAATATCATCCTTTTTAGAAAAAATCCAAAAATTATACCTTATGATAAATTTTATATGATAATCTCAAAAATGATATTATTTTTACCAAATACAATATATAAAAGCGATATAAGTTAATTATAATATTTTCTCACCAAAATTAATAAAACCCAATTTTGATGAAAAATATTTCTAAAGGATAAAATGAAAGCATTAAAAACCTAATGCATAATTAATAAGAATTAATCAATACATTTTTATAGAGTAGGGCTATTATACATATATTTAATAATGTGGTTAATCCTATTCATACCCTCCAATGCAATGGATATGTCCTACAGGTATAATATATCACAATTATAATGGCCCACATATTACATAAATATATATTACTTCAAAATTGAAGAATATTTATTACAAAATACAAAATATCATACCAGGACTATATAGATTTAGTGTCATTAGAAATAAGGATACCATAAATTTTTTTTTTCATAAGACATCTACATTATCTCCCACTTATTTCTTTATAACTGTACCCCCTTTTGATATATCATACTTAATACACTTCTTCACAACCTAGGGAAGATACATTTAAGAAAGGGTGAGCACAGATTTTTAGTAAGGGTAAAAAAGGAAGATATAAATCAAATCATAATAATAAAACATGATAACATAACAATTGAAAATATTATCCTATATATGAAAGACCATGATATCATGTAATTGGATAATTCATTAAAGTTCATAAAAGTTCAATAAATATATTCCTAAAAGTTATAAAATAAGATATGGAATTTCTGGCATACACATTGGCATATAAAATAATTTCATTTTCTTAAAATCTCATTATCAAGACCATAATAGCAGATAAAGTCCATTATTGAACCGAATGCACTCCCCATTCTAGCCCTATATTTCTGAACCAAGATTATTTCTCAATCCAACCATGTCAATATCATGAGATATAAATCCTTAACCAATATATTGGAGTGAGATATAGGTCCCAACCATCTCAAAATTAAATCCTTATGACGTGTGACACATCACATAAATCATTCATCACATCATAACCCAAAAAATTATATGGGTTTCTTAAATATCATTCTATCATAATACATATAAAACAAAATCATTGCAAAATTATAATTCCATCATAAAATAACCAAATCATAGTAATAAGAGGGATAGAAACATAAACCTATTTAAATAATGTCATCTTATAAGAAAAATAATTTTGATAAAACACTTGAATTTAATTCTTGATGAAAATATCATTTCTTCTTCGAAAACATTTTCTTTTCTCAAAATGCCACATAGTTTTAAAAGAAATAAATTTCTTTAAAAATAAACATGAAATATTTTAAAGTACGCTTCATGAAAATAAGGCATTATGAAAGTGCAAAAATATGTTCATTCCATAAAAGTTAAAAGAAACATTCTTCTTGTTATTTTTTCTGGAAGTAAAAAAGCACCTTTTACACAAAAAGAAAGAATATTCGTTTGATATTATTTAATAAAAATTCACCAATGGGTAAAATTAACATTAAAAAACTGTACAAGGGTTAAAAGAATATTTTCGAATACATATTTTGGAAACATGGAAGTGGATGATAGATAAACCCCACAAAATAAAAACATATAAAAAATCTTGGATAATAATGAGATTTTGATATTAGCCTTTAATATAGGTCGAGTTTCCTTTATATGTATTCGAACGTCCTATTCTTCAACATGCTACCTCTAAATCTCCTATTAAAGTACTAGATTTGGACTTTGAAGAATACCAAAACCTGTATAATGAAACTAGAGAAGTTGAAAATGGAAAAGGGAAGGGTATGTCTAAGGTTAAATGTCAAAGTTAAGTGAAGAGGTGGGGGAGGAGGTTCCCTTTTATAATTGAGGTGATGTGCACTTTTGGGATCTCCAAAAATATTAATATATATTAAAATCAAACCCTTCTCAAAAACCTCCATAATATCCCAATTTTGAAGTGATATGACATAGGTTTTTAATATCATCAACTAATAAATGTTTGACAAGTTTTTATATCAATTTAAACATAAATATTTTAATTAAAACTTAGTTATTATATTTAATTTTTAACCTGGGTAATATATTTTTCAATATTAAAAGGGTGATATATTTACTTATTTTATGTCAATTAGACCACAAATAAATACCACAGAACATTTTAGACCATATCATAATTATGAAATATTTTTAAAAATGTTTAATGATTTTTAAATAATTTAACAAAACATTTTTTTGATAAATAAAAAATACTATCAATTTTGAAACTATTCAATTTATGGTTTCTTAAGATATTAAGACAAAATATTAACTTCAAATAAACTATTTTATAAAATTAATAAGAGGTAAAGGTAATCAATAAAATTATTTTTACATATTAATTATCCCAAATTATTTTTATTTTAATATTATTAATAAAATTTATTTATTCTCTCCACTAAAAAATAATTACGACATCAGTTTTGTATAATTATTTAACATACTTGTTTATTGAATAGATATTAAAAATAAACTATTTGGGTGAATATAAATCTACTACCTTTCATAAGAATACATGTAGTCAAATTTACCTACAATAAAATCATACATTAAAAATGTTATAATTTTGAAAACATAAATGTGACAAATTTAGTATATCTTTAAATAAAATATTACAGGTGTTAAAATATTTTCCATAGGGGAAAATGGTCAATATCTATAGCCATGGATGATTGTGGTCGTGATATACTTGACCAATAATATTTTATCATGTTTTTGTGTCATTTAATGGTTATTATCTAGTAATTAAAAATTTCTTTATTTATTCTTCATCAATTAAATAATTTATCCATCATCAATGTATATACTTTTAATGTAATTATATATTTCCTAAAAATTATAAATAAATTACCTTGATAAATAAAAGCATTTTATCTTTAAAATTATTATTTATAATATAATTTACCATTTATATAATTTCATATTAAAAATAATTTATTTATTAAAATTTCATTGATAAATATTTAACCTTTCTTTAAATAAAATAAAATAAATTTCCTAATCTCAACCAAGTGGATTTAAATGGATACAATTTTGGCCCAAGGGTGATTTAGGACAAAATATATTCATCAAATTATATGAATACAATTGTTAGTGTAATTTCATAATATTATTCTTTCCCTTAATTACCAAGTTTACCATTTTACCGTATTAATAAAAATTACCGAAGATATTATTCAAAACAACCAAAAATTACAAAAAGATACTTAAATAACTTGGACATATTAATTCAAAATATGTAATAAATTTTTAAAAATTGAAAAAAAAATAAGTTTTAATAATTAATTTAAATTAACCCCGTTGTGAGAATGATAGAACACGTTTTAAAAGTGAAAACATTGCAAAATATTGATTTTTTTAAATCTAAATTCCATGTAAAATTAATTTCAATGATCTAAATTATATTAATTGATAAAAATATATTTTATTTATACATAAAAACCATAAAATAATATAATTTAACCAAATAAATTATTTTAATGTATTTTTTTCAATTAAATTTAGTGTATTTTTATTATTTATCAAAACAAGAATATTATCAAAAAAATATAAAAAAATTATCTAATGTCATTTTTTATATCCCTCTTCTAAATTACATGTTTAGGTTATCATATAAAAAATATTAATGTACCAAAATCATAATTTAATAATGGTTCTCCATTAAAAGGCATGAAATTACCCTTTTAAAAAATATAAATTTTTGTACATCAAATAGGGCTTATTCATTCCATATGAATAAAATATAAATTTAATTAATATAAAAAATAATTTATTAAATAAATAACATATATATTTCATTAATTTAATTTACCAATTTTAATTCACTTAATTTATTAATTAAAAAATACAAATGTATACTTGATTTATATTTTCATAAATAATTAATAGCTAAATAATTCACCATACATTTTCATAACTTAGTTATATTTATTCCTAATAACCTATTTTCAAGGTTATAATGTTCATTTCATACTAAGGGATTCTTGTAGTTCTTTTAAACTCATGATTCTTTCCAATGAAATCTATTGAAGAATTAAAATTATTTAATAAAAATATTTCATAAAAACATCTAGGTGTTATAGTCTACCCCCCTTAAACTGAATTTCTCCCTAGAAATTCATCACATGGATATAAATAGATGAAGATACCTCTACCTTATGAAATACTAAATTTCCTATGTGTATTCCTCAAATTTTTGGTTCTACAATAAAAATTTAACCAAGTGAGTGGTCTTGTTTCATAGAACTTTTTTCGCAACAATCCATATTCTCCAACGGTTATTCTTAATAAGAAAGATATTTCTCTAGTGGTATGACTTCTAAGTTTAGTACATAATAATGACCAGGAATGTACTTTTTCCGGAGATATACATAGAACACATCATAAAATTAATATATATTTAGTGGAATCTCCAATAAGTAAGCTACCTTCCCAATACAATCCATAATTTCAAAAGGATCGATATACCTAGGGATTAGATTTCTATTCATAAAAAATCTCAATACACTCTTCAATGGAGTTATTCATAGAAACACCTTATCACCCACTTCAAACTCCTCATCTTTTATTCAGTTGTTAGAAAAACCTTTTTGCCGACTCTGAGCTTATATTATGTATTATTGAATAGATCTGACCTTCTATTCCATTTCATCACCCAATTTCATCCCAAAAAGATTTATTTTTCACTTATTTCCATATAGGTCTTCAAAAAGATCCATTTTAATACTAGAGTGAAATCTATTATTTTAAGAAAATTCCACCAAAGGTAGGTGTTGATCCCAGCCATCATTTAAATCCATAGAGAAAACACTCAATGTGTATTTTAGAGTTGGATTTTTCCCCTCAGACTGGCCATATGTCTGGGGATGATAAAGAGTGCTGAAACGCAACTCTGTATCTAGAGCTTGCTAAATAATTTTCCAGAACTTTGAGGTAAAAATGAGATCCTGATCAAATATAATGTAATCTGGTACTCCATGAAATCTTATCACTTCATTTAAAAATATCCTAGAAATAAGATCAAGAGAAAATTTTCTCTAATAACAACGATGTGTGGTGACTTTGTAGGGTGATCAACTATAACCCATATAGTATTATGGCCTTAGATTTTTTGGGTAGTCTGACGAGAAAGTCCATAGTGATGTTTTCCCATTTCTATTTTGGTATGGGTAATGGTTGTGACATCCCCTTAGACATATGTCTCTTAGCCTTAACTTGCTGACAAACCCAGCACTGAGAGACATATTCAAAAACATCTATTTTCATGTCATCCCACCAGAAATACTCTTTCCGGTCCCTATTCATCTTTAGGCTTCCATGATGAATAGATAATCAAGAACTATGAGCCTCATCCTATTACTATTTCACTAATTATAGTATGTGAGGAATAAAAACCCGATTCATGAACCTTATTATTCCATCACAATCAAGGTTAAATTCAAGAACATTTCTTACCTTATTTTTTATCTCCACATCTTCCTTCTACACCTCCTTAATCTTCGCTTGTATAGATGGTTGAACCTTAATTTTAAAAAGATAAGATTTATACCCTTAAATTACAATTTCAAGATCCATCCTTTGAAAATCCATAAATATTAGATCTTTTTTGATCCTCATCATGGATAGGCTAGCATGGCCCTTTCAACTCAAATCATCTGCAACCTTGGTCACTTTCCCAAGGAAGTAATGTATTGACAACTTGTAATCAATAATAAACTCAAACCATATTCTTTGGAATGTATTCAATTTTTTTGTCTGAAATATATTTTAAAAATTTATGATCAGTATAAATATCACACCATTCATCATAAAGATAATTTATTCATATACATAATGAAATTATTACTGCAGCTAACTCCAAATCATGAGTTGGGTAACTTTTCTCATGGATTTTAAATTTTCACGAGGAATAAGCTATCACTATATAAACATTCATGAGAAAAAATACCAAATCCTTTTTGGATGAATCAATATAGATTACAAAACTTTCTCCCACTATAGGTTAGTGTGAGCACATGTGCACTGGCTAACCATATTTTTTTCTATTTGAAATTATCTTCACATTCCTCCATCCTCACAGAATTAACTCATTTCTGAGTCAACTTGGTTACTCGATTAGAAAACCATGATATATCTTTTTAAAAAACTTCAATAATATCTACCAAAACAAATAAAACTTTGGATCATAGTTACCATTGTTTGTCTCATCCAACTTTCAATAATATCTATTTTTTCTAGATCCATATATTTCCCCTCTCTTGAGATTATGTGACAAAAAAATGAATCTTTCTAAATCCAAAATTCACACATGGTAAATTTTGAATAAAGATTCTTCTATCTTGGGGTCTTTAGCATAATACTCAAGTGATATTTATGTTCTTACCTTCTTTTCAAATAGAACATAATATCATCTATAAAAACTATCAAAAAAAGATCAAGATAATCTCTAAATACTCTATTCATTAGATCCATGATGCTAGTGGGGGAATTAGTGAGACCAAAAGGCATCACAAAAAATTCATAGTGTCCAAAACATATATGGAATTTCATCATTGGTATATCCACATTATTAACCATTAATTGATGATATCCTGAATGAAGATAAATCATAGAAATGTGTTGATCTCTGCATAGATTTTAGAATAAGTCATAAATGTGGGGAAAAAGAAATTTTTTGATAGTTATCTTGTTATGTTCTTAATAATAAATGTGGAGTCTCATTGATCCATCTTTATTCTTAACAAACAGAACTTTTTTTCTCCAAGGATTCACACTAGGGTTTATAAATCCATTGTCAATATTCTCTTGTAGTTTCTTCTTCAATTCATGAAACTCAATTTGGCATATTCTATAAGGTGTATTTGAAATAGGCATTTCACCTTGTATGAGTTCTATTGAAAACTCAACATCATGATTCAGTGGGATACCTAGAAATTATTCTAGATATACATCATAAAACTCCAAAAAAAAATTGTGTATTCTTAATTGTGAGTTTCTACTAAGACATTTGAGAGAGATAAACTTGATTTATAGGAAGAAAGTCCCATAATATGGAATAAAGTTCCAATGGAAGGTCATATGCACCCTTGGATAAATATATGATAACAAATTAATATGAAATATAAAATATGACTTCCCTTCCATAGAAATTAATATGATATATATATTGGGAAAGCCAATACATGTTAATAATCACATAACATTCCACAATAGGAAGGATCAAAATATTTTTAGGAAGAACATTCCCATAAACTTAAAAAGGATAAGAATTAAAAACTTTTGATTATTCCATTGTGCCATTATGAGTTGACAAAAATGACTTAACATCTAATTGATGAGGTTATACAATGATAACTAAGAAAATTATTCATAAATAAATGTGTGGGTGGATCTAGAATCAAATAAAACATTTTATACTTTTTATTGGATGATAAGTGTACTTTTCACCATATCATTATCGTATTCCACATGACCAATAGTGATCACATGTGTTTGGCCTTTGCATTTGTCCTTAGGAGTTTGTTAATGTCAATCATCATCAATAACTCTTGTATTAGGTCATTTATTGGTATAATTCTCCATTTCATTACAATTTTAGCATTTAAGTGTTAGTAGTTGAATTTTGTGTGGCCTTTTCTTTATAAAGATCATTATTTGTATTTTTCACATAACTTTGACATTCAACAAACCAATGACCTTCTTTTCCACACATAAAAAAAGTTCTAGTCCCTTAAAGACAATTTCTTCCATGTTTCTTTACACTCTTTGATCATAAGGGAAAAATCATATTATTTTCAGTGTGGTCTTTAGATTTTTCATTGAATTCCATTTTTCTCTTCTTATCAAACCCATTGGATTGATGGGTTACTCTAATACCTATCTCAACCTTGAGAGAACATAGAACAATT
The DNA here is from genome assembly GCA_963277665.1 of Viscum album. Lineage (NCBI taxonomy): Eukaryota > Viridiplantae > Streptophyta > Magnoliopsida > Santalales > Viscaceae > Viscum > Viscum album. Next base: position 1,057,640,606 of record OY728120.1, on the reverse strand, counting down.
TTATAATAGATATGGAAGTACCTTATGGATAATGGACTTCAAATACTTGGTTTTAAGACACTAAAGAATTGATAAATTTTACTCTCAGGTTAGATAATAATTCTAGAAGCATTCTGTGCGATTCTTGTAAAATTCAGTTTGAATGTACCAATAGAATCATGGTTCTTTAATTAAGATCAGGGAACCACATATCCATTTTTCTTCAAAGAATAAAAGGAATGTACTTATTGAAAAATAAGTTCTTGAACTCGTCCCATTCCATATAGTCAATTTCTTCTCCTTACCTCGTATTCTTGGTAAAACTCCACCTTTGATCAGCTTCACCTTCCAAACGATAGACTACCAAGATGAATTTATCATGCTATGAAAATTGGAGAATTGAAAATATCTTTTTAGTGATACTGATGCATTTTTCATCCACTAGTGGATCAGTAGACCCACTGAAGGAAGGTTGATGCTTCCTTTTTAAGGAATCAACATAATGTTATTCCCTCCTCTTCTTTCTTGGATGTCCTGAATGATTCATAGCTTGAGAAATTTGTGTGAGAATAGGTGTAAGATTTTTCATTCTATCTCCCATAAAATTTGGTTTCTCAGGAGGATAATCATTCCATTTCCCTTTGCATCCAACATTAAAATTGTTCCTTCAGGTTCCAACCATTGACTAAAACCAAAAATCATAGTGTGATAAACACTAATCATAATGTGAAAATCACATAATAAAGAATAGAAGTTAAATTTAGGACACTTTAGGTTTTATCCTAGGTTATTCATGGTCATTTCCAAAACACTAGATTTGTATCCTATACTTTGATATATCCATTGGGTTCTTACAGAGGTTTTCCCATCCTAGTTTCTAAAGGTTAACTATATATTCACTCTAATACCAACTATAACATCCCCTAATTTACACACATAGATATTACATCAAAACAGAATAATATTTATTACAAAATATATAAAAACCATTCCATGACTATATATGGTCCGTGTCTTTAGAATTTTGGAAAATATAAACAAATAGATGATAAGAAATCTACATTGTCTTCTACTTATTTCTTCATAAGTAGACCCCCTTTTTGACTTATATTACTTAACAAACTTCTTCACAACTTGTGGAAAAAATCATAAGAATGGGTGAGCTCAGATTCTCAGTATGAGTAAAAAAAAAGAGATATCAAAAATATCATTATCATAATACATAATAATATAACATTTGAAAATATTATCCTATAAATGATAGACTATGATATCATGTTATGAGACAAATTATAAAATTTCATAATGATTCAATGAAAATATTCCCAAAATTCATAACATAAGAAATTGAATTTTTGACATATAAATAAGCATAAAAATCATTTCATATTAGCTAAGTATCATTTCCAAGACCATCATTACAGACAAAGTGCATAACTGAACTGGTTTCACTCCTCATTTCTGCCTTTTATTACTAAACCATGATCATTTCTAATTCTATCCATGACTATCTCAGAAGATATAAATATTTTCCCAATAATTCTAGGGAGATATAGGTCTCACCCATCTTATAATGAAATCATTCTTACATGGGCCACAAAACATAAATAATTTATAATTGCATTGCCTAAGGAATAAATTCATTTTCTTAAACATCATTCCATCAAAATCCCTATAAAACAAAATGATTTCATAAATTACATTCCATTATAAAGAAAATCAAATAATTGTAATAATAGGGATAGAAAATTAACCTATTTAAATAATGTCATCATAGATGTATTTTTTTGATAAAACACTTGAAATTAATTCTTTATGAAAATATCCTTTCTTCTTTAAAAACATTTTCTTTTCTAAAAATACCATGAAATTTTAAATGAAAATAATTTCATTGAAAATAAACTTGAAATATTGTTAAGGAAAATTCATGGAAATAAGAAGTTATGAATGTGTAAAAATATATTCATGCATTACAAATTAAAAGGAAACATTCTTCTGAAACATTTTTTGGAATGTCAAAAAGTACCTCGTACTAAAAATGAAAAAATAATCCTTTCACACCATTTAATAAAAATTCAGAAATAGGTAAAATTTGCTTTAAACAATTATAGAATGATAGAAATAATATTATGGAATAAATATTTATGAAACATTGAAATGGATTATATATAAACCACAATAAATACTTAGTTATAAACAATCTTAGATAATAATGAAATTATGAGATTATCCCTTACCTTAGGTCTGATTTCCTTTGTATGTATCTGAATATCCTATTCTTCGATGTTCTTCCACTAAATATCTTCTTAAATCCCTTGAGATGGTATTTGAAGAATTAAAAACCTTTATTATGTAACATGGAAGGTTGATAAGGGAAATGGGTAGGGGATGGAGGAGCATCAAGGCTCAAAGTGATGTGAAGAGGTGAGAGAGGAGGTGCCTTTTTATAATTGAGATGATGGACACTTTTAGGATCTCAAAACCTATTAATTTAAAATAAAATCAAACCCCAACAAAAAACCTCAAAATGTACCAATTTAAAATATGAAATGGGATAGGGTTTTAATCTCATCAAATAACAAATTTTTGACATATTTTTCTATCAATTTGAACCATATTATTATAATTAATACATAGTTATTCTATTTAATTTTTAACTAGGGTAACAAATATTTCAATATTAAAAGGATGAAATATTTACTTATTTGATGTCAATTAGACCATACATAAATAGTTTAAAAAATTTTATACCAGATCATAATGATTATATATTTTTAAAATTGTTTTATGATTTTTAAATAATTTAATAAAACCTTATTTCGATAAACAAACAATAATTCCAATTTTGAAACTATTCAGTTCCTTTATTTTTAAAAATATTATGATAAAATGTTAACATAAAACCAACTATTTTATTATATTATTAAGAGGTATATTTAATCTATAAAATTCATTGGACAAATTAATCATGCAAAATTTTATTTATTTTAATATTGTTAATAACATTTAATTGTTATCTCCATTAAAAAAACATTACCACATCAGTTTTGTATAATTATTTAGTACAAATATTTTTTGAATAAAAATTAAAATTAAAATATTATTATGAAGATAAATCTACTATATTTATTAATAATATTTTTTTTAATTTATCTTCAAGAAAATCCTACATTTAAATGTAATAATTATGAAAATATGAATGTGACAACTTTAACATCACTTTAACTAAAAAAATATAAGTGTCAGAATATTTTGTATATAGATCAACATGGTCAATATATTAACACTTGGATGATTATGGTCAATATATAATTGACCAAAAATATTTTTTCAAATTCTTTTTCTTTTAATGGTTATTATTATTTTAATAAAAATTATTTTAGCGACTTTTCATCAATTTAATAATTTCTTCATCTTTAATGTATAAACCTTCAAGGCAATTATTTATTTCCAAAAAATTAAAAATAAATTACCATAGTTAATAAAAACTTTTTAATAGTTAAAATGATTATTTATAAACAAATATATATTCTATATAACCCTATATTAAAAATAATTTATTTATTAAAATTTGAGTGAGACATATTAAACCTTTGTTTAAATAATTTAAATTAAATTTACTAATCTCATCCAAGTGGATTTAAATGGATACTATTTCAATGAAAGTGTGATTTAGGTTGAACCCTACTCATACTATGATACTAAAACATGTTTTAGGGTAATTTTATAATTTTATTTTTACCCTTAATTATTAGATTTACCATTTTACTATATTAATAAAAATTACTAATGTTACTATTTATAATTCCCAAAAATAAAATAAATCTATTTAAATAATTTATACCTATTAAATAAAAATATGGAATCCATTTTTAAGAATTAAATGAAATGAAGTTTTAGTAATTAATTGAATATTAATCCCTTTGTTGGAATGAGATAACGAGTTTTAAAAGGTAAAACATTTCAAAAGATTGAATGTTTTCACATCTGAATTAATGGTAAAATTAATTCCAATGAACTATATTATATAAAATTATAAAAAAATATTTTATTTATAATTTAAAACCATTAAATAAAATAATTTTACCACATTATTGTTTTTGATGAAAAAAATCAGTTTTCAATTAAATTTTAGTGTATTTTTACTATTCATCAAAACATGAAAGTTGTCAGAAAAATATAAACAATTTATCCTAAGTAAATTTTTATATCCTTTTTCCAATGAACATGTTTATTTTATCATATAAAAATTATTAATGTTTCAAAATAATAATTTAAAAAGGGTTCTCTATTCAAAGTCATAATATCACCTTTTAAAAAATATATGTTTTTATAAACCAAATAGGGTTTATTCATACCTGATGAATAATGTATCTTTGGGTTGAATATAAAAATAGATTATGAAATATATAGCAAATATATTTTATTAATTTCATTTAGAAATTTTAATCCACCTAATTTATTAATATAAAATACAATTATTTAATTGATCTATATTTTTCATAAATAATTAGTAGCCAAATAATTCACCATACATTTTCATAAGTTAGTTATATTTATTACCTATAAACTAAAATATATGTTATAATGGACATTATATACTAAAGGAATATCTCTGTTCTTTTAAACTCATGATTTCACAGAATGAATGCTATTGAATTATTAAAATTATTTATAGAAAATATTTCCTAAAACATCCGAGTGTTATAACAATTCTTTCAGACTCGGGGTTGTGAGTAATGAAAGATATCGAATACTTCAAGTTTATTTTAATGGGAAAAAATACATTTAAAATATTCTCATGTTACAATTTTATTTGGTAAATGAATGAATGTTTCGTAAAACATGTTTGTGTGTTTAGCATACTTCCCTACTAAAGCATGAGTAAAATCATGTCACCCATTATGTAATGTGGAAGCATGCTTCATTGTTAATGAAATTTTTAAAAAAATTTATAGTTTGAGAATGAACTATATGAAATCAGTATTAAAATATTCTTAAATATAGTTTAAAAATAATTTAAAATATATTTTAAAATATATTTATAATTTTTTTAAAAAATGTTTAAAATAATACTTTAAAACTCTTTATAATTATATTTAAAAACTATTTAAATATAGTTTTAAAATATATTTACAAGATTATTAGAAAAATGTTTAGAATCATTTTTACAAACTATTTAAAACTAGTTTCAAAAATATATTTAAAAAAAATTTAAAAACATATTTAAATTTTTTTTAAAAAGTATTTTAAAGAAGTTTTAAGAAATATTAAAAAAATTAAAAATATTTATAAAAAGTGTTTAAAAGTGTTTAAAATGTGTTATAAAAATTATTTAATTTTATTAAAAAAATTTTAAAAGAAGATTTAAAAACTATTTAATATAAATTTTAAAAAATGTATAAAAAGGGTTATAAGTAATTTAAATAAATTTCAAAAATATTTAAGAAAATTTAAACAATGGTTTTAAACCGCATGTAGTTTTTTTAAATATTTACAGGAAATAATTTTTCCACTTCAAAAACAATAAAAAATATTTTTAAAAAGTGTTTAATTTTGGTTGATAAATTTGTTTTAAATAGTTCACAAACTATTTATCTATAGTTTAAAAATTGTTTAGAATCTGTAAATAGTTGAATTTAATTCACCTCAGTATTTTATGCATTTTAATTAGGTTTTTTCTATTTTATGTCTATTTTGAACACACCATGTGTAACACTCTACCAATTTATTAAGGTAAAAGTGTTTTTTTATTTTTATCTAATTAAATCCAAATGCCCCTGAAAAACACTTGTTTCCTCTCATGTTATTTCATTTTCACTCACCCTAATGTATGAATACACTTTGTAGTATATTGGGACTAAGTTGGATCAAGAAGTTTTCTAGAATTTGAAAAAGGTTTTTTTTCAAAGGTACTGTATTTTTTATCAAATAAGTTAATTAAGAAAAGAAATCACATCAATTTGTATTTTGGAAAATTAGGGATGGCAATTATATTTTGAGAAATAGTATCACAATGATTGAAAAGTTCCATCATATTCAGGAGATGATGGAAGAAAGAAAAGATTTTTCAGATTCACACTAAATCCAAAATGAAAGGATCAATCCTAATGGGGAAGAATCAATGTCTTTATGTCTACAATTAAACAAATGTGATGGTGCTTTGATGATCTTGGAATTCTCAGAAATCAGAAGGTAGTGGTAAATCTTGTGATGGAAAATAGATGAAGGAAAGGGGATATGAAGGTGATATTGTCAATCATATTGAGAATATGATGAAGATAAAATGAAATTCTTCCAATATTATTCAGGATAATCGTAATCATGACAATCATATTTGGAATGAGAGGGAAAGAAAGCTATTGATGAAAGATAGGTATGTTGCAATGAATTCATTGCAAAGTCTAATGATGTTGAAGTTGATCCTCAATGTATTCAAAGTCATGAATGAAGTCATGATACAAGATGAAGTGTGTTGGTAAAGTTGATATTTCCTAGACATAATATCATCACGATGGGTTCATCAAATTCATAATAGATGAGAGGCTTTGGGGAAAATGTGAGAATCTGAAGGTGCTATATTTCAATCAGAAAAAAAATCCAAAATATACAAATCATTAAAGAATGAGGTTGATGAGAATATAGAAAGAAATTTAGTTTTGAATGATCATTGGAATCATATTCAATAATAAATGAAGACACTAATAATGGTTCATTGTATTCAGTGCGTCATAATATTCATCACAGGAAGATTTGTATTAAACCAATGAGGAAGTGAAAGGTGATTTTTTTTAAATTAAATTATCAATTGGGTCAATAGAAATTGTATTGGAGTTTATGGAGATTCATATTTTTTAAGTGAAGAATAATTATAAGTTCTTGAACATGTTACCAAAGGAGGAACTTAAAGTATGAATAATATATTTTTTATATTGGTACAAAGAATCATAATAAAGAAACTGTATTGATAAATATGAATAGAAGAATAAAATCAGACTGAAGTGTGTGAAGAAAAAGAAAGAGGTCTATTTCTTCATATATTTCATCAGTACAGAGCATCATAATGAATAAATTAGAATGAGAAAATTGGAATGGGAAATAAGAATATGACTAGAAATTATGAAGAATATCTAAAGAGATCTGGAGTTGTGGATAAGATTGAAGATATTTTATGAATTACAGAGAAGCATTGATGAAGTAATAAATACACCAAAAATTCAATGAAACATTCAAAATTGATGAATTTGGTTGACAAGGAATAAATTTTAGATTCCCACCCAAAAAAATTTGGGGTCACCTATAAAATATAAAAGTAATCTATACTTTTCTGGCTAAAGTACAGTTCAAAGAGGAAGAGAAAGAAGCACCACAATTGTACGGTGAAGAAGATTTCATATTGAGATTTATTGATAAATTTTCATCAGATACAAATGAAAGGGGAAGAGAAAATATTGAAACATATTCACATGATAATTTCATTCAGTTGATCATCAAATTTAGCTGATTATTGAATTCTTCTTTACTTCGTATTCATCTAGTCATCATATTGTGCTGCATAATCCCACTAGGACTATCATATTGGGTTTTCTGGAATGTGTAAGAAAGTGTTTAGAATTGTCTCAATTTTACTATGATAGAGAAATATTATCATATTGGGTTATTGTACTGGGGAAATCAGACTGTGTATTATACAAATCCAGGAGGTTATTTCCACTTTATGGGTATGAAATTGAAGATATTTTTAAGAGGAATACATTTATGAAAGTTGATAAAGAATCACAAGTAACAAGGGTTGTAACAAAAACTTTTTATTATATCATTTATTATAGAAATAGAATACACACTATTGGATTGTTTTCATAGTGAGACATGAGTTAAAGGTCATATCTTACTCATTGCATTCCACACAAAAGGATTATTTTCTAGTGGATCATATGGAATTGGATTATTATCAAAGCATACAAAGGACATATCTATTGTTATTGAATTGTGAACCTTGTTAATACCTTTGTTCCTATGGATGCGTATTTGATTTGTTTTTTAGTAGGGAAATAAATCTTTAACATGAGGCAAATGTTGTTTCATTTTCAAGGAAACATAAAAGAAAAAGTTAACATTAATTCACCCCTCCCCCTCTCAGTGATACAATTTTTCTGACTGGGCACTTAAAATTGGTATTAGAGTTGAAGCTTCTCTTCTCTTATTCTTTAGAGAAGTTTTCATGAGAAGTTGATATGGACAATCTGAATTGTGTGAAGAGTAATGGAATTATAATTTTTGATGGTATGAATTATCATATCTGGTAACATAGAATACTTCCTTATCTTATGTCTATTATATATTATGTTCTTGAAGCTACAATATATGGGCTTCCTCCTATTGATGAAAAAGTTCCTATTACATATATTAATAAGATGAATCTTGATAATGATGGAAGGGACTATAATTATTAATTATCATCAATTTTTTAAAGTGAATTGATAAGGTTGAAAGGTGTTTCTATAACCAAAGGTATATGGGATAAGCAAAAAAACATATATGATGGCAATAAAAAATAAGAGAAGGAAAATGAAAAATATGGAGGATAAAGTATGAAGTCATGAAAATGGGTGAGTATGAATTGGCTGGGGACTTCATTACTAGAGTAAATGGAACCGTGAGCACTATAAGATGTCTTGGTGAAATGTGGGATGATTCTATAGCTGTTTAAAAGATTTTAAGAATCCTTTGAGACAACATTGATGCTAATGTTTCCTCATTGGAGGATAGAGACTCTAGAACATTATCTCTAATTGATTTGAATAGAAATATTATTACTTATTAAATTATAAGGGAGAATTTTTTGAAAATAAGAACAAAATTTGATAGATAAATGTCTTTAAAAACATCAAAGAAAGGCATGTCAAAAAATATTCTTTTTAAAGAAGAACCCAATGATTCTGATTCTAAAAAATTGGTTTGAAAAAATATTGATGACATTTTATCCTTGTTTTCTAAAAATGTGAAAATTGGTACAAGTAAAGAAAAAGGGAAAAATCCCTTTATATGCATTTAATGTGGAGTTTTTGGGCAGTTTAAGGACAATTTTACATGAAGAAAGAATTAAGAATATAATGATGAAGAAGAAATTAGATCAAGAATGTCATGGAAGAAACATGGTGAAAATGTAAAATCATATTCCACAGGGAGAGAAATAAAATTCTCCAAATCTAAAAGGATAATTTTCTTGTCTAAGGAAGTAGAAGAAGAAGAAAGTGAAGTTGAATATAAAATGTATACTGAGCTTTTTGGTGATAAAACATTAATTGCAACAGTGAATGAATAATAATTCTAAATATGAAGTTATGATAAAGAAGAAAATCAACATGAAATTCATTTAAAAGAATATTTGAAAGAATTTCTATGAAATATTAGAAGTTTTGAAAAAAAAACAAGAAATTGGAAGATGAATGTTCTTCAAAAAACTCAAGAATGTTTTTTAGAAGAGAAGAACACGATGATTGTAGAAATTTTATGATTTGAAGAAATATCTTAAGGGTTAAAAGTATGATAATGTTAATCTATAAGTAATGATGAATATAAAATAAGAATATCTAGAACTTTTCCAAAAAAACTATCTAAAGATAAATTGAGGAACACAAGTTTCAAAGACACAATCTATGAAGTTCGGGAATGATCCGGTATGGGTAAAACTAAAAAGTATTTAGAAAAGTTAACTTTGAATGTTGGGAAGAAATATGATTTTTTTTTTGAAAAATAAATTGTTTGAATGGTCATATATGTGGCCAAGATTAAAAAATTTAAGAATTAAGATGTTAAAAATACCCTGAGTCTGAAAATGATTCTTAACATTCTAAATCCAGAATTGTTTCTAATAATTCTGATTCTGTTAGAGTTGGAATGAAAATTAAGTAGACAAATAAGATTCCAATTGATAATAGATAGGTTGGTGATTCAAATATGAAAATAAAAGGTTTAATAAGGATCATGTTCACAACTCTGGTCAATATGGGAATTTTAGTTTAAAATATTCCTTATATGGATACTACTGGAATTGTATTGGATTCAGATATAAAAAAAATAAATGTCTATTCAACCCATAAAATTTTTGTTTTTCCATAGGTTATGGAAGGAATGTATTGAGGCGGAGTCAATCTCCTCAAATAAGGATGTTTGAGAAGGTTATTTTAAAGAAACCTTAGAAGGTTGGAGTAAAGATAGAATATAGGTTCCAACCACCGCAAACTATTTTTGAAAGGTGTGAAAACTTATTGAAACTTCTTTGAATTCTATAAAAGGATAATGAACTTGAATTGTTAATTTTGTATGTTCTTCTCATATGATAGGAGACTTTAAAAATTTTAAGAATGTAAAATATTTCAAATAAGGAACTGTGCCATTCAACATGATGAATCATTAAGAATCAAAGGTGTCAAATGTGTTATCATTGGAAAAGAAGAATTGAAATCCAAGAATGGTTTATATGTTGATGGGATTAAATAGAACCTGATGAGTGTTTCAAAATTGTGTGAAGAAGGTAACAAAGTTACTTTTAAGAAAGATGGATGTGATGTGAAAATTGAGAAGTATAAAATGATAGTTACTAGTGGAAAACATTTAAAGGGAAATTTATTTCAATTTGGTGATATTCAAAACTCTTATTACTTGTGCAATGTGGAATAAAATTAATTGTGGAATAAAAGGATGGGAAATATGTGTCATAGAAACATGAGAATGTTATCTATAAGAAAAAGAGTCTGAGTTATTTCTTTTTTTCTTCAAGAGAAGGATCTTGGTTCCGTACTATTTTTTTGAAAGGAAAGATTACAAATTCAACACATAAGATAGTTGATATTTGATCAAAACAATCCCTGAAACGTATCCATTTAGATATCTGTGGGCTGATGAGAAAACAATCAATGAATGTATATATGTATTTCATCACTTTCCTTGATGAATTTACACGCATTACTTGTGTCATGTATTTGAAACATAGGTCATATTCCTTGAAGATGTTTTAATGTTTTTGAAGGAAAGCTAAGAAATAATGTGAGTATTTAGTGATGATGTTGAGAACTGAAAATAATTGTGAATATAGAAATGAGTAATTTGAATGTTTTCTTGAAAATAATAGAATTAGGAATGAGTATAGTTATATATACAATCCTCAACAAAATGGGGTTACTGAAAGAAATAATTGATGTTTGGTGGAAATGGGGAGAACTATGTTCTTCGAACATGGTCTATCTCATTACAATTAGAGGCAAGACATAAGTAATACTATTTATATTTAAAACTAATGTTTATATATTCCAAATTATGATATAACTCCATATTTATTGTTTTATGGAATAACTCCATGATTGATACAATTAATAGTTTTTTTGATTTCATGATTTATAAATAAGAAAGGGGGAGACTTTGGAATGTTTTAATAAAAATCTGAAGATGGAATCCTTCCTAGCTATTCTCCAAAAGGAAGTGGATATATATGATTCATCAAATAAACATGAATAATTGTTCATTATATTGAGATGAAATTTATTAAAAGTGTAGAAGAAGACAAAAATACTTAAAAAAATAAGGAAGCTAAGTAGGAGGGGGGATTTTTTTTGATAAGGATACATACAATTATAATCCTAGAAAAGAATAAGAATCAGACTCAGCTATTTCCAATGATGAGGAAGATTCTAAAAAATATCTTCCTAGGATAAGGAATCAAGTGTAATTTTAAAATATTATTGGTGATCAACATTAAAAGGTTTAAACAAGAAGAATAAAAAATGATCTTACACATTTTTTTATTCAAAAGTTGAGCTGAATGATTTGAATAAAGGTTTTGAGTATCTATAATGGGTTCAGGCCACAAATGAAGAGCTAAATCAGATAGAAAATAATGATACATTGGAAACTATTCTTAAGCCAGATAACAATAATGTTTTTGGTAAAAAGTTGATTTTCTGGAAGAATATGAATGGTGAAGGTGGAGAAATAAGAAAAAAAGGAAGATTAGTGTGAAAAGTTTACTCACATGATTACGTTGAAGATTTTGATGAAAATTTTTCTCTAGTGGTAAGGTTATAAAAAAATTATAATCTTCATTTCTATTTATACCCTACCAAGTTAGAAAATCTTTCCAATGGGTTCTAAATTTATATTTATGAATTGATATCTTTATAAGGAATTTTACATTGATCAAAATTGGGGCATTGTCATTGGGAAATGTGAAAGTTATGTTTGCATATTGAAAAAAGATTTTCATGGACTGAAACAAGCTCTAGGGGCATGGTATTCCAAGTTGGATACTTTTTTAAGGAAGAAGAGTTTTAAGAAAGGAAGAGTTGATAAAAATATTTATGTCAAATAATGTCAAGATTTTTTCCTCATCATAATTTTTTATGTATATGACATTATCTCTTATGGGAATGATGAATGATCTTGTGAAAGAACTACTAAATAAATGAAAAAGTTGTTTGAGATTTCCATGCTAGGTGAAATGAAATGATTTCTTGGGTTATAAATTAAAAAAAAGAAAAAAAATTCTTTATAAAAAAATATATGCTATGGAAGTTCTTAAGATGTTCGACATAGAAAACATGAAAATTATTTCCCCACCAATATCAGTGGGAACAAAGTTGTCTTAAGATAGAGGAGCCATTAAAGGTTATCAGAAAGAATTTTAGAAACTGATTGGAACTTTTTTTTTGTGTTTTATTACCTTGAGACCTGAAAAAATTTATGATGTTACCTTAAGTGCAAGATTTTAGAGTACTCTTAAATAATAAATTTATATATTTGAAAAATAATTCTCAGATACATCAAAGGCATAATAAATTTAGAAATTAGGTATGATATCTCAGAAAGTGTTGATTTTGTTTGGTATTCAGTTTCTAATTGGGAAGGAAATGTTGATGATAGAATATCCACATTTGGTGTAGTATTATTTCATGGGAAAATTAATATTAGTTTGAAATCAAACAAAAATAATTCAATACCACTTAGTATAGCTAATGTTGAATATGTTTCTGTAACTTAAGCTACTACCCAACTTATGTGGATGAAAACTTAACTAGAATGATTTCTTGTTTAATTGAGGTTACCCTAGCTCTTGGGTTGTGATAATCAAAGTGAAATCCATCTCACTAGAAATATATTTCATGTTCTCATTCAAAAAACGTTTATATCAAATATCATTTCATCAAATAGAATGTGAAGAATAATGAATTTATGTTAGGGAATATTCTTACATTAGAAAAAGTTGTTAACATTTTCAAAAAAATGTTACCAAAGGAATCCTTTTCTAAATTTCATTTGAAAATGGGCATCCAAACTATTTATAATAAAGGTTTAGGTATGTGTATCTACCTCCTCTATGATCTTACCTTTGGATAATTTTTTCAAGGGGGAGAATTGATTCATAAATCTATCCTTATGTATGTATGTAAAATGGGTGATTTCTAGGTAAGCAGTGAATTTAGAATTATATTGTGTGAGTGAAATATTACAACTGTTTGTTATAGTGGTTGTAGGAAGCAATTTTTTTTATTCTAGGAAAGTTGAAGAGGTAAGGAAGAAAAGCCAAGTAATAAAGACGAAGTAGGTTTTCATGATCACTACTTTTGGACCACATGCCTCTGCTATCAATAATTCTTATTTTATATAATGAGTTTGCTCATATTGGATTAGAATTGATGATAATTAATCCATTTATTTAGGATAAAAGGTTTAGTGATTTTTGAATCTTGTTAGAAATAAAAATCCAAAGTGGGAGATTGTTGTGACCAAGTTTTCTAGAAATGCTTTCTAGAAGTTGAAAAAGTTTGTTTATTAAAGGAATTATATTTTGTTGTCTAAGAAGATAAAGATGAAATGAAATCATATCAATTTTTAATTGAAAAAATTCATACTAACCATCGTATTTGGAGAATCAGACTCACAATTATTGAAAATGTCCATCATATTTAGGATAATATGGCTAGATGAATAGATTCATCATATTCACACTAATTCTCGAATGAAAGGATAAATCATTATGGGGAAGAATAAGAGTCTATATGGCAGCGATAAAACAAATGTGATGATTCTTTGATGATATTTGAATTCTCATATATCCTAAGTTAGCGGTAAAAATTATGATTCAAGAATGATGAAAGAAAGGGGGTGTGAAATATAAGATCTAATTCATATTGAGAAACTAATGAATAGATAAGGAAATAATGTGAATCATATTCTGGCCAATCATAATCATGAAAATCATATTCAGGAAGGGAAGGAAAGAAATCTATTGGTGAAAGATAGGGAAGTTTCAATAAATTCCCCACTATGTCTCCAAAGCCATTTTTTTCATTTTCTAAAAAGTCGGTTTAAGGGTTACCGGTAGCCATACAGACAAAAGCGGTACCCAACATTCCACACACATTTCAAATTTCAAAATTCAAAATTTCCCAGAATTCAAATTTCGAGTGCAAAATTGACAAACCCCATGCCACGTGTCCACCTCGTGTCACAACTACATCGAGCCGTGAACCATTCTCACGTCTCCAATCAGAGCAGGTTGCCCGTGAGAATAGAATTGAAATCTTCGCTTGGCCGTCATCATTATGTCGAAAACTCACCCTCATCATCATCTTCCTCACCATGTCTGATGATGTTGAACTCAATCCTCAATGTATTCAAATTAATGAAGTAATTCATGATATAAATTGAAGTTTGTTGGTAAATTTGATGTTTCCCAGACTTAGGATCATCGTAATGGGTTCTTCAAATTCATAAAGGCTGAGAAGGTTCTTGGAAAACATATGATACCAAAGGTGCTGGTTTTATGTCAGACCAAAATAAAAATGATAAAATCTTTACGGAATTATGTTGATGGTATAAGAGAAAGAAGTTGAGTTTTGATATATTATTGGTATCATATTAACCCACAATCCATTTTTTTTTAATTTAAAATCCACTTTTTGGGTAAGTGGGAACCATACAATGAGAGCCACGCATATCCCCGGTCCACTTAAGCCACAACCCACAACCCACACATTCAAAATTCAAAAATTATACCTTCAAATTTCAAAAGGTGAAATTCGAAAACCCACAAAATCCACCTTGAAACACGAGTTAAGCCACTTCGAACAACGAATCACAAACCATCATCCATCACAAGGGAGCCCGTCATGTCGCTGCCATCTGTCAGTGTCATAAATACTGGTTCATCGTATTTAGTATGTCATTGTATTCATTAGAGGAAAAATGTTTGAAACCAATGAAGAATATAAACATAAACATTGATTTTATTTCAAATGATTTTATCAATTGGGTTAAGAGCCATCATATTAGAGTTGATGTCGATTCATCTTTCTGAAGTGAAGAATAAGTAGAAGTAGTTGATTGTGGTTCGAATGGAGGAGCTTACTATTTGATGAAGATGTTTGTTTGATTGGTACAAATCATTGTAATTATGTAATCATATAGATCTATTGGAATGGACATACATAATAATAATGATGTGCGTGAAGAAGATGAAATAGGTCTATTTGTTCATATATTTAATCGGTATGGAGAATCATAATGAATAAATCAAATTAAGAAAATGGGAATGGGAAATTGGAATTGGAATAGAGTTTGTGAATAAAGGCTAAAGAGGGATGGAGTTGTGGAGAAGATTCAAGATGTTTTTAGAAGAGTGGAGAAGCATTGAAAAATTCCTAAATGCACCTAAAATTCAAGGAAACATTCAAAACTGGGGGAATTTGGTTGAGAGGGAAAAAATTTCATATTCCTACCCAAAAAACGTTTTGGTGTCCTATAAACGGATAAATTACTCTATGATTTTTTGAACAAATTACTATTCATAGAGGGAGAGAGAGAAGCTCTGCATTTTTATGGTGAATAAGTTTCCATAGTGAATTTTTTTGAAGAAGTATCATCAGAAAGAACTGAAAGGAGAATGGAAAATATTGCAATGTATTCAGCTGATCGACATATTTATGGGATCATCATATTCAGCTAATTATCACATTCTTTATGTCATTGTATTAATCTGTTCATCAAAATAGGATGGGTAATCATACCGGGACTATCATATTGGGTTTTTTGGAATGTGGAAGATTGTTTTCAGAGTAATCTCAACCGTATTATGACAGAGCAATATTATCGTATTAGGAAATCATATTGGAAAACTCCACTGAGTATTATAAAAAGTCCAATAGGAGATTACTAGCTTCTAGGTAAGAAACTAAAGAACTATTTTAAAAGGTATACATTTTTGGAAGTTGATAAAAAATAATAGGTAACATGGGTGGTTACACAAACTTTGTATTAGATCATTTTTTCTTGAAAGGAAACACACTCTATTAGATTGTTTTCAAAGTCCGTCACAAGTGAAATGGAATATTTTACTCATTTTATTCCATACAAAATGATTTTTTATAGTGAATTGTGTGGCATTGGATTATTTCCAAACCATACCAAGGACATAACTATTCATATTGAAATGTGAACCATATAAATACCTGTGTTCCTATGGATGTGTGATTGATTTGTTTTTTAGAAGGTAATGAAATATTTAACAAGAGGAAAAGGTCATTTCATTTTCAAGAAATTATAAAAGGAAAATTCATCACAGATTCAATCCATCCCCCACCTAGTGATACAATTATCTTGACTGGGCACTTACATAAAATCCATTTTATTATATTTCTTTTTGTTGATTCTTAAAATCTAATATTCAATAATAATAAAAAATTATTAATAAAAATTGTCATCATTTTCAATCAAAATTATCAAATTTTAATAATACCTTAAACTTAACACTCTTCCAATAAGCAATAATTTCCCGATACTATATTTTCAGAAACTCATTAGGGATAGGTAAAGAAATTTAATCTATTCCAGCTCTATGAAATCAACCTTTATATAAGTCATGTTTATATTCTCTCTATAGATCACCTAATTACATTAGTTGTACAGTCCTCATAGCTTCACCATTGGGAAAATTATATGAAGATTCTACTAAAATGTTAATTCATATAAATAATATAATAATATAACATTAAATGTAATGATTTTTCTTACACATATTTGATACCTAGTGCTATCTTTTATTTCATTTTAAAGGTTTCTCTAGGAGACTGGCTCCATGGGAATGATGTAACAATATTTGGAAATAATTTTTTTAATACTCCTTCATTATCTTCTATTTTTAGCAGTCATTTTATTTTCCTCATTATAAATGACCTCACCTATTTATAGAGGTTCCACACATCATGAATATATTTATTCCCACACCACCTAATAATAAAAGATCCATCTATCAAATAATAAATGAATTTTTTGAAATTGAAACATCTTATAATGAATGAACATTATGGTCATAAAATTTACTAGGGTTATATAAATATACCTGAGCTATGATAATCAGTGGGTACTGAAGGATCCCCTGATAATGAATGATTAATGACCTGTATAGTACAAGTTTATTATAATGTCTACTCATGATGATCTGTATACTTAGAAGGATCAAAATACATCAGAGAAATGTCAAAGGTGAACTAACATAAAATTATGAAGAGAAAAAAATAATAGGAAATGGAGATATCATAGGTGTATGTGGAAAAGGATAATATAGATGGGGAGTGGAAGTCATCATCAGATAAAGAAGAGTTATATAGGTAGGATCAAATATAAATGGTGGTAAAGTATAGTAGGTGGAATATCCCCAGTTCATCTTAGGGAACAGTGGAATAAGAAACTATTCTACATGGTTAATTTTAAAAAGGGTCTGGGTGTAATTAGTTATAATGAGTGATACAAGTAGCTCCAGTACCACCCCCTCAAATATTCAGGTTGGGATCCAATGTTACTAGTATGGTCATAGAATAGTTTTATCCTCGACGAGGGTTTATGTTTAAAATTAAAAGAATGACTAATGAAATGAAATTATATGTTTTTGATATATATTTGAAAAATTATACTCATAGTAGGAACTAGAGGAGTAATTTCTAACTCACACATGCTTCGATTATTATGAAAAACTATCTTCCCCTCCATGTCTTAAATTTTATAGATTTCTTGCTTTAGAAAAAAATATGCATCTGATTAGATGTTCATAACTAATGTGTAATCTAAACAAGAAAAAATAAGTTACATCCCTAAATTAATGGATACAAAATGTCAAGCCAAACATGGTATAAGCAGTTACATAACTTGATCATATCATATTTAGTGGAAAGAAAATAAAAAATAAATTAATTTTCATAAAATATTAATAAATTATAATTAGAATGTTAAACATCAGTATGATATGGTTTTTATATTATATATTAAATTCAATCCAATTGAGTTTAGTTTTGTCCATTTGGTTCATTCTGATCAGTTGATTATGTCATTTGGCCATTTTTTGGATAGATCAATTTTTTTGTATTTTTTAAGGTTGTTTGGTTTAATTTTGGGTTGGGTTATTTGGTTATTTTTTTTATCTAACTAGTTAGTAATTCCATTAGGTTATTTGGTTCATTCTTTCTTGGTAATTTAATTCATTTTTTTCTATACCATTCAGTTTATTTTGTTCATTTGATTAATTTTGGTTCAACTAAATTTCATTTGATAGTTTTTTTCATTATATTTATTTTAATATGTTTTGGATCAATTCTTGTTGATTTTTTAATTGGATTGATTTAGTTTTTGTATTTTTTTACGTTCTTATATATTTCAATTAAATATTTGAAAATGAATATCAAAGAAAAATGTTACCACTTTATATTGAAAATGCATAGAAAAATCAACCTAGATACAAAATGAAACCAAAATTAAAGCAGTTTGCAGAGAACTAACCTAAAAGAACCAAGTAGATCTTAAAAAAGATTATAGAATGCATATAGTTGATTATGTATAATACCCACCATAACACCAAGTTCATAGTTAACTTAGAAAATTGGTCTATTTGAGTCATCATAAAAAATAAATTGATCAAGTAAAATGGGGGAATTGATGGTGTTAATTTCATCCCCACCATAATAAAAAATGTTCTTGGGGTTACTTCAATAATGACAATGAATTCATGTCTTGGGAGATCATTCATATAGAAAAATATTTATATAGTGATTCCAAATTATATGGATCATCAATAGAAAAGATATGAGTCTTAATAATAACTCTAAATCCATATTCATCAATAAAAGTTCTTAGTCTCATCATTGAACCAAACCAATTGCATTTCATCATAAGGACTCAACCGTGGGAATAGTAATCTAATATTAGTATTTTATCAACATATTTATAATAAGACATATTTTAATTTTAGTGACTTCTATCTGATGCACTGGAATAACAGTCTATCATTACAGTTACCATAACACTATCATGTTGTGACCTCATGTTCACCACTCAATCAGTGATAATAAATTTATATTCATTGATCACCATTGGTTTTCATTCATAAACCATAGAAATAAAAAAAAACTAAAAATCATTTATTTCTTGAGAGATAGTGTTAATAGATAAAATAAATACCTGAAATATAAATTAATATTAAAATTAAATGTATAGTTATTTGTGTTTTTTATTTTAGTAATACTTATACCATTGATTTCAACCAAGTAGGATCCACTTTCTTATTCAAAGACACTATTCTTATCAAAGGTAATGAATGATTTTTTTTCATTTTTAATTAGTTTAAATTCCCTAAATAATAATGTTGTAACATTTTAACACATATCAATAATTAAATGGGATGATATAACATATAAATGTTCAATTTAATTGTTTTATTCATAAAAAAATCATAGTAGAAAAAGATTTTATGATGTACTATTTCCCTCTATTCAATGATCAATGTAGACAGTGTATATGATTCATAAATTCAACATGTTTGGGGAAGTTATGGAAAACTAGGTTCAATTTTGTAATACAACTCATTCTTATTCCCATTATCCTATTATATCTCATGGTCATAACAAAAAAAATACATTGAATATAAATCCATACATTCTGGATCCATGTAATATTTCACAATGTGACCTTCAAGACTATTCCTATTTAAGATTCCAAATTTAAATATCTACATATTTCTTTCATTTGGAAACATCTAATGAAAATAAAAATTCCCTATAATGAGTATTTTAGTTTGAATATGGATAGTTTGATGCAATATTCAACTGAAAAATTATGGAATAAAAATTTCCTCTAACTCACAAAAAATTAATGGTTCCACATATTTAATTTATTGAAAGAAATAATTAAAAAATATTTTAGTATAAATATATCTATAAAAATGGAATAATAAAATCAATTCCACCCTTTAATTATTGTACAATAGATGAAGGGTTTCTATTTTAATAAACTCATGAAGAAGGATGTGATAACTGTGAATTTTTAGAGATTTCAACTTCAACTTTCTTCTATTATCCCATTTTGATAGTTTAATTGTATTTCTATCCAGAAAATTTATTGTATCTATTAATTCTACAAATTTATTATTTCTGAAGGTTTTATTACATAATAAGAACATGAAATTTTCCATTTATCGTCACTGATAGACAAAAAATATATATTAGGTTTGATACCCAAATCCACTAAGTCATGCCATGATTATAAATCTACTTTTTTCTTCCCCTTTAAATTTAAAATAATTGAAGGAAATATTTCACATATATTTTGTCTATGTTCAATATATCTAAATAATCACATTGAAATTTGGCTGGCCAATAATTCAAATCAAAGAAGGAACTTTTCTTCTTCAAGCGGTAACTATATTTAGTGAAAATATTCTTCTTATTTCTAGATCTCATCTAACATTTACTAAATTAAAAACTAACACCATTTAATCCCTCAAGAATATCTGTTCCAAAAATATACTAATTTTTATTTTTGTTCTAAATGGTATAGTTAAAAATTTGATGATTATTCTCATATAGATGATCTATTCTAAAGAATCATTCATGTCCTATGAAACTAAAAATATTATGATATTTAAGTCTTTCTGATCATATAATCCTCATAAAAATACGATAGGAAAGTTTACATTCATTCTCTAGTTAACAATCATTTCATGAGCAATAAAATACTTTCTTGTCCACATAAGTGCAACACACATTTAAAATATTCCTTTTAAAAAAGCATCATGTGTGTTCACACACACATTCTAATTTTTCTTTAACTATTTTATTAAAGATTACAAGTATAAAAATATATCATTTTCTATATCATAATGTATATATATGAATAAATTTAATTAATGTAATTTCCTTTTCATACTCATCCATGGAGGAAGGATATAATTGTGAGTGAAAATGATCCATGTTATGTGTAAAGTAATCATATTACCAAATTTATTAAAACTATGACATGATAGACCAAAAATCACATAATGCACCTCAAAATAAAAATTAGGATATTTAGAATCAAATGTCTTCTAGGAAAATCTATCTATGGGAGGAACAAACTCATAATTATCCTTATTTATCATTGTGTCATTTTGTCACATATTTATTGATATTTCATCTGATATAAAAATATTTTGGAACCTAGGAGTCAATTGAATGTTCCACATTACATTCTATAGCACATGATATAGTGTTCCATCGTCATTTTACTACAAAAAATATGTTCTAAATTTAAAAAAATTATTTATTCCCATGGTATACTTCCATAATATGTTGTAATATTTTGGGAAAGCATGATATTTGTAGAAAATACATGTTGTTCAAATAAAATTCAATCCAAATAATGGTTCGAGGAAATTTATTCATAATTAATAAGTTAATCATTAAAAATGTAATAATATAATCATTGGTAGTACATGAAATACTATACATGGTTTTCCCATTAAAGTATCACATTAAAAATAATTTACTTTTCATTTTAACACATTTTCAATATACTGATGTGATAATAACATCCTTCAATTGTTTAACTCTTTCAAAATAATAATTTTCATTACTTGAATCATGGGTACTCATATAATTATCTTCTTGTGTTAACATGATTAATTCTCATGATAATAAATAAATTGAAACCAGTCATATAATAAATTCTATAATAAGGTCCTCTCAATCTGGTCATGAACATTTTGATATTATCTTTTTTCACTTTTTTCATACAATATGTAATATTTGTTTTGAATTTTATTTATATGATACCTATGATATTTTTGTCTTAACAAGGTCTCATAAGAAAATTATAACATGGTATGTTTAAAAGACATATATCTAAAGCAATTTTATTCACAAAATCTTATAAAGTAAAACTTGTTTTGAAAATTTATTAAGATACGATCAATATCATTATTCTAAATTTTATAAATTTAATTAAAAAAACATAAAAATGATATATGTCATGTCAGAAAATCATTTAAATATTATGGAAGTCAAATTACAAATATATTTAAGGAAGTGATATTTTTTCCCTTTATTCAAACACTTTAAAAAACAACAACACAAAAGAGTATTCAAAAACATTTTAAATTAATCCCAAATTTTGTGCATAAATATGAATGTTAACATAAATGAATAAATTATTATAAAAAAACACATTTTTTCATGAAAACTTAAATTTGTCAAGGGAAAAGGCCATTTGTAAATAATTTAAAATTTTTATTTATCATCTATATCATTAATTTCATAACATTATCTAATGAAATAACACAACACCATATATATAAAACAATAATATTGAAATACATTATATCATTGATTATTAACTATACATAATACCAAAAAATTCCAATACAGAAAAAAATGCACATTCATTATATATTAATTAGAACATAATTTTATATAATATCATTTCTTACACAATCCTTCACAAAATGGGATGTTAATCATGTTATGTGAACAATTAACTGTAATATTATTTGGAATGACTTTAAACATAATTAATACATTAATAGAATAAATTTTAATAATTTTGATTTATAAATTGTAATAATAATTTATTTTGACCATCAAACAGGCTAAATAGTGACACATAACATGAAATCATGACTACTTTACTGTTTTAAAACCCAATAATAAAAAAAACAATAATTTATTTAACAACATTTAGAGTGTATGAATTTATTATTTCAGAAATAAAATTTTCTAAAATCATTATATAACATATTACATTATAAAAAAATACACTCCAATTTTTAAAAAATAAATCATTTATAAGTCATACATTTCAAATAATATCACACTATTTTCATAAAATTACCTTATAAAAAATAATATTTACAATATTCATACTAATTTAATATGAATCACTTGATAAGAAAACTAAAATTTATGTTATCCACATGTTAGGGAATAAAATGAAAAAACATGGGGATACTATATGAGAATAGGGAAAAAAATCCAAATAAATTGATTATTTAACAAAATAATCATTGTAAGAAGTATGGATCAAAAAAATAAAAGTATAAGGAAGTATAGAAATTTAACACTCTGAAGGAGAGAATTATATAAGGGAATAACACATCTTTTGAGTTGAACAGGGTCTGGTATAAGCATCATTCTACACCAACTATTTTAAAATACTGTTGGTATAATCTTATTCTATACCAATAGTATTAAAAATCATTGGCATAACCAAATCATAGACAATCTTAACCAAAGGTTAAAAAAATATTTTTATAGGTATATAGGGATAGATCCCGATTTTGGTAGTTTTTAAAATAAACTAAAACAAAGAATTGATGTAATTATCCATAACCAAAATGATTAGTCTTCAGGTAAAAGTGAAAATATGGTTCACCCTATTCCTAGGAAGATTAAAATGCATATAGTATTCAGTTAAATCCATCATTATTTGGAAGAATCGAAACCAAGTCCCTAACTAGAGAAATTGAAATTAGAGAATGTGAAAATTGCCTAAAATATCGAATAAAACACCATCAAAGGAAACCCAAAACCATGGGGGGAAGGTGAGAATAGGGGGAGTTAGCCCCCAGACACAAAATAAAACAAATGAGGAAGGAGGGGATACCCCTTCTAAAACATGAAGTTTTTAGATCAGTGTAGCACCGCTAAGATGGTGAGGGAGTTAATCAGTTGTAACTTTCATTTACAAATTCTTCTTAATAATCAACCACTGAAACTTGTTAGAGTTATTATCCAATAAATGATATATTTAAACCTCACTTAATATTTAGTAATATAAAGTGAGAGATAAACAGACAAGTTTTAGAAGGTTTGGTATAAATACCTAATCATTTATGTAACACCCTGAGATTTTGTGAATTATTATTTTTTAATTAAGTTAATCTTTTAAAAAAATTTCATTTCATGTAAAACTGAATATATCTTATGTTATATGAATGAACTAAGTTTTGATTTAATTTCATGAAACACCAAGTTAAGATTGCACTAAACACAACACCTATAAAAATTTGTGGTACATGCAACACTATGTTTTTCTTATGTTATACATAATGCCTACATAGTTCAATAGCATGTGTTGCACACTGGACTTAGTTTTACCAAACTACAATGTTTTATTAATATAATTATTAAAATATTTTTATAGTTACCACATAGACATTAGAATGTATTTTATAGAAAATATTATCTAAATAATGAAAATATTGTTTACAAATGTATATAAAATGATTCCTTTGGTTAACAGTTAGTTATAAATTTAGGTAATAATTATTTTAAAACAATTCCACATCAAAGAAAACCGTTTTTCTATGTACAAACACATTTTACCTCAATAAATTAAAAAAAACCTTTTGATAAAGGTTGTCAATGAAATATATATATTATATATTCAATAAATGTTTTTTATACACTTCCAATATATTTTATAGTAATAATATAAGAATATATCCAACTATAGGTATAAAAAGTGGTATTTTTATAAAAGGTAATTTTACTGCCTTTTAATGGAGAACCCTTTTTAAATATAATTTTTGAAACTTTTATACTTTCTATTTTAAAAAATAAATTTCATTTATGAAATATAAATATCAAAATGTACTTTTGGTGAGTATTTAGTATTTTTCTGAGTACTTTCATATTTTGATGAATAGTGAATAATATTGAATTTTAGTTCAAAACTTTTTTTCATCTAATTTACCTATATAGTTAAATTATGTTTTATTTTTTTTGAAGTTTGAATATAAAAATTCATCATCAATTAATCTAACTTAGTTCATTGGAACTAATTTCACATTTAAATTGGATATCAAAACATTCAAAACTTTTAAACATTTTGGCATGAAAACCAGTAGTCATGACACACCTACAGGATTAATTTTAAATTAATTTATACCACTTATATAATAGTAATTCTTAATAATGTATTAGATATTTTTAGTAATCACAATTTATAATCTCTAAAAAATTTATCTCGTTTTTTAACCAAAAATATTAGTGAAAGTGATTAAAATTAATTACACCAATTAAGAGACAAATTAGCTTAACAAAAGACTAAACCTTAAACTTAAGGCCAAAAATAAGATAAAAACATGTCCAAAATCCATTTTATTGACATATTTTGAAAACCTCCCATATTGGTTCAAAATTTAACAATTATTGAGGAACATTATGTAAGGGAGACCTCTCAATAGCGTTTACCTTTTTTTATTTACAGGAAAACCACTCTTCTTCCACTATAAAATGGAACTCACCCACTCACTTATTCACATATATCAATCCACTTTATATTGGATAAAACCTAACCAAATATCCCCCAAAATACCTAAATTCTGAATATAATCATATCTTTTGGAATAAATAGAATAATGTAAACCATTTGGTGCAGACTAAGAGAAGTTACCCAAAGAAAAGTTAACATTCTTCCTCAAGGTCCTTCATTTTTTTCCATTACCCAGTACCCCAAATATTCTTAACCCATGATTATATGATAATATAAGTATCCAAAATAAACTGATATTTTTTTATTATAAGGGTTATACCTACACTTAAAAAAATCAATCTAATGGGTAATGAACTTTCCATTCTTATGTACGACGAACTACAACCTCACGAAATGATGTTGTTTGTTTTTACTTTATCACATATCATCATTGTTAATTATGATGGAAACTATTTTTTTATATAATATATTTATGATTTATGATTTATTTAATATTTATGATTAATTATATAAAATATACCTTCTTTCATTCTATTTTTTTTTGTAATTATGGTAACTTTATTTGTGGACGTGTGGACTACCTTCTCCTCAAAAAGATGTGATTAGTTCACACTTTACATGGAATGTATTAAAGATGAGATTACAGAAATAATATGATATATATGAAAATATAATTCTAATATAATTATATATATATACATATATTTTATTTACTTTATTTCTTTTAATAGGACAATATAATGGAAAAAACATTCATGCGTACATACGACCTACTGTCTCCATGAACGGCGTAATCAATTTCAGATTTTCATATTTTATTGATTATTATAAATAAATATATACTGAATATATATGATATTAATACCATGTTTAAAATTCTATAATTATGTAAGTTTTTATATATATAAGAGGATCAAGAATAACAAGTCCAAACATGTTCAAAAAAACAAAGCGGATATTACCCGAAACGTAACATTAACAGAGAGTTGTTAATAAAAGCATAATATAATGTAATAACAAAAAACTTTTTGTATTATATATAATAATATTGTTCTTTAATAAGTTTATAATAATATTATATTAATTATTTATGATTTCTCTATAATTATGATGAGATTCAATATATAAGGTAATGGGTTTTCTCATCTCACTTTTATTTATTTGAGATTTATGACTTATTCACCACATGTTTATTTTGTGTGGTGTATATACTGAAAATTAATATATTTAATGATTATTAAAATTAAATTTGTGGGTATTTACATATCTATTTTATTAAATTTATTTCTTGGGTTTTATGTTTCCAATGTTATCAAACTTGTAAAGTAAATTTGTCTAAATCTTCCATCCTTGAGACAAATGTTTTGTTTGGAACCTATAATCTTTTATGAGGTGTATATACTGAAATTTGACATGTTATATCATGAATATACTTATTTTAAATATATCTTATGTATGATGTAATATAATTTTCTTACATGGGGATTTTTATTCAATGTTACTAAGTAGTAATTTTTTATTGAAACAACCCCATCGTTTATCAGGATTATTTATATTTATGATTTCATTAATGAAATATTTTGATCCATTTCTCATGAAAATTGATTTATTTAAATATACCATAGTTATTCATGATTTATTCCTGAATTATTACCATTTTACAATCTTTGGTACCTAATATAATTAAGATTTTTTTTTAATAAAATCCAATATCATTTCTCTTATGGTTTAAAATTTGTTTATTTCAAAAACCATTTTTTCAAAAATATTACAAAAATTAAATGATTATCAAAGATTAATTTATATATTTTAAAAATGTTTTTTTTTCAAAGAAAAGTATTTCAATTATTTCAAAGCTTCTTTATTAAGTTTTAAATTTATTTTCATTGAAACAGTTTTCAAAAAAATTTCAAGATTCCTTTATATGATTTCAAATAATGGTTTTCAATACGTTTCCATAATTATTTTATATGTTATCAAGTAATATAGTTTCCAAAATGTTTTCAAGAAATCACTATTAGTTTTTAATGTATTTTCAAAGAAATGGGTTTCAGGATTTTTTCAAGCTTCTTTTATATTTTTTATGTAAAATGGTATCAAAACGATTTTCCATATTTCTTTCTATGTTTTAAATAAAAAAGGATTTTAAAAATGTTTTCAATGATTAAGTTATATATTTTTTGGTTTATTTTCCTGAAAATGGTTTTGAAAATTATTTTTCCAATATGAAAGGATAAGTTCTTCAAGAAATGTTTTTAAAAGATAATAAAACATTATTTACAATCTATGATGAAATTCATTAGTGTTACTTATGATATTTCAAGAGATATGTTCTAAGGGTTCCATTTACATTATTTCTGGGAATTTTTTATATTTTGATGGCATGATTTCTATAAAATTTGTTTCTCTTTCACTGTTTATATTTTTATGAATCCCATTTATCTTTTTTGGGTAATGTTTTTATGAAACCCAATTATTTTTCGTTGGTTATATGTTTATGAAACCTGCTTCTTTTCACAGGTTATTCATTGATGAAATGATTATGAAACCTATCTATTTTTCAATAGGTTATGATACTCATTTCATTTCATAGGTTATGATATGATTGTTTATGATGTTTTGGAACAATTATGTATGATTTAATTATGGGATAGGTGGGACCTATATCTCCATCCAATGAATTGGATAAATATTTACATCTCATGAGATTGGAATGGATGGAACAAGGAGTGAACTCGATTCATTAAAGGCCATTTCTACTAATATGGTCTTGGGAGTGAACATTGACCACTAATATTGTCTTGGGAGTGATACCTGACTAATAAGATGGTCTTGGGAGTGAACCATGACTTCCAAGATGGTATGGGGAGTGAACCCATATTACTAATATATCTTTGGCAGTGATTCCTTGGATATTATGGAAATCATTTTATATGGTTACGTGTCTGCCACAAATTTCATGTCTTATTCCTATGTTATGATTGTATGTTTTATGATAGTTATTCCCTTATGATTCATGTATTATGAACTGCCAATATTTATTCCATGATTCATGTTTATGATATTTGATATGCCGGGTATGATATTCTAATGTTATAATCATGTTCCTCTATCCTTATGCTCATTATTATGCTTATATATCTCCATTTTGTAACCTTATTGAGCATTTAAGATCACTCTTTTTTGTGTTTCCTTTCCCCAGGTTATGAATATTATTATTATGTATGATGTTTTTAAGAAGGGTTCTAGTCATGAAGAACCTAGTGGGAGATAGTTTATCTCGATTATATACCACTATTTAGGATTCTATGTTTCCAAAGGCAATAAATTAATAGGTTCTTTGGGTGTTTTTTTGTGTAATGTATTAAGTATTCTGAAAAAAATTGATGTAATTTTAATGTTTGAAAAGTGATGGTCAGTATAGTTTGTAATAGAGAAAAATTTTGGTTAAAATTTGTAAAATAGGAGGAGAAAATAATAGTGATAACCCTAAGGGCATGTTTAAAGATAAGACAATGGATAAGGAAAGGTATAGGAAAATACCCAGGAGTTTTGGTAAAGGATAGAGTGAGTAGTTTTCTCGAAATACATCCCTATCTAGAGACTACAAATAGATGAGGATCTGGTAAAAATGTTGCTACAGGTAACAACTCTAAAAAGGTGTATTGGTCTTGACTGTAGTGTAACCTGGTACATAACAATGGGCCTTGCTGCACACCTAGTTTTATAATCATGGGAGATATGCTTTGGAAATTCACAAACTCTTCACAAAACATCATGAATGACTTAAATAGATGACGTATATGGATAACCTAGGATAAATCTAATTTGTCATAGATTAAAGAAGTTGTAATAATTTAGATGCCATCGAAGAGGTTTTTCATGATTATGTTGTTCCTCACTAGGATAAATATTTATTACTCTATGATTTTTGGTTTTAATAAATGGAGGGAACCTGAAGGAACCATGTTAATTGTGACTACCATAGATGATGAAATAGTTTTTCTCCAATGAATCTGAATGCTATGGGAACTTGAATGAAAAACCTTATTTCTATGCTGACACTACTTTTTAAAGCTATGAATCATGATATACATCCAAATGAGAAACATATGGCACACCATTCTATTGAGTCCTTCAAGAGGCAACACCCACCTATATTCAGTGGGTATTCTAATACACTTGTGGAAGAACAATGGATTAATACCACTGATAACACATTCTATTTTTCCTAGTGTTTAGAGTATGAAAAATTCATTTTAGTGGTTTATCGTATAGAAGGTGAAGTAGACCAGTGGTGAACTATAATCAAGAATATGAGGAGGAAAGGTGAAATTGAATCCATGGATTGGGATGATTTCAAGAACTTATTATTCAATAAGAACCTTTATTGTGTTCGTCATGTGAAGATACAAAAGGAGTTCCTTGAGTTAAATCAAAATTATAATGAATCTGTTAGTACCTATGAGGATAATTTTACAAGACATGATAGGTACACTTCTGGAGATATTATCCAACCCAAAATTAAGGTTGGCCAATTCTTCAGTGGATTAATGACAAGTCTCAGAATGGAATTATACATAAGAGACATTGATATCTTAGAATAGGTTGTGAATTGTGAAATCAAGGTTGAAATAGAGGTTGGAGTTATGTATAAATATCATGGTTAGGAAAAAAATGAATATGGAGTTCAAAATAAAATCTAAAACCCACAAAGAGAAGAAGACAAGCTTTCCTTTATTCTCTATGTCTATAAGAAAGAATGGAGGAAATAATATTAAGGGGTTTAATAAATGTTTTATGTGTAGAAATGATGGCTATAAATTTTGTTGTTTCCAATGTGGTGGGAAGAAGTCAAATAAAAATGTGAATATAGAGAAAGCTACACAAAATGTACCTCCAAAACTATAGAGTTTCAATTACATGGATATTGGGCATTATAAAATACAATGACCTAATCTAAGGGTGAACGAGGATGATAATCCACAATAACCACTAAGTAAATACTATCAAGGGAAATATTATTCAATCTCAATGGATGAGGAAAATAATTATAATGAGGGAACACTAATCCTTATCTCCTCAATTAGGGATTTCATAATACATTTTGTATGAATAAGACTTATGAAAATATTATTGTCCATCATTTGGTGAAATTGTTGTTGGTTGTCTTACTCTATATGGATTATATTATGATAAAATCATGTTTGATATTCTATCAGAATAAGGAGAGACACAATTTTTTCAATGAAAATGTTTTTGGAATAAGATAAGAGATTATTTATGGAATTAAGAGTAAATTATATTATGGAAAGGTGAAAAGGTTGACTTTTTATGAAATAGCTTCTATTATACAATAGATGAGGTTTTAGAGATTAAAGTGTTACTTCAAAATATGAATATTATGTATATTTTATAACTTGTGCCAACCATTTTATTGTGATGTTAACTAAATACATATGGAATGACTTATCATTCAACCTCATTATCTGTAAGTAATTCAAGAATAAAAAAAAACCTTCATCTATAAGGGTATGATATGACGTAGAAGTCATCCAAGGCATAACCAAAGTGTGAGATTGTGATTATGTAAAGGAATGAAATCATGTTAGTATATTTCCTTATGTTATTATATATTAAAATAATTCCTCAAATCTAGGAAAATGATATTGAAAAATAGTAATAATAATTCTCTCATTTCTATTGAACTGATGGTCTTATAAATCATCAAAGATTATGGTTTGAGGCTCTCGACTTTAAATTGATCATTCAATTATTTTTAATCAATGACGTCAATCATGATCTATATTTATTTACGCTATTTTTCCATTTCCAATGTTCACTCCCAACCCATGTTCTCCTATGCGGAAACCTAGTTATGTATCACTTTGGTTAACCGTTATGTTTCAACATTTCCATTTTTAAAGGATTTTTTTGAATTAATTTTTACAATGTGGGTTTCTAGGAAAGGAACATTCAAGTATTAAACTATAGATAACCCTTATGAATTTCATGGGAGAAATAAATTTTTAAGGGGGGGGGGGTAGAATGTACCACCCCTATATTTTGTGTATTATTATTATTTAATTAATTTAATATTCTTTATATTTTTCATTTCACACAACACTGAAAATAGATTGTGTTATATGAAAGAACTAAGTTTGGATACCATTTAATACAACAAAAATTTAATATCGCACTCCATAAAACACATATAATAGCTTTTGGTACACACAACACAATTGTTTTCTTGTTTAATACAGAATTTTGAGTTCCTTCGATAGCTTGCATTGCACAGAAGACATAGTTTTACCAAACTAAATTGTGCTATTAATATTATTAATAAAATATTATTAGACCTACCTCATAGCTGTTGGAATGAAATTTATGGATAAGATTAAATAAAGTGTCAAAATATTATTTACAGATGTATATAAAATGAGTCCTTTGGTTTTGAATTAGTTAGAAATTAATGTAAGATCTTTTTGAAAATAAATCTTTTTCCGAGAAAACTATTATATATATATAAACATTGTATCTCAATAAATCAAACAAACCATCTCTGGTAAATGTTTTCTATGAAATATATATGTTATATTTTAAATAAATATTTTTACACCTATCCAATATATTTTATCGGCATAGTATAAAAACATATCCTATTATATGAATAAAAAGAGGAATTTTTATAAAAGGAAATTTGACCACCGTTTAATAGAGAACCGATTTTAAATATAATTTTAGATAGTTTTGTTATTTTTATTATAAAAAATAATCTTAAATTTTTAA
Organism: Viscum album; assembly: GCA_963277665.1. Taxonomy (NCBI): domain Eukaryota; kingdom Viridiplantae; phylum Streptophyta; class Magnoliopsida; order Santalales; family Viscaceae; genus Viscum; species Viscum album. The sequence goes on along the minus strand of OY728120.1, from coordinate 1,057,608,269 downwards.
TGAAAAATATTAAAATTATCATTGGGTTAATTTTTGGTATTTTTATGAGAACTTTTATATTATGATGAATAGGGAATAATACTGAATTATAGTTCAATTTTTTTCAACAATTTTATTTATATAGTTAAATTATATTTTTTTTTGTTTTAAAGTGTACTTAGATCGATTTTACATCAATTAATAGAATTCAGCTCATTGGAACCAATTTTACATTGAAGTTGGTTATCAATATATTCCAATATTTTAATTTTTTTTATAGAAAACCTGATCTCACGAGATGCCTGCGAGATTAATTTTAAGTTAATTTTTACCACGTATGTGATTAGAATTTAGAAAAATTCATTATATATATTTAATCATCATAATTTTTAATTTATAACAAGTTAAATATAGTTTTATAACAAAAATATTAGTGAAATTGATTAAAATTATTTATAGTGATTAAGATAAAAATTATCTTAACAAAAGAGCAAACCTTAAACTTAAGGCTTGAAATAACATAGAAATAATTCAAAAAGCATTTTTTTGGATTTATTTATATCAATAAACATATTTAATCAAATGTTAACAATTATTTAATAACATTATTTAATTAAGACCTCTAAATAGTTTTTATTTTGTATATTTTCCAGAATGGCACTAATTCTCTATAAATTGGCACTAACCCCCTAACTTCCTTTCACCTATCAAGACACTTTGTCTTGATAAAAAAATTACAAAATATCATTAAAAAACTCTAAATTAGACCTAGAATCCTCCATTTTGGATTAAATCCAACCAAGGAATTCCTTTGGTGCAAACCAATAGGAGTTACCTAAAGGAGATGTAATATTCTTCCTCAAGATCCTTTATTTTATTTCTATTCTCCATCATATAAAATATTATTTTTACATTATTATATGATAAAAATAGTATCCTAAATGTAATATTTTTTTTTGTTATTACAAGGTTTCTACCAACACTTACACACACTTACATCTAATGGGTAACAAACTTACTATTCCTATGTATTGCGAACTACCGCCTCACGAAACGATGTCATTTGTTTTTTTACTTTTCCTATTCTCATGGTTTGGAATTATGACTGAAACTATATTTTTATATGATATATATGATATATATGATGTATATGAGATATATGATATATTGATTCTTCAATAATCATTATATAACACATACCTTTATGCTTTCCATTTTGTGTAAATACGATAACTTCATTTGTGGACGCGTGGACTTCCACCTACTCAAAGTGATGTGATTCATTCACAATTTACATAGACTATATTAAAGAGGGGTTTAGTGTAATTATATTATATATATGAAATAGTAATTTTAATATAATTATATTTTATATATACATATATTCTATTTACTTTCTTCCAGTACGACAATATAACAGAAACACCATTCACGTACGACCTACAGTCTCCATGAATGGTGTATTCCATTTCATATTTATTTATTTTATAGATTATTATAAATATATATATAATGAATATATATGATATTTATTTCATGTTTTACATTATGAAAGTAATTAAATCATTATCTATGTATGATTTTCAAGAATAACAAGTCAAAACATGTACAAAAAAACAAATCAATTATTACCCAAAACATAACATTAACATGCAGTAGTAAACAAATAGGTAATATAATGTCATAAAAAAATATTATATGGTATTATATAGAATAATATTGTTCTTTTATATATTTATAAGAAACTTTTTTTTATTATACATGAATTTTGTACAAGTACGACGAGATTCAAGACATTAAGTAAGGGTTTTTCTCATCTCACTTTTATTTGTGTGAGATTTATACCTTATTCACATCTAGGTTCTTTTGTGTGGTATATATAATACTGACAAATATATTATATGATTATTAACCTTAAATAAATGGGTATTTACATATCCATTTTTTCATCTTTCTTTCATGTGGTTTTTGTCTCAAAATTTACAAAATCAGAAAAGTAAATTTGTCTCAATTTGCCTTCTTTGAGACACATGTTTTTTATGCACCTATATTATTTTATGAGGTGTATATACAACCATTTAACATTTTTTATCATGAATATTATTATTTTCATGAAATTTTAATCTTCTTGAAATTTCATTGTCTTAAATGGGTATTTTTATTCAAAGATACCATGCGGTAAGGGTTTATTACAAAAATCCCATCGTTTATCCAGATTGGTTGTGAATATGATTTCATTGATGAAATATAGTAATCCATCTCTCAGGAAAACTAATGAATCTTATTTTCCTATATTTATTCATTATTTATTCATGTATTACTTACATTTTTCACGCTTATTTACTTATTAAAATATGAAATGTTTTTAATAAAATATGATCTCATTTCTCTTTTAGGTCGGAAATATATGTATTTCAAAAACCATGTTTTCAAAAATGTTTTCTTGAAATGATTTCAAAATATTCATTTATATGTTTTCAAAAGGTTGTTTTAAAATTATAGGATTTCAATTATTTCAAAGTTTTTACTATATGTTTTCAAATTATTTTCAATGAAATGGTTTTCAAAACATTTTCAAGCTTCCTTTATATGTTTTAAAAGAAATGGTTTTATAAAAAAATTCATGAGTATATTATATGTTTTCAAGGAAAATTTTACTTAAAATGTCTTCAAGCTTTAATTATATCTTTTCAAGAAATTTTCAGAGAAATGGATATCTAAACATTTTCAATATTTATTTATAAAATATCAATGAAAAAGGTTTTAAAAAATGTTATCAAAGATTCATTTATAATATTTAATGTTTATTTTCAAGAAAATGGTTTTCAAAAGGTCATATGATTGAGAAATAATTTTTCAAACAGGAAAGGATAATTTACTCAAGAAATGTTTTTAAAAAATATTTCAAAATGATTTTCCATCTAAGATGAAATATATTATGGTTACTCATTCATTTTCTAGGGATATAATACAAGGGTTCCATTCATATTCATTATATAAATTACTTATGTTTTTATGGAAATATTTTTATGAAACCCCATTCTCTTTCACATTTATACGTTTATGAAACCCATTTTTTATTAAAAGGATATATGTTTATGAAACCATTTCAATTTCATGGGGTTTATTCTTATGAAAACTTATTCTTTTCACATGATTTGTTTTAATGAAATTTTTATGAAACATTTCTATTTTCCACGTGTTATTATACGATTACATATTTATGATAACTATTTAATTTCATGGGTTATAATATTATTATTTATGAACATGTGGTATGTGTATATATGATTTCATTATAATATGCATTGGACATATATGTATATCCAATGAATTGGGAAATTATTTATATTTCATGAGATATACATCTCCAGAATAAAGAGTGAACTCAGTTTAGTAAAGAACTTTTCCTCCTAAGATGGTATTCTGAGTGAACCTTTACTACTAAGATGGTCTTGGGAGTGAACCTTGACTACTAAAGTGGTCTTGAGAGTGAAATTAGACTATTATGATGGTCATTTGAGTAAATTATGAATACTAAGATGGTATGGGGAGTAAACCCATACTACTAAGATATCCTTGGAAGTGACACCTAGGATACTATAGAAATCATTTTATATAATTACCAGTATCCCAAAAATTCCATGTCATATTCCTATGTTATGATTTCATGGAATATGATCTTGATTACCTTATAATTAATTTCTTATGAACTATTAGTATTTATTCCATGATTCATTTTATGATTTATGATATACATGGTATGATCTTTTAATGTTATGATCTAATTATCACATCATTATTCTCATGATTATAATTATATTTATACCTTGTTACCCTTATTTAGCATCTGATATCAGCCCTTTTTATGTTTCATTTACCTAGGTTATTAAGATATGTATTATGTATGTTGTTTCTTAGAAGGGTTCTAGTCATGAAGAACCTAGTGGGAGATATTGCAGCTTACTTATATTCCAGTTTTTATGATTCAATGTTTCCAAAGGTAGTAAAGTAATTCGGTCTTTGGGTGTCTCTTTGTGTAATGTGATAATTAATCCAAAAAATGATGTAAGGTTAATGTATTAAAATCTTGGGTCACTATATTTTCCACGTTGGTTATCCACCCCAACAAGGGTTATTTTAATATGTTTTTTAGGAATACAATGGCACATGTGTCAACAGGTTCTAAAATCCAATAATCATTCATCCAGCTAAACCTGGTTGTAAACACTAGAAGTAAAATAATTTTCCACAACAGGTTAAACACCCCAACTATCCTTCTCATACCCACATCCTTCCCAATTGGTTATACACCCCATCAATAATCCTTTTTAACAACTCTTTCTACACCCTAGTTTTAAGATCATTGTTATTATTTTCTAATCTAATATAGAAATATATTCTTCTTCGAGTTTTATTTCTCTATAAGAAAGCTGGATCACCATAAGTTGTGTATAATCATTAAGGTCTTAAATAACTCTCTTAAGTGGTTTATGGTCTTCAAAATTTTTCTTGGTCTTGGAGAGACCTAGATTTATCAATCTCTCCTTATATAACTTTATCCCAAAATTTACCAGAGAAAAAGTCCTTTTGATCCAGATTTGCCTGGAATTACCTCTATCTAATGGGTCACAATCACCATCATGTTTGTATTAATCTTTTACTCCAAATGTTAATGAACTTAAATCAAATGAAACTCATTATAATAATCCTTTGCCTAATTCTCCTTCTTTATCCAGCACACTTAGTTCAACTATGTAGAAACTTAGTTGATAAATCATGATTAAATTCTTCTTCAACTGCACATACTTGATTCGATACTTCCTTATAATCCCAATGAAACACAGTCCAATATTACTATTCTCTAAGCTCCTTGGTCTAATTATCCTCCTTAAACCATATAGAAACTTGGATCGATACTCATGGAACCAATCCTTCAACATTTCTTCTCCTGCATATATGAATAGTATACCATGCTTGTACTATTTCACCCCTCCCCTTTTTATAGGTGTTATTCTTGAGTGAATAGGTGGGAACTCAAAAGTATTTTCCCACTAAATTGAATGTCAAATTTCAGACTTCCCACTAATTTAAATTTCACTGAATTCCAAACAAATATTGTGGAATATTCCCAAATCTTCCAACAACCTCAGCGTATGCTTCCTTTTGTGAGCTTCCTTAAACACTACATAAAGAAACTTTTTCAAACATCCATAACTTTGAAAGATAAAAATAGTTGATCAAATATCATATAATCTTCAATATTATGAACATTAAAAAGTTCATGTAAAGATCCTTATAACTCCATTCAACAAATGTATTTTCAATGAACTTTGTAATTACTCTAATGTTTGATTATACAAATTCCTCATTCTACTTTGTATGATGATATGTCTTTATAACTCTCTATATAGTAGAATCAAAATACAATTATCTATCTAATATTCCCTAACATAGTTACAATTGTTTACGAACGCTTTGTTGCTTGAGCATAGAATATCTTTATCTAGTACCACTCAACATCATCCCCAAAATTTACACACCCTTTTCTATATGGAATGCCTCCATCTGATGGCATAAAAATTCTCTGTCTAATATCAACATAATACTCCATCCATTGGATCTTTCTTATATCTTACCGACATACCATCATCCAATGAAACTTCATATATTTATCCATCTAGTGATATATAATGGTTATCTCTATCTAAAAGAATTGACATGATATTCTCTATCTGATATATCATTCAACCTTGTCCTATAAAGAATAAATCTTGAGCTTCATATGAATAGTCTCCATACTATATATCTCAACATCACATTTAACAATTTGAATATCCTACATCAAGAATTTTTAACTCATCCTTTGTAACTCAACTATTTGAACTCTATAGATTCATCAACTCAATTTTTCTTGTTTTCTTATTTCCAGTATGCATTTATTCATGTTTATTCAATAATCTATGTACAAATCCCTTTATAATACTTATTCATCTGATCATGATAACTTCAGAAATAAAGATTTGGTTAGAAATAACTTCATATATCAATATTTATATAGTCACATCATTGAACATTATAAATTGGACTACACATATATTATTCTATTCAAATTGAAATTGTCCATATTGTAAAATTACATACCTTCATACAATATACAGATCAAGATTTCTCCAAAAACTAAATTCTCAAACTTTTTTAAAACCTCATACAAACTAGACTTTTATCATGATATGTTCATTATTTTAGAAACATGAAGATCGGTATAATTTCTTCTGACAATATGAAAGTTTCCAAATATGGTTATGTAAAATTTCTTACACTCTATAAGGAAGATTTCTTGTGACTCTAGTAACATATCTTCTATCAAAATTATTCAAGATTCTAAAGAAAAATTCTCTATAAACACATTTTGATATATGGGAAACAAATAAAATCAAACTCACTTTGTCCCAACAATCTATCCTATCATGATTGTTTTCAATCTCCACATAAAACTTCAAACATATTCAAAGGATATATTTTTGCACAATAATTTCTCTCTATATAATGTTTTCATTTTCTTACTCCCCTTATGCTATTTCTCCCCATCATTGACAATAAAATGAAAATGGTAACATTTGGATCATATCTACTCATCTTCTATCATCTCAAAAACATGAAAAATTTATTAAAGAAAAAAATAGTATCACATGAGTTTATTATCAAATAAATTTTAACTAAAAAACTATAAGTCTATGTGGGGGAACCCAGTTTAGAAAAAAAGAGAGTATAATCAATGTGATAAATGTTTTCTATTAAAAATATATCATGTAAATCATTACTCAATCTCATTTCATAAAAATTATATCAGGTGAAATCTAATTAAGTCAATTAAGATACATCATGGACCCATCTCATAAAATATATCAAAACATTTATGTTTATAAAAAAAAATTCCCTAACATCTCAGCTTTCTTAACATCATTATTTAATACTTTATTAATGTATGATACTTATACCTCAACATCTGATTTACTCCCCTTGAGGGTAGCCCTTTATTCCTCAACATTTTTAGAAAATGATTTATGATGGATGTATCTTTTTACTAGAAAACTTCCACAACACATAGCCAACTTTTCTACAAATTATTCTTCAATTACATACAAGTTAATACTAATACGAAAAAATATTTGGAATAAGGAGGAACATCAATGTTAATTATAATAATTTACAGACTAAGAGTCTTCTCCCAATCTATACATTTTATTATTCTTCTTCTATATTTAGCATATGAGATATTTTCTTCCTTATGATTAGCGTTTATATGTTTTTAATGGATTTATTTTTATTTATTGAATCTTTAGATGAAGTTATAATATTCTTTTTAACTTTTATAACTTATATATTACCTTTAGTTTGCAATATCTTCTTCATCGTATCCTCTTGGGATGGTAATATAATCATAAAAATTTTATTAACATGTACATATTCCTCACATCTCTTGAAGTATTTATAAATCATTAAACCACAATATTTTGGTAATTTATTGTCAACATTTTTCTCATCTTATGAATCTTGTTTCCTTAATTTTTATTCATCTAACGTTTTTACTTACTATACCTTATGTTCCTTGTATACTTATTCTGGAAAAACAACTAAGCACTATTTCTTTCCCTACTCAATATTCTTGAGCTCATTTTCTTATTCAACTTTTTAAAACTTCTCACATGTCTTTCGTGATGTATTAATAATCTTTAAATATTAAACTTTGTTTTTTTATTCAAAAAAATTTCTATAAAAACCGGTCCCTATCTTCTCATTATATCTCCCTTATATTCAGAATTTTTCAACGTATATACATATTATACCAGAATGAATATGATCGTCTTACGAAAGATAAAAAACACTAGGAGTGACCTTTATATTTTTATCTTTATTTTTGACAGTGGTACTACTAAAAAGTTTGTTTTTATTGTTTCTTTACAATTAATGGTTGAGTTTGTTTAGGGAGATAATTACATGATGAATCCCACTCATTGTTTTTGTAGGATTATTTCTCATAAATAATAGCTTATGAAGTTATATAATTTGTTAAAGTAGATTTAAATTGAGATTTTTTGGTAATATATTCAACCTGCTTCTTTAAACCTAGTTTTTTCACCATCTTGAGAAGACTCACCTTTATCCTCCACTACTTTGGTAAAGTATTCTATGAACATTCATACCATGGTATTTGTTCAAAGAAACATTTTTTTATAATAACACTTATTTTTTCTTAGTCATAATTTATTTAAGAACATTCATCATCTTGTTGAATTCATCTAACTTCAGCATGTTATGGTTACATTCCTCAATAAGTGATGTTTCTAATAGGTTTATACTTTGATCTCTAGCTAATGTTCCTTTAATAAATTTTGGTTTCCCTGCCAGATAATCCAACTTCATTTTCTAAGCTCTAATATCATTAAGTTTTTACCAACTTTTTGATTCAGTAACCATTCTAAAAAGTTATCTCATTAACTTATTTCATAAACTTATTCAATTCCTTCTTGAGATGTATAATTTTATTAATAAAATCTTCAAAATTTTATTTTAGAATACAATGAAGTTTTATTCTATCTTCTCTATAATCATCATTGTCTAATAAAGTACTTCCTTTTATAACACAAGCTAAGAATTTAACATGACAATATAATTCATTACTCAATTAAGAATCATCCTGCTCACTTCTTCACAATTTTTTTTTATTCTTCTCACTATGAAATTTTTATTTTGTTTTCTCCACTTCTATTTTCAAGGATTCTAAACTGATTATTATGATTTAGAATCATCTATTTTTTTCATAGGATAATTTCCAACCAAATGGACCCTGTCATTACAATTTAAACATTTAACTACCTTTAGATTTATAATTTACTTTTTTATCTCGTAGAAATAATATCAATGAATATATTGAATCCTCTTAATTTTACATAGTATTCGAATCACTTAATTATTCTTACACTTTTTTATATCTACAATTACCTTTTAAAAACCTTCAAAATCTAATTCTTCCTAAGATTTATTCTTAAACACTGTTGTTTTTTTCATTTAATATTCTAGGAAAATATTTTTATGTTCATATAAAGATAAGTATTGTAAATCATATAGAGATAGAACTTTGGCATCAAATTTATATGAAAATATTCTCATCAATTGCATAACAATAGTACAATCTTCCGGTTTTCACTAAAATCTCTAATATTGCTAAAAATTTCATTGACTCTTGTAAAGTATTCATCAATACGTTATTTATCATCCATATTACTATCTTTAAACCTGATCCTAAAGATTTATAGATTCTCTATGTTAAACTTTTAATTTTCTTCATAGATTCTTCTCAACTTATCCCACATTTGTTTAGCCATGGGAAATCCCATAATCTATATATAAACATTCTCTAAGAGAGAAATGAAATGATAATTCTGAGCTTTTCCATAAACATCCATATTTTACATTTTATAATCTATTATAGAAACCTCATTAACGAGATGGAATATAACTATTATAGTATCTCTAACTTCAAGGGAAAGATATAGAAGAGAGGGTAACATCATATTCTTCCAACTTTGATAGTTTCAACCATCAAATACACAAACACCCATTCTATTCATTGAAGTTATATTCTCAATCACTAGATGATAATTCGATATTTTTAGGGAACCTCCTCATATTACAATTGATATTCCCTGATTAGTTTATAATCACTAAGAGGGGGAGGGATGAATTATTTATCAATTTATTTTATGAATTATTCTTATAAACTCATCCTATAATACTTATTAGTGTTATTATCCATTTAATAATATATCTCAAACTCAATTTTCAAGTATTAATATAAATTAAGATATCATCACATGAAATTTACAAGGATTGATATGAATACAAAATCCAAACCATGTTGGTTATCACTCCCCCAAATATGGACTCTTTTTATAACATCATCAGAAATAAAATGGAATAGACAACAAATGGTTCTACACTATAGTAATCATTCCTCTAACTAACCCTAATTATATAACCCAATAATCAGCTCTTCTTACATAATTGGTTATACCTGCTAAATTTCATTCTCATATCCACTTCCTCCTGGTCTGGTTATACATCGTAGCCATAATCATTTCCAGTAACTAGTTTTACACCCCAGTTAAGATCTTAATTTATATTTTCTAATGAACAATATAAATATCTTCCTTTTAATATTTTCTTTCTCTACAAGAAGGTTGGATAAACATCACTTGTGTAAAATCTTCAAGATCCTAAACAACTCTATTATGATTTTTTGTCCTAAAAAATTCATCTTGATCTTGTAAATACCTAGACTACTCAATATCACCTTAATTGTTTTTGGAAATTTTCCTAATCAAAAGTATATCTAATCGAGTTTCCTTCAGTATTTTGTTCGTTTTATGGGTCATAATATCCATATGGTATATATATATATCCCACGATCCTAAAATCAATCCACTTCAGTCCAGTAAAAATCAATCTGATAAACCTCAGTCTAATGGATCTTATTTGTTTGGTCACTTCCTTAGACTAAGTTAGAACAAAGTTGAAGAATCACGCTCAATTTATTATTCAACTGAAGATACTCAGTCTGATACAACCTTATTCTACCAATGAAATTCATTCATATTTTCGTATACTTTAAGCTAATCAATATGGTCCTCCTCCTTCAACCATGTAATACCTTGATTGGATACTAATGGAAAAAATCCTTTATCACTTCACCTTCTTCACATATAAATAGTATACCACACTCATACTATTTCACCACCCATTTTATAGGTTCTATAATAATAGGAATATGAGGAAAATATAAATTATTTTCTCACTCAACTACAACTCAAATTCAAGACTTCTCACTTATTTCATTTTCACTAGACGACTCTCAAATCTTAAGGAATTTTCCTAAAACATCTTACAAAACTAAAAAATTCATCCTTCTACAAACTTATTTAAACTTAGTGTTAATGAACTAATTAAAAGATCCTTAAAATTGGAAATATAATAACTATTGAATTAATATCATAGTATAACCATTATTAAGAACTCTAACAAGTTTATATAAACCCACCTTTAACATTTTTTGAAATTTTTTTATTGGATGAACATTTCAAGAAGTCCTCTATCCGATGGTGCATCTTCTACATTATCCTCTTTCTAAGGGTATATTATTTATATTATCTATATAATGTAATTAAAAGAGGAATATCTATCTAATACCTATAATTTTGGTTCCACTTTTTCAGGAATCCTATTTCTAATGAGATCAAAAAACCCTTTTCAAATACAACTCAACTTCATCTCAAACATTATACTTACTTTTATAAATGGAAAACCTCCATCCAATGGCATCAGGATTGTCCAAATGATGCCATCATAAAACTAAATTTATTGTATCTTTATAATATCTATCTAATGGACCTTAATACAATGAAACCTCATAGATATCTCTATCATGTGATATTTACTAGTTATCTTTGTCTAATAGCAGTGACATGTTATCCTCTGTCCAACACATCTTTCAACATTATCTTTTACATACTACATCTTGATATTTGTAAAAATATTATCTAATATTTGTAACTCAAATTCAAATTTCTCCTTTTGAATATATTATATCTATAATTTATAACTCAGAAATTGTAACTCAACCATTGGAAATCTATAGATTCATCATATTTCTTTATCTTGTTTTCTTTCCTCCCATATAGAATTTTTCATGTTTTTTGGTAATATTCATAAAGATAATTTTAAATAAATATTTTAATAATTAATATAATATCAAAAATAAAACATTGGATATTAATAACTTCAAATATTAATCTCCATAAAACCTTACCATCAAATGTTTTATCATGGAATACATACATCTTCATTTTTTTCACATTGATTATTTCCATCAAAAAACATTGTTCAACTCTGTATAGCTTGAAAATCAAGTTTTATATGGAAATAAACTTTTCAAAGTTTTCAAAACCTCATAAAAACTAATCATGTAACATGATTATGTTCATGATGTTAAGAACTTGATGACTGGAACAACATCTTCTGACAATAATAAAAGTTTCTTAACATAGTTATGTAAAATTTATTACACTCCATAAGGAATTTTTTATCATGACTCCCGCAATATATCTTATATAAAAATTCTAAAAAATTATTAGGATACATTATATATAAAAACATATTTATATATACCCAATATATATATTATGAAACTCACTTTGGAACAACAAAAATCACGGGGGAAACAATTTAATTCTCCCCCCTTTAAATCCAACTAGTTAGAAGGTATCCTACTCCAATTTTGTCTACATAATCCACTCCTACCTCTCCCAATGATCTTATGAGACCATGGGACACCATAAAATCCCCTTAACAAGTATAAAAAATATTATAGAGGCATTAAAACCCTCTAAATTTGATTTTGAATCCCGGTTCTCAAAATGACCCAACCATTAAACACACACAAAACAATTCCCATATGAGTTTTCACAGCCATAAAGATATGAAGTATTACACCATTAAACAAAAATGGAATATTCCATTTTTAATATCATCCTCAGTTTATCCTTACAATAATAATTTATATAATATGTTTTAAAAATATATATTGAAGGCTAGAGAGTCCTCATTATAAATTTTGTTAAATGTGGGAAGCAGTGAAAGGTGTGATTACTTATGCTCAAAGTTTTAAGCTCTAGGTGTTAAATTCAGGGAAGGTATATTTCCTGTAACATTATTAATTTGGTATTATATCATTCTAGGTTGTTCAAAATTTTCCTAATTAATTTCTTGTTATATATTTTGTTTATTTTCTCAAATAATCTATATCTAACATCTTTCACTTTTAGCCTTTCTTTTTTAGAGGTCTTAATCTATTTTAAATTTCATTTTCTATTGGATTTAAGTCTTGAGTAGAAGGTCTTGAGTGAATAAAAAAATTAATAAAATTTCTTTAAGAAAAATAAAATTTTAATTTTATATTAGATTTGAATGATTTTTCTTTTTCATTTATTCCCTTTTTCATATTTTTTATTATTTTTTATGGAGGTGTGAAGTGTTCGTTATAAAAGGTGCCAAATTTTTTGACAAGATTTCATTGAAATTTATCTAATTTAAATACCACAAACTGTTAGATAACAATAATAAATTTATAGATCCTCATAGAAGGTAAATTTTGAGTTTAAAATATGAAAATGATAGAAAACTCAAAAAAATAAGAAAACAATCATATATTCAAGAATGAATACTAGAGATGAAAATATATATATCATTTTTAAAATAAGTAGTAAATGAGGATGAGATAATTTATTTAAAGTGATATTTATAAGATGAAAGGATATAAAAAATCAGTGAATCAACAATAATTGATCTAAAGGAAATTTGATTAATTAATTAAAATATAAATCATTGTTCATGTAAAAAAGTATTAGACTAATCTCCACTAAAAAGAAATTTCCAACTGAGTCTCTTAAGAAGTAATCAAGTGATGATAAAACTCTATAGTTTCTTAACTACAGCTTCCAAATCAATCACAAAGAATGAGTGTGATGTCATCACCAAATTCAATTTATTGATTAACGTTAATATTCTAAATTAAATTTATTATTGAATAATTTCATATTATAAAATTTATTGAATCAAAAAAGAATAATAACACTCTAATTAGGAAATAATTTCAAAAAAGAAGATTGATAGTGAGAAATATATCATTTCAATCTTATTTCTACACAAATATTTTTGTCAAGAATCTTTCTAAAATTCAATAGTATAATTATTTGATTCTAGAATGAAGGAATAAAAAAGAAGAGGAAGAAGATAAGGAATATTCCCATGTTCTCCCACTATTGAAGAATCCTTTTACACCTTATTGTGTCCACATTTTATTCCCTCTAGATCCACTCTATATGTCTATAGAAAATGTTTTAATTCCGACCTATAATCCATAACCCATAGAATAATTGTATTCCCCTTTTTAAATTTTTATAATTTATCCATCGACTTAATTTTTCTAATTTCACAAGGGGTTCATCATATACAAGTAATCTTCAACCAATCATTTTTCCATATCCCATGTCACTTTAATAAACTCTTCAAACAACTATACCACCTAAATACCCAATTAATTACCCCAGCTAAAATCTTTATCAACATGAAATCATTGGTCAACTATGAACAACATTCTCATAGTTGATACCTCCTTCATACCCATGTTCATAAAATCACCTTCAAATGATAATCTCAATATATTTATTCTCAAGCTTTGACCACATTAAATAGAAACTTGAATTAACATCATGCTGAACACAATAAAAATCCTCATCATCCACATCTATTCGAGTTCCCAAAATAAGAGGTTCAACTTCAATCCCCAACATTGTTCTTTGTTATAAACATCACCACTAATCTTTTAAAATTATTCTTCCTTTATCATAATATCCAATATCACTCCACATAGTGGTAAATAACCAAACATGTGTGGCTATTTCATCAATAACCAATATAAAATCACTAAGGCATTTTGTCAAGCATGTCTAGTGCATTCAACTCATAGCCTCATACTACAATGTAGGGGAGCTTTGAGGCATCATCATCCAGACTCTTTGAGTTATCTTCTTTATCAAGAACCCTATATTTTAGGGAAAATTTCTGATATATAGAAATTTCAAAAACAAATATATGATCTACTATTATGGGTAAACATGTTTCTAATATACTGAGAGGCAAGGGGTGTGTTTTTGTTGAATTTTAGAGCCTATTCAGAAAGAACCTTCTTTAAGAAGTAATTTAAGAAGGTTCTTTATACAAAATCACCTTCATTTGATTATTCGTAAACAATATTCTTTCTAAAAAACTCCATTTTCAAAACAAATATTAAGAACAAACTTTTTCTGATAGCTCCTTCATAATAATATTTGTTGAAGAAGGTTTATTTTAGAAATTTCTCAACCTTCTTCAGATTAAATTTTTTATCTAAATATTTTCAAATAGTTTTTTAAATTTTTTTAATTTTATTATATATTTCCTTATAATATATTTGAATATATATTAGTATAATTTTTTAACAAATTTATTATATAAAAGTATATTTTTAGTATTATAATACATTTATTATTTTAATATATCCTAATATATATTATAACATAATTTTTTTGTGAAAATGGTATGTTTTAATAAAATATTATAATATGTTAATTTTAGAATTATAGTATTTCTAATTCTATTTTTATAATATATGTTAATATTAGTTTTAATATATTTATATATATAATAAGTTAATATTAGTATAATATATATATATTATTATATATTTAATTATAATATATGTAAATATATATTAGTATAAATATATTAATATATTATATTAATATTATATATATTACTAACATATTATGTAAATATTATTATATATATTATATTAATAAATGTTAATATATATATATATATGATGTTTACGAGTAGTTGGTGAGTCAATCTAACATGTGTTGTGCTCGGACTTATTGAATTAACATATCTTAAAAAAATGATAGTCTCAAAAAACATGTGTCAAGGAGTCAAAACTGCGAAAATGAGATATGATTACTATGAAATCACATGAAAAAAACTGTAGTCTAATTTTTTTAATACAGTAACTGACAGTATGAAATTTTGAGATGTCGTTTTCCTAATATGATTGGAAAACATTTTTAGTAATTTATAACACGAAAAGGAATTTTTGATGGTCAAAACTATAGAAAACACTTACCAATTAAAGTAAAATCATATGAAAATTATCCTAGAATTATTTTTGATGTGTATGAGTTGATGTGCCTCAATAAAACATGTGGTATGCTCATATGTATTGAATATATAGTTCATAAAGAATGTAATACTTTAAAAACCTGTTCCATGGAGTCAAAACAAGCCAAATGAGCACCGATTATAATGAAACCACAAGAAAAAAAATCATAGATTGATTTATGAGATATAGGAATTGATGGAAGGTCAAAACAAGCTGGGGTTTTTCTAAGATAACTGAAAATGAATTTTTAGTAATAAAAAAAATGTGTTTATTGGTGAAAAACATAGAAAATTATCTCCAATTATCATGTAATAATATGAAACCTATCTTATAATTATTTTTTATGTTTTTGAGAAGATAATGCATCAATCCAATACAGGGCATGCTCAAATTGAATATATAAGGAGATCTTATAGAATGATAGTCTTTAAAAACATGAGCCATAGAGTCCAAATCGACCAAATGAGATATGATTACTATTTAATCATAGAAAAACATCCATAGATTTACATTTGAAATATATGATCTGAAGGTGAATCAATCCAAGTTTTCATTTTCCTCAAATGATCAAAAATAAAATTTTAGTAATTTAAAACACTATAACTTGTGTTTAATGGTTTACACCATATAAAATGGTATTCAATTGATATGAAATCATATTGAACCTATATTATATTTATCTTGGAAAAGTATGAGTATATGAAGCATAAATCCAACATTTATTGGGATCAAAATGACTAATTAAGGAGTTTTTAAAGAATGACAGTCTTTAAAAAAATGTTCCACAGAGTCAAAACCAACCAAATGAGCTTTTATTAATCTTAAATCATAGGATAAAACCATATATTAGTTTTTGAAATATATGAACTAATGGTGTAGAAATCTAAGCAGTTGTTTTCCTAAGAAGATTGAAAACACATTTTTAGTAATTTAAAACACTAAAACATGTATTTAATAGTGATACCCATAGAAAAATATCTCTAATTTATGTCAAATAATATAATACCTATTTTAGAAATATTTTTTTGTCTAAGAGAAGATGGAAAGTCCATCTGATATATGATATTCTCAAAATGACTAAAAAAGGAGTTCTAAAATAATTAATTTTTTTAAAAAACGCACACCATAGAGTCAGAAATAGAGAATTTATATTATATTTCCATGAAATCATTGAAAAAAAAAGAATGATTTTTGAAGTATAGGAACTAACTATGTGTTAGTTAGAGATTTTGTTTTCTAGAGATGATAAAAAATGTATTGTTAGAAATTTCAAACCCTAAAACATGCATTTAATGGTAAAAACCATATACAATGACCTAAAATTTATATAAAATAAAATGAAACCTGTCTTATAATTAATTTTTATGTGTATAAGTAGATAATGTATCAATGCGTCATGTGCTCTGCTCTCATCGACTAGATAAGGAGTTCTTAATGAATGATAGTATTTGAAAATGTGCGCCATAGAGTTAAAATCATACAAATGAGATCTGATTGATATGTAATAACAGGAAAATAACCATATAATTATTTTTTAAATATTGGAACTTATGGTTCATCAATTTGAGATTTCTTTTCCTGAGATGGACAACAATTCATTTTTATAAATTTAAAACACTAAAATTAATTATTGATAATGAAACCCATATAAAATGATCTGTAATTATGTTAAATCGTATGAAACCTATTTTGTAATGATTTTTGACATGCACAAGTTGGAAACACAACAATACTTCATGAACTGTGCCTAAACTGACTAAATTATGAGTTCTTAAAAAATTATAGTTTTTTAAAATGTGCTTTATAGAGTTAAAACTAACCTAAAGAGCTTAAATTTCTATGAAATCACATTATATCAGAAAAATATTTATTTTTTAAATATATGAATTTTCATCATATTAATTGGAGATAACATTTTCTCGAGATTATTGAAAATGTATTTTTAGAAATTTAAAACAATAAAAAAGATAATTTATTACTGAAAACCATAGAAAAAGACCTATAATTTATAAGAAATCATATAAAACATACATGAGAACGATTTTTGTCATGTATGAGGAGATAATTCTTCAATATGACATGTGTTATTCTCGAACAGACTAAATAAGGAGTTCTTAAAGATTAACAGTTTTTAAAAAAGTGCACCATAGAGTCAAAACCAAACCAACGACCTTTGATTACTATAATATCATTCAAAAATAACCAAATATTGTTTTCTGAATTAAAGTAACTAAAAAAGCATCAATAAACATTCTTATTTTCCAAAGATGATTAGAAACACATTTTTAGTAATTTAACACACTAAAACATGAATTTAACAGTGAAAACCATATAAAACTATATCTAATAAATTTTAAATTATATGAAACCTATATAAGAATTATTTTCTATGTGTAAGGGCATATGAAAAATCAATCTAACATGGTCAATGCTCAAACTGACCGAATAAGGACTTCTTAAAGAATGATAATTTTTAATAACATGAGCTATAAAGTTAATATTAAACAAATGATATCTAATTGCTTTGAAATCACAAAAAAACAATATATTTATTTTTTAAATATAGAAAATAAATTTGTTTCTATTGGATTTTTCTTTTTTCCACGATGATTGAAAACCCACATATAGTAAATAAATACAATAAAATGAGTTTTTAATGATAAAAACCATACAAAACAATCTCAATTGATGTGAAATCATATGAAACCTATCTTAGAATTATTTTTTCATCTATGAGTAGCAAACACATCAATTCTATAGGCATTATGTTTGAAATGACTAAATAAGGAGTTTATGAATAATGAAAGTCTTTAAAACATACCATAGAGAGTCAAAACCAAAAAAATGTTCTATGATTACTATGAAATCATAGTAAAAAAACATTAGATTTATTTATTAAATATAAGAACTTACGAAACATAAATTTGATATTTCATTTTCTGAAGATGAATGAAGTCAATTTTTTAATAATTTAAACCACTAAAACATGAATTTAACGGTAGAATAATTTTTAGAATAAAAAAATGTTCCTATGAATATTGAATAATATAAAATATTATAAATAATTAAAATTTTGAATTCAGTGAAATGTAAAAGTTATTCATCAATAATGTAATGGCTAAGTAAGTGTCCTCTAGTTCCACATCTCGACTCTTTGATATTACACTCAGATTGACTAGTCTATTCGTTTGGTTCTATAGTGTGTCTACCATAGGTATAGGTCCTTGGCTATAAGTCCTTGTGTGATGTCCTCAACAGCGGGTCTTGTAAAAGGACTACAACTTGTCTCCCATCCACTAGAGTGTTTTATAGGAAACTTGAATGTAGCTAGATCAGGGAATGGAAAATCACTAAGTAGAACCTCCCAGCTGATGCCCCAATATGAGGAATTTGGAACTACATGAGATGTAGAATGAACAAGAGTAATAATATCAATTGGTGAAGAAGGTTGTATGGGAATGTATCAAATGGATCCATGTATGACAAGGATGGTCTAGTTAGTGGTTTTTTGGTGGTCTGTGAGTCAATTTGAGAAATCGAACTATGTGAGTGACATTGGTACAAAGGTCAGTCCTTATCTATGTCCGATAGATCAAGTACGACCTAATGTGAAATGGGTTTATGGAAGGGATCATTCTATTACTATAGAGAGAATATCTAAGAAATTCCTACACACTTTTCACCAATTGAAGAAGTAAACCCAACAAATAAAAAAAATGTATCACATGTCTTGAGTGTGGTCATATCAAGAACCTTCCCAATCACGTCACCCTACAAAAAAATTAAATAATAGATTAACATATTAAAAATAAATAATCATTATGTCTAATAAAATTAAATTATTATCATATAATATTACAATCTAAGATGAATGATAAGTCATCTAGTCACTAGTATTTACCATAGTACGTACTTAGTGTGGGTGACATAATGAAGACGTCCTTTAACATATCGAATGATGCAATAAAACTCACATGAATCCCAAAAGGATATGTATTGATAATGTATAATATGACAATAATTATATTTTTTCCAATAATTAAAATACTAGGAAACTCTAAATCTTTCCTCAGTGGCCATGAAATAGGTTGTCAATATCTGAACTGCCTCATGAACCTATTGGGTTGGTGCTACTCAACAATATGAAAATGGATCAGTGTAACTGTATAAGTAGAATGTTGTATCCCCATTATACAATAATCTATAATATATGACATAATCACACCTTTATATAGAATCCAAAAAATATACACAGGTAGAAAAAAATTGACCATTCGTTAAACAAAGAACACAGAATTATATGAACAATTATTCATGAATACCTCATCAATTAAAAGTCAATCAAATAAGAGATGGAAATATAAAATAGAATGGTAAGGGATATAAAAATATTTCATCAAGTATCTCCACATATGAATTTCAAGTAATAAAATATCAAAAATTATATAATTCACATATGAGATTGGAATAAAAGTTCTTATTAAACATTTAATTTACTTTAGAGAGAAATGACCCATACACAATGCATCAACTAGTAAATTAGGAAAAATAAGGTGGAAGTTTAAGGAATCATGTTAATGACCATACTTATAACAAAAAAAAATTACCGAATATCTTATTAACCTCCATATATGATTCTCTTCAAATCTCCCTAATATGATGTGAAAGTCATGTCAAACCCCAACTATACCACCCAATATGCTAAAAATCCCCAACTATTAACCGGTGCATCATATAAACATTAGAACTAGAGTGGTTTATAAATAATGTACCTCCAATCAATAAAAAGTTTAATCTCATACATATCTCCGCAATGTCACCTCAACTACATCTAGATCAATGCTTCCAAAATGGGTGTCCAACCAGGGCATTTGTAACCTAACTCTTTTAAGGGTCCCTGGTGTGTGTGTTAAAGGGAAGTGTAAATATCTATGTAAAATATATTCCCAGCTATATATTAGACCTGTAACTGCATATTTATCCATAAGAAGACCAAATAATATAGAGTCATCCTGTAATGTAATCATTATCTTCCCCTATGGCATATGAAATGTACGCGTCTCTTATCTCCATCGCTCAACCAATGCAGTAACGAGTAAAAAATCGATGGGTATATACCCACATATTCTCAACCCATAGAACTCAAACTGAAGAAAATAAGGGATGGGAGGATCTGGTGGGATCTCATGGTTAAAGTTATGGGCCTTATGGAATTTTAGTATCCACTATTCACCACAATCACATAAATGTTGTGATACGTGATAACTCTGTGAAGTGAGAAGAGATAGATTTTTACGGTCTATATATAGATATGAAGAATCCATCTATTTAAATGGTTAAGGAAATGGTAAACATATAAATATTTTAAATAATATATATTTTAATTGGAATAAAAATTTAGAAAATGAAATTCTTCATCTGATAATCCTTGATGTATGAAAAATAAATAAATTAAAATAATCAACCTATATTAAAAAAATAATTATGGCATGATGATAACCCACAATGCTATAATTATATGGAGAATATCTATAATTATACCCATCTTCTCTATATCTTCCATATCATTGTATTATCCCTTTCTCTTGAGGCTAATCCAGTTCGTTTCTCATGTGTAGATTTCTAATTGCCTTCTCCACCTGACCATGATGGATTCAGAATAGAAACTGGAAGATGTATAGAGCTATTTAATATTTATGCATTGCTAATTGGGATCCAATCTATTCCATATAAATCCCACAATGTTTCATGTATATACATAGAATTGACATAACTCTCCCATGAGAGGTGAATATGAGAACCTGTTGCAAGTACATGTGAGAAATGAATCTTGCAAGCTTGGAAGTAACCACACTCATAGGTTTGGTTCCCTAGTAGAACAATCATTACCCAACCACTAACACTATTTGGTTGATTTAGAACCTCTTCAACTTCATATCTACTTATTATCTAGTGTAAATGGTGAATCTAATATGATGTGGCATGGGTTTGATTAACCTTAGTCTCCTTTATAAATATTTTGGACTATCTATGAACCTAAAATAGTTCTATATCCACATCCTCTAACTAGTCAACAAAGTATTTGATGAATCTATAAAATATTTGGGTAGAAATTACCATGATTGGTAATTTTATAACCTCATTGAATATGTCATTGATGATTTCAATGATGTCTGTAGTCAAGTTCCCCTATCTATTCCCTTTATTAAATTCCAATGAACATATTTTCTATGGGATGTGCATCATGTACTTGTAGATATCCTCATCTATTCCTCTAATTTCTTCAATCCATTGAAGGAAAACTTTTTATCTTGGTTCGTATATTATAAAAATATGAAATAAATTTTTTAAAAATGGATAATTGATATAAAACAAGCATAAGTATTGAATTTGTTGAAAATGTGATCCAATAACATATTTGATGATTTATTTTTCATGTCTTCATTATGAAATTTTATATATACATTGTTGAAAAGATGTATCACATAGTAAAAATGGTAGGAAATTGGGGTATGTAAACAATATCCTTGATATTCATTAGTTTTGTGATTGAACAATGGTGATCTTAAATAAGGAATATCCCTTTCATATCTTTGAAATGGACATGAATAAGAGATTTAAAACAACTCCAAGTATTGAGATTATCCTTCTTTACTATTAAAAATTCTACTAGTGAAGGAAATATATTTCTTTCCTGAGTGGTTGAGATCAAGATAACTACCTTATACATTTCATATAATAAATTTTCTTCAACTTTTATGAATTGTTCATAGTGAGGGAAGGTTATGATGCATGTAAGTAATGTACAAAATATCTAAAGAAATTGGTCTTTTTTCTCTAGATACATGATTTTTCATCACATGCTACACTACTTCGGATTTATAAACATCATAACCATCTTGAACCAATCACTTGATCAAATAAGGAAACACATGAAATGATGTTTCTTATTCACTATAAAAATTCTCAACATCTTTTTTTATGAAATATATTCCTTCATGTATGAGATTTTATATCCATGATCACTCTTGATGAATTCCTATATTAACTCAACACAAAAATCTCGATTAACTATAATCATACTAACAATAAATGTGTATATGAATTTCAAGTCGGTTTTTCTATGATCTTGAATAAAAATTGGATTAAAACAAGTGGGTTTCCCTAAAATTTTTGTAATTTCCTTACAAGGTGAATTTCTACTATGGGTATCTTGCAATCACATCATGTATGTGTCACTACATTCAAAACAAACTCAGGCCATTAGTGTAATATAATGTGATGTTTGAATTAGTTATGTATGTTTTATTTCGGGAAAAGTTGCTAGCATCATCTCATGTTCCCTGTTAGAAACTTCCTCATCCTCAAAATGATCATCGAAGTCATCATTGATCGCAACCATATGTGGATCATGTACTACAACAGATGCTATAAGAATGTCTATATGAACTATTATCTGAAATATTTTCTCTACTCAAAATTTATTTTCTCCACCTAACCAACGTTGAACATTGGAGTCAGATGTTAACAAGTATCCCTTAATAAATCCACCATCATCTGGTATGTTTTTCTTGATTTGGGTGGTATCTTAAATTATACTATCTTTAACATACCACTCTATCTCACTAAGCCTTCCATACTCTTGATATGCATTATAAGTAAGACTCAAATATTTTTTCATTGGAAAAATGATGACACATATAATATATATCATCATGAGTTTGAGAATATCTATAAACTACAGATGATATACACTGATTCCTAGGAAGCTTCAATCAATCATGAATTTTACTATTAATGATGTTCATTGTATCACATCTGATAAGATAAAGCAATCTTACATGACTACCAATATAAGATATCTCACACCCATATTCATCTATTTTACCTCCATGATATACAAACACACATAATTGTTTGGACGTATTTTTGAAACTATTAATTGAAATTAAATTACAGGTTAAATATATACAAAAACATTTCTTCAAACGAATCTAAAACCACTAAACATTAAATATTATTTTTTTTTGATTTTAAATCATCCAATCAGTAGAGAAAAAATGAAACTTTCAATTATGATGGGAAACTGTGATGCATCATAGAACAATATATTAACATATTAATTATAATGAAATAATATTTTTATATATTTATTTCAAAGAAATAGCGTTTTATTAACAATGAAATAATATATCAATTATATACATATGTTTGTTTTATAAAATTTAATAATATATATATATATATAGACACACACACTATACAATGCAATAATTATCAAATGATTGTTACTGATAAATAAAAAAATTAATAAATAATATTTAAATTAAATTTTTATTTTAATTTTATGTTTTGAAAATATTCAATTTATTATATCAACTATCAAATTGAATTATTCAATATAATATTTTATTAAATTAAAATAATTAAAATACAATTATTTTATATAACATAAAATATCAACTTCTTAATAAATTACTAATTAAAATATTTACTTACTAATTAATATATATCTTTTACAATGCAATAAACTATTTATTCAAAAAATTGAAATTAATTAACAAATAAAATATTTTATACAATGAAACAATATATTTTAATTATAATACAATGATATATTAATAATATATTATTTGATTACATTTTCTCAATTCTTTAGCTCGTTATGTTACAATGCAGTAATATAGTAATTGAATATTACAATAATATATTACTATATATTACATATTAATTACAATGAAAAAATATATTAATAAATATGTTTGTGTGTGTTATACATTATATTTCTATAATAATTACAAAACATCTAATTAATTTACTAATATATTTCATACAATTAAATAAGACACACACACAAAATAGAATGCAATAATTACTACAAATATAATCATGCAATAAAGATATCACAATGAAATTACAAACTAAACCATAAAACAATATAAATCACCAGACTCGAATAATTATAAAAAAATTGTATATATAAACCAAAATAAAATAAAAAAACACAATTCAAGTAAATAACACACAATTTTAAACCGAATAATATAACCAATTAAATAAATTTTATAAAAAATAATCTAAAAATTACAATAAATTTTAATTCAATAAAATAAATAAATCATTTAATTGAATTGAAAAAACACATAGGAGGGTGTGATGAAAGGTTTCATGAATGGATTCTGAAGATTTTGGTGAATTTATATTCCTTTTAGTTTTGTGATAAGGGATTCACCATCTGGTAAGCTGCGATAGGGGTGTTGTAGAAAACCGGAATCACCAACAGTTTTTTGATTATTGACATCCTATAGGATTGTAGTGTAAATTGGATTTGTGAAAATAAATTTAAGATTCACAAAAGGTGGATCATGGTTTAGGGTGGTTGGATCTCAATTTTTAGAAGGTGAAAAGTCTATTAGATTTCAAGCTCCACGTAGACAACCTATGGCAAGATGATGGGAGAGGAAAACGCATCAACATAGACAAAAAGGGAAGAAAACACATATAGTGAGGTTTTATAGAAATATGATAGGAAGGCGATGTATTAAGAAGACCCCTCTTCATATGATTGTTGAAGAAAGAACTTTCTAGAAAATCATTATTTTCATATATATTTTTAGAAATTAAATTCCAAAAAAATCCATTCTTGAAAATTTAAATTGGAATGTGTTGTCTTGGACAACACCCATCCTCATACTCGACCCACTATAGTTTCCCAAAAAAAATATTTTTGGATTTTTTTATTAAGAGTTTATTATATATGGAATAATCTATAACCTTAATATTCATTCTAAATATTAAATGGAAGTGAAAACATAAAGATCACTGATGTGGGGATTCATCCATACATCATTAAAAGAACAATGGTTCCTTGTGACTTCATTAAGTCATATGGTCAATCATGTGACATGATCTCCCAAAAGAACTCATGACTGATGCAATGATAATTTATAAGGTCTCCATTATTTTAGACTCCAACCACATGAATGGAAACATATAGAAAAAAACAGTGTTTAAAAACATCATCTTGAATCAGCTTCATCAGTGCTTCGAATCTCTTATTCTCATTTTCGGTGCCATACTAGCATCGATGTCCACATGGGTTGAGTTAGAATTTGGGAATTGATTTTTCATAAAACATTAGGTTGAATCATGACTCTAAAATTTTCTCATATTTGACATTCTCTTATATTTTTCGTGCTCTAGATTTATTATTGGGTCTATAAATTATTTTCCCATTAGTGTAGAAATAATTGTGAGATAAAATAAAGTAGAAAATGTGGATATAAATAAAACTAGATGTAATGTGGAACCCCCAAAATTAAATGGGAAAAAGGCTTGGGAAAATAGAAAGATAATTATGTGTAAATGTTGGAACATAATACCACACTATTATAAAGAGAAAACCCTCATAAAGTTATATATTTTTATATGGACATACAACCATAAAAAATAACATAGATATAAATAAAAAATAGTCGGTGATTGAGATTACTAGTGAAGATGATACTGAAACCACTAGGAGAAATGGAATTTTTTTGTTTCCTCATCCACCTTTTATACTCTCCAAAAGATGAGTTTGTGGGGCTTGGCCCCTCACCACATGATCATGCATGACTTCCTTCACAAAATAAGGACAAATATTATTTATGAATAAAAAAAATGATGACACATCTCATAATTAGAAATGGATTTAGAACAAATAAAATATACACTCATCCTTTATATCTTCTAAACATGATTCTCATGTCTCTGTGAGGAAACTCAAGGATCTACACATTTTGAACATATCAGAGTCAATCCCCTTCATCCGAAAATCTGTTAGATTTTCTTTGGTGTGAATTTTTTAAATCTCCACACTTCCTATCGACACTACATCTTAGAAAAAGAGATATTTTACGCTAATTTTATTCATCCTAGAATAAAAATATTGATTCCGTGAAATGTTCAAGGTACTACAATGGTCACAAAAAAAGGAAACTGCTCATTTCTATTCTCTATTTCCTCTAACATCCTTTTCATCCAAATCAACTCTTTTCAAGCTTGTGTAGAAACCATGTACACCACCTACATTATAGATAAATCCATAACTGACAGTAACATTGAAATCTATCACACAAATCCTCCTATAAGAGTAAGCATATAAATAGTAGTGAATTTTCTTTGGTTAGTATCACCTGAAAAATGTAAATCAACATAGCCTCTGATAGTGAAATATAATCCTCCAAAATGTAATGTCATGGCCCAATCATGGGGGTCTCATCCGACTCCATAAAGAACATCAAGGGTGTGAATAATGTGTTTTTTTCTTATCAAAGAGACAAAAGATTCCATAAAAATGTGGAGGATAGTGTGTGTCAATCCCTAGAACACCCTGGTTGAGAGTTGGTTCTACTCTAGTAATGATTCCATAGTATGATGAAATTAGTGAACCACACATCATTTGAATATATGTATGGTTGAACCCTGACCGTCAAGGAGGGGATGGGGTGACACATGAGAGACCCATTTCATTGTAATGCTCAGCCCATGACTATTATTTATCAAAAATAGCATGGTTAGAACTCAAAATTTGGTCATCACCTATTAAATCTGGGCAGAATCTTTTTACTCATCCTTAAATCTACCTTAGACTTGATTTCCTAAACAAGGATTGCCTTTAGTTTCATCATTGAATATGTTGATCATTGTGTCAATTGATTTGAAATTTTAAATCTTGATACTCACTCCCCTTCATCAAAACTCATCCTCACCCCATTTAGTTTTCAATGAGTGGTATCATGGTTTTGAATCCATAATTACTTGGTATTATCAAATTGGAAAAAACCTAAAATTATATCCTTGGTTAATTTTCAGTAGTAGTGCAAAAATAACAGAAGGAAAAGTCATATGAGGAATCACAAAATATGATAAAATCAAGACTAGTAGGATAGTTATCATATGAAAATCAATATACAACACAAAACAAACCACCATTTTCAAATTCTATAAAAGAAAAATTTCTACAGGAAATCTTCAAAAAGGCATATGGTTCTTCTTAATGAAAATGTCATTTTGGGCATGTGTATCTTTATTTTTTTGAGAAAGAAAAATGTTCTATTCCCCAAATTAAAATCTATCATCCAAATTATCTCAAAAATTCCAATGACCCATGAAAAATTAATGGTCCAAATTCATATGGGATTCATAACAATGAATAAAAATGAATTAAAAGAAACATCATAATCAAATTACTCAACATTTATAAACATCAACAAGAAAAAAATCAATGACATGAATTTAAAAAATTAAAAAATGGAAATATGGAAAATAATACACTCAACACCCAAAAACTGAAAATTTATTCAATAGTATATTCTAATAAAATTCATCACAAAAAAAAATAATCTAAATAAATGATATTAAGAAAAAAGTGTTCAAGGATAAAGAAATTATTCTGAAAACATGGATATATTAAAAACATAATTTAAATTAAAACTCAAACAAATTCAATCCAAATATTTGACATTATAATATAATATAATAAAATAAAATATTATCTTACAATTAAGAATACATTGAAAAAAATTATATCAGGAAAATGAGGAATTATGTTTCCCATTGAAAATATCATGAATCAAATATTCGCCATCATAAGAAAATATCTCTTTTAAAATAACCATATTTTCATAATGATGATGTGGAAAGAACATATAAAAATGTGGCCACATGAATACTCATCTTGGGTACTAGAGTTTCACGTTTTTTGACTTGGTACACTCAATGATCCATGAATTAGTGGGTTTCCTACTTAGGTATAAACCACAATCATGTTCTCATTGATTATCTCATCAATATGAATCATCAATGGGTGAGGGAGATAGGCCAAGGGCCTCTTATTTGGTGTAATCCCCAAATCTTCCAAATTGAGAAATATTCCCCATTATTCCACTAATCCTTCCACATTTAGTTATCAAAAAACATAAAGTGAATGTCTATATCTGAGTAGTATAAACATAATCCCCACACATATCCCAATTTCATCCAATAAGAATATATAATCAACCCCAATGAATAATCCCCAATCAAAACTATGTTTGTCTTCATAATAGAGACATCTTAGTAACATAATGTAAAATTTCACAACAACATCCATATTGAAATATGATAAACTGAATGATATGATCATTTAACGAGACCTTAAATTATGTTACCTGAACTACATAGGATTTGGTTACTATTTAACAAAATATATAGGATGCATCATTAAGTTTCAAACCCTTTATTTTAAATCATATTCTCATTTCTCCATATAAATTGTAAAACCTATCCCCATTGTGTTATATTACTTATGATACAACCTACTGCATTGGGTTATATTACCTGTGAGATAAACTAGAAAGGACCACTCATGTGTAAGTCTCAAAACAACCATTTCTAGGAATAATTCACCTAGTATCCTCTAGGTCATAGATGCACAAATATAAAAAGCACATCACATGGTCTTGGATACACAACATTATAAATAATGACACAGGTCCTCGTCACACGACCACATAATGAAAAAATTACCTAGTTAAGTTTAATTAAATTACTTATGTTTCAATTTTCTTCATAGAGATACGTAAGAATCTCTTCTCATTGGATCAAACCAACTTCAGAATACCGACAACCACCGTATATGGTTATAAACTCCATCACTTATCACATCCCTAGATGGTGAAAAACATCAAAGCACCCAGCTATGTGGATTTAAACCATTACATCACTAATTAGTAATTATAAGATGGATATCATATAATATATATATAAATATATAAGTGATATAATAAATGGAGAAAATATCATATATACAAATGTTCCCATTAATTTAGTATCTTTAATACCTAAATTTTTTCACATTGACGCTTGTTGGTGATTGATTTCTTGTATGATGGTAACCTATCCAGCATTGTGATTTCAGAAGAATTAATTAATATGACTTAAATCTATAAGAGAGAATCCGAGTGGGAAATAATTACACCACAAAGGGTGTGGATGATATCTACCTCCTATCCTCTTGACTAAAATGAATTTTATTGTGTCATTGGTTAAGTCCCAGTAAATACTTGTCTTCGAAAAGCAGGTTTTTGTCAACTCAAAATGCCACAACCAGGAAGCACATCATAAACAACCACTCTAATATGTTTATAGTCATATAGGATGGAACCCTATAATTTTTTATTATCATGTGGGATAGAGTAAATAGTGTAAGTTTTATGTAGATGTGGTAGGGAACATGTTTCATGTAGATTAAGATCTTATGATAACAACCTATAATTCTTATAGTTTAAGGACATAAATCATTTATTGAAGATTTATGTAGTTTATTCTCGTGTAACATGGAGCCTCATCAATATGTATGTAACAAAAAAGGGAATAAAATTTAGATATATTTTAGATACTCTTAAACATGTGGGAAATAGATGGGGTAAAACATGTCATGAGATTTTTAAATCCGATACAATGGAATGTTGACTAATAAGAATATTATTACCATTAGTAATGTAAAAGCCACTTCCGAACCATTGTAAAAATAGTGTATGGGGTTAGATGATCTTCTATTTAGGAAAATAATATGCCTATGGTTGGAAAGATATGTCTGTAACATGGATTTAATTTCTAAGAAGAGGTGTCCTTTTAGATTTGGATATATATATTACCAATTTATACAAAAGGGGAAAGTAAGATGATATGATCAATGTTTTTTATGTTCCAAGAAGATAATATCAAGTCGGGGCTATTGGTTTCCAAGTAGAGAGTATAGGATCAATGAATTTTCGGTGATGGTGATTCAAAAATAATTAATATGAAGTAAGATGGATGGAAAAGGAGATATTCAATAGGTTTTTTAATATGCTGTAGTTATACAGTCATGTGTTAAATATAATATTCAGGGAAAAGGAATATACCCTTATATTGGACACATTAATGTTTTACAAGAACACATTTTTTTAATGATGATGTTTTTATACTAATTTTTTTCCATTTTCATTTCTTCTTATTTTTTTTTGAAGTATATAGGCTGATATTAAATTATTCTTGATTTTTTTTAAAATCATATTTTATTCTGGTTGAAGAAATTTTTTCTCAGTGTTGAATTCAATTATTCTGTATGAAGTCTTATGATGCTTCGGTTTTTTTGAATTTTTTCTTAGTACAGATGACTTGAGATCAAAAAAAATTCTTTTAATAAATACTTATGATCATATTAAGTATTATGCTGAATTTATTAGCCCTAAGTCTAGTGACCCTGAGTCAATGTATACTTTATTGTGTTGGTATAAGATATAAGGGATTTAACAATGAATATTCAATAAATTTATCAGTCATAGAGAATTAGATATATAAATGAAATAAATATTGAAATGGATAATAGAATCCTTTTAACACCCTAATATTTTATATGTATTTCCTTTGAAATAAAACCTGGAGTATTTGATAGCTTTCCTTGCATGAAACCCCGAGTCAATATAAACCAAGATATTGTCAACATCTATAACATAGTTATTAAATCACTAGGTAAGAATAATAATAAACACTTAAAAAATATTTATAACTTTTTTAATAATTAAAATGAATTTATTAGTGAATAATAAATAAGTGTTCAATTTATATTAAAATAAATTTACACTTCAAAATTTTTCTTTCTTCAAAGATAGTTTTAAAGGGATTTTTTTCATGAAAATGTTATAATTCATTTGTACCATTTCGAGAAATTTTTTTTGGAGTAAAGTAATATAAATTTAAAAATCATCATTACAATATTATCTTTGGGGGAATTTTTATGAATTTTCTATAAATTGTTTTTATTGAATAGTTGAAAATAACGTTTTTCTGTAAAAAGTGTTATTTATTTTAATGTAAATTCAAAAATATGTTTTCAATTTTATCTTATATTAACATAATTCTGAATTAATTATAAATAATCTAATTAATCTCATAGGAATCATCATTATACTTTATTTTGGTATGAGTTAATTTTTTGGATTAAAAATACACTTTTCTAAACAAATGGTGTTATGCGCACAATGTATTTTTATCTTAATAAAATAATTTAATATCTATGGATTAAATTTTTTAATGAGATTTATAGATTATATATTCAATATAGTATTTTAACATTCATTTTATAATTTTTACAGTGCAATCACATGATGTAAATTAAGTTTTATGCTTACAAAATATTTTTTTCAAAAATGGGTTTTCGTTATGGCATACATGATTAATTAAATTAAATTACACAAATTATAAATATTTAATCTACTAAAATTTATAACATAATTATAATTTTAATAAATAATCTAATTTAACATGGTAAACTAAACTTTTTATCATTTTGAATTTTAAAAATAGTAAAATTTTATTACCATGATTATGGTTAAAATGGGTTTACCAGGGGTAAATCCAATATTTAAATATAGGATTGAATAAAAACATTTTAAATTATTATTGGTTGAATAAATTTATACAAAAAATTATCCATAATCTGAATAATTGTACATTTGGATCCAATTTCTCATGAAAGTGACCATAAATCATTGAAATCGTTTAAGAAATTCCATGTGTGTCCTCACTTATAAAACAGAACATATTCTCCTCTACTATTAAAAAAATTTTATCTTTAAATATCAGAAAATATAATATAAAAAATCATATAATTATTACCTTCATCCTAGAGCTTCTTTAATTCTCTTTATATCAATCCATCAAGGCTTAAAGTGTATTCCAGAGCTGGTCGCTCAAGGAATTGGTATAAATCTTAAAACACCACCTCCAATTTTATTTATTTTTTATAGATTATATAAAAAAAAATTTATTAAAAGAGTACATAAATATAATTATATTTTATTATGATTATTTAAAAACTATTTACCATCTATTCTCAATCAAATGTGAGATGAAAATATCACTCGTGCGTATGTGTGGACTACCACCTCCACGTAGTGATACGACTCATTTTATACCTCCATCATTCTTTTTTGGTTATTATGGTGGGTTTAATTTCTATATATGGTAATTATGAAATAATTATTCTTTTAAAAATATATAATAAGATCTTCCCACTTATATTCCGATTCATTGGTAAATGAGAACGGCGCTTGTGCATACATGTGGGATTCCACCTCCACGAAGTAATGTGATTTGTTTACCATTTATTCTTTAATTGGATGCTAAAAAGGATATATTTAATGAAAATATTTTATATTTATAACATAATAATAATTATATAAATTTAAATTATCATTTTAAATTATTTTTTCCATTCATCTAAAAATGGAAATATCAGTAGTGTATATGTACAAACTATCATCTACACATAGTGATGTGATTTATTTTTCATGACTAATTAATTTGAATGACTTTAAATATTTAAATAATGATTATATATAATAATTATATTTTTATTCATATTTTTTAAGTGCATGAATCATTATAAATATGCAATGACCAAGGCTGTCGAGCTAAAACATTCACGAAAAAGGCAATTAACATCTGAAATAGAGACTTTAATAGAGAATTTCAAAGTAAAGAGTTTTGAAATGATATAAGTGGATCATATAAGAATATATATATATGTTTGAATATTTTTCAATTTATAATTATAATGTATCTAAATTTATTATATTTGAAGTTATTGAGCTTAAGAATCATGTTGAATATATGGTAACAGTTTCATCTCAATTTCTCTTCATTGGGATATGTTTTAATGTTTTAACCAATTTATTATTTATATGGTGTGTGTACTTCTCAAGAATGTTTTTTATAATAAATGATTAAATTCATTGTATTTACATAACAGTATGATTTTAAATCTTCAAATTACTTCTATTTCAAAATTTATTAAATCTATAATGGTTCTTCATCTCAATTTTATTTTATTGAAACATGTTTGATGTTATACACATATTTGATTTCATGAGGTGTACCTACTGCCCCATTTATATATTATATCATTATTTTTCTTAGGTTAATGGTATTTAAAGTTTCATTTGATGTTATTTATTTAATGGGTTTATGACTCAAATGCTACCATGATGATAAGGGTTTTATGTTACAATATCATTTTCCCTAGGATTGTTTATGCTTATATTTTTAATTGTGAAATGATATGATCAATATCCCCCAATATTCTGTGTTTTATTTTAATATGGTTATTTCTATATATTACATGTTTTAATTTAGTTTTTTGTACTTTATGTACAAAAAATATTGAAAGGTTGTTTTGAAGGAAAACAAACTTTAGTTCATTCTTCGATTGAGAATCTTTTCTTCCATGTTAATATTTTCATTAAAAAAATTATATAAATTTTTTAATATTCTAGAAATATTATTTTAATTAATTTTTAATTATATTTTAATTTATTTACTATGGTTTAAAAGTTGTTTTATTATCATTTACCATATATCATAGTTTTGACTTTTACCAAAAATGTGAAAGGATTTTTTGTTTTAACATACACTACATGAACAGATTTCCCTGCCATCAGGGATACCCTTTTTTTTGAATCTTACATAATTTTTTTTTCATTTCAACAAAAATATTTTACTTAAAATTTTGTAAGTTTATAGATTTTATGTAAGAGATTTCAAAATAAAAATTTTATTTTTCAGAAGAAATATTCTATTGATTTTAATTGAATTTTTAACTATAAGAACATACCTCAGTATTTCTTATGATTTAATAGGGATATAATTCAATGTTACCATATTTATTCTATCTTGTTATGGTTTATGAATATGATTATGAAATTTTCCTGAAACCTATATCCTTTCCATGGTTGATGAAAGAATGATAAGATGACTGTTTTATGATCTAGTGACACACATATGTATGTTTTTTTTACGTGATGTGTGGTTTTGTTATAGACCAAAGAAATGTGGTTACATTATAAAACAAGGTAGGGTGGGTCCATTATATCCATCCAATGCATTGAGTAAACAATTCAATATAAAGAGATAATAAGGACCGAAATTGGAAGTGAAACTAGTTCAGTAAGGGAATTTCTCAAATAATATAGTTTTGGGAGTGAACCTTGACCAAGGAAATCAAGTAATGGGGTGTAAACCCAATCCACTATGATTTTCCTGGCACTTATCCTTGAATAAAGAAGTTATTTTCTATGCTTATCTTCATGTCACAATCTAATTTTTTATGATTATGATATTCTTTCATCTATCATGATGAATATTGATGATTCCACTCTTATGTATTTTGTAATTTGTTTAAAAAATAATTACTCCATGTTTCCTGATTAAAGATCATGGAACTATTATATAAAAGGGGTTTTATGTTGTTTTTTGGGTTTTTAGCATCGGTTACCTCAGGAATATATTTTAAGTGATGTTTTAAAAACAATTTTCTAGTTAATTTTTATAATCGACATAATAAATGTTTTTCAATATCAGTTTTTTAAAAACTAACGTAGAAACCACCCAAAAAATATATTATGATTTAGTTTTTTCATGAAAGTTATTGTGTAACAAACATGATAAATGATTTTTTAAATAAAATTATTACAAAGTTTCCCAGAAGTACACCAAGAAAACCAGAAACAGAAAAACAATAGTAGAACCAAAATACAACATAATATATTCACATCATTTTTACTTTATAATTTGAAATGTAAACTTTAAAATAAATATTAAAAATAAATAAAAACCAAATCAAGTCTAATAAAAATTCCTTCTATTCTATTTCTATGTGATTCAAATCTTTTCTAGTATAAGGGAGAGGGTCTTAAAAAATATCCCACTTAAAAGAAAGTATTTAACTTGTATTCTTAATATAATTATAAGATAAATTAATGGAATGTTTATAATAAAATATAAACTTGTCTAATTTTATAATTGTTATAGTTAAGAATATTTCAAACATAAATCTTAGAATATTATATCCACATTCCTTTACTCTATATTTATGATGAAAAGTTTTCTATAAAAGATTTTTTCAACTCAAAATATAATTTTATGTACTTATAGCCAAAATGTTGTAATTATAAATATGAAGTGGCCTTTGTTTTTATATAATTGATCTTTATTCTCCATATTCCCATTGTATCAAAAAATTAATCCTATTTACTATTTAAAAATGACATGTATGAAATAAAATTATAAGTAATTATAATATAGAAATATTCATATAATCAAACTTATTTTTTTAAAAGTTTTCTAAAAGTTTGTCACATGTCACCATCTATAGATAATCACTTTTAAATTCTATTCTCTCATGGATAAAAACACGAAAAATACCATGGACACTAATATAAAAAAATAACATTAGTGGACATTATGTTATTAAAAATATCACTTTAAGAAATATATTTTTCATACCCCTCATGATAAGGAATGATCCAACACTAAGTTGAATTATTTTGAAATATTACAGCAAAATATATTATTCTTTCTATATACTTAATTTTCATTTCAATTGGTGAAATACATCATGAGTACAAAAAAAAATTCTTATGTCACATCATATTGAATATAAAGTTTATAATGATACCTAATATAAAAAATCATTAGTATTAAGTTTCAATAGAATAAAATAACTCGAATATATATGAAAATAAACTAACATAGACAAGAATTACATCACATTGACAAATATAATATTACATGGTCCATGATCTCTCTCTCTAAAATCATCATTATTAGTTCATGCCCAAAATTGTTAATATATGATGGAAGCTCATAAAATTCCTACAAGAAAGATAAATATGATAATAATATAACAATTATAGAAGAAGTAGTATCTAAAGTCATAAAGACCTATACTCATTGTTGTCTATATAGTATGTCTTTACCTTTAATTTATTACTATAAAAAATATAAATATATAAACTTTAAAATGTTAAAATAGATTTATAACGACTATGAAATAATGGATTCAATCAATTTTTAACTCATTGGTAATTTTTCAAATAATTATAAATGGAAAAACTAAAGAATGGATGATGCTTTGTCTCACTTTAGTGACCTCATCTACAATAAATCACACTCTTACTGACTTATATATAACATCTTGTACTATGATCATAATATTATCTATATATGTCTTTTTATTATTAGTGGCATCCAAAATACAATATATAATCCCATACACAAAAATACAATATTCCGTATCCTCAATATATAACTCACAATAAGGGGGAATATTTAGAGGAGGTGTATGATTTGGATAAGTAGGTGGATGTGGAGGAGTTTGATTTGTAGGTGGAGGTGGAGGAGTGAGATCAGTATGCTGAGGTATAGGAGTAGAATATGTAATCTAAAACTATTTTTTCATGTCTAAAAATATCGACTGTAATGAAGATATTATTATATCATCCATTGTCTCACCCATATCATAAACTATAGTTCCCAAATCTTCTATTTTCCTTTTAAATACATACTATTTTGAAGAATATCTAGAATAACTAAACACTTTTTTATTGACACACCTATCGTCTATCCTCTTATGTGACACATATGTTCGGGATTTCCCAATGTATTAGATAAAAAAATCATGCTACCATTAGGTATGAATGAACTCTATGGGATATGATAATCAAGGGATTACAGTATAGAATATTTGAAAAATTCTATAGTGAATAAAAATATATCAAGATTTTAATTAACTAAAATAACATAAATAAATTTAATAACTTCTTACAATCCTCTCAACTACATCACTTAATTATTCCAAAAAACAGTGTCCCTTTTTTCCCATTAAGGTACTCTTCCATTTTTCATGTCTAGCGACTGGAAGGGTGTACAACCTTTGCAGAGACCTAAGACTCAACTATTAGTTTTAGGAACTTTTCACCCATCATTTGTTCTTTCAAAAATTTATACCTTCCACGAGATAAATAATGAGGGTATAAATTTTTGGTTTTGGATCTCCTCGTGAGATATTATCAACAATATTAAATTAAGAATAAAAAATCATAAATATGATTATTAATATAAAACAAATTATAAAATATAACAATTCACTTACCAAAAACGATTCTCATAATTTACTTTCAACAATCTATTTCTATATATCTTTTTCAGGATAAGGATATATATCACATGGATTTTTAATTTTTTATTCGACCAAAAATAAAATCCCTTATGAGTGTTGATTTAAAATCCTTCCATATCTTAATAGTTAAATATAAATATTTATTCTTCACTTCTCTAGTGTTAGTTATATCATATTTCACCTAATAAGAAGTGAAAAACCCTATATTAGTAAAATCATTTCATGATAAGTAAATTAAAAACAAATTATAATAAAAAATTGTATCCCATGATTGAGATATTATCTCTTTATGAAATATTTTCCAATCGCAAATAAGAATACTAATTATGGTTAGATATTTAATTGAAGCAATTGTCTTATTTTTTTTGGAATTTGGAACCATAAGAATATAATTTTTATCGAACTAAACTGATGTCCAATTGTCCCAGATACATGAAACAGATAATTTTGGTAAACATGTGTATCCATATCTACCAACACTAGAAGTATTCTCTGTACCTATACAAATATATTGCTCATGTGAAAAAGGATGAGGTATCTCCTTAGTAGAAGTATGTGTATGATAATCCCTACCATCTCAATATATCTCAATGTTTTGAACTATTATTATCCTAAATTTTAAAATAACAAACAATTAGTTCAAAAATATACAAACCCAACTATTAAATTCAAATTTAAATAAAAAATAAAATTGATATAACAAAGATTAAACTAAAATAAAAACATTTCTATTCATATCTCTTAATATAGTAAACTAAAATAATAAAACAAATAATGAGAGGTTGGTGGAATGACACAAATAATGGGAAAAAATCTAACATTCACATATTTTTTTGAAAATCCATTTTAAAATGATACAAAAAATAACAATAATAAAAAAATAAAATAAATCTCAGGTAAAAACTAA
Source organism: Viscum album (assembly GCA_963277665.1). Lineage (NCBI taxonomy): Eukaryota > Viridiplantae > Streptophyta > Magnoliopsida > Santalales > Viscaceae > Viscum > Viscum album. The sequence continues at coordinate 1,057,569,545 of OY728120.1, read as the reverse complement.
TAAAATTCTATTAGTTAAATATAATGTTGAATAATTGAAAAATGAAATAGAAATAATTAAACTAATCAAAAAAAAATTTAACCAAAAATTTTATAATATGGGATTTAAGTAAAAAATATTTCTATGATTTTATGGAATTTTAAAAAATTAACAGTAAATAATAATATGTTATGTTTAATATTAGGAAATAAATTAAATATTTTTCCCATATTCCTTCCTTATGATTGATACGTATGACACAAACCATGTCTAAAATGTTCTGATTAATATTATTTGTTTATATTTCCATAGAAGTAGGGATCTCAAAAAAATTGATATCTTTGTCTTGTTTTTAATCAAAAGAATACTATTTAATTCCATGTAAAATAACACAAAATTGCATATTTTATAGATAAAGAACATATAATTTTTTTTTTCATATGTTTCTATGATAAAAGGATTAGTTTTTTATTATATTCTAGTTAAATTAACTAGTGTCATACTGAATTCATCATGCCGACACTATTGTTGTAGATAACCCATTTGTAATTAAACAATGTAACATGATGTTTATTTTAAATAAACTTACATAATTATTTAATGAATTCATAATATGAACTTGATGCGAAGATTTATTTATTTTTATCTAGAACTTGAAAAATGTATTACTTTTGTGAACACCAATACACTAGAATTTTGAGCATCACTTCTGCTGTCCTAATCTTTAATTTGAAATACATATCAATTAATTCTATATTTGGACCACATTATCAAATTTAAACATGGTACAACAACTAACCATATCAATGTTTTAGATGTATCTAATCTACCATGAACAACCTCTTTATACCATGGAAAAAAGTTTTTTATGCTTATTCAAAATCCAAAAATATTTTTTTCATTGGAAATCATTATTTTAACACACTAAATTAATATTTATATATATATGAGAATCATATATGTTATCAAAATATGTAAAAATTTAATTTCATAATCTATCCACCCATAAATGATTTTACTTTTAATCCAAAAATCCCCTTTCCCCCATAATGTAATCATTCATGGGAACATGTAGGAAAACCGATGTTCTGTAATACAAACAAGTATATTGTATAAAACTTTATAACCTATTTATAAATATACTTCTCATAAATGGATGATTTAGTTCGATAATAATTCTTAACATATCACTTAAATCTCTTCATTTACCTTTAAAAATTATATATCTAATGTATTTATACAGGTCTATATAACATAATTTATGGAAATAAATGGACCATTAAATCAATTATGATATCAAAAAAGATGGAGGAAAATAAATTTATGATTGTAAAAGTATATAAACTACATCATTCTTCAAATTTTTCCATGAACTAAAATTAATCACTTTTTTAAAAAGTGAATTGAAAAAATAAATCACCTTAATGATAGTGATTCTAAAACAGATGTGTAATATTCCATAAAATACAAATGATACCAGTTGTTACATAATGACATGACAACTATGAGATTTCAGGCCTAGAAACTTCAAATCATTTAATGGATTTTTTTTTTACATTTGAATAATATCCTAATAAAACTAACAAAAAATAATTTTATCCCTCTGGAATAATGTATGAAAATAAAATGGCAGGTATGTTAATATTCCCTTAAGAGTGGGAGATAAATCCAAAAGTATTCACATTGAGAGTAAGTCCTATATTACATTCAACAAATATTTAGTATTTCCTTTAATATATAACAAGGATCCAATCAAACTATTATAGATAATCTTCTCCAAATATAAGACATAAAGGTTATGTTTGACCTCAATATATATCCAATATAGAAGCTCAAAAAATATTGATAGTTTCTTCCAATTCTTCCTTTTATTACTAGATTTTTGTGTCTTTTTGAATGTGTTGTCAATATTTTTCACTCTCTCAAAATAATTATCATTAGACAAAGGGTTTGGAGAAATAAAACATTATAGCGAGATATTGAAAGCCTATTTTAATCTTCGATTGGAGTGATCTATAGATAAAAACCTATGATGAAGCATGTATACTATTTTTCTCAAATGTTGTAGTTGATAATATGAATTTTATTGATCATAAATTCGAAAATATTTATGCCCCTTAGAACTTTATCAAGATAAATTTTCATATGTTGTGAAGTCATTTATAGTGGATATAATCATTGAATGCAGTTGAAAATGTTCTATTTTATAAGAATCGTACACTCTAATACATTCATCACATAAACTTTTCACGTTATCAATTAATGGTGACAAGGATACATAAATATCATTTCAATGATATTTTTTCCAAAAATCATTAAACTCAACATGATATATTTATGATTCATAAAAAATTTCAGATATAAGTTGTAAATTACCAATAAAATAGGCCAGAAAATATGTTTTATACTAAGTATTTGATATGGACTCATTCCATATGTGCACAGTCCATGTATGATATTTTTAATCTATTTCTATGAAACTATCAATCAATTTTCTTCCACTACGGTTAAACAACTGGATGCCATGATTTTCCATCAGATATTAACTCATATAAAAATCATATTAACCTTTTTTTTATTTTTTTAATTTACACCATAAATATTCCAAGTGAGGAATTATAGGAATATATCAAATTTCCTTGGTAGGAGTCTCCAAATCTTCGAAATCAGCCAATGATTTTTTGTTCAACTTTTACAATGATTTCCCAAATTTAGGACACTTTAACAAACCATTGTATTCCTTAATATATAGAACATTTTCATTTAGGAATGCTTCTACCTTATGGAACCCCAAACCCATCAGGAATTATATTTTCTTATTATTATAATGTTATTTTGGAAGATCATTTTATTTAGGAAGTATGTCTTTAAATTGCTGTAGAAACTATGAAAAAAGTTTGTCACCCCATCAATTTTTCATTTAAAATTTAATAAATCTTAACACCTTTACAAAAACCATAAATTCAATAAAACAATGATACAATTGTTTCTCAGCATCACCATATAGATGTTATATTATCGGTGCATTTCCAATTGATTCTACTTAAATTTCATTAATAATTTTTAATTTAATTAGACATATCATATTAAGAATCATTGTCATCAATAGACCATGATTTATACCCAATTATACCATGGAGAATACAAGGGATTTAACTTATATTATAACCATGAATAATTAAATGATATTTAATTTCACTACTTTTCAACTTCATCATATTTAATTATTATGATAATGGATAAGAAAATAGGTCATTGTTTATAACATTTCATTTAGAAAATTCTAAAACAATCATCAAAACCTTCATCATATTTATTACTTGTTCATAATACAATAATCTAACTTTGAATCATTATTATCTATAACAATAATCAAAAATTGAAAATAGTTTATTATATTATTAAATTTAATTTCAAAATCACTTTTAAAAATAATAATAAAAATATACCATACAATATTTAAAAAATATAATAAATTTGACATATTTCATAAAAAAAATTATCACTTAGAATATTTTTAATTTTCATTATTTCATAAAAAATCAAAACTTATAATGAAATCATCATGGTCATAAATATATATATTATTAATAATCCATATTCAAAATCTCAAATCCACTATACCTTCTAAATTTCAGTTCACAATACAAAAAAAACATTAGACACACATTAATCAATGAACTAACATTATTTATAACAAAAATTCAAAAAATAATCATTTAATAAAACCTTAATCACAAAAAAATAAGTCATAAATTAACTTTTACCTTATATTTATGAATAATGAAAAAAATAGTGAGGAGTTGAAAACTATTAGTAGCGATAGATATTATTCAATAAAACAATCCCAAAACAATATTTATCAGTGAAAACATACATAGGGTCCGTGAGAAATAAAAATAGTAAAAAAAGAAAAATATATATAGGAAGGGGGATGAATGGGAAGTAAAAAATAATGGAAATGTAGAGTAGTGAGAGTATAATAGGAATTCAATGATAGTTTGCGGTGGATGGGATTGATTATTTCTAATTGAATGAGATTTGAGGCTACTAGATTAAAGAATAAAGGAATAGGGTTTCCTGTCTGATTGACAATATATGGAAGACATAAGAAATAATTATCACAAAATGAGTCCACCCACCATTTCATCATAATTTTAAATGGATTTTATGTCAATTATTGAATAACTTATGTTAATTTTTTTCCAGATTATATATTAATTAACTAACACTGAAAACCCGATTTTCAAAGTCACTTTTCTAATAATTGATTTAGAAAAGAAATCCATCATGTTTTTCACATCAGTTATTTTATTACTGACATGAGAATTGTTTATAACATCGGTTATAAATAACCAACATGGTAAATGAGATGTGTTAAATATATTTTTTAGTAGTGTTGACTGATTGAGTATGATTATTATTGAAAGGGCCAATTCAATATATACTCAACTCTAAGAGGTGTGAATCAGGTTTGAGAGATTTTTACAAATTATAACTTATTATATCTTTACCTGTTAGACCAATTAGGATATTGATTCACTTATAATATTTTTATTATTGTATGCATGAATATGAAAGTGATAATGTATATAACACAATGTATTTATAAGGTTCACTACTCAATAAGAGTAGTTAGTCCTTATCATGTATGGTGATGACCGACACACATATTATCAACTATATTGAGATGTAATGTTACATTGGATTAGCTAGGGGAAAATCCTTAACTAGTGTAGGTACCTACATTTTAGGTGGGCATAAGGAAACAATTATTCTTCCTTGGACAGGTGATGACCAATTCAAACTTATAGCTCCTCATTGGTTCTTTTCACTTTTTATGAATATTTTCCTCACCGTATTTATAAAGGTAGTTTGAAACACCGATAATTTCTTCCCCCAAAAGAGACTTTTATTAAATATCATGATGTGTATTTGTTCATCCATTAGCATCTTCACTTGTTACCTTCACAAAAATAGTCATGAAACCATTATTCTCAATAGTAGAAAACATAAATAATCATTTCTTATTTTTATGTCTTCATACATAATGATATGAATATGTCTTGGACTAATAATCTCATAATTATCTTTTGTTATTTAGTAAATAATAGAATGCACCGATTCTTCTTCTTTTTAGCTAGAATCACAAATTTTCTATGGGAATATTGAAATACTTAAAGGTCATATTAGAATCATAAAAATTAATTTCTCCTTTATTCTGAATGATATTAATGTACTCTATACAAACTATCTTAAACATCCTTGATACACGATATCAATAATTATTACTATATTGGATCTTCTCTTTTCTTATTAATGCATAAATTTTTTATGAAATCAAATTATACCATATATTAAATATTATTTCACCAACCCAAATTACTTATAAATTGTATATGAACTCTTCTATATTCTACTCAATTTTAGTCTCTAGTTAACTGCATACTATTTAAAGTATATTGCATGTGAAATTATCAATATTCATGCATGTGTATTACAATTTATGGGTATTATCAAACCCAAGAACTTATGTATTTCATTGTATTATTTTATAACATTTTCATTAAGGGTTTTAACACTTATTTTGGGTATCTCAAATGTTTATCCTTTTATGTGTGCATAAGAATTCACATGCACATCAAAGAATTCATGTTTTCTTCTCCCATTCCCATTCCTTTATGAAAAAGTCTATATATATACAATGTCCTGTACAATTTATGTTCTAATGCACTCCCTCATCTTCCATTGTTTCTTCGTGCACATAGGAAAATCCAAAAAATATATTTTTATGTTCATTTTCTCATATTCTCTCCTCCTCATGTTATTTTCATGAAATTAAAACTGCATAGAAACACTTATATATGCAGTACTATTATGAAATTTATTTATTTCACATGAGTATAATGATTTCATTTATTCTTCACAAAAACCAGAAACATAACTTTTATAATTCTAGATTTATGTATATACATAGAAGCATCACGTGGTTCTTCTTTTCATAACATTGTGGTATTGTATCACTCATGTAATGACTCATGGAACAGTTCTTCATGAAAAAAATGTTGATTGTGTTGTTAACATAGGTTGAGTGTTTTCAACTACTATTCTTCACACAAGGCCGTGCATGATTTTCCCCCATGTTATAGATGAGAATGAAACACGAATTACTCATGACGCTAATAAGGCTCATGGAATTATACTTCCTCGCACAATTGAATGCTTTAGTTATTCTCTGTTTTTCATAAAACATGAGCTATCAAAGAATTATGCAAACAAAATTATAACTTTCTTCCTATAGGATTTGGTATTTATAGATTAGTTCAATCCATCTTTTCACTACCTAAAATCTTATATATTCATTACAAGTCTCAACAAATACCAATCCACTTAAACATGTTCAATAATTACTCTTCTTCTTTGCATTATCTTTAAATAAAATCCTTAAGAAAATAATGGTTTTCATGGAATTCTTCAATTCCTCTTCAATATTCATTAATTCTGAAAAATAATTTATTTCAAGTACTTCATATCTCCTTTTTCAAAAAAGTTAGATTGTATAGACATATTCTTATTTATCTTGAAAAAGAAGAATTTCATTATATTTATTAACATATTCTTTATGAAAATAACTATTTTCATTAACTTCATATAAGATATTGTGTGGTTATCATACAATAATGTAATATTGTGTGACCTTTTTAAATGTATCTTCATTATCAATTAATCTTCTTATCCTTTGGAAATATCAAATCCAAAAATATCTTCTTCATATAATCATTTGATTCATTCTTGTAAACAATGTGTCACCATTAAATCATGTATTTGAATATAAGATCAGTTCCATAGTCATCAGAGTTATAAACAGAAAGTCTTCAAATGATTTACCTTATGAACATTCTACATGAGTACTTTATTCTTCGTACATTCATCCAAGATTTATTCTATCAATATTATATATCATTGATACATCTTTCATCTTATTTCATTATAAATTCTTCAAAAATTTAATATCAATAAAATACTCTTATTTCATTAACCACCATTGAAAAAAATAACCATCATTTACAATAAAGAAAACTCATACATAAAGTGTGATCAATAATATCACCCTTTTTATTTGTTAGAAATACCCTCAAAGTTCTTTCCAAATGAATATGTCAATACATGAAACTATCCCATTAACTTTTTCAAACATTAATCTCACTTTTTATTCCCCTTATTGATAATAAATAAAATGTTCATATAAAAAAGGTATCAGTCCATACCTAATAAATTTGAAATCATTTATTTTAATATAAGTCTACATGATCCATACTGAGCATAGAAAGAAAAAGCATTTGATTTTTATAAAAAAGTATTCCTTTACCAACTAATCATCATATCACATGAATTGAGAACTCATATAATTTTCTCTAAAAGTTATCCAATTTTATTTCATGACGAAGATACTAAATTGATATATGAAACATTTTAATAATAATTAACCTGAAACTCCATCACTTACTTCAATAAACATATAAAAAACATTCAATTGAAACAAGTAGGATATGTGGACTTTGGGAACTTCCATTCTTCTACATTTCATATATCATTTATTAATTCAATTACTCCCCATTTTGTTCTAGTTTTATTTTTTTTTATAACCAAGGATGATAGAATAAGAAAAAACATACCATTTCCAATGACATAATCTATACGAAAATTATAGTATAATCATATATGATACGAATTGAAATAATAATTCTAGAAACAACTTAATTTTTATTTATTTTCCCCCCTCAAGGGAAAAACATCTCAATATATTCATAATGGTGGATCTCTTGAAGAATGGATTTCATGATGTTTCAATATAGAGAATAAACCATAATGGAAATTTAACTAGTGATTATCTAGATTTGGAAACTTCCCTACCTTCACCAAGGATGATCTTATTCAATACATATTTTTTAGAATTCCAAATATAATATCAAACCAAGATGTTATCCTCATTATCCATGTTTCTTCATATATAATAAATTAGTCTTCATATTCATTAAATATGATCTGATATCATATTTATATTGGAATTCCAATTTATTAATCATTTAAGGATAAAGACTTCTTTAGTTTCACTATCAATAATTGAAAACACTCACTTCTCCTAAGCCTCCTAGAGAATATACTTCTCTTTTAATTACTTGAATTATAATCACAAATAAAATACATATATTTTGTGGGAATAAGTTAGATCATCCTTACTTCATAAATGTGAAAAGAAAGTTCGATATGGTTTTCTCTACCATGTTTCTCCATTTACATCACTATCCACACCTACATATCTGGTCTTTAATTCTTATTGAGGTTTTGTGAATCATAAAACATCTTCAGTTTCTTTGTGTATAAACCTTATTTATTCAAGATATTTTAAAACACTTGCATCACCTGGTGAAACTTTTACCTTATTAAATAATTCTTCTTATGATGAAAAAATTATAGATAAATTTCTAATAGTATGATAATCCATGTTACACCTCAAACAGAGAGATTATTTATCTTCATGTGGGATATTTTCTTTTATTTTTTTCACTAGCCTTGGCCTATAATTCTTATATTTTCCTCATTTTTTAGAAATCTTCTATCAAGATAAAAAATGTTTCATTTGGAATATTGCTAGTATGTTTAGATATTCGACATGTATTCTTTTTATTTCCATCCATATTAGTTGTTTTGTTATATGAAGATATTCTCTTTAATTTATTGGATTTAGTATCTAAGAACTTCTTAACATTCTTCTTGGGATAATTTTTTTTACAAAATTGTTCTAGTTTCATCCCACTATTGTTTCCACTGTCTTTATCAACTTGTGTGGACTTCTTTTGATGACATATTTAGATACACGTGGTGATGAGAATTCACCATTCTTTTAACCACCACCATCACACACATCATAGATATTTTCATGCCTTCCAATTTTTTTTGCAGTATATAATATTTCCTTAATTTATATATGTTTTTAATTAATATTTATATTCCTCCCCCTTAACATGGTATTCCTTGATAATTTTAAATTTAATATATTGTACAAAAAATAATCTAATTCACAATTCTTAAATATGTTGTAACACAAACATTAACCCACAACCCATGATATTTTTATTTCTTTTGTATGAATATTTTGGGAATTCTTAATCGATTGTTGGGATATTCATGGGTAACTAGATTCTATAACCTTTTTCCCATCTACCAGAGTCATGGTTCTAGGGTTATCATCAACTTTATTAGTCCATACATTTTTGGGTTTTGTTTTCCAACCAAAAAAATTTGTCGGAATAGATTTCAAAACAGTATTACAAGATGGTATGGATGGTACATATTTCATCAAAAATACATGATATATAACATTAAATGATATCATGATATTTTTATCACATGTTGATAATTTTTCCACCATATAATCCTAAAGTTATTTTGGAATATAGGCAATAAATTTATCCTTATTTTTTAATGTCATAATATGTGTCTTCTCAATATTTTCTAACTAAACATACAACTATATAAATTTCATATTGAGTATAATTTTATGATCTTCAATATTAATAATATTAAATTAAAAATTCATATTCATTCTTTTATCTTCATCTTTGTGAATTTTAACTTTTTTTGCAACACATTTTCTTTTTATTTGATCTTATTTAATTTTTATTCTTATTGTAAATCCCTAATAGCAGTTCTATTTTTCAATTTATCTTCAAGGGAATGATTATTTTCTTCTAGGGTATTCTTGAATCCAACTCTCTCACAAAATTCTTTGATCCAATTTGAGGCACTTATTTCAAGTTCTGTCTTTATTTATTAAAATGAGACAACATATCACGAATTTTTTGAAAATTTTAGAAGTTTTACATTTAAATGCTCCCCTGTTACTTCTGAATTCACATCAAGATGAGTAATTTCTTCCTAAATGATTTCAAATGTGCCAAAAATTTCAAAGACCAATTCTTTGGGATAGTCATAACTCACAATTTTTATTTTATCAATTGATAAATCAAATAAATTTTCATAATTCACATCACTAATTATATATTATTAATGATATTTTTTATAATAACTAACACATACCAATTAACCACATGAATCTCTTGATACAATTAAGGTTGAGAGACTATCCATATATTTGTTGGAAACATGATCCATCTATTCCTCACTCCCAAATTCTGATATGTGTTCATTGTTAACATGGAATGAATATTTTTATTCCTTATATTATTTAGATAATAGGGACTTCTTCTTCATCTTCCTTTTCTATATCTATATCCAGTTCATATTGGTCTTGGTAGAAATAGAATTCTTCTTAGATATAACTAAATATTCACTAAAATTTCACTTCATTGTAATGTAGGAAAAAACTCAAATCTTAAAAATAGGATAAATAAAAAGTAGATAATCCAAAATAGGTGAACCTCGGATCTAATAACAATTTAAAGTACCACATCAAGATATAATCAACACTTAGAGGGGGTGAATTTGTGTAGAGAAAATTTTACCAATTTTTTTTATCACTTTACCTCTTAGACATGTTAGGATCTTGATTCTATCATTCTATTTTACATATTATATTCACGAATCTAAAATATGTAAAGGATAGAACATGACTTTTTTACAAGTCTTACTAATCAATAAGGGTTGCTAGTCATTTCTATGTATGGTGATCACCAGTACATGAATTCTCAATAATAATGAGATATCAAGTTACAGTTGTTTAGAAAGGAGAAAATCCTAAGCCACTATGGGTCCCTACTTTTTTGGAGGGGGAATGAAGCAATTCTCCTTCCATGGCCTGGTAATGAACTGGTCCAACTTATATCTCCACATTGGTTTTTTAGACTACCTCTAAAGGCAGTATTAACAATTTTTAAGGTATATTGTAACACCACTAAATTCTTCCCCCAAATATGAATTTTTTTTCTATGTAATAGTGTTTCATTATTCATCCACTAAATTCTTTACATGTTACATTCATATCACCAAGAAATAAACTTTTATTTTTATTTATATCATAATATATAAAGATTCATAGATTCTTCTTCTAAATTTACTCACAATAATATGAATATTTCATGGACTGATAATCTTAGAATTATCTCTCATATTCAATGCCTAAAAGACCACACAAATTCGTCTTATTTCTTGATATAATCAAAAAAATATTTTTTGATCATTGAAATAATTACATAATAGCTTAAGAAAATAACAATTAATTTCTATATTATTTTGAATGATATTAATGAGTAGTAGACTAATTTTCTCAAACTTCATCGATACACAATATAAAAAAGTGTTACTATATCAGTTATTTTGTGTTAGTTTTGAGGAATAATTTTTTTATAAAACTAAATCATAATGTACTTTCAATTTTATTTCACCATCCCAAATTACTAACTACTCATAAATGAACTCTTCTGATTTTATTCATGGCTTCAATCTCAAGTTCACTACATTCTGTTCAAATTATATTACATGTGCATTTATCAATATTCATACATGTTTAATAAAATGAATGGTTTTTATATAACCCTATAATGTATATATATTTATTATTACTACATTTTATTCTTTTCATAAATTTTTTTCACTCCTTTTTTGGGTATCTCAAATATTTATCCTTTCACATGTGTATGAGCATTCACATGTTCATGAAAGTATGCATGTTGTCTTCTCCCTTTCACTTTTATTCATGGATAATAGTATATATGTATACACTTTCCTATACATTTTTAGTTATAATTCACTGCATCATCCCTCTTTCTTTCTTTTTTTAACATATCTAATACAAATTATATTGTTTTATGTTCACTTCCTCGAATACTCTCCCCCTCCAGTTATTTTCTTGCAAGTAAATCTACGTGGAAAAACTTATGTATGAATAAATTTTATAAATTTTATTTATTATTCTTCAAGAGAGTACATATATTTCATTTCTTATTCATTTAAACTAGGTTATGAAATTTTAGAATACTAGCTTTAAGTATATGCATAGAAGTAGTATTTGTTTCTTGTTCACATAAATCTATGGGAGTGAATCATTAATACACTAGCTCATGGAATGGTTCTTCATGGAAAACATATCAAATGTGTTATTAACACAGGTAAAGTGTCCATGGATTTCATTCATAATTTAAGATAGTATGTGATTCTTCCACAAACTATAGATGAGTGTGGAAAACCCCTTATTCATGATACCAAGAATGATCATGGAACTATGGTTTATCACTCAAGAGAATGCTTCAGAGATGATCATTTTTCATTAAACATAAGATCAAAAAGAATTATGTGAGAGGAAATAACTATTTCTTACTCAATGATTTAGTATTTACATAGGAGTTCACTCCATTTATACACCACCTCAAATCCTAATTTTTAATCAATGTCATTCAATTATTTGAATACATGAACATCCTAGTGTTTATAATATTCCAATATGGGTAAGGTGATGATGATATTCATAGAGTTCTTTCATATGTGATTAGATTCTCCTATTAGTGAGTATATCATGTTCACATGATAATGATAACAAGCTCCATTCAAACTCATGCTCATCCATGCATGTTTTTGGATGCGCAACATACCTCTACAACTCTATTTTCAATTGGTTGTAGCATGTTCTTCACATTATCATATGCATGAAAGGAATAACATGCTTTAATGAATGTTATTTCCTTTAATATATCCTAAAAAAATACTTAAAACAAGAATGGAATCCTCAATATTGGTTGATGGAGTTTCCTCTATCTTGTACAATGAGCAGAAGACCGTGGTCAAGGATGGATATATGAGATGATCCACTGTGGAGATTAGATGGCTCTCGTCCATCAAATCTAATGGTTGTGTTATGTTCGACCCTTTTAAAGATAATGAAACAAATTATTCTTTGAAATAATTCCACATTGTATCTCCAAGAATCTAATCTCCCCATTTTATATCTCAATATTTCATCAGAACCTCATGTTGACATCAAGTTTGGCACCGAAATCACCATTCATCTCATGCCCACATGGGTTGTGCCACACCATTGTGTGGTCCAGTGGCAACCCTTTGGTCATTCTATGAACCCACTAACACACCATCCTTCATATTAAGGTTCTTTCTATTCATCCTCCATGATTTTTTCCCATAACAATGGCAGATTTACGGTAGACCCTAACCACCTAAGCAGTGTCTGAGGTTTTCTTGCGGTTGGTCTAATTGTTTTTGGTAAGGGACAACTAAAAGACATCGCCAATGAAAAATAAATTATATTCCATATTCTTTAAAAGTCTCACTAAATGAAAAACCACATAAATTACATCATTAATTCCACTTCTAATTTATATTATCTTTAAATATTATCTTCATGTAATTAATGTTTTTTATGAATTTATTTAATTCCCCTTCAATATTTATTCATGCAAAATAATATTATTTCTCCTATACTTCATTTATCCTTATGTTTTATCATTTCGATTGTATGGGATTATTTTTCTTCATCATACAAAATAAGTTTTTTTCATTATATTTCATAATTTCTTCTTCATGGAAATCAATATTTTCATTGACTTCAAATAATCTCTTTCATGGTTATCATGAAATATTGAAATATTTCACGGCCTTTTTGAATGTATCTTCTTTATCTATTCCACTTATTATACTTTTGTAATATCAATGAAAAATATATCTTTATCATCCAATAATATATTTTATTGTCTTAAACAATGTACTAAAATTGAATCTTGTATTTGAATATAATATTAGATCCAAAAATCATCAGAGTTATAAAGTCATATTCTATTAAATATCTTCCTTAATAAAATGATTCTTAAGTACTTTATTCTTCATCCATTTATCCATTCATTAATCTATCAGGCTTAAATATCTTGGATACTTCCAGAAACTTCGTTATTTATGGATTCTTATATATATATACATCAATGGAATATTTATATTTCATTAACAACCATTGACCACAAATAACTATCATTAACAACAAATACAACTCAAATACAATGTGGGATCAACAATTGTATGTATTGATCGTGTTCTCAAACCCTTATGTTGATCATATTCTCAATAATGATCATTTATTTATACCTCATATGTTTACACTTACTGAGTATTTGAGTTCACTCTTTATTATGTTTCCTCTTCCATGTTTATTAATAAATGTTTTAATAATGATACATCTAAGAAGGGTTCGAGTTTTGAAGAACTTAATAATAAACGATTTAGATATTTCTTTCACCAGTTGTTTATGAATCCATATATTCAATGACACTAAACCTCTATAGTCTTTAAGTGTGTGTTATTATGAAATTTATTTAATATTCATATAAAATTATTTAATATTTATGTATGAAAAGATTGAGTCTCTATAGTTGGTATCAAAGTCAAGGTTTGGTAATATTTAGAAACTAGGATAAGGAAAAATCTGTAGGAACCCTTAGGATATGGGTATTTATAGGAAAACATCCTTAGTTTTGGAAAATAAAGGAGTTTGGTTTCCCTAATAAAATGTATCCATGTCTAGATACATAATGTGGATGTAGTTTTGGAACATATGAATCTTGGGGTAATGACCCCCCAAGAGTTGGTCAAGTATAACTAGACCATCATTCTGGTGCATGATGAATGTGCCCTTACTATGTACCTTGTTTAACACCCACATAATATATTATTAGGTTAATTAACATCTTATTTAAGAGAAATTTTGAATTATTTGAATAGATAACGACCATGGATGACCTAGGTTAAACCTCATGTGACATAGATTGATTATAAGGTGTCAAGATTTAGACATCCTATGGTTTATTTTTCATGATTGATCAAAATTATTAATTACTCATTATGTTCATGCTAACCATGTTGGTTTTAGTAATGGATTTAATCTTGAATGATATTATTGATGTGGTAATAAATATGCTCAAATTTTGAGGTAATCTATATTATCTTTGTTATATGAGTTCTTATATATGACAAAAAGTATCATGGAATGTTAATTAATATCCTCTATATTTAGATGTTAAATTAGTATTAACAAATAATAATGGAATGATCCTCACTTCACAATTATATGATACCTATTTGATTAAAGATTACGAAAATGTTCTGCTTATAAGTATTATTATTCTCCCTCAAGTTGAATTTGATGTGATTTTGGGCACATATTTGATTTCTTTATAAAATTTACATACCAATTTCTTTGGAAGGAAAGTCACATTTGATATTCTAAACTGGCCCATGATTTTGTATTAGTGTAAGGATAAATTTTAACTTCTAATGAAAATTGCATCCATTTAATTGTTCTTTATTCCTATTAAAAGTGGGTATTTATCTCAAATAGTTGGGGAGAAACTCAACATTGATGATATTCATATTTTACAAGAGTTTTTTATGTATTTCTTGAATATTTTTCTGGTCTAACTCCAAATAAAAAATTTGGGATTTGAATAGAATGTATAATTGGTGATACACATATTTCAAAGAAACAATATATAATGGGCCATATTGAGTTACAAGAATTCACGAAAAATATTTAGGAGAATCTTGATAAGTGATTTATTTATCCATTTGAATCACCGTGTGGAATACCTATACATTTTTTAAGAAGAATGATAGATCAATGCGACTCTTAATTGATTATCTAGATCTTAAAAAGATTACAATCAAGAATAAGTATCATCTTCCATGTATTGATTATTTTTTATCAATTATGAGGATCTCAGTTATTTTCTAGCATTGATACTTGATCTAGATACTATCCATTGCAGTTCAAAACTGAAGACCTACCGAAGATAAATTTCCATTCAAATTATGGGTATTATGAATTTATTGTGAATACATTTTTTTGTTTCTAATTACTCCTCTATATTCATGGACTTAATTAATCATGTCATTAGAGATAACCTTGATAATTTTGTAGTATCATTTAAAAGAAATATTATTATATCTTGGAAGACAAATGAATAAAATTAAGATCACTTGATGATTTTCCTAAATACCCCAAGGAACGATAGGTTGTATTAAAAATTTACCATGTGTGAGTTGTGGATACATAAAGTTTCATTTTTGGATCATATAATCTCATGTAAGGTTATATCGGTAGATATACCAAGTATGGAAGTTATTGATCATTTCCTCAGTCCAACCATTATGACTAAAATCCATATTTTTGTTTTATTGGTTGGATATTAAAGATTAGTTTTTAAGGATTTATCATTAACTAACTAATCATCTCCCTGAGTTAACTTGTAAGGGAGTTAAGTTACTTTGGACAAATGAATTTGAATAATATTTTTAGGAACTAAATATAAGGTTGTTTAGTGAACATATGATCACACTACCCTAAAGTGTTGAAGGGTTTTTGATTTATAGTGATGACTCAAAAAAGGGTATGGGGGTGTGTTCATATTCATAATGACATGGTGATAGCTTATTCCTCACACCAATTTAAGGATCATGTTAAATATTACTAAATTCAATATCTAGAGTGAGAAATAGTGATGTTTTCATTAAAGATATAGTGTAATTATATTTATGGATAAACGTATGACATATATATTGATAATAAAAGTTTATAGTATATATTAACATAAAATGTGTTGAATATGTGCTAGATAAGATTATTAGTGTAGATTAAGGATTATGATTGTAGAATAGAGAACCAACTTAAGAAAGATAACAAGGTGGCTATTGATTTGTGTTAAAAGGATCATGATAGATTATCTATGATGTGGATTACAAAAGATCAATTTTTTTATATTTGTAAAGGATGAACCTTTATATCTTTATGGAATGGTAGAAATCATATATTTATCTATTGAATGTTCTACCATATATCCATGTAAATAAAAACGAGGAATAAGAGGATATAGAGATTTAAAATATGGTATGAAATGATCATGAGTTAAACCTTGATTTTGATGGAATGATAAGGTTCAAGAACCATGTATGTTTACTTTAAATACTAGACCTCAAGAAGAAACTGTTAGAATAATATTGTATCTCATCATTCTATATTCATCCTAGTAGTATGAAGATATAAAGAGACATGAAAGAGAATTTCTGGTGGGATCATATGAAGAGATTTATTGTTGACTATATATGTTGGTTCTTGGTATGTAACAAGTTATGGTTGAGAAATAGAATTCTATGTGGATGTTAAAACCATTACCCACACCAGAATGGAATTGGGAAAACAACACCATGGATTTTGTTGTTATACACCCCAATTCTTCTAAAGGACGCAATCTTATTTGGATTGTACTTGAATGTATTATAAATTCAGTGTAGATCATGGATCATAGAGAATATTTCTCTCTTGATAATATTTACAAGGTATTCATTAATGACGTGGTATTGTTACATGGGATACCACATTATATTGTATATGATCAGGATCCATGGATTTCCTCAAAGATATAGAGAATTCATTAATAAGATCTAGATATAGAGTTCTATTTTAAGACTACTTATAATACTTAGATAAATGTTCAATCTAAGATGAACATTCAAACCATAGAGGATATGCTAAGATCCTATTATCTAGATTTCAATGGTGCTTGTGATCAATGCCTTCATATAGTCGAGTTTTCTTATAACAATAACATTCACTTGAGTATTCAGATGGCTCCTTACGAATACCTCTATGGAAAAAATTATAGAAGTCTGACATTCTAGGATAAGGATAGAGAAATAAATCTCTTGGGACCTAAGATAAATAAGGAAATAATAGAAAAGGTTAAAAAATAATATAGAATATCAATGTATCTTAGAGTAGATAAATGATTTATAAAGAAAATCAATGGAAAGATATGGAATTTGACTTTAATGAGGTATTTTTAATATGAATTTCAAAATGAAATAAGGTAATATGATTCTTAAAGAAGATAAATATGATCCATATGTATATTTTTTTTCTTTTTCATTCATTATTAATTTGGGACTATATCTTATCTATTGGAACTCCCACCAATCCTCTCTAAAGTTCATGATGTGTTCCATGTATCTCTCTTGAGGAAGTGTATTGTCACGAACCAGGCTGGGTCTCCATCCTACCCGGCGGCCGACCCGGTCCGTGACAAGACCCGAAGGGCGTTCCCAATCCCCACGGGCTGGCACAAGTACCCGGGTATCAGGAGTGACATGTGGGAATGGTTTACCCGAAATCGTAAACAAAGAACAACTGACAAGGTAAATAAACTAAAATTTAAAACAGACAACCAAACATGCCTTAAACTAAAAACAGGATTAAGTATACAACTCAAAAAAAAAACTCAAAGTGAACAACAACAAAGAGAGAGATCTAAAACTATAATACCAACCACCAAGCGACACAAGAAGATACATCCCCAAGATACCAACACCAACCTACACGTGAATAACGATAGCATCCATAACCACTACCACTAAGAAGGATGCCTCAACCTGGAATACAAAAGAAACAGAAACTACATACACCCAAAGGTGTATGTAGGGTGTGAGATAAAATCCCAGTAGGACTTAACCCAATAAAAAGGTTCCACACATAATTATTAAATGAAAAATACATTTTCAATTTTAATTAAAATAAGGAAGTAAATGCTTAAATAGTTTTAAAGAAAACAGAATTAAAGATAACAGTTTCAAATGGAACAACTTAAATTTAAACACACATGCACTTACTTTTTAAAATAACCAATGTGTCACGCTAATGAGCATAAAGTAACCAATGAGCACTAATATGGGAGAGGATGCCTGGGTATGAGCTAGCTTGGGTTCCTAGACCTTCGTGTCTCGGTGAAACGTGGATTAGAAGGCCACAACCCTTAGAAAACATGGCTTAGAAGGCCATGACCATCTGAAAACGTGGCTTAGAAGGAGACAACCCTCAGAAAATCATATGTTTAGTTAGTGTTGCAATCGTCAGTCCTGCCAGTGAAACCGGGTCAAGTCACCTCTGGAACACCATCTCACTAGTCTAGTCCACCCTCCTAGCTACCCGGGCTTCCCAGTTTGTGCTCAAACATGTTCCAAGTTCATGTCACATGTCACACTAATGCATAAGATCCAAACAGGGTATTAACACACTCAAAATCATACTTTTCCCACCCAAACCTGATTTTAAAACCGTACACACACGAAAATATTTTTAAAACATAATCTGCATAGGTTTCAAACTGAATTAAAACAATTGCACAGTCAAAGAAATCACTTTCATTATCAAACATGCCACTAAATTTTTTTTTAAACAAACCCCACACATGTCGCATGACTTTAAGCACCAAAAATCTTCACACAATTTAACCAATTTTGTATCTCACCCTTAATAATTATTTAATAAAACAACCCAAATTTTTCATAAGTAAATTTTTGAGAGAAAAAAAATGTTTACACACAAGTCTGACGCAAATAGTTTGATGAAAGACCTTACACCACATGTAAGATGCTTTTGCACAAACTACACAAATTAATAAGCTAAAAATAAAAGCTTATGATACAATTTTTAAGAAAGAACTTGGAATCACCCATTAACCCACATGAATCCTTATTTTAGGACAAGACGCACACGAAACTATGTAAAAAATATGGTTTACTTAATTGCACAACATAATAAGCTAACCGCATAATAAAAAAATCACTCTCAACTAGACATGAGTTTTCTACAGAAAACACACACATAACATAAACATACTTCCAGAGAATTAAAATTCAAATAAAACATCAAAGTTGATCAATATCGCACAATACAAATTAATTAAATAACATACTAATTTAATTAAACTTGCAAATTAATTAATCAGATAATAATTAAGAGTGGAACCACCAACCTCGGGTGAAGGAATTACATAAAATTCAGTGAGCGACTCCAAATACTTATCAAACACACCAGAACAAATTCACAAGGAACCTTGAAACAAGATATCGACCAAATCATTAAGATTGATCCAAATTCAGTGCAACCTGCACCCCCAACCAACATGAAACTACCCCTGCAACTCTACCTAAAAGGGAAGAACAACCAATTGAAACATAATGCACATGCGGAGGAGTAAGAAAAGGTTATCCAGGCATGTTAGAGGGGTATGAAGGTACACCGTGATGGGAAAAATCCATCTGAGAAGGGTTTTGAAGCTAAGGGGTGGTGCACGTAGGTTTTTAGAGGGACGTATGGGTCGGCGTGCGGCTGTCCGTCAAGGTGGATGGCTTCGGTTAGGGGAGACAGAAGGGGGGGGGGGTCTCGCAGCCGGGAGAAGAATGTGGGGGATACGGGCCAGTGACAAGGAGAGGGAAAACATGGGTCTTGATGGGGATGCAAGGAGGTCCAGCGGCCAAATATGCTGGCCGGGAGGGGAAGACGGTGGATATCGGCAGTCGCAACAAGAGAAGGGAGGCCGAGCGGTTTCCTGGCAGAGAAACCGGAGGGGGGGGGGGTCGCAGCGCCGGAAAAGGGAGGCGATGATGAGAGGCTAGGACAAGGGGTTTGGCGTGACAGAGTGGAGGAGGGGAAAGGGAGTCTTCCGGCCAGCCATAGAGGGGGTGACGACGTGACGGGGAGAGTCAGACAGGGAGGTGCAGGGTATACCTGGTCAGGGGAGGGGAGTTCCAGTGTGATGGGAATGGGGAAGGAAGGGGGTGTGGCGGCCTGGGTAGGAGGGTGCCAGAATAAAGAGAAAAAAAGGAAACCCTAAACATAAGGAGAAAGAAAAAAAGATAAAAAAACTAATAATAATATTAACATTAGTAATAATATAATTCTTAAACTAAAACTTTAAAGAAAATAATAATAAAAATAAGAATAACAATAACAAAAATAGCATAATAAAAGTTATATCCTTAAAATGATAATGTTAATTAGAATGTTAAAAATTTTAATGAGAATAATTAAGAATGATGAAAATAATAATTTATGGTGATAGTAATAATGAAAATGACAAGATTAAAAAGATAATTATGTTCTTAATAATGACAATGAGATTAATAATATTTGTAATTATACTGATATCCTAATGAAAGAAATAATAATAATATAAATAACAATAATTAAAATGGTAATAGTAATACTAATAACTTAATAAAATTTATATTCTCAATGATATCAGCAATAACTATTATAATATTCTAAAATAATATTATTACTATCATCATTAAAATAAATCGTTAAATTTTTACCACACTTGTTTTTATTTTAACTACTTTTTATTATTCATTGTATTGCATTTATCTACCTTAAACACTGGGCAGGGCGTGCGGTGAACCGGGCGAGGTTGCACGACGTCCCAGGAGAGGTCGCGTAGCGTCGACCATGGTGAGATGGATTCCGTCATGACCATTACATGTGTTTTATAATAAGAACCCAAGAAAAGTTTATGTTGGGCCTCGACCCGAACTATCTGATGCAAAAAAATAATAATAACATAAATAATATAAAAAAGATGGGTGTGACAATTCTCCCCACCATAAAGCTTTCCGTCCTCGGAAATCCAAAACTAGAACCAAACCCCAAAGCAGAAAACCACACTCCCTTAAGGTTCAACGGGGATCCCCACAACACCATGAAAAGGGAGGAAAAAGTATCATGCTCAGAGATAGTGACTCAAAGATAACTTCGAGAAACTCATATAAAGACTTTCTGATACGTGTCGCCCGCCCCGAAGAGCTAGAAGGCCTCCAGTTGACTGATCAAGGAAGGGAACTCTCGCACCCACAGAAACCAACTTCACAAACCAACACATCTCAAGCACTATTAAACGAAAACCACAACATTTTGATAGAATGAATAGACAATGAAAAACCACATACAAGGAACATTCTTATCACTTATCACGAAGCCAACTTTAGGAATAGAACTAAAAGTTCAATGTGGGGATGTCTGAGGGGATCACTACCATAAATAACCTATTATCTCCCATGACGGGGTGGGAAAACCAACACGGGGAGGTCTGAGTGGAATCCCCACCATTAAAGAAAAGTCCAACATCAATTCATTCTAGAGACATTTGTGCGAGATCCAATGTGGTTCTTCCCGCCATTGGAACTAATAGCAGATACAAAACTTTCGAAATTTTCTAATGGGGGCCAAGTATCCCACCACAAGAGGCGGGGAGGGTCGGACTCAACTACAGGGCGTCAAAACCACAGCCATAGACAGACCAACATCTCCAAATCCCCGGATGAGCATCATTCCAATTTGAAACTAATTTACCCAACAAACCCCATAAGGGCCACTAAAGAAATTACATCTAGTGGAACACGACCCACAAGACTCTAAGGCAACGAGATGACCACGTCTCCACATGGTCACGAAAACTTCATGCAACCAGACGGTTCGTTCAGAATAGAAGAACCACAGAAATCAATTTAAACTGCCTTTACTTTCATCACAAACAATAGAAATAAATTTGGGGTCTCATACAATCTAGGGGTTCCTAACCACGCACCATCTTCACTCCGAGGCCTATGGTTGGAGTCTTGATGTTTGAAGCATCTCCTACCTCGCAGTCATATTTTGAATACTACGGAATAGAGATTCTCCTTTTGGTGTCGCACGTAACCAAACTACAACCGAGGAAACACCAACAACACAACACATTACCACATCCAACTAATCATACATGGAACATTCACCAACACAAGAGCTGAAATGGTGCATGCGCATCCCCCTTTGTCACACTAAATGAGAACATGAAACCACAAATCGTCACTGAGAACGATCATTGTTGTCGAGAGAAACATTACGCTGAGAAAGACTTTAAACAACGTCTTGAACAACACGTGATTCCTGTGAACGACCATGACATCCTCATATGACTGGGTCTTCAAAACTAGTGGCCTAACGTAGACCCTTTCTTAAACGAATCAAATGATGAACCAAAGGTGTTTTAAAATAGTGGCCCGCACTGACCACTCCAGGCTGCTTCCACTTTTCCCCACTGGAATCTCCTTCACCATTTCCAAACAGAACATTAAAATTAATTAGATCAAACATAACCCTTGACTATCAACGAAAACACACACTGCAAGACGTCACCAAACATGAACCTTGCAGCCGATGAAAGCAGTACAAACCTTTCAAGACATTGGTCAGCATAGATAAATTCTGAACCGCCTTCGACCTTCCCCGCTGGAATTCCTTTCACCGTTTCTAGGGGAAACCTTCAAACACGATAGTTTCAAACTTCATACCCGATGAGTCAGACACTCGAAAGACCAAACATCCCTTCAACTCCCATCACATCTGTCATCCCGCTGCGAGAGGATCCACTTGGTTGTAAAAAGGAGAGGTGGGTTCAATTCTAGAATTCAAGAAGAGATTCCTCTGATCAACTGGAGGGTTGGGCAATGGCGATTTGCCTATGGCCGCACTTCAATCACATGTCAATGCTTTATGGGGGAAATACACTAGTCAAGAAAGAAAACCATGTAACCAACCGAACTGGTCCAATGGTCACGACATACCACAAGTGAACTCCAAACGTGCAGGGGGAACCACTGCAAGGGATCCATGATGTATTCATTAAAAGAATTCACTAACCACACACTTGCATACTAACTAATAAATAAGAATTCAAACTTGGGATACAAATCATTCAGAAAATATCCTCGGATCAAAACGCCTCACATCCAAACATTCTAAAATACAAGGACACACCACACAATCATCGGTTATTTAAAAACACCAAATTTTCCTTTAACAAAACATTTTAAAAATAAGAATGACTAGTGGGCTGCACAAACACCAACGGTACCTCATGGGCCTCGCAGATGCATGTTCCCATGCCACACCAGCACCCACCTCATATCCATCCATGCACTCATCTATTTGTGCCGTTAACCCTCTCTTTCCATATACAGTCATACATGTGGTTTCCCACGAGAACACCAAGGATCAAAACCAAACCATTCCATTTTCCAAAACCAAAACATCCAACCCACACTTTTCAAACATCATCCCTCATTTTCTTTTTAAAGTGTTTTATTTCAAAACATTTTCCAAAACATTTTCCAAGACCAAATTATTTTTACATAAAAACCAAATGTCCACAATTCCAAAACAAATAAACGAGGAATGGTGCAACAGAAAACTAGTGTCAGCGGGTGACTGGAACATATGGTTGGCAGCCATATGCCAATCACGCCACTACCACAGAGGGTATTCTAGGACAACGTCCCCAGATCCGCATGGTTTTCCAAAACCCTGCGAGCTCACTAGGACCACTGACCCTACTCCTTCATCATTTCCCCTAAATAAAATTAACCTCACCGACCAAAGGATTAGACAAACCTCAACTTGCTTTGGTAACTCGAGTCCTGCTATGAGGCGTGCTGGCCAGGCACCTTACTCATAGCCAAGACGTCGAGTCCCGACAAACTTAAATTCAGTCTACCGTGACTCTAAACCAAAATAAATGACCCAAGAGAGCAAAACTACCCTCTGATACCATTTTGTCACGAACTAGGCCGGGTCGCCATCCGACCCGGTGCCCGACCCGGTCCGCGATAAGGCCCGAAGGGCGTTCCCGATACCCATGGGCTGGCACAATGCCCAGGTATCAGGAGTGACATGTGGGAACGGTTTACCCGAAATTGTAAACGCAAAACAACTGACATGGTAAATAAACTAAAACTAAAAACAGACAACCAAACTTGCCTTAAACTAAAAACAGGATTAAGTCTACAACTCAACAAAAAACTCAAAGTGAACAACAACAAAGATAGAGATCTAAAAATCTAATACCAACCTCCAAGCGACACGAGAAGCCGCATCCCAAAGATACCCACACCAACCTGCATGCGAATACTGACAGCATCCATAACCACTACCACTAAGTAGGATTCTTCAACCTGGAGTACAAAAGAAACAAAAACTACATACACCCAAAGGAGTATATAGGGTGTGATCTAAAAGCCCAGTAGGACGTCACCTAATAAAAAGGTTCCATGAATAATTATTAAATGAAAAATACATTTTCAATTTTAATTAAAACAAGTAAGTAAATTCTTAACCAGTTTTAAAGAAAATAGAATTAAATAAAATAGTTTCAAATGAAATAACTTAAATTAAAACACACACACACACTTAATTTTGAAAATAACCAATGAGTCACGATAATGAGCATAAAGTAACCAATGAGAACTAATATGGGTGAGGCTATATGGGTATGAGCTATCTTGGTTCCTAGATCTTCGTGTCTCAGTGAAACGTGGCGTAGAAGGCCACGATCCTTAGAAAACATGTCTTAGAAGGCCAAAACCCTCAGAAAAAATGTCTTAGAAGGCCACAACCCTCAGAAAAGAATATGTTTTGTTAGTGTTGCAATCATCAGTCCTGCCAGTGAAACCGGATCGAGTCACCTCTGGAACACCAGCTCACTAGTCTAGTCCACCCTCCTAGCTACCCAAGCTTCTTAGTTTGTGCTCAAACAAGTTTCAAGTTCATGTCACATGTCACACTAATGCATAAAATCCAAACAGGGTATTTAAACACTCAAAATCACAATTTTCCCACCCAAACCTACTTTTAAAAATGTACGCACACCAAAATATTTTTAAAAAATAATCTGAATAGGTTTCATACACAATTAAAACAACTGTACAGTGAAAGAAATCACTTTAATTATCAAACAGGCCACTAACAAAATTTATTAAACAAACCCCACACACGTCACATGACTTTAAGCACCAAATATATTCACACAATTTAACCAAACACAATTTTTTTCTCACCCTTAATAATTATTTAATAAAACAACCCAAATTTTTCATAAGTAAATTTTTGAGAGAAAAACAATTTTTACACACTAGTCCGACGCAAATAGTTTGATGAAAAACCTTAAACCACATGTAAGATGCTTTTGCATAGACTACGCAACTTAATACGCTAAAAATAAAAGAATATTATACAATTTTAAAGAAGGAACTTGGCATCACCCATTAACCCACCCGAAGCCTTCTTTTATGACAATATGAACACGACACTATGCAAAAAATATGGTTCGCTTAATTGCACAACATAATAAGCTAACCACACAATAAAACAAATCACTCTCAACTAGACATGAGTTTTTGACTGAAAACACACACATAATATAAACATGCTTCTAGAGAGTTAAAATGCAAATCAAACATCAAATTTGATCAATTTCGCCCAATAAAAATTAATTAAATAACATACTAATTTAATTAAACTTGAAAATTAATTAATCAGATAATAATTAAGAGTGGAACCACCAACCTCGGGTGAAGGAATTCCATAAAATTCAGTGCGCGGCTCCAAATGATTATCAAACTCACCCGAACAAATTCAAGAGGAACCTTGAAACAAGATATTGACAAAATCATTAAGATTGAACCAAATTCAGTGCAACTTGAACACCCAACCAACATGAAACTACCCCTAAAACTCTACATAAAAGGGAAGAACAACCAATTGAAACATAACGCACCTATGGTGGAGTTAAAAAAGGTTATCTGGGCACGTTGGAGGCGTGCGAAGGTATGCCGCGATGGGAAAAATCCATCCGAGAAGGATTTCGCAGCCAAGGGGCAGTGCCCATATGTTTTTCGAGGGACGTATGGGTCGGTGTGTGACTGTCCGTCATGGTGGATGGCGTCGGTCAGGGGAGGTGGAAAAAGGGGGGGTCTCGCAGCCAGGAGCAGAATATGGGGGATACAGGCCGACGACAGGGAGAGGGAAAATAGGGGTCGTGATGGGGAGGCCTGGAGGTCCAGTGGCCAAATCTACTGGCCTAGAGGGGAATACGGTGGACAGCTGCAGTAGAAACAAGAGCAGGTTGGCCGAGCGGTTGCCTGGGAGAGAAACCAGAGGGGGGGGGGGGGTCGCAGCACTGGAAAAGGGAGGCAGTGATGAGAGGCCGGGACAGGGGTCTTGGCACGACGGAGTGGAGGAGGGGAAAGGGAGTCCGACGGCCAACCATGGAGGGGGTGACGACGCGACGGGGAGAGTTAGACATGGAGGTGTAGGGTATACCTAGTTAGGGGAGGGGAGTTCCAGCTTGATGGGAATGGGGAAGGAAGTGGGTGTGGCGGCCTGGGTAGGAGGGTTCCAGAACCAAGAGAAAAAAAGGAAACCCAAAAAATAGAGAGAAAGAAAAAAAAGATAAAAAAAACTAATAATAATATTAACATTAGTAATAATATTATTCTTAAACTAAAACATTAAATAAAATAATAATAAAAATAAGAATAACAATAACAACAATAGCATAATAAAAGTTATATCCTTAAAATGATAACGTTAATTAGAATGTTAACAATTTTAATTAGAATAATTAATAATGATGATAATAATAATTTATGGTGATAGTAATAATGAAAATGAAAAGCTTAAAAAGATAACTACATTATCTTCAAAAATGGGAGCCCTTGCAGTGGTTCGAAGGTATGATTATTAAATTCGAAGGTATGGTTATTTAATAGCTAATTCGTTAAATTTTTACCACACTTTTTTTTATTTTAACTACTTTTTTTATTCATTGTATTACATTTATCTTCCTTAAACACCGAGAAGGGCGTGTGGTGAACCAGGCAAGGTCGTGCGGCCTCCCAGGCGAGGCCGTGTGGATTCGACTGCGGTGAGCTGGATGCCGTCAGGACCATTACATGTGTTTTTAAATAAGAACCCAAGAAAATTTCAAGTCAGGCCTCAACCCAAACTATCCGATGCCCAAAAAAATAATAAAATAAATAATATAAAAAAGACGGGTGTGACATGTATACTGTATCCTTCACGTATACTAAACCCAAAAGTTATAACACTAGAGGATGATATTTCCAATGAAGAACAACTCATATAAATATTATATCATACTGATATAGTTCTATATAAAAATACTATGAACCTCATTAAAGTTATTTGGATGAATCATAAATTTGAGGAAGCTACTTAGGAACCCAAGGATGTGATGAAGAAAATATAACCTAATTTTTTATACTAGAGAGATGGAATTTTGAGGGTGTAGTTAATTTTAAGGGGTGTATAATGTAACAACCTAATATTTTATATTTATTTTCTGTAAAATAAACCATGATATATTCAAAATCTTTCCTTACCTGCAACACTAGGTATATATGAACCACAATTTAGAAAACCAATATAAATTAGCTATTAAATTCGAAGGTATGGTTATTAACAAAAAAAATTAAAAATTGGTATAAACTCTTTAATTAATGAAAATTCATTGATTAATGTATTGTAATCAAGTACTCAATATTCAGTAAAGTTATTTTACACTTCAAAAATATATTTTCTTCAAAAATGGGTTTTATCACATCATTGCACACAAAAATTATAAATTATTTCTACAAACTATGGAAATTTTATTGGAGATAATTTATATAAAATTTAAAATAATAATATAAATATTATATTAGGATGTATTTCTCATATATTTCTAAGAAGACTTATTTTTTAGTAAATAGTGAAAAATACCGTTTTTTAAAACAATTGTCATTTATTTTCAAGGGAATTTAAAATTAAGTTTTGAATTTGATCTTAGATTAAAATAAGAATAATTTAATTATAATTAATCTAATTAATAACATATTAATCATCATTATACTTTTTTTTATATAAGATATTTAATGTCCTTAAAATTGATTTTTCTAAAAAACTGTTTTTATGTGCATAATGTGTTTTTATCTTAAAAACTTTATTTAAACTATATTCATTAATGTCTTAAATTAAATTTTTAGTTTATAAATTCAATATAATATTTTAACATTCATTTTGTTTTTTTCCATGCAAGTAATGGAATTGAATTATAATTTACATTTAAAAATTCATTTATTTGAAAATTAGTTTTCATTGTAATTTACATGCTTAAATAAAATTAAATTCTTCCACATAGAGAGATTGAATATGGTAAAATGGATTTCAAATTTATAATAATAATAATTAATATAATTTAACAGTTTTAACTTATTTTTTTATAGTGAAGAGTAAAAATAGCAAAATATGGTTACTATGGTTAAGGTTAAAACATGTTTACCTGGGGGATTAATTCATATGATTAGGGTAGGATTGATATCCAACCACAAAAAAATTAATATTATTTAAATATATTTCAACCTTATATAATAATACCTTAAAATACCTATCCATTTGAATCCACTTTCCAATTAAAGTGACCTTAACTCATTGAAATCTTAAAACAAATTCCATGTGTGTCCTTCCCCAAACTTATAAAGGGAACCTATTATCCTCTATCATGCACACCATTTGATCCTTATATACCAACAAATACCTACAATAAATTATCATAGAATAATTAACTTAATATTATAAATTATTTTATTCTCTTAAAACTAATATTTCAAGAATTAAGGTGTAAGACAAATGAGGTCCCTCAAAGAAGAGGTATAAATATTTACCAAGCTCTTTAAATTTTATTTCTTCAAAAACCTTCTATAAACTTTTTATATCCATATAAAATTATTAATAAATTTTAATAAATATATTTTTATGATATTATGATTATGGAACAACCATTTACAACTTCTTCTCAGTCAAATGGGATATGAAAGCATCTCTCATGCATATGTACATACTTCCGCCTCCACATAGCGATACACCTCATTTTCCACCGCAATAATCCATGGTTGGTTATTATGATGGGTTTAATGTTTAAATATTATATTTATTTCATACTTCTTTTTCTATAATTATAATATTATACCAACCTTTATACCTTCCGATCTATTGGTAAATTATAACATCACTTGTGAATACGTGTAGACTACAACCTCCACTAAGTGATGTGATTAGTTTATCATTTAAATTTTAATTTAGTTGTAAAAAAGACATATTTAGTGAATTTATATAATATTTATGATATAATAACTGTTATATAATGTAAATTTTCATTTACCATTATTTTCTTCCATCCATTAAAAAATGGAATCATCACGCATGCGTACGTACGGACTGTCATCTCCACATAGTGATGTAATTATTTTTTCATCACCAGTTAATATGAATGGTTATAAATATGAATAAAATGATTAAATATTATATTTTTATCATTATTAATATTTTATATATGGATGAACCATGATCAACATGCAACTTCCACAACCGCCAAACTACAACATACTTGAAAAACGAAGCAATTGACACCCAAAATGATGACGTTAATTGAGACTTATTAATAAATGGGCATTGAAATGATATAAGTGTATCATATATGATATAATATGTATTAATATGTTTATTTTATAGAATTATAATAAATATAAATTTATTTTATAGGAGGTTCAAGTGCTTGTGAATCAAGTCATATATATGCCAAGGGCTTCATCTCAATTCCCCTTCATTGGGACATGTTTTAATATAATGAACCAATTTATTATTTATATGCTATATTTACTACCCAATAATATATTTTGGATTAATACATTATTTAAATAAAGGTATTTATAAAACCATATGATTTTCATGTTTTGAGTGACTTCTTTTTCCAAAATTTGTAAATCTATAAGGGTTCTTCATCTCAATTATGTTTCATTGATTCTTGTTTGAATTTATAAACCTATATTAAGGTGTAACTAATTCCTAATGGATATATTGTATCCTGAATATACTTATATTAATCATATTTTATGTTTTATTTGAAGTTATTTCTTTTATTGGGATATGATTCAAAAGTTACCACAATTGTATAGGTTCTCTATTAATCCTTCATTTACTATTTTTTTGATAATACCCCTTTTTAGGGTTGAAGGAGAACCCTTAAATGGATCATATGATTAGTTACATATTACATGACCCAAAGGCCTTAGAGAAATTCTTTCCAAAAATACTACATGGATCTACCCATACACAATATATATCTTCATATCATGTCTCCACCATCGAAAGTCTGGTCGACTAGATATCCGGTATAGAGTTACACAGGCCTAGTACCGATGGTAAAGCCATACCCTATCATTCTTCCATTTCCTATTAGGTATTATCTGGTGAATGAAACTACTCTGAATCCTCATCTGGGGCCTTGTTCCTTAGAAATATTATGGGTTTCATCTGCATTTCATGTTGTACGAAGGCGTTGAGGTTTCCAAAAAGCCTTGAGGTGGCCCATAAACCTTACTAGCCCAAAGTCCTTGGGTGTCCTGAAGGCCTTGAAGGGCTTGAAGACCAGACAGGTGAATAGTTTTGGCTAATATAGTTCTGAAAAATTCCTAGTATAGTACATTCTATAGTACCCCATAAATATTCTTCCACTTAGATTTTATCTTTGGTCTCTTGGATGCATTTGAAGAGTCCTCACCGACTGGGTGGAGGCTCATATGCGTACAAGTTTTATATTACAAATTAAGTTTTACTGGGATGATTTAGGCTTAAACATCCAATGAAAAAATAGATAACCTATCTCTCAAAAGTCTTATGTATTTTCTTTCATTATGGTTATTTCTATACGTTACATGTTTTTATTTCCTTTTCCTCTATTTATGAAATCAAAATACTAAAAGGATATTTTTAAGACGACTTCATTTCTATCTCCGGTCAAGAATTATTTCTTCCATGTCCATATTTTGTTTATAAAAATATCAGGAATGATTTTACTGTTATAAAAATATTTTTTAAATTCATTTTTAATTATATTTATCTTTATTTAACAGGTTTTAAAATTGTTTTTCCTGTCATTTTCCTAATGTGGAACTTTTGACTTTTTACTGAAAACATGAATGGAATTTTTGTTTTAACATACTCAGTATGAAAAAATTTCCCCACCATCATGAATAATATTTTATTTGAAATTTACTTTATAATTTTCCTCGGTTGTTTTTTATGAAAAACTTTTCCCCAAAATTCTATTAATTTTTAGACTTTAAGTAAGTGATTTCAAAAGGAAAAGGGTATTTTACCCAATAAATTTTTGAGTAGTATTTTACTATAATTTTCAACTATTAAAACATATATTTCTGTTTATTATGATTTATTTGTGATAATTTTATGTAATATATTAGTTTTATCCATGTAAATCTTGGAAATATATCTTGTAATATTTTCGGAGCCGTGCATTGAGATGATGCAAGATTCTGAGGTCTGGTGAGCCTAAAATTGATATTTAAAGAATATTAAATATATTAATATCCTGAAAACTTATTTTAAAAAAAAGTGGAATAAGAATTATAAAAGAGTCTTTGATTAGAAAACTAAAACTGTTATTTAGACCAAAATATGGACTTTACCCTAGGAGAAACAAAATCTTTTTCAGTGTTAGGAATTTATGAAGAAGTTGTCGTGGGAAAAAAATAATAAATAAATAAAATAAATTGATTTATTTATTTCTTCTGAACATGGACCCAAATTCATTATCTATATATACCCCATTATGGTTAAGTCATAATGTTATTTTCATGGACTTTAATACCTATAGGGGAGCCAATGGAGAGACATTCGTTGATAACATCAAATTGGAGGATCAAATCAGTACCCTACGGATAATCTACGCCATCAGAGTTTGAGGTTATTACTAATTAAGTCAATGAAAAATCATTATTTATCATGGATTGATCCAAAATCTTGGTAGCTTTTCTTTATTTTTTGGATTCATCCCATTTACTTATCCCATTTCAAACACATATCAATTCCACAAATAAGAATTAATTCATGAAATGATAGTTTATTTATTTTTTGATTGAAGATTATTAATATTAGTTTATCTATTCTATTACAAAAGATCTAGATTGAAATGAATAAAGGAAAAGGTTCATTCCTCTTGTTTATGGTGTATAGATTTATCATGTGTTTCTCCACACATTTATCATGGGAAATTTATTCGAATTGCGGTTCAAGGAATACCCAATATTTTATTATTTCATAACTATTATTTTGGACAAAAAATCAATACTATGAGTGTGGTTCATGATTGAGGGTGAAATTGTTGTGGCATGAAGAAGATAAAAAAGAGATGGGTCAGATTAGAGTGGTGTTCCATTTTTTTTCTAGTTTGACACACTGTGACGACATGTTCTATTGATGGTCTAGTTGATATAATGATTTTATAGCATATATATGATTGGATCCTGGCGATCAATGACAATAAGGGTTTTATAACCCCAGATCCACTATTCCTTGTTGGATTTTTAGTGGTGGTGGTGCAAATGGATAATGCGGAGGAGGAACCATAGGCTTCTAGAAAACCCACATTACATGATGTGTCATATGAAATTTCATGTTCCGCAGGACTGTGGTCCATGCCACTAGGGTTTCCATAGAATATATAATAATCGAACCCTCTATGGTACCTACCACACATCATGTGACCTATGGAAGGTGGAATGTTTTGTATCTCGGAGGATACACTTCCACAGGTAGAGTACACTGGCTAAGTCGTGTACTCAGACATGGAAAAAGTACATACCAAGAGAAGTGTACTCAGACATGGATGGGTGTACATGGGAGAGGCCTGAGAG
Source organism: Viscum album (assembly GCA_963277665.1). Lineage (NCBI taxonomy): Eukaryota > Viridiplantae > Streptophyta > Magnoliopsida > Santalales > Viscaceae > Viscum > Viscum album. The sequence goes on along the minus strand of OY728120.1, from coordinate 1,057,536,137 downwards.
ACATGGGAATGGATAGAGGAACATGGGAAGGGACACAGTCACGTCTAGATTTAGCAGTTCACACTGTGTACCCTAAGTATATGCCATTTACATCCTCAGAGAGGTCTTGTAGACCTACATTAATTTAGTATAAACTATGTTTAGTTTTGTGTCATAACATGGTCCTTTACAATGAGAGAAAAATATGTAATTACATCCTCAACATAATATTTTGATCCCATTTGTGGGTTAAGTCTCAAGTATACTTCATGGTCACCCTATGTGATAATGGAGTGTGATCCTCTATTGTTCATTCTAATACCCTAGACAGGGTTTCTGGAATCAGTGTGACCACCATATATAGGGATTCAAATCCCCCATGTAGAATTCTATTTCAATATTGTTCATGATATCATCAGGATTCTGATCCCCAACACAGTGGGTTGTTCCATATTGGGTTTGTAGTGTCCCATAGAATTCATGGGTGTGATCCTCTATTTATGTATCAATATTATTCAAGATGTCGTGATTACTTCTTGGTGGGGGTCTAATGATCATGTCCTCTTGGATGATCATCACCAGTAATAGTATGGCTCATGGAGTGGATTCTCTAGAGAATATAATTACCTTGAATCATCGAGAAGTATCCATTATCTCGTAGTATTGTTTAAGAACACATGATATTGATTAATTGTTAAGATTATGTTTGGTTTTTGTTTACTGAAATGTTGTGATGTGATGAGTACTCTTTATTCTTTATTCTTAGTGATTTCAGGGTGTCCAACTATGTATTATTATACATAACCCTGAGAGGATATTTTGATGGATTCCTGTGATTACTGGGAGTAGAAAAATCATAGTTTTGGATGAGACACACCAAGGTGTATACTGGGGTTGCATTTGATAATACTCCACTCCTTCAGAGCAGGTTATGCTTCTTTTTAGTTTATGTTGGGCTTTTATTTGGACCCCTTTATCACTTTCTAGTATTTATTATCATACTCTAGTGTGGTATATATTTTATTCTTCCATTCATGGTATCATTTTATTTTAATTTCTCAGTATTTTATGGGTTTGGAGTTGTGTGTGTGTACATGTACATTAGAATATTGCATCCCATGTGTGGGATATGTTTATTCAGTGCGGGTCACTAGACTTTATCATATTGAAGGTGGAATTGGTGAATTCGTACTCTTCTTATCACTGGACAAGAAGGCCCTGGTAGGATGGATCATGACATAGTGGTATCAAAGCACATTTCAACCTTAGGATCAGAGCATAGATTGTTCTCAAGTTGTGAGGTTGGTTTGGGAACTATAGTTATAGTGTTAAAGTGATTCGAGTTCATATTTTTGAATATCTACTCTATTATTGGTGCATCGACCAACATATCCACTAATCAAGACTCTGATAACCTACTAGTCGACTCGGTACATATAGAAACAGGCCATAGGGGAAAATTTTGTACATGAATCATATAGGAATGGGTTGTGGTTACAATTTCCCTCTCGATTTGGATCCCCATATATACACATTGATTGGGTTTCGTCTTGTTTATTTCACGATTCCTCTATAAATATAGTCATCTAGGATTCCACTAAATGATCATACATATGATTTTCTGATTGAAGAGGCCTCCATATAGGGAAATACATAAGAGGTGGCAACTTGAGGTGGGTTTCCAGTTATGTCACCACATGTAGAGAAGTAGTTAGTTCTAATAGTACTAGATGAGGATGCACAAAAACTGAGTGAACTACATGAGTTTATAAGGCAATGAACTCCTTGGTTTTAGAGAGATCCATACCCCTTAGATGGCTATGGACTAGCTAAAGGTAGTCACTTGAGTTTTTTTCCTCATGAAGAAGCCTACAGATCAGATAGTAGTCCTCATTGTGAGCCTTCATTCGCGTTTTACTGGGTGATGGTGGATTATAATGAACCGGTTATATGATCAGATGAATCTATCCTTGTCATACACTCAATGAATATTCTTTTATGTGTTCAATTTATCTACGTTGTGAGCAGTTCACAACTATTAAATTTTATAACCACAATAAGGAATTTGGTTCTCAGGGTTGTGGACACATTCAGGAAGTTCAGGCCTATATCCATAACTCTCCAATCATGATTAGAGGTACAATATATTTTAACTATGCATTTTATACAATATTAATAGACATGGGTGAAATCCACAATATTCATTCTATATATCTAGTTCTTGAATAAGAGATTCCAATTTATCCCTTGGCTCAAACCTTACACTTAGAGACTCAAAGAAGAGGTGACTCAATGTTCACAGACTTTTTTCGATAGTGTGACATGATGCATAGAGGTGTGAGCTTCATATTATATCTCTTTGTAGCAGTTATGAGGACTTTTGATGATGTCTTATGTATGGACTAGCTATACATAGTTCATACCCAGATTGACAATTTTAGGTAGAGAATGTTGTGTATCTGTAGTGAAGGGTCAATGTTTTTGCTTCATGGGTTAGGACGAAACCCAGGTAACCCAAAATGGGCTCATAAATAGAATAGTGAATCCAATTACTTTCGAGTTAGATAGAATGGGTGTTGGAGTAGTGGATGGTATGGGAATCCAGTTTCATGCGATGGTGAAGAGTATAAGGACATATTTCTTGAGGACGGTTATGATTTATTTTCTAACATGAGATAAAATAATACCTTTAATTATACCCCCACGAAGATCCAGATATATGTTCCAACATATTGGACAACACCTATAGTGTGTTGAGAGCTGTGGGTGTAGTTGGAGGACTGGAAAATAAAGGAAATTGTGAGATGTAGTGTTTACCCCTATATAGCCCTAGTGTTTTTCCCATAGAAGGAATATTGGAGCTTGAGATTGTGTGTTTATTATCAGTGCTCAAAAAAGGTGACTGTGAAGAATAAGTATCCAATACCAAGGATATAAAACCTCTTCAATCAGTTTATAGGGATGTAATGATTCTCAAAGAATGGCTTTAAATCAAGTTATCACATGCTTTGAGTACACGATAAGGATAAACTTAAGATTACATTTGGATGTCAAAATTATCACTATGAATAATTGGTGAAGCCTTTCAATATGAAAAAAACCCTAATAGTGTTCATGGGACTCATGATTCAGATCTATCAGTCTTTCTTAGACTAGTTTATAGTGGTCTTCCTTAATGACATCATAATGTACTCGACATTAGAGGAGGATAATGTGAGACACTTGAGGATGGTTCTAGGAACACTTTGAGAGCATCGAATTTATAGTATGCTCACGAAGTATTAATTTTAGATCAAAGACGTCCACTTTTTTGGGAAATATCATCTCAGATTATGGGGTGGCAGTGGACCCAATGATGTTCGAAGTAGTTTTACCTTTGGATCCACACTAGGGCGTGATGGAGGTGTGGAGCATCCTTAGGTTGGAAGGCTATTACAGAAGACTCATTATATTTTATTCTATTATATCGACACCTTTTACTAATTTTACCCAAAATGGGTATCCATTTGTTTAGAAATAATGGTGAAAATAATAATTTTAGGAGTTGAGGTAGAGGTTGATGAGCACCATCATCTTGATATTTCCAGGGCATGGTGTTGAGTACATAGTATTAAAAGATTACTTAGGGAACAAACTTGTTTCTATACTGGTGTATAGGTAGGATGTGATTACATATATGGTCAAGATAGTTGAGACCACATGATAATAACTATACAAACCATGATCTTGAGTTAGAAGTGGTGGTATTCACCCTAAAGATGAGGTGAAACTACATTATGGGTGAGTTGTTTATAATCCATTCCTTCCAAAAGAGTCATAATTTTATCTTATATCATAATTATCATTACAAGAGATAGTGGAGATGGCTAGAGTTCCTCAAGATTATAATTTTGGGATAGTCTATACTCATATAAAGGGTAACATGGTAGAATTCACTCTCAAAAGGAGATATTATTCTTAGTTTTTGACCAAGGATTCAGAGAAGTTATCTTCATTACAGTCTCCATTAGTAGATAAAGATGGTGATTCATTTTGTAAGTTGATGGTTTTTACCCCGACTGTGTCTACAGTGTGTTAAGGAATCTTGGTATGGAGATACCGAATGTGAGACCTTACATACTAAGATATCCACAAAACTATTGGGAAAAATCCCACAAGGTATCATTGCAGCATTTTTGGGTTTCTTGTGTTTGTTGACAATGTAGGTTACCAGGATGAGTTGTCATGTTCCCGAGATGTTGTTGACAATTCATGTTCACAAAGAACCATGCTAATGGAATGGACAATCTGGAGGCAGTACAAAAGAACAAATACAAGGTGGCGCCATTTTCCAGTGTTTGCCAAATTTTTTGGGTCTAAAATTTGTAGTTTGGTGAGCATCACAAAAAGTGGATTTCCTTTAAGATCTAATTTAAATATGGAAAAGGAGTGAGTTTCACAAAGATGGGCTTCAGGGATTGGATTTCGCGAAGACATGAAAAATATTGATGGTGATTCTTCACGATTATGACTAGCTTCATGAATGGACGTGTTGAAGAGCATTGTGGCGGCGAAGGGCTTCACGAGTGGACCTTTGCGGCGAAGGCGTGAGGTAAATAAAAAAATGATTCGAGATTACGATCAGCTCCGTGATCAAAATATTTCCGTGGTGCTTTGCGATATTGAGAAAATTTCGGCGGGAACTTCAGAGCTTTGTGATTAGAGCTGGTGTGGCATTGAATTCGCGTGGAAAGTTCAATGGTCAGTGAAATTTCCTATAAATAGACCACAACCCCACTGAGCAGAGAAGAGAGAGTTTTCAAAGAAAATATTTTGCTCTCATCTCATGAAGGTGGTTCGTGAAGACAGCGTGCTTTTCTAATGAAGAGCTTCACGGAAGCTATTCTAGCCCTATGAAAGTCGTGTGCTCTGCGTTGGTTCAGTGAGCTTCACGAGGGAAGTCACTCTGTGATGACTAGAATTCCATGATGGCTCAATATTTGAGAAGGCTTGAGCTTCGCGAAAAGGCAGGGACTTCATGAAGGCTCGTTTGAGCTTTGCGAAATTGGGACCTTCGCAAAGTAGGGTGCTTTGCAAAGTTACTTCCCAAAGGTTGTTGGTCAGTGTTCAGGGGAAAGGGGTATTCATTAGTGGATGAAATTTGGACATCAATAGAGCATCTAAATACAGTCGAGGATTCATTCATTAGTGGTAATGAAGAAACCTAAAGGTCTATTAACTGTGAGTGGATCTTATGAAGAAGCAGTGAGCTCACTTCAGTTGAGAGAGAACTGTGTTCTCAAATTGTGAGTGGTTGTAAACTAGGAGGGATAGTGAGTCTGCTTGGAACTTGTAAACGATAGTTAACTTATAGTGGAATTGGTACATTGGCACACTACTGGTGTGTGATCCTTGGACGTAGCCCAATGAGGGTGAACCAAGTAAAAATCGAGGTGTCCTATTCATGCTTTGAGCTTTATTCAAACTCTGCATCAGGAAGGAGAGAGAAGATGGTTTTTTCTAACAGCAAAACAAGATCAAAAGGGGAAGTTGTTTTAATCTGTCATACACTAATTCACCCCCCTTCTTCGGGTATCTAGCCTAGTGGACCTAACATATACATTCTCTTGAAAGATTTTATGAAGGTTGGGAGTATGTTATCCTTTTTAGAGGATGAATGATGGTACCAGAAATGTTGTGGGAGGATGCGATGAGGGAGTTCCATACATCCCATTTCCTGGTATATCTTGGTGTGGCCATCCATGTCTATTCTGGTGGCTATGCATAAAGAAGTGTGTAGTGTAGTTTGTATCTTGATGTCTTACATTTCAGCAGGTGATGGCTGAGCAATAAGTTCCAATATCTAAATATAAACCCTTAGAGGTTCTAAAGTGGGAGTGGGATGGTATATATATGGAATTTGTGATAGGGCTTCCATGGAATTCAATAGGATATGATTCCATATGGGTGATCCTAGATCAACTAACAAAGTGATCGCACTTCCTAGCTATACGAGAGTAGAGTTTAGTAGAGTGATTGGGACACCATTATGTTCATAAGATATTCTGGCTCAATGGACTTCCCTCAATGATCATTTCAGACCACGATTCTTGGTTCACATTGTGATTATGGAGAGGAATGAAAAAGGCCTTTCAGACTCAGTTTTGTTTGAACATGATGTTTTACCCCCATACTAAAGACCTGATTGAGTGGACCATTCAGGTCATGGAGACGATATTATGGGATTTCATGTTGGCCTTTTTTCATAGTTTGGAGGTTCACCTACACTTGGTGGAGTTTTTATACCACAAAACTACCATTTCTCCATTGGTATGAAACTATTAAAGGCCTTTCATAGGAAAACCAACATATCATCAATATGTTGGCCTAATCTAGGTTAGACAGGACTCATGAGCCATGACTTGGTTCATGCTATTTTGGAGATGGTTTCAATCATCCAAGGGTGGATGAGGCCTACATAGGGCCATCATAAGTCCTATAAGGACTGATGATAGAGGCCTTTGGAGTTAAAATAGGGAGACCATGTGCTCTTGAAGGTCTCAAATCGATGTGGATTGTGGATATTTGGATGGAGAGATAATCTATATTTGATATTCATTATACCTTTATAGATACTATATAGGGTTGATGAGGTGGAATAACACTTAGATATACTATCATAGTTAGATAGGGTCATAACATATTATGTGTTTCATAGATGAGGAGGAATGTGAACAACCTATCACATGATATCAACTAGAGTTATCTAGAAATCATGGTTGGAGATACATTTATACAGTACCGAGTAGAGATTGAGGATCAGTTGGATAAGACCCTCTATGGGTGATAGATTCTCTCAGTGCATGTCTTCTAGTAGCATGAGAATCATTAGGTGAGCCATTGTTAGTGAGATACCCAGACACAAAATCATTACTCACATCTTTTTTTGTAGTCATTTTTTTGAGAAGATAATCCCTAATATGGGGATAAATAAATATCTCTATTTTTTCCATATAAATATTTAAAATATATCAAGTGTTATTTTTTAGTCAGGCATAGAGACGATGTGAGATTTCATGATAAATGATCCAAAAATTGATAGTTAAAGAATATTAAATATATTAATATCACCTACATGTATTTTTTAAAAAACTGGAATAACTATTAAATTGACTCTCACATTAGAAATCTAATACAATAATTGAGTCTATAATATAGACATTAACCTAAGTACGACATTGTCTTTTTTTGTGTGGGATGTTTGTGAAAGATTTGTCACAAGAATAAATAATAAACAAGGAAATAAGATTTATTTATTTATTAATTGATGTTGTGATCTAAATCTATGCACTCTAAATACCCTATTATGATTAAATATCATGTCTAGACACATAACCCTAGAGACCTATAGAGGATCCATTAAAAAGACATTAGAAGGAAACATTGAATCAAAGTATTAGATTCATACAATACATATCATCTACACCAACAAAGTTTGTGGATATTTTAAATGATGTCAACACAAAATAATTATTCATCAGCAATCGATCTAAAACTATAGGTATGTTTTTTGTATTTTTTGGATTCATCCAGTTTATTTATCTCTTTCGGAATGCAATTCAATTACAAAAACAAGAATTAATTCCCACATGGATAGTTGATTTATTTTTTATTTGGTTTATTTTTTAATTGATTCTTATTCTTCTTCATTTGAAAATTCTATTAAAATAGATTGAGGATGAATTTAACATAGGATGGGGTTCATTTCTCTTGTTTATGGTTTATGGTTTTCTCCCATGTTTCTTCACACAATCTTTATAGTAAATTTCATTATCCCATGGTTTGATTAATACCTAGTATTTGATCATTATGCAAGCATTAATCGGTGCAATATTTCAATACCATGGGTGCAGTTCACTATTAACAGTACGATCAAGGTGTAATGACATAAGATTATTAGAGGTGGTTCATATCAGACTAGTGTTCCTCATTAATCCCGGTTTCATGTGCATCGATGACATGATATGGAAATAATGGGGCTCAAAGGAGAAAGTGTTGAGTAGATAGAAGACTTGATCCTAGTGACTGGTGATGGAAAGGGTTGTCTTACACCAAATACATGATTCATGGTTTGTTTTTTAGAAATGGTGGCATGGATGGATGATGTGAAGGGGGAACTGTGGGTTTATAGAAAACTCGAGTTACACGGTGTGTAATCTAAAAGTATATATCTTGTGAGGACATTGGGTGAAGTTATAGAGTTTCCATAGAAGAGATAAGGATCAAATACTATGTGGTCCTTACCACACATTGTGTGAACTATGGCTATTGGGATATCATGTACATCAAAAGATACATGGGAATGGGTCAAGAATACGGGCTAGGCCATGTACTCAGACAGGGCCATAGTACACGGGATGAGTCATATACTCAAACACTTCCATGTTTATATGGGAATTCACTGAGGTACACATTAATGGTTAGTGGAACAAATTCATATACACGGGTAGGTCCAGATTTAGAAAAACATGTTGTGCACCCATTGTACATGTCATGTACTTACTCAAAGATAGCTTGGAGCCTCTTATTTCATTATCATAAAGAATGTTTAGTTGAGTGTGATACCTTGTTCATTTATCAAGATAGTACAATGTTGCATTATTTTCTTAATATAGGATTATTATCCCCTATATAGGTTTAGTCTTAGATATATTCTATGGTGTCCCTCTATGATATCAGAATGTGATCTTTTATTGATCCTTCTAATAGCCTAGGTGGGGTTTGAGGAATCCGTGTGACCCCCATTCATAGGATATAAATCCCTAATCTAGAAGTCCATTTAATTATGGTTCATGGTATCATTGTTCATATTATTCCCTACACAGTGGGTTGTTTCAAATTGGGTTTGTGGTGTCCCTCAATGGTGCTGAGTGTGATCCCCTATCTATGTGTTAAGATCTTCTAAGATCCAATGATTAATTATTGGGAAAGTCCCAAAAATCACGATCTCTTGGATGATCATAACTAGTGATATCATAGCTCGTGGAGTGGATTATCCCGTAAATATTGTTACCATGATACTTAAGCATTATCCTATGGGTGAAAATATTGGTTGGAACCACTTGAGATTGGTTATCTGTTATGAGTACATCTAGGTTATGTGTGTTTTATTACTATTATGTGTTGAAAACTCTTGATTCCTTATTCTTAGTGATTTTATGGTGTTTTACTAGATATTTGTATACTCACACTTTCATGGGATCTTCCTGCATGTGTCATGTCTTATGTATAAGAGTATCTTATTGAAGAAGTATTGGGAGGATCAGGAGTAGTTTGATCATGGTTTTATTATTGACAGTCTAAGATGTATAACGATGATTCATTTGAAAGTTTCCCCCAACAATTTTCAGTATTCTAGACTCTTTTGTAGTTATTATTTCCTTGTATTTTCCCCATTTATCTCTTTTTAGTTCTTATTATCATACTCTGGTGTGGGATAGATGTAATTCATGCATTTCTAGTATTAGTTATTTTTTAATTTCTTATCATTGTTTGGGATTGGATATGTGTGTGCATATACAAGTACATTAGTATAATTCCTCTATTGTGTGGTATATTCCTACTTGATGATAGTTACCAACCCCTGGCTAATTGGAGATAGGATTGGGGTTGTTACACTAAACTTTTTACCACCCAGGAGAGCTCTGGTGGGTTGGGTCATGATTAATTCAATGTTACCATCTATTATTTCTCAATATTGTTTATAATTGTGATTATGAAATTTTTATGAAACTCATCTCATTTCCACAGGTTACGAAATAAAGATATGATAAATGTTTTATGATATTTTGGAACACATGTGTTTGGTTTTCATTATGTGATGGGTGGTTTCATTATAAACTAGGGATGGGAAGTTATGTTTTAAACTATGGTTGATTGGTTCTGTTATATACCTCCAATGCATTGGGTAAATAAGGTTGTTTCATCAGATAACAAGGAGGATAATGAGTAGTTAACCATGTTTTGTAAAGGGAATTTTCCAATAAGATTGTCTTGGGATTGAACATTCAGCAAGGAAATTATGGAATGGGCAGTGAACCCAATCCAGTATTATAGTCTTAGAAATGATCCTTGACTTTGAAACTGATTATCTATGCTTATATTCATGATAAAAACATATATATTGTGCATATTATATGTTTTCATTACTCAAGACTGATTATTGATGATTCTATACTCTTATATCCTATTTCATTTGTTTGAAAAAACCAAACACCATTTTTCATGATTAAATATATTTGACTGATTGGGTATGATTATTGTAATCCTTGATCATTTTCCCATACCCTTATGATTATATTATCCTCACTTATGATCATTGATTGATTTATCTTATCTTTACCCTTACTGATCATCTAATCTTACAGTTTCTTATATCTCCCTTTCTCATGATATGAAGAATGGTTTCAAGTGTGATATGTCTAATAAGGGTGCTAGTTATGAAGAACTTAATTTTAAATATTGTAGATATTTTTTGTACCAGTTGTTCTTGTATCCTTGTTTCCAAATTCATTGAACCTTCATGGTCCTTGGCCTTTTATTATAATTTAATTTATTGAATATTCATCTAAATTTATTTGATATTTATGTATGAAAAGTACGAGTCACTATAATTGTTGGAACACTAGTTTTAATAATCAAAAAATCATGTTAATAATGTTTTTAAAGGGTTTTATTTTTGACAATACTATTTTAAAAAATAAGTTAGTTTGATGAAAATAAAGTTAAGTCTCTATTGAGAATGTCTTACAACCAGAAAATTCTCACCACTGAATATGAGACAGTACCAAAAATGAATCACCAATGAAGATGCGTCACCACTAGAAAATACTCAATGTTGAAGATAAGCCACCGCTAGAAAAGAGTTACCACTAGGAATGACCTACCATAACATGGCTCACCATTGAGATGAATCACCATTAAGATGAGCTAGTGTTGAGATGAATAATTATTGAGACGAGTCACTGTTGAGAGGAGTCACTATTGAGATGATTCACCATTGAGATAAGTCACCATTGAGATGAGTCACAATTGAGATGAGTTACTGTTGAGACCAGTCACCATTGAGATGAGTCACTATTGAGACAAGTCACCATTGAGACCAGTAACCATTGAGATGAGTCAACGTTTATACAAGTAACCATTGATATGATAAACAATTGAGATGTGTCACTATTGAGAGGAGTCACCATTGAGATGAGTCGCCGTTGAGACAAGTCACCATTGAGATTAGTCAATACAGATCGGAATAACTGCTAGATGACCTATTACAAGATAAACTACTTCTAGATAACATACTTCTAGATGACCAACGACTATCTAGACTCACCGTTGATCCTAACACACCTCCAAAAATGAGTCAAAACTAGCATAACTCATGATTTCAAATCTAGGATATTTGAATTAAATGATTCTAATGACTATATAATTGAATTTAATTCTGACGATTATTTTAATGATTATTATTATTTATTATAGATATCACTAAAGTTAAGTTAATAGTTTAATAGAATGTGACAATATATCCAAATGATTATTCCTAAAAGTAGAATCTCAAGCATGTTGGAAATTAGAGTGTGTTGTGTTTTAAAAAAGTGTTCACTGCTTGCTGAATCAAGGAAGATCTTATATTAAGATCTTACAAGATTCATCTTAACTATACTTGATTGAGAAAGATTAAAACAAAAAAATAAAACAAATTAATTCTATAGTAAAAAAAATCATACGACACTCTATTTGACTGCATTTTTGGGGATTCGGCTCAATATCCTTTACAAGCTACATCTGGGGGGTCTCATGCATCCAAACCACTTAAGACTAAAAATCAACACCATTTCAATACACAAAATACTTATACTTTTTTTTAGTTTTTTTACATTGGATAAGTGTGTTGTTCGAACTATTTATCAACAAGAACTATCTTCTATTCTACAAATAGTAATACTTGATATTCCCTTACTCTCTCTTTACATTATTATTACCCACATGTTATCCAAGAGGCCCCTATGTGGCCTATGTTTGTTTGTTTTCCAAAGTTGTTAAGGAAGAGGTGCCTTGCAACATGGAAAGATAGTTAGCTATTATGTACACCTGGTTCAGGTTTTATATCTAGATTATAATTATTTAATATGCTTGGAAGCGGGTGATTTTCAAGTGGAGGGGATTAGGTATTGGCTTGAAATTGAGCCCCTGTTTTAATTATTTTGTGCGTTTTGCTTTGTTTTATTCCAAAGAATTAAACTGAATCTATTTTAAACTAATAAAAACCACTAATTTGATAGTTAATCTTAACTAGTGTTTATATAAGTATTTGTTTGATTAAAATGATTAAAATTGTTAGAATAATATTCATATTATTTTTAACAGATCCTTAATCAAGATTTGTGTAATCTTTTAAAAGATCAAAAATATATTAAAATAAAATTTTGATTAATTGAGAGATTTTATTTTAAATCATGGGATTTTATTTAAACATGATTTAATAAAAAAATTATTCGGATATCAATTCACCCCCTCTTGAGTAACTCACTTCCACCATCATTTGGCAACAAATGATTTCAAAATCTAGTGAACTATGATTTTAGTTTTATTTTAAATATCCAAAATTTCTATTTGTTTTTAATTTAGATCTATAAATTGATATTAGAAAATAATGTTCTCTAACAAAAATACCACCCATATTTAATGGAAATAAGTATTATTAATGGAAAATAAAGATGAAAATTCACATTAAAAGTATGGATTTGGAAATCTGTACTGATGTAGATAATAAACAGAAGTTACCTGCAACTAAAAAGTTAAATGGGATGATTTATTAAAGCTAAATATTTCAATAATTTTATGTCCGTGAGTAATCTTGATTGTTCTTTAGTACATGATGATTTTAAAAGGATATCTTTTGGTAAATCATCCTATGAAATTTGGGATACATTATCTATTTCTCATAAAGAACAACTAATGTGAAAGAAATTATAATGGAAACTTATAAAATTAAATATTTTATATTTAAGATGAAACCCTAAGAGATTATTTCCGATATGTATCTTAGGTTCAACTAGATAGTGAATATAATGATTTCCTTGGGAAATTCAGTGTTTGAGAAACACTAAATCATTTATTTGATGAGATTTATTCCATAGAGATTGAGAGGAACCATAATATCTATATGAGAATCTCATGAATGTATTAAGATATATGTCAAAGAATTTATTTGAATGTTTATGATTTATGGAGAAGAAATATAGGTAACTGTGAAGAGGATGGTGAAACAAGGAGGAAATATGTATCAATTAAAACTACTACATCAAAAAAATAAGGGAAAAGATTAAGATAAAATCTCTAGTGATAATAAATCACCAGCTAATAGTGATGTGGAAATAAGACATTTGTTTAGAAGGTTTAAGAAAATCTATAAGAAGAATAAATTCTTCATGAAACAACTACATGGAAAGTTTACTAATAGTGATAATTTAAAGAGAGGATAAAAAATATATGATAATTCAAATGATATTACCTGTTATGAATGTAAATTAATAGAACATTTAAATGATGATTTCCCCTTGGTAAAGTATATAAATAAGTATGATGATAAAAATATCAAAATATAATAAAGTAATGGAATCCACCTAGAGTGCCTCTAAGGATAGCTCCAGTGAGTCAGAATCAACTCACGATGATAATTTTGACAGAGAAAATATGATCTTCATGAAAAACATAAATGTTGTACCTAAAATGTCTCATTTACATAATTACAATCATTAATGAGATGTAATTAATGATGAAAATATGTCTAAAGAAGAAATATTTGAATACCTTAATATTCTTGAAGATACCTTTAATGAGCATAATGATAAATATAAAACCTTGAAGAAACAACTTGATCTATAATCTTGTGTTAAATCTGACCTTTCTCTTGAAAGAGAGAAGAATACTGAATTATTGGATGAAAATATTGAACATAAATTTTCTAATGAGTAGATAAAGAAATACTTAGACATATTCAATAATGGAATAGAAACTTTCAATCAAATAATACCACAAATAAATATCACTAAACTATTTTACTGGTCAATGTTACCAGCTTGGATAGAGGATAATCGTAAAGAGCACTTTTCATCCAAAGTATAGTTTTGGAAATTTTACTCCATGCTTTTATTCAACATAACCTAATAAAGTATTTATATCTTGGAGTCTAAAATATTTATATAGGAGACCCATGAACAAAATATGGGATCATAAATCTCTAATCAAAAACAAATCTAGACCCAATAAAATATGGGTACCAAAATCATTCATGGTATTAAAATTTTTTGTTGGGGAAATTATTCAATAGATCTTGTAAAAGTCCATGGTACCTAGAAAATGGTTGTTCCAAAAATAGGAAAGGATATTACTTGAGCTTCAATAACTTGAAAAAGTTTTATGGTGTACATGTCACCTTTGGTGACAATGCTAAAGGGAGAATAATTGGCCAGGGCCAAATTAGTAACTCTAATTTAGTTTTAATTTCAAAATTATTATTTTTTGGTTGTTTAAAATAAAAAATTCTTATCTTATCACATATATGTGATTATGGTTTGTATTTTAAATTTAAAAACAATTATTTTATTTTTTTTGATTCTAATAATGTTTTAGTGTTTAGTTCATTGAGAAATGAAAATGTGTATGTTGTTAATATTTATTCTTTAATTTCAAAAAATGATTCTTTGTTAAGTGAATTTCATATAGAATCTTGGATTTGGTATAGAATACTTGTCCAGAACAAAATTTTCTCACTTATAAAGATAACTAGGAAAATGTTATTTAAAGATCTCCCAAAACTTGAATTCCAAAATGAAAAAGTGTGTAACCCCTGTAAAAAAGGGGGAAAACAAAAAATTTATTTCAATAAAAAGAAATAAGTTTCATATTCTCAATCTTTAAAACTGGTTCACATTTATTTTTTTGGACCATATATATTTTCTAGTTTAAATAGGAATCATTATTTCCATGCCTTTATAGATTACATTTCAATGTATACTTGGGTATTATTTTTTACCTCCCAAAAGTGATGCCTACTCTTACTTTTACTAGTATGTTAAATCTAATGAAAACCTTAGTGGACTTGGTATTAAGACCTTATGAAGTGACAACATCCTTGTGATGGAAAATAAAGTCTTTGAATACTTTTTATCAGAAAATGGATATGCTAAAAACTTCTCTGTTCCTAGGTTCCCCCAACATAGTGTATTTGTATAAAGAAGAAATAGGACCCTTAGAGATATTTCTAGGAAATTTCTAAATGAATATGATCTCCCTCACTACTTTTGGGTAGTGTCTATATACACAAACTTTGATATAATAAATAGATTCTTTATTAGACTGATTTTAATGAAAAAAATCTATGTAATTTGGAATAATATTAAGCCTAAGGTCAATTAAATTAGATTTTCTAATTAAAAAGTATATGTTATTTACTCTAAGGATAATATTAATATTTCCACCCAAAAAAAGTTGAAATAATTTTCATTTTTTTATTCAACTACTAGTATATCCTATGGAGTGTTTAATGAAAGAACCAAGAAAGTGGAATATTATTTTCATGTCAATTTTGCTAAGAAAAATTCACATGATCCTAAGAAACCATTATAGAACCTTGAGAATGATTTATCATGTCAGGGAATAAATGTAAAACCTTCTGAAACTACTATAAAATATGGATACAAATTATCTAGTTTTGAAGAAATTCCAGAATTTGAACGTGAACTTGTAGATGACCATGAGGCGAATAAAACTCCTCTTCCTAGAGCTTTTAGGACTCTTAAATACCACACTTAAATGCTATTGTTGGACACTTTTATAGAGTTACATATACTAGATCTTCTCTACGAAACCCAGATAAACATCAAGCATTCTTATCACAGCTTGAACCCAAGAACATCACTGAGGAAATTGATGATGATTTTTCGGTAATGGATATGAAATAAGAACTTAATAAATTTTAAAGAAATAATGATTGAGAACTTTTTGATATACCTAAAGACACCATGAATATAGGAAATAAATTAATATTTATATGAAAAGTTGATAAATATGGAACTATTGTATAGAATAAGGATAGAATAGTAGCATAAGGGAATAGTTAGGAAGAGGGTATATACTGTGAGAAAAAACTTTTCACCTATAGCTATACATAAATAAATTTGAATATATATTTCCAATAAAGAACATTTGAATTTCAAACTATATTAAATTGATGTGAAATTCAAATTCTTATATGGTAATATAGTTGAGGATGTTTTTTTGGAGACCACCTATTTTTCAATACGCTAAATTTACAATTCATGTTTTTAAAATAGAAAAATGAATTATATGGTTTAAAATTGGACCCTAGAGGTTAGTATTATAGGCTCAACTATTTTCTTATTTCAAAAGGGTTTTCAAAAGGTATAGCTAAACCTACTCATTTTATAAAAATAATTTCAAAATAGTTTTTAGTTGTTCAAATATATATAGATGATATTATTTTTTGATCCTCTAAAAAATCATTGTGTATTGATTTTTCAAAGATGAGGAAAAATGAATTTGAAATGAGTTTAATGGATGAAATTAAATTCATTCTTGGTTTAATGTTTTTTCAAAGAAAAAACGAAATATATTAAATCAAAGTAAGTATACCATATATCAACTTAAACATTTTGGTTTGGATAACACTAAAGGTAGTGAAAATCCATTGAGTACAACATGTAAGTTGGATCTTGATGAAGTTGAAAAGTGAGTGGATCAAACCAGTTATAAAGTTATAATTGGATGTCTTCTCTACCTAACTGCTTGTCAACCTGACATTGTTTATAGAGTTTGTATGTGTGGTCATTTTAAATAAAACCCAAAAGTGTCAAACTTACATACAATTAAAAGAATTTTTAAATTCCTAATGTATGAAATAAATTTAGGACTCTTCTACCTTATATGACAAGAATTTTACTTTGTTAGTTATTTAGATGTGGAAGTTTGTGGTTCCAAGTTACATAGAGAACATCACCTCTTGAACATGTCGCATTTTGGTAATGTCCCTAGTTTCTTAGGGTAGTAAGAATTAAAATTATGTTTCATTTTATAATATTGAAGCTATATACTTAGTTGTATGTATTTCTGTGATATAATTTTTTGGATTAAACACACTCTACTAGAATATAGATATCAATTCATACATGTCCACCTAAATTGTGACAACACGGGTTTTGTAAACATCTATAAAAGTCATGTGTCTCACTCTAGAAAAAATCACATTGATGTTAGAAATCACTTATGTGATAAAATTTTCAAATGGGTTATATTAATCTTGAATACACTTGATCTGAACATCAACTTACTAATATTTTCACAAAGATGTTAAATTATAAGAGACATAACTACATAAAACATGAAATAGTTATCATAAATTTTTGTTATACTTTAATTGGGTGTAGCGACCATTGGAAATTATCCACCGTTAGAAATTACAAACTATTGTAAATTACCCACTATTGGAAATTAAAAACTATTGGAAATTACCCACCATTGGTAATTACCCACCATTGAAAATTACCCACCATTATACACTACCCACCATTGGATAACCCACCGTTGGATAACCAACCATTAGTAATAACCCACCATTGGATAAACCACCATTAGTTATAAGTCACCATTTATAATTATTATTTATGGGTTAATTAATTAATTATTTTTGTTTTAAATATATTTGTTTATTTCCTATTTTCAAATTAATAAATGATATAAATTATACCATTTTTCTAATTTTGATGGACACTCTCACACATGTCTCCCTTTGAACTTATCTATGACCTTTCTCTCCAAACCTTTCAACTTCTATATACATTGTTTGAACCTTCTGAGCTATTTTAAATGGTTATAGTGAAGTGAGAATATGAGCAGACTCCTTAGGAGTCATATAATTAGAAGATTCATAGATGATATTGGAGCAGAAATTCAGTCAAGCTGTGAAACTCGCAACTGAAGAATAAAACAATGGTACCTAAGAGGGAAGAAAATGTTGAATGGTTGTCATTGAGAAGATCATTAGTGAAAAAATTAATCAAGGATTAGGGATGGGTAGAGTGGTTCATAAATAATGAGATACCATTCTATCCTAGTATAGTTCATTAGTTCTATCAGAATGTAGATTTTATATTTAGGTATAATAAAGACTTGGTTAGATGTCGAATAAATGGGCATGAGTTTGCGTTTTAGTCAATTCAACGAGCTAAATTTCAAAAAGTGCCTCATAAAGGTGTTTAAAACAACTTTAATGGATTTATTCCAATTGTCTCTGATTTTTTTAAATACCAGAATTCATTTTCAGAGTTTAATGGTGATGGAACCATAAGGAGACCAGCTGCAATATAGCTTAATGGAGGCTGTCGTTTGTTGTTTAACATCATTCATTAAATGTTGTTCTCTAGAAAAGGATATTTTATTACAATATCATACCATGATTTATATTTTTTATATATTTTTAAATTGGGAGAAAAAATCAACATTTGAATATATTTAATGTTTTATATGATATATTTGTTAATGACATCATCCAAGTTAAACACCTGAATTTTCACTAAGTTCATTTTCTCCATTCTTTAAGCCAAGGGATTGGTTGATGTGGAAGAAGAACCTGAGGATCATTATGGTGGTTCTTATAATAACCAATGATTTTATGGCATTTATCTTCTTTAATAAATTCAATTCACTCAATGGATTATGTTGTAGACAACACCAACCTTAAACGAGTAATAATATATTGTAAAATTGAAACTTGACCATTGGTATAGTAATGTAACCATTAGTAATAGTAATTTGACCATTATAATAGTAACCTAACCTATGAAATTATAAATAAAATTTATTCCTCTTATTAATGAAAATATTATATAATTATTTCAAAGTATATGTGATTAAATATTTTTATACTTATAAATTAAGTGTTGGTAATTTTTTTAAAACATAGATGTTTAATTGTAATGTTATAATTAATATAATTATTTAAAAGAAATTATGTTTTCATAAAATATAATCATAAATTAATATTCTATTTTCTTATTATTTAAAGTTGATTTAATGATACCTTAGTTGATTTTTAGAAGTTTTATAATATCATTTATAATTTTAAAATTGGTATTTTTCAAGTAAACGATGAATTTAATTAAAAAAATAAATTTCGAATATTTAGAATTGTTTTTAATAAAATAGAGTTCATTTTTAAATTTCACACATCTAAAAATGGTTGGTGTGATGTTTTGGGATTTTTCTAAAATAATGGAATTTTTGTGAATAGTTAAATATATAATTTATGGTATATGGTAAATATATGAGTTATTAAGTCATAGATGTTGTATGGATAATATAAGAACCATTAGTTTGAAACCAAATGAACTATTTACTCTATTTATTCCATGAATCATCACTATTTATTTTCATTGGCTGAAATTATAAAATAATGAATAGAATAATGAAAAACACCCCTCTCCCCCATTATAAATACCACCTCTCCACAGTTCTTCTCTGAACCACACCAAAACCATGAATCTTCTCCAATTTTTTTCCAATCTCCTTTAAAAGTATTTACCCCAAATTCAATACCCTTTATTCTTAAAAAAAGAACAAACCCACATCCCTTGAGGAGGTTCGCAAGGAGAATAATTCAAGAGGTAAAACCCTTAATCCTTCATTTTCATTTATTTTATTATCCTTATCTCAACTCCTCTATCCAAACATGCATTATAACTATAGTATCTTATATGTACTATGTTTTATTAAGTTAATGTAATAATCCATCATCATTTCTCTTACTCTACCCTTTTGTTCTAAAAATAAAAACATTACCCATGATGTGTTAATTTATATCATTCAAGGAAGATTAGTTTTCAATTTCCATTACTGCCTTCATGCCCATTCATAAAATCATTTATATGGTAAAACAAGATTAAAAATATTTTTTAAAAAATTATTTATGTTTCTTAAAACTTCATATTTACATAATATTAATTATTAAAACAAAACTTTTTTATGATGATAGAAAAAATGACAAAATAATCTAAACAATTATCAAAAACATTTTATCTAATGATTCAACCTCATACCTTATAATAGAATAAAATACATAACCATTTGATATTATTGAAGTTCACTAACAATATATAATTTTAATTATAGACAACTATTCTTATTTTACATGAGTTTTTTTAAATGTATATATTGAAGACAATCATGAAAACCATGGAAACAAATTCTCAAGAACAATAAAATTGTATCTTATAACTCATCAGAAGGCCCATAAATGAACTTAATAAAATTACAATAAATAAAATACATGTGGAAAAGTTTCTAAATTATTTAATTCATAGATTTATTCTGACTATCCATGACATTAATAACATGTGAAGAACACATTCAGAAATAATTTAAGGGACTTCATCTCAATTTCAATTTCATTGAGACTTACATGGTATTGTGTACCTAATAATTTTAATGTGGTCTATGTACTATGACATTGAGACCATTGTTCATTTGAAATTATATTCCTCTCAAATATCCATATTTAATGGTATCATGAATATGATTATTGTCTAATTTGAATACCTTTTTCACATGTGGTGATTACTTTGAATGTTGAAATATTGATAAATCATTATTTCCCACTCAATACAGATATTTTTAAGGTATATTGTACTTGAAATAAATATATATATGAATAATTATTTGTAATTTTACTATTGGGTGGGACTAACTAATATCCCATCGATTCATCAACAGGTATCAGGAGAAATGTTTATTTCCCACAAACACTTCATATTTGTTTCCAAGAAGAATATTATGGGATTCTACCCATAGAATTAGACTATCTTGATGGTATAATGATTCATGTCCAAGATACATGATGTCCAATGATTAAGCATTCTGTTCATTAAGTATTTAATTATTACTTTCCTTGATATTTTTCTCTATGAAAAAAATATATGGATGTATTTCAATTTTCATTTTACTAATGGATAGTGTTTTTCAATTATTTATATTTCCATTTTTCCTTATTTATTTTTCTTCAATTATTAGTGATTCATTTAATCTGTATTGAGGATTTGATCTCACCCCATTCATTTTTTTCATTCCTTAAGTTCTAAAGATGAAATCTTTTAATAAGTTACAATAATTAGTTTATTTTCTTTAGTTATGTTCTATATGTAATTACTAATGCAATAAGGGAACCACGTGTATTTCTAGTTTAATGATGACTACTAAACTGATCGATCTGTGGGGGTGTGTTCTATTGTATTTATGTTATTTTAATAAAATGACCACTAAATATGGGCTACTAGGAATGTGGTTGATACAGTTGGAATCAAAGTATTCTTAGTAGAAACCTTGGAAACAAGATTAGGGAACATAACCCAAAGATATAATTTTAAGAAATCAAATAAGAACATCATAAAATTCTGGTAAGGAAGATATTATGTAGGCCTTCCTATAAATACTTCCATATATTTATACTACAAGTGGAAATATTTCTAGAATAGATGTACCTAGGGGTAACAACTCTGATATGGTGTGTCAGACCTGACTCGGTGTAACATGGTACATGACAATGAGACTTACTGTACAACTGGATGGACACTCTCTAGGGACATGTTTAGGATAATTCACATTCTCTTCACAAACCATTATTAAGTATTTAAAAGTAAATATTTTTATGAGAATATATTTGAATAAATTTTCAATTTATGATATGTGGTTTTCTAGTTTGAAATTATACACTATGGTTCGTAACCTTATTTATGGTATGACATTATTTAGAAATTGTTCCAAATGGAAAGAAAAGAATCAATACCTATAGACAATGTATGTATTTTCCCACTAATCAAGTCAAAAAAGTTTGTGTTGGAGCTAATCAGATCATGACCATATTAGGATATCTTACTCAAGCTATGAAAAATAACCTTACTACACTAGTGTTGGATCATTTAATGTAATACAAGGCCCCCATTTCTAGTGGGACTACTAATCCAGTGGTAACTAAGTAGTGGATCATGTCCCTTGAATGATATTTCTAGCATTTTGATGAAATGAAAATGAAATGGTATTATTTAAGTATATCATCTCAAGGGAGATGCTAATCAATGGTGGTCGTTGATCTAAAATACTAAGGAGGAATATGAAATTAAAGACATGAAATGGGGAAATTTTGAATAAATATTATTTGAAAAATACTTCCCTCATGAGAAATGAACTGAAATAAATAAATAAATTTCTTATCATAATGAAAAGAGAAGAATATGTCTTTTGAGAACCATGAAAAGGTTGAATCATAAAAGAATAATAAGGGAATGAATCAATTTCCATTATGTAAAAATTGTGGAATGAATCATCATGGTAAATGCTTGAAAGGCATTGGAATTTATTATCGGTGTGGGAAAAAGGGTCATTGATAAAATGAATGAAACAGGAAGAAAAAAATCAATGGTTTTGAATGCTTCATCAATAATGAAAAATTGGTATTATTCAGATAAATTTCCCAAGAATTAGGTAAATTTACCATAGAAGAGGCCAAGGGGATATGGCCAAGCTTATGTGATCACAAAAACTTATGTAGATGTACAAAATGATGTGGTGGAAGGTACATTAACCTTATCTTCAAATTTATCTAATTTATTATTTTATTTCGGATCATGAAACTCTTTTATACCAACCTAATTTTCGAAGATAATTAGACATTTACCTTTTTATTTAACTATGGATTTATTAGCCCAAAATCCTAAGGGAATTCTCATTGTGAAAAAATGTGTCCTTAAGTACCCTTATTTAAACATAAATGGGATAAAATTGCTAACCTTATCATCATACACATGGTTGTATTTGATATAATCTTCATTGTGGACTATCTTTCAAAATTTGATGAGAGAATTTATTGCAATAAGAAATAAATTAGAATTTGTGAGGAAGATGTAGATTCCCTTATCTTTAGAGTAGAATACTCAATACATGATTCTTATCTAGATCCATCCCCAATAGCTCTACTAAATGAAATTAATAGAGTGGAAGAAAAAAAAATAACTTGGGATGAGGAAACTCATCTTAAAATTGAGAATGTACCTATTGTACAAGAATAAATTGATGTATTTCTTCAGTAATTACCAAGACTCCCCTAGAGTATGTAGTTGAGTTTACCATTTATATAATCCCAGATGCAATAACATTATCAAATAGTCTATAAAGAATAGACACTATGGAATTGGTGGAGATTAATAAAAAACTAAAGGAGTTGAGTAATAAGGTATTTTTTCTCCTTAGTGTTTCTCCATTGGTAACCCTTCTTCGATTTATTAAAAATAAACATTGATCCTTGAGGCTATATATTAACTATAAATAAATCAATTCTATTAAAATAAATAACAAGTATCCTTTTCCTCATATTGAGGATTGATTTGATCAACTTCATGGAGCTCAATATATCTCAATGATTGACCTTCGTTCTAGATATCATTGATTTCTTTTGAATAAGGAAGATATTATGAAGTCATCATTTTGAACCACGTATAGACATTATGAGTTTACAGTAATCCCATTTGGATTGACTAATTCACCCCCTATTTTCATGGATTTAATAAAAAATATTATTCAAGGAAAATCTTGATAATTTTTTATGGTATTTTTTGATGCTATCATGGTGTAATCCAAAATCTATAAAGGCTATGAGAACCACTAGTAGAATATTATTAAGACTATTAAAAATAAATGAGTTATATGAGAACTTAATCAAGTGTGAATTAGTTCTTCAAATATTTACTTTTCTTATCCATATCATATGTAAGGATAAAGTCTATGTTGGTCCTGTAAAGACCAAGGCAATCCAAGAATGGCCTATGCCGACAAACATAACCGAGGTACATAGTTTCATTGGTTTAACATGATAATATAAGTGTATTTTACAAGATTTTACCTTATTGGAAAACCCATTAACCATGCTCACATGAAAAGGGATTATGTTTTTATTGAACAAATAATATGAAGATTGTTTTGAAGAAATGAATAGAAGATTAGTCAATGGTCCAATTTTGAGTCTACCTTTGGGGAATGATGGGTTTGGGATTTAAAATGATGCATCAAAGAACATATTATGCTATCTACTTATGAAAAATGATAATGTTATTGCATATGAATCAAGGCTGTTAAAGACAGATGAACAAAATTATCCCACTCATGATCTTGAGTAAGAATCCTTGATATTTTCTCACAATATATGAAGAAATTATCTATATGGTGAAATATGTGAGATATGTACGGATAAACAGAAATTGAAATACATATTTACACAAAAATAACACAATATAAGATAATGATGATTGGTCAAGTTACTAAAAGATTATGATTTCCCAATACACTACCACCTAGGAAATGAAAATAAGGTATCAGATGCATTAAGCGGGAAAGATCATGGATTTCTAACCCAAATATTTCTTGGGAAAGATCCAATGTTCATTAATGTAGTGAATATGGATATGGGAATTATTATGGAAGAGGAAACATCACACCCTTTTCAAATTCCTATGAAACCATCATTACTAGAGAAGATAAAAATCTCTCAATCTGATGGTGAGAATTTTCAAAACAAAATTAAATTTATTAAGGATGGAGGATTGGCAGACATTGTGTATGAGGACGGAGATCTTAAATTTGGAAAGTGGTTGTGGGTTACAAAAATACCTGATCTAATAAGGGAACTATTATTTGATACTCCTATCTCAAATTTCTCTATACACCTAGGTAGTACCAAGATGTATAGAGATCTTAAGGAAAGTTTTTGGTAGAATAACATGAAGTGGGAATTTACTAACTATTTGTCAAGGTGTATAGTTTTTTAAAAAGTGAAGCCGAAGAGACAACAACCAAGAGGGGTCATGCAACCTATAACTATTCCTATATGGATGTGTGAAGATATCATAATATAAATTTTCATAGGACTACAAAGGAAACCTAGAAGAAATGATGCAATATGGGTTATTATTGATCGTATCAAAATATCAACACATTTTCATTCTGTTAGAGATGATTTACCTCTATATCACCGAGAAAAACTCTATATTAATGAAGATTTATGACTTAATGGTTCACCACTATTGATTATATATCCTCAAGATACATGTTTTATATCAAAATCCTGGAAGATTCTTTAGAAGGGTTTGGATATTGAGCTTTATATGAGTACTTTTTATCACCCAAAAACCAAAGGATAGTCTGAATGGACTATTCAAACATTGGAAGACAATTTGAGACCATTTTCACTTGACTTTAATGGTATGTGGGATTTATATTTATGTTTTGTGTAATTTTTGTACAATAATAGTTTCCGTTATAGTATTCAGATGTTTCCATTTGAATCATTATATGGAAAGAGATGTCATACTCCAACTTGTTGGGATGAAGTGGGTGAGAGGAAATTGATAGGAAGAAAACATATTTATGAGACAAAAAAAAGGTAAGGACTATTCCAAATCATATCTAAGTGGATCAAAGAAGGAACAATAGTAATGTTGACAAAGAGAAAGGAAATGGAATTTCAAGTAGGAGATCATGTCTTCCTGAAAGAATCTCCATGGAAGTGTGTCATAAGGTTTTGTAAGAAATTGAGACAGAGACCCATGTATATCGTACCATTTTAAATTATGGAAAGAATTAGAGCCGTATCATACCTATTAGTAATGCTGGCCAACACTTCCAAATTTCATGATGTGTTCCATATATCATTATTAAAGAAGTATATACCAGACCAAACACTTGTACTCACTAATGAACAAATATAATTGTAACCTAAATTTTTTTACTATGAAGATCCAATAATGATTATTGACACAAGATTAAAAGTAATGTGAAATCAAACAACTATACTAGTAAAGGATCTTTGAAGAAATGGTAAAATGGAAAAAGTAATGTGGGAAACTGAGGATGTTATGAAGAATAACCGCCCACATCAATTTAGAAAGAAATATATATGAAATTTTTTTGGATGAAATTTAGGATGTAGGGAAGAATATAACACCCAAAAATTTTATGGTATTTATCTTATTAAATTAATTCAATAGACCGTGTTTCCCACAACAGAAAGCTTAAACCAATAGTAATATACTACCAAATTGTAACATGACCATTGGGATAGTAATATGACCATTAGGAGTAGTAATATGACCATTAAAATAGTAACCTCACATACAAAAGTATAAATAAGATATATTAATATTATAAATTAATATATTATATAATTTTATAATAGTATAAGTAAATAAATATTTTGAAAATGATAAATTAAGTGTTTTTATTTTTATAAAACATAAAGTTTTATTTTCGATTTCATAATTAATATAACGATTCAAAATAAAATTTATTTTCATAAAAATGAATAATAAATTAATATTTTCTGTTTTATTATAATAATATAATTTTACGTGACCTTAGTTAATTTTTCAAAGCGTTATAAAATCAGTTAAAATTTTAAAATTAGTATATTTCAAGTAAATAATGATTTTAATTAAAATTTAAATATTTTCTATATAGAAAAAACATTTTCATAAAATTTAATTCATTTTTGAATTCTAAATGTTTAAAAATATTTAGTGTGATTTTTAGGAATTTTCTAAAAGAGTTGAACTTTTTGTGAATAGTGAAATTCAATAATTTACGGTATGAGCTAAATACATGAATTATTGAGTAATAGTTGATGTATGGATGATGTATGGACCATTGGTTTGAAATAACATCCAGTAGTTTCTTTATTTTGTCTCAAGAATCATCACTATTTATTTTCATGAACTAAAATTATTAAATAATGTATAGAATAATAAAAAAACACCCCTCTCCTCTTTTATAAATACCACCCTCACTAGCTCTTCCCCTCACACCACCAAAGGTTTTAATCATTTCCCATTTCTACTAAATAATGTTCACAAGTATCTCCCGCACATTAAGGATCCTTTTTTATCAATAAAAGGACAAACCCACATCCCTTATGGGGGTTCTTAAGGAGAAGAATTCAAGAGGAAAAACACATAATCATTCCCTTTCTTTTTATTTCATTTTCTATTATTTTTTTAGCATCCTCTAACCTCCTCAAAAAAAATTAAAGATAAATCCATTATCATATATATTTTGAAATTGTTTAATGTTAATAGAATAATCAATCACCATTTATCTTCCTCTACTCTTTTGTTCTAAAAATAAAAACTTCATCCGTGATATCTTAATTTATCACATTCAAGGACAACGAGTTGTCAATTTCCATTACCACCTTAAAGTATGGTCATGATACCATTTATATTGTAAAAATGGATAATAATATATGCATTAAATTTTATTTAAGGTTCTATAATGAGTTTAATAACATATTATTAATTAATAAAACAAATGTAGTTCGTGATGATAATAAAAATGCCAAAATAATCTAATCGATTATCATTAACATTTGTTCTAATGATTCATCCTAATACAGTATAAATGAATGAAATATATTACCATTTAATATTCTCTGAGATCATTAATAAAATATAATTTCAATTCATCAAAACTACTATAATTTTACTTTATTTTCTATAGATGTATACAAGTAAATCAATAAAGAAAACCAAAGAAACGAACGCTCCAGAATGATAAAATTGTATCTCAGAACTCATTAAAAAGGACATAAATGAACTTTATTAAATCATAATAAATAAAATATACAATGAAAAGGTTCTTAATTAATTAATTAATGTATTTAATATATTTATCAAGGACTTTAAGTTCAAATTCAGAACAAATTCAGACATAAGGTAAGGGACTTCGTCTCAATTTTAATTTCATTGAGACTTACAAGGTATTGTGCATCTAATCAGTTTCTATGGTTTATATACTAACCCATTGATATAAATTTCAATTTTACATTATATTAATTTTAAATAACCAAATTTTATTTTATCATGGATATGATTATTTTCTTAGCTATATACCTTTTTTATATAGGGTGTTTACTTTAAATGATTAAATATTTATAAATTAGTACTTCCTTCCCAATACGGATATTATGTTATGGTATGTTTTTATTGAACTAAATATATGTATGAAGAATGATTTGGACTTTTAGTTATGGTTGGGGCCTATCTTATAGACCCTCTATGCATCGATATGTCTCATGATACAAAATAGTTGGCATCAAACCCTTTATGTTTGTTTCTAAGTAGAATCAGCTAGGTTTATACCCACATACTTATACCATATTGAAAGTATAATGGTTCATGTTCTAGATACATGACATCCAATGATTAATAATTCTATTCTTTTAATATTTAGATATTACTTTCTATATATTTTCACTACGAAAAAAAATCTATGAATTCATTTTCATTCTCAGCTTAATGTTGTAATGTGTTTTTCCATTATTGCAAAAACTCGGTCTTAATATACAAAAAAATTTCATCACTTTTCTAAATACTTAAAATGTTGCACCAAAAGATGCCCAATGACCATATCAATTTAGATCCTTTTCAAACATGGATGCATAATCACTAATACATAAGCGATCTAGATTATCATCCACTAGGTTCTTCATGACTGAGACCCTTATTAGACACATTATACTTAATACATATGTTTATAACATGGGGAAGAAAACATACAAGTGGTGATATAATATACTTATTATAGGTAAACAAGGGATACATGTAAGCATAAACATGAGCAGAGGGGTATGAGAGTGTTATCATAACATTAGAAGATCATACCTTACATATAAAAGATCATAAACATGAATCATGGCATAAATCATGGAATTTCAAAGGACTTGAATCATAAGGAAATAAATAACATAAGACATGAAATAATAACATAGGAATAAGACATGGAATTATTCCATAATCATAAGAATATGAAATTATTTTCATAGTAGTCAAGTCATCAATGCCAGGGCCATCTTAGTAGTATGGGTTCACTTCCCATACCATCTTGGTAGTCAGGGTTCACTCCCATGTCCATCTTAATAGTTGGAGTTCACTACTCATACCATATTGGTACTCATGGTTCACTACCATGGCTATATTAGTAGTCGAGGTTCACTCTCAAGACCATACCTGTCTATATAATGAGATATAAATATTTACCCAATACATTGGAGGAAGATATAGGGCCCACCCATCTTAAAATGAAATCATAAATACATGTGACAAAAATTTATAAAAAATCATATCATAATTCATTAAATGAAATGGGTATCACAAAAATGAAATCATAAAATAATTATGGAAAAAGATACATGTTTGATAATCATTTCATGAAAATCATTACCCTGGAAAATAAGCAGGTTTCAAATTTATATATCCCATTAAAGAGAAATGAGTATCACAAATATCATTTCATTAAAACAAAAAACGTTAATATAAATAATATGAATGGAAAATTGAATAATATCCCAAAAATGGAATCATTACCATCAATGGATCTCATCTTATATGGAAAATAATTTTTAAGGATCCTTTAAAACCATTTCTTGAGGAAAATATCCTTTGTATTTGAAAAATTATTTATAAAACATAAAAAATTTTAAAAAACATATTCTATAAAATAAATATGAAAATTTATAAAGGATTCAAGAATATATTTGAAAATATTTTCCCTTAAATTCCTTTTAAAAAATCATGATATTTTTTCAAAAAAAATTTCATTCAAAGAACATTGAAAACTTATAAAGGATTCTTGAAAACATTTTAAAAACCCTTTTATAGAAAATGTCTATTAGAACATATAATGAATGATTAAAATCATTTACACATTATTCTATAAATATAAACTTTTTAAAATATATAGTTTAATAATTTAAAATTACTTAATACAATTTTTTAACACAATTTTTTCGAAAACCTTTTAGAAAACATGGTTTCGAATGAACACATATTTCCTACTAAATGGAATGATATAGCCACATTTTCTAAATAAATTTTATTATTTATTATATGTACAACAGAGTGGGAAAATGGTACCATTAAATTTATATAACAAGAATATTCATAGGGTAAGTAAATTAAGGATATTTATTTAGATATGGATCAAATATTTCATAAATGAAAGAATAATCATAAAAAATCTTGATAAACGATGATATTGTTTCAATAAACTCTAACCACTTGGTAACTATGAATAATACTCACAATGTAAGAAAATGAAATTACATGGAGACTAAAATTTAATTAATAATACTGAGATTTATGATATAAAATTTCAATTAGAAACATATACACATTATTAAATAATAAAGGTTCTTAAAAACACATGTGTCTAAAAGATGTAAAAATAAGACAAAATTACTTTGCCGATTTGGTAACTTCAGAGCCATAAAATCCATGAAAGAAAGATCATAAAATGGATATGTAAAAAACCATAAATTTAAATATAATAATCATATATTATATTCATAGGTATTATATACAACACACAAAATAAATGTGTGGTGAATGAGGCATGTATATCACAAAAATAAAAAGGGAGATGAAATTCCCTTTAAATATGAATTGACTTTCTTTGTACTCAAAAAAATTCCTGTATAATAAATATATGTTTAATATAAATATTTTATAAAAACATATTCTTATATATGATAACATTTATTATTTTATTTTGAATTTGTATTACCAACTTATTTATAATACTAGGTTAAGGTTTTACCTTGGGTAATATTCGCTTTATTCTTCATACATATTTTGACTTTTTATTCTTGATCGCATTAAATAGATTAGGATAAACTTACCTAAAGAATGAAAAAAGTTATATAAATATAATATATATTCGTAATATATTTATTTATAATAATCTATAAAATAGGAAAATATGAAATGGAATACACCGTTCATGGAGACAGTAGTCTGTACATACAAATGAATATTATTTCCATTTTTATTTGTAATATTGGTAGTAAAAAAAATAAATTACATATATGTATAAGTAAATAATAGTTATAGTAGAATTATTATGTCATATATATCATATAATTTCACTAAAACCATACTTAATATGTTCCATGTAGTGTGTGAATGAATCTAGTCACTTTGAGGAGGTAATAGTCCACAATTCCTCAAACCAAATTATCATATTTAAAAAATTGAATTTTTAAATATATGTGTTTTAAAATAATTAAATAATATTAAATAAATAGTAATTAGAATATATATAATATAAAAATAATTTTTCCATCATAATTCCTAACCATGAAAGTTGGTAAGGAAAAACGAGCAATCATTGTTTCATGATGTGGTAGTTTGTCGTACACATAAAGAGTGTGTTCATTACCCATTAGATGGAAGTGTGTGTGTAAGTGTAGGGTAAAAAAGTTGACTGAAAACATATAATTATATTGAGGATACTGGTTTTGTTTTATAATTATGGAATAATTAATGTTTATGTATTGGATAATGGAAATAAAACAATAGATCTTGAGGAGAGATGTTACCTTTTCTTTGGGTAACTCCTTTTGGTTTTCACCAAAGGGATTAATTGCATGAATTTATTACCAAAGGGAGGGTTAAATGAAGAATTTAAGGGTGTTGGGAAGTTTATTGGTTATATATTGTGTAAAAATAATTGGTTTTATAGGAGTGAAGAATGGGTAGAGGTGGTTACCTTTTATATGGGAGGGAGGGGACACATGTGGAATTTTTTAAAACAGGTGGTGTGTACCCACGTTTTAACCTAAAAAAAGTCATGAAAAATCGAAAAAACTAAATAATTTAAGTTTTATGGCCAAAATATGGAAATAAAATGGGTTCTGAACAAGTTTCTATGTCATTTTTGCAGTTCAGATTAAGGCGTATTCCCTAATTAAGCTTAATTTCACTTTAATTTCTATAATTAATGTTAATTACTTTCACTAATATTTTTGGCCAAAAAATATTAACATGATTATAAAATATAAATTATTCTTATTCCAAATATAAAATAAATTTTTTCAAATTACCATCATATAAGTGGTATAAATTAAATTAAATTAAATTAAATCCCACAGATGGAACAATAATTCGGGGTTCTAAAGTAAAAACGTTCAATTTTTTCTATATTTTTATATCCAATTTCAATGTAAATTTGACAACAAAGACCTAAATTTTATTAAATGACATATAATTGATATAATATGAATTAAAAACCAAATTTAAATACATCTTAACACTGTCAATAAATTAGATGAAATACAAGTTTTGAATTAAAATTTATTAATTCTCATTATTCATTAAAAATGAAACTTTACAGAGAAATACCAAAAAATTCACCCAAAAATAATTTTTATATTTTTATTTAAATTATGTTGATTACTTTGAAATATAATATTTATTAAATTCGAAAATAATTTATATAAAATTGGTTCCCCGTTAAAATCTGGTAAAAGTGCGTTCATTAATATATTGACTTTTATGTGAAATATTAGGTTTGTTCTTCTCTTATTCTTATCAAATCTATTGGAAGAATATAAAAATTTTTTGTCTGAAAATATAACATCTACATTTCATTAATATCATTTTTTAATTGTGATTAATTTAATTTATTAGGGTAAAATAGTTTTGAGAATATAAAAATAGTTTCCTAAAAAAATATTTTCTTTATATTCAATTGGTTTTAATATCTATTTTTAATTAATTTATAACTCATGAATTTATTTAATATTTTGCGTAAACTAAATATTTTCATATTTTAGTTAATACTAATCATAAACTCTAATTTATGGCCAAGGTTATATATTTTTATACAAAATAATAAAATTTTAATAATATATTGTTGTTCTATAAAACACGGTAATGAATATAATACGAGTCATTGAAGAATCTCAGTTTTTCATGTGACACATGCTAAATCGGTATCGCTTTCATTGAATTATTTATAGAATACATCTAATATATTTAAAATAGTAAATATATTATAGAGTCATACGATATTATATTCCCTTTATTCACTTGGTGTTACATCTTTCTCAAACATAACATGTTGTTATGTAAAACTCAATCCAAACATAACGCTTTCATATAAAAAAATATTATTGTGTGAAATGAAAAATATCTACAATTTATTAAATTAATTCGATAGAAACTATTTCACTAAATTTTTGGATTTTAATTTATGACCCCCTTAAATTGAATTTCTCCGTCGAACTTTAACTAGGTTATTAGAGGTTTAATACATGAAAGTGCCTTTAATAGAAACCCACATCAAAAAAATAAATAAAAAAACTTCCTTTAAAAAAAGAAACATGGAACCATAACATTTACCCAAACTAACTCACAACCAGATTCCCACATAGGAGAACATAAGTGGGATTTTAAAATATATACTTGAAAGGGAAATATAACTATTAACTTCTGATGAATATTGATATAGAACATTGGTCAGCAGAAGTGGGTGATCACAAAACCATAAAACCGTGATGATATAATAGATAATATGATCCATAATAAGTAAAAGTGCTATGATAAATATGTTTTAATATCCTTTTCATTCAAGGTATTATTTTATTTTCTAGGAATAGAAGGAAATATACTTACTAAAATTCATTCCTTTTCATATGTACAATCTCACTATTTGGTCTTTCCTTGATGAATTCCAACATCATCTATTAATCTAGGGAATTATGGTGAATTTTTCATTCCTTAAGAACTAATAGTCCCATAAATAGAATGAAAATTCATTATTTCTACCATTACTTATCATCACTTTAAAATATTTATTATAGGTTACCATAAAAGAATAAACCCACATATGGTGAGATATTACATTAATCTTACGCCCTTCCAAAAATGGTTAACCTTATAAATCTTCCAAAATATGAAAATCCAAATCATTTTAAGGGATAGAAAATTTTCTTAACTTTGATTCCCATATATTACAGAGATGATCTTGGTTTTCACATTCCAAATATGTGGATACCCTCATCATAAATTCTCTTGGAACATGGTAATAACCTAAATTACCATAAATACTTTTAGAATAAATGTATGATTCCTCATTCCAAAGGTTATAAGATATTCCATAAATTTAAGGATTTTTAAACTTCAACTATGGTGATAAAGACCACTTCTTCAACAAATCACTAATCAGATCTAGGGTAATCAGTGCTATCTAATTTACATTATCAAAATCAATAATCTCTTTACCAAAGCTAGACACAATTTTCTCAACATCTTGATCACATTATGTTTTAAATTACCTTAATAAAAATATCACTTTTCTATTTAATAATCACCATTCATAATATCCTTTTCAATCCTTGATGAAAAAATTATACTAGAAAAACTTATATATTTAATGATTTGTGTAGTATAATCTTTGAATTCCAAAACATATAATCTTCAATATTCCAACTTTATTCTTAAACCATTACACATGCTTCATATTATTAGTCCTTTATACCTATATTCTAGAATATGTAATATGAGTCATGTTTCAGTTCTCCTCAACCTCAATCTAATCATGGTTCTTAAATTTTATGTAAAAATTTCTGAAAGAATATCACATAACTTGCACATGTCATTCACAGTCTATTTATCTTCAGTGGTATAACCAATACATATACCACCTTTCTGATTCTCACCATGATATTTCTACTTAGGAAAAAAAATTATAATGTACATACTTTCCAAATCTATAACATTCAACTTTAGTCATGTTCTATTAACTAAAACTAGAAAGCATAGGGTGAGAAGCACTTATCCTAATAGAAACACATATAATCATGAGAAATCCCTTATATGATGTATAAATAACGACACTTACTTATTTAATATATGGAAACTTAGTCTTATACTAGTTAGTTTTTATCCAACTTATTTTTTAATCCTTCATGATGGTATATAATTTTTTTAGTGATTTCCCAAATCATATCCCATGGGAGTGTCAAACCAAGTGTGCAACAAAGACTATTTTTGTGTACCAAGTTACCCTTAGTCAGGCCCAAAAGACTTTTTTAGAGTTGTTACCTCTAGGTATATCTGTGCTAGATCCACATACATATGTAGTATCCAGATAAGTATTTATTTAGAGGAATCTATTCACTCCATCCTTTACCGAAATTCCAAGATATATTTCAAAAAATTAACCCATCCTTGTAATTATTAGTATAGACACCCCTAGACATATCCTTATAAATATACCAATGGATATCACTAAAGCTTTATCATCCTAGTTTCCAGTGGTTAACTAAACCTTTTCAATGAGAATAAATATGAAAACATAGTCTTAATGTAAAAATACATTACATCATTTCTTCAGAATACTTAAAATATTTCACAAATAGATGCCCAAACACAATATTAGTTATTTACATTGGAAACAAGAAAACATAAACACTAGTATATAATGAGCTAAATTATCTCCCACTATGTTTCTCATGACTATAACCCTTCTTAGACACATCATACTTATTACATATCTTCAAAAAATATAGAAGGAAATATAAAAAGGGGTGAGCTGAAATTCTTAGTAACGGTAAACAAGGGATACATTTAAGAATAAACATGCACATAGGGGTATAATAAAGTGATAATTACATTATGATATCATACCCTACAAATTGAATACCATAAACATGAATCACTAAATAAAGCATGATAGTTCATAAGAAATGAATCATAAGGAAATAGAGAACATAATTCATGAATTTATAGCATAGGAATAAGACAGGGAATTTTGTTTGACACAAAGCATATAAAATTATTTACATGGTAGTAAATGAATCATTTCCAAGGGAATATTAGCATTATGGGTTCAAATAACATACCATCTTGGTAGTCATGGTTCTCTACCATTACTATTTTAGTAGTATGAGTTCACTCCCCATACCATCTTGGTAGTCATGGTTCACTCACATGGACATATTAGTAGTCATGGTTCACTCCCAAGACTATCTTAGTCAATCCCATGAGATATAAATCATTACGCAAGGCATTATAGGGAGATATGGGTTTCACCCATCTCATTATTAAATCATACATACATGAGACAAAAAATCAAAAACAATTATATAAGAACACATGAAATGTAATAGGTATCAAAAATATGTAATCATATCATAACCTATGGAAAAAGATATATATTACATAATCATTTCATCAAAAGAATAACCCATGTAAAGAAACAGGTTTCAAAATCATATAATCCATGAAATATAAAAGAGTTTCACAAACAGCATTCAATGAAAACATAAACCATTCCAAGAATGAATATTAATGAAAAAATTGAATAATTTCTCCAGAAAGGCATGAGTAACATTATGGGATTTCATCTTTGATGGAAATAACTTTTAATGATCCTTTAAAACCATTTCTTGCGAAAAATATTCTTTCTTATTTTAAATATAATTTTTTAAAACATAAAACGTTTTGAAAAAAAATTCTTTTAAAATAAACATTAAAACTTTTAACAGTTTAGAAAACATTTGGAAACATTTTTCCTTGAAATCTAATAAAATATGCCTGAAATATTTTTTTAAAAACTTTTTCTTTGAAAACACATTGAAAATTATAAATGAATATTGAAAAAATTTTATATACCCATTTATATAAAATGGATATGAAAATGTATAATTAAATAATTAAATAATTTAAATATTTTTTTAAAATAGACTTTTGAAAACATATTAGTGTTGTTTTTAAAATAACATCGAACACTTTTTTAAGAATTTTTTTAGAAACATTTTATAAAAAACTATTTTTAAAGATTGCATATTTTTGACTGAAAGGAAGGATATAACCACATTTTAAAAAAATCATTTTCATAATTATTATAAGTACCATAGAGTTGAAAAACGTTACCATTACATGGAAATAAAATTAATATATAGAGGGTAATAAAATTCATGATATTTCGTGAGAGATGGATGAAAATATTTAATCAATTGAAGCATAATCTTAAAAAATCTCGATAAACAATGAGATTGTTTCAATAAACTATTACCACTTGGTAACATTGAATAAAAATACCCATATAAAAAATAAAATTATATAGAGCCTAAAATATCATGAAAAATAAATATATTGATGATATAAAATTTAAATTAGAATTATATAAACTTCGTTAAAGAACATATGTTTATAACAAAACATGTGTCTCAAAGAAGGAACATTGAGACAAAATTACTTTACCGATTTAGAAACTTTTTAAACATATAACCCATGGAATACAGATCATAAGTGTATATTTAAATACCAATAAATTTAATTAAAAAAATTCACAAAGTAAATTCATGGGCATTATATACACCACTCAAAATAAATGTGTTGTGAATAAATCATGTATCTAATGAAAATAAAAAGTGAGATAAAATTCCCTTACCATATGTATTGACATTGATAATACTAAAACAAATCTTCTGTATAATAAATATATGTTATTATAAATCATTTATAGAAAATTATTATTTTATTTAATAACATATATGATTTTATTATGACATTATATCACTTTCTTATTAAAAAGTTTATGTTAAGGTTTCACTTCGGGTAATATCTGATTTGTTCTTCATAGATGTTTTGAATTATCATTATTGACCATATTACATAGATAAATATTTACATACTTAATGAATGTAAAACCTTATATAAATATCATATATATTAGGTATATATATATATATATATATTTATAAAAATCTATAAAATATTTAATGATGAAATAGAATACACCGTTTATGGAAACTGTAGGTCGAACGTACGCATGAACATTGTTTCCATTTTTTATTTGTAATGTTAAAAATAAAAAACAACATATATGAAATATATATATATATATATATATATAATATCAATATAGTACCATTATTATGTCATATATATCATATAATTTCACTACAACTATCCTTAATACATTCCATGCTATGTGTGAATGAATCATGTCGTTTTGAGGAGGTGGTAGTCCACATTTCCTCAAAACAAATTATCATATTTAAACAAAATAGAAAGTATAAAGTTATGTGCTGTAAAATAATTAAAGAAAATTAAATACATAATAATTATCATATATATCATATATAAACAATGTGTACATCATAATGTCCAACCATGAAAGGTGATAAAGGAAAAAATTAACAATCGTCGTTTCATGAGGTAGTAGTTCACCGTACACAAAAACCATATGTTCGTTACCCATCAGGTGGAAGTGTGTTTGTAAGTGTAGGTTGAAAACTAAGAATTAAAAAATCTCTATATATTTATGATAATGTTTTGGTTTTATAATCATGAAATATGGATAGTTTATGTGGTATATAATATAAAAAAACTAAAGAACATGGGGAAATATGTTACATCTTCTTTGGGTAACTCCTTTTGATTTGCATCGAAGGGATTCTTTTCTTGGATATCATCCCAAAGGGTGGCTTGAAGGAGGAAGGTAGGGATATTTTGAAGTGTATTGGAAAAATCATGGATGATTCTATGTGTGTTGAGATGTGTGAATAATGGGGAGAGGTGTTGACCTTTTTTATGGGAGAGAGAGGACACACTTCGCATTTTTTAAAACTATTTTGGTGTACAAACATTTTTACCTAAAAAATGACAAAAAAACAAACCAAAATAAATAATTTAAGGTTTATAGATGAAATATGTCCATAAAATGGTTTATATACAAGTTTCTTGGTCATTTAGACCATTAAGTTTATTTTTATTGCCTTGTTAAGCTTAATTTCACTTTAGTCGATGTAATTAATTTAAATTAATTTCACCAATATTTTTGGAAAAAATATAAGTTGAACTCATTAGACATTATAAATTATTATTATTACAAAAATTCAATCCATATTTCCAAATTCAAAACACATAATTTATAAAATATAATTTAAATTTAATACCATAGATGAGACGATAAAGGGGGTTTTGAAAGTAAAAACATTAAAAAGTTTGCTATGTCTTTATATTAAATTTAAATGTAAAATTAATTTAAAAGAAATAATTGGATTAATTTATAAATAATTTATTTAATTTTAATTTAAAACCACATTAAAATAAAATTTAACAACAAAAATAAATTAGATTAACATTCATTTTTGAATTTTAATTCTACATTTTTGATTATTTATTACGAAATGAAACATCATATAAAAATAACAAAAATTCACCCTATGAATTGTTTTATGTATATATTTAAAATATGAAGTTTATTATCACATATAAGATTTATAGAAGTGAAAAATTTGTATTTAATATAGGTTCTCTATTAAAATTAGAAAAAAGTTCCTTTATAAAAATCCTGATTTTTATGTGAAATATTGGGTTTGTTCTTATCTTATTCTTATCAAAACTATTGGATGAATATAAATTTTTTTTTGAAAATATAAGATATTTACTTTAATAATACCATTCTCTATTATTAATTAATTTAATTTATTTGGATAAATTGTTTTTGTGAGTATAATAATAGATTCTTATAAAAATATTTTATTTTTATTCAAACGGTTATAATTTTGATTTCTAATTAATTTTTAACCAATGAATTCAATTTATATTTTGGTTAAACCACATATTTTCATATGTTAGTAAATACTATTCAAAAAAATTTAATTTAATTTCAAGTTTATATCATTATATATTAAATTATTATATTTTCATAATATATTGTTGTTTGGTAAAACTCACTAATGCGTGTAAGGAAAGTAATTTAAGAAATGTGTTGTTGTGCGTGACAAAATCTAACTCAGTATCTACTTAATTAAAATCAATATATAATACATCAAATCTTTCTAAAATAGTAAATATATTGTAAAGTATCAGGATATTATATTCCCTTACATTCTTGGTGTTACGTGTAGCACAATCTTAATTTGGTGTTGCGCATAACACAATCCAAACTTAGCGATTTCATATAAAAATTCAATATCGTTGTGTGAAATGAGAAATATCTACAAAATAATATGTTTATGAAAAAAAAATTCAAAAAAATCTCAAGTAATTACAATTATTCATAATTTATTTTGTTTCATTTATTATTGATTCATGTAACCCTTACTGGGATTTTGAGCTCACACTTTCATTTTCTTTCCTTCCCCAGATTTAGGATATTAAATATTTGAAAATTTTACAATAATAAGTTTATTTTATTTTTTATTTTTCTATGTTTAATTAAAAATTTCCAAAGGGTACCATGTACATTTCTACTTTCTTATATACTTCTAAACCGATTGATCCTTAGTGATGTGATATCTTGTATTTAGTCCATTTCAATAAAATGACGAATGACTATGGGCTATCGGGGTCAGGGTTGTTACAATTTTTTACTTACCATTGTTATTTGTAAGATAATTATGATTAATTTGAATCCATATAAGAGGTAATGGGTTTTTATGAAAATAAGTTTTATGAGGAGCTAAATCCTATTAATAACTCTACTAGACTGAATGATCTTTTAGATCCTGTATTTGAGTTAGATGAGGTGGTTGTTTTATCCAATGAGGAGTGGGAAGAAGAAGATACTGCTACTTCTGGTAATGATGAAGCGTTTTTAGTTGAGTAGGGTATTGACCTAGACATTCCTAAAATCCTAGCTTTTACCTTTGGTCAAGATAGTCCTCCTAGGTCTCTACCAGTTATAGAGACTCTTTTAAGAGAAGGGATTGAATAAGAGGAAACTAAAAAATTGGGTGATGAAAAATATAAGAGTTACTCTTCCGAATATTCTAATGAAGTTGTTAATGTTTATCATTATGGTTAAAATAAAATTTAAAAGGAATATTATAATTGAGATGAAGAAGAATATGAAGAAGAAAATGAAGAATTTGAAGATGGAAGTGATGGAGATAGTAGTGAAGATGGAGATGGTTCTGACTATGATAGACCAAGTGATCATTATACGGCTTAGGAACATGATCCTTCTCCAATTTTTCTTGTTGATTATCGGTTTTAGGATAGACCTATCTTGGGTTGAGATGTTGATGAAGATGTTAAAGATTAGTTGACAGCATGTTTTGTGGGGGAGGAATCCCTAAGCGGTGTTCATCACACTATTAACCCTATTGATAGAGACCTGGTTGAGCCTATTGTAGTTGACATGATAGTTGGTGAACTTGCTACCGTGTCTTCTACTAGATTTGATGTTTCATATCTTTAAGAATGGTATAGAAATATTGGTTACGTGAGGATTGGAATGGACTACCCTAACTCAGATGATGATAAAAATCCACCAAAAAATGGTGGTCCTGTTATTCTAGTTTGAGTAGCGATTGATCCTAATGGATAAAAGATTAATCAGATAGATGTGGTAGTGGAACATAAAATATGTGTTTCTTATGTTAGAACTATAACAGATACATAAGATGCTACTTCTAAGAGAGCATCATCACCATTTCGTATTGTTTCTCTTATGACTATTTAATTTTTTACCAAATATGAATAGGATTATTTCTAGGAAAGTCTTGCTTATAATTTTTAAAGGATTACGAAGAATCAACCATAAATGATCATATATCTTAGTAAGAAAGATTCTAGGAATATCATATATCTTGTGATACTTCATATTCATCCCAAAATTATTCATCACATTCATGAAGTTGATATAGAAAAAAGGGTATGTCCTATGAGATGGATACCATGAGCTCTATAGAGGATGAGATAAGATATTATTTTTCTACTAGTATGTCTACCTTGATGGATAGGTTAGAGAAAATTTCTTCATGATCTTCAAAATTCAGTGCTTCAAATCCTTCCTTGGATATATATTTGATCAGATCAGTTGTTTTAGAGGAGTTATGAGCTGTTTTAGGATATAGTCTTTCCTTAAAGTCCATTTTTTTATTTTCTAAAAAGACACATTATGTTTTGGCATTAAAAATACACTCAAAAATTCAAAATAGTGAACCCCACATTTCACAATACAATTAAAAATTAAAACCCCGGATTCAAAAAAACAATTCAAAAATAAAAAGACCATGACATCACCCTAACACTGCAAATGAAAACCTCGAGCCACCCACCTATAGATTGCTGAACATCGTTCCAAAGCCATCACCGCTGAAACATGTTGACGAGAGCAGCATCACCAGAAGACAATAACAATTCAAATGAAAACAAAATTGACAACCATTCTGCATCAAAACACACATCACACAGTGAAAAACACACCCCTTCGAAGAGTCAAAGAAAACAAAACACCACCAAAACAGCTATTCCATGCCACATTCGGACTCGAATTCGACCATCGCTCTCAGAACCACCACCGTGCCATGGAAGAAACCCAACTGATTGGCACAATCGATGAAACACCTCACCGGTTCATCATCAAGGGAGAAACACCATGAACATCTAATCTGGACAAATTAAAACGCCATCAAACTACCTCCATATGCATCATAAAAAAACGCATATCATACTGAACAAAATACTACCCCAAACCCACTGAAAAACAAGAATCCAGAGAAGCACACACTATCGGGTAAAAAAACAGAGACCAGAAAAAACCCAAGAAGGAAGAAGATAAAACCACATAAAATGCCATCACCGAGAAAACTAAAGTTTGAGGCATCACCGGCCAAGTTGTGTGGGGAAAGAAGGGAAAGCGACGAAAACACAACCAATTGAAAAGCGAAGACACAATAGAAATAAAATATTCCCCCCCAAATAAAA
This sequence comes from Viscum album, assembly GCA_963277665.1. Classification (NCBI taxonomy): domain Eukaryota; kingdom Viridiplantae; phylum Streptophyta; class Magnoliopsida; order Santalales; family Viscaceae; genus Viscum; species Viscum album. Next base: position 1,057,493,499 of record OY728120.1, on the reverse strand, counting down.
CAGATGCAGAATGACTAGAAATTGAGTGTGCAGAAAATAAAGTTGACACCAGAAATTTTTATGTGGAAAACCCGAAAGGGAAAAACCATGGGCCCTACTACAAAAAGAGGGATCCACTAAAATAAATAGGAACACGATAGAGACTCCCCAAAAATCAAAGGGATGTCACAAGTAATACTCAAGAATAAAATTGTGGATCAAATATAGAGAGTAGTAAAGATGATCGTTGAAGAAAGGTGATCACCAAATGGGATTTTCTATCAGTGTTGTTACTACCAGTAATGTTGAAATGCCATGCCTCTTCCTCCTTATATAGGAAAAAGAATCAGCATCAAATAATGTCTCCGCATCAAAATAGTGTAACAGTGTGAATTAATTCGCATGATCTTGCCCCGCATTAAAACCACCACATTAAAAGAGAAACCGCATGGGCACCATTTGTGGAGGCATTAAGCGGTGCACCAACCAGGAAGGCGCCCAACAAACTCCTCCTACGACTCATGTGGGGATCACCACCAACCCTGTAATTTGTTAGCAAGTCTCAAATTTTCCTCTCGGTAATCTCTAAGTCAACATATCTTACCAGTTGTCATCAGTGTGGATCTTCTCAAGCTCAAACTGTCTCAAATCAAGGATGTTTCGGATCCAATGATATCAAACATCAACATGTTTTGACCTTCCATGAAAACTGGAATTCTTTCCCAACAAAATATCACTCTGACTGTCATAAAAAAACATACATGTATTGAATTAAATTGATCTTTAGAATAAATATTTTCATCCACAACAATTCTTTGCATGACTTAGTAGATGTAATAAACTATGAATCAATGGTAGATAAAGAAACACATCTTTGCAATCTAGACTGCCAAGATATATCCCCCCCTGCAAAATTGATCAAATATCCTGAAGTAGACTTACTCGAATCGATATATCCTTCCATATCTGAATCTATAAAGCCACAAAGCATAGGTTCCCCTTTACCAAAACGCAATCTCAGATCATAAGTACCGTGAAGATAACAAAAAATTTACTTCACTGCTCTCCAATTCTCTCTACCTGGATTTTATCGAAACCAAATTAACACACCAACTGCATGAGCTATATCAGGTCTAGTACATACCATTGCATACATAAAACAGCCAATGACAGATAAATAAGGTTTGTGATGCATCTCCTATCTCTCTTCATTAGTAGAAGGTGACTGACTGGTACTGAACGTAAAATGTAAATCAAGAGGAGTACTAACCACTTTAATTATATCCATAGAAAATCTATGAAGAACTTTCTCAATGTATCTCTCCTGAGAGAACCACAATTTCTTGGCCTTCCTGTCATGGGAGATCATCATGCCATGAATTTTTCATGCTGGCCCCAAGTCTTTAATTGAAAAAGACTAACAAAGATCCCTCTTAAATCTATAAATTATAGAAGTATCATGGCCAATAATGAGAATATCAACAACATAAAGCAACAATATAATAAAATCATCATTATTAGATCGTTGAACAAAAACACAATGATCTAAATATGTCTTCCTAAAACCCTGATGAGAAATGACAGATCCAATCTTTTTATACCACTGCGTGAGATCTTTCTTAAAACCATACAAACTCTTCTTCAACCTGAAAACATGTTTTTCTTTACCTATTTTAACAGAACCCTCTGGTTTCTCCATATAAATATCCTCCTTTAAATATCCATGGAGGAAAGCTATCTTCACATCCATCTTCTCTATCTAAAGATCTAAACTACCATCCAAACCATGAAAAACCTTAATGGAAGTCATTTTGACAAGAGTTGAGAAAGTATCATAATAATCAATACCTTTATTCTAACATAATCCTTTTACAACTAACCTAGCCTTATATCATGGAACAAAATAGGATTATTCATTTTTAAACGATAAATCCACCGATTTTGCAAATCTCTTTTCCCTCTCAGTAACTTCACCAGCTCAAAAGTGTGGTTGTCGTGAAATGATGTCATCTCATCATCCATTTCCGTAACCCATCTTTCCTTCTGTTCACTCTCCGTTGCCTCATCAAACGATTCTGGTTCACCCCATTCATCATGAAGCACATACTCATCAGGTGAATATCGATTAGAAGCGGTGCGATGCTGAGATGACCTCCGAAGTAGAACAATGGGTTCATTAATAACCCATGGAACTGAATCATTAGAAAAAAAGGGGCATAAGAAACATAAAATCCAACCTATTCACCTTGTGCATCATTATGTACATAAACATGATAATTAGAATCAACAATATGAGGTAAATGTTTATCATAACCTGGTTCAAGACTGAAAAAACCATCTGAAGTTGGAGAAGCAGCTTTTTCTCCCTTATCAATGTCTGTAATAGTCTGATCCTCCTTAAACATTGCATCACGACTTCTGACACGTTTCTTCAAAACAGGATCATAGAACCTATACCCAAACTCATCATGTCCATAGACAATAAAAATACACTGGAGTGTCTTACCATACTGCTTGGATATCTCATCTCTAGGCACATGAAAAAAATACTTGCAACCAAAAACACGCAAGTGATCATACTTGATCTCTTAGCCATACCAAAATTTGTTGGGAGTGTCTGCCTACAAAGAAAACAAAGGTGATAAATGGATAATATAAGCAGCTGTATGTAAAGCCTCACCCCAAAAATGTCCAGGCAACGTTTCTTCTAAAAGTAAACAACAAACTCATTCCAGCAAAGTCCTGTTCATCCTCTCACCTACACCATTCAGCTGAGGTGTCTTGGGTGGTATCTTCTGATGTCAAATACCTTTTTTCCTGCAATACTGATCAAAAGGAACAAAATACTCTCCTCCATTTTTAGTGTGAATACATTTAAATTTCTTTCCTAATTCCCTCTCAGTAGAAAAATGAAATTGCTTAAAAACAATGGGCACCTGACTTTTGGAATTCAAAACATAATCCCAAGAGCTTCAGTGAGTAGTCATCAATAAATATAACAAAATAAAAACAGCCACTAAAGGTCTTAGATTTCAAAGGACCATAAACATCATAATGTACCAATTCATGTACCTATGACATCCTTTGTGGAGGATGACTGCTGAATCTCACTCTGCTCTATTTTGCAGCCATGCAATGATCACATGTGTCCAATTTGACACTCTTCAAATCTATAGGAAGATTTCACTTGGGAAAAAAACCATGACCTTTCTCACTGATGTGACTGAGACTTTTATGCCACAACTTGGAAGAAACACTACCCTCAACAACCCAAGTAGTGTCACAAGAAATAGAATCTCTAGTCCAGTAAAAACCTGATTGCTACTTCCCTCGAGCCACAGTCAAAGAGCCTTTGGAAAGACTCCATTGTAAATCACCAAAAGTACTGATAAACCCTTCATCATCAAGAGCACTGGTAGAAATGATATTCAAGAGAACCTTGGGTTCATGTCGAACATTCATCTAAATCAGCTTACTTTCTGTACTGGCCTTTAAAAAACAGTACTGATGCCTACCACGTAAGCAATACCATCATTTCCCATCTTCAAAATCCCAAAATTACCCAGTCTGTAAGATGTAAAGGACTCCTTCTTCGATGTCACATGAAAATAGGCACCACTGTCAACAACCTAGGAAGAATCATCAGAATAAATGTTAATGGAGTCATAAACAATAACAAGATGACCCCCTATAGCAGCGGCTACATGATCATCTCCATCGCCATTTTTCTTCTGTGGATTTTCCTTCAATCTGTTCTCTTTTTTTCTTCTGATAACAAAATTTCATATCATGCCCCTTCTAACCACAATGATGACATTCAAAATATCTCTTCTTCAGTCTGGGTTTGCTTCTGCCTCGGCTCTTACCTCAACTGCTCTGCCCCTAGTCCTAGCTTCTACCCCTGTTCTCTACAACTAAAAGCTCTGGAGAAGATTTCTATTGAGTACATCTCCTGACTTCTTTATTCAAAATAGCTGACTTGACAAAACTAAATATCACAACACCATTAGGATCAGAACTGGTTAGCGTATCATGTAAACTCTCCCATGAATCGGGTAAAGTGTTAAGAAGAAAAAGAGCTAAAACCTCATATTTTTGATTCTGATGATCAGGTTGATGTACATAAATAGACATACCTTATTTATACCTCAAGTTCATCATTTTATTGAGAACAAATTGCTTGTTTTTTTCTATCTTGGATGCGTAGCTTGTATCAAGTATCTCCTAGAATGTTTGGGATTGGGAGATGTTGACAATGTCATTCATCACATTGTCTTACACCCATTTGAAAATGAAGCCACAAACCATCTAATGCTCGAATGCCCATTCTTCATCTAATATCCTCTCTAGCTTCTGGGTACTAAACACTAGATGATGCATTAGCTTGACAAAAATAATATCCTTAATTTTACGTTGCCACAAATGGTAGTTGGTACCATTTAGAAAAATCATCTGACTATAATTGGCCTCCATAATAAATATGAGAAAAAGAACCAAACCCTCTGATACCAGATGTCAGAAAAGATAGGAAAGGGACGAACAGACAAACAATTAAAACGTGATTGCATAGAGGAAATAAAATCTTTCCCCCTAAATAAAATGGATGCATAGTGACCTGAAATTGATTGTGCAGAAAAAAAAAGTTGACAATAGAAATTTTTACGTGGAAACCCCGAAAGGGAAAAACCATGGTACCTAGTCCAGAAAAAGGGATCCACTAAAATCAAGAGTTACACAGTAGAGGATCCCCAAAAATAGAAGGGATCTCAAAAGTAATACTCAAGAATAAAAGTATGGATCAAATATGGAGAGCAGTAAAGATGATCGTTGAAGAAAGATGATCACCAAATGAGATTTTCTCTTGGTGTTATTGCTTCCGGTGATGTTGAGATTCCTTGCCTCTGCCTCCTTATATAGGAAAAAGAATCAGCATCAAATAATGTCTCCACATCAAAAGAGTTTCACCGTGTGGATTAATTCATGGGGTCCTGGCCCGCATTAAAAAACCCCATTAAAAGAGAAACTACATGGGCACTACATGAAGAGGAGTTACAAGGTGTGACAACCAGGAAGGAGCCCAACAAGATGCTCCCTTGACACCAATTTCATCCACCAAGGAAATCCCAAAACCTCCAAAAACACCTTTATACCAGACTGTGGTGGTGTTGAGTACAACAAGATAAGCAGAAAGAGAAGAGTAGGGCGAATGATCCAAAATGATGATCTGACGAACTTCACTACCCACAAAACCCAAACCATCCGGGTGCCTTTAGGTCAAACCAAAATGGAGTTTGGTGTGATGGTTCAGGCTATTAGTGTATAATAGAAATGGTCGAGGAACATGTACGAACAGCAACATCTAAGAAGCATAGAAGAACTCTGGAAAAGAGAACACAAATCCAAGAGAAAAAGAACCCTAAACCGATAGGAAACCCATAAAAACCAGTGACAAACCTATGCAAGAAGTAATGGAAGACGGGATGAAGCATGGTCTCCATATATGGAGAGGAATGAGGACATAAAGAAGAAAGCAGAACACTAGGGAGGAAGAAGGCTTCACCACGACGAGTATCTCATTAAGAACCATCAGTTACCTCCAGTTACCAGAGCCTTTAAAGAACAATTTTTCCAATTAATGGAGATGAATCATGTGATTTAGAATTTTATGGTGGAAATGATATACTTCTAAAGTGCCATGGAGAGATGAGGAAATATTATTAATGACTTCATCAATCTAATGAATTTATTCCTGCATGTGTCTGGGATAGTAGTGTTATCTTAGGAATCCATTATAGTGACTTTTCATCTGACTCCCCTAGCTACAAATGATGATATTTTTAGACCATAAATCTCTCAGAATCGAAATACACCTATTCCTATTTAGTTACAACATCTTAGTTTGTATCCAGTGGAATAAGTTCAGCGTCTCTACCATATTTTCATCTAAGAGACCCCTATCTACCTACAATCCCTTCAGCCTCCACTATAGATACCTCATCCTAAGCCTCTAAATTTGTTCCCTCTCCCTCTGATAAGGGAAAGTATTCTTCTCTTCTATCTACTGAGGTTGTAAAGCATTGAAAGTAGGGTTTTTTTGATATGTCTATTTCAATGACTTTTTGTATCTCAGTTTGACTGTAATTACATTCCATTTTCATAATAATGTAAATCCCTCGTTTTATTCATATTTCATATCTTCAAATTTACTATTTATTATTATTAATTTATGATAATCCAAAAAGGGAAAGAATGGTTGTGGAATTTATTTTCTTTTTCATTTATGTTATTCATTGATTCCATAAGAATTTAATTTATTCTATTCCTACCATGTTCATTAATTATGGGTATTTACTTTTTTGATTATGTTATTATGTTATACCACACCTTTGAGATTTAATTGACATTTTTTTATTTAATATCTCCAATAAAATAATAATTTATTTATATTAGGTTTTTAAATTTATGAGTAAACCCATACATTAGCTTCTTATAGTGTTAAGTAGATCTATTGAAGCCAATGTTTATTTCATATATGGTTTCTAATATTCTTTGAATTGTGATCATCAAAATGGGGGAGATTATTGGGACCCTTATTTAAATGATCACAAAATCATGTTAATTATTTTTTAATGGGATTTATGTTTTATGATATCATTTTATAAAACAAGAAAGTTTGATGAAAATTTGGTTAATTACCGAAAGCTAATGTCTCACTTCCAAAAAAGACTCAACATTGATGATGAGTCCCCACCTGAAAAGACTCACAGTTAAAGATGAGTCACCACTAGGAAAGGCTAACCATTGAAGATATGTTATCATCAGAAAAGATTCACTATTGAGATTGAGCTACCATCACATGACACACCATTGAGATGAGTCACTATTGAGATAAGTCACCATTAAGATGAGTAAATATTGAGACGAGTGACCATTCATTGGAGTCACCATTCAGAGGATTCACCATTGAGATGATTCACCATTGAGATGATTCACTTTTTAGATAAGTCACCATTGAGGTGAGTCACCATTGAGACGAGACACTATTGAAACGAGTTGTTATTGAGCTGAGTCACGACCAGATGACCTATCACCAAATGACCCATCACCAAATGACCTATCACTAGATGATCTACTGCCATCCAAACTCACTATTGATCCTGGCTATCATATTGACATGAGTAACCACCATCATAAATATTTTTTCTCTAATATGGGATATGTGAATAAAATAAATCTAATAGATATATTATTGAATTTAATGTTGATGATTATTTTGATGATTATTATTATCTATTTCATAGATCAATAAAGATATGTTAGGAGATTATATGAGGTTTTAGTAGATCTAAATGATTATTCGTAAAAGAATATTCTCCTACATACTGAAATGTATAGTGTGTTTTGTTGGAACCAAGTGTACACTGCTTGCTTAATCAAGGAGGATAATATCCTGAGATATCACATGGTGAATCTCACCAATACTCGACTATAAAAGAGTGGAAGACACAGAGCCTAAAAATCCATTCTATATCCATAGTAAATAGAAATTATGATGATCTCTTTTACTATGATTTTAAGAGAATCAGTTCAATATCCTTTCCAAGACACATCTGTGGAGTCCCACAAATCTGAATCACTTCAGACTGAGAAACATCACCATTTATATACCATTACATATTTATCTTTCTATTTAGTTTCTTCTTTACATTTGAGGAGCATATTGTTTGAATAGTTTGTCAACACACACTATCTCCTATGATGAAACTAAGAATACTTGATATTCCTTAAATATCTCATTATTTTCTTCTTACCCACATGTTTTGGAAGAGGCCCCTGTGTGTCCTGTGTTTTTTCCTTATCAGGATTATTATAGAAGAGGTCCAAATGAGACTTGGACAACTGGTTTCCTTTTGTGTATTCTCGATACAGGTTGTGTATCAAGATTATATTTATATAATTTTATTAACAGTTGGTGATTTCCAAGTAGAGGGGATCAAATCTTGGCCTAATACTAAACCCCTTGATTTAATTCTACTGTGTGTTTTTTTTCATTTCATGTAGTTAAGATAAATCTATTTTAAACTCTATAAAAACCTACTATTTTGATAGTTAATCTTAACAAGTGTTTATATAAGAATTTTATTGATCTAATTGATTTCAATAGTTAGAATAATATTCAAATTTATTTAAATGATCACTAATTAATCATTGGGGAATCCTATAAAAGATAAAAGTTATATAAAACCACTCTTTTGATTATTTGTATGAATTTGTTTTAAATTTGGGGGATTTTATTTAAACTTGTTCTAAGGAAAACCATTATTGGGAACCCAATTAACCCCCTATTGAGTTACTCACTCCACCTTACAATAAAAATATCATGAAAAACTTTCTTGCATCCATGAATTTCATTCAATGAACCTTTCGTTTTTATCCCATGAAAAGGAAAAAGATGAAAAGTAAGAACAAATGCTCAAAAAGGGTTATATATAGTAGAAGTTACCATGAGTAAATAATTCATAAACAACATGGAAGAGTGGATAATTAAAACACATTTCTTACAATCAACAACTTGATCATGAAATAAATTTGTGGATAATATCAACTAAACTGTTACTTGGATAATAATTATTTAATTCTCAATGAATAAAATTCGGAATGTTAAAAATTCATGATATTACTATCAACGACTCAAACAATACATCAGGAATATTATAGTTAAAGCCCTAGCCAATATATTTTCAGTGTATAGGTAGGTAAATTTTTTTAACCAAACTAATATGGCCACATTATTCATCTCATGAGACTTATTGATGCATCGAGGGGATAACTATAACCTAGCCCCACTCACCACTTACATATGTCTAATTAATTACACATATCTCAAATCAAAAATATAGTATAAAATCAATATTACTTATTTAGTAATAAATATTTATATTGAATCAAGAATAAAAGACATCAATATTTCCTCAAAAAATAAAATAACTTTCTTAATAATACTACTTCAACTGATACTATATATAGAAATGGTATATGGGAAAGACCCAATAAAAGTTTTTTAATTGATATTGTATAAATCCATGATACAAAAAATATGCACATGGAAGATAAAATAATACCCAATGAAATGATGGAGAGTAATGTGGAATCTGATCTAGATAAATTTAATGACTACGAAACCATAAATAAATAAATGATGAAATAATTCCATCAACTCATCAAAAATAAATATTTTTTTAGTAAAACCAAACCTTTTAGAAATATAAATTAAAATTTAAGAGAAAAAAATAAAAAAACATCCTTGAATATTTTCATAGGAACAAATTTATATATCACCTTAATAATTCTTTTCATTCCTTTAAACAAATAAAAATATTTTCATTTAAAGTAAAAATTCCTAAAATTTCATTATATTTTAAGAAACAAAGAAAGTTATAGAGTAAAATAAGTTGAGAATAATGTTTATGGAGGTGGGAAAAACTATTCCTGCTGTATACATTAAAGAAGATATTCCTTTCACACATTTGTAAAGTAAGTAAAAAATACCCTTGTTGGAACATCCTAAAATGATTTCTTTTTAAAAATTCAAAATAAAGTGAAATGTATTTTATATTTAACATATTAAATAATTTAATTAAATGGAATGTCATTGGTAAAATAAATTATAAATATGATCATAGAGGAAAACATTATCAACTAAAAAGAATAGATAAGGTCGGTATCACATAAATGTAATTTGTTGAATCTTGAACCAAAAAGAGAATAAATGGAAAATAAAAAAATTAAAATTCAAACCTAACTATAGTATAAGAAAATTTATTGGGTTTATGTTAGTCTGGTCATACATTTACTTCCTATGTAAAAATGACTATAAAAAATCTCGAAATAAAAACACACTATAACATAAATTCATTAGGACTTTAACAACTTTTGAATAAAAACCCATTTAAAAGATGAAACATGAAATGAAACATTAAATACCATTAATAAAAATGTATTAATTCTATAATTTGTTAAAGGGGAACTATATATACTATAAAAACTAAAAAAAGGCATAATATAAGAAATGTATCAATATAGTGAATTGAGATGAAAACTTCATTACCTCAAGCCCAACATGCTTAATATGTGATATTAACCTCATTCATAATAAATATATATTTATTATAAATGAATACCAAACATATTAATATTTATTATACCATATATGATTCCCTTATAACATTCCATAACCTATTAAATAATAATTCTTTATTAAAACCATCATCCAAGATTTTGAATGTTCAATTTTTCATGCATGTATTGGTTCAATAGTTTGGGTCCCTGAATCCTAGTCAAGATATAATCATCTCCATAATATTATTCAATGTAAAATATCAAATGTATTCATTATATATGTTTTTATAACTATCCGCAAAAGGAATTAATAGAACAAATTAAATCCACCGTTCGTGGAGATGGTAGTCTGTACTAAGAAGTGAATGTTGTTTTCATTTTGTAATAAAATGAATAAAATAAAGGAAAATAATATATTATCCGTATATAATTATATTTATATCATAAATATCATATATATTCATCATTATATATATTCATGAAATGCAGTGATGAAAAATGAAACACATCGCTTCGTGGAGATGGTTGTCCGTACATATTCACAAGCAATTATTTCATTTTCCATTTGATGGAAGAGTAATAAGGAATATTATATATCATAATTATTTAAGAATAATTATATAATAAATAAAATAAATTAATATTATATCCATCATTATAACCAACCATTAAATTTTTTGGTGGAAATTGAAATACATCGCTTTGTAAAGATGGTAGTTCGTACGTACGCACGAACAATGCTTTCATTTCCTATTAGATAGAAAAATAAATCAATAAGGATTATTCCACCAATATAATAAAATTTAATTATATGGAAGATAATAATGGTATTATAACATCATGGTTAGGATATAATTCAATGATTTATAAGAAGAAATAAAATGGAATAACACTGTTAAGAGTTATATATCTTCTTTCAAAACCTGCCTTTGGTTTAAACCATAACCCTTTTTAAGATAGTCTTAGGGAAGAAAATAATATCTAGTAAGTAAAGAAGGTTGATAATATGGTATTTTTAATGAGATTATATGGGCTAAAAAGATCATGAATTTGATGTAAATGATAAGATCTGGTTCACTTTTATAGGTGAGGTGGGTGGAAATCCAGTCAATATATGAAATATTAATATATAATATGTGTATGAGTATTGTAAAATCACTAAAAAGTGTCATATATTAGACTATTATGAATATATGGTTTGAAAAAAATCAAAAAATAAAATTTATACATGTTTATTTGACATTTTAAAATATATATTTTGGTTTAATCCCCCATTAACCTTATTTAACCATAACCACAGTTACGAGTTTTTCAAACATTAAGGGTCCTAAAAGTAATTTTAAAAATGAAAAGTGGAACATAAATGGATAATTTATGTTTGTTTAGATATTTTTTATCCATAGGTTTTATTATAGTATTTTTATAGTTTAATTATTTGAAAATAATGATAAACATTAAATATCATTTAAGGTCATTTTCAGGACTATTCACGATTTTTTAGAGTTATCAAGATAATCATGAGAATAAAACATAAATACATTAATCACTTATAACCCTTTATAATTACCAATGAAATTATTCTATCACCATAATTTATCCAAAAAATATTACTTTTAATGTTTTTAAAATCATTTAATTTATTTTCTACTACTTTTCATAAGCACTGCATTGGTGTTACATAAGCATTCTAGCTACATAAACCATAAAAAATTTAAAAAAATTATTTTCAAAAAAAATAATTTATCAATATTCAATATATTTATTAATAACCCTTAATAAATTATTCCTTCCTCAAAGAAAACATATTAGATATATCAGATGAATGAGAGTGACATTTTGTATTTATTCTTCATGTAAAGTAATATAAATGTCATTATAAAAGTAAAATGAAACCAAAATGGAATATATTAGAATATAGGATATTGATGGAATAAATAAACCTGTACTATAAAATATCATCAATTTTTGGAGTGATTATGAAGAAATAACCCATAGTTTATCTGGGTTTAACCTATTTTAACATTTATTGCAATGGTAACTTTTACAATGCTTACTAATCATTATGAAAAACAATTAAATTGACATATTTAAAAATTTTGAAAATTCAAATTCAAAATCTGAAATCTATTTTTTATGATTGAATTATTTTAATTTTGAGAAATTAATTTTAAAACCAGTAACTAGAAACACATCAAAAACATTAACCCCCCCCCCCTTTTAAATATAAAAACAATTTTACACCAAAATGATGTATAATATTCATTCACAAGGATATAATTGGATTATGCTTAATCAAATGAGACTTATTTTACTTTTGAACCTGTTTAAAGTAGAATGTAACATTGAAATTAAAGACAATAAATCACCGTTTTTTCTAAAATCGTTATTTTTCATTATTCAAAATAAGATAAATATCTTTAACAAATAAAAAAAATTATCTATAAAATTTTTTGGACAAGTTTATTTTAGAAATGGTGTGATGTTTTATAAAAAAATTTATAAAATCAACAAAAAATAAATATTATTATTCATTTACAAAATGCCTAAAAAAAGTTTTTAGGTGAAATTTATTTTTAAAATATAAAATTATTTTATTCTTATTTTTTAAGTAGTAACAAAAATTTGAAAAATATTAACTTTACTAATTAAATTAATTATTTTAAATAAGGAAAAATTATCTTAAAGGTATTTTATAATTTAATTATTCTTATTCAGACATGTCAATCCAGCGGTTAGGTTATAAGTGACAAATTTATGTAATATTATTTGGTGGTTTGTTTAAGCATGGTGTTGTATGTGGGGAACATTATCAAATATAGTTTTCTTTTAAAGGAATTTATAAATTAAAAGCTAATGGTATTTGAATTAAGTCAGATGATGAGAAGATATTCATACGATAAACTTTGATGATGAATTTTATTGACCAGGAAGCCTTATGATGATGTTTAAAGATTAAAGGAAATTCATGTGATCAAAAAATAGTTTAGAGATAGAGTCGAATGAATAGAAACATAATTTATAAAGACTTATGGTCACAATAAAAGTCCTATTTTATACAACAGATGTTAAATCTTTGGATGGATACTTATGATTAAACTAAAGTCATATGATATGAATGTTGTCTTATGATCAAGGTGATGATTTATGATCAAGATGAAGTCATATAATTAGAGGAAAAATCAAGAAATAAGGGAGAACTCATATGATCAGAGACAAATTCATATGATTAAAATAATGTAGTTTTCTAAAGACTTACCTAGAGACATAAGTCATATAAATTCTAAAGACTTATGAAATGAAGTCCTTTGAAGTTGAAGTACTGTGATGCTTAGTAGTTTTTTATATGCAGTTACATTTACATGGAATATATTATCATTGAGTTTTGTTTCAAGAAAATTACACTCATTGTTTGGTTTTATCAAAATTTATGATAATTGAATAAGGAAAAACGGAGTGATTTAAAATTTCTATTTCCAAGAAATTATATAGTTACACTGGAGATCATAATAGTTCTCAATGGTTATCTATATTTTTAAATTCTTTGAAATATAAGATCAAATTATTTATAGAGGATTAATTTTCTATGTAATCCATATTTATTATCAAATATTTAAAATAAATTGCGGAGTATGAATTAAAAAGGAAGAAGAGTTGCTAAGAAAAAAAATGTATTCATGCTCGATTTTTCGTGCTCTTTCTTTCTATGTGACTATAAAAAGAAAAATTGATATTTTTGTTACTATTACTATAAATATTCAATATTATCTTAGATAGTTGAAGAACATTTAAGAGATATTATTTAAATATATAATTTTTTTCTTTGAATTTCGTCATCTACTATTAGGCCCACATTCCAATAATCAGTGGAATTTTCTATCTCTTCTACATATCTTTCCTTGTAAAAGTATATAGTACTTTTAATAACTATAGTAAATTCTATAGATATATATTTTAAAGGTAGATCCTAGTTTAAATATCATAGAATTTTTCAGCATTTTAAAATCTACTTTTAATCAACTAAGAATCCCTGAATAAAAGTTGTGGATTTGTTAAAATAACCAATATCAAAATAGAGTGTTGGTAGAGTGGAATATGGTATATTCATGCACTGAACCACTATAAAAATCATCCATATCCTACCCATTATTTCCATTTTTTTTTCTAATTCATTATTCTGAGATAATAAATACAAATATATTTGAATCAATAATAAGAGGTTTTTTGGGGGAAAAACCAATTGAGGACTCAATTCCCACCCCCTCGATTAACTATGCAACTCCTAATAAGAAAATTATTGTTATCAGAGTGGTGACTTCTGAGTTATCAAATTTTATGAGTTGAATTCTTAAGATCTATCTTGTTTTTAAAAGGGTTAATTCCAAAAATGGAATATTTATTATAAGAGAACCTCGATTGAATAGAGAAACGATGGGTTTTAAAAATTTAAGATGATCATATACTTGAAATAGCTTGGTATGAGAGTGTACATAAATGTTTAAATGCGTTATAAAATTCCCAAAGGCAAAAATGAAACATGGGATGCTATTAAAGATGTTGAATATAACATGAAATCCAAATATATGAATTCTGTTATATGTGGATTAAGTCTATATGAATTTAATTGAGTTTTGTAGTGTGATGCATGTTATGAAACGTCAGAAACCATTGTTTTATCTTTTCAAGGGATAGATTATGTTAGATAACTTATATACATCACTACTTATTAACATTTTATAAATTAAAAATTGTTAATGGAGAAAGCATCACTCAAATTAATCGAAGATTAAATTGGAATGTAAAAAAAGTTTTTATCTTGGGTACTCCAATTATAGAATCACATCATATTTTGAATATTATTGGTGTCTTACAATCTAAATGGAGTGGAACTTCATTTGAAATAAGATAATAAACTCTTGTCATAGATCTGATGATTAAGTAATTTATTGTAACTATTATGATATATGAGAAAGAAATAAAAGCAGAAATAAAATATAAAAAATTATTTAAAAATGATTATTCTTCTTTGAAAGTTTATCCTTTTAAGGATGAGAAGAGAGAAAAAGAAAAATTATTATCTGGCTTATCTGATGAAGAAGACTCATGTTTCTAAGATTCAAATAATGAACCTTCTTAGATTGCAAGGTAGTTAAAAAAGTTCTATAATAAGAGAAAGAGATTCAAAACAATATTTAATTTGTATATTATTTTTGAAGTAAATTAAAAATAAGTTAGATTTTATAAAGAAAATAAATTAAGAGATGACGAACATGAATTTCTTTAGTTAGAGGATTGGATGAAATCTGGGGAAATGTTTTATTGAAAATACAATTATAATTTGAGACTTTGTAAACTTCTACTCACTCAAAATGGTATATGGATATATTTTGATCAACTAATATGATTTTAGAATTTGTAAACTTCTACTCACTCAAAAACGTTGATGGTTGCTTTGACACTTTTGGTGATAATGATAATGGAAATAAACATTGGAGTTGGTTTTTTTTGGAGATCTTGATTGAGTGGTTAAAAAAAATTCTTTATGTTGAATTCCTAAAACGTAACCTAATAAGTATTTTTCAACATTATAATGATGTATTTTTAGTTGATTTTTCCAACAATACAAGTTTTGTCTTCAGAGATAAGTTTCTAAAGATTAAATGGACTAAAACTAAAAAATATTACAATTCAGATATTATTTTTGTGAACCTAACTTAAACTATTTTAATGATGAAATGTATAAATATTGGATTTATTATAGGATCATTTGACATTGGGACATTTATTATTTGAGTAAAGCGTCAAAAAAATATGATTTATGTTTTACCTTAATTATATTGGAAAAAAATGTGATGAATTCCAAATAGAAGAGAAACACAAATCATCTTTCAATCCAATTAAATAGGTTACTACTAATAGACTATTAGTGTCACGACCCATCCTCGTGGCTAGTGCAGTGACTACCCCAAGACCGCCTTCCATATGCCAGGGGCTGGCGACTAGCACCAAAGGTGTAAATCACATTAAAAAGGGATTGCATTGCCTTTATGATAGTAAACGAACACAACAGAGTATGCAAGATGTTGTAAGCACAAAGTAATACTAAATACAAAGTAAGTGTTGAAAGGTAAATGGCCCAGAATACAAACCCAACTGAAAGTTACAGTAAAACTGAAAGTAAAACAGCAACCACTAAGTTGTCCTCTCGGAATCCCACCAGGAGGGTGGGTACAGATGATCTCCTCAGCACCTCGGGTCCGTCCGTCTGCTCAGTGTACGTCTCACTAAGTACTCCACCTCTGGGTACTGTCCATCTCTAAAGCCTCTACCAAGATCAACGATGTCTTTCGTCTACAACCAACACAACATAGTGCGGGCATAGCCCGTGCAGAGGTGAGTATAACAATACTCAGTAGGGACCCCAAGACCCCCGAAGGTCTCCCAGAATCTACAAAGGATAAACCACAAAAGGAAATATACAATCACGAAGTATCAACCAACTCTACTTAGGTATATTCCCATACATATACCTAAGTCATCAATCCCAGTTCGGCTCCAAATCTCGAGCCCATGCACAACCCAGTCCACACAAGAACGAAGTCAATCACACTGATGGTAATGATTGAAAGTCAAGACTCAACTCACACAGGTATAAATCTTTCATAAAGTGATAAAGATGATCAGATGTAGTCACTGATTCATCTAAGCTGGCGAACCAACGTAGGATACTAGTCCAGCTAAGATGTCGGACCCACGTAGGATACTAGACCAGCTACTCTGTCAGAACCATGTAGGATACTAGAACAGAAGTAAAACCGCCGGACCCACATATGATTCAAGTATGGTAGTCATCACTGTCAAACCCACGGAGGATTCCAGTACATTTTTCATCGTCGTTGAACCCACGGAGGATTCTTGTACATTTTCCATTCTCGTCGAACCCAAAGAGGATTCCAGTACAGTAGTCATTGCAGTCGCAGCCAGCTCTAGGTTTCCCACACACATCACGCTCGATTCCGAGAGGGTCCACACCTCGAGCCAAGGTGGTCGATACATCAACTTTCATGATGTCCAGAGTTGATGTATCCCGAAGTTCCGTCTCGTTAAGAGGAACCCAACGTGACAGACGGTGCATCAATCGGACACCCGATCTGAGAGTTTTTAGCATTTTTGCTCCAGGGGCCCGGTTGGAAATATGCTCATTCCAAACCTGGCCATTATCCAAAGTTATCCAAATCTCACATAGAGTATCACAAAAGGACGACCACATCACGAGGGTCCCAGTGCCACATACGACGCGTTGTCCGGACACACGGTCTTCAAGTTATTCACCTTTAAGTGAAAATGGGCCCGACCTATTAAGCCCAGTGGGCTGGCGGGTCGGGTCAACACAGTTTTGGTGGGTCCGGCCCGGTGAAGGGGCGTAACGGCATGGTAGGGCGCGGCCCTGCCCGGTGCGGCGCGGCGCGACCAGCTGTGGCGCAACCGGCTGGCCGAGTTGCTCGACCCGAAGGGGGCCGTGCGGTCCGAGGCGGGGGGCGCGGCCCCCCGCTGCATGAACCGGTGGCGCCAAGTGGGGCCGCCCTCCCTAACCGGCTGGCCAAAGAAGGCTGGCCTTCTTGGTACAAGCGGCCCGCTCGGGCAGGCCACGGTCTCTCAAGCGCGGCACCCTCCTGGCACTGCAGTTATGCTCAGCCCGACTGGCCGCCTGCCAGCCAGTTCGCCCACCAAGCGGCCCACAAGATGGGAGCCACGGTCTTCCGCAGCATGGTGCCCCTTATGGCGTCACGGTCCTCCTTCGGCCCGACCAACATTTAGCCGGCCGGTTCTTCGTCGGCCGAACGGCCCGCGGTTGCGGGCTTCGGTTCTTCCGCACGCAGCCGGCGCACGACCGCCACTTCCGTTCGTCGCCACATTCCTATTCTGATCTCCATCACAATCAAAAGAAACTACGGAGGGTTGTTGGGGCATGTGTGTTCAACCTGTGCCCTCAACGTTTGGTGGTAGTAGTTGGCCGAAAATAAACAATGATTTCCAAGGAAGAACGGGGTACGAGATAATCACTTCAAAATGAACAAACCCCTACTTGAGATAAGGTTTTAGGTTTTTCAGCGTCAAGGAAGTCGTCGTCATGGGGAGACCACGTCAACTCGTTGACCTTGGGGAAGAAGGGCCGAAGATGGCGCGTCTTCCGTGTTCCTCGCGGGTGGCTCCTTCTCCTTTGGTTTGGCCACAGATCGAAGGCAAAGTTTGACATTCCTCGGCGGTTCTTCGTTGGAAGGATGGTGTTCTCCTTTTAGAGAAGAACAACCTTTTCTATTTCTCCAAAGCTCTCTCACTAATCCTCTCAACACAATGAATGCCCCAAAAATAAAATAATAGCTAATATATTATTTTTATTCACACATGTTATTCAAAATTTAAACTACTTAATTAATTAATTGAAGAGGTGGAACTCATTAATTAAAATTTGTTGGCAAACATTTAGGAGAGGGAGTGGGAGGTGAAGAGATCTCTTAATTAAGGGGTGTTGTCAAAGAATAAATAAAGGTGAGTTAAATGGGGGTTAAAGGGAGGTAATGGGGAGATGAATGGTTGGGGCTCGTGTTGGCCCAACCTAACAAATATCCACACATGGAAAGTTATGTGTGTGTGGGCCCCACCAATAACTTCCCCATGTAGGATTAAACTACCAAGATAAATAAATGTTTTCTCAACAAATTTTATTTAACTTTTTTATTAAACCCCAAAAATTATCATTCAACCCATATAAAACGAAACTACTGTAAAGGTCCCCTTAAGGAATCACTGGTGCTGCGAGTTCATCGGTGCCCTAATATTTCAATATCGATCACTGGTTCAAAAGATAGAAAAACCTGCACGTATGTTTAGTGAACTTACCCGAACAAAACTTCAGAAATTGATTCTGGGCACACTGGGCCTCAGAATCAAGTGCCTTCAGAATCCACAGAATCGTAAAATTACAAATAATTAAGAAAAAAAATTTCCTTGAAAATTTCGGGACAATACATTTCTCTCACCTCAGGTATTTACGTCCCCATAAAGCGACAACACACACTCAGAAAACAAATGGGGATACTGAGCTCACATCTGTGCCTCCCACTCCCAAGTGCTCTCATGGAGGTTCCCATACTGCCAGCGAATACTCACCTGGGGAATCGACCATCCACGTAGGACCCTCTCCTGTCGATCCTCAATCTCTACTAGGACCTCCGTAAACGTCAGCCCGTCATCGATGTCCATCTCCCTGTGATCGATGATGTGGGTCGGGTCGTGCATGTATCTCCTCAGCTGAGATACGTGGAAGATGTCATCCACCCGGTGCAACTGAGGTGGAAGGGCCAGTAGGTAAGCCACCTCTCCTACTCTTCTGAGGACTTGGAATGGTCCGATGAAACGTAGAGGTTACTTACCGCCCCGACCAAATCTCCATAGACCCTATCAAGGTGAGACCCATAAGAAGATGTGGTCGCCATCCTAAAACTCCAGTGGTCTCCACCTCCTATCAGTATAGGAATTCTATATGTTCTGTGCAATCTTCATCCGATCCTAGATGATCTTCATCTTTTCCGTCGTAGCCTGAACCATCTCTGGTCCTACAAGTGCTGACTCCCCAGAGTCAGTCTAGCACAGAGGTGATCTGTAAGGTCGGCCGTAGAGTGCCTTTTATGGTGCAATCCCGATGGTGTAGTGGTGACTATTTTTGTACGAAAACTCCACCAAGGGTAGGTGATTCTCGCAGCTACGACCAATGTCAAGGACACATGCACGGAGCACGTCCTCGAGTGTCTGTATGGTCCTCTCAGTTAGTCAGTCTCTCTGAGGATGGAAGGCGGTGCTCAGACGTAGCTGCATCCCAAAAGCCTCCAGTAACCCCTTCCATAGCTGGGAAGTGAAATGAGCATCTCGATCGAAAACAATAGATGATGGCACACCATGAAGCCGTACGATCTCCAGAATATAGAGGCATCCAAAGATCTCTACTAAGCCCAACTCATTGATCGGTAGGAAGTGGGCTGACTTGGTGAGTTGGTCAACGATCACTTAGATAGAGTCGTGACCTCTGGATGTACATGGAAGCTCCGTCACAAAATCCATGGATATCCCTTCCCACATACACTTTGGGACCTCTAAGGGTTGTACCAAGCCTGTTGGTACCTGGTTCTCTGCCTTCACTTGCTGAAAAGTGAGGCATCGTGAAACAAACTATACTACAACCTTCTTCATACCCAGCCACCAGTGCTGTCATTTGAGGTCCTGATACATCTTCTCCACTTCTGGATATTCCGCTAGATGGGAAGTGTAGAACTACCTAAGAACCTCCTCTTGTAGTGCAATTTATACCATAGTACGTCCCCTAAAGAGGATGGCGTGCTCCCTCATTCAGAAAATCCATCAGGCGCCTACCGTGAGGATATCTGAGCACATCATGTATCATAGTCATCATCCCCTCTATGTGCCTCTCTAACTCGCTAAAGGAGTGGAGGGATGACTGTGAGTGACTGTAGAAAGGCTTCTCCATCTCTATCCACAAAGGATATCTGCAACGCGGCTAGTTGATCTGTCACCTCTCCTAGTAGCGAAATGCCCGATCTCCTGCTGAGAGCATCAACTACAATGTCTTCCTTCCCAGGAATATAGACTATCTCAAAGTCATAGTCCTGGAGGAACATGAGCCATCGCCGCTCTCTCAGGTTCAGGTCCTTCTACTAGAAGATGTACCTGAGACTCTGGTGGTCAAAGTAGACTGTAAAGAATTCTCCCATCAGATAGTGTCACCACATATTCAAGGTGAAGACCACTGCTACTAACTACAGGTCATGGGTAGCATAGTTATGCTCGTCATTCCTCAACTACCATGAACCATATGCGATCTCCTCTTAATCCTGAATCTAGAAACACCCAAGTCCGGTCCCTGATGCATCGCAGTAAACTACATACCCTACGCCCTCCTTCGATAGCCTCAAGATGTGCACACTGGTCAATCTTTGTCTCAGCTCCTGAAAGCACTGCTGACATCTATCTGACCACACAATGGGTTTCCCCTTCTTATTCAAAGATAAAAGTGGTGCTGTAACTCTGGAGAAGTCTGGCACAAATCACTGATAGTACCCAGCCAGACCAAGGAAACTCTGCTCCTCTGTTACGCTCCTGGGTGGCTCCCAAGCAAGTACTGCATCGATCATCACTGGATCCACTGCTACTCCCACCTCTGAGATGATGTGTCCCAAGAAGTTTACCTCTCATATCCATAACTGGAACTTCGAGAGCTTATAATAAAGGTGGTTCTCTCGGAGTGTATCCAGTAAACCCTGCAAGTGGTAGGCATGCTCCTCCTCAGTAGTCGAGTAAATCACTATGTCATCAATGAAGACTACGAAAAAACGATCGTGTTAAGGATGGAAGATCATGTTTATGAGAATCAAGAAAACTACTGGTGTATTGGTTACGCCGAAATGCATAACCAAGAACCCGTAGAGGTTATACCGACACCTAAAGGCCATCTTCTTCACATCCTCATCTCGAACTCTGGGATGATGATAGCCTGACCTAAGGTCTATCTTCGAGAACCAACGTGCTCCCTTGAGCTGACCAAAGAGGTCATCAATCCTCGAGAGAGGATAATTATTCTTCATGGTCACCTGATTCAGGCGACGGTAGTCGACACACAGTCGTAATCTCCCTTCCTCCTTCTCGATGAACAGAATCGTTGCAGCCCAGGGTGAAACACTGGGTCGGATGAATCCCTTTCCCTGTAAGTCCTCCAGTTGTACCCATAGCTCACGAAGCTCAGAAATAGCTATATGATATTCTAGAGTAGTTATTGGTGATGTCCTAGGGTACTGGTCTATGTAGAAGTCTACCTCTCTGTGAGGAGGTAGTACTGGTACGTCGTCAGGAAAAACGTCCGCATACGGATCCACCACAACATGATAACTCGGACTCCGCATATCAACCCCTCCAAGGATGATACTAGGAAACTGATGTGTGATTGGATACCCTCTCCTCTATGTAAGTCCATCCTGCACTTCTAAGGCTCCCTTCTCACCGGTGAAGGTGAACCGTCTCCCATCCATGCGGATACACCACACCTTGCGCCTAATGCAGTCAATATGAGCATGGACTGTAGACAACCACTTCATACCCAAGATGATGTCATAAGGCCTTGACGTCGCTATAAGAAGAACCCAGCTGGAGATCTCACCTCCTAGAGTAAGCTTACACGGCCAGCACCAGTGTGTCATCGTCGAGTATGCTCCCGTAGGAGTCTCTAGCCGTAAGGATCGAGCCAACGACTCCGTCAGAATCTCCGAGCTCCGAAAAAGGGAAACAACAATAAAATAATGACTCACACCTGTGTTTATAAGTACTGCAGAAAGGGTGGAGTAGAAATAAATATTACCTCGAATCATATCTGGTGCGCTGTGGTTGTAGGCCTCGACTACATGGAGGTGAGCCTGCCTCTGTCCGCCAGCTCCCTGTGGTCGGGGTGGACCTCTTAGTGGTGGTGTTGGTAGATGATGAGAGAGATCATCGAGGCCCTGATCTCATGTATAAGTCCCTACTCAAAGGTCTGGGACCTAAAGAATGGGTGTCATACCATGTCCGTGGAGTAGCGTGAGAGGTCAGTAAACCTCACTAAGTGTTGAGCTACTGTCATGCTGCCCTACCTCAGATGAAGTAACTCCTGCATTCGAACCGCATGAAGGGTGGCGGGAACAAACTCTGAGCATAAGAGACTCTCGAAGTCTTCCCAAAGAAGAGATGCCTCGTCGTTCAACTGGAGCATCAAGATCCACCATCTACCTGCTGCTGCGTTCAGGAGACTTATGGTAAGGATCACTATAAGGTTGGATGGTGTCCCTACCAATCTGAAAACCCTAACGACAGCCTCCATCCAATCCTCAACTGCCTGAGGGTCTGTCTCTCCATGGAACCTGGGCGGCCTCTGTCGCTGAAACTCATGCAACACACTCAGACGGCATGCACTCTCTGCTAATGGGGCTGGTAGTATCGGTGGCACAATGGGTAGTGGCACAACTGGTTCCTCCATTGTAATGGGGCCCTGCACCAAGGCCTCCTCACTCGGTGGGCTGCCATCTCATAAGCACAATGTTATACTGAATACAAAGTATGTGCAGAATGGTAAATTGGCCAGAATACAAACCCAACTAAAAGGCACATTACAACTGAAAGTAAAACATCAACCACTAAGTCGTCCTCCGGGAATCCCACCTGAAGGGTGGGTACATACGATCTACTCAACACCTCGGGTCTGTCCGTCCCCTCCGTGTACGTCTCACTAAGTGCTCCACCTCCGGGTACCATCCAGCTCCCAAGCCTCTACCGCGATCAGCATTGTCTATCGTCTGCACCCAACACAATGTAGTGCAGGCATAGCCCGGGCAGATGTGGGTATAACAATCCTTAGTAGGGACCCCGAGACCCCCGAAGGTCTCCCAAAATCCACGAAGGATAAACCAAAAAAGGAAAGATACAATCAAGAAGTATCAACCAACTCTACATAGGTATATGCACATATATATACCTATGTCATCAATCCCAGTTCGAATCCAACTCTCGAGCTCAAGCACAACCCAATCCACACAAGAAAGAAGTCAATCACACCGATGGTAATGATTGAATGTCAAGAATCAGCTCACACAGGTATACATCTTTCATAAAGTGATAAAGATGATCAGATGTAGTCACTGATTCATCTAAGCTGGTGGACCCACATATGATACTAGTCCAGCTAAGCTGTCGGATCCACTTAGGATATTAGACCAACTGCTATGTCGGACCCACGTAGGATACTAGAACAGAAGTAAAACTGTCAGACCCACAGTGGATTCAAGTACGGTAGTCATCTCTATCGAACCCATAGAGTATTCCAGTATAGTTGTCGTTGTCCTCGAACCAATGGAGGATTACAGTACATTTTACATCATCCTCGAACCCACGGAGGATTCCAGTACGATAGTCATTGTAGTCGCAACCAACTCTAGGGTTCCTGCACACAACATGCTTGATTCTGGGAGGGTCTGATCCTTGAGCCAAGGGGGTCGATAAATCAACTGTCACAATGTCTAGAGTTTATGTATCCTGAAGTTCCGTCTCATCGAGAGGAACCCGACGCGACAGAAGACGCGTCAATCGGATGCCCGGTCTGAGAGTTATTAGCATTTTTTGCTTCAGGGGCTCGGTTGGAAATACAGTCATTCCAAACACAGCCATTTTCTAAAGTTATCCAAAACTCACTTAGAGTACTGAAAAAGGACCGCCACATCACGAGTGTCCCAGTGTCACAGACGGTGCGTCGTTCAGACGTGCGGTCTTCATGTTATTCACCTTTAAGTGAAAACGGGCCCAGCCCATAAGCCTAGTGGGATGGTGGGTCGGGTCAACCCGGTTTTGGTGGGTTCGGCCTGGCCTGAGGGGGTGTGGCCCGGACCAGTGCGGCGTGGCCCAGCACGACGCAACCTGGTGTGGCCCAACACGGCGCGGCGTGGCACGACCCAGCACAACGTGACGTGGCGCGACCAGGCCCAACGTGGCCCAGCTCGGCCCGGCGTGGCGCGGCCCGGCCCAGCAGGGCACAACCCAGCCGATTGTGGCTTGGACTGAAACGGGCCGAGAAGTCCGAGGCGGGGGGCGCGACCCCCTGGCTGCCCGAACCGGTGGCACCAAGCGGTGCTGCCATCCCTAACCGGCCCGCCAAAGCTGGCCGACCTTCTTGGTGCAAGCAGCCTACTCGGGCTGGCTGTAGTCTCTCCAGCAAGGTGACCTCCTGGCACCGCGGTTTTGCTCATCCCGACCAGCCGCCTTCTGGCCAGTTCACCCACCGAGCGGCCCGCAGAATGCGGGTTGCAGTCTTCCACAGCGCGGTGCCCCTCATGGCACCACAGTCCTCCTTCGGCCCGGATGACTTTTAGCCAGCCTGTTCTACGTCGGCAGAGTGGCCAGCGGATTTGGGTCGCGGTTCTTCTGCATGTGGCCAGTGCATGACCACTGCTTCTGTTCATCGCTACCTTCCTATCATGATCTCCATCGCAATCAAAAGAGACTACGTAGGGTCTCCAGGCCGTGTGTGTTCATCCTGTGCCCTCCGCGTTAGGTGGTAACAGTTGGCCAAAAATAAACAATCATTTCCAATGAAGAATGGGGTACGAGATAATCACTTTAAAATGAAAAATCCCCTACTTAAGATAAGGTTTGCGGTAGTCCAGCGTCGCGGAAGATGACATCGTGCAGAGACGGCGTCAAATCGTTGACGTCAGGGAAGAAGGGCCGAAGATGACATGTCATCTTCATTCCTCGCGGGTTGATCCTTCTCCTTTGGTTTGTCCACAGATCGAAGGTGAAGATTGACATTCCTTGGAGGTTCATCATTAGAAGGATGGTGTTCTTCGTTGAGAGAAGAACACCCTTCTATATTTCTCGAAATCTCTCTCACTAATCCTTTAAACACAACAAATTCCCAAAATATAAAATAATAGCTAAGCTATTATTTTTATTCACACATGTAATTTAAAAGTCAAACAACTTAATTAATTAATTGAAGAGGGTGACCTCATTAATTAAAATGCATTGGAAAACATTTAAGAGAGGGAGAAGGAGGTGAAAAGATCTCTTAATTAAGGGGAGTTGTCAAAGAATAAATGAAGGTGAGTTAAATGGGGGTTAAAGGGAGGTTTTGGGGATATGAAAAGTTGGGGCTCGTGTGGGCCCCACCTAATAAATATCCACACATGGGAAGTTATGTGCGTGTGGGCCCCACCAATAACTTCCCCACGTAGGATTAAACTACCACGATAAATAAAATTGTTCTCAACAAATTTTATTTAACTTTTTCATTAAACCCCAAAAATTTACTTTCAACCAGCATAAAACACAACTACAGTAAAGGTCCCCTTAAACAATTACCAGTGCTGCGAGTTCATTGGTTCCCTCAGATTTCAATACCGAGCACCGGTTCAAAAGATAGAAAAACCCTCACGTACGTTTTCTGAACGTACCCGAACAAAACATCGGAAATTGTTTCCGGGCACACCGGGCCTCAGAATCAAGTGCCGTTAGAAGCCACAGACTTGTAAAATTCTAAGGAATTAAGAAAAAATTATTCCTTGAAATTCCATGTTTTAAAATTAGACTTATTCACATGGATTTGATTAGATCTTCTTGAACTACCAGTTTAGGGTGAAATCTTTTATTCTTGTATTAGTTGATGATTTTTTTAGATTTACATGGGTTTAATTTTTGAGGAACAAGAGTGAAGCCTAATAAATGATTATAAATTTATATAAGTTGGTAAAAAATAAAAAAGCTTCTAAAAATATTTCATTGAGAAGTGGCCACGGGGGAGTGTTTTAGAATTATAAATTCAGTTAAATTTTATAAAAACATGGCATTAATCATGGATTCTCTTCCTCTAGTACATATCCTCAAAATTGTGTTGTATAATTGAATAATAAGACCTTTTAATGGATTTCATGAACAAGGTTATATGAATATAGAAGGCTTGTTAATTCTGGGGAAAATTTTTTTAAGACACTTTCTATGTTATAAACAAAGTTCTTATAATACTATTTTATGAAAACACTATATGAGCTATGGAATAATAGAAAACCAAAGGTTGGAAACTTTAATGTTTTGTGATGTAAAGGATATATCTTTAACACCAAGGATTATTTTGGTGTGTTCAATCCATGGGCTGATTTTTTTTTACTTAGGTATTATACTACTTAAAAATACTATAAAGTATTCAACATAAATTCCATGACAGTAAAATAATCTACTCATGTAATATTTGATGATTGTGACCCATTTAATCATAAGAAAATTTATCTTAACAATATTACTAATTATTTTGAATATGTGAGACTTTGTCCTACTTTTTTATGATAAAAGGGTTGATAATATGTAACTTAATAAAAAAAAAATCCATTCATGAAAGGTTTGAATATGAATAACTTTAAAGTGTACTTCTTAGATATCCTAGACCCTTGAAAACCCATCCTTTAGAGATTATGGTCGGAATCCTAGATTAAAGAGTTGTGAATAGAATAAGTACTTGAAATATAGCTGAGTTTTCTAATTTTTTAATCCCAACATCAACCTAATACTATAGAAGAAGCCTTATAATGAGAGCTGACTATAATCTATGAAATAAGATTTAGACCAGTTCAAGGGGAATCAGGTATTTCAATTAGTTTATAGACCTTCAGATTGTAAAATTATTGGAACTAAATGGGTATTTAGAAATAAGTATGATGATCATGGTGTGATCACAAGAAATAAAGATACATTAACTACTAATTGATATAATGAGGGGGTGGAATTTATTATGATTTTTTTACCCTTATAGCTATACTAAAATCCATTAGGATCCCTCTTTCCAATAAATCTCAGATGAAAATTAAACATTTCCATATGGATGTTAAATATATAAATTTAATTGGTTTTCTTTTTCAGGTAGTATATTTTAAAAAACCGTCATGTATTTAAAAACCACAATTTCAAAATATAATTTTCAAACATACCATAGTATTTTATGATATTAAACAAGACCCTGGATCTTCATATGAATGATAAAATTTTATTCTTTTATAAAATGGATAAAATATAGGATTTAATAACCCTAAAATATTTAATAAAAATTCATCAAAGGACATTTTACTTATACAAATTTAGCTTTATGATGGGATTTTTGGCTCAATATATCTAATATTCTATAATGATTTATCAAAACTCGTGAAAGATAATTTTAAATGAGAATTATGGGTGAGTTAAATTTATTTCCTAGATTTGAGATTTATTATAATGATTT
The DNA here is from genome assembly GCA_963277665.1 of Viscum album. NCBI lineage: Eukaryota > Viridiplantae > Streptophyta > Magnoliopsida > Santalales > Viscaceae > Viscum > Viscum album. The sequence continues at coordinate 1,057,465,553 of OY728120.1, read as the reverse complement.
TGGGAATGTTTTGAATCAATGTATATACACACATCATTTACAAAAAATGTTTTAACTCGAAAATAGTATGATTATAGTTATAATATTAATATTGACTTTGTTGAAGTTGGTAAACTAGTAGATGACAATATTTATAGAGGACTCATTAAAATATTATTTTATATAACTTTTAGTATACTGAGAATTATGTTTGTCGTATGTTTTTGTTCTAGAAATTAAGAAAATCCTATAAAATTTCATTTAACTACTACGAAACTATTTATGATTTATTTAAAAGGAACTAATTCTCCTTCTCCACATTTTCCAAAAACAATATCTATTTTTGATTTAATTTTATATTTTTATACTGAATTTGGTGGTTGCAGATTATGTAGGAAAACCATCTTAGGAACATGGTACTTCTTAGGTAAATATTTGGTTTCTTGGTAAAGTAAAAAGCAATATATAGTAGCATTATAAACTATTGATGTTCAATATATTTGTGTGGGTAATTGGTTTGCTGAAGTGTTTTGAATGCAATAGACCTTGGTGGAAATTAGATTCATTTTCGATCATGTATAAATTAAATGAAATAACACTTGTGCTATTAACATTTTCAAAAATATGTTAAGCAATTTCAGGATGAAACATATTGATTGAAGGAATTATTTCTTGAGATATTACAGTCAAAACATAATTTATCTCTTGAATTAATTAATAATAAATATTAGTTAAAAGATATATTTATAATTCCCATAACTACTGGAATATTTATTTCATAAAAAGTAAATTAGGATTATTTTAATTTAAATGTATTTATTCTAATTTAAAACTTTTTATGTATTATTTATGTATTCTATGATATTTAATTTTCATTATATATATTTTTTTATGAGATTATTTTTTTCAATGTTTTGAAATTACAGTTTATTTATTCATTGATTCCAAATTATATTCAATTTATTTTTAAAATATCACATGACATGTAACTCAAATGATACAAGGGAATCTTTTTATGTAAGACATTAGAATTTAATCATTATTTTTTCTCAAACCTAATCTATTGTAAACCTATAGAGACCATTCGGTATCTCACTCTAAAAAATAACCCTAAATCCTTTTTCTATTGAAAATTAAATCATCTATAATTAAGGGGAATCCAAAAAGAGAATATGATGGTGTGTTGAAAATCTCAAAGAAGGTAAATGAATCAATAAAGATAATGAATACTCCATAAAAAAGCTATCAATTTTTAGCCAAATTAGACAACTATGTAATAAAAAATAATATGAATTTAAGGATGGTAATAGGGTTTTGATGAGAAAAATATTGGATCTTTGTTTAAAAAGGTATGAGAGTTTAATTAAAATTCTTAGTATCATTTTTCTAAAGTTGAATATACAGGTCAATTAAATGTAAGTGGGAATGATATATCCATTTCAACCATATTAATAGATGAGGATCTCCACTATCCCCAAAATGTGGATATATATATATATAATCATTATTTTATTAGATATTATGATATCATACATTCATAAATTATTTCATCTTTGTTTGTAAATATTATTATCAATAAGAAGTTTCAAAAATACGATGAACCAGATCATAACGTACTATCAAAATTTATTCTGAATTGTATAACTCAATAAGATAATGAATTTGAGTAAATTTAATTTCAAGTAATATATATGATGTAACTATTTTTTAATGACTTTAAATTAAATTTCAGGAGGTATATGATGCAACATATTCCTCATTGAATTTAGTTAAAGAATAAGTTCATGTTTTATCATTATAAAAAACTATAATCCCAGATTTTTATAAATAAGGAAATGGATTTAGGTGAGGTATAAGATAACATGTTCCAAAGGAATCAAAACCAAAATGGTGGAAGGAATATATATTTATCCTGAAATTCGTACCTAAATAATCTAGTAGTGAAAAATAAAATGGATAAGTAACTAAAAGTTGGTGATGATATGAGGAACAATAATCATGTTTAAGGGGATCATGTTAGAGATGTATATCCAAATGATAGCCCAAAAGAAGATAATGTGGTCATACATGATACTCAAGTGGAGGAACCTTTTGATATTTTTATGAATTAGGCCCTTGGAACTGATGTTTCTGATTACATATAAATGAAGATGTTTTTGTTGAAAAAATTTACATTCATATTGATTTCAGTGAGGAATACATTGTTGATGAGAACAAATATGAATTTGGAGAAGATATAGTTGTTTATAAAGTTAGTGATTTGTAGGATTATGTTCGATTACCTATATATTGTGATGAATCCAAATATATATTGATATAAAGAGATAATTTTTAGGATTTCAAAAGTGTAAATGTGGATGTTTCTCTTATAAGGATATATAGTCGTGTTCTATATGAGAAAATCCATCCACCTATTAGGAAATAAAAAGTTAAGATTTTATTTTTGATAGTTCTTCTAAAAATATTCTGTTTCTTGATGCTGAAAAATAATTTGATGTAACCATAGTGAATAAGTATGACACTCGATTTTATTTTGGAGAGATTGTTTAAACTTTTTTTGCAGTAGTGTTTAATGAGTTTGTGACTATCAAAGGAGAAATAGATGAGATAAAGGTTGAGCATAAAGAATCAAAGGTTGAGAATAAAATCATAAAATAGAATTCAGTATCAAAGGTGAATTTAAATAGAATGATGGATGTCCTAGAATTTTAAGCTAAGATACATATAAATTTTCAAATTGTTCAAACAGGTAGCTCTATTATAGAGAAGAAGTAAATTGAGTCTTTAAAGAATCATAAGAATGAATTGAAATATGATTATAAAGAATGAAAAATTTAAACTATATAAATAATATTACAAGCACATATATTTATTTCATCAAAAGGATTCCACCAAATCGACCCAAACCAATCTCTAAGGAAAAATTTAATGAGTTGAAGGACTTGGTGAAATCCAAATCTACACTGCCTAGAGAAATGTAACCTATTCAGACAGGTGCATATGAAACTATTTATTTCCAGAATCTATGGAAGATATGTTAGTGGTTGTCTCATTAGTCTTTGATTCATTTCCTAAAAGAGTATCATCAATGTAGTGAGACCTAGTGTCTTTAAACACTCTGGTGAAAAAAGATTTAATTAATGAAATAAAGGCTGTTATAATTGATTATAAATAGGTGATTAAATTTTATAAACATACCATATTGTGGAAGTGTTGAGGAATCTGATATTTAGATGTTCTAAAAAGTCATATCTTCAAGAAACTCTCAGAGTGTTCAAATATAAATTTTGTCAAGGTTATACTTTTTAGGCCAGAGATGGTATTGAAAGATGGTCTAGAGGTGGGGAATTGACCAGAGTAAAATTTCGAAGAGATAAAATAAAATATCTAATTTAATTATAAAATTTAGTCATTGAATATATTTATCATAGTTATTAAATAGTGTGAAATAAAAAAAAATATTTTTTGATAATATTTAGGCCAAAATTGTAACACCCCGAGCTTCCACGATACGCTTCTCTTTCAATAATGCAATAGCTTGCATTGTACGCAAGTTCGAGATTCTAACACACCACGACTAATCAAAATAGCCATTATGAATAGTAATACCCACCTTTTGAAATTATATATATTTTATATTTTAAAATTTACTTCATTTTTGGATTTGGAATATCGAAATTAGCCTATGTTGAATTTTTGGTATTTTTCTGAGAACTTCCAATTTTTTTATGAATAGTGAAAAATACTTAAAAACAACTTTTTTAATCAAAATAATTTATAGTGATAAATTATACTGTTGAGTGGTTTTAAAGTATAATTAGAATATATTTTTACCATTTTATCCAATGGTGTTCATTAGAATTAATTTCACTTTGAAATTGGACATAAACAATTGTCAATCTTTTGATATATATTATTTCTTAAAAACACGCTATTTGTTGTGACAATGGGAATTAGTTATAAAATTAATTAATGAAAATTATATGTTTGGAATTTTTTAAAATAGACATCATTTTTGAATTCATAATATCAATTATATCTTAGGGTGAAATTTTGGCATTGTTCTGAAAAACTTCAATTTTTGATGAATAGTGAAACCAGTAAGTGGTAGTTAAAAAATTGATTTTTCGTTTAAATGAAACATTACCACATTTGTGATTTGATTTTCAAAAATCTGACATACATGGTTGTCATTTGGAAGTAAAATGTGGTTCAATGGGATTAAAATAATTTTTTGGTGAATAGTAATTTTTAAGTTTAATTAATCACTATTAATGGCAATTAGTGAAATTTAAGGTAAAAATGATATTATAAAAATATGAAAATACCTTTACAATTGTCCTAACCCTATTTTATGAGTCATTGCTGACCAATAAAATCCATGGGTCAACTTGGGGACCACATGGAGCCACTTTGGTGGGAAAAGGACATTAACAACTTTTTATTTAATGTTAAAATAAAAATGTCACAAAAATGAGTTGTTTTACTAAAACAATTTTTAAATGGGGTTATAAAATGCATATTTTTGACTATAAATATTAATTAGAAATCTAAAAAGATTTCATACATCATGATACTCTTTTTTATAATTTTTAGACATTAAATAAATTAAAATGTTTATGACACAATGATGATGCAGCGATTACCTCATTAATTAATGATTTAAATAAAATGAAAAGAAAATGTAATATATAAGGCTTAAACTTGTAAAAAAACCTATTGGATGAGTATATTTAGAAACCTTATCACCTTATCCTAGAAATATATCAGTGTGGGACCTTTAAAATCTGAAACGCATTATATAATAAAGTAACATTTCATGACTTTCCAAGAGTGCCCCTCCTCTCCTCTTATAAAAGGCCCCCACCTCTACCACCTTATTCACAGCTTCAAGCCATTTGGCTCAGCCAAACCTTGCCCAAATACTCTCCCAGCTTCCCTATATTACTCCTAGAAGCCTCAATTTGGGCATAATTCTTCCCAAAGAAGCCTTTGGCTCAAATCAAAAAGAGTTACCCGATTTTAAGGTAATGTATTCCCTAATGTTGTTTTGTTTTATTTTGCTTCTTCAACCGCCTAATCTATTTTTATTCATTTATTTTGTAAAAACACCGGTATATTCAATATACTAGGATGTTTTTATTATAAGTATTGGAGCTACAATTACACACACCTATATCTAATGGTTAAAGAACATACTATTTCCGTGGATTGTGAATTTCTGCCTCACGAAACGATGATTGTTCAACACTCATATAACACCTATAATGGTGGCCATTTTGATAAAAATATGTTCATATATGATATATATATTATGTTTATGTTTTCCTTATTCTTCTGTATTTCTCATTTATGTCATACTTTATGATTTCCATTATGGGTAAACGCGATAAATTCATTTTAGGAAGTGCGGACTACCGCCCCCTCAAAGTGATTTGAATCGTTAATGCCATATGTGGGATGTATAAAGGATGGAGCAAATGATATTATATATGATATTATACTATAATTATAATACACCTTTATACTATTATGATTTTATTCCATTAAATACGAAATAGAAATGAAAGTAGCGTTCATGCGTATGTACGGCTTACCGTCTCCATGAACGGTGCATTTCATTTCTTACCTCTAAATGTTATGTAATATTTTAAATGCATGTATATACTGGCTATATATGACATATATGATATCAACATAATAAATATAATTCTGGATATAATGGATATTTCACCACATGGACAACTTGTAATTATAAGAAGTTTATTTTTGACTCAAGTACCAAAGATCGACAAAACGATCGTTATTAACTTAAATAATTACATAATGTTCATAACATGGTAATAAGTGATATAAAAGAAATAATGAACTTGAAAAAGGTTCTTAAGTTGGTAGAGATTAACTCTAGTTTATTATTCAGGAGGTTAAATAGTGGTCGAGTCAAGTCGGACATGAGGTAAGGGAACTTCTTAACCTGATTTCCGTTCTTTGGGTTAATCTCCTACTCTCAAAAGATGTCATGATATTATTATGTACTATCTTATATTTGTAATTTTTTTGTGTGTACTTATATTGAATACACATAATATATCTATTTTATTTAAAAAATGATCTTTGTAAGGACTTCGTCTCAATATCCATTCATTGCGGCATACTTTATTTTATACTCAACTTTATTTTATACGGTGTTAAACCCCTTTGAATTTTACGTTTATTCAAAAGGAATTTTTTTAAAAAAATTGTTTTACTAAATGAAAAAAGGGAATGTTTTTTCTTACGTATGTAGCGACAACGAATTATCCACCACTGTGGCTATTATTTGAGTTTCAGCTTCCTCTATAAGCCATAACTTTTTTTAAATGAAAAATAAATACCATGTTTTAATTTTCTTTTATTTTGGTATTGAAAATGGTTTTGATAATGTTTTTATTATATCAATGTGTTGTATTTATATCTTGTGATTGAAATGTGTAAATGTTATTTTTCCTTTATGCATGTTTCATGTGATACAATTATGTTATGGTTTATGATATGTTTAAACCTGTTCATATGAGGAATGCATTGGACTTAATAAGTGACGAGTGGAGCCCGCTATAGCTCCTCGATGCATCGGTAGGTCTCATGAGGCAAACTAGTGTCTTGGAATGAGGCCTTGACAAAATTTTATTTTTAGTCTTGGCACAAGGCTTTGGCTACGTGGTTATGCTAGTCTGGCATTATGCATTCCATCATTATGAAAGTGGTTATTGATATTGCATGTGATTATTCGACCAGTAGAATATCCATATGAATAAGTAAATGGAATTATCTCATTTTACTTTTTCCATATTATGTTGAATTTCATGTTTAAAAGGATTTTGTTTTAGTTATAAATTTTCCTTAAATGTTTATGTTTTTTTATGAAAGCTTCCACTATATTGTTATCCTTACTGAGCATCCGGGCTCACCCCTTTCAATGTTTTATTTTTCCCAAGATGTGAAGAAATATTTTATGACTGACATATAGGGATAGTCTGAAGGGGATAGAAGTGTGGACTATGGATACTATGTTATTGTGATTTTTCACTTTATGATGTAATGTAACATTTATGAAAGTATCTAGTGTTTCCAAGGCAACTAAACTAATTGGTCTTTCGAGACTTGATCCTTTGTGATCATGCCAATGTTACACAATAATGCACCAACTCTGGGTACCTGGGGTTGGGGCGTTACAGTTGGTATCAGAGGCAGTTTAGTACTAACCTTGGAAGCTAGATTTAGATAAACTCTTATTAGAGCACATATCCCTAAGATAGACTTTGAGGATTAGTATAGAAGAACTTCCTAGAATTTTGGTATTATAGTGATTTTGTGAGTTTTACGAGAAATAAAACCCTGTCTGGATACAAGCAGGTAGAGGCGGCTCTAGCACAGATATACCTAGGGGTAAAACCCGAAAACACCTATCGGAGCTAGACTCGAATGGGAACTAGTGCATGAGAACGGGCCTTGCTGCACACTTAGTTACGACACTCCCGGGGGATAAGCTTAGGATAAATATCATTTTCTTTATAAACCATTATGAAGGGTTTATGAGTATATACTTCCTCAAAGAAAACATTTCTTTTTACGATTATGGATTATATCCATAAATAGTTCAATTTATGTTAAGTGTTTTACAAGTATGTAATTATGTATTTTGATTCATAAACTAATCTAATTTATGCCATTGTTTAGAAATGGCACCTAGTGGAAGGAATGGAAACCCCATCAATGCACGCACTCCATGTAGGGATTTCCCTCCTGCTCAAGATAATTATTGTGGAGCTGGAGATACAACTGGCGCTGATCACCTTATCACCATACTGGGATAACTCACTCAGGTTATGAATAATAACCTTACTCATATGGAGCACCCTGATCCGCAATGTGGAGGATCAATGTTAGATCGTTTCATGAGGCAACAACTGCCAACATTTAATGGGGGTACAAATCCATTAGTAGCTGAGCAATGGATAAACTCCTTAGAGAAAATATTTTATGCCTTGGGGAGTAGTGAAAGGGAGAAGGTTGTCCTGGTAGTTTACCGCCTTACTGGAGATGTCGATCAATGGTGGTCACAGATTCAAAAAACGAAAAGAAGATGAAGACGTATCTAATATGGAATGGAAGGAGTTAAAAGAGATTTTCATAGAAAAATACTTTCCTCGTGACCATCGAGCAGATATGGAAAGGTAATTTCTGAGTCTGAGACAAAAGGAGGATAAGAATGTCGCAAAGTATGAGGCCAACTTTACAAGGTTAGTGAGGTATGATGCAGATTATATACATAACCCAAGAAGTAAGATTGATCATTTGTTTGATGGGTTAAAACCATTTCTCCATCGAGCTTTAGTATTACAATCCTTCTCATCGTACGAAGATATTGTCTCGTGTGCTATCAAGACAGAAAAGGAATTCTCTAAGTCTTATGACAACAAAGTAAAGCAAGAGAAGAAGAGAACGGTGGAACAAGAGACGAATAAAGGGAAAAAGGGAAAGAAGTATTTTACATTATGTGATAATTGTGGGAAGAATCACCCCGGTTCTTGCCTAAAAGAAATGGGAGTTTGTTATAAATTTGGAGAAAAAGGTCACCAGGCTCGTGACTGCAAGGGAAAGAAAGAGGCTATCAATGTTGAATGCTACAATTTTAGGGAAATGGGGCATTATGCAAATGAATGTCCTAAGCGTCAGGGAAAATTACCTCAGAAAAGGCCAAGGGATCAAGCACAATCTTATGCTGTTACTACATTTGAAGAGGAATAATTAATGTATTGGTGCTTTTGGACTCAAGGATTATATTCTGGTTATAATAATAATGTGATATATATAAGGATTTTACTGCAGTAATTGTTTTTTTAATTAAGGTTTTAATATGATAAAGGTAATCATATTTTTAGTATGTCACAATAAGAGAAACTTTACTTTGTTTGGGGAATCTAATGTTACAATTGATTTTAGAATTTGGAGACCTTTTAGAGAAAGTCTGGACAGAGGTATTTTGGATAAATATATAGGCTGGAATGGATTATGTTGAACCTTGGATAGTATTGTTTAAGGTTAAAACATTTCTAAAGATTATTTTTGGAATATTATAATACTATAGTTTTAGGAAAAGGACAACCTGCAGGTTGGGGGATAACCCGTCGTGTCGGAAAAAGCTGCAGGAATCGAACCCACAACCATAGTGCGACATGTCTTTATAAACTACCACTAGCCTACAAAAAGTCCCTGGTTATTAAAAAATAGTTTTCCTAATCTAAATGGTATGTGGTAATATTTGGAACCTTATAAAATTAGGATAAATAGAATATTTTTGAGTTCTGTTACCATTTGGAGTGAAAGATGTGTTCGTGGTAAAAACTTATTAAAGAATGAAAGCATACATGACATGTAAGTACATTTCCTTACGTTCTTAGAAAATCTCTAAAATAAATTCATCAACTTTATAAAAGGTAACTTAAAACAAAAACGTTGTCGGTTAACCTTTCCAACTGGGGATTCAATGACCGTCTAACCAATCACAAGTTTGTGATTTTATTGTGGTTAACTTTTTCCTTATCCTATTTTCTACAACTCTTCATCAGACCCTGATTGTTTGTTTCTCCTCCATATCCATATTTTCATAGAATCCTAGTATGGGCTATCTCAGGTGACCTTTGTACTTCTCTTTCTTTCATTTAATGTTATATTCTTATTTACCCTATTTCCGATGTGGGTTTTCCACAAAGGTATTTTCTATTTTCAAACTTTTATTTTTGAAGAACATTTTCAAATTGTGAGGATGTAATTTATTGAAGGAGGGGAGAATGTAACACCCCGAGCTTCCACGACACTCTTCTCTTTCAATAATGCAATAGCTTGCATTGTATGCAAGTTCGAGATTCTAACAACCCATGACTAATCAAAATAACCATTATGAATAGTAATACCCACTTTTTTGAAATTATATATATTTTATATTTCAAAATGGACTTCATTTTTGGATTTGAAATATCGAAATTAGCCTATGTTGAATTTTGGTATTTTTCAGAGAACTTCCAATTTTTTATGAATAGTGAAAAATACTTAAAAACAAATTTTTTAATAAAAATAATTTATAGTCATAAATTATACTATTTAGTGGTTTTAAATAATAATTAGAATATTTTTTTACCATTTTATCCAATGGTGTTCATTAGAATTAATTTCACTTTGAAATTGGTTATAAACAATTGTCAATCTTTTGATATATATTGTTTCTTAAAAACACGCTATTTGTTGTGACAACGGGAATTAGTTATAAAATTAATTAATGAAACTTATTTGTTATTAATTTTGTAAAATATACATCATTTTTGAATTTGGAATATCAATTATAGCTTAGGGTGAAATTTTGGCATTGTTTTGAAAAACTTCAATTTTTGATGAATAGTGAAACCACTAAGTGGTAGTTAAAAAAGTGATTTTTCATTTAAATGAAACATTACCACTTCTGTGATTTGATTTTCAAAAATCCGACATACTTGGTTGTCATTAGGAAGTAAAATTTGGTTCAATGGGATTAAAATTATTTTTTTCAGTGAATAGTTACTTTTAAGTTTAATTAATCGCGATTAAAGGTAAATAGTAAAATTTAAGGTAAAAATGTTATTATAAAAATATGAAAATACCTTTACACTTGTCCTACCCCAATTGGATGAGTCATGTCCGACAAAGACAATCCATGGGTCAACTTGGGGACCCCATGGAGCCACTTTGGTAGGAAAATGACATTAAAAACGTTTTATTTAATGTTAAAATAAAAATGTCACAAACATGAGTAGTTTTACTAAAAAAAATTTTAATTGGGGTTATAAAAGTCATATTTTTGACTATAAATATTCATTAGAAATATAAAAAGATTTCCTACATCATGATACTTTTTTTATAATTTTTAGACATTAAATAAATTAAAAGTTTATGACACAATGATGATGCAGCGATTACCTCATTAATTAACGATTTAAATAAAATGAAAAGATAATGTAATATATAAGGCATAAACTTGCCAAAAAATCTATTGGATGAGTAGATTTTAAACCCTTATCACCTTATAATCAAGCTATATCACTATGGGACCTTTAAAATCCGAAACTCATTATATAATAAAGTAACATTTCATGACTTTCCAAGAGTGCCCCTCCTCTCCTCTTATAAAAGGCCCCCACCTCTACCACCATATTCACACCTTCATGCCATTTGGATCGGCCAAACTCTACCCAAATACTCTCCCAACTTCCCTCTCTTACTCCTAGAATCCTCACTTTGGGCAGAATCCTTCCCAAGAAAGCCTTTGGCTCAAATCAAAAAGAGTTACCAGATTTTAAGGTAATGTCTTCCCTAATGTTGTTTTGTTTTATTTTGCTTCTCCAACCCATTAATCTACTTTTATTATTTTATTTTGTAAAAACACCAGTATATTAAATATACTAGGATGTTTTTATAAGAATTATTCTAGATACACTTACACACACCTACATCTAATGGTTAAAGATCATACTATTTCTGTGGATGGTGAATTTCTGCCTAATGAAACGATGATTGTTCAACACTCATATAACACCTCTAATGGTGGCAATTTTGATGAAACTATTTTCATATATGATATATATATTATGTTTATTTTTTCCTTATGCTTCTGTATTTACCATTTATGTCATACTTTATGATTTCCATTATGGGTAAACTTGATAATTTCATTTTAGGAAGTGCGGACTACCGCCCCCTCAAAGTGATTTCAATCGTTAATGCCATATGTGGGATGTATAAAGGATGGAGTAAATGATATTACATATGATATTATACTGGAATTATAATACACCTTTATACTATTATTATTTCATTCCATTAAATATGAAATAGAAATGAAAGTAGCGTTCATGCGTACGTACGGCTTACCGTCTCCATGAAAGGTTCATTTCATTTCTTACCTCTAAATGTTATGTAATATTATAAATGAATGTATATAATGGATATATATGAAATATATGATATCTAAATCATGAATATAATTCTGGATATAATGGATATTTCACCACATGAACAACTTGTAATTATAAGAAGTTTATTTTTGACTCAAGTACCAAAGATCGACAAAACGACCATTATTAACTTAAATAATTACATAATGTTAATAACATGGTAATAAGTGATATAAAAGAAATAATGAACTTTAAAAAGGTTCTTAATAAGGTAGATATTAACTCTAGTTTTTTATTTAGGAGGTTAAAGAGCGGTCGAGTCAAGTCGGACACGAGGTAAGGGAACTTCTTAACCCGATTTCCATTCTTTGGGTTAATCTCCTACATTCAAATTATGTCATGATATTATTATGTCCTATCTTGTATTTGTACTTTATTTATGTGTACTTACAGTGAATACACATAATATATCTATTTTATTTATAAAATGATCTTTGTAAGGACTTCGTCTCAATCTCCTTTCATTGAGGCATATTTTATTTTATACAGAACTTTATTTTATACGGTGTATAAACCCCTTTGACTTTTACGTTTATTCAAAAGGAATATTTTTTATACGAAGCATTTTACTAAACGAAAAAATGGAATGTTTTTTATTACGTATGCGGAGACAACTACTTCTCCGCCGCCGTGACTATTATTTGAGTTTCAGCTTCCTCTATAAGCGATACCTTTTTTAAAATGAAAAATAAATACCATGTTTTAATTTTCTTTTATTTTGGTATTGATAATGGTTTTGATAATGTTTTTATTATATCAATGTGTTGTATTTATATCTTGTGATTGAAATTTATAAATGTTATACTTCCTTTATGCATGTTTTATGTGATACAATTATGTTATGGTTTATGATATGTTTAAACCTGTTCATATGAGGAATGCATTGGACTTAATAAGTGACGGGTGGAGCCCGCTATAGCTCCTCAATTCATTGGCATGTCTCATGATACAAACTAGTGTCTTGGCATGAGGCCTTGAAAAAATCTTATTTGTAGACTTGGCACGAGGCCTTGGATACATGGTTATGATAGTCTGGCATTATGCATTCCATCATTATGAAATTGGTTATTGATATTGCATGTGATTATTCGAACAGTAGAATATGCATGTGAATAAGTAAATGACATTATCTAATTTTACTTTTGCCATATTATGTTGAATTTAAAGTTTAAAAGGCTTTTGTTTTAGTTATACATTTTCCTTAAATGTTTATGTTTATTTATGAATTCTTCCTCTATATTTTTATCCTTACTGAGCATCTGAGCTCACCCCTTTCAATGTTTTATTTTTCCGAGGATGTGAAGAAATATTTTATGGCTGACCTATAGGGATAGTCTGAAGGGGATAGATGTGTGGACTATGGATAATATGTTATTTTTATTTTTCACTTTTTGATGTAATGTAACATTTATGAATGTATCTAGTGTTTCCAAGGCTACTAAACTAATTGGTCTTTCGAGACATGATCCTTTGTGATCATGCCAATGTTACGCAATAATGCACCGACTCTGGGTACCTGGGGTTGGGGCGTTACCAAAATAGGACCTACTCTACTCCTACAACTCTCCATGAGATATTTTTTAAGCAGAAGATGAATTTTAGGGGGAATCACACCACAATATAAAATAGTTTTTAATGTGGAAGTATACACAAGATAGCTTAATTTTGTATGGGAAGTCACAAACCTAATAAATTGATATTAGACAATGTAGGTCACCACAAAAAAGGTATTGAATTTAGAATCTAGGAGTCACAACTTGAAGATAGAAAATGGTTTTCTTGGGAAAAGAATAAACTGAATATTTGTGTATAAGTGAGATATTTAGAATAAATTAGAGAAGACTAAAAAATCATGAAGATAAAGTCATGGAAGTCAAATACAACACATCCATTGGTCTTTGAGTAGTGGAAAAATAATTATAGTCCAATATGTTGTAGTTGAAGAAGATTAGGTTTGTCTTGAGAGACTATGCAACATATGTAACGTTGTTCACATCAGATCATATGGAAGTTCACATCACTGGAATGTTCAAAGTAAATTTTTTTTCTCAAATTTTCAAGGTATCATTCATCACAATGAACCCTTGAGTCCTAGTTATAGGGTGTATAAGTGCTACAAACTCATTTAAATCATTAAATAATTTAAAATAATAATAATAATTGATCCAAAACTTTCATAACAATTTTTCTAGAGAGAGAAAGTAGTTTCAAGAATTATTTTCCAACTCATCGTTATTTGAAATTCAAAATCAGTTATTCAAAAACCAATTGAAAAATTTAAAAAAATCCCTATAATAATAGGACAAAGAAAATTTTAAATAATTTATTCCAAATAACTCTAAATAAATTGAAAAATATTTCATAAAAAAACTCATATGACATTTATAAAAAATAGTTTAAAAAAACATATCAAATCCATGAAGATAAATGAATATTTTCAATATTAAATATCACTAGTTAGAAATAATTTCAAAGAAAATTAAATTAGCCATAATATATATATTTTTTGTCAAAAATAATAATTTATAAATAATTGAAGCATAAAGGATTAAAAAAAATCGAAAAAGTCAATTACAATTGGTAAATTTTAGAATTAACATAAAAAATAAATTTAATATTTAATTAAAACTATTTAATTCATAAATAATAAAATTTTCAATTTTTAAAAATTAATAATATGAATTTTTAATCCTTGAGATTAATAAAAAACATATAATTAACTTTTGGAAATTTAAAATATCATAATTTAATGAAAAATGGAGTATAATAAAATTATACTCAAATTTTTATTAAAAAAAATTCACCATGAATGTAAGAGAATAGGATGCGTGAATGATAGAACTTGGTAGTTGATATGTCTATTGTATTGATACATAGTTTAAGGTTTTCATTCCGAGTGGGTTTGGAAGAAGATTATGTCACATGGAATGGCTACAATACATGAAAATTCAATGTAATGATACTGTAATTTTAAGATGTTGTCTTCTTCACATTAAATTTAATATAGGACATCAAATAGAGAATGGATACAAACATCATCACAGTATCGTCACATGATGAAAGTATTTTATTCCTGGCAGTACCACCCCTTCATTTTTCAAGGGAGTTTTGGTTTGGATGTGTGTAGGCTCACTACTATAGAAGTGACTTATAAAAGAGATCAAAATATAATTTATCAAGGATAAAAATGTGCAGTTGATCTATGCGTTGTTAAAGGTGGACCTCTTTTTTCAGTGCTAAAAAACACTAATAAAGGTGTCCCTTTATCAGCACTTATTTTAGCACTAATAAATTACCCCATACTGTAGTGTGCTATTAATATTATAACACACTAAAACAGCAAAAACACATGTATAATAAAAACTCATAATTTAATTGAAATAAAAATTTCATAACAAATAAAAGAAAAAACACTATATTATACACATTTCAAATATTATTTTGTATAATTGAATTAGAAACTATCAAAAACATCAATGGTTTAATTGTATTTGGCACCTAATCCCCTCTCATAAAATTTTGATCTGGGTATCAATTGATGAGAAAACCTACCTAGTCAATGGCAGAGGATCCACCTATATATGAAAATAATTCTTATGTTAGTAATACTGTATTTCAATAAATTAAGCATAAATATGATATAATATATTAATAAAATATCTATTTTACATAAAAGGACAAACAAAGAGTCATACTGAACACACTATATATCATATTTATATGAGGATGATTCCAACAAGTCACAAATGAATTATTATTATTTTTTATAATGTATCAAGACAATCTGAATGTGTTTACATGGTTTTGATTATGTCAATTTTTTTTAATAAATTGTCAATTTAAACTGAAAACACAGACTTTGCGACATATCGGTCACATCATGTGATAGCTGGTGTGAAACTATTTCTTACATGTCTGAAATTAATTAGGAAAAATTTTCATAAAGTATCAAGATAATTTGAGCATGTTTGCTCTCTTTTTAGTCAATTATAATTGTTTTGAACTAAATTGTCAATTTTAAACTGATAATGGAAGTATTGAGTTATATAAGGAAAATTGTATATCGGATTGGGGGTGTGGATCATACCTACACATAAAAAATGACTTGTGGATCGTTGTTCTCATGTATCAAAACAACACAAATGTGTTTTCTCAGTATTGTGTATTTGGTGTGTGTTTTGAACAAAATGCAATTTTAAATATAAGGATGCACTTAGAGTAATATTGGTCACACCATGTGTCATATTGATATGTGGTTGATTGATACATGTCAAATATGAATTAAGGATCATTTCCCTAATCTATCAAAATAATATGAATGTGTTTGTTCAATTTTGAGTATGTCATGTGTTATTTTTCCTAAAATGTCAAATTAGACTTAAAACACACACTTTGATTCATACCAGTCATATCATGTTACAATTTGATGTGAAGCTGATTCTGAAATGTCACAAATTACATATGAATCATTTTCCTAAAGTATCATGAAAATATGTGTAGGTTTTCTTTGTTTATAGTGTGTGACTCACATTTTGAACGAAATTGTCAATTTTAAATAGATAACGGCGACTCTGAGTAATATTGGGAACAACATGAAAACGATTGAGGTTTTTTTATTCCTACATGTCATAAATGACTTATGGATCAATTTTTTAAATCATCTCAACAATATGAATGTGTTTTCTATGTTTTTAGTATGTGACATTTATTTTCAACTAAAATGTCAATTTTTTTTTAAAAAATACAGACTTGTAGTAGTACCTATCAAAATGTGCATCATATTTACATGAGGTTGATTGATATATTTTAAAAATTACTTAAGGATAGTTTTTTAAAAAATTATAAAATCCATCCAAATGCGTTATATCATTTTTGAGTATATTTTGTTTAATTTTTAATAAAATGTCAATTAAGACTACAAATGTGCACTTTGAGTCATACCAATCACATCATGCATTGGTTTGATGTGAGACTAGTTAATACACTTGAAAATGACATATGAATCAGTTTAATAATGTATAAATAAAATTTGAGTATAGTTTCTAGGTTTTCATTGAGTGACACATGTTTTGATCTAAATTGTCAATTTAAAACTGATAACAAACAATTAGAGTAATACCATGAACACCATGCATCATATTGAGGTGTTGATGATTCTTTTACATTACAAATGAATTATTAATAATCTTCCTTAAGTATAAAAATAATTTGTATGTTTGCACTTGGTTTTTTGTATGTTATGTGCATTTTGAACTAAAATGTCAATTTTAAATAAAAATACACACTTGGAGTAATACCAATTCTACCATGCAACAGAATGATGTGAGGAAGATTCTTATAGATAAAAATAACTTAATGATAATTTAAGTAAAGTATCAAGATTGTAAAAATCATTTTCTTGGTTTTGAGTATGTCACATGTCTTTTTTTTGAGATTTAAATTCAAACTAAAACCATGCACTTTGAGTCATACTGGTCATATTGTGTATCAATTTGAGATGATAATGTTTTTTAAACATAAAAAATGTGTTATGAATCAATCTAAAAAACTATCTACATAATAAAATATTTTTTTAGTTTTCATTGAGCAACAATGTTTTGGAACTAAATTGTCAATTTTAAACTCATAACAGACACTTTGAGGAATATTGTGAACACTATTTATCAGATTGAGGTTCAACTGATTTATTTATGTCAAAAAGGAAATATGGATTGTTTTCCTAAATTATTAAAAAATATGACTTCAATTTCAGGGTTTTGACTATGTGATGTGTGTTTTAAAATAAAGTGTCAAATTTAAATAAAAAGACACACTTGGAGCCATACCAGCCAGATCATGCATTCGATTTATTTGAGGACAATTCCTACACAATTTAAATTAATTTAGTGTCCTTACAATATAGTATAAAGATAATCCAAATGACATTTCTCACTTTTGAGTATTTCACATGTCTCGTTTACTGAAATCTCAATTTAAACTGAAAACACGTGCTTTGAGTCATACTAGAAACATATTTTTTCGGTTGGATGTGAGACTAATTCCTACACATCAAAAATTACTTATGAATCATTTTCATAATGTATAAATTTTGTATAACCACTTTTTCATAGTTTTTAATGAGTTAAAGTTGTTTTGAAAAAAATTGTCAATATTAAATTGATAACACAGTTTGATTAATACTGGGCACACCATGTATCAGATTGAGGTGTACAAGATTCCAACATGTCATAAATGAATTGGGGATCATTTTACTAATATATAAAATAATACAAATGTTTTTTTAGGGTTTTGAGTATGTGACGTGTATTCATAAATAAAATGTCAATTATAAATAAAAGGACACACATGGAGTCCTACCAGTCACACCATGCATTAGATTGGCCTAGAGATGGTTCCTAGACATCAAAAATGATTTAACAATTTTTTTTATGAAGTATGAAAATATTCCAATTTTTTTATTGGTTTTTAGTTTTTCAGGTGTCCTTTATACTATAATGAAATTAAATCTAAATGAACACATATTTATTCATACCATCACATCATGTATTTTTTTGATGTGAGACTAATTCCAACATGCCAAAAATTGATTATGAATAGTTATCCTAAAGTATCAAGACAATTAGAGAATTTTTTTATCAATTTTTAGTGAGGGACACACATTTTAAACTAAAATGTGAATTTAAAATTGTTAACATACAATTTTGAGACATACTAGTAACACATTGTATCATATTTAGGTGCGGCTGATTCCTACACATCAAAAATGATTTACATATCATTTTTTGAAATTATCAACATAATCCAAATGTGTTTTCTCATTTTTGAGTGTGTGATATTTTTGTTTAACTAAGATGTAAATTTTGAATTGAAAGAACATAATTTTTTTCATACCAGACACACTGTGTATCAGATTAAGGTGGGGTTGATTCCTTTATATCACAAATGACTTATGAATCACTTTTTTAAAGTATCAAAACAGTTTGAAGGGTTTTCTTAGATATGATTGTGTGATGTGTATTTTGAAATAAAATTTAAATTATAAACAAAAAGTACACACTTTGATTCATACTGATCACATTGTGTATCCGATTGAGTTCTTGGTAATTAAGGTGTGGCAGATTCTTAAAAAATCATGAGATTCTTTGAACATTTTACTTGCTCTATCATACCAGTCACTCTATGTATTGGATTGGTGTTCGGATGATTCTTACACATCAAAAATTACTTATGAATCATTTTTATAAATTATAAAAATATTCTGAATCTGTTTGATCAATTTTGAGAATGTAACACATGTTTTGAACTAAAATTTCAATTTTAAACTAAAGACATGAAATTCAAGTCTGAATGAGCATATCATGTATCATATTGAGTTGTATATTATTTCAACACATCACACTGCATCTTTTTATTCTTTAATTCATTCAACATTAGGGGTTATATTACGATATTTTTGTTTGACAACCTAGAATATTAAATTCATTTTAGAATAAAAATAAAAGTGCATCATCAAGAGTGTATCATCCTCATTGATTTTATAATCATAGTACTTGAGTGAATCATGATTGTTTCATAGTTCTTCAAGATATCTATGAAAATTAACAAAATAATTATTCGATAAAAATTAAAATGAAATTAACTAAAAAGTAGATAAAAGGATGAAAAAATTCACTAAATAAGTAGTAGGAGGTCACTACTTCATGATATCTATATAAAATCTGAAACCATGTATTATTCCCATTTATTTCAAAAAAAATATTTTCTATTTTGATTAAAAGGTCTATCAAAGGTCCTATTAGTACTGGTAAAAATATTAAAAAAATGGATTTTTAAATATTCTAAATGAAATTGTAATTATCATTGAAAATACTACTTAGAGGATGCTAGTTTTTTGATATAATATGAAATATATTTCATAAAATTTCAAACATAATAACCATAATATTTTCTATTAGTTTGTACCTAGAACAACAATAAATTTTTATAAAAATAAGTAATTTTTTAGATATATGTTTTGATAGTGGAATGTTATTTTATATACCCTAATAATTTTCCATTTTTAGAAGTCCATATGATTTTTGTGCTGATGGAATATCCCCATTCCATGATTTTTATAATATTTAAAAACCACACTATAATAATATAATTTTCATAAAAAAACAATATAAAATGTATAAATTAAGTTTTATTTGTAAAACATTTCATATAGTGTATTAAAAATTGATAAAATTAATCATATGTGGTTGGTTTGTCGGGTATCCATGCATTGAATCCATAAATTAAATATTCGGAGTATACAAATTGAATACAAGGAGTAACCAATGTTGCGTAAAAACCAAACAGAATAAGTAATGAAATTAATTAAAATATATTTTATTTGTTTAAATTGTACAGTTTTACCCCTATATCTTGGTTATTAAGAAGAGTTAGTCATCTGAAAGGATTCTTTTAAGAATTTTGTCCATTTTTTTAATCATTCCATCATATTTCTAACGTTCTATTGATATTAGTTGTGTATATGTGATGTGATGTTTAATGAGTTAAAATTCTATTCACATGGTTTTCCATTTAAATAGTATTGATATATATGCCTAGAAAGATTATGAATATTATTTAGTCATAATTAAAGTAGTGGATCATATATTGAAAAAGAAATCATGAAATCACACCTCATGTGTACATTTACAACTGGACACCTACACAATCACGCATTATGATTTCATCTATATTCTAATGACCTATATACTCTGTAATGAACTCTTTTTAGATCTGTTCATCAAACTAAATTGTGGTCATATCACCAATTGTTAACATTGAATCCACATGAACCTTTAATATTTGTGAATACAGATGTTGAATGGGTGGGGTAAAGGTAATTTTTGAAGATCTTTACAAATGGATAGTTGACCCATTTGATCATTTTTATTTAACCTTACATTTCACCACTTCCCTTTTTTCCTTCTATAATAACATCCACAAATTTATGTCTTTTATCAACATTTGTTAACGGTTTTGAATGAAGAATCAATTGGAAATGAATACTACCTTATAGACATGTATTTTTACAAGATCTAATAGTAATGATATGAATATTTATATAGCTTGATCAACTGTATGAATATTAGTGCCATCAAGTTGAATAAATAGATCAAGTCTCAGATTTCAAGCTACGTAAATCAACACTCTCACGTGACCTATTAGAAGTTGTTTTTCATGTAGAATATATCCTTACATATTTTACTTGATACCCATCACTACAAGGCGATGGGTGGGTGTTGATAAATATATATCCTAATCAGTTTCACACTGTAGAATATCAGTAAAGTAAAGGTATCAACGTATGTTTGATTTACATTTTATAGAACTGATTGTGACAATATTTATTAACTCTTTAAGGAATATCTTTGATGGGAATGGCTCACCTAAAATATGGTGGGGGGGGGGGTTGGGGGTCTTTATCAGGTGGTTTTTATTGTGTTTTTAGTCTCTTTTATTCTTTCACATAACATTTTATAACAGCTCTAACTACAAATTAAGTTATTCTTCTAAAGAAATTTGATCACTCATTATACTCTTACATTTTTTGAGTGTTTCCTTTTATTGATTCTTTTC
Organism: Viscum album; assembly: GCA_963277665.1. Lineage (NCBI taxonomy): Eukaryota > Viridiplantae > Streptophyta > Magnoliopsida > Santalales > Viscaceae > Viscum > Viscum album. Next base: position 1,057,443,939 of record OY728120.1, on the reverse strand, counting down.
CATTACATTTTTTAACAACTCTTACTGCCAATCATGTTTTTACTTTAGAGAAACTAATCATTACTAAAAATCTTATATTTTCTTATCCTTATCCCCCCATTCATTCTGTTTCTAAAAATATGTTTGGGGTAACACCCCAGAACCCACACCTATGACACGACCTACTATTTTAAATGATTCAAGGACGGTGATAGTACTTATTCATTAGGTATAAAAAATTATGATTATTTTTTCTATGTAGAATAAAAATATAATTATATAAGTAATCATTATTAATTAATACCAATTTAATGATTTTTTCTTATGTTATACATACACATGCTTCCCATTTTTTTTGGTGTTTTCATCTACTATTATCCCATAATTACACGTGTCTAATTCTATAGAAAATGACTTGGGATGGAGGTGGAATTGGATTTTGATTCATCAATATATAAATAAATAAAGGAACATAATTATGTTTTTGTTTCATGTCACATAAAAGTATTATGATTGATTTAAAATCAGAACCACTTTTTTCAAATGAAGAATACCCTATCCTTTATTTATGGTAGGGGTAAATTAGTTATGTTCCACATTGTGTTTCTTTAAAACTCTGCTGATATTTCATAAATTAGGAATTCGTAATCAAAGTAATTAATACATATATTATAAAGAAATTTATTTCTAGCAAAAAAATATCTAAGAATATGTCTCCTCATGCGGACCAACAAATGAATCCCAAGATTGTGGTTTATCAAGTGTCCATGCGTTTGTAGTGGTCATTGGTTTATTTTCCCATCAGTGTCATTGAGAAGATTCTTTGAAAGAAATTTTCGAAATCCTTTGTGAGACTTTCCCATGAGGATGTGTACAAATTTCAATTGGGATTCATCTACTATAAATACACTCTAAAAGGGATAACGAAGAGCGAGTCAACAATTCATTATTTTGGTTTTAGTAAAATTAATAAAGTATAATGTAATGCTACCTTAATCTCTTCCCAAATTGGTTTCTTAATCATTGGACAACATTGTGAAATGAATCAAATTCAATCAGTATGTGCATTCTATTTGTGAGCACAATATAACTATTGAAAATGGGATTTTTGGGGTTAACAGGCTGGGCACCTGTATTCCATCCACTATGAATTTGATTCCATAGTTTCTCTCTTTAATAATTTTTGAAAACACCTCTATGATATAAATTTTTTATTTTTTCAAGGAAATATGTTGTTCACCATATATAACTTCCTCAGATTTAAAATAATCAATATGTGGTTCCTCAGTATTGGTTGTATCAACATGTGAAAAAGGTTTTTGTTCCACTGCATTGTGAGAACCAGTATGTTGAGAATCTTGTTGTTCCTCTACATTGGGAGCATTGAAATTAGCAGAAGTCATTGTCTACATAAGTTCTAGAACATTTAATTGATATTACATAAATACTATAGTTAACAGATAACAATATGATGTAATAGAATATATATCAAAAAAATATAACCATATTATTTAACTCTTTTTTTTAAATGTTGAATGGATTTTGACACCACTATCATGCGTTCAAATCCCTTCTTTATAGAATTCACTGACTCACAACACCCCATATGTATTGGGACCACTATTAAATAATTGTGATATCTTGATGAAAGGGCCATCCTTTGTTGAATTGATATCTGAACCTTCAGTGGTGTTGGCTGATAATAGAATAATTGATCACATTCAGTTTGATGGATCAAGAGCATAAAATAATTATACTATCTGTGATGACATTATGAACAGTTCGTCTGTATACCTTTTCTTATTGAAATCCACTTTCACGAAACTCAATTTATCTATTTTAGTTGAAATCCTATTATCAACCTACTTGCACAAAACAATTGTCACTTGGATGTTCTATAATCCAACTCCCATATTTTTTCAATGATACCAAGGTATAACATATTCACATAAGTTGGATTTTTGTCCTTGGTACTAGATATATACATCACTTCATCCATAAGTGTTACAATACTATTTTCCAGGGAACTACATTCGTCATGTTCATTTGTGTAGAACATATAACCATTAATTACATAACCATTATAAGATAATATATGTAAAATTGGTCCTCTGACTATCCATTAAAGTACTTTTGAAACTAAATCTTTATTTTCAGTTGAATCCTTAAAAATATGGTCTTCAAACCATTCTATAAACTATTTATTATTTATATTTGATATCCAGATTTCATCCCCTAATGGATTAAAATGCTCAATCGTTACTCTGTGGGTTTTAACATATGGATCAACCTCTAAAATGTTATAAAAAATTTAAAGGTGGTCCTTCTCCCACTCTGTAATAGTAATTATGACATCATATATTCTAGAAATTTATTCCCCCACAAGTCTCCTGGTGTGATGATATTTTAGTAGACCAATGAATTCCACATCAAAAAGGTAGTCATTATAGAATCCAATATATTCCTTAACAACTTATCACTCTACAATATATCCTTATGGAAAAATTCTATTTTGATATAACCTTTCTAAATTTTAAAATTCCATTCATTGGGGTGAATTCTTATATAATGTGTAATACCACATGGTCAAATCTCTTATAATAAGTGAACCATCATAATAAAGATTTTTGGTAGGAATAACATCTCCAATTCGGATAATATAATATAAATTTATTTTTCCATAGTCAGGAATTTCTTTGGGTGTATAACTTAGCTGCATATAACATTTAAAAAGAAATAAACCTTGGTTAATGTATGATGGATATTCTTGGAAAAAATGAAACATAAATCTTTAGGTATTAGATCTTGAAAAAAATTCATAGTGGTGTGATTTCAGACCATTGAAAATTAAATTAGTCAATGACATGATATTATTTATATTTTATGAATATTCTTATGGAACCATTATATCACATAAGAAGTTGAAAAACTAATATCTCTCTTTCCTTGAAAGAGTGTAAGAAACTGGAGGAAGAAATGTCCATTTTTTAGTCTTCATTGTTGACAACTCTTCCCATATTTCCATTTTAATCATGTCCAAAATAGACATAATTTCATCCTTTTTTTGTTAGGTATAATTAGTAACGTTCCAATGACACTTTCAGATAGATTTTTAACATGTATAACATCAATAAAATTCTTGATGTCCAAACAATTCTAGTATCATAATTAAAAAAACAGATCAATTTTTCTAACTATTTTTTGTATGATTTTTCAAAAAAAAAGTTTATCGAAAGAGGTGTACATATCTTTTAATTTATCAAATATTTGATCATCTTTTAGAGGAGATGGTACTGTCTGTTATTATTAGCTACTATAAAATGATGTTTTCTAAGATCAGTATATATGTTACAGGGGTAGAAACATTTGATGTCCTCGAAACACATTGTTTGATGAATGTTTCAATCTAATTGGCTAGGAACCTTTTTCAAAAAATGCGACACTCTTGAGTTCCTTTAAAGCTATATCCTAAAAAATTTCAATAAAAAGTAAATTCATTCATCATCTAGTAAAACATGGATCTCAACGTGAAATCTTTATTTATATAAGCATCATAATACATAACACATTAAACCCAAAATTGTTTCAAATCATCAATAAATTGAGACAAATAAACATCAATATCATTACCCAATTGTTTTAGAATTGATATAAGTAGAAATAACATAATTTATTTCTTTTTCATGGATAACCACAATGAAATGTTATAATTTACCAACATTACAACGTGTCCTTATTTGAAAACAAAAAGGAATCACTCCATCTATAGATAGCACAAGAAGTGAGTTTCTTAGCTCATTTAAAAATTCCGGATCCTCGTGATCCATTATTTTCAACTAAGAAGAGTATACTGGTGGGATATGTTTCCCATATTAATTTCCTATATCTACATCCCAGGTCAATTTTTTTATAATTTCCTCACATAAATATAGAAGCCTAAACCGTGGTATGATTGGACTGTACCATACAACTTTCATAGGACCCAATTCATCTTTTTTATAGAGAGAATAACCAAACTTTGATAAATTTTTATGTGAATTATATTCCTTAAAAAATAGTATACATCTATTTATATAGGTATATATTCTTTCATAGCCCATACCCATTGATCATATAATTTTTTTAACATTATATATTTTTTAAGGAAGCTAATTATCTTCTAGGATCATATCATTTAATAGAGAAAATAGTTTAGTAAAACAAGAATCACTCCATCCATTTCTATATTATAAATTATATTGATTAAGTATGGCTGACAATGTTTTGTATTATGTACAACCAGTATACAAGCATCTTTTACCACTATTTTAATTCTCAAACAATTTTGGGTACTCATAATGGTCATCTTCAAATGTTATTATCACTTACAAATATGAATATTCATTATCATTCACACCTATAATCACATTCTTGATACGATCTTCATTAGTTTCCACACTTTTAATCATATAATATGATCCATGAAAGTCTTATCCCATCCAACAAAAACATTTAGTTTCTCTCCAAATCATGTATAACATGTATAACATTGATCTATTTCATGATAGGAAAAGTGTTCTGTCAACACCTATAGACTAATTAGTTTTGAATAAAAACAATGTAAATGATGAAAAAGGATTTGAGATGGCTCATATACATGATATTTTACAGAATTCATGAACTCTTTGACCCCATCCTCACACTCTTTTGTCACATGATTATCATCTATCCAATTTTTATTCATATTCACCCCTTTTGATTCAGAAATATTAATAGTTAACAAAATAAATAAATATACACAATATTTGAAATTGGAACCCATAAAAGAACATTATTAAAGAAAAATTTAAACTACACGAAGTCATTGTTATAAAATAATAAGATTTGAATGATTAGTCTTCATATTGTTTTATGGAGGTGTAAATCATTTAACAAAGTGAATTTGTTAAACCTATAATTTTAAAAAGAATATAATTTAATTTTCATCTATTGAGAAACACATATTTCTCATATAATATTAATTTAAAGATATTTCATAAAATTAAATAGAAAAATAAAAAAAAAGTCATCAAGAAATAGAAATAAAGAGGAGGGAAGAGTTGGCATTTATTAATTTCATCACTTGGTACATGGTGGTACATGTGGTGTTTCAGTGATCGGATGTTTAGGATCCAAAGATTATCTTTTTTTCAGATGATGAAATTATTTATAGGACCAAATCACATGGTCTAATAAACCCAACTCTTGAAGAAACTATTTAATTTAAATCAAATGAACCAAAATTATTGAGTTATGGTTTCAGTATTCCATTCTCATTTCAAAGAGTTTTCATTTTATTACAGGGTCCTTTCAAAATGACATTCCATGAAATTAAATTCATTAAACACCACATTAAACAATAAAACATTACATTTCAAAAATCAAAGTAAAAAAATTAAACAACCTAAGAGGTATAAAAAAACATCACCATCATCATAAAAATAATTTAAATAATTAAACAACCTTTTATAAAACATAACATGAATTTTAAATAATCCAGATGAGGAACTGTAATTTGAAAGTGATAACAAATTTTAAAAATAACCTTTAGATAATTCCATTTTTAGGAAAAAAATTTAAAATCCAAGTTCAAGATATGAAATAATGTATATATATTTAAATCCATACAGTCTTCATTTAATTCCTTCATTGACAAGACATATGGAAAAACATTTTTTTTGACTTGGTAAAAAACTTGGAAAATCAACTATAATTTTTAGGAACTACAATTTCTATTAAGCAGTCATCCAACAACTTTAAATAACTTTAAGTAAAATTAATATTTAGAGAATAAAGAAAAATTTCAAGAAGATAAACATGTTTTGAATAATAATCATGTAGTGTAGTAGGATGGAGTTTAAAAAAAGTGGAGTTATGAATCAAAATGCTCATTCTATTGGATTGATTTTGATGGCTACATTAGTGTTGGAGAAATCAAATATCTTGTGTTGATATAGCCATACTCTATTCTTGATAATGTAAGATGTGTTAGGTTTTGATGTAATATAATATTATAACTGCTTGTAAGGAATTTAAACCACCAATGTTCTGGTTATAACAAAACTTCAACTTCTTTCATATGTGATAATTAATTCTATATCCATAAGCCATGTGCATAACCCATGTGTTCATCCCATATCACATGTGTAAATGAATAAAAATTGGTATCCATAAAATTATACATAAAATAATAATGATAAAAAATATTAAAAAATCATAAAAAATATTAAAAAAATATAAAATCCAATTTATTTTATAACAATAAAAAAATATTTAGATCATACTTAAAACAAAATATAAAGCATATAAATAAAGAGTATGTGAAAAAGTATCAAATGTATTGTGAAATAATTTTTATCAAACACTATAAATATAAAATATTAGAACAATTCATAAAAACTAAATTAAACCCATTTCATAATTCCTATAGAATTTATAAACAAATCTGGATATATTACAATGATTGGGGTTTTATGCCTCGTAATGGAAGAAAATTGGAAGAATTGTTTGATTTTAACCCATGGGATCATGAGGGACACATGGAAGTTGGAGTCGATTACCATTTGTGCACCACAAATTTTTTTTCCTACTTATCATTTTCTGTCACCACCTTACATGAAAAGTGGGTAGGGTTTTTATGGTGAACAAATAAGATTTCCATACAATCAAAGTGATAAATAATGATGAGTGAGTGAAAATGAACATGAAGGTGAGAGAATGGGTGAAAAAATGGATATAGGTAAGTGATATTAGGAAGAGAATCAGTGAGGTGGATTGAAAAATAATAATATTATGGTACACATTGTCCAATCCATTTGAAAAAAAACTAAAAACTAACAATGATGTTTGATGGGGAGTGATAGATCAAAGGTGATCTCATTCCTTGTCTTTTGAATGTGCCTATTCATCCTAAATTATCAAGAGGGAGTTGTGACAGAGATTCAGTTCTTTCAGATCTTGATCTATGTGAGCAAGGAGAACTCTGTAGGGTTCTATTTAAAGGACCAGGAAGGATTTTATCAGTTCTTTTCAAAAAATTGATGATAAAGAGGGTTTTATCAGCACTAAAATAATATGCACTGATAAAACTGGCCTTTATCAGAGCATTCATAGAGATTAAAAAACATATCTTTTTTTGTGCTAACATTTTAGTACTGATAAAGATCTCATTTTAATAATTTAAAAAATATAATTAAAAAATGTAAATATATATAATTATAAAAGAATATTTAATGAATAATTAATATGCAATTAAATATATAATTATAAATAAATGTAAAAACATATAAGAAAATATAATTATAAATAAGTAGTTGTTTATAATTGTAAATATGTTTTTATAAATATATTTATAGATATATGATTATGGTTATAATTAGAAATAAATATATTTATAAATATTTGAATGTAATAATAGAAGTTGGGGAGGTATCCGAGTGGTTGAAACACCCTGTAAGCTTGCATGAAACCCAAGATCAAATCTTAGTGGAGAAAAATTTCCTGGTTACTGCAACAGTATTGTGGAAGGTATTGTAGAGATACTGTAGCATCCAGAACTATTCAACCATTTAGGCTATTGGGCCATGGTCATTTGGGGCACAAAGACCATTGAGTAGTCCAATAAGACTACACAGAGCTAGTCCCTAAAGTGGATTCAGAGCAAGTAGCAGCAACCTGAGTAGAGATAACTAGATTGAAAGAAAGAGAGGGTATGACAATCGCAATCGGTACCACGCACCATGGAACAATGCACATGGAAATGCTAGCTGATCAGTAATGTGAGGTATGGAGCTACGCATCTACAAGGATGCAAATGTTGGGGAGGGTAGTTGTATTGTAGTTTGGTTGTGCCTTTGAGTCATGTATTGGGCATTGTGCCTCTAGGCCTTCAGGTCATGTACTGGGCCTTCTTCCACTGGGCCTATGTGTCACGTAAGGGTTCCCTATAAACCCAGTTAAAAAGAGGATTATCCAAAAACAAATAAAAAATCAAGGAATTTGGGCTATTCATGTAATAATAAATATGTTTATATAATTATATATATTTATATAATAATAAATATTTTTATTAATATATAAATATATATAATTATTAATATGATAAATATATTTTTTAATTAAATATATTTATTATAATTTTATTATTATTTAAATATATTTATTTATAATTACAATTATAAATAAATATATTTTAGAAAATTTGTATATAAGTAAAAATATAATTAAAAATATAATTATATATATATTTATATATATTTATATAATTTTATATATTTATATAATTATATACCAAGATAGTTCTGATCATGGATTTAGGGACACAAATCCATGACCCTGTAATTTTATTATTAAAAAGATGATGCAAACAAACACATGCAACCTGGCTCGTAGACCAATATTTATGAAAAGATCAAAATCCCTCATTATAAAGGAACACATGCCCATAAAAACCTTCACCAAAAACTACATGCATGATTCCATCCCATAACATCAAACCATGAAGACCTCACACACCTAAAAATCATCTTCACCATAAATCTACATCAATGCACAAGTTCCAATCATGTGTGACCTATACGTCCTCCAAAACTAGACCCCATGAACATTAACATGTGGCTTCCCTACAACCCATAACAATGATCGCCCTACAAACCATACCCCATTCTACTAGTTATTTCCATCCATTACGGGTCACATCCCAAGATCTTCCACATCTCGAAGACATTGTTGTCTCCCCACATCACGAAGTTTTCTATAATAAGCACCCATGATCTCTATTGAAAAACCATTGTTGTTGCTGACATAGATGGTCGAATGAACGAATCCGATGCATCCACTCCCACACTAGCTTCCATCACCCACCGATGTCCCACAAAGCTCCATCGCCAACCCCGTCATCGAGGCAGGGCTCCAATCACCATCTACACGGTAGATCCATCATCTATGAACAAGTCAAACATAGCTCTATGATTTCATCACCCATATCACTACCTCATGGGCCCCAAACCTCTCACTAAATATCACGTAGGCCAGATTCCTTTCTTCCCACTAAAAACCACCACACCAAGATCTAAAAACCTCTCTTCCATTGGTCAGGTGCCTCATCGCCACACCAGTCAGGCACTACAATGAGTTCTATCTAATGGTTGGTCACCTCAACGCTGTCCTGAAAACCACACCTACCATTGATGATGCCACTGCACCAAGATCTATCTGGCGCCTCACCTCCCACTAAAATAAAGACACCGATGGACCCCAGAGGCATCACAGACCTGCTTCCCTCTTCATGAAGTCAACTTATACCTACCCTCTACCCCCACCATCACACAAGGTCCTACCACTAGTTTCGAAAACAACACATCATTAATCCCACATCACATCTTCTTTATGAGGACATCCTTGGTCCTCACTATCCACATTTTCATGCGGGGCACGCATAAAAAATACCATCACCCTTATTCTTATGAGAAACATACTTAATCATCTAAATCCTAATGCAAGGACAATAAAGAGAAAAGAGCTTCTTATGTCCAACCACATCAGGGGTTCGATCAACTGTGTAGAGGATCACATTAGATTGATCAGCAAGCTAATCACCATATTAAGGAGGAGAGGGAAACTCTCCTCTTAAGAGATAATCTATTATTAATCTAGAACACATAATATTATATATATATATATATAATTATATATAAACATATATAGTTATAAATATACTGAATATTTTTATTATTTAAATATTTTTAGGATAATTTTAAAATTAACTAAATAAATAAAAATATTTATAATTATAATTATAAATAAATATATAATAAAAATTATTTACAAATAATTATAAACATATTTATATAATTATATATATTTATATATATATATAAATATATTTATATATTATATTTATAAATATAATAAATATATTTATTATTAAAATGTATTTTTTATAATTATTTTAATAAATAAATATTTACTTATAGTTATACTTGAATTCAGATAGAATCCAAAGATCCTAACCTTTTATTGAAATTGAAAGAAAAAGTAATCATGCACTAGGAGAGATGGAAGGGGTAAAATAATAAGACAAGCCCTCATACATAGAGAGAAACATTATATCAAGTTTCACTATAATATTGATCATAATCATGAACAGAATCACTAACTACATCAGCAGATTCCCAGTCTGACTGGGAATTATTTTTATTGAAGAGTGTAATGTACTTCTCCTTAAGAAACACCATCTCTTGGGTGATATGAGTCCTTGAACCTCTGCCACACCATCTTGTTGAATCCCAACCATGCCCTCAACCCTGACTTTTTTGGATTATGACCCTGCTTTCAAGTATTTGTTTGCTTCCAAGACCCTCTTGACTCCTCCCTTACCAAATCAAAACCTCCTTCCATGAATCTCTACTCATGAAATGACATAATAGGATGAGGGGACCACTCCATTCACTTATTATTAGAAACAATCAAATCCTATTCTTGGAACAAGTCCTTGTACACTAAAGTATGAATATAAGTCTCAAGATTCTAAAGACTATCAGAGTCATTATGAGCATCAATATGCTCTCATGTATCATCATTAGGGAGAGGGGTAACAACCCCCTCTATATCAATTGTCTCCCATTATTTCATCCACAAACCAGAGCCTTCCTTAAGATCAACTATATAAGTCACCTGGGTTCTTGCAATATCAGCTGAAATACCGGCATGTTTTGAAGCAACCATAATGGTCTTGTTACTGGAAGCTGTCTTCTAATCATATCCTATAGACAACCCATTTCTATCCTTAAAAACCTGAATGTTAGGATGGGTCTATTCATGGGAATCAATAGGAGAGGCAACTTCCTCCACATGATGCCCATACATGTCCTTGTAATAACCAGAGCTCTTCATTAAGCTATCAGCATAAGTTGATACACCATGAGATCCAGTACCAACTTGGGGGGGCTACTGGCACATCATGAGGATGGAGTGAATACTCATTTACCTTTATCCTAAAAAAGACATCCAAATGATTGATCTTGTTACAAAAATAAAATAAAAAAATTATTGATAGCTAGAAGAAAGATGACCAATACATTTTCATTTAAGGGATAAACCTAGAACTCTCACATAATACATTGTTAGTTGAATCCTGAATTTGGAATCTAGAAGCATGAAATTCTTTATCAAAGGAGCAGTGATATCAATTTCAACCAAGACTCTAGAAAATTGACCATACCATGTGCATTCAGTGTCTCTATGAAACACGATGGGGACACCGACTACCGATGCAACATCTGAAAATATCTGTGGATGATAAAATAACCACATGAGGCCATGAATATGAACCCATATTTGTGTCACAGACTTGATAGCTAACGATGGATCAAAAATTGTATCCCAATAATTTTTTTCCAGAAATCCAGGCATGATAGAAACATTGTCGATGCCCAATAATTTATCATTTGAGTCATGTGATGGATTTTTTCTAAAAATACCCCTACCTAATTGAAATTATTCTCTAGCCTCCAAATCCCTATAACTCAAGGAGCCACTTCTTTAAGGCCTCATGTTTCCAAGGATTCTTCTTCTGTGGGATAATCAGCCTTACTAGGACTGAATATTTACAGTCCTCTAGATGATATTCAGGGATTTTTAAATCTATTCAATTAACGTGAAGACACCATTACACGTGATTCACTTAGAAGACATAACAAGACCCCCTGATAAGAATAGAGAAAAAACATTGACCATTAGGTTACCAAACCCTTTCCTCCCAAGGTGTGGATTTATCTGTTGCAAATTGATCCACATAGAAATCTCTTCCAAAAACAAAGATTCTTTTCTTCATCGGGCAGAAAATTACTTCTTTATGGTCAAAGTACCATGCGGGATCGAAGGATTTGACCATGAATGAAGAATCAAAAATCACAAATCCGTTTTGTCACTGTTCAAACTGTTAGCGCACCAACCTGGTGTTCTAAGACCAGATCCATCATTGGAGGGGAAACTCGAAGTTGGCACAGTTGTCTGGTTGTTCTTGCCACCAGGATCCAATATATCTCCTAAGACCATATCTGTAGCTGGAGGAGAACCCTAAGACGATGCCATCATCCCATCATGCTAGCCACCATGTGAACCAATAGATCACCAAATACCTGGGTGATCTAATACTAGAAGATGAATCAACAAACCACAACCCAAACCCTAAATGGTGTAGTTGAATCCAAGAGATTCAAGGAACCCTAGTCTCCTTGAGCAGTGTCTGAGGAATGCTGCTCTAGAGCCCTCATCTTCCCACCTTTATTTATTTTTATACTTCTAAATAAATATATTTAAAAATATTTTTATACAATTATTAATATAATTATATAATTTTATATAATTTTATAATTTTATATACTTATATAATTGAATTTGAGGGCTTACCGAAGTGGTAAAGGCTCCCTGTAATCCTGCATCAAAACTTGGCAAAATCCAGGTGGGAGTGAATTTCCACAAGTAGGTAGTGATGATGCATGCAGTATGATGTAGGCATGATGCTGCACTGGGCCTTCGGGCTATTAAATGGGCTTCATCCCACTAGGCCATTGGGCTAAGTACTGAATAAATAAGGTATGATGGATTGATTATCCCTTCTGGGTGACTATACCCTGCATTTCCGGTCTGTGTGTGTGGTGTGTGTTTGTATAATGTAATTATACCCCCATTCTCCTAATATATATATATATATAAAATTATATATGTATTTATTAATATATATAATAATAATAAATATAATAAATATATTTATTATTGGAATATGTATATTAAAATTTTATAAATATTTATTTATATATGTATATATTTATAATTATAATTATAAATAAATATATTTATAAATACTTGTATATAAAAATAAATATATTTATATAATTATAAATAATTATATAATTTTGGAACCAGGGGCTCCAACCCATGGTTCACACTATCTTCATTTGATATTTATATATTTATATATTCTTATATTTTTATATATTTATCTATCTATATATTAATATATATATATATTAATATATAAATATATATAATTTAAAATAAAAAATATATTTTTTTATATAAATATATTTATTATAATTTTATAATTTTTTTAATATATATTTATTCATTTATAATTATATAAATATTTTTTTTTAAAACATTATATATATTTATAATATTATAATTAATTATTTAAATTATAAAATTATTAAAACATTCATTTAAATATATTAATTATATAAATTTCAAAACAAACTTTATATGTTATAAATAAATAAAAATTTAATAAATAGTTTTCATATAAATTTAAAACATATTGAAAATATTACATGTATATTAAATAAATATATTTATAAATACATATTAAAAATGAATAATTTTAAAAAAATATAAAAAAATAAATATTAAAATTGAATAAATAATATTAAATGACAGAAATATTTAAAATATATAAATATTATATAATAGAGAAAACTATTTTTAGAAATGAATTCATATAATATTAACTACATGAGTTTTGTACACGTAAAAAAAAGAATAAAATGTTAAAAAAATGTATTTAAATAACTTCATTGTATAAATTTAAATCATTATAAACATTTTACAACTTGATAAATAAAATTGAATAAATATTAATCATATAAATTAAATCATATTAAATATAATAATTAGTAAAATAAAAATATCTATAATAAATGAATAAATTACAAAAATATTATATAAAAAATATATAAAAATACATCAAATGTTAAAAAAGTAGATTCCATACATACACATGTACACATGTTATAAGTATATATGTACATCACATTTATATGTGTACATATACATACACATACATACATATGTATAGGTACAAAATCTATAAATACAAATGTACAAAACACACACACACAACATAATGCATAAAAATATATGCACAAAAACATTGATTTAAATATATAAGTTCAAATATCAGATATTAACAATACATCATTTATATTTATATAATTTATTTAATTATAAAAAGTATATATTAATATATCATATTTATATTAATTATATACATGCATTTTAAAATTACGTATGTATATAAACAATAATTTTTGAATATAAATATTGTAATTTTATATACATTAATTAATATTTTTTTAAAAGTTTTTATCAGCACTATAAAATTGTTGATAAAAATCCTCCTTTATCAGTGTTTAGAAATACATTGATCAAAGTTAGATTTATCAGTTCATTTATCTAGAATAGACAATGGTTACCCTTGTATCAACGCTTTATGTTGAGCATTGATAAGAGTCATCATTGAATAAAAAGCGATTTGTGGAAGTGGGAGGCCAATCCCACCTACCAGGATGCAGTGATAGAAGAATTGAGGGGAGAAGAAAACCTATAAATGGGGATCTCCTCAACGTGGGTTCATCACCTAGGGATCATCTTCACAAACACATATTCTCCCATACTTATTTTTTAGGTTTTTGTTGAGGTGGTTTAACTGGATTTTCCATAGAGATATTTTTTCTGTCTTTTTTCCTTGTAATTTTGAGGGAGTGCCTGTACCCATATTTTACACATAGTGAGATTCTTCTATTTTACTTTGGGTTTTTATCCTTTTCATTTTGGGAGTTTTCCTCATTACACCAGGTTTCATTTATTAATTACTTTTTTACACTCTATTTGGTCTCACGATTATCACTGCATTAGTGGGCCAATCAGTTTCTGACCCAACAAGTGGCATTAGATATAGGTTCGGGCCCAGTGGTATTTACTTTTCTAGGTATCAATAGTTCTCATAAATTTGAGTATACTATTTGATTATGAATCTGGTTGATCTGTTTGATAGAATAATGGAGATGTTGGAGACTGTAGGAATTTCCAAATAATGGGTAGAATCAATGAATACCACCTATTATGTGATCAACTGATCTCCTTCAATGGAGATTGATCTGAAGACACCAATGAAGATGCGGGCTTGTAAATCTGATAACTATTCTCAGTTAAATTATTTTGGAACTCATTTATATACACTTTTACTGACCTAGAAAAATGGAAGCTGTATCTGGGATATTTGAAATTTATCTTCTTGGGTTACACTGATAGTGTGAAGGTTTATTGTTATTGGGGACCCACTGACCACGAACTATCATTATCATAGATGGTATTTCTGAATAATGCTAGGTTAAAATGATGATTTACGAAGACAAAGATAAAGGAAATATAGAAATACAATAGTCAAAGTAGAGGAAAATTTTGAGATAGAACATGTTTCAAGGCATTTATTGAGCATGATGATCAAGTAATAGATGAGTCTGGACCATGAATGTCAACTTGGTAGAAAAGATAACCAGTATAGTACTAAAACTATGTCACTAAGAGCAATATAGAGTACTTCTTATTGAAGTAGAATTGATTTACATCTTCATTTATGGAGGAGACTCACTGTCATGATATATCCTCATGAAAAAAGGTTATGCAAGAATAACTTGAGACCCTGAACTAGAATAATACACGTGATATTGTTCTATTACCTAATTGAAGGAAGGATATTGATAAATAATAGGTCATTATGATTAAGATGAATGGAAATATCCAAGTGGAAAGATATCATGCAAGAATGGTGGTCAAAGGATATGATCCTAAGGAAGGCATTGATTTCGTTGAAATATTTTGTCCTGTTGTTAGACTGATGAGTATTTAGACAGTTCTGGTGATGTGTGCCATAAAAAGATTACAAATAGAGAAGCTCAAAGTGAATTAATATTTTCTCTATGGTGATATTAATGGATACAACTATATTCTCTAATTAGAAGGTTTTGTAGAGGAAGTAAAATAGAACCTAGTTTTAAGAAAATTATATGTACAATATCAAGTAGTTTCCAAGGTATCTTCATAAGATATTTGATTCCAATATCACAATCCTTGGATATAAAAGTCTTCATTATGATCATTGTTTAAATTTCAGTTGTTTATATGATAATGATTTCATCATTCTTCTATTGTATGTTGATGACATGTTGGTTGTACACCCCAATATGATCAAATCTAGGAGACGAAGGAATTATTGGCTAGGGAGTTTGGTATGAAGGAGTTGGGACCAGAAAACAAGATTCTTAGGATGTGGATTTACTGAGACAATAATCATGTGAATATTTGGATATCATAGAAGTATTACTATTGTAAGTTATTGAAGTGATTAAACATAGAAGATTGTAATCAAATATCTTCCCCTCTTCCCATTAATTTCATGTTATCCCCTATGATGATTCATTATAGAGAAGTAGATAGGATAAAGATATCTTGAGTACTATATGGATCAGAAATAGGAAGTCTGATGTTCGCTATGGTTTGAACTAGACTATACATGGCACATACACTGGGAGAATTTAGTCGGTACATAGAGAATTCAGGATGGGATAATTGGAGCATGGAGGATAGGATCATGAGATATATAAAGGATACTAAAATGATTCATTATGTTTTGGAGGATGATATTTCATTATCAGAGGTTATGTGGGTTCATTTTTTTAGGTGATTATGACTAGAGAAAATACATTACTTGTTATGTGTTTACTCTTGCGGGGGAGATGTGAGATGAATTTCAATGTTACAATCAGTTGTGAATTTATCCACATTGTAGAAGGAGTACATGGAGGCTGCATAGGCTTTCAAAGAGGAAAATTATATGAGAAAGTTTTTTGGAGGATCTTGGGAATATACAATAGAAGATTCCAAATTTTTATGAACATTACAAGACCTTTGTAATGACCCAAACAGTTATTAATGAAAATTACTCTTGATCTAATTAAATGTATTAGTTTGTAAAATGGTTATATAACATATGCACTTCCATAGTTTTATGGATTTCAAAATACTATTAATAATTGTTACAGTTGCTAATATAACGGTCAAATACTGATCAATTGATTAGTATAAATATAGGGCTTTATCAAATCCAATTTACTCAGGAAAAGGAAGCGATGGACTGATCTAATAGAATTTCTACAAACAAAGTCCATTTGTCGAAGCTCGGAATGGAGGGGGCGTCCCTGGGATTCTCTCTTGACCAAGCCCAATCCGGGTATCCACACGTTAAGCTCAAATGGAACCACCTATGAGAGTAGTGGAAGTTGATTGAGATTACTACTCGAGCAATGTTATCCGATCCACCCCAAGTGTCTGTCACCATCACGCACCTTACCCTTAGGTCTTATGCGGGTGTTGTAAGGGGTTATGTAACAAGACCCTAGAACTCTGACTATGTGTATTATTTTTTTATAGAGAATATACATTCATTTTATTATTGTTACTTTGCAAATAGTTTTTAAAGCACAAATAGTATTTTTAGTTAATATTCAATTAAGAAATATATTTTTATGAATTAATGGATTTTGAATTAAATAATATTTTAATTAAATATTATTACTAAATTAATTTTTGTTATATATAAATGATAGTATATTTTTTAGGAATACAATTGTAATTTTTATTAATGTTATATAGCTGTTTTTGTCGAAAACCATGAATTTTCTATAAATATCAGTTTTTATTTTAAAAGTAAAAATTCACATATTTATAAAATTATTTAGATAAAATGAATATTATTTTTGTAATTAGGACACTGAAATTATCCAATGGTGATTTTTTTAATTTTCTGAGATAGTTGAATTTTTGTGTAAAAATTAAATATCATTTAAATATATAATGTGTTTTTGTTAGGTCCACAAGGATGAGTACCCTGAGAGTGGGGTGAATCAGGGTATGACTAATTTAAAATTAAAGACCGTTATGATCTTGTTTCGCTGTTAAGAAAAACACTCTTCTCTCTTTCTCATTGCACAATGTAAACAGAAAGTAAAGCATGCACATGACACATCAATTTTTACTTGGTTCAATGCTAAGGGCTACATCCAAGGAGCATACGCCGACAAGTTGTCAGTCATACCAAATTCCACTAAACTTCACTAGCTATGGATCACAAGGTTCGGGCACAGTCACTCTGTCCCAGGCTCACTCCCTTTACAATGTTTAGGGTCAGCTCACTTTTTTCCCAAGGGTCATTCCCTATTTCTCTCTCTCTGGCTCACTGCCGGCGGAGAGGATCACCTTCTTCCGCTTCCTTTTCTCACTGCTCCAAAGAGGATCCACTCACAGTTTATAGACTTGTAGGTCTCTTAATTTTCATGAATGCATGCATCCTCAACTATTGATATATTCTCTGTTAAAGTCATACTTTCATCCACTAATGAATATCCCTTTGCCTCTTAAGTACTGGGAAATTAACATTGGAAACACCTACGCAAAGCACCCTACTTCGCGAGGCTCCCAATTTCACGAAGCTCAAACAATCCTTCGCGAAGCACCTGCCTTTTCACAAAGCACTCTCGTGAAGCTGAAGCCTTCACAATGCTTAGGCCGTCGTAGAGCTCCTGCCTCTTCACGAAGCACACTCCATAGAGCACGCAGCCTCATGAAGCACACTGCCTTTCGTGAAGCTAGATTAGCCGGCATGAAGCACCACTATTTCGTGAAGAACACTACCTTCGTGAACTTCCTTCGTGAGCCGAGAGAAAATGGTTTTCTTTGAAAGCTCTATTTTCTTCTCTCGAGGGGGTCGACCTGTATTTATAGGTGATTCCACCGACCCTCGACCATTCCGTGTGAAGTCAGCGCCACGTCATCGCCAATCATGGAGCTCCAAAGTTTCCGCCAGAATTCTCTCAAAATCGTGAAACACCTTGGAAATTCTCAGACTGCGGAGCCCATCGTAATCGTAGAGCAGTTTGTATATTACCTTGCGCTGCCACCGCGAAGCTCGCTCGCAAAGCCCTTCACCGCCACGATGCGCTTCAACCTCTTCCATTCACGAAGATTGTTGTAATCGCGAAGAATCACCGCCATCATTCTTCTGGTCTTCATGAAATTCAAACCATGAATCCTCTCTTCAGAAAATTCATGCCATTTCCATTTTTAATTATGATCTTCATGGAAATCCTATTTTCGCGATGCTCACCAACCTCCAAATTTTGGACCCCAAAAATTTGGCTAACACTGGGAAATGACGCCACCTTCTACTGCTCTTTTGTACCACCTCCAGATCATCCATTCCTTTGTCATAATTCTTTGTCAACATGGATTGTCAATAACTTCTTTGGAACTCGACAATTCTTCATGGAAACCTTCTTTGTCAACAAACACAATCAACCAAAAAATTCTGCAACGTTACCTTGAGGGATTTTTTCCCAATAGTTTTATTACATCATAATGACCCAATAGTGATGTAAAAAATACTATAAATGGTATGTTCAACCAATATATGTTTACCTTTATAATAATGTGATTTTATGTTTTTTTTATTTTTCAAAGCTTTATTGGATCCTCCCTGACTTATAAAACATTTTAACTTTTTAAAATGATTTCCTTGAGAGTGTGACTCACCTCCACATAAGCAAGCCAAATATTTTTAAGAAGTTCAATCATTGACCTTATAAAATAATGTTTCTACTACAATTTTGAAAACCCATTGGAAAAAACCATGGGATGGTTTGTGGTTTTGATTAGTTTAATATGTAGGGTCCAAAACCTAAATAATAAATAATTCCTTAACTTTTCCTATATAAACCCACCCTTGCTCCCACTTACTATTCACTAAAATCCTTTGAGTCTCGATGAAACCCTACCCTCCTCTCTCTATAATCCTTCAATGGTGACCCAATATCCCAATAAGCCTCTCTGAATCCCCTCAAAATCATTTGGGATCACACTTCCAAGTAAGGGATTTCATCCTTTCTCATTTTTGTTCAAATTTTATTATGTTGATATGCCCTTTTAATTTAAATTAAAAATGTTAGGGTATGACTTATCCCCTCACCATA
Source organism: Viscum album (assembly GCA_963277665.1). Lineage (NCBI taxonomy): Eukaryota > Viridiplantae > Streptophyta > Magnoliopsida > Santalales > Viscaceae > Viscum > Viscum album. Next base: position 1,057,424,080 of record OY728120.1, on the reverse strand, counting down.
CTGCCCTCTTTATGTTTCAATTTTTAGATACCCCTTTATCTCTCATTAATTCCTCCCATGTACACCTGTTACCATGCCAAAATTTCGTAAGGAATTTCTGTCTCCTTATTTACATTCAAGCAATTATTTTACATTATGAATATAAATTACATTACATATGTTGGGAAATGTATCTATATTACCCCCTTAGTGTCCATTTCATGTTCATATCATGAGGCACCCCTTTTTCTCTCATCAAATAGTTTTATGAATTCTTATGTCACGCCGTTATGCTGCAGAAATGGCACCATGATTTTCCAAGCCAAAATCATTGTGTAGTGAATACCATACCCTGTTCACTTTCAAGGGTATTAAAAATTATAAAAATTTACTTATTGATTATATAATTTCATTTATGAATTATGCATTACATTATCATTTAATAAATTATGATGTTTAATGAGTCCAGTTATATGATCCATATGGCACAATTATGTATGAAATTAAATTATTAAGAAGGGTGCGCCCTTATAGCACTCCAATGCACTGAGTAAAGAGTAGTATCAAGATACATCAAGTGAAATTAGGGTATAATTAGGATAATTTAAGTGAAACGAGTGTTTAATCATGCTCAATGTTCAGTGGTTCTTGAATCATGTGAATATCATGTTAAATGTTGTTGCCGCATTTCCATGTTGTGATAATCATTCTATATCATGTCTTTAGGATCATGTTTCTCTTGCACTCCATTGATATGCCTATTGCCTAAAATGTACTATATTCATCATGTAATGCCTTTTTTAATCCCTTACTGGGATTTATAGCTCACCCTTTTCACATGTATGTCCTCAGGTTATCCCATGCAATGCTGAGTATGAGGGAATGTTGTGGTCATGTAAAAGAAGTTTTCAATAAATATGTAGTATTTTATGTTCTATGTTGTTATGTAATGTTCATAATTTCCAGAGAAACTATACCTCTTGATCCTCATAGTTGTCTTAAGTTCATGTTTATGTAATAAATCATGTTTATTTGTGTAATAAAGAGTAGGTTTTTGATAGTTGGTATTAGAGGATTTGTTTAGTTATTTCTGAGATTAGGATTTGAAAACCACAGTGAAAGCCTTAGGTATAAGACTAAGTATAATAAAAACATCCCTAATTTTTTGTGATTATCAATTAAGTGGTTTATCAATAAAATAAATCTTTATCTAGATTTGAGCAGGTAGAGGTGACTCTGACAAAGATGTATCTAGGGGTAAAAACAAAAAAAAATTCTTTGAGCTAGATTCGAATGAGAATTGGTGCAAGATAACGGGCCATGCAACACTCTTGATTAGGAAACTCCCAGGGGATATGCTTTGGTAAATTCATATGCTTAGTAATAACCACTATTAAAGAAATAAAAATTCCCCTAAGTATATATGTTGGGAAGTAGATCATGGGTAACATAGATTAAAGCCAATAAATTAATATGTTAAGGGAATAAAACTAAATTATAAGTCATCTATTTTTTGGACTACCCTTTATGGTTTAACCCTAACATTCCTTTTATTATAGCTAATGGATGGTAATAAGAGGACTCGGGCTAACAACCAATGTAAATATCAATGTTATTACTATTTTAATGAAATCCCCAATCTGATAGGAATAGGAATTGCAAAATTTGTCACGATACTATCTCAGTTAACTCAAGTTTTTAATAGAAGAATGGGTACATAGGAACATTCACCCCCCCCAAATAACAAGTCACAATCGAGGTCTTCCTGATACAAAGACCTCTAAATTTTAATCGATCATCTGATCCCTCAATTGTCGAACAACGGATCAACTACATTGAAAATATCTTCTCCATCATTCAATGTTATGAACAGGAAAGGTTATTTTGGTTGCCTATTGTATGGAGGATGAAGCTGATAAATGGTGGAAACTGATAAAAAATATGAAGCATATGGAAGAGATCAAGGTGTTGGAATGGTAGGATTTTCAAAAAAATATTTTTCGATAAATATTTTCTTTTCACCCTCCAACTTAAGATGGAAAGGGACTTCCATTCCCTCAAGAAAAAAGACAAAGAATCCATCATAGCGTATGAGGAAAACTTTACAAGGCTTGAACAATATGCCTCCTGCTTTTTTGTTACCCCTAAATGCAAGGTTGACCACTTATTTGGTGGGATGAAAACTAGCATACATAAAGACTTTCTGATCCGTGAACTCAATAACTATGAGGACATTTTCTGATGTTCCCTCAAAGATGAAATGAAGATTGGAGAATCTCAGGGGTATCATGGGGATAATAAGTGGAAGGTGGACTTTATTTCTGGGGGTCCGATGGATAAATCAAATGGTTCTATGAAAATCCAACACCACACTTTCTAAAGGTGAGGAAAGAATCACCCTTTAAATTGGTCGAAGGGGACAAGGAAATTCATTCAGTGTGCAATAGAAGGGAACCTAGCTATTAACTCCCAACAAGAAAAACTAACGGCTGCGATATAAGAGGCTAACACTCAATTCGACCCTCAGCATGTGGTCCCTTACTTCAACAACAATGAACCATGGTACTTTTCCAACAAGTTCCCTAAGACAAGGGTTTTCATGGGAAACAAACATCCTTCAAGACAGAAAGGGGGAAATTTTTCCATCACTAACACTAAAGTGAACCCCGAAAACGAAGTGGTGAAAGGTATGCCATTTATTCATTAAAGAATAGAGAAAATGCTTTTTGATTTTGGTTCTACAGATTCTTTTATATCCAAAAAGTTTAGTATAACAATCCCAACACCACCACATATCATTGAAGTAAAGATGTCGATGAGTATGGAAAATTGGGAAATCATTTCATCCCATGAATATAAATCCTCCCCTATCATAATTTTTCCATTGAAATTCATGGTGAACATCATCATACTTCATCTAGTAGAACTGGATCTAATTTTTGGTATGGATTGGATTTCCTTATATAAAGCCTACAAAAATTTCCATGAGAGGGAAATCACTCTCCATGTAGTGAATTGACCCATGATTCAATACAAGTGTAAGGAGTAGGACGAATCTTCTTTATCACCATCATCTCAAGTGTGGATATTACTGCTTGATGAGAAAGAGTATCTGGATCAGATGATTGAGTCTAAGGATGAAACCATCCTTGAAGACCTGTCTATTGTGAGGGAATTAACTGATGTGTTTCTTGGAGAATTTCTTAGTCTTCTTCCTAGAAGAGATTTTTAATTATCAATTGATATTATAACTGGGGAAATTCCAATATCCATGACTGCAGATAGAATGGATATTGTGGACCTTGAGGAGATGAAGAAACAACTACAGAAAAAATCTGGACGAAGGGTTTATATTCCTAAGTGGTTCACCATGGGGTTCCCCAGTCTTGTTCGTCAAGAATAAGGATGGGTCAATGCGCCTTTGCATTGATTATTGTGAGCTCATAAAAATCAAGATAAATAACAAGTATCCTCTTCCCCGAATTTTTGACTTGTTTGGTTAGCTATGTGGGACACAATACATCTCAAAGGTGGATTTAAGGTTAGGATATTACCATGTAAGGACAAAGAAGGAGGATATCCCTAAGACTGCTTTTTGTACAATGTACATACACTATTAATTCATAGTAATGTCTTTTTGAATCACTAATGCTCTAGAAATATCCATGTACTTGTTGAATAGAGTCTTTAGAGAATGCCTCGACAAATTTGTGGCAGTCATTATTGACGATATTCTAATATAATAAAAAACCAAGGTGGAGAATGAGAAGCGTCTAAGTACTATACTAGAGACCTTGAGAAAGGAGATGATCTATGCAAAGTACATGAAGTGTGAGTACTGGTTGAAGGAGGTCTCTTTATTGGGTCGTATCATCAGAATAAATGTGATATCTATAGATCCCTCGAAGATAGATGCAATTGTGGGATGGCCGAGGCCAATTTCGGTAATGGATAACTGTAGATTCCTAGGGTTAGCTGGATATTATCTCTGATTTGTGATAAAATTCTCACAATTATCCAACACTCCTTCCAAGATAACTCAGAATAGAGTAAAGTTTTCTTGGAGTGGTGAATGCAAAGAGAGCTTCAAAGAGTTGAAAAGGTGGCCTATCACTACACCCATGCTCACTTTACCCACATGTGGAGAAATTTTTTAGGTATTTAGTGATTCTATGAAGAAATGAATGGGTTTCATGTTGATGAAAAATGAAAAATTCACTGCCTATGCTTCATGGAATTGAATGTTCATGAGAAAAACTATGCAACCCATGATCTGGAGTTGGCTGTAGTAATCATTGCTTTGAAATTTTGGTGGCATTACCTCTTTGGGGAGAAGTTTGAAAATATATATAGACCAAAAAAGCCTTAAGTATATATTCACACAGAAAGAGATGAATATGCACCAACAAATATGGTTAGAGCTGATCAAAGATAGTGACTTCTCAATCCATTATCACCCTAGGAAAAAGAACAAGGTGGAATATTCTCTAAGTATAATGGACCCAACAATTATATCATTGATTGGAAATAAAAAGGATCAAACCATCATAGATTTGATGAAGATGGACTTGGGGATCATAAATAAGGGAACACCATCATTCCATTCATATATGATTTCTCAACCGTCTCTTTTGGAATGTTTAATGGATGCTCAAAAGGATGATGTGGGAATTCAGAAGAAAGTTGAATCTATCAGAAAAGGGAAATCCTTGGAGTTCAATGTTAATGAAGAAGGAATTATGAGATTTGGGTCAAGAATATGTGTTCCATCAAATCCAGAGTTAAATAAAGAACTTTTGGATGATGCACATAGTTTAAATTTCTCCATTCACCCATGAAACACAAATATTTATTGAGATCTCCGAGATCATTATTGGGGGGAAAACATGATGAAGGAGATTGCTGTGTATACATAAAAGAGTTTGGTATGTTAGAAAGTGAATGTTGAAAGGAAGAAGTATAAGGGGATGATGCAACCATTACCCGTACAAGAATTGAAGTGGGAGAACATCACCATGGAATTTTTCACCAGACTTCCAAATAAATCCAAATGAAACAATGCTATCAAATTTGTTGTGGATTATCTTACAAAGACTGCACACTTCATTGCAAATTCGGGAGGATTTATCATTGGATAAACTCGCACAGATATACATAAAATATGTAGTAAGGCAGCATGGACTACCACTACCAATTGTATCTGATCAAGATCTAAGGTTCACCTCTAAGTTCTAGAAGAGTCTCCAACACATTCTAAATATTGAGCTGAAATTTTGTACGACTATCATCCTCAAGCTGATGGCCAATCTGAGCATACTATCTAGACACTAGAGGACATGTTGGGAGCAAGCTCAATAGACTTCAAAAGAGTATGAGATCAACATATTTATCTAGTTGAGTTATCTTACAACAAAAGAGTCCACTCAAGAATCCAAATGGATCCTTATGAAGCCCTTTATGGGAGGAGGTGAAGGACACCGAAATTTTGGGATGAAGTTGGGGAGAGAAAACACCTAGGTCTAGAAATGGTCGAAGAAATGGTGGAGAAGGTTAAGACCATATAGAAACAAATTAAATATTCCCAGAGTCGAAAAAAGATATGTGTTGATAATCGTCAACTAGACCTAGTGTTTTATGTATGAGACATGTTATTCCTCCATATATCTCTGTGGAAGAGAGTTATTTGATTTTGAAAGAAGGTAAAGTTTAGTCCAAGGTACATCATCCCTTTTGAGATCCTTGATCGCATTGGAGCAATGGCCTATCGACTAGAACTCCCACCAAACCTATCTCAAGTACATGATGTTTTCCTTGTATCACTCTTGAGGAAATACATACCTGACCCATTACATGTACCCAATCCAGATGTGGTACCATTGGAGAATTACCTCTCCTATAAAGAGAAGCCGGTGAAGATCTTTGATCTTAGGGAAAAAGATCTACGAAATAATACAATGTTCCCTGTGAAGGTGTTTTGGCACAAATAGAAGTTTGAATAAGCAATGTGGGAATCAGAGGAAGCGATGAGGCACAATTACACACATTTGTTTTATTGTTGGAAAATGAAATTTTTAGGGAGGAATTTCTTAATGGGGGAAGATTGTAATGAGCCAAACATTTATTAATGAAAATTAGAATTTATATAATTAATTGTCTTATTATGTAAAATGGTTATATAACATAAAAAATTCCATGGATTTATGGATTTCAAAATATTATTAATAATTTTTACCATTGTTAATATAGACGCTGAACAGTGATCGATTGATTAGTATAAATATAGGGCTATAAAAATCCAATTTACTCGGAAAAAGGAAGAGATTGACTCATCCAGTAGAATTGATCCATTCAAAGCCCATTTTTCATAGCTTGGAAAGGAGGTGACATCACTAGGATTCTCTTTTGACCAATACCAAGCCGAGCTTCAACAAGTTAAGATCAAACAGTACCACCTACTGGAGAAATGGATGTTGATAGATATTACTTCTCAAGTGATGGTATCCGAGCCACCCCAAGAGTTTTTCACCATCATATACCATAACCTTAGGTATTAGGAAAGTGTTTTAAGGGGTTATGTAACAATACCCTTTCACTATGATTATTTGTATTATTTTTTAAAGAGAATATTCATTCATTTTATTATTGTTACATTGTAAATAGTTTTTAATGAACAAATAGTTTTTTATTTGATATTTAATTAAGAAATATATTTTGATGAATTAATAGATTTTTGAATTAAATAATATTTTAATAAAATATTATTACTAAAATACTTTTTATAAAATATAAATTATCATATAATTTTTATGAATACATTTTCATTTTTTATTAATAGTTGAAAGCTGTTTTTATCAAAACCCATGAATTTAAGATAAATGTCAGTTTTTATTTGAAAATTAAAAATTAACATATTTATAAATTATTTAGATAAGATGAATATTATTTTTGGCATTAGGATCTTGAAATTATCCAATGGTGATTTTTTCATAACTTTCCAAGATAATCCAATTTTTGGGTAAAAATTAAATATCATTTAAATATATAATGTGTTTTATGACATCATAATGGCCGAATAGTGATGTAATAAAATACTATAAATGGAATTTTTGGCCAATATCTGTTTTACCTTTAAAATAAGATGATTTTATGTTTTTTTGATTTATTTTAAAAAGCTTTAGTGGACCCTCCAAGACATATAAAGCATTTAATCTTTTTAAAATGATTTCCTTGAGGATTGAATCACCTCCACATAAGAAAGCCTAATAGTTTAAGAAAATAGGACATTGGCATTATAAAATAATGTTTTCCACTACCCTTTGGAAAAAAACATGGAAAAAACCATGGGATGGTTTATGTATTTGATTAGTTTATTGAGTAGGGTCCAGAACCTAAATAATAAACAATTCCCTCCATTTTCCTATATAAACCCACACAAGATCCCACTTCCTCTTCCATAAAAGCCCTTGGAGCTCAACCAATCCCTGACCTCCACTCTCCAAAATCCTCCAAAGGTACCCTAATATCCCAAGAATCCCCTCTCAAGCCCCTCCCAAGCCTTTGGTATGACACATCCAAGTAAGGGATTTCTTTTTTTCTCATTTTTGTAGAAAAATTATTATGTTGTTATGCCCTGTTATTTTCAAATAAAAATTTTGGGGTATGATTTAGAACCTCACCCATACTTCACTATTTATGTTTGAATGATTATATAACCCTTTATCTCTCATTAATTACACCCATGTACACCTGTTACCATGCCGAATTCCCATAAGGAATTCCTCTCTCCCCATTTACATTCAAGAAATTATTTTATATTATGAATATAAATTCCATTAAATATGTTGGTAAATCTATCTATATGGCCTCTTGAATTTTAAATTCATGTAAATATGACGAGACAACCCTTTATCTCTCATTAACAATTTTTATGAATTCTTATGTCATGTCGTTATGTTGCTGAAATTGCCCCGCAATTTTGCAAGACAAAGTCATTGTGTAGTAAAAACCATGACAATTTCTCTTTCAAGTGTATTCACCTTTATGTAAATTTAAATATTGATTATATAGTTTCATGTATGAATCCCACATTCCTCTATCTTGGAATAAATGAGGATGTTTAATGAACTCATGTTATATGATCCATGTGGCACAATTATGGATGAAATTAAATGATTAAGAAGGGTGTGCCCTAATAGCGCTCCAATGCATTGGGTAAAGATTAGTATCATGATACATCAAGTGAAATGAGGTTTTACTCATGATAATTCAATTTCAAGGAGGTTTTACTCATGATCCATGAGAAATGGGCCATGTCTGATGATAATATCATGTTAAATATTGTAGCCACATTTCCATGTTATGATAATCAAGATATATCATTCCTTTATGTTCATGTTTCTCTTGCGCTCCATTTATTTTCCTACTGACTAACATGTACTATATTCATCCTGTTATGCCTTGTTTAAACCCTTATGTGGATTTATATCTCACCTTTCCACATGTATGTCCTCAGGTAATCCCATGCAATCCTAAGTACGTGGGAATGTTGTGGTCATGTAAAGGATGTTTTCAATAAAGATGTTGTGTTTTATGTTATATGTTTTTAATAATGTTCCTAATTTCCCAAGACACTAGACCACTCAATCCCCAGAGTTGTATTAGGTTAATTTTTATGTAATAAATCATATTTAAGTGTGTAATAAATTGCAGGGTTGTTATGACCTTACACATTGCACATAATCCCTCTTTTCATTATAGGATGAAGAAAATTGGGGTACACTATTACTTTTCCCAAGATGTGGTAGAGGAATAAAGTGTTTCTATGTAAAAAATTCCCAAAAAAGAAAATATTGAAGATTTTCTAAAGAATACGATTGACTCTGATAAGTTTAGATGGTATTAATCCTCATGTGGCCTCACAGGCATATAACAATATGTTTAGAGGATTGAATGGTTTTTTGGAGATATGATCAGTTCTCAATAAAATATCCAAGTGAAAGATATGTCGATAGTATTTTATTCTCACTGATTTTTTCCCTTTAATTATTCAATGGAGGGTTGGTGTGGCATGGTCATGGCTGGTCAACCTGAAATACCAGGCTAGAGTGAGGGAACAATAGGGGGAATATGCAACCTATAAAAGGTGATCTCGCCCAGCAGTTTTACAACCTAGTGATCATATTTTCAAAATACGAATATCCAATAATTATATTACTAGTATTTTTTTGGTTGTTTACCCATATTCTCAAGATATATTTTTTATTTTCTCCATCTAATTTTGAAAGAGTGTCTGTACCCACTTTTCCCATAGTGAGGTCCTTCTTATTTTCATATGGGTTTTCTAATCTACTCATTTTGGGGGTTTTTAGTTGTTACATATGAGGTCATTTATTTGTGTATTTTTTTCTTTATTTTATCTATTAATTTTTATTTCACGTGTGGGTCAATAATTTTTTGTCCCGACATCGTTGATGGGTGAGATGAGAGTCTGGTGGGTTCACTGTGAATATGGAGATGATTTAAAATCATATAATTCACTAAAAATTCAAGAAATATAGAATGTATAATAAATATGGTGTACATTATAGTCAATATGATCAGTTTATGAGATGATCTTTTGGAATGGAACAATCATCATGGAAGGAATGAATAAAAAAAGCACTACATAAGGAATTGTGTTGTGTAAGAACATCAAGGAAGATGAGCGAAAATGGTAGTAGTGTAGAAGCTTCAATGCATATACATAAATGGAAGAGGTAACATGTTCAAAAAAACATAAAGAGACATAAAATATAAAATATAAAATTTTCATGCAAGCATAAAAAAATTAATCTTATAGTAGTAGGGAAAAAACTGAAAAGCATGGAAGCTTCATAAAAAATAACATAAATAGTAAAATTAGAATGTGTGAAATATAATTTATCTAGTGTACATAAATAAAATATAAATACTAACAAGCGAATTAAAAATAAAAATTCAATGATAAAAATGAAATTGAATAGAATCAAAATAATTTGGATTTTATAAAGATAAATGGTGATTAACAAATCATTTAAAAAGTATTATTAAAATAAAATTACTGTGAGAAATTATAATTAACCAATAATAAAACATTTTATTTTTGAAAATATAATTAAAATAAATTACTAATAAAATAGATATATTTTTATAATATTCCAAAAATAAAATTAAAAAAAAATATCAACAAAATCCCAGAAATAGACATTCTAGACTTCTTCAAAAAATCCATCATCAAGAGAATAAATATGTGTTATGATGATCTATTTTAGACGAGTGGTAGGAGATCCATTTGTCCTAAACTAGTTGATTGATATTCTACAGACATGCTGAAATTTTAGTCCACCGTTAATCCTATCACATTCTATCGGCATCTGAATAAGAAGGATGTTGAGGAATCCAGAATAGACTCTCTATTTGTTCCAGCTAGAAAGTTCATTTTTCTTCCACAAATAAGAATAATATTGAAAAGGCTATAGAAATATATTACAACAATATGGATGGTACAAGAAATATTTCCAAGTGAGATAAATTTATTATTGGAGGGGACTTGAGTTTAGTTGTACTTTTAGAGGGATTCACTCACATGATCCATTTGTCCCTATTGGTCTTGAACTATCTTCATCATCACCTATTTCTTTTAAGAAACCTCTTCCTCGACCCAAACCTATAGATTCTATATTTTATTACTTAGATAATCTGAATACCATGATTCAAGATATATCTTTATATCATTATTGGAAATTTTCACTTATTGTACAATGATTTTGACTCTCATTGTTATTTCATTATTGTATATTCAAGGAAATTGTGTGTTTTTCTTCTCATTTAAGTTGTTTTTTAGTTAATTCATATTAATTTTATATCCTATTCATTATAGTTATTTATATTCTAATAGTATACTCATTTTAGTGTGATTTACTGATTTTTTATCACAATACCTTATGTCACATATATATAATATAAAATGTGGAGAAGATATGTCCATATAAAAAGTATTATCCATACTGATATATGATGTTTTATGAAAATATTCCTATTCAGTTTTAAAAAACATAAATTTTATCTAAGTAAAAATTATCTAATATTAAAAAATATATATTTTTTGAAAAAGTCTATAAATTATTATTTTTATATATTATGGGTTTTATGATCATAAAAAATGGTATATTGATAGATATACTAATGTTGGTCGAATATATCAAAATTTAGTCACGATGTTTTGATGCTAAAATAACCCCTCATAATTATTAATAATTATTTTAAAGATGTTTGTAGACCAATAATATAAATTTATAAATGTTTTTATATGTTTTTTTATTCTACATGAATAAAAAACTTTTAGTGATAAAGTGATATATTTGGTATGAAGTCTTACAATGTTACAGTTTCTGAAATTTACCAATGTCTATAAAACATATTATAACAAATTGAGATATGATGAAGTTTGATGATGATGTTCTTTGTTTGGAAGAAAGTTATATGATAATGTATACTGATGAAATATAATGACCAGGAAGACTAGTAATTAATTCGAATGGTCAAAGGAAAGGTATACAATCATAAGACATTATAATGATGAAGTTATATAGTCATAAAGATGGATGAAAAATAATTATGATCATTAGTAAGGAATTACTACAAATTCATCCGATCAAAAGGAAGTCATACAATGAAAATTTGTGATATTTCTTAGGATTGAGGGGAAGACTTATGAATGGGATAAAGTACTACAATTAGAATACAAGTCATTTGACCAAATAAACGTCATACGATCAGAGAGTATGTCATACAATCAAAATAAATTCTTACTCTAAAGTCTTATTTAGGTAAAATTTCATATAAAATATAAATAATAGAGAAATTAGTTCCTACAAAGTAGATGTCTTATGATTCTAGGTACCTTTTTGATATTTAATTACATTTACAAGGAAGTTATTACTGTTGTAGTTTTTTATGAGAATTAAACTCTTTCATAACTTTATCAAAAGCGGTTATATCTATGCATGGAAAGGATGAGTTATTTATTTTTTATACTTATAATAAATTATATTGTTCCAAGGGAGGTCATGGAAACACTCAATGAATATATCTATTTTTACTATGTTTAGTGGAGAAGATCACATGCTATGTAGAAGTTTAATTTTATGAATATTTTATATTTATGATAGGTCATTTTAATTAAATTGATAAGTTTATATATTAAATGAAGAAGATCTTTTGAGCATAATTTCATGAATGCTATATTTTTCAAGCTTATTATTATTGTATGGTTATAAAAAGAAAAAAAAAGTTGTTGATACTACTGTTAATATTCCCGATTATCTATTATAATATAAGTACCTTAAAGAAATATTTATCAACAATATATATTCATTCATTGAAGATCTTCAGGTATTATAAACCACTAATTGATATAGTGTCTTGAATCTACTATCTTTTCTTCTTATAATTCTTTGTAAAAGTATACACTCATTGAATGAAGTGTAGAAAAAGAAATGTATTGGTCTTGTAAATCTAGAGCCTGTTTGAAATCAATTGGATGATTGTACCAAATGATAACTGATTTCACTCAACTGGGAAGCCCCTAGAAAAAGGGCTATATTAGTGAAAATCACCGAGCTCACAATAGAGTGTCACTAGAGTGGAATGGGGTGTATTTATAACACGAAACACTATAAAAATATTTTCTATCCTACCCTTTAGTTCGATTTTATTTTTGATTACATTATAAGGATATAATATATAAGAATTGATTCATATCAGAGATAAGAGGTCTATCATTTCGGAGTAAAAAATCTAAGAACTCAATTCACCTCCCCCACTTGATTTATTGTAAAAATCCTACTGGGACAACACCTGATGCAAGATGAGGGTAAAGTAAATCTCATAAGAAATGGAGTGTGTTCACAAGATTTAATGGGGGTGGAAATTTGATCACTAATTATGAAAACCCATCCTTTTTTGAAATAGTTTCTAGACCTCAAAATGATATTAATGTATCCCAAAGAAAATAAGAGGATCATATAAAGAAAAAAACCTTAAGCAAATGAGGGGAAATAGTATATTGTTAATGTTGATTAACCACTCTAAGAAGTTTACAGTTATATGGGAAGGATTAGTATTGAATAGTTTTAGTTGATGTGTTAAGGACCTCATTTCATTTTGTTTAGGGTATTACAACATGGACCTTTTATATAACAGTTTAAAGAATTGTTCTAAATTCAATGTCTTATATAGTGTAGATTCATACTGAAAGGACATCATTCATCTGACGTGGTCGACCTGGTATAATGATTTTTTATTAGTGTAAGGGTGATTCATGGGAACATTTCATGTATATAAGGATTATCTTGATTAGTTTATAATTTCACTTTTATCTCATTGTTTTCAATATTGGATAATCCAAGAAAGGATTCCTCTCGGCAAATACACATGTTCTCTATGAATCTACAAAAGAATTTATTGAAGCATTGAGTGCTATTATGGTAATATATAATAATTTAATCAATTCATCATGGATTGCAACAATATCAATTACTCTATATTCATTCTTATGGGGGGAGGTTTTATCTCTATGCCTTTATACAATTCTAGAGAACTTTTCTCTGTTATTTTAATAAACTACACAAGGAAATGTAATATATTTCTATTTATATACATGGAATTAAATAATAGAAATTTGCACACAAGACTTTAACAATTTTTTTATTCTATGTAATTCCACATTTCATTTAATTTTATTATTATTTACATGAAATGTATTAGGTAATTTTATTCAAATTTAAATAAATTAATATTTCCTTAAATAATATTAATGAAATATATCATTTTCATTAGATCCATATCTTAACCAGTTTATTCTCTCAGCGACTTTATCAAACCTTGAATAAAAATATATTTATTCATCGAAAAAATATTATTCATTGTATAAAATAAAAAAAAATTATGTTCCCTATATTCATAATTAAGCATTTATTTTAATATTTACATCACTAAATAAATATTGTATTAATCTATTCACTAAACTAGTGAATATGTAAATTTATTTTTTTAATCCTTTGAATAAATAATCAAGTTAAAATTAAACTCACATGTTCTAAATTCAAATATATTTTGATTTAATTTATGTGATCGATATTTAATTTAATAAATATAATTCCACAATCCAGGAATAAATTTATTCATAATATTAAATTCAATATAATTTAATGATATTATGAATATACTTTCTGTATAACCATATATACTTATTTATCAATGTTAATAAGTGAACCTATATAAAATCCAAGGAAAAAATTTAACAAAACATCATGAAAATAATAGAAAAATAAGTTAATATAAAAACTACAACATCATTCCTATGAAAATTATTGTGTAATATAATCTCTATTTCTATTGATTTCTCATCATTCTAGGTGGAAACTTCATCCATCACCCGACATGGGTGATTTATCATTATTTGAATTCATGAAATGAACTAATCTATGAACTAAAATGGTCACAGATTAGTTAGAAAGATCTATTTCATTTATAGGGTCAATGATTTCTTCTTCCATTATCATGTAAGGGATAAATCCTTTCACAACTTACTAAATTAATGTCATATCACTTATTTAACATCCCGTTACTGCTCTAATAGGTACATCTTAAAAGTTGCTTCAGTTTCCTTTTATTTTTTTGGTAAGTGTTGAGTTTGAATTTAGATGATACCTATAAATATGAAGTTAGAGGTTTTTTGGGGTTTTAGCCTTAACAAAGAATTTATACATACTTCCAGAGCATTACACGTTAAGTAACAGTACTACACATCATTAAATGTTCCTGTATGCAAGTCATGATATGATTCACGATAAGATAGGTACACATCATGACTGTTTACTACACATCATGATGTTGTTAATGAATGGGTTTTAAATTAGATCGTTGACCTTTAATGAAAAATGGTTCATGTTTTCACAGTTGCAGAACATAAGCATTTCATAACGTTAATTGGGCTTACATGTTGTGTAATTCCCCAATTTCATTTTTAAAATAGGAAGTGCATCTAGTTAATTAATTTTGGCTCCTCTTCAGTACCTTCTCACCCCATCTAAGGCACTCCCTAGGTGAACTTAAATCATTCTAATATTCTTTGATCTATTTATTTGGATTTTGATTATCGTTTCACTTGGGTTGTGATTCATGGGTAAGTGTTCTCTCTCGTTCTTCAAGATTTCAACTTTCTTCGCTCTTGGGTTTTCAATGGATCATCTTGAAATTGATGGATCTATGCCTCATTGTGTTGAATCGTGAATCTAGGTTTATTTTAGAGATCTTCATAACCTTATTTCTTATTGATGGGTGTCATTGCAAGTGTTGAGTTTCTGGAAGAGGTATGTATTTCTGTCCTGATTAAAAAAATTGATTAACCTTGTATTGCTTGATTTATTTCAACTGAGGATTAAAATTAAATTGTTTAAATTGATTTCAATCAACTTGATAAAACATTATTCCAGTGAAATAGGATATTTGAATTGATTTTGGCATGGGATTTCAAAAAACCCCAATTCTATTGAATTAGGGGTTTTATGGAGAATTGATTGTTTAAATTGGCATATTTAAATTTTGTATTTTGATGCAAATGGATTTAATTATATTATTGGATTTAATTGTGGAAATTAATTATGAAATTATGGAAGGGGGTTTGAATTAATTTCAAACATGTGAAAATGGATTTAAAATATTTTTATATAAACCCAATGTTTTTATATAGTGAAAGAGGCATGCTTTTTATTAATTTTTTTTTTGGTTTTTAATGGAAAAAAGGAATTTAATCTTGGATAATGAGACTTAATTATATTTTAATACGTCTTAAAATAAAATTCCCATCATTTAAGGAAATATAAAATCCTTAGGTAGTTGGTACTTGTTTGGACACAATCTACGATACTACAACTTTCTAAAACATACATGCAGCGAGTCACATCCCCCGAGGGGATGGTGATGAGTTTTCTTTAGCTAGTGTCATTGGGACATTTTTACAGATATTGATGAGTTCATTAAGAAATTTTGGAGTCCTATATCTTGATATATTATCATACCTATTTGGAAGATGACCACGTCACTCACTAGTGATTTAAATTTGAGATATAAATGAATTATAATGCTTTTGAACTACAATACATGATTGCTGAATTTACCTAAAATATTTTATGTAACTATTTTACTTTAATCCATTGTTTTATAAATATTCCATCACTTTTATAGCTTGTGCTTTTAATTTATTTTTCTATAACTTGAACAGTATATCATGTTTTTTTAATTTTTTTTAAAATGACAAACCTATATTTCATTAAAATTGAATTCAATTGTGTTGGTTAGTATATAATTTGAATCTATTATGGAATAATTTGTGATATCCTACCAAGATTAGGCTCACACCCTACTTTTAGCTTCAGGTGTTTATAGAATTTCTTCTTCCAAGTTCAAGCATATGGAAGGGATCTCTTGGAGGTGTATCCAGCTATTGAGTTTTGGACATGGTGAGCTGTGTCCTTTGGGAACTTGTGGTTGTTTTCCTATTTTAGTATGTGGTTTTGAGTACTTTGGGCTATTTCTTAATTTTTTTATTCTGATACATTACTCCCAATGGAGTTTTTTCTTATGCATACTACCTTGTTTTTTTCTGAATTTTTAGTTGAAAAGTTGTTCTTAATTGCATGTTGTATGGTTCCAGGTGCCAGTCACCAACCTATGGGGATTGGAAACACCCTTTAGGTTTTGGTAGGGCCAACCCATTTGTCGTGTTGCTAGGGTACCCCAGATGGTTCATGAAGAAGTGGTATCAAAGGAAGGTTTAGCTTTGTCCTTGAATTCAGTCTGCATTAGTGGCATCTTTTCAAGACTTAGGATGTTATTAAGATTGAGTGCCTCTCCATACCTCACTAAAATAAACCTTAAGTCACTAGGGGTTGTTATGAAAAGATATATTATGGATTAATTATTGTATTTTACATATTTTTCAGATACAGTAAAATCCAAATCTTGTTTATTCCTTTTCTTGAGAGTAATCTCTCTTATTGCTCAGTTTAAGTGTTAATCAAATGTCTTCCTTTTGTCTGTTGATATTGTGTAGCATCATGCCTCCGTGATTATTTGAGAATCAGACCAGGAAAGAGATTGCTACTAAAACTCACAGTGAAAAAATAGTTATGGATCCGAGTCTGGTTGAGTTGATCGTGTGTACTGTCCATGATCTGGGATATGCACCTCCACCAGTTCATGCTCAATATCTATCAATGAATCCTACAGTGAATGTTCTCTAAAATCATTCGGAAGAGTTAATTCACAATAAACCACAAGTTTCCAAAAGCTCCATCAATACTCAACATAGTAAGGAATGTTTGAGCAAGATAGAAAATCTTTTTTAGTTCATGGAAACACTAGACATGATCAAGTTGAAGTGTTCCACCTTCATACCTGAAGGACTACGCCAGAGATGGTGGGCCACGATGGTGACGGCATGGAAACATGAGGTCTTAGAGTGGAAATACATTATGGTTATTTATAAAAAAATATTCAATCTAGATTCAATGATGTTGGAAAAGGTTGTTGAGTTTTTAAAACATGATAAGGATGAAGAACAATGACTGAGTACTCACATCAATTTCTGGAGACGGTGCAGTTTCACATAAGATAGTATCTAATGAGAGACTGAAGGCTCAATGGTTTGAGTTAGGAATAAAATGAGATATTAATTCTCTAGTTTTTTTGAGGAAGATGCCCACTCATGCAGATGTGTTAGATATTGAAATGATGGTTGAGATAGACCTATTTGGGAAGTCAGGGTTGAAAGAAGTTCCTTTTTCTCCCAGTGGAAGTGTTGGTTCCTTCAAAGGAAAATAGAAGCGTGATGATTCTCATATTAGTTCTCGACGGCAGAGTCATTCCATAACTCCTACAGTAGTAGGAGGATGCTCTATAACTTGATATTAGTGTGAAATCTAGAAAATTCTAGGAGGGTTTTACCAAGGAACCAAAGAACTATTTCTTTGGTGGACATTCAAGGAACTTATATGGATTCTTCCACATTTCCCAATTCTATATAGTGGAATAAGACCATCATCTACTCTTAAAACTATTGGGAAAATAATATTCTTTACATATAAAAGGGTTATCACCATATGAAATTTTAAGTAAGCATCTTTACATAGTGAAAGAGTCTCCTGAGCATGTAGGCATGGGTTCAATGACCATGAGAGGTACCATTACTATATAATCATTGTTAGGGACTACTCTATTAAACATTGGTGCACCTCATTCCTTCCTTTAAACCCATATTTTTTCTTCTTCCAAATCATCATATGGAGATTTTATCTTGCGTGATTGATATTACTAAAACCCTTGGTATAAAGATAGAGCAGGGTCTCTGTATTCCTTATTGTATTTTCTCTCTATTAGATACTGAACTATCTAGGAGTTTTATGGTAATTGATATGAAATCCCTTGATTTTATATTATGTATTAATGGTATCGTTGATAATAAATCCTATATTGATTGTTTTCTTTAATTGGTCTACTTTAATACACCCAGTGGTGTGTCCCTTTTCATGCAATTAGTTTGGGACACAAGGTCGAGAAGAGACAGACCTTCTAATCCAGAGCCAGGGAAAGGAATATCAGTTCATGATTTTGATCTAGAATTGGAATCTTTGAGTGGTGATCTCCCTCCAGTCTTCATCTTGTTTCTTGACATGGTTCCTACATATTTCATTGGTATTCCACCAGTGAGGGAAGTTGAGTTTTCTATTGAATTAATTCCTAGTACACACCGGTCTCTATCACCTCTTACTACATGGCACCAGCTAAACTAATAGAGCTAAAGTCTTAGTTGGATTATCTTCTCGAGAAATGATTCATATTCCTAGGTTTGTATCATTGGACAGTGTTGTTTCACTTTTATAAGAAAGCTAATGGATCTCCTAACTTATGTGTTGATTATTGAAAACTCAATCATTTTATGATAATGAAGAAGAATATATTCTCATGTATCTATGATCTATTTAATCAGCTGAAAGGGGAGAAGTGGTTTTCGAAGATCAACCATTGATCTGGTTACCAATAGTTGAGGAAAAAGGAATCTGACATTCAGAAAAACACCATTTAGAGAATTTATGGGAAATATGAGTACCTTGTTATTGCCATTGTACTAACAAATTTTCCTACATTTATCATGGATTTGATGAAAATTATTTTTCATGAGTATCTAGATGCCATTGTGGTAGTCTTTTTGGACGACATCCTTGTTTTCTCTATGTCCGAGTAGGATCATGTGCATCATATGTCAAAAATTCTATGTTTATTTAAAAATAACTACTCTCTTACAAGCTTTAAATGTTTGATTTCTGGATTAGAGAAGTGACATTCCTAGGACCCATGGTGTCTGAACATGGTATATTAGATGATGATGAGAAGGTGAAGGCTGTTATGACATGAAAGAAACCACAGAATGTCTTCGATATTCAAAGCATCTTGGGTCAGCTGGGTATTACCGTAGGTTCATGAAGGAATTCTCAATTATGGTTTCTTCGAAGACTTATCTACCTTGAAATGGGGTTAAGCTTGTGTGGGATGATAAATGATAAAGTTATATTGTTGAGTTTTAACATCTTTTGACTACTATGTCGGTGTTGACTCTTCCAAAGGTCAGGTAGGGCTATGTGGTATTTTGTGAGGCATCATGTTCAGGCTTGGGTTGTATTCTTATGTAGGGAAACCATGTATTAGCCTATAGAACTCTTCAGATTAGGCTACATTAGGAGAATTATCCTACACATTATTTTGAACTTACATCTATGGTTTACGAACTTATGAATTGGCAGAATTACATTTATTTTTAATGGTTTTCCATTTTTTTGGACCACAAAATCCTAATTTATATCTTCTCTCAAATTTTTTTGAATCTTCTCTAGAGGTATTTGGTGGAATACTTACCGTCATTCACTATTGACATCACATATAACATGGTGAAAGGGAATGTCATTGCAGATGCATTGCGTAGGAAACTTTTAACCTAGGAAGTGAATTAATATTATGATGAGTGGAATTTGATGTCTCTCTTTGCATAGTTTCATATCGAAGTTCAGAATAATGGGGATAAAGATTCTTTATCGATTATTATGTTATCATACACTCTTATAAAGATGATTAGTCAAGTCCAAGATCTTGATGTTGAATTCCATTTCATTGGGGACTCTCTTTATGATGGGGAGGAAATGTCCCAATGGTCATTCTCCAAAGAGGGTGTTCTATGCTCTATGAGTTGCTTTGTTGTGTCATTAGGGGATAAGAAGGATGTGATGAGTGATTCCCATAATTCGTAATGGGAAGTGCACCTAGGAACCACAAATATATTCTATGATATACAGTGATAGTTTTGGTGGCATGGTATGAGATGAGGCATTTCTGAGTTTGTCTCTCATCGTTATATGGGTCAAGAGGTAAAGGCCGAGGATCAGAAACCTTCATGTTTTCTTCAGACACTACCCGTCCTTATATAGTAGTGGGATTAGATATCTTTGTATTTTTTGGCAAGGTTACCACATTCCATGAGGAAGATGAATACAATAAGGTTTTTGATTCATAGGATGACCAAGTTGGATAACTACATACCCATTTGTGATATAGAAAATGTTGAGCAGTTGGGATGTTTCTCTTTGAATGATAATGTTTGATTTCATAGAGTTCGATATGTTATACTATCTAATAGGGATCATCAGTTTACTTCCAACTTTTGGAGAGGCCTTCAGGAAGAACATTGATCTTAGGTTCTTTTGATCATGACCTAATATCCGAAGTTAGATGGTCATACAGGTAGGACTATATAGATTCTTGATTATATGTTATGTGTTAGTGTTTTTGACTTGGGGGGGGGGGCTTGGGATAATCATCTGGTGATAGTTGAGTTCTCTTATAATAGCTATTACCCATATGAAATTAGACTGGATCCTTTTGAGGCATTGTATGGCCGACCTTGTAAATCGCTATTATGATGGTTGGAGGTTGGTGAAAGTTCCATGTTGGATGAAGCTTGGTGTAGGAAATGATATTTAAGATTCATCGAATTATTCAGAGAATGTTGAAATAACAAAGTTGATATAAGTCTGATGTGGGTCGACACTATACACCTTTCTATTTTTTAGTTGGCGACCAGGTGTTCTTGAATGTTTCACCTTGTTTGGGTAATCAAAATCTTTGGAGGCAAGGGAATATTATTCCTCATTTTGTGGGAACTTTTGAGGTTGTTGAGTTGGTGTGAACGTTTGAAACCATTTATAACATCCACCACAATTGATGTCGATACATAGAGTGTTCCATGTATCACAAGTGAGGAAGTATCTCTATGATCCATCTCTTGTTTTAAGCTAGAGTTACTTTGAGATTGAACCTTATTTATCTTTGACTGAGTGACCTATTAGGATAATTTATTTTGAGACCAAAATAATTGATGGGAGGATGAAACCTTTGGATCCTGTGCAACAGTTTTAGGGTTCTGATAGTCATGAGATTTGGGAAAATGAGGCACCGATGAGAGATCAGTTTCCTCATATCTTCGACATATAATCTTCTTCTTGGGATTTATTGGGACATAATGTTTTTATGGTGTGGAGGTTGTAAATCCCATTACCACTCTGATAGGTACATCTTAAACCATGCATCAGTTTTTTTAGTAAATGGTTGAGTTAGAATTTGGAGGATACCTATAATGGTGAAGTCAGAGGTTTTTTGGTTTTTCATCCTTAACAATGCTTTTCTATAGAAATATAGTTCATTACATACCATCTAATAGTACTACATGTCATGTAATGGTCCTTCATAAAAGTCATGATATTATTCATGATATGATGGGTATACATCACGAGTCTTCACTATATTTTGTGATGAAGTTAGGGAACAATTTTTATCTCAGGGCATTGACTTTCGATAAAGAACTATTTGTTTTTTGAGTGTTACAGATCTTGAGCATTTTATGATGGGAATTGGGATTACAAATCATGTAATTCCACGACCGCATTTTTAAAACAGGCAGTACAGCTGGTTAATTCCTTTTGGATCCACACTAGTTCTTTCTCCTTAAAACAAAGGCTCTTCCCATGTAACCTTGAAGCCTTCCAATCTTTTGGGATCTATTCCATTTTCTTTCAATTATCATTTCTCTGGAGGTGTGAATACCGGGAATGTATTCTCTCTCATTCATCATGTTTCTCTCTTTATACTCACTTGAATTTTCAATAGATCATCATATTATTTATGGATATATGCCCTGTGGTGTTGGATCTTGATTTTATGTGGAGTTTTTTAGATATTCTTCACCTTCATTCTCATTGACGGGTGTCCCTGTGAGTGTAGAGTTTTGGGTAGAGGTGGGTGGTTCCATCCTGATAATCCAAATTGATTAACCTTGTAACACTTGATTTATTTCAACTACTAATTAAAATTAAATTTCTTAACATGATTTCAATTTATTTTATAAAAACTAATTCTAGTGAATTGGGATATTTCAAATGATTTTGGAATGAGATTTGTAAAACCCTCAACTCCATTGAATTGGGGCATGTTTTATGGATAATGGATAATTTAAATTGATGACTTTAAATTTTGTATTTTGAAGGAAATGGTTTCAATTAAATTTTTTAATTTAATTGATGAAATAAGTTGTGAAAAAACAAAATTGTTTTTGAATGGATTTAAAACTTGTGAAAATGGATTCAAAATATTTTGATAGAAACCTAGTTGTTTTATCTTGTGAAAGAGGCATATTTTTAAATAAAATCCCATTCTGGATTTTAAATAGGAAATATTAATTTAATCTATGATAATGAGACATAATTATATTTTATGGAGTATTAAAATAAATAAATCATCATGTAATATCACATGAATGTCTTAGAAAATGGGTATGTAATTTGGACACACATTACGCGACTACTACATTCTGAAACATAAATGCAGTGGGTCACATACCCGACGGGATGGTGATTATTTTCCTTTGGCCAGTGTCATCAGGACATGTGCACACTTATTGATGAGTTCATTTAAAGAGTAATGAGTCATATATCCTAATATAATATCATACCTATTTAGTAGATAACCATGTTTCACTCTTGTGATTTATATTTGAAAAATAAATGTTTGATAATTTTATTGAACTATTTTACATGTCTACTAAATTTACATACACTATATAATGTAACTATTTTACTTTAGTCTATTGTTTTAGAAATATCCCATCATTTGTAAATCCTATGATTTCAAAGTATTTTCCCATCATTAGAACTATATTGCACGATTTTTTTAAATATGTTTTTAAATTACCAACCTGTTTTTCTTTAAAATTAAAAGCATTTTCATTGTTTAATCTATCATTTGAATATATTATAGAATCATTGGTGGTATCCTACTAGACTTATGATCACACCCTACTTTTACCTTCTAGTGTTTGTAGACATTCTCCTTCAAGTTTTGATCAAAGGGAAGGGATATCTTATAGTTGGATCCACCTATTTATATTTGTACTTGGTGAGTTGTGTACTTTTGGACTTTGGGGAATTTTTCCCATTTTAGTACATTAGTTTTAGTTCTTTGGCCTTTTTTTCATTGTCGTATTATGGTATATTACTCCCAGTGGAGATACTTTTGTTATGAATACTGCCTTGTTTAATTTCTTCAGCATTGATAGTGTAAAAACTATTAAAACATTCATGCATTATGGTTCCATGTTCTATTCACTAACCCATGGGGATCAGGAGTGCCCTTCAGGTTATGTGAGGGCCAGAATGGTTTTCAAGTTACCAGGGTACCCGAGTTAGTTCATAAAAACCTATGATTCACATAATTTATAATACATTTCCACAAGAAAATATTGTCATGGTTTTCATCCATACATTAAAACTACACGATGCATGATATACATTAATAATAGTGTTATGTATAAGGACCAATACACACATTTATATATAGGAATATGAAATGACACATAAAAATGTGGTATTCTTATTAGATATTTTCTCTTTATGACCTACCATATTAAATTATCCAAGGGTGAAATTCATGAGAAAAAAATCACAATGTCTTATGAGCCACTAGTACTTGATAGACAAAAATATTCTGTGCCATTTCAGATTGATTTATCTCGATAAAAGGGTTTTTAAAAAAATATTTTCCTAGAATTTAAAGGTTATCATTATAACGAGGAAATATTATAACCCTTAAATATGAAGAATAATATAAAGAAATTATCACATTATTTTCAAAAAAAATAATATTCATTATGTGATAAGATATATATTTATATTTACATAATCAATAGTACAATGTCCATTGGTTCTAGGGAACCATCTCTAATAGAAATTTTAATGAATTCTACAACGTAAATTTTATATGAAAAATAAAGTTCTTGGAGATCATGATTGGTATTATTAAATGAATGAGAAATTAAATAAATTTTTTATTTATTATGACATTGGGAGAATAATGATATTGAATAATAAAGGAATTACTAAAAAAGATAAATATTTTAAATCCTTTAAAGTATTGAAAATTAATTATCATAGGAAATATCAAGAGTAAATATGAGTTTTATGAGGATGACATGAATTAAAATTAGTATATTCTACTTCTCACTTAATTATTATAGATAATAAAATATAACCATAAGGGTAATATTAATTTCAATTGTTTAAATTATGGGGATATTGAGTATTTTTCAGCTAATGGACCCCATAAGAATCATAAAAAATATGAGAATGATTAGTCCAAAAGATCATTATATAACAACTATACCAACAGAGATCCCAATGGGAGAAATTTTTCTAAAGTTAATGATAAGTCATCTACATCATCAAAAAGGATAATTTTCCTTTTAAGAAGGGTTTTAGTCATCTTGTAATGTGGAAAGGGAAAAGAAGGATCAAAGTTAAGAAGATTAATGCGTTCAAGAACATATTGTAAAATCTAAATATTCTAATTAATCCTCTAGTGAGGAAGTAAATGGTGAAGTGGATGATGAATAACATGTGATTGAGAAGGAATACAATCTAAAAATATATCTCATGGTCAAAATTAAAATATTTAGAAACTTAAGAAAGAGAAATCATTATTATAAAAAATAATGAAACGTTTATTTTCAAAATGGATACTTAGAAGGATGGATAATTTTAAAATAATATTAATGTTATTAAAGATATTATTTTAAATGAAATTAGATCACTAATGACACAATCAATATATTTTTCTTGATGAAATATTAGGCTCACTCAATTAATGTAATGTTATATGAAGTTGAAATTTATCTTAAGAAAAATCATTGTTATTTTGAAATTATTTTTGAAGATATTAATACGACGAATATACCAAAAAGTAATGAAATATTAATTTGGATAGTTAGTAAAGTGGATAAATTTAAGAATATTATTAAAATAATGGGAAATGTCTATTGTTACTTATAGAAAAGGTGCAACACACATTGGTACATCATGTGCTTTACTAGAAAATTATAATTACAATGATGGGTAGAATATTAAGTTAAAGGATAAACCCAATGGGAAATATAATAAAAATATTATATTTCTTACACATGATAAATTTTAGAAAATTATATGATGGTCCAAGAAATTTAATGGGAAATGATTGGAAAAATTGGCTTAATATTTACCTTATGAAACGATTCTAATTTGAGGGTAGTTATCAGTGTTGTGTTTATAGAAAAAGGATTATGTGTATTGGTATAATACTTTATTACCTTAACAAGTAAGAGTATATTATTTCATTGGGAGGTAAACATAAAATTAAATAAATAATCTAACACAACAGTCTACAAATGAAGTGAATGTGAACAAAAAATTTAGAGCTCTTGAGGAGAATTGTAGTAGGTATAAATAATGGAACAACACCAATGATTGTGGAATGATATCATGTTGAATGTTAATGGAAAATAAATCACTTAGATGAATGATAAAAAAATAACTTCTAAATATGTTCTCTTTGTTTTTGGATCGGGACATAAGATGGTGAGTGCATCTCAATTATGCAATTATGCTAAAGAGGAGATTTTTTAAAATAATGGATGTTTCATTAGAATATCGATATATATTATAGTAATTATTTTGCGATTTAAAACAATTGGAAATATTTTTTATATTAGCGATGCGAAATATTTTTGATGCATAAGTATTAAGGAAGACAATGATTAATGACTTTGATTACTTGTCCATTGAAAAAATTAATATTAAAAGATGTTCCTCTTATATTTCTATTAGAAACATTCAAAAGATCAACCATAAAATAACTAATACTTATAAATTATTCAACAAAAGTAATATTGTGAAAAAAAGTTACAAAACTACTAAGATAAAAACAAGTAGGGGACTTAAACTTGTAAAAACATATATATGTTGTCATATGAATCTGAAATCAACAAATGGAGAAGTATTTCATAAAATTTATTGATTATTTTACTCTTATGCATCATATTTTATGTATAATGAGTAAATAAAATACTATTGTTTTTAAAAATATATCGAATTGAGGTTGATAATACAATAGTATGTTCTATCTTTAGGTTTTTATCTTATTATCAATATGATAACAAAAATATACAATTTTAATCATATATTTAGAAGTATGGAATAATAAATTAATATATCTCTCCAGAAATGCTTCAAAAAAAATACTATAAATGTTAGAGAACCAATGTTTGGTTAACATTGAGTGTTATGTTATCGGGGTATGACACATTAATTTTTTGGATATAAGAATCAATAACAATATTCATTCAAAATCAGTGCTGGTTTTGATAAAATTTAATTAATACACACTATAAACTATGAGATAAAATATATTTTGGAATTGTTCTATTATAAAATAATATTTTTTAATCACATGAACATAGCCTAATATCTAATAGTACTTTTTATCCAAGGAAGTTAATCTTTCACTCACCATTATTTTTTTTATTATTATATATTTTTATCTTTTTTTGAATAAAAAACTGTTTTTGATTTTATATGGTTAAGGAAGAAAATTAAGATAACAGATTTAAAGAAATTATGAGAAGAGAACTTGTGTAAATCATTATGAGGTTCTATGCTTCATTCCATCATTACCCACAGTTAAAAATCCTCTAATATCACTCTACCTTGGTAAAAAAATCCATGAACTGAGATCTCCTTGCATTATGTTAATGATTAAGGTCCAATACACTATGATCAGTGTGAATGAATACTCATTTCTTATATAAATGGGATAGAGTCCAAATAATATCCAATTAAATCAATAATTCCTCAAGTATAAATATTTTGGAAAATCTCAATTGAGAAAAGTTAAATTTATTAATGGTGAGGAGTTATAATTTTTTCTTCCCACCCACATGCCTATGTTCACAAAACACTTCACTACCCAACAAATTTAATTCCATTTTATATGAAATTAATTGAGAATATGTAATTTTAATGAATCCAATATTATAAATGGATATAATTAATAAAATATTGGATGTAATCTAAATATTTTCCATCCAATCAACTATACATCTCTTTATAAAAGTGAATAAAAGAACAAATTTCATTGTAAATGGAGCTCAATGAATGAAGAAGATCCCCAACTTTTAGATTCACATCCAATATGGTGTTAATTATTCAAAGAAATGAAAAAATAGGTTTAGAATCATGATGAAAAAAATAAATACAATAGAAAAGTGGAAATAGAAAACAAAATTAATTAAGTATCTAGAATCCACAACTAGCCAGTGTTTCCGCTTCCGACTTTTGTAAGAAACTAAATCCCTATTACAATAAAAAAAAATTTTACAAAAAAAATAATTCATAATCCATACATAGTTTCCTTATGAAACCACCTTCTTCAAACACCCCATCCACATGTATATCTTTATATTGATTACATCCAATGGAAGTAGCCTATCTGTGAACCTTCCAATGATAAATCCTTACTCTATGTATATCTTTGAGAAGGTTTGATATTTGTTTTCCCCCTGTAAATATGGGCATATAATAATTCACATTTCACATAACATTGTGTGAGGTTGATTCCCATAATTAATATAAGATTAAATCAGTGTGGGGTAGACCCAATACTGGGCTTTGGTAGCCATGCTTGTGTTGGGATTAATTCGGATGAATGATTGGTGGGACTTGATATTACTAGTCCTAGTATACTATCCCAATAAAATGGATTGAATATATACTAAAATAAGATATAGTTGGTGGATTCTTAATTTTTCTTGATTTTGAGATCTAGTTCATAGAACTATGGTTCATGTAGATGTGGCAATGGATTGATCACGTTGAAGGGATCAAACATTGGTTGATACTAGTTATTGTGATTCACTGATCATCAAAATAGGTAAATGGATGGAGAAGTTATCCTTTTATAGAATTAAAAAAATTTAAAAAATCTATCTCTATACCTCTCTCCCTCATACACATGGATAAATATTTTCTCTCTCTCTAATATAATAGATCCCTCTTGGATCACATTATGGAAAATAAGGTTCTCTATAGATAAAATCTGATGACTTCATGAAACTCCCTAAAGGCCTCCTTATACTTCCAAGTAATGAGCGATAGAGACTTGGAATATCTCCCACGAATCTTCCAGCAACATTGGAATTAAAGCATAGAAGCCATCTGCACCACTGAAAATTACCATGGTTTCCAAAGGAATAATTGTTTCCCTTGTAGAATATGAATCATCAATTATTGATTTTACTGGAATTAAAGGTAGGTTCCCCACCTTTGGAAAAATATGGTGGGTATCTAAAAACTTCAATCGATCCCCCCCTCCATTTGAAATCCTCTCGAGTATTTTCAAAGGTATTGCTTCTCTCAAGAAACCACCTTCATCAACATATCTTATGGGTTCTCCTTCATGTTGATCTTTACAAGTATCAATAGTTTTTGATCCATCACATCAAGAATCCAATGATAGAGAATGTTTATGTTCTTCATTTGGTAATGGTACATGGAGTTATTTTTCAAGTGTAAATTACTTTTACTATTTCAAAAATCCATGTGCTCCTTCTAGGTGAATCTGATCTCATAGAGAAAAGTTTTTATCCACAACATATCCTTCAATGTTTTTGAATTAGAAATTAACTCTTCTTATGTCATGGATAAAGAGAAACAAATTTTCAACCTTGAATGACATGATATAGCTCTCCCTACAGAAGGATATATGTATCATGTTGTAGACTTCAGAATACCAAGATGTCCTATTATATCTACATCTGTGAAACCCTCCAAGAGAGGGCCATATCATTCATAGAACAAATAAAGATTTGAATTACATTTAATATACCTCATAATCCACCTAACTACATCATAGTACTACTTCCCAAGATTGTAGAGAAATCGAATCATAATCACCCATGCATGGGAAATTAATGGCCTTATAATCACCATAGAGAACATCAAACTTCCAAATGTTGTGGAGGGTGGTATCATCTATATCACCAGAATTACTTTCTTGGATGACAAGAAAGAAATATTTCTCAACTTCATATGATCAGGAAAAATAATTCCCAATTGTTTGGTTATGTCCATGCTGAAATGTTTTTGAATATTCAATATACTTCTCCTAAGATAGCCATTAAAACCTCCTCTTTTTTTATGAATGATCTGTATCCCCAAATTATATTGATATGATCCCAAGTACATCATTTAAAAAAAAAATTTATAACTCCTTCAAATGGATAATCATTGATTCAACCTTCCAAATAATGAACATGTTATCAATATAGAGTAGAAGAGAAGCAAAGTTATCATCCCAAAATCTCTAGAATTAAAAAAATTGCCTTGTGTGTGTCATCTTGTAGCCGTGACTCACCTCAAATAACTCAAACTTCTTATACCACTATCTTTCATCTTTTTTAGTATGTATAATATATTTTTCAATTTCAGACGAGGTTCTCTTTTCTAGAAACCCCAATACCATTAGGTTGCTTTGTATATATTTCCTTGGAGAGGTCACCCTGAAGAAAATTTTTCTTCACATCCATATATTCAGGCTCTAGGTCTATGGTATCCCCCAATAAGAAAGAACTGGATTGAATCCATCTTCCCCATGCGTGAAAAGATCTTTTCAAATTCCACACATTTATTCTAATAGAATCCATTGACCCCTAACTATGATTTTTATATTGACTTACCTTACACTATCATCCTTCTTCAATCTGAATTCCCATTTATTCTTTAACACCTTCTTTCCTTTAGGTAGTTTCACCAAATAATATGTATTTTTCTTCGTTAAAGACCCTATCTAATCCTCCATTTCATGTAAATGCTTGATTTTTTAGGATGATAAAATGTATCATAGTATACTTCTAGTTCCCCCACCCCCCATTAGTCAATAAAATGTACTTTGACACAGAATATTTTGTTGATTGAATCCTAATTCATGAATATCTTTGAACCTATGAATTGTTAGGTTCATGAGTCACAATATCACCTAGCCATTGTTATGGTTATGTAACTTATTATAAAGAGGAACTAGTCTCCCCCTAATCAATATTCTCTAAAAATACCTTCTAGTCTACTAATGATGAGTCCCCCTACACCTCCTCTTCTTCAGTGATAGGTTCTGCTAGTATAGGTTTTGGATCAAGAATTGATTAATTGATAATTTCCATTCGAGACATTTTTTTATTTTGAATTTCCGGGATCATGTGGTTATTATGGAAAATGAAATATCTACATTGGATCACCTTCTTCTCCTTTGGGTCCCAATGCATGTATCTGAACTCCTTATCTCCAAAGCTGATCAAGATGTGTGGAGTAGATCTCCCATCTAGATTCTTCCTAATATCATTGGATACTTGTGAAAATTACAAAGATGAAAATACTCTAAAATGAGAGTAAGAGAGATGTTTACATGTCCATACCTTTGGTGGAATATTAAAATTTTCTGGGATAAATGGTGATATGATAATAAAGGAGAATGAAACATAAAAAAATTCTCTCTTGAATGTGTTATTTAGCTTATTCAGACTCATCATGATCCTGAACATCTCAATGATGGGTTTGTTCTTCCTTTTAGAAACTATCTTGTGTTTTGGAATGTGTGGAACTGTCATCTCATATATGAAACCCTAACTCCTACAATATGTATCAAATTTCTTGGATGTTCACTCTCCTTCATTAAATGGATGAAGACACTTCATATTCCTTCTTGTTTCACTCAACACCATGGCATGGAATACCATGTTGTAGTCCGTTACCTGGTCATTTATCTATATGAATAACATCTATACCTTTCAAGTTTCATAATCAAAATTGGAAATATTTCTTACCTCATATTAAATCTACATCCATGAGACCACATAATTTTTTTTGGGAGAGACCAAATCCAATGGTTTGTTGATCCAAGCCCTTAGCTCTACGTCCATTACCTAGTCCTCAATAGCTTGTTGAGCTAAAGACTTGGATCATATAAAAAATACATTAGGATGATTATGTATATAATTTTCATATTTACCTGGATATCACTCATTACATCAATCTCCACCGAATTAGCATTCCCCATCTTGACTGCACCAAAGTCATCGAATTGATAATTCAAGGAATACACACAATTAATGAGATGGTATAATGCTTCAGTATTGACCAACCTTCTTGTGCCTTGTCTTGATGTATAAATGAATGAAACCACTTCATATTTGGAGAAAAGAACAACTTCTTTGGTGATGCTCACATTCATACCTTTATTTCTTTATTGGTCACTACATTGACCATTTTCCCATAACAAATTTTAGTAGTTCTTATTTTTATGTCCATCCATGCCATAATGGTAGAATTTTTATGTTGGCCTATATCCATTTGTGGACCATCTTATTATCTTTCTTTGAAATCTTCTTCCCACTCCTCGACTACAACCTTGTTTCCTCACTCAATTCTCTTTGTATGAGAGCTTGCGTCTAGTTGTAGCTTTCATTCTTCCTTTGAGGATCTTCATTTAATAGTGCATCCTTTACCATTTCCAAGATATATTTATCATACAACATTGAATTTTTTGGAGAGACCACCAATGTTTCTCTAATATCAGGGAGTGTGCAGAGTAGGTGGTTCAACTAATCCTTATCGGTCAAATACTTACCTATAGCCACTAATTCATTCACCATGATTTGGAACTCATTGGTGCGTTCAACTATATAGATTTTACTTTGTAGTTGAATATTCATTAGTCACATTATCAAAATATTATTTTTTTATGTGGTGTTTTACTGATACATATTCTATAACTTACTACAATGTTCTTATACACTAGTATCTTGAGAAAAAATATGGTAGACATTATGATCGATCCATTAGTTTATTCGAGCAGTCGTATTATTGTTAATTTTCCTCCACTATGCTTCCTTGGTAGAATCATGGTTGACTCATTTGTTCTCAATGGGTATAAAATGAGCTGTAGAATTATCAAGATATTCCATTAGAGACTTCTAAATTTAGTAGTTCTTAGAAGTTCACATTATCATTTCTCCCATGGATGGTTATAATGAATTTTGTTTTAAAACAATTGAGAATAATTTCAAAAAATGGATGGTACTATTGTGTATGGAATAGTGGAGAATGATGAAATAAACTCTTAGATCATCAAAATAGGATTTGTATTGATCATATTATGATCAAAACAATGTCAACAGTTGAGATCAAATGATGATGTGGTAGTGATGTGGCGATGAAGTGGTGTTCTAGAGAAGCTTCTAGAAAATCATCAGAATTTTTTCTGATGTCATAATAGTACTGGCTTCTCTATCAGGGGGTATTATAACACGACAATCTTTGACCAAACCTAGGGAGCTCGTTTTAGATTATTTTTTTACATCCTTTGAATCATTAGAATAAGACCAACAACAACTTTTAGAATATGTATTGAAAACATGAATCCCGACTCCTTGAATTTTTCGGTCATTGGAAAGTCAACTACACTCACCATTGTTTTATTGAAAATGACTCTGATACCACGTTTTGTGATTCAAAGATCATGAAGAGTGATAGATAGAGGGAGAAATAAGGCTTTATTTTAGAATTAATAAAGATTAAAAAAATATCCCTCTACGCTCCTCTTTCAGATGGATCTCTCTCTACTCTAATAAAATAAAGATATCTTAAATCTCTTTATCTGAAATAAGGAGATCTCTGGTTCAAATTTGAAAATTGTAGTATGATACTTGAATGCCTCCTTATATTGAAATGGTGGGAGGGTAAATAACATGACACATCTCCCACCAATCTCCCACAGTCCTTAGACATCAATCATTAAATCCAAATATAACATCGAAAACATTCATAACTATCAAAGGAATATTTATTGCAGATATAGAATCTATTGTATCCAAGATTAATGTGCATGATAGGTGAGGTAGGTGCATCTCCTTTGAAAAATAGTGGGCAAGAAATGGAAACCTTCATCACTTGTACAAGTGGTTTCAGCCAAGCAGGTGAGAGTTTGATTAAATGGAAGAATATTTATTTGGTGAAGTTCCTCCTAATTACCTATTAGAACGTGAAGAATAATTTATTCAAACAACAAATGTGTAGTGCTTTATCAGATATTATTCAAACTATTGGTCATAGCGATAAATCACATATCTGTTAAAGCCATGCACTATAAGGAGTGGTGTGATGGATCAGTATAGGGACTTGTGCTATGTCTGAATTAGTATATATCAATGGATTCTAGGAAAATTCATTGTTTAAGAATTATTGTTTAGGTATCAAGACAAACATCATATTGTATTATAGAATTTGCGGAGAGGTAGATTATTAAGAAACCATAAAACGAGGAAGCTCTGTTTATTTTATTAGTAGGATATCAGAATCGACAGCTAAAAATGCGGAAAAAATGGAGATGGAAATTAAAAAAGGAGGATAAGAAATAGAGGAAGAAGGAGATCCCAATAGCAGAATACCACCCTCAAATTTGAGCCCTAGACAAGTCCACTGGCCGAACCTTCAAACTACAAGTTTAATTCCCAAATCATTTGTGTCCCCTCCATTTTCCCTATTTATTATCCCAAAAACTCCTAGAACTAAATCTAATCTAGAGAATTAGAAAATTCCCCCTTGGCTTATACATTTATACTTACCCAATTCACATTTCCATTTATCTGAACTACTCACACCCAAACCATCTAGCAAATAAAAACTGTTCTAGGTCAACTACTCAGCATTATTTGTTGTGATATATGATTTGGTCACCCATCTAAGGGGTTGATGGAGATGAAATAGAAGCATCATCTTGGCTTGTGATTTCGATGGTTTTAGGAATGATCTAAGGATAGGGAGGTACTGATAAGTTCATGTGTTATAACAACATTTTTTTGAATTCTATTGTAGTGCTGGAGAACTATATATTTTAATTACAATGAATTGATTTTAAGGTTTACAAGGCTGAATGGCCTTGGTTCATGTGGACTAGTGA
This sequence comes from Viscum album, assembly GCA_963277665.1. Taxonomy (NCBI): domain Eukaryota; kingdom Viridiplantae; phylum Streptophyta; class Magnoliopsida; order Santalales; family Viscaceae; genus Viscum; species Viscum album. Next base: position 1,057,389,607 of record OY728120.1, on the reverse strand, counting down.
GCCTACATTTATGTATTTGTTGGGATACACTTAGAGGATATAGGTATTAGGTAGATCAGGTGATCTATAAGCATTTGGATGTATGGATAGAAGAAAGGATAATGTGGTGTTTGGGTAGCTGCTTTTTCTAAGATCTATGATCACCAAAAGAAAATCAGCTAAAAAAGAAATTATAAATTTTTTTTTTAATCACATCAAAATACATTTTATCTTTTGAATAATATAATTTTTTATTTAAATAAATGAATTTGAATTGTATTTACAAATAAAGTACAAATAAAATCAAATTCTTAAAAAACACTAATTTCTTAGATTTTAATAATAATAAGACTACAATTCATTATAAAAACTATATGAAAATATGAAATAAATTCATCTCATTTATTCCCTTACACCTGAAATATATAATCTAGGGAAAATCTATACCATTTCCCTCTATAAATTGGAAAAAAAGTTACCCACATGAAAATTTCCATACTAAAAGTTATAAAAAGTTCACATTTCCTACTAATTCTTCTAGAAAATCAATTTCTTGCAAAGCATGATGCACAATATATCGATATTAAAAAAATTAAAATTTTTCAAAATGCATACCCAATTACACTAAGCTAATAATTACAGAAAAATGTTATAAACCCCAAGAAATATTATGTGTCTCAATCAACATTTCTAAAGTTTAGTTAAAAAATGTACATATCCCGTGCTTAGTTCAAATCATTTATAGATCAAATAAAATATAATTAGTATAGTAAAAAAAATCATCAATCTATTGTATCCAAAATGAAAAAGGCATAAATAATGTTATCAATCTACATATAATTACAATCCATACTTTAAATGTAGTTAATTTCATATAGATACATCACACGCAAACACATTTAAAGTTCTAGAAAGCTAACTCCCAGTCCATATGAAGTATAATTGTTTAAATATTTTGTTGAATAATATATTTAAAAAATGAATTAACAGTTTATGTTTATGACGTTCCATTATAGGAATTCATTAATTTACTAATGAAAATATATACCAATAACAAATTCAAACACATAAGTAGTGAAGTGAGAGAAATTTTCCAGTTCCTTCAACCTTAGATTCACCATGACTCTTTAATGAGTTTTAATCCCCACAACCTAATTTCTCATATCCACATTAAATTTCCACCCATAACTCATTTTTTTAATTACCCTTGAAGGAATATATGTTTCAATCATAACATAAGAAATATTTATTTGAAAATTTTTACACATTTTTAAGGCACATAAGTTTTTCATATTCTTTGTAAAACGTTGATTTCTCCACTCAATTGTTAAAAAAATATGTCAATCTTGAGGGATTGAAAAAGGGTCACTATGAGGATTAAGGGTGGGTCAATGAATGTATGGAAAATATATCCCAATGAGAATTTTCTTCATAAGCATAATAAATGGTAATCATAATAATTAATTAAAAATATTCACTCACATAACAGTATCACCCATGAAAAAATCACATTAACTGTAAAAATATAACAAAAAACTCCAGAAAAGACTATCCCACAATATATATTTATATAATTTTTTCCATTATTCATTTATGCACACATTCATTAATTTTAGGTATATTTCTTTTTCAATTTATCTCCATTCACAAACAATTTTACTTAATTTATTTTGTTTTCATATATGTTTTTTTTACTTTGAGAGGTGTCAAAAATTAGAATAAAAGAATAAAATGAAACCATTCACATATAAATTATATATAATTATTATTTTTCACCAAAATACATGTCACTCATCCCATATAAAATATGAGGAACCTTACCACACCCCCCCATACACACATAGATTGAAAATAATCATGAAAAACAAATAATGAAAAGGTAAGAAAATGAATTTTATCTTATAATAAAACTCACATGTTAGTTACTTCATGAATTTTGAGGGATTAAAAGAGGGATAAATGAAAAGGTAGTTCCCAAAGGAAAATGAGGAAACTAAAAATGTTCATTGATTAATTTAACACACTTGTTAAATATTAAAAGTGTTTTGCGAAAGAATATATGTTTTAGCTTATAAGGAACATCTCAATACTCATTTATAAAAAAGAGGGTATTAGTAAATAACATATTAAAAAGGATTACAATACCTCTAGCAACCAAAATATTATTTTGGGATAGTCACTCCTGGGAATGAACTTCTACAGTCAGTCAAAACAAAGGAAAATGATTGAAAATAGGACTCAATATGATTAATTTTTTTTAGAATAATTATATAAACGTTGACTTTCAAAAAAATAATCTAGTTTATCACAAATTATTTGATGTTAAAAAACTTATTTGAGCATTCTATTTAGCTCAATTAATTTATGAAAATAAAAAACACAAAAACAAATTTATATAAGAATGAAAACAATGTAATGTTTTTTCTATTTTTTTAATAGAGGCATTATTAAAATGGAAGAAAATATAACAAAATTTAAAATAATAAATACAACACTAGCATGGAAACATCTATCCTCCCCTACACTATTTTTTTTTATTTTTTTAACAAGAAATCACTACTATAATAAATATTTCCAGAAGAAAATAAAAAGACACTTGTACATAAAGTGGTTCTTCATATAGATTTTCATATAACCGATGTGGACAATTATCATGATTAAGGGTTTCTCACATCGATTATGTGATAATATGCATTAAAACCCATTAATAATGGGTTTTAACATCAGTTATCATACAAATGACGTGTAAACCAATTGTTTTTAATAATTTTACATCCAACACTCCTCTCCACTACAGAAAAGTGAAGAAAAAGTATAAAACCTAGTAGAAATAGAGTAGTATAAGTAGTATAAAAACATGATACCAAACCTATTTGAAATTACATGATTGAAAAATAAAACATAGTGTAAAAACAAACTAAAATAAAAAAACAACTATAAAATTATATTTTTATCCAAACATATTTACAATTACAACTTTCAAAGTAACAATATATAGTATAATCAAACTAAAATCCAACCATACATGTAAACTTATTTTCCGATTCCATTTATAAGTGTATCATCTCTTGTTCACTATGTGTCTGAGTTTCATAAAATAGATACAAATTAAAAGATAAACATTTATCTTATATTATGAATAAAATGATTTAAATAATTTGGAAAATCATACAATTAAATCTAACAGGGTAAAACTTTATTACTGTCCAAGTAGAAATTATTTGATTCATTAGTGATAACATATAATATCAACATTCTCTTACACCTTCTTGTTTCTGAAAATTATATTTAAATGAGTTTTTCAAAACAAAATTACACTATTAGGTAATATTTCAAAAAAAATCTACTTATAAATAAAAATGCACCATTTCATTATCATATTTGATCTTGGTGATCTTCTTTTTGTGGCCTCTTAAAATAAATTTGTTGCCCTATTTAAAAATAATATGAATGAAATTAGTTTAAATGTTATTATAATGTAAATAAGTATTAAAACAATTCATATATACATGTCCAATACATTTTTAATCATTTTTCACACATCACCATAGATAGAGCATAACAAATAATGTGCTTTATCCTTCGGATAAGAAAGAACTAACATCCAATGAACACTGATATAAAAGAAAATTTAATGTTAGTGGTTATTATGTTAAAATATGTATAAATTTTTTTGAGTTATATGTTTCATAATCTTGAAGATAAGGAAACATCCATAACAAAATAATTGCATCCAATGGAAATCTTTCAACAACATAAAATGTTATTTCTACTTCATTTGTTTTCATCACTATCAGTGAAATAAATAGACAGTCCATAAATCCATATACATTTTCCTTGTATTCCTCCTTACACATTGTATAAAGATACCTAATATAAAAAAGATTAAATTTTCAATAAATTAAATATATTGAAAGATTTAAGTGAAGAATTACATGGGTAAAACATGAATCATATTGACTCCCAACTGATATCTAGTTACAAGCTCCCTGATATCATTTTTCAAAAGTGCCATAGTAATTGCACACCCATAAATAGAAGCTTTAATTGGAATCTCATAGACATCCAATAACCAATTTATGTTGAAAATCAATATAGACTACTATAATTTTTATCTGAAGTCATTGTAATTTGTATTTTATGTTGTCTATATAGTATATATTAACTTTTTATGTATTTTAGTAAGAAAATATATTAATATATAAACATTAAAATTTTAAAACAAATTTAACACCAAAATTAAATAAAAGTTAAAATATACACATACCTCTATGGTAATATGATGAAGAAGTCTAGAAGGCCAAAATAAAACATGGTCTATACTTTTTGAAACTGTACTCACCTCATCAGTTGGTAATGGTACTAAAGCTAATCTATCTATAATATCCTGTATAGTGACCCTATGATGATCTATATCTGTATGTTAATAATGAATATTATCTCTATTAACAAATATCATCCCATATCCAATAATATAATATTGGGGATCATTAAAATACAACTCACAATATGTGGTATGCCAAGGAAGGGGTGTATTAGGATTAGTATTAGGAGTGGGGTCCATAGGTAGAGTTGGAGGAGTGGGAGCTATAGTCTAAAATTGTCTTTGTGTGTTTGAAAAAAATGACCTCACAGAAGATTTGATACTATCCTTCACCATCACACAAATATCCTGAAAATTGGATTCAAAAGATTCTATTTCTTTATAAACACCCTCCATTGAAGAAGTTTCAGAATGTAGAAACTCTTTTTTTCACCGATACAACTGTTGTGTATCTTTATACATGGCCCAAGAGTTCGGGATTTTCCAATGATATAGGTAAAATATCCTTCCCAACCTCAGCTAAAAATACCCCTTTTGGGCTATTATCCTTAAGGGAATCTTGTATAAAATATCTAGAAAAATATGTAATTAATCACCATACATAAAGAATTGAATTTTCATAAATAAATAAATAAAGTAATCATCATAAAGTCCCCTCATCTATAACCCTTTACTCTTATGTAAGATATTTTACTTTTTTGTTCATTTTTTTTCTCTTCAATTTTTCATGTCTATCCAGGGAGTGGAAGGGAAACCTGTAATGTTCTTGAAAATTCATCTCAATTTTTAAAAAATTTAATCCATAATTTCTTCTTCCAAAAATTTATACCATCCTCGAGATAAATTATGAGGGTATACCTTTCTAGACTGTATCTCATGATGACATCTCATTGATTTCAGTAAATTTAGAATAAAAAACAATAAAAAAACAATTAATATAAAAAGTAAAAAATGTAACATTATGCTTACTAAAAACTATTATTTTCTTCTAAATTCAACTAATTTTATCCATGTGTCTTCATATATATATATATATATGTATATATATCAAATGTATTATGATCATTCCTATAACCAAAAATTAAATCTATTGTGATGGTTGATTTGAAAACCCTCGATCTCCTAGCAGCCAATGATAAAAAATTACTCCTAACTCCTCCAGTGTTAGGTATATCATATATCATTTGATAAGAAAGGGGAAAACATATATTACTATCAAAATATCATGTAAAGTAAAATAATAGAAAATTATCTTACTGAAATTTTCATCCAAAAGTGAGATAATGTCATTTTTTGAACACTTCACCCACCATCAATCAAAATAATGACTTTTCTTTTAGCCCTAAATGATATAATTGTCTTGATTTTTCTTAAATTTTGACCTCTTAGAATATCATTATAATCAATGTTTATATGTATCCATGGGTGTTGGATATGGGAAACTAATTGTTTTTGGTAAACATGTGATGGCATGTTTATCAACCCTCCAACTCATATATGGCCCTATGGGAGTATATGTCTCTTATAAAGTAGGATGAGGCTCAACATATAGAGCATGTTTACATTACCCCTAAGAGGTATTGGTACGATCATCTTAATATATATATGCTGGATCAATTGATTGATCTTTCATTATCTTACAATTCAAAGAAACAAACATTTAGTAACCAAATATACAAATCCAACTATTACATACTAATTTAAATAAAAAGTGAAAAATTATCAAAAAAATTAAACTAAAATAAAATTAACACGGGTTTGTTAATAATTGTTATAAATAATTAAAATTCTAATATCCGTAATAAGATATGAAATTACCTATAAGAAAATGAAAACAAATCCAAAAATGGTGTGTGAATAGTAAAAATGTTCCAACCTACTAAATCATTTTTACGTGAAAAATCAAAAATTTTCAATTTACACTTTTGATTTTTCTTAAATTAACATTTTTTATTTAAAATATATTTTCAACAAAATCAATTAACAGATATGTTATGTAAGGGTAAACATGGTAAACTAATAAAAAATTAAGTAATATGAACAAACAATTAAACTTTTTATTTATAATACATGTTTTAATAATGAAAATAAGTTTAATATATATATCATTTTATGAAATATAAAAAACTAAATTTGAAATGGATATATATTACCTATAATATTAAGGATGTACTAAAGGATTATATTCCCAAAATCCATTGTCAAGATTGTTCTATATGGAAAAAACCATGTCTATAACGTGCCCATAAATATTATCTTTTAATCATTCCAAAGAAGAAGGGATCTCAGATAAATCAGTATATTCATCAAGTTTATCATCACCAACATAATGATTTTTTACTTGTAAAAAAATTTACCACTGCATATCAGATTCATGAATAATATAGAAAATTTGTTTTTCATGTTTTCCATTATAAAAGGATTTGATGTGTTTTCAATTATATTCATATTATCTTATGTCATTCCAAATTCATCGTGTCTGGCATGTTGGATACTGATAAACCATTTTTAGTAAACAACTAGAACTTGAAATTTAATGTAATAAACATCACATATTTCTTATGTGACTCATAATATAAACTTGATATGGAAATTGGGTATTTGTATTTAGAACTCACAAAATGCACTGCTTCTATGAACACCAATAGACTACTATTATGAAATCCTCTTATGTTTTCCTGACCTTTTATAATAAATGAATATCCATTAATTTCTTACTTGGACTATTTTATAAAAAAAAACATGGACCACCACTAAACCTTAATAATAACTCTGATGAATATGATCTACCAAGAATGGTCACTTTAAATCATGGAGAAAAAGTTATGTTATGTTCATTCAAAATCCACATATCTTTCTTCTTTGGATAACATGGGTTCTACACATTAATATTCAATTTAATAAATGGTTGAGCATCTTATATGTTATTCAACATGTATAAATGATCCTTATTTATCTATTCACAGGTCAATGATTTGACTTTCATGTTATGAATCCCCTTTCCCCCATAATTAACTCATTCACTTCATGATGGAAGAAAACCAATGTGCTCCACTACATACAATTATATTTTAAAAAACTCTATAGCCTCCTCTAAAATATAATTCTAAAAAATAGAGGCCTCAGGTCGATATGGATTATTAACATACCCCTTCAATATATTCATATATCTTTCAAAAGGATACATTCAACATAGAAATATAGGTCTGCAATGATTTATTTATTGAACCAAATGAATAATTAAATGTACAATTATAAACAAAAAGTTAAAGGAAAATACATTTCCAACTAAGAAACTGTAGAAAAATATTCCTTCTCAAAACTGATCAAAGAATTTAGATAAATCACATTATTGAAAATTGATGTGAAAAAATAACACTCTTTCATGATAGTCAATCTGACATGGATGGTAAATATTTCACGAAATTAATCTAATTAGATTTGTTGTATCAAGACATGAAAATCATGAGATTTCATACCTACCAACTTTATATCCTTTATAGATTTTTTTTCATTTCAAGAACAACCCTACCACACTTTGATATCATGAAGACACTTACAAAAGATAATTTTCTCCCTCTTGGATAATGTATGACAAGATGAGCACATGAAGGTTATACTTCCATAAAGAGTGGGAACTGACTCCCAAATGTATTTATATTGAGATTAAGTCCAATATTTCATTCACCCCATATTTAGTATTTCATTTAATATCTAAAAATGTTCCATTTATTCTATCACAAATATTCTTCTCCACTTGCATGAAATCAATGTTATGTTTGAACTCATGATATATCTAATAAGGTGCCTCAAAAAATATTTATTATTTCTTCCAAATATTTAAATCATTACTAGAATTACATGACTTTTCGAATGTCAAAACAACGTTTTTCAGCCTCACAAAATACTAATAAATTGATAATTATTTTGGAGTAATATCAAATTGTTTTGAGCCATTTAATTCCTTTTAAAATATTCTATAAGTGTGATCCATAGAAAAAAACGTTATATAATCCATGTATATTGTTTTTCTCAAGAGATCTAGTTGATAATATGATGTCTCTTGTTCATAAATTGGACATGATTTAGGACCCGTAACAGACTATCCATAAATATTTTTCTTATGATTGGAATTCATTTATAGTGAACATAATCATTTCATAGAGTTGAAAATATTCCATTTTATAAGAATTATACCCCCTAATACAATCCTCCCATAATATTTTCAAATCATTAATTAATGCTGACTAGAAAACATCAATATCATTTTAAGGCTATTTTAGTCCAGAGATCGTTAAACCCAACATTACATACTTTCACTTTATAAAAAAATCAAGAGAGAAGTTATAGATTACAAATAAAATAGGCTATGAACATTGTATGCTACTAAGACTTCGATATGAATTCATTCCATCTTTACTGAGTTCAAGCTTAAAATTTTTAGCTTCATTTTCAAATATAAGAAACAACTTACAATTTTTATGACTATGTAAAATCATTTGAATGTCATAATTTCCATCACATATCTTCTTATTCGCATGCCATCTTATCCATTTTAAATTATGTGAATTTTCAAATAAACATTTCAAATGATCAATTATAATAAGATACCAAACTCCATTAGTATTGGACTCTATAATTGTTAAATAATCATGTATTTTTTCTTTCAATTTATTCTATGACATCCCACATTTAGGGAACCTTCATAGTACTTTGTATTTCTTCCTTTATAGCACATATTCATTTAGGCATACATGTATTTTTTTGTACCTGAATCCCATCAGGCAAAGTATTTTCTTCTATTTATAATATTAATTAGGATGGTCATTGTCTTTAGCAAGAATATGTTTCAATAAGTGTATAAAATCTTTAAAATTATTCAAACTCCAACCATGTATCACCTTCAAGTTAATCAATCTATGAACTGATGATAAAACTGTAACTTCCGTACAACCCATACACAATGGTTTTATAGTATCACTATATAGATTCAAAATTTTCTTTTCTTCATCAATTATATCTACTTTAATATCATGAATAATTTATTCAATTTCATTATAATTATCATCTTGCAAAGCATAAACATCAATAGATAAAAAAATCATCCCAGTTTAACCTTTCCAAATCGAAGGTCTATAAATCAGATTAGAAAAATGAAAAATGAAATGATATTTAATATCTATTCCTTTGAACTTATTAATATTTAATAATTTAAGGCATGGACAAAAAAATTAAATTTTTTTAGAACATTTCATTTATAAAATTACAAAAAAAATAATCAACCCCTTCCTCACATTTATCACTAATTCAAAGTGCCATAATCCAACTACGACTCATTATTCTCGCTAAAAAATATCAAAAATAAATATCTTTTAGAAGAATATAGTGGTGATAAATGTGATAATAAATTATCTAAGTCAAACCATGTTTAAATTTAAATCCATGATGTCATAATTTGATGGTAATAAATCGTTAAAATTTCAAAAAAATATGAATACTTGAAAAGTAAAATTATAAATTCTATAAAATAATGGAATATTAGTTTAAATATAATTGATTAATCATAAAAAGAAATCAAATGATGTAATTTAAAAAATAAAATAATGTTAGACTAGTCTCTCATTTTTTATTTTCTTCTAAATGAAATTACATAAAACGTGAAATTGAATATGATTGACCAAAGACCAAATCAAGTGTGAATTTTCCATTTTTATTTTAATATTTATCCTTGAATTTTTTAACAGAATTTTTATATGCAAAAACCAAAAACTATTAGAAGAAACATTAATTTATACAGTAATATAACCATATAGTAGAGTTCAAACAATAAAATGATGAATTTTAAATGTCATACATATATAAACACAAAATTAATAATATATATTATTTATGACTACTCTAATATGAAAATTTGGAAAATCTAATTACATAATGTGTATAACATGAAAACATGATTTATTTAAGTATTCCACATTAATAACCCAAATTTTAAAGAATTCAGTCTTCTTAATTTAATACAATGAAAATCCAAATTTATGGGGAGAAAAATGATTTCAATTTGAATACCATGTGTTTCATGGGTAATTCCATGAAAATATAACATAGAAATACTCTACCTAGGTAATGGTATTATCCTATAAATTTAAAAATTAATATAACCTAAAATACGACGGGGGATAAATTATGACTGGGGACCAAGTATTTCCGGGGATAATGTATGAATGGGGATTGGTAGTGAATTAATAACTATTTTCATTTGTACCAAATTATTCAATTAGTCCAAATAGATTCAAAGACTAAGTTATATCTATTAGAATATAAAAAATATATGAAAAGAATCCAATTGCTAGTTCATATTGTGTATTCACTAATAATGTCAACATTGTATTGATAGAAAGTCATAATATGTAGACTACATTTTTAATATACTATTTTTCAAGATAAGAATATGCTAACATCACACAAAAATTGTTGATCTGCATATGTACTACTTATAGGATATTCCAAATTGAATTTTATATAAATTTCAATGTATATATACATTACATTTTTTTATTACTATTCCTCTAATTTTTGATTAGAATTAACTGAAATATATTCATATACATGGTAGTGTATGCATAAATATTGAATTATTCATAAACAACATCCAAATAAGATACATTTAGAGATTCAATGAAAAAATTTAAGTTGATATGAAGTATAAGTATCTATGAAAAAGTTCAGTTTATAGGACCTTCCATATACTAGAAACACTAGAAAATTAATATATAATTAAAAAATTTATGATCTAATATATATCATTAAGAAATAATGAAATCCACAACATTTCACTTCAATCAACACATAAGGTATATGCAGATGTAATATGAGATTCACAATGATAAGGTCATTATATGAACATTCAAGGATGATTTTGACAAAACCTGAAGGTTTCTAAAGATAGTAATGAAATATTTGAGTAAATTGCATCGAAAAAAGAGTTAGGGTGTCTGCGACACTGAACAACCGAATGTGAGGGTCATTGAATGTGGCTTATTTGATAGTTTAGATACAAGTAGATCGAATGCATAATAATGAGTCCAAAGAATCTTGATTATGTATAAAGAAGGAAAAATGATATTGTAAGCTACATGATCTAATAGATGATGTGAGGGACTTCGTGCAAGTGAAATAAGGTTTTTTTCTATATTGAATAATGCCAAAATTATTCAAAATGGAAATTCATAAAATTTTAAATAGTATATCACATCAGTTATTATATAACTAACGTGATAAAGAATTTTTTCTTTTTTTATCACATGGGTTATATAGTAGCCGACATAAAAAATATGGTTTGTCACATTGGATATAAAATAAAAAACATGATAAATTAATGAATATTTCTTTTTTTTTTCGGTTATAATATAACCGACATGAAAAATTGCTTTATAACACCAGTTATATAATAATCGACATAATAAATTGGGATGACATTTTTTTCATGATGGATATTTGATAACCGATGTAATAAAGCAATATACATAAGTGTATCATATAGTTTGTAGATTATAGATGTGATAAAGCCGATGTGGTAAATACTTTTTGTACTAGTGAGATAGTAAAAAAATCACTGTTATGGAAAGAGTCTTATAAGATGGTTTAATTTTCCATGGAATGTATTGAGGGGAGGTAATACTTCCTTCATTTAGCTTCAAAAGATCTTCTTTATGGTCCATAAGTTTTTTTCAATGTATATTTCCCATAGGAAAACTACTATATTATCAATTTATTTAAATAAAACATAACAGAAATGAAAATAAATGAAAAATGAAAAAAGGGAAAACCATTATACAATCCTTGGATTCTAGCTCAAAGGATCCATGTCACACTCTTCTTGGACGACACACTCCATGAATCCGATAGCGTTGATGACATCCATTTAAAAAGCAGTGATCATCAGGTCATTCCATGAGATGTATATGGTGTAATATTGCCGAGTTATGATACATAGATGGGGACCACTCCCATGGTCATGAGGTATACCAAAAAAACTATATGGATTAACATTCTATGTAGAGGATTGTTTCCCATGTATTATTGGTCACGACGATACCATGAAATCTATATAGGACACGGAGATGATAGAGGATCTCACTCCGGGCCTCACAGAACTATTCCAAAAACTATATACAATATGTCTAAATGAAGGGATCACCATCATATGTGTAAGACACGATTCCAAACTAACCCTCAGGGAAAAGGATATGGGGAACACATGATGAACATAACTTTTCAAAGATACATAGGACAAGAGTTCTAAGGATATTGTGAAGTGGTACACAATGTGTATTAGAAGTACATGATGTGATCCTTTTCCCTAGGGTCCTTCCTGTGTAAATTGTATGTGTCTGTGTCTATGTGGAAGTAAATTGAATGCACATTCCCATTTATTTCTACCTGTTTCAAAGTACACAACTCAACCCTTGAACATCCAGGGTGGTCGTGTGTATGTGGGAGTACATGGTGTGCCCCAAGTTGTGTACTCCTACCCATGTTTTTAACACTATAAGGTACATTCAAAGTGATTTGGGTAGGGTAACACACAGTGTGATAGTAGTGTCATGTTTTGTGATCATTAAAAGATTCTTTAAAACCCTAGCCACCAATTAGGTGTCCCACATGGTGTGTAGATCTAAAGTACAATCTGTGTTGTTTTAGAGTTTCTAGAAACTCTAGTTCATCATCACACATATTCTTAAGCCACCACCTACTTGTATATCAGCCTTTATTTTTCAAGAAATAATAGATCTAACCCGACTGAACCTTTCTTCTTTCAATCACATGATTATAAGAACCAAAACAACTTGAAAAATGGCCTCGTATGTACAACTATTGGAATGCATTATAGATTAAAAATCAGGTATCCCAAAGCAGTTTGATTCACTGATACGTCCATCATTTCATGATCACATATAGCTCTAATGTTCATGTTGGCCTCAATTAATTTCCATTAGAATGATGAATGAAGACATTACAAATAATCACAAAGAAAATTACCCAAAAAGAACCCCATATATAACCCATTCTGAAAAATGAGAGAATCGTGAATCAATCCTTTGGTCGATTGACTCACATTCATCATGTAAATTGAAAATGTGTAAGGAATCCAATCCAAACAATTTCTTACCATGATTCAGATTTATCTCTAATGAATAATGGATTTGCACCATGATCGTTGGATATGTCCTCTAATTTCATCTTGCACCGGTCATCGATCTTTGATCTAGTCGTCATCCATCAGCTAAATCTCCCCCATGACTGGTCAATGGATCTCCAATGATTTTTTAGGGTCATATAGATAACTATGAAAATTATGCATAAGTGTGAAAATATAGAGCAGAATATTTTCATATCCTCATAACAAATTAAATAAATAAATTTAATTTAATTTATTTTTTATCCATCCCGACAATGACTTTTCTAAAAACACTCAGTGCTGATGATGTTTATGTCCCACCTATGGTAAAAACCACATTTCAAACTCAATGATGCCCTTGGATTTATGATCCATGACTCCATTGAGAAGATATTCCATATTTTTAGGAAAACATCATGCACATTCTAATTAATATATTTAATATATTTTAAATAATTATTCTAGGTACCCTCGGCCTCCGAATCACGCACCGTCTTAAATACTAGTCTAAAAAATAATACATATAAAATAAAAAAATAATAAATGAAAAATCCGAGTCATTAAAATCTGTCCACCATGGGTATTTATTTCATTAAAATCCAAAACATGTTGCAATACAAAGTGATGTGGGTATTGAGAACGAATCTGAGCCTACTTCCCTTAGGTTCTCTCCCGAAGATTCTCATTTGGCCTCCGTACATACACTAAAGGAATGGATTACCAATGAAGGATCCTCTTCGGCCAATCCTAGATATCCACTGAGTTCTTAGAAAAGTTTTCTCTATATATATTGTGCGTCTATCCCCAACTGATAATGTTCCATGGGTCATGCATCTATTTCCTCAACTACAACATGTAGAAGACGTCATATATTCGGTCTAATTGTGTCAGTATAGCTATGTGGCATGCCACCTCGCCATCTCTACGTAGTATCTGGAAAGGGACAAAGAATCTCATGGATAACATTCTGACCCACACAAATCTCTATAATCCTAATCAAGGTGAAACCCATTGGACCCCATGGACTCTCCCAATGAATTCTAAAGGCTTCTATTTCATTTCCACATAAGACTTTTGATGGATCTATGCAGTAATCATATGCTTCTGGATGATATGCACCTTCTCTGTAGTGCCTCACACCATCTCTGAGCCCGTGAGTGTTGACTCACTAGGATCAGTCCAGTAATATGGAAACCTACAGGTTCACCCATCTATAGCCATGATTGGATCCATACCAAAAACAAAAATATACATATTGTTGTATGAAAACTTCAATAGTGGTAGGTGATTATCCTATATAAGGACAAATCCTAACATGAAAGATCACCTCTTTTCCCCCAAAACTTGAAGGGTATACTCAGTATACACATCACTATAGGGGTGAAAAACCTTGTACAAATTCAACTGAGTCCCAAATACTTCCTATAATACCTTCAATAACTTTGATGTTAAGAAAACAACATGGTTAGAAATGGTATTCGATAGAACTTCCAGGAGTCGTACTATATTCCGAATATAGAGGCATCCCATGATCTCTATTTAACTTTACTCTTATACAGCTAGGAATTGGGTGACATGGTGATTCAGTTTATGATCACCCAAATGGAATCGTGTCCCCTAGACGTACAAGGTAAGACCATTACAAGTTCCATATATATCCCATTCCACTTCCACTATGGAACCTCAAGAGGTTGAGATAAACCCACTGGAACATGGTGCTCAGCCTTTACTTTCTGAATAGTAAGACATTGAGAGACATACTCTACAACTCCCTTCATAATCAATGGACACCAAAACTAATGTCAGAGGAATGGGTAGATCTTTTCCTCCCCAAGATGTACTGAAAAAGGAGATATATAAATATCTCTCAGAACCACCTCCAGCAACATCACTGGTTCCATCATGAATCCTATAAAAACAATTACATGCACCTGACCTTCATAAAATCCATATAAAGCCTGTCCAGTAGATATATGAGTACATACGGTCTCACAGTCAGTATCCCCAAGTTGTGTCTCCCTGACTCACTAAAAAATTAAAGGGGTAACAATCATCATGTGGAAGTAGGCTTCTCTATTTCAATCCATAAAGGATATCTATAATGAGGCCAACTTCTCTAATTCCTTGCTCAATGAATAAAATTGAGATATCCTTATAAGAGTATGTGATACCACATTCCCCTTCCTAGGAGTATAGAAAATTTCAAAGTCACAATTCTCAAAAAACATTATCCATATCCTCTATCTCATGTTTTGATCCCAATGATAGGAGTTATATTTGAGACTCTTTTGACCAGAATAGAGAATAAACCTCTCACCCATGAGGTAGTGTCACCACATCTTTAGTGCAAAGACTACCATTATTTTCTCAAGATTATAGGTCATGTAGTTATTCTCATGTGGTCTCAACTAGCATGAACCATATGAAATCACAATCTGCCTCTGCATCAGAACACAACTAAGCCCGGTTCCAGAGTAATCATAGAACACTACTTACTCTACACCCTCCTATGGAAACCAAAATATGGGATCAATCATCATTATCTATCACTACTCTTTAAAATATAGGTGGAACCTATATATCGATATGAATGGCTACCTCTATCAAGTAAAAGCTATCACGAGTTCTTATATCTTTGGAAAAACTAGTTATGAATCTCTGGTAATAACCTGCCAAATCAAGGAAGCTTTTCACCTCCATCATACTCTTGGGTGTATCACAAGATAAAACTACCTCGACCATCATCGAGTCCACTACCACACCATCATCTGAGATAATATATCATAATAAGTGTACCTACTATATCCAAAACTAGAAATTTGAGAGTTTCATATAAATATGATTTTCTTAGAGTATGTCTAGAACCATCTTCATTTTTCTCGCACGCTCCTCCTTGGATGCATAGTACACAAATATATCATCAATGAATACTACCACAAACATGAATAAGAATGGATAAAAGATCCCTCTCAGGAGTCCCACACACACTACTAGATAATTTTGTTTCACTGAGATTCACAAAGTACATATAATGAACATTACAACATATAAATGTCATATTTGGAATATCTACATCCCAAACACTCAACTGGTGATCAACAGACATGAGTTCAACCTTAGAAAACCATTATGCCCATCTCAAATGATCAAAGAGGTTATAGATCCTCATAATTGGATACATATTCATCATGTTCACCTAATTAAAGTGACATTTGTCCAAATATAACCTCATGATCTCATCCACATTTTTGGTGAACAAAAATTGGGCTGCATAGGGTGAATCACTAGACCTAGCATATCCCTTCCTCGGAAATTCCTCCAACTTCACCCATAGCATGTGAATCTCTACGGGAGCCATCTAATAAGTTGGTTCAGATATTCGGGGCTTCTCATGGTGTAGTTAAATGCATAATTCCATCACTCGGGGAGGAGGTAAGCCTGGAAGAACCTCAAGAATTACATCATCATACTGCTCCACCACTACAAGAAACTGAAAAATCAGAACATCCACTGCAGAAAGTGTCATCCAAGAAAATTGATGTGTAATAAGCTAGAATATATATATATATATGATTTTATCATGCACTTCATATGATTAATTTTCACCCACAAATAAATCTTTTCCCCAATACTACTGACACACCACATCCTCCGTGTGAAACTGTCAATCTAGGAATGAACTATAGATAACCATCACATACCTATGATGACGTCAAAATGCATCATCCCTAATACAAAGATATCCCAACAGAGACTCTCACCTCTAAGATTGAGGTCCCAATATCATCACAAGTGGTTGACTTCTGTGTTATCTTTAGTAGGAGTCTCTATGTGTAAGGGTCAATCCATCGTGTCAACTAGAATATCTATGTCTTGAACTAGATTGGTAGAAATAAATAAATTATAAGAACATGTTTTTATTAGTACTAAAAATATAGTATAAAATATAAATATCATATATTGAATCATTACCTAATCTTATGGGTCGTTGGCCTCAACCTCCTGTAGCTACCCCCACCACAATCCTTTATTTCCCTAAGCTTGGCGTAGAACACCTGTGGGTGTTGGTAGTATCATGTCAAAGCGTCTATGACCTCCATATACTCTCCCCGCTCCTTTTATAGGTCTATAACCACATAGAAATGTCTTCAACTTGAGAAAGATTTTCCTCGGTATCCCATACACTATCTCTCTATCAGTCATATGGTGGGATAGAAAATCTGGTGCAAGATGTCCCCTACAATCACATGAGTAGAAATGCCTCTCATATGTCTGATTGGACCCATAGTGTGAGACATTAACCATACACAATCTATTATAGGACCTCCTCTTGAAGAATATCACAAATCTAGGTCCTTAAGACTAGTGTCATCTCCCTACTGCCGATGTTTCGGCGCCTTCTTTCCCACTACTGGTAACCAGTATTTTCATTTTCTCAACTGGGAAAGACTGAACCACCAGAGGTTTATTTAGCACCCCAGTATAGGTATGAATCAATAAATTTATAACAATATATCATATGTCCCTATGAATTCATAATTTGAAGGTTTGATCCCATAAGAACTGATCTCAAACCATATTTATCTAGTACTATGAGAGGTTGGTGAACATTGATGAATACTCATATTCTTTCATGTTACTATACTGGATCTTTAGATGATCTTAGAAACATACAAGACTTATCATAGCTAGAGATAACTCTTATTTAAAAAGGATCTAAATCTCTGACCATTCTAGAGTCTCATCATTATAAGACCGGGTCAGCAAACCCCACCATCATCCCACTGAGCCATAGAGAAGGATCGCTTCTTGGACCACCATCTAATCCAGTGGTGTTCAGAATAGAAAGAAAAAACAAGTCATCGCCTGATTCCAGTCCTCAACTGCCTAGGGATAAATCTTTATGCTAAACTAGAGGGATATTTGTTGTTGAACCTCATGAATTATGCTAATCTTGTACACCTCAACTACAGGTACTGTGGGTACCATATGATACCAAATAGGTGTTGGTATAGCTAATTAACGTCCGTTTGGAAACTCATCTAGAACTGTTCCATGTGTGGATGAATTATCACTGATTATATAATCCTCAAGATCTTAATTTTAAATCCTAACTAACATACATCATGGAATCATCCATAAAGTAAACAGGATGTTCCATAGTCAATTATTATATTTAGAGAGATGAATCAAGAAAGAAATTTGGAACACAAACATTCCCTATATGATTCATTTACCATTGTTTTACTTGAAACTAGTACTATCATTTATCAAGTCAAATGAATGGAGATCAGAGTCCTAGTGTATGAATCTATCGAGTATTGCTCTAGCACTAGAGTCCCTAGCCGGAAATCCAAACTCGAAACACTTTACACTATTTCCCAAAACCAAAATCATATAATTTTATCCTAATGTATTTCCAAATCCTCTAATACCAATCTTTTAGGACCCTTCCCATGGGGGAATGTGTTGTGACTCCCACTTTCTACCTCTAATTGGCTAGGGGATGTCGACTAGCAACGAGTGGGCATATCACTAACATGGGCGGCCTTAGACTAGGTACCCCTACACACCCACATATCCAAACAAAAAAAATATTGAAATTCAAAACAAATGAAAGTAACCATTCATTCAATCATCTAATCCTATAACTAGATTATGTTAGGAATTAAAGGAATGTAACAAAGACCAAATACAAGCCCACCACAAAGATTCTAAAAAACAAGTTTAACCTAAAATTAAAGATGGGTGCTATTATCATGGTACCACATGAACACACCTCAGTGTGTCTGGTCTCACTAAGCACCACCTAGTTCTGGTCACTCTAGGACTATTTGAAATGGTTTATGGTCTATAGAAGACATGACATGTGTGGTAAAATCCCATGCATGGGTGAGTATAATAATACCAAGTAGGACACCCGGAAACCATAAAGCATACAACAAAATAATAATATCCTTCTCTAAAAAGGTATATTTATACAACAAATATAAAAATAATATCCATATATACTCAAAAAAGATGCATAGTCTCAAGTTAATGTAACAACAATAATACTAGCCTAGGATTCTAGATCAAATGTTCCACATACCACTCATCTAGAAGAAAACACACCACAAGTCAGATAGCACTAATTATTTCCTTGTGAGAGGTAGTTCTCTCCATGTATTGCAATGAGAATAATACATTGTATGTATAAAGATATATGATACACAAATGAGGATCAGTCCCAAGTCCATGGGGTTTACTAAAAAATATACAAGTATTGTCCGTATAAGTAAAGGATCATCTCCTGTGTAGTGTTGGTCACAATGATACCAAGAACTCCTCCTAGAGCACATAGATGATATAGAATCTCACTCTAGGCCTCATGGAAGGAATCAAAAAATTCTATCGAAGAAGTTCTGCTGAAGGGATCACCATCCTATGGGTAGGTAATGATTCCAAACTAACACTCATGGAAAAGGATATAAGGAACACTCCCTGAATGGAAATTTTCCAAGTTACATTGGAGAAGAGTTATAAGGAAACTTCG
This sequence comes from Viscum album, assembly GCA_963277665.1. Lineage (NCBI taxonomy): Eukaryota > Viridiplantae > Streptophyta > Magnoliopsida > Santalales > Viscaceae > Viscum > Viscum album. The sequence goes on along the minus strand of OY728120.1, from coordinate 1,057,369,591 downwards.
AGGGGGTACACAACAAGTACTAAAAGTATAGGGTGTGCTCCACTGGACCTAGGTTCTAACCATGTAAACGGACTATGACCATGTCCTTATAGAAGTATATTACATTCCCTTCCACATGTAATTATGGAAATGTCCATGTAAACTCCATGGCATACATACATCTAGGATGAAATTTTTTTTGTCGGAGTACAAGGCATGCCCTATCCATGTACTCCGGCCTATGTTTGTATACCCTCTAATGTACACGCCGAGCCATCCGGGGAGGGTCACACACTTTGTCATTTGGTTCACATGTTGTGTGATTATTAACTTCATCTTTAAAAACCTAGACTCCATATAGGGGTCACACATGGAATTTATCTTATAAATACAAGCCGTGTTGTTTGGGATTTTCCCAAAACCATTATGTTTCATTCTACATTTTTTAGAGCCACCAACGGGATGAATTTCAACATAAATGTTTCTGAAAATCATGGATTAACCAAGTTTGAACCACGGAACCATCAATTACTGGATTATGGCCACCAAAAACACTTGGAAAATGGACTTGTACTTACAACCTTTATGGCATGTTTTTGATCAAAAATTCGGTATACAAAATTCATCTAACTCACTGTCGCTTCCTTTATATCATGATCACCACATTATGCCAAATCTAGTTTTATGATTTCAAACCATCAGGAAAAAAAATCTAGTGCCCAACATTCATTTTATTGGTGTTGATTAAACCATAGACCAAAGGATCTTCCACAACGAATGAAGAAATATGAGAGAAATGAACAAAACATGACCATGTGGAATGAAACTCAACCAATGTTCATGTTGGAATTGATTTTTTCCCATTAGAATGAAAAATGAAGATATAGTAGAAAAAAATATAAAATTTTCCAACAAGATCCCTATAGATAACTCAACCAAAAAATGACCAATCTGTGAATCAATCCATTGGTCGATGGATTCGGGTTCCTTGTGGAAATTAAAAATGGGGAAATAATCCATTTAAAAAAAATCCTCTCTTGATTCAGATTGATCACTAAAATAGAATGACGTTGTGTCATAATCATTGGTGGGATACTCTTATTTTGCCTCACAACTATCGTTAAGGTTATGCCTGGCCATCTACTTCCAAAAGAATCCCCATAAATGCTCTCCAAAGGCATCCAATTATGTTCAGTGTTATGTGGATCACCCTGAAAATTGTCCATAACCATAATTATATAAAGGATCATTAGGTTGTTGAATAATAATGAAATAAATAAATAAATTTTATTTAATTAATTTATTATCCACACCCATGATAAATTTTCCAGAAACACTCTACACTGAAAAAAATTTGACATGAAAAATGTAAAACCCATTTTTCTAACTCAATGGTGACATCATGTTTCTCATCCATGATTCAATTGAATTTTAATTCCTTTTTTTAAGATATCTTTTCAGGAGTAATATCTAATATATTTAATATATTTCAAATATTTATTTAGGGAACACCAGGTCTCATAATCCCAAACTAGCATAGCATTTGTTCTAAAAAATAATTCATACAAAATCCAAAAATAAAACATGTAAAAGTAGTTTCATTATTAAATCAACATCATTTCGAGGTGAAATTTATCCATGTTAGTTTCAATTTACCAACATTTTTTCATTATAAAAATAATAATCCATGTTGGGTGTAAACTGTTTGTTCCAATCACATCAAAAATGCTTATCAGGGTTGATTTATGCCTATGACCTTGTGTTATACATTTTACGGAACTATGAAAAAGGCCTTTTATCTTACATTTTAATATCATGCCTTAAGTGAATTATATTTTGTAATTTATATTCCTATAGTAAGGAAATTATTTAACTGATGTGTTCTGTCAGGTTTGAAGATTTTCTGTTAGAGTGAGGATGAATCATGTGTGCATTTCATGCATCTCAATATTCTCTCAATTAATTTATGTTGTCACTCTGATATCATGGTTCATTTTGGTGGATAATCCAAGTGATATTTTCTTTGTACATATCCACTTGTTATCCACGAATATCTAGAGGTATTTACTAAAACTTCGGGTTCTTTAGTGGTAGTATTTAATGATTTATGTCATTCATCATTGATCAAAACAATATATATTATTCTCTCTATGTTCTTAAGGGGGGATTTATATATATGGATTGAGATAATTTTAAAGAACGTGTGTAAGTTTTGTCAATATTCCAGAAAAGGGAATTTAATATTTTTCTTCTTCATATATTTTGGATTAAATAGTAAAAAATTCCACAGAGGCCCTTATATATTTATTTAGTCTATGTAATACACCCTTTAAAATAATAATAATAATATTTCATGACATTTATTATGTAATAAAATTTTATAAAAAATAAATAAATATTTGTTAAAATTATAGTAAGGAAATATACCAATTCATCAAATCATTATCTTGACCTATTTATTACCTCATGGAATTTATCATACCTTGAATAAAAAATATTTATTTATTAAATTGAAAATTATTCTTTGAATAAAATAAATTACAATTTTATTCAATACACTCACAATTAAATATTTATTAAATATTTATGTAAGTAAATAAATTTTTATATTAATATATTCACTAAACTAGTGAGTAAGTGAATATATTTCTGTTATCATGTGAATAAATAGACAATATAAAACTCAAATCAAATATTCTAAACTCAAATATTGCATGATTTAATTTTTGTGATCAAAATTTACTTGAATAAATATTATTCATCTAGATGGGAGAACATTTATTATTAAAATTAAATTTAATAGAATTTAATGAGATTCTGATTATACTTAGTGTTTGACATTCTATTCCCCATTATCAATTGAAAGAAGTGACCTTATCTAAAGACCAAGATCACCATTTAGAAAAAAATCACGACAATAATAGAAAATAACAAAACATAAAAACAATGACAACATTCCTATAAACATTTTTTTATAATATAACTTATTTTTCAATTGGTATCTCACCAAGAAGGGTGTGTACATTTGTCATGAACCTACAAGATTTATTTATCTTTCTTTGTTTTCTAAAATGAAATAATTTTTTAACTATAGTGGTTATGAATTTATTATATAGATATATTTCATTCAAAGATTCAAAGATTTCTTCCTCCATTAACTTGGAAGGGATAAATCCTTTTGAAACTTACTAAATTAATATCATATCACTTATGAATCATATAACATATAATACCTTTCCTCTAGAATATATTTACACTATTTTCATTGAATCATAAAATATACATGATTCTTGATATAAGTTAATAACAATGACATTTTAAGTACCAATACACACATTTTATATAGGAATATGAAATGAATAAAAAATTAAGAATGTATTCTTATTGGTGATTATGTCTTCAAGAACAACATTTATAAATACGTCAATTGTTAACTTCATGAAAAGAACTCACAATGTTTTATGATCATCCAGAACATGATAGTTAAACATAATTTGTGACATGTTATATATATGTATATAGACAATATGAGTTATCTAAAAATATTTTCATAGAATTTATAGATTATAATTATAAGAGGGAACTATTATAACCCTTAAATGTAAAGAATAATATAGGGACATTATCATTTTAATTTTATATAATGGAATATTCATTATATGAAAAGATATTTATTTATATTATAGTAAAATGAAATACAAATTCGGTTGATTCTTGGGAACCAAATCCAAAATAAAGGGATATTAATTCTTTAGTGTATGTTTTATATAAAAATTATAGTATATGAGAATAATAATTGGGATTATTTAATCAATGACAAATTGAATAAAATCATTACTTCTTATGATATAAGGAGAGAACTGATATTGATTAATAATGGTGTAACTACAAAATATAACTCTTTTAAATCATTTAAAGACTTGAAAATTAATTATCAAAATAGATATAAAGATAAAATTTGAGTTTATTTATGGATTAAAATAATTAAAATGAGTTTAGGTTTCTTTTTTTAAAATTCTTACAGAGAGGAAAAGATAACTAGATGGCTATGTTTCATTTTAAATGTTTAAATTGTTGGGATATATTGTATTTTTCATCTAAATGACATGATAAAATGACATAGAAGATTATAATGATTATACCTAAAGATCATTAAAGAAAAAATAAAGATACATATGATCATAGGGGGATTAATATTTCTAAAGATAAAGGTAAGGAACCAATATCATAAAAAAGGAATAATTTTATACTAAGAATATTTGAGTCATATTTTAAAAAGGAATGTGAAAAGAATAATCAAAATTAAAAAGACAAAATTTTTCCAAAACTTATGGTATAATATAATCATTTTAATGAATCCACTAGTGTATAAGTAAATGGTGAAGTGTATGATGAATATCATGTGAATTAGAAGGAATTTAATTTTAGAATAGATCTTATGGTTTACATAAAGAAATTAAAAAACCTAAGAGCGAGAATGAATTACTAATTTTAAAAAAATTAAAATTATATTTTCAAAATGGATAATGGGAAGGAAGGATAATTATTAAGTAATATTGATGATATTAATATTATTATTTTAAAAAGAAAAAATGTCACTAATGAAACAACCACTATATTGGTTATGAGGTAAGAGGACATTCACTCACCTGAAGAAATGTTACACGAAGTTGAAAATTCTATTATAAAATTTTTGTTTGATTTTAATTCTTCTTAAAAAGTTAATAACTTGAAGAATGTACCAAATAATTGTGAAATATTAATTTTCATATAAAATAAATTGAAGAAATTAAATTCTATGATGATAAGAAAGGTAAATGCCTATTTTTTTTCTAGAGAATATGAAACACACATTGGTACATCAAGTGCTTCCCCAGATAATCATATTAACATTGATGTGTTGAATGAGAATTTAAATGATTTAACTAAATGGAAAATATGAAATAAATATAATCTTTATTATACATGATATTTTTTTTGAAAATGATATGATGTATATAAAAATTGAAACTGAAATGAATGGAGAAATATGAATATTTTTTAGCTTATGAAATGATTCTAATTTGAGCGTAAATGTTGATGTTGTGCGTATGTAAAAAGGATTATTTTTATTGGTACAATATTTCATTTACATAACAAACAATGGTCTAGGAATTTACTGGGGGAAAATTTGAAAAAGGAAATAATCTAACACAACAGTCTAAAAAATAAGTGAAAATGAAAAATAGTTTTGGAGAACTTGAAGAGAATTATAGTTGGTATGAAAAATAGCTTACCACTAATTATTGTTGAATGGTAGCTTGTTTATTGTTAATGGAAAACAAAAAACACCAGTTAATGATAATGAAATTAATTCTAAATATGTTCTCTTTGTTGATGGATTGAGACATAACTGTGTGGTTTTATCTTGATCATTTTAGGATTTTAAAGGGGAAAATTTTAAAAATAATAATTGTTTCACTAGAAGATTAAAATATATTATACGTATCATTAGGGGATATTAAACAATTCGAAAACAATTTCATATCAATGATGATAAATGATATTTATTCTTATGTATTAAGGAAGATAACGAGTTATTTATTTGAAGACTTGGTCACTAAAAGATAATAATATGAGAACATGTTGATATGGTAATGATATAAGAGGCACTCAAAATCTCAACCATAAAAGCAGTAATTCTTGTAATGTATTCTATAATATAAATATAGTGACCAAAAGTTACCAACCAACTAAGATTAAAATAATGAAGGAAAATGAACTCATATATACATTTATATGTTATCCTTTGAATATGAAATCAATAGATAGAGAAGTATTTCATAACATTTATTTATGATTTTACTATAAGGATTATGTTTCATCTATAATTAGTAAATAAAACACCATTTCTTAAAACTATATTGAATATGTGTTAAGAATAAAATCAAATGTGTTATAATGAGGTTTTAATCTGACTGTCGATCTGAATAAACAATATAGGATTCTAAAAAAAATCTTTAGAAGTATGAAATAATACAGTTGTCTATATCTTTATACATGATTCAAAAAAATATAGTGGAAAATTGAGAAAATAAATATTTGGTCATCATTAATAGTTATATTTTTGGGGTACAAAAATTTAATTTTTTTGGTAATGAGAAAAAATAATAATATTCATTCTAAATATATGCATGTTTTGAACAAATCCATTTAATAAACCCTATGATCTTGGCGATAAAATACCTTTTATAATTTTTCTAAAATCAATTAAAATTTATTAATCCCATGAAATTATCCTAATATATTACAATACTTTTTATCCAAGGATGTTAATCTATATCTTTCCATTATTGTTTTTATATATTATATTTTTTATATCTTCTTTAAATAACAATGTGTTTGTGTTTTTCTATGGTTTAGGTTGATAATTAAAATATAAAATTTTAAAAACATTTAAGAGAAGATAATTAATTGAAATGCATAGGAGGTTCAATTATTCATCATATCATTACCCACAATTAAAAGGCCTCTAATATCACTCTCACTTAGTAAGGAAATACAAGATCTCAGATATCTCACCCTTATACTGAGTTAATGAGTATTGTCCCATACACAATGAACTATGTGAATCAACCCTCATTTACTATATAAATAGGAGAGCTACCAAACAATATCTAAGTTAATCATTATGGCCTCTTGTGTAACTATTTTCAAAAATAACTATTGGAAAAAGTTATATTTAATAATTTTGAGGAGTTATATGTTTTTATTCCCACCCACATGCCATTGATCACAAAACACATCTCTTCCCATCCAACCTCATTACATCATATATGAAATAAATTGAGCATATGTAATTTTAATGAAACCAACACAACAAGATACACAAAGAAAAGAGTGAATAAAATATTGATATTCATCTAACCATTATCCATCTAATAAACAATACATTCCATTATAAAATATATCATAAATAAGTACCTTTATTGGAAAAGGGTATCAAAGAATGAATAAGCTCCCCCAATTTTAGATTCATCACCAAAATGTGGTTAAATCTTTAAGGAGAAAAGAACACATGGGAAATATCATGAAGAGAAAAATAAAAAACTACAAAAGGAAACATAACGAAAAAAATTATCAAAGTATTGGGAATCCATAACTTATCAGTATTTCCCCTTCCCATTTTCAAAAGAACAGAAATCCCTCTTCAAATCAGAAATATTTTACAGAAAATTAAATCATAATCCATACCTAGTACCCATTTTAATCCTCATTCTGCTATCACCCCATCCATGTGGATATGTTCACATTGATTACTTGAAATGACTTTATCCTATTGGTGTAACTTCCCATAATAAAGCCTTACTCTTCATATATCATTGATAAGGTTTGAGCTATTTTTTCATGCCACATGAAACTATGGGAATAGATTCTTTATAATTTCATAGACTATTGTGTGAGGTCAATACCCCTATGATTTTTTGAAATTAAATCAGTGTTGGATGGAACTATAACTATGACTATGTGGTTAGGCTTGTGGTTGGGTTAATTCATAAGAATGACTAGTGGTCCTTGGAAGTACTTTACATGGTATCTTTACTCAATAAACAAGATGGAATCTATATTGAAATAACCTATAAAAATATAGTTGTTTCTAGGATAGATTCTAAATTTAGATAGTTTACAAGATATAATTCATAGATTTGGGCTTGAAGTGGATGCAGAAATGTATTATTAAAGTATAAGGGATTAGACATTAGTGGATACTTTTTGTTGAGGATCACTAATTATGAAGATAGATTAATGGGTGGAGAAATATTCCATTATTTCAATCTGAATAAATCTCTACACCTCTCTCTTTCATGGAGCTATGTGGTCTATGTCTAATAAAATAGAGCTATCATGGCTCTTTTTTATATAAAAACAAGGCGCTTGCTAGATCATATATGATTATTTTTGTATTCTCCCAAAAGGCATCCTTATATATAAATGATTGTAGGAGTAGAAAATTAATACATCTCCCCCCAATACTACACCAACCTTGGACTTAAAACATGTAATCCACCTACACCTTTGACAACTCACATGGCTGTAGATGAGGTAAGTGAACCACCTTCTAAAAATGGTGGTGGGAAGCCAGAAAATATCAGCAATTCCCCCCCTCTATCTACAATATACTAATTAAATAGTAAAAGTACAAATTATTTTGAGAAAACAACTTTTTCATCAAAAATATTTGGTTTTCATTCATTTGGATCTTTAAAAGTATCAACAGATGTTAGTCCATCAATTCACATATCAAATGATTTCAAATATTGATGTGTTTCATCTGGGAATGGTACATTTAGTTCTTTCTCAAAACCAATGAACTTTTACTATCATAATGAAACACAAACTCTTTCATGGTAAATCTGATCACATGGAGAAAAATCTTTAGCCAAAACATCTCCTTACCTTCTTATGATGTAGTAATGTACTCTACTTGTGTCATGGATAAAGTGACACATTTTTCAACATTATATACAATGATACAAATCATTTTTTAAATTTATGGAAATATCTTAATGTTGAATTATGACTATTAGGATCTCTCTCCATATTGGTGTCTGTGTATCCCTCCAAGAGATGGACATCTATTCCATAGCACACATGTAGATTTGAAGTACCTTTACGATACCTAAAAATATGGTTGACAACATCATAGTAATGCTTCTCGATATTAGAGAGAAATTGACTCACAGTATTCACTGTGTGGGAAATTTCTATCATCAAAATCATCATAACATACATCAACCTTCCATCTTCTGAGGAGTATGGTATTGTCTCTATCACCTCAATTTATTCATAGGATGAAAAACATGAACTCCTTATCAACAATAGATAAAATGAAAGTGTAATTTTCAATTTTTTAGATAAATCTAATAGAAATTTTTCAGAAATCATTCAACATACTTCTCTTCATATAAACATAAAACCCCCTTTTTAATGAATGATATGTTTCCCCAAAATCTGTTATGGTACTTCCAAGACCTTCATATCAAAAGTCTTGGATTAATTCTTCTTCAATTGGATTATATTCACTGAATCATACCAAATTATCCACATCTAAACAACATAAAGTAAATGAGATGAAATGTTACCATCCTAAAATCTATGGAAGTAAATACACTAGCCTTCATGTGTCTTCATTCAGTCATGAATCACCATGAATGATTAAATCCTCTGATGCCATTGTTTGCGAGCTTGTTTTAGTCTATACAATATCTTCTTAAATTTTAATATGAGGTTTTCTTATCCAAAAACATTGAAAACATCATGATAATTTTTATAGATTTCCTTGGACATGTCACCATGAATAAAAGTTATAATCATGTCAAAAAATTAGATCTCCAGGCCCAAGCTAGCCAAAATTTTAAAAAAGACTCGAATTTAATCTATCTTCACCATGGGTGAAAATATCTCATCAAATTAAAATCCTTTCCTCTAATGGAAATAGATATCCACTAATTGATATATATGATTTAATTCCTTTATATTTTCACCCTTCTTTAATCTTAAAACCCATTTGTTCATTAATTCCTTCTTATGTTTGGGTGTTTCCATGAAATAATATCTCATGTTCTTATTCAAAGACTCCATCACATCATCCAATACATGTATCCACTTGAGTTTTATAGTATGGGACACTTATTCCAATTATCCATTTAGATCCACTTATTATTCAGAAATAGGTAATATAACTCATACTATTTTGATGATGGAATCCTTCCTCATGAAGATCTTTGAACCTATGAAATGTCGGGTCTGAGAGGAACAACATAACCGTGCTCCTATGTTGGTTCTTCAAATTATTTTACAGAGGGTTCAGTCTCCCATACTCAATATCCTCCTCCAGTTCCTCCTGCTCTACTAATGACGAGCCTTCTTGCATATCCTTCTCTTCAGTGAGAGGTGGTGATCGTACATGTGTTGGATCAAAAATTAATTACTCAACACATTAACTTCAAGAAATTATGGGATTTTGGATGTCCTAGATCATGTAGTTCTCATATAACATGAAATCTCTACATCAGATAACCTTTTACACCTTTAGGACCCAAAGCATGTATCTAAACTCCTAATCTCCATTTTTGAGGAAGTTGGATGGATTATATCTCCCATAAAACATCTGAAGGACCGCTTTGGATACATGTGAAAATTATAAGCATCCAAATACACATAAATGAGAGAAATGAGGATGATTACCTAATTATCTATTCTATGAAAACTTGAAATTTAACAGGATCGATGGTGATATGTTGATCAGGATACATGAAACCTCAACTAATTCTCACCAGAATTGATTATGTAGCTTAGTCAAACTCAGCATTCTCCTAATATTCTCCATGATGGTTATGTTAATCCTTTCTAAAACTCTATTTTATTGTGGGGTGAATTGGATTATCCTCTCATGTATGATACCCTACGTGCTATAGTAGACATAAATCCCCAGGATGTGTACTCTCTTCAATGTCTAGATGAAGACACTTCAATATACTTCTAGTCTCACACTCCACCGTGGCATGAAATACGTTGAAGTATTCCAATACCCAAACCTTCATCCTTAATTATAACAACCAAGTATTTCAAGATGCATCATCAATAATTGATAATAAGTATTTTCTACCTCATAGTTAATATACATCTATGAGACCATATAAATCAGAGTGCATCAGATCCATCTAATATGATATCATTGACGAAGAAATATTAAATGATTATCTATGATTCATTCCATACAAGTAGTAATTTCAATGATTGAGTGATACATCCTTTTCAAAACTGATGTAATTAATATTTGTTATGGTAGATAACCCTCTTTAACTCATTTGGACAAGTCTGTTATCCCACATACTGAATGGTGTCTCTCCTTCCACCATGTTGAAGTTGTAGACACATATCATTATTTTATATTTGTACAACATACCACAAATGTGTCCTCAGACGTTTATGATGACTCCAGTCATTATATTCCACGCTACATTATTTAATATGTTTTCAAAGCCTTGTCAATAAATAGTTATATGAGAAAGTAGATTTTGATAAAATCTTATATCAAAGAAAACATCCATGAAGTTGATTGTGTATTGAATTATTTTCTTGACTTAGAAATCACTCTGGCCATGAATCTCCATTGAATTGGTATTCCCCATATTGATTTCACCAAAGTCCATAGATTGATAATTCAAGAAATACTCACGATGTGGAATGATGGGTTTGGATGTTTTAGTGTTGACCACCCATTTTGTTTCTTGTATTAATGTGTTAAAGAAGTTTTTCTCTTCCTCTTTAGAGAAAAACGTTATTCTTTGGTGATAATCACACACACACCTTCATTTCTTTATTGTTGGTTTCTACTATGACACATTTTTTCATTGAAACTTTTGTAATTTCTTATTATTTTTTGTTTCTATTCCCAAATGGTAGAATTTTTTATATTTTCTTCCTATCACTTGTGGAACTTCCTCTACTATTGGTTCAACCTCTACTTTCGACCCCTTGAAAACCTCCTTGTTGTCTCCCTCACTTCTTTGGGATGAGAGCCTGTGTTTATTTGTGGCATGAATTCTTCCTTCGGTCCTTCTTATTGAATAGTGAATCCTTTACCATTATCATAGTTAGTTTTCCTCTAGGAAGCATATTATTATGGGAGACCACCAATGTATCCCAATTATCAGGTAGTGTTCACAATAGGTGGTTCTATGGATATTCATATGTTAGAGTCATACTTATAGCCACCGACTAATTCAATAGGATTTGGAACTCACCGGTGTGTTTGGCTATAGAGATTTCACTCTATTATCAAAGATTAATCACCCAATTTAACAATACAATCTTTTCTTGAGTGGTATTTGACTAGTACATATTCTATAACTTCATCCAGAGTTTATATGAAAAAGTAACTTGAGCATAGTCGGGGTGGAAGATACGATCATCCCATTGGAAGATTTGACGTATTGTTATCTTGTTTAGGTTAATCCTCTCTTATTCCATAGTGGCATTGAGGTTGACTCACCTTTTCTCAATGGGGACAAATATATCCTTGTAATTATGAAGATATTCCATTTAAAACCTTGAAATTGAGTATTTTGAATATGTCAACATGACCATCGATCCCTTGGATGGTCCCTCCACTGAATTTATGTTATCTAAAAATAAGAGAAGGATTTTAAAAAATGGAGTGTATTATTGTGTTTATAATGGTATGAAATGGTGGAATTGACTCACATTTCAACAAAATAGGATTTTCATTGATTAGGTTTTTATCAAATAAATGTTAATATGTTAGATTAACTGATGATGTTGAAAAGATGTGGTGATGATGTGGAATTCTAGTACAGTTACTATAAATTCGTTAGAATTTTCACCAATGTTGGAACAATACTACCTTCGCTAGAAAGGGGGTACTAGAGTACCTTGAGCTTTGACTAAACATCGACTAAGCCTATGGATATCATTTTAGTTTCTTTTTGACTTCATTTTCTTCATTGGAGTTACCAAGACATAAAATTTCAAAATATAGATTCAAAAAATGAATCAAAGGTCCATTAATTGTCCGATCACTGCAAAAAAATCCTCGACCCACTGTAGTTTCACTAAAACATACTCTAATACAAGTAGCTATGATTCAATGATCATGAAGAGAGATGAATAGAGGTGTAAACCGACCTTTATTTCAGCATCAATAAAGATTAAAAAAATCTATCTCTACACTTCTCTATCACTTGGAGCTCTCTCAACTATCTCTAATACAATGCAGCTCTCTTGAGTCTCTTTTTCAGAATGAAGGAGATATATAGATCAATTCTAATGAATAAAGGAAGGTCCCAAGACACCTTTTTATATAGCCCTGGTGGGAGGAGGGAAAACAAGTCATATCTCCCACCAATCCCCCACCAATTGTAGAATTCATACATGACAGACACCTATGCATTTGATAACTTTCACGGATTCGAAATGAATAGGTTCTACAGATATATAATATACACAAAACAGTATGTAAGTCCATGATAGTTGGGGTAGGTGAACCACCTTTGAAAAATGGTGATGGGAAGCTAGAAAAATACATCACTTGTGCATGTGGGTTTAGCTTTGGAGGTGAGAGATGGATTCAGTGGATGAATATTTATTGGTTTATGTTCCTCCAAAAAAGTTGTGGGGACTTGATTGATAATTTCTATAAAAACTAAGTGTGTGGTGCTCGAGAAGATCTGCATCAGACTTTTGGGAATAGCGATAAATCATTAAAATGGTAAATTTGTTCACTATAAGGATTATTGTAAGGGTTCGGTAAATAAACTTGTTCTCTCTGTGAATTTGTACTATATGTGAACTAGTATAGATTATAATATGCAAGGAAAATTATTTGTTCAAGGATTATTTTTTAGGTTTCAAGCCTAAAATGAAGTTTTGTTGCATAATTTAGGTAGTGATATATGTTTAAACAACAAAAAACCTACTAAATCTCTACATTTTATTAGTAGGATATTAGAATCTATAGTTACATAAGAGGAAATATTGTAGGAGAAGGAAATTGAAGAATAAGGACAAGAAAAAAATGAATAAGGAGATCCAAATAACAGAAGACCACTATCCCATTGGAGCCTAAGCTAGTACCACCAATGAAACCTTCCAACTACCTGCTAAATGCCAAAATCAGTTATATCCCCTCTATATTCCATATTTATTATCCTAAAAATCCTTAAACAAAAACTACTATAGATAATGAGAACACTTCTCCTTAGATTTTTCATTTCTACTTACCCAATAAACGTAGCCATTTATCCATACTACTCACCCCAACCTGCTAATAACTCATAGCCATGCTAGCTCAAATTCCCAACATTATTTGTGTTAAAATAGGATTTGGGAAATATTCAATGGGTTTTGTGCAGCTAGAACTTGAGAGTCATCTTGGATGGGGATTTTAATGGTTTTATTGATGCTATAATACCGGGGATTCATAAATATGGTGATGGATTACTATAGAATTGGTTTGAATGCTACTATAATGATGGTGACCTGAATATGTGGATTTAAGGAATTGAGTCTTTGGTGGATAGGGATGAACAATCTGGTATTGTGTGGGATAGTGGGCATGCTTTGCTGGATCAGATAGATGACACCTAGAGGATGTTTCTCTTGGGTAGACCATGTGAGCTAGAGACATTGAGGTTCTCAGATAGATGAAAGGCTAATGCAGTGTTTGGGAAGCTACTTGTTGTATGATATATTACCGCCAACCAAAAATCATCTATATAAAAAAGAATTCCATAAAATTTTCAGAATCAAATTAAATTAATTGTTTTGTTTTCAATAATATAAATAACTATTTAAATAAAATAAATTTAATTTTATTGAAAAATAAAGTAAAAATGATATCAAATTATTAAAATAAACTAATTTTGTTGATTTTTATAATAATAATGTTAAAATTTATCAAAAAATAATATAAAAGTATTCAATAAATTAGCTTCATTGATTCCCCAACACTTGAAATATATTATTCATGGAAAATATATATCCAAAAATAGGAATAAGCAGTAATCCACTTGAAAATATATAGATTAACATTTTAAAAAATTAACAATTCCCATTAAAAATCCAAAATAATAAATTTATTTTAGACAAGCATGCACAGTCTATTGAAATTCAAACAATTCAGTCTTCAAAAATACATAACCAATTAAACATAGAAAATAATTTAACCAAAAAGTTATAAACCCCCTCCAAATTAATAAGGATCAGTAAATATTTCTCATGTTTAGATAAAACAATGTACATAGTTCATGCTTAGTTAGAATATTTTTTTGATCAAACATATTAGGGTCAGATTAGTAAAGATAATCTAAAATCGCCCATATCCAAAATAGAAAAGGATGAAATTATAATTTCAATATGAATCACTGTAAAATCTATACATTAACTATAATTCATATCACACACACATATATATAACATGTAAACACATTTCTAATTCAATAAAGAAAACTCCCAGTCCATAAGAAGTATAATTATTTAAAAAAATTTATTGAATACTCGAATTAAAAATAGATTTAATGGTTTATGTTTTTGAAATTAAATTGAAGAAATACATTAATTTATTAGAGAAAATATATACCCATAAAAATTCAAACACATTATTCATGAACTGAGAAAACATTTCCATCTCTTTCAACCTTAGATTCACCATTACTATTTTATGGACTTCAATTCCCATGACCTAATTTCTCATATCCAAATTAATTTACACCGAAAAATCATTTTTTAAATTACCTTATAAGGAATAAATCATTCACTCTTAACATTTGAAATATTTTTGGAAAAGTTATTAACATTTTTAAGACACATAGGTTGGTTATATTCTTGATTAAATTATCATTTCTCCACTAAAATTGTAAAAAAAATATCAATCTTGAGGGCCTGAAAAAGGGTCATTATGAGGCTTAAGGGTCTATTGATGCATGTTTGAAAAATAAATCTCATTGAATATTTTATTCATAATCATAATGTATGGTAATCATCAAAATTAATTAAATGTAGTCACTCATATAATAGTATCACCCATATCAAACCCCAATTATCTTTCAATAACTAATAAATTTTTTAAAAAATTATTATCCCGCTATCTCTGTTTATATAATTTTTTATTTTGTTAATTTAGGTATTATTTCATCATTTTTTATGTATGTTTTTTTCATTTTTTTATGAAAATGCATCTTTTACATACATTTTTTCTATTTCATGTTTTTAACTTATATTAGAGTAAAAATACAGAATCATGGAGTAAAATGAAATAATTCTAATAAAAATCACACACACTCAATATTTGTTTCCCAAAATACATGTCACCCATCAGATAGAAACCTAATAAACCTAACTCCCCACACACATATATTGAAAGATATCATGTGAAACACTTAAAGATTAAGGTAACAAAAGGAATATTAACTTATAATGTAGCTCACTTGTTATGTAATTCAGGGCTTATGATGAATAAAAAGATGGATAAATGAGAAGGTAGATCCCAAAGGAAATAAAGGACATTAAAAAAATTTCCTTGATCATTTAAACACACTTATTTAATCCTAAAATTGTTTGGAAAAAGAATAGATGTATTAGCTAAAATGAAACACCTCAAAAATCTTTCATGAAAAAGAGGTTATTTGTAAAGAATATATTAATAGGATTATAATATCTCTCGAGAGTTGAATATTAATGTGGGATAGTCACTCATGGAAGTGAAATTACATTATCATTCAACACAAATGAAAATGATTGTATATTAGACACAATATTTTTAAAGAATATATCAATAATTATATTATCATTGAGTTTAAAAAATATAATCTAGTTTATCACATATGATATGATGTTACAAAATTTCATTGGCCATTCCATTTCGATCATATAATTTTTTAAATGAAAAATAAAAACACCAAAAAACTATATTAGAATTCAAAAATTGTAATTTTTTTATGTTTTTTTTAAATAGTGTCACTATTAAAATATCACTAAATGGAAAAAAAAATTAATGAGAATGAAGACAATAATATCATGATAGTTTCTATCCTCCAAAAACTCAAATTTTATTATTTACTCAACAAAACATCAATGATATGATTTAAATTTCAAGAAAAAAATAATAAGATAGTAAAAAATGAGTGTCAGGGGAAGATTCTTCCTAGATGTTTAATTTTCTACGGATTACATAAAGAGGAGACAATTCCAACTTTATTTAGTTTCAAAAGTTATTCTTTATGGTCCATAAGTTTTTGTCTAAGATTATTTCCAATAATAAAAAAACATTATTATCAAATTACGTAAAATAAAACTTAATATAAATGGATATAAATTATAAAAAAATAAAATGAAAAAGGGATCTTGGGTAATCCTCCAAAGAGCTAATGTATATTAAACTGTATACATTTAGAAAACCATTGTATTATCCATAGTCTGTGGGTGGATTTGGATTTTTTAATACAATCCACCACATATTATCTTCACCTCAACTCCAAATAAAATTATTCTTGAGGTATTATTTAGCTATGTAAGTCTCAATCTACACCACATTTGTTTCATTATGAAAATAATAATCCATTTATGGTGTAAAATGTTCGTTCGGATCATAGTGAAAACACATATCAAGACCGATTCTTGCTCAATACCTCATGTCATGATGTTTATGGTCTTACTATAAGGACCTATTGGTTGCGTAAAAACTTACCCTACAGGTATGCAATTGTTGTAGTACAGGTAGGGGTCGAATCCACAGGGACCGAAGAAGAAACCTTGAGACACTTTGGTTAGATGCGGTATTAGCTATGAAGTGGCCAACTATAGTGTTGATTGATTTGAAGAAATATTGATTTAATTTAAAGAAAAAAACCAATAAAATTACTTTAATTAAAACAACTAATTTAGGTGAGTTCATCCTAGATTGTCTCTTGGGCTTGATTGGATGTATTTGTTTTTCATTTGATTTTCTATTCATCGATTCAAGAGGTATCCGTTAAATGTAATAATCCCTCAATATCATTCTCCGATTTAATACACACACAATTTCAATGCTAATCACAAATTCACTTAGAGGATCAATTAAATGAGCACTCCATGGAATTGGATCGTACTAGCCCTCAAAATGTGTCGTCATTATAGTCGGTGAAGACAAAGAAGAAGATAAATCAAAGAAACGAACTATTAAAATGAAGAATAGATTTAAGAATTTAAGAATATAAAATAGAATTCAATCCTCACCATGCGAATCCCTAGGATAAACCCATAAATGGTTAGCCCTCCATTGATTCTATTCTATCAATGGAAGCAGGTAGTCGACTTAAAGAAGCGGGATTGAAGAAGAAAAAAATTAATCAAAATGAACACTCCACCGTTGTGTGATTGAATTCACGAGTGTTGGTGTGCGTAAATTCACACCTTGATTCAACAGTATCAACATGTGAAGAAAAGGAAAAAAAAGTGAAGAAAAATAAATTTTATTAAAATACTAAATGTGAATGAAAAACTTACATTAGAGAAATTGTCGTTGACATTAGAAAACTAAAGCGGTAAATTACAATTGAAAGAAAAACTTGGATTCAAAGAAAAATGTTAGATGACAATTCCTTCACCCCCAGATCCTTATATAAGCATATTAGGAGCCTTAGAGACACCCCACCAAAATAAATTCCATCCCCATTAATTTATAGAGTCAAACAGAATGTGAGAAAATTAAGGGATTTCGTCTTTTTGAAGTTGACCCGGAAATTTCATCCAGATTCTTCCACCATTTTGACGTGTGAATTTGGAATTGAAGGATGCCGAATCATCAGCGGTCATAGAAGACAAATATCTTCTTCCATGTGTCCACTATAAATTTTAAAACTTTCAGGAAATCTGTCTTAGCCGTTTGGATGTTATGGTCGAAATGGTGTGACGACTTTATGTGCATTAATGTCGGGTCCACCATTTAAATCTCAACTTCAGATCCCTTTATCGTCATGAGAACATCAGAATTAGCTGCGGAAATAGTTGAATAAAATGATCCTCATATTTTTATCTT
The DNA here is from genome assembly GCA_963277665.1 of Viscum album. Lineage (NCBI taxonomy): Eukaryota > Viridiplantae > Streptophyta > Magnoliopsida > Santalales > Viscaceae > Viscum > Viscum album. The sequence goes on along the minus strand of OY728120.1, from coordinate 1,057,351,032 downwards.
TATACTGTATAAATTTGAGCTTCAATTCCTTGGTTTGTGGGCCCCACATTTTTTTGATGGTCCATAGGCCCATTATGCTTTCTCCAACAGATGTCTGCATTCGGGCACAAAATTATCCATATTCCCTTAGGATTCATCCATAGGACCTAAAAGATAAAATGTTACAATCAATGTGATCAATCATATCCCAAAATTTCAAATTCAGAAAATGAATATAATGTTGTCCACTATAAATGAATGATTGGGCCCAAATTTTCATTTTAACATGAATTGCATTTAAGATCAGAAATGAAGTTATATTATGTAATGACCTAAAAGAAATGTTTATTCACTTTGGAATAATGAATATAAAGATATTAACAATTAATATTAGCCACTTTTAGTGACTAATCACACCCCCCAACTTGAGTTTTTCTAGTCCCGAGCAAAATAAATTTCAAATATGAAATTAAAATTCCCTTTTCCAAAAACATTTTAATACACATTGCTCACCCAAAGACCTCATACAGAAAAAATTATGAAACCCATCAAAATCATTTAAAACAAGCTAGGTCCATAAGCATATCCCAAGCCCAAGCCCCTTCCTTTGTTCAAATTCATCGCCACATTTCATCCAATTCCAATTAAGCATGATAAAGTGTTGTGCATCATAAAAGATATGGGTCCCATTTTATTGTTCAATGGGAAAAAATGGAAGTGATAGGTGGGAATCACAATAAGATGTAAGATGAGTATTCATTTTTTTTTTAATTTTTTGAGTTTTGTTTTATTTTTTTTAACCACAACAGATATGAAAAGACTAACTCTCGGCAAGACAACTGTGGAGTCACGATCCCCAAGTGCCGGACGCCACACATATTGTCAATTCCATGCTCTAAAATAGAGATATAAAGCCAAACTCTGGGCAAGAAAACTATGGAGTCAGGATCCCCAAGTGTCGGATGCCACCCATTTTCACAAAACATTGCTATATGTGGTAAAAACAAAAAACATTTGGGTTTTTTTTGTTTTTGTTTTTTTGGATACTCAAATTAAACTAAAAGTGACCCCAGAACCTTATGCTATAATGAAAGGGACCCAATAACTCAAATTTACACCCAATATCCAGTAGACGTACATTGAGGAATTTTTATTAAGAGGATGACAATGTAAACTTTGAAAAATCACATCGGACAGCCGCACTTTAGAAAAACTATGCTCATGAACTTAAACATTCATTAAAATCAAAATCAAGGCATGAACAATTATTTGATATCCAATTTCAGAGTTTGTAATGTGTGTTATCAAGTTCATGTTTAATGGAATTTTTCTTTCCATACATGTTATTATTAAAATAAATCATTTTTATTTCATCTCCCCCAACATAGAATAACACTTTCCCTAGTGTTTAAAGAAATGAAATGTTAGAAGGGAGGTAGTAGAGGAGTTCAAAGGGGAAATTGAAAATGATAAACATGGAAAAAATTCACCTGGTTTTTGAAGTTGAAGTTCATGGTGCTCCAGATTACTCCTTTGATCTCTTAGGGGATGTAGGCACCTCCTTGATTGAACATGTATCACACAAAATAGTTCCCGAACCATACAAAGAAGAACAAACCAGAAAAAGAAAAAATCACAACAATTTATTTAAAACCAAGTATCAAAATTTTTATGGTTTTCCTTGTTTTTTTTAAATTTTAAAAAGAAAACTGGTGATGCATTGTCTTATTTATATTTTCTGGGAAAGGTACTACTCAGGGATCACACCGTGTGACACGAATGAATACGGTGCTCCCCTTTCATAGCCATGCTCATAAAATAAGAACATGTCAAATGTCTATGGTAAATTTGTTTTAAATGAAAAATAAAAAAATGATTCAATTTATTGGAAACATGAAAAACCATCGGTTGCCTCCCATGCAACGCTTAATTTAAAGTCTTTATCTTTACTTAGACCCCCCCTACTTATCCAATTCCAACCTTAAAATTTTTTAGGACCCCATTTTCCTCCACTTCCACATGATTGAGATTAATTTTTTTCTTTGATTTCTTGTCATGTAAAACTCCATGTTCCACAAGGAGTGTGAAAATCCAAGGAATTTCAATAATGGTTGATTCAGTTTCTTTTACAGTCTTTCCTAATATTTCAAGGGTTAACCCCCATTTGTGGGTTTCATGAGATGAATAAATGTCTAATGCAAGGTCATGGTTATCACCTATGATCGGATAACTCAGTGGGGAAGTAAGGACATTTATTTTGAGTTCAGTTTGGATAGGACATTCAAACACAGATAAGGAATTAGAATCAAAATCAATTTCATTTTCAACATTTCCCAACACAATTGGTTTCCTTTGAATTGAAGATTCAACCCTAGAATTTTCTAGATGAGTTTCATGAATGGGTATGGATTTGATTTTTCTGATTTCTCCTAATGGTTCAGTGATTGGTGTTCCTACAAAATAATCATTGGAGAAATATTTCAGACATTCAATCCATGAAGAAAAATTTCCCACTTGTGAATTCATGAAATCAATTTCATCCTGATTTAAACACTCATTAACATTTCCATCATGTTCTTTAGCTGGACTTTCAACATTAAATGTCCAATTATATTCATTATCCAACTCTGTTTTCCAAGGTTTTAAAGTCGGTTCTTTACTAAATTCAAATGAGTTATGTGGGTAACAAGATTCGTCTATATGTGATGTGGAAAGGACATCCTGAGTGGGAATGGGTTCTTCATACGTCTCAATGCTTTGTACTTCTAATCTCAGGGATCAAACTTCTGAATTCATTTTATCCATTTGTTCACACAATTTTTCAAGAATTTTTTCAGAATTAGGATTGATATATTTTTGGACATCATGAAATTTATTATGTTTTATCTCTTCAATCATCCTCGAGAGGTATGGAAATTGATCCTTTAAACAATCAGCATCCCATTGATTGTACATATCATCTGGTGTGGTGTATTCAATTAAGGTTTGGTCAATGAAATTCCCTATGTGAGGTGTTTCCCAATATTGATTTTTGACTTGATTACTGAATTGGTTTATGAAGGGGTAATTTGGAGGATAATCCATTGGAGTTGATTGAAAATTGGTTTTGGGATTTTTTGGACACATAAAAATAGATAAGGGAAAAGAGAAGAGAAATTATGGTGAGAATAGTGAATTTGGGGTGAGAAAAGAAGACATGGGTCGAAGGTACTTACTTGGGTCCCCGACAATGGCGCAAAAATTTTGTTGCGCCCAAATTTATCCTACAGGCATGCGGTTGTTGTAGTACAGGCAGGGGTCGAATCCACAGGGACTGAAGAAGAAACCTTGAGACACTTTGATTACATGCGGGATTGGCTATGAAGTGGCCAACTATGGTGTTGATTGATTTGAAGAAATATTGATTTAATATAAAGAACAAAACCAATAAAATTACTTCAATTAAAACAACTAATTAGGGGGAGTTGATCCCAGGTTGTCTCTTGGGCTTGATTGGATTTATTATTATTTTCATTTGATTTTCTTTTCATCGGTTCAACAGGTATCCATTAAATGTAATAATCCCTCAATATCATTCTCTGATTTAATCCATAAACAATTTCAAGGATAATCACCAATTTACTTATAGGATCAATTAAATGAGAACTCCAAGGAATTGGATTGTACTATCACTCAAAATGTGTCATCGTTAAAGTTGGTGAAGACAAAGAAAAAGATAAATTAAAGAAAGGAACTATTAAAATGAAGAACAGATTTAAGAACTTAAAAACATAAAATAGAATTAAATCCTCCCCATGAGACTCCCTAGGATCAACCCATAAAAGGTTATCCCTCAATTGATTCTATTCTATCAATGGAAGCAGGTAGTCGACTTAAAGAATCAGGATTGAAGAAGAAAAACATTAATCAAAATGAACACTCCACCGTTGTGTGATTGAATTCACGAGTGTTGATGTGAGTGAATTCACACCTTGATTCAACGGTATTTACATGTGAAGAAAATAAAATGAAAAGTGCAGAAGAATAAATTTTATTAAAATACTAAACGTGAATGAAAAACTTACATTAGAGAAATTGACGATTCCATTACAAAACTAAAGCGGGAAATTATAATTGAAAGAAAAACATAGATTAAAAGAAAAATGTTAGATGATAATTCATTCACCACCAGATCCTTATATAGGCATATTAGGAGCCTTAGAGACACCCCACCACAATAAATTACATCCCCATTAATTTGGAGAGTCAAAAGGAAGGTTTGAAAATTAAGGGATTTTGACGTTTCAAAGTTGACCCTGAAATTTCGTCCAGATTCATCCACCATTTGGAGGTATGAATTTTGAATTGAAGGAGACCGAATAATCAGTGGCAGTAGAAGACAAATATCTTAGTACATATGTCCTCTAGCAGATTTAAAAATTTCAGGGAGTTTGGCTTAGCCTTTTGAACGTTATGGTCGAAATGGTGTGATAACTTTATGTGCAATAATGTCGGGTCCCCCATTTAAATCTCAACTTCAGATCCCTTTATCATCATGAAAACTTCATAATTAGCCATGGCCACAGTTTAATAAAATGATAAGAATATTTTTATCTTTCTAATGTATAAATATTAGCTTCATTGGGCTTGGTTTATGGGCCCCACATTTTCTTGATGGGCCTTAGGCCCATTATGCTTTCTCCAGCAAATATCTGCATTCAGGCGCAAAATTCTCCATCTTCCATTGGGATTCATCCATCGGACCTAAAGGATAAAATGTTCCAATAAAAGTTATAAATCAATTCCCAAAATAGAAAATTCAGAAAATGAATATAATGTTGTCCAAAAACAAATGAATTATTGGGCCCAAATTTGCGTTTTAAACATGAATTGCATTTAAGATGAGAAATGAAGTTCTATTTATGTAATGCATTAAAAACAATGTTTATGGACTTCAGAACAATAAATATAAAGATATTAACAATTAATATTAGCCACTTATAGTGACTAATCACCTATTATCTTACTTTTTAACATCATGTGATAATGATATTGTATTGGGTAGTGTATATTCATGCAGAAAGGGCATGGATCATATTACATGCTCTGTTAGGTATGATTCTTTTCTATTAGAGTGAGGATGAATCGTGTGCACATTTCATGCATATTGGGATTCTCTCAATTAATTTATGTTTTCCCTCTAATCATAGTATTTGTTTTGGTGGAGAATATAAGTGAGGATTCCTTTGTACATGTCCACATGTGCTCCTTGAATCTATAGATGGATTTCATGAATCTCTGAGTGCTGGAGTGGTAGTATATAATGCTTTATATAATTAATCATTGATCCTAAGAATATGTATTTTCTCTTTATGTTCTAAAAGGGTGGGATATTTTCCCTATATTTCTTAAGATAATTCAATATAATGTGTCTTAGATGTGTCAACACACCACACTAGGACATGTAATATATTTTTCTTTAAAGAAACAATATTAAATAATAGAAATGTTCATATACGTCCTTATCAATTTATTCAATCTATGTAATAAAACATGTTAAATAATTTTATTTTTATTTCCACGAAATTTATTATCTAATTTATTTTCAAAAGTAAATAAATTAATATTTATTGAAATGATATTAAATAAATATATCATTTTCATCATATCATTACTTGAGATGTTTATTATCTCATGGAATTTTTCAAACCATGAAGAAAAATATATGTATTCATTAAAATAAATATTATTCATTGGATAAAATAAATAAACATTATATTCAATAAAGTCACAAATAAATATTTTTTTTAATATTTACATAACTAAATAAATATTTATATTAGGTAATACTCTAAACAAGTGGGTAAGTAAATAATTTTTTTATTATCTTATGAATAAATAAACAATATAAAATTCAACTGACATGTTATAAACTCTAATATATCATTATTGAATATATGTGACAAAAATTTACCTGAATAAATATTATTCCACAAGTTCAGAATAAATGTATTCTTAATATTAAATTCAATATAATTTAATGAAAATATAAATATACTTAGTGAATTACCATCTAGTCCCCTTTCCCAATTGAAGTAATTGAACATCTCTATATTCCAAGATCTAAATTTAGAGACACAACAAGACACTTATTGATAAATAAGTTAATATTGAAACTATAAAAACCATCCAAAGAACATTGTTGTGTAATTAAATTTGTTTGTCTATATTTATATAATCCGGATAGGTTCATACTTGTGTCATCACCATAAATTATATATTTAGTTTTCTTTGATTTACTAAAATGAACTAATTTGTGAACTAAAATGGTTATGGATTTATTAGAATGTAACATTTCAATCAAATGTTCAAAAATATATTATTCTATTAAATAAAATGTGATAAATCCTTCTGAAACTTATTAAATTAATTTCATATCACTTATGTTACACAGATCATATAATACCTCACTATGATCATATATTTTTACTATTTTCATCCATACATTTAAGGTACTTGATTTATGTTATACATTAATAATTATCACAATTTAAGGACCTATAAAAACATTCTTATATTGGAATATCCAACGACACATAAAACATGCAGTATTCATATTGGAACGTTTGTCTTCATAGCCCCCTTATTATTGTCACCAACTATGAACTTCAAGAGAAGAATTCATAATGTCTTAGGAGCCTCCAACACTTGATAGTTAAACATAATTTTTTCCATGTTATATTGATGTATATAGACATTAAGTCTTATTCAAAAATATTATCATAACATTTCCATGTTCTCATTATAGTAGGGAACTATTATAACCGTTTAATGTGAGAAATACTATACAGACATTATCACATTAATATTATAAAAAATAATATTCATTATGTAATAAGATTTTTATTTATATTATAGTAATAAAATAAACAAATTCAATTGGTTTTGGTCAACCAAATCCAACTGAAATTGATACGAATTATAGTGGGTAAATTTTATATGAAAACTCTAGTTATTAGGGACCATGATTGGGATTATTTCCTGAATGATAATAAAATAACATATTTATGTCTTATGTGATAAAGAGATACCTAACACTAAATATTAAAGGCATAACTAAAAAATAAACCACTTCTAAATCATTTGAAGGCTTGAAAATTAATTATCAAAAGAAATATCATGAGGAAATATGAGTTTGATGAGAATGACATGAATTACATTGAGATTATGCTACTAAAAATTATATAATTTTCTTTATATAGAATTAGAAATATCAAGATATCCATCCATGTATCTATCTATGTATCCCTCTAAGAAAGGGACATGTCTCCCATAACAAAAACATAGATTTTAAGTACCTTTAATATATGTAATAATCCAATTGACTACATCCTAGTAATGATTCCCAATATTTTGAGGGAAACCAACTTACAATCTTCACATTATAGGAAATATATGGCCTTATACTCACAAAAGAATACATCATGATTCTAAATACAGAGGAGTATTGTATCATCTCTATCACCTCAATTTCATTCTTGGATGTTGGATGTAACGAACCGAACTGGTTTTCCCTTAAACTCAATACCCTGCCCGATCCGTCACATACAGAAAGGGTGTTTTCGATCCCCATAGGCTAGCGACAAGCACTCGGGAATCGAATGGAAAAGTGAATGGAATAATTTCTTCCAACCTGAAAAACCACATGGAATAAAAATACAAAAAAAAAGTAATAGTGGAAGACGAATAAGATATATATTCCATAATTGTACGAAAATAAAGGAATCAAATGACATTAAAATTTTCAAAAACTCTAATGAACTAGTCCAACGGTATAGGACCGAAGATAAAAAGCAACTGAAAATGATGGATTAAATGAATTCACAACATCTCTCCACCAGATACCCAACTAGAGGACATTAACCTCACCATCTCTCTATGAGACATTGTATTTCCCTTTACTAGAAGGAAAACATTTTTCTACACACCACTGAAGAAGTGCACACAATATGAGCTAACAAGATTTGTAGGATCCCATCCAGCTGTTCCATGACATGTCTCTATATAGAAATTCAATAATTTTTATTTTAAGCAAAACATGGCATCATTATAAGTAAATTAGTCTTATAAAAAACATGGTAAACAATTACCTTTTTCCAATGTCCTAAAAAAAAGCTGGTACAACAATTTCAATGAATATTTTTTCACATCATTTTTTCATAAGAATAAACATGAATATCATGGCTAACTCAGAAATCCAAGAAATAAAAAAATGCACATGTATCACAACACCATGTAATATGATAGGTCCAGACCGCAGACTAATAATTCCACAATAATCAAGTGCACAATTCAGATCATAGAACAACATTTATAGGAAGTAGAGGAATCCCCCATAAATAAACCCCCAAATATAAATATCGGTTCCCTAGAACAACAGTCCTAAGAAACAGAGGAAAGTCCCAAGAAAAACCTCTATTATAATCACAAAACAATGGATGATGGACTCAAGTTAAACCATCCACCTAAGTACCCAATGGATCTTCTTCAAAAATTTATTACAATTATTTAAAAATACCCATGTTCATTCCACTCATAAATAACCATAGAAAAACAATTTTTCAAGGAAAACTCTTTTCAACACACACAAAATAAACATGTCAATTCAATTTATAAATGAATTTCTAATGTATGAGATATCAGGGTTGTTATCATAGTCTTGAGAAGGAATCACATACCTTAAAATTAGGGTCACACACGCCCACAACATGATCCACCAAAATGAAAACCCAATGACGAAAAAGAAGTCCCTATAATCCAATCAACATCACACGATTGATCCAAACATAACACAAGTGGTCGGCGGAATGGAAGAATCCCATATAACTCAAGAACATGCATCCATCAGAACATGGAAATCAAATGAAATGGACTCCAAAGTGAGATTACACAATGGAACTAGATGAAACCAAGAAGAAACATTATGTTAACCCATATGATCTAAACAGACCACCTAACCGTGATTTCATGATCAAAGGCAATTAAGAAATAAAAAGACAACTTACCTAGAGAGATGCCACACAACTTTAATTTAGATCCTACATAGAAAGGACCACTATAAGAGGGGTTGAGTCTCTCAAAAATGTGTTGGGACTACCTTAGGTAAATATTCAAGAAGAAAATATAAAGGAAATTAAATGAAACAACATCATAATATTTTTAAAAACTGCACACAGGCCAATAGATAACATGTGACTAGGGTTCATGAGGTGTAACTACCACATCCCACATACACTGAAAAAACCCATCACCTGATTCTAAAAACTGTCCCTTTTCATAAGTCACATCATGTATGTCATGGTCAAAATGTGTAACCCTTCACAGTGTGATTTTTTATTTCATGAATAAATTCTATCATCCATTACACGTCGTGTAATATATTTACAATGTGTGTAACTACTCTACAACCTATAGAAATAAAAAATTATTAGTGAAAGTCCAAAAAATCTCTGACCTCTTCATTATAGGTATCATCTCTATTCTTTCTATATCCTATACATTCCCAACTCAGAATGTGAGCAGGATTAGGGTGATACTTCCTAAGATGAGATATATAGAAAACCTCATGAATTATTTTCAACTTATTCATCAATGTTAAATGATAAGAAACTATTCCAAGTCAATTAGTCATCTCAAACAATCCCATATATCTCAGAGTCAACATTCTTTATTTCCCAAGTTGATGATAACCCAAATGGGGAGAGACTTTCAAGAAAACCCATCCACCAACGGAAAAATCCAAAGGATGATGTCACTGATATTCATATGATTTCATTCATCTCTAGGATATAACCAAACATCATTGTATGTCTTGAATCTTTACCAATGTCTCCTGAACCAAAAAAGTTCAAACCAAAGTCAGTTCACCCACCTCTTCCCAACAAAGAGGTGATCTATATGGGAGACCATAAAATGCCTCAAACGGATCCATTCTGATTGATAAGTAACAAATATTTTTTAAAATGAACTCAACCAGTACTAGATTACTATCCCATGATCCAATGAAATCCAAGACACATGCATGCAACATATCCTCCCAGATCCGAATTACACGCTCTGTCTGACTGTCTATCTGTGGATGGTAAGTTGTCCTCAACATGACTTGAGTTCCCATTTCATCTTGAATAAATCTTTAGAAAATTGAGTTCAACCTAGGATCCCCATCATAATCAATTATAAAAGGACTCCCATGTACCCACACAATATCCAGTACATACAGTTTACCAAGATCTTCAACCTTAATGGTATCCTTGATCAGAATAAAATGAGAAGACTTCATCCACCGATCAATGAACCCCAAGATTGAATTTCTCCCTTATTGAGTCCATGGTAACCCAATAACAAAGTACATTTACACCTCATCCCATTTCAAAATCAACACCGGATGAGTTTGAATAAAACCATAGGGTTTCAAGTGCTCTTCCTTTATCTGTGGGTAGGTGTAACAGGAGGACACATACTCTGAGATGTCACATTTCATACCCAGCCACCAGAATCATGTTATCTTGTCATAATATGTCATTGCAGAGCCTCGATGAATATACCATGATGTTATGTAACTATCAAACAAGACTAAACTTGTTACAGATTCTAGGATGAGAACTCTCTTCTCAAAGTGGAGTATACTATCTAAAGAGAGAGACCAACCAGAAACAATCTCCCTCCATAAAGTATTTCTTGAAATTTTCTAAACTCATCATCCTAATGCTGAATCTAAAATATTGAATCTAAGAGAGATGATGATAGATGAAAACGAGTCAAAACCAAACCTAAAACATCCTCCAAGGAATTCAAGTGAGATTGAGAAAAAATCCCCATATGGTTTCACACCTCCTTTGATTACAGAACAACCTATGATTGAACTTTCCTGTTATGATTGTCTTCAATAACATTTCCCTTTCCTGGGGTCTAGGAAATATCCAAGTCAAATTTCAGAAGGTATTCTACCCATTGTCTCAGTTTGAGAATCAAATATTTATTAGAAAACATATAACTCAGACTCTTATAATTGGATAAGACCACGAACTTCTCCCCAAAGAGATAGTGACACCAACATTTCATTGTATACATATCTGTATCAAGATCTAAATAGTGAGTGGGGTAATTGAAAACATGAGGTTGAAGTTTACAAGAGTTGTAAGATACAGCATGACTATCCTACATAGGCATGAATCCCAAAATTGCAGAGGATGAATAAAAAAACACCACATATCGCTTACAATGCTCAAGTAAGATTAGAATAGGAGCTAAGGTCAAAAGTCAATTTTGTTCCTCAAAAGAAGTTTGACACATCACATCCCATGTAAATTTCACCACATTCTTGGTATTAATTGTTCAAGATAACACCATCTTGGAGAAATCAATTATGAACCATCGATAATATCCAGAAATTCCAAGTAAGCTACTAATCTCAAATAAAATTTTTAGTTCATTGCATGATAGAAAAGCATTAAACTTCTCCGGATCAATTGATAAGCCATGTTCAGAAATATTCTTCCACAAGTACATCACTTCTTGAATGAAGAAACAACACATCAAAAGATTTCTAAATAGACGGTGACTTATTAAAATTCCCTGAACCAAGCTCATATGGTGATCCTGATCTTGATTTGATTTTGAATAAACCAAAATATAATTCATGAACACTACCATAAAAGTGTTGAGATATTAGTGGAAAATCCAATTCATAACAACCATAAAACTGCAGGAGCATTATTTAGCCCAAAACGCATCAAAATATAATCAAAATGTATACACCTTCTCCTGAATGATATCTTTTGTATATCATACTCTAGAACATTGAGCTAATGATAACCTCACTGAAGATCAATATTCAAAAATAACTTTTCCCCCGTTAGTAAATCAAATAAATAATCCACCTGATGAAAATGATATTTTTTCTTAACAGTAACCCTGGTCAACAATTGATAGTACACAAACAACTAAATTGAACCATACACTTTCTTGAAAAAGAATACAGGGGATGACCATGGAAAAACATTGGGGTGGAAAAAAACTTTTCTAATAGGTCATCCAATTGAATCTTGACCACTTTTAGCACTGCTAGTGCCATCCAATAAGAGATCATTATTATCAGTTCTGTTCCTGGAACCATGTCAACCATAAAATCTAAATACATCTCTAGAGGAAGAAAGGAGAAGGCGTCTGAAAAAACATCAAAAAAGTATTGAACAACACTAAGAAGAGCAACAACAAGAGAGGCATAATTAGGCTTTAACAAAACAGCTGATAGAAAACACCTGTGCTCAGGGTTGGAAGGCCCTGCAAGACCTGAACATGGATCCCACTACCCCTGAGGCACAAAAGAGTTACCCTCGACAGTAAGAAATGAAACATTCAAATATTGCATCAATAAATACTATTAAAAATCATCTTGATATTCTTTGAAATGTCTATTCATTTTATCCATAAAAATATAGGGTTCATTAGTTTGTCCAAATGAAATTACTGTAAAATTTTAATGACCATACCTGGATCTAAAGGTTGTGTTTGGAATCTCCTCCTTCCTCATATAAAAGTGGTGATATAAAGATCGAAGATCAATCATTAAAAAATATTGACCTCTATGAAGTTTATCTAATAAATATTGAATACAAGGTAGGGGATACTTATTCTTTATCCTAACATCATTGATTTCTCTATAGTAAATGCACAGCCTCATGGATCCATATATCTTCTTGACAAAGAGAACATGGGTTCCTCATGTAGATATACCCATGTAGATAAATACCTTATCACTTATTTACTATAGTTGTTTCTATATCTCCACTAATTCTTATATGGATATTATATAAGGAGTCTTTGTTATAAGCCTTGCACTGGGAATTAAATCAAAAGAAAATCAATTTCTCACTCTAGAGTTTGTCAAGATAAATCCTCTGGAAACACATCTATGTATTATTTATTAATAGGTACAACATCGATTTTAATATTTCTTTCCTCATCCATAGATATTGTCATCTATTCGTCCCTTATAATTTCATTTAGTAGAGTTACTAAGGGTGGATCTAGATAATAATCTAATGATATGGTTTTTCGTTTAAATATAAGGGATTCTACATAATTCTCAAACAAATTAACTACCTTTTTATGAAATATATTTTCACATAATAATTTTAATTCCAATCCATACAAAGAATTATATTAGTGTCCTTCATAAGAATGATGATAAGGGAAGTAACTAAAGAAAAAATATGTGTCATAAAGGGGACTTATCAATAAATCTTTGTTGCAATGATACTTCCCTTAGAATTTTTGACTGAAAAATACTCAATTAAAACAAATTGGTAATCTATAAATATCTTGGATAACATAGAAAATATAAAAGAATTTAATGATCAATATTAAAATAAAACATTGTCTAAGTTTGAGGAAATGATTAAAGTACCCGCCACCACATACTTATGAACTTTAACCTCTACACTTGTGATCACATAAGCTATCATTCCTCCATTGGCAATTTTTGGGGAAATTTTCCTTCACTCTTAGGATAATCATTTTCATAATTTCCCATCTCATTAAAATTATAGAATTTAACATTACTAGCTTATTTATTTCCCTTCAAATAATTATATTGGCGGCCTTTTTCTCTAAACATATAATAGACTCATTTTCCATTCAAGTAGGATATGGGGTATTTCCTTCCACAAGTATCACATTTTGGAAGAATCCATTTTTTATTCTTACCTCTATTCATTCTTCCTGCCACCACCCTCTTCTTTTTTTTCCCTTAATGTTCATGACATAGAGAGTTCCTTTTCTTTCTTAATAGAACATAAGAATATATGTATGATGATAATGTTTTGGAGACTAGTTCCCTTTGAAGGAATGGTTTTAAACCATAAAACAAACAATTAATATTTTTCCTTGGATTACGTATATAGTCTTTTATATATATTTCTAACATTGTACAATTGGATTCATACTTAACAATTTTTTCACCCACTTTTTTTTTCCAAACTCATGAATTTATTCTCCATATCTGATTACTATTCACGAGCAAAATATTTTTCTAAGAAGATTTACTTAAAATACTTATATTCTATTTCTTATTTTTCTTCCCCCTCCTTTATGTTTTGCATTAATCCCACCACTGATCCCCATATCCCATGAGTTGATAAACATCCATGATATCATTCTCCCTTTCATTACTAACCAATGAATGAAATATCTTCTCCATATAAATTATCCATTTCTCTAGTATAAATGGGTTTGAAGTCCCGTTGAATGATGGGGGATTATGTTACATAAATTAGTATAACATTTCTCCTCCACATTATGGATCAAGATGTGGAATATTATAAAGGATATTGTTTATAACCCAAGTCAACTATCCCTATATAGTTATATGTTGCTTATCATTTATCACAGATCCAATAACAGCATCATTATCTTACATGGGAGGAAAATCCCCACATTGGATACGCGTACGGATATTATTTCCATTCATCCCATTAAGTGGAATTTCTTAATATTTTAATATAATAAATTAGGTTTTGAATCATATTTCTTAATGTTTAACAGGAAAAACACATAACATTAATTAAATCTTATGCATAGCTAATCTCATAATCATAAACATGGTTTATTTGTAGACAATACTTCATAATGGTTTGTAAATAAAATATGAATTTTCCAAAGCATATCCCCTGAGAGTGTTAAACATGTATGCAGTAAGGCCCATTATCATGTACCAGGTTACCATGAGTCAGGCATAAGACACCTTGTTGGAGTTGTTACCCCTAGGTACATTTGTACCAAAACCATACCCGCTTGTAATATCCATATAGAGATGAATTTCTTTAAAGATACACATAATCTCTTCTGTATAAAAACTCTATGATGTTCTTCAATACTTATCCTCAATGACTATGTTATGGTTATTTTCCCAAATCAATGTTTTATAAATCTAGTTTCTCATATTTCAACTAAAATTCCTTTTATACAAACTGTAACACCTTGACCCTAGTTGCCCAGAGATAGTGCAATATTTTATTACATTGGCATGATTATAAGAAATTCGTATCCTGATGGACTGAATAGATTAGTAGTTTCGGAACCCTGCATACAATAACATGTTATATATTATAACTTTAAAGGATAACAAGTATATTAATTACATTGGAAACATCCATAATTTCTATATTATCTATAAACATCATTCATAATATTTATCATCACATCATGGAAAAAATAAAAAATAAGAAAGGGGAGAACTCATATGTTCACTAAGGGTATGTAATATAGAAGAATTTATCAGAAACATAAATAGTAGTCATGATGATCAATTATGAACACGCTCCTTTAAAAAATATACCTGAGCATAATATGTCAAGAATGAAAGCTGATTAAATAAATCCATAAAAATTATCATAAGGGAATAAAAAATAAACATTGTTATTATACTATTTGAATAATAAAATGGTTCACTAATTAATAATATAATAATTAGGTAATGCAAAATTTTGTACACCTAAAACATACTATCAAGGCCTCGACCAAGACGTTTGAAAATTCCAGGGTAAGGCCTCAGCCAAAACCAAATTTTGTTTTATCTCATGAGACCAATCAATGCATCCAGTGGCTACAGAGGACCTGGCCAATCACTTTATATCAAAATCATTCCTTATATGAATTGAGTTAATCATAATCATAATATATATATGAAATGTAAACAACATTCTTCAATTTTTAATCATAATTATTAACCATTCTGAGTAGTATGGTGAATAGTCTCATGATACCACATCCAAAGTCAAACTAATCATAAAAATTTTAATAAAATATGGTGGCTGATAAACAGAAGATATTAAACTCAATAAAACATTTAATTCAATATATTTATTGAAATAGATTAAAATACTCTAAAAAATCATTGAATAATTCTTGAGATAATTACCCTTTTTTACTTTGTAAAGATGTGTACTTTTGGAAAATTAATTTTGATTTGACATTATTTTTTTTTATAAAACCAGAAATGAATAAATATATTTTATCATTAAAAAATTATTTATTTTATAAAAACAATGGTGTCCTAAAATTTATTAAGGATGGTACTTGAAAATGGGTGAAAATTGAGATGATTCTTGTAATGGGGTTTTCTTATTTAAGAAGGGAGACTTTTAAAATTTGTATTGACAATAAAATAAAGATGAAATGATATAGATATATGATATTGAAACATATAAAGAGTATATAGAATAATTACACAACGGAAATAATCATTATATTAAGGTAAAGATAGTAAAATAATAACCTGAATGAAAAAATTGAAGGTTCGGGTCGAATACCTTACCTTATGTTCGAATGGGCTATGCACTAGAAATTAATGTACTAGATAGTAAAATTAAATCCCTAAAAAAATTAAATAGGAAAATTTTATATATTTATTTGATTCAATATAGATTTATTATGTTTATTTATGATCTTTTTGAAGAGTTATATAGATTAATTTCATGATTAGAAAGCATTCATTTTCTGGGTTTTCGTGATCAGTTCACATGTTTATATATAATCGAATTCTTATGAAATGGGAATTATTCTAATGAATTGGAATTTTTTTTTATTAATGACCGTTAAGAAGTTTAAATTTCTATACATATCATTTTTATGGTATGATGATAAATCATTAGATAAGATATTTAGGGATAATCGATTGGAGTATTACGGTGGTTATTGATCATAACGAAGACATTTTGTTTTATAAATTTGTTTTATGTAAAGATGTTAAATGAATTATATAAAAAGGGTTATAATATACATTTTAAAATCTATTTAAACTATTAAAATGGTTTCATTATTAAAATTTAAAGAGAAATTGAAGAATGAAAATCCATCGTCTATGAAGGTGGTAAATCGAAACCTGATGGACGCTGATTTCGTTTTTAAAATAAAAGAGAGAGAGAGAGAAAGGAGTTTGATGAAATATATTACATTAAAATGATATAATTAAAAAATTTAGATTATACTGGATTTATCACGCTCATTTGGATAGAGGAGGTGAGGAGTGAATAACAAAATAATGAACTTGAAAAGAAATTAAATGGAAAAGGAAAAGGATGTTACCCATTGAATACTCATCCTTGAGAACCTCCTTAAGGGGATTTCTTTTGTTAGTTTAGAAATACCCAGCAATCTTTCTTGTTAAAGAGAGACTATTTAAGATTATTTGGGAATAATTTTTGACATTCATGAAGGGTTATAGGTGTGAGGAGAAGAGGGCGAGAGGGGTGGTTTTTATAGTGTCGGGGAGTAGTGTTTTTTGAATATTTAATTCATTTCTTATTTTGGATTAGGAAAATTATTATCTTGAAAATTATAATAAAATAGATTAAAATAATTAAGGTACATTCTATATTACGGTTATTACATTAATGATGACTCATGTAATAGTGTTTTTATATTTTAATGTATTTATACTCTAAATTACCATATTTTTCTATTAACAAAATTTCATGTTTTTTAGAAAAATCCAAAAAATTATCCCAAACCATTTTTTTACATGTTGAATTAAAAAATGGAATCCGTTTTATTAAAAAAGTATTCTACATATGATAAATTGAATTTCTAATTAATATAATTATGTACTAAAAAAATAATTATTTTAATTTTCTCGCTGATTTTATAACACATTCAAAGATTAACGAAGGCCTCCAAAAATTGTCCTAAAATTATAAGTCAAAAAAATATATTAATTTATGAATAAATTATATGAAATTATATTTCTTATAAATAATTTTTTTAATTATAAAATTTTAATTAAATATTTATGACATACAAAAGTAACAATAAATAATTAATAGTTTTTAAAATATTATTTTACTTATACTATCATATAATTATATCATACTCTGACCTTTAAGATGTGGAAATTTTATTTATAATTTCATGTATGAAGTTAATATTAATTTGGACGGTTTACTATTCATATGGTTTATATTACTGTTCTTAAGGTCAAGTTACTGTTTCGTTGGTATTGGTTCCTTAATTTCTTGAAATGTCTCTTATTTCATTCATTCTTTATTTTTAATGTTTTTTGTGTTTATCAGGTAGTTT
Source organism: Viscum album (assembly GCA_963277665.1). Lineage (NCBI taxonomy): Eukaryota > Viridiplantae > Streptophyta > Magnoliopsida > Santalales > Viscaceae > Viscum > Viscum album. Next base: position 1,057,332,939 of record OY728120.1, on the reverse strand, counting down.
TCTGTGATTTATACTATATAATATAAACATATGAAGAGAAATGTCATTGATATAATTCTGTTTTTTTACAATATCCATATTGATAATGATAATAAAATCATATTAATTGATAGCTTCATATTTAAGTGAAGCCCAATTTTAATTATTGATCAATATACCCAATCATTTCGAAATCAGGATCCTTAGCTAGACTCTATTATTCATATTTACATTGATATAGTGCATTAGAAATCCTATTTATTTCATGTGTCTCCTTTTCTTTCTCAAGAAAGAAAAAATGATATATTATGGTATGTGCATCAATGTTCTTATGTTGAATCATCTACTATTCAGATATAGTTGATAATATAATACAATAGTCATAGTAAGAAATCATTACACATCTCCGATATATATCATTTTATCCTTTTCTCACCTACTAGTGTCTCTAAACTAGAATAGGGGATTTCAATAGAAAAATCAATTTTTTGATAAAATTTTATCTCATAAATGATAGAACTATATCCATAAATTTTTATTTGTATGGTGATACCCTTATTTAAGGAACAGTTGCACTATTTTGGGGGTTTTCCTCCCGTTTTTATACAATAATTAAAATAGGTGATCGGAATATTACATTATTATAAATAATGCGAGACATAATAATTTTAATTTCATTATGTCCCCCCACTATTATATCAAGTATCAATGGCCCTCACCACTGAACTCGGAATTATTGGACCACTAGTGTGGTTACAACATATACCATTTTATTTATGATTTGATAATATCAAAAAACCATCAAATGTTACTAATGATTTTTTATGGGTGTTCATTAGGTTTTTTATTAATTAAATTCATTCTATTGTTAATCATAAAATTTTGGATGTTTTGATGAAAGTTAACTATGTCTAAAAAGCTGTTAGGTGATGCATTTGACTATGTGGATATTTAGATATGTTGAGAAATCTTATACACCAATTAGAAACATGAAATATTCACCAACATGAATCAATTATATCACTGAATTGGATACATAAAAATTTCTTATGTCGATGAACCACATACATGTGAAAACAAGAACATCATTGAAACTACTACGTTAGTTGGATAAATGGATCAGGTACCTAGTAAATTTAGGTGTGTGGTTCCAAATGGCTATATGATTCCATTGGATACACCAATATTAGTATATGTAATTACAAGGATATATTATTTTGATATATGTAAATCACCTATTTGAAGAACAATTATGTAGATCAAAACAAATACATGAATTCTAATAAATGGATTTTAGCTATGTAGGGATCCAAAAATGGATATGTGGTTCTAAAACATTCATATTTGTTGCCAATGGTTTACTTTTAGTGCAATTTAATGATTTTTAAGATGAATTGAATATTATATCACCAATTTATGGTAATTTTGATTATAAAATTGTTTTAAGTACTAATATAATAAAAGATTACAATAATAATTTAATGTTGAATACCCTTCCATGATAAGTTTTTAAAGAATAAAATGTTGTGTAGTAGTAAGTGTAGATTTTAATAGATCATTTGAACAAGAATAGAAATATTGAGAAGTAACAAGAACTTAAGTAAAAAAATTCCAAATCTAAACTCTATATCAAATCTTACTATGCTGTAACTATGAATTTCAAAAGGGAGAAGAATATTAAAATTCCGCAGTTGATATTTTAAAGATTTATCTTTTTGTTTTTAAAATAGTCTCTTTGAGCTACTCTTTACTCTTATTCACTATCTTGGATATAATTTCTATTCTGTTACATTCATCATGAAACTATGAGGATTATTTCTAAACTCTCATTATTTTCTCTCTCATTGCTTGAAGTGTCAGCTTCTGGTATTAAGTTGTTAATATTCCAAATTAATGATCCATGAAGGATGGTGTTTTAAAATCCTTATTGGAGATTGTTAAATGAACATGATTTTTGTACCATGTGTCAACATTTCGTACTCAATTATGTATCCCCTATGAAAAGTATGTGTTCTTTTGAAAACCATCAAACTCCCAGAGTTGAGCATTGGGGTAGTGGACTAGGGGATTTATATTCCATGAAACACTATAAATCGGTCTTATTCAACCTTTTATTTCTATTTTTTTCTTCAATACTTTCTTATTAAGATAAAATATCAATCATTATCACACATTAATGTGGGTGGTTTTAATATGATGAAAATTATAATAAATCAGTTCACCACCTCTTGATCTTAGTTTACTTGTTCTCCTACAAAAAATTGTTATAATAGTAAGTTATAGTTGAGTTATTAACTCTATCCAGTTAAAGTCTTAGGGATATTTTCAAATTGGATACCATGGTTGACAATAGATAAGGTATGTAAATAGTTTTTAACTCCATACATTAATGGAGAAAATTATGGTCATCAGAAGGCCTAGATAATAATCTATTCAAGAAATATTAGTATAATGTTTTATTTAAAATCCCTGAAGCCAATTGAAATTCCAAATATTGAAAATGAGACATGGGATGATAATACCGAGGATGTATGTGAATTATTCTCTAAATAAATTAATTCTATTATATGTGGGAAGAGTTCATATGAGTTTAAATGAGTCTCTCAATTTGTTATAACCTATGTTATATAGACTATTATATCACTAGATTGTAAAGGAACTGAAAATATGCGAGATCTTCAATACCATACAACCAAGAATAATTTTATACTTTCAAAATTATAGAAGGTGAGAGAATTACATAGTTAATTTAAAGACTTAGTGAGAGTGTGAATTGTATTAGTACATTAAAAATAAGTTTTTTTCAATGCGATCATGATATGAAAATCCAAAGAATTGTCCCACCCAGTTGAATTTGTATTTTTTCTTCCATTAGGAAATTAAAAAGATTTAATGATTTCAAAATAAATGATCATATTGGTATAGTTTTGATGAAAAAAATAATAATTTGAATCTAAGTCTGGTGAGGACAAGATTATTAAAATGTAAAATTCTACCTTAAAGGATTATACATCAAAAGATGAATAGAAGAACAAGAATATAATAATTTATCATTTATATTTAGAAGAATATACATTAAGAAAATTTGAATATAATGATGATATTTCTCAGTTAGTTAAAATGTTCAAAATGATTTTGAATTCGAGAAGAATACAATATGTCTAAGAAAAATTATTCCAATAAGGTTTTCTATAAGATAAAAGGAAATAAATCCATATAAAACACATAGAGTGATTTTGATGACTCAAGTTATGATAAATATTTAGGATTAGAAGTTGGAATATGTAATCAAAAGAATATTATGTGATTTACTACACACATAGATGAGGTACATTTTTTATTCTACTAAGCATGTATCAAAATTTGAAACTCAAAATTTATCAAATTAGGAAATAAATAAATATTTTTACATAATGAAAAAAATATAAAATAGAGAAGAATAAAAATGGAACCCTTAATAATTCATATAATATTATTATTAAATAAATGGATGACCTAAATAATAAAAATCTATGTTTTATGACAAACATTAAAATTCCATCACTTCGTATACATGAAATGGTAATAAAATTAAAATCTTATAATTTTTTTTATTATCATAATGATTCTTTAAGTGTTCTCACAAAATGATAAAATTACATAAACCAAATTCTTGGTAATAATAAATTCCAGAAGAAAAAATTGGGAATAGGGAGAAACAGATAAAAAAAAGTTCTATAAAAATTATTTTTTGTCTTTTTCCAAAAAAAATAACTTACCCAAAGTTAATTATTTTCATTTTGATCAATCAAGGAACTATACTGATAATTAGAGTTCAAGAATCCCACAATTCTATGGAATCATGCATTATTTCATTTTTTTCCAATTTTAGTTCTGAAACATATGGATTGAATAAATAGATCTAGGTTTTTAAATATTTAGTTTCTGACATTATTATACCCAAGAGAATATAGGAAATAAAGAAAATTCTTGTTTGATTTGTTTTTTGTAGAGAAAAAGTCCAAGATAATCAATGATAAACGGTATATGGATCAAGGATGCTCAAGGAATATGAGTGGAGATTTCTAAAAATTTCATTCCTTAAACAAAATTGTTGGAGGCTATGTCACATTTAGTAAAATTGATACATAAAATATAATGGGATTTGGATCAGATGAAAAATTAGTCCAAGTCCTTATAAAAAAAGTTCTCTATATGAATGGATTGAAGCACAATTTGATAAGTATTTTTCAACATTGTGATGAAGATTATTTTGAATATTTATTAAATAATTCTTGTTGTATTTTCAAAGATAATCTTCTTATATTTAAGGAACCATGAAAAAAGAATGTATATACTTTATATCTTATTTTTTTAGAAAAAAATTAACTATTTAAATGTTGTAAAAATGAATCAAGGATTTAAAATAGTAAAATTTGACATTGTAATGTATATTGTTTGAGAAAATTTTCTAAGAATAATTTAGTTTTAGATCTACCTTAACATAAATTTAAAAAAGGGAATTTTTTCAGTGCATGCCAAATGGGAAAGCCATGTAAGTAATATTTTAAATTAAATAAAGAGGTTTACTCATTGAGGCCTCTAGAATTTATTTATATGGATTATTTGGGCCATCAGGAATAAAAATACTAAGGGGAAAATATTTTATTTATGAGATAGTTAAGGACCTATAAATATTTAATTGGGTTTTATTTTTTTAGTGTTAATAGTGAATATTTTTCAGTTTTTATATGCTTTACTAATTTGGTTCCGAAAGGGAAATATTTCGAAATTAATATTTCAAGAAGTGACCATGAGGGATGTTAGGACCATGATGAAGAGGAAGGTGATTGTATTAATATTTTTCCTTCATTCTCAAATAATTTTTATAAGAATATAAAAAACACTTCACTTTTATTTGGGGATAATACTATAGAACATCATTTTCAAGAGAATCAGACTCCCAATTCTTGAAATAGACCATCGTATTCAAGAGAAGTTGGTTGGAAGAAAAGGCTCATCCGATTCACACTGAATCTAGAATGAAAGTACTGATCATATTGAGTAAGGATCATGATAGAGGTAAATGGTTATAAAATTCACTCTAAATTCAGTATGAAGGGTTTGATCATAATTATGGTGAATTTGAGTATGTATGACTATGATAAAACAAATGTTATGATTATTTGTTGTTTTTTAATTCCCTTAAATCATTAGTTAGTGGTAAAATGTGTGATTCAAGATTGATGAATGAAAGAGGGAGAAGAATTCATGATGATTAGAATCTATTGGAAACAATGAAAAGAGATTGTATTTAGCATGATCATAATCAGGACAATCATATTTAGGCCAATTGTACTCCAAAAAATCGTATTTAGGTTGAGAAGGAAAGAAAGTTGTTGATAAAGGAATGGGATGTTATAATAATTTTCATTGAGATTATGATGATGTGAAAGATGATATTAAAATTATTCAAAGTCATGAAGTAATTCATTATAAAAGTAGAAGTTTGAAGAAGAATAATTAGGGTGAAGTTGATGATTTTTGACCATCGTAATGGGAACATCGAATTCAGAAAGGCCGAGAAAGTTGTGAAAAAGTGAAAAATTAAAGGTGTTGGTTTTCACTCAGACCAAATGCTAAAAGAAAAAATCATTAGAGAATGAAGATGATGAGAAAATAGAATGATGTTTTAAGTGTTATCATATTTGTAAGAGAAATAAGCCACTGATATCGGTCTATCAGAATACTTATGTTATCTTTATCATTGGAATAATTGTTTCTGGCCGATGAATGGAATGAAATGAAATGAATGGAGTAACCAATATGAATAAGAATTTTATATTTAAATCAACAATGTATTCAACCATTATAAGTGTCTGAATTTATTTGTTTAATATACAAGCGAGTCAAAGGAAGAGATGAAGAAGATGATTTTCATTTCATGTGGGTCAAGAGAAGAGATGATGAAGAATCCACTATTTTAAATTTTTTCTTCTTGTTATGAGAGTGATCACGATTACTATCAGAATTGAAATTGGTCTGGAGTGAGTTTATAAGATATTTCTGGAATTTTTTCTAGGAGAAAATTGTTTTTAATAAATAGAATAAAGAATTGGAACCAGAATGGAATTTAAAAATGAATGTTTGAAGAAGAGATAAAGTCATAAAGAAGATATGAGAAGACTCCAGAAGAGTTGATGAATATATAAATGCACTTGAAATACAAAGGATATTGATATTTTTGGTAATTTGGTAGAGCGGGAATGTTTTTTGGATTCTCTCTAAAACCACTCAAGGGTTACCAATAAAAGGTGAAAGTGCATTGTAATTTTGTTTACAGATGTACTATTCAAAGAGAAGATAGAAAAGCTCTAATTCTTAAGGGAAAGAAAGTAGGTTTTAGTATTTTGTTTCGTTGAAGAAGTTTTGAAGGAGGAGTGAAAGGAGAAGAGACAAGATTGAATCATATTTCCTTGATCATCGTATTCAACTATTTATCATATTCTTCTTGTCATTGTATTCATCTATACATTATATCTAAATTGATAATAATATTATGATTCCCATATTGGTCCTTCCAGCCTGAGGAAGGAACTATTCTAAATTGTCTGAACCATATTTTGATAGAGTGATTTTTACCTTATTGAGATGTTAGATTTGGAGAATAAAATATGAATAATTAGAGTTGGTAGATCAGACTGTAAAATTAGAGAGAATTATATATCAATGTTCTAGATGTTCTTATGGGATTCTGGGAATGAAATTTAATAATTGTTTTCAAAACAATACATTTTTGATAGTTGAAAATAAGCACATGTAACATGTGTTGTTACACAAAAACTATTTTACCCTATTTATTCTAAGATAGAGAACAAACTGTTGAATTGGTCACATAATGATACATGAGTGAAAGGGCATATCCAACATCTTGTATTCCACACAAAAGGATAATTTTTAGTGGATTTTGTGGGTTTTAATCATTTCTAAAATATACCAAGGGCATAACAATTCTTATTGAATAGTGACCCTTGTAAATACATGTGTTAATATGGATATGTGTTTTAATTATCTTCAGAAGGGAATGAACTCATTAATATAAGGATAAGGTTGTTTCAATTTCAATGAAACATAAAATAAAAAGTATAACTAATTCACCCCTCCCCCTCTGAGTGATACAATTACATTGAATAAGATATTTCAACTAGTATCAGTGTCAATGGTTCCATATGCTTATTATTTGCTGATGGATAATTTTAATAGTGTGAATAAATCGGTATTCAAGTATTTGATGGTAATAATTATCATATTTCAGAAGATACCATGTTTCCTTATCTTTTTCATAGGAGTTATGTTGTTCTTAAATATGAAACTGATGGGTTTCCTCCTATTGATGATAAAGTTCCTCTAACATCTTTTTATAATAAGAATCTTGAGAATGCTGTAAGGGACATGGATTATTTATTATATTCACATTATGAACTTGAATTACTAATGGTGAATGGTTTTTCCACCACCAATGGTATATAGGACAAATCCAAAAAAACATATACAAAGGAAATACAAAATTGAATAAGGAAAAGTTAAAAATATAGAGGTTAAAGCCTGAAGATTTGAAAAAAGGTTAGGATGGGTATTTTGGGGAATTCATTACCAGGGTGAATGACATTGTTTTGAACTATCATATGTATTGGTTCAAATTTAGATTATTCAATAATTGTAGAAAACAATTTATAATTCTCCTCGATAATTTTGATGCTAATGTATCCTGATTGCAGGGTAGAGATCCTAAAACATTATCTATAGATTATTGTCATAGTACTCTCATCACTTATGAAATGATTGGGGAGAAATATATGAAAATAAAAACAAAGGATGATATATAAATTTCTTTCAATGCTATAATTAATGAAAAGTCCAAGAAGATTCTTATAGAAGATGAAGTTGCTGAATCCGATTCTGATCATGAGGTATGTAAAAATCCGGATGATATTTTATCCTTATTTTCTAAAAATATTAGAAAAGGTGTAGGTATATACAAAGGAAAAAATACCTTGAAATGTTTTGAATTTGGAGTCATTGGGCATTTTTCATCTAATTGTCCTTGAATAAATAAAGAAGAATATAGTGATAAAGAAGAATCAAAGACAATAAGATCCTAGATGAAATATGGAGATAATGGAAAATTGTATTTTATGGGGAAAAATAAAAAAACTCTTCAAATATAGATGAAGAAGTTTCTTATATAAATATAATGAAGAAGGAGGTAGTAATGTAGAATCCAAAAATTATATTCAGTATGGTATTGAGAATAATTTTATTGCAATAGAAAATAATGATGAATTTGAAAGCAATTAATATGGAGGAGAACAAACTAAACATTGAGTTCATTTAAATGATGAGATGAAAGAACACATAAGGAATATTAGAAGGCTTGAAAAGGAAAATAAGAAGTTGGAAGATGAAATTTTATCAAGAAACAATCAATAATGTATTGATTATGTGAAATTAATACTGGTGAATGAAATTTATGATTTGATTAAATCTCTTGAGGACAAAAATCACTCTAATGCATATCTAGAGGTTATACTGAAGAAAAAAGAAGTACAGTTGGAAATTTTCCACCAAATGTTATCTAATGTAGAATTATAAAATAAATTTTTTTAAAACATTATCTCTAAAGTTGGTAAAAGATACCATAATGAGAAACATGATAAGGTTCACCAAAAGTTACCTTCAACGTGTGAGAATAAAGAAAAAATTGTTCCTGAAAAGAAAAAATGTAGGAATGTTTTGTATATAGCCAAGACCAATAATGTTGGGAATTACAAAGTTTCAAAATACCCTGAGTCCAAAAAAGTTTTCAAACATTCTTAACTCAAAAAGATTTTAAATACTTCCAGATCTAATAAAGTTAAAAGGAAAAGGAAGTCTCTGACTGATAATAGAAAGGTTGGTGGCTCAAAAAAAGAAAGACAATAAGGTTGATGAGAAACATATTCACAATTTCAGTCAGTAAAGAAGTTTTAGAGAAAAATACACTTTCTATGGCTATTGATGGAATTTTGGTGGATTCAAACACATAAAAAAAATTTATTGGTTCAACCAACAATGTTACTATCATTTTATATAATATGGATTTCAGAGGTTGACGGGGATTCGATCACCATAATGAAATTTGTCTAAGAACGTTGTTTTGATGAAACTCAGTAATGTTGGAGTATGTATTGAAAATAGGTTCTAACATTTTGGATTTTTTTGAATGATATGAACAACCTGAAAACATTAAAAAAAGATTTATTGTTTTGTTACTAGCACAACACAAGTCTTTTAAGAATTCCTAGATTCCAAAAGTGAAGAATGAAAAGGAAGAAGAAAAATCCCTTGTGGTGGAAACCATTTTGAAATATTTAAAAGGGGAAGGACCCTGGATTTGTGATAGTGGATGTTCTTCTTAAATGATAGAATATTTTAAGATTGTAATAAAATTGAAAGATTTTAAATAAGAAACAATGATATTTGGAAAGTATGAATCCTTGAAAATTAGAGGTGTTGGATCAGCTATAAATGGGAAAGAAAAGATGAAATCCAAGAAAGAATTGTATACTGATGGGATGAAACACAATTTTATAAGTGTTTCAAGATGGTGTGATAATTGTAGCTAAGTTATATTTAATAAATATGGGTTTTTTGAGAAATGTGAGAAAAATAGACATATTTTTACAAGAGGCTAACATACAAAAAGAAACTTATTTCATATTGGAGAAATACAAAAAACAATTTACATCATTTTGGAGGAATAGAATCAATTGTGGTATTAAAGGAGGGGAACCATGTGTCTAATAAACATGAGAATATTATCAAAGTGAGATATGTTTTGAGACATTCCTGATTTTCCGAGAAGATGACATTGATGTTTCACTATTTTTCTGAAGGTAAATTTTTAAAACTCTGTGCATAAGAAAGTTGAGATTTGTTAAAAACAACCCCTGGAACTGATTATTTCCAACATATGGGGGCCAATAAGAAAACAATTGGAAATAAGGATAAGTATTTCATTATATTCATTTATTACTTTACTCGCATTACTTATGTTATGCATGTGAAACTAAAATCAGATTCATTGAATGTTTTTAAAAGTTTTATAAGGAAATATAAAAAAGAATATAACCATTCAATAAAGTTGTTGAGAACATACCATGGTGGTGATTTCAAAAGTAAATAATTTAAAATATATCTTGAGAATCATGAAATTATTCTAGAGTATAGTTCCCCATACAATCCTCAACAAAATTGGGTTTCTGAAAGAATGAATAGATGTTTGGTGGAATTGGGAAGAACTATGTCACATCGATATGGTATTTTTCATAACAATTAGTGGAAATATATAAATACTGATGGGTATATTCAAATGTGATGTTTCCATATTCCAAGATAATATATGTCATCAAACTAATTATGTTATAGAAAAAACCATGTTTGATGTACTTAATAGTTTTTGGGAGTCTATATATTATAAAGATGAAAGGTGGAATCTTTTGAATATTTGATCAGAATGTTGAAGATGGAATCACTCTGGGATATTATCATGAAGAAATAGGATATATGTGTTTCACCAATAAAATAATAAGAATTATTTATTTTATTGATTAGAATATTATTGAACATTATAAAGAAGATAAATATACTCTAATAGACAAGGAATATGATGAGGGTAAGGATTTTTTTGATATGGATACAAGTAATTGTAATCCCACTCAATAAAAGGAACTAGACTCACCCATTTATAGTGATAAGGAAGATACTAGAAAAATCATATGCTAGGATAATGAAATAGGTGGAATCTCAGAATATTATTAGTGATCTACATCGAAAGTTTCAAACAATATAAATAAATTCCATTACAAATAATTCTTTTTATTCCAAAGTAGAGCTAAATGATGTGAAAAAGATTTTGAGTATGCAAAATGGGTTTAGTTCATGAATGAAGAGTTGGATCAAATTTAAATTAATGTTACATGGGAACTCATATCCAATAAAAAAACAAAAACATTATTGGTATGTAGTGGGTTTTCCATAACTAGAGGAATGAAGAAGGCGAGGTGAATAAGAAAAAATGATGATTTGTTTATAAAGTTATTCACAAATTGAAGGTATTAATTTTTCTGATTCCCATGATCCAGTTTCAATGTTAGATACAATAACAAAATAACTTAGTATTTCTACATAGTGAGGTTACAAGATCATTCTAATGGATATTAAATATGCATTAGTGAACAGAGATCTGGATGAGGATGTTTAAATTGAAGAACCTTGCGAAATTGTTTCGGGATTTATTAAATTCATGTGTGTAGATTTAAGAATATATAATATGTGCTAAAATATGCTCTTATAGAATGGTATTCCAAATTTGATACTTTCTTATGGAAGATGAGTTTCAAGAAAGGAGATGTTTATAGAAATCTTTATATTAGAGAAACTCATTATTACTCCCTCATTGTAATTTTTTATGATGAATATATTATCTCTAATGGGAATGATTAATGTGTATGTGAATGATTTTTTTTACGAAATGAAAAAGGAATTTAAAAATTCCAAGCTAGGTGAAAATAAATATGCTAGTAAAAAAATTCTCAAGAAATACATTCTACAAATTATAGAAAAGAAGGAATACATTTTTATTTCTCAAGAAATGTATGATAGTAAATCCTTAAGAAGATTGGGATCGAAAAAAAATGTTTCCACAATAATTTTAGGGGGATTTTATTAATGATGGAGAAGGAAAATAAGTTAATCAGAAATAATTTCAGAAAATGATTGGAAGTTTGTTGTATTTGACTGGATTAAGACCCGACATGGTTTATGTTGTTTCCTAATGTTTAATATTTCCGAGTTCTTTAAAATAATCACATTTCCATTCTTTAAAAATAATTTTTAGATACATAAAAGGCCTAAAAAAATTTGGAATCAAGTTTGAAAACATAGATAATATTGATTTTATTGGGCATTCAGATGCCGATTGGGAAGGAATTTTTGATGATAAGAGATCCAAATATGAAGAATTATTCTTTCTAGGAAAATTTTTTGTTGGATGACCTATAAAGAAATAGAATTCAGTAACTCACTGTAAGGTTGACGCTGAGTATGTTGATTCCACACATGCCACTACACAACATATGTGGAAAAAAACTCAATTAGAAGACTAACATGTTGAAGTGAAGTCACTGTTGCTCTTTGGTTATAAAAATAAAAGTACAATCAATCTAACCAGTACTCTATTTCAATAGTCTCATTCAGAACATATTGATATCAAATATCATTTCATCTAATAGAATGTAGAGAATAATTACATGAAGATAGAGTATATTCTAACATAAGAATAGGTTGCTGATATTTTCAAAAAACCACTACCAAAGGAATCATTTTCTAAATTGACGTTGAACAAGGGCATCCAACCACATTCTCATAATGTTTGAAGAATGATTATTTTTTCCTATCTCTCATATTACCTTTGGATAGTGTTGTTAAGGGGGATAATTTTTTCATAAATCCATCCTTTTGAATGCATAAAAATGGGAGGAGTTGTCGGTAAGATTTGAATTCATAATTGTAAGTGTGTGTACTATTATAACAATTTATTGGAGTGTTTTTAGGAAATCAATTGTTTTTTCTCTGATAACTAAAGATCGTAGAGATGGTATGTGATTATGATATACTCTATAATACTAAATGTAGGATCGAATATGTAAAAATGAGATGCTCAAATACAAGAGGGGGGGTGAATTGTATACTTTAAAAATCCCTAAGGAAATTTTTTCATAACCAAAATTCACAACACCTCTACGCTATAATAACATTCTTGATTCTGGAAAAGTGATTCTAGAAAATAAACTTAACAAAAGTTTACAACAACTAAGATTCTACCATAAAGCTTATAGAATCCTTTATAATCAGAGTACAAGTATAAGGAACAATAAGAAGATTATACTTTCCTCAACAACTAAAAGTACGACGGAAAACAAAATAGAAATACTAAAAGTAACAAGTAGTAACTCTTTTAACCCAAAGATAAGGGTATCCAACAACCCTGGATAAAAGGTCCCTTGATTTATACTTTCAAGAAAGTTTATCTTACACAAACCTAGGTAATCCCTCAATCTGAAGATCAGTATCTGTCTTGCTATCCCTACAAGCCCTCCATTTGTAAGTAAATCAGGACCTCTGACTTCACAACCCGAAGTCTCTAATTTCAAGGAAATCACACCACTGCACTAAGAAAATCTGAACGAAGAAAAGTTTGAAAAAGATGTTCAAACATTATGCATGAAGCCTGAGAGTTTATAAGATCCTCCCTCTCTAGAAATAACTTCAACAGCATGTAAGAACAGTTGTCAAAGTTCAGTCTCTCTAAAGTCATGAGCTCTTTCAAATGAGATCATATTTATAGGCACGACTTCAACGGTTGACACCCTCCTCCAATGGTCATATTTTATCATTAAATTCAGAGGGACCTGTAAATGTGTCACTCAAACAACGGTTAGTGAGTAATTGAAAGCACATCATCGTTTTATAACAAAACAAGGGTAAGAATAACTAAAATATGATATTCAGAATGTAGGAAAATGAATGTTCATAGTCTACCCAAAATTGAATTTGGAGTCTAAATACAAGGATATTCAGATTCTGTTTTCTAGGAATTCAGAACCAGAACTCTATTGAATTCTGGAGTCTGAATTTCATGGAAATTCAGAATTTGGATTCAAAAGAATTGGGAACCAGAACTTACAAAGTTTTGAGTCAGAGTTCATGAGAATTAGGGAAAATAACTCATAAGAGTTCGGAGTATGCATTCAGAGAGATCAGAGTCAGAAAATAGAAAATTTAGTAACCAGGATTCATAATCAGAATTCGAAGTCAGAACTCAGAAGAGTTTGTCTCAAGAATTCGTAATAAGATTTCGGAGTTAGAAATCAGGAATGTTCGTAAATAGAATTTGTATTCGGAATTCAAAGTCAGAACTCAAGAGAATTTGTATCCAGAATTCTTAATCCAAATTTGGAGTTAGAACTCATAATAGTTCGCATCCATAATTCATAATCAGAATTCAGAGTCCAAACACATAACATTTCGTAACTAGAATTCTAAGAATTCAGATCCTAATACAGAATGCTTCATATCTAGGTAATTATTGGATTCTATGGTTTTGGTTTCACACCTAATTTTACACTTAGAAAAATTATGATATGATAACTGAAAACATGGTAAGGATAAATTTTCATGGGGAATGAAATTTTTCCTTATAGAAGTAAAACATAGGGTAAAAAGAGTTTTTCCTTGAGATAAGGTGTTTTTGATTTTTAAAACAAGAAGGAATGGTAAAGTCATAATGAAAACCATAATGAATCACCAATATCCCCGAAGTATGAAGGGATGGAAAATTCATAAGGAAAACCTTATTGACTCAACAATGTCCCCCTCTTCGGAAAGCACAAACATCCTTACGAAAAAGAATATAAGGTCTTAGAAAGTATTTTACTAATATTTGAAAATAAAACTTATCTCACTTTATTCATGATCAATGTGGAATACGACTGACTTCCCATGAGGCTTTGGAACACTAAGGATCGTATTATAGATTTCTGGAATGATAATTTTCATTATATTGAGTATGGAAATATTCATAATGAGAACTCCCCCTTACTTAGGGATATGTCTTCTTTTACGTAGAATTATTTTTCCTTCTCCCCCTTTGTGATTTTCAAAAAGAGTTCTAGGGAATGGAAAAAAATATGGTACCTGAAATATTTGTACAAACATCCAAACTAAACAAGTAACTACAATTTCAATCTGATTTGAAGAATTTGTACAAGGAAAAACAGATACAACAAAAGATCGGATTTGGATCTATTTTTCTTATTTTTCCTTGGGTATAAGCTTCTTCATGATAGATTTCATCTTCATTAGCTCTTTGTGATCATATTTTGATTTCTTATCTAAGGCTTTGATCCTATTATCTTGAGCCTTTAGGGCCTCTTCTGGAGCCTTCAACAAGGAATTTTTCTTCACTAACTTTTCTTGAATCTTAGTATGGAGATCCCTTTCTATTTTCCAACCATGGAAAACATAATTCAACTTCCTATTCAGATCTTTAAAATCCTGAATCCAAGTATTTTGTTCAAGGTTTAGCTTTTCCTCAAAGATATTTGTATGATCCATGATTTTGGTGTCATCAGTATCAAAAGATTCTTAACATCTTCTTGAAATTGATCTAGCTCTCTCAAATCATCAATGATCTTCTTTGACCAGATGGTCATTTTCATTCAAGATTTTCTGTGGGATTCATAGTTGATAAGGAAATTCTTGTGTTCAGCCTCAATATTTACACACCTATCCATGATTATGGACATAGAGTCTGATTTCTGATTGATGCTATACTGGATCATCTGGCATCTGGAGTCAATTGTTGGAAAGATATGATTGGTGTCCACTAGCTTCTTCAGGTACTGAATGACAAAATCATGTCCTAGAGACGATGACTCTGTTCTTGAAACTCTTCTTGGTTGTGGTCCTTCCTCTAGCTCGATAAGCTTCCTCTTAGAGGATCCTCCAGCTTCCTTCTACCTTATAATTTCTTTGGTTGGGGTATCAACAACCACTTGTTTCCCCTTATTGGTTTTCGGAATAGCTTCTTCATCTGGATATTCCTTCTCACTCTCATACAATTGTACAATCCTATCTTCATCAATTTTTTCATTCTCATCTCATACCTCAATATCTTCAAGGAGAATGAATTTATGGTTATGACTCTCTTCCTCAGATAATTTGTCCACTTCCTCTTCAGCCTTCTCATCCATTTCAGGAGTTTCAAGTTTCAAAGATCCGGCTTGAGAATTCAGGATTGAAATATTTTTGGAAGCACTTTCCTTCTGATGAAAGTATTTGACTTGCTTTATCATATCAACAGTATCTCCAGTGCTTTGAGCTTCTTGTACTTCTTCTACAACTTCTTTTTCTTCTACAACATTCTCTAGTACTTCTTCCGGAGTCATGATATTCTTCCCCAGTGTCTCAGGTAATGGTTCTACTAAGAAATTTTTCAGTACGAGAATGTTCTCGGATGCAACATCAATAGCCTTCAAAATAGATTTCACAATCTCTACCTCCGACATCTTCTTCTTAAGATTATTCTCTTTGGATTGCTTCTTAATCTCTTCAGCAGATTTCTCCTTCAATGCATTTGCCTCTGCGGGGTCTAGGCCAAACTATGTCTCCCCTTTGGTCCGATTGTTTTTATCCTCCCTCTAATTGGATACAACCTCATCGAGATAGGTTTTCTATTTATTGGGCTTTGGAGGTGCGGATTCAGTTTCTTTGGCCTTAGTGGTTTTCTCTGTTTTTTCCACTTCCATTAGTTTCCTCTTTTTTACATCATTCTTTAATGGTTCAGCCTATTCTTCATTTTTTGGAACTACTTCTGTTTCATCCTCTGGAAGATCATAATACTCACATGACTCCTTAGAGAAACCAACATTCATCCTCTAGAGGGTATCATGACTGATTAGTATTACTTTTCTATTCCTCGTCTTGGAACTACAAGGGATCCTGAATGATTCAATGCACTAAACTATCAATTTGGAGAGTAGGGAAGGATACATGATTATTTGTGCTCTCATATTCCCATTTTTGATATTCTCTATTGTAATGAGAATATTCTTCATCATATTGAGTTTCCTTAGATTTACCAAAAAATATAAAATATACATATCACTTTTCTTTGGAGTATCCATGTCACCCTTTCTCGGTACGATAAGGCCTTAAACCAATAACTCTAAGATCCAATTTTTGGAAGACAAGTGAGCGATTTCTGTGGTCTTAACATCTGAAAGTCGAAGACACTGCAAAGCCATTACCTTTACAAAACTCCAATGAACATCTGGCAGCTTGTGGGAACAAAATTCTTCCTCTCCTTCATACATTATCCTTACCATGATACTGGCCTTGGTATAAGAACATGCATAAGTTTTACCATAACTTTTCAAGGAAAATTTTTCTCTTCCATCTTCCTTGAAAAAGAAAAATGATTCCTAAAATTCAATGATTTGATCCGGATACACAACATCCTGTGCTCTTTTCTTTGATATGAATGCACTCTCCCATCCATTAAGCCTGATATTCTTTGAAATAATAGAGTCATACTTATTGAAGATGTTCAGATGCACCAAACTATCCCAGTAAATTTTCCACACCTAAATCGGCTTGACAGAAGACCTTTCTTTAGAAGGAACTTCAGCCGACATTTAGACTTAAGAAATCTTTAAAAATACAAAACGGGATTTTGAAGATGGGAAGAGCTTTGACACAAAAAACATTTGAAAACCAATGTGGGACAACCATCAGGGGGTCCCCTTTTTATAGGTGTTGAAACGACGGTTGAACTTACCATCTAAATCCAATGGCTAAGAATTCTTCTGATCTAATATGATGATTGAAAGGATAGCCACAATTAAAATTTTGTAGGATATGATATTTTGAGGATTTAAAATAAAATATTAGGATTAAGGAAACTAGAATCCAATAAATTTTAAAAACAAAAGAAACTAACACCAAGTAAAGGGTTATTATAAAAACTCACGAAAGAATCATACCTTTCGGATTTTCATGAGAATTATTCGTATTGAGGAAAATTATTCTTGAAGGACATTAGATACCAAAAAAAAACATGAGTACGAAAAAAAATGAGTATGTAGATCTTCATTATGAAAATCTTCATTATGAAAATCTCAAGTACAAAAAACATCATTACGAAAATTTCACGTATGAAAAAAAATAATTACAAAAATTTCATGTATAAAAAAAAAATTACGAAAATTTCAAGTATGAAAAACTTCATTACGAAAATTTCATGTACGAAAAACTTCATTGCGACAAATATGAAAAACTTCATTACGAAAAATATGAAAAACATCATTATGAAAAATATCTAAAATTTAATTATGAAAAATATGAAAAAAATCATTATGAAAAATATGAAAAACTATCATTACGAAAAATGTGAAAAAATATATTTATGAAAAATATGAAAAACTATCCTTATGAAAAATATGAAAAATTATCATTACGAAAAATATAAAAAACTTCATTATGAAAAATAAGAAAAACATTATTACGAAAAAATGATAAACTATCATTACGAAATATATGAAAAACTATCATTATGAAAAATATGAAAAACATCATTCCGAAAAATATTAAAAACTATAATTATAAAAAATATGAAAAACATCATTATTAAAAATATGAAAAACTTCATTATGAAATTTTTTGAAAATTTTACTATGAAAAATTTGAAAAACTATCAAACAAATGTACCCCCCCTATGAAAAGGAGTTTATTTCTGTAAAGTGATTGGTTTAACAGGAGGTTAATGAGGATGATTACCTTATAATTATCATTCTTAACTTCTATTTGATGTATTCAAATCTATCGAAAGGTAAAGATTTTGTGAAAATATCAGTAAGTTGATTTTCTGTTTCGATAAATTGAAGAATGATATCCACTTTTTGTGTGTGATCTCTATGAAAGTGATGCTTAATATCTATGTTCTTTGCATGAGATTGATGTGAAAAATTTTTACTAAGAGAAATGGAACTTGTATTATCACACAAATTTTTTGTTTAGGTAAAACTCATACCATAGTCTGTGAGTGTCTGTTGCATCCACAACAATTGAGTAAAACAACATCCAGCTGCTATATATTCTGCTTCAGCAGTGGAAAGTGCTACCGAGTGTTGCTTCTTGCAAGACAAAGAAACTAATGAATCTTCTAAGATACGAAAAGTTCCAGATATACTCGTTCTATCCATTCTACATCCACAAAATTCAGCATCCAAAAAGCTTTTTAAAACAAAATCATTTCCAGAAGTATAAAAGAGTCATAAATCCCTAGTTCCCTTTAAGTAGAAAAAAATTATTTTCACTGCCTTTAAGTCAGATTCCTTAGGATTGGATTGATATCTTGAACATAAGAATACCGGAAACATTATGTCTGGATGACTAGATATCATGTAAAGTAACATTCCTACCATACCTCTAAAAGATGTTTGATCTACTGGTTTCCTAGATTCGTCAAGATCAAGTGTGTTTGAGGTAACAATGGGATTACTAATACTTTTAGTGTTGTCATATCCATAATTTTTAAAAAGATCTTTAATATAGTTATGTTGGGATATTTAGATTCCTTATGGTTTTTGAGAGATTTGAAAACCAAGGAAAAATGTTAACTCACCCATCATACTCATTTCAAACTCATATTTCATTAGATCCGCAAAGGAATCAATTAAAGATTGATGAGTTGAACCAAATATAATGTCATAAACATATATTTGAATAATCAAAAAAAAATTCTTATCTTTCATTATAAAAAGGTTTGGATCTGCATTTCCCTTAACATAGTTATTTGGAAGAAAAAATCCTGTAAGTCTATCATACCAAGCTCGAGGGGCTTGTTTAAGGCCATACAAAGCTTTGGTAAGTCTAAAAACATGATCAGGATGTGTTGTATCATTAAAACTAGGAGTTTGTTCAAAAAAAAAACTTCCTCTTGAACATAACCATTAAGGAAATAACATTTTACATCCATTTGAATTTTTTTGAAATTGATGAATGCTGCAAAGGAAAGTAAAATATGAACAGATTTAAGTCTATCTACTGGAGCATAGGTTTATTCATAGTTTATTCATTCTTGTTGATTATAGACTTTATAATCTAGTCTAGTTTTACTTCTTACAATGATCCCATTTTCATCATAGTTATTTCTGAAGACCCATTTTACTCCAATAACAGATGTTTCCTTAGGTCTTTCAACCAAGGTCCAGACTTTATTCCTTTCGAATTAATTTAGTTCATCTTGCATGGCTTTAATCCAATCATTATCACCTAAAGCTTCATCAGTGCTTTTTGGTTCTAATTGGGAAAGGAATTCTAGATGTTCTACTTCATTTCTTAAGGAACTTTGAGTCCTAACAGGTTTATTTACATCACCAATGATTCTATCACAAGGATGATTCTTTAGAAACAACTGATTTGGGTTTTGTGAAACTTGTTCATCAACATAGGGTAGGAAATCTTCTGGGTTAAATGTTTCAGAAGTTTCTTCTTAAACATTTTCCTTATTAGAAGGATCATCTATTAAAGGTTGAAAATCAGTTTTTAAAACACATCCGAAGATGCAGGTTGGGGTTGTTTAAAAACAAAAGGATCGGTTTCATCAAATGTGACATGTACTGTCTCTTCATCAGTAAAAGTGTTTTTATTGAAAACTCTATATGCCTTAGAAGTTGTGGAGTAGCCTATGAAAATTCCTTCATTATATTTTGGTTTGAATTTATGTAGATTATCTTTAGTATTCCAAAATAATACCTTGAAACCAAAAACCTTAAAGTAGGAATGTCTAGGTTTCCTACCATTCCAGAACTCATAAAACGTTTTACTAAGAAAAGGTCTAATCAAAACTCGATTTATAGTATAACAAGAAGTACTTACAACTTCAGCCCAAAATTTATTTACTACAGAATACTCAAACAACATGGTTCTAGTTATCTCTTAAATAATTCTATTTCTTCTTTCAACAACACCATTATTTTGAGGTGTTCTGGGTGCTGAGAAGTTACGAGTAATGCCTTTTCTACAACAAAAAGATTCAAAATAAAAATTTCGAAATTCTCCTCCATGATCACTATGAATAGTTTTCAATGGAAGGATATTCTCATTTTTAACTTGGGCTCTAAGACTTTTGAAATAATATAAACCTTCAGTCATCTTTTCTAGAAAATAGACCTAGGTAAATCTAGTGTAATAATCAACTAAGACAAATACATAGTACTTGCCTTCAATGCTTCTAGATTGTGTTGGACCAAAAAGATCCATATGCACTAGATGTAATGCATCAATAGTTGAGAATTCACTGAATGATTTAAAACTTGATTTATGTTGCTTTCCATATTGAAAAGGGTCACAAACTTTTTGAAGAATCAAATCTATGCTCTGATAGATCCTTAACTAATCTTTTCTTAGAAAGTTTTCATAAGTTTCTGTGGTTATAGTGTCCTAACCTTTTATTCCATAACCAAGAATGATATTCTATTTCACTAAGCCAAGGTATATCTTGACTCTTAAGGTCTTATACTTTTAGTGTGTAAACATTCTCTTTCCTATGGGCAGAAATAATGAACTCTTCCTTGGAATTGTGTACTAAGAACTTGTCATTCCTAAAATTCACAAGGTAACCTTCATCATATAATTGGATTATGCAACTTAGGTTGTGCTTAAGACCCTTAACAAATAATAAATTTGATATCAATGTTTTTCCACGAAGAATGATGTTACCTATAACAATAATTTCTCCTGGAGGATTATCTCTGAATGTTAATTTTCCTCCATTCGTCTTGATAATATTTTCAAAGTAGTTTTTATTACCAGTCATATGTCGGGAACATCCACTATCCATGTACCATGTATTTCTATTGGTATATTCTTTAATTTCCTAAAAACAAAAGAGTTAGACATTTAGAATCTAAACATTCTTGGATTCTGAAATTTCATAAAGAAAAATTTTAGTCACCCACATCTTCTTAGAAAAATAGGCTTTAGGAAATCCTAATGACTGGGTTTTGTTCAGAGAAAAATTCTTTGCCCAATTTCCACCACACTAACAATTCGTACAGAATAGAGTACATTGAGGAAAAAAGTAATTGTTGCTAAAAATTGGTTTGGAACTAGTAAAACCGAAACCAAAACTATTCTTTAGAGGTGTTATTTGTGAATAAATTTATCAAAATTTTTATTACCTAAGGTAAAGTTTGAAAAACACTTCCTCAAAGAAATTATTTCAGATTTGAGTTTGATAACCATGTTGGTGCCTTCAAAAACATTTTATTTTGAACGAGAGTTAGTCTTGAAAACATTTTTCATAGAAATTATGTTTTCTAGATATTTAGAATGTTTATTCTTAAAAGAACATACTTCCTCAAGATTTTTTGAAATACTTTCAAAATCAACATTTTTATTATCAAAATCTTAAGAAAGATCTGATATATCCTTAATAACAATAGTATTCCTAGAATTTCCTTCATCATGTTTTTTAATTAGTTTTAAATTCTCAATCTCATAATGTTCAGAAAACCTAGAAACTTTTTTGTAGGAAGGTAAAGTATTATCTTCATCAGAAGAAGATTCTCCATCCGAAGAGTTATAATATTAATCATTACTATAATTTTCATTTAATGAAACATTGGTCAATGATTCAACATTGTGTACCATAGCCATTAAATAATGATTGTTAATAGGTAGTCTGGCTATTAGACCAAGATTCTTCTATCCAAAAGATTCATAATCTGAAGATTCATCTGAAGAGTCTCCACCACTGGAACTCCAGGGGTCATTAACTTTCAAAACACTCTTAGCTTTATCCTTGTAATACTTATTCCTTTTTTTCTCGTAATGCCTTTCTTTTATTTATTTTCTCTAAAGCATAGGACAATCAGGTCTTATATGTACATCTTTCTTGCATTAATAACATGTAACTTCTGAATATTTATTATCTTTCCTTTTCTTTCTCTTATATCTGGATTGAAAGTTCATCTGTCCATCTATCTTGTTCATCCTTCAAGCAAGATTTGCTAATTCATTTTTTGAAGATTCACTTCCACTAGATTCGGATTGGATAACAACTTTCTTAGATTTGGATCTAGTTAGTCTCTGAAGATTATTGGATTTCATATGATTAGAAGTTGTAGTAAAAGAAACACTTCCATTCCCATTCTTCTTCTTTTTGTTATCAGCATCTCTCTTCATTCTAGTCTCATGCTGAAAAATGGTTCCAAACGATTCATCTATGGAAATCTGAGTAACCTTTCTGTTCTAATCAATAGTAGTTCTTTTGGATTCCCATTCATTTGGCATGATGTCTATGATCTTATCAACAAGTGCTTTATCATCTAATCCTTTCTCACCCATGGATTTTAAACTATTCACAATAGTCAAGAATCTTTGTTGCACCTTATATATGGGTTCTCCATAAGGTAACCAGAAACCATGATATTCAGCTCTGAGAATGGATCTTCTAGTTTCAAATACTTTGGATGTTCCAAAGTGAGTAACTTCAAGTTTCATCCATATACAATCTTCATCTTCACAAGATGAAATTTGGATATATATATATATATATATATATGTTTCTAGTCATGGAACAAAGAAAAGTATTTTTTACCTTAAAATTTAGTTGAAATTCATGATATTCTTGATTGGTAAAGGTAATAACTTTTTTATCAGGGATTTTATATCCTCTAGTAAGAATAACAAAATTATAAACACCAGTATTGGTAATGAATGTCTTTATTCGATATCTCCAATATTTATAATCATTTCCATCAATGATAGGTGGTCTAGTTGGATTGAGAATGTCTATGGAACCAACAATGATTCCTACCATCTTAAAGAAGAATCTTTCCAAAACTAAACATGTTAATATAAAAAGTCCATAAACAAGGAGAATATTCCTAAGCAAGAAAAATATAAAACAAGAGTACCTCTATGAAAAAAATTAATCTGAACTATACGAGTCTGAAAAAATGATTCTGGAAAATAAGATGAAGATGAATTCTCTTCTGAATCAAATCGTGAGATTAATTCCGAGGTATCCACCTTTGATACCAATTGTTGAGATGGTATCTGATTTTGATATAATCTACAATACCAAATTTATGATCGAATATGTATAAATGAGATGCTAAAATACAAGGGGGGGGGGGGTGATTTGTATACTTTAAAAATCTCTAAGGATATTTTTTCATAACTAAAATTCACAACACCTCTAAGCTCTAATAACTTTCTTGATTCTGGAAAAGTGATTCTAGAAAAGAAATTTAAAAAAAGTTTACAACAACTAAGATTCTACCTTAAAGCGTATATAATCCTATATAATCAGAGTACAAGTATATGGAAGTATAAGAATATTATACTTTCCTCAACAACTAAAAGTACAACTAATAAAAATAGAAATACTACAAGTAACAAGTAGTATCTCTTTTAACCCAAAGAGAAGGGTATCCAACAACCCTAGATAAAAGGTCCCTTGATTTATACATTCAAGAAAGTCATTCTTACCCAAACCCAGGTCAGCCCTCAATCCAAATATTGGTATCTGTATTGCTATCCCCGCAAGCCCTCAATTTGTAAGGAAATTGGCTCCTCTGACTTCACAACCCGAAGTCTATGATTTCAAGGAAATCACACCTCTGCCCTAAGAAAATATGTATGAAGAAAAGTTTGAACAATCCTTTCAAACTTTCTGAATGAAGCATGAGATTTTATAAGAGCCTCTCTCTCTTGAAATCACATCAACATCATGTAAGCACAGTTGTCAAAGTTCAGTCTATCTAATGTATTGAGCACTTTCAAATGAGCTCCTATTTGTAAGTGTGGCTTCAATGGTCAGCTCCCTCCTACAACAATCATATTTTTCCTTGAATTACGGATGGACCTGTACATGTCTTACTCAAACAATGGTTAGTCAGTAACTAAAAGCATGAAATCGTTTTATAACAAGACAAGTGTAAGAATAACTAAAATATGATATTCGGAATGTAGGAAAATGAGTGTTCAGAGTCTAACCAAAATTTAATTCGGAGTCTATAAT
The DNA here is from genome assembly GCA_963277665.1 of Viscum album. Taxonomy (NCBI): domain Eukaryota; kingdom Viridiplantae; phylum Streptophyta; class Magnoliopsida; order Santalales; family Viscaceae; genus Viscum; species Viscum album. Next base: position 1,057,308,287 of record OY728120.1, on the reverse strand, counting down.
GCAAGGATATTCAGATTCTGTTTTCAAGGAATTCAGAACCTAAACTCTATAGAATTCCGGATTCTAAATTTCAAGGAAATTCGGAATCTAGATTCACAAGAATTCGGAACCACAACTTACAAAGTTCAGAGTCAGAGTTCATGAGAATTCGGAGTCAGAACCCATTTAAGTTTGGAGTTTGTATTTAGATAACTTGGAGTCAAAACTTAAAAAAGTTTTTAACCAGGATTTGTAATTAGAATTTGGAGTTAGAACTCATGAATGTTCGTAAGCAGAATTCATATTCGGAATTTGGAGTCAGAACTCAAGAGAATTCTTATCCAGAATTCGTAATCGGAATTCGGAGTCAGAACTCAGAAGAGTTCATTTCCAGAATTTTTAATCAGAATTTGGAGTCAGAACTCATAAGAGTTCGTAACTAGAATTCTGAGAATTTATATCGTAATACAGAATGATTCATATCGAGGTAATTATAGGATTCCGAGGTTTTGGTTTCATACCAAATTTTACACTTAGAAAAATTATGATATGAGCACTGAAAACATGGTAAGGATAAATTTCCTTGGGATTGAAAATTTTCATTATAGAAGTAAAACATAGGGTAAAAAGAGTTTTTCCTTGAGATTAGGTGTTTGTGATTTTCCAAACAAGAAGGAATGGTAAAGTCATAAGGAAAAACATAATTACTCGCCAATCTCCCCCAAGTATGAAGGAATGGAAAAGTCATAAGGATAATCTTATTGAATCAACAAAGAGTTGATGAAGAAAAGCTGAGAAATAAAGTTGAATAATTTTTCATAATCACTACTTCTAGAAAACATGGTTTTGCGGTCAGTGATTCTCGTTTCTTACAATGGTTAGCTCATGTGTTCTTAGAATTGTTGAAAATTAATCCATTGATTAAGGAATCAATGTTAATGGATTTTTGAAACTTGATCGACAACAACATAAAAAGGGTTATATTGTTAGGACCAAGATGATGAGGATGTTGATTGTATTCATGTTATGGATTTTGTTGTCAAACAATTTTAATAAGAAATGAAAAATCACCTAACATTGTAATTAGTGGGAATCATATTGACCATCATATTCAAGAGAGTTAGACTCACAATATATGAAAAGGACCATCATATTTAGGAGATTCTAGATGGATGAAAAGGATCATCACATTCACATAGAATCAAAAAAGAAAGGACTGATTGTATTAAGGAATATCTTAGCTAGAAGTTAATAGTCATTGAACTCACTTTGAATCTGGTATGAATGGTTTGATGATAATATTGGGGAACCAGATTCTTTATGACTATGATAAAAAAATGTGACGATGATTTAATGTTTTATAATTCTCATAAATCATATGCTAGTGATAAAACATGTTATTTAAGCATAATGGAAGAAAGAGGGAGAATAATTCTTCAATATTGAGAATGTATTGGAAAAAAATAAATGAGATTATATTCATCCTAATTGTAATTGGACCAATCATATTCAGGCCCACTGTATTCTCAACAATTCTACTTCGGCTGAGAAAGAAATAAATCTATTGATAAATGAAAGGGATGTTATAAAACCATCCATTGAAAGTATTAATATAGGGAAGATGACATTTAATGTATTCAAAGTCATTAATGAAGTCATGACACAAGAAGAGTATTGAAGAAGAAGATGGTTGGTGAAGTTGAATATCCCATATCATCATAATGGGATCATGAGATTCATAAAGGCAATGAATGTTTGTGGAAACTATAAAAAACTGAATGTTCTGGTTTTCTTTCTGACAAAAATCCAAAAAGAATTTTTAGATAATTATGTTGATGTGGAAAGAGGAATAATTTTTCATTGGTATCATATTCCTAAGATAATGAATCTACTAATATCTATCTATCAGACTCGGTATGTCATTATAATCAGAGGACGAACCATTTGGGACCGATTAATATAAATAAAAAATGAATTTAATGATCAATATGAAGAGGAATTTTAGATTTTAATAAAAAATGTAGTTAAAAAATTAAAAATGGGTTGAATTTCATTTTTTACCATACAAGTTGGTCAATAGAAGATACGAAGAAGAGGTTTTGTATTAAAAGTGTGTTAAGGGAAGGGGTGAAGAATAATCTATTATTTTAAATTTTTTATCAATATGTTGAGATAGATCGTAATGACAATCGTAATTGAATTCAGAATTTAGTTTGTTAAAAAGATATTGTTGGAAATATTTTCATACGGAGAATCATATTAATTAAATGTAATGGATAATTGTAATGAGACATGAATTTGAAAAAGAATGTATACAGAAGAGATGAAGTCATTGAGAAGATTTAATAATATCCATAAAGAGTTTAAAAATTCATAACTACACCACAAATTCAAGGGAAATCATGATTTGGGTAACATGGTTGGGTTGGAAGGTTTTTGGGTCTCCCACCGAAACAACTCATGGGTCACCTATAGAAGGTGAATGTACTTTGAACTTTTTCTGATGGATGTACTGTTTGAAGATAAGATAGAGAATATCACATGTTTAAGGGAGAGAAATATTTTTTCAATATTATTTTTGGTTGAAGAAGTTTTGATACAAGAGTGCAAGGTAAATAGAAAAGATTACAATGTATTCAACCGGTCATCGTATTCTATTGATTATTATATTATACATGTAATTTTATTCATATGGTAATCATAGTGAATAAGATCAAGATTTCCATATTGGGATTTATAGGCTGAGGAAGGAATTGTTCTGAATTGTCTCAACCATATTCTAATAGATCCAATTTTACCATATTGAGAAATCAGATTGGGAGAATCAGATCTGAAGAATCAGTGTAGGAAGATCAGATTGGGCAATCAGACTGAATTCTGTATGAATGTTCATGAAGTTCTTACCGGCTTTTAGGTAAGAAATTGATGAACTATTTTCAAAACAATAAATTTATGGAAGTTTCAAATAATCACATGTAATATATGTTGTTACACAATCATTACTTTACACTATTTGTGCTAAGAGGGAACACCCACATTATTTAATTGTTTACATATTTATAGATGAGTGAAAAGGAATATGTTACTATTTTTATTCCACACAAAATGATTATTTTCTAGTGGATTGCTTGGTATTGTATCATTTCCAAAACATACTAAGTACATTGGTCTTCTTATTAAATAGTAATCCTTTTAAATAATTGTATTCATCATGAGGTGTTTTTAAATTGTCTTCAGCATGGAATGAAATCATTAACAGAACACAAATGTTGTTTCAATTGTTAGGAAACATAAATGAAAAAGAATCACTGATTCTCCCCTCCCTCTCTCAGTGATATAATTACACTAACTGGAAACATTAAAGGGAGAATTTAAAAACCCTGAGTTCAATTATTATTGTTCAAATCATGGTATCAGACATACTTTTATGGCCCCCAAGATACCTCACCAAAATGGTGTTATCAAAAGGAAGAATAGGACCTTGTAAACAATTTCTAGGACTATGTTATTTGAAAATAACATTTCCACTCATTATGGGGATAAATTTGTAAATAGAACAAGTTATTTCATTAGTAGAGTTTTCATTAGGACTATTTTAAATAAAAAACAATATCAACTATGTAATAAAAAACAAAAAGTTCTATACTTTAAAGTGTTTGGAAATAGTTTTGATATTATGAATAATAATAAAAATCTAGTAAAATTTGACACTTAGGATTATAAAGTATTATTTATTTTTTATTAAACTAATTCCACATCTTGTAGAGTTTTCAGAAAAGGTATGAAATTGTTTGAGAATCAACTCATGTAAAATTTGATGAAAATAATACTTCTAATCATAAAATTAAAAAAAAATTGAGTTAAAAGAATATTTTGAAAACATGATACCTGATCCTCTTTTTAAAATCAAAATGATGATGATATGAAACTTTATTCTAGTGAAAACCAATACAAAAAGGATTGATACTATTGACCATGGAAGTGTGCTACCCATACAACATAGAACCATGAAAATCAACCCTAAAAAACTATTATATAATTCTTAAATGAGGTATTAGAAATATAATAATTATATGGAACATATATAATTTTCTATTATTTTTTCTCAAAAAAAACATAAATCCAAATAATAATCCTTAGTTTACGAGGGTAGGTTTTGAGCAATAAAATAAAAGTTATACCAGTCCATGAGGAAAAATGTACTGGAATTATTTGACAGTTCATCTATTTATTTGGTTATAGGGAAAAAATGGTTCATTAAAAATAAAATGGACAATAATGGTGTGATCACTAGTAATAAGGCTAGACTATTAGGTAAGGGGTACAATTATGAGAAGGTATCAATTATGAAGAGGCATTTCAAACTATAGCTTGATTAGAATCGATTAGGATTATCTTAGCCTATGCATCACATATGAATTTAAAATTATATTATATGGTTGTAAATTATACATTTTAAATTGTTTTATTATAGGGGATGTTTATGGTTGACAACCTCCTTGTTTAAAATATCTTCATTTTAAAAATTCTATTTTTAAACTTACCAAAGATCTTTATGGAATTAAATAAGAACATAGGGTTTGGTATACGTGTTTATGTTCTTCTATTTTATCAAATGTATTTTTAATCGGATTTTAAGATCATATAATTGTGAAGAAAACTTCATATTTTCATATTTTTTATTTTAAACAAAGGTTGATGATGTGAATTTTGGTTATAAAAATAAAATGTTGTTAAATGACTTTCCAAAACTCATTATAAAATAATTTTAAATTAGAATAATGGATGAGTGAATTTTTTTAGGTTTTGAAATTTATCAAAAAGACATTGCAAATTTGAAAAATCAATGTAAATAAATACACGAATTAATCAAATGGTTTAGACTCAAGAATGGTAAAGTATATGAAAATTCAATGAGTTATAATGAAAAAAATATATAACATCTCAAACAGGGAGCTAATAAATGGTTCCTAAGCTGGTGGTTCACATGCCCCCAAGCATTCCTCCCCATATGCTTGAGGCTACCGAATAGTAGTGAGGGTTTGTAATGGTATAGTGGGGAGTTTATAACCTTATTGTTAGAGTAAAATTGTGGTAACTCATGTAAATAAATCAACTAAAGAAAAATATAAATCAAGACATAAGATAACATCCCAAAAAATATTATAATAATAACAATAAATCTAAATGTAGTTTCATGTACAATATCATGATCATTTCATGTCTCTATAAAAAATACAGGGCAATATAGGGAAATAGGCATCCCATATAGAACATGTATCAATAGAGTAAGAATACCGAACTGGATCTATCATCAGCAAGAATCATGTGCCTAGCTCAGTATTATTCACCCATACTCCTAACAAGTGATCAAATAAAGGATCAATAAGTGGGAACTTTCCCCAGTATCTACTTGCATCTATGAAGTCTTTCTGAGTACCCTAATGGAGGTCTGACTAGGCTGTGATATAAAAATTAGTAGGCTGCCACCAATGGTGTCTACAATATGTCGAGCCTGCATATAAACAATGAGGCCATTGGAAGCATATCACAGATATAATTGAAATAAAAGTAAAGTTTCAAATGAAGATGTCATACTGTCTAGCCAAACATGTCTCTCTATGAATAATAATCAAGAACCCATAAAAAATGTGAAAGTATAATAAAGAAATATTAAATAATGATAATGAATCCATAATGGAATATGTTGTGTAATCAAGTGTCAGGTTTTAATGGGTTGAATCCAAGGTATAAATGAGCAGGTCATCCTCATTGATTCTGTGGAGCTTCTTGATGGTAACTCAAAAAAGACTTGGGTGGATCCCATTGATCTTTTCCATGAATCATTTCTAAGTTGAGTCTATGAAAACTTGATCTAAGTAGTTGAAATGTCTTTGGAATCCAAAAGAAAATGGATCCATGGAGTAAATATTTCCATAGAATCCAATTGAACCTGGAACCTAAGAGTATAAATTTCTAAGGAATCCACTACCATAATCAGGATCCATGAGTAGAAATGTCCATGGAATCCAATGGAATCAATATACGAGGAGATGAAATGTCCAAGGCATCCACAACCATTATCAATATACATCCAGGGAGTATAAATGTCCATGTTATTGAATGGAATCGGGATCCAAGGAGTATAAATATCTAAGAGATCTACTACCATTATCCGTACATCATCTATTTTCACAACCAATTTCATTATAATTCACATACCATGAGTTCATCCAACCCACTTCACACCATCCTTAATATCCATTTATTCATTTTAAAGAATTCCATGACATGTAATCACATGGAATATGGGCATAAAACTTATCATATTTAGTCATTGAATTATCACATAATTCTATAAGTCTCCAATTGATTGGGATATCTCACACACACCAAACGAGGAGGCATAATAAGGGGTAGATACATTAATACACCTCAAAGGTGGTCTGAGTTGCGGATAACAACCTCAAACCATATAAAGTAACTATTGGGTTACCTAAACTAGACCCAACCAATTTAATCAAACCATTCATTTAATTTTAGGGAAATCATTGAAGGTATGATGTGAAACATAATTAAAACATGGTATTAAAAAACAATAAAACCTAAGGTAAATGTATAGACCACCTACCATATACCCATGGTAGCACACTTGTCCAGTATTGACCTATGATTCCATCCTAAAACGGAGAAAAACGAAGAAATCCCATGAAATAGGGAAGATTAGATTGCGCCAAAATAACTCAATTGATTTTAACAAAAAAAAATAAAGGAAAACAATAAATGAATAACTCACTAGCGTAGATACAATGAGAAAAAAGGTGTTTGAAATGGAGAACATACGATGAAACAACACCCAAGCATAGGAGTGGAGCATCAATGGGAGTTAAATGAATTCCATTATTTTCTATAAATGAAAATGAAGAAAGGTGTTAAGGACTTTCAAACATTTTAGGGAGGAAATGTAATTTCCCAAAAAAATCATGTGGTGTATGGTTTAGAAACATGGTTAACCAAACTATGTGCCAACCCTGTGCCAAACTCTTTCTCAAGAGGGAACCCTAAATGGTTCATCTGCACGGTTAGGGAAACCTAGTGAAAAACCTTATGCACACCTATACTAAAAACTATAGTTCTTTTCACATGGGCATGCGGCCTTGGGTGCTAGTTAGGGAAAACTATGCACCCTTTTATGCTCTTTGTCTAGCCCCACATAGTTTTTAGTGACCATGCAGATTGGGACACATAGAATCTACTAAAAGTGCGACCAAGCTTATATTAACTAAAAGATAGGCTATGGGATCTGAACAACACCTAGAAACCCTTTAAAATCCCATGAAATCACTCGGAAATCACATTAGGTCAAAACCAAGCAATTAAACTAGAATTCAATAGCTTTTTACCTCATACAAAGTCCCAGGTTATTACAATATTCCGCAATAAAGCATTTTATCTCTAAAATTTCCATCCAAGGGTGGTCATGCATTTTATGAAAACAACTCCAGCCACAGAGAATGTACATCCACCTCCCACTCCCAATCCTTTTCATGTAAACAGTTGTGCTTCCGTAACACTCATACTAGAGGAATATATTGGCCTTGTAGATCCTTCATACTCGAGTAAAAAACACATGTAGGATATTCATCAAAGGTTACAACTACCTAATAGTCCAACTCATTTGACTGAAGAGTATGACAAGGGTTTAGGTAATAATGACATATGTAAGATTCATTTATGATGTGAACCATGACTCGGTACCTATGAGGTAACTTCAAATAATATCCTATCAGCACGACTCTCTCATGAATACTGAATGGCCCAAAAATTATTGGTGAAATGTTACCCTATCTAGTAATCCAACTCTATCCCATCCTCAGTGAGATATGAAAAAAGATAAGATCCTCAAACTCAAACTCCAGAGATCATCAATGAAAATAGACATAGGATTTCTTTCTAGACTGTACGGTAGCCATCTATTTTCATATCAACTGAACCTACAATGAAGTATCTTTCCCGATATGTGACCTGAGCTACACTACTCTCCTACCACTAACCCACATAGAAGTGTTCAGCATGGCCTGCCATTCAAATCTTGATATGGTTCCATATGTATTGTCTCCTGATAGCTATTTTTGTATGATAATTCAACCAGGGGTATATGTCTGTCCCAAGAGCCCCCAAAATCAAGGATGCATGCTCTATGAAAATTCTCTAGAACTTGTATAGTGTTCTCTGACTGGCCATCAGTCTAAGGGTGGTATGGTATGATCAGAAGCCCTATTTTCCCAAATTCATTATAAATTTTTTCCTAAAATGGATATGTAAAGTGGGTCTCCATATCTGAAAAAACAGTATGTGGAAATCATTGAAGGTGAAAAATACCACATATAAAAATTCTCCCATGGTCATAAACTGATAAGGTATCACTAATTATCAAGAAATTGGTTACCTTCCTGAACCTGTCCAAACCCACCAATACACCATTTCTACTTCATGGTGAGCTTAGCAATATGGTATTGAAATCCATCTAAATACCATCCCATTTCCACTCAAGAATCAGTAACTACTACAAAAGCTTATCTGGTCATTGGTTTTGTGTCTTCATTTTCTAATAGGTGGAACAACTCATTAAAACCCAACGAATTCAGGTTTCATCCTCGGCCACCAGTATTGAAGGTGCAAGCCATGATACATGTTGGTTATTTAGGGATGTACTTCCCAAGATGAATCTTTTAACTCCCACATCAACTCCTTGTATATATTTTCTGGAACAAAAAAACCATGAATATACACAATTTCATCCTATGGTCCAAATAGGAGGTAGGTCTTCATCTATCACGCTCTATTTTAGGAATATGCCCCCATCATCAGATAATTATCTTTTCCTAACTCTACCCATAATATTGGAGATCACTTCTATAGTTGAGATAAAATTATATCGACAATGATCCTTCACCTCTATGTGCATATTTGAAAACATGTCCATAAGATAACACTCACTACTGGCCTCTTTAACTGCTTGTATCTATGTCCTCTTTCTTAGGGAATCAGAAAATTCACTGCCCTTATTAGGCATATATGCAAGCTCAAAGTCAAAAGTCTATAGATATTCTACCCACATTCATTGCATAAGTTTGAATTCACACTGTGTAAACATGAACATAAATATTTTGTGGTATGTATACACAAAAAAGCACTATCCAAGTAAATAATGCCTCCATTAATACAAGGAATGTAATATAATGACCAACTCAATATCGTGTATTGGGTAACCCACCACATTTCTTCTTCGACAGGAGAGATTCGTGCATCATGAATTGATTATACAATATCAAAACATCCCCTAGCTTGGTACGTGTTGCATCACAAAATATACTATAGCTTCTGACTGACTCTGGTAGAATCAAGACTGATGCTAAAGTTAGTATACCTTTAATCTCCGGAAAGGCTACCTCATAGGTATCTGATCATACATACTTCACACCCTACTTAGTCAGAAATAGAACACATTATTTTATGTGTGAGAATTACTATATGAAATTCATGCAATACCTAGCTTTCCCAAAGAAACGTTGTATGTTAATGATGTTCTTGGGATGATCCTAGGAAACTATAACTCTCACCTTCTCTGGGTCAACTGACACTCCTGTATCTAAGATAAGAAGACCGGGGAAGTGAATCTTCTCCATCCAAAAGTGGAAATTTGTTACCTTATCATATACCATATTCTCTATTAGTGTATGAAAAATGACCTCATGATGTTTTTCATGGTAGTGTCGATTCTAAGAATACACTAATATATCATCCAAAAATACAATAACGAATGAATAAAAATATTTATGGGAATCGTGGTACATTAGTGATATGAAAAATACTAGTGTGTTCGTGAAACCGAACATCAAATGTAGATACTCATATATAACATAACTACTATAGAAGGTTGTATGAGGTATGTATATAGGTCGAACATGTACTGAGTGGTAATCAGAACTCAAATAAATTTTATAGAAAAATTTCACTCCTTGGAGATGATCAAAGATATCATCAATCCATGGAAAGGGATATTAGTTCTTACCAATTATCTATTTCAATTTTTGGTAATCAACACATTGCCTATGCGTTCTATCCAACTATTTTTGAAAAGGATCGTTGAAAGTCATATTGAAGTACATGGTCAAATAAAACCCTTAGATTCTAAGTTCTCTGGATGGATTTCAAGATCATGAAAATTAATAGTGTCAATCTTGTATGGAGTAATAGATATTAGTGTAGCTCCTAACACTAGATTGATAGAGAACTACACCTTCTTTTTAGGAGGTATACTATAAAATTCAACAAAGAAAACCTCCTTAAAAAGGTAAACTACTATAGGAAAATTAGTTTGTCATGTTCCCTGGCATCAAGATATAAACTAAAAATCTATGTTGTATTCTATACTTGACAATGATTTTTCGATATAGATCCACCTGTCTGGATATCTATTCACTCATGTGAATAATAATACCAACTTCTGGTGAAGTGAAGGTCTCTATTTGGAAATAACAATAAACAAGAAAATGATAATAAACTAGTAAGTCTAACCAATGTATGAAGTCAAACCCTATCATCTCAAGGAAATAAAGATCCCATATAAAGTGACACCTTCCTATATCAAGAGGTAATTCCCAACACCGGTTTATGCCCTCTATTCTTATCCCAAAATATGTATCATGCATCATAACGCCATCGAAAAATATTATAATGATCCCCAATATCTCCACAATAGGTCAAGATATTAAATAATGATATTCACCTATATCTAGATGATAAAATATTTTAGTAGATGAAACTAGGATTGTACCAATCACTATTGAAAAATCAACACTCTTCTCCTCATTTGTAGGATGAATAGAGTATATATTCCTTTAAAATGGGCCCTATGAAATAGATTCACTAGGCATAGTAGGCCCACTATACTGTCGTGGTAAAACTTGATCTGAGATACCTCGGCCATGGAGAACACCTCAGCCAGATTGAATGACACTACCTGATCTCCTAGCCAGATGTGGAGTTGTAAATCCCACTCCGAAACCTGAAGTTGGAGTCAATCCCCTTTAAATAATGGCTCGAGGGAAAGTCCTGATGATTCGATGTACATATACCATCCTTATATATTATTTGAACTTGACTAGGTCTCTATCATGCTGGCTCGACATATTCCCCCATCTACCAAATTGACGAAAAAAGGTAGAAATACTAGCAATCACAATTTGGCATGTATTCCCATCATGAGAAGCCTCAAAATGGTGTTTTATGCTAGCCGACACTAAACCACTAGGTTGAGAGGATGGACTACCCTACTCCACAACCCAAACGTCCCTAAAGTTCAATTTGGTAATAATCACCAAATTCATTATCTTAGATATAGTAGTTATCTGAAACACATTTACTTGTCATAAAATGGCATCGTTGAGACCTTAGATGAAGCATCTCTCCCTTGATGGATCATCAGTAAGATAAATAAACTTAAAATGATGATGCTTTGTGAATCATGTAGAATAATCCATAATGGACATCGCTCGTAACACCAGAAACATAAACTCACTATCTCGTTCATCCCTCAAATTATTAGGAAAGAAGTAATTGTAAAACCTGGATTCAAAATCCCTCCAAACCATATCGCGAAGCATATCATCTAGGTTCAATACAACCTAGGAGATATTAGCTACAACCCAATGGATATATGTCATTAGATTCACTCTCTTCTAAGGAGGTTTCTCCAGATTCTTGAAGAACAATATAATAGTCACCATCCATAGCTCAACTGCTTGTGGACTTCCATCCCCCAAAAACATGGGTAGATGATGCAGCTATGGGAACAGACAGGTCATCTCTACTATAGATGATGTAGGCTATGGGGCTTCCTGAATTGTATGTAAAAATCGTAGGAATCACTATAAGAGATAGAAATGAGCACATGTATCTTGTACAAATTATGGTGCTATAAAAGGTTCTACTGGAGGTTTTATTGGTGTCTTGCGACACAACACCTCAAGAGCATAGTCACTGGTACCCTCCTGGCACACGACTGGAGGACTTCATGGTGGAATGTCGCTACAATTCCAAACACATAACATAGAAATGAATCATGTAGCGACTAAGTCACATATATAAAATCTTAGGAAATGTCAAACCCTTCCTATAAACAAGCCACACCCCTCTTCTTACCCCAAAATCCATGAATGGGTAAAATAAATGATCATATGTGACACAAGAGACTCTTCCTACTACCCACTCTAAAGTTGGTTCTCCGTTAATATCTTTGTTTCACAACATGGGTCCCAGTTTATGGACTGTCAATTTTAATCGACAAACCATTTATCAGTGATTATTTCATTTTAGAATTTCAATTTCTTTTAAATTCATATTTATATTTAAATTCCTTTTAAATGGATGAACAAAATGGGTCACCACATCCAAAATATAAGGGATCATATTCCATACAAATATATTTTTAGTATCTATAAAATCTCAACCATAACACATTTTCGTTCATGCAACCAATGGTTCATGACTCAACATACCATAATTGACTACTTAGGGTGTCTATTGTAGCCTATGCATGAAAGAACAATTTTGGATAAGAATGGAACCCTATGTGACAATTATTTTTCCCAATTCCCCATATTAGATGTTAATATAGTATCAATTATATCATGAAAAACACACAAAATAAGTTTCATGCAGTCAAGTAATGCATCCTTGATGGCATGGAATATGGATGGCATGTGAATCCTGTATGGTGCCTAAAACAATGCATGATACCAAAACATTATACCATAGTAGGAAACAGATCAATGTAATCCCTAAATAATAATAATAATATGACAAATCATGTGAATCATTCAATAGTGTAGAAAAACAAACTTAACAAGGAAAATATATCACAACGTGTCCAATCCCAGGAAATTTAGCTTCTTCATATTTGTGCGTTAAATTATCTAAGACATAGCTCATTACTAAATTCCAAAACATTTCAATTTATCCATTCTAACATCCCATATTGTAAGGTTGATAAATAAATGAAAACAAAAAATATATGCTATGATACAACTTTGTAACATCCTGAAATGGGAGCCACTAAATGGTGCCCCGAGCCTGTGGGTCACATGGCCTCATGTGTGCATCACTATATGCTAGAGGATTCTAACTTGTAGCAAGGGTATATGTTGGTATGGTGGGGAGACTATACCCCCATGATCAATTTAATAAAGTAGTATCTGATGTAAATTAATCAGTGGAAACACAATATAAATCATGAATGAAGATAACATCTAAAAGGTTGTAATAAAAATAAAGCAAAAAGTAGTTTCATGTACATTATAAAGACCATATCATTTTCTATATTTAAATTGTATGGAAAACATAGAAACATTATTACCATATAGTACATGTATCAAAATAACAAAAAACACTCAAAAGGAACTATCTACAGCTAGCATCATGACCATAGATTGGTCCAATTATCCCCATTTTTTAAGAAATGATAAAATCAAGCATCAATAAGTGGGTGATTACACTGGTCCCTACCTGTATCCGTGAAGCCTATCTCTGTACCCAATGGAGGTCTAAATAGGTTTTTAGATAAATCTCAGTAGGCCACCACCCATGATGTTATAACATTTCCAGTCAGTGTAGAAATAATGAGGTAGTGTGAAGTATATAACATGTTTAATAATATAAAAATTAAGGTGTCAAATGATGATGTGATCCTATCCATCCCAAAAATGGATCCATTTGAACAATAATCAGGCACCCATAAATAAGGGGAATCTATAATAAAAAACATTAATTAGTATAAAGATTCAATAATGGCCTATTCCTTGTAATAATGTGTTAGGAATGAATGGGATGAATCTAATGTATAAATGATGAAGGCATCCTCTATTTGTCCATGGAGCATCTCGATAGAAACTCAGTAAAGACTTGGTTGGAGCCCAAGTAGCATGTCTATGGAGAATTTCCATTTAATTTCCATGAATGTATGATCTAAGGAGTATAAATTTCCTTGACATCTAATTTTTATTGGATCAATGGAGTAGAAATACCCAGGAAATTCTATAGAATCAGGATCCTAGGAGTTGGATTTTCCTCAACATCCACTACTATAATTAAGATCCATGGTGAAGAAATGCCTGTGGAATCCAATGGAATCAAAATAAAATGAGTATAAACGTCAAATTCATCCACTAGTATTATCAAAATGGTTCCATGGAGAAGAAATATCCATAGAATCCAATGGAATCTGGATCTAAGGGGTATAATTTCCCAAGACATACACTACCATTATCAATACATCATCTCTTTTCATAACCCATTTTATTATCATCACATGCCATGAGTTCATCTAAACCATTCCAAATATTCCATAATAACTATTTATTCATTTTAAATCATTTTATATAGTTTCATCACATATCATGGAGGCATAAACCTTATCCAATACAATCATTTAATTATCTCTCAATTCAATAAGGATCCCAACAAATGGGAAAGCTCACACAAACCCAATGTGGTGGTATAACAAGGGGGAGGTATAGTAAAAAACCTCAAAGGTGGTATTTTTTGGGGCCAACAATCTCCAAATACATAATGTTATTAATTGTTTAACTAAACCAATCCACAAAAATTTAATGAAGACATTCATTTAATTTTTGGGAAACACTGAAAGGTCCTATGTGTGGAAGAATGAAAACATGGTATATAAAAACATCAAGCCTTAAGATAAAGTTATATACCACCAACCATATACCCATGGTAGAAAAATTATTTAGTATCGTCCTCATATTCATTCTTGATTAGGATAAAAATGAAGAAAAATTGAAAACCCTAGAAATATGGTATATTAGCTTGCACCAAAATAACTCTATTGATATAAAGACAAAAAAAGTAAGGTGCATGATGAATGAAGAACTTATACAAACATATCGAATGAGATTAATGGTGTTCAAAACAAAGACTATATGATGGAATTACAACCAAGACTAGGAGTGTCGATTCAATGATAGGGAAATGAACCCACATGTCTGTTGGAAATGAAAAAGGAAGAAATGGGTTTAGTATTTTACAATATATAATGTATAGACCTTAATGTACCCAATAAATATGTGGCGCATGGTTTTTATACATGGGTTGGAAACTCGTGTGAAAACTATACACCTGCCTCTATCTCAATAGGGAACACTACATGGTTCAGGCACACGATTTGGGAAACCATGAAAAATCTCAGTAACACACCTCTGCTAAAATTATCAAATCTTCCCACATAGTCATGAGTCCATGGGTGTGTGGTTAGGGAACACAATGTACTATATTATTCTATATATCCAACCCCACACTATTAGTAGTGACCATGTGTCATGGGAAGCTTGTCTTATACTAACCATGTGGACTAGATACTTTTCTCCAAATGTTGGGATTCAGGATCTGAATAATCCCCACACCCCCGAATATCTTGTCACCTAAATATGAAATGACATTAGGTCAAAACACAGAAATGAAACTATAATTAAAAAATATATATTCTATATAGAAAAAACCAGAATCTTAAAAAAATTTATTTGTATAAATATGGGGAACATGTTGACAATAATTTATATAGAGGGATAATTGGGAGTCAGGTATATTTGACTGATAGTAGACTAGACATTATGTTTTTTGTATGCCTATGATCTATATTCCAAACTAATCTCAAAGAATTACATTTAAAATATAATAAAATAATTTTATGGTAATTTAATGGAACAATCTCTCTTTATTTTCATTTTCTAAATACTTTTTATTTTAATTTGAATTAAATTTTTGATGCGGAATTTAGTTATTCTATACTACATATGAAGAGTACCTTAGAAACATGTATTTTTTTTGGAAAATCCTTGGTGATATAGTATATTGAGAAATATAACTCTATTACATTATCTAATGCTGATAGATAATATAATACTATTGGTTACTTTCTTACAAATGTGTTGAGGTTGAAACACACAATATTGGATTTTAAATTTAATTATACTATTGTTTCAATCAATTGTGATAAAAATATTGATTTTAAAACTCATATATTACTCTAAACCATTCATGAAAAATTTTATAATTCAAAGGAATCATTTATTGATAGATTACACTAAAAATGGTGATATCTCTCTTAAATTTATTTTATGAAGAACTTATTATTGGATATTTTTATCAAGCCCCTTTCTTGTGAACATTTAAATTTTATTAATCAAGAATTTGGATAATATAAATTTAAATTAATTTAAATTTTATTCATTACTTTTTGTTTAAATTATATTTTAATTTATACATTTATTTTTTAATTCATAGTATTTTAATAAACTGTGGATGTGGAATGAATTAATTCAATTTTTGTTTATTTGAAAAAAACTCGCTTTTTTTTTTCAAATTTTATTTTTGGTAAATAAAAATTCTTTTATTTACTCAATTTTATATTATATTAATTTTACTTCTTTATTTTTATTTGTAATCAACCTTATAATCGAATTGGATATGAAACCATTTTGTAAATTGGGTTTTTACCTAAAAACCAAGTCCGATCTCTTTACATTGCCATTTTCCTAAGACTCTTCATTCCTAAATTCAAACCATCACCTTTCATTCTCTTGAACTCCAACCAAACTTTCTAAAATGGGGAATTTCAAGCGAGGATGTGATGGTAGTTACGAGTCTTCTATGAAATAAAAGACCTGTAGCATTCCACATTGTGTTCTTGTGGGAAATTTTGTGGATATTGTTTAGATGTAGAGTACAAAGATGCTATTGAAATTTTTTTTCTATTTAAAGGATTTGAGTTCATGTTTTATGAGTAGAAATTGGGTTATATTATTGAGGAAAAATATCATGTGTTTTTAATGAATGATGAGTTTATGTTTGGATAATAGAGGATATCCTTTCGTTTAATGAAAATTGGAAAGTTTATCTAGTTTTATCTATAGAAATGGATTATGCTTTTGACTATCCTTATGAGGGTGAGTTCAATTTCAATAAGATAGTATTAGGTATTAGATGAGTCAGACCTAATATGATTTCAAGCTTCTACTTGGGTCCTTTTCTTTTGAGAAGAATTTAGTAAAGGAATTAGGGATCTAGATAGATGGTTCTTTTGAATTTTATCACGACTGGGATTTCTCATAGAGTTTGAGAAATGGAGAAAGGGTTTTTTTATAAAATGAAAATCTTATATATCTGGATAAAAAATATCTAATTGAATCTGGACAGATTTATTTTTTTGTTTATACATCACTTCTTCCAATGTAAGGGATAGATAAACAATTAACCTTATAGAAGGATGATATCTATGATTTTGATGAAGAAAGGGGTAGAATTGAATAATGAAGAAGGATTGATATGACTTAAGATTAACACGCTTTCAACTATTCCCTTAACTAACTTTTTTATAACAGGATACCTATTCAATAACTTTTAGGATTTTTGGATAGGTAGCTTCTACCTAGGGAGTAATACCACCTCCAACATCAACTCTAGGGGAGCTATCCACTACCTCACCTTTGAGGGATGCATCATCTATTGGAACAATATATTATAAAGAATAGAAGGAGTTAGTTGTTGACATAATAGAGCCTATAGTTCCAGAAATGAGGCTAGATGTGGAAGAAGCTTCTCAGAGATAAGGAGTTGTGGCTGTTAGTGCTACTGAGAAAGTAAAACAAGCTTTTCCACATTTTAAGAAAGTTGTTACCACTACAGTGGACATTCTAATTTAAACATTGTCAGGTATGGCAATTAATAACCCTAGAGAAGGGATTTAGATGGTGTACAATATTGTTTATTGAATCCATGGGTCACACACTGGTGAAAGAGATGGGGCTGGGGATGTAGTGTTAGAGAAGTTTACTGATCATTCACATACCACATTATTCATGTCCAATTCTCTTCATGTGCAAGTGGATGCACCATCCATGAGAGAAATTTACGGTAGATAAGATTTACATAAACACATGAAAACTTTTTCCTATACAGTAATGGATGAATTTGATAATCTCATGGGATATTATGTTGAGTTGAAGGAGCTAATATCTTCTATGGATGAGTCTGAAAGCTTAAGGAGAGATCATTCTCTCAAACTAATTTTGATAAGATCTTTGAGATTATATATTCTCATAACTCCTTGATAAATAACATAGAACCAATTTATATTGTTTACTATTGGTGAGTATGCAATATGTTGAGGTTTTAAGAGATCAAATGGATAAAATTTTATAATTCTATTCATCCATGTTTGATGTAAATGAGCTTTGATTACTTGTTTCATCTCAATGGGAAATGATTCAGAATATTCCAATGGTTAAATCATATATATCTAAAAAATAATTTTATTTGTTTCAATGTTTTAAGATAGAAATAATGTAGAGCATACACACATTGCAAAATTTAGTGGTTAGTTAGTTTGAGTCCATCAAAAGATTTTATCCCAATTCCACACCATTTGTTTCAAAATTTATAGTAGTTCTTAATTTTTTGAATCAGTTTGATCAGGTGTTTTTTAATTTCAATTAATATTCATTTTAGATCTAATCTTATAAATTTTACATTTTAACTCATGTTTTGATGAAAAAAATATAAATATAATGGTTAGTAGAGTTTTATAAAACACAATAATAAGTTTAAATGATTAGTGTCGGAACTTATGTGTCTTTGAATGACATGTTGGGTTATCTTCGTGATTCTATTAGTGATAAAATAAAAGAGAACACTCATGTATCCAACTATTCAAGAGATATGATTTCTTATTTTGCTAGTACAATTAGAAAAAGACCATCAAAGGTTTTTTTCATATACTAGTGAAGATTCCCTAAGGAGATGAATATCTATATACAAACTCTTCAGAAAATTATTCACATTCTGTGGATTCAGAGGAACCTCCAATTATAATAGCTATAACTATAGTAAGTGAGATTCCTTTGAACAAATTTTTTCATCCAATTATTCCTATATAAGTTTCTTAATAGTGCTTATGTGATAACTTTTTATCCTACTCTAATGACACAGGAATTATCCATATCAATGCATGATATTGGTCACATATTGATAGAGAAATTAGAGAACCTAGGTCAAAATTTGATATCTTTATAGGTAAGGATAATTATTTTTCAAGTATCAAAATTATTAATTCAAAAAAGGAATTATAAAAACCCACTACTACTCCATCATGTTATGATAATAATAATAAACTTTTCATTCTTTATATATTTTTCTTTGGTCAAATTTAAACACTTAAAGGAGATCTAAATAATTTCTTATCCTTGATTGCTTAGATTCTTAGGCAAGACTAAATTGAAATATTGGATTTCTACTAATTAGAAATAATAAAGAGGATTGATCTTTGTATAGAGGTCCAACATTCTCATAGAGGTAAAACATCACTTATACCTGCACCACTGGATACCTTTAAAGATTCCATGCACCTATTGGATGTTTTTTAATCCAAACAACATTTATAAGAGAGAAAAACCCAGTTTGTTGCTTCTCTTTCTCGTGAATGATCTGTCAAAGGTGCATCATCTTTAGAACCTCCAATGAAAATGTACCTTTTCCCTTCTGGCTCATATAATTTTAGTTTGGTTTTAGTGAATATTGAAAAAAATTTCATTAAACCTGCTTAAATACCATTAGAAAGATTAGTATTTTGAGATATATAATGTTTAGCTATGGATTTTGGAAGTGTTTTTTTACCTCTTATATTTGAACCACTTAGTAAATTTTCCATCTCTCTAACTTTCAAGAAGAATCTACCTAATCCTCCTTCTCAAATTTAATCCATTAATAAACTATAATCTTCTAATTAATGTATTTTATGATTTTAATGTGTCATTTTTTTGAATAAGTGATAATGATTAATATAATTTCCCTAACTCTATTTATTGTGTGTTTTTAGTGATTGTTTTCATTTAATATTTTGTAACTTGTTTTTTTATTAAGTGATTATTTTCATTTAATGGTTTTTATTTTTATATTTTTTATGTTTCAAATTAAATGTTTTTAATTTAATTTTTTTCTTATCTATGAATTTTTTACTTACTACAACTTTTTTAATTTCACTACTTCTATAATTTAAATTCAGTATCGACATTATACTTAACTTGTTCATGTTTAGATTGTCTATATGAAAATTGTTTTACTATCTTTAAACATACATTAAAATGGAACAAAAGGGGGTATTTATAATAAATATGTAGAAAACTATTAAAGGGGGAGAAGAAATGATAAACATAAAATTTTAAAATAAATATATATTACCTCATTTTTTCAACAAAAATACAAAAACTCTTTCAAAATTTCATTGTTATTATTTAATATGATTTGTGATCATAAAAAGGATATATTGTTGGAATACTAGTGTTATTCCAAGATATCACAAATTCATTATGTTTTAATGTTATAAAAAACCTATAGATGGTACTAAGGAATTTTTTATATTATTTCGTTAGGTTTTATATTTATTGAAGTCATTCAACTATTAATCATGCAATTCTATATGTTTTGTTAAAATTTTAATAATTATAAAAAATATTCTACATGAGGAATTTTTCTATATGTATATTCTTATATATTGATAAATTGGATATGTTAACCAGATACATGATGAATTCACCTATATGAATTGTCTTCCTCTCATAATCAGCTTTTTGAAAATCAAGTATTTTGACGGATCACTAATGTGAACAGATGGGAACATTAATGCAATGACTATGTTAATTAGCTATGTGAATTGGATACATGGTAAATTTTTTCATGTCACTTCAAATAGATATTTAATTCATTCACCTATGCAAATATACATTTATGTGATTATATTCAAGGTGATTTGGATATGTAAGGAAATCTCCTACATGAAGAATGAATATGTGAATTTAAATGGATATATTTGAATTCGAATATATGGATAATAAATTGGATTAAATATTCATGGTAAAATAAATTATAAAAAGGTTTCAAGTTTATTGGGAAGAAAAGAGGCCATGAATAATTTAAGGCTTAGTACTTTTGTCCAGGTATTTTCCTGAAAATGAAATCTGGAATATAAATTTCACAATTGGATTTAAGGTATATCATGTTTTGAAATAGTAAGAGATGTTTTTAATAGAGTACTGTAAAAAGAATATAAATGTTGAGAAGTAACAGGGATAGAAGAAAGAACTTGAAACACTCAAATCTCTCTTGATGATTACTATGCTTCTTCTCTGTACATTGAAAAATGAATAATATTCAAATTATATATCTATGGATTTAGAGACTTGCCTTTATATATTTTGGAAGACTCTCTTTGTGGTACTAGTAACACTAATTACCTACCTTGGATATTTCTTATCTTCTGTTAGATCCATCTTGAAACTATAAGACCCATTGGTAAACATTCTTTATTCACTCTCTTATTTCTAGAAATATCAGATTCATGTACTATTTGATAAAGGAAAATCATTAAATATCCTTGAATATTAGTGTTTCTAATTCCTTTTAGGATCCTAGTAAAATGTATTTTTTTGTTTAACATGTTTTTATTTCTCACACATTGTCATAAAGTCCCTAGGAAAATGACAGGTGCTAGTGAAAATAAATATGCTCTAGGTGTTTTGTGTTAGTGGAGTGTACTAGATGATTTGTGTTCACCAAACAACTATAAATATTCTATGTTCTGTCTTTTATTTCTATTTTATTTTTTCTACTACTTTTTTATTACGATAAGAGATTAGAACTTATCATTCCTTGAATAGGGTGATTTAAAATGGAATAAAATTCCAAGATCTCTATTCACCCCCACTATAGTATTCGTGTAATTGTTCTCATACTAATAGTAATGTCTAGTTTCATGAAAATTCTGGTGGAAAGGATCCATATTCCCAATATCATAACCCATGTGAGGGTTTGGACAATTATTCAATGGTATTTTGCTAGGTAGGCTTATTCCTGTTATGTGCTTTTAGCTCCTTGATCTGTTAGTCGAATCCCCAAAATAGAAACCATTGCTTGAATTTCCTAAACACTTGTATCCATGTTACATAATGTTTATCAATGGAAAACCCTCTAGATGTAAATTTGTTAAGTCATCTAAAAACTAGAATAAAAACTCCTCGATAAAAGTAAAAATCCCAATAAGGATTTCTCAAACACTTAGTTCTATGGTTTCATTACTAATATTATAATGGAAGGATTAGTTTTATTTAATATTATATTAATGTATTTTATTTATTATGCATAATATTTTTTATTCTATCTTTTATAAGACTTGTTAATATTAAGTAGATTTTACTTAAGGGATTAACCATGTTATGCTAAAACATTTTTCCACAATCTATTTAAATTAATTCAATATTTTTTACATTAGTTTATTTATTTATGTGATCAAAATATTACATTCATAAAATAAAAAATTCATAGAACAAAAATAAAATAAATAAATATATAACGTGATCATGGGATTATTTAATGGTTGATTTATTTAGATGAGAATCAATCTACCTATGACCCCATGCGATGAATCCTTATGTCAGTCCTCAAAAGGAGTTGTAATATTCTATATATCCACTATGTATATTCTGGGTTTCCTTCATCATGGTTTTATCTTGGAAAACCTTCATACACCTTGGGATTCTCATTTTATTATATTTCTATTAAAACTCACACATAGATGAGAAGTACCAAATGATTGGTTGAGGAGAATTTCATAAATCAACCTTAGACTCACAGGCCCTACATAATAATGTAGGGAGCGATTACACACGGACCATCATATTTAAATTAATAATAAATAATTTCAATATCATAGAATAAAAATAAAATAAATTAAACCAAAACATACATATGTATGGTCAAGTCTCATGATCAATCATACACATGAAACAAATAAAAAAAATTCCTTGTATAACATTCACATCAATTAGTTATTTATTATTAAGAAAAATATGATTGTATTTATTCTTATAATTAATTAATTAATTAATTAATTAATTATGTTTATCAATATGAGCATCCAATGTCTCTTGGAGATAGCCATGATAAATTCATCCATGGAAAATGGACAGTAAGACAAATAATTATATATAATTACATGGAATTAATTAATCATTAATTAATTTTTCATATCCTTATTACATAGTGAAAAATCTAGTGAAAATATTATAATTAGGTTCTTAATGTTGTAATTAGTTATTTTTTAATTTAATTTAGTTCTATTATTTATTGGGTGACTAAATGGTGTGTACTAATGAGATACACATAATGTTCAATAGTTCATGTGGATCTATGATAAATGTATTTGGAAGGTATGTATACTAATAATAAATATACCATGTATACTACTTGTTATATTTCCATAGAACTTAGTGATTAACTCGGCCCATTCGTTGGATGGAGAAATTAATGGATCACACAACATGTATGCCAGCTATACGCCAGTTGTACGACATCTTTTATGATTTTAGTTTGTTTTCGTAACTATCCAATTGACTTAATGTGATCTTTAGATTTGGCAATTAATGTTCACATGATGTTTACATCAGCTACACATAGTGTGTCTCATTAATTATATAGGAAATCATTCTCACACTATATATATAATGTATTTGACCACATGGTTACCATGAATTTTACTGTCAAACCATGTAAACCATAAATTCATTACAAAAACCTTATGCCATGTTGTCTGAAAAAATATGTTCCAGGATGGACCATTCAACACGTGGTGTGAAATAAATTTACTATGTGTTTTAATGATTGATGTGTTGTGTATTCCATGACACGTCCAAGTGAAATACACTTTGTAACAACCAGAGATTTTATAAGATATATTCATTTTAATTTCTTTCATATCTTATGTTGTATGCTACACCAAGATTTTCTTGTGCTACACGCAACACCGTATTAGCTTGCAGTATACACAACACAATTATTGGATCATGTTATACACAACTTCAAGTTCATTTGATAGAAGTTATTCTATGCAACATTGAGTGTATAAATATATATATATATTCAATGTATAAATGAAAAATGGTTGGATTATGTAATAAATAAACAAAAAAAGAGTCTTGCACTATACGCAACCCTGACTTGGCTTGCATTACACGCAATCACATCCTTCTTCGATAGCGTGTGTTGTACGCAATACCAGGTTTTACTAAACAATGATATGTTATTATAATATTATTATGAACAATTCATTATGAATTGTATTTACTATATTTTGAATTTTATAACATCATTATTCATCTTACACATTTTCTAGAACATGGTATAAGAATAAAATAAAATTTTCGGGTAAAATAAGTATTTTTCAAAAAATACAGTTTTTCCCCCTTTTGATGGCGCACCCACATTAAATCTAATTTTTTAAATGTTTATAAGTTCCATTTGACAAAATAAAATTATTCTTTGGAATAAAGAAATAAAAATTTACTTTGGATAAATTTTTCATTTTATTCTGATAACATTCATATTTTAATGAATAGTAAAACACGCTATATTTTAATTAAAAACAACTTTTTTAATCGTAATATCTTATGTGGTTAAATTATAATATTTAATGGTTTTAAAGTATAAATAGAATATATTTTTACCATTTAATATAATGTATGTCATTAGCATTGAATTTACCTTTAATTCGTAGGTTAAATCAATTCAATCTTTTGCAATGTTTTAAAGAAAAAACCGTTTTCTTTCGACAACGGGATTAATTTTAATTTAATTTCTGCAACTTTTGTCTATTGAATTTGGAAAAATGGATTCCATATTTTGAGTCAGTGGGTCCAAATTATGTTAATAAACTACTTTTTATTTTTGGGTATTGTGAATAGTAACTATGGTAAATTTTATTTACTATAGTTAAAGGTAAATCGGGTAATTAAAGGTAAATATAAGATTATAAAATTACCCTAAAACTTGGAAAAATATTATGGGGTGACTAAAAGTCTACCCGTATCACCTAAGGGTCGGATTAGATTCATTTAATGGACTTTTTTTCCATGAAAATAATTTAATTATTATTAAAACCAAGGAAAGTGACAACATATCACTCTCTTAAATACGATAAGTATAATAATTTTAAGTTAGTGATAAACTTCATGAAACATCGAATATTAATAGTCTCCATAAAGATAAAAAAAATTTATCTAAATCATGAGAATTTATTTATAATTTTTTGGGATTAAATAATTATCATTAATTGTGACACAATAGTGATGTAGAAATTCTTTATCTTGTGAAAAATCAAAAATATAGTTTTTATTAAACTAATAGTGACCCTAAAAGGCCCAAAACCCTAACTAAAACTTATTTTTCATGTAAATTTAAACTATAATCATCCAATGGTCTAATATTTGACCATTTGGAGTCTTATTCTAGAAATTATGACACTTATATTATTTTTTTTAAATGATGCCAAAGTTGTCGCCTTCATAATTTAATAAATATAACAATTTAACTATTGTGATTTTAAGATTATAAATTCAAGTAAAAGTATTATTCTTAAATTTAATAGATTTATCTTCCTCATAGGATTTTATTTTTAATTTTTTTGCAATATATAAGTATATTAAATAATTATACAAAAATGTTGCAGTAAATATTTTATTAAGATATAAACCGAATAAATGGTTTTAAAAATAATAAAATAAATATTATATGAACTATTTAATGTCCTAAACTAATTTTATAGATACATATGGACTTTTATGAATCTATTAAATCTTTTAGTTCGAACATATCTTCTGTATATATTTTATTTAAATTAATATAAATGAATAGTGTCAAAATTGACACTATTGTTATCTTATAAAAATAACATATTATAAAATTGTTTAAAAATAACAAAAATATTTAAAAATTATAAATTTAAATTTATATGGTCTAAAATGTTATAAAGTATCCAATTATGGAAAATTCAAAAAAAATAAGTAATTTTTTGTTATAATTTAAAATTTAGAATGTTATTACCCTAAATAAAATTAAATTGATTAAGTAAGGATAAATCAAGTTGATAATGTTTAAAATAAGATCCAAACATGTCTAAATTTGATTGGTTGATGATATGACAACCCTATCTAATCTAATCTTAGAATATGAATCATTTCTGGAGGTTTTTAATTGGGGTTAGATTTATTATAAATTAATATTTTTAAGAATTCCAAAGGTGCCCCTCTTCACCCTTATAAAAGGGCACCTCCTCCCTCTCTTCCTCACACAACATTGAGCCCTCAAGCTCGGCCAAACCCTATAAAATTCTCTTCTCCACTTCCCTAGAAACATCCTAGAGGTCCTGGTCTACTTTAAATACCAATCTTAGTGCCCTAAGAGGAGGTTTCAATGAGGCGTATCGAAGAAGAGGTAATTTCTTCTACCGATTCATTCAAACTTCTTTCTTCTTCAACTTCTTCTTATTTAGTTTTTTCATTATAAAGTAAAAAAATCAGTATCACTAATATACTGATATGTTATTATAAATATTAAACAACCCCATTTCACCTTCTATCCATCCTACGGAAAACAAAATCACAGCGTGTGCGTACGTACGGAATACCGTCTCCATGCCGTGGTGTAATCTGTTTTTCCACCAACACATTACATGGATGTGTGTTATGGTGCAATGAATAACTATAAAAAGTTATTATAGAATAATAATGATTCTTATATATTGTATCATCCACTCCAACTCAATTCAATAATTATGGAAACGATATCATCGCTCGTGCGTACGTACGGACTACCGTCTCCACAACCCGATGAGATTCATTATCAATGATTAACCATTCATGAATGATTATAAAGTATATATAAGAAATAATAATGAAATATATGACATTATAAAGCTACTGGATTTATGTATATATATATATGTATTTCATCTACTTAATTCCATTCAACTCAATAAGGAAACGAAAACAGCGTTCATGCGTACGTACGGCCTACCGTCTCCATGAACGGTGTATTTCGTTCCATTTATTGATATATTATACATATGTATATTATGAATATATATTATATATAAATCATGTTTTACATTCTGTAATTAAGTAATCCTGATCTAATTAATCATATGAATAATTACAAGTCAAAACACGGACGACAAATGAAATGATTTTTTACCCAAAACACTCTTTAACATGGAATTTACAAAAGAACGGGTAATATAAAGTCATAAGTGAACCATATATGATATAATAAAAATGAATATGATTATGTAATAAGTTAATTACATTATTTAAATCATTATACAGGAGATTCGGACACTTACGAAGCAAATCGGACCTAAGGTAAGGGAAATATCACAATCTCATTTTTATACGAGATTGTTTATACTTTGGAATTTACTTGGGTGTATTTTATCATCCATATCCATATTTTCTCAATATTTAATATTATTTCCATCCACCTACAATTGTTTAAATCTAATTTTACCCTTCGGTGAGTTTTTAGTAAAAGATATGGAAGGAATCTTTTGTCGTTTTTCGTACGAGGTACTTTTTGACTTTTCCGACAAAAGTACGAGAAGAATGTTTTTTTAACTTATACGGCATGAATGGATTTTTTTAAAAATTATTTCCAAGAAGCTTCCATTACAAGTTTTCATGTTTATTTTTAATCAAATTCTTTTAGTTTAAAATTGTATGACATGTTAAGAAAGGAAAAATGTTTTTGAAGTAGAAAGGATATTTTCCTTAAGAATGGAGTTCAAGAGTTTTATCAAAATTATTTTCCATCTAAGATAATTTAGGGTTCTGTTTCTATCCCTATTATTACATGGATTTGATTATGTTGTGGTGGAAATATTTTTATTAATTCCTTTTTCTTATATGAATTGTTTTATGATGTCAGGATGTTTAAGATTCCCATTTTTATTACATGGGTTATGCTATGATGTATGGGTTATGATTTTGTAGAACACATAAGAATGGTATAATTATGAGATGGGTGGGACCTATATATCCCTCCAATTCATTGGGTAAAGATTTTATATCTCATGAGATAGACATGGCTGGAACGGCAGGTTAAACCGGTTCAGTGATACAGGACTGAAACGAGGAGTGAACTCGGTTCAGAAATGGACTTTGTCCGCTAAGATTGTCTTGGCCATGAGTCTTGACTAATAAGAAATGATTCTCTATGATTATGTGTGTATGCCACAATGTTTCATGTTTAGAGTTATGATTATTGGGATTACATTTCACTACTATGATTTATCCCATGTTATGATATTACGATCTCTTTTGCAGGTTAAGATTTCCAAAATGTTATTTTATTTTGAATATGATGTGATTGATATTTCTTTTGTTTACCCTTAATGAGCATTTGAGCTCACCCATTTATGTTTTCTTTTCCCTAGGATATAATGAAAGGTTTTAGGTATAAAAAAGGAAGATCTCTATGGGAGATGGAGAAGATCTTTCACCATGATTAGAAGATTATATTCCGAGTTTCCAAAGACACTAAACTATTACAGTCCTTGTGTGTGTGTTTTTGTTATATACTAAGTATTCCGCAAAAGTAATGTAATGTCCATGTATGTCAAGCTTCGGGTCTCTACAGTTGGTATCAGAGGAATGTTTTAGTTAACCTTTGGAAACTAGGATGAAAAAACGTTAGTGAGATCCCTATAGATATTTCTAAGGTATGTCTAGGGATGTCCCTAAGGTTAAGTATAATTATAGGTTATAGTCCTATAATTATGGTAACGATATTAGATTAAACCTAAGATGATAGATATTGTAGTTACTCCCCCTTTACTATGATCTTTTCCTCTCACACTATTCTTTTTGGGTTTTAGAAAATGGCTGGAAATAAGATAATTCACGATAATGGAGGATATGACGGACAATGGAATGATATTCTTCTTGAGAAACCAAATGAAACGAGATTTGGAAGTCCAAACGGCGTTAATATGCCTAATCAACAATCTCATAATATGATCAATAATCTCAACTTTGGTAAGTTTCCCGACTCAGATAATAATAGAAAGATGGAGTTTCATGATGATCATAGAGGAAAGAAAGTTCAATTTCCCTCATGTAAATCATGTGGGAAGATGCATCAGGGAGATTGTTTCAAAGGAACTAAGAGATGTTTGGGTGTGGGAAATACGGACACAAAGCCAGTAAGTGCAAAGGAAAAGGTTCAGTTAATACCATGGACAAGGATAATTGTCACATACATAACTTATTTTAAAGTTATTTTTAATTTATTTTCCATTCATGCTTTGTTTTGAGGGTTTCCAAAGGTTTTATGGAGAATATGTGAGTTTTCAAGAATTGGGCCAAACCGTGAGCCCAATTCCATATTTAAAAATAAATTTTTGTTTCTTTTATAAATTTTTCTTTTTTTTATATTTTTCAGTAATTCCAACTCCTAAATGTCCTCCCCTGATATATTAACACCACATTTAAATTTGGAGCCTTAATAAATCCATAATCATGGGGGATTTGGGTTTTTATTTGAGAATTGGGCCAACCCGAAATCCCATTTTCCAGTTTTAATTTTTTTTTTTTAATGTTTTAATATCTTATTAATTATAATTAATTTTTCGGTGATTCCACCTCCCGCTCGACCCTAAAGAGACCATACGCGCTCCCATTAATTTTCCCACTTTTTGGAGCTTGTTTGCATCGCGATGGAGTGCTGATAATCTAAGGGTTTCAAAAATCGGGCAGATTTGTGGAGGTAAGTTATTTACATCATAACTCTCTCAATTCTTACTATTTTCCCCCATTCCAGTTCATATATGATCTCATAATCCCTATTCAAACATCCCATGAATTGTTGTATGTTTTCAAATTCAGATTCTGGTGGATTTTGAGTCGTTTTCTTCAAGATTATTTTGGGTATGTGTTTCTCTCTTCAATTCCTTCCTTCTCTTTAGGGTTTCCTCCCACTTTCATAAATTTATAGAGTGTTCAGATATTAGGGTTCATACCTAGGGTTTGATTTGGGGTATTGTTGGTGAAATATTAGGGTTTAGGGTATGTTTTCACATCCTTGTGGTGCGGCGGAGGTGCGGTTGAGGTTTCTCACCAAGATTCAAGGGTTTTGACTCAAAAGGTAGGTGGTTCCATGTGTAAAAAATTAGTGATGAGTTAGCTTGCTGTATTTAACCATTTTTCATATTCCTCATATGTTGGGTGGGGTGCGAAAACTTTTTATGAATGATTTGGTTATGTGTTAAATTTTATAGTCGCTTTTTAACATGAAATTGGGTGTTTTCATGTGTAACTCATGAGGATTTATTTGGGTGTGGTTTATAACTTATGAAATTGGTTCATTAAATCTTGTTTGGCCTGCCAATTCTGGTTTGGTAATTTAATAGTGTCATGTGGTTCTAAAAATAAGGGTTTTGAATAGGTTTGATGTGTAAAACATTGTTATACTTCTTGTGGTCATTTTAAGAAAATGTGTGTTTTCATTTGTATCTTTTGTGGTATTATTCAAGGTTATTTTATAACACTTGAATGTGTTTTTATAAATGTATCTAGGACTTCCAATTCTACTTTTGATAGGAATTGGTATGGTTTTGGTCTTAAATGGGGGTTTTTAAATGGGTTTTGTGTGCAAGTCATAGTTACACCCCTTGAGTTGTTTTTTTGAAAATTGGGAATATTTTGTTTGGTTAAACAAAGTGGATAAAAGAGTGTATATGTACTGTTTGGGGGCTGTGATCACCTAATATGAGTTTTTGAATGGTATGGTGGTTATTTAAGATTTCAAATATTTTTATTAGAATGTTTTATAAAGTGCAGAAATGTTTTAGAAAATGGGAAGAGAGCTGCAAAACATGGTTGTGGGCTGTTTTGTGTGAGTGTGTTGTGAAAATTGAATTTTGTTGATGAAAGTGGTATTATATGTTATTTGAGTGGGCTATTATGTGAGTTTTAATGTCTTTTTATGGTTTATAAAAATGGTTTAAAGGATTTGTGGAAGTGTCCATGTAATGTGAAGAGTGTTGTGGGCTATTTTTGTATGAGTTGGATTTTAAAATCAATTTGAATGAAAAGTGTACTTTTGTGACTTGTGTAGTATACATGTGGTCTTTTTGGTGAATTTTTGATATGGAAATGATATTTTCATGTGCAAAGTATATATCTTGACTTTTTTAACTTGTTTGAGCACAAAGGGAAAACCTGGGTATCTAGGTGGGTGGACGTGTACTAGTATGCTAGTGAATCTGTGAGGTTTGGCCTCAGTTTCACTTAGCAAGATTGACGCTTACAACTCTAAATAAACTACGATGATGATTATTGGGGACCACTAGGTTATGGGTATGTTCCCTACTAGTGGCTCGTGCACGAGAATGAATATTTGTGATGGTTACTCTCACCGAGATACGAGGTACCTGGGACCCACATCTAGCTAGTTCCTAGGGGTTATTTCCCATTGCTTGTGCTCACTGGATACTTTGTTATTACTGTCGGTATACGGTATGAGAGGCTGGAAAATTCAGAAGCTATTGTATTTATTTTAAATGTTTTTATTTTTTAAATTAGCCCACCTAAAAACTGTTTTTATTTAATGTTGCATCTTTTAGAAATTTTAACTAGCATCTCATGTCTTTGAAAACATGCATGCTTTTTTCCATTAAATGTTTATCAAATGGAATATATTATTGGTGGTATCCTATTGGGCTTTGTCTCACACCCTACTTACACCCTTGGGTGTAATTAGACTTGGTTATTTTTGTTGTCGCAGGTTTGGTACAGTTTTTTTTGTTCCAGTGGTTCGGGTTTCTAGCAGGTCCTTGGTAGTGAAGTCTTGTGGAGATAACATAAGGGTGGTACCCCTTGAAAAAAGGGTTCTTGGGCTGTCCTTATTTGTTTTTTACCTTTGTAATGGTCTTTAAATGTAGTTTTAACTTATGTAATTCAGTTCTGAAATTTTGTAAAAGATGGTTTTAGTTGAAAAATCCAGAATTTTTTTATTGAGTTTTTTTTGTTGTTTAATGTTTATAAAATCGGGTAAATCGTTCCCAATTATCATTATATGATACCTGGGCACTTGTGCCAGCCCGTGGGGATTGGGAATGCCCTTCGGGCCTTGTCACGGGCTGGGTTTGGTGTCGATTTTGGCGGCGACCAGATTTGGTTCGTGACAAAATGGTATCAAAGGTGGTTCGCTCCATTTGAGTCATGTTATTTGGGAAATAGTCAGGATAGTATAGAGTTATGATTTTTGGGACATGGAATTCTGGTTATGGGTAGTGTGCTTGATCACCACACCTCATTTCAGGATTCAAGTCGCCAGGGGAAGTTTGGATTTGTCTATGTCCTTGGGTTTTCTTGGTTTGATGATGATTAGGGGAAATGAAAAGAGAGTTGGGTTAATGGTCTCAATGAGCTCGCAGGGTCTGGCAAGCCATGTGGAGCTGGGGATATTCCCTAGAACACTCTCTATGACAGTGAAGTGATTGGAATATGGCCGCCAACCATATGTCCAAGTCACCCACTGAAACTAGTTTCCTATCGCATTTTCTGGTGTTCTTTAGTTTTGAAATCTTGGAATTTTGGTTTTAAGGTGACTTGGTTTTAAGAAGCGTAAAGTTTTTATGAAATGATTTTCAAATAAAGAGGGAATGGTTGGGTTTATGAAATGGAAGAACTGAATTTTCATAATTGTTTTGAAATATAAAATGGTGTGCTTACACCTCTTTGAAAGCTGGAACTATATTGATGTTAGTTTTGATAAGTGTTTCCAATAGAGTTTTCTAAACAATCAGAGTGTGTTTTAATGGGATGAGATGTTTTGAAATTGATGTGAATATCTTGAAAGTGAGTTATTTTCTAAATGGTTGTGACATTCTAATTTTTTTTAAGATGTGAGTTGGGATTTTGATCTCATGGTTAGCGGTTTTGAGAAAAAAGGATGTGTTGGTTGACCGTTTTGGTTTTGAAAAGTGGAACAAATTTTTGTTTTAACCTTTGGTATTTTCGTGAGCAACCACATGCATGGGTTTATATGGGAAGATGGATGGTTGATGACATGAATCGATGAGCGTCGAGATGGATATGAGGAGGTTGCCCGGTGTGGCACTGAAACATGCATGTGTATGGCCCATGGGGTACCATTGGTGGATGCGCTAACCACTGAACCATTTGTTTTCAAAGAACATTTTTTAAAGAGAAACATGAAGACTTGATGAATTGTTTGGAATGGTTTATATTATGTATTTTTGGAAAATGTTGATGTTGTGGGATGTTTTGAGTCCAAGAACCCCTCCTGTTTGAACTGTGTTTTGGGTTTGGGTTTGGTCAGTAAGTTGTGTTATAGGGACAGTTAGTGGTCTCTTTTGAAAAATGTTTTGGGACGCATTTATGATGGTTCCCTTCATGTGTTTATATCTGGTTTGTGGTATATCTTGACTAATGGACCATCTTGGTTGGGTCCTTGGGTTCAATCGTTGGATAAGGTACACCCCCATTAAAGGTTAGTGCACAACTAAAGTGCAACCCGGATTGTTTCGCCGTTTGAAGACCCTCCAGTTGATCAATATAAGGAATATTTTTTTCTTGAGATTTTTAGATTGAGTCTACACCCATTCCTTTCTTTGTTTTTTTGATCTTCTTTTAATGGGAGAGTGCTTTTGGATGGGTTAAGGAGACCATAGTTTCTTATGTTTCCTAATTCGTCGAAGGTGGATGTGGTCCAGGGTTTTTATTTTGGATGAGTGTCTTGATGGTGTCTAAGAGGGCCTTTGGGGTTCTTCAATGTTTCTTTGAAGCATGAGTTCATGTTAAACCACCAGTGTGAGAAATATGGTCACGATAGGATATTGTGGCCACTTTCTAGAATTGTGTGTTGTTTGGGGATGTTGTATAAGGTCCCTCTCCATGCATTGTTTATATCAGTCACAATCGCCATGTTCGGTGATGCCTTATGATGTCATGTGCTCGATTGACCATATAGGTGAAAGTCGTGAAATCCTCCGAGAGTCCCTGTTGTGTTGGGTGAATGTCTCCCTTGGAAGAAACATCAAAATATTCCATTTTAGAGGAAGTTGAGTGTAGGTGTTCTTTACTTCTGTTGTTTCTCACCTGAAGAAACAAGGTGTGATGTGTGTGCATCTTCTTAGGCCTTGTTTCAGTGAAATATTGGGATAGGGTAAAGTGAGTATGGAATTTGTTATGTATGGAAAACATATCTTGGGTTGTGGTGTAGTTGTTGGTGGCACCGAAAGAATAATTCTCATTTAGTGGGTTTCCAAAGACTAACTGCGAGGCCGAAGATGCTTCAATAATTTGAGCTCCAACCATAGGTCTCGGAGAGAAGCTGGATCATAGTCAGGGGAAATCACAGGTTCATTTAAACCCTTGTAAAATTTCATATCCTCAGTGTGAAAGATAGGAAGTGATTAAACCAATGGTGTCACCATATTCCCTCTGTTGTTCTCGTTCGGTGGAAATAGGTGGTGGGCCTTGTACCCATGTCATCGCCTAATGTCATTCCCTCCCCCTTTGGTTTCCATTGAGTCTTTGGAGAATGGTTGGAAATTTGGCTAGACATGCTGAGAACATGGTTTGTGAACGATTAAGAGAGACTGTGTTCCTGGAAGCCATGCAGGAAGATTGATCAGCACAGTTAGTTCACGGTTTCAAAAACTGTGCAGACTAACCATGCGACCTTCCCAAATCTTGAAATTTTTGGGTCTTTCTGTGCCGACATGTGCTGGTCGATTAAGATGGTTGGTTCATATGGTGGGGAGAACCACTATGATTATCATGAATTTTCCTTAGGAAATTTCGAATGGAAGTCTACCCTTGGTACCAGGGAGTCTGTTCATGCCTCCCCCTATTAGTGTCCTGATTCTGTCTTGAAAAAAATATTGGTTGTCTCTTATAGTGGGGAGCATATTAGTGTCCCCCCGTACCAGTAACATAGATTTATCTATGGTTTTGGTTTGGTGTAGATAGTCTCGTTCGGAGATATCTAGCTACCAAAATTTTCCTTGACTAAACGTTGGGACTAGAGAGTGCCCAATGGTTTAGTTAAAGTAAGGTAAGTGTAACCTTGTTCAAAGTTGTTGTTCGTTTGGGTGAATTGCTTGAGTCTTGTTCAGATAGTGTTTGAAGAGTTTTATTTTGGGATAAAGTATGAATGTTATTGATCCTTTCAGGAAAGTAGTGTAAGTTATGGTTGTGAGATTAATCCTTCCTTAATTGATCACTGGAGGTGTTTTGGCCTTTGGGGGTGAAACCTTGCAAAAGAGTACCTATTGGTTTCTCAGTGGGGTTTGGATGTTGTTTTAACCTTGCTGTGACTTTCCAGGGCGGAATGTTTTCAAGGTGGGGTGAATTGTCACATACATAACTTATTTTAAAGTTATTTTTAATTTATCTTCCATTCATGCTTTGTTTTGGGGGTTTCCAAAGGTTTTATGGAGAATATGTGAGTTTTCAAGAATTGGGCCAAACCATGAGCCCAATTCCAGATTTAAAAATAAATTTTTGTTTCTTTTATAACTTTTTCTTTTTTTTTATATTTTTCAGTAATTCCAACTCCTAAATGTCCTCCCCTAATATATTAACACCACATTTAAATTTGGAGCCTTTATAAATCCATAATCATGGGGGATTTGGGTTTTTATTTGAGAATTGGGCCAACCCGAAAGCCCATTTTCCAGTTTTAAATTTTTTTAATGGTTTAATATCTTATTAATTATAATGAATTTTTCGGTGATTCCACCTCCCCCTCGACCCTAAGGAGCCCATACGCGCTCCCATTCATTTTCCCCCTTTTTGGAGCTTGTTTGCATCGCGATGGAGTGCTGATATTCTTAGGGTTTCAAAAATCGGGCAGATTTGTGGAGGTAAGTTATTTACATCATAACTCTCTAAATTCTTACTATTTTCCCCCCATTCCAGTTCCTATATGATATCATAATCTCTATTCGAACATCCCATGAATTGTTGGATGTTTTCAAATTCAGATTCTGGTGGATTTTGAGTCGTTTTCTTCAAGATTATTTTGGGTATGTGTTTCTCTCTTCAATTCCTTCCTTCTCTTTAGGGTTTCCTCCCACTTTCATAAATTTATAGAGTGTCCAGATATTAGGGTTCATACCTAGGGTTTGATTTGGGGTATGTTTGGTGAAATATCAGGGTTTAGGATATGTTTTCACATCCTTGTGGTGCGGCGGAGGTGCGGTTGAGGTTTCTCACCAAGATTCAAGGGTTTTGACTCAACATGTAGGTGGTTCCATGTGTAAACAATTAGTGATGAGTTAGCTTGATGTATTTAACCATTTCTCATATTCCTCATATGCTGGGTGGGGTACGAAAACTGTTTATGAATGATTTGGTTATGTGTTAAATTTTATAGTCGCTTTTTAACATGAAATTGGGTGTTTTCATGTGTAACTCATGGGGTTTTATTTGGGTGTGGTTTATAACTTATGAAATTGGTTCATTAAATATTGTTTGGCCTGCCAATTCTGGTTTGGTAATTTAATAGTTTCATGTGGTTCTAAAAAGAAGGGTTTTGAATAGGTTTGATGTGTAAAACATTGTTATACTTCTTGAGGTCATTTTAGGAAAATGTTTGTTTTCATTTGTATCTTTTGTGGTATTATTCAAGGATATTTTATAACACTTGAATTTGTTTTTATAAATGTATCTATGACTTCCAATTCTACTTTTTATAGGAATTGGTATGGCTTTGGTCTTAAATGGGGGTTTTTAAATGGGTTTTGTGTGCAAGACATAGTTACACCCCTTGAGTTGTTTTTTTTTTGAAAATTGGGAATATTTTGTTTGGTTAAAAAAAGTGGATAAAAGAGTGTATATGTACTGTTTGGGGGGTGTGATCACCTAATATGAGTTTTTGAATGGTATGGTGGTTATTTAAGATTTCAAATATTTTTATTAGAATGTTTTATAAAGTGCAGAAATGTTTTAGAAAATGGGAAGAGAGCTGCAAAACATGGTTGTGGGCTGTTTTGTGTGAGTGTGTTGTGAAAATTGAATTTTGTTGATGAAAGTGGTATTATATGTTATTTGAGTGGGCTGTTATGTGAGTTATAATGTCTTGGTATGGTTTATAAAAATGGTTTAAAGGATTTGTGGAAGTGTCCATGTAATGTGAAGAGTGTTGTGGGCTATTTTTGTATGAGTTGGATTTTAAAATCAATTTGAATGAAAAGTGTACTTTTGTGACTTGTGTGGTATACATGTGGGCTGTTTGGTGAATTTTTGATATGGAAATGATATTTTCATGTGAAAAGTATATATCTTGACTTGTTGAACTTGTTTGAGCACAAAGGGAAAACCCGGGTATCTAGGTGGGTGGAAGTGTACTAGTATGCTAGTGAATCTGTGAGGTTTGGCCTCAGTTTCACTTAGAAAGATTGACGCTTACAACTCTAACTAAACTATGATGATGATTATTTGGGACCACTAGGTTATGGGTATGTTCCCTACTAGTGGCTCGTGCACGAGAATGGATATTTGTGATGGTTACTCTCATCGAGATACGAGGTACCTGGGACCCACAGCTAGCTAGTTCCTAGGGGTTATTTCCCATTGCTTGTGCTCACTGGATACTTTGTTATTACCGTTGGTATACGGTATGAGAGGCTGGAAAATTCAGTAGCTATTGTATTTATTTTAAATGCTTTTATTCTTTAAATTAGTCCACCTAAAAACTGTTTTTATTTAATGTTGCATCTTTTAGAAATTTTAACTAGCATCTCATGTCTTTGAAAACTTTCATGCTTTTCGCCATTAAATGTTTATCACATGGAATCTATTAGTGGTGGTATCCTATTGGGCTTTGGCTCACACCCTACTTACACCCTTGTGTGTAATTAGACTTGGTTATTTTTGTTGTCGCAGGTTTGGTACAGTTTTTTTTGTTCCAGTGGTTCGGGTTTCTAGCAGGTCCTTGGTAGTGAAGTCTTGTGGAGATAGCATAAGGGTGGTGCCCCTTGACAAAAGGGTTCTTGGGCTGTCCTTATTTGTTTTTTTACCTTTGTAATGGTCTTTAAATGTAGTTTTAACTTATGTAATTCAGTTCTGAAATTTTGTAAAAGATGGTTTTAGTTGAAAAATCCAGATTTTTTTATTGAGTTTTTTTGTTGTTTAATGTTTATAAAACCGGGTAAATCGTTCCCAATTATCATTATATGATACCCAGACACTTGTTCCAGCCCGTGGGGATCGGGAATGCCCTTCAGGCCTTGTCAAGGGCTGGGTTTGGTGTCAATTTTGGCGGCGACCAGATTTGGTTCGTGACAATAATGGTATTGCTACAACATCAACAATGATTAGATGTTTTAAATGTGGAATGTATAGGCATTATGCAAACCAAGGCCCTAAGGGAAAATCTCAAGAAGAGAATCAGAATGGTCATATAGGTAGTATTTATGTGGATGATGATGAAGAGACTACAAATGAAATATGAAATGAAATAAATGATGAAGCTCAGCTAGTGGTTTAAGAAGTTAGTGGAATGATTGTATGTTTATAAAGAATAATTTTTGGTACTATGGAATAAAGAATCATCTAAGGATTGTTACGCTATTGTTTTTCCTAAAGAATTTGAAGGTATATGTTGAATGGTACCTGTAACCATGGAAGGTTATTCAGATATTTTTGAAAAGTATATGATACGTGCATAATGAAGGGATAAGAAGATAATGAGATGTTTGAATGTATTCATGAGTTCATGGTTGATATAAGGACTAAGTGATATCACGGTTTGAGTATATAAAAATTTTGGGATGTGGAAAGAGTTAACTTTAGACAGAATCCATGTTTTCACTAAGGTTAAATGGGTATTAATTTTTCAAGAGAATACATGATTAAGGTATTCACATGATTGGAATGTGACCAACAAGATATATGGGGGATAAATGATGGTATTCACATGCTTGGTTGATGACATTTCAAGTAATCGTTTTCTTTATACTATGACCTTGGAATGAAGTATTTTA
Organism: Viscum album; assembly: GCA_963277665.1. NCBI lineage: Eukaryota > Viridiplantae > Streptophyta > Magnoliopsida > Santalales > Viscaceae > Viscum > Viscum album. Next base: position 1,057,269,334 of record OY728120.1, on the reverse strand, counting down.
GATAAGCCTAAAGATTGGAATGGATTATGTTGGACATAAGTTAGTATTGTTTATGGATAGTACTTTTTTTTGATATTAGTGATGGGATGTTATAGTAATGTAGTTTTAGAAACCTGAAAACCTGTAGGACGGGTGACAACCCATCGCGTCAGACATGGATATGGGAATAGAACCCACAACCGAAGTGCGACAAGCCTTTATCACCTACCACTAGCATACAGGAAGTCCCTGGTTAGTAGAAACTAGTTTTATTTTATTAAGTGGTATGCTATATGAAGTATAAGTTCATTTTCGGAAACATATATGATTAATCTTACTATATGATGGACTTATAACTTTTGAAAACCTTTTGTTTGAAACAGATGGAATGAGCCATCATTCTGTCACATAATCTGTTAACACATCATGAATAACAAATTCATCATCATTTCCTTAAGGGATGAAGTGGAAATTGTTTAATTCACGAACAACAGTGAGATTGTACCAAAACCATGTAATTATTTCTTTTAATTCATCAACTTTTGGGAAATGATCTTGAAAATAAAAAATGTTGTCATAGTGACCTTATATCCGATGAATCAGATGGTAACTTAGATCATCACAAATTTATGGCTTTCTGATTGTTGGATTTTTCATAGCGATGTTCTCTACCACTCTCCATCAGAACTTGATGGTTAGATTTTTCTTCCATATCCATATTTTCACCTATGTTCTCTTACATGGAAACCCAGTGATGAGTTAATTTGGGTAACTGTTACATTTCATACTTTAGTTTTTAAAGCCATGTTTTGGTATTCCTTTTAACAATGTGGGTTTCTATGAATAGTAAATGATTTATAACCCTGACGAATTTCGAGGGCGAAATTCATTTTAAGGGGGGTAGAATGTAACAACCCAAGATTTTATATGATATATTCATTTTAATTTCTTTTATATCTTCTGTTGTATGCTACACCAAGATTATCTTGTGCTATACACAACACTGTATTAGCTTGCAGTATACGCAACACAATTCTTGGATTGTGTTATACACAATTTCAAGTTCATTTGATAGAAGTTATTATACGCCACATTGAGTGTGTATATATATATATATATTGAATGTATAAATGAAAAATTGTTGGATTATATTATAACAAAACAACAAAGGAGTCTTGCACTATATGCAACCCTGACTTGTCTTGCATTGCATGCAATCACATCCTTCTTCGATAGCGTGTGTTGTACGCAATACCAGGTTTTACTAAACAACGATATGTTATTATAATATTATTATGAACTATCCGTTATGAATATTATTAACTATATTTTGAATTTTATAACATTATTATTCATCTTAAACATTTTCTAGAACATAGTATTAGAATAAAATAAATTTAAAAGGTAAAATAAGTATTTTCCAAAAAATACAGTTTTGCCGCCTTTTGATGGCGCACCCACTTTAAATCTAGTTTTTGAAATTATTATAAGTTCCATTTGACAAAATAAAATTATTCTTTGGAATCAATAAATAAAAATTTACTTTGGATAAAATTTTCATTTTATTCTGATAACTTTCATATTTTAATGAATAGTAAAAACACGCTATATTTTAATTAAAAACAACTTTTTTCATCGTAATATCATTTGTGGTTAAATTATAATATTGAATGGTTTTAAAGTATAAATAAAATATATTTTTACCATTTAATATAATTTATGACATTAGCATTGATTTTACCTTGAATTCGTAGGTTAAATCAATTCAATCTTTTGCAATGTTTTAAAGAAAAACCCATTTTCTTTCGACAACAGGATTAATTTTAATTTAATTTCTGCAACTTTTGTGTATTGAATTTGGAAAACTGGATTCCATATTTGGAGTCAGTGGGTCCAAATTATGTTAATAAGCTACTTTTTATTTTTGGGTATTGTGAATAGTAACTACGGTAAATTTTATTTACCATAGTTAAAGGTAAATCGGGTAATTAAGGGTAAATATAAGATTATAAAATATCCCTAACACTTGGAAAAATTCTATGTTATGACTAAAAGTAGACCCATATCACCTAAGGGTCGGATTAGATTCATTTAATGGACTTTTTTCCATGAAAATAATTTAATTATTATTAAAACCAAAGAAAGTGACAACATGTCACTCTCTTAAATACTATAAGTATTATAATTTTAAGCTAGTGATAAACTTCATGAAACTTCGAACATTAATAGTCTCCAGAAATCTAAAAAAAGTATCTAAACCATGAGAATTTATTTATAATTTTTTGGGATTAAATAATTATCATTAATTGTGACACAATAGTGATGCAGAAATTATTTATCTAGTGAAAAATCAAGAATATAGTTTTTATTAAACTCATAGTGACCATAAAAGGCACAAAACCCTGACCAAAACTTATTGGTCATGTAAATTTAAACTATAATCATCCAATGGTCGAATATTTGACCATTTGGAGTCTTATACAAGAAATTATGACACTTATTTTATTTTATTTAAATTGATGCCAAAGTTGTCACCTTCATAATTTAATAAATATTACAATTTAACTATTGTGATTTTAAGATGATAAATTCGGGTAAAATTATTATTCTGAAAGTTAATAGATTTATCTTTATCATAGGATTTTATTTTTAATTTTTATGCAACATATAAGTATATTAAATAATTATTCAAAAATTTTGTAGTAATTATTTTATTAAGAGATAAACCAAATAAATGGTTTTAAAAATAATACAATAAATATTATATGAACTATTTAATGTTCTCCACTAATTTTCTAGATACATATGGCCTTTTATGAATCTATTAAAGCTTTTATTTCGAACATATCTTATGTATATATTTTATTTAAATTCATATAAATGAATAGTGTCAAAACTGACACTATTGTTATTTTATAAAAATAACATTATAAAATTGTTTAAAAATCACAAAAATATTTAAAAATTATAAATTTAAATTTATATGGTCTAAAATGATATAAAGTATCCAATTATGGAAAATTCACAAAAAATAAGTATTTTTTTGTTATAATTTAAAATTTAGAATGTTATTACCACAAATAAAATTAAATTGATTAAGTAAGAATAAATCAAGTCGATAATGTTTAAAATAAGATCCAAACATGTCTAAATTTGATTTTTTGATGATATTACAACCATATATCATCTAATATTCGAATATGAGTCATTTTTGGAGGTTTTTAAGTGGGTTTAGATTTATTATAAATTAATATTTTTAAGAATTCCAAAGGTGCCCCTCTCCTCCCTTATAAAAGGGCACATCCTCCCTCTCTTCCTCACACCACTTTGAGCCTTCACGCTCGGCCAACCCCTGGAATATTTCCTTCTATACTCCCCTAGAAACATCCTAGAGGTACTGGTCTACTTCAATGGCCAATCGTAGTGCCCTAAGAGGAGGTTTCAAAGAGGCGTATCGAAGAAGTGGTAATTTCTTCTACCGATTCTTTCAAACATCTTTCTTCTTCAACTTCTTCTTCTTTAGTTGTTTCATTATAAAGTAATAACATAAGTATCAATAATATACTGATATTTTATTATAAATATGAAACAACCCCATTTCACCTTCTATCCATCCTACGCAAAACAAAATCTCCGCGTGTGCGTACGTACGGAATACCGTCTCCACACCGTGGTGTAATCTGTTTTTCCACCAACACCTTACATGGATGGGTATTATGGTGTATAGAATAACTATACATAGTTATTATAACATCATAATGATTCTGATATATTGTATCATCTACTTCAATTCAATTCAATAATTATGGAAACAATATCATCGCTCGTGCGTACGTACGGACTACCGTCTCCACGACGCGATGAGATTCATTCTCAATGATTAACCATTCATGAATGATTATAAAGTATATATAAGAAATAATAATGAAATATATGAAATTATAAATCTACTTGATTTATGTATATATATATGTATGTCATATACTTAATTCCATTCAACTCAATAAGGAAACGAAAACAGCGTTCATGCGTACGTACGGCCTACCATCTCCATGAACGGCGTATTTCTTCCCATTTATAAATCTATTATATATATGTATATTCTGAATATATATTATATATAAATCATGTTTTATTTTATCTAATTAAGTAATCATGATTTAAGTAATCATATGAATAATTACAAGTCAAAACACGGATGACAAATGAAACAATTTTTTACCCAAAACACTCTTTAACATGGAATTTACAAAAGAACGGGTAATATAAACTCATAAGTGAACCATATATGATATAATAATGATGAATATTATTCTTTAATAAGTCAATGACATTATTTAAAGCATTATATAGGAGGTTTGGACACTTACGAAGCAAATCAGACCTAAGGTAAGGGAAATATCACAATCTCATTTTTATCCGAGATTGTTTATACTTTGGAATTTACTGGGGTGTATTTTATCATCCATATCCATATTTCCTCAATATTTAATATTATTTCAATCCATATACAATTGTTTAAATACAATTTTACCCTTCGGTGAGTTTTTAGTAAAAGATATGGAAGGAATCTTTTGGCATTTTTCGTACGAGGTACTTTTTTACTTTTCTGAAAAAAGTACGAGAAGAATTTTTTTTAGCTTATACGGCATGAATGGATTTTTTAAAAAATTATTTCCAAGAAGCTTCCTTTACAATTTTTCAATTTTATTTTTAATCAACTTCTTTTATTTTAAAATTGTATGACATGTTAAGAAAGGAAAAATGTTTTTGACGTAGAAAGGATATTTTCCTCAAGAATGGAGTTCAAAAGTTTTATCAAAATTATTTTCCATCTAAGATAATATAGGGTTCTGTTTCTATCCCTATTATTACCTGGATTTGATTATGTTGTGATGGAAATATTTTTATGAATTCCTTTATCTTATATGAATTTTTTTATGATGTCACGATGTTTAAGATTCCCATTTTTATTACATGGGTTATGCTATGATGTATGGTTTATGATTTTGTGGCACACATTAGAATGGTATCATTATGAGATGGGTGGGACCTATATCTACCTCCAATGCATTGGGTAAAGATTTTATATCTCATGAGATAGACATGGCTGGAACGGCAGGTTAAACCGGTTTAGTGAAACAGGACTGAAACGAGGAGTGAACTCGGTTCAGAAATGGACTTTGTCCACTAAGATAGTCTTGGTAGTGAGTCTTGACTAATAAGAAATGATTTTCTATGATTATGTGTGTATGATAAAAAGTTTCATGTTTTAAGTTATGATTATTGGGATTACATTTCACTACTATGATTTATCCCATGTTATTATATTATGATATTTTTTGCAGGTTAAGATTTCCAAAATGTTATGTTCTTATGAATATGATGTGATTGATATTTCCTTTGTTTACCCTTACTGAGAATTTTAGCTCACCCTTTTATGTTTTCTTTTCCCCAGGATATAAAGAAAGGTTTTAGGTATAAAAAAGGAAGATCTTTATGGGAGATGTTGAAGATCTTTCACCACGATTAGAAGATTATATTCCGAGTTTCCAAAGACACTAAACTATTACGGTCCTTGTGTGTGTGTTTTTGTTATGTACTAAGTATTCCGGAAAAGTAATATAATGTCCATGTACGTCAAGCTTCGGTTCTCTACACACTTTGGTATATAGTGTGTACTCATGTCACACATCGTGTTACACGGTCTTCAAACCAGAATCCTTAGCACGTCTTATTGGAATCTACATTCATTCTTCATCTCAGTATGGAGATATATCAAATAATATGAAAATTGGATAAAGATAATTAATATGTCAAAATAATTTTAATTAATCATCAGATTAAAAAAATGAATAAAATAGAATTAAAAAAAAACAAACATAAATTTCAAATAAATGATCAAAAATAAAATAAATAATTGTAAATTTAAACAAAAAAACTCCGATACCACTAGTTGGTTTTGATTTTAGAGGAAGTGCTTCCTCAGGTTGGTCTCAGATTGACAATTGTAGGATTTGGTGGATCATTCACATATTGTACAAGAGTTAAACATCACAACCAATTAAAATTTTCCAATGAATATTTACATGTAGGGTTTTCATAACCAAGATAAAACATGTTAAGTTAAAATTTATAATTAATTTGAATAGGTCATAAGAAATAATTCATCAGTCTTGAGTTCTTTCTCTGATGAATATTTTGATCATAAAAACCAATTTTTGGTCTATAATAATTTTATTTTTTAGGATCCAAGTGTAGAATCTCTCTCAATGTGTTCAATGCGTGCTTTTTTATCTCTGAACAACACTTATTGATGTTCAAGTTCTCGTGTGGAGGACAGATCATCTTGGGGTGTTTTTCTTGATCACTATAATGATTCCATCGAGATTGAAGTATCATTTGTTCACTCTAAATCACGAGAGAGTGGAGAATATAGGATAATATCTTAGAGCGTTCTTAAATCTTGAGAGAAGGTTCAAGAATTCATTGTGCACCTAGATTCTCAATGTCATTCTAACTCGATTAGTACTTATATAATAGATATAGTTATCTATTTATGGAGATGTGGTTTGATTTATTATACTAATTAATTTCTCAATGAGTAATAAATAATATATTAAGCATCATCTATCATCATTCCATGCAACAACAACAATAATATCATATTTTGTGAAGAAACTGGAAGAATGATAAATATTATTTCACTGGCTTGAAAATTATCATTTATCACCAGAAAAAATCTTAGACAACTCATCCTCAACATTTATTAAATACCCAAATAAATAAATGAATAGTTATTTTTTAATAAATAAAACTAATATTCCATTAATAGTCTAGAGAATAAATATTTATTAAATAACCAATAAAAGAAATATATATTCGATTCACAGTGTGACAAATAAATATTTATTAAATATTTTTCTAATTAAATAATTTTTTTGTAAAGAATAAAATATTATTTATTACATTTTTAATGATAAGAAATAATTAAATACTACATTTTAACACAATAAAATAATTATATTTAGAATAAAAAATTATTCAATACTTGTGATAAATAAATCTTGGGAAAAACTTATTTCTCGATCTTGAGAATAATATTTATTCCCAAAATTAAATTCAAATATGATTAAATCAAGATTAAGGGAAGAAAATTATGTGTAACTCACTAAACTTCATTCTCATTGGTGTGATGTAGACTTTCCTAAATTCTAATATTACTTTCTACCAATGGTTCATGGAAACCAAGAGAAATAAGTTAATGTCACAATTCCAAAAACCACACACGAGTAGTTACTATGTAATTTAATCTATTTTTATCAATATTACATCAAATAGGTTTTGAAGGTTCTAGATGTAGTGGAAGAACTTTTTTGGGTGAAAACCAATTATGATTTTTGTTTTATTTAATAGATCATTCAGCAATTGCGCAAGACCTAAACATCACGATCAATGATATTTTTTCATCTAATATTAACATATAATGTATAGAAAAAAGAGAGGTTATTTTCTATATTAAATTTATAATTAATTAAAATTATATTAAAATAAATAATTCCTCATCTTTTGATATTTATTTGATGAAGATTTTGATCATTCAAAACCATTTTTCGATAAACATGGTTACATAGGGAAAACCCAATGTTGATCACCTTTAGTATTGATTGACACATAATTATTTAATCATCGAATGACTCTGATCTGCTGTTGGGTGCTACCACGAAAAATTGATCATCGTGTATTAATCATATTGATCACTTCAAATTAATTCAAATTTGAAGGAATCTCTCTAGTTATTTTAGTTCTTGATAGGATAAGAGATTGGGAAATCGAGGGATTAATAAATTGTGCACTATGATTCTAAATTTTTGATTAACCCTACACAATATATATATAAATATATTTATAGAATTTATATTAGGGATGAAAATATTATTTTAATGAACAAATACCCTTAAATAATATAATAATTCTTATCTAAAACCAAGCCATTAATATTAATAATAATACTTTATTTCATGCACAACTAGAGAAATTATAAATGTTATTTTACTAGCACAAAAAATAATATTTACCACCTAAAAAATCAAGGTTATTTCATCTTCCTCGATATTTATCAAATAGACAAATAATCATATAATTTAATATTTATTCATAAACAAATAATTTTATCACAATATGGAGAATAAATATTTATTAAATTTTGAATAAATATAAAAACATTATTCTATGTTTAGTGAATAAATATTCATGTAATTATATAAAATATTTACTAATAAATAAATTATTATTTATTACCATGAGAATATTTACGGTCAATAAATCCTGAAAAAAATTATTCATTACAGTTAAGGATAATATTTATTCCAATAATTAAATTCAAATAGAATTTAATTGAGATTAATGGAAACACATAGCGTGTGAAACTTTAGGCTTATTTCTCAATGTCATTAGGTGGGATTACCTAAAGAACAATAATACTGTCTCGCAATGTGTAAAGGAATAGAAGAGCATGGGGTTAATATTACAACATTGAAAAGAAAAGTAAATTGCTTACTGTATAATATAATCTTGTTGTTACAATATCTCTTAAAGAAGGTTTCACACTCAGGTTATCAACTTATATGGCTGATGCATGTTTCTTTGATTATGTATAATAAATTTATTATTACCCCATGAATATGAAATTAAATGTGACAATTTTATTTCAATCAATGGGCTGGGATATCAAATTACATAGAGAATAAATGTATAAGTTCTTCATTGAATTATCAATTAATAACATGTCATTCACGTAAAGTCCCCAAAATAAAAATCCTAGAGCTGATGTCTCACTTTATTATATTGGCATTGATTCATGATACAAATTCCCAAGGATTGAACAGTTCAAAAGCTATGTAAACCAAATTACATACTTGAAACTCATCTTACATTTGGAAAATAAAATTGAACATAATACATAATACAAACTAATAAACTTATTCCTTGAAACTTGTTCAAATTTCTCCTCTTCATAACCTTGGGAAAGGTAAAAAAATTAGGGATAGCTCAAATGCTTAGTAAGGGTCATGTAAAGAGGAAGCTATTATAAATCAATATGAATAATTGACAAGGAAGGTTAAATAACTGAGCACACATTCCATTAATCATTAACTTATACAGAATATGGAATGAATAAAAGATTATCAAATCAATCCTTATAAATAATCACATGATCTTTGAACTTGACCGTTGATATTCTAACTAAAAAATTAATCAAATTGCATAAAAATAATGAAATAATGTATAATGTTAGATATTTGAACTATCAGGATCTATACTCAATATAGTTACTTTCTTGATCAATCCTCAAGACAATTTATGTTTATGGGTTGAAACTCGTATAATTTGGCCAAATGATTAATATCATGAGACTACCAATGCATTGGGGGTTTATCATTAAGTAGTCCCAAACATGTATCCTTTATTATCAAAACAATAATGATATATTTAATTCTTTCTTTAATTAATAAAAAATATTTCATACCACTAAAAAATCATATTGGGTAAAATATACATATTTAAAATTATTTCTACAATTATTTAAATAATGTAATCAATGTTTGTAAAAAAGATATTCAAATTAAGAAATAAAAATATCCATGATACCAAAAAATGTATATTTAATAGAAATTTAATTTCTAATTTATGATGTTCATAAATAACCCAAAGAGATAGTATGTTCACCATAGAATATAAATTTGGTGTATATTATTAATAAATGACTAAGTGAAGTGAAATTGAGACAAAGTCCTGTACAATATTCCTTTAATTAATCAAATGAATTGATTATGTGTATCAAGTAAATATCTATATTTAAAAAGTTTAAACACAACATAATATACATAAAATTATTTTCAAACCTAAAATTATGATGAAATAATGTCACGAACCGAATCTGGTCGCCATCAAAACTAGCACCTGACCCGGCCTGCGACAAGGGCTGAAGGGCGTTCCCGATCTCCACAGGCTGGCACAAGTGCCCGGGTATCATAAAATGAAGTTTGGGAATGATTTACCTGGGTTTATAAACATTAAACAACAAACCAACTCAATAAAAAGAATATGGATTTTTCAACTAAAACCATCTTTTACAAAATTCAGAACTAAATTAAATGTTTTAAAACAACTCATCAAGACTATACAAAAGGTAAAAAATCAAAATGGAACAGCCCAAGAACCCTCATGGTAAGGGGTGCCACCCTCATGCCATCTCCACAAGACTTCACCACCAAGGACCTGCTAGAAGCCTAAACCACTTGAACAAAAAATTGTATCCAAACCTACAACAACAAAATAACCAAGTCTACTTACACCCAAAGGTATAAGTTGGGTGTGATCCAATTCCAAGTAGGATACCACCACTAAGATATTCCATGTGATAAACATTCAAAGACAAAAATCCTTCAAGTTTTCATAAACAGAAAATGCTAGTTACAATTTCTAAAAGATTAAAAAAAATTAAAACAGTTTTCAAGTGTGTTATCATTATGAATCAAAACTTTTAAAAAAAATAATGTCAACACTATTGAATTTTCCACTCAACCATTCCATATGACAACAGTAATCACAAAGTTACTAATGAGCATATTCTATAGGAAATAACCCCTAGGCATTAGGTCGTTCTAGGTCCCAGGTACCACTTATCTCGGTGAGAGTAACCATCAAAAAATATGTTCTCATCCATGAGCCACTAGTAGGGAACATACCCATAACCTATTGGTACCCAATAATCATCATCATAGTTTTGTTAGAGTTTTATGTGACAATCTTGATATGTGAAACTAAGGACAAACCCCACAGATTCACTAACATACTAGTACACGTCCACCCACCAAGATACCCGGGTTTTCCCCTTGTGCTCAGACAGGTTCATTAAGTCAATAAATATACTTTACACATGAAAATATCATTTTAACATCACAAGTTCACCAAAAAACACACATGTATTCCACACAAGTCTAAAAATCTACTTTTTCATTGAAATTCATTTTGAAATCATACTCACACAAAAAATAGACCACAACACATTTTTCACATCTTTCACAATTCAAAAAATCCAATAACAAATTTATAAAATCTTTCCCAAGATGCTAAACATCACATAACAGCCCAATCACATGTTCCATAACGCCCTTTTCATAAAAAAGTCAATTTTTCACATCACACTCAGGAAAAATAGCCCGAAAACATGTTTCGCACTGATATCCCAATTTCATAAATCACCTCGACAAATTACAAAACATTACCAAAATATTTTACAACATAACTGACCGCTTTATGTTTAAAAAACTCATTTTAGAAACATACTATAAAAAAAACAATAAATACAAAACCATTTCACACTTTGAGTAACTCATTAAATCATTTACAATTTTCATAGAACCAACCCAAGAGGTGCAGCCATGGTTTGCATACAAAACCCATTTCAGAACCTTAATTCAAGACCAAAACAATTCCACTAACAATACAAAAGAAAAATTGGCAGCCTTAATATCATTTATTAATCCACCCCATGTTTTATACAAATACCACAAACAATACCACAAAAGGTACACATGAAAAACACATGTTTTCACAAATCAGGTTCAAGAAGTACAACATGGTTTCACACATTAAAACACTTCAAAAGTACCATTAAATGGCCCACATGACATTAAGGCATTAATAAACCAGAATTTTGATCCACATTCAACACTAATAAATAACTTTAATATGATATTAAATAATCTCAATCATTTCCCCAAGAGCCATGCATGAAAAGCACCCAATTCCAAGAAAAAATGCAACTACAAAATTAAACACTTGACCAAATCCATCAAAAATTAGTTATCGCACAACAAAAAATAGATTTGAAAAATACTAAATTAATAAACCAAGCAATCTAACTCATCATAAAATGGTTATACATATAATCACATACATTTTTTTGTCGAAATACTCAAATAATGGTGTAAAACATTAACCGCACCACCGCCGCACCTCAAGGAAGTGAAATCCAACCTAAAACCAGAAGATTTTACACAAAAAGGCAAGATATAAAACCCTAGGATTGAACCCTAACTTCTGGAAATTACGAACCTTATGGATAAGTTATGAAACCCTAATCACATTGAATATAACCCTAAGAAAATTGAAAGTAGAATGAAGAAGACCAACTTACTTGAGGAATCTTGTAGAAATTGCCTCACATACAGTAGTAGATGAATTTGAAAACAGCCAAAAATTCAGGGGTTGTTTGATTATGATTTAGGAATTCATTTAGGAACTGGAATGGAGGGAAAAAGTAAGAATTGATAGAGTTAATAAGGGATGAAGTTATCTCTTCAATTCTGGACGATTTGAGACACCCTATGATGTTCTTCCCTAATTCGCGATTTTAAAGAGCATCAAGGAAGGGGGAAAGGAAATGGGAGCACTCATGGGCTTCTTAGGGTCGAAAGGGAGGTGTAATCACCAATAAATCAATATAATGAATAAGATATTAAAAAAAATTAAAAATACAATTTAAAACTGGATGATGGGATTTCGGGTTGGCCCAATTCTTAAATAAAAACCCAAATACCCTATTGTTATGGATTCTTAAGGGGTCAAAACTACAATGGTGGTGTTAATATGTCAGGGGAGACCATTTAGGAATTGAAATTGGTGAAAAATATTAAAAAATGAAAAATTTTATAAAAGAAACAAAATTTATTTTTAAATCTGGAACTGGGATCACGGTTTGGACCAATTCACGAAAAGTCACCCATTCCACCATAAAATCTTGAGAAACCCCAAAAACAAAGCATAAATAGTAATTAAATTAAATTTAACATTAAAATAAGTCATGTATGTTACAATTATCCCCACCATGAAAACTTTCCATCCTCGGAAAGCTACAACAAGGCCAGATACCAAATCCAAACCCAACCGATAAACCAAGATGTACTTCTTTGCCAAGCATCACCCCCAAGGTCCAAAACACATCCAATGATCATTTAAGGAAGGATTACTCTCACAAACAAAACTTACACCACTTTCCTAAAACAATCAAGCACATTCAGGCTTTATTCCAAATAAAAACTCCTCAAACACAATCTGAACAAAACTCAATCAATTTACCAAAACAAACAACAACATCAAACAAAGGTATAATTACCCTACTATAAATAAATCATTGGGCACTATCCAATCTCAATGTTTACCCAAGTAGGTATTTAGTTATCTCCATTGATAATACCTACTTCCAAGACAAGACCAAGAAAAAAAATCTGTGTTAGTCATATGAAGATCCACAAATGGGTTCCCCACCATAAAAGACAACTTAAATATTTCCCTGAGATAGAATCAGGACACTAATAGGGGAGGCCTGAAAAGACTCACTAGTACAAGGGGTATACATCAATTAGAAATTTCCAAAATAATATGCATGATACCCATGGTGGGTCTCCCCACCACAAGAACCAACCATCTTAACCGACCGGTGTGGGCTGACACGAAAAGACCCCAGAAATTTATTGATTTGGGAAGGATTCACAATTAGTCCACACAGTTTGGGAAACCATGCACTAACTGTGTAGATCATTCATTCCACATGTATTCTAGGAACATGGTCACTACTAGTCATGTAAAAATCGCGTGCTCATCCTATCTAGAAAAATTTCAATCCATTTTCCAATGACTCAATGTAAACCAAAGGGGGGCGGATATTGGGTAATGATATGGGTATAAGGCCCTCCACCTATTTCCACCGAATGAGAGCAAAAAAAAGAAATATGATGAAACCATAGGTTTAAAATCCTCCTATCTTTCATACCGAGGATAAGACATTGTATAAAGGTTTAAACGACATTGGGGTTTCCCCTGACTACGCGCCAGCTTCTCTCCAGGACCTATGGCTGGAGCTCAAAATATTGAAGCATAATCGGCCTCGAAGTTAGGTTGTAGAAACCCCTATATAGAACATCTTCTTTCGGTGCCACAGAAAGCTACACCACATACCCTGATGGGGTCACCAAGACATAACACACTCCATAACTCACTTTACCGAAACCTGTCATTTCACTGAAACAAGGGATTAGAAGATTCACACACATCACAAATTGTTTATTTGGGTGGAAAAGAACATAAGGGCATGACACATATAAATACCTTCCTCTAAGATAGAGGATTTGATGTTTTTCCCAAGGGATACATACTCCTAACATAACAGATAACCTCAGAGGATTGCACGACCTTCACCTTTACATCAAATTAGAACACAACATCACAATGTGTCACCGAACAAGACCATTGTGATTGATAGAAACAATACATAAAATGAGACCTTATGCCAAGTCCCTAAACAACAGACAAGTCCAAAAAGTGGACACAATAGCCTCTCATGATCAAAATCCCTAAATAGGTGGTTTAACATGAACTCTTACTTCAATGAAACTATGAAGAACCCAGAGGCCCTCTTAGACACCATTGAGACACTCATCCACACTAACAACCCCCATAACACTTCCACCTTCGATGAATCAGGCAACTGAAGAAACTAAGGTCTCTTTCAAACTTCCACAAGCACTATCCCACTACAAGAGGATCAAAAAATCAACGAAATGAATGGGTGTAGATTCAATCAACAAAGTCGATAAAATATTCCTTATATTGATTAGCTGAAGGATTTTACAATCGTTAAACAATAAGGGTTACACTTCAGTTGTGCATTAACCCTTAATGAGGGCGTACCTTATCTAATGAGAGAACCCAAGGACCCAAACCCGCTGGTCCATTGGTCAAAACATGCCTCAAACCAGATCCAAAAACATGAAGGGAACCACTGTAAAGGTGTCCCGAAACATATCTCATAAGAGAATATTAACCAATCATTCTACCCAACTTGTCGTCCAAACTCAAACCCAAAATACGGTTCAAACAAGAGGGGACCACAGATTCAAAACATCCCACAACATCAACATTTCCAAAAACACATAATATACACTATCCCAAACAATTAAACAAGAAATCATGTTTTTCTTTTAAAAACATCTCTTTGAAAACAAACGGTTCAGTGGTTAGATTATTCCCCAATGGTACCCCATGGGCATCACACATGCATGTTTCTGTGCCACACCAAGCACCCTCCTCATATCCATCCTGGAACTCATCCAGTCATGACATAAACCATCCATCATCCCATATAACCCCATGAATGTGGTCTCTCATGAAAATACCAGAGGGTAAAATAAAAATTCATTCCACATTTCAAAACCAAAATGGTTAACAAACACATCTTTTTTCTCAAAACTGCTAACCACAATATTCAAATACCAATTCACATCTTACAAAACTTTTTTCAAATACACAAACATTTAGAAAAGAACTCACTTTCATGTTATTCACATAAATTTCAAAACATCTCATCCCATTAAAACACCATTTGATTGTTTAGAAAACACTATTCGAAACACTTTTTCAAAACCACGTTCAATATAGTTCCTGATTTCAAAAGAGGTATAAGCCCACCATTTTTCATTTCAAAATAATTTTGAAAATTCAGTTCCAAAATTTTATAAATCAAACCATTCCCCCTTTATTTGAAAATCATTTCACAAAAACTTTTCGCTTCTTCAAAACAAGTCACTTTAAAACCAAAGTTCAAAGATTTCAAAACTAAAGAATACAAGACAATGCGATAGGAAACTAGTTTTAGTTGGTGACTTGGACATATGGTTGGCAGCCATATTCCAATCACTTCACAATCACAGAGAGTGTTCTAGGTAAATATCCCTGGCTCCACTTGTCTTCTCAGACCCTGAGACCTCACCAAGACCAGTAACCCAACTCTCTTTTCATTTTCCATAATCATCATCAATCCATGAAATCCAGAGGACTCATATAAATCCCGATATCCCCTGGCCACTTGAATCCCATCATGAGGTGTGGTGATTAGTCAAATTACTCATAACTATAATTACAAGTCTCGACAATCCTAACACTAGACTCTCCTGACTGTGACTCAAATAACGTCACCCAAAGAGAGTGAACCTCCTCTAATACCATTTTTTCCCAAACTGAATCTGGTCTCTATCAAAACAAGCACCCGACCTGGCCTATGACAAGGCCTGAAGGGCATTCCCAATCCCCACGGGCAGGCACAAGTTCCCAAGTATTAGAAAATGAGGTTTGGGAATGATTTACCAGAGCTTATATACATTAAACAACAAACAAACTCAATAAAAAGAATCTAGATATTTCAACCAAAACCATCTTTTACAAAATTCAGAACTAAATTACATGTTTTAAAACAACTCATCAAGACTATAAAAAAGGTACAAAATCAAAATGGAATAACCCAAGAACCCTCATGTCAAGGGGAGCCACCCTCAAGCCATCTCCACAAGACTTCACCACCAAGGACCTTCTAGAAACCCGAACCACTAGAACTAAAAACTGTATCCAAACCTGCAACAACAAAATAACCATGTCTACTTACACCCAAGGGTGTAAGTAGGGTGTGATCTAATTCCCAGTAGGATACCACCACTAATAGATTCCATGTGATAAACATTAAAAGGCAAAAATCTTGCAAGTTTTCATAAACAGAAAATTCTAGTTACAATTTCTAAAAGATTAAAAAATGTAAAACAGTTTTCAAGTGGGTTATCATTAAGAATCAACAATTTTAAAAAAAAATGTCAACACTACTGAATTTTCCAGTCAACCATTCTGTATGCTGACAGTAATCACAAAGTAACTAATGAGAAAAAGAAATAGGAAATAACTCCTAGGTACTAGCTCATTGTGGGTCCCAGGTACCTCGTATCTCAGTGAGAGTAACCATCACAATATTCGTACATGTTCACGAGCGACTAGTAGGGAACATACCCATAACCTAGTGGTCCCCAATCATAATCATCATAGTTTAGTTACAGTTGTAAGAATCAATCTTGCTATGTGAAACTGAGGTGAGACACCACGGATTCACTAGCATACTAGTACACGTCCACCCACCTAGATACTCGGGATTTCCCCTTGTGCTCAAACAAGTTCAATAAGTCAATATATATAATTTTCCCATGAAAATATAATTTTCACATCACAAGTTCACCAAAAATCCCACATGTATTCCACACAAGTCTAAAAATCCACTTTTTCATTGAAATGCATTTTGAAATCATACTCACACAAAAAATAGCCCACAACACATTTTCCACATCTTTCACAATTAAACAAATCCATTAAAATTTTTATAAAATCTTTCCCAAGATGATAAACATCGCATAACAGCCCAATCACATATTACATTACACCCTTTTCATAAAAATGTCCATTTTTCACATCACACTCATGGAAAAGAGCCCGAAAACACGTTTCTCACCTGTATCCCAATTTCATAAATCACCTCGACAAATTACAAAACATTACCAAAATGTTATACTACATAAATGCCCAAATTATGTTAAACAAACTCATTTTAGGAACATACTATCAGCAAATAAGTACATAAGAAACTGTTTCACACTTTCTGTAACTCATTAAATCATTTACAATTTTCATAAAACCAACCCAAGAGGTGCAACTATGGTTTGCAAACAAAACCCATTTCAAAACCATAACTCAAGACGGAAACAATTAAACTAACAATAAAAAGAAGAATTGGTATCCCTAAAAAACATTTATTAATTCACCCCCATGTTTTATACAAATACCTCAAACAATTCCCCAAAATGTACACTTGAAAAACACATGTTTTCACAAATCATGTTCAAGAAGTACAACATGGTTTCACACATTAAAACCCTTCAAAAACCCCATTAAATGACCCACATGAAATAAGTAAATAATAATACATAATTTTAAGACCCTTTCACCACTAATAAATCACTTTAATATGTTATAAAATACACCGAAGCATTTCCCCAAGAGCCACGCATGAAAAGCACCCAATTCCAAGAAAAAATGAAACTACAAAATTAAACACTTAACCAAATCCATCAAAAAATAGTTTTCACACCACACAAAATAGATTTGAAACATACTAAATTAATAAACCAAAAAATCCAACTCATCATAAAATGGTTATTCAGGTAATTACCTACCATTTATGTCAAAACACACAAAACATGGTGTGAAACATAAACTGCACCACCGCCGCACCTCAAGGAAGTGAAATCCAACCGAAAACCAGAAGATTTCACACAAAAGACAAGATATCAAACCCTAGGATTGAACCCTAACTTCTTTACATTAGGAACCTTATAAATAAGGTATGAAACCCTAATCACATTTAATGTAACCCTAAGCAAATTGAAAGAAGAATGAAGAAGACCAACTTACTTGAGGGATCTTGTAGAAATCACCTCACATACAACAATATCTGAATTTGAAAATAGTCAAAAATTCAGGGGGTGTTCGAAAAAGATTTAGGAGTTTGTTTAGGAAATGAAATTGAAGGATAAGAGTAATAATTGAGAGAGTTAAGAAGGGATGAAGTTACCTCTTCAATTCTGACCGATTTGAGACACCCTATGAAGTTCTGCCATAATTCGCGATTTTAAAGAGGTTCATGGAAGGGGAATAGGAAATGGGAGTGCTCCTGGGATTATTAGGGTCTAAAGGGATGTGTAATCACTGAAAAAATCATTATAATTAATAATATATTAAAAAATTAAAAAAACAATTTAAAACCGGAATATGGGCTTTCGGGTCGGCCCAATTCGTAAATAAAAACCAAAATACCCCATTGTTATGGATTCCTAAGGGGTCCAAAAAACAATGGAGGTGTTAATATGTTAGGGGAGACCATTTATGAATTGGAATTGGTTAAAAATATTAAAAAAATGAAAATTTTATAAAAGAAACAATATTTATTTTTGAATCTGGAATTGGGCTCACGGTTTGGCCCAATTCACGAAAACTCACCCATTACACCATAAAATCTTGAGAAACCCCAAAAACAAAGAATAAATATAAATTAAATTAAATTAAACATTAAAATAAGTCATTTATGTTAAACATAATAAATATAATATAAGTTTAACCTAATAAATGAAAATTGATTAATGAAATCCCTTACCACATGGTAATCAATAAAATCATATATCCCAAGAATGAATAACATTTAATTGAAATTTAAATAAAAAGAAAATAAATAAATAAATTATATAATAAAAAAATTGTTAGTTTATACACCAAATTCAAGAAATATGTTATGAATAAGGAACATATCTCATAGAAGTAAAATTGAGATGAGAACTCACACTTCCCTTTAGTGATGCATTCGGTAGCCTCATTTATAACTGTTCAAATAATTTTATTAATTTATTCAAAAACCATATTAATATTTATAATATATTATATTATTCTTTTATAATATCTTATCACCCATTCATTATAATATTTTATCATTTTCACTATTTTAGTGGTTAATTGCCTTCTTTCTCATATTTTGTCCTGAATGTACCGATTTTTTTGGTATTGGATATAGATACACACATTATAGAATTACATATATGTTATAAGTATCAAAAATAATAAAGTAATATAGCTTTATATCCATTCTTAAATGTTCAGCATTTGAAATTAATTCTATTTCATCATGAAGATGGTAGACCGTACGTACACACGAGCGATGACATCATTCCACTAATGGGTAAAATGGTAAAGAAGAAGATGATTTTTCAATTATAAATAATAAAATTCATGTTATAATTATCATATATATCCATTATATCCATAATTATAACCATACTATCAATTTTGTGAGAAAACAAATTACACAACTACGTGGAGATGGTAATCCGTATACATGCATGCATGGTACATTAGTTTTTAGGATGGATAAAAAGTTTAATATAAATGATTCAAAAACATAATAACATCTAATTTTATATATGATACTAGTTTTATTAAATTATTATTGAAAATACACATTAATAATATGCATAGGAAGAAACAAACATGAAAGAGTCGATACAGATTATTACCTCTTGTTCGGCATAATTCCTTTAGTATCATTTTAAGGGATCTAGGGATGCTATTTTGGAAGGACCAAAACCAATATAACATAAATAAGGATGTTTATAATATAAATTGTCAGGTTTTTTTTGAGATATGTGGCTCAATGTTGTGTAAATAACTAATGTAAGGAGTTCCTTTTAATAGTTGAGGTGAGGGGCACTTTTCGAAACTCAAAATTTTAAATTAATATAAAATAATTTTTTTTAAAAAAATGGCACCTAAATGATTTATTTATATTATAATATGAGTATGGGTATATATAATCTCATAAAATAATTCTTTTTCATGATTATGTCACATTATTACCCTTATCTTTTGTTTTTAACCTTTATTCAATCCCTTTAACTCTTACAATGAAAACATGGGTTTATACAATTTGAGGGTTAATACAATTAATATAAAATAGAAAAAGACCCATAAATGAATAAATTATGAAATATATAACCATATTATATTAATTTAGAATATTTTTTAAAAAATATATATATATTTTAATAAAATATTTTTTATTTTAAAACATCATTAATGTTAATTTTGACACTATTCATTGCTTTGAATATTACAAATATCAATCAAACAATATATCTTTAAAAAATAATTTAGTATATACCTAACATGTCAATTTATTCTAAATATCTATGGATGACATTAAATATCTCAAATTGTATTTATTTTTATATTTTTAGTATCATTTAATTGATATTTCCATTAAAAATATAATTACTATATCAGTGTTGTGAAAGATTTTAAGGTAATTAATTATTCACAAAAAACTAAAAAGAAATTAATATGGTGAAGATAATTCATTTATATTTGAAAATTCTATTTGTAGTCAAGGATACCTTCTGTATATCACCATATTAAAAATTTTATACAAATTAAAAACACTATTTTTTTCATGTTATAATTTTCATAAAACAAAATACTATACATGGAATAAAGTCATCCAAGCGGTTCCAATAGGTCATCAATTTATCCCCATGTTGATATTTGTAGACAATAACTCATATAATAATATTAGTGCAAGTTTTGGGGTAATTTTATAATCATTATCGTAAATATCTTTACACTTAATTACTCATTTTCCCTTAACCGTGGTAACAATAGTTACTAAAGTTACAATTTAGAATGGAAAAAAATAAAAGAGATCTATTTAAAAAACTTACTTCTTAATGAAAAATATTATATCCATTTTTTAAAATAATTATAGAATGGTGGCTAAAATTAAGGTGAAATATTCCCATATACGGGGTGGGAAACATGTTTTTAAAGTGAAATTGCCCAAAAGATTGAAATTTTTTCATTAAAAAATTAATTTTTAAAATGAGTAAAATTTGAAAATTTATATTAATAGACTTATAATTTATCTATTGTTTCTTTAAAACCAATTTAAATTATAAATTTAAATGTTGAATTATTTTGATAAAAATCCAGTTTTCAATTAAAATGCATCATATTTCATTATTCGCTGGAAAATAAATATTAAAAAGTAATACTAAAAATTAACCCCAAGATAATTTTTAAATTATGATATAGAAAATAAAGTTTAATTTTTAGGATATATATTATAAAATTTCTAAAATGTTACATTAAAAAAGTATGCTACCAAAAGGTGAGAAAACTACCTTTAGAAAAATATAGCTTTTTATGCATAAAATTGGATTTATTCCTATAATATGAATATAAAATATATTAGATAAATGTAAAAAAATTGATTGAATATATAATATAAAAATTTCATAATGTGGTTAATACTATTCATTCCCAAAAAATTAACATCTAGTTTATAATTGTCGTGTTAAAATAATACTATGACTAGTATATCACATTTTGTTTAATCTTGGTGTTTCATGCAACGTAATATATCGAAGAAATTATGTTTATTTAAATGTATACACAACATAAAATCCTGGGGGTTTACATTCTCCCAACCATCAACAAATTGTGTCCTTTCACTACGAAATTTCATTTTTCAAATAAAGGTTTGATATTTGAATTATATTTTTTGGAAACCCACATTTTAAATATATTAAATAAAACATCATACAGATAAGATGAAATGGAAAATGATATTGTTAGAAAAAATAGGCTTTTGAATAGGATAAAAATTATGTGACATGAAACCATGAACAAGGAAGAAAAATGTAACTATTAATTTCTAATGGAGAGTGATAGAAATCTTGCTCAAGAGAAATTTAAATATCACAAAACCATAAATTTGTGATGGGTTAGAAGACCAATTATTTCTCAAAAAATTAAATTAAACATATAACGTTTTTGTTCTAAAATAATTTTCCTAGATTTTTTGAATTCTTTTACTATCCAGATATTCACTTGAGAAAATAAACACACTAGGTTTCATTCCATGTCATAAGCATAATCTCATCCATTTGTTATGCCTTGAACTATTTCTACATAATATCTTAGTACACGTTGAATCATATGGTGAAGATAAATATTAATCTCTAGAAATTCATTTAATGTTCATCTTTAACCATTTCATAAATTATTAACCTTATTAACCTTCAAAATATTATGGTATAAAACATTAGATTAATTTAAAAAGTATTTTCTTTATCCATACCAATCATATATTTATGAAAAAATCATTATATAAAAATTAGGACCAAATTAATGGTTATATTTCCATCAACCATGTGTTTTAGAAAATTTTAAACTTTCCACTGAATCACTTTTCTTTGTTCCATTCAATAAATGATATGAAATTCTTAATTAAAAATTATTTTTGTTCAATCGTTTTTAATTTCATAATTCTTATGATGATAATGTCATCAATAAAATTCATTTAAAACATATTTAATGGATCTAAAAACAAAATAATATTAATCACTAATCTTTGGTTATACTAATATAATAATCTTGGCCTTGATCCCTTAGATTCTTTGGAGTTATATTCCCTTGATTCTGGTGGAATTTATTTTTGTTGTGCCCCTTTTCACTACAGTTGAAACAATGATTAACAACATTTTCTTTCTCCCCTTATCATTATTTTTCTTGGTGAAAATTTTCTCTACACTTATAAAAATATCCCAATCATTTCAAGCATTGCCTAGGGTGATTCTTCCCAATGTTAGCACATGTAGAAAATCCATCTTTTCCTGTTTCTATTTATCTGGGATTTTCTTTTCCACCCACTTTTTCTCTTACTTCCCATTGAATACATAAGACATGGTGAACTCTTTCTATGTATTGGTAGTACATAAAACTATTTCATCACATGAAGAAAATTTTTGAGTGACCAACACCCTTCAGATATATAACTTAATCTTTTAAATAAATTATCAATATTGATTTCCATGTTTCATATGCAATTCGTAGAATACATTGGTAAACCTATAAAGGTATTTTCATACTCCAAAACACATTATTCATCCTATTCATTTAAACTAATGGAATTTATCTTCTTCTTAGTAAAATTATCATGAGGGAAATATTTTTTCCATCAATATATCCTTAAAATCTTTCAATTCCATGCGTTCTATTTCTTCTTTAACCCTATAATGTCAGATCAATGACAAACACTGATTAGTATCTTCAATGAGACAATATGTTTTAAGTGTGGTCTTTTATTTTTATTCCCAACCTAATACCATAAATATTTTCTCCGAATACTTAATCAATTTCTCAACTACCATTGGATTAGTATTCCCCAGAAATAATGAGGGCCTTTATTATATAATTTGATACATTATTAAAGACTCTCAATTTGGAATAGGTTTTTCATTCCAAGAATGGTTATTTTCCTTAAACTGATTAAGCTACCCTAATATGAACATAACATGCATAGATTCAATACAAGTTGTATTAGCTTTCTCTATAGGGAAATTTCTAAATTGGTCACAAGTATTGATACCCTTCTTCATTCCATGTAACATTTCTAAATAATGGAATATTATATATTATATCATGAAATTATAAATGATTGGTAATTATAAATCCATTTCTCTAATCAATGTTTTCCTAATTCTAATTCCCATGATTTCTACTAAACTATCATTGATATAAACTATATTGACTCAGACCCCAATATCTCGGTACTGGTGCCTTACTTTATTACATTGGGATTGATACATGATTCAAATCCCAAATGATCAATCATTTTAGAAGTTTTGGGAACATTATTACATACATGATTCCCATTTAACATTGGGAAAATAAAATAAAAAATAATACACAACAATAGCTAATAAAATACATCCTTGAAAACTCAGTCAATGATCTCCTATTCATAACCTGGGGAAAGGAAAAAAAATAATAGTGAGATCAAATTCTCTGTAAGGGTCATGTACATAAAAAGTTATCATGAATCAACAAAAATAATCAACATGGAATGGAAAATAAATGAAAATGTTTTCCAATAATCAATATCGTGAGCATAATATGGAAATAATTAAAGATGATCAAATAATTCCATATAAATAATACCATGAGCTTGGAATTTGACCATGGATATGATAAATAAATGGTTAATCACATGGAATTAAAATAAAAATGGAATTAATAATGTCTAATATTTGAACTATCTAGATATATCCTCTATATAGTTAGTGTCATCATCTATGGTCAAGATAGTTTATGTCTGTGGGTAGAAACTGCTCTGATTTGGCCAGCTTATTCAGTTCATGATACTGTCAATTCATAAAGGGGCTTTCATTAACCAATCCCTAACATATGTATTTTATGATCAAATAATTCATCATATATCAAATACTCAATTTAATTCATAATTTGTTTTATTATCATCAATATCTCTTTTGATTAAATGATATATATTTAACATGATTTCCGAAGTTATTCAAATAAAGAGATCATCATACGTAAAAATGGTATATATCTTAGGAAGTAAACATATAAATTGAAAAATAATATGTATATTTTATATAAATGTAATTTTCAATGAATGATGATCATTAATAACTCAAACTGGAAAAAATAAACCATAGAAAATAAATTAAGTGCATGTTATTAAAATATTCCTTAGTGTAGTGAAATTCAGATGAAGTCCTTTGAAAATATCATACCATTAATCAAATTAATCAATTATTTGTATCTTATAAAAAATAAAAAAAATTATAAATTCAATATAATATAATCACAAGTAATTTCACACACAACCTTACTATTATATAATCATTGGAATAGATGTTTAACCAAATAAATGAAAACCGAGTTAATAAATCCCTTACCACTTTTTAATCAGTCAAATCATATGCCCCATTAAAGAATAAAATTTATGAAAACATTATTTACCCTAAAGGTAAAAATATTCATGATAAAATATAACAAATGGTATTGTATAAACAACACACAGAAAATAAGTGGTGAATATGGGGCATGTATCATAGAAGTAAAAGTGAGACGAGAAACCCATACCTCAGGCTTATCTTAACTGATGTGTAGTTTAACCTAATTTATAATGGTTTAAATAATGTTATTAATTTATTTTAAAGCAATATTCATATTTATAATATCTTATAAGATCCTTTTATAACATCTTATCCCCCATTCATTAATATCATATCAATATTTTCATTGTTTTGAGTAATAATTGCCTTGTTTTCTCATATTTTTTCATCAATGTCCTGATCATTTTGTATTGGATATATATCCAAAATTTAATGAATTATATTATTGTTATAAATATCATACTCAAACATTTAATACAATTTTATAATAATTCCTGAATTTTGAACATGGGAAATTAACCACATCGCTTCGTGGAGATGGTAAGCAAAACGTATGCATGAGAAACAACATCATTCCATTAATGGGTGAAAAGGTAAAGAAGTGGGTAATATATTAAATATATATAATAAATATCATTTTATAAGTACCATATATATATATATATAATATCCATCATTATAGCCATCCAGGTAATGTAGTGATGAAGAACAAATTACGCCACTCTGTGGAGACCGTAACCCATACCTGCGCAGGCAAGATGCTTTTTTTATGATGGATAAAAGCTAGAATATAGTTATTTAATAATAATAATAAAATATAGTTATATTAATATTAATCATTATTTATGAATTTAGTATAGAAACAACACATGAATATGATGTGGAATAAGAAACAAACATGAAAGAGTCTATATAGACGACTACCTCTGGAAGACGTCCATTAATCTCCTCTTAAGGGTTCTAGGGTTTATATTTTTGAAGAATTAGAACCTATAGAAATTATAAAGGATTATATAAGAGAAATTTTCTATTTTTGGTAAATATATATGGTTTAAATTGGTATAAATAAGTGAAAGAAGGAGTTCCCTTTAATAATTGAGGTGGGGGCACTTTTGGAAACTATCAAAATAATAAAGTAATATAAATTAATGATCAATTACAAATTGTTCTAAAAAGAGTTATGCTGAATATAATATTATTTTGTTTTCTAAATAATCTCATTAAATAATTTTTATTCATGTATAGGTCACATTCATACACTTATCTTTTGGTTTTAACCCTTATTTAATCTCTTTAACTCTTACCGTGACAATATGGGGTTTTTACACTTTCATGGTTAATATAAGGAATATAAAATGCCCAAAGATTAAAAAATAGATGATTTATGAAATTTTTAACATTAACCCAATCATTTTATAAATTTCTTATAATTTTATAAATTTTATATTGTTTAATAGAAAATTATTTATTTTAAAATTTCATTAATTTCAATTTTTCACAATTCTTTGCCTTGACTGTTAAAAAAGTTACTCAAACAAGATATCTTCAAAATAACTATTTTAATACATATCTAAAATATCAAGTTTGTATATAAAATTCCTGGATGACATTAATTATCTTAAAATTTATTTATTTTAATATTTCTAATATCATTTATTTGGTATTTCCATTAACAAAATTATTACTACATCACCATTGAGAAAACATTTAAGCAAATTATTTGTTCACTATAAAATAAAAAATATACCATTATGAAGATAAATAATTTATATTTAAAAAAATTGTTTATGAGAAAAGATACCTTCTAGATAACACTATATTATAAATTATATACTTATTAAAAGCATTTGTGTGAAACATTTGAATTTTATTTAAAAAATCTATAAGGCAATTAATGTCATCCAATTGGCTCCAATACGTGACAAATTCAGAACAAGGATGATTTTGGTCAACACACACTCATCCAATGAAATTAGTAAAAGAGTTTGGGTAATTTTCTAATCCTTGTCATACTTTTTTTTCCATAAATTACTCAATTTACCATTAAAACATGAAACAAAAATTACTAAAGTGACGATTAATATTAAAAAATAAAATCTATCTATTTAATTAATTTTTAAATCCTAAATAAAAATATCAAATCCATTTTTCAAATAAAAATCCCATTAGTGGATAATATTAATTTAAAATTAATCCTGTAGATAGGGTGAAAAGCGGCTTTTTAAAGAGAAAATGTTCAAAAGGTTGAAATGTTTGTATATCCAAATATAGTATGGAAATGTTCCCTAATACATAAATTAGATTAATAAATTTATAATTGATCTAATTTCACTTTAAAAAATTTAAATATAATTTTACATTATAATGTTTTTATATGAAATGTCAGTTTTTAATTAAAATGAATTATTTTTCACTATTCAATGGAATATAAAAATTTTCTTTAAATACCAAAATATTAGGATAATCTAATTTTGAAAATATTATTTTTAAAATTAACTTTTTTTTCATAAATAATTAATAAATATGTCATAATTATGTTTCAAAACTAGTGCACCATTAAATGGTGACAAGATTTCTTTAGAAAATGATATATTTTTACGCATAAAATTTGATTTATTCTTGTATTATGGCTATAAAATCTATTGGATGAAGTTAACAAAAATTATTGTATACATAATATAAAAACTTTCTAATGTGTTTAATACTATTCATTCCTTCTAATTTAATGACTAGTGTATAATGGCCATGTTAAAAATAATTATATTACTAACATATTGTGTTTCTTTTAATATTGGAGTTTCATAAAATGTAATTTATTTATGAAATTAAATGTATTTATAGAGTTAAATACAATATAATCTAGTGGTTTTACAATTCATGATGCTCCAAACATACACTACTTCCTGCAAACATTTACCATCATGGTTTTCACTAATAAATCCAAGTTTGTGGTGCTGACATAGATTAATAATAATCATATAGTTTAAGGGACCTTAAAAACTCTCGTAGATTTGAATTTATGATGACACGTAATCTTATAGAATTTTTACATGTGGATATTTTTTATAAAATGTCAACATAGAGGTTAACAAGTGTGAAATTCGTAAGATGAAATACCATCTGATTTAGAGTACTCACACCTGATCGTCAACAGTCTATTTTTCCAATCATAGTATGTTATCCTTCCATATAACTATGTTTAAGAATTTCATAATTGACTTTCCATGTAGTCATCAGAGTTGAGACCTACTACGAATTTATCAATAAGAAAAATACTTTAGGACATTATTGCATTAAATTTAGGAAGAATAATGAAAAATATGTTATAATATGTTTTATTAATATTCATATATTCTAATATACATGTAATAGAAATTGAAAAAAATTGGTTCTAAGACAAAAACTAAAATAAGTTTCACACTTGTGTCATCAACAAATATGTTTCATATGTCTTTCTATGTCTATTTCAAATAAACTATTTATTACACCATAACCCTGTATATTAATGCCAAAGTTCAATTTCAATCCAAGTGTTAAGATATAAAATTTTATAAATATCACAGGGGAAAATCCTTCCACAACTTATTGATTTATAACAAGTCATTTTGATGCACCCAATGTAACCCACTTTTCCATGTTCTCTTTTTATCGTGGATTATGAAAATAAATCTAACTGTACAAGTCGTGACATATATTAATATAAATATTAAAATCTGAGGTCTATTACACATGCCAAAATAAAGGAATATCTGATGGAACATATGCATGTGGAATTCTTATTAGGGAGTTAGATCTAACAGTCTCTCATATTAGAGATTACCAAGTGAAAATTTGTTGAGAAGAAGTCTCAAATACTTATGAGTACTCACACATAACAGTAATATCTCAAGGTTCACATCGTAGTGTATAATTTTATGACCTATTTATATCCAACAGATACCCTATGACATTATCACATTAATTTTATATAGAAGAATAGTCAATTTGTTATGAGTTATTTAATAATATTCAGACTCATTAATACACAACCAAAATAAAAGAAATATTTGTTAATTCTAGGGAACCGACTCCAACATAAATAGGATGTGAAGATCCACATCATCTTCATTCCTTCCCTTATTATATTCTTCTTTGAATTTCCAGGTGCTTAGTTCTGTGGTGTTCTCCATATATGTTTTCACCTCTTTAAAAATTACCAAATTATCAATTGATTCTAATTATTAATATTCATCAATATCCAAGTCATGAAAAAGTGAAAATTAATCTTCAATTAAAATAATGGAATAATTATTTTTCAGTTTTTTTAGTATAGTTTAAATAAAATTAATTCATAGTATCATTATTTACCTCAATTAAATGAACTCAAATTATTTCCACAAAATGTAAAATCTATAGGGAAACTCTTCTGATGGGTATAGGAAATTATCCTTCCAAATATTCATCATGACTCACCAGATTCAGTGGGGGTATACTCATCACTATCCTAATTTAGGTAAGGAAACCAAACATCTGGTTATGCACCTTCAACACCAAATATATTAGTATGGATTTCAGTTTGAGAAAAAAAATCAAAAAATAATAATTCTGAATTGGCTCACCATCATATAAATTGTTAATTTAATGCTCTAATTCTTCATGAACTAGTAAATATAACACTTTTAAAATCCCTATAAATAGGCTTTATCAGTTCTAAAAAATATAAATTCATCTAAGCACTATGAAAAGACAGTCTTTATCCACACTAAAAAAAAGATCTAATAAAGGGTATTCATATTTTTATGTATTCTTATGTCACATCGTTATGCTACTGAAATTTCATCATGTTTTTCCATGAAAAAATCATAGTGTAGTGAATACCATGCCCATTTCTCTATCAAGGGTATTCACATTTATGCTCATTTACTTACTGATGAAATATTTTCATGTATTAATTCCACATTACTTTTTTGTGGAATAAATTATGATATTTAATGAATCCATGTTGTATGATCTTGTGGAAATGTTATGCATGAAATGAAATGATTAAGAAGGGTGCACCCTGATAGCACTCCAATGCATTGGGTAAACATTAGAATCATGATACATCATGTGAAATGAGGTTTTACACATGCCAATTCAAGTTCAATGAGGTCTTACACATGCTCCATGTGCAATGAGCCTTAGCTCTACTAATACCATATTAAGTGTTGTTGCTACATTTCCTTGTTATGATAATCATGAAATATATTTCCTTTATGTTCATTTTTCTTTTATGCTCCATTGATATGGATGTTGACAAAAGTTTTCTACAATCATCCTGTTATACATTGTTTACTCCCTTTCGAGGATTTATAGATCACCATTTTCTTATGAATTTCCTCTGGTAATCCCATGCAATGCTAAGTTTGAGGGAATGAAGTTGTCATGTAAATTAATTTTTCAATAAAGTTGTTTTCTTTCATGTTTTATGTTGTTATGTTGTGTTCCTATGACCAAAGACACTAGAAATATCTATATTCTATGTTTTATCAGGTGATTATTTTATGTAATAAATCATGTTCAGTGTGTAATAAAAAATAGGGTTGTTATAGTTTGTATCAGAGTATAGGTTTAGTTATTTTTTGGGATTTGTGTTAGAAAACCCTACTAAAAGCCTTAGGGATAAGACTATGTATAAAAAAACATACCTAAAGTTTAGCAAGTATTGAGTAATTGGTTTATCATGAAAATACATCTCTGTCTGGATATGAGATTGTAGAGGCGGCTCTGACAAAGATGTACGTAGGAGTGAAAAATATGACAAGGAATTTTGGGCTTGACCTAGGTTATCCTGGTACATGACGACGACCTTGATGCACTATTGGTTACAACACTCCCATGGGATATGCTTTGTTAAATTTATAATCTTAGTGTGAACCATTATTATGGGAATTAAAAAAAGAAAATTCCCCTATGAATATATATTGGGAAGTAAATCAAGGATAACATAGATCGAAGCCT
Source organism: Viscum album (assembly GCA_963277665.1). NCBI lineage: Eukaryota > Viridiplantae > Streptophyta > Magnoliopsida > Santalales > Viscaceae > Viscum > Viscum album. The sequence goes on along the minus strand of OY728120.1, from coordinate 1,057,238,138 downwards.
ATAGATTCATAAGTTAAGTAAATAAAAGTTATTAATAAGTCATTTTTTTTTGTCCACGGATTACCCTTTATGTGTTTCCACAAACATTCCTTTTATTCTAGCCAGTAGATGGTAATAGGAGGACTCAGGCTAAAAACTGATGTGAATATCAATGTGATGACTATTATAATGAGATTCCCAATCCAATGGGAGTGGGAATCGTTAATTTTGTCACGATACTATCTCAGCTAAATCAGTCTTTAAATTGAAACATGGTTCAAGAGGAAAATTCAACACCCCTAAGAAAGAACATATCGCTATCGAGAGCTTCATGAGACAAAGGCCACACACTTTTAATGGATCATTTGATCCCTCAATTTCCGAACAATGGATCAAATCCATTATAAAATATTCTCCATCCTTCAATGTTCCAAACACGAGAAATCTCTTCTGGCTACTTATCATATGGAGGGTGAATCTCATCAATTGTGGATATTGATAAAAAATACGAAGCCTGAGGAGGAGATCGAGGTGTTAGAATGGAAGGCTTTCTGGAAGATGTTTTTTGATAATTATTTTCCATGCACCCTTCGACTTATGTTTGAAAGGGACTTCATTTAACTCAAAAAAAATGATGTTGAATCCTTCAGAGTGTATAAGGGAAATTTCCCAAGTCTTTCATGAAATGCATCTGGCTTTGTCATTAACCCCAAATGCAAGGTTAAATGTTTGTTTGGTGGGCTAAGACCTAGCCTAAAGAAAGCTATGTCAATCCATGACTTCGATAGCTATATGTAAATTGTCTGATGTGCCCTCAAGGTCAAAATAGAGATCAATGAATATCAGTGGTATCATGGGGATAAGAAGCATAAGGTGGACTTCAATTTTGGAAGTCTGATGGATAAATCCAGTGATGCTAAGAAAATATAGCTCCCCACTTTCCAATGGTGTGGGAAGAAGCACTATGAAAATTACCTAAAGGGTATGAAGAAATGCTTTAGGTGTGGAAGAGAATGGCACCTAGTAATTAACTGCAAGCAAGAAAAACCTATAGCTACGACAAAGGAGTGTAACGCTCTATTTGAACTTCAAAGTGTTATCTATTTCATCTACTGCAAAGAACAAGGGCCCCATGAAAATCAGATCCGTATGCCAAGGATTTTCTGAGGCAACCAACGACCTCCAAAGTAGGATGGGTGAGCTTTATTTATCACTACCACCGAAGTGAACCCCAAAAATAAAGTGGTGACAAGTATACTAGTTATTCATTCATGAATAGTGAATGTAATTTTTGATTCTGGTTCTACTTGTTGTTTTTTATCCCAAAAGATTAGTATAAAAATCCCAATACCTCCACAAATCATCGAATTAAAGACATTGGTTATTACATAAAATGGGGAAATCATTGCATCCCTTGAATATATCTCCTCCCATGTCATAATAGGAAGATTGAGCTTCCCAGAGAATCTCATCATATTCCCTCAGGTGTAATTTTATCAATTTTTTACATGTATTGTCTTTCCATATATAGAGCCTACATAAATTTCCATGAGAGGGACATCACTCTCCATATGGAGAATCAACCCACAATTTTATACTAGTGTAAGTAGGAAGATGAATCTTCTTTAGTACTATCATCTCAAGCATGGATATTACAACCCTATGAGAACATGTATCGAGTTAAAATGATTGAGATCAAGGGAGAAAAAATCCTTGAAGACATGATTATTGTGAGGGAATTCATTGAAGTGTTTCTAGAGGAATTTCCTGGTCTTCCTCTGAAAAGAGATGATGAATTCTCAATTGACCTTATACCCAGGGAATTTCCAATATCCACGACACCATATATAATGGCTGTTGTGGAGGTTGAGGAGCTAATGAATAAACTACATGAGAATCTAGATAAAGGGTTTATATGACCAAGTGCTTCACCATGGGGTGCACCATTCCTCTTCCTCAAAAATAATGATAGGTCAATACGCCTTTTCATTTATTATCGCGAGCTCAACAAAATCATGATAAAGGATAAGTATACTCTCCCATGAATTAATGACTTCTTCGACCAGCTACATGGAGCACAATACTTCTCCATAGTGTATTTGTGGTCAGTATGTTATCAAGTAAGGGTGACGAAGGAAGATATATCCAATACATATTTTCATACATGATACAGGCACTATGAATTCCGAGTAATTCCGTTTCGACACACTAATGCTCCAGAAATCTTCATGGACATGATGAATAGTGTCCTTAGAGATTACATTGAAAAAATTTTTTGTTGTCTTTGTACATAATATTTTAATATACTCCAAAACCATGGAGGATCATGAGAAGCATCTAGGAACTGTACTAGAGACCGTGCTAAAGGGGAATCTCTATGAAAAGTACAACACGGGTGAGTTATAGTTGAAGGAGGTCTCATTATTGGTTCATATCATCATAAGAAATGGGATATATATGGATCCCTCAAAGACAAATGCAATAGAGGGATGACCGAGGCCATCATTGGTAATGGATATCTGTAACTTCTTGGGGTTAGCCGGATATTATCACCGATTTGTGAGAAATTTCTCACTATTGTCAAACCCTCTTACTAAGCTAAATCATAAGGGAGCCACGTTTTCATGGAGTGATGAATGTAAAGAGAGCATGAAGGAGTTAAAAAGGAGGCTTATCACTACTCATGTGCTCACATTACCCACAAGTAGAGAAATTTTTGTGGTATTTTGTGATTCTTTGATGAAGGGTCTGGGTTGTGTATTGATGCAGAATGAAAATGTCGTTGCATATGCTTCAAGGAAATTTAATGTTTATGAGAAGAACTATCCAACACATTATCTGGAGTTGGCTACGGTGATCTTCACATAAAAAATTTGTCAGCATTAACTATTTGGGGAGAAGTGTGAAATATATATGGACCATAAAATACTCAAGTATATATTCACATAGAAGGAGTAAAACATTCTTCGATAATGATGGTTAGAGCTGATCAAAGACTATGACTTCTCAATCCATTACCACCCTGGGAAAGAGAACAAGGTGGAAGATTCTATAAGAAGAAAGGACCAATCAATTTAATCATTGATAATAATTGAAAAGGATCCAATCTTATAAGATTTGATGATTATGGACCTGAGAATCATAAAAAAGGGAACATCATCAATCCTTTCATAGATAATTTCTCAATCATTTCTTTTTAAAAGGTTAAAGGATGCTCAAAAGGATGATGCGTGAAATTAGAAGAAGGCGAAAACTCTCAAAAAGGGAATTCCTCAATGTTCAATTTCAATGAAGAAGGAATTGTAAGATTTCAGAAAAGACTATGTGTTCCATCTAGTTCAGATCTGAAGAAGAACTTTTGGATGATGCACATAGATTGAATTTCTCTATTCAACCTAGAAACACAAAGATGTATTTAGATCTTCGAGAGAATTATTGCTGGGATAAAATGAAGAAGGAGATCACTGATTATACATCAAAGTGTCTTGTATGTCAGAAAGTGAAGGCTAAGAGGAAAATCTAAGGGGATAATGAAACCATTACCCATACCAGCATGGAAATGGGAGAAAATTACCATGGTCTTTTTCACTGGACATCCATGTGAATCAAGAGGAAAAAATTCTATATCATTCATTAGGGATCATCTTTGGAATACATCTCAATTTATCGCGATTTGAGAGGACGTCTCATTGGATCAACATACATGGATTTACATTAAAGAAGTGGTAAGGTTTCATGGTGTACCACTATCTATTGTATCCAATAATGATCTGAGATTCACCTCACTGTTCTGAAAAAGTCTCCAACAAGCTCTAAGTATTGAACTGAACATCAGTTCGGCCTATCATCCTCAAACTGATGGGAAATTTGAGCAAACTATTCAAAACTGGGGGATATGTTAAGATCATGTTATATGGACTTGAAATGATCATGGGACCAACATCTTCCACTGGTTGAATTCTCTTATAATAACAGTTTCCACTCTAGAATTGGAATGACACCATATAAAGCTGTTTATGGGAAAAGGTGCATAACAACGACCTGTTGCGATGAAGTCGGTGTGCATATCTGCTAGGACCTGAAATTGTTGAACAAATGGTGGGGATGGTGAAAAAAATTTAGAAGAATATCAAGGCAACCCAGAGTCGACAGAAGAGTTATGGAGTTATCCTTTGAAGAGACCTTGAGTTCAATGTTGGAGACATGGTATTTCTATGAATATCTCCATGGAAGAAATTCATGATGCTTGGAAAGAAATTGAAGTTATGTCCTAGGTTCATCGCCCCTTCACGATTCTTGATCGCGTTGGGGTTGTGGCATATCGACTAGCACTTCCACCTACCAAGACCAAAGTACATGATGTCTTTTATGCATCCCTCTTAATGAAGTACATACCAGACCCTTCACATGTACTCTCATTAGAGGTAGTATAGTTATAGGATGATCTTTCTTACGAGGAGCAGCCAGTGATGATATTGGATCATAGATATAATGTTCTACATAACAAGACTACCCACCTTTTCAAGGTACTATTGTGAAACCATATGTATGATGAGGAAACATGGGAACTAGAGGAGGAAATAAAGGAAAAGTACGAGCACCTATTTATGGGTTAGAATGTAAAAATAAATTTTGAGGTTGAAATTTCATTAGGGGGAAGATTGTAATGACTGAAACATTCATTAATAAAAATACCACTTGATCTAATTAAATGTCTTATTATGGAAGTACTATAGTATGAACTATAGCGGTGGTAGTATTGTAGCAGCCCGGGCACTGTAGCATTACTATTCATTGAGGGGCCCTTTGGGCCAAAAAAATGGGCTTTCAAGACTAGTTTTCAGGCCACATGGCCTTGGGCCTTCAGTCTATGTAATGGGTATCCCAATACCAGTCTAATGAGGTATTTTCTTTAAATAATAAAATGAGGCTTCAGCCCTATCCTTTTAAAAAAATTATTATCGATATATAAAACTTATTCACTTCCTTGGTTTTATGATTTTGGTTTTAAAAATACCGTTAAGCATTGTGATCATTTCTAATATATCTGTTAAATAGTGATCATATGATTAGTATAAATATACGGCTTTAACAAATCCAATTTACTGTGAAAAAGGAAGCGATGCCTCATCTAGTACAATTTCTTCATATGAATCCCATTTGTTAGATCTTATAAAGGAGGTGTCGTCATTGGGCTTCGCTCATGACCAAGCCCAAGCCGAGCTTTAACACGCTAAGTTTGAGCAGAACCACCTATTGAAGAATTGGAAGTTGATAGAGATTACAACCCGAGCGATGTTATCCGAGCCACCCCTAGAATCTCTCACCATCGCACATGTTACCCTTAGGTCTTATGTGGGTGTTATAAGGGGTTATGCAATAAGACAATAGCACAATGATTATGTACATTATTTTTTATATAGATAATATACATTAATTTTATTATTGTTACTTTATAAATTGTTTTTAACAAAAAATATTAATTTTAGTTAATATTAAATTAAGAAATGTATTTTGATGAATTAATGGATTTTTTGAATTAAATAATATTTAAATGAAATGTTATTACGAATTTTTTTTATAAAATATACATTATCATAAAAATTTTATATATACAATTGTAATTTTAATTATGGTTTGAAAGATGTCTTTTTTTCAAAACCCATGAATTTTTGATAAATGTCAGTTTTTTATTTTAAAAGTAAAAATTCACATATTTGGAAAATTATTTAGATAAAATGAATTTTAATTTTCTAATAAAGATGAAGAAATTATCCAATGGTAAATTTTTCCTAATTTTTTTAAACAGTGGAATTTTTGGGTAAAAATTTAATACTGTTTATATATGTAATGTGTTTTATGACATCATATGCAATCAATAGTGATGTAATAAAATACTATAAACATTATGTTTGGCCAATATATGATTTCCCATTAAAATAATGTTATTTTAGGTTTGGTTGATTTATTTTACAATGCTTTAGTGGACCCATCAAGACTTATAAAACATTTTAACCTTTTTAATTGATTTCCTTAAGAGTGTGACTCACATCCAGATTAGCAAACCTAATATTTTAATATGTTCGGCCATTTGGAATATAGAATAATTCCTCCCACTCCCCTTTGGAAAAAACCTTGTTAAAAAACCATGGACTGGTTTGTTGTTTTGATTAGTTTAATGTGTGGTGTCCCAAACCTAAATAATATACAATTCCCTCCCCTTTCCTATATAATACCACCAATGATCCCACTTCATCTTCCCTAATATCATTTGGAGTTCGTCCAAAATCTTTCCTCCTCTCTATAGAATCCTCCCAAGGCACCCCAAACACCCAATAATTCTCTCTGAAGCCTCTCCCAAGCCTTTGGGATCACACCTCCAAGTAAGGGATTCCTTCCTTTCTCATTTTATCCAAGATTCATAATATTGAAATGAAATATTATTTTCAATTATTAATGTCAGGGTATGATTTATCATCTCAAATATAATTTCCACTTTATGTCTGAATGATGAGATACCCCATTTTATCTCATCTTTGTCTTCCATGCATACCCGTTACCATGCCGAAATTCTGTAAGGAATTTCTCTCTTCTCATTTACATTGAAGAAATTTATTTTTATTCTGAATCTAAATTCCATTATATATATTGGGAAATGTATCTATGTGACTACATTACTTTCCATTTCATGTACATATGATGATACACCACTTTCTCTCTCATGAACCATTTTTATGAATTCTAATATCACGTCGTTATACTGCAAAAATTGCACTATAATTTTCCAGGCCAAAATCATAGTGTAGTTAATACTATGCCCATTTCTCTATCAAGGGTATTCACCTTTATGCACAGTTACTTATTGATGCAAGAGTTTCATGTATTATTTCAACATTACTTTATCGTTGAATATATTATGATGTTTATTGATTCCATGTTGTATGATCCTGAGGCACACTTATGCATGAAATGTAATGATAAAGAAGGGGGAACCCTGATATCGCTCGAATGCATTGGGTAAAGATTACTCCCATGATAAATCAAGAGAAATGAGGTTTTAATCATGATAATTTATGTTCAATGGGGGTTCACTCATGGTTAATGTGCAACAATCCTTGGCTAAAAATAATACCATGTTATGTGTTGTTTCCATGTTTCCATGTTATGATAATCATGATATATCATGCCTTTATGTTCATGTTTCTTTTAAGCTCAATTGAAATGCCTATTTCCTAACATGTATTGTAATATTCTAGTTATTCCTTGTTTAAATCCTTATTGGGATTTATAGATCACCTTTTTTATGCATTTCCTTAGGTTATCCGATGAAATTCTAAGTACGAGGGAATGTAGTGTTCATTTAAAGGAAGTTTTCAATAAAGATGTAGTGTTTCATGTTTTAAGTTGTTATGTAATGTCACTAATTTTAAAGACAGTAGACCTATCAATATTATATGTTTTATCTAGTTATTATTTTACATAATAAATCATGTTAGGTGTGTAATAAAAATAAGGGTTGTTATATTCTTCATTTAGGTATTCCATTTTTTAACGGTGTATATAAAAAATATTGTATTTATAAAGTAATGAAAACAATGAAATGAAAATTTATCCTCCTAGGGAATGTCCCTTAATTTTATAAAAATACAATTTTGAAGTTTCCACACATTAAATAACATTTATTAATCCCATGAATAAAACTTAGTGACTATCCATATGTTTTCTCCAAAGAAGAAAAGGTATCACTCACCGTTATTGTTTTCAATTATTATAATTTTTATATTTTCTATTAATAATTAAAATAGGATTTGTTTGTCTTTATTTTAATGTGGTCAAATAAGATAATTAAACTAAAAAATTATAAATTATTTTGAGAATAGAAATAAGGGTGATCCTTTAGAGGTTCACAAGTTCATGCCATCAAAACCCTCAATTATAAATCCTCCTATAACACTCTTATATGTTGAAAAATCCAAGATCCATGATGTCTCACCCTTTTATTAAGTATATGATTGAGGTACAATAAAAGTTCATCATAGAACAGAAAACATTATTTTGAATATTAAATGGATATATTTGTAACAATTACTAATAAACTCAATAAGTCCTCGAGTCTCATTGCATACACAACAATAAATTAGGAAAATTTATTTCCAATATTGGTAAGGACTCTAATACTTTCTTCCCATTCACAATATTGTGATCAAACAAAATTTCACTACCCAAAACACTCAATTACATCATACATGGAATGAAATGGGTTGATGGAATTATGATGGAAATAACAAAATAAGATAAAAGTGAAAATAATGAAAAAAATAATGAAAATATCCTTAAAATTATTTATCTAATCCAATAAAAATTATAGAATAAGGGTATAAAAAGGATAAACTTCCATAATAATCTCATGTAATAATGAAACTCTCCCACTTTTGGATTTACAACCACTATGATGTTAATTCTTTAAGGAGGTGATAAAATTATGAGGAGGAGCATGGATAATAGATAAAATAAAATAGAGAATAGAGAATATGAAAATAAACTATATATTTATTTATAATCTATAAATAGGAATAATGTTTCCCCCTTTCCCCTTTTATAATCACCAAAATCAATGATAAAAATACAAAGTAGTTTTCGTTATAATTAAATCATAACCTTTTCCAAGTTCGCATGTGAAAATTCCTTCCAGAATCATCCCTCACATATCATCACCTTTCATTTGTGTTTCATGGAATAAATTCCCTTCGATGACTTAAACCTATTGATGAAATATCCCATGATCCATCCTAAGTATCAATACATCTTTAAGAAGTTTCTAGCTCGAGTTTTATCTTTGGGAAATTATGGGAATACAAGAATACACATTTATCAGAATACTACATGAGGTAAAAACCCTTGATCTATGTGAGAGAAAATCATGGTCAGTTGTATATATAACATGGTTGATATAGTTGGGATTATGGTGGGATTCGTTTAGATGAATGACTGTTGGGACTAGGGAATGTTAGACTGAGATTCTTTAGATTATCAACCAGATAGAGTCTAAAATGTAATAAGAAATAGATGGATGGTTTGCTTCTTGGGAAGATACACCATTTGGTTTGATGTAGATATCTAATTCAAATAATTGGCTGTTGAATCAAATTTTGTGATGGATTACAGAAAAATAAGGGATCAAACAATTGTGGATACTTGTATAGGTTGGTTTAGTCTGGGTCATGAGGGAATGATTCTATATTAGACGTATTGGGTAATGTTTCTCTTCACATATAACTGGGATTCAATAAATAATTTTCTAAAAACCTGGTGTGTGGTTATCAGATAGATCTACATTGGGTTTTCGAGAACAAGGATAGATTATGGATTTTAAAGATTCATGTTCTACAAGGAGTGGTGTGAGAGATCGGTGTAGGGGTAGGATCAATGTGTGAATCAGTGCATATCAGTGGATGAAAGGAAGATTCTTCGTTTAAGGATTTTTAGTGCTATGCTAGATGATGTTCATGGGAATCGTGAACAGGATTGGTCAGGTGCTGCTTGACCACGCTTGAGGGAAGGTAGGTGATGAGTTTTGTATGATCATCATATGAGCATATACAGTGGAACAAAACCCAAACACAAAAATATTGATCCTCACAAATAAACATGTAAATAAACCATATAAACAGTGTACCTGTAAATAAACAACCACAACCGTATTTCTCTTTCTCAACAAAGGAAACTTGTTGGTGAAGGTCACAAAATATTGAGCAAAATAAATCTATTTTCATGGGAGGTACACTGAACAATAGATCCATGAACATATTTTGAGGATACTCAAATGCTAATGGGGTCATATCACATTTTTCACAAATGATGGAAAAAATATGAGAGGAAGTGGGAAATGTAGGCTTGTTCATAATTTATTTTCTACAACAAGATGGATCACCTCCCTTAATATAGCCATCCATGATATGTTTCATTAAACAAAAATTCATCATCCATATTAATATATCCATATATATTTATTCCAATAATTCATTGAATTCTATTCAATGAGAGGTCAAACCAACTGATACTTGTATAACATATTGTAACTGATAATAAAGCCATTTCGGAGAAATATATATAATTATTATCTCATGTATTTAATATAAGAATAATGGTACATACAAAAAATAAATGTAATTAAAAATAAAATTTATATATATAATATCATATTATATATGTATATATATTACATTATATATAATAATACACCTCTTGCACAAAAATACCATAAGTAATTAATTCATAACATGAATACCCTTTTGGATATAGTATTTCATCAAGATCTATCCATTTTTTACTAACAATTTGTCCAAAATTTTAGCCTTGTACATGGACCTAATCTTGTAACCCTATGGGCCATATCATATTTGAAAAAAACAATGAAATATCTATTTCATAGATGTAATGAATGAGCGATCTCAAGTAGAGAACTGGTGCTACTCATTCTACCAAGGGCTCTGGTGTGATCTCCATCAAATATACTCATATATCTATATTAACATGTCCACAACAACACGTATCATATAAACCATATGTACCTTATATAATCATTTTTTCCATGAAATTTGGTATCAAATAGACATGGTATAATAGCCAAGAACATGAACTCTCAGATCTAATGATGAAATCTTAAACATTACATTTCATACTTTAATGCTAATAATTATGACCAATTTTTTCCATCCTAACTATACAAAATCAAAATTAAAATTTGGATCACATAAATTTTCGAGGACTTTTTTGGTTCCTAGATTTATAGAATTAGGATAGAGTCCTACATAAATAACACCCATGTCTCTAAATAACTATTTATACCACTTAACCTAGTTTTTCTTATTTCACATTAATTCATCAACATCATCCATATGAAATACCATGACGAAAAAATTTGTTAAAACTCATTCATTGAAACTAAAAGAAAATAAAAAATGGTAAGTGTTATCTCAAATGCTTAGTAAGGGTAAAAATAACAATTAACAGTTGAATTTCATTAATGACCATAATAAGTTCATAAGGGTATGTCGACATAATTAGAGTGCATGGATGAATCATAAAAGAACTCATACCCAGCAAAAACAGGATCATCAAATACCAAAACCTGGAAATGGTTAGATTCCACAGAATCAATAATCATGATCCATATGATATAAATATTGATTATATGAAACATTATAAACCCATAGTAAGCATAAAAAAATGTTTCTATGTCTTGGAATATTTTGGTTTCATAACTCATGTTAAACACATGTCAAAAATAACTAGCACCTAGATAAATCCATAGGAGAAACCCTCAGGAAATTCCATCATTATTTTCACTCAACATAAGTAATATTACCGAATTAATTAAAGAAATATCATAAAAACACATAAATTAAGATATAATAGGCTCACTCGATGATATCTAGGCCACCCCATCATATAATCTATTAGGAGCTCAGTCGATTTTATCCAAGCCTCAGCATTATATAATATAAAATAGGATCACATAACACTATATAGTCTACCTCATTATATAAGATGTAATATGATGAACTAGTTCTCTTTAGGATACCCCATCATATAGGTAATGTCTAATAACCACAACATTAATAAAGTACATAGAGCATTTATATCACTATTAAACTCATAAAACCTATAATTATTCTTTCTAATACATTATTAACCCAAAGAAAATAAAAGGGTTTTTAAAAAATCTCTTTGAATCATGATTAACTTATGGAAAATTAAAGGTTTCCATTACAATATCACTGAAATAAGATTATCATGTGGAAAATAAATGGGTTCTATAATAATCTCTTTGAAATAAGACTAACTCGTGGAAATGAAACAAGTTCCATAACCATAAATCCTAAACAACCTTATTCTATTACAAGAATTAATGTGGATGGTATCATTACCAAATAAACTCATTGGATCAAATGTAACAATAAGAGTTTTTGACAATGATGAATGTAAATATCATTAAAATATATTTAAATACATTTTTAGTAAAATACTCATTTCATTTTTAAAATCACTTTTAGAACATGAAGAATTTGGAAAATAATTTTCATTAAAAATAACCAATAAGAATTATAAATAATGATTTTAAAGATAATTTACAATATTTATTTTTTAAAATATCCTTCTATATTTTAAAAAAAATTTAACACATTTTTAAATTAATTTTTGAAATCATAGTTTTGGAATAAAAAGAGTTTTTGAAAAAAAATGATTTTTAATATAAAATATAATTTGAAATCTTGAGTACATAAAGAGAGTAAAATTAATTAAAAATATTTTTAATCATTACATAACCATAGGAGATATTTATTTTTGAGATATAGATTATAACACTTCATCATTGGAATTAGTGTCATAATCAATCATGATAAACGTTGAGATTGTAACATAAAATGCTTACCAGTTTGGTTGCTTTGAATCATAATCCCAATTAAAGAATTAAATTATGCGAAACTAAGAATATCATGAAAATATTATATTCATGATATAAAAATTACAAATAATATTATATACACCTCATAAAATAATATAGGTGTATAACATAACATAAATAGAGAATATGGAAAATTGAGACCAAAAACCCTTACCTCTTTAGTAAAATTGAAACTGTAAAATCCCAAAAATAGATATCAAAAGATTCTTTTTTAAATCCAACTATTTTTTTTCATAATAACAAGAATATATATTCATTTTTATTATATAAACCACAAAATAAAAATATGTGATGAATATGGAATATATCTCATAGAAATAAAAGTGAGATGAGAAAACCCTTACCTTGAGTCTAACATATCACGCATGTCTTTTCGTAAAACAATTATATATTTTTGGTTAATTATTTAATTTATTGATAAAATTTGTAGTGATTATTATTAATTTCATATCATTTATTTACATGATATTTACAATCAATTAATCGATTATTTTTATTTCAGATATTTTGACCATATTCATCTTGTGTTTAAAAAATTACTTGGATGGGTTAACTATGGTCAATGATGTAACTATTAAAACATATAAATAATAATAATAAATTAATAATTTTCCTATTTATACATAATTATAATTTTTAAACCCATCTTGAAATATGTTAATGAATAATTATTTAATGTTATGATCATGGAGACAGTATGCCTTACGCACACATGAGTAACATTTCCATTTTTCAATGGTCGTTATGAAAAGAGGTTAAGTAATATTTTATATTTTAATAATTATTAAAAAATAATAAATAAAATATTATTTATTTATATATAATTATATATATCATTCTTGAGATTTGGTTTGGAAAAAAAGAATCTTATTGCTCTGAGGAGCCTGTAGTCCACATGTCCACGGAGGACGTTTTTTTCAATGATAAAAAAAGGTAAAAATAGAATTATTTATTATATTTATATAATTATAAACATTTCATTAATATTATATTTATTTCTTTTATATCGAAAATATTTATTATATTTACCCTTATTACATTCTATGTATCATGTTAGTCAAAAATGAATCACATCTCTTCGTGAGGCGGTACTCCACCGTACACACAGATGACATAATCACATCTCTTATGAAATTTAAAGTAAATTTTTATATAATATATAATGAATATATAGGTGTTATAATGTTATAAATATCATATATAAAATTTATATTCATCATCATACCTAACCGTGAGGGGTGGTAATGAATAAATGAATGATATCATTTTGCAAGGCGGCAGTCTACCATACACATAAATAATGATTTTGTAAAACATTTGATGGAACTTGATATTGTTTGAGGTAATAATATCAAAATAAAAAAAATTATATTAAATATAATTAGGTTATTATATAATAATTTTATAATAATAATTGAATGCGGTATAGTAATAAATAAAGCAAAAATGCTCATTGATGAACATTACCGCTTATTCAGGAAACTTTTTTTATGTTCACAAACTACATTTCATGCTTGGATTTATGCCAAATGTTAGGGATATAATATTAGTGTATAAATTTTATTAGTGATTTTATTAGTTATTGGATGAAACAAATAGGTTTTAAAGTGTGGAGGGGGAGGAGAGGTGGTGGCCCATTACAAGTGAGGTGAGTGGCACACTTGTAATTATTATGAAGGTGTAAATTCCACCCACATTTTTGTCATGTCACCATGCCCAAATAATAGAACCTTATTGATAATATAAGGTATAAGGACTATATATGTCCATAAAATGGGTTTTGTACCAGTTTCTCTATCATTCTCCCCTTAAGTGTAATGTTTAGTTCCTCGTTAAACTTGTTTTTTTACCTTATTCTCCATGATTAATTTAAAATATTTTCACTAAACATTATGGTAAAAAATTCAGTTGTACTTATTCTATACTATAAATAATTCTTATTTAAAATATTTAATATATTTTTCCAAATTAAATTCACATAATTTGAAAATTTTAATTTAATAATAATCCCATAGATGCGGCGAGAAAATGAGTTATTAAGAAGAGTATTTCTTAGTAATAGATGACTATATATTAACTCATTAAAAAATAATAATAATTATATTAAATTAAAATAATATTTAATTATATATAATATAATCATTTCATTTAAAATATTCCCTAATAGGAATTATTTTATTTAATTAAAATGGTTAAGCATTACACATTTTAAAACATCTTTTAGAAAAAACCCGTTTTAAAACCCCAAAAGAAACATATATTAAAAAAAATATAAAGTTGATTAAAAGAAATTAATTAGTTTAAATATAGATTACGATACATTTAAAATAATCAATATATATTAGGACTTTTAAATAACATAAATTATTGAAAAGAAAATACTTTTTACAAAAAAATATTTTTCACTATTCATTGAAAAATTAATATCTTCAAAAAAGTCACAATCAATCACCCAAAGTAAATTTTGATATTACTATTCAAAAAATGAAGTTAATTTTATCTTCAAAAAATTCTACATGTTCCAATAAATTATTATAATATTTATTTCGTAAAAAGAAATAAAAAATTATTTTTGAAGAAAACATATTTTTGAAAAATTGTATTACTTTACTAAAAATTGATTGATTATTTACTAAAAATTTAACAGTTATTTTTATGGATTAGTAAATATATATATATATATTAAACTAGTTAATAATATTCATACTAGAAAATTTAATGGCTAGGTTATAATGGTTATATATAATATAGTTCCATTAATCTCGGTGTTGCGTGTTGAATACACTATCCAACATAAATGCCATTGTATTGCATGTAAAAAATACTATTTAAGAGACTAAATTTATTTAAAAAGAAATATATCATCAATTATCAGGCACATACACTCTCATCTCATTTATGTTCTCCCTGCCATTTATGGTATCAAACATAATTTTCTTATATTAATATCATTGGGTGTTACATCCTTCCCACTTTAATAAATTTCATCCTTGTAATTTTAATATTATCTTGTTAATCAAAAGTTAGAAATATTAAATAAAAAATTTGTAAACCCACATTTTAAAAATGGTTAATAAAATATATTCTTAATTTTAGAGAAAGGGATGTATAAAGGGAATATTAAATGACACATAGCTAGGATTCCAAATAGAATAAAATAGGTGGGAAAGGAAGAAAAACCTAAAAAATTATAGAGAGTGATTTATATCATTGATCACAATCTTATGAATGATTAATAGAAAGATAATTTCCACAAAACCACAAATTTTGGATGAGTAAAAATAACATTGGTTTATTATAATTGATGGTACTAAGACAATTTTTCCCATGATTCTTTTCCTAGAGTTAAGGATTTATTTAACCATCTAGACAAAGAGAATATAAAAATATAATTAATTTATGAGTGAAATATCATCCTTAAATAAATTTTTAAGACAATATAATTTTTTTTTCAATGATGTGTATTCATGATGAATTTTTCACTCATGAAGCACAAAATAAAATTTTAAGTGCCAAATAACCGTAAAAGTGATAATACGATATTCATAATGTCTCTAAACATTAACCAAATGGAAAATGTATAAAAATTTGTAAGGTAATTTCAATAATGATTAAACCAAAATATGATGCATTAATCATAAATATTCATTAGTAATACACAATGTTCAAACTAAACCATTTGATAAATACCTATCCTAAAAATTCAATAATCCTTTCTAGAATAATTTTGAAACCCAATGATTAGAAGGATTTGATCATATATTCTTCAAACATAGGTCAAACATTTTTCCTCAAATAAAATACCATATGTTTTACAAAAAAACTTAATCATTATGTATAGAAATTTCATACGAACCAGGACTTCATGTAGTGTAGTGGTAGGTGAGAAACCCCTATCATCCCTATGTCATGTTTTCAAGGCCCACAACCTTTTCAGATGTGACGAGTTGTCACCCAACATAAGTGTTATATTTTTTTTCTTTAAGCATGAAAAATAATTCCCCCTAAATAAAACTTCATGTTGATCCTATGGGTTATAAGAAACCTCAACCAAATAAAAAATATCAAAATTATTTATCAACAACTTTATGATTTAGTCACAGAAAACCTCAAAAGGGTGTCAAAGACATTAAACTTATGATCAACCATAATCATAGAGACCTATGATGGTATCAATAAATCTTAATAAAACCTCACATGAAAACATCCTAATTTGTAAAGTTATCTTAAGTGACCTCTAATCCCAAAAATATCTTCATAGAACCCTCACTCATTGATCATGGGATGGAATCAAAAAACATTTCATTTTCATCTTTGTTCTTAATAATTTTTACCCATTTTATTCATCCAAACCTTAAAACATCAAAAGGGAAAATTAGATCACATACATTCTCAAGGAACGTTTTGGATTATAAGTTTATAGAATTTTGGGAAATTCATACAAAAATAATACCCATGTTGTTAAATGATAAATTCTTTAATTTAACCCAACAGTTCTTATTTCAAAATAAGTCATCATTATAATCCAAAAGAAATCCCTTCTAAAAATTATTCATTCAACCAAATTCTGTACAACATGGGGAAATGGAAAAATAATAATGGTGTGATGAAATTATCATTAAGGAAAAAAATAAGCATATTAAATTAAATTTAATTTGTGATCATAAGTAGTGTGTAAGTGTATAATTATATAATCAGAGTGCCCAAGCTAATCATAAAAGAGCGCATACTCATCAATTCCTAGATCATCGAATATTAAAATGTTGAAAAGGAAATATTCAACATATTCAATAACAAAGATCCATGGGACATCAATAATTATCATAATAAATTTTATAAACCCATATAAAATATAACAAAAAAATGTTGGTATCATGGAAAGTTTTTCATCCAAACTAAAGTTAAACCCGTTTGAGAAATAATGAGAGCCATGTTAAATCTATAGGAGAAAACCTAGGGTAAATACATCCTTATTTACTCCCAAGACAAGGTATATTACCAAATTCATTGGAGCCCTATCTAGGAACACCAATATTTTAATATATAATGTTCTCACCCAACAATATTTGGGACACCCCATCGTATGAGCTGTAATGGGGTCACCCGATGCTATCTGGACTGCCGTATCATATAAGAAGTAATGGGATCTACCAGATCGATCAAGGCCACCCCATAATATAATATGTAACAAGATCACCCAGATATGTATAGTCTATTATATCATTTAAGAAATTTAAAAGAACCTCAACAAGAATAATTTATACAGAGATTTCATGTAATCATAAAATTCATAAAACCAGCATTATTCTTATTATAACTTGTTTAATCTTTAGAAAATAATTGGGTATCATAACAGTTTATTTAAAACAATTTTGACCTGCGTAAAATAAATGGGTTCCATAAAAATCTCTTTGAAACATGATTAACCCATATAAAGAAATCAGTTCCATAACAAACTCTTCGAAACATGATTTACCCCTTGAAAAGAAACATGGCCAAAGTAATCTCTTAGTAAAAATCATAATCCACCCAAAGAAATAATGATGAACGTATCATTAAAAAATATTCCCATTGGATCATAAATAATAATAAGGGTTTATGACACTATTGAATTGAAATACCATTAAAATCCCATTAAAGAGATTTTGAATATCACTTTTTTAAACATATATCATTTTGAAAATAATTTTCATAGAAAATAACCATGAAGGATTATAAAGGAATATTATAAAATTCATTAAAATAAATTATAGAGGAAAATTCTCTTATATATTTGATAAATAATTTTTAAAACATTTTTGAAAATATTTTTATAAAACATGGTTTTGGAAGAAATAGAATTTTTGACTAAAAAGTAGTTTATTTATAAAACAATTATTTTGAAACCACGAGTAAAAAAATTGGAAAATGAATTGAAAAAATACATTCTCATGAAATAAACATAAGAGATCAAATTAATATGTTTTTGAGAGATATATGAAAATATTTAATCATTTTAAGTATTATCATAAAAAATCCTGATAAATGATGAGATTGTGTCATAAAACCTGTCCACTTTGGTAACATTGAATCAAAAGACCAATAAAAGAATAAAATTAAACTAAGTTTATAATATAATGAAAATAATGAGATTATTGATATAAAATTTTTAAATAGTAGTATATATAACTCATAATACAATATAGGTGTATAACATAGCATACTTCTCAGAGATAGAATATTGAAACAAAAATCCCTTACCGCTTTGGTAACATTGAAATAGTGAACCCCATGAAATAATGATAAAAAAATGGATATGTAAATAACTATAAATTTATGTATAATAAATACGATCATGATACTATTGGATATGTCTTTTGGACTTTCTATATTTTTTATAGAATATTGTATATGAATGTCCCCTAGAGCCCCTATTTCAATTTTTATATAATATTTCCTTGAAATAATCATTTATATTTCTCAGACTATGGAATTTTGAATTCTATTACAATTTTTGTTTTCCATTTACACTTCTGTAGTTTATTATTATATTGTTTCCACTATTACATCTTTTATATCATCCTTTGGTTGTTGCCTTTTTTATTTATCATATCCATTATTCCACATTGATATGTGGTTATTGTCTCCTCTCTATACCACCCAAGTCCCTCATCACTAGTTGGAAGCCTCTGGTGTACGGGGATGTGTGCTTAAGGCCATGTAACCCACTAGCTCGAGACACCAGTTCAATGGATCCATGGTCGGGCTGTTACAAAGTTGTATCAGTTCTTCTTTTCATATTTTCTTACTATTTGGGTATTATACATGGCACTATTACATAATGGAATTTTGTGATAATCTAGTTCCTAGATGTAGCTAACCAATGTATAGTGGAAACACATTTTTTGTTGTTATTTGTTTTAATATATTATAATTGATATGATTTCACCATTGGGTGGGGCACAAGCCTTGTGATATTATTATTGTAGATGTTACTGTTACAGACTTATTCCCTTGTCTTGTTACGACAAGGAATTATCATCTCATGATTAAATTTAGTCACATTAGGACTAATATTCCAGGAATTATTCCATGACACGTCAACTTTCTTCATGAATTTCCAGCCACATATTGTTAGTACATGATTATTATATATTTAAATGTTCTAAAATTTATTGAATTGATGATATAATTGTATTAATTGAGGTTCCTACATAAATAAATATGAATTTTTTCCATATATTGGTGATTCAACCTTAATTATTCTATAATAACATATTGTGGGTTTTATGCCTATGTGTTCTACTGAGCTATTAAATCCTACTACCAGTGATAAGGGCCATGTTATTGTAAAATTATGTGCCCATTTCAATTTATAATGATTATTTATTTTATATATTGGAAATGGAAATGCATCTTACATGGCCATATATATATATATAAAGCCTACCAACCCAAATGATTTTAATATTTAGAATAAATACTTTACCTCTGAATGGGATTCTAAATGTTAAGTAATGATTTTTTAACTCTATAATGTGAAATTTTAAATCCTTATACCAGAACCCATATCTTCTATTATGAGACCTACACCTGATCCTGACCTTAGTAGTAGGTATTTGGGGATTTATCTTACATTATTACGACCTATTATGTCGTCTTCTTTTTCACATATACCTGAATTTTTGAGCATGAAGAGAGGCATGACCTTTTCTATAGGAAGAATTTGTACCTATCAGGTTATCAATCTATAATATTTTAGAATATTATGTTCTTTTTTTATGGTGTGTGTTTGGAATTTTTTAATTAATCCACCATGAAAGCCTTGAGTCATACGTGAGGAAGGAAATGACTACCAGACTCTAGATG
Source organism: Viscum album (assembly GCA_963277665.1). NCBI lineage: Eukaryota > Viridiplantae > Streptophyta > Magnoliopsida > Santalales > Viscaceae > Viscum > Viscum album. The sequence goes on along the minus strand of OY728120.1, from coordinate 1,057,217,842 downwards.
TGTTTGGACCTGAGATACCAATGTTAACTATAGTAGTGAATCCTATGGTACCACATGTTATTCCTGATATGGGAACTCAATCCAAGTCTTGTGAGGGTCGTATCTCTATGATACAATTAATGAAAAGTGTCGTTCGACCTACCCTGACTATGGAATAGTTGACTCAGGAATTTCAGAAACAACATCCTCCCACCTTTTGGGGGATGGTGGACCTCTTGCTACAGATTCATGGATAGAGGTTGTGCATTCTTTTTTTGTGAATCTGGAGATGCCTTCTGAGTGGAGGTACAAACTCACTACCTATATGTTATAGGAATCTACCAAGAATTAGTGGGATTCCATTATTAAGGAATACTGACATTGAGATATAATCTATATAGACTTCCAAATGACCTTCTACAATTACTTCTTTCTACAAACCTTGCGGGATAATGGGGCTATAGAATTCATGAACCTACAGTAGAGATCCTTATCTTTCATGTAATATTTTATACATTTTACTTAGTTAAATTTATTCTACCTTAGTCTAGGAGGTGACGAGAATATTACAATAAGGATATTTGTGGATGGGTTGGTATACACCATCTATTCATAGGTTAATTTCATTCAACCGATGACTATTTCTATGATAGTCAACTAGGACCTCATTACTGAGAGAAATCGTTGAGAAACTGATGGTGGAAAACAAGGAAGATCAACACCCATAAATAGTAGTGTTTATTATAGTGTGTGAAAGAATCACATTGATATTTTTCATTAGAATAACATTAGTCATAAAACTCATACTAACCCTTACAAAAAAAGTCAACTCTTACTAAGAAATTTTTTATATTTCATAAGTATAAGATATCGGGACACACAAATCCCCATTGTTGGAGGGATCCTATTGGGAAACAATCCCTCAAGGTAACATTGAGGTTTTTTTGGTGGATTTTGTTTGCTGATAATGTGAGTTTGGAAGGAAAGTTGTGGGGGTTTAGATATATTATTCCCATTGTATGTTGACAATGATAAATGGAAAATAAATGAATGCTCTAGAAAATGTATTGAAAATTTCATACACAATGTGATACTGTTTCGCAGTGTTTTCAAATTTTTTTGGGTCTAAAATATGAAGGATTTATAGAAATATGAAAGAGTTATTTCTCTTAAGGACAAGTCCAAATATGGAAAATGCGTTAATTTTAAGAATAATTGGTTTTAAAAAGGTGGTTTAGTGAAGGTGTGGCTCATCATGAGTGGAGAATCATGAAGACATGAAAAGCTAACGATAATATATGTGACTACAACAAGAATTATGAATGGTGAATATTCTTTGGAGGTTTAGGATGTTGGGAGAATTGCGACTAAAATGGGGGAGCATCAAGAAATGGTGATGTTGTGTTTGGAAGCTTCTAGAATCAGTGGAAACTACTATAAATAGGCCTCCAGCCACATCAGAATAGTATAAAAACATAACGAAGGATCTAAGGATTCGAATTCACAAAGGTAGTTGTTAGAAAAATGTTCACAAAGAAAGGTGATCCATGAAGTCTATAAAATTATACCAAATATTATGAACTTCATGAAATTAATGATGTTCAGAAAGGAAATAATAATCATACCAATGTTTTGTTCTTCACAAAGGATATATGAGCTTCACGAATGATGGTTGCTTCTTGAAGGATATTTGAGCTTAGTGAAAGAGGTGTTATTCATGAAGGTAGTGGGTATTGTGAATTTTTTAAGAAGTGATTTACCAATAAAACTATGGCGAAGTTGTATTTTTAAACAGGATGAATGTGGGTATTTATTAGAGCATCTATCTATAACTATGAATGTGTTCATTATTGACAATGAATTGTCCTAAATATCCATAAAATGTTTATGGATCCTTTCCAGAGTAGTGAGTAAAGTAAGAGGAAGAAGATGATCCTTTACACAAATAGTAATCCAGGGAAAGAGACTCATAGAGTGACCCTTGGAAAATTAGTGAGCTACCCCTAAACCATTTTAAGGTAATGATCCTAGGCATAGGAGTGATCTAGCCTAAAAACCATTTCAAAAATAAGCCTTAGTGGATTTGGTACATCATCACATTGTCATTATATTCTACTTGGAAGGAGTCTATTTAGGGTGAAATAAGTAAAATCTATGTGTCCCTGTACTTAAATTCTTGTATTACATTTAATGCATCACTATTAGATAATGAAGTAAAAAATAAGATCATCATAAAAACTTAAGGGAAAATAAAGTGATCCTTATAATAAAGAGGTCACGATCTAGTGGGGATAGAAAAATTTCAAAATGAATATCCATACCCTGATTCATCCCACCTATTTGGGTATTTAGGACCCTTTTGGACCTAACAATTCATAACAGATCATTTTTTCTTTTATTAGATTTGTTTTCCCTAACTTGGTTTATTTGATTGTTGAAATTAAATTCTATTTTTTCTCTTGACTAGGTGTTCCATGGAAAGGGAATAAAAATAAAGAAGAAATAGATGTATGATTGTATTCATTAGTTTGGATGTATCATTGGGAAGTGTGTGATTCAGTTGAAGGAAACTAATAATTTACCATATTATGAGACTATTTCATCATTCCATGACACTATAGGAATGAATGAATAACCTGACATGCCAAGTAATTTTGGAATTAATGAAGATGAAGATATTACAAGAAGTCCAGTGGTATATGTTGATGACATGATAAAGGAATTGGATAAAAAATTTAAAGTGTAAAATAAGCCTCATGATATTTGGATTCATGTACTATACATTGATGTCAACAAGCTAGAAGGATTACACTAAAGGCATATTAACGTGTATACTAATTTGATGAGAAGAATGATTCAAAAATTGAAAAATTGTAAAAGTCATCTAAAAAGATAGAAAAACTCATAGATGATGATAAGGGAAAGAATGTGGACTGAGATGAAATTCAGAATCTAAAATCTAGAAATGATGATCTTACTTCACAACTATCTGAACGAGTTTCAGAGAACCAAAGGCTACAACAAGAGAATAAATCTTGCAATGATTCTACTACTTTGATGAATTATAAAATGAAAAATAAATATAACATTATGGATAATCTCCCTTATGAATTTAAAGATTAGATGACTAGAGGAGTGAATAAAAAGAGAGATCATAATTACCAACTTGAATTAAGAGATATGAAGATTAGAAAATTGGGAGTAGAGATATAATCTGTTAAGAAAGAAGTGGATAAATCTAATTCCAAAGGCATGACGAAATTGATGGATTATTTGGACTTAAAATTTGATTATCCTTCATCATGTGATAATGAAAGGACAATAAAAAATACTACTTTAGAGGAAAATGTGAAATGATTGTATCATCCCAAAGGCAATTGAGCTTGGGAATCGATATTAGATATGACGACCATCTCCCACACAAGATAATAAAGGAGTTGTGAACTATTTTATAAATAAAAAAATCATGTAAGAACTAAAGAAAGAACTAAAAATACTTTTATATTATGTAATGAAAACAAGTTCTACTTTTTTAGGATTCATGGCCATACATCATGTTTTTGTATTCATTTTTGGAATATATTTCTTATTTTGAAGATATAAATACTTCAAAATCATTGAATATTTAGAAAACACTTTTGAAATATAAATGAAGTCTCTTAGAATAAGGTATACAAAAAATTATACTATTATGGAGGACTAAGACACACCATGAGAATGTTTCAAGAATCACGTGCACTCAAATGTCAAAAGAAGAACAATAGTTGTATCAACATCTCAACCATGAAATGATGACATGAGGTTTGTATTAAATGGAAGATTTTTTTTATGGTAAAATAATGGGAATTTGGAAAGATATTTCATCATGAAGAAATAGGGGAAGAAAAAGGAACCCTGAAGTATATACCTATCTTTGGTAGTGTATAATGAAAATTAATATTTTGGATGAAAAAATGTTAAGTTGAAAAATAGGATTATAGCTTCTAGGGTAAAACAAGGACCTCAATAAAAGGTGTATAAATCAACTCCTCAGTTACAATCACAACATCTACCTTGGAAATAATGTGAATAAAACTAGAAAAAAGGGTGAAGGTACTCCATTTGTGAGTAAGAAGAATGAATGTTTAGTGAAGGTCCCAAAACTAACAAGAAATAGGGTGGTGACAAGGATAACTAATAAAATAAAAATGAAAAAACAATGGATCCAAAAAATTGTATGTCATGCCACATGGTGAGATATTAAGTCAGGACAAAGAGCCCTCCAGTAGAGGAAGAAGTAAGAGAAGACGATCAGAGGAGAGATTCCTTCTCAGAGAAAGAATCATGAAAAATAGAATATTAGTGGAGCATCAAAGATGGAAATTTATACTATTAGGTTTAAACCCAACATTGTGAAAAATATAAATATGATAGAATATACATATTAGAAGAAGAATGCTAATGTGGGTAAAGTATTTCTAGTTATATGGTAGAGAAGTTAATGTTGGCTGGGAAATTAGAACAAACACACAAATAGTACATTGGTTTGAAAGAATGTATCAAAGGGTAGACCCATCAGGGTAGAACACAATCCCCTTCTTTGGGATTCTGGAGGTCCCACTCTCCCAATGTGAATAAATGATATAAAATGATGTTCAAGTGTTTTAGGTCTTTCATGGAGAAACAATCTAAGGGGAATTCACATCAAAATATGGAATTTGGTGATGTGTTGCGCTCTAGAATGCCAACAGATTCAAATTAGTTACTATATTTTAAGAATAAATATATAATAATTCCTTAAATAGAGTTGATAGCCTATGTATGGATGAGATATATCGAAGTAATTGAGTGAAATTTATTGTGATGGTGTTATTAACATTATATCTTTTTTCCTACACTGAGTTCTGACTCTGTAGGCTTAGTCGTTTTATTAATATCTCATTTCTTAGTTGTGAGTTCACCAAATGAAAATCTCATTGATGTTAGGTATAAGTGGAAAAAGTTATTGAGCTATAGAAGATTCTCAAACCTTCAACCACATGTAAAGAAATGATGAAAGAGAAGAGGAATGTTTGTGGGTCTAAATAGTGGGCCTAACAATAAGTAATGTTTCATATTATAGGAGAATAATTTTATCTTCTAATCACATGAACGGTATCAATGGTATAGAAAAGATGAATTTTAGGTTTTCTAACATCCAGAATACCGATTGGGTGAGATGCATCAAAAGTCATGAATTTTATTATTATATATATTTCGTTCTAAAAATATGGTCTTGGATAACTATTTTTTGGACACAAAGGATCAATGACAGAATATCATCAACATTATAACAAGAAGCTAAAAAAGTACCTTACGGAAGGGATGGCACATTAGTATAGAATGAACAGAATCATCAACAACAAAATGAACAATTGTCTGGGGAAAGTGATTAGGTGGTAAGGGGCTGAGGATGAGTAGAAGTGGAAAATATTTATTTTGAAGAAGATATGGATGATGAGTATGAGGATGTAAAATCTATAGCATTTTGAATGATGAAGAATCAAGTGGGAATTTATAGATAGAACACAATCAGTGATCAGACCGTTCTAGTGTAGAAAAGGAGGGTAGAGACTCAACAAAAAACATCATTCTTATCACAAGTAGAGACTAAATATTTAAATTTAGAAGACATTGATTACAAATATGATTGATATATGAATGAAGAGTATTACTAATTTGAGATGAATGAATCATGGGATATTGTTTGGCGACTAAACAATAATAATATCAATTGGACTAAATGGGTATTTCGTAAATAGATGAACAAAGATGGTGTTATGATTCGAAACAACACCTGACTAGTGTGTAAAGGGAATTTATAGATAGAGGATATTGATGTTGATGAGGAATTTACACCTATTTCAAGGAGAGAGATAGTTTCATTACGACTTTCCCTAATAGTACAATGAAAGATCATTGCTTTCTAGATGGATATCAAGTCAGCATTTATGAATGGGGTTCTAGAAGGGGAAGTTAATATTGAGAATCCAAATTGTTTTCACATTCATGAAGATGAGAATAGAGTTTTTAGGATGTGAAAGGAACTTTATGGGTTGATGATGTAACTAAGAGAATGGTATTCTGGGTTCAATTAGTTTTTTTAATAAGCTCAGTTTTCAGTATAATGTAGTTGATCACAATTTATATGCCATCAATGATAGTAATACAAGTATGATGGTGCAGGTATATATCGATGACATAATATTTGGAAGATCAGATGATGCGTAGTGAAATCAAGTCATAAAATTTATGAAAAGTGAATTCTAAATTTCAAGGATTAGTGAACTGATGTTTTCCTTAGTTTTTAGGGGACATAAGGAAATAATTTCACATTAATTTTTTAATGTAAACATTTTAATGATGTTTTGAGATGATTTGGAATGGATAATTCCCAAGATATAATGAGTATTATGGCTACCCAGATTAACCTATCATGATATGATTAAGTCTAAATTGATAATGTAATAGAATACAAGAAAAATAATTGGCAGTTTGTTGTACTTGACAATGACAAGACCAGATATTTGGTTTTACACAATCCAAGAAGAACAATATAAATAAAATCCCAAGGAAATCCATATGTTTTCAATAAAAATAATACTTTTTTATATATTGGGAACAATGGATTTCGGTTTTCAATACAGCGAAAAATCATAACAAGAGTTATTTGGCTATAAAGATGATGATTGTGCCAGATCCCCTGATTATCGAAAATAAACATATGGTGGTAAAATCTATTCTATAATATTTTTTATTTATTTTATAATAAATAAACAAGGATGTATTTCACTGAAAATTATAACATATAAATAAATTGTGGCTTCTCAAGTGTGTATAATGTTATTATGGATGAAGCAACATCTTGATGATATTTGAGTTGAATTGTTGTTTTTCATTGGAATCCATTGCGATAATTAAAGTTCTATAAATATTATAAGAAATAAATTCCATCACTAAAAAAAAGAAAATTTAAATCAATAATCATGTTATCAATAATAAGATGGAGCATGGGAGTGTGATGGTGGAGTACAGGCCTTCAAAACTATAGGTTACAAACACTCTGACAAATGGCTTACCCATAAAATAATTTGAATATTGTCAACATTCTCTTGGTTCTCAATCAAATCCCCAATCCTGAAAAAGTGTTTATGTGGGACCCCCTCATTCTATGGTATGGTGTGTTTTTCCTCAATGTTATTATCTATTTTCTATACCCTATTATAGAAAATAAAGAAGTGAACTTTTGGATTTTTGACAATGGAGATAAAATTGTGGATATAAAAGTTGAGAAAAATGTCATAATAGAGACAAGGGTATAAGCTGATAGGGGATCAGTGATGTAGGGTATTTTTAAATCAAATGATACTAGAATTTATCAATAAAAGGATATATATCACGATAGGAAGGTTTTGTTATGGAAACAATATAGTGGTTTTGGAATGAAGTGATTCATTGATGAAATTTTCATGTTACTATTGTTTCTCACACCAAGCCGGGATCATGCGGCCTTAGAGATCATTTTGAGTAAGTATATAATTTATATATGAACCATAAAAAGTGACGAATGGTAGAATATAAAATATTCATTAAATGGATATCAAAATTTTAAGAGTTTTCAAAAAACAAATGGGGGATATTGTTGGAATAAAATCCCTCAAGGTGACATGGCTGGGTTTCTAGGTTGATTTTTTTAATAACAAAGATGGTTTTTAAGGTAGTTGTGGGGGTCCATAAATATTTTAGACATAGTATGTTTAAAACTATAAAAGAAAATTAATGGATGCAATGGAATCCTTATAAAAAATTGTATACACAGGGTGACATCGTTTCATAGTGCCAGTCAAATTTTTGTGGTCCAAAATTTAGAGAATGACTATGATCGTGGATGATGTATTTCATTTAAATAAATGTAAAAATATTTGAAAGGAATGAGTTTCATGAATAATTGGTTTCGAAATTTTTTTTCTAAGGTTTCGATCATCTGGGGTGGATCATCACAAAGATACTAAGAGCTTATCGTAATCTCCTTGACTATAATAAGCATCACGAACTGTGAATATTCTGTAGAGATTTGTAAAGTTGGGAGCATTGGAAATAGAATGGTATAGAATCATGTAATAGAGAGTATGTGGTTGGGAGCTTCTAGAATAAATGGAAACACATATAAATAATCCTTCATCCCCTTCCTAAAAGTTGTGATACTTAACAATGCTTCAATGGGTCCAGATTCCCGAAGGAGGTTCATGAAGGTAGATATTGTCAAAATGTTTGGGAAGAAAGGTGGTTCTAAAATGATATAATTGTTTACCTAAAATTGTTAGAATAAATAAATTAATTACTTTAGGGAAGGATATAACAAACCAAATGAACGTTGTTTGCTTCACTAAGGCTAATTGAGCTTCAAAAAATAAGGTTGCTTCATGAAGGCAATTTGGGCTCCATGAAAGAGGTGTGATTCTCAAAGGGAGTGAGAATCCTAGAAGTGTTATGTTGTGATTAACCAGAAAATCTGTGGTCAAGTGGTAGTAATTAATTTGATGAATGTGTGACCTCATCAGATCATCTATCTATAAAGGAGGATGTATTCATTATTGATAATGAATAGACCTACATTTCCATAAACTCTGTGTGGTTCCTTTCTAGTGTAGTGATAAAACTAAGGGGAAAAACATGATATGTTTTACCAGCAGTGAGTCAGAGAAGGATACTCAAGGAGTAACACTTGGGAAAGTAGTGATCTATCCCTAAACCATGTAAAGGTTGTGATCTTGGAAATATATGTGATCTATCCTGAATAACATATTTTTAGTGAGACGTAGTGGTATTAGTACACTAGCACATTTCCACTGTATACTCCTTGAATGTTTCCTAGTGAGAGTAAACCAAGTAATATCTATGTGTCCCTTTTATTTCTTTCATATTTTACATTTAGTGAATCTTCATCAGATAAATAAGCAAATAATATGATGAATATAAACACTTAAGAGAAAATAAATTTTCCCTCATAATAAAGATCTCAAGATCCATTGGGGTAGGAATAATTTCAAAAAAATATCCAAAATCTAATTTACCCCCCTCTCAGGGTATCAAGGCCCCTATTGGACCTAAAAAATACACTTGAATGAAGATGTTGTGGATGTTTGGGTCATATCCAATGATTCTAAAGGACCTTTCCATTAGTTCATAGTGAGAGGGGATCTACACCTAACCCATGTTATGGAGTGGGAGCTGTAACATCTCCATGGGAAGGCACATAAAATACCACCATCCACTAAAGATGAGGTGGTGGTCGAGGCATAAGTAATTAGACATAATATGTGCACCACCAGCCGAGTACGCATTCTTTGGGTTGTCAGGCTATGAAACAGGGTCGCATTATGGTGTAGTTACGTGAAATGTAGTTTATGATAGATGACCAGGGCACCAGACCTTGTAATTTTTGAGGTATTATTCTAGTAGCCATTACATTAGTTTTTTATTTATTTGAAACATGAGTGTCACACTATTTTATATATAAGGAAATCGGGGAGTGTCTGGACCTTGAGATAGAACACATCTATGGTGTGGCGAATCTTGATACCCCATTTGGTATTCGATTAGAGATCATTCAATAATTTAAGGATTATCCCCTTATGATAGGTAGAAATCATTTTTTATAGAATATTTTCTTAGTCATCATGATTGGGATTGATTTAATTGTTATAATGGACTAGATAGTTCCCTATCAATATCATATCTATTATTATCACTAGAAGGTGATATTTACTTCACAATAGGGTGGTATAAATATCCACAAGGGAGAATATGATGTCTATACATCTTGAAAAGTACCTGACCATTAGGGGCTAGGAATAGTGATATCACAGATCGCTAGTATATTCATGAATGATTAGGGATTATGAACCACATTTTTCACTCCTGTAGTGGATTGTTTTTGGGGTATATTCACTGATAACATTTACGGGCTTACCTTGGTGAGAGTGGTTTAATTAACCATTGATACAATACCCAAAGCAGCACCAGTGTCCTTTAATGCATAAAATAATAAAAATATAGAGGTTTTGGAGCTCATGAAATTGTTGGAGGACCTATAAGATAAATATTTATACTCCCCAACACTTCTTCATGGTGTTCACTTGAAATTTTTTCCAAGACAGAAGACGATACAGTTAGTCTATGAATAGATTAGCTTAGGTTAAACCATCTTATAGTAAGGAAATAATATCCAATTCCTTGAATTGATGACCTATTTGGTCAACTCAAAGTAGAAAACATTTTTTTAGATACTAATTTCTAGGTCAGGAAACCATCATGTATGTGTCAGATCCTCATACATACCTCGCTAAACCTTTTAGAGTAGGTATGGGATTTATGAGTATCTAGTAATGTCATTCGGTCTCAAAAAAACACCAATATTATTTATGGATCTGATGAATTGGGTTTTCAACATCTATATGTACTCATTCGTGGTTGTCTTTGTGGCTGAAATCTTAGTTTATTACCATTATCAATATGAACCTAGAGTAGGTGAGTGCTTTATTTTCTTAGGAGTATCTAAAGAACATCATTGATATGGGGAGTTTCTTGCAGTTATCTGAGTATTACTGATGATTCATCTAGGATTTATAACAACATGATGTTCCTCTTATGGGATAAACTAAGAAGGGAGTGCAATTAGTATGGTTATAATGTTATGAAGATTTATTAATATAGTTTAAAGAAGTATTTACTTCAATAGTGATACTAATTATACCCGATCCAATAATGAGCTATACCATTTCTTGTGATGCTTCCGGTATCAGTTTAGGAGAAGATTTTATGCAAGTTGAGCGATTCATAGCATATGGGTCTCATTATTTTAGGCCTCATGAGAAGAATTTCAAGATTCATGACTCCGATCTAGATGTTGTAGTTTATGGTTTGTGATTTTGGAGGAATTATTTTCTTGTGGACAATTTTGTGGTATTCATGGATCACAGAATCCATAAGTATATCTTTAAACAGGGTGACCTCAATCTTAGTTAGTGTTTATTAGTAGAATTCATTTAATCCTATGAATTCAAGCTTTCATACAAATTTGGGAAAATAAAATGTTGTAGCTGATGCTCTGAGTAGGAAGTCTCATACACAAGCAGTTCTGGAGACTATTGGAGAGTGGATGCTTATGTCGTTGTTTGTAGAGATTCATATTGAGGTTCTAGAGGATCATATGAAGTCTATCCTCTCACCCTTAAAAATGAAATGTACCCTTATTGATTGGTTGAGAATGAGGAAAAATTTAGACCATGAGGGCTTAATCTTATGGGAAATCATATCAAAAGATGATTCATCGTTTGGTTGGACTATAGATGAGAATGAGACCTTATGGTTTCATCATCATATCTAGGTCCTAGAATTCATTTGAGATAAGCTAATGTGGGAATTTCATTCCTCTGTTTGGGAAGTACATCACAGTGTAAGCCAAAGGTTTGAAGTCTTACGTATTTCGTATTGGTGGTTTGTGGTGAAATGTGATATAACTAGATTTATCCCATAGAGTTCCATCTATTAGTAGGTAAAGGAAGAATATCAGTAACCAACATGACTTTTATAGCCACAATCCATTCCCCAGTGGAAATGGGACAATGTATCAATGAATTTAATTACTATTTTTCCTAGATTGGATAATGGAAATGATACTATAAGGGTATTTATTGATCCATTGATGATGTTTTCACTCTTCATACATGATTGAGAGACCTTTTAAATAGATGACCTAAAGAGACTATATGTTAGGTAGGTTTTACATTATCATGGTGCTCTATAATCTATAATATATTGTAGGGATTCTCACTTCATGTATGTGTTCTGAAAAAGGATACATAATTCCTTAGGTCTACATGTACTTCTAAGAATGACCTATCGCCCTAAAATTGGAGTACATATAGAGAATAAAATTTTGTTGTTAGAGGACATGCACCATGTGTTTTTCCTTGACATCAGGTGTTCTCAAGAGAAACAAATACACAATTTTTGATTTCACTTAAAATAACATCATTCATGTAGCCATTCATATGGATTTTATCAAGCCTTATATGGTAGGCCTTTATGATCACCTATGTTCTAGTTAGAGTCATGAAAGGTATCATTTTTAGACTACATCTCATCCGGGAGAGTACTGAGCAGGTTTAGTTGATTTGAAAGAACATGTTGAAAGATTAGTCCTGGCAATAGTCATATGCCTATTGATATCAATAATCTCTTTTTTTCAAGTTCTTATATCATTATTTCTTAGAAAAGTTTCCCATGATGTTCCATTAAATAATTTTGGGGAAGGGTAAATATTCACCTCAATTCTTTGGACCCTTTGAGGTTTTGAAATGAGTCAGACTAGTGTCTCACTGGATTGAACTTCCATAAAGATACCAATCTATGCATGATTTCTTTAACATATGTCAGATTTTCTAGTATCATCCAGACACATCACACATTTTTCAAACTAATGAGTTTGAGTTGGATTTGGATGCATCCTTTGAGGAATATCCAATGCGTTTTTTGGATTAGAGTGTCAAGACACTACGATGCAGGTGATTTACTACAGTACCAGTGATTTGGAATGATAGAAAAGTAAATGAAAAGACCTGGGTGCATGAAGTTGATATATGTGCCTAATATCTCAAGCATTTCTTAGATGATCTCTCTCTACCCTCATAATTCCAACCCGGGGATGAGTTTCTTTAATATGGGGTGGTTGTAATGGCCTGAGTTTTCTCAATGGTACGAATCATTATATTGAACATAAATTCATTTTTTGTCTCTTATAATGGATCTAAATGGAGTATTCAAGGTAATGTGGTGTGTTCAAGGATTTTCCTAAGCCTAAATACCAAGATTTTGGAGAAATTAAATTGGGTTCATTGTTAGTAGAATCCCCAAATAACATCAAGCATGGTTACCTCTAACCAGGTTGAGTGTTTTAGTGGATAGCAGGGAGCCACACAGTTGTATGCAACTGTGCAAGATGAGAAAAATTTCTATGTATATTTTTCGAGGTATTGGATAGTGTATATTTTAATTCTATTGCACAAGGTTCGGTAAACCGTTTTCCTAGCCCTTATGGGGTCCCTCCTTAGGCAAATCTTGGAATACAGTTACTGAACGATTTCACAAACAATGTGGGAAAACTATGCAATCCAATGATGAAGGATGATTTTGTGATCTTGACCCTAATTAAAATTATATCCTCACCCTCTCTTTTCATTCCCCATTTTCTAGAAAACATTCCTTCCTCCCTAATCCCATGATATCTCCCTTTACCAACCTTGGGATCATAATAACTCCTTCATCCAAAATCTAAACGAATCTCTATTGAATGCATTGGATAACATAATGTATTCTCTTTAATTAACTTTCTTCAATTCCTCTATTCTCTTCACATCTATGTCATTATTTATGTTCAAAATCATATGCCCTATTTTCAGGGTGCTGGTCTATTTCTCAAGTTTCTTCCATTCTATTCCAAAATTGATGATGATATTAAAAGAAGAGTCATCTATGATCGTAAGGTAGGCGGTCTAGTTATTTTCCATAAATTTCATTATATTTTTATATCATAGATATTATTCAACACACTATCCATTTATCTTTAATTCCTTTAAATGTGTTCTTCCTTCCTAAATTTATTCAACTATTTAATTTTAAACCTATTGACCTATGTTAGAATATAAGAGGATATTTACCATATTGATCACCACACCATTGGGTGGAAATAATTGAGTTTCCCTCTTTATTATAAATTATTAAATGAACAAAAACATTCTATGTGTTCATATTGACTCTAAAATGGATCTTCCCTTCAATAAGGCACACTATGCAAAACATTTCCACATGAAATTACACGTTCCACCTTATAGGGTGTAGGTTCTAAAGAATCACCCCACCTATCTTAAATAAAGGGAATAATTTATCACATTCATTATGAGGTTCAATAATTATACCCTTCCTTGAGGCTATAGCTCATTAGAAAACTTATTGATGCCTAATTTACGCCTCAGGTCCAGTTAGCACCCAGTATCCAAATATATACCTACTTAGTCCTTAGGTACTTAGTGAATCTACCTGTATATAGTATATAACTATATGTATGTATAGTTACTTATATATACATTTGGTACTTAGATCATAAATATTCCAACTAATGAAGAATAATATGGCGCCTTCTTTGTGTCCTAATGGAACCCGAGATGATTGGTATTTATTTAATATGATATTTTACTATTAATTATATGTGCACAATGCTATATTGGGTACACTTGTGGGATTATTTCTATACAACATTGGTGGTGGACTACTAAGTTTATCATACACCCTACTTAGGTATCCTTTGGTACCCAGGTAGACTTCATGTCTATAGGTATAAACAGGATAACGTTTCCTTATATAGATGAATGAATTGTTTATATTTAGCTTAAATCGTGGGATAATATCACTAAGCATATTCTCGTGATTCCAATGGTGTGGTATTTTGGATTTTTTATTTTTTTTATATCGTATTGTATATACCTATCCTAAGAATCCTCTATTTTCCTTTTTCTATATCAATCATCCATTAAATTATCATGAATATCACTCATACTATGCGATTTTGACTTTTATTACAGTATCTATTAAACATTAACTCATAAATTTATTGTGGTATAATTTATGTTGTGCTATGTTTTATATCATTCTTTTGTTATTTCCTATTTATTTATCATATCTTCTATGCTACTCTAATAAGATTGTATAGTCTTCCTGCTATACCACCCTAGACCTGTACTTCTTTTCTAGAGCCTCTAGCGTATGGAGAGGTGCACTTGACGCCATGTGCCCCACTGGGTCAAGACGCAGGTTCAATGGATCTATGTTTGGGACATTACAATTACATTGGTGGGATGATCTTATCAGATCCTTATCAGTGATGACTTGATGACCACTTATCACGCCTTAAAATGTAGATATACATTTCATTATCTTAGTAAAAAATGTAGATATATTAGTTTATAATCCTAATAAAATTAAAATATAGTTGAATCAACATTTTAGAATAACAATACTAAATATATATTAAAAGGTTAAAAATATGGAATTACCAGGAAATTTTAGAATTTATTAATCATTATTCTTGAAATAAATGTACTTATGAAAAAATGGGCGATTTATATATTGGATGAACATAACGAGCCTTTAAAGTATTAACTATAAACAAAAAATGTAGGAATAAATTCCACCCAATATTGGCTGGCCTTAATGGAAAAATAATCATTATTAAAACCATTAACATCACCCCACCTCAAGTTTAAATACCCATCCCTATTCCCATTCTCCCACACCCAATTCAACGTTCTACTATCATATACCAACCAATGAGTCTCCAATGATACTCTCTCCCTAATATTGAATATATTTTTTGGTCTAGATTTTCCTCTCAAAGATAAGAATATTATGAAGGGGAACGACTTCCCCAACACTCCCGTTTATTTTTCGATTGATATTCATTTGTTATATTGTATTTTCATCTTCATTTTCATGAAAACAATCTTCTTAATTACATATTATTTCCTTCAATTACAATTATTTTAATCAAAAGATTATGCAATCTCTCCTTATAGCCTTTTTTGGGCAGTTATAACGATCAAAAAATCATATAACTAGAAAACCATCCTAATATTTCAGTGATATAATGTGTTTGTGGTTTTACAAGAAAAGAAACATCTATTTGTATACAATAAGTGGGTGTGTCTTGGGGTAAGTTTTACCTAAGGGTAATGACCCTAAAAGTGAATCATTTTTCTTTCACTCAATCATCACCTGGTGTAGGAGAATTGGCCTTGCACTATATATAGTATGAAACTCCCTGGGGATATTCTTGGATGATCTTCATGCGACTTACAAACTACTGTAAATGATTTATCTATCATTTCATGGGTATTATACCTTGTAAAATTCATATATAGTTATTGATTCTTGGATAATTGGAATATAATTTCATAATATATAATTCTTTTTTCTATGTGGAAAATTTTTACACAATGTGACTTATTGAGAAATTTTTCTATGTTTTTATAATGTTCCCTCCATTAACACTAACCCATATAATTTTTTACACGTGATGGAATAATTTTACTATTATATGAAATGTGGGGCCCAAAATTATATATACCCTTAGTGCACTAGTAGGACTCATGAGATTATTATGACAATGTAATATTAGCATCCTTATCCTTTATGTAAGATTTCCCGGTCCAAGCCCTTAACGGTATGTTTAAGATGTATGCCATTACTGACTCCCATAACTATATGATAAGTTACTGTTATGCAATAAATTATTTATTTTTATGTTGGACATTGTTTTATTACTCATTTAGTTTCATTTTATTAGAAATAGCTCAATTTATTTCTTCATTCCATAATTTACAATTTCATCTATTTAATACTACCCATTATCGAGAATATGAAATTACCCCTTTATATTATTTTAATTTTCCCTTTTAATAAAAGAAGAGTAATACGTATGATAAATGGGTTGAAAGAAGAATAATAATGTATTCATGTTTTCAGTTGATATATTATTATTTTCAATGTAATGTAAAACTATGCCATGTATTTGGTTTTCATGAAGCTATTAAAAAATTGGTTCCTATATATTTTTACCATTGTAATAAAATATACATTTACATAGAGGTACTAGTGTTTAGGTTGTTATTGTTGGTATCAAATGACAGTTTAATAGAAAACATATGGAATAGATTCATAAAACATCATTAAACAACCCGTTCCATGGGTGACACTTTTAAAATATTGAATAAACTTTTATAGAAATTGAAAGAATAATATTATTTATACACTGACATAGTATATAAAATTATCTATAAAATGTTATTAATGGATGGAAAATCATTTGAACACTTGAAATCAATATAGGGATTTCTCTCCATAGAATTTCAACAAGAATCATATTGGATCTGAGTAGATTATGACTATATTAAGCCAGTTGACTTAGGTTATGACTAATAAACATGATCACATGGAACAAAATTTTACTCCATAATGTGGTTCAATAATGTAGGAATGCTTCTTGTGGTTACAACCTGTATCCTTTCTTGGGACCAAAAGTCAATTATTAGCTGAATATATTGGTAAAATCCTTAGATAAAGTATTAATTTTCTTGGGATGTGATGGGAAATATAATGTTGTCATAGTGGTATATCCTAAAATGGGAAATGTTTACTAGTCATTTTTATCAATTCAAAACACCAAGAATGAATAAGAAACAATAAATATGGAGTAGAACACTTTTAATGAGATATTCATTACAAATTACTTCCCTCATGATGATTGAGGGAACATGAAAAAGAAATTCCAAAACTTAAGAGAGAAGAATGATAAAGTAATGGGTAATTATAAAGATAACCTTACCTGGTTAGTGTGGCGTGCTTTTGATTATGTGTGCAACCTGATGTGAAATATTTATGAATTATTTGATGGATTGAAAGAAACAATTTGATGGGACCTAGCCACATAAAAAATTTCCAAGCATGTGGATATTATGACTAGTTCTATCAAGACCAAAAAAGAAATATCCAGGTCTCCTATTTTCAAAGTGATGTAGGGTAAGAAAAGGGAGGCTATGAAATTTGATTGTTGAAATTTAGAATAAGATAAGAATAAAAGGATATAATTTCCAACATGTAATAACATTGGGGAGAAGCACCCAAGAACATTATTGAAGGGGATGAAAATCTTCTACAAGTGTAGAGATAAAATCCACCAAGATCATGAATGCAAGGGTAGGAAGAAATCCACACATGTCTAGTTCTTTAATTATAAAGTTACGGGACATTATTAATATTAATTCCCAAAGAATCAAGGAAATCCACTACAAATGGGGCCTAGGGAGAAAGTTCATGCTTATGAAATTATATCTATATAAGTTGATGTTCATAATGATGCGGGAGCATGTACATTTTTTATAACATAAAAATTAGTAATTAATCTATTTGATTATGGACCATCGCACTCCTTTATAACATCCATGTTTTATAAGAACATTAGATATTACTATAGAAACCTAATAATGGAGTTATCAGTTCGAAACCCCTATTGAAATATTATTGTAATGAAGATATATCAATCAATAACAATTCTGATGCATGAATGTATTCTATTTATAGATTTAATTATGAATCATATGGTAGAATTTGAAATAATCATTGGGATAAATTAGATTTCAATGTGTAATAAAACAATTTATTATCCATAAAATAATATTATAACCTATAGGGATGGTATATAATCAATTGAATTTATAATATATACCTCATTTACCACATCTTATCTGGAACCTCATCCTGTGGGATATTTTAATGAAATACTTAGTAATGATTTAGTAAATTTAAATGATTTATTAATAATAGAGGATATATCTTTTTACAAGGAATATATTGAGGTATTCTAACTAGATATACTTGGATACACACTTGAACATGATGTTTAATACTCTATTGATCTTATCCCTAATGCAAAAACCATATTTAATCCTCTATATAAGATGGCTCTAGTGATGTTAGTGGATCATAAGAAACTAATATAAGTATTAAGTGAAGTGGGGTCTATATACCCTAGTGTTTATCCGTGGTGATGACAAGTCTAGTTTGTGAATAAGAAGGATACATATATAAGATAATACATTGACTATAGGGTAATAAATTCCATGACTATTATGAAATGTATCCTTTACCTCATGATGATGATCTATTTGATCAACTTCAAGGGATCCAATAATTATCAAATATTGATTTCTATTATGGTTATCCCAAATTTAGAATCATGAAGTATGATATACCAAAAATGACTTTTCACACAAGGTATAGACATTTTCAGTTCACAGTTATGATTTAGGATTAACTAATGCACGGTCTTTGTTAATGGATAAAAAGAATAGAATATTCAAGGATAACATTGCTAACTTTTTTATGATATTCATCGATGAAATCATGATATAATGAAATTACTATTATTATCAGGAATATCATTTACAAATTAGCATTGAGACACTTAGGTAGAAGGATATTTTTTTTAAATTTAATAAGTGTGAATTCTAGCATCAAAAATTATCATTTAAATGTAAAATTTTCTTTAAATATATAATATTGGTTGACCTTAATAAGACAAAATCTGTTATTGATTGTCCAATGCCAATGATTATATCCTAGATACATAGTTTCCTTGTCCTACCAGGTTACTATTGGCGATTTTTTGAAAATATTTTCTGAATAAGAAATCTTTTATCCAAACTGACATGTAAAGGGGATAAATTCACATGGTTTAAAGAATATTAGGAAATATTTTGGTAACTTAATAAAAAGTTGATCAATGAACTGATATTGACATTGCCATCAATAAAATAATGATTTTTTATATATAGTGATGCATCAAAGAATGATCTTGGGATAATTCTCTTGCAGAATGATAGAGTTGTCACTTATGCATCACAAAAATTGAAAACCCATGAGAGGAACTATCCAACACATGATATTGAGATTACTACAATTGTCTTTTCATTGATAAAATATATACACCGTATATATCGTGAAAGATGTGACATAAATATTGATAAAAAATCATTGAAATATATATTAGAAGATAAAGAGATTAACATTTGGTAGAGGAGATATGTTTAATTACATAGAGACCATAATTATGAAATATACTACCACCCTAGGAAGAAAAACAAGATTTTAGTTGCTTTGAGTAGGTAGGATCATGGGGTTCTAATTATTTTGGGGATAAACAATGATATAATATTAATGGAGTTAAAAAAACATGATATCAAAATTATTATGGAATGGAAAAAATAAATAATTTCCCATGTAATTTCATAAACAACATTACTGGGGATGATAAATAAGTCTAAGCAAGATGGAAGGGTATTATAAAATCAAATCTATAAAATATGGGAAATTATGAGGATCCACCTTTGATGATGGTGTTTAAAAATTGTTGAGGTGAATGTTTACATTCTATAGTATATATACTTATTTGTAAAAATCATAGCACACTCGTAAAAATATGTTTTACTATCTTTATATTTCCCATGTTTTTAGAATGTTCTCGCAGAAAACAATTTATACTACTAAACATCGAAATATTTATAAACTGATAATATAAACTATAAAATTAAGTCACATCCATAAGACTAACTAAAGTGTGGTCCATTTAACCAAATAAAACCATTCTATCAGATTAACCTAATGTCATTCCAACAAAATGACAAAAACTAGTCTATCAGTATGATTGAAACAAGTCAATTAGAGTGACAATATCTTATATGTCTATAGGACTGAATCTAAAAAATTAGTGTGTTGTAATCTAGTATATTGGTATGACCATGTTTTCTCTATCAGTATGACTAAGTTATGTCAGAGTGACTGAGTTTAGTCCATCGGACTAACATATTTTTATTCTATCAGATTTAAAAAGTTTATAATTAGAGCAAAACTAATTTTATCTTGTTTGAATACATTTTAATAACATTGTTATGGTGCTATAATAATGAAATCATATGGAAGTATATTTGATAAGCTCTCAAGTGAAGACCATCTGAGATAATTGAAACCAAATATGAGAATCATATAAGTATTAACACTATAGGTGTTCCAATAAATAGTAGTTCATTTAAGGAGAAAGGATATGATTCTTTTAGGAACTAATCCATAATAAAAATTTCTCTATTATATCATCTCCTTATTTTATTAATTGTAATATTTTCTAGAGTATTCATTATAAATCGTGTTTTTGAGGATTTTATAATCCTTAAAATAGTATTTGAATTTTTAATCTTTGATAGATCAGATATTAAGACCATTGAATTATGAGGATATGAAGATGGATGGATTCGATCATGATGATCAAGGGATTCTAGGTATGAAGATTGAGCTGATTCTGATCAGAGTGATTTAGGTATTTTTACTGAAGAAAGAAAGACCTGACCATTTGGTTTAAACTATGGATACATTAAATCATGGTTATTGACTTCCTTCAGCCTAAAGGTTAATGTTTACTCAATCCTTTTAAAACGTTTACATTAGTTTACTATTTTTTTTTTCAAAGTTTCATTTGCCTTTTTTATATGTTGTTTTAATTATGCTGTCAAATTTATATAAAATGTTCTCTTTACTAATAATTTATATACATTGATTTTAATAGACTAACTATGAGTCCATTATAAGTAACTATGATCATTGGGTTAAATATACTTCCTATTACAATAACATATGGTTTTTTATATTAATTAGTTTAAAAGTTTACGCAACAAATTCACCCCATCTTGTATCATTATAAATCTTAAGATCTAACTATGGGCATCAAAAAAGGTTCTAATATTTTAATTGATGTTTTTTAGTTTTCATATATTATGCATATCTCAGATGTTTTATATCATTCATTTTAAAGTGTTTTTTAAAAAAATTAATTACACAATCATAAAAAATTGTTGGAAGAGAATATGTTTATATAAGATGGAAGGTTTAAACATTGACACACTTTAGAATCTAAATCACATAAGACCGCTAGTATTTAATGGTGTCTATTAGGATTATTGGAGTGATATAATAAATATATTCTTTACAAATTAAGGGGTTAATAGTTTAATTTTGTTAACTAGAAATTACATGATTCTTTAGAAAAGTGTTTCAACTTTTACAGTTAAAGAGAAGAAATAATATCCTTTGAATTACCATGTAAGGAATACTATGTTATGTTCTACAACATAATAAATATATAGTCATATTTCATCTTTTTTAGGATGCTAATAATATTTTTAAGATGTTATAAGTTACCCACTTTAGAACATATAAGGTTATTAAGACCAGATAAGTTACGCTTCATGCTGATTGTAAAGCATCTTATTTCCAACCTAATGAGTCTATTTCAAGAATTCCTTAGATATTTCTGACATTTTGAAATAGTTTACAATCACTTGGATATAAAGATATTATAGTTGATATATTAATTATAAATATTATAGAAGCAATTCCTTGAGAACGGGTGTTTAAGAGGACTTCTTTAGTTTATATGGGAAGAATTACACATAAAACATTAGATGATTTTATTAGTACCCATTTTCAATATAATGTAAGATTAAAAGAGATTATGAAAATAAAAAGAATAAAAATTGTGAATTTCTTTCACTTAAATTTCCACTGTCTCTAATAAATTTCATTTAGCTAAAAATGTTTCAAAATATTCTATGAAGAAAAATTTTATAGTGGAATTAGAAAGTTGATCATCCTAAAAATATTCAAATTAATTATCTAATCTTGTGGAGAGGATGGAAAAGATTATTCTGAAGAAGGATCTAAAATATTTGTATAAGGATAATAAAAAGTAATTAATTTAAAAAAGACATTATTGAGAAGTTATATGTTACAAATTTATTATGGATGTTCATATAAGAACAGAATGTCTATAGTTTAAAGGAAAATACAAGAAGGATGGGAATTCATAAGGAATTCCATGAAATAATATAAGAAAAATAATAATAAGATTATAAATTATTCATACACTTGATGTGAAAGTGGTGAAGATAGTTCTTCAAAAAGTTATATATATTTTTGGTGGTGAATATAAAAAGAATATAGAATTCTATACTGAGATTCCAAAGATTAATACTTACTTTATTGAAATGGTAATTGATGAATCTATAAAAAATATTGCATTAAATTAAAACTATCATAATAGTAACGATAATAATAATTTTATATATTTCAATGAGTAATATTCATCATCATAAAAGAATAATACTGTAATGACCCAAAATGTTATAAATAAAATTTCAATTTTTATATAATTAAATATCATATTAAGAAATATGGTTACAGAAAACAAATGCAGTTATTTTCTTTTATTTTAATCTATTGGATTTAAAATACTGTTAAGTATATTTACTATTGTTAATATAGTTGTTGAACATTTATCACAAGGTTAATGTAAATATAGGGATTTAAAAAATCCAATTGACAAAGACAAAAAATTTGATGGCCTCATCTAGTAGGATTGTGCCCTATGAAGCCCATTTTATAGAGAATATGAGGGAGAAAGAACATTGGGATTTCCCTTGTCTAATACTAATATAAGATCCAAAAACATAAGCAAGATTGAAACTATTTATGGGATAAGTTCAATATCATAGAGATCACGTCCCAAAACATATTCACTAAGGCTGCCCTTGAAAGTTCCACCACCGTACAACATACTCATAGAGTGTTTTCTGGTGTATTAATGGGATACGTATAAAGACCCTAGCTTTATGAGTATGTACATAATGATGAATTTATTTTCATCTTTTTATTGTTACATTATTAATGAATTTTTATTTTTATACAATAATGCACAAATAATATTTCTCGGTAATATTCAAATTCAGTTAGGGAAATTATATTGATGAATTAATGGAATTTTTTAATAAATATTATTTTAACATTATATTATTATTAATTTTTTTATTAAATATAAATCATCCTATAATTTTTTATGACGTAAAATGTAATTTTTATAAGGGGTTGAAAACTACCATTGTAAAAAAAACCCAACATTTCATAAAAAATATTGATTCTATTTTAAGAGTAAAAAATAAAATATTTAAAAAATTATTAAGATATAATGAATATTATTTTTTGAATCAAAATTTCAAAATTATCTAATGGTTATTTTTTCATCATTTTCATATACAATTTCATTTTCATGTAAAAATTAAATACCATATAATTATTTTTTGTGGATTATGACATCATAATGACCCAAAAGTGATGTAATAAATATTATAAAGGGTAAAAACAGAAAAATATTTGTATTCCCACCAAAATATTATTATTTTATATCTATTTGGTTAATTTTATAGAGCGATTATGAATCATCCAAAACCATTAATATATTTTTTGTTTTTAAAATCATTTCTTTAAGAGTGTAACTCAACTCCACATAAGAAAATGAATTATTTTATTATGTTTGACCCTTTTTGTTATATAATAATTATAAATAATCCCATTAATATAAATATTGGAATAAAACCATTGGATGGCTTTTGGTGTTGGATATTTTATTATGTAGATTAAAAAACATGAATAATAACAAAAAACCTTATTTTCCTATATAAACCCACCCATGATCTCATTTCTATTCAATAAAACTCCATGTATCTCATACATACTATTATATAGAATCTCTAGAGTCCTACCATGGATCCCACAATCTCTAAATAAGCCCCTCCTAAGAATTTAGATCACCCACTCTTGTAATGTATTTCTCCCCCTCCTTAAAATTTAAGATCATCATTTGAAATTATTCTTTTAATTTCAAATGATTATTTTAACATTAATTTATAAATATTACCTTACCATCCAATTATATTTATTGGAATGATATATCATTTATCCTCTCTTATTTTTACTATTTCCTAAGTCGTTACTATGCCATAATTTCGTAAGGGATTCTTCTCCTCTCCTTTCAATTCAAGAACATACTTTTAAATTAATCATTTTAATTTCAATTTATTATATTTAAATTAATAAATAAACATTCTCATTCAATGAAATTATTGTTTTTTGAATGAGATATCATATATCTTCTCACATGTTTTTCAACCTATGTAATTACTATGCCTAAATTTTGTAATGTATTTCTCTCTTCTCATTTCCATTCAAGCTCTTGTTTTATGTTGTACCTCTTAAATTACATTTTATTATGTTGATATACATTATTATATATTACCCTTACTATCTATTTAATTTATAAATGATTATATTCCCCTTACACTCTAATTTATCCTCCCACGATCCTTTATGGACATCCATTATCATGCCGAAATATAGGTATCATTCTTTTCTTTTTTGAGTTTATTCATTAACTTATGCCTTATACTTCTAATTTATTATGTTGGGATATGTTATTAAATGTCCGTATTACTTCCCATTTGATGTACATTGATATGATTCCTATTATCTAGCATCAAACGATTTTTTTGAATCTTCATGTGTCGCCATTATGCGGCAAAACATTCACAATGACTTTCCATGCCAAAACAATTGTGTATTGAATATCATACCCATTTAATAATAAGTGTGTTAAAATTTTGGCACATATAATTGTTTTAGGGAATTAAATGTATATATTCCACTCTCCTGGATCATGGGATAAAAATTGATGGAAAATGATTAATGTTTTTTGATCTATGTGGCACACATATGCATGAGAATGAAATGAATGTGATAGGTGTGCCTAGAATTATATGGCTCTCCAATGAATTGGGTAATGTTTAGTATCATGATGTGTATTTTGGGGTAGGATGTTAACCTGATTTTTTATGGGAATTTTTACACCTTGATTTATTTGTGGTTTAACCTTTACAAATATTATGATGTTGTGTTTTATGTTGTTTCCATATTACCCATGTTATGATTATAATGATATATCATGTCTCATTTTTCATGTTTATGATTACAATTCTTTTTTATACCCCATTTATATTCCTATTCTGTAACATGTATAACCTAATTACATGTTTTTTCTCTTACTACGATTTATATCTTTTCCCATTCCTATATTTTTCTCCATTTTATCCTTTGTAGTTTTTAAGATCCATGGAATTTTAGATGCATGGTAAGGATGTTTTCAATAATGTTGTTGTACCCCATGTTCAATATGTTATTCCATGTACATAATTTCAAAATACACTAGAATTATAGATCTTTTGGGTTGTATTTAATGTATTTTTATGTAATAAATCGTGTTATAATGTAAAATAATGAGTCAGGTTGTTGTAAATACTCTACCTAGTTTTGAAGTTCTATCTATATTTTTAAAAATATTAAAAAATTATATTTACAAAATCAAGAATTTTTTTATTGCTGAATAAACACATTTAAATGAAAACTCAAGGATTACTATTCCTACTGTAGAAATATCTGATATTTCAAAAGAGCTATATAAAACTAATTTAGATAAAAAAATTATAATTCAAAATAACTAGAGAAGTTAAATTCTCAAAAAAAAGTATAAAAAAAGATTTAGTAAATCTTAGTTTGAATATAATTTTAATTAAAGATAGTAATATAGTTATAAAAATATATTCCTAGATATCTATTTTGAATTTTTTTTCTAATATAAATGAAATATTTGATAATATGTATAACAAAATTTGAACATATAGAGATATATCTGGAATGGGTTTTACAAATAAGAAACCCTTTTTTTCTAAATAACTATTTTATTCAAAATAGTGTTCCATTATGTATAAAAAATTAATGTTTTGGACAGTAGATAAATTAATGTTCTTTAAATAAAGTTCTATCTATTAGTTTTCATAAATCATATATTTTAAGATAATAAACATTTTCTATACCTAGAAATGTTGAAAAAATGTGGATCCAAAGATATTAATTTCTAATAATAACAAACCCAAGCGAGATTGAGTTCCAAAAAAATAATCATTTTGATTTCAGTTTAATAAAAAATCTAACAAAAACAATATATGGTACATGGATAGAGGTTGTTCTAGATTTATGACTTGAAAAAAGGATTTCTTCAATAATATTATAAAAATAAAATGTAGAAAAGTCACCATTAGTGACAACGCTCCAGGAAAAGTCATAAAAATAGGTAATATTATTCTTCATGGAAAATATTTAATTTGGAATGTTTTATTTTATATAGGACATAATAACATCGTTATTTGCATATGTAAATTATGAGATGTGAGATATTGTGTGAAATTATATAATGAAAAATGTATTTTTCGTAGTTCAAAAGATGAATTTCATTTTTCTGATAATCGACAAGAAAATGTGAAAACCCTAAACTACTAAACATAAAGGGCCTTAAGATACAAGATGTACATTGAGTTAGTGAAATGGAAGAATAATATTGTTAATGGAATAGAATATTAGGACACTGTAATGTTAGATATTTTAAAAAACTATATAATAAATAACTACTTAAATATATATAAAATCTAATTTTTGATACTCCAAAAGGTTGGGATCCTTGTCAATTAAAAATGCAACATAGGTCATTTTTAAATCAATAAGTGAAATCTCAACTTATTATGATTTATAGTCAGTTCATAAGTAATTATTTTGCCTTATAAAAGAATGAATTTTTGGAGGAAAACACTATGTATATGTTTTAGTGGAAGATTACACTAGATATACATGGGTCTATTTTATAGTAATGATGTTTTAAGCCTTTTAAAATTTTAAAACTCTTTTAGATTGAG
Source organism: Viscum album (assembly GCA_963277665.1). NCBI lineage: Eukaryota > Viridiplantae > Streptophyta > Magnoliopsida > Santalales > Viscaceae > Viscum > Viscum album. The sequence continues at coordinate 1,057,190,552 of OY728120.1, read as the reverse complement.
TTAAAAATGGAAAAATTATATACATGCTAACTCTTTATAGTGATAATGGTTAGGAAATTTTTTATTCTAATTTTTAAACTTTGTGTATGAAAACATTATAGTACATAACTATTAAACACCTATAACTACACATAAAAATGTCTTAGTTGAAATATGAAAGAGAATTCATCAAGAGATTACTAGAACCATGCTAAGTGAAAGCTCAGTTTCTAATTTTTTTGGGATTAAGCTGTTAGAACTACATAATAAAATATATATCTAGTTTTAATAAGAACATTTATTAATAAAAAACCCTATGAGTTGTGGACTGTAAGAAATCAAAATATTTATTACCTCAAAAGTTTTTGATGAAAATTATTCATTTTGATTACGAAAAATAATATGCATGTCTATTCTCCAAAATCCAGTGAAGGAAAATTTTTAGGTTATTATCAACTAGTAAGTCATATAGTGTATTTAATAAATACAAAAATACTATTAACGAAACATTACCTATTATTTTTATAATTTTGATCCTTTTTTCAAAAAAACCTCAACCCACATCTTCCGATGTTATTTAAAAAATTGATTTTCGACCAATGTAGGAACTTTAATATTATGAGGGAACATGTAACAACCCAAGTAAATAAAGAATAATACATTTTCATAATTATTAATATTTGAGAATTACACAATAATTTTACATTAAATGGGTTTCTATGTTTGAAGGAAAACCTGATATGCAACAACAAGTTTCTTTGAAATTTATGTTTCACAAAAGGCTGAGTCATATTAAAAAAAATACAATATTATTATTTTAAATGGTAGTTAATTACTATATGTTTTAATGATATAAATAAATATAACTAACTATAATATGATTATACAAGTTTGTTAAATGTTTTTACATTTTCCAATGTATGTTAGATGCTTAAAATGTGAATTAATCTAATTTTAAGCATAAATACTCTAATATTCTTTCAAAGGTCTATTTACCACCTTTTAATTGAGAAACCACATTAGATATAGTTTTTCACACGTGTATATGTTTTATTTGACAAAATAAAATTCTTCTTTATAATCGAGACATCAAAATTTACTTTGGTTAAATTTTTTGTATTTTTCTAATAAAAGTCATTTTTTAACAAATAGTTCAAAATACTGTATTTTAATTCAAAAATACCTTTTAATATAATTTATTTATATGGTTATATTATCCTTATAATTGGTTTTAATGTGTAATTTGATTATATTTTTAGCATTTAATCCAATGTTGGTCATTAGAAGTAATTTCACTTTTAAATTGGACAGAAACAAGTGTCAATCTTTTGATAGTTATTATTTATTAAATACACACTTTTTGTTTTGAAAATGAGAATGAATTTTAAATTAATTAAGGAAACTTTAATTTATTTAATTCTGTAAAATATAAATCATTTTTTAATTCTGAATATAAAATATATCTTATGCTGATTTTTTGGTATTTTTCTGAAAAACTTCAATTTTTTAAGAATAGTGAAAACACCGAGTAGTAGTTAAAGAGATGACTTTTTCATTTAAAAGAAATTTTAAAATTTTTGTGAATTTAATTTCAAAAATAGGACATAAATGGTTTTTATTATTAAGTAAAATTTTGTTCCATAAGAAGAAAATAGTTTTTGGTGAATAACAACTTTTGAATTTTATTTATCGCGGTGAAAGGTAAATAGGGCAATTCAAGGTAAAAACAATATTATAATAATATAAAATTACCTTAACACTATTCCTAACCTTATTGTATGAGTAATGTCCGACTAATAAAATCTTTGGGTGAGACCTATGGATTTTGAAAGCCACTTGGGTACGATAATGATATTAATAACATTTTATTTAAAGTAAAAATAAAAATATCATAAACATGTATTGTTTTGATAAAACAATTTTAATGAAGGATTATATAATTTATATATTTAACTATAAATTTTAATTATTAATATAAAACAATTTCCTACATTATGATATTTTTTTTATAATTTTTAGACATCAAATAAATTTAATTATTTATGACACAATAATGATGCAGTGTTTACCTCATTAATAAATGATTTAAATAAATTGGATGATAAAGATTAAATTAATATCCAAAACCTATAAAATTTTTATTTTATGGTTTTATATCGACCATGAGTAATCTTATTTATGATTTTGAAAAGTTTTGGACCTTTAGAAACCATAAATCGTTATATAATAAAATAATATTTTCACACTTTCCTAAAGAGCCCCTCCTCCCCTTATAAAAAGCCCTCACCTCAAACCAATTACTCACACATCTCAAACCCCTTGGATCATCCAAAATCTCAACAAATAAGCTCTAAATATCCCTATATTCCTCCTTTATGCCGTACCATACGGTGAAGGCTCTACAAGAAACCATTTTGGTTCAATCTAAAAGGAGTTACCCTATTTAAAGGTATCATCTTCTCTTAAGTTATTTTGTTTTATTTTACTTGTACAACCCCCTAAAATATTATTATTCCTTTATTTTAGAACTGGTATAAAACATAAACTAGGAAGATTTTATGATAATGATTCTAACTACACTTCTACACACCTCCATCTAATGGGTAAAGAACATACTATTTCAGTGGATGACAAACTAACGCCTCACAAAGCGATGATTGTTCAATTATCTCCTACCACCTCTTATGGTGGCCATTATTATGGAATAATACTTAAATATGATATATATTCTGTCAATGTTTTATCTATTCTTCAGAAATTTCTATTTAAAAACATTCCTTTATGCCTTCCAATATGGGTATATATGATAATTTCATTTGGGGAAGTGCGGACAACCGCACCCTTAGGATGATATGATTCGTTCATGACATACATAGAACATATAAAGGATGGATTTAATGAAATTATGTAACATATATATCAAATTATAATATACTGTAATTTTAATATACCTATGTATAATTATATTTTCATTCCATTAAATATGAAATAGAAATGAAAGTAGCGTTCATGTGTACGTACGACTTACCGTCTCTATGAACGGTGCATTTCATTTCTTACCTCCAAATGTTATGTAATATTAAAAATACATAGATATACTGGATATATATGATATATATGATATATAAATATTGAATATGATTCAGGAGATAATGGACTTTTGACCACAAGAACAACTAGTAATTATAAGAAGTTCATTTTTGACTCAAGTAACAAATATCGACAAAACGACCATTATCAACTTAAATGATTTCATAATGTTTTTAACATGGTAATAAGTGATATAAAAGGAATAATAAACTTGTAAAATGTTCCTAATAAATTAAAAATTAACTTTATCTTATTATTAAGGAGTTCAAAGAAATAATGGGTCAAGTAGACACGAGGTAAGGGGTTTCTAATATCACTTTTAATTTTATGAGATTCCCATTGTTCACCACCTATTTATTTCATGTGGTGTATTGTGTACTGAAATTTGATATAAATTGTCTTGATTCACTATATATTCATGGTATTAATTGATTCATTTGGGGTTTATCAACTTTTGGTTATATAACTCGATAGTTTCCAACCTGGTAACAAGTTTCTTTTCTCACTTTTAATTCCTTTTGATTTCCAATGTTCCCCAATTATTTATTTCATGTGGTGTATTTGTGTACATAAATTTGATATATATTATCATTATTATATTTATATTCATGGAATTTGGTGATTTATTTGGTGGTTATTAAATTTTTGTCATACAACTCGATTGATTACAATGTGGTAAGGTGTTTTTATCTCACTTTTAATTCCCATGAGTTTCATGCTATATTTGCCACTATTTCATTTTGTGTGGTGTATGTACTGTCTATGAGTGTATTATTTATGTAATATAAATTAATGTATGGGTATTTACATCTTCATTTTATGATCTTTCTTTCATGTGGTGTATGTTTCATAAGTCACCAAATCGATAAGAGAACTTTTTAACCCAATTTCTATTCCTTTGAATAATATTCTAATTCATAATTATGTCATGCTATGATTATGTGTTGAATCACTATTTGTTTATTTATGTTTAAATTTACACTCCCCTTTGTTTGGATATAATTTTGATACACATAGTAACTCCATTAATAAATTCTCAAGTCAACAACATGAACTTGATAACAGTAATTTTAACTCAATTACCATTCATTGAGTTAACCATCCAAGTCCTTGGTTTTGTCTTAAAAAGATCATGTGAGAAAGTCCTATGATTCATTTACACTGAATATCCAATCATATTGAGTGTATATATATTTTTCAAACATTATTATGTAATTGATATATCCTTAATATAGGGAAATAATTTTCATAAGGGATTTCGTCTCAATTTACATTCAATTAAGACTTCATTGTTTTTATGAACCAATTCACTCTTATTTAGTGTATATAATTTCATTTGGCATATTATATGATGAATAAAATTATTCTCATGATATTATAAAGTTCTTATTAAATTATATACTTCAATTATTTGAATTCAAGTGTCTCTCATTTTGTTAAAAACTCTTTAACTAAAATATCATTTTATCTTTTTTAATGAATCATTGTACAAAATATTTCTCATTAATGTCCATGTTTTCAAAATGGATTTTAGGATTTATTTATATTAAAATTAAGTTTTTCAAATGATAATTCATTTAAATGTTTCGAAGTGGTATGGGACACTTTGATTCAAAAATCACTTTATTGAATGTTTTAAATGTGTTTTTGATAATGGTTTGAAAAATAATTGATTATGTAAATATCATGAAATAATATATTTTGATATCAAGGTGTAAATTTTATATTTACATTATTCTTCTTTTATATGTTATGACTACATTATGGTTCTTCAGAACTTTTTACGTATACAGGTTGTTCCGCGATAAACCTAGGACGGATGAGCCCATGATAGCTCCCCAATGCATTGGGTAATCTGACGGAGGTAAACACGATGGAGGTAAATGTGAATGTTTCTACTAATATATTTAGGGAATATACTGGGATGGGGATTCCAATGTAACTCCCTACGTAGGTGTGAAAGGTAAAATTTATGTATGTTATGTATTCCATAAGTTATCATTATAATTTATGATTTCTGTGTGTTATTTATAAAACTTGTGATTTCATATGGTATGTTTTGATTGAAAAGTATGGTCGGATTGTTTTCGATTTATTAATTGGATAATGTTGACCAAACGACCATATATATCATGTGATATTATAATGGAATTTTAATATAGCTATGTATCATTATGTTTTCATTCCATTAAATATGAAATAGAAATTAAAGTTTCGTTCATGCATACATACGACTTACCATCTCCATGAACAGTGTGTTTCATTTCTTATCTCCAAATGTTATGTAATATTATAATTACATACATTTACTAGATATATATTATATATATGATATCTAAATCATGAATATAATTCTAGAGTTAATAGACTTTTGACTACATAAACAACTTGTAATTATACTAAGTTCATTTTTGACACATGTAACAAATATCGATCAATCAACCATTATTAAAGTAAAGGATTTCATAATGTTTATAACAAGGTAATAAGTGATATAAAATGAATAATAAACTTGAAAAATGTTCTTAGTCAATTAGAAATTAACATTACTTTATTATTCTGGATATTAAATAATGAATGGGTCTTGTCAGACCCGAGGTAAGGGGTTTCTCATCTCACTTTTAATTACGTGAGATTTCCATTGTTTGCCACTTATTTAATTTATGTGGTTTATTGTGTACTTCTATTTGATATATATAATCCTGATTCTCTTTAAGATCATGGTATTGTTTGGTTCATTTGGTGGTTATTAAATTTTGGTATTATGACACGATTGTTTATAACTTGGTAAAGGGTTTCTTATCTCAATTTCAATTCTGGGAGATTTCCATTGTTCCACACCTATTTATTCCATGTGGTGTATTTTGTACTACCATTTTATACATAATATCATGATTCTATATATATTCATGGTATTCTAGGATTTATTTGGGGGTTATTAACTTTTGGTCATCCGACTTGATTGATTACAATGGGGTAAGGTGTTTTCATCTCACTTTTTATTCCTGTGAGATTCATGATATATTTTCCACTATTTCCTTTTGTGTGGTGTATGTTCTGCCAATGAGTGTATTTTTTTGTAATATAAAATAATTTATGGGTATTTAAATCTTCATTTTTTGATCCTTCATTTATGTGGTGTATGTTTCAAAAGCTTCCAAATTGGTAAGGGAAATTTTTAACCCAATTTACATTCCTTGGGATAATCTTCTAATTCTTAATTATGTCATGATATGATTTTGTTAAGAATTAGTGTTTATTTATTTATGTTGTAAGTTAAACTTACCTTTGTCTGTATAGACTTTTGATACACATAAACACTACATTGATAAACTCTCATGTCATCGATATGAACTTGATAAGAGTAATTTTAACTCAATTACCATTCACTGAGTTAAACATCCAAGTCATTGGTTTTGTATTAAAAACAACATGTGTGAAAGTCCAATGATTTATTTACAGTAAATATCAAATCATATTGAGTGTATTTATATTTGTCACACATTATTTTTTAATTGATTTATCCTTAATATTAGGATACCGTTTCATAAGGTATTTCGTCTCAATTTACATTCCATTGAGACTTCATTGTTGTTAAGCACCAATTCACACGTATACAATGTATATACAGTCCTTTGGAATATTATATCATGAATAACTTTATTCCCATGATATTATAATGTTCTAATTAAATGTTATTTACCCATTATTTTTATTCTAGCATCTCTCATTTTGTTTAAAACTCTAACTAAAATATCATTTTAAGTATTTTAATGATTTATTCCTCTAAACATTTCACATTAATGTCCATATTTTTAAAATGGATTTTAGGATTTATTTATATGTAAATTAATGTTTTCTAATGATAATTCATTTAAAATATTCAATGTGGTATGGGACACTTTGATTCAAAAATATCCTTGTTAGATGTTTTAAATGGTTTTTGAAAATGGTTTGATAAATAATTGATTATGTAAATATCTTGAAATAATATATTGTGATAGCAATGTGTAAATTTTATATTTCCTTTATGCTTGTTTTATGTGTTATGAATAAATTATATTTATTCATCATTATTTACATATAAGAGCGGTTCCGTGATGAACCTAGGATGGGTAAGCCCGAGATAGCTCTCTAATTCATTGGGTAACGTGATGGCGGTAAACCTGAATGTTTATTCAAAGAGATTTAGGGAATATACTATTATGGGTAATCCAACATAACTCCCTATGTAGATGTCAAAGATACAATGTATGTATGTTATGTATGACATAAGTTAACTTTATAATTTAAGATTTCTGTGTGTTATTTATAAAACTTATGATTTCATAAGGCATGTTATGATTGAAAAGTATGGTTTCATTGTTTTGTATTTATTTATGGGATAATGTTTTCATTCCTTATTTTATAACCCTTACTGATATTTTTATGTTCATCCCATGTTTTTGAAATTTCTTCCATAGGACTTAAATATGAATAAGGGTGGTGGATGGAATCAAGGAAAAGTCATGCTATCTAAAACATGGAACTAGACATGTTTCTTTTTAATATTATTTATTTTGTGAAAAAATGGGTACTAAGTAGTAGTGTCTACATGTATTATTCAAGTTGATATGTAATAGTAATGGCCTAATTCTCAAAAACTGTAAACCTAAAAAGATCCTCAATGTGAATTATTCAATTAATTAAAGATTATGTAATGTTTTAAGCCACGTCCTTATGAGACAACTGGTGAATATATTTTTGAATTTCTACCTCATGAATAATTTCAACATGTCTGTGAAGAGAAAAAGATTTTTAAGATCCAAAAATTCAATTGTTATTTAGGAACCATCCCATCAATAAAAATATTGGTGATTTATATCAACCTATTAGAACTATATGTTTTTGAATAAATGAATTTAAAAATTGTATGTTTTTTTCATAATTAGAATATAAAACATCTAATAAATCATTAAGTGATAAATAATAGAAATAATAAATGTAATATGAACTCAAAATATTTGAGAGGAATAAAGTTTAGACAATGGTTGTATAACCTAAAAATAATTCAATAATTGGTTTAAAAAGTGGTTTTCATAACAAGTGTAATTAAAATGGAATTATAGTTATAAATAAATAAATACAAGTTCATAAATGATATAATCAACAAGAGGGAATAAAATTTGAAGAAAATTATTCTCTAGTATCAATACTTGAATCTATTCATATTCATCTATAATATGCATCATTTATTAATTATAATCTATTTCAAAAGGATTTAAATTATGCATTTCTTATTAAATATATATAACATGAATTATCTGTAAAAAATCACCCTATCTTTTAAAATAAAAAATATCTAGAAATATTTTCTAGAATACTATGGAACTTTATACATATAAACAGTCCCTTAGAGTTGGATATGCTAAGTTAACTATATTTTTATTCCAAAACAACTTTTTAAGGGAGATACAGATCAAAAAACATTTATAAATGATGTTTTTAAAAACATCATTATTGATCAAATGTTTGTCATTGGAATTATATTTATTCCAAATAAAAAATATTCAACAAATTATTATTTGGATACTATTAATTTTCTGTTTAAAATTATCATGATGGGAGAACATACGTATATTCTTGGTTTTTAAATATCACAAAAACATGAAGGATATTTCATATCAAAACATAATTATATAAAATTTATTATTATGAAATTAAGATATGAAAATAGTAAAAGTATTAGTACTCCTGTAAGATCCATACAAAAATTTATATATTGATGATGTTGGGAAACTAGTTGATCATAAAATCTTTAGTGGAAAGATTATAAGTATTCTAGACATAACAGACAGTCATCAAGATTTGGTATTTTTTGTATTCTTGTTTAAAAGATATCAAGAAAATTCTAATGATTCCGATCATAATTATAAAAATGTTTTTTTTTCATTATCTTATGGGATATATAGATTTTGGTTTGTTTTACTCTTCTAGATATGATTTTGACCTAATTTTTTTGATGTTATATTTGGTGGATATAAAATGCAAATAAAATTTAATTCATGAACATTGAATTTATTAGAATAAGATTTAGTCTATTGGTCTTGTAAGAAAAAAATTTAGTAGAACGTTCCACTAAAAAAGATGAATATATGGTATATGGAAGTTATTGTGCACATGTTATGTGGATTTAAGACACACACAATTACTATAGAATGAGTTTTACAAAAAACACAAATTTTTTGTGATAACACAATTTCCAAGGCATTATGTAAAAACCCAACACAAAAAACATGATATATGTACATAGATATAAGGAACCATTTCCATCATGATCATATACAAAAAGGAGATATTATTTAAAAATTAATTATAATTAATAAACAACTTTTACATATTTTTACTAAACCTCATAGGTATGATAGATTTCATTATATTAAATAGTATCTAGGAATGATGAATATCAAGTGATAAATAATTTCGACATCTTTTTTCTAAATAATCTAATGCAAAAAAACACCTTTTCAAAGGGTGGGGGTATATATTTTTGGGGTTTTAAGAACATTTGTTCTTTAAAAAAATCTGTTCTTTAAAAATATTAGTTTTCATTTGATTTTTGTAGCTTTTTTTTTCAGATTCACTAAAACTATATTTTTTAAAATTCTCTCAGCATGAGTAAAAATTTTATTCCATTAAAAAATATTAGCTTCTAAAACCAATAAGAATAGTTTATCGAAATTAATTTCTTCTGGAAATTTATATCATAATTTCAAAATGTAGTGTCTGACAATTAATTTTTACTATCTTTTGAGGTATTTTTTCTATTATAGATTAATTTTTTTTTTTTTATTGATTTACATAAAATAAAATTTTAATATAAAAACATTAACTTGGATTGATAATAGTCTTCAAAAACCATTATGAGTTATGAAATGTATTTAAATATTTTTGGAATAATATATATCATCGGATAATAAATGGAATTCTATCTGATCTATTAGATCTTTGGAAGTCAAATCATCTCCCCATGCTTATAAATAAATGAGTGGGTCACTAAATCCCACATCACCTTATCACATGTTAAAAAAACCTTACTACATATTTTCTCTTCCAGTCCTATTTTTTCCATTCGTCTGATCTGACACCACATTGTACGATTAGATTCCATAGATAGTTCAATTTCCAATAAGATGTTGACACTAGATGATATAGATAATAGAGTGGGTTTAAATGAAATTTTGATTTTAAGTAAATGGTATGATAAGATATATTAATATAAAAAATAGATTATAATGACTTGCTGATGGTAGAACATAGGTATATAAAAGGAATAATTTGATCTTCATTACTTTACCATAATTATAGAATTTTACTCAACTATTTGGGTTCAATATATAAAATGATATTGAAGATAAACCATTAATATATATTATTATTCATAAAATTATAATATAGACCATGTTTTAAGACTTATTTAAGTTCCATTAAATATATAATACTATCAAGTAACAGATTAGCTGTAACGCCCCGACCCCAGTTACCCAGAGTCGGTGCATTATTACATAACATTGGCCTGATCACAAGAAAGATCAAATCTCGAAAGACCGATTGGTTTAATAGCCTTGGAAACACTAGATATATTCATAAGCCTTACATTAAATCATAAAAATGAAAACTACAATAACAGCTTTTCTACATATTCCACACTCCTATCCTCACATACTATCCCTGCAGGTCATTCATAAATTACTTCTTCACATCCTGGGAAAAATAAAACCTTGAAAGGGGTTAGCTCAAATGCCAAGTAAGGATAACAATATAGCAGAAACTTTCATAAATAAGAATAAACATTTAAGGCAATGTATAACTAAAACAAAAGCCTTTTAAAATTGAACTTAAACATAGTATGGAAAAAATAAAATGAAATAATTACATTTACTTTTCACATCGATATTCTACTAATAGAATAATCACATGCAATATCAATAACCACTTTTATAATGATGGAATGCATAATTCCAGACTATCAAAACCACATAGCCAAGGCCTCGTTCCAAGACTACAAATAATATTTTGTCAAGGCCTTTTTCCAAGACACTAGGATGTCTCATGAGGCTTACCGATGCATTGAGGAGCTATAGCGGGCTCCACCCGTCACATATTAAGTCCAATGCATTCCCATATGAAAAGGTTTAAACATAACATAAACATTCGTATTAAAACTAGCATACGAAATGTAAATAATTCAACCATAAACCATGAATGATATAAAAATAACACATCCGCAACAAAACATATCACAAAACCTTCAAAACAATATAAAAGTTTGGTATAATAAATCAACTTCAAATAAGCATAAAATCCATAAAAGGATGTTCACATAGATGAAATCAAAACTCTTTTTAGAGAAATATATCTTTCTATTTTGAAATCATTTAAGAGTCATATTTTCATAAAATAAAACATTTTCTTTGAAAATAGTTTTATAATCTTGTACGGGAAGCTTCGACGGAAAATAGCCGCACCTGCCGTATAAGTTAAAAAAACATTCTTACCTTAATTCTGTCGAAAAGGATAAAAAGGACCTTGTTTGGAAAACGACGGAAAGATTCCTTTATAAACATCTTATAAAAAGTTAAAAAAGGTTATAAATGACTTTAACCCATATCATGCAAAATAGAAAGAATGTTATGAAATACATTTTTAAGAAACATGGATGTGGATGATAAAGAGATCCCGGTAGATTATTATGTATAAACAACCTCGGATAATGAAGAGATTGCGAAATAAACCCTTACCTTGTACTTTTCCTTGGTAGGGGGTAGGTTAACCTCATTTATAATGGTTAAGTAATTGTTATTAAATTATTCAAGAATTATATACATTAATATGATATCACATATGATCTTTTAACATTGCTTTGTTAATAATATCTTAGAATTATCGTCGTTTCAGGTGTTAACTTACTCGTTTACTTTTATATGTTTTGTTACATAATATGTGTTTGTTATGGATAGGGTGTATCTTATTCGTATACAAAATGATATCAAGTCCTTAAATTCTATTATTAATCATCAAATGATAATTATACTTGAATGGATATGATAGAGAATGAATTTCATCACATTTGTGGAGACGGTAGTCCGTACGTACGCACGAGCTGCAATATCATTATTTTGTTGTTAAAATAATATATAATTGAATGGTATATCTTATATACAGAATAATTATCATGTTATATTTATTATTTACATGAATTACACATCATTATTATACCCATCCAAATAATAATTTATTGAATAACAATTACACCACGACGTGGAGACGGTAAGCCGTACGTACGCACGTAGGGTGACATGTCATTCAAAGGATGGATATAATACTGAATATGGTGTACCATATTTATAATATTATTAAATTATATAGGAGATACTGGATTAATTATTTTATAATGGAAATAACAAATAAAGAAGAAGTGGAAGAAGAATGGAACTTGAAAAAGGGTGGGGAAATCATTATCTCTTTTTCGAGTTATTCCTTTTGATTTGATCAAAAGGGATCCTTAAGTTGGATTTATGACTAAAGTAAGGCCTATAAGATTAATTGAGGGATGTTGAGAGAGTATTTGGGAAAATTTTGGCCTAACCAAAAGGGTTTGAAGGCGTGAGTTAATGAGAAGGGGGAATGCCCTTTTATAAGAGGGGTGAGGGGCACCTTTGGAAAAGCTAGAAATATTATATCGTAATAAAATAATATTCGGTTTATAATGGATCCAAAGTGGATTATATAAAGGTTAAGGTGGGGATGGGTCGAAAACCACTCAACCAATAGAATTTATAAAGGTTTGGGTCATTATATTAACCTTATCTTTAATTATTAACTCTTAGTTAATTAGTTTCACTTTTACAATGTCTCATTGTATTTTTATATTATTTGATTAATAAACTTACTACATACATCCAAGAGACCCTCAAGTGGTCCATGAATGATACAACTATCATGATATAAGTCTCTTGGCCGGACCTTATATTTTTAGGAATTTAATATCAATTAATAATATAATATTTGTTTTAAAAACTCTTTTATGTCAATTTTGACACTATTCAATAATTGATTTTTTCTAAAATCATAACAGGATGATTACTTCGAAAACAATTAATTAAATAAATCCTAACATGTCATATTAAGCTATAAAATTATTTTAATTCATAAAAAGTCTCAATTTATATTTATTTGGGTATTTATAATATCAATTATTTTAATTTTTCACTATTATGGAAATTACTGCCTCATCATTGTGTCATTAATAAATTAAACTATTTAAGGTCTAAAAATTATAAATAAAATATCATTATGTAGGAAATCGTTTTATCTTTCTAATAATATTTACAATCTAATTTATCTTATGTATAACCCTATATGAATAATGTTTTAGTAAATAAATGTTGATTTTAACTCTTTTAACTCTTCTTTGAATAAAATAATAATAAATGTCTTAATCTAATTCAAGTGGACCTAAATGATAATATTTTATTCCTAAGATTGTTTTTGGTCGAGACACCCCTGTACAATAAAATTAGGACATGTGTTAGGGTAATATTAATATCATTTTTACCCTTAATTACCATATTTACTTTTAACCGTGGTAAATAAAAGTAAAAAGTTACTATTCACCAAAAATTATTTTAATCTAATTGAACCACATTTTACTCCTTGATATTAACCATGTCTCTCGGATTTTCAAAATTCCATTCACAAAAGCGGTAAAATTATGTTTTATGAAAAATTCAGTTTTTTAACTACCACTTAGTAGTTTCACAATTCATCAAAAATTGAAGTTTTTCAGAACAATTCCAAACTTTCACCCTAAGCTATAATTGATATTCCAAATTAAAAAATGATATCTATTTCACAAAATTCCAAAAATATAAGTTTCATTAATTAATTTTATAATAAATTCACGCTTTCACAACAAATAGTGTGTTTTTAGAAACAATATATATCAAAATATTGACAATTGTTTATGTCCAATTTCAAAATGAAATTAATTCTAATGAACCCCAATTGAAAAAATGGTAAAAATATATTCTAATTATAATTTAAAACCACTCAAATTCATAATTTATCACTATTAATTATTTTGATTAAATAAGTTGTTTTTAATTAAAATTATGTAATTTTCACTCTTCATCAAAATATTAAAGTTATCCGAAAAGTACAAAAAATTTACCTTAGGCTAAATTAGGTACTTCGAATCCAAAAATGAAGTCCATTTTGAGAGATAAAATTTATAAAATTTCAAAAAGTAGGTATTACTATTCATAACGGCTTGTTTGATTGGTTGTGGTGTGTTAGAACTCGATGTTGCGTACAACACACGCTATCACATTATTCAAAGGAAGCGTAACTTAGAAGCATAGGGTGTTACATTCTCCCCTCCTTTAAATAATTTAATCCTAGAAATTTATAGAATACTTCCACATGAAAAGACTCGGGTGGTTCCTCATCATACGTTCCTCGGGTTCTAATGTTGCCTCTTCCATCTTATGGTTTCTCCACAAAAAATTTACCAGACGCGTTATCTGGTTTCTCAGTACTTGTTCTCTCGTATCAAGAATTCTGATGGGATCTTCGCTATAAGACAGATCAGGTTCTAGTTCTAATTCCTCATAGGTGAGTACATGCATTGGGTCAGGCATGTATTTTCTCAATAGAGACACGTGGAACACATCGTGAACTTTGAAGAGACTTGGCGGCATTGCCAATCGGTAAGATACAACCCCAATTCGTTCTAGAATTTCGAATGGTCTGATGTACCTGGGACTCAATTTACCTTTCTTTCCAAAACGTATAACTCCCTTCCATTGAGATACCTTCAGGAAAACATGATCACCGACTTGAAATTCCAAATCCTTCCTTCAATTATCGGCATAGCTCTTCTGCCTACTTTGATCTGCTTTGATGTGATTTTGGATTACCTTTACCTTTTCCATCGTTTCGTCCACCAGTTCTGGTCCTACATGTTTTCTTTCACCAACGTCACCCCAACAGGTTGGTGTGCAACAACTCTTTCCATATAACGCTTCATATGGTGCCATCTGAATACTTGAAATGAAGCTATCATTATATGAAAATTCTACCAGAGGTAAATATTGATCCCACATACCCTGAAAGTCAAGTGAGAAAGATCTCAACATGTCTTATAAGGTTTGAATAGTCCATTCTGATTGTTTGTCTATCTGAGGGTGGTAGGCAGTGCTCAAATGAAGTTCAGCATCCAAGGCATTCTGAGAACTTTTCCAGAATCATGATGTAAAATGGGGATCACGATCAGAAACAATCGATAGGGGTACTCCATGAAGTTTCACAACTTCATAAATATATAGTCTTGCTAGACGTTCCAGTGGTAGATCACCTCTTATAGCTAGAAAATGTGATGACTTGGTAAGATGATAAAAAATAACCCATATTGCATCATTACTTTTAGGAGTCTTTGGTAGTCCCATGACAAAGTCCATCGTGATATTATCCCATTTCCACTCAGGTTTGGGAAGAGGTTTCAATACTCCACCAGGCTATTTCCTTCCAACTTTCACTTGTTGACAAACCATACATCTTGACAAAAAAACAGCAATCTCCCTCTTCATTTTGTCCCACCAAAAATTTTCCTTCAAATATCTATACATTTTGGTGCTCCCAGGGTGTATAGAGAAATTGGAACTATGAGCATCATCCAGCAATTCCATTTTTAGATCAGGTATATCGGGAACTCAAAGTCTCTTCCCAAATTTCAAAATTCCATCTTCATACACAAAGTATCTCAATCTCCCATCATTCACAGCTTTAATATTCTTTTGAAATTCTGTATCATTGGTCTGAGAACTCTTAATCCTTTCTAGTAAAGATGGTGTGGCAACCATTTGAAAAACAATTGATGTTTCACCTTCCATGGTTATTCCCATGTCCATCTTCACTAGATCCATGAAAATTGGATCCCTTTAAAACCTCATATTATTCAAAACTCCATGATCTTTTCTGATCAAAGCATCTGCCACCATGTTTTCTTTCCCTGGGTCGTAGTGTATCGTACAGTCATAATCCTTTAGTAATTCAAGTCATCTCCTTTGCCTCATGTTGAGTTCTTTTTGTGAGAAAATATACTTCAATCTCTTGTGATCAGTATAAATCTCACATTTTTCACCATAGAGGTAGTGCCTCCATATCTTCAAAGCAAAGATCACAGCTGCTAACTCAATATCATGAGTAGGATAGTATTTCTCATGAATTTTTAACTGTCGTGATGCATATGAAATAACCCTATCATTCTGTATAAGGACATAACCAAGTCATTTCTTCGATGAATCACTATATATAACAGACCCATCACTCCCCGATGGTAGAGTCAATATAGGAGCATTGACTAATATTCTCTTTAGTTATTTGAAACATTCCTCACACACTTTTGTACAAACAAATTTAACCTGTTTACGTGTGATCTTTGTTAATGGGTTAGAAAACCGGGAAATATTCTGGACGAAACGTTGATAATAACCTACCAAACCAATAAAACTGTGTACCTCACTTATACTCATAGGTGCTGGCCATTCTTGGATTGCCTTGGTCTTAGAAGGATCAAAAGAGATTCCGTCTTTAGAGACAATATGTCCAAGAAAAGAAATCTCCTGAATCCAGAATTCACACTTGCTAAACTTCCCATATAATTCATGTCTTTTCAGAGTCTTCAGGATAATGAGAAAGTGAATTTCATGATCTTCATAGCTTTTTGAGTATACCAAGATATCATCAATAAATACCACCACAAATTCATCGATATATTCCTTGAAAACTCTATTCATTAGATCCAAGAATACAGAGGGTGAATTAGTCAATCCAAAGGGCATTACTGTAAACTCGTAACGCCCATACCTGGTTCGAAATGCTGTCTTCGGAATGCCTTCCATCTTCACACAAAACTGATGGTATCCAGATCGAAGGTCAATCATTGAAAAGTATTGAGATCCATGCAGTTGGTCAAATCAATCATCAATGCGAGGTAGGGGATACTTTTTCTTTAATGTTATAACATTGATCTCCCTGTAGTCGATACATAACCTCATAGATCCATCTTTCTTTTTGACAAAAAGAACAGGGGATCCCCATGGAGAAACACTAGGGTGAATAAATCCCTTATTACTCAATTCATCTAGTTGTTTATTTAGTTCGACTAATTCCACAGTGGCCATTCTATAAGGGGTCTTAGATATAGGCCTTAATCCAGGAATTAAATCAATGGAAAACTCAACTTCTATTTCTGGAGGATGTCCAGGATAATATTTCGGAAATACATCTACATATTCTTTCACAATAGGTACATCCTCTATTTTAACATTCATTTCCTCACCCACAGTCATTTCATTCTCTTCCTCCCCAATAATTGAATTTAGTTGAGCTACTGGGGGTGGATCTAGAAAATAATTAGGTGGGAACAATTCTGCTCTAAAGATAAGGTGTTCCTTTTCATCATCATCAAAAATCGTAACCTCCTTCTTCTTACAATAAATCTTCAAATCATAGTCCGAAAGCCAATCCATTCTGAGGATTATATCAAACTCAATCATAGGTATGACGATGAGATTAGCAGATAAAGAACATTTATGTGCTCTAATGGGGACTGATTCACAAAACATTGTTGCAATGATACTTCCCTTAGGAGTTTTAGCTAACAACTCCCTTGTTAAATCAAATTGGAAATATCTAATTTTATTAGGAAACTGGGAAGATATGAAACAATGCGATGATCCAGAATCAAATAATGCATTTTCTAAACATGAGGAAACCATTAAATTACCTACCACCACGTCTTTCGGAGCTTCTACCTAAGCAGTAGTGAGATTATAAGCTTGGCCTTGATCCCTTGGCCTTTTCTGAGGTATGTTTCCTTGACTCTTAGGAAATTCATTTTCATAATGTCCCATCTCCCTACAATTATAGCATTGAACATTGGTAGCTTCCTTATTCCATTTGCAATCACAAGCTTGGTGGCCTTTTTTACCACACTTGTAACAGACACCCATTCCATTTAAGCAAGTACAGGGGTGTTTCTTCCCACATTTACCACAGGATGGGTATTCAAACTTTCCCTTCTTCCCCTTATTTCCATTCCTAGATTAATCTGTAGATCTCTTCTTCTCTTTCTTTTCTTTAAAGTCATAAGACTTAGAGAATTCATATTCTGTCTTGATAGCACAAGAGACAATTTCTTCATACGATGAAAAAGATAGTGAGACTAATGCTCAACGGAGAAATGATTTTAACCCATCAAAGAAACGATCAATCTTACTTCTTGGGTTACGTATATAATCTACAGCATACCTTGATAACCTTGTAATGTTAACCTCATACTTTGCGTCATTCTCATACTCCTTTTGTCTCAGACTCAGAAATTGCCTTTCCATATCTGCTCGATGGTCACTAGGAAAGTATTTTTCTAAAAATAGATCTTTGAACTCCCTCCATTCTATATTTGATACTTAATCATCTTCCTTCTTGTTTTGAATTAATGACCACCACAGATCAGCATCTCTAGTGAGGCGGTAAACTACCATGATAACTTTTTCCCTTTCAATACTCCCCAAAGCCTAGAATATTTTCTCTAGGGAATTTATCCATTGCTCAGATACTAAGGGATTTTTACTCCCATTGAACGTTGGTGGTTTTTTCCTCATGAATCGATCTAACATTGATCCTCCACGTTGAAGATCAGGGTGCTCCATACGGGTAAGGTTATTATTCATAACCTAAGTGAGTTGTCCTAGTATGGTGATTAGCTGATCGGCACTAGTTGCATCACCAGCTCCACTATAATTATCTTGAGCAGGAGGGAAATCCCTAAATGGAGTTTGTGCATGGATACAGTTTCCATTTCTTCCACAAGGCACCATTTCTAAACTATGGCATAAACTAGATTAGTTTATGAATCAAAATACGTAATTTCATACTTATAAAACACTTAACATAAATTGAACTATTTTTGGATATAATCCATAAGCATAAAAATGTTTTCATTGATGAAGTATATACTTATAAACCCTTAATAATGATTTTTATAGAAAATGAGAGTTATCCTAAGCATATCCCCCGGGAGTGTCGTAACCAAGAGTGCAGTAAGGCCCATTGTCGTGCACCAGTTCCCGTTCGATTCTAGCTCAAAGTGGTGTTTTCGGGTTTTACCCCTAGGTACATCTGTGCCAGAGCCGCCTCTACCTGCTCGTATCCAGACAAGGATGTATTACTCGGAAAACTCACAAAATATATACAATACCAAAATTCTAGGAAATTCATCTATACTAATCTTCAAATTCCATCTTAAATCTATGTGCTCTAATAAGAGTTTATCTAAATCTAGCTTACAAGGTTTGTAATAAACTTCCTCTGATACAAACTGTAACACCTTGACCCCAGTTACCCAGAGTCGGTGCATTATTACATAATATTGGCATGATCACAAGAAAGATCAAATCTCAAAAGACCGATTTATTTTGTAGCCTTGGAAACACTAGATATATTCATAAGTCTTACATTACATCATAAAAATGAAAACTACAATAACATCTTTTCTACATAGTCCACACTTATATCCCCACATACTATCCCTACAGGTCATTCATAAATTACTTCTTTACATCCTGGTAAAAATAAAACATTAAAAGGGGTGAGCTCAAATGCCCAGTAAGGATAAAAATATAGCAGAAACTTTCATAAATAAGAATTAACATTTAAGGCAATGTATAAATAAAACAAAAGCCTTTTAAACATGAACTTCAACATAGTATAGAAAAAATAAAATGAAATAATTCCATTTACTTATTCACATGGATTTTCTACTAATCGAATAATCACATGAAACATCAATAACCACTTTCATAATGATGGAATGCATAATGACAGACTATCATAACCACATAGCCAAGGCCTCATGCCAAGACTACAAATAAGATTTTGTCAAGGCCTTGTTCCAAGACACTAGTTTGTCTCGTGAGGCCTACCGATGCATCGAGGAGCTATAGCGGGCTCCACCCATCACATATTAAGTCCAATGTTTTCCCATATGAAAAGGTTTAAACATAACATAAACATTCATATTAAAACTAGAATACGAAATGTAAATACTTCATCCATAAACCATGAATGGTATAAAAATAACACATCCACATTCAAACATATCAGAAAACCTTCAATACAATATACATGTTTTGTATAATAAATCAACTTCAAATAAGCGTAAAATCCATCAAAGGATGTTGACATAGATGAAATCAAAACTCTTTTTAGAGAAATATATCTTTATATTTTGAAATCATTTAAGAGTAATATATTCATAAAATAAAAAATTTTCTTTGAAAATATTCTTATATGCTTGTAAGGGAAGCTTCGACGGAAAATATCTGCACCCTCCGTATAAGTTAAAAAAACATTGTTACCTTAATTCTGTAAAAAAGGTTAAAAAGGACCTCGTTTGGAAAACGATATAACGATTCCTTTATAAACTTCTTATAAAAAGTTAAAAAAGGGTATAAATGAATTTAACCCATATCCTGTAAAATATTAAGAATGTTTTTAAATACATTTTTAAGAAACATGGATTTGGATGATAAAGAGATCGCAGTAGATTATTACGTATAAACAACCTCGGATAATGAAGAGATTGCGAAATAAACCCTTACATTGTACTTTTCCTTGTTTGGGTGTAGGTTAACCTCTTATATAATGGTGAAATAATTGTTATTAAATTATTCAAGAATCATATACATTAATATGATATAATATATGATCTTTTAACATTTCTTTGTTAATAATATCTTAGAATTATCGTTGTTTCGGGTGTTAACTTACTCATTTTCTTTTATATGTTTTGTTACATAAGCTATGTTTGTTATGGATAGGTTATATCTTAATAATATACAGAATGATATCAAGTCCTTAAATACTATTATTAATCATCAAATGATAATTATACTTTAATGGATATGATGGGGAATGAATCTCATCGCGTTCGTGGAGACAGTAATCCGTACGTACGCACGAGCAACAATATCATTATTTTGATATTAAAACAATATATAATTAGATGGTATATATTATATACAGAATCATAATCATGTTATATTTATTATTTACATGAATTACACATCATTATTATACACATCCAAATAATAATTTGTTGAATAACAATTACACCACGACGTGGAGACGGTAAGCCCTACGTACGCACGTATGGTGACATGTCATTCAAAGGAAGGATATAATACTGAATATGGTTGTACCATATTTATAATAATATTACAGTATATAGGAGATACTGGACTCATTATTTGAGAATGGGAATAACAATGAAATAAGAAGTGGAAGAAGAAAGGAACTTGAAAAGGGTGGTGAAATCATTACCTTTTCTTCGGGTTCTTCCTTTTGATTTGATCAAAAGGGCTCCCTAAGATGGCTTTCTGACTAAAAAAGGCCTCTAGGATGAATTGAGGGAAGTTGAGAGAGTATTTGGTCAGAGTTTGGACGAACCAAAAGGTTTTGAAGGTGTGAGTTAATGAGAAGGGAGATTTCCCTTTTATAAGAGGGGTGAGGGGAACCTTTGGAAAAGCTAGAAATATTATTTTATAATAAATTCATATTCAGTTTCTAATGGCTTTGAAGTGGATTATTTAAATTTTGAGGTGGGGGTGGGTCGAAAACCACTTAACCAATAGAATTTAGATAGTTTTGGGTATTTATATTAACCTTATTTTTAAGTATTAACTCTTAGTTAATTAGTTTCACTTTTACAATGTCTCTTTGTATTTTTATATTATATGGTTAATAAACATACTATATAGATCCAAGAAACCCCCATGTGGTCCATTAATGATACACCTATCATTATATAAGTCTCTTGGACAATCCGTAGATTTGTAGGAATTTAATATCAATTAATAATATAATATTTGTTTTAAAAACACTTTTATGTCAATTTTGATACTATTCAATAATATATTTTTGTAAAAATCATAATAGAATGATTACTTCTAAAAAACTAATTAAATCAATACTAACATGTCATATTAACCTTGAAAATTAGTTTAATTCATAAAAAGTCTCAAATTATATTTATTTGGGTATTTATAATATCAATTATTTTAAATTTTCACTATTATGGAAATTAATGCATCATCATTGTGTCATAAATAAATTAAAGTAAATAATGTCTAAAAATTATAAATAAAATATCAATATGTAGTAAATATTTTTATATTTCTAATTAATATTTACAATCGAATTTATCTTATGTATAACCCAATATTAAAAATATTTTAGTAAATAAACATTGATTTTAACTCTTTTAACTCTTCTTTGAATTAAATAATAATAAATGTCCTAATCAAATCCAGGTGGACCTAAATGATAATATTTTATTCCTAAAGTTGTTTTTGGTCAAGATACACTTTTCCAATAGAATTAGGACATGTGTTAGGGTAATATTAATTTCATTTTTACCCTTAATTACCATATTTACTTTTAACCGTGGTAAATAAAAGTAAAAAGTTACTATTCACCAAAAATTATTTTCCTCTCATTAAACCATATTTTACTCCTTGATATTAACCGTGTCTCTTTGAGTTTTTAAATTCCACTCACAGAAGCGGTAAAATTACATTTTATGAAAAATTCAGTTTTTTAACTACCACTTAGTAGTTCCACTATTTATCAAAAATTGAAGTTTTTCAGAACAATGCCAAAATTTCACCCTAAGCTATAACTGATATTCCATATTCAAAAATGATGTCTATTTTACAAAATTGAAAAAATATAAGTTGCATTAATTAATTTTATAATTAATTCCCGTTGTCACAACAAATAGCGTGTTTTTAATAAACAATATATATCAAAAGATTGACATTTATTTATGTCCAATGTCAAAGTGAAATTAATTATAATGAACAAAATTGGATAAAATGGTAAAAATATATTCTAATTATACTTTAAAACCACTAAAATTAATAATTTATCACTATTAATTATTTTGATTAAAATAGTCTTTTTTAATTAAAATTTAGTAATTTTCACTATTCATCAAAATATTAACGTTATCCGAAAAGTACCAAAATTTTACCCTAGGATAAATTTGGTACTCCGAATCCAAAAATGAAGTCCATTTTGAGAGATAAAATTTATAAAATTTCAAAAAGTAGGTATTACTATTCATAACGGCTAGTTTGATTGGTTGTGGTGTGTTAGAACTCGATGTTGCGTACAACACATGCTATCACATTATTCAAAGAGAAGCATACCTTAGAAGCTTGGGGTGTTACATTAGCTACCAGAGAAGTTATATATATTTGAAACATGAAATCCTAAATCATCTTTTTTTATTCATTTAAAATGGTAAGGTAGGTTTACTATTTATAATTAGATGTAATATTTATTTAATTATAAATTTAATTTTACATTTTACTAAGGAAGGGTTATTGAGATACACTAAAATTTATTGACATATTTGAATTAGATTTTCTCATCAATACGAGGGAAATAAATTTAGTGATGTATTAATTTATTTTAGTTTAAGTTATAAAAATTATATAGATGAAGTTAATAATATTTCGTTTCCTATGATTTGTCGACAATAGTTTGATAAATTTTATATATTTTATAAAGAAAAATAATTACTATATTGTGAGGAAGGAAAATGTTTCCCTAATAATTGAAGAAACTATTTCTAGAATGAAATTAGTATTCCTTCCAATGTTGAAAAAGTTTGTTTAAAAATTGTTTTCTGATGCCAATGTACAATAGTTGAAGGAAATATTTTAGGAGAATATAAATGACACTTCCTCTCCCACGAGTCTGGTGAAGAAAATTAAATCCATAAAAAACGATATCTTCCAGGAATTGATTAAGTTGAAATCAAAAAATAAATCTGAAAATTCAGAGTTTGGATTAGACAAGGATAAATATTTTGTAATTTAAAAAATATCCAAAGAAATTCTGAAAGCATATTATAAGAAAAGTAAATAGAATTATTTAATTAAGGAAGAAAAATTTGTCAAATGTCATATGAAAGGTGTTGAAGTAAAACACAAATAATTTTATACAACAACTAGAAATGACATACAAGAAATTATTTTCCAATTCTCCTTTATCAATGGTTTAACCCTGTCCTCAGTCTATTCCAAAAAATTTTCAAGATGATATTCTAAATCAATAATAAATTTTAACTTCTTAGGTTTCTATTTCTATTGATAAAGGGAATGGAAAATGGTTGATTCAAAAAATATTATTTCTGAAAAAGATTTTCAGGATACAAAATATGCGAAGAAGACTGGAAAAGATTAATAATAAAGCGAAAAATAAATTTTATGATAGTTAGAAGTATATTTGGTAGAATATTCAATGAAAACATATTTAGGGGAATTGGTAAAATAATATGTGGAAGAAAAAATTTCCAATGAAACATATTCTTTTACTAATCAGTCATATAAGGATTTAGACCATGTAATTTCAATGAAAGAAGAAAGTTCAGAAAAGTATATTGAGAATCTATATTCATAGACTATAATATAACAAAAATAAGACTGATAGAAACATAGATGTGATGGATGTTTTATATGGTGGTGAGGAAAGAGAAAAAGATAATGAAAAAGTCGGAACCATACCTTCTATGAGATGTGTTTCTGATGTCTCATTGGATTTAATGGATTCATGGATAAGACATCCTGATTAAATAATGGAATCCAAATTAACATATTTTAATGTATCATTGAATAAAATTTTACATTCCATTCTATATATTCGGATTACAAAATCATGGTGTAAGCATATCCAAAAGAGAATAAATGTGTTAAAGAAGTTAGATGCTTTTAAATAGTTGGTGAAAATGTTGTGAAGAATGATGTTTAGTTCAAATCATTTAATGTTTAATTAAAACATGAAATAATAAGGGTTTAACAGATTTTGAGATGGATAAAGGAAACTAAGATAGTTTTTATTGTACATGATAAACAAATTAACGATGTAAAGAAGACTTCATTAGAAATACTAAATCCTTTTAAAAGACATATTTAGAAGTGGAAGTGATGTTTGAATTAACTGAACACTTTAAATGTGTATCAAAATCATAAGATGATAAAATTGTAGAAATGAAGGAGAAGAAAATTTGTCTTAAAGAATGAGTATGATAATTAATAGAATCTGAAAACATTGAGAATATATATCTTAGATAAGAATTTTTTGGTTTAAAGAAATAATTATGTTGGATTCAATTTATGAAGGAAAGAACATCAAAGACATAGGAAATAACTCTTAAAGTAGTGGAGAACATGGAGGAGTTTCTGAAGATGAAATTAATCCTAAAACAAAATACAAAAGAATGATTGATTTCTTTTCCCTGATATCATTTTTATGTTTTAATATTCAAATATTTTTTTAAATGAATTAATGTTTCAATGTTATTCTACTTACATATTTTATTGAATGTTTTTTGATTTTGGTAGGATGCATATTTTTTATTTCTTAGAATGAATGGTTGTCTTTAATAAATTACTTCATAAAATAGTTATCACTAACATTTTAGTTAATATCTACCTCTTTTTCAATTATTTAAAATAAAAAGATGAAAAAATTATTTAAATGGGATAAATTATTCAAATGGGGTAAAATTATTCAAATGGGGTAGTTAATAATTAGGGGAGAATTCTTTATAGAGTTATTATTTTGGGAGACAAGAAGTTATTAAAGGATATTTTATTTAGAAGTTATCATAACTTATTCTTCTGAACTAATGATGTTAACTTAATAGAAATCATAATGAAATGGAGATATAAGAATGATAAATGGTGATGATTTCCTTAATGAATAATGGTTTGTATGTTTTTCAATATTATTAGTTTTTATCAATAAGTGTTTTTTTTTATTTTTAAAAAGGGGGATATTGGTGAGTCAAAATCTTACTTCCTAATATTTATATCCTTATTTTTTAAAATAAAAAATTAATCTTAAAAATATGTTTCAAAAACTTTTCATTTCCCTAGTTTTTATATTTTTTTAGAAAAACATTTATTCAAAGAAATATAGGAATTTTTTTAAAATAATAATATAAACTATACATATAAGTCTTATCCATCAGACTAACAAGAGTCTATTCTACCAGACTAAAAAAGTACATTCTATTGGGTTGACCTTCGATCAATCCATTAGTATGAAAAAAACATGTCTATTAGTGTGACTGAATGTAGTCTATCAAAGTGGAATGATTTCTTCTATCTGTATGACCGATTCTAGTCTATCGGCGTGATGAAATATAGTCTATAGGTATGAAGATGTTTAGTCTATTGAAGTGTCTATGTTTTTTCCATCTAACTGATACATTTTGATTCCCTTAGAATAACTTAGTTTATAATCAGAGTGAAAATTATTTCTATTAGTTAGAATATATTTTAATAGCATTGTATTTCTTCTATTGGAATGCCATCAAATGTAAATCTATTTATTGAGTTTTCAAGTGAGTATCATTTCAGGACATTGCATCAAACTTCAAGAACCAAAAAAATATGATAGTGGGAAGTGTGACTATAAATAGAGGTGCATTAGAGGTGTTATGAGTTGATGCTTTGGTGAACTCATCCTACCTAATGATTCTTCTATTGTAACCTCAATAAATTTTTATTTTCAATATTTTTGAGATTTTTTATGATTCCATGTGAGGATTATAAAAAAACAGCATAGTTTATTACATGTGATTTTTTTGTATGATCTAAGATTAATATTGAGGGCTATCAGGGATATAAATATAGAGAGATTTGATCTGGTAGATTGGGGTATTCCAAGGATTGGAAGATAGAGTTGATTCTAAACATAGTGACTAAGACCTATCTAGTAAAGGAGTATAGACCTGATTGTTTGGTTTAAACCATGGACACCTTAAGTAATGTATATTTATTTCCTATTTTAAATGTTAAAGTGTACTTATTCCTTTTATGATGTTTCTATTACATTATTGATGAAAATTGTAATGTTTCATTTAATTTATTTTTATGTGATATTTTGAATTTCATTGAGAAATTTATATTGATTTTTTTTCACTGAACTTTTATATAAATTGAGTTTACCAGAGAATATTTGAGTCCTTTAAAAGTTACTCTTATCATCGAACACAATCTTATTCTGACAAATGTAAGGAAGAGGATTCCATTTTAAAGAGATTAAATATTGAAACTACAATTCATCCCCTCTAATATCCATTATAACTCTTACGGTGGAACAATAATTAGGAAAAATATTTTGGGTTTAATAATATCCTAATAAAAAGATAGAGGATCTAGTTGATGCGCATAACTCAAAAATATATATAAACCATATTAGTAAAAATATGTATAGATATCTAAAAGATCACTTTTGGTGGGATACAATGAAGAGGGAAATTTCTGACTATGTGTCAAGATGCTTATTATTCCAATGGTAAAGGATGATAAGAAATATATAAATAATTTCATGAAATCTATACCTGTACCTATGTGGAAGAGAGATAATATCACATGGTAGTTTTCCAATGGTCAATGTAAAAAACAATAGAGAAATTCTGTTATATGGATCATTATTGACCAACTTTCCAAATATGGACATTTTCTAACAATTAGGCTAGATCTACCCTTAGAATTTCCTTTTCAACATTATATTAATGAAATTATTAGAATTCATAGTAAACCACTATTAATTGTTTATGATTATGATCATCAATTCACATATATTTTTGGGAATATATTTCAAAAGGCATTAAACAATGAAATAAATTTGAGCACCGCGTATCATCCTCAAACTGATGGGAAGTATGAAAGGACTATCTAAGCCTTAGAGGATATGACAAGGTATTGTTCTAATGAAATCAATGAATGTGGGACACAAAATTTCTTTTGGTGGAAATTTTCATATAATAATAACTTCAATAAAAGAATATAGATGACACTATATGAGGCCTTATATGGGATAATATGTCATACTATAACCTATTGGGATAGGATGGAGAGACGATGCTAGTTGTTCTAGATAATGTTGAGGATGCGACAAAGAAGGTGAGAGCAACCCAAAATCATATCAAAGTAGATGAGATAAAACATAGATGCTATGTTGATAACTAATTGATTGAATTGGAATTCTAATTAGGTGATCATGTCTTCTTGAATGTATCACTATGTAAAGGAGTTATATGGTTTGGGGAGATTTTAATGTTAAGGTACATCATGATATTTTAGTTCCTTGAGATAATCAGTTTTATAACATGTATCCTTTCCTCAAAACCTCTCTTGGGTATGTTAATAATAAAATATCTTTATGCCGATGAAATAAATGTTTTCCCAACTCAGGCACTCACAACAAATAAGATAGAGCTTGAACATGTATTATCTAATATTTAGGAGCTTATCTATATTATTTACACTATATAGAAAGTATAGATGAACCATAGAACACACCCTGTGGAGTGTTATAGAGGAATCAAAATTTAGATGAAGAAACAAGGGAACATTAAGATGTAATTATTTAAAAGTAACTCTTTTTCACCATGTGTAAGAATACTAAATTTCAAGAATGAAATTTCATAAGGGGAAAGAATTTAACAAAACAAATCATTTAAATATTTTTTAATGTTTCTCAATGAATATATAATATATATTTCATACTTAAATATCTTATTTTTATCAGAAGATTATATTTTATTTGGTTTTATATTATTAGATAATATGTTACTTATTTGGAACCTATGAGTGTTGCAATATTAAAATAAATTCGTAGACATTAATAAAAGATTTTATTCAATTATATCCTTTAAAATATTACATATTTTTAGATAACTAAATTTATTAATACTGGTATGTTGTCTTTAGGAATGTTTTTTCAACGTATTATCATTTATCTCTCAAAATATTAGCTTATTTTTTAATGTATTGAGTATATATGGTTGAATCAAAAAAAAATTCTATCCCAAGTGACTAAAAAGATTCAATATACCATATGTAAATTCATTTATGAATACCATAGTGATTGCATATTGGATTTTTGTATTCGGTGTATTTTCTACCCTATTTACTTTTTTCCAACTATTAATATTTCAGTCTCTTACATGGTGTTTGATAAGACTTATAGTAGAACCATTGATGAAAATATTTTCAGTCTGGAGGATTCATTGAATTTTAAAACATTGAATTCATTTACATGTTTTACCATGGTAACATTCAAAATTTATGTTTCATTAGTTTAAATAAATGGTCCAAATAGATTCATATAACATCTTTAAAAATTTCATCAAAATTTAAGAATTATAAAAACTGATCTAACCAAATTACAATGGTGGGACCCATACAGTCCAATCCACATCAGTATTGACTTCATGACCACTTATCACCCCTCAAAAATTTGGATATAGCATTCAATATAAAAATTTATAATGTTGGTATATTAGTGTATAATCCCGAAATAAATTAAAATATAAATGCATAGAAATTTTAAAAGAAAATAATAATGTGAAATCAAAAGGGAAAAAACTTGAATTCCCATGAAATTTAAAATTTATTAATCATTATTCTTGAAAAAAAATTATTTAAGAAATAAAATAAAATAAAAACGATTATTTCATTATTGTATGAACTTAAAAATCCTTGAAAACATTAATTTTCCATAATTGTTTTTGGAATTAATTCCATCCAAATTTTGTTGGACTTAATAGAAAAATAATCATTATTTAAACCATCAACACCCCCACTTCATGTATAAATACCCAACCATATTCCCATTCTACCACACCCAATAAGATTTTTTTCTCATCATATACCTTCTATGGGGTCTCTTTTATTTCCCTAAATTATACATTCCAGAGTTTTGTTGATCCAATAGTTTCTCTCAATGATAAGATTTTCAAGAGGGGTAAAAGTCTCCCAAATCACCCCTTTTGATTTTCAATTGAATTTATTTTGTAATAGTGTATTTAAAGATTCCATTTCATATATGAAAATAATTTTAATTCCATGTTATTACCATCCATTTGAATAATTCCAACTGCGTTATTACATAATCTCTCTCATTATAACGTTTTTCTAAGCCATTACAATACTTGAACTATCCCATAACAATAAAACTGTTATAAATTTTTGGTGATATAATTCTTGTGTGGTTTTATAAAAAAAATCTATATAATTATAATACAAGTGGGTGTGGCAAAGTTATAGTTTTCCTTGGGTTAATTACCTTTAAATGGACTCACTGGGATTTGACACTATCGTAACGTGGTGTATGAATATAGACCTTTTAGTATACCTAGTTTGAAACTCCCAGGGGATATGCATGGATGATATAAAAGCTACTTAAAAAATTATAAAGGATTTTTCTAAAATTTCATTGGTCTCCTACCATTTAAAAATCATATATGATTATTAATTATTGGATTTGGGGGAATTAATTTGGTACCATATAATTATTTCTTATAAATTAGAAAATCATGTATGATACGACTTATTCAGAAATTATGATAAGTATTTATGTTGATATTTCCTTGAACATTAATCCTAGAAATATTTGTAAATTATATGTAATTTATAGGAATATTATGTGATATGTGGGTCCTAGAATTATATATCCCCCATTTAATTGGTATGTCTCATCAGAAAAATGAGATTGGGTCATGGGATAATCCTTACCCTTTATATAAGACTTATTCTCACAAGGTCATGATGTTATGTTTAAGATGTCAAGAATTATTCATTACCATCCCCTTGTAATCAATTATTTTATAAATACATTTATTTACTATTTTTTTGGGAATTTATTTATTAATTATTTTCTTTTATTTTTATAAGACATAACATAGTTTACTTATTCATCCCTTAATTTATAATTACTTCTGTTGTATATTACCAATTACTGAGCATCTGACATCACCCCTTTATATTTTTTTACATTTCTATAAGAAAACAAGACGAATACTACATATGATAACATGGTCGCAAAAATAATAAAAATGATTTATTTTTTTAGATAATGTATTCTTATTTTTCAATATAATTTAAAACTCTATTATGTATCTATTTTTCCTGAGGCTATTAAATTTTTGGATCCTCTATATTTTTACCATTGAAATAAAATTTCTATTGAATCTTGGGTACTAGAGTTGGGGTTGTTATAGGTCATTCGTAGTGGGAGGAGTTAATGAGATTGAAATCCATCATGTTCCTAATAACATATTGAGATTAATATACGATAAGGTTATTGTGTGTAGTGGAGACATGGTGTTATGATATGAAATCAAACTATGTGATTGATAATTGGATGATTGGTGCTGGATGAAGCCCAAGATTTCTTATTGTGATGATATGGTCTTACACATATGAGTACATAGATGGGAATGAAGACTACAAATTCAAAATTGGGGAGTGAGGTTAAAAAATAAATGGGTAAGGGGTTGCAGGGTTCACTAATTTTATTCATTGATATTATTTTATTATATTCGATGTGATATTTGATAAGTGTTCTTCATTGAGGTTTATTGATAGTTGAACTGATATGTTCTTATAGGTTTTGTTGTTTTTTCACTGATGTGTTATTATGATTCTTTTAAATTTTCCTGATAGGTCTTGGGTATGATTCTAGTGAGTATACATGTTATTTTGAACCATATATAAATATATATATATATATATATATATATATATATATTCAGGATTATTAGGTGTGTTTGGTGACTGAGGTAGAAAATATTATCTTGGATATTGGGAGGGGATGTGGAGTTGTTACCATGGAATTTAATGGGTATTTATTTTGGATAATTTCCTTTTTGGGAGTTATATACACATTTTAATATTATTTTGGATCTTGGATCATTTATATTATGTTGTTGATTTGTGGTTTATTTACGTATTCCGAGGTTATTTGAGGGAAATTCCTCCCATTCTAATGTTTTATACCCTCAGTTCTATTCACCATCTGAGGGAATATTGGAGGTGGGGCAAAATGGAAACTCTTATATTCATTACAAGACTATATGGTGTTACCATTGGGGGAAATTCCTAATATATTGGTATCATATATTTTGTTTAAGAGTTAGGGTAGAGATTTGAGTTGTGCACAGGCGATGAGTGCATGGGTTGGTAGAAAAACGATACTTGTTATGCTTGGTAACACCCCAATATTTCAATTTGTAATTCTCCATTAAATAAACCACATACGATTGAGCGTGCCACCTGGACCATGAAGCTTATGTGAACCGTGATATACTATATAAATATTATTATTATATATGATCATTATATGAAACCAGATTGTTGGGCTGGTATGAATATAAATAACCATATTATGAAATATATTTATAAACTATTTTTGAATATAAATTTACTAATTAATAAATTGGAAATAATAACTAAATTTTAAATTAAATTATATAAGATTGAAGACAACATTCTTTGGATAACAGTATCATGTGCACAATTTATTTTTATCAAATTAAATTATGTTAATCTGTATAGATGAATTCTTGCAGGCAAATTTATATATCATACAGTTAATTAAAAAATTAACATTCTTATAAAGGTGGTTACTAAAAAAGTAATGCAAATAAATTAATTTTATACATCAAAAATACATTACTTCAAAACTGGATTTTATTTCTTTTTTATGTGTGTATATTATGATTAATTTTTTCCAATTTTAATAATTGAATTTTATAGAACGATATCCATTTTTAAAATCATCTTATATTAATATAATTAAGATAAATTATTGATATTTTTCAAAAAAGATTTATTTTTGAGTGAACTATGAAAAATGATTATTTTTGTATGACTATCCATCATTTTTATTAAATAAAGTAATTTAAAATTCTTAATATATTTGGATTTTGTTTTAAATTATGATAAGATCAATTTTATTATACATAATATAATTAGTTCCATAGTAGTAAATTTTATATTTTTTTTCATTATAAGTTCATTTTTATGCTTAAAAACACTTTTTTAGAAACTCTTTATAAAGACTTTTTCATACTTATATTAAAATAAATATAAAAAAATTCAAGTAATTTAATCTTGAAATATTTTTTTATTATTTAAAATTAAGCGGTTAAAATTTTCTATATTGTTAAATTTGTTTTTATTCATAATAAATAATAACAATGGCAAAGGTTTACCACTTTGAAAATGGGTAAAATAGGTTAATTATGGTTAGAATAAGTGATAATATTTCAAAATATATCAAAAAATGTCCTTAATTTCATTTTATATATTTATTTTATCCATAATAATATAAATTTATAAAATAGGGTAATTTTATGACACATTATTGTGATTATCACCTTTATATTATTTTTAGTAAAGTGTAATTAATAATTGTCACTCATTACTTTTTGGTCAAAATTTGGCTATAGGTAAAAAAATATTATTATTTTATATAAATGTAGAAATTTATGAATAATGAACTATATTAATGTAATTAATTTGTTAAATTTTTATAAATGGTACATTTACCTTGAACTCTTAATAAACACTAATGCAACTCTTGTGCGAACAGTATAAAAAATGTTAATTATTTTATAAATATTAAAATTAATATCTTTTAGATGAATTATTGTATAACAAGAATTTATTTCATAATAATATTATATATTTTATAATTAATGTGTTCATAATCTAATAACTTCTTTATATTGACACCTTTAATGTCAAAAATATAAATGGTCATGGAAATTACTTTAAATAGTATTTACTATTTTAAAATTATTTTTAAATAATTATAAAATCCTGAAAATAATATATTTACTAAATTGGATGGAAATTGTTTTATAATATAATTAATTTTAAATTTATATTACACTAAATTATTAAAAATTACTTTAATGAATCTTAAATATTTTAATATCTATTATAACAGTTATGGTTAAATAGGGTTAATGAGGGGTTAATCTAAGCATATATGGGATAAAATAACCAAAAAACTTGTCTAACTCCTATTTTTTTGAATTCATTTAAATCCTATCAAATCCTTTATTTTAAAATTATCCAATTTGGAGTCACTTTTACCTGAAATAAACCTTATATTATTTTAGTGTTTAAAAAACTAGAAGTGTGCCACTCACCTCACAAATAAAATGAAACCATATCTTCCCTATAACTCACAATATTTGGAAAATTTTTATTTACCATGATCTTCCCAAATTACATAACCATGACCTATATGTTCTTTTCCCACCAAAATACAATCCTAAAAAGGCTTTAGGTGTAATCTAATGGATGATTTCCAATGAACAGGAATCAATCTTAACAGGGTTCTTTCATTTTATTTCTTCTTCTACATCATTTAATTAAGTCATAATAATGATGATATAATAATATATGTATACTCCATATAATGAAATTATATTATAATGATTGAAAACCCCTTTATCATATTCTTTTCCACCACATGGGAAATGAAAATATCCATTGTGCACGTGTGTGAACAATCATCACCATGAAGCGATTTGTTTGTTTATTCATCACCAGATCACAAGCCTATTATTATGGAAGATTTAATGAATATATATGAAATTCATGAAATAATTATTATTTTTATTGATAACATATTACCTACCATCATACCCTTTCATCCATTCAAAAAATTATAACATTACTCATCTGTACATGTGGACTATAACTTCCAAGAAGCAATGTGATTAATTCTCTTCTTCCATTCAGGGATGATTATGAAATTTTATTTAATATATAAAAATTATAATTACATCATGATTAATATAATATATATTATTTAACCATGAATCCATTGACAATTTTTACCAACAAATGTTATTTGGGATTATGAACTAAACATCCTCAAAATGCTCAATGTAAACTTAACTAATTTAGTAGACAAATAATCCGTAATAATAAATAAAATAAAATGAATAAAAACAATGGAATAAAATTGAAAAAAATATTTTTATTTAATAGAAAATTTAATAAGAATATTTTATTTAGGAGGTCGAGAACGTAGAAAAAGATTTGGTACATGAGGTAAGAGATTTTCCTTTAAAACCATGTTTTATAGTTTCCCATTCCAAATCGTTATAATCTAAGTCTAGGTTTATAAAATAATTCAATAATGAACTTATTTATGTTTTAATGATTTAAAAGGTTATTTTTACCAATGTTTTGAATTTACATCCAAATTATTAAAAGTTGAGTATTCAAAAATTTTATAGTACAATTAACTTTTTTACTTTATATAGAAGTGTAAAAAAATGTTCCCTTTAAATGTATACGACATGAAAAAATTTCAATCCAATAATAAATATTATTTTCATTGAGGTTAATTTAATAAATTTAAATAGTTATATTAAAAAAATTTATTTTCTCGATATTTTGGAAATTTTTATATATTGTTTTTTTAAAATGGGAAAATATTATTCTCATGACTTAAAATAAAATTTTGAATAGAATTTTAAAGATATTTTTATATATTTCAACATCATTTAATTATTCTTTTGATTTATTGGTGATATAATTTGATGATATAATCTACCTTATTTCTTTGGACAGATTATGATCATGTTTTTCTGTTTATTGACATGATAAAATATTAACATTTCGTTTTATGTATTACAATATGAATACATTTGTCAATTATGTATTGTTTTTTGTAATTTATTTCATATAATTAATGAATTAGAATTTGTTTGTGATGGGAGGGACATGATACATATCCTTGATTCATCAGTAGTTCTCATGATAAGAATTAGTATTAGTATTTAGTATATGTATTTCAAATTATTTTATCATGTCTTCACATGAGGCTATAATGATATGTTTATGATTTATTGGAACTTGTAATTGACTACATTATTATGATAATTGACAATATTTATTCCATAATTATTAAATAAATTATTGTTATCTATGTGATTATTCCTATTTTTATCCTTGTATATATTTTATGTTCTAGTTGTCGATTATTTTTATTGAAATATTTGGATTTTATAAGATAATAAAATGAACATTGATATAAAATATTGGTTATGATCACCTATGGGTAAAAGTTATGCTTTAAGAAAAATATTTCATGTTTTTTAGGAAACCATCATGATATATTAGTTTTTGTTATTGTTTTATTGGAACATTTTTATGAAAAACATTTTGAAAAATTGACTTCCTTGGTAAATCATTATTTTAAGCTCAAGGATTATTATGATAAAATGATAACAAAATTATGGTTTTTAATGAATTTCAAATAGATTACTATCTTTATTTTAATATTATTTCCCTATATGAGCTTTGATTTTCTCATCCCATAATTTCAAATTTCGTTCACATGGCTTAAGGATGGGTATGATGAGTATAATGGTCTATAATTTCCAATTGTGGAACCATCTTAAATGAAGAAAATATATCACTAATAAAATAAGAGTTTAAATTTAAGAATCTTATGTTTGTTTAAAAAATGTAAATTTAGTGGAACATCCGAATTGTATTGTAAGGGTTTTATATTTATGTGTTTTTCTTAATTCTAAAAAACTCAAAATCTAAAAGACACCTGATGTGTAGAAAGTGAAACCCTTTTTATAAACCCTATAATTATGGGTTGTTTGGGTTATTGGAATTACAATATTGGTGGGTGATGTAGGATTGGGGGTCTATCAAGGACATGTAATTTTAGGGCCTCCTTTGATACTATGTAAAGACCCTATGTTTACTAATTGATAAAGTCATATGATGTTTCTTGTAATGTAATGTCCTAAGGAAGGCACATGTATTATTTTTATTTGTTATTGTATTATAAATATGGTTAGTTTTTGGAAATTAAATGATTCTAATTACATTAAATTTATTTAATAAACAATATGATTTTAGTTTTAGCATCTTTTTCTTATTTACAGAGATGTAAAATTTCTATTTTTCATGTGTGTTTCCTATTAGTGAGGTTTAACAGGTTTTCCTGGTTGAAAACTGGTGGGTCAACCTAGCCAAAGAGGATGATCCTTTGAAAAATATGTTGGGTGAGTTTTAGCATCAATGTATGGATGTGTATCAGGGTGGAACAGATGATCCATATGTAGAGGAATAGATATAGGATCTTGAGATCAAATTCAGTTTGGTCTATGCTATATCTAAGAATTGGGTTTTGTTGGCTATAACTTGGATGTGGGTTGTTGTGAAATTGTAGTGGATCATGTATCATAGAGAGAATAATGACGAAAATATTTATTATAATGATTTTTAGTGGTAGTTTTTTATAGACATTTATTATTAATGATGAGGGTAGAAAAGAGGTGGAAGCTTCTTTCCCTTTAGTTGAGGATCTTGAGAGTGTGGAAGATAAAGATCATGTTTAGGGACCACAATCACATTTCCCATAATATGATTCTTGGAGAGGAGTTTATTTATCAATATTTTTAAGATGTTATATATACTATGATTTAATACACGGTCACCCATCTACATTTAATGCATACTTGAAGGTGTAGAATATGGTTGCGGTCATTGAATGAATAAGTGCTCAGTCAGGGTTGCCCTAATAGAGTAACTATTTGAGTTCCCGTGGTGAGAAAATTTATTAGCTGATGATCTAAGTAATGAAAATCAATAAGGTTTTTCTTGTTTAGGATTCAGACATAGTATCACTCTTCTTCTAGTTTATTCATGGGAAATATCTTGTGCACACTGAATAGGATCACTATGCTAGTGTGTTTAACATATAGAGGGTTTTGACACTTTCATATCTAGTGGTTGAACCATTTTTAAGGTTAGTATATTTAGGGTGTCTAGGACCCTTACCAACCATATATGTAGTAGTAAATTTAGAGGTCATACTGGTAGGAGGGGAAATAATTATTTTTTCTATCAAGAAAATATAGAGCTAGTAGACGATAACCCTATGATGTTCCCCACCCCCAGAGATATATCATTGAATGTAACCATATATGTGGTTATTATCTATGAATAAGTGGATCCTGATTGTAAAAAATCATTCCATGGATGTTCCATTTCAATAAGTGTCATAAATCATCCAAGGTATGATTTTTTATCTTCCACCAAGGTCTATGTCTTATTAGATTTGTGATAATTTAACTCCTTTATTGCACAATACCTAGAATGTAACAGGAGACTAAAGATGGAGAGGATTCTAGTTCACCTAATATTGACTATTCTAGTTGGAGGTAAGACTAGTTTTCTATTGTGTTTCAGTGTTGTGAGATAGCAAGGAAGAAACATTAACAATATGGTGGATTTTTTATTCTTTATATTCAATCATATGATGACATCATAAACATCAACTGGTTATATTACACATGTGTGGTTATTAATTACTTTAAATGGAGGTATGTGTTTTTTTATGAGTATGGACAACGTGTGGTGTTTTTTGACGAGAATAATAATAGTATGATCTATTGATGTTTAGATAAATTTTTTTATAGTTAGTAGCATTTTCATTAGGTTTAATAGAGGAAAATGCATCAGAGTTTCTTAGATTTATGGGTGATTTTTTAGAGGTTTTTCTTAAGGAGGTTTTGGAATTACACACTTGATTTAATATTGACTTCGAGATCCAATTTATTCTCGATGCATATTTGTTTTTTTATATTTCATTATTGGATAACACCTATTGTGCCCTTGGTGCAGATAATTCAGGTTGATGATCTAATGAAAAAGAGATTTATTCATCCTAGTGTGTCCGTGTGGGTGATTCTGTGTTTTTTAACAGAAAATGAATTATGGTATGAGGTTGTGAATAGAATATCAACATTTTTATTATCTAAAATTCAAGAATTATTAGCCTCTACCAAGTATTGATGGTCTGTTAGACTAGTTAAATGGAGTTAACTAGTTTCAAAGATTAATTTTTAGTATGAATGTGACTAAATTATTATTAGGGAGAAGTAAATCCCATGAAAAACATTTAGGAATCATTATTTGAATTTTTATGTTCTTGGTCATATCATTCATTGATAATAATATCACATATATTTTCACAAGGCTCAGTAACATCATGTCTCACTAGTTTGTGATAAAATTGTTGTTATGTTCATTGATGGCATACTTATATAATCAAAATTAGGGGAAGATGATATTGATTGTCTTAGGGACATTTTACCTATCCTTCAACACCATTTTGTTAATGGGAAGATATCCAACTCTATGTTTTATATGTGGGTGGTGAAATTCCCTATAAACATAAACTATAAATAGGGATTTGTAAATATGTTGAAGATTGAGGCTATTGTTACTTGGTAAACTACCACAAATGTAAAAAAGGATTATAGTTTACAAAGTATCACATAATATTATTAGAGTTCCAAATGTATATTTTCTCCTATCACATCCTTGTTGATATCCTTAATCTATAAGTTTTGATCCTTCTCATAGAATAATCCATTTCAATAATATTTTGATTACTGGAAGGTGGGTTTGAATAGTACACTCGTTATGAAGATACCAAAGGATGTATTAATGGTTGAGGTGTTCTATGATAGTTCTTATCTTGACTTGAGATATTCCTTTATATATTATTGTGAAAATATATCAAATATTTCTAAGTAATTCTTCCCCATAAGAATATCCTTACCAACCATGATCTTGATCAAGCATATGATGTTTTTTATTTGAATCTATGGAGACATTACTTAATTTATGACCACTTTATGTTATTCATAGATCATAAGTGTCTAAAATATGATTTATCTCATCTGTATATGAATAAATGATAGTGAATTTTGATAGTGTTTCTCCAAGAATATGAATTTTAGTTCTCCTTTATTATAGGGAAGGGGAGTTTATTTGTGGATGTGCGGAGTAGATATTCATAGGGAATGTTTATTGGGAATTTAGATATTATTGAATAGGGATGGAGGATAATGTAATGGAGTATCATTAGAAAAATGATAATG
This sequence comes from Viscum album, assembly GCA_963277665.1. Classification (NCBI taxonomy): domain Eukaryota; kingdom Viridiplantae; phylum Streptophyta; class Magnoliopsida; order Santalales; family Viscaceae; genus Viscum; species Viscum album. Next base: position 1,057,150,573 of record OY728120.1, on the reverse strand, counting down.
GTGGTAGAAATTTCAAATTTCAAATGAAAATTCAACGATCCTTGATAAATAGTGTAAAGATGTCTCATTATAGATACTTGGATGATTAGGTGATGTAGGAATGTGTCATCCATGATGATTATTTGTAAGTATAGTTGGAGAATGAGTTACAGTGGATGGTGTTTTCTGTGTGTATATTCATGTCATTGGTAGTGCATGAGGAGGTTCTTTTTGGGTTTCATAGTTCTGTAATGAAATTGCATCCTTGTGTGGCGAAGATGAATTATACATTGAGGGGTTATATTTAGTTGTCTAATATTTAGAGATTAGTTCTAGATTTTATATCACATTATTTAGTCTACCAGTAGGTCAATGTGTAACATCTTGTTCAATGCCGCTTGTTCCCACCATTGTATGTTCTCACGTTTAAATTATGTGATATCATGATGGATTTCTTCATTATTCCATAAAAAGCCTAAGGAATATACAATTATATTTTGGGGATTATAGATTAGTTGATGAAGTTGAATAAATTCCTGGAGATTATGGAATTGGGTCATTAGGGCTTAACAAGGTGGTATGTGGATGAAGTGGTATGGATTCATGAGGTACTGAAAGCTATCATTTATAATATGGATAATTTTTTCACCTCGTGAGTCTATAGAGGACTGAAACATTAATTTAGATTCAAGTTTCATCTTAGCACTACTTTTATCCTCAGATTGGTGGGAAAAAATAATGGAATATATAGTGGTTGAAGGTTATAAAGTCTATATTCATCGTGGATTTTGATGGATCTGGGATGGGGAATTTTACTTTCACTAAGTTTTCTTACAAAAAAATATCCAATCATCAATTATCATAGTCCCATTTAAGGATTTTTTTATAGAAATCCTTATTGATCTCTATTGTACTGGACCAAGGTATGGTAGTCAATAGTCCTTAGACCAGATGTGGTTCAAAGAACAACATGGTCGATTTAGAATGATCAAGAGTGAATAAGAGTGACACATGATCATTAAATGACACATCAAATCAATGGAGGCAACCATTGGAGTTTTTGGATGATGATCATGTGTTCATGATAGATTTCTCTAATTGTGAGTATCATAGGTTTTTTAGGCGAGTAAGCTCTATCTTTGGTGTATTGGTCCTTTCAAGGTGTTATAGCATAATAAAAAGGTGGCACTTCAGTTGTCACTTCCTCCATAATTGGACAAGGTCCATGACATCTTTTTTGTTTCATGGATCCTATGATATCTTCATTATGATTCTAATTTCCTAAAATTTTTAGAGTTACACATCATGGAAATTGGGACATTTTTATAGATATCGATTGAGATTTAAAACCATTGGGAGAAGGTTCTATGTGGATGTTTTATTCCATTTGTGTGTGTTCTATAGAGGCATGGTGGACTAGAGAAACGTTCATGGGAATATGAGTGAAATAGCCATACTCAGTATCCCAATACATTTGAATATTGATTTTTTTTCATTATGTAATGTTTTAACTACTTCCAATCTAATAGAGATACTCATTTCCTTTTTTTGGATTGGTTGATATCACTTTTTTGTTCACGAGGTATCTATAGGGGAGTGTTTGAGGTTTAAGTGGATAGTGATTACTTTTGGGATTGGTTTTGATTCTTGGGGAAAATAATCATTTTATAGTTTTCTAATGTAATGGCTTGAACCTTTATGACATAATATTTTTCTTATTCGTGGCATTGGGGTTGCTGGGAGGGGGCTTTAACAATAAAGGGTGGAATTTGAGATGAAATTTAATAGTGGTGAAATATTTTGTAGCATGAACACTTGGGTCATTGTGTGAATGTTTTTCAGGGGAAATTTTTTGTTTTTACAAATCAATGTTCTAAAAGAATCCTTGATTTCATGAGATAGAGTCTCTAGGAGGATTGAAGGGTTCATCATAGTGTTTATTGTTGCGCGGTTAGTTTGGAGTAGTGGTGGATTTTTTCCACAAAATATATTTATGTAACCTACATTTTTTTCACAATGCATCTCTAGGATACTAGTTTTTGGGTTCTTTTTTTCTTAGGTTATTTAAGTGTATTAGTATATGTCCATGCATGACCATTCTTTGGCTGGATCATATCAGATTCATTACTAGGATTTGAATGGGTTATATTTGTGGAATTTTCATGAAAATTTTAGATCTTAGGTGGTGATTAAATATTTATGGCATGACCATAATTCATTATGAACAAAGTCATTTTTTTAAATAATCTTGGAATGAGGATGACCTATCATACCGTAACCCAATGTTTTTCTTACTAGATATAAATTTATCATCCCCTCGATCTCTATCAGTTCTTTTTATTTTCTTTAAAACTACCAGAGATCGTAGGTGCAATTTTTGTGTATCTTTATCCCAAAAGATAACATTAAATCCATGGATTTTTAAGTTTGAGAATCTTTCCATTAGACATTATTGAGGTTCCCATTGCGTGATTAAATGATAAGAATCATCTTTTTGAAAATCATTATTTTGTATGCACCATTTTTACTTATGTTGTGGATTTTCTATATAAATTACTTATCAAAAAATGATAATCACTAAAATATGGTAATGAACCAGCTATGTGGAAAAAGGGAATTTCCATGAAAGCATGTTTTTTATCTGGAATAATGGAAAGTAAGAGATAATAAAATCATCTGTCATGTGTTATGGAATTATTTATTGACTATGGTTATGGTTTTATTGTTAATGTGGGGATTTCTATGTGGTTTTTTTTATGTTTGGTGTTGGATTCATTGATTGGATTGAACAGGATAGCAGGGATATATTGGTTGGTATGTGTTGGGATAAGAGGCTATGTTGGTTAGCATGGGATGCCCCATAAGCTAGTATTGTGGCAGTTAGTCAGTAATGGATGGGCTATTAGTGTGGGTTGTTTAATGGGGTTGTGGAGTAATTTCATTAGTTAGATTGATCGAAAATACTATTTTTCATGGGATGGTGGAATATTCAGTTGTTATAAGGTTAATCCTAGTTTCTCAGTAGTAGTGAAACATACTAGCTAGAAATGAGGAAATGGAAAGGGTAAATGGATAGGAATGGAATGTCATTAATTAGGGAATTAAATATTTTAATGAACGTCATAGGGATGGTAATAATGAATAAGTTAACGACATGATGGTATAATTAAATGGGATTTTATAAGATATTAAAGTGGTTGTTTTGTGTATGAAATTGGTATTGTTCTTGGTGCTAAAGATGATAATAGTGGTGGTGTGATGTCATAGTGTTCTGGGGATGGTTGTGGATTATAATGTGGTTATATTAGTGTGGACCCTATATTTTGGAATTTTTTGTGGAATATAGACACACATGATTTATTTTTGTGTGAATTATTTACACACATTACCTGAGTTTGATTACCTTAATGATGTACAAATTCTTTCTGTTTCAAGTGTTTTACCAAAATCTAGGTTGGTGTGGGTGGATGGATGGCTACTAAGACTTTCTCCCTCTCCATTTTGGCATTGTTCATGGTTATATTGGTACTTGGTGGGGGTCATGCGTGGTAGGAGGATGGCACAAGGTTTTTGTCCATCATGTACGACATACCCGACTAAGATGGATATGTGATTATAATGTGATGTGTGGTGGTGATGTGGTGTTCCAATATGAAATTTAATTGTACAGTTGGTAATGTGATGATTGGTGAATATTTAGAGAGGGACTTTCCTGCTGTGATGATATGGATATACAGATATGGGGATAAGAAAGGGAGTGAGCACAATGACTTTAAAATTAGGGTATGAGAGAAACAATTCAATATGTAATTTATTATAGGGTGATGTTATTCTATTCCTTGATAATATTTTAATCTATTGGATGGATATTTTGGGTGTGTTATTAGGTTACTTTATTTAATTTTTAACCTGATATGTTCTCATTGGTTCTATTTTTTGTTCAATTTCACATTAATATGCTTCATCCAAATTTATATGAGAGGTCTCTTTATATAATCCTTTGACGTGTTTATGTTTTTTTCAACCCTATATATGTAAACTATTTTTTAGGTTTCCATGGTGATTTAGATGATCATGTTAGACAATACTATCCCATAGATTTGGATTGGTGTTGGAGTTGTTTCCTTAGATTATTAGTAATTTATTTGGATAGTTCTATTTTATTAACCAATTCATGCACTGTGGGATTATTATGGATCTTGGTTTGTTAATATTATGGTATTTTTATGTGGTTTATTTATGTATTCTAGGGTTATAAAAAGGGAAATTCCACCCATTTTCATTTTTGTATAACCTCAGAACAAGCCTTGAACCTAAGGTATGTTAGAGCCAGGACATGGGGGGTCAACCTCATCTTCAATATAGGCATAAAAGTGGCTCTTAATGGGGGTGGGTGGTAACATGTATTTTAAATCAAAAATCCATTATATTTTGTTACTATAAAATTTAAATGAAATTTTCATGTATAAACATTCATTGAAATATCACAGTTGAATATTTTAGATTAATTTTTATGGTTGAAATTTTTACTCTAAAATCACAGCGAAACTTTGTGATACTATTTTTATTGATTTTTTTCAATCAAATATTTTTGTACTAATTTTGAATATAGTTTTCTACTATAAATTTAAAATTATTTCATTCATTATAAAACAATAATAATAATTTTAATGTGGATTTTTAAAATTAGTTTTTTAGTGAGAATTATTTAGTGAAAGATTATAATGGAATTTTTTTGTGTAATTTTCTAGTGGACTTTTCATTCTATTAAATATAAGTGTTATTTTTTCACCTAAAAAGAAAATTTTAATAAGAAATAAATATAAAATTACATTTAAAATTATAATAACATTTATACCATTTAATAATTCTACCATTAAAATGTTTATATATTTAATAAATAATGATTTTTTTAGGATTTACAAATTTAAATGTGTTTAAAAAATTATAATTTATTAAAGAAATTAATTATAGTATTACATTATGTTTTAATAATTAAAAACATTTTATATCATGGACAAAAATTACTTTCTATATCTGCAAAAGATGATATTTTTTATAATGAAATTTTAAAAATTGAAAATATTTATGATTTATGAAATAATTATTTCCGCTATTTTTATGAGGTTTGTTAGGAAATTTTTTGATATGAAAATGAAAATTATTATTTTTATAATGATTTTTTTTTATTTTTGTAGACAATTTAAAAAAATTAACAAGTTTTACACTTATTTTCTTGAATGATGTTTGAAGTTATTATTATTTTGAAATATATAAACATATTTTTTTAAACTGATCAAAAATTACTATTTAAATATAAATGTTGTCAACATGTTGACGAATGTTATTTATTTGAAAAAAAAACTATTTTTTAATTTTTGATCAATACTATAAGACATCAAGGAAGGGTAAGGTTTTGTATTTAAAAAATGTTGATAATCCCATTTTTTTAGGTTTTAAAAATCCAAAGGTCTTGTTTTTACTTTTCCGTATTCCATCATATCAGGAATACTAAATTTCACAGTACAATAATTTAACTAGCAAAGATTTTAATCTCTCTTTTGAGGGTTTAGTGGAAATGAAATACTAGAATCTTATTAACAATTAATTATAAATTTTATGGGGTTGATGTTGAGTTCCTCTTATTAGGGGATCACATGTGTTTTTATAATAAATAATAAATTAAAAATAAAATTAGAGGGAGATAAAGGTTAATGTTTTTTATGGAAAAAGGGGAGGTTGTTTGTTGTCTTGGTTCGACTCTCTATTTCTCTCTCACTTAGTGAGGTTAGGATATAAAAATATTTTAAATCTAAAAATAAAATAATTTTTTGTCATGATTGTATTTGATTTATTATGGCCTTTTATTTATTCTTGGATAATTTTCTACCACTTTTTCATCAATACGGAAAACCAATGATCGGCATAATTAAATATTTTAGTTGGATTTGTTTTATAAGATACATTATTCATCTTTGGAAACCATTCAGTTTGATATATATTCTACTTTTAATTATATTTTATCAAAATATTACCATTGAGAACTCTATCAAATTTTCGGAGTCTCTTTCATGTACTCATAATTTTCAAAAAATTAACTCTGTCGATGAGGTCCTCCTTTTTTCATTTTTAGTTTTCCATGTTAAAAAATATCAATGTCAACATTTAATTTTATACACATGTTTTTAATTTTTATCCCATTTAATTAATTTTTTTGGTTGATCTGAAGGGAATGTAATTTTATTTCATTGTGGGTTCATGTTTTTGTTTGTTTTCACAATTACCACTCACCATATTTCCTAACATTGGGTTTCAAATATTCTAGTTTTTTATAAATCTTGGATTAATTTTATTGTTGTATGATCCTATTAAATGGTATCAATTATTATAAAGGTTTATTTAAAATCAATGAGCTCTTATTTTTAAATAGATTTATTTATTGGTTTTTAGTACCTAGAAGGGAGAAGGAATATTTAATAAATAATTAGAGTTTGAGAATGAGTTGTTTTTTGGTTTCATTCATCAGTGGGATGAATACAATGATGTAAATAATAGAAAATAACCTTTTCATCATCGTTATTTTTATTCCTTACATTAATTAAAATGTGATTTAAATTAAGAGGATATAAAAAATTGTTTTAATATCAATTACTATAAAAACCAATGTCAAAACCCCTCTAAATGTAGATATGATGAATTTTTAAACAACTATTTTAATGAAAACGATCACAGAAAGCAATATTCAATGTTGGTTTTAATAAAAATATAATTTTGAAAGAACAAGTACATTGTGATATTTATTTATACTTTCAAAATCTATTTTAATAGAAAACTAAGGTCCAAATGGATTTCATCATTAGTTTTTATTACACATTATGTTAAAAGGCCTAATAAATAATCATTTTTTTATAAATTTGAGACATAGAGGCCACTTTATTAAATTAAAAAAGGAGTCTAGTAGAGGAACAAGGAAGCACGAAAATACAAGGAAAATAGCAGGAAAAGTTGACCTGTTTTAGAGAAGGTACTCATGTTGTGGTAAGGAAGGAACCAACCTTTTCCATGGGAGTAGAGACTCCTCCTTCCAGATTATACATACATCCATTCACCACCTTTATCATCCAAAGTTGCATCCACAACATTGGAAGTAGTCGTAGTGGGGGTTGACTCAACATCACTAAATTTGGCAGAAAGAAACTCAAATGAATTTAAAACATTGACATTTATTATTACCTTCTTAGAAATCACTGTGATATCATACATGGGCTTAATGCCATCCTCCGGAAAAGTGTTTCCATTCCACTCCAACTCATACATGTCAGTGCTATGCACACCCTCTTCTTTGCTGCTGGTAACCAAAGTACCTTCATTAGCCAGCAGGTCAATGTGAACACCCAAAACCTATAGTGGAGAGGGTCCCAAAACCGCCTCATTATTTCAATGAAATCTACTGATATCACCATTTATATCTTGTTTTTTGGTCTAACACTTATCCATAGTAGCAGAAAAAATCATTAACTTACCTTTCCTCAATTTAAGAGCATGCAACTCATGCCTAACCCTATCATCCGCAGCCTCTGGTGCTGAGCATTCCCTTTCTGCTTTACTATCTTCTGAGTCATGTCCATTTATTTCAACATCCATTCCTCTAACCAGAGCATCCTTAAAAGAGATGATTCCCTCATTTTTATTACACCCTTATGCATTATCATCCCACATTTTTCCATCCACTGGGGGAGTAGAATCAACCCTTAGTAAAGGATCCTCAACATCAATCCTTCAGCCAATGTTAGTAGGTTGTACAACCATCATCTTTCAGTATGGAAATTAACCACCAAAGGCTCATCAGTAGCCTTATGAATAAAATCCTACATCATCTTCCATCGACAATTCAGTGCATCATGTCCCTTAATTTGGCGGTTAGAGCATAGCACATCTCTCCTACATTGATAATATGAATGTCCAATAATTTGAAAAACTTCATAGAATGGTGGAATTTTTTCATATTCAATTCTTAAAAAAAAATTCATCATTAGATGTAGATTAAATAACTCGATCAATAAATGTAGCACTTAGATCAATTTTAACCAGAACCGTGCATAGTGACCAATGATAACCGTTTTAGTTTCATAATCCATTCTAATCAGAACTCCAATCACGGAAGTGATGTCACATAGGATCTCAGGGTGCCATAATACCCAGTTCAGACCATGGATTTTTACCCATACTTGAGCATACATATCTTTAAAATCATTCAAGGAGAAGCTCAATTTCCAATCATGAATCAGCAAGGTTCCAAGCTTGATGTTAACCGAACCTATGCTCCACGCACTACCTTGGAGTTCCGCATAAGGAATGATTATATGGAAGTTACCCCGACCAATTGAGAGGCATTTGAAAATAGAAAAACCCCAAATTGTGGTAAGACGTGAGATAAGATCCAGTAATTTCCAGGGTTTCGTACCTTGCAAAAGTGAAGTCTGTGCTTCAAAGGAGAGCTTGAAGAGATCAATACGTGTAGCAATCGCGTCTTCAAAAGTGTAAATCTTTATAGCCATGATAATCAAAAAAATGAATCCTAAAACATTATAAGCACATTAAAAATTTTCTCTTTGACTATAAAACCACATTTATTAGACAAAAATGTCAAAATATGAACTGTTATATCAACCTCCACTTTCACATATATAATTTTAATTAGTTTATTTATTGGAAAATTATCATTTTTAAACTCTTTTCATGACCAATTTTATTATAATAATAAATTATAACAACATATTTAACAAGAATAATATATTATTAATGAAATAATAGAATAGAATAAAACATATTATTTTAATATTTTTAGAAAATCATTATAGACTCCACCATATAAAGAGAATAACCAATATTTCCTATATTAATATGTGAAGAATATACCTTACATACAATGCCAACTAAAATATAAAAAGATTAAAATTAAAGAAATTATAATTGCAAGTAGTTTATAATTATATAATTCTAATTAACCTTTATGTAATGGATGAAACTGATACATAATCTTGGTATTTATGAATATATCGTATATATATATTAACACCAATTTTTTTTCTTTTTGATATAGAAAATCAAAACACATGTATTTTATACACTTAATTTCCAAATGTTTTACCTAAGGATCCACATATAATAATCCTGGATGATAGAGAAAGTATATTTGGGAGTTTTTTACATAGAATAATAACATAAAAATGAGATACACCAACATTATTTAAAACTCCTTGACATGATTCTTAAATTTCATTACCCCTTTAAAACTACACAAGATAACCTGGGGATGTAAATAAGAAAGGGGTAATCTAAAAATCCATGTAAGGGAATAATAATTTCATAATATGATCAAATTAATACATGTGAGTAAATTGGTATATCTAGGTGACATAAGAGGTTAAGAATAATAAATATTAGCACCAAATCATGATGTAATATGATAACATCATGGAATCATAAGAATGTGTTAACAACATTAAACTTAACATCATAAGCATATGTTAAGGATATCCACTGAGACCTCATAACATAGAATTAATAGAATAACCTCCCATAAAACAGACATTGTATCTCGGGAAATAATAACATTACCCAATGAATTATGGGGCTATACAATTATCGTCCCACACATCATATTCATATCATGTATATGAATTTGTGTGCCACGTAGATCATAAATCTTAAAAAAAATGTTCATAACTTTTAATACCATAATTAAGGTGTGTGAGGTTTAAATAAAGAGGATAACAATAAATTAGTGATATTTATATATGGGTGAGTACCCTATAGTGGAAATGGGTGTGTTTATTTAGTATAAAAATGTTTGTTATGGAAAATCACAGGATAATTTCAGCATCATAACGGGTATGCAAAAAGAATCATCTAAGGGGTTAATGAGAGTGAAATATGGTATCTCATTACCTGAACATAATTATTAATGTAAAATATATGTGTAAAATAATTTTAAAACACAAAAAATTTGAAATTTAATGTTATATTACAATGAAATATCTCGAATAAAGAGTAGGTGGAGAGGATACCTTACCTTAAGAGGGCACTTTTAAAAGCTTGGGATGTGATTCTTAAGATATTAGGAACCACATGAGATGGATTTATAGAGGTATAAAGAGTGAAACTTTATGTTAAATTATATTGTAGTGAATATGTGTGGGAGTTTGGGTGTGTATTTATAGTAAAATTGACGGAAATTCATTATTAATTTATAAACATAGGATTTTCACTATAAAATAGTATACTCCAAACCACAAACCTTGCCATAGGTTTTGAACATGATTTTATTTAAAATTATGATAGATTTAAAATATTTTATAATTCTAAGAACTGAAATCAATAAAATAGTATAATTAGTGATTTGAAATTTAGTCTTGTTCATAAATAATTTATTTTAAAACCATGAAATATAATATTGGTTTTGGTGGATTATTTGAAGGATTATAAAATAAAAAAATAACACCAAGAAACTATTTCAAATATGATTCTATATTTGGTCATTTATAAATTTTATATTATTTATTATGTCTCTTTTCGGTTTATATGATATCATAATACATACAATATATTTACATCGAATTTAATATTCACCAAACATATTTACGGTCTAAAAAAGTATGGAATATTTTTCATTGGATAATTTCAAATCACTTATATAAAAAATGTTATTTATTTTACCAAATTAATTTTATAAATATGAGAATTTAAAATTTCAATGAAAATTCTTTATTTAGTATAAAATACTAGTTTTTATGACACTAACGACTTTATTACCCTTATAAATGTTATGTTTGATGAAATTAAATTATATTTCATCTATAATGAAATATATATTATTTAATACTGGAAAAGATCATCTGGAAGAAATGCTCCAGACTATATATTAAAAATTATGACAAATTACATAAAAGCTGGGAAACGGGTCAAATAAGCATAAATACTCACATCCACCGAACAAAAAAACTAGATATCATAGTACAACATATCATTACCATTATTAGATTCTCCTGCAGAATCCCACTCAGATTGAGACTTGTTTGGAATAATAATCTTAAGGATATAAGCATCCACATTCCTTGATACCTTATAGGAATATATGGTAGACACATTCCTAGGAAGATTATAATAATCCTTGCATGGACTAAACATTGAGGGAACAGAGGTGAAACCCTCACTATCCATCATCTTTATCTTGCCATATAATATTGCATCCTTCTAAGAGGCATGCACACCACTGTGGAAAACCAAAATAGGGGTAACAATGTTCCCCTTACATCTGCATAAATGTTTTTCCATGTCTTTGATATTTTAGATGATTGAAATAGATTCTGAATTTTCTAATGACAATCAACATGTTATTATTCTTCATTTTGAAAGGAGAAATATTCCTGAGAGAACTCTATGATCATAATCTCAACCTAAGTAACATTTTTAACCAAATTAACATAGGAATTATAAGTACTACTATGAGCCCTCTCCATAGATGCATCCATCAACCACTCTTTTCCTTCCAGGTGGTACACATGATAATCACATTTCCAACAACTAATATTTCTCTCATAATGAGATATGGCTGTTTAAGTGAAACACCATCATGAATAGTGTACTTTGGTACAGCTTAACTATTCATCATCGATTTCATTCTAAAAATATTGGTCGGATGACTTCTCGTCCAACATTACTCACTTGAACCATTCCTCTAACATTACTCCAAATATTTAAAATAGCCATACATTCATGACAGAAATGAGGATTCCTTTCATACTCAACATCAATTTAAATGGAATTAGAGGTAGTATAAATGGTTACATTTTTAATGAGAGTGGATATAATTTGAATCTCCACTAAAATCCTAGAAAAGTATCCAAACCACATATCTTTAGTCTCCATATCATGAAAATATGAGTCCCAATTATGGTGGGAATGTCATTCATAGTATTCGGAGGATAAAGAACCCCATTGAGTCCCTAAAGGCAATCTTAGACCAGAGAAAAGGAATTCCTTTCATGTGATACATTAATTTCTATATACCATTTGTGTAAATAGAGTCATCTAGGTTTCAACAAAAGGGTCCCAATGCCCAAAAAATTATCATTTAGATTTCTTTATATAAAAATTTGTTTTTTGTCAAAAACAATAATCATTTATAAAGTTATAATAAAGAAATTACATCTTTTAATTATTTTATTAAAGTAAAAATATAAAAAATCATAAATCTATTGTATAGACACATAACCCATTATTACCCCAACATACGCCCAAAGGTTAGGTTGCAATGGTAGAAGTTTCTTAGGGTGGTTCAGAGAACATAGTTTCGTCCATGGGCTCGATAATCATAAATTTATATTGTAAATGGATTCAATCTTGTTTCAATTATTGAATCTTGGATTAGTCTTGGTTAAAGGAAAATATTAGTGATTCAAAATCCTTTGGAAGATCCTATATACATTCTTTATAGGGTAGAATCTTATTAGCCAAGAGAATCACTTATTTTATCAGTTCAATTAGATTTTATAATAATCTATAAAATATATTGACCTTAACTATAACTATACAATGGATATATTATCAATAGTTATGATTATTAATATTATTTTAAATCGTATAGGCTATAATAGTACAAAATAACTAATATAGTTCGTGTTTTTTCAATAACTACATTACATAATAACACATCTATTCATTCAGAAATGGTATTTCATTTATAAATGTCTACGTTATTAGAATTATTCCCCCCTTAGGAAAAATTTCCAACAAAATTTTATTTCATACACAAAAATAGATGAGGGAACTTTTGTTTCATCACATCTTATACTTCCCTTGTTTCTTACTCAAACTTGTTGTTCTTCCACAATACATTACCCAGGTGAGTTGTCTTAAAGATTAGAACATTACCTCTATGATCTAAGATATTCACTAGATACTCTTAACTTGAATGATCATTCTATATGGGTAACACTGTTAGATTCAATAAATGTGAGGTGATTGGTATGTACATTCCCTATAGGGATAAATGGAACACATCATGTACTTGAGAGAGTTTAGTTGGGAGTTATTTTCAATAGTCCATATCTCCAATGTGATCGTGGATTTAAAATGAGAAAATGTATCTTGGGATAAGAATTCCCTTCATACCAAACATCAAGACTATTTTCTGTGTTGATATATAATGCAATAGTTCATCATTGTATTCAAAATCTAGGTCCCTTCAAAAATTGTATTCATATATTTTCTATCTATATTGTTTTTGTTTCATATGATGATGAATGGATTGAACATTCTCTTTAATATCTTAGACAAGGCCAGATTCCTTAAGCTACCACTTTCCAAATTCATCCCAACATGTCAGATTCTAATACCATTTCCAATATAGATACTCATAAGGGTCTTTTTTATTGCTTGAATGGAAAATGTTGTTATATGATAACTCCAATTTGGGAAATTCATGATTACAATATCCTTTGAAATCCATTGGGTGTGATCTAGTATATCCTCTAGAGTTTGAATGGTTCACTTAGAATGACCTTCCATCTGATGGTGATAAGATGTACTGAAACTCATCTTTCTATCCAACGCGCTTTTATGGATCCTCTAGAACATTTAATTAAGTCATAGAAATCAATTAGATATAATGTACATTTATACTCCATGAAATATTAATAATTATTTAATGTATATCTTTCTAAGTTGGTCAAGAGGGAAATCATTATTTATTTTAATGAAATATGATGTCTTTGTATGGTGATCGACTACCACCCTAATAGAGTTATTAACTTTACATGTCATGGGGAGTCATATTATGAGATCTATGGTTATGTTTTCCATTAACATACTAGTATGGGAAATGTTTTAATTATATCCTTAAAAAAATTTCATTCATCCCTGACTTGTTGGGATACCCAACATCATGTTAAAAATTCTACATTCTACAACTTTATTTTATCCCAAAAGATGTTTTTCATAAAATATATATACTTCTTAGTGTTTCATAGATGAATAAAGAATGATGATTTATGGACATTATATAGAAGTTACCAATTTAATTTTTATATTACTAGCTCACATATCCGCCTTCCAAACCTTATAACTACATCTTTAGTAAAGTTAATATATAGAATATTCACTACCTTTTTTCGTAGAACCTCATAATATTTTTGAGCCTCCATGATCCTCTGAATAATATTTGGTTGATAAGTTGTTTTAGAAATGTATGATAATGAGAAATTTATTATTCTCATGTCCATAAATTTCATTTCCATGATGATTTGATGCCTTTCAATCCTCATAATAGATAGGGGTTTTTGTTCCTTTAAACTCTAAGAACATACTACTTTGTTCATATTCATAGGATTGTAATTGATTATTCAATCAAAATCCAAGACCATTTATAACCACCATTATTGATTCATATTCAGATCCTTTTATGTCTATATATACTGGAGGATTTTATAATCTATCTATATGACATAATTCTACCCATAGATATAATATCACTAAATTTTTAGTGAAAATATCACTATACCTAACTCTAGATAATGTTTTTGTCAGTTACACTCATGGATATTTAATTAGTGGGAGGCATATGATACCTCATTGTCATATTTCAGGATTACACAACCGAATCATTTTTTGGACTCGTCAATGTAGATCACACATCCTTACCCATTGTTGGGTAATGTGAAAAAATGTTCTATAATTAACCTCCTATATAACACATTAAATATCTCTTAATATTTTTAATTCTAGACAAACTTCACCTCCTTCCCAGTTATCTTAGTTAGTGGGATTTAAAACCAAGAGATGTTTCTTAAAAATAAACAATAATAGCTAGTTAATCCAACGAAGCTATGGATCTATATCACATATGTTGATATGATCCATTCAATAATTTTATATATTTTTTGATGATCCACTAATATCCCTTTTTTGTTGATTAAATTCACCAATAATGTTACTTACTCTTTCCAAAACTCACAGTAACCATACTTCTCATATAAATTTTCCTTTTAAAAGATTTTTAGGAAAATATTAAAATGATCCACATTTTCCACCTTTCTTTTTTGAGTAGATAAGAATATATTCTACAAAGAATAAAAAACATTTGTTAAGGAAATAACTAAGGACACTATTTCTTATTTCCATGATGGTATCAAGAGAATTTTTGATTCAAAATTTCATCACTATGAAATCAGAGTGTTTGTACCATTTATGAAGTGAAGTCTTGGGGATATCCTCTTTATTCAACCATTAAGGATAATATCACGACTGAAGTTATACATTAGAGAAGTATTAGGCTTCAAATAGTTGATTAAACAAGGAATAAATAATTTTATGAGGGTAATTTTTCAGTATCGTGGTCTTACAAATTTCATGATAATCAATGAAATTGAACATAGAAATATAATTCTTCTTGATGAATAAGATAGGTACACCCCAAAGAGAAGAACTTGTGTGTATAAACCATTAATATATTTTCTATTGTATATTATTATTTAGATCTTCATTTTCTATAGTTCCATTATATAAGAAGACTTGTATATTAAAATAGTTCATTGTATAAGTTAAATTAAGAGCCCAACATCTCAGTTTTAAGTATGACTAGAAAATTTATTGGCAAACACATTAGTAAATTCCCTCACAATTGGCATGTCATTAAGAAAAATATTTTCCTTAGTCTCACTCATTTTATCTTGGTTAAATATCTAATATGATAATAATATCTATGTTTGAAATGATGATTTCAATGTCGATTCATACTCCTCCTTTCACTGTTATAGAATCATAGGGTGACTTCATTCCTTCAAAAATTTATGTTGGCTCTATATATGGAAACAAAAGCCATACCTAAAATAAAATGAATTTTTTTAAGAGATTATCATAATATTGGTTTAGAAAGACAATTGATAAATTTTGATAGGAAATGAGTTATATTCATTTAATCTAATAATTGGATCATTTTACATATTCCTGGATAACTTGACATACATTTTTTGAGGAATTGTTTAAAAACATCGACTAAACTTTTATGATATGAAATAATTCATAGATCCACAATCAAATAGTACATTTGATATCCTTGAATGAATCAATAGTGCACCATTTTCCACTATGTTTTCAAGATTCACCCAAGTATGTGGTAAGGAATAAGTTAACCCTTCTTATCTAGGAAATGAATGTTTTTCTCATCTTTTATCATTAAAAAAATTATTATAGAGAAATTATTCACATAGGGTCCCCATTCCTCAAGAATGAAACATTAGAAAATAGGATGAGAGTTGAATGGATAATTCCATTATTCATTCACATTGGTGGGTTTCTACCATATATATTAGTTATAAAGGTTCCCTTCCTCCCTTAACATAAATCTTTTCTTTTTACCATCAGGAAATTTTTAGAATGTTTCTTCCTACAATATTGATAAGTGACATGTTAGACTTTATTTACCACATGGTATTTTCCCATCACACTACTATAATTAATATACATTATCCAATTTATATATATGGACTCATGGGATGATTTATATTCACTAATATTTATTTCAAAATTGAATTCACATTATAAAATTTCCTCATTTATATTAAATTACTGAATAATCAAGGGTTTTCATTGGTTCAACCTTAACCCACTAAAGGAGGATTAAAATTTTCATTCAGGGTCAATGAAAAGGATATATTCAAATCATGTAAGGTTTACTAATTTCACCTCACATAAAATATGGGGTTATTTATCCTTTTGAAATAGGAAATAAAAATACCTCTCTGTTTTAATTCCTAGAGTTCAAGAAAAATATTTATTACAAAAAAAATTTGGGAATTATTTCCACTCCATCAATTTGATCTCCTCCTTTGGATTTGAAATTTAATAATCATCCTACATTAATAAATTTCTCTATCCATATGATAAATAGTCAATATGACTGTTTATTTTCAATATTATTGAAGGGTGGATAAGATAGTTTTAATGGATTTGATCCATTCTTACATGATTAAGGGATAAGAAGATCCCTCAAAAAGTAATATGAATTTTTCATATAAAGGTCTAAATTGTATCTTTAAATTTATTATGGGGATGTTCGGTTTCCCCTTGATTCATGTTTTTGATTAAAACATGAATTAATATAGTGTGTATTTCCAAGATGTTATTAACTCCTAATCCCATCGGGTAGTGTATTTCTTTTGGGCAGTTATTACATTTCCCAACATATTGGTTGTTGACTCAATTCCTCTATTTTCAATTCATTTACTAAAACAAAGGGAATACAGGTGATGCATATTTTCTATCTATTAAAAAATAAAATGAAATATATGAATATTTAAGTGATAAATCATAAATGACACACATTCCACATCCTATGAATTTCTTGTTTTAATCTATGTTATCTATGTTCAATTTCCTAACATTAATGTTTATGGGAATTGTTTCCTTTCCATCACAATGGTTCGTAAGGTGATTATGACTTTTCAAAACAGTATACCTTTAGTTTATAAAACAATGTGTGCAACATGGCATCTTTTTTTATATTCCAGGTGATGAACAATTTAATAGAAAATGTTACACTTTTGGGGTTATTCCATCTAGGTACAACTATTATCGATCCACATCAAATTCTAGAATCTAGATTGATACATTGTTACATGGAAACCACTCACTATATATATTGAAAATAACTTGGGTATTTTTTTCCTGTCATTAGTATTATCCCGAAATATTTATCTAATATTTTTTAATATTAATTCACAAAAATAACTGTCTTTTCACTTATACCAACTATGAAAACCCATTTCATTTATAGACAATATTTCATGATTTATTAAAAAAAAGGGAAACATAAAATATCCATAGAAGTTATAGAGGACTAGTGTATTTAGAAAATATATTACATAGAATAATAACATTAAATAAGGATAAAATTACATTATTTATTACTCCTTAACATGTATCTTAAATTCCAAAACCCTTCTAAAATTTCATGAGATAACCTAGGGATGTACATAAGAAAATGGGTGAGATATAAAGCTCAGTTAGAGAATAATCAAAGTATAAACCAATAAAAGTAATACATGTGAGTCAAGATGAATACCAAGGCAACATAAAGGTGTTTTAATAATAAACATGAACATTCTGTAATGATGTATGATGATAACATCAAAAAACATAGGAATGTGGAAACAATATAAAACAAGACATTATATAAATTAATGAAGGATAACCACTCATATATCATATCATATAGTTCGTAGGATATAATAACATTCACTATACATGGTATCTCAGGATATAAAAATAGTACGCAATTCACTGGATGTTTATTTAATACTGGACCCACTCATTATATTCATATCATGTACATACATTTTTTCACCACATAGATCATAAAACATAAGAAAAACTATCACAAAATTTATCCAAGGATTAAAGAGTGTGGGTTAAATTATAAAATAAAAAAATAAAATATTGTTATGTACATATAGGTGAATACCATTTATTGTAAATTGGTTTGGGTATTCATTACCAAAAACTTTGGTATGTAAAATCAGCAGATATGCTTTTTATCATAATGGGTGTATATAAGATTTCACAGAAGGGTTTAATGAGGGTTAAATTCTGTATATAATTTATTAAAAATAATAATTATATTAAAATTGATGTGTAAAAACATATTAAATCCTGAAAATTTTGAAATCAAAATGTATAATATAAACAAAATGCATGAATAAATCGAAGGAGTGGACTCTTAGTTTGAGTGAGTGATTTTAAAAGCTTGGGGGAAGATTCTTAAGAGTTTTGTAATAAATTGGGAGGGATTTAAAGATTAATAGTGATAATAAATTAATTCTAGTTGTCTTTTGAGTGAATAATAGTTGGTGGTTGGGTGGGTAGTAATAGAAAAAGAGATGAGAATTATTATATATTTTCAAAACATAGGTTTTGGACTCTATATAAATAATAATCTAAAAAGACATACAAAGATCATTCATATGTATTTTTTCTAGTAAGTGTTTTTTTAAATATTTTATAAGTCCTTGAACATGAATCATTAAAATAATACAATGTGTGGTTTTGAGGTGATCCATGTTCATAAAGAAATTATTTTAAAAAATTAAAATATAATATAAGTTTTGAGGAGTCATTATAGGTTTATAAAATTAATCAATTAACTTTTAGAATGCCTTATTTTAAATTATAATTATATATTTTGTCAGGTACTCAATTTAACTTATTTAGAACATCACATTTGGGATTTTATTACATCATAATACATATGGTATATTTATAACATATTTATTTTTTTCTAAAAATTTGTCTTTCTCAGAAAATAATAATACATTCACCTTTGGATAATTTTAACATGCTTATTTAGAAAGTGATATTTATTCTTCCAAAATAATTTTTTAAAAATGAAAATTTACCTATTCAAATAAAAAACTAGTTTTTTCAACACTCACCACTTTCTAAACCATATAAATTCTATACCAGGATTAATTAAATTATATTATCATTTATATAAAAGTAAATATTATTTAAATATATTATTTCATTAAAATTATAAATAAATAAAAAATTATTATATTTATCAAAAATAGTGTCTTAATTTAAACAATATATATTTCTCAAAAAAATACTTTGTATTTCTTCGTATCAAAATCTAATTTTTATCAAACTCAATAAAAATTCATAAACAAATAGTAGAATATGGATAAATATATTAATTATTTAATTAAAAATAAAATATGATAATTTATACTAATATGGACTATATATATAACCCTTTATTGCACTATTGTTAAACCTAAGGTTTAGGAGTGTGAGAGTGGTACTTTCTTGGGGCGATTTAGTGAACATAGTTCGGTTAATAATATTGAAAAGATTGATCTTCTATTGTAAAAAATTTCACTAATTTTTTAGTTGTTGAATATAGACTTGTTCTTTTTCATGGGAAAATACCAGTGATTCCATATCCCTTTGAAGATAAAATAAATGGGCTTCATAGGGTATGATCGTTCTATTTGAGGTCATCGCTTCCTTTATATGTGTTAATTGGATTTTATCATAACCCTTAATATATAATAATCTTAATGGTCACTGTGCAATGGATATATTATCAATGGTTATGATTATTATTGTTATTATAAATTTGATATGAAATAAAGCTCCAAAAAAATGTAGTTCATGTGTTTTATATAAATATATTACTTAATAAGGAATTTCTTCATTAAAATAGAAATTTCATTAATAAATGTTTAGGTCACTACATAGAATTGTTGTTTATATGTATTATATATATATAAAACCATATGTTTATGTTTTCACATTTTTTTGGTAATGAGTGTGTGAATCCTAATTATATAACTAGCAAATTTTGTCACTATAAGTTTAGAAATGAATATTGAAATTGAAGTTTTATTCCATGGAAAATAAATGTAAATTGAGTATAAAGACCTCATAATCAATAACATGACCCCTGAAATCTTCATTAAATATTATTAATTCATATTCTCTCCCAAATATTTTATTAACCATTGTAAACTCATAAAGTGGATGCAATATAAATGAATTAAAGGGATAATTTGGTTATCACACCAGAAATTTGAGAAGTATCTGGAGGTGTTAGTTTTTGAAACATTTATTTCTCTTCTGATAGTTTCTTTGATTTGAAATACTCAAAAATATGGTAGATGTAGAATAAATTAAACAAAATTTGAAATAAAAACTAAATAAAAATAAAAAACAGCACATACCTCATAGGTAAATTAATGAAGAAGGATTATAGGCTAGGGTAAACAAATTACGCAGACGATATCCAACTCTGGAAACCCCCTTGGTCGGAAATGACACAAAATCATTGGGATCAATAATAACATGTATCATTACTCTTACATGACCCAATCTCAAATTATTATGATTTACATAATATCCCAAATTATATATGAATCCATACACTAAAATATTTACATGGGGTTCCCCATCATGAAACTCACTATATATAGTTTTTTATAAACAAGGTGGTGGAGGATCATGGTAGGAATGCTACCCATGTAGCATCTGTAACAAAATTTGTGTAAAAATAGTATTTTTAGATGAATTAATCTTACCCTATATTGATGAGTTCATCTCTCATAGATAATATTTCAAGGAATATTTTTCTCCCCTTTATTACTCCTCCTTCGATGTCATACCAGTATGAGATTTTCTTAATACATACACCTACCTCATATCGTTTTATATAGACTATGTGTTTTTTATTTTTTAAAGTAATCTATATAATTTATATGAGTTACTCTGGGAAACTAACATGGTTTAAAAAATTAAACAAATTTTAGTATTCATTTTTATTATGTGGGTTTCTATGAAATAAAATTTCAAATATTTAACCTATAATAACCTATATTAATATTTAGGGATCAATTCTTATTAATGGGGGTATAATGGTACATCAATATATTTTTTGTTTTTTTTAAATTAAATTAATTTTTTTTATATTTTTCATTTATTGTAATATATAATATTTCTTTTTATACAATATAACTAAGTTTGGATTGTATTATATGGAACACCAAGTAAATATTTCACTACACAACACACTTATATTATCTATCAGTAAATGCAAGAATATGGTTGCCTTGTATTACACACAATACCAAGTCTAGTTGATATATTTCATTACCCACAAGGTCGAGATTTTACTGAACTACCATACATTCTTTATATTATTACTAAAATACTATTATAGCTACCACCTAGACATTGGATTGTAAATTATGAATAATAATAACTAAATTGTGAAAATATTATTTACACATGAATCCTTTGGTTATCAATTATTATAAGTGAATGAAAGAACTACTTGAAAATAAATAAATTACATTTATAAGAAAAATATTTTTCAATATGTATAGATAATTTTATATCAATAAATTGAACAAAAAAAATTTATTATTTTTTTCAATGAAATATATATATTATATATTCAATTAATATTTATTATAGTCATCTAATAGATTGTATACGTATAAAATGAGAATAAATCCAATTTTACAAATTAAAATATGTATTTTTGAAAAATTAATTTTTATATTCTTTTCATAGAGAACCCATTTTAAAAATATTTTCATACACTATTATAATTTTTATTTGATAAAATGAAATTTATTTTTTAAATAAAAATAAAAAAATTTAATTTGGGTGAATGTTTTGTATTTTTTAGAGAAGATTCATTTTTAATTAATAATGAAAACCCGTAATTTTAATTCCAAACTAATTTTTAATCTTCATTATATATATGGAGATATTCTGTGTTAATTATGTTTTAAATGTTAATTAGATAAATTTTACATAAATTAATCCAATTTAGTTCAATGGAACTAAATTCAAAATGAAATTGGATATCAAAACATTTTAAACATTTAAACATTTTCTCTTAAAAACCCGCAGCTGCGACACATCTACGAGATTAATCTTAAATTAATTTATACCCCTGATATGATTAAAATTTTAAACAATTTATTCCATATTTAGAATCATAATAATATTTCATTTTTATTATGTTCAACATATTTTTATACAAAAAATATTAGTGAATGTTATTATGATCAATTACAACGATTAAGAGAAATAATTAGCTTAACAAAAGACTAAACCATAAACTTATGGCCCAAAATGACATAGTAACTTATAAAAAATCAAATTTATGTTCATAATTATAACCTATAATCTATTTTGTATGATTATATCTATTAATGGAGCCACATTACATTAGAAAACGTTGGTAGAATTCCCCTTTCAATAATTTACAAGAATGCAACTAATCCTCCACTATAAAAATGTTGTCACCACTCTACCTTATTCACACATTTCGAGAAATTTTTCTTGGAAAACATTATCCCAAAAATTTTCCTCACATACCAAAATCCATCCTATAACCCCTCTATATGAATAAATCCAATTATGGAAGGCCTTTAGTGCAAACTAAGAGTATTTTTCCAATGAAGAGGTAACATCCTTCCACAATCTCATCCATTTTATTTTCATTCCCCACTACCTAAATTATTCTTATTAAATTATTATTTAATAACACCATTATAAAAAATATTCCTATATTTTGTTTTTATATGGGTTCTACTTACACTTTGACACACATCTATCTAGTAGGTAATGAACTTACCATTCGTGTGTATGGTGTACTAGATCCTCACTAAACAATGTTGTTCGTTCTCCCTTTACCGCCGATCATGGGTGGGAATTATGATTGAAAATCTATTTTTATACGATATTTATGATATTTATGATATCTTTAAACCTATTTATTTATTATATAAAACATATCTTTAAGATTTACATTTTTTGTAAATATAAAAACATTATTTGTGCACATCTGGACTACCGCCTCCTCAAAGCGATTGATACGTTCATACTTTAAATGGAATGTATTAAGGATGGGTTTAGGGAAATTATGTGATATATATGAAATAATATGTAAAATAGAATGAAATATATATATATATATATACCATTTACTTAATTTCCTTTAATACGCTAATAAAACAGAAATAGTGTTCATGCGTAAATATGACATACCATCTCAAAGATTGGTGTATTCCATTTCATATTACTATATTTTATAGATTATTATAAATATATATTTATATAGAATATATATAATATTTATAGAACAATTTACATTATTAAAATATGTAAATAAAGTCCTAATTAAGAGGACCAAGAATAACAAGTCCAATAATATAGTAAAAACATAGTAGATATTACCCGAAACAAAACGTTGACAAGCAATTCATAATAAAAGGGTAAAAAACGTCATAATAAAAAATATACGATATTATATATAATAATATGTTTCTATGTAATATTTATAGTAAAATTATATTTATTATACATGAGGTTTGAATGTGTATGATGAAATTCGTGACATAGGCTAAGGGTTTTCTCGTCTCACTATTATTTCTATGAGACTTATCCCTTATTCACCACTCATTTATTTGGAGTGGTGTATATACTACCATTAAATGTATTATATGAATATTATAATTAAATTTATGGTTATTTAAATATCTATTTAATGATATTTTTTATGGGGTTTATGGTTCAATAATTATAAAATCGGTACAATCATTTTGTCTCAATTGGCCTTTTTTAGACATAGGCCATGTCATACACCCATATTCATCTATGAGATGTATATAGTACCCTTTTACATTTTATATCATAAATATATTTCTTTTAAATATATTTTTCTCATCATTTATTTTTATTATCTCATTGGTATTATGATTTAATGGAACCAATGTAGAAATAGTATATTGCTACAAACTTATCATTTGTCAGGATTGTTTGTTAATATGCTTCAATTTATGAAATCACATGATCCATATCTCAAGAAATCTAATTAATTTTATTATACTATTGTTATTCATTACATATTCATATAAAGGTACAATTTTTCCATTGTTATCTACTTTATATAATAAATAATGTTTTTTATAAAATATTACTTTAGTCCTCTTTTTTATTGAAATCTGGGTTGTTCCAAAATCGAGTTTTCTAAATATGCATTAAAAATGTTTTACTACTATCCTATGATGCTTAAATGAAATTTTTATAAATTTTAAAACTTTTAAAAAAAATTTTAAATGGAATCTCCTTTCCCTTTTCCGATAAAGAGGCTTTTCAAAGCTTTTTAAGGTGAAAAACAATGTTCTACATATATGGACTTAACCACCATCATGAACACTATTTAATTTATTATTCATTTTCAATTATACAAGTTTATATTTAGTGAAGTTGTTTCACAAATATTCTCGAAATTTTTTATATTATATTTTTTTTCAATGAAAATCTTTTTTAAAAATGTTTTATGTTTAAAATGTTTTTAAATGATTTAAAAGTATCATTTTGGTTTTTAAAAGATTATTTCAAAATAAAAGGATTTCAATAATTTCAAAATTTATATTATTCAAATCCATTTTTGAAAAAGGTTTTCCAAATTTATTTCATGAATTACATTAAATGTTTCAGGAAATTTTAGGAAGATTTGTTTTAAAAAGGTTTTCAATTTTTCATTATTAGTTTTCAAAGTGTTTTCAATGAAAAAGCTTTTCAAAATATTTTCAAGATTACATTATATGTATTCAATGTTATTTTAAAATAAAATTGTTTTCAAAATGATTTATGTTTTAGAAAAGTTTTTCCAATACGAAAAGATATTTTCCTCTAGAATTTTTTAAAAGAAATCGTAAATAATTAATTATAAGAAATGTATTTTTGAAATGGTGTTATGAAAAGGATTTTTGAAGAAGGCCTTTTTCCCATAATTTTTATTCCATTTGATCTTCTGAAATCCTTATAAATATAAGATGAAATATTCTTTTATAGTTTATGATTTACTTGGGATATGATCCAAGAAAACAATTCATATTCTCTCTTGAATGTTTTATGTTTTGATGGAATGGTGTTTATGACTCATGTTTCCATCAATAGGTTATATACCTTTGAAACCAGATTCTTTTCATGGGTTCTGATTTGATGAAATTATTATGGGACCTATCTAATTTCCATATGTAATGATATTATGAAATTTTTATGATACCCCTTTTATTTCATGGGTTATAATATAATTTGATTGAAACCCATCCTTTTTTATTGGTCATGATATATTGAAAGTTTTATTATCTTGTGGCACATGTATGTATGATTTTATTATCTCATTGTTGGGAACAATATCTCCCTCCATTTTACTGTGTAAAGATAAATGCCTCACAATATCAAATGTCATAGGGGATGGAATCCCTTCCCCAAATATTGATGGAATACAAAGACTAAAAAAATAAGGAATCCTAATCCTACAAAAAATGGTCATGGGAGGGAATCCCATGTCTGAAACAAGAGGGTACATCAGAGGGAATCCCTAGACCTAAAGAAGAGGTTACATGTGAGGTTATCTCGTTCCTTAAACAAGATGGTACAAGGGAGGGCTTCCCAATCCCAAAACAAGAGGTTAGACAGGAGGTTATCCTAAGAATCAAGTAGGTAAATGGGTGAATAAAACTAGCCCAATAGGTTATGGAGGTCTTGGTAGGTTATCTTGAAATTGGATTTTCTACACTTTTGTGTTTTCCACATCAAATGTCTTATTATTATTTTATAATCTCATAATATATGAACTTTATTTCCTTATGATTCATGTATTATGAAATACCAATATTTATTCCATGACTCTTGATTTTTATCTTTGATATGTAATTTATTATCTTATCATATTATTATCATGTTATCATACCCTTATTCTCATTTAATGCTTATATATCTCCCTTTTTTACACATACAGAGAATTTGATCTCACCTATTTCTTATGTTTTGATTACCCGGTATTGAATAAAGATTGTATATAGGAGTACTAATGAGGATGTTTCTTAAAGAATGTGGTGATGATCTTTCACAATGTTAGAAGCTTATGTTTCCCAGTTTCCAAAGAAACTAAACTATTATATCCCCTAGAACTCTATTTATATAATGTGATGAATAATCATATAAGATCATGTAAAATACATGTAGGTTAAGTGTGGGTAACTATAGTTTAAACTCCAATGATTGGAAATCACCAATGGTGGGTAAACTCCAACAGTGGGTAAACCCCATGGATGGTAAACTGTAATAGTGGGTCCTCAAAAAATAAAATTTAACCAAAATAAATCATTACTATTTCATGTTTGATGTAGTTAATATTCTGAAAATTAAATTTCATAGTAAAAATATCACCAAGATCATGGTTAATACCAAATTATTAAAGAGTTATATCACAATTTTCATAATGATCACTCAAAAAAGAGATTTATTAGATCAATGTGCTTTGTTCTAGAATGAGATACATGATTCTTAGAAATGTTTATAGAACTAGTTTCATAATAATTTAGTAGGAATTATATAAATTTATATCCATAGTTTTTTATTGTGTGTTTCATCCACATAATTTTCCAAGTGCATCTACATCTAGAAATGATTTCAGCATCATCCATAGATAGTGAAAAATAATTTTATTTCTTAGTAAACCATGAAACTAAAGACTTTCCTAAAGGTTCATATTCTATAGTATATTTTTCTATCAAAAACATAACCACCAAAATCCTAATATAATTAAGTAACTAAGCCTAAGTTTGTCATCTAAGATAAAAGATTCATAAATTGGTTGTATACTTGAGTTATTTAAAATTATTATTTACAAAAAGTAAATGTGCCCCTTTTGGATTTTCATGAAAATGAGTACTTATATACACTCTAAACCTAAAATTAGGTCAGAAAGTAGTTACGTATAAAACATTTCCAATAATACATATAAAAGTGGTTTGATCAACAGTATTCCTAGCTTCATCTAGATTCAACTTTCTGGTGGGGACTCATCTTCAACTGTGATTCATTTCTGGTGGTGACACAATTTCCATGGTGATTTTTATCAAGAGTCGACTCATCTTTAACAAAAATAATTTTCAAAACCTAAGTATAATTACCTAGAATTTCTTATATTATAAAATTGTAACATAAAATACCTAAACCATTAAACACATAATTAACATTATTTGTGAATATTAAAACAATAATGGTCCAAAAATATATATTTTGGAATGCTGATAAATATGAAAATATTTTCTGATAGAAATGATGTTCACTAACTTTGTAAGGCGATCAAGTATAACCCATAAAGAATTATGGAATTTAGATGGTTCTGACAACAAATTCCTTGGTGATGTTTTTCAATTTTCATTCCAGTATGGGTAATGACTGTGACATCCCCTTGGACGTATGTCTCTCAAAATTAACTTACTGACATAAAAATCACAAGGAATAATATTCTTAAAACATCTCACTACATTCCATCACACAAAAATATACTTTTAGGTATCTAAATATATTTTTACATCCAAAATGAATAGAGAATGATAATATATGAACCTCATCCAGCAACCCATTATTCTAATCTATTATGGGTATAACAGATACATGGTTCCTGAACCATATTTTTCCATTACAATCAGGGTTGAACTCAAAAAAAATTCTCCCATACTTTTCAATTTCTACATCTTCTTTTTGTGCCTCTTTAATCATCACATGGACTTATGGTTAAAAATAAATTTTATCTAAATCTGATTTATACCCTTCCTTTAAAAATTCCCTGACTATCCACTATAAATCCATAAATATTGTATCTCTTTTTATCCTCTTCATATATTATCTGCTATAATCATTTCAGCTCAAAGCATCTGCCACCAAGATCAATTTCCTAGGGTGGTAATGTATTGACCAGTAATAATCATTAATCATATTCAACCATCTTCTTTGGTGCATATTCAACTCATTGTGAGTGAATATATAGTATAATTTTGTTATTAGAATATATATCACACATTTCTCCATAAAGACAATTCCTCGACATCTTTAATGAAATAATTACTAATGTTGACTCCAAATAATTTGACAGGAAATTTTTCTCAAGAACCATCCCTTTTGTGTGGACTAATCTATAACCATGTCAATTTTCATGAGAAAAAATCCAAACCCCATTTTAGATGAGTCACTATAGATTACATAACTTTATCCACTATAAGATAATGTATGAATTGGGACCCTGAATGACCATCCCTTTAGTTATATGAAATTTTAGTCACATTCATCTATATAAAAGAACATGCCACACATCCGAGTTATCTTGGTGAGTACACTTGAAAATCAACAGATATTCTCTACAATGTATCCATAATATTCATCCAATCCATGAAAACATTGGATCTCTGTCAGAGTTTTTAGTATAGAACAATGTTTAATAACATCCATTTATGATAGGTCCATAGATATACCCTCTATTGAGATTATTTGACACAAAAATGAAACATTCTGAATCCAAAATTCACAATTGGTAAATTTTGAATAATGATTATCCTTTATGAGGATCATCAACACAATACTCAAGTTATATCCATGCTTCAGCTAATGATTTTAATATAGAAGAATATCTTCTATAAAGACTACCATAGGCTGATCAAGATAGTCTTTAAGGACTCTATTAATTAAAGAAATGAATATATAGGTGGAACTAGTTTGACAAAAACAAATAACTATAAATTAATAGTATCCATAACTTGTATCTAATTCATTATTGGGAATATAATCCTTCCTAGATAACATTTGATAATATCCAATGCAAATTTAAATCGTGAAAAAGTACGGATCTCAACATAGCTGATCAAATAAGTCATCAATACTGGCGGGATGATACCTTTTCATGATAGTGATCTTGTTATGTTCTTGATTATCAAGGTAGAGTCTCATCGAAACATATATATTCATAACAAATATAATAGGTAAGCCCCAATTTGATGCACTATGGAATATGAATCACTTATTAAGATTACCCTAGAGTTTCATCTTCTTTTCTTGCAATTTAATTGGGTCTATCCTATAAAGATTATTTGAAATGGACATAACACTTAGTATGAGTTATATCAAAAAATAAACATCAATATTCTGTGGAAGATTATTAAATTATTCTAAATATATGTCAATAAACTCTCATAAAATAGGTGTATCCTTAATGTTATGTTTCTCCATAGCTATTTGAGATAGATAACCATCATTTAAAAGAATTAAGTCTCATGAAATGGAAATAATTTCCATTGTAAATTCACATTGATAGTTTTCTCAATAGATGATCATAGATTCATTTAGAAAATAAAATGTGGCTTCCCTTACTCGGAAATAGATATGATCTCCAAATAGAGAAATCTAATCCATGATAATAATCAAATTGAACTAAAATAATTGAATAAACCCTAGATTTTTCGGTATAACTTTCCCACAAACATCAACCAAAGAAGGATTATAAAATTACACGAGACTGTTGTGTAATTATGTGTTTTCATAGATAACTCAAAAATGTATTGTTTTGGTGATATATTGATACCCATAAAAAATATTTAAGAAATAAAATATTTGGTGGATCATAGATCAAATAATACATTAGCAATTTAAGTGTAACTTTAACCACTTAAATTTCATACTACACATCACTAATAATAATAACATGAGATCTCCATATGAATTTTATACTTAAGAGGTTATTGACAATGATCATTATTATTGTCCCTTATATTTGAAAACTGATTGGAATAATTCCCATACTCCTTGAATTTGAATCACTTGGCATGGGTGGTGCATTTGTTGTCATCTTATTTTCATCCATTGCATTAAATAACCTATTTATTGTCTTTTGAAATTCATGGGCATTATGACTCACTTGTACAAATTGGGAGAACCACTCAGTTCTATTCAAAGACATCTCTTGATGTTTCTTCGAACAATTTGGGCATGCAGATGGATAGAATTTCATTCCACTATGTTATTTATTCAAGTTTTCATGAGACTTGATCTTTCTTTTCATATCAAATCCATAGGAATGATGTGTATGACCAATTTATATTTTTAATTTGAGTGCACATCGAACAATATTTTCATAGCGATAGAATTCAGTTATGTCCAAAAGCCTTCTGAGATTTGGTTTTATGCCACTGAATAATCCCTAAACGATATATTTAGGGTGGATAAATATAACAGAATTATACCTTCAATGCTTTGAAAAATTTTCCTTATAGGTACAAAAAAAATCCTAATCCTTTTTCTTTAGCTAATGGGAATGTTTCCCTATATTTTTATGAAGAATATCAAAAAAGTACATATTGAAAAATATATTCTTAAACTCATCCTATTCTATGGATTCAATTTCTTACTCTTACCTTGTATTATTGATAAGAACCCACCATTGATTTGATTTACCATTAAAATGATATATAGATAGTAAATTTATTTCATTTCTTGACCATTGAAAATAGAAAATATTTTCCCAATTGTGTTAATTCATCAGTTATACCCTTATGGATCAAAAGACCCACTGAAAGAAGGTGAAAACTACCACATGAAGGACTTAAAAAAATGTTGTTCCCTTATTTTCTCAATTTGTAGTCCATAATGATTCATAACTTGAGAATGTTTTGTGACCATAACAACAAAAAATTTCATTCCATCTCTGATAAATTTATGTTTCTCCAGATGGAAATAATTGCATTTCCCAAAAAAATTATATTTAAAATAGGTCCATGAAGTTCTATCCATTGACAAAAACCAAAATTCATAGTGTGAGAAATAATAATAATACTTTAAAAATAACATAATCATGGTAAATTATGTATAAATATTTTGACACCTTAGGTTTAACCCTAGGTAATTCATGACTATTACCAAAACCATAGGATATTAAAGTAGTCTTTGAATTATCCTTAGGGTTCTTACTATGGTTTTATCATCCGAGTTTCCAAAGTTTAACGAAACAAAACTTGGATACCAACTATAATATCTGATGCTTTTCAAAGATAGACATTACATATTTTTAGATGAATATTATTGATATTACACAATCATACACTTGAGGATTCTAATGCTATAGTGAATTTGGAAACTTGAAAACATAAACTACTTGTTTATAAAAAATCTAAACCATCCCTAACTTATATCTTCAAAATTAGAACCCTTTTTTAACATATCAAACTTAACACCTCTCTTCATATCTGGGGGAAAAGAATCATATGAAAAGGGGGATCTCAGACACACTATAAGGGTAAACATGGAAAATATCAATTAATGATCATATAAAATAATAATAAAAGCATAAAGAAATGATATCTTGACCATAAATTACAAATTCTATTCCCAATATAACAATGATCATTATCATGGGTTATGAAACAAAAAACATTTTTAATGAAATGAATCATAAGAATGATAATTCATCGTAACCCAATCATAAAACAAAAGTTCATGTCATGAATTTTTTGGCATAATCAAAAGAATAAAAAACATTTCATATTTTATTATTATCTATGATGATCATCAGAATATGAATCAAAACCACTTTTCCAAAACTCATCAAGCACATAATCTTATTTCCCATAACAGATCAAGCGCATTGACTTATTTCACATAACTATATCATGGGATATAATTCATTACCAAATTAATTGGAGAGAGATATATATCCCACTGATAACATAAGGAGGACAATAAATATGTGGGAAACAAGAACATGAATAATTAATCATATAAGAACCCATTAATATAAATGGGTTTCACAAAAATTTCATCAGGAATTAAATCATGAAAAGGAAGGAAATTTATATACATAATTCCATCATAAACACAAACCATTCATAGAAAGAATAAGAATGGTATCATTAGATCATATCCCCAATATAACATAAGTAACATCCAATAATGATACCTTAGATGAAAAATGACTTTGAATTAACACTTGAAATAGTTATTGGGGAAAATATCCTTCTTATTTGGGAAGCATTTTTTATAGCCACACAATTAAAAAATAAAACATTATCTTCGAAGAGAACCCAGTATGATTGTAATAGAAAATTCAAGACCTTAAGGAATTAAAAAAGTAGGAAAATATATTGATTCTCTATATGAAAAGGAAACCATTCCTCTCATATTTTTGTAAGAAAATTCACAATTTTCCGAGTTTCAAAAATCATAAAAATATTCATTTTATACCATTTTTAAAGGGTCAAAAATTGTAAAAATGAAATTAAATATTCATAAGAGTATAGTAAAATTAATTTTAATTTTTTTACGAAACATGGACATGAGAGAGAAATATTCCACAACCGATACTTAAACAAATACAATATCAAGTAATAATGAGATTTTCAAATAAACCCTTACCTATTGTATACTCTTTATCTATTCATGTCAAAACCTCCTCTTCTTCAAGACCTCTCATTTGGATATCCACTATAGGGCCCTATGGTGGTTTTTTGAGAAGACCCACACCACTGAAATGTGTCTATATAATTTTTGAAGGTAAATGGGAAGGATAGGGTCATGATATAAGCTTAAAGTGGTGAAATGGATCAAGGTAGGAGGTGTCCTTTTATAATTGAAGTGAGGGGATCATTTCAAATTTCCAAAAATATTAAATTGTAATAAATTAATATTCTATCCAAATACCAAAAATTATACATGATATGTATTTGAGATAATATAATGTCATAATCTCATTATGAAATTAAATTTAGGCATGTTTTTTTCATTTTAAACCAAATTATTTTTATTAACCCATATTTATCTTACATTAATTTTAACTATGAGTATAAACATTTAGATGTTAAAAATTTGTAATTTTTACTTAAATGATTTAAAAAGGATAGTAAATTGCCAATTTATTATATTTTAGACTATATAATTATCAATTTATATATTTAAAATATTTATAAGATTTATTAAAAAATATTAATCCCCTAAAAATTCATTATTGTCAATTCTGAAACTATTCACTAATTTACATTCAAAAGAATCAAGACAAGATGTAAAATTTGAACCAAATATTTTTGATATCATTAAATTTTAAAGGTAAAATAGAGAATTTATTTGAGACATTAAATTTCTTAAATTAGTTTACTTTTAAAATTTTTATTATCATTTTAATTATTTTTTGTTAATTGAATAATTATTGCATCACTGTTGTGTAATAATTCAGGGAAATTATTAAATTTCTAAAAATTAAAAATAAATTTCAGTGATTAATATAATTATTTTATATCTTCAAAAAATATATGTATTCAAGTATATATTCTATTTAACACCCTATAAAATATATTATACTTATTAAACATAATAGTATTACATTTTTTTACTTTCTTTGATTTTAATAATATCTAAGTAATTTTCACGGATTTCTATTAAATAACTCAATTTACAATATTTGGTGATAAGGCTGAACTATAATTATTCTTATAAGAAATAATATGAAATGTTATGACCTTATCACATAATTTTAATCAAGATTAACATGTTTTCTCTTTTCCAAGGTAATAAATTTTACCACAATAAATATTAATATAGACCAAAAATAAAATGGACCTATTTCATAAATTTGAAACATCTAAATCCAAATATAGAATATATATTTCAAAAATAAGACAAAAAATGTTTCAAAATTTAAATTATAATAAACAAGAAAATCAAAATAATTTTTTTTTTCTGAAAAATACAAATTTTAAGTATAAAATATTTTTTTTACTAAATTCATGTATAAAATTCATTTAAAAGACCACAATTAGGTTAAAAGGAACTAATAGAATTTTTAAACGAATCCAATAAAAAATTTTCATTTTAACATAAATTAAAATAAAATAATGTGTTAATGAAAATTTGTATTTTCACTATTCATTTAAAATTAATACTTTTTGGAAAAAGGTAAAAAATTATTTGAAAGATAATTATGACACATTTAATAAAAAAATGATTTTTTTTTCAATTAATATTTCTAAATGTTTCATAATTTATTATTTTTTAGATAGAAATCAAAATCTTGGTTCGAAGAAAACATATATTTAATGAATAAAATGACTTTACTAAAAAATATGTTTTAATTTATTAGGAATTAAAGAATAAATTTTTATTTTATATAAACATCAAAAATATTTAAAAATAATTTTATTCATGTTCATACCAACCAATTGAACTGATATTTTATAATGGTTTTGTCAATATAATAATATTTTAATATTGTTTCAATGTTTGTTTATACTCGTTATTGCATGAAGTACAAGCTATCTAAGAAATCAAATTTTTTATAGAGAAATATTTCATAAAAGTATCTCTGATTTACACTATTACATCATGAATGATGTAATTTATTATACACCAGTTACGATAAAACTGTATTATTACTATTCTCCTAGAGGCTGATGTTTTTTTTAAAAATTACTAAAATATGGGCCCTGGAAAATTTTGACATGATGTTTTATAAAGCAAAACTAGTATTATCAAAAAAATTATCTATCATAGGTTATTTTATTTTTTTACTGTAAAATGTTGGATTTTTATGAAATACATTATAGTATAGTTTATTAAAAATGTTCTATTTTTGGTGTTTTTATCTTTATTATTTTATTTTATGAAATATAATATTTATATTTATTTAAATTAATCATGAAAAATGTTATTCATGTTACATTTTGTTATTTTGATTTTACATTACTATTCAAACTATCAGGTTACTATTCCAAAGAGTGAGGTTATTATTCCCAATAATCAGTTTACTCTTCCAATGACCAATTTAATATTCTAAGGGTCATATTACTATTTATAAGGTCTTATTATATCATATAAATACTAATTACTTCATCCATTCAACATTTACTACAATTCTTCCTAAAGTACAATATATTCATTTTCAATGATTGTTATTGGTTTACTAAAATTGTGTTTCATTATCTTGTTTTTCTCATGGGAGGGGTGATTATGGTAGATTGGGGTGATCTATATTTCCCTATAGTATATTTTCAATTTTAAATATTTTTTCCCCATTGTAATGATTAAAATTTTCATATGCTTAGTTGTGTACTTATGTAACAAATTTTATTAATGAAATAAATTTTTCTTAATTTCACTGTGTTATATTATTATATAATACTCAAATAACGCATATTTATTTTAAAAAATAATATTACTAATAAATTTTGGGTCATTAAATTTTTTCCTTCATATAGAAATTTCTTCCCCAAAAATTTCAACTCGTATTCTCAGTTGAGAATAGGTGAGGGTACATCTATTTCATTAATTCCTTCGGTCCCCAGATTACCTCTTCATATATATGGTTACTCCACAATGCACTAATAAGGAGAGTGGTCTTACTTACTAGAATAGTTTCTATATATTAAAATATATTCACCAGTTGTCTCGTAAGAAAGGTCATTCTACAGTTTTAGCACTTCTATATTCATTACATTTGAGTAATCAGGTGTGTACTTATGCAAGAGTGATATATAAAACTCACCATGATATTGGTCCATGTATAGTGGGAGTTCTAAAAAATAGGCCATTGATCCTATAAGACCAAGGATCTCAAAGGGGATAGTGTACTTAGGGATAAAAATTCTTTTATTTCCAAAATGCATGAATATATTCCATTGTGATGTTCAAAGGAAAATGTTGTCTCCAACTTCAAACTCCATGTCCCTTTGATGGTTTTCAGCATAAGTCTTTTTATAACTTTAATAAGAATTTATATGGTTTTGGATGGCTTGAACCATCTCTATCATCTCTTACTCAATATTAGGTCCATGTATATTTCATTCCCAATTTCATCCCAAAAATTAAGAGTTCGACATCAATTCTGAAATAGAGGTTTATATGGAATCATTTTAATACATGAGTGGAAGATGTTATTGTATGAGAACTCAAATAATGGGAGATTTTAATCCCATAATCATTTAAATTACATTGAGTATTCTCTCATCAAGCCCATGATTTTCTATATATTTATTTCAGATATACCATCAGTTTAGGGGTGAAAATGTTTTACTGAAATCCAATTCAATATCTAGTGATTCATGAAGTCTTCCCTAGAATATAGAATTTAACCTCGGGTCACAATTAATTATGATCAAAATTGGTACCTAGTGTAGCCCCACCACTTTCTTTAAAAATATTTTAGCATGTTTTTTAAATGATAAATATCCCTTAATAATAATTAAGTGGTTAGTATTGGTTAGTAAATCCACCACATCCCATATCTCATTGTGTCCTTTTGATGTCTTTAAAAGATAAGTGAGAAATTCCATGGTGTTGTTCTCTCATTTCCATGTTGGTATGGAAAATGTTTCCATCACCCCTTTACAATTTTATTATTATTATTTAACATGAAAACATACCAATAACCTTTAGATATATTAAATATTATCCTTCTTCATGTTGTCCCACCATATGTTCTCTCAAAGATCACAATACATCATGGGACTTCCATGATAGATATATATTTATGATCTATGTGCATTATTGAATAGATAAATCTTTGTCTTAGGTGATTCAGGAAAAAAAGTCTAGTTCTTGATCAAATGACAATATCATCAACAATATGGAATTCAGGAATAATTAATTCATTAACTTATTTCACCTTTATTTGAATTTCCAAATCAACCCTTTGTTCCACCTTGTTCCTCCCTTGGATGGATGGTTTACTATCATTTGTGAAAGGTAGGTTGTATTTCCAATAATTATGGAAAACTTTTCCATCCATTATATATCCAAGAAGATAAGGACTTTCTCAATCCACATCATGGATAGAGTAATCATATATTTTCTATTAAGAGAATCACCTTCCTTATTTTCCATTTATGGATGGTGGTGAACAGATTAATCATATTCCATGATTTTCTATAACCATCTTATTTGATTCATATTGGGATCCTTCTATGAAAATATTTACTATAGACAATTTTGATTTCTATATATGTCACACTTCTCACCATTTAGGTAGTGTTTTTGAATATTCATACTAATGATCAAAAATAAAAACTGTAGATCATGCGTTGTGTATTTTTGGTCATGGAACATTAGTTGTTATAAGGAATAGGATATTACTTTACCAATTTATATGAGTAAAAAACTAGAGCCTTTCTTTGAATATGAACTGAATATCAAATAAAATCACCACTTAATGGTATTTTGAGTATATGAATAGTGATTAAATTATTATTGATCTCATTAAATATCTCCTAAATTTCTTCTTCAAGACATAATTTACACCTTTCCATGTTAACTTAGGTAGCAGGTCATAAACTCTTGAGGAATTTCACACAAAACATCGGTAGTATCTAGATAATCCAATAAAACTATATATTTCTATGATACTAATGGGTTTGGACCATTCCTCAACTATATTTGTCTTTGATTGTTCCACATATATTTCCGAACATCTTAGTATTCACCCCAATAATGTGACTTTCTACATCCAAAAGTCATAGTGTATTAACTCAGAATACATTTTCTTGCTTCTTATTTTCACCTTGAAATCATTAGAAGATCTTTGTGTTCTTCATATCTCATTGAGTAAATGATAATATTATCAATAAAGAATATGGAAATTTTTTAGAGGTAGTATCTAACAACTCTATTCATCAAATCTATGATGATTTTAGTTGAATTTCATGTCTAAAAGGCATCACTATGAACTCATAGTGAGCACACCACATTAGGAAGGCTATCTTATGAATATATTCCTTCATTAACATCAGTTTATGATATCCCAAATAAAGTTCCACTTTTGATATGTACTTGTATCCTCTTAGATGATTGACCAAGTCATCAATCCTTGGCATGGGATACTTCATCATTGTGGTGATATTTCTCAGATTTCAATAATCTACATACAACCACATTGATCCATCAATTTTCTTTACATAGAGAATTGTGCACCCCACGGTGATGAACTAATCCTTATAAACCCCTTGTCCAAATGATTTTACAATAGCAAATTTATCTCCTCTAATTTATTAGGTATAATCAAATAGAGAAATTTGGAGATAAGAGTGAATCTAGGTATAAGATATATTGAAAACTAAAACTCATGATCTAATGTAAGTATGGAAAACACATTGGGAAACACATTATTATATTCACATACAATGAGAATTTTTTAACAGTTTTTACTTTCCTTTGATCCAGCCATTTGGGTAATATATGCTTCTTCAAAAGGTATCAACTACCACACTATTGACTGATTTTCCAAAGGAGATTAATAACCATACATAAATTTGTACTGGAGTATTGGTTTGTATGGATTATTGGAAGAGCATTCCTTTTACAAAAATCTAATGTCTTCTCTTTATAACAATATACAATCCTTGTACAGTATAGCATCAAATTATACCAAGGGGTTACAAGGTTTGTATGAAGAATATTCCTACATATGTTAACTGTAGAATAGTCCCACACTCAGTATGTAATGATCTCAACACTATGTTTTTTTAAATATATGTATATATTTCAAGGAATCAGGGATTTGATCCAATAGTTATAAAAAACAATTTGTGATATAAAAGAATGTGTTGAACTAGAATCAATTAAAACTATTTCTATTCTCGATTGAAAAAGAATTATACCTTATACGAATTCATTTTCATGTTCCACTTTTGTAGTTGTGATTACATAAGCTTTTTCTTACTCCTCTAGATTTTGTGGTTGTTGAAGTTGATTACCCTTAAGGACCCATGGTTTACTATAATAGCTTGTATAGTTACCTTTCTCTATATAGTTGAATCATTGAACCATGTGTGGTGAATTAAGAGGTTCCTTTACCTTCATCTATCATGTTGGTTGGATTCTTAATGTATCTTTGAAATTAAAGAGCTTGGTGGTATTCTATATCACAGTTGGATCATTTCCCCATCCCTTTGAAGCAATTCCCATGACGTTTTATTCCACAATTTTGACATAAGTGTGGTTATATCCTCTTTTCTACATAGTCATTTGACCAAAAATAGTGAATCTTCATTCTTTTATTATTATCTCCTTAACCCTAAGACCATTAACCATACTCCCTATCTAAATCAAGATATTATTGGAATACTTATTCATAACTCCCAAACACTCATATACATATAGACTTTCGATGTTGAGGATTTAAGCTAATAAATAATCTATATATTTTTCTATCATTCTTGATAACAAATCTGGAGTTGTATCTTACAAGCCTTGTGATTATTTCCTTAGAATCCATGACTGATTCATCTTCTTTTTTCATCACCTCAAATAATTATCTATCTATATATATTTATAGAGTTATATGAAAATAATTATTAAGAATCATTTTCTTAAAATATTCCCACATAATCACTTCCATTTAATCCTTCAGCTCTATTTTCTAAATTAATTCCCCCTATTGATCACATTTTTCCTCTGAATGATATATGACCAGAGTCACCATCCCCTTCTAGGAATAGTGGAGTAAAAAAAAGATTTTCTCTATTGAGTTTACCAACTATTCTATGACAAACAGATTAGAAGATCCACTAAGCATCAATGTTTGTTTACACATAAATGAATCAATAGATACTTGATCCTTCCAAGTTTAAAATGGAAATTCCTTGTGGTTTAGGTTATTCTTCATAGCTTAAGATAGCTGGATAAGCACCACTATGATGTTTTCCACTCCATCACCCATCACATTGGAAATTTTGTTTGAATTATAATTTCCTTGTCCCATACATAGTTTGTTAGTTGCGTTTCTCTTGATTCTCACCATTTAATCAAATGGAAATGTATTAAACAAAATGTATGTCAATAATGAATAAATAATTAATTAATTTCTATGTGAAAATAAATTCTAAAGATGTATCTTTTGAGATCTCCTTGTTTATACTTCTTCGAAAATAATTCTTATAGGATAATTACTTATATACAGACTAATCATAAGGGTTGACACAAATATTCACTAATCATAATTCATAAATTATTTATATCATGCTTATGATACTAACTATAGTGACCAAATTGTTTTAGATGGATATTACATCATACTAAAGATACAAGACATGACAGTTATAAATTCAAAGATAGAAATGTCTCGTATCTTCAAAAAATTAGGCCCACACATCAGTTATACAGAATAATAGTAAAACATTATTAAAATACTTCATCGTTATCCATTTCAAATATCTCACATTTCCCTTTGTATATATAGTTATGGTAGGATATACACAAATGAAAGGAGTGAGCTAAGACCTAGGTAAGGGGAGTGATAATGTAAAAGGAATAGGGGACATAAATCAATTGCACAAGGGTAAGAATAATCACCACCGTCATGTCATGAGAATGGGATATTCATCACAAGAATGAGGGAAATTTTAGGTAATGGCACAAAATGTGGAATATTTAAAATAAGGAAACAATATAAAAGATTAAGAAATACCACACATAGTTGTAGAAAATGTTATCATCATTTTAATGAAAAACATATGTTTACCAATCAAAGTATAATAATTGTGAAAAAATATAATTTTTTTAAAACATAATAATCATAATATCATGAGATATATCACATTACCTAATGCATTGGGGGGATATATAATTCTGGGATCACCAATCACATCATAAAATCTTCATATTCGTGAATTCCATGTGGAAGTATTAGAATAATCTTCATGAAATAAACCATAGAAAGTAATGAGTTTCATAAAATGTTTCATAAATCAAACATCATGAGATTAATTTTAGGATTTAGAAATGAATATGGGATAAAATAATTTTTCATACAAAAAAAGTTTCTTCCTTGAAAGGAGAAACAACTGAAAATGAATCAAGAAATGTTTTCAAAATAGATACCTTTCTCAGAAAACATTTAAATGGAATATAAATTAGTTTGTAAGGGTAGAAAAATGTATATACTCAAAATTAAAAATAAATAAAACGTAAAGGTCATATTTTATTTATTATAGTAACTTTAATACTAAAATAAATTTAAATTAGTAGATATCCCAAAATAATGAATTGGTTTTGAGAATATCCTTACCTTAAATCCCACTTTATTTGTCAATTTTCTTCATCTTGAATAATAAAAATAGATTTTAAAAAAAATTGAAAAATAATTTAATTATGTTAATTTATATCATTATTAATCATTTATAACAATTGATTTATACTTCTTAATTTTTGTTTTTGTTGTTGAACCATTTTGAGATCATTCTTTCCATAAACATATCAGGTTTCTATTTTATTTCACTATTTTTCTCAAGGTGATTTATACATATGTATAATTACTTGTAGAATATTAGAAAAAATATATTTATAAATTTATATATCCTAGCTAATTTTTCATAAAAATCCATAAGTTTTTTGATAAGGAAAAAATTGGTAATGTCTATGTTAGAGAATAAATGATCATTAATTAGACATTTTTCAATGGGGATAAAAGTGATATATGAAATATAAATACATCATAATTATAATTTTTCCAGATGGTTTGAATAATTGATATAATTTCAACATAATGCAAAAAATTTCATATAATTTTTTTTAAATGAATTGGAAAAAGGGAAGAGTAATATAATACGATAGAAGATTAGATAAAAATATACAAATTCCTTAGCGTTTCTTCCCTGGTAAGGCATTAATTTACCTTGATGATTGGAGTTGTTTTGGAAGAAAACATCACTATGTATTCTATAGGGCTTAAGGGAGTTTATTCTCTAGATAATTGGTTCTGTATAGTGACTGGGATGTGGTTTTTCAAGGGGAGAGAGAGGTATTATTTATACAAGAGGAGAGGAGTATTTTAGAGATAAAATATTGATTAAAATAGCAAATCCAAGGTAAAAATTGAAATAGTGATATTTTTGACATAATTAATAATATATACATAAAATATAATGGGTTTAAGAATTTTTACTTTTTATTATTTCCAATTCACTTTTATTTTAAAAAGGAAAGTGGAAAAATGAAATTTTTTTAAGGAATACTTTTGACTGCAGACTTTTGAATATAATTTTTAGGTTAAGAAAACATGTTTACTGTATTTAAATGATTCATTTATCAAAATAAGAATATTTTTCAAAAAAAATATTTTTATAATTGATTTGTTCATTATTATATCATGAATGATTTAATTTAATATACTCTTATTATAAAAAAACTGTATTTGTAATATTTTTTTAAAAATATATGTATTTTAAATAATCAGAAAAAAATGACCCTAAAAAATTACATCATTATTATTTTAAATATTAAATTCATTTTAGAAAAATAATTTTCTATCATTGGTTATATTTATTTTTAATTTAACGATAATTTTGTTATGAAATACATGAAAATATAGTTTATTAAAAATGTGTTATTATTTTTATTGAGTTTTTAATCTTTGTATTTATTGTATGGAACTATAATTTTAAAATGTAATTAAATTAATAAATATAAATATTATTGATATTAATGTTTATTATTTTGTGATCTATTTACTATTCCAACAGTCAGTTTAGTAATCTAAATGTTCAGGTCACTATTCCTAATAGCCAGGTTACTATTCCAACAGCGAGGTCACTATTTAAATGGTCATATTACTATTCTAATATTCATATTAAATCCAAAAAATACTACTTAAATATTTCATTCTTAATTCACTAAAATTCCTCCCAAGGTTCAATAGGTTCATTTTCTATGATGAGAATTGGTTTACAAATATTCTATTTCATTTATATAATGTGGGTCATGGGATTTATGATTATAGAATACTAGGGGGATCTATATTTTCCCATTATAGTTTATCTATTTTATATTTTTTTCTGATTTAAATGTTTGATATTTTTATAGGTTTAGTTTCGGACTAATGTGGCAATTTTTGTTGAGTGTTGTTGATTTCACAACATTCTTTTATTGTATAATACTATATAACATAAGACACAATTATTCAG
Source organism: Viscum album (assembly GCA_963277665.1). Classification (NCBI taxonomy): domain Eukaryota; kingdom Viridiplantae; phylum Streptophyta; class Magnoliopsida; order Santalales; family Viscaceae; genus Viscum; species Viscum album. The sequence continues at coordinate 1,057,107,239 of OY728120.1, read as the reverse complement.
GAAATAATAATTTCAAAAAAAATTTGGGACATTAAAATAAATTTTATTTTACATATTGAATTTTTCTCATGGTAAAATCATCATTCAACACCAACTAAATCCCAAATCATATTTAGGGTCATACCCTCAAACAACTAATGGTGAACACCCCACTATATGGATTTCCTTAAATTGATCCTCCTGCACAACCAAATATTGTTCATGCATTTCAAAACATGTTCTTGTTCTTCATAATCCATGATAATATATACAACAAACCATGGACATTATTCCTGCATTATGTTCCATGTGGAGGCATATACTCGAGCCAACCATCCTGTAGAACCTGATTCATTTCAAATGTATCCTCTAACAAAATGGTACATTTATCACTATCATCAAGACTCAAGAACCCAATCTCACTAACATCACATAAAATTCAATCAACCCTTGACTTACAAATGGCCATTTCCCATTCTAAAATTCATTATAATCAAACACTAGTGTATGCCACCTAAACCTTATTTAATCAAAATAGGTGTTCATTCCCATTCCACATGATCTTGAAACCCAAATTCATAATCTCCTAGGTCACACATAATCTAACATTAATGAATTACCAAAACCATTGGCCTTGAAATATTGAATATCTATTCATTAAGACAAGTACCACTTTGATATTTGCATCCAAAATACTGAAATCTCAACCATGTCACGTTCAAACACATTCTTATCCAACATTTGATGTTTTTCTATGTATCGATCATCTACCCATGGTCTATACACACGAAAAAAACACATCCATGTTCAATAGGGAAAGCCAGCTTATTTTTCCATCCCTTACAAGGAATACCTAACACTAAAACAACTACGTGACTAACATCCCAAAGCACTCTAAGTATCTCACATATGAGAGAACCAACTCACAATGTGATTAATATGAAGAAAGATATGGAATCACCATAACTTTACCACATACTTTATTTCACCACTGAATAATCAATCTCTAACTCAAGTAATTTGTACATACCTTTCATATTTAAGGTATCAAAAAACTGGGATAACCCCTATAGTGGGTATCCCTTGATTAAAAATAGAAACCAACTCACTTAAACTATAGTCACATCTAAAGGTCACTAAGACCACCAAGGTTACAAGGGTCTCTAGGACTCCCGATTTACATAAAGGATACATCACCTAAAGGGTATCCCGATAAATCATTAATAATATGACATCAAAGACACTCTAGTCTCAAGGTCCCATGTAAATAATGTGCCCAACACCCTCTCAAGGGACCCATATATATACACAAATATAATGCCAAATTCAAAACGTAAAAGGGCCCTAATTATAAAAAAGTATCCATATATGGAATAATAAGTTGGGAATAATGGCCTCATAAATAGTGGTCACATATACATACATATATAACAAAAACCCCTTGGACAATTTTTATGAAGTAAATAGGGTCATATGATTTCGTTAAGTAGAGTTTTATTCCAATATATAGTGAAAAACAACATATAGGTTGATACTGTCACTTTAAATAACCCTGGATGAATACTAGTCGCCCTCAATGGGATGATTACTAAGGCACAAAATGATGGTATTGACCAATGAGCGTCATCTCAAGGCATTAAGTGTATTATAAACCTACTAGAGGAATGGTAGGTCCTATACACCTAGGGGTTTCATCATTGTCATCGCCATCAAGTGTCTCATCGTAGATCCAAATGACCTACCATTAAAAGGAAATATATATATATATATGTAGTGGTTTGGCCATGTATAATTTCATTATGATTGTATACAAAAAAACACCATATAGCATGATGTTGAATCTTCAAATAGATGAATCGCTAATCAATGACATAAATCAAAATCATGATCATATGTCATATGAATCCATATCTTCCGAGAATGATTCACGTATAAACTCCTAACCTTTATAGGAAAAGATCCAAAATCCAATATATATCATAATCCAATAAAATTATGTGCATCACACAAAGTGAAAATTGTAGAACTATAACATTTCATATCAAGAACAACAATCATGTGCCCCTGGTAACCTAGACTTCCAACTAAAACAGGTGTTCATGATGCAATATCTCTATATCAATTTTTGTCTCCAAAAACTCCTATATCTCAATGCTACTATATCCCAAATAGAAAGATTATTGAAAAAGTAAATATCTGATACACCTTTGTAACATCCCACCACCTCAAACCAATAATTGGTGCCCTGACTGGTGGTCAATACAATTCATCAATTGTGTCTCCCCATATGCTTGAGTCTACTTGGTTGTAACGCGGGTCTAATGAGGTACCAAGGGGAGATTATAACCGCTATATCATATTTCTCAATCATAAAGTAAATAACTAATAATAATATATATAAGAGTATATCAAATAAATAAACAAACAAGAAATAAAAAAAATTAATTGCACGCTTACAGGTATAAATGGTCTATCGCCAACTAAGATGATTAGGCGACCATTAAATAAAAATAAACCAAAATTAATGTTTCCCTACTAAATCATAGATAAATTCCATATCCTACTCTCTAAATCTCATCCAGGCTACTCCTACTCAATCATGAAAAACTCAAACAACCATCCAACCTGTAGTTGAAAAAAGTGGGAGCTTCATGAGAACCCTTGTTTAATAGGTGATCAATAATGTTTTTAATACAAAACTCATTATGGTATCACCAATGTGGTCCCAAAACATAATTATAATTCAGTTATATGTTCATGTGATATTTTAAAAAAATAATTATTTTCAATACAATGAATAAATAAAACTAAAAATACTAGTTTTGTTAGTCGGTATTATCTATTCTTAAACTAATTCTGTTTTATAAGGATCCAATGTTATTCCATATTTGGTTACCTTGTTCCCATGGAATTAAATTTCATGTATCCAAAATTCACATTTACTAAATTTTCCATATTTTTTTTAATTCCTAGAGAACAATACTCAATTATTTATAATAATTTTATAATTTTTTTAATATATTAGAATATCATTATTAAATACCACTAAAAATTTGTCCAAATAGTTTATGAATACTCTATTCAAAAAATCCATAAATAAAACTCGTGAAGTGGTTAACCTAAAGTGATTGTCTACAAAATCACAATGGAAATACATCATTGAAAACCAAATTTCGGAATATATTCTTCCTTTTATTTTAGCTTGTGATATCTAGACCATTGCAATATTAATGTTGTTCCAATATATCCCATGTAATTTCGGATTTTATAATATAAAATATCCTTCATATGGTTTAGATGATTTTGTTTCTAGGTTTTTTGTTTAGGTTTTTAAATTATTTAATCGATTTTTATCTTAGTCTATAAAATCAAGATATTTTTATAATTCCCCTATTTATGGAAAATCATCTATATGGGGAATTTAGCTATGTGGATAATTATATATGTCGATTAATGGACTACATAAATTAGATACATGAATAAAACACCATTATGAAATAACTATATCACAAAAATGACTATAAAAATCACCTATATCGATGAATCACCTATGTGATAAATCAAAACTGTTTATCAAACAGCTACATGAATTGGTTATGGGAAGTAATATGATACATAATATGGATAAATTATGTTATTAGCTACGTGTTTCATAATAGATATGAAATTATTTAAACTATGTCAAATCTAGATATATGAGTATGAAGGTCACATGAATAAATACATCTATGTGAATAACACTAACATAAATTGCCTATGTAAAACCGTATATGTAAAATTAGCTATGTGAAGAATACCTACACGGATCAATCTAGCTTCATGAATTAAAATATGTGGAATTTGGCTATGTGGTGATCTATAATGAGTTATATCATTCTATAACCTTCTATTGATTTCCATTTGTGTACATTCAGTTGGAATTAATGCTTATGTGCATGCATTAAATGTTAGATACCCTCTTTATGGAAAAATAAATTATAAAATGTGGTAGGTACCAATAAAAAAAGAATTAAAAACATAATTTAATGGAAAATACTATTGATGAGTTATTTTACATAAAAGGGAAACTTGAAATTTAATTCCTAGGCCAAATTTAGGGATCTTTTTCAATGAAAATAAAATACAATTTATTCTCCCTTTTTCATGGTTTGGTGATGAATATAAACATAGAGAAATTTTTATGGTTTTAAGAAGACCATTCACACCATCTATATTTTATAAATATCTCTTTGTGTGGCTATGTTTTTTATATGAAGGAATATTGTATTCATGTTTTACAACTATGTTATGAAGATAATCATTTCTATGTTTCATAAAAATATACTTGAGTATATTCTTATTCTTATTGTCACTCTAGGGGAATTATTATACTTTTCACATTGTATCATACAACTATGAGTGTCATATATAAACAATTTTTTTATTCTCTCATTTTATGTGATGGTTTCTCGTAGATGAATTTCGAAGGATTGGGTTTGTAATGAATTATTGTATACTAGGTAATTTCTCTAGTTACTGTACCATGTTTTGAAAACATACACTCGTTCCTACAGTCCTTGGGTAGAAGGACTAGTATTCCATGGTAAAAGTACTTGTCTATTGAAAATAATTAATCTCATAGAGTGGAGAATTTTTGGATTAGACTAGAGGAATATTATTCTTTTAACCAATATACAAATCTACTATATTATATCTTTTCCTTTTACTTTTATTTTCACTTTGTGCATGTGTTATGATAATATTATAAGTAATAATATTTTAATTAGAGTGATTTTCTATGCTATGAAGATATCAAGATCTCATGTCACCCCCTCTAAAATGGTATCAGAGGAAGTCACTTAACCAAAGCATGGTATTAGAGGAAGTGACTTGTATGTTCTCACCATTCAAAGCCTAGAATCTTATGATCATAATATAAATGATTTATATGTCTGATAATAGAGAATGTATGTTAATGGTAGGATCTCCGTACCATAATGTTGATAATTATTGTGGTTGATGGCATATATGATACTCTATTCGAAGAACCTTGTTCTAAAGTGTTATATTAATGTAGGAAAGCCTTTTGAAATTCCAAATATAGAACCTAAAATGTTGGATATCGATATTGAATCTCCCTAAAAATTAAACTCTAATGAAATGATTACTATAATATGTGGATTGTGCCTAGTTGAGTTCAATTGAGTTTCACAGTGTGAAAAATAATATATTATATGAACTACTATATCATTCGAATATAAAGGAACTGACATGGTGTGAGCTAGAAATCTAAATATATCCAAGATGAAGATTGATAATTTTAAAATTAAATAAGGATAAATCTTCACCTAATTGAATGGAAGACTTACCGAGTTTGTAAAAAATATTTCTACATTTGGAGTACCTATTTCCAAATAAGATAAAGCTTTTTAAATCATTATAATTTTACCACCTCGATGTAGTGGAATAACTACTACCATTAAGACATCAATAACTGTAAAAGATTTTAATATAAAATAAATATGTGTACATTTATGATATATGAATCTGAAATGAAAGTTGAGTCATGTGGTAATAATCCTTTGAAAAATGAAAATGATGAATTAAAAGTTTATACTTCTAATGATAACAAGAAGAACAATATTATATAAATTTATGAATGATTTGGAAAAGAAGATAACTCAAATTACATAGGATCAATTGAAAAACAATATTAATTTTCATAAATGTTCAAAAACATTTACAAAAAAATAATAGGTTTCTAAAACCCTTCAATAAGTACATGGAGAATGAGGGAAATTATTATGATCTTAGATGATATGAGTTTCTGAATCTTGGGGACATCAAGATAGGATTCCCTTATTTATAAGATATTAAAAAATATAATAAAAAATATTCCAAGAAGGTTGATTATTAAAATAAATCTATGAAATACATTAATTTAAAATAGGGTTCTTATAAATATTATAGTGATGCTCCCTAATCCTATTTAGAAGTCAAAATTTCAATTCATAAAGAAAAATATGTTCTTTAGAACACACTCTAATGAGTTGAATTGTTATTATTATTTTGATCAAGAATATAAATTTTAATGGATGTGGGCATGATAAAGACATAAGAGTTCTCTCGGTCAAGGTTGTATGCCTCCCTTCCCTTTCAACATCCTCCCCATGTCATCCCGCCTCATTCAGCCCCCCTGCATGCTACATCTATGATCCACTGTCTGGATCGCCCTCATGCGACGCAACTAACAACCATCTAGCTTCCCCTAATGCGACACCAAAAATCCATCCGGAAATAGTGTGCCATCCAACAACCCTGTCACAGAGCACCGTTATCCGCAAGACTCCCAGATCCTATTTTCATGAAACTGCTGCCATCTTTCGGCATCAATGAAGTGGAGGCATCTTCATGCTAGAGATTTCCTTGAATTGGGTTCCAATTTACACTTGGTGGTTTACTTGGGTCATGATGGAGTCTATCTACCTGGTTTTGTGTGGTCTCATCTCTGTTGCATCTGTAGCCTCAGTGACATCTCGACCGCTCTGTCAATGAATAATCCTTTGTCGTTCATCCTTCGAAGGTGTGTTGACTATAAAGACTCTGATGATGTTCGTTTGAGGTCGACTTTTTTGATTTCTGTTGTGAGTTTATTATGGACTGGTTTGGTTTAATTGGAGTCGTATTATGGTAGGTTCATCATCGATAACCTAGGAATGTACACCAAAGTGGATCGTTGCCGCAGGAATGTTGGGTGTCGGTGGTGCAATTCTCCTCGCCAAATCGATTCACAATTCCATACCAGTTTTCTCTCTAATGTCTTTCTTGACATTTTTTCATGCCATGATGGATTTTCTTCTCCTTGTTTCCTATTCCATTTCTTTGTTTTGCGTCGTGCATGGCTCCATCTTGGTTGTGTGTGATGGATTCTATGATGTTTTGGATTGTGTTGGCAGCTTTGATGAAAGAGGATATTTTAGGGTGCTCTTTTTTCATAGTAGTGTCTTCGTAGTGGCCTGATAGTCCAGTGGTTCCTCATTCATGAGTTCTATCGTTGAATCCCTTTCCATCATCCATCTTCTTTCAAGGGTTCCTCTACTGGCTCTTTTTGTGTTTACTGCATCTATTTTGGTGGTTTGATGTTTTGGGATTGTGTGGTCACATGTTTGCAATGGTGCGTCCCCTTGGAAATTCTTCTTTGCTAGTGATTGGGCTCATTTGGGTTCTCACTTAGTCTAAAGTTATATTTTTTTGGTTCTCACTCACCCAAAAAGTGATTTATTTGAAAATACAGAATTTTTTTTAGGGAATATAAATTAGAAAATAAAAATTTCACTTTTGATTAATAAAATGAATATTATACCATTCTAGAAACAATTTCATAAAAAAATAAAAAAATAGATATAAGTTCTTACAATTTTTTTATTAATTAATAGGAGGAATTATATAAATAAATTTCAGTTTCTAAAAACAAGATACAAAATTATTTTATTTCATATACTAAACACGATGAAAAAATTAGAATCATACAGAAGAGGCCCAATACATTAATGATGCTTATAGTAAAAATTATTTAAATCAAATCCATGTCCATAATAAATACCATAAAAATAAGTTTGTAATATATATATTGAGTGAAAACCGAATCTTTATACAAATTATTTTGTTCCTAGTTCTAATCATAAAAACATTTCCAATGTGACCTGTTTTCAAGTTGATGAATTAGGGAACTAGTCAATCAATTTAAGTTCAATCTATCGTAAATTTTGGGGAGTAAACATGGTTTTCACTCAAAACAAATTTCAACATTTAGTGACAGATTTCCATGACTTTCAAAATAAATTTTTTTCCCTAAAAATTTAGGTTCAAACATTGTGAGACCCAATAGAATATGGGTACCAAATGAATTTCTTGTTTCATTTTTCTTTATTGGGAAAATGGTCTAAAAGATCAATGGGAAAATGTATATGTTTAATTGATTATCTTGGCATATGAAGGGGAATATTTCTAATTTATAGTCATTATTAAAAAATGATGGAGGATATGTCAATTTTGGATACAATCCCAAATGAAATATTATTGTTGATGGGTTAGTTTTATATCCAATCATAGTCCATAAAACAATGTTCTGTATGTGGAAGGATTGAAGTAGAATCTGAAATTTATCTCATAACATTTTGATGGAGTTTTTTTTATATTTTTATAATAATGTGTTTTATTTTAAAAAGACTTTAAAAAGGAATTTTCGAAATAAAATATACTTAATAACATGATAGTCTGATTTTATAGAGATATTTTAGTACAATTTATGTAGTAAATATAACCATTGATTTCATTTGGACTGCTGAGAATGAGTATCCATTTATAGGAAAAATTCGATGGAATTTTCACAAATACACAATGTTTAAGGACAAAGAAATGAATTTCAAAAGGAAAAGTGGTTAAATACTAAAAATAGATGATATCAAAAATATTTATCCAACCAATGTTTCACTATTTATTATTGAATTATTTTTTCTAAATTTAAAATATATTCTTTAACCTTAAATACCATTTAAAGACTTTTTTATACTTATTTTCATTATTTGACATTAATCATAATAGATAACTATGGAATTGAAATTAAAAAAATTAAAATCACAACTTAAAATATAATTTTGTTCTATAGAAATTCTGAAAACCCTAATTCATCAAAATCATGTAACTTTTACTATTTTCAAAACCATTTACTATGACATTTCCTCTACTTGCACAAGATCTGCATAATCATTTTGGATAATCATCATATTATTTAATATTCTAAATAAATTAATTACATAATTATAATTTATTGTTCAGAAATATATTCATTTTAAACTAATTAAAACATTATTTATTCCTATTTATATTCTTGTAATAATTTTATGATAATGATTTTAACTTTTCCTACTTTACTCAAGCACAGAGTTAGCATTTGTAAAATTTAATTATCATATAATTAAAAATCATGAATATAAGTAAAAATAAATAATTATTCCTAATTTTTTTTATAATCATTTATAAAATTCTTATCCCCTAACATAAGACATATTAATCACACCAATTTTAGTTTTCCAATGTTTCGTAAGCCCTACATTAGAACCAATAAATGTTTTCATATATATCTTGACATAAAATTTAATTTATATTATTTGAATAATATTTAGTTTATTTTTTAAGTATATAAATATCTTGTAGATTATATATATTTTTTATAAATTTTAATCTATATTTATATTATGATTATGTCATAAATGTTACATTACTCATCAAAAATGTATTTTTGAAATAGTTACCAAAAAATTAAATTTCCCAGAAAACAATATAAAATATTCATCCTTATATAATTTTGAAATGTTTTAATAAAAAATAATTTATTATATAAAATTAATATTATAATATGAATAAATTTAAACTTTAAAAAAAATCATATAGTACTTGAAAAATAATTTATTTAGAATGAAAGTTATTTCCTTTTCAAAAGAAAATTTACATTATTTTCCACATCTTAATAAAATTTGTTCTAAGACTAATATAATAATAAATAATAATATTAATCCATATAATTTTTTTTTTATTAAAATATAAATTTTTTGTTAGTAATAATATCTGGGTTGTTACAATAGTAAATTGATTCTATATGTCACCTTCATTCATTGCAGTTTATCACTATGCACAAATATCCTAACATGTTTATCCTTATGATAGGGATAATGATCCATCTAAAACACCTTTGGCTTTAGTACATGGTATTTCTTTTTCTTTAACTTTATCATGATTTATATGTGGAACATATTATAAAACTGAGATTCTTTTTGTGTAAGTTCTAATCGACATGCCACAACTCTAATGTGATTAAGAATATCAAAGGGGATAGTGTACCATTATCATATATTTAACATTTTATCTAACCTCATGAATCTGTTATTTGGATAAATAAGAATGAGTATTTTATATTCAACCTCAATCCTTTGGTATAATTTATAATTTTTAATATTCTCTTCCATAGAAATTGGTATATTATGATGTGTTGCTAAATGGTTTAGACCATCCCTCTCATTTCTTCCACCAATTCTAATCCCAACAGCCTTATATTTTTCAATTTCATCCCAACATGTTTGAGTTATATATTTCTACATATGAAGAGATATATATGGGTTTATTTAAATTCTTATGTTCAACATTTCATTGTAATAGAAATCAATTATTAAAATAATATGATCAAAAAATATTTTTACATCCTTACTCTAAGCCCTATGAATGTTTTATAGAGTTTGATGTTTCATTTTATACTAAAAATATTCCCAAGGGTGATATATCATAAGGAAGTTTAAATTTATGTTCAATAACATTTAATGGTTCCTATAAAACATTGAGGTGAACCTAATATATTAATTTCATAAAATTGAAAATGGTTTTCCATCTAGCCTCACCAAATCACTGATATATATTCGAAATATGATTGATTAAGAGTATTATAAAATGAAAATTAAATAATTAGGATTTATAAATTGATCAATAAGAACTCTTATAGAATTAATTCATTTAGATATCTTCAAAATACCTATTATTAAATCAATTTTGATAAAATAGCATTTCCATGTTGGTATATGTAATTTTTTCATTATCCTCATGGAATCATATAGTTCTTCCTTAACATGTTATAATTCTAAGAACTGTAACATATATTTAGAAATATCCTTCTTCAAATTTCTACACTATATGTGTTACTAGATATCATTGTACATATTTTTTCTCCTTGGGTGAATAAAAAATGTTGATCTATTAGAATCATATAATATGCCATTATTTATTTTTGTAACTATTGGTATATATAATCATGTCCCAAATCGTAAAAATTTATCATTACTAATGTTGTACTATAATATTTTTCCCATAACAGCTATATGTTATATTTTATCAATAAATAATCCTTTTGTGCCACCACACTCCTCACAAATATATATTTTTTAAAAATAATTTAATAAAGCTAAAATTTTATATGTTTTATTATGATTCCCATGCCCATATCTTCCATATAAAAGAATATTGGGTCCCTTTAAATATTTATAATGGACAAAAATATAGGTTCCTTTCTATATATGTTATCATCCACTTTGATTTACATTCAAATATGATAATTAATTAAGCATCCATAATGTTTTTCAACTCTAACCTTTTTCAATGGTACATGTTGATATCTTTCTGTATGAAGATATAATTTAATATTTTTTTCAGTGTATATATACCACTTCTGAGTAAAAAAATAATTTATAAAAAAATTAAATTCAAATGTTATCATTAATAAATCATGATCATACATAGAATAATTTTTCTCCTAGATATTTAACATTATTGTGTCACAGGCCATCACAATATAAATTTTAATGAAGAAACAAGCTAATTCCACTATTTAAGTATTTTTTATATAAAAACCACTTCCCAATTTCAGGTAGTATGAGTAGAATTGAAATGAATATAAAATTATTTAAATCATTTAATAACTCTTCATACTTATCTTTTTAGACAAACTTTACTCCTTTATGAGTTCAAATGGTGAGTGGGGTTATCAATTATGAAAAAATTACACATAAACCTATTATAGTATGAAGCTAGATTGAGGAAACTAAAAATATTCGTCAAAGAAAGTGGTTGAGGCCATTAATTAATAACATAACCATTTTATGGATTGAAAATATCCCCTTTATTTTTATTACATGTCCTAAGAATTTAACATTTTCTATCCATTGGTTAAAAAAATTTCACCTTCCATACTATTTATCTTTTCTCAATTTCTTCAATATAATAACCAACTATTCTATATATTTTCCCCTATTTTTCAAATAAATGAAATTTTCATATTTTAATATCATCAAACAAATCAAGGGAATCTTGATATACTATATCCATAAAATCCTTGAATATTACATTAATTTCTAAATTGGATGACCTATACGATGCCTTAATCATTCCACTAAGACTATTCTAGTGCCCCAACTAATCACCATAGGATGGTTTAATTTCCAAATGATAAATGGAAGATATGATTATGTGATGATTTAACCTATTTAAATGATAATTTAACTAAATATGGATTGTAGCCTTAATTGACATATCGTCATTAATAACCATTATACCCCATTCATAATAAGTAAACCAATGGATGTAAGAGGATAAAAAGATAGTACATAATTAATAAAATTTGGTGAACATGTATTATCATATAACAATAGATTCAAATAATGATAATGTCTACAAAACAGGCAGGTATTGAAAAAAAACAAACTATATACATAATGAATGTGTCAATCCATTCATAAGGATCAATAATGGAAAGATTAAAAGTAATTAAATATAAAAAAATCCATTGAATATACCCTAAATTAATGCTCGGTATACCCATTAAAACCTCCAAATTTCTTCTAAAAGACTCCAGCTATGTTCGAAGTTCATATTGAACTAACCCCTAGGATCTGACGCTTTACCATTATCAAGGTTATATAGAAAAGGTTCTATACACATCCCATGAGGACACATGGTTAGTGTGACCATAGTAATATTTAGTTGTAAGTCACCACCCCAACCCTTACAACCATTCAATAAATAATGTTCATGTTGAAATAGTTCAAAGTTATAGGAATTGGTAAAAAAATAACCAGTATGTTATATTATATATATTTTACTTAAACCTAATAGATAAAAATTAAATCCCCACAAAAGTAGTGCCATTGGAAATGAAACCTACTTTAAGTCTATTCCCTGAGTTTGAGATGAATATATATAAGTATGTTTCGGGTGATATACCCATCCCATAAAGGGAATGGAATCATGTGTACTTAGTTAGAATTGAGTTATAGACTATCCATTTTTGTAATTTGGTAATTCTTATATATTTTTAGGGTGTCATGAGCTCATCCCATACCATCAACATATCCATAAAATTCAAGTGTTTCTGAGAAACATTTTCACAACTATATAATACCCCTCTAATTTTTTTAAATTGAACAATTATCAAATATTATAATAAGTGACAATGAATGTAACTATTTCACCATAATGTAATTAAAAATATGAAAGATATATTGTAACATGGTGGAAAATTACTGAACAAATACATGAAATCATTTCTACATGAAACAACACATGTTCAATAATTTTGGGATGCTAGTTAAGGAAAATAAAAAAAGACTATAATTAATAACACATCATGAAACTAATTCCAAAACATGTTGGAAAAAAGAAAAAAATAAAAATAGTATGTGAAAGTATACTATGAAAGGAAATATAAAAATTTTGTAAACAAAAATTATAAATGGAATTATTTTTCACTACCATAATAAATGTTAAAGGTTAATTTAAGGTAGTGACTGATAAGGAATTCAACTAATAAAACCCAAAAATAACATATGATAGAAGATAATTCAGGTTTAATCACTAAAATTAAGGAAGAAATATTCTGAAAAGAAAAAACAACATCATATAAATATTTCACCATCAATCAGATCTTATGTGGTCTTTAATCTATATTAAGACTATTGGATTTGATAATTTTCCAAAGGTCTCGATTATTCAAAGGAGATAATAAATTTTATTCTATAGTGGAAAGTAAACATAAACACGATTATAGGATGAATATATAATTACCTTGTTGATGTTGATCTCTCATAACCAATCAGAGGAATTTTAGGCCAAAGAGGATGTGGGATCATCCAAGGATTAGAGAGAGATGATTAAGAGAATGATAAGAGGTTGAATAGGGCTAATATGACTTTAATTACTAATATCAAGAAATTTTAGGGATTAATCTTGGGAGTGAATTGAGAAGTTATATCCAAAATAAAAAACCACTTATTGTATCATTAAGTACTATATAAAATATTACTTGGTACCTTATGGTGTTCATTGTGGATCGATAACTACTGGGATACCATCATTATCCTAGTGTATTCCCATCAGGTACCTATTGTTATTCAAACATTTGGTCACCACCCATTCTCTCCTTCCCTCCTACTGTTAGAATTTTTTAACTCATTCTCAAATCAAAATGAAAAAACAAATAGAATTAATAGATTGAAATTAAGTTGGGTTACTAACCATAGAGGCTTGTGTATTAATAGTTAACAAAGAATATTTGAGAAAAAAAATCAATATAAATTTATAGTATATATATATTTTATGAAATTAAGTGATTAGAATATGATCCTTTTTAACTTCAATTAATGATATTCTTATTAATGTTCTAACCTTGAGATATATCACCCCTCACTTATTTTTTTTGAATAAATCATTTATCCATTGCAGTAGTCACTTATTGTTTATCATGATTTTGTTAATATCATGATTACAAATGAATATATGCATTGACCCGTTCTTCTTTTTAATATAGAGAACTAATGTATCCAATTGGGAAGAACAAGGTTATACATAACACATTTTCAAATTATCTTATACATTTTTCATTAATTCATCCTGTTTAATAGAGAGTATTCTACATAAACTCTATAACATGGGAAAAACATTTTTATATGTTCTATTGAGAACTCAAACTCTTGATTATGGGAAGGAACTTGTAACTATTCTAGGAATACCTAAACATATTCCCTTAAAATAAATATATCTTCAAAGATGATTCTTTCCTTTTTCTCAATAATTTAACCCTTATATGCTTACTCATATGTCAATAACACCCATACTATAGATGGAGTTTTGAAAGGTGATTCATATTTCACATTAAATTTTTATATAATTGGAGGATGGTTTGGGATATGAAATAACATTTTTATTTATTAATAGTAGATACTATATCTATATAAAGACAACTGATCCATTCATTGTATGAATTAAAATTATAAAAAAGGAAGAGTTATTAAATTTTCAAGACAATTCCTCCAAAAAAATTAATTATGAAATATGTATATACTAGTTATTATGTAATTTCACCATTTTGTTCTTTCAATGATAACTATACAACAAAAACATGAGGCTGGGATTAAATATAAATATAAAATATGTACTAAATGACCTTACCAACATAAAAATTTCCTAGGTTTTCCATATATTGAATGAGACCCTCCAAGGCCACCCCTAATAGGATATGGGAAGGTCACTAAAACCAAGAAGGAATAACTTATAATTTAGGACATATACGATAACACCCTATAATATAAATATACCACTAATATGAAATAATCATCACAATTAGATAAATATATATAACTAATTTTATAACATGTACATGTAAGAAACAAAAAATGTTAAGGAACATTCCACTTGAGAAATAACCATGTTGAAAATATATCAATGATACAAAAACACTAGGTAAAATGGAAACTATATAAGTGAAGACAACACACACTATAAAAAATATAGGATCAACTTTCATTATCATATATATTAAGAATGTACCTCTATACAAGAGTATGAATTAATACTGTTATCATCACCAGCTCAATACCCACCACGGTTACCTCCAATATTTCAATCATCTATATAGACATAATAGGTGTGGGCATGAATACCACATAAGGGTAAATAATAACATACTCTTTATGAGGACCTAATACCCAAAAGGAAAGACAAAACAAAAATTTACCATAAACACAAAAAATAAGGGAGGAACTATAAATATGGTAGGATCCTAGATATGATATATAACTAATAGTATTTGGTACATAGGGAATTATCATTCATCTAATATTAGTTAAATGAAGGATAATATTTCATACGAAATAAGGGATGCTTAGAATATTGAAATACCTATAATGTTTAATGATGACAACCTATCTATAAGTCATATATCCAAGGTGACCATTTGAGCTACTCGTCATTTGTAGTTTGAATAATATCAACCTACACCATATAGGGATACTTGCACCTTATCTAGTCATACACTATTGGAAAGGGAGTAACAAAACCAATATTCCATTAATACATACCCAAATTAATACCCATGTGAACTCACAAAATATATATTAGGGGATCAATCTATTACTAATGTATACTTGTTGGTTAAGGGAGTTCCAAATGTTGATGGATGATCTATGCCTCATTGGGAAAAAATGTTAAATGTTCAAGTAACTAAATTTATAGATTGATGAATCCTGACTTGTTGTTATGGGGATTTACTAAATCTATAAATTATGTGTGGAGGGTGCCCATGCCTTATCGAGATAAAGGGAGTAATGACTCCATGCCAAAACTTGGATCACCTACACCCTGAATATGTGGGGTATGTCCAATGTCTTGGGAAGAATGTTGAGGGACTATTCCTTATAATGAATATATTTAATGGGGAGTTCCCAAATATAAATGGAGTATAAAGGATCTATACCCTCTCAACCCATTTCATCCAAGGGTATATCAAAACTCGATACAACTCTGATAGTCTCACCTGAACCAAGTATTTAGAACTATTGGGATAAGGAAATTTAATTTCCAAAAATTTATTGTATCTTACCTCTGATGAGGTATGAATACATAAAATTTTTTTATACATGAATATATTTCATAATGGATTACTCAATTCCCAAATTCAGGTCTTATATATAGAGTTACAATAAATGAGAAATGAGTTAATAATACTTGACATGTACTTGATGGGACACAACTGGTGAGCCCTGAGTATTGATTGGTCCATGTACTACAACTATACATTCATATGGGAGTTGCCTACATGTAATGTTTTATAAAGAGCATAACATGGGGGGACTCATGGTTTTCTTAGTTTTGTACCTCCATTGAACTCAATGTAAAGTTTTCCTTATGTACATGACATGTCTTCCCTTTAGGTACTACGCGTGATTCTCAAGGGTTAGTTATTATGTGCAATGTTAATACCTATGTCATGTTATTTATTACATACTAGGAACACACCGTGGACTACATGACATGTGTGACCATGTGGGAAATTTAGTCATGAATTCTTGTACACATTGAGTAATGTGGTTTTTCATATAGTGAAATGAATCCCTTGAGTGAACAATGTATAATACATTATTACAACATAGAAACCATAACCACAGAAGAATAACTAATATGAAATATAATTCTAAATCACATATCTAGTTATATTTTTCTCTACACATAAACCATACCATTGGTTGAATAATACATAACATATTTGTCTAGTAGTACATGAATTCTGATTAGAAATCTTGGATCTAGACACAATAGTTTCCCATAATTCATGCCATTATCTCTTCCATGACCCCCACCATCACTCATGCCTCCTCTATTTATCAACCCTGACACCATTATGACATATCATCACCTCCTTTTTAGGTTGTTCAAACAATGATTATTGATTCCTTTAATCTTAGATCATCTAACCGCACATGAAGGTCTCCCTGATATGAGCCATATACAGTCAGGCCACACAGTCATCGAATCATGACCCATTAACTCAATATCCCATAACAAACCCCATCCATACATTGTTCATATTTCACCCCAGGTCATTATCACTGAATCTAAATCCATGTATAATGTTTTAAGGGATCATTAATCGTGAGAAAGAAGAATATATTTGGTTAAATTCAGGGTCAAAATAATTTTATCCACACAAAATTTCATCCAAAAACATGTTCATCAATGAATGTGAGGGATAATGAAACACATAAATAATTCCAAAAATATTTTGTGGAAAATCATTATCCATAACCTCATGTAAATAGATTGAATATGTTTATGTCACAATAATTATTTTTTTATATTTAGTATGGTATAAATAAATTCAAATTCTATAATTTATCAACCACTGAAAGTAAAAATGAGGAATAAATTTTATTGAAGAATCAATGATCCACAACACAGGTCAATCCTCGATCTATGACCCATCCCTAGTTCCACCGAGATCTAATCCCACTCTCATAATCTAATCCTCTTATGATTTACATAAAAAATGTCTAACCATAGTGGAGATTCAAAAGGGGTAATTTAAAAAAATGAATTATGTAAAACCGAGATTCTTAATTAAATGACATGAAACATGCATCTCCTTGGTCTATATCACAAATTAGGGTTACACGTCTTTTAGGAATTACCCCATTTATCTTGATGAGAAAAAATTGAAAATATTTATATCTAAGCATATATTTATGAGATATCAGCAATTGTGGATGTAGGATAATTTTTTATTTTTTTAATAAATACTAAATACTCCTAAAATATTTCCAGCTATAATCCTACCAATACACATCCTAGGGGTGAATACCATGCCCTGGGATCAAATAAGCTCTCAAATAAATTTCTATGGACATTATGTAGTGTGCATTTACCATTATTCCCCTTTAAGGTATCTGGGATCCTAAGACTAAAAACTGAGTCAAGTCACACATGAGGTAATATCAGGGTTACTACATCCTCCTCATGTTTAAACCTTTTTGACCCAAAAAAGAAAAAATAGATCTATTAATATTGAGATCTCATAATACAAATTTATATTTGAGATACTTATCACCAAACATACATTACCCATACCTAAAGGTCTAGGCTCTAGGAAATCCTAGGAAACCCCATATAGAAAGGAATATTATTCCCTAACACTTCCATTATTAGACCATCCAGATATTCCACCTGTATCATAGAGAAATAAAAACAAATTTAACCTGGAAAATATTTTAAACTAATGAATGAGAATTAATTAATTGAGTCTCCACAAAATCAATTACTGTATGAAATTTCATCCACCAGGTTAAAATCCTCATAAAAGAAAGAAAAAACATAAAACATAAAACATATATATGGACATGGTCTATTAAATAGACCACCCCTAAGGGAAAACCATTCTCCCAACCATTATTAAGTGACATAGGAGGTTTCCTCATAAGGACTATCATAATAACATAGTTATAGAGAACCTTATCATAATTACTCATCTATCCATGAAGAGCTATAGAACTCGATATTAATACGTATAAATGAATTCCCCATCATAAATTAAAAAAAAACTGAAAATACATCACCAAAACTAGCATGATTACCAAATAGGATCTTACCACTATATTTCCACACATTCCTTATCTATAGATATTTATAGGGTAATATCCACCACCAAGGATAACTCGATCATATTGTAGACACTATTTATAAAATTGACTAATTTTTACTTCAAGAAAAAATTCCAACCTTCTTAAACTACAAATAAAACATCCTTAAGATCATTGGTGACCAATTACACAACAATCTAAAGTGTATTATTCTAACCAATTAGAATAACCCTGCTCGGTCAACTTAGTAACACAGAATAGAATTTCCAAATCTCTAGTGACAAAAAACCACAACCCATTGAGAAACACGACCATGAATATAGAGTTTCAAAATTATAAAAATACCTACTGACACATAAAACACTAAGGTTATGAATCAAACCAAGAAAATATAGGTCAAATCCACCCATTTAAGCACCCAATTTTATAACTACCCTAATGATATAATCCATAACTTTTATAGAATCCATTAGTTTCACTGCCCAAGAATATATAAACACTTACAATCCCACAATTAATATTACTATGTTGAGTCTCCCTTTCTCTATGAAGTGGTGGATTCCAACAAATATTCATTTAAAGGTAATATATATCAACCTCTCTAATTGATGACAACTTTTTGATGTTTACCACTCATACATCTTCCCCAGTTTTAAATCATTGAATTCCAACTAAGTGAATCGACTTCAATGATACCACTTCACCACATGAATAACATAACTCATTCTATCCAAAAAATTCTCAACATAAAATTAAAACACAAACATATTTAATATATCCCCTAGTAATATTGGTCACTCTCATTCTAGAACGTAGACCTTAAGATTATTTCAAAGAATTAGTGATCTTAATGAAAATAGAAAAGGAAGATCAAATAATAATCTAACTTACATTAAATGATGGTATCATCAAGGAATACCACTATAAATGATCCCTGGGTATCATGTACTAAATATTTTGAATTATTTATTCCCAAAGTCATGACATGGGTTTCAAAATTCTTATATTGACATCCAAACACTACCTAGAAAACAACATTCCCATGATATCATATATATAGACATTCGAACCCAAACTAAACCAAGAACCAATTTACCCTTTTTTATGGCCAATGATATAAAATAAATCATGATAAATACTTCCCCTACTATATTTTCCCCTCTACCTCATTACATCTCAAATCATAGTTGTTCTATGTGATAAATTGGGAATTATATCAGTGAAACACTATAAAAGTAAAATATATAATGAAATACATTAACTAGGAAAGCCATGGATTTTAAATCAAATAATAATTCATGTGTTCATAAACCAACCATATCAAAATAAGCCTTCCTATAATCCATAATGAACATAGTAAATGAACCACTCTATGGGTATTCAGTTTCAACACATTTATGGTTCTCCCTAAATATCTTACTTTAGGGTTTTACTCAACCTTTTATAGTAAACCTAGTCCAATTTTCTTTACTTAATATCACCTAAAAAATCATAAACCATAAAAAAAATGCAAGGAAAAGATGATTTTATCCCATACTAATTTAAAGCTAAAAAGGTTTGGCTATAGTACTTAATGAAATTCCTAACTCTGAAAATAAAACTTAATATTAAATATATAGACTATGATATTTTCAATGAGTATGAGTTCCATTAAGGAATACAACATTACCACGACAATCTATTTTAATGACTACTTTCCCAAAGTCACCCATCTCATGAAACAATATTCCGCACGATAATTACAACATTATTCTTTATAGAAATAATTGACGAGGGAGGTGGACATGGTTCAAAATTTCAACCATATCTAGCTTCTCATTCACCACCAAGGGGCATTCAACAACTCGATATTTCTCCCTTCCAAGGCCTCACAAAAACTATCAACCTTATATAAATCCATCTAAAATCATGTCCTAGGAGAATATCAACTAAAAATATTAACATTAACTCAACCCCTAGAATATTAACCAAAATGGGGTCCAATTAATTCTAAAAAAACTCCATCCTCATCATCATTGAATAACGCTCCTTGAATAGAATTTCTAAATCGAATTACCATTAATCAGTCTTATGTTGAGCTTGAGTAATTATCAACCATTGAATCATTGCATCATGAAAGGGGAATTAATACAAGAACCACAATCTAGCCAGTTGGTTTATATGAAACATGATAAAATATTTTTATTAAACAATAAAAAGTCCTCCATTTACCTTGGATTAAAATATCTTTAAAAAAATCATGAGGTATCTGTTACTGGAATGCATACAGTGCATCTACCCTACGGGTAATCCAATATAAATTGAAAACAACTACCATCCACTCAATTAGAATCTATACACTAATTATGAATGATAGAGCTTCCTCCCCTACCCACAAGATATGGTTACCTATCATCCAGGACAATAAATTGATTCATCATCCGATAACTAATCAACGGCATGAGGCCCAAGCATTAACATGATTCATCAAAACCATACATATGAATATGTGCTTGTTTTATGAGGGTAACATCCTTTATTCTATATGATGAACCTATGTTTGTTATAACTTATCTACGTTAGCTAACATAGGTTGGACCTGAAACCTCTTACATATCACTATATGCTATATATATATCATCCCAAATGTTCCCCACCGTGGGTTCCTCTAATATTTTGGTTAATTGAAATATCATTAGAGTACTCAGGTATAGATATACTGGGCATCACACCAAAATTGGGCACCTAGTATGTTGACCGAAGTAAAATAACCTAAATATCATTTCCTTAAGTTTCCAAAAAATTATCACAAAACCGTTAACATTAAAATATATATCTAGTACTCAACCGATCAAATACCACTATGAACTGACTTGACCCCCTAGGACCCCACCTAGGACAATGGTAATCTGATTATCACCCCCATGATACTTCAAATAGTCAAGGGGATAGTGACTATCACCCAGAAGGAATACCACATGTGGGAGTCCTTAGACTATAATACCGAAAAATAGTCATACATCTCTAATATATGATAATTAATAACACCATATATATATATATATCAATTAATCAAAATTTGAATTCATAAAAAAATCTTATAATGAACTGTACCACATGAGGTTAAATATATGTATAATATAACATCGTTGGGTATAATGTATGATAGAAAAGGGAAGATAACTCCTCACTATATGAAGTATAGGATTAAATTCTGTAAGAAATGCTCTCCATCACATACCCCCAAACATCAGTATACATCAACATTGAATACATCACAAACCCCATGTCCACAAAAGTAACTACAAATATAATCATTATCTACCCAGACACAACATGTGTGGGAATGAATCCCATAAAAAGGTTTGAAAAAAAAAACTCTACAAGTTTCCCCAAAACAACAAAGAAAATATGAAACAATACTTCATTTCAAACCCATGGATATGAGTTGAATTAAAAAATTCC
Source organism: Viscum album (assembly GCA_963277665.1). Classification (NCBI taxonomy): domain Eukaryota; kingdom Viridiplantae; phylum Streptophyta; class Magnoliopsida; order Santalales; family Viscaceae; genus Viscum; species Viscum album. Next base: position 1,057,084,833 of record OY728120.1, on the reverse strand, counting down.
AAGGAAAAAATATATTATACATATATAATTCATAGGGACATTGCAATATCCTAGTTTTTATAAATCAACTCCATGAAGTATCATATTTCATATGTGACCTCGGATTATTAGAATATTGAAACACCCATAATGTCTAAAGGTTATGGCCTAGCTGTAATTCATTTCCCCATGGAAACAAAAAATTACTAAAGTGTCAAAAGGATTGAAACATTCAAACTACCAGACCATTATAACATTCAGGTAGTCACTCAAAAATATAGGGGGACCCAGACCGAACTATGGTATATAAATTTATCAAGGGAGTATTGGACACTGTCTTACATCACTACCAATCCATATAAAACCCAGATCACCTCAATGAACATATAGTGGGGGAACTATATCTCACCAAATTGTGGATTTTTGTCAAGGTATTTTCAATATTTAATGGAGAACCCACACCTCATTGATAAAAGAACACTGAATAAGGGAGTATCTACCTACAACGATATAGGACCCATTCCCCATTAAAAGGATATTTCCTATCTATTTTAGTAGTGTGTATGGTGTATAAACACCTTACCAAGACAAAGAGAGTACTTACCCAATATCCACACTTCGGGGACACTCATCCTAAATATGTGGGTGAGTTTCACACTCCAAGGAAGAATGCATGTGCCCCACAACCTATCATTAATATATCATTAGGGGAGTATCTAACTTTTCAATTAATATGATCGACCCATTCGTAATGATAACTATATAGGAAGATGAGTACGAAACCTTGATTCCTCCCCAATTATCTTGTTCGATCCAAGTTATATCCCTAAAATAAAAGGATTCAAAAATTCCCAAAATACCTTATGACATTCCAGTGATGATGATGAAAAACTTACCATTCTATTCTATAGACAAAAGTTCATAGAATAGACTATTTAAATTCCCAAATCTAAGTCTTGGTAAAAATATATATTAGAAACACCAAAGGGGAGAACAATACAATATATGTTCTCAAGGGGACATGGTTTGTGAGAACTAGGTATAAGAAAATCCATGTATTTTCATGAACCATCATGGGTTAACTTTAACTTAACAAATTTCACCCCCAATAATGATTGAGGCACATTCCCAATTTATCTAGGCTGTCAACTAGTTCTAGGGGAATCAAAACATACTAGGTGGGATTTATTACACTAAATACATATAATTTATTAAACCATAGATTTAATCTAAAATAAATTCTTGAATCTTTCATATTTTTGACTTCCCTAGAGTATAAATATGAAATTTCAAATATAAATGTAAAACAGACAATTCATAACCAATATAAATAAAAAAACCAACATTTGATAACAAATATGAAAAGAGATACACAATTGTTATAGATATTGAAGAAAAAATAAATAAATAAAGGGTTGAAGTGGCCGATACATCAAGTATCCAAGATAAAACACAAAACCCAAACCAACATAATATTCACCAGATGACCTAATACAACTTATATATTCCATGTCATCATGTAACCTATAAACCAGTACATGATATCCGTACTATAGAATAGCGTGTATATATGCCAAAGACATAAAAATTGCATACACACAATGGTGTGTATTTTGGGTGTTAGATACACATTCCTAGTCGGTGGCCACCATTAATAGATTCTATGAAATTTATTTTATATTATAATCCATAAATTGTAGTTTGAAAATATTTCTCATCAAAACAGTCTTTATATCATTTTTAAAATATATAAACATCAAAAACCTTTATTTAAAATTTTAATAAAATAGTAACACACTTTTAATATAATATAATTAGTTTATAGAAAATTAATTTGAAAACCTTTTCACCAAATATAGTTTAATAAATACATTTATTTCATGGATGAAAAATAACTCTGTTTAAAAACTAGTCTTTAACACTCTTAGTTAAAAAACATTTAATAATTGAATGATAACATATAAAATAAATTAATGAAACTAATAACAAAATATATGAAAGATTAAAATATGATACATGTAATAAAAATAAAAAACCAATTGACTCAATGATAAATTACTTTGTGAACATGAATCTTAATATTGGACAAAATAAGTAAATAGTTATGGAAATAATGTAAATAATAGTAATGACGAAAAATAAAAGGGTATCATAAAGTGATCATGCAGGAAAAATAATTAAATAATGTCAGTGATAAATTAATGATTAAGATAATAAAATCCAATTAGTATAAATTATGATTTATAACAACTTAAACATGATAGAATATCTATATAAATAAACATCTCAATAAAGAATATGGGGGATTCCCTATGGTATCTACGGTCAAAAGAGCCCTATGATCTTTATAATATCAATGATCAATCCATCTACAACTATTAATATACAAGATCATCTAGGGAGGATACTTCCAAATTATTCATGATGACCACATTCATATCATATTTTTTAATTAGTGTGGTGACATAATCCAATGGCTAGGGAGGGCTTGCATTTCATAGAGGTACTTAACCTAACATCCACAAGAAAGAACTTGGGATTCTCATGAATGTAAGTAATGCATGTGATAAAATATTTCAATACTATTTAATCACATATCAAAGACATAAAATAAGACAACTCCCCATAATTCCTATTACTCATCTCACACCCCAACTCCCTTGAAATAGAAACCCAGTAATCATTCACACGGACATTAAACTTGAGTAAAAATAATTTCAAAATATATATATAACCATGTAAGGAATAATGGAAGGGGGATAGAACCGAGGGTGTGGTCTATATTTTTAAATTATTTAATATAAGTCCCAGAATAATCCTTTTATTTTAATCCAACCATTGGAAATTTTGAAAACCATCTTTGAAATCCACATTGAAACAAATATTTGATTATAAACTACAATTAATCAAAAAATAATATAGCCAAAGTGTCTTAATGGAGACCGTAGATCAATCAAACTGGATAAAAATAATATAAACACAATTAAAACTCATGTGTAATATATGAACATATCTAAGAAATGTAATAATCTCAATAAAATTTAATCTGTTATCTAAAAACCCACTTCAAACAAAGGAAAATCCAATATGATTTTTTTTTCAAATCCATTACAGTTGAAAACATTAATTTAGTTATCAATTATTTTTAAAAAATCCCCTATGAATTTTTTTCATGCACTTATAGTGCATTGAAATTAATTCTTTAGGGGTAATACTTAAAAACCATTACTACCCATATTGTATATGAAAATTGTAAAATACTATTATAATTAATACTATGAATCATCATAAAACATAGTATTTATAGGTAGATTAAAATTTAAATATAGTTTTAGAAATCTAAATCACACATGACATGATAAAATAATAAAGTTTCATTTAACCACCAACCATATACTGATGAAATGATGTCTCCTTTGAAAAATTTACAAATTATTTCTCAATAAGAACTACAAATTCCCTATACATAAAAATCCCCTTATTTTGATGAATATTATACATTAGTTTTGACCAACATGGATACTAGGGAATGTGATGAATAGATATATAACAAAACATCGATAGAGATAGAATTGGACACGAAGAATAGGGGAAAAAATTTCCTTGATAAATTTCAATGAAATACAACCAAAAACCATAGAGAAGGAGGAGGATGTCACCCAAGAACCCCCTTATATATCATATTTAAAGAGGAGAAGGAATTGAGTCTTTATTATAGTGACCCATAGATTTCATATATAAATATTACATTTTATTAGATATATAAAAGTACATAAAATTTTAATCTATACGTGAATCATATGGTTTTATTGACATTGGAAAGTAGGAAACATAAAGAAAATTTTAATCAGAAATATACATCATCTACAAAAAAGTTATAAATAATCAATAACCATATGATAAATATCATTCATAAAACATTTATTCATCAATTTGCGAAAGGAAACATAAGAATTGGCATGCATAGATTCTTATTAAGGGTAAACAAGGGAGATATCATTGATCACAAAAACAAAACCTGGGAAAATGATATGAGAAAATGATCAAAACACTTGAAAACTCATACCCAGCATACCATAGATCATAATCATGAATCATGTACTAAATCATGGTGATTCCATAGACATTAATTGGAACGGATTAAAAGAATATAATATTTGAGAGTATAAAATTTTCAAAATACATAAGTTTGTGGCATATAAATAATCATATAAAATCATTGATTTAGTCAAAGCTCTCAACCAAGACCATCATAGTGTATAGTGATTTCTCCCCATACCATAATTTTCTCATCCACGTCTCACTTTCAAGACTTTCATAGTGGACATATTAATTTACTAAACTAGTTTCACCCCCCATTTGATTCATTATTATCATATGAGATATCTGTATTTACCCAGTTTATTATAAGGATATAAAATTCTGGTCCCAACCATCATAAAAAATCAATCCAATAATTCGTGTTCCAAAAGATCATAAATCATAAATAATATATCATAATCCATATAAAATAAATGAGTTTCATAAAAATTTCAATATTTCATCCAAGAATAACCCTTGTAAATTAAATGGGTTTCACAAAGGTTTCATAATATTTTATATTACCCAAGGAAAAGAAGTTGTTTTCATAGAGTCATCCATAACTCACCATCATCATAGTCCATCAAAATAATAGAAATGGATTGAATAATTGTATCATATACCATGTAAACCATAATTAACATCAAATGATGTTATCATACATGAAAATTTATTTAAAACATCACTAGAACATTTCTTTAAGAAAGTACACTTGTCAATTTGAATTCAAAAATTTAAATTCTAAAAACATTCCGTATATAAATGAATTTTTTTATTTAAAATAAAAATATAAAACATGCATAGGAATATTAAAAGCATTAAAATATCATAACGGTGGAAAATTTTATACATTTTATGCATGCTGAAACAAAAAATCCATTTAATTTTTTTTATTAAAGTCAAAAGGATGTCATTCTACAAATGAAGAAAATGTTTATTTTATGTTATTTAACAAAATTATATCATTGGTAAAAAATAATTTAAAAATAATATTAGGTTTTAAATAAAATTCTTGAAAATATATTTAGCAATACTAGATATATAATAAAATTATTTTTGTTAGAAGAATGAAATAATTTTAGTTTTAAAAAAATCATTTCGGTATCTTGAGTTATTAAAGAAACGAAAATGAAATTAAAAAAATTAAATCTTCAAAAATATATATTGAATAATAAAATTAATATTATTCTTGTGGGATGGGAAATACAATTTCATAATAATAATCTTAATCTTAAACAATCCCAACAAACGATAATATTTTCACATAAATCCCTTACCCCTTTGGAAACATTCAATTAAAAAATCATGAAATATAGAAACATATAAGTAAATTTAAATCTAAACAAATAATGGGAATAAATATAAATGGAATTGATATGAACTATATAAACCACATAAAATAAATATTTGGTGAATAAGGAATATGTCCAATAAAAATAAATGTGAGGTGAAAATCTATTACCTCAATTTTTATATTCATAGAAAGTGATATAACCATCTATAATATGAATTATAATTTATTTTAAACCTATAATTGAATAATTATAAAATTTATAATATCCTATATGAACCAATAATAACATTTTAACACAAATTTATAAATGATTCATTTTTTAAATCATAATTTCACAATGTTAACTATTTCATTTTTCTTGAGAATTGGTTTTTGGGAGTTCTAGACATTATAGTTTAGTTGAGGTTCCATAATTGATTTTCTTTTAAAATAATATAAATATCATGAATATTAATTATATACATAGATAGTTTCATCAATAAAAGGTAGGGATAGGAAAATTAATTACACTGTTCAAGGAGATGGTAGGTCATACGTACACATGAATTTAATTTTCACATTTTTGGATTGATAAAAAGAAATTTAAATAATAATTCATCTTCAAATAATAATTATTATATCATATATATTATATTAATTCATGAAATGTGTCCTTATTTAAATCTATGTAATGTATAAATGAAAACACTAATGACATAACTTTGTAGAGGTCGTAGTCTACATATACGCATGTGCGACTTTATCATTTTCCAGTGGATTGGAATGTAAGAAGGTAGAAATGATATCCTAATTAAGGAATCATAATTTTTTTTCACAAATATCATGTTTAAAAAATAAACCCATCGTAATTACCATCGATGAAATATTTTTATGGAAAATTAATTGTATCTCTATCTGGTGATGATAGTCCACACTTACGCATGGGTGATACTTTCACTTCCCATTTGATTTAAAAGCGAGTAAATAATGGTTATTAAATAATATTTAAAATTATTAAATAGTAAATATTTAATGAATGAAATAATAGATTTAAATGAGTTATAAGAATAATTAATTTGAATGACATACGGTAGGATGATTACCTATTCATCAGTAGGCCACCTTTAGATCCTTCTAAAGGTTCCTTAGAATAGACTTATAAGAAGACAATAAAATATAATTAGTGTATAGGAATGTTTATAAGATAATTATATAAGATTTGGATGATATATATGGATCGTAGTGGTGTAATGAAAATAATGGTAGGTTGTCCATTTATAAGTGGGGGATAAGACACAAATATAATTTCTTCAAAGATAAAATATGATAATGTAATAATGAATATAAATGTTTAAAAATATGCATAATTTTAAATTTGGGATATTATGAGATCAAAATATTTATATCCAATAAAATTGGGACATTTTTAGTTTAGAAACATATAATTATATCTTGGATTAACTCACTTGATAAGCATGTTCTAACCATAACTGTGTGGGTTTTTTTTAATATTTTTTCAATTAATATTTACAATAAATTATATAAAACATATTAAAAAATATTATTTATATTTATAACAAATTATATGATCATTTTTATCAAATTAAATTAACATAAGTTGTGGAAATTAATTTTAAATTTATCTTACAAAAAACGATGAAAAGAAGTTTCCCAGAAATAAAATGTTTTCTTTAGTATAAAAGGTTTTTATATCAAAATATAGTTTAAATTTAATTAAAACAAAATAAATCAGAATAATAAAAATTTAAATGAACTTATTTTACTTTTAAATCCATTCTAAACCAAAATTTATCTCTGTAATATTTTTAATGGAGAAGGTATTTTTCAATAAAAGTTGATATTTTTCACTATTCAATGATTGATAAATCAATTATGAAAATTTTACAAAATTAAAACATTGATAATTTTTAAATGATTATTTAAAAAATTAACTTCATTTTATCAAATAAATTTTTTAAAATTTTCAAAAATCAATCATATTATTTTCTGAAAAAAATAAATGAAACACATTTTGTAGGAAATATGTATTTTTATAGAATATGAAAACATTAAATAAAATTTATTACCTATTGATAAATATATTTCATTTATCTAAAACCTTTATAAATGGTTTAAAAATTTTGGTTATTCCTATTTCATTTTTAAATTTAATGGCTAGGATATAATGGTATACTAAATTATGGTTCATTTAGTCTCAAGTTTTCAAGTATACCAAGTTATCAAGAAATTTAATTTATTTGTAAAAAAATATATCATAAAATATTATGGTGTTACATTCTACCCCCAGAAAATATATTTATACCTCCAAATTAAATCACATAGATACAAATAATGGGGATATCTTTGTTTCATCACATTCATGGGTTATGATGTAACTTCTAAAAATTTTGGATTCATCCATAGAATATTAACTTGGTCGGTAATCTTGTTTCATTTCTAATTTTCTATATGATCCAAGATTTGAACAAATTTTTCTTCATTTTAATGATCATGTTCAAATTTTACAACCACTAAGTTCATTTGATAAGATAGATCAGGCATTTACTTCCTCAGGAGAGATATATGGAACACATCATTAACACAAGAGTGGTCTAATGGATGTTTTGAGAAATAATCCATCATCCTTATTCGATCAAGAATCTCAAAGGGGACAATTTTTCTTTGTAATAATTTTAAATTTTTTCAAAATCTCATAATATGCATCCATTGAAAAATTCAAAGTATTACATTCTCACCAACCATTAATTACAGAATTCACCTAATATTTACAACATAACTTCTATATTGACTCTAAGTTACCTTGATGTGATGATGAAGGGATTTGAATTTCTCTGCAATTTCATTTGTTAGGTTGGGTCCCAATAGCTTTATTGCCTTAAGATCATTCTAGAACATTATATCTCTATATTATTTCTATGTAGGGATTCATAAGGATTCATTTGACTACTAAAGTGAAATATATTATTATTAAAGAACTCAACTAAAGTAAGGTGTCAATCCCAAACACCATTGAAATAAATTTAATAGCACCTCAATATATGCTCTAGGGTTTGGATGGTTCTTTCAAAGCATCCATATATTCGGGTATGATAAAAATTACTAAAATGAATTTTTGTATCCAAATCCTACTATATAAATTTCTAGAACGTTGAGGTAAACCTCAGGTCCTGATCAGATACAATATAATATGGTAGTCCATGAAACCTTTCCACATCATTAATGTATTAACTAGAAATATGATCCAGAGATAAATATCCTATCATAAAAATGAAGTGTTCTAACATTGTAAGGATATTGACAATAACCCAAATAACATTATGGAATTTACATATTATGGGGGGTCTTAATACAAAATACTTGGTTATATTTTCCATTTTCAATTTTGATATGCGTAATGGTTGTAACCTCCCTTAAAAATTTTATCCCTCATCCTTAACTTGTTAACATACCAAGCATAAAGATACATAATCTGCAATATATCTCCTCACGATTTCCAACTAGAAATACACTTTTATATCTAAAAAATTTTGCATACTTCTTGGGTGAGTTTTGAATAATGAACTCTGATCTTTATCAAATAGATCCGTCTTCTTGTCTAGTATTTATGGGAAACTTACAAGGTTCTTGAAACTTACCATTCAAACAAAAACACAGTTGATTTCAAGAACATTTTTCAGCTTATTTTAATGATATACATCTTTCTTCTATTCCTTTTTAATCTTCACATGAATAGATGGTTAAACACTCGTTTGAGAAATATAAGTTTTCTCACCCTACATCACGATTTTAGGGTCTGTATTTTGAAAATACATAACTATTGTACCTTTTCTGATCCTCATCATAGAAAATCTTACACGATCCCTTCAGATCAAATAATCTTCCACCTTGTTCACTTTCATAAGGTTGTAATGAATTGATCAGTAAGAATCATTAATCATCTCCATCTATATCATTTGGAACATCTTCTACTCTTTCTAAATGAAAATATAATTTAAAAATTTATGATCAAAATATTTTTCAATCCATTTTCTTCAAAGATAACTCCTTAATATTATTAATTCAAAAATTACCTCATATAACTCCAAATCACATGTTGGGTAATTTGTTTTCATGACCCTCCAATTTTCATGAGGAATAATATAAAACCAAATAATTTTTCATTAAGAAACATCAAAATCTCTTAATTAATGAATAAATGGAGATCACCAACACTTATCCAAGAAAAATGTGGATATTATTCACAGTGGTTGGTTGGGGACAATGTTTAATAACCAAAATCTTTGATTGATCCATTGATATACCCTTTCTTGAGATTTTATGAACTAACAATGAAACTTTATGTAGCCAAAATTTACACATGGTAAATTCTACACAAAAAATATCCTTTCATATGTTATTCAATATAATCCTTATGTGATCAAAATGGACTTCTTTTCTCTTGTAATATCTATTAATATCATATATAAAGATAACAAAAAAGTAGATCATGGCAATCTCTAATGTTCCTGTAAATTAAATCGATGATGATGGATGGGGAAATAGTAAGAATGATTGGAAGGATTATAAATTCATAGTGACCATACCTCATATGAATGGTCTTCTTGGGTTTGAATTAACTTTTTTCCCTCAACTGATAGTATTCAGGTCGAAGATCAATCATTCAAATATAATGGGAACCTTATAATTGTTCAAATAAATCGTTAACATATGGTATTCGATGTTTATTCTTAATTTTGATCTTGTTTATTCAGTAATAATAAATGAATAGTTTCATGGGCCCATATTTAATCATAACAAAAAGATCAGGTTCACCATCTGGTGATTAACTTGGACAAAGGAATCCCTTTTCATTATTTTCCAAATGTTTCTTCCTTCATTCATATAGATAAATAGTGGTCATTATATATTGGTTTCTTTAAAATAGTTATATCAATGGAAATGAGTTTAATTTAATACACAACTATATAATTATGTGAATGAATATGAAAATCTTCCTAAAAACATGAACAAACACTCATAAAATATGCATATATTTGAGGATGAATCTCTACCTATCCAATTTATATAAATACTGATTATTACACCATGAAATAAATCATTGAGTCTGATATGGAATTTCACATAACAACATGTATTCCTCCTGAGCGAAAGAGGCTACGAACTATCATTAAGGTTTTGACTCCATCATTAAAGAGACAATATCCTCATAATTATGTAATAGGATCAGTAATAAATCATAAACAATATAATAAATAACGAGAGTGAAATTTTAAAAAACTATATAATATAATACATTTCATATAATAATATGAAGCTCCCAGAGTGGCAAACATGTCTACTGTATAAAGTAATAGATAAATAAATAAGTAAATGGTAGGGTCCTCCAGGGTATTCTACCAGCTCTATAACACCCCATGCTTTTATAAACCTTTTTTTAATAAACTAATATTCATTCAGGTCTTGAGTTTTAGACTACACTATATTAAACATTATTTATATACTTATCTCGGTTAATCTTACACTTCATGCAACATTAGATAAGCTGGAATTACACACAACATTCAGTCTCTTTGAGACATCATTTTACTTTTATAATTATTTAAATTAAATAGTTAGAACATAGATGTTATGCTTAGTAAAAAATTTAAAAATTATTTATAATGTTTTTATATAAACAAAAAAAATTTATAATAAAACACATATTTTTGGGTAGTCTTTACATGTTTGAAAATACTATTTTTTTAAAAGAAATTCTTTTTATATACTTCTATAAAAAATTAATATTAATTTTATAAATATTTATAAATTTAATTTAACAAAATGAAATTATTTTTTGAATTCTTAATTATAAAATTTTTCTTATTTTTAATTATAGAGATATTTTTGAAAAAGTATCTTTTTTGGAAGAATATTGAAATTTCTAATTTTTAATAGAAAACTTCCTTTTCATCGAAATTATTCATATAGAGAAATTATATTTAAATTTTTTTATAAAGTATATATAAATTAATTATACGTCAATTAATCAAATATATGTTATTATACAAATTTTAATGTTGGAATTGTTTAAAAAACAATTTAAAATTTTTTAGTTTTCAATTTAAAATCTCGTCGTCACAACACGTTTAAAGAGTTAATTTTAATTTAATTTGTTCCCCATATCTATTTAGAATTTGGAAAAATTTACTAAATTTTATTAATTGGAATAATTTATAATTTATAATAAGGAAAACATATTATTTTCTAAAAAAATTAATGATGGTAATTAAAATTTTTTATAGTGATTAAGGTAAAAATAACCTTAATTAATTACTAAAATTAGAAAATAAGGTATAAAATTTACAATAGACCTACATAAAATTTATTTTCTGAACATATTAACACAATTAAACATATAAGGATCCATAATTATTCATTTGGGAACCTTTAGTGGCAAGTAAAACATGAGGAATAAAAGATTTTTTCCAAGAATACCAAATGTGTCCTTTTCCCCTCACAAAAAAGGCCTCATCTCCCCCTCTCTTTACTCCTATAAATCCCCCTTTTCTCAACCAAATCAAAAAAAATTTCATCCTCATTCCAATAAATTCATCTTATAATCCTCCTTTTGGGTTTAAACCCAACAAAAAATTCCCTTTTGGTCCACACTAGAAGGATTTGCACAAAGAATATGTAACATCCATCCACATGCCCTTTTATTTTATTTTCATTCTCCACCCCCTAAAATAATTTTGTTACATGATTCTATAATAACCTATTTATCCCAAATATACTAAATTTTTTTATTATATTTTTTTTGTGGAAACCTAAACACACTTCCATATAATAGGTAACAAACTTACCATTTTTCTATCTGGTGAAGTACCGCCTCACGAAATAGTGTTCGTTTTTATTTTACCACAATTTATAGTTGGTAATTATTAATAGAATTTTGTTTCTTAATGATATATAAGTTATTTATAATTTATTTACCCTTATTTAAATATTCTGTAACACATGTTTCTATGACATTGATTTCGTGTAAATTTGATAACATCTTTTGTGGACAAGTGGACTACCGCCTCTTCAAAGTGATGTGAATAGTTCACACTCTACCTGAAATGCATTAAGGATGGGATTAGTAATTCTATATTATATATATGAAAAAATAATGAAATTTTAATTATTATATATATATTTATATATGTCATTTACATTCATTTCATTCAATACACTATGAAAATGGAAGCTTTTTTCATGTGTATGTACGACCTACCGTCTCCATGAATGGTGTATTCTATTTCAATTTTCAATCATTTATAGTCTAATGAAAAAATTTAAATAATTATTTTAAATTATATTTATTTTTTCCTTTAATTCTATAAATAATTAAGACATGATCTAAGTTAGTGGATTAGGAATTACAAGTCCAAACCTTTACGAAAAACAATGTAGATATGTAACATTAACATGGAATTGTTAATAAATAGGAAATAAATAGTCATAAGTAAATCATATATATTATTATTTAATTTAATATGTCTCTTTAATATATATATATATATAATAAATATATATTTATTATACATGAGGTTTTAATTATCATGATTAGATTGAAGATATAAGGAATGTGGATTTATTATCTCACATTTATTTTTGTGAGATTTATGCATTATTAACCACTAATTTCATCAGTGTTGTATATATGATAAACATAAATATACTACATGGTTATTTTTTATATATTTATTTGTATTTAGAAGTATATATTATTCCTTCCCATTCATGTGGTTTATGTTTCTAATGTTACCAAATCGGTTAAGGAATTTTGATTCCATTTCCCTTCTTTGAGACACATGCCATGATATGCACCGATATTCTTCTATAAGGTGTATAAAATAACTATGGACATGTAATATCAAGAATATAAATAAAATAATGATATTTTAAGCTTTATTTATCTTCATTTTTTTTACTTGGGTATTCTTCTTCAAATTTATCATGTGGTAAGAGTTTATTGAGACAATCTAATCGTTTATTGGGATTGATTGTGATTGTGATTTCATTGATGAAGTATTCCAATCCATATTTCAAGTAAAATCATTATTTTTTTATAATATTGATAGTAAAATTTTCTCCATGTATTACTATTGTTTATTCACTATTTGGTAGTTATAATAATTAATAAAATGTTTTTATGAAAATATTACCTTATTTCTCTCATCAGTCGGATTCCTTTTTTATTGAAAAACCATATTTTCAAAAACGATTAATTTTTTTAGAAAACAAAATATTCAATGATCATCAAGGAATAATGATTCTAGATTTGTTTTTGGTTTTCAAATCTTTTTTCAAATAAAAATGTTTCCAAAAATGTTGTACGTTTTAAGAAGTGTTTTTGAAAGTAGAAATAATATTTTCCTCATGAACATTTTTTAACTTCAAATTGTTTATGTTTTGATGGAATGATGTCTATGAATCCTATTTCTCTTCCATGGGTTATATTTTTTTTGGAAACTATTTATCTATATAGGTTATTATTTGATTAAATGACTATGGAACCTTTCACTTACCAAATGTTATGATATGGTGAAATGATTATGATACCCATTTCAATTCAAGGGTTACGATGTGATCTCTTATGATATTGAGAAATATGTATGTATGATTTCATTATGAGATATGTGGGGATGATATATGTCTCCAACGCATTAGATAAATATTTATATCACATGATATAATGGTTGGAATCAAATCAATAGGCCTGATCCACTAAGGAATATGGGGAAACGTGATTCACAGTATAATGAGTGGGAAACTTGATCCACTATAGGAATATGGGGAAAATACATCAACTGGGGGAAGATGGGGAAACCCTGTCCCTTATAATTAAAGGTTAATTTCTAGGGATGGTGGTGTTTCCTACCCAATATTTGTAGTCCAAATTATGTTACCTCCTATGTTTTGGAAATCTTCCTTGAATTATAGGGAATCATAATACAAGTTTATGTGTCTTCCCCAATTCAATGTCTTATTCCAATGTTATATTATAATTTATTATGATCTTTCTTCCCTTATTATTCATGTATTATGAACTAAAAATATAAATTCAAGGACTAATTTTTGGGATCTCAGATATGAATGTTATTATCTAATGATGTAAAGATCATGTTTTCTTACCACTATGATCATGATTATACTTACATATCTCTATTTTTCACCCTTATAGAGCATCTGAGCTCATCCATTTTTATTTTTCCATTACATATGTCATAATGATATATATTTTTTATTATATATATTAGTAGGGTGATAGTCATGAATAACCAAGTGGGAGATAATTCATATCACTTTTTTACTAGTGTTTATGTTTCTAGGTTTCCAAAGGATCTAGAACTATACAGTCTTTGAGAGTCTACTTGTGTTATGTGTTATTTATTCTGCAAAATATCTAATTTTAATGTTCTAAAACATGGGTTCTCTATAGTTAGTATCAAAGAAAATATGTAGTTATACTTGGGAATAAAGGATCAGAAAATCTTAGAGAGAACCCAAAAGATATGTCTAAGGTTATTCCTAAGGATTGGGAAATGTATAAGAAATTGTATTTGAATTTTAGTAATGGATAGAGAGAGTGGATTCCTATAAAAAATAAATGTATAGATAATTTAACTACATGTGGATCTAAATCATATGTATATTAGTGTAACAAACCTGAACCAACAGTATTGTTCTAGACTTGATCAGGAACGGGTGCACAATAATCGGCCTTACTGCACACTTGGTTTGAAACACCTTAGGGATATGCTTTGGGAATTTAGAAACTCTTTATGAAAAATCATTATGGATTGAAATCTAAGTTTTCTATACATAAACTATCATAAAACTAATGATTCACATATTAAATAAGGGGTCATTATTTAGAAATACTATAGGTGGTTTTCCATGATTATGTTGTTCCTCACTATGATAAATGATTCTTTATCAATGATTGTTAGTTCTAGTTAGTTGCTTGATCTTGAAAAAACTGTGTAAATGGTGATTGTAACACAAAGATAAATTATTATCCTTCTAATTAACGAAATTCTAGGTAAATTGGAATGAAAAATATAATTTATATTCTCACATACATTTCTAAATATATGAATAATTATAAACTTAAAATGATAAAAGAGGGAAAAATTTATGTTGAGTCCTTCATAAGAAAACTTTCAACTTCTTTTAGAGGGTATTGTAATCCATTTTTTGATGAATAATGGATCAATACCACTGAAAATATATTTTCTTTCTTCCAATGTTTATAATATGATAAATTCATTCGGCCAATTTATCATTTACAAGGTGAAGTGGACAAGAGGTAGATTCTATTCAAGAATACGAGGAAGAAAGATAAAACTGTATCCTAAGATTGGGGTGAGTCCAAGAACATGTTATTAAAAATTAACATTCCTCATATTATTCACCTGAATATAAAAAATTATTTCCTTGATTTGGAGAAAAGGGAAGATAAATCGGTTAGTACATGCAAGGATAATTTCACAAGAGTAGTGAGGTATGCTTCTGGTATTATCATACAACCTGAATGTAAATTTGATTGGTTCTCCAGTAGCATAAATCCATTCCATAGAATGTATTTTCCCATTAAATAAATTGATATATATGAATATATTGTGAATTTTCCCAAGAAAGTTGAGATGGGGGTTAGAGGTATGTTTTAGTCTCATGGCTTTAAGAAGAAAAGGAAGGTGGTTTTCAATAGAAAATCTCGAAACCAAGGAGAGAAAAATATGAGCCTTACTTTATGATAGATGTGTGTAAAGAAATAAGAAGGTATTTTTATTATGGTCTCTAATGAATTTTTCAATTTCAGAAGGGAAGGATATTAAGATACTAATTGTTAAAATTATTGGAATAAGTTGGCCAATGATGCAAATAGATATAAATTTATACAGTATGCACCTCGCACACATCAGTGATTCAAGTGTAAGGATGATTGGAATTAAACTAACTAATGCCCAAACTATAGGGTTGTTGATGATTATCAACATTAACAAAATCTTAAACCAAGGTACAATGGGAAATATCAGTTGATCACAGTTTTTGACGAGGGGTGTGATAATGACGTGGTGAGAGTTACACTTAACATCCACTCTAAAACTCCAAATTTCTTATTTAATTCTAGATCAACAATCTTTTTCATATATAATTAATTTTCTATGGGTGTTAAGATTCCACAAAACCAATTAAATTTTGAATTTTTAGTGAAAATCCCTAATTATAATAATATTTCATCGCAAGTCTATGATTCCTCTCAAGATTAAGTTTCTTGGAATGTGCTTCTTTAAAATCTTTTCATTCTTCCTTTCGATGAATTTGATGTCATATTAATCATGGTTTGTATTTTTCTACATAAATACCACATAAATTTTCAAGGAATGGGGGTTAATTCTCATATTTCAAACTATGTTATGACCATCTATCAATTTTATGATATGTATAAAAATCCACTAGAGATTACATCCCGTAATTGGGTAATAATTCTCATTCAGAAGGCATTTTTGTCTCCAATGGTTGGGGATAAACTCAACATCAATGATATTCCTATTGTTTGAAAATTTATGGATGTGTTCCTAGAATAGTTTTCTATCCTTAAAACCTGAAGTTGAATTCTTGATATAACACAATCCATGTTCCACAGAAATTTTAAAGACTCTCTATAGAATTTCCCCAATTGAGTTACATGAATTGAAGAAGACACTCTATAAAAACCATTATAAGTGATTAATTTATACAATTTTGACTCCTTCTGGTGAACCAATTTTATGTTCCAAAAATAATGATCGTTCCATGAGACTCTTCATTAGTTATCAAGAGCTTAAAAAGATCACGATCATGAACAAGTATCATATTCCATGTATTGATTATTGGTTTGATAAACTGCATAAACCTCAATACATTTCCGAGTTTGACCTTCATTTTGGATATCATCAATTAATTTCATAAAGGTAGATATAAATAAGACAAAATTCCACAAAAGGTATGGTCCCTATGAATATATAGTGATGCCTTTTCTTCTTACCAATTCCCCTTCTATCTTAATGGATATGATGAAAAAAGCCTTTATATAATACCTTGATCGGTTTGCGGTAGTATTTATAGATGATATTCTGATCAATTAAAAGTTAAAGGAAGAGAAAGAAGAACACATGATAATTTTACTAAAGTAATTAAGGAAGGATTAACTATATGAAGAATTTATAAAGTGTGAATTTTTTTTCAAAATGATTCAATTTTTGGCTATATATTCCCAAGAGCTGGATTAATAGTTTATCCATTAAAGATATAAGCGATTAAATTATGTCCTAGACCCTCTATAGTGACTTAGATACATAGGTTTCATGTTTTATCTAGATATTGCTAATGGTTTGATGATAATTTATCATTTTTATCTAATCCTATGAAAATGTTAACTCAAAAGGGTGCCATGTTCTTCTGGACAGATGAATGTGAGGTGCATTTCATGGAACTAAACAGAGGGTTGGTCACTATAACTGTTCTTACATTAACATGTAGTCGAGAAGGGTTTTCAATATATAGTGACGAATACATGAATTTATTAGGATGTGTTATTATGTAGAATAAAATTTTTATAGCTGAAGCCTCAAAAAAAATTAACGATTCATGAGAAAAATTGACCAACTCATGATTTTGAGTTAGCAGTGCTAATTTTTTCATTATTGATATAGATGCATTATCATTACGGAGAAAAGTGTGATATATAAAATAATAATATTATTATAAAATATATATTCACATAGATGTATTTGAACATATAACATTGAATATAAAAAGATATTTTAAAGGGTTATTACTATTGTATACATTACCACCCTAAGAAAGTGAACAAGGTGGTTGATGCTTTGAGTTTAAAGGATCATGAAAGATTATCCATGAAGAGGATCATAAAAGTACCAATATTTCATGATTTATAAGGATGGATCTAGAAATATCTGAGGAAGGTAAAATTTCTTATCTTGAATAATTGAATGATAAACACTCTATCCAAGTAAAGATTAAAGAGGTGTAAAAGAAAGATCTATAGGTTCAAAAGAAGGTTAGAAATGTTCATGAGATAAACCATTAATAAGATGGAATGATAAGGTTTAAAAACCATGTATGTGTACTCTCCATATAGGATTTGAAGAAGGAGCTATTTGAGGAATCTCATAATTCATCATTAGCTATTCATCTCTGAAGTCTGAAGACCTATAGGGATTTTATAGTGTAATTCTAGTGGGATAGAATGAAGAGATATATCATTGAGTTTGTATCCTGGTGCATGGTATGCTAGAAATATTTGACTGAGGGAAAAATTTCAAAGGGGATGTTTCATCCAATACCCATACAAGAATGGAAATTTGAGAATTTCATTATGGAAATAGTTATTGGACTACCCAAAAACACTAAAGGTTTTAATTATTTATTTGTGGTAATTGATAAACATACCAAGTCAACAAAATTCATCACAATTACAGAAGGCTTCCCTATGAATCATCTTTCTAGATATACATTAAAATATTTGTAAGGTTTCATGGAGTACAACCTTATATTTTTTTTGATTGCGATATGAGATTTACCTAAAAGGTTTTGAAAATTCATAATAAAGTGAATGATATAGAATTCAGTTTTAGTACTTCTTATAATCCTCAAACTTATGTTTACTCTAAAATAACAATATAAACACTAGATGATACGTTGATATCCTATTAGTTGGACTTCAAAGGTCTTTGGCATAAATAAATTCCTAAATTTCATTTTTCATACAACAATTTCTATCACTCAAGCATTTAGATGGCCCCTTATGAAGTCCACTATGACAAGAAATTTTGATCTCTAACGTTCTAGGATGAAGTTGGAGAAATAATGCTCTTGGGACCTGAAATAGCTGAAAAAATTCCATAGAAGGTTATAACCATTCAAAAAAATATCAAGCCAACTCAAAGTTGATAGAAACATTATGCTGAAAATAATTGATGTGATATAGAATTGGAATTTGGCTAGAAGGTTTTTCCCTGATTCTACCCCTAGAAGAATGTTATGAGATTTAGAACAAAAGGGAATCTAATCCCACGGTATATCAGTCCCGTTGAAAATATTGATCATATCGGGACGATATCCTATCACTTGGAACATCCTATAAATGTACCTCCAGTCATTGATCTGTTTCATTTATCTCTATCGAGGGTGTATATATCTAGACTTCCACATCTACTTAACTCAGTTGACAAACTGATGGAGCCGAACCTTCATTACAATGGGAAACCAATAGAAATTCACGGTCATACACCGAGTTTTCTATGAAGACAATATACTCACCAGGTCAATATATTTTATAGAAATAACAAGTGAAAGTAATCTACATGGTGAATTGAGGTTATTATGAGGTAGATGTATCCATATTTTCTTCTATTCGAATGACAAATTGTGAGGAGAAAATCATTTTAGTGGGGGTACAATATAACACCCCGAGTTTTAAGTACATTTTTTAATAAATTAAAATTACTTTATGTATTATGATTCCCAATACACTTATTTAGACATTATTTATATTCTACACTATGTGAATCATGTGTTGTCTACAACATCATCTAAGCTTGAGTAACAGACAACATTGAGTTTCTATGAAATATGATTTTATTATTTTATTTATTTAATGGTGATAGTTATAACATAGTTATTAAATATAGTAATATAAATAGTAAAAAATAATTTTTTTTATTTTATTTATAATGTTTTTAGATAATTAAAATATATTGATAATAAAATATATAAAATTTTGAAAATTCAGTATACATTTCTAAATACTATTTTCATAAAAGAAATTTTGTTTATATAAATCAATGAGTGATAATAAAATTTATTTCAGAAACTATTATAAATTTCATTTGATAAAATGAACTTAAATTTTTAATTGATAATTTCAAATTTATCTTAAGGTGAATTTCATGGATTTTTATAAAAAACATCATTTTTGTAGAAATAGAGAAAAATACAGAATTTTAATTAGAAACATCTTTTTCACATAAATTATTCTTATAGTTAAATTATATTTTATTTATATTTTAAAGTATAATTAGATACAGTTTATTTAAATTAATCCTATATATTTCATTGGATCCAATTTTATATTGGAATTTGATATAAATACATTTCAAACTTTTGGAATTTTTCACATAAAAAAGTTATTGTCATGGAACATCTGTGGGATTAATTTTAATTTAATTTATACCACATATATTTATTGAATTTACATAAAGGGATATTGTATTTGGAATAATAATAATTTATAATGTATAATAATTTCAAAATATATTTTTTCCAAATTTATTTTTGAAGGTAATTAAAATTAATTACATTGATTATGGTATAAATGATCTTAATTAATGAGTAATCATTGAGAATAAGGGGTAAAAATGACCCTACACATTCCTTTTTTTCTAGACACATTTAGAAAAATAAACCTCTATGTATCTTTGATTATCCATTTTAACCCTTTGGGGATATGTTAAACATGTGGAGTATAAAATTCTTTTAAAGAATACCTAATGTGTCCTTTTTCCCACATATAAAAGGCCTACTCTCCTCCCCATCTATTTACACCACTCAATCCATTTTTTATCTACCAAATACATACCAAATATCCCAAAATACCCTAAATTAGATATATAATCCTCTTTTTTTTTCATAAAACCAACTAATGAAACCCTTTGGTGAAAACCAAAATCGGTTACTTAAAGAAGAGGTAAGATCCTTCCACAAGACCTTTTATTTTTAACATTATCCAACCCCTAAATTATTCTTATTAAATACATATATAATAAACATAGTATAATAAATATACTATAATTTTGTTTTTTAATGTTTTATACCAACATCTATACTCTGTTCCATAAAATGGGTAACAAACATTCCGTTATTTTGTACGGAAGACTACTTCCTCATGAAATAATGTTCTTCATTTTTTCTTAAATACCTATCATTTTAGTTAATTATAAAGGAAACTATATTTTTATATGAAATATTTTATATTTATAATTTATTTATGATTCTATAATTATTATAAAAAAATATCTTCATTCTTTCTATTTTTTGTAAATAAAATAACTTCGTTTGTCGACTTGTGGACTACCGCCTCTTTAGATTGAAGTGATTCGTTCACATTCAACATAGAATATATTATGTATGTGTTTTGAAAATGTATATGGTATATATGAAATAATAATCATACTATAATTATAATATATTTATACATATATATAATTTACTTTCATTTCAATCAATACACTATGAAAATTGAGACACCATGCATGCATATGTACGACCTACCATCTCCATGAATGATATATTCTATTTTTTTATTCTATTGCTTATAGATTATTATAAATATTTATATACTGAATATATATGATATTTATATAATTTTTTACATTCAATAAATAAATAAATCATGATCTATTTAATATGATCAGGAGTAAAAAGTCAAAACTTATATGAAAAACAAAGTGAATATTACCTGAAACGTAACATTAAAATGGAATTATTAATAAATGGGTAATAAAAGGTTCTGAATAAATAATATATGGTATTATTAAATTTAATATAGTGTTTAAATTTACTGTTAACAAACATATATTTATAATACAGGAGTCTGAAATGAGTATGATGAGTGTCCAGACATAAGGTAAGGGGATTTTTAATCATACATTTATTTCTATTTGATTTATTTCCTTTTAACCACTTTTTTCTTTTATGTGGTGTATATAATTCCCAATAATTTACTCTATTAATATTATCCTTAAATTTATGTGATTTTACATATCCATTTTATGAAAAAAAATTCATATGGATTATGTTTCAAAATTTACCAAATATGTAAAGTATTTTTTTCTCAATTTTCCTTATTTGAGACACATGACCTATTTGAACCTATATTGTAATAAAAACTATATCAAATTATCTTGTACAAGATATATAAATAATATACATTTTTAATTTTATTTTAAGCTTCATTTAATTCAATTATCATACATGGAGAGTCTTATTCAACGTTACAATCTGGTAAGATTTTATTGCAACAATCTAACCGTTTATCGTGATTTATTATGATTTTCCTTTTATTAATGAAGAATTATGATCCATATTTTAAGAACAGTGATGAAATTTTCTCTCCTACTTATAGTAATTACTTCTTCATGTATTAGTATAATTTTCAATCTTTGAAACATTGTATTATTAAGAATTGTTTTTAATAAAATGTGTTCTTATTTCTCTCTTCGGCCGGATACCTGTTTTATTTAAAATTCATGTTTTAAGAAATGTTTTCAAATAAAATATTTTCAAAAATATTTTTTAAAATTATATTCACATAAAAAGGAATCTGAATATTTCTTATCGGTTTCATATCTATTTTCAAAGAAAAAGTTTCTAAAAATGTTTTCTTATTTTTAAAAATAATTTTTCAAAGAAGATAGAATATTTTCCACAATAAATGTTTTCAAAAGATATTTCAATAAAAAATTTCCCGATAAGATAAAATTCATTAGAGTTACTAATTAATTAATGGGATATTATTCACCTGTACCATTCATATTCTTTCACCAAATGGTTTATTATTTGATGGAATATTACCTATAACACTTGTTCCTCATCCAAGGATTATATGATCATGGAACCTAATTCTTTAAATGGTTTATTCATTGATGAAATGCCTATGAAATATTTCTCTTTCCATTGGTTCTGATATTATGACATGTTTATGATAACCATTTAATGGGTTATGATATGATTTTTTATGATCTGGTGGCACCCAGTATATATGATTTCATTATTATTTGGCTGGGACCTATATATCCCTCAAATGTGTTAGGAGAAGATATTTGTCTCATGAGATAATAATGGGAATTAATTTGATTGGATTGATCCACTATGTTTGATGTGGAATCTTGATTCACTATATGGTGATGGGGAAACATTATCCCATATGGGAATATAGGTAAAGTAGATCCACAATGGAAATATGGGAAAACAAGATCCCTTATAAGGAAACGACTACGACTTGGGATGGTAGTGTGTACAAACCAGTAGGTTTAGTTCCTATTAAGTGACATATTATGTTTAGGAAGGGGTCCTTGACTAATAGAAAATGATATTTCAAGTTTATGTGTCTTCCACAATTCCATATATTATTCATATGTTTTGTTTTCATGTAATATTCTCTTTATTAACTTATGATTCATGTCTTATGGACTGGAAATATTTATACCATGACTGTTTTTATGATCTTAGATATGCATGTTATGATATTATATTGTAAATATAATGTTCTTATACACTTAATCTTGTGATTATGATTACATATCTCCCATATTAACCCATAAAATTCATCTGATCTCACCCATTTTTATGATTCCTTATTGAGGTTATGATGATATTTATTGCGTATGATGTGTCTAAGAAGGGTTATAGTAATGAAGAACCTTGTGGTAGATAACGTAGATCACTTATGTACCACTATTTATGTTTCCGTGTTTCAAAAAGAACTAAACTAATACAATCTTAGGGAATATATTTGTGTAATGTATTATGTATTCTACAAACTTGATGTAATATTACGGTTTAAAAAGTTATGGTCTTTATAAGGATCATACTCTTCTTCACAAATTTCCACCACATGTCCCTTTCCATTTTCAAATATCTAGTCATGAAATCTAAAGGTGAACTAAAATGGTTGAGTAATGTTTGAGTTCAATATAATCTATGACACCACCAATGTGTCCTTAACCTCATGTTCACTATTAGAATAGGTGTATTCCATTATAAAAATAATAATAATATCATAATAAGAAGATAAAAACACCATAAAAAACCAAGAATCCGTGATCTAACCGAGTATCCCCAAACCCTCAGCTTTACCTACTTCCGCTCAATTCTAGAAAGATAACAAGACGATGTTAGAAGTAACCCAACTAGCCATTAGAATAGTGAAAATACAACTCGATAACCTCATGAAATCATGTATATATTCAACTCAACATTAACTATCCCTCAAGTTTGTCATGATACTCATAATAACACATCACATCGAGTGTGATACTCAGCAGTTAATTTGGAATTGTGTAACATGGTACTTGTCATACATGCATCAATTGTATCCTCAACATGGAATTTAAATGACATCATAATATCTTTACCCTTTTCCCAGGATCATTTTCACCATCATTGCTAGTCTAGTTCACTCACCCTCTAATAGATATACTTTTTATAATAGTCCACCTTTTCGAAGAACCTAGAATGGTACCACCAATGAAAGGAAATATATATACAAGGTAAATAATACATGGAAATAATATCCATATAAGAATAAGTAATAAATAAGTTACAATAGTATTACTCATGGAATCAAATAAAAAAATCATCACCACAGGATACCCACACCCACATGATATCATAATCAAGAACAAATATAAATTATTCTAAAAATAAGTTATAAAATGAACACCTTTGTAACAAACTCCCTAAGAGTTAAGAAACTTCTAACCTCAATTTATTTGATTTCTACAATAATGAAAAACTACCCTATGTTGTTTTAAAGATGGAGTGAAAACCTTAACATTTAATAACATATTATCTAAGTCATTATTATCATAATCATTGACATGTCAATGCTCTTGGTTTTTCAAGTGATTATATAACAAAAAAACTATATTATTATAAAAGGAAATTAAACATCACATGAAATGATACATTATATCTCCCAGATAATTTTTTAATTATCATTATAAGCCATGCATACACAGTAGGAATTATCCTTAAGAATAATTATAAAACCAAATTTTATATCATAAATATATCTTAATTAATTTGTGAACTCATGTTATTTTCCTTTAAAATTATTCTATGACAATTTAAATAACTATCCTTGATAATTTGAGTAATTATCCTTTGATAATTATATTATGATAATTTTTTAAATTAACCTTTTATAATTTTCTTTTTATAATTTCATATAAAATATCCTTTTATACTTATATTTTCATGATGTATTATAAATTATTTTTTTATAAATATCTTTTCATAATTTCCCATAAATTATTAATTGCTAATTTGATATAATTTTATTTAATAATTCATTTATAAATTAACATGTGATAATTTTTTTCAGTTATTTTTTATAATTACTTATAAATATCCTTTGTAAATTTCAACAAAATTATCTTTTGTTTTTCTCTAAATTATCTTTCATATATCAATTTCATAATTAGATGATAATTCTTTTATAAATCATCCATTTATAAATTTTATGATAATCTTTTGATAGTGATTTATAATTATCCATTAGTAATTTCAAAAAATTATCATGTGATATTTTCGTTAAACTATCCCTATTAAATCAATGTTATTATCATTTTATTACTTTTTTCAATTAACCTTGTTAATTTCCAGAAATTATCATTTTAACATTTTTCACAATTTCCTTTGTTAATTTTAGAAAATTATTTATTGATATTTTTATAACTTATCCCTAGTTAATTTGGATTTTATCATTTTATTTATGTTATATATTTTTATCCAAAATTCTGGAGAGGGAAAATATTAATAAAATAAAGAAAATAAAAAAAGTAACTAAACAATCATAGAACACCCTCTGAATAGTTCCTAGGGATAATGGAGGACTGATCACTGTTCTTGGAAATGAAAAACGAATATGGATCAATAGAGATTCACTAGTTACACCTAAGGGAGTTATGATTTTTTACATACTCGATGAAATCTACCCACACTAAATATGAAATAATTTTTCTATTTAGATTATTGTATGAAAATCCTAAAATCCAAAATTAAAACACACGATTTAATATGAAAATTAACCAAACATCAAATGAAGAGTATTTTATTTCAAACATTTAAGGAATTTTTCTTATTATGTGGTAAAAAATGAGTTGATTTGCTGTTTATGGAATCAAAGTAGGGTAAGTAAGAGGATTCTATGTTTTTAACATTGAGAATATTGAAAAAAATATGGAAAACAATGAAAATCAAAAAAAAAATAATGTCAATTAAAAAGGTAAAAAAAATTACCTACATGTTTGATCAAACGAAACACCTAATAAAAAGAATTTATGCCATGAATATAGTAAAAAATCACAGTCCTAATATAATGGAATCATCAGATTTCCCATCTAAGACACTATTCAAGTGATATTCCATTATTTCTAAAAAATCTGATATATGTGACATAATTTATTGATCGTAAGTGTGGTCTAACCAAATTACATATGTCTAAAAAAATAATGTTACAACTATAGAAAAAACATATATTTCACATTCTATAATAAATAATTCTTGGACTGGATTGGAGGTGAGAATTTATTAACCCCTTGGAAGTTTACCATTGTGTGTTTGTGAGTCGGAAAAGCATACTAAAAGTGATTTTGTTGTATTTTTAGGATAATTATTAGCCGAATGACCCATGGAAACACCTAGGTTTTCCCAAGGGAGGGTAACACATGTCTACATGGACACCTATGGCACTTGGTGGGCTAGGTCATAATGAATATGTTAAAACGTGGTGTTTGTGAGGATAGGGGTGCCTCGTTGTTACACCCCTTTTTAATAGAAATCAAGACCCATACAATATAACCAATTTCCATCAAAATTTCATATAAATTATTTCACCAATAAAAGATCATTGGTTTGTTTAGAAAATATATTTTGATATCAATTTCATAGTAATTAATGTGTAATTAATATATTGAAATACCATCCATGCCTAACATAAATTAGAATTCCATTTGAATAAGATTTATATTAAGAACTTTGTTATAAAAAATCAACATGATATGGGACCTAATTTGGTCTAGGAAATTGAATTATAAAGAGTGTACTAACTCAGTTAATTACCATGTTCTCCACATTTACGAAAATGAACTATAAATGGACCCCTAGGATGGAATTTATTTCATTCTATCGTACACTTTTTTTCACATCAATTAATTGAATTATTACCTTCTTTTCCACGGATAAAATATTTTCCTATTCATTTGAGAGATCCTCCCTTGTGTCTTACAATATTTCTAACATGAAGGAAATTGAACCTTATTTCCCCCATTGTCTTTATAAATATACATTTTTATCTTATTAGGTGTATCATGAGACACACCCAATTTGAGGTTGTTAATTATATAACAGGATTGAGGGATGGGAATAATCACAAGCTATCACATTCCATCTCTAATAAAATTTGATTACATATGAATATAATCATTCTATTTTCCATAACATTCTATATTAAAACTATTCTTGTGAGTTCAATCAATTTAATAATACTGAAAAATTTAGTGTGAGAAATAAAAATCCCATTGGAAAGCTACATAATCATGAAAAATCATTTATAGTGTGTCTAAATAAATACACCTTCTTTTTAATCTACGACAACATATTTTTAACCGAGTTCGTCCATAATAAATATCTATTAAAATAATTCATAACAAATCATAAGGAAAAAACATTGTTAAGATATGCTCAATGAACCCTTTTTTGGGTAATTTACCCTAGATGCGTCTATTATAAAACCACAATCACTTGCAATATTCACACATGACTATTTTTATTAGGAAATCATACTCCATTATTTTACAGAAATTAGTATATTCTATTATAGATAATATTATACTATGGTTTCTCAATGAGGTATTATCAGAATATTTTTGAAAGGTAACTAGTACTTGAGTGGAAAACACGGTGAGAAGTAAGGGTATGCCCCATGTGCATTATAATGATTGTTAATATATAATTATCTAACTCTTTTTAGGTTTATTTACCCTAGATGAATTAGTTCTAAATATAAAACCACTTATAGTATTCATACATGACTGTTTTTATTAAAAAAACATACTACGTTATTTTCCAAAAATTATCATATTATATTATACAAAGGATTATCATTTGGTTTCTCACTCATGTTTTCTCAACCTACTTTTCAAAGGTAAATAGTCCTTTCTCTCATACCACCAATAGTGATCTATAATATTAATAAATAAAAATTATAACATATTAAATGAATATTAGTATACAAAACATTTCAATCCAATCCATAATAATATAGGTTTAGTGTAATTCAAAACATGGATACATAAGAAAATTGATTTTAATAGATATACATCATCTCCTACTAAGTTCTTCATAAAAACGACCATTATGAACATATCATACCTGAAACCATTCTTCATAACCTGGTTAAAGGAAACATACAAAAATGTGATATGAGATTCTTAGTAAGGGAAAGAATGGAGGATATGATTGATCACTTAAACATAACATAAGCATAATGATATGATAACATTATATTAGATATTGAAAATCCATTCCCAAAATATTATAGATCATAATATTAAATCATGTCATAAATATTTTCATTTAATAAGACATGAATCATAAATGAATCAAAGAACATTAGACTTGAGGGCATAATATTAGCATAATATAGGAGTTTTTGGTATTCAAAAATCATATAAATCATCTTAGTAATATAATTTTACTAACAATATGGTCATTTTAAATAGGTTTTCCTCACAATTAATCTATATACTTAGTTAGGGTTTACTCCCAAGTCTATCAAAATGGAAATAGTCCCATATTGATCAGGATTCAGTCTCTATCCTAGTACTTATTATCCCATGATATATCCATCTTTACCCATTGAATTGAAGTGTTATATAATTATAATCCCCCAATAAAATAATTATAATCCAGTCATATGTATTAAAAAATATCATAATTCGTTCATTATATACCATAAACCATTAAAAGGAAACAAGTTTCATAAACATCTCAATATTTCATCATAGCATAACCCTTGGAAAAAATGTGATATTCATTAAGGTTTCATTATATCTTAATTAGGCTTTGTAATTTAAACTAGTTTGATAGAATCATCCATAAATCATCATCATATTAATCATTAAAAATAATTAAATAGGATGGTATCATTGGGTCATATCCCTAATAAAAAATAAGTTCTATCAAAGGATGTAAATATAGATGAAAATTCCTTTCAAAGATCAGTGGAACATTTTTGAGGAAAATACCCTTTTCACATTAAACTATAATATTTAAAAAATAAAATTCTCCAAATATTAATAAAAAATTTATATTTCAAAATATCCTTTATAATATTTAATTTATGTTTTTAAATCATTAATATTTCATTATGGTGATAAATTCCATTAACGACATGTAGGTCTAAAAAAATTCCTTTTACATTTTTGATAAAAAGACAACATTACCTCACTTAGAAAATGGTAAGAAGATTAATTTTAATACATTTATTAAAAATTAATCCAAATATAAAATTGACATTAAAATATAATAGAAAATTAAAAAAAATTAAAATAATTTTTAGAAAATGTTGATGTGGAATAAAAAGGATTTCTCACTGAAAATATCGATAAAGTTAGTTTTCCTAATAATGTTATTTTTCAGAATCTAGAGATATTAAACCTAGAAAAATGAAAGGAAAAAATTCTAATATATAGAAATTTCCACAATAGAAAAAAATTAATTGTATTATTGAGATATATGTAATAAAATTTAATCATCAAAAACTTAATCATAAATAATAACGACAAACAACTTGTTTGTAAAATAAATACATTTCCACCTTGGAAACATTAAAATAAAAATTTCATGAGGATGATAACCTTATATTGATATGTAAATCACCATAATTTTTATTATAACAATAATAAAATATATCCATTTACAGTATATAAACCACATATCAAATATATGCGGTGAATATGGAATGTGTCTCATAGAAATAAAAGTAAGATTAAAATACATTTCATCATGTTCCACTTGCTTCGAAGTCACAAAAAATCAATTATTATAAATTTAAATTTATTATAATTCTATTAAATTGGAATTTAAATAATTAAAATATTATATCTGTCCCACTTATAACATTTAAACACCCATTTTTTAATAATTTATTTTTAAAATCATTGTTTCTAGGTGTCAAAAGTTTCGTATTTCCTGAGAATTTCGGTTAAAAGGTTTTGGTACATTTACATTGATCATGGTTGAATAATTTATATAATTTTAATCATGAAATAAATTTTATATACATTAATTATTTATTTTTATTTTTATATTCATCAATAAATGATAGATTTGGAAAATGAATTACCGTATTCATGGAGATGGCGGACCATACGTATGCATAAACAATGTATTCACTTTTTGACAAATGGAATAAATGAAAGGGGAATAATAAATCACATTTGAAGAATAATTATTATATCATATATAGATCATATATATTCATTAAATATATCCTTATTTTTATCCATATATAGAGGAAATGAAAATAATGAATCACATCATTTTGTAGAGGTGGTAGTCCACATATACACACGAGCGAAGTTATCATTTTCAATGGATTAGAAAGTAATACAAGAATGATATGATATTTCAATTATAGAAGAATAATTTTGTCATAAATATAATTTATAGACATTTAACCCATCATAATAACTATCCATGAATGTTGGTGATGCAAAATTAATTGCATCACCACATGGATGTGGTAGTCTAGACCTAAAAATGAATGACACTTTCCCTTCCTATTTGATTGAAAAAAGGGTTAATAATAGTGGGTAAATAATAATTATAAAATATTATTACATTTATTATTCATAATTCATTATTTTATTATGAATATAACAGATTTATGGGAGTTATAGTAACGAATAATCTGAAACTAGTCGGGTTGGAAGATTACCACATCTTTGGTAGGCCACCTTTAGATCCCTTCCTAGGGATCCTTAGTAAGGTAATTTTTGAAGAACATGTCCTATTATTCATGACTAAGTAATTATATAGTATTATTGGGTAGGGTATTTAGATCTATGTTGGTCATATAGGGGAACATATTATAAATAAGGGGTATCCTTTTTTAAGTGGGGGGGAGGAAAAACATGGAATTCCACAAATGATTAAAAAAAATAATGTCATACTTGAGAGAAAAGCTTCAAAATGGACATAGTTTTGAATTTTTTTAGGATGAGGTCAAAATATTAACATAAAATAATAATTAGAAAAGTTTAATAGAAACAATTACCCATATCTATTGGTCTAACCACTAATTAACATGTTTTAACATTGGCCATAGTGATAGATTTTTAATGATTTAACTATTAATTTTGAAAAAAATTAACTTTAACTTATTAAAAATACTAATTTTTATAATTTAAAACATGGAATCCATTTAATTAAATTCAATTCACGTAAGTTAAAAAAATTTATTTTTAAAATCAATCCCACAAAACACAACCAAAAGAAGTTTTCTTGAAAAACAAAATGTTATCTATATATATTAAAAGTCCTTATTCAAAAATAAAACATTAAATTAAATATGATGACCTAAAGTTGATTATAAATATTATAAATAAAATATTTTTACTTATAATTCAATTTTAAGATAAAATTTAACTTTTTAAATTCATACAAATAATATAATGTTTTGAATAAACATCAGTATTCTTCACTATTCATTGAAAAATCCATCTTTTCAGAAAATTTTACAAACACACTCTGAGATAATTTTGAAATTATACTTTCATATAGAAAGTTCCATTTTCAAAAAAAATATTTCAAAATTAGAAAAAAAATATATAATTTTTTGGAGAAATAAATAAAAAATCAATTTTTCACAAAAATGTATTTTTAAAGAGTAAAAAGACATTAATAAAAATTGAGGATGTATTTATGCATATATGTCCTCTAGTTAATATATTTATACATAAGTTTAAATATATGGTTATTATATTTTACTACTCTAATTTAATGTGTAGTTATGAATTTAATAGATGTAGTTTCTGGGTGTAGTGGTTGCATAGTAAAGGTGGTGCCCAACTTTTCTTTTTTCATGATTGATGAACAATTTCAGATTTCTACAATTATAAATTCCATGATCCCTAGAATTTATCACTGAAATTATATTGTGTAATTATGTCGGATCCAAGAGAGTGGATATCAACACATATTATATATAATTAATTTAATTAAAAAATAATTACCACTAAATAATTCTTTCATTGTTTACCAGTATAGTGATAGATCTACTCCGTATCATCATTGTGTTTTAGAAAGAAAGAGTAGATTTCTTCTTGAGGTGATCCACACGTGTTACAGGAATATCCAGGCATCATTGAAGAGTATCTGGGTGCTAGCACGAATGATCATTGCGCTTGCATCATATTTGTTTGATCACCTCAAGAATCACTTCTAAAGAATTATCCTGGATTCGGGGGATGAGGATTGCTCTCTATTATTGAGATAATTCATGGATAATAGATTTCTCTTGGCTTGAGAAGTTTTCCTAAAACCATTGTGCACAGCTAAATTTTTCTAATGAGAGAAATACCATAATTTTTTGTTTATATTTCAAAAGTAAGAATACAATAATTGCACAAGTTTCTTTAATTATTTTATTTAATCCTAGAAAAATACAATATAAAATAATAATAAAATTATTATTATTTCTCAACATGAGCTTAGATTGTGAATTATTACTAAATATTGTTTAATTAAATAATATTTAATATCATTATTAATCACTAGACAAATTAACTTTTTCCACCATACCTCCCCAATATTTATCATTCCTTGAATAATGAAAATTTATTTATTAAAAAAATACCACTACATTATTCAATAACAAATAAAAAAATTTATTCAGTAAATAATAAATAAAAATTTATTAATTATTCCTTCACAATTTATTCTCTCAAATAAATAGTGATGGAATAAATGTGATTGTACATACATTAATAATTATTAAACCGTGATTAGGAATAATATTTATTAAAATTGTTAAATAGTAAATAATAATATATTATTTAACTGAGATTATTCACACAATTTTTGCATGAAAATCATGGCCTCATTCTCATTGTAATTATTTGAACATCCCTAAAGTCTAAGGATAGAATATAGAAACATTCCAATGAATCCATTGTGATAGAATTTATTGGCACAATTACATGTCACCTCCTAGGAACACTTACAATATAATATAATTCCATTATCACATTATCTCTAATTGGGTAGGTTGCGTGCTAGTGCCATCATCCTATTTGCTTGATATCTCTATTATTTGATATCTAGAAATTGAACTTTCCAAAGAACACCATGGCCATGGATTTTTTTATTTCTATATCATTTCCATCAAAATTATCGATATATTAAATTAAATTATTGAATTGAAGGGATAAATCCTTTCTCACAATATTCAGTAATGAAATATTACTCATTAAGCACCCAAAAAATCCTACCACACTTCGAACATCATTTATCATGGTTTTCATCTATACATCAATGTAGATGACTGAAAACATTCACTGATAGTAATATTAATTTCTATGAAACAATACACAAGTCCACATATAGGAAAATTTAATGACACTTTAAAATGTGAATTCCCTGTTATCAAGTCCTGTTCTCATAATATCCTACTGGATATTAAAAAATATGAACACCATGAGAAGGTGTATCAAAGTTTTATGAGTCTTTTACCTTGATATCCTATATCATTTGTGTCCCACAAATGATATTTTTTATCCATATAACTTATATTATGGAGTAGTGTCATAGCACTTTTGGGTACTCGTCATTTTAGGGAACATCCATTGAAAAATAATGATGCTCTAAGTAGGTATTAATATTAAAAACTTTGAATACATTTTTATCATAATGTATAAAAAATTAGGTTCTTGGGAACCATCTCCAATATACTCACACTTGCACTAGATCCAACAGGTAAAATCTTTTAGTCTCCTATCTCTCACATAATACTCATGATTCTACAGAGATAAATCTTTAGTCAAGGGGTCTACAATGTTCTCCTAAGTGGGTACTTTTCTCATTGTAACATCAACCCTCTAATGAAAATCCCTTAAGAGGTGATACTTCTATAGTATGTTTTTTTTCGATGGTGTGACCTTGACACTTTTTCAAGAGACACTACCATAGTATTATCATAATAAAATGTGATAGAGTCTTTACTTCTAGGTACCACATTAAGCTCTCGGAAAAAGATCAGAATCCAAAAGGATTATTTGGCTACATCAGAAGCCTCTATATACTAAGACTCGTCTATTGAATCAGTGATAATAGGATACTTTGAACTCTTCTTGATCATTGATCCTCTATTGAGATAAAAAAATATCATGATTGGGACTTCATATCATTCTGATCTTTCTGAAAATAGAATCATTATAACCATTGATGACTAGATCTTTGTCTCCTCTACACACTAGGAATATTTCCTATGTTCATCGTTAATTAATTATAGCCTTATTAGTAGCCTAATTTCATTCTTGTGGATCTTCTTGATATATTCCTATAATGATAAATTCATAGGAAACATCATGTCTAGTACATAACATGTCATACATGATTAATCCAATCACTGAAGAAAAAAGGATCTTACTCATTCTCTCTTTATCTTAGTGGGTCTGAGGAAAATAAATTCATATAAAGATGTTTTCAATGTGACACTATAACCAATACCTTCTATTATTGTTCCATACTAAATCTCTTTAGTATCTGGTCAATATATATATATATATTGACTTAATCCAAGACATATCTTAGATATATCAGAAATGATCTTGATCCCCATAATGTAGGATTCCTTACCTAAGTCCATCATGAATAAGAACTTGTTCAACTATTTCTTGACTGTAAGACTGGTAATTCGTTTCCAAAAATTAATATTTCAACCACATATACTATTAGGATAATGTCCTCATTCCCATTATTCCTCCTGTAAACACACGACTCACATTCATTATTATTGAAAAAAAATTATTTTATGGATTTATCTAATCGAATGTTCAATGACCTAGATGCTTTCCTCAATCTGTTAATGGATCTATGCAACATGAAAATATTTTTGTTTTCATCTGGTGTGAAAAAACCTTCTGGGTGGGTCGCATAGACATATTCTTGAAGGTCCCTATTTTGGAATGTATTTTTGATATCCATAAGACAAATCTCATAGTCTTGGTAAGATGCTATGGAAATTATAACTTTGATGTATTTAGACATGGAAAATGAAAAAAAATATTGCATCACATTCAATTTAGTAACGATGTTTGAACCCTTTATCCAGTATCCTTCCTTTATAGGTACTTACTTTACCATCCATGTCTAACTTCCACTTGATTAACTATATACAACCTACATTCATTACATCAACTAGTGCATTGAATAGAACCCAAACATGGTTATGATACATAGAATCCATCTCAGAATTAATATCTTCTACCCATCTTGTTGCTTTTGAGATCTCTACTACATTCATATAGGTGATAGGTTCATTATTGTCTACCAATAATGAGTCACCATACTCGGTGACTAGAAAACCATATCTCTATATTTATCTTACCTATCCTACACTCATACACATTACTTGGGTTTTGAGAACTAATTAATTCATATGGACATATGGAACTTGTTTCTATACCAACTCATGTGTATCTTGATCATCAACTTCATCGATGCCAATCTTGATCCCACTATCCATTTTGAGGATGTCATACCTCTCAAAAAAGAAATCTTGTATAGTGATCTACAATCTCTTGTCTTAGTGGATATATAATTAGTATCCCATTATTTCCATAGGATACCCATTAATGATACACTTCATGCACCATGGTTCAAGTTTTTTTCCTGAGAAAAACATAACAAATTCTTCACAACCCCATACACATGTATGTGATAAAATGGGTTTCATTCCACTACATACCGCAAGGGGAAATCCATTTTCCATTTTAGTTGGTACTCTATTAAATGTGTATGCCACATTTATTAATTCATATCCCCAAAAGTATAATAGAAGATACTCATGAATCATCATTGACCTTACCATGTCGAACAAGGTACAGTTCCACATTTCATTAACACCATTGCATTGAGGTGTATAAGGTAGTGTGAGTTGAGAAAGAATCCCAAACTCCCTTAGAATATCGATGAACTCTTTGTTATTATATTCACCAAATGAATATGATCAAATCTTTTTAATCTTATTACCATGTTTATTCTCTACTTCTTTCTTCAAATAATTTAATTTCTCAAAGGACTCCGACTTATACCTCATCAAGTAAATATATCCATATCTACTGAATTCATTAGTAAAAGCTATGATGTAATGATATCCACCTATAGATTCTACTAGAAATGGTACACACACATCAATTGGTACCAATTGTAGAAGCTCGGTGGCCCTTTAACCATGTCAACCAAATGGTATTTTCAGAAATTTAACCTTACAAAAAACCATGATATCTATCAGGTGGTTTTATTCACATGAGTCTCTATAACCATCTTGATTGAGATTTTTCAAGCTCTTCTCATTTACATGACCAATATGATGATGCCACAACTGGGTGTTATATGAGTCATGTTAACATGGTTCGTTATCAATTTCAAAAACATTGTCGTCATAATTTAATGACTAAGGATGATTATTTAAATGTCTCATACCCTAACATATGTTACCCTTATAAAAGAAAAAAACTCTTATATCCTAATTTTAAAATAATCCCAGCTATATCTAAACACAACACAGAAATTATTTTATTAGTGACTGTAGGTACATAAAAACAGTCTTTCAAAACCAAAATCATTCTCATTGGTAATGAAAGGTGGTAGTCACCAATGTTAATAGCAGCCAACATTGCACCATTGGTATCTCATAGATCCACCTCTCTAGAAATTTTCCCAAATATGGTTGGTTCCTGCATTTGTATTCATATGGGAGCACCAAAATCTACATCTAATACATAATGTGCAGAGATGAAAATATTATAGTCGATAATGAAAACACCTTTAGCTTCCCCTTGCTAATGGGTGCAGTTCCACTTCCAGTGGCTAGATATTCCGCAAGAAAATACTTATTGCCTCATTTTCCTTGGCCTACCACTAGATCATTATCTTATTATTATAATTATTCTTGGGTGGCATAATACAATTTATAAGTCCTAATCCTCTTTATGTTGTCCTTCATTTTTCTATTAACTATATATAATTTTGGTTTTTCATGCCCCATGTCCTTATCCAGATGGAGTATTATGGTTAGAAGTTCCAAAATACTCTTATCACTATTGCTCATATTATAATTATCAATAATGTTGGGGTGTTTATTGTACAATGATGGGAGTATGAGATTTTTAAAAGTCATCTTGGAACTTAATCCCTAAGATTTCCAAATGCTCAATTTATCCGATAATCTTGATTACATGAGGCCAGACTAGTGCAGACTCTCTAAGCATAGTTGTAAACAAAGCACTGGAGTTCTCATACATATTATATATCACCATCTATTTATATAGATCTCTAAGGTGGGACATCATTCTATAAGAATCCATATCCTCATGTTTCTTTATAATTTCATTGGACATGGATGATAACATGAAGCAATAAACATCTGTAGAATCATTTAGAAGTTTCTCATAGAGATATATCTCTACATCACTAGCCTCATTCCCAGGTTCAACTGGTAAAGGTTCTTCCAAGACATATAGTTTCATATAATGGGGGAGGAAGACCCATATGAACCTTTTATGTTCTTGTAAATTAGTGTTAGTGATAAGGGTTTCCTTCTCATGTATGTTTCAACATGATATGTTTGATGTCAATATATTTTTGTTTCTATAAATTAAGATGAGTATAATTTTAGTACATAATTTAATATAATTTATACAAATAAATTATATGTTTACTAGTCTCTGAATATTTTATCAAAACCCAATATCCCTCACCATTTGCATCGAAATATCCCGATTTTCTGATATTCTTGTAGAAAGGATAAATATTCCCATTTTTATTACAATTAATTTGGATGGTCAATAAACTCCAATTGTTTTGGATAGTCCTTCAAAATTCCAACTGCATTAAATCGTAGTTCCTTGATCTGCTTATTGGGATCCCTAATCCTGTAATCATTATATTATATTTCCTTTAATTTTCCTCTTATTTACAACATGTCCTATTTTTGTAGTCAAACCTCGATTTCAACTTAGATACGTCGTCCCAAAAATCATAAAATAGAATTCCTTGATTATTGAAAGCACCCCACTTTGGCGGGTCAAGCACATTGAACTGGGTTTGATTCTAATCAAATTTATGGAAGGAAATACAGTTTTAATATTTTATTGAGTTATTTTATTTTTTATGCATAAATTTCCAATTATTATAATTATCCCATGAGTCCTAATATTAAGTGGGACTTAATTAAGTGATTAAGAATGTATTAGATAATATTTACCCATAAGCCTATTTATTTTAGGTCAATATATCAGGCTTATTAATTCATTAATTATGTGACCGTGAAAGGACATCCATAATGAAATAATCATTCAACTGATAGAAATAAAATAATGTGTATGATTATCTTTAGACTCTACTGGTTATTTTAACTAACAGTTGATAAACTAACCTTTAACCTAATGGAGAAACACCTTTCACCAATTTAGGTTCATGTTTATATCATTCCTCTTATCCACCTTTGTATCTCCATGGATTGGTTCAACCTCAGCTCTGAACATCAATTTCCTCCACTAGCTTGGGTGCTTCATCCATTACATATTCCTTTTAATCACATGCAAGTGAGGGGAAAAGGGGGTTTACATTAAAGAAAACATGGGCACGCAGTACCTATATATAATGAGGAGATAAGGAACACATGATAATAATTTAATTTAATAATAAATTAAATAAAACCAATCACATAAAAAATGTCTAATCAAGATCATGATCATCCACTTTCATGCAATGAATTACACATGTAATAAAACTAGCTTTCAATTATTAACTATTATTATTTAAGATAAATCATTCTTGAATCAATTAATTTTTATCCTTAAATAATAAATTCATTTATCTTAAACCTTTTCTAAATTTCCCTTGAGATTATCATCCATTATAATTTTAAACAAATTAAATAAATTCATTTAAAAATAACCTAGAACATAAATTTACCTTGGAGTTAACATGGAGAATACCCATCATGATCTAAAAAACATGTATTATACTTGTATACTATTTTACTCTTGTGACATATGGAATAAATGATATAATTTGTACCATCACTACCGATACTTCACAGTTGATTACATGAATTACATTATTTTTTTGGCCACATTTTCTGATTCAATGAATCTAGAGTAACAACATGTAACATGACTTATACATGATAATAAGATCGGAATATTACCAAGATATTAATTATTCATTTAGATATGAAAATTTTAAATCTTCATAATCTGTTAATGGTACATGTTGTAGATATCCAATCTGTATGATCTATACACCCTTCACATTCTTTTTGATGTGAATGCCTAAGGACTCAAAGTGTGAGACATACTTTAGAAATATCGGAGTACATGGTGTGTCCAGTGAGCCACATGCTATTTTTACTCCTTTTAACATGGTCACTGGTTAGGTAGGCCATGGGTGGAATACACGGCCCAACCATGACACAAAGGGACTACACATTGTGTCCAATAATCTACATGACATTTAGTCTGGTTGACTATTCGCCTTTTAATCATGGTCAACACGTGATGCACTAATGGTGTGATTAAGGCCCTAATCAACACAAAATATCAAATTGATCTTTGAATTAATCATTATGTGTTGAAAATGACTACATGGAATGTAATGAAAATTTCATAGCGTATATTCTAGTGTTATATTCCAAATATCCTTAGCACCACTAGATGAGTTCCTTGATTTTATTTTAATCATAAAATTAATCATTTCTATTAGATTTGTGATAAAGAAGGGAGGTAGAATCAAATCTCATAATTCATATTAAATGAATAATTAAACATCAACTAAATAAATAAATTATGAATGTTTAAATCACCAATGATTTTTAAATAATTATAAACAATAATGTTCCTACTTTGATACCAATTGTAGGTTTCAAGTGTAGCAAAAATGCGGTAAGGGCGGTGCCCAATTTTTCATTCGTCGTGATTGATGGTCAATATGAGATATCTATGATGATGAAAATCATGATCCCCAAAATTGATCAATGAAATTTAAAGGTGTAATAACATAGGAACCATGATAGAGGAGATCAACATATATTTTTTATAATTAATTTAATTAAATAAGAATTACCTCTAGGTAATTCTTTCTTCATTGATGTGTCCAACAATAGATATGCAGTGCATCATAATTTAATTGTAGAAAAAAGGTGAATATTTTCACTTGTAGTGATTCACATGTATTCCATGAATATATAGATGTCGTTTACCGAGTCTCTGGGTGCTAGCACGTATGGTCCTTGAGATTTCATTTTCCGCCTTTGATCACCTTGAGAGTCACTTCAAAAGGGTCCTCCTTGATTTTATGGAGGAGGGTTTATCTCTATTCTTGAGAGAATTCATGGAGAATAGAGCTCTCTAGGCATGATATTTTTTCCGAATCCATTAGGCACCAATTAATTAGCTTATGATTGATATAAAATAATTGGGTATTTATATTTCTAGGGTTAAAATAAAATAATCGCATTGGTTCCCTTAATTATTTTATTTAATCCTAGAAAAAACCCTATATCAAATAATAATAATATTATAATTGTTTCTTGAAATGAGATCAGATTGAAAATTAAAAATATATATTATTTTATTAAATAATTTTTAATATCATTATTTTTAACTAGGCCATTTTACCTAGCCCGAAATTCCACTAAAAAATTTATCAGGCCATGAATATGTCTATTTATATATTAAATAAAATTCACTGAATTATTTACTAAAAAATAAATATAGATTTTATTTACTAGATAAAAACTAAATATTTATTAAATATTATTCTCAAAATTTATATTCTCTCGAATAACTAGTGATAGAATAAATGAGATTAAGAATACATGATTAATTATTAAACCATAAATAGGAATAATATTTATTGCACTTATTAAATAATAAATAATAGTATATTGTTTAATTGAGATTATTGATACACTAAGTGTGTGACCTTTATGGCCTCTTTCTCTATGGCATTTGGTGAACCTACCTAAAGTCCAAGGATAGAATCCAGCAACACGTCAAGGCATACATAGATAAAGATGTTAATATTGTAATGAAATTTCATATCAAATAAACACTTACCATTTAATATAATCCCTTTATCAGAATATCACTAATCGTGCAAGTTGAAAGCTATTTCCATCTACGTATATGCTTGATATCTCATTCTTTTACATTCGGGAAATAAAACATTCCAATGGAATACCATGACTATAGATTTATTTAGGCTATATCACTTCCATCAAATGGACTAAGATATTAAATTATGTTAATTAACATAATAGATAAATCCATTCTCTCATTATTCATTAATATAATTTTAATTGTGACAAACCAATCATATCCTACTTTTCTATTAATATACTTCGTCACATTTTTCATCAATACATCAAAATACATGACTCATAATATTCATTAATAATTATCTTAATGTCTAAGGACCAATACAAATATCATAAGACGTGGCCATCTAATGACACTTATAAATATGGATTTCATATTATCAAGTCTTTTTCCCATAGTATCCTTCTAGATATTACCAAAGGCGTACACCAAGAGAAGGTTCCTCAATTTCATATAAGTCTCCACCCCTGATAGCCTGTTTCATTTTTTTCCCCATATGATAACATTAGGAAATGGAAAATATATTCATGAATAGTGTCATATCATCTATGAGTTCTCATCATAGCGGGGAACAACTAGGACAATTTATTGAGAAAACTACTCTAATAAAATTATCACATTCTATGTCATGTAGAAGAAAAATCATGATGTGATTAGTAGTTATTTAATATTAAAAATAATTAATAAATGTTTATCATAAAGTAAAAAAGAATTTGGTTATAGGGAACCCACACCAAGAATATTATATTATGGTTTATTTAGACTCAAGATTTTGTGTATCAGAAGCTATTCAAAAATTTAATTTATAAGAAGAAAAATAGATCATAAATGTTCCAAAAAAGATCAAATACCAGTTCTTGAAAAGGCCACATGGTTTACCCACATGGATCGCCTAATTTAAGGGAAAACATTTTAATTCCATTAAGCACAATGGTACCCAAACCTAAACACTTTTGCTTCATGGTTTTCAAAATAGTGTGGAAATTATTTTTCAAAAAAAAGGTGAAAAAAATAAAAAAAATCCATCCCCACACAATTCAAACACCATATTAAACTATATAGTATAAGTATATACACTTAAACTTTACATTAGCAATGTTAAAATTCACCCCACCAATCTGTTTTATGTTCTCATAATGTTATTGTTGAATTTAGAGGAACAGAAATAAAAAATAATAAAAAATAACAAAATATTACCAATAAAAGAGAGGTACTAGATCATTCAGAGTTTACTAAATCATGAATATAATCCATTTGATAATAAAAAAACAATGAAAATTCTTCTAATACATTATCTTAATCTTATAAAAGAATGAATAAATCAATATACCTAAGGAGTTGATTGAAATTCCACCAGAGGACTCAAACATATACCAATACTCGTAAGGAAACACCCAATAGTTACTTTACAAAAAGGGTGATAATTTAAATTGGTATTTAAACCATGAAATTTTTCACCAAAAATTCTGAAATTGATAAGGACACACTACCCTAACAAAATCATTCAAAGAAAACAAATTCTTTCCAATGTCACACCTAAAACCTCCCAAAACAGAGGGAATGAATGGAGAATACTGACTTGAATCACTATTCTTATGTTATATGGAGCTACAAAATTCTTAACACAATTCATCCCTTTAGTGAAAAAATCAATACTATAACCAAATTAACACACCTTCAATGAATCTAGATCAAACAATGATACTTCCCAATTGATTCTAGGGAGAAGAATCCATTTAATGGTTTATATTACCTAATGAATGATTATAACAACCAAATGTTTTTCAATGAAAATTACCTTCATAAAATTATTCAATCACATTAATGCACAACATAATGAACTACTAAGTGATAAGTGACCTTTAAACATAAGTTTTTCACTTTTGTGTTTGGAAATTTAAAAATCTGACATACATGGTTGTGTTCAAGATGATTTTTGGAGTCTGATAGAACAAACTTGTTTTTTAGGGTGAATAGTAACATAACCTTAAGAATATTAAAATTAATAGTAATATGACACTTATTAATATTAAATAATAAAACTATTTTATTTTCTTAAGTCAATATGAAAATGATATCATAATTAAATTTTCAATGAGAAATAAAACTTTGTGCACCTTTAAGATTGTTATTTTTCGAATAAACTATGAATTTATTTAAAAATTAAATTAATAATATTTAGAAAATTAATTTTAAAAAATGGACTTCATTTTTGAAATCTACACGTCGAATAATGGTTAGGGTACATTTTTTGTATTTTTCTAAAAAACTCGAATTTTTTATGAATAGTGAAATATGGTAAAATACTGAATATAAATCATAATAGTTAAATAAACTATTTATGACATCACAAGTGATTAAAGGACACTTGGTTCAAACTCACATGAAATTATTACTATTATTATTCACATGAAACAACATTATTGGTTTTCTTGAGGGAAATAATAAAATAATGAATTAAATATTCAAAATTTACCCCCCCCCCTCCACTATAAAAACCACC
This sequence comes from Viscum album, assembly GCA_963277665.1. Classification (NCBI taxonomy): domain Eukaryota; kingdom Viridiplantae; phylum Streptophyta; class Magnoliopsida; order Santalales; family Viscaceae; genus Viscum; species Viscum album. The sequence goes on along the minus strand of OY728120.1, from coordinate 1,057,040,708 downwards.
CTTCGCACCATCATTTACTCACACATCTCAGGATCCAAGACTTCTCTAAACTCTTCCAAAACATCCTCCCTATCCCCTTACCCACTTCCAAGAGCTTCTGGTCTCATCAAAAACCAATCTTAGGCACCTAAGGAGGTTCTCAATAGAAGTAATCAAGATGTAATTTCTCTCCCTCTTCTCCTTTAATTTCCTTTCATGTTCAAGTTAGTTTCTTGATATCATCCCACCTATCTTCACCCAAATGGTATTGTAACTCTATTATTATATATATAATGTAATTTTATGATGCTAATGGGATATTATATCATCCAACCACCCTTTCCCTCTTTCTTTTATTTTATTAAAGAGAAGGTTGTTCGTGAGGCATTAATTTATCACCTTCAAGAACGACATGTTTTCTTCTACCATTTCTACCTTCAGATCTGGTCATAAATCCATTTTTATGGTTGAAAAAGAATATGTTATATGTATTATCTCCTATTTAATGTTCTCTAAGTGATTTATGAACATATTACTAATGATAAATTAAAACTAGTTTGTTGTGATCGAAACACCACCCAAATTAACCCAATCAATCATCATTTAATTCTTATCTAATGATTCATCCACATGGATATAATATAATTCATAATAATATCATTAAAACTCCTGTAATGTAATTAATAACATGTAATATCTGTTTTGTATTATTACCCATGTTCTACACATACATCAATTTAAGATTACAGGTGAACCACTCAAGAAGACCATAAAAACAAACATTCTCGAATAATGTTTCTAAAGTCTATAACTCATTAAAAGGCACATAAAATAACATTATGAAACCAGAATGAACACTATTAATGTATAAAAGGTTCTTTAATTTCTAATTAATTAATATAATTTCATTATATAGGACATTAAAGAGAAGGAATCATTTGGATACAAGGTAAGGGGAAATCTTGAACTCAATTTTCTTCCTTCGGGTTCTCCCTCTTTCACTCCATTTTGATATGGTTACTCCTTAAAGATAATTTCTTCATAATTATATTAAATTTTATATAATATAAATGGTTTATAATTAAGTTAATGTCAATCCAAATGTTTTCCAATAGAACTCTTCTTTTAAGAACTCAACTTTTACCTCTCATTCATGGATGATGGTTCTTATATCTAGTATGTTGTTCCCTCTTTATTTTGGGAACCCAAAGCTTATAAATGTATTCTTATGAGATGAAACCCATTATTTTACATGGTTTAGTTATGTTCAAATTTGATATGAGTTCTATGTGGAAATCATGATAATGAAAATGTTATGATGTGACGGGTGTGCCCGGAATTATATAGCGCGATATGAATGTTTCAAAGTGATGGGTGTGCCTGGAATTATACAACACTAAAATGCATTGGGTAAAGTGATGAATCTCATGAGAAAATGTGAAATGATGTGTGAACAAGATGATAGCTTTTTTCACAGTTTTGTGTGGTAGTTAACCACTAAAACATGATGTTTTATTTTTATGCATTCCCACATTTCAAGTCTTTTATTTATGTTCCACTCATGTTCATGATTTCATTACCTATTTCATGATCATGCTCACCCCATGATATATTCTTCTTAACTATACTCTTACTGGGATTTTAGCTCACCATTTTCAATGTATATCCTCAGGTGGCTACATATACTAAGGAGAGTACAAGTGACAATAAGAATCTAGATAAGAAGAAATTGAATAAATGTTTATGCATGTTGTTGTAATTTCTATATATGGTCCTAGTTTTCCCAAGACACTAAACTATTGGATCCTCTATGTTTAATACTATTATGTTCTTTACCTTTAAGATGATGTAATATTAATGTAAGAAAAGGTCGGGATGATATAGATGGTATCAAAGGAATGGTTTAGTTAATTTGGGAATTAGGATTAGTGAACCCAAGAGAAAACCTCTAGCATGAGACTAAGTAAAAATTAGCACACGAGAATATTTACATAGGGATCCCATATGTTGTGTTTTTGGTATAAATTTTTTAAATGAATATTTTATTCATAACTTGTTTACTTATGTTTTGTTATAACCTTTTCTATTTTACAAAATTGTGGGAACCAAGAGAAATCAGGCCCACAACTCGTGTGAGGGACAATGCAACGATTTCCCGAACAACATCCCCAATGATTTGGGAGGTGGAGTCCAAAAATTTTTGGCGATGCTTACCCAATTATCACTGGTTATGAACAATAACCATAATAATGGGTAACTTCCCCCTTCACTAAAGAGGGAGAAACTGGCTATCGAATGTTTTATGCGACAACGACCACAGACGTTTAGTGGATCTTCCGATCCACTAGTTGCGGAATAGCAGGTTAACTCCATGGAGGAGATCTTTTCCGTTCTTCACAGTTCTGAGACGGATAAGGTGAACCTAGCTATTTATTGTATAGATGGAGAAGCTGATCAATAGTTGGATTTGATTAAGAACACCAATCCAAATGAGGAAATTGAAGATATGGAATGGTAAGACTTTAAGATAACGTTTCTTAATAATTATTTTCCACGAACTCTTCATAAGATGATGGAGAAGGAATTTATAGAGCTCAAGAAAAAAAAGGAGAATCTGTCACAACCTATTAAGTGAATTTCACAAGTCTTGCCGGTACGTTTCAAGTATTGTTATAAATAATGATAGAAAAATCGATAGATTCTTTAGTGGATTAAAACCACACCTTCGAATGGATCTTGCAATTCGAGACTTTGGGAGTTATGAAGAAGTTTTTCGATGTTCTCTCAAAGTAGAGATGGAGTTTGGGGAATGGTCTCATGGCTATGGTGATAATAAAATAAAGATGGAGTTTAAAACTGGTGGATCTAATGACAATGGTTGGAAAAAAAATCAACGTCCACCATGCCAAAAATGTGGGAAGTTACACCATGGGAACTGCATCAAAGGGATGGGGAAATGCTTCATGTGTGGGAAATAAGGACACTGTTCCCAAGAGTTTCGAAAAGACACGAAAATGAAGGATAATTTAGCCGATGAAAGGAGAAAACCACTAGTGATTAAATACTATAACTATAGGGACCTAGGGCACTATGAAAAGTAGTGCACTAAACCTTGAGTTCTTGAGGGTAATCAGCGTCAGCGACTACCAAAGCCAAAGGAACAAGGGAAGGATTTTTTCCATCACTACTGAAGAGGTGGAGCATGATAATGAATTCGTACAATGTACACTTCCTATTCACTCATGAATGGAAGAAGAACTATTTTATTTTGGTTCTATGCATTCCATTATATATTGCAAGTTTGCTAGAACTATAGAATCAAAGCCCCGAAACCTTGAAGTAGAGATATCTGTAAAATGACCAAGTGGTGCAATCATTGCAACCCAAGTGTTTGACTCTTCTCCTGTTGGCGTATGTGGGAAGAATATTCCCGCAAATATCATAATACTAACCTAGGTGGAATTAGATGCTATAATGGGAATGGATTGGCTCTCGTCATATAGAGCACATATCAACTTTAGAGAAAAGGAAATATCTTTTCATATTCCGAACCATCCCAGACTCTTCTACAAATGAAAGGAAGATCCTGAATCTCTTTTAAAAAATCCTTCAATGGTGTGGGTGTTGATTCTATATGGAGAATTATACCTCGCCCAAATGGTTAAGTCAAAGGAAAGTTCCAACCATGAGTAAATTCCCATCTTGAGGGAATACAATGATGTATTTCTCGAAGAGTTACCCAGAATTCCCTCAGATCATAAGGTAGTGTTCTCAATTGAACTCATACCTGGAGCTACTACTATCTCGAAGTGTCCCTATAGGATGGCTCCTATCTAATAAGAGGAGTCAAAGAAGTAGCTATAAGAGCATCTAGACAAAGGGTTCATACACCCTAGTGCATCACCCTGTGGTGGACCAGTTCTCTTTGTGAAGAAGAAGGATGGAACACTGCGGTTGTGTATCGATTATCCGGAACTCAAAAAGATCACAATAAAGAACAAGTATCATCTTCCAAGGATTGATGACTTGTTCGATCTGTTAAGAGGATCTCTCAAAGGTGGATCTTTATTCTATATATCATAAGGTAATGGTGAAGAAGGAATATATTCAGAAGACTTCCTTCCATACAAGTTATGGGCACTATGTGTTTTTGGTGAATCCCTTCGGACTTACTAATTCCCCTAAAATCTTTAGAGATTTGATGAATAGATTCTTTATACATTACCTCGAAAAATTTGTGGTAGTGTTTATCAATGATATTCTCATCTACTCTTAGAGCGAGGAGGAACATGAAGAACATATAATACTTGTGTTGGAGACATTGTGAAAGGAGAAGCTGCATTCCTTGTTAATCAAGTGTGACTTTTGGATGAAGCAAGTCACGTTCTTGGGACATGTGAACACAGGTGAGGGAATTTATATGGTTCCTTCAAAGACAAAGGGGATTGGGGAATGGCCCAAGCCCTCTAGTGTCACATAAATCCGTAGTTTTATTTGATTAGCTGGGTACTACAGACGTTTTGTGAGAAACTTCTCACGATTGTGAAGCCCGCTAACTAAGTTAACAAGGAAAGGGGTAAAGTATGTCCGGATGGAAGAATGTGAGGGAAGCTTCAAGGAGATAAAGAGAAGGCTGATCACTGCACTTGTACTAACACTACCGAAAAGTGGAGAATGTTTTGTGATATACAGTGAGGCTTAAATGAAAGTCTTGGGTTGTGTACTCATGAAAAATGATAATGTGATAGCATATGCCTCACAACAGTTGAAGATCCATGAGTAGAACTACCCGACGCATGATCTAGAGCCTGCAGCTGTGATTTTTGCCTTCAAAATCAGGCGGCACTACCTTTATGGTGAGAATTGTGACATATAAACCGACCACAAGAGCCTAAAGTATATATTAACACAAAATGATCTCAACATGCGTTAAAGGAGATGGTTAGAGATAATCAAGGATTACGATTGCTATATTCATTATCATCCTGGAAAGGTGAACAAGGTAGCTGATTCTCTAAGAAGAAAAGAACATGCTACTCTATCCATGATGTGGATTGAGAAAGACCCTATCTTCATGGATATGAAAAGAATGGATTTGGAAATCGTAAGGGAAGAGATAAATCCTACCTTGCCAAAATGATTGTGCAACCATCCATCCAGGAGAAGATTAAGGAAGCACAAAGGGATGATGTGGAGATACAAAAGAAGGTGAATGCAGTAAAAGAAGGGAAGCTGCAAGAGTTCCATATCGATTATGATGGTGTGATTCGGTTTGGAATGCAACTTTGTGTGCCTTCATCACCCGGAATAAAGAAGGAGCTATTGGACAATGCACATAGCTCAATTTTCTCAATCCATTTTTGGAGTACCAAGATGTACCATGATCTCTGGGAACACTTCTGGTGGGACAATATGAAGAAAGAGATTGAGAAATATATATCAAGATTCTTGGTTTGTTAGCAAGATAAGGAAGAGAGAGAAAAGTCCAAAGTTATGATGCAACCATTTCCTATACCCATGTGGAAATGGGAAAATGTTACTATGGAATTTGTCACGGGTCTCCCGATGACGTCAAAGGAAAATAATGCGATATGTGCTGTGGTTGACCAATTCACCAAGACATCCCATTTTATCGCTATTCGGGAAGATCTCTCACTTGAACAATATGCAAAGATATATGTGATGGAAGTGGTGAGGCCGCATGGTGTTCCACTCTCAATTGTCTCTGAACATGATACGAGGAGATCATCTAAATTCTGGAGGATCCTTCAACATGCTCTAAGTACTGAATAAAAATTCAGCACAGCCTATCATCCACAAAATGATGGCCATTCTGAAAGGACTATTTAGACGCTTGAATGTATGCATAGAGCCTGCTCTCTAGAATTAAATGGTGGATGGGATCAGCATCTCCCATTGGTTGAGTTCTCATAAAACAATATCTTCCACTTGTGTATTCAGATGGCTCTATATGAAGATCTTTATGGAAACCGATGTTGAACTCCAACCTGTTGGGATGAAGTTGGAGAAATAAAGATACTTGGACCTGATCTTTTTCAAAAGATGAATGAGAAGGTTCAAGTCATCCAGAAACACATCAAAGCTACTCAAAGTCGGCAAAAAAGCTATGCTAACAACCGTCGAAGGGACTTGGAGTTTGACGTTGGAGATAAAGTCTTCCTTCAAATATCTCCATGGAAGAGAGTCATGTGATTTGGGAAGAAAGGGAAGCTAAGCCCAAGGTACATTGTCCCGTTTGAAATCCTTCACCACATAGGTGGTGTAGCCTATCAACTAGCACTTTCACCGAATATGGCTCCATTTCATGATGTTTTTCACGTATCACTCCTGAGGAAGTACATACCTGATCCCTCACAAGTACTAAACTCAGAGGTGGTGGAGCTGGAATATGATCTCTCATATGAGAAGCAGCCAGTAAATATTCTGGATCTAAGTGATAAGGTTCAACGCAACAAGAAAACCCACCTTTTCAAAGTGTTGTGGAGGAACCATAAGTTTGAGGAAGCAACTTGGGAACTAGAAGTGGCGATGAAGGAGAAGTACCCTTACCTGTTTATATAAAATGATGTTTTGAGGACGAAATTTCTTAAGGGGGGAACATGTAATGAACCAAAGTTTTTCAAAGAACATTCCCTTCATTAAATTATGTCATCACATGAATGCACAACATAATGAACTACTAAGTGATAAGTGACCTTTAAACATAAGTTTTTCACTTCTGTGTTTGGAATTTTAAAAATCTGACATACACGGTTGTGTTCAAGATGATTTTTAGATTCTGATAGAACAAACTTGTATTTTGGGTGAATAGTAACATACCATTATGAATAGTAAAAGGAATAGTAATATGACCCTTATGAATATTAAATAATAATATTATTTTATTTTCTTAAGGCAATAAGAAAATGAGATCTTAATTAATTTTTCAATGAGAAATAAAACAAAGTGCACCTTTAAGATTGCTATTTTTTAATTAACTATGAATTTATTTAAAAATTAAATTAATAATATTTAGAAAGTTAATTTTAAAAAATGGACTTAATTTATGAATTCTACACGTCGAAAAAAATTTAGGGAAAATTTTTGGTATTTTTCAGAAAAACTCAAATTTTTGATGAATAGTAAAATACGATAAAATACAGTATATACAATTTAACAGTTAAATACACTATTCATGACATCACAAGTGATTTAAGGCCACTTGGTTCGAACTCAAAAGAACTTATTACTATTAGGGGTCTCATGAAACAATACGATTGGTTGTCTTGAGGTAAATAATACAACAATGAATTAAATATGAAAAATTTACCCCTCCCCTCCACTATAAATACTACCCTTCACACCCTCATTCCTTCACACCTATCAAGCTCCAAGACATCACTATAATCTACCTAAAAAACCTCCCTAGCCCCTCCCCCACTTCCAAGAGCTTATGGTCTCATAAAAATACCAAACTTAGGCCCTTAAGGAGGTTCTTAATAGAAGGAATCAAGAGGTAATTTCTCTCCCTATTCTCCTTTAATTTCCTTTCATGTTCAAGTTCATTTCTTGACCTCTCCCCACCTATATTCACCCAAATGGTATTTGAACAAAATTATTATACATATAGAGGATTTTTATTATTCTAATGGGAAATTATACCATCCAACCTCCCTTTCCCCCTTTCTTTTATTTTATTAAAGAGAAGGTTGTTAGTGAGGTGTTAATTTATCATCTTCAAGAATGAAATGTTTTCTTCTTCCATTTCTACCTTTAGATCTGGTAATAAAACTATTTTTATGGTTGAAACAGAATATTTTATATCTATTATGTCCTATCTAAATTTATAGAACCGACTTATAAACATATTACTAAGTGATAAATTAAAACAAGTTTGTTGTGATCGAAAAACCGCCCAAATTAACCTATACAACCATCATTTAATTATTATCTAATGATTCATCCACTTGGATCTAATATAATTCATTAAAATATCATTAAAACTCCAGTAATATCATTAATAACATGTAATATCAGTTCTGTATGATTACCCATGTTCTACCTAAACATCAATTTAAGAATACAAGTGAACCACCGAAGAAAACCATAAAAACAAACATTCCCGAATAATGTTTCTAAACTCTATAACTCTTTCAAAGGCACATACAATCAAATAATGAAATAATAATGAACCCTATCAATGTATAAAAGGTTCTAGAATTTCTAATTAATCAATATAATGTCATTATACAGGACATTAAAGAGAAGGAAGCATTCAGATACAAGGTAAGGGGAAATCTCAAACTCGATTTTCTTCCTTCGGGTTCACCCTCTTTCACTCCATTTGGATATGGTTACTCTTTAAAGATAATTTATTCATAATTATCTTAAATATTATGGGATTTACATGTTTTATAATGAATTTAATGTCAAACCACGTGTTTTCCAAATAAAATATTCTATTAAGAACTCAACTTTTACCTCTCATTCATGGTTGATTGTTCTTGTATCAAGTATGTTGTTCCCTCTTTCTTTTGGAAACCCAAAGATTATTAATGTATTCTTATGAGATGAAACCCATTCCTTTACATGGGTTAGTTATGTTCACTTTTTATATGTGTTCTATGTGGAAATCATGATAGTGATAATGTTATGATGTGACGGGTGTGCCCAGAATTATATAGCGCAATATGAATGTGTCAAAGTGATGGATGCGCCCAGAATTATACACCGCTCCAATGAATTGGGTAAAGTGATTAATCTCATGAGTAAATGTGTAATGATGTGTGAAAAAGAATCTATCTTGGTTCAAAAGTATTTGTGGTAGTTAACCACTAAAACATGATGATTCATTTTTATGCACTGCCACATTTCAATTCTTTTATTTATGTTCCTCTCATGTTCATGATTTTTTTACCTATGACATGATTATGCTCACCCCATGATATATTATCCTTATCTTACCTATTACTGGGCTTTTAGATCACCCCTTTTAGTGTATATTTTCAGGTTGCTACGTATACTAAGGAGAGGAAAAGTGACAATAAGAAGGCAGAGAAGAAGAAATTAAATAAATGTTAATGCATGTTGTTGTAATTTCTATTTATGTTCCTAGTTTTCCCAAGAAACTAAACCATTGGATCTTATTAATGTAATACTATTATGTTTTTTATATTTAAAATGATGTAATAGTAATGTAGGAAAAGGTCAGGATGCTATAATGATTAATTTTCAGCTCAGGAGAGTTATATAAGGTGAGAAAGGGATTAGAATCAACGTCTACATCTTGATTTTTGTCCAATACAATGTTCAAATTGGTCATAATTAGATTACAAGAAAGATCACACCAGAAGGTACATCCAAACAATAACATCCCATATTCCATTTAACCCTTTCTAGGAGAAATAGTCTAAATAATATATCAAAAAACTCAATTAGACCATGTAACAAATTAAACCACACAATCCAATTACAAACCAAAAAGATAAAATTAAAAACCCAATCTCCATAAAAATAAAATACACACATAACATAGGAAAAATACACATTTCAAAAACATTTTTCAATTAATAAATCATATTTTATTCAACTCACACCATGTTTAAGTGAAGAATATTACACATTGTTAAAAGTAAATCTATGTTATTTACCCATTTAAAACTCATTTACCACATTACATTTCAAAATATTTTTATAAAATATTTGATACCACATATAAAAAACCTTTATAGCATCACACTAAATATTATTTCATAAAACCCAATAATAAATTTTAATTTCACATCATCCTAAAAATAAAAAGAACTAAATTTAATAACTCTTAAATGAATAATAAAGAAATTTTCCATTACTAAGTTTTCCAAAGATGTAAAATAATAAATTTAATAGGGATAGATAATTATTCATGGTTAGGCCACATGGTTTTGAAAACCACACACCAACCATGAGATATTATTTGTAATGATTTCCGACCCCATGCACATAATCTCAACTTGGTCTTCCAAACAATGCAAGCTAACTATGTATCTTTGGTTATTCCTATAATTTCACAAAAAAAACTAGTAAAACAAAAAAAATAAACCACATAAAATCTATATAGATGGAAATAAGATCAATTTAAATAAACATATACCAAAAAAATAAAAAAATAAAACTCAATTTCTAGATTAGGATCCCGACTACCCATGGAAAGACAAGTTTCATAAAAATGGTGGTGATCAGTTACTCACTCATGCGATAACACTTATTTTTTTAAAGTAATATCTCAATATAATAGACATACCAAAATAATAAAGGTTTTACATACCATTTTTTCTGATATATCCAATGATAACCTAACATGTCACCAAAGTTAACCCAGAATATGATTCGAGGTGTGTTCTCAATCACCCTTGTATTATATTTAGTGATAAAAGAACAAAAACATATGTGGTGGGATCAATTTCACCATCCAAATATAATTTATCAAAACAGAGACTTTATATTTAAAATAATTTAGGACCCATCCATATTTTGGACTTATATGAAAATCCAATAATAAAACTCAAGAATAAATGGAAAACCCAAAATTTATAACCAATATAAATGACCAAAACTCATATCAAATATCAAACATAAAAAGTGATTAAAAACTAGTATCTATATAAAAGTGACTTAAAATATACAAAGGGTGCAAAGTGGTTTATATATAAACCCCACAAGATAAATCACCAACCATGAACCAAAATGATCATCACTTTGTTTCCCAAGCCCTCCTCTGCATCCCAATATATATCACAACTGATAAAACAACAGATGCTATCCATATTAGATAATAAACCATGAATTTATAGAGGATATAATAACTATGTACACATAGAGGAGTGGATATATGGTTTGAGCTCTACATTCCCACCAGGATTCCACTATTAAAAGATTCTATGAAATTTATTTTATAAGACATTCTCTAAATTTTATTTTAAAATTAAATTTCAGGATAATACTCTTTTTAAATTTTAGAAAATAAAACCACCCCAATACCATTAATTTGTTTTTTTATAAAATGAAACCACACATTGAAAACAGGAAAATTAGTTAATGTGAAATTCATTTGAAAAACTTTTTAACTATAAGAATATAAGAAATACCTTTATTCCACTGATGAATAATAATTGTGTTAAAAAACATATCATTTTTTCTATTAATTAAAAATATACATTGATTTAAACCAATAAAACAAAAAAATGAAACTCAATAAATGAATTACGAATGTGTATTAAATGAAAAAAGTGAGAAAAATTAAAAACTACACAACTTGAAGATAAATTCAATTTTGAAAATGAATATACGAAATGACCATGAAATGTATAAGGTTAGTGATGTTTTGATAAAAACCGTAAAAAATGAAATGAAATAGGTATTATAAAGTGATAATATAAAAAAAATAATTTATTGATGGTATTTCTAAAATAATGAATAAGAAAATAAAATTCAAGTAGAACAAATTATGGTTTATAAAAATTAAAACATGAAAGAATTACCACACAAATAAATATCATAGTAAAGCATTATAGAGAGACCATATGGTAGATAAGGTTAAGGGAACCCTAGGAACCTAGTAATATCAGTGGTCGAACTATCCATAACCATTATCATGTAGGATTATCTAGGTAGAACCCTGCCTAGGTCTTATCTGTAACCACATCCATATAATGATGTTACTAGTAAGTGTTGTGACCTAACCAATGGGCTAAGAGGGTGTCCCATGCCTAGATGTAACTTTATTATACAACACACCTAAGAACCCAGGGTTCCCATGAATCAATCTAAATATGGTGGGAAAATAATTTAACATATTTTATTCACATATCATAGACATGGAATACAAAAACTCATTATAAACCCAAATCTTTATGTCACCTCCAAATATCCTTCAATAAACATGTAACACCCCGATATTTTATGACAAATATTCTTTTTAATTTTATTGATGTCTTGTGTTGTACGCTACACCAAAAGGATCTTGCACTACATGCATCCCTGACTTGGCTTGCATTAAATGCAATCACGACCTTCCATGATAGCGTGGGTTGTACGCAATACCGAGTTTTACTAAACAATGATATGTTATATAAACTAGCCGTTATAAATAGTAATACCTACTTTTTAAAATTTTGTAAATTTTATATTTTGAAATGGACTTCATTTTTGGATTCATAATATCGAAATTATCCTAGGGTGAAGTTTTGGTATTTTTCTGAAAACATTCAAATTTTGATGAATAGTGAAAACACTAGGTTACTATTTAAAACCCGAATTTTTATTTAAATAATTATTTATTTTATTTAAATTTATTTTAGGTCAAAATTGATACATAATACCTATTTATATTCAATGAAATTCATTAGAGTCCTTTTATAATAATTTTAGATATATAAAAATTTTATTGAACTTTTCACCTTCTTTTACCCACCTACTAGGAAAATTTGAAAATTCACATAAAACATAATTTTAACACTTCTGTGAGTGGAATTTTGAAAATCCGAGAGACATGGTTAATATCAAGGACTAAAATGTTGTTCAATGAGATGAAAATAATTTTTGGAGAATAGTAACTTTTTACTTTTTTTACCATGGTTACAAGTAAATAGGGTAATTAAGGGTAAAAATAATATTATTATTACCCTAAAACATGTGATAATTCTATTGGATAAGTTTAATTCGACCAAAAACAACCATAGGAATAAAATATGAACATTTATTCCCACTTGGATTAGATTAAGACATTTAATATTATTTTATTTAAAGAATAGTTAAAATAGTTAAAATCAAAGTTTAATAAATAAATCATTTTTAATAAGGGTTTATACAGAAGTTAAATTCGACTATAAATATTCATTATAAATCTCAGAATATTTTCTACATAATGGTATTTTATTTATAATTTTTAGACATTAAATAATTTAATTTATTTATGACACAATAATGATGCAGTAATTATCTTATTAATGAAATATTGACATAATTGATGTTATAAATACCCAAATAAATGTAATTTGAGACTTTTTATTAATTCCAATAATTTTTTAGGTTATTATGACATGTCAGTATGTATTTAATTAACTTTTTTTGAACTAATCATTTTCTTATGATTTTCACAAAAATTAATTACCAAATAGTTTCAAAATTGACATAAAATAGTTTTTAAAACAAATATTATAATATTAATTGTTATTTTTTCCTAAAAATATAAGGTTCGGAAAAATGACTTAGATAAGGTTATATATATTAATAATGAACCACTTGGGGCTCTTTTGGATTTTTATAGTAAGATTATTAACTATATAGTGTAAGAAAACAAGAAGACACGGTAAAAGTAAAATTATTTAACTTAATGTTAAATCTAAATGATAAGCTTAAAATAGTAACCAAAACTTGTCACAATTCTATTGGATAAGGGTATTTTGACCCAAACCCACATTAGATTCTAAATAAATCAATTTGGAGCTATTAAAAATCGAATATGACTTTATAATAAAAAATATTTTTAGTTTTTCCAAAGGTGCCCCTCTCCTCCCTTATAAAAGAGAACCTCCTCCCTCTCTTACTCACACCATTTTGAGCCTTGAAGCTCGGCCAAACTCTACCCATTTCACTTCCCCACTTTTCTAGAAACCTTATCGAGGTAGTGGTATTTTCAAAAGACCAACCCTAGTGCCCTAAGGAGAAGTTTAAAGGAGGTGCGCCGAAGAAGAGGTAATCTCTTCTACCGATTATTTCAAGCCTATTTCTTGATCAACTTCTTCTTATTTAGTTGTTTCATTATAAAGTAATAAAATCAGTATCAATAATATACTGATATATTATTATAAATTGGAAACAATCCCATTTCACCTTCTATCCATCCTACGGAAAATGAAATCACCGTGCGTGCATATGTACAGAATACCGTCTCCACGTCGTGGTGTAATCTGTTTTTCCAACACCACCTTACTTGGATGTGTATAATGGTGTAAAAAATAACTATAAATAGTTATTAAAACATCATACTGACTCTGATATATTGTATCATCCACTCCAACTCAATTCAATAATTACGGGAACGATATCATCGCTCGTGCGTACGTACGGACTACCGTCTCCACGACGCGACGAGATTCATTCTCAATGATTAACCATTCATGAAATATTATAAAGTATATATAATATGTAATCATGAAGTATATGAAATAACAATGATACTGGATTTATGTATATATATATGTGTATATCATCAAATTAATTCCATTCAATTCAATGAGGAAACGAAAACAACGTTCATGCGTACGTACGGCCTACCGTCTCCATAAACGGTTTCTTTTCATTTATTGATCTATTATATATATTTATATTCTGACTATATATTATATATAAATAATGTTTTATATTCTGGAATTAATCAATCATGATCTAAGTAATCATATGAATAATTACAAGTCAAAACACGAATGACAGATGAAACGATTTTACCCAAAACGCTCTTTAACATGGAATTTATAAATGAACGGGAAATATAAAGTCATAAGTGAACCATATATGATATCATAACAATTAATATGATTCTGTAATATGTCAATAACATTATTTAAATCATTTTATAGGGGGTTCGGAGACGTATGAAGCATATCGTACCTAAGGTTTGGGATAATTTTGCAAATCTCATTTTTATCCGAGATTGCTTATTCGTAAGTATTCACTGGGGTTATTTCTATCATCCATTTCCATGTTTTATAAAAGTGTTTTCATGTATTTTTAAAGTCCTTTTTACCCATTTTTTACTTTTACTACATGGTAAGTAAGGAATCATTGATTTTTTTACGTTAAGAGGTACTTTTTTTACTTTTCCAGCAAAAGTATGAGAAGATTTTTTTTAAACTTATACAGCATGAACGGATTTTGACGATTTCATAACACCTTATTTTCATGAATCTTCCTCTACAAGATTTCATGATTATTTTCAACCAAATAATTTTATTTTAAAATTGAATGACAATTTCAGAAAATAATATTTATTTTTCGGAAGAAAGGATATTTTCCTCAATAATTCATTTCAAGTGTTTTATCAAAACTATTTTCCATCTAAGATGACATTATTTCATATGTGTATGTTTCAAGTGTAATATCTCTATTATTTACATGGTATGATTATTCTTATGATTAAATGATATCCATTTGTTTTATATGGATTATGGTATGATGGAACAATGTTTAAGAATCCGAATTTATTACATGGGTTATGCTATGATGTATGATTTATGATTTTGTGGAAAAAGTAAGAATGATTTCATTATGAGATGGGTGGGACCTATATCTCCCTCCAATGAATTGGGTAATGATTTATATCTCATGAGATACACATGGATAGAATGGTAAGTTAATCCAGTTCAGTGTTACAGGGCTGAAACAAGGAGTGAACTCGATTCAGAAAGGGACTTTGTCATCTAAGATAGTCTTGGCATCAATGCCTTGGATACTATGGAAATCATGACATGTGATTAATGGTTTATACAATTACATGTTTTATTCCCATGAAAATTTATCATGATTAATGTTCCTTCATGATCTATGCCTTACGTACTGCAATGTTTTATGTCATTGGTCAAGATTTTTATGTTTAGATTTTATGATAATGTTTTTTTACATTAAAATGTCTAAGGATTGTTTTATGTTCTATATGCTTACCCTTACTATGAATTTGAGCTCACCCTTTAAATGTTTTCTTTTCCACAGGATTTAAAGAAAGGATTTAGGTATGAAAACAAAATAGGAAGATCATTAATGGAGATGTTGATGCTCTTTCACCACGATTTGAAGATTTTATTCCGAGTTTCCAAAGATACTAAACTATTACTATCCTTGTGTGCTTGTTTTTGTTATGTATTAAGTATTCCTCAAAAGTAATGTAATGTCCATGTATGTCAAGATTTGGGTCTCTAAAGTTGGTATCAGAGGCAAAGGAGGTAGGAATGTATCCAATCCTTGGGAACTCTCACATGTGAGTGTTGGATGAAGCATGGCTCTCCGCCCAAGGGCTTAATGTGGAAATGGCTGCCATAGGGGATGGTGGTGTGTCCTGCCTAGGGGGTGTAGCCGCCCATGGAGTGCCCTGATAGGTATCAATTATAGTCCACTGGAAGTAATTCAAGACCGTTAAAGTTGGTATAAGAGGAAAGGTTTAGTTAACCTTTGGAAACTAGGATGCGAAAACGTTAGTGAGATCCCTAGAGATATTTCTAAGGTATGTCTAGGGATGTCCCTAAGGATAAGTATATGTATAGGATATAGTCCTAGAACTACGGTAATGATATTAGAATTTAACCTAAGATGTTAGATATTGAGGGTAAACCGCCTTTACTATGTTGTTTTCCCTAGCATGATTTTTTCCTCTCACGCTATTCTTTTTGGATTTTATAAAATGGCTGGAAACAAGAAGATTAACGATAAAGGAGGATATGATGGACAATGGAATGATATTCTTCATGAGAAACCAAATGAAACCGGATTTGGAAGTCCAAACATCATTATTATTCCTAATCAGCAATCTCATAATATGATCAATAATCTCAACTTTGGTAAGTTTCCCGACTTAGAGAATAAGAGAAAGATGCAGATTCATGATAATAATAAAGGAAAGAAAGTTCAATTTCCCTCATTTAAATCATGTGGGAAGAGGCATCAGGGAGATTGTTTCAAAGGAATTGGAAGATGCTTTGGCTGTGGAAAAGAAGGACACAAAGCCAGTAAGTGAAAAGGAAAAGGTTCAGTTAACACCATGGACAAGGATAATGGTATTGCTACGACATCAACAATGATTAGATTTTTTAAATGTGGAATGTATGGGTATTATGCAAACCAATTCCCTAAGGGAAAATCTCATGAAGAGAATCACCATGGTCTTATGAGTAGTATTTATGTGGATGATGATGAAGAGACTACAAATGAAATATGAGATAAAAGAAATGATGAAGCCTAGTCAGTTGTTTAAGAAGTTAGTGGAATGATTTAATGTTTATAAAGAATAATGTATGGTACTATGGAATAAAGAATCATATAAGGATTGTTACAATATAGTTTTTCCTAAAGTATTTGGAAGTATATGTTGAACGGTACCGGTAACAATGGAAGGTAATTCAGATATTTTTGGAAATTAGATGATATGCGCATAATGAAGGGATAAGAAGATAATGATGTGTTTGATTGTATTCATGAGCTCATGACTAATATAAGGACTAAGTGGTATTATTCTTTGATTATATAGATTTTTGGGATTTTGGTATAATGAAAGAGTTACCTTTTAACAGTATTCATGTTTTCACTAAGGTTCTATTGTAATTTATGTTTCAAGAGAATATATGACTAAGGTATTCATGTGTTTGGAATGCAACCAACAAGATATATCTTATTATATATGTGAGATAATTTCTTGTATTCACATTCTTGGTAGATAACCTTTATTGTAATTGTTTTCTTTATACTATGAGCTTGGAACGAAGTATTTTAGATAAGCCTAATGATTGAAATGGATTATGTTGGACATATGTTAGTATTGTTTAAGGATAGAACATTTTTTGATATTATTGATGGGATGTTATAGTAATGTAGTTTTAGAAAAAAGACAACCTGTAGGATGGGCGACAACCCATCGCGTTGGACAAGACTGTGGGAATCGAACCCACAACCGAAGTGCGACTAGCCTTTATTGCCTACCACTGGCCTATATGAAGTCCCTGGTAAGTATAAACTAGTTTTATTTTATTAAGCGGTATGATATAACCATATATGATTAATCTAACCATAAGATGGACTTATAACTTTTTCTAACCTTTTGTTTAAAACAGATGGAATGACCCATCATTCTATCACATGATATGCTAACACAACACGAATAAAAAATTCAACTTCATTTCATTAAGGCATGAAGTTGAAATTGTTCAATTCATGAACAATAGTGATATTGTACCAAAATCATGTAAGTATTTATTTTAATTCATCCAATTTAGGGAAATAATCTTGAAAACCAAAAATGTTGTCCTAGTGCCCTTATATCGGATGAATCAGATGGCACCTTAGATCATCAAAAATCTATTGCTTTGTGGTTGTTGGATTTTTTATAGCCAAGTTATCTACCACTCTCTATTAGAACATTATGGTTAGATTTCTCTTACATATCCATATTTTCACCAAGCCAAGTTCTCTACCACTCTCTATCAGAACATGATGGTTAGATTTCACTTACATATCCATATTTTCACCTATTTGAAAACCCTATGATTAGTTAATTTGGGTAATCGTTACGTTTCATACATTATTTTTTAATGATTTGTTTTGGTATTCCTTTTTACTATGTGGGTTTCTATAAAAGAAACTTTCAAATAGTAAACCATTTATAACCCTGACGAATTTCGAGGGTGAAATTCATTTTAACGGGGGTAGAATGTAACACCATGATATTTTATGAAAAAAATATTCTTTTTAATTTTATTGATGTCTTGTGTTGTACGCTACACCAAAAGAGGCTTTCACTACATGCATCCCTGACTTGGCTTGAATTACACGCAATCGCGACCTTCCATGATAGCGTGTCTTGTATACAATACCGAGTTTCACAAAACAACGATATATTATATAAATTAGCTGTTATAAATGGTAATACCCACTTTTTACAATTTTTCAAATTATACCTTTTGAAATGGACATCGTTTTTGGATTTGGAATATCAAAATTAGCCATGGGTGAATTTTTGGTATTTTTCTGAAAACTTTCAATTTTTTATGAATAGTGAAAACAATGGGTTACTATTTAAAAAACAACATTTTATTTAAATAATTATTTATTTTATTTAAATTTATTTTAGGTCAAAATTGATACATAATACCTATTTATGTTCAATAAAATTCATTGGACTCATTTTATAATAATTTTATATATATAAAAATTTTATTGAACTTTTCACCTTCTTTTACCCACCTCCTAGGAGAATTTGTAAATTCACATAGAACATAATTTTACCGCTTCTGTGAGTGGAATTTCGAAAATCCGAGATACATGGTTAATATCAAGGACTAAAATGTGGTTCAATGAGATGAAAATATTTTTTTGGTGAATAGTAACTTTTCACTTTTTTTATCATGGTAAAAAGTAAATAGGGTAATTAAGGGTAATAATATTATTATTATTATCCTAACACATGTCATAATTGTATTGGATAAGTTTAATTCGACCAAAAACATCCTTAGGAATACAATATGACCATTTAGGCCCACTTGGATTAGATTAGGACATTTAATATTATTTTATTTAAAGAATAGTTAAAATTGTTAAAATCAATGTTTAATAACTAAAACATTTTTAATTTAGGGGTATACAAAAGATAAATTCAACTCTAAATATTCATTAGAAAGATAAACTATTTCCTGAATATTGGTATTTTATTTATAATTTTTAGACGTTAAATAATTTAATTTATTTATGACACAATAATGATGCAATAATTATCTTATTAATGAACTATTGACATAATTGATGTTATAAATACCCAAATAAATTTAATTTGAGACTCTTAATGAATTAAACGAATTTTATAGGTTAATATGAAATGTTATTAATTATTTAATTAAATGTTTTCGAAATAATCATTCTTTTATGATTTTCAAAAAAATTAATTACCAAATAGTGTCAAAATTGACATAAAATAGGTTTTAAAACAAATATTATATTATTAATTGTTATTTTATTCCTAAAAATCTAAGGTTCGGTAAAATGACTTAGATAAGGTTATATATATTAATAATGAACCACTTGGGGTTCTTTTGGATTTTTATAGTAAGTTTATTTACCTTATAGTGTAATAAAACAAGAAGACACGGTAAAAGTAAAATTATTTAACTTAATGTTAAATATAAATGATAAGGTTAAAATAGTAACCATAACTTGTCCAAATTCTATTGGATGAGATTATTTTGACCGAAACCCCTCTTATCTTATAAATAAATCAATTTGGAGCTATTAGAAATCGAATATGACTTTATAATAAAATATTATTTTTAGTTTTTTCAAAGGTGCCCCTCTCCTCCCTTATAAAAGGGCACCTCCTCCCTCTCTTCCTCACACCATTTTGAGCCTTTAAGATAGGATAACCTCTTCCAATTTCACTTCCCCAATTCCCTAGAAACTTTATAGAGGTACCGGTCTTCTTAAAATAAAAATCCTAGTGCCCTAAGAAGAAGTTTAAAGGAGGTGCGTCGAACAAGAGGTAATCTCTTCTACCGATTATTTCATGCTTATTTCTTCTTCAACTTCTTCTTCTTTAGTTTTTTCATTATAAAGAAATAACATCAGTATCACTAATATATTAATATGTTATTATAAATATTAAACAACCCCATTTCACCTTCTATCCATCCTACAGAAAACAAAATCACCGCGCGTGCGTTCGTACGAAATACCGCCTCCATGTCGTGGTGTAATCTTTTTTTCCAACACCACCTTACTTGGATGGGTATAATGGTGTAAATAATAACAATACATAGTTATTATAACATCATACTGATTCTGATATATTTTATCATCCACTCCAATTCAATTCAAAAATTTTGGGAATGATATCATCGCTCGTGCGTACGTACGGACTACCGTCTCCATGACGCGATGATATTAATTCTCAATGATTAACCATTCATGAAGGATTAAAAAGATTATATAATATGTAATCATGAAATATATGACAATAATGATACTAGATTTATGTATATATATATTTATGTGATCCAATTAATTCCATTCAATTCAATGAGGAAACGAAAACAACGTCTATGCGTATATACAGCCTACCGTCTCCATGAACGGTGTATTTCTTTCCATTGATCGATCTATTATATATATTTATATACTGAATATATATTATATATAATTCATGTTTTATATTCTAGAATTAATATATCATGCACTTAGTAATCATATGAATAATTACAAGTCAAAACATGGATGACAAATGAAACGATCTTACCCAAAATGCTCTTTAACATGGAATTTACAAAAGAACGGGTAATATAAAGTCATAAGTGAACCATATATGATATCATAACAATGAATATGATTCTATAATAAGTAAATAACATTATTTAAATCATTATACAGGGGTTTTAGATATGTACAAAGCATATCGGACCTAAGGTAAGGGATGATTTTTCAAATCTCATTTTTATCTGAGATTTCTTATTCATAAGTATTCACTGGGGTTATT
Source organism: Viscum album (assembly GCA_963277665.1). Lineage (NCBI taxonomy): Eukaryota > Viridiplantae > Streptophyta > Magnoliopsida > Santalales > Viscaceae > Viscum > Viscum album. The sequence continues at coordinate 1,057,019,470 of OY728120.1, read as the reverse complement.
TCTATCATCCATGTCCATGTTTTATAAAAGTGTTTTCATGTATTTTTAAAGTCCTTTTACACATTTTTGACTTTTACTACATGGTATGTAAGGAATCATTGTTTTGTTTACGGTAAGAGGTACTTTCTTTGACTTTTCCGGCAAAAGTACGAGAAGAATGTTTTTTTAACTTATACGGCTTGAATGGATTTTGACAATTTCATAACGTATTATTGTCATGAAGCTTCCTCTACAAGATTTCATGATTATTTTCAAAAAAATCATTTTAATTTAAAATTTAATGACAATTTCAGAAAATAAAAATTATTTTGTGGAAGAAATGGTATTTTCCTCAAGAATTCATTTCAAGTGTTTTATCAAAACTATTTTCCATCTAAGATGACATTATTTAATATGTGTAGGTTTCAAGTGTAATGTCTCTATTATTTACATGGTATGATTCTTATTATGATGAAATGATAACCATTTGTTTTATATGGATTATGTTATGATGGGATGATGTTTAAGAATCCCAATTTATTACATGGGTTATGCTATGATGTATGATTTATGATTTTGTGGAACAAGTAACAATGATTTCATTATGAGATGGGTGGGACCTATATCTCCCTCCAATGCATTGGGTAAAGAATTATATCTCATGAGATAGACATGGCTGGAATGGTAAGTTAATCCAGCTCAGTGTTACAGGACTGAAACGAGGAGTGAACTCGATTCAGAAAGGTACTTTGTCCACTAATATTGTCTTGGCAGAAATTCCTTGGTTACTATGGTAATCATGAAATGTGCTTAATGGTTTCCATAATTACATGTTTTATTCCCATGCTAATTTTTCATGATTAATGTCTCTTTATGATCTATGCCTTACGTACTACCATGTTTTATGTCATTGCTCAAGATTTTGATGTTTAGATTTTATGCCCATGTTTTTTTACATTCAAATATCTAAGGATTGTTTTCTGTTCTCTATGCTTACCCTTACTGAGCATTTGATCTCAACCTTTATATTTTTTCTTTTTCCCAGGATTTAAAGAATGTTTTTAGGTAAAAATACAAATGGGGACGATCATTAATGGAGATGTTGAAGATCTTTCACCACGATTAGAATATTATATTCCATGTTTCCAAAGATACTAAACTATTATGATCCTTGTGTGTCTATTTTTTGTTATGTATTAATTATTTCGCAAAAGTAATGTAATGTCCATGTACGTCAAGATTTGGGTCACTATAAAACAACCACTAAACCAATCAAATAAGAACAAAACTACAACCAACATCATCTCAAAATATACATAAATCCATGTATGGATTAATGGAAGGGGATCAATCTAAGGGTTTGATATGTGTTTTGAAATCCTTTATTAGAAGTTGAAAAATTGAATTCATTTTTAATCAAAAAAAATATTATTAGAAAACCATATTCAAATGAAACATTGAAGCCAATGTTTTATTAAAACTATAATTAACCCATTATGGAGCACATAAACGAAATTAATATTCCTAGTTTTTAATAGATTATAAAAATTATTTAAAATAGATACATAATAAAAACATTATCAACACTTACAAGTAAAATGAGAAAATATTAAATAAATTACATATATTCCATAAAAATTACAGTTTCATCCAAAAAACCACTCAAAACCATGAAAATCACATATAAAATAATTTTGGAATCTTGTAGAGGTAAATAATCCATTTTAATTATCAATTAATTTTAAAAGATATTTTTTGGTGTTTTGTCAACAGTTAGAGTGTAATGAAATTTATTCTAGGGGTGTATAACTTAAAAACCATTGGAAGTAAAATTTTATGTCATGCTTGTAAAAATAATCACAAGAATAAAAAATTATCTTCATCTAAGATATAATTTATAAGTATATTCAAATTTAAATATAGTTTTAGAAAACTAAAAAACCTATAGAATGTAAAATAAATTGAATTTTATAGAACCACCTATATAAAATTGATGGAATCATGACACATTTGATGAAAAACAGTAAAATATCTCTCAATAAGAAGTCCATATTCCAAATAAATAATAATATTTTTGTTTGGAAGAATACTAGACATTAGTTTTAGAAAAAATAACTATTATGGTAGTGGATAAAAAGGTAAAGAAGTTGAAATTTAATAAAAAAGAATGAGAATGGATGAATAAGAGAAAAAAATGAATATTTACCTTGATAAATCTCAATGAAATACAATCTAGAACATTAGATAATGATGAAGAGATCGCCAAAGAGCCCCCTCATGCATCCCATTTCTTCTAATTAATATCACCCAAAATAATCCAATACCACTTCCTCATAAGGTATCATGCTTTACATACACAATTTAATAAAGAATGAAGAAACCATGTGATCATCACTAGACACAAATGTATCCAGACATGTACACTAGGCCATTATAGTTTAAAAACCCATGTAGTAAACATGGTATTTGGAAAAATATCGCAAAAATCCAAATTTCACACCCCCAACACTTCATACTAAAAGTAAACTTTATAGTGTAAATATTGATACATAAAATTGACTTTGGGGTTTGAAATGTATAGCCATTATATTTTTGGGTGGGATTCAACCTATAAAACATGTTCAAGAATGTACATTACATGTCGTACTCCCAAGATTGTTGGGTGTGTAATTTCAATAAAACCTGAGTTTATTCATCCATATATATATTGAATGTATTCACTTCAGAAACAATATGTGGAGACCAGGGGTTAGTTTCTATGAACTCTACTAATAACCAAGTAATTTTATCAATAGTATACATGGCATGTGGACGGGTTGACATGGTGTGTGTTGTAAGGTGAAAAAACTAGTCATTTACATCGGTACACACAGTGTCATATGGCCTGGTATGAATAATGTTTTTCCCTTGAGTATACACTAAGTAATAATTTGAAGGAATGATGAAACTATAGTATCTAGTGATGTCCTAACATGGAATATACATCTGAGCCATATGACATGTGATATTTTTTTATATTCTTAATCCCAAGAAATGTAGGGGAATAATAAATGGTGTTTCTATCTAGTACTACAAACCATGTGATCAGAAATATCATTAAAAATAGGATTCTCTCCTTGATTCATAATTTTATCTCCATCATGAATCCCTTTTTTGGCCACTCCTCCTCTATAGAAAGATCCTAGAACCGTAATATTATATTCCCACCTCCTCTAGTTGTCATTCTAGCCATGACTATCACTATGTTTTATCTCATATCATCTTACCATTTTTGGATATCTTCTTGACATGCACAATCCATCATCATGCGAGTCATCATCAACCCATGGAACTCTCATGCTATATTTAAGATCTAACACCATTCAACAATTTCCCAAACACCATCACACATCATTATTATCAAACCACTAAATAGAGCAATGGGTGATGATGATCTTTCATAATGATAAATAATAAGAACATGGAAGAGATTTAGGGTGATATAATTTCAACCACTCAGAATTTAATTCACTAATTCATTCATCAGATAACATGATGATGAATTAAAATAAAAAATTGATAATATTGTATTATAATAGTCCATCATCAAGAATCATATAGAAATGGGGATAGGATTTCTATCTTGAAATATTTTTTTTGAAATATATCATGAAAAATAAATTTTATTTCCCAAATTTATCAATAATCAAAATAAATATTGAACCTCTAATTTAACATGATAATCCCTACCTTTTTGTAAATTATAAACTTTCATGGGTATTCTCATCAATTACACATGTATCCATACTTGATCTATGATAAAAATTAATCCTTGATCAATGAACCATCATCATCTACACTAAAATGTTATCCTTATGCTCTCTTCTAATACTCCAAGGACTGATTTAGAAAATGAATAATCCTTGAAGAGTCTCATAATGTATATTATACAACTATTAATTTGGTCCAAATACATATTTTAATTCTATGACCTCAAATGGTTCATAACTAACGCCCGCAACCCAGATAATGTTTCTGCCCCTCCTAGGATTAACCCATCAATATAGACACAAACATGGTTACAAAATTTCCATCGGAGATTATACCTAGAATATATTAATATGTATCACATCGAGTAATATATATATATATATAATAAATATTAAATTTCCATTAAAATAAATCAAAAATATAACATAGGTGTTAACAACCCACCTTGAGATAAAAAACCTATTGAAAAAAATCCATGGCATTTTACTTGGGTAAATTTAATATTTTACCCATTTATGTGACCTAAGAACCAGAGACTAAAAAATGAGTCAAGTATCACTTGATTGAAAACACATGTTGATAAATTGAATGATATAAAATATTCATAGAACCAAAATTGAATAGTACAATTTCCATTATAAAGTGAATAATAATTGTACCAATCACTCCATCATTTTCATGATCCACCTTAGTAATAGTGATATAATACGATCATCATTATTTTTTTGACCTTAAAGGTTTTTTTAATTTATTATTCACAAAAAACGGTATTTTTTATTGACTTTTATAGTGTATATATTCTTATTTGTTGAATTACAAGACCATTTATAAGGAATTGAGTGGAACCTCATATTATTCTATCATAATAATTGGATTCTCAATTTTCTTATGTAATTATTAGGTTGATTATATCTTTCTCCACTCTTTTTTAATTTCCCTATAACATTAGGAAAATTTATTAGAAACTTCTTCCCATAGTTTTTTCACATGGGTAGTTTAATATTCATCCTTATTTGAGGTCTATCAACTAGATCTCTATGAAATTATATTATAGCCTGAATGGCCTAAAGGCCTTCATTTTTATTGTTTTTTTTTTGATAACCCCCCTTTCAAGGGATTAGGGGGAACCCTTACAAAGCTCGTAGGATCAAAGATTACATGGCCTGTAGGCTTATGATATTACATGACCTGAAGGTCTTAGGGAATTCACCCAGACTATCTACAAGGAACTGACCCTCCCCATCATCTGTATCTTGATAGTAGCTCTCCACCTTTGCATGACTGTCTGGCTAGGCTTCCCATGCAATCACATGCTGGTACCAATGGCATAGTTGTACCCTCTCATTCTGTCAGTCCATTTGGCTCTGCTCTGGTTAGTGCTCCTGCTCTGAATCCTCTTCTAGGGATACTCCTTTTTTTAGTGTGTATGGGGCATGTATTCATGTGGCCCAAAGGCCTTATGGTGGCCCAAAGGCCTTGAGAATCAACTAGCCTGAAGGCCTTCGGTGACTTAAAAGCCTTGCAGGACCCGATGAAATATACAACAACATACCATACATGCCTTATGTGTTTTACTTTATTTGGTCTAATTGATTTTTCTTCATTTCATTGAATTAATGGAAACTTATTATATATTTTTATATATATATCATAAATTAAATATTTATTGTAAGTTATTTTCTTCAATTTATCCCATTACATTGCAAAGATTTCCTCATTGGAATTATTATTCTTCATCTGTTCCCACCACTTTTCAACATCACTTTCTACGTGAAATATATATAAGATTAAATTTATAGTGTTGAAAAATACCTGAATGAAAAAAATTTGGGGATTCATCCAGTACACCATAATTAATGGTTTAAGAGACCGATTAAAGGATCTCATTCATTATCACATAATAAACTCAACCAAAATATTTCCCTTCATTATAGAAGTCAATACCTCTATATTATTCAAATTAATATTCATAACATTGGTTAGTTGACCTAGTACCACTATACTGTTTTCAAATCCCTCTTCGATCATGTTTGGTATAATTTTTAAGAATCATTTTCTTGTTGATATAATTCCTAATATTTCTAAACATTATCTAAAATAAAAAATGGTATTGATGATAATAATTCCATTATTATAATTATAAGGTAATTTTTTCTATTATAAGGAATAATTTTTGAGTCATTAACAAATATTATCATATGAAATCATATATTTGAACATACATTACTTATAGTAAATACCCTATTTTTTATATTGAGATAAAAAAAATAACTTGACCATTTTGTCATACCAAAAATAATTTCCTACAACCCCTAAACATATTATTATAAAAAATTTATAGAAAAACAATACATTAAAACACTCTTAGAATATAATGTTTTAATGAATTTGAGATATTACTTGTATAATAATTTTTTTAAAAAATAAAAATATAAGTATTTAATTTCATCTTCATAATAATATTATAGATATCATAACACTTACATAAGTGAAATGGATACGATGGATACATGAAAAATAGTGAGGGTGATCTAAAAGTACAGAAAGGGGATAATCAAAATAAACATGTGTCGATATATCTAAACATTCAGTAATCTTATCTTGGTACCATTGAAGAGATGGAACATAAATTATAATATTGAATCTTTTAGTAAGATAAATGATACGATAAGAACATTAAAATCATATAAATGTGAGAATAACAATAATTTGGAATAAATATAAACATGTAATGTTATACATAATCAAACTCTTAATGCATAGACATCATAACATAATAAGCTAGGCTGACCTCCCATGCACCATAAATAGTATCTCATAAGATGTAATCATTATCCATTCAATTGGTGAAGGATGTGTAATTTTGAGACCACTCATCCCATGATAACATGTCTTGTACATGTGTCCCATATATAAAATAATCATATATAGAACATAAATATAAAAAAAATCATAAGAAGGAAATGAGTAAAATAAAAATTTCACAAAGCCTAAACCAATAAGTCATCTTATAGTTTCTTAGTAGAATAAGGTATTAAGGCATATTGAAAATTTATAAGTGAATAAATAATCATAGTCTAGGAACTTTTGATCAACATGAAATAAAAAAATATACCAAATAAAAAAAATTATCAATTAAATGAACCCCAATACTAAATTTTGAAGAAACTGGTGAAATAACTTTCATAGGAAATAAAAAGATATTGTTTTCAAAATACATGAAAATGACCATTACATTTGATTTTTAAATAATAATAAATATAAATAATATAATAAAATATTATTTATAGGGATGATAAATGAAAAGGATGATGAGATTAACATGGTTCCTTACCTATATTGTATGGTTTCAATTAAAAAATGATTTTTAGTGGAACAATAAATACATAAATATCCCTAAAATAATTAAAGGGAAAAGAAATTGAATTAATTAAAGACTAATGCATACAAAATGTAAAATTATTGTATGTGAAATAGTGAAATAATAAGATAGAGAGTGAGAATAATCTAAAAATAAGGAAGGAAAGTGTGGGGTACACTTATAACAACATAGGGTATGAAATATTAATATATAATTCACGCATAGAGATATGAAATAGAAAAAATAAAGGGAATATATTAATGGATGAATTAATGAATTTCGAGATAAGAAATAGAAGATAAGATAGATGCTAGATAAAAAAATAAATGAAAGGATTGATGATTTGGAAGACTACCCTTTTCCTCAAGTCTTGAATCATGTAGGGTGTTTCATAACATTAGGAATAAACAAATTAGATTAATTATTATTTATTAAATATTTAATTAATTTTTATTTCAATTATTATAATCCATTTATTATTATCTATTATTTTTTTGATGGAATCATTTTTTCCATTTAAACTGTATAGTTTTTCTTGGTCCATAGTTCTTAAGCTACTTCCACATAATAGTCGCGGTAAATAACCTTGGTCAAATAATACTATATTCCCTAAAAGTGACAAGGTATAGGGTTTATTTCATTAAAATATTATAAAATTTTAATTTTTTATATGATACATTAAAATAGATACAAATCATGAAATATTTTAGGGTCAGATTGTTTAAATAGATTAAACCAACCATGGTAGTTTATTTTTAATATCATTAATATCAAGCATATTTTATTAATTAAAAATTTCAAAAATTAATTAAATTTATTATTATTTTCATAATTATAAATTAATTAAATTTTTATAACTATATATGTTCGTTGGAAATGGAAATATACTCCTCTACATAGTTGGTATAAACCTTCAATTATTTAAATGTTATTTTTAGGAATAATTAAAATGAAAGGAAAAAAATCAATATATGTTATTCATAATTATATTAGAGTATAATTATACTTCTTATTTCATAAAAATTGAATGATAACTTACTCATATAAGGGGTAAGAGTTGAATTATAATAAAGTATTTGACATTTTCAATGCTTACCATTCTCTTTGAGATGCTTCCTTTGTAATAAGAGTTAAACATTCTGGGAATGATATTTTAGTTGGATCATGTATTCCCCAACACGTATAGAATTGATCAAGGAGATAATTATATAGTGATATATAAAATTATTATTTTTTAGAATTAAGGAGACATGGGTGAAGGATATCAGTATTTATAGGTAAAGAAGATGGGTGTTTTTGAATAAAATATTAAATAATTTGTAATTTTTATCAATAGTATAATTAGTATCAATTCTTTAAAAACTCATATTTACATCATGGACGTTTTTTTTCATGAATTGATATTTTTATAAAATACCATATTTAACTATCCACCTTTTCAATGCGTTATTTCTTAAAATTAAAAAAAATACCCAAATAACTAATATATATGGGAAGATTCCAAAGAAATCCATTTTACCAAAATGAATCAATAAATTATGAAATTACAACATTTAGGATTTACATAATAAATTATGGTTTATAAAAAATAAATTAAAATATAATTTATGAAAAATATATAAAAATACATATATCATGTAAAATGGGTTGAGTCATTCTTTTATAGTATTTTGGTTCTTTTGTTTACTTATTTTATTCATTATAAATGTTAATTTTTTTTATTACTACATCAATTAACCAAATAATCATTTCCACTTTCCAACTATCATGTTACTATTCTAACAATAATGTTTCTATTCTAACAGTTACATTTCTAACACCTAAATTACACTCTTCTAATGGTCATATAGGTATTCTATAATAAACCGACCTAAATACCCTCTTAAACTGGTATCCAACCTGATTTGACACATACCCAATGGATGTTCTCGATTGTAATGCCCTGACCCCAGTTACCCAGAGTCAGTGCATTATTACATAACATTGGCATGATCACAAAAAAGATCAAGTCTCGAAAGAATGATTATTTTAGTAGCCTTGGAATAACTAGATACATTAATAAGGATTAACATTACATTATAAAAATTAAAACTACATCAACATATTTTCATCATAGTCCACACTCATATCCCCACATATTATCCCTGTAGGTCATTCATAAATTACTTCTTCACATCCTGGAAAAAATATAACATTGAAAGGGGTGAGCTCAAATTCCCAATAAGGATAACAATATACTGGAAACTTTCATAATTAAGAATAAACATTAAAGGCAATGTATAACTAAAACAAAAGCCTTTTAAACGTGAACTTCAACATATTATGGCCAAAATAAAATGAAATAATTCCATTTACTTATTCACATGGATATTCTACTAATCAAATAATCACATGTAATATCAATAACCACTTTCATAATGATGGAATGCATAATGCCAGACTATCATAACCACATAGCCAAGGCCTCGTGCCAAGACTACAAATAAGATTTTTTCCAGGCCTTGTGCCAAGACAGTAGTTTGTCTCATGAGACCTACCGATGCATCAAGGAGCTATAGCGGGCTCCGCCCGTCACATATTAAGTCCAATGAATTCCCATATGAAAAGTTTTAAACATAACATAAACATTCGTATTAAAACTAGCATACGAAACGTAAATAATTCATCCATAAACCATGAATGGTATAAAAATAACACATCCACAATCAAAAATATCACAAAACCTTCAATACAATATAAAAGTTTTGTATCATAATATATCAACTTCAAATAAGTGTAAAATCAATCAAAGGATGTTGACATAGATGAAATCAAAACACTTTTTAGAGAAATATCTCTTTCTATTCTGAAATCATTTAAGAGTCATATATTTATAAAATAAAACATTTTCTTTGAAAATATTTTTATAAGCTTGTAAGGGAATCTTTGACGATTTTATAATGGCGGAAAATAGCCGCACCCACCGTATAAGTTAAAAAAACATTTTTACCTTAATTCTGTCAAAAAGGTTAAAAAGGACCTTGTTTGGAAAATGACAGAAAGATTCCTTTATAAACCACTTATAAAAGTCAAAAAGGGTGTAAATGAATTTAACCCATATTCTAGTAAATAGTAAAAAAAAATTGAAATACATTTTTAAGAAACATGGATGTGGATGATAAAGAAATCCAAGTATATTATTACGTATGAACAACCTCAGATAATGAAGAGATTGCGAAATTAACCCTTACCTTGTACTATTTCTTTGGTTGAGGGTTGGTTAACCTCCTTTATAATGGTGAAATAATTGTTATTAAATTATACAAGAATCATATAAATCAATATGATATCATATATGATCTTTTAACATTGATTTGTTAATAATATCTTAGTATTATCATTGTTTTGGGTGTTAACTTACTCATTTTCTTTTATATGTTTTGTTATGTAAGATGCGTTTTTCATGGATAGGTTGTATATTATTCATATCCATAATGATATCAAGTCCTTAGATACTATTATTAATCATCATATGAGATTTATACATGAATGGATACGATGGAGAATGAATCTCATCGCGTTCGTGGAGACGGTAGTCCATACGTACGAACGAGTGACAATATCATTCTTTTGATATTAAAATAATATATAATTGGATGGTATATCATATATACAGAATAATTATCATGTTATATTAATTATTTACATGAATTACACATCATTATTATACCCATACAAATAATAATTTATTGAATAACAATTACACCACGATGTGGAGACGGTAAGCCGTACGTACGCATGTATGGTGACATTTTATTCAAAGGATGGATAGAATACTGAAATATGGTTGTAAAATGTTTATAATAACATCAAAGTACATATAATATACTTTATTTAATATTTTATAATGGTAATAACAAATAACGAAGAAGTGGAAGAAGAAAGGAACTTGAAAAAGGGTGGTGAAATCATTACCTCTTCTTCGGGTTCTTCTTTTTGATTTGATCTAAAGGGATCCTTAAGTTGGATTTATGACTAAAGTAAGGCCTATAGGATGAAGTGAGGGAAGTTGAGAGAGTATTTGGGCAGAGGTTGGCTGAACCAAAAGGATTTGAAGGTGTGAGTTAATGAGAAGGGAGAGTGCCCTTTTATAAGAGGGGTGAGGGGCACTATTGGAAAAGCTAGAAATATTATTTTATAGTAAATACATATTCGGTTTATAATGGCTTCAAAGTGTATTATTTAAAGGTTAAGGTGGGGATGGGTCAAAAACCACTCATCTAATAGAATTTAGACAGTTTTGGGTCATTATATTAACCTTATCTTTAAGTATTAACTCTTAGTTAATTAGTTTCACTTTTACATAGTCTCTTTGTATTTTTATATTATATGGTTAATAAAATTATTATATACATACAAGAGACCCCCAAGTAGTCCATTAATGATACACTTATCATGATATAAGTCTCTTTTCCGATCCTTATATTTTTAGGATTTTAATATCAATTAATAATATAATATTTATTTTAAAAACTCTTTTATGTCAATTTTGACACTATTCAACAGTTGATTTTTGAGAAAATCATAACAGAATTATTACATAGAAAAAAGTTAATTAAATCATTTATAACATGCAATATTAACCTATATATTTTTTTTAATTCATAAAAAGTCTCAAATTATATTTATTTGGGTATTTATAATATCAATTATTTTAATTTTTCACTATTATGGAAATTACTGCATCATCATTGTGTCTTAAATAAATTAAATTATTTAATGTCTACAAATTATAAATAAAATATAATTATGTAGTAAATATTCATAGCTTTATAATTAATATTTACAATCGAATTTATCTTATTTATAACCCCATATTAAAAATGTTTTACTAAATAAACATTGATTTTAACTCTTTTAACTCTTCATTGAATTAAATAATAATAAATGTCCTAATCTAATCCAAGTGGACCTAAATGATAATATTTTGCTTCTAAGGTTGTTTTTGGTCGAGATAAATTTTTCCAATAGAATTAGGACATGTTTTAGGGTAATATTAATATCATTTTTCCCTTAATTACCGTATTTACTTTTAACCGTGGTAAATAAAAGTTAAAAGTTACTATTCACCAAAAATTATTTTCATCTCATTGAACCACATTTTACTCCTTAATATTAACCGCGTCTCTTGGATTTTCGAAATTCCATTCACAGAAGCAGTAAAATTATGTTTTATTAAAAATTCATTTTTTTAACTACCACTTAGTAGTTTCACTATTCATCAAAAATTGATGTTTTTCAGAACAATGCCAAAATTTCACCCTAAGCTATAATTGATATTCTAGATTCAAAAATGATGACTATTTTACAAAATTCCAAACATATAAGTTTCATTAATTAATTTTATAATTAATTCCCACTGTCAGAACAAATAGCGTGTTTTTAAGAAACAATATATATCAGAAGATTAACAATTGTTTTTGTCCAATTTCCAAGTGAAATTAATTTTAATGAACACAATTGGATAAAATGGTAAAAATATATTCTAATTATACTTTAAAACCACTCAAATCCATAATTTATTACTATTAATTATTTTGATTAAAAAAGTTGTTTTTAATTGAAATTTAGTAATTTTCATTATTCATCAAAATATTAAAGTTATCCGAAAAGTACCAAAATATTACCTTAGGTTAAATTCGGTACTCCAAATCCAAAAATGAAGTCCATTTTGAGAGGTAAAATTTATAAAATTTCAAAAAGTAGGTATGACTATTCATAATGGCTAGTTTGATTGGTTGTGGTGTGTTAGAACTCGATGTTGCGTACAACACATGCTATCACATTATTCAAAGAGAAGCGTACCTTAGAAGCTTGGGGTGTTACATTCTCCCCTCCTTCAAATAATTTCGTCCTCAAAATTTCCAGAATACTTACGCATGAAAGGACTCAGGTGGTTCTTCATCATATGTTCATCGGATTCCCACGTTGCCTCTTCCATCTTATGGTCTCTCCACAAAACATTTACTAGACACGTCGTTCGGTTTCTCAATACTTTTTCTCTCATAACAAGAATCTTGACGGGATCTTTGAAATAAGACAGATCAGGTTCCAGTTCTAATTCCTCATAGGTGATTACATGCGTTGGGTCAGGCATGTATTTCCTCAATAGAGACACGTGGAACACATCGTGAACTTTGGAGAGACTTGGCGGCATTGCCAATCAGTAAGCTATAACCCCAATTTTTTCTAGAATTTCGAAAGTTACGATGTACCTGGGACTCAATTTACCTTTCTTACCAAAAAGTATGACTCCCTTCCATGGAGATACGTTCAGGAAAACATGATCACCGACTTAAAATTCCAAATCCTTCCTTCGATTGTCGGCATAGCTCTTCTGCTTACATTGAGCTACTTTGATGTGATTTTGGATTAACTTCACCTTTTCTATTGTTTCCTCCACCGGTTCTGGGCCTACAAGTTTTCTTTCACCAACTTCATCCCAACAGGTTGGTGTGCGACATCTCTTTCCATATAACGCTTCATATGGTGCAGTCTGAATACTCGAATGGAAGCTATTGTTATCGGAAAATTCTACCAGAGGTAAATATTGATCTCAAATACCCTGAAAGTCAAGTGTGTAGGATCTCAACATGTCTTATAAGGTTTTAATAGTTCGTTATGATTGTCCATCTGTTTCAGGGTGGTAGGCAGTGCTCAAATGATGTTCAGTATCCAAGGCTTTCTGAAGACTTTTATATAATCTTGAAGTAAAATGGGGATCACGATCAGAAACAATCGATAGGGGTACTCCATGAAGTCTCACCACTTCATTAATATATAGTATTGCTAGACGTTCCAGTGGTAGATCTTCTCTTATAGCAAGAAAATGTTCTGACTTGGTAAGAAGATCAACAATAACCCATATTGCATCGTTCCTTCTAGGATTCTTTGGTAGCCCCATGACAAATTCCATCGTAATATTGTCCCATTTCCACTCCAGTATGGGAAGAGGTTGCATGACTTCTCCAGGATTTTGCCTTCCAGCTTTCACTTTTTTACAAACCATACTTCTTGACACAAAATCCTCAATTTCCCTCTTCATGTTGTCCCATCAAAAATGTTCCTTCAAATATCTATACATTTTTGTGCTCCCAGGGTGTATAGAGAAATTAGAACTATGAGCATCATCCAGATATTCTCTTTTTAGATCAGGTATATCAGGAACACAAAGTCTCTTCCCGAATATTAAAATTCCTTCTTCATACACAAAGTCTATCAATCTCCCATCATTCACAGCTTTAATATTCTTTTGAAATTTTTCATCATCAGTCTGATAACTCTTAATCATTTCTAGTAAAGATGGTTTAACAACCATTTGAAAAAGCATTAATGTTTCACCTTCACTGGTTATTCCCATGTCCATATTCACTAGATCCTTGAAAATTGGATCCCTTTCAATTATCATATTGTTAAAAACTCCATGATCTTATCTGCTCAAAGCATCATCCACCTTGTTTTCTTTCACTGGGTGGTAGTGTATCGTACAATCATAATCCTTGAGTAATTCAAGGCATCTCCTTTTCCTCATGTTGAGTTCTTTTTGTGACAAAATATACTTCAAACTCTTTTGATCAGTATAAATCTCACATTTTTCACCATAGAGGTAGTGCCTCCATGTCTTCAAAGAAAAGATCACAGCTACTAACTCGAGATCATGGGAAGGATATTTTTGTTAAAGAATATTCAACTATCGTGATGCATAGGCAATAACCCTATCATTCTGCATAAGGACACAACCACGCCCTTTCTTCTATGCATCACTATAAATAACGAACCCATCATTCCCCGATGGTAGAGTCAATATTGGAGCATTGACTAATCTTCTCTTTAGTTCTTCAAAACATTCTTCAAACTCTTTTGTCCAAAAAATTTAACCCCTTTACGTGTGAGCTTGGTTAATGGGTTACCCAATCGGGAAAAATTCTGGAAAAAACGTCGATAATAACCTTCCAAACCAATAAAACTACGTACCTCAATTATACTCGTAGGTGCTGGAAATTCCTGGATTGCCTTGGTCTTAGAAGGATCAACAGAGATTCCATCTTTAGAGACAATATGGCCAAGAAAAGAAATCTCCGGAAGCCAGAATTCACACTTGCTAAACTTCCCATATAATTCATGTCTTCTCAGAGTCTTCAGGATAATGCGAAATTGATTTTCTTGATCTTAATAGATTTTGTAGTATACCAAGATATCATCAATAAATACCACCACAAATTCATCGAGATATTCCTTGAAAACTCTATTCATCAGATCCATGAATACAGAGGGTGCATTAGTCAATCCAAAAGGCATTACTGTAAACTCGTAATGCCCATACCTGGTTCGAAATGCTGTCTTTGAAATGTCTTCCTTCTTCACACACAACTGATGGTATCCAGATTGAAGGTCAATATTTGAAAAGTATTGAGCTCCATACAGTTGGTAAAATAAATCATCAATGCAAGGTAGGGGATACTTGTTCTTTATTGTTAAAGCAATGATCTCCATGTAGTCGATACATAACCTCATAGATCCATCTTTCTTTTTAACAAAAAGAATAGGGGATCCCCATGGAGAAACACTAGGGAGAATAAATCACTTATTACTCAATTCCTATAGTTTTTTCTTTAGTTTGACTAATTCCACAGTGGCCATTCTATAAGGGGTCTTCAATATAGGCCTTGATCTAGGAATTAAATCAATGGAAAACTCAACTTTTCGTTCTGGAGGATGTTATGGTAAATCTTCCAGAAATAAATCTACATATTCTTTTACAACAGGTACATCCTCTATTTGAACATTGCTTTCCTCACCCACAGTCATTTCATTCTCTTCCTCCCTAATAATTGAATTTAGTTGAGCTACTGGGGGTGGATCTAGAAAAGAATTAGTTGGTGACAATTCTGCTCTAAAGATACGGTGTTCCTTATCATCATCATCAATAATCGTAACTTCCTTCTTCTTACAATAAATTTTCACATCACAGTCCTAAAGCCAATCTATAACGAGGATTATATCAAACTCAATCAATGGTATGACGATGAGATCAGCAGATAAAGAACATGTATGTGCTCTAATGGGGATTGATTCACAAAACATTGTTGCAATTATACTTCCCTTAGGAGTTTTAACTGACAACTCCCTTGTTAAATCAAATTGGAAATATCTAATTTTCATAGAAAACTGGGAAGATATGAAACAATGTGATGATCCAGAATCAAATAATTCATTTTCTAAAAATGAGGAAACAATTAAATTACCTGCCACCACATCTTTCAGAGCTTCTACCTCAGCAGTAGTGATAGCATATGCTTGGGCTTGATCCCTTGGCCTTTTCTGAGGTACGTTCCCCTGATGCTTGGGAAATTCATTTTCATAATGTCCCATCTCCCTGGAATTTTAGCACTGAACATTGGTAGCTTCCTTCTTCTCATTACAATCACGAGCTTGGTGGCCATTTTCACTACACTTATAACAGACACCCATTCCCTTTAAGCAAGTACCAGGGTATTTCTTACCAAATTTACCACAGGATGGATATTCAACCTTTCCCTTCTTCCCCTTATTTCCATTCCCAGATTGATCAGCAGATCTCTTCTTCTCTTACATTACTTTAAAGTCATAAGTCTTAGAGAATTCCTTTTCAGTCTTGATAGCACATGAGACAATGTCTTTGTACGATGAAAAGGATTTTGAGACTAATGCTCGATGGAGAAATGGTTTTAACCCATCAAATAAACGATCAATCTTACTTATGGGGTTACATATATAATCTCCAGCATACCAAGCTATCCTTGTAAATTTAGCCTCATACTTTGCGACATTCTCATCCTCCTTTTGTCTCAGACTTAGAAATTTCCTTTTCATATCTGCTCGATGGTCATGAGGAAATTATTTTTCTAAAAACAGATATTTAAACTCCCTCCATTCCATATTTGATACTTCATCATATTACTTCATGTTTTGAATCAATGACCACCATTAATTAGCATCTCCAGTGAGGCGGTAAATTTCCATGACAACCTTTTCCCTTTCACTACTCCCCAAATCCTGAAATATTTTCTCTAGGGAATTTATCCATTGCTCAGCTACTAAGGGATTTGTACTCCCATTTAACGTTCATGGGTTTTTCATCATGAATCTATCTAACATTGATCCTCCACAGTGCGGATTAGGGTGCTCCATATGGGTAAGGTTATTATTCATAACCTGAGCGAGTTGTCCCAGTATGGTGATTAGCTGATCGTCACCAGTTGAATCTCCATCTCCACTATAATTATCTTGAGCAGGAGGGAAATCCCTACATGGAGTGTGTGCATTGATATAGTTTCCATTTCTTCTACTAGGCGCCATTTCAAAACAATAACATAAACTAGATCTGTTTATGAATCAAAATACATAATCCCATACTTATAAAACACTTATCATAAATTGAACTATTTATGGATATAATCCATAATCAAAAAAAAATTTGAGGATTTATATACTCATAAACCCTTCATAATGATTTGAAACGAAAATGAGAGTTATCCTAAGAATATCCCCCGGGAGTGTCGTAACCAAGAGTGCAGCAAGGCCCGTTGTCATGCACCAGTTCCCATTCGAGTCTAGCTCAATGTGGTGTTTTTGGGTTTTACCCCTAGGTACATATGTGCTAGAGCCGCCTCTACCTGCTCGTATCCAGACATGAATTTATTGCTCAGAAAACTCACAAAATCTCTACAATACAAAAATTCTAGGAAGTTCTTATATACTAATCCTCAAATTCCATATTAGTTATATGTGCTCTAATCAGAGTTTATCTAAATCTATCTTCCAAGGTTTATACTAAACTTCCTCTGATACCAACTGTAATGCCCCGACCCCAGTTACCCAGAGTCGGTGCATTATTACATAACATTGGAATGATCACAAGAAAGATCAAGTCTCGAAAGACCGATTAGTTTAGTAGCCTTGGAATAACTAGATAGAATAATAAAGTTTAACATTACATCATATAAATGAAAAGTAAAACAACATATTTTCTTCATACTCCACACTCATATCCCCACATACTATCCCTGCAGGTCATTCATAAATTACTTCTTCACATCCTAGGAAAAATAAAACATTGAATGGGGTGAGCTCCAATGCCCAGTAAGGATAAAAATATAGCGGAAACTTTTATAAATAAGAATAAACATTTAAGGCAATGTATAACTAAAACAAAAGCCTTTTAAACTTGAACTTCAACATAGTATGGCAAAAATAAAATGAAGTAATACCATTTACTTATTCACATGGATATTCTACTAATCGAATATTCACATGCAATATCAATAACCACTTTCATAATGATGGAATGCATAATGCCAGACTATCATAACCACATAGCCAACGCCTCATGCCAAGACTAAAAATAAGATTTTGTCAAGGAATTGTGCCAAGACACTAGTTTTTCTAATGAGACCTACCGATGCATAGAGGAGCTATAGCGGGCTCCACCCATCACATATTAAGTCCAATTCATTCCCATATGAAAAGGTTTAAACATAACATAAACATTTATATTAAAACTAGCATACTATATGTAAATACTTCATCCATAAAAAATGAATGGTATAAAAATAACACATCCACAGTCAAACATATCACAAAACCATCAATACCATATAGAAGTTTTGTATCATAATAAATCAACTTCAAATAAGCGTAAAATCCATCAAAGGATGTTTACATAGATGAAATCAATACTCTTTTTAGAGAAATATCACATTATATTTTGAAATCATTTAAGAGTAAAATATTTATAAAATAAAACATTTTCTTTGGAAATATTCTTATATATTGTAATGGAAGCTTCGACAATTTTATAACGGCGGAAAAAAGCTGCACCCACTGTATAAGTTAAAAAAACATTCTTACCTTAATTCTGTCGAAAAGGTTAAAAAGGACCTTGTTTGGAAAATGACGGAATGATTCCATTATAAAAAACTTATAAAAGTCAATAAGGGTGTAAATGACATTAACCCATATTCTAGTAAATAGTATAAAATGTTTTGAAATACATTTTTAAGAAACATGGATGTGGATGATAAAGAAATTCCAGTAGATTATTACGTATAAACAACTTCAGATAATAAAGAGATTGTGAAATAAACCCTTACCTTTTACTTTTCCTTAGTTGGGGGTAGGTTAACCTCCTGTATAATGGTGAAATAATTTTTATTAAATTATACAAGAATCATATACATCAAAATGATATCATATATGATCTTTTAACATTGATTTGTTAATAATATCTTAGTATTATCATTGTTTTGGGTGTTAACTTACTCGTTTTCTTTTCTATGTTTTGTTACGTAAGACGTGTTTATCATGGATAGGTTGTATCTTATTCATATCCAGAATGATATCATGTCTTTAGATACTAATATTAATCATCAAATGAGATCTAGACTTGAATGGATACGATGGAGAATGAATCTCATCATGTTCGTGGAGACGGTAGTCCTTACGTACGCACGAGCGACAATATAATTATTTTGATATTAAAATAATATATAATTTGATGGTATATCATATATATAGAATCATTATCATGTTATATTTATTGTTTACATGAATTACACATCATTATTATACCCATCCAAATAATAATTTATTGAATAACAATTACACCATGATGTGGAGACGGTAAGTCGTACGTACGCACGTATGGTGACATGTTATTCAAAGGATGGATAGAATACTGAAATATGGTTGTAAAATGTTTATAATTAAATCAATTTTTATATAATATATGGGAGTTAATATTTTATAATAGTAATAACAAATAAAGAAGAAGCGGAAGAAGAAAGGAACTTGAAAAAGGGTGGTGAAATCCTTACATCTTCTTCGGGTTCTTCTTTTTGATTTGATCAAAATGGCTCCTTAAGTTGGATTTCTGACTAAAGGAATGCCTCCAGGATGAAGTGAAGGAAGTTTATAGAGTATTTGGGAAGAGTTTGACCGAACCAAAATTATTTGAAGGTGTGAGTTAATGATAAGGGAGAGTGCCCTTTTATAAGAGGGGTGAGGGGCACCTTTGGAAAAGCTAGAAATATTATTTTATAATAAAATAATATTCGGTTAATAATGGCTCCAAAGTGGATTATTTAAATCTTAAGGTGGGTATGGGTCGAAAACCACTCAAACAATAGAATTTAGACAGGTTTGGGTCATTATATTAACCTTATCTTTAAGTATTAACTCTTAGTTAATTAGTTTCACTTTTACAATGTCTCTTTGTATTTTTATATTATATGGTTAATAAAAATACTATATACATCCAAGAGACCCCCAAGTGGTCCATTAATGATACAAATATCATGATATAAGTCTCTTGGACGATCCTTAGATTTTTAGGAATTTAATATCAATTAATAATATAATATTTGTTTTTAAAACTCTTTTATGTCAATTTTGACACTATTCAATAGATGATTTTTGTAAAAATCATAAAAGAATTATTACTTCGAAAAAAGTTAATTAAATCATTCATAACATGTAATATTAACTTAGAAAATTAGTTTAATTCATAAAAAGACACAAATTATATTTATTTGGGTATTTATAATATAGATTATTTTAAATGTTAACTATTTTGGAAATTACTGCATCATCATTGTGTCATAAATAAATTAAATTATTTAATGTCTAAAAATTATAAATAAAATATCATTATGTAGGAAATATTTTTATCTTTATAATTAATATTTAAAATAGAATATATCTTATGTATAACCATATATTAAATTTTTTTAGTAAATTAACGTTGATTTTAAGTCTTTTAACTCTTCTTTGAATTAAATAATAATAAATGTCCTAATCTAATCCAAGTGGACCTAAATGATAATATTTTATTCCTAAGGTTTTGTTTGGTCGGGATACACTTGTCCAATAGAATTAGGACTTGTGTTAGGGTAATATTAATATCATCCTTACCCTTAATTACCCTATTTACTTTTAACAGTGGTAAATAAAAGTAAAAGTTACTATTCACAAAAAATTATTTTCATCTCATTGAACCACAATTTACTCCTGGATATTAACTGTGTCCCTCGGATTTTTGAAATTCCATTCACAGAAGTGGTAAAATTATGTTTTATAAAAAATTCAGTTTTTTAACTACCACTTAGTAGTTTCATTATTCATCAAAAATTGATGTTTTTCAGAACAATGCCAAAATTTCACCTTAAGAAATAATTGATATTCCAAATTCAAAAATGAGGTCTATTTTACAAAATTCCAAACATATATGTTGAATTAATTAATTTCAGAATTAATTCTTACTGTCACAACAAATAGCGTGTTTTTAAAAAACAATATATATCAAAAGATTGACAATTGTTTATGTCCAATTTCAATGTGAAATTTATTCTAATGAACACCATTGGATAAAATGGTAAAAATATATTATAATTATACTTTAATACCACTCAAATTCATAATTTATTACTATTAATTATTTTGATTAAAAAATTTGTTTTTAATTAAAATTTATTAATTTTCACTATTCATCAAAATATTAAAGTTATCGGATAAGTACCAAAATTTTACCTTAGGCTATATTCGGTACTCTGAATCCAAAAATGAAGTCCATTTTGAGAGATAAAATTTATAAAATTTCAAAAAGTAGGTATTACTATTCCTAACGACTAGTTTGATTGGTTGTGGTGTGTTAGAACTTGATGTTGCGTACAACACATGCTATCACATTATTCAAAGAGAAGCGTACCTTAGAAGCTTGGGGTGTTACATCGATCCCCTTGGTCGGGAGACCAGTATTTGTGCATCAAAAACCAAATAGAGAGAATGATATTTCCCAATTTGAAGAAAAGAAATTGCACATATATATAATAGATAGAAATAAAAAAGATAAATATTTTCCCTATCTAAAAAACAGTGGAAACCAAAAAAATAAAGAGTAGAAACAATATCCATGTACATGTTTAACTATAAAGGAATACTAAAATAGGAAACCAAACTACTCTTTTTGATTTCATGGGGTGACTCCCATCCTCTCATCACCAGCTAAACATCCTGTCTAACCACAAGCCTCATTGTATAACTATGTTTCCTTGCCTTTCCCTACATCGAAAGATATAACTAGGTCTACGCACCACTAAAGAGGTACACATGGTGTGAGATAATAGGCTCGGTAGGTTCTCACCCATGTGTTAGATATCATGTCTTTGAATAATTATTCAACCATTATCAACATTAATCAAAATAAGTATGATAACAATTTCACAGTTTTTCTATCCAAAGAATGGAAAAATATTTTAATATACTATTTTTTTATATTTTCGAATAAAGTTGGTAAATCAGTTTCAAATCAATTTATATCAAAATATTTAAGAATATATATCTAATCAAAAAAACAAAGCATGCATAATTTCCCATATCATGTCTATGGAATTACACAAAAACAATACTATAAAAACTAGAACTCAAGTAACATCAAACCGTGGGTCACACTGTGTTATGATAGATAAGATACTGATACCTAATATAAGAAATCACATATGCATCATGCCGCTAGATATATGTATTGAGTTTAAAGAGTAGATAAATGACCCAAAATAAAATCCCCCCAATGGTTCTAACAAGTCCTTAAAACAACTGGGCTAGTGACATAAGATAGGCCCCCTACAGAAATCTCCATATAGTGGATGAGAGTTATTATTATACCCTCCACCTAGGAACCTATATATTCCCATGTTCTCTGTTTTCCACAAAAAATCATCAATCCATTTTCATCTTTTCGTGCATTGAATAACTTTTCACAAATCTGTTCACAATGCATTAGAAACCCTTTTTATTTACCAAAAACAATGGGAAACCAATCTTTTATAATAACCCAGTTCCATACACACACAAATAAAATTAGTCATACCATACCATTTTTTGTATTAAAACATTTTATAAAAATAATAGAAATGATGTTCACCATCATTGCCTAGAAATGGAACCACCTACCTCAAAACTCATTTTCACACACACCAAAAAAGGATTCACCGTCAAGAAGAATGAAACAAAATAAGAGTCACTAAAATCAATCTACACATATTATAATTGATCAAGTATAACAAAAATTGTCGTCAGTGAAGAGGAAATGACACATACCTCAAGAACACACACCCTCCGCATAATAACTAATCAAGGAAATAAAAATTGGAACCAGATCACACCAAGAATGTTGAAAGGAAAAAAGAATAAACATCACTATGGGTTAACAGATATAATAACACAATTCAATGCCATTACTCAGATCAATCTAATGTAGGAAAAGAAAGGCACGCCCACTAAAAGAGGTTCTAACCAACATTTGTGGCAATCAATCACTGAACACATAAATCTAAATAAAACAGAGACTCCAAATATTGTGGAAGAAGGGATCTAGGTTGATATCCAAAGGAGATATGGGCGAATTATTGAATCATTTCCCATACAATCCCTTTTAAGTTTTGTTTATGAAATTTAGCCAACATGTAATCCCTTTTCACATTTTCAAATCCATGGGTATCATATATGCTGAAAACATATCTCTTTTTTATTAAAGAATGATCTTTTATTATTTCAGGATGTGTAATAATTATACACTATGTACGCACTTCACGTTCTGTAATAGATAAATGGCATATGCCTTATATATCTTAAATGCACATACTCATATTAAATGACATATATTTATCCTATATACTAAGGAAAGATACAGATTCTTATGGGAAAACAAAAAAACAACTCGGACAATATCCAAATTCAAGCGGAACCCTTTAAATCCATTACATGTTAATACTTCGATTTCCTTAATTCAAAGTAACATATATCCCCAAAGATTCATTAATTTTCACAAAGTAAGACACTCAAACCTTGGGTGTCCCATGATACACCAAATTCAAGAGGAAAACTAAAAAATTAGAAGAAGATATCTCAATGTATATAACATGATGTTACAAACTCCCCACTATAAGAGTTTACATCTATGAGAAATAATGTGGAAGAATAAAGTATTCTAAAGAGGTGAGGCTGATTATCACTCATCGATGAATAATACCCCCAAATCTCATGATAATATGATCTATTTATCTATAACCCTGTGTCCAATGGAATCGAATTCCCATGCAAGACTTTCATAAGAGTTTGAATGATAAAAGATGGCCAAACAATAACAGAAATATCTTGGTCTAACGCAATCTCTTTCCAACTAAAAAATGAGATGGATTGGGATGATATTTCCTAATGTGTGAAATGTGTACACTATTATGAATTACTATTAACTAAACCTGCAATGTCAACCGATAAGAATCCTACCAATCCACTTTATGATCTCAAATGGTCCCACATATCGTAGAGATAACATTCTCTATTTCCCATGACAACTGTGTCCCAACTGAGGATAAACTTTCAAGAAAACCCATTCACACATAGAAAACTATAAAGGATGAAATTGTTTATCTGAATTATATTTCTATAGATGGTACACTATCACCATATGCCAATGTATATCTTGAATTCTCATAGATCACCCCTAAACCAAATTTGGTCCCATCAATGAATATTTTCCCATGAATACCCTACAAAGAGGTGATCAACATGGCCATCCTAATAAATTTTCAAAATGATCCATTCTAATTGATGACTATTAAATTTTGTTATAATAAAACTCAACTAGTACTCTACAGTTATACAAAGATCAAATAAAATACAATACACAAGCCTGAATCTTATCCTTCAGAACATGAATAGTGCACTTTCTCTGACTATCGGTCTATGGATGATAGGTTTAACTCAGTCTAACATGATTTCATATTTCCTCGTAGAGACTTCTCCAAAACATCAAAGTAATGCTAGGATACCTATTTGAAATAATGTCATAAGAAACCCCATGGAACCCCACAATTTCCATCACATATAGTTTACAAAAATCCTTATCTTTTGTAGCATACTTAATGAGAATAAAATGATATGAATTTTTCAAATAATCAATCACCCCCAAAATATCATTCCTCCCTTGGTAATTCTATGCTAATCTCAAAAAAAAACCCAAGGATACCACATCCCATATCCAAATAGGTACTAGAAGAGGCTGAAGCAAACTAGAATGTTTTAGATTCTATTCCTTACACTATTGTAAAGTGTAACAACAAGATAAAAAATATGCAATTTAATGCTTAATACCTATGAACATGATTCATTATCTCATTATATAATAAATATACATAGAGCCTAGAATAAAATCCCAATGTAAACTATGAATATCCAATAAAACAGATCGCCTCATAGGTGTTGGGATGAAAACCCAATCCCAAAAACTGAGAATACCATATGAAGGGACAATATAACTATAAACGGTCTCCCCAACATATTTTGTTTCTCAAATTCCATTCAAATCATAATCCTGTAATTTCTTTATATAGAATATACTCATAGAATGATGATGATAAATAAAAAATCATTAGAATCATACCTGATACATAATATTGGGAATCCAAATGAAACTAGGAATAAATACTTTTAGGGTTCCCCACTTTGTTCGATTCCAAAGTAGTTTGTGATGGAACGTTCCTACTAAGAGAATATACAACAATATTCCATCTTCCTGGGGTACATGTGATATAGAATATAAAAAATATATCGGTATCCCACCACCACCTATGTCCAATATTCATGTCTTTATGAGAAAATATATACCTCAAACTCTTATGGCCATAAAAGACTCTACACCTTTTTCCCATAGAGATAATACCTCCAACACATAAGCATAATCATAATTGTAAGAAGACCTAAATCATGAGTGGGATAATTCTTCTCATTCAGTCAAAGATGAATAGATCAAAAAACCACCACATGATCATGTTGCACAAGAACACAACCCAAAACATCACCAGAAGAAGGCCTGAAAACCATAAACCCCATTCTAGGCTCTGGAAAGATCCAAATAGTATCCATTGTAAGAAGTTGATTAATATCCTTAAAAGAATACCGACACCTTGAATCTCATATATGATTTACCCCTTTCAGGTAATATCATTCAATGGTGATGAAATATTTGATAAATCCATCAAGAACCATCGGTAGGATCCAGAATGACCAAGGAAGATTTGAATTTCATTTACATTTTTAGGATCTTCCCATGAAATGACAACATTTACTTTCTTAGGATCAACTGATAAGTAATGATTAGAAATCATACAGCCAAAGAATATTATTTCCTGAATCCAGAAGTTACACATAAAAATTATTTATATAAAAATGATGACTCCTTAGGATTTCCAAAACAATACTCAGATGGTTCCTGCGATTGTGTTCATTTACTGAATAGTCCAATATATCTTCTACAAACACTACCAAAAAAGTGTTAAAATTCTAAGGGTATATCTAGTTCCACAATGACCTAAAAACTATAGGAGAATTAGTCATATAAAATGACATCACATGATATTCATAATGATGATACCTATACCTAAAATATGTATTAGAAATATCACACTCCCGAACACTGATCTGATGACAATAGGACCAATGATCTATCTTCAAAAACCACTTTTTCCCCTTTTACCGATCAAAAAAAATAATCCACATTAGGTAACTAATACATGTTCATAACCACTATCTATTTCCACTTCGAGTAGTTCATTCACAACATGAGTGAACCATATTCCTTCTTAGAAAATATCACCAAGGATGCTGAAGGAGAAAAACTAGAGTGAAAAATATTTATCTGGGAGTTCTTCCATGTAAATAATGAGCTCCTTCAAATATGATGGTGCAATATGATAAGAAGGTATCATTATTGGATATATATGTGTTACTGGGCCTATTATATACTCTACCTACCCCTCTGGATAAATCCAATAGAAATAATCTGGGAAAATGTCAGAAAAAATATTACAATGGCATTAAGAACAAAAATAGAAGAAAACTCATCAGTCACAACTACAATAGTACTCAACAAACTCCTCAACTCTAGTTTTGAAGGTCATGTATAAAGAAGACATAAATATTAATCTCTATAAAGGACATTTGAGATCACATCATCTATTGGAAATTTGACATGCCTTTTAGAACAATCAACCTTAGCTTGATAATGAACAATCCAATCCATCCTGATGATAACGTTAAACAAATCTAGATCAAGGAAACGAAAATACTGACTAAATCCATATCCGCTATTGATACCACACATGAATGACATAGAAAACCTTGATCATACATCTTCCCATGATGTGTATCTTACTCCATAATAAATGACATGAGTTCTTTGGAAGTGTTAGGCATATAAAAAATAGATATATATACAGAAGTGGGAATCACCATTATCAACCAAAGAAATCGATACTGAGGATGAAATAAATATGGTACCTCTCAGTGTCACCAGACTGGCATGTACCTATTTTGGAAATTCATCTACTATGTGAAGGTGCGTCACTTTTGAGGCCTGTGGTGGGAGCTCTACAGTCTTTAAATAAATTCATTGTTCCACAAAATCCTTCGGAGGAGATGATCTCAAATTATATGAAGGAGTATAAAAGGCCTCCTAAAAATTTTGCCGATGACTATAATGCTCACAAATATTTCACATCTTAGCAGGGGAAGGGAAAGAAGGTCGAGTGTGTGTGACCTTTCCACAATTATATAAAGTCAGAGGCCCACCACTAGCTTCAATTATAGGTATCAAATAATCCTTCTACCGAGAACCTCCTCTACCACTTCCACGATGATAATGTCACTTCTTTTTTTCCCATTGAACCACTAAAGCTACCATTAAGTGGATGATAACGGTCAGAATATCAAACATTTCCCACTATATTCATCTCTTCAATCATATCCATATCAACTATCTATTCATAGGTCAAAATATTTAGCTTGAATATATTCCATTAGTTATCTGATCGGATGTCCTATAGGTAATTCTGAGCTTTCAGCTGGTCATTTATTACATGTTCATGTGCAAAACAAACTAGTTCGGAAAATCAATTTGTGTATGTCAACACCCAGTTCTTTCCCCTTTAAAAGAGAGGAACTATTGGGACATTTCCATCATCAATGGATCTATTTTTTTTAATAAGAGTTTCTTAAATCCCTCACAGTCCAATCCCATGTGCATATCAGCATGTATCATAAAATCACTCAAACTCTTTCTAGGACCCTCAAGTAAAATATATGCACACTTCGCCGTGATATTTTTAGGTGTTTCATAGAATTCAAAGATCTAGTCAATATTTTCCATCCATCTCTTTATATCTTGTGGCCCATTTATACCTTTAATGGATAGTGGCTTCTTATCCATGAACTCTCATGATCACTCTCTTTCTTCTATAGGTCCTCGATATACCGCAAAAAGATTTTTATGAACTTCTGGAATATTTTAATCAATAGCATAGTCATATCACACAATATTCTCGATAATGTTATGGTCCATCAGAGGATTCCCTTGAGGTGAATCAGATTTACCCTCATAAGGAACTCACATAACACATCTCAAAGGCATATTGTAGTGTACTGAAACAAAAGAAATGACCCGACAATATAATAACATCATTTCAAACTAGAAAACCCATAAGAAAAAATTATTATTGAAAACAAGACCTCATGAAATGCGACTCACATGCCAACATCCCATGGTAACATGAGTCTCATCAAGTCAGGATCTAACCAGGAAGATCCCTTAAATTACCCCTCATGTTCCTAAAATCCTATCTCATGTCTATCATACAAACCAAAACAAGGGATAACCCCAAATCGAAGAGCCTCTAAAACAATTTTAAAATGAACCAAACTGAATACCCTCTCAAATAGGGACCCTAACTAAGATTCCACAAACCTGAATAGAGTTACCAATATCCATGGAATGGAGACTAGAACCCTACAGTCAAACAACAGGTAGTGGGAATGATATCACCCAACCTTATGTAAAGGCATGACACATATATACAATAGATAGAGACATTAAATGATAATTATATTCCATAACTAAAATCAAATAGAGAAAACAAACCACTCAAGAGTATAAATAATCACCATTTACAAGTACAACCAAAAGGGACTACTAAAATGGGAAAACCAACCAATCCATGTGATAGTGTGGGTAGACTCCCACCATCTCTCCACCAACCTATCTCAGTTGAAAGAATACCCCACCACCACACTATTTTACCTTTCCTTTCCACGTATTGAAATACATAACCTTTTATATGCACCACCAATGAGGTTTTTAGGGTGTAAGTTAATAGGATCAGGAGGGTATCACCTAGTTATTCTATATAAAGTCTCTAAATAATAATCCAAGCATTTTCAACATTATAGAAAGAAAGTCATGATAACAATCTAACAATTATTAATCAAATGTCTAGAATAAGAATATAATTTCCCCTTTATACACATTTCAAAATAAATTAGGAAAATCATTTCCAAAGTAATTTATATCCAAATATATCAAAAAAATTATTAGGATAAAAACACAATGCATGCATCATGTCTCATATCTGGTCTATGGTAGTTTAACAAAATAGTTCAACCAAAAGGTGAAGCACATGTAACATCATGCTAGGGGTAAGACAATGATAGGATAACTAACTCACTTGTACCTAACATAGAAAATCACATACACATTAAGATACTAGACATATAAATTAAGTCGATATTGTAAAGGAACACCCCATAAAGGAAACCCCTAACAAGTCTAACAAGTCCCTAGAACACGGGCTTAGGGAGCTGAGTTAATCCCCATGAAAAAAATCCCAAAATAGTGGATGAGAACAATCACAGTAACCTTCACTTTTGTACATATGGATTCTAATGTCCTATATTTTCCAAATCAATACATATATCCAATTTCATCATTTCATGCTTTGAAAACCATTTCATAGAGCATTTCATAATAGTTTGAAAACCCGTTCTATTTACCAAAACTAGAGGAACCCCATATTTAATAAAAACCTAGTTCAACACACACAAATCAAATTACTCATATCATTCCATTTAGTTTGGTTAAACAATTTTCCAAAGTAAGAGAAATGTAGTTCACCAACACAAGCTAGAGACAGAACGACCTACCTCTAAACTCAGGGTTGTACAAGTCCACAACAGTGATTTATTAACAAGAAGAAGACAACAATAGAGAAAGATGCCACCGAATCAATATAAACATCTTAAAAATGATCCAATTTAAAAAAAGTGTTGTAGGAGAAGAGGAAATGAAACATACCTCAAGAACACAGACCAACCGCATGCCACACAATAAAGAAAACAACCAATGGAACAAGATCACATCACATATATTGAAGAAAATAAAGAGAAACACAACCATGGATCCATATATATGATAATGAAATGAAATGAAAATACCATGATTCGATAAAATAATAATTATAAAGGCTCACACACACATATATATTAAAAAAAACCACCATAGTGACCAATCGTCGAATGAATCAATCTGGATTGAATAAATACTCAAATAATAGCCAATGAAGGGTGTTATTCCAAGATACAAATGATATATTGGATACTAAAAGAAATAATTACATGTACGACGCCACAATTTTTCGGTTCATGAAATTTACATGGATTTTAATCCCATTTCAATTCCTGTAATCCACATAAATCACATGTGCCAAACAAAAATTCCCATTTTTTAAAACTGATCTTTTATCACTACATACCGTCTAATATTTAAAAAACATATACTCACTTCATGTTGTGTACCAGATTCATGAAATGGTCCCCATAGAACTTGATGGCATGTAATCGTATTACATATTGTGTATTTATCCTGTAGACTATAGAAAACAAAAGATTCTTACACAAAATGCAAAACCAACTCAAAAATTCTCCAAACTCAGGGATAAACATGAAAATACATTATATATATATATATATATATTACAATAATATCAAAAAACATCCATCCCCTAACAAAAAGTCATTTTTACAAAAAAAAATCTCCCTATCCCTAGGAATCCAAAGACAGACCCAATTTAAGGGAAAAATAATCAATGAGGAGGAAAAATACTTGAAAGTGGGTGATGGGATGTTACACCTCCTATTTATTACATATAAAAATTGATCCATTCATTATATTTTTTCTTAGCACAGGGTTCTATATATTTATTTTTATCAGATCCCCATCATATTCCCAATGTTAGTATTTATTAGTACAATTCTTCTTGTGTCTGTGGTATTTATATGATAAAATGACCATCATATTTCTAAGATACCTATTTAATTTACATGTGTATAATATAAAATTATATCTATATTAATCTAATTAAATTTATTCATTAAATTTTTTTTATTTCTAAAATTAAAAAATGTTTATTCTGTTGAATAATTCTTATGCTTTATTATAGTGTACTGATATCATATAATTTCATAAGAAACTTATTTGATTATGAAGCGTATATATGTTTAAGGAAATAATATATATATAAAAGTTGGAATTTATTGGAACCATTTGAAAAACCTCATTTTAGAGGATTCATGTCAAATATAAACTTCTATGAACTTCAGTAAGACATATCATGATCCATATGGTGTAGTTTAGGAAAGTAAATTTATATTAAAGATCATATTCTTGTATCCCACAAGTGATTAGTTTTATCTATATTCAACAGACCATAATAATGTTAATCATAACATATCATCACAACCAAATATGATGATTATCATTTAGGGATAGCCTAATAATAATTTGTTTCTATGGGGTTATAATCATTTGATTTTTAATACTATATGAAATAATAAAAAATTAATTATTATTCATTTTCAGTAATATACATTCCATGAAACTATAAGTACCTAATAAAAAAATACATAGGGAAATTTCAAGGAAAAACACTAATAGTACCGAACTTTTACAAAATCCAATCACCAATGTATCTAATATACTTGGAACTTGAAGGCTTTTAATGATTTAGACAAATAACTTTATTTGTTAGGGGGACCATAAAACTATAATAAGTAAGAATTTGACGTATCATGATATCAAATATATTGATAATCTCTTAGATTTGATAAAATTGAATAATCATTTTCTTGGATCACTTGTGATACCTTGGATCCTTAACATGCATAATGTCACTACTATTAGTATAATAGAGTTTAATTAGATAAATAATTATATCATCCACCCCATAGTAGATGATTAAATTCATTATTCATATAGATTCTTCAGTCACATCCGATATTTTAATATATTACACTTCAATCACAGAATCTTAAGCTAATGGTTTCTTGGAACATTTATCGCTTAATTTTCAATCATTCAGAAACAATATAAAAATCTCTACCAAGTACTAATTTCATATTTGTAATATAAGAACCCAATATTAGTCTAAAATTTTACAATGATCCATTCCTCACCTCTAAAGACTAAAAATAAATCGTTATCTCATATTTAGTATTTAAGGGTATTCTTCATAGATACAAGTGACTTTCACCCTTATTTTATTGTTACATATTCTTCATACATTATAAAAAAGAGAAATCAAGATTAGTAAAAAACATAAAATACATGATAGATCCTATAGTTAATGAATATAGAATATTACCCAAAAATTCATTCACTTTGATTGATAAAATGAATTGTGTATACATAATTATCCTTCTATGAAACAATATAAAATAACATTTTTTAATGTTTTTATACTAAACATACTTATCACATTAACAATATATGAAATTAAACTAAGGAAGAAAAGTAAGTTAAATTTATTTCCAAGAATATTCAAACCTAATATGGACACTCCTTTACTATGATGATTCATTAATAATAATTTTCTTAAATCAATTCACCTATTATAATGTCATGATATGAATTATGATGATAACTATTTCCATAATATACAACACCAGATATAAAATTATTGTCCCACTAACTCATTTGTATACACAATGTTCAACCCCAATCTTAGAAATGATAAACTCATTGATAACATAGTTAATATATTTATTATACTATCAATAATCTTATTTCAACCCATAATTGTAATATTATTATTTTTAAATATTAATAATAAAATTTATCAAAAAAAAAACCATTATGTTTTAATACACAAAAAAACGCATATATAAATATACACACATAAATTAATTTCCATATAAAGGTTTTTTAGATCAATTTGATATACCATATAATCAAAATATTTTTATATGAATAAAAGGATCCTAAATGTTTTTATTAAATACAGTAGTGAAATATTATTTTTTTATGTCACTTCTATATATATATTTAAAACCTTTAACAGCCAAGAGATTTTATTGATTTTACTATCTAAATTAGTATTTTTTTAAGGTTAACTTACACCCAATGGATTAAACTCTATATGGTGGGTATACTAGGATATGATATTAATTAATATGCATTGATTCCATTTAATAGTCTATTTATTCAAACCATTATTAGATTCCAAAAATTTTACATTCATTTTATACCATGTTAGTTCATATTTGTTTTATCATTACATCACCTTCATGATAAATGATAAATCCGTATCTCTCATGCTATTGGTATAATCTACCTGACTGTATTATTTTTTACATAATTATTGAATTCATTTTCTATAATAATTTTTTATACATGTCCTCTGTAATTTTAATAACGTAATTTTATTAATCTTTAACTTCAATAATTTAACTTTTACATTGATAATTATTTTTGACATAAATTTTATTCTAAGAATGAATATGAATCAATATAGAAAATTCATGTGATCTAATGAAATAAAAAAATAATCACCTATTATCTCTTTGAATTGACCAATAAATATATATTTCATTTTTATTTAGGTATACTTTTTGGAATTCATCATACATATAACTTACATCCCAAAATAATTATAAAACTCAAATTGGGATTCTTACCATTCCACACATCATGTGGTGTATTTTGAAGATCCTTTTATGAAACATGGATCATGTAGATGATGTTTCCTATATAGAAAAACCCCATATAGTAATAAAATTCTTCTAATAACTCATTATATATCAAACCAC
This sequence comes from Viscum album, assembly GCA_963277665.1. Classification (NCBI taxonomy): domain Eukaryota; kingdom Viridiplantae; phylum Streptophyta; class Magnoliopsida; order Santalales; family Viscaceae; genus Viscum; species Viscum album. The sequence goes on along the minus strand of OY728120.1, from coordinate 1,056,985,335 downwards.
ATCAAATAAATATATGTTCCTACATATAGATAAACTATCTAAATTATTGTAATAAGCAGAGAGAGTTGGAATACAATGTAATGATCTTTTAGATTATCTTGAAATTCATAGATCAATTATTCCCCACCTCAATCATATTAATTTATTTTAATACATTTCAAAATTTTATTTTATACATTTTTTTGAATAATTTGAATATTTAAATGGATTAAAAAATTTGTTACATTAGATACACATGTCAACATATACTGAAATAATCATTAAAGAGAATAATGTTTTGATTTCCACCTTGATATATTTTTCTAACTTCACCACATACATTATTTTATACGGTTTCTTATTAATATTTAACTTATTTTATTTTTACTTTAAGAGATGATTTGGAAATTTTATTTAATAAATTAAATTTTCATATATTGAATGATTTAAAATAATATGGATCCAATATGCAATTATTTTGAAGGCATTCGATTCCATTATTATTTATATGGATGATATGATAGTTCTAATTATATTAATAATTCAAATAATTCACCTATAACTTATTTTATACATTATAGATAATATTATTAGTATCTAATATATGAAATCTATTAATAATGTCAGTACATCCAAAAACATTTTATATATAAATAGAATAACTCATCTTTTTTATTAATAATGAAAATATTTCCTTATATATAGGATATATAAATTATATTTTAGTTCCTTCATATTACATGATAATGTTTTCCTAGAAATAATAGAAACCCATTAAGAAGAATCAAATTCTCCATCCCCAAGGGTAATTCAAAAAATCTTTCATTATTCCCAACCCATAGGCCCACCTAACCCTTAATTAATTTCCATTGTTATTTTAGATTCCCCAAATTTCATAATATGTAATGTGAATAATCAATCTAATTCCAATGATTCAATTATGACACATTAGTCTCTATAATATATTGTTTCTTATACCAATTATTCAATAATTGTTTCGAAATACATCAAATTACATTGAACAATTACCTGTTTATATATATTTTTTGAAGTAGTAAAACCATAAATAATAGTTTAAGGAAACATACATAGTATAAAACCTTATGATAATTCTTATAATAATATTTTTTCCACTTGTGAGGTGTAATTAGATACCTCATATAGTATGTATTTCTCTTTAAATGATGATTACCTAACATATTTGAGAATAATTTTCACATTAAGACACTTATCAGTTAAGTTATTATTGTTAAATATTTCCTTCTCAATGGTTGGCCAAAATCATAAATTGGAATTTCTATTGGATTCGATGGACATATATAACAAAAATATTTGTTCATATATGTACCGTACACGTTATTATTACATATAATATATTATTTAATATACTTTCATCAAAACCATAGTCTTGGATTTTAAAAAAAATGACTATAGTGATCCAAGAACTATATTTATACGTGTCTTAACACAACAAATATAATATCTTATTACATGCATATTTACATAGTAAAATGTTTTTAATTTTTTCAATTACATATGTTGGATTGATGAGAGGATGAGACCTTTCCTAATTCAACTCATTAATTGACTCAAAACTACATCTTTAGGATCTAATATAATTGGTATGCAATATTATTTATCACCCCTTATTCAGAATATGTCAAATTTTATCCCTTTCCATGAAACAAAACATATATCCAGGACATTTCACTAAGAAAAACCCATCAATTTAATGGAATTAGGTCTTGATGAGAGTAGTTCTTTTTTAAAGGCATCTGATGCTTAGATATTGTATGATCGATTTTATGTTATATAATCAAAAAAATTATATTAATAACATATATATAGTATATAAAATAATTTAATATTATTTTTCAATGTCTATCAAAATTATGTATATTATAAGAACATTACAAATATATTGTCAATTAGTTTATTAGGTGTTTTATTCATTATCTATTAATTCCAATTTAATGTTTATGATTATAATTCTATACTAAATATAATAATTACTTGTATTAGAACTTATTATATATAAGAATAAAAGTTAAATCAACCAAAATAGGCTCGTTTGGGTTGTGTAAATGTCATGTAATATTTCATAAACTACTCAAAATGGTAAGGCGACCCCCACGTACCTAGAATCAATCAATCATGAATAATATTTAACATTAAACATTATATAATTATTTTATATGATTTAAAAATAAATTTTATTTAATAATTATACCTAATGAATACAATACAATATTTTTAACTTATTATATGTAAATTCCTTAAATTATTATGTTTTATAAAGTATTTAAATCCATATAATATATCTTTTTTTATTTAGAATTGATTTAATACACTATAATAATTGAGGGATTATATTGTTCATATAAACACATTGACTTTGGAATAATTATGAATCAATAAGAGAGATCCATTTCTTCAACACTTATGGCTATGAAAGTCTTTTTATTTATAATGGATCACCCTATTGGACACTTCTTTACACATTCTTATGTGAGAGTACCCAAAAATTATTTAACCATTTAGATTTTCAATAATATCATAACTGAGGAGGAAATATCAAGTTTATTATATGAATATTTTGAATTTCTTGTACATATTATCCTATTAGAGAACATCATCATACAAACTCCTTTAGCTATGATACCATTTGTATCAATGATGCAGCTCCTTGGTACAGAGTTTCACAATAAAAGACATTTATTTGTTAGAGTTCCTAATAATTTGTCAATATTTACTATTTAATATGATACCCAGGTAGGGATTTTAATTTAATTCTACCTCTTAAAACACTGCATACGTATAAAGAAAACCTATTCAATAGCATTAAAAATAAGTAAAAGTATAAAATTTTATCCAAAAGTAAATCCTAATAATTTTATTTTCATTTTGAAAAATACGAGAATATTCAATAAAACATGAATAATCATATTTTATCATCATAAAATATCTACCAATAATATAAATCAACAAAACCATGGTGGTATAGTCATTATATATAAATGATGTTAGTCACTCAAATGAAAAAGGATAAAATTGAGAATGAAGTAACCCCATAGAATCTCATAAATAATGAAAAATAGATAACCACTCTAATCACATACTATTCTTCATTATTTTCATATTATTTGATCTACACCTCACTTTTTTAAAATTTATAAATAGAAATGACCATTTGGGAAAATTTAATAGTCTCAAAAAGTAGATAAATTCAAAGCTCACATTTTTAGGTGCAATAATGAGCCACTAAAGTCCTTTTTAAGCATTAAAAATTCTATATATATTGATATAGGTTTAACTCACACAAGTATTTACATTTATAGGTCTCTAAAGTTGGTTAAAATATCATAGGATGTGATTTAATGACCTTATATGGTGTATGAATTATAATTTCACATGTATTGGGCTCTTGAGAGACATTACATGAATCCCACGTAAAAATACCATTTGGTTGTAATTATTTCCCTAGGTGTTTGTAGTAATATTATAAATAATTCATTATTTAATTTTAACTTCCATTTAGTTTTATATTATTAAAGGAAAAATATTTATTTGAGATTGTTAAATTGGTCAAAAACAAATCTTATTTTAGCTTGTGATGTACAAAGGCATTTTAATTCACTTGAAATTCATTTTAGAATAATTAATTACAATTAAAATTATCTTATGTGTGGATCCATGGGCCCTTTTTAATGATAAAATTGATTATTAATCTCATTCAATAACATAGGCTAATATTAGTATATGAAAAAACATCATATATTCCAAAATTAAAAAGGGCATGATATCGAATAATTTATTTTTCGATGACATCATGATTAAGAAAGATAGATATAGAATATAAAATACCACTACTTGATTACTAACATACCCAATTACATTCTGTTTAGAAAAATTCTTAAATTAATTTATATAAGAATCAATGTATGAAACCCCACATATAGGAAACTTTTTGAAAAGTTCCCGTAAAAGGATTACTTTCTCAGATCTACTTGAGTAGCATGAATAAAACACATGATGATCCATGTGGTATAATATATTTGGTTCATTCAAGATATAAGTTCACCAAATTTATTTGTTATTTGATCATTTATATCATTAATAATGGATGACCACAAAATAAATTGATTCCCGGGGCGATTATCATTTTTTTCTCATGTTATATATAAAACTTATAAATTAATGATCAAATATTTCCATTAATAAAAATTATTTTTGGCCATAAAGATTTAAAAAAATAAACAAAACCCATATCCCTGGGCCTGTAGGGATAGAATACACCCCCTTCAAGGGATGAAAAAATCCATATCTCTCTAATTACAATTTTTTTAATGATTTAAGGTCCAAAATCCCCTTCATCCAAACTCAAATGCCCCTACCTACATCTTATATTGTTCCACTATATACCAAGGTCTATAGCCTTTCTTTCATTATTAATATCATCATCATTTTCAAAAGGACAATAAATCGCCCACCCCATAAGAGAGGCTACCCAAATTGGAAATCTAATTATATGTAGAATTACATGGGTCACTTTACAACTAAAAAAATCCCCTACCTACATATTTCCATTCCTATACAATATATGAATCATAATATCCCAATAAAATTGGTATTTTCATACCTCATGATATAAATATTAATTATTAAATCATATTAATTTCATTATAACATGAATAAATTTGGGAAATTTATGGGGGGGATGTTAAGAATATACCAAATGATAAACTACCAGTTGATCCACATTTCTTATTAAATATTTTGTCATTATTTTAGGATCTATCATATTAAGTTTAAATAAAAGTACATCATGTAGAATATATATATATATATATATATAATATTTTTTAGGTGAGATCCTTTAACAGTAAGGGGTGATTCTTAATATCATGGTGTTGAGGATTGGATGGAGAAAATCTAGGTTATAATATTATATATTTGTATATATGAATGTTAAATGATAGATTTTTAAATATACATGATTTCATGATTTAGTAGGAGTAGGTGAAATATTTGGGTGAAATATAAATTAAATTTGAACCTTACATGAGAGGGTTTTCAATCATTATCCATTAAAAAATTATCCTCATACCTTGATGATAGAGAAGGATTGATAATTTTTTGAATTGATGTAAGGGAATATATCTATTATATGTTAAAAACCATTTTTTTGGACTTAGAAACAATTTATTAAAACAATTTTCTTAATGAAAAATATAATTCATTTAGATTTGGTAAATTTTAAAACTAATAATCCAGTCTAATTTTTGTTCATGATTTGATTGACTTTTTATTTTTATGTATTAAATAAGGTGGTATTTTGTGAGGTGTATTTTCATGTAAAATATGACATGGGTGGTTTCTAAACATTTAGTTGAAGAAGATGTGACCATTATATTGGTCAAAAGAGGAAACATAATGAATTTAGGAAATTAAGTGGTGAATCACAAGGGATGATCATTAATTTAACATACCCATATCCTAAAGGTAAATGTTTTATGGAATTATATCATTGTATTATTCTGGGGAATAAAATGAATCAATGTTTTTAGAGGTCCATTAAATGTTATAAATGAGGTAACTTTGGATACCAAAAGATATTTTGTATGATTATACCTTAAGAAAATACCAAATGGGGATCCAATCATACTCAAGGGTACAATAATTGATAAATTACAAAATAGTGAATTATGTCTTGACAATAGTCAAGGATCATGTGATAATAATATATAATTACTAGGGGATCACAATAGTGGGTTCCTTAATAATAAAAAATGCCACCACCATTAATAAATAAGGGAAGAATACAACTTAATTGTTCATTTTAAGTATACATAAATATAATTAGATGTTGGGGATTCTATATTATCGGGTGTTATTATTATATCATATACTTTAACAAATTATATTTTATATATAGAAGAATCCTATTATATTATTGGTGGGTTTTGTATCTCAGGGATTATACGAGGTGTAGGGGTAGTGCGGGACTATAGGTGGAGTATTCTCCTTGCATTTAGTGACTTCTATGGGCAGGGGAGTTCTATCCAAGAAAATGATAGGGATATGTACACGGGTATAATTCTATGTTTCCAGAATCATATTACCCTCAACTAGGTTGAAATCCACTCCCTGATCATTAATGATTCAATGCACGAGAAAAGCACAACTACATGGTTGATAGCCTACATCTTTAAGAGATGCAGAGACATCCTTATAAGTAGAAACATTCATGTCATCCATAGATGTCGTGAAGGAAATAGTTTGGTAGATTTTATTTCTTCCATGGCCATGGAGGACTAGGGTTCCATAGTTATATGTTTCTTAGAAACACATCTTTTGAAACGAGATGGGGTAAACCTAGTAATAAGGAATTTACTTGGGCTTTTTTAGGCCTCCCAAGTTTCTGTGTATTTTCCCCTATGTTTGGGATCTCTCTTAATAAATATATAATGATATGATGATGAATTATATTATAAGTACACATACATACATTTGAGAAACAATTAGACCACTATTTACACATACACTATTTTATATTATAATATGTAATATAGAAATTTAATGGGACTTATTATTTCTCAATAAGAATATATTTTATATGATTTTAGACATGTATTATATTTTTATGAAAAATTTACACATTCAATTCTATTGAAGGAAAGTGAATTTTACCTATCTTGATGGTATTTCCTATATATTCATATGAGAGAAAGATATAAATACCAGCAGAGAAGGGATAATAAGTAGATTATTATGAGTTATTTATTCCTTGATAGGTACAATTTCATTGTCACAAATTTAATGGTTTGAAAAGTATAAATGTCATTATGTTTTTAGTTGATAATAAGAGTTATTCTAAGAATATTTTTTTTTTCAGATTTCCTCTTTATAAGGAGTAACACCTTGATACTATATAACACCTATAAATATGAATGAGTTGAATCTATAGTTGAATGATACAGATAGAAAAGGTTTCATATAGTTTTGTACCACACTATGGAGTAATAAAACATTTTTCAAAAATTGTTTTATAGTACTTTATGATTATGCATAATTTACTAGAAACTGTATTAGGCCATGGAAAGAAAATTGGTATTTTATCCAATTTATTGAAATTGTTTTTTGATGAAATAATGAGGGAAATTTGGATTTCATAAAAAGTTATGTTCAGGCCACTATAGATTATGTTTTTTATAAGATTATGGTCTGAAAACAAATTTATTAACCCTATATTGACATTATAAATATATCATATTTCTATTTAGGATCAATAATGAATCTAAATACTTCATAGAATTGTTAAAAAACATTTTTATATATAGTTGGTCAACTGTTTTACATTATTTTTCATTAAAATTGTCGTATATTCCAATTATATGGTGGAACATCTATGAATCATTGAGGTGGTATTCTATATGTTGAGGAACCATCCCTTATATGATAAAATTTATAAATGACACTTCAACATAATTGAGTTAAAATTTTTACTTCATTTTATTTGTGAAGATATGATATTTATCAACCATTAGAAGGTTGATGTAGTTATGTATTGGAAGTTATTTGAGAATTATTTTTATGTTATTTTTTACTTTTAATTTTCAGTTATTATTTATACTTTTTTTATGATTTCATGAAACTAGTTATATAAATGAAAACATTACCATTAAAATGAAAACACTGAATGAGAAGGTCATTGCAGGAGTCATATCGAGGGATAAAAAAGTAATAACATAATTTCTATTTTTATATTATCTCGATTGGGAGATGACTATAATGTATATTTTTATGCTTTTGGAATTGGGTTAAGAAGAATAATTATACCAGGGATAAATATTATATTATATATTCTGGGTAACTCAATCTGCCTGAAATGAATTACCTAATATTTGTAATTAGTTTCAATAGTTTTCTATTTAAAATATCGGGTTCATTGTTTATTTAGTGATATGTTCATCAATAAAATTAATTATAATAGATTTAAATGTTTATTTTTTCAATAGAATACTATCATTACAAAATGAAGGTGGATATAAAACCTCTAAAATATTGATTCTATGTAGGTTTACACCCATAATATGGACAATAATAATACATAAAACTGATTCTATGTTGGTATAGATATCACTAGTTCATGAAGTTCTAGAGTTAAAATATCATTAAAACATAGTGTGAAAACTAGCTAACCTACATATAGACAGAGATGAAAGTGATGTACATGGGGGATTATCTCTCCATTAAATTACCTCTACATTTATGAATGTTGTAGGATAGTTTTACGGGTTTTACATGAGTGTAGGCTAGTTTAATATTCCCTTGGAAGTGGTCGTAACCTAGTGGGGAAGTTAGAGGGATGATTTTTTTTAATTTATGGAGAAGGTGTGTTTTCTTACTCTCATAAGAGATGATTTTGTATTTTATTCCTATAATACAAGTTTTTTTCCAGCAATAGATGTGATAATATGTATCATGATATTAAATGAAAATTATGTTAAATTCGGCTAAAAGGAGACATTAATGGATTTATTTATTTATTTTTTTTCATCTATCATGTAAGAGAAAATATTCAGAGAGATATTATTATATTACAAAACATGGTTATTTCCAATAGTAAATGTAATAAATTTATTATTGTTTTTGTAAATTATTTTCCAAGATCACCTAATGGGTGAGGTTATATATTGGTGATCATATATCAGCTCACCAAGACCATATATTTTATACATATCAACAATAAATATTAATTTAAATACTTGATAAAATTATATATCAAGGAAGAAGTACATATTCATGGAGTATAATTTAATAAATGGGGACCCATGGTTAATTTTTATATTTTTAAAGGGTTTTCATCTTGCTTTGGAGACTCATTTAATTTTTATCACAACCTATCATCCACAAGGAAATGGTAAATTTAAGAGGTTTAATAAAATCCAAGTGGATATACACATATATGGTTTTCTTGAATTTAGGGGAGCATGGTAGGATCACCTGGAACTAGTTAAGTTTTTCTTATGATAAAAACCATCAAGAATCAATAATTATTTAACATTTAAATTCATTTTAGGGGAGTTCATTTTAAGCATCTATATGATGGTCCTTGATAGTGGATACATAATTATTAGGCCCCATCTAGTAATATCAAACATCATATTGATTCTAATTGAATAAAAAAATACATTGCTTTTGAAAAATGTCTCCATAAATTGTATATTGATTTTTTACATTAAAAATTATTATTTAAGGTTTGTGATCTTTTTTTTGATGATAAAATAAAATTTATGAATATATTAATTAGAAATCATGGGATGCTATCACCTCACATTTAGTTGTTGTTTTATATTCTCAAGTGGATTGGGTAGGTTGTTAGGATTACATCAAATTATGAGGCAACATAAAAGGGGGTGAACCAAGATCTAATTAATAATAGATTTATTTTATTACATTAATCAATTATAACTCTTATAGTATGCTCATATATTTACCATTGTATTTTAGTGTGAATGTTATTTCCTATCATTATATTTTAATAGAAATTTGTTCATTCAGGCTCATGCATACACATTAAAACACTCCCAAACATTAAAATATATAATTGGATATATCATAATATTTTATTTGGTTAACGTAATATGGAAAAATATAAGGTGTGTGAGAATCTCACAACAAATTTTATGAAAGGCATATCATAGGTCCCTTCGCAAGTGTATTTATGAACATATGTTAAATGATGTATAATTGGATTTAGGTTTTCGATAGATATGAATATTTTTTTGATGTTTTCTTTTCTTTATTAAAATGTTTAGTGTGTTGAAACAATGATTGGATTGGATTTATTTTAAAATAAATATTTTGAAATAGTGGTCTTACATTAGTTCATTCCTATATTAAACTATTGAATCATTATTAAAGTTATTTCCCGACAACTTCCATAAACAAATGACATCTCTTTGACTGCTCTATAATTTTAGCCTTGAAAAAGGGAGTAGACTAATTTTTATCCCCAGATATTTCCTAACATAGTGATTGAATATCTTTGACCACTGTTAGGGTAACATATTGATAAAACATCATATGTAATGGGGTGATCTGAGTGGCCTTTTAGGAAATTAATAAAATTATAGAAGAAGTAATTAAAATAAAATGCTATTAGAAACATCAGATTGAATAAACAATTAAGAAAATATAGACAAATTATATGGAGAAAATCATAATTAACGAAGAAAATACAATAATATAGAATGGTTGATTTATCCTACCGTCGACCAATAATGGAATAGTTTGGCATCACTCAAGTTATTATAAAAGAATGAAAGCAAATAAATTAAGTAAATGAAAAAGACATAGAACTCAATTGAGAAGTCATGAAAGAGACTCTCTCTCCTTAGTGAATATTTTTCAATTTATAGCATAATTATTATAGGTTTCGTGTGTGTGCTTCAAAATTTCATCCAATAAAGTAGAAAAAATTCCTCTTCAACTCTAATAATTGAATAATTTCCAAAACATTCATAAAATTTAGATCCAATTTTCCTCCTCTATGATTAGTTCTATGTGTATAACTAGAGATTCTAGTTCTCCTCATGTTGGATCATCTGAAATATTCATAGCTTGAAAATTCTTCCCTTGATCTGGATCAGTTCATATTCAAGAAGAATCAATGGTGATAGTCTCCACTTCTTTATGGATCCAGTGGAAATTAGTTCTTATTGGGGGTGTTCTGTGAATATGAGTGAATTGAGTGATTGTTAAATATAGGTTATCTGTTTTATGGAATCCGGCATTTCATTACATACATTTTAATTACATGGTATAGATAGAGGATCTTTTAAAGATTAGTTTCTTGGAAAAAAGGAATATAGTACCTGAAATCATAAAACATCATTCTAAAATTCAATTTAAATATCTCTTCAAGGTTTCACCCTAACTTAATTTTATTTCATCACATGTCCTGGGGATATACATGAAATGAAATTGGTTGTCATGAAGACTAATAAGGGAGTTAGAAAGGGATATAAAAGTCATGTGATTACAAGACATATTAATAAGAACATGAGGCATAATAATAATGAATGAACAAGAAGGATATAATACTAATAATAAAAATAATCATAACATATAAATTTGGCTACAACATTTAAATGTGACATTAAAAATCATATCTCCAATGTTTATCACTTAGGTGTTGTTTCACCAAGGTATCACTAAATATATCATCTCTGGAGATTAAATGAAATACCAAATGCATTTGTGTTATATCAAAGAACACCCCTAATATGGAATAATTTCATTAAATACACATATAACTTAATAATTCATTTCATTAATAACCCGTTAAGGATAAATAATGTGTTTCGTATCAAAATCTTGGCCAGCAAAAGAGATTAAAGACAAGATTGTTACATCTTTTTTAACCCTTAAAAGAAAATATGGGTTTCTATATATAAGTCACCAAATAAAAAAGTCATTTTTAATATATTTAAATACCCATATAAAAGAAAACTAGGTTGGGTATTCAAATAAAAAGGATAAGATAATTTCTCATGTAAAATAATGAAATTTGATAAGTAAATTCGACAACATTATAGGTTTAAAACATAGTTTTATAAAATTGTAAAATGATAGAGTAAATTGGACTCTTAATCATAAAATAATATTATTATAGTAATGATATAATAGAAAGTGGAAGAAAGAACTTATTCTGGATATTAGAAAACATACCACATGAAAAAGGGAACTTGAATGGAAAAGAGAAGTGGATATTTCCCTTACCATAAAGTGTTGTTCCTAAGAAAATGAGGACAAAACCCTGAGGGATTAAGGACACCAAGGGAGGTAAAAACACAATAAATCTATTTTTTATGGATTTAAAATTAATATAAATGGATAAATTATTTGGATTTATATAAAAACAAGAGAAATTATTTAATAATTTCTAAATATCAGTCTTAGAAAACTATGTTGTGGAAAATGAAACTTATTTTGCATACAAATGGATATTTGTCATGGAATTTCATAGTTTGGTAAAATTTTAAGTTATTTTAATCCAAAATAACTGAAAATATTTTTTAATCCTTCGTTTTTCATGGAAGAGTAAATATTCCCCAATGTAATGTTTTTAAAAATCAGAATTTATTTTTTATACTTTCGAAAGTCATTATTGTTCTGAAATTCATAAAATTATATAAAAATAGTTAATATTTATGAAATATCATAATTTAGGTCATGGGTTCTGTTTTATTAATTATTAGGTCATTATAACATAAATATGATGTCATAAACCAAATAGAATGCCAAAAACAATATTTATTACTATTCAGGAAAATAATAAAGTATTTTGGAAAATTATCATAAATCCACCCTAACCAAATTTCACCATGATGATTTCAAATATAAAAATAATATTTTCATAACAATTCTCTACATATGAGAATTTTACCTTTTTAGTATAAAAATGTCATTTATTTTAAAAAATAGCATTTTTTAAGGAACAATCGTATTTTTGAGATTATAAAAAATTTCCTACGACAATATAAAAATATTTTATCATTTTTATTTTGACAAGATAAATTTAAAAGACCATTTTATTAAAAAAAATATTAATCAAAATAATTTATTTTATTATAAATGTTTATATATTTTCGAGTGAACTACACTTATGTTTAATTTGAGTAAAAATATCAAATTATAAATTCCTCTCAAATAATGAAATATTTTTTTAAGAAAATCAAATCATAATTGGAATTGATGGAATCAAAATTTTGTTAATCCATAGTAACTTACACATTCATTTACTAAAGTGTAGAAACATTACCACTTATTACACTTGCATATGCAATAAGGGTACAGTGCATGATAGTGGTATATTCATGGGATGGCTTAGCAAACATAGAGCAAGTGGAAATATCCACAAAAATGAACATCACCCATAAGATATTTTACTAAAACATTACTTTTTTATGCTCGGATTGGGATTTCTCAATGGTGAAACAAAGTGATGTTTCTATCATCCCAGGTTCTAAAAAATGAGCTTCAAACGACATGACCCTATTGCTTGAGACCATTGATTCTCCTTTTTGTATCAATTATAATTTATCAGTACTATGTATAAAAAATTATAATGGTATAATTATCATCCAAGGGTATATTTTACAATATTCAAATTGGCCCCCTATCAAATAATAGTCAAATCCCTATGGTCAAATTTCCCTTTAGAGACTATAAATTCCACTTCCTTCATTCAATCAAAATTATCTGACATTAATCTTATGGTTATTTTATTCATTTTCATAATAATTTGATTGGATTAAAAATATTTAGTTTTATTTCTATAGAAATTTTAGTGGTTTCAAATATTCTTCAAGATTGGGGAGATCCATACATTCACATTTGTATAGTTCTATTTTATTTTTTATCCAGTTGTAATGATTAGAATTTTAATTGGATTCATAGGAGACTAATTTAATGATCATTATTAATGAGAAAAACTCTATTGGGTTATCTTTATCATTTACATGTATAATATTAAATAATATTTAAAAAACATTTATTCAGGAAATAAATATCATTTAAAATATTTTCGGTCATTACATTCTTCCCCCCTTAAAAAATTTTCTCCCCCTGAAATTTCAACTCATTATCTCTTGGATGAAAGGTGATTGTCATTATATCTCATTAACTACTCAGGTTCCCCTGATGCTTCTTCAAATTTATGGTTCCCCAATAACCCATTATTTAGGTGGGTAGTATTGTTTCATAGAACCTTGTCTCTACGGTCTAAATATCCACGGGCTTCTTCTCATATGAGAGGACATCTTCCAATTATAGTGTCTTTATATTCAATACTTGTGAGGGATCATGCATGTACATTATCAAGAGAGATAGGTGGAATACATCATGAACATGATCTAGATTTGGTGTAAGTACTCGACGACAGGACACTTATCCTTTGTGATCAATGATTTTAAAAAGGAAAATGTACTTATAGTTATTCTTCCCATTTATTCCAAACTCCAACACTCTATTCCATGGTTATATTAGAATGAAATCACTTTCCCCAACATTAAAAAACAAGTCCCTTTGATGATTTTTAGCATAACTATTCTTTAAATTATAAGAATACATTATATGTTGTTGGGTGGAAGGAACCATTTCTGTTATCTCTTGAACAGTATTGAGACTAAGAAATATAAACACCCAAACTTTTTCCTAACAATTAGGAGTTCTAAATCGTTTTTCATATAGATATTATTATGGTTCTATTTGAATATTTGAGTGGAAGATATTGTTGTGTGAGAAATCAACTAATTGGAATTGATGATCCCATCCACCTACAATTTTCATTGATCATGTTCTAAATATGACCTTTGTTGTCTAAATAGTTATTTTGGCATGGCCCTTAGTTTGGGGTAAAAGGCTACATTTAATTTCAATTTAGTGTTTAGACTATTTTGATGAATTCTCCTTAATTTATATGTGAAACTTGGTTCGTGATCCAAAATAATAGAATGTGGCACACCATGAAACATCACCACTTCTTTAGTGTATATCAGGGAATGATTTTTAAGATTGAAATATTCCTTAATAGCGATGAAATGGGAAGTCTTGGATAGTCGATCAACAATGACCTATATCATATTTTTTCCTCTTTATATTAGTGGGAGATAAGTTATGAAGACCATACTGTTATTTTCCCACTTCCATGATCGTTTGGGTAATCGTTGCAACACCCCTTTAAAAAATTTGTCTCTCTTCCATCACTTAATGACATCTCATGAACCTTACAGCATAGAAAAAAATATACCTTTTCATATTATCATAACAATAATGATCATGAATGTCCATAATCATTTTACTGATCCCAGGATGTATATAGAATATTGATATACGCGCTTCATCCATTAGCTCATCTACTATCTCTGGGATACAGGGGACACATAGCATTTCCTGAAATTTTAGTACAACTTCAAGATCAATATTGAACATATGGAACATAAATTCCTTCATGGACTCTATCTTCTTTTCTAAACAAGGATCTTCTCTTTGATCTCTCTTGATCTTATTTAATATTTATTGGTTATATATCATTTGGGATAGGTTTGATGATGTCCTTCCCTTATGATTCCCAAGTAAAATATTACTAGGTCCTTGATCAATGGATCTCCTTGAATCACAATAATTACCAAACAATATTGTCTTTTATTATTAATGCATTTGTGACATTGTTTTCTCATTTGGGTTGATATTGAGTCAAACCGTCATAGTCTTTAATAATTCCAACCACCTCATTTATCTCATCTTTAATTCATTTTTCATGAAAATTTAATTCAAACATTGGTGGTATGTGTATATATCACACTTCTCCCCATAAAAATAGTGCCCCCATATTTTCAATTGAAAAATAATAGAAACTAGATCTAGGTAATCCATGGGATAATTCCTCTCATAAGGGTTTAACTATTGAGATGTATAAGAATTAACTTTTTCTTTTCTCCTAAGGTTGAAACCAATCACATTTAGAGATTCATCACTATAAATAATGAATCCTTCTATAACAGAGGATAGAGTTAAACCTAGTGTAGTAACCAATCTATTATTCAGTTATTAGAAACATTCTTCAAAATCCTTTTTCAAATCCATAATCATGGTATAAACATATCCAATAATGTTTGTGCCACTGTAGAGAGAATCCTCCAAAACTAACAGAAATCCCATGATGGAATGTGTTAAAATTAACAACCATGAGTCCTATAACCCAGATCATGTGTCTAGTTTATTGGATTTTCATATATAAATGTGTTCTATTATCAATCGACTGGTCAGTTTTATAGTTTTTTATAAATAGATGCATACATATTACATAATTTACATTGGTAATATAATATAAACCATAGAATGGAAAAAATCTAGCATCCGGGAACACATTCAATGAATTCTTCTTGATATCTTTGGGAAAAGAAATAATATAAGGGTGAGATAAAATTCATAGTAATGGTTACACACAATGGAATATATAATTAATAAATATGGTATAATAAATATTGAAAGATAAATAACTCTTCATGTATTAATTTAAATCATTAACATGAGTATAAAATTAATCCATGGATAATATCAATACAATAATCTCATGTAATAGAATTAGAAAATTTAAAATGAAGATAATTCATAATATTGTACTTCATGATCTCAAAAATCGTGATATTTATACCATTAATACCTTTCACTATGATTATTTAAAACTATGTGTAAAACCCTATATAATTTGGCCAAATAATTTGTCTCATGAGACTTAAGATGCATCAAGTTGATATATAATTTAGTGCCCAACCATTCACATAATATTAAAATTATTCCTCATACATGAAATGATTTATTTAATTCATGATCTATATACCTTATCAAAAAATATCTATATTGAATAAATAATATAGATTTACAAATATTTCTTATGTTAATCAAATTACATTCAAAGTAAACACCACATGTTAAAATGGTATAGAGTTTAGGAAATAATCATATCCATGATAAGAAAAATATGAATATTTAAGAGGAATTTAATTTACAAGGAATATTTATCACATAATAATGTGATTTTCAACACATAAAATTAACATTCACAAAATTCATTATGAGATGAGAGGTGACCATTAGTTCATCAGGAATACAAGTATTTGAAAAAACAAATATACATTGGAAGAATATAAAAAAGGAAGTAAATTATTGAAATAAAATTTCATAAAATTGTTTTCATTTTAAAATAATTTATAACATGTTGAATAATATACTTTTTTTAAAATATTTAAAGTGTTAGGAAATTCTATTATCACTGTATTGGTTAAAAAAATTCCATTTGATTTTTTTTTCAAATATGATCCTTTTAAAAATTGATAAAATATTCCATTAAAACCCTTTTTAAATTTAAAATATATATTAAAATGTTCTTAATAAGATACTTGAGTAAATAAAAGGCCTTTTTTGAATTTTTATTAAAAAACATGGGTAACGAATGAAAATATATCTGATTTAAAGAAAAAAAAATCATTTTTTCGTTTAAAAAATTAATTTATTGATTAAATTACCAAAGGGAACTATTTTTGGAAGAAAATATGGAAACCCATGAAAATAAAATATTATAATAAAATTATTGGAGCTTAATATGGATAAATTGTTTGATTACATCAAATAAATTAATGAAAATCCCAAAAGAAAGTGAGATTGTAAAATTGATTCATACATCATTGGTAACTTTCAAATTGTAACCCCTTGGAAGAGTAGAATTGAATTGAAACATTAACCATAATAATTAAAAACATATTCATGTTAAATATGTCAAAGGTTTAGTAGTTACACAACATAGAAATTAATAGGTGATAATAACAATTTTGTCTCAATTGAATTGAAATTGAGATGAAATCCCTTACAAAGATAATATATTTGAAATGAGGATTAATCAATGAATTATTTAGGTGTATAATATTTAAATAATCATAAATAAATTTTAAATTCAACATAAAGTAATCAAATTAAATTACACAAATAATCGTAGAATACCAAATATGATGATGAAATAATATAACTCGTCAAACTGAAATTGATTTATAAAATTTCTTACCACTTAGTAACTATCATGTCAAATCCTCTTGGGTTAAATAATTAAAAATTGATGTTAAAATATCATTAATTATGAAGTATTTATTATATTACATGTAATGGGTTACTTTTATATAATATATGAAATAAATTAGCTTAAAAACATCAAAATATTCCTTAATGAAGGGAGATGGATAGTTAATCCCTTAACTCAGGATTCTATTTAGTTGATAATTATATAAAATAATATACAATGGTTTTAATAATTATATTAATTGATATCATAATTATATTAATATTTATAAAATTATTTTATTATACTCTTATAAAATGTAACCACCTATTCATTATCATTTTTCTATTATTACTATTGTTTTGGGCGTTAATTACCTTGTTTCTCATACAAGTCTTGTAATGATTTTCATGATTATTTTGTATAATATATAATACCACAATTTAAATAGTTATATTGATGTTATTAATATCATAATTAATAATTAAATACATTTTTATAACCATTCAAGAATGTTTTACATGGAAAATGAATCTCATCGCTTCGTGGAGATTGTAGGTCATATGTATGCACAAAAATGATATCATTCCATTAATGAGTGAAATGGAATGTAATTGGATGATATATATATTTTATAGAATTAATATTAGGTCATATGTATCATATATATTCATTATTTCCATCATTATTACTATTCATGTTAGTGGGCGATGGAAAACAAATTACTCTAGTTCGCGAGGTTATAGTCCATCATACACATGAGTGATGGTTTTGTTTCCCATTTGATGAAGAATGGGATAGATTAATGTTATTACATTAACATAATAAAATAATATTATATTGGATATACTTGTTTTACTATATTAAAATTAATAACACATAATTGAATGTTCTAAATTGTCAAAGAAACGGAAAGATCTTCATTATTACGATTACCTTCTCCTAGAGAAACCCCCTTTGGATATCTTCTTAATAACCCGACTGTTTGTATTTTTGGAAGATAAAAAGATATATAAAATGTATAATGTGGTTTTGGAGGAATTGTTTTAGGTTCTGGTCCATCTAAAATGGCTTGAGAGGGGTGAACAAGTGAGGGGAGAGAGTTCCCTTTTATTAGTGAGGATGAGTAGCATTTTTGTAAAAACCCAAAACAATTCAATAATGGGAAGTCACTCTAAACCAAAGTGCCTAAAAAATGTATAAATATTATCTTTTATGTCAGTTATTTATGATAAAAACCTACACCAAATAAAAATAACCAGGTTTTAAACAAGTTATTCATATATCCTGGATGTTTGATTACTTATACCATTTTAGTTTTCAACATGGTAACTACATTTTTAGCCTTTCTAATTACTACCTAAAAAATAATATAAAAGGATATTTATTTGATAATTTTAACAGAATAATTATTAATATTAAATCCAACCTATCAAATAAAAATTCCATATAATATGAATGTTAATTTACTTTCAAGTTCTTGTAACGCACAATAACCAGTTTTAACATTAATCACAGAAAATAAATATTATTGTGTTAACTAATAATTATGAACAAAAAGTAAGTTTATTTAATTATATAAAATAAAACATGATTATTATAAATGTGGAATAATTTTTATGAAATTAAATTCATATAATTGATATAATGTATCTTCACAATAACCCATAAAACTTGTTGAAGACTGTTTTTCAATAAATGAATTTGTCAAGAATAAGATGAACATACATTAACTAAATGATTAGTAATCATAATTAGATTTATATAAATTCGTATATTTATATATATTATCTAAAATTTCAATTAAAGTATTCCTCATTGTGGGTTATTTAAATTAACTAGAATGGTGAAATATTATGTACTTAAAAATAGTTATGTGAAAAATTCATTTTTATGCTTAAAAATAAAAATATAACAAAATAGGGTATAATGATTACTAAAATGTAATTAATTAATTTGAATATTACAAAATAATAATTTTGTTAATATAAAATCATATTCATACTATGATGTGATATTTAAATTACATAATTTATTGAATAGAAATGACAGTTTTACAAAAAACTATATTTTCGTTATTCATTAAAAATTCACTTTTTTAGGAGGATCCAAAAATTTCACCAAATTATAATTGTGAAGTAATAATTTCAAAAATGAAATTTCTTTAAAAAACAAAAATTTTAAAAGCAGTAAAAAAAAATTTAATTCCCAAAAATATATTGAAAAAAATCAGTTTTAAGATAATTTATTATTGAATAATGAAATGATTTTGTTGAGAATAAAGTAATTAGTTATCAATAAATTATATAAAAACATTATACATATTTTTGTAATTTTTTTTATAATTTTCATTCATAGTAACTTATTTTTTATGTTATAATGGTTAAATTAAATAATAATGTATTAATAAAATAAACCGGTTCACATAAAACTCGGTGTTACATGGATTATACGCTATAGAACACAAGGTTATTGATTTTAAAAACTCAAGATGTTATTTTAAAGTAACTTCATGAATACTCCACCCTCATCAGAGTTTCGTCTTGACTAAGAGGGAACATTCTTGGGAGACTTTTCTCATAATCAAGTTTGGTAATTTCACTAGGAAACCTTCTAAGTACGAATGGTTTCCCATAAGAATTTTATCAAAATCAAGGGATTTGACCTATTTAAAACAAAAATTTGTAAACCTTTTTTCATACTAAACAATCATGTAACATAAAATTTACATTATGCACTTTATTTATCAATCACAATAGAATTAATATCATGGACATGAAATATATTATAATGGTATTTTAATTATTATTAACACCCCATTAACCCATAGAAACAATAATAAATTAATTATAATTCATGAAAAAACAATACAATAAATTTTTTCATTTTATTTCATAGTAGATATTTTGTGGAATTTTAACAATCACCATGAGTGTGACTTATTATCCATAATCAAATTTATATATTTTAAAAATATCATTACCATATAATTTAGAAATGGATAAGAAAAAACATTTTCAATTATAGAAATTATAAATATCGAGTATTAATTTAATTTTGGTAAAACAATTATTAAAAGAATCATGGAATCAGGGAATCATGGATCCTTAAATAAGGGATTACAAATAGAGAAAACTACATTTAAGGATTGTTTATATTTTTTATCAGTATCATATATATAATACCCCTCTTATAGACCTACGTATTTATCCAAAATAAATTTAAACCCCCAAAACCTAAGAATCAGACAATATAAAAATGCCTTGTAAGTGTAATCACTTACTAGTGTACCATACCTATAAAATGAAATCTTAACAATGTAAAGATGAAATTTTATGGGATAATGTAATAGTCGAAGGTCAAATATCCCTAAATTTGGGTTTTTTATGACATTTAAAATCCTTGACATTTTAGAAACCCTAAATATTGGAAATGTCATGGAAAAAAGAAGATTGGTGAGAATAATAATAAGAGAGTGAGGAATATGAAGTTAATTAACATGTTTGGTGAATCTTTCATATGTCGATGAATCTATATGTTATGAGGAAGCTCTCCTTTATCCCTCTTGAAAGACATAATAGAAAACGACGAAGAGATGTGGCATCCCCTCATTTTAGTATCAATTCCTCCACATTTCTTTTATTTATTTATTTTTTTAAGATATAATGAATTTCAATCAACCCCATGGGTTATCATTTAGGGGTTACAACCCTTTCTTACCCGAGGAACAGAGTTAATGGGGTCCAAGTTTTGAACCTCAAAATCTGTAGGTTTATGTCCTTTCTACCACTACCCCCCATACCTACCACATATATAAGGGATTTTAATAAACTGAACAATACACTGTCCTAGGAACCCTTATGAGTCAATCCTCATTGCTCCCCATAAGGAATGATAGGCACCCCTTGGATATATTTTGTTATAATACATAGCCCAAAGGCCTATAAGTACAGAGGCCTTAGAACATATGTGGAAAAAGGCCCAATAACCCGAAGGCTAAATAGATGGTTTCCCCAAAATGAAAACCCGTCATCATGTTGTGTCACCACAATTACACCTCTTTCCCCTATCAATAGTTATCACAAAATATTAATACTCTAAAATCTGTGTCAACCTCCCCCATGCTAAGGATCTTTTCATCGTGATGGCCCCTAATGCACAATGTAAGTGAAGTCCTCCATCCCACATTGGAGATCCATGTAGGAATAGGGTTGGATGATGGGTGCACACACACCCATATCTCTTTTAGGTCACCCACCCAGTAGTTTCTATGTGCCACCACACTATATCTTCATCTTATTATGACACACCATAAAATATGTCCCATTACATTGATATTCATGTGGAACAGATCCATCTACAATAAAATGAAAATATTTTGGGAGGGATGAATACTTGATAGGAACTAACTTACACATCCCTCTATAGAGGAGGAAATCCAGTGGTGCCTATATATCGCTATGCGGCACTGCCTGCCTATTTCTCCAAGATAAACATCTCATCTTTCCATGTAACCTGATTAACTGGGATGAGGATTTAGTGCCCTTGCATCCCAAAGAAAATTTTGATGGATAGATGGCCTAATGGCGTTGTTTCCCTAAGGCCATTGTTTTGGCCTAAAAATCCATTAATGTTCAATAGTACCAATAATATTATACAATGCTATAGTACTATTATTGTACCTGCATAAATTATCTTCCACTTATATTTTATCCTAGGGGTTTTATATAAGATTACATGGAATTTACCACTTAGGCACCACCTCAACTACATTTTAAGAGACAATATTATAAACCATTATTTTCTAATTAACATTAATATGTTAAAAATAATAAATTTTAAATCATATCCACATAAATTATAAAATAATGTTCTACAATATTGTCTCTTAAAATTTTCCTTCATAATCATCTAATGATAATACCACTATTTCCATTTCAATAAACATTTATTCATAAATAGTTATATAATAATATTATTAACTAAAAATACACATGATTTGTAAAATATATATATATTTTTAAAAAATTATATGTTATATATTTATAACATCGTTGGTTAATTATTTGAACATATTATGAAATTTAAAATAACCAAATAATAATCTAACAATTAATTATAACATGTATTAGAAATTAAAAACAATAATTTTGATGTTTTAGGTAATGATTATGAATTACAATGTCACCATGAATGGTCTCCATTGCTATGGATAAACTGGAAAATATTTCCTCTCTACAAATTAATACTACACTATCTTCATGAATGATCATTGTGATGATGAAGTAGTCATAAATACCCAAAAATTATATATTTTTTTTGGAAATATCCCAATTTTCAATTCTAAAATATTATAATTATTAAATATTAGAAAAAAAATAAATTTGGAGTGTTATAGTTGTGTAGTCAATGTTTGTTGATTTTTATTTTTGGTTATGTATAGTTTATTCTTAGGGGAATTGTTTCCCTTATTATTTCTTATTAAACAATTTTACTTTTAAACATCCTATGGAATTTAGGAAAATATTCTTAAGGTCATATGGTGTCCCCATAAAATAATTT
Organism: Viscum album; assembly: GCA_963277665.1. Lineage (NCBI taxonomy): Eukaryota > Viridiplantae > Streptophyta > Magnoliopsida > Santalales > Viscaceae > Viscum > Viscum album. The sequence goes on along the minus strand of OY728120.1, from coordinate 1,056,962,174 downwards.
TGGTATCCTAGTATTGGATCATTATAATACTACAATATGATGAAATTTAATTTAACAAAGCACGTAATGAATGTATAAATATAAATATTTTCATAATTATGGCTAACATTAAATGTCATAATGTCGGTCAATAATCATATGATGGTGTTATACATTTTTATTATTAAATAATTTATAGTATTTAAAACACTTTATAAATAAAAATTAAATTAATATAGACTTCTATATTCATGTATTCCTAATTCTATAGAAAATTCCAAAGATTTGTTTTATGGAATCAACATGTTCAGGTATTCTTTGAAATTTTTATATTATTTTATACATAGATCTTATACATATGTAGAGTATTTTTTCTTTTCCTTTGTCACCGTATACTTAACATTTATTATCATAGATCATGACTAGGATGGTTTAGTTATGTTTTTTAAGTACCTGTTGATGCCAAAATTAGGGATGGAGAAGTACAAATGAATGCATCAAGGGGATGCCTTGCGAAGACCGTTCGCGGAGACCCCATGGCCTCACAACCTCCGTGGTGCAAGGAGGCGGCAGGATCCGAGAACCAATTTGACGTTCGCGAGCCCACCGCGGAGCAAGGAGGTGGGAGGCTCCACTAGCCGATTTGACATTCGTGAGCCTGCCATAGAGCAAGGAGGCGGGACGCTCTGCGAGCTGATTTGACATTCGCAAGCCCACCACAGAGCAAGGAGGCGGGACACTCCTTGAACCCCATTAACGTTCATGATCCCACCACAGGGAAGAATCCATCTTCATGTTGAGTGTGCTCTGCTTCATGGAGACTCCTGCCTCTAAATACAAGGCTCCCCTCGAGCCCAACAACGGACGATCTGACCTTTAAACTTCCTAGCTCCCAAATCATGAATCACTCTCTTCTCTGAAAACCATGAGCTATGTGAGGTATTTTTTTCATCGCGAAATGCCTCCCCCTTGCATTAATTCCTCCCATCATTCGAGAGAAATTCCTTTCGCGGATCCTATGGGCCTCCTTGAAGGAAGGGGATCCCCAAGGGGGCCTGGTTAGTTGCAGAGCGTTTATGCTTCGCGAAACACCCATCACACACATGTGGACCATATTATAAGGAAGGGACATTGTACCTCACGAAGAACCTTGCTTCACAACCCCACACTTCGTGAGCCGCCCTTACATCGTGAGGCATTTCTTCTCGAATCCCTTTCCACTTCGTGAATTACCTTCCACATGCACCCATGCCTAATTTTTTAAGCTGGGACGCTGCATTTCGCAAAGCATACCGCTTCACAAAGCCCCTCCACTATTTGGAGCCACAAAGATTCACAGGGCCCCTTTCTATGAACTCCTTTTCTTTACAATTCGTTTTCCTATGGGACCCTAGAGGTTTGCATGATGTGATTTCAAAGTCCCTTGGACATTACTTCCCGTTGCGTTGCTTCTCCTGATGCTTCTTTGTATAGGCACCTTAATGGATATTGCTTCTTCGCATGGACACACTAATGTGGACCCCCAATTAGTTCTCTCCATAACACGGCTCAACTATGGCATTGTCGATGCCTTCCTTCCCTCTAGGGCAGGTGGGTTCTAGTTATGTATGTCCTAGGGGTGCGGAGTAAACCCATCTTGTCAGAGCTGTAAGATGTTAAACTGCCAAGCACGTTTATCCTCAGCACATGATGTTAAGCTTTGACCTTTCCATGTTCCTCGCATGTAGGGTGCCCAATCTCGGTCATTCTCTATGCCCACTGGTCTCCTCAGGGGTGAGATAATTCCTCACATGGAATGACATCCTCATTAGTGGAGTGACATCTGTCTGCGGGGAAAGGGAAACTTCCCTGGTTTAAGCCCCTAGCTTTTCTTTCAGGATGTTGTATCCCTGATCCTCCTCTCTTCCCAAGTTCAAAATTCCACTCCTACTAGGCTTTCTCAACACTCAGACCTCCATCCTAGAGTAAGTCCCAATCTCCATCTCCCTGGGCCACTAGCCACACGTAATCCCATGTTTCCTCATTGGGCCACTTACCACGCATGGGACCCACTACAATTTCCACAGACACACCTTTCTCAATGTGATCATCAGGTATTTTTTGTCCTTGGTTTCTCACACCGAGCATGAATCGCGTGGGCATAGAGAAAGCATCGACCAAGACATCCTCTATGGGCAGCTTAGAGTGTAAGCCCCCATATCCACACTCCCTGAACTATGAGGTCTTTGATCTTTTCTAAGGCTAGGTACGTAAAAAGCCTCCTTGAGTTTCAATCCCACCACCCATTGGTCATTCCGACCACATTCACATCGCTTCACCGACACCTCAGGCAACATAGAGTGTAAGCCCCACAACCACACATGAACTATGTGGTCCTTGATCCTTGCCAAGGAAAGGTACATTGGAAGCCTCCATGAGGTTCAAGCCCAACACCCGGTTGTTCCAACAATCTTCAGGTCAGTTCACCAACACCTCGGGTATCCTAGAGTGTATTCCCCATAACCACACCTAAACTATGTGGTCTTTGATCCTTTCCAAGGCATGTTACATAGGAATCTTCCACGGGGTTCAAGACCAACACCCAGTCACTCTGACCATGATCACATCAGTTCCCACACCACCTGAACTTTGAGGTCTTTGATCCTTTCCATGACAAGGTACGTAAGAATCCTCTATGATGTTCATTCCCACAATCTATCTGGGACCAGGTCCTCATTTGTCTCGGTCCCCCGACCCCCATCCGATATGAACTATGTGGGTTTGATCTCTGTCTCCTAGGCAGGCTATGTAGGAATATTCCATGAGGATCAAATCCCATATAGCGGTAATCCATTGTGACCCCACATGACAGTAAGATATTATGACCCTATCTAGTGGTATGTCATTGTGACCTCTCTCGGTGGTAAGCCATTGAAGTCCCCAATTGATGGTGAGCCATCATTAAATGAACTACGTGGACTTTGATTCCCTTCCACATGGATATGTTGGATGCCTCCATGAGGTTCAATCCTAGCACCCATGTATCATCTTGACCTATCCCTTGATCCCATGTATTCTAGCATGATCATGACCTAACCTGAAGGTTATATGTCCTCTCGGTCCCATACATGCATCCATTCTCACGCACCACCTCCCAAGGTATCCCTTCTCCAAACCAAACAATGTAGACTTTAATTCCCTACCATGGGGATACGTAGGAGGTCTCCTCAATACTCAAGCCCAACATTACCATTGTCCTAACGATGGTTCCATCCCAATAACCATCCAATTCATTCAAACACACCATCATCCATTCTGATTCTTGCCCGGGCCACCACATCCGAGTGAGGTCATGACAACTCACCCCCCAACATCAATGTTCCCTCCAGAGGTTTCACCCATCTGATCCACATTAATCAGTGTTCTGATCAGTCTGATCCATCTCTTCCAGAACTTAAACTTGGTGAATACCTTATGTTAAACATGGTAGTCTAAGGAAAACCTCATATTGTTTCCTAGGGAATATGATTCCTCACATTCGACGTTGGATTCCTCGGGCTTCTGCCCCCTCGAAAAGCCCTACAATGAGGGGAAGAAACATGGACGAGACAGTGTCCCGACATATGGACACGCCAGTGATGTCCAAATAGAATAATCACCTGACTAAAGGTTTCTACCCTAACTGGACCCTTTGGAATGTCCCGAAAGAATAAATTTAATTAAATGGTGTTCATGAAGATATGGTACTAGGAAGAGTTTCACAAACTACATTCTAAATCTATAAGGGAGGCCTAGATTAGTTGACGAGTTCCAAGGAGCAAGCCATAGAAGGATGAACCTTAATCCCATCATCCTATTTCAATGAAGGAGAAAATGTCCCTGAACAAGGAACGAATGCCACCAACCTTTTGAAAGTGGGAATACAGGGCAACAAAACTGTACCCTTCGTACTCTAGAAGACGGGCGTGCATGCCCCGGTGAAAGTGTCAGAAACATAAATGGTAAACCCGATGTAAAGATCTTATCCTCAATATACAGATTACTAGTGTTTGAGACATCAATGGATTAGCATGTCACCAGATCCAGTTATCTGGCGCCGGGTCCTACCAAGAAAATAGGGGGCCTGGTGTGAGTCTCACCAGATGTTGGGGTAGTAGAACGTTGGACATCCCAATTTCCAATGTTGTCAGCGTGGATCCATCTGACTAGCCATGGAAGATAGAAGATAATTGGGACACTGGTCATCGATTTCCGTTTTCTTATACCACTGATGTGTCAATCTCCATACTTTCAAAAACCAAGCTGCTACACCCAGAAATCATTCACCTCCTGCCCACCGATGTAGGGGCAGGGGTGGTACCAGCATGACAGTCCTGCGTAACTCCACCTCTTCTCCGATGGTCTCAAAAGCCCCTACACCCATGACCATGGTCCAACCATTCCCCATCTCCCCATATGAGGTCATCCAACAAAGGGTGATCAATGACCTTGTACGCTGGTATGAGGAGGAGGTTATTATCCCGACTCGGGATATGGCCTACCTGGATTTAGAGGCATCTATGCCTCATTATCAACACCACCCCTGAGGACTGTGCATAGAGCCACTGCTCCCCACTCCAACATGTAACCATTTCAGGAGCTTGTCCCCAGAATGCTTTGAAAAATCCCTACCCTACGCTGATGAGGTAAGTGATGTTCGGGCTAGCTTGGTTAGAGTCTTATTCCCGGGGCTCCCATCGAGGGCTCCCGCCCATCCTCATCAACACTGCTGCCCGGTCCTACTAGACGAGGGGCAGGTAACCCATGCACCTGCACCACTGGCTCTGGTCTGTCTAACCAATTTCCAGTGTCAGATGCAAGCCAAAGAGGACGCCCGCCAAAGGGTGTCAACATCAGCAGCAATTGTGGCCTGAGACACCGCCGACGCATATCACCAGCTCCATGTATTCACTGAGTAGGGTCATTTATACACCCAGCCTGGATCGAGGCCCCTACCGCCCCACATGAAGTCTTGGTCGACTCTCTTTATTGTTGGCACAAGCAGTGGCCACTCTGGGTGAACCCGTATCGATCCCACCTAGTGCGGAGGTCCTTCATATTCCGCTACCATGGAGAACGCGAGCCTTCCCCACTTCTAGGCTCAGCATGGAAGTCTACCCCGGGCCACCTTCATTATAGAAAAGGGTCCTCCCCATGGAAGTGACACTCACTACGGAAGTCTCTCCCTTTCCCACTACACCAGATATGGAGTCATTCCTCCCACCATATACTATTGGTATGGGGACATTGCATGTCCTTTCACTCTTCAACATGGGGACCCTACTCGTGTCCCCATCATAGCTATAAAAGGTCCTCCTGACCTCAATAATCAGAGGAGTGTGGTCCAGATTCACCTCACCAGAGCCCAGCACGGAGGTCCTACCCATGTCCAGATCGACCAGTGTGAGGCCCCTCCTCATTCTGATGTCATCAGAGAGAACACGCATGGGGGTCCCACCCATGCTTCAATGGGATTGAACAGTGGTCCTACCCACTCCAGGGCTTCCCACTGAGGTCCTCTCGATATCCCTTTTGATATCTACCCCAGTGCTCCTCACACCCCGACTTTCATGGGTGGAATTCCTCCCTGCCCCAGCACTAGTATGGTCTAAGGACATCCTCATGTCAGAAATCTACCATGTCCAAAAGAGCCATCCAGTGGCAGGAAGGCAAGTCACCACCACCATAAGAAGGATTCAGGGAAGGTCCAAACAGAGATCAAACTAGTCCGCTTTTCAGACTCCTTAGTAGAATACGAATCAGTGCGGGAACCCTCCCCTCTCTCATCTGAGTCAAGGGCTGGGGTAGGAACATGGTGCATCATCCTAGTACTCCCGAAATGCGAGGTCCTCATATTCCCACCTCCCTCTGCATGTATAACCAAGAGGATTAAAATTTGGAAGCCCCGTAGGTTATGGTCGTGCAGTCACCACCATCGTCACCGGAAGCACTCTCTACCCCGACTACAGATCATGGAGGTCTATTCTGGGGACCAATGGCTGGCAAGGAGCAGCGCAGCCTATCACCAGTAGCCCTATCCCCTCACCATGAACTGCACCCGTCAGCCCGTATTATCACGAGATAGTGGCCAGGACACTACACTCATTGCGGGACAACCTGAGATTCGGTGGCTTGTCAGCTCGTTCACCGTATTCCCCACCAGCCAGCCTACCCTCTTAGCAGTCTACTTCAGTACCGTTTCCAGTTCCTCTGCTGCCTCTGGTTGAAGAGTGGGGTAATCAAGGGCCAGACACTGAATCCAAGCCATGTTTCTTATGAAATATCCTCATAGCCGACCACTTCCCCAAGTTGTTCTGGCTGATTTTTGTGTTGAATTTCAGTCCGCCAGAATCTCTCACCCAGAGGAAGATGACTGTTTCTGTCAAACCCTCTAGAAGACGCACTTCTTCAATTGTCATCATTGATTGGTTTATCATACGAGACAATCGCATTTTGGAGACATTGGCGAGCAATTTCATCTAGTTTATATGGCGTCACTCCCTGTGGCCCAGTGCCCCGAGTCAATAGGCCGGCGTAAGTCCCTCCAATAGAAATGAATTCAGAGTTTCAAGGCACTCCTCAAGATTATCAAGGAGGCTCCCCCCTCCACATGCAAATCTGTGGCTGGGGGAAGTATGATGTCATCCTCTTCAGTCCTATACGATGACACCCTGACTCGCTAGGCGATATTGAGTACATACCCCCAGGAAGGGTCATGGTCAACTTGGATGACATATTGGAGAAGCAAAATGAGTTGGATCTTCCTTACGGGGAAATTCCCCCTGAGGAAATCCCACCACTACTAGATCCATCGGGAATAGTTACTTGCCTCTAGAGGAATCTACTATGTCTCTATGTGCCCACCAAAGCATTAGTCCTTATCTAAAATCACGATAAGGGTAAATAGCACCTCAGAGATTCCAAATACTCCAACCCATACATCTCAGTGCAGAAGACGGAGGAGGAACCTTTGAAGGATGTGTTGCGCCAACAACATGTCGAATCGAAGAAGTTGGTCAATGACCTCCTCACTGAACGTGATGTAGAGAGACGACCAGACTACGAAAATCCTAGACCAGGGAAGTAGGGGAAGGAAAAACATCCCCTCGGTGAGCTGCCTCCACATGACCCTGACCAGCCTGCCCCTGCAGACTCGGTTGAGGCCGGAAATTTAGGAAAGAGGGCATGGTATGTCTCTCCAAACCCTTCGGAACGGCACAACAATCCACGGAACCCAGGTCAGGTTCCCCTAGATTCCATGCAAGTTGCCTCACCAACTGCGCCATGGGCCGGTGAGCCACCTTACCATGTTGAAGAACCTGCCGACATGCTTGTGGTTAGGGATCCCTGTCAGGACAGGGACCCCTGCCCAGATAATCCAATGGCGGTACTCTTTTCCTACCTTCAGGCATTGGAAACGCGATAGGTAGCACTCCCTCATGATGGCATGCCGTATCCATCATGGGTGGATGATATGATGGAAGCTTCGGGTTTTTGGAATCTCACATTTCCTCCATTAACTGGGACAGGGGACCCACCAGAGCATCTGGTCCACTTCACCTCAAGGTGTGTGCCCATGTTAGGGACTCCAACGCTGTAGGAGGCCGCCAAGATCCGATGTTTTGGGAATACATTGGAGGGGTCTGTATTTGTTTGGAACAACCTACTCCCCATCAGATTAGTGACCAGCCGGGAGGAAATCTGTAGGAAATTCCTCTACCAATTCAGCTCCACCATGAAGAAAAAAATCATCGCAGGCCTCTTCAAGTGTAAACCGAGGCCCGATGAGCGCGTTGTCTACTTTTTCACCCGTTGGAAGGGACTCACATACTTCCTTGACATGCCACTGACTCCAGGGAAATTCCTAATGATGTGTGAGGGAAATGTTAAGATATAACTGGTTCTCTATTTGATCACCTAGATCCACCCTGGTGGATTCTGAGTCATCTCTGATAAGGCCCACCACCTGGAATAAGCCCTGCAACAAGCCAACTAGGCACGTCTGTTTCCCCCTGTAATTCCTGCAAGGAGGGATGCCTGAGCCAAGCCCGTCATGGTGGCCCAAATAGAGGCCCCTAAATAGCTATAATTATTACCATTGGAGTCACATCCGCAACCTTATAGTGGCCTGCCACCACAGGCGTAGCCTCTAGCCCAACAGAAGCCACCACAAAATCTGCAAGTGCCCCACGTAATGCGCCACCACTGCCTAGGAAGGACAATCAGGCCCCTCCTCCCAAACAGGCTCCTCCATATCCCCATCAGGGGAAAGATCCAAGGCCCCCTTTCCAGTCATAAGAAACCAGACCTACTCGTTTAATGATAATCAAGTTTTGGTCTATTTCATGATGTACCTTGGAACATGGGGTTTTGCATTTTCTTGAGTGCATAAGGATAGAAGAGGCGAACCTCACTGATCACCCCAATTACTTCCCCTATCACTAGATACTGGGAAACACTCTCAAGAAGTGCTATGTGTTAAACGACTAGCTTCAAGACCAGGTCGATAACAACACAGTCAGGTTGGGCTCGGCCCCGGCACAGGTGGCATTCATCGTTGTAAGGCCAGACAGCAACAGCAACAACGAGGGTGAGTGGCAGTAGGATTCTTATCGTGGGTCTTAGAAGTATGATAACAGGAAGGATTAAAAAATGGTCACTTGTGCTCATCGTATCAATCGTGCATGCCTAAATTGGCCAGATATTTTAGAAGTTGTGGCCACCACTTCTGCAGCGTCATCTAAATCGACCTCTTCCTAGAAGTGAAAACACCAGTAGTGCAAGGGAAAGATACGCGCCCCTCTAATGCCATATTCGTCCCGTACTCTTAGAGACTTCATGCCCCTATAGATTGGGATTCCTCCTAGGATCTGCCCAGTAGTGGATGACTCTTCGAGTGACATTCAAGGGTATGCTTTGGTGTTAACACTGTGGAGCAGGTAAACCCCTACATGACTTCCAACGACGGGGAGTGAAAGGAGGATCTCCCCAATGTCCCTATATGATGCCATCGTCGACATAGCCGCGACCATATGGGTCATCGAGGCACATTAGTTAGAACTTCCAGCCAAGCTGGGCATGCCACTAAGACTAGAAAGCAGGCCCAGTGTAGAGCTCAGCACACACAGCCTCCTCATCTAGTGTCATCAGGCCCACCTCCACCATCGTTTGTGCTACTGGATCAGGCTGATCCACCACGACCATGTCGTGAATAGCCACACCCCTGCTACCTGCCAGTCTTAGTCACCTAGCCCTCATCTAGTAGCCACTCTGGGGGCTTCGACTAGTGGGTATCAGGATATTCCCAGCACCAATCAGTCGTTGGCCCAGCCAGCAGGGGCCACCATACCACCTGTCATAGAGAGACCTCCTGCAAGAAGAAGTTCGCACATGGACCAGAGGAATGATGTTCTCAAGCACATTTCCACCATACCAATAAGGCTTTTCTTCCTTGAGTACCTCCTCCTATCGTCAGATATGCTTGAGTCCCTCACTGAGGTTTTAAGAACCCCCCTCTTATTTGAGATGTAGGTAGCAGCTGCAATGGCCTTTCATGCAGAAGCAATAGAGAATGCTGAATTCCAGGCCATTTTCTCATTATCTAGAGAAGATTAAGGTTATACCATATAGGGTAACATTCACCCACTGTACATCACTAGCCAATTCAATAGCGTGGAGATTCGTCGCTTTCTTGTTGACATCGGCTCTGTGATTAATATCAACTTGACAAGGACACTACAAAAGGTGTGGTTATCCGAAGATGACTTGCCTCCCTCCGACCTGAAAATCCATGGATACGACAGGACAGATCATACCTTGATGGGAAATATTCATTTGAATTCCTAGTTCAGTGGCCTAGTTTCTAGTACTGAGTTTATGGTTTTCTCCCAAGACACTGCGTACAATGCATTGATGGGCACACCATGGCTCCACCAGCATGCAGAAATTCCCTCATCGTACCACAAGTTCCTCAAATACTCCATCAATGGTCGAGTGGGAAAGCTCCAAGGTGATGCCTCTCCTTTTTCCTCTTGTGAATCCCACTACCTAGATGCCTACTATTACAAGATCAATGACAAGGAGATTTTGGCTAGTGGGGTTGAACCTGTTGCGGTCGCAACCGACCCCTGGCCAGGTCTGGATGACACCTACGTCTTCCCGATCCGTCAATTGGAGGCCATGACCCCCCGATATAGGGAAATTTTTTGTTGTCTTTGGTACAAGGGGAATCATATTCTCAGATGTAAGCAACATTGGGAGATCACTTCGTATTCTTATACGAATCAAGCCTCCGTGATCCCTGAGCCCCCAACTCCCATAAGCTATCTCGATGTCTGCCCCATGGAAATGGAAATATTTCATACATTCTTGTTCCAATGGGCTATAATTAACCTACTCAAGATTACGCACCACTATTTCTATGATATCATCATGTGTTCCCCTTGGTCTGAAGACCAGATGGGATCGAGTCAAAATCCTTCATTACTATGGTTTTTACAGCACCAGAATCTAATGATGAAGTGACCACTGCTGATCAGGGTAGTACCAGCCTCCTGTTAGAATCTACCAACCTAGAGGATGCTCCTCCCACTAGGGATCCCTCCTCCACAAGCAAACAAGAGTATTTGGAGGACGCTCCCCCTACCTTTGAATAGGGTGTTGCTGCCACAGTTGATGACTAGTACAGGTGAACCTCGGTAGCAAGGTAGATCTACGACCAACATTAATCAGTGCCTCTATGTCCCTTGAGGAGCGGCAGGGATATGTAGACATCCAGAAAAAACATCGGTATGTCTTCACCTGAAGCTATGATGAGATGTCGGTACTAGGTCCTCGTGTAGTTTTCCACCGCGTCGGTCTCCCTATAAATCACCGCAGGTTCAACCAACCTCCAAGGAAGATGCACCCTTCTCATGGTGACATGGTGGAGGCGGATGTTGATAAGCTCATCAGAGCCAATTTCCTTATTGAGGTCCAGTACCACAAATGGCTACCGAAAATTGTGCCAGTCTGAAAGAAGAACTGATAGCTCAGAGTCTCCATCGACTTCTGTGATATCAACAATCACTATCCGATGGATGATTTTCCCCTTCATATGATGGTGTTTCTGATTTACGCTATAGCTAGATTCCAAGCCCTCTCATTCATGGATGGGTAATCCAGGTACAACCCGATTCTAATAGCCCCCTAAGACAAGGAGTTCATAGCTTTCTGGGTGCCACAATGTACGTTTTGTTAACAGTTCTTTCCCTTCGGAAGAAAGAATGTTAGTGCCACCTATCAGTGGGCCATGCATTGCATATTCAAGCCAATCCTTGGGAAATTGGTGGAATTATATGTGGACGATTTGGTGGTCAAATCTCTCCAGCTCTAGGACCATCTCAGGGACCTTGAGAAAGTGTTCGGCTTCCTCTGTTCTCGCCACCTAAAGATGAGCTCATTTAAATGTGCCTTCAGTTTCACCTCTGGGATGTTCCTCAGCTTGGTTGTCTAGTAACGACGCATCGAGATCGACCCAAATATGATCAAGACCATCAGCCAGATGCCTCCCTTGAGAAATATTATGGAGCTTCGAGCTATTCAAGGCCACTTATCTGACATACTCCATTTCATTGCGAACTTGGCCAGCAAGTGTAAGCCCTTTTCTCAACTCCTGAAGAAAGGCATTGTTTATGAATAGGACGAAGAGTTCCATAATGTGTTCGAGGAAGTAAAGTAGTATCTATTCCAGCCTCTATTATTCATGAAACCCATATCCAGAAAGTCATTGGTCCTTTATGTGACTTCCCTGGAATGATCTCTCAGCGCCATTCTCACCCAGAAGAACAATAAGGGGAAAGAAAAAATCATCTACTACCTCAGTCGTATGCTCATCGATACAGAGACCAGATAAACCCCCCATCGAAAAGAGCTTCCTTGTGATGGTATTCGAAGTAAATGAAATTATGACATTACTTGCAGCCCCATGAGGTACAGTTGGTGTCTCGGGTAGACACACTGAAGTACATTATGAACCACCCCATATTGACAAGACACCCAGCTCAGTGGGCAGTGACTCTTCAGCAGTTTGTTATCAGGTTTTTCCCTCAGAAAGCTATTAAGTGGTTAGCATTGGAATACTTTCTTGTTGCCCATCCAGCTCATGCTAACCAGACCTTGGATCTCAGTTTCCCGGATGAGGTGATCCTCTCAGTAAACCAAGCCATTCCGTACTGGAAGATTAAATTCAATGGTGCTTCCCGAAGCCCCACCGATAGGAGGATCAATGACCCCAGGCTCAACAGGGCAGGCTTGGGTATCACCCTTATTATCCCAAAATAAGCCATTCTAACGTACTCTTTCTTGTTTTCATAAGTCTTAACCAAAATAAGATAGAGTATCAGTCTCTTATCACATGACTTGAGTTGGCACTGGAGACTGATGTGCCACATTTTCTTGTGAAAGGGTATTCCGAACTAGTCATCAAGCAGGTCAACGATGACTACGTCGTCATAAACCTATAGCTTGTACCATTCTTGGGGTGCACACACCATCAAATGGACCATTTCACTTCTCGGACAGAAGTTACTCATGTACCTCAATCTCAGAATGGTCAAGATGATGCCCTGGGTGATCGTGCTGTATCGCTTTCAGAGCCCGAGCAGGAGGAACTGATTATCCACATGGCACATCGGAGATTCATTGCTCCTGTCTCCCTATGTGACGATGATGGCCTGTAGGTGACCCATCATACCACCAGAGCCTCTATGTCCAGACCCCCGGATGTAGTGGTTTAAGTGACTCCTGACTAGAGGGCCCCCTTTGTTGAGTATCTCAAAAATGGTTACCTCCGGGTTGATCTGGCCGAGCACGAGCGAATCTGATGCCGCACGCTACAGTTTACCCTCTAAAGTGGTCATAGTCTTGAGAAAATCCTCTACAAGCATAGGTTCGATAGTGTTCTTGTACATTGCATCCAAGGACTCAAGATTTAATAGGTCATTCAGAATGTTCATGAAGGTTCCTACAGTGTGCACCAGACTAGGCCAATGCTATCTCACCAAATCCAGATACTGGTGTACTTTTGGACCTCCATGATCTGTGATTGCGTCGAGTTCAGCAAGAGATTCCATGTGTGCCAACTTCATGATAACTTTATGCATCAGCCTCCATTTCCTCTCCAATCTACCATGTACTCTTGGCCCTTTTTAGTCTGGGGATTGGATATCAGGGGACCATATCTGCTGGTGAAAACTCGCCAAAGATGGTTCATCCTAACCGCTACATATTTCATTTCCAAGTGGGCAGAGGGATTTCTTCTCTAGGAGGTCAAGGCCCATTCTATCATTGACTTCGTGAGCTCCAATATCATCTACATGTTTGAAGTCACTCACGTCGCCCTCACCGATAACGGCACCAACTTCCATTTAGCTGAGCCAGAGAATTTTTACACCAAATAAAAAATCTTTTCGAACCATACCTTCCGCTACCACACGTAGGTGAATGGACAGATAGAGGAGTTCAAAAAAAAAACCATCTCTACCATTTTGCAGAAAATGGTTCGTCGGAATAACAGGAGTTAACCAGACAATCTCTCCAATGCCCTCTGAGCATATCAGACAATGACTCATAATTCCACCCAGGTGACCCCATATTCCATGGTGTATGGAACTAAGGCCGTCTTTCCCATCAATATCCAGCTTCCCTCGTTAGGCACAATAATATATGACCAGTAGGTTCCAGATAAAATAGTTGAAATTCGTCTGGCTGAATTGGAACCACTTGATGAAAACAGGCTTCGCGCTCTGAAAAATCTGGAAAGGCATCAAAATAAGATAGCTAGGGACTTCTACAAGAAAGTTCTCCTACGCTCGTTCCAGAAAGGTGATTTGGTACTGGCTCTCAGGACACCAATGATACCTGGATGGAAACCACCCATGTTGGAGCCCAAATGGGAAGGACCTTACATAATCCCGAGTGTTTACCCCAATGGTGCGTACTCACTGGTAACCATTGATGGTGAGCATATAAGTCTTCCCACCAATGCCAGGTTTCTCATAAAATACATTGCCTAAGCCAGTTAGTCCAACATGACCTTAAACTGCCCGGACCTACATGACCCAAAACTGTATGGTCCTACATGTCCTTAAACTGCCCAGTCCTACATGACCCTAAACTATCTGGTACTCAATGACCTTAAACTGCCTGGTCCTACATGACCCTAAACTGTCTGGTCCTGCATGACCTTAAACTTCCTGATCCGGCATGACCTCAAACTATTTGGTCATGTGTGACCCATAAACTATCGGATCTGTCATGACCCTAAACTGCCTGGTCCTACATGAATTTAAACTGTAAAATGTCCCGCATGAAGTTAAACTATATGTCTTCCTACAAGATGTTAAACTTGACCCTTAGAACTACGTCTTGCTTGATTCCAATCCTCATGGGAAATGTATGAAGGATCAAACATTTCTTCTTGATCCCAGCCCCCAAACTCTCATATTTGGCTATCCCCCATGGGGTTAAACTCATTAGAGGATACTTACATGACGTAGTGAAGGCTTATTTAGCCCCACTCTTGTAAAGATTACCACAATCACACCATGTGCCACTCAGAGTTCTTCTATCCTCCCACATCCTCACCGTATGATGTTAAACTGCATTTCCCTTTAGAACTATGTACGTCTTGATTCCCATCCTCATGGGATACATAGGAACGCCCGAAAAGTTCGTCTATTGGCCCAACTCAAATGTCAGAATTCTCCCTCTAGACCGGACACATGGGTTGGTACATGCTTTTTCCCCAGTTCATATCAAGATCATCTCGATCCATCCATACGTCTTTCTCCCTATAGATTTCCATCACTTTCACTGCCTTGCTTGACGTTATAATGCATGGGAACAACTATTCTTCACACACTCCATTGATTGGGACTTTGTAATATTTCACATCTAGAAGGGCCCCTAATGGCATGGATGCTTGGCCTAAAGGCTCTCCTACCACTTCTGTCCAATGCCTTCAAGGATTTTGAGAAAACAACTGATACAAGTCATGCATCCTGAATATGGTCAGTGGTTGATTCTCATTTGTTATTCCCATTTCAGGTCACACTATAAGGAATCCATGTTTCGAACATGGTCAGTGGCTATCCTTTTTTGTTGTCACCACCCCTGTAGATCCCAAACATTGAGTGGGGTGGTTCATCATGCCTGATGTATCTTTGAGTTGAAACTCCCCCCGGGCGAGGATAGCTATCAGACCCCTATATGATATGTAAATCTAAATCTGGCTCCTTGTTTCCCACACCGAGCATTCCTCACATGGGCTTAAGAGTTGTGATGAGGCAACACCAGCATAAGAGGTTATGTGACTACAGTTGGCCGGGACAACCAGCCTCTGTCGTTTTGGGCCCCTGGATAAAGTTTTCATATACGATTGTGTGGTGGGTAAATGACACACATCCTCATTCAGATCATGACATACATATCCCCTTGAGACATCCATCCCTTTTTTTATCATCTATCGCGCGAGCAGAGGCCCTACCATGCTTCGTGAGTCCCATTATTTTGGTTTCCGTCACCTCTATATCCAAAAGGGCCCCCAAATGGCCTGGATGCTTAGCCCAAAGGGTCTCCTACCATTACGGTATAACACCCTTGAGGATTTCGAAAAAAATTGATACATGTCCCATGTTGTGAATATGGACAAAGTTTGATGCTCAATTGATTTCCCCAAATTCTGGTCACACAAGGGTAGATACTGTGTTGCAAACCTGGTCAACAGTTGTGCTCTATCATCATTTACACTTTGTGGCCTTCCATAATCACGATGATTCTCCCTCTTTGTCCCATGAATATGAAATAAAACTAGGAATCTATGGTCTTAGTTCTATGTCCCTAAACTAAGATCACCTATATCCCCACTACAAGACATTAAACTGCAAACTAACCGGGACTTTCTATCTAAGGCCCAGCCTCAGGCCCCTTGGACTTCTCAGGCCCCTGTACGATGTTCTCACTTAGGTTTGTACAGTGTGGTATGGGATTATGTCCTCATTCACTTTGGGTTACTCATTGTGTCATACACATACCTGGATGTGATTCCTTACCCCTATCTTCATCCTCACTACAAGACATTAAACTCCAATCTGGCCATGACATTCTATCTATGTCCCATTCTCGGGCCCCTGTCCCAAGTCTTAACTCTAATGGGATTGTATGGTGTGGTATGGGATTATTTACTCATTCACATTGGGTTACTCATCGATCCATAAACCTCTCTTGTTTGAGGTATCTTACCCTTTTCTTCATCCTCACTGCAAGACGTTAAACCACAAGCTGGCTGGGATTTTCCGTCCAAGACCCAGCCTCAGGCCCCTTGGGCTCCTCGGGCCCTCGGCCAAATTTTCACTCGGGATTTATCAGTGTGGTATGGTATTTTGTCCTCATTCACGTCGGATTTGTAACAACCATTCCATGTACCTTTCCCCCCCTAAGAGTTCTCTATCCACTTATTCTATACTCATATATTCAAATCGACTACTCTCAAGTTGAGCCCCCCAACCCTCTTCGGTGACTCACCAATGTTCCCAAGAGTACTCTAGTTCAGTGTTTGGAGTGTCATGTTTTACCTGGACTTGTTCCCACCCACCTTCCAGGCTTCTTGTTCCTCCTTATTAGGGTTTTCATCACCTTTCACATCTGAAGAGACCCCCAAATGGCTTGGATTCTTAGACCTAGGGCCCTACTACCATTACGGGCCAACGTCCTAGAGGGTTTCAAGCAACAAATTTATATTGGTCTCACATTGAGAATATGGTAACTGGTTAATGCTAATTTTTTGTTCCCATTCTAGGTCACACAATATGGATACTCTGTTTCGAACATGGTCAACAATTATCCTCCATCATCACACCAACCCCATTATGCCCAAAATATTGGTTACATAGTTCACATTTTTTTCCACCCCATCTTGTCTAAATGGAATTTTTACACTCCTGGAAATAAATATCAGTGTGTATTTTCACGTTATGAGGACAAAATCCTTGGTAAATGCATCATTTTGGGCTCCGCACCGACTTCCCTTTGGCGTGCCTTTAAGGTATTGAAAAAAATTCTTCTTCCCTTATATCCCACACCGAGTTTGACTCATGTGGGCTTAGGGATCGGGTTTAGGTCTGTACTAAAATTGAAGGATTCCGCTATTATATGGTCCAAGATCTAAGACCATAAACTAAGATCTTTTTTAGAACTAAGTGTGGCTTGATTCCCATTATCAAGGAAATACGTAGGAACCCCAGACATCTCATCTTAAGGTCCAGTGTAATTGGGAGATAGTTTCTCCTACCCCTTATCCACTAATATTTCCTAGCCTCTTGGCCCATGGTTTCCTCCTTGAAATTGCACAAGGTATGATGCAAACCTTGTCCTCATTCACATCGGGTATGCTTTATCTTGTTGTGCACATCCCCTATGGAACCTCATATCTCCTATATATGTCTGACTAATATGACATTAAATTATGAATCTTAGTCCCTCTAGACATTATACTATTGTGTATATCCTACACAACGTTAAAAATGCACGGTCGGTCCCATCACATGACCCTAAACTGTGACATTATTTTCCATGGCGCAAGACGAAAAAACGGCACTCCACCATGATATCCTCACTTGAGGAGGAATCATTTTCGGTGTCGGTCATACACCATACAATTTTTCAAAACATGCACATATATTGATGTTCATGGAAATTCCTAGAATTTCTTTCCAAGGTCCATAACTACATTAAAAAACACTCATTCGTTTGAAAGGACAAACCGGATCTATCAAATACCGCTTCTTTCGGTGCAAGGGCTAGACCTGCATGACCTTTTAGAACTACGTGTGGCTTGATTACCACCCACATGGGATACATAGGAATGCCTGTGCACTTTTCCTAATGCCCGGCCTAACTTACGTTTTCAGTCCCTCGACCTACAACCTCCCCCAAGAAGCATACGGTGATCCGAACCATGTCCTCATTCACATCGGGTCTTGTAATTACATCATAGTGTGTCTCTCATTTCCAATGATCCATGGTCCAAGATCTATGACCAAAAAATAAGAACACTCCACATCCTTTCTGCAAGACTTTAAACTGCATGACATCTTCCAGAACTATGTTTGGCTTGATTCTCATCCTCATGGGATACGTAGAAACACCCATGAATTTTTTGTCTCTGGGTCCAGCCCCAGCAATCTAAAAATTGTGTCCATTATTTTTTTCCCCCTTCACTCGAACTACTTTGGGAACATGTGGTGTGGTGAGTACCTCTTAGGTTCTTGTTCACATCAGGTTTTTCAATAGCCACACCATGTGCTTCCCATGTCTTTTCCCAACATGGTCCGAGTTCGATGACCCAATACTAAGATCTCCCTACGGGAACTGCACATTATGTTTGGATATTTTTCCACCCTGCGCATAGTCCATTAAATCAAGCCCCCATTATTAGTCCACCCTAAGACCTTATGTTAAAAGAGTGTGAACCTAGGACTCTTTTCCTTGGGAAGGGAATCGACTCCCTCTATCTGATATGTTTTATAGTCGTATCCATATGTGTTCCAACAAAGAGCCCAAAGTATGAAATTTTTACAGGGACATGCCCCTCATTCAATATCCATGCTTCGTGAGCCCTCCATTTAGATCCTCATCCTCCCCCATGTCTGAAGGGACCCTCTTTGCATCTTCGTCTCATGCCACACTGGATTACCTAACGTCCTGGGCCAAGGTCCCCAAAGATCTCAGAAAGAATTTGTGACAAGTACTGTGTTTCGAACACAGTCAACAGTCGACCCTCATTTGTTTAACCCATTTCAGGCGAGTGTGATTTAGATGTTTTGTTTTGAACATGTTCATCATCTATTCCATATCGTCATGCCACCACCATTGTGGTCCAGATCTCGAGCATCATGATTCACACATTTTCGCTTCCTTATTTTCAAGTGGAATTCAGACATACTCATCTTTACTTTATTGCGCATCTTGGTGCATTAAATAGATGGGTCAACATCATTCGGATGACATGCACCAAGAATCCCTTTTCCCCTAAAATGTTCTTTTCTATTTTTGGAAAGTCCCACCACTGCTTCATGTTTTTCAAATCGAGAAACACTCATCTGGGCTTAGTAGTTTTGGTAGGGTGTGTACTAGCACAACCACACCCTTCCTTGTCATTCATGACATTAAACTGCACTCTCAAAACTATATACGACTTGATTCAAATCCTTATGGGATAAATAGTGAAGCCCAGGAATTTTTATTTGGGCTCGGTCCCTGGTTCATTAACCCTTTTATCCCCTCGGCCCCGATCTTGGTCCAGGAAGGATGACCTTTAAACTATGTGCACTGTCCTCAATTTATGAAATTAAATTACGTGTACATTGTCCTTATTGGTATAACGTAAAACTACTGATCATTCCAGGTCCTTACCAGAGAGGTCATGTTCAAAATTATGTTTGATCCCAGATTAGGCCGATGCGCCCACCCAATGCATCTCCACCACGGTGGCGTAATTTGAAGAGTGTTGGATTCCCATCGAACAACCCATCACTCCACACTCCACGCTTTGCATGCACTTTTATTTGGACCCTCATACCCTTTCACGTCTGAAGGAACCCCCTAAAAATATGGACGCTCATGCTATGGATCGCCTACTATCCTGGGATAAATTCCATAACACTAATGGGTAATATTTGGAGTCAGGACACATGTTTCAAACATGGTCAGTGATAGACCCTCATTTGTTATCCCTATTTTAGGCTAATGTGATTAGGATACTGTGTTAAGAATGTGGTCAATAGTTATCTTTCATTATCACTCCACCACTACAGTGTTCTGAGTTTTGGGTATCTTGATTCACAAGTTCCACTCCCCTATGTTTAGATTAATTCCAACGCTCATGACATTACCCCATCTGTGCACAAGAGCGCACAGGGAAAATGATAATTTGACTATTCTAAGAGATTCATTCTCCGATCAGATATCCCCCATTTCTTTTCAAAAATCCAAATAGGTTTTCCATACCCTGAGATAACTAGAGCTTAGTTTACATTCCCATGTTTGAATTGAGTAATAAGGTGGTCGTCCCTTGTTTTCCACATCAGTCCCGACCCACATGAGCTTAAGGAATGATCACTAGACACTCCACAAATTTCACAAGAATGAAATAAACCAACACAAATAATGGAACTCGTGATTGCAATTAAAATAATATAATCAAAGAATAAAATTATGTTCAAAAGTTATTTACATTACAAAACCCGAGGTTTTATCCCATCCATGGATGGGTTTATCCCGTCAAAAGAAAGTTGCAACACCACCACCCTCGGGCATGTGGAAGCAAGGATTTTCTGCTTCCTTTTCAATTCCCACTCCTCCTTGGCTGAGATGGGGTGAAATTTATCTATCATAGTCTGGGACCACTCTACGTCGGGTCAGACAAATAACATCTCCCCGGAGGATCACATCATTCCTGCTTCGGCCTATGCCAGCTAGAACTTCAATCGTGATATTAGCTCTGATTGTGCATGGAGGGAGGATGAGTGCTCATCCACCTGGACCTGCAGTCGCGGAACAGCATTTTTAGCCTCTTGGAGCTTATTGATGTTCACTGCTTTCCTCCGCTACCTGCCACACCGAGTCCACGATCATACTCCCAAATCTTCTCCACCATAAGATCTCAAGCAAGAATGTGGGCAAGCTAGGCATCCACTCCCCCAATACACAATTCGCGCAACCATGAGAGAATTCTATCCATCTCATCCAGACATTGTTCTTGGGGTGTTATTAACGAAGTGCATAATCAGATTCCATGATCGGTGACAGACTATTTTGTTTTCCTATTCATCATAGGAATTTTCCTCTCAGTCAATGCGGTTATCAGGCTCATATGAGGGGAACTCCCTCAGGAACTCATCAGGAGGGTTCGTGTCTGGCATTTGATCAGGCGTGGAATGTCCCAGGCCATCTGATCGATCCTCATCCACGGATCCCACCTCAATAATCTCAAGCACAACCCCACTGACAGTCCCTCTAGAGATCGGGAGCACCGTAGTTCAGTTAGTCTGGATATCTACCTCCACAATCACTGGTATTCCCCTGGGAAAGGCGCCTCTAAAAGTCCCATCCAACCTCGCCACAGCAGCGCATGCCAATTGATGAACTATACAAACTAAGAATGGAAGCATGAACTTTGGTTAACCCTGTCCGGGGATGAAAATAATAAAATTGGAAGATAGAACATAATGAAATCTAATTACTGGTCTCATTCTTGGCTTGATGTCATCGGGACCCCGAGGCGTGGTCCCCCATATATTATTGGATGATCTGAAAGCTCTGAGGGTCCACCTCAGGTGTCCATGCCCCACTGGACATAGAAATTGATGCAGCTGTTGGCGTGGATCCCGAAGGCCTTGAATCTGCATCCACAGAGGTACGAGAACGAGTTCTATGTATGAGACTCTTCTACATAGTTCAAGTATTAGCTGTGAGTCTAGAACGACCTAAGAGAAAACCCTGAGGTAGGGACTTGAGATCTTACCTCAAGGGCCTCTATAAATTCATCAGGGTCCGAGTACTGATCCATTACTTTTCCCACCTCCAATGGGCTCCCTCTATCGGCCCTGTCCCCCCAGGATGACTGGTTTGATTCTCCAGGTAGGGGGAAGCGCTCTCTTAGTTCAGTGACCGACAACTACGGTGCGACCGAATAATCCAGAAACACGTTGACATGATATGTCATTAGAAAAGAAGCACCCCGAGAATGCACAAAGTCTTCTAGATCTACCAGGTATTTCACCACCTCTGCTTGGGACACCGCATAGCTAGCCCGGATAGGGAATATCCAGGGAAAATCCATCCCGAAGCGGTTCTAGTGTTTCCACATATCATATGGGCCATGGAATTTCTGGTTGACTTCCCAGATGTCCCAGGCCTCCTAGAAGACATCATTCTCTGGCATTTCTATATGGCACAGCCGCTTCCCCAGAGCCTTGGTGGGTATCCTACGGAATCCTCTCGGTGGCCACCCCTATGTATGGATCTATTCTTCTGGAACTGCCGGGTTCACTACCACTATTGGATCTATCTCCGTTGCATCACCATCAAATGGTGAGGGTCTCGCCTCCATGGCTTCCCTGCAACCACGAGATGCCTTTTCTGCCATCCAGCCCTGACCTCAAGGTCGTTGAGGCTCACCATCACCGACCTGAACGGTTGGCTGCTTCAGCATCTCCCCTGGGTAGGCCGCCTCCCAGATTTGGGCATACTCTTGTACAACCTGAAGACAACAGCAAGAAGAGGCAGCTCATTCCGAATCATCCCATCTTCCCATGTGAACATGATCCAGATCTACCTCATCACACATCGGTGTTATTCGTGGTGCACCCATAAATAGACCAGCAGGGTCAGTCGCTACATACACCTAAATTTTTGGTAAAATCGGTTTGGGGTGTATGGATTGTATAGGGGCTCATGGTCCACCCGTGCCACTAGGGCTCCACCTCAATAGGCAAGGATATGGGACTGGTTCTCTTCTATTCCATGGTTGTCATCAGTAAAATCACATGTGGGCAACAGAAATGTTTTAAAGTTTAATTCCTCTACCTTCCAAACCCGGTTCAGTATTAACGGCGTGGTCAGCTTGGACGGAATGTTTCCCACGACATTCAGGGTCGATGGGAAGAATTTCGATCCCAGAGGTGAGAAGGGGTTGGGGTTTTCATAATCCCCCCTAATATGCGCCACTGTCCACCTACACAGGAGGAGGAATGGACCGAATATCCTCTGTGGCCTCTCCACCTCGCTTATGTGCCACAACATCATGTACAACTTGGATAGAATTGGGATCCTGAGGCTGACTATCACTCTTGTCATCAACATGGAAGCCATGGCGAATGTTCTGGGTCACACACCCATGCTTGTATCCCTCACCGATAGGATCCAACCACATATGAGAGTTGTGATGAATGCTGCCAGCCTGACTATTGACTGCTGCTCAGTCCTAACATTAAATCCCTAGGTCTTCAACTAGATATCCTACATGTGTTGCTAGTATGAGTGATCCATGCCCCATTGATCCCCATTCAGACTAGTATAAGGCCTCACTATAAAATTCCTATCTTTCGAGAAGCTCAGAAACATCCTGAACCACCTTCTAAAGCGGACATCCCTCAATGATTCTTTGTCCTCTCTTGGCACCAGCTCCATAGACGCCATCGCCAGTGGTGGCATCTGTTATGGATCCTCACATGCGCCCATAATATGGAGGAATTCATCTTACATAGCCACGAGAATTGGGACCATAAACATCTAGTGGACATCCCACAAGCTGATACCGACCTCCCTGTGGTGTAAGTGGATGGTATTGGTCCTCGATGAACACAAACTCAGCAACTCCGGCATCAGCTGCTTCAGCTAATAGATGCCAAACAGGGAGGCCCAAGCTACCTCATATAGACCAACTCTCGTCAGCTCAGCCCCAAACTCTTCTAATGAGGCACCTACCTAGTAAGCCCATGCCCAATCATCTGTGAAGTTGTTACCCTGGCACATTTCCTACTCCTCAGACTGTCCCTTCCCCGGGATCCTCAAGGCTACCATCAAGATTGTCTAGTACAGTGTGGGATATGTCTATGGCTGCAATGCCCTCCCATCCACATTATTATGGTGATTTTATAGGTAGTCAGCGATGATGGGTGTGAAGTCTTCCCCGGTAAGGCCGTCAGCCACCCTAAACCATCGGCGATGGCACGACGTGCTCCTGAACTAGTATGCCAGCTCGTCTTGACTTTCTTCTGGGATGATGATGTCATCCTTCATCCAGAAGCCATACGGAGACATCCTCTTACATACCCAGTAGTTCCTCTGGCTCTCCGATAGCAGCTCCACCTAAGAACCATGGTCATAGTGGCTATAAATTGACTCCCCAAAGCCCAAACTATTTTCCATGTCCTCCCTTCAGGCAGTATCCGCATGGACCCCATGGAAGCCTCCTCATGAGCCATTCAGTTTGATGTTTGGGTGGTTCTTGTTTTTGGTTTTTGAATCCCTTTCACAGAGTAATGTTTCAGAGCTCGTTTGCAAAGAACGTGCATGGTCCCATGCCCGACATTCAAGTGAAAGATCCCAAAGAACTATTTCGGATTCAAAGACATTCTATTTTCCGCGGAGTAGAAGTCCCAATTCCTGGAGAGAAATCATGGAGTACGTGGAGATTTGTGAATCGAGATCCCTAAATGTAAAAATCACGAAGGAGAGAAAAGAAAAAGGTGAGGTCATATCCCCTATTTATAGTGATGATATTCAGGGCTTTTCTGCGCGTCTAAACCATAGCGAGCTCTGCGGCGCGCTCAGTAGGGCCATCACTTCCCCAATTTGTGATCCTCCTTTTCCAGACAGCATCAAGAATGAACGATGGATTTTGGTGATTGAACCTCAGAATTTGAGCCTTGGTTTCTCCTTGGCTCCAAGTCTGAGGGGGAATTTGCTGACACAAAAATTGGGGACAAAGAAGTACAAACGAAACTGTCAAGGGGATGCCTCATGAAGACCGTTCGCAGAGCCACCATGGCCCCACAACCTTCGAGGATCAAGTTGGCTGGAGGCTCTATGAGCCAATTTAATGTACGTGAGCCTTCCGTGGAGCAAGGAGGTTGGACGCGCCGCAAGCCGATTTGACGTTCGCGATCCAAACACGGAGAAATGTGGCGGGATGCTCTATAAACCACATTGACATTAATGAGACCTCCATGAAGTATAATCCATCTTCGCGCCAAGCGAGATCTGCTTCACTGTTCCTCTTTCCTATAAATATCAGGCTCCCCTTGAGCCTAATGACCAACGATCCGACCTTTCAACTTCCTAGCTCCAAAATTGTGAAGCACACTTTGCTCTGCGAACGATGAGCTACACGAGGTATTTTTGCATCGCTAAATGCCTCCCCATGCTTTATTTCCTCCCCTCTTTTTAGAGGGATGCCTTTTGCAGAGCCTATGGGCCTCCGTGACGGAAGGGGATCCCCAAGGGGATCGGAGTCATCATGGAGCATTTATGCTTCGCGAAACAAACCTCACACACATGTGACCAATATGCTGGGCAGGGCCACTATGTCTTGCGAAGCACCTTGCTTCACAACCCCACACTTCACGAGCCACCCTTGCTTCGTGAGGCATTCCTCCTCGAATCCATTTCCACTTCACAAATAACCTTCCACATGTACCTATTCCCTATGTTTAAGCTGGGACACTGCACTTCGTGAAGCATACCCCTTCACAAAGACCCTCGACTACGTGGAGCACCAGAGCATCCCAGGACCCCTACCTATGAACTCCTTTTCTTTAGAATTCCTTTTCCTGTGCGACCCTGGTGGTTTTTATGAAGTGATTTGAAATTCCCTTAGACATTACTTCCCATTGAGTTGCTTCGCCTCATGATTCTTAAAATAGGCCTGCTAATGACTATTTCTTCTTCACGTAGCCACACTAACGTGGACCCCTTGATTGTTCTCCCCATAGCACCCCCCAACTTAGACATTGCCGAAGCCTTCCATCTCTCATGTGAGGGTGGGTGCTGATTATTTAAGTCCTAGGGGTGAAGAGTAAACCCACCTCATCCTAACTGCAGGATGTTAAACTACCAAGCACCTTCATCCTCATCACATGACATTAAACTGTGACCTCTCCCTAGGCCTTGCACGTAGGGTGCGCCATCTCGAACATTCTCTATGCCCACTGGTCTACACAGGAGTGAGATCATTCCTCACATCGAATTAAATCCTCTTTATTTGAGAAGCGTCCGTCTGTGGGGAAAGGGAAACCACCTTGGTGTAAGACCCTAGATTTTCTGGCAAGAGGTAGTATCCTTGTTCCTCCTCTCTTCCTGGTTTCCAAATCCCTCTCCTGCTGGGCTTTGTCACCACCCGGGCCTCCATCCTGGTTTATGTCCCAATCTCCATCTCCCTAGGACACTAGCCACACGTAATCCCCTATTTCCTCTTTGGGCCACTAACCAAGCATGAGCCCCACTAAACTTCCCACGACCTCACCTTTCACGACGTGATCGTCAGGTCTTTCTTCTCTCTTGTTTCTCACACCGAGCATGACTCAAATGGGCTTAGATCAAGCATTAATCATGACATCCTCTTCTGGAATCCTAGAGTGTAATACTTCACATCCACAACCACTAAACTATGAGGTCATTGATCTTTTTCAAGGAAATCTATATAAGAATCCTCCCTAAGGTTCAAGCCCACCACCCAGTGTTTGTTCTGACCATCTTCACATTGGTTCCCCAACACCACGGGTAGCCTGGAGTGTAAACCCCACAACCACACCTGAACTACATGGTCATTGATCCTTGCCAAGGAAAGGTACATAGGAAGCCTCTATGAGGTTCAAGCCCATCACCCAGTAGTTCTGACCATCTTCACATCGGTTCACTAACACCAAGGGTAGCCTAGAGTGTAAGACGCACAACCACACCTGAACTATGTAGTCTTTGATCCTTGCCATGGCAAGGTATGTAGGAAGCCTCCCTGAGGTTCAATCCCAACACCTGGTTGCTCTGACCATCTTCACGTCCATTCCCACACCACCTAAACTACGAGTTCTTTGATCCTTGAAAAGGAAAGGTACATAGGAAGACTCCATGAGGTTCAAGACCACCATCTATCGGGGCCCCGGGTCCTCATTCATGTTGTTCCACTAACCCCCATCCCATATGAACTACGTGGGTTTGATATCTATCTATTAGGCAAGGTATGTTGGAATCTTCCATGAGGATCAACCCCATCCATCGGTAAGCTGTTGTGACCCCACCCGGTGGTAACCCATTGTGACCCTATCCACCGGTAAGCTGTTGTGACCTCATTTGGCGGTAAGCTGTTGAAATCCCCAATTTATTGTAATTTTTCATCAGATGAACAACACAGACTTTGATTCCCTACCATAGGGATACGTAGGAAGCCTCCATGAGGTTCAAGCCCAACACCCATGTATCATCCTAATCTATCACTCAATCTCATGTGTTCTTGGAAGATCATGCCCCAACCAAGAGGTTCTAATTCCTGCATGTCCCTTGCATGCATCCATTCTCATGGGCCGCCTGCCCAGGCATCCCTTCGTCATACCGAACTATGCAGACTTTGATTCCATGCCACGGGGATATGTAGGAAGTATCCACGAGACTCAATCCCAGCATTATTGTTGTCCTCATGGTGGTTCCAACCCAGTCTTCTTCCACATTAATCAAACACTCCATCACCCATCTTTATTCTTACCTAGGCCACCACATCTCGGTGAGGTCATGAAAACTTGCACCCCCAACATCAGTGTTCCCTCCAGAAGTTGCACCCATCTAATCCACTTTAATCAGTGTTATGATCAGTCTGATCTACCTCTGCCATAAGTTAAACCTACGGAATTCCCTATGTTAAACATGGGAAGATAAGGAAAATATCAGATACATGCATATGGAATATAATTCTCCGTATTCAACGTGGGATGCCTCAGGCTTCTGCACCCTCATGAAGCCCTATTATAAGGGGAAGAAACCCGGACACACCAGTGTCCCAGCATACAGACACGTCGGTGATGTCCAATGTGACTACTCCCCTGACCGAATGTTTCTGCCCTGACCGACCCATTGGAATGTCCCGACATACGAAGTGTAATTAATTAGAGACCATGAAGATATGGAACTAGGAAGAGTATCACGAACAACGTCTTACATCGATAAGGGAGACCCATACTAGGTGACGAGTTCCGAGGAGGAATCCACAGAATAAATATCCGGCATCCCATCGTCTCGTTTCTATCAACGAACAAACTTCCTTGAACAAGGATTGAATGCCACCCTCATTTGGAAAGTGGGAATGCGGGGCAACGAAGCCGCGTCCTTTGTACTCAAGATGACGGGTGCGCATGCCCCGATGAAAGCATTCGAAATAGTTCTTATGGGAGTTTGAGGCATGAAATTTATTTACAATGTGTTTTCTACACCAATGGTTTATAAAATTTATTAATTCAAATTAAGTAATATTTATTTATTTATAACATTCATGGATTAAACTATTTTTGCAACATTAATTTCTATTACTATGTTCCATTTTGAAATTAAACTATTTGACCTCCCTTTTCCACAATCTTATCATGAATTACCCCATTATTTTTTTCACATGGATAGGATATATGTCCATCTATTCTTCTCATTGATGGTGGGAAAAATTCTCATGATGATTGAATATAAATATCTCCTTTTAAATAGTTAATTCTATGTTAATATGATAACGTAAAAATTATTTTAATTTTTTAATTTTGAATCATATTTTTTGATATTTCAATTATACCTTTTAAACATATTTTTTAACTTATTATTCTCCACTTACATTACTTAAACATCCCCTTATCTTCACTACAATGTTCCAAATTTATAAAACTATATTATTTAAAGTTCTATTTAATTTTTTGGATGAAACGTTAATAGGTTCACATACAATGGGAGAATTGATTAAAATATACTTTTTGATAGGTAAATTAATCTACAATACATAATAAATATGTTTACATTGAAAATGTTTTCTCATGTGATTGGTTATACTGGGCTCAAATGTATTTATTAATTATAGTATCCCACATGATCATGATATTTTTCATAAATTCTATTTATGCCTTTTTTATTTACTAAAATGATTCTATTGTATTATAATATCAATTATATATACCAAAAGGTTTCATCACCAACCATGAAAGCTTCTACAGTTTTTAATGTTTCTTTTTGGATTTTATTAATTTGTAATGGATGTAATGTTATAAAAATATTTTAATCATGCTGATAAAACTATAAAACATAATAAATGATGCCCTGAAAAAAGTGTGAACTATATTAAGGGATACATTATTTCATTTTAATGAAAAAAAAACAAAACAATGCTAGAATGGTTTTCAAGTCCATTTTTTGAAATTAATTTCATAATTATTATCCTAATTTATTTATGGTAAATTTTTTCCCATCTTTTGAAACTTCATTATTTGTATTGGTGAGTAGATTGAATTGAAGCTATATGAATATTTTTTCAAACTTCCACCATAAATAATATGATATATTGGTTATATATTAGATTTCATAAATTGTAATTCCACCCCCAAAAAATAGAATGTGTCCCTTATTGTGTCATACATACTCAACACAGAAAAAACAAAGTGACATATTTTTGATGAATTTTAATGATACCTTTATATACATTAGAAAATTAAAAAGATTTTTGAAAATAACCTATCTCATGAAATATTTCATATAATTTATCATTTAAGTTTTTATTTCTTTTATAAGTTATTATATATGAGTTACTATAAGACCCAATACATTATTTAGGAATATCAGTAAATATAATCCATATTTGATATTACGAAAACAAACAATGTGAAAATTTTATTTTTTAATGATAATAAAACATAAATTTGTGAGTTAAATGCATCTAAATAGATTAAAATAAAAAATATATAACAAAAATGGTTCCCCATGGGTGTATCCTAATGGTTTGGACATTGAGGGGTATAACAAAAGGTCTCAGGATCAAGTCTCCCTATGTACATGTAGGCACAATAGTTTTGTTGTTTCATTGTAAACACCGTCCCACAAACTGTTGTATTAAAAAATATAATAAAATTGGAAATTCACATTGCAATTGAAATAAGAAACTCTATTTTATTTTATTTTCCAATAACAGTAGAAAAAAATATAAATGACTATTTATAAAAAAGATGGTAATCAGTGGGATATATATTTTATTGAAACTAATAGAATGTGATGTATGATTTAATATTATGGAATGAAGTTGATTTATAGAAAATTATAGATGGAAAAGTAGTTATTGGTATATGAGTGTATCCATATGATAATTATATGACTTTTACATGGACATTATTAACCCATATATGATATCTTAAGGATATAATGAAAAAGTAATGAGAATATATTATATAATTGTTCAATTATCATTCACTCTATATATATGTGATGTAAAATTATTATGGATTTATGTATTCTAGTTTTCTATATACAATTAAACAATAGACCATATGTATTTGATATTATGTATTCTTGTATATTTTGTTTCTATATTATAAAGGTCCACTGACACTACATGTCTATAGTTGGGGTGTTATAGTTGGTATAAAATGTAATTTAGTAGAAACCTTATAAACTATATTTATATGTAAATTGATATTTCATGGAAACCCTATGAACAAAATTTATATTTACATAGGTATAGAACAATGAATCTGTGATAAAACCGTAGGAAATTCTAGAAAATATTTTAAACTCTATGGAAAAATGAATATAATTTTCTATTAATGAATATATTATAGGTAAACATGAAGTATATACTTTGATATTTGCTAATAGTTTCACTAATAAATTTTCTACAACATGAAATTGTTTAGAAAATGACATATACTATGACAAATTGAAACCATGTCAATAACATAATCTAATGTAAGGATTTCCCAATTTAGAATGTTAATCAAGCTAATATTTTATTTGATAAAATTATCATTATTCTAGGATAATTTACCTCTATAATAATAATTAAAGTTTCCCATATAGAACAAACCACTTCCCCTCAAGAATATGCAACTAACATGGATAACTTTATAAGGAAACAACCTCCATACTTTGGTGGGACCACAAATTCATTGGTAGATGTTCAAGGAATTGAGTCCTAGGAAAATAATTTCATATACATAGGATGTAGATAAATGGGTAAATTTTTAATGGGGGTATCATGAATAATGGATTATTTTTTAAATCGTTTTTGTTAATTTAAATCATAAAGGATGATAATGAGGTTGAAAATAAGGAACCAAATACATATCAAAACATCTTCTAAAATATTATTTACCTTAAGAATAATTATTTAATTTAGATAAAAAATACATGAATCATTTATAAGGGGATGATAAAATAGTTACTGAATAGGAATATATATCTATAAGGTTATCATGGAAATACTAAACAACATATTCTCTTAAGATAGTAAGATAAACAAATTCTTTATGGATTAAGTACAATTTATTAAATATACATAGTATCCATAACATTATCTAAATATGACTATATTGTGAAATTTTACATCAATATAGAGATGTTTTTGTGAAAATAATGTATTCCTAAAGGAACGTTGGATAATAAGTGAATATTGAAATATCATGAAGAATATCCTATTAGAAGAGGCAAAAAAGGAAAAGAGACATTTCTATTTTGTAAAAATTATGATAAAATATATCCTATGTCATATAAAAAATTAATTGGTTTAATTTTCATGGGTGGATATTATATCAACAAAAATAATGAGGGAAATATAATGGTAAATGAAACTAGTTTAAAAATTTTCAACTATAAGGACATGGGTAAATATTTAACATAGTTCTATAATTATCATGTTAATCTGTCCCATAAAAGGGAAATGGATACATGTTGAGAGTTTTTTATAAAAATGATAGATAATAATTATAAAAATGATATCATCACGGAGACTACAATTATATATTCAAATTTATTATATTAAATATTATGTATTTATGTATCATTTTAATAGTTTTGTGTTCTAAAAAACCATATCCTGGTCAATGAATTAACAATTAGAACACCAAGAGGAACATTAATTAAAATAATAATAAATTATTCTATTATGTTTAAAATTTATGGTTTCACTCACTTTCTAATCTACTTTTCATATACCTAAATGAGTTTTGAATAATATTAGTGATGTATAGACTACCTAATTATCAAGAAAATGTTCATTATATAGATAAAGTTATTAATATTTATTATTTGGATATAAAATATCTTCTTTTTTGGGAGGTCATTTTTTTATACTATATTTTTTATATTTTTTTAATAATTTTTATTGTGCATAGTTTTTCAATGATAGAATAATTTTTATGATTTTATAATAGAATTTTCATGGGTTTTCGATAAATGGGAACAGTGGATTAGTTTTTTTATATAGATAGTTGGGGGTGTTTAATTGTTTAGCACGTGTTTGTCAGGATTTTATTGGATTTTGGAAGTTAAATTTAGCTATTTATGGGGGAATTCATGTAAATGAAATATATATGGGACCATGTAGTTTGTCCATGTATCCTAAGTGGTTATCCATTGGGTGGTTCATGGTCATGTTTGTGTAGTCTTGGTATGTATATATAACATTTTTCAGAATATGGGATACACACCATCAATGCACGGTCACTTGGGACTACGTTGTTAGTTCATGCAAGCTAGGAGTTCATGTAGAGGGGATTAATTGTTCAATGAATGGTCTTTGGTACTATTTATTGTGTCTTTTATCCTTTAAAAAGATACCTAAAATGTTTTCTTTTTTCAAAGGACCCACTAGATCTCCCTCATTTTAAACCCTCACATAGGAGAAATAACAATATTTTTTTGGTATTTTTGTTATTTTATTTTTTATGGATTACCATTAATAATAGAAAAATGTTATGGGAATATATCTCAAATAACATTTTGGAGAAAAAATAATCACAATAAGTTTTATTTTTTTATGGGTAATTTCTAAAATAAATTTTTATTATGGATATATCCATCAGTCACAAATAATTGTTTTTTATGGAAACCATGTCTGTTAAAATAAAAAAATAATGAAATTAATTTCGATGGAAATTCCTATCTATAAAAAAATATTTTCATGGGTATTTAAATATACCATAAAAAATCATTTGCGATGACAGTGGAATCCATGGATAAAACATTAAAAATTTAAAAAATAAATACAAATAAAAAATAAATATACAAAAAATTTCATATAACTTATAATAAGAATTTAACATATAATATGTTTATAAAAATTTATTTAACATACTATGGAGAGGGGGATTAGATGAAGGGTTAACAGAGGAAACTCCATCCCTAAACCATGCACTTTTCATTGTGCACACCCGATCATTGACTTCCACTGTTGATGTTTCTACTCTTATAATCGATGATGTTATTCCAGATCTCTATGCGTTATTCGTATAATATAATTCTAATATTTTAATCACATTTCATATTCTATATATGATGATGGATCTGCATGATACACCTTTGACCTCATTGATAACCCTGCAACAATTCCAAATTAATTGGCATGTACTAATCATGAACAATTACATATCACCTAACCTTTCTAAATACCCAACATAGTCACCTCCTTATAATATGACTCGTCAGAAGCAGACTCATATGAGTCCTTTAAAATAGTCTCAGCCTTAATCTCATATTTTTGATAATTAAAGGCCTTAGACATATACTTTAAATAAAATTAGAAATTAAAATAAAAAATAAAACATATTTTTGTTAATTTTAAGAACAAAGAAATAGTAATCACAATACGGCATTGTCTATCACCCACACTCAACCTTATTATAGGATCAATATGCATTCTCTTGTAAAAATAAAACTCCATAACACTAAGTTTATCAGTTATTGAAATAAAAAATAAATAATAATTCTATATTAAATGTATAGGAATATTAATAAAACTTTTACTTAACATATGTTTTTTATAAATACTAAACGTACAAATCAATGCTCTATGTGTAACCTCATACCTCCCCCATTGTTGTAGACAAGATGATAAACTCCTCTAAAAATTATATAATTTCCAGTAGATGCATAATCCATCACAATCCTAGGTTGGGATGTAATCAGATAGAAAATAGGATAAAGACTAGTCAATTTTTTTTAGAAACTCTTTCAATGGCCCCCTTTTTAATATTGTTTATAAACTAAAAAATATGAAAACCCTTAAAAATTACCCTTTCTTCCAAGATGGATATTGTTATGAAAGAACTGACTTTATATCATATTCAATATAAATAATTAATAATAGTCATTTAATAATTAAATTTTTTTTTAAAAAAAATTATTTAATTATATCGAATCTATAGATCGAACATGTAATGTCGAACATAAATAGAAACCTAGTCACATGAAACCTAGGGCGTATAAAATAATTCCATGGAATTTCACATTCCTTATCCAAAACTACATGTGAAAAAATGAAAAAAATAAATAATAAAAAAATAGTAGTTAAATTAATTAAAATACATTTTTTTCCAGAATAGGGAGGGTGATTTCAATTCTACATAGTTGAACATACATCGACAAGCCTGGATCAAAATCAAGAAACATAAATTTCTTAGATATAGGGCCTAAAATAATAAATCTCATCATATCATTCCCCCTACTAGTCAATTATGTAGTGGAATCCACTTATCGATCAGATGACAAGTCAATGTGCTGATCACCAACAAGCTCACCATCCTCAATGTCATGAAACAACTAATAGATATCTTCTACATCCTTTTAAAACACAAAAAATGTTAATTTAAATTAATTATTTATAGAAATATCAATTATATGACACATAAATATGTTTTAGAAATAAATAATTTATTTTAATTTGGATTATAACTAAAAATATTGTAGATAATTCTTCATCTTCATCTTTATATTCATTAGTTTCATCATCTTTTTCATTCTCCTCATCATCCTCAATTTCTATACATCATTAAATTTCATTATCCCTTATTTCAGATTCATTAGTTACGTCATCAACATTACTAATACCATTTTCTCTTTACTATGGGGTCTAATCATTCATATGTGTTTCTCTTTGAGTAAAATATGAATTTTGCAATATCCATTGATAAATTTAGGTATCTATCACTTCAACAAAACCACTACAAATTAATGTAATCTTATTTTTATGATATTTCATTTTTATTACACTCCACTAATTAGTTAATTATTTTGATGTATAATGGTAATTTTCATATAAAACATAATGTGTTGATGTGACAGCATAAATGGTTTATTTACTAAAAGAATAATTTTAAAATTAATGAAAATTACTCCATATCATGAATGAACTCACAAACCTCAATCACTGTCAAACCAATGAAATTTAATAATTCTTATGTAATTATATCCCCTATAACATAACTGAATTATTTAATTCAGCATTCCAAAAAGTGAAATTAAATTTCATTTTTATGTGACCTTTAAACTAAACAACCTTATTCATGGATTTTTTTGATTCTGTATATATACATATATGAAATTGAAATCTAAAAACCATATACACATTATAATATTTATCCAATTTGGAATTTATGTTACTTAATTAACATAATCAACTATGAAATTTATTTTCATGTTGCTATAACTAAAAACTAGAAAATAATTGATAATAGGTAAAAAAAATTGATTCCATATGTTCTACGATAATTGTTTTTTACTAAATAGTATTTGAAACTAGTAAGAAAAATTATATTATAAAAAACATTAAAGAGTAGTTGGGGAAATATATTGGATTTGTTTGGATATGGTCATCATACTGTGATGAAACCACCCCCACGAAGTGTAGCCCTCCTAGGATGTAAATGAGGGTAGGGAGATGGTCACTGCATATGTACTTCCTTTTGTAAGACCCGAGTTTGGTCACTATAATTGAGGGTACAATAAGAATACATGTGGGAAGCATTAACCACTAAGATAACACA
This sequence comes from Viscum album, assembly GCA_963277665.1. Lineage (NCBI taxonomy): Eukaryota > Viridiplantae > Streptophyta > Magnoliopsida > Santalales > Viscaceae > Viscum > Viscum album. Next base: position 1,056,926,589 of record OY728120.1, on the reverse strand, counting down.
TTGAAGATCGTGATAAAAAGGATATTCAAATCAGAACCCACTATATATATATATAATGAACCTTGGGGAAAGCATGTAATGTCAAATAGTACTAAACAACTGAAAGGAAAACCACATGTACCAATATGTAAAGATGACAGAAACCCCAAATCCCAAATAGCTCCTGCAATACCATGAGCCAGTAATATCTATCGTGATCTCAAAAAATATATACTTATCTTGAAAAACATTTTTTATATATGTGTTGGGTGAGAATAATAGTATACTCTTAGGATACTCCCCAGATCCTCTCATAAAAAATATAAATAAAGCATGCTAAAGAAAAATAAACAATAGTGAATCTAATTCATCAACAAAACAGTTATAATATGTTCCAAGCCTCAACATATGTAACTCTAAAAAATTATCACATATAAGAGATAATATCATATTGTAATGAAATATCAAGGGTACCTCTCTCCGTCGTTCCCAATATTTTTCTTCTCTACCCCAACATTGCATGTCCTGAGCCATCTCCCTCTCAATGTAATCCGTCCTAAAGAATCCTAGGAAAGGTGACACAAAATTAACCTCATACATCACATCATCACATCATCCAACCACCACAACACACACACACACACACACATATATATATATATATATTAACCAAGTATTTTCAAGGATCCACCACATCACGTATGACATGTATCTTACCTTGAGTATTTTACCTCAAACCATTATAGCTCATACACTGAGTAAGGTAACAAAAGCTATCATATCCTATTCATATCATATCAATAATAAGACATTACGTAATATATCATAAAATAAATGTGCATGAAATACAAACATGAAATTACAGATCTCAACACTCAAATATGGGGAAACTAACCATCATTCATACCATCATAAGTAACTATTAAGAGAATAGAGCAGTTCCATAAGGGGTAGACAACCATTCATCCACCCACTATGATGTTTAGGAAAATACCCTCCCAATGTCCACTAAGTTTCAATAACCCTAACCGACATGGCAGGGGAAGGATATGAAATCATAGAATATACAAGATATAATACGTTTCACCACAAAAATATGGGAAAAACATTGTCTTAGACTCTACTACATCAAATTTTACTCAGACTTTCAGATTTCCCCTACAAAGACTTGATTTCCTATAAGAAATAAGGAATTTAAATATATATATTATATTACATCATTCCATTAATAAATTCACTATTCATTATTTAATTTATTAAAAATTAACTAAAATTTGGAATTATTCAATATTACATTACATTAATCATCGTATTAATGTCCATTGCCTCAAATTATAATCTGAACTGAGTCCATAGTTTACCATGAGTTACAACTTTTCAACATTTTCATTCAATTAGTACTGAAACAATGAGTAAATAATTATTTATTAATTATTAGAATCATTCTGTTAACCATGTTCTCTAGTAAAACCGTACTAAGAAATAAAAAAGAGGAAACATGAAACTATGAACTCAGGGCTGCCTTATGTGCAGGGAAAATGAATGCATAAAAAACAAAAACATAACCATAACCAATTAAATAGATTCATAAGTAAGAGTCATAATTCTCAACCTCACAAAAATGGGATGTCCCCACTTTTACCCTTTCCATCATCTCCGGTGTCATCCCCAATACCCACAATCATATCCAGATGTATCTCACCATCATAGGAATCATCTTCTACCTCATCAACTGAGCCTCCCTACCTATATAAAATTATCCATCCAAGGCTCAGCCTTTTCAGGGTCATATCACTTTTGGGCCTCTCATCTCTATATCACATCCCAAAGAGAAACTCACTTCCAGATCATAGTACATAAGATTTAGGAAACTGAACAATATCTCTAATAGGGAAATATATACCCTTAAACAAGGAATCTAACCTTCAAACATAATTGAGAAGACATGGCTACAAACTCAAGGCTCTAAGCCTTCTCAAGTATATTGGAAACTCAAACCCCAGAAGTTATCTTTTTAAAAATGTTCTTATTCTATATTGTCTTAATCCATTTATTATTAATAGGTTCAAACTAAAGAAAACCAAATGATTAAATCTATAAGAAGTTATCAAAAGATTAAAATTTCTCTCCAGTATTTAAACATGTTTCATAAAACTCTATGAAGTATCATTACCATTTAAAAACACATTTAATTTATATAAAAAATCATAAAATTAAATCAAAATATATATAAATTCTATTAACACAAAAAAATATCATTTAATTAATCATTAATAATCTCATAAATTTTATCTTTAAGAAATTACAAAAAATCCCATTATTCAAACATGAATATTTCTTATACATAAAATCCCATTATTAAATTTAATATGGATTTATATTATTTACCAATTTCCATAAATAACTACATGATGATCCATATCATAATAAGAAATTCTGAAAAACATATCATAAATATAACACCATCATGAAAATGAAGGGGAAAAGACTATTATGGTTTAAACCAATAACATGATATCACTAAAAAATTATTTATTAATCTTATTATATCATTATTTGGTTAATTTCACTTTATATAAATGTATAAACTCGGCCAATGTTATGAATTCGTGTAAATAAAGGGAACACTCAATGAATCCCCAACCTCAAAGGTGTAAATATTATTCACATGAGAATATACCTATGTTATAGATCCTTATAACCCCATCCATAAACATCTGGATCCCTCCAAGGATCCCACAACACAACCGCACCAACAAGAAACCAAGAAAAATCAATTAGAAACACAGAGATGAACAAAAATTGCGTGGTAAGAATAATCTAGATAAATCGGATGAGAGAACTATTATAGAATAGGTAGAACATGCCTTAAATCACTACAGATCGAAGAAGGGAATACAAGGATCTATCCCCATCTATAGGATCCCAAAACTCAAAGAAAGAGGCCTTCTATTTTCCTAGAAGTCTGGAGTGCCATGTGGTTTACAAAAAAACCTAATCCACTACATCCTTTTTATGTGTTCTGCAGAGTGCATTTACACAGTGTGAAACCAACCGTCACATCCTGTAAGTGTGAAGATTCTCATCTCACTGAAGAATACAATGTTATAAAGGATTTAATCAAGAAAGATTTCATATCCTGTAACACCTCATGAACATGCCTCAATATTCCATGAACTAAAAATACATTTTTGGTAACCCATTTACATGGAATTTATTCTCCCTAATTCCCTCTTTTAACATCTTAACCCCTCTAGACACACACCATACCCTCTTTATGCACCATAAGATTTAAGAACATGAAAAGTATTGGAATAAAAATATACACACAATTATATTAGATATCAATCAAAATATTATCATCCCTAAGAATCCAAAAAAACACACATATAGAGGAAATTAAAAGGGGTCATTCGAACCTGCACCCCATGAGATACCTCTCAAATATTTCTCCATCCCTAGAGGTTAGAAACATTATAAGAGGAAACAAGTGAGAAACTATAAAATAGTAGTAACTAGCTCCAAAATAATCTCTACATGGAAATACAACTCAAATTAAAGTAAATCTAGAATAATAAACAAGAGGAAACCATCTCATAAACTAGATATGTCAACATCCACAAATCAAGAAATGTTATAAGGGAGGATATAAACATCAATTAGCTTGGGGTACAGAGTTATAATATATAAATCATTTTCCCAAGTACCTTCATGTACACCACAGTGTCACCAAAACACACAACCCAATGGAATATAACACTTATGAAACACCTTCTCTTAGCGGTCCTGGATCCCCCCAAGCTGCTCCTTGGAGGATGCATCCTTATCAACATCGATATCTCCCAAATATATGACATGATAGTCGTCATGAAGATTAAAATAGTCTTTTGACATGTGAAAAACATCTTGTATTCTTCTCATATGCCAGAAAAGATCTATTTGATACACCAAAACTCCAAAATTAGTAGACACCCTAAAATGTCCAACAGACCAGGGAGGTAGTTTACTCCCATGTCAAAACTATCACTTCCTGTGATGAGGAGCTTCCTTCAAGAACACATGATCTAAAAATTTTAATCGAATATGCCTCCTCCTATGATAAGAATAATATCTCTAATGATCCTATGATGACTTCATCCTACTGAAAATTACCATAACCATATATGTCATGTTCATTACTAATTCTGGATTCATAATTGTTTCCTCTCTACCTCCAGTCTAATTGAAAAGATAATGGAACGTTCATCCATTCAAAGCATTAATCAATTCCATCCAAATGGTGTAATGGAATCTATTTTTGTAATAAAACATGCCCAATGAATGGTGAATCACCCAAGAACCATCAAATTCCTACATATAATATCAAAAAATATATTTAGGAGTTTGGATGTTCCTCCCAGTCCTACAATCCGTATGTGGATGAAAAGTAGTGATAAGGCATAATTGAGAGATAAAAGAACGATGGAGACATATGTACATCCCACAGGTAAAAAGAGAATGTTGATTAGAAATGATCATCCTCACGACTCCATCCAGTCATAAAACCTTCTTTAGATACTACATCAAAAAATCCTCTAATGGGCATTAATCCATAATTACTATGAAGTGTGATGATTTCATCGAATGATCCAATATCACCCATATATATTCATAGAATCCCAAAAATCAAGGTAAAATAGCAATGAAGCCCCTCTAGATGTTCTACCACATCCATGGGGGAACTTATAATGGCTATAGAAAACAATTGGAAAAATAATGTGTGACCATCACCTTATGGAAGACCCAATATAGAAAATTAAATTCTAAAATTTTACTCTTAGATGAGGCCACCAAAACTGACCTCTAAAAGATTATTAAAACTTTTTGATGCTAGGATGTACCACCCAAGGGGAACTATAGAACTCATAGAGAAACATCTCATGGATCATAGAGGGAATGAAAATACTAAACTAAAATAACACCTGTATTTCTCCATAATCATTCTAACAATTATTTGCATCACTAAAAACAACTTGGTCCCTCCATAATATCTATAAATCCCCTTATAGTGACTCTTCCACCTACTACCCCAAATATGACTTCACTATTATATGAAAGAGAAAACCACTAACACTTACCACTCCCATATATAGATACATAATTGATTATTCTTACACCACTATCTTGTAATATCTAGATTAATGCACAACATCACTACATGACTTCAGACATAGGGTAGTAGCTATAAAATTTCCCTTTCCTAGTTTATAAAAAATATTAATGTTACAATCCTATGTGAATTTCATCAACTGGAATACCTCAGCATCATATAATTAGTAAAAACTATAAAACACTTTCCAATGATGTAATTTCACCTCAAATTCAAGGATTCCACAAATTTTATGAATTCACACTTCAAATTAATAATTTATTAAAAGGGTGATATTTGGTAATAAAAGTTTATTTTTTTGGTAAAAAATTTACCAACAAATATTGTCATGTCATTGAACTTTTGGTTAAAAATATATCATTAAATGTTATTGTGACATATAAAATAAATATTTTTCAATTATAATAATACCAAAATATAATATTTATGTTGGTCAAAATGTTTAGCAATAGATTCCTATGACAAATTTATCTGTTGGTAATATAATTTAACTTTCATAACCAATACCAATAATTATTATTATTTTTGTTTTTTATACTTTAAATAATATATTATGTTTGGGTAGTTCAATATTTTCTAGTAAAATTTTATACTATATTTTTTAGTCTAATTTAATATAATATATTTAGTATTTATAATTAAAAATTTGGATTTTATGAAACTCCAACAAACTGAGTACTTATTTGAAAAAATATATTCAAACATAATTTAATAAAAAAAATCAAACACCAAAAAAATACATAAATCTTTAACAAACATGATACAAACACTTTAACATATATTATTTAAAGAGTCACACTTCCCTATTCTCATTGATGTGCAAACAGATTATTACAATAACATTACCTACAATGTAGAATGATTAGACGTAAGATAGTATAAGATGAGTGATGTAATGAAATCACAAGGCTAGATGTAAATTTTATATGAATTTCATTGACATATCACACTGATTTTCAAGGAAAGAAAAAAAACCATGTCCAAGTTTCTATTATCAAAACAACTATTCACAAAATATAACATAAAATATTAATTGCAACATTAATGATCAGTGAAAATAATGAAACCTGATGAAATATTAAAGAGGTTAATTTAATGAGATTCAAGTGGGTAAGGTGATCTCTAGAGAAGACATTGATCTACAAAAGAAAGAGCATCACACTTCCTTGTTGTCAATGATGCCCAAACACATTATTCCTATAACAATACCTATAAAATAGAATGATTAAAGAAGAGATTGTAAGATTGTAGTTCAAAATGAAATATAACTAGCTTAAAGAAAGGATGAGGGATACAATGAATTACCAAGGCCAAATGTAATTTTTTGTATGAATTTCATTAACGCCCCAAATTGATTTTCAAGGAAACACAAAAAAAACATCATATATAACATAAATTCAAGATTTAATATAGTGTCAATCAATTTCAAGCACATTTGAAATTTTATAGTTTTAGGCTCAAAATAATTTTTTATCAGCCAGCTAAAATTGAATCATATTGAAAGAACATAAAATAAAATATAAATAAATAAAATATCCCATAAATATTGATGTAATCCTAAGAATTGAACTGAAACCCCATCTACCTTATCAAAAAGTATAACCATGTTTCTATCATCAAAACACCTATTCATAAATGATAACAAAAAAATTTAAATTAAAACATTAGAGTTAAATTATGTCCAAACTGATTATTCCTATAACATTACCTACCAAATAGAATAATTAAACATGATATTGTGACATTGAAGTAAAGGGTGAGTGATGTAATGAATCAGGTAATAAAATCCATCATTCAAGATAGTATCAACCAGTGTCAAACACATTTAAAATTTTACAATTTTATGCTCAAAATGATTTTTTTAACAGCATGCACAAATTAATTCATTGTGGAAGAAAATAAAAACTAATTAAAAAGATATTATACTCCCTTGATGATTGATGTTATCATAATAATTGAATAGAAAATACATCCACCTTCTTATCAAAAATTAAAACCAGGATGGTATCATGAAAAAAAATATTCAAAAAAGATAATAGAAAATAATAATTACAATATTAGTTTTTAATAAAAAAAATTATAGAAGTGAATCTAATGAGATTCAAGTATAGTAGGGGTGATCTCTAGAGAAGTCATTAATCTACAAAATAAAGAGTATCATGCGGTCATGATCAAATACTAAATAGACAATCATTTTCCACATAACTAAGAATGAATCTATTTTTAATAAGATGACTTGGGATGAATTTAATTTTAAAAGAGTTTGTTCTATCATCAGGCTTCCATGAGGTCTTTATCTGTGGGAGTTTAAATGTAATAAAAATTCCATTAGTAATCATTTATAAGTATGAATTTCAAAATTGTAATTGAAAAATCACACATTTTTTACTTCAAATATGTTCTTCAAAACATAAATCATTCATTTCTCACATGAGTGATGCAGAAGGGGAAGGTGATTAAGGAAACATAGGAGGTGAAGAAAGGCTTGGAGACGAACCTATGGGTGTGCATGTATTACCAGAAAGGCTTAGAGCAGTGGTGGTGAATCGAGGGCGTTGAATGTTGTGGCGACGAACTGAAAGGTTGACTATTGTGGCAAACAACTGAATTGGTATGGGAACTATGGTGATGAAGCCATTATTTCATCTATATATTTAGGGTTATCGGGGTATCATATTTGGGAATCTCCTTTCTGTGGCTAGGACAAATTGAGTGCTACTTTTATATAATAAATATAACAAACAATTAGAAAAAAATTTAGATAACTTGAATTATGAAACGAGTGTTCTCTAGTCGTGGAATTAAAAGCATACACATTCATGGAACCAATATCCAGAAAACAGATAATGGAGAAGATTTTACTACTATATATTCAACCCAAATTCCACAAGTAAAAAGATAGAGAGGATATATTACGTGGTCAATGACACTATGAGTGCAACACATGAATAGTTGGGTGTACGTCTACTTATATCACCATCTCATCTTTCATCGTTTTCTATTCTACTTCCCCATGAACTCATTCTTCTGATGGCCTCTCATGGTAATGGATTTTCATCTATGTGGAAATCATAAATGATGAGAAAAATATACCAAATAAATATTATAATAAAAGTTCTGTGTTTCTAAAATTAATTAATTAACATAGATACATCTAATTCCTTATTTTTCATTTATAAGTTTATAATTTATTTGATTAGAGACAACATAAATTTAAATCATTTATAAATAATTTTAAATTATATGTATATTAGTATGAATTTATTTTTTAAATTATCAATATATTAATTCATTATATATGAATATATTTTTATTAATAAATGACTTGTTTGTGAATAAAATTAATTAATATATATTATATTATTTGTAAAATATTTATTGAAATTGAATAATTAGTTTTGATGTTTGTGTTTAAGGGTAAAAGACTTTTTTTATTTGTATGATATAGCGAAAAATTTAATTGACACTAAATCATTTGTTTTTAAAAAAGAGTTAATAATAAAAAATTTATATGTTGGTAAAAATAATTGTTGGTAGTTAAAAAAATATCAACATAATTATATATCAGTTGGAATTACTCATTTCAACAAACAGATATGTTATCCGATGAAAAATATTTGTTGGTACAAGTTTTTTTTATAGTTTCAAGATCTTGTGTGGAATAGTTACTCTTATGAGGGGGAAAATTCTGAGAACCATAAAAAAAATTTCTATTCTAAATAATAAAAAATCAAAATATAATATTTTATGAATCAAATAAAAACTCAAACAAACTCCTTATTCTGGAAAAGAAATGATTTCAGTGTTGAATAACCTCTCTTTCAGGTACTCAAAAGCTATGTGACACTATTTAGCCCATAAGAAGGTATGGTCCTTCCTAGTCAAGGTTCTTAGTGGAGCTGTAATGAGAACAAAATTGGAAAGGAAACTCCTATAATATCTTTCAAGAATATGAAAACTCTACACCTATGCCACTATCTTAGGGGATTACCATGAAACAACTACCTCTATCTTCAAAGGATATACAACTACTCCTTGAGGTTACATGACATTCCCCAATAAAAGGATTTCATATGAATTGATTGAAAACAACAAAAACTTCCTGAACAACTTCTCATGGTGAAGAACTCCAAAAATAGCTTACATATTCTATACATGGTCCGCATAATATGTGGAGTACATGAGTATTTCATGGATGAAAACCTCGATGATCTTTTCCAATAACTCTCTGAACACATCATTCATCAATCCAATGAACATGTCTAGATAATTCATCAATTTGAATGACATAAAAAAACACATAATTCCCATGAATACAACAAGAAGTGGTCTTCCCAATGTCCTCATACTTTAATAGAATTTGATTATATCCCCACTAAAAATTAATTATTTGAGAAACATGATTATCCATTAAACTGATTGAATGAATCATTCATCCATATAAGAGAATAGTGGTTCATTACTATCGATTTTTATCTGATGATAATTCATACAAATCCACAAACTACCATTGACCTTCTCCATGACCAAAACCATTACTCCCCAAGGTGACACACTCTTCTAAAAAAACCTCACTGAAACAGACCATATAGTTGTACTCATAGTTTTTGAAAATCATATGGTTCCATGATATATGAAGATATCGATATTGAATACATGTCTGGTTGTAGCTCAAATCTAAACTCAATCTCTCGTTGAGGTGGTAACGGTACAACCTTCTTCAAGAAAGATATCAGGGTACTGTTCCACAACCTTGGGAAACACCGACTATTGATGCTTCTATAATCTCATTATCAAATCTGACATCAATGAATACATGGGTGGATTATGCATCTCTCCAGTTTGATGGTCTCTCTTGGTAACAAACATTGCTTTCTCTCCGTCTGTACCATAGAACATAACACACCTTCTAATGAAATCCATGATAGCCTATTCCAATATGACTATTCCATACTGAGTATTATTTTCTATGGTTGTATTCATAAACATCAGAAATATTTCCAAAAAATGTGATTCTCGAGTACTAGATCATTGTCTCCACAGAATTCATATAATTCATCTCGACCTCCAATTAGCATAGACATTTCTAAGGGCACTGAAATCCTCATTACATCATGTCCCAAATCATTGATGAGATTTGGTGATATAAAGTAGTGTGTTTAAATTGAATTTAACCAAGCATGTAAATATGTGGAAAACATGAAAAGGGTACCTTGAATGATGTCTAGATCACCTGGTTTTGGAAATGATAAAGAATGAATATGACCATGACCTGCTCCATGACCTCATAGATGCTTCCAATTACCACCTCATTGGTTATTCTATGTTCTTTGAAGATTGGGAGAATCATAAGGTTATAATCCACCTACTCTATCTCCTCACTGTTAATCCCAAATGAGTGCACCTTGTTGCTTCTACCATATACGAAACTTCCTCAATGGAGGAACCTGATGTGGAACACCTAGAGCATGTTCATTACACCTCAATGATGGGACCTCATTCCACTAATGACCTCATATACTAAAAAAAACTTTCATCCGACCCATTGACATAGGTATGAGAGAATCCACCCTTAGAGAAATGATATTACTAGAGCTGGGACCCACCGTCAATTGATAGAAGACACATATCTCCTAACAACTCGGAACCCCAGACCACAGATCTTCCTAATGAGGAATATTGATGTGTCCCCTCTCATGATGATATGGTTTTTTCTAGCATCTTGTCATTAACCTCTTCTATCACTATCCCCCATTATAAATCTTCAAAATAAATAGGGTGACCAAACGTTGGATATTTGGATGCAAATCCTCCTCAAGAAGCCTTCATCTAACCACCACATATAGAAATAGGTATATAAAATATAACAGAATGGTCTGAAAATGTATTGACCCTGAATTCCATCAATTTAAATTACTTTCGAATAATAATTTCATGTAGTAGAAATTACATAAAAACACTTAGAGAAAACAATACAAACATTATAACTAAATAATGAATGAAATAAGAAGTATTTATAGATTTTGGGAACCTAAATAAATGGAATAGTAACATGACCTTACAAATTGTAATGTGCCCATTATGAATAGTAAATTGACTAATAGAATAGTAATGCCACCTATGAATGTTTAATGAAAATTTTTGTATCTTATATATAAAAATATGATATATTTATATCTTGGTATAAGTAAATAAATGTTTTTAAAGTGATAAATTAAGTGTTGGCATTTTGGTAAAGAATAAATATTTAATTAAAATTTTATATTTAATAAAATGATTTATATGAAATTTTGTTTTCAAAAAATATATTGATAAATTAATATTTTGTTTTCTTATTATTATATAATAATTTTATTAGGGGTTACTAATTTTTTAAAGTGTAAAAATATCTGTTTTAATTTTAAAATCTATATTTTTTTGAGTAAATGGTGATATTATATTAAAATTTAATTTCTGATTTTTAGAAAATTATTTTCATAAATTGGAGTACATTTTTGAATTCATAACAACCAAAAATATTGATGGGGATTTTTTGATATTTTTAAAAAATTGTTGAATTTTTTTTGGAATAGTGAATTATAATAATTTACAGTATATTATAGTATAAGTTAAATAAACTTTTTCAGGATTCATCATTCAAGTAGGAATGATAATATTTAATTATCCTTACCTTTATAATATATTTATACATGTAATCATCACAGTTTCTTACCTTGAGAAAAAATAATAAGCTGTAGATTACATTAATAAAAAAACACATCTCTCATCCACTATAAATACCACCCCTCACCACCTCCTCTACTTACAAATTAAAAGTCATGAATCTTGAAATTTTTTTACTCATTACACATTCCAATCCACTTTCCCATGTACTTGTGGTTTTGGTATCACAAAAACATTGAAACAAATTTTCCTATTGATATTATCAAGGAGAAGATTGCAGGAGGTAAAATCGTCTTTCTCCTTCTTTATTTACATTTCACTTTATATTATTTTCTTTTAATCTCATAACGTCCTCTATACAAACATGCATGATAATTGTATTATCATATATACACTGTAATGTTATTATTATAATGGTAAATACACCATCAAGTCTCTTCTATACTTTGTTTTAGTCTAAAAATGATTAAATCATCTCTGATATGTTGATTTGTCAACCTCAAGGATGATAAGTTTTCATTTTCCTTTACCACCTTCTAGGAAAGAAATATAACCATTATAGTGGTTGGAAGAAACAATAAATTTTTTAAGTCCTTTTTATGTTCTTATAACCTATTTTATACATAATAATGTATAATAAAGCAAAACTAGTTTGTGATGATCGAAAACCCACCAAAATAATCTAAATGATTATCCCTATCATCGTATAAAATGATTCATCCTCATCCAAAATAAAAAAAATTATATAACCATTTAATAATATATATTTTCATTAATAACATAAATCTTCAATTCTGGATATATATTCCCATTTTACCTGATCTGTCATACATTAATAGAAGTGAACCAATCATGAAAACTAAGGAAATGAACACTCTCAAATGAAAAAATAAAGCTCATCCAAAAGAATGCAAACAAATGTAATAAAATTATAATAAAAAAATTAAAATAAATGGTTCTAAATTAATTATTTAATAGATTTAATTTGATTAACCTATACATTAATATCATGTGAATAACACTTTCATACATAAGGTATGAGATTCATTCTAAACCTCTAATTTTCTTTCATGTTATGCTTTCTATTTCTTTAACACTATGTTACTCTTCCTCATTTTTATATACATAATATAAATTTTGTTTATATATTTCAAAATTTTGTAACCAAATCAGTTCAGCATTTTGTTATGTAAATACATTTTTTAAAGTTTCCCTTCTCAATTCTTCCTGATAAGAAATCCTGATTAAAGGGAACTTCACAATTTCTCACCCATATTTAAGATCACTCTATAATATGTTTTAATCCAGAATTATTTCTTAAAAATTAGTAACATTATAATGAAAATTTATATAGGTTCATTTAGGGTTTTATGAAAACAATTATAACTTTTCCATTTCAAAGAATCATTAAATTTTTCCTTAAACAACAATAAATTGCCTCATTTATGATGTTTTTTAAAAACTATTTATACACGTTTTAACTAAATTTTAAAAAATACTATCCTTTTTATTCCCAATTTACCTTATGAATGTACATGTATGGTTTAAATCCATTATTTAAAATTCACCATTATGATAAACCCATGTGTTATTCCTTAAGAAATGGTTATGATCTGTATTTCATTCCATGGGTAACCCTTATGTTTATAAATTATGTTTTACTCTTCTTATGGAAATCATATGGAAGAAAATGGGTTTTCCTATAAGATTCTCTAATGAATTGGGTAATTTTTTGCATCTTCAGACTTCATTTTGGGACATTGAGTTAACCTAATTACTTTATGGGACTTTTTCCACCATGTGCAATGGTGTTGGCAGTTATCCTTGACTGATTATTAAGTCAGGTTGTGTATTATTTCCACATTTTTATGATTCTTTTTTTACATGTCCCCACAATATAAATTATTTTATTTAAATTTTTATTTATTAAATTTGAATTTTTAAGTCATCATGTAATTCATTCTAACCCATGTTCACTGCTTTATTCATATATTTCTACCCTTACTATTCTTTTAGCTCATCCCTTTTGTCCTTGTATTCCCCAGGTTATCCTATATAGACGATGGAGATCAAAGGAAGTTAAGATATATTAATGGATTACTAAAATTAATATGTTTCATTTTATTTCTATGTCTTCATTTTGATGTACCTAATCATCAATATACACAATGCATATTGATACGTGGATTCTAATTTGATTGTTATTTATTATTAAAATCATGTATTAATATGTGTAAACAAATAGGGTTTCTACAATTCATATAAAATAATTGTATAGTTATTTTTGGTGATTAGGACTAGATAATATTAGTAATAAACCTAGTGATAATTCTATCACCCTGGAGAACCAGTATGGAATCATAGGGAATCACATGTTAGGATATACTTTTCCTTACAAGTTTTTCCTTTTTTGTTAAATGTATCGTTTTTTACTTATTAGTTTATTATTCAATCCCCCTTAATTGTCATTTCATTATCCTAGTTAATGGTTGGATATATAAGAAAGCATTATAATAATAAGCATGATAGTAAATGGGATGATTTCCTTAGTGATATGCCGAATATTATTTGAATGGGTTCCCAAAACTTTATTACAATACTTTATTTACAAGATCAGGTTAGGATTCATAATTTGAATCATGTAGATCACCCTCATTCTCAAAATAATTAGCATATTTTCATTGAATCCTCATCCATAAAAGGCGTCCCATGTTTATTAGATATACCAATCCCATCATTATGGAATAATGTATTAACTTCATTGAGAAGATATTCTATGTCTTACAACGCTCAGAAGAAGAGGAAGTTATAACATCAGTCTATAATTTTTATGGGGAAGCTGATCAGTGGTGGACACTAATCAAGAAAATTAATTCCGATGAGGGAATTTATTCCATAGATTAGGTGGAATTTAATAAAGTCAATAAATATTTTCCTTAAACCATCTATCTCAAGACGGAAAGATGTTTTCTCAAATTGAAGAAAAATGAAGATGAGGCTATTAGGGTGTATGAATAAAAAATCATTGTGATTGAAAGATATGCCTTTGGGTTTTTCATTAACACCGAATGAATGGTTTATGAGATATTTCATGAATTGAAATGAAGACTAGAAAAAGTGTTGGTGATTTGAGACTTAAATAGTTATGGTATATTGTCTACTACACCCTTAAGCTTGAAATAAAGATTAGAGACACTCGGTGGTTACATGGGATATGTCAAAATGAAGAAAATAGAGTTGAATATGTTTTTATAAGTAGATAAATACCATGATGGAATGAATACCAAACATCCCATGTGTTAGAAGTGTGGTTTTAAGAATCCCATGAACTACTTAAAGGGAACCCAGGGGCGCTTCAAATGTGGAAGAGAGGGTCATAGGGATAATAACTAACAGAGGGATATGAAGAATCCTAGAAATGTTAAAGAGTGAAGGAATATTTAAATGAACACCAATCCTATAGTGTAGTTTTTTAATGAAAAGAAACATGGGCATTATTCAAGTCATTCCCGAATAAAAGCGTTATTAGAGGCAATCAACAACAACAACCTCCATGGTAGCAAGGAAAGGCATATTATATCACTACAACTGAGTTGGATCCCAACAATGATATAGTAAAATGTACTCTAGTTATTTATTCATGAATTAAAAACATACTATTTGATTTTGGTTCAATAAATTCTTTCATGTATTACATGTTTAGTAGAACTATTCAAACACCACCCGAAAATATAGAGGACGAGTTATCTATGAGAACTGAAAAAGGGGAAATTATTACATCCAATGATTATACCTCCTCCTTAGTTAATGTTTTTGCATTGACTCCTAGAAAATTTTTCATACCTCCTTTGGTGATTTTTAATACATTATTCATCATGGATTGGGTATCTTTATACAAGGACAACATCAACTGTCAAGAAAGTGAGATCACTCTTCACGTCCCAAATAATCCTACAATTCTATGAATTTATAATGGATTTATGAATCTCCATTATTATCATTAAATAAATTATGTATATTTTTGTCTTATGAACAATAATATCCAGTTCTAATTATTGATACAAAAGAGATAATCATACTCGAAGACATTCCCTTCGTGAGGGATAACACATATTTATTCCCTAATGAATTGTCTGGACTACTTCCTGATCGAGTGGTTGATTTCTAAATTGAACTTATTCCTAGATCTCTACGTATATCAAATACACCATATATAATGGCCACCATTGAGTTGGAAGAACTAAAGAAGAATATATAGGAGAATCTTGACATGGGTTTTATATGGACGAGTGCTTCAACATGGGGTGACCTAGTCCTGTTCATCTAGAAGAAGGATGTATCAATGCACCTATGCATTGATTATCCTGAGTTCAAAAAAATCATGATAATGATCAATTATCCCCTGCCTTTGATAGATGACTTGTTCAATAAACTATTAGGGGATAGTTATTTCACTATACTAGTCCTTTGGTTGGGATATTTCTAATTAAAGGTTAGGTCAGAAAATATTACCAAGACTACCATTTGAATAAGATATGGAAATTTTGAATTCATAGTGATTATTTTTGGACACAATAATTATCTAAAAATATTAACTGAATTAGTGAATAGAGTATTTATATATTACCTTGAAAAAATTTCTATAGTATTTTTTGATGATATTCTGATATACACCATGAGAAACTAGGAACAATAGTATCATGTGAATATTACACTAGAAACTATGAGAGGATGGAATATATATGAAAATTATAATAAATATTAGTTCCAGATGAAGGAAGTATCATTTTTGGGGAATATTATTTGAAGCAAATGATTATTTGTGGACCCCTTTAAGAGAAATCCAATTAATTAGTGGTCCAGGTGAACATATGTGATAGAGATCCATAGATTCCTTGGTCTATCATGGTATTATATATTATTTTTGAATTAGTTATCATGATTTTTAAACCCAATAACCAAAATTAATTGTGAGGGAGTAAATTGTTTCTAAATGAGTGAATGTGAAGACTACTTCAAAGATTTGAAAAGGAGGCTTATCACTGGACCAGTGATCAAACATCAGATAATTAGGGAACTATTTTTGGTGTGAAGTGATGCTTTAAAGAATGGATTATACTATGTAATAGTGGAAAACAATAATGTGATATCCTACACCTCTGGGATGTGGAAAATACATGAGAAAAACTATCCCATCCAAGATTTGGAGTTGGTGGTTGTGATCATTGTGTTGAAAATCTAGTGGCATTATATCTATGGGGAGACGTGTGGGATATATAATAATCATAAGAGGAAAAATATATATTCACACAAATGTGGATTAATATACCGTAGTGAAGAGAGTTAGATCTCATCCATGATTATGATTTCACAATCCACTACCATCTTGGTAAACCAAATAAGGTGGGGAATTCTCTATATAGAAAGGTCATTGCTTCTTTATCACTGATTACAATTGAGATGGATCCAATAAACATAGATTTTTAATGGAAGGAAATGGGAATCATTAATGAATGAAAAACCTAAATCCTTTCTCAAATATTTTCTAATCCAACCCTCATGTTGAATATAAAGAATCCTCAAAGAAAATATGTTGAAATTTGATAAAAAGTCACAAATGGTAGAAAAGGGAAATCCTCCAAATTCGAAATTCCTGATCATTAAGTCATAAGATTAGGGTCCTGATTATGTTTACAATCCAATCCAGGGATAAAGAAAGATATTTTGAATTAAACCCATATATCTATCATTTGTATCTGATTGGGATTAGGGTCAGTGAATCAACTTGCATGGATATATATTAGAGAAGTGGTAAGGCTGCACTGAGTACCACAATCGTTTGTATCGGATCCAGATCCATGATTCATCTCAAAGTTCTAGAAAAAACTCTAGCACACCCCAATCACTGATCTAAACATTAGTACGGCTTATCATCCTTAAAATGATTTCCAATCTAAAGGAACTCTTCAAAAACATGGAGACATGTTGAGATCTTGTTATATGGACTATGAAGGAGGATGGTACCGACATCAGCCTATAGTGGAGTTATATAACAACAATAGTCCCCATGAAATCATCCAAATGTCTCTATGTAATGCCCTTTATAGGGAAAAGATGCAAAACACTAGCATGCTAGGATAAAGTTGGTGAACATAAGCTGTTAGGACCCTAAATGGTTGAACAAATTATAGAAAAGATGAATACCTTTCTACATCACATCAAGGCCACCCGAATTATACATATGAGGCATGTAGATAATAATTGACGGGACTTGGATTTTAAGGATGGAGACATGGTATTCCTATACATATCTCCATTGAAGTGGAACATCATATTTGGGAAGAATGTAAAGATAAGCCTTAGGTACATCTGCCCATTAATGATTTTTAAACACGTTGGAGCTATGGACTATTGACTGGAACTTCCACCTATCTTTTTTAATGAACAAGATTTATTCTTTGTATTGATTTTTGGAAAATACATATCAGATCCCTCAGATGTTCTAAATTCTAAGGTTGTACAGTTGGAAAATGATCCCTCTTATGAGGAACATCTATTGAGGATCTTGGGTAGTAGAGATAATGTTCTACACAATAAGACCACTCACCTGTTCGAAGTACAATAGTAGAACCATTTGTATGAAGATGAAACATGGGAACTGGTGGAAGAAATATATGAGAAGTACTCTCACCTGCTTTCCTCTTAGTTTGTAAAATGAAATTTTGATGGTAGGATTTTATAAGGGTGGAATAATTAAACGAACCTAAATTCTATCATTGGAGATTCAATTCTTATAAAAATTTCATATAGTATAAATCTCATGAAATCTCATAGAGAACAAAATAAAAACATTATATATAATGAATGAATGAAATAATAAGTATTTATAGAATTAGGGAACCTAAATTATTAGAATAGTAACATGATATTGGAAATAGCAATGTGACCATTATGAATAGTAAATTGGCCAATAGAATATTAACCCCGCCTATGAATGTAAAAATAAAATTTTGGTATCTTATAAATTAATATATGATATATTTATATTTTGGTATATGTAAATAATAGTTTTAAAAATGATAAATTAAGTGTTGGTATTTTTGTAACACATATATATCTAACTAAAATTTTATAATTAATAAAATGAATTAATAGAAAATTTATCTTCCTAAAATAGATTGAAAAATAAATATTTTGTGTCTTATTCTTGTAATAAAATTTTATGAATAATTAATTAATTTTTCAAATTGTCTAAAAATCGATAATAATTTTAAAATTGGTATTTTTTGAGTAAATCAAGATTTTATTTAAAATTCAATTTCTCATATTTAGAAAAAATATTATCAAAAAATGGTTTCCAATATTTAATTATACATATAAAAATGGTTAGGGTGAGTTTTTTTTATTTTTTTAAAAATTATAGAATTTTTGGTGAATAGTGAAATACAAAAATTTACGTTATTTGACAGTATAAGTTAAATACACTAATTATTGAGTCATTTATGATGTAAGAACGATAATATCAAACTATAATTATCTTTTTAAATTATATATTCATGTAATCGACAATTTGTTTTAATGAGACAATAAAATAAAATAAAGATTAAATTAATAAAATAACACCTCTCTCCCCTAGTATAAATTCAACCCCCACCACCACTTCTCCTCACAACTATTAATCATTTAATATTTTCGAATTTCTTTCTAATACACTTCCGAAGAACTGTCCCCATGTTTGGGAGGTTGAGGTCTCAAAAAAATCCAAAACGAATTTTCTTAATGATTTTCTCAATTATATGAATTCAAAAGGTAAAATCCTCTTTCAATTTATTTATGTTATTTTCACTTTATTTTATTTTCTTATACTCTTTGTACATCAAATATCCAATCATGAATGATAAATCTAGTATCTTATATATACTATAATGTTTTGTATTTTAATGTAATACCCACCATCATGCCTCTTCTCCTCTTCCTTTTATTCTAAAAATGAAAATATCATCTGTAAGGTGTTGATTTGTCTCCTTTGAGAATGAAAAGTTTTAATTTTCAATTTCAACCTTCAAGGATGGACATAAAACCATAATAATTATTATTAGATATTTTAGAAATTTTTTATAACCCTTTTTATGTTCCTAAAATAACTTTCATACAAAATAATAAATAATGAAACAAAACATGTTTTTGGTGATCAAAAAACTACCAAAATAATCTAAACAATTATCACTATGGTCATATCTAATAATTCATCCTCATAAAAAATATAAAAATGATTTTTATAACCATTTAATATTAAATATTTTAATTAATAACATATTACTTCAATTTTCATTATCTATTCCCATTTTACCTAATCCATCATACATTCATACAGGTGAACCAATCTTGAAAACCAAGTAAATAAACACTCTATAATGAATAAATTGAATCTTATAACTCATTAAAAAAGGTTGCAAATAATTGTAATAAAATTATAATAAATAGAATAAATGTATTATGGGTACTTAATTAATTAAATAGTGAATTTAATATGATTATCCAGGACATTACAATCGAATGAAGTACACTTTTTGACATAAAGAATGGGATTCATTCTGAACCTCCATTTTTATTTCGAGTTACAATTTCTCTCTCTTTACCCCAATGAAATT
The DNA here is from genome assembly GCA_963277665.1 of Viscum album. NCBI lineage: Eukaryota > Viridiplantae > Streptophyta > Magnoliopsida > Santalales > Viscaceae > Viscum > Viscum album. The sequence goes on along the minus strand of OY728120.1, from coordinate 1,056,906,147 downwards.
TTTATTTATTTTTATATAGTTATTATAAATTATATATATATATATATATTCCAAACTCAAGTATCCATATTATTTCAACCATAGTTTTTGTGGAAATATATGTTTTAAATGGGATCCCTTATAAATTCTTCTCGATAAGGAAACCTGATTAAAGGGAACCTCTTGATCTCTCAACCATTTTCAAGATCACTCCATAATCTATTTTAAACTATCCTTAGTTTAAAAAAATAAATCATTTTATCCTCGAAATTCCACATGTTTTATTTCTGATTTCATACAAACAATTCTTCCTTTTCCATTTTATAGAATCACTAAAATTTCCCTTTAAACCACACTATAGTGGTTCATTTATATAGATTAATAAACAATTTTTTTATATGTTTTCACTTTATTTGATATAACATATCTTTTTTATCCAAATTTCCATTATGAATTTCCACATATTATTTAAATACATTCTTTAATAGACAACTTTTTTATACACACATTTGTTAGACCTTATGACATGGTATGATACCCATTTTATTAACAGGGTTAACCATTATGTTTATACCTTATTATTGACTCTTCATATGAAATCATATTCATGAAAATGTTATGATAGGTGTAACTAGATAGTTCTCCAATGCATTGGTTAATGTTTAGTTTCAATATATGTCATGTTGGGGTAGGGAGTGAATGTGATTCACTTATTGGTCTCTGTTCTCCATGTGCAATGATCTTATCAATTAGCCTGGACTCATTCTTATTTCATGTCTTGTGTTGTTTCCATATTCATAGGATTCTATGATTACATATCCCCATGATCTACATGTTATGATTCATTATGTTTATTCATGTTCTAATCCTTTTTATGTCATCATGTTATTCCTTTTATCCCAAGTTCTTTTCTTTATTCTTATGTTTATACCCATAGTGGGTATTTTATCACAACCTTTTTCTTCATTTATTACTCAGGTTATTCTATGAAGATGTAGGAGATCAATGGAAGTTTGGAGTTATTTATGGATGATTAAAATATATTTTTTCTATTTCCATGTTTTTATTTTTATGTACCTAATCATCCAAAGAAACTGGATATTAGGATCCTAATCATGTAATTTTATGTCTAATTTTTCTTAAAATCATGTATCAATGTGTGTAAAAATCTAGGGTCACTTATTGAAACTAGCCCCAAAATCATTCATAATGGAACTCCCCATTCGAATGGTATGAATCTCCAAGTCACTCATTTCATTCAATGTAGAAGAATGCAACTCTACTCAGAACTAGTCTAAGAAATTCTGCAACAAGACTAGTAACTCCTCACAATCCCCTAGTAATAAGAATCAACAATGCCACACAACTCTTCGAAACTTGGTGACAGATAACAACACCCAGTGCTCCCTTCAAGAACTAATGAATCCAAAAGATATATCAACATTTTCCAACCAACATAATATGAATTAATCTGAAATGGATCCCTCATACTTAGAAAAACTTCGATACTAAAAATATCAAAGTGTACTCTTTGTGTCATCGTCGCCATCCTCTACACTATGGTGATCTATAGTAATGTTCAGCTGAACATATTTAGTATAAAACTAACATGGATTTTAAACTAGAACATTTAATGATAAATAAAAAACTGTTAGAGATCCAAAACCTATATTATGTAATACATAACATTAATTAATTAATTAATTATTAGCTCATTATGGTTTTAACGTATCCCAATGACTACCCATTTCAGACACTGGCACAAAGAAGAAGGTTTCATGATCCTTTCCTAATTATCTTCCATGAAATTAATATTAATTCGTTCAATAGGATTTGTAAACATAAAGTTCCATAATTAGATCACAAGGGTCCCTAAATACCCATGTCCTAGCCAGTCTCCATTGTTTACATTTCTCACTAAACATAATTAACATTGTTTCCATACCAAACCATTCAATATCACACATTCCTAACTCCACAATCTATCAAATATATCAACATGAACCTCTCATACCACTCTATCATGATCCCCACACCAAAGGGGACCATTACTAGGTCGACAAAGATTGAATGCAGATGGTGACAACCAAATTACAGCCTCCAATAGGCCTCAGGTTAGAAACTAGCACATATGTTATAATATGCATACATATGGGGCACATTACCCTCAAAGTGAACATGAAGAAGAGAGAGATAGATATATAGAGAGATAAGATAGAATCACAGATAAAAAATTTCTCATACATACATACATATATATATATATACATACATGTATATATATCTTTGTGTGTGTGTGTATAAATTAAACCTAGGTGAAACTATTTAATTTCATATAGTACTAGAATACGAAAAGGAAGAATAACTATACTATGTGGGGAATACCGTAATGATCACAAATTCCAAATAGCCCCTCCAAAACCATGATCTATTAATATCTAGCCCCATCTCTAAATACATCTCAATGACTTGAAAAATATTATATATACATACATATAGTGATTATGGAAGTATTTAAAATTGTAGCCTCCCTGGATCCCCTCTTACAAATGATAAAGAAAGGATACAAAAGCATAGTGAGAAATCGTGAAACTAACTCAATACCTAGATATGTATATTAAGCTCACACTATCACCATGGATAACTCTCTCCAAGTATTGCATACAATAGAGCCTATAATATTCTAATGAGATACAAAGGATACCCTACTTCCACTTCCCCTTAGTTTGTTTCTCTCCTACAACATCACATGTCCTAACCCCTCTCTCTTCCAATGTAAGCCAACTTAAGAAACCTCAAAAAGAAATCACAACATACACATCATAGATAACATCATCACAACATCCCATGAACATATCCATATATATTAACCATGTAGATTCTAGGATCCCTCACCGCCTGTTTGGCATGTATCATACATCCGGTATTTTACCTCGTGTCATTACAACGCATACACCAAGTAAGGTACCACCACCCATCACAACCTATAAACGGCATACCTATAATAATCATTTAGATACTATATATGGTATTCCATGTGGGTGAAGTAACCATAATCCATTAAATCCATGTACACACATATATGGGAAAACTAACCATTTTTCATACCAACATTGGAAACTACCAAGAGAAGAGAGTGGGGATATATGGGGTAGTCAACCACCCATCCTCCCATAATGTTCTTGGGGAAAACACCGTCCAAGAGTCTAATGGGTGTTAGTCTCTCTAATCAACATGGTGGGTTAGTTAATGAAATAAAAAATATATAAAAGATATAATATTGATCACAGCCACACTATGGTCCAAACTTAGACTTAAACTCAACTATAGCTAACATTTCTCTGACTCCGAACAACCACTTCTAAATCTAGATATCCTTTATGAGAAAAAGCAGTTAAAGAGATTAATTAAATTACTTATATTCATTAAAAAATCAATTTTCATTTATTAATTTATTACACATTAATTAGCCATTGTAATCATTTCACATTATATTAAATTAATAATTAGAGTAAATTCAATTCCCTCCAGGCATGATCCAAACTAAGTCCATACTTTAATAAGAGTATAAATTTTCAGTATTATCATTTGATCATTACCAACCCCATGGGATAAAAATTATTTATTAATTATTAACATCATTCCATAAACCATGTACTCTAGGAATACCATCATATGTTACCACTCATAGGAAAAGTACAACCAAACACACCTAGATGGATCAAGAAGTGGGGAATGGAAGGCAGATAAAATAAGAAACCTGACCGTCCGCCATTAAATAGATTTATAAGTGAGTATCCCATCTATCAACATCAAATCAATGGGTAAGTCCAGCTTCAACCCATTCCATCATCTATGGTTTCATCCCAAACACCCACCTACATATCTTGATGCATCCTTCCATCACAAGAACCAACTACTTATACACCATCTGTGCCTCCCCACCCAAATTGCATCATCCATCCTTGGCTCAACCATACTAGGATTATATCACATCTCAGACTCCCTTCCCAATATCACATCATATAGAAAAAGATCACATTTTGATCAAATCACAAGATATTGAGGATAAAACAAACATATCTAGTAGTGTAATCTATGCCCCAAAATATGGATTCAGAAATTGACACATAAACGAGTACCCATGTATCCAAACTCCAAGAAGTTGGCCTTCTCAGGTAGATTGTGAAATCAGAAACTATTAATAATTATTATCAAAAAACTAGTTTTTAATCCATCTCGAATTAAACAATTAATTATTCAATGTTTCCAAATACAAAAAACCTAAAGCTTTAAGAAATAATAGGAAATCAAAAGAATAAACATTATCTCTAGCATTTAAAAAATATTCACCAAACTAAGAGAAGTACCATACTCATTTAACATCAGTTTTTATTTATATCAATAAGCATAAACATGGATTAAATTATTAATAAATTCCATTAACACATGGAAGAACGCATTTAATTAAGAATTCATACTCATATCAATTTGATCATTATCAAAAAAAAAATAGAACCATATTAAAAAATTTCTATTCATTATATTTTAATTCCTATTAATCAATTAGTTATGTATTTTTATTCTTTAGAAATTTCCATCAATAAAAACATGCTAATCCATAATATAAAAATACATGCAATAATGTGTAGCATAGATATCACACGATTTGGAAAATAAAGAGGAAAGATGATATCATTGTATAAAGAACCAACATGTGATCACAAACCATTTATTTATTAATCTAGTTAAATTATTTCAATGATAATTTCAGATCCATACAAATGGATAAACCAAGGAAAAGTTATGATTACACATGAATAAATAGAATAATAAATGAATCCCCTTCCACAAAGCCATCAATGTTCTTCGCATGATAATAGAACAATGTTACCAATCTCAATCACCTCTCCCTCATGAAGCTTCACCACTCCAAGAATTTCATGTAACCAATGAAACCAAAAAAACCAAGAAAACTCCATTAGAAACCGGGAGAAAAATAACCATCAGATAGAAAGTAGAAACATGAGTAACTAGATCAATGAATAATGTGATAATATGTATAACATACATCGGATCACCATGGTTCAGAGATATGAATACACGGATTGATCCCCATCAATGGAATCCCAAAACTCTTGGAAAGAGAGTCATAGACCTCTTAGATTTTGGGAAATCCCTTGGTTTTGTGATAGAACCCATGGTGTTTCATCCTTTATTGGTGGGTTTCATAAGGGATTTAAAAACAGTGAAACCTTTTTTCACATCTTGTAAATTCTGGTCTTCATATCTCATTGAAGAACACATCCCCTATAAGGATATAATTCCCAAAATTTACACATTGTGTAAAACCCCATGAACTAGCCTAAAAAAGTCATGAACTATGAATACATGATGTGAAACACATTTACATTCCATATATCATCCATGCTACTAGATTTTAGTAGTTTAACCCCTCAAGACTCAATCCATAACTCCTCTAATCACCTTGAGCTTCATGAACACACAAAGGATCAAACAACATATATTCATACCCATAAATCATATAATCTATAAAATATTTAATATAAATATACTTTCAAAATATATATATAATATATCATATTATACACATCATGTCATTTATTGCAAATTGTATAATATATATATACATGATCTCTATGATGTTCTTCATATGAAATAAATCATTCAAGAACACCACCAAAACAAAGGACAATATTATTATGTACTATTAATTTATGGTCCATGACACCATTAATAATTCTCTCATTGTGACCCATTTAGTAATATTGTAAAGGATGTTAAAATTGAAAATAATGAGATCATAAATTCAACATGTCAACCTATAATGTGATTATGCAATCAACCATTAAACTAAATTTTTATGTATTTTATTCTTTATTTTTTCCATTTATATATAATATGGATAAATTTATCAAACCTATACTAGCCCTCAACATTTTACTTCATCAAACAAATGAAATATTTAACCTTACATTAAATTAAATAAGTCATGTGGAATTTGTTTCCCAATTTACCAAATATTATATAATCAACTTATTTTAGTGTAATCAAAATATCATTTTTTATTTTCAAAATATAAATATAATGGGAAAATATGTTATTTCCACCAACACATCCAAATTTGAAAAATTCAATAACTGTAGAGACCCGAAGCTTGACGTACATGGACATTACATTACATTTGCGGAATACTTAGTAAATAACAAAAAACACACACACAAGGATCGTAATAGTTTAGTGTCATTGGAAACTCGGAATAAAATCTTCTAATCGTGGGGAAAGATCTTCAACATATCCCATAAAGATCTTATTTTTTTTTACCTAAAACCTTTCTTTATATCCTGGGGAAAAGAAAACATAAAAGGGTGAGCTCAAATGCTCAGTAAGGGTAAACAAAAGAAATATCAATCACATCATATACATAAGAACATAGCTTTTGGAAATCTTAACCTGCAAAAGAGCTCATAATATGATAACATGGGATAAATCATAGAAGTGAAAATGAGATCCCCATAATCATAACATAAAACGTGAAACTTTGTGGCATGCACACATAATCATGTAAAATCATTTCTTGTTAGTCATGACTCATTGCCAAGACTATCTTAGTGGACAAAGTCCCTTTCTGAACCGAGTTCACTCCTCGTTTCAGTTCTGTATTACTGAACCGAAATAACCTTCCGTTCCAGCCATGTCTATCTCATGAGATATAAAATCTTTACCCAATGCATTGGAGGGAGATATAGGTCCCACCCATCTTATAATGAATCCTTTCTTATGTGTGCCACATAATCATAAACCATACATCATAGCGTAACCCATGTAATAAAAATGGGATTCTTAAACAACATGACATCATAAAACAATTCATATAAGATAAAGGAATTCATAAAAATATTTCCATCACAACATAATCAAATCCATGTAATAATAGGGATAAAAACAGAACCCTTTTATTATCTTAGATGGAAAATAATTTTGATAAAATACTTGAACTCCATTCTTGAGGAAAATATCCTTTCTACTTCAAAAACATCTTTCCTTTCATAACATGTCATACGACTTTAAAATAAAAGAAGTTGATTAAAAATAAACTTGAAAACAAGTAAATGAAGTTTCTTGGAAATAATGTTTTAAAATCCATTCATGCCGTATAAGTTAAAAAAAAACATTCTTCGTACTTTTGTCGGAAAAGTCAAAAAGTGCCTCGTACGAAAAACGACAAAAGATTCCTTTCATACATATTACTAAAAACTCACCGAAGGGTAAAAATGGATTTAAACAATTGTAGGTGGATGGAAATAATATTACATATTGATGAAACATGTATGTGGATGATAAAATACACCCCAGTAAGTACTTACGAATAAACAATCTCGGATAAAAATGAGATTGTGATATTTCCCTTACCTTATGTCCGACTTGCTTTGTAAGTGTCCAAACCTCCTGTATAATGATTTAAATCATGTTATTGACTTATTCCAGAATCATATTCATTGTTATGATATCATATATGGTTCACTTATGACATTATATTACCCGTTCTTTTGTAAATTCCATGTTAAAGAAGCGTTTTGGGTAAAATCGTTTCATTTATCTTAGGTGTTTTTGACTTGTTGTTCTTGACATCACTATCATGATTTACTTACTTCCAGAATATAAAATATGATTTATATATCATATATATTCAGTATATATATATATATAATAGGTAGATAAATAAAATGGAAAACACTGTTCATGGAGACGGTAGTCCGTACGTACGCATGAACGTTGTTTTCCTTTCCTTATTGTCTTGAAATGGAAGTAAGTAGATGACATACATATATATATATATATATACATAAATCCAGTAGCTTTATAATGTCATATATTTCATTATTATTTCTTATATATACTTTATAATCATTCTTAAATGGTTAACATGGAGAATGAATCTCATCGCGTCGTGGAGACGGTAGTCCGTACGTACGCACGAGCGATGATATCATTTCTATAAGTATTGAATTGAATTGGAGTGGATTATACAATATATCAGAATAAATATGATGTTGTAATAACTATGTATAGTTATTCTTTACACCATTATACCCATCCATGTAAGGTGGTGGTGGAAAATAGATTACACCACGGCGTGGAGACGGTATTCCGTACGTACGCACGCGCGGTGATTTCTTTTTCCGTAGGATGGATAGATGGTGAAATAGGTTTGTTTCATACATATAATAACATATCAGTATATGAGTGATACTGATGTTATTACTTCATAATGAAACAACCTAAGAAGAAGAAGTGGAAGAAGAAATAAAGATGAAAGAATTGGTAACGGTAATTACCTCTTCTTTGAAGTGCCTCTTTGAGACCTCCTCTTAGGGCACTAGAATTGGTCTTTGAGGAAGACCAGAAACTCTAGGATGTTTCTAGGGAAGTGGAGAAGAGATTTTGTCAGGGTTTGGCCGAGCTTGAATGCTCAAATTGGTGTGAGGAGGAGGGGGAGGAGGTGTCCTTTTATAGGGGAGGAGAGGGGCACCTTAGGAATATCTCAAAATATTATTTTATATTAAAGTCAAAATCGGTTTATAATGGTTCCAAAGGGTCTTATTTCGAAGCTAAAGTGGGGATGGGTCGAAATCCTATCAACCAATAGTATTTAGACAAGTTTAGGGTATTATTTTAACCTTATCAATTAGATTTAACTCTAAGTTAAATAATTTAACTTTTACCGTGTCTTTTTGTTTTCTTTCACTATATGGTTAATAAACTTACTATAACATACCAAAAGAACCCCAAATTGTATATTATTAATACATATATCCTTATCTAAGTCATTTGGCCGAACCTTAGATTTTTAGGAATAAAATAACAATTAATAATATAATATTTGATTTAAAAACTATTTTGTGTCAATTTTGACACTATTTGATATATGATTTTTGTGAAAGTCATAACAGAATTATATGTTCGAACCAAGTTGATTAAATCAACACTAATATATCATAGTAACCTATAAAATTAGTGGAATTCATAAAAAATCTCAAATTACATTTATTTTGGTGTTTATAACATCAATTATGACAATATTTCATTAATAAGATAATTACTGCATCATCGTTGTGTCATAAATAAATTAAATTATTTGATGTCTAAAATTACAAATAAAATACCATCATGTAGGAAATCTTTTTAGCTTTCTAATGAATATTTACAATCGAATTTATCTTATGTATAACCCCATATTAAAAATGATTTACTTATTAAACATTGATTTTAACTATTTTAACCTTTCTTTAAATAAATTAATAATAAATGTCCTAATCTAATCCAAGTGGGCCTAAATGGTCATATTTTATTCCTAAGTTTGTTTTTGGTCGAATTACACTTGTCCAATAGAATTAGGACATGTGTTAGGGTAATAGTAATATCATATTTACCCTTAGTTACCCTATTTACTATTAACCGCGGTAAAAAAAAGTAAAAAGTTACTATTCACCAAAAAATTATTTTCATCTCATTGAACCACATTTTAGTCCTTGATATTAACCGTGTCTCTCGGATTTTCGAAATTCCATTCACAGAAGCGGTAAAATTAAGTTTTATACAAAATTCAGTTTTTAACCTACCACTTAGTAGTTTCACTATTCATCAAAAATTGATGTTTTTCAGAACAATGCCAAAATTTCATCCCAAGCTATATTTCATATTCCGAATTCAAAAATGAAGTCTATTTTACCAAATTCATAACATAAAAGTTGCATTAATAAATTTTATAATTAAATCCCGCTGTTAAAACAAATAGCGTGTTTTTAAGAAACAATATCTATCAAAAGATTGACACTTGTTTATGTCTAGTTTAAATGTGAAATTACATCCAATGACCAACATTGTATTAAATTGTCAAAATATATTCTAAATATACTTTAAAACCACTCAAATTAATGATTTATCACTATTAATTATTTCGATTAAAAAATTTGTTTTTAATTATAATTTAGTAATTTTCACTATTCATCAGAATATGAAAGTTATCCGAAAAGTACCAAAATTTCACCTTAGGCTAAATTCGATACTCCGAATCCAAAAATGAAGTTCATTTTGAAAAATAAGATTTACAGAATTTAAAAAGTGGTTATTACTATTCATAACGGCTAGTTTTAATAATATTTTAATAGCATATCGTTGTTTAGTGAAAACTCGGTATTGCGTATTACACACGCTATCGAGGAAGGTCGCGATTGCGTGTAATGCAAGGCATGTCAAGGATGCGTGTTGTGCAAGCTCCTTTTGGTGTAGCGTATAACACAAGACATTAGTGAAATTAAAAAGAATAATTTTCATAAAATCTTGGGCTGTTACATTCTACCCCCCTTAAAATGAATTTCGCCCTCGAAATTCGTCGGGGTTATAAATGGTTTACTATTCGAAAGTTTCTTTAATAGAAACCCACATCGTAAAAGGGAAAACCAAAACTTGGCTTTAAAAACTAAAGTATGAAATGTAACGATTACCCAAATAAACTAATCATTGGGTTTCCACATAGGTGAAAATATGGATATGGAAGAGAAATCTAACCATCATGTTCTGATGGAGAGTGGTAGAGAACATGGCTATGGGAAAGCCAGTAATCACAAATCCATAAATTTGTGACGATCTAAGGTACCATCTGATTCATCAGGTATAAGAGAACTAGGACAACATTTTTGGTTTTCAAGATCATTTCCCTAAAGTTGAAAATTTGCTTAGAATAAATACTTACTTTATTTTGGTACAATCTCACTTTTGTTCGTGCCTTGAACAATTTCTACTTCATCTCTTAAATAAATGAAGTTGAATTTGTTATTCGTGAAGTGTTAGCAGATCATGTGATAGACTGACGGGTCATTCCATCTGTTTCAAACAAAAGGTTAGCAAAAGTTATTAAATATACATAAGTCATTATATAGTAAGATTAATCATATATGGTTCCTAAAATGGACTTATACTTCATATATCATACTGCTTAATATAATAAAACTAATTTCTACTAAACAGGGACTTCCTGTAGGCCAGTGGTAGGCGATAAAGGCCAGTCGCACTTCGGTTGTGGGTTCGATTCCTACAGCCTTGTCCGAAGCGATGGGCTGTCGCCCGTCCTGCAGGTTGTCCTTTTTCTAAAACTACGTTACTATAACATCCCATCAATAATATCGAAAATCTTCTATCCTTAAACAATACTAAATTATGTCCAACATAATCCAGTCTAATCTTTAGGCTTATACATAATACTGCAGTCCACTCTCATAATATAGTGACAACGAGTACCAGAGATTTAATACTGTCGTTGATCCCTACATATCATAAGATATGTCTTGTTGGTCACATTCCAAACATTCAAAGTCCTTAATCGTGTATTCTCTTGAATACCTTAGTGAAAACATGAGTGCAGTTAAAAGTTAACACTTTCCACATACCAAAATCCTCAAAATTCTATATACTCAAACCATGATATCACTTAGTCCTTATATCAATCATGAGCTCATGAATACTATTAAACATTTCATTTTCTCGTCTTCATTATGCGCATATCATCTTATTTCCAAAAAAAATATCTCAATCACTTTGAATACCACATCAATAAATATTGCAATACTCAATGATACAACATTATTTTGGAATCCCATTACATAAACACTTAATCATTCCACCACATCGTTGTCATATTCAACATTGCCAATAGTGATCGCATGTGATTTCCCTTTGTCCTTTGCCTTCAGTGGTTGCTCATGTTGATCATCACTAACCCTTGGATTAGGGAAATTATTAGCATAATGCCCCCATTTCCTTGCACTTGAAGCATTGAAGTGTTGGCGGTGCGTTCTCTGCAGTGTTTGCTTTATTCACATCATTAGAAACCCTTTTTCCATTACTTCGACACTCAGCTTCTCGATGACCTTCTTTTCCACACTTAAAACATTTTCTAGTCCCTTTAAGACAATCTCCACCATGCTTCTTCCCACACTTTGTGCATAAGGAAACATTCATCTTCTTTTCATCATTATTCTGAGATTTCTCCTTGAACTCCATCTTTCGTTTCTTGTCAAAACCATGAGATGGATATGTAACACCAACTTCCATTTCTACCTTGATAGCACAACGCACAATTTCTTCATAGCTAATGAAGTCTCTTATAGCTAATTCCCTTCGAAGACTTGGTTTTAAGCCACTGAAAAATCGATCAACTTTACTTTCAGGTTGGATGATAATTCCAGAAGCATACCTTGCAAGTCTTGTAAAATTTGCTTCATAGGTACCAACAGATTCATCGTCCCTTTGCTTCAGTTCAAGAAACTCTTTCTCCATCTTTGTTCGAAGAATACGAGGGAAGTACTTACTGAAAAACAAGTTCTTGAACTCGTCCCATTCCATGGACTCAATTTCATCTCTTGGCCTCGTATTCTTGATAAGATTCCACCATTGATCAGCTTCACCTTCCAAACGATATACTGCTAAGATGACTTTATCATGTTCAGAACATTGAAGAACTGAAAATATCTTTTCAGTAGTACTAATCCATTGTTCAGCAACTAATGGATCAGTAGACCCACTGAAATAAGGTGGACGTTGCCTCATGAAGGACTCAATCGAATATTGTTCCCTTCTCTGGTCATTTGGAAGTCCAGAATGATTCATAGCTTGTGTAAGTATAGAAATAAGATTTTGCACTCCATCTACCATAACATTTGTTTGTTCAGGAGGGCAATCATTGCATTGTCCATTGCATTGATCAACACGGTTCCTTCGGGTTCCAGCCATCGTCTAAAACCCAAAAAGAATAGTGTGAGAGGCAAAAATCATGCTAGGGAAAACAACATAATAAAGGGGGAGTACCTTCAATATCCAACATCTTAGGTTTAATTCTATGATCGTTAGCGCAATTCTATTACTATAACCTATACGTATACTTATCCCTAGGGACATCCCTAGACATACCTTAGAAATATCTCTAGGGATCTCACTAAAGTTCTCGCATCCTAGTTTCCAAAGGTTGACTAAACCTTTCCTCTGATACCAAATGTAGAGACCCGAAGCTTGACGTACATGGACATTACATTACATTTGCGGAATACTTAGTAAATAACAAAAAACACACACACAAGGATCGTAATAGTTTAGTGTCATTGGAAACTCGGAATAAAATCTTCTAATCGTGGGGAAAGATCTTCAACATATCCCATAAAGATCTTCTTTTTTTTAACCTAAAACCTTTCTTTATATCCTGGGGAAAAGAAAACATAAAAGGGTGAGCTCAAATGCTCAGTAAGGGTAAACAAAAGAAATATCAATCACATCATATACATAAGAACATAGCTTTTGGAAATCTTAACCTGCAAAAGAGCTCATAATATCATAACATGGGATAAATCATAGAAGTGAAAATGAGATCCCCATAATCATAACATAAAACTTGAAACTTTGTGGCATGCACACATAATCATGTAAAATCATTTCTTGTTAGTCATGACTCATTGCCAAGACTATCTTAGTGGACAAAGTCCCTTTCTGAACCGAGTTCACTCCTCGTTTCAGTTCTGTATTACTGAACCGAAATAACCTTCCGTTCCAGCCATGTCTATCTCATGAGATATAAAATCTTTACCCAATGCATTGGAGGGAGATATAGGTCCCACCCATCTTATAATGAATCCTTTCTTATGTTTGCCACATAATCATAAACCATACATCATAGCGTAACCCATGTAATAAAAATGGGATTCTTAAACAACATGACATCATAAAACAATTCATATAAGATAAAGGAATTCATAAAAATATTTCCATCACAACATAATCAAATCCATGTAATAATAGGGATAAAAACAGAACCCTTTTATTATCTTAGATGGAAAATAATTTTGATAAAATACTTGAACTCCATTCTTGAGGAAAATATCCTTTCTACTTCAAAAACATCTTTCCTTTCATAACAAGTCATACGACTTTAAAATAAAAGAAGTTGATTAAAAATAAACTTGAAAACTTGTAAATGAAGTTTCTTGGAAATAATGTTTTAAAATCCATTCATGCCGTATAAGTTAAAAAAAACATTCTTCGTACTTTTGTCGGAAAAGTCAAAAAGTTCCTCGTACGAAAAACGACAAAAGATTCCTTTCATACATATTACTAAAAACTCACCGAAGGGTAAAAATGGATTTAAACAATTGTAGGTGGATGGAAATAATATTACATATTGATGAAACATGGATGTGGATGATAAAATACACCCCATTAAGTACTTACGAATAAACAATCTCGGATAAAAATGAGATTGTGATATTTCCCTTACCTTATGTCCGAATTGCTTTGTAAGTGTCCAAACATCCTGTATAATGATTTAAATCATGTTATTGACTTATTCCAGAATCATATTCATTGTTATGATATCATATATGGTTCACTTATGACATTATATTACCCGTTCTTTTGTAAATTCCATGTTAAAGAAGCGTTTTGGGTAAAATCGTTTCATTTATCTTAGGTGTTTTGACTTGTTGTTCTTGACATCACTATCATGATTTACTTACTTCCAGAATATAAAATATGATTTATATATCATATATATTCAGTATATATATATATAATAGGTAGATAAATAAAATGGAAAACACCGTTCATGGAGACGGTAGTCCGTACGTACGCATGAACGTTGTTTTCCTTTCCTTATTGTCTTGAAATGGAAGTAAGTAGATGACATACATATATATATATATATATATACATAAATCCAGTAGCTTTATAATGTCATATATTTCATTATTATTTCATATATATACTTTATAATCATTCTAAAATGGTTAACATGGAGAATGAATCTCATCGCGTCGTGGAGACGGTAGTCCGTACGTACGCACGAGCGATGATATAATTTCTATAAGTATTGAATTGAATTGGAGTGGATTATACAATATATCAGAATCAATATGATGTTGTAATAACTATGTATAGTTATTCTTTACACCATTATACCCATCCATGTAAGGTGGTGGTGGAAAATAGATTACACCACGGCGTGGAGACGGTATTCCGTACGTACGCACGCGCGGTGATTTCTTTTTCCGTAGGATGGATAGATGGTGAAATAGGTTTGTTTCATACTTATAATAACATATCAGTATATGAGTGATACTGATGTTATTACTTCATAATGAAACAACCTAAGAAGAAGAAGTGGAAGAAGAAATAAAGATGAAAGAATTGGTAACGGTAATTACCTCTTCTTTGAAGTGCCTCATTGAGACCTCCTCTTAGGGCACTAGAATTGGTCTTTGGGGAAGACCAGAAACTCTAGGATGTTTCTAGGGAAGTGGAAAAGAGATTTTGGCAGGGGTTGGCCGAGCTTGAATGCTCAAATTGGTGTGAGGAGGAGGGGGAGGAGGTGTCCTTTTATAGGGGAGGAGAGGGGCACCTTAGGAATATCTCAAAATATTATTTTATATTAAAGTCAAAATCGGTTTATAATGGTTCCAAAGGGTCTTATTTCGAAGCTAAAGTGGGGATGGGTCGAAATACTATCAACCAATAGGATTTAGACAAGTTTAGGGTATTATTTTAACCTTATCAATTAGATTTAACTCTAAGTTAAATAATTTAACTTTTACCGTGTCTTTTTGTTTTCTTTCACTATATGGTTAATAAACTTACTATAACATGCCAAACGAACCCCAAATTGTATATTATTAATACATATATCCTTATCTA
This sequence comes from Viscum album, assembly GCA_963277665.1. Lineage (NCBI taxonomy): Eukaryota > Viridiplantae > Streptophyta > Magnoliopsida > Santalales > Viscaceae > Viscum > Viscum album. The sequence continues at coordinate 1,056,890,412 of OY728120.1, read as the reverse complement.
AGTCATTTGGCCGAACCTTAGATTTTTAGGAATAAAATAACAATTAATAATATAATATTTGATTTAAAAACTATTTTGTGTCAATTTTGACACTATTTGATATATGATTTTTGTGAAAGTCATAACAGAATTATATGTTCGAACCAAGTTGATTAAATCAACACTAATATATCATAGTAACCTATAAAATTAGTGGAATTCATAAAAAATCTCAAATTACATTTATTTTGGTGTTTATAACATCAATTATGACAATATTTCATTAATAAGATAATTACTGCATCATCGTTGTGTCATAAATAAATTAAATTATTTGATGTCTAAAAATTACAAATAAAATACCATCATGTAGGAAATTTTGTTATCTTTCTAATGAATATTTACAATAGAATTTATATTATGTATAACCCCATATTAAAAATGATTTACTTATTAAACTTTGATTTTAACTATTTTAACCTTTCTTTAAATAAATTAATAATAAATGTCCTAATCTAATCCAAGTGGGCCTAAATGGTCATAATTTATTCCTAAGTTTGTTTTTGGTCGAATTACACTTGTCCAATAGAATTAGGACATGTGTTAGGGTAATAGTAATATCATATTTACCCTTAGTTACCCTATTTACTATTAACCGCGGTAAAAAAAAGTAAAAAGTTACTATTCACCAAAAAATTATTTTCATCTCATTGAACCACATTTTAGTCCTTGATATTAACCGTGTCTCTCGGATTTTCGAAATTCCATTCACAGAAGCGGTAAAATTAAGTTTTATACAATATTCAGTTTTTAACCTACCACTTAGTAGTTTCACTATTCATCAAAAATTGATGTTTTTCAGAACAATGCCAAAATTTCATCCCAAGCTATATTTCATATTCCGAATTCAAAAATGAAGTCTATTTTACCAAATTCATAACATAAAAGTTGCATTAATTAATTTTATAATTAAATCCCGCTGTTAAAACAAATAGCGTGTTTTTAAGAAACAATATCTATCAAAAGATTGACACTTGTTTATGTCTAGTTTAAATGTGAAATTACATCCAATGACCAACATTGTATTAAATTGTCAAAATATATTCTAAATATAATTTAAAACCACTCAAATTAATGATTTATCACTATTAATTATTTCGATTAAAAAAATTGTTTTTAATTATAATTTAGTAATTTTCACTATTCATCAGAATATGAAAGTTATCCGAAAAGTACCAAAATTTCACCTTAGGCTAAATTCGATACTCCGAATCCAAAAATGAAGTTCATTTTGAAAAATAAGATTTACAGAATTTAAAAAGTGGTTATTACTATTCATAACGGCTAGTTTTAATAATATTTTAATAGCATATCGTTGTTTAGTGAAAACTCGGTATTGCGTATTACACACGCTATCGAGGAAGGTCGCGATTGCGTGTAATTCAAGGCATGTCAAGGATGCGTGTTGTGCAAGCTCCTTTTGGTGTAGCGTATAACACAAGACATTAGTGAAATTAAAAAGAATAATTTTCATAAAATCTTGGGCTGTTACAATAACCCACTAATTAATAGTAATCATTCAATTATGAAATGACAATTATGACTTTTTAAGCCAATAATATGATTTTTTTTATAATAATATCAAAATTATAGGCTTATCCATATTGAGACCTCAAATCTATATTCAATTGGAATAATAATAAATGAATTTATTTAGAATGATCATAAGACTAACATTTCCTTCATTAATTTTTGTGATCTATCATTTTCAAATAACTTGTTTTCAAGATAGTTACTAATTTTCCAAAGATCTAACTATTAATTTATATTATCATTAGTCTTAAAAAGTGTGTTAAAATTTGTTTTAAATATGTTATCTAAATATTTCTTCTCAATTTGTAGGACATCTAACATATGATGGATAAAACATTAGATCAACATAAAAAGACAAAAAAAATTCAATACATTATCCTATTGGGATATCTATTAAGGATGCCTATTTTTTATGGTTTTAGAGTTGTTTTAAATGAATCAAATGTTAACGAATATATGGTATATTTTACATGACTATCTGAGATCATTGTTTCAGGCCTATCACTTTTAATTATTTTTTTGGTTAAATTTTTTTAATTCGTTGAAATGAATAATCCATAGAAATAAATATTCGAAGTTAGTAAAAAAGGATTTCTTCCATTGATATGAATAAATGTTTTTTCATCAATAATATAATACAAACATGATTTTTTACCATGTTTAAATCATCTAGATAACTTTTTATATGCTATAAAATCACTGATTGTATACAATAATATATATTTCATTTTTAAATATAGTTCTATAAATACATGATATATAGTTTCACCATCACAACCTAATAAATTTAATTCATCAATTAGTGGATTAAAAAATGAATATTCTTATTTGGAGTACTGAGAATACTTAATTTCAAATAGATATATGCTTCTTTCATCATCATCTAAGAAGGTAAGTTTTATGGAGTTATAAAGATAGTAAAATAAGAATATTAGATACTGTAACCACCAAATAAATAGAAACCATCAATAGAAAGACATAACAAAATGTTATGAGGTTCCAATGACAAATATTTATGATCTTGATCAAAGTGTTTCCATGAATTAATATCTAACTGATGGTTTAAAAATTCACTAGTAGACATATTTTATCTTTAATTTCAACAATATATGTAACTCCCCGACCCCAGCTACCCAGAGTCAGTGCATTACTTCGTAACATTGGCATGATCACAAGAAAGATCAAATCTCGAAAGACCGATTGGTTTAGTAGCCTTGGAAACACTAGATATATTCATAAAGTTTTACATTACATTTCAAAGTGAAAAACTACTACAACAACAAAGTCTTCATATCCACACTATTAACCCCTCATAATATCCCTGCAAGTCAATCATAATTTACTTCTTCACTACCTGGGAAAAATAAAACATAGAAAAGGGGTGAGCTCAAATGCCCAGTAAGGATAACAATATAGCGGAACATTCAAAATAAGCATAAACATTTAAGGCAATGAATTACTAAAACAAAAGCCTTTTAAACATGAACTTCAACATAGTATGGCAAAAGTAAAATGAAATAATGCCATTTACTTATTCACATGGATATTCTACTAATCGAATAATCACATGAAAAATCAATAACCACTTTCATAATGTTGGAATGCATAATTCCAGATTATCATAACCACATAGCCAAGGCCTCGTGCCAAGACTACAAATAAGATTTTGTCAAGGCCTTGTTCCAAGACACTAGTTTGTCTCATGAGACCTACCGATGCATCGAGGAGCTATAGCGGGCTCCACCCGTCACTTATTAAGTCCAATGCATTCCCATATGAAAAGGTTTAAACATAACATAAACATTCGTATTAAAACTAGCATACGAAATGTCAATAATTTCACCATAAACTATGAATGGTATAAAAATAGCACATCCATAGTCAAACATATCACAAAACCTTCAATACAATATAGAAGTTTTGTATCATAATAAATCAACTTCAAATAATCTTAAAATCCGTCAAAGGATGTTGACATAGATGAAATCGAAATTCTTTTTAAAGAAATATCTCCTTTTATTTTGAAATAATTTAAGATCCATATAAAATAAAACATTTTCTTTGAAAATATTCTTATGAGCTTGTAAGGAAAGCTTTGAAGATTTTATAACGGCGTAAAATAACCGCACCCGCCGTATAAGTTAAAAAAACATTCTTACCTAAATTCTGTCGAAAAGGTTAAAAAGGACCTTGTTTTGAAAATGACGGAAAGATTCCTTTATAAACCTCTTATAAAAAGTCAAACAAGGGTATAAATGACTTTAACCCATATTCTTGTAAATAGTAAAAATGTTTTGAAATACATTTTTAAGAAACATGGATGTGGATGATAAAGATATCCCAGTAGATTATTACGTATAAACAACCTCGGATAATGAAGAGATTGTGAAATAACCCTTACCTTGTACTTTTCCTTGGTTGGGGTAGGTTAACCTCCTGTATAATGGTGAAATAGTTGTTATTAAATTATACAAGAATCATATATATTAATATGATATCATATATGATCTTTTAACATTGATTTGTTAATAATATCTTAGAATTATCGTCGTTTCGGGAGTTAACTTACTCATTTTCTTTTATATGTTTTGTTACATAAGCCATGGTTGTTGTATCATATTCATATCCAGAATGATATACAGTCCTTAAACATCATTTTTAAATCATCAAATGATAATTATACTTGAATGGATACGATGGAGAATGAATCTCATCGCGTTCGTGGAGACGGTAGTCCGTACGTACGCACGAGCGACAATATCATTCTTTTGATATTAAAATAATATATAAATGTATGGTATATCATATATACAGAATCATTAACATGTTATATTTATTATTTACATGAGTTACACATCATTATTATACCCATCCAAATAATATTATATTGAATAACAATTACACCACGGCGTGGAGACGGTAAGCCGTACGTACGCACGTATGGTGACATGTTATTCAAAGGGTGGATAGAATACTGAATATGATTGTACCATATTTATAATAACATCACAGTATATGTGAGATACTGGAGTTATTATTTCAGAATGGTAAGAACAAAGGAAGAAGAAGTGGAAGAAGAAATGAACTTAGAAAAGGGTGGTGAAATCATTACCTCTTCTTCGGGTTCTTCCTGTTGATTTGATCAAAAGGGCTCCATAGGTTGGCTTTCTGATAAAACTAAGGCCTCTAGGTTGTAGTGAGGGATGTTGGGAGAGTATTTGGGCAGAGTTTGGCCGAACCAAAAGGCTTTGAAGGTGTGAAGAAATGAGAAGGAGGAGTGCCCTTTTATAAGAGGGGTGAGGGGCACCTTTGGAAAAGCTAGAAATATTAATTTATAATAAATTCATATTCGGTTTATAATGGCTCCAAAGTTTATTATTCAAAAATTAAGGTGGGGATAGGTCTAAAACCACTCAACCAATAGAATTTAGACAGGTTTGGGTACTTATATTAACCTTATCTTTAAGTATTAACTCTATGTTAATTAGTTTCACTTTTACAATGTCTCTTTGTATTTTTATATAATATGGTTAATAAACTTACTATATACATCCAAGAGACCCCCAAGTGGTACATTAATGATGAAACTATCATGATATAAGTCTCTTGGCCGAACCTTAGATTTTTAGGAATTTAATATCAATTAATAATATAATATTTGTTTTAAGAACTCTTTTATGTCAATTTTGACACTATTCAATAGTTGATTTTTGTGAAACTCATAACAGATTGATTACTTCGAAAAAAGTCACTTAAATCAATCCTAATATATCATATTATCCTAGAAAATTATTTTAATCCATTAAAAGTTTCATATTATATTTATTTGGGTATTTATAATATCAATTATTTTACTTTTTCACTATTATAGTAATTAATGCATCATCATTGTGTCATAAATAAAATAAATTATTTAATGTATAAAAATTATAAATAAAACATCATTATGTATTAAATCATTTTATCTTTCTAATGAATATTTATAATCGAACATCCAACATATATAACCCTATGTAAAAATTGTTGTTCTAAAGGATATATGCTTGTGTCATTTTTGTATTCATTTTAACTAAATTAAAATAAAGTGTCATTATCACTTACAAGTGGATCCATGGGGTCCCAAAATAGACCCAAAGATGCCCATGGTCGACCATGTATCAACCAATAGGGTTAAGACACGTTTTAGGGTAATTTAGTATTATTATAATATTATTTTTTAACCCTTATTTACCGGATTTACCCTTAACCATGGTAAATAAAATATTTACCGCAGTAATTATTCAAAATGTCTAAAAATAAAAGTTACCTATTTACACAATTTGAACATCCTGATTCCAAATATGGAATCCATTTTTCTAAATTCAAAACACAGAAGTGGCAGAAATTAATTTAAAATTAATTCCCGCAGTCAAAACAAAAAGCGTGTTTTTAAGAGATAATAACTATCAAAAGATTGACACTCGTTTATGTTCGGTTTAATTGTAAAATTATGTCCAATGACCAACATTATATTAAATGGTAAAAATATATTCTAAATATACTTTAAAACCACTCAAATTCATAATTTATCACTATTAATTATTTTGATTAAAAAAGTTGTTTTTAATTAAAATTTAGTAATTTTCACTATTCATCAAAATATGAAAGTTATCCAAAATGTACCAAAATTTCACCTTAGGCTAAATTCGATATTCCGAATCCAAAAATGAAGTCCATTTTCAAATATAAAATATATATAATGTCAAAAAGTAGGTTTTACTATTCATAACGGCTAGTTTGATTAGTTATGGTGTGTTAGAACTCGGTGTTGCGTACAACACACGCTATCACATTATTCAAAGAGAAGCGTACCGTAGAAGCTTGGGGTGTTACATTCTCCCCTCCTTAAAATAATTGCATCCTCGCAATTTCTAGGGTATTAATGCATAAAAAGACTCTGGTGTTTCTTCATTATAAGTTCCTCGGGTTCCCACGTTGCCTCTTTCATCTTATGGTTTCTCCACAAAACTTTTACCAGACGCGTCGTCCGGTTTCTCAGCACTTGTTCTCTCGTATCAAGAATCCTGACAGGCTCTTCACAATAAGACAGATCGGGTTCCAGTTCTAATTCCTCATAGGTGAGTACATGCGTTGGGTCAGGCGTGTATTTTCTCAACAGAGATACGTGGAACACATCCTGAACTTTGGAGAGACTTGGCGGCATTGCCAATCGGTAAGCTACAGCCCCAATTCGTTCTAGAATTTCGAAAGGTCCGATGTATCTGGGACTCAATTTACCTTTCTTACCAAAACGTATGAATCCCTTCCACGGAGATACCTTTAGGAAAACATGATCACCGACTTGAAATTCCAAATCCTTCCTTTGATTATCGGCATAGCTCTTCTGCCTACTTTGAGCTGCATTGATGTGATTTTGGATTACCTTTACCTTTTCCATCGTTTCCTCCACCAGTTCTGGACCTACAAGTTTTCTTTCACCGACGTCATCCCAACAGGTTGGTGTACGAAATCTCTTTCCGTATAACGCTTCATATGGTGCCATCTGAATACTCGAATGGAAGCTATTGTTATAGGAAAATTCTACCAGTGGTAAATATTGATCCCACATACCCTGAAAATCAAGTGAGCAAGATCTCAACATGTCTTCTAAGGTCTGAATAGTCCGTTCTGATTGTCCATCTGTCTGAGGGTGGTAAGCAGTGCTCAAATGAAGTTCAGTATCCAGGGATTTCTGAAGACTTTTCCAAAATATTGAAGTAAAACGAGGATCACGGTCAGAAACAATCGATAGGGGTACTCCATGAAGTCTCACAACTTCATTAATATATAGTCTTGCTAGACGTTCCAGGGGTAGATCTTCTCTTATAGCAAGAAAATGTGCTGACTTGGTAAGACGATCAACAATAACCCATATTGCATCGTTCCTTCTAGGAGTCTTTGGTAGCCCCATGACAAAGTCCATCGTAATATTGTCCCATTTCCACTCCGGTATGGGAAGAGGTTGCATGACTCCTCCAGGCTGTTGCCTTCCAGCTTTCACTTGTTGACAAACCATACATCTTGATACAAAATCAGCAATCTCCCTCTTCATGTTGTCCCACCAAAAATGTTCCTTCAAATCTCTATACATTTTGGTGCTCCCAGGGTGTATAGAGAAATTGGAACTATGAGCATCATCCAGCAATTCCCTTTTTAGATCAGGTATATTGGGAACACAAAGTCTCTTCCCGAATTTCAAAATTCCACCTTCATACGCAAAGTCTCTCAATCTCCCATCATTCACAGCTTTAATCTTCTTTTGGAATTCTTCATCATCAGTCTGATAACTCTTAATCCTTTCTAGTAAAGATGGTTTGGCAACCATTTGAAAAAGCATTGATGTTTCACCTTCCCTGGTTATTCCCATGTCCATCTTCACTAGCTCCATGAAAATTGGATCCCTTTCAATTCTCATATTGTTCAAAACTCCATGGTCTTTTCTACTCAAAGCATCTGCCACCTTGTTTGCCTTCCCTGGGTGGTAGTGTATCGTACAATCATAATCCTTGAGTAATTCAAGCCATCTCCTTTGCCTCATGTTGAGTTCTTTTTGTGAGAAAATATACTTCAAACTCTTGTGATCAGTATAAATCTCACATTTTTCACCATAGAGGTAGTGCCTCCATATTTTCAAAGAAAAGATCACTGCTGCTAACTCGAGATCATGAGTAGGATAGTTTTGTTCATGAATTTTCAACTGTCGTGATGCATAGGCAACAACTCTATCATTCTGCATAAGGACACAGCCAAGTCCTTTCTTTGATGCATCACTATAAATAACGAACCCATCATTCCCCGATGGTAGAGTCAATATAGGAGAATTGACTAATCTTCTCTTCAGTTCTTCGAAACATTCTTCACACTCTTTTGTCCAAACAAATTTAACCCCTTTACGTGTGAGCTTCGTTAATGGGTTAGCCAATCGGGCAAAATTCTGGACGAAACGTCGATAATAACCTGCCAAACCAATAAAACTACGTACCTCAGTTATACTCGTAGGTACTGGCCATTCTTGGATTGCCTTGGTCTTAGAAGGATCAACAGAGATTCCATCTTTAGAGACAATATGGCCAAGAAAAGAAATCTCCTGAAGCCAGAATTCACACTTGCTAAACTTTCCATATAATTCATGCCTCCTCAGAGTCTTCAAGATAATGCGCAAGTGATTTTCATGATCTTCGTAGGTTTTGGAGTATACCAAGATATCATCAATAAATACCACCACAAATTCATCGAGATACTCCTTGAAAACTCTATTCATCAGATCCATGAATACAGAGGGTGCATTAGTCAATCCAAACGGCATTACAGTAAACTCGTAATGCCCGTACCTGGTTCGAAATGTTGTCTTCGGAATGTCTTCCTTCTTCACACACAACTGATGGTATCCAGATCGAAGGTCAATCTTTGAAAAGTATTGAGCTCCATGCAGTTGGTCAAATAAATCATCAATACGAGGTAGGGGATACTTGTTCTTTATCGTTATAGCATTGATCTCCCTGTAGTCGATACATAACCTCATAGATCCATCTTTCTTTTTAACAAAAAGAACAGGGGCTCCCCATGGAGAAACACTAGGGAGAATAAATACCTTATTACTCAATTTCTCTAGTTGTTTCTTTAGTTCGACTAATTCTACAGTGGCCATTCTATAAGGGGTCTTCGATATAGGCCTTGATCCAGGAATCAAATCAATAGAAAACTCAACATCTCGTTCTGGAGGATGTCCAGGTAAATCTTCTGGAAATACATCTACAAATTCTTTCACAACAGGTACATCCTCTATTTGAACATTCCTTTCCTCACCCGCAGTTATTTCATTCTCTTCCTCCCCAATAATTGAATTTAGTTGAGCTATTGAGGGTGGATCTAAATAAGAATTAGGTGGTGACGATTCTGCTCTAAAAATAAGGTGTTCTTTATCATTATCATCAAGAATCGTAACCTCTTTCTTCTTACAATAAATCTTTGCATCATAGTCCGAAAGCCAGTCCATACCGAGGATTATATCAAACTCAATCATAGGTATGAAGATGAGATCAGCAGATAAAGAAAATTTATGTGCTCTAATGGGGACTGATTCACAAAACTTTGTTGCAACGATACTTCCCTTAGGAGTTTTAACTGACAGCTCCCTTATTAAATCAAATTGGAAATATCTAATTTTCTTAGCAAACTGGGAAGATATGAAACAATTCGATGATTCGGAATCAAATAATTCATTTGCTAAACTTGAGGAAACCATTAAATAACCTGCCACCACGTCTTTCGGAGCTTCTACCTCAGCAGTAGTGATAGCATAAGCCTGGCCTTGATCCCTTGGCCTTTTCTGAGGTAAGTTCTCCTGACGCTTAGGACATGAATTTGCATAATGCCCCATCTCCCTGCAATTGTAGCACTGAACGTTGGTAGCTTCCTTCTTCCCCTTGCAATCATGAGCTTGGTGGCCTTTTTCACCACACTTGTAACAGACTCCCATTCCCTTCAGGCAAGCACCAGGATGTTTCTTCCCGCATTTACCACAAGATGGATATTCAACCTTACCCTTCTTCCCCTTATTTCCATTCCCAGATTGATCAGCAGGTCTCTTCTTCTCTTGCTTCGCTTTAAAGTCATAAGACTTAGAGAATTCTTTTTCGGTCTTGATAGCACATGAGACAATGTCTTCGTACGACGAAAAGGATTGTGAGACTAATGCTCGACGGAGAAATGGTTTTAACCCATCAAAGAAACGATCAATCTTACTTCTTGGGTTGCGAATATAATCACCAGCGTACCTCGCTAACCTTGTAACGTTAGCCTCATACTTTGTGACATTATCATCCTCCTTTTGTCTCAGACTCAGAAATTGCCTTTCCATATCTGCTCGATGGTCGCAAGGAAAGTATTTTTCTAAAAACAGATCTTTGAACTCCCTCCATTCCATGTTTGATACTTCATCAACTTCCTTCATGTTTTGAATCAATGACCACCATTGATCAGCATCTCCAGTGAGGTGGTAAACTGCCATGGTAACTTTTTCCCTTTCACTACTCCCCAAAGCCTGAAATATTTTCTCTAGGGAAAATATCCACTGCTCAGCTACAAAGGGATTTGTACTCCCATTGAACGTTGGTGGTTGTTGTCTCATGAATCGATCTAACATTGATCCTCCACGCTGCGGATCAGGGTGCTCCATACGGGTAAGGTTATTATTCATAACCTGAGTAAGTTGTCCCAGTACGGTGATTAGTTGATCAGCACCAGTTGCATCACCAGCCCCACTATAATTATCTTGAGCAGGATGTAAATCCCTACATGGAGTGCGTGCATTGATACGGTTTCCATTTCTTCCACTAGGCGCCATTTCTAAACAATGTCATAAACTAGATCAGTTTATGAATCAAAATACATAATCCCATACTTATAAAACACTAAACATAAATTGAACTATCTATGGATATAATCCATAATCATAAATATGTTTTCTTTGAGGAAGTATATACTCATAAACCCTTCATAATGATTTGTAAAGAAAGTGAGAGTTATCCTAAGCATATCCCCCGGGAGTGTCGTAACCAAGAGTGCAGCAAGGCCCGTTGTCGTGCACCAGTTCCCGTTCGAGTCTAGCTCAAAGCGGTGTTTTCAGGATTTACCCCTAGGTACATCTGTGCCAGAGCCGCCTCTACCTGCTCGTATCCAGACAGGGATGTATTGCTCGGAAAACTCACAAAGTCTCTACAATACCAAAATTCTAGGAAGTTCTTCTATACTAATCCTCAAAGTTCATCTTAGGTCTACGTGCTCTAATCAGAGTTTATCTAAATCTAGCTTCCAAGGTTTGTACTAAACTTCCTCTGATACCAACAGTAACTCCACGACCCCAGCTACCCAGAGTCGGTGCATTACTTCGTAACATTGGCATGATCACAAGAAAGATCAAATCTCGAAAGACCGATTGGTTTAGTAGCCTTGGAAACACTAGATATATTCATAAAGTTTTACATTACATTTCAAAGTGAAAAACTACTACAACAACAAAGTCTTCATATCCACACTATTAACCCCTCATAATATCCCTGCAAGTCAATCATAATTTACTTCTTCACTACCTGGGAAAAATAAAACATAGAAAAGGGGTGAGCTCAAATTCCCAGTAAGGATAACAATATAGCGGAACATTCAAAATAAGCATAAACATTTAAGGCAATGAATTACTAAAACAAAAGCCTTTTAAACATGAACTTCAACATAGTATGGCAAAAGTAAAATGAAATAATGCCATTTACTTATTCACATGGATATTCTACTAATCGATTAATCACATGCAAAATCAATAACCACTTTCATAATGTTGGAATGCATAATGCCAGACTATCATAACCACATAGCCAAGGCCTCGTGCCAAGACTACAAATAAGATTTTGTCAAGGCCTTGTGCCAAGACACTAGTTTGTCTCATGAGACCTACCGATGCATCGAGGAGATATAGCGGGCTCCACCCGTCACTTATTAAGTCCAATGCATTCCCATATGAAAAGGTTTAAACATAACATAAACATTCGTATTAAAACTAGCATACGAAATGTCAATAATTTAACCATAAACTATGAATGGTATAAAAATAGCACATCCATAGTCAAACATATCACAAAACCTTCAATACAATATAGAAGTTTTGTATCATAATAAATCAACTTCAAATAATCTTAAAATCCGTCAAAGGATGTTGACATAGATGAAATCAAAATTCTTTTTAAAGAAATATCTCCTTTTATTTTGAAATAATTTAAGATCCATATAAAATAAAACATTTTCTTTGAAAATATTCTTATGAGCTTGTAAGGAAAGCTTTGAAGATTTTATAACGGCGTAAAATAACCGCACCCGCCGTATAAGTTAAAAAAACATTCTTACCTCAATTCTGTCGAAAAGGTTAAAAAGGACCTTGTTTTGAAAACGACGGAAAGATTCCTTTATAAACCTCTTTTAAAAATTCAAACAAGGGTATAAATGACTTTAACCCATATTCTTTTAAATAGTAAAAATGTTTTGAAATACATTTTTAAGAAACATGGATGTGGATGATAAAGATATCCCAGTAGATTATTACGTATAAACAACCTCGGATAATGAAGAGATTGTGAAATAACCCTTACCTTGTACTTTTCCTTGGTTGGGGTAGGTTAACCTCCTGTGTAATGGTGAAATAGTTGTTATTAAATTATACAAGAATCATATATATTAATATGATATCATATATGATCTTTTAACATTGATTTGTTAATAATATCTTAGAATTATCGTCGTTTCGGGAGTTAACTTACTCATTTTCTTTTATATGTTTTGTTACATAAGACATGGTTGTTGTATCTTATTCATATCCAGAATGATATACAGTCCTTAAACATCATTTTTAAATCATCAAATGATAATTATACTTGAATGGATACGATGGAGAATGAATCTCATCGCGTTCGTGGAGACGGTAGTCCGTACGTACGCACGAGCGACAATATCATTCTTTTGATATTAAAATAATATATAAATGGATGGTATATCATATATACAGAATCATTAACATGTTATATTTATTATTTACATGAGTTACACATCATTATTATACCCATCCAAATAATATTATATTGAATAACAATTACACCACGACGTGGAGACGGTAAGCCGTACGTACGCACGTATGGTGACATGTTATTCAAAGGGTGGATAGAATACTGAATATGATTGTACCATATTTATAATAACATCACAGTATATGTGAGATACTGGAGTTATTATTTCAGAATGGTAAGAACAAAGGAAGAATAAGTGGAAGAAGAAATGAACTTAGAAAAGGGTGGTGAAATCATTACCTCTTCTTCGGGTTCTTCCTTTTGATTTGATCAAAAGGGCTCCATAAGTTGGATTTCTGATCAAACTAAGGCCTCTAGGTTGTAGTGAGGGATGTTGGGAGAGTATTTGGGCAGATTTTGGCCGAACCAAAAGGCTTTTAAGGTGTGAAGAAATGAGAAGGAGGAGTGCCCTTTTATAAGAGGGGTGAGGGGCACCTTTGGAAAAGCTAGAAATATTAATTTATAATAAATTCATATTCGGTTTCTAATGGCTCCAAAGTTGATTATACAAAGGTTAAGGTGGGGATAGGTCGAAAACCACTCAACCAATAGAATTTAGACAGGTTTGGGTACTTATATTAACCTTATCTTTAAGTATTAACTCTAAGTTAATTAGTTTCACTTTTACAATGTCTCTTTGTATTTTTATATAATATGGTTAATAAACTTACTATATACATCCAAGAGACCCCCAAGTGGTACATTAATGATGAAAATATCATTATATAAGTCTCTTGGCCGAAACTTAGATTTTTAGGAATTTAATATCAATTAATGATATAATATTTGTTTTAAGAACTCTTTTATGTCAGTTTTGACACTATTCAATAGTTGATTTTTGTGAAACTCATAACAGATTTATTACTTCGAAAAAAGTCACTTAAATCACTCCTAATATATCATATTATCCTAGAAAATTATTTTAATTCATTAAAAGTTTCATATTATATTTATTTGGGTATTTATAATATCAATTATTTTACTTTTTCACTATTATAGTAATTAATGCATCATCATTGTGTCATATATAAAATAAATTATTTAATGTCTAAAAATTATAAATAAAACCTCATTATGTAGGAAATCTTTTTAGCTTTATAATGAATATTTATAATCGAAAATCCAACATATATAACCCTATGTAAAAATTGTTGTTCTAAAAGATATATGCTTGTGTCATTTTTGTATTCATTTTAACTAAATTAAAATAAAGTGTCATTATCACTTACAAGTGGATCCATGGGGTCCCAAAATAGACCCCAAGATGCCCATGGTCGACCATGTATCAACCAATAGGGTTAAGACACGTTTTAGGGTAATTTAGTATTATTATAATATTATTTTTTAACCCTTATTTACCGGATTTACCCTTAACCATGGTAAATAAAATATTTACCGCAGTAATTATTCAAAATGTCTAAAAATAAAAGTTACCTATTTACACAATTTGAACATCCTGATTCCAAATATGGAATCCATTTTCCTAAATTCAAAACACAGAAGTGGCAGAAATTAATTTAAAATTAATTCCCGCAGTCAAAACAAAAAGCGTGTTTTTAAGAGATAATAACTATCAAAAGATTGACACTCGTTTATGTTCGGTTTAATTGTAAAATTATGTCCAATGACCAAAATTATATTAAATGGTAAAAATATATTCTAAATATACTTTAAAACCACTCAAATTCATAATTTATCACTATTAATTATTTTGATTAAAAAAGTTGTTTTTAATTAAAATTTAGTAATTTTCACTATTCATCAAAATATGAAAGTTATCCAAAATGTACCAAAATTTCACCTTAGGCTAAATTCGATATTCCGAATCCAAAAATGAAGTCCATTTTCAAATATAAAATATATATAATGTCAAAAAGTAGGTTTTACTATTCATAACGGCTAGTTTGATTAGTTATGGTGTGTTAGAACTCGGTGTTGCGTACAACACACGCTATCACATTATTCAAAGTGAAGCGTACCGTAGAAGCTTGGGGTGTTACAATATAACTATGTTGCGGGACATAAATATACATTATAATCTTTTTGAAAGTGTAAATTACCGTAAAAGTTTAATTGGAACATATCTTGACTTCATTTTTGTACCTTTGTGTAACTCCATTTTTGAAAAGTAGGAAACACTAACAACTCATATTCATTATAAAATAAGTTGAAATCATTTGAACATTCATGAATATTCCAATAACAAAGTCCCAAATCACCAACAAACTTCTTGAATTTATAGAAATATATAGCCACATAATTCTATTTGGTGACAATGATTTGACCATTGAAAATATTTGATCAAAATAGATATTTTAAATTCTATTATCTAATTTAATAAAATTAAAATTTTTAACAACTTCAAAATTTCATATCGTTCATATGGGATATAATGCCTCATCAACATATTTCAACAACTCATAAATTTGAGATGGTTCTAATTTTGGATTAAAATTACCATTTTGAGTTTCTATTTACTAAGAAGATGGGAATGCACTAAAATTTAATGAGATGATGGATTTTGAACCACAAAATTCAATTATTCTTTTGAAATGTTTTCACCATGTTCATAAAAAAACATAATCATTTAGTAAAAAAATTCAATATATGAACCCAAATATTTTTTTACATTTTAAATATATCGACATCACATTTGTTATAAAAACACTTAATTGTCCCTTCTGAAATAAATTATGTATTTGATAATAAAAATCATATAAATGTCTCAATACACTCAATATAAATATGATTCATACCATAACAATTTTTATTTAGATAATGATTTATAAAATCTTGTTCTCATAATAACATATATTTTCTACTTACTCCTCAATTTTTTTTAAAAAAAATAACACTATTTATAATAATATTTATCATTTTTAACACTAATTAAGACTAAATAATACTAATTAAAAAATGTAATTTTAATTAGTAGTAATTAATACTAATTGATACTAATTAAGACTAATTAATAATAATTAACACTAATTAACACTAATTAATTCAAATTTTCACTAATTATTAATAATTTTCAACAAATATATATAATTATTATTAATTATCCCAAATGATTTATAATTATCAATAATTATTACTAATTAACACATGTTAACACTAGATAACATTTTATAAGAATAAGTAATAATAAATATAGAAAAAAATAATAATAATTCATAATAAATATTGGTTACAAAAAATCTGATTGAAAGGAATAATTGTGGAGGGATGATCCATGAGATTCCATAAAATTAATGACTCTAAAAACACATATAAAATTTAAAAAGGAATAAAATATGAACCATTCATAAGATATATTGCTTGCGATTAATTAGATATAAATAATTAATTGAGTAATAATATATGATAAATTCATATGAAATATTGGTTATGAATAATCTAAATAAAGTAATAATTATGAATAAATGACATGAGGGATATCAAAAAATTAATGACTAAAAAATTTTACATAATGTTTTATAAGGAATAAAAAATAACCAATTCATAAGAATTATTTCTTACCATTAAATTGAGGGACGAGTTATTTTTTAACTAATTATAACTATTTATACAAATTATTACTAATTATTAATTATTAATAATCATTACTAATATTAACTAATTATAATAAATTATATTTTATTACTAATTATTACTAATTATTTATAATTAATTATTATTAATAATTATTAATATTTATTACAAATTATTAATTAGGGAGAAAATATGGGAAATTCATATGAAATATTATAAATTATTAATTTTATAGAAGTGAGTTTTTTAATAATACTTTTTAATTTCTATTAATTATTATATATTATTTATTTTTAGTAATTATTGGGGTTAATGAAATAGAAGGAACTAATTAACACTAATTTTTACTAATTAATATTAATTTTTACTAATTATTAGAAATTATTACTAACTATTTTTAATTATTAATAATTATTTCAAATTAATACAAATTTTTACTACATAAAATTAATTAATACCAATTAATCCCAATCGATACTAATAAATGATAATAAATGCTAATTATAAGTAATTAATTATAATTACTTTAAATTAATAGTAATTATTAATAATTAATACTAATTGCCAATAATTATTACTGATTTTTAATTATTACTATATTTTTCAAATTATTACTAATTATTACTAATCATTATGATTTATTATCAATTATATAAATTTTTTGGTTTTAATTAACTATTTTTATTAATATGATAAATTTTAAAATTATAATTTATAATAATTTTATTATTAAATAAATTAAATATTAATTTAACATTTAATATTAACTATATTTTAAAAATTTTATATATTTTTTGTAATGAAAATTATAATAAATTAAACAATTGACAATATACATAAAATTACAATAAAATATAGAGAGAAAATATAATTAAAAACTGGAAAATTAAATTAACAAAACATTTATAACAAAAAAACTAATATATAAAATTGAAAATTATTTTTAAAAATATTTTTAAAAAGAGATACTAAAAAAATATGGATCATAAAAATTATATATGCAGCCCAAAAAAACATTCCTGAAGAAGTTGAATATTTCTACAAGAATTAGAGAGGTTGTGACAGCTTGAGATGATGAAGAAGATTGAGAATGGGGGTTTATTTATAGATAGTTTTTTATATATAATATTTTTGACAGGAAATTTGTTGCAAATAAATCATTATTTAAACTATTTGGGATGAGATTTTTGGATTTGATATTTTTGATAGACTCAATCCATCACAGTAACCACCATTAAAAATTCTCCCACCAATCTAATAAAAATTTGTGATGAAAACACACATCCACAAATGATCTTTCTGAAAATTTATTTGTGATAGACATGTTTGTCTATAATAAATAAATATTTCCACAATGATATTTGTAACATATAGGAAAATTTTATTGCAAATAACTCATACCCATCATCACATGCATAGCTTCAACAAAATTATTTCTGATGGAATTCTTGTCTATCATAAATAATCATTGTTAAAAAAATATTTATTTTAAAATTTTTATCCGTTGAATAAATATGTTTCCTAACAATTTTTAGGGAAAAAATTCTCAAATGTGTTTTTTCAAAAAACCAATTTTTTTGTACAATCACATTTGTGGGAGATTTTGGTTGATATAACCCTTCATATTTCTTCAGACTCAAAAATTTGGTGTTTTGGATACCAGATCAAAGCCATGTTTCAACTGTCACTTCCCCTCTTCTTATTCTCTCCATATTTAGGGTTTTTAGGGGATTAATCGATGCATAAAGAAACCCTTTAGATTGAGGGGGATTTATTTATCCAGATTATTATGATACATTGAGGAGTAGAGATATATTGGTTTTTCTTTAGGGGATTCCCCCACTGATGCCTTCCTCTCTACCATCTCGGGTCTATTGTAGATCTATCCTCGACCTTTCTACTCGATGAATTTATGGCATGTAGTCTCTTCCAGTGGTGGCATTATGTGTGCTTGATATTCTTGGAGAACCTCATCGTTTAGTGGCCTTCTTCCCTCCCTAACATTCGAGAAGGATATGGTTTCACAAAGTGGCACCGTGTTGGACTAGTGAGCAGGTTCCAGAAGCTACGGTCTAGGGGTTTCCATCGTATTTTGTTTTTTATTTGGGTGCGGTGGGAGGATATGGTCTCTGGGTGTGGTTTTGATGGTGGTAGAGGGATATGATGTTCTGGATAGAAGCAGTGTCTTCTCCTAGCGAGATATAGTGTTTGGGAGGTCCCTAATTTGGATTTTTTTTCATTTTTTTCTTTTGACTTTGTTTATTGGTGTTGGATGTCCAGTGGATTTGGTGGCCTGTGGTGTCGATGTCGTCGGGTGGCATGCACTATTGGAAGGCTTCCAGCATTGGTTTTGGTGATCGGTGACGGCTTCCTATTGAACATGATATTGGATGGGGGAAATTTGTGGGGAAATTGCATATTAAAATATTGAGGGCTTCGTGGTGGAGTAGTAATCAGGTTTTTTGACGGTTCTGTATTGTGTTGGATGAATTGTTAAATTCATGGAATGGTTTTCTTGTTGGTCTATTTTATTTGTGGCTCTACGGTCAGTGGTATATGGGAAAATTCATCCATTGCACCTCAATGGATAGTTCCATAAGAGGATTGGAGCAGGGATCCTTCGCCAGATCATGGATATCCAGAATTGGATGTTTGAGAGGGTTTGGAGATTTCCATTGGTCACAGACTCATGCATACTTTCACAAGACCGCTAGCCAAGCAGCGATGAGATAGTGTAATATTCTATTAATGTGTTCTTTTTTACTTAGGATGGGCTATTATTTTCATACATGAATGTGATTTTTTTTCATTGGGGATTTGTACTATTTTTCTTGGTTGTCCATTTTTGTCATTGAGGTCTGTTTGGTTCCCCCTTACTGCTTAAAAGGGTGTCGATCTAAATAAAAAATTAATTTTGAGTCAGTCGAGTGGGCCTTGGGTTTGTTGGATCTTTGAAGAAAGTTGGAGGTTTTTTTTCATATGTGTGAGTAATTTTTTAAAATTAGAATATTTATAAATTGTGATTTTAAATTGTGCTGTGTCATTAACATTTTATGGCATTGTGTTTTAATTGATTATTTGTGACATGGGGTGTGTGTATTCTTAATTGTTCTGATGTTTATGCATTTAGTTCTACGATTAGTGTAGTTTGTCTTGTGCATTAAGTTGCACGATTGATGCTCTATAGATAGTGCACTGTGTCTCTTGGTTGATGTTATTTGGATAGCTCATTGAATTGAACAATTGTTTTTATATTGAACTTGAACATTGAGTTATTATTTTATGTGTTCTTTATTCTTCATACCTTATTGATTTTGTTGATTTTTGTTAGGTTATGGATTGTACATGAGCTTTGAAAACTCTTAGTCTGGTCTGGTGTCCATATCAGAAATTAATGGATGATTTAAGGTTAAAATCCATCTATGGGGTGGGGATCAAGTATGTAATTCCAGGGGGAGTATTATAGGTTTTCAGTATACTCATAAGTTGTTGATACATAATTTCAGATGTTTCCCGTGTAATAAGGAATCCCATCGGTTTTATTTGAAGAAATGGTTTTTCGGTTTTGCGGTTTTCCTATTTTGATTTATTCGTTTGTGATGGTTGTGGTTTATAAAAAGTTTGTTTAGAATTACTAATTATTGAAATTTATTAATGTGGTTTTATAAACTATCATATATTAGGGCTTGTTTTATAAAACCGATTTTTTCTTGGATGGTTTTCAGATGAATGGGGTGTATGGGATGTTTTGGAGAAATCATACATGGTCTTGTTGTCACCATCAGTAGAGTTCAAGGGAACTGGGTATTGTGTATCCCTCTAACTTTTGTTTCAAGCTCAATACCGATAGTGCCTACTATATTGCTATCATGAGAGATTATGTTATCATTATTGTCCCAATGATGTAACGTCAAAATAAATTAAAGTGGGGGTGAATTGTAAATGAACATAAAAAATTCATCATGTCCTTATGTTTAGCGTTG
Organism: Viscum album; assembly: GCA_963277665.1. NCBI lineage: Eukaryota > Viridiplantae > Streptophyta > Magnoliopsida > Santalales > Viscaceae > Viscum > Viscum album. The sequence continues at coordinate 1,056,869,678 of OY728120.1, read as the reverse complement.
ATCGGATTTAAAAAATAATGATCCATTAAAAAATAGGGTAAAATAGTTCATGCAACATAAATATAAACTCTATGAAATTCGAATAAAATAGTGGAAGTAATTCTATCATAATTTTAATAAAATATTTATATGGTAATATAAATATATGAATTATAAAATTTAAATAAACATAAGTTTACAAATAAAACTCAAAGTATTGGTTTACAACCCAAATAATCCATTAAATGATATATTCAAAAAACACTATTATACTAAAGTGTAAGGAATATATTTAGGATAGATATAATGTATCCATGACCTTCAACCTATCATAAAGTATCCCCAATGTTATAACATATCTGAAGGTCTGTCTTCCTATTGCTAGAATCCCTCAACAAAACCTGTTGGTTATATGTATCTTTTAAATGTATATGTTACTAATATTTATCTCCATATCCACAAAAGTCCTCAATTCAGATGATTAGAAAAACAATTATCTTTCCTATAATTCCCTCAATCACACGTTATTGAAATAAAACCAATTACAATATAAATTGATACAACCTCTATAAATAAAACATTACAATGATAAATAATAAAAAATAAATTAGATGGAAAAATATTATAGGTTGTTCTATTATTAGTATTTAATTACAAAACATCAAAAAAATGAACTTTCAGAATTATTTATGTGTAATTTGTCGTCATCGTACTTCTGAGGCTCGAGGTGACACCCTATTTATAGATATTTTTTTAATAAACTTCAATGTTCACTTTCAAAAAATCTCTCAGTTAGTAGTAATTTCATCAAAAGAATCCCCTTCATCTATCAATGAACATAGTAAACATCATTATCTATCGATGAACATAGTAATCTTCTTCACCTGTCAATGAACATAGTAAAATTCTTCTACTACTGATGATTGTGTTATTCACTGGTATATTGATTCAAAAAAAATAATGGATGTAATATGTAATATATTTTTAGATCAGTGTATTTTAATAAAATAGTTTTAGTTATTTGGTATATCAGTTACCAAAAGTTTATTCTACATAAAAAAATAACTTAAGAAAAAAAATCATCTTATATCAGTTTTATAAAAATTGTATTATAATTTAAAAAATAAATAAAGTGATTTAATGAATCTATAATCATTTTGGATGGCGTTGAATCACTAATTCTAGTCTTTTGTACATACTATGGTAAAGGAAATTCAATTTGAGCCAAATATTTGTACCTGATCAGTGGCCTCTCCATCTATAATGATAAAGATCTATTATTAAATTTGGTAAAAGAATACTCAAAATTTATTTTCAAATTTAGTATATTCCTTAATCCATACTATTGGTTTTTCATTTATCACATTCATGAATTCAAGAGACTGATCAACTAGGCAACAATTATTCACCATACTATCATAAGGGGAATAATGAAATAAATATATTGGTTTCAAAATGACTTGAATCATTACCTGTTATCACCTATTCATCTTTTGGTTTCTTACCCTATAACAACAAAGACATTGTTAGTGGATAATCACATAGTATCCATAATTTCATATTATTGTAACTTTTTTTTCCATATTTTTTCATTTTTCTAAAAAAACGTACTTCTACATAATTTTACTCACACTATGCATGGTTAATTTGGATTCAATTATGTTTTTATTTATTGAGTTTTAGGTTATTAGTATGTTTCTTCCTTATATTAGATGTTGAAGTTGTGATCATCTAGTGGCAGATAGGGGTGGATGGGTTAGATTTGGGGGAATGATCTTTTGTGCATGGTGGTATTTGTATATGGGAGTTTATTTCGTGGTTTTATTATACTTATATAATTTTATGAATGATAATTAATTATTTTGAATTATATAGTATTTTAAAGGGTTTCATTTATCCTGTATTTGGTGTCTTCATTTTGATCCTAATGATTTATGTTTGTATTTAGACTTATCTATCATGTCTTTGATGATCGGGTGATGGAATAGAGGACCAAATATGATTCAAAATTAGCTTGGGTTTTGGTATGAATATCTAGATTGGATAATGATGTTAATAATTGTAATTTTTAGCTAAATTACCTCACCAAATTGAAATTATTTTATATATTTTGTTGAATAATTATGAAAAATGAGTTTGTTTGTGTCTAACATTTGACAAAATTGAAAAGGGGTGATATTTCTATGTCTGTCAGTGTTTTAAAAAGACTTAAGGAAATTATAATGTTATCTTTTTAATGGATTTTTGGATTTAATGGTTTATTTACCTTAGTATTTTATTAATTATTTATGACATTAAAATTAATGGATTCTTAATTATTAATTAGTAATTTTTTTTATTTTCATGTTTCTGTTTTTTGGTTTTGGAAATGAGTTGCATTGTTGATGATATTCACATAGTGCATTTATTTCCCAAGTTGATGTGACTTGGATTGTAAATTGAGTTTCATGGTTGGTGTAATGATGATGTGTGGCATTGCATTATAGTATATATGGTTATTATGCTTCAAAATTGATTAATTCTATTGATTTTTGTTAAGTGAGATCTTAGAAAATATCATAGAAAACTCCCACTTGGGTATAAATTCCTTATCTATAATGATAATGTGATGTTTATTGGCTATGAAAGAGTTGGTTTTGTTTCCTTTTCCAAAGTAGTTGTATCTTTGACATTGTATAAAAAATCAATTTTGTTTCTCATGCATCATGTAGTACAATGATAGTGATTTCCTTGAAAATGGTTCAGTGCATGTGATTATTGGTGTTTTATAGAAAATATGAATTATAAAGATGAACAAATTCAAGGGTTATTCATTTTTAATTTCATTTTAACAATTATAGGATTTTATTTGTGGTATGACCTCTTGCACTATTCTTATAAAAACAATGCACAATTCTTATTTTATTTATAAGGGTATGAAGTTTAATCATATTTATGAAATTAATTATGGTTTTTAATATATAAATGGGTGTAGTACCTATGATATATTACATTGTATTTCACTACAATCTATCTTGATTGTAACATCCCAGGTAAATAAAAAATATGACATTTCATATTTATTAATATTTTTGAATTAATTATTAATTTTACTTTAAAATGAATTCTATGTTCTATGGCGTACCTAATAAGCAACAACAGGTTTCTATGAAATCTTACGTTGCACACCAACAATATAATATTATTACTTTAAATGATAGTTAATGCCTAGCTGTTGTATTGGAGGGAATGAATCAAAGTAACTAAAATATGATTATACATGTTTTTTAATTGTTTTTACATTTATCCAATAAATTTTAGAGGCTTAAATTAAGAAAGAATCTGATTTTAAGCATAAATACACTAATATTCATTAAAACGAAGATTTGCCACCTTTTGATGGGGAACCCTATTTAAATATATTTTTTTCACTTTTATATGTTCTATTGGACAAAATAAAATTCTAATTTATAATTGAGACATCGAAATTTACTTTGGATGAAATTTTGGTACTTTTTTGACAATGTTCAATTTTTCAATGAATTTTGAAAATACTGTATTTTAATTCAAAACTGCATTTTAATCTAATTTATTTATAAGGTTATATTATCTTTTTAATTGATTTTAAAGTGTAATTAGATGATGTGTTTACCATTTAATCAAATTTGTGTCATTATAAGTAATTTCACTTTGAAATTGGACATAAACAAGTGTCAATCTTTTGATAGTTATTATTTTATAAAAACACGCTTTTTGTTTTAACAGAAATAACAAATTTTAATTAAATTTCTGTCACTTATGTGTTTTAAATTTGAAAATTTGATTCCTTATTTGGAATCAGGTGGTCCAGATTTTGTAAAAATGTAACTTTTATGTTTAGACAATATGAATATTTACTTCAGTAAGAATATTATTTACCATGGTTAAAGGGTAAATCTGGTAAATATATGTAACAAAGTATAATAATAATAATAATAAATTACCCTAAAATGTGTCCTAATCATGTTGGTGGATAAATTCCCAACCATGGCCATCCTTGGGTCGATTTTGGGACCCCATAAAGCCACTTGGAAGTGATAATGACACTTTTATATTAATTAATTTAAAGTAATGACCAAAATGACATAAACATATATATCTTTTAGTAAATCAATTTTTACATGGGGTTATATATGTTTTCTCTGAGACTATATATATTCATTTGAAATATAAAAATATTTCCTACATACTGATATTTTTTTATAATTTTTAGACAACAAATAAATAAAATTAATTATGAAAAAATAATGATGCATTGTTTACCTCATTAATAGATTATTTAAATAAATAAGATTATAAATAGTAAAAAAATATCCAAAACCTGTCCAATTATTATTGGATGATTTTATTTCAAATATGATTCATCTCATCTTCAACTTCAATGAGTTTTGGACCTTTTGAAACCAAAGAAAAATTTATAATAAAATAATATTTTCAAACTTCTGTAAAGAGCCCCTCCTCCCCTTTTTAAAAGGACACCACTTCAATCCCATTCCTCACACCTCTCACGCCCCTTGTCTCATCCAAAATTTACCTAAATATGCTCCCCATAACTCTCTCATAAACTTATAAGTCTTACCTTAGGCTGATTTCACTTCATCTAAACATTTTGGTTCAAACCAAAGGGAGATACCGAATTTAAATGTAACGTCTTCTCTTAAGTTATTTTGTTTTTTTCCACATACACCCCCTAACTATTTTTATTCCTTTAATTTATAAAATCACCAGTTTCTTCAATATACTAGGTTTTTTAATGAGGATTCTATCAAATACACTTACACACACCTCCATCTAATGGATACGAACATACTATTTCTCTGGACGGTGAACTACTGCCTCACAAAATTATGATTGTTAAAACATCTCCGACCACCTCTCATGGTGGCCATTATGATGGAACTGTATTTATATATGATATATATAATGTTCATTTATTCTTTATTTTTTGGTATTTTTCATTTATAGCATACCTTTATGGTTTCCATAATGGATACACGCGATAATTTTATTTGAGGAAGTACTGACTACCGCCCCTCAAAGTGATATGACTCGTTCCTGACATATGGGGGATAGATAAAAGATTGAATTAATGAAATTATATATGATATTATACTAGAATTAAAATATACCTATGTAGAATTATGTTTTCATTCTATTAAAATATGAAATATAAATGGAAGTTGTATTCATGCGTACGTACGACTTATCATCTCAATGAATGGCGTATTTCATTTCTTATATCCAAATGTTATGTACTATTATATATACATATATATACTGGATATATAAGCTATATATGATATCTAAATTATGAATATAATTCTAGAGATAATGGAATTCCAACCACATGAACAATTTATAATTATAACAAATTCATTTTTAACTATTGTTCCGAACATCGACAAAATGTCTAATATGAACTCAAATAATTAAGTAATTGTTATAGAAAGGTATTAATTGATATAAAAGTATAAATAAATTTAAATATGTCCTTACTCAATTAGAAATTATATTGTGTTTATAATTCAGGAAATTAAAGAACGAACGGGTCATGTCAAACACGAGGTAAGGGACTTCATCTCAATTTACATTCATTCAGGCGTATTCAGATTTATAAAAAACATTATTTTATATGGTATATAATAAACCCCTTTTAATTTTAATTTCATTCAATGGGAATATTTTTTCTACAAATCATTTTACTGAATGACCTTAGAATTTTTTTTAACATATGTGGTGATAATGACCTCTCCACCGCTGTAATCGTTAGTTGGCTTGCTCTTAAAGCCTTAATGTTTTTAAAATGAAATAGAAACCCTTTATTCTATTTTTGGGTGTTTTGGTATTAAATATGGTTTTTGAAATCGATTTATTATATCAATATCATGAAATGATTTATTTTTATTGCAAATGAAATTTTATTAGTGAAATATTTATATTTGAAATATTTTATGTGTTTTGATTTTATAATGGTAATTGGACATGTGATGGGTGATTACGTGATAAACCAAATGATGGGTGGTGCCATGATAAATCAGTACGGGTGGTTATGTTATAACCTACAATGAATTGGGTATGGAAGTCAGCCGTATGCCTATTCCATTTAGTGATATGTGTGGAAGGGGACCATATCATTATTACATCTACGTATGATTATGTCCCAAGTTACCTTTATATGTTTTGTGTTCTTTCAATAGATTTTATGGTAATATTTTGGTAACAAAAGGGTACAAAATGATATTTTATTCAGTGAAGATTATTTACAATTTCACAAAGTTGAAAAGTATTACTTATGATAAATCATTCTTGTTTTACTTGTTGATTAGAACAACTAACAATTTCCCTTATTTGTGTATCCCTTACTGAGATTTTTATGCTCATACAAAGTTTTTCTGAAATTTTTTTCACCAGACATAATGATGAATAAGGTCAAGGATGGGATGAAGGAAATTTAATGCTGTCTAAAATATGGAACTAGACATGGCTCTTTTTTAGAGTTTTTTTATGAAAACATGTAAACTGTGTAGAAGTGTCTATATTGTAATATTTGGGATTTAATGTAATATGTTATGGACAAATTCTCTAAAACTATAGACCTGAAAAGATCCTTCATGTGAATTATTAGCTAAATTCAAGATTATGTAATGTTTAAGGATAAATCCTTATATTGATCAATCTCATTGAGACATATTTGTTAATTCTATGATTTTGATAAATGATATGGGGGTTAATCAATTAAAAAATCATCAAAGGACTGTATAGATAAGGTAAAATAATTTATTAGGTGGAAAGATAATTTTTTGTATTTTGGTAGTCTGTTTTTAGGAATGTGTATAACTATTTTTGTGGATGGTTTTTTTTGATGATTTTTCAAGTTTTATTTTATATGTGTAAAAAGGGTTATTTTTAGATAAATATGATAAATTAAGATTTTCATTACCTATGAATTTTTGGTATTTTTTCTAAATATATTAAATTCAAAATGTTAATGTGGTTTGAGATATTTTTCATTGAACCTAGTTTGGAAAATGAAATGGTTATTGGGTTTCAATGTATTTCTTTAACTAAGTAAATATTTTGGATCCTATAAGGGGTATATTATAAAATCATTGGTCTAATTTGGGTTTTAAAAGGTAGAAAGGGTGTGATTCGAATATTTTTATTTTTTGATCCTAGTTATAAAATTTGAGACTTCTCATTTCTAGTAGGTTGAGTTTTGTTTCAAAAATAGATATTTAAGAGAGTTATATTTTTGAAAATAAATGTTTTATTTTTTTGTTATTAGGGGTACAAGGTTATCATTGAAATTTGATATAATTTTATGATGGTTAAATAAAATATGATGGGGGCCATGTTTTAATGATTGGTTTTCACATAATTAATTATTTTATAAAAACTCATATAGGGTGTTTGTTTTATGTTAAATAATTTTTTAAAAACGGGGTTTACAAAATGGGTTATTATATTCAATGTATTTGGATTTATGTTATTTAAAATTAAATTGCATGGATATTTTAAAAAAATAAATGGAATAAATTTTCTAAAAACATGAAAGGTTTTTTTAATATTTTAAAGCACCTTTAAACCCTTGGATTCAATTCACCAGAAGAAGAAAGTGACAGTGGAGTCTTTAACCAATGGAATGATGGTTGAGGAGAGTTCTGGTGGTATTGTTAGTTCAATATAAGATTTATCGTGTAGTGAGGCAGTGTGAATAGATGAATTTTTACATGCTTGATATTCACATTTTATCTAGTTTAGATTATGTTTGCTACATGATATCAGTGGTTACTATTGAAAATGAATGGAGACATGTAATTATAGGAGATCAGAGAAACTATTTAACAGTCTAGAATCTATTATATTTATGGTTTGGGACAACCTACATAGGTGTAATAGGTATACTTTTTAAAGAGTGAAAAATTTAGTAGAGAATTCACTATGTTATAATCTTCACACATTAAAAGATATAAAAATTTATAGTATTCTCTGACATAGATATCTTGAAAATAAAAAACCCATAAATACAAAATATTTCTCTAATTTATTTTATTATTTTATGTTTTTCAATATTCATGTGTATATTTATCATAGGAAGACTTTATTTTTGTCGATTTAGAGCGCATTAGTGCTTCCTATGTTCTAGTGATCTTGGTTTAGTTGGTTTGGAGTGTCCAATGTGCATGAAGCCCAAAGGATAATTTAATGGTGGATTAATGATCGTATATCAAGTAATTGAATATCTGGTGAAATTCTACATTTTCACCCCTTGGGTGTTTTTTCCTATCATCACTCTCCAAACAAGTGTTATCAGAGCTTAGTTCAAGAAATTATTAGCATACTCAACTATATTTTTTCATTTTACCTATAATTTATTAGATTTACTGGGAGATATTTCATCAGTGTTATTTAGTCATATTTTCTAAAGAACATGAATGGTAATTTTGATGAAAAGTGCTATGGCTTCTAGATAATGCATTTGGATGATCGTCTCACATAATAGGATGAGGGTGTTATGTTATCTGGAGTAAAACCAAAGAATATTGATAACTCCTAATGTTAATGGATGTATCATAAAGAATATATGTTAATATGGATGGTTTTCCAATGGAATTTTTCTTTCAATATATAATAAAATATACTAATGGGATAACTGATGATATCACTAATAAAAATTATGAAAAAACAAACTTCTTTAAAGAAAGTGTCTTTGATACATAGGTTGTTTAGAATGATATTTTTTGGATGGTGGACTATATTTAGACCATGTTAAGGATTTTCGCATGATCATCAGTCATCATGAGTAAGTGAAATTCAATGAAATAAATGATGTATGGGAATTTATTTTATTTTAATTTCTACTAGGGAGTTGGAAGAGAATGTTAACTTCTATTTGTAATTCGACCGAAACAACTTAATTGGTACTTAATGATGTTAGGAACATTATATTGAATGAAGACTGGAAGTGGAAGGATGACTAGGAATCCACGGAAAATGAATTGAACATAGAATGTATTGGATGTTCGCCCAACCAGAAGAAGGTTTTGATGAATGATAAGTAGTCTAAAGATGAGAGTAGTATTAAGTATACCAGACCTAGAACATTTTTTTGGAACTATGATAAATGGAGACATCTTGAAAATGATAAAAAATATAGATGGTTGAGATATGAAATACCAGCATCCAGTGGATCTATGACTTTGAATTTAGTGAAAGCAAGTGGTATATTGTTATTAAGTGTCAATGTATAACTGGAATAATAGGTTATTGATTTTGGAGTGACACTCCATTCCATATAATAGTAAGGGTGCATAGAAAATTATGTATCCATAATATTTGATAAGGTACACATGGTTGATGAAGTGGCCCTTTAATTTTTCAAAAATGGTATTGTGAATGTATAGATGTCGAATTGTAACTACCTTATGATTAAGGGAGAGAAATTCCATGATTTGAGAAAATCACATTTCTTTTGGGCAACTGGATGATTAAGGATAAAGAACAAGATTTTCTAATAGTGTTTTGAATGTTTCCCAATTATCATTGGATTTGGAAAGGGGTGGTAGGGATAATAACCTATGACTATCCATAGGCTTATATAGAAGATTAATTTTCACAGAAAAATAACTTCTAGAAGTCTACGGTTATGGAAAAATTAAAAATTTCCTCTCAATGAGAATAAAATGAAGGGGTTTTCAATAAATGATGTACTGACATTTGATTATAATGATTTTAGAAATTGAAAGTTTTTTATTCATTGAAAACATACAGAATAATCATTTTATTTGAATACACTGAAACCTTAAAGCTTGAAACTTGAACATGTCAACTGTGATGTTTGATGGGTAGACCCAGTTCACTCTTATAGAGTCTTGTTGTAGGTTATCACATTTAATAATGTTGCAACAAGAAAATTTTGGGTATATTTACAAAATAACAAGTTATGAGTGTTTAGTATTTTCACAAAATGTAAAGTTATAGGTGAATTTGCAATTGGAAGAAGGCTTAAATTACTTGCATTATATAATAATAGTGAAATTAATAGAAGAGACATTAAATAATACTATTGTAAAAAGAGAATTTGTCTTGAGAAAACTATAACAGGAACACTGAAATAGAATGGGATGGAACAAAATTTGAATAAAATATTGAATTAGAAGTCATATAGCATGAGGTTTCACTCCGAAATGTCTACCAAGATTTGGGAGGAAGCACTAAATTTTATTGTGCTCCAAGCTAGTAAAACTCAATCATCTCTAGTGGGTAAAGATATTACTGAGTATATTTTTTATGCAAAAACAATGTGAATTAATCATTTGAATAATGTTATAAATATTATATGTTTTTACATTTATGATAAGGAATGATATAAGCATTATGTTAAGTATCATGTGTGTTTTTTCTACATCTATATAGATGATAAATTTATTTACTAGCTCTGGGATAATATTCATTAAAATATAGTAAGAGTTTATAATGAATAAGATAAAATATGGTCTTATAAAAATATTGTATCTAAGAAGAGAGTAAATATTCATTCAACTAATCAATAGGTTAGACTCAATCTGATCTGGATAGGGTAACTAAAAGTGAAATTGTTACGACGTGTTCTGATATCAGGATAATCCTTCCGAAGGATAGTACATTAGAAGATATACTTGAGTGATTAAGGAATTTATAGTAGTAAAAAACATCTCAGAATGTTTCAAATCAAGAAGAAAGTTCACTAGATGGTGAAGTACTTGTTGAATAATATTCACATATTTAACTATAGGGGACATTTATTGTTAGAAGTTTTTTATTAATATTTGTTCAAGAGTATAATGAAATTCTTCTAACAGATTTTGGAGAGACTGAGACCTTGGATAGTGGAATAAATCATTTAATTTTGTATGTATATTTTAGTTATGGAAGGGTAAATGAATTAATTGTATTCCAATAAGGCCAAGGAGATGATGATTTTAATAATAGGCAAGAAATATCTTGAGAATATATGGGTTTTGTAGTTATAAGGAGATGTAGAAGAAAAAAATAGTTAAAATGATATGTTGGTTTTTAAAGGATTTCAGTAGATACAAGGACTGAATTTGTATGATATATTTTCACCGTTATTAAAAAACACTTCAATAAGGATTTTCTTAAACATAGTTTCTTTTGATGATTTGGGGTTAGAACAAATTGATTTAAAAATATATATCTTTTATAGTGATTTTATGGGAGATATTTACATAAATACTCAAATAGGTATAGTGTTTTATTATAATAAGGACTTAGATTAAATCCTAAAAAAGTCTCTATGGATTGAAAGAATAACCAAGGTTAGGTAACAAAAAATTTGATGCCTTCATGGTTAGAATTGGTTTCATTCAAAGTAACCTAGATCATTGTTTCAATACAAAGGAATAGAATAATGGGTTATTTATCATTATAATACAATATATTGGTGTTATAATTTTTGTGGGTTCAAAAATTTAATGAATATGTAAATTTAAGTGTGTTTTTTAAATTTTTAATAGAAATGTATTTGGGTTGAAAAAATAGATTCATGGAATGAGGTCTGAATGAAATTTAATTCTTGGAGGTTTAGTGTTATCCTATCGAGAATACATCTAAATTTCATCATGTGGCTGCTAATGACTACATTTAATTTACTTAACAATCCTTTGGTTAAACACATTAATTTATCTTAAGGATAAACACAATGAATTGACGATTATGTGAGATACATGGAAAACGTTTTTTTTTTCATTGGTGTTCACAAGATTGATGTGTAAAATGATTTTCAGTCACCCTAACATTAAATTTTAAGTGGGAGGAAGCAATTGGTATATAATAAATAAGTGGTCACAACACACAGATGTTTTTAAGTAGATCATCTAGTATATTAAACCTACTTAAGATAACACCTTATATATATAGCTATATGAACCATTTTAATGGTATATTGGAATATATTTTGGGGTTTATTCCATCGATCATAAAAGTATAATATGATTTCTGTTTATGTTTAGAGATATCGTGATCAACTGTATATCTATTTTTAAGTAAGTAGTTTCACTCTCTACTATGAAAGTTGGATATATAAATATAACAAGAACATCGAATTAAATGGTTGGGTTGGGTTATTTTTTGGTGGATATTGAAAGGAATCATGGATTTTTTTTACATTTTGTGACATCCATAGTTATATTCACTTGGTGAAAAATCCAGTTCTTCATTTCTATATAAAATATCAACTTGGAATACCACTAAATTTTTATGTTTCATAAAGATAGGAATTTTAATATCTATAAGATTTCTATGAATCAAATTCAGTCTGAATTGTATACTAAGTTTCTATTATAATAATGTCTAATGAGGCATTATTTCTCTATGGTATTAGGGTGAATGAATAGTGGTGTAGATCACTTCATGTATGAAAATGGAAGAATGATGTTTGATCATCATATGTGTTGGAAGATTCACATTGATCCTAGAATAAGTCATAAAGTTGGATTATTTTAAAATTGTGAGGCATCATCAAATCATTGGATTCAATTCACTAAAATTAGGAAACAATAGTGGAGACTTTAACTTGTAGTTAGATGGCATTGATGAAGTACTAATGGTATTATTAGTTCATTATAAGTTATATCACAAAGTGAGTTTAGATTTCTTAACAAATAGTGATAATCTATGTCTAATAGTTGTAGAAAGTCATGATAAATATTTCTATAGTAGATCAATGTTTACTATTTCAAATTGATGGAGGCCTATACTGGTAAGATATTGGTACAACCCGAAAACCGATTTGAATCCATTATACAAATGGGGTGCGATAACCTACTGATGTACAACATGATTAATTTCAAAATAGTGCTCCACATAGATGACACATCGCTCATTTTTAATTTTTATAATTATTGATAAATTATAATTGTAGAGTTCTCTTGTGAACATAGGATAAAAATTCAAACCACATAAATCTATAATTTTTCTCTATTTTGAAATATTATTTTAATCTGGTTCATATACATGTGTATGTTTTTCATAGGACGATTTTGTGTGTGGAGATTTATGGTTAATTTTAGTTTCTTCTTTTCAATTTATTTTAGTATAGGAGGTTTGGCATATCCTCTATATAAGATTTCTAGAGGTTTAATTTTTATTATTTTTTGAAAATTATATCCAGTGAATGAACATCTAGTAAAATGACATTATCTTCCCATTCAGTTCATTTTCATATCAACACTCTTCCAAAATATTTTAAAATTTTGTTATTTGGAAAACCATATATTTGAAATGGGTTTTTAGATTTTATGACTCATATTTTTTTGGAAAAAAGTAAAAATATTTCATAATGGTACAAATTTTTTTTGGAAAAAGTCTGGTTTTTACTTAAAGACATTTTCATGAAAAAAGTTGGTTTTATATGAATATGGCTAACATGTTTTATTTTTGTCAATGATTTAATGGTTTCAATGTTTCTTAGTGTTAATTCCTTGTATGTATTTTTTTTGTTGTAAAATTTATCCTTGGGTGGAGTGGGTTCCCCGTTAGTTGTATATTGATAGACTGTATGTTAGCCATAGTTGGAGCATGTAGGATCATGGAATTTATTATATGTTTTATTTTATAGTAAATAAATTTGTAATAGTTTTGTTGGGTGCATGAGATTCTTTCTTAAATGTGGATATTCAATGAGACATGGAGGGGACATCTAGTATATAATGGAAGGTATTTACTGAGGTTTGGTTTTTGAATGTTTTTTTAAAAGCTTGGGTGTATTGGATGTGTAACAATATTATTCATTTTCATGTTCCTTTATGGAAGGTTAAGGGAATAATAATATTTCAATATTGACTTACCATGAGAGGTATATTATTGGTTCCGTTTTGTTTTATTTTTTTCCCTATATTGACATAGGGTTATTAATATTGATTGACAGTTTTATCTTTGGGTTATCATGGTAGATAAAATGGAATAGTTGAGTTGCCCTATGGAAATATATTTATTTGCATGTGAAGTAGAATGGGATTCAAGAATTTAGTTCTCTATTATAGGCATGTAGAAACATACTGATTCCTGCAAGTTAAGAATTTACGTACAAGTAGTAGTTTTGGTAGAAATTCATTGTAATAGAAATATTATTTTTCATCGGTGAGTTTGGATTTTATGGAATAATATTTCGATAAGAAATCTTATGGAATATTCATTGTGCATTGATGGGATATAAGTTCAGGTAAGTTTAGCTGGCTTTAGAAACACACTATCAAGATAAATGGTTTGTGGTTAGTATAATAGAAAATTTAATGATGTATTATGTTATGCAAGAGGTTATGAATGAAATGGACAATAACTCAGTTGTGGACTTTGAATTTTGTGAATTTTGGGTTGTCCAAAATTTGATGGTGATCTTTGAGTGCCCAAGATGATGTAAAATTATGAAATGGGTTTTAGTTGGAGGTTTTTAGTATATATTATTGGTTTTAGGATTGGACAGGTGATTGTTGGTTCATTTTTCATAAATTCTAGATCCTTTTTTATTATTTAACTTGTCAGAAAAGATATAGTTGTAGTTTAATAGAAATTTTTGATATCGAATGGCCCCAAAGGGGATGTTTTAGTCATTGAATATGGGAATTTATTGCTATATAATGTGATTGTGTTATCCAATTTCAATACATTATTAGAGTTGGTGGATGAATTAAATAATTATTTGGAAGTTAGGATCTTGGAAAAGAATTGTTTTTTTGCACGACATGGGATAAATTCTTGACTAATGATTCAATGGGACTTATAGAATAATTTTTTATCAGATGTGGTAGTGAAATTATATCATGTTTGGGGAGATTTTTTATCGAGTAATTTGATGTCGTTCTATTTTCGATACTTCTTCCATGGATAGTTTATGGTGATCAGATGATGTAACTCGATATAATTTAGTCTTATAACATTTTGGTGAGTATGTATATCTTTTGGGTGGCGGGGATTTATACAAAAATGATGTGAAACCCCATAATGTATTTAGTTATTCAATTTTTTAGTAGGATAGAATGAAAGAAAGTGGTTATTGTTCATAATTGGATGAACATTGATCATGAATTATATTATTTGATGCTGAAAAGAATGTTATTGGTTTTTATTTCAAAAAAATTGAATTTCAGGCTTAGAATGTCCCCGAAATTTTCCATGGTGAATGATGTGATGGAGGAAGTAGATTTCATACCATGTTTTTGGGTAAATATTAAGTGTTTTGGATTATTCATATTTTCTAGAGGGAAATAAAATTAAGAGGGTAGAATAATAAGGCTTCGGTTTTTATTAATATTGGATGAAGGGATTGGTTGGGGTTGGTTTAGATAGTTGGAGGAGTTGTGCTGAGGTTTTGGGTATTCTTGGAAGTGTTTAGGAATAGTTTATAGGATATTTGGAGGTGGAATTTGGGTGTCTAGGGGTACTTCAGAGTTTGTTCATGGTCCTTGGGGTTATTAAGTCGGGTTCTGAAATTTGGGTTGTTTTCCAGAGAGAGTAGAATGGTTAATGTATAACCTCCCACGACTATGATGTCAGGCCACCAATATCCATCATTTTTTGGATTGTGAAATCTATATGGTCTATGATTGGTCACCCAAGACTATTTTTTCAGGTATTGAATCCTATGAGTTTTGGTATATGCGGCTTCATAGTCAATGCATGGTCCCAAATAAAATGAAAATAAGATTTTCAACCTATAAAAAGTAACCTAAAAGGGTGTTTTTCTACATGAATTCCATAAGATAAATCTCATTTTTAACTGTCACATGGGAGATCCCCTTAATGGTTTATTTTGGGGATATTTTGGTGGATGTATCTCTCCCAAATTATTCTCCATAAAATAATTTGATTTTTGGGTATTATATCAAATGTCTGTTATAGCTTTATCCATGTAGAAACTGAAGTACATATAATATATTTTGTTTTCAATATGGAATTTAATACTAAAATTAATTATAAATTTATAATGAAATAAGTGGTATTTATAGAAATTAAGTAATCTATACAAATATAATTGCAACCTAACTTATGAAAGTATAAATAAAATAGTATTTATATTATAATTGAATGTATGATATATTAATATCATGGAATAAGTTTATAAATGTTTTGAAAATGATAAATTATTTATTTGTATTTTTGTGAGAGACGAATGTTCATTTTCAATTTATAATTTATATAATTATTTAAAAGATGTTTTATTTTAGAAAATATAATATTAAATTATTATTATTATTTCTTATGAATATTAGATTTTTTTATGGGACCTTAATTATTTTCTGAAAATGATTTAAAATGAGTTATAATTTTAAAATTGGTTTTTTCCTAATAAATATTTCTTTTAATTAAAAAATAAATTTATCATATAAAGAAAATTATTTTCTTTAAATGAAGTTCATTTTTGAATTCAACATGTCAATAAATGTTTAGGCTCAATTTTTGGAAATTTTATAAAATAGTTGAATTTTTTGTGAATAAAGAAATACGATAAAATGGAGTATATAAGATTATAAGTAAATTAAACAATTTCTTGAGTAATTGATTATGTAAGAAACATAATCAAGAAAGCAGCTTCTCTATTTAATGTTATTTTTCTTGTTATTAAAAAAAATTCATTGACTTGATCCAAGATAACAATCTAATGAAAAAAAAGCACCCATCTCCTCCACTATAAATACTACCCCTCACCACATATTCTCTACCCACCACAATGACTTGTATCATTGTTAATTTATTCCCAATTACCATCCAAATACTCTACCCCACATTCAATACATTCTGGTCTCACCCGAAGTCCAAAATCAATTTCCTTAAGTAGTTTCTCAAGGAGAATAATTCAAGATTTAAAATCCTCTTTCATTTTTTATGTTCATTTATATTTCTCTTCATTTACTATTGTCTCCTGACCTCCCATTATATAGGTGAAATGGTAAATCTATTATCTTATATAATTTGTAATTTTATTTTATTATTGGAATATCCATCATCAGACTAATCCTCTTATCTTCTTATTCTTTAAAATGAACATATTGTTTGTGATGTGTTCATTTACCGCCTTTACGAATGATGAGTTTTAATATTCATTTACCACCTTTAAGGCTTGTCATAAAACACTTATTATGGTCAAATTAGATTTCATTATACATATTATAATTTATATAATGTTCTTGAACCAATATATAAGAATGATAACAAATAAAATGATATAAGTTTGTGGTGGTCATAAAAACAGACTAAATAAATTAAATAATATTCATTACTGTTTTATCAAATGAATCATCCTCATGAAAGATAAAAATGATATATGGTATCATTTAAAATTTTGGAAATATATTAATACAACTTCTTTACACTTTTGTATTTTTTATTTCATTCGACAATAAAATCCTTAATGAACCAATAATGGAAATCATGAAATAAATTCACCCAAAATAATGAAAATAACAATATTTTATTCATAAATGGGTGGAAATATTTAATAATAAGATTGTATATGTAATTATAGATATGAATATATATCATTAATAAATTCATAACACTCTTTAAAAAATTATTCAATAGGTTTTTACATGTTTTAAGTAAGATGAAACTGAAGTAAGGGATTTTTCTTTTAAATTCCCCTTTAGTTTTTTTAAAAAAATTCAAAAAGACTGTTTTTTACATATACGTCATGAATAGATTTCCATAATTTCATGATTCTATAATTTTTTTAATCTCTATTACATGATTACGTGTTTATTTTGAAATAAAATTATTCCCTTTGTATTTATGAAATATTCTTTTAAAATAAGTGTATTTTCTCCAAAAATGTTTTTATGAAGCTAGTGATAATGTTTTATGGTTTTCTTTAATCTTGGGAATTTTTAGGATAAATGGTGGTGACTATATCTCCCTCCAATTAATTTGTTATGTTTATGTTGGAAGTTGATCATAATTTTTATTCCAAGTGTAACTGCAATTGTTACACCATAAGGTAGCTGTGTGGGTTACATCATAATGTTGCCATGATGGGTACATTGAAAGTTGGCCATGAGGTTTACAAATCATATGGTAGCTATAAGTGTTAAAATACTAAGAATTTAATTCCCCAAGTTACATAAATTTTGTGTTTATTTTATCTTTGTTTTTTTTATATTTGGTTTTCACAAAGTAAGTATATGATATATTACTGCTTAGAAGTATGTATCTATGAAAATGATTTCATATGTTTATATGTTTTTCGTGAATAATGGTTCATTTCCCTTTTATGTATTTTAATGAGGTTTTTTTCTCATCCCATTTTTTATAATGTTTTTCACGGGGTTTAAGTATTGTTACAATTAATGAAAAATCCAAGATTAATATTGTGAATAATTTTCTTGAAATGAATTCATGTTTTATTAAAAAAAATGTATTGTTGAAGAAATGGAAACAACTTTATTAGTATAAAATTTTTATTCATGTGGGTTTTTATTTATGAATTATGTACCACTTCTTCAAAACTATAAAACCAAAAAACTTTTTGGAATGTAAGAATGTGAATTCATGTTTAATTGACTAGATTATTTAATGTTTAAAGTTGGGTCCTCATATTTGGTATCGTAGAATAGTTTAGATAAACATAAAGTTTAGGATGATTTTAATATAATATGATAAATTATTTTACCTTATGGTTAAGTTGAAATGATATAAAATTTAATTCTTAGATATTCTTTAATCTATTATATGAATATTCAGAATGGTTTTCCATGGAAGAAATAGATAACCAGAATTAGGAAGGCACTGAGAGGATGATATCTTTCTGAATCTATATCCTGGAATGGTGGGAATTGGAATTGATAAGTTTGTGATAGTAATGAATTATTTTAAGAGGTTTATAAATGTTAGAATAATCCATGAATGAAAACAAGCACAACTACCATAATGGAACATTATGATAATGTGACATTTTTTTAGGGAACAATGTCCAGCTTTCTAGGGATCTTTAGACCCTGTGGTGGATAAAGGGTTGATTAAATACCTTGAAAAGATATTTGATGTCATGTGGTGATAATATAATGTAAATTTTAGAATATATATTTATCAAATTGAAGTTTAAGCTAAATAGTGTTTTTCAATGGTTAATAATATTAGGGAAATATATTTTATTGATACCTTTTAATGTGGTGAATTTAAGAATACAATACTCAAATAATATTTTCATAAGGTGGTTTTACTTATGATGGAAAATAAATTCCTAGAATTGAAAAAAATGAGAAAGATTAGGTGGATATATATGAAGAAAACATCACTCCATTGGTTAGGTAAACACTAAATATTATTGGAGATCATGGTAGTAAAATCAATCTTTTTAGTTAAGATTGCAGACATGATACCAATAGGCTTTAACGTCCCATGAATTAAAAATTTAAGAGAAACTTGTTCAATATTTTAATAGGGTAGAAATGTAGTTTTATGATCATTATGAGTAATTTTTCAACTAAAAAAAGAATAGGTCCATATCGCATGCAATTAGTAAGATTTTATCATTGAAATTTGAAGGTAAGAAAATAAAATTTCAAGTTTTTGGGAAGATTCATAAAAATAACCATATGGAAATGACTTACCAAAATTAGGATGTTTTTTTTATGTGGTATGTCTGTAAATATGTCCTAAAATTGTAATTAAAAGATTTATGTGCTGGCATATTTAATTATGATAAGAAAACTGTAAAGTATTTAAAATGTGTTGAGATGGGAATTATGAAAATACCTACCAAAATATGATCTAAATTATTGGAAGCATCCAGATTATATGTAGAAAGGTGTAGTGAAATTCTTTGAGACTACTTTAGAATATTTTTTTCCATCCAATGTAGTGGTATTAGGTGGTAGTTTGTTTACTCATGTTTTTCTAATGTCTTAATTGATATGGGGTCTATAGATTCCTTTATTTTAGATAAATATTATGGTAAATAATAATTTTAAACCTAATTAATGAAATCAAAACATATAATAAAAAATTAAGGGGAATATTAATTAAAAACACAAAGTATAAGAATATTGCTATTGTTGTCTTTGGAAATAAAATACCTAATAACCTTGTTGTTTTCCCTTAGTAGTTTTTGATATTATTCTAGTTATGAAATAGATTTATTTTTTTATTATGAGAAAATTTATTATAGATCTAATAAAGTTTCTTTTAGAAATATTTTCACTCTAAAAACAAGAATAGACCTATACCATTGATAACATATCAAGAGGATAAGAAACTGTTAACAAATCGAATTGAAAGGTATGCTGAAATTTTTTTTTAAAACAATTGAACTGTTTAGATTAATTATGTGATAGTAATAAATGAATACATTTATATTTTTCAGGATGAGTTTCCCAATATTATACAAGATTAGGAAGATTAATTTTCTATTTACTTAGTCACTATTGCAATGAAAATCTCAAAACCCCCTTATCAAATGTCTCATGTGGATATTTTTGAATTCAAAAAGAAGTTACATCAGTTTCTTGATAAAGATTTCATTCTCCCTATCACTTCACCATGGGATGATCTTGTTTTGTTTGTTAACATGTAAGATAGTTCTATTAGTATTTTAATAGATTATAGAGATTGAAATGACATTACGGTTAATAATATTTATCCACTACTTCATATCGATGATTTATTAGATCAACTCCATAAAGATCCTAATTTTTCCAATATTGACTACAGGTCCTAGTACCATTAGATATAGTTGAAGGAGGATGAAATTCCAAAAAATAACATTTCATTCTTAATATGGGAATTATGAGTTTTTTTTATTCACTTTTACTTGAAAAAATCTCATATGTTATTTATCGGTCTTATGAATAAAAACTTATCATAATATGTGGATAAGTTTTTTTATTTTTATGGATGATATTTTGGATTTTTATAAATTTTATAATGACCATGAAAAAACTTTATGGACTATTTAGACAATTATAATAGAAAATAAGTTATATAGAAAATTTATCAATTTTTTTGGTTAAATAATATTTTCTTCCATGGTCACATTGTCAACAAGGATGGAATAATAGTTTTTCCCACCAAAACAAATGTTATGGAAGAATGTATAAGACCTAAAACTGTTATGGATATTCATAGATTTCAAGGATTAGTAGGCTATTACCAAAGGTTTGTTAAATAATTTTAATGTTTATCTGGTTTTCTAACTATGTCAGCATGAAAATGGGTTAAGATTATTTTGATATAATATTGTTATGTTTGTCTCTAGGAACAAAAAAGAAGATTGGTGAATGATCTAGTTTTAGATCTTATATCAAAAAATGTGCATTTTTCTATCTAAAGAGATGCTTCAATGATGGTACTTGGTTGTGTTATAATGTAGAATGATCATGTAATTGCTTATGCTTCAAGAAAATTGAAACCTCAGGAGTGAAATTATCCAACACATGAGTTGGAATAAGAAGTTGTGGTTTTCACTTGGAAAATCTAGAAGAATCATTTAAATGGTTACAAATTTGAAATATATACTGACCATAAATGTTTTGAAGTATATATTCACTTAGAGGGAATTTAACATAAGGAATGGAAGATGGAATGAGCATAGAAAGGATTTTGATTGCATGATCAATTACTAACCTTGATAAGAAAATAATGTTTTGGATTCCTTAATTCAAAACCCTAATAACACATTAACCAGGTAATGTTTGGAACATGTCCCCTTAATTAATGATTTGATTAACGTTGGATTGAATGTTGTTGGTATTGGAAATTCCCATATTTTTTTAGGTTTTAGTGAAAACATCTCTATCAAAAAAAATTAAGAAAGCGGCGAAGGAAGACCAGGAGTTATATAAAAAGGTAGAATTAGTTAAAAAGAGTAAGACTCCTCAATTTAACATTGATAAAGATTTTTTTTGGAGATATTCAAAGAAATTAGGTGTGCCATTTGATTATTATTTGACTATTGATTCATTATGTGAAGCTCATAGTTCAACATTTCTAGTTCATCCTGACAACACTAACATGTAGAGAGACCTTCAAGATTATTTAGGTGGGATGGAATTAAAAGAAGTATTTCTGATTTTACGATGAAATATTTGACTTGTAATTTTTTTAAAGCAGATAAACCACTACCAATGGGGATACATTATCTATTGAGAGTGAAGAAGTAGAAATGGAAAAATATATCCATGGATTTCATGGTGGGTCAATAAAACTATTTTCTATGTAACAATGTTGTTTATGTTATTGTTGATCGACTGACCAAATATTCAAATTTAACTCATCATTGAGGTACTATGTATTTAGACAAGATTTATCAAATGTAACTAAATGTGATAGTTAGGTAACATGGAGTTCCACTCTCCATTATTTATGACCATGATCCCAGGATCACTTCTAACTTTTGAAATGGTATTTAAAATTCATTTGGAACTGAATTAAATTAAATCCCATATTTTCATACTCAATATGATGGAAAGACCGAGTGAATAATTTAGACTAGGAATACATGTTATGTTATATTTTAATGGATTAACAACTATTTGGGGTTCAACACATTTTATTAGATGATTTTTCTTATAATAACAGTTTTTCTTCCAATATAAAGATTGAACATTTTGTGGTATTATAAGGAAAACATTTTCAAACTCCATCATTTTTGGATGAATTCAGGGAGAGGTAGTTATCAGAGCATAATTAGTAGATGAAGTGGCCAATAAATTGAAGATGGTACAGAAACATTTGAGGACATCTTAGAGTACGAAGAAAATTTATTTAGATTACTGGTGAAGGGATATTTCATTTGATGTAGGTGATCATGTATTTCTCAAAGTTTCTCCATGGAAAATTGTGAAGCATTTTGGTAAGAAGGGGAAACTAGGTCATCAGATCATTGGACCCTATTAAATACTAGTGAAAGTTGGATTAATTTCCTAGTAAGTGGCTTTTCCTCTGAGTTTATCCTAGGTACACAATGTCTTTCATGTTTTGATGTTAATTAAGTATGTACTTGGTTCATCTCATTTTTTGATCCTTGGGGTAGTTCTTCTAGAATAGAACCTTTTTTATGAGGGAAAACCTACTCATATTCTTGATTGTACATATCATATTTTTTTAAATAATATAATTCCTCGGGATATGGTTTTGTGGAGAAACTACATGGTTGAAGAAGAAAGATGGGAATTTGAAAATGGTATGAGGGAAAGTTATCCTCACATGTATATTATTTGACTGAATATTTCAAGGATGTAGTATCCAGAAGGAGGGACAATGTAACAACCTATGTACTTATAAAATATTTTTTTATTCTATAATTAAATAGTTATATTAATTGAAAATGTGTAATGAAATAAGTGGTATTTCTAGATATTAATTAATCTATACAAATAAAATTGTAACCCAACTGATGGAAGTATAAATAGAATTTATATATCTTAAAAGTGAAAATATGATATATTTATATCATAGAGTATTTAAATAAATGTTTTAAAAATGATAAATTAAGTATTTTTATTTTTGTGAAATAGAAATATTTATTTACTATTTTATATTGTTTAAAAGTATTTAAAAGAAATATATTTTTCATAATATATAGTCATAAAATAATTTTATTATTAGTATGATAATAAGATAATTTTATGAGACCTTAATTAATTTTTCAATGTGTTATAAAATTAGTTATATTTTTCAAATTCATATTTTTTGAATAAATCTTGATTTTAATTGAAAACTAAATTTATCCTCTTTAGAAAATTATTTTCATAAAATTCATTCCAATTTTTCGTTCTACATTTCAAGAAATGGTTATAGTTAATTATTGTGATTTTTTGAAAATAGTATTTTTTAAATGATTAGTGAAATACATAAAATTACGGTAGATAACATTAAAATTAAAATAGGCTATTTGTTGAGTCATTGCCAATGTAATAACTATAATATCGAAATCTATTTATTTTTAAACTATATTTAGTCTTGGGAATCAAAAACTATTCATAGTATTGATCCAATATAATAAACTAATATATAATATAATAAAAAAACACCACTCTCTTCCACTATAAAAATCACCCATCAACACCTCTTTTCTTCACATCTCAAAGACTTGTATCATATTTAATTTAAACCCAATTTTATTACCAAGAATATTCCAAACATCCATGAACTTTTGGTGTCACCTAAAGGCCAAAACCATGTGCCTTATGGAGGATCTCATGGAGACTAATATAAGGGGTAAAATCTACTATCATTTTCTTTTATTTTCATTTCAATTTATTTTCTTTTATATTTCTCTCATCACCTCCCCTCATCCAAGTGACATGATAACTCAAGAATCATACATAAAATGTGATGTTATTTTCTGAATATAATATTCATCTCAATACCACCCCACTTCACTTATTATTCTACAAAATGAAAACACCCACAGTGGCTTGTCGATTTTCCACCTTCATGGATGATAAGTTTTCATTTTCTTTTACCACCTTCCAGGCTAGTAATAAAACAATTATTACGGTTAAATCAAATTTTATTAAGCATTTTATAATTAATATAATGTTTTGAAACCATCATATGAATAGGATATTAAATAAAATGATATATGTTCATGATTGTCATAAAAATGCCCAAAATAAATTAAATCATCTTCAGTAACATTTAATCTAATGAATCATCTTTATTTCAGAAAAAATGTTATATGTTATTATTTGAAATTATGTAAACAAATTAATACCATATATTTCCACTTCTAGAGTTTCTATTTCATTCAATAGGGAAATCCATTATGAACCAACCAAGGAAACCATGAAACAAATACACCCGAAATAATGAAAATAACAAAATATTATTAATAATGGGTGGAAATATGTTATAATAATATCATACTCATTTTAGAAATAATTATATATGTTATCATTTGAAATTATGTAAAAAAATTAATACCATTTATTTCCACTTTGTGAGTTTTTTCTTCATTCTATAGGTAAATCCATAATGAACCACCCAAGGAAACCATGAAACAAATACACCTGAAACAATGAAAATAACAAAATATTATTAATAAATGGGGGGAAATATGTTATAATAATATCATATAAAAAATTATATATATGAATATAGTTCTTCAATATATTAATAACACTCTTAAAGACATTATACATGTGTTTTGAACATGTTTGAAGAAAGACGAATCTAAAGTAAGAGACTTTTCATTAAAATTCCCCTTTAATGTTTTTTATGAAATTAAAATAAATGTTTTTTACTTATATAACATAAAGGGATATTCTAATTTTCATAAAGACTAAATGAATTGATGTATCCTTATTAATATTAATATTTTATTATCACTGAAAAGGATTTCATTTGTACTTGTGCAGTAGTCTTTTAGAATAAATGATTTTCCTTATGAAATGTTTTTAGGATACAGGTGTTCGTGTTTTGTGATTATGTTCTTGTTATTCGGAATCGTTTATGATAATAGCTAGGATATATATATCTCTATAATTTGTTCGGTATGTTTATGTTTTAAGATGACCATAATGGTTATTTCAAGTGTAACTGTTATGGTTACACCATATGGTAGGTGTGTAGGTTACATAATATGGTAGATGTGAGGGTTATATTTTAAGATAGTTGTTAGAGTTACAAAACATATGGTATCCATAAGGGTTAAAATATTAAGTAAGTAATATCACACATTACCTTAATAGTTTATTTATGTTTTCTAAATTTTATTGAGATCTCTTATTTTCATAAAGTAAATATTTGACACTTTATGGATAAGAAATATGTCTTTCTGAAATTGTTTTCCTATGTTTATAAGTACTCATAGACTAATGACTCCTTTATATTTTATGTCCCATACTGATTATTTATTGTGTTAATCCCGTGTATTAAATTTTTTTTTCTTGGGTTTGATAGATTTTCAAGAGAAATTAAGAAGCCAAGATAAATTTTGTAAATAATTATAATGACAATAATTCATTTTTTATTAAAAACAATTGTATTACAGAAGAAATGGACATTGTTTTAGAAGTATAAACTTTGTATTAGTGTGGGTTTTTATGTATGAATTATTTACTAAATCTATAAAACTAAAAACCAAAAATATCTTTGGTAATATAAGAATGTGAATTATATTTTAATTAACTAGATTGTGTAATGTTTAAGGTCATGTCCTTATAAACATCCAAAAAAAATTAATTTCTTCAAATATAGGGAATTTACGTGGGCTATCAATAAGCCATGTAAAAAATCTTTATATTGTTTTATATTTCATTTCTAGGTATTTTAGGTGACTATATAGAGTATTTATCTTACGTTTGGTGGTGTGTTTTGGCTTCATCATCTTTTGAGGTGGGATAATTCTCAATCACCCTATATTGTGAAAAAATTTATTGAGCTGGGATGTTAGATTTTAATTAAATTATTTAATTGATATAAAACTATTTAATTAGGTTTATTGAAGGAATGTTCCAAAAAATTGGTATATGTGATTTTTGGAAGAAGATGGAAGGAGAGATTTATTATGTGTATGAGTGAATCTTGGATAATTAAGGAATTTAGAAATTGTTATTTGATATGGAGTTATCCATTGAATAGATTCATGGAATCAGGTTCTTATTAAATATACATGTAATAGAGTGTGTTTATTAGAAATCTTTATTTTGATTATGAATTGGGTTAAATGGTTACTTATTTTTAGTCTATGTATATAATTTCAAGATTTTTATTTTTTTTAGTGTGTTGAGTTACATGGTTGATGTTATTTGGATAGTGAACTGAGTTTCATTGGTGTTATAAAGAATTTTTTTCATTGTGATTTTGGGTAACATGGTTGTTAGGATTTATACTTGATTAATATTTTTGATTTATATTGGGTAAAAACATGGACATGATCTTGGAAAACTCCCAAATAGGTGTGGTAACCTTGTTAGTAATGATTATGTAATGTGGAGGTAAGCCACCAATTATATGTGACGAACTTTGTAGTAATTACACGTTATGATTTGTGATATTAAATCAACTTAAAATTTGGTAATATCCATTCTATATTTTTTCTCACAGTATAAGAATCCACTTGGGTTTTTTTATTAGTAAATGAGTGCATGGTGTTGGGGTTTTTCTATTGAATTTTGTGCCTCTTTGATGCTTGTGGTTTATGGAATTTTATTAGCATTAATAATTATTTTTAAATTTTAATATGTTCTTATAAACTATCAAGGCTAGTTTTATTTTTTATAAAATTAATATTCAGTATTTTTCGATTTCACAAAAATGCTGTGAAAAGGGATTTTTTTGGAAATCCTATTGTTTTTTATAATAATCCCCCTATATGGGAATTTTTGTGCCTATACAAATATTGTTGGTTGACTTATAGGATTCATATGCAGTGATTCATTCGATTGGTTAATGTAGCAGAAGTTATTTAGTAGAGACTAGTCCGGGATAGGTCAACAAGTATAAGGACCCGACCTTAAAAATTACATAATCTTGAATTAAACGAATAATTCACATTGAGGATCTTTTCAGGTTTAGAGTTTTCGAGAATTAGGACATAACTATTACATCTAAAAAGATTAAAAAGTAGACACTTCTACAAAGTTTACATTTTTTCATAAAATAAAAACTCTTGATAAAATGAGTCATGTCTAGTTCCATGTTTTAGATAGAATGACTTTTACATGATCCCATAATTGACCCTATTCATCTTTAAGTCCTCTGAAAACTTTTCAAAACCTGGGATGAGCATAAAAAGCTCAGTAAGGGTTATAAAACATAGAATGAAAACATTTGTTCATAAATACATACAAAAATTGAACTATTTTACTTACCTCACGAAATCATTAGATTTATGAAATACATATAGAAATCATATATCATAAAGGTAACTTGTGGCACCCATAACATACTTACTTTGTATCTATCACAACTACATAGGGAGTTACTTTGGAATACACATCACAGTATATTCCCTAAATCTCTTAGGATAAACATACATGTTTACCTTCATCACGTTACCCAATGCATTGGAGAGCTATCTCAGGCTCACCGGCCCTAGGTTTATTAGGGAACCACCCATATACATAAATAATTCCCAAGAAGCATAATATTATCATAACACATAACATAACCATAAAGGAAAGATAACATTTCCACATTAAACTAAAAAAATATCATTTCATGATATTGAAATAATAAATCCATTCTCAAAATCATTTCCAATACCAAAATATGTAAAAATAGTATATGGTATTTTTTTCATTTTAAATACATTACAACTTGTTATGGAAGCCAAAGATCAAAAAATACTCACGGTGGCAGAAATGTCATTTTCACCGCTTACGTTAAAAAAACATTCCTTTTTGTTGTTCAGTAAAATGATTCCTATTAAAATATTCCATTGGAATGAAATTAAATGTAAAAGTTGGTATACATCATATAAAAGAAAATCGTGTATAAAAACAAAATATTCCTCAATTAAAGGAGATCGAGTTGAAGTCCCTTACCTCATGTCTGATTTGACCAGTTCATTCTTTAATATCTAGAATAATAAACTAACGTTAATTTATACCTCCTTAGGAACCATTTTCAAGTTTATTATTCATTTTATTCCACTTATTACAATTTTATAAACATTATGTCATCATTCAAGTTAATAATGTTTGTTTTCTTGATATTTGGTACATGAGTCAAAAATGAACACCTTATATTTATAAGATTTCCATGTGGTCAATAGTCCATTATATATAGAATGATATTCATGATTTAGATATCATATATATCATATATATCCAGTATATAAATGTTTTTATAATAGTACATAGCATTTTTAGGTAAGAAATGAAATGCACCATTCATGGAGACTATAAGTCGTATGTACGCATGAACACTAATTTCAATTCTATTTCTTATTTTAATGGAATTAAAACATAATGATACATAGTTATTTTATAATTCTTGTATAATTTCATATATAATATCAGATATAATATCATTAACTCCATCCTTTATACATCCCACATATGACATTAACGAGTCATATCACTTTGAGGGGCGGTAGTTTGCACTTCCTGTAATAAGATTATCGTGTTTACCAATAATGGAAACCATAAAGGCATGCTATGTATGGAAATTATAGAAGAATAAGGAAAACATAAAAATAATATATATCATATATAAATACATTTTCATCAAAATGGCCACCATGAGAGATGGTAGGAGATAATCAAACAATCATTATTATGTAATGCATTAGTTTTCTATCCACAAAACCATTATGTTCTACATGTATTAGATGGCGGTGTGTGTATGTTTACTTAGAATCATTCTCATAAAAACCTCCTAGTATTTTGAGGATACTGGTGTTGTTAAAAATTAAAGGAATAAAATGATTTTAGGGGTTTGAGAAATAAATAAAAGAAAACATTTTAAGAGAAATCATTACCTTTAATTTTGGTAACTCCCTTTGATTTCAATCAAATGACTTCTGGAAGTGCCTTATGCCCATGTAAAGGCATCTAGGAGGAGGAGATGAATGCATGGAGATTAATTGGGTAGAGTTTTGATGAGAAAAAAGGATTTAGAGGTGTGTGGAATTGGTTAGAAGTGGTGTCCTTTTATAAGGTAGAGGAGGGGCACTTTAGGAATGTGTGAAAAAATTATTTTATTGTAATCATATATTCGTTTTCAAAATTTACAAAAATAATTAAAGTTGAAGATAAGAAGACTGATATTTGAAATAAAATCATCCAATCCAAATTGGACATGTTTTGGATAATATTTTAATAATTATAATCTTATTTATTTAAATCATTTATTAATGAGGTAAATACTGCATCATTATTGTGTTATAAATAATTAATTTATTTGATGTCTAAAAATTATAATAAAAATAACATGATGTAGGAAATACTTTTAGTCTTCCAATGAAAATTTATAGTAAAAAATATTACTTATAAAATACCATATAAAAAATAATTTACTAAATGATATTTGTTTTTGTCGATTTTTCCTTTACATTTAATTAATTAATCTAAAGGGTCATTTTCTTTCATAAGTGGCTCCAGAGGGTCCCAAAATAGTCCCAAAGATGTCCAGAGTCGTTCATTACAAATGAAATAAATTTAGGACATGTGTTAAGGTAATTTTGAATTATTATAATATTATTTTTACCTTGAATTAACCTATTTACCTTTAATAGTGGTAAATAAAAGTCAAAATATACTATGCACCACAAATTATTTAAATATAATTAAACAAAATTTTACCTCTTGATAACAACCATGTTTTTGTATTTTCGAATTTCAATTCACATAATCAGTAAAATTTCATTTAAATGAAAAAGTCAGTTTTTTTAAATACTACTAAGTGATTTCACTATTCATCAAAAATTTATGTTTTTCAGAAAAATACCAAAAATTTTGTCTAAGCATTATTTGATATTAAGAATTAAAAAATGATGTCTATTTTTCCAAATTCAACACATATAAGTGGAATTAATAAATTTAATAATTAATTCCAGAAGTTAAAACTAATAGCGTGTTTTTAAGAAACAATAATTATCCAAAGATTGACCCTTGTTTATGTCCAATTTCAAAGTGAAATTAATTCCAATGACCAATATTGGATTAAATGGTAAAAATATATTCTAATTACACATTAAACACAATTAAAATTATAATATATCCATATAAATAAATTATATTAAAATGAACTTTTGAATTAAAATACAATATTTTCACTCTTCATTAAAAAAATGAACTTTATCGAAAAAATCCAAAGAATTTACACAATTTAAATTTTGATTCCCCCATTATAAATAATGATTTTATTTGGTCAATTAGAATGTATTAAAGTGACCAAAACTATTTTTAATGAGGCTTTTCCATTAAAAGGTTGTAAATCGACCTTTTAATGTAAAATTTGCTTAAAATTAGATTCATTCACATTTTAAGCCTCTAAAATTTTATTGGAAAAATGTAAATATATTTAACAAACATGTATAATCATATTGTAGTTAGTTTTGTTCATTACCTCCAATACAATGGATACGATTTTACTACCATTTAAAATAATAATATTATATTATTAGAGTTCAACATAAGATTCCAACGAAACCCGTTGTTGCGTCTCGGGTATGCTATCGAACATAGCAACCCCTATAAAGTAAAATTAATATTTAATTCACAAATATTAATAAATATGAAATATATCTTATTCTTCATTTAATTGGGATGCTACATCCTTCCCCCCATCTGGAAATTGTGTCCTCTCAATTTTATTCACTTATCAAATAAATGGGAGTATTTATCCCTCATACCATTTTCAAATTCCCATGTTGAATCTTCAACCACATGGTTTTTACCCAAAACCATTACCTGGTGAATTACCTTTTTCTGCAACACTTTCTCTCTACGGTCAGGAATTTGAACTGGTTGTTCTTTATAAGAGATATTCTCTTCCAACTGAACTACTTTTGGGCTCAAAACATGAGATGGATCTGGCATATACTTTCTCAACATCGAAACATGAAAAACATTGTGTAACTGGGATAAAATTGGAGGTAAAGCCACTCTGTATGCAACAGATCCAACTTTCTCTAGAATTTCATGAGGTCCGATGGACCTCGGACTTGACTTTCCCTTCTTACCAAAACACATCACTCTTTTCCATGGAGAAACTTTGAGAAAGACATGATCACCTACCTCAAAAGAATGATCCTTCCTCCGGTTATCTACATAACTTTTATGTCTCCTCTAGGCTGTTCTCATGTTCTTTTGAATCAACTGAAATTTCTCTGTTATCTCTTCTACAATTTCTGGTCCCATCAGCTTCCTTTCAACTACTTCATCCCATAAAGATGGATTTCGACAATGCTTTTCATAAAATTCCTCAAATGGAGGCATCTGTATACTATAATGAAAACTTTTATTATATGAAGATTCAACCAAAGAAAGATGTTGGTCTAATCATCCTTGATAATCCAGTGAACAAGCACGTAGCATATCCTCAAAAGTCTGAATTTTTTGTTCTGACTGCCCATCTGATTAAGGATGAAAAGCTGTACTAAAATTTAATTCATTCCCCAATGACTTTTGAAGGCCTTTCCAAAATATAGAAGTAAACCTTGGTTCATTATCAGATATGATGGGGAGGGGAACTCCATGCAACCTGACTATCTTTTTAATATTCAATCAAGAAATTTTTTCTAGAGACAATGTATCCCGAATAGTAAGGAAATGAGAAGATTTAGTCAATCGATCAACTATAACCCAGATTGCATTATTACCTCGAGATTGTTTTCATAATCCCACAACAAAGTTCGTTGTTATATTTTTCAAATTTGCACTCTGTCACCGGTAAAGGCTAAAGCACCCCTTTTGGTAACTACCACTCTGCTTTATCCTACTTACAAGTCAAACACTTCACAGTAAAATCAGCAATATTTCTTTTCATTCCATCCCACCAGTAATACTCCCAACGATCTTCGTACATCTTAGTACTACTAGGATGAACTGAAAATGGGGAACTATGAGCTTCACATAACAACTCATTCTTCAAATGTGAATCACAAGGAAGACATAATCTCTTTCCAAATCTCAAAACACAATCATTGTCAATGTTAAAATTAGGAAACTTACCCTTCTGAACCAACACTACCTTTTTCTGCAACTCACTGTCTTCATTCTGCGGTTTCGTTATTCTGCCTGATAAGGATGATTTCACTGAAGCGTGAAATGAAATAGAATAATTTCCTGCATCAACAACTTTTATTCCAAAGTTTATCAAATCAAAAACCAAAGGATATTGTTCTAAACGTAACATGGTTAATGAAGGATTACTTTTTCAACTCAAATCATCATTCAAATTATTTTCTTTTCATGGATTGTAATAGATCGTGCAATCATAATCCTTGATTAATTCTAGCCATCTCCTCTGTCTCATGTTCACTTTTTTTTGAGTGAATATATCCATTAAACTTTTGTGGTTAGTATATATTTCACATTTTACTCCATGCAAATGATGCCTCCAAATTTTTAAAGCAAAAACAATAGCAGCTAATCCCAAATCATGTGTAGTGTAATTTAACTCATGAGGTTTCAACTGACATGAAACATAAGAAATTACCTGATCATTCTGCATAAGGACACATCCAAGTCCTTTCAACGAATAATCACTGTAGATAACAATCTCCCCATTTTGGGATGACAATTCCAAAACAAGAGCATTCACCAATCTCATTTTCGATTCCTGAAAAGAATCATCACATTCTTTTTTCCAGATGAACTTAACAACTTTTTGAGTTAACCTAGTTGTTGGACTAGATAACCATTAATATTTTCAACAAACCTCCGGTAATAACCTATAAAACCAAGAAAACTAGGAATCTCTATTATATTTGTGGGTTTTGGCCATTCTTAAACAACTTTCGTTTTATCATGATGAAAAATTATGCCATTTTGTGAAATAATGTGACCAAGGAAATAAATTTGTTGTAACCAAAACACTCACTTTATAAATTTCCCAAAAGTTTCTTTTCTTTTAAGGTTTACAAGACAACCCTTAAATGGATTTCATGTTCTTCCTTACTTTTGGAATAACCCAAAATATCATCAATGAACTCAACCACAAACATATCCAAGAACTCACGGAAAATTCTATTAATAAGATCCATGAATATAGCAGGTGCATTGGTTAAACCAAAATGCATAACTACAAATTCATAATGGCCATATCTAGTATGAAACGCGGTCTTCAGAATGTCTACACCCTTTACTTTCAATTGATGGTACCCCGACCTCATGTCAATCTTCAAAAAATACAGAGCTCCCTAGAGCTGATCAAAAAAATCATCGATATGAGGAAAAGGATACTTATTATTAACAGGGATGTTATTCAATGATCTATAATCAATACAAAGTCTCATTGAACCATCTTTATTTTTAAAAAACAATACAGGAGATCCCCATGGTGATGTGTTAGGTCAAATGAAACCATTATCAAATAACTCATACAATTGCATCTTTAACTCTAAAAGTTCAATTTGATCCATTCGATATGGGCGTTTTGAAATTGGATTAGCGTCAGGAACTAAGTCAATAGTAAATTCAACTCCTCGAACAGGTATAATATTAGACAAATAATCAGGAAAAACATCAAGGTACTCATTTACCACTGGCACATCATTAATCTGAATAGTTCCTTTATTTTCAATAATATGTGCAAGGTAAAATTCATTTCCATCTTTTACTAGTTTCTCATCTTCCTGATATGTTATCAAAAGAAAGGGTTCATTCCTGTACCCAAACTGAAAATCATTTTGAAAATAAACCTCTTTAGATCTGCAGTCTATCTTAGCATGATAAACAAAAAACCAATCCATACCCAATATAACATCAAACTCTACTATAGGGAAAAAAAGGTTTTTAGGTTGATTCATTCTTCACACAAGGACATGAATGTTCTTATGTTTTCTTTTTCTCTCAAAATTTCCTCCAGGTGATTTTACTATAATTTATGTATTCATATCTTGAGATGGAATTCATAATTTATTTGAAAACTTCTCAGAAATGAATGAGTATTTAGACCCTGAATCGAACAACACATTGGCATAATCTGAACAAAAAAACAGTGTACCTGATACTACTTCATTTGATGCCCCCACATCTGCTGAAGTAGTTGCGAAGGATTTCACCACTGCTTTCTGCTTGTATTCTGGCTTCTTTCCTTCAGTTGAGTTCTTTGTGGGATACTCATTTGCATAATGACCCATTTAATTTCACATAAAACATTTTAATAATTGTAAAATAGATTTTTTCATACCATTACCCTGTTCTTCTTCAGTGAAATTACGAGCCTTATGTCCCATTTTACCACATCGGAATAACTTAATAGAATTCAAATGACATTCCACTACAAGATTTTAACACAATTTTAACAAAATATACACTTACGTTTCTTCCCATTAGACTTTTTTGAAGAGTTCTTCCCTTTCGCATGACACCTGGACCTCTTATTTTGTTGTTTGTCAAAGAATACATGATCATACGCAAACTCCATTTCCACCTTCTCTAAACAACGAACAAGTTTTTCAGAACTTTTGAACTCATGAGAAGATAAACCCCTTAGAAACATTGGCATTAATCCTGAGTAAAAATGGTTGATTTTACTATCAAGATATCATATGAATTTTAGAGCATACCTTGCCAGTCGAGTTAATTTTTCTTCATAAGTAGCCACTAAGTCATCCTCCTACCTCAATTCCCAGAATTGTTTTTCCTTCCTCAGGCAAACAACCTTAGGAAAATATTTCCCAAGAAACTTACCTTTGAATTCATCCCAATCAATAGCATCAATCTCCTCACTATCCTTGATATTTTTCATCAACGACCACCACTGATTAGCTTCACCTTCAAAACAGTAAAAAACAAGAATAACCTTAGGATGTTCTGAATAACCCATGACATCGAAAATATTTTCCAGTTCTTTAATCCACCCTTATGCTTGCACTGGATCAGATGATCCTCTGAATGATAGGGGATGTTGCCTCATGAAATTCTCTACTATTGACATGTTCCTCTATGGAAGATCTGGCTGATCTTGTACATGGATACCACCACCATTTATATCCTGAGTCAACTATTACATCACTGACAAACTGTTCAGTTACGATTCCAACCATCTCAGGTTGCTGATTTGTAAGGTTGTCTTCCTCCTGATTTCGACCCAAATAAGATTCCATGTTTCCTCTGTGGAAAACCATTCTCAACACAGAAATATATTTGTTGAAGAAACATGGTAATCTTTAAATGCTATAATATTTCAATATTAACATTAATTACTATATGGATATTAAATTAACAATACCCTAACACCTAAAGTTATCTAAACCGACCTCTGATACCAACTATAAGGACCTGAACTTAAACATTACATAATCTTTAATTAAATGAATAATTCACATTGAAGATATTTTCCGGTTTAGAGTTTTAGAGAATTTGGACATAACTATTACATCTCAAAAGACTACAAAGTAGACACTTCTACTCAGTTTCCATTTTTTTAAAAAAATAAAAACTCTTGTAAAAAAGAGTCATGTCTAGTTCTAGGTTTTAAATAGCATGACTTTTCCTTGATCTCATCCTTGACCCTATTCATATTTAAGTCATGTGAAAACATTTCAAAACATGGGATGAGCATAAAAAAGTTGAGTAATGGTTATAAAAAAAAGAATGAACACATTTGTCAATAAATCCATACAAAACATGAACTCTTTTACTTACCCCGTGGAATCATAACATTTCTGAAAGACATATAGAAATCATATATCATAAAGTTAACTTGTGGCATCCATAACATAGTTACTTTGTAGCTATTTAAACTACATAGGTAGTTACTTTTGAATACCCATCACAGTATATTCCCTAAATCTCTTAGGATAAACATCCATGTTTACCTCTGTCATGTTACCCAATGCATTGGAGAGCTATCTCGGGCTCACCTGCCCTAGGTTTATCACGGAACCACCCGTATACATAAATAATTCCCAATAACCATAACATGATCATAACACATAACATAAGCATAAATGAAAGATAACATATCTACATTGAAATAAAAAATTATCATTTCAAGGTATTGAAATAATACATATATTATAAAAACTAATTTTCAATACCAAAATACGTAAAAAGAGTAAATGGAATTTATTTTTTTCCTTTTAAAAACATTACGGCTTGTTAAGGAAGCCAAAGATCAAATAATACTCGCGGTGGCAGAAAGGTCTTTGTCGCCACATAAGTTAAAAAACATTCCTTTTTGTCGTTTAGTAGAACGACTTGTATAAAAATATTCACTTTTAATGAAAAGAAAATTCAAAGGTGTCTATATATCTTATAAAAGAAAATTGTGTATTAAAAAAAATATTCCTCAATGAAAGGAGATCGAGATGAAGTCCATTACCTCGTGCCCGACTTGACCCATTCATTCTTTAATATCCTGAATAATAAACTAAAGTTAATTTCTAACTACTTGAGATACTTTTTAAAGTTTATTATTTGTTTTATATCACTTATCACAATGTTATAAACATTATGTGATTATTCATGTAAATAATGTTCGTTTAGTCGATATTTGGTACTTGAGTCAAAAATAAACAACTTATATTTACAAGTTGTCCATGTGGTCAATAGTTCATTATATCCAGAATGATATTCATGATTTATATATCATATATATCATATATATCCATTATATACATGTATTTATAATAGTACATAACATTTGGAGGTAATAAATGAAATGCACCGTTCATGGAGACAGTAAGTCGTACGTACGCATGAACGCTACTTCCATTTCTATTTATTTTTTTAATGGAATTAAAACATAATTATACAAAGGTATATTATAATTCCAGTATAATTTAATATATAGTATCATATATAATATCATTAACTCCATCCATTATACGTCCCACATATGGCATTAATGAGTCATATCACTTTGAGGAGGCGGTAGTCCGCACTTCCTCTAATGAGATTATCTCTTTTACCCATAATGGAAACCATAAAGGCATGCTATAAATTTTAAATTACAAAATCATAAAGAAAAAATAAACATAATATATATCATATATAAATATAGTTCCATCATAATGGCCACCATGAGATGCGGTAGGAGATAATTGAACAATCATCATTTCGTGAGGCATTAGTTTTCCATCCAAAGAAACATTTTGTTCATCATCCATTAGATGGAGGAGTGTGTAATTGTAGTTCAAATAATTCTCATAAAAACCTCCTAGTATATTGAGGATACTGGTTTTGTTACAAAAGAGAGGAATAAAAACAGTTTATGGGTTGGAGAATTAAAATAAAAGAAAACAATTTAAGAGAAATAGTTACCTTTAATTTGTGTAACTCCCTTTGGATTGAAACAAAGGACTTATTGAAGTGCCTTATAACAAAATAAATGCTTATAGGGAGAGTCGAGGGATGTAGGGATCTTAATTGGGTATATTTTGGATGATCCCAAAGGATTGAGTGGTGTGTGGAATTGGTTAGAAGTGGTCTCCTTTTGTAAGGGAAAGGAGGGGCTCTTTAGGAAAGTGTGAAAACATTATTTTATTATAAACATATATTCTATTTCAAAAAGTCCAAAAATATTTAATGTAGAATATAAGACGACTCATATTCGAAATAAAATTATCCGATCAGAATTGGACATGTATTGGATAATATTTTAATCATTATAATCTTATTTATTTAAATCATTTATTAATGAGGTAAATACTACATCATTATTGTGTCCTAAATAACATAATTTATTTGATGTATAAAAATTATAAAACAAATACAATGAATTGGGAAATATTCTTATCTTTCCAATTAATATTTATAGTCAAAATGATTACTTATATAAAACTATATAAAAATTAATTTACTAAAAGATTTTTGTTTTTGTCAATTTTTCCTTTACATTAAATTAATTAATCTAAAGTGTCATTTTCTTTCGTATGTGGCTCCATGGGGTCCCAAAATAAACACAAAGATGAAAATGGTCGGAAATTACTCATCCAATAAGTTTAGGACATGTTTTAATGTAATTTTGAATAAATATTATATTATTTTACCTTGAATTACCCTATTTACCTTTAACCGCGGTAAAAGTCAAAAGTTACTTTTCACCAAAAATTATTTTCATCTTATTGAACCAAGTTTTACCTATTGATAACAACCATTTATGTTGTATTTTTGAAATTAAATTCACCGAAGAGGTAAAATTTCATTTTAATGAAAAAGTCAGTTTTTTTTAACTACAACTAAGTGATTTCACTATTCATCAAAAATTGAAGTTTTTCAGAAAATTACCAAGAATTCAGCCTAAGATTTATTTGCTATTCCAAATTCAAAAATGATGTCTATTTTTCCAATTTCAAAACATAGAAGTGGAATTAATTAATTTAAAAATTAATTCCCATTGTTAAAACAAATAGCCTGTTTTTAAGAAACAATAACTATCAAAAGATTGACACTTTTTTATGTCCGATTTCAATGTAGAATTAATTCCAATTACCAACATTGGATTAAACAGTAAAAATATATTCAAATTACACTTTAAAATCAATTAAAATGGTAATATATCCATATAAATAAATTATAATAAATGGAAATTTTGAGTTAAAATACTATATTTTAACTATTCATTAAAAAATGAACTTTATCAGAAAAATCCCAAAAAAATTAGGCAATGTAAATTTTGATGTCCCCATTTTATTAAAGGATTTTATTTTGTCAATTAAAATGTATTAAAGTTACCAAAACTATATTTAAATAGGGGTCACAATTAAAAGGTGGCAAATCGACCTTGTAATGTAAACTATGATTAAAATTAGATTCATTCACATTTTAAGCCTCTAACATTTTATTGGATAAATGTAAATACATTAAACAAACATGTATAAAAATATTGTAGTTATTTTTGTTCACTCCCTCCAAAAAAACAGCTAGGAGATAACTATCATTTAAAATAATAATATTATGATATTAGTATGCAATGTAAGATTCCAAAGAAACACATTGTTGCGTATCGGGTACGCTATCAAACATAACAACCCATTTAAAGTAAAATTAATATTTAATTCACTAATATTAATAAATATGAAATATGTATTATTGTTCATTTACTTGGGATGTTTCATCCTTCCACACTTTTGGAAATTGCATCCTCCCAATTTTATTCACTTATCAAAAAAATTGGGGTATTTATCCCTCATAGCATTTTCAGATTCCCACGTTGCCTCTTCAACCATATGTGTTTTCCACAAATCCTTTACCTGGTAAATATCCTTATTCTATAGTAGTTGCTCTCTATAGTAAGGAATTTGAACCGGTTGTTCTTCATAAGAGATATTCTCCTCCAACTGAACAACCTTTGGGCTCAAAACATGAGATTGATCTTGCATATACTTTCTAAACATCGAAACATTAAAAACATAGTTTACCTGACATAAAATTGGAGGTAAAGAAACTATGTACGCAAATGATCCAACTTTCTCTAGAATTTCATAAGGTCCAATGAACCTCGGACTCAACTTTCCCTTCTTACCAAAATGCATCACACTTTTCCATGAAGAAACTTTGAGAAAGACATGACCACCTACCTCAAAAGAAATATCCTTCCTCCGGTTATCTGCATAACTTTTCTGTCTGCTCTGAGCTGTTCTCATGTGCTTCTGAATAAACTGAACTTTCTCCGCCATCCCTTCTACCAATTATGGTCTCATCAGCTTCCTTTAACCTACTTCATCCCAAAAAGCTGGGGTTCGAAAACGCTTTCGATATAATGCCTCAAATAGAGGCATCTGTATACTAGAATGAAAACTGTTATTATATGAAAATTGAACCAAAGAAAGATGTTGGTCCCAACTTCCCTGATAATCCAGTGAAAAAGCATGTAGCATATCCTCCAAGGTCCAAATTGTTCATTCTGACTGCCCATCTGATTGAGGATGAAAAGCTGTACTAAAATTTAATTCAGTACTCAATGACTTCTAAAGGCAATTCCAAAAGTTACAAGTAAACCTAGGATCATGATCATATACAATGGAGAGGGGAACTCCATGAAACCTGACTATCTCTTTAACATACAATAGAGAATGTTTATCTAGAGACAATGTATCCCAAATGGGAAGGAAATTAGATGATTTAGTCATTCGATCAACAATAAACCAGATTTGATTATTACCTCGATATGTCATTGGTAATCCCACAAAAAAGTCCATTGATATATTTTCCCATTTCCACACTGGCACCGGTAAAGGCTGAAGCATCCATTTTGGTAACTACCTCTCTTTTTTAACCTACTGACAAGTCAAACAATTCACTATAAAATCAGGAATATCTCTTTCCATTCCATCCCACCTGTAATACTCCTGAAGATCTCTGTACATCTTAGTACTACCAGGATGAACTGAAACCGAGGAACTATGAGCTTCACATAAAAACTCATTCTTCAACTGTGAATCACAAGGCACGTATAATATTTTTCCAAATCTCAATACACAATCATTATCAACTTTAAAATCAGGGAACATACCCTTCTGAAGCAGCACTACATTTTTCTGCAACTCACTATCTTCTTTCTGTGCTTGCTTTATTCTGTTTGATAGAGATGATTTCACTAATGCGTGAAACGAAACAGAAGAATTTCCTATAAAAAAACTTATAGTCCAAATTTTATCAAATCAAAAACCAAAGGATCTAGTTCTAAATGTTACATGGTTAATGAATCATTACATTTTTGACTCAAAGAATCATACACTTTATTTGCTCTTCCCAGATAGTAATGTATCATTAAATCATAATCCTTGATTAATTCTAGCCATCCCCTCTGTCTCATGTTCAATTCTTTTTGAGTGAATATATACTTTAAACATTTTTGGTCGGTATATATTTCACATTTTACACCATAAAAATGATACCTTGAAATTTTTAAAGAAAAAAAACAACAGAACCTTATTCCATATCATGTGTAGTGTAATTTAACTCACGAGGTTTTAGTTGAAGTGAAGCATAAGCAATTACCTGATCATTCTGTATAAGGACACATACATGTCCTTTCAATGAAGCATCAATGTAGATAACAAACTCACCATTTTTGGATGGCAGTGCCAAAACAAGAGTATTAACCAATCTCTTTTTCAATTCTCGAAAACAATCATCAAATTATTTTGTCCAGATGAACTTAACACATTTTTGAGTTAACTTATTCATTGGACTAGATAATAGTGAAAACTTTTCAACAAAACTCCCGTAATAACCTGCCAAACCAAGAAAAATACGAATCTCAGATATATTTGTGGGTCTTGGCCATTCTTCAACAACTATTGTTTTAGTAGGATCAACAACTATGTCATTTTTTGAAACAATGTGTCCATGGAAAGAAATTTGTTGTAACTAAAACTCACACTTGATGAATTTCCAAAACAGTTTCTTATCTTTTATGGTTTGCAAGAAAACCCTTAAATGAATTTCATGTTCCTCCTTAGTTTTGGAATGAACCAAAATTAGATCAATGAACACAACCAGAAACGTATCTAAGAACTCACGGAAAATTCTATTCATAAGATCCATGAATACAGCAGGTGCATTGGTCAATCCAAAAGTCAGAACTACAAATTCATAATGGACATATCTAGTACACAATGTGGTCTTCGGAATGTCTACTTCCTTTACTTTCAACTGATGGTACCCCGACCTCAAGTGAATCTTTGAAAAATACTAAGCTCCCGAGAGATGATCAAACAAATCATCAATATGAGGAAAAGGATACTTATTTTTAACAGTGACGTTATTCAATACTCTATAATCAATGCAAAGTCCAATTGATCCATCTTTCTTTTTAAAAAAAATACAAGAGCACCTCATGTTGATGTGCTAGGTCGAATGAAACCTTTATCTAATAACTCCAGTAATTGATTCTTTAACTCTAAAAGTTCAATTTGATCCATTCGATAATGGGGTTTTGAAATTGGTTTAGCATTAGGAACTAATTCAACAGTAAATTCAGCTTCCAAATCAGGTATAATACCAGGAAACTCAACATGAAAAACATCAAGGTACTCATTTACCACTGGAACATCATTAATCTGAACAGTTCCTTTATTTTCAACAATATGTGCAAGGTAAAATTAATTTCCATCTTTTACTAGTTTCTCATCTTCCTAATATGTTATCAAAATAAAGGGTTAATTATTGTACACAAACTGAAAATCATTCTGAAAATAATCCTCTTTAGCTCTGCAGTTAATCTTAGCACAATACATATAATGCCAATCCATACCCAAAATAACATCAAACTCTTCTAGAGGCAAAACAATAAGGTCTGCAGGTAGATTCTTTCTGCACCCAAGGACAGGAAAGCTCTTAAGTCTTCTTTTTTTTCAAAATTTCCTCCATGTGTTTTTACCGTAATTTTTATATTCATATATTAAGACAGAATTCCTAATTTAATATAAAACATGTCAGAAATGAAATAGTGTGTAGACCCTAAATCAAGCAACACATTGGCATAATCTGAACCAACAAACTGTGTACCTGATACTACATCATTTGATGGCCCAAAATCCACTGAAGTAGTTGCAAAGGATTTTACCACCCCTTTCTACTTGTAGTCTAGCTGATTTCCATCAGTTGAGTTATTTGTTGAACACTCATTTTCATTATGACCAATTCAATTTCTCTTAAAA
Source organism: Viscum album (assembly GCA_963277665.1). Taxonomy (NCBI): domain Eukaryota; kingdom Viridiplantae; phylum Streptophyta; class Magnoliopsida; order Santalales; family Viscaceae; genus Viscum; species Viscum album. Next base: position 1,056,826,459 of record OY728120.1, on the reverse strand, counting down.
CTTTTTACTGACTATAAATTAGATTTTTTATTACCGTTACCCTAATATCTTTCAGTGAAATTACGAGCCTTATGTCCCATTTTACCACATCAGTAGCACTTACCAGAATTCAAAAGACATTCCCCAGCATGCTTTTTACCACAATTTTCACAAACTGTAAACTTCAGTTACTTACCATCAGACTTTTTTGAAGAGTTCTTCCCTTTCACCTTCCACCTCGAACTCTTATTCTGTTGTTTTTCAAAGAATTCCTGATCATCAGAAAACTCCATTTCCACCTTCTCTACAAAAAAACCTTGTTTTTCAGAACTTTTTAACACACGAGAAGAAAAATCCCTTCAATAATTTGGCTTTAATCCAGATTAAAAATGGTAGACTTTACTATCAAGATCTCATATGAAATTTGGAGCAAACCTTGCCATTTGAGTGAATTTTTCTTCATAAGCAGCCACTGAGTTATCCTCCAACCTCAATTCCATGAATGGTTTTCCCATCTTAAGATGAACCACCTTAGGAAAATATTTCTCAAGAAACATACATTTGAATTCATCCCAATCAAGAGCATCAATCTCCTGACTATCCCTGATATTTTCCACCATCAACCACCACTGATCAGCTTCACCTTCAAAATGGTAAACAGAAAGACTAACCATTTGATGTTCTAGACAACCCATGACATAGAAAATCTTTTCCAGTTATTTAGTCCACCCTTCTGCTAGCACCAGATCATATGATCCTACAAATGATGGGGGATGTTGCCTCATGAAATTCTCCACTACTGACATGTTCCTCTATGGTTGATCTGGTTGATCGTGTACATGGATACCACCACCATTTATAGCCTATGTCAACAATTCCATCACTGCAACAAACTGTCCAGTTCCGATTTCGACCATATCAGGTTGTTGATTTGGAAGGTTGTCTTCCTCCATATGTAATCCCAACAAAGCATCCATGTTTCCTCTGTGGAAAACCATTCTGAACACACAAATATCTTAGGTGAAGAAACATGGTAATCTATAAATGCTATAAAATTTCAATATTAACATAAATTACATTATGGATATTAAATTAAAAATACCACAACTCCTAATGTTATCTAAACCGACCTCTAATACCAACTATAAGGAACCAGCCATAAACATTACATAATCTTGAATTAAAATAATAATTCACATTGAGAATATTTTCAGGTTTAGAGTTTTAGAGAATTAAGATATAACTATTACATCTCAAAAGTTTACAAAGTAGAAAATTCTACACAGTTTCCATTTTTTTCATAAAATAAAAAATCTTGAAAAAAAAGATTCATGTCTACTTCCAGGTATTAGACATAAATACTTTTCCTCGATCCCATCATTGTCCCTATTCATCTTTATGTCTTATGAAAACATTTCAAAACTTTGGATGAGCATAAAAAATCTCAGTAAGGGTTATAAAACAAAGAATGAAAACATTTGTTCATAAATACATACAAAACATGAACTCTTTTACTTAACTCATGAAATCATATGATTATTGAAGGACACATAGAAATCATATATCATAAAGGTAACTTGTGGAATCCATAATATACTTACATTGTAGAAATCACAACTACATATGGAGTTAATTTGGAATACCCATCACAGTATATTCCCTAAATCTCTTAGGAGAAACATCCATGTTTACCTATGTCACGTTACCCAGTGCATTGGAGATATCTCAAGCTCACCCACCCTAGTTTATCATGAAACCTCTCGTATACATAAATAATTGCCAAGAACCATAACATGATCATAACAAATAACATAAGAATATAGGAAAGACAACATTTCCACATTGTAATAAAAAAATATAATTTCAAGATATTCAAATAATAAATCCATTCTCAAAATCATTTTCAATACCAAAATACATAAAAATAGTATATGGTATTTATTTTGTTTTCTTTTAAAAACATTACAGCTTTTTATGGAAGCCAAAGATCAAATAATACTCACGGCGGTGAAAGGTTTTTGTCACTGATTACATTAAAAAACATTCCTTTTTGTCATTTAGTAATACTCTTCATATAAAAATATTCCCTTTTAATTAAATGAAAAGGAATAGGTGTTTATACAAATTATAAAAGAAAATCGTGTATAAAAACAAAATATGCCTTAATGAAAGGTGATCGAGACAAAGTCCCTTACCTCATGTCCGACTTGACCCTTTCGTTCTTTAATATCCTAAATAATAAACTAAAGTGAATTTCTACCTGCTTAAGAACATTTTTCAAGTTCATTATTCGTTTTTTATCACTTATTACCATGTTATAAACATTATGTGGTCATTCATGTTAATAATGTTCGATTTTTCGATATTTGGTACTTGAGTAAAAAAGGAACAGTTTATATTTACATGGTTTTTAACACAAATAGAGACATGAATTGGAAACCCAACTCATGCCACAAAATTTATTAAAATAAAATTATTGCAATAAAAACTCGATGTGTAATGAGTTTACACCAACCCAAAAGAGAGAGTAGAACATGTAGATAAAACCAAGAAGCTCAAACACACCAAGAAGCAGGTGCGGCCACTCCAAATAAGCTCCAAGGCAGGGGAAATTCAGTAATGTCTGTGAAATAAGAGCAGAGAGTCGTTCCGTGAGAGCAGAGTAGCATTGGAAAATGAAAATCAGGGAGTTTGGCTATATTTCTGGACCAACCTCTTTTTAAACAGTCGGCGTTTTATATCTAGATAAGTTTCCATAAAAAATTTACCATATCTGAGCCTCTGATAAGCCAATTTGTCTTGTTGTTTCAATCGAGAGTCCAAATTTTCAATTATGTCCATCACATCCTGATCCTCACACTTCACCACCAGGTTAGAGACTTCATTCATTTTATCATTAGGAGGTGAAAAAGGAGGATCGATCTCAAGTTGTGAAGGAGCGTTTTGAAGTGAGATCACCAAAGAAGTTTTCACTCTGGTCAACCAAATTCGTTTCAGTTGAATTTACATCGTTTTCCTTTTTATAATTATCAAGTGACCTCGTGACAATTGTTCATTCCATTTGAGAGTAATCTATGTGATTCCTCGTTTTTTTTGGGATTGGGAGTAATGAATCCATCCACATCTACAATTTTTCCCCTTTTCTAGAGCTTGATTTTAAAAAGTCCTCTTAAATTTTATCAGCTTTCTGATCAGCCTCCAGAAAGGGTGTTTTTATGTTGGGCATGTATTCATGTCAGATTTATAAGAATCCTCCTCATTGTCCTCCTTTGTGGGGTCATTCTGAACACTATGGACATCATCAACAAAACCCTGGAGGAGTCCAGATTCAAAACCACTCTCAACATTGTCCATGGAAAGAGACTAAGAATCAACAGGCATTTCAACATCCTCGATTTGTTCACCAAAGGGGTTCTTAGTACTAGAGGGTCCTGCGAGCGCCATCGCTTTCATAGACTCTCCTTTTCAATCTGCCATTTCCATCTTTAAATTTCCCTTCACAACCCAAGTCGTGCAATAATTTGGATAGACTGTCTTACTACATTCACTAGATAAATGCCCAATTTTAAAGAAAACCGAACAATAAGAGGGTTGACGTTCAAAAATCACCTCTTGTAAGAAACCATGGTTGCAATTTGGAATCCAAATTTGTTTTGGAAGGGATTTAGAGACATCAATCTTGGTATAGATCCTAGCAATCGAAGGCCTATACAATTTTTTGGTTGCAATGTCCAGCTTCAATGGGAAACCAATCAGACTGGCAATCGGAAACAGGGCCATGTGAATAAAGAGGTGAATCGGTAAACAGGGGAAACCAAGCCAAACCATGAAAATAGGCGATTCAAAATTACAATCAAAATCAGGAGTCCATTTCAGAACATTCATTGTCCATCCACCAATACCCATGATCTTCTCACCCAAAATCTACAGAATTCATTTTCAGATGAAAAACGAACATTGATGTTGGAGGAATTTAGCAAACCAATTTGAAATATAACAAACACAATTTCTGCGAGTTATTTCCTGAAAAATAATAATGACGGTCAATGACGAATGAATTTTCCAACAAGCACGAATTGCATGTTAGTGGAAAAAATATTTACCTCATTTGATGAAAAAGAAATCGCCAAATGAACTTGATGCTGGGAGAATTTTGGGGCGACGCAAAGCTCCTCAGTCGCAACCCCACCCCTCTTAGAAGGCTCATTCATGTGTAGAGTTTGCTCCACCACAAAATCTACATAAGAACGAGTATCGAACCTAGGGTTTCTCTGTTGATATCTTGGGGCGGATAATCCATCATTCGTGGGAGGTACATCCTTATATTTACAAGTTGTCCTTATGGTCAATAGTCCATTATATCCAAAATTATATTCATGATTTAGATATCATATATATCATATATATCCAGTATATACATGTATTAATAATAGTACATAACATTTGGAGGTAATAAATGAAATGCACCGTTCATGGAGACGGTAAGCCATACATACGCATGAATGCTACATTCATTACTATTTCTTATTTTAATTGAATTAAAACATAATGAAACATGGGTATATTATAATTAAAGTATCATGTCATATATAATATCATATATAATATCATTAACTCCATCTTTTATACACCCCACATATGGTATTAACGAGTCATATCACATTGAGGGAGCGGTAGTCCGCACTTCCTCTAATGAGATTATCGCGTTTACCCATAATGGAAACCATAAAGGCATTCAATAAATGTAAATTACAGAAGCATAAAAGAAACATATACATAATATATATCATATATAAATATAGTTCCATCATAATGGCTACCATGAGAGGCGGTAGGAGATAATCGAACAGTCATCGTTTCGTGAGGCGTTAGTTTTCCATCCACGGAAACATTATGTTCTTCATCCATTAGATGGAGGTGTCTATAAGTTTAGTTGGAATCCTTATCATAAAAACCTCCTTGTTTTTTGAGGATACTGGTGTTGTTAAAAAAGAAAGGAATAACATGATTTTAGGGGTCGGAGAAGTAAAATAAAAGAAACCAATTTAAGAGAAACCGTTACCTTTAATTTGGGTAACTCCCTTTGATTTGATCCAAAGATCTTCTTGAAGTGCCTTATGCCTATTTAAAGGATTCGGGGAGGAGGAGAGGGATATAGGGAGCTTATTAGGTCGGCGTTTGGATGATCCAAAAGGCTTGCGAGGTGTGTGGAATTGGTTAGAATTGGTCTCCTTTTATAAGGGAGAGGAGGGGCTCTTTAGGAATGTGTGAAAACATTATTTTATTATAAACATATATTCAGTTTCAAAAAGTCCAAAAATCATTAAATTCGAAGATACGATGACTCACATTCGAAATAAAATCATCCAATCCGAATGGGACATATTTAGGATAAAATTTTAATCATTTTAATCTTATTTATTTAAATCATTTATTAAAGAGGTAAATACTACATCATTATTGTGTCATAAATAATTTATTTTACTTGATGTCTAAAAATTATAAAAAAAATACCATGATGTAGGAAATCCTTTTATATTTCCAATGAATATCCATATTGAAAAATATTACTTATATAACATGATATAAAAATTAATTTACTAAAAGATATTTGTTTTTTTTCAATTTTTCCTTTACATTAAATTAATTAATCTAAAGTGTCATTTTCTTTCATAAGTGGATAAATGGGGTCCAAAAATAGACTCAAATATGCCCATGTTCTTCCATTACTCATCTAAAATTTTTATGACATGTTTTAAGGTAATTTTGAATTATTATAATATTCTTTTTACCTTGAATTACTCTATTTACCTTTAACCGCGGTAAAAAAGTCAAAAGTTACTATTCACCAAAAATTATTTTTATCTAATAGAACCACATTTTACCTCTTGATAATAACCATAATGTCGGATTTTTGAAATTCAATTCACATAAGAGGTAAAATTTCATTTTAATGAAAAAGTCAGTTTTTTTAACTACTACTAAGGGATTTCACTATTCAGAAAAATTAAAGTTTTTCAGAAAAATACCAAAAAATCAGCCTATGATTTATTTGATATTTCGAATTCAAAAATGATGTCTATTTTTACAAATTCAAAAAATATATGTGGCATTAATTAATTTAAAAATTAATTCCCATCGATAAAACAGATAGCGTGTTTTTAAGAAACAATAACTATCAAAATATTGACACTTGTTTATGTCCAATTTCAATGTAAAATTAATTCCAATGACAAAAAATTGATTAAATGGTAAAAATATATTATAATTACACTTTAAAACCAATTAAAATGGTAATATATCCATATAAATAAATTATATTAAATGAAAATTTTGAATTAAAATCTTATATTTTCACTATTCATTAAAAAATGAACTTTATCGGAAAAATCTCAAAAATTTACACAAAGTACATCTTGTTTTCCCCATTATAAAAAATGATTTTATTTTGTCAATTAGAATGTATTAAACTGACCAAAACTATATTTGAAGAGGGTTCTCCATTAAAAGGCGGTAAATCGACCTTTTAATGTAAATTATGCTTAAAATTCGATTCATTCATATTTTAAGCCTCTAACTTTTTATTGGATAAATGTAAAAACATTTAAAAAACATGTATAATCATATTGTAGTTAGTTTTGTTCACTCCATCCAATACAACAGCTAGGAGTTAACTACCATTTAAAATAATAAAATTATATTATTAGTGTGAAATGTAAGATTCCAAAGAAACTCGTTGTTGCGTATTAGGTACGTTATCGAACATAGAAACACCATTAAATTAAAATTAATATTTAATTCACAAATATTAATAAATATTAAATATGTCTTATTCAACATTTACTTGGGATGTTACAACAAGGGTAGTCGATTCTTTTTTTACATCATGGTATTTGTATCTTGGAGTTTATTACATAACGTTTTTTCTACTTATGAATTATTGTTTTATGCTTGTTCATTAATTTTATTCTACTATATAGTATTTTAAATGGTGATATTTTACATGTAAATTGGGTTTTCACACCATTCCCCATGCATTATTTTTTATTTTGATTAGTCTATTGAGGCTTTAGAAGTCATGGGATGATTCTAAGGGTCTGTTGCATTATTAATCAAATCTTGGTTATGTTTTTGTAGCCAAACTGGGATTTGATTTTATATATTACTTCACTAGGATCATATTCAGAATCACCAATTATTACTCATCTTATTGAGATCCTTGTTGTAGAAATAGATGATGCATAAACTATGCAGGAGAAATTAGACATAAGGATAGAATACATACCCATAGTAAAAAAACTACAATGTTGTACTTTCTAATTAATTTTAAAACTTTCAACCATGTAGAAAAGTATAAATATCTATAGATATCATTTATGATGAAAAAATAATATCTGGTCCACCATTTCATATATATTCAATTAAATTAGTAAAAAAATAAAAAAACTAAAATTGTATTTGGATAAGAAATCTATATATCCTAGTATTTCACCTTACAGAGGCATCTCTTTTTTCAATAATTACTGCACCAATAAGGATTTTCATTGACAATAGAGAGATCAATAATATCACTTTAATGAAATAATATTCATTTAAATGTATTTATGTATAATTTGATCAACATCAAGGGGATCAATATTTTTCAAAAATTTAATTTCATTCAAGGAACCGTCAAATAAATATGAAGAAATAGAATATACGAAAGGGGTATTTTGGTACAATGTATAACCACTATGATTTCATGGTTATTCCTTTTGGGTTAACAAATTCTTCCTTCATGTTATTAACTTAATGGATACATTTTTCAATATATATAGTGTCATTGATTTATGACATAATAATATAATATAACTATTATAGGGAGTATGAAACATATTTTTTGATTTTATTGGAAAACCATAGAGATGATGAGTTACACATGAAATTTTATAAGTGTAAATATTGGATTTAAAAGTTAATTTTTTGCTAATATTATCACTAAGGATTGTATATATGTTGACTATTCAATGTCTAAGGCAGTCAAAGAATAGACAAATCCTAGGAATGATATACCTATTATCCTTTTCTGAAAAACATACTTTTGGGTCTTTTTTGAATTTTTTTCCTAATTATTTAATTTATTAACCCTGTTAACAATTTATACGATTAAATTCTTATAGTCAATGGAATGTGAGGTAATTTTTCAAAAGATAAAGAAATTATTGATCAATGCGCTAGTATTAACATGACCAATTATAAAGAAAATATTTTGCATATATAGTCAGGCATAAAAGGATGGAATAAGATTAATTATTATATTGAGTGAAGATATTTTGGCCAATGAATCATGATAACTTAATATTAATTAAGGTAATTATCCAAAAAAAATATTTGGATTTTTTGGCGGTAAAATTTTCATTTATGACATGTAGAATTTACATTTTTAGATATAGTTGTGTAATATATATAGGTAAATCATGTCTTTCATGTATATATTCATTGAATAAGAACTCAACATAAGGAAAAGTAGGCGGATTAAAATTTTAATGGCCATGGTTATGATGTGCAATACCATCCTAAAAAATAAAACATGTATTATATGCATTGGGTGGGAAGAATCATGGATTTTTATGAATAATGAGAATAAATAATGATTTGATAATCATGGATATAGTGTTGATATACCAATGAATTATAAATTAAAGGGAATCATTATAAATTTTTCAAGTCGAAACTTCTTGACCCAAATTACCATCAAATCAGTAGCTAAATTGGTCACCACATGGACTCAAGTGTGGCTCCTCATATGCCAAAGGATGCTGGTTAGTAGTGAGGGTCTAAGAAGGTGATAGTGGGAAGAATCTACCCTCAATATCAAAGAAGTGCATTGGAATATCAGAAAATAAATGATAGAAAATAGTGGAAGTAGTAAATAAGAATGACAAAGTGGAAGATGATTTCTATAAACTATATAAGAAAGATGGAAAATGGAAATATATAACAATTCATGCATGTGGCCAATCATTTAAATAAAATATTCTTTTCGGCCTAATTAATTTCCTTAAATTGCACTACTATAGAGAGAATGTACGAGGTTTGTCCACTGGGAAGCAATAGTGGGGTTTTATGTTTCTTGAATTGAAGCCACTTACGTGAAGATGCTGAATTTAAATACATTTGGTTGGTTCATCTAACATATCTCAAAAGGCAACTAGTTACTTTATCTTTTCTAAGTCACTACTTATTAAACATGGAACTGAAGATTACATAAAACAAAATTTTAAAGAATAATAATGAAAATATTTCAGGGATAGACATGTGTGGGACATTAAAACTTATTCCCTATTATGTTGTATTGTTCATAATAACCCACATTTCTGAGTTTCATATGTGTTAGAACTCCCTTGGTCTAGTGAGTTCCAATCAAGTAATTAGAAATCAATTCCTTGGTCTGGAAATTGATTTCTAATGAATCTAAATTTAGGAACCACCCTTTAGAAATGAAAGGGGTTTCTAATGGTCATGGATATTCTTGTCGTAATTCTCCCAAATATCCCTAGAAACTCCATTCTTGGTTCGATATGGGGTTTCCATCAAAATAAGACATGAAGGTTTTGGGTGAATTAAGTGAGAGATTATGAACAAATAAAAGAGTATAGAAAATGTTTTCAGTGAACCCACATTTTTTCCAGCCCCAACACAAGGGGGGTTTCATAGAAAGGGTAAGAAAATTACTAAAATGCATCAGGGAATTCATTACAATAGAACCAGAAGAAAAGTCAGAAGTACAACTTTACAAAAACCAAAACAAGTACCCAGAGAAAATTGTCTCATTCTTCCTCCTCCCCCCCTTTTTCTAGCCTCCTCCTCCTCTCCCTTTTTCCGGCATCCTCCACCTCTCTAATTTTGCAGCCACCTCCTCCTCTCTCTTTCTCCAGCCTCCTCCTCCTCTCTCTTTCTCCAGCCTCCTCCTAGTTCTCCCTCTCTTCCCCCAGCTCTCCCCCCAGAGTCTCCCCAGTTAAAAATGGCCTTTTACCATTTTTCTAAAAGCAGACATCATAGGAAATCTCGGGTCAAGGAGTTGTTGGAAAGTGGTAAGGAAAAAGTAGAAGACAGCAGTGGTCTACATAGTTTGGGTGCACGGTTTGGTAGACTGTGTGCCGGCCGTGCAGAAGTTTCTGTCTCAAATCCTTCGACAGATCCGTTCAGGCTCACGGTTTGGTAAACTGTGCACCAACCATGCGGTAGCATCTGTCTTGAATCTTTGAACTGCATGGTTTTCTTGGATGGCCCGCATGGTTTGGTTAAGTCGTGTGCCAACCGTGTAAGCCTTTCTGTCAGTATAATCTCCTCCCGCACGGTTTGCACATGGTTTGGATAACCATATAGCTACCATGAGGGTCATCTCTTCAACTGATATTCCTCAAATTTCCATCCTTCATGGAAAGTATTTGATCTATGTGACTCCCTTCTAGCATAATTAGGGGAAAAAGTGTCTGTATTCCTCCAATTCGCTTTTGAATCTCAAAACATCATAGAATCACTGCTTTTTTCTTTGGTGGCCGAAAAACATATCAAGATACATTAATATTGTGAAACATAGGTGTAAACCATCCACAAAACCCTTTTATAGATATTATACCAAGTGGAAATTCCTTATGCACAGTAGTGAATCAAACTCCCCCACAGCTGATTGTTTTTTTCTCCTCAAATAAAAGAATAGACAGTCATAACCAAGGGGTATCCAAAGAGATAGGCAGAAATATCACAGATTATACCAATTAGGTGAATATGAATTTTTAACTAATTACCATTAAAAATTAAATCATTCATACTTCATGGCTTCCCATGTCTATGAAGTTAGCCAAAAAATTAGTCTTAATCCAAAATAGTTAACTATTCATTTATAAATCAATTTTTTCATAAGATTGAGTTTTCCCTTCTTCATTCAAAGAGAGTTCCTACCACCATTTTCATCTTGTTATTCCCTCAGATTAGCTAGGCCTAGGTTTTATCGTCACCAAATGGTGGGATATCACTCTTATAGGTCACACACCCTAATTGACTCACGTCATTTGGAAAATGATGAAAGGTCATCAAAATTATTTGGCATGCCTTTGCATATCTCAAAATATATTATTTTTATTTGTAGTGGTGTGAGATACTAGCATATAATTTGGCCCAATATGCTAATGTCAACACATGATGAGAATTTTTGATCAAGTCAAGAGTTTATGAAATTAAGACTGTTTAATAGCCACTAGTGTGGCAACAAAAATTCCCAAAACCTCACATCTCCTTATGAACAAATTGACTTCCATTTTAAGGGGTTTCTAAATTAGAATTACTCCATCACAAAAATAATCTTTAAATTGACTGTTTTTATAAATTATTGGCTAGATTTTCTTTTTCAAGTATTACAATGTTTATTCCCATCACAAACTAGATTTGACAATCTGGACATATGAGCCATTTTCTAAGATAGTTGCCAAAATTTAGTTTTAGGTAATTGGTACAAACCCATGGAATCTATAACATCCGTTTAGACAAACCTAAGAAAATATGCTACCCTAAATAATTTGGAAATCATTCAATCAAAATGGGGTTCTAATTAAGGGTCCCCTCCCCCACACATAAAACCTAGCACGATCCCCTATGAAGGTAATAATGTAGAGAAGGGTGGGAAAAGTATCATGAAAAGGGAGGGCCCAAGAAAGAATGGAAATGTAAAAAGTGAAAATCTCCCCTGAATGATGGAAAGTGTGAAAAGTAGGTGGTGTGTGAGAGCCCGGCGAATGGGAAAGTGGACGTCATGGAACAGATGAAACGGCTGCTGGGAAGACAAAAGAACTATACAAGTGAAGCAAGAAAATGTAGTACCAACAACATGAAAAGAAATGAACTCCACCAAATCACACCAATGCAGTCTAAAACATCACACTAGGTAAGACTGTACAAGACATTTCAAAGGCTCAACAAAATAATGAAGAAAAAATTCAGGCAATGGTAGGTCATCAGGGAGATGGTGGATAATCAAATAGGGCTCAAGCGGCAGTGTCCCAGACCGGAGCTCCGGTAGGCGGAGGGAGGATGACGTGATCAGTGGAAGCATAGTTAGCAGAAGGCCCGCACATCGAGGCACCAACTCCTATCATATAGTAAGAGGGTGGATGGTGTGGCACGATCTCAAACATGGTGGGAGGCAGAAGATTGGCCAAGCTAAGGCCGCCCACTTCCATGGGTGTCTAGTCTAGCTGCCTGTGGAACATCAATTATTGGTCCTACATCCATTTCTAGAAGTGGTCTGGGTCAGTGTATGGTGTTCCCTATAGGGCTGGATAGGAAGGATAGGGTGGGTAAAATGGTGGGGGCATGGAATGGTGTGAGGTGGCAGCCATAGAATCATGGGTCCCTTGGGATGTGGAGTGGTGGGGAACTACATGCTCAGTAGGGCGATCCTCTGCATACGAGTCTGATGGTTCAGGAGCAGCTGGTTCAGCACTAAGAACTTCCCACAGTCGGACTCGGACACCGTCAGGCTCCATCATTCACATCCGACGGAGCAGAGTGATATCAAAATAGGGCACTACCGGTAATTCCAAAAAATTAGTTGCATCATACCTAAGGTGTAGCTGATCCGCCAATAGTGTGATGAATGGGCCACCAAAGACACCCCCCTTGGTCTTGGTGAACATCTTCCTCAAATAATGGGTGAAGACATAGGCAATATTAACGGTGTTTCACATCACCATGGATTCCAAAATCAACAGCTCCCAAGTGCTCACTTTGCCTTGGCTATTTGACCGGGCCGTAAAGCAAGTGGTGATGATCCGATGAAGGACCAGATGGATAGGGTTAATAAATATGGAGGCCTTGGGAGTCTTCGGGACGTATGGAGGCCCCATGGCAATAGTGGACCAGAAAATCCAGGCCGGGGTGGGATCCCACTCAAAAGGTGCGTCGAACAATTCGTTACTCTGGAAATACTTGCGGTTATATAATCCAATGAGGGTGGAAAATTCACTTTGTTGGAAGTTGTGTTTCTTGTTAATGAGACGGAAATTGAAATCATCGATAGCCCCCATGGTAATACACGGGTCAGTTTCATTAAACTGCTCGTGAAAATGGAAGGTGGCCACAAATTCCAATACCATCTCTTTATAAATGGGTTGGTGAAACGCCATGTCATGAGTGTGATTGCCCCAAAAAATATACATTTGGGGTTCCTCCGTAATGACCAAGGATTCAAGGTGATCCATGGAAAACTCATGGTGAGGACTGTCCTCGCGTTTCAACAGAGTGTGGTACCTCATAAGTTCCTCTTTTTTTGTAAATTTGACTAGCGGGCCATGTGTGGAGCATGATTCGGAGGCCTGGGCTCTTATGGATGTTGACATTAATGCTTAGGGTTGGGGTTTTTGGACACCTGCAGTAGAAAACAAACATACAACATATATACAATCATGATAAGTAGAGATAGAAATATAAAATTTCCAAAGAGAAAAACATAAAAATCCTAAGGAAAATCCCATTTTGGAAATTTAGGTTTTCAAAACACATGTTCTGTGAAAATCATTGTTGCACGTGTGTGTGATGAAAAATCAGTGAAAAAACAAAAGAGAAGAGAGGGAGTGAATGACCAAGAATAATAAAGAAGAAAAGAAATGAAAATGGAAGTGGGGGAGGTTTCTTGGCCGAACCCTAGGGAAAGAGAGGGGGAAAGAAAAGAAAAGAAAAAAAATGTAAGATGAAAGAAAAGAGAAGAAATATGAATACCTTGGAGGGAATCCTAGCAAGAGAAACTGGCTGGAGGAGAGGAGAAAGAAGGGTGAAAGAGGTGGGTGGAATGCACAGGAATAGCAGGGGGGCACATGGATAGAATAGGGGGGGAGAAATCATGGTTTTATAAAAAATTTGGGTTTTAAGAGACCGCATGGTTTGGTAGCACGGTTTGACAAATAGTGCCATAACCGTGCGATAGCAACTGGAGTGAGGGGTTCCGGGCACATGGGACACACATAGTTTAACTTAAACATGTGCCAACCATGCGCAATCCACTGTCATGGGGGGTCTAAGGAGCATGGTCAGCACACGGTTTGGAAATCTCGTGCCCCCAAACTGTGTGGTTGGTTGTATGTGAAGAAATTTTTGAAACTTTCCCACTTTTAAACTGAAAATACACCCTTATCATTAAAATATTTTTCCACCTTTTTATGTTAAATGACATTTTAAGATTTTCCATAGAAATTTTAAGAATCTTATTAACAAAATTCCATATGACACCCCAACATGGAGTGAAAATACTACACTATAACACACAGGAATAGAAAAAGCACACTAGCATGTAGTCCTAAGAACACTCAAGGAATCAAACAATTGAATAGAAAATTTTTCAAAATCCTAGGCTACCTTCTGGTCAGTGCTGTATTTTATGTCTCATGATCGACTTACCTGGGCCTTGAGCTACCCCTATTGCATGGTGGAAACTGTTCCCACCATTTCTTCAATGCTAAAGTACGGTTTTAGGAATTTCCCATTTACGTTAAATGTTTGACCATCCGTGCAAGGCACTTCCACCACTCCGTGGGGAAAAATAGGTATCACCGTGACGGGTCCCGACCAATGTGAATTCAACTTTCCTGGTAAAAACATTAGACTAGAGTTAGAAAGTAATAACTTTATCACCTGGAGTGAAGGATTTCCGAGAGATCATTCAGTCTTGGATGGCCTTTTTTTTTCTCCTTATACAATGTCGCATTCTTATAGGCCTCCCGCCTTATCTCTTCAAGCTCTGTTAATTGGAATTTTCTCTTTTCTTCTAAAGCATTGAGATCATAGTTAAGGGCCTTGGCATCCCAATAGGCTTTATGCTTCATCTCCACCGGTAATTGGTAGGGTTTTCCATAGATTAATCTAAAAGTTTACATACCCAAGGGTGTTTTGAAAGATTTCTGGTAATACCATAACGTATTGTTCAATTTCTTGGACCAATCCATTCTTGATGCGCCTACTGTTTTCTCTAGTATTTGTTAATCTCATAGTTTGACACCTCCACCTGACCACTAGATTTGTAGGTGGTAGGGCGTCCCTTGGTTGTACTTGACCCCATACTTTAAGAGCACATTTCTCATAAGTGTGTTGTCAAAATGAGTACTGCGGTCTCTAATAAACACCTAAGGGGTCCCAAACCGACTAAAAATATTTTTCATGAGAAAAGTGATGATGAACTGAGCCATATTATGAGTCATTGACACTACTTACACCCACTTGGATACATAATCAACACATACCAGAATAAATGTATGGACAAAGGATCGGAGAAATTAACCCATAAAGTCGATTCCCTGCACATCCAAAATTTCATCTTCAAGTATCGAGTGTTGCGGAATCTTGGCACGACGACCTACATTTCTCATCCGCTGGCATCGATGAAAGATGGAGAAAAATTGACAAGTTCCCTTATGCATTGTTAGCCAGAAGAATCCTGATTGTAAAAATTTTCCAATTGCTCGATCCAGCCCATGATGTCGTCCTACAGGATAAGAGTGCCAGAATTCTAAAATACATTTATGTTCTTCATTTGGGATGCAATGATGGATTATTTTATCGCCACATGAGAGGAAAATAATGGGGTGTTCCAAGAAATACCTCTTACCTCCAAAAAATGCTTCCTCTGTTGGAATGTTAGTCCGGGTGGACAAATCCAGTGGCTAAGTAGTTTCCATGATCGGAGAACCATGGCCGAGGCGACACTCTGAAAGAAAATAGTTTATCATCGGGAAAGTCTTCCTTGATCTACCGGTCCTCTTCTCTCTCTATGTGTGGCAGTTTTAGCTGGGAGAGGTGACCAGAAACCACAATATCGCTACCCTTTTTTCATTTATTTCTAAATAAAAGTCATGAAGGAGCAACACCCAATGGATGAACCATGGTTGGTATCCTTCTTGTTCAACAAATACTTTAGTGCATCATGGTTTGTGTAGACCACAACTTTAGAAGGCACTACGTATGAGTGGAATCTATCGAATGCAAAAACCACACCCAGTATCTCTTTCTCGGTGGTGGTGTAATTCAGCTACGCCTCATTTAATGCTCGGATGGCATAATAGATCTATCTAAAAATATGTTTCACCCATTTTCCAAGCACTTCCCCACAACATAATCGCTCATGTGGCACATAAGTTCAAACAGTTCCTCCCAATTTGGAGCGATCATGATGGGTGCGACGACCAATTTGTTCTTAATACTTTGGAACACTGAGACACATCTATCATCAAACTCAAAAATAGAATCTTTGGATAGTAGATTGGTTAAGGGATGAGATATCATGGAGAAGTCATGGACGAATCTTCAAAAAAAACCTGCATGCCCCAAAAATCTCAGAATTGCTCGGACTGATGTTGGAGTGGGCAGATGCGAGATAACTTCTATTTTAGCCAGATCTACCTGAATTCCTTGCATTGAGATCCTATGGCCTAACTCAATTCTTTGTTGCACTATAAAGTGGCTCTTCTCCCAATTCAAAATCAGATTTGTATGCTCACATTTCTTAAACACTAGTTGTAGATTTTTCAAACATGTGTTAAATGACTTCTCATATACCGAGATGTCATCCATGAAGACCTCTAGAATCTACTCCACAATATCATGGAAGATGGATAACATGAACCTTTGAAAGGTGGTCGGTCCGTTGCACATTCTGAAACACACTCGACAGTAGGCGAAGGTCCCATAAGGACAAGTAACAGTACTCTTTTCTTGATCCTTTGGAGTGATAGAAATCTAGTTATATCCTGAATAACCTTCTAAGAAACAGCCAAATTCATGCCCCGCCAATCTTTCAAGAATCTGATCCATAAATTGGAGAGGGAAATGATCATTCATAGTTGCATCATTTATCTTCCAGTAATCGACACAAACCCGCCATCCCGTAACTGTCCGGGTTGGGATGAGATCATTTTTTTCATTGGTGATGACTGTGATTCCCCCCTTTTTAGGCACCACATGGAGAGGGCTCACCCACGTGCTGTCAAAGATGGGGTTTATAACACCAGCATTGAGTAATTTGATCACCTCTTTCTTGACCACTTATTTCGTGGTGGTGGGGGGGTTGGTCTTCATTGTGGTTAGCGAGATGCTTTTTACCCTTCCTCCATATGTACATTGTGGGTGTAGATAGTGGGGCTTATACCCTTAAAGTCACCAACCATCTAGCCGATGGCCTGTTTTCACCTTCCAAGGACTTGCAGAAGATCCTCTTCTTGATCTTTTTAGAGAGATGCATTTAGGATCACGGGCAATGTACATTCCTCTCCCAAATAACCATACTTCAATGAGGAAGGGAGAGGTTTCAACATGAGATAGGGAGCCATGAGAATGGATGATATGATAGGCTCAACCATGGCTCACTCTAAAAAATCAGGAACAATTTCCTTTGCCAGTAATGGCCACCTTGGCCTTCAATAAAGCTTACCTCCTCCAGGTTTTCTTCAAGGTGGAAATCCTCCAGAACTAATTATTTTCTGAAAGAATAAGATTTCATATCATCTTCATTTAGGTTTAAGCACTCAACCATTGTTGTCAAAGCACAACAATCCTCTTGCTCCATCAGTGAAACTTGTTTTACTGCCTTTAAGACATTGTAGGAAATTGTCTCTTCACCAACATGGAAGATCATCTTGCCTTAGTGCACTTCAATTAACAACTTCCCGATTGCCAGAAAGTGACATCCCAGAATTAGGGATGCCTCTTGGCCTTGTTCCATATCGAGGATAATAAAATCTACTGGAAGAATCAACTTCCCCACTTTAACCAATACGTCTTCCAGTAGACCCCTGTGGTATTTAATTGAAATATTGGGTAGTTGGAGTGCCAATCGGGTTGGCTAGAGATTGTTCAGCCCAAGAATCTTGAATACCCCAAAGGGAATTAGATTAACACTCACCCCCAAATCAAAAAGATCTTTTCCAAACTCACAACACCCGATATTACCTAGTATAGTATAGCTTCCCGAATCTTGGAGCTTCGAGGGATAGTTTATTGGACAAATGATGAGTATTTTTTGTTCAGGGGAATGGTGCCCAGGTCATCCATTTTACATTTGTTAGAATTGATTTCTTTCATGAACTTCGTGTAGGTGGGAATTTGACTTAATGCCTCGGTAAAAGGGATGTTGATATGAAGCTTCCAAAAGACTTCCATAAATTTAGTAAATTTCTGGTCCAGCATCTGTTGTTTCATTCTCACTGGAAATGGCATGGGCAGTTTATATGCTTTGATCACTTCTTTGCCCTTATCCTGTGGGACTTCTGGTTCTTTATCCTTCGCATGCCATTGGGATGATTCCTCAGCTGCAATTTCTCTACCTGGGGACGTGTTCTAAATTGATGTTTGGGTACCCTGACTCATAATGACCTTTGGCATCAGCTCCTTCCCGCTGCATAGAGTTAAAACATTTGCCTACTCCCATGTATTTTTCTCTGTGTTGCCCAGTAGTGTACCAAGATGTCTATGGGAAACCTGATTGGCAAGCTGCCCAATCTGGTTTTCGAGGCTTCAGATTGACACCTCCATGTTTTTAAATCATGTCTCAGTAATTGTTATGAATTTAGACATCATTTCCTCCTTCTTTGAGGGAGGTTCCTACTAAGTTTGTTTAGAGACTTGTTGGGGAGGTGGCTGTGTAAATTGTTGATATGGACGAGGGATTTGATACCCATGTTGCTGATAAGTTCCTTAATGAAATTGGTTACTCTGTTGCTGCCTCAGATACTGATTTTTGAACTATTTTTTCCCGTAACCAGGTGGTCTTTGTGGTCGGGGTGGAGGATTTTGATGTTTCTGCCCCAATCCTGTATTTTGATTTTACTGCCACACCTGGTTCTAGTAATGAGGGTAGCTATTGTGTCCTCTTTTCTGCCCAACATAATTGACCTCACTAGTTGAAGATCCTACATTGGCCTCTGGGCACTCACCCATGGCATGGTTGTCACCACAATTTCCAGACGCTGGTGGCATGATAGTTTAAACTCGAGATGGATGCTTGATATTCAGAGCATCGATATTATTTGAGATGGCATCGAGTTGTGATGCAAGAATGATGGTGGCATCAATATTATGCATGCCCCTTTTCTCAGTACCTCTTTCATAATTCCACTAAAAGCTATTGGATGACATGTCTTTTAACAATTCAAATAACTCATTAGGGGACATCCTCATGAATTTCCCTCCAGCAACTGCATCAACCATGGACTTTGTGTTTGTAGTGATACCACCCTAAAAATTATGTACTTGCATCCACAATGGTAGTTCGTGGTGTGGGCACTTCCTCAGTATCCCCTTAAATCGTTCTAATGACTCATACGACGATTCTGAGTCACGCTGCTGAAAGTTATGAATTTCATTTCTTAAAGTGACTGTCTTCAATGGAGGGAAATATTTGGGTAAAATGGCCTAGGCTAGTGCCTCCCAAGTAAGAATGGATCTCTGGGGGAGCACATTAATCCAGTCCTTCGCCTTGTCCCTTAATGAGAAGGGAAATAGCCTTAGGCGGATTACATCGTCGGATACTCCATGATACTGGAAAGTGTCACAGATCACCAAACAGTCGGAGAGGTGAGCATTGGGGTCTTCACTCAGCAAACCACCGAACTGCATAGTGTTTTGGATAAAACTCATTATTTCCGGAATAATTTCATAATGTTGGGCCTGCACCAGTGGTCTGACTATTCCAGTGTCTGCTCCCTGAATGGATGGCAGTCCATATTTTATAAGAGTCTGGCGTGGCGGCACCGGTTCCTGAGGTGCCTGTGGAAAAAACTGTTGTTACTCTCATGGACAGTAAACATGCGGGTTCTGAGGCATATAGGGAGGCTGCTCCCGCAGACAATATTTTCTCTGTGTTGGGTGCACGAACCCCAGCGCATATTGAGCTGGTGGCCACTGTTGGTTCCTCAACCAGTATTCTATAAAAGAACCTGGTGGATTCAGATGTTTCTCGCCCTCGCCACCCATTTGTGGATTCCCTTCAATAACAAATGGATGCACAATGACTTGGACAACCCTCGGTTCTTCCTCCTGATGCGCCATGGGATCATCTGCGTCGTTGTCACCCATAAGTGCATGATGTCTCCTGGACAACGTTCTTTCGATTTCGAGGTCTATCGGTTGAAACTCTAATGACTCGTAAATCTAGGAAAGAGTGACTCGACCACTCATATACTACAGGCCTGCCCAACACAGACAAAACACCCTACGTAAAAGGGAAAAAATAATGAAAAGAGAAACGAGATGAAGAAAAGAATTTTTGTTTTGTTTTTTTTTTTGTGAAAATTTTTAATTTTTATTTTCACTAAATAATTCCAATTCAATTGACAAAAAATGATAGTTTATTCCCCAGGAAAGGCGCAAAAAAAAATTCCAGTCATTTACATGAAATATTGTTTTTAGGCCAATTAATCTCCCTAACTTGTAATAGTATAGATAGCAAGTACGGGGTCAGTCCGCAGGGAAGCAGTGGTGGAATTTTATGTTTCTTGAATTTAAGTCACTTATGTGAAGATTCTGAATTTAAATACATTTGGTTAGTTCATGAAACGGATCTCAAAATGTAACTATTTATTTATGCTTTTCTAATTCACTACCGATTAAACTTGAAACTGAAGATTACTTAAAACCAAATTTTAATGAATAATGATGAAAATGTCTCGGGGATGAACATGTGTTGGACGTTAAACCTTATTCCCTATTGTGTTGTATTGTTCATAATAACCCACATTTCTATGTTTCATATGTGTCGGAAATCCCTTGGTCTGGTGAGTTCTGATCAAGTCATTAGAAATCAATTCCTTGGTCTGGCAATTGATTTCTACTGACTCTAAATTAAGAACCTCCCTCTAGAAACGATAAGGGTATCCAATGGTCATGGATATTCTTGTTGTAATTCCCCCAAAGATCCATGGAAACTCAATTCTTGGTCCAATATGGGGTTTCTAGTGAAATAAGACACCAAGTTGTTGGGAGAATTAGGTGAGAGATTATGAACAAATACAGGAGTAGATAAAATGGTTTTAGTGAACCCATATTTTTTCCAACCCCAACACAAGGGGGGTTTAGATACTCATTGTTGAAAGAGTAATAAACTTACCAAAATGTATCAGGGAATTCATTACAATAGAACTATATGGAAAGTTAGATGTACAATATTAAAAAAACAAAAACATGTACCCAGAGAAAATTGTCTCCTTCTTGCTCTTCCTACCCCTTTTTCTAGCCTCCCCCTCCTCTCTCTTTGTCTAGCCTCCTCCTTCTCTCTCTTTGTTTAGCCTACTCCTCCTCTATCTTTCTATAGCCTCCTCCTCCAATCTCTTTCTCCAGCCTCCTCCCAGTTCTCCCCCTCTTCCCCCAGCTCACCCCCAGGGTCTCCCTAGTCAAAAATGGCCTTTTCCTAGTTTTCCAAAAGAATGCATCAAAGGAAATCCTGGGTCAAGGAGTTGTTGGAAACTGGTAACGAAAAAAAAGAAGATTGTAGTTGTCTGCATGGTTTGGGTGCATGGTTTTATAGAACGTGCACCAGCCGTGTGAAAGCTTCTGTCTCAAATCCTTCAGCCGCACCGTATGGGAGCACAGTTTGGTAAACCGTGCACCAACTATGCGGTAGCTTCTATCTTGAATCATTGAATTGCACAGTTTTCGTGGATGGACCGCATGGTTTAGTTATGTTGTGTGCCAACTGTTCATGCATTTCGATCATTGGAATCTCCTCCCGCACGGTTTTCACACAGTTTGGACAACCGGGTAGGTAATCTTTGCCTTTGATATTCCTCAAATTTCCATCCTTTTTGTCAAGTGTTTGATCTGAGTGACTCCCTTCTAGCATAATCATGGGAAAAGGGTCCTAATGCCTCCAATTCCCTTCAGAATATCCAAAATTCACAGAATCCATACTTTATCAATTAGGGGCTGAAAAACCTATCAAGATACATTAAAAATTTTAAAATCATGTAAAAACTATCCACAAAACCATTTTATAGATATCAGACCAAGTGGAAATGCCTTATGCACAGAAGTGCATCAACATGTCGTGATGATGATACATAATATAAATTAAAACACCTAAAGTAGTAACTGAT
The DNA here is from genome assembly GCA_963277665.1 of Viscum album. Taxonomy (NCBI): domain Eukaryota; kingdom Viridiplantae; phylum Streptophyta; class Magnoliopsida; order Santalales; family Viscaceae; genus Viscum; species Viscum album. The sequence goes on along the minus strand of OY728120.1, from coordinate 1,056,804,371 downwards.
ATAATAGATTTTAAAAATTCCGTAAGGGGCAACTCAAAAATCATCCAGAACATCAGCTCCATCATGCCCTTCTAACTCCTAGGTATAAGAAAACAAGCACAAGCAATCGATCATGGTTCTCCAAACAAAAGGTCTACCCAGGTACCGCAGTGCAATTGAATCCAGATATGGGTGTGAGATATAAATCCTAGTAGGTTACCACCCGAGGTGTCTAAAACTAATTCCTATACATATATAAAATAATGTATTATAGGTATAAGGAATAATAAATAGTTCAAAAATAAATAAACAACAACCCACTCAGGTTCTTAAAGGACAACTGGAAGCTATATTGGCTTCGCCTCATACCTGGAATAAGAGTCTAATCCAGAACTATATATATAGTAGTGATATATATATATATATTTTAGTTATAAATTGAATCCACCTATAAGAACTAAGTGTGTGTCGATACCTAATGTACATATACATGGAATACTAGTTGTTTATTGGACCGAGGCATAACTCGTACATGCATAACTAATCTAAATGAGACAAAAACCTCATGAAATAGGGTACATTTCCTAAAACATAATAGTGTGGGGGATGTCATGCCTGTCACTTGGGATGGAGAGTGTGCCACCATGGAAACACTACAATCATGGAATGTTTCACCTCATCCCAACATCCATATAGTAAAATTAGTGGGATATTCCACACTCAACAACTAATGTAAGGGAGTGTGATTCTACTATACTCACAACATCCCTTACCATTTTCCAAGAAATATTTTTATGGTGTAATCATATAAATATTAAATGGCCATGACAAAATACCTCTCATTCCATGCATTTAGTATGCCCATATAAAGGCATCATCATATTTATAATACATTTCATGAGGCAATATGTCTCATTCTATTCATTTGAAAAAACCATTATATCACCAGGGCATTTGATTTATTACCATTCATAATAATCATGTACTAATTCATGTAGATATCAATGTGGCCTTTCCACATTTTACAATTCATTAAAAAAAATAGTTAAATATAATTCAAGTAATATCATTCCTACCATTTCAATAATTTAATGGAAGAAAAGATTCATGAAAATACATTACATTTAATTTAAAAACACAAGGAAAATCATTTCCAATGGTCAATAAGGCACTTATAAGTCACCATGAATAATGGGAATTTACCTACTTAGGAAAATACATTTCTAAGCCAAGACAAGCCCTTAATAAGAGCTTATTTCCATTTTTATTTAGGTAAAAGATAGTCCAAACCAAGTAATTAGATGGTGAATTGGTTCTATAAACATTCACCAAGGGAAAAATCCATTTTCTAATGACATTGGAGGCCATGTCCTAATCCTTCCATATTTATTACAATATCCAAAAGCATTGGAAATTATCAAATGCTACAAAACAAGAATAATTAAATTAAATAATAATCACTTTTTGTTTTAGAATATTTCACACCTCATCTAATGGATTTTAATATAAAACTAGACATTATCTAAAAATTTTCATTTAATCACAAAAATTCATAACAATGGTTAACCCCAACTCAATTTCCCTGAAATAATCATTTTATAAAATCTACAAAGTAAGGAAAAGTGAAATCAAGGATCCATATGGCACTTAGAATTTAACAAAAAGATATTTTAATATAATTATTCTTTTTAATTTCATTGATGTCTTGTGTTGTATGCTACCCCAAAATTTGCTTGTTCTATACGCAACACCGTATTAGCTTGTAGTATACGCAACACTATTCTTGGCTCGTGTTACACACAATTTCAAGTTCAAAAAATTATGTATAGATTTTGTTTAATGTATAAATGAAATAAGTTTTGAATTATGTTATACACAACACCAAAGGGAGCTTTCACTACAGGCATCCCTGACTTGGCTTGCATTACACGCAATCGTGACCTTTCTCGATAGCGTGTGTAATAAGAAATTCCAGATTTCACTAAACAATGATTTAATGTTATAATATTATTATGGACTAGCCATTATGAATAGTATTAACAAAATTGTGAATTTTATAACATTATTATTCATCTTACACATTTTCTAGAACATGGTATGAGAACAGAATAAAATTTTTAGGTAAAATAAGTGATTTTCAAAAAATGAAATTTGCCACCTTTTGATGGATAACCCACTTTAAATCTAGTATTGACATGTTTATAAGTTCAATTTGTAAAAATACAATTTTTCTTCGGAATCAGGATATAAAAATTTACTCTGGATAAATTTTTCATACTATTCTGATAACTTTCATATTTTAATGAATAGTAAAAATACAGTTTATTTTTATTAAAAACTTCTTTCATCGAAAGAATTTATATGGTTAAATTATAATATGTAATGGTTTAAATATATAAATAGAATATATTTTTACCATTTAATACAATGTATGTCATTAACATTAATTTTACATTTAATTGATAGGTAAAAAACATTTCAATCTTTGGTAATGTTTTAACTTTTAAAACCCGTTTTCTTAACAACGAGATTCATTTTAAATTATTTACTACAACTTCTGTGTTTTGAATTTTGAAAAATGGATTCCATATTTGAATTCAGAGGGTCCAAATTATGTTAATAGGCTACTTTTTATTTTTGGGCATTATGAATACTAACGACGGTAAATTTTATTTACCATAGTTGAAGGTAAATCAGGTAATTAAGGGTAAATATAATATTATAAAATTACCATAACACCAGAAAAAACTTTATTGGATGAATAAAAGTCAACCCATATCACATAAGGGTCGGAATAGATTCATTTTATGGACTTTTGACCATGAAAATAATTTAATTATTATTAAAACCAAAGAAAGTGACAACATGTCACTCTCTTAAATCTTAAAAGTATAATAATTTTAATTTTCTGATAAACATTATAAAACCTCGAACATGAATAGTATCCTGAAAGATATTTAAATTATCTACATCATGTGAATTTATTTAGAATTTTTTAGGATTATATTATTATCATTAAATGTGACACATTAGTGATGTGGAAATTATTATATTGATTGAAATATCAAATAAATGTATTTAAAAATATTAAAATAAATATTATATGAACTATTTAATGTTCAGCTCTAATTTTCATGATAAATGTAACATATTATTAATATATTAAATATTTTAGTTCGAGCATATCATCTGTGTGTATTTTATTTAAATTCAAATAAATGAATAATGTTAAAATTGACACTATTATTATTTTATAAACATAACATAATATAAAAATGTTTAAAAATAAATAAAAAATTTAAAAATTATATATTTAAATTTATATGTTCTAAAATTATATGAATTATCCAATTATGGACAATTCAAAACACATAAGTAATTATTTATAACAATTTAAAATGTAGAATATTCTTACCACAAATAAAATTAAATATATTAAATAAGGATAAATCAAGTTGATAATGTTTAATATAAATTCCCAACATGTCTAACTTTTATTGGTTGATGCGATTAAAACCCAATATCATCTCATATTCGGATTTATGTCATTTTTTGGAATTTTTTATGTGGGGGTTGATTTATTATAAATTAATATTTTTGAGGTTTCCAAAGGTGCCCCTCTCCTCCCTTATAAAAGGCCCCCTCCTCCCTCTCCTATTCACAACACATTGAGCATTATTTCTAGGACAACCCCTTACCATTTCTCTTCTCAACTTCCCTAAAAACATTCTAGAGGTTCTGCTCTTCTCAAAAGACCAACTCTAGTCCCTTAAGAGGAATCTTAAAGGAGGTGCGTCAATGAAGAGGTAATCTCTTCTACCGATTCTTTCAAGTTTCTTTCTTCTTCAACTTCCTCTTATTTAGTTGTTTCATTGTAAATAAATAAAATTAGTATCAATAATATACTGATATGATATTATAATTATGAAACAACCCAATTTCACCTTCTATCCATCCAATGGAAAATGAAATGACCACGTGTGCGTACGTACGGAGTATGGTCTCAATGCCGTAGTGTAATCAGTTTTTCCACCACCACCTTACATGGATGAGTATAATGGTGTATATAATAACTATATATGGTTATTATAACATCATAATGATTCTAAGATATTATATAATCCACTCAAATTCTATTCCATAATTATATGAAGGACATCATCACTTGTGCGTACGTACGCAATACCGTCTCCACGAACACGATGAGATTCATTCTTCATGTTAACTATTCATGAATGATTATAACATATATATAATGTATAATAATGAAATATATGACATAATAATTCTACTGTATGTAAGTATATATATATGTATGTATGTATTTCATCTACTTAATTCCATTCAATTCAATAAGAAAACAAAAACTGTGTTCATTGTACATACGACCTACCATCTCCCGGAACGGTGTATTTCATTCCATTTATCGATCTATCATATATATTTATATTCTGAATATATATTATATATAAATCATGTTTTAAATTCTGGAATTATTTAAATCAGGATATGAGTAATAATATCAAGAACAACAAATCGAAACACGTACGAAAAATGAAATGATTTTACCCAAAACACTACTTTAACATAGAATTTACAAAAGAACGGGTAATATAATTTCATAAGTGAACAATATATGATATTATAAAAATTAATATGATTCATTAATAATTAAATGAAATTATTTAAATCATTATACGGGAGGTTCAGATACATACGAAGCATATCAGACATAAGGTAAGGGATAACTTTTCCGATCTCATTTCTATCCGAGATTGTTTATTCGTAAGTATTTACTGGGGTAATATTTATCATCCATGTACCTGTTTTCTAAATTTTTTCATGTTTTCTTAAAGTTATTTTTACCCATTTTTGACTTTTACCATATGTTATGGGAGAAATATTTCTTTTGATTACCATAAAAATAAACTTTTTGACTTTTCCGAAAAAAGTATGAGGAAAATGTTTTTTTAACATATACGGAATGAACGTATTTTTATGGTTTCATAACACCTAATTTTTATAAATATTCCTCTACAATATTCCATAAATATTTTTAAAAAATTCCCCATCTTTTAAAATTGCATGGCATTTTGTGAGAAGAAAATGATTTTGAAAAAGAAAGGATATTTTCATCAAGAATTCATTTCAAGTGTTTTCCATCTAAGATGAAATTATTTCATATGTGTATGTTTCAAGTATAATGTATCTATGATTTACATGGTTTCACTTTTCATATGAAAAAAATGATATCCATTTATTTTATATGTATTATATTATGATTGGATGATGTTTATGAATCCCATTTTATTCTTTGGGTTATGATGAATAATTAATGTTTATATTGTGGCACACGTAAGAATGATTTCATTATGAGATGGGTGGGACCTATATCTCCCTCCAATGCATTTGTTAAATATTTATATCTAATGATATAGACATGGATGGGATGACAAGTTAATCCGGTTTAGTGATACAGGACTAGAACGAGGATTGAACTCGATTCAGTATGGGACTTTTTCCACTAAGATGGTCTTGGCAGTAATGCCATGGCTACTATGGAAATCATATAATGAGCTTATTGTTTTTCCACAATTACATGTTTTATTCCCATGCTATTTTATCATGATTTATTTTCCATTATTATATTTTCCTTACGTACTACCATGTTTTATGTCATTGCACAAGATTTTGATGTTTAATCATTATGTTCATGTTTTTAAGTTCAAATGTATATGGTCTATTTTATTTTATCCAAGCTTACCCATACTGAGCATTTGAGCTCACAAGTTATATTTTTTCTTTTCCCCAGGTTATAAAGAATGTTTTTTGGTAAGAAAACTAAAGGGGAAGATCTTTAGGGGATATTTTGAAGATCTTTCACCATGATTAGAAGATTATGTTCCGAGTTTCCAAAGACAATAAACTATTACGGTCCTTGAGTGTTGGTTTTTGTTATGTATTATGTATTCCTTAAAAGTAATGTAATGTCAATGCACGTCAAATATTGGGTCTCTATAGTTGGTATCAGATTAAAGGTTTATTCAACCTTTAGAAACTAGGATGCGAAAACTTTAGTGAGATCCCTAGAAATATTTCTAAGTTATTTCTAGAGATGTACCTAAGGTTTAGAATAACTGTAGGTATAGTCCTAGAATTATGTTGATGGTCTTGAATAACCCAGGGTGAACCTAAGATGTCATTGGTTAAAGGAGGTGTCATATGTTATACATCCTATAAGTGACTTTTTATGATTATGTGGTTCCTCATTTTTTTAACTATTTCATACACAATGGTTTCTGGTTTTTTTAATGGAGCGAACTAGAAGGAATTGGGTTAACATTGAATCTGATGGAAAAATTGGTGACTATGAGAAGAAAAATTGCGTAATGCCTAGAGAGAAAGATATTATGATTATTCCAAATCATACATCGTGATATATTATTAAAAAGGTGAACTTTAGTGGTATTCCTAATTCCTCAAATAAGAGGAAGATGTAATTTTATGCATGTTCTCATGCTGAGGATCATAAAGAACGGAAGATTGAGATTTCTAAAGAAGGGAAGAATAACCATGATGAATATTTCAAATTGAGGGGAAAATGTTATCTATGTGGGGAAAAGGGTCATAGAGTGACAAACTGTTATGGAGTTTAATGTCTTATCTGTGGAGAACATGGGCATTACCCAACTCAATTCCCTGACCTAAGAGGTTACTTATAACTTGAGGAGGGACCTATTCCATTCCAATCAATGAAGTGAGTGGATTGAATGGATTATGTATTGGAATTAGAGAATAATGTTGTTGATATACTTTTATGGTATATTTGAATATCTATGTATTAGTCTATTGTGGTTTTCAATATTTTTATGGTACCGGTAACCTTGAAAAGTGATTGAAAATTTTTTGGAACGAAAATGAAATGCGTATAATGAAGGGATAAAGAGAAAATAATATATGATATTATTCATGAGGTCATGACTGATATAAGGAAAAAATTATTTCATGGTTTGAGAATATATAAATTTTGGGATTTTGGTATGTGGAAAGAGTTAACTTTTTCCATCATTCTTGTTCTCACTAAGGTTCAATGGGTATTCATTTTTCAAGAGAATACAGGATAAAGGTATTCACATGTTTGGAATTTGACAAAAAAGATATATTGTATGATCTATGGGGGATAAATGATGATATTCAAATTCTCGGTAGATGACATTTCTTGTATTTGTTTTCCTTATACAATGAGCTTGGGCAGAAGTATTTTGGATAAGCCTAAAGATTGGAATGGATTATGTTGGACATAAGTTAGTATTGTTTAACGCTAGAACTTTTTTCAATATTATTTTTGTAATGTTATAATAGTGTAAAAGGAAAACCTGCAGGACGGGCGACAACCCGTTGAGTCGGTCAAGGTTGTGGGAATTGAACTCACAACCGAAGTGTGACATGACTTTATCGCCTACCACCGGCCTATAGGAAGTCCCTGGTCAGTAGAAACTAGTTTTATTTTATTAAATGGTATGATAGATGAAGTATTAGTTCATTTTTGGAATCATATACTATTAACCTCACCATAGATGGACTTATGTATATTTGATAACTTTTTCTATCATTTTTTTTGAGACAGATGGAATGACTCATCATTCTATCACATGATCTGCAAACACTTCAAAAATGACAAATTCAACTTCATTTCTTTAATAGATGAAGTGGAATTTTTTCAAGGCACGAACAAAGGTGAGATTGTACCGAAATAAATAAGTATTTATTCTAATTCAATTACTTGAACATTAGGGAAATGATCTTGAAAACCAAAAATGTTGTCCTAGTGTCCTCATATCCGATTAATTAGATGGTAACTTAGATTATCAAAAATTTATGGCTTTGTGATTGTTGGCTTTGTCATAGCCATGTCCTCTACCACTCTTCATCAAGAACATGATGGTTAGATTTTTCTTCCATATCCATATTTTCACCTATGTTCACCTATTTGGAATCCCTATGATGAGTTAATTTGGGTAACCGTTATGTTTCATACATTACTTTTTAAAATTAAGTTTTACTATTCCTTTTTACGATGTGAGTTTCTATGAAAGAAACATTCAACTAGAAAACCATTTATAATCCCAATGAATTTCGAGCGAGAAATTAATTTTAAGTGGTGAAGAATGTAACAACCTGAGATTTTATGAGAATTATTCTTTTTAATTTCATTGATTTCTTGTGTTGTATGCTACACCAAAATTATCATGTTCTATACGCAACACTGTATTAACTTTCAGTATATGCCACACTATTCTTGGATTGTGTTACACACAATTTCATGTTCGCAACATTAATTATAGAATTTTTTAATGTTTAAATGAAATAAGTTTTGAATTATGTTATACTCAACACCAAAGGGATCCTTCACTACCCACATCCCTGACTTGTCTTGTATTACACACAATCACGAACTTTCTCGATAGCGTGTGTAGTCCGCAATACCAGATTTTACTAAACAATGATGTATTTTTATAATATTATAATGGACTATCCGTTATGAATAGTATTCAAATTTTTTTAATTTTATAACATTATTATTCTTCTTACACAATTTCTAGAACATGGTATGAAAATATAATAAAATTTTCAGGAAAAATAAGTATTTTTCAAAAAAATGCAATTTTTTCGCCTTTTGATGGCCCACCCACATTAAATATAGTTTTTGACATTTTTATAAGTTCAATTTGAAAAAAATAAAATTATTATTTGAAATCAGGATATAAAAATTTAGTCGGGATAAATTTTTCATATTATTCTGATAACTTTCATATTTAAATGAATAGTAAAAACACCTTATATTTTAATTAAAAACAACTTTTTTCATCGAAATAATTTATATGGTTAAATTATAATATTGAATGGTTTTAAAGGATAAACATAGAATATTTTTACTATTTAATATAATGTATGTCATTACCATTAATTTTACATTGAATTCACAGGTAGAAACATTCAATCTTTGGAAATGTTTTAACTTTTAAAACTCTTTTTCTTAACAGCGGTATTAACATTAAATTAATTACTTCAACTTCTGTGTTTTGAATTTTGAAAAATGGATTCCATGTTTGAATTCAGTGGGTCAAAATTATGTTAAGAGGCTACTTTTTATTTTTGGGCATTATGAACAGTAACTACGGTAAATTTTATTTACCATAGTTAAAGATAAATCGGGTAATTAAGGGTAAATATAATACTATAAAATTACCTTAACACCAGAAAAAACACGATTGGATGAATAAAAGTATACCCATATCACCTAACGGTCAGAATAGATTAATTTTATGGACTTTTAATCATGAAATGAATTTAATTATTATTAAAACCAAAGAATGTGACAACATGTCACTCTCTTAAATCTTATAAGTATAAAAATTTTAATTTAGTGATAAACATCATCCAAATTCAAAAATGAATAGTTTCCAGAAAGCTAATAAAATTATCTACATCATTTGTATTTATTTAGAATTTTTAGGTATTTAATAATTATCATTAAAGGTGACACAATAGTGATGTTGAAATTATGTTATTGATTGAAATATAAATAAATCGTTTTAAAAATATTAAAATAAATATTACATGAACTATTTAATATTCTCCAATAATTTTCTAGATAACTATGACATGTTATTAATCTATTAAATATTTTATTTCATACATATCTTCTGTGTGGATTTTATTAAAATTCAAATAAATGAATAATTTTAAAATTGACACTGTTGTTATTTTAAAAAAATAACATAATATAAAATTGTTTAAAAATCAAAAAAATATTTCAAAATTATAAATTACAATTTATATGGTCTAATAATTCATAAATTATCCAATTATGGACATTTCACAAAAAATAAGTAATTATTTATAACAATTTATTATTTAGAATCTTATTACCAAAAATAAAATGAAATAGATTAAATAAGGATAAATCAAGTTGATAATATTTAAAATAAATACCCAACATGTCTAAATTTTATTGGTTTATGCGACTACAATACTATCTAATCTCATATTCTGATTTAAGTCATTCTTGGAGGTTTTTAAGTGGGGTTTGATTTATTAAAAATTAATATTTTTGAGGTTTCCAAAGGTGCATCTCTCCTCTCTTATAAAAGGGAACCTCCTCCCTCTCCTATTCACAACACTTTGAGCCTTAATGATCGTCCAACCCATGCCAATTTTCTTCTCCACTTTTCTAGAAACATTATGGAGGTTCTGGTCTTTTCAAAATACCAACTCTAGTCCCTTAAGGGGAAGCTTAAAGGAGGTGCGTCGAAGAAGAGGTAATCTCTTCTTCCGATTCATTCAAGTTTCTTTCTTATTCAACTTCTTATTCATTAGTTGGTTAATTATAAAGTAATACAATAAGTATCACTAATATACTGGTATGATATTATAAATATGAAACAACCCCATTTCAGCTCCTATCCATCCTACAGAAAATGAAATCAATGTGCGTGCGTACGTACGAAATATCTTCTCCACGCTGTGGTGTAATCAGTTTTTCCACCACCACCTTACTTGGATAGTTATAATGGTGTAAATAATAACTATCTATGGTTATTATATCATCATAATGATTCTAATATATTATATCTTCCACTAAAATTCTATTCAATAATTATGGGAACGATATCACCACTTGTACGTTCATATGGGCTACCATCTCCACGAACGCGACGAGATTCATTCTTCATGTAAACCATTCATTAATGATTATAAAGTATATAAAATGAATAATAATGAAATATATGACATAATAATGATACTGGATTACTTATATATATATATATATGTCATCTTTTTAATTCCATTCAATTCAATAAGGAAATGAAAACAGTGTTCATGCGTACGTACGACCTACCCTTTCCATGAACGGTGTATTTCATTAAATTTATCGATCTATCATATATATTTATATGATGAATATATATTGTATATAAATAATGTTTTACATTCTGGAATTAATTAAATAAGGATATGAGTAATAATATCAAGAACAACAAATCTAAAAATGAATGATAAATGAAACGATTTAAACCAAAACACTGCTTTAACATGGAATTTACAAAATAACGAGTAATATAAAGTCATAAGTGAACCACATATGATATCATATCAATGAATATGATTCTTTAATATGTAAATGACACTATTGAAATCATTATATAGGAGGATCAGATATATATGAATCATATCAGACATAAGGTAAGGGATAACTTTTCCAATCTCGTTTTTATCCAAGATTGTTTATTCGTAATTATTTACTGGGGTTATATTTATCATACCTGCCCATGTTTTATAAAACAAAATTCGTGTATGTTTAGAGTCATTTTTACCCATTTTTGACTTTTACCACATGTTATGGAAGGATTATTTCTTTTGTTTACCATACGAGGAACTTTTTGACTTTTTTTGACAAAAGTATGAGGAGAATGTTTTTTAAAATTATACAGCATGAACAAATTTTTACGATTTCATAATGCCTAATTTTCATAAAGCTTCCTCAACATGATTTCATAATTATTTTCAACAAAGTCCTATTACTTTAAAATTTGATATATTTTTTTGAATATAAAATTATTTTGAAAAAGAAATGATATTTTTCTCATGAATTAATTTCAAGTGTTTTCCATCTAAGATGACATTATATCATATGTTTATGCTTCAAGTATAATGTCTCTATGATTTACATGTTTTCACTTTTCTTATGATTAAATAATATCCATTTGTTTTATATGGATTATTTTATGATGGTATGATGTTTATAAAACCCATTTTATTCTTTAGGTTATGATGAATGATTTATGATTATGTTGTGGAACACGTAATAATGATTTCATAATGAGATGGGTGGGACCTATATCTCCCTCCAATGCATTGGGTAAAAATTTATATCTCATGAGATAGACATGGCTGGAACAGAAAGTTAATCTGGTTTAGTGGTACAAGACTGGAATGAGGAGTGAACTTGATTCAGTAAGGGACTTTGTCCGCTAAGATGGTCTTGTCAGTAATGCCATAGATACTATGGAAATAATATCATGTGCTTAATGTTTTTACACAATTACATGTTTTATTACCATGCTATTTTATCATGATTTATTTTCCATTATGATCTATGCCTTACGTACAACCATGTTTTATGTCATTGCTCAAGATTTTGATGTTTGAACATTATCTTAATGTTTTTAAGTTCAAATTTGTATGGTATGTTTTATTTTCCTCATGCATACCCTTACTGAGGATTTTAGATCACCCTTTATATGTTTTCTTTTCCCCTGGATATAAAGAAAGATTTTAGGTAGGATAACAAAAGGGGAATATCTTTATGGAAGATGTTGTAGATCTTTTACCATGATCAGAAGATTATTTTCCGAGTTTCCAAAGACACTAAAATATTACGATCCTTGAGTGTTGGTTTTTGTTATGTATTCGGTATTCCTCAAAAGTAATGTAATGTCCATGTACACCAAGCTTTGGGTCTCTATATAGAAGGTGCCATTAATAATTAAACAAGATCCTAGAAGGTGAAACCCCATTAATTATCCAAGAGGAAAACCTAGAAGGTGTTTCAGGAAATTTATTATTTTAATTAAATAGTGAAAATTCATGTCCGCACAGCCACGGGGCATCCATGATTGGGTTTAAGATCCTCTAACTACACAATAAGGGTCAATGAGTTTAATACTAGGTGTGTTGATCAGTTAAATATGAAGAAACCTATTATAAAATAATACACATCAAATGATAGAGTGCGGAACAATGACGCTACTCATAAAATGATGGAAAACTATGAAAAAGGCATAGAGCACCTACCTCATACCACAGATGATCTACACATCCAATATTGAGGTTTGATTTGATCTGTTTTGGAAGAGATCAATGAAATGGGCATTTTCCCAGAAAATAGGTCAAATAAGATTTCAACTCAATAAATTTATCAAGAGAAGATTAAATGATAAATATCAAAATGGAATCGAGAGATTACAATTGAGTATCTCTATCAATCTATGACTATTGATTTTGACTTCAGATGGAGTAGAAATCATCTTACCTATAATAGGCTAGGAGGAGGAGAACCCATCGCGCAAGAGATCCTCATGGGTCTTCTTGGAGAGAAATAAATAATAAATTTGGATATAATCTAATTAATGGAAAATAGTCATTTCACCCTAAATACAAGGTTTCATAGTTTAGATAAATCATGAAAAAACCATGTGGAACCCCCTACTTAATTAATCACCACACATGGTTTGTCCTGAATGAACTGCCTAGTCATGTGTAAACCAACTAATGAATCGTTTCTATGGACTACCTATGTGGAAATAAACACCAGGTTCATTGAAATGTTTGGGTATGCTATGTGCATCCCATACGGGGCACATAAGCTTCTCAAGTTAGTGTATATGGTTTGCAAATGAGGACCGTACAGTTTTAGAAAAACCGAACCCCTCTGAAAGAGCCCCAAAACCTAGTTTTTTTGGTATTCGACACTCCCAAAACTCAACAAATACTTTGAGGGACCTATCAGGACTTTAACTAAATCTACAAATGACACATTAAAGTGTTCCAACTCTCATAATTTCATTCCAATTCTCATTTTGTAAAACAACCAGTCTAATAAATTCTAAAATTTCCAATTCCCTTGAAATTTTAACTTAGTGAAAAACACTTTCCATTATAACCTCCCCACCATAAAAATTATCATTCCTAAGATTCCATTGAAAAAAAACATCACCTGACCTACTAGGGTCATTAATTCTATTTCAATTGGGTTTTTGTATCTCTAAAACCCCAACACAGCTCTGTGAAGTTCATAAGCACACAAAACATGATCCCTAAAAACGTAATCCAATGCCTAATTTCTAACTAAAACACTGAGACCACACTTTCATGAGCCCACATAAATATAGAAATGATCATTTCATTATATCTTTAAGCATTAGACCAATGGTGCTCCCCACAAATGGTTTTAACATTTGAAAGGGTGACCAATTACGAACCACGGTCCCTCTAGAATTGGAATTGACTTACATATAATGTCTCTAAGTGATCTAATAATGCTTCTCTCATGATTTTTAAATGTCTAAAAAGTATTTAATCCCTCAACTACAGTATCATGTCATGTTGGTTATCGCTGAAAATTCGTAGTAGACACAAACATCACATGCATCCTCCGGACGATGTTCACAGAAATGGTTCTTTGTAGTCCATAATCCTTAAAACTAAAGGATTAATTTATAAATCCACCTTTAGCTGATCATTCTCACATTTCCAAACATTAATGAATATAATATTACATGTTGAACTATAAAAAAGTCTCCCAAGGTGTCTCATGTTCATGAGAAGAACATTCAATGTTGTCTACACCTGATTTCTGTTGACATGTTCAAATCAGACTATCACCTGACCTTTTAACCCATCGTGACTTAGCATTAACAAAGTTGTAACCCATATCCAAATAACTAGAATAATTACCCTTTAAAAATCACCTCCGACCCCAAAAATAGTTCTGGGATAACCTCATAGTAATCAAACTGGAGCCTAAGGAACTAACCCATGGGATTCTATTCTCCATGTTCATAAGTGTGACGTTGGAACAAGGAAAAAACATCCACTTCAAAACATTGACTGACCTGATAACGACATCCACCTGGAACTCATGTCAAAGAAAGGAATGGTTGGTGTCCAAGATCCATTATAAGGAGTTCTTACGCGGGAACACAAGTATCACTTTGAAATAACTAAGACTCAATAAGAACCTAGAGACCAGTGTGCTATACTAAAAAGTATCTATTATACAACCACCCAAACAAGATTGATGACTTTTAAAACATTAGTGCAGTGTAAGACTGACATTCTCATAGTTCGTAAAAGACAAATAAATAATAGGATACATAATTTTCACTTTCAAAATAGTATAATATGAAGGAAAACAAGGAAACCAAAGGAAGAATATTCTAACAACTACTAGTCTACTTCTTAGATGAATCTCAAATTCACTTATTGATGCATCAATAATTGAACAATGATTCCTAAACTAACTGAGGAATACCATGATTTTTCATGTTGTTCCACTGAATTCCATCCATGATAGTGGTGTTTCTATATGGTTCCATACACAATAAAAAAATAGTTTCATTATTCCATGTAAGCCTTGATTCAATTTAAAACATGGCATCCACAAAGGAATTTAAGAAAGACCAACCATTTCCCAATTGTCCCGCTTAGTTGTGTTCCTTCAAATTGGATGGTCAAAATTACTAGAACTAATGTGAAACTCCCCACCATAGAATTTTCCTACTCATAAAATGAAGAGAGATACCATTCACTCATAAGAATGCTACATCAAAACCAACATAAAATTTTATGTTCCACTCGTCCAAGTCACAATCAAAAGATCTTCACATTTGGGATGAAATATAAAACCAAACCCACCGACATATCAAAAAACCAAAGTCTCTTGGATTGATCTCATGATTTTATATGAAACAAGATTTCTTAAACCTATGGGTCACTATACTATAGAGATAACCTAATAACCTTCACTAAAGATCGTGGATCATCGATTTTACTGAACTCAACTAGTTTTTTAAACCATTTAACAACACAAAAGGCACTACCTATATATTCTCATATTACCTAGATATTATATGATTTTATGGAATATATTTAATACCATCCATAGGCTATCCTCCCTTTTCATTAAAGTATCAGATGTATCCTGATGAAAAATGGATCAAGTCATATTATCTAATACGAGTGTTAAACAGACTAACGACCTCTCAGTCCGCCAAAAAAACCAGTCCCCAAGACCTACGAAGCATTTGACCATGCCCTTGGTATGTCTAACTTGATGAAAACGAGCATTACATGATTCTAACAAGAGAATCAATGGTCATGTAAACAGGACTACCCATCCAAATGATTGTTTCATTTATCTGGTATTATTCCTTCTAGGTACAATGACACCTGAACAACATTGAACATCGAAAAGATTATGTTATTTAGCAGGGAAATTAATCTGTAAGGGTGCTACCTATTATTGGATAGCCCCTTACAAAAGCACAAGAACTGAACATATAACATGGTAAGGAAAAAAAATTCACTGGGTCAAGGGCCTACCATTCAATCCATTCCTAAAGAGGGAATGGCCTATGGATAATGCTCAGGTTTCCATTTCAAGTTATGCATGGAGAAATCTAATCTACCCTTACACAAGGGTTTTAAACAAAGGAATCCACTTCAAGTTCCATTTATAAATCCATTACAGTGAATTACATTCAACATTTACACACTAAAATAATTTTATTAAATTATACACCATGTCACATTAGGAAATTCTTTTCAAACATTATTTTTAAACATTAAACATTTAATGATATCTCATCATAAGAAAGTAATTATCAAATAAATTCATTATTAACAGATAAGGAGACCAACAAGGGTCCTGTTAAACTATCTTGGGATCAACATAATGAAACCCAATAGTAATTTTTTTTAAATATTAATGTTTCCAAAACACCCATAGTAGGTTATATCATAAGGAACATTCCTCAACTCATCTACATGAGTCCAGATGGGAATTGAAGAAAGTAATCAACACTTTTTAGTTCAATATTAAATAGTTATCACATTTAACCATTCCAGGACTCATATCACATGGTGAAATCTATATATCCTTAGTCATATGTGTTTACCTCTTCCAATCCATAAAGCACCCATAATCTTTATAGGTTTTCATTTAGCTCCCATTAATTGAAATTGTCCCTATTTAGAAAATCAAATTTACTAGCCTTTACATTTTATCAAATTATTTTTCTCTCTCTATATATATATATTCTGAATGTTCATTTGATTAAATTAGTTACCTTTTTCCAAATTATAAGGCTCTCATACGACTTAAAATTGAAAACTGACTCAAGTTTAAATTGCTACAAATAAATTTCATATGCTTCAACTCTTTTTGTATAGAAAAATCAAACATAGTATGTTATCACAGGTAGTAAACACAGAGAAGAATGATAAGTAATAGACATCATGGAATATAATAACTTATGCATGGAAGCAGCTAACATGATTAATAAACAGGCATATTAAATAAAATCCAAGAATGGCATAAAACTCTAGTCACTCAATCATACTCACTAGGAAAACTATTAACACAAAATTATGGTGGGGAATATGCATTGTGTGGAGACCCCATCCCTAATAGCCTACATCTGGTGCCTTAAATTAATACATGAGAATTAATAAAATACATGAACCCGAAGGACCAATCATTTTAGTAGTATTAGAATCAATATTACATACATGAACTTTACATTACATCTTGAAATGAGATAAAACATTTAAATTCCATTGGTAACACCCATAAACTTCTATATTATTCGTAGAAGTCCTTTATAATATAATTAATCACATATTGGGGAAAAAGAAAACATAATAAAAAAGTGAGTTCACATACTTAGTAAGTGTAAGCAGTAAATCAAAGGCATAAATAATATGGCATATTTAATAACTAAAAGAACACATTCCATTAAAACACATTCATGAGCATAATATGGAGGGAATAAAAGACCAATAAATAATTCCATATAAATAATCACATGAATCATAACCATGAATATTATAATATTCTAATAATAAAATTATTTATCAATTAGTAATATCATAATTAGATAATTAATAATGTCGGTCTTCATAAACATATAGTCAAGGAATCGGCCAAGACACCATACATAATGGGTAAACACACGATCCATTTTGTCTAATGAGAACAACCGATGTATCGATGGGATATAGTATGCCTCAACCATAACATTGTATGTTTAGTGAATTCATATTATGAAAGGGGTAAAATATAATCAAAATATACATTCATATTGAAGCTATCATAAGAAATGTAAACAAATATCCCAAAACAACACACATAATCATAAACCATTTTGAGTAATATGGGGAATGGTATCATGATAGTACATCCGGAGTCCAAATAATCTAAACTATTCAATAATATATGGTAGAATACTTAATAAATTATTAATCCCAATTAATAATATGATAAAAAATGCTATTGAAATAGATGAAAATAATATAACAAAATCAACAAGAAATTATTAGGTGAAATACCCTTTTTTACTTTACCATGAAGAGTTATTTTGGAAAAATAATTTCTGAAAACATGAAATGAACTAAGAAAACTTTTTAGCACAAAAAGTATTATTTTTGAAAAATATTGGTTTCTTAAAACGTATTTTGTAGTTTACTTAAAAATTGGTATGAAATTGGGAATTTCCCTTTTATCGGCCGTTATAATGTGGAATAATTGAAAATGGGTCCTTATAAAACATGTAACTACCCATAAAAAATTAAATATTAGTCTTGGTAAATATCATAAGAAAATTACCACATAACATTGGAGGATTACATAATAATAACAAAGAAATATATTTGGGTAAAAAGAGAGAAAGTGCAACTCAAATAAAATATAGAGGTTCGGGGAGAAATCTATACCTTATGTCTCAAAGGGATCATCACTTCACCTTAATGTTCTGGAATATGAAATGAGAGTCATTGAAAAATTATTTATGAAACTTTATACATCTATTATATTTATTATAATTGTATTAAGTTCATTTATGGTATTTTTGGTGAGTTATAAGATACAAATTTATCATTCTAGTCCATTCGATTCATTGGGTTTCTTGGTCGGTTTATTGTATATGATTATGGAAGTTCATGTAAAATGGGAATAGTTATTTAGAATGGAATTTATATGTTATTAATTAACATATAGAATATTAAATAGTGATATGAGTTATTTTTTATTTGGGATGTGTATGAATCATTAGATAAGACGTTAATGGAAATCTTTTAGATAATTTTCTGGTTTTTCGATAATCATAAACAAGATCCTTATTATGAAATAATATTATGTTTATAAAGTAGTTCTAGAATATTAAATAACATTTAATCCATATATTATTGTCTTTTTGACAATAAAAATGGTTTTATGACCTACCTTGAAGGTGTTAATGTAAATTTAAAACTCTTAATCCTTGAATATGATAAATCAACACATAATAGATGATGTTTTAAATTTTAGAAAAAAGGAGAGGGAAGAGAATTGATGATGTATTACTACCTCAAAAAATAATATTACAGCATATTGAATATACTAGATATATCATGTCACTTTTGGATATAGATTTTAGGAGAAAATAAGAAAATATAAGAACTCAAAAAAAAATTAATAGAAAATGAAAGAGGTTTTTCCTCTTGATTTTCTCCTCCTTAAGAACGTCCTTCGAGAAAAGGGTTCAGAATTTTGGTGAAAAACGTCCCATGGATGTGAGGGAGGGGATTGAGAAGATTATTCGGCAGATATTAGACATGTATCAATTCATGGAATGTGTGAGTAGAAAGGGTGGTATATACAGTGGTGGAGAGGGGTGTTTTTTAATATTTTATTCATTTGTTTTTTTATTTTGGATAATGACTATGAATAATATGATCATTATCACCAAAAATATTAAAATAATGAATATGATTTCTAGATTATAGAGGTTAACTTAAAATGAATTAAGGAATAGTGAATTTAACTTATAATGTATTTAGACAATAAAGTACTCTATTTTACAATTCATAAAAAATTCAAGTATTTTAGAAAAATCCCAAAAATTCACCCTAATCATTTTTCAACATGTAAAATTAAAAAATGAACTCCATTTTATGAATAAAAAACTCTAAATATGAGATTTTTTTTTACATAAGATCATTTTATATTTTGAAAAATAAAAATTTAAATATTATAACTAATTTTATGACACATTCAAACTTTAAACAAGATCTCGTAAAATTTTCCTATAATCATAAGAATAAAATATTAATATGTGATTCCATTTCATGAGAAAAATTTCTTTTAAATAATTAAATTAATTATAAAATTGAAATTAAATATTCATATCTTATAAAAATACCAACACACAATTAATAATTTTTAAAACATTCATTTACGAAAACTATGATATAGTTATGTCATATATTTATTTTTAACAAACCCATATTTTAATCATACATTCATAAGTGAGGTCACTGTTCTATTGTCTGGTTTACTATTCCCAAGGTTTACATTACGTTTCCTTTTTTCAATTAAATACTCCATTGGTATGATTTTCTTAACTTCCAAAAATACATCTTGTTTCATTCTTTCTTTATTTATAATGATCTTATTCTTTTCTATAAGTGATTTTATGTTTTTTATATTATATGAAATAATTATAAGAAGTGAAATTTCATTGATATAATTCTAGGTTATTATGTTCCCTTATCCTATAATAAATTCATCCTCAAAATTTCAAGAATGTCACCCCATAAAATTATTTGGGTAGATATTCATCAAAACATCCTCTAGTTCCCACATAACCTCAACAATTTTATGATTTTTCCAAAGTACCTTTACCAACCGGGTCATTTGATTCCTCAACACCTACTCTATAGTGTCCACAATTTGGATAGGATCATCACAGTAAGATAAGTCATGTTCTAGTTCTATTTATTCAGAAGTGAGAACATCTATTGGGTCTGTCATTTCCTTCATTAATAATGATAAGATGTGTGGAACACATCATAAAATTTGGAAATTCTAGCTGGAATATCTAAACGATAATTTTTAACTCCAATTTACTCCAAGATTTAAAAATAACAAATGTACATAGGGTTTAGTTTTAAATTCATTCTAAATCGTCTAACCCCCTTCCATTGAGAAACTTTTAGGTAATCATAATCTCTAACATGAAATTTGGAATCCTTACTTTGATAATAAATAAAGCTCTTTCTCCATCTTGGAGATGCTTTGATATGGGATTGAATATACTGTACCATTTCTATTTTTACCTTCACAAGCTTAGGTCCTACAAACTTCTTTCCCTGACTTCTTCCAAAAACTTTGGTGTATGACATTTATGTCCATACAAATCATCATATGGTGCCATTTGAATACTTTAATATAAATTATTATTGGAGTAAAAATCTACCATAGGTAAATATTTATCCCACATACCTTGAAACTCATGTGAGAATTATCTCATTATGTATTCTAATGTTTTAAAGGTCCATTCAGACTGTTATTATGTTTTAGGGTGACAAGTAGTACTCAAATGAAGCTTAGTGTCCAAATATTTCAGATGACTTTTCCATAATTTTGATGTAAATAATAGATCACAATTTGACACACTTTAATTAAGTTCTCCATAATGTATTACAACTTCATTACTATAGAGTCATGCAAGGATCCCTTATATAAAATCCTCCCTTATAGCATGTAAATGTGAATATTTGGTATCTTGATAAACAACAACCCATATTTCATTATTCATTCAAGGTGTTTTTGGAAATCAAATGACAAAATACATTGTTCATTCATTCCATTTCCATGTACGAATATGTATATGTTCAATGACTCTTCTAGGAAGTTTTATTTTAGCCTTCACATATTTAATAACTAATCATATAGATACATATTCCGAAATTTCTCACTTCATATTTTCCCACCAAAAATTATTCTTCAAATCTATATACATATTAGTGATACGAGGGTTTGTAGAGAAATTTTAATTATGTGGTTAATCCAATAAATACTTTCTTCAGTCACTGTATAGTGGAAAAACATAACCACATTCCAAATTTAATAATTACATCTTCATACACGAAGTCTTATAACTTCCCATAATTCAATGATTTAACATTATTTTGGAGATTCTCATCATCAGACCAAGAACTTCTAATATCATTCAATAAATATGGTTAAGCATCCAATTAAAAAATTAATGATGTTTCTCCATCAATGATAATTACCATATCCAACTTTTCTAGATCCATGTACCTATTATCCTTGTTAATCCCTATTTTTTCATAAATCATTGATCCTTCCTGCTAATTGAAATTTCTATTGTGTTCACCTTACCTAGGTGGTAGGGTATTGAACAATCATAATACTTTAGTAGCTAACTCCATTTACTTTTCCTCATGTTGATTTATTTCTTTAAGAAGATATATTTAAAGCTCTTCGGATCTGTAAATATCTCAATTGTTTTTCTAAAGAGATGTTGTCTCTATATCTTCCGAGAAAATATTACTATTGTTAATACTAGATCATGAGTTGAATAGCTCATCTCGTGAATTTATAACTTCCATGATTCATAGGAAATAACTCTGTCATGCTTCATAAAGGCAAAACCAAGTCATTTCTTTTATGTGTCACTATAAATAAAAAATCAACTATTTTCCAGATAGTAGAGTTAAGATCATAGAATCCACTAATCTCCTATTTATTTATTCCAAAAATTCTTCACATTCGTTTTCCCATATGAACATAACCCCTTTACAAGTAAAATTTTCTAATGGGTTATCCAATTGAGAAAAATTATCTATGAAACACAGAAAGTAACTTTCTAAAACTATGAAACTATGTACCTCGATTATGTTCATTGGTGCAGGACATTCTTGGCCTTCCCATATCACTCATTTAGTCTAAGAGTCATAAGAAAAACTTGAAAGTGGTTCTCATGGTCCTCAATGCTTTATTAATATATCACGATTTCATTAATAAAAAATAAAGATATTCCTTGAACAATCTATTCATTAGATCTATAAAAATTTAGGGTGTGTTAGTCACTCCAAATGGCATTATTGTAAACTCACAAAGTCCATACGTTGTTTGAAATGATATCTTTGGAATATCTTCCTTCTACACTAATAGTAATTTCCTTGTTCTTGCAATAAATTTTAATATCATATTTTGAAATATAGTCTATTACAAGGATTATATCAAATTAAATCATAGGTGTGATGAAGAGGTTAGCAACTAAAGCATGTTAATGTGACATAAAGGGAACTAAATGACACATGTTATTTTCAAGGTGACTTCCCTTAGAAGTTTTTACTAACAAATCCTATATTATATCATAAGTGAAATATCTAATTTAATTTTCAAAAAACAATATATTAATGAATTTTATTATCCAAAATAAAATAAAGTGTTGGACTAGTTTATGAAAATGATTAAGTACATGTCACCAATTCATTAATAACTTCAACCTCAGTAGTTTGGATTGAATAATCTAAGCATTTGTACCTTTGAATTTCTCTAGGTAATGTTTCCTTCATTCATAGTAAAATCATTTGAATAATTCTAAATCCCGTTAAAATTGTAGCACAGAAAATTGGTATCATCTTTCATTCCCTTCCAAACATGGGCTGGGTGGCCTTTTTCTCCATACTTATAATAAACAAGCATTCCCTTCAGGAATGAATTATGGAGTTTCATTCCACAATTATCCCATGATGGATATTTAACTCTAATCTTCTTCCCGATTTCCTTATTTCCATTTATGAAATTTTTAGCACCATTCTTCTTCTATTACATTACATTAAAATCAAAATATATGGTGATTTTTTTTCTGTCTTGATATCACATGAGACTATATCTTCATATGCTGATAAATTGTGGGATACTAGTAATCTTCAGAAGAATATTTTTAACCCATAAAATAATCGATCAATCATTCTATTTGGATTTTGTATGTAATATGAAACATGCCTTTTTATCCATGTAAGGTTTTCTTCAAACATAGAAAAATACTCATCTTCATTTTGCCTCAGATTCAAGATTTATCTCTCCTTATCAACACGCAATTCATGAGGGAAATATTTTTTAAGAAAATGTCCACAAAATAATTACATTCCATTTATTCTATTTCTTCCACCTCCTACGTGTTTTGAATCAATGACCACCATTGATCTGAATGTCCCGATAGATGATAAATTTAAATGAAAACCTTCTCTCTTTCATTACATCATAGAGTGAGAAATATCTTCTATAAGGAATGTATCCACTGCTCTCCGACAAATAGTTTTGTATTCACATTGAATGTTGGAGGTTTGTTGTCAAATAAAATGGTCGAACATCATTCCTCCACATTTTGGATATGTAATCATTCAACATTTAAGGTCATTATTCAAAACCAGGGTTAGTTGTCCAAGTATAGTTATAAGTTCCTCAGCTCCAGTTGCATCTCACACTCAAACATCAATATCATTCACGAGATTTCAATCAATATCTGGGATACGTTTGTTGATATGGTTTCAATTCATTCCACTGGGTGACATTTCTAAAAAATGTCATACACTAAATTAGATGATTAATCATAACACATAATTTTGAACTAGTAACAGTTAATATAAATTGAAAATTTTATGCCTATTCAATATCATATTGATAAACATGGTTTATTTGTGGAAATAATTACTTATAAATCAGTAATAATTATTTGTAATGAAAATTTAAAATATTATAAGCATATACCTCAGTAGTGTCGATCTAGGTGTGTAGTAAGGGTTCTTGTCCCATACCAAGTTACACCGAGTTAGGACAGGGACACCTTGAAAGAGTTGTTACCCCTAGGTACACATGTTCTATAACCATGTCCACTTATAGTATCCATTCATGGATGCATTTCAAGGAAGACCCACATAATGTTTAACATAATAAAATTTTAGGATGTTCTTTTATGATTATACCCAATGACTATATTAGGTTCTTGTTCCCTAATCTAGGTTTTCTAAATCTAGATTCCATTGTTTCTACTAAACATGATCTGATACCAACTGTAAAGTCCCTAACCCAGTATCCTAGATCTGGGGGATTGCATTATTAAATTGGAATAGATACAAGACTCAAATCCCCAAGGACTAATCATTTTATTAGCTTTGAAAGATTTATTACCAATATGAAATTTAAATTACCACTTGAAAGGAAATATATCAATTAAATTCCATTCGAAACACCCATAAACTCTTAGATTTTTCCAAAAAGTCATTCATAATATACATATTAGTATCACAGGGGAAAATAAAACAAAATAATAGGGTGATATTATTTTCTCAATAAGGGTATGTAATATAATGAAAGAATAAATAATAATCCATGGTGAATAACTAAAAGAAACCATGACATTAAAACATAATCTTGAGCATTATATGGAAGGAATAGATACTGAATAAATAATTCTATATAAATAATTAGATAAACATAACCTTGGATATTATACTATTCAATTTATAATATAATTTTTCGACTAATAAAATCATAATGTCTTAATACATAATTTCAGTCATCATAAACATATTTTCATGTCGTTCACCAAGACACCATACATAATGGGTAAAAACCCAATCTAGTTTGTCTCATGAGACCTACCATTGCTTCAAGGGGAAATAATGGTCTGCTCCCATAAATTAATAATAAAAATTAAATCCTAATATAAAAGTGGTGAAACATAATCAACATATAAATTATTTTTGAATATATAAAATTAAATGTAAATATATTTCCCCAAACAATAAACATAATCATCAACCATATATAGAAATATAGAGAATGGTATTAAGATAGATCATCCCCAATAAAAATAATCATAATCCATTAAATATTATATGTAAGATGATATTATACAATATTTAACCAATTGATTAGAAGATTCCAAAAAGAGTTTTGAAATAGATGCAAATACTCTATTAAAATAATTGAGGAATTCTTGAGAGAAATACCCATTTTACTTTTTAAAGAAGATTTCTTTTGGAAATATCATCTCATAAAACCAAAAATGAACTAAATATTTTTTTCATGATAAAAATATTTTTTTTTGGAAAAATATTGGTGTCTTAGAATATATTATGGAGTGTACTTGAAAATAGATAATAAATTGGGAAGTTTCCTTTAATCGAACTTGTTTATTAAAATGAATTGAGTAAGGATCCCTATAAAACAGGAAAATTCCAATAAAATAAAGAAGGAATGGACAAGGTAATTATCCATAGAAAATTCCAACAAAATTTAGGTGCATTACATAATAATAATAAATATAGATATTTAGGTAAATAGAAAGAAAGCATAACCTAAATGAAAAATGGACGTTTAGGGAGAAATCCTTACCTTATTTATGAAAGTGTTCAAACACAATATTAATTTCGTATAAAATGAAATTATATTCATTAATAAATTAATAATAACCCTTTATACATGTATTTTATTTTTCATAATTTTTCAATTTCATTTATGGTCTTTTTGTTTTGTTATAAGACACTATTTTATCATTCGAGAGCATTTATTTCCTTGATTCTCATTATCAGTTTACTTGTATATGAGTATAAATGTTCATGAAAAATGAGAAGAGTAAAAAATAAATGATTTTATATTATTTAAATTAACATTAAAATGAATGAATGATTATATATTTCATTTTGTTATTTGGGGTGCGTTAGAATCCTAAGATAATATGTTAGTGATAATCATTTAGATTATTTGCCAGTTTTTCGATCATCATGAGCTAGTTTCATCTTATGAAATAATATTATGTATATAAACAGGTTCTATCATCTTAAATATGTTTTAATAAATATATGATTTTATTATTTAACCATAATCATGGTTTTATTATAATCCTTTAAGGCGTTAATTGAAATTGATAACTCTTCATCCTTGAATGTGATAAATCAAAAAATCCTAATTGATGCTGTCATTTTTAAAACAAAATTAGAGGGAAGTTATTTAATGATTTATTATTCACTCAACCTAATAATATTATATTATATAGAATATAATGGAGATATAATGTCACTTTGGGATAGGGAGGTGAGGAGAACATAAGAAAGTAAAATAAGTCGAAAAGAAATTACAAGAACAGGAAAGCAGTTTTTCCATCTTGATTTTCTACGCCTTGAGAACCTCCTAATAGAACAATTTTTTTCTATTGATGAGACCTAGGGCTCCAAGAGATTGGGTATGGGCTTGATAATATTATTACATAAAAAATTGGACAAGGATAAATTCTTGGAAGGTGTGAGGAGATGGGGTGGTGAGTGGTGGTATATATAGTGTAGGGGAGAGGTGTTTTTTGTATATTTTATTCATTTGTTTTTTTATTTTGGGTCAATACTATGAATAGATTGAGAATTAAACCAAAATATAATAAAATAATGATGTTGAGCCTGATAATATTCATATTACATCAGAAAATACTCAACGTATAGTGTATTGACATCTAATGTATTTATACCGTAAATTACCGTATTTCACTATTCAAAATAAATACATGTATTTTAGAAAAATAAAAAAATCCAACATTTACATTTATACACTTGTAGAATTCAAAGATGAACTCCATTTTATAAATTAAAATTCCAAATATGAAAAATTTAATTTTTTTAAAATGTAATCATATATTCGAAAAATATTTATTTCCATATTTTAACCGATTTTATGACACATTAAAGAATTAAATAAATCTTCATAAAATTATTATATAATCATAAGATAAAAAAATATTAATATATGAACCAATTTTATGAAAATAAATTTTCTTTTCATTCATTATAATAATTATAAATTGGAAATAAAAAATTTATAACTTACAAAAATACCAATAATTAATTTTTCATTTTAAAAACATTCATTTACATAAAATATGATATAATTATATCAAATTTTTATATATTAGATACCCAATAAATAGTCATAAATTCATATGCGTGGTTTTTATTGTATTCTCCAGTTTATGATTCCTTAGAGTCACATCAATATTTCAATGGTTAAGTTACGTTTCTATTGGCATATGTTCTTTAACATCTAAAAATACCTCTTATTTCATTGATCATTCATTTATCATGTTATTATTGTGTTATCTAGGTTAATTTATGTGATTTATTTAATATGAAATAATTATTAAAGGGGAAATTTCATTTATATAATTCTTGGTTATTATACAAGGCATGCGAATTTCTATGTGCCCATAACGATGCATGCAATGCTATATCATCATCCTACTAGAACAATGGTAAAATAACACAATTTCTAAATCAATAATAATGATAGTGACACTATTCAATCAAGGTAAAATAATAATCGACTATAAAATAAAATTTCATGAAAAACAATCATAACTATGGTCGCTTGGTCATTTCCCCATGGGTGGGGTGATCAGTCCCGAGCACAAATATGTACCATGCATTGATACATTCCAAGTAACCAATATACCAGCTTAAAATAGAATGATAACCAAACAATATGAATCTAATACCACTTTATATTGTCCATCTACTAAACACAAATCCATTCCAGTCACCACATGGCCTCATGTGTGCATTCTTGTTTTCCAGCGACATTAGAATTTCATTAAGGGTCTAATAAGGTGATAGTGGGGAGACTATATTCTCATGACCATATTAGCATAGTGGGATATCAAAAAAATCCAAAACCAAAAAACATAAGTAAATAAGAAATACAGAGAAGATGAGTAATTTTATGAACTCCATACAAAATATATGAAATGAAAGTATATAACAATTCAAGAATGTACTAATGATGAAATATAATCTAAAACAAAATAAAAATAGCATGAAGTGATAAAGTATTTTACAAACATAATGAAAATAAAGAAAATACCCAATGGATAACTTCAGAAGAATCCAGAGGTCTATCTTGATCATATTCCCTTAACTCCCAAGTATAAGAAAAGGAGCACAAGGAATCAACCTTGTTCCAATGGGAAAAAGGTCTACTTAAGTACCCTAGTGAAATAGAGGCTCTAACTGGGTATGAGATACAAATCCTAGTAAGTTACCACCCACAGTGACTACAACTGAATATAGTCCATGTATAAAGTAAATAAGTTCATTTTTAAGGAATAATAAACAGTACTGAAAAATAAACAAAAAATTCACTTAGGTTCTTAAGGACACCTTTCATCTTTACCAGCATCAACTCATAACCAAAACAATTGATCGATTAGGAACATTATATATAGTAATTATATATATGGTTTAGTTATTTGTTGCATCCACCGATAAGAACCTAGTGTGTGTTGACACCTAATGTAGATATAAATAGAATACTAGTTGATGGGTTGACCAAGGAATAACATAAACGTCCATAATGAGAAACAATTATCCCATAAGCTCGTGAAATAGGATACATTACCTAAATCAAAATAGAGTGGGGATTTCATTCCCATCACTCAAGGTGGATAATGTATGGCTATGGAAATGTTATTATCACTTAACTCAGTCCCTCATCCAAATAACCATATAGTATCAATGGTGTGATATGACATACTCAACACCAGATGTAAGGGAGTGTGATTCCTCATTACTCAAAACATCACTTACCATCATCCAAAACCAATTTATAAGGCGTTATAATATTTATATAAATTAGCTATGAATAAATACCTCTTATTTAAATGATTTACTAACTCCACATAAAGGCATCATCATATTTATAAAACTATCCATAGGGAAATACCTCTCATTATTTTCTTGTAACAAACCAATTAAATGACAAGGAAACTTCATTTATAACCATTAAAAATAAAAATTTACCTGATCATTCAGTGATCAGAATAGACTTTTTACCTTTTACAATTCATTTCACATAAACAGTTTAATATAATTCAAGTCATGACATTCATACCATTTAAATCAGTCAATGAAGGAAAACCATCATTACAATCCATTCCATTTAATTCATTCCATTTAATTTAATAGCATAAGGAAATTAAATTCTAAGGGTCATGAAGGAACTTATACTGCACCATGAACAATGGTCATTTACCCAATTTTGAATATCTATTTCAAATTAAATCCAATCCGTTTTATAGAGATTAGATAAATAGTTTTTTAGGTAGGATATGGCCCAAACCATTGAATTAAAATGTAAATAGGTTCTATAAACATTCACCAATGTTAACTCCATTTTCTAATTCCATTGGAGGCCTTTTCCTAAACATGGAATATGTCTAAAAAAAGGAAAAATCAAAGGAAAGCTCAAATGCTATGAAACAAGGATGATTCAAAATAAAAAAGCATCACTTTTTTTAGATGAATGTTCCCATCATTAGAGTGTTTTTATTATAAAAATGAAATTATTTCACCAACAATTCACTTACTCATAAACAAGAATCTCAATAAATAATCACAACTAAATTCTCTTCAAAGAATCATTTCTTAAAAACTACCAATTAAGGAAAAAAAACCACGGCTCTACATGGAACTTAAGAAGGTTCCAATTACAATTGAACAAGAGCCTATAGGGGTATACCCATTGATTATCCTAGCAGAATTATTATAATGAATTTTACTAACTTAATTCATTTAATTTAAAAGGTATAATTACAGCTTTTAAACACATGGGGTGTCCTTGATCGAGATTATTATCTTCTAACTTCACAAAAAGGGTCAATGAGTGTAATACTAAGTATATTGATCAATTTAATATAATGGAAATAAATATAAAAACGTGTGTGGAAAAGGTCATTGAGTGGAGAAATGTCGCTATTCAGAAAATGCTGAAAAATGGGGAATAAATTTAGACTATCTATGTCATACCAAGAATTTTCTACATATACAAGATCACGGTCTCATTCAATCTGGTTTGGAAGAGATGTATGGAATTCAAATTCACCCCAAAATTGGAAAAAAATGAGGTTGTATGTTGATAACATTTTATAGAGATTAGTACATGAACAATATCTAATGTAATTGAGATCATTCCATTGAAAATCCATAGAGACTAAGGGTAATGAATTCTGACTTTGGATAAAGGATAAATCCTTATTCCAAGAATAATATTGGAAGAGGAGAACCCACTAAGAAAGAGGTTCTCATGCAGCACCCCGGAGGAGAAAGAAAGAATAAATTATATTTTAATCTCAGTAAGGTAAAAAAATTCGTTTCACCCTAATTCTAGGTCGTGCAGTTTGGCCTCACGGTTTGGTAAAACCGTGTGCCATCATTGCAGTACCCCCTACATAAGAAACCATCATGCATGGTTTGTCCTACACAGTTATCCTAAATATGCATAACCCATGTGATTAATAGTTCCTAAGTACTACCTAAGTTTAAATAATCATGAAAATTGGCTGTACATCAAGGGTAAAACATGTAAACCCCGTTTGAAGCATATAATCTTCTCAAAATAGAGTGCATGATTATCTGGTGAGGGCCGCTCAGTTTCAGACAAAAGGTGTGCATATTAAAGAGCACCAAAACCTTTATTTTTGGTACCCAGTGCTCAAGAAACTCATAAAACCCACTAGGGTAACTATCTATCCTTTAACATTGTCCAAAACAATACGATTAAGTGTTCTATCTCTCATAATTTTGTTCCAATGTGTGGTTTGTAAAACCACCCATATAGTAAATGCCAAAAGATCAAATTCCCTGGAAATTTTACGTCAGCTCAAAACACAGGTTCGTACAAAAGTAATTTTCTAACCCTTTATGCTGTAGAAGATAAAAAATACACAACAAATGAAAATGGTCAACAATACAATATTAAATTTATAAAATATATAAAATATCTAGATTTTAATACTAATTTTTGAGACTTCGGTTATCGTAATAGTTTATGTGTATCCTCATTATCAAGGATCCAAAAGGAATTGTTAGATGGATTTTAGAATTCAAATTTATGTATACACCTTGATACCACCAAGATGTATATATATCTACAAAGAATGTTTTAAATGATACAAAACAAAATGTGATATTGTTCAATACATTGTGAGATGATTGGTATGCCAACATGTAAATGCAAGGAAATAATTTCTAAACGGGGTTATTAAATATTTATCAATACCAATGTGAAATAATAATAATTTCCTAGTGGTGTTTTTACCCATATTCCAAATAATATTGTGAGAAACAATATAAAACAGGTTATCCAAGACCATCATAAAAATTCTAACCATTTCCTTGAAATACGAGAGGATCTTTCCTTCGATCATCTTCCATGAAATTATATTAATGGAGTGATTGGAATTCATTGTGCACTATTGTTAAATGTATCTTTTTTATATCCATGAATAGAATTTAAAAATAAGATAAGTATTCAAAAGGATTTAGATATTATGTAACCAAAAGAACAACCTATCATTAGAATAAAAATGAGATGTTTTAAAGGATTTCAACATATTATATGAAATTTAGGATTTATTCCCAATATACTATAATAAAATTGTACTTGATATCCACAGATTGTGGAATTTTCATTTAAAAAATGTTTTCACTCATGTCAAAAAATGAAAACCCATGTAGATGTTTATGGGTAAATACATCATGATTTAAAATATTATGATGAATTTGATAAAATAATAATATTTGGTTCCTAACTAGTTGAGGAGATAAATGGGAAGGTATAATCCATTTATATACACATTTAAGAAATAAATAGTAAATAAAAAGTTATGTTGATAACTAAATAGGGGACATGGAATTTCCTGTTAGAGGCCACGTCTTCCTAAAATAATCACTTTCAAAGTTTATTTATATTTGAAAAACAAATTGAATCTAATATCAAGTTAAAATGGGACTTTTGGGATATTTTATAGAATGTGAGTTATGGAATATCAGTTGTCTATGCCACTTAACCAATCTAAACTGCATGATTCTTTTCATGTTTCACTTATAAATAAGTACATGTCATTCCCAACACAAATAATTACTAATGAATAATTTTAAATAGATCTTAACTTATTTTATTACAAAGAACCAATTTATATTCAATACATAAGAAAAAATGTGTTAAAATACAAGGTAAATCAGCTAGTGATGGTACTATGTAGGAACTAAAAAATAGAGGATGTTATGTGGGAGTTTTATAAATACACGGTGAATATTTATCCATATTTATACATAAATTTACGTATGAATTAAATTTAAAGAATAAAAATTTTCAATGAGAGTAATGTAAGACATATAACATCGTTGTTGAAAATATATTAATATTTTGCATCAATTTTATTATCAAGACTATAATATAGATAATTTAATTTATTTATTATGAGAAAATAAAAAATATATTGTAACCTTCACCATGAATTAGGGGATTGGAAATAGTAGTGGACCTTGGAAAGGATTCTATCGCTGACGAAGACACTTCTCTAAGTGATTGGTGGGAATTTTTCTATTGAACATCATATGATTTTCCATCAAACATATAATCAATCATTGTAGTTGTGTATTTTTTAAAATGGAATGCCTATCTCAAATTTACCAGATGATGTTTTTATTTTAATCATGTAGTTTATATATTCTATGGTGGGAATTTTAATTTGTGGAAAATTTAATATTCCTTCAGTCATATATACTTTATAGATGAATGTGTTAACACAATTGTTTGTCAGACCTATGGATATGTATCACATTAATTTTTGAATTTAGGAAAAGTATGGACTCTACAAAATTTTGAGTATAACAACATGAATGATATTTAGTTGTTTCAAATAAGTATCTTAATGTCCACAATATTCCTTAGAATTAATTTTATATATAGTTTCTCTAAGTTATGTTTCCCTTTATATCCTTTCAAATTACCTCTTCTACTCAAAAGAATTACAAAAAAGAAGTTTAATAAAATCTATGATCAAGGTTTATTATACGGACCCGACCTTAAAAAATTACATAATCTTGAATTTAATGAACAATTAACATTGAAGATCATTTCAGGATTATAGATTAAGGGAATTAATCCATAATAATTACATATCAACTTGAAAATTACATGTATACAGTACTACACAGTATCCATTTTTTCATAAAACAAAAATTCATAAAAATAAACATGTCTAGTTACAATTTTTAGATAGCGTGACTTTTCCCCGATCCCATCCTTGACACTATTCATCTTTAAGTCATGTGGAAAACATTCTAAACACTAGGGATGAGAAAAACAAGCTCAGTAAGGGTTATAAAATAAGAAAAGGAAACATTAACCCATCAATAAATACAAATCAATGAAACCATACTTTTTATTCGTAACATACCTCATGAAATCATAAGATTTATGAATAACACATAGAAATCATAAATCATAAAGGTAACTTGTGGAATCCATATCATACTTAAATTATAGATATCATAGCTATGTAGAGTGTTATGTTGGAATACCCATAATAGTATATTCCCAAAATCTCTTAGGAGAAACATTAACGTTTACCTACGTCATGTTACCCAGTGCATTGGAGAGCTATTTTGGGCTCACCCGCCCTAGGTTTATCACGGAACCACCCATATACCTAAACAATGCCCAATATCCATAACATATTCATAACACATAAAACAAGAATAAAGGAAAGATAAATGTTCCACACTGTAATTAGAATATTTCATTTCAATATGTTGACATAATTAGTGCTTTTTCAATCCATTTTCAAAACCATTTAAAGCATTTAATAAAGTAATTTTTGAATCAAAGTGTCCCATACCAATTTCAAACTTTTAAAAGAATTATCATTTGAAAAAAATAATATATTTATGACTAAATCCACAAAACCATTTTGAAAACATGTACATTAATGATAAATATTACAAAGAATAAATTTGTAATACATATAAAATCATATTTTAGTTAAAGAGATTTTTACAAAATGAGGGACGGTTGAATAAAAATAATTGAGGAATAAAATTTAATCAGAACCTTATAATATCCCGAGAAAAAATGGATTCATGATATAATATTACAAATAATAGTATATACACCATATTAGAGTTATTTGGTGCATAATAAAAATGAATTCTCAATGGAAAGTAAATTGAGATGAAGTCCCTTACAAAGATCATATCCTTAGATTAAGGACAAATCAATGAAATAATTATGTGTGACAAATAAGAATACAACCAATATAATTAGATATTAAGTTTAAAACAATCATATTTCATTCACAGATATTCATATAATTTCAAAAACAATAAGTAGAAGTTTAACCCAAATAATTAAAATTGTTTAAAGAAGTTCCCTTACAAATATTTGAAAGCCAAACAATGTCACTTTAAAATTCAGAAAATGATTTAATGAGAGAAAAAGGGTATCTCATCACATGGAGATATAATTTACAGCAATACTGATATAGAAAAACATATCCCAACATAAGTATATGTAAATTAAAAGTCATAACAAAAAGAAGACTTTTAAAAAGAAGAGGGTGAAGGGTTCTTTACCAATTTGGTAACATACAAAACATACACCCCCTAAAAGAAGGATCATACAATGAAGATGTAAATAACCACATATTATAGTATATTACACAATGAATACAATCATGGTAGTTACATACACTACACAAAAGGAAATAGTGGCAAACATAGCATGAATCTTACAGGAATAAAAAGTGAGATGAAAACCTTTTACCACATTATAATCAATGGAGTCGTATAATGAAAAGTTAATAAACACCAAATGAATCACAAAATACCATGAATATAAAGATAATCATGATAATATATATATATAATGGAATTACACAAGACACCACATGAAATAAAGAAGTGGTTAATAATGGAAATATCAAGGAATTGAAAGTGATATAAGAAACCTCTTACCACGTTGTAATCAATCGAGTCGTATGAAAAAAATGTAATAACAAAAGAATGAATCATATAATATAATGAATTTATAGATAATATTGATAATATATATAAAATGGAAGTAAAAAATACACCACATGCAATAAATAAGTGGTGAACAATGGAAATCTCATAGAATTAAAAGTGAGATAAGACACACCTTACATCGTTGTAATCAATCGAGTCGTATGAAAAAAAGTTAATAACCACCAAATTAATAACATAATTACATGAATGTAAATATAATCATCATAACATATATCAAATGTAAGTATACAACACACCACATGCGATAAATAAGTGATGATCAATGGAAATCTGATGGAATTAAAAGTGAGATAAGAAATCAGTTACCTCATGTCCGACATGACTCAATTGTTCTTTAATCATATGAATGATAAAAAAAGTTAATTTATAATTTATTAAGAAATTTTTACAAATTTATTATTCCTTTTATTTCAATTATTACCTTTATATAAAAATTATTTAATTATTTGAGTTCATATCAGACATTTTTTCTATTTTCAGAACTTGAGTAAAAAATGATATTGTTATAATTATAAATTGTCCATGTGGTCGAAATTACATCATCTCTAGAATTATATTCATTATTTATATATCATATATATCATTTATATCCCATATATATATATATTTATTTAAAAAAGTAAATAGCATTTTGAGAGAAGAAATGAAATGCACCGTTCATGGAGATGGTTAGTCGTACGTACGCATGAACACTACTTTCATTTCAATTTCTTATTTAATGGAATAAAAACATATTGTTACATAGGAATATTATAATTATATTATAATATCATATGATATATATGTTACATAATTTCATTAATTACATCCTTTATACATTCCGTGTAAGTCATCAACGAATCATATCACCTTGAGGGGGCGGTAGTCTGGACTACCTCAAATGAAATTATCGTATTTAGACATATTGAAAAGAATAAAGGAATATTTGTAAATAAATATTACCGAAGCATAGAGAAAACATAAACATCATATATATAATATATAAATAAATAGCCATCATAATGTCCACCAGGAGAGGTTGTAGGAGAAGATTGAATAATCATCGTTTCGTGAGGCAGTAGTTCGTCATCCACAAAAACAGTATGCTCTTTACCCTTTAGATGGAGGTGTGTGTAAGTTTAGTTTAAATAAATCTCATAAAAACAACATATTATATTTTGGATACTAGTTTTGTAATAAAATAAAGTAATAATAAGAGTTTATGGGGTTGGAAGAGTAAAATAAAACAAAATAACTTAAGCGAAGATGTTACCTTTAAATCAGGAATCTCCCTTTGGTTTAAACCAGAATATTTACTTGAATCTTCTTTTGCCTAGGGGAAGTCTTCAAAAAATAGGAGAGGGATGTAGGAAGAATAATTGGGAAGAGGTGAATGAGAAAAGGGGCTTGAGATGTGTGAGCAATGGGTTATATGTGCGGAATTTTTATAAAGGGGATGAGGGGCTCTTTAGTAAAGTTAGAAAATATTTTTTTATTATAAAATTATTTTCAGTTTCTAAAGGTCTAAAACTTATTAAAGTTAGAGATTAGATTACTAATGTTCTAAATAAAATCAGAAAATAATAATTGAACAGGTTTTGTATATTGTTTTAATCTTTAAAATGTTAATTATTTAAATCATTCACTAATGAAGTAAACACTCCATCATTATTGTGTCAAAAATAAATTTATTTATTTGATATCTAAAAATTACAAAAAATCACCATGATATATGAAGTATTTTTTAATTTAAAATGAATATTTGTAGTCTAGGATATAGCTTATATAGCACTATGTAAAAATTTATTTACAAAAAGATATATTTTTATTTCATTTTTGTTTTTACATTAAATTAATTAATATAAAGTGTCATTATCACTCCCAAATTGCTCCATGGGGTCCCAAAATCAACCCAAGGATGCACAAAGTCAGAAATGTATCACCAAATAGGATTAGGACACATGTTAGGGTAATTATTAATTATTATAATAATATTTTATAACCCTTAGTTACTATATATGTCTTTTAACCACAGTAAATAAAATGTTTACTGAAGTAAATATTCATTTTGTCAAAAAAATAAAAGTCACCTATTTACACAATTTGGACCGATGGATTCCAAATATGGAATCCATTTTAAAAAATTCAAACCAAATAAGTGGGATAAATTAATATAAAATTAATTCTAGATGCCAAAACAAAAGGCGTGCTTTTAAGAAATAATAACAATCAAAATATTGACACTTATTTATGTACAATTTCAATGTGAAATTACTTCTAATGACCAAAATTCGATTAAACGGTGAAAAAATAACTTAAATAAACTCTATAAAAAACTAATAAGATAATCTAACCTAATAAATATATTATATTAAAAGGTAGTTTTGAATTAAAAAACTGTATTTTTTACTATTCATTAAAAATGATTTTTATCAGAAAAATAACAAAAATTTACCAAAAGTAAATTTTGATGTCCCGATTCTAAAGAATGATTTTATTTTGTGAAATAGATCATATAAAAATGACCAAAATTATATTTAATGAGGGTTCTCCATCAAAAGGTGGTAAATCGACCTTTTAATGAATATTAGTGTATTTAGGCTTAAAATAGGATTATTTCTTATTTTAAGCCTATAACATTTATTGGATAAATAAAAAAACATTTAACAAAAATATATAATCAAATTTTAGTTAGATCACCTAATTATCTCTAAGACAACTACTATGTGTTAAATACCATTTAAAATAATAATATTACTGTATTATTTTTTAGTATAACTCAATTTTGTGTGCAACGTAAGATTTCAAAGAAGCTCATTGTTGTGTATCGGGTACGCCATTGAACATAACATCACCTTTAATGTAAAATTAATATTTAATTCACAAATATTAATAAATATGAAATTGTTATATTCTTTATTTACCTGGGATGTTACATTTATTCCTCGTTTTTGAGTCCATCAAGGTAATTGGTTGTAATATTTTTCATTAATATTAATATAGTGGGTGAGATTCCTCCCTCGGTTTGGATAAAAATGGAAATTACTGATTTTTTAGATGGTTTCTATGAATAATTTCATGTTTCCTACTCAATTGAATGAAATTCTATAACTTTTATAATATCTGTGGTCAATATTCCATTTTTATAGAGAAATTTACATTAAAAATTGGATATAAGACACAAATTATCATCATAGTTCAAATAAATATAAAGGAAACTTCAGATATATAGTGAGGGAGGCCTGTTTATAAGTAGATTAAGGAACTGGTGTAGTTGTTGTATTATAGGAGGTACAATATAAAAAATTATATAAAATTTACATTTAGATTCATATTTTTTTAGGGATAATTGAAGATAGGTGATAGTTTCTACTAAATACACACTATGGGTAGAAATTGTCTTTGATTATGAGGTTCCAACATATAATTATTTTGAACCCATAATCAAGGAGGTACCTATTTATCAAGAAGAAAAGATTGATACATAGATAGCATCTAGAAATAATATGATTTATTTACATAACATTGGACCACTAATATTTTTATAAATAAATATCTCAGTCATATTTATGAATAACTTCTCGTTCAAACACATGGTGTTGTTTTTGCATTAAGTATGTGTTCATATATAATTTTTCTAATTAAGGGGGGATTCAATGATTGTATGGGGTAAAATATATCTATTTTATGTATAAGGACTTTGTTTCACTAAAATAAGTTTCATTACTAGTGTAAATTAAAATGATTTGTGTCATTGATAGATTTTTTTTCCATTGCATGTATGTCTATTAAACCAATTTTAATGCATTAGTATTCTATATAGGAAATTTTTTAATTTTTAGAGGTTGTTTCTTTTTATCAAGAGGATGAAATTAGTGGTAATGTTCTGAAATTTTAGGTTTGATGAAAAAACCCATCCCAAATATAGGAAATTAACATTAGTACATGGAGAGGGATTCATGAAATTTAAAGAGAATAAATATTTCCCCAATGATTAACAATATTCTATTCTAAAGACTATCTCTATAAGGTCTATTAGTAAGACCTATCAATATTTGACATTGCATATTCATGGAGATAAGGATTCATTTTTTTAATGGGTAAAATGAATTCTATTTATGAATTTTTTTCGTACGATATAACAAACGGGTAAAGAATAAGGAGTGAAAAAGAATAAGTATTTAATAATAGTGAATATAGAAATGAGTCTATATTTATTATCCTCAAAATTATTTACCATATATGAAAGAGATTAATGATAAATATGGAAAACTATTTCATGTGTTCAGGAATGTTATAATATAACTGAATGAAGATGAAATTGGAAATTTGGATTTGAAGATAATTCTATATATTCACAATAAAGATCCCAAAATTATGCTCAATGATAAAACTAATATGATATTTTATAGTATTCTTATTTGAAAATTTAGTTTCATAAAATGTTTTATTGATATATATTATATTTTTTCTTGTATTAAAGAAAATATGTGTGTACATTTTGATCACAACCATAGAGATATCACATGGAAATAAAAAAACTTATTAAGTTTGGATAGATTCTGTTTGAGGTGTAACCTTTTTATATGGTGAATCCTACCTTAAATTTTCTAGTATTTTACATTTAACCTAAATATTTTTTTCAGTAAATTTTTTTTTTATTCAAAAAATAATATTTACATTAACTATAATGGAAAAAAAAAAGAAAATAGAATACATTGATAAATATATGACACAATGTGAATATGAAACTCCCTTGACATAAATTCTCCAATAAGAAATAAATCTAGAAGGAGCATGAATATTAGAAAAAATACAATAATTCATGATATGTTTTTAATATAATAGAATAGAATGATAAGTATTATTTTATAATATAGATTAATGTGATTTTGTGGGAAATTATGTAGGGATATTTAGCCACTGGATATTACCATTCATATAGAACCATTTAAATCTTATTGTTGTCAAAATGTTTCTTGATAGTTGTTTGGATATTAGATATAATCATCATATAATAGTTATTAATAATTTATCATAATTATATGTAATTAATTTTTATGTTTTTATATATATTATAATTAATTGTCTACCTATAAAATGGAAATAACATGTTTAATCATCAAAAAGAAAAATACTATATCCTCAAAAATCATATAGTTTTATGTAACATTGACATTTTATTTAACAATAAAATTTCAAATACTTAAAAACATACATTAAATAAAAGGAAAACAAATTTATATACAAAATATTGAAAATAGTAATGGTTAATTTTTTTGATTTGTATAAAAAAAATATATTATTCTAATTAGTAGTGAAATAAAATATTCATATAAATAATTTTTTTATGAATAAAAAATTATTACTTAAAATTAAATAAATATTTTATGAACATTATTTTATGAATATAAATTTCAAGGGCCATCAAATATAATATTTCACACAAACTCCACT
The DNA here is from genome assembly GCA_963277665.1 of Viscum album. Lineage (NCBI taxonomy): Eukaryota > Viridiplantae > Streptophyta > Magnoliopsida > Santalales > Viscaceae > Viscum > Viscum album. Next base: position 1,056,763,406 of record OY728120.1, on the reverse strand, counting down.
TTTATTTTCATTATTTCACCATTACAACTGAACCCTATGTTTCTAAAAATATACATTATCAACCCCATAATACCGTGAAATATCCCTGAAATATTACATATAAATACACAACTTTTAAATTAATTATGCCCACTAAAAACACATGTATAAAATTATTGACCCATATTTATACATTTGATTAATACCTTAATAAATATTTCATAAAATCATGTAAAATAACCGTGATTTGTAGGGATACCATTATCATATTTCATACACAATGAATAACATATAATTCATTTTTTAAAATAAGGTTAATCATTCATCTAAATATGAATATCGTTCTATTTATTTTTTATGTTTTTGACATGTTTATATATTTCTGGATTTCATATGTGCTATATTTCTATGTCATCATGGACAAATATTGTGTATAACATTTTATGTTATTATCTGTGGCATATTACTCCATGTATTGTATAATTCATTTTATCATATGTGGAAATTTCATTTTACTCTATATATGGAAGGTGGGATCTGGAATTTTATAGCCCCTTGGAGAACTAAAATAACTCATGTTAAAATAAATATAGATAATTTTGAGCATTATTGTCCTTTATGAATAATTTCATTAAATAAGGATTTAAGGTTACATTTCATCTGCAATCCATTCTATATTCTAGCCATTATATTATCTATTATTATATTTTAATTATTTATACTAATTTATTATTTGATATAGTTATACATTTATTATTTATTCTTATAATATTATAAAAACTATGATTATGATATATATAGTTTCATTGTTTCATTATACCTTACCTAACATCTAATTTCACCCCATTTTTATATTTTCCCATTTACATAGGTGATCATGAATACTAATTTGTATGATATTTCAAGGATATAAGGAATATTGAATAATGATGTATTATGTAAATGTTTTAGTTCCATGTACTCTATGTTATTGCAATGTAAAAGTAATTATTGTGTATGTATTATAGTTTCATAAGGTATAATAAACATTGTATACCTTTTTGTGATATTATATATGATATTTTCATGTATTAAATATTAAATTTTCATGAACCAGAATGAATAAATGAGTATCATAATACTCAATCTAACTCTGATATATCCCAAATGGCATTATCTTTTACCATGGGTTGGAAACTAGAATCTTTCATCATATATGATTCATGAGGGAATGGTTTCTCCACAAAACAGATGAAGATAAAATTTACAAGTCAATATTTCCACACTCTTCTCGGAGAATGTAAAAGAATAAAATGCTGAAAAAATTCCCAAAATAGTACAACATCTGAAGAGACAAAAAATGTTAACAAAAAATCTCAAAAAAATCCTTGTAATAGGTGGATCACTTCTCCAATAGTCCCCTCCACCACTTCGGGTCCCACGAATCAAGAACATCCACCACTTTAAAGTTGCAACTTCAATTTTCCTCGACCTAGAAAAATATAATCATCCAATGCATAAGAGAAAATGTAGGGTGTGATAAAAAACCCAATTAGGTCTCACCAAGAGTTCCATTAGAAATTCCATAACAATAAATCATTTATCATTTAATTTTATATAAAATAAGTCATGCCATGGAATTTACATATTATCAAAAAAATAATGCTTTCAAATCAAAAGATTGTTGTTATATAAATATAAGATTAAATGGGATTTTATATAGAATAATTTATATGTAAATAGTTTTCATGAATAAAATATTTCTATAATCAATGGAATGTATTCATGAAATAATAAAATATCATATATCTATGTAATAAGATCTACTGTAAGTCAGTTTCTACAAATAGGATCCTCACACATATCAGTCATCATCATGGTTAAATATAGATGTCCACACTTCCATTAGATCAGTCCTAAAAGATAATATATCAACACAAAATTAAAGGAAACAACATGAGAAATATTGTTGAACAATGCTTAGTTAGTGTTGGCATTGTCAATCCATTTCAAGGGAGTCTGATTCCTATGGTGATTTTCTAAGTTACTTACTTTCTAACCATGCCTACGAGTGCTTCAATCAATCCATCAATAAATCAACCGAAAATAAATCATTTCAAATCAAGTAAAAATATATTTTTTTATTTTCAGTTATTCAACATCACTTTATTATTTCAAAACCAAATCATAGGTCTTTATAAATTCATGACCTTTTGAATCATTTTCAATTTATTCCATTTATCGCATGGTTTATTATCCAATAAATTTCCAAATCAAGCTATATTTTCTCAAATACAAACAACAATTTCAATTCCATTGAAATTTTTGGTCCATCCATTTTACAAATCAAACATCAAATATGTATAATTCAGGTTTTTAATTTTTTTAAAAAATCAATTTTAAATCAATAATGAAAATCATGGTTTCACTTATTGGGTAAAAATTACAAAACCAAATACATTTAATAATTAAATTTAATCAACACAACACCAATCATGGGATTATCTAATGAATGAATAAGGTTTATGAGCTTAAGGTATGAAACCTATGATCAAGATCCATCAAAATAGAGATTAAATCCATCAATAACATTATAAACAATCATTATCTAATTGGGAGATAAGAATATGATTGGGGGGAATCAAATGAGAGGAAATCCACTTACTAGAAAAAGATCTAACAAGATCAATAAATCTTTGATCATCAATTAAAAAGGGCTTGATGATCCAATTTCACCTCTAAAGATCTTCAATGGTGGAAGGAATTATATTAGGTTTGAATGGGGTTGATTAGAGGTTTAATTGGGTGGTCTTGTAATTTTTAGGGATATTTATAATGAATTAATTCCCTTCATATACAATTTTATTAAGGGGTGAATGGATAAAAAAACTATGTTCCCCCATAGATTGAGGAACACGGTTTTAGCTGTTTGGGTGTATGGTTTAGAAAACTATGCACTGACAATGAATCCCCAACTCTTTGGGGTGAATAGTATTCCCTTGTAACATAGTTTGGAAAAAATATTTACCAACCTTGCACTACCCAAAAAGGATTCAATGTTCCCAAAATTTTACATGAAATATATCGAGAAAAAATTCAACCAAAAGGGGATTATAAAAAGAGTAAAAAAATACTTGAAATAAGGTAATAAGATGTCAAAACATCCCCATTATATAATATTTTTTTCCCAAAAATTCCTATAATTAAATCACCATGTCAAAGGGATAAGTCCACTACCACCTCATCAGTACCTCAAACTCCCAACTCTACCATGAATCAAAACTATACATCCATTGAACACAAACTGAATGTGTCATCATCCCATGAAGAAGATCAATCATGATTGGATGCCCAATCTAGGTTAAATTTAGTTCATCATCAAGACCATCCCAGCTGCGGATATGAGACTGGTTTGAAAGATAATTCCTATGGTTTGACACGTGATGCAGATTGTGAATCGACATGAAATATAGTCGATGTGTTAAATGGTAAGCCATATTCCACAGCTTCTCAAAAATATCATTGGAAACCAAAAAAATGTTACAGGTTTTCCCAGTTTCTCAAGCCATCAGTGACCCAACCCTGCTGAAAATATCATAATCACATGGTCACCCATGAAAAACACTAAAACTCGTTGATGATGATAAACCTAAGATTTATATTATCTATTTTCCATCGCCATTCTATAAAAAATAAACTGAATATTCATGCTCATATGTTAGACCAAACTCTGTCCATGCAAGGAATAATTTACAATCCCTAACTAACACAACATATATTTACATGGCCTTCCATACCAAACCTTAGAAGGAGCCATCCAGAAAAAAGAATCTTTAATATTTTTATAGGAAAACTCAAATAATACCAAATTTTCATCCCCAACTCCGAAAATTTCACTAAAGTAAGCACATTGCATGCCCTCAAGAATCTATATAGATCATTTTATCTGGCCAACCATCTGTGGAAGAAATTTTATACTCAAATGTACCTGAGATCCCCGTACCTCAACAAGGAATCTCCAAGAGAGAGAAGTAAAATGGGGATCCATATTAAAGACAATAATAGATGGAACTCCTTATAACATGATGATTTCATTCCCATAAAAACTTCCTATGTCCTAAAAATTTTCTGTATTATCAAATGGATACAAATTTAACCATTTTGATCAACTTATCATTCAAAACCAATATCACATTCTACTTTTGAGGGGTTTGAAGAAGACAAACCAAAAAATCCATAAAAATATCATCCCACTTATATGTTTGAATTAGACGTGTCTAAAGAAAACTTGAAGGTATCTAGTTCTCATCCTCGACCTGATGAAATGTATATGAATGAGAAATTAATTCAATGAGGTAATGTATCATACCCGATCAAAAGAATCATTGCTTAATGTCAAAGAACATTTTTACAATACAATGGTGAACTACCCACTAGGAATTATGACAACCCCCAACATATAATTTCTTATTGAAAAGGCACAAAATACAAGGTCTTGAAACAAAAATCAACCTCATAAGAGTAAAAACTATCATTAATTGTATCCCCACCATAAAGAGAGTCCCTAATTTCCCAAAATTATATATCACGATTCTGCTCCTAAATAATCATCATGAGAATATAAAAAGTCAAAAAATATTTCAAAACAACCATGGTCACAACCCCTTGGACTCTTAAATGAAAGAGTTCAAAGGGAGCCATCATATTCAACTTTTATGTTAATTCATTCACAGCCTGGGTCATATGTTTCAAGATCATAGAATCAGTGAAGACATTTCCCTTACCAGGGGTGTAGTAAATGTTAAAATAAAAAGAGTACAGGTACTATACTCAAGGACTCTTCCATGGTTTAGATAGTTTTTATAGAAGATAAGAATGAATTATTTATTGATATAATAAACATTTAAAATTTCTCCAAAAAAGGTATGTTAGCAAATATTATGAGCATGAATCACTGCTGTGAGTATGAGATCATGCATTATATAGTTCTTCGAATGTTTCCAATTCTTTCTAGAACCATTGGTTATGATGTTATGACCCTTTATAGGGAATCATCCCAAACCTAAATCTAATTCTCTATAAAATACCACATAGCCCTACCAAGCCTTTGGAATAGTAGAAAATGATGATGAATCGAAACGAAATTTTATCTCATCAAAAGTACTCTTCAATTTCTAATTCTATAAAAATTTCACTCCCTTTTGATTGAGAGTAGTCATCGAAGAAATTAGGTTAATTAAATCTCTAGAAAAACGTTGTTAATACAGTGAAAATTTCATGAAGCTCTGTATCTTAAAAATATTATGAGGTTTCTACCATGTCATAATAGATGTTACGTTCCCATGATCTACTAAAATAGAATATTTGAGAACATGTGCACTAAGAAATTCACATGTTGAATATAGAAATTACACCATCAAAGCTTCACATAATGTTTTTGATTTTTAAGGATTCCCAAAATGACTACCGAATGATGAACTTGATCTTCCTAAAATTTATAGTAAAACATGATGTCATAGAAAGAGACTATAATGACTAAATCTAGGTACACATGGAATATCGTATTCATCATATCCATCAAAACTATAGAAGCATTGTTTATACCAAATTGAATAACATGATACTTATAAAGGCTATACCCAATACAAATTGAAGTCTTCTAATTGTTTGATTCATCAATTATTAAGTACTAATAACAAAATAAAATATCAATATTCAAGAAAAACATCACACCTTTCCACTAGTCAAAAAAATAATCTATCCAAAATAATTGATGATTTTTATTTACAATAACATAGTTTTGTTTGTAGTAATCAACAAAAAGGATAAGTGTTCCATAATCTTTCTTCAGAATGATATTGAGCACCGCCCAAGGTGACACATTTAGTCATATAAATCCTTTCTCTAGAATATCATCCAACTAAGACATTAATTATTTAAATTCATATGGTTTTCAATGGTAATAAGGAATAGATATGTGGTGAGTACCTCATTCTAAAAACATATAAATCCAACTCCATTACTAGTTGAAAACTATAGAAATCAGAAGGATACATGCTGGGACAATTAATGATAATTATATGGAGATAACCAATCAAATATACCCACTATATATAAAAAGAAAACAAAAAAATTACCCTACTCAACTCAGTATTAGGAAGATTGACTCCAATCATCCTCTGATCCCTTTCATCTGGAAAAACATGACACACCCGATCAAGTGTTGTAAAGTGACATGTTGATGAGAATAGAAAATCCATACCATATTATAAATTAGCCAATCCAAACTAAAAATTATGTAATGTGTTTTTATATTGAAAACCATAAAATTCCATGTAAGCTCAATCTTAGGAAGAGATAAAACACAAGAAAGGCCTCAAAGACACTTCTCTCTCTTCATTTCGTGGGGTTTAGTAATATCTATTACATAAGGAAAATGATCAGTATGAATTTTTAGAAGGACACAAATACGATTCATTAAAAATGATTGATATTCACCAGTATCAAATAAATTAGTCACTAAAGATGATTTTATAGTGATTGTACCTATAATAGTTGTTAGACTTGCATTAGCTTCCTCTGGAGATTCTTCTACTAAATGCATAATCGTTATTCCAGATGCATGTGGTTGGAACCCCTAATCTCTTGATGAATTTTATTTCAATATATTATTATTAACTCTTAATGACCAATACCACTGTACATAGCAGAAAAGATATGGTATAAATTCTACAAATGACTTTAGTTACCACTCTATTTACAGATCTTGAGTCCCTTAGTGAACATATGTTATGAATACCCTACCTTTCGTCATTGGAATAAAGTTAAAGGGAATTTTCTATTAACTATAAAGGTTTTAGACATTTCTTAATACTTATTCCACCGTGAGACTCAAAATGATTAATTTTTACATTAACAGTACTCAAATAACTTCCACTATGAGAAAATGAAATTCTTATCAAACCTGACTTACCAGCCATGTCATGCATATCCATGAATCCTCTATCTAGTACATTATCATAGTAAGTGAGCTTCATCATGAAAACCTGAGATCAAATATGAAATTTTAGACCCATGTCAAACCTTTGAGCCTTTGGTTTCACATTCATCACCACCTTTGGAGAAAACTGAACAAGATAAGAAAAATAGTTTGTATAGTATTTCATAGTTATATCACCCTGTTGTAGTTTAAGAAACTCCATGTATTTCATCAAAAAAATAAAATCTAGATAGAAATGTCATGTAAAATATCCCTTATTTTTATTCACTCTGATAACTCATGCTACTTCATCATCGATATCAAATCTCACTGTATTCTATTGGGTCCCTCAACCATAGATGTATCACATATAACTTTAATGGATTGTATAATAACTAAGAACTCAAAAAGTATATATACCTTTTTCAACCAATCCTCATCCTCTAGAGGATAATTTGAGACTTGTTGAGTTGATGGATTCTAGTTAATGAAATATTGGCCATGATCTCTTGATTTATCCCTTTGAGGATCTACAACATGATACTAAACTAGAAAGGGTATAGGTACTAGTCCCAATGATTGGATAGGACATGCCAATATCTCAACAATATTCTGGTACTATAGAGGATTTTCATATTGTGTGTCACTAGTAGCATCCCCCAATGGACTACTCTTATATATTCCTAGAGACAGGATTCTACCCAACATCAAATGATTACACTAATACATCAATAAGGATACATAGATAATTAACTCAATCATGGGATACATGAAAATATATTACATCCAAAAAATTCAATAGGGGTAATTTTCATGATACTTAGATAAGAAAAATGGAAAATATTATACTAAAATCAAAACATTCCTCAAATAAAATTTTCCAAAATCCCTTTGGTGACTTATGGCTTCTTTAGATGGTAGAAATCTAATAACTCAGTTTTAACTACCTCTTAAGTCATATTAATCCTAAATCCTTTCTACCTACACAATCCAACTATGTACTGACTTCAAGTATAGATGCAAGAAATTCACCTCTAAAACAACTTTATCATAGAGCATCCTAAATAGCATGGTACCCTAATATGTGATTTGACTCTGACATAGCCTGATGGGTGTTTCCGGCCCCCACAAGTTAGTGACAAGCACCTAGAATCATACATGAATCAAGAAGGAATGGGTTTTCCACAAAATAGTTTATGATAAAAGATACATGTCAGTGTTTCAACAATCCCTAAGCATAAAACATCAAAATAAAACATCTAAAAAATACAAAAAAATACAACACAATGATACAATACATCTATCATGGAAAAGGTTATACATCCCATGCAACTAGAAGATTACATATTCAATCGTCACCTCCATCACTCTGTGTCCCATGGATCAAGAATATCCACAACCTCCATGTGGAACATTCCATTTTTAGAGACTTGGTAAAATAAAATATAAAAAAACACAAATGAAAATGTTGGGTGTGAGCTAACCATCTCAGTAGGGTATCACTAAGTGTTCCATAATCAATTCCATAATAATAATCCATTTATGCTTTCAATTTATATAAATCATTCCATGGAATGACATTAACTTATCTTTAAAAATGATTTATAAAAAAATATGGTAGATATATCTAAATAAAATTTGATGGATATTTTATATCAAAACATTTAAATAAAATCGTTTTCATGAATATATATTTCTAGAATAAATGAAATATAATCATAAAATCAAAACATATCATAATACCATGTAATATTCAATATGGTACATTAGTTTATAGTAATATAATCCTTACACATCTCAATATTCATCATATGTTGAGAAAGTCACAAACACATCCCTAGGCTCAAGCCATTATGATAATCTATTAACATCCCCTTAGCGACCCATCTTGGGAAATCATGCCAAACTAGGTTCTGTTAGCTATTCCATTTTCTATATATTTATATAGAATCAAATTCCTAGTGTGAATATCTCGGTTACCTACTAATTACCTATACATACATGTTATTTAATCAATAAACCAGTCACTAATGGGATTATCAATATTTTCAAATTAATATAAAATAAAATTTTCCAATTTTTGTTTTCAACTAAACATTCTCACATAAAAAATCATATCATTTCCTCAATTTTACCCTCTAAAATCATATTTCTATTTATTCTATTTATCTCAAGGTTCCTCATCAAATCAATTTACAAATAGAGTTATAAATTTTCTCCAATCCACCCAAATATTATAATTTCATTGAAATTGGATGTTATCACAATTTACATAAACTTTTTTAAATGAATATTTAAAAAACTCAAATATATGTTTTGAAATCATTTTAGAAATCATATAAAATCAGTCATGTCTATCAATGTGTCAATTTTGGTATAAATCATTTTGTAACTAGGTACCATTAATGATGATAACAAATCAACACAACACCCACAATGGGATCCACTTACAAATAATATGGTCATTTTAGATCAAGGAATAAAACATAGGATCAGGATCTATCCAAATTAAGATTATATACATCAATAATATGATTATTATAACTGTATAAAGGGGATATTAGATGAATATATGAACAAAAAAGGTAAGAGGGGAATCACTTATCCTATGGAAATCCAATGAGAACACCAATTCTTTAACCGCCAAAGAAAAGTTCTTGAGGATTAAATTTGAACACGTAAGAGTCTTCAAGGAGTATGTAATTATATTAGGGTCAAAAGTTGGTAATTAAGGGTTAATACAATGGGTCCTAAGATTTTAAAATTATTTTTAGGGAATTAATTTCACATGTGAATGGTTTTATAGAGGGGTGAAAGGATAAATAGATTGTCTCCCAAACTATTTGTGGATCATTATTTCACATGTGTGGGAATATAGTTTATAAAACTGTGAACAAACCATTCATGTCTTCTTGTTTTGGTGAAAACATTTCACTAGGAGGAATGGTTTGTGAAAACCGTGTGCCAACCATCCACTACCCAAAAAGCTACTAAAACTTCCCAAATTGTACATTAAACACCCTGATATAAGACTCAACTAATGGGGGATCAATAAAAGAGTCAATAATTACCTAAAATATGGTAATGGTATGTTTCATAAATGTATTCAGTTTAAAATATTTTATGGTTAAAAATTCATGTTATATAACAAAATTGGAATGGAATATTTCATCTATGTATGCAACCCTTAATTATATTTAATGGAAATTTATAATTTAGTCATCAATTAATAGGTGGAATTTCTCATCATACAATTTTGATTATTTTAAAATATTGGGATTCATATTTTTAAATAACATTCATGTTAATCAAGGAAAATACCCTTGAAATATATTAATAAAATATGATTATATTTCTAGTGGAGATATTATACTATAAACAACTATTATAGAAGTGGAAAATCAAAAATCATTATGGAAACTTTTATTGTAAAAATTACTTGAAATAATCATGGGAAACATTCATTAAAAAGATTCAATGTATAATAAAATTTGATAATTTATAGTGAAAATTTTCATTCGGACATGAAATGGGAAATTAAACAGAAACATTCATTGGAAAATACTAATGGATAATATCCAATGGAATTTTCAGTAGATTGAAATTTATTAATACTAGAGAAAATTAACTTTTAAAATATCATGAGGAAATTTTTATTTTTTGGATAATAACATTTTTTCATTTGATTCTAAGCTATAGTTTTTCATTTCAATAATTCAATGAAATAATTTTATAAATTATTAAATCACATTTACGATTAAATAATTTCCTTCTGATTTGAGTTGAAAAACAAATTACTGAAAAAATCAAAATTATAAATTCCACAGAAGAACATTCGATATGAAATTATATTTATTAAATATAAGAAAAAATAATCTGGATATAGAAAATTTCACTGGAGATATTCTTATAAAAATTATAATGGAATAATTTATTGGGGATAATTCCACTATAAAATATTCTTTGAAATTTATACTATTACTACTTATGATGATAAATTCACATGGAATATTTAAGTAAAAAATGACATTAGAAGATCCAATGATACAAATTCTTAATAAAAAAAATTATTTTAATGTTCCAATCAAAAACTTATTATGGAAAACATTTTTAGGCAATTTATATAAAAATTTACACAAAAAATATATATGAAAATTACATTAGAGAACATGTAATGGAAAATTCTGGTAGAATAAGAATTGAAAATCATAATGGAAATTGTAATAAAAAAATAAAATAAATAATATGAAATATAAATTCCATTATTATTTAATTTCATTGTGAAAATGATTTTTCAAAAACATTATCTAGGATTAGAAGCTTCTCATTTGATTTACCACTCTTATTTTTTATTTTACTACTTAGGTGGAATAATCATGTGAAACTATATAATCAAATTTTTGATTCAATTGTTTCCATTAGAATTCAGTCTAATGAAAAATATATAGTATAAATAACCTATTAGATTTCCAATAAAGATATTATAGTATAAATATATAATAAAATTGTTTATAGAAAACATAAAATAATTTTTTTTATTTGGGATTTTCTAATGAAAAGTTCCATTGAGTAATATATATTAGAAAATTACAATAAAAAATATTTAGATAAAACTTAAAACAAAAATTTTCAATGGGGAAATTTAACCACAATTATATAATAAAATAAATTTACTTTTATTCCTCCAATGAAAAATTCCACATGAGGGGTTTTATTTAAAAATTCTCATATCAAAATTACAATATCAATTTAAGCATGAATAATTTTTTAGCAAAATTCATGTAGTGGATTGCAGTGAAAATTTAACAAAAACATGATTTAAAAAATCTATTATAGGACATTAAAAATAAATTTAAACTAGGGTACTTATATCTTACAGTGAAAATTTATAATATAACATTCATTTCCAAATTCCATTAGAGAATATACAAAAGATATATATTGATAAAACATATATTTGGAAATTCTAATCTAGAATTTGAAATTGGAAAATTCTTTATGTTTATAATTTTATAGGAGGTAAATTGGAAATATATATTTTTCTTGTAAAATTTTCTTTCCATTTAATATCTTACTTTATTTTTTCATTTTATCTTTTTATAAAATAATTTATAGAATTATTTAAAAAAAATCAAACAAATTATCATATTTTGATTTTAGCTAAAAGAAAATTTCATAGTACAATTAATAGTGGATAATAATTAAATATAATTTATAGTGCATAATTATGCTAAAGGTAATGTGGGAAATTCAATTGAAAGAATTTTTGGTGAAAATTTCACCCTTGATATTCCTGTAAAAAACTATTCATGGAAAATTTCATGGAAACTTCCCATTTGAATATTATAATGGACTAATCAAGGATAATGATATAAGTCTACTTATGATGTAAATAAATTTTTTGTATTTTATTCCGATAGAAAATTACAAAAAAAAAACAACTACATATGAGAAATGTAATTTCACATTTGAAATGTGAAGAGGAATGGAATAAAAAATTCTCTTAAATTTTTATTATTATATATCCAACTAGAATTTTACATTTTTATATTCAGGATGAATAATAATGTGAAATTATAATATCATGTTTATGATTCAATTTTTAAATTTAGAATAATATTCATGAAAATTTCCTAGAGAAATAAATATAGAATATTTGAAAAAAATAACATGCATCAGATATTACTAATTGATAAGTCTTTTGTAGAATGAGTAAAATATTTATTTCCAAAACATTTAGTCAAAAATTAAAATAATGAGTTACCTTAAAACCATATATTTTAATTAATAAATAAATAAAAATTTTGAAATATTTTTTTTGGTGGGATTAAAAATTTTAAATTAAAAAAGATGGTTCGTGGTTAATGTGCTCAGATATTAATCCATTTATAGTAACCATGTGAGGTGATAGAAACATAATTTGTGAATTTCATGCAATCATGTCTATAGTTATCTAACCTAGAACTATAATGATTCTTTTGTGAAAATGATAAGTAGTTTTTTATTTTAATTTATATCTATTTGAGGTTTAAATTTAACTAAATAATTAATTTATTATAAGAGATTATAAATTGTTGGTCATTCTTATTTAATTAGAAATGGAAATTGGGGGGATTTTTATTAGGTGTTCAAACTAAAATGGTTTATTGTTTTTGTTTTTATAGTTGTTATATTTATTATTATTAATATTCTTAAGGGAATAAAATGCCCCCCCCACCTTGGGGTCTGTGCTTCATGAAAGCGTGAGGTAAAAAGAGAGCTGACATCTCCTCATCCTCCTCTATTATTCCTTTATTAAGGGAAGGTTTACATAGATGGGTAATTAGAATATAATAATTCTTTTAAAAATCCAAATATTATTCCTCTTCCACCTTATTAAACATAAATAGATTTCTACTTTTAGGGTTTCCCCACTTGGATGTTTCACCAAGGTATGGAAAAACCCTAATATCAAAAGAAAATTTTTTACATGGTGGTTTTAGGGTGTTGACAGAACATGAAAAAACTTGTTATAAACATGAAATGAAATTTTATAGTTATTTAATAAGTAATTTATATTATAAGTCTCATTCTAAATATTTTGTTTGTTTATTATCTTAGAAATTTGAGTATTTTGAGTTTTATAGATCTAATGAATGTTTTTATGGGTAAAAGACTCATAGATTTAATTTATGGAATATTTTTTAGGTAAGTTGATCAATATTTGTCTTAATTTTTTTTATTTCATACCTTATCCAGATTTTTTTCATAGAATAAATTGAGTAAAATATTTTTTATACATTCTTTAGGGTGTTTCAGTTTTTTTGGAAAGTGTTCCTCATATGAACTAAACCACCGAGACCCATACCGGTTTTATAAAGAGGTTGAGTGTGCCTCCTCACACCCACCATCAATAGTTCATGGGTTAGTGACTCAAGCTAATATGGTACAAGGATATGATGGGTTGAATTCACCCCTGAATCCTGCATGATAAATCCAAAACATATATCACATATATAGTGTAGAAACATATTATAAAGAAAAATTTCATGAATAAATATATGAATTAATATTATATTTATTAAAATATGATAACATCAAACAATATTTTTAAACATATTGATAACCACAAAATTATACCTAAAAAAACATGAAGACAAATGAAAATTGAATCGTCCACCAAGACACTACTAGTTAATATCACCAAGTCTACCTAAATTCACTAACTTTAAAAGATCCAACAAACTATATATCTCCTAAAAACATAAAATTAATGGTATATACATGAATACATTATGGTATGATATCCAGTATATGGTATAGGATAATAACCTGGTTTGAAACATAAAAGACTTACTAACACTAAAGTCGACCGTTAGAATGTAAAATAATCATGGCTTATGAAATCAAAATATATAGTGGTAACCTAATATTTCATTACTGTCAATGATAAGTTAGGTTATACATCAAGAATGAGGGAATTTCATTCTCAATATATCCTTATATATCATATTAAAAATATGAACATCCTCAAAATACACAATACATCATCCCAAATCTATCTCATCATAGAAAATCATGCCCAATCTCACTGCAAAAAATATTTATGAAAATAATAACACTTATGGTTGTACAATCCTGAAATATAGTACTCAAAAAACAAAAACCATTTATTATGTGGTATTATTCTTAGATAATGTGGTAGATATATTAGTTACTTAGTCAATAAACTGATGTTATGGACCCACACTGTTTCATGTGAAATAATGATCACGGGGCAGCAAAGATCACATGTTGAGTGCCCATGCTCCACTAATAATGTCACACTAATTTTTTTAGATTATTGGTTAATGTGGAATTTCTCTTTGGTTTATTAATTCATGTATTGATAATAAAGAGTGTCATTAAATAATATTATCTAAAGTTGAATTAATACTTTTTATTTTATTTGTTTTTGGGATATAAGTTATTAAATAGTAAGAATATTTATTTCTTGGTAATTGTTATGGGGATTTTAAAATTGATTTATGATTTAAATATATTTATTTAATAATGAAATTTTATTTATATTGACATGGTTTTGAATAATGTATAATTAATAAATTAATTATGATGATATTTATATATATATGATTGGTATATTTGACATGGAATATTTATTTTTTAATTTCTATGATTATAAGAATTGATTATAATCCATAAAGTTAAATATTAATAGAGGGAATAATGGAGGAGAAATATAATCTGTGGGTTATCATGAGAAATAATAAGGTTGAATCTAATATAGGAGTGATTATTTTTCAAAATTAATCTTAAAAGGTGGTATTCTTTAAAAATAATTTTTCTCTATTTTCAACACACCACTCATTTATATTCTATAATCTCCCTCGTTCACAACCTTACCCTAGTGTTTTCCATGTTTGAGGTTTCTATAATAAATTATTGAAGGAGGATATAGGATTGATTGGTAATATCACAGTATGTAAAATTAATTATTCTATACAATTTATATTAATTATTAAAATTGTTTGAATATGTCTC
The DNA here is from genome assembly GCA_963277665.1 of Viscum album. Taxonomy (NCBI): domain Eukaryota; kingdom Viridiplantae; phylum Streptophyta; class Magnoliopsida; order Santalales; family Viscaceae; genus Viscum; species Viscum album. Next base: position 1,056,747,949 of record OY728120.1, on the reverse strand, counting down.
AATTTCATTAAACCCTAATTATTTAATTTCGTAAGCATAATGCATTAAATCCAGAATAATGAAATTTTACATTGAACATTCTAAAGAGGAAAGGGGTTATTATACTTTTTGAAAAAATCCTCTTTTGAAGTTGCTTTATTATATTCTTCAAAACTAGGGAGTTATAAGAATTTGTTCTAGTTTAATTGTGATCATGACACTGTATGGTGGTCATGCACTCTTATAAAGAGATCTTCTTGGGAACCATGTCAAATATCATATTTCATATTGCAAAAGAATAAGGGAATTTTCCAACATTCATATGTCATGCAAAAAATCATTTAGAAATGAATTTTTTCACTTAGTTTATAAATGAGGATTTATGGAGGAAACATGATGATAGGGTTTGGTGATTCATACTTTTAAGATCATCGAATTGAGGGTTCATAAAAATTCCAAGGAAAGAATATCTAAACAGGTGAACCCAATATATTCCTATAATGATTTATTAATTTCATTAATTATCAATTTTTTCTAGAAATAGTGCTTATTTATTTTTGTTTTGTAATAAATCCTTATTAGTGGGTTTAGAATCATTATTTTCTTTAACAAAATAATTCATGGTAAAATTGGCATTTTGATATCCATTGTTTTTGTTCAAAAATTATGATTTTCTTCATAGATGTGTTGAATTTATTTCAAATAATGTATATTTAAATGATTGTCTTAAATTAGGTTTTGTTTTTAAATTTATTTTTTTAATGTGGGTTTTTATAAATATGTTTTCTGTAGTTTTGATTATTAATTTTTTTGGGTTTTTTTTAATTTATATGAGGGAGGGTTTTTTACTTTTTTCAAAAAAAATACAATTATGCATCCATTATTGATTTTTATTCGAATTACCATGGGTTATATCATTTAGAGTGTGAAATAATTTGTGACTAGTGTTATATACTTTATTTGTACGTGAGTTAAAGTAGCGTATGACTAGAGGTCTATAGTAAGGTGGATACTTTCTCTATATGAGTGAATTAGATGAACAATTGTCCATCTTAATAAGAATTAAATTCATATCTAGTGTTTTTAGATGTATTAACACACATAAAAAACCTTGGTAACCATATAGTTTATTTAAAATGGTTTTATTATGAACATAATATTAATTTTTTATTGGGTTTTATTCTTATGAATTGAGTGTTTTGTTTTTGATTATTACCCTTTATTAGGTTATTAAATTATGTTAAATTTTAAAATTCATGGATGGTTATATATAAAAATTATCCTTACCCTATTTATTATTTGGAATAAATACATATTGACTTGAAAATATTTTGATAAGTTATTTTTAAAAATTTCTTATAAACATTACTTTAGCTTTCTCTGTTTGTATTAATGATGAATAAGATTGTTTTGGAGTTCTGTAAAAATACTACCATGTTTATACTCAGCCCCTACAATTTTAAGCCATTGAAAGTATAGATAATATTGGAAATAATGTTTGAAAAAAAATCATTATGATTTATTAGTGGTGATCCATAGATCTATGATGGGGGTATGAAAAGAGGGGTTGGTGGATTTCAATTTTTAATCCAATTATTATTATTTTGTTTTTCTAGTTACTAACACTAATTTTTTTATAAAAAACATAAAACCTTTACAATATAATATATTATTTTATCAATTTTAATAAAAATATAATTATATTTAAATTAATATATGGTTTATTTCATTCAGTGGATAATTATTCTGAAATGGTTGATTTTTATCACTCAAAACTAATTTTCAGCCTCTCGTGATTGGGGAGTGATACCTGAGGCATTATGATGATCTAGTTTTTCTCTTGGGTTTCAGGAATTTGGGGTGAGTAATTAAACAAGTGTATCTGAACATAGTTAATTCATGCGATTTCAAGTAGGTATAGAGACAAATATGGTTGGGATTAAAAACATACGTATTAAAATTAATAGGCAACCTTTTTTATGGTGAACATTGATTTATTGAGTAGAATATATAGAATAAAGTTTAGTGAATATAATTATTTATTTATGGTAAGAATGATTCAATGATGCATTAAGATGGGTATGTTTTCATGCATCATTATAGAAACTTTGTAGCTTTATGATATTAAAATTGTTTAGAAATGGTTTTTTAAAAAATAAATTTTTTAAAAATTTATGATTTTTTAATTTTAAAAGCCGTTCAAAATTATTTACAAAATATAATTTGAATGATATTTCAGGTTTTATTTGATAGCCATATAATATATAGATACATCAAGATGAATAATGAAATAGATTTATTGGTAAATTATACTAAGGAAATTATTTCGGGATTATATCAAAATGTCACCACGAATAATTCTAGCTAAGTGAGGATTAAATGTAGTGTAGGTTTCTCATGGAAACCCGTCATTGTCAAGCACATATATATATATATATATAATATATAATCCTTACATATAGAATATAATCCTGATATCAGTAGAGAATATAATTGGAATTAAGAGTCTTAGAATTATTACGAAACATCATTTATAGTTTATGTTGAATGAGAATTGGAAGAAGAATGGTTGAAGAAGATGAACTATATATATTCTTGTCTTTTTAGTTGATGTAGCCCATAAAGGTAGGGTTCCTTGCCAATTTATTAGATGAACCTTCCAAAACGTTTTTGTAAATTATAAAAAAAGATGTTCTCCAAAAGATATTTATATTAAGAATTGTGAGAAGATCAAAAATGAATATTATTGTCTACAATTAATGTTATAAAAGTTTAATGGATATCAATAATAAGAGAAAGGTAAATTGAGTTCCATGTTTTTATAAATTTTAATGAAATATTTATGTTATAAACTAGACTTAGTTATGGATGAAAATCTAAAGTCACATAGATTTTATATTTAGGTGAGGCTAATGTTTTGATCTTGAATTATTTTTCATACATTACCTAGCTTCCATGGAGATGTATATTGGTATATATATCCTTTCATATCACATTAAATGATAAAATTCATTTGATAGATATTAAAATAATTGGGATAACATTATAATGGAATCCCTGAATATTTATTCATGTATATTTCATGTTTTCAATTTATATGCATGATACTAATGTGGGGAAAATGGACACATAAATATTTATCCCCTTATTTTTTCCATTTATGGTGGTTCTCCGGCTCTAGGGATTCATTGGATTTCTTTGTTATACACTCTTAGGGTTCCTATAATCCTTAGTTAATATATTTCAATATCACCAATCATGTGAACACCATATTTAGTCTAACATTATGGTTCTTTATGTTGTTTTGGATTAACAAGGAAGGGTTTTAGGGTCTTAGGTTTCTCTATTTTTTGGATTCGTATTCATGGTTTTTGACTTCTATAATTTTAACTACTTATTTAATCCATATTTCTCAAATTCCCACTACTCTTACAAAAATATTTATCATACCAAAACCCATTTTGGTCTAATTTGATTGTTTCATTGGAGGTGTTTATATATGTGGGTTAATTATTTTCTAGTTCACCTAGTGGTGTGAAAAACATTTTATTTTCATATTTTGGTGTCGATTTACGGTTTTTTCATGGATATTGTATAATGTTTCTATCAAAATCACTTTCATCAACTATGAAGTGGGGTTGAATTAATGTATGTTAGTTTTTACAATTAATTTTGAATATAAATAAACCTATGTGACTTGATAAGTTATTATCCAATCAAAAAAATACATCCTCACGTGATCATGCCTAAAAATAAAGATTATAGACTACAATGAATTTACAAGGTTATATCCAATATGGAATCCTACTCTATTTTTTGGTTGGTTGTTCTCCCAACCACATATTGTTTTGACTACATTCCCAAGTGAAATACTCTAACAACAATATGTGAAACATTCCCCCATAGAAATAAGTGTTCACACTAAACAACACATATTCATGTTTTAGTAAAAAATATGATTACCAAAATTTATAAGTCCACCTAAAAAACAAGGTTGCTTCAAAAAAATAATGATCCACTTATTTGACACTTTAGAATATGATACAAATAATCAGCCATATTGTATTCTTGAGAGAAATAAATAAATATTATCATTCTAAAATAAAATCTCTTGAATTATTATTTATCATTAGATATAGATCAATGATGATCAAACCTCATCCCCAGACCCAACTCTATCTTTTTGTGTCTCTCAAAATAATCTATTTCTTTATGCATCAAAAGGTATCACACATTTTTTTCAAAGATGATTTAAATGAAAAAATTGTAATTATTAAATCCCTATTATCTCCAAAACTACAAAAAAACAAATGTTTCTCCATCATGTATTTGGAAACTAAAGCATATAATTATAGAGACATGTGAATCTGTCAATAAAACAAAATCTTTAAAACTAATAAAAAAAGTTGAATTCTAAAAACCTACAAATACAATATCATCATAGAGAAAACTGTGATTCAAATACATGAAGAATATATTACTATGCCGAAATTGACTACATAGTTCTGAGAATGAATTGTATACGAAGAATATTTGCCAAAATGAGTCGGCATTCGACCACATCCCCAATTGGATATGTTGTTATCAATATAAATTTACTACATAATTGAAAACATCCATGTGAATTCCAAAATTAGATACATAGAATACTTAACTATGTAAATTAGTTATGTGTATGAATCAACTACATGAATTTCCAATACATTATAAATGGATTCTAGAATATACTACATAGAAAATTTTCTGCATGAATTTAATAAATTATGGAAATGTTAATTTAAATATCATTTCATAAAAATCGGAAATGTGGATCAACCCTTTACATATTAAACTATATGTATCAAGTATCCACTAAAACGCAAACAAAAATACATCATCCAACCTTAATTACATATCGAAAACACTTTATAGAATCATGAAATTTCCTTTCATGATACATATATCCAAATAAAAAAGCTCTAGAACTATCATTCTTCTAAATTCCATAGGGAAGGTTGTCCAAAAATACAATATCCCACACTCACCAAGAAACATGAGATCTATATGTGTTATTAAACTAAGGATAAAATCCATGAGATTCTTCAATATTCCACTTTGGATATGTTAATAATAAATTGAAAACCCCATAACTTATCATATCATAGTTAATTATTGAAGCAAAAAAACCTATTTCATAGTACGACATAGAATTATTGAAGATTGTTTCCACTCTATTAAATCATTGTCTTCACCGACATCGTGGTTAATTATTATAAGGCCAATGATTCAACCCAACTAGGTAAATAACTTCATCACTTCCTACCTTAAACCATTCTAACATCCATCACCATGAATTCCTTCCATGACTTATCAATATTGAGTGATCATCTTTAGCGTCATCTAATTTAAAAACTCCCTTTGTTAATTACACTCCCCTGAATCATGCACATATCTATCATTTTGTAATATTAATCAAAATGATCTTTTGCATATCTCATATCTATGTGGGTGTAATAGATATTAGTCATAAAGTCATGGGATATGGATAAAAGTGATTTTTTAGTATTGATTCCAGAAACCCCGCTCTTGGTAGAGGATTGTTAAACATATATACAACCTAATATTTTCATGGAATACATATGTGATTTATTTCTCCACCTATAAAATTTTATTTGAAAAATTGATATCAGATATAATAATTATTGGATCATGAATGATGTCCTAGATTTTTAGACAACCCTGTAAGACTTTAATTATCACAAAAAAATTAGTGGAATAATAGTCTTGATAATTAAATATGAAAACTACAACTTCATCTATATCATTTCTGTAAGAGATTGTTTAATATCTATATATTCAACCTCAATTGTACTCAGAGTCACTAATTTATTCTTTTTGATATTCCAACACTTATAGCCTTACACCATATAGAAATTTCTACTATAATTTGATCTTCTATCTGTATAGTCACCTACTCAATAAACATATATAAATCCCATGAAATTAAATTCATTATTGTGTCTATATTGGTACCCCTGATAATGAGTTCCTTTAAAATATCTCATTATTTTCCTTGAAGCTAAATATTGAGACTCTGTTGTATCATTCTATAATCTAGTACATATAGTCACTACATATGTTATATCTGGCCTTGATGGGGTTGATAAAAATGCTTCTAATGATTATTTTGAATTATATATAGTTAAAAATACATAAAACATCATCCTTTAACAATTTTGTTCCAAATTTAATTGGATTTAAATTTGTTTTTCATCATCAATTTAAAAAAGTCTACAATTCTTCATTAAACTTTTCTTGATATAGAAATTTTTTATAGATTTTTTACTAAATCTGAAATCTCAAAAATTATGTCTCTCAACAAGCATGGAAAAATCAAAATAATTATTAATTTTCTAACTGAACAATTCACTTATTCACTTATTATTACAAAAAATGAAATGTTAATGACATAGATAATTAAAATGAAAGTACCTTTTAACATTTCTTTTAAATAAACTTTACTATCAACTTTATATTTTATAAAATTCGTGTCATTTAAATATATATATAATATTGAATTACAGGCTCTTTGGGAATTTTTCAAACCAAAAAATTCTTTCTTTAATATATATTCCATTCATCCTTTATTTTCTAAGATAAAAGCCTCAGGTTTTTCAATATAGAAATTTTCATCAAGATCCCCATTTAGAATGGAAAACACCACATCTATTTGATAAACACTGTAATTTTTTTGATATCCTACTGCAAAGAACATTCTGATAATCTCTAATCTTATTAATGCTTTAAATTTTCTACAATGTAATTACATTATATTGGATAAAATTCTTTGAAGACTATACTATTATTGTTCCTTAATACCTCACCTTTCTCATTTATCTTATTTCTGAAAACCTGTATCTTGATAATAACATTTTTATTTTTTGTTCTTGGAATAATATCCCAAGTGTAGTTATTCTTAGTTTGATCAAGTTACTCTTTCAAAGATTGTAACCACTCATTGTGTTTGGCTACTTTTTCCATAGTATGAGGTTTAATTTTGGAAATAAGTTGAGTTCAATATTCCAATCTCAATATTCTTCTAGATTGAACTGAAACCTATTGATTTCTAATGATATTTTCAATTCCAACATATTTATTTAATTTATTGTACACTTTTTCCCCATTTAATATAGCCTTATTTTCATCAGTGGTTTTTTCTGAGTCAATGTAAGCAGTGATTAGATTCTTCTCAATAACTGAATATCTCTTATGTTCTTATATTTGAATTCCATTTTGTACAAAATTTCTAAATCTTAATCAATTGTAATTTATTATTTGTTCTCTTTTAATATAACTCTGACATCACTATAGTTAAAGAGATTATTCATTTTATTGTTCAAATAATTGAAACCACTTCTATTAGATAGGTAAAACATGAAAATTTCTTCATCATATTTATCATAAATTTTTTCTTCATTGCTGTTACTGTTTTTAATAATGTGATGAATTAAAAAATATATGAAATATTTAATAGTTTTATTTTCCTTATAAAACATTTCATATGGTATATTTTCTGTCTTTAGTCTTAGTAGACTATTGTTCTATGTGTATGTTAGAATATAAATATTCACTCTATAAATACATCGAGATGTTATGTTGATCTAACATAGTCCTTCCCATATCAAATATTCTTATGTTCTTCCATTTAGATATGCCATTTTGTTATGGAGTATTTGGTGTTCTATACTAATTTTTCATTTTTTGTTTTGAAATATAGCTTTCAAAATCATTAAGATAAACTTCTTGTTATTATCTATTCTTTTTTTATTGAGGTGGAGACCCAACTGATTCCCTCAATACCTTTTAAAAACAATGTAAATTTTAATTTCCTTTAACTTGTGTTTGATGAACATTCTATTATTCTGGCATATATAATCATTATTAAATATAATCACATATACATCACATCTAGTAAACCTTTTTCTAACTATTATTCGGTATAAATAATCTCATGTGGTGTGGTAACAATAATGTCCCCTCCTTTTTTAGAACCTTGAGTTAATTTATGCTTTTTGACATGTTTCATAGATCTCATCCCTATCCATTTTTAGATTAGGATGTTCTATCACAATATCATGATTTAAAATTTTACTCACATATTATTGACCAAGATGGTTAAGCCTTTCAGGACATAAGATTATTTCATCATAGGCACCCAAGTACAAAGAGTTGATAGAATCACAAACATGGATTATATTTCAATTTTTTTCACTTAATTGATGATACTTCGATTCCATATGATTTTATGGATACATGAATAATTTTTGAATATCATCTCATATAGATCACCACAATGTTCACTTCCTTAAGAAAATTATTCTCTAAACCTTGAACAAATAATATATAATAAAATATTACATTTTGGTCTTCAATCTCAACTAATATAACTCCTATAATTCTCAAGGAATAATAATTTCCAAAATTCACTACTCCACTATCATGATTTTTAGTTTTTCTTATAATTTTTTTGTTACTAACCATATGTGAAGAATATCTACTATCTAGAATCCATCAATTGGTTATTCTACCAGCCTTCAAAGAAACATTATAAAAACATAATTTTTCTAAATTTATTTTTTAATTCACTTTCCTTGATTAAAATTATGTATTTTTCTTTGATAACTACACATGAAATGTTTAAAAATTTGGCCTTCATGATAACATCTTCCACATATTTCTTCTATGAAGTAAAATTACTCTCTGATTGAAGATCATATAAATTCATGTTTACTACTTTCTTTATCTAAATTTTTATTTTCCACTTCTCTTAATAGCTTCCCCTTTTTTGGTATTGGATCTCTAGTAGTGACATTTTTTACCCTAATGAGTATAATTTGTGACGAAACACTCCAAAGAACTAGTAGTATCCTCTAAATCATGACCATAAAAACAGATAATAGCATTGTCCTAAATATTGTTTAGTGTTTTATTTCTATATAATATAGTTTTCAATGCTCTGGTAGAAAATATATTCTTAAAAAATATCTAACTTATATTTATTTAGAAGAGGATTTACCATTAGTTTTCTTGATCCATACCAGTACAAAATTAACATCAGAACCCTAATTGTGAGAGATAAAAAATTATTTTGAAATTCATTGATATCTAAATTAATATGCTTCCCGGAAAGCCTATATTTACTAACTCGTGATGATTTATCCGTGATCTAAAAATCCTTGTTGATATATTCTTAACAATTTTTATGCTTCATTTGTTCTTAAATAAATATTGATTTAGTTTTTGAGTATTCATATTCTTTTAGAGTGATTTTTTCTTCAAGTACATAAACTATCATCTCCATTTCATCCACTTTCAGTTTGAATTTTTTTAGTTCATCATTGTAAACAAATTATTTATTTGAAAATATTACATTTACTATAGATTTTTTTTAACGATACCCTCTTATTATTATTTTTTTTTCTCAAAATAATATTTTCTAATTCATTATTCAACATATTCCCATCTCTCTTTATTCACTTTCGTCATCTTTACTACTTAAGGTGCGAAACCATCATTCAACATGATACATGGGATTAACTTTATCTTATGATTGGTAGATTTATGTGGAGTCATATTCTCCTAGTTTTCGTATCAACCATCTTTTTTACACTTAATTAAATTATTCTTGATTCCATCAAATTTAGTTGATCAATTTGATCTTTTAGGAATTTTTATTTTATGTGGTTTCTCATCATCTATCATAGGTTTTGCAAGTCGGTTCTTAGGAAAATTTATAGTAAAGTGTCCAATGTAATTATAATTATAACACCATGGTGTTAATTTACTTTACCTTTATAATTTACCTTCTTGAATATCTTTGATAGAATTTCATTTATTCTGTTTTAATATTTATCTTCATCTTAATCGTCAGATTCACTTGATTCCAAAATTTCATCATTAATGATTAGTATTTTCTCATGACCTCAAAATCCATCTCATATTTGTTATTATTCTTCAATGTTTGGATCTTTGAAATTCCATAATAAATGATAATGTTATGTAATTCACAAAGAATAAGATATTTCTATATAACAAACCTAATACTATTGGATCAAACATGTCCAGAGAATTTCTCTACAATTTTTTTGGAATAGTTTAATGAACCTTATTTTATTTGAATATTTGTTTATTAATTAAAATTTAATTGACTCTTATGAATTAGTGATTAATTTTTTCATCATTACCCATCTTGATAACTTAAAATTTTCTACACTAAAATTGAAATTTATCCTCTTTTACTATCACATTTCTGTTATAATATTCTTCCAATTTGTCACAAATTTCCTTATAATTTTATATTAACATAAAATTTATGTACACTTTTTATGAAAGAGATATCAGAATGGAATTTGGAGCATTATCATCAAATTTCATATTTCTCTTATCAAAAACTTCTTTGGGGGATTTTTAGCAATAGGTGGAAATACTACTATTACTACATCATTATCATACAATACATGAAATAAGAGATAGATGTAACACCCCAATTTTTTAATAAAATTCCTCTAAAAAAATTCAAATTCTTCAATACCGTGTATTTTATACAACACACATTTTTACCGAACAATAATATATTATTAATATTATTATCTAAACCTAACCATTATAACAAAGCTGTTAAATTTGGATTTTTAAATATTAATTGTTTAAACCAAACTTATATTAATGTTTTATATACAGAAAAAATATTTGTAAATAAGTGCTTATTTTTTTGTAAAGTCTTCATATTCCATTAAAACATTATTTTTCTCAAAAAATGGTTCTAATTTTCTTATGAATGAATATTAAAAATAATTTTTTTACAAAACTAAATTTTATTTTTAATAAAAACATTATTTCTGAAATAAACATTAAAAAATTATCTTATAATGAATTTTTCAAAATTTTTGGAAAAGATTAATTCTACGACGAATAGTGAAAAATATTAATTTTAATTACACTTATTTTTTCAATGAATTTACATATTCCATTTTGTTTTAAAATTATTTTAAAATTAAAATTAGTTCAATTATATTATTATTAATCCAATATAGTTTATTGGAATAAATTTTATGGTCAATCTTGATATAAAATCTTCTTCCACTAATAAACAGTTTTTCTTTAGAAAACCAGTTTTTCATTTCCTTAGAAGGAATGATTTTAAATTACATTCAGACAATAATATGAATCCAATTGGTAAAGTAGATTAAATATTTTTAATCATCCTAATTAATATTTTTTAAAAATTCATAATTAAATTTCTATGATAATGAATATTAAAAATAATAAAAATTAATTACCATGTTTATGGTTAAAACAGATTTATCAGGGGATAAAAAAAGATAATGATGTGTTTGGAAATAAAATTTTTCTAAAAACTATTTTATGTCCATATTTAATCCTTTTCCTATACCAAATTATTATATTTTATCAATTGTAATAAATTTTCTTCATAATGAATTTATCATTTTTGAATCTTTTAGCAAAATTCCATGTACTTTTCCAGTGGGTTCCCTTCCCCACTTAAAAAAGGACACCTACTTTTTTCTACTCTTCTATAAATAATAAAAGATACTTTTTTAACCAATATATGTCCATATAACTTCCTTACATACATTAAAAGTTCTCGGATTCCTTATTTTTATTATTAAACTCTACTAATAATTCTTTACATATAAACCTAAAGAGGCTCTCCAAAGAAGAGGTATAGTTCTTGACTATGCATTTTAAATTTATTTATTCTTACAACTCCTTAAAATATTATTAAAAAATGATGATATGATAACATAACTGTGTTATAAATAATTATAATTCATTATGTTTGTATCAGGATCTATATCAATCTCATATTCAATCAAATTGGAAACAAAATTATCGAACATGTGAATGGCAGACTACGGCCTAACGAAATGATGTAGTTCATTTTCCATCACTTCCTCTACTGAATAAATAAAATGGTGTATTTGAAGAATACATATAATATTTATGATATTATTATATTTATTTAATTATAATATCTCAACTACTTTTTTACCTTACAATCTATTGATAAATGAAAATTTTTCATGTGGGTACGTCTGGACTGCCGCCTCCACAAAGCAATGTGATACACTTTTCATTTTATTTTGACATAGATGGTAATGAGGAAGTATTTACTGAAAAATTATTATTTAAATAATAAATAATTATTATGTTGTGTCAAATTATTATATACCTTCCTTTCATTCAAACAATCGACAAAATGGAAACTACATCCTTGAGTACGTACGACATACAATCTCTATGAATGAAGTCATTCATTTTTTAAAATCTAAATTTTCTGAATGGATATAAATATATATTATGAATTTATATTTTATATATATCATTATTAAAATTATTTTGATAATGGAACCATAATATATGTACAGGTATCAAGACTTCCAAACCAAAACATACATTAAAAACCAAGCAGTTTTCACATGTAATAGTGATTTTAATAAAGAATATAAAATAAATGAGCGATAAAAGATTATATGTAAATAATATATGGTGTTATATATATTAACATAGTTATTTAATAGATATATAATAATCCTATTTTTGTTATATATATATAGGTATACAATATTTATGAAGATATTAAAGACTAGTGGTAAGGGACTCTGATCTAACATTTTCTTTTTTGGGAAATATATCATATTCACCACATGTTTTATTTTTATTGTGTATTATACTCATTTAAAATGTTTTATTTTGAAAAAATTTCATTTTAATTATATTTAATGTTATTTTTTCATGGTTCTAACGATTTAATAGTTACCAGTGTGGCAAGGGATCTTCATCTCACATTTATTTTTGTGGGACACGTGCCATATTCATATCTTATTTCTCTTGTGTGGTATATATACTCCCATAAATTTAAATTATGATTATATTCATGAAAATTATGTTATTTAAATATCTATATAAGTTTATTTATTTTATGGGAATTATGATCCAAATGTTTTGAATGTGGTATGTTTTTTATGATACAATCTCATGGTTTATCGATATTGTTAGAATTATTCTTCTAATAATGATGTAATATGATCTATCAATCAAGAAACAAATTAATTTTATTCTTATAAGGATATTTAAAAAGAATATATGTTTTAATTTCATTATCTCTTTAATAACTCAAGAAATCAAAAAAAACCAGCGAAGTTGAGTCTGCATCTCTCTTCAGTCAAAATTCTTTTATGTTCCATGTCATATTTTCTAATTTTTTTTAAAGAATGTTTTTACTATTCTAGAGATAGTATTTAAGGTCATTTTTTATTTTTATTTTAATTTTTCTAAATTTTTTTGAAAGAAATTTTTTTTCTTCATTTAAATGATGAAATTTATAATGAATTTGTAAAAGGAATCGTTGTTTTAAATTGTACAACATGAATGATGTTTCTCGCCATCATGAATGCTCAATGATTTAAATCTCCCCCTTAACGTTTACAAGGTTATTTTGAATTAAAATTTTTTCCTTAATATTTTGTAAAGTTTTTATATTTTAAAAAAAATAGTTTCAAAATAGGAAGGGTATTTTTCCCCAGAATATATCATTGATCATTTTATGGAATTTCAATCCGTCAATGAAAGAAAACATTGGTGTTTCATATATTTTACTATGGATATGATCATATAAAACTATCCATATTATTTATCCCAAGAGTACATGATTATGATGGTGAGATGTTTATGAAACTTATTTATTTTCAATATTCTATTATAGGATATATTGATGAAATATTTTACAAACCCAATTGATTAAACGAGTTATGAAATAATGATATGATGAATTATAAATGATTTTATGGAACACATATGCATGGTTTTCATTATGTGATGGGTGGGCCCAAAATATAAATCCCTCCAATGTATTGTGTATATATGGATAAATCATGATTAAATATGTCATTATCTAATTTCATGTTGAAAGTTTCATGCAATTATATTAAATTTGGGACTTGTTTTTAACCCATAAGTTTATACAAGGACCGTGATTTTACGGGCATAACATTATTTATTGACCTAGATTTCCTATCCATACGTTTATGAGAGGGAATTATTTCATGACCTTATCTTAATGAGTAGACCTAATTATATTTATAAATATTCCCAATTTTATATTTTTTTCAATAAATCTATGTCTTATACCAATATTAGGGTCCCATATACGTTATTCTTTGATTCATTTGAGACTCATGTCTTGTGAACTTCTAGGTGGATTTATTCCATGACTCAAATTTATTATATATGATATAAATGGTATGGTTTTCAAATTTTATTCTTATTTTATCATACCTTTAGAATTATTTTATGATTATGTGATTATTTATATTTCTCTTGTTTACTCGTATTAATATTTTTAGATCACTCGTTCTTATTTTTCCTTTCCGTAGGTTATGAATGGAGTTATTATGTATGATATTACTATAAAATAATCTAGTTATGAAGAACATAGTGGGAGATGATGTACTTCCCTTATGAACTAGTTTATTACATGTCCAATTTTCCCAAGTTATTATACCTATAATATTATAGTGTGGATCATTACATTATTTAATGAATAATAATTTATTAGGATGTGATATCTATGTATGAAATGTGTGGGTTTCTATAATAGGGAAACATCCTATTAATACAACTTTGATAATTTTTTCATAGAATATAGGAACATACCTCATATTGAAAAAAAAATCATATTGTCCATATTTAGCACTATGTGGATCTTGAAAAAGGGAACTTGACTTCGATACCTATTGAATTTCCCATTAGGATCGATTCCCTCAACTAAGAAGGGGGGTTTAATCAGTGGAGGGTAGTTTTTTCAATTTCATTTGAAAAAAACTGAACATTTTTTAATTGTTAAAGTATGGTCCATACAGAATTTAAATACTCAATGTCACACGATCATTCCACAGAAAATGAATAGATTGGAAAATAGAAAATTTACAAGGTTTAGATATAATATGAAATCATACTCCTTATCACGGATGGTTATTCAATCAACAATAGGTTCTTTTCACTATATCCCCTTGTGAAATCCTCTAACAACCATACATGCGGCATCCCACTACACATGTTGAGAGTCACACAAAACAATTTAACATCACGTTATAGTAAAAAAGATGATTATAAAATGAATAAGATTTCTCTAAATCCCCATTTCTTCAGAAATTAAAATACTGATCCACTTTTATGACCCTTTAGAAAATGAATGAAATAATAAACCACAAATTAGTTTTCAGATCGTTATGAAAATATTACCATACTAGAATCAGATATCTTAATGACACATGTTTTATCCAATTTTTATCACTAAATACCCAACCTCAGTTTCAATATCATATCATGTTTTTCTTATTTTTTGGGACTCTCACTATATACTCTATTCTAGACATAAACATGTCTCAAACAGTTTTTTTATAGAGTAAATGAAAAACACGTAATTGTTAAATCCTCATGATATATATAACTTCATACAACTACAGAATCTCCATTGTCGCTTTAGAAACAAAAGCCTCTAATTATGGAGGCATACAGAACTATCTACACAATAATTTCATTAAAACTCATCAAAATTGTATATTTCTATAAACCCTTATCTACAATTTGTGTGCAGTCAAAATCTTGATTCAACTACATAGATAATAATAAGTTACATAGAAATCAACTATGTTGTTCTAAATGGGAATTAAAATTTTATCATATTAGTCTATGTGATTTCAAATTCAGGGATGTTTCTAATCAAAAATTTCAATCTCAATTGAAAACATTTACATGAAACTTTCAGCTATGTCACTGAAAATGGATATTGAATCCCAAATTCAGCTACATAGAAAATTTGACTACATGAATCAGTTTCATGGATAAATCAACTATGTAAATTTCCTATAAATCATAAGTGAAACATAAATTTCATATATATAATAAATTTCATTGTGAATTTCTTATGTAGAATAAATTTCTATGTGAAAATCACTTTTGAAAATTATCTTAATGGATCAACAGTTTTCAAATTCTGCTATATGGATCAAGTTTCCACCCAAACACAAATAGAAATAATTCTACTAACCTTCAATCCATATAAAAAATAATTTATATCATAATAAAAATTCTTTCTATGATATTTAAATCCAAAAAAACAAGATCAAGCATCATTAGACTTCTAAATTCTTTAGGTATGGTTTTAAAAAAATACAACAATCCATACTCAGCTAGTACCATGAGATCATCAATATTTATCAAACTAAGTAACTAACACATGGTCTTATTCAATATCAACCTTTTTATTTGTAGAAAAAAATATTAATCCTCCAAAAATACAATAACTAACCAAATTCGCTGTGAAACAGAACCATTTTATCATATTAGAATAGAGATAATTAGTAAAGGCTACTTCAACTCTAGTGTATCATAGCCTTCATGACCACAATAGAGAATTATATAAAGACCAATGCATTAAACCAAATTTTTAATAAAATTCTTCATTTCCTATATTATTCCATTCACATATCCTCAGTCATGAGTTCATTTAAATATTTACCATTATTGGGGGAACATATTTAGCATCATCAGGTTAAAAAAACTCCCCCTATAACCTACACTCCCCAAAATTAGAAAATTATCACCCTCTTTGGAAAAATAATCAAATGGAAAATTGGGGTATCTCAATGCAATATAGGGTTATCACATATAGGAATTCAAGTGATAGGATATGGATACACATAATATTTTAACCTTAATTCCACAAACCTCTCTCTTAGTAGAGATTTTGTAGATATATATGCAACCTGGTTGTTTTTTGTATTGTATTCTATGTTTATATCTTCACCTAAATCATTTTATTTGATAAAGTAATATATAATATATTAATAATTATTTATTTTCCATTGTAATAAATTTTTAGACACCCCTATATCACAATGATTTTCACAAAACAATTTATATGGTCTCTCATTCTTGGTATTCAAATCTTCTTACTATACTTACATCCATAACATCTATGTATAAGAATGTGTATGTGCTAAAAAAATATACCATTGATATCTTAAAGTCACTAAATTATTCTTATTCTTGTACCAGAAACCATATCATTCTCATAGAAATAAACTTCCACCTAAATAGGATCCATTTTATGTACAATCACCTTCCCAATTTTCATCTGCAAAGTCCAACAAGTTCAAATCGACATTATTTGTATATAGAAGCCCATAGTTAAGTGTTAATTACAAAAATCATAGTATTTTCATATAATAGAACAATACATACTCTTTATGAACTCTCCAAAATATGGTTTATTTTTTTGACCGTGATTATATTTTCCAAAAAAACTAATGGTACTAAGAGAATACTTAATTCAATACTAGTTATTATCATACTCGAGTAGGGGGATGTAATGGAAGTATATAGTGATTATTTGTTATAATATTTGGTATGTGTTCTTATAAAAGGAGGTATTATCAGGTCATATGGGGTGATAATACTAAATTCACAATTAAAATAACTATCCTCTACATGATTAGTAGTTTCCATTGATGGTTCGTGATATGAAGATTTGGAGTCATTAATTCATTGGTGAAAATTTCATGGTATTTTCTAATTATGAATGTTTGAAATCCATATTTTCTTATTGTTATATCTATTTAATAAAAAATTTTGGTAGAATATATTTAAAACATTGAATTTTATCTTTCATATACCCCAATAAAATGGAATATTAAATTTAACACCGTGAGTTGGAGGATATAATATCAAGCTATCTGAAATGTACAATATCAGTGGTAGATAATGGGTATGTTTGATGATTTTTATTTAGATATAAATGAAATATTTGTCAATGTAGTTCTTTATAGTGTTAATATTACATATATATAATCGGACAAAAATGAAATATTCATAGTTAAATAATGTACAGTGTAAGGAAATATTAGAAACCTTTTATCATTGGGAGTCCAGTAATGACTAGAGCATGGAATTTGGCTAAATTATTTATTATAGTAAGTGGATTGTTATTCCTATTCCTTTAAGGAAAGAAATCATTATGAAAATTAACAATTCTGGTATGGTTGTATATACCATGATCAAAAGGATATACCATGATATCCAAAATATATTTTTTGTGACCAATCATATGAATGCAAATAAATTAGTATGTTTCGCAACATTTAGTCATTCAATAAGTAAATGTGAATAATCAATGAAATATTGGGTAATTGTAACCTTTAAACATACTTACATGAAAGAGGGATGATATCCCCATATAAATTGGGAAATGTTTGCTTGGATCACCCTTGAGGCATGTTTTTATTTCATTTATGTTAGATCTACTCAAAATTTTATCACATTTCACACCTATTTTGAAGATTAATTTTGATGAAGACCATTAAGTGTGATATTTCCTGATATTTATAAAATTCGTGGAGTACCTAAGTATAACATTTTTATATAGATCCTCATTTTATTCCGAGAATAGAAAATGACTTTAGAATGATGTTATTACATAGGTGAGAAAGGGGATATATATCTATCCACTTAAGAAAGGTATGACTGAGAGTATTATAAAGATTTTTGAATATATATTGTTATAACCTGGACTCCAACAACCCATATATTTTTTCCAATTTTCTAAATGGATATATGATATAAGGGATTTGACACTGAAAATCGATCATTTTATAAGACATAGAAAACTAGATACATTCAAGAATTTTATTTTACATTTAATGACGAAAACTTATAATGAAAAAAATTCTTTTATCCATGATAATTATTCAAACTGGGGAAATGAAAAAAATAAAGGGTGACCTTAGATTCTCATTTATGGAAAGTGTACAATTGGAACTATCATTAATAAATAATTCATAATAAATAATCAAAATATATTCCATTTAGACAATATCTTTATTATCAGAATACATCCATCGAAACTAAAAATATCACATGGATAATAATAAACAGACATTTAGTGAAGGAAATTCATAATGTAAGATTTAATTTTCTTACTTTCAATGCCTCATGATAATAAATAATCAAACATACCATAATTTCATTAGTATAGTAGATTTTTCAAATCAATAGGTCCATGTTCCATGAAATTTTCATTGTGTGGGCCGGTATACACTTAGTAATACCCATTCAGTTTGCTCTTGTGAGACCTATCGATGAGTCTTGGGACTTTATAGAAAGAGTTACCACCATCAAATTACATATTTATAATTGATTTCTAATATACTAAATCAAAAATATAATTCATAAATAATATGCCATATCAATAAATAAATATCATTATTGAATAAATAATATAGAACATCAATATTTCCCCAAAAAATGAAATAACTTTCTAAATATGCTTCCATTAACTAACACTATATACTAAAATGGTATACAATTAAAATAATATCAACTTAATAGAAGTGATATGAAATATAACCATGATTCAAAATATATGCAAAATAAAGTAATAAATAACTTCCCATGATTAATGGAGAGTGATAGAGAACATGATCATATGAAATTGAGTGGTCACAAAATAAGGTAAAATCCAAAAATTTGTAAAGGATGATAGAAGACCCTAAATTCATCAAAAATATAAGATTAAAATTGAGGAACTAATTTTGATAATTAGTGACAAATATAGAAGAACAAAATTAAAAAGAACCAACCTAAAAAATTTAATCACTTTTCTAAAAAAATCTAAATCATTTCCTAAATTCCCTTTAACCTTTTATAAAAATTTTCTTCATTAAAATAGAGAATGAATATTTAATGAATAATAGAAGATGCATATTTATTGGAAACCCATTTATAATTTTAGTGGATTCCAAATATTGAATAAGGGTCAAAGAGATTGAAAATTTCATTTATTCCTAATACATTAAAAAGTATATTCCTTTCACAATTCTATAAAAGAAAAAAATGAATTATTCAGATAAAATTAAAAATAATACTTACAAACATTGGTTAATGATGCCAACAGGGGTTAAAAAATGGCATTTCCCATTAATTTAAAAGTAGATAAAAACTTCTTTAAAATAGTTTAAATAATATATATATGGAAGAGAAATATCCCTATCCAAAATAAGATATATAAGGTGATCTTTTCTTAAAAATATTATTTTCTACATATTTTGTACCGAAGAGAGGAAAATTTGGAAGAAAACATGGAAACCTATGAAATGATAATAGGAGGAAAAAATAAATTGGTTTTAATAAATATAAAGAGAATAAAATTATTCCAATTTTTATTTCAACATAAAAAATCTATAATAAGATTGAAATTATAAAATAAACCCTTATATCATTAATTACATTTGAATCAAATCCACATAAATTTTAATTGAATTGAAATTTTATTTATCATCAATGAAGAATAATTCATGATTTAATGTATCAAATTGGTATAATGTACATTATGTAAAACAATTATCTACATAATATAAATTATGTCTCAATGGAGTGGAACTAAAATGAGGGACCCTTACCTTGAATTCATTATTAGCTGAAAGATTTATATCCTACAGTTATTTGGAAAAACTAATTTGGATTACACCTTAATCTTTCTTAGGTTGGAATTTTTATTTGGCCTATAAATCCAGTATGTCTGAAAAATTATTAAGGTATTTTTTTATGGATAGGATGATCCATTTTTTCTAACTTTGTGAATAAGTGAGGAGAGGTGGTTCGATTTTATATGTGTGGTTGGTGGAAAACTACTAAATACTTGAATCTTTATTATATAATATATATCTTATTCATGTAAATTGTATACAAATTTTCATAGTTTAAATAATGATAAGGGTATGTTATAAATCCAACCGGAAATTAATATTTAATCAAGTGTTTTGTGTCATATTGAAATAATATACATTCAATTTAACCCTTTCACCCCATTTTAACCTTAATCATGGTGATAAATTTTCACCATGGTCACTATTCATTATGACAAAAAATGAAATAAAATTCATTACAAAATTATTATATATTGATCCCAAATATTGAATCCATTTTAGTAATTTCAATTTCCCAAAGTGGTAAATAATTCTTTTAAAATATGTTATCAAAACAAAATGAACCCCATTTTTTTAAAAATATATATTTTGAAGACTAAAAATGATTTTACACAAAACAAATATTGAATTATTTCCATTCATAAGATATTAATTAGATTAATTTAATCCAAAAGAGACTTATTTGACTTTAAAAACAAATCCAAACTAAAAGGAAGATTTTTAATACTTAATTAAATGTGAAGAACTAATTTTTTTTATTTTAATTAAAACATTTCATAGATTTCCAAAATGCAGACTGTAGATTTATAAATTTTAGATGAACTGTATTTATAATTTATTGTATATTTACACTATAAAAAAATTTCATAGAATTTTGTTTCAATTTTTTATCACGGAAATTACATAAAATTGATTGTATTTCAAAAATAATTATTTTTCACAATTCATCTAACTATCATATATTTTCATAAAAAAATCTCTATAATATCACCCGTAGATAATTTTCCTATGTAAGAAAAGGAAATAAACGATTTTATAAAATTAAATTTCTAAAATTTATAAATATATATTTAAAATTTAAATACAAAATATACAATAAAACTTCAATTATAGAAAATTGACCAATTTAATAATTAATAGTTCTTATCTTTATGTGATTTTATTCATATATTTCAAAATTTATTACTTTTTTCATAGGTATTAATCAATTTATTTTTTCTACGAAAAAGTTTCTATTTATATTTCATAATGTGGATACTCATATTCATACCCATCAATCTAATAACTAGGTTATAATGATAATATTTAAATAAAATATTTCTATAATATATATTGGGTTGTTTAGGATCGATGATTCATGTGTCAAAAACTATTATTCCTATAATTCATAAACCAAAATATGGTGTTGTTACATTCTCCCCACCTTAAATAAATTTTATCCTCAAAATTTTAATTCATCCTGAGCATATAATGACATAATAATATTTTTTAACACGAATTTTAATATCTCGGTTAAGACCAGGGAACTAATCATGTCTCAAATAACATTTTTTAAAATAAATATGTGTACCATAAAATGAATTCAATTATTAAATGTGTTTAAAAAAGATAATTTGATAGATAGATAATAATTTCTATACAAAACAACATATATTTATATTCAACTACATGAGTTTTAGGAAATATACTTACTTGATTTCATTCTGTTATATAAGTCATATTTCATCTATAAGTGTGTTTTGATGCGTTTTCGACCTCCAACTGATATCATTTTTAAAAATTATGAATAAAAATATGATTTTTTCATACCCAAATCACTAAAATAAACTCATAAGGGATCATTATATCCATTAATTGATAGTGTTCATCATTATAAGATATATTTTATAACTAGATATTCTCCATACTTCTAGAAATATACTAAACCAAAAATGGTTACTATAAGTAAAAATAATACTCAATAATTTAAACCATAAAATTAAGGAGAAATATCTCCACCCCCCACCCATAATAAAAACCAAGGTTTACCATTAATCTTTAAACCATAAAACTCTTTAGAAAATTTTGGGAAAAAATTCTATTAATTATAATCATATATTTAAAAAACATTATTATAATTTCCCTTAATTAAAAACACATACAAAAAAATAGTTAAATACAATGGATAGGGTCATCCTTATCCTAGGAAAATTAATTAATATTCCAATATTTGAAAGAAAAAAACATTATAAATACAAAGTTAACATATGCTAAATTTATCAAATAACACCATTCTATTAAGAGTTTGATGAATTATTCAAAAGATTTTATTATCCTCTTCATCCATTTTAATATACCATGATGAGAACAAAAGATAAAATAATGAAATTATCAAGGTAATCCATAATGATTTGGGTATTGATTTAAATAGTTCCCCATCTTCTTATAGTTGAATCGCATGATTTATATTGATGGTTTCTAATTTATTTATTCAAAAACCTTATAAACATTATCTGTACCCCTATAACAAACTCTTATTACCAATAAAAAATTTCTATTGTGTTTTTTTATAATCTTTACAATTTATAAGTTTCACTCTTCCCTTATTCTTCTTTGTTACATTTCTTTTTTTAGGTTTCTTATTTTTCCTCTTATTCTAATTATTTATTTTGTAAATATAAAACCTGAATAATTATTTTTTTATTATAATGGAACTTTATACCATATCATAATATGACATATATTTCTATGAAACAAATCCCCTTTGATGTTTTTTATTCATCCCATTAAATATATTATCAATCATTCATTCTCAATTACAAGTATAATTATAAACATTGTTTTCTATTCTGGTAAGGTAAGCCTCACACATGAGAAAATTTTCCTCTTCATTCTTATTTAAATTCAAAAATTTCCTTTCCATATAATCTCATTATTCTCAAGGAAAATATTTTCCAAAAAATATCACCTTAAAATTTATCAATTTCATTCTTTTTAACTCCTCTTACTCAATGGTATTCTAAATCAATTACTACCATTAGTCCATATATCATTTTAAAAAATATAATGACAAAATAATGTTTTACTTTTTAGTACTTCCTAAATCCAGAAATATCTATTCAATGTACATGATCAACTTCTCATTTATAAATGTATTATTAGTTATATTAATGGATAGAGTCTTCAGCCATATAAAGTATTCTAACATTATTAAACTATATTGAGAAGACATTTTTTTTCTATATGGGAAAGGTTATTGGTCCTAAACGAAGACAATATTCCTAATATATAATTAATATTTCTAGCTAAAACACTATCCATATTAACTTCAATAAGTTATGAAATTATAAATTAATCAGCTGTGTTGATATGATTTCCCTCCCTTAAATTGGGATCCATATCTAAATAATATAACACACATATTCTTCATATAATAATTTTGAATATTGAAACACCGAATAAAAAATCCCTAAAAGTATTGAACATTCTTGGGGTTTATCTTAATTCTTGTGAAATATAAGTTATTTTAAAATCAACTTATCAAGTATCATAACGATTTTCTGTTGATACTAACCATAGAGATCCAAACTCTTGTAAATTAGATTTTGTGTCCAATTTACTACATTAATACAAGATACAAGGGATCAAACCATAAAGGATTGATCATTTTAGTAGTCGTGAATAACTAGATACATATATGACTTCCATTTTACTTTGTATGATAAAAACATAGCATGAAATGCAGTATTACATACTGGAAAATCATTCAAAGATTCCTTATTAATATCATATAGAAAGGAAATCAATAAATATTGATCTCATATTCTTAGTAAAGGAAAGTATACAATGGATGTTAGCATGAATACATAAGGTATAAATAATATGTAATGATAAAAAATCAATAAATATTACATTTAATCACTTATTTTAGCTTCAAAATATATTCAAGGAAAATAAAAAAATAATATAGATAACAATAACTAAATTTTTAATGATGTAATTGAATTGTGTTTTACATCGTGATCTTTTCATCAAGGCCTCAGGTCTAGAAATCATAGAGCTTTCTATCCTGACCTTAAAACAAGACGTATTTCATACCATAAAGTCCTTGTTCTAGGAAATTGTCATTGTATGAGCTAACATATATTGGGAAATACCCATTATTATTTGTCTCATAAAACCTATCGATTAATTCATTAGTTATCTATAATCGGGTCCCACATAACACATCTATATGCCTAATAAATTTCTCATATATTGAATAAAAATTATAATAAATATTCAATTTAACATATCAATATATAAAAATTCATATTGAATCTAGAATATAGAGCATCAATGTATTTCTAGATAAAAAAATAAATATTTTAAAAGGCTTTCTTCATTTAACACTATATATTTAAATGATATATGGTTTCGAAAACATCAAAATATTAAAATTTATACATCCATGATACTGAAAATATGGTAATTATGGGGATAAATATTTTCCAATGAATAATTTTCACTGGTAGAGAATAGGATTAGAATGAATTAAATGATAAAAAATGAGGTATAATCTAAAAGTCAATGAAGGATGATAAAATACCATAAATTCTTATGAAATTATATTTTTAAATAAAGGAATGTAATTTCGAAATTATTATGGAAAATGGAAGATAATGTTTTCAAATAACGTTAATTAAATAATTTTAGATTTTTTGTAAAAATAAAGTTTTAAATTATTTCAAAAATGCTTTTAAACCTTTTATAAAAAAATTTGTCTTGATCTTAAAATAAAAAATAAAACACTATAATATAATAAAAAATGTATTTTCTATGAACCCAAAAATAAATATGTAGAGTAATATAAATTGTTAATGACTATCATGGCAGATATGAAATATATTTATGTACTATATTTCAAAAATAACATTCCTTTAACACTATTTTTAAAAGTCAAAAAATGAGTTATTTGGAATTTAAAAAAAAAATTATAATCCTTTATTAAGAGAGGCAGTGATAGTAGGAAAAGAACCATAACCAATTATTTGAAATTAGATAGAAAAAATTATAAAACTATTTTAAGGATACATATATTGAAAAATAAAATTCAAAAACAAAATAAAATAAATAATCTTGTATTTTCATACAAACATTCTTTCAGTCTTTTGGAGTACCAAGGAGTAAAAAGGGTGGAGAAGACATGGAATCCCAAAAATAAACATAGGGGATAAAAATATATGTTATTTAAGAAATAGAAAGATTATATATTTTTTATAATCAAAATTTAAAACTCAAAAATCATTATTATGTGTGAGATTGTAAAATAAACCCTTACGGCTTTAATAATAGTTGAAATAGTACCCCATAAAAGAGAAAACATGAAATGAAACTTTAAATAAATTGAATAATGTTGATTTAATGATATAATATTCAAATGTATTTTTATATAAACCATTTAAATTTAATTAGGTACATAATATAAAATAATCCTCATTAAATTAGAATTTAGATGAAAACCCCTATCCTTGGATACTTTTTGACCTGAGGCCTTTTATCATACTCTTATTTAGAAAATCTCATTTGGATTACACATTAAACATTCTTATGATATAATTTTACGGAGAACAAAACCACCAGGATGTTTTTACGTTTAATTTTATGGGTTTGGGTTAGGGATTGGGTTATCTATAGTGCTAAAAATTTCTGAATTAATGAGGAGGAGAGGTTCCATTTTATAAGTAATGTGGGTGGAAAATTTTTAAATGCATGAAAACTTAATATATAATATATTATTACTAAAGTAATGTTGATAATGTTTTCATAATTTAAAATATGATAAGGGTAATGTAACTATCCAATGAGCTAAAAATATTTAATCAAGTACTTTTTGTTATCCTGAATCCTCCTCTCTTTATTTTAACTCTTTTAATACGTTTTATCCTTAATTGTGGTGATAAATTTTTTACATGGTTTATATTCATTATGAAAAATATTAAATTAAACTCATTAAGTAATTATAATATTTTTTCCCAAATATGAAATCTATTTTCCAAGATTAAATTTACATAAGTGGTAAAAATTTCTTTTAACTCATGTTTTCAAAATTAAATGAATTTTTTTTAGAGAAATATCCTTTTATCATGGAAATGATTTTACATCAAAATAACATATAATTGGGATTTCTATGGAATTAATTGGAATGAGTAAAATAAAATAATACTAATTTTACAATCAAAAAAAAATAATGTGGAAGGGAAACCGAGGAATACTTGATTAAAAGAGAGAAACCAAAAATAGTTATTATTTGAATAAAAACATTACAAATATTTTAAAAAATATAAGACATAGATTTATTAATTCAATATTAAATTTTTAAATTAATTATATTAATTATTAAATATATATTTATATTATAAAATAGGTTTTATAAACATTCATGTCATCTATATGTTCTGATAATGATATAAAAGTTATAGTGTTTGTAAATTTTGTATTTTCACCATTTTTAAAAAATAACTGTTTCTAAAAAAAATAAAAAATTAACCATATGATAATTTTTTTATCATGAAAAAAATGATCTCTTTTTATCGAAAAAAAATTTCTAAATTTTATAAATTTAACTTTTAAATTAAATTTAAAATTATACATCAAAATCTTTTTTTTTGAAAAATTGATCTTTTAATAATTAAAATTTCATAAACAGAAAAGATTTCATTGTTTGTCATTCAAAATTAAATAATTTTTTACTATGAAATAGTGAACATTTTTAAAAAAAATTGTTTTTCTAAATATATTTCATTATGTGGTCACTCCCATTCAAACATGTCAATCTAACAACTTGGTTTTAACTTTCATATATTAATAATAATAATACTTTTGTAAAGCATGGTTCATTTATTCTCAATGTCACATGTATCAAAAAATATTGTTCAATGTATTCATAATATAAAATATTATCTTGTTACATATACTTTTAGCATGTGTGAATAATTTTGAAATATATTTGGAGGATCGTTTATCCTTGATTGAATATTCTTATATTAATAGTTAGGAATCTTCAATCTATATAGAACCATTTAATTATTTATATTCAAATAATTTTCAATCACCCTATTCTAGATTTATATAGTTAAAAATTTAATTTTAAAACTATGATTGGTTGAGGATACAATAAACTATATTATGGT
The DNA here is from genome assembly GCA_963277665.1 of Viscum album. NCBI lineage: Eukaryota > Viridiplantae > Streptophyta > Magnoliopsida > Santalales > Viscaceae > Viscum > Viscum album. The sequence continues at coordinate 1,056,720,273 of OY728120.1, read as the reverse complement.
TATTTAGAATACTAATGAAATAGTGAAATATTTATAAAATTAATATAACACTATATGATGAAGTCCATTAGGGTTTAGAATTGGTGATCATTTTATTTTGTGACTTTCACCACATTTAGAAAAATAATGATTTAGGAAGCAAGCGCACTTAAAAGAAATGTTTTTTGTCATTTTTTAATTATGTAATATATTATTGAAGTGGAATATCATTTTGTATTACTAGAATATTATAATGTTGTTCAAGATGAATTCTATATATCTCACTTTAGGGGGTTTCAACATGATTGATCTCATGTACTTGATTGGAAATAATTGGAGTTAAAACCTCATATGAAATTCATTGAATGGACTGTATGAATTTTAGAAAAATAAAAAAGGGTTTTTATAGGAAATTATATTCATTTAGTTTGAGTATTGTGAAAACCCATGAATTATTAGGAATAAATGAGTGATTTGTAATATCATATGCAGTAGGAATAAGTAGATCTCTATGGATTATTTGAGATACATTCTAGTGGTGAAATTAACTGTGGTAAGGAGAAATATAATGCTCATTTTTTGAAAATATTTATTTATGTAAATTTTGACATTTTTTATTAATTGTAGTATTGGTGACCTAGAGTTAGATTAATGTTTATTTTTCAGTAGAAGGATATTACTTTTCATTTATCAAGATTTTTAGAAGTAAAATAATTAGATAGATTAAAGAATTACTTTCTGGGTAATGATATAGGGATACTAGAATAAATTTATGATTTTAATTTCAATATTTATTCATGAGATATTATTTAGATTGGTACAAATTTGATTGATATATAATTAATTATAAATATGATTTAGAGGATATTTGAAGGTTTTTTATATTTATAGAAGATATGGAATATTCCTTGGTCATTTATAAATATTAGGGGAGTCAATGATAGTCTCCTATAAGAAATATTAATTAAGGAATCAATTTTGGAGAGAGGGAATAAATGGGTTATTATGGAAAAATAGAAGGTTAACTCTAATTTTTATACATGTTTTATGTAAAATTTATTTTTACAGATAGGGTATGATTTTTATGAAGAGCACTCACCCAATTTTCAATGAACCTATAATCAATAATACCTCATCTCACTAGAGATCCCCATTCCCCTTTAGTTTTTCGTAGTGTATTTTTTAGAAAGGATTTGATAGGATAGAAAATATTTTAGGTGTATTAAGGTATATGATATTAACTATTACATACGCATTATATGAATTATTCAATGGTATGAGCGATATATCAATTTCACGAAACATTAATTTTTATGTTCTTATTATTAAGAAATTAAAATAATGTTTTGAAAAGAATTCATGGAATGTGATAAAAATACAAAGGGGTCATTCCCATTTCTAGAAAATTATCATAGGACCTTATATTATTCTATTCCTTGAAATAAGATAGTAACACAAAGTTATTTCAAGAAGCACCAGTGTCATTTTACTCATAGAATATAGAATCCATGTGTTGTCGATGAGGGTGCATATTCCAATAACTATAAGTATTCCCTTCTGGTAATCCATCATAGTGGAACTTAAAATAATAAAATCATTTCCTAGTTATAATCATCCATACCCCATGACTTAGAAAATTGAAACTAGTAAGTCCAATCACCCCAGCCACCATACCTAGTAATCCTCAATTATATTGTTTTGATCACCTCATGATCTTCCTTTTGATAAGTTTGAAACAAATCATGCACATGATAAACACACACTTGAAAGAATAAATGCATAAACCAATAAAAATAAGGATTACATGATTCAGTCCATATTCCATTTGTTCATAGGAAAATAGGGGTAAATTCTTCATTCTACTAGAAATAGAGCACATGAGTTACCATGGATATCATATTTCGATAACCCAACTCAATTATTTAGAATATTTCTCACTATTTCTGTATTTTCATCATTTTATCTTAACATGGAACATTCTGTTAATTTTTTAACCAAATTTAATAATTCAACCTTTCATTATATGGATACACCTAATTATGACCTTTTTAGATCCAACTACTACCGTTGTTTGTCTTTAGTATCTCATTCTAATAATTTTGTACTCAAAACATCATACGTTATTATATATTGAGGAAGTTGTCATCCCACTATTTGTAGTGATCCTCATCGGGTATCCAATGAGAATAACCTTATTTCAATTATGGGAGATCCTAGATAGGACCATGTAACTTATAATGGACAATAGAATTTATTGCATTAACCTCCAACTCCTAGGGAGTAATATCTTGTCATCTCAACTTCACTCTAATGAGATTGATTAATCTCACTTTTCCATATTTTAGGAAATAAATTAATATCTCGTTATTTGATTTCAGGGACCTCATGAACTTACACTCTTTCTTCACCTGTTTTAAAATTATTTTCGACTACCAAATGTTACGTCTTCTCTCTACCTCACTCCATCCTGTAGAACAATGACAGAAACCCTATGTACATGCATTAGATGACCCCACATAGCACTTACACACCTAGTCATCCTCTTTCCTCCATCCAATATATATAATAAATCTTGATAATTCAGTAATTTTGATGAACTCTCACCATCAACCTTCTTTATCTAATCTAGTATATGAATTCACCAGTCAAACTATTTTTCAAATCCAACCTATTGCTTCTAGTGAAATGACAAATATACCTACTGAAATTTTGGTGAACTGGCATCTACATCTTGGACTCAAACATCATTGGTGATGGTTTATGGTCAATATCTATGTTCTCCCAAGTGATACTTTTAGGGAATGAACTTCCACATCTTTGACACTTGGCTAAGAAAATAGTTTTCACACAAAACACAACATCTTGGCCCAGAGACCTAAATAATGTTGATCCATGAATACACTATTATAAGAGTACTCCTTGATCCAAAAGTGATGGGCAATAGAACTATGGTTCTTCGTATAATGTTGGATAATGATTTTCCCACTTGAAAAATGAAATTAATTCATATGTGGACTCTTCTAGAAATTTTTCATGACTCGTCTATATGTTGGACATTCTAAACAAAAAATAAGGATTTTGTTTTCCATCTTCAGAAACATATAATATAATGATACCAGGACTAACCCTAAAAATTATAAAATTACTATATACATGAATAAACCTTGAACCATATACAGTAAAATAGAATATTCAGACTATTCATAAAAAAATGACACAACCTGGATAGGCCCTAATTCATGAAAAATCTAATGAATATTGTGATATTTGAAACACATAATTGGAAAAATATGCTTCACTATTGTGGGGAAAGTTAAATAACTCCCATGAAATGGAAAATCAATATTTCCCTGAGAATCCAATGAACATATATTCACCTATTTGTACCATGATTGCAGTAGTGTTACTGTGGGTCCACCAAAGTGTTCAGGAAAGTTGTGTGTATAAATACTCAGTAGCACACAACCAACGGTGTCTCAACTCACATAGTGAATAAAAATGATCTTTCATGAAAATTTCTACAAATTTATATATCAATAACAATTATGTTTTATAGGAAGTCAACATGAAAAGAAAAATGAGTAAATATAGACTTTAATAATAATCTCTTTATACTGGAAGGGTCGATACCTATACAAACCCACATCATATATTTCCTAAAATATGATAAAATTTATTATAATCAATTAATGTATTATAACCCACATGATAAGGGGGAGAGGCTAGTGTATATTCAGTTTTGGGAAAAAACACATACCATGTGTACCTAATCAAGATGCAGTAACCCATCCCATTTATAAAAAATCTTGAACTTTTAGCCCATCCTATGATGTAAACCTATTTATCCATGGCTTGGTAACCTATTAAGATAGTCTAAAACAAGAATATATAAATAATTTACACTCTCTGTGTCAAGGAAATAATATTTATATAAAAAATAATAATTATACATGATCTATAAAATAAAACAATACATGTTATTATTAATAAAATCCAAGAATTTCATGAGCATACTAGAATATGTAACTTGGGTAAAATATAATATGAAATTAATCAAGATATACAGTCTCAATCTATAAGTAATTAAGAAATTGTGTTTCCCATACTTTGAGTATAACAGTAGAAGCGAAAATGGAGAAATAGTTAGAGAAAACTAGTAAAAGATTATATAATGCAAAAAAAACATGATCATGCAATGGAATAGAAGGATTTTAAAATTACCACTCTATATCAACAATATTATGGTTCAAGAAACCATTATAAAATTCTTTATTATAATAAAATGTTTAAGTGATGTCAAATACATGAATTCTTTTAATTGCATTTTTCACGTAATTTATATTCTTGGTTTGTTTTCAAAGGTTTCCCAGTTATTTTTTGTAGAAAGGGTGGTTTCATCACGATTTGGGCCAAACTAGAATCTCATTTCCAGATTAAAAAACAATATTTGTTTATTTTATAACTATTTCACTTTTTATCATTTTTCACCCATTAAACATCCAAATTGGCCACCCCTGACCCTTTTTAAAACACAATATCCATTTAGATCCCTTAGGATCTCATAACCATGGTGGATTTGGGTGATTTATTCAGGCATTGGACCAACCCATGAGCCTATTTCTAGTTTTAAAAAAATATTCCTTTTAAATATTATTATTTATTAAATATTTTTTGGTCATTCCACATCTCACTCTAGACCACAAACCCTAGGCGCACCCCCATGTTCCATTTTCTCCCATTGGAGCTCATCTTCATCGTGTATTAGGGAGAAGTTCCTCAAGGTTTCTCAAATCTTATAGATTTGAAAAGCTAATGTTTTTCTTCCATAAATCATTCCTTATCTACTATTTTCCTAAATTTCAATCCCCACTTGACCTTTTTATACTTATTCAAACAACCTTTTAAATTTTGGCTGCTTGTAGATCCAACTAAAAGTGTGTTTGGGGAGATTTCATCAAATTTTCTTAAGTAAGTGATTTCCTCTCATGTTCTTTCCATTTCCATTGGTTTATCCCCTCCTTCTTGAGGATCCAAATATCCATAAACTAGGGTTTCATACTTATAATATTTTTTTTAGATTCTTGGTTCTATATTGGGGTTTTAGGTTTATTTTCACTCGCTTTTGGTGCGATAAAGTTGCATTTGAAGTTCCTCACATGGATTTGAGGATTTCTTCATATATGGTAGGTGATTCCATATGTAATCATTTTTGAATTAGTTATATTGATGGATTTATGTATCTTTAATGTTATTCTTTCATTATTTATAGTTTGATAACTATTTTTGGTATAATTTGTTAAGCGAATGATTTTTAAGTGCCAATTTTTTGTGAAAATGGGTTTTCTACTTGTGCATTCCATGTTGTGAGAATTGGTGTTGTTTTATAATTCATGGAAAAGATTTATAAAAAAAATTTAGTGATGAAAATTCTAGTTCGGTGTAATATTGGTATTCATTTGGTGTTAAAACTGGGTTTTAAAATAGATTTTATGTGTAATGTTACTTTATAACTTTTTTATTAGTTTTATGGAAATTCGACATTTCAGTTTCAGTTATATGAATGGTCAAATAAATGTTTAGATATTTTTTTGAGAGCCTATGACTAGAACTTCTATTTTTAAGTGTAAATGGAATTTGGTTGCATGTGGAACTTGTTTGAGAGCAAAGAGGGAAACATATGTATCTTCGTGGGTGGATGTTTTCTACTATGCTAGTGATCCGGAGTCGGTTTGTCCATGTTTCACATAAAAATTTTGATGATTAAAACACTAAAAAACAATGATGATGATGTTGTTGGGGACCACTATGTTATGGGTGATTCCCCCAAAATTGTCTCTTGCGTTAGAACAGATATTGTTATGGTTACTTTCTCACCGAGATGCGAGGAACCTGGGGCTCCCAACTAACTAGTGCCTAGGGGTGTTCCCGTGTTGAGTGATATTTGAATCTTTGGAAATTATCATTGGATTATGGTGGGTTTGGATAGATAATTCAGTAGCTTTCATGTTTTATATAAACGTACACATTCATTAATGTTACCAACATTGGAAACAGTTTTTATTAAAAATATGCACCTTTAGAAATTATTGTTACCATTCATTGTTTATAAAACATAAAATCTTTTTTGTATTAAAATTCTTCTCACAGGTAAAATTTGGGTGGGATCCTATTTATACTAATCTCACACCCTGCGTAAACATTCGGGTGAAATAAGACTTGGTTATGTTTAAAACAGGTGTGGGAAAGGATTTTTGAGGCGGTGGTTCAGGTGTCATGTTGCGTCCATTATGTGTTGTTGTTGAGATGACTTTTGGGTGATGACCCCTTGTCATGTGGTGATTTTTTGTCATTGTTCTACTAATTTTGTAGTTTGGGACCACTTCAGTCATGTTAAAAACCACGTATTTTTTCTTTATTTTCATGTAAGGCTTGATTGGAATGAATTTTCAGATTGTATTTATTGATTATTTTTTGTTATTTTAGGTATCCTAATTCGGGTTAATTGTTCCCAAAACATTATTTATAATTCCTGAGAACATTTTCCAGCCAGTGGGGATAGGGAACACCGTTTGGGCCTTTCCATGGGCCAGGTCGGGTGCCAGTTTTGAAGATGACTACATCTGGTTTGTGACAAAACGGTGTCAAAGGGAAAATCATTATCATTTTAGGTCATATTATTATTTGGGTTGAGACTGGTTAGACAGGCGGTAGAAATATCGGGGATCAGAGTTTGGTTACAAGTAGATTAAATGTCCAGTACCTCTTGTGAAAAATCTTGAGTTTATCTGGGACGTTGGGATTGTTTTTTTACTTCTCTTCTAGGTGGGATGTGTGGGCTACAAACTGCATTAAGAGATCGAGTGGGAGTGAAGTGGTTGTTTATTTCTTTTCCATGAGGTGTTTGAATTATTTATATTTTATGTAATTGGTGAAATTTTTCATAATTGTTGTACAAATGATTTCTTTTGTAACTGTTGACTTGTATAGCCGCATGCCTCCCCTAAAATCTCCAATGCACCCATGAGAGGATGACAGAGAGAGTTCTTCCTCACCAATTGATCAAAGGAAGATAGAAGATGTTGTTAAAGATATCCATGCCCTAGGATAGGGAATTTCTCCTTCTCCTTGTCCAGCAAGGGAAAAGGAGTCTGAACCTCAGAAGGAAAAGGCCTAGGAGTTTCAAAAGAACAAGCCTCCTTCTTTCATAGGTGTAATGAAACCTTATGAATTCAAGGAGTGGCTCGAGAAGATCAAGAGAATGTTTGAGTTCCTTGGAACACTTGAGGAGGTAAGGGTGAGTTGTGTCTCTTTTCTTTTAGAGTGTCCCAGTCGTAGGTGGTGGGAATCAGTTCTTCAAGCTATAAAGCATGAACAAATGAGATACATTAACTTCAAGGTTATATTCAATGACCAATAAATATTAGAAGTCATGGAATATTCTATATCCCAGGAGTTTACAATGCTAGTTTAGGTAGACATTTAAATGATGGAGTATGCTGAACATTTTTCTAAGCAGGTCTGGTATGCTCTGAAAATGGTCTCCAATGAGCAGATGATGGCTCAGAAGATCGGTAGGGGTTTTCATCCAAAGATATATTGCAATTTATTCTCATTTAAGATGAAGAGTTATGTTGAGCTGGTGTATAGTGATTGTAAGGTAGAGAATTATCAGAAGGGTAGGTCTGGTATCTTTGGAGTAGTGTTAGTAATGGGCAGTGGAAATTCTTATTAGATGAAAAGGATGTGAGAGGAGAAGGGGAATAAGGGGTGGTAGTTCTGGACAACCATCCAGGTAGTTGTCTTTATTGTCTTTTGATGCAAGGTCTATTGTGTGCCACCAATGTTGGAGGCCAGGTCACACCCAACCATTATTCACATCTCTATTGAAGCCCTTCTATCAATGTGAAGGTATGTGACACATGCAGTGTTTTTGCAGAATGGAACGTCCACTCTCGAGTGGTGAAGGATTAGTGGCTTCCAGGGGAGTTAAAGCTCAATCCAATCCCTCAAAGATAGGTGGATCGCTTATTTGTGGCCCTGGTGGAAGGGTTGGATATTCTTCTAGGAAGATCCATTTCACGGTAGAGCCACAGGTGAGCGGTTGTTCTCAGGAAGAGAGTATCCATTTTCATGTGGTGGAGTAGGCACCAACAGTATCATATGCGGGGAATTTGATAATTCGAGGTAACATCTTGATTTCAACCATTATAATTGATGCTATTTTTGATACTTGTTTTTTGTTTCATTAATCTCTGACTATTTTTTGAGCATGCAGAATTTTCCAACCGAGTTGTTATTTGTTATGATGGAGTTAGTGACGCAGCTGGGTAAGAAGAAGAAGTTGGGTCTCAGGTTCCCATCATGTACACTTACTTTTCTTGGGGTAGAGATATACTTGGACCTCTTTGTCTTGGATTTGTAACTTTTTAACATAATACTTGGCATAGATTGGTTAGTGTATGTTCAAGAGCACATCAATTTCAATAAGCATTTGGTGAGTTTCACATCACCTGATAGAAGTCCTTGAGATTTTCATTAGAATGGGATCCTCAGTCTGATCGTGCAGGACATCAACATTAAGAGTTATGAAATCCTTTCTTCCAATTTTATTTTCTCATGCAAGAGGATTATGGTCATGCTCTTGTGGTTGGGATACCTCCTGTAGTGGATGAGTTTCTAGAGGTGTTCCCAGATTATTTTTCAGGCTTTCCCCTAGAGTGAGACATAGAGTTCTCGATTAAATTGGTACTGAGGGAAAACTTTATATCTCTTCCCTCATATAGTATGGCACCCATAGAGATATGGGAATTAACGATACATATAGAATATTTGTAATCCAAAGGTTTCATTCACCCGAGCATCAATCCTTGGGCCACTCCTATTCTTTTTTTTAATGAATGTCAAGGAATACCTCCAGTTGTGTATTGACTACCAGAAGATGAAAAAGTTAAAAATCAAGAAGAAATATCCTTTACCCCAAATAGAAGACTTTTTTTATCTATTGAATGGTTTTTAGTGGTTTTCTATGATAGAATTTTATTCGGGTTACCATCAACTCAGGGTGATGTTGGCAGTTATCGTAAAGATATCATTATGAAGCAGGTACAGAAACATTGAGTACTTGGTCATGCCTTTCAGGTTAAAAAATGCACATATAGTATTTATATAACACATTAATAGTGTGTTCCACCAATATCTCGACTCTTTTGGAATATAATACAAGGATAAAATCCTGGTTTAGTCTGAATCCAAGGAGGATAATGAGCATCATTTGTGGGTCGTGTTGGGAACATTGTGGGATAACTGCCATTATGAAAAGTTCTCCAAGTGCCCCTTCAAGATTAGGGAGGAGATGTTTTGGGGGGAATTTGATCTTGGAAATGGGAGTTTCGGTTGATCCTGAGAAGATAATTGTTGTCATTTCATAGGACCAGCCAAAGAATGTGTAGAAGATTTGGAGTTTCCTCGACATGGTAGGATATTATAAGTAGTTTTTTGTTATTTATCTGTTGTTTCTTCACCATTGGTTTCTCTCACCTAAAATAGGGTGAAGATTTTTTTGGGCTGAGAATGTCATGCATCCTTTGAGGAGCTTATGCGGTGTTTGACTACAACCCCCCGTGTTGATTTTTCTAAAATTTGGAAAGGGATATGTTGTGTATTGTGATGATTTAGATATTGGTCTCCTGTGTGTGCATGTGTAGGATGATCATTTGGTGGTGTATGGATCCTACTAACTCCGGCCACATTAATAGAATTACCCGACTAATGACTTGGAGGTAGAAGATATGATGCATGCTCTAATGACATGGAATCACTACATCATTGGGGATAAATTTTAGGTCTATTCTTAACACAAGATCTTAGCCTACATATTCTTGCAAAAGAATATTTACCCAAGCTTGTGTAATTTGATTGAGTGCTTGTAGGGGGTTTGACTTTTATATCATCTACACACCTTGTAAGGGTAACATGGTGGATGATGACTTGAGAAAAAGAGTATCTGTGTAGGATTTGAGGAAACCCTTTGATGAGTGTAATCTGATGGGGACTTTACTCAGAAGTATATGGAGACTATGTAGCACAGTGAATGAACATTATTAGTGACAGTTCAGTTTACCCCTTCTCTTCTGGAGCTGATTCAGCTAGAGCAGCCCAGTAATGAGTTGTGTCAGCGATTTAGGTAGTTTCTTCATGGTTGGGGGACGTCTTCTGATTAGTCTTCGTCCCCCATGGGTATATTGTGCTTCAAGGGATGATTAGTGCTAACTTTGCCTCTAAGTAAGGTGGTGATGCGTGATATCCATCAGTCATAGTGGGCTATCCATCCTAGTGCCACCAAGATGTATTATGATATTCGTCACCAATTTTTGTGGCGAGGCTTGAGATGATACATTGCTGACTTCGTATAGAGATGTTATACTTGTCAGGAGGTGAAAGAATAGAATCAAATTCCCTCTGGTTTACATCATCCATTACCCATTACAACCTAGAAGTGGGACAAGTTTTCCATGAATTTCTCAGTTGTCTTGCCATGTACACATTAGGGAAAGATTGCTATATAGGTTTTGATTGATCATCTGACCAACTCAGCACATTTAATTCTAATCAAAGATTCAAACAAAGTGGAGGAATTGGTCAGGTTTTATGTAATAGAAGTTTTGAGGCTCCATGGTGTGCCATCAGCCATAATTTAAAATAGGTACCCTCATTTTACCTCTCAGTTTTAGAGTGTCCTTTAGAAGGTATTGGGGTCGCAGACTGTGTTGAGTACGGTATACCACCAACTAACAGATTTTCAGATAGAACGGGCTAATCATATTTTGGGAGACATGCTTCGAGCATGTGTGTTGGATTTAGTTGTTTCATGGGATTTACATATGGGAAATGTAGATTTTTTTTCTACAACAATATACTAGTCCTCAATCATGATGGAAATGTTCAAGGAACTTTATGATCGGTCATGTTAATATCCATTACGTTGGGTGGAGGTGGTTGAGACCCCACCTTTGGGTCTGAGTTTTGTTCAAGAGACATCAGACAGGGTTCAGTTGATTAGACAGTGGTTTTTGACATCCCAGAGTCAAAGAAAATTCTTATTCTAACCAAAGGCTCCGAGCATTGGAGTTTTTCATGGGTGACTGGGTATTCTTGAATGTGGCACCTTGCATGGGTCAATGTCATCTTGGAATGCAAGGGAATATAACACCATGGTATGTGGGAACATTTAAAATCCTTTATAGGATTGGTATGTTGTCATAACGGTTAGCTTTTCCTTCTTAGTTTATATATATCTATGATGTGTTCTACATCTCTAAGCTAAAGAAATAAAATTTGAACATGTCCCAAGTTTTGAGTTAGGAAAAGTTGGAGATGGAACCTGATTTGTCTGTGGTTGAGTTACCAGTGCATATTGTGGACTCCTAAGAAAATTTTCTTCATGTGTAGACTCTTCCTCTAGTTTGAGTCCTTTAGAAGCATGGTAGTATTGAGCACGAGACATGGGAGAATAATTTTTTGGTCGAAGAGTTATTTCTGTTTCTATTATCTGATCACACTTCAAGATGACATTTCGAGGGTGGAATAATTTTATGGTGGAGATAATTATTATATACATGAACTCATTAAAAGGTATTTTTCCTGAAATTTCTATTCATTTTTTGTTTTTGGGCGTTTCCTAGGCATTTTTAGAGAAAGGGGTGGTTTCATCATGATTGGGCCAAACCGAGAGCCAATTTCTTGATTTAAAAACATTGAATATTTAATAACTCATTTTTTTACCATTTTTCACTAATTCCACTTCCCACGTGGCCTCCCCTAACCCTTTTCAAACCACCACATCCATTTGGACCCCTCATGAACTCATAATCAGGGTGGTTTTGGGTGATTTATTCCGGAATTTGGCCATCATGTGATACCTTTTCCAATTTTAATGAAATAATTTTTTTCATTTATATCTCAATATTTTTTTAATAATTTTCAATCATTCCACCTCTCACTGGATCCCACAATCCCTAGGCACAACCAATTGTCCCATTTTCCCTCTTTGGAGCTCATATTCATCGGGTATTTTTGCATAATTCCTCAAGGTTTCTTAAATCTTTCTTATTTTAAAGGTTAATTTGATCCATTCATAAATCATTCAGGGTTTACTCTTTTCCCCCTATTTCAATCCCCACATGAAATACACAACCTTATTATAACATCCCTATAAATTATGGTATCTTGGAAATATGACGACTACTGTTTTTGGGGAGATTTATTCAATGTTTCCCTATGGATTCATTTCCTCTATTGTCCCTTCCATTTCCTAAGGGTTTCTCCCCTCGTTCATGATGTTCCAAATTTCTAGTAATTAGGGTTTCATACCATGGTTTTCTTAGAGTTTCTTTTCACTATATTGTGGTTTTAGATTCATTTTAACTCCATTGTGGTGTGGTGGTGGTGCGGTTGAAGATCTATACAAGGATTTGAGGGTTTTGAAATATATGGTAGGTGATTCCATATTTAAGAATTTTAAAATGAGTTATCTTGTTGGATTTATATTTCATTCATGTTCCATTTCATTTTTTTAGTGAAAAACTATTTTTAGTAGCATTTGTTAATCGATTGATTTTGAAGTTCCAATTTTATGTGAAAATGGGTGTTTTACTTATTCATTCTTGGTTGTACCAATTTGTGTGGATTTAAAATTCATGTAATGGATTTATAAAAATGTTTTAATGATGTAAAATCAGGATTGGTAAAATATTGGAATTCATTTTGTTTAAAATAGGTGTTTTAAATGGATTTTAGGTTAAAAGTTTTATCGTAAATTGTGTAATTGTTTTATAGAAATTCTAATCATTTTTTGAGTTGTACAAATACTAAAATGAATATTTAGCTACTTTTTTGAGTGTGTATGACCATAACAAGTGTTTTTATTCATAAATTACATTTTTTATCATGTGTAACTAGTTTTACCACAAATATGAAAACTCGAGTATCTATGTGGGTGGATGGGTACTACCATGATATCCATAGGGGTTTTCCCCCTATTTCCCAAAGAAAGTTTGATGTCTAAAACACTAAAAAACTATTATGATGATGATATTGGGGACTACTAGGTTATGGGTGATTCCCCTAAAAATTTCTCATGCATGAGAACGGATATTGTAATGGTTACTTTCACAGCGAGATGCAAGGTACATGTGGATAACAAATAACTAGTGTCTAGGGGTGTTCCTGTGTTGTGTGATAATTTAATATTTTGAATTTATCATTGTCTTATGGTGCGTTTAGATGGAAAATTCAGTATCTTACATGTTTTATTTAAATGAAACCATTCTTTCAAGTTACCCACTTTGTAAACTATTTTCAATTAAAAGATGCACATTTAGAAACTATTGATACCATTATTTATTTATTGCCCTTACTAGCATTGTATCTTATAATTCATGAAACAATGAATACTTAGGTGGTATCCAATTGGTTTTAGGATCATACCCAAGATAATCCTTTTTGGGTAAGTAGATTTGGTTATGTTTGACATAGATAAGGACAAGCCTTTTGGTGACAGTGGTTTGGGTTACTAGTTGGTTTTGTTGTGAATTGTTGTGAAGACTACTCGTGGGTGATGACCCCTTATCATGTGGACGTCTTTGGGTAGTTATTTCTCCTACTTTTGTAGTTTTGGTCCTATTATTTCATGTTAAAAACCTTGTATTTTGTCCTAAATTTCTAATTAAGGCATGTTTTTCATCAATTTTCAGATTCTTTTTATTGATTATTTTTTCAATTTTTTTAATGTATCATAATTTATGTTGATCATTCCCAAACCATTATTTTGATAACCAAGAATTGGTGCTAGCCCATGGGAATAGGGAACACCCTTTGGGCCTTTCCACGGGACATGTCATGTGCCGGTTTTGATGGCGACCAGATCTGGTTCATGATAGGTTAACTACCAACTTAGTAATCTAGAAACAATGGGGAAATCATTAATTTTAGTTTTTTATTATCAATAAAAAACTATTTTTATCCCATTTTTACTCAAACAATTTTTTTTTAAATAACAAAAAATACTATTTTAAGAAGGATGTTTTTTAAGAGGTAAGGTGAGTTTTTCCAAAATAAGTTTGTATAGAAATATATTAATGAAGGAATTACTTTTACCATAGAAGGTGTTTAAAAAACTGACTATAGATAAATTTATTTGATATAAACTAATTCCCCCATTGTTCTTTTTTAGCAATGATTTTCATTAGAATATTAGAATATTTATATGTTATAGTTTGAAATAAAATAATTTTTTCATGAAATATAATCCCTTCTGACTTACTCAATACAACCATTAAATCTCCACTGAATTAATCACTTAACCAAGGGGTGGGAATGATTTTATGACTTATAATTTATTCAATAATAAGTTTAAATGAGTTATATCCTTTGATAAAACATGAAAATGATTCCATAAGTTATATTTTTTTTTTGAAACTATAACAACTTCTTGAAAGTTCAATTCAAAAATTAATTACATGTTTACTAGAAACTCTTAAAGTGAATTAACATGGAAGACATTTTTAAGACATCCATTTTGACAAAACTTTTATATCAAATTATTTTTATTAACACATCACGATAATCTATGAGGCTACACTACCCAAACACGAATAAACTAACTACCATTATGATTTCTTGAAAACTATGTGCTATATTAAATGAACATCATATTTAAATTTCATATTTCGGAACAAAAAACACAACAAAAATACATTTTCATTCGTTAAGATTGTGAAAATTCAATCCAATATAATGAAATAAATTTTAGAAAGTATAAAAATTAAATCTAATACAAGACAACATATGTAAACATATCAGGAATGAATATATAAGAGAACCTATAAAAAACCATTTAATATGCTCAACCACATTTATTCAATTTAGAATATATTATAAATGTAAACGATCTTATAAAAAATAAACATTATATAAATTCCTAGATCAATGTTTTTATATGAAATAATAATGAATCAATTCTATAATATTGTTCAAGAAGATATTTTTTGAGAATTATTAATATCATATACCAAAATATAATTGAAAATACCCCCCATTAGTAATTTCAATATATATTTATATATTAGTATTTATTAAAAATTTATATTAAAAGTATAAGTTATGTTGTTAGTAGGTCCTAAAAACCACATGGGGGATTGAGACTGCCTACAATAACATTGGACATAATAATCAATAAAAACAACCACCAAATATCCCCTAATGTAATAAAACCAAATTAACATGTCCAAGAAACTCAAATAACATAAAATTCATAAAAAACAACCAAATACAATAATAACTCATTCTAATAAATTCGAAAATAAGCCTGAAAATAAAATAACCTAAGTACCAATTAATTTAAATTAAACATACCCATATTTTTTATGTTTTTTGGTTATAATAAAATCTATTGGGGCCATCCCAAAAAATTAATTTCTTTATGAATATATTTATAATTAATATATAGTTAAATTTCCACAACATGGTAATTCATTCATCATTAATGATCATTATGGTATATATTCATCATGTTTTGTTGTTGTATTAAATAACTAAAGACAATTTATTCTAAAAGTACCCATAAATCATCCATGGATATCATAATGTATCAATGGGATCTTTGGTTTCTATATTGGATGATCTAAGTTATTTTTCTCATTCACCATTGATTGGAAAATTAATTTTTATGGGTTTAAAGAATTTTTTTCTTTTATAATTTTGGTCTAGATATAGAGTAAGATTATATCTTATTATTGGTGGAATTATTGAGAGATTTCTATTTTGACATGAGATAATTATCTAGATATATTTTTTGTGTTCCCAACAATACTCATAACTTTAGTAAAATAATATTAGTAATGTTATATACTTAGGGTTAGACAATAAGTATTTATACATATGCCCTTTAAGAAATTTCTTATACTATATAAAACCCACATAAAATAATAATAATAATATTACTATTATTATATTTTCATGAGTGATCTAACATGATACTATTTGAATATTTTTTAAAAAATAAATATATCAATATTTGTTAAAATGATATTAAGATATATATATATTTTTCATCAGAAAATTAACTCATCTCATTAATCCTCCTCAAAATTTATCGACCTGGAATAATAGAACATTTCTTTGATTAAATAAATAGCATTATATTATTAATTAAATATATAAATAAATATTAGATTTACTGAATACAAAATATGTATTTATTTAATATTCAACTCATATATATATTCTAAACTCAAATATAATTGATGATAGAATTTATGTGATCAAATCATCTAAAATAATGATTAAACCATATTATGGGGATAATTTTTAATCGTTTTATTAAATTAAAATTTAATTTGATAAAATATATAGGTTATACATAGTTCGTGACCCCACAAGATTAGGAGATCTTTTTTAATGTCTAAATTTATCTTTCTCGCAATACATCATGGAACCACTAGAGATATAAGTTCATGCTATACTAAAAATAACCACGTATGAATGCTTACTATGTATGGTAATACCATTGTATATATATCTCATCAAGTTGGTTTCATACTCATTTCATCAACCTATATACATTATTTATCTTTCTTTGAATCTCTAAAAAACTCACTGATAAAAAATCTTGGGAATGTGCCTAATCTGAGAGTTATATTTCATTCCCAAGGACTGAGATATTATTATATGGGCCTAGAAGGGATAAATCATTTCTTTTATTATTCAATCAATTTCATATCACTTTTGATTCACCCAATGTATCCTACCTCATAGTGAGCATATGGCTTCACCGTTTTCATAATTACATAAAAGTACATAATTCCCGATAACATTAATAATAATCTTGAGAATAAAGAAAAATTCAAACATCCATAGATAGAGATTTATTATCACGACCTCCCCCTCTATTGGTACCCCTTCTTCACTAGCATTGAAGAGATGAAGTGACCCCGAGTACTACCTATTATAGGTCATGGGTTGATGACTATCAGCTCTTGGTTTTGAGAATAACTGAAGAACTTATGGTGGTCGATCTCACCTCAATAATTTTTTGATTCGATGGATCATTCACTTATTTTTCAAGATGTAAACATCCAAAATAAGGAATTTTTAGCAAAAATATTTAAAGATAAGGTATCTGAAATAATGAAAATATTTTTTCATGTTATATTTATTATTAATTTAAATAGATTAAAAGAAATAATACCCAGTTCTGTAGATCATTATTTGAATAAGTTTTTGATTTCATGAAACCCCCTTTTGTCAACCATAATTTTTCTTATTGGATACAAGTGTATAATCCCTATATAGGTGATCCAAATTTATTCCTATGACCATTGAAAAAATGTAGATGGATTTTTGAGTGATAGTGAAGTTGTTTGATCATCATGGGCTATTCACCTTGATTATTTTAATGATTTCATTAGGCTTGAAGAGTCATTCTTTCAATCTCTTTATTGAGATGATTTAGGTTGAAGGGGAATGTCTAAATAATTATTAAATATTAAGAGAGAGAAATACATTTCATTATTCCTAAAAATTCTAAATTTTGATAAATTTATACCCAAAATACATACTAATCTACTTATAGAGATAGTGATAGGGTTAAAATATTATTTATTTACACAATATCACTTAAATGATATAACAAAACATATATTAAAAAATTCCATAGAAGATTATTTTTATCATTATGTTATCATGGTGTGTGCTAACTGTAATAATGATTAATATTATTTTAACACCTTGAAAATTAATATTTTTTATCTTACATAATCTTCATCCTATATTCCTCCTAGGGTTTGATAATTAAATGTCATAAATCCTTGTAATAATTAATTACATTATGAATAAATATTTATTTACTTTGTGAGATCAATAAATATTAAATATTGTTTTTCCTTGAACTTGAGGATATACTTTAATTTAATAATTTAATTTATTTATAATTTAATTAAGATCAATGGAAAAACATAGTGTGTCAACCTCTAGAATTATTTCTCACCATTATGATGTGGAATTTCCAATTGTTCAATATTATTATATATAAATGGATCACGGAACACATGAGATATAATTTAATGTCACAATGTCAAAAACCAAAAATCGGTTCTTAATATGTAATATAATCTATTTATTATTATATCTCATCATGTTAGTTTCATACCCATTTCATTAACATATACACTTGATGCATCTTTTATTAACAATTTGAAATAAACTCGCCATTACACCATGGTCATCTAATTTAATATGATATATATACTTAAATAAAACCAAAAAGATATCAAATTCCTTAAATATTGAAAGGAAAATTCTTTCATCAACTTATTCATTAATGGGATATCTTTCGTGACACCCCTAATGTACCCAACTTCACCATGAACTGTTTTCTACATGGTTTATTTCAATACAAATATGTGAGTAAGAAATATAATACATTAATAATAATCCTAATGTTTATGAACCATTACACACACTCACATAACAGAATATACAATGACCCATAAACATGTGAATTTATATTGGGTGTATATTATAATAATATATCATCTTAGAGACTACCATGTGAGAGCTTAATGAGATAAAGTCGCATATTCTTATGAGTACTCTCACATGAAGGTCAACACACTATGTTCCCCATCATAGGATTTTATCCGACCATAGAACAAGGTTTTATGAATATAATCTTGACATTTTAAGGTTCACATGATAGTGGGGAACTTCTATTCCCATTTCTACATGACATATACTATGGGACATTATTACATTAATGTTATGAAGAACTAGGAATAATGTGTAATAATATAATTTATTTAATATTCAATTTCTTGAGTATTAATATATATATAATCTTAAGTACACATATGTGGTTCTAGGATACCAAATTCAACAACATTGAGGGTGTAAAACATTAAAGTGGGAGAAATTACTATAAACCTAAGGTAAAGGATAGAGATATAATATAAATAACCACTAAAAATATCCATCATTTGATATAAAATAAACGAAAACACCCCACAATGTATTTCATTTAATAAAAATAAAATCATCTAAAAAATAACATAAAAGTAATATCTACAACAGAAATCCATTGTAGGTCAAACCGAAATGTTAGTAACACCCAGATCAATCTCTAAAACATTCTTGGAAGCCTGGAAATTAGATTAAATATATAAGTGGAGCATTAATGTCTGGACTCGGGTTCCACACACTGATGCCCTATGCTAATTTTCTATGCACCCTCAAGAAAGCCTCCATGTATTCTAAAGTTGGTTGACTAGAAGCGAGGGTCTAATATCAATCATGGGGAGACTATAATATCTTTTTTCAGAGTAAAAAACTAGTGGAAAATAAGAAACAAAAACTGAAAAATATAACCATAACCTGAACAATAAAAACAACTCAAGATGACTAAAACTAGAAATACAATATAACAAATGAATAGTAGATATTCCATGCTAAAGTATGTGTCAAGTGTCAAAATGTAAATCAAAATTAAAGACATTGACATGTCCCAAATGGGTCCCAAACCACTTTCAGATGACTTATCCATGATCCATCATAACTCAGCTATTTAACAAAGGGCCCTTGACCTTATCCTATCCTACAACCATGAAATCAATTTGGGTATCGATCGGGCTTCTTAAGTAGTGTGTGAGTACAAATCAGTAGGCCAAAACTAATAAAATCTACAAAAATATCCAGTCAAATAGTGTATGTAGTTGAATTAATAAATACATACAATGCTTAAGTAAAGAGTTATCACATTATCAATTATTCATTATTTAACTGCATAAATCCCTAGGTTCCTGAGGACACCCAAACTCTCATTTCACTAATGAATTTCACTATTACCATTCACTGTCTCAATTAACACATGAATTCCATTTTTACCATTCATTATTCTCAATTGACACATGAATTCTATTGTTCTCATTCATTGTTCCCAATTAACACATGAATTCCATTAATACCATTCATTATTCCCAATTAATACATGAATTCCATTATTACTATTAATTATTCTAATTAAATCCTGAATTCTAATTCTACCATTCATTATTTCAATATCACATATGAATTCCAATGTTACCATCCACCAATTCAAATACATTCCATTAATTATTTCAATAATTAATTAAACTCCTCATGTCCAATACTTAATTCAACAATTAATTAGTAATTTCACAATCTAATTACTAATTAAATAATTATTTATGAATCTTAGTCTCTTATATTAATTCCCCAAATAATTAAGCACATCAATCCCATTAATTAATTCACCAGTTAATTAATCAATATCCATATACTCAATATCCCATAATTAATTCAACAAGTAATTATCCAATTCACAATATCATTATCGCATAATTATTTAAAAAATTAATTATCTCAAATAAAGAATATTAATATCACAATATTAACACAATCATTAATTATCTCAAATCAATAGGATTTTATATCATAAATAACTCTCCAATTAATTTTCCAAATCAAAAGTCTCAATACCTCATAATTAATTCAACAATTAATTATTAAAATCTATCAATATGAGGATATCTTATTTAGAAAAACAATTATTTATCCAAATTGAAAATATAAATATCTCATAATTAATCAAACAATTAGTTACTAGAATTTATCAATTTAGTATCCCGAATTTCAGAATTCTTTAATTAACTAATTCCCTAAATTAATTAATTCAATCATGAAATCAATTTTTAAATGCCTAATAGCAATTCTATAATTACAGATACATAGTTGCAATTAAGACTTTGGGATTTGAAATATAGACCACCTAACTCAATTCTTTAATGAGTGATCACCCAATGAAAGTCCCCAATTTCTATAGAATAACGACATACCATGAGATTCGAATTAAGAACCCAAATCCATGATTGAACAAATCAAGATCCCTTAATTCTAGACCGAGAACCAAAAAACCTTGATCTAGATAAAACAATATATATAAATCCATCCCAGAATAGTGGATAAAAAAATTCAATGGATGTTAGAAGAATGAGAAATAGTAAGAAAACTACCCGGGATAAGATCCTCTTATTGGGAGGGGTTATTATATTAAATCTGGGCCTCGAACCATGAATAATGAAGGTTAGAATGGATTGGAATCTATCCAGAGTTCTCCCAAGTCATGATATAAATGTTAGGGTCGAGCTAGTGTCAACATTTGGTTAAAATAGGGGGTTGGGAATTTTAAAAAAAAAATTTAATTTAGTTCATATGGATGGTCTGTTGGGCCAAGGAACACAATTATAGAAAATCATGCACCAACCATGCACTTCCCTCATTCTTCCATTTTTTTCGAATTTCCCCCCAAATGAAGCCCAATATAAACACCAAACAAAAAATTCTCAACACAAGGAAAAAAAGTTCCTATAAATGACCCATATACTTCTCCTAAAATGGATTGGGTGTTTCAAACTCCCCACCTTATAAAAAATAGTCCTCAAACTGTGCTCCCAAGCATCTCATTGATTTATAGTAAAAATGATTGGGCCACTGAGCCTCTATATCTTCTTCTCTCTCCCATGCTTCCACCTTAACATAGAAATGATGCCCTAATACATGAACAATATGTGCCCTGAGATTGTCGTTCTCATGATAAGGGTTGGGATGATACTTCCATAATTATGAAACTTGAAAAACATCATGCATAGGACTATTTCTCTGAGTAATATCCAACTGGTATTCCACTATCCCGATCCTCTCCATAACCTCAAACGGTACAACAAACCTAGGTGCCAACATGGCCTGCCTTCATATCCAACGGTGACCCTATCTAGGAGACACCTGATGGAATACATGATCACCCTAGGTAAACTCTAGGTGTCATTAACACATATCGACATATAACTTTTGTCTACTCTAAGATGTATCCATAAAATTCTAAATCAGTTGAAGTACCTCTGACATCTCATGCAACAGACTGAGTCCCAAAAACCCTCACTCAACTACCTCTATACAATATAAAGTTGATCATATAGCCTATAATAAAGAGCCTCCTATGGTTTCAGATGTTTAATTTACAAAAAAATGTTGTTATAGGTAAAATATATGAAATGTAGGTACTTCTTTCATGACCCACCAAAGTTAATAACAAAAGTTCTCAACATTTCCTCATGTTCCAATAAAGTACGCTCTAACTATGCATCTATTTATGGGTGTAGTTTCATACTCATTAGAATCTGGGTACCAATATCCTTATGTAAGCCTACCCGGTAGTCCAATGTAAAGTGAGAATAATATCTAGAAACTATAGATCATGGAACTCTAAAAAAATATGTTCAATATCCCAAACATACAATTCACCACACTATTCCATTGAGAATGTTTCATGTATCTGGATGAAATATGCTAATTTTTTCAAATGGTCTTAAATCACCCAAATTACATCCTTCTTATAAGGCATCCTCTAAAGACTCAACACAAAATCCATATGAAATTCATACTTCTTCCATTATGGAATATGAAATGGCTATTGCAAACCTCCATGTTTTTAATACTAATCCATCACATGGTGACAGATGTTCCATGGTGTCATGAAACCTACTATCCCATTTTTCATGCCAAGCCACCAAAATTTTCATTGAATGTCATGGAATGATTTAGTCACACCGGCATGTACCACCCATTTTAAGGCATGAAATTCACACATCATCTCCTCCTACAAACCCATTGGAATAATAACCTGATTATTCACATATAAGATATCATCTTTATCTATGCCGAAATCGGTAGGTTACTCCCCACATTCAAGGATTTCCTTCTAGGTCAAACATTTTGGATCCTCATAATGTATGTATTGGATCTATCTCAAAGGTGTAGAATCCCATGAAACTAATACCATATTCATCTTCCCTTAAAACTCATAAATCACAACATGCATCTCAGCCGAAAACTCCATCATCTTTCACTAAACATTAGACTCTTAAACCCCCTAAGTGTACTCCTTTCTTACTCAAAGCTTTAGCAATAATTTTTCCCTCCTCCAGAGTATATGATATCTCAAAATAAAATGACTTTATATACTCAACCCACCGTTGTGGTTTAGGATTCAATTATTTTTGGTAAAATATGTTCTTCAAACTCTCTGGATTAGTATACACTATAAAATGTTTACCCAACAGATAATGTTGTGAACACCTTAAAAAACAATTATTTCGAACATGTGGTTCTGCATAGGGCAGTTCATTTCATGTGTCCTCGACTAATGAGTTCCATACGCCACAAATCGATCTCCATTCATCAAAACTGCTATATGTCCTATCCTAGAATAATCCCAATACACCATATACTCCTCACATATCTATGATAGGATAATGATCTACCCCGATGTGAAGATATTATTCAAATCATAGAAGGCATTCTCACTTGATTCCAACTAATAAAACATTTCCCCTTCTTGGTCAAGACTAAAATAGTCACCTCCAAACATGTAATTTCATGAATAAACATTTGATAATATATAGATAATCCCATAAAAAATGGATATTGAACACATTATTGGGATAATCCCATGAAACCACTACTTGAACCTTCTTTGGTTTCACTGGAAAACCTTCCTTCGAGAGGATGTGACCCAATATGTATACATAATCAATGAAAAAGTGACACTTTTATAGGTAGGAATATAGTTGATGCTCTCCCATTGTACTTAGAATGATTTCATGGTCTTGGGAATGATATTCATGAATCTTGAAGTAACCCAATATATAATCCATAAACACTAAAACAAACTGATCATGGTATATATGGATGATTATGTTCATTAAGTCCATAAACACTACTGGTTCATTCTTCGACCCAAAAAAGCATTATAATAAACTCATATAGGCCATACCGACTTCTAAAAGTAGTCCTTTATATATCATTAGTACACACACTTAAAAGATGATACCCTGTTATCATGTCAATCAATAAGAAAACAAAAGATCCCCTCATCTAGTCTAAAAAATAATTTATGGACGGAAGAGGATACTAGTTTTTCACAGTCATCTAGTTTAACTTCAGGTAGTCAACACATAAGTTTAGTGACATGTCATGCTTCATAGATAAAATCACTATAGAACCCCACAACAGAGTACTCATACATATAAAACCCTTATCCTGCAACTCCTCCATATTATTCATGAGATCTAGAATCCCTTTTGGTACCATTCATTATGGTGGAATAGAAATTGGATCATCCCCCGATCATGAGCTCAAAAATAAATTCTAAATCTCTCTCTAGTGTCAGTCCGAAGAAATATTCAAGAATAAAATCCAGAAACCATTCCACCATGGGTGGAAAGACATCATTTGTTACACCTCCATCATTATTATAAAACTAGCAACCTAGGTTGTGAGATATCATAGTTTCTTATAAATTTTATCATCTTGGCCCGCCTAGATATCCCACACTCATAGGTAAATATAATTTCCACCCTTAGGAGATGTAAATGTCACACTAATCTGGTAACCATCTTTGTGGGATTAGTATTTCACTAACCATTCCATTTCCATAAGTAAGATGAAGTCAGAAATGTAAAGGATATAATGATACCGTAAAAGATGATACTCCCGAACATTGAGAGAACACCCCTTAAACAAACAGATATCTCTAGATTATACTCCCAACAATGTGTCTATAGTCAACACTCCATTCATGAACTAACTTTCCATTCTCAAACCCTAAAAATGTTGTGTATAAGTAATAAAATAAAAGGCACTATCATTATGTAATGCATTAGAAAGCATAGAATCTACAAGAATGGAACATCCTACTATCATCGATCAAGCCTCACACTCCAGAAGTATTGGATGGATGGCATGAAATTGTCCTTCACCTATTATCTATGATGAAACCTGAGTCCCCCATGCTGAAACACTCTGCATATACCTACACTCTTTCCCAGAAGAACCTCATCAATATCCTCTATCACCATGACTAGAAGAACTACAACTACTAGAATGATATAGTTAAGATGATCCCCTTCCCGAAACATAGTTCTATATAGCTCCTCCATCACTACCCATATATCATGGGTTCTTGCCAAACATCTACATATGTTCTCTCCTACTATAAGATTGACACTCTATTAGTGATCGGGTATAATGTCTATGATAGTGATCCTTCCTAGACAACTGGTGACATATAATTTCTGTAAGTTCATGTGTGAATGACCCTTCCACATGGCCAGTCTTCCTACTTCCCCCCCCCCAAGTGACACCCTTGTAGAAATGATAACTGAGCCTGGAATACATACCTCTTTATCATTGAAAAAAAACCACATGTTGGGCACTAGAATCCTCTCTCAGGTTCCCCTTTTTTACAAAATCATAATCCACCTCCTCAATAAACTTCTTTACCCAAAAAAGGTTAACATAGGACATAATCTCACATTTAATTCCATATAATTGATTCCTTATTTTAGTAGTCTCATCCCCCACTAATGTTGGATAAAATAATTTAAAATATTTAAAGAATCTAAAATAGTCCATTAGAGACATAATCCCCTGGGTCAACCTCATGAACTCACCGCCTCTCTCCGGCCTGAGCATCTCTGGATAGTAGTGCTCTAATAATATATCCAATAATTCCTTCCATAACATTACATCATTACATCTAGTCTAATCCTAAACACCCTACCAGTGATTCACTAATACTAAAAGCATATAAGCATCCAACTTGACCCTCCTCTCAATATGAGTCTCTATGTGGTCAGGCATAGTATTAATGGAATCAATCTAAAACTCGTCTTCCTCAATTCCACCCATCCTGTTAAATTTGTATGGTATTGGAACAGAAACTCCAATGTCATGTTAGAAAAAATCTTAATAGCGTGTTCTAGGTATCTTCCCAAGAATTTAAAGAAGAAAGAAAAGTTCACATGGAACTACACCCTTAGTTCCTCACCCAGCACTATCGATTCTTCAGGTTCTAGTGTAGGTAGATCATCTCTAGCCAAATCATTATATCATCCTCTCAACAAGCTTCGTCAAGGAGGAATATTTCTACAAATACCCACAAAATTTTAAAGGCACATAAAACCACTTTATAACTTTTACCTAAAACGAAAACACAACAATTAACGATAAGTCTCTTTCCTCAAACCCTGCCACATGGTCAAAACCAAGGATCTATCACATCCTTTAACTATCCAACATCCAGTTCATGGTGGAAAAAGGGTGAATACATTCTGATATTCATGTTTCTCATTAGAGATCCAATTATTCTTAGCTTGCATCATTTTACCATTCTCCATTTCACATTAGGCACTATTTTCAGTTCAATTTAAAATGTGAGGACAATTATTTCTAGGTTAATAACATACCCATAACCTGTTTTCTCATCCATTCCTAAAATGACGAGTGTTATAAAATAATCATGAGACTAGAATGATGCATGAAAACTCTACTATCATTTCATACACTTACATGCGTCAAATCATAAAAAATATAAAAAAAAATTATCACATCACACCACTAATACCTCACCCAAGGTGAAATAATATTCAACTATAATAACAAATAGGAATAACAACATTACCACCCTCGGTACATGGGTTGTTCTCCAAATATGGGTTATGTGCTCCCAGGTATGAGATTATAACCAACGGATGAATCTTATAAGTCTCATGTCTACCATTTCTAAAATAGTAATAAAAAAGAAATTAAAAAGAAAACATGGATTAGAAACCACTTTGTAACATCCAGACCTAAGATCCACAACCTAGTGTCCTAATCTAGTTTGCATCGTCACCTCAAGTGCACCTCCCCTTAATCATGAGGCCTTTGACTCATAGAGAGGGTCTAATATATATAATGTGGATACTATAACCTCTTTTTTAGAGTATTACACCAGTAGAAAATATGAAACATTAATATAACAATATAACTAGAACCAAAAAAATAATAATATCACAAGATGAACAAAACTAGAAATACATTTTCAAAACTAACCCATAGACATTCCCTATTAATGTACATTTCATGTTTCAAAATGAACCACAAAAGTAAATACACTGACAACACCCAAGTGAATATCAAAACACTATTGGTTCCCTCATACATGATCTATCTCAACTCATCCATCTAATATAGGTCCCTTCCCCATATCATGTCCTCCAACCATGAAATCTATTTGGGTAGAAATCAGGAAGCTCGATTTGGGTGTGAGTGCAACTTAATAGGCCACCAACAACAACGTATATAATAATATCCAATCAAATAGTGTATGCATTTTTTTAAATAATTAAATTCAATGAATAAGTAAATAATTGTCACACTGTCAATTATTCATTATTTAAAAACCTAAACCTCTGGGTTCATGAGGACACCTGAACACTCAATAAAAACATGAATTCAATTATTACGATTCATTTCCTCAATTAACAAATTTATTCATGTTATTACCATTAATTGTTCTCAATTAACATATGAATTTCATTATTGGAATTCATTATTCTCAATTAACACATGAAATTCATTATTACCATTCATTATTCTAAATTAACACACCAATACAATTTCAACCCTTCTTTGTTCTAATTCAACCATGAATTCCATTGTTAATATTAATTATTTCAATATCACATATGAATTCCATTATTACCATCAACCAATTCCAACTTATTCCATTAATTAATTGAATAATTAATTAAACACATCAAGTCCATTAATTAAGTCAACAATTATATAATCATTCCACAATATCATTATTAATTTAATAATCCATTTATCATCTCAATACCCTTAATTAATACCACAATTAATTAATCAATCCAATCACATTAATTAATTAATCAATTAAATAACACATTTCCACATACTAAATATCCAATAATTAATTCAATAATTATATATTAAATTCATAATCTCATTATCCAATAATTAAATAAACAATTAATTATATCAAATAATAAATCTCAATATCTCCTTTTTAAATCAATAATTAATTATCTCAAATAAGAAATTTAATTATCTCATAATTAACTCAATAATTAATTATCAATATCAACACTCTCAATATCTCATATTTACTTCAACAATTAATTATTCAAATCCATGAATCTCAACATCTCACAATTAAATCGACAATTATTTATACAAATCAACAATCCCAATATATTATAATTAATTCAATTATTAAATTATTCAAATCTATCAATTCAATATCCATAATTTCACAATTTGTTATATAATTAATTTATCAAATTAATTAATTCAATCCCGAACTAAACTCCTAAACCACTAATAAAAATTATACAATTATGTACACATAATTGCTATAAAGTCATTGGAATTTGAATTATATACCACCTGCCTCGATTCGTTGATGAGAGATCTCCTAATGAAAATCACCAATTTCAACAGAATCATTACATAACAAGAGATTTAGATCCAAAAAATCCAAGTTTGTAGAAATCAAGACACCTTAGTTATAGATCTAGATCAACAATTCCCAGATCTAGATCCAACGATAGATCTAAATACGACCAAAATCATGTACTAATAAATGTCCACCGATTAAATAAGAATGAGATAGGGAAGGGAACTACACTAGAGGAGACCATATTGCAGAGAGGGGTGAAGATCCTCAATCTAGGATTCAACCCAGGAAGAACAGAGGTGGGAATGGCTTGGAATCCATCTGGAGGGCTCCAAAATCATAAAATAATCATTATGGTTGAGCTTGGGTTGAATATAAGCTAAAATTGAGGTTGTATAATTTTTAAAACAAATTTCTGGTTAATTAAATTCTCGCCCTTGGTTGGATAGGCCAGCGTGCGTAGTTAGGGAAAATCATGTTCCAACGATGCAATACCCTATTTCTTCTATTTTTCTCAAAATTTCCACCAAAACATAACACAAGGTAAATCCCCAACAAAAAATAATCAATAAAGGGAAAAGATTACTTGTAAATGAGCTCAATACTTCTTCAAAAAATTACAGGGTTTTACAGAGCTCAAAATGTATAATTCGTAGGATCATACCCAAGGTCTCGTGTTAAAATTTCAAATGAGAACACTAATTTCCCATGGAAGAAATAGAACAACCAAAAGCACATAAATAGGTAAACTAACCGCCTCATCCTTAAAAAGGCCAACTCGCCAAATAGAACATTAAAATTAATAAAATAATATCAATTGAACACTGGAAAAGGTATCCAGCATCCACTTACTCACTGAGTTTTCACTCTTATGCCCCAATGTCAAATTTCAGTTTCTCCCATCCCTTTGACATATACCCATAATCAGATATCCCTCTACATATGATATGGGTCAAGTCACAATATTACCTACCCTATCCACCCATGGGGACCAACATCTTTTATTATCATCGGAAAATATACACATCCCACTTATTGATGCCACATCATCATCTACATTATTACATACCATATACACCCTCATATCTAAGGTAATAAGGTATCATGAACATGAAGGATTTCTACCACATTCCCTCCTCATTTCATGCATAACCCCCACCACATATCACATCCTCTCATGATAAGGAATCACCACCAACTATGTCATCATCATGTATAGAAACTGACAGAAGAGTGGGAATAAGGGGTAATCAGTAATTAGTTCCCCCACCATTATGAATGTTAGAAAAGACACCCTAAACATTGGGGTGTCATTACGTAGTACTCTATTTGGGTGGGATGCGTATAGTACAATCTAAAAAAATAGAACACACAGACACACATATCCAGAATTTTGCCCATCCTAAAGGATTCACACCAATAATGCATCTTCACTATCCACCACCAACACCATACTACCATTACCCCATACTGTCACATATAAAATCAAACCACTACACAAAACAAAAATACATATACGATAATTTCCATTCATATAATTAATAATTAAACCCCTTCCTAAATTTTCACATTAGCAACCACAATTTATTTATTAAGAAATTTATACACATATTTAATTGAAAACCACCCTAAATCACACCCACATTAATTTCTAATCATGTTATCTCATTATATTAACATTTAATTCATTAATTCAATTTCTTAACATCAATTTCCAACCCACACTAATTAAATTTCCACTCAAATCCATCCCAATTTACTCATCAATAAATTTATCTGTTATCTAACAAGAAGAAACAACCACACACCACACAACATCCCATTATACCCTCAATAACCACCATCACATCTCCCATTGAAACTATAACCATAACCCAACTATATCACAACAACAGCCACGTATCAAACACAACATTTTTATCCCTCAACACACCTCATATCTGAATCAGTCATCACCATTACGATAAAATCAACAAAAATTTTAAACAACCACTGGCTAGCATCATACATACTAAAATTACAGAAAAATATATTTCCAAAACACATAAAGTCCATAATTCAATTAAAGAGTTATTTGTCAATATTTAATCAGCTAATATAATTGATTTTTTAAACAGATCTCAGATTCACCCACAACTAGTTCTTTTGACTCATGTGTGTTATTAAAATTTTAGCAGTTTTTGTTTTGGAAAAAAAAATATAAAAAATGTAATCAATACAAAATAGTGGTTTACAATTCATAACAACCATAATATTCAAAAAAATCCCATCCAATTTGGATAAAGGATCATCAATATTAATAATTTGAAGATAGTTAAATAATATATGAAAACACCACATCCCCTTTAATACAATTTAATCTAGTTACTTATATTTATTATATATTCTAAACCACCAATCCCATAGAAAACCAAATAATTATAATAGAATAAATGGAAATAACATAAAAGATAACATGGATCCCCTACCTAGAGAAAAGATTCTAATAAAACTAGACCAAAAATAGATGAAGGAGGGGATGATTTCACAACCTGGATAATGCAAAAGTAAGGGCATGAGGAGACACACAAAACATTCAATGATGGGTGGAATGAGGGTGAGAGATAAAATCCTATGTCATACTCCATATGGTTATCTAGAAAATAGAGGGTGGATCATGTTGTTGAACAAGAATGGAATCATGAGAAGAAATGTTTTTTATAAAAAAAACATTACACCAAGGCCCAAGAATAAGGTTTTTAGATTTTCCAATATCATTGAAAGGACGAAAGACTCATCATAAGGAAATATTGTGTTTTTGAAATTTTAGATACAAATTACCATGGATATCTCTAGATATAGTAGGTAATAATTATTCTTCAATAATAATTTAATTTTTTTCATTGAAATTCCACTCCCAAACTCATTTAACACCCCTTCAAAACCCTTGAATTTAGTAAATTAAAATATATAATTAAATACATAATTAACATATTTAAAAAAAATTTATTTAGAGATTAATTTATAAATTCTACACCAAAAATAAAATTTCATGTAATTCTATGAAAATATGACTTTTTTTGAACACTGATCGACCATATGACAATATAGATCAAAGACACATATGAATCAAAAAACTGTATGGAGTAAATAATCGATTGAATGCATGAAATGATCAATCCCATTAAGGATAAATTATATTATAAAAATAATGAAGTGACTAATAAATAAATTGATTGACTTAAATAATAACAGATCTACCGCACTAACCAATTGATCGATTACAAGAACAACTGACCCACCACATGGTTCATCAACTAACTGTGATAGAAAAATTAGAAATTTCAAAGGGGAAATGACTAAGAGAAGCATAGTGAAACCTCCAAGATTTAGTTAAAAATAAATAAAATAGTTTATAAATCAAGGTTATTTCATATCTGATGACACATACAACATGTGGAATTACTATTGGTGGGTATTTCACCAAAGCCTCCATTTATAGAGATTGTCGAGTGCACACTTCATAGAAATAAATTTGGAGTGGATATTTTCGGCCAATTTGTAAATTTTTTATTTTGATAATTTGAAAAATTATTTCATTAATTTATAATATTAGTTTTTTGAATTTGTTTGTAAATAAATTATCTCAATAGTTATATTTTTATTTTTATCATTCATTCTAATTATTTATTTTAAATATTATGAAAAAAAGTAATTTTGTAAATTAATTGTTTACCTTGTATGTGTAGTGAAAATTATTCATTTCCCTTACATTATTTCATTATATCTTGAAGAAAGTTTTCTAATACATTTTATACCTTTTCATAAGAATTATTTTTCCTTTATATGGTTTTAGAAACTCTTCTATAACCCTTACTTGAGTTATTGTTACCCTTGTGTGACATTAGTTTATTACTTACGTAAGTATTTGAATTTCACCTTTACACATATGAAACTCCATGTATATCATTACATAACATGTTTGAATGGTCTCATACCCATATGTGACATCTATTTTACCGTTACGCATGTTCTACCTTACCCATATGTAAATATTTGAATTATTATGTCTCCCTTAAGCAGAATACACGTTACATCTATGAAAATAATACAGATAGCATGTTACCCTTATATGACATAAATTGTACCCTTACAAGGAATATATATTATAAAATGTACACTAATGTTGTTATTAATGTACCCCTATGTATATTGTTTAATGTTTTGTTTAACTTTACACAAATCAAGAGTACACTTAAGCATGGGGGATAAGGTTAATCTTACATTTAAAAAAAATATTTAACTCTTCTTTGTAACCATACAAAGGTGTATATTTGAATTTTATGTATCTATTGAGATTCCATTACATAGTGCATGACCTTTATTAGTATCCTTTTGGAATCCTGTTCAAATTGATGCTTACCTTCACACATATTTGAAAATTATTTATTACCTTTATGTAATGTTTTCCAGTTATATCTTACCATAATTCAATATATAAAATATACACTTACATAGGTATAAAATGCTCATTTTCTCTCATATTACTCATTTTCATGATTTTTTTGATAACATGTTGTGTTCAATATTTATTTTAATTGTTTAATTAATTTAATTAGTTTAATAATTCTATATATTATTATTAATTATATAGAATCTATGTGAATTGTTTTTAATTTTTTACACATTTAAATTTATATTAATGTTTTTCTTCATTCATTGTAATATTTAATGTATGAAACATAAATATATTGAATTTATTTGTTTACATTTTTGGGTTTGATTTTATAATTTCTAAATTCATATTAGATATCACTAAACATATTCAAACTAATTTTAATTTTTTTAATGTAATGTATTTATTTGTATACATTGTCATGTTTCTAATAAGGAATAATTTTTTAAATTAAAATTTTGAATTTTATGGTTTTAATCTATGTTATATTGTTATATTTTCTTTAACCTGTTCTTATAGAAGTTTTTTCAAATCCGTAATTTATTAATTTTAATTAATCTTTAATATTCAAGTGTTTATGGATTTCAAAATGATATAATTATAAAAAATCTATCCCTATACCAAATAATTATGAATTATTATTATTATCTTGAATTTCCTGATGAGATACTTGGTATTTTAAATATATTTCTTATTTAAAAGGCTTGAGGTAGCATTAGATAAAGGTGTTAGTGGATTTTATTTTTGTTAAAGAGGTACTCGTCTAAAAATATTCCATATTTTTTAATAACTCTTATGGAAGGGATAAATGATTTTCAACATCATTATCCTTGAAGAGATTATTTTTACATTTCCAGAATTCATAGACATCATCATTAAAATTTATTTTAATGGTAATAAGAAATTATTCTATGCCAACATTATTTCTATAACTCTCGTATTGTTCTTTCATTATAGTATTTATTTCTTCTAGGCTAGGTAGGGTTGTATTTACTTAAATATTTTCACACAATAGGTTATACCACTTATAAAAAGTATTCCTCAGTCATTGTACAATATCAAAAGATAGTTCTTCATTATTTATTAATTAAATAAAAGGCATAACATTTAGGATGGGGATGCTCCTTATAGAAAATAAGGGTATTTTTATTCTCATGTAAAAGGATAATTAAATTAGGGATTAACTGGAGTAAAATTTATGGGGTGGGATCCATCCTATTGTAATTATATTTATACTGCTTAGGTGTAAATGTATATCTCATATATTATTAGGTTTCAAACTCCTTCAGTCAGGATGTGAAGAGTGGACTATGTCATTTAAACAGAACCACTTTAAAATTTTGGTGTTTATCACTTTAGTTTTCTACACACACTCATCACACATTCACAATTATTAATATTTTAATAATGAATTGTCTAATCCTTTTAATGAACCAGATTTCAAAATTAATTTCAAAATATTTCATACTTTTAAGGAAAGATAATTAACCCCCCATCTACTTCCATCAACCATTCTGACTGTATCAATTAGTATCAAATGTTGAACTTAAAATGATAGTTTTAACATTCTCATTATTTTTATTATTTTATTATTAATAAAACTTGAATCCTAGTTTATAAAAATTATGAGCAAAATATATATTTCAGTAATCGATGGATTGAAGAATAAAAATTTAAGCTAAAATAAATTCAATCGAGGGTGCAATCCTAAATTATATAAAATAAAAGTGTATTATAGAAATGTATGTAATATATTTGATTCAACTGAGGTTGTTGATTAGGGATCTTTGATTTCTAAAAAGTGAATTTTAGATGATATTTATGATAACTGTCCAAAAATTCTTCATTAAATGATATATTTATATTTATCTATTGAATCAAAATAAGAGAATGTTTTTAAAGAGGAACAAACATTACTTCTTGATGTTAAAAGGTTATGAAATAATTTAAATTAAATACTAAAGCGTAAATATGATAATTAAAATTTTAAGGAATTTATTTCCATAAATAATGAGGACGAAGAAAGGAAATTTAATTTTCTATTATTTGATTTTTCTCTATTTGATGAAAAATAATAAAAGCATATTTTGGAAAATTAAAAGTTGAATAAAATATATTCTTTCATCAATTATGATGTTTTTGGTGATATTAATTTAAAAAATGAGTTGGATAATTTTATAAAAGGAAGAATATTTTTTTTTAAAAAGGTTTGTTTAAAATTTTATTCACGATCATCCTACTCAATTTTAGAATTGTGACTTTAAAAGTATGGTTAATTATTCTTAATATATTTTTTATAAATGTAGTTTATATATAAATTATTCAAATAATCATGGTGAAAGGTTTAGAGAGTATTTTTGGACCAAAAAGGCTCATTTTTCTTCATCTTATAAGTGACGAAATATTCTAATAATTCATATTGATTGGGGGCCTAAAGGTTCTATATTAAATCTTATTAGACCAAAACTAGACTGGATGGCCATTTTGGTATTTTTTATGGAAAATATAAATTTTTCTCAGTTATTATGCCTTATCAAAAGGTATTTCCATAGTTATTCTAAACTGACCAAAAGATATTACACATAGGTTGGGGCTAATCCATGTATTAATGTTTGGGTATTCTCTACTCTGAAAAAGGCTATTTGGGTTTGGGGATGCTCCCTTATAAAATTATTAAGTTTGGATTTATGTCATCATAAAATTCTAGGTTTAGATTACTCTCTTATAAAATTTTCCCTAATTTATTATTTGGTGTCATACTTAATCAGTTTTGGTGTGAAAAGTTTTCTAAATAGTTTATACTAAACTACTCTAAAAATATTATGTTCATATTTTTAATTTTTAATAAACACTCTTCCTACATACCATATTCTTAATATTTTAAGATTGAACTACTTAATCCTTATAAATAATCAAATTTCATAATTAATTTTAATAAATATGATAACTTGAAGAAAATACAATTCTTCCTCATCTTGTATATTTCCACAATCTATTTTGACCCTATTAAATAATCCTCATCTACTAATGAGCATCAATAACTTAACAGATAACAATCATCAGTTTCCAATCAGACACTGTTATCTTGACCATATGACATGTTTTTAAAAATATTATCATAAAAAATAAATGTTATCATTATATTGGGGAACTTCTATATCCTTTTGATGTGAAAAATACACTTAAAGAAGTATCCCATCAATGTTACATAGAATAACACAAATCAAGTTATATGATATTTATTAATATTCCATTCATTGAATATACATGTATATGAAAGTATAATATTAGTTGATTCTAGGGAACCAACCCCAATATACTCCCACTTTTACTAACTATAAAAAAAATTAGTTTAGTACCTCGCATCAGATTACCATATCTCTCTTTAGATAAGAATTTAGTCATTGGATCTGATATGTTAGCTTCAATTTAAATTGATGAGAGCCAAAAATATTTAAAAAAATTATATATTTCACTGAATTCAGAACTTATTATTAATTAAATACCAATGTAATTAATTCATTTTTAATACTTTTTAAGATTCTCAATATCATATAAGATTATATTCATTATTGATTTTTTATGGGATATGCAACAACTTATTTTTCATAAAAGTTATACATTAATTTTTGGATACTTGAAATTTCATTATTTAAAGGATATTGAGTTTTTTAAAATAGTTATGGTCAATTTTTAATTATCATATAAAATAAATATATTTATTTTTGAAATATAATTATTTTATTCAGTTTTGAAATTTATGTGTGGTGAATAAATTTAATATGATTTTTAACTCTAATTTTTTGAATTGTGAAATTTCAATCTGAAATATTATAATTTTTTAGATGTATTTATAATTAATTATTATTTAGAATATTCTGGAATTCATATTGGAATTAATTGATCTAGGTAATTTTAATTTTTTCATTCAATTTGAAATAAATTAAGGAAAATGTGAGAACCAAAAAAATGATTTTCTGATTTGTATAGTTGAGGTTGAAATGTGAAAAACGCAAGTTATACAATAAAGAAAATTCAAAGGGAACATACCAGTTCACTAAAATATTGGAAAACATTGAGCTACAACATGTTATGATTTTTAAGTGACCATGCACATAATTTTTGAAAATGGTCAAACCAATCATAAGAACACTCCATTGTCAATACACTGAATGTGTGTTCAAATTCATGTGACCATCAGTAAAGATGAGAAAAATATCAATTTAATGAATTTTTCATAGTTATATTTTCCATCCTTTATATAAGGGAAGTTAATAAACTTCCAGAATCATTCACGGTCGAGGATACATCATGTTTTTACCAAATATAAAAAATTACCACAATGTCATGGATTGACCACGCCCATTCATCAACAATCAACCATGATATCACAATGGAAAGTAGACCAAAAATGGATATTTGAATCAACTGGTCATACCTTTACTTTATTCAACTACACCCCTCCTCTTCATATGGTTGATTCATTAGTTACAACACTAGAAATTGATTTCATCATATATATAAGATCAACTAAAATTATTTCATCATCAAGATACCACATCTTTATTCCCGAAGAAACTATTCTATATTATCTCCATCGGCCATGGAGAACCTCAAGATTAATAAACTACACCTTATACAGACATATGAATCAACTCCTGCCATATTGATCACGACTATTCTATTATGAATTCCCCAAAAAATGTGATGGAATATAAAAAACCAAGATTTTGAAACTCATGATTGGATATGGTGAGCCGCAATGATAGAGATGCATCAAACCAAGATTGAGTTCATTGGCGTTGAAGAAGTTAAATCCACTCGAGATTACTTGATGATGACATCCCAAACATACTACGTGATACCCATACAAATAACCCCAAGAATTACCAAAATAAGATATTGATGACCAATGTTTTTCTGAATAAAATATTGAAATTAGTGAGTTGACCAAGCATGACTGATATCATTAGGTAAAAAGTTATGTTTGAATACACATGTTCCATGTGTAGATCTAAATGGTAAAGATGGTGAGACCTTGAATGATTCCCAATAATTTATTCATTGGGTTAAAATATATTGAACCTAAAATGCTTGAGGAAATTCCCAAACCAGATTTCCAGGTGTAGTTCCTCTCCAAGACATCTGCCCATAAAGACTATATCTATCATAAGATTATATTGACTCTAGTGAATCACACTTTACTCATGGTTACCAATAAATTCACATAAATCAATTCATATTATATCTAGATCAGAAGTGCAGAAGAATATCTTAGAGGATCGATTGATTTCTACTGTTCAATGTCCAAGAATATAGGATTCCAAGACTAGAACCAAGTTCATCTTGGTGGGACCACTCCCATTCACCCTAAACATAGTAATCCTAAACAATATTTTCTACATGATAGATGAACCAAAATCACGTTGAATATTTGATCTCATGATTTATCAAAAGAAACACCAATAATTTCATCATGGTTGATGAGTAATATATGGGGCATGTAGACCCCTCACCAAAACTAAAATGGTTTAAATTGAGTTTGATGACCCAATATCATATATGTGAATGAATGTGTCTACAAAAAATGACTTTAATATTAGATTAATAAGCTCAATTTTCTATTGAAGACCCCCCAATATAGAAAAATATGAGACCACACAAATTGGTGCATGCCTAAATTAAAGGACAGTGAGGCCCAATTCATCTAGCTCAATTTACTACATGTATATCTTCCTGCATGAACACTATACAAAGCATCATTTTCTAGTGAATCCACAGAGATAAAAATTATTTTTATATTAATCCTTTATGAAGTATTTTAGATCTTGATCATGGGAAGATAATTTTTTTAGTCGAAAATATTTGAGCATACTGATTTGGAGAAATCATG
Organism: Viscum album; assembly: GCA_963277665.1. Taxonomy (NCBI): domain Eukaryota; kingdom Viridiplantae; phylum Streptophyta; class Magnoliopsida; order Santalales; family Viscaceae; genus Viscum; species Viscum album. The sequence goes on along the minus strand of OY728120.1, from coordinate 1,056,681,594 downwards.
ACTATTGAGCTACACACATGGTTGTTGTACAAAGATAGTGAATGGGATTGGAATTTGAGGAATAATATAGAAACACTAGGAACATGGGAAAGGAAAATATTGTTAATAATTTGGTCAAAAATAGAATATTTAATAACTCTAAGTATTACACTATAAATTACAAATTTGTCAAATGAGGAGGGGGTACCATCTATAATCACTCGATCAACTGGAGTTATTGCTGATATTTTAATTATTATTTTCTAATTGTCTAGTAATGGAATAATAAATAATTTTTGGTTGAGACATGAAGATTCCCATATCCCCAATATATAAATTATGATATTAAATAATTTGTATACCCTCTTAATCTCTTTGGATTTATTCGAAAAATTTAGATATTATAGTATTACTTAAATTCTATTAATTTTGAATTTATCTTTATTATTTCACTATATTTAGTATCCAATACATTTAGATACCATCCTATACTTATGATCATAAATAGTGGTTCAATCATATGATGATTGGAGATCACCTATCATTGGTCTAGGTGATGTTTTATTTTGTAATGAATATTGCACCACTCTAATTGATCCAAAAAAACTCATAGAGGGTGCTCGATGAGGTTTCATATGATCTGATATATAAAATTTGTATTCAATTAGAATTATTACTTTATAGGAAAGGTAAGATGATATACAAGTCCATGCCACTTCATTATAAAATTTAATTTAAAAAATCATGGTAATTCAGTATTTCCAAAAAAAATTGAACACATTAACCACAATAAAAACAAACCCATAATATTATTCTCAATGAGAGACATCTTAATTCCATTGTTAGTAGAATTATTTAGGTTCAAAAATATTCTTGACCACTGCAAGTATAACGAACTAAACATTTATTAATGAAAATTCATCTTGATCAAATTAAATTTATTATTATGTAAAATGGTTATATAACATATGCACTTATTTGGTGTTATGTTTTTGGATTTCAAAATACCATTAGTAATTGTGACCATTACTCATATAGTCGTTAAATAGTAATCACATGATTAGTATAAATATAGGGTTTAACGAATCCAATTTACTTAGAAAAAGGATGTGATGGCATCATCCAGTTGAACAGCTCTATAAAAATCCCCTTTTCAGAGCTCGTAAAGGAGGTGACATCATTGGGCTTCGCTCTTGACCAAGATGAAGTCGAGCATTAACATGTGAATCTTGAATGGAACCACCTATAGGGGAAGAAGAAGTTCATAGACATTACCAACCGGACGATGTTATCTGAGCCACCCCAAGAGTCTGTCCCATCACACACCTTACACTTCAGTCATATGCGGGTGTTATAAGGTTTTATGTAACAAGGAAATTGTAATATGATTATATACATTATTTTTATATAGATAATATACATTCACATTATTATTGTTACTTTGTAAATAGTTTTTTAAAGAAAAAATTGAATTTCCAGTTAATTAGGAAATCTATTTTGATGAATTAATGTATTTTTGAATTAAATTGTATTTTAATAAAATATTATTACTAAACTACTTTCTATTAAATATAAATGATCATATAGATTTTTTTTATTACAATTGTAATTTTTATTAAGGTTTGAAAGCCATTTTTTCCAAAACCCATTAATTTTTGATATATGTCAGCTTTTATTTTAAGAGTAAATATTAAAATATTTTGGAAATTATTTCTATAAAATTAATATTATTTTTGGAATTAGGATGTCGAAATTATCCAACTGTTAATTTTCATAATTTTCTGAGACACTCAATTTTTTTGGTAAAAAATAAATACCATTTAAATATATAATTTGTTTAATGACATCATAATGAAACAATAGTGATTTATTAAATTATATAAACATTTTTTTAGTCCAAAATATTTTTTAAAATTAAAATAATTTGATTATAGGTTTTTCTGATTTATTTTTCAATGATTTTGTGCACCCTTCAAGACATAAAAAGGATTTTAACTTTTTAAATTGATGTCCCTGAGAGTGTGACTCACCTCCACATAACCAAAACAAATATTTTAAGATTACCTAACACTATCTACATAAAATATTGTTTTCCACTCCCCTTTATAAAAAACAATTGGCCAAAACCATGGGCTGGTTTTTGGTTTTTATTAGCTTAATGTGTGGTGTCCCAAACCTAAATAATAAGGAATTCCTTCCCTTTTCCTATATAAAACAACCGAAGATCCCACTTCCTCTTCACTCAATCCCTTTGCAGTTCATCCCACCTCTACCCTTATCTCTCAATAATCCTCCCGAGGTGCCACAAGCTCCCAAGAAGCACCTCTCAAGCCTCCCCCAAGCCTTCAGGATCACAATTCCAAGTAATGGATTCCTTCATTCCCCATTTTATCCCAGTTTCATAAGATTTCTGTGCCATTTTATTTTCAATTTTTAATGTTGGGGTATTATTTAAAACCTCCCCCTTACATCCCTCTTTAGGTTTGACTTAGTAGATACCCCTTTCACCCTCATTAATTCCTCCCATTTACACCCTTTACCATGCCGAAATTCTGTAAGAAATTTCTCTCTCCTCATTTACATTCAAGAAATAATTTTGTATTGTGAATATAAATTACATTAGTTATGTTGGTACATGTATCTAAATGAACCCTTACTATAGATTTCATGTACATATGATGATACACCCCGTTCTCTCTAATCAACAATTTTTACCATGTTTTATGTCACATCGTTAGGCTACTGAAATTTTTCCACAATTTTCCATGCCAAAATCATTGTGTATTGAATACCATGACCATTTCTATATCAAGGGTATTAAACATTATTCACATTTAATTATTGATGTAAGAGTTCATGTATGAATTCCACATTCCATTATCATGGAATAAATTTCAATTTTTAATGAATCCATGTTGTATGATCTTATGGCACACAAATGAATGAAATGAAATGTTTAGGAAGGGTGTGCCCTGATAGTGATCAAATGCATTAGGTAAAGATTAGTATCATTATACGTCAATTAAAATGAGGTTTTACTCATTCAAATTAAACTTAAATGATGGTTTACTCATTCTCCATGTTCAATGAGCCTTGGATCATGCTAATACCATGTTAAGTGGTGTTGCCAAATTTCTATGTTAAAATAATCATGCTATATCATGACTTTATGTTCATGATTCTCTTATGCTCCATTGATATTATTATTTCATAACATGTACTGTATTCTTCATGATATGCCTTGTTTAATCCCTTACTATGCATTATATCTCACCCTTTTCATATTCATGTCCTCAGGTAACCCCCATGCAATGTTAAGTTCGAGGGAAAATAGTGGTCTTGTAAAGGATGTTTTCAATAACAATTTTGTGTTTCATTTTTTAGGTCATTATGTTTGTTACTAATCCCCAAAGACACTAGACCTCTTAATCTTATATGTTTTATAAAGTGAATATTTTATGTAATAAATCATCTTTAGGTGTGTAATAAAGAGATGAGTTGTTATAGTTGGTATCAGAGGGTAGGTTTAGTTATTTTTGGGATTAGGATTAGATAACACAATTGAAAGACTTAGGGATAAGACTAAGTATAATAAAAGCATCCCTATAGTTTGGTCAGTATTGGGTAAGTGTTTTATCAAGAAAATTCACCCATGAATGTATAGGAGCAGGTAGAGGCAGCTCTGGTACATATGTACATAAGAGTGAAAACTCTGACAAGGAGTTTTAGGCTTGACTCGAGGTATGCTGCTACACGACAACGGGCATTGCTTCACTTTTGGTTACGACACTCCTAGGGGATACACTTTGGTAAATTTATATGCTTATTATGAACAACTATTAAGGTAATTAAAAAATAAAATTCCCCTAAGAATATATGTTGGGAAGTAGATCATGGATAACATAGATCGAGGCCTAAATATTCATATGTTAAGGAAATAAAAGGTATTTATAATTCTTCCATTTTTGTCCTTGGATTTCCCTTTATGGGTTTCCCCTAACATTTATTTATTCCAGAAAATGGCTGGTAATAAGAGGACTCATGCCAATAATCGATGTGAAGACCAATGTGATGATTGTTCTAATGAGATGTCCAACCCTATGGGAGCGAGAATCCCAAAACTTCTCATGATACTCTCTCAATTAACATGATATTTTAATAGAAAAAAGGGTCAAGAAGAAAATTCAACCCCCTGAAGGAAGAAAAAGTTGTTATCGAGAGCTTTAGTAGAAAAAGGTCTCCTACTTTTAATGGATAATATGATCCCTCAACTGTCGAACAGTGGATCAACTCCATTGAAATGATATTATACATCCTTCAATGTTCTAAAAAGGAGAAGGTTCTTTTGGATTCTTATCATATGGAGGGTGAAGATGATTAATGGTGGATATTGATAAAAAAGATGAAGCCTGGGGAGGTGGTCGAGGAATTTGAATAGAAGGATTTCAGGAAGTTTTTTTTATAAATATTTTATGCACACCCTCTGACTTAATATGGAAAGGGACTTCCTTTACTTCATGAAAAATGATGACGAATCCATCAGAGTGCATGAGTAAAATTTCCCAAGGCCTCGATGATACGCCTTTGGCTTTGACATTAGCCCCAAATGAAAGGTTTCCCATTTCCCTAGTCGGATGAAACCTAGCCTATGGGAATCTCTGCCGATCTATGAAATTGATAGCAATGAGAAAATTTTCGGATATACTCTCAAGGTAGAAATTAAGATCATAATATCTTAGGGGTATCATGGGTATAAGATGGGTAAGGTGGACATCAATCCTAAGAATCATATTGATAAATCCAATGGTGCTGAGAAAATCCAGCACCCCACCTGGCAAAGATGTCGAAAGAATGACCCCAGAAATTTCATGAACGGGATGAGGAAAATATTTAAGTGTGGAAGAGAAGGTCACATAGCCACTAACTACCGACAAGAAAACCCCATAGCTACAATAGAGGAGAGGAATTCTTCATTCAACTCACAATGAATTGTTCATTGCTTCAACTACAACGAACCAGGCACCATGAAAATCAGTTCCCTAAGACAAGGTTTTTTAGAGGAAACCAACAACCTCTAAGGTAGCAAGGGAGGGTTTTTGCAGTCATTGCTGCCAAAGTGAACCCCAACAACGAAGTGGAGATAGATACGCTAGTTATTCATTAAATAATATAAAACATAATTTTTTATTCTGGTTCGATGAATACTTTTGTATCTATAATGTTTAGTAGAACAATACCAATACCACCAAAAATCATGGAAGTAAAGATGTCACTGAGTATGGAAAATGGGGAAATTATTGCAACCCATGAATATAACTCCTCCCATATCATAATCGGTGGATTGAACTTCCTGTCGAACCTCATCATACTCCCTCTGGTAGAATTTGGTTCAATTTTCATCATGGATTGTCTTTTCTTGTATAGAGCCAACATTAATTACCGTGAGAGGGAAATAACTCTCCATATCTAGAATCGACCAACGATTCTATACATGTGCAATGAGTAAGATTATTATTCATTAGTACTATTATCATAGGAATTGATATTACTTCCCTATTAGCATGCTTATCTGGCTTAGATGCTTGAGTATAAGAAAGAAACCATCCTAGAATACATGCCGATTTTGAGGGAATTTACTGAAGTGTTTCCCAAAGAATTACCTCGTCTTCCTCCTAGAAGATATGATGAATTCTCAATTGAATGTATACTCAAGGAATTGTTAATATCCAAGAGTCAGTATAGAATTGTTGTTGTGGATCTTGAGGAGCTAATGAAACAACTACATGAGAATCTGGATAAAGGGTTTATATGACCAAGTGCTTCACCATGGGGTGCACCAGTCCTCTTCATCAAGAATAAGGATGGTTCAATTCACCTTTTCTTAGATTATCATGATAATAAAAAAATCATCATAAAGAACAGGTATCCTCTACCACGAATTGATGACATTTTCAATCAGCTATGTAGAGCACAATACTTCTCCACGGTGGATTTGCAGTCAGGATATTATCAAGTAATGGTGAAAAAGGATGATATCCCCAAGACTGATTTTTGTAAAGATACGGGCACTATTAATTCATAGTAATGCCTTTCAGACTCACAAATTCTCTAGAGATCATTATGCACCTGATAAATAGAGTCTTTAGATATTAACTCGACAAATTTGTGGTAGAAATTATAGATGATATTCTAATATAATCCAAAACCAAGTAGGATCATGAAGAGCATCTAAGAACTGTACAAGAGACCATGCGAAGAGAGAATATCTATGAAAATTATAGAAATTGTAAGTTATAGTTAATGGAGGTCTCATTCTTGAGTCATATCATCGCCATAAATGAGATATTTGTGGATCCGTTGAAGATAGCTGCAACAGAGGGATGGCTAAGGGTTACATCAGTAACAAATATCTGTAGATTCATGGGTTTATCGTGATATTGTCGCCGATTTGTTAGAAATTTCACACAATTTGAAAACCCTCTTACCAAGATAACTTGGAAGGGAGCCAAGTTTTCTTGGAGTGATTAATGAGATGAGAGATTCAAGTAGTTGAAAAAGAGGCTTATCACTGCGCATGTTCTCACATTTCTAACAAGTGGAGAACTCTTTATGGTATTTAGTGATGCTTCAAAGAAGGGATTAGGTTGTGTGTTGATGCAGAATGACCAAGTTACTGCCTATGCTTCATGTAAATTGAATTCTCATTAGAAGAACTATCCAACGCATGATCTAGAGTTCGCTGCGGTGATCTTTTCTATAAAAATTTGGTAGCATTAACTCTTTGGGGAGAAGTGTGAAATATATACGGACAACAAAAGACTCAAGTATATATTCACACAGAAAGAGTTGAACATGCACCAATGAATATGGTTATATCTGATCAAATACTATGACTGCTCAATACATTACCACCCTAGGAAAGAGAACAAGGTGTAAGATGCTCTATGAAGATATGGCACAACAATTCTATTAATGATGAGAATTGAAATGGATCCAGTCTTCTTAAATTTGATGAAGATGGGCATGGGAGTCATGTAAAACGGAACATCATCAATCCTTTCCCAAATGATTTCTCAACCATCTCTTTTATAATGGTTAATGGATTCTCAAAATGATGATTTGGGAGTTCAAAAGAAAGTATAAACTATCAGAAAAGGGATATCCTAGAAGTTCAATGTTAATGAAGATGTAATTCTGAGATTTGGGAAAAGTCTATGTGTTCCATCAAGTCCTGAGATGAAGAAGAAACATTTTTATGATGCACATAGTTTTAATTTCTCGATTCACTCAGGAAGCACAAAAATATATTGAGATCTCTAGGAGAATTATTGGTGCTATAACATGAAGAAGGAGATCACTGATTATACATCAATGTTCTTGGTATGTCAGCAAGTGAAGGATGAGAGACATATGTCTAAGGGGATAATGCAACCATTACCCATACCAGCATGAAAATGGGATAACATCACCATGTACTTTGTCACTGGAATTTGGAAGACATCCAAAATAAATAATGCTCTCTGAGTTGTTTTGGATTATATTACAAATAATTCACACATCATTTCAATTTCGGAGGATTTCTTGTTGAATCAAATGGAAAGGATATACATCAGAGATGTCGTAAGGCTGTTTGGTGTACCACTATCGATTGTATCTGATTGAGACCCAGGATTCACCACTACGTTCTGGAAGAGTCTTCAATATGCTCTGAATACTGTGGTGAACTTCAGTGTGTCTTATCATCTCCAAACTAATGAATAATCTAAGTGGACTATCCAAAAAACATGAGGACATGTTGAGAGCATGCTCAATGGAATTTAAAGGAGGATGAGATCAACATATTATTCTTATTGAGTTATCATACAATAATTGATTCTACTCTAGCATCCAAATGAATCCTAATGAAGCCCTATATGGGAAGAGGTGCAGAACACCAACATGTTGGGATGAAGTTGAGGAGAGAAAACTCCTAGGTCTGGAAATGGTCAATGAAATGGTGTAGAAGGTTATGACCATCCATTAGAACATTAAGGCTTCTCAGAGTAGAAAAAAGAGCTATGTTGATAATCATTGACGATACCTAGACCAAGGTATCAAAGACATGGTATTCCTCCGTATGTCATTGTGGAAGAAAGTTTTGATATTTGGGAATAAGGGAAAGCTTAGTCCAAGGTACAATGGCCCTTTTATGATACTTGATCACATTGGAGCAGTGTCATGTCGACTAGAACTCCCACCAAACATATCCCATGTTCATGATTTATTCCATGTATCACTCTCGAGGAAGCACATACCCGACCCATTGAATGTACTTAATCCAGAAGAGGTATCATTGGACAATGAAAACTCCTGTGAAGAGAATCTAGTGAAGATATTAGATCATAGGAAAAAGTTATACGAAATAAGACAATGCCCCCCATGAAAGTGCAATGGAGAAACCACAGGTTTGAAGAAGCAATGTGGGAATTAGAAGAAGTGATAGAGAAGAGTTACCTGCATCTGTTTTAGTGTGGGAAAAGGAAATTTAGTGGGCGAAATTTCTTAAGGGGGAAGATTGTAATGACCCAAACTTATATTAATGAACGTTTCTCTTGATCTATTTAAATGTTTTATTTTGTAAAATGTTTATATAACATATTCACTTCTTTGTTTTATTATTTTTATATTTTAAAATACCTTTTGGAATTGTGTCCATTGAAAATATAGTTGTTGAACAATGATATCATGATTTTCATAAATATAGGGCTTTAACAAATCCAATTTACTCAGAAAAAGGAAGTTATAGCCTCATCCAATAGAATTTCTACATACAAGGCCCATCTTTCGAATCTTGGAAAGGTGGTGGCATCATAGGGCTCTCCTCTTGACCAAGCCCAATCCGAGCTTCAACACGTCAAGCTTGAACAGAACCACCTATGAGAGAAGTGTAAGTTGATAGAGATTGCCACCCGAGCGAAGTAATCCGAGCAACCACAAAAGTCTATCACCATCGCACACTGTACCCTACAGTCATATGCCGATGTTATAAGGGGTTATTTAAAAATACCCTAGTACTATGACTATGTACATTATTTATTTTATTGAGAGTATACATTCATTTTATTATTGTAACTTTGTAAATAGTTTTTAAAGCAAATATAGAATTTTTAGTTAATTGAGAAATCAATTTTGACGAATTAATTGATTTATGAATTAAATAATAATTTAATAAAATATTATTACTAAATAATATTTTTTTTAATTTAAATGATCATATAAATTTTTTGAATACAATTGTAATTTGTTTAATGATTGAAATCTATTTTGGTCAAAACCCATGAATTATCGATAAATGTCATATTTTATTTTAAGAGTAAAAATTCACATATTTATAAAATTATTTAGATAAAAGGAATATTATTTTTATTAATCAGGACATAGAAATTATACAACAGTTCATTTTTCATAATTTTCTGAGATAGTGGATTTTTTGGGTAATAATTAAACACCGTTTAAATATATAATGAGTTTTATGAAATCATAATTACCCAATAGTGATGTAATAAAATAAAATATACAAAATTTTAGGCCAAAATCTGATTTACCATTAAAATAATGTTATTTTATGTTTTTTTATTTATTTTACAAAGCATTAGTGGACCGTTCAATACTTATAAAACATTTTTACTTATTAAATTGATTTCCTTGAGAGTGTGACTCACCTCCACATAAGAAAACATAATATTTTAAGAATATAGGTAATTGGAATTATAAAATAATATTTTAAACTCCCCTTTGTAGAAAAACATGGGCAAAAACCATGGGATGTTTTGTGGTTTTGATTAGTTTAATGCTTGGTGTTCCAAACCTAAATAATAAATAATTCCCTACCTTTCCCAATATAAACCCACCCAAGATATCACTTCCTCTTCAATAAAAGACTTTTAAGTTAGTTCAACCTCTTACCACCTCTCTCTGTAATCCCCCCAAGGCTCCCCAAGCTCCCAAAAATCCTCTATCAATCCTATGCCAAGCCTCTGGGATCACACATCCACGTAAGGGATTCCTTCCTTCCTCATTTCATCCCAGTTTCTTAGTATTGTTATCCCCTTTTATTTTCAATAGTAATTTTGGGGGTATGATTTCCCACCACCCCCATACTTACCTCCTTATGTTTTAATGATGATATACCCCTTTATCTCTCCTTAATTCCTCTCATTTACACATGTTACCTAGGTGAAATTACCTAGGAAATTTCTCCCTAAATATTTAAATTCAAGAAATTAATTTTTTTCCATGAATCTAAATTCCATAAATAATGTTGGGACATGTATTTATATGACCCTAGTATAGTCAATTTCATGAAAATATTATGAGACACCCCTTTCCCTCTCATCAACCATTTTTACAAAGTCTTTTGTCATGCCATTATGCTCTCTAAATTGCACTGGAATTTTCCAAGCCAAAATCAATGTGTAGTGAATACCATGCCCATTTCTCTATCAAGGTTATTCACCATTTTGAAAATTTAATAATTCATTGAATAGTTTCATGTATGAATTCCACATTCCATTATCATGGAATAAATTATAATGTTTAATGAATCCATGTTGTATGATCTTGTGGCACACTTATGCATGAAATGAAATGTTTAAGAAGGGTGTGCCCTGATAGCGCTCCAATGCATTGGGTAAATATTTGTATCATGATACATCAAGTGCTATGAATTTTTAATAATTATAATTTATGTTCAATGAGGTTTTACTGATCCTCCATGTTCTATGAGCCATGGATCATGCTAATACCATGTTATGTGTTGTTTCCACATTTCAAGGTTATGATAATAATTCTATATGATGCCTTTATATTCATGTTTCTATTATGATACATTGAAATTCCTATTTTCAAACATATATTGTGTTCCTCATGTTATTCCTTTTATAATCCCTTTCTGGTCTTTATAGCTCTCCCTTTTTTAATGAAATTCTGCATGTTACCCATTGAAATGTTATATACGAGGGAATGTATTAGTAATGTAAAGGAAGATTTTAATAAAGATGTTTTGTTACATGTTTTAAGTCATTATGTATGTTCCTAAACCCCAAAGACACTAGACCACTCAATCTTCAATGTTTTATCAAGTAAATAATTTATGTAAAAAACATATATATGTGTGTAATAAAGAGCATGATTGTTATAGAAAGAGTCCTCTCATAAAACATAACAACATTTCTGGTGAGTCCATTATTTGTACCTCAATGTTTTTTAAAATGATTTCAAAAAATGGCCAAACCCAATTAATCATATCTCAAAGTTTTTGATCTAGATTTTGAATGAATTTTTTTGAAGGAATTACAATCTTAAAGTTCAATGAACCAGGGGAGAGGGAATTTTTCAAAGTTCCATGGTCAGGTTCCCCATCCTCAGAATCTCTTACAAATAGAGTGTATTTAGGGTGTGAAAACCTGGAGAATAATATGGAAACATTTAAAAAGACATCAAATGAACATTATGAACCAACTTTAAATAGTGTTATTTACTTAAACTACCTAATAATGAACAAGAATTATAATTGATAACTGAGATGATCCAACTCATAAAACTATTTCAGGGAATGATAGGAAAGGATCCAAAACAGAATATAAGATAATTTGTTAATATTTTCAGTAATTTTAAGCCTATGGGAATATTATATGTTCTAGTTAACTAGAAGTTTTTACCCTTCTAACATAAAGGAGTATCCAAGGAAAGGATATCTAAACTCTAGCATGGGTATGCCACTACATGGGATGGGATGTCAAAGTAATTACTTCATAATTAATTCCATACCTCAAGGAGAAATCAAATAAAGAAAAAATATATATGGGATCAGGAAAGAACGTGGAGAAACTCTCTTTATGTTCTTATAAATATTCAAACAGTTGACTGACTTCAACCTAGATCAATCTTTCAAAGATCACATTTTCTTGATATTTTTGTACCAATGATTTATGGTTCTTTGTAATGAGACCAACTTCCATGGCACATAGTTAGTTGTTAAATTTTTACATTAGCACTAGATATAAGAAATCTAATCCTAAAAGACCAAATAGTTTAGTATTCATGTTTAACTAGATACATACTTGAATTTCATATCCCAATTAAAAACAAAAAATACAGTATTGAATTTTCATTATGTACAAATTATTTAACTTTTAATATCCATTCATATAAATCAGAATACACTTCATAGTATCCTAGATAATGGAATCGTAAGAAATTTGTGAACTCTAATTCTCAGTATGGATATACATTAATTAAAATCTATCATTAACAAATATGTCATAATAAATATGGAATTTTAAATAGATGAACACACACTAAATTTAATCAATAACCTGAAAAACATAATTAAATAAGGAATAAAGGAAAATAAATAGACAAAAAATCCCTTAAGTTAATATATAGATTAAAAAATCTACAGATAAAATCATAGTAAAAAAACACATGGATAATAATAACTAAATTCTTGATAAAGGAATGGCTTAATTATTAGATGTCATGATATCATGCATCATGATACCTCTACTGTTAAAAAGATTCACAATATAGTTTAAAAATTATGTGTAGGTATACAACATAACTGTAATTATCTAAATCTCTTCAACTGATTCGTCTCATGATACAACGGTTACACTGAGGGGCTATGTATAATCAGTAACAAATCTTATATGAATGTCCAAAGCTTTCCTCGTATAATGAATAATATATTTAATTCATAAATCGATATTACTTATCATAAAATACAACTATTGGGTAAAGGATGTGGATTTATCAATATTTACACAGTTAATCAAATAAATTTCAATGTAAATACCAAATGTAAAATTTTTTGTTCATTTTAGATAATAATAATGGCCATCATTCAAGAATATGGTTGTTTAAGAGAAGTGAAATATACAATAAACCCAAGTGAATAACACAAATTATGGTATCATAAAAACATATAACCTATAGTTAATAGATAAAATAAAGGGTTTTTGTCATTGATTAATGAAATTACAATAAAAATATTCTTAAAAACATTTTTTGGGAAAATTTATTCTTTCACATTAAAATTAACTTTTAAGGGAAACAACATCAAAAATTATTAGGAAAACATTATTTAAAACTATCCCTATAGACATATGAAGGATGATTTAAAAAATTAAGGCATCATGATGGTGGGAAAATACTCGAATTCCTTAAAATTTAAAAAATTCAATTTTAATTTTTTTTGAATAGTCACAAAGTACCTCATCTGGAAAAAAATATTCCATTCAAACCATTTTATAAAATGTAAAATAGGGATAGAAATCAATATAAATAATTATAGAATAATATAAAAAATGTATAAAATTTTGTAAGTGGGTACATAAACATAAATAATCCAAAATAATGAAGATATTCGAATATAAACCCTTACCATTTCTGTATCATTCATATCCTATAACTCATGAAATAATAACATTAAAAAGGAATATTTAATATATTTAATATAATAAATCTCATGACAGAACATGTTAAAGGGTAGTATATGCACTACAATAATTGAAACGAGTTGTAAATATTAAAAAGGCCTCCCATAAATAAAAGTGAGACAAAAATCCCTAACAAAGGTCTTACCATTGAGGTGAAAATTAATCAATTAATTAATTATGTGTAAAAAGTGTAAATACAAACATTACAAGAGTAAATAAAACATAGATTAATTAATGGTTTCTTCTCCCATAATCTTTGTAAGGCATAATAAATGAATAAGAGATATAACACAATGAAGGAAAATTAAGGTAAGAAACCTCTTACCTTAGGATTGATATCCTCAGTTCATGTTCGAAAACCCTATATAATAAATTTATAATTATTATACATATATTCCAGAACCATAATAACATATATCATACTGTATATAATTTAATTTTAATATTTTATCACATGTTTATTATCAATTCATTGTTAATAACATGGTTTTGGGTGGTAACTACTTTGTTTTTCATGTATGTTTTCATTAGGTATTTCTTATAAGAATATAATTATCATAGTTCCATTATCTTCATAAAATTATCAATATTTTTGGTATAATATATTTTAAATATATCTATATTTATTTTAATTTGTAAATATAGAGATAAAAAAATGAAATACATAGTTCATGGAGATAGGTCATGCATACTCATAAATGTAGCTTTCATTTTTGAGGGATGGAATGAATAAATAGTAAGAATAATTATTTCTTACATTTAATATATATTAATTAGATCTATATTTATAACCATATAAGTAAACTGTTGATGATATATGAATTATACCACTATATGGAGACAATAAGGCATACATATGCATTAGTTATATTTTCTCTATTAATTGAATGAAAAGAATATGGAATTTGGTTTTACCATATTCAAAAAAATATTTCATAATATTGATGATACTTTAGTTACTATTTTAGGATTGTTAAAATACATGAATAGAAATTAGAAGATGAAATCAACTTGAAAGAGTCGGTAAATATGATTATCTCTTCTTTGGTGGAATCCCTTTTTATCTCTTCTTAAGAGAACCAGGATTTCCATTTTATAAGACCCATAACCTAGAGTAAATGGAAGAATATATTTATTGTAGGAATTTATAGGTTTTGGTAGATCTAGATGGATCAAACAAGAGTAAAAAGTGACTGAAGGGGTCCCCTTTTATAATTGAGGTGAGGGGTTGTTTTGAAATTTTCAAAATAATAAAATACAATTGTACATTTTTTTAGACAAATTCTTACAAATGTCCTATAAATTCAAATCGGTGTAATTTTAAATGATATATTATCCTATTTCTCTTTATTTATGATTTTTATGAATTATAAATTTTTTTATAAAATATAATTTTCATAAAATATAATTACTATCAATTTTGACACTATTCGTTACTTTGATAGTAAAAACATCATGAAAACAATAGAAATTTGAAAAAATTATTTTAATCTATACCAATAATATCATTCTTATAAATAAAATAATTATATCACACAAATTAACTCATATTAGAACACCTTTAATATTTTTAATATCATTTGTTAAATTGTTTCCATTAATTGAATAATTTTGGAGTCAGAATTGGGCAAGAATTTAAGTTAATTATATCTTCAAAAATAGTTAAAAATTAATTTATATGATGTTGATAATTAATTTATATTTAAAAATAATATTTATATATGAAAAAATCCTTTGGTTATCCGCATATTAAAAAATTTATAGTTATTACGAACTATAGTTTGACATGCTGGACATTTAATTAAATAAAATACTATAAGGGTAATAATATAGTCCAAATGGAAGGAAAATATAAAAAACCAAATATTTTGTTATTATGGATTATATCAACTCATAAAATAATATCATGACATGTTTTGGGTTATTTTATAGTCCTTATCATTTTACATTTTAACCAATATTATCATATTTACCCTTACCGTGGTAATAAAATAACTATAGTTTCTATTCATAATGAACAAAAATAAAAGGAAAATATTTAAAAATTTAGAACCAATTTTTACAAATATATAATCCATTTTTAAATACTAAACTCATATATGATTCATTATTTAACATAAAATAAACAATGTAAAATGTAGTGAATAACAGTTTTCTGGAAAAAAAGTGTTTTAACCCAAAAATTTACTTATACTAAAATAAGTTATAATAATGATTAGAATGAATTAAATTATATAATATCTAACCAAATATTAATTAAGATACATTGAGATAATATTAAAATCGTAAGGTACTTTTTAATATAAAGAAAATTATAGTTTTATAAAAAACGGTATTCTTTATTGTTCTTTGGAAAATCAATATTTACCTAAAAATCCAAAACATTATCCCAAACATAATTTCAATATTATGATTTAAAAAATGATATTTTTTTATAAAATAATATTTATATATGTTCAAAAAAAGTTAATATAATATTCACAAAAAATCAATAAAACCCATTTTTGAAAAAAAATGATTTTGATGTATAAAATAACATTACTAAAAATCTTGTATATATTTTATAAGAATTAATAAATGAATTTATATTGATTAGGTCATTTATATATACATATATTACATTATTTTTTTAATGTTATTCATACCCTTCAATTCAAAAACTAGGTAATAATAGTCATATTTAAATAATAATATTTTGGGGTTTTTTTAAGCTTGGTTTTTCTAGTTATATACACTATAGAACATGATGTTATTTTAAAATATAAGTTTTATAAATTTGAAATTCCTTTAATTAATTATATCCTGGAAGTTTGGACTTGTGAATAATTATAAGGGGTTTGACATTTCAAAATTCATTTGATGAAAACCCACATCATAAAAAGGGTTAATAAAAATTACTATTGATTAGAGATAAAGGGAAGTATGAAGGTCAAATGGAATAATCACATAACTATTTTTCAATATAGAATAATATATATGGGATGTGAATATATGGAAATGAAATAAAATTATAATGACCAAATAATTACGGATGATGATATAGTTCATTTATCACATGAAAATTAATGATTAATAAAAAGTCATCATCTAAGAAACCATAAATCTATTATGTGTCAAAAGTGCATTGATACATTATATATAAAGTTAATATGATAAAAAAATAAATATTATTTTTTTAGATTTATGGAATTCCTTTACCATTTCAACAATGAATATAAGTAAATATAGTGTCCTATGTATATTTATATTTCATAGGCACAATTACATCCTTTGGGTGAGCCTTTATAAATTAAAACATTATCGCTTAGTTGAATAAATAAATATCATGTATGAATTTTTTACATGAAGCACTAAAATTATCATTTAATTATCATATTATCAGTTAAATAATGGCACGTAACCCCTCATATCTATAGATATTTTATAATAGAAAAATAGTGAACATAATTTATCTAACAAACCCCAATGTTAATATTAGTTCATTCTATAAATAGTTAACTATAAGACTCATCCAAAATACATCTTTCCATACTCAAAGTCCAAAATTTTAATAGTAAGGTCACTAAATTTCCAAAATCTACATAACATTAGATTCCCCAAGCAACATAATGTATCTCTTAATGTCACGTACCATATATATGAATACATTGATCACCTAAATAAATTAATTAAAACACGAATGTTTCCAAAGCATTAAATATCATATTGTTAAATATATTCCTTAAATCCAAACATGTAGTAAACTCTAGGAAAGATAACATAAATCATCAAATTACTAACCAATTTCATGGGAACAAATGTTATCCCATAAACATAAATTTTTTATTATTATCTTAACATTGATAACTTATTATATTTTATCTTCCCTCAATCATTTGTTTTCAAAAAGATCAACATATTGAGGAATCGTTTTCCAAGATCAAAAGTACCATTCAACATATGCTCTCAAATCTATAATGAAATAGTATTGTAGTACAATCCTTATACTTTGATTATTCTTATAACCAAGATATAATTGGAAAATTTCTCCTATAACCTAATTCATGAATTCAAACACAGGAACATTAATCATTCTTCTTCAGTCTTAAACCATTAAGTTGGATAAATTATCATATTATTTAATACCACCTTCATTTCATATTTAATTTTTAGTCTCATTATCATAAAAAATATAACAATTAATCCTAAAACCTTAAAAATTTACTTCATGTGATTTCCCCCTTAGACATTGATTTACGTAATTCTCAAACTTCCCACATTTAAAACATTCAAAAGTCAATAAAACATTAAGAAGACCACTATTATCATCCATTACATTAAAAAAACATTTTATTTTTCCTCATAAATTTATAGCTTTATGTCATTATTTTCAAAAAAATAAAACATTTTCTTATTCCTTTTAGACACTATCCTGGGTTTCTCAATCAATATTTGTGACATAAAGAAAATTGAACCTTCTCTTCTCTATGTACTCCTCTATTTAATCTCATAGTGGAATCCATCCTTATCTTATTTGGTGAGTATGGGAATTGATTATGGTGAATTTTTTCAATCATATATAGAAATAATCACAATATATTTTACCCCAGTCATCATCCCATTTTATTTTTATTCAAAAAACTTTCTATCACATTCAATGTTTACATGGTTCCTTTTGTTTCTTGCCCTTAACTAAAATAAAAAGGCATAATTTGAGAAATAATGTTCATATAGGGAAATCAAATTGTGAAAAAGAATCATTTATAGCTTGAATTAATCATGAAAAATTGTTTTTTATATATGTCACCTTAGGTTTATCCTAGGTTAATCATTGCCATATTCTATTCAAATTCTTTAGGATTTTTTTTAAAAAATAATAATTAACAATATAATATCCCGTGATAGTGTCAAACACGGTGCATAGAAATGCACGTAGTCATGTACCAAGAAACACATGGGTCCAGATAGACATGAATGTTTTCGAGTTTTTACCCATAGTAATATCTTAGAAAAAAGAACATTAACATGTAGTTTCTAGACAGAGATGTATTTCCTGGAAAACCCATATAATCTCTATCTTACAAAAAACATTTGGATGTTATTTTATACCTATCATCAATCTGTATCTTAGAATTATGTTCTATAATAAAGGTTTTCCTAAATCTAGATTCTAGGTTTCTTCTAAAATTCCTCTAATACCAACAAAAAAGAACCCAACTCAAGTATCCTAGTTTCAGTGGCCACTTTATTACGTTGGCATAAGATACAAATAATCACATCCCACAAGAATAAATATTTTAGTAGTCTTGTTAAAATAAAAACATACTTGAATATCACATCATTATTGAAAAAAATAAATTTAGTATTTTATTTGAGCAAATAATTATTCCCATTAACATTTCCCAACATATCATTCATAATACACTTCCTAGAATCCTAGAAAGGGAAACATCAGAAAGGGGTGATCTCTAATGTTCGGTAAGGGAATTAATATAGTGTAAGATATCATGAATAAATAATGAATAATAAATATGTAATGGTAAATAACAAAACACACATTCCGTTTATACAAAAACATGACTAACATTATTAAATAAGGAATGGAAGGATAAATAAATGAATACACATTTTCTATGATTTGTATCATGGGAACAAAATGCATCTATAGATTATATCATAATGAAAATATAATGGATAATAATAAGTGAATTACTGATAAAGGAAATTTTTAATTACTGTATATCCTAATCTCAAGCATTATGATACCACTACTATAAAAGACTTTCACAATAATGCTAAAAACTCATGGGTAGGTATACACCATAAACCCATTTAACTAATTCAAGATAATCGATTTATCTCATGAGATTACTGATGCATCGAGGGGATATGTATAATCATTCCCCATCCATATTTGAATGCCCAAAACCATCATCATATATTGAATAGTGTATTTAATTCATGAATCAATATGGATTATCATGAAATATTTGTATTGAGTAAATGATACATGCAGTTAGAGGCTTACTAGTGTGGTAATGACTCCCCATAATATTTCATCAAAATAGGGTCAAAATCAAGGCGGGATTGAATTTATAAAGTACTATAATTGGTGCCATAGATACACAGTTGTAGTATGGGTAATATAGAAAATACTATTGTGGGGTACTTTAGTCATAGTAATATTTATCCTGAATGGGACTTCAGGATATTGGGCCTTTGGTCCATTAAAAGGGGAGTGACGCAGTTGTCCTATTTTGGTGGTGATGTACGCATGATGCATGTGGGGACTTCAGATCATCCAATAGATGGGCTATGGGATGTATAATGTGATTCATTCCCAACAGTCCTTCAGGATAAAAATATAAAATGTAATAATGTGGATGGTTTCATGGGTTATCCATTGGCTGGTCTATGACCTTCCATTCCAGCCTATGTGTTTGCGGTGTGTGTGTGTGTGTGTGTTTGAATCTAATTATACCTCCAAGAACATAATATAATATATTGATTTTAAAACAAAGTAAAGGATACATATTTTATGATATTTCCCCATATAATCAAATAAATTTAATGTAAACATCATATGTAAAAATGTATGTGGTTTGGGAAATAATCATATACATCATGCCTGAATATGTATATTTAAGATAAATGAATTGTCCAATAATCACAAGTAATTAAATACCTCAAAGGATAGTATAATTAAAATAAATTCCTAGTGATTAATATTTAAAATATAGGGATGTTTTTATTTTTGAATAAAAGTTAATAACAATATCATTACAAACATATTTAAAGAAAATATCTTTTTCGCTTGGAAATTCACATTTAAAAAAATGTACAAGTATAAAGGAGTAATTTTTATTTGAAAATAACATTGTAAAATTATGATGGTTTCTTCAAGTCGTTAAATATTTATAATGGCTATAAAATCTTCTCATTCTATATAAGTTAAAAAATTCATTCGTATTTCTGTTGGAAAAGTCAGAAAGTACATCATTTTGGAAATGAAAAAAAATATTCCTTTCAAACGGTTTTGTACAAATTAAATCATGTTAAAAATTGAATTTTTCCAAATTTAGGAAAATAATAAAAACATTTTTGAACAAACGTTTTGAAAACATGGCCATTGAAAATAAATATTCCCCAAAATGGACATAAACATAAATAATCACAAGGAATAAATAGATAATGAAATAAAATCTTACCACTTTGGTAACATTCATATAATAAGACCCATGAAACAATAAATTGAAAATAAACTTTAAATATCATGAATTTATGGAAGTATATGATATAACATTTGAATTTTATTTATATACACTATACAAAATAAATAAGAGATAAATATGAAATATGACGCATATAAGAAATGTGGGACCAAAAATCTGTTACAAATCTCATATGGTTGATGTGAAAATTAATCAATGAAGTAATTTTGTGTGAAAAATGTAACTTTTCAAAAAAGTGAAAATGAAAAATATAAAAATTAAATGTTACTTCTCATACAATCTTGGTGTGAACTAATCAATGAACAAGTTATATTACCTAATAAAAGTAAATGGTGTTATGAAACCCCTTACATCAGATTCACTTTTATTTATATAGGTTTTAACCTACTCTATAATAGAAATAGATTAAATAAAATTATATTAAATAACTATAATCATATATATAATACCATATTAAATTTACTTAAAATATTTTTCACCCGTTTATTATCCATTCATTGTTAAAATCAATGTTTTGGTTGGTAAATACATCATTTTTTATGTATGTTTTGATTCTCTAGTTCCAGTCTATATACTTGTTATGTAGTTCCATAATCTCTATAGTATTATTTATGGTTTCAATTTCATATACATTATATATATATATAGATTCATACATAATGATAGATATTGAAAAATGAATTACATCATTCATAGAGACAGCAAGCCATACGTATCCATGGATACTATTTTCATTTTTTGATGGATGGAACAAATAATGTTAAAGAGTAAATAAACCTTAAAGAATAGTTATCTTTTCATATATATTATATATATTTATTAGTTCCAAATTTATAACCATCAAAGAAAAGAGGTGATGATAAATGAATTATACCTCAATGTGGATACAGTAAATCGTACGTACGCATGAGCATTGTTTTCTCTATTTGTATGATGGAATCAAGATGAAATACAATTATACCATAATCATAATAACATATCAGTATATTATTTATATTGAAGTTATTATTTTATCATTTGTATAATACATGAAGATCATGTAGAATGGTAAATAAATATGACAACCACTTCATTAGTAGACTCCCTATATATCTCTTCTTAAGGGACCTAGGATTGATATTATAGAAGGAAATAACCTCGATAAAATGGTTATGGATTTTTATAAGAATGATATTTAGGGTTTTTTCAGCTAGATCACTCAATGTGGTGTATGTAAGTTAAGGAATGTGTTCCCTTTTATAATGGAGGTGAGGGACTCTTTCGGGAATCACTCAAAGTATTAAATTTTAATATGACTGTTATATAGAAAAAATCATCCAAATAGACTATGAATTCATACGAGATGAATTTTTAGACCATATATTATCCCATTTTATTATATTTAATATTTTCTTTATTTTTAAATAATTTGAAAAAAATATTACTTTCATAAATATTAGTATTATTAATTTTGACTGTATTCGTTATTTTGACTTTATTAACTTCCATAAAAATATATAAATTAAAAAAATATATTTTAATGATTCCCTAGCATTTCATGCCCATATATAAAAATATTTAATAACATTAATTATCTATAAATATAATAATTTAAAAAAAATTAATAGTAGTTCTTGATTTTTCCATTAATTTGAAAATTACTACATCAGCATTGTGTAAGCATTTGAGGTTAATATTTCGTCACTAAAATTAAAACTAAATTACCAATATTATCAGAAATATTTTATATTTAAAAATAATATATATATTAAAACATATCATTTTCCTACACCAATAATAAAAATATGGTTGTTATCAAGAACTAGAGTGTTTTGTGCTTGACTTTTCATTAAATAAAATACTATAAATTTCATAATCTCATCCAAATAGATATAAAATTCCATTAAACGAAATATTTTATTATTATTTAATATTGTTACACATAAAATAAGATCATTTAATATTTTATGGTTATTTTAAAGTGTTTTTCATTTAAGTTTTTACCAAAATTACCTGATTTACACATACCGTGGTACCAAAATTACTATAGTTGCTATTCATAAAGACCAAAAATAAAATGGATTTATTTACCAAATTAATACCCACTGATTCAAAATATGGAATTAATTTTTCAAAATTCAAATCAAATATTTTTACAATTTATTATAAATTTTATCGTTCAAAACACAATTGAAAATACTGTTCTTGAAAAATGCATTTTTATGCCCAAAAATATCCTTATACCAAAATAAGTTATAAGGATAATGGAAACGAAATTAATTAAATTATATATAACTAAAGGTTAATTAGGTTAAATTTATATCAAATTAAATTTATAAAGATAATTTTTAATATAAATAAAATGAAAGATTTATAAATATCGTTATTTTGTACTATTCACTAGAAAATCTATTTTTTAGAAAAAACCCAAAAATTCATCAAATGATAATTTTAATATGCTAATTTCCAAAGGAAAATTATTTTCATAAAAAAAGTAATATAATTTCAAAAAAATATTATAATATTATCTCATAAAAAGAAAGAAAACCCATTTTTGAATGAAAATGTATCTTTGTAAAATAAAATAAAGTTACAAAAAAAATTATTACATATTTCATAAGAATTAGTAAATTAATTTTTATTGAGTATGTCCTTTATATACACACACATATATATATCATAATTTGTTAATACTATTAGTAATTGCTAATTCAGTGTCTAGGTTATAGATTTCATGTTTATTAAAAATATTTTGGGGATTGTTTAAGTCTGGTGTTGCATGTTGTATATGCTATCAAACAATGTGTTGTTTTAAATTCATAGTGAGTTATATTAATTAAAAAACCTGATATATTCCTCCTTTTTATGATCCTTGACAGATAAATCCCCCATAAAATTTATAGAATAATTAAAATAATCTCCCATAATTTTCAACAATTTGGTACAATAATCCAAACAATAAGAGTACATGAGGTAAATTGTTTAAATTACCCTTTCATTGAAAATAAGATTTAAGAACTAACCTCTATTGTGAAATAGTTGGATTTTAAAAAGGTATAAGAAACTTTGCCTCCCACACCACCAAGAGTTTGATAGCTATTATACTCTCAATACCACTACCTCGATAGATTCTAACAAGTTAATGGGATTGAAAGCTGTGATTCCATGTTATAGAGGCAATAATGATTGAAACTAGTAAACAATCAATGATACCATGAGTATTTCAAAACATAATTTGGAACTTGTAACAAACATCTATAAATAGAACCATTATCTTATGGTTTTAACCAAACAAATTATATATACACATCCAAATAGGAATCTATTATCCCTATATAAGATACTAATATAAGAATAATCAAGAACACGCCATGAAAGAATCACTGAAAAAACATGTAGAATCTCACACCACTCTGAAAACTACCCTCAACAGTCATGGGTCAACACATAAAGAGTTGTATGGATTCTATATCCTAATGCTGGATTCTATCAATGAATTAACAAAACAAGGATTTGGTTTGATTCATGATAAATCAATCCAAAACCATAAGGGAAATGTATGTTATATTATATTAAGTAGTGGAAAAGAGTTGGGAAACTATGAAGAGTCATTTTCTTGAGAGGGATCTGAACGGAATATCATACTAGACATTGTTTATATGACTATGATAAAAAAATCTAAAACACCCGAGGAAGAACACCCTTCCCCCCCCCATGAATATGGATAAAGGGAAGACCAAGATAGAAGACCTGTATTAGTCTTAATTTCCATATAGGGACATAGCCTCTAAGAGAATCTGTGAAGACACATTATAATAAGAGATTACAGAAATATTCATGAACATGGAAATTAACAACCATTCCCAAGAATCAATCTGCAAAATTCATAAGTATGAAAAATTAATCAAATAAATGTCAACCAAGAGGATAATAATATAAGGTAATGATAAAGGAATGTCCAGGTAAAAAAATTCAACACTTGTAACCCCACAGATACCAAAAAATTGATTGGATCTAGGTACCTTCAATTTCCCTCTCAATATTGGTGAAATTAATTTTTCTAATGAATTTTATGATTTAGGACCGTTAATATAGATAATTTATAATTTATTTTACTCATCTATGTATACTGGAGAACTCAGACCCACCAAAGTGGTTATCCATCTTTCAAACTGAGTCATTTCCAACATGGTAGGTGTGCCCAAGGATATTTGGGAAAGGGTACAATGTTTTTTTTGTTCCTGAATAATCTCAATATTCTGAATAGAGAGTAATATAAAGGTAGGACACATTCCCATATCTTCATAGTTATTGAATTTCTAAATACATTCAAAATAATTTTTAATTTTAAGGAATAATTACCTTGAACATTTGGGAAAATTTGTGTATTTTAACATTTTTTATTCAATTAAATACCTTCATGAAGAGCTATCATTTTTTTCATTTGAATCATTTTCAAATTTTGTGATACTCTATGGAATAAAATTATATTTTCGGTGACATAATATAATCAGGAGAATCTAAGTAAACATTTAATTTTTTTTAATGAATATGTTTTCGAAAATGAGTAAAATATATAAATAATGTTGTGTGCTGGAAAATTATAAGAAATTTATGTAAGTTAATTTGATGATTTCTTCAATAAGGCCACTAAAAAATTTTATTTACATGTATATGATTCATACAAAGAGATCATTCAGTTGAAAACATAAATATAAAGGAAACCTTATCTAGAATTAGAACCAATTTCATAAAATTTGAAATATTTTTATTGACATGAAAATGAAAAACAACAATTAATTATATCAAATAATTTAAAACTAAAAAAATGAAAAATTTATTGAAACATATAAAAAAGAAGATGTAATTGGGATGTACACTGTGAAACATTAGATGAATTATCCCTACCACATGCATTTATATGATATTGTTAAAAATTTTGTCCAAAAAAAGTGAGTTCTCAAAAACGAATGCTCAAACTGACCCTTTTAGAAGTAGTGAAAAAGGACGTATAAATAATGTTAGGAGCTAGAATAATTTACCCTATATGTAACTCCTAGTGGTTTAGTCTCATTAAATTTTTTCCTAATAAAACTAGATACACAACTATGAATAATGTGAATAATAAACAAGTCCCTACAAAAATTTAGAATAGTTGTAGCATTTGTATAGACTATAGAAAATTGAATCATGTTACCCACAAAGAAAACTTCCCCTGACACTTTTTAAACCAAATATCTTAATTGATTTCTTGGATGGGTCACTAATTTTACCTTGGTGGATATTATCAGTAATTTAGGATCTTATTACACTATATTGCCAAGAAATAATCACCTTATTGTGTCCCTTTGGTACATTTTTCTACCAAATTATGCCTTTTAATCTTTGAAATAACTCTAGTATTATTCAACACTTCATGGATCGTGTCTTATCAAAACTGATTGAGAGATTCTTAGAGGCATTCCATACAGACCAACCTGTATATGGAAGATATTTTCATTTTTTTGGAAATTAATGAAATCATTTTGATACGATTCCTTGAGAAGAACTCTACTATATATGTTAAATTGTTCAAATTCAAGGTATAAAAGAACAATTTTATAGGCCTCTAAATTTCCAATTAATGGAATTATATAGATAAGGAAAAATTTATTTTATATTTACACTTCCTTACCACACTAATACTCAAAACATTAGATAATTTTTAGAACATGATGGATTTTACATATGGTTTCTATTGGAATTTAGACTAAAATTCTTTCCCCTGAATAACCTACCAAAAAATGAACAAATTTTTTGTTTTATGATTCATGTTGTATAGAATCAGATAATCTTAAATAAATCTTGACCACAGCCCACATGAACTTTCCACCGAACTAGGAAAACCACATTAATGTTTTTTTTATGCTTCAAAAATAGTAGTAGGATATATAATTTCCCAAATTATTGATAGAAACTTACAAGTGATGGACTAGGTTTCATAAACCATAGATTTTGTTTAAATAAATTTTAATTGAGAATAATTTTCTATATATTGTTGTTTATTAATAGAAATTTTATCATAGTTGTTAGGATGTAAAGTAACTATTTTCATTGATCACACATCACTAAATTATGTGATCATGAAATATAATACAACACCAAGGATAGTGAGATGGATATTGATACTACAACATATCAACTTGTAGGTCAATTAAATGAAAGGATATGAGAATATTTATATATACCACATGAGTATACTTCATCATAATACCAATGTATACCAACCTATTGAAGAAAATTTGTACGACAACTTCCCTTATGAGAATATATTTAATTATACTCAAGACCCCAGTACACGGACACTGTGAAATGACCAGTCCCATCAAAGGCACCCGCTTATTTTCCTGACATCATGAAGGGAAATTAAAATATGAATCAAAATATTATGTCTAGGAAGAACCAAATTTATGGAAAAATATTAGTGATAAATTAATTCAGAAGTTTATCCCAAAATAATAGATTAATTCTACGGTTATATTTTTCTATACCCTTACTTGTGTAGGCCATTCTAGACCTCAGATAACGAAGCGGGTTGTGTTAGAAGCTGGATTATTTTGGCATTCAAATTTGAAAGATTCACGTGAATTTTTCAGAAAGAATCTAAACCACCAGCTTAATACTAGAATTTAAAATATAATTGGGATTTCCGAAAAATCATTTGTATTATAAAAACTATTTTATGTATGCTGATTAGATTTAATAGGACTATTTCTTTTTTCATTTGGTTCTCTTTCTTATTCATTACAGTGTGTTATATTTCTATGTGGATTAATGATAAATTATGAAAAATAATGATTCCAAAACTATGATTGAATTTATAATATCAAATATTTTTTCTATATTTTCAGTTCTTTATTTCAAAATAAGTGACAAAGGAATACACATATGCAATAAGAACATGGAGGCCCCAATGAATAATCATAGGGTGAACCATAAAACATCCACTACTTACCACTCAAAAACCCATTGGATGGTCAAAGTGTACAACATGGAGATAAAAATGATTATAGAGAATATATTATAACACAACCTAATGTACTAGAGTATAAAGCTTCAAGATTCACTATTGGAATATATTACTACCTATATTACCTAATTTGGTATGTAACCTTACAAAACAGTATATGTAAATAATTATAAGAAGCCTGCTAGGTTTTTGACAAAAATCCTACTGGGTTGTTAAGTAAGTAAACATGAATTTTAAAAAACATTGAGAACAAAGGAACTAATAATAATGAATCTTGGGGAGAAGAGAAGAGAATATTATGAGAATTCTCTACTGTATAAGGAGAAATCAAGATATATCAATGAAATTGTTTTTTGGAAAATAAATTTTTATTATTGGATAAAAAGTACTTCTACTCTCTCAAATGATGAAACTCATGTTAGGAAAACTTTTTTCAAATTTTATTGGGCCATATATAGTAACTATAAAATTTCAATTTAGTGTAGCTGAGATCAAGGAAGTCGAAACATAGAAACCCTTTAATGTGAATGGACAACATGTAAATCATCACCATGATGACATTTAAAAAGATTCAATATATGAATATAAATTCTTCATTACTAATATTTAATAATAAAACCCATGTTGTATCCTTCCTTTACAGTAGCCTATACACATATTACTTAATCTATATCAACTAAAAAATCTATTCTTGAAATTTAATGGAAGAGTGACTGAACTAAGTGTGGGGGAGTGAGTAAAGTAGATTAGGTTGTAAATACTTTTCTACTTTATTCTGTCCTCTTTCAAGTGTTCTATCCATAACAATATTTTGAAAAACAAAATAACAAATAAAAAATACAAATAAGAAAAATTATATTCTTGTAAATGATATACATGGATAATTGTATTGTTTTTGTTTTTATTTTTTTTCAAAAAATTATTCAGGAAATTATTTCCCTATTTAATTTGAATACCATGCGATGGTGGAATTATTTTAATGGACCTGTAATTGAAATAGTTAAAGGAATTCTGGGTGAATTTTGCACTTCCTTCATGGATAATTTTGTCTTAGAACTATGAATGGGGGAGTGAGTGAAAAAAAATTAAATGGAATCAAAATTATAACATTATTTCACTAGAATTTGTGAACTTATGAAGAGGTAACATAGAAACTATAAAAAATAAAACATAATGATCCAACTCAAAATGAATTAATAAAAATATTTTGAAATAGAATTAAAAAGAACATTAGAATCCCATAATGAATCCTTAAGTCATTATGAATGAGGTTCATGAGTAAATATATTTCAATATATATCCAATAAGTGGATTTTTATGATTCTATTCATATATATGAATAGAATACATTGGAAAAAATAAAATAAATAAATCTATTAATAATAAAAAATTAATTCACTCTAATTGATCCTAGTTGAAGAAGTGAAAAAATGAATTATGACAGTTATATTTTAGTTGTATCAATGAGGAATAAATTTTAACTTTTCTTTTAAGGAAATTAAGATCCAATGATATATCGAATTTATTCTTTTTAAAAAAATTATTCCAGTTAAATATAATTTTATCCACTACTAGGATAGGATCATTGATTGAATTCAAGTGAGATCATGAATTTAAATCACTGAAGAGACATGGTAATTAAAACAATGGACGAACCTATGATTTTATTCGTCTATGGGCTATATATTTAGTTATACGAAGGATAATTATCTTATTAAAGTAGATGATCTACCTCATGTTCAAGATCAATATTGTAAATTGAAAATACACATCATGTTCATTCTGAATCTTGTGAACATAGTTAATCCACATCATATTCACACATAAATTATTTACCTCATGTGGTATAAAATCATAAATAATTCATTATAGGGTGATATGGGATGCCACCCATCATCATCCATACTTATGTGTTCCAAAAAACACCAATCATATAACGTATCATGAATTCCACAGGGAAAGGAAATGAGTTTAATTTAACACATCATAATAAACACATGAAAAGGGAAATGATTTTGACAACACATGAATATTTTTTCTTTAAAATCAACCTCAAGCATGTAAATTGATGAAACTAAAAATTCAATTACCCCAACACATTATTTCCAAAGAACAATTAGAAGGTGATTTATCTAAAATAATTTCCAATGAAATAAAATCTTTAGAGATAAATAAGAAAATAATAGTGAAACCATAAATCATTTTTTTAGAAAATTATTTTTATTATTCATAAAATAATAGGTTTTTGTAAATTTTTCATTCCTCAAAAGTTGAAGTGAAAACTATTGAAAAATAATTAATCATTTATAAAGTAACATCAAATAATAGATCCTTGATAAATAACTAAATGATAAAAAAATGTTTAGTGAAAACACTTGAAAAAAATTTATTTTAATAAATAATATTTACTAACATATCTTTCGAAATTATTAAATTTGGTTAAAATTGAATGTGGAGTGGAAGATAAAACCCTTGATTTTGAAAGGATGGAAATCCTATTTGATCATTTTGGCATAAATGTGTTGTGAAATCATATCAAAAAGGAGTAACCAAATATTCCTTTCTAAAATTAGATAATGGTAATTTGAAAATCACATAAGAAAACACAAAATTGTATATCCAAGTATAAATAATAACATGGTGGAAAATTAAGATATTCACAAGGAGGGACAACCATCATTAAAGTGGATTGGAATTACTTTAAATATAATATAATTTTCATGGGGAATAAATTCATTATGGAAGAATATTTAGATCAAAATATTCATTTCCCTAAAGGGAAATATAATGCTCCATGAAATAAAATTTCACATTTTAAGAAAAAAATATTGTAAGAAAGAAGTTCAAGAAGACACATTATAACTCAACAAATTGAGTTGAGTTAGCAAAACCCATTACAATTGTGGTATAATTTTAATCATATAACATTTAAATAAATAATAATATATTGAACTTAAAATTCCATGATTTAAATTAATATGGGAAAATATATTCATTAAGATGTAATCAGAAAACATAAAAATATTCCTTGGGGAACAATAATAAATATAACTCAAGAAATTAACATTGAGACACAAAACTCATAACATGTTTCAATTATTGGTAAAATACACACTATGATCCATAAATAAAATAATCATATAATTCAGAACCTTTTTAATATACATAAAATTTTAAAAAATTTATTTATATGGATACCATTAAATGATATTTGAGTTAAGTATTCAGAACATGAATATATAAAATCAAACTATGATTTATGTAACATGATGAGTATTCAAAAGGATTTTGGAATAGACTTAATGAGAGATAAATTTATTATATACATAATTAAAAATACTTGTACATTAATGTTTGTATTACAGACATATTTAAGTTTAATAATATAGAAATAAAAATTCTTACAATAAATGATGATTTTGAATTTGAAAAGAGGTGGAAGATAATCAATGAGTTATTTCAACAACATGAAAGCTATGAAAAGGGGATATGAAATGGTATTAATGTGAGAGAATGGTATTATATCAAAAATAGTTCATCTTTTTTATTGTAAATGATTGATTAAAAACATATTTAATTATAATCACATGTAATTAAAAAGGCTTACAATAATAAATATAATGAATTGAAAGGAGGGAGTTTGTCACCGAGTGATTTTGGCAACATGATGGTTATACATAAGGGACTACAAAATGATATTAATGATAAATAGTGGAATTATATAATCCATAATGAATAATTTTTATATTAAATTATTGAATATTATCACATGGAGTAATAGTCATTTGGATTTCAAATGGTTTTTTCCCAAAATATGTACATGAATCAAAAGGAGAAGGAGGATAACCCCTATCATTTTAAGTATATTATTAAAAAATTGAAGGTAACATTAGAAGAAAGAGAATCCATGAGAGGTATTTATAGAGGCAGAGGTAAGTGAAATTAATTCTAAATTCATTTTGGGTGGAGAGTGATAAGATAATGGGTTGGAGTGATATCCTTTTATTAGCGAAAATGAGGGATTTTTTTATGAAACTAAATTTAGGTTAGCGGTATGTGTGGTATCACATGGGTGTTAGCTTGGTTAAGTGAGTAAGATGAGTTAGGTGAATAAATGGTATGTGAGAAATGATGTTATTAATTTTATACCTAATAAAGATTTATATATGGTATGAGATGCCTTTTAATTATTAAAATTTTTAGATACATCAATTACCCATTTTTACCCTTATTAATCTTTATTAAATATTTACCATGGTTATAATTTTATTTCTAAAAATAAAATATTACACTTATTAATGAAATTCAATTTTATCAATATGAATTTTTTCTCCAATTAATTTAATTCCATTTCTAAATAAGGTAAAATTAACTTTTAATTGATAACATATTCTTTGAAGAAAATACATTTTTAAGAAAGAAGATGTTTTAATTATTAGGTGTTGTTAATTTTACATAACACTAACTACCAATTAGATGAGTGTTAATTAATTTTTATATATTCATAAATATTATATTAGATCCTTAATAAAAAATGGATCCATTAAATTTATGGAAAATACACAATATTTAGAATGGTATCATTCTTTGAAAACAAATTATTCCTCCAGGTTAACAAATATTCACTTAAGGAAATATAATCATTATGCTTAATAATATGGGGTTATTATTAGATAATTTGGACCAAATGATTCAAAATTTTAAATATATTTTTTCGTTTATAATTTTTTAAATTGTTTAACATTATTTTTAATATAATAACATTATAATGTATGAAATAAATTTTTGAGAAAAATATTACTTAAGTATGAAAATATTTAATATTGGATTTTAAGATATAAACAATATTTTAAAAAGTATAATGTAAATTATAATATATATATATATATATATATATATTCATGAATAAGTTTTAATAAATTTCGAATTCATACTTATATAATAATATTAGAATAAAGTCGCAATATTAGTAAAAGCTGTATATTTCAATATTCTCCTAAAAATTAATTATTTCTGGAAAATCATCAAAATAAATTGTAAGATTGTATAATAATTCATGATAGAAAATTATGTTCATTATTTAAAAATAAATTATGAAATTTATGAATTTAATAATTAAATAAATTCTAAAAAATAGTAGAAAACAAATCATATTAAAAAATATGTTTTAAAAATGTCAAATATTAATTTTTAATATTTCATATCAATTCATATTTAATTTATTGGAAGTATATTTTTTATATTATGAATATATTTTTTATTATTTATTCATATTATACCTACTTTCTTAAAATAATGGTTTTTTAGAAAAATGTATTTTTATGTATAAAATGATTTTCATAGTTTTTTCTTCTATATGAATTTCATTTAATTAGTATAAAATGTTGAATTTTTTTATATTATAAACGTATTTAATAATTCTTTTACTCCTACCCATACTTTCAAATATATTATCTAGGTTTTAATTTTCTTATTTTATATTTCTATTTACTTAAATATGTCATTGTTTATTATTTAGTTTTGTTTTGAAAGTGGAGAAAGCTATTGAACCCAGAATTTATTTAAGGAAAATATAATGTAAAATATTGGTTCACTACATTTTCCTCCATAAATAATTTGCATCACCACAATTTTTAATTATCACTTATCCATGAAGATTTTCATGGGTATTCATAAGACCAATATAACATGAGGATAAATTTCCAACGTCGTATCAACCTTACTAGTTATTGTGAGACTATGAAACTCATCTATTACATCCTAATAGACATATAAAAATATTTAGTTTATTTTCAACCATATTAGTTTTACACCCATCATGATTAATTTATGAAGAGTGTTCTACTGATCCTTGATATTATAGATGATCATTTATTGATTTTAGATCTGAAATGTGATTTCCCTATTTCAGAAATTAATATAGAGTCTATATCATACTAACTATTCCTTTATGAAAATATCATTAGGTTTATCTAAATGGATATGAAAAAGACACACATTACCATAAATATCAACTTAGGATATAACTATCTTATAACTTGAATTTTTCATTGCTAATAAAATTACTGGGGTTTTGATATTATACTGTTATGAAGATCCCTATATATATTATGGTTGATATACTAGAGACCAAACAAAAACCTAGAGTAGAAGATTTTAATTCCGTTATTATCATGATTTTCATGACCTTCCCCTCCGAACTCGTTCCGTGACTACCCCAAGCCCGCCTTCCATAGGCCAGGGGCTGGTGACTAGCACTAGAAAGTCATATCCCTATAATGGGATGGAATTTCCTTTTAACCTGTAAAAACACACAGACTAGTACACAACGAGATGCAACCACAATGTAATCTCCTATAGTAATGGAGTGCTAAAAGTATAGGGGATATAATACAAGACCAACTTGAAGTAAAAGTACAACCTAAAATTAAAAATACAACTTAAAAGGGAAGAAATATCTAGTATAATCCACTGCAGATCCTACCAAAAGGGTAGGTATAGCTCACGATTAGTAGTCCCTATTTCATGTCATGCCAAATAGTCCACCTATGAGTACTGTCCATTCCTGGCTCCCTCAGCCTAAATCATTGCAGTTCTCATCTGCACAAGACACAACAAGGTTCAGACATAGCCCATGTAGGGGTGATTATAATGATAATCAGTAGGGACCCTGAGACCCCATAGATCTTCTAGAGTTCCACGAAGGTAAAACAAAAAAGCAAGACACCAACTCTACTTAGGTATATTCCCATACATATACTAATGTTATTATGATATACACATCTCATTCTTGAGGGAATAATACCAAAATGGTAACACCATGAAGGTAGAGATAACACACAGGTAACACCACTGAGATATAAGTTCCACACAAGTAACACCATTGAGATAGAAGTACCACATAGGAAACACCACGAAGACAACACCACAAAGGTAAATCTACCACACAGGTAACACCACGAAGATAGAAGTACCACAAAGGAAACCCCAAGAATATAGAAGTACCAGAAAGGTAACACTATGAAGATAGAAGTACCACACAGATACCCACACTAAGGTTGAAGTAACAATAGGTAACACCATGAAGATAGAAGTGACTCAGCTCAAAATCAGGTATAACTCAAGTATAGAAGTAAAGATGATTAGTCGTAAGGCAAAATCACCTTATTCTGTTATGTAGCACTACTTCTAACCCACACAGGATCGATAGGTATCTAACCCCCACCGACCCACACGGGATATTACATACACAGGATCAATAGGTAACTTACCCCCACTAACCCACACATGATTTGACCCACACAGGATTGGTATGCACTGAACCACATAGGATTGCTGAGTGCTGACCCACACAGGATCTGAACCACACAAGATCAGTTTGTGCTGACCCACATAGGATTTATGAGCACTACCCCACACATGATCTGATGAATGCTAACCCACATAGGATTGATGTTCTTTCTTCATGTTACAGCCAACCACAGTATTCCTTTCACTTGATGCGCTTGAGTCCCATATAATCTTCCCCTCGATATATCAGTTGTACCTCAACTTCTACTAATCTCTACAAAGGAGTAACCCAATGTACCTTCATGTCGTAAGGGTTCTAATGGGACAGACGGTGCATCAATCAGACACCCAGTATGTGAGTAATAATCCTTTTAGTTTGGGGGTCTGGTTGGATTCGGGTTTGATCAAACCTGGTTGTACTCCAACTGTCTCCAAAACAAGATTAGAGTATACCAAAAGGACATTCTCGCTCCATGGGTCCCATAACCACAGACGGTTCGTCAAACGGACGTCTGGTTCTCATGATATGGCCCTTTATGTGTTTCTATGTCTGGTTGGGCCCACGTATGGTCCGACCCGGTTAGACCGACCTAGCCCTACCTAGTCTAGGCTGGGAAACGGCGGATTCATCCATCTGGTCTAAGGTCCGGCTCAGCCCGCAGAGGATTGTGTCCAGGCCCGTGGAGGGGCACGGCCCAGCCCGCGGTGGTGCCCGACCCGGCCTGTGGTGGGGAGAGGTCCGACCCGCAGTGGGGCATGGCCCGACCCGCGGTGTGTCGTGGCCTGGCCCGCTGGGAAGGCAGTCTGACCGCATGTGGTGTGGCCCCCCATAGTTCGCCCGAGCTAGCACAAGAGGGTAGCATCCCCCTATGTTCAAAAGACCAATTGGAAGCACCTATTTTCGCTGCCAAGATACCCACGAGACCCGAGTAGGTCCTGCCGCCACGGCATTGGAGCCATGGCTCCATCGGTGGCATTCTGGTCACACCGCCCTCACCTTCCGTGGCCAGCTGGTGTGCTGGTCTCCTCTTCTGTACGTCGCAACTGACCAGCCATGACTAGTTCTTCCGGCGGTGCATGACGGTGCATTGCACCACCTCCGTGGCTGGCCGGTGCTGGCCGCTCCACTGACCGCCAATACCTCCTCTTGCGGCATGTGATGGTGCGCCACCTCTGTCGTAGCTGTTTAGTGCCACCGCACCAGCGGTATTCCACAGAGAACACATGGGTAGAAATATAACAGGGGGTCCGGGCTGGGTTTGTTAGGCCCTCTCCCTCCGAATTATCTTGTAATCATGAGGGAGGATTAATGGGTTCAAGGAATTCACTGGAATTAATCCAAAATCTAACCCCATCTCTTTAACCTATTGGAGAATGTCAGCGCTTGAATGTGGATCGATGATCTTCATTCCCGCCACAGGCTTCCAACAACGCCACTTGCATGTCAACCTTCAGTTCAGGGTTTCAGTGTCACTCGTCATTGCTCTCTAGAACTGGCTTCATCCTCTAAGGTATTGGCATCTCGGTAATCCATAAGCACTTTGTTTCTTAGAGAATCGGTGTCGACACCTCTCCCAAAGCACTATATAAATAATAGATGGGGAGGGGGTCTAACGGTGTTGTTAATTAATGGGGGCTCATTAATTAGGAAGCTTCCCAATTCTCCAATGATACTATTATATCGGAATGGAGGGTCAATCCATTTTATGTCTTGACATATCACAAGTCCCACCTCCACTTTTCCGTTGGAGGATAAGAATAAAAATAAAATAATAAAATTATTTTATTTTATTTCTTTTAAAATGTTACAAAATATAAATTTTTCTCCAGACCTACTTCGGTCAATGTAAATTATTCCTTTAGTGAATCTCGGCACTATGGATTCAATGTTTCCCTCAGATTTTTAATCCGATAACTAGTTCAAAAGTAATAAAACACTGCTCATACATTTACTGAACATACCTTAAACATTTTAGAAATTAATTCTAGTCACACCGGGCCTCAGAATCACACACCGTCAATTTTTGTAGACTTATAATGATTCAATATAATTAAAGAAATTACATGTAAAATATGGCTCTTTACATTCTCCCCACCTTAGGAAATTTTCCCCTGAAAGCCACAATGTAGACTAAGAAATGAAATGGGGGTACTGAAAACGAATCTGAGCCTCCTGCTCCCAAGTGCTCTCCTAGAGGTTCCCTGGCTACTAGCGAATGCGCACCGGAGGTATCAACCACCCACAAATGAGCTTCTTCTATCGATCCTCAATCTCCACTAGAACCTCTATAAACATCACCCCATCATCAAAGTATAGCTCTCCATGGTTGATTATGTGAGATGGGACATGCACGTATCTCTTGAGCTGGGATACGTGGAAGACGTCGTGCACCCTCCATAACTACGGTGGAAGTGCCAAGAGGTATTACACCTTTCCAATCCTCCGACATATCAGAAATGGTCAAATAAACCTCAGTGATAACTTTCCTCCTCGGCCAAATCTTTGTAGTCCTCGTCGAGGAGAGACT
The DNA here is from genome assembly GCA_963277665.1 of Viscum album. Taxonomy (NCBI): domain Eukaryota; kingdom Viridiplantae; phylum Streptophyta; class Magnoliopsida; order Santalales; family Viscaceae; genus Viscum; species Viscum album. Next base: position 1,056,644,120 of record OY728120.1, on the reverse strand, counting down.
CGTAAGAAAATGTGGTCTCCCTCCTAGAACTCTAAAGGTCTCTATCTCCTGTCATCATGGGACTTTTTTCTACTATGTACATTCTTCATCCACTCCTGGATGATCTGCATCATCTCAGTGGTAGCTCATACCAACTCTAGACCCATAAGTGCGGACTCCCCTGGGTCTATCTAGCATAGAGGTGATCTGCAAGGTCGGTCATATAGGTCCTAGAATGGTTCCTTACCGATGGGGTAGTGATAGCTGTTATTGAATGAAAACTCAACCAAAGGAAAGTGATCCTCCATACTATGGCCAAAAACTAAGACTCATGCACGTAGCATGTCCTCCAGTGTTTGTATGGTCCGCTCTATCTGGACATATGTCTGAGGATGAGAGGCGGTGCTCAAATGTTGCTGAGTCCTGAATACCTCCGGCATCCCCTTCCACAACCGAAAACTGATATGTGAATGACTATCAAAGATGATCATCTATGGCACCCCAAGGAGCCACACAATCTTCCGTACGTAGAGGCATCCCAATCCCTCTACGGATCCTGATTATCGAATAGGTAGTAAGTGGGCCGATATTGTGATTCGGTCAACAATCACCCAAATTGAATAATGTATCTGAGACGTACATGGATGAACTATCACAATGTCCATGGTTACACCATCCCAAATTCATTCTGGAACCTCTAGTGTCTATTCTGATCCTATTGGTACCTGATGCTCGGCCTTCACTTGTTGAAAAGTTAGTCATCGAGAAAAAAACTATGCCACTAATTTCATCATCCCTGGCCACTAGTGTTGATGCCAGAGGTCCTGGTACATCTTCTCCACACTAGGATGTATCTACAGATGGAAAGTATGGAACTCCCTCAAAACCTCCTCCGATATTTCCACTAGTACCATGGTATGTCCTCTAAAGAGGATGACGTGCTCCCCACCTTCCTAAAATCAATCAGGTGCCTATCCTGATGATATCTGAGCACATCAAGCCTCACAGTCGATGTCCCCAAGTTGCACCTCTCTGACTCACAGAATGAGTGGGAAGTGACTGTCATGGACTGGTGGTATGCTGCTTCTTCTCTATCCACGATTGATATCTACATCACGTCTAGCTACTATATCGGGTCACTCAGCAACTTCATACCAAACCTCTTGCTGAGTGAATATGTTTCCATGTTCCTCTTCCCAGGAGTATATACTATCACAAAGTCAGAGTCCGGGAGGAACTCTAGCCATCGCCATTGTCTCAGGTTCGGGTCCTTCATTGAGAAGATATACATTTTACTTTTTTTATTAGAGTAGATTGTAAAACATTCTCCCATCAAGTAATTACTCCACAACTTCCTGGAAAAGACCACTATAGCTAACTCGATGTCCTAGGTAGTGTAGTTCTTATCATGTTCCCTCAGGTATTGTGAGATGTAGGAGATCACAGCTTGCTCTTGTATCAGGAAACACCCAAGCCTGGTCCCTGATGCTTCACAATAGACTACATATCCAACGCCCTCTTCTGGTAGCTTCATGATAGGGGCATGCGTCCATCTAGGCCTCTTCTCCTGAAAACTCTATTAGAATATCTCCATCCATACGATGGTTTATTCCTTCTTCTTCAATGCTGAAAAGAGTTCCCCAACTCTATAAAAGTCAGGCACGAAACTCTGGTTCTATCCAACTAACCCCAGGAAACCCCACACCTCGGTCACACTCCTGGGTGGATCCCACGAAAGTACAACCTCTAACTTCTCTAGATCCACTGCATCTCCAGCTTCCAAGATAACATGTCCCAAAAAGTGGAACTCTTGTATCTAGAACTGGCACTTCGAGAGATTACCATAAATTTGGTGCTCTCTAAGTGTATCCAGTACTATCTAAAGATGATAGGTAGGATCCTCCTTTGTCGCAGAGTATATCAAGATGTCATTGATGAAGACCACCACAAAGAAATCAAGGTATGGGTGAAATATCCCATTCATGATTCCCATGAACACTGTAGGGGCATTGGTCTTCCAAATGGAATAACAAAGAACTCATAGTGGTCATACTGACATCTGAAGGCCATCTTCTGAACATCCTCATAACGTACTAAAAGCTGATGATAGCCTAATCTCAGGACTATCTTCAAAAACCAACGATCTCCCTTCAGCTGATCAAAAAGATCCTCAATCCTCGGAAGTGGATACTTGTTCTTCATGGTCACCTTGTTCAGGCATTGGTATTCAACATAGAGCCTCAAAATCCCAACTACCTTTTTGAAAAACAAAATCATGGTTGCCCATGGAGAAACACTGGGCCTTATGAAACCCTTCTTCTACAAGTCCTCCAACTGTACCTGTAAACCACAAAGCACCATGGGAGCCATCAGATATACTGTTTTAGATATCAGTGCCATATCGAGGTACATGTCGATATAGAAGTCTACCTATCTGTGTTGAGGTCGTCATGGAACATCATCAGGAAAGACATCGGCACACTGGTCCACCACTACAGGATTGCTCGGACTCTCAACAAATACTACTCTGTGGGTAATGCCAGCCAACTGATGAGTGATCAGCTGCACCCTCCTATGGGTATGTCTATACCATGACGAAAAGGTTCCCTTCTCACTGGTGAATGAAAACATTCTCCCATCCTCACAGACACACTGCACGTTGGGCCAAATATAATCAATCTTAGCTTGGACTGTACATAACCATTCCATACCCAAGATGATGTCGTAAGGACTCAACGCTACTACTAGAAGATCCAAGCTGAAGCTCAAGCCTCATAAAGAAATCTCACCCTACCGACACCAGTGTGTAATCGCCGAATCCACTCATGTTGGAGTCTCTAGTCATAAGGATCGAGCCAATGGCTGCACCGGAATCACCAACCTCCGAACTAGGGTCATGGAAATAAAAGAGTGATTGACACTAATGTCTGTAAGTACAATAGATAAGGTGGTGTAGACACTGATCGTACCTCCAATCATCTCTGGAGAGCCGTGGTCATAGGCCTCAGCTACCTGGAGTTGAGCTCATCCCAGTCCACCTACTCCCTCTGGTCAGGGTGGACCACCTGGAGGTGGTGGCGGTAGAACCTCGAATTTCCACCCATTGCCTGCTGCATGGCCAGATTTTCTGCCACATCCTCTTGCTACCTATAAAACTCCCCGATTTAATCTCAGTCTCTGCCTCGGTGGTCCCTCAAATGTCTTCTGATCATTCGTATGGCGGTTTCTGGCAGTCATGAGCCACGTGACCCTGCCTGCCACACGTGTAGCACTGCCTGCTCCTCAGTTGTCCTCCTCTATCCCATGAGCCCTGCACCACTGGCCCTATATCCTGAGGTCGTCCATCAAAAGTTCTTTGTAAGAGTTGGTTTCCTAGAACCAATTTTTTTACTTTATTTACATGGATATTTAACGTATTATTACATATTTTTCATTACTCTTCAGGATTATGATGTAATAATGTCCTAGAGTATTTGTTTCATTGATAAGGTCGTGACAGTTCCCTGCTATGATGAGAAACTTGAAATTCTATAACAATATTCCTATATATAGTTCTGCATTTGGATGACTTGCTATGATTTGATACATAACATACAGCCCGTCAGGTGCTATTACTCATAAGCAAATGATACTTCCTCTCATGTAGTTCACACTTAGTATTCTCCAAGATAAGAGATTATGAGAACATACCCGCTAGTAGGAATTCGGCAAGTATTGGTGTCATCAGATATTTCTATCTATGAACATGTGTAATGATCCTTAGACTTTAATATTATCATTAATATGTGTCACAACTTATGCAGTTGGATTTAATGATGAAAAATGTCACGTAGACAGTTGGCGGGAAGTAGGGTGCATTGGGTGCATCACAAATAACATGTTATTAATGGATAAGTCGATGAAGGATTTGTCCCTTCCATTTATGGAAGCTGATATCTCGACCAATGAATGAAATTGAACTGTCACGTGAAACTCCATGTCCATGGGGTAACAACGAGTTTATTTCAGGTAGTCAAAGAACGACGTATCAAGCATAAAAGTTGATGACATAGTCATGTAACCTTCTTGATGGTATATTGTGACAAAGGGGTTATATTATATAGTGGGCGTTTATATTTGGATGTCATTGATAAAACTTTACGTTCGTTCTCTTTGGTGACTTGACCGTTGCTAGATAGTACACTTGGACATTAGGCAAGCCCACCTAATGCCAATGGGAAAGAATCCTAGACAGTCACACACTAAGTATTTTGGGTGCTCTCGGTTAAATTATAGTTGAATTTAATTAATCAAATAAATATTATTTTCAAGACTGTGGAATAATTTCATTCAATTTAAAATGGTCACATAAATTAAATGAAATATATTTATTTATTTTACTGAACATTTAATAAATATTTATTTACTAGTTTGTAATAAAATATTTATTTATGAGAATAAATTATTTATTTTTTTATTCGGGCGTTCAATAAATGGAAGTGGTGTTCGAGCGGACCACGGCCGGTTCAGTAGTAAAATAATTAATTACAAGATAGTAAATAATTATTTAACTATTTGGAAAAAATTAAAATAATGCACCTATTATTCTGTGATGAGAAATTTTATTTATAATTTTGTTTTGTGCTAGTCGGGGCACCATAAATAATGACGCAGTATTATTTTTAAATTCATTGGTTTTCTCAAAATTCATGAATGTATTTAATTTTTTCTATGCAATTAAATATTGAAACAGAAATTCCATGCATTTAAATTGGCAAGTACACCTATTGTGCCATATACCACACCACAGGTTTGGTGAATTGATAATTGTTGATCCAAACAATTTATCTCTCAAATCATATTCTCTCTCCTCTAAAAACGAGATATGTTCTTCAGGGCCAATGAATAGGTGTTCAAGAACGACTGCCACAAGACACTCAATTCGCTATGTAACGTCCCCGACACGGAAGCCACTAAACCGGTGCTCCGAGCTGGGTGGTTACATGACCATAAGCGCGCCTCCCCGTATGCCAATGGTTGCCAACTAGCAGCGGGGGTCTATATAGTCAAGTGGGGATACTATACCCACTTTTTATTAGAGTAAGCCACAACTGAATAAAAAAATAGCAGAAACAAAAATCAACAAACAAGAAACATGTTTAACAAACATTTCCAATAGTAAATATGCCATGTCATACTCCAAGTGAAAAAGTGAACCAAGCCCAAAATAAAGACAATGGTCAAATCCCCAAAATGTTCATGACACCATGTCTGGATCCTCCATCAAGTGCTACCCATGTCCAGTCACTATCTTTCAAGGACCTTTTCCCTTCTCCTGACCTGAAAACATTAAGTCTTCTCAAGTACCAAACAGCGGCCCGAGAGGTGTGTGAGTACAACTCAGTAGGCCACCACCAATGGTGTCAACAAAATATCCAATATGAAAAAGTAGTGCATTAAAAAGGAATTTGAATGATAATTGCCAACTAAATAATTATGGTGACATTAAAAAGTTCAGAACCGAGCCATTTCCATTCAATTACCATTCATTTTTTACCAAATATCATCACCTACCATTTCGTCACATTTCTTGGGTTAAACACATACATTATGTTACATGGGTCTAAGGCCAACAATAACATGAAAGAGGGAAAACACATCAATATCCTATATCAATAGGACTAACCCCTCATAGAAACCATAACCTCACCTCGAAGCCTCACTCCGGATGGATGCAACCGTTAGGAGAATATGCCCTCAGTTCCCTTTCCTAACCCGTGCATTTATGGAGGAGTTTAGAACCTCAGTCTTCACTCGACCCATGGGTGTAGATCCTCATGTCATGCCCCACTCTATGATGCCATGTGCACATGCTTATATATAAGTAACCATCAACTATCCAAACCAATGCCCTTCGACAAACACTATTCACAACAACCCCATGGGAATCCACATCATGCCTTAACCCATTAACACATTACCATTTCAAATCATTTAACAATTCACCCAATTCCCATGTGTTATGTCTATCTAACTAAGCATTCATCATTAAACCCATAATCTATCCCATTATGGTTCTTATTCAGTTACACATTAACCCATTTAACCCGTTCATCATTCCCATGAATCAACAATTCATTCCATTCCAAATAACCCTTTTTTTATTGCTATGTCTAGGTGCATCACCTAATTTCTATTCCAAGTTCATCCAAACATGCGATCATATTTATCAAGGGCTCTAAAATTCATTACAACAAGGTCACATGTTTAATTTCAATCCCTAAATCCCAGAAAAGCTGAAACATCCCATGGATGGCCTCAACTAGGTCAAGTCTATCCCAACACATCCCACGGGAATTGTGAGGGTTCCCATTTACTGATTTAAGCATCATTGTTATAAAACATGCCAAGGTCATTCTAAAAATAACCATAGGAAAGAAAGAACGCATCTAAACATGCACAAATACCCAAATAACTATGGGATATCACTTGTATACCACATACCTCGAAACTGTGGTTGAACGCACTCTCAGTCGAGACCATAGACCTCGATCCAACCAACCTTTGGAGCTTTAACCTAAAACTCACCCAAAAATTAGGTTTCTAGAGCTTCATAACAAGAGGGAGAGAAGATGCAAACCCTAAACCAAAAAAAGAACCAAGGATGAGGTTAGCCTTACTAGGATCTTCGATCCGCAACCAACGGCACCAAAAATGCCTTGGAATTGAAGGAGATCCACCCTTTGGAATATTGGGTCAGACAAGTTCATCGCTAGGGTTGGGAGGGGAGGAAATGAGGAAAATGCCGAGTGGGGTTTAAAATCCCGAAGTGGCGGACTTGAAATTTTTCCCAACTTTATGTGGCCGCACAATTTCTCCACACGGCTTGGAAAACCGTGTGTAAACCGTGCGCATGCCACTACCCGGAAGAGGAGGAGTCGCACGATTTAGCCGCATGGTTTGGCAAACCATGTGCAAACCATACGCATGCTTCTATCCAGAGGAGGAGGGGTCGCACAGTCCAGCCGGGGCAGGCCGCACGATTTACCTGACCGTGCGTAGGCCGTGCGCCCTGGCCTATCTTGCCCAGATTTCCTTTCTTCCATGCCCCGAGCCCCCGGAACACCCCTAAGGCCTCTCATACATTCAGAAAACATTATAAATCACCCAAAACACAACAAAAACATGCCTTTCCAAAAACCAGGGTCTTACAACCTCCCCACCTTATGACGGCTCATCCTCGAGCCGAGTTTCCAAGCCTCATTGATCCACCGAAGAGAAGAGTTCGGGCCACTGAGCTCACATATCTGATTCCGGATCCCCAGTTTCTTCTTGAACTTTCCTATACTGCCATAGTACTCACACTAATGGCATAACCTTGCCTCACAAGACCTTTTCACTACAATCCACCACACGAACCGGTTGGTCCTCAAAGGACGCATCAGCCTCAACCTCCACATCCTCAACATCAACCACATGAGATGGGTCAGGGTGATACTGTTGGAGCTATGACACATGAAACACATCATGCATCCTACCATACCACTGTGGAAGAGCCAACCATTAAGCCACTAGTCTGATCCTCCCCACAATCTCAAAAGGTCCCACATACCTGGGCACCAACTTACCCTGTTTTCGTATCTGACGGTGACCCAACCTTGGAGACACCCGAAGGAACACTTTATCACCCACCCCAAACTCAAGAGGTCTAAGCCGCCAATCTACATACGACTTCTGCCTACTCTGGGCCACAACCATTCGCTTACTGATCAACTTATCTCTCTCTGAAGTCTCATGCACGAGACTTGGTCCCAACAACTCAGATTCACCGGCCTCTAGCAAACACAATGGAGATCGACATGGCCTCCCGTAAAGCTTCTCAAATGGTGCCATCTGAATCGTACCCTGAAAACTATTGTTGTTGGAAAACTCAACTAACAATAGGTGTCTCTCCCCAAAATCACCAAAGTCTAAGACACAAGCTCTTAACATGTCTTCCAACACATGAATCGTACGTTCCGACTGCCCATCCGTCTGTGGCTGAAATGCCGCACTCAAAAACACCTTTGTACCAAGCGCCTTCTGCAACCCTTGCCAGAAATGCGATGTGAAACTCGGATCTCGGTCCAAAACTATGGTCCCAACACACCATGCAACCACACTATCTCCTGAACATACAGCTCACCCAACCGGTCGATTGTAAAGGTCTCCGGAATTGGTAAGAAATGAGACACTTTCGTTAACTAATCCACAACCACCCATGTTGCATCATTCTTCAGTGGCGTCCTCAGAAGACCGACGACAAAATCCATGGTTACATCATCCCACTTCCATTCCGGAATGGGAAATGGATGCAACAAACCACCGGGGCATTGATGCTCGTCCTTCACCTGCTGACAGGCAGGACACCGTGCCACAAATCCCACAACTTCCTTCTCATTCCAGGAAACCAAAACTACCTTCGGATATCAAGGTACATCATGGTCAAACCAGGATGCACTTCCCACTTTGACGCATGGAACTCTCACATAAACTCTTCCCACACACACTTTAGCATGACCACACGTTCACAAACACGAAAAACACCATCCACACCGACATCCCAGCCAGAAGGTAGCTCCCCACCATTAATTTTTTCATTCATGTTCAAACACTCAGGATTTTCAAGATGACCTTCCTAAACTCAACTCAAAAGCATCTAATCCATCGTTAAAGAAGCTAGAGTGACCTGACCACTCTCCTCCTGCACCTCCAGGTTCTTTTCTGCAAACAAAGCCATCACCTTCTACTCGGTGTTGGACTCCTGAATCATATGATTCTGAACCTTCCTTCTCAGAGCATCAGCAACACTGTTTCCCTTTCCTGTCATGTACACCAACTAAAAGTCAAAAGATTGAAGATATTCAACCTATCTTCACTGCCATATATTCTGATCCCCCTTTGGGAAAATTTACTTTAAACTCTTATGGTTAGTAAATACGGTAAACCATTCTCCCAACAGATAGTGCCTTCAGCACTTCAAGGCATACACTATTGCATCCGACTAAAGGTCATGAGTGGGGTAGTTACACTCATGGGGTCTCAAATATCTTAACCCATAAGCCAAAACCTGCTCATCCTGCATCAACACATCCACCAGTCCGATTCTAGACGGATCACAAAACACAATGTACTTCTTACCCGGCTTGGGTAAGACCAAGATAGGTGCGGTCATAAACCGCTTCTTCAACTCTTGAAAGGCATCCTCACAAGCATCTGACCACTCAAACTAGATTCCCTTCTTGGTCAAGCCCAAAACTGGTGCTTCCAAGTGAGAGAAATCCTGAATGAACCTTCAGTAATACCCGGCCAAAACTAGAAAACTCCGAACATCAAAAACACTCTTAGGCTGATCCCAAGATACAAATACTGGCACTTTCTCTGGATCCACTGACACACCTACCTCCGAGAGGATGTGAACCATAAAATGTACCTCACCTATCCAGAATTTACACTTGGATAGCTTGGCGTATAGCCGATTCTCTCTTAGCGTACCCAAGATGATGTCAAGATGTTGGTCATGATCATCGTGAGTTTTCGAGTACAATAAGATATCATCAAAAAAGACAACCATGAACTGATCTAGATAGGTATGAAAGATCTGGTTCATCAAAGTCGTAAACACCATCAGTGCATTGGTCTAGCCGAAAGGCATTACCACCAACTCAAACAGCCCATACCGACTCCGGAATGCAGTCCGCGGTATTTTGGAAGACCTCACCCGCAACTGGTGCTAACCCGACCTCAGATCAATCTTATAAAACACTGATACACCCCTCAAATTATCAAATAGGTCATCAATTCTAGGAATAGGGTATTGATTTTTCACCGTCATCTGATGCAACCATCGATAGTCAACACACAACCTTAAGGACCCATCGTCCTTCATTGAAAAAAGCATGGGAGATCCCCAAGGAGACGTACTAAGATGGATAAACCCCTTACGCTCCAACTCCTCAAGCTAAACATTCAGTTCCTAGAGTTCGGCCGGTGCCATTCGATGTGGAGGAATAGAAACTGGCTCTGCTCCCGGCAGCAACTCGATCGTGAACTCGACATCCCTCTCGGGTGGTAACCTCGTGAAATCCTCAGGAAAAACATCCTTAAAACGATCCACCATAGGAGGGAAAATAGACTTCTCCCCTCTTTCATTATCATCAATCATGAGGCCTACTACTCGATCCTTGTGTCCACTCATCTGTTGACAAAACGGCCCTTCACACCCTGCTCGAACATCCCATTCTCCACGGTGGACATAAGTTTCACCCTCAAGCGACCTGAATGATACTATGTGACGATAAAAATCTATGTGCGCTCGATACAACACCAACCAATCCATTCCCAAGATTAGGTAAAACCCTGACATCTCGAGAATGAAAAAATCCCATAGAAAACGATACCCACCGACTTCCAAGGCACACCCCTTGCATTGCATGATATCCTGAACCCACACCCCCAACGGAGTGTCTATTGACATCACCCCACACACCCACTCCACAGGTAAACCCATCGCTACAACAAGTTGAGAAGAGACAAAAGAGTGTGTTGAAGTTTTGTCAAACAACACACTAGAAAAAGTAGACTCTATAAGGATCGTACCTCGAAAAGTCGATGGTCCAACCTTGCCATCACCAGGAACAAACTGAACTGCCTGAAGCTGACCTACCCCTATACCCTGGGCTCCAACCTAAGTACTATGTGCTACACTTCCATGCTGGTGTGAGAGATCCTGCCAGGGAGTTCCACATCCACCGCCCATACCAGTACGGCCCGTGGAGCACTTATTGCCTGCCTGATTCAGGGAAACCGATCCCCATCTCATATCTGGTACCTACCTTCCACTATCTTGCTCACCCTCCTGTCGGGGGTTCCTACAGAACCTTGGAACATGCCCCATCTTGCCGCACGAATGACACTCAATTGGGGGTCGAGGACACTGACCACGCATAAGCCTCGACCTACCGCACTAATAGCAGAACACCTTATTTCCACTCTGAGAGGCTGACCCTCTCTTCCATCCAATTTGCAGTCTTCCACCATGATGTGACTCTCATGCCGTCACTTTCAACCTTTGGTAGCTGCACCACTCATCTGTCATGTTGGAACCAGAAGCCCACTACCTAGAGCTCCCTTCAGGTTTCCTTCTAAGATCAGTGCCTGATATACTACCTCTGTGAACCTCTTCATGCAGAAGATTTTTACTTGAGACCTGAACTCATGTCTCAGCCCATCTTGGAAATGCCTTGCTACTGCTGCCACATCCTCTACCAACACTGGGACAAAGCGTCTCAAATCATTGAAGCGACTAGCATAGTCCATCACCGATAGTGATCCCTGAGTCAGGCTTATAAACTCTGAATCCCACTCCTGCCTCAAAGTCTCTGGGTAGAAATGATCCAGAAACTTTTCCTGACAAAACTTCCATGAAATTCCCTCAGCCTTCTCGATTTGAGCCTGAATGTCCCACCAATGCCTATCATGGGCTTGCAACATATAAGCGGCCAGCTTCACTCGCTTCTCAAGAGGGGTCTCCAGATGGTCCTGTATCATCTGGACAGACTCTAACTATAACTCCACTGCTTCTTTCCCACCCTCTCCGGTGAAGGTGGGAGGGTGCTGCATTTGGAACTCCTTGGTCACCTCAAACATACTCAGTGCAACCCACCCTGGGTCCCGATCATTCATCTTCATGAGGTGAACCATGTTCTGCTGGAACCGGTATTTTCCACCCTCATTGACTGCCACATTTTCTTGCTCCTCTAATAAAGGAGTGTTCTCAAAAACATCCTCTCATTTCCCAACTGGTAACTGACGTCATGGTGGCATTTCTCTACAATGCCAAGCACGAGATTTTAGAACTCATACCATAAACATTCATGACTCAATCAAAAGATCTTTACTAGCTACAAAACCCCATTTTTCATACACTAATCCAACAACACTTTCCAATTTGTTTCAAACCCTATTATTTCATTAAACATCATTTACCCGCTTGTTTCATTTCATTCATCTCATTATTTCTTGGTTTCATGAAATGCATGATGCACCCTACTTTCCTGCCTCACACACCCACCCCGTGCGTGTGCCTAACACAATGCATGTCACCTATCTCCCTAGGTGCTTAAAAATGATGCATGAATGAAAATATTCATTTCATTAAGGCCACGAACAAAATATCATAAAACTGTCACATCAAACCACATGTGCATCACCCAATGGTGAAATGTCATCAAATGTAACAACACACAACCAAGCACATCAATTCCCACCCAGGCAGACTTGGGTTTTCCCTCATACATGGGTTAGCTACTCCAAAGAACGATCTCATTACCAATGTCCGACATGTCTAATCCCATGGATACCAATCAAAAATAACAAGACCTCATAGAAGGAGAAGAAAGAAATCCTTTGGTACCATTTTGTAACGTCCCCGACATGGAAGCCACTAAACCGGTGCTCCGAGCTGGGTGCTTACATGACCTTAAGCGTGCCTCCCCATACGCCAAAGGTTGCCGACTAGCAGCGGGGGTTTATGTAGTCATGTGGGGAGACTATACCACCTTTTTATCAGAGTAATCCACAACAGAATAAACCAAATAGAGGAAACAACAACCAACAAACAAGGAACATGTTTAACAAACATTTCCAATTGTAAATATGCCATGTCATACTTCAAGTGAAAAAGTGAAAAAAGCCCAAAATAAAGACCACAGCCAAATCCCCAAAATGGTCTCCACTAAAACTCCGAATCCTCCACCAAGTGCTACCCATGTCCACTCACTATCTAGAAAGGATCTTTTCCCTTCTCCTAACCAGTAGACATGAAGTCTGCTAGGGTACCCAACGGCGGCCCGAGCAGGGTGTGAGTACAACTAAGTAGGACACCACCAACGGTGTCTACAAAATATCCAGTATGAACAGGTAGTGCATGCAAAAGAAATATGAATGATATTTTCCAAGTAATTAATTAAGGTGACATTAACATGTTCATAACCAAGCCATTTCCATTCCATTACCATTAATTTATTACCAATTATCATCACCTACCATTTCGTCACATTTCCATGGGTTAAACACAAACATTTTGTTACATGGGTCTAAGGCCTACAATCACATGAAAAGGGTGAACAGATCGTTATCCTATCTCACTATGACTAACCCCTCATAGAAACCATAACCCCACCTCGAAACCTTAGTCCGGGTGAATGCAATACTTAGGAGAATAGACCCTCAGTCCCCTTTCCTAACCCGATCATTTAGGGTGGAGTTTAGAACCTCAGTCTTCACTCGACCCGTGGGCGTAGATCCCCATGTCATACGCCACTCTATGAAGCCATGTGAACATGCTTATATATAAGTAACCATCAACTATTCAAACCATTTCCCTTAGGAAAACATTATTCACAACAAACCCATGGGAATCCACATCCCGCATTAACCCATTAACACAGTACCGTTTCACATCATTTAACCATTCACCCAATTCCCATGTGTTATGTCTACCTCACTGAGTATTCATCATTAAACCCATAATATACCCCATTATGTTTTTTATTCAGTTACACATTAACCCATTTAACCCGTTCATCATTCCCATGAATCAACCATTCATTCCATTCCAATTAACCCTTTTTGGTTATTGCTAAGTCTAGGTGCATTACCTAACTTCTATTCCAAGTTTATCCAAACATGTCAACAAAATTATCAAGGGCTCCAAAATTCATTACAACAAGGTCACTTGTTTAATATCAATCCCTAAATTCGGGGAAAGCCAGCACATCCCATGGATGGCCCCAACTAGGTCAGGTCTATCCCAATATATCCCATGGGAATCATGAGGGTTCCCAATTAATGATTTAAGCATCAGTATTATCAAAAATTAAATTTTTATTCAAAACATAACCATAGGAAAGCAATAACACATATATACATGCACAAATACCCATATAACTATGGGATATCACTTGTAGACCACCTACCTAGAAGTTGTGGTTGAACGCACTCTCAATCAAGTCCTTAGACCTCGATCCAACCTAACTTTGGAGCTTTAACCTAAAACTCTCCCAAAAATTAGGGTTTTAGAGATTCGGAACGGGAGGGAGATAAGATGCTAACCCAAAACCAAAAAAAGAACCAAGGATTATATTAGCGTTACCCGGAGCTTCGATCCGTAACCAATGACACCAAAAATGCATTGGAATCGAAGGAGATCCACCCTTTGGAACCTTGGGTCATCCATGTTTGTCACTAGGGCTGGGAGTGGAGGATAGGATGAAAATCCTGAGTGGGTTTAAAATCCCATAGTGGAAAACTTGTAATTTTTCCCAACTTTAAGATTTCACAGGGTTTGTCCGCAATGTTTGGAAAACCGTGTGCAAACCATGTGCATGCCACTGCCCGAAAGAGGAGGATTCACATGATTTATCCCCACAGTTTGGAAAACAGTTTGCAAACTGTACACATGCTTCTATACGGAGGAGGAGGGGTCACACGGTCCAGCCTCGGCAGGCTGCACAGTTTACCTGACCGTGCGCAGGCTGTGCGCCCTGGCATGTCTTGCCCATATTTCCTTTTTTCCTTTCCCTGATCCCCCGGAACACCCCTAAGGCCTCTCATACTTTAAGGAAACATTTTAAATCCCCAAAAACAAAGGGTTCAATCCAAAACACAACAAAAAACATTCCTTTCCAAAAACTGGGGTCTTACAGCCGCGCTAGCACCTAGGGAACGAACAGTGTCGATCGGAGGCCATCGGAGCATGTGTGGATCACCACATGAGGGATTTTAGTTTCGATCCTTACAAGAAAAATGAGATAATCTGGAAGGTTCATTCCGGATGATCAACATCATCAATGAAGAAAAATTCCAAAGATCTAGGTATAATTATTCTTTATGAAATTAATTCAATTAATTATAAACATGATGTGAAAGATCCTCTCTAATTGTTTCAGGCCTCTTTCTTCTTTATCTTATCATAGATTATATTCCATGGAGACAAAATTTCATCATCATATTGATCCCAGAATAATCATTGATCATGGTAAAAAACAAAATTGGGTGTCATCCCAACCACACTTCCCTTGCGCCTTGAACCGTCAAGTTGTATCAGAGTTGTTACATCATAGTTTATAATTATTTAAATACTTGGTTGATGAATTATGAATTTAATAATTTATTTATTTCAATTCAAGTTAATCATTCTGTAAATCTTAATATTGAGATCTATTTCTCCTCTTTCATTTCTCATTCACCTTACAGAAATGATCTTTTCATTAATGTTTGATTAAAATAAAATTGAGGATATCATCTGGAGGTGTCAAAGCTTATTGGATGTACAACAACGGAACCCATGGCATGTATTCGGAAGTACACTCCGTGTAGTCAATATTCAATGCATCGGACCAGTCCACCAATCCAAGCAATGTGTTGGAGTCTTTCTAAGTCTTAAATGACTCTGTCTGTTGACTAGGAATAGGTGGCACATGGTTTCTGGATTACACTCCATGTGACCCATTGGACACGGCATATAGTCCCTTTAGTATTGGGTTGGACCATGTACCATATATAGGGCTTCCCTTGATGGAGACCGTGTAATGATGAACTACACGGTGTGTGCCCACTAGACACGCCGTGCACTCCAAAGATTTCCAATGTATACTCACATGTTGTTTCCCAAGGCGTGTACTTCAGATAGATGGTGAAAAATAGTACACGCCATGTAGTTGGAACTACATATCGTGTACTCATTCAAATTAAACATATTTATTAAAATTTATTATTATATTATATAAACCATTGAGACGTGTACAATCGTGTGGGCATAAAGCTGAGTCATAACACTTGATAGGTGTTTTATATATATTTGTTTAATTTAACATATGTGAAATGTTCATTTCTACTCATTGGGATGATATGAATAGGTATTCACCAGGTTTCCTCCAACGTACAAGTTATGTACAAGGATAATTTTAAATGAATTTATTTGTTTAAAATTACTATGGATGAGAATCTCAAGGAATTTTAGAAAATGGTTTAAGACAAAAGTATTGATTAATTATTGATGATAATTAATTGATTGGAGCGTTATTTATCACAAACAAGAACGATTAATGAATTTATTGCTAGTTTTATTTATTCATAAATTTCTTTCCATGTATGGATGATCATGAGTTAGACCAAGACCTTTGTATGTGGATGATTTCTTTTAATTTATTTATTTGAATTAAATTTGTTGGCCTACAAGCCTTCTCCTCATTAATATGTATGGCTTGTGTCCCCAATGTTTCTTTTATGTAAAACCCCCCTTTTACCCCTAACCTACATATGAGTTAAAAAGGGAATATGTAATGTATAGAACACCCAAGCTAGTGGAGGTGGTTCAAGCTACATGTAAGACAAAACCAGTCCCAGGAGATATAGTGGTGGACAGGTAGAAGATATAAACACGAACCCAGAAGGATCAAGGTGTTTCTCCACTAGGTCAGGGTTATTTTATCAACCTCTAGATAAACTAACCTTTAAAAAATCTCGTGATCATTCCATTTACTTAATTTTATTTCTGTCAATTGAGTGGTTTATGATTATGGATGTGTTGTCATCACACCAAAATTAATGAATTAAACCAGCATGCAAGATGGGACTAAAATAAACCATACTTATGCATAAATACTATCAATACATCGTTAATAACTTAAGTATGTTCTAGTTAATATCAATAATAGTGTGATAATTATAATAATAAATTAACACATTAGGGAAAAAATCCCTCAAATAAAATGTTAAGTCAGTACAAGACTTCCATTACATGATTAAGGGAAGTACTCAATAAAACTATGTGTTTAACCAACCCTTGTTGGGACAGTTACTTTTATATAGGAATCTATTGAGAAAGGTTTTAGGTATAATTAACCATATTACATCACGAAGTGTATCCCTTGGTAGACATGGTGTAATATTGGAGGAAAGATATGAGGAAATCTAAATTCATGATTTCAATATTGGGGAGTCCACTCAAAATATCAAGGAGCTGCAAGCCCGTTGTTTCCAAAGACCAACCTAAATAAATACCTTCTAATAGTTTTTCCAACCATTGTTGGGTTATGCGAAGGGGATTATGGATCCTTGCCACTAGAATTTCATAGCAACTGGACATTTTTAGTTCAATTATGAGGGATATTGTATCTTGATAAAATAGTGGGAGACTTAATAAAATTTATTATTTCTTATAAACTGTAATCAAGAAAGTACTAATGATCATCTCTTTTATTAGTAGAATAAAAATGACAAACTCATCAACCCCACTATCCCTATGTTCAATTCCAGATAAAGTCAATATCCTCACCTACAATAACTTGCAGGAATGGATTAGATGCCTTCAGGTTATCCTACACCATGAACGGAAGTATTATGTATTGGGGTTAGCATTACCTATTCTGCCTGAAAAAGAGGCGAGTGATGATCATTTCATTGTCTACAAGAAACATATGAATGACACCGTCAACGTTAAATATTTGAGGTTATCATCAATGTCTAGTGAGATCATGAAGTCTCATGAAAACAAGAATTCATAGATAATTCTCGAGCACCTCTGTGGTCATTACCAAGAGAGAGAAATATAGGAAAGGTTTGAGATATCTAAGGCACTCTTTCATAGAAAGCTTGGAGAAGCTACCCCATCTGGGCCTCATGCAGTCAAGCTCATTGGCTAAATTTAGCGCCTGGAGGTTCTAGTGTTTATACTCCCCAATGAACTGGGCACCGATCTCATTATCGCATCACTCCCTCAGAGCTTCTCTGACTTTATTGTCAATTTCAATATAAACCACTTGGAGAAGTCTATATCTGATCGTCTTATCCTCATTCACTGAGTGGACAATGATATGAAGCTCGAAAAGCTTGAGGTCCTTATGTTGAATAAGAGGAAAGGGAAGTCGAAGAGCTTTAAGACTAAAGCTTCTTCACGACCTTCGCAGAAAAGGAAGATAAAAGGGGGGAAAGGGAATAGGAGTCTGTTTGTTTCGCATGTGGCAAGAAGGGCCACTGAAAGAAGAACTGCACCAATCCTAAGAAGAAAGGGGAAGCTTCATGTGTATTTGTTATTGAATGAAATATATTTGTATATAAAAATTGTGTATTAGATACAGGTTGTGGTTCTCACATATGTATCCAAATATAGGAACCAATTATATTTAGGAATATTGATTGAGGATAGGTACATCTATGAGCAACCAAAGAAGGAAGACTTGTTGTCATAACTGTTGGGGACTACCTATTCACATTTCCAACTATGATGATATTGGTGTTAAAGGGTTGTTTTTATGTTCCTTCTGTAACAAAAAACATAATTTCTATATACAGACTAGATATGGATGTATTTGTTTTCATGTTCTGAACTGAATGTTGCTTCTTTTATAAAGATAAAATTTGTTTTGGTAAAGAAAATGTATACCATGGTCTTTTTGTGTTGGATTACACAAACCATGGAATCGTAATTGATGACAAAGATACTTCCCATGAATCATACCACAGCTAACTTTGGAACCACCGACTAGGTCATGTAAATGATAATTTCATGAAAAAGTTACATCTAGATGGATATTTATATTCTTTTTAACTAAAAACACTTGGCGTATATCATGCATGTTTACAAGGCAAAATGACCAAAGCACCATTTTGGTGGGAAAGATGAAAAGGCTAAAGAAATTATTGAATTTTTTCATACCGATGACTGTAGAACATTTATGATTGATGATAGAGGAGGGTACTCATTCTTCATAAATTTTACTTATGATTTTAGTGGATGTGGACATATCCACTTAATGAGGTATAAGTCATATTCTTTTGATAATTTCAAAGAACACAAGAATGAAGTTGAGAACCAGCATATAAAGAATATTATGAAACTCCACTTAGATCAAAGTAGAGAATAAAATAATCAAGACTTCATTGATTATGTATGGTTGTTTGGGATCCTATCCTAACTCAATCCTCCAAAAATGCCTCAGTGGAATAGTGTGAGTGAAAGGAGGAACCGTACCCTGTTGTACATGGTGAGATCAATGATGAGTCATGTGAGTCTTCCATTATCCGTTTGGGGATATGAGTTACAAACTACGGCACACATACTAAACCAAGTACCAACTAAATCGATAAATGGTATTCCATATGAATTCTGGAGTGGAAGAAAAGCAATGTAATCGAATTTACATGTGTGGGGTAGCGAAGAGTTTGTTAAGACCTCTTCAGGTAATAAAATCTCACCCCGAGGCACCAAGTGTACCTTTAGAGGATACCACAAGGAAATATGGTGATATTACCTATACATCCCCTTAGAAAAAATGGTTATAGTGTCAAGATATTCCATATTCATTGAAAGAGATAAAATCACCAAAAGAGATAGTGGGAGGGAGATAGAATTTGATTAAATTGAGGTTCAAGGTACACAAGAGTTGGTACAGGAACATTTTATATGTAGAACCATGGAAAAAGAATATATTCTTGGGACACAACTTCTGTATAGGATTATAGGAGAGGTTAGATAATTAGAATGGTGCAGTTTTCTAGTTACCAAGGATGGTGACTCGTTATCAGTTGATAATAATGATCCTCTAACCTACAAGGAAGAAATTAGTGGCAAAAATGTTTCCAAGTGGAAAGAAGCCATGAATTCTAGAAATGGATTCCATGTACCAAAAGCATGTCTAGATTTTGGTAGATCCTCCAGTTGATGTAAATCATTTTGGTTTCAAATGGGTATTCATGATGAAAATGGACAATGAAGGACAAGTCTGTACCGATAAGGCATGATTGGTTGCAAAAGGTTTTAAACAACGTCAAGGAATTGACTACTATGAAACCTTCTCACCAGTTTCAATACAAAAATACATCAGAATTATAAATTCCCTTATGGCATACCATGATTATGAGACTTGCAAAATGAATGTCAAAATAGCATTCCTTAGTAGGAACCTTCATAAAGATGTCTACATGACACACCCGAAAGGGTTTGTGACTCCAAATGATGCCAATAAGGTATGCACATTACAAAAATCCATTTATGTATTAAAGAAAGCATCCATAACCTATAACAGTCATTTTCATGATGCCAGAAAATAATTTGGTTTTATCAAGAATGAATGTGACCCTTGTGTCTACAAATGTTTTAGCGGGAGTGCAGTTGTTTTCCTAATAGTATATGTTGATGACATATTACTTATTAAAAACAAGATACCAGTCTTATATTTTGTTAGGACTTAGTTTAATCAATGCTTCTCTATTAAATACTTGGGTGAGGCATCATATATTCTTGGGATCAAGATACCTCATGATAGAACCAAGATACTGATAGGACTAAGTCAAACTACATAAATTGATAGGATACTACATAGATTCAGTATGGAACAATCCTAGAGGTGATTGTTTCCAGAATCACATGGCATTCATCTTTCCAAGAAAATGTTCCCTCAGAAACATGAAGAAAGAAAGATTATGTAAAGGACTCGATACACCTCAGCGATCGGGTCAGTCATGTATGCCATGCTATGTACTAGGCTATATGTCACCTACACATTGAGTGCAGTAGGAGGATATCAAGATGACCTAGGTGACAACAATTGGTTGGCAGTCAAGACTATACTTATGTATCTGAGGCGTACTAAGGATAATTTCCTAGTTTATAGAGGATATGAGAAACTAGTCATCATAGGATATGCAGATGAATTTTCTAGACTGATCAATATGACATGAAGTCACAAACGAGATACATCTTCACATTGAATAGAGGTGCAATGCGCCAAAAGATCTCATAGAAGAGTGTGGTCATTGATTTTACAGAAGAGTTCAAGTATATTAAAACTTCTATGGTAGCTAAAGAAGCAGTTTGGATGCGTAGCTTCATCCAGAAGCAAGATATGATACCTAGAAGTAAAGATCCCATCACACTATATAGTTATAATACTGAAGCTGTGGATCTCTCAAAAGATCCAAGCTCACATTAGTAGACAAAGAACATAATTTGGAAGTATCATCTCTTTAGGGACTTTTATTAGAGATGTGAGTTATAGTGGTAAGTATTTACACACAAGAGGTGGACCACATGACTAAAGCCTTAACTCGGATGAAACATAATCATCAAGTGAGGTCTATTAGACTAAAAGTCGTAGGTAATTGGATCTAGTCCAAGTGGGATCATTTAAGAGATGTTGTCCTAGAAAAAACTGGTTTTACTTTGATTACATGGAAATTTAATTTATTATTACATATTGTTCATTGTTCTACATGATTATGATGTAATAATTCCCTAGAGTAATTTTTAATTGATATGATAATGGATGTTCCCCGCTACGATGAGAACCACAGCATGCTATAACCATATTCTTAAATATAGTTCTGTGGTTGGATGACTTTCTATGATGGGACACATATTATAAAAATTGTCAGGTGTGAGTAATTGTAGGCAGGTGAGACTTCCTCTCATGAAGTTCTCACATGATAATCTCCAAGATAGGAGATTATGAGAATAGAATCGCTAGTTGGAATTACGCATGTTTTGGTGTCATCCGATATTTCTATCTGCGATTGTGTGTAATGATTATTAGCCTTTATTATTATCATTAATACATGTCATTACTTACGCACTTTGATTTACTGACGAAAACCATCATGCAAAGTGTTGGCGAGAAGTAGTGTATGTTGGGTGCATCATGAGTGGCATGTTATTAATGGATATGTCAAGGAGGGATTTGTACCTTCCATTTATAGAAGTTCATATCTCTGCCCTTTTATTGAAGTAGAACAGTCACACGAAATTACATGACTATGGTGTAATGATGAGTTTATTTCAGGTAGTCAATGAACGACGTATCACGCATAATAGTTGATGACACAATCATGAATCCTTCTTGATGAGATATTGTAGCAATGTGATTATATTACACAGTGAGACTTCGTATGTGAATTTCGTTTTTTCAACATTATGTTCTTTCTCAAGGCTGCCTTTACAAGTTACTAAACAGTACAATTGGACTTTTTAGAGAAGCCCGCCTAATGCCAATGAAAAAGAATCCTAAAGGGTCACACACTAAGTGTTTTTGGTGGTCTCTGTTAAATTATTTTTGAGTTTAACTAATGAAATAAATATTATTATCAAGACTATTGTATAATATTTTTCAACAGAAAATGATTGCATAAGTTAAATATAATATATATATTTATTTTACTGAACATTTAATAAATATTTATTTACTATTTTTTAAATAAAAAAATTTATTTAAGAGAATAAATTATTTATTTATTTATTCAGGTGCTCAATAAATGGAAGTGGATTTCGAGTGGACCAGGGTCGGTCTGGAAGTAAAATAATTATTTGCAAGGTGCTAAATAATTATTTAACTAGTTGGC
The DNA here is from genome assembly GCA_963277665.1 of Viscum album. Lineage (NCBI taxonomy): Eukaryota > Viridiplantae > Streptophyta > Magnoliopsida > Santalales > Viscaceae > Viscum > Viscum album. Next base: position 1,056,621,725 of record OY728120.1, on the reverse strand, counting down.
AAAAATTAAAAAAACATTGCTATAATTTTTTGATGATGAATTTTATTTATAATTCTATTTTGCGCTAGTTGGGGCACCACAAATAATGACATGGTATTATTTTTAAATTACTGGGTTCTCTCTAAGTTCATTAATGTATTTAATTATTTCTATGAAATTAAATATTGAAACTAAAATTCCGTGTATATAAATAAGAAAGTACGCCTATTGAGCCATAGACCGCACCACTTGCCTGGTGAAATGAGAAATGTTTTCCCAAACAATTTATCTCTTGAATCATCTTCTCCCCCTCTCATGAATGAGAGTCATTCTTTACGGATGAAGAACAGTTGATCATGAACTACCAACACAAGACACATGATTCACCATGCCAGCACCCGAAGAATGAACGGTGTCAATCAGAGGCCATCAGAGCACCTGTGGATCACCACTAGAGGGATTCTAATTTGGATCCTTACAAGCACCATGAGATAAATCCGAAGGGTCATTCCAGATGATAAACACCATCAATGATGAAAAATACCAAACATCCAGGTATTATTTTTCGTTATAAAATTAATTAAATTAATTATAAATATGATGTGCAAGATCCTCTCTGAATGTTTCCGGCCACTTTCTTATTATCTAAATCATTGATTATACTATGGGAAGACTATAATTCATCATTGTATTGATCCCGAAATAATCATGTATCATGATAAAAATCAAAATTTAGTGCCATCCCAACTATGATTCCGATATGCCTCGAACCTTCAGCCTGGCCCGCTTAGGCCCCTGCGTCATCTTCCCACGTCCTACTACATATGACTCCACTACCTAACATTTGGTGGTGGCTCTCACTTTCAGTGTCTGCTCAGCTAGGAATCCTTCCACCAAAAGCACACGCTGAAGCACCCCATGCTGCATCGAGATGTTGAGTGATATCATCGATGCTCTGATCTCTCGTCGGAGACCTTGCTCAAAGGTCTGGGCCCTAAAGAAAGAGTCTCTCATAATATTGGTGGAGTAGCGGGAGAGATTAGTAAACCTCACTATGTAATGGGCCACAGTCATGCATCCTTTCTTTATTTGTAGTAGCTCATGTATACGTACTATGTATAAAGTCTCTGGGATGCAATTTGAAAAGAAAAGGCTCTCGAAGTCCACCCAGATGACGGTAACATAATCGTGTATCTAAAGCATCAAGCTCCACCATGTCCCTTATACTGCCTGAAAAAGAATGGCTTCTAGGATCACCATCAGGTCAGCAAGGGTCCCAACTAGGAGGAAAACACACAATATATGCTCCAGCCAGTCCTCATCCACTTGTGGGTCCGTCTCACCTCAGAAACTCGGAGGCCTCTACCGCTGGAACTCATGCAATGGGATCAGTCGGCGTGCACCCTCTACTAGTGGGGATTGTGACAATGACTTCCCAATGGGTAGTGGTACTTCTAGTACACCACCCGAAGGTGCTAATTCTATAAGAGGTCCATGGACCAAGGCATCATCACTCTGTGTGCTGTCATCGCTTACTATCTCGAGAATCCAGGATGGCTATCTACACAGCAGCATCTTGAAAGAAAATAGGTGTTCCACGATCAATAAGTTATAACAAGTGAGCTGACATAAATAGATCACAAGAAAGACCATTCAAAAACACATGCAATCAGTGTTTCCGTGTGCTGAGTCGGAAATCAGAATTCAGGGTCCTGGTGTATAGATACGTCGGCCTCCACAACTATACTGGATTCCCCAAACTGAAAACCACACTCATAACACTTTACAGTATTTCCACATAGAAAAGATCAAAGCCATATTTCTTTGGTAGAACCGGCTTCCCTTATACCACTTTGTCATGACCCACCCCTCAAGGCTCATGCCGTGACTACCCCAAGCCCGCCTTTCGTAGGCCATGGGCTAGCGACTGGCATCGGAAAGGTATATCCTTATAACGGGAAGGCATTGTCTTTAAACTGGTACATACACATAGACTAGTATGCAAAGAGATGCAACCCCAAAGTAGTCTACTAAGTAAAAGTGTTATAAAAGTAAAAGAGCCAGAATACAAGCCCTACTAGAAGTACAAGTACAACAAAAAAGTAAAAATACAAAAAAAAGTGGAAAATAGCTTTTAGATCATCCACTAAGGATACTACCTGATGGGTAGGTACAACTCACAATCAGTAGACCCTACATCACGTCACTCCAAATAGTCCACCTCCAAGTACCATGTAGTCTTATCTCCCTCAACCTTGATCATTGTTGTCTATCTTCTGCACAAGACACAACAATCTGTGGGCATAGCCCATGCAGGTATGAGTATAACGATACTTAGTGGGGACCCCAAGACCCATAGGTCTCCTAGAGTTCCACAAAAGAAAAAACACAAAGCAAGACATAAACTCTACATAGATATATTCCCATAAATATACCTAAGTAATAAAGATATTCTTAGTCATTCATGTGGGAAGAATACCACAATGGTAACAACACGAAGGTATAGATAACACACAGGTAACACCACTGAGATAGAAGTACCACACTGGTAACACCACTGAGATAGAAGTACCACACAGGTAACACCATGAAGACTACACCCCAAAGGTAGAAGTACCGCACAAGAAACACCAAGATTATAGAATTACCACAAAGGTAACACCATGAATATAGAAGTAACACACATGTAAAACCACGAAAATAGAAGTACCACACTGGTCACACCACTAAGATAGAAGTACCACACATGTAACACCATAAAGATAGAAATGAATAAGCTCACAATCAGGTATAACTTAAGTATAGAAGTACAAATGATTAATCGTAAGGCTAGATCATATTATTTTATTAGGTTTAACTTCGAATGACCCACAAAGGATTGATAGGTAACTAACCCCCATTGACCCACACAAGATCTGACCCACACGAGATCGGTATGCGCTGACCCACACAAGATCACTGAGCATTGACCCACATAGGATCTAACCCACATAGGATCGGTATGCACTGACCCACATAGGATCATTGAGTGAAAACCTACATAGGATCTGATAGATACTGACCCACAAAGGTGTAACCTAGAGGACCATCATGTTGTAAGGGTTCCAACGTGATAGACGGTGCGTCAATCGGATGCTCAGACTGTGAGTTATAAGCATTTTAGTTCTGGAAGCGTCATTGGATTCAGGTTTCATACAACCCAGACATACTCTGACTATCTCCAAAACTCGAGTGTAGTATACCAAAGGGACCTTCCCGTTCCAAGGGTCCCAGGTCTGTAGAAGGTTCGTCAAATGATATTAATGTGGGAGAAGGGTAGTATCATATCAATATTTCCTCATTTACTCAATAAATTATTGATTATAAATACATGTAATTATAATAATGTGAATTTAAAAAGGTATTATCACAAAAGAACTTCTTCAATCAAAAAAGTCAAGGAGAAGAACCCTTAACTTACTATGTGTCTTCTTAAATACTTTCAATAACCATTATAACCTTATGAACTCCTTGGTATGTATTTATATAGGCATTGGGAAGGTAAATTAATGATAAATTATTTTTTATGATATGGATGAGTGGATGGTTAGTATTGATCTCTATTTGTCGGTGAAAAAGAGGGGATTCTTCTTGAAAACAAAAGTTATGTGAGCGGTTAGAATTGTATCACCTGGATGTTAGGTTGGTTTAGGGAGTTAGGTTAGTTAGAAGAATAAATGGTTTTTGGGACATGTTTAATTTACTTTTATAAATAACAAGGATTCCTAGAAGGTGTAAGTTACCATATAATTATAAAAAAATTGAGATACATCATTTTCCCATTTTTAAACTTATTAATATTCATTAAAAATTAACCATTGTAATTATATTATTTATAAAAATATAATATGTCCTTTAATACCAAATTTATACTCGATTAATCTATATATGGGTTTCATTTAACCTATTTAGATTTCTAAATAGGATAAAAATAACTTTTAAATCAAATTATTTCTTATGTAGAAGCCTCATTTCTGTTGATGGATGATGTTTTAATTATTATGTGTTCATTATTTTATTTAACATTGTTTAACAATTAGAAGTGTATTAGTTACTTTTTATATATTCATAAAAATCATAACAGATTATTAATTTAAAATAAATCCATTTAATTTATAAAAATACACAATATTTAAAAATGTATCATTCTATAAAAAATGGTTTTACTATGATAGCTAGTATTTATCAAATGTAAGTAAATATTTTTTCCTAAAAATAGTGCGATCCTAATATGATAATTTACACCTTATTATTTTATATTTTAAATTCATTTTTTCTAGATAAATGTAAAAAAATTAAATTTTAATTTTAATATTAGTAAAGTATAATTCATTTAAATAATTTTTAAGGAAAATATTAATTGGGTTTTTAAATATAAAATATGGATTTATAAGCTATATTGAATTTCTTAAAATTTTAAATTTCAATTATAAATTACATATTTTTTCATTCAAAAGGTTTCATAAATTTCTATTTCATACTTATATACTAATAGTGCAATAAATACTTTATATTAGTAAAAATGGTAAATTGCATTATTTACCAAAAAAAAATTTCATAAAAATTACAAAAAAAATCATCTTAAGATTATATTATTATTCTAAATCCAAAAATGATGTTTAATGTTTCAAAAAGAATATAATTTGATAATACAATATTTAAATAACAACAAAAAATATAGAGTAAAATTATTGATATCAAAAAATAGATTTTTTAAAAGATTAATATTATTTATTCTTATTTTTTATCAATTTATAATTAATTTATTGGTCATATATTATTTATATTATAAATATATTTCATTAATATTTAATAATAATATTATTACATTTATGAAATAAAATATAAATTTTAAAAATATATATATTTAATAATTAAATAATTTTCATTGTTTTTTATCTATACTAATTTCATTTAACTAGTATTAAAAGTTTTCCTTATTTTTAGTATAAAAAATTTTTAATTTTGTTTACTCATATTAAGACCTTCTAATTCAATGGTAAGGTTTTAATACTCAGGATTAATATTTATATTTTACCTAAATATATCACAACTTTCATTTTAGTTTGTTATTGCATGAAGAGAAAGATATCGATCACAATATCGATTTATGGAAATTTATAGTGGAATATAGGGTCATTAAAACCCTCCTAATATGGAAGTTTCTCTGGACTACTTTGGTTCCTTTCTTGGATTTGGAATAATTTAAAATTCTCACATATTTATGTGGGATTGATTTTCTAATTAAAATAAATTTAATTATTCCATGTAATAATTCATTTTATTTATCCAATATTTATCCCCTATTTTCTATTCATATTCTTAATAATGTTTCCCATTAATACCTAATGGAGTTACCCATTCTACTTCATAATATACCACTAATGTAACACCATTTTCACTAATAAATTTCGTGTTAAATATCATCATCACTAATAAAGTCTCTTCCATGGTTCTAACTTCAAAAGCCCACCTTTTCTATCACAAAGTACTACATATAACCATTTAACACTATTGAAGAATACCTTTATCTCTCTAAACATTTTATAACACATTCCATAATAAAAAAATCACGTTTTCCTCTAACTTCTAACATCTTTCACCTCACTATACACTAAAACAATTAATTTTTCCTCCATGTTTTGTCTCCCCAAATTAGCTATTCTAGTAAGAAATACCGTTATTATCTTTTAGAGTGCTATGGGAATGGAAAATATTAAATTTATTATTAGTTTAAACATAAGTAGATATGACAAGATATGGTGGTGATAGTTACCACAATATCCATGATGGTTTTGGGTTGGGTGTGGGGTTAGTTAGGACAAACTAGATGCCTGCAGATCATTATGCAAAATTCAAAATTATTTATTCAATAAAAATTTAAATTCATTTAATCTATATCATAAATAAATATCACAGCTCATACAACAATTATCAATATAAATCTACTATTCAATTATAGAGACTCAAAAATCCTATATTGATATTCACTCGGCCTTACTTCACATGGTCTCATCCTCTACTGCTCCTCTAAATCATTGGATATCATGTTGAATCAATTTATAGAGGGGATAAACACATATTTTTATATAAAATGGGATAATAGATAACAAGAATCGCCACTTAATGAAACTCCCTAAACTAAGAGATACTACAAGGATTGATTTTAATTTTTCTGATCGGTTTATGAAATATTTGTATTTTTCTTTTGGGGACCCTTATTCATTAATATTAAAATATATATATATATATTTTGGAAACATCTCATGGTACACAATTTATAAATAATGAAAAATATTTTAATTAACCAATAAAATAGTGAAAATATATTTTCCAAATTATAATAATAGTATAATTAATTTTTAATTCAAAAACAATTATAACATTATATTCACCTTTAAAAATTTTCATCCAAACAAAACACAATAAAATGAGGTACTACTAATCCATGATTAAATATTATACTCCCATATTATAACTGAAAGTACTATTTATATAAATAATAATTTTTTGATATAGGTAATGCACCTTATGAAAGTTCACACACATGTCAGTACACGAACTTCACCAACAACTAAAAGAATAGGTGCATAAAATTTTACATCAAACTCACGTCATTCCATGGAATGAATTTTTTTTAATAAAAAAATTCATGCTATGATTCTTGATATAAGACATTATTTCTTTTTCAAGGTTGATGTAATAAATTATATGTGGATTGAATTATGTAAATCAATAATGTATCATCTAAAAAAACATTAGATGGGGTCCATATTTTAGATCATTGTTTAGTACTCCATAACATAGAAATATCTTCATGTAGTTAAAATCTCACATAAAATATAACGTAGAGTAGTTTCAAATAATTTTCATAACCTCACTAGACTACTTTGACTAGAAATCTATATATGTAAATATTATCATAATCAAATGAAGTTGGATCCCCTCAACATCTCATGTTACTTTGTAATGTTCAATATCTAAAAATTGTATCTCAATTAGAAATTACTATCAATAATCACCCATAAAAAAATTGAAATATCAAAAAATATATGCTAATTTCTATGGCTCATAGATCAATAATTTCATGAAAATGATCATACCATTTCAATATGCCTAACAAAAAATAATGACTTCAATTACACTTTATTTATAGTTTAGAAAATATTACTACATGGTTACATGTAATTAAATTACTCAACATAACTTTAAGAATTGGTAGTAGGATAATTATCTGATAAATCTTTATAACATTTAAACTTTCCATTAAAAAACACATTTAGAGTTCATTTATCCAGATGAAAAGATTAAAACTCATTGATTTCAAGATTAAATTATATATCCTTTTTCATATACCATAACAAAGAATATGGATGTAAATTATTACATATTTCATATGGTAAAATTAAGATCACCATTATGAGGATGACTACACAACTTTACATATCCCAATTACCCGGAAATAAATCTCAAACTATGGGCTTATATCACAAAACATTTTCAAGATTCAATCTGATATTTGAGTCAACCATATACACTGTTCTGAAAGCTAATTACTGAATTACATGAAACAAAATATATTAGTCACTAACACACATGATTTATATATTCTAGAAATAAAATTATATCTTATTCATCCCACTTTTATGTAGGTCTAAATGATGCAACCATAACTAAAAAACCAACCTTTATCATGGGGGGATTTGTCATCAACTCACCTTTTTGAGTATTGTCTTACCATGATGTCTAGATTAAAAATATTCACCTTTTACTAATCTCCAAATCCATGAAATATCATAATTTTCATTATATTAAATTTGGTTAATTATTCTCTCATCAATTTTTACAAATAAACTATGTTTTTTTATTATCACATTGTTGTCAAATTTGTTGTCTAGGAGGAAACAAAGCTGGTAAAAAAATATTTTCATTATCATACTATAGTATTTCCTCCTCAAACCATTCAATAAAAAGTAGTAAGCATAATATCCTGAATCTGTATCACCATATACTATGTGGATGGACTTGAATATTTTTATATAATATTTTTGCTGATCCAAGACCTAGGATAACACCTCTTAGATAAGATAACTCCAACCATCACTCAAAGGAATTGCATATCCTAATTGTTTTTGATCAACATCATAAAATAATTAGTAATATAGTCTATAAATCACAAAACATTATAGACAATACTTATATGATAATAATTTAACATAAAAATAAAACCATAAAATATTTTGGTAATTGTTTATATGATTCTTAAAACTTGTGTTATGGTCTATGATCTATACTAAAAATTTCGTTTATGTACCACTAATCATCATAAAAATCGGCCATTTTAATATTTATTTAATAACAAAAAATATAAATCAAAGGAGTAAATTAAACTTAACCTAAGGTAAAATTTATTTTACAAGATCATATCAATTCTCAACACATAAATATACTTTACTCTTCTCTCAATATTTATGTCATTTAATGATTTAATTCATTTGGATTTCTTCACTGGGTTTTTGTATTAACAAATATCATATTATATTACTAATGATGTCACAATGAATGTTGATATATAAATAATTCAATTATAAACAATCATAATCCTCTAGTAATTGAAATATTATTTTTCTTATCTTATACTCAGACTCCTATATCATATTCATGGATAAAATTGATATCATGATTTTCATTATATCTTATACATAAAAAATTTATATCATTCTACTATCAATAATATCTCTTTTAAGATGATTTATTGACGGATAACTCATTGCAATGCCTATGATCAAGATGAAAGATCAAGATGAAATATGTAATTAAACATCCTCTAACAACAATACTCATATTGAAGAGTCCATGAAGTAAATCACATCACACATCATGTTGAGGAAACTTTATTGGTATTTAAACAAAATATCATTCTATATAATGGTTTTCAAATGTTTTTGAAAAAAATCATAGATCTAAAATTTGGTTAATCACCAAAACTGAGGATCAAACACTTTGTTGTAAAATCAAAAACTATCAGAGTAAATGTTCCACCTTTAATAATCCATATGTTCAACATCTATAACCTATCTACCAATTGTAATATAGGCTCATCATGAGAATAAATCATGATGATGTGGGTGTCCTATCCATTATTTCAGTCCCATCTATCTCATCTAGAAAATGGATTTATTGTACAGAATTGGGATTCTTTGAAACATAGGTATCGTCCTGTGTTGAAACACATACAACGAATCAATGTAACAAGTTATATAATTCTACATAATATCCTTGTCCTTGGTATGGAAGTAGGTTCAAATCCTTTTACTTGAGTCAATAGATATTGAACTCATAATTATTCTCACCAAAATTACATTTCAGTCCTATAAGTGTAGTCTCAGTCATTATAAAAAAATACCACCAAAAAAAGATTATTAAAATAATTTTTATCATTTATAATAATAAAAAATAATTCTGAGTGTTTTATAATATAATACTGATAGGTATTAAGAGGATATAATTGGGATTACAAAATTTTCATTCCCATGACCAACTCTATTATCGCAATTATATGTGTTCATATATGATGTCCTAAAATTATATGATATATGTACCAAGATAATAATACCATAAACACAATTATATTATTAGTAGATTTATTCATTATGATATGTTTCCTTGGAAAACAATGCTTCATCCATTTTTCCCTATAATTATATTTTTTTATATTAATATATTGAACTCAATTCCACCTAGCACAATATACCTAGATTTTTCAAAAAAAACCAAAAATTTGTCTAACTCTATAATATAAACTAACGATACATGTATTTGATACCAATTGTACATAACATAAACTTATATGAACCCACTGGGTTTGATGACATGGTCAAGTGTTCTTCTTAATATGAAATCCAATAATACAGAGGTCAATGACTCTTACTAAGGGGGAGCACACACCTGTTGGAATGAATTCACTGATGAATACTTTAATGAAAAAACAAGAACATAAAAAATATATAACATAGAAAGAAATACAATAAATTGGTAATTAATGAATTAATATTCAAATGGGGCACCATTCATCAAGCATTTTATAGTAATAAATAAAATTCATAGCACATTGTGTGACTAAGATATATCAACTTGAAAAAAAAAATATAAATCCAACCCAAACTAAACTCATCAACCAAATAATATAGATTCCCCTTATAATACCCCATTAATGAATATAATCTAGTATACATCTAGTTAATGACTCACCTAGCTCCAAAATACAATTAATCCCTATTAAATATCAACTAAATTCTTTCTCCATCATTACATCGCCAGACATGCTTCCTTAAAAGTGTGATTATAATGATCCAATAAGACATCAAACATACTGAGAAATAATTGTGTAGAGAAAATGTGTGCCTAATAATCAAGTTATATGAAATAATATTATATAGTTATTTATTTACATTCTTATACCACCTATTGATGAACTCGATAAACATTCAAATATTAAAATATCATTTCTTATGGTATCACCATATATCATTTAAAAAATCCACATATATTCAAAATATATAAATCACTATTCAATAATCCAAATCATCAATTGAAATATTGTCTGAAATCACTATAAAAAAACTCTATATATAAGAAACCCATAAATATATGGACATGTACAAAAGGAGGAAAAAAACCCACACCATTAGTCATGAGGGATTAATCATTATTCATGAGAATTATAAGGGACTAAGTTGGTCAATAATTAATATGAGGAACCCTAAAAAATACATGTGAATAAATGATCCAGGTGTTACCTATCTTCACATTAGAAAGACCCATCATCTTTTGGGAAATAACGATCAAAGTGGTACTGAAAATCCATTACTAGTATAGAGGAAACTCTACCAATTCATATGTATGATCAATGGGGGTATTTGTCTTCATAATTTACATGACCCTAAATCATAACAATTTTACTCTCATAATGGAGTTATGTTTGCACTAATAAAAACATAAGTTGGTGTTTCATAATAGAATCATTTCTAAAATTTCATAAATCATCAGAAACAACACATCAACCCATTTATTTCATAAGAAAACACATAAATGGAAAGATAAAATATCTTCAATCGTAATGGATGATCCTTACTCAATCCAATTTCATAAGGAATAGAAGGGTACTAATCTCCTTGTTCCATCACATTATCTCTAGAAGGCCACACATATAGTGTCAATGCAGTTTATCACCACTCATATATGGTAACCTTTTTTCATTAGTTTCACTTTCTCTAGGAGGTTCATTTGTGTGTGTCCACTATTATGGTCATTTGATGGGTTAGTAAAATGATGCATCGATCCTTGTATCATATAATTTCAGTTATCTAATCACACTTACATAATAAACCATTGGATAATCCCATCCTACTCTAAGAGACGCTCTAAAAACAATTCCCATCTGTTAGTAAAAAATATGAAGAGTCACAAGAATCATTTCATTGATTGATCACATCAAACCAAAAATTTAATCTTAAAATTTTGTAATAATAAATTAGCATATCATTAAACTCATTATGACTTTATATCTTATCAAATAATTGATGAATTTTCATTTATTATCATTGAAAATACTATTATAACATCCATATATCATGATAATTCTCTATTCTATAAATGTTATCAAAATTTGGATGTGGATTACCAATACTAGTGAATGATCCTCATTTCACATAAATTCCTTAAATGTACAGAGACTGTATGCTTTCACATCCACATATAAAATCTTATTTAAATAAATTTTTTGTTATATTATCGTTAAATTAACCAATAAAATAATTTGATTCTATCTACTCGGAGAAACATTCACAAGGGTACTCTATGAATTTTATCAACTTGATTCTATATCAATTCCATGGTATAGATATTTATAATTTAAAAAATGTCCATTAATTGATCTAAAATGGAATTTAAGAGTTCATTATTATAATTTATGTAAAAAAATAAAATTGATAATTCATTTGTCTTAAATAGACACCATCCCAAAATTTTATTTTATTTCAACATTTAGGCATGTATTATTCTTTTCAATAACCAATTAGACATGAAAGTCACCCCTCCCTATCTAAGCATGTTGACCCCCTCATCCATGGGCTAATCTGCATCCAATCTAATCCTTCAACTAGACACGAAAGCTCTATTTCAAATTTCTCCAGCTAGCTCGTATGGCTGGGTTATATTTTTAATCCACCTCTAGAATATAAATTATCATCCTCTCCCCATTCACATGACCATGTAATCTTGGTTTGATCACCTTTGTGATAAGGTAATGATATCAATTCCCCACTCTATTAACACCACCTAATAGGATTGTGTATCTCCTGGAAAATTATTCTCTCTAGTTATATGAGGGTTATATAAAAAATTTATTTCATTTTAGGGGAAATACCAGTAGAAACATTCCACAATAATTTACACAAAAATTTAACTAAAAAATTGATGCATAACCCTCTAGTGAAATTTTCAACCACATAAGATAATGGAATATCTCTCTACTACTTTGGTCCCTTAAAAGGGCCTAGAAAAAATATCCATCCTTTTTTGGTGTAATTAATTTTATTATTTAATATAATTTAATTATTCATAGAGATAATTAAACATATTCATTTGGAGTTTTCCCCATATTCATCGTTTCTCACATATCTCATGTCTTCCCTAATGGAAATTTCCTTATCATTTCTAGATAAACCCCCACCACCACATCACCTATACTAACAGAATATTATAAATAAAAAATCCACACATAAAAAAGTATCATCCATTAATCTCAATTAAAGGTGTCACCACTTCTATCATATGGGATATCCTCTCACAATGTAACATTGTCACGGTCCACCCTTATCACTCCAAACATTGACTATCATGTGTTTCCTGGTAGAATTTCCCCTAACTCAGAATGAAATTATTTTCTACCTAATTGGAAACCAAATTTTCATGCATAATTCCTCTACACTATGTCATCCCATGTTGATATACTCACAAGTATTATCATTGTTGTCTATAAGAGTGATAAAGACAGGGAAAATTTATTTATTAATTTCCAATATGGACATCGATGAGTGAATCATTCCAAGGTAGTTGTCATCAACACTAATCCCTTGTAACATTCGGGAGGGGTGGGGTTTGTTATGTCACCTTGATTACCCCTGTTACACCTCACAAAATTCAATTTATTTTATAAAAAATAATATTCTCATTAATTATAAAATATTTAAATTCAAACTAAATTAAATAATATATTGATAGAGTCGCAGTAATCCTATTTGGAAAATCAACAATAGTCACCCTTTATGGACACTTATTAACACCTAAAATTCATTAAATCATGTGTTGAGTGAATTTAAAGAATGAGACACACCAATTTATATAAACAATGTCACATAATGTGACTAATTCCCATTCAGAACTTATGATTCCACTATTTGAAATTTTGTACCCAGGTAAATACTACGCTACTAGATTTTCGATCAGATTCTTGGTTTATTGAATATTTTTAATTTTTTATTAAAATTACTTTTTTATGAAAATTAAAAAAAATATTATTAATTTTGAAAATATACTTTGGTACTATATTTAACCTAAAAGAGTGAAATTTAATAAATATGATGATCAATGATACAAATAGAGCCAAAAATATTTCCAATTTATATAAACAATCTAAACCAAAATTAAATAAAAATAATATACATTAATGTTACCATGACGGTTCTTTGATTTATTAATGATCCCTATTTATCAATCATTTTTTTGGAATTATATAAAATAAATTTTTAAGGGTTAATGGGTAGGTCCCAATATCATAAAACAAAATCAATAAGAATATAAAAAAAATTAGGGGTTGAGGCCCAATAATAAATGTGAAAAAATCCCGTTCCAAATTACAAAATTGAGCATCCTTTATTTCCAAAAATATTGGGAAGTAAATCATCATTAGGGGAAAGCCTCTACAAGACCAAAGAAGAGTATCAAAAAAATATATAACACTATGAATAGGGAAAGATGTTAGAGATTTGATACCCAAAAAACTAAAAACTAGGAAATTAATAAGATCACTAATGAATAAAACCATCAAGAGTAAGCTAAATGATTTCAAAATATAACTATCATCCTTAAGATACCTGAAGAGAACATAAAAACCTAAAAGAACAAGTATTTGAGGATGTGTTTGTAATGAATAATAAAACACAGAAGGATGGTGTTCATTTCATAAGTTGATTAGATCTCTTCCACATATGTTTGATGTAGATCGATGAGATTTTTTTCCCTTATGAAGGATTCTTGCCTTTTATTTAAATTCCTCTTAATTTCCAGAAAGGTTTGTAGCCTCCCAACATTGCCTCTATTTCATGATGGTAACATGACTGATAATTCTTTTTTCAATGGTTCACCAAAACTAAAACTATAGAATAAATTATAACATAATCATAAACCTAAAAATAATTATTAATTTCTAATATAGTGCTTTCTTACTAACCCCCCGTATTTCTCATCATAAATTATTATAAATTTACTTTTACAAAATTAACAAGAAGCATTACCCTTAAAATCAATCAAATAAATGGAATCACATCGAACACTGATCACATCCTTCCCTTCTTCAATTCACCCTAGTCAAACATAACTAAAGAACATATTGAACTACATCACTCCACAGTCCCCACCTCAAAACATCTCCCCATTTGAAATGGGTGTCATTCCTCATCAAGAAAAAATCAAACCAATTCCCAATAAATGGCTGAAAAACAAACATAATTTCAAATTTTTAATAAAAACTCATCTAAATAGAAATAATATTTCAATTACTTGGGTATTCTCTTTAATAAAGAGGACTAATACTATATTTCACTACATAGATGACATTAAATTCCTTACTAATATCACAACCCAAAAATATGTTCTAATATTATTTCTCAAATTATTCAGTTGGAGATTGATGAAATCATATCTCACCCTAATCACATCATGAACATCTCCAACCTCAGATCGAATTTTGACTCAATATCGAGAATAAACCCTTCTGTTTCACTTGAATGACTCTAAAAGTACCGGTTCATAATCCTCAATAAGTTACCACACCAATCCATATCACTAGTATCGATCTAGTCTTCATCTCATTTACAATCTCCTGGTGTTGGAATATTCAACTAAATTCTATCATAGACTTTAGTAATTAATGGAAGTGATTCTATTTCAAACTTTATCATTTTCCTTCCACGAATAAGTGTTTGAATCATATTTGAAAATTTGATTTGTTTGGTTTGTATGAGTCACTTAGGATGGATTTATCTTAATGGAATTGGTTAAATATGCTTTTTCACTTACCACATCGAGCCTCAGTTTCCTTCCATCAAGCTCTTTAGCATCAAATCGTAGTTTCTTCATGCTCCAAGGCTTCATATTCTTCATCAAAGGCTCATCTGGTGTGATATTCATAATCATAGGTGGCCTCAAGTAGATTTTCATCCTCTTAAAAAATATAGTCTTCATTGTTTCGGAACAATATTATTGAACGGTCAACCTTTGAACATTGATTTCATCTCCTTAAAAGAAAGTTTTTTTTTAATTTTTCGAACAAGATTCATCAGCATTAGATCTCGTAGTAACGAAGTTGAATAGAGTTGTTCTTCTTTTTAAGACCTTAGTCAAAATAATGTTTAATTAAATTCCATTCTCTAAGACTGAGTCATGTTTCCTTCAACATCGAAAACAAGTTGGCATCCCCTTCCAATGGAAATAGAAATGATCTCAAAATCCGCTATCGGTTCGACCCTAGTGTGCAATGGTAGTTTTGAGATCTCATAAGTATGAGATCAAGTCCTCTCAAAGGAACCCTTCAATTCTAGTCTGTGATATGGGAGATTCCTCTAGTATTGAAATAAGAAAATTCTAATGAGAAAAAGGATATGTGATTGACAATAGAAAAAATCAACTACAGAAAAAGATTAGATATGTGAATTTTATTCATAGAAAATGTATATAAAAATGTCATTCATAATTCACTATGTAGAAATATATATCCTAAAAATTGGCTACACAGATGGTGGAAATAAAATTGACTACATTTGTCATTTAAAAAAATGGCTACATAGATCATCACATAATCGATGAAATTGAAGTTATTAAAAAAATCAATATTTGGCAACTTGAAAATTTGGTTACGCTAATTCACACCCTTCGAAAAAATAAATAATAAAAAAATTAAATTATAAATTAAAATCAAAATTCAAATAAATAAATGAAATAATGAAACAAATTAAGAGAATAATATAATATAATATAATATAATATAATAAAAATTTAATCAAAACTAAAACATTGATTAATTAATTTTAATCAAATATATAAAATAAAAATTGTAATTATTAAAAAATGTAAATTTAAAACATTTAAAATAATATTATAAAAACAATAGAAAGTTAAACAAATAAAATAAAATATTAAAAATTTATAGTCCAAGATTAAAACAATAAGGGTTAAAATGAATTTTACCAAAAATATTTCATTAAATAATAAAAAATGGGGAAACCAAAATTGACCAATTTAAAAAAATATTTGAACAAGTTAAAATAATTAAATGAAAAAAAGTAAATTCACTAATTTAAATCAAAATATTAATAAGAATGATAAAATTATATTGAGAAAATGTTATTGAAAATAATATCAAATTTACGCCACATCAAATTTCCCCAAGCCAATATTTTAATTTTTCTTAAGAGAAATATATGAGTCAATTTAAGCAGAATAATAATAATCTCATGTATTAAATATTGGATGGAAACAATATGTTTTCATTGAAAATAATTCTTCCCCATGGACTTTAACTAAATATTTAATGAATTCACCCTGTAGCAGTTATACATTTTAAGTGAAAAATCTGATTCTTGCTTTAAAAATATTATTGACTATATAATTTCAAAATAGAATAATCACACTTCACATTTAATTTAATTAAATGTGAAAACATCTTTTTATCTCCACGGGAATATAATCACATATTTAGAAACCAAAATTAGTTAGAATCTCTATTTGGATTTGAAAACCCAACAATTAAAATGGTATCATAAATACCTCATCGAACAACACAAAGAATAAAATAAACAGTTCATCCTAGATTAGAATTATCATTTCATAATTCTTTTGAATTCATATTTTATGAGTTTAAATTTAAATCAAAAAATTCACAAGAATTTATTATTGTCTAAAATTTAAAAATTAATTTTCCAAAATTAACTACTTTTCAAGAGGGAAATGTAAAAAAATACAGGACTAAATCCAAGGGGTTATATAATTAACCACCATTAGTGAAAATATAACATTAAAATTTACTCAAAATATAAGAACACTAAAAATAATTAATTAAAACTTGAAAAAAAATTAAAAATAATTATGGGTTTTATTTGGGTTCACATTATGGTATAATTTATCATATTAAAATAACATTTCTCCCACACTAAAACACCAAATTATCCCCATTTTTAAATAAAATGTGGTGAAACATATTTATTTAATTTAAATTTTAGAATAATGTTGAGAATTCCAAAAAATCATGTTCAAAGGGTCACAAAAAAAATAACACAATATTTTTCGATACAACACAGTTAATTTTCAAATATCATTATGAAAAATCGTTTACTACTAGTTACCACTTCAATAATTCAGCTAAAAAATAAAAAATTTAAATTATAGTATGATCAAGAAAGTTTAAGAATGATTTCATGAAAAGGATAGAATATTTAACACTAATAAAAAATAAAAATAACCAATATAAAATTAAAAATGACCATGTTTCAGTAAAAAATTATGTATATAAATTCTAATCAGTTTCATCATTTCATTTAACTAGTTTATTTACAAAGTAGCAAAATTGAAAAAGTAGATATTAGAATAATAGAAAATGAGCAGTAAAAATACACCCATGTTCACATTTATTTTAAAATCATAGAAAATGAGAAGAATAAAAAATATATGACTTCCCTGATGTATAATAATTTCACCTTTAATTCTTAAAAAATACATCCCTTATTTAATTTGAAAAAAATTCTCTAGTTAGATCCAAATCACCTATAGATAGAAAAAAATTACATTATATTCAAGAAATTAAAAATCAAGAATACTATATAATGTTTATAATTTTAGGGGATAAAATATTATTATTCATATTTTTTTACTCTTGATCATTATAGTTCATAAAAATTCTACTCTAGCTAGGAAGCTAAAGTACATTGCAGCCCCTAGTGGATTCCTTATAGTGAATTTTTTTAATATGTCCTTACATCAATCTCACTTTATTGTCACCAAATTCACACTAAAGAAAAAAAATCTAATGCTACAAAAGGTCATTACCTACCCCAATCATATTATAAACAAAAAATGGTATGGCAAGAAAAAACATGGATCACTCAGTCATATTATGCTTCAAAAAAATATCCTCTACCAAATTTTCTTTATAAACTTCCTAAAATAGTTTAATATGATGGTCATTTATATTGAATGGAACATTCTTCTCAAGATCTCTAATATAAATAACACCAAAAGGGGAAAAATTCAATAAAAGTTTCATTTTATTTATAATAAAATATAGCTAGGGATAGTTTCATCCTAGTGTTGTAAAGTAGAAAATTATCTCTAATATGAAATTATTTATTCATAATAAATATTTCGTAATGAAAATGTTTCATTCTTTAAATTATTTCATTCTATAAGGCAATATTCCTTATTTCTTACAACTCTTAAAAAATACTCTCTCTATTAAAACATCTAACATATTCCAATTTAATGATTGGTAGTCTTAAAATCAATATAATATAACTCCACGGGAAAATGAAAAGCTCTTCCAAAAACTATGATATAAGTTGAAATCCTTATTATAGGCTTATATGAAGTCTTATATCCCCACAAATCATACTTAAATATGAATCTATGATCCTTCTTGTTCAGGTTATCGTTTTCATCATGATGACGCTTATTCTTTCTATTCAAAACATCATCCATAACAATCATTTTAGGATGAGAGGGTTTAAGAACATTATTTATTATCCCATATCCTTTCAATAAATCCTCTAAAATATTATTATAGAAATTAATACCTTGTTCTATGAGAATTAACCATAGAATCCAAAATATACAGCATAGATTCCTCTTGAAAAACATGGATACCACTCTAGAATCATCAGTTATAATTGGAATATCTTAAATATACAATTAAAAATATCCCATTATAAGAAATAAAAATGAATATATAAAGGAACTATGAAAATTTCCCATTGAAATCATTCCCTAGTGATCAAATACATCACAAAACAGAAAATGTTTTTTGGAATCCTGTGTCTCTAGAAAATGCTTTATTAGAGTTGAAAAGCATTACAAGTCCTAAAAACACATTTGACTATTCAAAAATAGTGGTCCCAAATAAAACTGAATCTATCACTTTTCCATTAGTATTTCCTGTTCCATAGTGTAAACAATAATTGAAACTATCGTAAAATTTCACCAATGAATAAATATATGAATTTGTTATACAAATCTTAAAAATTTTATCACTTCACATGTTCCATGAGTTATGATCATTACAAACATATTTCTTAGACTATAATTGTTTTTTAGAAACCTAGTGCTTGTAAATCTAGTGAGGAATAATTTACATAGCTGTGTAAATCACAATGTTGGAAAATCATGGAATCTGGTCAACAAGATCTTAATATAATCTCTTCTCAAGGAAAATAATCTCTAATGGGATCCAAAAATGATATATCCTTAAAAACATATGTAGGTATCCTATTTCAATGGTCATCCACAATTTTCTCAGTTCCATTCCAATCATGGATATCTATATAGGATTCCTGAAGTAATTAGATCCATCTAACCAACCCTAGTTTTGATTCTTCATTTTTTAAAATATATCCAATAGATTAATGGTTAGTGATAACCATAACATTGGACCCCAAAATATATATACATAATTTATCAATGAAAAAACATTGACTTATTATTCTTATTCTATTTTTGGATTAATTGGACTAGGAAGCATCGACAGTCCAAAAAGCATAGGCAATGGAAATGATTTCTACTCCACCCTTTTTTCATGAACAAAACCTAAAGATAATTCTAATGAATTGGCCATCTTACCTACTGGAAACACTGCTGGAAACTATGGATTTACCAATGGTTTCAATTTGTTAGTAAAGGCTACCAAACCATTGGAATACTATACACTAACGGTTTGGAAAACCGTTGGTAAGTAAGGCATTGGGATAGCCCACTACCAAGAGCTTTAGAATAACCATTGGGAAAGGCAATGTAATCTGATTATTCCCAATGGTTTTAAGACTATTGGAAATACTATCATTTTCATGTTTTACCAACATTTTATTAAAACTATTGGTAAAAATATGTATAGTACTATACCAACGGTTTTAGTAAAATGTTGGTATAGTGTATTTCTAGAATTTGGCAGACCAGCCACCTAAGATCTCCTCCATTGCACACTCAACTGCATACACCAACATACACTCTTAACAGAAACAAAAACACATGCTATAGCACACAAAATCACATAAAAATAGGATACTCTTATAACCATGGAATGTACCACAATTATAATCATGTATATGAACCCAATTACCCTATGCAATATAGAATTCATAATTGAATTCTCAATTGAATACATGCAAAATGAATTATGTAATGAATTCTGTATTATTAATCAATAACACATACAAAATTAATTATGTTTCATACAGAATTCTGAATTATATATAACACATATATAATATGACATACAAGGTGTTGGGGATGTCCTAGGGGTGGGGGTATCAAGGGTTGGGGGGTTGTCCACGGGGGTGGGGGTGTCTAGGGGGTGGGTTATATAGAATTAATAAAACATACAAAATTGAATTTTCTATAACACATATATGATTGAATTTAGAAATTAGAAGATAATAACCCCAAAATAATGTATCAACAGAATCTAAATACGTTTGGTCAGTTTTTTGAATACCAGTTGTTTTTACATAAAATGATGTCCATTTTAAACAAAATAAATACACATGGAGTGATACCAGCCTCAATGTGCCTCATATTGAGACAGGGTGGACTTCTACATGTAAAAGATGACTCATGGATCATTTTCAAAAAGTATCAACAGAATCTGAAAGTGTTTGGTTGGTTTTTTGTATGCCAGTTGTTGTTTCACTTAAAATGTTTTCCATTTTAAATAATGATGAGATGCATTGGGTGGTTCCAGCCACACCGCGCCTCATATTGAGGTAAGGTTGACTTTTACACATCACATATCACCCATGTATCATTTTTCTAAAGTATTAACACTATCTGAATACGTTTTTTCAGTTTTTCTTATGCCAGTTGTTTTTACATAAAATGATGTCCATTTTAAAAAAAAGAGTCTGTTAGAGTGATACCTACCACACTGTGCCTCATATTGAGGAGTGGTTGACTCGTACACATCACATATGACCCATGGATCGTTTTCCTAAGGTTTAAACAGAATCTAAATGCGTTTGGTCGGTTTTACATATGTCAGTTGTTGTTTTCACTTAAAATGATGTCCATTTTAAACAAAAGAGAGACACATTGAGTGGTGTTGACCACACTATTCCTCAAATTGAGTCAAGGTTCACTCGTACACATCCCATATGACCCATGGATCATTGTCCAAACTTTTCAATAGAATCAGAATGCATTTGGTCATTTTTCCGTATGTCAATTGTTGTTTTCGCATAAAAAGATGTTCATTTTAAACAAAAGAGAGACACTTTGAGTGGTGTCGGCCACACCACGCTTTGGAATGAGGTGGGGTTGACTCTTAAATGTCATATATGACCCATGAATAGTTTTACCGATGTTTCAACATAATATGAAATCATTTGGTCAGTTTTCTGTATGCCAGTTGTTTTTACGTAAAATGATGTCCATTTTAAACAAAAGATAGACAGTTAGAGTTATACCAGCCACACTACGCCTCAGATTGAGGTGGGGTTGACTATTACATATCACATATAACCCATGGATAGTTTTCCTAAAGTTTCAACATAATCTGAATTTTTTTGGTAAGTTTTCCATATGTCAGTTGTTGTCTTCACGTAAAATGATGTCCATTTAAAAAAAAGAGAGAAACTTTGTGTGGTGCCGGCCACACCGCACCTCTAATTGAGGTAGGGATTACTCGTACACGTCACATATGACCCATGGATCGTTTTTCTAAATTTTAAATAGAATACAAATGCATTTGATCGGTTTTCAGTATGTCAATTGTTGTTTTCACATAAAATGATGTTCATTTGAAACAAAAGAGAGACACTTTGAGTGGTGTAGGCCACACCGCACTTCATATTTAGGCAGGGTTGACTCGTACACGTCATATATCACCCATGGATCGTTTTCCTAAAGTTTCAATAGAATTCGAATGCTTTTGGTCAGTTTTCCGTATGTCAGTTGTTGTTTATACTTTAAATGATGTCCATTTTAAACAAAAGACAGACACTTTGAGTGGTGCCAGCCACACCGCGACTTGTATTGAGGTAGGGTTAACTTGTAAACGTCCCAAATTACCTATGGATAGTTTTCCTAATGTATTGACACAATACGAATTCTTTTTGGTCAGTTTTCCGTATTCCAGTTGTTGTTTTCACATAAAATCATGTCCACTTCAAATAAACGTGTGACAGATTGAGTGGTTCTGGGCACAATGACCCTCGGATTGATGTGGGGTTAACTCATACACGTCACATATTACCCGTGGATCATTTTACTAATGTTTAAATAGAATCTGAATGCCTTTGGTCATTTTTCCGTATGTCAATTGTTGTATTCACTTAAAATGATATCCTTTTCAAACAAAAGATAGACACTTTGAGTGGTTTCGGCCACACCATGCCTCAGATTGAGATGGGGTTGACTCTTACATGTCAAAAATTACACATGGATCATTTTCCAAAATTATCAACACAATAAGAATGTGTTTGGTTGGTTTTACATATGCCAGTTTTTTTTACATAAAAGAGCTTCCATTTTAAACAAAAGAAAAATTCTTTGAGTGGTACTGGTCACACAGTCTCTCGGATTGAGGAGGGGTTGACTCACACACATCAAAAATGGCCCATGGATCCTTTTCCTAAAGTAGAAACATAATCCGAATGTGTTTGGTCAGTTTTTCGTATGCCAGTTGTTGTTTTCACTTAAAATGTTCTCCATTTCAAATAAAACTGAGACACTTTTAGTGGTACTGGCCACACCGTTCCTCGGATTGAGGCGGGGTTGATTTTTACATGTCAAAAATTACCCATGGATCGTTTTTTTGATGTATCAACACAATCTGAATGAGTTTGGTCAGTTTTTTGTATGCCTGTTGTAGTTTTCATTTAAAATGTTGTCCATTTCAAATAAAAGTGAGACACTTTGAATTGTACTGGAAAAAAGGTGCCTCTGATTGAGGCGGGGTTGACTCGTACACATAAAAATTGACCCATGGTTCATTTCCCTAAAGTTTCATCAGAATATTAATGTGTTTGTTCAGTTTTTCATATTCCAGTTGTAGTTCTCACTTAAAATGTTGTCCATTACAAATAAAAGTGAGACATTATGAGAGCTAATAGCCACAACATGCTTCAAATTGAGGTGGGGTTGACTCATACACGTCAAAAATGACCCATGGATCGTTGTGCTAAAGTATCACCACATTCCGAATGTGTTTGGTCAGTTTCCCGTATGCCATTAGTATTTTTCACATAAAATGTTGTCCATTTCAAATAAAAGTGAGACACTTTGAGTGGTACCAGCCACACCGTGCTTCAGATTGAAGCGCAGTTGACTCTTACAAGTCACAATGACCCTTGGATCATTTTTATAAAGTATTAAGACAATCCGAATATATTTTATTGGTTTTCAGTATGCCAATTGTTTTTACATAAAAAAGTATCCATTTTAAACAAAATAAAGACACTTTGAGTGGTACCGGCCCCACCGTGACAAGGATTGAGGCGGGCTTGACTCGTACACATCAAAATGACTCATGGATCCTTTTCCTAATGCATCAAACAATCTGAATGTGTTTGGTCAGTTTTCTATATGCCATTTTTTGTTTTCACTTAAAATCCTATCCATTTCAAATAAAAGTGAGACAGTTTGGGTGGTTCCGGCCACATCGGCCCTCGGATAGAGGTGGAGTTGACTCTTACACGTCAAATATGACCCATGGATCGTTTTCCTATAGTTCAAATATAATATAAATGCCTTTGGTCGGTTTTCCATATGTCAGTTGTTGTTTTCACTTAAAATGTTGTCCTTCTGAAACAAAAGTAAGACCCTTTGAGTGGTACTGGGCACACTGTGCCTTGGATTGAGGTGGTGTTGACTCATACACACCCAAAATGACCCATGTATCATTGTTTTGAAGTATCAACACAATCTAAATGCGTTTGGTCAGTTTTCTGTATCTCAGTTGTTGTTTTCACATAAAATGATCTCCATTTCAAATAAAAGTGAGTCACTTAGAGTGGTAGCAGCCACACCGTGCCTCGGATTGATGTGGGGTTGACTTGTACACATCAAAAATGACCCATGTATTGTTGTTCTAAAGTATCAAAACAATCCGAATCTTTTTGGTCAGTTTTCCGTATGTCAGTTGTTCTTTTCATTTAAAATGATGTCCATTTCAAATAAAAGTGAGACACTTTGAGTGGTACCGGCCACACCGTGCCTCGGTTTGAGGCGGGGTTCACTCGTACTCGTCACATGGTCATTTTGAGTGCCATAAATTGTGGAATGAAGATCTAGGTGAGTATAATCCTCTCATTGCTTCCAATTTTCCATTAGGGTTTTCACTCTTCTCTCATATTCTTCCGAAGCTCTAAACCCCTCGTTTCCATGGGGATTTAGGGTGAATCTTGAAAAGATCGTAGATTGGTATATGGGGTCTTGGGAGGAGGTTGGGGGGTTATCCGGGGTCCAGAGGGACGATGGGGTGTTGTACAGGGCCTACGGAGGTGGGTGTGGGGGGGGGGGGCTATCCGGGGGCATATGGGGGGTTGTCCGGGGTCTAGGGAGGAGGGTGGCGGGGGGAGGGGGAGGGGGGGGGTGGTGTGGTCTAGGTGGCTATCTGGGGGGCTGTCCGAGGTCTAGGGAGGAGGGTGAGGGGGATGTACGGGGTCCAGGAAGGAGGGTGGGGGGGCTGTCCGGGGTGCTGTCTGAGGGGCTGTCCGTGGTCCATGAAGGAGGGTGGGGAGGTTGTCTGAGGGGATGTCCGGGGTCCTGGAAGGAGGGTGGGGAGGATGTCCAGGGGATGTCTGGGGGACTATCTGGGGGTTGTTCGGCGTCTAGGGAGGAGGTTGGGGGGCTGTCTAAGGGGCTATTCGGGGGGCTTTCCACGGTCCAGGGAGGAGGGTGGGGGGCTGTCCGAGGAGCTGTTCGAGGGCTGTCTGGGGTCCAAGGAGGAAGGTTGGGGGGCTGTTCGGGGATATCCATGGGGTTGTCTAGAGGGGGCTGTTCTGGGTTCAAGGGATGGTATTTACATATTTTCAATGGAAATTGTTTCTAGGTTAAAAAAATAATTTGATTATATCAACTTCTAAAAAATTACAATTTCATTAAAATATGGGGATTTCAATGAAAATCATCAAATCATGTTTTATTATTTATAGATAAAAAAATAAAGAAAATGTGACCTACCTTGTCAAACATATATTCAAGCACAACAAATAAATAAACATTAATGGTCAATAATATCAGTCAAAAATGTAACAGATCAATCTATCCATCAACACCATCACTATCATCACCATCATCTTCACCCTCACCCTCTTCCTCATCGTCACCCCCATCATTTTCCCCTCCCTCCTCCTCTCCCTCATACTCAGCCTCGACCTCCTCGTTGCCCTCCTCCTCCACCTTGGCCTCCCCCTCAGCCTCCTCCTCTACCTCGACCACCTCCTAGAGCTCCTCCTCCTCCACCTTGGCCTCCTCCTCACCATTGTCTCAACCGACACTAGAACTACCACATGGTGCACCATATATATAATGCATCGATGAAATATATTCCTCACAAGTAGTGATGGCCTCTGGTGGATGTTTTGGGCGTAAAGCTTCCATCAGTTTCATAAATGTAGGGTCTTCCATTGCAGACCGTGAGGTCGTCATTGTGTCCCTTTTTTCAGCCTATTCTTCCAATGCCTTAACCTGCTACAACATGGTGGCACTACAACTCCTACCTGAGGAGGGCCAATACCTCATCAGAACTATACACTTCCCCGGCCGACATCGTACTCTACTAGGGTGCTCATCTCCCAACACCTGATGTAAGTGATCTATTGGCTCAAAATTGATAGGTTCCTGGGCATCAAGGGCCTCTAAAGCAGGTTGTTAAACATAAAAATAGATTATTAAGTTACAAAATAGAGATTAAAATTTTAAATCTAAAAATTTAAACTTACAATATGTTGTTGAGTCGGTTCATTAACTGCACTTCCATCTTTCTTCTTTCTACTCGAGAAAAACAGTTTTTCTCGAGGCACACGTACTTCTATATTAAATTTATGCCTCTATAATGACATTGAATTTTGGAAACCATAATAAAAAATAGGATACCCATAAAACAGTAATTTAATAACTAAAATTATATGACATCTTGAGCAATCGAATAAATTATGGAGGAAGCAATTTAAAGTGAAAGTCATAAAGAAAGTTTATAAACTGTCATACCAGCTATCTCTCATGATCTGAAATGGTAGTAAGTCCCAATTTGTAGACGTATTTCTTATCATAAATGTTTTTTTATTTCTTCTAGATGCATCCAAAATAAAATTCAATAATTAGTATTAACAAAAAACATGAAGTTTTTCATTTAAATGTTTCTAATTTGATTAATAACATAAATTGGCTAATCCCCCAATGAGTAATCATCTGTTGATCATGTTCTAATGGACAATCATCCATGACAAGGACCACCTCAAACTCTGTGCCCACTCTATCACAATAGCCAATGTACAACTCATGCTTATAATCTCTCTAAAGATCACCTAAATCTTATAGACGTGCTGGCCATGCACCCTCACCATTAGGGAAATTAAACCATAGTTGAAACCGAAATATTAATTCATAAAAATACAAAAATTAATCTGTTGCATTAAATAAAAATTATTTTTTTACACATATTTATGCCTAGGCTTTATCCTTGACTTCATTTGGCAGCTGTCCCGATAAGAGCGGGGTGACCAGAATGATGTTGGAGTATTTGGAAAGTGTCTCCAAAAAACTCTGACATTGCAACCCTGAGAGAAAAAAATATTTATCAATAAATTTTATAATGAAAATAAATAATGGTGTAACAATTTGTTAGGGTTGTATAAGTGTACCTGTGGTAGTCTGATCAATGGGAACTGCTGGATCTGCAGAAACAGAAGGAACACCCTATACAGATGGAGTGAGTCCAAATGTATGCTCTACAGGGACAGACTCAGGAGTAACAGGAGTCGAAGAAAATGGAATATAAAATCCCAAAGAGATCGAAGCAGCAGTAAAAGAAGATGATATGGATGGATATCAAAATACTGGATGGGGAGTGTACATCATCATCGGATATGGTTCAGACGGGTGAGGAGGGTTAGATGTTTAGGGTGGTGGAAACATGAGAGACCTAAATATCACGTGTGTCCCAAATTCCACATTGGGATCAGAATGTGGGATGTATGGTAAGTCAGTGGGAGGGGTAGGGTCTAATGGGGTATGCCAACCAGATCATCTAGCTCCCGTACCACGCCCCCCCCCCCTCATACGAACACCCAGAGTTCTGGGACCACTTCTCGACTGCTCATCAAATAACTGTCGCCTAGTAGATGGATCCTAAAGAAATTTTTTAAAAAAATTAATCACATAAAATTACATATAATTTAAAAAAATATATTTGAAATAAAATACTCACTACAGGCATTAGTGCTGGAATTCCCCGCTCGGTCATGCGATGATTGTTTTCCATAATCCGTTTCCATCACCTCTCTTCAATTGGTTTCATTTCATGAATTTGAAAACAAATATTGAAGTAAATAGAAATGGGTAACTAATGTGTAACCCAAAAAAATTAATTAAAGGGAAAATAAATTGTCAAAATTATGGAAAAATGTAACTTCTTTAGCTTAGGTAGATGATACAGGATTCAATATTAAATCAATTTGAATAAAACTAGCATTAACAACCCAACTCGAGGTAAAAAAAAATAATTGAGAACGTTAATGGATGATTTTATATATTTCCCGCCACAAATTCAGGTTCATAGTCAAATCTTAAAATTGAGCTATTGGAGTCATCAAAAGAAATAAATGGATTGGTTCTAATGGCAGTATGGATGGTGTCAATTCCATCATCGTCATCATCCAAAATATGTCTGGGAATTACTTCAACTATGACACCAAATTCAGGTTGAATTTGGTCATTGAAATAAAAAAACTTGTTTAGACATTTATTCCAATAAATATGGTTTATTTATAGTAATACTGCCAGTTATATTAATTACTCGCAATCCACAATCTTCAATAAATGTTCCATGTATCGTCATCGAATCACACCAATGGAATTTCATCAGCGTGACTCGTCCATGAGAGTAATAATCTAACATTATTATTTTTTCCACGACTCCATAATAACCCATATTTTCAAATCATATTCTACAATTTGATGCACTGGAATAATAATATTTTTTGGTAGTAACCATAAGATCATCAAGTTTTGTTCTCATGTTCTTTGCTCGTTCAGTGATAATAAATTTGTACCCATTGATAATAATTGATTTATAGTCATGAACCATGGTATTAGGACCGAAAGAAAAAGATTATATTTCATTAGAGATAGAGTCGTGATGAAAACACAATACCTGCAATATAAATGAATATTAAACTTTATTAATTATTGATGTATTTATTTTGAACAATAATATTTTTACGTTCAATTTTAACCAAGAAGAAAACTCGTTTCTATGCAATGTCTCCCTCCATCTCAAAGATAAAGAAATATTCTTTCTATTTATCATTGTTTTATGTTCCCTAAAAATAAAAAATATGAATATTTTGGTATATATATATGTAATACATACATGTTCAATTTAGTTACCTGATGTAGTCATTGAAAAAACCACAGTTGAACAAAACTGGGAGATGTGCCATCTCCTGCTCTTCAAGGATTAATATCTTCAATGTATATGATCCAGGAATTCCTCCTGTTTGATGAGGTGATGGGAAACTGGGTTCAATTTTCTCATACTTTTCTTCTTCATTTCTCAATGGTCTGTTCATTCTTGTAGTGAGATCAAACAAATATATTGAGCAGAAATCCGTACATTCTTGATCCAAGTAACCGTTAATGATAGAACCATCGGGATGATTCTTGTTTCGGACATAAGACATTAATGTGTACATATTTATTTCAGTTGGATATATCCAACTCAAAGAAATAGGTTCTCCAACAAGAATTTCAGTGGTAATATGGATAGTCAGATGTAGCATGCATGTGAAAAATGATGGAGGAAATATTTTCTCCAACTCACACAATATTATTCGAGCATCTGTCAACATTTTTTTGCAAGAACGACTTGGAAAACATCTTACCATAAAGATAATTAAACAAATAGCACAACCGAATAACAATCACCCTTACATTATTGGAAAAAATATGATGGATTGGTATTCGAATCAACTCGTGAAGAAGAACGTGATAATCATGAGTCTTCAAATATTATTGTTTCAAATCACTTCTATCGACCCATTTGGATATGTTTCTTAAATAGCCATCAGTAACTCTAATAGTCTCTAATACTTCCAGAATTTTGTTTTCGCAGGTGTGATCCCATAAGAAGCACATGGAACTTTCCATTTATTTTCACTGATATGCACAGGATGCAATTATGGTCTGATGCCTCAATCCACAATGTCACGTCGAAACCGTAAATCATCTTTTGTCTTTCCCTTAACATATAGAAGTATTGAAAGCAACATTTCACATATATTCTTTTCAATGTGAATTAAATCTAAGAAATGACATAAAAAATTTGTTGACCAATAAGGAAAATAAAAAAAGATACTCCTCTACCTCCAATTGTAACAGGTTTCAGTGGAAACATTCTTTCTCTTTACAGATTTCATTTGAAGCATCCTTAATGAAAACCCAAACTCTTTCAATTCATTAAGCACATCAGTTCCATACATACGCTGAGTTGGATCATCAGTCTCTGTGGTATTATCAAATCTTCGATGATTATTTCTATATGGAATGTCCATTGAAAATAATTTTCGATGTCCCATAAAACTGAAACTATAATGATGTTTTAGTCTTCCGGATTGTGTATTCTTCATAAAAATAGGACATGACAGTTTTCCCATTATGATCCATCCAGACATCATTGCATAATCCAGAAAATCATTGATCGCCCACATAAGCACAACACACATCTAAAATATGTCTTTTGAACATGCATAGTATGTGCTCACACCCACATACCATAGAAGTTTCAACTCTTTTATTAAATGTTTCATGTATATGTCGATATCAATGCTGGGATCATAAGGTCCAGATATGAGTATACTCTTTAATGTGAAAGGTTTTTTCATACACAACCATGGGGGAAGATTATAAATGTGTATAAAAACTGTCTATGTGATGTGTGAAGTAAGCATCTTCCCAAATGGATTAAAACCATCGCATGAAAGACCCAGCCTCACATTACACCTGTCAGCTAAAAAATCAGGATATCGAGCATCAACTCTCTTCCATGAAAATCCATCTGCAGGGTGAACTAAATCATCATTATTATTCTTTCTCTTGGTATCATGCCATCTCATTTTTGTTGATATGTCATTAGAACTAAAAATATTTTGGAGTCTGGGGATCAATGGAATGTTCCACATTACTTTTTTTGGCCCGCGGGATGGTGTTCCATCAGATTTTGACTTCTAGCGGGATGTTCCACATTTTATACAATCATTTCATTCAGTGGTTTCCTCCCAGAATTAACTGCAAACTATCAGGAAAGCATGGATTTTGTTTCTTTAAAATCCAAGTTCCTCAACAAACATCCATGCCATAGAGTGGTTTGAGGTAATATATACATCATCTAGAATAAAATACTTCAATAAAGTAAAAATTTAATTGATTGTTGTATTAGAAATCCCATACAAAGTTTTCCCATGAAACAATCGGATTAAATATTCCAGCTTTTTCATTTTATCGCACTGTTGATATAATGGAGTCGTGGTAGCATCATTCAATTTTTTCACCCTTAAAACATCATCATTTTCATTAGACGCAACATGTGTGATGATATCGAAGACTTCTTGGGTTGGAATCCTTTCTTTTTCATGATGATGAATAAATGGAAACTGGTCATCTAAAAAATTCTCCATTCTAGTCCATTCATTTTGATCATCAGAAATTTAAGATTTCATTTTCTCTCCATTTTGATACCACACAAAGTATTTTTCTTGAAAACCATATATGGTTGTGTGGTAGCAAACTTCTTCACAACTCAACCAGGGTCTGCCAACACAATTGGATCATGAGCAGTGTTTGAGACCACTATCTGAAGTATTGTGAAATGAAAAAATATAAAAATCTCTCCAAATTGTTTTGAAAATCACACGAGATCTGATCGGTTTCACACATCCAACATCTATCAATTCTAAAAAAAGAACTGTTATAAGTCATTTTGTCATAAACACTTCAATAGGATTGAAGTTCAATAGAAAATGTAATTAATTAAACGATAAAGGAAGGATTTTCTAGTTGAGGCAGTGAACTATTAAAACAATGTAAATATATAATAATTTATTATCTTCATACAGATTTATAGGGAGGAATGAGTTACCACTGTATGTAAAGAGAGAGGCCTCTAGTTTATAATCCAAGGGGGACTTCCCCAAGGCTTCCTAAATCATAATCACTATGAATCCTAGGTATATTTCCTCAAGGTATTATAAACCAAATCATCATTATTCCAAGGGGATTTCCAAATTGAATTAAAATCTATATTTTTAACATGAATCCTTGGCCGGTTTCTTCAAGGAATTCCAAATCATTAATCAAAGAACAAATATTCAACAAATAAAATAAAATTTATTTCTATTAATTTTAATTAGGTCTCATAAAAGTGGAACATGCCTCAGGTCCCATTATGTGTTATAGGCATCCCAAATCATTCACTCAGGTTCAATAACTCATTCATGGCACCTCTATGGTCATACCTTTCATTACCCAATTAGTACCCCAAGTCCAGCACACCCCATGGGTGTATAATGTTTAGGCTTCTACACTAATAAGTTGTTCATGGCTTGTAAAAAGGATTAATTTCATAAAGTATAGAAAAAAACATTTATTTTTAAATTTGAGATTAACAATAAATTATGTCAATGATAACAAGATTACATATTTAATCTTGTCACTTATCTAACATTGTTATGGATGTCTACACATGCCAGCATGGCTAGTGAAAAGAACCCCACCATCATAAAATTGAGTATTGTCCGAGAATGATTCATAATATACAAGGTACAATGAGAACCATATTTAATTGACCCTAAAGTTATATTAGTACAGTCATCTTAGGAAGCCAATTATCACTCATGACTAACCATGCCACTATAAACAACCAGGAGTGTATGTGTTTTCTCTCTGATCTCAACAACATCATCACACATTCTTACCTTGATATGAATCATGTGGAATATGGATGATATTAGCACAAAATTACCAACAATACCAAGCCTTCAAAGAACTGAAAATTTATGGATGATATTAACACATAATTCATTTTGAATCAAATTTGATTCACTTTACTTCATATCCCTATAGACCAAACCCATACTATAATCACTATATGTGTGCCACTATCAAAGCACAACACACACACCCAAATCAACCAGAAAACAAAAGTCATACACACAAAAATCAAAACAGAAAACCAAAACAGTAGATGCAGAACATTAAAATGAATGTATCACTTATAGATTAGACGTTTAGAACTTTAGATAAGAAGTCCATAATTAATGAATTCACCAAATTTTAAAAAGAAAACATTTTTATTTAAAGTCCATTTTTTCAATCCAAACACATTTGAATGAAATAATTTTCCATTAAAAAATATTTTTCACCTTTAATGTTCACTCATAAAAAATGAAACTAAAACAAGACAAAACTACTAGAAAATTACCTATGTGATGAACTAATGTTCATGACATACCTAGTTTCATGGTAGTGAGTCATAACCCATCTAAGAACCACCAAGCCTGGTGGATAATGAACTGTGTACTCAGAATCCACATAAGTAAAAAATCCATTTTAGATCAAGGAATAACAATTTCTCTCCACCATTTTTCTCTCACCCTTACCATAATAAAACAAAAACAAAGATACAAAACCAGGACTACCCAATTAAAATCAAGGATTAGAATGGGAAATATTTCCAGTTGTTATTCTCATGAAAAAATATAGGGTTTCCACTTCTCCGCTTCACTAAAATGAAAACATAAAACCAAAATAGTATAAGAAGAATAATAAAATAAAGGTATACTAACATATTACAAGTGATAAACTGAGAAATTTTGAAAATTGAATAATTTTCAGCAGTAGGGTAAACCAAATCCATCACTTCTTCTGTTTAGTGTTGTAGTCACGCGGAATGGGGGAGCCTAAGATTCTACCAATTTGGGGCCAAACCTTCCCAATGGTTTTTAAAAAACATTGGGAATAAAATCCTTTACCAAGGATTTTTTAAAACTATTTGTATATTATCATTAAAAACACTCTATACCAACGGTTTTATAGATCCATTGGTATAGAGTATACTTTTACCTACGTTTTTACAAAACCATTGGTAAAAGCTAATTGTAACAAGCCTTTACCAACAGTTTCCTCAAACTGTTGGTAAAAGTAATGTATACCAACTGTTTAAGAAAACCGTTGGTATATAGGCATTGGGAAAACCTCCCATTCTAGTATTGAAAGTCCCAATTAGGTGGTTTAATAAGGGTTGGGACCCATGTTTCCTTTTGAGGCCATTAAACGATTCTTTACATTTCTTATTAAAGAATAAATGAATTCTATTTTAAATAATTCATGTCAATGGGAAATAAATTAGGATAAAGTATATTATGAATCTAATATATAATCTATCATGTCCAAGAAAAGATCTAATATCCTTCACGATCCTTGGGAAATGTAGCAAATAGATAACATATAATCCTAGAAATTTCCACCTGAATTCTTTTTATATACACCTCGTGGCCAAGTAGAATTCCACATTCCTCCATAAAAGGGACATTCTCATAGTTTTGAACAACATTATTCTTAAGGAGAACACTAGTCACATACCCTAAACATCTCAAAAGCTCTAAAAAAATGGACCAGACACTTAAAAATCATCCACAACCACCTCATGTATTCCTAAATAAATTAAACAAAATCTAATAAATAATATTTGGATAGTTGTAGTGAAATTCCAGAGTCCAATTGGAATTCACCGATAATAAAATATATGGAAAGGAAGTGTGAGTGTTTTTTATCATGGTCCTCTAGATCTTTGTAAATTTTGTTATAACTATAAAACCCATCTGTGAAGAAAAAATGGGATTGAAAAACTAACATTTTTAGAATTTTTCCATGAAAATGCAAGAGAATGTGATCCTTCCTAGTGCCACAACCCAACCCCTGGGGCCCATGTCATGACTACCACAAGACACCCTCCCAATGTCCAGGGGAAGGTGACTAGAATCGATGGAATCTACCTATAAGTGGGAGGAATTTTCCTGTGAATTAGTTCACAAAAACACACCCAACCACATCCTAACACACTGAAAGGGGAAACAAGTACCTCTAAAACAAGTCTAAGTGCAAGTAAAACTGAATGAAAGTGTTCCAAAATTTAAAACCAATCAATGAACTAAAAACAGTTTGTGAAAAAGGAACCTCTGATGGACATCTGCAGAAAACCACACCTGATTGTGAGAGTAGTGAAGCTACTAGAAGCGGATGTAGTATGTGTTGTCTGCCTTGTCATACTAGGCCCTGCATTGTCTTAGGCCACCAACTCCATCGTCGAAGCATCTGTCAGTCCCATCTCTTGGAGCACTCCGGTGGAAACGTCGATCATCTGCACCAGACACAACATGTGCGGGCAAGACTGTGCAGGAGTAACACAGTACTCAGTAGGGACTAAAAAAGAAAAAGAAAATACCACACAATAATTCCTCAAAGTAAATCATGAAACACAAGATTCCTTGCACTAGGTATATTCTAGGGTATTAATAGTAGCATCATCAGTCACATTGTTGAACACTGTGGCTGCTGGAGAACTTCACCTCTAGAGACTACGGTGGGTCTGCCAAGTCACAAAGTGGTGCTTCCCACTAACCATGGTATGCTTTGGTGCTCCTCCCCATCGCGTACAGTGGGCTTGTAAAGTCACGAAGAGGTGCTTCCCATAAGTCATGGAAAACTGAGGTACTCAACCCATCATGTAGTATGGTCCAGTAATGTCAGAGATAGGTGCTTCCCACCATGGGACTTCAAATTCATAGGGAGGTTTTTTCCATTGGGAAAAAAGTCAGTTGTCTTCAGGTCTCAACCATTTGAAGGGTTCTATATTTAGTGCGCTTGGGAGAACCTCACTTAAATCCATTCTTCAAATAAAAAATTCTATGAAATCCCCCATATATAGTTCCAAATGATCGTCCTCATCGAGAGGTTCCCAATTCCGCAAACAACTCTTCCATCGGGTGCACGGTTTGTAAGATACGAGTGTTTTAGTAACCAGGGGACCAGTTGTGATGGGGCCCTGTCTGACCTAGTCACACTGACCATTTCAAACCGGCCCCAGAGTCCCACATATGCCGGTTCATTAAGAGGGACACGACTCGCCATAGTGTGGGTTGAGTTTGTTCTGGTCCGGCCTGACCAGGGGACCAGGCCCAGTAGGCCTTTCTGGACCCATCCCTGTTGGTCGATGGTCTAGCCTGCCGAGTCGCTCGTCGATTCGGTCTAGTTGGGCTCATCCTGAAGAGGGTGTGGGTCCGGCCTGCAAGGTGCTAGTCTGGCCCACCGGTGCGGGCCCGGGGCCGACCTACTGGGGGCTTAGCCTACCAGTTGGGGACCACCCATGTGGTGCCGACCAGCCGGTATACAGCCTCGCTACCGCATCTGGCTCCCCCAATGGCCCTATGGAGTTGGGACCCTTCCACAAGCCGCGGTCGACTGACCGCGGCTTCGCCAGTCCTCCGAATGACCTAGATGCAGGTCGTCCCTCCACATAGTGCCCCGCTTGGCGATGCATCCTCTATCGCACCACTGAAGATGATGATCCCTGACTTTCCAACCAATATGGCCCTCTAGTGTGGGCTACCTCTTCCACATGGCAAACACACCGGTAGGGAGTTTACCGTACCGCCAAATGTGCTCTGGTGGTCCATTCTTTGATATGTCGTCATCTACAGCCTCCATGGAGTTCCTTATTCAATGAGAGGATCCCAAACCATTATTTCCGTCATTTTAGTGGTATGAACACCAAAAAATGAACATACAGAGGCACTTTGGAATTCTTTGTGCCGGCCCGGGGCCTCCGTTTTAGTTCTTAAAAGGCGGCGGAGGTTTGGGGAGTTTATGTTCAATCAATCAATGCCACGATTTTCACCCCAAATAAAATAACCCCGATAATAAATCCCCCTGCATAATGCATCAATCACCGATCAACCTATTTTTAGGTGGATCTGTGTTTATCATTTTTAGAAAAGGACGGGGAAGAACCTGAAATCAAATACCCCTACCTCTTATGACACCTGATGACGGAACGTTCTTTTCCTTGAGGTATTTAGATGTTGATGTCGCTTCCCAGGTCTGATCATCGAATGGTATCGAAGATTATGAAGTTCCATCAGCATTCATTGTTCTTTCTTGGTGTGGAAGTCCGTCAGTGTTTCTCTAGAGAATCCTCCAAATTTTTAATCCATATATTCCCAGTACATCGATCTATAAATAAGAGCACATCATAATGTTCCCATTATGTTATGATGTCGCGTCATTACGATGTTTTATTTATGAAACAATGTCATTGTTACTCGTCATTACAGTGTCGTTACACTACAAGTTAATGCACTATTAATGAGCCTCATTAATGTGCATTGTCACTGCCATGTCGCTACCCCACATCATCGTCGTCCACCACTCAACTGTGAGAAATAAAATAAAAAAATTCTTTTTTTATTTTTATCAAAAATTCCAAAAAACATTTTCTGCTTGGCACTTACTGGCTGAAGATATGTCATTTCTAGGTGAATACCAACGTTCTGAATTCAACATTTCACTCAGATTTTTAATCAGAGAATTATTTCAAAAGATTAAAAATCCCACTTGCACATTTACTGAAATAACATTAAAAAGTTAAAAATTATATTTTGGGCTCTCCAGACCTCATAATTACGTGCCGTATAATTTCACATTCTCAAAATAATTCCATAAAATTCAAAAATTACATAGAAATTATGAGACATTACATCATCCCCACCATCCCTAAAAGCCAAAATAATGACTAGCCAAATAGATGGGGTTACTAAGCATGAATCTAAGCCTCCCACTCCCATGTGTTCTCCTTGAGATTCCA
This sequence comes from Viscum album, assembly GCA_963277665.1. Classification (NCBI taxonomy): domain Eukaryota; kingdom Viridiplantae; phylum Streptophyta; class Magnoliopsida; order Santalales; family Viscaceae; genus Viscum; species Viscum album. The sequence continues at coordinate 1,056,584,032 of OY728120.1, read as the reverse complement.
ATGCTACCATCATACAAACACTAAAGGAATTGAAAACCCATGTAGGATCCACTCTTATTAATCCTCTATCTCCACTAGTAACTCTGCAAATGTCACTCATCATCAATTCCTAGCTCTCCGCAGTTGATGACGGGGGATGGATCATGCATGAACATCCTCAACTACGACACATAGAAAAAATCATGCACCCAGTGCACCTGTTGGGGAAAATCATGGTGATACGCCACCTCACCAACTCTGAATTGGATCTAAAATGGTCTGATGAACCTCAAAGATAGCTTCTTTCCAAGAAAAAGTCTATGCAATCCTCATCAGGGTGAGACCCAAAGGAACACATGATCTACCTCCTCAAGCTCCAAGGGTCTCTATCTCATATTAGTATAATAAATATACCTTCTTTGTGAAATCCTCATCTGCTCCTGAATGATCTTCACCTTCTCAGTGGTAGCCCGTACCAAATGTAGATCCATGATTTCCAACTCCACTGGGTATGTCCATCATATAGGTGATCTGGAAGGCCTCCCGTACAAGGCCTCAAACAGTTCCATGCTAATGGTGGAGTGATATATGTGGTTTTATGAAAACTTCTCTAGTGGTAGGTGGACCTCCCAACTACAACTAATGTCAAGGATGCAAGCACAGACCATGTTCTCCAAGGTTGGTATGGTTATCTCTGTCTGACCATCTGTCTAGGAATGAAAAGCTATGCTCAAATGATAATGCATCCCAAACACCTCCTATAATCCATTCCACAACAAGGATGTAAAGATAGCATCACGATATGAGATGATTTTTTAAGTCACCCTGTGGAGCCGTGTTATCTCTTGGATGTAGAGGTGTCAGAGGCCCTCTACCGGTCTCTTCTCCCATATGGGTAGGATGTGAGCTGACATGGTGAGTTGGTCAATGATCACCTAGATAGAGTCATGACATCTTGATGGACATGGTAACCCTATCATGGATTACATCAAGATATTATACCATTTCCACTCTGGTACCTCGAGTGGTTGAGTTGGGCCTGTTGGAACCTGTTATTCTGCCTTCTCTCACTAACAAGTGAGGCATTTTGAATCAAAATTGGCCACAGCTTCCTTCATCCCTAGCCACCAATATTGATGTTGGAGGTCATAGTGCATATTTGTCACACCAGGATGTACATCTAGATGGGATGTATGTGACTCCATCAACACCTCCTCCCATAACATAGCTAGAAATACAATGTGCCCTCTGAAAAAGATGACTTGCTCCCCACCTATTGAAAATCCATCAAGAGCCCATCCTAATGATATGAGAGCACATCAAGCCTCACAGTCAACATCCACCAACTATTCCTCCCTAACTCATTGTAATAGTGGGAGACTTACAACCATCGACAAGAGGTAAACAACTTCACCATGAACCCTGAAGAATATCTACATCACAGCTAACTTCTCTATCACCTCACTCAGCAACTACAACCCGATCCTTCTTCTGAGAATTCTTCCACCACGGTCCCCTTTTATGGGAGTATAGAATATCTCAAAATAATAGTCATAGAGGAACATTACCCATTCCCACTGTCTCAGGTTCATATCCTTCTGAGAGAAGATATACCTGAGACTCTTTTGGTCGGAGTAAACGGTGAACTACTCAACCATCAAGTAGTTTCCCCACATCTTCAAGGAAAATACCACTGGTTCTAACTTCAGTTCATGGGTCACATAGTTCTTCTAATGATGTTTCAATTGCTCTAAGACATAGGAAAACACCACTCTATCCTTCATCAGGGCACAACCGAGCCCAGTCCTGGATGCGTCGTAGTAAACTACATGCCCAACATCCTTCTTGGGTAGTCTCAAAATGGAGGAACTAGCCATTCTCCTCCTTAGATCATGGAAAATATGCTAGCATGTCTTTTTCCACACAAAGGGTTGTCCCATCTTTATAATTGATGATAAGGGTGCTGCTAACCTAGAAACTTCAGGCACGAACCTCCGATAGTAACCATCCAAGCCCAAGAATCTTCACACCTTAGTCACACTCCTAGGTGGCTCCCAATCAAGAACCACCTCTATCTTCACTGGATCTATTGCAAATACAGTCTCTGAGATGAGGTGTCCTAGGAAATAGACCTCCTGAATCCAAAAAATACACTTATATAGTTTACCATAAATTTGGTGCTCTCAGAGTGTATCGAGGACTATTCAAAGGTGCACATCCTGCTCCTCCTTCGACGGTGAGTACACCAAGATGTCATCGATGAAGACTATGACGAACCAGTCGAGGAATGGCTAGAAGATCCTTTTCATGAGGCCCATGAACACTGCTGGGGAATTGGTCATTCCGATAGTCATCACCAGTAACTCATAGTGTCCATACCGGCACCTGAAGCCTGCCTTCGACACATCCTCATCTCGTACCCAGAGCTGGTGATAGCCTGATATGAGGTCTATATTTGAGAACCACATCGTACCCTTCATCTGGTCAAAGAGTTCATCAATTTTAGATAATGGGTACTTGTTCTTCATGGTTGCCTAATTCATGCCCTGGTAGTCCATGCACAACCTCAAACTCCCATATGCCTTCTTGTCAAAAAGCACTAGGGCTACCCATGGTGAAACCCTGGGCCCTACGAACCCCTTCTCTTGTAGGTCCTCCAAAGGTACCCTCAACTCAAGAACCACTACAGGAGCCATTCGATATGCCTATGTGGATATCGGTGTCATCCCAGGGTTCAAGTCAATAACAATGTCCTCCTATCTATGAGGAGGTATCTCTGGATCATCATCTACATGTGCACAAAGTGCAAGGTAGCGGGGGAAACTCCTCCAGAAAAGACTCTCAATGTCACCCCGAGTGAGGGTCGACTCATTGTGAGTCTAGATGGTAAAACTACACCATCTACCTAATGATCCTTAGAGAAGGATCTCTTCAATGATCACCATATCGTCAGGAGGTGTCCTCACTAAGCGGGAGACCCATGTCACAGCCTCCAACCAATCCTCAACAACCTGAGGATCTGTCTCTCCCAAGAAACAGGGAGGTCTCTATATATGAAACTCATGTAGGGAAATGAGCCTATTAAAATCCTCTACCAGAACCAATGGTAGTATATTCTGACCATTGGGTGGTGTTAGCACTAGTACACCACCCTGTGGAGCCATCTTAAGCACTAATCCCTGAATGGATGCCTCGTCGCTGGGTGATCTGTCCCCACGACCTTGTATAAGGATCATGACAAGTCATCCATGTGGAGGCATACTGAGATTGGTCAACATATACCACGGTCAGAAGTTTATACATGGTGATTTGAATTTTATTCAAAACATCATAAGGAGAAACTTATGCAACCAATGTTTTCATGTATTGAACCGAAAAGAAAAATTCAAGGTCCTGGTGTATGGATACATCAGCTGCCGCAGGAACACTAAAGTCACCAAATAAGAAAGTCAGACTCGAAACACTTAACACTATTACTCCAAAACAAAACATATACTCTTAGTATTTGGAGGGGGAACCAACCTACCTTTGATACCAACTTTTCATGACCCTTCCCTTGGGGCCTGTGTCGTGACTACCCCAAGCCTGCCTTTCTAAGGCCAGGGGCTGGCGACTAGCTCTGAAGGTGTCAAGCTACATGTGGAAGCATTTTACTAATTAAATTAATTTACACACATTCCCAACCCCATATTAGCACACTGAAAGGGGAAGCAAGTACCACTAAAATAAGGTTGAGTGTAAGTAAAGCTGAAAGTAAGTTGGCCAGAAAATAAACCCAATCAATGAATTGAAAATAGAAAGTACCCTGAGGACCTCTGATGTCCATCTGTAGAAAACCCCACCTGATCGTGAAAGTAGTGAAGCTACTGGAAGCCAAAATAGTGTATCCAATCATCCCAATCCTACTAGTCCCGACTTAGTCTTAGTCCACCAAGTCCACTGTCATAGTATATGTCAGTCCCGTCTCCCTAAGCACCCGTTTCGAAACATCGGTCATATTCACAAGACACAACACTTGTGGGAAAAGCCTGTATAGGGGTGAGTAACAAAATACTCAGTAGGAACCCTAAAACAAAATGGAAAGGCCACAAAACAATTCCTCAAAGTAAAACATGAAACACAAGACAAATCAAACGGGGTATATTCTAGGTTAGTAACAATATAATCTTTAGTCACATTTTCAAACAACTTGGCTACTAGAGAACTCCTTCTCAAGTGAGTACAGTGGACATACCATGTCATGAAGAGGTAATTCCCACTAACCTTGGACTTCTTAGGTACTCTTCCCCATCATATATCATGGGCCTCCAAAGTCCAAGAGAGGTGATTCCCACTAGTCTTGGACTACCGAGGTACTCATCCTCATCACGTACCATGGGCCAGATAATTAACAGATATGTGCATCTAACAGTGGGCTTGCAATGTCATAGTGATTTTCATTGCACATTCCCAAAAGTCAGCAATATTTTGGTCTCAAACAGTCGTAGGTTTTGGTATGTAGTGCTCTTGGGGGAACCGCTACTCATGTCATTTGTCACATCTCAACATCCATTAATGTCATCGTAGAGTGTTCCAAAAGATCCTCCTCTTAGAGAGGGTCCCAACACCGAAAATGGATTTTCAAACAGATGCATGGTTTACCTGATATCGGCGTTTTAGTAACTAGGGGGCTGGTTGCAACGGGGCATGGTCTAGCCCGGTCAGACTAACGTGAACAACCCGGCCCAGGGGTCCCTCAAACCCTGGTTCATTAATATGGACTCGAACTGGCCTGGTGCAGGTCGAGGTCGGTCTGGTCTGTCGTATTGAGTGTTCCCAGCCCGATTGGCTGAGGGTCCAGCCTACCTTGTCGCCTGACGACCCATTCTAGTACGGCTCATCCCGAAGAGGGTGCAGGTTCAACTTGCAGATGCAGGTCTAGCCCTTTGGGTTCGGGTCTGATCTGCTGGTAGGGCCAGGACCATCGGCGAGGGACCGACCCATCGGCGCAGGTCCGGCCCACCGGTGCAGTCTGGCCCTCTGGGCAGTTGGACTGTCCCGACCCGCTGGGGGCTCAGCCCGTAAACGGGTGACCGGCCGCATGGTGGGGCCGGTGGTTCTGACTACTGGGATGCGGCCTGGCTGTTGCGTCTGACTCTCCCAATGGCCCCATGGGAATAGGGCCCTTCCACTAGCCGCGGTAGAAGGAACGCGGCTTAGCCAGCCATCTGGATGGCCCAGACGCAGGTCGTCCCTCCACACAATGTCGCGTCCTCCAGTGCACCTCCACAACTGATGACTCTCATCTTCCCAATCAATGCGGCATTCCAATGTGTGTCACCTCCTCCACCCAGATGCTCCCTAGTCCCTATGAAGATCCCAAACATTCTTTTCCATCCTTTCAAGGGTATAGAAACCATGAAATGTACATGTGGTGGCACTCAGGATTTGTTCATGTCATTCTGGGGCCTCCACGTTAGAGGTTTAAATGCAGGGGAGGTTCGAAGAGTTTTTTTTCAATAATTACATGCCATGATTTTGACCCTGAATAATACAAACCCAAAAATAAATCACCCTCCTTCATAATGCACGAATCAGAGATCAACTTGTTTGTGGGTTTATCTGTGTTCATCATTTTTGTAAAAGGACATGGAAAAACATCAGAAGAAAACCCCCTACCTTTTATGACATCTGATGTCATGACATTCTTCCTCAAGGGATTAGGACATTGATGTCACTTACTAGATCCAATCATGAAATTGCATGAAGGATGATGAAGTTCTGCCGGTGTTCTTCATTCTTTATTGGGGTGGACATCCGTTAGAGGTTCTCCAGAGAATCCTCCAAATTTTTAATCCTTATTTCTCTAGAGCATCAAACTATATATACGATCACGTCACAACATTCCCATTATGATTCTACTTTGCGTCGTTAAGCTGTTTTATTTAAAAAACAGTGTCGTTGGTATGCATGATTAAATCACCGTTACGATGCGAGTTAACGATCCATTAATGAGCCTCATTAATGTGCATCATTGTTTCCCTGTCACTTTTTAGTATCATCATCTTCCGCCACTCAACTGTGAGAAATAAAATAAAATAATTTATTTAAATTATTTTATTATTTTTCGTGAAAAGTATAGAAAAAAACTTTACCACTCTGCCCATATAGGCTGAAGGTAAGTCATTTCTATGAGAATTTTGATGTTCTAAATTCAACGGAGCCCTAAAACTTTCTATCCCAATACAGGATGAAAAGATATAAAATCACACTTGTACGTTTATAGAAGGAACCAAAAAAAAGTTTAAAATTCCATCCCGGGCTCTCAGGACCTCGTAATAACATGCCGTCAAATTTCACGGTCTCGAAATAATTCCATATAAATAAAGAAATTGCACCAATATTCTGAGACGTTATACCTAGTAACTTAGTTAAACCTTTTATAATCAATACATAACCTCCACTTATTGGGAATACCAAAAGGAACCATATCTAGAGATTCGTTTTTAATATCTATGAATCCACCTTTTTTGGGAATAATCTGTACTGGACTTACCAATAAACTATCATAAATGGGGTAAATTATAGCCACCAAAAAATATAGTCATCTCTTTCTTAGTGAATTTTATAATGAAATGAATGTATCTCTTTTGGAACTATCTAATAGGTTTGAAATTTTCATCTAGAAGAATTCAATGTATACACAGAGATGGTAATATCTATGGTAAATCATCCAAAGAACATCCTATAGACTTCCTATTATACCCAAAGTCCTCAAAACGTTTATTCTATTATTAAGCAAACATCCCACAATATATTTTAAAAGGAATTTATTTCATACAAGTTAATATATTTTAAACATTCAATAAAAGTTTTATGTTCAACTGTCGGTGGGTGGCCCCCGTTGATAAAACCGGTTCTATAAGTTCTTCAAGTTCATTTTCATCCACTAAATCATCCCTAGAAGAAGATATATTATATATTACTAGACTGCTAGTGAAATTATTTTTGGGCACCATATTGGTGTCTTCCTCAAATGAAATTTCAGATTTTATTTTTTAAAAATGAGGTAACATTCCATCAATATATTGAGAAAAAGATTATATCAAACTAGTAGATTCACAAAAATTATTTTTAGATAAAAAATAATTATCCAGAATTAATTCATTTTTAGTAGAATTTATATCAATTTCATTCATTATAGGTTCAATTTAAAAAATAAATTAATAATTTTCCATAGCAGTTAATATTCCAATAGATTCAGAGAAATTCTCATCTTTTTCAAAATCACTTTTAAAAAACATCATTTGTTTCATGATTAGAATTTAAAAAACAGAATGAAATTTTTCCCAAAACATATTCAATTTTAGATTCCTCACTATAGAATATTTTAGAACTATTAATTCCACCAAATACATTTTTAGGTAAATGTTCATTTCCCAAATAATCTTAAGGTTGGTTATCTTGAATAAAATTAGGTAAAAAATCTTTTGAAAACTAGTGATTCATGTAGAATCTATGGGTATAAAAGTATTCAATAGGGTATTTAATTAGTTAAAATATATGAAAATTGATCATATTACCTCCAAATAATAAATTTAGAGTCCCTTTATAAAAATTATAAATTACATTACTAATTTTTAAGAATTTCCTTCCTAAAATAACTGGTTCATATGAACTAAATCTACCATCCACCATATATTACACCTAAAAATTAGTTGGGAAAACTAAATATTTTAATCTTAACAACATATATTTAGTGACTCTAGGTGGATTAGCTAAACTCATATTTGCTAGCTAGATAATAATACCTGAATCATTAACCTCCTTATCCATTATAGATGAAAAGATAGAACAAGGAATAACATTTATGGAGGATCCAAAATCCAAAATTTCATCTACAAACTGATGATTTTTATTAACATAGGGGATAAAAAACATACTATGATCCTGGAATTTAATAGGGAGGTAATATTGGACTATGTAATAAAACCTTCATCCAAAAATGAATTATTCCACTCCCATGAGCTTTATTTTATGAGTACACACATCCTTGTGTAATTTTACATTCAAAAGAATTTATTTCATATCATATAAAAAGGGATATTAACAAGTACATTCATAAAATATTCAATAATTTCTTGGTCCATTTCTGTTTCAATATAATTTTTGATTGGAGGGTGGTTCAATGGATAATACGGTGGCTCCTTAGAGATTTTTAGTTCATCTTCATATTCTTTTCCCTTCATAAATGACTACCTTGTTTTTAAAATCTCTATTGGTTCTTTCGAGATGGACTTATTTTATTTTATTTTATTTTTATTATTCTATTAATTTGGTCAAATAAATTTATTTAATATATTTTATAGGTTCTAAAACAATTTCAACATGTGGTTTAACATATTTATAAAGTGTTTTTGACACTTCTTCATGTTATTTCAATTTTTTTATAGAAGTGGAACTATCCTTTTCATGTTCTTGTTCACTATTTTCAACTTGGTGGATTAAAATTTCAGTTCCATTCCTCAAAATTATTTTACTTACATTCTCTCTTTATCTTAAGTTCACATCATATTATGATGTAAAATTACCACTTCTTTGATTTTTCAGACCACTAATTTCAATTTTTATTTTATCCATTTGAGTTACCATATTTTTTATAACACATTTCATTTTACAGAAATGTGTTTTTGATTTTTAACCATCTCTTTATGGCATGATTCATGTATTTGATTTCCTTATTTTCATATGTTTTCATGATTTTGAATGTTTATAGAATTATCAATAGCATGGTTTATATATTTATTTCTAATGTACCCAGGATATTGATAAGATTTTATGGATACAAAATCTTATTTTGTTGATAATTATGCCTCAAAATATTTTTTTTGTTCATTATTCCTTCCATGGTAAATTTTTGGGTTATTTTGAAAAGGCCATGATTGAAAATTATGGTTTGGAAATTTATTGTTCAAGTTTCTTTTGGAATTGTATACTAGTAAATATTCCCTTACATGTTTTAGGAGTCTCTTGAATCTAACAAAATTAGTCATTGAAAAGATCAATAACATAGAAAAATTGACATTTCATCTAAATAGGATAATCTATTTTGGGTTGATATTGTGGAGGTAAAGAGTGAGTCAATATATATCTCATCATACTAGAAATATCCCTTAGCTAACACTTTATTCATATATTTATATAACTAGAAGTGGACCTTCCATATTTATTTTAACATGTATCATGCCCCTAGTATTGAATTTTATGATTTTTAGGCCATATTTGAAATTAAATTCCAAGAATCAGTAGGAGTCTTAACTACTAATTCTCTTCCAATAGAAGCATTGATCATGTTATAATACATTGAGACTAATCCCTCATTCAAATATTGAATCTAAAGTTGATCGAAGTTTTTTTTATGAGATATTATAAATCAAAATTTCTAAAATATCTCATATTACACACGAAATAACACCCATTGAAGCTTCCTAATGCCTCAAATATATTTCCTCAGTAAAGAAGTCCTAGAGTATTTGAAAACATAGAAATAAAATCTTCTTTAGTTGGCACCAACGACCTATTGTGGAGCACTGGGAGTAGTAAATCCTCTTCTTAGCCACCTCAAAGAAATAAAATGGGAAGTTCCCAATATCTATATTAAACTCAGTCAATCATTGTGGTTGCATGGTAATTCACATCATGTGAAATTTTTGTAGATTTTTTTGAGCATCCTCATCATGTGAACCAAGGAATTTTTATAAGAATTGGATCATTCTTGAACTCTCTTAAAATCCAATGCCCATATCAGAGTATACTAGGTATTTTTTCTAATTTTAAAAATTAATTGAATTCAGATATTTCAATATTCACTATTTATTAAGGTTTTCCAAATTTTTGAAAGATTTAATTCATGGATAGATTTTATTTTGTCTTTTATTTAAGTGATGTTTCATTTTTTTTGAAGATTTTCAACTTCTATATATTTATATTTTGTTTTCATCTATTATTTTTCATATGTTTTTTTATTTTTTTAATTCAATATTTTCATGGTTCTTATTGGAAATATGTCATAAATTTTTTTCTATAGATTTTTATCCAAAAAAATAAATAGTTTTAGAATATTATGATTTTTTTACGTTTTAACACACCTTGGTCGAATACATGGAAATGAAACCAATTAAGGAATAAGGTATTTGTATGTCATTTTTTTACCCTTACTTCTAGTTTTTGTATCTAAATAATGTAGTACAATAGTACCCATGTTTATATCCCAACATGGATTCCTTTCAGGAGAATCTTTACCATGATTTATTATTATTATTTTTATATTAATGTTTTCAATATTTTTGAGGGGATTTCTATTATTGTAAAAGAGGTTATTATATTTTCTAAACAAAAAAAATTATAAACACAAAAAAAAATATTGTAAATCAAATTAAAATAGCAGCACGAAGAAATATGTTAACAGAAAGGGGTGAAGATTCTAAATCTAGTAGATATCATGGTATAATATTTCTTTATCACATGAAATTAATTAAATAAAACTATCTATATTCAAAAATATAAATATCAGTTTTTTAATACTGTCTGGATTGAAATTTCATGTCCATTATCTAAGATCTCAGTTATTAGCCTCTGTTTGCTAAGATCTTGTCTAAGTGCTCAATGAACATTGAGCACTAAAAATAAATTTTTCTATTGTTGTGATCATTATTATAAACCAATAATTAATAAGATTAAACAATGAAATTAATCCTTCAGTTCCTCACCATACATAGTTAAAAATATTCACTCTATGAATAACACACTCTGATAAAAAAAATTCTACCATATAATGTATGAGAGAATTAGAACACAACGTGATAGAAAAATTGATCATTAAATGTCGATTAAAATTTCAACGAAAGAAAATCTAGAATGGAATTATAGTAAAATGATTATGAAAATAATGCTAAAAATAAAATATCTATTCAAATATATAAGATTCATGAATAGTAAATTTGTATATTAATCATCATTTACAACCTAATTATCATCATCTCTCTATAATATCTTCTAGTTTTCATTCCCAAATTTACTATTTGGAAATTCTCTAATTTTTTTTCAACATCCAAATGATTCTCAACTCTTTTTTTAATTTTTGGAGACTCTTTTATTTTTTACCGAGGGTTACAGCCTCCCTAAACCACCTATTTTTAATAATAGTTACATGAAATAAATACTTCCTTGTCCTTGGGTTACAAAAAACTATAACTATATTAGAACATTAAATAGATTAATCCACATTCATGTGACAATTAATTTCCAATCAAGTCTAGTCTTACTTCCCCCACTATTCCCCATAAAATATTATAATAATTTATTTTTCAAAAATTACAAGATAGATTCCACTAATTAATCATTAAGGAGAGGAAATCACATCAAAACATAATCGAAGTCATTATTTATTGAATTCACCATTGAAAAAATAACTAAAGAGAATTTTGAAATACATCACTCCACTATATACACCTCAAAAAAATTACCAATTTTGAAATGGTATCATTACACTACATAAAAAATTAAAACTATTTTATAAAAAAATATTATCAAATCCACAACATAAACTCACCTAAAAAAATCAAATTTAAATTACTTGAGTAATATCTTTAAATAGGAATACTGATCCGGATATTCACTACTCAGTTGACATCAAAATTCTCATCGATCTCACATACCTAAATTTAGATTCCTTAGTATTTCTCAAAATTGTTTTGTGGAAGCTTGATGAGATTATATCTCATTAAGATCACATCATGAACATAAAAACCCCAAATCGAATTTCTATGTGAGATCGAGACAAAACCTATATCCTTCACTAAAATGGATCAAAAAATACTACTTCATATTCCTTAAGATGAAACAATGTCCAACCATATCTCTGACATAAATCTTATCTTCATCTCAGTTTTCAACTCATGGTGATGGGATCTGTAAATCAAGTTTATCTTTAAATCCAGTACACTCTAGAAGTGACTCCAGTTCTAAAATGGTCATTTTACTACCATGAATCAATGATCAAATTATCTTCATGAATTCAGTTCATCTCATTTTAAAAAATATTTTGGGATCAATTAATCTTAATGTTCTTAGTTAAATGTCATTATTCACACACTAAATATGGCCTCAGTTTCCTTCCTTAAATTTCTTTAGCATTGAATCTCACTTTCATCAAGCTCCATGGCCTTAGATTTTTTATCATGAGCATGGGTGAGTCTTAATTATTCATAATTGATGGCCTCATATGGATGTTCATCATCTTTGAAAATGGAAGCTTCATCGATGATGTTCAATATTGATGCACGACCTCTTTTTCAACTCATATAACTTATACTATGTAAACTCATATTCCAAGAATTTCCTACAGGGTTCATTAGTATCGGATCTAGTTGAAACTGTGTCAACTAGAATGGTCTTATTTATATGTCTTTGGTCTAGATCTTTTTCCATTTAGTTTCTACTTTCAATATTAGGTAGTGTCTCCTTCAGCATCAATAGTGGATCATCTTACCCTTCAAATGGAGATGGTGAGGAGCTCAACATCATCTATCAGATCATCCCTAGTGCATAGTGGTGACATCGAGATCACCTAATACTGAGCTCATACACTCACAAATTATCCATACCATTTCGGTATTTGATATGGGAAATTAATCTAGGTTGACTATGTGAAGAGGATGATGAAAAAATGGGTAAGTGATTGACTACAGAAAAAAACAGATATAACAGATAAATCGGATATGTGGATCTTCTCCTCAAATCTGGAAACATGAATGAAGGTTATAATTGGCTAAGTAGAAGTCTGTATACTAAAATATGGTTATGAAAATGGTGGTTGAAAATTTGTTTTTGTATATCATTTAGAAAATGGGTATGTGGATCTGCCCATAATTGGTTATATAAAAGCTACTGAAACAATGGATATGTAGCATCTTGAAAATTTGTCTATGAGAAATCACACCATCATAAAAATTAAATAATAAAAAAGTAAAGTATTAAAAAATATCAAAATTATAAAATAAAGAAATGATATAAAATAATATAAATTAAATTCAAACCAGAACATTGATTAATTAACCAAAAAAATAAGCAAAACAAAAAATGAATTTATTAAAAAAGAATGGTTAATTTTAATTTTTTAAAATAATATCATGGAAAACAAGAGAAAAGAAAATGAATATATAAAAAATTAAAATATAAATATTCCATGATTAAAGAAATCAAATATGGATAAAAATGAAGGTTAAAAATAATAATTCCTTAAACATTAATCACAGGGGAAACCCAAAATTAATCAATTTAAAAAAATATATTAATACGGTGAAATAATTAAATGGAAAATCTTAAAAGTAAATTATTTAATTAAAAATAATTTTCACAAAAATCCTTCAACTAAATTAATGAAATGTTGTGAAAAAATAATATATAATTAAATACACATCAGTCTTTTTTTATTGTTGAAAAAAATTCTAAATACCCAACATCATAAATGAAAGAAATGAATGGCCTCTAGAAAACATCAATGATAGAGAATCTAAAAGGGATCTAGGGTGATATCTATCAAATACATGTATGTTTAATGTTGTTTACACTAGTTGTATCACATAGAACTATGCATAATTATATAATCAATTCTTCCAAGACATCGTGTGACAATGGGAAATGAATGTGTTTATCCAATATAGTCTACTCATATGTTCACTATTCTCCGATTATAGACTAACTATGTCCATAAATGCATCACATGTCAATCAACTAAGTGGATGAAAACATCATATAATCCTAAAAAATATATATAATCTTTTTTCATGTTCATTTATTAATTATAGCTATATACTTACTCAGTTTAGCTCAATCAAGGGCCCAGATGCAATAGCATTCATACAAGTTGACAAATATCATCTTGGTTAATCCTCAACAGATGACATGATCAGCAACATACCCAAGCACTCACTAATTAAATTATATTCTTGGGTCATGTAAAAAAGGTATCATACTATAAAGGTTTTCATGATATGAAATATTAAAACCTTAGGTATGGTGATTCAATATAAAACATTCAATCATGGAATAATAGAGACATAGTGTAAAACGATCTATGTGTTATAATTATCATGTCATCAATCATAAAAACAATTTTTTGTGTTGGAATAGTATATTTTATATCCTAATATGAAATCTTACTCAAATTGACCCTATAATTTCTTCACAACACATAATAATCCTTGAATGACATCAATTAGGTATGAATCAATGCAACATTTTTAGAGGTCATTCATTATTACACTTCAAACAATGCATGTATCTAACATAAAATAATTTAAAGTAAAGACTGCATTTTATATTTCATGATACATTTCAAATTATTTAACTATTTTATGAATTCTAAAAAATATATACATTAGATCCCCTCTAATGATATAACTTATTATATACAACCCATGATACATTTTTTGTAATATTTTTAGGGTTTTTAAAACTAATTACATTTCAATATAATTTCTATCCCCTATTTATGTGACCATCTAATAAAATATCCCACCAAAATATTTAAGGAGTAACCTTTATGAAGAATGATTGTTTGAAAAGTTGTCTGAAATAGGAATAATATTCCAAATGTTAAACTCTTTGAACATAGTATTAAACAAACTCTATACCACAAAATCAAATGGTACGATGTTAATAATTTTTTTTGCCTACATAGATATATTTATAAGTTCCTCATCATTCCCATGGAAAATTTTTATTCAATTTTTTATTTAATATAATTTGGTAAAAAAATGTAACACATTATAGTAATAATTCCTTACCAAAATATAATAAAATAATTTAGGATATAAATATATATTATTTATAATCAGGTAATTAAATATAACTCTTTATATTTTACTTAACTAGAAAACAATAACACTTTTATAACATTAAGTGAAATTTACTTTGAATTTGATTGGTTTAATATTTCTTTGTAGTAGAACTTTTCTAATCACAAATATACTCCTGTAAATCTCTTAAAAACTATATTCCCTTCCAAATATCATGGTAAAATATATATAATCATTTTTTAGGAAATAACAGTTATTTCATTTTAGTGGTAATATTAAAAAAAAATTATTTTACTACCATATCTTATATTCTATTTTTTTCATTTTGAGAATTTTTATAAAATAAGGCTTTAATATTCAAAATATCCAAATAAAGGTGATGGAAAATAATTTCCAAATAATTTAGAAAATAATATAGTTAATGTTCTTTCACTGGGGATAAAATTCCTTTTATCTATTACATCATTTCAAAATTTTTATTTAATATAGTGAATGATAAACCATGTTTATTAAAACCATTATCTCATATTTTTCATAAAAAACACTATTATAAAATAAGAAAAATAATAATAAAATACACATCATTAATTTAGATTCTCTTGGAATTAAAATAAATCTTTGTATTCAATAATTTATGTTGAAATACATTGCCTCATCATTTTAATTCAAACAATAAACTCTATTAATCCTTTCCTTGACCTTGAAATTATATATATTTATAATATTTGAAAAATATAGACATTCCATCATATAACATTTTATGTAAAATAATTAAATTCTATAACATTAACACATTTAATGTAGTCATTATAGAGTTGATAAACTACTTTGGGTATTTTTGATAATTTTGTATTTTGGGAATATTTCATAGACTTTTTAAAGCCTCCTTTAGATTTTAATGACCATGGCCAGTGATTGGACTATCCAAAATTCATGATGGGGATTAATCGTTTTCCCTTATATTTTATCAATACAATACTAGAGCCTAGACACCCCATGTAATTCAATTATATACTACACACATTTATAAAATAGGGTAAACATTTCATGAACTCAATAATTATTATTAAAACCTTTCCAATAACAAATCCATAATTAATCCCATATCCAAATCATGGTTAAAAGGGAACATAAAATTCCACTAAATTAATAACTTATCTAATCTTATTGAATAAATCTGTAGATAGTAAAATCCCTTTGGCCATTTTACAAAAAAGCAATTACTTTGAAACCTTAAGAGAATCCATTTGTGTTTCTCTCAAGCATATATTATATCCTCCTATAAAATAACTTATATATTTAGTTTACTAGGATGGGGTTTCATTAACACATAGTATTTTATTATCTTCATAATAATGGTTTTCATGTTTCTATAATAGTCTTCTACGTTGATTCCAGTAAGCATATATTTTTATAAGATTCATATCAAATCCACGTTTGATGATAATTATTCAATTTATAATTAATATCTAATTTTATAAAATGAGTATCATATATTAAATTAATTTGATAAAGGATTATATTAAATTTTATCCCACTAAAATAATGAACCCTTTTCAGTTAATCTCATTAATTATTGGGCCAAGATCCATATTTTATTATGAAATGTCCTAGATTTAGTGGGAATATAGTAACTTTATTTATTTTCGTGTTCTGTTATTCAAATCATATCATAAATGATTCATTAATATTAAATCAAAAAACACTTTCCCAATCCATCATAAGCTTAAACTCAATATTATTTCCTTGGTATCTTTACCAAGTGTTTTCCAAAAAAATGTAACCCTAAGAAATTACCAAAAATGTGGAACTTAACTCTTAATGTCACCTTATTACTAGATTTAATTAAACAAAATAATCAAATGACACCCTGTTTCTACATGAAACTACTCATTTTGATTATCAAGTTCTTGAAATGTGTTTTCATTTGATTTAATCTTACTCTTAGTAGTTTTTTAAGTGATTTAAATCCCCATGTTATCTCTTGTATTCCCATTATGTATAAATGATATTAGGGATTTTGTTTTCAATTCCAATTATTTCCTTTAAATAAAAAATTCCAAACTAAATTGATCTATAACTATTTACACAACTAATGGTAAATCTAAATATTGGAAATAAATAAATCTTAAAAAATTATCGTACAATCATGTAAGTCATTAACTGCATGTATGATAATTTAAAAAAATAATTTATTCACATTTAAATATTAACAAACATATGTTAAAAATATAAAATTTATATTTATCAATAATAATAAAGAAAATTATACAATAAAAATTAATAATTCAAATAAAAAGATTTGAGATAAACATTTATGATAAATTTATAAATAAAAAAATTATAAAAAATTTATCATTTATAAAAGGATAGACATTAATAATTCAATTAAATAATATATAAACCTTTTATATTATCATTTAAATTGTTTTAATATGAACTCAACAATATCATATAAATATGTGGAAATTATGAATACTTGAGTCATTAAATAATAAATATTTCTTAAATTATGTAACCATTTACATAAATCAAACATATTTTCAAATAATATTGCTAATATAAAAATTTTATATTTATATTTATTATTTGATTATAAATAAATATAAACAATTATATATCACATAATTTTAACCCCGTAATTATACTTTAATCATATATGATATCAACCAAAAAAATAGTATAGTTCAAATCCCCCACATATTTACCATGGTGAAAAAAGATGCTTGTCGAGGATGATTTTTGATAATTTTTGAAAAATATATTATTTTATTTTAAATTATACACAAAATAGACAAACTCCAGGGAATAGTCCATAATGTATCAAGTTTACCTAATTTTGTCTCAACTATGTTATATTTGTTAGATTGTGTTATTTTTTAGGTCGTTATTATAAGGACCCATGCCTTTATCAGCACACAATTACATAATTTATATCAATCGTCTCACATTAATACATTTAGATGATCTTTTTAGTATTTAGTTTTAGAGATTTCTTCAAATCTATTACATATCAGACATTTTTAATACAAAGTGGACACTTCCTCTAAATGTCCATTTTTTCTATAATTTTTTTTACTTTTGTTTACACTTATGTTTTATTCATGAATTTTTTTTTCATTCAAGAAATGTCACCATTATCATTTCAATAATCTTTAATAATCCCTAATCCCTGTGAAAAACATTTTAAAACCTAGTATAATAAAAAAAATATCCACAACTGATATAAAAAATAGAAACTCATTAGTCTTGTGAAAATCATGGAAACCCAAAAATTGTTACCTTTTTTACAATAAACATTGAGAATATAAAATAAATCATAATAAATTTTGAAAATAAATTTTTTCTAAAAAACATTAAAACCCATTGGAAATATTAAGACCATAAAGGAGTCATATGGAACATGAAAACTCTTGAAAACATCTGAGAGATAAACAAACATTCTACTTATAAAAGTTTTTAAACATTCGTTACCAAATTAAAACAAAAATTTTTCCAAAAAATCTATTTTTAAACCTAAAATACATATCATGGAGAATCATATTCTTAAAATATGATCACTTGTGTTTATACCATGTCAAAACACATGATTCCCAATTCATTCAATATGAGTAACCTACTAAGTTGTCTCCTACTTTTTTTACCTTCAATGATTATTCATTACCAAATGCATTTCATAGCTATATCAGACTAACCCACCATCATGATATACATAAGGATCACCCTTCATCATTTATAAATATCTAGTACCATATCATGAACAAATCAATTTAAATTTCAATTCTCATTATAACACTATTGGAAAACTCATTTAACACCATAATAAGAAATTAATTTCACCTATGGTATAAAATGAGAAGAAATATCAATTTATTTTGAAAAAAATTAAAAACTAAAAATACATATATTGATGGAAAAATTATCACCTTTAAAAAAACATAATATTTTGGAGGATTATTGATAATGAATAAAGTACATAATATAAGAAAATTTATATATCTATATATGTTAAAAATATATTATTTTCACACATCTAGTAGAGAATTAAAAAATGACTTGTCTAGAAATCATTGAAGTGATTCCATTTTAGAAATTTTAATAGAAGGTTAAAATTAGTTGAAATTGAATTTTAAAATTATTTTATGTGTAATTAATAAAAAACATAAAACATTTAAAAGAACACTTTTGCGGATTAAAAAGTGTTTTCATGGAAATAATTAAATGAATGATTCATCAAAAAAGTACACATAACTTTGGTAACTTTTAAATCAAAAGAATCCTATAAAATATGAATTCAAATATAATTCTAAAAAAATATTAATTTTTCATGTTAATGATAAACTAAATCCATATATATGTTTAAAAACCACAATAAACATCTTTAAAATGGTATAAGACTCAATAAAAAAGAATTGAGATGAAAAATCCCTTACATCCAGTCCTAACTCATCACATACACGTTTCACATTCCAAAATAATAAAAATATATTGATTTTATACTTTATTAAGAAACATTTACTTGTTCATACCCAAAATATTATTACTTTTATTTCATTTATTTCTGTGTTTTATTTTGTTATTAAATCTATTATATTATGTGGGACGTTTTGGGGTCATTTGGTATTTAACTTAAAAAACCATTGGTATATTGAATATGTTAAATGGTTTAAATGTTATATAATATAAATTATCCTAAATATCATAAAATTATAATTTATATGGATTGAATATATTTTTAGTACTTTTCATTTATGGTGGACATGTAAAATGAAGTATATTGGTTCACAGAGACAATATTACATACATTTCAATGAATGAAATTTTTATTTTTCTACTAGGTATTAAATAAATAAAGTAAATAATAGTTATATTTCATAAAATCATAATTATGGTACAAATTTCATATTTTTTCATTATTTCAATCCTCGTGATCAACCATGTAATGTATAAATGATGAACGAAACACATTGCTTCATGAAGGTGGCAGTCCACATGTACGCACGACCGACGTTTCAGTTTCCAATGGATGGGAAGAATAAGAAGGTATGTAATATCTTATATGAACATTATAAATATAATTTCAAAAAAATATTATTTATTTAATAATTATATCATTATAAACACTATCTAAGGTGGTGTTGAAAAATGATATTCATCACTTTTTGTAAATGGTAGTTCGTGTGTATGCACGAGCAATGATTTTATTTCAAATTGGACAGAAAAAGGAGATAAAAATAGGGTATCACATAAACATAAAAACATTACATTATATTAGAGATATTGTTGTTATTACATCATTATGTTTATGATATATTTAAAGGATGTAAAAGAATAAATAAACATAAAAGAAAATTGTTATGACTTATACCACCTATTTTGATACCCTATTTTCAATTGAGATTATATTCTATAAAAGGGAGGATTATGGTCACTGTTGGAGATGAGGTACCTGGGATTGTATGTTTATATTGTTATTTAAATAAAATTTTGAGATAAAAAATTAAGTTTATTTGTTTTTTAAAAGGGTTTAAATGTGTCAATTTTTATTGGAAAAAATAGATGGTATTTTCCTAATTTTTAAATATTTATGTTTCAAGAAAGTAAATCTAAAAATTAAAAGTGTAAAATAAATTAAATAATCAAGATAGGGTCTGAAATTTCCCTTAAACCCAAATAGATGTATGATTTTTATGATTTTATAATGACTTAATTGTAATTTCTAAACATTAAATATCATTTGAAATAATTTTCATGGCTACTCATATATCGTGTCTTTAAATACGTCATGATAATAATCAAAATAGAATATTAATACATAAACCATTCATCATACCTTTTAATAATAAAATTAATTTAAATAACATAAAAATTTATTCAAACCATTTTATTTTTAAAATTTTTAAAATCATTTGCTTTAGGTTTCTACTTCTTGCAAATGCGATGCATCGACATTAGTTAAGCGTTCAAGGTTATTATACAATCACAAAAAATTAAAAATAAATTAATATAATAAAAATTATTTAATAATATGTAAATTGGAATTTTATAACCATTCATAATTTCTTTTTATACATATGACAAAATATTTGTGATATTAAAAGACATATAGAGACACTTTGTGATGATTGTTTACATAAAATAATATAGTTCCCATAATCAAAGGAAAGTGGCACCAAATTTTCATAATTTTCAAGATAATTTGATAAGGGTTAAAATAATCTCATCCAATAAGATTTAATATGTTATTTTTTTACTATATCACAAAGTTTTAAACCCAATTAACCCATTTTATCTCTTATTGTTTTGATAAACCATTATCATGGTTGTTATTAATTATGAGAAAAAATATAATTGAGATTTTAATGAAATTTTAATTTTCGATCCCAAATATGGAATCCATTTTCTAGGATACAATTTATGTAAGAGGTGAAATTTTATTTTAATATATGTTTTCTAACATAATGAAAAACTAATTTTAGAAAAATTCAATTTTAAATCATGAAACAAATTGTATACAAAAATCAATTATAGTATTTATTCCCTTGCATTTAATTGATTTATGATTAATAAAATGAATCTAATTTAAATTTAAATCAAATCCAAAAATCAAATGTAAAATTTAAATTACATTGATTACACATAAATAAATGAAATGCTTTTCGAAATCATTCTTTTTCACTATTTTTCCAACGATCAAATTTTTCAAAAACTACAAAAAAAATCATGAGATTATTTTGAAGTGATTAGTTCATAAAGGATTTCAATTATATCAAATAAATTTTATTAAAGTGGTAGAAATTAATCGTAATATCCATGCAATAAATGCAAAAAATTAATTTTTTTTATGAAAATTTTTACCATAATTAGATTAAAGTTAATTTACATTGTTAAATATATAATCTGAAGATTTCATTAGAATCATTCATATATAGTGATTAAATTAGTTTACCGTACCAATAATTCTTTTTTCACATAAATCTATTTTATATAAAATAACTCCTATAATCTTATATATTCTTATTTAAAATTAATTTTTTATATTATAGGAATCAGTAATAAGATTTTTATTAAAGAAAACAACCCTATATGTATTTCATTATGTTTTTACCTCTGTCCATACATTACAATCAATCAGGTAGGTAATAATGTTCATATTTAAATAACAATATTATAATAGTATATCACAATTCATTTTATGATTGGTATTGCATGTGGAACACACAATTTAATAGTTTATTATTTTTAAACTAATGTACTGGGGTGTCACATTATCCCAAAATAAAATAAATTTCATCCATGAAATTTTATCTCATTTATGATCAAAGTGTTTTTCAACATTATTAGAATCAATTCCAAGGAATTGAAGATTACATTGAAACCCATTAATTTTAAAATGAACCCCAATATTGGATCATTCAAATATTGGAAAATAATAAAATTTTAGTGGAAGATATATATAAATACATTGTAAAAATACATCTTAGCCTTTCTTAATGGTTTTCGTGAAACCACATTGATAACATTTTATTTTGAAATGATATTTGATCTCAATGTTAATACAAGGAACCTTATCATCACCTAAATATTTATTAATTATTGTATGTATCGTCATAATAATAATACTATTGAATAGGATTACTGAATAATACCTTGATAGTTGAGTGATATCTTCTATATAAGACTTGATAGGTTTTTATTCCTCTTACTTGAGTATGATAAATTATTTTACAATTTAGATTAATAATGTGATAGAATATACTTACATGATTTCTTTCCCCAATTTAGTCATTAAATTGTGTTTAGTTTAACTTCCACAATATTTAAATCTCATAACTGTGATGAATATTTAATGCCTAAAGCAGAAAAATAAAATTTCAATGGATCGCAAGATTTGAACAAGGATAAAAATATATTTATCCTATCTATAAACGTTATCCAAAACCCAAATATATAAAACACGTTAAGATAATATACAATATTAATAAAACTTCATAACCCAATCTCTAAAACCCAAAATATAACACCTAAACATCTACTAAAATAATTACATATATAACTAACCATAAAACTCTTCAAAATATGCCAGTCCAAAATTGAAACTCATAGATTAGAAGGATTTGATCATATATAATGAAAAAAGCAACATAATTTTTATCTCAATATGATATTTCTTAATGTCACATTCCAAAAAAATGTATATGATATAATCATATATTCTTCAGAAAAATGTAAATATTTCCAATAAATAACCTGAATCACCATGACACCACAAAAAATGTATAGTCTGTAAAAATTTAACTCAATATTTATTCCTCAATTAATATCAACCACTTTGAAATAAAATTTCATACTATCAAAAAATATCTTATTTAACATGATTTATATAATATTCCCAAAAATATATTGAACCTCTTTAAAAATAACATCACTCTTGTAGTCAGGAAATCACTTTTAAATCTCACGGTTATCTATATGATAAAAAATATGTTCCAAAAATCTATTAACCCTTTATCTAAATTAACCATAATTACCTCAACATTAAAGAATGTATTAACCCTAAATGTTATCAATTCACATTAAATTATGGATACAAAACAAAATATTTTCCTTCCTAAAATAAAATTTTCACTAAAATACATAGAAAATCCAAGGGTTGTATTACCATAAATGACTCATAAAATATATTTAATCATCTTATACTCAGGCCACATGAATCCAAAATAGGGGTATATATTCCATTAAATTCATTATCAACATTAGATTTTTTAACCCCTGCTTATATTCAAAACACTTAAAATATACTCATATGAATCATCCTACCATGTATATCAACCCTAAAAATTCCTTTTATATAAATTATAAGAACACATGACTTAAAATAATAAATAATTACTTGATTTATAACAAGGGATGAACTTTCTTACATTTCAAGGATTGTTTTGATTAAAAGTTTTAGATAATTAATAGATTCTCTTACACATAAAACCGTTATAATAAAAAGTGTACACTTCCACTAATTTCCTATTCTTTTATAAAACATTTTATTATCATGAAACAACTATTTCATTCATGACATATTTTCTTCATTCTAGAAGTTCTGTAGATATCGTTTTTATAATTTCTGCACATCAATAATACCAATGAAAAACATTTTGAAACATTTAATTGAAAAACTAAATCTTAGTAAGGTATTTAAAAAATTAAATGAAACCCGTTAGTCCTTTGAAAATCATGGAAAACATTAAAAAATTATATTATTCATATAAAAACATTAAGCATACAAAAAATAAAAATTAATTTTTAAATCATATTTTTCTAAAATAAAAAATTTAAATCCCATAACCAGAATAAAAAAGATGAGGTCATCATGAGGGATATGAGAACTCATGAAACAAATTCCATTGAAAAACAAATAATTAATCTTTAAATGTTCATAAATATTCGTTACCTCATGAGATCAATATATTTTCATAAAAAAACTTTTTCAAACATTAAATAGTTGTCTTGGAGCATCATATATATAACCTATGTTCAGTAATTTTTAACTCATTTTTGAACAATTTTTTCCTGTTCATTCTATAGGATTAACCGACAAGTTCATCTCCTACATTTTCCTCTTTTGAAGACTAATCATCACCCATTATATTAGAGATATTTTTCAAGATCACCCAACTTCATGATCTATATTAGTCTCACTAATTATCATATATAATTCAAATATACCATATCATGAAAAATATATTTTTTCCTATTAATTATAAAATTGTAGAAAAATTCATTTGATCCCTAAATTAAAAAGTACTATAAGTTATCTCATTAAATTTTAAGAAATATCCATTTATTTTAAAAACATTTAAAAAGTAATAATTTACAAAAAATGATAAAAGAATTTTCTTTGAAAAAATGGAAGATTTTTTAGTAATTTTAATAAAAAATAAATTATATGATGATAGGAAAGTGTTTTTATGTTATATACGATAAAAAATTATTATTTTCATGCCTCTCAGAAATAAATTCATATATAAATTATTTAGAAAACATTGAAGAGATTCTTGTTAAAATCATTGAAAATAAAGACAAAAGTAGTTGAAATTTATTTTTAAAAATATTTTAAGTATATGTAACAACAATATTTAAACATTTAAAATAATATAATCATTGAGGAAAAAATAATTTTAAGATGAAAACTTTAATACAATATTTCAATGAAAAATACCTTATGACATTGGTAACTATTAAATAAAAATAATCATGAAGAAGATTTTTTGATATGTATTTTTAAAAAAACATTTAATTCATAAAATGATGACAATATACATATATATGGAATTTTAGGCACAAAAAAATAATTTTTGTGAAAATGGTATAAGTCTCAAAGAATGGGAATTGAGATGAGAAATCCCTTACCAAGAGTCCTAACATGTCATGTTTGTTAATTACAATCATGAATAATAAAATATTATTAAAATTATAATTCCTTAATATAATTTTTAAATTTCATACCCTTAATATTATTCCATTTATTTCATATATTACCATGTTTTATTTGGTTATTAAATCAGTTAAGTTTACATTGGACTTTTGGAGGTCATTGGGTTCAGAACCCTGAAATAACTTTGGTATGTTAACCCTGGTCAAAGGAGTCACTATTAAATAATCTCTAGAATATAAAAATATATAAATATCATTTTTACAAATTCAATATAATTTTTTAATCATCCATGTATTGTGTTCTTTTTAATTGGATCACATCGGTTCACAGTGATGGAAGTATGTACGTACACTTAAAGAACATTTTCATTTTTCTAAAGGGTGTAAAAGAAATAAAGTAGACAATATTTTACTTTTAAATATTAATTTTATATACACATTATATTTATTAATTATTAACATCCTCACGACCATCCATGTAGTGTGGAAATGAAAAATTAATCACATCACTTCGTGTAGGTGGTAGCCTACACGTACGAAGACTAAAATTTATATTTCCCAACAAAAGTAAAGGGAAAGGGAATAAGTGACATTCTATATTTTTACAATCTAAATAATTTAATAAATATATTATTTATTAATTAATTCAATCTTTATAAATAATTATGTGAGATGGTGATGAAAAATGAATTACATCACTTCGTGGAGATGGTAGTCCGCATGTATGGAAAAGTGATGGTTTCATTTATCATTGGATGGAAAATGAGATGAAAATGTGGTTATAGGATAATTTTAATAATATTTCAATATATTAGAGATACATATTGTATTATATCATCATGGTTATGATATATTTAAAGAGGTAGAATAAGAAATAATATTAATGGAAAATAGATAAGAATTATTCCATCTTTTTGATATCCTCATTTCGATTGAGAGTAAATCCTTTTAAACAGATTTTTGCAGACACTCTATAAGATTATAGAAATTTTAAAAGATATTTATAGAGGTATTTTTTAATATTTTTGAGATAAAAACTAACTTCTATTTTTTAAAATGTTTGATGTGAGTCCCTTTTTATAGGAAAAAATTAGTGTAATTTTCAAAATTGTTAAATATTTAATTGTCATGGATGTAATTTTAAAAATTAAAAGTGGAACATAAACGTAAAATTATGGGTAGGTTTTATAATTTACCATCCACCTATGTAAATATAAAATTTTATGATTTTATAATGATATTACAATAATTTTAAAACATTGAATATCATTTATAGTCATTTTTATTACTATTCAAATATGTTATATTTAAAGGAATCAAGATAAAAAATGGAATAAGAATATAAAAACATTCAAAATAAATAATAAATTAAAAATATCCAAATAATACAGTGAAAACTACAATTCATCAAAAAAAATTATATTTAAATTTTCTAAAATCATTTACTTGATTTTTCTACAGTTTTCACAAGCACTACATCGGAGTTTCATAAGCATTCTTGGTAACTATTCTTTCAAGAAAGATTAAAAATAAATTACTACCCGAAAAATAATTTTTTAATCTTAAAAATTACCTTTTATAACCATTCATTATTTCTCTCAATACATTGACATCAAATTAGTTATATTAAAATAATTACAGTGTCAATTTTTAATTAGACTTTACATAATATAATATAACAGTCATAATCAATACAATTTTGCTAAATAATTTCCATATTTTTTAATATAAGATGATAAACATAGAAAAAATATCATCCATTAAGATTTATGATTTTATTTTGTAACATTTTTAATAAAACATAACCTTAATTAACCTGTTTTACCGTATACTATGGTGATAAACATTTAAAACGGTTACAATTCATTATATTTAACAATAAAATTGAATGTAATTTTTTTGGAATATGAAGATACAAAATATGGTATACAGTTTCTAGAATTCAATTTCTATAAAATTTAAAAAAAAATTAATTTAATATAATTTCTGAAAACGCAACGAAAATCCATTTGTAGGAAAATACTTGTTTTCGTCAAAAAAATGATTTTATACCAAAATAAAGTATAGTATTGATTCTTATGGAATTAATTTTTTTATTTTTAATAAAATGAGATTTATGTGAATTTAATATAAATAAAAAACATAATGGATGATTTAAATTACATTCACTAAAATAATGAAATGACTATTTTGTAAAATCGATATTTTACATTATTCACCAAAAAATAAAACTTTGGGGAAAAATCACAAAATTTATCTTAAGATTATTTTTATATGATGATTTCAAAAATTATTTCCATTTTTTAAAATAAAATTTTTAAATGTACAAGAAGTTAATCATAATATCCACATTCAAATTGCAATAAAAATCATTTTTGAAGAAAATGTATTTTTGAAGTATGAAATGAATATATAATCGTTCTTTATTTAGTAATTAATATTAGAGTAATTTTAATTTATTTTATTAAATATATTATCTATTAATTTCATTATAATCATTCATCTATAGTGACAAGCTCAATTTAAATTTATAAAAACGTTTTTCACACATAAATCAATTATCCAAAAATATACCTCCTTTAATCATATATGATTTCTTTAAAATTGTGTTATTATATTCAAGGAAATAATAACAAAATTTGGATTAAGTAAAACATACCACTGTATATTTCATAATATTCTTACATGTTTTCATACACTCTAATCCAATGGCTTGGTTAGAATGGTTATATTTAAATAATAGAGTTTTAATAGAATATCGTAGTTCATTTTAATATTGACATTGAATATGGAACATTAAACAAAAAAATTGTATTCTTTTTAAACTAAAATATTTGGGTTTTATGGTTATAGGGAGTTAATGATCATTTTGATAAACTATTTTGAGTTAGTAAGTCATTCCAGGAAATCCAATTTGGCCAATGATTTTATTGTACCAAATTGTTTAAGGTGAGACTTCAGAATTATCAAGACAACATTGAAATTTTTAAAATGTTGTGGTTGGTACTCAAAGAGAGGTGTTACACATTATAATAAACCAGAAAACAATTAGGTACCAGTACGAGCAGTGGAAGCGAATGGGCCAGGAATTTAAATTGTTTTACACCATCGGAGGGATGTAACATCATCAACTCTGGTGATCTTATCACGATATGGCCCTAGAACCACACATGGTTTATACAGAGTTAAAAATAATCCAAACATGAACCTTGATCGGATCTAATGTGTATAAGAAAATCACAAGCTGTTGGAAACCATTTCTTGAAGACTCAGATGTCAAAGCCATCTAGATCATCCATGCATGCTTCTTAAATTTTCTCATGTACCATTCATTGGAATTTGGGTGCTAGCGTGGTACTTCGCCAATCACTTCGATGTAATGACAATCACCATAATAAAACTTCTTCAATCTGAGAAGACGGATCTTAAAGAACTCGCTTTTATGAGAAACTCTCTCTCTAAGATTAAGGAGTAGAGAGAGGCTCTCATTTCCAACAAATGAATAGTCTAAATGAGATGTGCCTCTCTCCACTTATGTAGTGAATATCTATAATACACGGTTTTGGGATCCCAACCCCCACGTAATAAAAAACCCCTACATAAATATTATAAATAATTATTTATGAAAAACCAATTATTCCATAAATAATATTTGTAATTTATAACTAAATTCTAATATATATTTATGTATAATGTGATAATATTGAGATATTTACTCAACTCACATCTTCTAATAATATTAAATAAACCCAAAATATTTAATTAATATTTGTTCGAATAATAATAGTCCTTGTATTTATTTAATCACTCATAAATACATGTCTGAAATAAATTCAATGAATAATCCCAAACATGAATAATTAATGAATTTATTTATTCCTTGGTGATCTATAGAAATTTGATAATACCCAGCCCTTATGGTGGGGCCATCCAAGTTCTATATTATTATTCAATAGAATAAGGTAGATTCCCAAATCAATATTTTGTGTGACCCTCCATTCCCTTATCTCAATAGTAGTGAATAATATTCATAGACCAAGAGTGAGGCCTAAAACCCATAGAGGCCCCCATAGAGATAATGTAAAATAATTTCAAAGAATAACTTCCTAAAAACAAAATATATTTAATATAATATCTTCGTCATTGATATATCAAAAAAGCAGAATGCACACTAGTGTCATCATCTTTTATGTTTCATTATTATTTGTTGAACTGAACAGACATACTTACCTTCGACTACCATAGAAATGGATTTAATGAAGGTACTATCATCCTAATCAACTATGCCTGAGATATCTTTTCCTCGATTCAGAAGTGAAAATTCCTATCTTGTTCATTTAATCAATGTCATATCCCCAATAACGTACCCAACAAAAAATACCTCACCATAAATTCATTGACATGGTTTTCATCTTGAGTAAAAATATGAAATAAAATGACATACAATTATAATGATCTTAAGTAAGCTGACCATTACACATGTTTGTAGATAGAAACATACAATGACACCTGGAACATGTGGTGTTCCTATTTTTAGGTATGTCCTCGTGATCTTAACTACTATAGATCACCTTTTGAGAGCTTCCTGAGAATAAGTCTCAATGCGTATGATCCCCCGGTACCAGATAGTCTCACATTATCTATGTCCTTTGAAAAATACATAACTGGACATTAGGAAATTACTTTAATATTACTTTCATTATATCACTAGGTTCTTATAATAGTCTAGGTTCTGCTATAACCATTTGATACAACATCAAATCTAAGGAAATTTCCATAAGTAATGAGGATACTGAAGAATATACACTATTATGGAAATATGCAGACATATATATATATATAAAACTGCATACATGTAGTGGTGATAAAATTACAACATAAGTTTTCTCTATGGAACCCACTTTCAACACTCCCTCTTTCACTAAATCAAACTACAAAAAAGTCTTAATCTGCTAGCCCTCACATGAGAATCATGCTTCTAATGATAGATTAATTTAGTCATGGTGTCTGCCACTTTCTCCTCTATGGATAATCTACTAACTATGAATTCACCTCTCTAAGTAGAATCCATGAAGAGATAAAATTTCCAAAGTATATGCTTTGTCCTCTAGTGATACCTACTCCCCTTGGAAAGCACCCCAGTAGTAGTATTATCATAGTAAACTGGAACATGGTCTGTCCTACTAGACATAACATCAATGTCTGAGACAATGATGCATATCCAAAATGATTCATTTCATGCATCAAAAGCCATATATACTCAAGATCTACTATAGAATCAACATCCACATATTTCATTGAGATTATCTTGCTCACTACACCACCATTCAGGAAAAATATTTAACCTGAATGTGATTTCAGATCATCGTGATCTATTTTGAAACTAGTATCAGTTTATTCTCTCACTACTAGTTCCTCATATCATTCATACACCAGGAACAAATCTTTTTTATTCCTCATCTACTTTAGGATATTT
This sequence comes from Viscum album, assembly GCA_963277665.1. Taxonomy (NCBI): domain Eukaryota; kingdom Viridiplantae; phylum Streptophyta; class Magnoliopsida; order Santalales; family Viscaceae; genus Viscum; species Viscum album. The sequence continues at coordinate 1,056,553,306 of OY728120.1, read as the reverse complement.
TTAACAGCTGTTCATTTCATCTCTCCTAGATTAACTTGATATCTTCCCCCCATGCTTAATGAAAAGGCAAAATCAAACCGAGAACATAACATGGAATACATGATAGAACCCACTACCGAGGAAAAATGTATTATACTAATTCTTTCAATCTCTTCATGTGTTTCTGGGCACTTATTCCAGGAGAGATTGATACCATGTGACATAGGCAACAAACCTCTTTGGGATTATTTGATATTGTAACTTTTGAGTACCCATTCAATTTATGTAATTTAACCTAACCCAAGGGTTATTTGACATATATCTCAATATACCTTCATCCCTAGATTGTAGGCTACCTCAACTATGTCTTAAAGGGAGAAGCATTCAATTAACCAAGTATTAACTGAATTCAAGACATTCACTATATTTCCCATAATAAATATATCATAAATATACAATATTATGAAAACTATGGCATACCCATCAAACTTCTTAAAGATACTAGTCTCACTTTCATTTTTAACAAAAAAAATTCTCTTATGGCCTCCTTAAAATGAACATTCCATTATCGTGATTTTTACATCAACCCATAAATGGGTCTCTAAAACTTGCACATCTTATCGGAATTTTGTGACTTCAAAAACCCATTGGGTTGAGTCATATAGATGTCTTTGACCAACATCCCATTTAGAAAATTAGTTCTTACATCCATTTTCCTAAATATCATAATCATAAAAGGCTTCTATTGCAAGCAATATTGTGATGGATTTCAGCATTTCTAATAGTGAGAAGGATTAATCATTGTCGATGCCTTGACCTTTCCTAAAACCATTTGCATCCATTCATGATTTATAAGTATTAAACATACCATACATATCTAGATTTTTATAGAATACCCATTTTCACCTAATGGGTTTAACATCAACAGTAGGGTCAACCAAAATCCAAACATGATTTTGGTACATGGAATCAATCTCATAATTCTTGGAATCATTCCATTTAGTAGATTATTTTCCTTTTACTGCTTTCTTACAGGTCAAGGGTTCATCAACCTTAAGGATTAATGTGTTACATGACTCGGTGATAAGACAACAGTAATGCTATGGTTCTCTAACCTATTGAGTAGACCTACACAGTATCTGTGTCTCGAGAACCACATCATCCACCTACTCCTATAGAGATTGTTCTTATATCAACTCCTGTACATCTCGATCATCATATTCATCAAAGTCAACTTTTCTCACACTATTCCAATTAAAAATGTGTTCCTATTCTAAAAATATGGCATGTCTTTCCACAACAAATTTTCTATCGAAAAGGGTTTTATATTTAACATCCTTTCATTTTGACAGGATAACTTATAAAGATGCACTTTGTGCTACTAGATACTATTTTGTAACTTGATAAAGTATTTAAACAATCCTTTCATCCCCGTAAACATATTTGTGACAGATTGGGTTTCTTTACGCACCATAACTCATGTGGAATCTCGTCCACTACTTTATTTGGTACTCAGTTAAGGGTATATGTTGCTTTCTACAATGTGTATCCCCAAAAGTATAATGGAAGAGTTTTTTGACTCAGCATTGACTTGAACATGTCTAGAAAGGTCCTATTCCTCCTACCACTAACACCATCCCACTCTACTGTATAATGAGGAATGAGTTAGGATATAATCCCAAACTTTTTCAAGTGATCAATGAAAGCCTAGTGAAGATAATCTCCAACTCAGTCTGAGCTGAGTACTTAAATCTTTTAACCAATCCAGTTTTCTACTTCATTTTGGTACTCCTTAAATATCTGAATGGAATCAGACTTATTCTACATCAGGTAGATATATCCATACCTACTATAGTCATTGTTAAAAGTAATTAAGTATGAATAAAATCCCCTTGCATCTAAAAGAAATGGATAACATTAATCAATATGTATTAATTATAAAAATGAATTTTATCTTTCTCCCTTTCTAGAGAAAGGAGCTTTGGTTATTTTCCATTTTAAACAAGTTTGGCATAAATCCAAGGGTTTTTAACTATACTAAGCCTAAATACCCTTCTTTATGTAATTTTTGTAATCGCTTCTTGTTTTCATGACTTAGCCTAAAGTGACATTGGTGGGTGAAATATATGTTAGGCTTGCTGGTTTTGTCATTGATTGTCCACACATGGTTTTCATGTTCATGTATATATAAACCATTATTATGAGGTTCCATACCATAACACATGTTATCCTTAAATAAGTGAAAAAATTTATTTCAAAACATGCCATGAAATCCCATATTGTCTAAAACTGACATAGATATTATGTTTCTAGTTATAGAAGTTACATAATAACAATTATTTAAAACTTGAACCAAACCACTAGGCAAAGTAAGGTGATAATCAACCACTATCAAGGCTACTAGATTTGCACCATTTTTAACATGGAGATCCAATTTTCCTCTTTAAATCATCCAAAATATACATTATTCTTGTATTTTCATACATATGTGTGAGAAAAATTTCTTATTAAATACCCAACTTGTAGATACAGAAATATTTCATTTGATGACAAAATTACATGAAGTTGAATCATCAACATGCTTCTTATTTTTAGATTTTGAATTTATCTTATAGTGGCCTTTCTTGAAACATCTAAAGTAGATAGCCTCCTATGCATTTATTTGATTCTAAATCTTTGGCTTCTTAGAAGGAAGGTGCTTTGGAGTCTTCATCCTTGACTTTCCCTTAGTCCACTTTTCCTTGCCTTTGTTTCCCTTCTTAACCATAAGGAATGATTAATTGTTATTTTTCATATCCTAATCATCTTAGTGATCTAAAGCCAATAGACCTGGGAGTGGAATTTTCATACCATTCATGTTATAATTAATAATAAAAGTTGAAATGAATTTCATTATATAATAAAGAATGAGATATGTTTCTATCTCTTTGTTCAATTTGATCATAAGGGATTCAAGCCTCTCAACGTACCTAATCATCTTGAGTACATGAGGACTCACTTGGTGCATTCTTCTAGAAGACACCTATAAATGGAACTAGATATATCATACCTCTCCTACTTGAACCTATCTATATATAATTGTTGTACATGTGAAAGCATCTTATAAGCATCTTCATCCTCGCACATTTTCTAAAATTGGCTGGACATAGATGACAACATGATGCAGTAAACATCTAGTGCATCCTCTACATGATTTTTCCATTAATCCTTTCCATCCTAGAATGATCTTGTGATGTCATAGTAGGAAATGATGTTTCTTGCACATGAATATTCCTTTCCTGGTGTAGTACTATGTGAAAGTTCATGTACCACTCCTAAAAGTTATTACTGATTAGTATACTTTTGTTATCCAAAATATATTATTGTGATCATATACTTGTCATACTAGTGATTTCCATTTTAAATCTACAACATTTAAACATTAGAATTCAGTACATTAAATTTATTAACATTATACTTTTATGATTAGTTAATTATTATATAATTTTTAATGTCTCCCACTTTTTAGGGAAATCAAATATCCCTAACGATTGAATTATGAATATTGTTTCACATCAGTATTCTAGTCACAAGGATCCTTGAAACCACTCCTTGTAGTCTACATGATTTGGCTATACCACTACTTGGATAGTTTCTACGTAGGCTCTATTCTATCTAACCACATTAACTCATGGTTCTTGGTACTATTGAGTAAAGTCCCAACTTTTGGAATCTAAACATGATTCTATCAACATTTTTCCTCTAAAGTGATATCAAGAAAGCTTTGTATACTTCATTGAAACCAACATTAGTCATGTCAGTACATAATTCTTATAGTAACTCCCATAGAGTAAGGATAACTCTCAACTTTGGATGATGAGAACTCTGAAAAACTGATTTTCCATACATTTGAATAACAAAAGGCATAAAGGCTTGATATCTAATTGAGGGATTTAATTCCAATTATATTTTATTCATTCAAACTAGTTTGTCATGATAAAAACTAAATAAACAATATAAATGTATATTTGTCACATATTTATGCATTTTATCTTATTTATTATTTTACATGATCAAGAAATAATCATTCATTTGAATAAAATAATAAACCATGCATAAATGAAAAAAACATGCAATCTGACTGGCCTTGAGCATTTAACTATGATCAATCCATATTGGATCCATAATTACCTAGAAGATTCGTACCTGAGTAGACACTTGACTTCTGTCACAACTCACACCTAGTGCATAGTTCTCAACTCCCATATGGATTTCCTCCTTGACATGGTGGGGTCTGTGTCTTGGATTGTCATCGTATTTAAAAAAATATACATGCATGTAGGTGAGGGGGTCTAAGGGTGTTGTATAAAACACAGGCATTGGAAACACATGACCTTATTCATATTTGAATTAAAATTATATGATTCATAGATCATCATTTATCTAATTAATTATTACAATCATCCCACATATATAATAAATAACTAGATAAGTAAAACCAGACATGCACGGGTCGGTCACTAGCTTAAGACTAGTTAGTATAAAAATAATGCCAAATTAAAATGAAATAATTTTAATCATTACGAGGGAATTCTAATAAATTAAATGAATTTGAATAAATTAAAAAAAATATTTATTCGTACCAATTGATTAATTTAATATTTAATTATTTAAATAAAGTTGATCCATTAATTTAATTAAAATCTCAAATTAAATTAAAATTTGAAATTCAATTAAATTAAATTGTAAAGCCTAAAAATAATATTAATGACATTAATTTAAAATATTAATTAAATTTATCAAATAAATTTAATAGATTTACCTCTATATAGGTAAGGTGTCTGGCATTACTGCAAATTGCAATGAGGGTGTTTTACTAGATCTTGGAATAACTATGAAAGGACTGTGGTGGCACCGCGGGGTGATCGCAACGGTGCCTTGGCCTGACCGTGACAGAACCACGGTGTGAGCAGTCTGTCCAAGGACATCCTTCAGCAGTGCTCACAGGAAAAGGGAGTCCTAGTGCCTATAATGACAAGATAGGGTTCCAAGATACGAGATATTGGCACCAAGAACTAGCAAGGCAAGGAGGGATGTGGAAATGGGAGGGCCTAGCACCTTGGAATGGAAATGGCCCGTTTGAATGGTGGCGGTCTAGTCAAAGGCAGAGCAGTGACCCCAGGATAGCGACGACGTGCAACTCCAGCTAAGGATGACATAACCAAGTCAGGATAGTGGTAAGGGATATGATTATTGGCCCTGTGACGTGGTTCTTTTGAAGAAGAGAAGTGTGGTAGCAAGCCAAGCTTGGAAGGGCACAACTGAGGGGTGTCCTACTCACCTGGTTGGATGGAGAAAAGGAGAGGAGTTCCTTGGTATTTCTTGTAAATGGATGTAGGAGGCAACCTAGATGGGGGTACAATTGGGTCGAGTCGTTGTATTCTAAGAGACCAGTGGTGATCCATAGTCAAGATGCCCTACTTTGTATATTTTTAATTTTTTACAAATTCATCTTATATTTACCATTTTCCAAAAGAATTTATGAATTTCAAAAAAGATAACTTCAAACTATGTTTTATAGAGAAAATTAAAATAATATTTTATTTGATTAATATCCAAAATTATTAGTTACCACTGGGTTAACATAAGAGACATAATTTTGGCTGGAAACTTGTCCGGATTCTAGTACATCGTAGAATAAAAAAACACACATAAAAATTTTTTCTTCAAAAAAATATAAAAAAAACAAAGAATTTAAATCTGAAGATGTATATCATTTTTAATTATTCAATTTTTTGTAACCTGGTCATTTGAAAATAGATCGATACACAGTCAGATCCATTGAAACAATTTTAACACCCTTCACTTAAATTTAAAGAAATTTCATTTTTCCATTAACACAACAAAACCCATGTGGCCCCTCTTATACCAATGTTTGGTACCAGGTCATGTAGCGGAAGCTGATGGGGTAGGAATTTAATTTTTTACCCACCGGAGCGATGCGACTTTTTCAACTCTGGTGATCTCATCCTAATACGGCCCTAGGACAATAAGTGGTTTATACATAGTACAAAAATAAACCAAACTTGTACCTCATTTGGATATTATCTGCACAAGCCTATCACAAGTTTTCGGTGACCATTTTTAGAGGAATTTGATGTCGAAGCCCTCTAGATCGTCCATTAATGCTTCTTGAATCTGATCGTGGGCCATTTGTCAGATCCTGGGTGGTTACGTGGTACAAAAATGACCACATTAATTCAACAATGATCACCATAAGCCAACGTCCTTGATCCATGAAGGCATAAATTAAAGAACTCTCTTGTATGAGAGATTCTCTATCTATGATTCATGGGGAGAGAGAGGCTCTCATTTCTAACTAATGAATAGTATACATTGTTTGTGCCACTCTCCACTTATATATCGAATATCTACAATACCCGTTTGGGGTTCCCGGACCCCAAGTAATGAACACCCACTATATAAATTTTATAAATAAATTTTTATGAAAAATAAAATTATACCGTAAATTATATTTACAATTTATCACTAAAATGAAATATATATTAATATAATCTATGCTAATATTGATCCATTTACTTGACTCATGTCTCTAGATAATATTAAACAAACCTTGGATTTTTAATTAATATCTGTTTGAATAATATTAATACTTGTATTTACTTAATCACTCGTAAATACATGTAATAAATAAATTAAACGAATAATAAAAAACATGAATAATTATGGAATATATTTATTTCAAGATGAACTATCGAACTTGGATAATACCCAGACCCTATGGTGGGACCCAGTAATCTCTATATTCAAATTCAATGGAATAGAGAAGATTCTAAAATTGATATTGTGTATGAACTTATAGGACCTTATCTCAATATTAGTATATAAAATTCTGAGACCAAAAGGGGGTTCTAACAACCCATCGAGGCCCCCATAGAGATATGGAAATGTCAACGAAATGAATACCTTCCAATGAACATAGTATGTGTAATATAATATCTTCACCATCGATAACTCTATAAATCCAAATTCACACTAGTGTCATAATCCTTTATATTGATTTTGTATTTTTTTTATTTGACCATACAGACTTACCTTTTACTACCATGGCCATTAACTTAATGAAGGTACTACCATCCTAATCAAACAAGACTGAGATATCTCTTCCTCAAATCGTAAGTGAAAAATCATATCTTATTCATTAAATCAATGTCAAGTCACCAATAATGTACCAAATACAAAATACCTCACCACGAATTTATTTCTAGGATTTTTGTCTGGCCTCAAAATATGAAATCAAATGACATAAATTGATACTAATCTCATGTCCAGACACCGTTACACATGTCCATAGACAGGAAAAACCAATGACACCTAGAACATGTGGTGTTCCTATTGGCAGGTATGTCCTCATGATCTCAACTACTAGATATCACCATTAGTGAACTTCATGATAAGAAGTATCATTTCACAGGAGCCCACAAGACCTGATAGTCACACATCATCTATATCCTTTAAAAATGACTTACCTAGACTATAGGAAATTAAATTAAGATTACTATCATTATATTTATATGTTCTCAGTATAGCCCAGAGTCTTCTATAACACTTTGATACGAAATTTAATCTAAGTACATTACCGTAATTAACATTGATATAGAAGTATAACACTGTTATGGAAAGTTGAACACATTTATATATAACAAATTTATAATATGTAGTGGTAATAAAATTACAACATAAGTTAGGTCTAGGTCACCTTTTTTCAATAAAAATGACATAGTTATATCCAAAATGATTCCCTGTTTTTTATGATTTTCTATCCAAACTTATTATGATCATTAAAAAAACAATACAAAATGGTCTAAAACATTTATGACCCCAAACAGACATTTCACCATGGTTATAGTATGGTTCCCATAATCATAAGATGAAAAACAAGTGTTTTTTATATGTTTTCAAACATAGAAAAATAACTTTATATTTTCTTTTTTCATTTTGAAATAAAACAAACATTGATATATTTTTTCTCATACCACTAAAGGGATTTGGAGGGAGGCGTGTCATTCTAAACTTGGTAAAGGAACACACCAAACCCCATAAACAACCATTATCTATCTATACATTTGGAATTAATAATAAAATTAAGACATAATAACATATAATGAACTCATATATCTGAGAAAATCCACACGAGTTTTATTTATATTATTATGGTTAAACAGACATGCCCCACTCTTATAAGTTAACCATGATTTATAGTACTCTCTTGACACTCTGGAAGGATCTCTCTAAAGTATTGGTTTTCTAGAAATTTGAGAGTAAAGGATAGATAGAATTTGATCTTCATAATCTATGTCTTCAGGAGTTCTAACCATTTATCACAACTATATGAGGACCAAACAGATATATATTTTCATCTATAACTCAAATGTTCCACAATGATTTTAATTAAATGTTTCTCAAAAAATTAATTGTTAAAAATCCTTTATAATGTTGATTTTTTATCATATTGGATTTCAAGAATTTAAAAATTAATTTTATGAATTAAGACTCTATATACCTATCATGTTATGAAAATCAGAAAAGTATAATTGTATTTGGATAAGAAGAAGGTGGTTGTTCATCAGAAAATAAAAATATGTGATAATACCATTCACAACTACCATAGAAAATTGTCTTCCAAAATATAATGGAGAAAATAAGGTTAAAAAATATTGTGGTCTAAACTAAAAGGTTTTGGTTGGACCTTTATTGAAAATATCCATCCTCAGATACCTTTGAAAAAAGAGACTCGGGTAGAAGTCCACCCTTGATAACAGAATTCATCATCATCGGGAAACCACTGTTGAATAATTACATGGAGAAGGAAAACATTAAAACCACTAAAATGAAAAACAATCCATCACTATTATCATAAAATAAATAAAATACCCACCAACCAAGAAGACACTAGAGGTGGTGCACAAATTAAAGGAACCAGTATCACCAATATGAAGTAGAGTTGCTCGACATCCTCATTGATGTCGATGGAAACCGGAAAACTGTAACTAAAAGAGAACCTCGACTGACAATAGTAGGAAAAAATATAAAGAATTCCAAAATAAAAATTAAATAAGGTGAATACATGGAAAAAACTATAATACACACGAATTAAAGTGAATGTCCAAGAGAATAAAAAAGATGCATTAAGAGGGGGTGAATTAGTGTAGGATAACTTTTATATTTTCTTTTTCCCATCAAAAACTAACTCTTATGATTGGTTAGTATCTGATTATTTCTCATTAATAATAACAATCAGACATGGATAGTAAATTCTATAAATAAATGTAAAGGAAACATAAATTTTTACATGTTTGGTCCCCAATGAGATAGAATACTCCTCGCTTAAGTTGATTTCTTTATCAATCTATATATTTTACGCTAATGTGTTTTTATCAATATTAATTGTTGCGTTATTTATGATCCTAATACAAATGATTCATAAAAATAATTTACCTTCTATTGGTTTAATAGTATCCCAAAAGTTTCAAATGAAAATTAATATCACCGTATGACCTAGTTCTTATTTTGGATGCATGTTTCTTTATAAACATATGAGTGATATGAAACATTGAGCCATCAAGATTATATACATCAAAAACATAGATAACTATCTTACAGAACATCCAATTCAAAATCTACATGGTGTATAAACTATAAATAAAATGGTATACTCATCTCACTACATACATAAACCTTTAATAGTATGATTCCTTTTCTTCTCGTAAACTCTTCTCTGTAAACAAGAGTAAGAGTATTTTCAGTGTGGTTCACCTAAGCTCTAGGAACTCATAATTTTTCCTTTCACTTCTTCTCTTCTTCACTCTGCAATAGTCTCACATTAATACACACATATATACAACAACTATATAATATTTTATTCTTCCTTCCACCTCAAATTTTTAATAGTCTCGTAATTTCAATGTGTCACTAACTAATTGAATAAAATTTCTACTTTCATTTTTAGTATACAAAAATGTATTACAGTGAATAATTTTTAGATTTCAAGCCAAAATAAATACTAGGAAATATAAATTTTTCAGTGCTTTTACATGTATTTATCATCATCTCTATCTCATGGGGGTTCTTTTAAGACCCTGTGATTTTAGGATATATTTCTATTTATATTAATCTAATTTTTTTGATATCTTACTTCACACACAACACTGTGTATAAAAAAACCCTGAAAACTATTGAAATAATATCACCTAACCATTGTAATGGTGGGTATAAATAATATTGAAAACATTAAGAAAAATATGTCTAAAAATTTATTTAATTTAAATTTATTCAATAACTATTATGAAATAAGTACTAAATTTTGAGTAAATCCAATTTATGCGACAATAATATGGTTTCTTCAAAAATAATTTTCATTTCGTGTGTGGATATTATAATTTATTATTTATTAATCTAGAAAATTAATTTTATAAATATGATATCATTTTTTAAATAATAATTTAAATGTTTTATTTAGTTTATTTTTTTAGTTTTATATAATTAATAATTTTTTATTGAATTTTGAAAAATACTGATTTCAGAAAAATTATTATTTGATTTCATTAAAAAATGTAATTTATAAGTTCCTTTATATCTTGTATTTAAATTGAAATAATATACAATTTATTAAAAATATTTAAATTAATTCCATTAGTATCGTCCTTTCAACAATTTTTATATTAATCAATATTTAGGAATAAAACTCATTTTTATAGAAAATGTTATTTCATTGAATTTTGGGGGTTTATTTTTTAAAATTAATTTCTAAAAATTGTAGAAATTAAATTTGATAAAATATATTATATATTTGAAATTTTTATGGTCATATATGGTAAATATAACTTATTTATTTTAAGTCTTTATAAAATGTTACATTTGTAAAATTTATCACCTCTATAAAGGGTAAATAGGGTAATTAAGGTTAAAAACAATTGTGATATATATTTAAATTCATTAAAAACACACCTTGAATTCATTGGATGAGTATATTACATCTATAATCATCCAAACATATAAAATATGACATTTTAATATTTAACCTTGATATTTACCATTGTAAAATTGAAATAAAATATAGTAAAAATGTCATAGGGACAAAAGAATATTATGTTTAGTTATAAATGGTAATTTTAAAAGTGGAATAATTTTTTTAATGGTAATTTTTTTTATATTCATAATATAATTACATAAAATGATTACGTAATGATGGAATAGTGATTGTATAAGTGGTAGAAAAAAAGATATTTTAAAAACTCTAAAAGTAATAATTTTTGGGTGACTTATAACCATGAAATGTCTAAATATTATTCTATGAGATTGTTTAGAATCATAATTATATTATATTTAATTTTTTTTCAATTTGGAACCATTCTTACGTGAATATTAATTTATACGAATTTAATAATTTTAGTAATTACAAATGTTTATCTCACCTCACTTATAAAAGGACATCCCTTCTCTCTTTTTGTTATATTTTCATACCAAAACTGGATAAAAAGAACCTAACAGATTCACTTATAAAATTATATAAATAATAATTATATTTCTTGGTAATCCTAAAATACCATTCCTAGTTTCATTAATAAGGGATCCAATGAAAGTATATCAAAGAAGTGGTCATCATCTTTACCAACTCTTTAAAATTTATTTATTTATTTAATTCAAATAAATATACATTAATAATAATAAAATAAAAACTCTAGTATCATACTTATTATTATATATTATTATTTTTATATTAAAATTACTTTCCATCTGTTTTACATCCTATGAAAAGGAAAAACAAAACTTGTGGTACATACAGGCTACCGTCTCCACATGGTGATGTAATTTTCATTTTTCCCCATTTTATTTAGATAGTTATAAATATGTAATTAATGAATATATATATATATATTATATTATGTAAATAATTATAATTTTTCAATTATAACATCATATCTACCTTCTTACCTTGAAATGTGTTGGAAAACACTTACATCGTTTTGCATATGTGTGGACTACCACCACTACGAAGCGATGTGATCTATTTTTCAGTTCTAATTTACATGGATAGTGAGAGTGTTATATTTAATGAATATATATGATATATATGATTTAATAAATATTCTGTAAAGGTTAATTACTATTTAACTGTATTTTATTTTATCCATAAAAATTTGAAAATCGTGTTCGTGCGTACGTACGGCCTACCATCTCCATTGACAACGTAATTCATTTTTATGCCTCTAGATTTTATGGATGACAATAAATATATATATATAATGATTGAATAAGAATGATATTTTTACAATTATTAAAATGTTAATGATGATATAACCATGATCAAGATATGAGGACCATAACTTCCAAATCAAAACATATATAAAAAATGAAGAATTTAACACCAGAAACAATGATAATAATAAAATATTGTTAACAAATGGGTGATAAGTTGTTATAAATGGATAATATATGATATTATATATTTGTAAATGGTTCTATTATGTATTTAAAATAAATATAAATTTATTATAAAAGAGGTTAAGATCACTTACGAGGAATGTCGGACTTGAGATAAGAGATTTAATCTTAAATTTGACTCCATTGAGACATATTTGGTATTATGAACATATTTATTTTTTATGGTGTATATAAAAATTCATGGATGTATTAAACATGAATATATGTACTCATGATGATTAATTTTTCAATTCAAGATTATTCTTTCAAGGGGTTATAGTTTACAATTTACTAAATAGGTAAGATTTTATTTTACATTCTCATTTTTTTCGGGATTTCTCTTATTTTCATTGAATTAATCTTATAAAATATCTTTAACAACTCAATATATTTTATTATCCTATAGATATTTATATAATTTGTATGTATTTTTATAAATTTTCTTCTCTTTTGAGATTGATTCAATAAATGTATTGTTTATAAAGAAATTTTTTTATCTTTTTCTCGAATATATTTTCCTTCCAAGTCCAGGTTTTGAATAAAATTAAAAATATTGAATAATATTCAATAAAAATAATTACAAAGTAAATTTTATGATATCCTTTTCTTTTTACAATATTTGAATAGAATCTCTCTATTATTCTTCAAAAAGGTCATTTTCGACATTCTTTACAAAAAGGTGAAAGGAATGTTTCTTTTTAATGTATACAAATTCAATGGAATTTCCCACCACCATATCCATTTTATGATATTTCGATTCATCTAAAATTTTTTCAATAGGTTAAAAAATTCAACTATTCAAATAATACATATTTTTCTTTTTCCCATTTATTTTCATTAATTCTTCAAAATACATTAATTTAGTAAGAAACCTATATTTGTAATGACTTTAAGTTCATATTTTATCTCTTATTATTTTTATAGAAATTTAATTTCAATTCAAGAATTCATTTCATTATGATCATATTTCATTAGACATTACATTTCACTTAATTATCCACATTCAATGTAAGGAGGATATGATTATTTCTTAAATCGTATAGCATTTCTATATAAAATATTTTTCTACGAAAGTTATTAGTTTTACTGGTGATATATTAATATTCCTCATTAATTACACAATAAGGATATTTTTTGATAAGGAATATTAAGTTAAATGTCCAGGGTCTAGAAATATTTGTTCCTAAGAAAATATTATAAAGATTTAAAAATGAGAGTCAAGCATTACAAGGGGTTATTTCATAGACGTGTATGAGTTGCACCACTAATATCTACATCCACCATTGGAACAATGTTGTCAAGAATCCAAAAGGACTACCTCATTTTCATCTCAATGGGAACATTCTTTGACAAATTATCTACCATTTTATTTTCTTCCCTATATGCATGTGAGATAACCAGGTTGAGATGAGTGACATTATCGAGTCCATCAATCCCAGTAGGTTGAATTTTCCAAGGCACGTTTCTTTTTTTTGTTTAAAATATTTTGATAAAAATTTTAGAATTATACTCAATCCATATGGGGTTCCATTTATATTGGATAATGTACCAATCTTCATAGATAATAGCCCAAAATTATTCTCTACAGGACACTCCAATTATAGTGTATTGATAAAATCATCCTTTGGAGAAGACATGGGGTGTTTGAAAGACACCACCATAACCTGAGGATCCTAGAATGCCAAAATCAACACAATCAATATTAAAATCGATTTATGGGTTGATTAGAGGGATCCATCACATGTAATTCAGAATCCTTGCCTTCCTCAGCCTACCTCCCACACCAAACAACCTAAGAGTGGTCAGATCATTTTAAAAAAAATTCTTAAACCATTTTTTCACAATTTATGTAGTGTAAGCATCTTTATGCTGTGTAAGAATACCTATGTAGGTATAGGTTTACTATTAATCAAATAAAAAGTAATTTCATACATTCAAAATTACTAAAAATATTATTTCAACTACTACCAACAAGATATTCTAGACCTATTTTTTGTATCCAAAACTAATTATTCATTCCATGAAATCAGCCATTTTAATAATTGGCTCAATATTCTGCCCTAAAAAATAACCTGCATAAGCCCATAGACTCTAGGAAAAATCCCATTCCATGAACAAATATTGCATGTTTTCTTCTACCTTCAAACATATGTGACATGATGAGAGAATATTTTATAAATCATTTTTTCGTTAGTCATGATTGGAGAGACTATGTTTCCAGATTCTCCAAAGATGTAATAATCAAGTAGTTTTATTGAAAGGTGCCTTGAAATTCATTATCCATGGGTGGTCTATTGAGTACCCAGTATTCTATTTTGTATAATTCCTTGATGTTGAACATCCCATTTCTATTGTAACTCCATAAATGAGTATCAACATAAATAAAATTATTATTATGAGTAGACATGCTAGTTTGAGTAGGAACCTTACTATCAAAATTATTCTTCATTTTCACTATATAAGAAATGGACATATGAAATAATTCAGGTGGAATATTCCTATGTTTTGATAATTGTTTCCCAACAAAATAGTGGTCCAACATTTGAGGGTAGATTTATTTCTTATCATCCATTGTTTATCTTGATTTATGATATTGAATGAATGCTTGAGATATTTCTAAATAGAGTATGTAAGATAGTTTGTGTATCCATTCATCAATCTACCTTTAAATTTGTTATATAAAAATAACAATTTGAATCATTAGAGATCAAATTCCATGTAAATATCCTAATAATACCATCCTTAAAAATCATGGAGTTTTTGATTCTCAGTCCTCCCACGTGTCTCCTTAAATATTTATCTATTCCTAATAAGATCTTAAATCTACCTTTATTTTTAATTCTAGATCGTATGTCGTCCAAATTAAATCTCTTCACTTTTCCCCAAAATTGGTGTACACCATGGTAGTAGAATGGAATAGGTCCATTTTTTACTCTTTGGAAATTAGTTAACCTATTTTTCTTGCTAAGTAATATTACATTAAAATAATAATTGAGGACTTTTCCAAACTTATTCATTGTCCAACCACCTCTTCATAAGGTGTAAAGAGAGCTTTGATGGTTGATTTGGTCCTTCTTGAATCTTTCTTACATTGATTAATGTCATCAATGAAAAAAATATGTAAAGGGGGATATTCATTCCTACTAGTTCTTATTTTCTAATAAAAACCAATTTGAGAAAATTCAATGATATATATATTCATGTATCCTTTATAAAAGGAAAAAATAGGTCCTAAAATTGGATCACCTCTCTCAGACCACTTTTTAATTAATAGATTCTTCTTAGTGCTACATTAATGAGAATGGACCTCCTTTCAGGCATGAAACTGGTGTGAACAAGGCTGATGAATTCATTTAATAATCCATATCACCATGGTACATCAAAAATAAATATCCAATTTAAAGTATAAATGGCTTTTGAGATATCAATTTTGATAGGATAATTTCCTTCAATTATTTCATCTTTATTAGATTTACACATTTTGATTCTCTGAGTAGACAAGTATGAATGTTCCTCTAGGGGAAAATCTAAATTAGTTTTAAGTTATGTAATGATTAATATCTTCTCTCATTCTATTCATAAATATAGTGAAAATGATCTTGGTTTTTGTGTTCCCAAAAGAAACTATCCTGAAGTATTTAATATCAAGTGAATTGTTCTTCATGGTTAATGCAATGAAAAATGAATTTACCCAATATGGAATTGGGGAATGACTGAAAAATTCCATAATTTTATCTGTTATATCATCCAATAAAATTTTTCAATAAATCATAAAGTATTTTTTAGTAAATCCTTCTAGATCATGAGCACTTTCCATGTAATGATAGAAGATGAATGCTTCGATTTCCTCCTAGGTTCAGACTACAGAAAGAGTTCATTTTTTATGATCAGTAATACAGGGATCCTTATTATCAACGATTTTTTGTGTGTTTACATCCACTTATCATGATAATGATCTTTGAAGTGATCCAAAACTTCTTGAACCGCAATTCCTTCCTCCAAGGCATCTGGAATTTTCTTTAAACACGTTCACCAAAGTCCATACAGGACATCCAGTGACATTTCTTGGTCAAATCATCACTTGACCATTTTATCCTCCATGCCTCATCTTGAACAAATGTGTAATATAAATCTAACCATCTAGTATAATCACCCTTTAAACAAGACCTCCAACCCAGAAAACAACTCTGGGAAAACCTCTAATTGATTAAATTAGGGTCCAATAAAATAACTTGAGTTATTAGATACTACATGCTTATAAGAGAGATATTGATAAATGGCCCTGAAATCCACAGATGATCATTGACTATTCCCAGAGTGGCATCCGCTTAGAGGTCATGTCAAAATATAATGGCGGGTGTCTAATAGTCTATCCATGACACTTATACATGGAAACCCAGGTATCGCTTAGTAGTAACCATCCCTCAAATAAAACCACATGTCTAAAATGAAAACATTAAAAAGAAAAAAATATGTCCTAATAGATTTTAAACTTTAGCACGGAATATCACCAACACTAGATTAGTGCATCTAGGATGATATCAATACAGGGTTTGTGCTCGTTGATAAGAAGAATACAATTTGAAGATTATAATATTCACCCAAAAAAAAGATCTGAGACACTTATTCTACATCATACGAGGATATCAGCATGGTTTCCACCCAACAATAACAATCCATAAAAAGTATAATGGATGAACCACTAATAGTGAACTTCATAAAAGAATCCCAGATTCACCTGTAGACACATCATCAACAAAACCATGATACCTTCACCACTTGAGGTTTACTCTGACCACTCAATCATTACCACTAATGATATCCATGAAAAAAATCATTTTAAATGGTTTTATATAGTCAATCATATCAACATCGTGCAACCATGAAAGCATCAACATGTTCTCCCTAAAACTGACGTGACTCTCCCCACCTTAGGAGTGTCATATCCATTGAATGAAAAGATACACCATTCACTCACTTGTGTTCTAGATCTAAACCACCTTCAACATATGTTCTTAAATCCTCTAAGTCCTGACCACATATGATATATCATTTGGAAGTAGTAAAAAACAACCTGATTGGAATATAAAAAACCTGATCACGCCTAGTTCACTATACTATAGAGATGCCCCGATATCATACTCTAAATCATAAGGCTCAACAATTTCACCAAAATCAACAAGTTCTTTACATCATTTAGAATCTCGATGGGTATAACGTATATAAACACCCACTATCCTCAAGGATTATATGAAAAAAGTGACAACTATGATACTCTAAATTGGTTATCCACCCTCTGAATTCAATTATGAGGTAGTATATACAATATATTTAACCCAGAGTAATTTTGACGCATACCACCATTAACATGGATGATGACATAAAACATCATACATTAATAAGGAAAAATAGAGGGTCACAAAACCAACTAAGATACTAACCATTCTCAAGGCTTGTCTAACCTGCTAAAACAAAGAAGTAATTAATGCTAACTCCCATAAAAATGCTTGAGATACCATGACCACCAATCATAACTAGGGTGTCTTTTATAATATAATTGTCCTAGTAGGGACAATGACTACTGAATGACACCATGTGTTAAAAAATTCACTACATTTAAAAAGGAATTTAAGCTCTATGGATACTATCTACCTCGAGATAGCCCCTTAAAAAAGTGTAAGTCTCATCCATATCACTATGTATATCCAACAAGAAAGACACTAGACTAAAGAGACTTCCATTTCATCTTTTTTTTTTGAAAAGAAGAAGGGACTATTGAAAACACTCACATTTCTATTCCAATGTAACTCAATGAAAAGTTTAAACTACCCTTAAATATGATTTTAAATGAAGGACACCACTTTAGGTCCCATTTTAATATCATTCCATTGATTCAATTTTTAATATTTAAACATGTAAAATATTTCAATAGAGCATCTTGTACCAATTATTAAACACAATCAATTGGTATCTAATTAAACTGGCACCTCAAGGAAAAATAAGAATGTCAAAAAACATTATTTTTTAAAAAATTAATAATTATTGAAATCCAATCATAGATTAGTAAATTTATTAAATAGATTCATTTTTAACAAATAAGGTGAGTAATGGGGGTCTAATTAAACCAAACCGGGTTTATCATAATTCATCCCAAAAGTAATAGCCGAATTATTAATGTTTTCAAAAACACCCATTAATGGTTATTTGTAGAGACCCAAACTGGACATACATAGACATTACATTACTTTTTTAGAACAATTAATACATTAAAAAATAGACACCCAAAGACTATATTAGTTTAGTGTCTTTGGAAACTCGGAATATAATATTTTAATCATGGTGAAAGATATTCAACATCTCCCATATATAACTTCCCCTTTTTTTCTTACCTAAAAACTTTATTTATATCCTGGGGAGAAGAAAACATAAAAAGGGTGAGATTAAATGCTCATTAAGGGTAATCATGGAGAACATAAAAACAATCCATAATCATTTGAGCATAAAAACATAAACTTAAAAGATCAAAATCTTGAGCAATGACATAAATCTTGGAAGTACATAAGACATAGATCATAAAGGAACATTAATCATGATAAAATAGCTTTGGAATAAAACATGTAATTGTGGAAAACCATTAATCACATGTTATGATTTCCATAGTAGCCAAGGCATTGTTTCCAAGACCATCATTGTGGACAAAGTCCATTACTGCACCGGGTTTACTTGTCATTCCAGCTCTGTATTACAAAACCAGATTCACTTTCTATTCCAGCCAGGTTTATCTCATGAGATATAAATCTTTACCCAATGGATTGGAGTGATATATAGGTCCCACCATCTCATAATGAAATAATTCTTACTTTTTCAACAAAATAAACATAAATCATTCTTCATAACCAAAAGAATAAAATGGGTTTCATAAATACCATCCCATCTTTAAATAATCCATATAAAACAAATAGATATCATTTCATCATAAGAAGAATCAAACCATGTAAATAATAGAGTCATTATACATGAAACATAATCATACTAAAAAATTTCATCTAACATGGAAAATGTTTTTGACAAAACACTTGAAATGAATTCTTGAGAAAAATATCCTTTTTTCTTCAAAATAATTTTATTTTAACAAAATGCCATTCAATTTTAAAAGAAAAGAAATTTTTTTTGAAAATAATCATGAAATATTATAGAATAATCTTCATGAAAATTTTCCTTTATGAAACCATAAACATCCATTCATGCCGTATAAGTTAAAAAAAATTCTCCTCGTACTTTTAACGGAAAAGTTTAAAAAATACCACGTTTGGTAAAAAAAGAAAGATTCCTTCCATAACATAGAGTAAAAGTTAAAGAGGGGTAAACATGACTTTAATAATACATTTAATAATGATAAACACTTTATGAAAAAAAAATTGTGGACAAGGATTAAAAATATAACCCTAGTAAATACTTACGAATAAACAATCTTGGATAAGAACGAGATTGGAATAATTATCCCTTATCTTATGTCCAATTTCTTCCATACGTGTACGAGACTCTTATATAGTGGGTTTAAACATATTATTAACTCTAAATAGAACTATAATAATATTTATTATATCATATATGATTCACTTACGACTTTATATTACCCGTTCAGTTGTCAATTATATGATAAAGCAGCGTTTTGGGTAAAATCGATTCATTTATCGTATGTGTTTCGAATTGTTGTTCTAGATATTATTACTTATATCCTGATATAATTAATTATAGAATGTAAAACATGATTTATATATAATATATATTCAACGTATAAATATATTTTATAGATTGATAAATGTAATGAAATACACCGTTCATGGAGACGGTAGGCCGTACGTACGCATGAACGCTGTTTTCGTTTCCTAACTGAATTGAATGTAATTAAGTAAATGAAACATATATGTAAATAAATCTAGTATAATTATTATGTAATATCTTTCATGATTATTTATTATATATACTTAATAATCAAACATTAATGGTTAATCATGGAAAATGAATCTCATCGCGTTCGTTGAGACGGTAGTCCGTACGTACACACGAGCGACAATATCATTCTTTTGATATTAAAATAATATATAATTGGATGTTATATCATATATAAAGGAGCATAATAAAATAATATTCATTATTTATATCATTTATACTCATTAGTAATATCCATCCAAATGATGAAATGTTTGAATAACAAACTACACCATGACGTGGAGACGGTAAGACATATGTACGCTTGTGTGGTGACTTTTTCATTCGTAGGATGGATAAAATAACTAATATGGTTGCAAAAATTTTACAATAACATCACAGTATATATAATATGATAGAGTTATAATTTTATAATTTAAACAATAAAGAAAGAGGAAGTGGAAGAAGAAAGGAACTTGAAATAGGTGGTGAGATATTTACCTCTTCTTCAGGTTCATCCGTTTGATTTGATCAAAAGGGCTTCGTAGGTTGACATTATGACTAATGTATGGCCTCTAGGATGAAGGTAGGACATTTTAGAGGGTATTTATGCAGGTTATGGCCGACCCAAATGGCTTTGGGGGTTTGAATTAGAGTTAAGGTGGAGTGCCCTTTTATAAGAGGGGTGAGGGGCACCTTAAGAAAAACTTAAAATATTATTTTATAATAAATTAATATTAGATTTTTAATGGCAGCAAAGTGACTTATTTAGAGTCTAGGGTGGGGATGGGTCAAAACCCTCTCAACCAATAGGTTTTAGAGAAGTTTAGGTTTCCATTGAAACTTATAATTTATATTTAACTCTAAGTTATATAATTTATCCTTTAGAGTGTCTTCTTGTATTCTTACAGTATATGGTTAATAATCTTACTATAAACTATCAATATAACCCCAATTGGTTAATTAATGTCATACATATTATTATATAAGTCTTTTGGCCGAACATTATATTTTTTAGGACCATTATATCAATTATTAATACAATTTTTGTTTTAAAAACTCTTTTACTTCAATTTTGACACTATTTCGTATTTTGTTTTTCGAATTTTTTGACAACATTATTACTTAGAAAAAAATTCATCTAAACCTCCCTAATATGTTATATTAACCTAGAAAATTATTTTAATTAATAAAAAGTCTCACATTACCTTTATTGGGGTGTTTATAATATTAATTATGTTAATATTTCATTAATAAGGTAATTATTGCATCATCATTGTGTCAAAAATAAATTATATTATTTAATGTCTAAAAAATATAAATAAAACGCCATTATGTAGGAAATAATTTTATATTTCTAATTAGTATTTATAGTCGAATATTTCTTATGTATAATCCTATAATAAAAAGGTTTTAGTTATTAAACATTGATTTTAACTATTTTAACTCTTCTTTAAATAAAATAATAATAAATGTCCTAATCTAATCCAAGTAGACATAAAGGGTAATATTTTATTCCTAAGGTTGTTTTCTATCTAATTAAATTTATCCAATACAATTAGGACTTGTGTTAGGGTAATAATAATATCATTTGTACCCTTAATTACCCTATTTACTTTTAATCGTGGTAAATAAAAGTTAAAATATACTATTCACAAAAAAAAATTCATCTCATTGAACCAAATTTTACTTACTGACATCAACAGTGTCTTTGGGATTTTTTAATTTCATCCCACAGAATCTGTAAAATTATTTTTTATGTAAATTTTCAAATACTCCTAGGAGGTGGGTAAAAGACGGTAAAAAGTACAATAAAATTTTTATATATCTAAAATTATTTTAAAATGAGTCTAATGAATTACATTGAACTTATATTGGTATTATGTATCTATTTTGACCAAAAAATTTAAATAAAATAAATTTTTGTTTAAAAAATTAGTTGGTTTTAACCAATAACTCAGTGTTTACACTATTCATCAAAAATTGAAAGTTTTCAAAAAAATACCAAAAAATCCCCCTAGGATAATTTCGATATACCGAATCCAAAAATGAAGTCCATTTTGAATGATAAAATTTATAAAATTTCAAAATTTAGGTATTACTATTCATAGTAGATTGTTTATATAATATTTTAATAACATATCATTGTTTAGTGAAACTCGATATTGCATACAACACAATCTACCGAGGAAGGTGGCACTTTCCTGTAACACAAGCCATGAATAGCTTTGTATATACTACAAGCTAATACAGTGTTGTGTATAGAGAAAGATAATCTTGGTGTAGTGTACAAAAAAACATCAAATAAATTAAAAATAATATTTATCATAAAATCTTCGGGTGCTATATGCTACCCCCCTTAAAATGAATTTCTCCCTCAAAATATTTCGGGCTTATAAATGGTTTATTACTTTAAAGTTTCATTCATATAAAATCACATTGTAAAAATGAATAATAAAAGTTAATTTTAAAAAGTAATGTGTGAAACATAACAGATACCCAAATTAACTCATCACTGGGTTTCCACATAGAAGAACATAGGTGAAAATATGGATATGGAAGAGAAATTTACCCATCAAGTTCTAATGGAGGGTGGTAGAGAACATGGCTATGAAAAATCCAACAATCACAAAGCCTTAAATTTTTGTTGATCTAAGGTACCATCTAATTCATCAGATATGAGGGCACTAGGACAACATTTTTGGTTTTCAAGATCATTTCCTTAATTTTGAAGAATTTTTGAATTAAAATAAATACTTACTTGATTTTTGAACAATCTCAATATTCTTGTGCCTTGAACAATTTCCACTTCATCTCTTAAAGAGATGAAGTTGAATTTTCTTCCATGAAGTGTTATAAAAATACTTATCCAATCTCATAGTATAATGAAATAGATTACTGGAGAGGTCATCTACAAATAATATAAATTCCATCATTTATCCCCCCATATATCATAAAATATATCTTGTTGGTCACATTCGAGACATGTGAATACCTTAATTATGTATTCTCTTGAAACATGAATTACCATAGAACCATAGTGAAAACATGAATTCTGTCAAAAGTTAACTCTTTCCACATTCCAAAATCCCAAAATTTCTATATACTAAAACCATGATATCACATTGTCCTTATATCAGTCATGAGATCAATAATACTATCAAACATATCAGTATCTCCTTATCCCTTCATTATGCGCATATCATCTACTTTACAAAAATATCTGAATAACCTCTCATGGTTACTGGTACCATTCAACATATACTTTCAAATACTTCAGGAAAAACAATAGTGTAACAATCCTTAGATGTGTCTTTATTCCATTTCACCATTACCTATACAACATAACTCTTGATAAACATAAATCATTCCACTACACTCTCAAACCATTGACCGAGCTTGAACAATTCTGTCATCTCACATTTCATTAGTAGTCTCTTCACCATCATCAACATAAATACTACCCATACGACCATGATGATTCTCTTCATGAGAATTTCCCTTAGAGAATCGGTTTCCATAATACCCATACATTCCATATTTAAAACATTTAACCGTTGTTGATGACTTTGAAATACCATTATCATTGTCTATGGTGTTAACTGAACCTTTTCCTTTGCAATTACTGGCTTTGTCTCCTTCTTTTCCGCACCAAAACCATCTTCCAGTTCCTTTGAAACATTCCCCTAGATTCCTCTTCCCACAAGATTTACATGAGGGAAATTTAACTTCCTTTCCTCTATGATCATCATGAAACTCCGTCTTTCTCTTATTAGCTGAGTCGGGAAACATACCCATGATGAGATTATTGATCATATTACGAGATTGCGGATTAGGCATAATAACGATGTTTGGACTTCCAAATACCATTTCATTTGGTTTCTCATTAAGAATATCATTCCATTGTCCATAATATCCTCCATTATCGTGAATCTTCTGGTTTCCAGCCATTTTCTAAAACCCAAAAATAATAGTGTGAGAGGAAAAAATCATACTTGGAAGACAACATAACAAAGGGGGGGTACCTTCAATATCTAACACATTAGGGTTAATTCTAATATGATTTCCATTATTCTAGGACTATAAACTATACTTATACTTAACCTTAGGGACATCCCTAGATATACCTTCGAAATATCTCTCGGGATCTCACTAATGCTTTCTTATCGTAGTTTCCAAAGGTTAACTAAAGCTTTGCTCTGATACCAACTGTAGAGACCCAAACTTGACGTACATAGACATTATATTACTTTTTCTGAATAATTAATACATTACAAAAATGGATGCCCAAATACCGCATTAGTATAGTGTCTTTGGAAACTTAGAACATAATCTTCTAATCATGTTAAAAGATCTCCCACATCTCCCATATATATCTTCCCCTTTTATTTTCTTACCTAAAACCATTATTTATATCCTGGGGAAAATAAAACATAAAAAGGGTTAGATCAAATTCTCACTAAAGGTAAACATGGAGAACATAAAAACAATCCATAAACATTTGAACGTAAAAACATGAACATAAAAGATCCAAATCTTGAGCAATAACATAAATCTTGGAAGTACAAAAGACATATATCATAACAAAACATTAATCATAATAAAATAGCATGGGAATAAAACATGTAATTGTGTAAAACCATTAATAACATGTCATTATATCCATAGTAGCCAAGGCTTTGTTTCTAAGACCATCATAGTGGACAAAGTCCATTGCTGAACCGGGTTTACTTGCCGTTCCTACCCTGTATTACTGAAGCAGATTCACTTTTCATTCCAGCCATGTCTATCTCATGATATATAAATCTTCACCCAATGTATTTATGGAGATATATGTCCCACCCATATCATAATGATATCATTCTTACTTGTGCCACAAAATAAACATAAATCATTCATTATAACCCAAAGAATAAAAAGGGTTTCATAAACATCATCCCATCTTAACTTAATCAATATAAAACAAAAGAATATCATTTCCACATAAGAAGAATCAACCCATTTAAATAATAGAGACATTATACTTGAAAGATAATCATACTAAATAATGTCATCTTAGATGGAAAATAGTTTTGACAAACCACTTGATACGAATTTTTGAGGAAAATATCATTTTTTCTTCAAAATAATTTTCTTTTTCACAAAATTCCATTCAATTTTAAATGAAAAAGATTTTTTTAAATAATAATGAAATATTTTAGAGTAATATTCATGAAAATTATCCTTTAAGAAACCATAAAATTCTGTTCATGCCGTATATGTTAAAAAATATTCTACTCGTACTTTTAACGGAAAAGTCAAAAAAATACCACGTATGGTAAACGAAAGAAAGATTCCTTCCATAACATAGTGTAAAAGTCAAAGAGGGGTAAAAATTACTTTAAAAATACATGAAATAATATTAAAAACTTTATGAAAAACATTTTTATGGACAAATATTAAAAATATAACCCCAGTAAATTTTTACGAATAAACAATCTCGAATTAGAATGAGATTGGAATAATTATCCCTTACCTTATGTCCAATTTCATCTATACATATCAGAGACTCCTATATAGTAGGTTAAAACATATTATTAACCCAAAATATAACCATAATAATATTTATGATATCATATATGATTCACTTACGAATTTATATTACCTGTTCATTTGTTAATTCTATTTAAAGCAGTGTTTTGGGTAAAATCGTTTCATTTATCATGCGTGTTTCAACTTTTGTTCATGATATTATTACTTATATCATGATTTACGTAATTCCAGAATTTAAAACATGGTTTATATATAATATATATTCAGCGTATAAATATATATGATATATCTATAAATGGAATGAAATACACCGTTCATGGAGACGGTAGGCCGTACGTACGCATGAACACTGTTTTCATTTCCTAATTGAATTGAATGAAATTAGGTAAATGAAATATATATGAACATAAATCCAGTATCATTATTATGTCATATATTTCATTATTATTTATTATATATACTTTATTATCATACTTTAATGATTAATCATGAAAAATGAATCTCATCCCGTTCGTGGAGACGATAGTTCGTACGTACGCACGAGCGACAATATCATTCTTTTGATATTAAAATAAAATATAATTGGATGGTATATCGTATATAAAGAATAATAATATTTTTATATTTATTATTTATATCATTTATACTCATTATTATACCCATCCAAATGATGAAATGTTTGAATAACAAACTACACCACGATGTGGAGATAGTAAGCCGTACGTAGGCACGTGTGGTGACTTTTTCATTTATAGGATGGATAAAATAACTAATATGGTTGTCAAATTTTTATCATAACATAAAATTATATAGAAGAAACTAGAGTTATTATTTTAGAAAATAAACAATAAAGAAGGATGAAGTGGAAGACGAAATGAACTTGAAATATGTGGTGAGATATTTAGTTCTTCTTCGGGTTCTTCCTTTTGATTTGATCAAAAGGGCTCTGTAGGTTTCCTTTCTGACTAATGGAAGGCCTCTAGGATGAAGGGATTACATTTTTGTGGGTATTTGGTCAGGGTTTGGCCGATCCAAATGGCTTTGGAGGAGTTAATTGGAGAGAAGGGGGAGTTCCCCTTTATAAGAGGGGTGATGGGCACCTTAGGAAAAACATTAAATATTATTTTATAATAAATTCATATTCTATTTATATTGGCTCTATAGTGACTTATTTCGAAGATAGGGTGGGTATGGGTCTAAATACTCTCAAACAATAGGTTTTATACAAGTTTAGGTTACCAATTTAACCTTATCATTTATATTTCACTCTAAGTTAAATAATTTAACTTTTACAGTGTCTTCTTGTATTCGTACACTATATGGTTAATAAACTTACTATAAACTAGAAATCTAACCCCAATTGGTTAATTAATGTCTTATATATTATTATATAATACTTTTTTATTAACCTTAGATTTTTAGGACCAATAAATCAATTAATAATATAATATTTGTTTTAAAAACACTTTTATGTCAATTTTGACACTATTTGGTATTTTGTTTTTTCTAAATTTATAACAGCATTATTACTTCAAAAAAATTAATATAAACAACTATATTATGTTATATTAACCTACAAAATTATTTAAATTCATTAGAAGTCTCAGAATTACATTTATTCAGTTATTTAAAATATTAATTATGTTAATATTTCCTTAATAAGGTAATTACTGGATCATCATTGTGTCATAAATAAATTATATTATTTAATATCTAAAAAATATAAATAAAATACCATTACATAGGAAATTTTATTATCTTAATAATTAATTTTTATAGTCTAATTTATCTTATGTAAAACCCTATATTGAAAATGTTTTAGTTATTAAACTTTGATTATAACTATTTTAACTCTTCTTTAAATAAAATAATAATAAATGTCATAATATAATACAAGTGGAACTAAAGGGTAATATTTTATTCCTAAGGTTATTTTTGGTCTAATTACACTTATAAAATATAATTATGACATGTTTTAGGGTAATAATAAGAGCAATTTTACCCTTAATTACCCTATTTACTTTTAACCGTGGTAAATTAAAGTTAAAAGTTACTATTCACCAAAAATTATTTTCATCTCATTATACCACATTTTACTTACTGATTTAAAATGTGTCTCTCAAAGCTTTGAAATTCAACTCACAGAAGTGGTTAAATTATGTTTTATGTAAATTTTAAAATGCTCCTCGGAGGTTGGTAAAAGACGGTAAAAATTTCAATAATTTTTTTAAATATCTAAAATTATTATAAAATGACTCCAAAGAATTACATTGAACATATATAGGTATTATGTATCTATTTTGACCTAAAATAAATTTAAATAAAATAAATTATTATTTATATAAAAAGTCAGTTTTAACCAATAACATAGTGTTTTCAGTATTCATCAAAATTTGAAAGTTTTTAGAAAAATATCAAAAATTCACTCTAGGATAATTTTGATAATTTGAATCCAAAAATGAAGTCCATTTTGAAAGATAAAATTTATAAAATATCAAAAAGTGGGTTTTAAAATTCATAACGGCTAGTTTATATAATATTTTAATAACATATCGTTGTTTAGTGAAACTCGGTATTGCGTACAACGCAAGCTATCGAGGAAGGTTTCTCTTGCGTGTAACACAATCCATGAATAGAGTTACGTATACTACAAGCTAATACGGTGTTGTGTATATCCAAAGTTAATTTGGTGTAGCGTACAACACAAGACATCAAAGAAATTAAAAATAATATTTCTCATAAAATCCCGGGGTGTTACATTATTTGATTAGAAAAATTCTCCAACTAACCTACTTGGGTATAGTTTTGAATTTATAAATATTAATCATATGTTTTTATAGAGGAGAACAATTTATTATAGATAAAAATTAATTATTTTTACATTTATAACATTTTAAAATAAAAAAGATCCAATAAAACGGTTTGATTAGATGGTTTTACACTAAACCATTATATATAGCGCCCATGCCCTATATAGACAGATGTCTATCTCTAATTTAATTGAAACCAATTCATTCTAGTTCAAAATTTTAAAAAAATTAAATTTATGACTATTTAAAAATATTTCATGGTCATGTAAAGTGATTTTATTATATGTCGTTCTTACTACCCATCTATAAAGCACCCATACACTTTATTGTTTGTTATTTTCCACCCATTACCTAAAATAATTCAATTTCAAAATTTGAACTTTATCATCCTTTAAATATTAACAATAGTGTCTTGACACATATTCAAATAACAAAAGAAACATTCGAGTATACGGGTTACCTTTTCCCAATTATAAGTCTCCCTGACCACTTATAATTGAAAAATGGTTCTGGATTTAACTAGAACCACTATATTTATCCCATTAAACAACTTACTTTTCTAAAAGAAAACATTCATGTTATGATAAGAAATAAACCAAAAGAGATATTCTAATAATCCTAAAAGAAAAAAATGTAGACAAAACATGCTAGATAAGTAGGCAGCATAGCATATATTTACCTAGTCATGTTATACAAGAAGCCATGTTGAATAAATATCTAACATGTTATAGGAAACAAATGCTAATAAACAAAAGAATGACATAACACTCACGTAACATAGAAAAAATAAGTATGCAAGATAAAAAATCAACTACATTGCATGGAATATGAATGTTATGAGATATTATATGTGCCAATAATGATGCATATAATGCCAATTCCTTTATATACATGGACAGGTCAAAATACCATAAATTTCCTAAGCCAAAAAGAAGTGGAAAGTACACCCATCACTCAAGGTTTAATAATTATCCACTATAATAGAAAAGGGAAAGAAAAATAATCCTATCCCTGACCCCTTGGAATTTTTCCCATCGGTGGATTGTTCAATCCCATACACAACTATTTATGAAGAACAGACATATTATTAGTCTCTGGTCTAACAACACACAATTTTAATTCCAAAGACAAAATAAGTGTCTAATAATGCATTGTAAAGTCCCAACCCGACTATCCACTAAGACAATAGCCAGACCAGTGGGTCACATGGCCTCAAACGTACCTCCCCGTACAATAGAGGCAGCTGACTAGCAGAGAGGTTTTAAGCAGGACATATTGGGGAGAATATACCCTCATTATCATATTATAATAGTGGTATATTAGAGGTAAAAAATAACAAATACAAGATAAATAATATTAATAAATGAAGGTAAAGAATTTCCAATGCCAATATATAAGAATGCATGTGATGCACCCGCATACGCCATTGGTTTATGCGTGGGCTACAGTCATATTACATTTATTGTGTCTCAAATATTACTTACTACTCGGGTGATGTATATTAGAAGTGTTAGGTTGATCCCATGAGGATAAAGCTTGCTTTTTTAGTGGACTACAATCTTGAGTCCTTTTTCATCAAATTCCATTAAAATTACATACATTTTTTAGATTTTATTAATTATATGATTGAAAGGGACATCAAATAATTAAAGAGGGTTTTAGATCAATTTCGAGTATTTGGGAAATAGACAACCTTAATTCTAATATTGGAATTTTCCTAAGGCTTAAGATGTGAAGAAAACATAAATAGATAGTTGACTTTGGCCAAGTCATCTAGTTCTACATAGGATGTGACTATTCTGTGGTCAGAAGATAGCAATGGCCAACGTGCATTAATTTTAGCATCTATAGCTTAAGGTATCCTAGGCTAGTGGTCATAGCCTAGTCTACTTTAATCAGGATAGGTCTTCTATTTGATTATCCCATTATTGGGGATGTTTTCACGAATTAGATAGACTTGGTTTATTTATCCTAATTACTAATCCATTAGTGTTTCTAAAATTAGAATTAATGATTGATTATGGGTTCAGATATATCTAATATTGATTCCTACCCCTGAGTGGTTTAGCCACTCATAGTGGGTAAAAAAATAATTAAAAAAATAAATTCATTAATGAAATTATATTTAAATTTAATTTATTTAGAATCATGTAAGTTCTCATATTTTTAATGGGAATGAGCCTGAAATAATTTGGAAAGGTGAATCACACTTGTAATGAAATGATTAATTTAAATTGAAAGTAGAAATGGATCTAATATGTGTCTATTTGTAATAAAGATGCACAATAGGAATCAATGCATCGTAACTGAAGGTGTTTAATAGAAACACAATCCATGGATCTTTGAATTGTAATAAAATGTAAAACAATGAAGAAAGCTGTGTCTAAAGGATATAAGGGAAAAGGAAACTAGAAAGGGATGAAAAAAGAGAGAAATATCATCCTCAAATCCTCTAAAATGCTCTTCTAGTCCATAGTATATATAGAAAATATTTTTCATGATGTGTAATGGCGTTACACATCATGTACTATTGATCAGAATAGATCTCTGTGGTTTATGGATCTTTAGAATTCTGTATGCATAACTGGCATGATTAATGAGGTTTGACTACTTACGCATCATGTACTGAGGACTCGTGAAATGTACTGGAGTGGATTTCTAGTGTAACTACTTTGAATTAGGCAATGTTATGTATATAGAATTCATGATGTGTAATGGATTCTATTTTTGTGGACTTCATGGAATGGTTAAGGGCTTGGATCACGACTTGTTACATATTGTGAAATCTTATTACATGATGTAAAATGCTGATTCACAATGTTTAATAGGTGATGTTTTCAATTTTTCTGCATTTCTTCCTTTGAATAATTTGAAGACACAATCCTAAAGAATTAAGAAAGTACGAACTAAATAATAAAATAAAAAAATTAAAATCCTTATTTAAATGAATGTAGAATATATATATTAATTCAGCTTATCAGATTCCCCCACAATTGAACAATTGTTTGTCCTCAAGAAAAAATGCCACAACAAAGATTTCGAAAAGAGATAAGAAATTTTTTAAAAGGTAATATTGATTATGTCCATGACATTAAGGTTATGTTTAATAAGAAAAAGGTACTTTTCAGAATTATCCTAGCATAGGAAAAATTTCATGCATCATAGTTTAGTTCTTTAAAACAAATTCTATTCTTTTAATTACAATATTTTAATTGTTTATCAAATACTATACCAATTTTTTATTTACCTCACAATGACTACTCTCTCATCACTTAGGGTGAAATGAATTTTTATTTTTACTCATACCATGATTACAAGTTCTTAACCATAAGCTTTCATTGGTTATATCATCTCTACTCTATAATGACCAGAACAAAAATAATCTTGTGGGCCTCACCAATTAGGTTCAAATGAATTTGAGGTTTTGGTTAGGTAGGTAAAAACAGAATGTAAAGCTAAAAGTATGGTAAGATTTAAAATAAAATGTATGGATGTTATGATAAGTGTAATAAAATTCCTCCTTCAATCAAATCATGTCCATAATCTATCAGATCTGGTTAGATCCATACAAATTTCAAATGAGTAGAAAATGAGTATTCTATTCCCTTACATTTTCTTTTTCAATTCAGTTTTTTGAAAATCATGTCCAGAAGAGATCTCACATTCATCCCCTAACCACATATGAACCCTCAAGGGATTCATCAGTATGAAAATGGTGATTTTTGACCTTTATAGTACACAACCAATGTCATTTTTTCTTTTGAATTTCATGATGAAATAAAATAAAAGTAAAATGATATAAAGTAGATATGGATCACAACACAATATTCTGATGAGTACAAAATACATCTCTGAAAATAGAAGCAACTTGTGTTGTATTAATTCCTCCCTCACACTTGTTCAAAAGTAGAATCATGCATTATATGAGAAGCATGGTAGGAAAGGAAAATCAACATGAACTAGATTCGTCATGTAAGGACCCGTAAAAATCAAGGAAATTTTTTTCTTAATTTTCTTTGGAATTTTACAAGGACGTAGTTTCTGACGGCACGTGATTCCGAGGCCCATTGTGCCTGGAATCATTTTCCAAAGTTTGGCTTGGGTACGTTCAGTGAACGAAGGAGAAGGTTTTTCTAACTTTTGAACCGGTGCTCGAAATAAAATTCTGAGGGCACCGATGGAATCGCAGTGCCTGTACTTGCTTATAAACGCCTCTTCCGGAGTTGTGTTTGCTCGGGTGTGATTTTTATTTTTTGGGGTTAAGTGAAGAAAATAAAATAAAGTGGTGCGACAACTTTATTTTATTTCACATAAAGCCACTTAAATCCACTTAACACCTGCTTAAGATGAGTTGAAGCGGATAGGGTGGAACCCAAAATATCCTACCCTCTTGGTAGGATATTTGTGAGGTGGGGCCCACACGAGCCCCACCATTTCTTTTCCCCTAAGTAACGCACCCACAACCCACCTCTTAATGAAAGTCAACTGGGGCATTTTCTAAAACTCTTAAATGCTCCTATTAAATGGACAGTTAAGTCGTTACCATTATTTCACCGAATTAATGGTTTGTTTCTTAACATGTTTTCAAACTGTTGGCATAATAATAAAATAAGACCAACACCTTTTCTTTTTGTTGATGGGTTGATTGTTGAGAGGATTTGGAGATTCTGTACCTTCATTCCCCTCCACGAAGAATGCGAAGAACGCGAAGAACGCCGAACACTCGGAGATCGATGACGCGACGCCGTGTTCCGCGACGCCGACGATTCTCCTTCCACGACACTTATTCTGCGACGTTCTTCCCCGCAACAATCTCCGATCATCGACTGCTTGAGGTAGGAGATTTCGAATCTTTTAAATTTCCTTTGTGGATTTTTACCTTATCATGGATTTAATACGTGAAATTAAATCCGTGTGTTTTCCCTAACCTTCAGAGATCGTCGACGTGACGCCCTTCCGCGACGACGCGACACCCTTCTGCGACGCGACGATCCTCTTCTTCTGTGATGGTCAATTCCGCGAAGAACTCGTCTGACGACTACGACGAGGTAGGGGTTGTTCCTTTTTAAATATTTGTGATTTTTGTCCCTGGTTGTTAAATATGGATTTTGTGAGACTTTAAAAACCACTAATGCGGTGGGTGCGGACCAATGAACAAGTCTGAACCCACCGCCCTTTTTGTTTGTTATGCGCGGATTGGCGGGCGACGACAAACGGGGCCGCAAGTTACTTTTGAAGGCTTTGCAGTGAAGAACAAGTCCCAGGATGAACACTGGTGAAGACCATGAAAAAATCGGACCACCGGAGCACGTCCGGTGGTCCGCGGAAGCCCCCGCCGGCGCGCCACGCCGGCACGGCGGCACCCGGCGCGTAGCCGGGAAGACCCGCCGCGGCTGAAGCCGCCGCGGCGCTGGCTGGTCCCGCGACCGCGTGGGACCGTAGAGGAGGGACGCAGCTTAAGCCGCGTCGGGTGACATAGAGTGGCCCCCACGCGGGGTCGTGACTCTCCTTCACGCGGGGGCAGCGCACCCTCACGCCGCTCGGCCGTAACCAGCCGAGCCGACCCCAGGCGGCCAGGCCGCGCCCGCTCCGGCTGGGCTGGGTCACGCCGAGGCTAGGCCGCGCCGCGCCCAGCCGGGTCGGACCCAGACCCGGGTCGGGTCGACCCGGTTTGGGCCGACCCAGGGGGGTTGGGTCGAGTCGGTCCGGGCCCAGACCCCCCGTTTTCGGACCTTTTTGGACTTTTGCCCGTATCTTGAGCTACGGGCCTCCGATTGACACACCGTCAGCGGAGATGCGATCCTTGGATCGAGATGGTCGTTTCGGTATATCACACTCAAGGTTTCGGAGTACTTTGGGTTCAGCCGGGTGGGTTCGTACATGAAACCAACCGGGCCCTCGGAGCAGAAACGCTCATATCTTGGGCTCCGTACGTCAGATTGACATACCGTCGACTTTGATGGATTCCTCTTAGTGATACGGATCTTTTGGATTACTCTGCCCGAGGTTTGGATGCAGGTGGAGTACGTTCGGGTTGGTTTTTCCTTAAAAACCAACCGGGCCCCTGGGAAGAAAAAGCCAATAACTCTCAGACTTGGCATCCGATTGACGCGCCGTCTGCGACGTTGAGTTCCTGTTGACGATACAGAACTTTTGGATACATCAGCACTGGACTATGTGTCAGTTAATGTATCAGCCTCTCGGATCGTGGAGCGGACCCTCCCAAACGAGCTTGTTGTGTGCGGGATCCCTAGAGCTGGCTGCGACTGCTACTGTGACGACGACGACTGTACAGAGATCCTCAGTGGATTCGACGACGACTATAGCACTCAGCGATCCTTTGTGGGTTAGTGCTACCGATCCTGTGTGGGTCCGATCCTATGTGGGTCAGTGCTCAACGGTCATGTGTGGGCCAGCGCCTACAGATCCTGTGTGGGTCTGATCCTATATCGGTCTTTGCAGGGGTTAATACCTATCGATCCTTTGTGGGTCCGACGGCTTAGATGAATCAGTGAAAATATCTGGTCATCTTTATCTTCATATAAAGAAGTATACCTGTGTGAGCTGAATCCTATTTTTCATTCCTTTGTGGATTGTGTTGTCCTATCCTGTGTGGATTTACGTTTTTCTTTCCTATGTGGACTGGGTTGTACTTGGGCTTGGATATCGGAGCTGAACGCGAATTGATGACTTAGGTATATGTATGGGCATATACCTAAGCAGTGTCGGATGTTACTTCGTGATTGTATCTTTCCTTTTTGGTTATCCTTTGTGGATTCTGGGAGACCTTCGGGGGTCTCGGGGTCCCTACTCAGTAGCTTATAATCACCCCTGGACGGGCTATGCCCGCACTACGTTGTGTTGGTTGCAGACGACGGATAGCGCTGATCATAGTGGAGGATCGCGGAGCAGGACGATACCTGGAGGTGGACCACTAGGCGGGACGTACTCGGAGCGGTCGGCTGCACCTGAGGAGAAGTGGAGGCTTTCTTTACCCACCATTCAGGAGGGATTTCCAGTGGGCAGCTCGACGTTGCGGCTTTACTTTTCAGTTGTTGTTTTCCCTTTCCAGTTGTACTTTACTTTCAGTTTGGGATTGTATTCTCGCCCACTTACATTTCTGCACTTACTGTAGTACTCAGATTTTACTTAGTGTTTACTTATGCCTTCTTGCTCTGTGGTATTTTTTGTTTTCTTTACAAAGCCAATGCCTTCCCTTTTTCCTGGATTTAAACCTTGGTGCTAGTCGCCAGCCCCTGGCCTATGGAAGGCGGGCTTGGGGTAGTCACGGCACGGGCCCCGAGGACGGGTCGTGACAAATTGGTATCATAGGAGTTTGGTTCTACCGTAGACTCTGATCTTTCTTCTATGTGAAGCAATAGTGTTAAGCGTATTGGGTGTGGTTATTAGTCCAGGGAGCCCAGTGTTGGTGCAGCAGCCGACGTATCCGTACACCAGGACCCTGACTTCTGATTTCCGACTCAATGCACGAAAATATTGATTGAATGTGTGTTTAATGTTTTCTTTGTGATTACATTGTATCATCTCACCAGGTATATTGTTCTGACCATGGGGAACCTGTTTCCTTTTCAGGATGGCCCCATGACGGCAGCCAGCTAGGGTTTCGAGAGTTGAGCATGACGACATCCCACCGAGAGACGAGGCCTCAGTACAGGGCCCTTTTACAGCTGAGACACCATCGGTACCTCTACCCACCGCACCACCGATGCTTCCAGCCCCAGCCGCTGACGATGTACGTCGCCTTAGGGCACTGCATGAGTTCCAGCGCCAGTGACCACCCAGGTTCCACGGGGAGACGGACCCCCAGGCAGTCGAGGACTGGCTGGAGGCAGTGGTATGAGTTTTCCGGTTAGTGAGGACACCAGCAGACCTCATGGTGATCCTCACAGCGAGCCTACAGCATGCAGCAGCGGACCGATGGTGGATCTTGATGCTCTAGGTGAACGATGAGGCATCTCTCCTCTGGACAGACTTTGAGGGCCTCTTCCGATGAGAGTTCATCCCAGCCACCCTCTGTGCGGTGCGCATCCAGGAGCTTCTTCAGCTGCGGCAGGGCATCTTGACGGTCGCCCAGTACTCGACGAGATTTACCGATCTCTCGCGCTACTCGACCGACATGGTACGAGACCCATTCTTCTGGGCCCAGACCTTTGAGCATGGATTGAGACATGATATCAGGGAATCGTTGATCTCCCTCAGTATTCCGACTCATGCAGGAGTAGTGGAGCGAGCCCTTTTGATCGAGAGCTTCCTTGATGATCCTTCATCAGCAGCGAGACCTACCGCGGGGCGGCATGTAGCAGAGTATTCTACAACGGGCAGTCGATGGATGACTCAGGGGTCCAGGCAGACCAGACCCTGACGCAGACAACCTCAGGACACTGGCTCAGCAGTGCGGGGCACACAGCGTGGATCCAGCCTTTCGAGAGGCAGGCAGTGCTACACATGTGGCGGGCAGTGCCACAGGGCTCGTGACTGCTTGACCCACCGTGCCGAGGAGCAGCAGACGGTTGAGGGGCCACCCAGGCAGAGGCAGAGGGTCGACCGTGGTGGTCCATAGGGAGAAGGAGGACGATGCAGAGGAGTTGGCCGAGCAGCAGGTGGTGGGCGACACTTTGAGGCTCTACCACCACCACCACCAGGAGGTCCACCCCGACCACAGGGAGCTGGCGGGTAGAGACAGGCCCAACTCTAGGCAGCGGAGGCCTACGACCACGGCGCGCCCGAGATGATTCGAGGTACTATCTGTGACTATTCCACCCTTGCTGCAGTTCTTATAGACACAAGAGCGAGTCACTCTTTCGTAGCTGCTACCCTTTTTCAGAGTTCGGAGATTCCGACAGAGCTGTTGGCTCGATCCTTACAGCTAGAGACTCTTACGGGAGCGGACTCGACGATCACGCACTGGTGCCGGCAGTGTGAGCTTACTCTAGGAGGCGAGAACTTCGGCTGGGATATTCTTGTAGCGGCGTCGAGGCCTTACGACGTCATCTTGGGCATGGATTGGTTATCTACAGTCCATGCACAGATTAACTCTATTAGGCGCAAGGTGCGATGTGTACGCACCGACGGGAGCAGGTTCACCTTCACCGGAAATAAGGGAGCCTTTGCAGCACAAGATGGACAGCCCAACAATCATCAGTTGGCTAGCCTCATCCTAGGAGCAGTTGAGGTGCGGAGTCCTAGTTTTCCTGCAGTGGCGGATCAGTACGCAGACGTCTTTCCCGACGACGTTCCAGGGCTACCTCCTCGCAGAGAGGTAGACATTCATATTGACTTGTACCCTAGGACAACCCCGATATCGACTCCAGCATATCGGATGGCTCATGCTGAGATTTGAGAGCTATGGGTACAGTTGGAGGACTTGCAGGGAAAGGGTTTTATCCGACCCAGTGTTTCACCATGGGCTTCGCCGATATTGTTCGCCAACAAGGAGGAAGGGATCTTGCGACTTTGTGTCGACTATCGTCGCCTGAACTAGGTGATGGTGAGGAACAATTATCCGCTACCGAGGATTGATGACCTCTTCAATCAGCTCAAGGGAGCACGGTGGTTCTCGAAGATAGACCTCAGTTCAGGCTATCATTAGCTCCGAGTTCGGAACGAGGACGTGCAGAAGATGACCTTCAAATGTCGGTATGGCCACTATGAGTTCTTGGTTATTCCTTTCGGCGTAACCAATGATCCAGCGGTGTTCATGGGCCTCATGAATGGGATCTTTCAGCCATACCTCGATCGATTTGTCGTAGTCTTCATCGACGACATTTTCATATACTCGACGACTGAGGAGGAGCACGCCTACCACTTATGGGTTATACTAGACACACTCCGAGAGCACCAGCTTTATGGCAAGCTCCCAAAGTTTCGGTTCTGGATACATGAGGTCCACTTCATGGGACACATCATCTCTGAGGCGGGAGTTGTAGTGGATCCTGCGAAGATCGAGGCAGTGCTAGCTTGGGAGCCACCAAAGAGCGTGATAGAGGTGCGGAGTTTCTTGGGATTGGCTGGATACTATCGGAGATTTTTGCCAGACTTCTCTAGAGTTGCGGCACCACTCTCAGCTCTTACGAAAAGGGGAAACCCTTTGTGTGGTCAGACAGATGTCAGCAGAGCTTCCAGGAGCTGAGACAGAGATTGACCAGCGCCCCTCTCTTGAGGTTGCCTAAGGAGGGAGTAGGGTACGTGGTCTACTACGATGCATCAGGGACCGGACTCGGATGTGTCCTGATGCAGGAGAGGGAAGTGATCTCCTATGGATCACGTCAGTTGAGGTTGCATGAGCAGAACTATGCTAACCATGAACTAGAGTTAGCAGCAGTGGTCTTCGCTCTGAAGACATGGCGACACTACCTGATGGGTGAGCGCTTTACAGTCTTTTCTGACCATCAGAGTCTCAGGTACATCTTTTCTCAGAAGGACCTGAACCTGAGAAAGCGGTGATGGCTCGAGTTCATCCAGGACTATGACTTTGAGATAGTCTATACTCCTGGAAAGGGGAACGTAGTAGCCGATGCTCTCAGCAGGGGGATGGGCATTCAGCTACTCAAGGAGGCGACATAGCAGCTAGCCGCTTTGCGGATATCCTTTGTGGATAGAGATGGCGCAGCCTTCCTTCAGTCTCTCACAGTCTCTTCTCCACTACTACAGTGGGTTAGAGAGGCACAACATGGGGACGCTGACTGTGAGACGTGGCATGCACAGATATCCTCAGGACAGGCACCTGATGGTTTCTCCTTTGGATCAGAGAACGACATCATTTTCAGAGGACGTACCTTAGTACCAGTCGCTTTATGAGAGTAGGTGATGAGATAGTTTCACACTTCTCCTTTGGCGGTACATCTTGGAGTGGTGAAGACGTACCGGGACCTCAGACAACAGCACTGGTGTCCATGCATGAAGAAGGCTGTGGCGGAGTTCGTTTCT
Source organism: Viscum album (assembly GCA_963277665.1). Taxonomy (NCBI): domain Eukaryota; kingdom Viridiplantae; phylum Streptophyta; class Magnoliopsida; order Santalales; family Viscaceae; genus Viscum; species Viscum album. Next base: position 1,056,513,623 of record OY728120.1, on the reverse strand, counting down.
CGATGCCTCACCTGCCAGCAGGTGAAGTTAGAGCATCAGGTACCAGCAGGCTTGGTACAGCCCTTGGAGGTCCCGGAGTGGAAGTGGGATGGGATATCTATGGACTTCGTGACTGGACTTCCACGCACTTCCAGAGGTCACGACTCCATTTGGGTGATTGTCGACCGATTCAACATGTCGGCTCACTTCTTACCCATCCGAGAGAAGGGGTTAGTGGAGAGCCTGGGGCGCCTCTACGTTCAAGAGATTGTACGGATTCATGGTGTTCCATCATCTATCGTCTCTGATCGAGATGCTCGCTTTACTTCCCGGCTTTGTAAGGGGTTGTAGGAGGCGTTCGGGACGCAGCTACGTCTGAGCACCGCCTTTCACCCTCAGAAGGATGGTCAGACAGAGAGAACCATTCAGACTCTCAAGGACATGCTCTGCACATGTTTCCTCGACTTTGGTCGCAACTGGGAGGACCACCTACCCTTGGTGGAGTTTGCGTACAACAACAGCTACCACTCCACCATCGGGATGGCACCATACGAGGCGTTGTACGGCAGACCTCGCAGATCTCCTTTGTGCTGGACAAACCCTGGAGAGTCAGCACTTGTGGGACCAGAGATGGTCCGGGACATGACAAGGAAGGTCAAGGTCATACAGGAGCAGATGAGGACATCTCAGAGCCGACAGAAGTCTTATGCTGACAGGAGGCGGAGGCCACTAGAGTTCGAGGATGGCGACCACGTCTTCTTGCGTGTCTCACCTCGATGTGGATTAAGGAGATTTGGTCGAGGCAGCAAGTTGTCTCCATGCTTCATCGGACCATTCTAGGTCCACAGAAGGATCAGCAAGGTGGCCTATCGCCTGGCTCTACCAACTCAGTTGCACCGGGTGCACGACGTCTTCCACGTATCTCAGCTAAGGAGATACGTGCACGACCCGACGCATATAATTGACCATGGGGAGCTAGACGTTGATGATGGGGAAACTTTTGCGGAGGTCCCGGTGGAGATCGAGGATCAACAGGAGTGGGTCCTATGTGGACGATCGATTCCTCTAGTGTGCATCAGATGGCAGCACGAGAACCTCCAGGAGAGCACTTGGGAGTGGGAGGCTCAGATGCATGCTAAGTACCCACATTTGTTTCCCAAGTTTATGATGTATCTTTATGGCGACGTAAAGCCCTTAGGGGGGAGTGATGTAATGACCCGTAAAATTCAATGAAATTTTTTTCATAATTTTCTTTGGAATTTTACAAGGACGCAGTTTCTGACGGCACGTGATTCCGAGGCCCGGTGTGCCCAGAATCATTTTCCGAAGATTGGCTCGGGTACGTTCAGTGAACGAATGAGCAGGTTTTTCTAACTTTTGAACCGGTGCTCGGAATCGAATTCTGAGGGCACCGATGGAATCGCAGCGCCGGTACTTGCTTAGAAACGCCTCTTCCGGAGTTGCATTTTCTCGGGTGTGGTTTTTAATTTTTGGGGTTAAATGAAGAAAATAAAATAAAGTGGTGCAACAACTTTATTTTATTTCACTTAAAGCCACCAAAAGCCACTTAAAAGCTAATTAAGCTGAGTTGAAGCAGATAGGATGGAACCCAAAATATCTTACCCTCTTGATAGGATATTTGTGAGGTGGGGCCCGTACGATCCCCACCGTTTCTTTTCCCCTATGTAACGCACCCGCAACCCCCCTCTTAATGAAAGTCAATTGGGGAATTTTCTAAAACTCTTAAATGATCCTATTAAATGGACAGTTAAGCTGTTACCATTAATTCACCGAATTAATGGTTCTTTTCTTAACATGTTTTCAAACTGTTGGCATAATAATAAAATAAGGCCAACACCTTTTCTTTTTGTTGACAGGTTGATTGTTGAGAGTATTTGGAGAATCTGTACCGTCATTCCCTTCCGCGAAAAATGCGAAGAGCGCGAAGAATGCCAAACCCTCGGAGATCGATGACGCGACGTCGTGTTCCGCGACGCCGACGATTCTCCTTCCATGACGCGTCTTCCGCGACGTTCTTCCCCGCAACAATCTCTGATCATCAACTGCTTGAGGTAGGAGATTTAGGATCTTTTAAATTTCATTTGTGGATTTTATCCTTAACAGGGATTTAATACGTGATATTAAATCCATGTGTTTTCCTTAACCCTCAGAGATCGTCGACACGACACCCTTCCACGACGACGCGACGCCCTTTCGTGACATGACGATCCTCTTCTTCCGCGACGGTCAATTCCGCCAAGAACTCGTCCGACGACTACGACGAGGTAGGGGTTGTTCCTTTTTAAATCTTTGTGATTTTTATCCCCGGTTGTTAAATATGGATGTTGTGAGACTTTAAAAACCACTAACGCGGTGGGTGCGGACCAACGAACAAGTCCGATCCCACCACCCTTTTTGTTTGTTATGAGCGGATTTGAGGGCGATGACAAATGGGGCCACAAGATAATTTTGAAGGTTTTTCAATGAAGAACGAGTCCCGGGATGAACACTGGCGAAGACCACATGCAAATCGGACCACCGGAGCGTGTCCGGTGGTCAGCGGAAGCCCCCGCCAGCGCGCCGCCGGGAAGACCCGTTGCGGCTGAAGTCGCGGCGGCGCTGGCCGGTCCCGCGGCTATGCGGGACTGTGGAAAAGGAACGCGGCTTAAGCCACATACGGTGACACATAGCGGTGCCCACGCGGGGCCACGGCTATCCTTCACGTGGGGGCAGCGCACCCCCGCGCCGCTCACACGTAACCGGCCGAGCCAACCCCGGGCGGCCGGGCTGGGTCCGGCCCAGGCCAGGCCGGGTCACGCCCAGGCCGGGCCGGGTCGTGCCCAGTCAGGTCGGACCCAGACCTTGGTCGGGTCCACCCGGTTTGGGCCGACCCAGTGGGATTGGGCCGTGTCGGTCTGGGCCCAGACCCCCCGTTTTCGGACATTTTCAGACTTTTTCTTGTATCTTGAGCTACGGGCCTCCGATTGACACCCTGTCAGTGGCGATGTGATCCTTGGATCGAGACGGTCGTTTCGGTATATCACACTCAAGGTTTCAGAGTACATTGGGTTCGGTCGAGTTGGTTCGTACATGAAACCAACCGGGCCCTCGGAGCGGAAACACTCATATCTTGAGCTCCGGAAGTCCGATTGACGTACCATCGACTTTGATGGATTCCTCTTAGTGAGAAGGATCTTTTGGCTTAATCTGCCCGAGGTTTGGACGCAGGTGGAGTACGGTCGGGTTGGGTTGTCCTTAAAAACCAACCGGGCCCCAGGGACGAAAAGGCCAATAACTCTCAGACCGGGCGTCAGATTGACACGCCGTCTGCGATGTTGAGTTCCTGTTGACGATACAAAACTTTTGGATATGTCAACTCTGGACTATGTGTTAGTTGATGTGTCAGACTCTCGGCTCATGGAGTGGACCCTCCCGAACGAGCTTGCTGTGTGCGGGAACCCTAGAGCTGGATGCGACTGCTACTGTGACGACGATGACTGTACATAGATCCTCAGTGGATTCGACGGACACGACTACAGCACTCAGCGATCCTTTGTGGGTCTGTGCTACCGATCCTGTGTGAATCCGATACTGTGTGGGTCAGCGCTCATCAGTCCTGTGTGGGCCAGCGCCTACAGATCCTGTGTGGGTCTGATCCTGTGTGGGTCTTTGCGGGGGTTAGTACCTATTAATCCTTTGTGGGTCTGACGGCTTGGATAAATCAGTGGCAATATCTGGTCATCTTTATCATCATATGAAGAAGTATACCTATGTGAGCTTAATCTTGTTTTGCTTTCCTTTGTGGATTGTGTTGTGCTATCCTGTGTGGATTTACGTTTTTCTTTCTTGTGTGGACTGGGTTGTACTGGAGCTCGAATATCGAAGTCGAACGAGAATTGATGACTTTGGTATATGTATGGGATTATACCTAAGGAGTGTCGGATGTTACTTCGTGATTGTATATTTCCTTTTTGGTTATCCTTTGTGGATTCTGGGAGACCTTCGGGGGTCTCGGGATCCCTACTGAGTAGCTTATACTAACCCCTATACGGGCTATGCCCGCACTACGTTGTTTTGGTTGCAGATGATGGATAGCACTGATCGTGGTGAAGGCTCATGGAGTAGGATGGTACCTGGAGGTGGGCCACTGGGCGGGACGTACTCGGAGCGGTCGGATGGACCCGAGGAGCAGTGGAGGCTTTCTGTACCCACCCTTCAGGTGGGATTTCCAGGGGGCAGCTCGACGTTGCGGCTTTACTTTTCAGTTGCTGTTTTCCCTTTCCAGTTGTACTTTACTTTCAGTTTGGGTTTGTATTCTGGCCAACTTACTTTTCCTCACTTACTGTAGTACTCAGCTTTTACTTAGTGTTTACTTCTGTCTGCTTTCTCTGTGGTGTTTGTTGTTTTCTTTACAAAGGCAATGCCTTCCCTTTTTCTGGGATTTACGCCTTGGTGCCAGTCGCCAGCCCCTGGCCTATGGAAGGCGGGTTTGGGGTAGTCACGGCACGGGCCCCGAGGACGGGTCGTGACACATCCTATAAGATCATTCATTGAAACTATGGGCTAAATGAATTAAATATTTATGGTGGGTATCAAGAAAAATTGGATAACAAAGATTGACTTAATTATTTTATGTTTTTACTTGTTCAGTAATCGCTTCAATAAGATCTCAATGCAAGTTCTCTTTGGTCTACATGTCCCTTATATCTCTCATGATATATCCTCAGAAAAGAATTCATTATTATAGGCTTAACGTCCTCTTGGATATGAGAATAAAATATAAACTAGCGATTAACAAGGGTATACAACTAAGTAATGGGCCAAATAATCATAAATTCAAAAAAATCGAATTTGAATCAAATTTATAAACTCAAAAATCATTTTAAATATTTCTAAACTGCGGCAAAACATGGATTCTAACAATTTCAAACATAAATGTTTCTGTAATTTACATGGGAATTGTGTTTTTCATGTTTAAAACGTGCTTATAATTTTTAAAACTGTCTCCAATATATTTGAGAACAAAAAAAAATTCAAGTGTATCGTTAGTGAAAAATCATTAGAATCTCCCCCACAACATAGAATGAGACAATTTCTATACTATCAATGAAATACTAGTCGGACTGTTTTAATAATGAAATCTCAAGGAATTTGAAATGGAAATTTTGACAAAATGGAAATTGTGGGAATTGAGAGATCCTTATATTGTGTGATTCCATAAGGTGATTTGGCTAACTAGATTCTAATTCTTGGTAACCTTCAAAATGGGTTAGATAAAAATATTTCACTAATGAAAACATTTAGCCATAGGTTAAACATTGTATTAGTAAAAGAAAATGTAGGTGAATAGGACAACAAGTAGAGGTAACCATTATTTATTCAAATTTTTTAAAATTTTATAATGAATTCCAATTATAGACTCAAATGAAAATGAAAACATCAAAGTTATGAAAAATCTATTGAAATAAAATATCATCAATGGTTTGTTTCCCAAAAAGCACTAACATGATATCGTCAACAAGATGGATGGATCAAGATATCTAGCAGTGTGTCAATTGGCCTAGTTTCTCCTTTTCCTCCAATAGATAATATTTTCTATGTCTTTTAGATCTCAAGATCTCTTGAATAGGTTTACAACTACATTTTCACTAGAGTGATCCTAAATCAAGTGAGGAAGGGAACAAATTGTGGGCTGTGGTTGCTACAGGTGGGCATGTATTTTGATGGATAGTTTTGGAAGATTTCATACAATTCATATGAGTCACTGGATTTTCTATTGTTTTAGAAATGATGGTGGACTGGGCCATCGAAAATTGTGGGTGACTCAAAGGAGTGAAACATGGTTATGTAATAAAACGCAATAGATAATAAATGACAATAGGATCCTGAATAGATGTAACAATCCATTATCATATATGTATATATATATATATATATCAAAAATTAGTATATAATGTTTAAATAAATAGTTGAAAAAAGTAATGCCCATCCCTACCAAATAAAATCCCAAGACCACAAAAATAAACAAAAAAATAAAAATCAGTTGTCCTGGCCAATGATGACCTCCAACGTCACCTCGACATGAGATAGTGAGATAAGCTATCTGACGATGTTAGTCTCTAGAGTATCATCAAAAGCAGGTGGATCAGATGCTATAGTAGTGTATGGAGGGGTGGTGGAGCTAGGTAAATGGGTTGTGGTGGGTGGTGGAGTGGTCCAGATCCACAATGAGGACATGTGTCTGGTAGATATATCTACAAAGGGTGCCTCTAGGGTGGAGTCAGTGGAAATCCCCTTGCCCCTCTGAGCCTACTCCACTATTTACTCCCACTATTCAACATTTTCAATAGGTTTTAGAGGCAAGCAGGGTTAGGAAATAATGGGTGGGGGAATGTTGTAAGATAAGGGTTTGGATGGTTTCGGTGGTGGTGGTGTGGTGAATGCTGAAGGCTCAATGAAGTGTGTATGAAGGTGAGTGGAGATCAAGTGAAGGTTTTATAGAATACTATGATGGGTGGAACATTTCACAATCAGGGTGAGGTGAAAGGATTTAGGAATGATAGATAGGGTAGAGGCAGAGGTGGGAGAAGGAAAATGTGGTATTGTCTTGGTGGTGTAGTGTGGATGAACGGGTGGATATGTTGCCACAGGAGGATCCACTACATAAGGTGGTGGAACCTATGGTGCGGCCTTTGAGATACTTGGTGCCCAAAAGTAAGAATCATCCTCACTCAAAAACATCTACATCTTCTGCATCATCATAAGATCGATAAGCTCAATGGGTCCTATGGAGGTGAGCGGTAGTGTTGTTTGAGGTCTATTTTTTTCACTCCTTGCCTTTTTCTCATGGACTAACCGAAACACTCCTAAAAGATCCTAATTTATCCTTGTCTAAGTTGTTTTCCCCTATTTTTCCACTTAGTTTGTTATTCTTTTATGTCAAGAGCTTGACTTCATTAAAGTTTAAGTGAATTTAAGGCTACTAGAACAACCCTCTTTGAATGGTTATTGGGAAATTTTAAGCCCATGCCTATTCTCCTCGAATGGTGGTCCACCGTCCCACTGAATCTAAATGGTCCTGTAAAGAAATACCTGAACTAGCTCTAATGGGCCTGACCATTGAGATTTCAACATTCTGGTGAATTGATTCAACCTTGAGTTTAACAATAGGACCTTGTTCCCATGTACAAAGATATACCTACCAATGAACTGGTCAAGCCATTTATTTATATTTTATTTATAGATATTTCCATTGTCATATGTGTCTCTCCTAATCTCTTCTAAAGTGGTCAATTGCATCATCATGGATTCTCTGATATTCTCAGAATCCAAATTCAATTTGTTAATCTCCCAAAATGAAAGATGCTCCAACTCCACTAGGAGATGACATGGTTTCCCATAAATTAGACTGAACAGTGTGGTTTCTGTTGGTGTCTTATAGATAGTTTTGTATTCCCATAGTGCATCATCCAATTTTGAGACTCCAATTACTTCGATTGGTTGTCAAAAAATTTTCCAAAATCTTCTTAAACTCCCTATTCCACCATTATTCTTTCCCACTTGTTTGTGGGTGGTAGGGAGTACATGTATTATACTTGATGCTGTACATTTCAATCATTCCTCTCACAAAATATTTTTTTTATGTTTGTTCCTTGATCACTAATGAATAACCTTGAAAATCCAAATCTTGAAAACACATTCTTCCATATAATGTTCATGAAAACATTCACATTATCTTTTGTAGTAGCTTCATATTCAACCCATTTAGAGACATAGTCAACGCCAACAAAAATATAAGCTTTTACATGTGATGTAATAAAATGTCACATGAAGTCGATGCCCCAAATGTATAATGTTTCGACTTCCATGATGGGGTTCTATAGAATCTCATTCCTGTTTCATATATTCCTAATGCTTTGAAATCTATCACATTATTGGTATAATTCCCTCATTTCTTGGAGAAGTTTGGGCCATGAAAATACAGTTTGAATAATTTTGGATAATCTATGCCCAGGTCTATGATGTCCTCCAGTGGGTGAGGTGTGACACATCTCAATCACACCATGGATTTCCTATTCATGGATGAAACATCTTAATAATATATCCAGACAATGCTTTAACAATAGAGGCTCATCCCATTACTAATTCAAGGCATCATATAAAAATATTTTTCTATATTGGTAAGAGAGGTCTTAGCATAGAAATATTTTGGAGTGATAATCGCTAATATCTGAAAATTATTATTGAATAATGATACTAAATAGGGTTTCATCTAGAAAGTCTACTTCAATATCAGCCTCCTCATCATATTTCATTTTGGGTTGGGGATTTTTGGATAAATGTTCCGCAATTACATTTTCTATACCTTTTTTATCCTTGATCTCGATTTTAAAATCCTTCAGTATGATCATCCTATGAAATAGCCTAGGTTTGGCATCCTTCTATCTTATCAATTATCATAAGGTAGCATGATCATTGTGAAAAGTCACCTTATACAAAACAATATATGATCAAAATTTCTCAATGGAATATAAAAAGGCTATGAGTTATTTCTTTATAGTCGTGTAGTTGACATTATCTTCACTTAGAGTGTTTCTTTCATAATAAAGAGAACAGAAGATATTTCAAATCCACTGTCCTAACAGAGCACCAACATCAAAGTCATTAACATCACACATTACATCAAATTCTTTATCCTAATTTTTTTCAATTATGAATCTTGATTCTATCAGTATCCTATTCAATATATTGAATTATTTCTTTCATTATTTAGTGAATTACAAATCATCATAATTTGACAAAAAATGTGCCAATGGATTGGAATTTTTTTTGAAATACTACACAAATAATCCATAAAATATGGAATGTCCCAGAAAACATCGGATTAAATTTACTTTTGATGGTTTAGGAATGCTATTTATAACAATAATCTTGTAATGATTGACTATTATTCCTTCCTTTTAGATATAATGACAAAGGAAAATTATTCCCTCACCATGAAATGACATTTTTTTCTAATTCAAGGCCTGTAATTTCTCTTCATAGCATTTCAAGACTAATTCCAAATTGATTAAACATACCAAAAATGATCTTCCATAGACTTATAATTAATCAATGCATATTTCAAGGAATTATTCTTCCATGTCATGAAAAATGTGTGTCATGCATTTTTGAATTTTCGTTGGGGCATTTCACATTCCGAATGACTTTGTTCTGTAAGAAAAATTACAAAATGGGAATGTGAATGTGGTCTTCGGGTAATGATCAAGGTCACCTGTAATTTTATTGTATCCTGATTATCCATCTAGGATGTAGTAGAATTCACTCCCTACTAGTCTTTCCTAAATATGATCCACGAAAGGTATGAGAAATGATATTTTTTGGTTTCCACATTTAGTAATCTATAATCCACGTAGACTCTCAATTCGGTGATGGTGAGGGTTGAAATTATTTTGTTATCATCCATTATTTCTACTATGATTCCCCCTTTTTTGTCATAACATGGAGGGGGAATACCCAGTCACATTCTAATATAGGAAAAATTATTCCTACATTCAATAGATTCAACACTTCCTTCTTAATATCATCTTCATCAGTGGTGTGAGTTGCCTCTATGGTTGTCATTTCAACTTTTCATCTTCATTTTGTAGGATTATGTTAGTGAATTTAGTTATATTTATCCCCATGATGTCTACCACTCCTAATGAAATTTATTCATTAAGTCTTTTCAAAACATCATCAAATTGTTTTTCTTGTGCTTGAGGCAGTTCTGTGTGGATAATACCTATAAGAGAAGGGTAAACTATTAAATATGAATACTTTAGAGTACTGGATAGAGGTTTCAATTCTATCTTGGGTGGTTGAATGATAGAGGGTATGAAAGGTTCCATGGTATCCCTCATCAGATTTTCAATGAGTCTCACTTCCTCAAAATCATACTCTTATTATTTTTCTAAGACTAACTCTTCACATTTTTCTTCAATGGCCATATACTCATCTCTATGGTGGGTCTAAGATATAGAATTTCAATCAACAACATCATCTAATTGTTGAGCAGATTTAACTAGGTTGAACAGTACCTATTATTCTCCATCTTTGAAGGTCATACATCCTTGATTTACATCAATCAAAACCTCTCACGTGGCTTGTAATGGCCTTACCTAAATGATATAGAGATCATCCTATTCATCCATGTATATAACTATAAATTCTACTAGAAAGTTGAATTTTCTATGTTTAACAAAAACATCTTTGAAAATTCCATTGGGATATTTCCTGAATCAGTCGACAAGCTTTAGTGATACTCTTGTTTTTTTGTTCATGGAGACTTAGCTTGAGGAAAACACTGATATGAATTAAGTTGATGTTGGCTCCATGATCGAACATAGATCTTCCAAATATGCATTCTCCTATAGCTTGGGGAATTGAAAAACTCTCTAAATATCTCATTTTTAGTTGGATTTTCTATTTAATAATAGCTGACCATTCCTCATTTACGAAGATAACCCCATGATCTTTTAAATTACTTTTTTGGATATAATATCCTTGAAATAATTTTCGTACACTGGAATATAGGCAATGGCTTCTATAAATTGTATTTTAATGTGTATTTACTTGAAAATCTCTAGGAACTTCTTGTATCTTACCTCCTACCTACATTGTCTTGATCTTTTTGGGAATAGAATAGGTGGCTTGTATAGAGGTGTGGAAACCTAAACAAGTTCCTTTGTTTTTTATTGAGTTGTGTTCTTTTCAACTAGTACTTCGTCTTGAGGTTTTCTAGATGTAGTCTTATCAACTTCTATTCCATCTTCTAATTTCCTTTTAGGCACTTCCTATTTCCTTTCATCCTTACCGATTGATTGTTGAAATTCTAAAACATTCCCTCTTCTTAGCACTATCACTTTGTCTTCCTCCCTTGGGTACATATCATTTTTACCAGGAAGGGTACCTGGTAATCAATCAAATACGGTATTCTAGATTTGAAACATTTGAATCTGCATATTCCTTAAACTAGCTCTGGGTTTTTTCTTTTTTATTTCCTTGTTCTTCTTTCATTCATCTAAATTTTGTATGAAGGTATCTATGAGGTTATCTAGGATTATTAAATATGGTGGAGGTGGTTTTTCATTTCTTGGAAAGGTGGGTTGAAATAATCAGTGAGGTCATTGTTGGATGGGATGTTCTTGATAGGGATATTATTTTACTTTTTTCTAATTTATTGGAAATGGGTTCATTAGTGGATACCCTATTTCTCATTGATTGTTAAATTGTGCTTGACCACTTTGCTGTTGAAAAAAACCATGAAAACTCTGAGTTTGTAGTTGAGTATGCCTCTACTGAATATATTATTGGTATTGTGGAAATGGCTAGTTCTATTGATTGTAATTGGAAAAATTACAATCCAGTGGTTCTTTATATTCTTCTATATAATCTTGGTAGAGATTTGGGCACCATACATCTTGAATGAATGAATTTACACTACCAGATCAAGAGGGGGGGGGGTTGTGGTTGTGGCTATGTGGATAGAATTTAGAAATATTCAAGCTTTTTCCTGAGTGACTCAACATGAACTTCGAGTCTTCTTTTTCCATCTATCTTGTGTATACCACACCTTGGTGGTCCATGATCACTTTTCCACTAGATGGAATTGTAAGAAACATCATCCATAATTGTGTGTATGGCTTTATGGAGATTAAACAATGATCCTCCATTAGACGCAGCATCAACTGCAATTCATGAGACTTGTTTGATTCCTTGGTAAAATGACTATAATTGAATCCATGTATCGAGTCCATGATGTGAACACTTCCTCATGAGCTCTTGGAATCTTTCCCACATTTCTCATGCCAATTCTCCATCATATTGAGAAATGATTTGGATGTCATAATGGAGATTCCAGGTATAGATCGGTGGAATATATTTGTCAAATTTTTTTTGGCAAGGTCATACCAAGTTGTGATTGACTCAGGATGTTCAATTTTACTCTAGTCCTTAGCTATATCTCTCTCAAAGAGAATGGGATTCCACATAGCTTAATTGAATCATAAGAGACTCCTAGGTTACAAAATGTAACACATACTTCCAGGAATGTGGAAATGTGCTCATATGGGTCTTTTCACTAGAGAACACTAAATTTTATCATATTCTAGATCATGTCAATGATTTCAAGTTTGATCTCAAAATGTGTGATCTTAGGTGGGGGGACATGTGATGCTTGGAGTTACTATATGGATTGATTTCAAGTCATAATCCATGATAGTATTTTCTTTTTTCATCAAGAATTCCCCAAGAATTATTTGATGAGGGTATCGTGGATTGGGTCCCACTTGGTGTTGCTCAACCATTGCTGACCAGTTATGTGAGAAAATAATACCATTATGTCTCAGGATCGAAGGTAAGAAGTTTTTCTGACTCAAGGATCCTTAAACGTGTCATGGTACATTGGTACAAGAGTTGTTATATACAAAAATAGGGTTGTAAGGGTGTATTGTAAGGAATGAAAGAAGGGGATGGGGGAAAGGTAATATTGGGTCTTATTCCAAAGGTTTTAAACATCACAACATCACCTTCCCCATAAATAGTGACATAATTTTAGGCACCCAAAAGTGCCAAAGGTTTCTATGTGGGATATGGTAAGATTAGATATATTAGGTTCCAAACATTACTTACAACTCGGGTGCCATATAGAAGAAGTGTGGGGTTGATCCCACAAAGAAAAAACTAGTTCTTTTAGAGGACTATTGGATTGAGACCCTTTTTATAGGATTACTTTTGAATTGATTTTATGTTTGGGAGTTTATTAAATCTATGGTTTAAAGGGACTTCAAATAATCAAATAGGGGCCAGGATCAGTTTTGAGTATCTGGGAAATGGATAAACTGAATTCAAATCTTAGGAGGTGTATAAGACATACAATATAAAGAAAACGTAAACTAGTAGTTGACTATAGTTAAGACATATATTTATACATAGGAAGTGACTATTCCATGTTTGGGTGATAGTAACAGCCTATGTGCCTTATGTTTATCTTCTATGGAAGAAATTATCCTAGGATAGTGGTCATAGCCGGGTCTACGTAATCATGATTGGATCTTCCATTTGATTGTCCTGTGATCATGGATTTTCAAATGAATTTTATAGGAATGGGTTATTTATCCTCATTACGAATCCATTTGGGTTACAAAAACTATAATTAAAGATTGATTATGGGTTCAGATACATATACTCTTGATCCCAACCCATGCGTGTTTTAGCTACTCCTGGTGGGTGGCTACGTAATTAAAATAAATAAATAAATTCATCCATAACATTATATTTTAATTTAATTGATTTATATTTGTGGAAAGGTTTGGATATGTAATGGGAAAGATCATTCATAAATTTAGAATGTTTTATCTCACTTTTAAGGAAACGCTTACATGAAATTCCAAGTTGTAATGGATCTAACAGTTGTTTACCTGTAATCGAAGATGAATGATGGGAATCGATGCAATGGAATTGAAGGAATTCAATATAAACACCATTATAGGATATTGGAATTGAAATAAAAAGTAAAACAATGATTAAATTTGAGTGTAATTTAGATAAGGGTGAAGGAAACTCTGAGGGGATAAAAAGAGTTAAATCCCATCCTAAAGTCCTCTAAAATTATATGTTGGGGCGTTGTATATATTGGTGAAATGGATTGTGACATGTAAAATAATTATAAATCATATATCGTTGATCCGTGTAGATCTCTATTGTTTTTGGATTTTCCTTGTGTCTCGTGCATATCTGGCCCGATTAAGGAGGTTTGAATACTTACATGATGTGTACTGAGGACTCATGAAGTGTAATAGAGTTGATTTATCAAGTAAATTATTTGAATGAGGTCTGGTCAGGTATGGATAATTCACAACATGTACTGGATTCTATTTCTACAAACTTCACGACGTGATTCACAGCTTGTCTCAGGACTTGTTACATGATATGAAATCCTATAACATGACGTGTAATGTATATTCAAGGTGTGTATTAGGTGAAGTTTTCAATTTTTTCATTTCACCCTTTTAATCCAATAATGACTCATTCCTTAAAAATTAACATCATACTAAGTGAATTATCAAAAAAACAAGTAAAATCATTAGTAAATGATAGTTAAAATTTTAAATGAATTCGGGTGATCAGCATGCATGTCAAAAAGAAAATACATAACTAAAATAGTTGAAAAAAATGAGGCATCAACATACAGTAAAATATAAAAAAAATGAAAATACTTAAGGGAAAGCTCTATGAGCATCCTGAGCTCCATCATAGTCATGTTCCCATAAATCCTAGTTACTAGAAAAACAGTATAATCAATAGTTCATGGTCCAGAGAACATGAGGATCTACTCGAGTACCCCAGAGCAGTGGAATCCCAATCAAGGTGTGAGATATAAATTCTAGTAGGTTTCCACTAGCAGTTTCTACAGATTGAACAAGTCTATGAATATAATTTAAATTAGTGTGTAGGTAGAAAGAAATAATAAACAATGCTGAAATAAACCACCATCACACTCTGGTTCCAAAATGACACATGGTGGCTCTACCTAATTCATCTCATGGATGAAATGAGTCTCTGATTAGAAAATATATATGGTAATAATATATATATATATATATCAATTATTTATATATTTCATCCTTCGATATGAACCAATTGAATGCTGATGCTAATGGCTATCTACCTAAAATACTAGATACTGGATGGATCGAGGCGTATTACAAACATCTATAACCAGTCTAAACGATCCTATAAGCTCCAAAAATAGGGTATAAGCCCTTCATCTCAATATAAGTGGGAGAAATCATGCTCATCACTCGATATAGTGAGTGTTTCATCTTGTCCACACTAAAAATGTATTGATTACATCATCAAGTCAACACTCACAATGAATGAAGCACCACAATCCCAACTTCCACTAGTATCACTGGGGTGGGACTCCATGACTCAACACCCAAAATTGGGGAGTGTGATTCCTCCATTCTAAATAGAAACCATTCCATCATTCTAGAGCCTATATCAAAACGTAATTATATTTACATCAATATCCATGAGTAATTACCTCTCAGGAATTACCTTTGTCGAGATATTATAACCAAGGTTTAAAATTTCATTTATAACGTGTAAATAAGCATGAAATAATCTATGTGTCCTTTACACCCATTAGGATTCATTTTATTCATACAATAAAAATTATTTTAAAAAAACATCGTGAATCAACTCTTCAATTAATGACATTCCATAAAATCTATTAAAACTAGGTAATTCATTTCTCAAGGATCAAAGGGTACATAGAGGGTACCATGGATTAATTTTTAAATTACCTACCTAGGAATTCCCATTTCATAAGAAATTCAATCCCTTGTGGGGATCTTGGTCCATTAGTTTTTTAGGTAGGATCTGGCCAAGCTGTCCAATTAATAAGAAAGGCCATACTATTAACAGGTGTGTCTTCTCATTATATATTTATAAATAAATGGGGAAACTATATTTGTGAACATCATTTGGGACCATTTCCTAAACATGCCACATAACTAACCATAATAAATTCATAAGGAAAACACCAAAGCAATATGGCCAAGAATGTATTAAAGCACTTAACATCACATTTTAATTTTGAATACATCACACCACATCAAGGAGTTTAATTATTAAAACATGATTTTTTTATGAAATAATTCATTTAACACAATTAATCATCAAATATAAGAGTAATATATCTATTTAGATTTAATAATAATTATATAAAAACTACCCGATATGGGAATTACAATCATAATGGTTCATCATGGAATTTTAGATGTCCCATTATTGTAGGAGAATATCTTATAAGCGATAATTCCATTTTTAACCGAAGTAGAATGCTTAGAAGGAATTGCAGGATTTTAATTAATTAATTATATAGGGGGTAATAAAATCTGGCACACTGACAGGGTGTCCTCCATTGATTTTTTCAACCGCAAACCACATACCAACAATCTACAGGAGTAATAAAATGTGCGTTGTACATTTTAAAATGAAGAACTAAATTTTAAAGCAAAGCGTGAAAAAAGCCGATGTACAGCACAATTGGAACATTTATAATTTAGCAGAAAAAGTGTAAAAAGCTATAGAACACATAGCATTATCTTATTAATATTCACACATCCAATATAAAGGTATGATTTTTGTTGTTTTGGAATATATCGATCACACAAAAATTTCGCTTCAAGATTGGGAAAAAATCCTACATATTAATATCTTGATCAAGAGAAGATTAAATGAAGAAAGGTTAAAAAATAATCAAGTTCATAGAATTTAAAACCCATAGGTACCAATGAGATTTGATTCAGAGTTCAGAAATAGGATATATCATGAATCCTATAATAGATAGAAGGAGAGACCCACAACGCATAGGAGGAGGCTCACATGGCTGGAGGAAGAATAATGAATAGGAAAAATACATTTAAACACATTAATGGAATTGTTGTAATTTCACCCACATAAATGTGTCATGGGGTTTGGAAAAATTGTCTTTCCAAACTGTGCATCGACCGTTTGGTATCCACTACATAGAAAAACCGCCTTGTAAGGTTGTTTCATACAGTTTTCCTAATCATTGGCCAATAGTGTGATGAATGGTGCATAGGTACTGGATGAGTGGAACTAACCATGTGGTATAGACACAAGGTTTGGGTAGAGCAAGTTCAGACCATACAAAACATTTTATTCATTTGAAAATGGTCGTATAGTTTTCTACTGGGGGTTGTGTGTTTTCATACAAACTGTGTGCCATGTTCAAACCACTCAAACTTGTAATTTTCGAGGGATGATGCACTCGAAGCACAGTGAGACACATGAGGGACCCCTCAGGCCTTTAACAAAATAAAAATACATTTTTGGCATTCCAACTCTCAAAATTTCTTTCTAAAGCTCATTTTTTAAAATGGACCATCCTGGAAATGATGAAATTCAAGTTCTTCTATATTTTCATCATATTCAGAAACATGGATTGTAACCAAAGGTGATGGATTTATTCCATATAAATCATTGTTCTACCTAAAAAACATGCATCAATATTTATCTAGATGAAAACCCTTTTGATGTTCAATTAAAACTTGTAACACCCTCATGAATTTAAAAAAACATTATATTCGATAGTATACACGATACACATAACCAAGCCAAAACAAACTACAAAATATTATTATTTAAATATATCCATTATAACCATTCCCCTGAATTTGTGGGAATGAATATTAATAACTAAATTTTAGATATCTATTAATTACTTATTCAATACAAATGCATTGATTAGTTATTAGGAAATATGTTCTTAATTTTTTTGTAAAGTTATTTTATGCTTTAGAAATATGTTTTCAACAAAATTGATTCTTATTACTTTTAATATGAAAATATTATAATTAATATAATTAATTTTTTTAAATGTTATTCTGAAAGTAATATAACTTTTTAAATCAAAAAAAACAAAAATATTTTTACTAGAAATTTTTGTTTTTCAATGAAAATAGTGATTTTCCAATGAATAATGAAAAGTTCTGATTTTTATTTAAAACTATATTTTTTTAGGAATATGAAAAGCTCTATTTTATTTTGAAAAGATTTAAAAAAATTTATATCTTCTATATAATTAAAAATCCAATTATTATCATTTCAATAAATTTTATAAATACATTTTGTATAAAAATATTTTTATATATAAAAATTATTTTTTCAGAAGAAATGTTTTCAATTTCCTTTTGCATTTTGATTTTAAATTAATTGATGAAGCTTATATAAATTAAATACTTAAAAATTTATTTTATATTTGAAAACTATAGTTTCTAATTTGTAAAATAGACTGCTTTTATTTTTTGACATTATTAATAGTAACCATAGTAAATAATTATCACCATGGTAAGGGTAAATCGGGTAATTATGTTTCAAAATTATATAATATGGATATGAAAATGACCCAAAATTCTTGACCTGATTTCTTTAGATGAACCTAATTTATCAATTGTCACCCAATATTATAATATATTAGAATTTTTTCTATTTTTTGTTATTTTTGCCTTTAAATTTTATTAGAAATATAAAATTAAAAATTGACATTCCCATTATTTTATTATCTTTATATTTTTAAAATCAAGATAAATAAAGGATATATTCTATTATAAATATTTTTTTTAAACATAAATAATATTTTTATCATTTTATTTTATTTCTGTTTTTTAGTGATGAAATAATTATCTTAAATTTTTACACAAAAGCGATACAACATTTATTCCATAAATATAAATATAAAATAAATGATATTAAAAATACTAAAAGTCGTATAGTTTGGATTAATTAATGTTTCCCCAAAACTTTATAGATTCATATTATATTTTAGGGATATTTAAAATAATTATATTCAATTTCCCCTATTTTCTTGAAGTATTTAAAGACATATTAAATTAATATTATTAAAAAATTAATTACTGATATTTTATAACAAATAATATTTTATAAAATTATTCAAAATTCATAAATATATTAAATTAAGAATAATTAGTGGTATATTGTTGAAACAATTTACCATGGTACATTTATATATGGCTTTCTTTTTTATGGTAACATTCTTGAGACTTGAAGGGAATAAAATTTTAATACATTGAAATTTTTTAAAAGGGTTAATAGAGGTTTAAAACTGAAATATATGGGTGACAATATAACCAAAAAGGGTTAAAATTTAATTTTATCTGATTATATAGACTCATACACATTTTTTATTTGATTTATATCTATTTTGATCCATTTGAATATGAAAAATACTTTAAATAAATTTAATAATTTAAGAAATTCGATGAATACCCCTCCCCTCACTTATAAAAAGATACCCCTTCCATATTCTTTACACTACATTGAGAATTATATCATGATAATACCCTACCAAATTATCCTATAAAAATTATTATCCTCGTTATATAGTTATTGGTCATGCGAAAACAATAACCCTAGTTTCCATAGAAAATCATTGCAATGAGGTATCCCAAAGAATAGGTAATCACCATACCCAACCTCTTTTAATTTATTTATTCCTTTACCTCTTATAAATCTATGTTATTTATCATAAAATATTAAATTAAGAATAATAAATATACTATATGTTATTATTATTTTCAACCAAAAATTATCCACCCTCTTTTCCATCAAATGGGATGTCAAAGTATCTCTCCTGCATACGTACAACTCACCGTCTCCAAGCTAGAATACAATTCATTTTTTTACAACATATTTTATGGAAGGCTATTATAATGGGATTAATTTTTATATTTGATATTCATAAAATAATTATTATTTCATAAGTATAATATCATATCAAACTTCTTACCTTCCATACCATTGGAAAAATAATAATTTCATTCATCATTATGTGTGGAATACCACATCTATGATGTAATGTGGTTACATTTTTATTATAACTTTAAATCAAGAGTAACAAGAAATAATTTAATGGAATATATATGATATATATTATATAAAAACTATCTCAAAAAATTGAATTATTATTTAACATTTTTTGTGTTATCCATTGAAAAGTGAAATCAATGTTTATGCGTACGTATGACCTATCGTCTCCATAAATAGTGTAATTCATTTTTATATCTATGCATTTTATAGATAACTCTAAATATAATTATATTTGATATATTTATTATAATTATATCTTGAAAAAATTATAGAGATAATGGAACCATGATCGAATTAAAAGGGCCAAAACAATGAAATCAAAATATACTGGGAAGATAAAGTAGTTATCACTGGAAAGTGTGATTTAAATAAAGAATTATTATAAACAGGTGATAAAAGGTGATAATTAAATAATATATTTTATGATATATATGATTATTAGTATCTAATATATGTATAATATATCTATATTTATTATGAAGGAATTTCTAACATGAACAATGAAGGTTAGAACTATGGTAAAGGTTCCCCATCTTATTTCTATTTCAGTGAAAATTATGTCATATTCACCAATTTTTCAGTTATGTATTGTATATACTTACCATGAATGAATTTTATTTTGATGTCATTAAAATTATATAAATTTAATAATCCATCAAAATATTATTTTTATTTCATGTGTCTTGTGATTCTAAAGTTACCAAAGTTGTCTGGGTGTTATATTTCAATGTCATTGTTTATTGAGATTATTTTTAATTAAGTTCCAATGATGAAATATTATAGAATAACTCTAAAAAAACTCATGATTTTTATTTTTATATAGCTTTTTCTTGAAATAAATTATTTTCATTTTATTTTCCTCTCTCTATTAACTCCACTAAAAAATATAAATTTTTAAGGAA
Organism: Viscum album; assembly: GCA_963277665.1. Lineage (NCBI taxonomy): Eukaryota > Viridiplantae > Streptophyta > Magnoliopsida > Santalales > Viscaceae > Viscum > Viscum album. The sequence continues at coordinate 1,056,493,281 of OY728120.1, read as the reverse complement.
ACCTAAATCATTCCTCACATTATTTGAAACAACATTATTTTCCATGACCATTTTTCTAAAAATGTTTTAATTAATTAGTTATTTCATGATAAATTTATTATTTAAGTCCTTTTTTACTTAAGAATTAATTTTTATAAAATCTTTTAATGAAAATCTTCATGTCATTTTTTGGATGAGGTACTTTTATAATTTTTACTTAAAATGTTAAAGGAATCATTTATTATCATACTAAACTTGAATCGAATTTATCATCATCCTAACCACTCAATGATTTGAAGATTCCTTTAACAGTATACATGGTTATTTTAAAAAATAATTTTTTCTTAATATTCTGTAAATTTTTAGTTTTTAAAAGTTACTTTCACTATGAAAAAATTATTTTCCTCGTGAATGTTTTAATGATATTTTTAGAGTATTTTTATTCCACAATGAAAATAACCATTTATTATTATTATACACCAATGGAGATATTTTTTAATGGTACCATACTTATCATGATGGATTATGAGCAGTTTGACTGGTGAAATATAAAAAATTCATTTGTTAGTTTTTCAATAAAATTTTTTATGTTGATTCTATAATGAATTTATATTCTATCCATTCATTTGATTAATGTATTGGATTTTTTATGTTATAGGAAGATCCTGTTATAGCCCCTTAATTAATTGGTATGTATGATGAGACAATCTAATTTGGTTATTTGGATTAGGCGTTAACCATTTATATATAGCTTCTTGAATTATTCCTTGATGGTAAATTTTTTATGTTTGAAATAATGAATTACATCATTAGAAAATAATTTATTGATGTCCATGAGTTTATTTGAAACGTTTTTATATACATGGATATGTTTCAATCTCATATAATTATTTATATGGAATTATTTGATCATAATTTTTTCATCTTAAATTATTCAGGTCTTATTTAGCTTTTTCAATATGAATTCCCCTACTGATCATTTAATCTCACCCATTTCTTATGTTTCTTGTCCCCAAAATTCTTGGAATTTTTTTACGATTGATGTGAAGGGATAATCTAGAGAGAATAAATATAATCCCATGTAAAATATTATATTATATTATATTTTTTCAAATGTAATATGTATGTATTGAGTTTACCAAGAATACTAAACAATTCAGTCCTTTGGATACTGTTACTTATATTTAGTACCAAGGTAAAACATTGAACAACAGATATGGGATACTAAAGAAAGGGTATTAATAATAGATATTAGATCATGTTTAGTAGAAACATTGGGGACTAGATTTATCAAAACCTAGATTACGGTGTATAACCCTATCACTGGCTTTGAGGATAAGTCTAATTATAGAATAATATCATAATGTTTCTAGTAAGTTAGGGATTGTACGGTTTTCCAAGAAATGAATAATTATATGGATACTAAAAGTGTACAAGGTTTTTATATAAGTGTATCTAAGGAAAATTACCCCAAAAAATTTGGTCAAGTATATCATTCCCATCATTATGGTGCTTGATGAGTGTAACCTTTCTACACACCTAGTTTTTCACTACTGGAGATATGATTGGGTTAATTGAAATTTTATATATGAACCACTATGATTAATAATAGAATAAAAATATATGTTAACCCATTATATGACATAGTGATATGGAATAAAGAAAATGTTTATTGGGATGATAATTATAATGTTGATCATATGATTACAAACATAGATACCCATTTTCATAATTTAAGTGACATGATTTTAATGTGATTAATGATATTTTGGAATAATTCTTATTCAATTGGGGTATAGGATACCCCTAGGTTTAATGTGAATGGTTATTTCAGAAGAATAATATTATAATTTTAGGGATGAAATATGGAAGGTATGAGATAATATTTAATGTTAAAACATTCTTTAATGTTGAATATATTAATGTTACATTTTAGAAAATGTATCATATTTTTTGGGAAAATTATAATAATTATATAAATGTTGGTTTAGTAAAATGACAACCCATAGGTCAGGTAACAACCCTTCAGATCCAGAAATATCGCAGGACCTAAACACATAACCTATGAGAGACAAGGACACATTTCTTACCACTAGCCTAGGTGATGTCCTCATTAATATTTCATTATTTTTTGACTGAAATATTTTAAAAATAAATATTAATTTTATTATGAGAACATATGTTTCATCTTATAGATAATCATTGTATTGAAAAGTGATTTTTTGATTAGTGTTAATTTTTTTTGAAATAAGGTCACTATAATTTTGGGGAACATTATATGATATTATGGGATATTATTTGAGAAATCAAGGATAAATTATATTATAGAAGAATATATGATGTTTCTTAATGGTTATTCAAGTTATTTATTGAAATTATTAGTATATTTTAGAGATTATATGATTAGGGAATACACATTTTTGGGTATATAAATTTTTGAGTAACAAACATTGATTGGAGATAAATGTTAAATTTATCTTCGAAGAATATGTGATCAAATAATTCTAATATTTTAGATCGAACTGTAGTCAGATTTTTTTTGAGTAATTTTAATGATTTTTATTTTTCTAATGATTTACTTTTATCATTTTGTACTACTATTCAATTTTTGAAATTAATTTATTATTTATACTAATAATGGTTTATTTATTTTTGGAATTATTTTACCATGTACTAACCATTTTGGATTTGATTAACATATAAATATTGAAGAAATTTTCTTATCCTTTTTTGGATTATGTGATCCATTATAAGTTTATTCTATTACTCTATAAAAATCATATTGAATAATCATCATTTATAGGAAAAGATGAGATTGTATTAGAAATTGAGTAAAGGAATTAATTAAGTTAAGCATGTAAGAATATTTCCTTATGTTTTTAGTAAACATAGTGAAGTAATTACACAAGTGTAGTAAAAAGGATATTAAAAAAGTGTTGTCTTAATACGTTCAATTCTGATGAATTGATGGTCTTTTTCACACCTAAAGGATTTATGGTTTCTTGGTTATTAACTTTCTCATTACCATGTTCTCTATCACTATCTATTGATATTTGTGAATTATGTTTCTCCTCTATGTCTATATTTTCACATTCTATTAATTTTATCCTATTTGGAAACTTAGTTATTAGTTATTTGAGCTGAAAATCGTTTTTCCCTATCCCTCTTTTCAATAACATGTTTTATTAACCTTTTGATATTTTGGGTTTTCTACAATGAAATTTTCAAAAGACTAACCCCTGATTACCTATAAAAATTTAAAATTTATAGGAAAAATTTTAATTAAGGGGGGATAAATTAACACCCTGATATTTTAAAAGAACACTATTTTTGATAGTGTATATGACAAGCCACACCGAACCAAAATGAACCCCAATTTTTTATCATTTAAATATGATTGATATAAACTAGCAATTGAACTAGAGGGTATGAATAGTATTAAACAAAATTTTAAATATTTATAAAGTAACTACTCATTTTAAATTAATTTATTAATAATTACAATATAAGTAATCATATTTTTAGTAATTTTATTTTATGCATCATAAATATGTTTTCATCAAAAATAAATTTCATTGCTTTTTGTGAGAACATTTTAAGAGTAATTTTTGGTACTCGAATAAAATTTTTTTGAAGAAAAATTTATTTTTAAATAATCATTACAAAATTATATTACGGTGAAAATTTCTGGTTTTTCTAAAAATATTTATTTTCTAGTAAATAATGAAAATATAGATTTTTATTGAAAAAATGAATTTTTGTTTCAAGCATTTACAAAGATCCATTTTTTTTAAAATGATTTAAAAATAAAATTATTTCTATAATGTTATTAATAATACAATAATGTTCATTTTAAATGATTTTTTAGATTTTTTTTGTTAGAAGAACATTTTTATACATTAATATTCATTTCTCTGAAAACCCGTTTTTATAGCATTTTGCGTTTTTATTTTAAATTGATTAAACAGAATTATAGGAATTGAATATTGAAAAATGGATTCTATATTTAGTGTTAGGAGGTATAAAATTTTCAAAATATTCCTCTTTTTTGTAATTATGAATTATAGACAAAGTAAATAATTGTCACCCCACTAAGGGTAAATTTGGAAATGTTGGTTAAAAATAATATGATAAGGACTTGGAAATGACCATAAAACATTCCATAACTTCATTGGATGAATTTATAATGTCAATAAAGTCCCAATATTTGAATATAGAATCATTTATCCATTTTTCTATGATTTTTACATTTATATTATTTTATTTAATGAAAAGTCAAAAATGTGGTTCTGTTTGTTTTATTACATTGCAAATTTTATCATAAGGATAACCAAATGTTATGTTTGGTTCTATATAGTTATTTTAAAAATGAACAATTTATTTATCATGGTATTTTGGTTTTAATTTTTTTTAAATAATTACATTAAATTCTTACATAACATTGATATGTCACTTTTTCAATTATTTTAAAAATAAAATAAATTTAAAATTATTAAAAGTGAATATATTTATTGAATTAATGTGTCCCATGAATTTTATAGATCTATATCACATTTTAGGGTATTTTTAAATGATTATATTATATTTTTTTGTTTTTAATTGATTTATTACAGTCGTATTAAATGAATTGTTTAAAAACGGTATAAATTATACATTATAGAAATTAATATATTATTAAATGATTTATAATTCATAAAAATATTAAAAAAATTCAATTTAATGGTGTATTATGAAAAATATCATTCATTTTCTATTTATGATTTTTCATTTTACGGTAACATTAGAGACCCCAAAAGTGTAAAAAATTAAATATTACTATAATTGTCAAAATGGTTAATGCAGGGTTAAAACTAATATATAATAATGAAAAATTAATCAAAACTTGTTAAAATTTTATTATATGAGAAAATTTATAATAATACTAAAATTATATTTGAATTCAATACATTTTAATCTATTTGGAGATGTAAATTAATTTTTATTAATTTAATACTTTATGAAAGTTTCTGAATAATCCTCTCCTCACATAAAAAAGCACACCACATCCCTATAGTTTAAACCACATTGAGATTTATATCTCAACCAAAACATAGAAAATTATCTTCTAATAATTTTTTATCTATATTTTAACGGTACTTTTATTCTCAAAATATCAACCCTCGGTTTCATAAGAAAGGATCTAATGGTGGTCTCTTAAATAAGAGGTAATCATCTTGCCCGGCCTCTTTCAATTTATTTATTCTCTTACATGATCTAAATCTATGGTGTTTATAATAAAATATTAAATTATGTATCTTAAGTATAGTAAAATGTTATTATTATTCTGAAAAATAATGTATCCACCATCTCTTCAACAAATTGAATGTGAAAGTATCGCTCGTGCGTATGTATTGAATATCAACTCTACATAGAGATGCAATTAATTATTCATCATTGACTTTTATAGATGGTTATTATGATGAGTTTAATAATTATATAAAATATTTATAACATAATTTTTATTCTATAATTATAATATCATATCTACCTTCTTACTTTCTGATCCATTGGAAAATTATAACATCACTAATGCCTATGTGTGGAGTACCACCTCAACGAAGGGATGTGATTCATTTGTCATTTCAACTTTTTGTGGATGGTAATAAATAATTATTTAAGTAAAATATATGATATATATGATATTTAAATTATTTTTAAAGGTTAATTATTATTTACCTTTCCTTCATACCTTCCTTCAAAAGTGAAAACATTGTTTATGCGTACGTGCGGCCTACTATCTCCAAAAACAGTGAAATTCATTTTTTTATCTCAATATATTATATATGACTCTAAGTATAAATATATTGGACATATATATATATATACATGATATTTATATCATGAATAATATTATGGAGTTAATATAACCATGATCAAAGTGAAAGGACCAAAATTATCAAACTACAACATAAATAGAGGGTGATGCATTAATCATCTATAATAGTTGTTCTAATAAGGAATTATTAATAAATTGGTGATAAGTGGTTATAACTAAATAATATATTGTATTATATATATTATTATGGTTCTATATAATATTTATAATAAATCAATATTTATTATATATAATTTTCAGACATGTATGAAGGAATTCAGACCTAGGGTAAGGATTTCTCATCTCATCGGTTTTTCTATGAGACTTATTTCATATTCACAACTTGTTTACATTTTGTGGTGTAAATACTACCCATGAATGTATTATATTTTTATTTAATTAAAATTATGAGGTTAAAAAATTTATCTATGGATATATCTTTCATGGGGTTTTTAGTTCAAAAGACACCATTGTGGTAAGGGTTTTATTCTACAATATCATTGTTTATTGGGATTATTTATAATCATATTCAAATAATGAGATATTATAGTCAAAATATCAATAAACACATAAATTTTATTCTCATATAGTTATTTCTATAAATTATAAGGTTTACTTTCTCTTTCCTCACTCGAGGAAGTTAATATAATATAGGTCTATTTTTACCAAAAACTAACTTTATTTTTCTTTTTGGTTGAAAATACAATATAATCCAAGTCTATGTTTTATAAAAAAGTTTTGTATAATTTTTTTAATATTATCCAATGACTATTTTATTTAATTTTGGACAATGATTGATTTTTGAAAATATAGTTTAAATGGAATATTCTTGTCATTTTCAAAATAATGTATATTTAAAAAATTTCCAAAAAGTGAATGATTTTTTTTAAATGCTCAACATGAATAGAATATATTGAGATCATGACCACCCAATGATTTAGAGATTAATTACATTTTTCCATTTTTATTTTAAAGGATTATGTTTTTCCTAATATTTTGAAAAAGAGATTTGTTTTTTATAGTTATTTTCAAATTGAAAAAGGTATTTTCCTCAATAATGATTTGAAAATATTTTTATGATATTTTTATTCATCATTGTCAATAACCCTTTTTTATTATATTCCACTTGATATATTGTTATTTCCCAACTCTGGTTCCACACACCGGTTCCCCGAGTCAATTCTCTATGTGACATCATGTGCACCTCCCCATATACAAGATGCTTTCAACTATAATTCATAGTGTAGTATCGATCATTGGGAGATTATACCCTCTTTTATAGAGTAGTACCTCAGTAGAAATAAATATACAATTATAACCAAATTATATAGCCATAACCAGAACAATACTAGTATCACATGATGACCAAAATAGTAAAATAAAATATCCCAAACTAAATAGTTGATATTTCATGATATTACATGTAAAGTGTTAATATGAGAAAAAAAGATATTGAAAACTCCTAATTGGGTCCCAAATCCAAGATGGTTTCTTCCTCCATGATCCATCTCATCACATCTATCCAACATAAGTCCCTTTCTCATAACCCGTCCTACAACCATGAAATCTATTCAGGTACCGATCAGGCAGCCCAATTAAGTTGTGAGTAAAAATTAGTAGGCCACCAACAACAGTGTCTAGGAAAATATCTTTTCCATAATAGTGTATGTAGTTTTATAGAAAAATAAATACAATAAATAAATTACACAGTTTACATTTATTCAACTACACTTTCTTCAACCACATAACTCAGGGGTTCCCATGGACACTGGAACTCTCAATAACTACTTCATCTCATGTTGATGTTTAAACTATCCCAAAGGGATATCATATATTTGAATGACATTATTACCATTCATAATATCAATTCATATATGAATTTTTTCTGTTACCCTTCATCATCTCAACACATATTTGAATGTCATTGTTACCATCCAACACCTCAAAAAATTTATATCTAAATTCCATTGTTACCATTCATAACCTCAACTCATATCTGAATTCCAATTGTAACATTCATCATCAAAATTCATATCTAAATGTCATTGTTACCATTCATCACCTCAATTCACATCTGAACTCAATTGTTACTATTTATCAATATAATAATCTTTATCATTATGAGATTCTGGTACAGTAGACTATGTCCCACACATGATTATCACATATATAATGATATCAAAATTTCCAATCATTCAAGGTTAATCAGAATTAACACTAATATCAAATTTTACAATCAAAACCTATTTTAATTAATTCAATTATTAATTAGTACATTTCAATCATTCAGATAAACAGAACAATTTCCATTAATTAATTCATTATTTAATTAATCAAATTCACAATCTCAATATATCATTAATTATTTCAAAAAGTAATTAATACAATTCACAATCTCAATATCCCATGAATTAATTTAATAGTTAATTAATTCAAACCCACAATATCAATATCACTTTAATTAATTCTAGAACTGATTATGTCAATTTCTCAATCTCAATATCACTTTAATTAATTCAAAAAATAAATAATCCAATTCAAATTACCAATATCTCATTAATTAAATCGATAATTAATTTATTCAAATCAATGAATTCCATAATAAAAAAATTGACAAAATTTCACAATCCCTACTTCCATAAATTTTCCAATTCAATTATCCCACTAATTAATTCAACAAATAAATTAATTCAATTTAGGAAATTAAATCGATAACTTTTCAATAGAAATTTTACAATTACATTCATGTATTTGAAAAAAGGATATAGGATTTGAATAATATACCTCCAACCTGAATTCTTTGAAGAGAAATTTCACAATAGAAATCCCCAATTTGAAACAGTTATGTCAAACCCTTGTTGAATAACAAGATCTAAATCGGAATCCTATATCCAAGATCAAATGAATCAAGATCTAAAAACATTAGATCTAGATTTATAAGAAATAGTGATTAAACATCTTTCTTATATCTATGAAGATATGTAGGGTAGATACATAGATCTAAATGGGAAGATACAACATACCAGAAGAGTTAATGATTTAACAATCCGGCCCTTGAATCGGGAAGAAAAGATCTCCGAAGGGAAAGGAATCTACCGAAGAGCCTATAATTTTTTGAAGAATAATTTATGTTTTGATTATGGGTGATTAAATATTAATACTAAGGGGTATAGTGTTTTAACAAAATTGGGGTAATTAAAATCCTGTGCACATTTTTCAGGGTAGGTCCACATGGTTTTCCAAACCATGTTCCTTAACTGTGTGCCTCTTATAGGGGGAGAATAGTTACTCCTAAAAGGGTGCACAGTTAGACCAACCATGTTCCAACCATTAAATACCACTCTATATTGGGTTGCATGATCTGTTGGCCTAGAGTTCATGTTATGTGAAACTATGCACTAACCATCCACATTCCCTATTCCTTCTAAAATTATCACTGTTTAACCCAGACACACCCAAGATACAACCTAAACAAAAGGTACTCTAAATAATGAAAAATTGTACTTATAAATAAGTTAGAGACTTATCCAAAAAAGGTCAGGATATTACAATATCCCCACATTATAATAGCTCATCCTCAAGCTTGTACTCTCATGCATCTCTAATATTATGTGTCAAAATTATTGCCCCATTGTGCCTACATATAAACTTTTCTTTTCCTCTACTTCCTCCTAAATTGGTCCATGTTACCACAACAAACAAAAACGTATCATGGTATTTATCATGAACCATGCCAAGGTTTTATCCAACCTGAAACCTAACCCGTCATGAGACATGGGTTGAAGGTCAATCATGATCCCCATGGTCTGAAAACTAGTCAATAGGTATCAACAATACAATTTTGGGAATGATTTAAACCATGCATTTAATGGTAAATGACCAACATGTATAAGGCATCATCTAACAAATAATAACCATAACCAAGAAGGGTACAAAAATTTTTAGATTCAAATTTCTTCAACTTAACCAAAATCAAAATACAACTACAGAAAGGGTGACAACTAAACCATAAATAAAATTACTCCATTTAACGAGAGGGAAATCACCCTCAAGCCACCTCCACCATCTTCAACAATAAGTGGAAAACTAGAAACCGGATCTACCATCACCAACAAAAAATATCATTCCCTTACCTGGGTCATAAATGAAAAAGTCTGCAAACACCTAAGGGAGTATATAGTGTGTGATCCCAAGCCTAGTAGGATTCCACGCAGAATAATTATTCCATGCCATAACATTAAAAGAAAATTAAATTTGAACATTTTCATAAGAAAATTAGAAACATTTATATGTAAATTGTTTTGGTAAAACACTTTCCAAGAAAACCTTTCCCAAGAGATTCATGGTTTGAAATTTCAATATACACAATGGTCCACCACATACTAATTGTGAGTGTCACATTATAATAAATTGATCCACATGAGAGAACCCTATGAATTCCCTATATGTAAGTATCAGTTTTGGAACCATAGTATCCTCATATAATGGTGATAACCACCAACCCAACCCAAAACCATAGTTTCTTGATGCACAAGTCTCTAGAGGGGATCACATTCCAAAGTACAGGGGTCTCGAATCATAATCAAAAACCCATAGAGTCCTCATGAATAATCCAAAAGAGGGGAAAATATCCCATGTTCTAATGGTCTTCGATCATATCACATGTTTAGTTAGTATTGTAGCGTCAATCCTTCTGGAAGAAATCTAGCCTCAGCCCCACTGAATCAACTAGCCAACTAATTTTAGTTCACCCACCTAGGTACCTGAGATTCCCTTTTTTCTCAATTTCCATTTCACATGTCACATAAATCATTACTTTCACTTACATATTCCATGAATCATGAACACACAAGAGAATACATTTCTTTCAAAACACTTTTATCCAAAAATCAAATGTATCAAGGTAACCACCATTTTTCGTAATCCAAAACACTTTTATATTCATACAAATACTAATTCCTTTTGGAAACACATTTCACACCAATTTAATAGTTCAAATACCCAATTTTCAGACACAGCAAAAATATCACACATTAATTTCCACCATTTTCGTAGGTAAAAAATGATTTTGGATCTTTATGAACACTAAATCCATTTACACCATGCATCGCATCACTTGTACAATTAAAGGATGAATTATAAGAATTTTCATAAATAATTTCATGTGTAACAAAATTTAATTTCTTGTAGAAAATAAAATTTAATCAAATATTTAAAAAAACATGTTTCTCACCTTTCACACAATCCATTGGAAACAACTATTTGGAAAACAATAGGCATGCATGAAATGCATTCAAATGTTTTTATAAAACCATCATCCAAAACTTACGCATATCACATCCCATTGAAAAACAATTCCACACCAAATATATAATCCAAAAAAATTTTATGAAACCAAGATATCATATAAAAATCTTCTAACAATGTAAAAGCATGGAACCACCTACCTTTTCTTGAGAACTTCCATAATCTAGTGGAAAACCACAACATCACCCCAAATGAAACTTATAAATGTAACATTGAACCACAAAATTCAATATTTCATTCAAAAACACAATATCGAACCCTTGCTAGGTCAAAAAACCTTTTGGAAAATAAAAACCCAAAGGGGTGGGGGAGAAACCATGGGAAAAGGATGAAATCAAGAGAAAATGGACATACTTGATGATTACATGAATATAATACGCCAAAAACATTAAAATATTAGACATAATGTGGTCTAATAAGGTCTAATCGAAGCTCAATGGGCAGAAAATCATTTATATCTCAAATTAGGGGTGATTTAAGGATAATTAATAAGAGGGGAAAATAGAAACTTTTCTATTCTTAATTACCAAGATAGGTCCCATAGTTATCCGGCACGGTTTTTGAAACCATACTATAACAATGATTTCATCTCTTCCCCTGTGGAATAAGTCCACATTGTTTCCTAGGGGAGGGTGAACTCATGTGTGACCTAGGTAGTGCCACTTTTCATGGTGCACAATTTTCCCAAGGTTGGTGCATGGTTTCCCCTAATCATGCGAAAAATTTGGTCCACCTCCTATAAGGACCAAAGATCCCAGTTTTTTTACAAAAATACATGGGAAACTAAGAAACCAAGATGATACCAAAAATTGGAAAAGAAATACCTTAAAATTATATCAGGGATGTGAAAATTCTCCCCCCCATGAAAAAATTACACCCTCCAAAATTCATTACAAAGACTGTTTAGAGAAAAAAATGGATACTCCTCCCTAACCTTAGAATTTTTCGCCCATGTCGCATGATCATCTATACCATTATTCCAATGAACTCGGACCAATTTTATGGACTTCATTTGAAGCACTTTCTCCTATGAATCCCTGATCCACACTAGTCACTCAAACATAGACAGATCGGGATCTAACGATAAATCCTCCCATTTCAACCCATGTAATGGATCCACATTATACATCATTCAGTGGGAGATATGGAACACATCATGAATTGAGGTCATCTAAGAAGGTGAATCCAACAAGTATTCCACCTTACCAACTCTCTATGTAATCTCAAAAGGTATGACACACTTCAGTGTTATCATCCCTTTCTTACCAAGAGGATGATGACCCATGCAAGGTTCCACTTTCAAATACACCCTGTCATGCATTGAAAACCCCAAAGCATAGTGGCTCTGATCACAATAAGATTTATAGAGAATATAAGCTATTCACAAAGGTTTTTTAATGAGATTTACCTTATCATATATTTCCTATAAAATGATCAGTCCCCACAAAGTGGTCACAACTACCCCATCACAAAACAAAAGAAACCAACACAACCAACCATAAATATACTCAACATAATCTGTTTTAATTTATGAATGATTATAGTTATTATATGTAAAATACACCAGTCCCAAATGGATATCCCAAAAGAATTTGAAATCCAAAACCCATGCCTAGATCATTTATTCCAATATCTGATTCGCTCGCTCCATTTAACCATCTATTTGACGGCGGTATGTCATTCTAAATTTAACCTATGACCCCATCACCTTCTAATGAAAACCATGAAATCATGAGATAAAATTAAATTCCTTGTCTAAAATAATTATCAAGGACACACCATGAAGCCTCACTATCACTTTAAAAAAAACAACCAACCCTGATCATCTACTTTGGCTGAATCTCTAATCTAAATAAAATGGTTTAACATGGTCTGAAGATCAATCACTTCATGTATCGCATTCTTCCACGGGGGTGTATGAGATGAGACAAAAATAAAATCCATAGAGATATCATCCCACCTATAGGTAGGAAAGGGTAGGTATTGAACAAGCTATAAGTCCTTTGGTGCTCTGATTTAACATACTGACATGTTTAACACCGCAATAAAATTCATCTACATATCTCTACCAACATGGCCACCAGAACTGTTGACACACATCATAAAACATCTTAAAGGAATCAGGGTGAACAGACTACTCAGAATGGTGTCTATCCTACATCACCAGAAACTATAATGAAAAAGGCACCATGAAGCGACCTCTAAATAAAAACCCCCCCTCATAAGACAATGACCATTCACAAGGCACCTACCCACCATTTTGGAACTGCCTAATATGATATCATAACTCATCACTCAGTTTCTCTTGATGAAACAACACTAGAAGGGAAGGTTTCAGCCAAAAATATTCCAGGAACACACCTCCAATGTGATCTCTGGTCTTGATATGTAATTTGGAAAAAAGACTCATCAAAGTCAACTCATCGCTAGACTCTTTCAATTATTGCATAACTATTTTCCTACTCAGCGAATCTGCAACCACATTACCCTTTTTTTTAGTTTAAAATATATCTAAATCAAGAACATATAGGAAATCCACCTAATAAGGTTACCTCAAATATAGAGCCTTATGAGATAATATGTAATCCAAAATCTTTTAATTAGTATAAACTATAATAATTTCCCCAAAAAGATACTGACTCCACATCTTTAAGGAATAAATCTCTGATGCTAACACTAGGTCATGGGTTGGGTAAATATTTTCATGCCGTCTGAAATGGAATTGACTATACACATCCACGTGGTTGTCCTACTTCAGAAAACACCCAAGACCCCTACTAGAAGAATCATATTGAAGCACATATACCATTCCAGATTCCATAAAAACAAATACAGGTGTTGTGTTCTATCAACACTTATTCTCCTAAAAGGACACTTGACACTTAGTACTCCATTAAAAATTCACCACATCCCAGGTGATTGTCGTCATGGGAAGAGAAATCTGAGAGAAATCTTGAATAAACCGCCTATAGTACCCCACTAGGACAAAAAACCACTGATTTCAGAAACATTATTTGATTGTTACGATGAGATCACTGCATTGATCTAATAAGGTTCCAATGAATCCCCTTTTTCTAAGATCAAATTACCAATAAACATCACCTACTTGATCCATAAGGTTCTCTTAGAACTCATATAAAAGAGATGACGAATCCAAAGATTTCCTGCCACAATTCTCAAATATCATTCATGCTTCTTCTTGGCCCTATAATAGCCCAGGATTTCATTCAAAAATACCATGAAAAACGAGCCAAGATAATACTAAAACACCAAGTTCATATGTTCCAGAAATACCGCTTTAGAATTTTTCCATTCGAATTGGACGAAAAAATACTGGAAGTTGTCGTACCATATTCATAGGGTTATTTTCTGAACATCTACCTCTCTAAATCTAACCTATTGATACCCAAAATGAAAACTGCTCTTGGAGAACCTTGTTTCCCCCTTAAGATGATCAATATTTTCATAAATATGTGGAAAAGGATACTTGTTCTTGGTCATCACCATATTCAACTTCTGATAATAAATACATAACCGGAGAGATCCATTGGCCTTTTTTAAAAATAGAATTGTGGGGCCGAAGGTGAGATGCTTGGGCGAATGAATCCTTTGTATTTGAAATCATACAGTCATACCATTAAATCATGAAATTTTTTGGGGGGCCATTTGGTTTGAGAAAAATGAAATTAGTTGTGTTCCACACACCAAATCATGGGTGAACTCCACATCCTGGACTTAGGGGAAACCTAAAAATTTCACTAGAAATACCTCTAAAAACTCATCCACAATAAGAGGTAATCGACCCTCAGCAACAACAACATCATCTACCAATACGAGAAAAAATATATTAAAAATGAGTTTTCTTAATTCTGGAATTGGATCTCCATCACAACCTGACCGAGAATCATATTCACATTAAAAACCTAGGTAGTTCCATCATGTGCCAAAAAACATGCTCAACAATTATCACATTCGATGTGTGCATAAACACACGCCATCCAAACCATACCGAGAATCACATCAAAGAGGTCCATTTATAGGTCCAGGAATTCATGTTATAGCTCGACCCCTGATATGGTAGGTTCCCTAGAAAGACACCTGAAAACCAATACTCGCTTCTTACCAAGTGGTGTCACTAACTCCATTACACAAGGAATAAGCTCAGTTGACAATTTCTTTATGTCTATAATATGAGAGGAAATAAAAGAAATAGGGGAACTAGTGTAAAACAAGGAAATTACTAAATAATACCTGATAATAATGGTACTTAAAAATGTCACATGCCTTGAATATAATTCCACTCCTGCTCGATCCACAACATGAAGATGCATCATCTCTTCCTAAGCCCAAGAATGACCACTGACCTATGGTTCTTTACGAAACTGAATCTTCCAAGAAGAAGATCATTCTATAATTCCGCGACCTCCAAACCAAGAAACATCTTTCTTGGATTGATATAGTTGGGATGACATCCCTTTTAAATCTATATAGTTGTTACCACCCTGATGTGGGTGTTCCACCATAGAAAAATATTGCAAGATCTCTATAACTCCACATCGATTGAATTATTTGCGTTGATCTGAACCAGATGACTACATATGACTCCACATCCCACACAAATGGAACATAATAGACCCCACATCAGAATACATAGATGAATCCAACTAAAAGAGATGGCCCTACATACCACCTCCCCTCTTATATTTCTCATCTCGTGTCATCATCTTTCCAGATAAGACGCCACAACCTAGACCCACCACTGGAACTGATCATAAGACACCATAATTGCCTAATTGATCAATCTATACCATCAATTCAATATCAACCAACATGGAATAATTCTTCACCATGAACAAGAAGACTTAGGATTGAATATCTAACCACAACACCATCTTAAACTTTTTATCCTTCATCAGTTCATTGCAAATTATCTCATGTGAAAACTGAACTAACTCTGTAAAGTGGTTAGCATACACCATCAAAGCCCAGTCTCCCTGGAAAACATCTAAAAACTCAGGGGACTTGATGAAGGACTAGGATATAGGGAAATATTAATTTTTTAAGATGACCTTGAAATCCATACACCCTATCTTATTATTATTCCTAGCATTCACCTCTGAGCCCCACCACTTCTAACTGGGGAATTCTAATATGAACGAGGAACACATTACCCTGAATGCATCATGACTGTCAAGAAACATGAAAATCATCAAAATATCATCAATCCAATTATAATATTCCTATGGAACTATGCTACCCTAGAAGGAAGGAGGATTGTTCTTGAGGAACTACTGAGCATTTTCCTTTCGAGGTCCTATTTCAGCTTTTCTAACATTTGTAGTGCCAAAGCCCACTCTATGGCCCAAAGCTGGGGCAGCCTGAACCATGGATTCTACTAGTCTCTGATCAATTAGTGAGGTAGAACTCTCTCTGTTATCTTCATGTGGTTTCATAAGAGGTCATTGGGGATGAACATTAGTACAACTACCAAAAAAATAAGAAAAAAATCATCAACACAAAATTCTGAAATTTTTTAGCAACAACAACAATTCCCAAACACTTTTATAAATCAAAACCGAATAGTATCCATCATAATAACAAGTTAAACCACTTAACCCCTAATAGTTTCCATTCATAGTATGAAAACTATATTTATCACTTGTAGGATAGGTCAAAAAAAAATTCCAACATCCCATGGTAACTCAGGAGTAGTCACAAGGTGTGTTGTCCAGACATCCAACTAATAAATAGAACCTCAAGTTATGTAAATCCTATCTCTAGTCTATCCTGACTCTTCCCAAAAATACTTACCCAAAAAGATTGAAACCTTATCTGATACCATCCTACTAGGATCTAAGCTAGGTTTCCGTCCAACCTGACACCATACCTGATCTGAGACATGGCCCGAAGGGCATTCCCAATCCCCACAGGTTTGAAAATAGTGACTGGGTATCAACAATAATATTTTGGGAACAATTTCACCCATGTATTTAATGATAAACTACGAACATGAATAAGCCATAATATCATGAATAATAACCATAACTGAAAAGGACACAACAATTTTCAGATCCAACATTTTATAACATAACCAAAACCAAAATACCACAATAGAAAGGGAGACAAGTAAATCACAACTAAAAAATCCTTCATGCAATGAAAGGGACATCACACTCATGAAACCTCCACCAGCACCTACAATAATTGGAACACTAGAAACCGAATCCACAATCACCACCATGAAACATCTTGTCTCTCCCTGGGTAATTCATAACAAAGTCTACAAACACCGAAGTTTTTTTGTAGTGTGTGAAAAAAATCCAGTAGGATTCCACCAAAAAAAAGATTCCATTACATAACATTATAGGACAATTAAACATTCACATTTTTGTAATAACATTTAAATCATTTATAAGAAACCAATTTTGTAAAAAACACTTTTAAAGAAAACCATTCTAAGAAGTAACTTGATTTTAAATTATAGTATACCCAATAATACACCGCTTACCATGGGTGAGAACCACATCATAATAACATGGGGAAGAGGAGAGTACCATGGGAATTCCCGATATGTAACCAGAACTATTGGGAACATATGATCCTCATACCTCGATGATACGCTAATCCAAAAAAAACCAACAACATCTTCATGCACCAGACACTAGAGGGATCATTTCCCAATGTTCAATGGTGTCTAATCGTAATCCAAAACCCACAACAGCCTCATGAACAATCCACTAGAGGGTAAAACATTCTAGGGTCTAGTGGTATCTAATCATGCCATATTTTATTTTCGTGTTGTAGCATTACTCTTAATGTATGAATCCTTGGTTGGTCCCCCACTGAATCAACCGGCATACTAGTTCTAGTTCATACACCTTGATAAGTGGGATTCCCTTTGTGCTCAATTTCCATTTCACATGTCCAATAAATCATCAATTTCATATACACATGTCAAGCATCACTAAATCACATGAGAAGCCACTTAATTCACAACACTTCTATACAATAATCAATGCCAACAAGGAAACCACCATTTTCCCTAATCAAAAACCCTTTCAGATGCTTAAAATATTAAATCAATTTGGAAACACATTCCACACCTCTTTTATAGTTTATAAAACCCATTTTAAAACACATAAAAAATAGAACATATTTATTTCAACCATTTCCATAGGCAAATAAACATTTTGAATCTATATGCGCACTAAATCTATTTTAATATGTGTTTTGTATCACTTTCACTATTTAAGGCACACATATAATAAATTTAACAAAGATCATTACGTGAAACATAAACCCATTTACATTAGAAAACCAACTTGCATCACATATCGACCAAAAATATTTTTTAAAATCTATTTCCCCCATTTACAAAATCCATTCGATAAATTTATAAAACACAATAAAAAGGTCCATATGAAACAAAATCAACACCTTTTAGAAAAAACATCCTCTAAAAAATAAGCATTTCTAATAAATTTGAAAACACATTTCATACCACATTTTTAATCCATATAATAGTTTTATGAAACCAAGAAAGCATATTCAAATAATCCAGTAAAATAAAATCAAGGAACCACCTTTCCAAGATTGAAAACATCTGGAATCCATTTGAAAAACACAATTGCATCGCATAAAAATCCTATATATAAAGGAAATACTGAACAAAAAAACATCCATATTTCTCTAAACAATATAATATTGAACCCTAATTAGTTAAAACTACCCTAGGTAAAAGAAGAACCTAAATACTGAAGGAGAGAAACCTGGGAATGATGATAAAATCAAGTGAAAAGAGACTTACATGATGATTATGTGAAGATACAAGGCCAAAACCACCCAGATATTAGAGTTAACGGGGTCTAAGAACGTGTGGTGGAAAAAATAGGGTTTCAAATCTCATATAGAATAGACTAGGGGTGATTTAGGGTTAAATTAAAAGAGGTAAAAGAGTAAATTTTCAATTTTTAATGACATTGACAGGTCACATTGTTAGCCCACACTATTTTCCAAACCATGTTGTAACCATTCATACCTCTCTTACCAAGAGGAATGAGGCCACTTGGTTTCTTATAGGATGAAACATTCATGTTCGTCTAGTTTTATAGCATGGGAAGTGCCACTTTCCAAAGAACATGGTTTCCCCAGGATCATAGTTTCCCATAACCATGTGTCAGTCATACGCCAATTATTACAGTGTCCAAATATACCATTTTTCCAGTAACAAATTCTCACAATGATCTAACACATGTAGCTGACTTACCTCAAAGGACACATCTATCCCAATATCAACATCACCCACATCGATCACAGAAGATTATTTGGGATGATACCACTAAAGATGTTACACATGGAAAACATCATTCATAACACTATATATCTTTGTAAGAGACAGTCTGTACGCCTTCAGTCCAATTCTCCCCACAACCTCAAAGGTTCTAAAAAACCTAGGCACCAGCATTCCCTACCTCAATATCATACAGTGACCCAACCTAAGAGAAACATGAAGGAAAACATAATCACCCGTGTAAACTCTATAGACCATCAACATCTATCATCCTATGACTTCTATCTACTCAGATCCATATTCATACGCTTTTGAATCAACTGAACCTTCTCTGACATCTCGTGCATGGGACTCAGACCTGGTAACTCAGACTCAACTACCTCTATCCAACAAATAGGTGATCTATATGGCCTACTATAAAAACCCTCAATAGTTTGCATCTGTATAATAGCCATATAACTATGGTTATAGGAAAACATCACCAATGTTAGGTGCTTCTACCAATACCCGCCATTGTCTCAGACACATGTATGAAGAATATCCTCAACAATATGTATAGTATGCTAGGACTTCCCAACTATCCACAAAAACTTTGGAGTCATGTGCTTAAATAAAGACCAATTACATTAATGTAAACTATTTTCATTATTTCTTGTACTTATTCGTTATAATAATTCATACATTATTATTGAATGGATATTATTCTAGAAACTATTAGTGGTAACCTAATTAGTTGTACTCACATCCTACATTGACTACCTAATTGGTACTTCAGTAGATTTTAAGGTTTCCTGATAGGTTAAGGACAATGACATTATGTTGGATGGTTGATTCAGGATTGATCACGAATGAAAGAATCAAACATGGATTTGAGGCCCTCATGGGTGTTTTTGGTGTCATTATTTATTTTGGGTTTTTCCTATTAACACATAACACGTATGGGAATGACATATCCACTATTTAGTTATAATTATATCATTTGGTTATTATTTTTTATTTATTTATACTGGGGTATTACTCTTAAAAAGAGAGTATAGTCTCCCTGTGATCGATAGTAGACCCTCACTACTAGTTGTTAACCTCTAGCATACGGGGAGGTGTGCTTGAGTCCATTTAGAAAACTATATTGGAGCACTGGTGTATAGCACCCTGGTTTAGATATTAAGGATATGTTGTAATGAAATCATCATTATTCATTCTCTGACTAATTTATGATCAGTTTTAATGGGGAAATATAAAAAATTCCTATTTAAGTTTTTAAATAAAAATGTTTATTCTGATTACATATTGAATCATTATTCTTCTATTTAATATAATGAATACATTGTACATAATATGTTATGAGTGGGGCACAGTATAACCTCTTTATGCATCAGTAGGTCCCCTGAGATAATGAATCTTGGGTATTTTGCCGAGGCCTTAATCATTTTTATAAGATATCTTTGCATGAATCCTTGATGGTATGTTTATGATGTTTGAAATTATGAATTCTATCTTTATTAAATTGGATATTGATTTACATGAATTTTTTTAAATTTGTTTTATATCCAACAATAGGATTTAAACTCATTTGGTTATTTATATAACATTATTTTATCATCATTTATTTTTTCACATTATTCATGCCTTCTTTAGATTCCCCTATATGTATTCGCATACTAAGCATCTAAGCTCACCCCTTTCTTCTATTTCCTTTCTGTAGGATGATAATAAATTTTTTATCATTAATATGTAGGGATAATATATATGGAATAAAAATGATCCCAAATAATCTAATATACTATATTTCATGTATTAAAATTTATTGTGGGATTCTAGTAGGTATCTAGTTTACCAAGACAACTAAACTACTTTTTCCTTTGGGATTTGATTTCTTGTATTTAGTACCAATGTAATATTATAACCATTGGATTCAGACTACTAAAGTTGTGGTCTTTACAAAACAAATTTTTTTATATCACCATTTACGAAGGAATATTTCATGTCCCATTGTTAATTTTTTTTGAGAATCCTCTACCAATAACATCCAAATGGTCTCATGTAATTATAATGGTGTAAGAGTTTATTCAAATTCAACTCCTTCCATCTAGGAATCTTCTTTTCAAACCAGTATTTCCTTTTTTGTGACTTCAACTTTCTTATTTAGGTTGTTTTTAGAAACCCACCTAGTATAAATTATGTTTGTGTTTTCAGGTCATGGTATTTCATTTCAAGAGGACATTTTCTCAATTTTATCATGTTCCTCATTCATAATAGTAATCAAATATTTATTCTCAATTTCTTTATAAATAGTTCATATTTATACTAGAGAAATAACATCATTTTTGTTTTATAGCTTCAAATTTATTGTAGTCTTTTATTAGGCCAATAATATTATCAACATGCATATTTTTATTCATCCTTTGATCCATTGTTCTCTAATTTTTATCATCATATTTATTTCTGACCACATATGAGACAATATCAACTAAAACGTTCCTATTTCTTACATATTCTATAATCATTTTTTTTTCAAATTTTTTGGTTTGCAATTCCCACTATTTTTTCTTCAGCCTTAGTAGACACAAATGTTTTGTATTTATTTTCAATAATTTTTTCACATGAAAACTTTTACATATTGTGTTTATTTTTTCTGCAGTATTTATACTAAATCTCACTAGAAAATAAAATAAAAATATTCCCTACTAATATTTTTATTTAAACTTTCCCTTATTTAGTTTCTTTAACACCAGGTAATAAGGGATTATAAACACTATGAAGTATTTTATAATTGGACTTTTATGATGCTACATATCATAAAGATTTTTTTGTATATAAAGTCTGAAGAAGCATCTATTTGGAATGATAAATGTAGTTCACAAAAGTTTTCTAGAAAAGAAATATGAAATCTAATTTCTAGATAACATAATTCATCACATGTCCACAATGATCCTATTTTTCCTCTCATCCACAAAATTGTTTTGGGTTATATATTGTTCTATAATAATTTTTAATCCTAATATTTTCTAGGTAAATATAAAAATAATTTGATGTGTACTCCATTCGATTATCAAGTACTATCCACTTTATATACACAACAATTTACTTTTTATCCTATGTTTTAAAAAATTTAAACATATAAAGAGAATTTGGTTTGTTCTTCAGAAAGATAAAATTGTTAATTTGGGTCCAGTCATCAACGAATATAAATATAATGAAGATCAACCTCAGTTAACTTGTTCCTAATAGGACCACACACATATAAATATGTGAGTATTAATGGTCTAGTGTATTGAATATAAAATTTATTATGTGTCCGTTAAACCATCTTCACTTTTTTACAAGTTTCAAAAACCCATTCCCTATCACTTTTTTGTTTGTGAAAGTATCTTACCAAGTCATGTTTATAAATATTGCTCGTGTTTTTAGACAAGATGGAAAATTCATTTTTTTCCTTGATCATTCTGTTACATTCCAATCATATAGCATGAATTGGTTGAGTAACAATTTTAAATAATTTCTCACTTATTCTTTATACACTTGAATTGTATCTTAAATATTTGAAACTCTTGATAATTAATGATTTATTTTGAAAAAAAACTCATTT
Source organism: Viscum album (assembly GCA_963277665.1). Lineage (NCBI taxonomy): Eukaryota > Viridiplantae > Streptophyta > Magnoliopsida > Santalales > Viscaceae > Viscum > Viscum album. The sequence goes on along the minus strand of OY728120.1, from coordinate 1,056,470,265 downwards.
TTTCATAACAAAATTGTCTACCACTATGAAAACTATGTTTTAGTCATTCTAGAAAAACCACATTTTTGGATTTGAGTTCTTTTGGTTAAATAAAGGTAGTTCCTGCACCTTTAATTCTAAAATATCAATCATTTATGAGTGTTACTTTTATTCATTCAAGAAAATCCATTTATTTTATGATTTTTGTGTCTCCAGTATTCTGTGACGAGAATATATTATAACAAATCCATAGTATTCCTCTATTTATTGCATTTAGAGCCACCAACACTATGAACAGATTCTATTTTTGATTCTTCTTCATTACTTATTTTCCCTGTTCTTTATAGGAGAATTTTCCAAGGTTATTTTCTAAAAAATTATCTATAAAGTTACACATTCTCTCATATCTTCCAAAAAATCATTCAGACATTCATGATTTTTATGAGTAGGTGGAATTATATAAATTTTATTCGCATCCTTATTCTTTTGAGATTCATTATTTCTCACATTGGAGCTCCCCCCCCACAATTAATTCCTTCTTCCAGGTAATGACTTCTTATTCCAAAATGTGTAATATTTTTAGACAAAAATAACATGGTAAGAATAATGTCCAGAGAATATATACTTTCATTTAAATCTATAATTTTATCCATAAAATTACATTATAAGTTCTTACTTTTATTATGCATATCTACCCTAATTATTCATTCTTTTAAAGGATGTTGATTTTTCTTTATTTCTTCTTTCTACACTAGATATATTTTAGATGTTATCACTATCCTTTATAACCCAAACTTGTATATATTTTCAAATTGGACCTACACTGTTAGGGAAATAATATTCAACATTTTTGGAAATTTCATGTACAAGTTTAAGCAAAATTGATGTGATATTAATATCAACTATTATAGATGATTAATCCTTTTGATTCAATTGATTTTTGAGTCTTTATTTCATTATTTTTAACTCTTCATCATATATAAATATTTTTTATTATAGCTTGCTCATATATTATTTTTTCATCATATGTTTTCTATCAAGATACTTCTTGATCTTATCAGGATCAGAAATTGTTTACTTGAATTTGTTAATTTATTCAATATGTGTAGTATCTATTTCTAGAGATTACACATTTGATTCAAATTTCACATAATCATATTTTATTAAGGTTTAAACTTCCTTCTTAAAAATGGTATACTATTCAAGATAAGCCACTAACTCATATTTGATCACGTGTTCCATATACATAATTTTACCACTTTTTAATTTATATATTGAGTTTGTTTCTTCAATTTCCACATGTTCTATAAATTTCCGAGTTTATCTAGAGTTTCATATTCTGATTTTATGCAAGAGGAAGTGTCTTACTCTACCTATTTACTCATCAAATTTCATCTATTTTATCTTGAACGTTTCTTCTTATTTTATCTAGACTTTTCCATTATTTTAAATATCTTTCCTTATTTAATTATAATCATCAATAAACATATAGTTTTCATTTTCATTAAAGTCCACTAAAATGTTTCAATTTCCTCCACATGTGAAAATTTTCAAGGAAAGTTTCTCTATGTATTCATACTTTTTTTATTTTTTGAAATTTCAAGAGATAATGGACATGATTATCTTACTATCATTATCTAAATCATCATCATCATGAAACTTAACATAAGTTTAATTATCTTATTATTTTTTGGTTTATATTTCCCATGGATTAAGAACACATCTCATATTTCTCTTTCTTCTTAAAAGAAGGTGGATTACTCATTTTATAGGATATGTGTATATTGTGTAATTTATCTAATGAGAGACCTTCCCTTTCTTCAATAGCTGAAATATTTTGATCAAATAGATTATGAAAATTACTCATTTGTTTCTTTATAAGAATTGAATAATCTAATTTTGACCAAAAACAATAATGGTTCCCACTAACAGATCCACTCTAATGAAGTCGATAGAAATGGATTTATCCCCAATCATCTTTAAATATTCAAATATGATTATTTAAATTTTTAGCTTATTTCCTTCACTTTAAAATTTCCTTTACAACTACTTTCATGTTTATCAAAATTTTCATTAATAGTTTGTTATACCTTCAGTTAGCCCAGAATCATATCATAGAGAGACATAAAAATAGAATTACAAGACTTTACATCAACCTCTAGGTTCCATTTATAAAAAAATATCATTTTCTATCACATTTTAATGGATGTAAATGACAATGTGGTTGCCTAAAAAACATTAAGACCCAATAAAAATAGTTTTGAAAACATTTTAGTTTTCCAAAAATTGAAATTATTTCCATAAAATTTTTGAACATATATATTATTAATAGATATTATCGATATTTTCTCACACAAAGATAATATAAAAAACTAACCATTAACTATGATACTAAATGGAATTTCTATAGAAACAAATTCCTACACCTATACGGGAATGAATTAATACATGACATATTTTATAATTTTATTTTTTCTTTAGAAACTTTTCCATGTTACTAGTTAAGAACTAATTATATCACTTTATTAGTAACAATAAAAATTGTAAGGTTAATGTAGTAAATAATGAAAAGAAAGGAATGCGTAAGTTCTTAAAATGTTTATCTTTAGTGCGAGATACCACTCATTGTTGTATTCAATTTTTTCCCAATATATTGATTTTAAACCAATATCTTTTTATCAATATAAGTGGTTGGTTTTGTAATTATACTAAGACTCACACTTCACATTATTACACTTCCTCTTTCAGGTTATAATATCTCCTGACAGTTATAAATAAAAATGAATAACATCATATGAGTGATTACATATTTCGAATATAGGTTAATTCAATAACATTTGTGAAGTCCTCCTCTATGAGCTAGGAATATTGTCTATAGAGAAACATAGTTCACCCACTTAAACAAAATCATCTTTAGAATTTACCTATTTTATATACTCTGAAAAACATGTTCTTCTTACTCATTCTACAAAGAATACTTTGATAGTTAACTTATTCTTATTCACTTAGGAACAATCAAGTATTCTTATGTATGCAGAGTTCAAGTATTTTTTACCTCATCTTTAGAAACATAGTTTTTACCCTTATTTTCTTCCCTTATTTTCATTCCCTCAGTTTCATGTAAATACACACATATATACTACAGTGATATAATATTTTATTCTTCCTTCTCTTTAAAATTTTCAATAGCCAAGATATTTAAAATTCTATCTAACTGAGAGTATTAAATTTTTCCTTACAATTTTTTCATAAAAATGGATTATAGAGAATTATTTTTAATCCTCCACCCTAAATAAAAATTATAAAAAATCAATATATGTTTCCCCAGGATTTTACATAGATTTATCACCAACTCTCTCTTGTTGGATTCTTCCCATATCCAGTGTTCTGAAACTACTCTCTGGATCAACTTCATGTTTAAACCAATAAAATATTACTTCTTAATAGAAATCATTAATAATGAAACTCATTCAATATTCATAATAACTCAATAGAAATAATCTTCCATTTTTTCTTTCATATTTTCTCAGAAACATTGTATCAGGGGTTAAATCCTTTTAAAAACTAAGATTTAGAATATATTAGAATTTTGTAAACTCATCTTGATTCAAAGAATGTTTTTTGTGTTATGTAAGAAACATGGGACCAGTAAAGCATTATCACACATAAAAAACATTATTTTGGAAATATACCTAGATTTATAGGATTCATTCTCCTTTAATTATTCTCATGGTTGATCATGTTATCTACTAAATGAGAATCACAAATTCTTCAAACATGTTGAATCATAATTTAATTGTTATATTTTGGAAATAAATATAGAATTTGGAATCAACTAATTATATTTAATTAGATTTTATAATTTTAGAAAATTTACTTTTTATCAATAATATTTCATGAATTTTTTCAAATCACAAATATAATGAAAGTATTTAAAATAACATACACAGAAGATTTTCTTAGACAAAAATTGATATTTAATATGAAAATAAAATATTTTATATGCTCCATGAAAAATCATATTCCATATCTTGAGGTTATACACACTAATCTGTTATCATAAATGTCTTTAGAAATGTCACATTCCTCTAGAAATTAATATTTAGATATAGAAATAGTATAACATTCATTGGATCTCTTACGATATCAGCCTTTTCTAAAACGTGTCAAAAAATTCACATATGGAAGCTTGTAAAACAATATGTGAGCCCATAGAGACTTACACCCAACATAAAAAATTTTAACCAGTATCAAAAAATTCTTATCAACTACCTAAAAATTCTTATGAGATAAGGATTTTTCATTTTTATTATTTATTCAAAAAGTTTCAAATTTTCTAGAATAAGATAAGAATTACATCAAATAACTCTAGCATCATCTCAAACACTCAGAATATGCATAAAACACATCAAGGACATATTTTAAAAAAATAGAAAAATTCTAAATATTTTAAAACTACCTTAAAGACATAGGGTTGTTCATAAAGATACTTTGGAGAATAATAAAAACTAAATGTTAGAAGCTAAAACCACCTAGAACCAATGGAGACTAGGAGGAAAAAATGAATTAAATATGTGGTGGACTAAAATAGGGAACTAGAGAGTCATCACTACTAAAAAATGTTGAAGCAAAAAAAATACTAGATCCTTTAGGGGGATTGTTTTAGAGAGAGTATAAGAATAGAAGTGTTTAATATACCAATATTGAATATGATATTTTTATATTTCAACGGGATATAGTTTTTCTTATTTTTAAGGACTATAAAAAACCTTGTTTTGGTTTTGTTAAATATAAAATAATGGAATTTTGGTAGTCAATATTTTATTGGTGACAAGAAACAAAAACTCCATGTCAAAATAAGTTCATATAAGATGACGTGGGGTGGGAGGTTATGGTGTCAATTCATATTCCATGATAGAAAAATTAACTAAGTGTCGTTTAGAAATAACATGATCCATGGTGGGTATAGGTTATCCGAGGAAGGTTCTAAATCTGGTGTTTACACTTAGTGTTTTTCATTATTTCATCTTTCTCATCCCTTGACGTAGTTATTAATCTTCCATACAGACACACACTCATTCCCACATTAATACCCATTTCCACCCACCCACACATGAGCATATGAAAATGTACACCCATGAGTGCCTACCCATCCACACCCCTCCCACCCCATATAAAGTTTCATCATTTTAAATTTATTTCTTATACGGTTTTTTATATTTAATTGTAAAATTCCATTTATTATATTATGTTAAAATATTTCTATATTTTACAGACAAATTTATTAATAATTGAGCTTAATTTCCATATCTTCATTATTTTGAACATCAATTTTTTTTTCAATATTTAAAAAATAATTTTGATACCAAAATAATTTTGATCAATCCAGATTCAATTTGTTTTAACATTTTATTATTGGTTGATTTATTGTCAATCTATTTTTATCTTCTGCCATTTGGAATTTCTTATTTATTCCTTAATTAATAATATCATTTACTAAAATTTTTTATTTAATTTATTTTATTGGATATTCAAGGCTGGAAAAATGGAACAATTGGAATAAATGTGAGTCTGAGTTGTGTAAGATTACCAAAGTTTTTTAACTGATCATGTAAGAATAACACCCAGCTATATTAGAGTAACTGGAATTTCATGTAATATTGATATAGACTATATCCTATCAATAAAATAATAAGGTAATACTTCACAAATTATATATAAGATTAACATGAATATATAGAGTATTAAATAAAAAATTTTCATAGTGACATGTAATTAAATAAAAAATCCTGATGTCTATATAAGAAAAAAATCAAAATTGCTTGGCAACATAGTGAGAACCAAAACTCAAGAAGACGTCATTGTACCAATGTAGTCTCATTTTTTCACTTAACACAGTGTCCAAAATTGATGTTATTTATCTACACAGTAATGATAGCGTTTCCAAGGAAACACATGTTGTAAAGCTGATACAAACAACCATCTCAAGGAAAAATATTGAGTCTTGTGATGATTTATTTTGGAGGAAGTTTTCCTTTCATAGAAACATTTAATTTTAAAATAAAATGAATCTTAAGAAACTAATATGGATAGAATTTTCAATCCAATACATACTATGACAGAAACCATTTTGAAAATCTTGGACAACACTATCTATGATTTCAATACTGACAGAAACTATAGTTAAAAGTATAGAGCTTCTGATCATATGATGTCATTAGTGAGGGAATTTAATTTGTATCACTAAGAAATTCTAATTACCTTTTTTATCACCCACTAGAACCATATAATTGAATAATAATCATTATATACATAAGAAATACTAGTAATGGTGTTGATGATGAAGCAAAATCATGGAGATCATTAAAAATCCATGTGGAATAAATGCATGATCCATGGGGATGAAAAGAATATACATACTATTTTGTATGCCAAAATAAGGTGAGGATTAAAAACATTATCCATTAAAAAAAGACTCGTGAATGATTAAGAATATTAAGATAATGGAGATGGGACATGTAATTTATTATTCACCAATAAGTAGAATTCAATATTTCGCATGGGATTATCCATTGGATATCGATTTAAACATGTAAGTGATACAACAATCCCATGAATAATGGTTGAGGGGTTTCTATAGATAGAAGAATAAGAAGTAGAATATTAAATTGACCCTTAGTCAATTGAACATATATGGACTCCAGGAAGGTGGATCTAATCAAGATGAGATTTCGAGGAGTGAGCAAACACTGGAGGATAACCTCTATAGTTGGGAGAGAAGACTTGGTGACTCAAGAGACCTGGTGATTCTTCTTCTCCCATGTTTTTATTTCTATATATTATTTTTTATTCACTCTCACTACTATATATATGGGAATTGTTAGCACTAAAACAAAACTTAATTAGTGATAAAAAGCATTGATATTTTAAATTACCATAAAATTTGATTACTTGTATCGGTGGTAAAAATATATATTTAAAAATATATATATGTATTAGTGCAATTAAATGGGGTCTAATATTTTTATTTTTTATCACATATAAAGGGGGACCTTTATTAGTGATTTTTTGGGCTTTTAATGGGAACATTTTTCTATGTTCTTTCTAGCACTGATAAAAGTTGATCTATAGTTTTATGAAGCTAAAATTACGGCACACTGCATTAAAAATATAGAATTTCATTTTAATTAAATTTACACCACAATAAAATAAAATAAAACAATACAGTTATTAAAAAAATATCAATCACTGGTATATATAAGTACATCTGTATATAAAATTTACCGCAAACATCCAAAAATTCAATATTATTAACATTCACTTGTCTTTAGACTATGAACCCATCACAAAATATCATAGCCATTGTACCAATTACCAAAAAAACCAACACATCTCAAAAAAAAGAGTGTACCTATATAAGGAAACAATTATTTTGTCTTTAATAATATAAAAAAATATATTAAACATAAATATGATACAATTTATTAATAAAATTTTACTTTTAATATAAAAATATGCACTTCAACTCGTACTAAAAACACCATGTGTTAGATTTACGTGTGGTTGATTCCAAATAATCAAAAATTATTTATTGATAATTTTTCTAGATTATCAAGAAAATGCCTTCTCATTTTCTATATTTTGATTATGTGAAACATGTTTTTATCTAAATTGTAAATTTTTAATAAAAACATGCATTTTGAGTCATCCCAACCACACCATGAGTTTCATTATCATGCAGATGGTTCTAATAAATCAAAAGTATTTATGGATCATTGCCTAAAATATTAATACAAGAAAATTTTGTTTATTTTTTTCAATGATTGATAGTAAATTTTAACAAAAATGTCAATTTAAATAGAAAACAAACACTTTGAGTTATACCAATCACATCATGTATCAGATTAATGTTTGATTGGTTATTATAAGTCAGAAATGATATTTGGATCCTTTTCCTAAATTATAATGACTATATGAGTGTAATTTCTCAGTTTCTAGAGAGTGACAATCATTTTTTAACTACATTGCCACTTTTAAACTGAAAACATATGTTTCAAGTCATATCGGTAACACCGTTTATGATATTGAGGTTTTTTTAATTCCTATATGTCAAAATTGACTTACGGGTCATTATTTTAATGTATCATAAAAATATAAACGGTTTTTCTTAGTTTTGGGTATGTCATGGGTCTTTTGAAATAAAATCTCAATTTTAAATAAAAACAAACACTTTATGTCATACTGGTGACATCGCGTGTTTTATTTTTTTAAGGATGATTTATATACATAAAAGTGACATATAGATCATTTTACAAAAGTTTTGAGACAATAAAATGTTGTTTTCCTTGTTTTTAGTGTGTAGAAAATGTTTTTAATTAAAAAGTAATTTCTGAATTGATTGAACACACTTTGATTCTTACTGGTCACACCGTGTGTTGGACTAAGAGGTGGTTGATTTATATACATAAAAATTCACATATGTTTTATTTTACTAAATTCTCATGATAATATAAGTGTTTTTTCTTTGTTTTTAATGAGTGAAAAAGGTTATTAACTGAAATTTCATTTTAAACTAAAAATATATATTTTGAATCATAATGGTCACACAATGTATTGGATTGATGTGTGAATTATTTATAAACATCAACAATGACTTATGGATCATTTTTATATTGTTTAAAGACCATTCAAGGTTTTTTTCATAGTTTTCAATGAGTGGCAGGTGTTTTTAACTAAAAAGTCACATTTTAATTGTAAACGTGAATTTAAAGTCATAATAGTCACAACATGTATCAAATTGAGGGGTGTTAAATTTATATATATCACAAATGAATTAGGGATCTTTTTTTCTAAAGTATAAAAATAATATAAATTTTTTTGATCAGTATTGAGTACACCATGTACCTCTTGAAATAAAATGTAAATTTTATGTAAAAACATGCACTATGAGTCAGGTCAACCATAAAATGAGTAATATTGATGTGTGTTTGATTTATACACATTTACATTTATTTATGATTCATTTTCTCAAAAAATCAGTAAAATTAAGGTGTTTTTTCTATGTTTTCATTGAGTGGGACATGTTTTTAATTAAAATATCATTTTTTAAAAGAACACATGAACATTGAGACTTACCAGGCACATCGTATATCATATTTATGATTAGATGATTTCTACACATGAAAATGTCTTATGTATTATTTTAAAAAAAAAATATCAAGATAATATAAGTGAGTATTCATGGTTTTTAGTGAGTGATACATGTTATTAACTAAAATGTCCTTTTAAACTGAAACCACACACTTTGAGTAATAACATTCACACTGTGTATTATATTGATGGGTGGACATTTCATACCCATAAACTATGACTTATGGATAATTTTACAAATGTATCAAGACCATACATGTTTTTCCCTTTTTTGGGGGAGTGATACATGTTTTTATCTAAAGTGTCAATTTTTAACTAAAAGCATGAATTCCAAGTCATATAGGTTACATGTTTATCATATTGAGGTGTGGTAGAATACTACATGTCTCAAATTACTAATAGATCATATTACTAATGTATAAAAACAATATGAATGGGTTTAATGGATTTTTAGTACGACAAGTTTCTTTTGAAATTAAATGTCACTTTTTAATAAAAAAACACATTTTCAGTGATACCATCCACCCTATGTGTCATATTGATGTATGGATGATTTCTAAACATAAAAATGAAATATAAATTCTCTTCTTAATGTATTAAGACAATATATTTATGTTTGATCAATTTTCAGTGAGCAATAGAAGTTCTTAATTAAAATTTCATTTTTAAAATAAAAACACACACTTTGAGTTATTTCGATAAAATCGTGTGTCCGATGGATTTTTGACAATATCTTACACATAAAAATGACTCATGAATCATTTTACTAAATCATCATTAAAATAAATGTGTGTTTTCTTTGTTTTTAGTGAGTGTAAAATGTTCTTAATTAAAATTTCCTTTCAAAATGAAAACACACATTTGGGTCACATCAGTCACACCGTGTATCATATTCATGTGTGACTAATTACTACACATATAGAATGGATAATTGATGGTTTTTATAAGGTATAAAGATTATATGAGTTTTTTTCCATTCTTTTTAGTGAGTGACACATAATTTTACAAAAATGTCAATTTTAAATTCAAAAAACTTATTTCGAGTCATAATGACCTCATTGTGTATTGGATTGAGGTGTGGATGATTAATTAATTTACTAATTGACATATGAATCATTTTACCAATATATCAAAAAAAAATATTTTTTCTCAATTTTGAGAATGTCACATATCTTTTGAACTACAATTTCAATTTTAAATAAAAACACAAACATATAGTCATACCAACAAAAACGTGTGTCAGATTGAGGTACAGTTCATTCTTATATATCAGGAATGAATGATTGACCATTTTTAAAAACTATATTGATGATAGGAGTGTTTTCCACATTTTCAAATTAATGAAATGTGTTATCTACTAAAATGATAATTTTAAATTGAAATCACACACTATGATTCATATTACTCACATCATTTATAGGATTGATATATGGTTGATTCCTAACTATTAAAAATTAATTATCAATCATTTTTTAATGTATCAAGTAAATATGAGTTTTTTTCTTGTATTTTAGAAAGTGAAACATTCTATTAACAAATATTACATATTAATCATAAAAAAAATACTTTAAGTCATACTAATCACACTACGCATCTGATTGACATGTGATTGATTAATACACATCACTAATGACTTATAGATCATTTTTTTAAATTATCAAGACTATGAGAGTGTGTTTTATAATTTTTCATGGAGAAACATTCATTTTTAACAAAAAAAATAATAAAAAAACACACATTTCAAGTCATACCGTCCACACTGTGTATCATATTTTGGTGTGGATTATTCCAAAAAATCAAAAATGAATTATGTTTTTTTTTGAAAATTTATTTAATCTATCTGAATTTGTTTTATCTATTTTATGTATGTGTCGTTTATTTGGAACTCAAATTTCATTTTTAAATAAAAACCCCACATTTTGAGTTATACCAGCTGCATTGTGTGTCGTATTGACATCTGGTTGATTGATACAAGTAAAAAATTTACTTATGGATAATTTTCCTAAAGTATTGAGAAAATATGAGTGTGTTTTATTTGTTTTCAGTGAGTGGAATATTTTTTAAACTAAAAAGAAATTATTAAATTAGAAATCTGTACATTGAGTCATACTGGTCACACCATGTGTTGGATTAATAAGTGGATGATTCCTACACATCAAAAAAGACATATATATCATTTTCCTAATTTATCAAGACATTATTTTTTGGTTTCCAGAGTTTTTAGTGAGTGACACATGTTCCTAACTAAAATTACATTCTAAGAAAAAAACAAGTACTTTTAGTCGTACCAGTCACATTGTGTATCATATTGACATGTGACTGATTCATATACATTATAAATGACTTATGGGTGATTATACTAAATTATTAAGACCATTTGAGTGTGTTTTTATTACTTTTAGTGGGAGAATCATGTTTTCAACTAAAATATGAATTTTAATCTAAAACATATATTTTAAGTCATATCAGTCACACCATGTTTGAAAATTAAATAAATAAGTATTAGATCAAAATGATTATAAAATTAACAAAAAAATAATTAGATAAAATTTTAAGAAAAATAATTAAATAAGTAATGGGAGGTCACCTATTTATGAATTATGTATACATTATAACACCATTTATTTTTACTATGAATTTCTAAACAGATATATTTCCTCTTTTGAATATATGAACTATAGATAGTTTTGATAGTATTGTAAAAATATAAATAAATAAATTTTTTACCTATATTTTATGTGAAATTAATATTATCATTAGAAATAATTATTTTGTGGATTATAGATTGTTGATGGGATATGGTATCTTTTATAAACATGAAGACATAAAAACCATAATAATTTACATTAATTTCTTTCAGACACTTCATAACTACTCAAAAAAATAATTAATTTTCTTTTTTATAATTTTTTATAGTGAAATCATATTATATATACCCTAAACATTATCCACACTACTACAAAACTGGGTTTATCTAGCATTATGGCATTAACAGCACTAGCTAAAAATGAAGTTAATAACCCCCATTATTAGCGCTAAAAAAATCATAGTTAAAGGAGGTTATTAAGAATGTCAAAAAAAGAGCTGTTAAAGGGGGCCTTTAAAATGTATATTCAAAAATATATATTTGAAACAAATTCTAAAATTTATATTCTTATATAATTAAATTATTAAATTTTCTAAAATTTATTTAAAATAATATACAACCATTTTTTACATTATAAAAATATGATTATAATGTTTATATACATATATAGGTTTTATTAATAAGAAAATATAGATTTATATTATATTCTTGTTTATGTTAATTAATATAATATAAAATATATTTAAATAAATATAAGTATATATATCACTCACGCATATATAATGTATTTATTGATTTAAAAATAATTATATATATATATATGATTAAAAATATATAATTATATATATGTGAATATATATAAATAAAAAAGAAATATCATTAAACAGACAACAAAACAACATGGTGTAGTGATACAGGCTTACCATATTCAAAGGATAGGTATAGGGTTCAAATCTAGGTGGGCGTACATGAGGCTAGAAATTCACAAAGCACTGATAAAAGGGTTTGTAGGGTTGAAAGTGCTGATAAAGTTTCCATAGCACTGTTAAAGTGGTTGTGGAAGCGCTGATAGAGGGGTTGGGCTCATAGACATTTAAAAAACATAATTTTACCGCCTTTAATAGCACTTACTTTAGAAGTACTAACAAAGTGCTGCTAAATGCCCCCTTTAACAGTTCTTTTTTATCCCTGGTAAAAGATTTGGGCTTTTAACCATGCTCCAATTGTATGTTTTTATATTAATGATAAAGACATATTCTATCGTTTTTGAAGGCCTCTTTTTTCTAGATCCTGTTACAGAATTCGATATGATTGTTATACTCATGGACCATCCTCATAAAAATATTTGGACAATATTTAAACACCTCCCCATTATGACAAAAATTAAATTAATAAATAATATAAAATTTAAATATACTAAATATAGTAGCCCAGATTTAGTGGTTACCTTATTAAATTATCATTGGATACAAGTAATCACATCCCAATGTAGTAAATAGTTTAGTCCTCCAATGGCTCGAAGGCCTTCATTTTTTATTTATTTTTGATAATCAACCTTTCAAGGGATGAGGTGGAACCCTTACAATGTCCATATTCATTAGTATTACAAGCCTGTATGCTTTAGAGGAATTCATTTCCCATAGGCTTAAAACATTAAATACAAAAGATACTAACTTCTTGGAACTGCTCCTCCCCAGCATCTTCATTGTGAAATCAGCTCGCCACCTTCGCATGGCTGTCCGGCTAGGCATTCTCGTGCATGCACAGGCTTGTCCCGATGGAACGTTCCATACCCTCTCATTCTTGCAATCCATTTAGCTTCTGTTGTGGTGAAAGGTCCTTGCACATCCTCCGTGTAGAGCTTGATCCTTGTAGTTTGTTTTGTTTGAATCTGAACTTAAAGGTGGCCTGAAGGCCTTGAGGTGGCCCGAAGGCCTTACTGACCCGAAGGCCTCGGTGGCCCAAAGGCCTTAAAGGACTCGAGGACCAAATCGGTGGCCCGAAGGCCCAAACAGGGGCATATTCCCGACTACTACAGTGCCAAATAGTACCTACTACAGTTCCCTCTATAGTACCTACTATAGAGCTGCACAGTTCCCACTAGAGTACCTCCTACAGTGCTGCTACAGTGCTGCTACATTACTACTACAGTACCACCAGAAATTATACTTCCTCCTGGATTTGATCCTGGGTCTATTGGATGCACTTATGGAGTCCTTAACAACCGGGCTAAGGCTCATCTATAGGACTAAATAGTTTCGTACTCTTGGAAAACTAGATATATACTTCAGTCTGAAATTATATTTATAAACCTAAAAACAACATAGTATTTTATTTGATAAAACCACTGTATCCTTTCTAATATTTTTACATGAAAACCTTAAAATATTTGTTTGCATCCTTAGGAATGGAAACATATGAAACATGTGAGCTTAGATATTGCGTAAGGGTATTCATGTGATAGAATAAAATGCTAATAAATAATGAATGATCAATATGGAAAACCAAATATTTTAAAATTCATTCCATTTAAACAACAAAGTAATAATAAATAATAATATGTAAGGAACAAATTTTTATCAAATAATTAAACATAAATAATCACATGAGCTTGAAAATTTTCCACAGATATCATAAATAGTCAAATAATCACATGGGAATAAATAACTAATCACATAATGAAATAATTCATATTTCTACAAATGATAATCATACCTTCAGTGCCTCATTCCTATATATCTTATATAAATTAGTAAGGCCTTACCCAAATACATAAACAAGTTTGTCTCATGAGACTGAAAGATGCATCTAGTGTACCTCATCCATCACTTAATAAATTAAATTAATTCCTCATATGAATGGGGTTAAACATAATTAACAAAAACCATAATATTAACAAACTATCATATGAAATTTTAATTCTTTCTCGAATCAATAAACTTAATCATAAACCATCTAGACTAATATTATAAATGATGTCAAAATAGTACAATAGTAGCCAAATTTATCATCAATCATATAGAGAAATAATAGGGATGGTATCGTTACAAAATATACATAGGGTATCATAAGTAAAATTAGGGATTTTTTATTGATTAATTGAAATAATATATATATTTCATTAAAAACATTCACGAGGAAAATAAACTTTTTACTTTGAAAATAACATTTCAAAACTAAATAATTATAGAATATTAGGAAAAAAATTCATTGAAATAGAAACATGTAATGAAATCTATAAATAAGTGAGAAGTCGCGATGATGAGAAATTGTGTTCTTGTCGTATAAGATACAAAAAAATAGTTACATGCTTTTGTAAGAAAAATCCAAAAGCACCACGTATTGAAAATGATTTGAAGATTTTTTTAACCATTTTTTAAAATCAAAACTTAGTTAAAATTTTCATTGAAAAATAATTGTGGTATATTAAAAATATTCTTTAAAACATTTTAAATAAAATATGGATATATAAGAAAAAATCCCAATGGAAAAGAAGACAAAGTCTACTTTATTTTAAAACATTATTTTATATCCTCAGTAGATTAATAGAGGAAAATTTAACAAAAAAAATAAATTTATATAAATAACAAGAGGACAAGAAAATAGTTTGGTTTTAAGAAATAAATGTAAAATAACTCACCCAATGGAGTCCAAAACATAAAAAATCACAACTTTTGAGGAAATTTTGAAATAAAACATTTCCACTTTGATAACATTTGAAACATAATCCCTGTGAAATAATAACATAAAATGAAAAATTAAACACCTTGAATGTAAAATATTAATATTATAAAATATCAAATGGATGTATGTAAACCTCAAAAAATAAATAAGTAGTGAGTTTGACATATGTCTCATAGAAGTAAAAGTGAGAAGAGAAATGCATACCTTGGGACTGAATTCCTTATTATGTGTTTTTAACTTTAATGAGATAACTAAATATTTATTATACATATATTACATAACAATAATAATATATATAAAATATTGTATAATATACACATAAACTTTTATTTCCTAGTTATTAAGAAATCTTCATTAAAATCTTTTTCATTGGTGTTATCTGCTTCATTTTTTGGGTATGTTTTGGTTTCGTACTCTTGGTCCCAATACATTGATCATGGTTCCATTTTCTCTAAAATTTCTATCATGATATAAATATCATAAATATCCATTATATATTTTTATAATCATTTATAACATATATATATAGAAAAATTAATTATATCTTTTATAGAGTCGGTAGGTCGTTCGTAATTAATAACATTGTTTTCATTTTTTGAATAATGGAATGAAACAATGGTAATTAAAAAATAAAATTTAAAAAAATATTATTATAAAATATATATAATATATTTTCATTAGATTTAACTTTATTATCATCCATGTAAAATGGAAACTGAAAACTAATCACATCGCTTCATAGAGGTGGTAGTCCACAGGAACACATGAGTGATGTTATCGTTTTCCAACAGTTTGGAAGGTGAGAAGATATATAAGATATTAATATAAAAACATTAATCCCATCATTGAAACTATCCATGAAATATTTTTCTGTAAAATTAATTGTATCGCTACGTGGAGACGGTAAGTTGTATGTATGGATGTGTGATATTCTCACCCACCATTTTATGGAAACAATAGTGTATAATAGTGATTTTATAATAATAATAACAAAATTACATTATATTTAGGATACTAAAGTTTTAATTCTATGATAAATACAACATATTTATAGGAGTTAAAAGAAGAAGTGAAATAAATAAAGTGATCTGTTACCGTGACAACCTCTTTTTTAAAAGATTTCCTTTAGATATCCACTTAAGGATATTAGGGTTGGTCTCTTGGGGAAACCATACACCCTATAATGTGTTTAAGAAATTTTATAAGGTGTTTTGGAAGTTTATGTATGATATATAAGGCTCAAAAGGTGTGAAAAGTGAGTGGAGGAGGAGACCTTTTATAATTTAGGTTAGGGACACATTGGGAATTTATTAAAATACTAAATTATACAAAAGTCATTCTATAGATAAAATGACTCCAAAAAGAAATGTATTCAAATATAAAATATTATGGTAATTAAATGTCACGAAAAAATAAAAAATGTATAGATTTATGTGGTACTTTGAACTATATATGTTTGTTTAACCTTTTAGTTAACCTATTTTTACATTAATCGTGGTAATGCCTTTTTCAATATTAAAGGGATATAATTTTACATATAAGAATAATGTATGTTAATTAATGTAAAAGGGTTGAAATATTACACCATATAGTATCCCACCTCACATATTTCAAAATTATAGTTATTATATATATTTTAATAAAGTATTGTTTTTATAAAATATCATTAATGTCAATTATGACACTATTCAATTAATCAGACTTTAAAGACAATTAAAAAATGTTTAATTAGAATATAATCAATTTAAAGAAAATTCATATACAAATTTCATCTATAAAATCCTTTTTTCATGATAAATTACTCAAATTATATTAATTTTATCATTTTAAACATCATTTATTTTATTTTTCCATTAATGGATTAAATAGAGTTGCAAAGTTGTGTAAGAATTTGGGGTAATTATTTAATAACAAAAAATTAAAAATAAATTAAAATAATTAAAGTAAGTTCATTATGAAAAACTTATAAATATATATTCATTCATAACATTATTTTTTCCTCAATATTAACACATATGAGATATTTAAAGCTTTGAGAGTGACATTTTGAAACTTTATTTGAAATAGATATTATATTGGCATTTTTCCTGGTCAAGTGAGTGTTAAAAAAATAAATATGGATACAAAGGTGATAAATTTAAAAATAAATTCATCCAATAATAATTAATATGAAATATAATGACTCAATCACTTTGGTTTAATGTAGCTTAACCTGATTTTCACTTTATCAATGTGATAAATTGTATCATGGTTACTATTCATATTGTCCCATCTTAAAAGGTGGATATTTACCAAATTTTTACCTTCTAATTAAAAATACTGATTAAATTTTTCAAGATTAAATTTCAATAAACGGTATAAATTAATTTAAAATAAAAAGACAAAATGAAATGAAGAATAATTTTTCAAAAGAAAAAAAATATCGTTTATGTATAAAAAGAATTTTATAACAAAATATATAATAAAATTGATTCCAATGAACCTAATTGTATTATTAATAAAATAATATAACTAATTTTTGTTTAAAATAATTTTAAAATTAAATTTATCTTTTTAATTTCATGAAACAAAAAAAATACTTTTCAATAAAAATAGTTATTTTTCACTATTCACCAAAAACTCATTCTTTTCAAAACAATCCAAAAAAATAAAACTAAGTTACTTTTTACATAATGATTTCAAAAATGATATTATTTTTATAAAATAATATATATATATATATATTCAATAAATTATTTATAATATTTTCCCTCAAAAAATTAATAAATATGTTTTTTTAAAATAAAATGTATTTAGGAAGCACAAAATAACCTTACTGAAAATTGATTTCTAATTTTATCATAATTAATAAATGAATTTATATTGAATTATAACATTATATATATTTTGTATCTTTTTTATTTTATTCATAGCCTCCTATTCAATTGTTCTCTGATAATTGATACAAAAAATAATTTTTTAATATTATATTGTAGTTTATTTAGACATTATTTTGAATTTTGTATACAATATCAAATGTATTGTTCTTTTAAAATAATGGGGTGTTACATTAAAACCCATTCATCAAATTAAATTCTTGAAATTAAAACATATTCTTAGTTTGACATTTAAAGATTCCTTTGAGGAAGACTCGCATTGTAAAAAGAGTAAACAAAACATTCTCCTCCAAATAGGGAAAGGGAAATACAAAGGTCATATGGAATAAAATAAAACTAGGTTTATAGAGAGAAGAAAATCAGTGTCAAGTAAAAATATGGCCATTTAAGAGAAAAATAATTTCTAAGGACTAATATAGTGTAATAGAGAACATATTTAGGAGAAAGTTAACAACCAAAAAACAATAAATATGTGATGGGTGAAAAGACCATAAATTCATAAAAAATGATTTTAATGGGAAAACATTTTTATTTCAAGATAATTTTCATAATGTTGATAAATTTCATTTCCATTAATAAAAATATCCTACGTATATTTACTTTCTCGAAATCGTTCTATTTAATAATCACAATTTCCTCATTTGGTTGTTCATCAATCATTTTTCACTTCTTCTCTTACACTATGAAATTATTGTCCAATATGATTTTTTATAACTTAATCACAAATATTAAATTATAATGGTTCACATAATCCACAATATAGTAATAGAATATTTCTCTTATCTTCAAATTATAAGTCAAAATGTTACTATATGGTAAGATAATATCTAAAATATATAAATATTTATATGATGAAATGATACATTTATCTCAAAATTTCAACAATAACACCAAAGGATCAACTTATTTTATTCAAAAAATAATAATCTTACATCTGAATTAACCTTGATAACCTAAAAATTAAATAATTTATTAAACTCAATTTTGATGTCAAAGCTTTTACTTTACATCCACAAAATTTTAATTTCATTCTTCCAAAATATTATTTCATGTTAACTGATATTTTAAGCCTATTGGTTACATATAATTTAACCCCATTATGTATCCCCAAAATATCAATAATCACCATGATAAATAATTGTGCATCCTTATAATGAAGTTAACTTCACCAAAATATCATGAATCAAATTTAAATATTAGCTTAAAATTTAATTCTTAGCTTGACTATAATTATTTTGGAAATATCACATTGTAAATGAATCACTTTTTAACAAATATATATTATCAATATTCCACCATCCAATATTCCATAATTAATATAACATCAAATTATTTACTAACAAAAAGGGTTATTTAAACACTAATACATTATTCTTCCTAAAACCCAGTAAAAGATTCAAATCACCTGAAAATCTCATCACTTAAACCCTCAAAAGTTTTATATATGACTTTAAAATAGTGGAAACCTTAAACATATAAAATCATGATGGTGTCCATAAATCTTATATTTACCCCATATAAAATCATATAAGATTCAAAAATTAATTCAATCATAATTCGTAAAATAAAATCATAGAATATTTCTATAAATAGAATAAAATTCATCATGGTTGACCAAAATAACATTATCCTCTAATCACTAACCAATTTAAATGTTACCCAATCTATCCCCTTTAATTCATCAATTTAAATAATTATATTTACAGTAAAATAATTTTATTGTTTATCAATACCTTTAAACATATGCTTTCAAATCTATAATGGAAATATACCATGGAACATTCCTTACGTGTATCATGATTCTTATTTCTAAAATACCACTTCTGTAGTATAATTCTCAAATATTAATGCATAAACACTTCAATACATACAATTTAATGACTAAAAAATCATAGGATCTTCTTTTGTATATGTGTTACCCCTATGATTAGGGAATTGAATTTGATAATTCCCATATTCTTCATAGATAAGAAATTAAACTATAAATGGTACCACTCGATGAATATCATATCCCTATATATAAATCTTCATTTTTATTGAAAATTAATTGATTTATGCCCTTATTTTTCACACATAAAACTTTTTCCAATTCAATTGAGATATTATATGGATGTCACTTTCCACATTTATCACATGAATAAAATTTATTTTTCTTTCCTCCATCGTCTCCACCACCCATGATCTCAACGAACTCTAACATTCTCTTCATCGGTGATTCTAATAGTTGGTTTAAGTGAATGTTCTTAATCATATATTGTGATAACTAATTATGAATAATAATAATACCATCCAATACTATCATCGTCTAATTTGGTTTCTCATAAACACCACATTTTCTATCACATTCAGTAATAACTAGATTCATCGTTGTTCAATCCGTTGACTAAAATAAAAGAACATTATATGAGAAATGATAATCATATTTAGAACCAATATAATCTCTAACTTACCAAAATTTTAGGATTTTATCCCATATATAGACTTATCATCAACTTTTTTTAGGATTATGTTCTCTAATATATGTTTTCCTGAATCTAGTTTCCAAGGTTTATTTTAAATTTTTTAGGATATCAAGTGCAAAAACCTCAGCCCTAGTAGAATAGAGTCAATGGTTAATTTATTATATTGGTACTAGATACCAGTAATAACATCCTAATATACTGACTCTTATTGTAGTCTTGTAAAACTAATAACATACTTGAATCTCAAATTGTATTAAAAAACATAAAATACAATATATTATTTTATTTTAGAACAATGTTAATCCCCATAGAATATTTTTATATAATAATAATAATAAATTTCATAGAATACTAGGTAAAGTGAACATAAGAAACTGGTGATCTCAAATTCTTATTAAGGATATATATAAAGTGGAATTTTTTTGAATAAATAAGGAATAATCAGTATTTAAAGGTAAATATATGAAAATACATTCCATGTAATCAATAACTTGAGAATATAGAATAATACGATGTGAATAAATGATGATCACATAATGTCATATATATAATCACGTGATCTTGAAACTTATCATGGATATTATAACAAATAAAATAATCACATGGACATCAAAAACTAATTGCATAATGAGGGAAATCATAATTTCAGACATCAAAAAAATTGTTATGGAATCATTCCAAAACATAATATATAAATGGGTAAGACCTTGGGAAATTTCCCAAGCTAATTTTTCTCATGAGACACGTTGATGCATCATGGGGTGGTGGAGAGACCCACCCATCACATAAAAAGTTAAATAAATTCCTCTTATAAAAGGGGTTAAACATAATAAATGTAATCATTCATATTGAAAAACTATCATATGAAATGATAATACTTTCTTCAATCAACAAAAATAATCTTAAACTATC
Source organism: Viscum album (assembly GCA_963277665.1). Taxonomy (NCBI): domain Eukaryota; kingdom Viridiplantae; phylum Streptophyta; class Magnoliopsida; order Santalales; family Viscaceae; genus Viscum; species Viscum album. The sequence continues at coordinate 1,056,448,615 of OY728120.1, read as the reverse complement.
TAGAGTAATATAGAGAACAGTATCAAAATATTACATTCCCTATAAAACTGATCATAAACCATACAATGAAAAAGATGAGGATTGTATCATTAAAACTTATCTCCAGTAGAAAATATGTAAAATTAGTGTTGTTTATATTGTTGAATTTAAATTCCATACAAATTAATTTAAAAACATAATTGAGGAAAATTCCCTTTTCACTTTGAAAATAATTTAATTAAACAATCCTATAATATTAGGTTAAACATATTATTTTAAGAATAATCATATAAAATGGTAAATAAATCTATATTTAAATGAGAATTATTTACCATGTGATATTACATTCCTGCTATATTAGTTAAAAAACATCCTTTCACACATTTATAAGAAAAGTAAAATATGGCTCATTAGAAAAAAGATGAGAATATTTTTTAAAAAACATTTTTTAAAAGTCAATATTACGTAAAATTTCCTTTATTAAATCATATTATAATATAAAAATTATTCTTTACAATATTATTTTGAAAATATGGATATGGAATAAAAATATTCTCGATCGAGTAGAAAGAAGTCATTTTTCCTTAAAAACATTCTTTTGGTATCTTGAGTACTTAAAGAATGGAAAAAAATGAAAACCTTTTAATTATATAAATGAAAAAACGATATAAAAATATTTTGGGCCTTATATATAATGATAAAATAATTCCCCTAATTGAGACATAAACATAAACAATCCCAAATAATGATGAGATTGCGAAATAAACTATTACCACTCTGGTAACTTTTGAATCATAATACCCACAAAATAATATCTTTTAAAAAATAAAATGAATATAAAATATTCATTAAATAAAATATCAAATTGAAGTATTTACACCACAAAAAAAACAAATAGGTGTTAATTATGGCATATGTCTCAGAGAACTAAAAGTCTTATGGGAAACTCTTAACTTAGGTATGACATCCTTCATAAATGTACAAACCTATTGTATAATATATTTATAATTATTATACATATATTCCGTAATAATAATAATGTATATAATACTATATATAATTTACTTATAAACTTTTATCACCAATTTATATTCAATTCTTTATTAAAATTCCCATTCTGGGTGATGTCTGCTTTGTTTTTCATGTATGATTTTGTTTTCTAGTATTGGTCCATGTAAATTGATCATGGTTACATCATATAAATAATGTTAATAATGAGATAAATATCATATATATCAATAATATACCTAATTATAATAATTTATAAAATATATAGATATATAATTGAATTACACCATTCATGTATATACATATTATCATCCAAGATAATTGGAAATGAAAAACAATTCACATCACTTGGTGTAGGATATTTTCCACACATTCGAATGAGTGATGTAATCATTTTCCAATGGTCTAGAAGTTAAGAAGTTACGTATGATATTACTCATAAATAAGAATTTTTATATCACAAAAATCATATATAAACATTAAAATCAACAAAATAACCATCTATTAAATCTGGGGGTGGACTATGGATTGTATCACTACATGGAGAGAACACGTTGTACGTACGCATGAGAGATAATTTCACTTCCCATTTAAAGGGAAAATATTTGGATAATCATGATTTAACAATAATAATGTTTTAGTGTATTTATGATACATAATTAATTATTTTATGATAAATACAATAAAATTACAAAAGGTGAAAGAATAATTAAAAAAAGTGATCGGTTAAGGTGATTACATCTTCTCTAAAGGAACTCCTTCAGATCACCTCTTAAGGATCCTAGGGTTAGTATTTTGGGATAATATAACCTATATAATATGTATATGTAATTATATAATGGATTTTTACATGTTATGGTCGATATATTTGGCTTAGAAGGTGTGATGAAGTGAGGGTCGGAGGTACCCTTTCAAAACTAAGGTGTGAGGCACTATTGGAATTTCTTACAAGATTAAATCATAATAATGTAATTATGTTTATAAAATTCTTATAAAATGATAGGTATTCAAAGATAAGATATGATATAGTTTAAATCACATCATCCAATATAATATTTACGGGTTGAAGTGGTTGTTTATGACTTATATTTTTGTTTAAGCCCTTAGTTAACCTATTTATCATTAACCACTTTAATGTCTTCTTAACTCTTATAGGGTTATAATTTTACATATATAGTAAAAATTATTTAATAAATTTAATATTTAACAAATTTTAGAGCATATATTATCCCCCTATTCATTTTCAAAATTTCAATTAATTTTAAATAATTGAATAAAATTTTATTTTGATAAAATATCATTATTGTCCATTATGAAAATATTCAATCAATTAGACTTTAAAGAAAACATTAAAAGGGGGTAATTATAATATAATACATTTATAAATCACTATTATATCATATTCATATAAAAAATACAAGTGACACTATTAATCAATCGAATTATAAAAATTTTAATATTTTAATATCATTAATTTTGTTTTTCCAGTTATTTAATAAATATTCTTTCAGTGTTGTATAAGAATTTAGGGAAATTATTTAATATATATATAATATAAATAAGTTAAAATCATTGAAAAAATTCATAATTATCAAAATTTTATTATTATATTCTTTTGTGACTTTCTTTTCTCCCAATATGAACACATAAGATATATTTAAAACTCAGAGAGTCACATTTTGTAACTTTCTTTGATTTAAATATTATATTGGTCATTTTTAGGGAAATATTTTTTGTAAAAATCCAATTTATTTATTAAGGTGATAATGGTATAATTTGACTAATTAAATAATAATTTTCATGTATTATTATGAAATTATAACTTAGTTTTAATCGAGTTTAACCAAATTAATCCTTCATCGAGGTGGAAAGATTTTCCACGATTACAATTCATGATGACCAAATATAAGATGGGTCGGTTTTCCAAATTTATAAAATCATGATATAAAATATTGAATTTACTTTTCAAGATTCAATTTCTATTAGTGTAGTTAATTAATTTAATATCAATTAATCAATATGCAAATAAAAACCATTTTTTCAGAAAAAATCACTTTTCATCTGTAAAAATGTTTTCAAACCAATTTCAATCATGAAATAGATTTAAATGAACATAATTGGATTATTTATAATATAAGAAAAACAATTATAGTTTAAAAAATTTTATAAAAAATGGATCTTAGTAAACTTTCCAAAGAAAAAAACAAATTTTAATTAAAATCTCAATATTTCACTATTTACTAAAAAAATTCCTTTCAGAACAATCGAAGAAAATTAATCCTATGATATATTTATGTTTATAATTTAAAAAATTATATTATTTTTATAAAATAATTTTTATGTATGTTCAAAAAATTAATTGTAATATTTTACCTCAAAATTAAATGAAAAACATTTTTAAGGAAAACCTATTTCTGAGGTATAAAATAACAATACTGAAAATTAAGTACATATTTTATAAGAATTAATAAATGATTTTTTATTTATTTTTTCATTTAAATATAATTAATAATTTAGTTAATTGTATTCATATCATCCAATTCAACTACAAACTCATAATTCATACATTAAATAATAATATTTTAATTTTATATTGGAGTTCGTTTAGACTCAATATTTTGTTTTGTGTATTCCATCGAATATAGTGTTCTTTTAATATCTAGTTGTTACATAAAACATATAACCTCATATTTATTTTTTAAAAATATGAACATATTGTATTGGAAATTGAAAAACATCATCATGTATTGTTTATTTTTTTGGTAATCCATACATTGAATCCAAAAAATAAATCTTTGGAGTGTCCAAATTGATTGCAATGAAAAACCAATACTCCATAAAAAAATAAAAGAGTGATGAATTAAATAAAAATATATTTTATATGATTATATTATATATTTTTACCCCTAAATTGTTGATATTTATAAGATTCTATCATCACTGATTTTCTTTTCAAACATTATGGTTAGTTGGTAAACTATTTTTTAAGTATTCCCATTCATCAAATGACCTTTCTTGTCTAAAACTGGTGTAATTAATAATAAGAAAAAAAATCATATGTTTTTTAATTTAAATAGTACCAATAATTATTATTTCAAAAAATAAATACATTATTTTAGAATAATTAACATCTATGATTGTTTATTAGAAAAACAGATTATGAAATTTTACCATATATATATATATATAATTGAGACTCATATCCATATATCCTTGGGGATTTCATCAACATTATCAAGTCCAAGAATGTTTGTAATAGCCTCTATATATAATTTTTCTTTAAAACCATTGGTTGTTGTAGTACCATATTTGATGTTTGTATCTGCATAAACTTGTAATATTTGTAAATATTTAAATTGAACTAGTGGGTAAAGGTACCCTCTAAAGGTCATCTAAATTTATTGGTTGATCATTTAAATTTTTTTGATTCTACCATTAATTTTCCATTTCTTTTTAATATCTATAAAAACATTCCTTGGTCCAGATCATTTTTCATTTATTATTAACAGTTTCTCATAAAAGATAAAATTTGGAAGGACATTCTTTGTTGTCAACATGGGTTTTTTACAAGATAAAATGGTCATTCTATGAAAGTTATAATACCAAGGTTTTTAATTTTTACTTCTATATCATAAATGGGAACACACATCTCGGTACTCAACTCATGATCTATGTTAATCCCCACTATCATATGATATTTTAGGAGTTGTTTTTTGTGTATAATATCCCCTTGGATATTATAAATTGTATGCATCACTACATGGTGTTGAGTGGGTACTAACTGATATAAATCATAATCAATTTCATCAAATGAAATATTTGTATAGTAAAGATATTGATATCCATTTGATTCACATATAAAATAAATAGTTATGATAAAATTAATTACCTTTATTAAGCTAAACCCTTAAGGGGAATGGCTCACCTCAATGTTGGAGCGGGAGGATCTTCATGTCATGACTGTTGCTGTGTTTTTTAATCTCTTTGATTCCTTCTCATTACATTCTCAAAAAACTCATACATCTAATTATGGTTTTTTCCTAGAACATTTATTCAGGGATTTATCTCTTAAATTTTCTTATCATTATCCCCCTTTTAATTTCTTCTCTCAAATTATGTTCGATGGGACACTAAAAAACACATACATCGAATGTTTATATATTGTTTTGGTAGAATTAAGGCCACATAAAGTAATCATTTATCTGGTACATATGATAAATATTCTTATGCCTAAAAAATAATAAATATAGGAAATTAAGTAGTCATTGTTATATAAAATCGATTAAAATAATAATATTTTTTTACTACGTCCTACTTACACATGATTGTTATACTCTTTGTGTTTTTTCATCTTATTTTATATTATCTTTTTTTAACCGAGCCTCCTTTCATAGCATATGATGTGGGATATAAGTGGATTTTTATTTTTACTCCCTAAACTATATATAAAAACATAACATAATTATGTTGTTATATCACTCCACATAAAATTATTTCTGTATAATTAAAATACATGTCATTTTATCAAGTGATGTATACCCCATTCATTCTTTATGGAAGGAGTATGTTGGTTTTGATGCACACTTCATAAATTTAATATTCATTTTCTATTTCATTAATTAAAAATTATTAATCAAATTGATTAATATATGTATTGAGAGGTATATTATTATAATTCATAATGTAACTAAAATGTTCCCTCCTCGCGATAGACAATAAATTCATTCCATGTTTCCTAATTTAGCTTATGTGCATATATCTAAGGTGGTTATGGTTTTATGTTCCCTTTAGCATCCTTGAGATGATGATTCATAATAATTCTATTAAAATATCTATGATCCTTTCCAATTAATGTTCATAAAAATTTCATTCAATAGTAATATAGTATAAATTCAATATATAAGTGATAATAAAGAGTAAATAAATATTTCAATATATTATATTTTAGTAAAATAGAGAAAGTATATCATAATGTGTCTGAGATCTGTTCCCATATTAGTTCATTAATTACGGGAACAAAATTTTTCCACAAATCAACACTAATTGACACGTGAATTCAAGTGTTGACCCCAATGTAACAAATGAAAATAGGCTGGTTGGGTTAATAGGACAGTTGTGTAAATTCTATTTCACCATGACATCAATGGTTATAGTAGTCTACTAAATAATTATTTATAAGATCATCATGATTTTAGAATACTATTTTTTATTAGACATATATTTTACACTATCTACCCTTTCTATAATTTTAAAATTTTCAATATATTGTTCCTAAATATTGGTAGTACCAATAAGTGGAGAAACATTTGGTTTTCCTATATTAGTTACATAATAATATTAAGAAACCATTTGTTCCTATGGATTGGGAGAATTATCATGTAGGAAATCCATTATCTATAAAAGTGGTTTACTATTTAATTTGTATTATGTAAATGCAGTAATGAACAAAAATTACTATGATGTAATGCAATGTAATTAAAAATAACCTTAACCTGAATATTGAACTCTCTCTTTTTCCTCAAACTTTTGAAGGAATTGATCCCTATATTGAGTATCCAAATCCCTTTATTGTAGTCTAATCTAAAATAAAATACCATGTTTACATTGGGACCACTTTAAAATGATTCTGATATCCCAATGAAAGGGTCATCCTCATTTGAATTTACATCTAACCCTGTAGTGGTTTTGGTAAATAGTAAAACAATTTACTACATTCCATTTACAAAATCCAATACACAGAATACTTGTACAATCTATTATTCCATTATGAATGGTTCTTCTTTAAAACCTTCCTTACTAAAATCCACTTCAATTAATCCCAATTCATTTACTTCAAATACAACCCTATTATCAACACACATTTATTAAAAAAAATTCACTTGGAATGTTGTATAGTGTAACTCAGATATTTGTTTGATGATGCCAAAGTATAACATATTCACATTAATTATATTTCCATAATATTAGACACATTCATCACTTCGTCCCCAATATTTACTCCATTGTTTTTCATAGTACTTTGTTCATCATGTTACTTTATATATAATGTTTCAAAATTATTTAAATAACCATTATAAGAAAATACATGCACACTTATTCTCCTGGATTTCCATCAAAGTCATTCTAAACTTGAATTTAGATGTGTAATTTACTCTTCAAAACCATCCTATAAACTGTCTATTATGTGTATTTGATATCTAGATTTTTTCCATTGGTGAATTAAAATGAGTAAGAATTAATTTGTGGAATTCAACACATGGAACAACCACTAATTTTTTATGTAAAAATTAAAGGTGATATTGTTCATTGTATTTAATTGAAATTGTGAATACATCTATTATAAAAAATCCTTTACCCACAAGTTTCCTAATGTGATAATATTTTCATAGACTAATGCTCTACAAATCAGATAGGTATTAGACAATGAATTCAAAGGATTACTGAATAATATATATCTCTTCAATACAAACTTTTACTGAACATTGATTCTTGATAAACCCTTTAAAAATATTTAAATATCATTCAATGCAGTACATCCATATTTTATATATTAGACCACAAAGCCATATGTCTTTAACCTTGTGAATTATCAAGTGAACCATCTTAATAAGTAATTATGGTTGGAAAAATATATCCAAATCACATAATATGTCACAAATTTAAATTTCCATAGTTGGAAATTTAATTAGGTCAATAATGGTGTTGCATATATCTACAAAAAAGAAATAAAACATTGTACTGTATGATTTAATGTTTTAGGAAAAATAAAATGTAAAGCTATATGAAACTGATCTTGTGTAAAAACCCAATAGTCATGTAATTTAAGACCATTTAAATTTAAGTAATTCATTGAAATTATATTCTTAATATATTATGAATAACCCTATTGAACCATTACATCATTAAATAAGTTTCAGAATAGCCATCTCTCTTTCTCAAAAATATTGTAAGTGGTCGGAAGAAGAAAATCATGTATTTCACCCTTCATTATCACTGATCCTTCATTTATTCCCATATCAATAATGTCTAACCAAGAATTAATTTCATCATGTATTTTTTAAGGTGAATTCAGTAACGATTCAATAACTCTATCACAAAAAAATTATATATGTATGAAATCAAAAAAAATTGTTACATATAAAAAATTCCAATGCAGTAATTTAAAAAAATGATCTATTTTTTCAATAGATTTTCATAAGGTATTTTGAAAAAGGTATACTAAAAGTGATGACCACATCATTTACATTCTCAAAAAATGATCAATTGTTAATATGGATAGTTTTATTCCCGCTTCTGAATTCCAATCAAATGATTTCAACCAATATTAGTATTTATGTTGTTGAGGTAGAAATTTTTGATGTTCTAGAAACACACTCTTTGAGGAATGCATCAACCTTACTGATTGTGTACCTCATTCAGAAATAAGACACCATTGAGTTCCTTTAATGCTATAACCTATCAAATAATCATATGTAGAGAATTCATTTATCAGACCATACAATATGACCCTCAACATGAAATATTCATTTCTATAAGAATAAAAAAATGTAACACATCAATCCCATATTAATTTCTGATCTTTGGTCAATAGAACAAAATATATATCAATATAATTAACCAGTTTTTTCTCCTGATATTAGTAGAGACAACATAATTTATATTCACTTTATGCATAACCCTGATAGAAAGTTATAATTTACCAATACAACTGATCATGTACTTTGAATACCTTTTCAATTGTCTTGCAGTCTCCCCACATACATATAAACACCTAACCATTAGAATGATTATAAAAAATCATGCAAATATTGAAAGACTTGATTCACATTTCTTATATCAATAAATACAAAAATTTGGTAACTTTATATGTGATTCATGGTCCTTTGAAACAATTCACTATCATTTGGATAGTCATGTATTCATTTAAAGATCATACCCACTGATAAAAGAATTCATTTAACATCATTTGTTTCGAAATGAATCTCATTATCATATGGTTTCATATCATTCAGCAGAGTATGTAAGTCAATAAATCCGGTTTCATTCCATCTATTTCCCGCTTTTTCTTTATATTTATTTAGTATAACTGATAATGTTGTATATTTTGTACAACTAGTATAAAACAGAATATTTGCATACATCTTTATAATATAAAATAGATTTGTACATTCATAATGTTCATCTTAAACTATCATTATTAATTCTGTAAAATGATCCTCGTGAACAGTTACACATGTAATTATATCTTCGTTATGATCTTCATCGTTGTTCATGCTTTTAATAATGTCATATGATCCATAAAATGTAGTGTAATACCATTCTCTAGTTATATTAAGTTATTCCTCATCTTTTAACTAGAATTTATAACTTCTATCTCTTCTATGATGGATCAAGTGTTTTTTTAAATCTTGAAGACTAGTTATTCTTAAATAACAACAACACAAACACAAAAGGAGGATTGGATAATGGTCATATCAATGATAGTTTGTAAATTTGATGAACTTTTTAACCGAATCCTCATACTATTTTGACATAAGATTGAATGCATCCAATTTTTATTAATATCCATCAAATTGTATTCATTGATATTCATATTTAATAAAATCACCTAAGTTATGATCTTAGGATCCTCTAAAGATATTGTTTATAAATACAAACATATAATCATCATATTTTATAAAAATTTCATAGTGAAAATAACTTGTTATAACATATAAAGACAAACAATTATTTGAATTTAATGTATTATAACTACTATTTTTTATTAATATAATTAAAATGTCATAAATCATTCTTTTTTTAAAGGATTCATCAAGGGAGAAAAAAATATAATATTTTAAAACAGAGATCATCATCTTCAGTGATTTCACTTCATCAATGGTCACCGAGTTCATTGAAACTGAATAATGTTACCTTTAAGAACCAATACTTATATAAAATTGGATTCTTTCAACTCTACATCACATGTGGCTTATTTTTAGTTTCCGTATATACAAATTTTTTAACAAATAATGATATTGTTTCTAGAGAATATTTGAAAATTAATATAAGAACCTCAATCTTAAATCATAATTACTTAAACCATGATTAGAAATGTTTTTATCTTTTAATAAACCATTATATTATGGTATTTAGATGTGAGTACATAATTATACAATACCACACCTCGAAAAATAGTTAGTAAATTTCTCACTTAAAATTTACTCCCTCAATTTGGAAAAAAAATTAATAACATTTACAATACTATTTTCTTTCATGGTTACTGGATATTTTGGAACATTTAAAAGGATCAATATTTTCTTTTCATTAATATACATTACAAAATAAACTAAAATAATATTTAAAGGTAACAAAGTACCATAACTACTACTTTCTTGTATACCTGTTGATCCACCAACAAATGTGTGTTTGGGGGATAATAACTCACTATATATATTTTAATTTTATAAAAGTAATTTTATTCATTTTTATCAATTAAAATGATTCAAACATATCAAATGATTCATAACCAAATAATATGAAAATGTATATTTATGGGGCTATAGGATGTGTTTTTCATTTTTATATTCTATGTAGTAATGATAAGATTGATATTTAATTTCTAGCTTTAGCTATCTTATATCTTAAATTATAGTCATTTTTTGAGGCCTAGGATAAATAAAAAATTAAAATCATGTATAAAACCATGAAACATTCTATTTATATAAATTAGAATATTTTTATATATCCATAAAAACCTATAATTTTTAAAAAATTAAGCACAAATTAAATTCCTCATATTAGGAAGATGGTACAAATTTTATAATCTTAAAATAAATCCATTAGGGAATGGTAAATAGTGGTTTCTTATAGTTGAAAACAACCCTTTCTCTATTTACCACATGAAGATGATTTTTTGCCTTATCCAATTCCATTTTTTTCTCAAATAGTGAAAATCAAAAAAATAATTCACACGCATCCAACATCCATGAAATAAAATCAAACTTATTAATATCCCAACATATACACCTTAATACCCATGTTTTTTGTTTTCTCATTAATTTATTCAATTATATTGAATGACTTTATGAATTCATTTTTTTGAATTTATAATACAAAGAGTTCAATATATGACATCTAATATAAATGGAAAAACCCATTAATAATAGGGAAATACTGATGACAAATTATTAAAATAAAAAGAATAAAAAACACTTCATAGATTATAATTAAAATAAGTCTATGTTATGAAAAACAAAAAATTATGAAAATAAGAACCAAAATATCATGAAAACAGTGGCCCAAACATATAATAAAAGAATATGAACCAAAAATCTTGCAACCAATTGGCCAAAAATCAATTATAAGAGATGAATAAAATAGAAGAATAAAAAATCATGAAAACCATAGAAAACATCATCCATAAACCGAGAACCCAATGAGGAGAATAAAAAATTCAGGAAAGAAGATAAAAGATTGATTAAAATGAGTAAGGAAGAACATACTTTCAATTTAAGGTTCGATTTAGTCGAAAAATTATAAGTATGTAATTAATGAAATCCACTTTCGTGGAATCCTAAATAACATCCACAAGGTGAACTTGGTTAGGGATATTTTAAAATGGGGGATGTGGTTTTATCAACATTCATAAAAAAAAAGACGATAAATGTTGTTTTTATTAGAACATATATTGTATTAATAAATACTAGTGGAAAATAAAAATTAAAATAAAAAATTAAAAATTACAGTAAATTTATAATTATATATAAATGAATATTAAAATTTTACTTTATAATAAATACTAATAAATATTAAAAATAAAAAAATTGGAAGAAATTAATAATAAATATGAAATATTTTTTATATTAAATTTGTTAATAAATGTGATAGTAATATGATAACTGTAACAATACTATAATAAATGAATAAATAATATTAATTTTGTAGGAAATATAAATTTAAAAATATATGCATATAATATATATATATAAATATATTATATTTTACATAAATAAATATTAAAAAACTATATTTTAAAAATTATAATTGAATTTAAATGATTTAAAACAATTTCGTTATTAAAAATGAATAGATAATAACTATGCTAAGATTTAAATAAAAAAATATTAAAATAAAAATGAATAAATATTAATCATGATAATTAAAAACACATTAAAAATATTAAATATTAATAAATAAAAATGTATTAATATATATTAAAAATGAATAAGTTACATAAATATTAAATAAATAAATATTAAAAATGAAAAAAAATAAAAAATTTAAAAGTGAATAAGTATTAAAAATAGCACACAATGATAAATGAATAAATATTATAAATTAATAAATTTAAATAATTATAAATGAATAAATTGGAAAAATATTAAAAAATGAGTTAATGATATTGATTATATAAATTAATTAAATGTTAAAATTGAATACATATTAAAATAAAAAAAATTAATTTAATTTAAAAATATGATTTTTATAATGGAGTGTTGATTGTTAATGAATAAATAATAACTATATAATCATTTAAATATAAATATATTAACATAAAAATTAATGAAAATTAATTATATAAATCACCTAAATATTAAAAGTATTGAGTATTAATAGTTAAAAATGTATCAATATCTATAAAAATTGAATATATTATAAAAATATTAAATAAATATATACTAAAAAAGAATGAATTGTATTATATAAAAAAATGAGAAATATTAAAATTGAATAAATAATATTAAATGAATAAATAGACATACACATACACACATACATACACATAGATATATACATACACATACGTACACACTCACATATTCATGTATGTGCACATACATACATGTACACAATTGTATCCACTTGTATACACATACATATACATCCAATTACACTCACACCCACACACATATACATACACATGCTACATAAACATACACAAACACATTTAAGTACATATACATACATACACATATATTCACATATATACACACACAAAAACACATACACGCGCATACATCCACATATATGCACATGCACATACACATACATGAATACATACACATACATGTACACATACATATGCACACATACTTACACACATACACATACACATAAACATACAAATACACAAACATACATATATACACACACACACACAAAAACAATCAAACAGAAACACAACACAGATATATACACATACAAACACATACATACACGTATTTACAAAGGTACACATATCTACATTCACACAAAAACATAAGCATGCACATAGATACAAATTTTTTTGTATACACAATTTAAATTATTTTATATTAATTTAAATATATAAATTCAAATCTAAAATATTCTTAAATAAATATATATTAATTTATATATTTCTATAATTGATTAAATAAAATATTAATTTGTTATTTCCATATATACATGTGGTAATTAATGTACATAAATATATTATTAAATATTTTTTTTATTAATATAAATTCTATATTATATATATATATTTCTAAAAAATATTGAATTTTTTTACTATAATATAGTCATATAAATAATATTTATATATTATATTTATATATATATACTCATTGTTATATAAATTATATTTAATATATATATATGTATATTAAATTATTTATGATTCCCTTTATCCACACTTTATTAATATTGTTAAAGGGGGGGATTTTTTTAGTGCGAAGAAACACACTAACAAAATAGTGCCTTTATCAATGTTAAATATAGTAATGACCAAGGTTTCTCATTTATCAGTATTTTTTACACATTTAAAAGATATATTTATCATTAATTTTATAAATCATTGATAAAAGTCCCAATTTATTGGTTCATTTTTTTTAGCACTAATAAAGGATGGAACTTAATATAGGTGAACTTGTAGTAGTGTCAAGAGGTTTTTCTTTTTAATTTTAATATTGGATTTGGTATTTAATTGAAATTTCCCATTATTTAACTACTATGAGTTTTTATTTTGTGGTTATTCTCAAAATAATAATTCATATAAAGTTGGTTAGTAAAAATATTCCTTATGAGTGTGAGTGATGGAGCGAGAGTGGAAACTCACACATCTGATGTGTATCTGAGAACTAATTCTAGGTAGTGATTTGTGATATTTTCCAAATATAAGATAGTTAAACCTACACAATGTACATTATAAAAAACCTTGTTTCCTTTAGATAGGGTAGTGTAGAAAGTGACACTATGAACAAGGTTTATTGACAACAACGCTAGTGAGGGAACAATTATAATAAATTAAGCACCAAAACTAAGAGGGAGTAGCGATGCAAAAAATATAGAAATAAGAATCAATTTCCTTGTTAGTGGAGTTTAGAAAACTTATATTATATAGATTATTATTTCAATAAAATTTCATTCACACAAATTTAAATTTTTTTGGGGATATATTGATTGATTATAGAGTTTTTCTAGAATGAAAATACATAAAATTAGAAAAATATAAAGTCTAAAAAAATTAAAAATTAAAAAAAACACTAAAAATAAAAAACATATTATATTGTTTATATTAATTATTGAATTATTTGAAACTATTATGTTGATAAAAATTATTGTTTACTATATCTAGTTTACTTACTTCTACATGAATTGGTTGAATACAGTTGTTCGATTTTTTGTGTTGAAATTGATATACTTTGGGGAGAGATCAACAGAAGAACATTTTTAGTATTTGAAATATTTTTGGACACTACATTAGGTGTTCTACTAGTTTTCAGATGATACAACCCCAGTATAGAGACCTAGATTTATCTTGATCAAGATCTAACTCAATTTTGAGTTTCAATTTTTTAGGATTTCTATAATTGAGAAATGGTAAATTTATCATACCAAATGACTATAAAAATAATTTATAGTGGTCATATTAATCAGAGTGTGAAACAACCTAAAATTTTAAAAAATTAATCTATGATTGATAGTATAAAATTCATGAAACATCAAGCTTAAAAGATCTATGAAATAATATTATTTTAAATGTGAACATTATAACCTATCTGTTAAATTAGCTGGTACAAATAGAATTAAGTACTTTATGAAATATATATATATATATAACTATCATACTCAATATAAATATATTTGTAAATTCATAGTATATAATTTATCAATTTTTAGTAAAGTATTTTTATCTATAAAAAATATACATTCTTAAAAATGAATTTTATTACTTTTTTTAGGAAGATATTATAATTAATTTCAATAAATTTATGAAAATTTATTTGAAAAAATGAACATAATTTTTTAAATCAATATATCAAATTTAACACCCTAAGATTTCATAGTATGCTATTTCTTTAAAGTAATTCAATAACTCGCACTACACGAAACACTGAGTTCATGCGCACCATGACTTACCAAACTAGCAGTTCAAAAGCGTTTATGAATAGTATTAACTGAATTTTTAACTTTATATGATCCTTATAATTTTATCATACCTATTATGAGTTTCTTAGATATAGTTTAAGAACAAATACATTTTTTCAGATAAAAGAAGTGTTTTTCAAAAAAAATGAAATTTTACAGCCTTTTAATGGAGAACCTTTTTCAAATCCAATATTTGAAAATTTTATATATTCAATTTGACATAATAAACTTATTCTTTAGAATCATGAAATATTAATTTAGTTTTAATAAATTTTTGGGGTTTTTATGATAACTTTCATAATTGGGTGAATAGTGAGAAATACTATATTTTAACTAAAAACAACCTTTTTAATCTAAATAATTTATAGTGTTGAGTTATACATTTTAATAGTTTGGAAGTATAATTAGATTTTACATTTTCCATTTAATACAATGATGGTCATTTTAAGTAATTTAAATTTGAAATTGAACATAAACAAGTGTCAATATTTTGACAGTTATTATTTTTTAAAAATACGCTTCTTGGTTTTGACAACCAGAATAAATTTTAAATTAATTAATGAAACTTATATGTTTTAAAATTGGTAAACTATTATTAGTTTTTGAATTCTGAATATCAAAATTATCTGAAGATGAATTTTTTGTATTTTCTGAAAACTTTCAATATTTGATGAATACTGAAAAACAGTGAGTTATTGTTTAAAACTGAATTTTTATTTAAATAATTATTTATTTTATTTAAATTTATTTTATTTAAATTTATTTTAGGTCAAAAGAGATAAATAATACCTATATAAATTCAATGTAATTTATTGGACTCAGTTTGTAATAATTTTAGATATATAAAACTTTTATCGAACTTTTTACCGTCTTTTACACACCTCCTATGAGCAATTGAAAATTTACATAAAACATAATTTTACAGCTTTTGTGAGTTGAATTTAAAAAATCTATGATACATGGTTAATATAAATGAGTAATTTTTTTCAATATGATGAAAATAATTTTTGGTGATTAGTAACTTTTTACTTTTATTTACCACGGTTAAAAGTAAATAGGGTAATCAATGGTAAAAATGATATTATTATTATCCTAATACATGTCTTAATTCTATTGGATACATGTAATTCGACCAAAAACAACCTTAGGAATAAAATATGACCCTTTAGGTCCACTTGGATTAGATTAAGACATTTATTTTTATTTTATTTAAAGAAGAGTTAAAAGAGTTAAAATCAATGTTTAATAACTAAACCATTTTTAATATAGGGTTATTAATAAGATAAATTTGACTATAAATATTCATTTGAAAGATAATAAGATTTAATAAATAATGGTATTTTATTTATAATTTTTAGATATTTAATAAATAAATTTATTAATGACACAATGATGATGCAGTAATTACCTTATTAATGAAAGAATCAAATAAATGGTATTATAAATACTAAAATAAAAACATTTCAAAGTTTTTATGACATCCACGAATTTTCTAGGTGAATATGACATGTTTGGATATATTCCATGTATTTTTTTTAAGTAATAATGCTGTTATTATTTTATCAAAAAACAAATTCCAAAGAGTGTCAAAATTGACATAAAATAGTTTTTTAAAAAAATATTCTCTTATTAATTGATATAATAGTCCTAAAAATATAAGGTTCTGAAAAAAGTCATATATAATAATATATATGACATTAATAAAACAATTGGGGTTGGATTTTCATTTTATAGTAAATTTATTACAATATAATATAAAAATACAAAGAGACATGGTAAATGTCAAACTATTAAAATAAGAATTAAATCTAAAAGATAAGGTTAATATGGTAACCTAAACCTATAAAAACCTATTGGTTGATTTGTTTTCGACCCATACCCACCTTTTATTTTAAACAATTCATTTTGGATCCATTATATATAGAAAATAAATTTATTATAAACTAATAGTTTTAGTTTTTTATAAGGTGCCCCTCACCCCTCTTATAAAACGACACTTCCCCTTCTCTCAAATTCACACCACCAATCCCATTTGTATCATCCAACCTATGCCCACATATCATCCCAAATATGGTGCCTTCATCCTAGAGGACTTATTTTGGTCATAAAGGAAACCTAAGAAGACCTTTTGATCAAATCAAATGGAAGAACCCAAAGATGAGGTAATGATTTCACCACCCTCTTTCAAGTTCTGTTTTTCTTCCACTTACTCTTTCATTGCTGTTTCCATTATAAAATAATTACTCTAGGATTATCTATATACTATGATTTTATTATAAATATGTCACTTCTATATTCATTATTCTATCCATCTTATGAATGATAATGTCACTATGCGTGCGTACGTACGGCTTACCGTCTCCACGCTGTGGTGTAATTTGTTATTCAAAACTATGTTATTTGGATGGATATAATGATGAGTAATATGTATATAAATAATGAAAATAAAATGATAAGGTCTCTATAAAATTAATATACCATCCAATTCCACACCTTTAAAGAAATGATATTGTCGCTCGTGCGTACGTATGAATTTCAGTCTCCACGATGCGATGTGATTCATTTCATCATTCACCATTCATCGAAGATTATAAAAATATATATGACTAATAAGTATGTAATATTTTAAATAATAATGCTACTAGATATATATATATACTTATATATATCTTATTCAATTATTTCCATTCAATACGATATGAAAATAGAAACAACGTTTATGCGTACGTACGGACTACCGTCTCCATAAACGGTGGTTCTCATTTCATATATATGTCTATTATACATATTTATATTCTAAATATATATGAAATATAAATCATGTTTTATATTTTGGAAGTATTTAAATATTGATCTAAGTGATAAAATCAAGAGTAACAAGTTAAAACACGTACGATAATGAAAGTGATTATTACTCGAAATGTTCATTTAACTTCGAAATTATTATTAAATCGGTAGTATAAAGTCATAAATTAATCATGTATGATATCATAAATATTAATATAGTTATGGTATAATTTAATAACATACTAATATTTTCATACTGGAGTTTAAACGTACCATTGACTAAAGGAATGTGCAAGGTAAGGTTTAATTCCTCAATCTCATTATAATCTGAGATCGTTTATGTGTAAGTATTTACTGGGACATTTTTATCATCCATGTCCATTTTTCATAAAAATGATTTCAAAATGATTATTTTAAGGATTTTTTAAAGGTACTCTTTATCAATATCATAATTTTAAATGTTTTAAATATTTATCTTTTTTAACGTTTTTAATTAATGTCCATATTTTCAAAATGATTTTAAGGATTTGTTTATATGGACATGAATGTTTTGAAATGATAATTATTTTCAAAAGTTTCAATGTGTTATTGGAAACATTGAATAAAAATTATCTTTTAAATTAATTCCTTTATAAATTTGTGACTTTTAAATGATTTTACAAAAAATCATATTTCTCTCAAAAAGTTTTACTCATCATTTTCAACTATGTCAGCATCCTTTACTAGATATAATTTTTGATTGGGGCTGATTTATTATAATACAATCTTACATATTATATTGAATGATTTATTATATGTTTGACTATGGATGTTCTATTTTTATACCATTCATGGTTTATGGTTAATGTATTGACATTTCATATGATAGTTTTAATATGAATGTTTATGTTATGTTTCATCTTTTCATATGAGGAATGCAATGGATTTAGCAAGTGACGGGTGGAGCCCGCTCTAGCTCCTCGATGCATTAGTAGGTCTCATTAAACAAACTAGTGTCTTGGAATAAGGCCTTGACAAAAAATTTATTTGTAGTCTAGGCACAAGGCCTTGACTATGTGGTAATGATTTTCGACGTTAGTCATTCCCTCATTATGAAATTAGTTATTACATGTGATTATTCGACTAGTAGAATATCCATGTGCATGTTTATATGGTAATGTTTGATTTATTTTTTTCATATTATTTACAAGTTTATGTTTAGAAAGGCTGTTATTTTTATCACACATCTTGACATAAAAGTTAATAACTTCCACTAAATTATTTACCCTTACTGAACATCTGAGCCCACACCTTTCTTATGTTTTATTTTCCTAGGATTCCAAGAATTGTATTATGATTGATATGTAAGGTTAATATAAAGGGAATAATGGTGTTCTCAAAGAACTATTTTATTGTATTGTATGTTAGAAAGTGTAATGTAATGTTCATGTATGCAATATATTTTCCATGACTACTAAACTGATATATTTTTCGGGAGTTGATTCCATTTAATCCTGCCAATGTATTAAAATAATGCAATGACTCTGGGAATCTAGGGTCGGGGCATTACAGTTGGTATCAGAGAAATTTTAGAAAAATACTTGGAAACTAGATTTAGATAAACTATGATTAAATAAAATTACCCTATGATAGACATTGAGGATTAGTATAGAAGACCTTCCTAGAATTTTGGTAATGTAGTGGTTTTTTGAGTTTCCCAAGAAAATACATCCATTTCTGGATACGAGCGTGTAGAGGTGGCTCTGGCACATCTGTACCTAAGCGTAAAACCTGAAAACACCACTTTGAGCTAGACTCGAACGGGAACTGGTGCACGACAATGGGCCTTGCTTCACTCTTGGTTACGACACTCCTGGGGGATATGGTTAGGATAATTATCATTTTATTTACAAATAATTATAAAGGATTTACGAGTATATATCTCTTAAAAGAAAATATTTTTATGGATTATATCCATAAACTATTGAATATATGTTAGTTATTTTACATGTTTTTTATTATTCATTGAAATTCATAAACTGACCTAGTTTATGCCATTATATAGAAATGGCACCCATTAGAAGGAATGTGAGCTCCAGCAATACATATGATCCAATGAGTTAGAAGGGCCATATATTTCATGGTATAAAGCCAACATTTAGAAGGTAAATAGTCTCCCATGTATTCTCAACATATGAAGAAATATTATCATGTGTTAATAAGATAAGTATTGAATTCTCTGAGTCCTATGGCTTTTAAGGGAAGCAAGAGAAGAAAAAGATAGAAGATAGAAAGCTGGATAAAGGGAAGAGGGAAAATGATGATTTTCCAATATGTGATAAATGTGGAAAGAATCACCTTGGTAAATTCTTAAAGGTAATGGGAGTTTGTTATATGTGTGGAGAAAAAGGACACCAAGTACATGACTACAATGGTAATAAATATTTTTCAAATGTAAAATGATTCATCTGTAAGGCATTGAGACACTACATGAATCAATGTCTCATTCATAAGAGTATACCGCGAATGAGGTTATTGGACAATAATAAAGTTATGATATGACCTCATATGAAGAGGAATGACTAGTGTTCTTGTGTTTTTATTATAGAAATATTTCATTTGAGTGTTGTATCAACAGTATACTAGTTACATGAATTATAGAGATAAATAAGGATTGTACTTAAGTACTATTTTATTGAGGTTTTGAGATTATATGGTTCTAATAATATTGAATTAATAGTAAGATACAATTTTTGGAAAATACATGGTTGAAGGAATGGTAATCCTTAATATGGTCCTGATAATGAGTTAGTGATTTTCGAATAAGAGATGGTTGATTTGGATAAATTATATTGTATATTATTGACTTCTTTGAAACTCATTAATGATTTTTATATTCCATCATTGTTGGAGTTTACAACTATTTTTTATAGAAGGTGTATATCCAGTATTCTATAAGTAATAAGGAAGCATGAATGTAATCAATAGGTTTTATGGTAATTTAGGATTTTTCGGTGTTTTAAAACAATACATGATGAAGGCATTCACATGTTATTACCTGTCAAAAAGGACCCTCATTGTGTTTAACTTCCTTATAAATTTTGGACTGGGAGTTTGGATATTTTGGATAAGTCTAAAGGTTGGAATAGATTATGTTTGAAATTGGATACTATTGTTAAGGTTATTTTTGGATTTTTATAAAAAGGACAACCAAGACGTCGGGCAAAAACTAGTCGTGTCCGGCAGGGCCGAGAGACTTGAACCCGCAACCGAAGAGCGACAAAGGTGCATCACCTACGACTGGACTATGTTATGTACTGGTTTATATAATTAATTTTTTTAAATAGTCTGACAATTGAATTATAAATTCATTATTTTTGGAACATTATACTATTTGGATAAATAGAATTTTTTTGAAATCATTTTGAGTGAAAGATGAGTTTGTGGTAGGAATTAGTTGAAGGATGAAACTCTACTTATCAGGTATATATATATATATAATTTTTTCCCTCTTATTAAGACTAAATTTTATTAACCCAATTTCCGTTGTGGGTTTTCCCACAAAGGTATTTTATATTTTCATCCTTTTTTATGAAGAACAATTTCAAATTGCGAGGACTCAATTTATTGAATGAGGGAATAATGTAACCCCACAAGATTTCATAGTACGTTATTTTTTCAAAGTAATTCAATAACTTGCACTACACACAACAATGAGTTCAAGCGCACCATGACTTACCAAACTAGTCGTTCAAAAGTTGTTATGAATTGTATTAACTGAATTTTTAACTTTATATAATCCTTATAAATTTAGAATTTATATTATGAGTTTCTTATACATAATGTAAGAAAAAATACATTTTTTCAGATAAAAATAAGTATTTTTCAAAAAACTGCAATTTTACCGCCTTTTAATGGAGAAAATTTTTAAAATACAATATTTAAAACTTTTATATATTAAATCAGACAAAATAAACTTCTTCTTTAGAATTGGAACATAATAATTTAGTTTCAATAAATTTTCGGTGTTTTTCTGATAACATTCATATTTGGGTGAATAGTGAAAAATACTATATTTTAACTGAAATTTTTTTTAATCAAAATAATTTATAGTATTGAATTATATATTTTAATGGTTTTGAAGTATAAATAGATTATATTTTTACAATTTATTCTAATGATGGTCATTGTAAGTAATTTCACTTTGAAATTGGACATAAACAAGTGTCAAACTTTTGATAGTTATTATTTCTTAAAAATATACTTCTTGGTTTTAGCAATGAGAATTAATTTTAAATTAATTAATTCAACATATTTGTTTTGAAATTGGTAAAATATAATTCATTTTTGATTTCAGAATATCAAAATTATCTTAAAGTGGATTTTTGGTATTTTTCTGAAAACCTTCAATTTTTTATGAATAATGAAAACCACTTAGTTATTCTTTAAAACCAACTTTTTATCTAAATAATTATTTATTTTATTTAAATTTATTTTAGGTCAAAATAGATACATAATACCTATATAAATTCAATGTAATTTATTGGATTGCATTTCTAATAATTTTAGATATATAAAAATTGTATCGAACTTTTTACCGTCTATTACCCACCTCCTAGGAGCATTTGAGAATTTACATAAAACATAATTTTACCACCTCTGTGATTTGAATTTATATTATCCTAGAGACACGGGTAATACCCAGGAGTAAAATTTGGTTCAATAAGATAAATTTTTTTTGGGTGAATAGTAACTTTTAACTTTTATTTACCACGGTTAAAAGTAAATAGAGTAGTTAAGGGTAAAAATGATATTTTTATTATGGCCCTAACACATGTCCTAATTCTATTGGATAAGTGTAATTTGACCAAAAAACCTTTAGAATAAAATATGACCCTTTAGGTCAACTTGGATTAGATTAAGACATTTATTATTATTTTATTTAAAGAATAGTTAAAAGAGTTAAAATCAAAATTTAATAACGAAACCCTTTTTAATATAGGGTTATAAATATGATAAATTCAAATATAAATATTAATTAGAAAGATAAAAATATTTAGTACATAATGATATTTTATTTATCATTTTTATAGATTATATAGTTAAATTTATTAATGACACGATGATGATGGAGTAATTACCTTATTAATAAAAGAATCAAATAAATAGTATTATAAATATTAAAATAAATATAATTTCAACATTCTTATGACATCCACGAATTTTATAGGTGAAAATGACATGTTAGGATTTTTTCAATATATTTTTTTGAACTAATCACGATGTTATTATTTTATCAAAAAAAAATACCAAAGAGTTTCAAAATTGACATAAAATAGTTTTTAAAACAAATATTGTATTATTAATACATATAATAGTCCTAAAAATCTAAATATCAGCCAAAATAATTATATCATAATATATATGACATTAATGAACCAATTTAGGTTCTACTGGCATTTTACAGTATGTTTATTAACCATATAATATAAAAATACCAAGAGACATGTTAAATGTCAAACTATTTAACTAAGAGTTAAATCTAAAAGTTAAGGTTAATATAGTAACCTAAACCTGCCTAAAACATATTGTTTGAGTTATTTTCAACCCATCCCCACCATATATTTTATGTAATTCATTATTCTATCCATCATATGAATTATAATGTCACCATGCGTGCGTATGTACAGCTTACCATCTCCACGTCGTGGTGTAATTTGTTATTCAGCACTATGTTATTTGGATGGATATAATGATGTGTAATATTTATATAAATTATGAAAATAACATGCTAATGTCTCTATAAAATTAATATATCATCCAATTCCTCACCTTTAAGGAAATGATATTTTCACTCAAACAGAAACTGGTGCACGAAAACGGGCCTTGTTGCAATCATGGTTACGACACTCCCGGGGGATATGATTAGGATAATTATAATTTTATATAAAAATCATTATAAAATATTTACGAGTATAAACCTCATAAAAGAAGATTTTTTATGGATTATATCCATAAACTGTTCAATTTATGTTAGGTATTTTACATGTTAAGAATTATTTATTGCAATTCATAAACTGACCTAGTGTATGCCATTATATAAAAATGGCGCCCAGTAGAAGGAATGTGAACTCCAGAAATACGTATGATCTAAAGAGTAAGAAGGATCATATATTTCAAGGTATTAAGACAACATTTAGACGGTAAATAGTCTCCCATGTATTCTCAACATATGAATAAATAGTATCATGTGTTAATAAGAAAAGTAAATAATTCTCTAAGTCCTATGGCTTTGAAGGGAAGCAAGAGATGAAAGGATAGAAGGGAGAAAGATGGATAAAGGGAAGAGGGAAAAGAAGGATTTTCCAATATGTGATAAATGTGGAAAGAAACACCATGGTAAATGTTTGAAGTGAATGGGATTTTGTTATAAGTGTGGAGAAAAAGGACACCATGTACGGGATTGCAAGGGTAAGAAAAAGTTGTCAAATGTAAAATGCTTCATCTTCAAGGCGTTAAGACACTACACGAATCAATGTCCCATTCCTAATAGTAAACCCCAAATGATGTTATTGGATAATAATCAAGTTATCATACTACCTCACATGAAGAGGAATGACTAGTGTTCTTGTGTTGTTATAATAGAATTATTTCATTTGAGTGTTGTATCAATAGTATACTAGTGACATAAATTATAGAGATAAATAAGGATAGTACTGGAGTACTATATTATTGAGGATTTTAGATTATATGGTTCTATGAAAAGTGACTTAATAGTAAGCTACACTTTTTGTAAAATACATAGTTGATGGAAAGGTAATCCCTAATATGGTCTTGATAATGAGGTAGTGATTTTGGAATAAGAGATGGTTGATTTGGATAAATTATATTAAATATTCTTGACTTCTTTGAAACTAATTAATGATTTATATATTCCACCATTGTTGGAGTTTATGACTTTTTTGGATAGAAAGAATATATCCAGTATTCTATAATTAATAAGGGAACTTGAATGTAATCAATAAGGTTTTATGGTAATTCAAAATGTTGTGGTGTTTTAAAAGAATACATGATGAAGGCGTTCAAATGTTATTACCTGGAAAAAAGAATCCTCATTGTGTTTAACATCCTTATAAATTTAGGACTGAGAGTTTGGATATAAGTATTTTGGATAATTCTATAGGGTGGAATGGATTAAGTATGAAATTGGATACTATTGTTAAGGTTATTTTTGGATTGTTATAAAAAGGACAACCCAGAGGTCGGGCGACAACTAGTCGCATCCAGCAAGGCCGCGAGACTTGAACCCGCAATCGAAGAGCGACAAAGGTGCATCACCTACGACTGGACTGTGTGATGTAATGGTTTGTATAATTAGTTTTTATAAATAGTCTGACCAATGAATTATAAATTCATTATTTTTTGAACCTTATTCGATTTGGATAAATATAATTTTTATTGAAATAATTCGGAGTGAAAGATGAGTTTTTGGTAGGAATTAGTTGAAGGATGAAACTATACTTGTCAATTATATATATATATATATATATAATTTTTTCCCTCTTATTAAGACTAAATGTTATTTACAAAATTTCCAATGTGGCTTTTCCCACAAAGGTATTTTCTATTTTCAAATTTTTATTTTTGAAGAACAATCTCAAATTATGAGGACACAATTTATTGAAGGAGGTAATAATGTAACTCCCTAAGATTTCATAGTACATTATTTTTTTCAAAGTAATTCAATAACTCGCACTACACACAACACTGAGTTCAAGCGCACCCCAACATTCCAAACAAGCCATTTAAAAGCTGTTATGAATAGTATTAACTGAATTTTGATCTTCATATAATCCTTCTAATTTTAGAATCCATATTATGAGTTTATTAGACATAATTTAAGAACAAATACATTTTTTCAGATAAAAGATATATTTTTTAAAAAAAATGAAATTTTACCGCCTTTTAATGGAGAACATTTTATAAATCCTATATTTGAAACTTTTATATATTAAATTTGAAAGAATAAAGTTATTATTTAGAATCAGGACATAATAATTTATTTTGAATAAATTTTTGGTGTTTTTCTGATAACATTCATATCTGGGAGAAAAGCGAAAAATAATATATTTTAACTGAAAACAACATTTTTAATCAAAATAATTTATAGTGTTAAAATATATATTTTAATAGTTTGAAAGTATAATTAGATTATATTTTTACCATTTAATCACATTATGTTCATTGTAAGTAATTTCACATTGAAATTGGACATAAACAAGTGTCAATCATTTGATAGTTATTATTTCATAAAAATACGCATCTTGGTCTTGGCAACGAGAATTAATTTTAAATTAATTAATGCAACTTCTATGTTTTGAAATTGGTAAAATATAATTAATTTTTGAATTCAAAATATAAAAATTATCATTGGGTGCATTTTTGGTATTTTTCTAAAAACATTCAATTTTTGATGAATAGTGAAAAACACTAGGTTATTGTCTAAAACTGACTTTTTATTTAAATAATTATTTATTTTATTTAAATTTATTTTATGAAAAAATATATACATATTACCTATATAAATTAAATTTAATTCATTGGATTCAATTTATAATAATTTAAATATATAAAAAATTTATCAAACTTTTTACCGTCTTTTACCCACCTCCTAGGAGAATTTGAAAATTTACATAAAACATAATTTTACCGCTTCTGTGAGTTGAATTTAGAAACTACAAGATGAAAGGTTAAAATAAAGGAGTAAAATGTGATTCAATAAGATAAAAATAATTTTTGGTGAATTGTAACTTTTTACTTTTATTTACCATGGTTAAAAAAAATAGGGTAATTAAGGGTAAAAATGATATTATTATTATACTAAAACATATATTAATTCTATTTAATAAGTTTAATTCTACAAAAAACAACCTTAGGAATAACATATGGCCATTTAGGCCCAATTGGATTAGATTAAGACATTTATTATTATTTTATTTAAAGATGAGTTAAAAGAGTTAAAATCAATGTTTAATAAATAAACCATTTTTAATATTGGGTTATACATAAGATAAATTAGACCATAAATATTCATTAGAAATATAAAAAAATTTAATACATAATGGTATTTTATTAATAATTTTTAGAGACTCAATAAGTAAATTTAGTAATGACACAATGATGATGTAGTAATTCCCTTATTAATGAAAGAATCAAATAAATGGTATTATAAATATTAAAATAAATAAAATTTCAATGGTTTTATGAAATACACGAATTTTATAGGTTAATATGACATGTTATTATTTATTAAATGTATTTTTTTTTGAAGTAATCATACTGTTATTATTTTATCAAAAAACAAAAACCAAAGACTGTCAAAATTCACATAAAATAGTTTTTAAAACAAATATTATATTATTAATTGATATAATAATCCTAAAAATCTAACGTTCAGTCAAAAGACTTATATAATAATATATTTGACATTAATGAAGCATGTGGGGTTCGATTGGCATTTTATAGTAAGTTTATTAACCTTATAATATAAAAATACAAAGAGACATGGTAAATGTCTAACTATTTAACTAAGAGTTAAATAAAAAAGATAAGGTTAATATGGTAACCTAAACCTGTATAAAACCTATTTTTTGAGTTTTATTCAACCCATTCCCACCATATCTTTCAAATAATTCATTTTGGAGCCATTATAAAACGTTAAAAAATTAATATAAAATAATATTTTAAGTATTTGATAAGGTGCCCCTCACCCCTCTTATAAAAATGAACTTCCCTTTATCTCAAATTTATATCTCCAAAGCCATTTGGATCGGCAAAAATCTACCCAAATATCCTCCCAACGATCCTAATTTCATCCTAGAGTCCTTTATTTGGTCATAGAGCCAACCTAAGAAGCCCTTTTTATCAAATCAAAAGTAAGAACCCAAATAAGAGGTAATGATTTCACCACCCTCTTTCAAGTTCTCTTATTCTTCCACTTACTCATTTTTGTTTGTTTCCATTATAAAATAATAAATCAAGTATCTTCTATATATTGTGATGTTATTATAAATATAACACAACTATATTAATTATTCTATCCATTTATGAATGATAATGTCACCGTGCGTGCGTACGTACAGCTTACCGTCTCCACGACGTGGTGTAATTTGTTATTCAACACTAGTGTCTTGGAACAAGGCCTTGACAAAAAATTTATTTGTAGTCTTGGCACAAGGCCTTGATTACGTGGTAATGATGTTTGGCATTAGGCATTCCCTCATTATGAAATTAGTTATTACATGAGGTTATTCGACTAGTAGAATATCCATGTGCACGTCTACATGGTAATGTTTGATTTATTTTTTTCATATTATGTTAAAGTTTATATTTAAAAAGGTACTTGTTTTGATCACACATATTGCCTTAAAAGCTTATATCTTCTGCTAAATTATTTAACCTTACTGGGCATCTGAGCTCACCTATTTCTTATGTTTTACATTCCCAGGATTCCAAGAAGTGTATTATGATTGATATGCAGGGTTAAGCTAAAAGGAATAATGGCGTTCTAAAATAACAATTTTTTTGTATTGTATAATAGAAATTGTAATGTAATGTTCATTATGCAATCTATTTTCCAAGACTACTAAACCGATCGGTCTTTCAGGACTTGATTCCTTGTAATCATGCCAATGTATTAAAATAATGCACCTACTCTGGGAATCTAGGGTCGGGTCATTACATCAAAATTAACTTATTGTGAATTTTTTTGATTTTTATGAAATTAGTTGTTTTTTAGTGAATAGTGAAAAATGCTGATTTTTATAAAAATGTCATTTATTCTCAAAAGATTAAGTAATTTAGACATTATAACACTCAATATTATATATAGGTTATGGAACCTTATATTTCATGTTTAATTATTTCTTTTTTTACCTAATATGAATTTGTAATGATGTTGTGGAGGTTTTAAGGGTGTCAGGGGCTTGTTTGGCGCCCAAAGCTCTGAGTTATGGAGGAAACAGGTTGGTCACATAGTCTATATAAACTATGATGCATAGTGGAGATAGTTTTTTTAAACCACTAGGTGTAATCCAATTAACCTTTGGGTGAATCATGCTTTATCCTAACTGTGAATCCCAGGAATCACATACATTTGAATGATGTAGGTCTCATTGTGGAGGTTTTTTGCATGCATTTCTCTTGGTTACTCTAACTATGCACCTAGCCCATGTGAGGGGTGGCCTCGATAGTTACTATTACATGGTTAATGAAATTTTTTTCCAACCATGTGGCCAAACCATGTGACCTCTTAATGTGGGGTGAATTAATTATTTTTCTTTTAAATCCATAAATGTTTTCTCACCCATTTCCACTCACAT
Organism: Viscum album; assembly: GCA_963277665.1. Classification (NCBI taxonomy): domain Eukaryota; kingdom Viridiplantae; phylum Streptophyta; class Magnoliopsida; order Santalales; family Viscaceae; genus Viscum; species Viscum album. The sequence goes on along the minus strand of OY728120.1, from coordinate 1,056,419,111 downwards.
TTCTCACACAACCTCTTCTCTAATAAGGGAGAACAACACATGCCTATGTTGATCTCTAATGGATCCTCTCTATCTGATGTCTAAATCATGTTCAACTAGTTTCATTGGGTTCTTCTTAGTAATATTTTTAATATATTACATTATTTTTTCAGTTTTTCTCACCATCTTCTATGCTATTTTGGTGTGAGAAAATATTCCTTATTTTTAAAGAATTTATCTATTAGTATATATTCTTCATATTATGGGAAAAACAAGGGATGATATAGGATTATTTCTCCTATACCACCATAAGTTCGGTGGTATATACCTTTTCCAAATGGTTTTTCATTTATTAAATTATCGTTGATGTGCCACATTTTGGACCTTCCAGGCATTTCTCCTAAAACATAATAAATGTATCAAATAAATTTTTTGAGCCTTAAAGTGACACCTACATAGAACATTGACATGGTTGGAGGTTTTCCATGTCAACTCGAACCACCTATGGCATGGTTTCATCCATATTTCTAAGATAAGAACGACCCATTTGGGTGTGCAATCAGGCCACCTGGTTGTGGAATCCTTGAATAAATCAAACGAGTTAAGGAATGTGTTAAATGAGGATTTTGAATTGAAAAGGCCAATTGTAATTGGATATGGACAATAACATAGACCTAGATTTTATAGTACTTATTGATTTTGATTAATGAGGTATGACACTGATGATTATTTACAGAATGGAACTGATCATTATTATGGTATGGTACTGATGAGGGGATAACAGTATAGAACCTATAAACTCTAAATACACTATATATTAGGATATTAGGATGGGTCTCCCTTTTTCCATTGGGTCATTTCCCACATAGGTATGATACTATTTCATGTTCTTTTACCTCAAGGTGGTCTCCTTGGTCTGTAGTCTTAGGACCAGGCCCATGTGGTTCGATAATTTTTACATTTTTGGTGTCTTCCAAATCTATTATATACATGCACACATAAATTTATGTACTCGTATTCATCATTTATCACATGCACATAGTTCTAGATCTATTCATAGTTCTAGCACTACTCATGCATTTATTTATATTTTTCTTCTATTATATGATTTAACTATTATACATACACACCAATATTGTTTACCTAAATATGCTAGATTTGTTATAGACACTGTTGGAGGTGGTCAATTGAGTATATCTCTCATCTTATATGGGATTCCATTTGGTACCTGAAAAGGATTCAAGGATGCAGGTGGGGACAAGGGAAACATCACAATCATGGATTCTTGATGGAATCGTACCATGGGATCTTAGGATCATAAGTCTGAGCCTTGTCTCATGATGCTATTAGAGATAGAATTTTTTATTATTTTAATATAATTGTTTCCAGGTATGTGTTTTATGCATGCCTTTTTGTATAGCTCCACGAAATACTAAACATTTTATATTTGATGCCACTTTAGGCTTGTTTATTATTAATGTCTTCATGAATTTACTTATACTTCTCTAATTTCCCATTTTCATTCTTCTTCTATTTGGTCATTTCTTATCTCTATTTTGTTACTCTCTTCATGAGGGTATAGTCTCCCCACTATACCACATTACAACCTCACTTCTAGTGGGAAACCTCTCTTGTGCATGGAGGAATGCTTAAGGACATTTAACTAACAAGGTTTGGTTACTTTTGAGTGAACTGGGGTTTGGATATTACAATTTGGTATAAAAGGTTTTCTTTTCCTTTTTATTACTATTTGGATTTGTATACATGAGACATGGATGTGAAGAAATTTGGAAATGAGCTTATATTTAGCTGAATCGTACCCACATATGGGGAAAAGATAAATTGTTTGGGATGGGATTTGATGTTCTGGATTATTACTATTACATTTTTACTGATTTCTCTATTGGGTAACACACATGATATGTGGTGTTTATTATTATTACTATTGGTTTTACATTATCCTTATTCTAGAATGGAAATTATGTGTCATTCATGCATCATTATGGGAACCTTTGAGATTAATATTTCATTCATTATTCTATTCTCTGAAGGTTGAATTTCCTGACTTCTTGATACCAGTTCTATGTTCCTTGTGTAATATATCGTTTCTAAAACTACTGATTTTGTAAGAAAATTAAATAAATTAATTTATTATTAAATTTTCATCATTAACTCGAATGGTTTTTTCTCATATAGTTTTATGATGGCACCTTAACTACCCAGTTATCACATGTTTATGTTATGTGATCAAGGTTGAATAGACTGAAATGTTAATTGATTATTAAAACATGAATTTAATTTGTAATTTAAAGAGTAAATGTACCTCTAAAAAATTGGAAGGAATATTCATTGAATCAAAACAACTTATACTCCCTTTTATATTCTAATATCGAATTTAAAGGTCTGGATACTATTAAATAAACTATCAATTGTAATATATAAATAAAGTTGTTGTATAAATTGGGTATCATACATCAATTAATTTTATATAATATGAAAGAATGAATAGATAAAACATAAGGAAAAATATAATCACAATTAAATGTGGATTCTAATTGAAACCTAAAGGGTGTTTTCCTCTATAACCTGAAATTAACACTCTATATACTTGAACCCCTGACAAAAATAGTGATATTAACCCATAGCTAACCTTATTAGTTGTAAGTAGCGGTCTATCTAGTGATTCATTATACTATATATGTATCCTAGACCTAGATTTAGGAGTATGAAATGTGGTGTAACTTACCAATTAGAAGGATTTCACATGAAGTAATCTGATTAATTTGGTATTTTGTTATCAATAATTATCTAAGGCATGTTCTTGGAATTTTTAGAAATATAACTCCACATAATCATCATGTCATGCACCAGGAGGGTGGTGAAAACAATGCTTCAGAGATGGTAGACCCTGAACCACTGGTGTTACCTCTAGTAGGGCCACCTACAATACCTCCTTCTATTCGTAATATTTGAAATTATGCCCAGTTTCGAGAGGTATTTCTATAACTTATGTAGAATATATAGGGAGATCCATGACCTACCTCTTTTAGGGAAAGTTTGACACAAGAGTTTCAGTAGTATAATCAACATACTTTTTTGCGGGTGGTGGACCCCAGGATACTATGTTATGGATTGAGACTGTCTTATCTATCTTGGAACATTTAGAGAAGCATCTAGAGAGGAGGCTAAAAAACCTAATGTATATTCTTCATGGATCCACTAAAAGTTGGTGGGATATTCAGAACAAAGAACATCAACTCCAAGAACTGTTATTCATGGATTTCTAATCTATATTTTTTTAACACTATTACCTTTAGACTTTGGGGGCTAATCAAGCAAGGGAGTGTAGAAACCCAGAGTACAGTACAATGTATGTGATGTATTATTCATATCACTTAATAGAGATTCATCATTTTCACTTATTTATACCATTGATGAGTTATCCATAGCATGATTCTTTGAGGATGGGATCAATAATCCTATTCGAACTCATGTGAACATATTTTGGTTAGATATCATGTCTGAAAAAGTAAACCAGGATCGTATTAATGAATGTAACATGAGGGAATTTGGAGGTATAGATTAGAGTATCCCAACATCAATAATTTGTGGTACATTATCTGGTGGTAGGAATCGTCATCCCATGAACTCTCATGAGGCTTGTACCAATCAAGGTACACATGTTGGTAGTTATTGTGTTCTGTCACTAGTGTTTAAAGAAAGGGAATGTGAAACCATAGTGTGATAGAGCTCCAGTTGAGTTTCAATAATGTGGCTGGATGGTACATTTATGGTAGTTTTTTTAAATCATTCTCTGGTATGCATTTGAGATAGGATCTACACCAACTCCGGTAACTAAAAATGGATTAGTAGTTTCACATGAGGTAGGGAGATGGAGTGCTATCAGATGATTAGGTTGATGGGGTAGTCATCACCTTGGTATCTATACAACATTGGTAGAGAACCACTAGAGTGGGCCTACTCTGTGTATTCATGTTTTATCTCTACTTTGAGGATCAGACTATATTTATGAAGTGTAGCCTGTATTGGGGGAGGAGGGTCCTATTCCTTCTATGGTTTTAGGTCTGATTTTATTGTAATCTACATTTCTATCCATTTTATTTGATATATACTTATCCTAATCCTTTATTTATATAGTTATTTTAGAAATACTTGGGCTTGGGATTGATTACTTTTGTGGCACAATGAGCCTTGACACCCCATTTCGTATATAGTCATAAAATGTATTCCAATGAAAGGAATTACCCCTTGAGGTTGGAAGCTATCATTTCTTATGGAAATTATTTAACCTATATATTATACTATTTACCTTCATTCTAAAAAATTACTAGTTTTTTATTACCACACCTTTTTAAATTGACAAAGTTGTATGGTGTCCTTGACACCATGATAGGGGTATATTTATGTTCACATTAGAGAATGGGATGTCTAGGGAATTCTAAAATGACCATATCATGATGGCCTAGGTATAGTGATAGCCTAGATTAATAGTTTTTATATGAATAATCATGGAATATGTCTTGCTAATTTTAATCATATGGGAGATCATTTCAAGGGAGTCTTCCCTGAAATAATTTTTGGATTACCTCTTGAGTGTGAGGTTGAGTTCTCTATTGACCATGGTCCAGGAGCTACACCAGTGTCCCTTCATCCTTATAGGAAATCTTCCACTGAGTTTCGAGATCTTAAGATATATCTAGATTAATTGTAATCTAAGTGTTATATATGACGCATAACTTCACCTTGGGGTTCACCCATTATTTTCACCAATAATGCGAATGGAACCATCAGAATTTTAGCAGATTACCAGAAATTGAATCACAGTACTATGATGAACTAGTATTATTCTCCTCATATAGAGGACTTAATTGATCAACTCTGTGGATCTCCATATTTCTCTAAGATTTATTTGAGTTCAGGTTCTCAACAGGCACCTGTGATACTATCAAACACAACCTGTATAAATTTCCATAGAAGGTATAGTCTTCATGATTATTTTGTTATATTTCATGGTTTGACAAACACATCATCTTTCTTCATGGATTTGATGAATCAGGATTTCCAACCATATCTATATTCATTTTTTGTGGTCTTCATGGATGATATAATTTTGTATTATCACACTCTACATGACAATGTTAAACATCTTAATATTGTACTAAATACACTAAGATTGAACCATATATACTCTATTTTCAATAAAGTCCATGTTTAAATCAATATAGTTTACCTCCAAGGGTATATTATCTTAGATAAATGAGTGTTGGTAGACATAGAGAAGTTTAATTTCATGGAATCTAGGGAGAATCCCAAGATTGTATTTTACGTAAATAGTTTATTGGGAAAGGTTGGATATTAAATGCACATTATTTCAGACTTTTCATGAATAATGGAACCTCTCACTATCTTGACTAAGAAGGGAATCTTGTTTTTATGGTCAGACACATGTGAGGCATCATTAATAGCAATGAAAGATAGCCTAACTTTAGCACTGATCCTGGTTATTCTATATTTGGATAGAAGCTATATAGTTTATTATGGTACATTGGGTATCGATCTATGAGATGTTCTGGTGTAAGGAGATATATTAATGGCATATTAGTCTCATCAGTTGAAGTAATATGAGAGGAATTACCTAACACATGATCTCAAGATGGTGTTTTCATTCATTTCTTGTGTTGTTGGAGGCATTATTTTTTAAGAGAGTGTTTTTGGAATATATGGACATCAAGAGCCTCAAGTACATATTTAAACAATGTTAATTGAATTTTAGATAGTTAAATTGGGTTAAATACCTGTATTACTTCAATTTTATTATGTTTTATATTCCTGGTAAGGGAAATGCTATCATGAATGCTTTGAGTCGGTCATCATAGACACAAACAGTGCAAATGGCTAGTAGTGAGTGGATGCTTATGGATCTATTCTCTGAGATGTATTTAGAAGTACCATACATTCATGGATGGCCTATAATAATAGGTATTATAATGACAATTTTAATATTAGAGAGAGTGAAGATGAGGAAGCTATCATATATTGAGGACTTAGTCCTAATGAAGAGAATTTCAAATGAGGACCGACATCTAGACTGGATCATCGATAAGGATAAGGTCTTGCACATCCAGGTGCACATCTGGGTTCCTACAGACATCTGGGAGGATCTTATGTGAGATTCATGTGATTCTACATGGTAAGTACACCTATGGATTAAAAAGATAAATCATGATCTATGACACCAATATTGTTAACCGGGTAAAAAAAGGAAGATAGGTAGCTTTGTTTCTAGGTGTTCCTATTTTCAACTGGTTAAGATAAAACACTAGAGACTAGAATGGATTTTACATCCATTTCCCATTCTTTAGTGGAAATGGGAGTACGTCACCATGGATTTTGAGATTTTATTTATGATTCCCCTTGAAGAAATGATACGTTACGGGTGATAGTCAATAGACACATAAAGGTTTATCACTTTTTACCTATCAAAGAGACCTTTTTTTATTATCATGGAAGTATCTTTGTCTGAGATATTATCTAACTTCTTGGACTTCCACAGACTATTTTATTATATAGATACTTTCATTTCACTTCTTAGTTCTTGAAAGGGTTTTAGTTGGAATTTAGTATATAGGAACTTTTGAGCACAACATACCACCAACAGACTAAAGTTAATCTAAGCGGACAATACAACTGTTATAAGATATTATTGGGGAATGTGTCCTTTATTTTATATAATCATGGGAGAAACAAATATCTTGATCTGAATTAACTTACAATAATATATTTTAGGTGATGATATTGATGTCTCCTTATGAGGCCTTATATGGTAGGCCATGTAGATCACCTTTGTGATGGTTCTAGGTACTAGAGGAAGCACTTATTAGACCTCATATCATTCATAATACATCACAGGAGGTCCAAATTACCAGTAATATAAATTCTATGACCCAATCTAGGAAGAATCTATATGCTGACCACCGTAAAAATACCTCTAGAGTTTCAATTTGAGGATCATGTATTCTTGTTTGTTTCGACTAGGTTGGGTCGTTTATGGTTTTGGTGGAATGTATGGTTTTGCATAATTTTTTCTAATTTTTGAGGTTTTAGAAAATATTGTATTTGTAAAAAATTAGAGAAAACTTTTAGAGATATATAGAGCTATGCATGACATCATTCACATTTATCATTTATGTCATTACTACTCAAAATCATATCATGTTTTCAATCCTGATGAGGTGGAACTGGATGCCGATACTTCTATTGAGGATCACCCAAATTGTGTCCTGGATTAGAGAATGAATGCTCTTTGAGGAAGGTCAATTACTTTAATCTAGATGTCATAGTAGCACGACTATGTATAGAAGATGGCCAGGGATTGAGTGGCTGACATACATGCCCGGTGGTCTGAGATTTTCATAGATGGTGTTTTATTACACCCGATAAAACAACTCAGGGATGAGTTGTCTTGAGTGGGGTAGGCTGTAACAACCCATATTTATTATAATGCAAGAAACATTTTCTTTTAAGTTTAATTATTTGGTTTTGACTTAATAATAATGACTAATAAAATGTAAAAGTTTTTTAGGGTTTCTACGGATTCTTCAGAGCCCAAGGCCCTGAATTTTGGAGAATACAAGTGGGATACTTGGTTAGTATAAACCATGACCCCTAGTTCGTATGGTTCATTTATATCATCTAGGGTGATCCATTTCACAGTAGTGGGCGATGAGATTTTTCATAACTATTTAGCTCATGCCTCACATCCATGAGAATGATATAGGTCTCATTCTTGAGGTTTTTCTCACAATATTTTCATGGTTAGTCTAACTATGAACTTAGCTCATGAGAGTGGGTTCCTTGTATAGTGATTAACACACATTTGGTGCATGTTTTTTCCAACCCTGCAGTCAAACTATGTGACCTTTTATAGTGGGGTAAATTTATAATTTTCCACTTAAATACATAAAATTTTTATCACCCTCTTAACCCATCCTTTCTTATACACATCCCCTTTACCTGTTATAGATATCCCCTCCATGTCTAAGCATGTATTAGATCTATCTTCTATGTTCTATATCAAAATCAAGTGTTGTCGATCTCATTGGATTCCTCTTGGTAATAGATTTGAGATGTTACCTTCTTTTCTTAGTTTGTATTTATGTCATTAATCTATTTTGATGCGATAATATGGTCTATTTTCAGGAAATTTTATATTTTTTGGTTTCACCTTTTCCCCGAGGTTTTTTCTCTTATTAAATTATCTCTTATGTACTACACAATATAAATTACAGGAATTTCTCTTAAAAATTAGTCAACATCTTAAATTAATTGTTGGAGCCTTAATGTGAGGCCTATATAGAACCTTGACATGTTTTGTGGTCTTCAATGTCAACCTAAACCATCTCCGAGGGGGGTTCATCCATTAGCCTATATAAAGAAACAACCCTTTGGTTGTATAACCATTCCACCTAGTTGAAAAAGCATTGAATAAATCAAATTAGTCAATGAATGGATTAAACATGGATTTTGAAATGTAATGTATTATTGTACATTGCCATGGAAACTAATAAATTTATATATTTTACAATACCTATTGATTTTGATTAATGGGGTATGGAATCGATAATTATATATAGTATGGCACCACTCATTATTATGGTATGAGACTAGTGATGGGGGGTCGAGGAATGGCACTTACGACCTTTGTATACACATATATATTTAGATATTAGGATGCCATGGAATTTAGACTTGGGTTTCTGGCCCAAGTATTTTTTATATTATTCTGAGTTCCTCATACTAGAGGTGGTCACCTTTTTCTACAACCTTGGGAACTAGTCTCTTTGGTTTGATAATTTTTTCAATTTCGACATATTCCAGAGCTAGTAGATACTTTTAAACTTTCATTTATTCAAAGATATCAATAATTTTTCACCTTCTCATAGTTTCATATCTATTAATGGTTTTAATTATATTTTTCATCCATATTATGACTTTTCCTCTTATGAATGTACATGGATATATTTCGTAGAATAGAATAGATTTTCTATAGACACTATCTATGGTGGCCTACTATGTATATATCATACCGTGTTCAGGTTTTCATCTTGTACATTAACATAATTCATGTATATAGGTTGGTACAATGTAAATCACATGATCATGGATGTGTGATAGATTCATATCATGGGAGATTAGTAACATGGGACCACTCCTTGAGTTTTATTTCTATTAGAGAAATAATTTTTTGTATTTTTTGTACTTTTTTGGTCCATGTATGTATTATATTCCTACCATTTGTATAGCACCATGACATACTCATAATTTTTTATATGATTCTACTTTTGGATTGTGTATTATTTCAATCTGGATGATTTTACTTCTTATGCTCTATTTTCCATTATCATGCTTCCTATATTTATTCATTTATTATCACCATTATGAAACTCCAACCATTAGGGCATAGTTTCCCCACTATAACACTATAGAACCTCGCTGCTAGTCGGAAGCCTCTAGAAAAAGGGGAGGCATGCCTGAGGCTACATGACCAACCATGTTCGGTTAGTTATGAGTGAACTGAGTCTGGGAAGTTACAAATTGGAATAGAAGGTTTTTCCCTTTGTATTACTATATGTTTCGGAAAAAAGGAGACTCATTTGTGTTGAAATTTGGTAATCAGTATGTGCCTGGGAGTTCCTAATCTATATATGGGCAAAAGGACAAATTGTTTGGGCTGCGATTTGAGGTTCTGGATTAGGCATGTTATAGTTGCACGGATTTCACCATTTTGTGATGCAAATGAGATGAATTGTTGATTATTACTATTATTGGTTTTGATTTATCAATGTCCTGATATAGAATCGAATAATTTATCTTATATCATTATTTAAACAATAGAAATTAATGTTTTAGGAATTATTTCATGCTATGTAGGTTACATTTTTTGACTTCATGACTCCTATTGTATGTTTCTTGAGGAATATATTTGTTTTGAAAATAATGTTTCTAGGGGAAAAAGGAACTTAATTAATTAATTATTATCAAGTCAGAGTCAACCTAAACAGTGTTTTCCCATATAGTTTGATGATTACACCTTAACTAACCAATTATCACATGTTTGTTTTATATAACTAAGTTTACATGGACTGAAGCATTAGTTGATTTTGAATACATGAATGCAATTTGTAATTTAACGAGTTTTTTCATTTGTTATATTATATTATCAAATTTATAGGTATGGATATAGGTAAACGAATTACCAATTATAATATATAATTAAATTAATGTCATAAATTTAGAATGGTAATTCATTTAACTATTCCATAATTTGAATGAAAGAGTTTATAAATATTTAATTCAAATATAATGACCATTAATTGGGGATTAAATTTGAGTGATAAAGGGAAATTTCTATTATAACCAATAATTGAAACTCAATATATTGGGACCCCTAAAAACATAGGGATTATCCTAGGATCAAACTCTATAGAGGGCAGTGGGAAATTTCTATTGTGATTATTTATGGTCTATACATCACCCAAACCTAGATTGTGGAGTAGGCAGCTGGGTGTGACATAGTTATAAGAAGGATTTTTTTTATCCTACTCTTATTCATATGGTATTTTGTTATGAGATATTATCAAAGGTACATTCTTGTAATTTGTTGAGTTAGGTCACCCTGATTTCCACAAGTTTTTCACATGGAGGTGGAGATGACCATGCTCCATATGTTGTGGTCCTAGAGCCAGTAGTGTTACCACCAGTGGTGCCACCTATAGAACCTCCTTCCATTCCTGGTTTGGGAAATTATGCCTTGTTTTTAGAAGGATTCCATAATATTATATAGACTATACAGAGAGATCAGGGACCTACCACTTCTATGGAAGATTTTATGTGATAATTTCAGCATCAACATCCTCCTACTTTATCAGGGAATAGTATCCCCTAAGATACTAAGTTATTGCTTGAGACCATTTTATCCATCTTAGAGTATTTGAAGATTACACCATAGATGTATATCAAACCCATGAAGTATATGCTTAGTGGATCTTCCAAACATTGGTGGGATATAAAAAATTAGTAATATTATCATCATGAAATGTTATGTAGTGATTCCCAATCATGCTTATATTACCACTTTTACATCGAGACTTTGAGGGAAGATCGAGCCAAGGATTTTATTCCATTGGATCAGGGTATTATGTCTATGATGTATTTTTTAGTTCACTTTATAAAGATTAATCACATTGTGTATATTTATACCATTTATGACCATCTAGATCGAGATACCATCAGGATGGGTTTATGTATTCTATTCGATCTCATGTGAAATTTTTTTATTGGCTATCATATCAGAAATAATAAACTAGGATTTCATTACCAAACATAACCTTAGGGAATCTTGATATATAGATTTGATTGGGTCATCTTATCTACTCAATGGTACATTAATTGATGCTAGGAAGCATCACTTCGAGGCCTCTAGTGAGGGTAGTACCAGTTAGGGTACATTTCTGGTACTTTTATGTTCTATCACTAGTGTGAAAAGTAAGTAAATGTGAAACCTAAAAGTGTAAAATCCATATATGAGTGTTGAGACTTTGGAAGGACAAGCTATTTAAATTGGATTTTCATAATATATCATCTAATGGATGGAGAGGGAGGATCTGTATTGACTCCTATTACTAGAGCTGGATCAGTTGCTCTGCATAAGTTAAGGATTGATAGTGATGCCAAATAATTAGGCCATGGGGGTAGTCAGGGATGTGGCATCTAGACACCAGTGGTATAGTCCCTGTAGATGGGGCCTACTCAAGGAAGTCAAGTAATATCTCAGAGATGTGAATGGGGCCAGATTTATGCAGTGTATCTTGTTCCGAAGGAGCCTAGTCTTAGTCTTTCTATAGTTAGAGGTATAATTTTGGTATTATATACCTTTTAATATATATGTTTTAATATATTTTCATCCCACACTTTTAATTCTTTATTGATTGTGGAGGCCTTGGTCTTGAGATTGAGTACTTCTTGTCACATCTGTGGGTTTATTTTTATATTAAATTATGAAAATTCTATGAATTTAATATATTAAAATGGATCCAATTTTTTGAATCATCATAATTATTTTTATATAATAAGTCTGAATTATTTTTTGTAAATAACGAATAGTGAAAATTAAAAAAACATTTACTGTTGTTAACATAAAAATGGATTTATCATGGGTCAAACTAAAAAGATAAGTGTTAAAATAACAAAAATAATTGTCTAAATTATAATAGATCCCCATATTTTAACCCTATATCAAATAAATTATGATAATGTTACATTTTAGAGACATTGGTATGGTGAAAAATATGGGTAACACATTTTATTTTAAAAAATCTTATTTGTGTCCTCTCCCCCATTTTATAAATGGTTGCCCCGTATCCTCTCCCCTTTACACCTCCAAAGACTTTTCGTTCAGTCAATACCTAGCCCAATACCATCCCTAATTCTCTCCCCGAATCTTAGAGGCCTTGGTTTGAGCATAAAATGAATCTAGGAAATATTTTTTTCGTAAGACTTATGTGGTTGTATGACGAAGAGGTATCATTCTTAACTGATTGTTTTTGTTTTATTTCATCTTCCACTGACTTAAAATCTTATTCAATCCTGATAAAATAATAACACCATTACATAAAATATACTAATATGTTATTATTTTATTGGAATAACCTATATCTCCCTCTTCTTTAAAAAAGTGGTAAATGAAACCATCATTCGTGTGTACGGTGGACTACTGCCTCACAAACAGATATAATTCTTTTTCTATCACCTCCTCTTATGGATGGTTATAATGATGGATTTAAATTATATATATTATATTTGTAACAGAATTATAATTATTTAATTATGATATAATATTTACATTATTAATTTCCAATATCGTTGCATATGATCATGTCGCTCATGTGTATGCCAGACTATCACCACTTTAAGCGTTTTGGTTCATTTTTCACTAACGCTTTACATGGAAGGTAATAAAGATAACTTTAATGAGTTTATTTCATATATATATGAGTTAATTATGATATTAGTGACATATTTATCATTCTAAATATATAATATATTATTTTATTTCTTACACTTCCATTCTTTAAAAAATGATAACATCATTTATCCGTGCGTGTGGACTACAACCTCCATAAAGAGATGTGATTCTTTTTTCATCACCCCATCACCTTGATAGTATATATAAGTGTATGTAAATAAATAATATTGTATTTATGATATAATTTTTCTTCTATAAGGTAAAAATACTTACCATCTTTCTATAGAGATTTTTTATTAATGTAAAAGTTACTTATATGTATGTACGACCTTCCATCTCTATGAATATAATTTAGTTCACTTTTCATAACTGTAATTAATTATTGGTTATAAATTTATAATTAGTTTATAAAAAAAATATAATTATTCCTTGGATATTATTATATGTATGATGGTTCAATGAATCATTTGATCATGTTTAACACACCTAATCTATTTCCAAATTATGGATCTAACATCCACAAAACACTGACAAAGACTTAACTGATTGAGTAATTAAATACATCATGGTAATAAGTGGGAAAAATGGTTTAATGATTAATTAATAAACCTTTTAGAGGATATTAATCAATTAAATAATTTATATATTATTCTTATATAAGTTATAAAGGATATACATGAAATATCTGGACTATAGGTATGGGTTTTCTAATATCACTTTTATTTCTGTAGGACATATACCATATTCATCATTTATTTTTATTTTATGGTGTATATAATACTCATGAATATATTTTATTTTTATTTTAATGAAAAATATTTGTATTTATTAATCTATATTTTATTCACTCTTTCATGAGGTTTTGATCCATTGATTACTGAAGAAGTAAGGGGTATCATCTCAATTTTACTTTCATGACGAATATTTTATTATTCTGCACCTAAATTATTTTATATGATGTATAAAATTCCCCTTTTGAATATTATATCAAGAATAAATTATAATTCATGGTATTTAATTTTTAAATTTTAATTATTTCATTCATGATGATTTCACTTGAATGTTACTAAGTTATAATGGGTTTCTAAACTCAATTTATTTTCATTGGGTTATAACTCTTTTTCATTGACGTTGTTTTTCCATGATTTTGTGTGAATTAATATCTAAATTAATTTATTCTTTATTTAAACATTTTTTTTGTATTTAAATTTGATATACACAGTCACCCCTTGATTAACTATTAATTAAATGATATGGACATTCTAATGGTTGTTTATCTCAAATTACCTTTTATTAGGACATACGTCTTTGATATTTATATATCTACCTTCATGGGGTGTATATACAACCCATTTTACATTTATTGAATGAATTTACTTATGTTTAAGATATGTTATGTTTCTTGTCATTTTATTATTTCATGGGGATTAGAAATGAAAAGTTACTAAAGTAGAAAATGTTTTATATTATGATCTCATTTCTTTTTTATATTTTTTTTGTTAAAGGTTCTTTTGGAGGAAATAAGGTGATATTATTTTTTAGAACCAAATATTTTCTATTCTCATCTAATTATTATGTTTTTTATATTCCTATTTGAAATTTCCTCCGTTAATAACTAAGTAAAAGTCAATAATGTTGTTCATAAGTGATAATGATCGTGTATCCTCTATTAGATATGGAATTTTTCACGTCCACATCCATGTTTTCTAAAATTTCTTCAAAAACATTCTTTTATAAACATAAAAGATTTTATAAGTCTTTTTTACAAGATATTTTTTCTTCTTTTAAAATGTTTTAAATTTTTAGTTTCTTAATGTATTCTTAATGGGTCACTTTTGACTCAATTTACAAAAAAAAATAAAATAAATATTTATCTTAAATTTTAAAACATGAAAGGATTTTTCCACCATCATGTCTCTTATTTCAATTAAGGATTCCATAAAATGTTTCTAATTCTATAGGTTATAAAAAACTGTTTTAAATGAACTATTTCTCGAAGGGCTTCATATGAATGACGATGGTGACTTAATGTGAAATAAGAAATGATTAGTTTGGTGGGAGGAACACTCAATTGAAGACATTGGTATTATTATTTAAGAATTTTTATGAATTATTTAAAACTCTAATGAAAAAAGGACCTTGGAGAATAAATTTATTGAATATATACTTTCGATATTTTAGCTTTTGTGTGGAAAAAAATGGAACTAATTCATCAGTATCAAAGCCATAAATGTCATTATATTGTGTTTTAGAACCAGATCTCATTGTAAGGGTTTGAGGTTGTTATTTTTGGATTCAGAGAAAAGTTTTAGAAAAAATTGGATATTAGTATATTTTCTTGTGGGGTAATATTAATTATTGTTGATACCATCAAGATATTATGAGTTTCAGGTTGATCATAAGTTTAAAGGTATTGATAAATATTATGGTTTATATGATCTTGATTAATAGGGTCATTTTTTTAAGGATTTTCATTGTATTTAAATGAACATTAAAAGGGTATAATTTTAGAAAAAATGGGCAACCCAAAGGTTGGGGATAACATATCTCATCCAGCTAGGCCAGGGGTCTTAAACCCACAACTAAAGGGTGAAAAGGGTGTAGTTATATCCACTGGCATATGTGATGTCCTGATTAGTATGACCTCATTTTTTCACTCAAACAAGTTGATAGATCATGATTAAGTTGATTTTGGGGAGCATGGGTTTTATCATATGGATAATTGATGTGGTTTAATTTGTTACAATTTTGTCATATAATATCTTTAATTTTATTATGGTTTGGCTATTAAAATAATGTTTTAATTGATTAGTTAACTTTTGATGATTTTTTGTGTTGAAATAATAAAACCCTTAAAATATTGTTTTTCTGATTAATTATTTTTTCTTTTAAGTTTGAATATTAATTTTTAAAACTTTTATTTTATATTTTAATATTGTATATTATTTTAACATTTTTAATTTTTAATTTTTCTTATTTTTTCTCTAATTTAATATTTTATTTTACCTATTTTTTTATTTAATTAATTAATTAATTTAAGTATAACATTAAATTTTTATTCAATAAAAAATATAAAATTTAGTGATATTCAATTTTTACTTAACTTCTTTATAATTTTTATTATTTATTTATTTTGATAATAAAATAATCAATAAATTATTTTATTCAAATTGATTATACTTTCTAATATGTTTTATTCTTTTCAAAAAAATATTTGTTTAGTTATTACTATATTTTATTTTTTCCATCAATTTTTTTATAATAATTAAAATAATTATTATTCTATTTTTTATTTTAATTTATAACTTTTTTGGTTTATAAATGATGTAATTTATTCTTTTTTAATTGAAATATAATTTTAAATGTTTTAATTAATTTTTATTTTATATTGTTTTATTTATTTATTTTTATGCTTCCAGTTGGTAATTTTGATTTATTTTGGTATTGGGTGTGAGACAGTCTTCCAGTAGTCATATGATATTTCTCCTTAAATTTTGAATTCATTGACGTAAGATAAATTCTATCCTTTTTTCAATTTGATTATATCTTCCCATAAAATATTTCTAGCACATGCATTAGAGTTTGGAAGAAGAAGGTTCCTATTAGATAATTTATACATGTTGATTATATATCATCTTGAATACTTGAAGGCCTAATTATTTTTACTGATTTTTTATAATCAAATTTTCATTTTTGGTTTAGGGGTAACCAAACATGGTCTGTATTCCCCTTGGAACTAGGCCCTAATACATGGAAATTACATGCTCAAATACTAGACACCAAACATAAATCTCCTCCCAATTGATGGTTTATGTTTTCATTAAAGTGTCTGACCTACAATGTTTCACAATAATAAATACTTATGTAGAAATACATGGGACCTAGTAATGATGGAAAATTCATACCTTCTCATTCACCCAAATCTGATTGCATTTTTTGTGGATAATATCCTACTTTGACCTCATGTTTGAATACATCTAAGTATTTGACCCATTTTTTTTCAATTTCTCATTTTTTCCACTAAAACACCCATGTTTGGTCGATCCCCATCGACCACTGAGGTCCATCCTCCATGGCCCATATGAGGAGGTCCACCACCAACCCAACGTTGACTTTCACTTTCTCCTAATGTCGTCCCACCCACTGAAGAGACCTGTGAACAAGCATTATCACTATAATTGAGAGCCCTCCCTCTCATCATCATCTAGCGCAATATTGGTCCTACTATCATGAAACTACCTCCCAATCCCTACAGATGAAGCTCCTAAGGCTGATGACCTCCATTTCCCCACTGAGAACCCAACATTGATGCATGTTGACACACGAAAACCCTACCACCAGCCCACCCCACACCATGCGTAGACAACTTGACTAGCCCACACTAGTATAGTCCCCTAAATTTAATCTTGTTGAGAATCAAAACCAGACATGGATTCTAGATTATACGGTTTCTTTTCCACTAGGATACAACCTCAACTTCCCTAATTGTGCATCTAGGTAAAATTATTTATTGTTGTATCTATGTAATATAAATTATTAGATTTTAATGGTACAAATAAGATATAAATCTATAAGATAATAGACATATGCTCGATTTGTAAGATAACTTGTTTCCCCCACATAATATAATTTATATTATGAAAAATTTAGAGGGATATTGAACATGTTGCATCCACTAAGCACCCACTCAATTTCCACCTAAGTAGAGGAAGATGAAATCACACTTGAATCCACCATCTTGAATCCACCAACCATTAGTTATGGGATATTCCATGGCTCATAACCATGATGTCGTAACTATGGATCTGAATATGATTTAGGATTGGATTTTTATTTAGGGATTTCATTTATTGAGTCAAATTGTGAGTTGATGCCAAATTCCTTACCATCATGGTTTGAAGAACATCCTCAATACTTGAGGAAATTGAACCAATATCCCTATGAGGCCAAAAATGTTTAGATGATCAGAACCACTACCATAAACCAATCCCACATTGAATAAAAATTATTTTTCCACATTTCTTCATAGAGAGGTTGAATGGTGCCAGTGTATTTTGAGGATCAAACTAGATCATAAAAGGGTTACACTATTCTAAGATTAGTTTGGGTATGAGATTTTCTATTGATCACTGAGAAACCATAATTTTTTTATCCACCTTCGTCATTGATCAATCAAATTATCTAAACAAAAACATTGAACACATGGTTTTCAATTAATTAGATGACCATCGGGTGGTAACAGTGTTTTATGGTGAAGATCAAATTTAATTTTAGTTTTATATTTTCTAGATGGTTTTTTTGTTATACTGTTTAGATCTAAAGTAACTGCCATGATATCTTCCTAAGTAATATTGTTAATATAAATATTCCCTGATTTATATGGCCATGTACATAGATTTTATATATTCTAATTATTCCATGTTTTTTGAATATTATAGACCCTTTCTTTTCATTTTCATCATCGTTGATGAATGGATTTCCACCAAGCATGATGAAGAAGATGATGAATTTGAAATGAACTTAAACTTGATGAATATGTTGTCATTATTGTAATTCTAAATTTTATTCTTGAAAGTGATTCTATAAAGAATATTTGGTTTTAATATTATTGTAATATAAAACATCAAGCAACAAATTGCTTGTATGTTTGACCTAAAGGAGAATCATATCGATTAGTTATAGTCTGAGTTGAAAATTGATCTTCAATTAATTTTGGATATAGATATTTGTTTCTAAATCCTAAATATGTGTTTTCATTTGATGATAAAAATCATGTGATTGGTCATTTCTATTTTAGAATATTTATAAGGAAATGGAATTTATGTTCTTTGATGCGGAATAAATCAAAGGTCTGAGGACGAAGATCCTGTTAATACAAATTTACACTAGTAAATAAGGAAGATGTTGTTTGATACCTTATTGGAATAACATGTTGAGATATAAGCACATGAGATAAATTAATTTTTTTCAAGGAAATTTTATTTTCACTTAGAAGTCACAAGAAGGAGAGTTTAACGTCCTTAGAGGTACTACCACTGAGAAATATGATGTTGTTATATTTTCTAGATAACAGAAAAAATAACAAATAAAAAAATAAAGGGGTAGTTTGTCCTGAAGGAGGGGAGAACCTTTTAGGGATGGACATTAATAATTTCCGAGATATGGGAAGCAGAGAAATGGGATCAAAACCAATATAGTTTTTTTAAATTTTCTACGAATTCTGAATCTGAAGAATATGGAGATCGATTCATGCTTCTACAACTCGAAGATGTTTGGATAAATTTATAGTAGTGGATGCTAGTGAATTTACAAGGTGATATATATTTGAGTTTTCTTATATTTTATATTTCAATTTTTAATGTCTCTAGAATATTTAATTTCGAAATGTGATTATCATTTTTGGTTTAATTTTTATGTCACTCTATTAATCTGTTTTCATCCATTCTAAAAACATTACATTTTGTATTTTTTTTAATTTTTTATTTAAAAATATGATTCCACTGTCAAAACACTAGAGCACTAAGATAAATAAAAATAAATCTTATTCAAGTCAAAAGGAGTTGAATTTATTAAAATCATTCTTGTGATGAGGGGTGAATTAATACGGAAGGACCTCCATGCACGTGTGATTGCTATCAACAACCTTATTCGCAAGACCATATGCCACTTTTATTCGCTTCTCTGTTGGTGTGAGTGATAATATGATTGATCCCTAATAGATAATGCAGAAAGATGATCCATTTAGAAGTGAAGGCCCATGCCAGGTGAATTGTTCTATGTCTAAGATCATGAACCATGGTAATTGAATTACTTTATATCAAAACATTGTTCCAACCTTTTTTGATTATCAAATAAAAAAAATTATGACATTGGACACCTCCACTTCAAAGGATGAGGCATTACCACACGAACCATAGCAACATTAAAGGATGTCTCCATCGTGGTTTCTGGATATGATTCCATAGCCAGTAGGTCCAGGGTTTTCTTTTGAGGCATCGTCCACATTAAGATTTATCCTTCCAGGAATAAGAGGTTTCCAGAAATCTTCCAGAAAACCATTCCCCAAGGTTTATCTTCCTTTGATCACAAGTCGTCTTAGTATACAGAAATCCTTAATTGAATTGTGGAATGTCCCTGCTTTCATGATTCCTTCCTCCATGATCGCAGTGTAGATTTTTATCTGAGCTGTATGAAAATTGAAAGTATTATTTTTTGCTTAATTGAATTTCTTTCATACCAAATTTGATGCATCTGTTCTACCACAGATACAATGAAATGTTGGTGAATTTTAGGAGAGGTATCCATTGCAGTGCATCTTTGAAGTTTCAATTAAATAGAATCCAAACTTGTCCATCTAAAATCAAAAATGTCAAAAATGCAATCCAATAAAGCAGAAGAAGTAGCACAAGATAGAAGCAGGTGATTAGTGTCCTCTCTATGTTGGTTACACATGCTACATTTGGAAAAAGTTGTATACCACACATCTACATATTACAATTAGTGGGAATTCTAGTATGATAAATCCACCAAACTAGAGTGTGTGAGGAGAGTCTAACCCATTTTTTGTTAAAATTCCATAACCAAGAAAAAAAATTGATGTTGTTAGTGAAATTATGCCTACAATAAACTAGGAATTTAGCACACCATTATGCGTTGTTTCCTAAACTATGAAATCATTGATGATGATAAAGGTATAGTTATTTATAATAGAAGATAATTTATCTGGTAAACCAACAACATGAGAACTAAATAAATCATTTATGGTCATGTTTAAATTTTTGGACGAAGGGATGGGATCAACCATGTTACAGAGAGGCATGTCATTCCAGTTATCTAACCAAAAAAGAAGAGAAGAATACCTGTTGAATATCCATCTAGAGATAACTATGATTTTAGAAAAACTATGTTTGATCGAAGACTATATCAACGAGTCTATATAAGAATGTTTTCACACATGAGCATCTTCCTTGTTGGTGAGGATTCCTTAACTGCATTTAGGAAACCCGGGATCAAATCCATGTAGAGGCATAATTTCCAGGGGTTACTATAGCAGTATTGTAGTAGGTACTGTAGAGGGAGCTGTAGTAGGTACTATTTGACACTATAGGAGCCAGGACTATTCTCCCATTTGGGCCTTCAGGCCACCTATTTGGTCCCCAAGTCCTTTAAGTCCTTTGAGACACCATGGAATTCAGGTCAGTAAGGCATTCGGGGCACCAAAAGGTCCTCGGGGAACCTCAAGGCCTTCGGGCCACATCAAGTCATTTGGGCCACCTTTAGTGCAGATTCAAATCAGTAAACCTACAAGGAACAAGCTCTAGAAGGAGGATGAGAAGAATAGATTTCTCCATTGTAGAATCTAAACAGATTTCAATAATGAGAGGGTATGGCACCTACCATTTGGGAAAGATTGGGCATGCATGAGGAATCCTCTCCGAACAACCACGAAAAGTTAGAGAGCTGATATCATGATGAAGATGCTGCGGAGGAGAAATTCCAAGTGGTTAGTCTGGGTGGTAAGTAATATTTGAAGCCTAAAGGAAATGAATTCCTCTAAGGCCTATAGTTAATGTAATACTTATGATTACAATCCTAGTATGCATTCCACCTAAACCCTTGAAAGGTGTACTATCAAAAATCAATAAAAAATAAAGGCCTTCAGGCCATTGGATGGATATAAGAATGTTTTCATTTTCTAAGGTAATTGTAGAATCTATAATGAAAAAATCATAGGTTTGTGAGTTTTTGTTCATAATATTCCAAGTATGTTTATCTTGAAGGTCCTCATTGAAATGATTAAGGTTCTTAATACCAATCCCCCCATTACAAATGTGAGTGCAACAAGTTTTACAAGGAATAGTGGCAAGTTTCCTTTCATTATTTCTTCCACTCCAGACAAACTTTTTTTATGGTTCGATTGATCTTCTTTAATAAGTAGGTAGAAAATATGTACACCATCATAGATGACATCATTTTACAAATAATAGTGTGCTTGAAAAGACAAATTCATCTGGCCATCGATAAAGTTTTTCCCTTCTAGGAGGAGTGTTGGTTATTGATATGGTCAAAAATGATTGAGAATTAAGTGTTTTTGGGCTTCCCCTAGAATATGGGGACCCCAAGATAGTTAAATGGGAATAATCCTTAATTTATCCCAAGTTCATTCATGAAATCAATTTTTTTATAGGAAGGGAAATTTTTTCAAAAAAAAAAGATTTGCTCTAATTTATGGAATGACCAGAGACTTCCTCATAATGGGAGAAGACATATTTAATATTTTTTATGTATTTCTTATCTCCTTGTAGAAATAAAATTATATCATCAGCTTATAAAATATGAGAGGGAACAATCAGAGTTCTAGAGGAAATGATGGGATTTATATTACCTTGATTAATAGAATTCTTGATAAGCATGTTGAGGTAGTCTTCAGAAATAACAAAAAGGATTGAAAAAAGAGGGTCCCCCTGTCTAACACCTTTTTTACAAGTGAAAAACCCTTAGGGGATAAATTTATTAGAATAGAAATGTGAGTATAGTTTAAAAGGGTTTAGTTTTATAACTAGGTAATCATTAAATCCAAAACTATATAAGGTTTTGTAGATGAAACTATGATCAATGGTATCAAAATCCTTCGTAATATATAATTTATTGAAAAAACTTCCCCTCTTTTATTTTTTTTAACAAGTATGTACTTTCAGAATCAAGGCATATACAGTCCTATATATTTCACCCTTTTAAGAAACCAAATTGATTCCATGAAATAATCATGTTGGAAATAAGTTCCATTATCTTAGCTAAAAGCTTGTATATAATTTATATATAGTGTTAATTAGAGAAATGGGTCTAAAAACGTATATTTCCAAATATTTTTCCACTTTTGGAATGAGGGTAGAAATTGGGCATTGATACCATAATGGAGGTAGTCATGATTGAAAAAATATTTAACCAGGCAACAAACATCATGGGAACAATGTACCAATAATGATGAAAATGGAATTAAGGAACCCATCAGGGCTAGGGGAACTATCCATTTTTAAACTAAACACCACTTACTTAATTTCATGATAAATAGGAATACTTTTCAAAAGGTTATTGTCATTTACCCCAACTAAGAGAGGAAGGATATCAGGCTTGATCTCCTTATCCTGATAATCCCATTAAATACGTTACTAAATTTGGTAGTGACATGATTTTCCAAAGTCTATTAATTATGAATGATGTTATCCCCATATTTAAGTAAGGAAATAGTTTTTCTAGCATTTCTATCCATTTGTAGAGAATTAAAGAATTTTTTGTTTTTGTTACCATCTTTATGCTAGTTGAATCGAAGAGTTTGTTTCCTGATATTATCTTTTTGAGAAAGAAGAGTGTTATATTTATTGATAATCTCTATTTCCTAATCTAGATCCATAGTAAAATCATTTTGGGTTAAATCAATTTGAATCTAGTTATGATCTTGCTCTAGGGAGATAATTTCAATATCAGTTTTTTGTATTTTTTCCTTACACCATGCCTTTAATTTCAGTTTTAAAATTTTAAGAATCATGTTGCAGGAAATGGTATCATCAGAGTTAATTTAGTTCCAAGTATCCTTGACAATCTTGTTACAATCTGAGTCAGTTTTCCGAATATTATTAATCCTAAATAGAAGAATATTATTATTGTCTCTATGTTTTAGGCTCATCAAATTTTGATGATGATCAAAATTTAGTTAAGGAAAAGTAATAATAGTAATGTTATTCCATTTATCAAGAGCCTAGAAATTTGTGAAGTCCCTATCAAGCTTACTTACTTAAATTATATTGATTTTTCTTCTATATAAAGAGTATTTATCACCAATAATACTAATCTCCATCATTTTTTATCCTCAATTCAGATTTTAAACTCTTTAGTTGATAGATTAGAATGCAATTGAACTAGTTTTTCACTAGGTCCAAGAATAGCATTAAAGTCACCAATAATGACCCACATATCTTGAATAGTGTTGTTAAGGGAGGATATATTGGTCTAAAGAGTTCTCATATCCTGATATCTATTACAAGAATACACAAAATTACAAAAGAATGCATCCACATGAAATTTTATTTCACATGTTAAGGATTTATTATCAACATTTGAATTATGGAAATTACTTATAGAGATGTGAGAAAATATTCATAGAGTCACAAGTGATATTGTTAGATGTTTCACCTATAAAATAATAACTATATTTATCCAAAATATTAAAACTAGAATAAAAAATAATTTTAGGCTTAGATAGAGAATAAATCTGAGGTTTATGCGTAAATAAAAAATTCTTAC
The DNA here is from genome assembly GCA_963277665.1 of Viscum album. Lineage (NCBI taxonomy): Eukaryota > Viridiplantae > Streptophyta > Magnoliopsida > Santalales > Viscaceae > Viscum > Viscum album. Next base: position 1,056,394,786 of record OY728120.1, on the reverse strand, counting down.
AAGTTATGAAGGTGTTAGGATTAAAAATACCCTGACAATTCGAGATGAAAATATTTATTTATACTTCTGTTTGGGGCTGGGACCCATATTTGTTTACCTACATAGTTCTTCCCCCATTTGGATTTCCATAATTTCTTAGGAGAGACATTGTTTTCCTTTGTGTTTTCCTCCTGCAAGTATATTAAAGTGTTCATTGAAATGTCATTAGTTTTCATACCTGTTGAGCCCCTTTCCTAGTGTACATGTGTGTCGTCCTAATCCTATTTTATATCCATATGTTTCTTTCCGTTTTAGATGATTTTTAGACTGTTGTGGTTGCTTATTGGGGTTCTCATCATAGGTTTATGCAATGACCTTTTCATATCATGCAAACTACCCTCATATGTAGTCTGTACAGATGTGCTTCCATTCCCAGGGCCCTTCATATCCTATGTAGACGGAGGAGGATTTGGATTGTGAGTAGGTCTGATAAAAATAGCAACAGTATTTCCTACATCTCACTACCCTATAGTACTATTGTGAGATGCACTAGATTCTTCCTCCTTCTTAAGACCAATTTTTCCAATTTGTTCATTAATCATTTCCTTGGTTTAAGAGTGCTGGAGTTGAGCAATGTAGTGGTCATCACAATAATGTTTTGTGGTTCCCTTTGTGTACCCTACAAACTATCCTTATGTGTAGGTTTCATGGCTTGTTTTCATTCTTAGAGGATTGTAGACTATGTGTAGTATGAGGGAAAACCACCTTTTGAGCAGTGCTACTTAACTCCTCTGCTTCAGTGGTCATCACATCACCCCTCCCTGTTATGCAGTGAGCTATTGAAAGTCCTGAATGTCTTTCTTGAGATTCACTAGACACTTTTTAACTGATCTCTTCCAGTATAGAGCTATTGAGGTTTCGGTTTCAGTCAACAGATGGGTCAGAAGGCACCATGAATCTCTTACTATAAGTTATTTCTTTGGAAAAATCCTACTCGGTGGACTAAATAAGTTCAAATATAGAGTCCAGTGGTATTTTTTAGGTTCCAAAATTAGAAGATAAATCCTTCAGTTCTGTATCAAGAGTCCTACCTTCTAATGGGTGATCATTGTTAACTGGTGGCCTATGAAAAATCTTATTTGCAACTATATTCACACCCTTGCCTTTCCTAGCATTTAGATTCATCTCAATAGTATCATCTGGGATGGTAATATTAACAGTGTCAAGGACCATAGATACTATTTCATCTAAAATAGACACCTCCTATTTCTCAAGTTTGTCCATATGAACCATATCCACACATGTTTGTTTGGGGGGAATTTGAGGTCGAAGGATCATCACTCTTCCTAATAAAATTTTCTTTTTTCTTTACATGCTTCTTATCCTCAAATCCTATTTTAGTATTCTTTTTTCATTTCCTAACTTCATTCCAATCTTTCTAAATAGGGAGGTGTGTTTGCTTTTTTATTACATGACATTTGATAAAATAATGATTAATGATTTTCCAATAATGAAAAAGGCGGCCTATGTTCATAATCAATCCTTACCTCAGTCCTATATTCCTTTGAATTAAAGGAAATGAGTTGAGGCAATTTCAAGTCATGGTTAACTTTCGCCAGGATTCTCACATATTGTCCTAATTCACCATTCAATGTTCTCTGATCAATATTTAAGGGGACTCTTATTCAAGAGGTGTGATCATTTAAAATTTTGGGGTGCCAAAAGTACCAGCTTATCCCAAGAAATCAAATACATATCTGCACCATGGAGTTTCTATATGTAAATATATTGAATGCATAATCCCAAGTGGACAGTCGAAGGATGTCTAGCTTCATATGTATATTTCCATGCTTTTAGAATTGATCTAAATCATCTTGAGAGTGTAAAATAATGTTAAAATAGCCTCTCCCAATTGGAACTAATTTCCAATTGGTGAATCTATAGCAGTGGAAAATCCTAGGTTTTATGTCATAAGTTGGACATGGTTTTTCCCCTTGGAGACATGAAATGTGACCAAGAATAGAAAACTTACACATTTTCCCTCTCTATTATATGGCATTGAGGTCTGCTTCAAAAAAAATCCCCCATCATCTAGTTTTTTAATTCTTGGGGGTGTCATTGGGGAATTATTTTTTTGATCCATGCCTTTAAGTTCCTCAACGAAGGAGATCCCCTTGATAGGTGGTTGCAAATCCTATGTGGCATCCGTAGGTGGATTTGTGACCACATTCACATTAGGTGCATATCTTTCAACCGATTTCTCCCAATTAAGATCAAAGGAATAAATTGTAGTACAGATTCCGCAATCCTAATAGGATTCGTCTTCAAGAATCATGATGTAGGGTTTTCAATATAGTCATTCGCGAGCTTCTCTCATCATCTATTTGGTATAGGTATGAATGTTTAATTGTATGGACACATCACAATTTTTATTAAATTGTGGTAATTTGATAATTCATATTGTCAGTTCAAGATTACTTGGGGTTTTAATATAACCCTTTTTGTTTAAATTTATCAATCATAGATCAAATATTATGAGTACAATGTGTGTTGTCAGTGTCATTATTATTATGGATTGTTGAGAGCATTGATTGACTCATTTATAAAGGAGATCTATAATTGAGATCTTGGCTGAATACATTAATTTAATTAAATGAATTATATGAAAATATTTTATATTTCTAGGTATGTTTTTTGAGAGTTACATATTTGAAATCCATTTATAACTGAAAAAAGTAAGTCTTATCTATAAGAATCATTAGCTAGGATGCTGTTTTTTCTTCCTGTCAAGTTTTTTGCAGCTTGTTTTTTATTTGATTTCAGTATTTCACTTATTTTTAAATTCCTTGTGTGTTTTAAACATAGAATAATTTATTTCATTTATTTTATTTTCCATTAAAATAATTATACTTTTAAAAATAGAAAAAATAATAATAATAAACACAACAAATAACTCCATAAGGGCAGTCTCATAGGGAGACAACACTATTTCTCATTTCTTATAGTAGGTAGGTTAAATAATTTCAATTAGATGAAAACGGACACCCAAAACCATTATTTCAATTGTCACTATTATCAGGGAGGCTACTAATGGGAAAAAATTATAAACAATTTCTAGTTAAAGAAAAAAAGTAATAAATTGTATTCAAAAAATCAGATTTATGTTCAATAAGCTAGAAAATGAAGAATTTAAAAATTATTACAACCATAGAACTATAACCATCCAAAAAAAATAAAAAATAAAAAATTTGTTGAATTTTAAAATATAGAAAAAAATAAAATATCACCAAAAGAAAGAACAATATATATTTCAAAATAATTAAAACAATTTCAATCTTTAAGATGATTTAATAGAGAAATTTAAAGGATCTAGATGCTCTTGACATAAAGAATCAACAGTAATATTTAGAATACCTAGAAATTTCCCAAGGATCGGAACATAGTTCATGAATGTTTCATCATATTCCCACGTTTAATGTGATTCTATGGTAGGGCCCTTATAAACATATACATGATCATTACAATGTGTGTATCACCAAGAAACTTCAGGTGGCTAGTTAAGATCAAATCAATATGAGGTTCTTCCACATGTAATTAGGTAAATCAACCAAGTAGTGGTTTTAATAATCACAATCCACCTCAAGAGGGAGTTTTCAGTAATTAAATAAGATCTTCCTATAACATTTTTAATCACCTCAAGGATTAACTCAAAAAGAAAATACATATTTGTAATTTTGAAACTACAATGGAGGGGACTTTACATGAATATTGGGAGAGGATTAAGAAGTTGTATTTCAACTGTCCACGCTATCGATATTTTAACAAACTCGTTATCTAGTATTTCTTAGAGGGATTAGTTTTAATGTAAATAGGTAGATGTTGACTAACTCTTCCCCATATCAATCACAACCTAAAAATTTTCATCTCATCCATATAAAGTTTGGAATTTTTTTCTACCACTAATCATTTCAATGATTAATTCCCTCAATTGAAAGAGACTCTTAAAGCATGTAATGATATATTCCCTAGAAAAAGTTTTCAGAATAACCAAAACAACCAATTCCAGAACCATAATATCCAATATAGGCCTTAAAAATCAGACCAAAATTTTAATCAAGGATTTAATAACCAATATAATAATAAGATTAGGGGTAATGATCAACCAAAAATGAATTTCAAACCCCAAAAATATAGCCCAATTTCCTAGGTAAAATCAGTATCAATTTATAAATTATGCTGGTGGAAATGTTTTTGAATTTTTAGAATCAAGATAATCAGAAGTAATAAGGTAATAAATAGCATGAATAAAAAATTTAACAAATGTTTAAAAAGAAACAAGACATTTCACAATAATAAATGTTGCTAAAAATATGGTGACATAAATGGTTAAGATGGAATGTAAAATAAGTATTTTCAAAAACCAAATAAATTTTAATTTCTTGTCTCAATATAATGTGTATTAGAGAGCGAGAGAAAATGTTAATGCAATATTTTTTTTGAAGAAGAAATAAAATTCATAATTATAAATTTGAACACATTGAATAATAGCCTAAAAAAGATTTTCCTGCATCTGAAATAAATGTACAATCACATGGAGAAGTGTCAAATCCACCTATTGAACCTATTAAGGAATATGTTATCCACACACCTATTGAATAGGGAAAATATAATATAATTAAATAAAGATAAATTGGATGAACCTATAAGGATTTTTGGAAATAAAAGTGTGCTTACCAATGGAAGATATAATTTTATTATGATCATAAAATTTGTAGAGAGCCATCACCTTATTCTTTGGGATTCCCTCCTATCAAGAATATTTTCAAAACTAAAATGGAAAAAGAAGTTATAGAAACTTTTAGAATGGTCTAGTTTAATATCCCTTTGTTAGATGCTATTAAAAAAACACTGTTATGCTAAATTTCATAATTATATGTTCACTAAAAAGGGTAGGTTCAAGGTTTTTTGAGAAATTTAATTTGGGAATAAGTTTTTCTTCCATGATTCAATAGCCCCTCCATTTTAAATTTAAGGATCTTGGTTTATTTTTTGTCCCATGAGTCACTGGTAGTAATGAATTTTTAGACGATATAATAGATTTTGGAGTGTTCATCAATGTTATTCCTTATTCTATATTTTCATCTATGATGGTTGGAGAGCATAAAAAATCTGTTATTGTTGTCCAGTTGACTAACAAGTTATTAGCTAACCCTACTAGAGACATTAAATATATGTAGGTATGGGTGAAATAATAAGGTTTCCATACTAATTTTTAGGTGTTCGATATGGAATATAGTCAATTTAGTTTACATAACCATTAGTTTTAAGAATATTATTCTTCATAAATTCTAAGTCAATAATCAATATTCATAAAGGGACTCTTTCCTTAGAGTTTAGAGAAATTTGGTTAATTTACAAATCTTTCAATTGATGAAAAAACTGTGGGAAGGCCATTATACACAACAAGTTAACATGATTCACAGATTTCCCATAGATTTACTTCCTGATTTTATACAATATAGATAACCTCTAGATTCTTTGGAAAATGAACACTATTTCAAAAATGAGTCTTCTAGACATTATGATTACAACTCTAGTAATGATTATAAAACATAATATTTTTTTGGAACATTTCACAATAATTTGGAATTTATAAACATGTAAAGGATATAGTTTTTGAAGAAAGTAACACATAAAATGTTGATTATGTTTCTGAAACTTTTGAAACAAGTGCTACTGCGGAAAATTCTGATTTTAGGAGTGAAATTGATTAGGAAATTGCTGATATTATCATATTATTTAATGAAATTGACTTAAATTATACCCATAAATTCATTGAAATCTTAAATCAATATCTAAACATAAATATGAATTTTCATTTCAGGATGAATGTTTTTTGAAGTTTGATAATAACTTTATATCCACTTTTCATATTTGTAATTATACAATTATTGGGGATAATATATATGCTAAAAATGAACTCAAATCAGACAATGAACATTTTTTTCTAAAGAGGGAATCCCACCCAGAGTTGAACTTAATCTTTTTCCTAAAAATTTTAAATTTTCATATTTTGAATTCAAACATAAATTCCCTATTATTATTGCAAGAGATCTATCTAGAGAATAAAAAAACCAACTGGTAGAGTTACATAGTAAGCATAAGAAGGCCATAAGATATTCATTAGAAGATTTTCTAGAAATTATTCCATAAATGTGCATGAAAAAGATTCTATTAGAGGATGATTCCATACCTCTTATCCAATTTTAATGGAGATTGAACCCTACTATTGTAGAAGTGGTTAATAATTAAGTGACTATATTTTTAGATATAGGTATAATTTATCCCATTTATGATAGTAGATACGTAAGTATTTTTTAAATTATATTTTAAAGGGTGGATTCATAGTTATCAAAAATCATTTTTTATATTTTTTCCTGCTATGTTTCTAAACAATTGGAGGGTATACATTTATTATAGGAGGCTAAACTTAGTTACTTGAAAGAACCACTCTCCCTAGCCTTTTCTTTATCAAATAATTAAAAGGTTACTTGATCATTATAGTTATTGGTTCATAGATAGTTTTTCTAGATATTTATATATTCTTATAGATCTAGAGGACCAAGATAAAACAAATTTCACATTTCCTTTGGATACATTTTCTTATCAAATAATTTTTTTAGGACTATGAAATGCACTAGACACCTTCTAAGGATGCATGTGTAGAGTTTTTTGTGAGTTCATTTAGGAATGTATAGAGGAGTTTATGGACGAATTAATTGTCAAAATAAAATATTTTGATAGCTTTATAAAAATTTTAAGAGCCACTATGAATGATTTCATTGAGAGGAACATTTTTCTAAACTTTTAAAAATTCAATATTATAGTTGAAAGTGAAATTTGTTTTGGTCATGAAGTGTATAATAATGAAATTCATGTGGAAAAGTCTATGGTTGACATCATATATTCACTAAATTATCCTAATAATGTCAAGGATTCTAGATATTTTCTTATCTATGATGGGTTTTATAGGATTCTCAAAAAATATTTTAGTTCAACTTTTCTACCTTTGACAAGAATACTTCAGAAAGATATTCATTTTTTACTATGATGAGAATTGTAAGGAAACCTTTAATGATCTTAAATAGAGGCTTGTGTATCCCCAAATATTTCATCCACATAATTATGAATTTCCTTTTGAGCTGATAAATGATAATTCATAATTATCTTTGGGGGATGATCATGGGAGAAGAGAGGAGAGAAAATCACTTGCCACCGATTCTTCTACTAGGACTCTAGATTTTTCTTAATCCAATTACTCCACGATAAATAAGGGGTTGTTAGCCTTTTTTTCCTTCATATGTTTAGAATCAATCTTTGGGATCAAAGGTACTGGTTGTCACATATCATTAATCTATTAAATATCTCATAGAAAAAATTAATCAAACCCAAGGCTGGTTAAATAGATCATTTTCCCCATGAATTTGATATAGAGCTCCAAGATAAGAAAAGAATTCATAAAACGATGATTGATAATTTGAGTAGGATACATATTGTATTTTGTTAAGATAAATCATTTTTAAATCTATAATATAGTTTTTACATCGGTAAAATTTGTATTCTGTTTATTTTCAAAAGATTCTTTTGTTTTCGAATATTTAGAATTATTTATATTATGAAATTATTACATGCTAGTTTTCTAATAAGAATGTTTCTAGATTGATTACTGAGTCAAGGAAATATGTTTTGGCTGATCCTTACTTATGTAACATTGGAATGTATGAAATTATAATATTATGTATCCAAAATTCTAAAAACGTATTCATTTTGGAGTTTTTTCAATCGTTGGAGTTTTGGTGAACACTTTGGGGAAAAATGAATAACTAGAAAAGTGAAAAGATCATGTCTATTTTGTCCTACCATCTTCAAATATTTTCATGAGTTTTATAGGATTTTTAAATCAATACAATTCCAATGAAACATTTCTCAAATACAGAAGATACAAAAACAACCTTTTTTGTTTTCTGATGTCTTTTCTATTTGGGAAAATAATTTTATGGGAACTTTTCCCAACTACATTTAATATTTATACATCATAATTGTATTGTACAATGATTAAAAGTAAATTTAATCTATTATAACTAGGATAGACGATGCTAGATTGGTGTCTCTATTTTTCAAGAGCAATATTTTTTTAGATTTTGGATTCCATGATTTATTCATTAAGACCAAGGAATGCATTTTTGTTTTATGAGTTTTGAGGAATTGTTGAGATTATATGGGGTATTCATAAAGTTTCTACTCCCTATCACCCTCCAAGAAAAAGAATGAATTATTTTTCAAATGAAGATATTAATCACATTATGTAAAAAACCATTAACTAGAATATGAATGATTAGATCTTAAGGATTGAGGATGATTTTTTTGGGGGATTATAGGACTTCTTATAAAACTACAATAGGGATGTCACCATATATGAATGTTTTTAAGAGATTTTAATCTTCCTATGAAAGTAGATCATAAATATTTTTTGGCTTTCAAATCAAGTAATTTTATTTTTTTGATGCTGGGAAATAGAAAATATTGTGTTTGAATGAATTGGAATAAATAAGGAATAATAATAATAATAATGGATGTATTTTTAAAGATAAAACAATGGTGGTCCATGAAAATATGATCTAGACAAAATAATTTCAATTTGAAGAAAAGATACTACTATAAAACTCCATACTGAATATTTTCCCAGGTAAACATCATTCCAAATGGGATCTCCCTTTAATTATAACACACATTTTCTATTTTGGTGCAATAGAGATTATAGATCCTAGGAAGGATGTTCCATTTACTATTAATATGAATCCGTTGAAACTATTTAGATAATGTAATAAGGATCCTCTAGGGGAAGAGTTTATTTTTTAGAGGATGATTACAATTAAATAAATTTAGTTATCTCTTCCAGTGCTTTTAGATTTTGTTTTGAATAATTGTGGAGGGAGGTACTAACCTTTTGTAGTGTTAGTATTTTCTTTTTTATTTATAGTATTTATTTATAGATAAAAAATGATCTTGGTGAGAACATTTTTCATGTTGTTCACCATGACAAGGTCACTTACGGTATCTGTCCACTTTATCATCCTATTGGAGTAGATGCATTAAAATCTATATTAATCAATATAATCTATAAGTTTAAGAAACTTGATTTTTCCCCTCTCTTTGTAAAAAATGCTTACATTTTACATGAGCTGGTATTTCTTAAAAATAATTACAATCTATTTATATTTTAATGAGTTTTCAAGAAAACTAGAGGGACTTTATAAAAGTAAAGAAGGTGGATCATTTTGGTGGATTTACAAGGCAAATAAAGATTATATTTTAGTGGATTTTATCATTATAATTTTTCACCTTTTTCATGATTTAAATTAATATGACAACTACTATCTCATTTATCATAAATTTCATAAAAATAATGAAATGAAATATTTGATGAACGTTGAATTTTCTTCTAAATCAGGTTGGTTTTAAGTATGTTTATATAGTTTGTATTAGTGATAAATAATCTTTGTTTTGAGGAAAATTATTCTGAACACCTGTGTGAACATGAAATAGTACACATTTTAATTTTGAGATAAATTCTTTTACTCGTAACCAGTAAGTAATATTTTGTACATACTATGTGTGTTTAATTTTTTTTGTGTATCAAATATAATTTAATTTCTCATTTTACCATTTTCACAAAATTTTAATTTGATGAATTTCCAAATTTGTTTGAACATTAAATTGAATAAGCATATTTCCCCACTTTGAATTCAACAATGAAGAAAATGTTATATTTTAGTGTGGGGTAGAGGGTATTTCAATGTGCTAAATTATTACACAATTAAACCCCATTGAAATACCCTAATATTTTTTGAATTTGAATGTTTTTCAACTATTAATATATCATTTTCAATAATTTTAAATGTTTCTGATGTCTGAATGTTTTGTACCAAACTTAAGGAGGTTATTTATCTAATTCCATTTTGATTTAGCTGGGAAAAAATATTAAATTTACATCATTAAAAGATATTGACTTTGGTAAAACAATTGTGTGAATGTTATAAAATAAAAATTACCACTGAATTTTTAAACTCGGATTCAAATTCATATGATATGAATTCAGATGAATTATTAAATGAAAATCATAATCTAGGTTGTATATTTTATTTTATTCCATAAACTGATAGATGAATGATTTATACTCCCACTCAACTTATTATGTTCACTCTTCCAAATAGAGATTCTATATTATTATTTTCCTAATTTAGGTGATTCACATATTTTAATGGTATAGAGAATTATAGACATTTAGTTGAATGAAAATTCAAATTGGTTTAATAAGAATTCATATTTTTATGGTTAATCACCTTTGTAAAACATGAATTGGTTGTGCTCTAAAAATAAATAAATTCTTTAATGTAATTTATTTAATACAAAATTAAATTCAAGGGGGATATAATTTTAAAAAACCCATTTTCATGGAAATCCAGTATTTCAAGATAATGATATATTTCATTCCATTAATTTTGGATCATTATTTTCCTAAGGACATGTAAAAGCCTATTATGGGGGAATTTGAAGTTGCTATAATTTGACATAATTTTTCATATAATATCTTTTATTTTATTATGATTTTATTATTAAAATAATGATTTCATTAATTAATTAAATATTGATGATTATTAGTGTTAAAAAATAAAAAAATAAAAAAATTATTTTATGATTAATTAATTTTTATTTTATATTTTAATTATAATTTAATTTAAATTTTATTTTATTATTTAATTTTGATGATTCTTTTATAATATGATTTTTTTTATGTTCAATTTTTTTTCTGTTAATTGTGAATTTATTTTCCATGTTTTGGTAATTAATTAATTAATTGAAGTGCAGAATTTAATTTTTTTCTTTAAGAAATTTATAATTAGTGATATTTAATTTTATATTAACACTTTTATAAATTTTGTTATTTCTTTATTTTTGATGATTAATTATACTGATAATTATTATATTCAAATTGATTACAATTTTTCATATATTTTATACTTTTGACAAAATAATTTGTTTAGTTATTTCTGTATTTTCTTTTTTCTTTTCTTTGTTATTGTTAAAAATTAAAATTATTAATGTTTTTGTTTTTATTTTAATTTACTGTATTTCTAATTTATAAATATTTAATTTTAATATTATTTATTAAATGTCATTTTTTAATGTTCTTATTTATTTTCATTTAATCATGTTTTTTATTTCTTGTTAAGATTCTTGTTGTTAAATTTTATGTATTTTGGTGTAGGGTGTGAGATTTTTTCCCGCACACTTATGATATTTATCCTTAAATGTAGAATTGATGTGCGTAAGATAAATTTAAACCCATTATTGTAATATAAGATTACCCCATAAAAGAATACTATAATGTCGATAATATTATTTGAAAAAGGAGAACTATTTAAGATTATTTACAATTGTTGATTATGCCACTATGTAAATGAATTGAATAGTGTATCCACATAATAGAAATTCTGAGATTTTGAGTGTACAAAAAAGATATAAGTATTAAATTCAATGGATAGAGGACAGGTATATAAGATATTTATTTTCCCCTATGATATGACAATTTATCTTACGCACACTTGAGAGGGCTACCAAACCTGATACCTCGACTGAGTACCCATTCAATTTTCACCCATGTGGAAGAAGATAAACTCAAACATGAAGCCCCATACATGATTCCACTAGCCAACAGATCAAGGATTTTTTCAATCTTCTGGCCTAAAACCTATCACTATAGACCTGAATCTGAGTAATGAGTAGATTTTGATATATGGATTTTATTTATTGAGACAAGACATTAGTTGTTGTTAACATCCTGATCATCATTGTTTGAAGAACATCCACCACTGTTGAGGATGTCTAGAACCTCCACCTTGAAACTTGTTCCACCCATACTTGTGAATCATTTTTCTAAATTTGTTCACCAAGAGGAATAATGATTCCAATGTGTTTTGATGATCAAACTATATTTTTTAAGGGTTTATCAGTGCTAATATTGGTGTCATTACAATATTTTCCACTATCTAATGATCCTACATCATTGATTTATAGTCTCTATCATCCTTGATGAATCCATGGATCCAAACCACCACTTTGAACTTAATGATTCCAATGAATAATAAGACCATCAAGTTGAAACTGAGTTTTGTAGTGAAGATCCAAATTATTTCATGTTTCATATTTTCTAGATGGTTTTTTCGGTTTTACTTTTCCAATATAAAGGATTTAATTGATTTCAATGATTGATCACACCGATGTTGACCATGTTGATAGTACCACCTTTTTTGAAGAATATTGAACCATACTTCTCACCACTTTCATCTTCGATGAATGGTTTTTGGCCGAGTGTGATAAAGAAGATGATGAATCTAACATGGATCTATGATTGATGAAGATGGTTTCTTTTTGTAATTCCCAATTATAATCATGAAGGAGATTCTACGAAGAGTAGTCGTGTATGGTCCTATCAAAGGATAAGATGTCATGTTGTGTCTTTCTTGTAGGTTCAAAATGAAGAAATATCATGTTGATTCAATGTAATATGAGTTCAAAATTTATATTCGATTGAAGTTATATATGGAGTGTTATTCTTAATTTCTATAGATGAATCATTGCAAGAATATTAACATCAAGTGATCGATCATTTGTTTTTATGAATGTGTCTGGATCAAGATATGTCTTTTTCTTTAGGGACAAAAATGATAGTTGTCCGAGGATAATGAACTAGTTAATTATAATTTAAATAAGATGCACTAGAAGACAATGAATGATATGATCTTGGAATATTATGCAAGTTTCGAAGCATGTGTGATTTTTTAATTTGTTTCAAGGTAAATCTATTTTCAACTATTATTCAAAATTATAAGAATTTAATGTTCGTGGATCTACATCCACCTAGTTATAAGGTTCTAGGATATTTTCTAGAAGATTTAAATAATAATAATAATTTATGAATTTGTAGTTGACCTAGATGGAGGGGAGATTATTTTAGGGACACAATGAACTATTTATGAAGACGTCTTGAGTGGATAAATGGGTATAAAACAATGAGATTTTATGGAAAGCTATTACTACTCTTGAAATAGATGAAGTTGGAGATAAAAGATCACTTCATCACCTTAGTAATGTCTGACTCAGTTTCTAGTATCAAAAGTGTAAGTACGCTAACCCCAGTATCCCAGAGTCAGTGCTTAAATTACTACATTTTCATAAGATACAAGTGATAATGACCTCATGAAACAAATAGTTTAATAGTCTTTGTAAACTAGATATATACTTGAGTCTCATATTGCATTTGAAAAAACAAAAACGTACACCATAAGTTTCTTTCGAGAATATAATTATTCCTACTAGAATATCCTTGCATATCATTTATATTACAATTATTGGATTCCTAATAATGGCAACAAAAAAAGGGAAATCTCAGATGCACAATGAGAGTTACGTGTAGTGGAATCTATCATGAATCAATAAACATAATAAAAATTTAACGGTAAATAACGAAAGATTTTTTCTATTCCAAAAAAAATTATCATGATTAGATATGGTTTCATAAATATGGAAAGGTATATATCTAAACACATATTCTATTTAATCAACAGCTTGAATATCATTATTATATTAGTAAAAATCAATATGGAAAGGTAAATATTTGAATACACAAGGCATTTAGTCAATAACTAAGGATGAAATGAAAATAGAGATAATATCATTGATAAAAATCATGAATAATTATAACTAAATTATTTATGTAGGAAATTTATAATTATTATATTTTATGATCTCAGGAATCCTCATACCTCTACTATCCAGACATTTCTTAAGATAGTTTATAATATATGGGTAGTTATTCACCAGAAACCCATAATATTAGGGATAGTCAACTCATTCATCTCGTGACACTACTAATTCACTAAGGGATATATATATAAATGGGTCACACCTAAATCTTTATGTCCAAATTATTCCTCATATATATAATAATCATTTTAATTCATGAATAATGTTACTTATGATCAAATGTCAATATTGAGTAAAGAATATGGATTTATCAATATTTCCCTAGATTTTCAATTATACATCCATATAGAACACCGTATTTATTAATTATATAAGTTTTAGGAAATTTTTAAATCCATGGTAAATATTTTGAAAATTTATGGGAAATTTAATTTCCTGTGATCATAGGAAATTGAATATTTCAAGAGAAAGTTAATGACTACAAAACTAAATAAAGAAATTGAATATAAATACACTCCTTGGTTAGAATTATCATAAAAAATCCATATAAAAGGTGTGGATGATATAAATATAACATATAATCAATGTATTATATTTAAAATAAATTTTTTTTTCCTTAATAAGTTAAAATACCATAAAAATCTCATTAAAAACATTGTTGAAGAAAATTAAATTTTTACAATGAAAATTATTTTAAAACTAAAAGTTCCCAAAAATTTTATAAAATATGTTTCTTTGAAAAGAATCTCTGATACTTTTAATGGAAACATTAAAACATTGATTGGTCATGATGGTGGGAAATTCCATACACACCGTACATGTAAACAAATTATTCTGTTCACATTTTCAAAAAAGGGAAACTTTCTTTATTTAGAAAATTACATGAATTATCCTTTCTAAATAATTTTTAAAATAAAAAGTGGATACAAATTTCTTTAATAAATAATTTATATAATTTTAAAAAACATTGATTTGTTTAGAAAACCGGGTTTTGGAAGAAATTGGTTTTTTGACTGAAGATAGAAATAATGTCAGATTATATTTAACACATTTTATCAATCATTTTAAGTAACATAGAATGTTAAAATGGTTTTATTACTTCAAAACATCATAAATAAACATATTATAAGAAACTTAAATGGGTTGATTATCCAATTATCAAATAATTTACTTCAAGGAAAATTCAAGCATAAACAATCATGATTTAAATGAGATTGTGAAACAACCTCTTACAAAGATCAAAATTTTGAACTGAGAATGAACGAAGAAATTTTTTTTTATCAAATCCAAATTCACATAAACCAAGTGGAAGTAAAATATAATATTTCTAAAATTTATTACACATATAATCTTAGAATGGTAAACAAAATGAAGAAGTAATATAACCCAAGGAAAAGAAGTTTAGTTTTGAAATACATTACCACATGGTAATATTAAATTCAAATCCCATTAGATGAAATAACTCAAATTTAAGCATAAAATACCATTAATTATATGTTTATCGCAATATTACATGTCAAATAGGTGTTATATACACCATAAAAAATAAATTAGGTGTATAACATTACAATATACCTACATTAGAGGAAATTGAGACGAAGTCCCTTACCTCACACTTCATTTTCATTAAACATGATTTAACATCATGTATAATCAGTTTATCCTTGTTATTAATTTATACTAAAATCATATTTCTATTTATAATATCATATATTATCCTATTAAACCATTTTACCATTGGTTGTTTAATAATATTTCATTATAATCATTTGTATTGGGTGTTAATTGCCTTGTTTTCTCATTCATGTTTTTATTCTGGAAGTTATTTTACTATTATTATGAAATAGATCCAACATATCCAAAATTATATAAATTTTTTGAATATAATTCTACTCATTATACACATACTTAAAATCATTTTAGAGGGTTCTACATATAAAATTAATCACATAACATTATGTAAATGGTCGGCCATACGTACGCATGATAGATGAAATCATTCCTTAATGAGTGAAATTGTAAAGAAGTAGACTATATGTTAATTAAAAATAATAAATATAATTTCATATATATCACATATATTCATTAAATTTATCCTTTTTACCTTTCATGTTAAGCGTATGTGAAAAACAAATCACATTATTTGGTTAGGTGGTAGTCCACTACACAGAGAAGCAATGTTATTGTATTTCTAAACAGCATGGAAAGTAAGATGGTATTTGTTATATCATAATTAATGAAGCATAATCATATCATAAATATTATATATAAATTAAATCCATTAATATATATAATCAATAGATGTGTTTATGGAAAATAGGTTACATCAGTTAATGAGGTCGTAGCTATCTGTACACATGATCGATGATTTTCTTTCCAATTTTTTGGAGGAGGAGATGGATAAATATTAATCTATAAATATAAAAACAACTCAGTATATAGAATATAATGGGGATATTATATTTAATGGTGTAAGACATAATTTTTGGTGGGAAAATAATTAACAAAATAAAGGATCTTCTTTAAGATAATTACCTTCTCCTAGTGAAACCTAATTTGGATCACTACATAAGGACACTAGGGTTTGAATTTTGGTAATAATTTTCAGTATATAACTTTTCTAAGTGTGTTGGTGAGATATTGTTTTAGATTTTTATCCAAATTTATTTATATATGTGAATAAGTGAAGTGAGTGAGTGGCCTTTAATAAGATGGGTAGAGGACACCAATGGAATTTTGAAAATAATCAATTACACCAATGTTTTTATCATGCCAAAACCCTATATAATAGATCATTATAGACCCTTATAGAAAATAATCTCAAAATAAGTGAATAAAATGTGTTTTGGGGATGCTTTTATGTTATCTTAATAGTTATATTTTTAGCTTATCCCCCCCAATAAATCGGTTTTTACCTCCACAATGGAAATTAATATTTACTTCTTTTTAAATTCATAATGGTAAAAAATTTAGTTGAACATGTTATATAATATAAATTATTATGATTCAAAATATAGAATCTATTTTTTCCCAATTCAATCGACATAATCAACAAGATCAAATTTAAAATTAAATACATAGATATAGTGAAAAAGCCGGTTTCCAAAGTGAAAATTATCATAAGTATAAAAGGTTTTAATATCAAAATTCAAAATTAAATTGGATAAAATTGACTAAATTATTTATATTTTAATATAATTAATCTAATTTTACTTTAATACCAATTTAAAATATAATTTTACTTTTCAAATTATTAAAATGAAAAGGTTGTTCTCAATAAATATCCATATTTTTTATTATTCAACAAAAAAATAATCTTTTTAAAAATATTCTATGAAACGTACCCAAATATAATTTTATATTTTATATTTAAAAAATAATTTTTATTTTATCTAATAAATATTTTAAATGTTGTAAAAATTAATTTAATAATATGTCCTCAAAGCGTGATGAAACAACATTTTAGAGAGAAATTTTTTTTCTCAAGATGTTTCATTTTCATTAAATTGTTTCTATGTTATTTATAATTTATAGATAAAAAATAAATTTTGTTTTAAATTTATAATTCATTTAATTTACCTAATTTAGATAGTACTATTAATACCCTTCATCATAATGTATAGATTATTATATTCACGTATAAATCAAAATATTTTAGTAGATTATTGTGTTTTATTTAAATTCAGTGGTTTGTGCATCACAAGAAATTAAGAAATCGATTTTATTTAAAAATAATTATATCATAAAGTCGCATGGTGTTACATTATCTTCTAAGATTTATGTATGATTTAATACATTCTATTGAACATGATGTTCTGATTTTAAAATCTCAAGGTTTTATATTCTACCCCCATTAAAAAATTATGACCTCGTAATTTAATCATAATATCAGAAATTAACGGTTTGACATTTCAAAATATCTTGTTGTAAACCTAGATCATAAAAAGGATTAATAAAACTTCCTCTTAATATGATGGAAAGATAACTTCTATAGTCATATATAATATCTCCAAACAAGGTTTCTATGTATAAGAATATTGGTGGTATGTGAATATATCGAAATTGAAGAAAAGCATAAATAATTATAGAGAATGATAAAAATAATTGATCACAAGAATGTGAATGATCAATGGAAATTTGAGGACCTAAAAACCACAAATATTATAATCTATAAAAAGGTCATTTTCTTATCAAAATTAAGGTACTAGAATTACATTTTTGTTTCAATATTATTTATTATAGTTGATTATTATTTTAATGTCTTGACTAAGAACAAAATGAGATTTACTTAATTGACAACTTTCTATTTAATAAGAAAAATTTTATCCCTTGGTTATGCTTCTATAAATTTATAATTCAACACATAATCCAAAAAATGAATATACAAGAATGAATTTTTTATTCCTGAAGAACTAAAATTAGCTTTTAATGGGTCATAAATTCCATAAAAGAGGGAACATTATTTCATCTTATCTCCACTAAAACCACAATGGTTAATATAAATTTCCTAACATAATAAGGTAACATATAAACCTAAACAATATCACCACTAGTGGACCATTAATATTTATTCATGAAATACTTTATGTAAAAACAATAACATATTATCTAGAATAATAAGTGGTCCAGTGGCAGGTGTATTACTTTTGTCATCCTTCAGTTGTGGGTTCATCCCCATAGCCTTTCTTGATGTAATAGGTTGTCACTCATCAAATGGATTTCCATTTTCCAAAAAATATATCAATAAAATTCCTATAATTCTCTCAAATTATGATAAATCATAATCACTATTACATCCAGGATTATATAAAACTTAATGGTTTCTCATTCCTTAATTATTAATTCAATGAAAAAGTAAATGTATTATTTCCCAAATAACTTTTTTATATACTAAACCAATGGGTATTATTTTAATAAATGGATCCAAAAATATCCTTAATCTGAGTAAACTCACATCCCATAAAGCCTATAATTTGGTGTTTAAGACATTGAACTTATGATCTAACTTAAACTCATAAAATAATGACGATGTCCATAATTGTTAAGTTAATGGACAGTTATATAATTCCAAAATTTAGCAAAATCCATAGATATTTCATGAGTCTTATAACCAAAATACAACTGAAAAAAATACTTCTAAAATTTAAGTATTGAATCAAAAAACCTAAATACTTGATCTATTTTATTTCAACATAGGTCCTTCATTGGTCTATGGGTAAACCATTAAAAGTGAAAATTGAATTAGATAATTCCCAAGTTCCCCAAATTTACGAAAGTAGACTATAAATGTATCTCTATGATGATATTTATTTCCTTCCATTAAACACTTCATTTTACGTAGCAATTAATTTCTTTATACCCATATTTTCCAACAATAAAACATTTTCAAATTCTATTTACATGATTTCCTTGGTGTATCTTTCCATATTATTGACCTGGAAGATATAAAGCCTTCTTTCCTTCATGTTCTCAACTACTTGAAATCATAGTGAAATCCATCCTTATCTTTTTTGGTGAGTCTGAGAGTTGGTCAAGGTATATATTGTTAATTATATTTTAGGATAACTGATTAGGCATAATCAAGATATCATTTACTGTAGTTATTATCCTATTTGGTTGCTTTTAGTCACCATATTTCCTTTATATTGTTTTTAACATGATTTCTTATGGTTCCATTCATTACCAAAAAAAATAATAGTGTGAGAACTAATAATCATATTGGGAAAAATATATAATCATTTATATGATGTCTATATCATGAAACCTTATTTTCAATTTAAAATAAATTAGGTTTAACCTAGGTTAATCATTTTCATCATCTATTCCAATCCTTCCTAATTTTCGTATAGAAAATGTGAATTATCCAAATAATATCCTTTTGGAGTGTCAAACTAGGTGTGTAGTAAGTCATGTTTTCCTCTTCCAGGATACACTCGAGTCAACCCTAGAATGCATTTCTTGGAGTTATTATGGCTAAGAATATCTTTTCTAAAACCATGTACACATATATTATCCCAACACTAATGTATTTCTATGAAGAACCACATAATCTATTCCTTTCCAAAACATTATGATGTTCTTTTATATTCATCATCAAGGATAATCATAGAGTTCTATTCCCTAATCTATGATTTTCTTGATCTAGTTCCCAAGAATTATAATAAAAATTCTCTTTTACACACTATAAATACCCCAACCTGTGTATTCTAGAGTTTATGGTTATTTTACTAGTTTTTCATAAGATACAAATAATCACATCCTGGACAACTGAATAGTGTAGTAGTCTTAGTAAATTAGATAGGTACTTTAGTCTTACATTACATTTGAAAAAAAAATTAAAATGTTATATTTTTCAATAAAATAATTATTCACACTAACATATCCCTATATATCATTTGTAGTAAACATACTGGATTTTTATAACATGAAGAAAAATAAGAGTTAGCACAGATACTCAGTAAAACTTATATAAAGTTAAATCTAACATTAATAAACAATCATAAGAATCCTATGAAGGAAAATAACTAAACATATATTCCATTTAAAAAATTTTACTATCATTATTAGATAATGCATAATCAATATGGAAATTTAAATATCAAAACACAAATTCTATATAATAAATAGCTTAAATATTATATTTATATAAAAAATAATAAATATGGAGAGATAACTATCTGAACACGCGTTTCTTTTAATCAACAATTGAGATTGAAATGAACATAGAGATAATATAATTGTGAAAATATCATAGTTAATAATAAATGAATTACTAATGAGGTAAATGATTAATTATTAGATGTGATGATCTTAGGCATCACAATGCATCTACTCTAAGTACCTTTCCAAATTCTATTTAAACTAACTTTGTGGGTATGCACTAGAAACCAAATTAACTAAGGCTATCTAACCAATTTTTAATAGGATATTATTGATGAATCAAGGGACTTTATATAATCAGGCCCCACTTATATCTACATGCCCAAAGAATTCCTCCTATACTAAATAATCAATTTAATTCATGAATAATGTTTCTTATAATCAAATATCTATATTGAATAGAGAATAAAGATTTATCAATATTTCCCAAGATAATAAAATGACTTTATATACAGAATATAGTATGTACAAATGATATAATTTTTAATAAATATGTATATTCAGGAGAAATAATATAGATATATATCGTAAATTTAATGTCTAATTATCATAGGAAAATGAATATTACAAGGGAAAGTTAATTAATTTAAAAATAAAACAAGAAAGTGAATTTAAATACATTACATGGACAAAATTATTATAAAAAATTCATGAAAATGCTAAAGTTGTTATAAATATAAAATATCCCTAGTGGATTAAAAGTAAAATACAGGGTAGTTTTCATTGATGAATAGAAATACCATAATGATTCCATTAAAAAAATATAGAGAAAAATAAAATTTTTACATTGAAAATCATTCAAAAAGTATTCAAAAATAATTGAAAATGATTTTTTTGAAATATAATTTGAAACTCATAATGAAATATCTAAAAATAAACTGTTCATTTTGGAGGGAAATTCTATAAATGTCACACACGTTAAAATACCGATTCCTTTCACATATTTAGTAAAATTCAAATGTCCCCTATTTGTAAAACAACATCAATATTAATTTCAAATGATTTTTTAAAAATAAAACATGGGTAAAAATGTATTTAATAAATCATTTGGATAACTTTAAAAAAATTATGAAAACATTATTAGAAAACATGGTTTTGGAAGAAAAATGAATTCTGGCCAAAAGAGAAATAATGTTATATTTTATTTAAAACATTTCCTCAATCATTTAAAGTACCAAAGAGTGGGAAAATAGTATTATTACTCGAAATATTAATAAATAACTAGTGGAGAATAAAATTAAAGAGTTTTATTAGCTACTAATCAAATAAGTTTTTTCAATGGAAATTCAAGCATAAATAATCTTCATTAAAACGAGATTGTGAAATAAAACCAAAAATATATCATAAAGTTAAAGTGATAATTGACTAATTAATTGATTGTGTGTATCAAATGTAAACCCACATAAAAATTGTAAGTACTACATAATATAGTCAAAACAAATTATACATATAATCTAAGAATATCCAATACAATGAATAAGTAATATATCCCCAATGAAAAGAAATTGAGTTACGATATTCCTTACCACATGGTATGTGGAAACCCTGACCCCAATAGGCTTAAGCCAATACCTAATTTATTATAATGGAATAAGATATAAACAACAACATCATGATTGACTTAATAGTGATTTATAATGGTAAACTAGATACAAAATTTATTTTTTATTACATTTGAATAAAAAAATTACAAAATAATTTTCTAGAATAATATCATTATTCACTCTAAAATATTCATTAATATATTTTATAGTAAACTTCATGGATTCTAAGGAAATGAAAAAAATAAGGGTGGTGTCAAATGCTTAGTAAGGGTTATTTACAATGGAATATATCATGAATCAGTGGTTATAGTCAACATAGAAAGTTAAATAACTAAACACATATGCCATTTAAATAACATTAAAATCATGAAAAGATAAGTCATAATAAATATTATAAATTGAATGACTCAACATGCCTTCCATTTAATTATTAATATGAGAAGGAAGTTCATCCAGAGATAATATCATTGTTAACATCTCATGGATAATTATAATAACATAATTTTTAATGAATTAAATTCTTAATTATTGGACACTACGATCTTAGGCTTCA
This sequence comes from Viscum album, assembly GCA_963277665.1. Taxonomy (NCBI): domain Eukaryota; kingdom Viridiplantae; phylum Streptophyta; class Magnoliopsida; order Santalales; family Viscaceae; genus Viscum; species Viscum album. Next base: position 1,056,372,223 of record OY728120.1, on the reverse strand, counting down.
TGATATCTCTACTGTCAATATCTTTCACAAGATAGTGTAAAACTATAGGTAAAATCCCATTTAACGAAGGCTTACTTATTCACCTCATTATAATACCAATTTATTGAGGTGATATCTCTAATTATGTCCCACCCATTTTTTCAATTCCAAATCATTCTTCAAATATTGAATAATTGATTCAATCCATGAACAATGGTTCTTTCCATTAATTATTACTATTGTGAAGAGAATAATGATTTATCGATATTACCATTGATGAAAAATAAATTTAAATGTAGAAAAAAATGTATAAAAATGATATATGGTTTAATAAATTAAGATATCCATGACAAATAATATAGATATTTTGAGGATATTTAATGTCTAATGATCTCTAAAAAGTGAATATTTCAAAGGAAATTAAATGACTACAAAAATGAATCAAGAAAGTGAATATCAAAATTTTACTTGGTCCAAATTATCATAAGACATACATATAAAGAATAATTATGTTATCAATGAAACATATACCCATTGGTGTAAGAATAAATAGTTATTTTCATTGATAAATATAGATACCATAAAATGATCTTTAAAAAATTAATTAGGAAAGTAACATTTTCATTTGGAAAATCAGTTTTTAAAAATAATTATTCATAAAAAATATTGAGAATATTTTTCATTGAAAATAATATTTGAATATTATAAATGAATATTTAAAACATTTGAGTGGTTATGAAATAAATAAATTCTATTCATCTGATATATGTTAAAATTAAGTTTCCTCTCACTTCTTTGATAAAATCCAAACAGGAAAAGTATTGAAAATGAAATAATGTTTCCTTCGAAAAACGTTTTTTTAGGATAAAATTGTCGTTAATAAATCATTATTAAAGGTTAAAAAATTAAAACATTTTTATGAAAAATTGTTTTAAAAATACACATTTCTTAGAGAAGTCATAAATAAATACGGATTTTCTTAAAAGAAATTCTCAATTATTTTCAGACCATTGGGTATAAAAAAATTGTATTATTACCTCATAATATCATAAATAACAATATTTTTATAAAATTATATGGTTTTATAGGAAATTATAAACTAATTTCATTCAATTTAAATTCAAGAGAAAAACAATCTTGATTAGAATGATATTGTGAAATAAACCCTGATAATGATCGTAATGTTGATGTGATAGTTAACCAGTGAATTTATTATGTGTAACAATTTTAAATCCAAATAGAACATGTGTATATACAAAATTATATAATAAATATTCATTATACACATAATACTATAATATCAATGATAATGAAGAAGTAATATAACCTAATGAAAACAAATTGAGTCATAAAATTCTTTACCATTTATTAATTTTCAACTCTAATCACATTAGATGGAATAATTAAAATTAAAACATAAAATACCATGAATTATTAATGAATCATTATATAAAATTTAAAATGGTAATTATATAAACCATATTAAATAATTTCTGTGCATAACATTACAATATGACTCAATGAAATAAAATTGAGATGAAAACCCTTAACTCATAATTACATTTAGTGGAACATGATTGAAACTATTGTCTATTGGTTTTAAAATTATTATTTACTTACAATAGAACCATATTAATATTTATAATATCATATATTTTATTTTTGTAACTTATAAGCACTCATTCGTTTATAATATTTCATTTTTTCATTGTTTTTTGTGTTAATTGCCTTATTTTCTCATGCATGTTTTTTTTTGAAAGTCATTCTTCATAACAATATTATATAGTTATTTCACCTATATAATAAAAATCGTGAAATAATTATCATATTTTTAAATGAGTTTTACTTTTGAAACCAATCATGGATGATGGTTATGAAAAATTAAGAACATTATGATCATGAATACGGTAGACCATACATACGCATTAGTAACATTTTCATTTTTCAATGATCATTATGGAAAGGAGGTAAGTAATATTTTATATTTATAAAATGATAAAAATAACATATATACCATATTATTTTTTTAAATAAACTTATATATTTTATAAATGTGGTGTGGTGAGGAAAATAGAGACATATTTCTTAGTGAAGGCATTAGTCCACACGTACATGAATGATGTTATCATATTAAATTGAGTGAAAATGTAAGAAAGAATTTTATCATTTAAAAATAATATATATGTCAAGAAGATAATAATTAGGAAATTTATATAACATATACTTATTAAATTATACCTTATTACATTCCATATAAAGAGTTAATGGAAACTAAATCACATCACTTCATGAAGAGGTGGTAAAGGATAAAATAATGACATCAGTTCATGAGGCAGATGTCTGTTTTACACACCAATGAACATTTCGTAACCCATTTGATAAATGGGGGAATGGTTTTAGGTAATTAAATTATTATAAAAATATCTCAGTATATTTATGATACGTAATTTATTATATCATAATTGTTTTAATAATAATTTAATTTGGTCAGGGATGAAAGAAAATAAAAATTCATGTTGATGAACATTGCCTCATCTTCTGGCATCCTCATTTGGATTGCACCAAAATCCATACAAGGATGGAGGCCTTCTAATACTAATTCATCTAGGGATAGAATATGAATTTTGGGAAGTGATTTTGGAAATTATTTTCAAAACCAAATTGGTTTTAGGGATTTAATAAGAGAGGAGATGGGTGGCCTTCTATAAGTGAGGTCAATAGCACACATGTAATTTTATGAAAATATTCAATCATACCCACATTTTTATTATTATAAAATCCTAAATTGGGAGAAATTATATAACATATAAGATATAATGCATAAATATCTTCATAAAAAGGGTTTTTAATAGTTTTTATGTCATTTTTAACCTTATCAACTTAGTTTAACCCCTAGTAAATCTATTTTTTACCTTAGCCATGATAATTAATTTTTAATGATTTCATTATTAATTTTGGTCAAAAATTAAGTATAACTTATTATAAATTATGTAATATTATAAATATTGATATATAATCCATTCTAAAAGATTTAATTTATAGAAGTGGTAAATTTTATCTTAAAATTGGTCTTGTAGACGCGATGAGAAAGCGGGGTTTTTAAGGGAAAATGATCAACTTTTAACAATGTTTTTATATTTTAATTAAATATAAAAATGATTCAAAAGAAATAAATTGGAATAAATAATATAAAATTGAAATAATTTTAGTTATAAACTAATTCAAAATATAATTTAACATTATTAATTATTTAAATGAAAAGGCAGTTTTCAATTAAATTTCAGTATTTTTAACTATTCATAAAAAATGAAACTTTTTAGAAAAATCCCAAAAATTATACCTAATATAATTTTGATATTATTATTTGAAAAATTAATTTTATTTTGTCAAATAATTTTTATAATATTTGTAAAAATTAATTTTAAATTATGTCCGTAGAGAGAGACAAACCCGCCTTTTTGAAAAATACCATTTTTTAGAAAATATTTCTTTTTCTTTTAAATGATTCTTATTTTATTTATAATCAATAGATGACCATTATTTTCCTAATTTTATTATTAAAATTATTAACCACCAATATGAAAGCAAGAATATAAATATTTTATTTAATAATATTTTTTTAATAACATTTCATTTTTTTATTAAACTCGATATTTCCTACGACTCTAGCTAAAATCAGTGTTTCATATAAGACAAGATGAACTCAGTGTTTCATATAACATAATATAAAATAATTTTTCATGTAATTAAATGTATTTAATATAATGAATTTATTTAAAAATTAATATTTCATAAAGTCTCAGGATGTTATATTTACTTCTAATCTTGGTGTCTCATGTCACTTGTGCTGTCAAATACAATGATCTTATTTCAGAATATTTGGTTGTTACATTCTTCCATCCTTAAATAAATTGTTTCCTTTCAGTTTAAACATTATCATGGTAATCAGTGGTTTGAAATTTGGAAATACCACTATTGAAAACCCTACATCATAAAAGGATTTAATAAAATATCCTCTTTATAAGAGAGAAAGAGAAGTACCTTGTTTGTATGGAATAACACATAACTTGGTTTCCAAGTATAAAATTTGTTATAAGTTAAGATTTGGACATGAAATAAAAATGTAAATAATTATGAAGATAAATTGAGGTCATTGATCACAAGAACGTGAATTATATAATGAATTTTAAGGACCTCAAAACCATAAATCTATATTGATTTAAAAGACTATCTAATTCATATAATATGAATGTAAAATATAACATTTTTGTTTCAGGATCAATTTCCAGATGCTGAAGAATTATTTTACTGTCAAATAATGTAATGAAATATAGTTACATGATTAATTTTTATATTTTTATAATAATTTCATACATTTTTTATTCTTTTATCAATTTCTAATTCATTACTTAATCTAAGAAATTAATATATAAAATTGGTATTTTTTATTCCTAAATCACTAAAATTAACTTTTAATGGATTTTAAGGTCAAAAAATTAGTGAAACGTATTTATATCTGTCTCTAACTATTTTCCAAAACCAATATGGTCAGCCCAAGTTATTCAATATAATAAATTATTATCTAAACATCAAATGTATCACCACTGGTTCTTCATTAATATTTATTTTTCAAATCATTTAACTAAAAACATTAATATTTTTATGAGGAAATCTTATAGGATTGAGGTATGCACAAAAATTGTATCTCTCTTCAATCATGGGTTTAATCCTCATAGCCTTACTAGACATAATGTATTGTCTCCCAACATGTGTTTTGTCCTTTTTCTAAACTATATTAATATAATTACTAGAATGTTCCAAAAAAATTATTATGGACATCATTGAAATAAACATAATCCTTAAATAAATTTTTTATTATGGTTTTCAGTAAATTTTTTTCTATAAAGTTTAATAATATTATATGACTGTTATTATAACTTTATAAATTATCATATAAACCCAAAATGTTATAAATACCTTTAATATTATGTCTATAAAATGTAAAGGCATTATTCTTCAAATAAATTTTTCACTAAAACATACACTTTCCATAAATTTCTCTAAAATGTCCTTAATCTTGGTAGACTCCCATCACATAAAAACAAAAAAATAGTTTGTAGGACTTTGAACATACGATCAACCTTAAACTCATAAAACATAATGGAATACAAGACTCTTTTGTTAATGAAAACAAATATGCTTCCAAAATTTAACACGATTATTATATGTTTCATAATCCTTATAACCGAAATAACATTGGTAAAATACTTCTATAATTTAATAAATGAATCAGAATACACATATAATTCATACATTTGATTTCCACATAGTTTCTTTTTTGGTATAGAAGTTAACCTTGTCCATTAATTTTCATTACCTATTCAAATCATTCATAATGGTTTTTAAATAAAATTTGAATTATCCAACGTATATAGCCTAGGAGTGTCAAAACAAGTATGTATCATGGATCATTCTCGTAAATTAGTTGACGATCAGGTCAAGACCAATGTTCCCTTTTCAGAGTTATTATCCTTATTTATATTTTTTCTAAAACCACATCAAATTCTATTATCTAGATAGGGATTTATTTCTAGGAAAACCCACATAATCACTACCTTAGAAAAACATTAGGATGTTTTCTATAATTATCCTAAAAGTCTATCATGGGGTTAATTTACCTAATATATGTTTTCCAAAATATAGTTCCCAAGGATTCTACTAAACTTCTTATCATACGAACTATAGGGTCCCCGACCAAAGTAGCCCAGAGCTGGTACCTACTTTTATAGATTGGAATAAGATACAAGTAATTGGATCCTAAAGGACCAAATAGTTTAGTAGTTATCGTAAAATATATACAAACATGATTATAAAATTGCTTTTAAAAAAAATTAAAACATAGTTTTTTGAGAATAAAATTATTCTATTTAGAATATCCATTCATATCAAACATTTTAAACTTTATGGATTCCTGAGAAAATAATTAAAATAATGGTGAGCTTAAATGCTCAGTAATGGTTATGTAAAGGCAAAGAAATATTAAATCCATATTGAATAATAAATATAAATAGGTAAATAAATTAACACATATTCCATTTAATCAATATAATATATATAATAATTAGATATGGAATAATCAATAAGGAATGGTAAATAACTGACCACACATTCCATTTTAATAATTTGATTGCATGAATTGATAGTGTATAATAAATATGGAAAGGTAAATGACTGAACACACATGCCATAAAATAAATAATATGAGATGGAAGTGAATCCAAAGATAATATCATGGTGAAAATTTCATAGATCATAACAATAAATGAATTATTAATGATGGAAATTCTTAATTATTTGACATCATGATCTCTAGCATCATGATATCCCAATCGTCATGACCTTTCATAAGACGGTTTAAAAATAGAGGTAAAAATCCATTTAATTATACATAATTATTTTCATCATGATAATTAAAATTTATTATGAGGATATCTATTACTAGGTCCCACCCATGTCTTCTTGTCCCAAGCAATCCTCATATATCGAATATGCTATTTTATTCATGAATAATGTTCTTTATCCTCAATATCTATATTGAGTAGATAATATGGATATATAAGTATTACTAAAAATAAAAAACTAAATTACAATATATAACAATACATGTAAAAATGATATAATGTTGAAGAAATTAACATGTCCAAGAAAAATAATTTGGATATTTAGTATTAATTTAATTACCACAAATCACAAGAAAGTGAATATTTCACTATAAAGTTAATAACTAAAGAAATGAATCAAGAAACTAAATTCCAATACTTTCCTTTCCCAAAATGATCATAAACCATACATATAATGAATAAGGTTGTCATGAAAGAAACATATACCCATTTGAGTAATAATAATGGGTTGTTTTCAATCATCAATATAAATTCCATAAAAAGATCATTAAAATCATTATTGAGTAAAATATCATTTTTATTTTGAAAATAAATGTTTTAAAATAAAAGTTCAAAAAAACATTTTTAATAAATTTTTCCTTTAAAATAATCTTTGAAACATATAATTAAGCTTTATAATATTTTTAGTGTTCTTGGTAGCTTGAATTTCCGTTCATAACTTACATGTTAAAACAAATATCCCTTTCACTTTTTTGATAAATTCCATTTTGGTATTGTTTTAAAAAAATGAAATGAATTTTTTTAAAACAAATAAAAAATTGGGTAAAATTTGATTAATAATTTCTTATTAAAGGTTAAAAATGTATTTGAAAATATTTTTACAGAATATTGTTTTGAAAGAAAATAGAAATCAGACTGATGAGAGAAATAAAGTCATATTTTCATAAAACAATTTTTAATTATTTTAAGATTAAAGAGTTGTAAAATTGTACTATTACATAAAAATATCAGGAATAAACATTGTAGGATAATATTATATGGGTTTAATAGATAATGATAAAACAATTTCCTCAACCAAAATTGAAGAATAAATAATCTCGATTAGAATGAGATTTTGAAATAAACCCTATGATCATAACGTTGAATTGTAAAATAACCAATAGATAAATTATTTATATAAATAGAATTTCGACATAAAACATCTTCAAATACAAAATAATATAATCAGAATTAATTTTATACATAATCTTAGAATATGAATGATAATGAATCTGTAATATTACCCAATTAAAATAAATTGAGTTATGAAATTCCTTACCACCTGTTTTCTTAATTCAAATCCCCTTGGATGGAACAATTCAAATTGAAACATAAAATACCCATAATTATTAGTGAATCATGATAAAAAAATTTATAGTGGTAGTATATAACCCAAATAAAATAAATTTAGTTTCCAACATTTCAATATGCCTCAATGAAATGAAATTGAGATTAAATCCCTTACCTTATGCTTAATTTTGGTTGAATGTGATTTAACAACCTATATAGTGTTTTTAATCATGTTATTAAGTTATTCCATAACCATATTTAACTTTATAATATAATATTATCACCCTTTCGTTAATAATATTTCAGTATTTTCATTGTTTTGTATTTTAATTTCATGTATTCAATGCGTGTTTCAAAATAAATGATCTGGTTCTTGCTCAAATTATATAGTTATATAATCTATATAATATTAATCATGAACTACTTATATAGTGTTTACAAAAATTGTAATTTTAATACAAATTATGAAAAAGTGATATGAAAATTGAAGTATGATACGATCATGGAGATAGTATGTCATAAGTACACATGAGTAACATTTCCATCTTTAAATGATCTTTATGGAAAAGAGGTAAGTAATATTTTAACATTACATGATGATAATAATATAATATATACCATATAAGTTCTTTAAATATAAGTTTATATATCATCCATGTGTATTATTGTTGAAAAGAGAGTCAGATTACTTCTTGAAGGTGGTAGTTCACACATACACGAATAATGTTATCGTCTTTATGAGATTTAAAAGGTAAGAAATAATATTATCTTCTTAAAATGATAATTCTTTCATGAATATAATAATTTTTTCATTTATATAACATATATTCACTAATATTATACATATTAAATTCCATAAAAATCATTAGTGAAAGGTGAATCACATGGCTTTGTGAGGTGGTAGACTATCATATATACAAATTAAAATATCATATCCCCTATAGAACAAAATGTAAGAAATATATAATTTATATAATTAATCCATAGGTATAATTATTTTATAAATATCTTATATATAATTTATATCCATCGTCATTTAAAACTGTGAGAGATGGTAATAGAAAAAATGAATGACTTCACTATGTGAAGCGGTAGTCCACCGTACACACGAATGATGATTTCATAACCCATTTTATGGAATTGGGGATGGTTTTAGGTCATGACCATTTTATAAAAACATAGAATTATATTTAATATAATATGGTTATTATATCATCATGGTTTAACAAAAACTGAAGGAGTTGGATGAATAAATAAAATAAAAATACTCATTCAATAATGTTACCTCTTCTTTAGGTTTCCAACTTAGGTTTCTACCAAAATACTTCCTATGTTGGATTTTTTCAAAAAATAAGGATTTTTGGATTATAAGAGTTAATATGGGAAGTAATTTGTGTAGGTATTTTTTAATCCAAAATGGTTTTAAGGTGTGAAGAAGAGATGATATGGGAGGCCTTTAATAAGTGAGCTGAGTGGCACAATTGTAATTTTTTGGAGAGATTCAATCATTCCCATGTTTTTTGTATATAAAAAATCCTCCAAAATGGTCTATTATTTAACCTAGACTATATAATATAAAAATAGGGTCATTAATTATGTTTTAAAATGTTTTAAGTTCGTTTTTACTATTATCTTCTTAATTTAACCGCATGGTAAATCAATTTTTACCTTAACTACGGTAGTTATTTTAAACTATTTTTTCTATTCATTTGGGTTAAAAATAAAGTATAACTTATTTAAAATTAGTAATTATTATTATTAAAAATATTTAATCCATTTTTCATTTTTTAATTCACAGAGGTGGAATATTTTAATTTAAAATTTTTTCAACAAACGTGACGATAAAGCAGGTTTAAAAGAGAAAGGGTTCGAAAGTTTACAAAGTTATTATATCAAAATTAACTAAAAAAATTTATTCCAATGAACTAAAATAGAATAATTTATGTTAAATTAAACTAATTTTACATCAAACCCAATTTAATATATAATTTAACATTATTCATTTTTTAAACAAAAAGGAAATTTTCCATTAAAATTCAGTATTTTTCAATATTCATAAAAATTAAGCTTTTAAAAAAATACCAAAAATTCCCCCTAAGATAATTTTGAAGTAATGATTTAAAAAAAATAAATTTTATTTTTTCAAATAAATTTTATAATTTTTTTAATAATTACTTTTAAATTATGTTCATAAAGGTTAATTAAACTGTCTTTTAGATAAATAAATTTTTTTTAAAAACATTTTCTTTTTCTTTTAAATGATTATTATTTATTTCTAATCAATAAATAAAAATAATTTTCCAAATTTATTAAATAATATACAATTTAATTGATTAACTATAAATATTTTATTAAATAATATATTTTAATTATATGTCACATTTCGTTTAAACTCGATTTAGTGTGAAATGAAAGCTAAACCCATTGTTTCATATGACACGTTCTAAACTCAGTAGGGCATGTAACACAAGATAAAATCAGTGGTAAGTGTAATTAAATTTATTAAAGAGATTGATTTTATTTAGAAATAAATATACCATAACGGATCTTGGGGTTATATATTCTTCTGAGCTTGGTGTTGCATGTCAAAAACACTATCAAATACAATATTATTATTTTAGAATTTTGGGTTGTTACATGGTGAATTTTATGCAAAACCACCTAGTATGAAATTATTTAAATTTAACCATAAAATTCCATTAATTATTATTTAATTATGATATTAAATATCAAAGGGGTATTATATACACCATGTATAATAAATTGGGTTTATAACATTAGAATACGGCTCAATGAAGTGAAATTGAGACGAAGTCCCTTACCTCACGCTTCCTTTTAGATGAATGTGATTTAACAAAATGTATAATGTTTTTAATAATGACATATAATTATAAAAAACCCATATTCATATGTTTAATATCATTTATGGTCCTCTTATATTATTTTACATACAATTTTTTATATTTATTCTTTTATATTCATTTGTTTTGAGTATTAATTATCTTTTTCCTCAGGCATGTTTTTGTGAAAGTTTTAATTATAATGAATAGGATAAAGATAAATCATATATGTAATGATAATAAGGTTATTAATTTTTTATTTATTCATAATATACATTTTTAGTGTCATTCTTGAAGGATGGACATCGAAAATTAATCACATCGCTTTGTGGAGACGGTAAGTCGTACATATGCAGGAGTGATGATATCATTACTTAATGAGTAAAAGGGTAAGAAATGGATTGTATATTAATTTTACATAAAAAATATAATTTCATATATTTCAAATATATTTATTATATTTATCTTTATTACCTTCCATGTAATGAATTAGTGAAAAAATATCATACCGTTTCGCAAGGCGATAGTCTGTCATTCACACAAGAAACATTATTATATTTTTAAATAGCATGTAAAGAAAGAAGTTTTATATGATATTACAATTAAATTAGTATAATAATTTCATAAATATTATATTTATACATATTAAATCCATCATTATAAAAAATCAAGAGAAGTGTTGGTGGAAAATGGGTTACATAGATTCATGAGGCGGTAGTCCACCATACCCCCAGTCGATGATTTCATTTCTCATGTGGTAGAGGAGGAGATGGATAAATATTATTTCATCAACATTATAACAACTTATTATATTTTATATATAGGGTTAACAATATTAGAAATGTTAATATATAATCTAAGGGGTAAAAGAAGAAATAAATTGAAAGAGCTTTGTTAAGACAATTATGTTCTCTCAGAGAAACAACCTTTGGATATCTTCTAAAGAGACCAGGGGCTGGAATTTTTGGAATTATCGTAGCTATGGAATTTTTCTAAGACTTTTGGGTAGATATTTTTAATTTTTTTGGTCGTTCCAAATGGATTTAGATTATTAAATAATTGAATGGAGTGAGTGGTATTTTATAAGTGGTGGAGATGACAGACATGGATTTTTTTAAAAGAATCAATTACACCCACATTTTTGTCATTACAAAAGCCTCTAAAATTGCTCATTATAAACCATTATATGTTGTAAGGTTGAAATATGTCCATTAAATGTTTTTTTCACAAGTTTTTAGGTCATTATAACCCTTATCATTTTAGTTTAACCCATAGCAAATCAGTTTTTACCATAACTATGATAATTAATTATTAGTTATTCTAATTTTCATAAGGACAACAAAAATTAAGATGAACATATTAGATAATATAAATTATTATGATTCAAAATAGGTAATATTTTTTCTAATTTTTATTGTTTAATTAGAATAATCCAATTTAAAATGATACCCACAGATGTGGTGAAAGAGCATGTATTTAAAGAGGAAAATCCCATAAATATAGAATGTTTTAATATCAAAATTCAATATTAAATTGATTCCAATGACCTAAATTAGTTAAATTTTAATATAATTTTACTTAATTAACTTTAAAATAAATCTAAAATATAATTTTATTTCATAGATTAATTAAATGAAATAGAAATTCTCAATTAAAAAAACAGTAGTCTTTACTATTCATCAAAAAAATTAATCTTTTCAAAAAGACAAAAAAATTCAGATAGATATAATTTTTCAATATAGATATAAAAAATTTAGTTTCATTTCTATATAAATATTATAAAATTGTTAAAATTTATTTTTTATATATGTGCCCAATTCCCAAGTAAACCGTCTTGTTAAAAAAAGTTTTTAAAAAAATTGTTTTTTAGAAAACATTTATTTTACTTTAAAATGATTATTATTTTATTTCTAATAAATATAAAACCAATAAATTTTTTTAAAATGTTTCAACCATATTATCTTATGAATTTATTTTGTAATATTAACACCCACTAACTTAATGTCTTGTTTATAATGGTCTTGTTAAAATAATAATTTTTAATAGAGTATTGTGTATTATTTAAACCCGGTGTTCTGTTCATAAAAAGCTATAAAGAAGTCGAATTTATTTAAAAATTATTATATTGTAGAGTCGTAGTGTGTTATATTATTTTTTCATCTTAATGTTGTATGTTATATATAATATATAACATGATGTTCTTCTTTTAATCTAACAGTGTTACACGAAGCTAGTGGATTCTTATCATGAAGTCTTTATGAGTTTTCATATCTTTTTATTTCTCAATTGTAAATCTCCCCATAATATTTAATTTTGAAATGTGATCACATTTTTAGGTTTCATTATTCATTTATTTCATTAATCATTTTTCTTCCATTCTAAAAACATCACAATTCTTATGGGATTATGATGACTTTTGAATATAAATCATTAGTTCAATCGGTGTTAGTGTTTGAAGATGATAGTAGCTGCTTAAATATGTCAAACATTGATAAAAGATTATGAGTACAGAAATTGTTTTAGTTTCATTAATCTCAATGATTGTTGAGTGCATTGATTGATTCCTTTACAAATGATATCTTCTAATCACATCTTGTATGTAAACATCAATTTAATAAATATAATGAGATGAAAATATTTGATATTTAAATATATGTCTTAAGAGAGTTATATTAGTTAAATCCATTTAAAAGCAATGAAAGATGACTGATCTGTAACAATTACTAGCTAGGATGTCGCTTCATCTCCCAGTCTAATTTTTTCTTTCTGGTTTTAAATTTATTTTCTGGAGTTATAATTTTGTTTTAAATTCCTTACATGTTTGAATCATATTATAATTTCTTTCAAAACATTATTTTTCCATTTAAAACCATTATATTTTACAATGATTAAAAGAAATAATAATAATATGTGAAATATAAACTTTTAAGGGAAATATTATTGGATGATAATTTTGGGTTTTATATATAGAAGTAATCAGGTGAAATAATTTGAATTAGGTTTAATAACGACACCCAAAAACTCTTATTTAAATAACCGTGATATTGAAAAGTTATTTAGATATTATTTTATTAATGTTATTTTGGAATAAGTTCATGATTTTGGGAACATTGTATAATTAAGGTAAAAAGACCATTATGTGATTTTATTTGAGGAATACAGGTTAATTTATCTTTTTAATATATATTTATGGAAAGGAAAGTTATTTATGCATATTATTATTATATCTTTTATATTATATTGTTGGAGAATATAAATTTTTATATAAGACTTTTATAGTGATTGGGGTTATTGGGATATAAATGTTAAATGAATCCCAAAAGAATATGTGGGAAAACCCTTCTATTTTTTAGGTTTAAATATTAATTTGGAATAATTTTGAGAATTTTAAAGGTAGTTATTTATCAAATTATCTATTCTAAACTTTGGGTTTTCTTTTTAAGAGCTTGGATATTAATTTTATATTTCTTCATAAGAAGGTTTATTAATTTTGGGGAATATATTAACTTGTTCTAACCGTTTTGGTTTTAGTTAATGTCTAAAGATAAGCGGAATATTTCATTATCTTCATAAGGTTATGTGATCATTTAAAAGATTATTTTTGTTCTTCAGGAATGAAAAATCCATCTTAAATATCATTATTTGGAGAAAAATATGAGATTGTGGTGGAGATTGATCAAATTATGAAATTAAACTTATGAAGTAAGTATATTTCATTATGTTCTTTGTAAAGACCCATAAATTTCAAGGAAAATTTAGAAAAAAAAATTTTCCTTGAAATTTATAGATCTTTACATTACTCCCACCACAGGGCTTTACGTCCTCATAAATCTTCACCACAAACTTAGGGATACAAAGGCGGTACTGAACACGCATCTGAGCCTCCCGCTCCCAAGTGCTCTCCTGGAGGTTCCCGAGCTGCCATCTGAAGCGCACTAGAGGAATCGATCGTCCACGTAGGACCCGCTCCTGTCGATCCTCGATCTCCACTGGCACCTCCACAAAAATCACCCCATCACCAAAGACCAGCTCTTCATGGTCAAAGATTGATGTTGGGTCATGCACGTATCTTCTCTGCTGAGATACGTGGAAGACTTCGTGCACCCGGCGCAACTGTGGTGGTAGAGCCAGGCGATAAGCCACCTTGACAATCCTGCTGAGGACCTGGAAGGGTCCGATGAAGTGTGGAGACAACTCGCCGCTTCGGCCAAACCTCCGTAAGCCACGTAGAGGTGAGACCCACAGGAAGACGTGGTCACCATCCTCGAACTCTAGTGGCCTCTGCCCCTTGTCAGTAAAAGACTTCTGTTGGTTCTGAGCTGTCCTCATCCACTCCTGGATGACCTGGACCTTCTCTGTTGTGGCCTCGACCAACTCTGGTCCCACAAGATCTACTATGATTTCTTCCTTTCCGATAAGAGAAATCCGGTCTAATCCCCTGGATTACCCACGTTCTTTTCCTAATACAGTCAATCCTGACATGGATGATACTAACTCATACCAAGGATGACGTCGTAAGGCCTCGACGCTACTACCAAGAGATCCAACCGTTACTCTCACCTCTAAGGGTTGAGTCACACTGTCGGCATCAGTGTGTGGTAACTAGGTCTCCTCCAGTAGGTATCTCTCAAGTGAGGGTCAAGTCAACAGTCTAAACTAGAACCTCTTAGTAACAACACAAGAGAGGACAGGAAAGTAAATGCCACAAGAAAAGGTGTCTTTTATTACTGCAGCTCAAGTACAAAGACACAAAGCATCTACAAACATTCATCAACAAAACTAGAAGCAACATGAACAAAAGTCTCCAGGTCTGGAGCTAGTCCCGCTCCTGTCCATCTGCTCCCGGAGCTCTATGATCGTAGGAATCAGCTGCCTGAAGCTGAGCTCTCGCATTTCCACCAACTCCCTGCGGTCGGGGTGGACCTCCTGGTGGTGGTGGTGGAAACAACCCGAGGCGTTTTCCACCTCCAGCTGCACGACCAGCTCCCCTGCCATGGCCGCCTGCTCCTTGCGGCCCGCCTTGATCGAACCTCTGCCTCTGCTTGGGGGGTCCTTCATTCTTCTGCTGGTCATCCGTATGGCGGGTTGGACAGTCACGAGCCATGTGACCAGTCTCGCAGCAGGAGTAACATTTCCCTCTCATGTAAAGTCGTTTTCCACCCCGAGTGCCTCGCACAAACGATCCAGATTCATGATGTCGACCACCTGTAGGTCTAGTCCTCTTCGACCCCTGCGTCATCTGTCTACTGCCCGCTGCAGAAGACTCTGCCGCATGTCGGCTAGTGGTGGGTCCTTCTTCTGGAGACTGCTCAACAAGGAAACCCTCCACTAAGAGGGCTCTCTCCAACACCACTACCTGTGTCGGAATGTTGAGGGAGATCATAAAAGCCCTGATCTCATGCCTCAGTCCCTGCTCGAAGGTCCGGGCCCCGAAGAATGGGTCCCGTACCATATCTGTCGAGTAGCGCGAGAGATCAGTAAATCTCGCCGAGTAGTGGGCCACTGTCATGCTGCCCTGCCGCAGCAGTAGTAGCTCCTGAATGCGCACCGCATGGAGGGTGGACGAGACGAACTCTGAGCAGAAGAGGCTCCCGAAGTCCGTCCAGAGAAGAGATGCCTCGTCGTGCCCCTAGATCATCAAGCTCCACCATCGTCCTGCTGCTGCATGCAGTAGGCTCACCGCGAGGATCACCATGAGGTCTGCTGGTGTCCTCACTAGCCTGAAAACTCGAACGACCGCCACCAACCAGTCCTCGGCTGCATGGGGGTCCGTCTCCCCACGAAACCTGGGTGGTCGATGGTGCTGGAACTCATGCAGAGCTCCAAGGCGACGTGCATTGTCAGCGGTCGTGGCAAGAAGCATCAGTGGCTCGGCTGGTAAAGGTACCGCCGGTGCCTCTGCTGACAAGGAGCCCTGCACCAAGGCCCCGTCGCTTGTGGGCTGTCATCATGTTCCACTCTCGGAACCCTAGCTGGCTGCCGTCATGGGGCCATCCTGAAAAGAAACAAGTGCGCCACGGTTAGAACAGTATACCTGGTGAGCTGACAAATTGGTATCATAGGGGTCGGTTCTACCGCAGACTCTGATCTTTCTTCTATGTGAAGCAATAGTGTTAAGCATATTGAGTGTGGTTATCAGTCCAGGGAGTCCAGTGTTGGTGTGGCGGCTGACTTATCCGTACACCAGGACCCTGACTTCTGATTTCCGACTTAATGCACGAAAACATTAATTCCATGTGTGTTTCAAGTTTTCTTTGTGATTACTTGTGTCAGCTCACCAGTTATACTGTTCTAACCGTGGCACACCTGTTTCTTTTCAGGATGGACCCACGACGGCAGCCATCTAGGGTTCCGAGAGTGGAACGTGATGACAGCCCACCGAGCGACGAGGCCTCGGTGCAGGGCTCCTTGTCAGCAGAGGCACCGGCGGTACCTTTACCCACCGAGCCACCGATGCTTCCCGCCACGACCGCTGATGATGCACGTCGCCTTGGAGCTCTGCATGAGTTAAAGCACCAGCGACCACCCAGGTTTCATGGGGAGA
This sequence comes from Viscum album, assembly GCA_963277665.1. Taxonomy (NCBI): domain Eukaryota; kingdom Viridiplantae; phylum Streptophyta; class Magnoliopsida; order Santalales; family Viscaceae; genus Viscum; species Viscum album. The sequence goes on along the minus strand of OY728120.1, from coordinate 1,056,355,130 downwards.
CGGACCCCCAGGCAGCCAAGGACTGGTTGGAGGTGGTCGTTCGAGTTTTCATGCTAGTGAGGACACCAACAGACCTCATGGTGATCCTCGTGGTGAGCCTACTGCATGCAGCAGCAGGACGATGGTGGAGCTTGATGCTCCAGGTGCACGATGAGGCATCTCTTCTCTGGACGGACTTCGAGAGCCTCTTCCGCTCAGAGTTCGTCCTGGCCACCCTCCATGCGGTGCGCATTCAGGAGCTACTACAGCTGCGGCAGGGCAGCATGACAGTGGCCTAGTACTCGGCGAGAGTTACTGATCTCTCGCGCTACTCGATAGATATGGTACAGGACCCGTTCTTCTAGGCCCGGACCTTCGAGCAGGGCCTGAGGCATGAGATCAGTGCTTCGATGATCTCCCTCAACATTCCGACACAGGCAGAGGTGTTGGAGAGAGCCCTCTTATTGGAGAGTTTCCTTGCTGAGTAGTCTCCATCAGTAGGACCCACCACTAGCCAGCATGCGGCAGAGTCTTCTGCAGCGGGCAGTAGACAGATAACGCAGGGGTCCAAGAGGACTAAACCTGCAGGTGGTCGACATCATGACCCTGGATCGTTTGTGCGAGGCACTCGGGGTGGACAATGACTTTCCATGAGAGGGCAGTGTTACTCCTGCGGCAGGACTAGTCACATGGATCGTGACTGTCCGACCTGCCATACGGATGACCAGCAGATGAATGAAGGACCCCCCAGGCAGAGGTAGAGGTTCGATCAGGGCAGGCCGCAAGGAGCAGCCGGCCATGACAGGGGAGCTGGCCGTGCAGCTGGAGGTGGACGACGCCTCGGGGTGTTTCCACCACCACCACCAGGAGGTCCACCCCGACCGTAGGGAGTTGGTGGACATGCGAGAGCTCAGCTTCAGGCAGCTGAGGCCTACGATCATGGAGCTCTGGGAGCAGATGGACAGGAGCGGGACTAGCTCCATACCTGGAGACTTTTGTTCATGTTGCTTCTAGTTTTGTTGATGAATGTTTGTAGATGCTTTGTGTCTTTGTACTTGAGCTGCAGTAATAAAAGACACCTTTTCTTGTGGCATTTAATTTCCTGTCCTCTCTTGTGTTGTTACTAAGAGGATCCGGTTTAGAATGTTGACTTGACCCTCACTTGAGAGATACCTACTGGAGGAGACCCAGTAACCACACACTGATGCCGACAGTGTGACTCAATCCTTAGAGGCGAGAGTAACGGTTGGATCTCTTGGTAGTGGCGTCGAGGCCTTACGACGTCATCCTTGGTATGGGTTAGTATCATCCATGTCAGGATTGACTATATTAGGCAAAGAACGTGGTTCATCTAGGGGATGAGACCGGATTTCTCTTATCGGCAAGGAAGAAATCATAGAAGCTCTTGTGGGACTAGAGGTGGTCAATGCCACGACAGAGAAGGTCCAGGTCATCCAGGAGCGGATGAGGACAGCTCAGAACCAACAGAAGTCTTTTACTGACAAGGGGCAGAGGCCACTAGAGTTCGAGGATGGCGACCACGTCTTCTTGTGGGTCTCACCTCGACGTGGCTTACGGAGGTTTGGCCGAAGCGGCGAGTTGTCTACACACTTCATCGGACCCTTCCAGGTCCTCAGCAAGATTGTCAAGGTGGCTTATCGCCTGGCTCTACCACCACAGTTGCACCGGGTGCATGACGTCTTCCACGTATCTCAGTAGAGGAGATACATGCACGACCCAACGTCAATATTTTACCATGAAGAGATGGTCTTTGGTGATGGGGTGATTTTTGCGGAGGTCCCAGTGGAGATCGAGGATCGATAGGAGCGGGTCCTACGAGGACGATCAATTCCTCTAGTACACTTCAGATGGCAGCTCGGGAACCTCCAGGTGATCACTTGGGAGCGGGAGGCTCAGATGCATGCTCAGTACCTCCTTTGTATCCCTAAGATTGTGGTGAAGCTTTACTGGGACATAAATCCCTGTGGTGGGAGTAATGTAAATACCCGTAAATTTCAAGGAAAATTTATTTTTTTCTTGATTTTCCTTGGAATTTTACAAGAATGCAGTTTCTGACGGCGCCTGATTCCAAGGCCCGGTGTGCCCGGAATTAATTTCCGAAGTTTGGCTCGGGTACATTTAGTGAACGAACGAGCGGGTTTTTCTAACTTTTGAACCGATGCTCGGAATCGAATTCTGAGGGCACCGATAAAATCGCAGCGCCGGTAATTGCTTAGAAAAGCCTCTTCCGGAGTTGCGTTTGCTCAGGTGTGGTTTTTAATTTTCAGGCTTAAAGTTAACAAATAAAATAATTGTACGACAAACATTGTTTTATTTCACTTAAGCCACTTGGAAGCCACTTGAAGCCACTTAAATCGGCTTAAGCTGAGTTGATATAGATAGGGTGCTACCCAAAAATATCCTACCCCCTTGGTAGGATATTTGTGAGGTGGGGCCCGCACAAGCTCCGCCGTTTCTTTTCCGCTAAGTAACGCACCCGCGAAAACCCGTCATTATGAAAGTCAACTGACGCGTTTTCTTAAATTCTTAACGCACCATTTAATTGGGCGGTTTTATTCGTGAATTAAATGCGCAGTTTCTTTCGTTGATTTCATTCTACGAATTAATGGGTCGTTACTTACCTATTTTTCATTTGTTGGCATAATAATAAAATAAGACCAACACACGACTTCTGGAAAAAGGTTTGTTGAGAGGATTTGACAGAAACCAGGAGTTCTTCATCCTCCTTCGTGAAGAACGCGAAGAACGCGAAGAACGCTGGCCCCCGACGAAGAACGCCGAACCCGCAGAAATTGACGACACGACACCGTGTGCCGTAATGCCAACGTTTCCTGTCCCGCGACGTTATTCTGCGGCGTTCCTTCCTCCGCGACGAAATCTTCGATCTTCTGTTTGAGGTAATAGATCTCAGTTTTCTTTTTTTAAACTTCTTTGTGGTTTAAAACAACACACGGATTTAATTATTAAAAATTAAATCTGTTGTTTCTTGGACCACGGAGTTCGTCGATGCAACGCCAGATACCACGACGACGCGACGATCGCATCCTTCCACTGCGACCAATTCCGCAAAGAACCCGCGGGCGACGACTTGATGAGGTACGGATTTTGTTTTGGAAATTCCGCTTTTTCATATTCCCGTGAACGTTTCTTAAAAATTAATGAGCCAGATTCATATGAACAATTTTAATTTATTAAAATTGTGGTTTCATGTGTTGAATAATTTTCTCCTGTGGTTTTTATCTAACGTGGAGGGTGCGGGCCAAACGAACACGGCTCGACAACCCTCCGCCGTTCTTCGTTGTTGTGCGGATTTGACGAGTGACGACGGAACGTGCCGCAACTGAAATTTTATGGTTCTGCAGTGAAGAACGAGTCCCGGGAGGAGCAGCGGCGTAGACGGGAACAGAATCGGACCACCGGAGCGACTCCGGTGGCCCACGGAAGCCGCCGGTGGAGCGGGTCGCCGGTGCGTCGGCACCGGCAGCCGGGGGCGGCGGCACCCCAGCGCGCCGCCGGACAGGGCCACCGCAGCTGAAGTCGTGGCGGCGGCACCAGCGGACCCGCGGCCGCGCGGGTCCTGTGCACTCGGACGCGGCAAAGCCGCGTCCTTTGATCCAGCGCGGCCCCACGCGGGGGGCCGCGACACTTCCGACCCGCGGGGGCAGCGCCCCGCGGCAACCGCTCGGCTGCTCGGCCGAGCCGAGCTGGACCAGCCGGCCGAGGCAGGCCGCGCCCTGGCCGGAACGGACCGGGTCCCGCCGGGTCGGCCCGGGACCGGATCCCCCCGTCTTCGGACCATTTTCGGTCTTTTTCTCGTAACTTGATCTATGTGCCTCTGAACGACGCGCCGTCAGCGGCAACGCGATCCTTGGATCAATACGGTCGTTTCTATATAACTCACTCAAGGTTTCAGAATACTTTGGGTTTGGCCAGGTTGGTTCGTACATGAAACCAACCGGGGCCTCGGAGCGGAAATGCTCATATCTTGAGCTACGGACGTCCGATTGATGTGCCGTCAGTTTCGTTGAATTCCTCTAAGTGAGACGGATCTTTTGGCTCACTCCGCTCGAGTTTTGGACGCAGGTGGAGTACGGTCGGGTTGGTTTTTCCTTAAAAACCAACCGGGCCCCTGGGACGAAAAAGCCAATAACTCTAAGACCAGGCGTCCGATTGACGCGCCGTCTGCGACGATGAGTTCCTGTTGGCGATACGGATCTTTTGGATACATCAACTTTGGACTTTGTGTCAGTTGATGTATCAGCCTCTCGGCTCATGGAGCAGACCCTTCGAACGAGCTTGCTGTGTGCGGGAACCCTAGAGCTGGCTGCGCCTTCGACGATGACGACTATAGAGAGATCCTCGGTGGATTCGACTGCGACGATGATGAGGACAGTACGGGAATCCACCGTGTTTTCGGCAGTGACCACTATGGTACACCTTGGGATACATCAACTCCGGACTACAAGTCAGTTGATGCATCGACCTTTTAGCTCGTGGAGTGGACCCTCCCGGAACGAGCATGTTGTGTGCGGAACCCTATAGTCGGTTGTGATTTGAAGACTGCTGATCAAATGACTCGGTGTGTTATGGATAGCCCAGTGGGGAGTGCTTGGTTATAGCGGAAGACCCACGACAGAGGTGTGCTTGGTTGTAGCGGCAGAGGGGAGCGCTTGGTTGTAGCGGAAGACCCACGACAGAGGTGCGCTTGGTTGTAGCGGCACAGGGGAGCGCTTGGTTGTAGCGGTAGACCCACGACAGAGGTGCGCTTGGTTGTAGCGGCACATGGGGGCGCTTGGTTGTAGCGGCAGACCCACGACGGAGGAGCACTTGGTTGTAGTGGCATAACCACTGTATTTGATGGAGAAGGAGTTTCCCATTATCTTTGGGTCCAACTTCATGATCGATCCTATGTGGGTCATTGCGGGGGGGGGTTAGTACATTCCGGTCCTTTATGGGTCCGACGGATTAGATGAATCAGTGGCTACATCTAATCATCTCTATCTTCATTTGAAGAAGTATACCTGTGTGAGATGAATCTTGTGTTACTCTCCTTTGTTGATTTTGTTGAACTATCCTATGTGGATTTATTGTTTACTCTCCTTTTTGGATTGTGTTGTGCTATCCTGTGTGGGTTTACGTTTTGCTTTCCTGTGTGGACTGGGTTGTGCTTGGGCTCGGATGTTGGAGCCGATCAGGAATTGATGACTTAGGTGTACGTATGGGCATATACCTAAGCAGTGTCGGTTTTTGCTTCGTGATTGCATCTTTCCTTTGTGTATTTCGGGAGACCTTCGGGGGTCTCGGGGTCCCTACTGAGTAGCTTATACTCACCCCTGCACGGGCTATGCCCGCACTACGTTGTGTTGGTTGCAGACGACGGACAGCGCTGATTGTGGTGGAGGTTTGCGGAGCAGGACAGTACCTGGAGGTGGACCACTGGGTGGGACGTACTCGGAGCGGTCAGGTGGACCCGAGAAGCAGTGGAGGCTATCTGTACCCACCCTTCAGGTGGGAATTCCAGAGGACGGCTCGACGCTGCGGCTTTTCTTTTCAGTTGTTGTTTTCCCCTTTCAGTTGTACTTTACAGTTGGGCTTGTATTTCCGGCCCCTTTTTCTTTCAGCACAGCTTGTTACAGTTTTCACTTAGTGTTTACTTTTCCGCTTGCTTTCTCTGTGGTGCTTGTTTACTTTTCAAAGGAAATCCCTTCCCTTTTGTTGGAATTTACGCCTTGGTGCTAGTCGCCAGCCCCTGGCCTAAGGAAGGCGGGCTTGGGGTAGTCATGGCACAGGCCCCGAGGACGGGTCGTGAAATTCTTAGTCTATATAGTGAGGAACTACTCAACAATAGGAAAATGATCTTCAAATTTAAATTTTATATTATTATGTTCATTTTTTATGAAATGATGGTCTTTTTTACTCCTCTTTGGTTTATGGTTTGGTAGATGTTGACTTTCTTATGATCATTCACATTATTTTGATCAATGATCCTTTTCACTCTCAATCAATATTTTGGAATTAATCATTTATTACATGTTAAAATATTCACTCCCCACCAATGTTACTATATTTGGAACCCTTATATGTGTTATTATAAATAACATTCAAAATTCCTCTTCTCTATGATTAAAATGATGTTTTTGTAGGACCTCGGGACACCTTGAGAGGGGAGGGGTGAATCAGGGTGGAAACTTTATCTTTTAAAGAGATGGATCTTGTTCCCACATTGGTAGGAACTTGTTAAACCTGTATGATGAATATGATCAGAAAGTAAAAATTCATATGCAGAGAGATGACACAACAATTTTTACTTGTTTCACCACTAAGGGCTACGTCCAAGGAGCATACACCGATAGGTTTTCAGTCGTACCAATTCCACTATTCTTCAGTAGTTGTGGATTACAATGGTTTGGGTACAGTCACTCTGTCCCAGGCTCACTGTCTTTACAATGGTTCAGGGATAGCTCACTACGTCCCTCGTGTCACTCCCTTTGACTCCCCCTAGCTCACTGCCTTCGGTGAAGTCTCAATCAGTTTGTAGATGTGAATTTATCTTCATTATTGAAAAATAATGCATACTCTATTGTATATAGATGCTCTGTTGAATTCCAACTCTCACAAATATACTAATCTCACATTTCAACGAAGGTATCGGGAAATATTCTATCTTTTGTGCAGCTTCAAAAAGATAGTTGTACTTCAACAAAACCTTGAAAACTTCTCCAGGATGGTGTGCAAGTTTCAAAGATGGCATGCAAGTTATAACTGGCACACATGTCTACCTCAACTACTTGTCCAACACTCACTTCTACAAATTAAAACCTGCACGACTCACATTCTTATTTACCCAAACTGGTTTTGGAGTGCAGCAAACAACTGTCGAGCAACTTATACTTGCGCGACCCACAACCACTTGTGCTACCACTACACCTAAACGATGGGAGCACTGAATTTATCTAACTCTCTAACTTTTTTAAAAATGAGGTGAGTTGGTCCAATATTTATAGGAAAATTGGACACCCTGCGCGGTGGCGCACAAGCCTCCTCTCGGCGTGCAAGTTCCGGAGCGCAGCTCCATCCGTCCTTGTAACATCCCAAGTAAATAATGAATAAAACATTTTCATATTTATTAATATTTGTGAATTAAATATTAATTTTACTTTAAAGGGTTTGCAATGTTCGATAGCGTACCTAATACGCAACAAAGAGTTTCTTTGAAATCTTACATTGCACACTAGTAATAAAATATTATTATTTTAAATGGTAGTTAACATGTAGTCGTTCTATTGGCAGGAATGAATAGAAATAACTAAAATATTATTATATATGTTTTTTTTAAATGTGTCTACATTTATCCAATAAAACATAAAGGCTTAAAATACGAAAAGAATTCAATTTTAGGCATATATACTCTAACATTCACAAAAGGTTGACTTATCGCCTTTTGATGGAGAACCGTCTATAAGTACAATTTTTTTCACTCTTATACATTCTATTGGATCAAATAAAATTCTTCTTTAGAATCAGGACATCAAAATTTACTTTGTGTAAATTTTTGGTATTTTTCAGATAAAGTTCATTTTTTAATGAATAGGGAAAAATGTTGTATTTTAATTCAAAACCTCTTTTTAATATAATTTATTTATATGATTAGATTATCTTTTGAATTGGTTTTAAATTTCAATTAGAATATATTTTTACCATTTAATCCAATAGTGGTTTTTTTAATTAATTTCACTTTGAAATGGGACTTAAACTAGTGTCAATCTTTTGATAATTATTGTTTCATAAAAACACGCTATTTGCTCTGTCAGCAGGAATTAATTATTAAATTAATTAATGCAACTTATATGTTTTGAATTTTGTAAAATAGACTTAATTTTTGAAATCGGAATATCAAATATAGCTTAGGGTGAATTTTTGATATTTTTCTGAAAAACTTCAATTTTTGATGAATAGTGAAACCACTAAATGGTACTTAGAAAACTGATTTTTCGTTTAAATGAAATTTTACCAATTTTTTGTTTTAAATTTAAAAAATCAGACATTTATGGTTTTCATTAGGAAGTAAAATTTGGTTCAATGGGATTAAAATAATTTTTTGGTGAAGAGTAACTTTTAAATTTATTAATCGCAATTAGAGGTAATTAGTGTAATTTAAGGTAAAAATAATGTTTTAATAATATTAAATTACCTGGACACATGTAATACTCTTATTTTATGTGTCATGGCCGACCAAGAAAACCCATGGGTCAATTTTGGGGACCCCATGGAGCCACTTGGGTAAGATAATGACATTAATGACTTTTATTTAAAGTTAAAATTAAAATGTCACAAACAAGCAATGTTTTACTAAAACAATTATTAAATGGGGTTATAAAAGTCATATTTTTTATTATAAATATTAATTATAAATCTAATACTATTTCCTAAATAATTATATTTTTTATGATTTTTAGAGATTAAATAAATTAAGTTATATATGACACCATGATGATGCAACGATTACCTCATTATTTAACGATTTAAATAAAATAAACAGATAATGTAAAATATAACACCTAAACTTGTCATAGACCTATTGGATGAGTATATTTCGAACCCTTATCACCTTATACTCGAATTATATCAATGTGGGACCTTTAAGATCCTAAAATCATTTTATAATAAAGTAAACTCTTATAACTTTCCAAGAGTGCCCCACCTCTCCTCTTATAAAAGGCCCCCACATCTACCACCATACCCACACTTCCAAAGCCTTTGGCTCGGCCAAACCCTGCCCATTTTGTCTCTCCACAACCCTCTATAAATATTAGAAGCCTCACATTTGGCAGAAGTCTTCCCAAGGATGCCTTTGAGTTCAAATCTAAGAGAGTTACCCGATTTTAAGGTAATGTCTTCACTTGTGTTCTTTTGTTTTATTTTGCTTCTCCAACCCCCTAAACTCTTTTTATTCAATTATTTTGTAAAAACTCCAGTATCTTCAATATACTACGATGTTTTAATAATTTTTATTAGAGCTACACTTACACACACCTATATCTAATGGTTAAAGAATATACTGTTTCCATGGATGGAAAATTTCTGTCTCACTAAACGATGATTGTTCAATATTCTTACAACACCTTCAAAGGTGGCCATTAATATGACACTATATTTATATATGATATATAATATGTTTATGTCTTCCTTAATCTTCTGTATTTTTCATTTATGGCACACCTTTATGGCTTCCATTATGGGTATACGTGATATCTTCATTTTAGGAATTGCAGACTACCGCCCCCTCAAAGTGATTTGATTCGTTAATGCCATATGTGGGATGTATAAAGGATGGATTAAAAGTTATTATATATGATGTTATACTGGAATTATAATATACTTTTACATCATTATTATTTCATTATATTAAAGTTTGTGATAGAAATGAAAGTAGCATTCATGCGTACGTACGGCTTACCGTCTCCATGAATGGTGCATTTCATTTCTTATTACCAAATGTAAAGTACTATTATAAGTACATATATATAATGGGTATATATGATGTATGTTACATCTAAATTATTAATATAATTCTGTAATTAAAATATACATATCTCTCATTTAGTTTTAATTCCATTAATATGACATAGAAATGAAAGTAGCGTTCATGCGCACGTACGGCTTACCATCCCCATGAATGGTGCATTTCATTCCTTACCTATAAATGATTATGTAATATTATAAATACATGTATATTCTGGATATATATGATATATATGATATCCAAATCATGAATATCATTCTGGATATAATGAACCTTTGACCACATGAACAACATGTAATTGTAAGAAGTCCACTTTTGACTTAAGGACCAAATATCAACAAAATAAACATTATTAACTTAAATGATTACATAATGATTATAACATGGAAATAAGTGATATAAAAGGAATAATGAACATGAAAAAGGTTCTTAATCCGGTAGAAATTAACTCAAGTTTATTATTCAGGATGTTAAACAACGATCAAGTCAAGTCGGACCCGAGGTAAGGGACTTCGTCTCAATCTCCTTTTATTGAGGCATATTTCATTTTATACACAACTTTATTTTATACGGTGTTTAAACCCCTTTGACTTTTACTTTTATACAAAATGAATCTTTTTCTACAAAGAATTTTACAAAATGACAAAAAGGAATGTTTCTTTTAACGTACGCGGTGACAATGACCTTTTCCGCCGCCGTGAGTATTATTTGGTCTTTGGTTTCCTCAACAAGCCGTAATGTTTTTAAAATGAAATAAATACCATATACTCTTTTATGTATTTTGGTTTTGAAAATGGTTTTTTTATAATGGATTTGTTATGTCAATATATTTGAGTGATATATTGTGATCAAAGTGTGGAAATGTTTTCTTTCCATTATATTTGTTTTATGTCTTATGAATTTATAATGGTACTTGGACATTTGAAGGGTGGTTACGTGATAAACCATATGATGGGTGGTGCCGTGAATACCAGGACGGGTGGTTATGTTATAACCTCCAATGCATTGGGTATGGAAGTCGGCCGTATGGCTATTCCATTAAGTGATATGTGTGAAAGTCGACCATATGGTTATTCTATTTATGTATGTTTATGTCCCATTTTACCTTTATATGTTATGTGTTCTTTATATGGGTTTTATGGTAATATTTTGGTTACAAAAGGGTAATTAATGATCTTCTATTTATTGAAGAGTTCTTACTACTTCATAAAGGTGAAGGTATTACTTTGATAAAGTAGACATGGTTTACTTGTTGTTTAAAAAACTAACAGTTATCATTCATTGTGTATCCCTTATTGAGCTTTTTATGCTCACCCCAAGTATTTTTTAAATGTTTTTCACAGGACTTAAAGTGGAATAGGGTCAAGGATGGGATCATGGAAAATTCATGATATCTAAAACATGGAACTAGACATGTTTCCTTTTAAGAATTTTTATTCAATGGAAACTTAGTAGAAGTGTTTAATTTGTAATGTTTTGAGATGTAATAGTTATGTCCTAATTCTCTAAAACTCTAAACCTGAAAAGATCCTCAATGTGAATTATTCATTTAATTCAATATTAAGTATGGTTTAAGGTTGGGGCCTTATAGTTGGTATCAGAGGTCAGTTTAGACAACTTTAGGAGTTAGAAAAGTGTTAAATTATAAATTAATTTATGGTATGACTAAATTGATATAGCATTTAATGATTACCATGTTGCTTCACCTAAGATATTTCTGTGTTCAGAATGGTTTTCTGCAGAGGAAACAAAGCAGCTTTATTGGGACGACATCAAGAGGAAGACAACCTTCCAAATCAGAAACCTGAGATGGTCGGAAATGGAACTGAACAGTTTGTTGCAGTGATGGAATAGTTAAATCAGGCTATAAATGGTGGTGGTATCCATGAACGAGATCAGCCAGATCAACCACAGAGGAACATGTCAGTGGTGGAACATTTCATGAGGTAACATCCCCCATCATTCAGAGGATCATTTGACCTCTTGCTAGCTGAAGGGTCAATTAAAGCACTGGAGAAAATTTTTAATGTCATGGGGTGTTCAGAACATCAAAAGGTTAGTCTTGCTGTTTACCGTTTTGAAGGAGAAGCTGATCCATGTTGGTCAATGGTGAAAAATATCAGGGATAGTGATGATATTGATGATCTTCACTGGGATGAATTCAAAGGTATGTTTCTTGAGAAATATTTTCCTAAGGTGGTTCGTCTTAGGAAGGAAAAATAGTTCCTAGAATTGGGGGAGGAGGATGACTCAGTGGCTGCTTATGAAGCAAAGTTCACTCGACTGGCAAGGTATGATCCAAACATCATACGAGATCTTGATAGTAAAATCAACCATTATTACTCAGGGTTAAAGCCAAGGTATCGAAGGAACTTAGCTTTTCGTGAGTTCAAAATTTATGAAAAGCTTGTTCGATGTGCGGAGAAGGTGGAAATTGAGTTTTCCGATGATCAGGAGTTCTTTGACAAACAACAGATTAAGAGGTCCAGTTGGCAGGAAAAGGGGAAGAATTCAACAAAGAAGCAAGGAGGTAAGAAAACCAAATATCCATCTTGTGGGAAGTGTGGTAAAATGCATCCTGGAGAACGTTTATCCAAGTCTGGAAAGTTCTTTCGGTGTGGTAATTCTGGTCATATTGCTCGTAACTGTAAGGAAGATGATCAAGCAGATAATGAAAAGTCCGCTGTAAGATGTTTTAAGTGTAATGAAATGGGTCATTATGCAAATGAGTGTCTAACGAATAACTAAACTGGGGGAAAGCAGGTAGACTACAAGCAGAAAGGGGTGGTAAAATCCTTTGCAACTACTTCAGCAGATGTTGGGACATCGAATGAAGTAGTATCAGGTACACTTTTTTTTTGTTCAGATTATACTAATGTGTTGTTTGATTCAGGGTCTACACATTCTTTCATTTCTGAGAAGTTTTCTAGTAAATTGTAAATTTCATCTCAAGATATGAATCCTGAACTTATGGTAAAAACACCTGGAGGAAACGTTGAGAAAAAAAGAAATTATAATAACCTTCCTATCCTTGTGTGTGGAAAGAATCTACCAGCAAACCTTATTGTTTTTCCTCTAGTAGAGTTTGATTTTATTTTGGGCATAGATTGGCTTTCTGTCTATCATGCTAAGATTGACTGCATAGCTAAAATGGTTTCCTTTCAGAAATATTTTCAATTTTTATACAAGAATGATCCCATGGTTTTGATAACATTTCAGGAAGTTCAGAAACTAGTAAAAGATGGAAATGAATGTTAACATGCACATATTGTTGAAAATAAAGGAACTATTCAGATTAATGATGTGCTAGTGGTAAATGAGTATCTTGATGTTTTTTCTGATGAGTTTCCAGGTATTATTCATGATTTGGAAGTTGAATTTATTGTTGACTTAGTTCCTGATTCTAATCCAATTTCAAAACGCCCTTATCGAATGGCTCAAGTTGAACTTTTAGAGTTAAAGAAGCAATTGCAAGAGTTATTAGATAAAGGTTTCATTTGACCTAGCACATCACCATGGGGTGCTCCTATATTGTTTGTTAAAAAGAAGGATGGATCAATGAGACTTTTCATTGATTATAGAGCCTTGAATAATATCACTGTTAAGAACAAGTATCATTTGACTCATATCAGTGATTTGTTTGATCAGCTCCAGGGAGCTCAGTATTTTTCGAAAATTTTCTTGAGGTCGGGGTACCATCAGATGAAAGTAAAAGAAGCAGACGTTCCAAAGACTGTGTTCTGTACAAGATATGGCCATTATTATTTTGTAGTTATGCCTTTTGGGTTAACAAATGCACCTGCTGTATTCATGGACCTTATAAATAGAATTTTCCATGTGTTCATGGATAAGTTTGTGGTTGTTTTCATCGATGATATTTTGGTGTTTTATAAAAGTAAAGAGGATCATGAAATTCATTTAAGGGTTTTCTTGAAAACCTTAAAAGAAAAGAAACTGTATGGAAAATTTATCAAGTGTGAGTTTTGGTTACAAAAAATTTCATTCCTTGTTCACATTGTTTCAAAAGATGGCATAACTGTTGATCCTGCTAAAACAAAAGTTGTTGAAGAATGGCTAAGACCCACAAATGTAACTGAGATCCGTAGTTTCCTTGGTTTGAAAGGTCACTACTGAAGGTTTGTTGAAAACTTTTCGTGGTTATCTAGTCCAATGACTAATCTAACTCGGAAGGGTGTTAAGTTTATCTAGACAAAAGAATGTGATGATTGTTTTCAGGAATTGAAAAGAAGATTGGCGAATGCTCTAGTTTTGGCACTACCTTCCAGGAATGGGGAGTTTGTTATCTATAGTGAAGCTTCATTGAAAGGACTTGGTTGTGTCTTAATGAAGAATGATTAGGTAATTGCTTATGCTTCACGACAGTTGAAAAATCATGAGTAAATTACCATACACATGATTTGGAATTAGCTGTTATAGTTTTTTCCTTAAAAATTTGGAGGAATCATTTGTATGGAGTAAAGTTTGAATTATATACCGATCACAAAAGTTTAAAGTATATATTAACTCAGAAATAATTGAACATGAGACAAAGGAGATGGCTAGAATTAATCAAGGATTATGATTGTACAATTCATTACTATCTAGGAAAATCAAATAAAGTGGCTAATGCTTTGAGTCGAAAAAGTAATGCTTCATTAGTAATGCTGCATTTGTAACCTGATCCTTTGGTTAAGGATTTTATGAACTTTGTCATGGAAGTTGTTTGTGCAGGATGTCCTTCTGTTTTGTTTCAGGTATCAGTGAAATCTTCTCTATCAGACAGAATTAAGCAAGCACAAAAACAAGACAACAAGTTGCAGAAAAAGGTAGAGCTGGTTCAGAATGGTAAGTTTCCTGAATTCAACATTGATAATGATTGTGTTCTGAGATTTGGGAAGAGATTGTGTGTGCCTAGTGATTCACAGTTGAAGAGAGAGTTGTTATGTTAAGCTCATAGTTCTCCGTTTTCAGTTCATCCTAGCAGTACTAAGATGTATAGAGATCTGTGGGAGTATTAATCGTGAGATGGAATAAAAAGAGATATTGCTGATTTTACAGTGAAGTGTTTGACTTGTCAACAGGTTAAAGCAGAGTGGCAGTTACCGAAAGGGATGCTTCAGCCTTTACCAGTACCAGAGTGGAAATGGGAGAATATATCCATGTACTTCATTATGGGATTGCCGAAGACACCTCAAGGTAATAATGCAATCTGGGTTATTGTTGATCGCTTGGCTAAATCTGCTCATTTCCTTGCTATACGGGATACCTTTTCCCTAGATCAACTTTCTCGTTTGAATCTTAAATAGATAGTCAGGTTAATGGAGTTACTCTTTCCATTGTATCTGATCATGATCCCAGGTTTACTTCCAACTTTTGGAAAGGCCTTCAGAAGTCATTGGGTACTGAATTAAATTTTGGTATAGCTTTTCATCCTCAATCAGATGGGAAGTCAGAACGAATAATTCATACATTGGAAAATATGCTACATGCTTGTTCGATGGATTATCAGGGAAGTTAGGACCAACATCTTTCTTTGGTTGAATTTTCATATAATAACATTTTTCATTCCAGTATACAGATGGAACCATTTGAGGCGTTATATGGGAAACGGTGTCGAACTCCAGCTTTCTGGGATGAAGTGGGTGAAAGGAAGCTGATGGGACCAGAATTGGTAGAAGAGTTGGCAGAAAAAGTTCAGCTGATACAGAAACACATGAGAACAGCTCAGACCAGGCAGAAGAGTTATGCAGACAGTAGGAGGAAGGATCTCTCTTTTGAGGTAGGTGATCATGTTTTTCTCAAAGTATCACCTTGGAAAAGTGTGATGCGATTTGGTAAGAAAGGAAAGCTGAGTCCAAGGTTCATTGGACCATATGAAATTCTAGAGAGAGTTGGATCAGTTGCATACCGAGTGGCTTTACCTCCGAGTTTATCTCATGTGCACAATGTTTTTCATGTTTCGATGTTGAGAAAGTATATGCCATATCCATCTCATGTTTTGAGACCAGAGGTAGTTCAGTTGGAAGCGAATCTCTCATATGAAGGACAACCATTCCAGATTCTTGACCGAAGAGAGCAATTGTTGTGAAATAAGGTAATTCACCAGGTAAAGGTTTTGTGGAAAACCATATGTTTGAAGAGGCAACATGGGAATCTGAAAATGCTATGAGGGATAAATACACCCACTTATTTTGATAAGTGAATAAAATTGTGAGGACGCAATTCCCAAAAGTGGGGAAGGATGTAACATCCCAGGTAAATAATGAATAAAACATTTTCTTATTTATTAATATTTTTAAATTAAATATTAATTTTACTTTAAAGGGGTTTCTATGTTCTATAACGTACCCGATACGCAACAAAGAGTTTCTTTGAAATCTTATGTTGCACACTAGTAATAAAATAATATTATTTTAAATGGTAGTTAACACGTAGCCATTGTCTTGGCGGAAATGAATATAAATAACTAAAATATGATTATATATGTTTTTTTAAATGTTTCTACATTTATCCAATAAAAGATAAAATCTTAAAATACGAAAAGAATTCAATTTTAGGCATATATACTCTAACATCCAAAAAAGGTCGACTTATCGCCTTTTGATGGCGAACCGTCTATAAATATATTTTTGGTCACTCTTATACATTCTATTAGACCAAATAAAATTTTTATTCAGAATCGGGACATCAAAATTTAATTTGTGTAAATTTTTGGTATTTTTCCGATAAAGTTCATTTTTTAATGAGTAGTGAAAAATGTTGTATTTTAATTCAAAAACTCTTTTTAATATAATTTATTTATATGATTAAATTATCTTTTTAATTGGTTTTAAAGTGCAATTAGAATATATTTTTACCATTTAATCCAATAGTGGCCGTTGGAATTAATTTCACTTTGAAATTGGACTTAAACTAGTGTCAATTTTTTTATACTTATTGTTTCATAAAAACACGCTATTTGCTCTGACAGCGAGAATTAATTATTAAATTAATTAATGTAAATTATATGTTTTGAATTTTGTAAAATAGACTTCATTTTTGAATTCTTAATATCAAATATAGCTTAGGGTGAATTTTTGATATTTTTCCAAAAAACTTTAATTTTTTGTGAATAGTGAAACCACTAAGTGGTACTTAAAAAACTGATTTTTCGTTGAAATGAAATTTTACCACTTATGTGTTTTAAATATAAAAAATCCTAAATTTATGGTTTTCATTATAATGTAAAATGTGGTTCAATGGGATTAAAATAATTTTTTGGTGAATAGTAACTTTTAAGTTTATTAATCGCGATTAGAGGTAATTAGTGTAATTTAAGGTAAAAATAAGGTTTTAATAATATTAAATGACCTATACACATGTCCTACCATTATTGGATGTGTCATGGCCGACCCAAAAATCCCATGGGTCGATTTTGGGGACCCCATGGAGCCACTTGTGTAAGATAATGACATTAATGACTTTTATTTAAAGTAAAAATTAAAATGTCACAAACATGAGAATTTTTAGTAAAAAAATTATTAAATGGGGTTATACAAGTCATATTTTTTACTATAAATATTACTTAAAAGGATAAACGGATTTCCTACATAATGATATTTTTTTTATAATTTTTATACATTAAATAAATTAAATTATTTATGACACCATGATAATGCAGCGATTACCTCATTATTTAACGATTTAAATAAAATAAAAAGATAATGTAAAATCTAAGACCTAAATGTGTCAAAGACCAATTGGATGAGTATATTTCGAACCCTTATCACCTTATCCTAGAATTATATCAATGTGGGACCATTAAAATCCGAAAATCATTTTATAATAAAGTAATGTCTTATAACTTTCCAAGAGTGCCCATCCTCTCCTCTTATAAAAGGCCCCCACCTCTACCACCTTACCCACACTTCCCAAGCCTTTGGCTTGACCACCCCTGCCAATTTTGTATCTACACATCCCTATATAACTTTTAGAAGCCTCACATTGGGCATAAGTCTTCCCAAGGAAGCCTTTGAGTTCAAATCTAAGAGAGTTACCCGATTTTAAGGTAATGTCTTCACATATGTTCTTTTGTTTTATTTTGCTTCTCCAACCCCCTAAACTCTTTTTATTCATTTATTTTGTAAAAGCTACAGTATATTCAATCTACTAGGATGTTTTTATAAGAAGCATTCGAGCTACACTTACACACACCTACATCTAATGGTTAAAGAACATACTGTTTTCGTGGATGGAGAATTTCTGCCTCACGAAACGATGATTGTTCAATATTCATCCAACACCATCAAAGGTGTCCATTAAGATGTCACTATATTTATATATGATATATTATATGTTTATGTCTTCCTTAAGCTTCTGTATTTTTCATTTATGGCATACCTTTATGGCATCAATTATGGGTATACGTGATATCTTCATTTTAGGAAGTGCGGACAACCGCCCCCTCAAAGTGATTTGATTCGTTAATTCCATATGTGGGATGTATAATGGATGGATTTAAAGTTATTATATATTATGTTATACTAGAATTATAATATACCTTTACATCATTATTATTTCATTCCATTAAAGTGTGTGATAGAAATGAAAATAGCGTTAATGTGTACGTACGGCTTACTGTCTCCATGAACGGTGCATTTCATTTCTTATCCCCAAATGTAATGTAATATTATAAATACATATATATAATGGATATATATGATGTATGTTACATCTAAATGATTAATATAATTATGGAATTAAAATATACATATCTCTTATTTAGTTTTAATTCCATTAATATGACATAGAAATGAAAGTAGCGTTCATGCGTACGTATGGATTACCGTCTCCATGAACGGTGCAGTTCATTTATTACCTATAAATGATTATGTAATATTATAAATACATGTATATTGTGAATATATATGATATATATGATATCCAAATCATGAATATCATTCTGGATATAATGAACCTTTGACCACACGAACAACATGTAATTGTAAGAAGTCCACTTTCGACTTAAGGACCAAATATCGAAAAAACAAACATTATTAACTTAAATGATTACATAATGATTATAACATGGAAATAAGTGATATAAAAGGAATAATGAACTTGAAAAAGGTTCTTAATCAAGTTGAAATTAACTCAAGTTTATTATTTAGGACGTTAAAGAATGATTGAGTCAAGTCGGACCCGAGGTAAGGGACTTCGTCTCAGTCTCCTTCCATTGAGGCATATTTCGTTTTATACACAAATTTCTTTTATATGGCGTATAAACCCATTTTACTTTTACTTTTATACAAAAGGAATATTTTTCTACGAAGCATTTTACAAAATGAAAAAAGGAATGTTTCTTTTAATGTACGCGGTAACAACGACCTTTTCCGCCGCCGTGAGTATTATTTGGTCTTTGGCTTCCTCAACAAGCCGTAATGTTTTCAAAATGAAATAAATACCATATACTATTTTATGTATTTTGGTATTGAAACTGGTTTTTTTATAATGTATTTGTTCTGTCAATATATTTGAGTGATATATTGTGATCAAAGTGTGGAAATGTCTTCTTTCCATTATATTTGTTTTATGTCTTAGGATTTTATAATGGTACATGGACATTTGACGGGTGGTTACGTGATGAACCATATGATGGGTGGTGCCATGAATACCAGGACGGGTGTTTACATTATAACCTCCAATGCATTGGGTATGGAAGTCGGCCGTGTGGCTATTCCATTAAGTGATATGTGTGGAAGTAGACCGTATGGTTATTCCGTTAAAGTATGTTTATGTCCCAAGTTACCTTTATATGTTATGTGTTCTTTATATGAGTTTTATGGTACTCTTTTGGTTACAAAAGGGTAAGTAATGATCCTTTATTCAGTGAAGAGTTCTTACAACTTCATAAAGGTGAAGGTTTTACTTTGATAAAGTATACATGGTTTACTTGTTGTTTGAAAAACTAATAGTTTTCATTATTTGTGTATCCCTTACTGAGCTTTTTATGCTCACCCAAAGTTTTTTAAATGTTTCTCACATGACTTAAAGTGGAATAGGGTCAAGGATGGGATCAAGGAAAATTCATGCTATCTTAAACATGGAACTAGACATGATTCTTTTTAAGATTTTTTATTCTATGGAAACTTAGTAGAAGTGTATACTTTGTAATGTTTTGAGATGTAATAGTTATGTCCTAATTCTCTAAAACTCTAAACATGAAAAGATCCTCAATGTGAATTATTCATTTAATTCAATATTAAGTAAGGTTTAAGGCTGGTGCCTTATAGTCCTAGCCTATGTCGCACTACTCACTTGCACGACCAAACCAATAATTGTCTATCCCCCATTACTTTTCCATATTTTGATGGTATGATCTTGAAAAACATATGGCGTGCAAGTTTCTAATCCTCCTAGGCACCGGCGCGCAAGTCCTTTCTTGGCGCGCAAGTCACTTACACGACCCATGTTTAGCGCGCAAGTCCCATTACCAAAAGACATTGTTCTCCCCTTTTGTAAAATTGGAGGTCCAGAAATTTGGAAAACACTAGAAAACATTGCCACCTTCAATACTATTATCTGCTTGACCTGTATGAGTACTTTGCTAGCACATATTCTGAACTTCCTCTGAGGATTGACAACAAACACAAACCATTCTCCAATTCATTCATAGATGACAATGGTTCCAAAAATCTCCCCATTTGGGTTTGTTGGCAATCAGTAAATAAATTCAATAGATCACCATCCTCATGAAAACCAAAAACACAAGAATGAACTCATACAACACTCTAAGTCTATGTGAGAAATTCTCGGTGTATAAAACAAGAGAGGAAGCTTGAATTGGGTTCCCGTGTTTTGGAATTCTCAATGATGCCCAAGAAATTCTCTTACAGTGTCACAGAAGAATTACATGTCAAATGTATTCCTTCTCATCCTTCCACTGACACTGAATATCATTGTGACATAGAAGCATTACATGTCTGAATTTATTCCTTTCTCCCCCCATTAACAATACACCCAAATACTGGTAATTGTTTCTTGTTAAGCTCAAACCACACTCCCCATGGATAGTATCTCACCCAATAACCTATATCACATCGATAAACAGTTTACATAACTGGGGAGAAAGGATTTTTGTGACCTCCTTATCCACTAGGAGGTGGCTGAACACCGAGGTTCAACCGATGCTTTACAAATACATCCATTGATAGTGGCTTGGTCAGGATATCATCCACTTTCTCATCAGTTCCCACATGATCCATTCTAATCAGGCCTTGTTCAACTTTCTCTTTGAAAAAGTGATACCGAATTTCAATATGTTTTGTACGAGAATGCTGAACCGGATTCTTCATAAGATCCAGTGCGCTCTTGTTATCCCAGTAAATCACCACTGGTTTCTTCACCTCATCACCAATATCTGTTAATTTTTTCTTCATCCATAGCAGTTGAGTGCATGCCTTTGTGGTGGATATATACTTAGCTTCAGCAGTACTAAGAGAAGTACTTTCTCATTTCTTGCCCAACCATCTAAAATATTTATTCCCAATATAGAATGCTCCACCACAGGTGGAATTTCTGTCCACAACATCGCCAGCCTAGTCAGCATCATAAAATGCAGGAAATTCACTATTCCTTCTGGCAGCAAAGTATAAGAGACAATTGTAAGTACCTTGAATATACCTCATGATCCTTTTTATTGCTGTCATATGTTCCTCCTTTGGATTACTCTGAAAGTGGGCTGCAAGACATGTGGAAAAGACAATATCTGGACATGTCGCTGTCAGGTATATTAGGCTCCCAATGATCCTCATGTACATGGTGGGATCTACCGAGCACTCATCTTCATGATTTCCATGTTTAGTTCCAACTGTAATCGGAGTTGAAATTGGTTTGGAGTCTTGAATATTAAACTTCTTCAATAGCTCTCTTGCATACTTTTCCAGATAAATGAAAGTGTAATCCTTCTGTTGAATCACCTGCATCCCCAAGAAATTTGTGAGCTCCCCAATCATAGACACTTCAAATTCTGATTTCATGTGATTGGAAAATTCATCCAATTATTTATGCCTACCGCCACCAAATATGATATCATCAATGTAGACTAGAACCATGAATTGATATTTTGGAGAACTCTTCACATATAGATTGTGATCTACTCCTCCTCTTTTTAATTCTAGCTTCATGATATATGATTCCAGCGAGGAATACCATGCTCGTGGGGCCTGCTTCAAACCATATAGGGATTTCTTCAGTTTGCAGACCTTTGTTTCATCATTACTAAGAACAAAACCCATTGGTTGTTAATTGTAGAATTCTTCTTCGAGTACACCATTCAAGAATGTTTTCTTGACATCCATTTGATATACTTAATATCCTCTTTGGAGTTCTATGGCAAGTAAAATCCTGATTGAATATAGTCTAGCCACTTGAGCAAAGTTTTCTTTAACCTCAACGCCTTCAATATGGGATTATCCCTTACATACCAGTCGTGCCTTGTTTTTTATAACACTTCCATGCTCATCAAACTTGTTCTTGAAGATACATTTTGTACCAAAAACATTGTGACCTTCAGGTCTCTAGATAAGATCCCTTGTCTGAGTCTTGTCAATCTGATCTAACTCTTCATTCAGGGATTTCACCCATGGTTCATCCTTTGAAGCTTCCTCAAATGACGATGGCTCCACAACTGATAGAAATGCAGATTGCTTGTTATTCCACATCTTTCTTCTTTTTGTGGGTGCACTCATGTCCCCAATTATGTTAGATGGATCAATCTCAGCTCTACGATTTCTCCTGTGCGGTTCAGGTGCATTCTCTACAGCCACACTTTCTCCTTCAGATTCTTCTTCTGAGTAAACATCATGATGTGACTGCTGAGTTTTTTGTACATCTTCCTCTATTTATGTATTTGTATTTTCTCCATGTTCACTTTCTTCCTCACGTTCTATCATAGCAGCATATGATGTCCTTGAAGAATTTGTGGTTTTCTCTTCAAATATCTTAACATCACTGCTTTGTACAATCCTTCCTAATCACTTGTTGAAATAGTTGTAGGCTTGGTTGTTCATTGGATACCCAAGAAAAATTCCTTCATCATCATTGTCACCAAACTTCCCTTGATTTTTTTCTTTATTCCGAATGAAAAATTTTCTTCTGAAAACCCGAAAGTATATTAATGAAGGATTCCTTCCATGAAACAATTCATATGGTGTCTTCGTTTCTCCCATATAAAGCCTTGTTCGATTATGAATGTGCACTGTAGCTTCAACAGCTTCCTTCCAGTAATGGCGAGAGATACCACTTTCAATCAGCATAGTCCTGGCCATACTGTTGACATGTCGATTCTGGTGCTCAACAACTCCATTTTGTTGTGGGGTTCTCACAACAGCTACCTCATGTTGTATTCCATTTCTAGGTTATTCTAAAACTCAATGGACATGTATTCCCCTCCATTTTCAGATCGCAATACTTTGATTGTTCATCTAGTATCTCTCTCGGTGATTAGACGATATGTTTTCATATAGTCAAGCACTTGTTGTTTCCTGTGAATGACCACAACACATGACATTCTACTGTAATCATTAATGAAAAAGACAAAGTACCTTTCTCCATGAGTTCCAGTAACATTTTTCAGCCCGCATACATCTGTATGAATAAGATCATGAAGATGAGATTCTCTATTATTATTTAGCCAATATGAACTGCAGACCTGCTTCCCACGAATGCAAGCATCAAAAGACTTTTCACGCTCGCACTTCAGAAAGGGGATATCCATGACTATCTTCAGATTAAATATCTTTTCCATGTATTGTTGTTTAATGTTCCCCTTCCTTCGATGCTACAAATTGTTTTCTTCTTCAACAGAAAAATAGCAGGAGTTCACTTTTTTGTCAACTTGATACAAGTTTCCATCTGTTCTACATCCTTTCATAAGAGAATTCCATGTTTTCCCCTTTATAGTGCAGCCTTTTTGGATTGAAAGTTACTACGAGCCCTGAATCACATATTTGACTCACACTGAGGAGATTGTGACGTAGACCATCCACATAGAGGACTTCAGTCTTCTTTATCTCTCCATTGCTGAGAGCAGTATTCCCACTACCTTTAATATTCAAAGCATCATCATTACCAAACCACAAATGTTCCATCAGCCTTCTTTTTAATGTTCTTCAAAAGGTCATCATTTCCCATCATATGGGAAGAGAATCCACTATTAAGAATCCAGGTGCTACTGCTCTTTGTAGAATTGACGGCTACTTCTGCAGGATTGAATTTCTTGATCTTCTTCTTTTCTTTCCTTGAGAGATTGGATTGATTATATGATACTAATGTCCTTATAATACTTTACTCCACATAATCTGATTCTTAATACCCATAATCTTCTTCCAGAGGATAAAAACTATTTGTGAGAACAATACCATCTGAAGGGTGAGAACCGGCCCGTTTCTGAGAGTTGTATGTGTTTATCTTGTCGTACCTCTTCCTACAATACGTAGCTTTATAGAAAAAGTTAGAGCAATGATAATAGTAACTATAAAAGCTATTTATTTTATAAGATGGAGGATATGAAATTGGTCTCCTTTGTTGACTTCCCAGATCTTCCCCATTCAAGTAGCTCATTGCTTCTTCACAATATGACGTGGTATGGCCCAAATAGCCACAAAAGTGACACTTCATGAGAGGAAACGTATTCTCACTTGAATTTATCCTCATACCTTCTTCTGTGGGATAATAGTATTAGGGATCCTTTTTCCACGAGGCTCGAGAATAGTATTTTTTCTTCTTTCAGATTGAAATGGGGGTTTCTGTTTCATCACTTCAGAATACTTTCCCACACCACCCACTTTCAACATGCCTTTATTTTGGTCAACTTTATTTTCAGCACTCGATGATTCTTCCTCACAACCAAATCCACTATTTCCCATACAGGAATGTCTTTGATCATTTAAAATATTTTCAACCCCATTAGAGGCATGTTTTGCTCTCTCCAACGGCTCAACATCTGAGAACCTTCCAAACAGTATTTTCATCCTTGATTCTTTTGAAATTGAAGATTTTTCAAGTTTACTCCTAATAGTAAAAACTTCCTCCTCAAGATGCTCAGTAGTCTTGTAATTTTCTTCTAGTCTGGAGGTGAGGTCATTAATGACCTTTGCCTACTCTTCAATTCTCAGCTTCAGATCCACTACATCATCATTTCTTTCAATTATTTTAGACTGTACCTTCAACAATTCTTCCAATCGTTCAATTTAAGCTTCAATTTGATCAACACATTCAGTTTATTCTTATAAAATTGATTTACACTTAATGAATCTCTTAAATTTAATATTAAACTTACTAACAACATCCTTAAGTTGCAACTCGGGATATACAATAGTTTACAACTGATTTTCTCCACCAATATATTCTAATTTTTCAATAGTGGCCATCATGGAAGTATAGTTCCCAGTTTTAAATTCTGGTTCTTCTTCATCACAGAATTCAATATCATTATCTTTCTCTTCATATAAAAAACTCTTCCTCTGTATCTTCTTCCCATATTTGAAGTCTCCCTTTTTAGAAAACCTTTTCTGAGGCTTCTCAATGTCTTCTGCTTCACTTTCATCATCATCAAACTTTCTTTTGCACTGAGAGGTAATGTTCCCCACATTTCCACAATGAAAACATGCCAGAGGTAGCTTACCTTTGAATTAACCATTTCCCTTCTTCATCTTCTTACCGATGAGAGAAAGAATTTACTTTTCAACTTCATCTTCACCACCACTATCTTCTGAAATTTTCAATTTATCGATGGATTTTAATGCCATTTCCTTTCTTACATGAGTCGTGGAATCATCGGGTTTGACTCTAATGTCATATGCCACTAGAATACATGAATGATCATCCAGAGATAGTTTTTATAGAACTATTTCTCCAAGGGACGACAACTTTGCATTTTACATAGGAGGAAGTCTTTACAAGATTATCTTTATGATATCAATGTCTTTGATTTCTTCTCCAAGACCTCTAATTGCACCCACAACTTCAGTAATTCGATTGAAGAATGAATCTGCATTCTCATTTGGGAGCATCTTTAGATCGTCAAACCTGTTGTGTAGGACTTGTAGTTTTTATACCTTCGCTTTGCAATCTCAGTCATAAATATTTTCATGTTTACCCCACATGGACTTTACTGAGGTGAAACTCATTACCTTTATATACATCTGATCAGAAAGGGCTACGATGAGAGCATTCTGCACTTTAGCATCAGCATTGAGAATTTTCCTATCGGCATCCGTCATAGCCATCCATGTTAGATCAGTAACAAGTATACCTTCGACAGTGGAAAAAAGGACTTCCATTCCAATGGATCTTAGATGAGATCTCATTAAATTCTTCCAGATCTAGAAATTACTTCCATCGAAGAGAGGGACTCCCCTGACATTGACTGCATTCTCCATGACGACAAAGGATAGATTCAACACCAGCAACCTTTAGCCTCTGATACCACTTGTAGGACCCTGGGACACCTTGAGACGGGAGGGTTGAATCAGGTTGGCAACATTTTCTTTAAAAGAGATGAATCTTGTTCCCACGTTGGTAAGAACTTGTTAAACCTGTATGATGAATATGATCAGAAAGTAAACATTCACATGTACAGAGATGACACAATGCTTTTTACATAGTTCAACACTAAGGGCTACATCCAAGGAGCATATGCCAACAGGTTTTCGGTCGTACCATATTCCACTATTCTTCAGTAGTTGTGGATTAAAATGGTTTGGGCACAGTCACTCTATCCCAAGATCACTGCCTTTAAAAAGGTTTTGGGATAGCTTACAACATCCCTTGGGTCACTCCAGTTGACTCCCCTTGGCTCACTGCCTTTGGTGAAGTCCCATTCAGTTTATAGACGTGAAGGTCTCTTCATCATTGAAAAATAATGAATCGTCTATTGTATATAGATGCACTATTGATTTCCAACTCTCACAAGTAAAATAATCTCACTTTTCACCAAAGGTATTAGGAAATACTCTAGCTTTCGTTCAACTTAAAAAAAGATGGGCATACTTCAACAACATCGGGCGTGCTTCTTCAGGCCGGCACGCAAGTTTCAAAGACAGCACACAAGTTATAACTGGCGCGCAATTCTACCTCAACCACAAGCATGAAACTCAATTATACAACTTCAAACTTGCGCGACTCACATTCCTTTTCACCTAAACCAATATTGGCGCATAGAAAACAACTTTCGGGCAACTTATACTTGTGCTACCCACAACCACTTGCGCGACCACTACACTTGTGCAATGGGAGCACTGAATTTCTCAAACTCTCAAACTTCGTTTCAAATGAGGAGGGGTGTTCCACTATTTATAGGAAAATTAGACACCATATGCGGTGGTGTGGAAGCCTCCTCTCAGCGCTCACATTCCGGCTCACAGCTCCAACCGCCCTAGCCTCTATCGCCCTACTCACTTGCGCGACCAAACCAATACTTGCGCATCCCTATTTCCTTTTCCATATTTTGAAGTTCTGATCTAAATAAACATATGGCGCACAAGTTTCTAATCCTCCTAGGCACCGACGCACAGGTCCTTTCTCGATGCGCAAGTCACTTGTGCGACCCATGTCCAACACGCAGGTCCCTTTACCAAAAAAGACATTATTTTCCCCTTTTGTCAAATTGGAGGTCCATAAATTTGGAAAAAACTGGAAAACAGTGCCACCTTTAATACTTTTATCTGTTTGACCTGTATGAGTACTTTGATGGCACACATTCTGAACTTCCTCTAAGGATTGACAACAAACACAAACCACTCTCCAATTCATGCATAGATGGCTATGGTTCCAACAGTTTTATTAACCCTTTTTATAGTGTGGGTTTCCAACAAGGTATTTTAAAATTTATAACCTTAAATAATTGAGATAAATTTCAAATTTCAAAAATAAAATTTATTTAAATGGGGGATAATTTAACACTCATATATTTTAAATAAGTAATCAATGCTCAATAACATACAATACATAGAACATCGATATCAAATAGACAATGAAATTTTATTATTTTAAAAATGATTGTTACAACATAGCCATTAAATTAGTGGAAATGAATAGTATTAAATAATTTTTGAAATATATATATATATATAAATTTCAAAATAAATTTTAATTTTTTGGTAAATTCATATTTAATAATCAATCAATATTTAGTAAAGTAAATTTATTCACAAAAATATATTTTCATTAAAAATGATTTTTATTTCTTTTTGTGGGAAAATATTATAAATAATTTCTAAAACATTGCGTAAAATTATTTGATATAATTAAATTAATTTTTTAAATAATTATATCAAAATTAAAATAGGGTGAAATTTTCAGTTTTTTCGAAGAATATTTATTTTTTATTGAGTAGTGAAAAAAATTTATTTATGTAAAACTATCAGGTCTTCTCAATAAATTATGTAATTTAAAAGAACTATTATTCATTGAATTTTATTCCAGGTAATGAAAGTTATTATTTATTTATATTTAATCCAAATAATTATATTAATATCAAACTTATATTGGATTTTAGTATATGTTCATTTTTGGGTTTAAAAACGGGTTTTTTCTGAAAACTGCTTAAAAGTTCATTATGTTTATCTATTTTGATTAATTAAAATAATACTAAATTATGAATGATTTAAATGAAATTTATAGATTATATATTTATAAATTTTATTTGAAATTCATATCATAGTATTATTAGTCATATATTTAATACAAAATCATATTTTTCTTGAAAAATACATATCTAGAAAAAATATGTTTTTTTGTCGCGTCTGTTGGTTTAATTTTATATTAAATTCTAACAAATATATGTATTAAATTTGGTAAAATGGATTTCATATTTGAAATACTAATTATTTATATCATATAATATGTTCAAATTATTTTTCATTCAATGAATATTCTAAAGAGTAAAAATCTTTTATAGCGGTAAAGGTAAAAGAAATTATTGGGGGTTAAACTAAAAAGATAAGGGATAAAATGACCTAAAAACATTTATAAATTATATTAAATGGATTTATTTAGACCCTATATCATCTAATTCTCTTAAATGTTCCATATTGGAGCCTTTTAGTGTGTGAAAAACATGGGTACCACTTTTTATTTTAAATAATTCCAAGTGTGTCATCTCCCCCATGTATAAAAGGCCACACCTTATCCTCTCCTCTTTAAACCTGAAAATCATTTAACGTAAGACATTTACTACCCAAAATAACTTAGTAACATCCCTCCCCACATCCTAGATTTCTTTTTAATCATAAAAAAATCTATTAATGATTTTGTGGTAAACCTTAATTGGTCGTCCGAAGAAGGGAAATCGTTCTTAATTGAGTGTTTTTGTTTTATTTTTTCCTCCACCTCCTTCAAATATTCTTAAACCTCGATGAAATAAAAATATTATATCCCATATGACTATATTATATTATTTTCAGGGTTTTATATGGATTATGATGATGATTACTTGAAGTGAAATAACAAAAGATGGGTTTAGTGGGAGGAACACTCACTTGAAGACATGGGTGTTATTTTATGTAAAAGATTTTCATAATTATATAATACTATAAACCAAAAGGGAATTTGTGTATTTACCGGATCCCATATATCCATTTTATATTTTATGATTTTTATGGAACAAATTGGGTCATATTCATCAGTATCAAATCCAATAATGTAATGATAATGTTAATTAGAACCGAATCTGGGTGTGCATGTTTGGGACTACTATACATGGTGAAAAGTTTACCCCCATGTGGATTTTGGTAGAATATCAAGCATGTATAATTTTAATGGATTTATAATATTTATTAATTAAATAATTAAATATCATCTGACTACAGATGAAGATTTCTCTTAAATGAGAGATCATATAGAAATTACAATGTTTTGATGGAGTTCAAAATTTAGTGATTTACCTATGCTGGTATACATTATGCACTCGGGTGCCAGACTACTAATAAAGTATTTTTGGGAATTTAATTAAAATACTATTTAAATACTTAATTTTGACTTATAAACTCCCAATTATTTCTTTTTTTCTAGGCTTATTCGTTTCCACAAATGACAAAACCTTAGCGATAGTTAGAGAAATTATTTATCCCCATTAGAGGTAAGTTGTCAATGGATTTCAAATCGATGATTGGATCATGATAGAATGATTAATGGAACCTATGATATTATTGATGACAAAATCAAAAATTGATGGAATTGATCTCCATGATATTGGGATTTTTACTTTTTGAATTCTAAATATTTTTTTGATTATGACGATGAACATGGTCATGAAAAATCACCAGGTGGATATAATAAAATGAGAAACCATCACCATTATTCTCGTTTCCCTTATTTCATTCATCACATAGAGAATCAAAAAGTACCACCCATCTTTAATGTTTTTTTAATTGGGAATATTGGATAGTTGTGGTAAAATTTAGGGGAGATATGGATCATAGTGAGACTTTTATGGGTTGTCGGTG
Source organism: Viscum album (assembly GCA_963277665.1). Lineage (NCBI taxonomy): Eukaryota > Viridiplantae > Streptophyta > Magnoliopsida > Santalales > Viscaceae > Viscum > Viscum album. The sequence continues at coordinate 1,056,325,121 of OY728120.1, read as the reverse complement.
GGGGATTCTAAATCTTTGGAGGATTGGGGATGATGTTTGGAGTAGATGGGATTTAAAATGGATGATAAATCATGGTTTGATTGACTGAGATTGAAGAAGACAAAAAATTGAGTTCCATTAAGGTCCCATGTGGTTCTCAAGCATGACATATAGTGCTTTGGGGTTGCAGTGGCAGTACAAAATGTGACAGTGGTGGTAGAAATTTCCTGAGCAATAGTTTTTTATCTAATATTTATGCATAATGTGTGTTCCATAGAGTCACATGACACATAATGTCTTCGATATAGTGATATATTTTCTTATTTCCATAAATTTGTTATAAGTTCTGATCATGGGTTACACTCATGGTTATTCGATCGACATAGCTCGATGTGTACTAGAGTACACACCCAGATTTACCTCAAAACCAATACATTGTGTTGTCCTGAGGGCATATCATTTATATAATTCATGGGGCACACATATATTGTACTAGTGTATCATATACCAATCCTGGATATACAGAACTTGGGAATCTTCTTAGTATACAACGATGGACACTAAAGTAAAACACTTCATGTAAGGGAAAGGGGAATGTTGTGTATGTCTAAATTACTCGGCTCATCATCTACAGAAGGTAAATGGTAGAGTGTCTCATTATTCCCAGGTTAATGTGACTATATTGGAAATGTTTTTGGGTTTGAGACTTTTTGATTCGGGTTTCTGGTGGAAAAATTTGAGAGTCCTATGAGTCTCATATTTAATATTTAAAATACGGATATGTCGTGTAAGTAAACATAATATAAAAAATTGATGGCGATACATGCCCAACATCCATCCAACAATTACACACCATGTATAGGGGATGTACATGTCGTTTCCTTTAAAAAAGTCGTTTTTTCACATCTTCTCACCCAAGTGACATTATTGGGAACAAAAATAGTCTATTTTGAGCATTTTTTAATTTTGAGCACAATGGTATGATCAACTTGGCCTTTAAAGGCAGCTGACATGTATTCTTGGTTAGTTTGTGGATTTTAGCTCTATAATTGTGATTATTGAGTTTAGAAGAGATTAAAAGAGCAGAAATGGGGTTGATTACCCCTATTTATGTATCGATAACATGACGTCCATAGCAAACTGATATTTTAAAATGAACACTTTTTATTGCGTATACAACATGAAAACCTGTGCTTAAACGGACAATAAAATATTATTATTTAAATGTTATTATTATAACTTCACTATTTATTTGGTGGGGGAGAAAATTATTAACCAAATTATGATATATAATAAAAGGTCTTTCTGAATAAAATTGAATCAATTAATGCCCAACAATAGCACTCAATTTTCAATAATGTCATTTTATGCTAAAAAAATATGTTTTCTTCATATATATTTTTTATTTCATTATATTAATAAATATTATAATGAATTTATAGAACATTTAAAATTTTATTGGATAAAAAGTATATAATTGTTTAATTCATAACTTCAAAATTAACATATAATTATTTTTTAAGAATTTTCTAAAGAGTTTATTTTCTAATGAACAGTGAAAAATAATTCTTTTTTAAAAACAACCATTTATTTTCCTTAAAAAGTCTTATTTTGAATATAATTTTATTTAAAATTAATGTTAGAATTATTTCATTATATTTAATCTAATTAATTATATTTTAATCATTATTATTCTTGATTTTTGTATTAGGTCATTTTTTAGGCATTAAAAAACATTTTTTTAAAATATTTTCCATTATGTTTTAATACATTTATATTAAATTTATTTTTACTACCTATTTGAATTGAATTTTGTTAATTTTACTTCATATTTTAAATTATTAGATTCATATTTTATAAATAGGCCCCTTATATTTTTTATCTTTATCCATAAAAACCATGGTAAAAATTTATCACCTCAGTTTGGTTAAAATGGGTAAAACTGGATTGAAACTATGGGGTAAAACCTTAAGATCACCCAAAAACATTCCTTGAACCAATTATAAGTGTTTAATAATTCCATAATAATCTTTGTATTGAAAATAAACCAACATAATTATCTTTTTATTTGATAATGAAATTAATATTATTTAAGTAAAGTATAAAAATAAAATGTCACTCTCTTTGTTTTAATAAACATTAATATTTATCACATTGATTAAAATAAGTTATGAATGAAAAAAATATAATTTATTATAAAAATATTATATTTTTAATGTTAATTTTCTTTTTAATTTTCATAATTAATATAATTACCTAATATTCTTACAAATCTTCGATGCTACACTTGTACAAGCTGGTAAAACAATTTGAAGTAAATTGATTGAAATGTTTTAAATTTGTAGGGTTTTGTATAATTTAGTGTCTTTAATGATTTTTATTGATATAAATTACATTTAATTAATGTTTCAAAATTATATTTTCTAATTCCATTTTTTCTTGGAGTGTTTAAAGTCAACTTTTTCTTAATCGTGAAAAATAAGGTTTTTTATGGGGTACAATATATTTTATGATATTATCATAACATACATATGTTATATAATTTAATGAATAATATGAAACGACTTAGGTATAATGATATAATAAATATTTCCTAAAAAATTAATTCATCAAATAAAAATTATAATTTATTTCATGATAAATATGAAAATCTGTTTCAGGGTGGATTCAGTGCTTGCACAATATTAGAAAACTGAAATTTGGTGTCTAAATGATAATAATTGAGAATAAAAAAATAATTTTATTGTCTTGGTTAGTCTATATAATGTATAAATGATGATATTTATTGATATTTTTTAACTTTTTAGTTATATAATAATAATGTTATCTAAGTTATTCTAAAACACTTTTTTCGGTGTGAAAATTCAAAATAAAATATTAAATATGTTATCAAGATATGAATGATAATAAATATTCATTATTAATGAATATAAAGGATAAAAATTATTTTTAATAATAAAATTTATGTTCATAATTTTTTTTAAAAAAATTAATATTTTATAATTGTCTAAAACACTTGCGCAGTAATGATGTGATGTATATAAAAGTAGTAAAATAATTAAATAAATAATTTTCAAATTATTAATAATGAAATTATTTATATTATTTTGGAATATATCATGAATTGTAGAGATATTTTGGAATCCTAAGTGGTGATATAAGAAATGATAATGAAAATTTATAGTTTTTATGATGTTTTTATATTCATGAATTGTGAATAGTGATGAAAAAGTTCTTAAATAGTATTTAATGTTAAAAAATATTTTTAATAATTAGAAAAGTTAAACAAATATATCATGACTCATATATATATATATTAAATTTTTCATAATATCTTTCAATTTCATTATGTGTCCACTTTTCATTTTTATAATTACCTTTATGACCCTTAAATTTTAAAAAATTATATTAACCCCATTGATTATTGAACATAAAAAGGGAATCACTTGAACATTCATAGAAAAAATAAAATTAAGTTTTTTTTCTCAATCCACTGCCATAATAGCTCTAAAAAAATACATTAACATTCTCCTCAACCACTAGGGTAATCATAAACCTCCCCTAAAAAAGACATAAGAGGAATCGATGTGAAGTGACACAAAGGGAAACGATAGGGTTTTATTAACTTAATAATATTTCATTATGTTACATCACTTTTTAATTGATTATATTATATCAAGATTATATAATAAATGAATTTTTTTTAAATTTTGTAATTATAATTATTTTTTCTGTGTATTTTCATTCATTACACAATATCTTTCCCTTGATTAATTCTCAATTCAGTATTATAATCCTTGTAATGGTTGTTGGTATCAAATTTTCCTTCATAGGGACAATGGTTTATGTTATACACATATATTAATTTATGGTGTGTATACACATCCTTTTTAACATATTGTATCATTTATATAATTATTTTCATGATTTTTAAATATTCATTTAAAGTTATTCATTCTTGGGACATATGTTACAAAAGTTACCAAAGTGGTAAGGGGGTTTTATAAGTAAATTTCCATTCATTAGATTATAGTTCTACTTTATTTACTAGGTTACTTAATGATTATGTATGAAATAGAATTTGAATTTTTTATTTTTTATTTTTACTTTTCCAGTGAAAATTAAAATTTGATACACATAATCTCTTCATTGACTAATTCTTGTTTCAATGATGTGATATTTATAATGAATTTCATCTGAATTTCCTCTCCATTAAGACATATTTGGTATTATGAACCTTCTAACATTTATGTAGTTTATATACATAGCCTTTGAATTATTAAAAACTAATATATATTTATTCCTAATGACTAATGATTCAATTTAAATTACTCTATCGAGAATAATTTTTAAAAGTAAAGTAAATATTATTTCTCTTTTTGATAGGGTATATTTTTCAAAATTACTTTACAACTGTAATTTTATTTAACAAAAATATTTTTTTAATCACATTTTTATTTATCATATAATATTTATAATTTTATAAAGTAATATATTTTTAATAAAAAGGAAATTTTTTTACATTCCTTATAAAAATCTAAAATCAATGTTTTTTTAATGTATACGGTGTTGACGAATTTACCCACCACCATAAATATTTTACACTGTTAGATTATTCTACAAGATTTAAATAGTTTTACAAATAAAAATATCTCTGGAAATCTTATTATAATAATTTTTTTCCATTTTCCTTATGTCTATAAAATAAAATTATTTTATTACAAAACCTATATTTCCAATAAATCAATAGTCACCTTTTAAATTGATTTAATTTTATGGTCATTAAATTTCACTTGAAACATTCACATTTTTATAATTATTTTTCATTAGACATTATGTTTATCTTTAATATCCATGTTATTTATATTATGGACATTCTTACTTCTTAAACCATATATCATTTTGACATAGAGTGTTTTACTATAATGTTTTTCAAATTTATTGGGGAAAACGTTAATAAATCTATATTTTGTAATTAATAAATATATTTTTGATAAGTCCTATTGTTTATGAATTTAACTATTCATTAAATATATTAGAAATGAATTGGATATACAGTGATAGGTGGGGCCCAGTAATAGAAATCCCTTTAATGCATCGATAGGTTTCATGAGACAGATGAGTTGTCGAAAATCATTAAATGTGTATTTGGTGTATATTTACCCATAGTTTTAATAGTCTTGGAACAAGGTATTTACAGTAGAGATATCATGATGCCTAAGATAATGAAATATAATTGAATTAATTTTATTTATTGAGAATTTAGTAATTATTATCTACGAGATTACTACATTGACGTTTTCTATGGATTCATTTCATTGTCATGTTATTGATTAAATGTATTTTGTTTCAAGTAATTTTCCTTTTCAAATTGATGAATCCTTATTTCCTCATGATATATTCAATTATATGTAACATTTAATAAGCCTTTCAGATTAACCATAATTTTTTTTCCTTTATTAATGATATGAATAATGAATCATTGAATGAGTTAGAGGATGTATAATAATTACTATCATTATGTTTTAAATTTCATTTTTCAATGTAAAATGGAAAGATTATATATATATATATATAGTTTACTAATAATGCTAGACTATTAATCCATTTGGTATATGATCACTTATATCTAGTAATAATGTAATAAAGTAATGACTATATCATCATACTATGGTTTGGGTAATGACATTTGTTGTTAGAGTAAGTTTAGTTGAATCATTGGGAACAAGATTTAATAAAACTTCGATTATGGAATATAAACATTTTACGATCTATGAGGATATTCCCCGAATATACTACATTCATGATATAGATGAGTATTATTTAAGATTATAGGAACCATCAAGGGTTAATAAATCTTTGGTTGACTATAGTTTTAATGGACCAGATACCCCTTCTAAGGTTTATGTGATTGAAGTATCATTAAGACATTTATTGAGTTTTAATAGATATTTGAGGTAAATTTAACCCATATGTATTACATGTTTTTTAGAGAGAATATTATTTTAGGGATTATTATTATTGTATTTTTTGGAAATAATTATAAATTGATTGATAACATTTAGGGTTAATATCATCATTGATTTTAAGGTAAAAATAGTCAATTACGATTATTAAATTTTGTGGAAAAAATATGTATTATAGAAAACCATAGAGTTTAAAATTTTATTTGATGATTAATGTTTTTTTATGAATGTTCTTAAATTTATTTTTTTATTTTTTAGTGAATTATGATATTTTTGGTGATTATTTATTGGGATTATTTATATATAACCATTAGGATTAACATAAACTATTATTTGGGAAGAATCCTATTATGTTTTAAGAGGTGTAAGATAAATGATATGAGATAACCTTTGTGGTTAAAATTTTTTTACTGATAAGGTTATTGAGGTTATTTTGGATAGATGTTTATTTGTTGATCTATATTAAACCTTTATCTTTATTGTTGAATTTTGGAGATTAATGTGTTATTTTTTTAAATATAGATTTATAAATTTTGGATATTATCTTACCTTATGATAACCATTTTGGGTTTGGTTAATGTATAAAGATATAAGGAATGATTTAGTATATTTTTTTTATATCTTTTTATCTCTTAGAATTTTATTCTAGTGCTTCAAGAATAAAAATTTCATCTTGAATACTCATCGTTTGGAGAAAAATGTGAGATTGTGGGGAAAATTTATTAATGGAAGAAATACTACATTCCATGTGAATATATTCTCTTATGTTCTTAGTCTAAATAGTAATGGAATTCTTCAAGTCTAGGAAAATGATATTGAATAAAAATTCTAATCTTATTACCTTTATTTATAGAGAATCAATAATCATTTCACACTTCATTGATTTATAGTTTTTTGGTCACTAAAATTCTTATGATCATTCAATTTCATGGGACCAATGTTCTCTGTAAATCTTTATCATTATTTGGAAATTACTTTTTCCTCCTTGTCTATATTATCTCATTCCACATTTTTTCCCTATTCGAAAACATAGTTATATGTTATTCCAAATAACCTTTATATTTCACTTTACCTCTTTTGTAAAGTGTGTTTGATTAACCCTTTTTGTGTTGTGGGATTTCAAAATAGATATTTTCAAATATAAAACCATTGATTACCAAGAGAAAGTTCAAATTGAGAGGATACAATTTATCCATGGGTAGAATGTGACACCCCAACATTTTAAAGTGAAAAATTTGTTTGATAGTGTATTAAACACCCACCATCGAGCGTAAACAGAACATGAAATATTATTATTTAAATTTTATGGTTATAAAATAGTTGTTACAATGGTGGGTATGAATAACATTAAAAAAATTATGAAATATATATAAATTACATACTCAATAAAAAATTATTGATTAATAGATAAGAAATAAGTACTCAATTTTCTGTAAAGTTATTTTATGCTTCAAAAATATGTTTTCTTGTAAAATTGGTTTTATTGATTTTTATGAGTTACTATTATAATTATTTTTGTAAATTTTATAAATTTTATTTGATAAAAATTATATAATTATTTAAAATATAATTTCAAAATTATCTAATGATGAATTTTTTAGAATTTTATGAAATGTTTTACTTTTCAATGAACAATGAAAATTAAATATTTTGTAAAACTATCATTTATTTTCATTAAAAAGTCCTTTTATGATTTTAATTTTATATCAAAGTAAAAAAATTATTATTTTATTAGATATAATATAATTAATTAAATTTTAATCAACTCTATAGATAAATTTTGTATAAGTTCATTTTTGGGAATAAAAATTTGTTTTTTCTAAAAAATTATTTTCCATTGCATTTTATACATTTCTATTAAAATTTATTTATACCAATTATAATAATTGAATATTTTAAAATAGATCTTATATTTATAAGGAAGTGGTTAATATTTTTTTAAATAAGTCCCTTTTTGTCCTTAGTAATAGTAACCACGGTAAAATTCATCACCTTAGTAAGGGTAAAACATGTAAAATTAGAAAAACTAGATTAAAAATATGGATTAATGCCTTAAAATAACCAAATAACTTGATCTAATCCAATTAGATGGGTGCTTTTCCACAATAATCATCTAATACTTGAAAATATATCAATTTAATGCTCTTTTACTTTGATAATGACAAAAATTTTATTTAAGTAAAGTATGAAAACAAAATGTCCATCTTTTTATTTTAATAAACATTAATATTTTATCATAAGGATTAAAATAAGTTATGAATTATTATAATGATTAAATTTAGTATGAACATATTATCTTTATTATGGTAATTTATTTTTATTTTTTTTAAACAATATAAATTTCTAAAATGTATACACATCGTTGATGTAGTTTTTATACAAGCTGGTAAAAAATAAAAGTAAGTAGATTTAAAAGTATTAAATTTGTTGTGTTTTGGAAAATCTAGAATCATAATTGATTTTTATTGATATAAATTATTTATAATTAATTTTTTAAAATTTCATATTTCATTTATATTTTTTTCTTGGAGAGTTTAGTGTCAAATTTTAGAAAATATTGGAATAAATATAGTTATTTATGTTGTATGGTATATTTTATGATATTATCATAACATTAATATGATATATAAATTTATGAAACTTATTGAAAGACTCATGTATTATATATAATAAAATTTTCATTAAAATTTAATTCAAAACTTATAAAATATAATCTATTTCATGATAAATATAAAAATCAATTTTAGTGTCAATGCAGTGCTTGTGCAGCACTCGAGAAGTCAAATTTGGTGTGAAAATGATAATAACTATAATAAAAACTGACCTAAATAACATATCAAACTAGTTCATTTCCTGAATTATCCATATACCCAAAGGGAGTACCAATTCCACAAGGGTTGGATTCTAGCACCCGGTCATCAACAACAAATAGAGGGAATGATTTCACCCATCCTGAAGTATACAACATGACATATCTATATATGTGAGTAAAGAAACAGAAGTTGAAAACATGAATATATATATATCATAATAAGAAGAGAATAAATTAATTGAAACAAATGAAATGGTTTTGAACCAATCTCCATGAGATAAGTCCAACTGCAAATGATGATGAAGCTAAACAGCTACTCCAACAGTCGCTATGTGATAATGTGGGTAAACTCCCCCCATCACACTATCCAGCTACCCAAACACAGCTGATATAAAACCTCTCCACCTCAATATGGAAACATTCATTTCCTTCATCAAAATAGATAATAAGGTTTACTCACCATCAAAGGGGTGATCATGGTGTGAGCTAATAGGCTCATTAGGGTCCCACCAATGTGTTCCATAATAAGTCTCTATATAATAATTCAATCATGATTAACTTTAATGAAAACAATGAATGATATATAGTTTAGCTATTTTTATTTCAAAATCATGGAAAACATTTAATTTCCCATATTTACACATTTCTAAATAATGTAGGTAAATAATATTCAAATAATTTCATATGCAACAAATAATCATCTCGAAACAAAGAAGGTATCGTATATCATAACAACTCCATGCTAAAACAACCAAAATAATACAAGACAAAAGTAGACAAGCTACAAAATCAATTCACATATAACGTCATTTTAAAGATAAAATTAGGTTAGTATATCAAGGACACTTATACCAAATATAAAAAACATTTGCATCAACTCTATAGAATTACACATCAAATCATGGGAGCAAAGAAACACCATAGTGAACCCCCTAATAGGTATAACATGTTCCTATAAAAAAGGCCCAGGAATCAAAAAAACACCCCATGGATGAATTCCCCTTAAAGTGGATGAGGTATATCACTACACCTTCCTCCTATGAACCAATGGATTCTTATGTGCTCTATCTTCCAAACCAATTCGTCAAACTATTTAACCAAAACAATGATTTGAACCCCATTTTGGAAATCCAATCCATAATGCTTTGAAAACCCTTTTCAGTTACCAAAACCATTTGAAAACCATCACTTATAAAAAACAAATTTCCACGCATAAAATTATAACATGTCAACTATTCCATTTCCTTTATTAAAAAATTAATCAAAAGCTGGAACTATATAGTTCCCTAACACAGGACAGAGATAGAACCACCAACCTCAACCATAGGTAACACAAGCCCACAATTGGATCCACCACAAGAAATAACCCAATAATGGAAATTCAGAATCAATATAAACAACATATTATAGATTCAATTTAACAAAACAGGTGTTGGAATGGAAGAAACCACCATACCTCAAGAACAAACACATGTTACACCACTACCAAATAGCGGATGATCCCATAGAGCATGATTATATGTGGGATCTAGAAGGAAACAAGAAGAATTATCATCATAGATAAATAGATATACTATAATAATGCAACAACGCTATCATGATCAAAAGAAACAAAAAAAAGAAGGGTTCTCTTACCCAGCGAAGTGTCATAAACAAACCTGAAGATCAAACACCAAAAATATCAATCTGGAAGGAGTGGAGGTTCTAAAAGTTTTCAGAGAATGATTCATGGTTTAGAGGGAAGAGAGATAATGAACAATGAAATATGAATCATTTTTGAAGCTCCCAAAATAAATAAATCATGATGATCACATGACGTGTAATCCTTTCACACATTGTGTAATCCACATGGCTCATTTACATTGAAAACACCATCACCATTTTATTAAAAACACTAATTAGAATATTATATAGCATGTACTGTTTCAAACGGTGTACTATACTCATTGCATGAGCCTAGAGATCAAATAAATGATGTGTATAATAGTTACATGGTTTTTAATTTATTAATAGACTATAAAAATAGTATATTATTACCAGAAATCCCATACCACCTCATCCATTATCTGAACTTTGGGAGAACCCCACTAAGCCCTTACAATTTTAAATATGGACTCCATTAATTCAAGTAAACATACATCTTAGAACATTGAGTAGTTTTACCCAATAAATTATCTTCATTATCATTAGTCCCAAGACACAACCAATTAAATAGGAAAATAATTATGGTTATGTGATATACCTAGAACACAGTAACAAGATGTTACAAACTCCCCACTGTAATACTTTTCATCCCCAAGAATTCATGTGGAAGAATGATGTCTAGTAATGTGGTGAGGATATTTCTCTATCATCAATAACATTCACTCCCAAGTCTCATGAGAATTTGATCTATGTTTGATTAACACTCTGACCCACCTAATTTACTTCCCATGAAATACTTTCACTTGATAGTCAAAAATATCATCTAGCTTCTCAATAAAAAAACATCTAGATCTAACATAATTTCATCCCATATTAGAACATGAGAAGGGTCATGATTGTATTTCCCAAGGTTTGATATAAGGAAAACATCATGAATTCCTTTCAACTGAATTGGAAACATAAATTGATAAACTACCTACCTAAGCTGCTCAGGGACCTCAAATAGTCTTATATATCTTAGATCCAACTCTCCCATCTATCGAAGTAGATGGTGACCCAAAAGAGGTGAAACTTTCATGGAAACCCAGTCACCTATAGAAAAATACAAAGGATGTCTTCTTTAACCCGTATAAGATTTCATTCGACTCTGATCTCTATCCAAATGCCCTCATATATCCTAAATCATCTCTGGAGTCTCATAAACCAAACTCTGTCCCACTAAATATGTTTTCCCCACCTCTTCCTAACAAAGAGGGGACCTGCATGGGCGACCATACAGATCATTGAAATGAGACATTCTGATTGATGAATTATAAGTGTTTTTATAAGATAAATAAACTAGTGACATATGGATATCCTAAGATCCACCAAAATCAATGACATAAGAATGAAGCATATCCTTAAGCAGATAAATATCTTCTCCATTTAATCATCTATATGTGGATGATATGATGTTATCAATATAAACTAAGTCCCCATATCCTTCTATAGACTCTTTTAGATCCTTTAAGTAAACTAGGATCCCTATCTAAAACAATGATAGAAGTAACCCCATGTAACCTTAGAATATCATGCACATACAACTTACCCAGATCTTCAACTTTAGTGTTGTATCTGATCGAAATGAAATGAGCCAACATTTTCAACCAATAAATCTACACCTAAAAAGAGTTCCCCCCTCATAGATTCTATGGTAATTCAACAAAAAATTCCACGTATACCCCATCCCACGTTGAAACGATCACTGGATGAGCCTGGAGAAAATTAGAATGTTTCAAATATATTGCCTTTATCTGTTGTGAGGTGTCGCAGTGCGACACAAAATCAACAATGTCACACTTAATACCTAGACACCAGAATCATCATCCCACATCACAATACATCTTTATAGTGATCAGATGAATTACCCACAATGATATATGAAAGTTAAAAAAACTGAGCTCCTCATAGATTTTTGGATGAAAAATTGATCCCCAAAATTGAGAATTCTGTCTAAAGAGATAGAGAAACTAAAAATTGTATCTCCACTATATAGGGTTTCCCAAATAATTCTAAACATATAATCCTAATACTAGCCCTAAAAAATAGACCTAGGGATATATAATGAAAAATAAAAACTAGGTAGAACTATACATAAAATAATCTTCCTAAGCATCCATTTGAAACTAAGTGAAAATCCCTATAAGGTTCAATTATTCCTTCAATTATTGAATATCCTACAATGGAACATTCATTCTAAGATAAACAACAATGTAATTACCCTTACCAGGGGTATGGGTGGTATCAAAGTCAAATGTATGAAGTTATTCCACCCAAAACCTCTATTTGGTATCCATCTCATGAATTAAAAGATAATGAGAGTTCTAAGATACCTCATGATCATCCTGCATGAGATAACAACCCAAACCAGTGATATAAGAATCACATAAAATTACATACCACTTATAGGGCTCAAGTAAGATCAAAATAAGAGTATATGTTTGAAGTTGTTTCATCTCATTGAAATAAGATTCACACTTTGTATCCCATTTTAATTTTACCCTTTTCTTAGAAAGAGAAGTCAAAGGTGATGCCACTTTTGAGAAATCTTTGAAAACTCATCTATAATATCCAACATGACCTATGAACCTCTAAATCTCAAAGACATTCCATGGTTCCTCCCAAGATAAAAGAACCTTCACATTTTTAGGTTCAACTGATAAGCCATGATCAGAAATCACATGTCATTAGAACTTCACATATTGAATCCAAATGTTTCATTTTTAACGATTTCCATAAAAACAATAACTCCTCATGATTTACAAAACCAAAACCAAATGTTCCACATTCTCTTAAACTTATCTTGAATAAAACAAAATATCATCAACGAATGCTACCAAAAAAGTGATGAGATGCAGATGAAATATTCAATTCATCAAACCCACAAAAATTGTAGGCCCATTTTTCTGACCAAAAGGAATCATAATATATTCGAAATAGATACACCAGCTCCAAAAAATCCATCTTTAATGTATCATAATCTTAAACTCTGATATGATGACAAGACAACAAAATATCTATCTTCAAAAATGACTTTTTCACCGTTAATTGATCAAAAAAATCATCCATGCTTAGTAAGGGAGACTTATTCATAACTATTACCTTGTTAAACATTTGACATTCCCCGCAAAATCATATTAAATAATCTTTTTTCTTTTAAAAGAGAATTGGGTCTGCCCAAGGTGAAACACTAGTTTAAACAAAACCAGATTCCATTAGGCCGTCAAACTGAATCTTGAGCTCTATCATCTCTAATTATTCCATATGATATGAAGGTATCAGAACCAGATTTATACTTGTCACTTGGCCAATCATAAACTCTACCTCCCTATATAGAATAATCTTGTTGAAATATTCTTGGAAAACATCCAGTAAATCCCAAACAAATGCATGAAGATCAACAACTAAAGAAATGTCTTCAGGGTCAACTAATATAGTTTAAAACAAACTCAAGAGATCTAGGCGGGAAGGTCATACACAACCAGACCTCAAATCCCACCCTCCCTAAAATACCAATGAGATACAATTTTTTGCATGAAAAAAAGAAATTTATAGGATACAAAACAACCTCAGCACGATGAGAAACATGCCAATACATCTAGATAATGAAGTCAGAAAATCAAGATCGAAAATGAGAACATCCTAGACTGACTCCACATCAGCTATAAATCGCACACAAGGACACTGAATCTCCTTCTCTTTTATCTTCCCAAAAGGTGTCCCTAAATTCATAAAAAGGGACATGATCTTTGTTGGATGTTTTAGAAAAGTACCAAAATGAAAAAATCAAATGAGTGGCAGGTGACACTATCAAATAAAGCAATTATTAATAATGTTTCAATAAAAATGGTACCACTAACTATCCTTTTAACAATTTGTACATTCAGTATAAAATAAATTACATAATGAAGGATCTTCAACCATGAAACATATGGATGGATCCCTATAGTCTTTAAATCAACTGACTGCACCACAGTAGCTTTTGCATCCGATGATCCATGACCAGATCAAGGCATATACTTATCCTGATAGAAATTTAGCAAATGACCATAAAATCCACAATTTTTGTTTGTAATTGTAGGTGATTGAAAAGAACATCATGTGTTCCCCAGCTTTTTAAAATAATGACAAGACAGAGGAACACCACTAGCTATAACTAGAAGTTTTTAAGAGTCCTTCAATCAAGAACCTTCTCCCCCACTCCTTCGATGTTATTTACTCTTTCTCTTTTTTCATTAGCATGCCACATAAGCTGGAACTATATCGAGGATAAGGAGAATAATATCCAACATTTCCTTATATTATAAATTTTTTCATCATATAGCTATACGCTATCTCTATATAGGTCAAAAGAATAAGCATAAATACTTATGTCCTGATATCTAGTCGCAGACTTTGTAATTACTACTGTGCTTTTAGCTGGTCATTCTCTAAAATCTATGGTGAAAAATGAACAATCTCTATAAACCAATTATAGTAAATCAACATTGAACGCTCTCCATAGTAAAAATATAGAAACTCTATAGACTCTAACATCATCATTGACTCTATAGAAGACTATTGGAAGAATAATGTCTTGAAATCCATCTAGTCCAGGCCCGTGTTCTTATTCATCTGTACCATGGAATCCCACCATTTCTTGTTGGTCCCCTCATGTTTGATCACTGTGCAATTCAACTTGATACTCTATATTGTGTGCAAGGAGGTGAAGACCTGATCAATCATTTCAATCCAGTCCCCCACCTATTGAGGTTCATTCTTTCCATTTCGTTTCAAAAGAAAAAACTCCCATTACCGATCCCTTTCTCTTATAGCTTCTGATTGTACCTCTAAAACAATTTTCTAATCTTCTGGAACATTTTTGACAGTAGAATGAACTAACCAAAACATATATTCTATAGATTTTTTTTCCATAATATAATTTCCCTGATTATTATAATTTTCATCTTCCTATAGAACTCATGGAACATGTCTTGGAGGATACTATTGCACACCAAAACCAATAAATGATCAGACAATAGAATAATCTCAGTTCAAAAAAACCATAATAAAATAGTATGAATAAAGTATAGAGAAAAAAATAGGAGACACACATCCCAACATACCATGGTAACTAGAGTCTCCCCACGGATGAAGCTGGTCAGGCACTCAACGCAACCTACATATCAAGTTCTAAAAATCCTATCTCAAGTCTACCAAACATCCAAAGACAATGAATCCTAAGGATATACCTCCTCTCATACCAACCTATAAGGAACCCAACCTGAATACCCTATCAAATTGGTACCCTTCCCAAATTTTCCTCATACCCAAAGGTCATTCCTAATCCCCACAGGGTGTCATCTAGGACCTGGGAATCAACAAAAAATTTAAGGAATAATTTTTCACAACATGAAGAAAAAAATCACATATGTATACATGTAAAGAAAGAAACAAAAAAATAATACATGAATATAAATATATATATATTTATATATATCAAAATAGGAATAGAATAATGGATGTGAAACAACTGAAATGGTTGAAAAACAATCTCGAAGATACAAGTCTAACTAGAATGGATGATAAATCTAAATAGCTACTCCAATAGTCTCTATGTGATAGTGTGGGTAATCTCCCACCATCTCATCATCCAGCTACACAAAACTAGCGGATAGAAAACCTCACCACCTTTCTATGGTGCCTTGCCTTTTCCTACATTAAAATACATAACAAAATTTTTGAACTGCTAAAGGGGTGCGCATGGTAGGAGTTAACAAAATCAGTAGGGACCCACCAGGGTATACTGTAACATGTATCTATACAATAATCCAATAAAAATAATCTTTAATGGAAATAAGTCATGATATATAGTTTAGCAGTTTTTATCTCAAAAGCACAAAAACATAATTATTTTTCACTTTTTCCACATTTCCAAATAAAGTAGGTAAATTAGTTTCAAAAAATTTCATATACAACAATATAGCCAAATCAAAAAAAGTAGGTATCACATGTCATATAAAATACAAAAAATTAAAACCAAAATAGTACAATACAATGGCATCCAATCCACCAAATACAAGCACATGTAACATCACACCATGGATCACACAATGTCAGGATATCTAGGACACTCATACCTAAAATATCCAATCGTGTGCATCAAGTCTCTAGATATATACATCTAATCTAGATAGCATAGGAACACCCTATAAAGTGAACCTCCTAGTTGTTCTAAAATTTCCCTAGAATAATAGGACTAGGGATCAAAAGAACAACCCATGGATAAACCCCCCGACAATGCATGAGTCCCATCACTACACCTTTCACCCAAGTATCCAAGGCTTACCATGTGATCTATTTTTTGAACCAATTCATCAATCCATTTAATCAAAAGTGGTGGAATATGGTTTTTTCCCACTATTAATATACCAACAGTTTGTTCAAACCGTTTCTATAGTTTAGAATAAGGCAACATTTTCCAACGGTTTGAAAAAACCATTGGCAATGCCTAATATTTCCCAATAGTTTTCCAAAACAATTGGGAAAATAATATTTTCTTTAACATATACCAACAGATTATCAAAATCGTTGGTAAAGAGAGGCTTTCCCAATGGTTTTTAAAACTGTTGGGAATGTTTTCCCCCAAAATCCAGCACCCCAGCTCCCACTCGGCCTGATTGCAGACTTAATCTAAAACTCTTCCCGAACTCTTCCCAAACTCTTCTTGGCCACAAAACTCCTGCCAGCCATAGATCCTTCTTCAATCATACAAAATTTTATTTGTACACTTCAAATTAGTAAGTTTACCTTAGTTTTAGTGTTCTTCCTATTTTTTCTATTAGCTATTTTGGTTTCAGCTAAATTATAGTTATTATATTATGTTTTTGGAACTTTAGTTTAGTTGAAAATTAGATTTGGAATTTGACATTGGTTAGATGATGGATTGGAATTGTGAAAACCCCCCACCCCCACCCCCTGGACACCACCCACCCCCTGGACAGTTCCCCTGGACACCCCCCCCCCCATTGGACAGCCCCCACCCCCTACACCCCACCCCCTAGACACCCCCACCCATTGGACAGCTCCCTCCCCCCACTCCCCTGGACACCCCCTCCCCCACCCTCCCTGGACACCCCTCACCTCTTATGGACATCCCACCCCCCTAGACACCCCCAACCCCTTAGACACCCCCACCATTTGGACACCCCCCCCCCCTAGAAACCCCCTCCCTTTGGACAACCCCCTCCCCCCCAACGCCCCGAGGACACCCCCACCCCCAGGACACCCCCGCCCCACCCTCCATGGACACCCCTCACCCCCCATATACATCCCCCCCCCCCCCCCCGCAACCACCTCCACCACCCCAAGACAACCCCACCCCTAAACACCCTCCACCCCCTTGGATATCCCCCCCCCCCCCGACCCAACTCACCCCATTACGAAACCCCCCTAGACACCACCACACCTCATAGACATCGCCGCAACCTCCTAAGTGGATGACCCAATTTTTAAATTGGAATTAAGAATGTAGTTGATTTCCCTATTTCCCAATGACATTTTATAAGTGACCTATAGAGCCTTATAAATTGAATTTTTCATGTTTTGATAAATTTATTTTGTCGTGTTTTGATAAATTGAATGGGTTGTTTGTAATGAAATGGCTAATGCATAATAATATGTCATTATTATTGAATATAATGATTTTAAATAAAAATAACCTAAGGGGGCTACAAGAGGGGTAAGGGATATTCAGGTGTGGGGGTCTGTCTAGGTGGGGGTGGGTTGTCCAGGGGGTAGAGGCTGTAGGGGGTAACGGGGATATAGGGGTGTGGGGGAGGGGTTATGGTATGCCCCATGGAGGGGTGTGGGATTTCCATGGGGTCATGGTGGGGTGTCCAGGTGGAGGAGGAGGGTGTGGGGTGTCCAAGGATGGGGGGTGGGCTATCCAGGTGTGGGGGCTATCCAGGTGGGGGTTGGGGATGTCCAGGTGGGGGTGGCTGTCCAGGTGGGGGGGATGTTCAGGTGGGAGTGGGTTGTCCAGGTGGGGTGATGTCTAAGTGGGGGTGGGCTTCCGGGTTGGGGGGGGGGGGGGTGGGTTGTCCAGGTGGGGGGGGGGGCTATCCAGGTTGGGGAGGGGGGTATGGGATGTCCATGGAGGGGGGATATCAATTGGGGGTGGGGGTAGGGGGCTATAAGGGAGGGGTGTGGGCTATCCAGGGAGGGGTTGGGTTGTCTAGGGGTGGTGGTGGGTGGGCTATCCCAGTGGGGGTGGGGGCGTGGGTTGTCAAGGGGGGTGGGTTGTCAAAGGGGGTGGGGTGGGCTGTCCAGGTGGGGGTGGGGGATGTTTGTTGTCTATGGAGGAGGGGGTGGGTTGTCCAGGTGTTGTGGGGGGTGTCCAGGTGGGGTGGGGGGCTATCCAGGTGGGGGTGAAGGGGAGGTACAGGGGTTTCAGGGGTGTGGGGGGTGTGGGCTGTCCAGGGAGGGGTAGGTAGTCCACTTAGATACTCTACAAAAAAATAGGAATCAAATATAACCAATGTATAGTTTCTTTCACACATTAAGACATTTCGTGAAGTTCCATACCAAAACTCAATCTTCCCCTTCCAAGAATAAGTGATCTCTGCAAATAAATCTTAGTTAGGTTGTTATCCACTATCCATATTGATCTCATACAAATTTAACATTCGTACAACTCCATATCACCTAATGATATAAAAAGTCTCATACTCCTATGAGTAGTGTCCCATCAAAACATGGCTAATAAAATCTAATCCACGTGTGATATTTGGTGGTGTGTTTACAATTCGGTGGGTTGTGATTTATATGTATGATATTCATGGTTTAAACCAAAAGTCTTCTCAGTCGTCTATAATAGGCTTGAAATCAAGCTACAATTGGATAGAGATTGGATTTTATGACCCTAGTTTGGGGGTGGACACCCCCACCCCTTCGACATCCCCCACCCCCTTGGACAGCCCCCCTAGACACCCCGACCCTTGGACAGCCCTTCCACCCCTCATGGAAAGCCATTCCACCCCCGTGGATAGACCGCCCACCCCCCATGGAATGCCTGCCCACCCCCTGGATATCCCCACCACCCCCGTGGACAACCCACCCATCCACCCCGTACCCCCTGGATAGCCCCGCCACCCCCTGAACAGCCCACCCACCCCTTGTACACCTCTTACCCCTGGACATCACTCAACCATTGGAAATCCCCCTAGAACCCCCCCCCCCCCCCCGACCCCCCTAGACATCCCCTCCACCCCTATGGATAGCCTTCCCACCCCTGGAAACCACATACCACCATGGACAGCCCCCCCCCCCCAGACACCTCGTACCCCTTGGATATCCCCGCCACCCCCCCCCCCTGGACAGCACGCCCACCCCCATGGACACCTCGTACACCTTGGATAGACCCCACCCCCTAGATATCCCCCCCCCCCCCCGCCCGAACACCCCTGATCCCCTTGGACAGCCCTGCCACCCATGTGGACAGCCCGCCCGCCCCCTTTGATAGCCCCTCCCACCATGGACAACCCCCCACCGCTCTGGACCACCCCCCCCCCCCCGGACACCCACCCACCACCTCCTGGACACCCCCATCCCCTCGGACACCACAACCCCCTTGAAATCCCCCCCCCCCTCACCACCACCACACTAGATACCCTAACCCTATTGCACAACCCCTCCACCACAATGGACAGCACAACCACCCCCCTTGGAAAGCCCACCCACCCCCTGGATAGCCCTCCCACCCCCTGGACACCTCATACCCCCTGGACAGCACCCCCACCCCCAGGACACCCCCTGGACACCCTCGACCCCCTGAACAACTCCACCACCCCCATGGATATCCTGTCCACTCCCCTGGACACCCTGTACCCCCTAGACCCCCCCCCCCCCCGGAGCACCCATGGAAAGCCCTCCCACCCCACCTGGACACCCGCCCACCCCCCCCCCCCAAACACCCCCATCCCCCTAGATGCCCCCAGACCCCTTAACACCCCCAATCCCACTAGACAGCCCCACCACCCCCCATGAATAGCTCAACCACCCCCGTGGATAGCCCATCCTACTCCTGGATAGCCCACAATCGCCCATGGACACCCTGTACCCCCTGGATAGCCCCACCACCCCCATGGGCGCCATCCCTCCCCCCTAGACACCCCATACCCTACTAGACAGCCCATCCCACCCCCTTGGACACCCCACTCACCCCTGGAAACCTAGTAACACCTAATAAATCCCCCACCATCATAGAAACCTCGTACCCCCTTTGACAGCCCTACCCACCCCCTAGACACCCCACTCACCCCTTGGACTCCCTGTACCCCCTGGACATCCCCCACCCCTAGAAATCCCCCCACCCCCTTGACACCCTCGACCCCCGGGACAGACTCTTCACCCCCATGGATAGCCCTCCCACCCCCATTGACACCCCATATACCCTGGATAGCCCCCCCACCCCTGTGGTCAGCCTACCAACATGGACACTCCGACCCCCTAGACATCCCCCACCCCCTAGACACTTCTGACCCCCCCTGTACAGCCCCACCACCCCCTGGACACCCCGCACACCCTGGACACCCCCACCCCCTTGGGCAATGTATGTGATCACTAAAATTATATAATAAAATATCAAATTTCTTCGATCTAAAATTTAGTCAACTCCTGGATAATTCTCCTCCAGAAGTGTACATGTTCTTGTAAACTCATTTATATTTCTTCAAATATATTTTGTTATAAATATAGTATTTGGTTGTCTTTTATATTAAGATTCACATATAGAGTAGTGTGTTAATTATGGTTTCATATAAAGTAAACAATTCTCATTTACTTAAATATATTTTCGATGAAAATTATACATTAATGAATTTCTTTTGACGAAATTAATTATAATTTTTTTTATAGAATGGATAGAAGTTGGATGTTTGAATCCAATTGGATCTTAAGAAATTTTAAAAACAATTCGGAGAGCTTTTTAGATTTTTCAATTCACATTGCTTCAGATAGTGGTCACATACACTACCCCTGTTACGAGTTTGTTGGAAGTTTTTAGTTGAGCCATGAAGAAGTCAGCTACAACATAACCAAATATCGTTTTCAAGAAAAAAACTCTGTGTGGTATCACAATGGGGAGAAAAGGAAATCTCAAATTACTGATGATCCAAATGAGAGGACTAGATTGGAGAATTTTTTATATGACTGGTTTCCGTTTATTCATCATCATGAAAAATAATGGGTCTAGACCCCAGAAGATTTCAATATGAGAACACATGATGTGTCTAATGAAAATGATGATGTTTTCAGTGTGAAAAAATTGAATGATGTTGCCAAAACGCTAGTATATTGACAATGCAGTAAAATGAAATGGCTGGAATTTTAAATCTGATTGTTTCATGGGAAAACTACGTATGAGATTTATAATATTACCATCAACTAAACTCTTAACTTCTTGAAGGACTTACTTCTCGATGATGTAGATAATCCCTAAAACCACTATATTACAAGGAAGTTAGTTGGGGAACTTGGATATTGAAGAAAAAAAATTCATTCTTTCTTGAAAGATTGTAGTTTATTTTGGGAGAAAAATTCTGAATGGAATGATTGTATAAAATTTGGCACATAATACTGGAAGCCAAAAGATGATGGAACACCATCTCGTGTGCCACAAAAATTAATGTGGCACTTTCCATTGATCACTATATTCAAGAATATTTTTATGTCTGATAAAATATCAACAAAAATGTGATGGCATGATCCCAAGAGAAAGAAGACTAATAATGAGTTGGTTCACCATACAGATGGATTTTCATGGAAGATATTTGATGCTCAATATCCTGATTTTGTAGCTGTCGTGTGTAATGTGAGGTTGGGTCTTTCATGTGATCATTTTAATTTGTTTGGGGAGATACTAACATTACACAGCACATGACTAATTTTTATACACATTTATAATCTCCCCCCATGGTTTTGTATGAAAAAACCTTTCACATTCATTAGTATACTAAAATCTGGCCCCTATGATCCTAGTAATTATATAGACATATACATGATACCTTTAATAAAAGAGTTGAAACTTCTTTTCGATGTGGGTGTGTGCACATACGATGCATGTTCGAAATACATATTTAAAATGCATGCTGCACTTATGTGGATGATTTATGATTTTCCTACTTATGCAATGATGTCTGGATGGAGCACGAAGGAAAACCTATCATGTCCTATTTTTATGAAGAATTCACGATCCCATAGACTGAAATATCATTGTAGTTTCTATTTTATGGGACATCGATGATTCATGCCAATGTACCATCCATATAGAAACAATCATCGAAGATTTTACAATACCATAGAGACCGATGATCCACCTCAACGTATGTCTATAACTGATGGGCTTAATGAATTGAATGATTTAAATTTTTTATATAGGAAGGGTCCAATGAAATCTATAAAGAGAAAGAATGTTTCCACTGAAACCAGTTACAATTGGAAGAATAGAAGTATCGTATTTGATTTTCCTTATTGGTCAACTAATTTTCCATGTCATTTCTTAGACGTAATGCACATTGAAAAAATATATGTGAAATGTTTCTTTCGATTCTTATAAATGTTATGGGAAAGACAAAAGATGATTTACGGTCTCAGCATGACTTGGTGGGTTGGGGAATCAGACCAGAATTGCATCCAGTGCAAATCAGTGAAAATAAATGGCAAATTCCATGTGCTTTTTATGTGATGAAACCTACAAAAAAATAAATTTATGTAATTACTAGAGACTATAAAAGTTATTGATGGATATTCAAGCAACATATAGAAACGGGTCAATAGAAGTGAGTTGAAGCTAAAATATTTGAAGACTCATCATTATCACATCCTGCTGCATGAGTTGTTTCCAATTTCAATTCGTCATATTTTTCCCAAAAATTTAAGGATGGTTGTTACTCAGTTGTGCCATTTGTTTAGAGATCTTGGTTCTAAGATGTTGTTCAAGTCTTTCTTGCAAAAAATGTTGGCAGATGCCCCATTAATTTTTTGTAAGTTAGAGAAAATATTTCCTCCATCATTTTTCACATGCATTTTGCATCTGAATATCCATTTTCCAACTAAAATACTTCTCAGATGATCTATTTCTTTTCATTGGATGTATCCAACTGAACGAAATATGTACACATTAAAGTCTTATGTCCGTAACAGAAATCATCCCGAAGGTTCTATCAAGAACGGTTACTTAGCTCAAGAATGTATGGATTTAATCTCTATGTATTTGTATGATATTACTACAATTAGTAACAGACCAATGAGAAATTCATACAAAAAATATGAGAAAATTGAACCCAGATTTCCATCACATCTTCAAACAGGAGGAATTCCTAGATCAGAAACATTGACAACATTAATACTTGAAGTTTGGGAGATGGAACATTGCACACTTTTGTTCAACTGTTACTTGTTCGATGACTGCATCTTGTAAGTAAGTTGTATATTTATATCTTATATATATATATTAAGCTATTCTTATTTTTATCTATAGGGAACATAAAGCGATGATAAATAGAAATTTACATTCTTTATCTTTGAGAAAGAGGGAGACTTTGCATAGCAAGGAGTTTTTTGCTTGGATAAATTTAAGGTAATAATATTACTATTTAAAATAATTAAAACAATAATTAATTATGTTTAATATTGATTTATATTTTAGATATTGTGTTTTCCTGCTGACTGTGTCTCTGAGGAAATAAGATCTTTGGTTTTTGGTCCTAATATCAGGATTCGTGACTGTAAATCAATTGTTATCAATGGGTACATATTTATTATCACTGAATGAGAGAAGAACAGGAGAAGACAACATGATGGTGTTATGGTTACTTCCACAACAGACTGTTATGATAGTATAGGAGATAGTAGACCGTAATTTGAAAATGTAGGTTATTATGAATTCATTGAAAAAATAATAATATTGGATTATTATTCTCATGGATGAGTCACACTGATGAAATGTAAGTGGTTTGATTCGATGATGAGGCAGGCCACATTTAATGACGATTGTTGATTTCGGGTAATTGATATGACTCGCACTCATGCTACCAATAAACCATTTGTATTATAATCAATGGAGAAATAAATTTTTTATGTCAAAGACCATATTCGACCGGAATTTTGTTTCATTATTGAAGTAATTCTGGGAAATATTTTTGATGATGGTGATGATAGAATTGACTCCATACATACTTCCATTAGAAACGATCCATTTATTACTTTTGATGACTCCAATATCTCAATTGTCAGAGTTGACTGTAAACCTGAAGTTGTGGTGGGAAATATATAAAATCTTCCATTCATGTTCTCAGTTATTTTGTTTTACCTCGACATGGGCTGTCAAGATTGGTACTAATAAAATTGATTTAATATTGATTACAAATATGTTGTATCTGAATTTACTATTATTTGAATTTTCATTGTTTATTGGATGCAGTTATATTTAAATTTCATTTTCTAATTTGGAATTGAACTGTATTCAAACCTTTGAAACCAACATTTCTAACTTGGTGAACATTTCAATGCTTCAATTGCTATTTGTATAAAATTTTTATTCATTTAAGACCTATATTTAACATTTTACCATGTAATGGACATGATGGTTTGGATTATTTTGTAAAACATGTATTGAAACCTGCACCATCTACCGAAACTAAAGAAATTAAATTTTCCCTTAATTTTGACAACTTCTTTACAACTTATGAATCTGGTAGAATCAATGTTACAAGATTTTAATAGATTAATGACACTTAGTAAATAACCACCCTACTAAAAATTAAATTAATTTATTACATCATGTATGATTTATTTACTTCATTATATATTTGTTCAAGATCACCTAAAACAATGGTTATTTAAATTATCCATGAATCCCCCTATTCCCCCTCAGTTATTTTGTTTTTTGGGTTACATATTAGTTATCCATTTCTATTTAAATCCATATTTGTTTTTGAATCCATTAAATAAAACCAATTGAAGAGAGGCGACGAAAACAGATTATGGACAACAATGGTCGCATGACTGAGCTGGGCATTCCACCACTATTTCCTCGAGTGAGTATTTTATTTCAAATATATATATTTAAATAATATATAGTGTCATTTGATTATTTTTTTCAAACATTTTTACAGGATCCATCTATTAGGTGATAGTTATTTGATGAGAATCCTAGTAGTGGTCCAAGTACTCAGTGTGTTCGTACAAGGGGGTGGTACAAGAGCTAGATGTTCTGGTCGGTGTACCCGATTAGACCCTACCCCTCCCACTAGCATACCATCCATCCAACATGCTGATCCCAGTGTGTCATTAGGGACACATGGGATATTTAGGACTCCCTTTTTCACCACTGTTTACATATGAGCCTCCTCACCCGTCTATACCATATCTGATGATGATTACCACTACCCATCCAACAATCGGCTTTCCATCCCTGTCATATTCTTTTACTTCTTCTTCCTTCTCTCTGGGCTTTTATATTCCATCATCTTTGACTCCTACTCCACCAAAGTCTGTCCCTACGAAGCATACATTGGGACCCACACTATCTGTACAGGGTGTTCCTTCAGTTTCTGTGGATCCAGCGGCGCCCATTGATCAGACTACCGCATGTATACTTGTACAAACCTAAATAAAATTTACACCATTATTTATTTTCCTTATAACATGTATTGATAAAATATTTTTTTTCTTTGATAACATATACATATATTGATAGGAGGTGAGGGAGGGGGAGTACAATCATGTGTCCGGTGTTGAACCAGCACATGTAGTTGATGGTGGATTTCAATGAAGTTAATCAAATGATTGAAAAATCATGGTAGCCATGTTGGAGTTTTTTGACGACGCTTTCCTAATCCTCTGACATCATTATTTTCAGCCCACTCTAATGGAGACAGCTGCCAAATGAAGTCAAGGATAAAGCTTGGGTAAAGATATGTGTAAATAATCTATTGTATTTAATGCAATATATTAATTTTTGTATTTATATGAATTAATATTTTTTGGTGTCAACTGCGGTTTAATTTCCCTGATGGTGAGGGTGTATGACTAGCACGTCTAAAGTATTTATGCGAGATTTAAAGAGCTTATAAGCTTGAGTTGTACATTGGATGGAATGCTAGAGTGGGAAAAAAGATAGAGGTGGTCCCTGTCATAGATGATTTTTTGTTAGAACAGTATCGACTGATGATTACTTATTGGATGACTAGCCAATTTACAGTATTAATCAAACTAGAGGCATTTAAATTAAAATTTTCATGTTTTTTATTAATATTAATTATTGAATTTTATTTAGGATTCAACAGAAAGAAATAAAGATAAACATTGATGCTAAGAAATGTGTCCTCATATTGGGACATACTACTATGCCAGATCATGATAGGCAGTAGGTATAAAACTTTATAATCTTCCTTTACGAATAGAACTTTATATTACTTCCTTCATAATTTATTTGATTGTAAAAGTTGTTATATAATTTTAGTTATGAAATTAATGTTTCTTTTGGATCCTCTTTTTTATTATGGTTTCCTAAATTCAATGTCATTATATAGGCATAAATTTAATATAGAAGGACGTGTTCCTCGAGAAAAACAGTTTTTCAAGAGTAGAAATAAGAAATATTAAAGTGAGTTTAATGAACCGACTCACCAGCAGATTTTAAGTTTTACTTTGTAGTTTTAAATTTTTAATCTCTATTTTGTAACTTAATAATCTATTTATATTTGTAAAATGATACTTTAGAGGACATTGTTGCCATGTAACCTGACAATTTTGGGCCAAATGATCACTTACATCAGGTGTTTGGAGATGAGCTCCCCGGTAGAGTACGCTGCTGACCAGGGAAGAGTATAGCTCGAACGAGGTATTGTCCCTCCTTAGGTACAATTTGTTGTGCCACTAAGTTGCAGTAGGTTAAGGCACACATAGAACAGGCCGAAAAAAGGGCCAAAGAGAAGGCAGAACAGTCTGCTAGGGTAAACACTACATTTATGAAACTGATAAAAGTTTTACATCAAACAGTTCCACTAGAGGCTAGAAATGCTTGTGTTGAATATATGTCATCGATGCATTCTATAAATGGTGCACTATGTGGAATTTTTAGTGGTGGTCGAGATGATGACATGGAGGAGGCCAAGGTGGAGGTGGAGGCAAAGGAGGAGGCTGAGGCGGAGGAGGAGGTCAAGGAGGTGGATGAGGTGGAGGAGGATGGAGATGAGGAGGTCGAGGCTGAGTATGAGGGTGAGGACAAGGGTGGGTATGATGATGGGGATGAGGATGAGGATGAGGGTGAGGGTGATGATGATGGGAATGATAGTGATGGTGATGAGGGATAGATTGATATGTTACATTTTTAACTAATATTACTAACCTTTAATGTTTATTGATTGGTTGTGCGTGAATATATGTAGGTCACATTATCTTTATTTTTTTATCTATAAATAATAAAACTTTACTTGATGATTATTTGTGACTGGCTCACCCCTCCCCTAGATTGCCCCCACCCCTGAACATCCCTTACCCCCCAGGAGAGCCCTTCCACCCCCATGGACAACTCGTCCACCCCTTGGACAACCCCTCCCCCTGTGGAAAGTCCCCCCATACCCTGGACACCTCGTACCCCCTGGACAGCCACACCCATACTCGTGGACATCCCTCCCACCCCCTGGAATCCCCCTACCCCCTAGACACCCAATACCCCCTGGAAAGCCCGCCCACCCCCGTGGACAGCCCTCCCAACCATCTGGACAACCCATAATAAGGTCAGGATGTTAGACAATGAGAGGGGGAGGGGGAAAATTAATGATATCTTTTTCTTTTAATTACCCTTTCTATGAAACAATATTTACATAATGATAAAGAATTATCACATTTCTAAAAAAACAAAAAATCACACTCCCCCCACCACCACACGGATGTATAGCCCCCCCCCCCCCCACAACCACCACCGTAGACACCCCCCCCCCCCCCCCGCATCCCCCCTGGACACCTCATACCCCCTTGGATAGCCCTTCCACCCTCATGGATAGCCCGTCCACCCCCTCTGGACAGCCCCTCCTCTTGTGGACAGCCTCCCCATCCACTTGAGACCATGTACCCCCCCACCCCCACTAGACAGCCACACCCCCCCCCTAGACTACCCCACCCACTCCCCTGGACACCCCATACCCCCTGGACAACCATGTCCACCCCCATGGACAGCCCCGCCCACCCCCTGGAGAGCCCCGCCCACCCCCTGGATAGCCCCCACCCCCGTGGACAGCCCCTCCCACCCCTGGAAACCCCTACCCTCTCGTGGACAACCCACACACCCCCTTAGACACCCTATACCCCTGGACACCCCCACCCACGGCCGTGGACACCCCCAACCCCCCCCCCCCCTGGACAGCCCCCACCCCTGTGGACAGCCCCGCCCACCCCCTAGACACCCCAACCCCCTGGACAACCCCGCCACCGTCATGGACAACTCCCACCCCCCTGGATTGCCCGCCGCACCCTGGATAGACCCTTCCCATATGGACACCACCCTACCCCACTTGGACAGCCCCCCAACCCCTGGACCACCCCCCCCCAGACACCACCCCAACCCATAGACCCCCCCCCCATCCCCTAAAAAGCCCCATTAACCCCCTGAACACCACCCCACCCCCTAGAAACCCCCATGGATATCCCCATCTGACACCCCCCCCCATGACCCCCCCCCCCCCCCCCGGACAGCCCCTACCCCCATGGACAACCCCCCTCACCCCCGGACACCCCCCACCCCGGGAAGGCCCTCCATCCCCTAGACACCCCCGACCCCACTGGACAGCCCTGCCACCCCTGTGGATAGCCAAACCACCCCCCGTGGAAAGCCTTCCCACCCTCCTCGATAGCCAACCCACCCCTGGACAGCCCCCACCCCTATGGACAGCCATGCCCACCCCCTAGATTCCCCCAACCCACCCCCCATGGACACCCCTACCCCCCCCCCCCCCCATCCGTGGAAAACCCACCAACCCATTGGACACCTGTACACCCTGGACAGCCCCACCCACCCCCATGGACACCCCCTACCCCCTGGACAGCCCCCCCACCCCCGTGGGCAGGCCCGCCCACCCCATCAACACCCCTAACCCACTTGACAGCCCCGCCCACCCCTGTGGACCGCCCCCACCCCACTGGATAGGCCCATATCCCCGGATAGCCCCAACCCTCGTATACACCACCCCACCCCCTGGGACTGCCCCCAACCCCAGGACTGCTCCCATCCCCCTGGAAACCACCCCACCCCTTTGACACCCCCTCACCCTAGAAATCCCCCCAACCAACTAGACACCACCCACCCCCCTAGACACACCCATGGACATCCCCCCCCCCCCACTCGGACACCAACCCACCCCCTGGGACACCCCCACCCCACCCCCCTGGACACCCTCATCCCCCCGAACACCGCCATCCTCCCAGACACCCCTACCCCTCTAGACACCCCTTCCCCCCTTGGACAGCCACCCCAAACCCCTGAATTATGTGTTAATGCGGTATGTCTGTAGAGGGTAATTAAATACAGAATTGGAGGTATTATGATTTATGTTTTAATTATGTGTTGGATGAATTTTGTATGAATTCATATAGATTTTTGTATGAATTCATACATAATTCCATATAAATTCATACATAATCCTGTAAGTATTATGCAATTATACTTATTAATGGTGTATTATGTTACTTGTTGTATGTGTAAGTATTAGGGAGATATTCTATTTCTCCACAGGGGTCCTGCTGGTGGGATGTAGCTGCACAGGGGGAGGAGGCCAGCAAGTTGCTACTACAGGTATAAAAAAGATATGCACCATTGGTATTTGTGTAAAACCAGAACATATACCAACGGTTTAATGTAAGCCTTTGGTTTAAATATATGCCAACGGTTTATAAACCATTAACATAAATAATTTTACTTGAGATTTACCAACGGTTTGCCACAAACCGTTGGAAAAAGTCTATACCCACGGTTTACAAAACCATTTGTATAAAGATTCTCCAGGCTATTACTCACGGGTTTAAACCATTGGAAAATATATATACCAACAGTTTATTAAAACCGTTGGTATATACTGATTTTTTCAGACATATACCAACGGTTCTTATAGAACTATTGGGATATGTCAATCTATACAGCTCAAGACCCACCAGTTTGGAAAATCATTGGTATAGATTATACCAATAGTTGTCCAACCTTTACCAACGGTTCTAAACTGATAGTAAATATAAAATTTTCAGTAGTGCCAAACCATGATTCAAAATTGATTTTTGATGACCATTTTTTAATACATTGAAAACTCGTTTAATTTACCAAAACCAAGGGAACACATCATTTATAAAAAAAATCATTTCTAAACACACAAATCAAATTGGGAAATCATTATATTTCATTTATAAAAAAATTTACCCAAAACCATAAAAATGAAGTTCAACAATATAGGCTACAGACCGAACCACCTACCTAAAAACTTAGGTTACAGAAGCTCGCAATGGGATCCACCATAAGAAAAGACCCATCAACAACAATGATGTCCCTAGAATCATTCAACACATATTTGTACTGATTCAATTTAGTAAATGGTTCATAAAAGAGGATGAAACTACCATACCATAAGAACACACACCCACCACCCCAAAATAATAAGGGATCAGCCCCAGGAACAATATCACATGATAGATCTAGAATGAAATGAGATGAAATATCATTATATAACATTATATATAATAGTGAAATGCAATGGAACTACTCTGATCGATGTAAATGAAGAAGCAGAATAATTATCTTACCCATAGAGACATTGCACACAACCCTGAAGTTCAAACACTGAATTAATTGATCTGAAATGAGAGGTGGTTCCAAAACTTTTTAGAGAATTATTCTAGGTTGATATGGAAGATGGATGTAGACGAATCAAATAATAATCATTCTTTTAGTTCTCTAAATCCAAAACTCGTGATGATTACATAGTATGTAATCTTATTAAATGTAGTGTAATCCACAGGGTCCATATACATTAAAAAACACATCACTTTTTTATTAAAAACCTTGTTTTTAAAATTATTTGGAATTTACTCTTCCATTATCTGTACATAGATCATGGAGTGATCATAGTGATCAAGTACAGTATGTGTAAACCACTTACAAATCGTTTAATCTCAAAACAGACTACAAAAATAGTAGAATATTTCATGAAAAATATAACCACCTCATGCATTTTCCGAAAATACGGAGAACCATGCTATTCCATTACACATTTATACCTAGAATCCATTAATTCAAAAAAAACATAGATCTATGTACTTTATTTCATTTTACCAAGAAATGATATCTATCCTTTAGAGTCCCAAGACGCACACAATTAATGAAGAAAACAAATAATTATATAGTATACATATGAAACATAATAATATGATGTTAAAATAATTTAGAAGGAAAAAATATTTTAATGACTTTTTTATAGAATATTGAGTAGAAATGATGATTTGGAATAATATTTTTCAACTTTTGAGTTATATAATAAAATTTTTATTCAAATTCTAGTATAATTCTTATGTAAGTTGTGAAAAGTAAAAATTATATATTAAATATGTTTTCATGATATAAATGATAATAAATATTCATTATCAATGAATATAAATGAAAAAAATTATTTATAATAAATTATTTATATGTTTATAATTTATTTTTAATTTTAATAATTATTATAATGTTCTAAAATGGTTATTCCATAATGAGGGGAAATATATTAAAATGGTAAAATAAATAATGAATAATTTTAAAATTATTAAAAATGATAGTATTTATATGATTTTTTAGTATCACATGAATTTTATAGATATTTTTAAATCATGATTGTTATAATAAGATATTATATTTTAAAAAAAATTAGTCTATGTGGTTTCTAAATTCATGTATTATGAATGGTAATGAAAAAGACCTTAAATATTATTTAATTTTTAAAAGTTATTTTAAATCATTATAAAATAATAATAAAAGAATGAATTATCTAGATATGAAATTTTTGAGCCAAATTTTATTTATTCCTTATGTATTCCACTTTTTATTTTTATAATTAGCATCATGACCCTTAAATATTGAAAAATAACAGAAATATCATTGATTTTATCAAATAAGAAAGAAACACATAAATATAGTTCAAAAGTCCAAAATTTGGATTTTGTCTCATGTTAGTACCCAAATCCCTTTTTAAACATCCATTACCATCTCCCATCAACTATGGTGATCATAAAAATATCATAAAAATGTTGTAATATCAATCGAAGGGAGGCGGTATAAAGAAAAAGTTAAGGGTTTTATTAACTCAATCTTCTTTTGTTGGGTTATATCACATATTTATTTATTATATAATGACAAGATAATGTGTGAAATGGATTTTTTTTAAATTACGCTTTTTTTGTGTGGATATATATTCATTACACATGATAACTTAATAAATTTATTCTCAATTCAATGACTGGATCCTTACAAGTGTTATTGGTCTTAGATTTTCCATTTGTAGGACATATGTTTATATTAAGCACCAATATTCTTTTATAATGTGTATATGATTCCCCATTAACTTTTTATATCATGAATCTCTTTATTTTCATGATATTTAATAATTTATCTGAATTTATTCTCACATGTGGATTATGTTTCAAAATTTACCAATGTGGTAAGCGGGTTTCATAACTCAATTTTCAATCATTAGGTTATACTTCTACATTATTGACTAGATTATTTCATGATATATGTGAAATAAAATATTATTGTATTATTTTGTATTTCCACTTTTTGGGATTTAAATTTGTTACACACAATCACTTCATTCACTAATTCTTATTTCAAAGATATAATCTCTGTAAGGTATTTCATCTCAATTTACACTCCATTAAGAAATATTTGTTATTATAAACCTATTTACATTTATATGGTATAGGTAACACCTCTTTGAAGTATTTAACAATAATATATATTTATTCATGATTTTTAATGGTTCAATTTAAATTATTCTTTCAAGAAAAATGTTTAAAATAAAATTGGATCTTATTTCTCTTTTTGATCTGGTATATTTTTATTTCATGTCCATATTTATTATTCTTTTTAACAAAAGTCCTTTTATTTACTCAAATGTTTTATTAATGAAATTTTAAGTTATCCTTGACCATTTAAATTTTTTTAAAGAAGTATTTATAATAATTTACTATAAATTTTGTTTTTGAATTTCATTACAAAAAATCTAAAAGGAAGGTTTATTAACATACTCTGCGTTAACAAATTTTCACACTACCATAACCATTTTTTTATCTTATCTTGTTATATATGTTTTCAATGGTTTTATGAATAAAACATGGTAATGAAACATTATTTTAATAATTCATTTTCATTTTATTTATTTCCCCAAAGGATGTGATTTTATTAGAAACCCAATATTTTTGAACAATCAATGGTCATCTCTTATATCATATTAATTTTCTGGTTCATAACATTCCCCTGAAATATTCACATTGTTGTGATATTTTTTATTGGAAAATAAATTTATATTAAATATCCATATTATTTTTATCATTGAAATTCTTATTTTTTTAATCATATATAATTTTAACATATTGTTTTTTATAATAAAAGTTATCTAATCTACCCGGGAAAACCTTAATAATTATATATTCTTTACTGAATAAAAATATTTATTGATAAGGAATTTTGTTTATGAATTGAATTGATCATTAAATATATGATGAATGCATTAAAAATAAAGTGATGGTTGGGGCCATGTTATAAATATTCCATAAATGCATCAGAAGTTCTCATGTGAAAAATTATTTGACCAAAAGTATCAAATGGGTTTTGGGTGTATACATACCCATTGTTTAGACATTCTTCGCATAAGATATTAGGAGTAGATATATCATGATTTATGGGATCATGATGAATAATAGTATACATTTACTTCATTGAGAATTCAGTTATTTTTATCCATGAGATTATAGTATTGATATTATCTATAGATGCATTTTTTCTCAAGTTATTAATTAAATAGAATATGTTTCTAGTTATTTAGCTTGTCATATTGATTATTCCACATTTACTAACGATATCTTCTGTTGTGTATAACTCTATTTGATCAATTGATCTCACCCTTAAATTATTTTATTTTCCCCAATACATATAGAAGGAATCATTGAATAACAATAACAATATAGAATAATTAATTTCGTTGTGTTTTAAATTTCATTTTCTATTATAAAATGGAATGAATGTAAGTATTTAGTTTATCAGTAAGACTAAAATATTCAGCCCTTTGGGATTTTTTCTCTTTTATCTATTACCAATATAAAAAATTAACAACTAGATCATGGAACTAATGTTGGGATTGTTCCAATGTGGTCCCCCAATATTCTTCATGGAGTTCAATACTTCCCCATATACTTGGGGAATGGGTCCTCAATCTTCAGGCATGGAATTTGTACTCCCCTATACCTAAAATGTGAAGTTCCACTACATTACTAATAGATTTCGGAACTATTAACTTTTCGGGTGAATTTCCTTTATCAATTGAGTTGTGTTCTCTCTTATCTGATGTGATCCACTAAATGAGGCTCGATTCCTCCACTAGGGTTGGTTAATCCATCAACCAACACTCACACCTTATTGAGGTTTAGGTCCCTCAAAATAGATTATGTGAGGAGAATGGGTTTTTTCATGGGTGGATAGTAATGGAAATAAAGAGTTATTACTCCCTTGTTAACTCTTATTCTTGGATAAGGGGTGGGTTCCACAATGTATTTTAGAATAGTGATGCAATTATTGTGGGTGATAGGGTTTGGAACTCCCTTGACTAACATGAATAAATCAATGAGGAATGGGTAATGGTTCAATGTGGTGGTATGAAAAAGATATTTTGTGTAGATATTTAATAATTTTTCATGCCTCGAGAATTATTTTTTTCTTTTGAGATGTGGCTTAAAACTGGGCTATTAATATTAGACTTTTGAAACTCTTAGAACAATATACATCCATAGTTTTTCATTACATATGATCCTTAATAGAATTTATATGAGGTTCCTAGGGCTTCCTTATGTTCCCAAAAATTGTTGTTATAGATATTATATTGATTATTTCACTCTCACAGGTTCCTCTATTGTTCTAGAGTTTGAGTTACTTGTTTCATTGTATTTCCTTTGAGATTTGGGGAATCATATTGAATGAATTTATGATAACCTATTCATGGGGAATCATGATCAAATTTTTTGTGTCTATATAAATAATTCATAGTTTAAATATAGTCTTGGTGAATGTAGAGTTTTTGAGACATGTTTATAGATGATGCCTGATTGATCTTGTCTGTTCGTAATGGTATCAATGATTATAACAATTGAAGATCAATACATGAGATCTCTTATACTTCAAGATTTTTTCTCCCCTAGAGTGCTCCCTTGAGTGCACTATTATCCCCCCTATGGTTTCCTGATGATTGTGCATCTCCTTACAAACCATTCCATTCTCTATTTCCTTTTCTTAGTCCCACTTTTCACATATCCTTGAATCTAAGATTTTGTCCCATTATGATTCTTTCATCTTTCATGGTGTTTCTATCGAAGGTGGTTCATTGTGGAAGAATTAGGACACTCAATCCATCTTGGATATCATGTTCCTATATGTCTATCTAGTTCATATATAGATTGATAGTTCATCTTGGTTTTGGGTTTTTTTGTTCGACAGCCGATGGTTTTAAAGTGCACTCATATGTCAGCTTGTTCTCTTCTTTTTCTCTGGCTTTAGTCTTGTTGGGATGTTTTCGTTCTAAGCCTACTATCATTCAACTATATAAACTAAATTCAATTCCCTATTCTCTTCTATTGGTTATATCTATATTGGTGGCATATTAGTGGTTTTAGGATGTGATTTTTGATGGCTGATAGTTCCCCTCACACGACCTGATCTGTGTTTCTTCTTCCTTGACGTTCAGGTTTCGACATCGTCACTAATTTTTTTTGTCTTATTTTAGATTATTTTTACTCAAATCATTTTTAAATGTTTTTTTATTATTATATTATGGTCAATATACTTGATTTTTGTTTATTAGAGAACCTATATTGTTTTTTTGGAGTGGTTTTTGTTAATGTTTACTTTTGATGGTCGATAGAAATTTGTGGATTTTGGTTTTCTAGGGGATGAATGACTCTCTCCATCATTTTGTCATGGAATTTGGAAAGCGTGGAATGTGGATGGTGTTATGTTGTTATAGTCTTTGATGGTTGAAATTTTCTCCGATGAATGGGGTAGTGATATCAACAATGGTGTTGAAAGAGTGGCATGATGACCGTTTCAATGGAAGGTGATATGACGTGATCCTTATAGTTGGGGTTCTCATGGATCAGGGTTTCCTTAAATGGTGCGAATGTTTTGAATATTGAATATCATTATATCTATTTTGAATATTTATCCCATGCATGATGTTTTGGTTACCACTCATCCATAAATCGGTTTACTTAAAAATCAACAAAAAGAAAATTTCTAATCCAAGAGCTCTTATAGCAAGGAGTATATTTCTTTTACCTTGTTCATTGATGTTGTTTGATATAAGAATCCTATTTTTTCTATGTGGTGATCCATTTATAATTTAATATATCATGAGTTGTATATATATTTGGAAAAGGTGGAAGAGATTTTATTACGTAGAAAAATCCAAAATATATAGGTTTTGTAGTTGATAATTCCATTATAAATCATAAAATATGATTTGGCCAAAAAGTAAAAAAACAAATTGATGAATCTAAAGCATGAGGGAATTTACTTTTACATTTGGAGATTTTCATTTTTATGGACAAGGAAATGAATGTTACATCTGAGGTAACTACTTACATAAAATATTTTACTTTTATTTGTCACATTTTATCAATAAATGACTCTTACATATGGTCTAATGAATCTTATGTGTCAAAATATTAATTTTATATGTGTAGGGATAACTCATTCATATGAGGAAAAAGACTCTTAAAAATTAAAATTATATATATGAAGGAAATGAATATTACATATCAAACCTTTACTTTTTCATATCAATATTTTACTCTTATGTATCAATCTAAAGACTCTTACATGTTAAAAATTCAGAAAAGTATGGAGCTTCAAAGTGATATCAAAGGGTAATTTCCACAAAAAATTGTTATGTGAAAGGTCAATTTCTAGACTTGTGAGTGATACGTAAGGGTCATTTCAGGACAAAGATGGTATATAAGGGTCACCAAAGGGTTATATGTATGGTTCAATTCAGTGACAATGGAAACACATAGGGGTGTTTCTAGAGAAAAATGAAATATGTATGTGTGAAACCCACGTGTCACTGATGACTATAATTTTATATTATTTTATTCTACCCATGGTAAATTTACGTTTCAGAGAGGTGTCAACCTAAAACCTTAGAAATATAGAATTATTCCCTCTATGCATAGTTTTCATGTATAGTATAGGATAAACCATGTGATTTCCTTTATGTAAGAACTTTTTAGTTATTTTTATTCTTGTATGATTTGTTCTTATAATATTTAGTTTGTATGGAAGAGTTTTAATTTCAAGATGTTTTTGAATTTTGAATTAGTGGGAGGGATAGATTTTGAACCGGGACATAAAATGGTACTCTATGAGTTAAATCATCCTAAGGGGGTGATTTAGACAGGGTTAGATTCATGTAAGGTACCCTAGGAACTAGGGGAAGCATCATAGGTGGATTTCTAGAGCTAGTTGCATGTTTTATGTGGAAACCGACAAACTAGTTAGGTTTTTATAGGGGGAATTACTATTTTTCTCCCCATTTTTTTAGGGAGAGACCCTCTATTTTCTATACTATTTGAATTCATGGGGTTAGAAAACACCCTTACTCTTACCCCATGGTGGTACTCCTTTATTAGTCATTTTGGGATAAATTTATTAATTCATAGAGGTGATTTTTAACCTCTAGGGATCTTTGCTCTTCCTTCCCTATGTTCCTATCTAATTTTCTTTTCATAGGTTTAGGGTTTCGATTCTAATACGACCAAATCAAAGGTGAATGAGATGATATGTATTGGAATTTCATTAAACCCTCAAAGAGTATGTTTCAAGATGATTTTTGGATGTGTATGCCTGTCATTTTGATGAGGTCCATTTCTATAGAGAATTTGATTAGTTTTTTCCTTAAATTTAAATTAAATTTGTAAATGTGTTGGTGAAGCATGATAGGTATTTGTCGTGAGTTGGTAAGAAGAGCCCTTGGTGGAACTTCCATGGGTATTTGGTTGTGGTTCAAATGTAATGGGGTCATCAAAAAGTAAAATTATTATTATGTCTATTTTAACTTAATTTTTTTTAATTAATGAAAAATATTATAATCAATTAATAAGGTATCATTGTCTTGAGATAGGGGTGTGGCTTATAAGTGTAGCATGGGTAGATCATAGACAGTTTGTATGGGCCTGGAAAAAGTTTTTGGACTATAATTTATAATTGTAAATGGATTCTAAAAATGTTGGTGTTGCTGTGTTCATACCCAATGGTATTAACATAGTTCTTATGGTACTTGTGGTATGTATCCTCGCTACTATGGCATTGGTATGTTAAATTAAAAAGGGGATTCATAATTAAAGTAATGTAAGTGTTTTGATTTAAATGAATTTTTTTTAAATTTTTGTTCCCTTGATTTGGATTAACAAAGGGCCAAGGACCTGATAGAAATTGGTACTGGTTGGTTTTCCTCAGATGATCATAGTTATGGTATTGACTATCATGATGTGTCTTCTGATGTATGAACCTAAAAGGGTAAATACATGATGTTTTTTAGGGATTTTGGCATAGTGTCCCTAAGAGCAGTATCCCATAGGGACCTCCCGGTTGATGTTAGGATAGGCTCGGATTAATGGCCTTGGGTTTGGGCAAGTGAGACCCAAGATAACCCCTTACACCTTCAAGAAATTGAGATGACAATGGGGTGTTCTTTTATCATTGAGACATGGTGACCTGGGAGGGGTGGAACCTGAAAATATGAATGTATATGTTGGGTTTTCTGTCCAACTGAGATTGTATTGGATATTTTATAGGATTATGGTCATCACCATTTTAATGGGAGTTAACCAGAGAGAAGATTTCGGATTTAAGGACCCTTATGAAGTTATAGGAAACAATGAGACTAAGGGGACCTCGATGGATGCCCAAGTGTTGTGTTGAACCTAGTGGGAGGGTGTTTATTGTAATTTTAGTAGAATAGGGATATACTTTCACCCAAGTCCTTGAGTTTTCATTACTTTATTTTTTATTCTTGTGTTGACTGAATAGAAAATTCATTTGGGGATGGTATTTTATTATGTATGGAAAATTACCTTGGGGTGGTGTTTTTTATTTGAGATTCCAGATTCCCTTGGGGTATTTTTTATTTGAAAAGGAATATTCCCATGTTGTGGTGGTTGTTTTAATTGAATTGAAATTTCACCTAGTGTGATGGACAAGGATAATAATGAAAACTCATTTATGGGAGGC
This sequence comes from Viscum album, assembly GCA_963277665.1. Classification (NCBI taxonomy): domain Eukaryota; kingdom Viridiplantae; phylum Streptophyta; class Magnoliopsida; order Santalales; family Viscaceae; genus Viscum; species Viscum album. The sequence continues at coordinate 1,056,285,127 of OY728120.1, read as the reverse complement.
TATGAAACTAGATAAAAAACACAAATAGGGGAGGTCTCCATTAGTTGTGGGATTATGTATTGGATGAGAAAACCCCCATATGGGAGGTGCATGTTACTTATGGGACTAGGCACTCGGTGAGAAAACTCCCATATGGGAGGTCTATGATAATTATTCTATATAATGGAGATATATGGTTCATTTACTATTTTTAATGGTCATCACAATATTTTAAAAGACACCCTAACATGGGTTGAATAATGTATGGCTGATTGAAGTCATGGACCTGAAGATCAATGATGTTTTTTGGAAATGAAACGGTTATGGAGTCAATCTTAGTGAAATTCTGGCACCATCCAAAGAAGGTATATTTGGGTATTATTTATTTTGTTTAGTTGTTTATTTATTTATTAGGAATAAGTTAGAAACACAAATCATGGAATTTTATGTACATCATGGGATAGCATTCATGGTTTCCTACTAAATTTTGTAATCACAACCTTCTCGGATCACCATTTCACTTGGGTAATTGATAAAAATTCAGTTTTTGTAGATTTAGGTTTGGTTAAGTCCTAACATTCCATCAATGAACTAGATAAGCTTAGATTGGATTAGTATATTGGGATTAGGTGAAGCTCAAAGTTACAATGGGGCATTTTTTTTATTTTATTTCTTTTATTGTTTTTGTATGTATGATTATTCTAGTGGTCAATAATTGTTGTATGACTATATCTATTCTTATGAAACTCATATTATTATTATTTTAATGTTAAATTATCTATTTACTATGATGGTTATGGTTTTCTAATGATGATTTATTATTTTATATGTTATCAAAATCTCTGATACAGTGTGTATTCTCTACTCACAGTACCACCATAGACCCCCACTATTAGTCAAAAACCTATGTCTTACAAGGAGGTGTGTCTGAGGTGAAATGTTCCACTGATATTGAAACTGTTCAGAGTGATTCTATCTTGAGGCATTATAAAGTGTTTTCAATGATTTTTTTTATTATTTAGGTTACTATATCTGGGGGATATATGAATAATTCAGGGCCTATGATAGGCTTTGGGATAGTATGTCTTCAACAACTCTTCCAATAGGAAGTCCAGGTTACCAAGGTTATGAGATTGATACTCTTTGTATGGAATGTCACGAAAGATGTTATTTTTACATTGTGTGGTACACATGATTTTTGGATTTTTGAGTTTTTAGACATTCGGCTCATGGTTTGTTTCCGAGAGGCCAATTATTAGACTTTTGGATCTTATCCCAATGGAAAGAGTCATTTATAAACAAATCATTCTTAGAACATATGATACACATTACAAGTAGTCCTTATAGTGTGGTCTTATTACAGATGAGAGGCCCAACTATTTAATGTTTTATCAATATCTTATATGGTATATTCCCATATTATTTCATGGTGGAATTGAACTCATTTAGGCTGACATAAATAAAATTATTTTTTATGGAAAGTCATGTGAATTCAGTGGAAGGATGACCTAATGTCATCATGACCTTCTTTTAGAAGGTCCACCCTCTCTATGACCCTTATAACAAAAGGATTGTATGATGTGAATGATGTGATTCCCCCCACCATAGGAGATTCCTTTTTTTGTATCACTATATTATATTTTCACCCTCCACATCCAATATTTTTCATGTTTTGTGGTGTTGTGTGTTAAGAACCGTGTTGATCTCATTGTTAGACAACTTATAACATATTTCATAGGCAATTATTGTAGTTAGTATGAACAATGGTTTATAATTGTCCATTGTAATCCAAGTTTTAACATGGGGAATACCATATACTTGATAATTAATTTTATTAGGATATCTTCATGTATCATGGTACAAGGTATTAGATAAGAATATTCTCATTTTTAAGTGGTAGTTTAAAAGAATTAGCTCAATTTGGGGGGCTTGAGCTCAATATGATAATGTTTCTTAGTGAGAGTGTGTTCGGAATTCCAGAGATAGAAAAAAACCATTTTGATGATAATGGATGCCTAAGGGAGGCCAAGAGATACAATTGGTTGACCTCCAATACATCTTCAGGATGAGAATTATTATGGTGCGGAGTTTATAATTTCCAATGTATACCTATCAACATTAATTTCAAGAAGTTTTTCAAATTTTGAATTTGTGGGTGGGTAAAATTTTGAACCGGGACTCGGAATGGTACTCTAGGATTTCATGTTTCTAAATAGGTTGTTTTAGATGTGGTTTGATTCTTGGGATGGATCCTAATAACTTAGATAAGCATCAAAGATTTTCCAAGGAAGTTTGGATATTAGTAGCCAGCAACCTTTGACCACCAGCTAGCTAATGGATGACCAGAGCCATCTTCATGTTGTATATAGTCACCAATAGGTCGGTGAGGTTTTTAGAGGGGTTAAATTATTTTTTTACCCACTCATTTTATTTAGGGGACAATACCCTATTTTCTCTCCCATTTTTGCACACGGGTTTGGCCAAACTGTTCCTCCTTTCCCTTGGTTCTCCTTCATTCTTGGTAATTTTTATTGATATTCTTTAGCATATTTATGTGATTTATAACCTTTTGTGATATATACTCTTCCTTCCATTTGTTATTATCTATTTTTTCCCCTTGATTAGGTATTGGATTTTGATTCCACCAAATCATTTAGGAATTCAATGATATACCGGGGTCTTTCATTCATCCATGAATGAATATTTTTTTAAGATGATGTCCAGATGCCATCGAACACCATTTTGATGAGGTGTGTCATCATGATGAATTTTCTTATGTTTTTTAATTTAATTTAATTTAATTTGGAAATTTTTTTATTAATGCTTTCTTGGGATTTGGCACAGATAGGTATTGTGAGTCCTATGTTGACCTTATATGGGTAGTGGGACTTGGTTCTGACATGATGAGGTATCTATTGAGTTAACTGAAAATTATATAATTTTAAATTAAATTTTTTTAATTAATGATAAATGTTATAATAAATTAATTATAGATTATTTTCCTGAGACAGGGGCTTGGTTGATAATATGGGCATGGGTGGAACTTGGGTAATTTTAGACAGCCCTCAGTAGATATTTCAGCATGAGATTTATAAGGTAAAATGGCTACTAGAAAGGTAGTTCTTCTTACATAGATGTCTCATAGTATTCATATATTTCTAATGGTACTTGTGGTATACAGTCTCACCACATAGGTGTTGACATATTAATTTAAAAGTGTGTTTCTTAATTAAAGAAAATTATATTTTTAGATTAATAAAAATTTCCTTTTTAAATTAATATACCCTTGATTATGATGCATAATGTGAAAATGCCCCAATAGAATTTGGTAATGTCTAGTTTTCCTTACCCCCAATGGTTGATCCACTCACTATCATGATGTTTCTTGTGACATAAAGTCCCTGATGAGTATCCACTCGATGTTATTTAGTTAACATGACACAACAACACATGGATTGGGAGACCTTAGGGGCCTCTAGGTAAAGGGTATTGGAAAGATAGGATGAATAGCCAAGGGGTTTTTCATGTGTGACCCAAGAGACTCCCTTATGCATTCAGGCAAGTGAGATGACTGTGGGGTGTCCTTTCCCCAATAATACATGGAGAACTGGGAAGGGTATACCATGATGAGATGAATGAAAAAGTTGGGTATTCAGGCCTACCAAAAGTTTTTTGGATTGTGGATGGACTTGAAGCCATCACCCTTGTGACAGGTGTTGAATCAAGTGAAGATTTAGAATTGAGTGACCCTTGTGAGGTGTATGGGTCATGATGAGACCAAGGGGGTCCCAATGGGTGCTATGCTGACATATTAACCAAATTCAGAGGGTTCTCATTATTCTATTAGTAGAATGAGGATGGGATTTCCCCCATGTCCTTAAATTTTAATTATTTTATTATTTATTATTGTTCTTATTCAATTGAAAAATCCCTTAGGGTGGTATTTCATAATGTGTTGAAAACTCCCTTAAGGTGGTGTTTTTTTATTTGAGATAGTAATTTCCCTTGGTTCTATTTCGATATGAATTGAAACCACCCATGGGTTGGGGAATGTTTTAATTGAAAAGAAAACTCCCCAAATAACGAGGTATCTGAAACTAATGAAAATTTTGTTATGGGAGGTTGTGACCATGAAGGAGAAGACATGTATAGGGTAGGTACATATTACATTTAGGCTTATGCCTTATATGAGAAAACTCTCATATGGGAGGCCCATGTTAGTTGTGGGCATATTCGCTTGTTGGAAAAACTCTTATAAGGGTGGTTCTTGATACTAATTCTATATACCATGAAGAATCAAGTCTTTTACTAGTTGGAATGATCATTAAAATGTGCTCATAGACACCCCATAAATGTTCAACATACGTATAGTTGGTCGAGGTCGTTTCCCTAAAGATTCAAAGAAATTATTAGCCTTAGCACAATCATCATGATGCGCTCAAAGACATTATTGAACTGGCCTAAGTGGGTATTTTATGGGTTTATTTACCTTGGGTAGACATTTATTTATTTATTTTGAGAATATAGTGTAAACATATCATGGAATTATCAGTATAATACAGGACCATGTTGTTGATTCCCTATTGAGTTTGTTACTAACTCCCTAATTGAGTAGTCATTACACCAGGGTACCCAAGAAACCTTATCTTGTATCATCTTTAGGTTTGGTTGAGGAATAAGATATCATTATTATACTGCAGTGGATCATACAAGATTTTGAGGTCTTGATGAGGTGGTGCTCAGAGTTTTAATGGATGTTTTTTATATTTTATTTCTTTTTCACTTTCTATTTTTATGATTTGACCTGTGATCAACTTTTTTGGTATGATTGTATATATGCTTCCACACCTCATATTATTATTAATGGATGTATATTTATTTTCATAATCATATTATTAAGTTTTGTGTTTGAGGTGTGGTTATTTTATATGTTATTATTCCCTCTAAGAAATGGGTTATAGTCTCCACACATTAACACCCTACACCCCTTCTGCTAGTCGGTAGCCTCTGGTGTATGAGATTGCATGCCTGAGGTCATGTGGCACCACCAATCTGGTTACATTTCAATGTGAGATGAGTCTGGGGAATTATAATTTATCAGGTTTTGTGCATGGTTTCTTCCAAACCATTTTAGTCCTAGGGAAAATTTTATGAAACCTTGGGTCTAGGTAATAGGACATAGGTTGATCATGGTTAGAGGAAACCATGTTAGAAATGTGCGACCATGTCTACTGCATTGACAAAAGGGTTTTGCATAGCTGCCACATGATTTTTAAACCATGCGATAAAAATGTGAGGGGTTTTTTTCTAGGTGATTCCCATCAAATAGTTCATGCACAATCTGGAAAATCATGACACAAAACTATGTAGCCAACCCAGATTTCATTAAAGGATGATATTTTCCTTTTTACATTAGTAATTTTAAGTGGTTGGACACCCCTTTTCTTGCCTATTGTTAGTCCTAGAATGAGGGATGAAAATAATATATCTTCTTCTTCTTCCTCCATGAATTTGAATCTCTATCCCTATTATACTCAAGTAGAATCTAATTGGTATGCCCATATTTCATCTCTATTACTCTTTCCTTCTCTTCCCATTTCCATGCCTATTGATTCCTCTTACTCTCGTGAACCCTAACTGATGTTTGGGTTCAAATTAGGGTTCAAGGAGGTTCCATTGATTGGGAATTTGGTTTCCTATAGATGAGTGTTTAATTTCTTCACTTAGTTATTTTTTTACCATTGTAGGTGAGGGGTTTCATATGGTACCTCTTGAAATAAGGTGGGTGTTTCAATGGAATTACCTTATAATGAAAATTATATGTAAGTTATCAGAATTGTAAAGCCCTCCTTTTGAGTTTTTGATGCTAATAACTATTAAATGGGATCCTATAACCTTTTCCATTATTTTTGATATAATTTAATTCAATAAAAAATTAGTTTTTATAATCTTTTCTTTTCCCTTTTGTGAACACCCCCTCTTTTGTATAAGATACCTCAATTTTTCTTATTATGTTAACAATGGTAACCTTGATATACTAATTTATACATAAAATTAGAATAATTTTTCTTATAGATATCTAAAGATCATATCCGTATTGAATGGCTTGTGTAAGGTTCATCTCCTTCATCGTGTATGGGTAGTTCACTATAGTGTAAGTGTCCTGGAGATTTTATCAAATTCATATAAGTGTCCTTCCAAACTCCCATAAAGGTAGTATAGGTTTTATTAATCTCACTTAAAGATTAGTTTCTTCCATAATAATGGTATTTTTGGGTATTGATATATTCTATAAACATAGTTTTTTACTTCCCCGGCTTGCATAAAGGTCCCCATGAGTTCCATTTAGTTGTGTAAGGGTTCCTTTGAATCTTTCAAGCCTGTGTAAGGGTAATTTTAGGTTTCTAATGAACACTTAAGGGTAAACTACTATTTAAGGGTAAAACCATGCTATCATTAAGTAGTTCATGATTCTTGCATGGAGGTATCTTTTTTATTACAAAACCTTCCTCTTTTCCTTCCATTTCTACCTATAATATATTTTACTGTAATTAAGTTGATTTATTGTGGAAATTAGTATTTTTTAAACTGATTAAGGGATTAGTATGAGATCCTTTGACCCCACCTTAATTATAGGATTCTTGAATGAGTCTATATTATGAATTAAATTGGAAACTGTAATTTAATTATCAATTGAATTGAAATTTTTAGAGAGTTTCATTGAAGCCCTCTGAGAATTACATGTTATTTATGAAAATCAAAAGTTATCTCTCTAATTTTTCCCCTAAAATTATCTCAATTATTGATTTTATAAACGCAATCATTTTCAAGGTATCTTTTTATTTTTATTTTGGGTTAACCTTATTTTAAATTTGTTAAGTAATTCTTTCCTTGGAGTATGGATGGTCACATGTATGTTTTTTGAGTTTGGGACTAGAATAATTAGAAAATGGGGATCACAACACATGGTTCATGGTCGGAGAACAGTTAGTGCTAACAATTCACCTTGACCCTGTGGCTCAGTTTAGGGGAGGAAAATTTTTTCAAACTATGTGTGGAGGCCTGGTAGCCATGCGGGTTGGGTCCAAAGACATTCCTATGGCTTCCACATAGTTTTCCAAATGGTGTGATTGACCATGGAGGGTGTGTTAGTGTAGGTTCCCATGGATATTGGGGCTCTAATCGATGATTTATAGTTTGGAAAACCATGTGGACAAGTCATAAACCTCATTAAAATTGAATATTTTACCTTTTAAAAAAATTAACTTTATACAAACTTAACCAATATTCTCACCAATTATACTTCCACTAGTCTTAGAAATCCCCAATGATCCTATTCATATACCATGGGTGATTATCCTATGATCCTAGGACAATTGAAGTGATATTTCCTCTGATTTGAAGCCCTGGTAACTCAACGAATTAGTTTCCTTCTATTCTTTAGGTGTTTCATTGTATATTTTCCCTTCATATCTTATGTATTATATACCCTATTTTCTATATTTTATCTAATTTTGTGTTTTTGTCCAATTTAGCTTGAATCATGGGTTAGGGTTGTATGAGAGGATATTTAAAACCCTAAGGTAGGTGTTCTAAGTGTAATTACCCCTTGTCTTGATAGTTTCCAGGTGTATGTAGTTATTATGCAACATCGATGTGTTTTAAATTTTCTCCATTGTTTTAATAAAATGGTTTTTGGCTATAAAATTGATATTCTGGACCCTTAATGTATCTTGTCAAGTCCATTAAAAACTATGAGTCTAGATCTATGACCACCCATGGGGTGTGATAAATTCTTAGAAATGGTAAAATTGGGTTTAAAATAGTGAAATGGGTGCTTTAAAAGCTTTACAAAATTAGGATTGACTGATTCACTAAAAATTAAATTTTTATTTGAGAAGCACTTTTGAGGAAAAACTGGGAAACCCGATGCAAGAAATAACCCATATAAAACTACAAGGAACTTCCCTCCCCAACAACTACATCATTATGTTAAGCATCCACCTCACATTACCACTCAGAAAGTTGTCCCGTGCAGGGTTTCACGGGCCTGGTACCAATGGAAAAGTCATACCCTCTTGTTCATCCAAATTTGAATGGCCATGAAAATATGGAAGCTGCATACTCTATAACCTTATCTGGGGATGATCTTTGTAGACTGTTGGTTGCTTCCACAATAAAAATTCAAAAAAAAACCAAAAACTAAAAACTACCACATATCCAACTCATTAAAGATTTCAAAAAACCACGACCTAGAATAAACCAAACACCAAATCCAAAAAGTCATAAAAACCCATCGAAGTGATCAATGCCGTTGATTTCCCTGAACTAATCACTTGAACACACATCCTAAGGAACCAAGAAGACCATCGCATTGCTACACCATAAAGAGAATAATGGAATCCTAGATCCAGAGTAGAGAACCAAGAAGACATATACACAATGAAACATTGAAAATAGGATGACCTAAATTCCAATCAACTGTAGGAAGAAAAGCACCTACATTTCAATAGACGTGAACTTCACCGGATGATTCAGGAGGGTCAAAAGAAATGCAGGAAATAACATGAAAGAAAACTGCCTAAACAAAATCCAAATTCAGACTAAATTTGTGAACTGAATTACTACAAAATCCGTGAATAACAAAAATCAACTAATCAGAAAGAAACCCAAAAAATCACACCATATCGAAATCAATGAGAAAAGAAACCCTCACAGAATCGAATACCATCGTTGGATCAAAGGATGAACATGAAGCAGATGTTGTTCCATCATAGAACTAGAACCCTCATAGTAGAAAGAAAACCCACTACTAGATCCCTAGAAAACTATATCTGAACCAACCGCATGGAAGAAGAAGAAATTTTTGGGATGAAACTAACCCACCGCCGCAGAATGTTGAAAGTCGGCAATAAATTCCACCCACACTGCCAAAGAAATCTAGAAGCCAATAAACCCTAACTGCCACCACTGACATCCGGACACTAATCCATGAAACTCCCCTGTCACAATTGTGGCGAAGTCGACCAAAGGCCCATGCTAAGTCATGAAATGCAAAGCAGCCATGTAGAAAAGAAAACTGAAACTAAAGACCGAAGCTTCTGCCTTTGGACTCACTTCTAATTAGTCATGTAGCATTATTAGTTAGTACGGTAAAAAGAGGTTAATTATTATATGTTGGGAAAGAAATATTAGGTGACATGTGGATGAATGGAATGGTTTTTTTATTTATGGGTTTTAATTTTTTTATAGAAAAGGGATATGGTTTGAATTGTTTTAAAAAAATCGGTCTCCCGATGCGTGAACCCCATCCATACATCTTTGGCATGCAGAGATTCATGAACAAGGTTCATGCATCCTTCACCACCTCTTCTAAGGATGTGTAAACCCAATTCACACATCTCTCCATGATGAAGATGCGTGAATGGGGTTTACGCATCCTTCAAAGATGGGATTAATGATGCATGCACCCCGATCACACTACCAGCCAAGAAAATCGATAAAAGAGGCCCCCCCCAATTTATTCTTGTCCTATGGATTTTTCTACGAAGCCCTGCAGAATTTCCTTCTCAACAAATTTTCTATTGTTTTAAGAAGGTAAAATTTCTATTTAAATTTTCAATTGATTAATTGTGTTTATTTATTTATTTTGTATGATTTATTTATTTGATTTGTGATATGTAGAAATTATCATTAGTGTGTATGGTGTATTTATTTCATATGTATTGATGTGTAAATTAGTTTCTTTTTTATGATATAATTTTCGAATGATGTGTTTGTTCTATGAATTTGTATTGAAGATTTAGGAATATTAATTATTCCTTGTCTAAAATGTTATATGAATTTATATTGAATGTTTATTAAAATTAAATATGATGTAAAAATGTTATTTTGAATGTAATATTAATTTAAATTATAATATTTTCTACAATTGTAATATAATTTGTGAATAATATATTATTTATATGTATCATATTTAAATTTATTAAAAAATATATAGGAAACTTTTTTTGTTAATGGTATAAAAACAGTTCTGTATAAATAATGTTTTTAAATTTTATTAGTTATAATTAAATTTATCAAATATAAAAGTTATGTATATATTTAATATTTCTTTCATCAAGTAATAGATATAATACGTATACCCCAGAACATGGAAATTTATGTGATGACTGATCTTGAGATGACCAACTGATGCATAATTGAAATTTCATGTCTTTTTTGTGAATGTGGTTATTTAATTTATAATAATTGCATTTATTTTTCTATATTGATGACATGTGAGTCATCTCTGACTAAGTATGTATGGACCAGCATGTCCTCTATAAAAAATTATGTATCTCATACCCCTAGACCTCATCACATGCATGTGTGTAAATTTGTAATTAAAAGGCAACCAACAAGAGGCATCCTCAAAGAGGCGTCCCTAAAGAGGTGTCCCCGAAGAGGAATTTGAGAACAAGAGTTTGACAGGAGGAATTGATGTTTGAAAAGAGACATACGGTTGAAAAATTATTTGATAATAGAGACTCCATGAATCTACCCATTGATTTTGGTTAGTTTATTAAATAATTATAAACTAATCGTAAGTATAACTATCAAGTCATGATTATTTATTCATAATTAATTAAAATATATAACATTTTATTAAATTTTATTTGGTAATAATTCCATTATCACTATACCTCAATAGTGAAAAATCGATACATACAAAGTCTCGAGATAAATTCAATTATTCAAAACCAATTTAAATAATGTAAAATATTTATGTAGTATATAATATTTTATTAATTATTTTTTTATAATTATTAATTTATGCACAAATATATTATAAAGGTGAGACATTCAAACATAGCAAGGATTCAGCAATAGTGTTCCACCTAAGACTGGTAAATCTTCATGGTTTATGACATTGGATGCAGTTCACAGTAAGATTTATAATCAGTTAAAATTGAGGGTCGATCTATCCATTTATTCAATCACATATTGACATCTAAAACATCCTAAAAATTTCTAGAACACAAAGTACCCTTTGTTCAATGATAATGATTGGATGGATGCATCTTCTTTTTTTATACATAATTTAGCTAATGGTTTGATGGAGTCGTATGTGGTGATTTCTGATATAGATGTGGTGCAATTGAATACTACAGAACCATGTTTTGTGAGCCCTGTAGAAGTTGGTCCTTCACATCATTCTTTTTCATTGAATCCTTATATGAATCTAGTAATAGAAAAAAATTATGAAGAAGATGATAAAAATTTAGAAGGAAATGTAGATGAAATCCCTTTGTGTTCTGATATAGTGAATAAAGTTAATTTGAGGAAGAAGAATCCAGGGAGCCATAAAGATATTATTTTGGTGAGGGTGATGTGGGGAATTAACCTTCTGAGGTTCCTTTGAGAGATGTGGGTGAGGGTGATGTGGGAAATGATCCTTATGAGGTTCCTTTGAGAGACAGACACCCACGACATCCTTCGGTTAGTAGTAATCATTATTCAGTATTGAGTTCCTTAGTTAAAGGAATGTCTCATGAAAAACATTTTTATTGGGATGTCATTACACTAGCTTCTGAATTCCCTAGAATTATAGGGAGTAGGTCTACAAAAAATGATAACGACATCTATGTCGGGAAGGAGTTTGAAATTAAAATGGCCATGAAAAATGTGGTAAATAAATACCCCATTGAGCGACAATTCACATTTGTTGTTGATGAGTCAATGAAGACAAAATATATCATTCATTGTGAAAAATATAGGCCAGAATGTAAATTTTGATTATGGGAAATATTTGATAAAAAAAATTCATCTTGGAGGATAACTAAATTATAAGGTCCACACACTTTTGTGCATCCAAGCTTGTCGCAAGATCACTCTTCCCTTTATTTAGAGTTTATATTAAATGTTATTTGTGAGATGATACGAACATGTTAGGAATTTCCCATTTCTTTTATTCAAGAAATAATTCAATAGTTTTATAACAATAAGATGTCATATACCAAATCATGGAATGAAAAAAATATGGAAATTGTAAAATTGTATGGTGATTACGATGAATCGTATGCTATGTTGCCACAACATATGGAATTGTTGTCTCTCAAAAATCAGATTATTTATCAGTTGGAAACTGTTTAGTATGTATCCCCAAATCACTGAAATAAAAACATTAAAAATATTTTGTCCCTTTTTGAACACACTTATATCCTTAGCCTATCCCTGCAGGTCAACCATAAAATACTTCTTCACATCCTGGGAAAAAATAAAACATAGAAAGGGGTGAGCTCAGATGCTCATTAAGGATAACAATATAACAAAAACATTCATAGATAATCATAAACATTTAAGGAAATTTATAAGACTAAAACAAAAGCCTTTTAAACTTAAACATCATCATAATATAGAAAAGATAAAATCAAATAATTCCATTTACTTATTACCATGGATATTATAATAGTCGAATAATCTCATGCAATATCAATAACCACTTTCATAATGATGGACTACATAAACACAGACTTCATAACCACATAGTCAAGGCCTTGTGCCAAGACTATAAATAAGATTTTTTCAAGGCATTGTTCCAAGATAGTAGTTTGTCTCATGAGACCTACCGATGCATCGGGGAGCTATAGCGGGATCCACCCATCACATACTAAGTCCAATGCATTCCTCATATGAAAAGGATTAAACATAACATAAACATTCATATAAAAACTAAAATATGAAATTTCAGTACTGTATCCATAAATCATGAATGGTGTAAAAATAACACATCCACAGTCAAACATATCAAAAAACCTTCAATACAATATGAAAGTTTTTTATCATAATAAATCAACTTCAAATAATCTTAAAATCCATAAAAGTATGTTGACATAGATGAAATTAGAAAAACTTATTGGGATATCTCTTTCTATTTTGAAATTATATAAAAGTAATATAATTATAAAAGAAAGAATTTATTTTGAAAATATTCTTAAAAGATTGTATGGGAAGCTTTGACGATGTTATAACGGCGGAAAATAGCTGCAGCTTCCGTATAAGTTAAAAAACTTTATTACCTTAATTTTGTCGAAAAGGTCACAAAGTACCATGTTTGGAGAATGACGGAAAGATTACATTAAAAACATATATGGTAAAATAAGGATATAATTGACTTTAGCCCATTGTCTAGTAAATAGTAAATTTTTTTTGAAGTATATTTCTAAGAAAACAAGGATGTGGATGATAAAGAGGTCCCAGTAGATACTTGCATAAAAACAACCTCGGATAATAAAGAGAGTGTGAAATTAACCCTTACCTTGTAATTATCCTTGTTCGAGGGTAATTTAACCTCCTGTAGTTTTTTGAAATAATTTTTATTAAATTATATAAGAACTATATACATTAATATGATATCATATATAATCTTGTAATATTGCTTTGTTAATGATATTTTAGTAGTATCATCGTTTCGGGTGTTAACTGATTCGTTTTCCATTATATGATTGGTTAATTAATCCATGTTTTTTATGGATATGATTTATTTTTTTTCATATAAATAATGATATTATGTTGATAAAAATTATTTTTAGTCATAAAATGAAAATGTTTTTGAATTATTACGATGGGGAATGAATCTCATCGCGTCCGTAGAGACGGTAATCCGTACGTACGCATGAGAAACAATATCATTCTTTTGATATTAAAATCATATATAATTGGATTTTATATCATATATAAATAATAATTATCATGTTATATTTATTATTTACATCATTTATACTCATTATTATACCCATCCAAATGATGATGTTCTTGAATAACAAACTACACCACGACGTGGAGACAGTAATCCGTACGTATGTACGTATGGTGACTTTGTCATTTATAGGATGGGTAGAATAATGAATATGGTTGTACCATTTTTATAATAACATCACTGTATATAGAATATAATGGATTTTTTTTTATAATGGAAACAAAAAATAAAGAGTAAGTGGAAGAAGAAAAGAACTTGATACATGTGAGGAAATATTCACCTCTTCTTCGGGTTCTTCCTTTTGATTTGATCAAAAGAGATCCTTAGGTTGGACTTATGACTAAAGTAAGGCCCCTAGGATGAATGCAAGACATTTGAGAGGGTATTTTGGTAGGGTTTGGTAGAACCAAATTGCTTTTAAGCTGTTAATCTTAGAGACTGGGAAGTGCCCTTTTATAAGAGGGGTGAGGGTCACAATAGGAAAAAGTAGAAGTATTATTTTATAATAAAACAATTTTTGGTTTATTATTGCTCAAAAATGAATTATTTAAATTTTAAGGTGGTTATGGGTCTAAAACCATTCAACCAATAGGTTTGAGACAGGTTTACGTCAACATATTAACCTTATCTTTTAGATTTAACTCTTAATTAAATAGTTTGACATTTACCATGTCTCTTTGTATTTTTATATTATATGGTTAATAAACTAATGATAAACTTCTAAATGAACCTAAATTGGTTCATTAATCACTTATATAATATTATTTAATCCCTTTGGACATACCTTATATATTTAGGAAAAGAATATCAATTAATAATATGATATTGGTTTTAAAAACTCTTTTATGTCAATTTTGACACTATTTGGTATTTTGTTTTTGTTAAATTCATAACAAAATTATTAATTAAAAAAATTCATTTAGTCAACCCTAACATGTCATATTAACCTATAAAATTATATTAATTCATTGAATGTCTTAAATTATATTTATTTGGATATTTATAATATTAATTATTTTATTATTTCATTAATAAGGTAATTACTGCATCATCATTGTGTCATAAATAAATTTAATTATTTAATGTATATTGATTATAAATAAAATAACATTATGTATTAAATCCATTAATCTTTATAATGAATATTTATAGTCGAATTTATCTTATGTATAACCCTATATTAAAAAACATTTATTTATTAAAATTTGATTTTTTTCTCTTTCAACTATTCTTTAAATAAAATAATAATAAAGGTCATAATCTAATCCAAGTGGAACTTAAGAATCATATTTTATTCCTAAGGTTGTTTAGTGTTGAATTAAACTTATCCAACAGAATTTGGACATGTGTTAGGGTAATTATGATATCATTTTTACCCTTAATTTCCCTATTTACTTTTAACTATGGTAAATAAAAGTAAAAAAGTTACTTTTCACCAAATATTATATTCATCATATTGATTCACTTTATATGTATGGATATTAACTGTGTCTCTCGGATTTTTGATTTTCAACTCACAGAAGTGGTAAAATTATGTTTTATGCAAATTTTCAAATGCTCTTAGGAGGTGGGTAAAAGATGGTAAAACGTTCGATAAAATTTTATATATCGAAACTTATTATAAAATGACTCCAATGAATTACATAGAACATATATAGGTATTAGGTTTCTCTTTTTACCTAAAATAAATTTAAATAAAATAATTTATTATTTAAATAAAAATTCTGTTTTAAACAATAACTCGTTGTTATCACTATTCATCTAAAATTGAATGTTTTCATAAAAATACCAAAAATTTGCCCTAAGATAATTTCGATATTCCGAATCAAAAAATTATGTCCATTTTGAAAGATAAAATTTATAAGATTTCAAAAAGTGGGTATCACTATTCATAATGGCTAGTTTCATTGGTTGTGGTCTGTTGGAATCTCAAAGTTGTGTACAATGCAAGCTACTGCATTATTCAATGGGAAACGTACCGTGGAAGCATGGAGGTTACATTCTTCCCTCCTTCAAATAATTTCGTGCTCAAAATTTCTACAATACTACTGCACATAAAGATTCGGGTGGTTCTTCGTCATAAGTTCCTCTGGATCCCACGTTGTCGCTTTCATCTTTTGGTTTCTCCATAGAACTTTTACCAAACGAGACATCCAGTTTCTCAAGACTTCTTCTCTTATATCAAGAATTTTGATAGGCTCTTTGCAATAAGGCAAATCGGGTTTTAGTTAAATTTCCTCATAGGTGATTACATGTGTTGTGTCAGGCATTTGTTTTCTCAACAGTGATACGTGGAACACATCATGAACTTCAGAGAGACTTGGAGGAATTTCCAAACGATATGCTACAAATCCAATTCGTTATTTAATTTCGAAAGGTCCGATGTACCTGGGACTCAATTTAACCTTCATACCGAAATGTATAACACCCTTCCATGGAGATACCTTCAAGAAAACATGGTCTCCTACTTGAAATTCCAAATCCTTCCTTCAGTTATAGGCCTAGCTCTTTTGCCTCATTTGGGCTACTTTGATGTGGGTTTGGATAACCTTCACCTTTTTAATTGTTTCCTCAACAAGTTCTGGGCCTACGAGTTTCCTTTCACCAATATCATCCCAATCATTTGGTGTGAAAAAACTCTTTCCATATAACTCTTCATATGGTGTCCTCTGAATACTTAAACAGAAGATATTTTTATAGGAATATTCTACCAAAGGTAAATTGATACCACATACCTTGAAAGACAAGTTGGAACGATCTCAACATGCCTTCTACGGTTTGGATAGTCTGTTCGAATCTTACATCAGTTTGAGGGTGGTAGGCAGTGCTCAAATGAAGTTTAGTATCCATAACTTTCTGAGGAATTTTCCAGAATCTTGATGTAAAATGGGGATCACGATCAAAAACAATCGATAAGGGTACTCCATGAAGTCTTAAAACTTAATTAATATATATTCTTACTAGATGTTCAAGTGGTAAATCTTCTCTTATAGAAAGAAAATTTTCTGACATGGTAAGACGATCAATAATGACCCATATTGCATCATTCCTTCTAGGAGTCTTTGGTAGCCCCATGAAAAATTCCATCGTAATATTATCCCATTTCCACTCAAGTATGGGAAGAGGTTTCCTGACTCTTCAAGGATGTTACCTTCTAGCTTTCACTTTTTGATAAACCAAACATCTTGACACAAAATCACCAATCTTCCTCATCATTTTGTCCTTCCAAAAATGTTCCTTCAAATATATATACATCTTGGTGCTACTGGGGTGTATAGAGAAATTGGGGCTATGAGCATCATCTAACAATTCCCTTTTTAGATCTGATATATTAGGAACACAAAGTCTCTTCCCAAATTTTGAAATTCCATCTTCATATATGAAGTCACTCAATCTCACATCATTCATAGCTTTAGTCTTCTTTTGAAACTACTCATCATCTGCCTGAGAACTTTTTATCATTTGTAGTAAAGCTGTTTTGGAAACCATTTGAAAAAGTATTGATGTTTCACCTTCCATGATTATTCCAATATCCATTTTCACTAGATCCATGAAAATAGGTTCTCATTCAATTCTCATATTGTTCAAAACTCCATTATCATTTCTACTCAATGCATCTGCCACCATATTTTCCTTCCTCAGGTTGTAGTGAATTGTGAAATCATAATCCTTGAGTAGTTCAAGCCATCTCCTTTGCCTCTTGTTGAGTTCTTTTTGTGAAAAAATATACTTCAAACTCTTGTGATCAACATAAATCTCACATTTTTCACCACAGAGATAATGTCTCCATATCTTTATAGAAAATATTATAGCTAATAACTCACGATCATGAGTGGGATAGTTTGTCTCATGAATGTTTAGCTGTTGTGATTCATATGCAATAACTCTATCATTCTGCATAAGGAAAAAACAAGTCCTTTCTTTGAAACATCACTATAAATAACAAACCCATCATTCCCTGATGGTAGAGTCAATATAGGATCATTGACTAATTTTTTCTTCAGTTCTTCAAAACATTCTTCACACTCTTGTGTCCAAACAAATTTAACCCCTTTGCGTGTGAGCATGGTTAATGGGTTAGCCAATCAGGGAAAATTCTGGATAAAATGCTAATAATAACCTGCTAAACCAATAAAATTGTGTACCTCAGTTATACTCGTCGGTGCTGGCCATTCATGGATTGCCTCTGTATTTGAAGGATCATTATATACTCCATCCATAGAGACAATATGGCCTAGAAAAGAAATCTATTGAATCCAGAATTCCCACTTTCTAAACTTCCCATATAATTCATTTCTTCTGTGGGTTTTTAGAATGGTGTGCAAGTGATTTTCCGGATCTTTATAGCTTTTGGAGTATACCAAGATGTCATCAATAAATACCACTAAAAATTCATCAAGATATTCCTTGAAAACTATGTTCATTAGATTCATGAAAACAGAGCGTGAATTAGTCAACCCAAAAGGAAATACTGTATACTCATAATGCGCATACCTGGTTTGAAATTCTATTTTCAAATGTCTTACTTCTTCACACACAACTGATGATATCAATATCGAAGGTCAATATTTTAAAAATATTTATCTCCATGACGTTGGTCAAATAAATAATCAATGTGAGGTAGGGGATACTTTTTATTTATTGTTATAACATTTATATCCCTATAATCAATGCACAACCTCATAGATCTGTCTTTCTTCTTAACAAAAAGGACAGGGGCTCCCCATGGAGAAACACTATGGAAAATAAATCCCTTATTACTCAATTATTCTTGTTGTTTCTTTATTTACACTAATCCCACAGTGACCATTCTATAAGGGGTCTTTGATATGGGCCTTGAACCAAGAATTAGACCAATGGAAAACTCAATTTCTCATTCTGGAGGACATCTAGGTGAGTCCTCTGGAATGACATAAACATATTCATGCACAATAGGTACATCCTCTATTCAAACATTATTTTCCTCTCCCATAATTATTTCATTCTCATCCTCTACAATAATTGAATTTAGTAGAGCTACTCGGGGTGGATATATATAAGAATTAGGTGGTGAAGTTTATTCACTAAAGATAAGGTACACCTTATCATCATCGAAAATTGTAACCTCCTTCTTCTTACAATAAATTTTCGAATCATGGTTCAAAAGCTAATCCATTAAAAGGATTACATCAAATTCAATCATGGGTATGATGATGGGATCAGCAGATAAAGAACATTTATATGTTCTAATGGGAACCGATTCACAAAACATTGTTGCAATGATTCTTCCCATAGGATTTTGGACTGACAACTCCCTTTTTCAGTCTAATTGAAAATATCTAATTTTCTTAAAAAACTGAGAAGATATGAAACAATGCGATGATACGGAATCAAATAAATCATTGGCTAAACTTGAGGAAACCATTAAATTACCTTCCACCATGTCTTTCAGATATTCAACCTTAACAGTAGTGATCGTATAATCTTGGCCTTTCTCCCTTTTCCATAACTGAGGTAAGTTACCTTGTCTCTTAGGACATTCATTTTCATAATGCCCTTTTTATCTAAAATTTTATCATTCAACATTAACAGTCTCTTTATTCCCCTTGCAATTACGAGCTTGGTGTCCTTTTCACCACACTTGTAACAGACTCCAATTCCCTTCAGGCAAGTATCGGGGTGTTTCTTCCAACATTTACCATAGGATGGATATTCAAATTTTCCCTTCTTCCCCTTCTTTTAATTTCCATAGTGTTAAATAGATCTCTTCTTCTCTGGCTTTTCTTAAAATTCGTAAGACATAGAGAATTTGTTTCTGTTTTGATAGCACATGAGACAATATCTTCGTATGATGAGAAGGATTGTGTGACTAATACTTGATGAATAAATAGATTTAACCCATAAAATAATCGATCAATGTTACTCCATGGGTTACATATATAATTTGTTGCATGCCTTGCTAACCTTTTAAAGTTAGCCTCATATTTTGCAACATTCGCGTCCTGTTTTTGCCTCAGACTCAGAAATTGTCTTTCAATATATGCTCGATGGTCACAAGGAAAGTATTTTTCATAGAAAATATCATTAAAATACCTCCATTACATATTTGATACTTCATCATCTTCCTTTTTGTTTTGAATCAATGAGCACCATTGATCTGCATCTCCCATGAGGCGATAAACCGCCCTGCAAACTTTTTCCCTTTTGCTACTCCCCAAAGCATGAAATATTTTCTCCAAGGAATTTATCCATTTCTTATCTAATAATGGATTTTTACTCCAATTGAATGTTGGTGGTGGTTGGCTCATAAAGTGCTCTAACCTTGATCTTATGTGTTGTGGATCAAGGTGCTCTATACGGGTAAGGTTATTATTCATAACCTAAGTGAGTTGTCCCAGTATGGTGATAAGCTGGTCAGCCCCAGTTGCTTCACCGGCTCCACTTTAATTATCTTGAGTAGGTGGGAAATCCCTACATGGATTTTCTAAATTGATACGGTTTCCATTACTTCCACAAGGAGCCATTTCTAAACAAAGGCATACACAAGATTAGTTTATGAATCGCAATACAAAATTCCAAACTTGTAAAATAGTTAACATAAATTGAACAGTTTGTAGATATAATCTATAATCATAAAAATGTTTTTTTAAGGAAGAATATACTCATAAACCCTTCATAATTTTTTTTAAAGAAAATGAGAATTATCCAAAGCATATCCCCCAGTAGTTTCATAACCAAGAGTGCACCAAGGCCCATTGTCATGCACCAGTTCTCATTCGAGTCTAGCTCAAAGCGGTGTTTTGGGTTTTACCCCTAGTTACATCTATGTTATAGTTGCTTCTACCTGATCATATCCAAACATGGATTTATTCCTTGGAAACCTCACAAAATATCTACAATACCAACATTCTATGAAGTTCTTCTATACTAATCCTCAAATTATATCGTAGGGTAATGTACTCAAATCAATGTTTTTCTAAATCTAGCTTCCAAGGTTTTTACTAAACTTAATCTAATACCAAATAAAATTCCCCGACCCCAGTTACCTAGAGTTGTTTAATTATTACATAACATGGTCATGATCCCAAAGGATCAAATCCCGAAACACCGATCAGTTTAGTATCCTTGGAAGTACTAGATACATTCATAAGTTTTACATTACATCATGAAATAAAAACATCAACAACATTTTGTCCCCTTTTGAACACACTTATATCCTAAGCCTATCACTGCGGGTCAACCATCAAATACATCTTCACATCCTGAGAAAATTAAAACATAGAAAGGGGTGATCTCAGATTCTCAATAAGGATAGCAATATAGAAAAAAGTTTTATAAATAAGAATAACCATTTAAGGAAAATTATAAGACTAAAAAAAGCCTTTTAAAATTAAACTTCAGCATAATATGATAAAGATAAAATCAAATAATTCCATTTACTTATTCCAATGGATATTCTACTAGTTGAATAATCACATGAAATATCAATAGCAACTTTTATAATGATTGAATGCATAATGCCGGACTTCATAACCACATAGTAAAGGCCTTATGCCAAGACTACAAATAATATTTTGTCATGTCCTTATTCCAAGACACTAGATTTTCTCATGAGGCCTACTGATGCATTGAGGAGCTATAAAGGTATCCACCTATCACTTACTAAGTCCAATGCATTCCTCATATGAAAAGGATTAAACATAACATAAGCATTCGTATTAAAACTACCATACGAAATGTCTATAAATTGTCCAAAACCATAAATGGTGTAGAAATAACAAATCCACAGTCAAACATATTACAAAACCATCAATACAATATGGAAGTTTTGTTTCATAATAAATAAACATCAATCAAGCTTAAAATCCACCAAAGGATGTTGACATAGATGAAATCAAAACTTTTTTTAGAGGAATATCTCTTTCTATTTTGAAATTATTTAAAAGTCATATAATTATAAAAGAAATAATTTATTTTGAAAATATTCTTATAAGATTTTATGGGAATCTTTGACTATGTTTTAATGGGTTAAAATATCAACACCCGCCATATAAGTTAAAAAAACATTCTTACCTTAATTTTGTCAAAAATGTCACAAAGTACCTTTTTTGGAAAACGATAGAAAGATTCCATTAAAAAGATATAAGGTCAAATAAGGGTATAAATAAAATTAACCCATTTTTTAGTAAATAGTAAAAATGTTTTAAAATACTGTTTTAAGAAAACACAGATATGGATTATAAAGGCGCCCTCTTAGATACATACGTAAAAACAACCTCGTATAATAAAGAGATTCTGAAATTAACCCTTACCTTGTAATTCTACTTGGTCGAGGGTAGTTTAATATCCTGTAAAATGGTGAAATAATTGTTATTAAATAATACAAGAACTGTATACATTAATATTATATCATATATGATCTTCTAATATTTCTTTGTTATTGATATTTTAGTAGTATCATCGTTTCAGGTGTTAACTGATTCGTTTTCCTTTATATGCTTGGTTACATAAGCCATGTTTTTTATTGATAGGATGTATTTAAATAATATAAAGAATTATATTATGTTGATATACATTATTTTTAATCATAAAATGAAAGTTATTCTTGAATGATTGTGATGGGGAATGAATCACATCGCGTTCGTGTAGACGGTAATCCGTACGTACGCATGAGTGGAAATATTATTATTTTGATATTAGAATCATATATAATTGGTTGATATATCATATATACATAATAATTATAATTTTATATTTATTATTTACATCATTTATACTCATTTTTATACCCATCCAAATGATGAAGTGTTTGAATAACAAACTACACCACGACGTGGAGACGGTAATCCGTACATACGCACGTATGGTGAATTTTCCATTTATAGGATGGATAAAATAATGAATATGGTTGTACCATTTTTATAATAACATCATAGTATATAGATGATACTGGAGTTATTATTTGAGAATGGAAACAATAATGAAAGTGGAAGTGGAAGAAAAAATAACTTGAAAGAGCTAATGAAATATTTACCTCTTCTTTGGGTTGTTCATTTTGATTTGATCAAAAGGGATCCTTAGGATGGATTTCTGACTAAATAAAGGCCTCTATGATGAATATATGATAGTGGAGAGGATATTTGGGTAGTGTTTGGACGAGCCAAATGGATTTGAAGGTGTGAATTTGAGAGAATGTGAAGTGCCCTTTTATAAGAGGGGTGAGGGTCACTTAAGAAAAAGCTTGAAATAATATTTTATAATAAATTCATTTTGATTTTATAATTGTTACAAAATGAATTATTTACATGATAATTTTAGTATGGGTATAACACCACTCAAAAAATAGGTTTTAGATAGATTTAGTTCCACATATTAACCTTATCTTTTAGATTTATCTCTTAGTTAAACAGTTTGACATTTACCATGTCTCTTTGTATTTTTATATTATATGGTTAATAAACATACAATAAACTTCCAAGTGAACCACAAGTGGTTCATTAATGAAATATGTAATATTATTTAATCTCTTTGTCCTAACCATATATTTTTAGGAATAGAATATCAATTAATAATATAATATTTGTTTTAAACCCTTTTTTATCAATTTTGACACTATTTGGTATTTTGTTTTTTTAGTTCATAATAGCATTATAACTTCGAAAACAATTCATTTAATCAACCCTAACATTTCATATTAACCCATAAAATTATTGGAATCCAATAAAAGTATCAAATTATACTTATTTGGATATTTATAATATCAATTATTTTAATCTTTCATTAATAAATTAATTACTGCGTCATCACTGTGTCGTAAATAAATTTCATTGATTAATGTGTAATAATTGTAAATAAAATAAAATTGTGTAAGAAATCTTTTTATCTTTCAAATGAATATTTATAGTCGAATTTACCTTATGTATAACCCTATATTAAAAATGGCTTAGTTATTAAACATTGATTTTAACTCTTTTAACTCTTCTTTAAATAAAATAATAATAAAGGTCCTAATCTAATCTAATTGGTCCTAAAGGATTGTATTCTATTTCTCATGATGTTTTTGGTCGAATGACACTTATCCAATAGAATTTGGACATGTTTTTGGATAATTATGATATCATTTTTAAACTTAATTTCCCTATTTTCTTTTAACTGTGGTAAACAAAAGTAAAACATTAATATTCACAATAAATTATTTTCATCTTATTGAATAATATTTTATTTACTGATATAAACTGTGTCTCTAGAATTATTGAAATTCATCTCACAGAAGTGGTAAAATTATGTTTTATGCAAATTTTCAAATTCTCCTAGGAGATGGGTAAAAGACGGTAAAAAGCTCGATAAAATTTCATATATCAAAAATTATTATAAAATAACTCCAATGAATTATGTTGAACATATATAGGTATAAGGTATCTATTTTGACCTGAAATAAATTTAAATAAAATAATTAATTTTTTAAATAAAAAGTCTATTTTAAACAATAACGCAGTGTTTTTCACTATTCATAAAAATTGATTGTTTTCAAAAAAATACCAAAAATTCACCCTAAGCTAATTTCAATATTCCGAATCAAAAAATGAATTCCATTTTGAAAGATAAAATTTATAAAATTCCAAAAAGTGGGTATTACTATTCATAACGGCTAGTTTGATTGGTTGTGGTGTGTTAGAATCTCAAAATTACATATAATGCAAGATATTACATTATTCAAAGGGAAATGTACTATGGAAGAATGGGGTCTTACATCTTCCAATTTATTTTTCTATTGTTGAAAAAAAGAATTTTGAATGTTGGATCTGGTTTTTGGCTTGTGTACGTGTTCATGTCACACAAAACCATCGCGTGTGTCTGATATCTGATCTCCGTCGAGAGGTTATAGAGGTCTTTGTCAGTGATAGGATTTTTTGGACTGAGCCAAATAATTATCATTATTATTTCATTAGACATATTGCAAGTACTGTGTAAAAGAATTTTAGATATAATTCCATAAAGAAGGAAATCCTTAAGTTGGGTATTTTTTCTAAACATACTTTTTTAAAACAAAATTTATTCTACATTTTAATACATTATTTTCTTATGGGTTCAGTATATGAGGCCCAACAAGAAACTTTTGATCGACGCCTTGAAGAGATCATGACTGCTAATGAAGATGTGTATAGATGTATGATGCAGATTTCGAAGGAAAATGGTCATTAGCATAAGACGGTGGCAGAAGATATGGCCATATGACCACTAATATAGTGTAGTGCATAAATTGGGTTCTTGAGGGTGTTTGTGAACTCCTAATAACATATTTAGTGAAAGAGACTTTTTATATATGTGTTCACTACATTGTTGACCGGTCCCAAAAGGCCTATCAGAGGATGGAAAATGGAATGCATTTTATGCAGCATTTCCAATGTGATATTGATCAGATACTAAATGAGGCTTTAATATGTAATATTCTAGCCTTTTATAGGGAAAAGACGAGCATTCTAGTAAGACTATGCTACGGCCGGGATACATGCACTAGTGGTCGAGTGTTTGTAGTGATGTTAGATAATAGACACTATGATTGTGGAAACATTCAGGAATTTTGATATCCATGTGCCCATGTGATCCTAGCTTGTTCTTTAGTAAATATATCATTGGAGCCATATGTTGACCTGGTGTATCGCATGAGCACTTTGGTTAACTATTATAGTGCAGCTTGGATGCTAGTTGGTGACTTTTATTCGATGTTATTTCCTACTGATCATCCGACCATCATCCCTGATATTTCCATGTTTCATAATTTGGTTTTGTTTTCATTTATGATTTTTTCAATGTCTGTCATTTATTAAATTATTGGCTTTATACTACTAGTTTATGTCCCCAAGGAAGACCGAAATAATGTCGATTCAGAATTGAAATGGATTGTCCTTGGTAATGAGGAGGGAGAATAAGATGCAGTATTTGTCACGCTTAAGGACATGCTCCTAAGAGATGTTCCCATGTGGCAGAACAGAGCTCCACATCTCGTCATCCCTGATAGAGTTTTTGTATTATATCACGAATATTTATATTTTTTTCTATATGTGGAAGTTTCAGTATTGAATCATTTTATTTCTGACTTGCTCCATTATTAACATGTTTCAATTTTGGTTTGCCTCATTTTTTGATTCTCTAATAAAAACTTTTGTGATACTGAAACTATTCAAAAAACAACATAGAATGAAAATGAATATTTCATGCTTCCACGTGTGACAAAGTCACCAATCCACACACAAGAAATCAAGTATAAATCAAAAATATTAACACAATCGTTTTTCATTTGATTGTTCTAGTTTTTTTAAATAATAGTTGAAAAATTTTATTGAATTTAATATAATAAAGTAACAATGACATCATTTGTGATGATGCCAAATTTTCCTTTACTCACATCTCATGCTACTCATGTATCACGGATAATTTTAGAGGGATGTCAAGTGCCTCTGTTGAGTGTACACAGATCTCACCATTTCCATCATACCACACCACCTCTCGCTATCATCCCTCATCTTCATTGCACTAGATCCTATGGCATAGTGATGTGAGACTTAACTGTTCTCGATAATCATCTCATTGTTGCCCTTGTAGAGAGATGGAGGCTAGAGCCCCATACATTCAATTTTACAGAGGGAAAGATGACTATTACCCTGCAGGATGTGGCCATTATGTCAAGCCTCCCCATCGATGGTGCAGCTCTGAAAGGCCGAGTTAGAGCAGATTTGTTGGAGCTTGTTCATAGAATACTGGGCAAAGAGTTCCCAGATGATGGCAGTGCCATCGTTGTTTATAGATCATGCATGACTTGTTTAGGATATCACTTCACACAGTTATTTGAGGATGCTGATGAGATCACTGTGTTGTTCTTTTCATGTGCATATATTTTGAGGTTGATCGGTGGAATACTTTTTGTTGATCACTCCACACTTTTGTACATTTGATGTATTTATCTTTTTTGGAGGATTTGGATGAGGCAGGCTAGTATTGCTTGGGTTCTTCCTGTATAGCATATACATAGAGGGCGCTATGTAGTGCATGTCGCATTGATAAGATGAAAATAACGGGATGCATGTTTCTTCTATAGGTGTGGGTGTGGGAGCACGTCCCTCATTTAGCTCCACATGCCTATGTTCCATTTCCTACAGATATTGTAGTAGAGTCTCCATGTGGATGTTTATGTGTTATTCCTTCTTTATACTGTTTAACTTAATTGTATAACTTTCTAATTATAAATAAAAATATAAAAATATTATCTACAGGTAGAGTCAGGAACATCGACATTCAGATTCCCCCAGACACGACGTCCATACATACAGACTTAGGCTTGATAGCATTCAACTACACGACGTAAGTGATTATTATTTATATTGTTAAATATTTAGTCTTTATTGTACATGTATTCATTTATTAATTGATTATTTATTTTTTCTTTCAGATTTTATGGATGCCATATATAGATGCTATTATCCAGATTATTCCACCACACTATATGGCAATGCTTGCTATCAGCTCCCACAGGGTTACATTGATTCATTTTCATATAGTTGAGTGGAATCAAACTGACAGAGTTGTGAGGTAGTTCGGATTCTTTCCACATGTTCATGACCTACCCAGTCAGTTTGATTCAGTACATTCCTTGATGATTTCAGGGAAGAGTGATTTTGATTGCAGGACATACCATTCCATATATATTGATTTATGGGATAGATGATAGGACTTCCGGTTACGAGGGGAAAGGAATGTGCATTTTCATTTGGTGGATCAGATGGATTACGCATCTTGGTACTACAGGTCCCTAGTCATATTTTTGACACGAGACAGAGGAAACCTTATGGAGCTGGTATACATAGTTCCTTCCACAGTTCAGTATAATTTTTATTCATATTACTTAAGAATTGATTTTTTTCATAAGATGCTTGTATCTGTCGTATACTTTACATATCTGATCAAGTAGAGAACACCGTATTTGACCCCACATATTTTCACAACCTTGTATAACAGTTTATTCCTTCGATAGATGAGATTTATCATGTAATTTTCATTGATCCACCACATTATGAGGAGGATACAGATCCTACTGAACCTGTTGAGGCTCATATAGATGTACTAGGGTGTGATGACCCTATTATGGATCATGTTGTTCCAAATGAAGAGGATTTTAAGCTTTATTAGTCAGATGTTGGTCTTCCACAAGAGGAGGGTGTTCATCATGATTAGTCATATGTTCCTATAGCTTCTCAGGCTCATCCACAGGTAGATACAGACGTTGACTGGGTTGGGTTGGATTCTTTATTACAGACATCCATAACACATTAGCCATCTTTTTTCCATGTTGGGGAGAGTTCCAGATAGCCTCCACTATCATTAGATGTAGGTCATGGTACAGATGGTGAGACTGTACATCCACCACCTATCACAGAAGAGGATGTGGAGGTGGCTGCTAAGGATGATGTGCAGTGTATGCTAGAGTGCAGACAAAGACAGACGCGACATGGACGCATCCAGTATATACCTGGTTGTGGGACATAGGAGCATCCATGCCAGAGGCGTAGATTAGGTTGATTTTTTATTCATGATACATTATGTTTGTGCATTACTATTATCATTTATAAATTTCTGATTTTTTTAATAAGTGTCTTGCAGTCATTAAATTATCTTCCAAAATTAATAATTTATATTTTTTATTCATTAATAAATATTAATACTCTGGATGAAAATATATATGAACATCAATAAATCATGAGAAATATTATTTATCTCAATTATTTGAATCCAAAAATAATGGAACGTGATTCTTTGTTTGAAAAAATTAAATTACATGAAGAAGAATTTCAATGAATAATGAATAATTGTGAAGAGTAGATGATTATGAATGAAGATCAAAAAAACTACAATATGAGATGTATGGAATTTGAAGTTCACTTGGCCAATTTTGAGAAAATACATATTCAAACATTATAAAAGGACACATGTTCTACAGGTACAAAATCTTCACTAGAGGATTTTATTATTAAAATACCTCCATCATATGAAAAAATAAGGGAAATTATGAAAAATATTGACTTCAAATTCTTATTAAATAAGAAAAAATAATTAAGAGGGTTAACAATGTGTTAGAATATCTAAGAATAAGTATTGAAGAAGAACATCCTTGGTGAAGTTATATAAGCTTTCAAAACTGATGTTTATGAGAGTTTCTCTTTAAGGGGTGGTGAATGAAGAAATACTAAATTACATCCAGAATTAGTATATCAATTACAATCAAATATAATTACTGTATAACATTCATAAAGATCATGTTATTGAATGTTAAATGTTTTTCTAAATCTCACTTCCTTTGTTAACACATAATACTGAATAGAAAGTGTTTGTAATTGAATTAATCAAATACATAAGAAATTTTTTCCTCTAAAAAAATGATAATTTTTTTTAACCATTATGTAGGATGTGTGAAAGGGGTTCACGCATCCTTTAGAATCTTCATAAAGGATGCATGAATCATGTTTACACATCCTAGCGATAGAAGATGCATGGAAAGTGTTCACACATCCTCTATCGAATTTGCGTAGGATGCATGAACCCCATGTAGGCATTTCTCCATGCCAAATATGCGTGAAAGGTGTTCATGCATCTAGACACCCAGTTTTTAAAAAAATTATAACCGTATACCTTTTCTATAAAAAATTTTAAAACCCATAAATAAATAAAACTCATTAATATTCAAAGTGACATTTATAAGTGGTTAAATTGTGTGCTTAAATTTAATGGTATCAAGTATGATAACCCTTGGTGAATAAAAATTGTAGAAAATGACTAACTTTATTTTATAGTTCATTAAATGGTCAAGTATATTAAACCCTAGGAAGTGGTACATTATGGAATGGTTTAGAAATAGTGGACATGACATGCCACATCCATGAGATATAAATGTTGTACAAGAAACTCTTTGTCTATGGGATGGAAGTGGTGGACACGACACATGACATATATGATATGAAAATGGTAGACATGAGGATCCAAATATATGAAATGGAAATTGTGTATTTGACACCCAACATCTATGAGATGGAAATAATAGACATAACACTCTCAAGTAACAAGAATTTAGTTTGACGAAAATCCAATTTATTTTACTTGATACATGTATTACCTTATGATGTATGTATTAGATCACCTGCATTGGCAGAACTAGGTTTTGTTAGCATAGGTGTTACATTAGAACCCATGTCCAAGAGGTTAATCAATAACTATTTATTTTTTTTTAAAAATTCATGTTTTTTTGTTTTCCTTGTATATTATTTCATTATACTTCTACATGAACTGCGAATTAGAATAGTTATTTCTTAAGACACCATTTGTGGTGGCTTACTGTGTTTTACTCACACACTGTTTGAGCCAACATTGGTGCCTAAAAAGACTTCATGATTGTGGGTCTGGATAAGGGAAAAGACCAGATGTCATATAACCAATTTTTTATTTATGGGATTCATATTAGATGTTGGGATGGAGCTAGGTTTTGGGAACTTTTTTAGGAATTTCAACAAGCATTTTTTTTTTGGGTTTCTTTTGGAAGATAAAAATATCTTGACATGACAAGTTTATTTTTTAGCTTGTTGTCAGATAACAATTTTTGGGGAATTTGAATGTAATTTTCACTTAACTAATTTTTATTATTTCTAATTATTTTTATTTTTTTCTTCAATGATAAAGAGGTTATAGACTGCCCTTGTTTCTCTATAGGATCTCACTAATATTTGGAAACCCTTATTTGATGTGGATGTGAACAGGTTCACCAACTATTTGGAGTGAGTCAGTTTAGGATGTCACATAGTGGTATCAGAACCAGGGACTTTTCTATTTATTTATTTATTTTGGGGAATTATGTAAGAGACTATGATGTGTTGGGGCATGGTATTGAACTTCTAAATGGGAGTTTCTTACCCATGTGGGGGGGACCAGCATTCTTTATATTATTTCACCTTGGGTGATGCACTTATAATGTGATGGTACTATTTTAGGATATTTCACTCATACTCTAGTACCATACAAGACTTTTTGTCCATGCATCATTTTAGGAACTCAGGGTTTTGTGTGATATGCATCATATTAAGCACCCACAAGAAATCATGTTATGATATGTTTGTTTGAAATATAAAATTTTGGTTTTGGGAAATAAAATGATTTTCTATTTCTTTTTCTGGTTGTAGAAGAATAATTCATAATAAAATGGTTTGAATGGTTTTAAAAATATTATGTAAATTTTAATTATTAAAATGGTATTAAAGACAAAGATAGTAACTTTGATGATTATATTTACCTTGACTATGTCAGTGGTACTGGATGGGGATAGTCGGGTGTAGTGACAGTGTTGGGATTATCTCCATTATGATAGTGTATATAGGAAAGCTTATTTGGGGCAGTTGTTACCCCTATTTTCTATAATCATATAAATTGTATGTCATGTTCCCTGAAACTTGTTTTTAGAATTATAGAGGTATGACTCCATGATTACATTTTACAATTGGGTGATATAAGGAAATTATTTTGAATTAACATATAGTAGAAAGGCAAGACACTCTATTAGGTCTAGGTGATAGGGAGGAAAAGAAGAACTATAATAATTTCACTAGATTTAGGTCATGTATGGAGAGGAAACCATTTCAATCTAAAATTACTATGTTTGATCTGACTTGGGAGTTTTAGCTACAGTATCCCCTAGTGTTCACTAGAGAGGGTGGTCCAGAGGTAGCCATGTTTTGGATTGAGTATATACAAATATTCCTTTACCACTTACATAATCCTTTGGAGAGAAGGTTTTTGTAGGATTATTATATATTTTGGGGTCTATAAAAGTGCTAGGGGGATATTAAGGTCCATAATGAGTAGAAGAGGGGTTGTCTTGTAAGGACTTCTAGGATAATTGTTTAGTGAATTTTTACCAAGCTACCATGAGATATGATAGAGTTATGGAGTTTATATAATTGATATAGGAGAATATGTTAATGATATATTATATTTTCCTCTTCACTGACCTCTATCATTTTGATATAATTTTGGTAGGAGATGAGATGACTTGGAAGAAATGTTTTCAGGATGGGATCATGTGTGAGATTATGTCCCAAGAAAATATTTTTTAGATGAAAATGTTTACTAAGGTTGTAAATTAGGATCTCTATATTGAGGGTATCCTAAAGAAGGCCTCTAGTGGTGGGTAGAGAGTTTTAGATGGGATCTCTTGCAAGACATCCTAAATTAAAAGGAAGCCTCATTTTGAAACCTCCCTCAAGGCCGTAACTGGCATAGTAGCCTAGGGAGTGGATCAACCTCTCTAGGTAATAGTAAATTGGTGTACTACAAGAGTAAAAATACTAGTAACATGTGAGGTTAGTTTCATCATCCACCAATGGAGTTCTATGTTTATGGTACCATGGGGGACATACAGAAGTTCTACAGAAACTATCAATTAATAGATAGTGAAGGAGGAAATACTGATGGAGAGCTCTGAGAGGTGATATACTACCCCACATCAATATTCTAGTTGGATTTATACCAGACATATAATTTTGGGTGGAGGATTTGGTAATTCAATAAATGAATGGAAGTATAGATGGCATCCATCATGTTTAATATAGAAAACTTTCATTACAAAATACATCATTTAATAATATAGATGATCTTATTAGGTTTAGTTTCGTTAAAATTTGCAACATAATACAAGAAAACATAAACATTCTTCAAATAAACTTGATAGGATTCATCATAGAATCATCTTAGTTTACTTTTATTGAATCTTATATCTTGGGTACATATATTAAAATAATTGGGTGAGCAAAAATTCCAATAATGGAACAACAAAAGAAATATTTATTATTGGATCATGAGGCATAACAATAGGGAATGATCATAAGAACATGAGGTATATCATAACAAAATGACAATGAAGAATAATATAAAAAATGGTTACAAAATAAAAATGTTTCACTCATAATCCTATCATAAAGAGTCATCACCAAGGTGTCATAGAACATAATTACAAACGTTATCCATCATCGTATCATAAAAAATGTCATCTATAGAGATTAATTCTTTACCCAATGCATTAGATTGATGTCATGGTATAGTCTTCAAATGTATAAAATCATGTGGACCACAAAGATAATAGAAAAAAATTAAATTAATAACCCATGGGAAATAATTAACAAGTTTTATGTACAAGTAATTAAATTCATAAATGCATAAATTCACAGAGATTACATCATTTTTAACCCATGAGAAAGTAATGAGGGTTTCATATTTTGAATTCCCCAATCAAAGAATAAATTTTACATATAGTTTAATAAAAATAAATATATAAATAGTTTGACTATCTACAACATAAAAATATTATATGTAAAAAGAGAGAAATTCATGAAATGATTTCTGCAGCATGACAAGTATACAATGTGGATTAAGGAAAGGTCATAATGAGAGAGAACAAAGGTATCCCATTGGTAAAACATTGTTTTGGTAGTAATGGTATAATCAAAATTGAATTAAAAGAATGTAATTCAACATTTTGAAGACAACCCACCAACAGGTACTTGATTGGAAAAGAAAAATAGGAGAGTTCCCTTACCTTGAAGATTCGCTTCCTAGAATTTGAGGATGGAACCTTAAGACTATAAGGACACGTTGTAGGGGCTCTTTAGGTCATAAAATGTAAATAAACTCCTGGATAATGTTTTGTGGTGGATATGAATGGTGGGATTGGTGAGTATTTATAGTAAAATAGGAGTAATTTTTTAATAATTTCTAAATATTGGTATTGGAATTATGGGTTGGGGAGAATGAAAAACCAATGGCTTTCGAGTTTTTTATCATAGTTTTAGACATTTAAATTATGTTTTAAAATAACATAATGAATTAGAACTGAAATAAATTTTTTAATATTACTTTGAAAATGGAATAGTGAATTTTACACCAAATATAGTTTTAGAAATCATAATTTCCATTTTAGACATTGGAAAGTCATTTATTGGTTTGGAAATTGATTTAAACCCATTAAAATACGTAATATTAAAAAAATTAACTAATATTCGAAAATAAATACTTTAAAATAATTATTACATCCCTTGTAAGTATTTATTTTTTCATAGTACTTACTCTATATAATACCATATTTAATATTTTTCCTAAAAATTTGACCATCTAAGAAAATTATGAAAAATTCACCATTGGATTATTTTAACATGATGATTTCAAAAATTTAATCAATATTTTGAGGAAAATTATCTAAACATGAAAAAGATAGTTTTTAAATATAAAATTCTTATTTATGTAAACCCCTAATTTTTATTATATAATTAAATCTGTATCCCTTTGGAAAACTATATATAAATGCATAAAAAATTATAAAAAAAATTATTTTCCACTTTTTTAAACCTTATTATTATACTATAAATTTATTTTAATGAAAATTAAATATATATATTTTCTAGAAAAAATAAAATCATGAACTAATTTTATAAAAATCTATTTTAACATGTTCTATGACAATATAAATCTTATATAAGGTTGTATCAATAAATAATAATGTTGAATAAAAATATTAATTCATTTATAAAATAATTACACTATAATACAATTATGACATAGATACATAACCCATTATTATAATAGCATTGACTCTAAGGGAACGGTGTGTGATGGTGGTAGTTTTAAGAGGTGGTTCAACCAACATTGATCTTGAAGTGATCTCCACTAGCTAGAACTTCTCTCATATGTGATTTCATTTAGGGCTCACCGATTGAATCACTACTTTGGATTAATTAAGAACAAACCCCAACAATTCTACTCGCTCCCTAACACTAAAAAACAAGCTCTATAAGGAATGATTCTACTAGTTGAGGTCATCATTTGTTCCTTCTAAATTTAATTAACTCTTACTGTTACCCTTAATATAAAATAACTCTAATGGTTACATTATAATGTCGACATTTCCAATGGTCATATAAAAATGGTAATATTAACCAATGGTCACGTAATAGTAATGTAATGATCATACCCTAACATTCACATTTATAGTTAAATCCTATATATATAGCACCAAACATCAACATTTACAACCTCACTCTCAAAGGTTTTTACATTTATTTTGGTATTTTCAATCATACTCCTAATGTTTCATTTTTATTTAATGGTTTTTTATGGGAGGTGTGATATTCCTAGTAGAGTTAAAGTCATTATGCTAGGGTTTTTATATCCTTATACTAGTATTAGCTATATTAATTGGTCTTATTACTTGAAATATAATATTCTTTTTATAATAGTATTTAAATAAAATTATATTACGAAATATAATAAAATAATCATTATAAATTTTTTTTATTAATCATAGAAAGAATTTTCAACTCATTACATTCCCTCCCCTTAAAAAATTCTTCCTCGCTATATTTATCTCCCACTTCAAAACAAATGGATGTATTTTTCCTCTATTTATTCATCAAGTTATCTTTTACCTTCTTTAAACTTATGATTTCTCTTTATTACTTTCAGAAGTCATGTTTTCATGTTACTCAACACTTATTCCCTTTTATAAAGAATCTAGATTTGTTCCTCTTTATATGAAAACATAGGATGCAATTCCAAACCATTAATAAAAAGTTCGTGTGTTGGGTCATCCGTATAATTTATCTATAAAGATACATGTAAGACATCTAGACATTAGAAATATTTGGAATTTGTGATATGTTGAGAAATACATGATCCCCAACATGAATTGTTTTTTCCATACTTTGGTTGTTATTATAACTTTTCTATAAAATATGAAAAACCATAATGTGTTTCTAAATCACTTGTATATTTTCTATAGTCTCCTTCATAATGGATATTCCCATTATTTTCCCTTCTCCAACTTCATCCCAACATGTTGTAGTTATACACCTTTTTTCATAGATATTTTCAAAAGGTTCCATTTGAATACTCGACTGGAAACTGTTAATATAGGATAATTCAAAAATTGGAAGATGTTGGAACCAAATCCATTGAAAATCATGTGATAAATCCCATGTAATTTCGTATAATGATTTAATTTTCCATTCATAATACCAATCAATTTTTGGATGATATGTTGTGCTCATGTTTACTTCTATATTTATATCCTTTCGAAGGATCTTACAAAATAGATAATTAAATCTTGGATATCAGTCAGAAAAAATCGATATCAGTACTTCATAGAGTGTTACTACTTCATAAATATAGATGTAAGATAGGAACTCTACAGATAAATCCCCTCTTATGAAAATAAAATGGGAAAACTTTTTCAACACATCAATGATTACCCATAAAATATTGTTTCCCTTGGATATAAAAGAAATTCAAGTGAAAATGATTGTAGAGATATTATCTCAATTATATTTATGTATGTTTAGTGGTTTATATACCCACTTGTGAATTTTTCACTCCTCCTTTATTTATTGAAACACCAAGAACCTTTCAATGTAATCAGTAATCTCCTATTTTATATTATCCCACCAATAATGATCATGATGGTCTATATAAATTTCAGTTATTCTATTATGTATAGAAAATTTATAATTATGATATTCATCGATTAACTCCATATTTATCTCCATAATATATGGGATACATAGACCTGTATCAAGTTTCAATACCTTCTTGATCAATATTGAATTCATAAAACTTCCCATTTTTCATAGCCTTTATCTTATTTTTCATCAAAGAATTGTCACTTTTGACTCTCTTGATGTTCTTTACTAATAATGGATGAAAAATAATTTGGGTAGGATAATTGATGTACCTCCCCTTATTATTCACATTTCTAAACTTACTAGGTCCTTGATCAATGAATCTCTTTCAAACCACATCATTACAAGAACACCCAGATATTTCCTATTTAATGCATTTGTGACTCAGTTTTCTCTTCCAAGGTGATAATTAATTTAATAGTAATAGTCTTTATGAAGATATATCTATCACTTTGTTCACATTTTCAATTCCTTATATGTGAATATATACTTTAAAATTTGGTGTTTAGTGAATATATCAAATTTAGACAATATAGATAGTGTCTCAATATCTTTGAAAACATGGTTACAGCTAACTCTTTGCCATGTGTAAGATAATTCTGATCAAGAGGCTTCACCTATAAAGATGAAAAAAATGTCACCTTATAGTTTTTTTATTAGGAAAAATACAATCCCTTTCATAGATGCATCATTATATATAACAAATCCTTCTCTACCAGAGGGTAATGTTAATATAAGTGCAATAAAAACCTATTTTTTAGTTTTATGAAACTTTCTCAAACTCTTTTATCTATATAAACTTAAATCCTTTTTTAGTTAACATAGTTATATTATTATAATGTTGTGAATTGTTTCACAAACCTTCTATAATATCCCACTAAACCAAGGAAATAAGGTATCTTAGTTTTTTTATGATATTGGTACTCCTTTATAGCCATTTTCATTACTTGATCCACTAATATTCCTTCATGGGTCATGATGCTCCCCAAGAATGAAACTTTTTGTAACCATAATTAACATTTTATAAATTTACCAAAGATATTTTCCTTCGTCAGAGTTTTTCTTATAAACCTTATATGAACCTCATGTTCCTCGTAATTTTTTCAATATATCATAATATCACCAATTAGTACCACAAAATACTTCTCAAGGTAGTCCTTAAAGACTCCATTCAACAAATCCATAAATATGGAAGGTGAATTTGTTAATCCAATGGGAATAAAGAAATCTCAATTCCCATATATCATTTATAATTTAGTATTCTGGATATCTTCTTTATTAATGTTCATCTAATGATACCTTGATTGAAGGTCAATCTTGGAGAATAATTGAGCCCCTTAAAGTTGGTCAAATAAATCATTAATCCTCGAGAGATGGTAGTTTTTTAGTTATTGGGACCTCATTAATATCTCCCTAATAAATTCTTATCTACATCAATACATATATGTTTTTTATAAAGGAAAAATTTTATCCCCATGGAGACACACTGGGACAAATAGAAACTATTTCCAAGAGGTATTCCAGTTGATTATTTATTTCCTATAACTCTACGTACACCATTCTATATTGGTTATTCAATATTATCATGTATCTAGGAATTATTTCATTGGATAATTCTAGATATATTCCTGGGGGTGTTCCTTTTAACTCTTTATGAAATACATCTATGTATTTATGAACAATGGGGAAATTTGATATCGTTATTCTTTTTCACCCACTTCACCAATAACCTACATAAATAAGGCTATAAGAGGTGATTCTAGACAACGATCAAGCTATGATATCTATGATTTTAAAATAACACTGGTTTTTTCATTCATTACCAATGAAATGTCCTTACTTATATAGTTGATCAAAACATTATACTTTGAGAGCCAATCTACCCCTAGTATAGTGTCAAATTCAACCATGGGAATGTCTACAATATTTTCAATGAGATTGTACTCACCAAAGATAACATAATAGTTTACATGAATCTTTTATGCATAGATAATCCCTTTGTAAGCCTTAACTACTAACTCTGATTCTTACAATTTGGGGTATGACTCCACATTATTTGAAAACTTTGATGAAATAAAGGAATGTGAAAAATAGATTCACACAGTTTACATGTTAGCTTTGAGATCTAAATATTTGTACGTACCACTACATCATTTGAATCCACTACTTCATTTGTTATGATTATGAATGTACAACAATGATCCCTTGACCTATGCTGGGTTTGATGGTGGTTATCCCCCATTATATTATGATTTTGACATTGATTTTTAAATTGAAAAAATTATCTACACTTGAATCATTGAACTTCATGTTATTCTTACACCATATGGACCCTTTTTAATTTTCATTGGGGTATTTAGGATTCATCTCAGCATGATATTTTCAAGCAATACATCCATCAATTCTGTATAGTATCACATTAAACTGCCATGCAAGAAGTTCTCTGAATCGTTTCATTCAATATTTGTTTCATGTGGTTAGTTTAAGTTTATTTACTTCTATTCTATGATAAAAAATATTCATTGACTTTGGATTGACTTCTCTCTTGTATTACATCAGAATATGATAGCACTAAAACTCTCAAAACTCCATTTCATCCTAAGTAGCACTGTTTTCTATCTCCTCGTAGGTTACATAGTCTGGATTTTCTATATTCCTCCATCGATGTTGTCTTTGTAGTCCAAAGAACCTATTAACCTTTCCCTTCATATATATAACAATGATATACATGTATTAAATAAGTATTATAAATTTCATTTCATATATTCCAATCAATTCATTTTTATTCGACTTTAGCTCAACAAATACCTCTCTGTTTTTGTTCACAATGAATGGGGAAAATATTTATTGAAAAATATTATCTTAAACTGTTCCAATTATATATTATTAATCTCTCCACGAGGATTAATATTCTTAATAATCTTCCACCATTGGTAAAATTTTCCATTTTGGTGGTAAAATAACAGGGTGACATTCTCTATCTCCAAAAAAAATATTAAAAAATATATTTTCTATAGATTTAATCCTTTGTTATGTAATTAATGGAACAAAAAATCCACTAAAAAATGTGTCCTTTAATGAAATACTCGATTGTAATTGGTACCCTTTGAGGTTAATTTTGGAACTCAATATGATTCTGCTTATTATTCATAAATTGAGATTGTTCATTATTCATACTTGTGAATTTATCCATTACATCTTCTATCATGTAAGGATGGAATTCAATAAATCATCCATTTCACTCATCATTTACATAGTTCCTCCTATTTCCCACCATTTTATTAAAAGAAGAAAACCTTATTTAGAAATGTGTTACTTTTCGGAATATTTTAATTTTAAAGCTACCTTAAACCTTAAAACAACATGCTTCAAATAAATTATT
The DNA here is from genome assembly GCA_963277665.1 of Viscum album. Classification (NCBI taxonomy): domain Eukaryota; kingdom Viridiplantae; phylum Streptophyta; class Magnoliopsida; order Santalales; family Viscaceae; genus Viscum; species Viscum album. The sequence continues at coordinate 1,056,245,508 of OY728120.1, read as the reverse complement.
CTTTAATATCTAGTCACAAAAATTGCATTTTATATATATACTTAGTAATGGTTTATAAAAAAATGTGATTAAACAAGCAATTCCCTCATGAGTGTCCAACATGATGTGAATAAAGGCCTCTTTATCATGTATTAGGTGATGATTTATTTAATACCCAATTCTCACTTTTTATGGTTATTACCCCTAGGTAAAACTATGCTATATTCTCATCCACTTGTAGTATCCAGAAATGGATTTTATTTCATGAAAACAACTTGCATTATACTTTATAAAAATTTAAGGATGCTTTCTTATATTTAGAATTAAACCTAGGACTCCTAATATTCCTTTATATTTCTAATTTATACAAATAACTACACCTTCCATTAATACCAACTATGGTTTCCTTCCTTTTTAATATATAAAACGTTCATTACATAATTAAATATTTGTTAATACAAAAGTTCTTTTTGAGGTTTAGTTTTTTTGAAATTTGTAATGTAATAATGAAAACATAAAATTTATTATAATATAGTTGATATTATTCTTCATATATTAATAATAGTTTACTTAAAATACATCTCATATCTTGGGGACATGCATTAAAAAATCGGTGACTATAAATTATAGTAAGGGAATAACAAAAGAAATGTTAGGTAAATGGTCATGAGGCCTAACAATAGGTCATAGTCATAATTACATGACGTATATACTAAAATAATGATCATGAATCATAACATTTAAATGTGGGTAAAATAAAAAAATGAAACATTCTTAACCATATTACCAAGGTTTATCACTAAGTATTATCACCAAGGTTTCATAGAACATAATTTCCAAGGTTATTCATCGAGGTATTGCAAAAAATGTCATCTCTCAAGATTTATTATTTACCCAATTCATTGGAGCGCTATCAGTGAGAACCATTCATATATATAAATTCATGTGTTCCACATAGATCATAAGAAAAAATTACAATAATAACCTTTGGGAAATAATGAATGGTTTTCTTCTTAAATCATTAAATTCATAAATGCTTAAAGTCATGGGCATTAAATTTTTTTTAACCAATGTGAAAAGAATATGAGTTAATATTTTTAAGTACCCAATCAATGAATCATGTTTAAATATAGATGAATACCTATAAAAGGAGAAGTGGTTTATTTACCCACTATAGAATGATATTCCATGAAAAAGAGAGTAATTCATGAGATGAATTTTGCAGCATGATGAGTATACAATATTGATTAAGGAAATGGAATAATGAAAGAGAATAAAGGCCCACCATTGGTAAAAAACTATTTTGAATGAAATTAGATAATAATAAAAATATTAAAATAAATTAATTCAACATTTATAAGACATACCACAAAGGAGGTACATGAATGGAAAAGAAGAAGGAGAGAGATCTTGTACCTTGAAACGTTTCTTTCTGGAACCTAGGGATGGGACCTTGAGACCCTACGAAAAAAAATTAAGGGATGATTTGGGAAGTTAAATTATAAGTAATTCATGGTTAATGGATTTATTTTCCAGATTAATAGTGGGAATGGTGGTTATTTATAATAAAATAGGATAATTTTTTTAATAATTTCTAAATATACGTCATAAAATTCTAGGTTATAGAAAATGAAAAACCATTGGCTTACTAATGGGTTTTTCTCATGGTTTTAGAAAGTTAAATCATGATTTAGGATATTATAATTAATTAGAACTAAATCCAATTTTTAACATTACTTTTTCCATGGAACATAAATTTTCTACAAGATATAGTTTTGAAAATCTTAATTTCTATTTTAGACATTGGAAAATCATTTATAGTATTGGAAACTGATTTAAATCCATTAAAATACATAATATTAATTAAATGATCTATTTTTGGATAAAAAACACTTTAGATTAATTATTACATCACATTTATGTATTTATGATGTCATGAAATATACCACATATTATCTTGAATTTTATATTTTACCCATAAATTTGACTATATAAGAATATTATGGAAAAATAAACCATTGGATAATTTTTATGTGATGGTTTAAAAAATTTCATTCATTTTATTAAGAAATTTTTATGAATATTCATAATTTTATTTTTATTTATCAAATAATTATTTATTTAAAACCATTAATTTTTATTATACGATCAAATTTATATCCATAGAAAAAAATATTTAATTGCATAAAAATATTTTATAAATAATTTTTTTAACCATATATAAACCATATTATTTTATTTTTAATTTATTTTTATAAAAATTAAATATATATATATATATATATTCTAAAAAAATTCAATCATGGTCACTTTGTATAGAAATCTATTTTACCATATTCTTTATTAATATGCAGTTTATATAAGGGTGTAACATTAAATAAGAATTTTGAATCTATAAAACTCTTAGTTCATTTCTAAAATAATTACACCTTAATAAAACTAGGTATTAGATTCCTAACCCATTGTTATAATGACATAGGCACTAAGGGTGTGGTTTATGATGGTTGTAGTTTCATAAGGCAGTTTGGACATCATTGATCTAGTAGTGATCTGGAATAGCATGAACTTATCTCATATTCAATTTCATTTAAGAATCACTTTTAGTAGAGCTAATTAGGATTAATTAAGAAAAACACCAATGATGCTACTTCCCTCCCTAGTCCAGACAAATAATCTTCATAAGGCATGATTCTACTAGTTGAGGCCATCGGTTCTTCCATATAAATTCAATTAACTCTTATCAACACCCTTAATATAAACTAACCCAAATATCTCAATTATAACGACTACATTACTAGTGGTCATATAAAAAAGGACCATATTGATTAATGGTCAGATAATAGTAATGTGATGATCATGACCTAATGGTCACATTTATGATTATATCTGATATATATCACCATTTATAAATATTTACTACTTCATTCCTAAAATTTTTTAGATTTCCATTGTTAATGTCTACAATATTTCTAAAATTTATTTTTCGTTTAAAAGTTTTCATTAAAGGTTTAATATTCCTAGAAGACTTAAATCCTATGGAGTATAGCATTTCATGTTTTTTTCTTTGGTTTTTATATCCTTTTACTAATCTTAGTTATTATAATTGGTTTTATTACATGACATGTAATATTATTTTTTATAACATTATTTCAATGTACATATATTATGAAATGTAAAAAAAAGTTATTATAAAATAAATTCTATTATTAATCATATAAGTAAAATTTGGATCGTTGTTGTATAATCGGAGTAGTGTAGCACATAAGACTCAGGATAGAGTTATGGGTAGAGGGATGGGTCAGATTAATGGAGTTTACGTTGCTTCTGTTGGAAATGAGGTAGGTTCATCAATAGTTTTCCATACAATTCTTATGGATTCTATGCTTTTAAGAACTTAATTTGACACAGGATCTTCCCATTCATTTATATCTTCCCATTTTCTGTTTGGTCTTGGAGGTGGAATTATTATATGGGGTCATGTCAATCAACATGTTGTTAGGGTTATTGTCAGAGGGTATCATTTTTTTAAGGAGTGTTCCCCCAATATTGATGGTTATCACTTTCTTTGGGATCTTTTTATTACTTAGATAATAGATTTTTAATAGATACTTGGAATGGATTTTTTTTATGTACCAAGATCAAATTGATTGTCACCATAGGATGGTGACTTCAAAATCTCCTAAGGGTGAAAAATATGTTCATACTATGGAATGGGATATATAAAAAGTCTGTGTAGGACCAGTTCATCTGCAACTAGGTGATGTCATATCCCATGTTGAAATCCTTCTGCTAGATGATAAGGGAGTAAAGAAGGATGTTTCCCTACAATAGTGGATCAGTTTCAAGATGTGTTTCCTGGTTAGTTTTTAGGGTTTCACATGAGGGGGAGATTGATATTAATATTGAGTAGGTTCTTAGGGGTAATGAGTTTCTATCCCTCCGAATTGAATAGAACCAGTGGAGATTCAATAGAATAATACTTGGTTAGAGGATTTGGTGGAAAAGGGGATTATTCAGCTAAGTTAGTCACCTTGGGGATCTTCAATTCTATTTTAAAATAAGGAAAATGGAAAGTTGTGATTATGTATTAATTAGAGGAATCTGAACCAGCTGAAAATTTAGTATTTCTACTCTCATCTATGAATTAATGATCAATTTTACCTATTAAAGGGTGCTAGTGTATTCTCCAAGATTGAATTAAGAATAGGTTATCATCAGTTGCAGGTGAGACTATATTATATAACATAGACTGCTTTTTGAAGAAATTATATATTATATGAGTTCATTTTAATGTTGTTTGGGTTAATGAACATTCATTTTGTGTTGATGGAAATGATTAACTAAATATTTCACTCGTATTTGAATCTATTTTTGCATGTCTTTTTTGATGACATCTTAGCATACTCAAACTCTAGAGATAATTATTCCCATTATCATGGCATCGTACTGAGTGATCAGAGATAGAATCGGCAATATTCCAAGCGTATTAAATTCCTTTTTTGATTGATAAGGTTAATTTATTGGTTCATATCATATCGGTAGAAGGAGTATTAGTGGAAACTGAAAATGTCTCACTTGTTATTTCATGGGAGAAATCTAAGAATACCTTTTACATCTAAAAAATGTTGGGTTTAGTGGGTAACTAATAAAGGTTTATTGTTGAATTTTCTCACATTTATTCACTAATAATTGGCCTAGAAAATTGGTAAAATAATTTTTAGTATTCTGGATTAATGATAATTCTTTCCATGAGACAAAGTGTTGTTCCATAATAAAAAAATTATCATACTACAAAAACTATGTAAGGAGTATAATATAGTTTTTGAAACATCTTGGATCGGTCATGGGGTAGTTTTGAGGAAATGAGATTAAGTTATGGTATATGGATCACATTATTTGAGGACTTATGAATAAAACTATCCAATGAATGATCTTAATTTGGCCATTTTGGTCCACGCCTTAAAATGTTATATGCATTATCTCCGATGTAAAAGGATTGTAATTTATACTGATCATAAGAGACTTAAATAAATCTTTTCCCATTGTTATCTAAATCTATGGTAGTGCATATATTTAAAGTACATGAATCATTTGATTTTGATTTAGCATGTAAACTATGAAAAATAAATATTTTCATTGATTCTCTGAGTCAGAATACACCGACTCAAATTATTCCAACATCATGTTATGAGTGGAAGGTTATGGCCAAATTAACTAAGATACATATATATGTTCAAATGTAGAGGGATCACGTGACCCTCATAGCATTATCCAATATACCATATCTTTTAAAACAAGTTATGCGGTGGCGGTATGAGGATCCAAAATGCCTGGAATTATTGGATAGATTTGATGATGGGGAGATAACTATTTACTAAACCATTGATAGTGATGACATTATCCACATTAATGGTTGTGTATATGTGCCTACAGGTATTTGGTAAGAACCAATTTGTGAGTTTCATTCTTTGGAATGGGTGGTGCACCTTGGTTTGAACAAAACATATCGTAATATTTACAAATAGTATTGGTGGAGAGGAATGAAAAAAGAGATTATAGGTTTTTTGATGTGATGCTACACCCATAATCATGTAAATTATAAGCATGTTACACCCAAAGATTTTAAAATAACAATATTTTTTATAGTGTGTTAAACAAGCAACACTGATTTTAAATGAACAATGTTATAATATTAAAATATCACTATATATACATGATCGATTTAACCAATCCATTAAACTGTTGAATGTAAATGGTATTAACTGATCCATGAAACATATATAATATTCCTATATGAATTTATTAATAAATTCTAAATATTAACTCTAATTTTAATAAATATATTCCATTCTACAAAAAATATATTTCCTTCAAAAATGTTTTTTATTATTTTTTTAAGAAAATATTATGATTATTTTATAAGATATTTAGAAATTTTATTTTATATAATGAACAAAAAATTTTAAATTAACATATAAAAATTTAATTAGTGTAATTTTTTTGATTTTTGGGAAAATATTGACTCCTCTCAAAATAGTGAAAAATATGAATTTTTTAAAGTTTTATTTATTTTTAATAAATTATTTAATTTTAATGTATTATTATTATTTTATTTTCATTTAAAATTAACATAGGTATTATTTAGTTTTATTTAATAAAATTAATTATATTTGAATCATAACAGTACCCTATTTTAGTATAAGTTTATTCTTAGGCTTAAGGAGGCATTTTTATGAAAACTATTTTAAAGTGCATATGTTTTACCGAATTAAATTAATTAAAATAAAACCTAAATAGGAATAATTTAAAAGAGATTTATGGATTATGAATATAAATTTACTAATTAAATTTCATATAATGAATATTACTTATCATTATGTTAATGTAAAGACATTTTTTCCTTAAAAATGCATTTTTCAGAAAAAACAATTTTTGTTGGGCTTTTAGGATTTATTTTAAATTAAATTATACCACATCTATGAATTTAATTTGATAAAATGGATTCCATATTTTTAATCACAATAATTTGTATTATAAAATAATTTCAATATAATTTTTTTTCAAAATTAATTTAAAAAATAGTAAAAAACAAGTTATCGTGGTAAACAAATTAAAGTTATAAAAGCGAGTAACCATAGAGTTATATGAGATAACATGATTAAAACGGTTTTATTTTTATTGGTTGAGGTACGGATCCACCTTATAACTCCTACAATCTGTTATTTTTCAATTTTTAGGAACGTTTCTTGAGAGTTACTTCACATTATTAAATATTATTTGGTATTTACAAAAAACTCACCCTGCTCAATTATTAAAGGTCACCCCCTCCCATCACTTCTTCACACCTCTCAAAAAATTTTAATTTTAGTGTGAGTGGTTTCCAAAAAATTACATCCCTATCTAGATAATATAATTTGATATGACTCTACCACATTTTTACATAGGTGTAATGACCCCAAAAAGGGCATAAGGGGATTTTACTTGATCATTACCTAATATATAATAATGGGATTTACTACCCACCAAGTTTGAAACTCCTGGGGGTTATGTTTTTGAAATTCAAAGATTCTTTATGAATCATCAGGAATGATTTGAATGGATTATAATCTTGGATATCCCAGGTTAAACCTAAAGTATCTTGGGTTGATAATTCTATGTTTGTTCATAATTTTAAAAGTAATAAACACCCCTTTGGAGGTTTTATGTTATGGAAGTATAATATTGTAAAGAATATTTTGGGAGACATTTATGGTAATTTTATCCTTGGTTTTAGTGTTAGTTTTAGTAAAAAAGGTTATTTGAGGAAAAATAACTTAATATTTTGTAGACATAAGTTTAATTGTATTGGTAACCTTTAGGGTTTATATTATCTTTCTTATTAAGGTAATAATATGTAATTAAAACTATATAATTTTATTGAAAGATAATATTTATATAAAAACTTTGTTATTACAACATTATTTGAATATTAATATTATTTTTAGGATATTCATCCTATTTTTGGGAATTTTATAGGAATTATAATAATATAATTTTATAAAAAGGATAACATGCATGTTGGGTGACAACTTATCATATTAAACATTGTTGTAGGGATAAAATATAATATCCCTATTCTTTTACAAATATTATTACATGATTTTCAGAAAAATTAACCATAAAATACAACCAATGATCATAAATTCTAGTGTCTTTTGAGGATTTGGTATATAATTAAAAAGAATGTAATAAAAATTAAAACATCAATTATTTAATCTCCATAATGAGATCATTACATCTGTTGAGATTTTATATATTCATATGATAACCAAGGTAATAAATGAACAAATGGATGAGTTAAAAATCCCAGTAATGAATAAGCATATGAATAAAGCATATCATATTGGTTAGAATTCATAACATGATGACATAAAAATTCATGAATAAGAATAAGGAAAAATAAAATGTATAACATGTTATAATGGAATCATAGGAATGTAAAAATAATATAAAACGTGGCAAAATAATGAGTTGAGGCTAACTACCAATGCCATTTAATATGGATGATCATGAATAAAGGATAACAACCAAAACCATTTCACATGGTGGACAAAGTCCCCAAAACGATTCAGGTTCACTGTTTATTCCTACATGACTTCTCATGAGACCAAAAATTACCTAATACATTATTTCACTATCTGGATGCACCAATCATAAAATTTTCATGCATATGTCTTTCATATGAAGAATCAAAAATAAACATATGGGTTACCCATGGAGGGAAATGGGTATCATATTCATGTCATAAGGAATAAACAATGGGTGTATCATAATGATATCCTTTAAAAAATAGATTTATAACATACATGGACATTCATTAGAAAAAATAGGAATATATCATTATAACTTATAAAAAATTTAATAAAAAACATGTAAAAATAGTGTTTAAGAAACTTTAAAAATGAGTCACTTTAGTGTGGTATATGGGAATATATTAACGATTCATTAAAATTGAGGAGGAATAATTCTCATTATAAAACCAAAAAGGTACCAATAAAGTTTTAAATACAAAATAATTTATTATATAAATATAAATTTTAATAAAAATATATTATTTAGTGAAATTGAAAATGAGTATGAAATTGGGAAGTTACCTTTAATCGGGTTTTCTTATCAGGAAAAATTGAGAAGGGAACCTTTTTAAAAACATGAATTTCCCCATAAATGAAAGATTTAATGAACTTGATTCATGATTTTGGAACATATAAATAAAATTTATAATAAGTAAATTTAAATGAAGAATAATTATATTAGGGTAAACATTGCGAAAGCGTAACTCGAAAAAAAAAATTGATGTTCGGGGAGAATCCCTTACGTTGTGTCTGAAATTGTTCTCCACTTGATTTTAATGTCTTGGATAATAAAATTATATCCATTAATTAATTAATTAATAACCTTTTGGAAATTTATTTTTTTTTATTATAATTTTATTAATTTCATTCATGGCCTTTTTGATGAGTTATAAGATACAATTTCAACGTTCGAGAGTGTTTGTTTCCTTGGGTTTCATGATCTATTCACTTGTATACATGTAGAAATATCATATGAAGTGAAAATAGTTGTATATAACTGAAATAATATTTTATTAATTAAATTAAATAATAATAAATTGTATTATATATCATTTTTTCTAGATATAAGGATGATTCATTAGATAAAATATTAATGATAATCGTTTAGATTATTTTGGCATCTTTTCAATCCTCACAAACTTGTTTGGTTTTATTAATTAATGTTGTTTATATATACTAGTTATATAACATTATATAAGTTTTAATACATGTATTATAATCTTTTTACCCTCAAAAATTATTTTATGACAAGCCTTTAAGGTGATAATGGAAATTGAGAACTCATCATCCTTGAATTTGATAAATCAACACATCACGGATGATGTTTTCATTTTTAGAAAAAAATATGTGGGGAAAAAAATTATGATGGGTTTTTCTATTAAAAAAAATAACATTCCATTATATAATAGATACTATATTTATCATGTCAATTGGAAAATTGGATGTGAGGAGAGGAGAATAATAAAAAATGAAAAGAGAATAAATGAAAACGAAATAGGATTTTACCACTTTAATTCCTTCTCCTTGAGAACCTCCTTATGGGAAATGGGTTTGGTATTTTGTTAAGTAAAAGGTATTATTTGTCTAGGTGGGGTATGCGGATGTGTATTAGGGAGAATTTTTAAAATATTAAAATATTTTTTTGTGTGAGGATAAGAGGTGGTGACGGGTGGTATTTATAGTTGAAGAGAGTGGTGTTTTTTATTATTTTATTCACTTGTTTATTATTTTGGATCAAGAAGAGAAATAGTGTTGATTATTATGAATAAATATAGTAACTAGTGAATTTTAATTCCAACAAAGGGTTCTTAAATCATATACACATCATCCATGACTCAATAATTCATGTATTTTCTTTATACCGTAAATTATTATATTTCACTATTCACCAAAAATTCAACTATTTTAGAAAAAACAAAAAAAACACCCTAACCATTTTCCAATGTGAAGAAATAAAAAATTAAATCCATTTTCTGAAAATAATTTTTTATTTATTATAAAATTAATTTTTAAATAAATCATCATTTATTTGAAAAATAACAATTTCAAAATTATAATGGATTTTATAAGACATTAAAAAATTATTTAAGGTCTCATAAAATTATCTTATGATCATATGAAAACAAAATACTAATTTATGAATATAATTTATGAAAATAAATATTCTTTTAAATAATTGTATTTATTGTAAAATTCTAAATGAATATCTATATTTCACTGAAATACACATACTTAATTTATCTTTTTTAAATCATTTATTTACTTATTCCATGATATAAATATATCATAATTTCATTTATAATATTCCATAATTTTATTTATACATTCATATGTGAGGTTAAAATTTAATTGTCTTGGTTATTGTTCTTAATGTTTATATTAGTATTCCACAGGTCAAGTTACAATTCCATTGGTTTAGGTTTCTTAATTTCTAAAAAATCCTCTTATTTCATTCATTATTAATTTATAAAGTTCATATTGAGTAATCTAAGTGACATTATGTTATGTATTCTATATTAAATATTTATAAGATGGTAAATTGCATTGATATAATTATGGGTTGTTATATTCTTCACAGCTATAAAATTTCAGACTTAAAATTTTCTTTTACAAACTCAGGGGAAAATTAGCATACATACTTCTCATTCATTTCTTCCTCAAAATCCCATGTTACCTATTCATATATATGGTTCCTCCATAGTAATTTAAATTGGTGTGTAGTATTTTTGTGTAGAACATTATATCTATGGTCCAAGATCTTCACTGGATGCACCTCATAAGAGATATCATTTTCTAATTGTACCACCTTTGAATTCAGTACATATGAGGGATCTTGTATATACTTCCTCAATAGGGATACAAGAAATAAAATGTGTACCTGAGACATGGTTGGTGGAAGTTCTAGTAGATAGTCTATAGCTTCAACATGATCAATAATGTTGAAGGTTTTAATGTATTTCGGTCTTATATTACATTTCTTCCCAAATCTCATGATCCTCTTACATGGAGATATGTGAGGGAACACCATGTCTCTATTCTTAAACTCTAGGTCTCGTCAACGATTATCGGTATAGCTCTTTCGTCATCTTTGGGCTACCTTGATGTTCTAATTATCGGTTTTCACCTTTTATTCCATTTCTAAAACCATTTATTTTACCATTTCTTCATGAATATATGTTCCACATGAAGAATCAAAAATAAACTAAGGGTTACAAATGGAAATAAATGGCAATCATAATCATGTCATAAGGCATAAACAATGGTCATATCATAATGATATCCATGAAAGAATGTATTTAAAACATAAATGGACATTAATAAGGAAAAAATTCATATATAATGATAATTTATGTCAAATTAGGGAGTGCACTTGAAAATTGGTAAGAAATTGGAAATTTCCCATTAATCGGGCTTGCATACTAGGAAGAATTGAGAAGGGAACCTTTTTAAATCAATAATTTCCCCATAAAATAAAGATGTAATGATTTGGATACATGACTTATGAACATATAAATATAATTTTGAATAATTAAATAAAAATAATAAAGAATCACATTATGTTAAAGAGAGAGAAAGCATAACCCGATGGAAAAAATGGTTGTTTGGGGAGAATCCCTTAGCTTATGTCTGAAACTATTCTTCACATGATCATAATGTCTAGGATAATAAAATTAAATAAATTATTTAATTAACTATGAAACTTTTCTACATTTATTTTGTTTATTATAATTTTATTAGGTTTGTTCGTGTCATTTTTGGTCAGTTATAAGATACAATTTCATCGTTTAAGAGTGTTTGTTTCCTTGGTTTTCATGATAGGTTCACTTGTATACATGTATGGAAAATCATGTGAAATGAGAATAGTTTTCCATAATTGAGATTTTATGTTAGTTATTAACATACATACTATTCAATGGACTTTTATAACAATTTTTTCTATATTTGATGACGATTCATTATATAAAACGTTAATAATAAATGTTTATATTATTTTGGTGTTTTTTCGATCATGAAAAACTAGTTTTGTTTTATTAATTAATATTTTGTATATATACTGGTTCCAAAACATTAAATAAGCCATAATACATAAATTATAATCTATTTTAATAATAAAATTTTTTTATGATTAGGCTTTAAGGTGGTAATGGAAATTGAAAACTCGCCATCCTTGAATGCGATAAATCAACACATCACATAATATGTTTTCTTTTTAAAAAAATGGGGGGAATGATGATGGGTTATTAAATTAACATAATAAAATTATAGTATATAGAATATATTGTATTTATCATATAACTTGGATGAGGGGAGGTGAGTAGAGGAAAATAAAATAAAATGAAAAGAGAATAAATGAAAATGAAAGGGGGTTTTACCTCTTGAATTCCTTCTCGTTGAGAACCACCGTATGAGAAATAGGATTGGTATTTTTTTAAGACCAAAGGAAACTATATTTGGGTTAGAGACTTGGGAAGAAAATAGGGTATAATTTTTAAAATATTCAAGTCTTTTTAGGTGTTAGGAGAATGGGTTGTGGGGGGTGGTATTTATAGTGGGGGAGAGGGGTATTTTTTGATTATTTTATTCATATGATTATTATTTTGGCTTAAGAAAAAAAATATTATTGACTATTGTGACTAAATATAGTAATTATATCATGTACGTTTTAACCTAATCTTCTTAAATCATTCATACATCAACCATGCCTCAATAATTCTTGTATTTAGCCTATACCATATATTATTGTATTTCACTATTCAATAAAAATTCAATTATTTTAAAAAAATTCTAATAATTTACCCTAACAATTTTTTAAATTGTATAATTAAAAAATGGAATCCATTTTATGAAAAAAAAAATTAAATTTGATAAATTTAATTCTTAATAAAAACATTATTTATTCAAAAAAATTCCATTTTTATAATTATAATTGATTTTATAACACTACAATTAATTAATTGAGATCTCATAAAATTATCTTATAATCATAATACAACAATATATTTATTTATTAATCTATTTTAGGTAAATAATGTTTTTAAAATCATTATATTAATTATAAAATTGGACATGAAAATTTATGTTTCAAAAAAATACCAATACTTAACTTATCATTTTTAAATCATGTATTTACTTATTCCATGATATAAATATTTCACATTTTCATTTATAATATTCATAAATTTTATTTATATGTTTATAGGTGAGGTTAGTATTCTATTGTTTGGGTCATTATTATTAAGGTTGATTTTACTATTCCAAAGGTCATGTAACTATTCCATTGGTTTAGGTTCATTAATTTTTTTAAAAGCCTGTTATTTCATTCATTCATCATTTATAAAGACTATATTGTGTTCAGTAAGTTATTTTATGTGATTTATACTTTATGAAAAACTTATTAAAAGAGAAATTTAATTGATAGAAGTATGGGTCATAGCATTAAACCCACAACTAAAGGGAAAAAGCATGTAGCACCTACCACTGGCCTGCATGACGTACTTGTTAGAATGAAAATATTTTAACTTAAATTATTTGTTGGATAAATATTATGTTTATTTATAGAAACCTATTATAGCATCAATTATTTTTTAATTTTTTTGATTTTTATTTGATTAATGATATTTTCAGAAACTTTTTATTTGTGTTGATAAATATATTACTTCTAGGGTAAATGTAAAATATTTAATTGGAAGAATTATATTATATTTTTGGAGATGTATTTTGAAATTTATGATATAACCTTTAAAGTTAAAACAATTATTCATGTTGATGTTATTGTGGTTATTTAGGGTATAGGGTTATTTATTTTTGTGGAATGATCAATATTAAACATTTGGTTTTATTATTAAAATTTGGAGATCGATATATTCATAATCATTTGAGTATAATCATACTTTGATAGCAATTATAGTTTTAATAAATTTTGGAAAAATATCTAGATACACTTTTATGTATCTTATGATCAATTAAAATTTATTTTTTTACTTCAAGCATAAAATAATTATTGTATATTCATTCTTTAGAGTAAGAGGATAAGTGAAAAGTGATCAAAGAATGACCAAGTGATGAAATTTGGTTTATGAAATAAAAATATATCTGGGAATTATATTTTGTGGTTTTCTATATCTTAATAGTGAAATAATCCCCCAAATATAGTAAAATAACATTGAAAAAAAAAATTATCCTGTTGACTTGACATTTTATGATTCAATGAACTCTTAACTCTTTACATCTGTATTGTTTTGTCATTATTAACATTCTATTGATCATTCAATTTACTATAATCAATGATCTCTATTACATTCAATAATATGTTATTCTTTTTTTCCATGCATGTATTTTCAAATTCCACCAATGTTATACTACTTGTAAACCTAGTTATGTGTTCTTTCATAATACCTTTAAATTTCTTTTTCTCTCTTCTAAAAGGAAGAATTATTAACCCCTTTTATGATGTGGGTTTTCCCCAAAGAAATTTTATATAGTAAAACACTTGATTACTTGTCACAAGTTCAAATTGTGAGGATGAAATTTATTAAAAGGGGTTATAATGTAACACCACAATATTTTAAAGGAACATTATATTTGATAGAATATTCAAAAAGTAAAATAGATTTTAAAAGAAACGTGATATAATATTAAAATATTATTATATAATCGAGACAGATTTAACCTAGCCACTAAATTGGTAGGTACGAATAGTATTAAATTATTTATGAAATATAAATAAAATTAATATATAAATTTATTATTAAATTATTAATATAAACTCATGTTTTAATAAATATATTGTATTCACTAAAAATTATGTTTCTTTCAAAATTATTTTTACTTATTTTTTGTGGGAAAATATTATAATTAATTTATTTAAATTTTATAAATTTTATTTTATAAAATGAATTTATTTTTTGAAATCAACATAACAAAATTTAATTAGGGTTAAATTTGTGTATTTTTTGTAAAATTTTGATTTTTTAATGAAGAGTGAAACATAACAATTTTTTAATAATGCCATTTATTTTTAAAAAATTAAATAATTTAAAACAGAATTTATTATTTTAATTTTTTTAATGTAAAATAGGTATTATTTATTTATATATAATCCAATTAATTATATTTTATTTATATTTATACTATATTTTAGTATAAGTTTATTCTTAAGCTTAAAAACTCATTGTTTGGAAAATGGTTCGAAAGTGCATAGTGTTTATCCATTTAAATTAATTAAAAAAATCCTTAATGAGTAATTATTAAAATTAATATTTACATATTATAATTCTAAATTTATGAATTTAAATACATATAAGGAATATTACTAGTCATAGAGTTATTGTAAAATCATCTTTTCCTTGAAAAATGTATATTTTAGAAAACTTATTTTTTGTCTCGCTTGCAGGTTTTATTTTAAATTTATTTATCTTACCTCTCTTAATTGAATTTGATAAATTTTATTCAATATTTTTAATCATAATTATTTATATTATATAATAAGGTTAAATTATTTTTTGTTCATAATGAATAATAAAACCTAAAGGGAAAACTATTTATCATGGTAAGAAATAAAATGAAAAAAGTGAGTAATCTCAGTGGTAAAGGGGATCACATTTAAAAAAAATATTTCTTTTTAGTGGTGTAGGTTTTGATCAACCTTAATACACTTCCAGTCAATTATTTTTCAATTTTTTAGGAGCTTGTATGGAGAGAAACATCCCATTATTGAATAGTTTTGAGTAGTCACAAAAATTCTAGCACTCAATTATAAAAGGGCACCACCTCCCATCACTTTTTACACCTCTCAAGAGATTTGGCTCAACCAACCCCTACCAAAATATCTCCCAAACATCCTTATCTAAATTATATATCTTCTGGTCTTCCATAAATACCAGCCTCAGGGTCATTAATCAGATATCCAAAGGATGTTCCTCTAACCGGAGGAGAAAAAAGACATACATAACCATGTCTAGACTTACAGTAAGGGTTTTGTCCCAAAACATCCTTATTTGAAACACATTTTTTTTCTGATCCTAATTTAGTTTAAATGGTTTATATACTTCCCATTTACTTCTTATTTCATGAATCCTTCATATTTCATGATATTTCAAGTTACAATTCATTTACATCATTCATGAGAGTTATGATTCAGTGTTACCAAAGTGGTAAGGGATTAGTTTTCAATATGATTTTAAACAGAATTACTTCTGCATGAATTTAAATTTTAAGAAATTATTTGATCATGGTCTACTAAAACCTTTTTTTCTTCTCCTATGGTTATTCATGAAATTATCAAGTAATAATACCATTTTCAAATCTTTAATAATTAAAATGATTAAAATGTTTTTTAATAAAATCTGAATTCATTTCTATCTTCAGTCAAAAATCCTTTTTCTTCTATGTCCATGTCTTCTAAAAATATTTTCAAAAATATTTATAATATTCCACAAAATATTTAATTACTACATTTTTATTCATTTTGGGATTTTTATAAAATAGTTTGAATGAAACATTCTTCTTTTTTATAAATGAGGCACTTTTAGACATATTTACAAAAGTGTGGAAGGAGTTTTTCTTTAAATGTATAATGTATTTAAGTAATTACACACTATCATGGACACTAATATTATTGAATATTCCTTTATAGGTTACCATGGTTATTAATATTTAATATTTTTCTATAACATTAAAAAATAGATTTTTAATGAGAGATTTCAAAGTGAAATGATTATTGTTTTCAATAAATATTCCATTTAATATTTTAATGATGTTTGCATCATTGACGGAAAACATTTAAGTAATTGATTGCTTCTAAATTATATATATATTTCTTTAATAGATATAATTAAATTATTACACCATACTTTTATGGTGTAGTAAATGAATTTTTTTCATGTCTAAAATTCCTTCATTATGAAATTTATTTTAATTATGATATGAGATAAGATTATACAACCAGTTTCTTTCCATTGGTAATTCATATGTTTTTTCCATATGATTGATTTCATTTTTTATGGAACACAAATCTAAAACATTTTATTCCGAGTGCATCGATATAGAAATAAAATGCATTGCATAAATTTTTTTAGTCTTATGAGACGTCATGTAAGGGATTATGAAGTAAATATAATCCATTAGGGACCTTTTTCCTCAAAGTGATGTTTCGTAGGCAGTTAGCCTTAACTCATGTTTATGACATACTATACATTTCTACCAAATTTCCTATGATTACATGATCTTATGATACCATATCTAGAAATATCACCATGAACCTTCCCAAGAGATTGATGTTAATGATGTTAAGCTTGAGATCGATGTATCCTCTGAGGAGAATCTGATTCATTTTGTGGACTTTAGTGTGAAAAATCATCAGTGAAAGATTTTCCCTTTCTTCTAAGTGTAGTGATAGAATGGGCATGTTTCGGAGGAAACTTGAGAAAGGTATATTAATATGTGGGCTCATTGGCCTACCCTTTTTACCTTATAGGCTTAGTAATTTTGGGGGTAATACCTTAAGGATGATATTTTTATGGAAGGGAGGTTGTAAGATCCAAAAATTTGTTGAGGTATTTTTTTATTTTTGTTTTTAATCAGTCTCATTTTAAATTGTATAAGGAATTCATTATAGGAAGTAGGAAAGGTCTCTACAGTATTTTTGGAGTTCATGATTAGAAAAGGAGGAAAATGGGGCTCATAGCACGTAGAGAATGGTTGGTGCATGATTAGTGCTAACCATGCACCATGACCATATAGATTAGTTATAATGAAATAACCCATGATACTATCTAATATATTATTTTATCTAATTCTACACTAACAAAAATTGAGTTCTCGATCCCCAGAAATTATAGACTAGAATCTAGGTATGAAAAAATACTATAAAGTGGAACTATTTCACACAACCTGAATTGAGATACATGGAATGTATATATATATATATAAACAACCATAAATGAAAAATTCCATAATCAAAGAGAGAATATTGTAGTAATACAACAAAAAAGAAAATAGAAAGATATAAATTTCAAGGTACAAATTCAATAACTAAAAGGGATAGCCAAAACAAGAAATAACTTCTCCATTGACATGTGGGAAATGTACCTGCATATCACCACCAGCTACATGTACCCATTTGACATGAACATCACCACCTCATTGTGGCACTTTTCCCTTTCCTACATTAAAAACCATTATAAGTTCTACACACCACCAAAGGGGTGTCTATGGTTTGAACTAAGAAGTCTTAGTATTATCCCCTCAATGTGTCCCATATCAAGTCTTTGTACCACAATCCCAATATTCTCAATTTTAAGATAACATGTCATAATGAATAGTTAAGGAGTTTATATCAAAAAACTTCATAACCAATCCCCATTTTTCGTCATTCCAAAACAAATCTACGTAAAATTTTTCAATGAACAAATTCTCCAAACAAGTAATATTTATCAACAATAGGTCTATGAAAGATATAACATTATAATGAAAAAGTGCAATTGTAAAAAAAACAAAGTTAAGTTATGGTTATTATAATTATTACAATCATATATTAATCATAACTATTATGAAATATAAGTATCTAAAAACCCTAAATCAAGGTCTAGGGAGCAAAGAAACACCCCAAGAAGTGAACCCTCTTACCATGTCAATCAATTCATAGATTCAAATTTAAATCGATCTAGGAATGGAAAAACACCTCTAAAATTAAAACACATTATAGAACCAATAGAAGAGACATAATAATAAATCCACCACATAAGTTCCCAAGGATCCCATGTACTATATTTAACATCATATCAAAAGTATTTAGAAATTTCACAAAAAAATCAAATACACTTTTTCAATCAAAACATTCATTGAAATACCATTTTTTAATCCATTACTCAATGCTTTTAAAATCACAATTCATTTAAAAAAAGGGAAACTTTTATTTTCTCAAAAACCCATTTATTCACAAAAATTAATCAAAAACAATTAAAAATAATTTATAAAACAATTATAAAACCATGATCACTCTCGGTATATCCAAAATAGTCTAGAGAAAAAACCATCAACAAAAAACTGGGGTCACACACCACTCATAAAAGAATCTACACAAATAATAATGAACATGAAAAAAAAGATTTTTGTCCGTCATAGATGGTCACATAATGGATCAAAGGGATCAAAAAAAGAATTATCACATGATCACCAACTGACACCAATGTAGCCCATCCCCACTTCAAAAACCCAATAAAAATGAAGAAACGGAATGGAGAACAAACACATACCAATAGATGAGAACCCAATTTTTTCAAGGATCAGGGTGCCAAAAAAAGTGATCTGAAAGAAAAGGAATCACCATATATCACCTAGGAGAGACCTTGTGTTTGAGGTAGGGAAATTTAAGCTGAATGATTTATGATTTAGGATTTTAGGACATAAAAACCCATTGACTACAAGCAATTCACATCATAGATCACATATTCACAACATCAATCCCATGATTTTCATATATGTTCAAAAAGGCATCGTCTCGAGTTAAAAATCAAAAGATAGGAATAATGACTTAAATATAATTCACATAATGAATTATGTTCATGATTTGAACAATTTACACATATTTTTACTATAAATATATGAATGTTGTGAATTATGTCCATGGTGTGAATGAGTCCTATAGAAGACGACACCTAGCCCATGTTTTGTTGAAACTCCCAAAACGAATCTCATGCTATTCGAACCTGATAATAATGATTTTAAACTTAAAATGGACTATAATTTTTAACCAACATGTTACAATATCCCCATACTAGCACTTTTCTCCCCTGATAACTCATGTAAAAGAAGGTTCCTATAGAAAAAGGTGAGGTCGCAGCTCCCTTGTCGATGATTCATGCTCTAATGTCTCGTGAAAATAATATTGGTGACACCATAACACATTGACCAATAGAAAAAGAATTGCTATGAAAGACTTTAATTTAAGAATCAATGATATCCACTGGATTCTCCACAATAAAAAATTTAGGTCCAACATAATCTTCTCTCAACTTAGAACATGTGAGGGATCAAGAAGGTACTTCCTCAACAGAGATATCTGGAAAACATCATGTACTCCAATCAAATGTGCTATCAATTCCAACTAATATGAAAATTCCCAAGATACAATTTGATCTCAAATGATTCAACATGTCTCAAATCTAGTTTTCCCTATTTCTTAAGGAAACAGAGACCCTACTGAAGAGAGACTTTATAGAAAACCTCGTCACTAGTAGAAAACTCCAAAGTACAATGTTTCTAATCCACATAGGATTTTTCCATACTCTGAGTTGCAAAAAAGTGTTGACATATATCCTAAATCCTCACTAATGTATCTAAAATGAGATTTGGTCTCATAATAAAGTCTTTTCCCACCTCCACCTAATAGATAGGTGACCATTAAGTGAAACCATACCAATCCTTTAAGGGTGTAATTTTGATATAGTAGTGGTAAATTTTATTATACCCAAACTTGACTAATACCATATAGTTATCACATGATCTTATAAAATACAAAACACAGGAATGGAACATATCCTCTAGAATCTGAATAACACCCTCTATCTTGAATATATATTAGTGGATGGTAAGCTGTTATAAATATGACCTGAGTTCCCATCACCTATTTGAGAATTTAATAGAACCTGGGATCCCTATACAAAATAATTGCAGATAAAAACCCATGAAACCTCACGATATCCTAAACATAATTATTACCTAGTTATTTAAACTTATTGTTGTCCCTAATTAGAATAAAGTGATCTGATTTAATCAACCAATCAATCACTATCCAGATGGAATTATTTCTTAGGGGATTGCATGATAATATAATAATTAAGGCCATGTATCGGAAAGGTACCATGATATTTTCTTCCCCAATCGATTGATTCAAATAATGATATGTAGTATATCAAGTGGAAGGTTTCACATGATTATATGGAATCCATTTACATTTTAGGGTGCTTTTTCAAAGAAGGATATCGTTGAGTCGAGCTCAATGTGGTCTTTCAGAACTCTTAATTTTTATTCATCCCTAACTGATAAGTATATACAAGGTATTTTATATTCCTGAGTTTGTAACAACCTCTTTTAATATCAAACTATTTTATTTTCTATTTTTAATAAAACTTTAGGATCATGGTGTCCTAAAATTTTTCTGTAATTCCATAGGCACCACATTCCATTTCCAAACTACCACCATAAGAGGCTGGATCATATCAGAAGGCTTCAAGTGATTTTCCTTTATATACTGGAAGGTGAAATGGTAGGAAACATAATTATCAATATCATTCTTTATACCCCACCACCAGAAACATCATCTCATATCATAATACATATTTATAGCACTAGGATAAAAAACTAAAAAAGAAATATGAAAATCATATAAGAATTAATTCCTCATAATTTATGGGATGAAATACTGAATCCCGAAGTGGATAATACCTTAAAAAGGGATATACCAACTAGAAATAATATCCCCATCATAAAATGTATCCTCAATTCCTCTAAACACATCATACTTCTACCAGCCCAATTTAATATACTCTAAGGGAGATAATGATATCTAAACACTAGTTATAACCATACTTAAATCATCCCATTATATATCCATATGTAAATAAGTAAAAATACCCATCATTTTCCAATCATGTTTCTACTCCTAAGTAGTATGTGGTAGAACATTTCTACAGATAGTTTTGGTAGAATCATTCCCCTTCCACAGAGTCAAAGACAAACATATAGACGTATTCCACCCATCATCTCTACCAAAGATTTGGGTCCTTATAATATAATATAAATCTTATACTCTTATGATCATAAAATACCATAAAACACCTCCCAAAAAAATAGTGTTTCCAATACTTAAGCATATGCATAACTGCGGAAATCTCTAAATCATGAGTGGGGAAATTCTTCTCAGGTGGTCAAAGCTGATGTGAACCATAGACCTCAATATGATCATCCTATATAAGTACACAACCCAAACCAACCCCGAAATAATCACAATACAAAACATACCCCTTATCAATATCTGGTGAGATCAAAATAGGATATTGTTTAGGAATCTACTTCAACTCATCAAAAAAATCTTGCATTTTTCATCTGATATAAATTTCACCCCTTTCTTAGTAATAATAAAAAAAGGTGCTACCAGCTTTGAGAAATTAGTGTTGAACTGCTGATAGTATCTAGCTATAACTAGGAATATATATATGTCAAATACGTTATATGGATCCTTATAGGATAGGATATCCTCTACCTTCATAATATAAACTAATCGGACATGTTCATAAATCTCATACCCTAATAAATTCACTTTTGGGATACATAAATTACACCATTAAAGCTTCCCAAAAAAGGTGGTGACTCCTCAGGATATAGAGAACCATATTTAAATGATTTTCATTCTCATTATATGATCCGAAATAAACCAAGATATAATATACAAACACTATAACAAAAACATCAATATACGGTTGGAATATCCAATCTTTTAGGGCCATGAAATCTGTAGGGGAATTAGTCTGATGAAATGGAAACCCAAGATATTCATAATTGAAAAACTAGATTCTTAATGTAGCCTTTAGAATATTATAATCCTAAACCAATAGTTGATGATAGCCCGACTGAAGATCTATTTTCAAGAAACAATTTTCCCCTTTTTACTAGTCAAACAAGCCATCCACATAGGGCCAATGGTACTTGTTCTTAATCGTTTCCTGGATAAATTTTTGATATCCCATGCACAACCAAACCATAATCCTACATGGAAACGATAGCAGTAGAATTCAATGGATAAACACAAAGGAGAACAAAACCTTTCCCCATCAGATCATCTGATTGGATCTTGACCACTTTCAGTTCAGTTGGTTCCATATGATAATAGGGTATTGATATCGTCTGTATTCTTGGAATCAGAAAAATCAATACTATACTTATCCCTCTATAGGAAGACCAAATAATTCCATTGGGGAAATATTGGGTGTAACACCCTGAGATTTTATAAAAAATATTCTTCTAATTTCATTAATTTCTTGTGTTGTATGCTACACCAAGATTACCTTGTGCTATACGCAACACCGTATTAGCTTGCAGTATACGCAACACTATTCTTGGATCGTGTTACACACAATTTTGATAATAGTTATTCTACACAACATTGAGTTTATATATATATATATATTAAATGTATAAATGAAATATGGTTGGATTATGTTATATGAAACAACGAAGGATTCTTGCACAACACGCAACCCTGACTTGGCTTGCATTACACGCAATCACGACCTTCCTCGATAGCGTGTGTTGTACGCAATACCGGGTTTTACTAAACAACGATATATTATTATAATATTATTATGAACTAGCCATTATGAATAGTATTAACTAAATTTTGAATCTTATAGCATTATTATTCGTCTTGAACATCTTCTAAAACATGGTACAAGAACAAAATAATTTTTTTGGGTAAAATAAGTATTTTTCAAAAAATGCAGTTTTGCCGCCTTTTGATGGCGCACCCACTTTAAATATAGTTTTTGAAATGTTTATAAGTTCAATTTGACAAAATAAAATTCTTCTTTTGAATTAGGATATAAAAATTTACATTAGATAAAGTTTTGATATTTTTCCGATAACTTTCATATTTTAATGAATAGTAAAAACACGCTATATTTTAATTTAAAACAACTTTTTTCATCGTAATATCTTATGTGGTTAAATTATAATATTTAATGGTTTTAAAGTATAAATAGAATATATTTTTACCATTTAATATAATGTATGTCATTATCATTGATTTTACCTTGAATTCGTAGGTTAAATCAATTCAATCTTTTGCAATGTTTTAAAGAAAAACATGTTTTCTTTTGACAACGGGATTAATTTTAATTTAATTTCTGCATCTTTTGTGTATTGAATTTGGAAAAATGGATTCCATATTTGGAATTAGTGGGTACAAATTATGTTAATAAGCTACTTTTTATTTTTGGGCATTGTAAATAGTAACTACGGTAAATTTTATTTACTATAGTTAAAGGTAAATCGGGTAATTAAGGTTAAATATAAGATTATAAAATTACCCTAACACTTGGAAAAAATCCTATTAGATGGCTAAAAGTAGACCCATATAACCTAAGGGTCGGATTAGATTCATTTTATGGACTTTTGTCCATGAATATAATTTAATTATTATTAAAACCAAAGAATGTGACAACATGTCACTTTCTTAAATCTTATAAGTATAATAATTTTAATTTAGTGATAAACTTCATGAAACTTCGAACATGAATAGTATCCAGAAAGATAATAAAATTATCTACATCATAGGAATTTATTTATAATTTTTAGGAATTAAATAATTATCATTTATTATGACAGAAAGATGATGCAATAATTGCCTTATTAATGAAATATTGTCATAATTGATGTTATAAATGCCCAAATAAATGTAATTTGAGACTTTTTGTGACTTACATTAATTTTCTAGGTTAATATGACATGTTATTGTTGATATAAGTAACTTGGTTATAACTTATAATTCTGTTATTAATTTCATAAAAATCATGTACCAAATAGTGTCAAAATTGACATAAATTAGTTTTTAAAACACATATTATATTATTAATTGTTATTTAATTCCTAAAAATCTAAGATTTGGCCAAATGACTTATCTAAGGATAGATATATTAATAATAAACAACTTGGGGTTCTTTTGGCTTGTTATGGTAAGTGTATTAATCATATAGTGTAAGAAAACAAAAAGACACGGTAAAAGTAAAATTATTTAACTTAGAGTTAATTCTAATTGATAAGGTTAAAATAATAACCTAAACCTGTGAAAATCCTATTGGATGAGATTATTGCGACCCATCCCCACTTTAGCTTTGAAATAAGACCCTTTGGAACCATTATAAACCGAATTTTACCTTAATATAAAATAATATTTTGAGATTTTCCAAAGGTGTCCCACTCCTCGCTTATAAAAGGGCACCTCCTCCCTCTCCTCCTCACACCAATTTGAGAATTCAAGCTCGGCCATCCCCTACCAAAATCTCTTCTCCTCTTCTATAGTATCATCCTAGAGGTCCTGGTCTTCTTAAAAGACCATCCTTAGTTCTTTAAGTGGAGGTTAAGTAAAGGCGCGTCAAAAAGAGGTAATATCCATTACCGATCTTTTTCAATTTCTTTCTTCTTCAACTTCTTCATCTTTAGTTGATTCATGATAAAGTAATAACATCAGTATTTATTATATACTGATATGTTATTATAAATATGAAACAACTCTAAATAACCTTCTATCCATCCTACGGAAAAAGGAAATCACCGCGCGTGCGTACGTATGGAATACCGTCTCCACGCCTTGGTGTAATCTATTTTCCACCACCACCTTACTTGGATGGGTATAATGGTGTAAATAATAACTATATATTATTAATTTAAAGTTATATTTATTCTTAAATAGTATACATACACTCCAATACAGTCCCACGATCATGAGAACGATATCATCGCCCGTGCGTACGTACGGACTACCGTCTCCACGACACGATGAGATTCATTCTCCACTTTAACCATTCATGAATGATAATAAAGTATATATAATAAGTAATAATGAAATTTATGACATAAAAATGATACTGGATTTATGTGTATATATATGTATGTCATCTACTTAATTCCATTCAACTCAATAAGGAAACGAAAACAGCGTTCATGCGTACGTATGGCCTACCGTCTCCATGAATGGTGTATTTCTTTCCATTTACTGATTTATTATATATATGTATATTCTGAATATATATTATACATAAATCATGTTTTATATTCTGGAATTAAGTAATCATGATCTAAGTAATCATATGAATAATTACAAGTCAAAACACGGACGAAAAATGAAACAATTTTACCCAAAACGCTCTTTAACATGGAATTTACAAAAGAACGGGTAATATAAAGTCATAAGTGAACCATATATGATATAATAACAATTAATATGATTCTATAATAAGTCAATGACATTATTTAAATCATTATACAGGAGGTTCGAACACTTACGAAGAAAATCAGACCTAAGGTAAGGGAAATATCACAATCTCATTTTTATCCGAGATTGTTTATACTTTGGCATTTACTAGGGTGTATTTTATCATCCACTTACATGTTTCCTCAATATGTAATATTTATATCCTTATACAATATTTTATATCCAATTTTACCCTTCGGTGAGTTTTTAGTAAAAGATATGAAAGGAATCTTTTGTCGTTTTTCATACGAGGTACTTTTTTGAATTTTCCGACAAAAGTATGAGAAGAATGTTTCCTTTTAACTTATACGGCATGAATGTATTTTTAAAACATTATTTCCAAGAATCTTCCCTTAAAAGTTTTCAAGTTTATTTTTAATCAACTTCTTTTAGTTAGAATTGTATGACATGTTAAGAAAGGAAAAGTGTTTTTGAAGTTGAAAAAATATTTTACTTAAGAATGGAGTTCAAGTGTTTTATCAAAATTATTTTCCATCTAAGATAATAAAGGGTTCTGTTTCTATCCCTATTATTACATTTATTTGATTATGTTGTGATGGAATTATTTTTATGAATTCCTTTATCTTAAATGAATTGTTTTATGATGTCACGATGTTTAAGAATTCCATTTTTATTACATGTGTTATGCAATGATGTTTGATTTATGATTTTTGTTGTGGAACACATAAGAATGGTTTCATTATGAGATATGTGGGACCTATATCTCCCTCCAATGAATTGGGTAAAGATTTTATATCTCATGAGATAGACATGTCTGGAATGGTAGGTTATATGGGTTCAGTGAAACAGGACTGAAATGCGGAGTGAACTCAGTTCAGAAATGGACTTTGTCCACTAAGATAGTCTTGGAAATGAGTCTTGACTAATAAGAAATGATTCTCTATGATTATTTGTGTATGACAAAAAGTTTCATGTTTTATGTTATGAATATTGGGATTTCATTTCACTACTATGATTTATCCCATGTTATGAAATTATGCTCTCTTTTGCAGGTTAAGATTTCCAAAATGTTATGTTCTTTTGAATATGATGTGATTGATATTTATTTTGTTTACCCTTACTGAGCATTTGAGCTCACCCTTTTATGTTTTCTTTTCCCCAAGATATAAATAAAGGTTTTAGTTATAAAAAAAAAAAGAAGATCTGTATGGGAGATGTTGAAGATCTTTCACCACAATTAGAAGATTATGTTCTGAGTTTCCAAAGACACTAAACTATTACGATCCTTGTGTGTGTGTTTTTTTATATACTAAGTATTATGAAAAAGTAATGTAATGTCCATGTACGTCAAGCTTCGGGTCTCTACAGTTGGTATCAGAGGAAAGGTTTAGTCAACCTTTGGAAACTAGGATGCGAAAATGTTACTAAGATCCCTAGAGATATTTCTAACGTATGTCTAGGGATGTCCCTAAGGATAAGTATACGTATAAGATATAGTCCTAGAACTATGGTAAGTATATTAGATTAAACAAAAGATTTTAGATATTGAAGTTAATCCCCCTTTATTATGATTTTTGCCTCTCACACTATTCTTTTTGGGTTATAGAAAATGGCTGGAAACAAGATCATTCATGATAATGGAGGATATGATGGACAATGGAATGATATTATTCATGAGCAACCAAATGAAATGGGATTTGGAAGTCCAAACATCATTATTATGTCGAATCAGCAATCTCATAAGATGATCAATAAAGTAAGATTTGGTATGTTTCCTGACTCGGCTAATAAGAGAAAGATGGAGTTTCATGATGATCATAGAGGAAATAAAGTTCAATTTCCCCTATGTAAATCATGTGGGAAGAGGCATCAAGGAGAATGTTTCAAAGGAACTGGAAGATGCTTTAGGTGTGGAAAAGAAGGACACAAAGCCAGTAAGTGCAAAGGAAAAGGTTCAGTTAACACCAGGGATGCGGATAATGGTATTGCTACGACATCAACAATGGTTAAATGTTTTAAATGTGGAATGTATGGCCATTATGAAAACCAATGCCCTAAGGGAAAGTCTCATGAAGAGAATCAGTATGGTCGTATGGGTAGTATTTATATTGATGATGATTAAGAGACTACAAATTATATGTGAGATGAAAGAATTGTTGAAGCTCGGTCAATGGTTTAAGAATGTTGTGGAATGATTACATGTTTATCATGTGTAATGTTGTATAAGTAATCTCATGGTACTATGGAATAAAGAGACATCTAAGGATTGTTACACTGTTGTCTTTCCTTGAGTTTTGAAAGTGTATGATTAATGGTACCAGTATCCATGAAAGGTTATTCAGATATTTTTGGAATGTAGATGATATGCGCATAATGAAGGGATAAGGAGAAAATTAAATGTTTGATAGTATTCATGAGCTCATGACTGATATAAGGAGAAGGTTATATCATGGTTTGAGTATATAGAATTTTTGGATTTTGGTATGTGGAAAGAGTTAACTTTTGACTGCATTCATGTTTTCACTAAGGTTCAATGGGTATTCATTATTCAAGAGAATACATGATTAAGGTATTCACATGTTTGTAATTTGACCAACAAGATATATCTTATGATATATGGGGGATAAATTATGGAATTCACGTGATCATTTTCTTTATACTATGAGCTTGGACCGAAGTATTTTATATAAGCCTAATGATTGGAATGGATTATGTTGGACATAAGTTAGTATTGTTTAAGAATAAAACTTTTTCTGATATTTTTGATGGAATGTTATAGTAATATAGCTTTAAAAAAAGGACAACCTGCAGGACGGGCGACAACCCATCGCATTGGACAAGACTGGGGGAATCGAACCCACAACCGAAGTACGACTGGCCTTTATCGCCTACCACTGGCCTACAGGAAGTCCCTGTTTAGTAAAAACTAGTTTTATTATATTAAGCAGTATGATATATGAAGTATAAGTCCATTTTAGGAACCATATATGATTAATCTCACTATTGATGGACTTATGTATTTTTTGATAACTTTTCTAACCTTTTGTTTGAGACAGATGGAATGACCCATCATTCTATCACTTGATCTACTAACACATCATGAATGACAAATTCAACTTAATTTCTTTAAGAGATGAAGTGGAAATTGTCCAAAGAATGACAAACGGTTAGACTATACCAAAATCACGAAAGTATTTCTTCTAATTCCAATTTCATAAACTTTAGGGAAATGATCTTGGAAACCAAAAAAAATTTCCTAGTGCTCTTATATCTGATGAATCAGATGGTACCTTAGATCGTCACAAATTTATGGCTTTGTGATTGCTGGCTTTTCCATAGCCATGTTCTCTACCACTCTCCATCAGAACATGATGGTTAGATTTCTCTTCCATATCCATATTCTCACCTATGTGGAAACCCAGTGATTAGTTTATTTGGGTAACCGTTACGTTTAATACTTTTGTTCTTAAAGATTGTTTTTGGTATTCCTTTTTACGATGTAGGTTTCTATTAAAGAAACTTTCGAATAGTAAACCATTTGTAACCCTGACGAATTTTCAGGGCGAAGTTCATTTTAAGGGGGGTAGAATGTAACACCCCGAGATTTTATGAAAAATATTATTTTAATTTCATTAATGTCTTGTGTTGTATGCTACACCAATATTACCTTGCGCTATACGCAACATCGTATTAGCTTGCAGTATACGCAACACTATTCTTGGATCGTGTTACACACAATTTTGATAATAGTTATTCTACGCAAAATTGAGTATATATATATATTCAATGTATAAATGAAATATGGTTGGATTATGTTATATGAAACAACGAAGCATTCTTTCACAACACTCAACCCTGACTTGGCTTGCATTACATGCAATCGCGACCTTCCTCGATAGCGTGTGTTGTACGCAATACCGGGTTTTACTAAACAACGATATATTATTATAATATTATTATGAACTAGCCATTATGAATAGTATTAACTAAATTTTTAATCTTATAACATTATTATTCATCTTGCACATCTTCTAAAACATGGTATAATAACAAAATAAATTTTTCAGGTAAAATAAGTATTTTTCAAAAAATGCAGTTTTGCCGCCTTTTGATGGCGCACCCACTTCAAATCTAGTTTTTGACATGTTTATAAGTTAAATTTGACAAAATAAAATTTTTCTCTTGAATCAGGATATAAAAATTTACATTAGATAATGTTTTGATATTTTTTCGAAAACTCTCATATTTTAATGAATAGTAAAAACACGCTATATTTTAATTAAAAACAACTTTTTTCATCGTAATATCTTATTTGGTTAAATTATAATATTGAATGGTTTTAAAGTATAAATAGAATATATTTTTACCATTTAATATAATTTATGTCATTAGCATTGATTTTACCTTGAATTCGTAGGTTAAATCAATTCAATCTTTTGCAATGTTTTAAAGAAAAACCTATTTTCTTTTGACAACGAGATTAATTTTAATTTAATTTCTGCATCTTTTGTGTATTGAATTTTGAAAAATGGATTCCATTTTTGGAATCATTGGGTCTAAATTATGTTAATAAGCTACTTTTTATTTTTGGGCATTGTAAATAGTAACTACGGTAAATTTTATTTACTATAGTTAAAGGTAAATCGGGTAATTAAGGGTAAATATAAGATTATAAAATTACCCTAAAACATGGAAAAATCCTATTTGATGGCTAAATTAGACCCATATAACCTAAGGGTCGGATTAGATTCATTTTATGGACTTTTTTCCATGAAAATAATTTAATTATTATTAAAACCAAAGAATGTGACAACATGTCACTTTCTTAAATCTTCTAAGTATAATAATTTTAATTTAGTGATAAACTTCATGGAACATCGAACATGAATAGTTTCCAGAAAGATAATACAATTATATAAATCATAGGAATTTATTTAGAATTTTTAGGGATTAAATAATTATCATTTATTATGACACAAATATGATGAATTAATTGTCTTATTAATAAAATATTGACATAATTGATGTTATAAATGCCCAAATAAATGTAATTTGAGACTTTATATGACTTAAATTAATTTTCTAGGTTAATATGACATTTTATTTTTGATATAAGTAACTTTTTTCTAACTTATCATCCTGTTATGATTTTCATAAAAATCATGTACCAAATAGTGTCAAAATTGACATAAATTAGTTTTTAAAACAAATATTATATTATTAATTGTTATTTAATTCCAAAAAATATAAGGTTCGTCCAAATGACTTAGATAAGGATAGATATATTAATAATAAACAACTTGGGGTTCTTTTGTCCTGTTATGGTATGTTTATTAACCATATAGTGTAAGAAAACAAAAAGACACGGTAAAAGTTAAATTATTTAACTTAGAGTTAAATCTAATTGATAAGGTTAAAATAATAAACTACACTTGTCTAAATACTATTTTATGAGAGGATTCAGACCCATACCCACTTTAGCTTCGAAATAAGACCCTTTGAAACCATTATAAACCGAATTTTACCTTAATATAAAATAATATTTTGATATTTTCCTAAGGTGCCCCTCTCCTCCCTTATAAAAGGGCACCTCCTCCCTCTCCTCCTCACACCAATTTGAGCATTCAAGATCGACCAACCCCTGAAAAAATCTCTTCTCCACTTCTCTAGTATCATTCTAGAGGTCCTGGCCTTCTTAAAATACCATCCTTAGTTCTTTAAGTGGAGGTTAAGTGAGGGCGCGTCAAAAAGAGGTAATATCTATTACCGATCTTTTTCAATTTCTTTCTTCTTCAACGTCTTCTTCTTTAGTTGTTTCATGATAAAGTAATAACATCAGTATTTCTTATATACTGATATTTTATTATAAATATGAAAAAACTCTAATTAATCTTCTATCCATCCTACGGAAAAAGGAAATCACCGCGCGTGCGTACGTACGGAATACCGTCTCCACGCCGTGGTGTAATCTATTTTCCACCACCACCTTACTTGAATGGGTATAATGGTGTAAATAATAACTATATATGATTAATTTAAAGTGATATTGATTCTGAAATAGTATACATACACTCCAATACAGTCCCACGATCATGAGAACGATATCATCGCTCGTGCGTACGTACGGACTACCGTCTCCACGACGCGATGAGATTCATTATCCACTTTAACCATTCATGAATGATTATAAAGTATATATAATAAGTAATAATGAAATATATGACATAATAATGATACTGTATTTATGTGTATATATATGTATGTCATCTACTTAATTCCATTCAACTCAATAAGGAAACGAAAACAGCGTTCATACTTACGTACGGCCTACTGTCTCCATGAACGATGTATTTCTTTCCATTTACTGATTTATTATATATATTTATATTCTGAATATATATTATATATAAATCATGTTTTATATTCTGTAATTAAGTAATCATGATCTAAGTAATCATATGAATAATTACAAGTCAAAACACAGACGACAAATGAAACAATTTTACCCAAAACGCTCTTTAACATGGAATTTACAAAATAATGGGTAATATAAAGTCATAAGTGAACCATATATGATATCATAACAATTCATATGATTATGTAATAATTCAATGACATTATTTAAATCATTATACAGGAGGTTCGGACACTTAAGAATCAAATCAGACCTAAGGTAAGGGAAATATCACAATCTCATTTTTATCCGAGATTGTTTATACTTTGGAATTTACTGGGGTGTATTTTATCATCCACTTCCATGTTTCCTCAATATGTAATATTTATATCCTTCTAAAATAGTTTATATCCAATTTTACCCTTCGGTGAGTTTTTAGTAAAAGATATGAAAGGAATCTTTTGTCATTTTTCGTACGAGGTGCTTTTTTGAATTTTCTGACAAAAGTATGAGAAGAATGTTTTCTTTTAACTTATACGGCATGAATGGATTTTTAAAACATTATTTCCAAGAATAATCCCTTAAAGGTTTTCAAGTTTATTTTTAATAAACTTTTTTTAGTTAGAATTTTATGACATGTTAAGAAAGGAAAAGTGTTTTTGAAGTTGAAAGGATATTTTCCTCAAGAATGGAGTTCAAGTGTTTTATCAAAATTATTTTCAATCTAAGATAATAAAGGGTTCTGTTTATATCCCGATTATTACATTGATTTGATTTTGTTGTGATGGAATTATTTTTATGAATTACTTTATCTTAAATGAATTATTTTATTATGTCACGATGTTTAAGAATTCCATTTTTATTACATGGGTTATGCAATGATGTATGATTTATGATTTTTTTGTGGCACACATAAGAATGGTTTAATTATGAGATGGGTGGGACCTATATCTCCCTCCAATGCATTGCATAAAGATTTTATATCTCACGAGATAGACATGGATGGAATGGTAGGTTATACCGGTTCAGTGAAACAGGACTGAAACGAGGAGTGAACTCAGTTCAGAAATAGACTTTGTCCACTAAGATAGTCTTGGAAATGAGTCTTGACTAATAAGAAATGATTCTCCATGATTATGTGTGTATGCCAAAAAGTTTCATGTTTTAATTTATGATTATTGGGATTTCATTTCACTACTATGATTTATCCCATGTTATGAAATTATGCTCTCTTTTGCAGGTTATGATTTCCAAAATGTTATGTTCTTATGAATATGATGTGATTGATATTTATTT
Organism: Viscum album; assembly: GCA_963277665.1. Taxonomy (NCBI): domain Eukaryota; kingdom Viridiplantae; phylum Streptophyta; class Magnoliopsida; order Santalales; family Viscaceae; genus Viscum; species Viscum album. The sequence goes on along the minus strand of OY728120.1, from coordinate 1,056,211,739 downwards.
TGTTTACCCTTACAGAGCATTTGAGCTCACACTTTTATGTTTTCTTTTCCCCAGGATATAAAGAAAGGTTTTAGGTAAAAAAAGGAATATCTTTATGGGCGATGTTGAAGATCTTTCACCACGATTAGAAGATTATATTCCGAGTTTCCAAATACACTAAACTATTACGATCCTTGTGTGTGTGTTTTTGTTATGTACTAAGTATTCCGAAAAATTAATGTAATGTCCATGTACGTCAAGCTTCGGGTCTCTACATTGGGGAAGTCCTAAATCACAAAGGGAGGATCAACAATAAAAGTAACATATTTGGGATCAAATATAATCAATGACAACATACTCCTAAACTCTGGATGGGAAGGTCCTATATGACCAAACCGTATATCCCACTCTCCTTGAAACAGCAGATAACTCCCATTGAAAAAAAAGAACAAAACATAATAGAAATTAGAATCAATATAATCATGATGAGAAACAAGCCAATCCATCCTAAAGATGAAGTCTAATAAATCAAAATTGAGAACTAGGGAATCCCAGACCAACTACATGCTAGATATTTATAAAGAACATGCCAAACAACAAAACCCATACTCCTTTATATTCATAAGAGTTATCTCTAACTCCATAAAAAGGGACAAGAGATGAATTTGAGGTTTTAACAAATAAGGAAAATGGATAGGTATAAAATATTGTGATGAACATGTATTAAACAGAGCATTTTATAAGGAACTTGCAACCAAATAGAAATAAACCCATCCACTATATGAAAATTCATCAGTCTTATGTGATGTGGATGGATATATATATATACTTTGAATCACATGAATACACCATAATGATCCTTGGATTAGAATATCATTAACCATAATGACCCATAAGAATATCCTAATAGATCTTCTATAGATGGAATTGGAAGCCACAATAACAGAATATGTTTACAGGTGGGGGAAAAATCTATTGTTACCAATCATTCCACACTAATAAAAAGTTAGGGGAAAACTAGTGGTTGTTTTATATAGTGTACTAGAGGCATGCTACTAAGAATTTACCCCACCACCCTTGATATAATCCTAATTATTTATTTTATTTCCCAGTGTGCCACTAAAACATCCATTGGGATGAAGAGAAGTGATAGAGAATAAAATATTGGTTGTCATATCGATTTATACCATAATCACCCTATCAATTATCTTAGAATAGTTATAAATATTCATTATATATAATTGTGATTAGATGTCTAATTAAAAACCTTTTGGGTATATTTATGACCTAGACTTATCATTTATCATGACCTTTAGTCCAAAATGAACCAGATCCAAAAAATTATTGGTGTACTCAAAACACTAAACACTCTCCCCAATACATAGATAGGAACTCTATAGACTTCACTATCAGCAGAGACTCTGGAAAGAACTAATGAAAGAAGAGGGTCTTGAAACCCTTCAAATAAAATCTCACATGTCTATTTTAATTAACCATAATATCCCACCACCACTTTTTGGGACCCTCAATCTCGAATGTTTCACACTTCACATTGAGAGCCTTATGTGTATCCACAAATTTGATGATGTAATTGATCTTTTCCTGAAATTCCTCCACCTCTTGAGGTTCATTCATACCCAAAAATAATGAAGTATTCTTGTGTAGGAACTCTCATGATCAGTCCCTATCTCTTATCACTTCAGCCAGTGCCTCAACAACTGGGTTCAGAACTCCTGATATATTTTCGTCCATGGAATAACTTCTTTAATGATAGCCACAATACTATTTTGATCTAAATAAGGATTACCTTGAGGAGAATCAAATGATTAAATCTCATATGAGACCTATGGAAGGAATCATAGAGGCATGTTTCTACATATCATAAATAGAATAAAATGATCAAGTAATAAATAAAATATCAATATAAATAGGATAAAATATTTTCAAACTAAGATCCAAATCAAAAACCCTATCAATGGAATACATCCCAAAATCCCATGGTAACATGAGGCCTGGTATAGAAAGAGCTAGCTAAGAGGTAATTACAACATATCCCTCAAGTCATAATAATCTTATCTACCTGCTACCATACATCCCAAGAGAAAGAATCTTGAGGAAAAACAACCTTTAACACCAATTTAAGATGAATTGGCCTAGGAAACCCTCAAATATGGAACTTGATCCGATTCTCCACAAACCCGAAGGGCGTTCTAGATCCATATCGGCTGGGGACGAGAACCAATGCATAAAAAACAAAAAAAGAGGAGAAATATTCCACCTAACATGAAACACTATACATAAAAATTATATATATAAATTAATAAATACAACTATCAAAGAAAAATTCCATAATCAATGATTGACAATGGTAGTGATACAACTCAAAATAAAACAGAAAGACAAAAACTCTGAGTTCCATGTCCAAGAACCAAAAAGGATGCGAAAAATAGGAAACTTCTACTCTGTGTGATATATAGGAAATGTACCACCATCCCACAACTATTTATCCATACCTAGATGACATGAACCCCACAACCACGCTATGTCACCTTTTCCTTTCCTATAACAAAATATAATACAGGATCTACACACTATTGTAGGGGTGTGCAAGGTGAATCTAAATGAGCATAGTAGGATCCATCCCAAGTGTTCCATATCATCACTCTGTACAAAAATACCAATATTATCAATTTAATAAAATATGTCAGGAAATGTAGTTAAACAATTTTATATCAAAACTTTGATAAAATTGTTCCCATTTTCAATAGTTCCCAAACAATTCTAATTAAAATAGTTCGAATCAAAATTTCTATAAAATAGTCAAATTTACCAAAAAATAGGTATAAAAAATCCATAACAATACAAATCCAAGGAAAAATGATAAAACACACCAACTATAGCTTGGGTTTAGCCTACTTAGGACACTCGTACATAAATAATGACTAGTTTATACAATAAGTCCTTAAAACCCATGAATCAAGGTCTAGGGAATAGAGGAATTCCCTAGAAATTGAACCATACTACTATTTCAATCATTTTATAGAGATAATTTAATCTCATCCTAGAAATATAAGAACACCACCAGAAAGTAAACTTCTTTATCAAACCAAAATATGATCACTAATACTACACCATCAACCTAAGTACCTGAGGCTCCCATGTGCTTCATTTAAAATCATATCAAAATGGTTTAAATATTTCCTAATGAAATTTAAAAATTTATTTTTCCATAAAAACATACTTTTAAAACCCATTTCACAATCTGTTTCATAGTGCTTTGAAAATCACAATTCATATACCCAAATAAAGGGAAACCATCTTTTCTCCAAAACCAATTTACACACAAAAATCCAATAATACCAAATCATGGGAGATCATTTATGAAAAATTTATAAAACCAAAATCAATCACGATTCATCCAACAATGCTAGATATGGAACCACCTACGTTAAACTAAGGTCATATACCACTCGAAATAGAATGCACAAACATGGGAAGGAATGTGGATATAATGAAAAAATTCCTTTGAATATTATCACACAAGAGATCATGAAGGTATCAAATAATAATCATAAAAAAATCAACATTTCTCAAGAATTTATCCCAACCCCTCTAACAAAAACAAAGAGCAATGATGTATTAGTAAGGAGAAAAAAACTTACCAAGGGAAGAGAAACCAACTGCACCGGATATCAATACCCCAAGTAAAGTGATCCAAAAGGAAAGGATTCAACTGAAATATCTTAAGAGGGACCTAGGGTTTGAGGTAGGGAAACACTAGATGAGTGAGTTAGGATTCAGGATTATAATGCATAAAAACCCACTTGTCACAAATGATTCAATTTGTGAATCCTATATTCACAATAGGAATCCCACAATTTTCATATATACTGAAAAGGCATCACATTTGCTTAAAAAACCAAGAAATCAATTCACAACATGAATCTCATTCACATTATAATTTATGTTCATTTTTTAAATCATTTCCATGGATTGTTCCTAGTGAACAATTCACATCATGAGTCATATCGGTGGCATGAATGTGTCCAATAAATAGTATCTAGCCCAAGTTCTATAGAAACTACCAAAATGACTCCCACACCCTCTGAACCAAATTATAAATATCTTAAACATAAAATAAAGAATACTATTTCATCGGGATGTTACATCAGTTTAGGGGGATGGATGGTTTTGAAACCCTTATGAGGAGACTAGGTAACTATATGGGTTGGGTCCATATCCCTTTTCACAACTTTCACACATTTTAAAAAAAACTATATAGGTGGCATTGGAGACTGTGTAAATGGAGGTTTCATTGGATAGTAGGTCTTGAATGGTTGGATTATAATTTTGAAAAAAAAATGTATCCAAACCATGAACCTCTTTAAAAGTGTTATTTTTACCTTTTTACCTTTTTATTTCTATATCCACTTACCCAATTGTTTCCCCCATTTCACTCCTAGCATCCTTAGGCATACTCCAGGCTCGTACTCCTCTTCCAAGTGTGATTTTCCTTAAATCCAAAGCCATTTAAGGTGTTTATTCATGTGATTTGTATCCCATGGTAAGTCAATGATTCTATGTCCTTAAATTATAGGGATTTTTTATAGTTTTTTCCCTTATATCTTCTGTTTCATATTCTATATTTCTAGGAATTTATTTTATTTTATGTTTGTTGTCATTTTAGATCGAATCAAAGGTTCAGGTTAGATGATAGTATATCAATGAAACAAATTTAGGTTCTCTAAGATCCATTACCCATAGTCTTATTAGTTTTCATGTGTTTTTAGTTATGTCATAACTTTGATGTGTTGTACATTTTATTATGGTGGTTTAAAAAAATTGCTCTTAGGCCTTAATTTGATGTCGGGGACCCTTCATAGATCCCATCGGGTCTATTGAAACCTATAATAGTAGACATATTACCACCCTTACGTGTGATAAATTCTTGTAAATAGTAATATGGTGTTTTAAATGGTAAAATGGGTTCTTTAAAATATTAACCATGTTAAGCTTATCACATGGGTTGTTATTATGGTAAAACAGTGTTGATTTTCATAATTTAGGAATAAATTGTCTTATGATGTGTTAAACAATGGAATTTTTATTGATCAAAGTAATAAGTTTAAATTATTAAATTTTTTATTTTTATTTAAATTTGGTGAGTATGATAACCTTTAATGAATAATAAATCTTGAAAAGGAGAATAATTTTTCCCTTGTTGTTTTAAAAGGTAAAGAATGGTGAACCATTGAATGTGTTACATGATGGAATGGTTTAGAAGTTGTGTACATGACAGTCTGCATCTATGAGATAGAAATGGTGTACATGATGCTCCATATATATGGGATGAGAATTTTTAACATGACACTCCACATCTATGGGACGAAAATGGTTTCCATGATGCACCACATCTATGAGATGGAAATAGTGGACATGATGCTCCACGTCTATGGGATGTAAATGGTGGGCATGATTCTCTAAATTAAAAAATAATAATAATATGAGGAAAATCCATTTACTTGTAATTGATACATGTATTACCCAATGCTTTGTTTTCTTAGATGACCAACATTGGCTGAAACACTTTTGGATTTCCTGAATGTCACCTTAGAACCAGAGGCCAAGAGGTTAATAAATAACTATTAATTTTATGTAAAACATGTTTTCATATTTACCTTGCCTATTATCCTATTTTACTTCTACATACATTATTTTCTACACTAGTTATTAATTTAGAAACCATTGGTGGTGGCCTACTTAGTCATACACACACCCTTATTAAGACGATGTTGGTACCCAAGAAGAATTCATGGTTATAGTTAAAGATATGGAAAAATTAAAAATGTTGTATGTATGATTTCAGATTTATGGGATGGATCATGTATGAGTGGACCAAACTATGTCTTAGGGAATTTCTATGAATTTTAATCTTATGTTTTTATTTTTGGGATCCTTTTATCACGTGAGACTATCATGACATGACATATTTATTTTAATATCTTATTTTCACTTACCCAATTCTAGGTATTTGGTATGTTATGTGTGGTTACCCATAGGTTATGATTTATTATTATCTATGTTATTGTTCTACTCCTCTAAATAGGTTATAGTCTCCCCACATTTCATTATAAGCCATCACTGCTAGTCAGTAGCCACTTGCATATGAGAAGTGAAGCCTGGGGTATTATGGTGAACTAGTACAATTATTAATTAGAGTGATCTATAAAAGATATTATATTGATTATATAGAACACCACCATTATAGTTTTTTGAGTCTTCTACAGACTATATGAGGTTTTAACTTTGTTTTCCTAACCTACAGGCATCACCTCCCACTCTTCTACTCTTGGTTAAATGTTCTTAAAAATCCTTTATAGAGTTAAGGGAGTTTATTTTCCAATATTTTATGTCAATATATGATATTATCAAGATTTTTTTTCCTATTGGGGGGGTGGTATGAATTAGCATAATAAAGATAATAAACTGGACTTATGAAATTGAAAGCGAATGGTGTGATGTGTATGTGGTTACAAGTTTTATTGATAATATTGATGTTGTTTTATGATATATGTTTGTTATTAGATAATTCATTATAGTGATGACTATATTTTATAATACCCTTATAATTCTTAAACACTTAAACCCAGTAAATAAAAAGCACAATGTTGATTTTTATTTTTTATGATTGACTTGATGTGTACATATCAATGTATTTGGTTGTATAGTTTGGTAACCTTGGTGGTGTGTGGATTGGGGGTCTTGAATGTTTATGGGTTCGTTTCCTTGGTTGTTATTTAGGGGATTTAAATGGCATTTTCTTGATTGTAATTTAGTAGAAATGGAAGAATATTGACTTATAAAAATGTGGTTATGGATAAATAATTTATTAGTAAAAAATTAACCTAGTAACTGAATGAATGAATCTTGGTATCTGATTTTTTAAATAAAAAACTTGAAATATAACTCTTGTTGTGGAACTTTGTGTGATAATTGTTGGTTTTTCTATATTAGAGGCATCACTTTGGGGAACAACAACAGTTGTGTCCTGATGGTAGTTTTTCTTGTGTTTCTTGTGTAAATCCATTGTTGTGGGATTGTGTGAGACTGTTATATACTTACATTATTTAATAACTTTTCTATAAACCTCACTTGTTTTTGGTTACATAACCAACACCTATAGACCCTAGGGCTATTTTTCCTAACATCCAATATGGGTATGATAGGTATTGATGACTACCCCATCTCCCCATATTTCTCTTCAACAAAATCTTCTGGTGATACTGATGGTGGATGATGAGATATGTGGTGGGGGTCATGCGTGATAAGAGGATGAAAAAAGGTTTATGTCTTATGAATTAATGATACCCTACTACCCTGGTAACCTAATTTCATATATGTGGTTAGTTCACGAGACTTTATATATGGATTGTGTCATGATATATGATATATAACTAGTTTGGTTGTGAATGCATATGGAAGAGATGAGAGTAATGGATGTATTCCCATTGGGTGAGAGTAAAACATTAGTGGGGAATTAGTTGTGGGGTGTGTTTATATAAATTCTTATGAAGTTACTTTACTACTCTTGGATTAATTATTTGGATATAGTGCTTTGGTGAGTCCAATGGGGGGCCAGTTGACTTCAGTATGTGTTAGTTAGTTTTTTTTATTTATTCATTGGGGTATTAGTACGATCTTTTCACATTTCAAGAGCTAAATTGGTTGTGATCATACTTATTATACATGTTATTCTCCCCTATGTATAAATAAACTTATTTTCATTTTCTAGGGGGGATTTTGTGATTTTGTTGGTCATTACAAGCTTGGATCTTGGGTTATTGGATTACTTTTGGTATTGTTCTATCTTTAGAGTCGTTTGTATCAGTTTTTTATTTATAAAAATGAGATATTTATTGTATTAGATTTTTTTTCTTTTATAGTATAGTGGATAGGCTGTGAGTTCTATTTTATGATATAGAGATAATTGAGGGTAATTTCACCCATCTGAGGGTGTTATACCCTTGAATCTAGTCACAAAACCGAGGCCTACTGGAGATGAGACTCTAGGGTTACTCATTATCTTCATTTTTCATCTGTGAGTGGTGCTAGTGGAGGGGGTACAAGAAAAAAGAGGTCTCAATGGTGTTGTTTCAGAGATAGAGTGGAGTTTTGAGTTAGGAACTGATGAGAACTATATATGTTGTAAAGGAAACAATGTTAGTTGAACTTAGTATGTGATGATAGAAAGGGAGATCGGTTGGGACACCAAACCTAATAGTCCCATTTGATTATACACAAGAACCTTAAGTTCTAAGAATTTATTAGGAAAAGTGACACTAAATTTGGGGGAGAGACCTATGAGATGTACCTGAATCATACTTTCTTGAGTTCTATTTTGAATGGTGTGGTTCTATGAATTAATTAATTAATTAATTAAATGATCTAAATCAATTCATTGCTACCATACATAGGTGTTTCTACTTTTTTGTAGATATATTTTTTGGTCACTTCACCAGGTGGACCATGTTATGGAGGTTCAGTAAAGATGATCCTATTGATCATCGGAGGTTCAATCCTGATCCGGAGGATGAGCATTGGAAATAGACATTTCATGAATTTAAGCTTCATAGATTAGAAAATAATGAGGGGAACTTATCTGATCTAGATATGGATTTTCATCTGAAGGATTCAAGGATTTGTTTTGTCTTGATTTGAGATCAATTGGGTTTTTTCCTCCCCTCATGGTTATCCTATTGTGAGGAGAATTGAGTCAATTGAGGATACTACACCTTGAGGGAAAGGAGACCAGTGTGTCATGGGTCAAATTCTATCATGAGCTTAGGGTGAATTTATTATTGATGATGGTGAAGGTGATTAAGAGGCAAGGGTTTTTCTCCCTTCAGTAGGGGATCGTGAACATTCTAGAGTTTTGTATTGAGTTTAAGGACCTTCTTTGAGTTTCAACAGATTTCCATCCAGATAAAGAGGGTCGAGCAAAGTTCTTGGAGAAGGTGCTATGCTCTATTCTTTATTATGAAGTTACATAATTTATGTTTTTTATATATTTAGAGGTATATTATAAATAATTGGTAATGGAGAGGGTGTATAAGTAGATTTGATAACCCTATTGAAGATTAAATAGGGACCTCTACGGAGTATGGAATCATATGAAGAGTCACAGATGATGGATTAGATAAGATTCTAGTCAATAGATAATTGTCCCTAACAATTCGTATCACATTTCTCAAGGGTTGAAAGTTCTCTTACAACAAGAGAGAGATCTCTAATTTTGTTATTTGGTTGCAGAGGTCACGGTAATGATCATTGGTTTTTTCCTTCATCCCCAGATGGTCTGTATGGATTAGCTAGTCATACCCCCTTTTAGTAGCAGTGGAAGTTACTCACAAGGTAGTTTTAGGAGTAGGGCCTCTTTGATTATGTTTAGTATCTTGTTCAGTTGGATTATGCTAATCTAAGAAAAGGTGTAGTCATCATAGGTAAACCCTATGATTTCCCTAACCATCAAGGACCCAGACCAGATCATGGATGTAGAGACGATCTACATTGGGGAATTGTAGCCATCTGAGGCTAGATTCATTTGATAGTAACTCATGTTCCGTAGATCCCAAAGGTTGTTTGAGGTATAATTTCATTATTTTCTACCGTGGTATTTTTATTTTTTTAATTATGGTGATTCTCAATCATTTGATACACCCACCTTGGTCTGAGCATTAAGAAAGGATGTTGAGAGGCTTTTTGAGCCCCAGGTGTTATAAAACCCAGTTATAGGCCTAGCTAGTTTTTTATGTGTATCTGGAATGTATACTGATAATGGGGAAGAATTTTCTATTACGATATATCTTTATTTTGTAGAAACAACCATATGATTTTATTCCCATCATGGATGGGTTGTATTCAAGTCATGTGGTGGTTGACTATTTTTGGATGATAGTTTAGTTTTCTGATGTGGAAGGATGACGTGTGGTTTTCACCACTGAGTGATGTTTCTAAATGGGAAGTAGGTGAGTTTCCCCCCCTTAATTCCTTGATATATGTGTTATTGATAGATCCAATGAGAGTTCAATTAGTGGGGACACCCATAGTTTTTAAAAATATTCTAGATGTTTTACTTGAGGATTTTTTGATACTACCTCTCGATGTGAATTCAATTTTTGGATAGATTTAAAGTTTGGTTCTATATCGAGATTGATGGTTCATTACCTGACATAATCCATAGAATTGTAGGATTTGAGGACCCAGATTGGTGATCTCATCAGAAATGATTTTTCGAGAATAGTGTGTCATCATTAGGAGCTCTTGTTTTTTTTACCAAATGGTTTTATTGTAGATTGACGTTTTTCATAGAAAATTAGAAACTAAATTAGGTGATCATCAAGGATCATTACTCTCTTCAAAAAAAAATTAAATCTATTTCTCCATTTGAGGGGAGATATCTGGTCTTTTAGGATATATAAATGTTTTGTATATCATTAGCTAATGTTAAAGGAGGTATACATACCAATGACTATTTTCTAGAGCTAGAATCGGCACTTTGAGTTCGTTGTTATATCCTTTGGTGTAAAGAACACACCACTTGTGTTCCTGGGTACCATGAACTTTGTATTTCATGATTTCCTAGAACTGTTTTTAGTGGTGTTCATTGATGTAATTATTATATAATTGAGATTATAGGAGGATCATGATGAGTACCCAAGGACCATCTTACAAACTTTTCAATACCATCAGTTGTAAAAGAAACTATCCAAGTGAATGTTATGGGATGTGAGAGATGTATTTCCATGTTCACATGGTGTCTTAATAGGTAGTGGTGGTAGTTTTGATATATTTTGAGGTGTTTGTTTCATGGGAATCATCCAAGAGTGTGGAAGAGGCTCATAGTGTTCGTGGTATAACGGGTTATTAACAGAGTTTTTTTCCCTGACTTCTCTTAAGTTTCAACCCTTTTGATTACCTTGACTACGAAGTAATATGATTTAATTTGGAATGATCAATGTCAGGTATATTTCACTATTTAAAGGATTAGTTTGTTATTTCCATGTTTCCTTGGTATCCTAAGGACGGCATGATGTTTAAGGTTTCTTGTGATGATTCTTTCTTGGGTTTGGGATGTGTCTTGATGTGGCAATATGAAAACTTCCCTTATGGGCCCTGATAGTTACAACCCCAAATGAATAACTACACCACCTATGATCTATAAATGATTAAGGTGGTTTTTCCCCTAAATCTATGGGGATATTACCTCATCATTGAATGATCGTTGGTCATTATAGATCACAAAATCCTAAGGTATTTTTTCTACCAGGGTGACCGGAATCAAAAATAGTGGAGGTGGGTGGAGTGTCAATAGGACTAAGATTTTGAGATCTCCTATACCTCATGAAATGGAAACATCATGGTATTCATATTGAGCATGAAGTCACTGGGGTCCATTTGAGTATCTAGGGATTTATTAAATGTAATGGAGGAGTTAGTGTCTTTTCATCTCAGACAACAGGAGGTTAGTGGATAAGGAAAATTTTTCTATATGATAATGGATCCCTCTTTATCATAGTAGGTATAAGAGTCTCAACGAAGGGATTAGATGTAGATATTATTTATGATCATATATTTTATATTGATTCCCTTGAGGGGTGGTCAGAGGAAAACCAACATAATTTTATGTTCCAAGGAAGTATTTTTGTACGACTGGAAATTCATGGGAGAGTTATATTTGAGTTAGCTCACCCTATAAGTACATAAAAGTAAATATAAAGTGCATCATATCTTGCGAAGGTGATTTTGGTGCCTAGGGATGAAATTTTTAGTGGAAGAGTTCATAAAATGATGTCCAGTCTTTGGGTAGGTAAAGGCGGAACATTGTATCCCTGGTGGTTTTTTTACATCCTTTAGATATCCCCAAGTAGAAGTGGGAGGAAAAATCAATGGATTTTTTTCATCGGTTTAACCTTGTATCAGGGGGACAAAATTATATCAATGTTATAATGAATATATTGATGAATTCATTTGGTATTCTAGTGATCTTAGAGTCAAGAGGTGTAGAAATTATAGTGAGATAGTACATGGATGATGTAGTGAGGCTTTATAGATCCCCAAGGACTACCATTTTTAACCAAGACCCTTAGTTTACATCATTTTCTGGAGAGGATTTTAGTATGACCATATTTCCCAGTTACAAATTAGAACTTCTTTCCACCCCAAGATGCATGGGTAGATTGTACAAACCATCCAAATTTTGGAGGATATGATTCGGGCATGAATCTTGGATTTCAGTGGATCATGGGTGTGACACCTACCATTGGTTGAGTTTTCTTATAATAACAGCTACCAATCATCCCTCAGTATCACCCATTTAAGAAATTGTATGGAATATTGTATTGATATATATTGATATTTATTGATATTGGGGGGAAGTAGAAATTGGTCCCTACATAATGCAGGTCCTGGTGGAGAAGATCCAAGTTATTAGTTAGAGGATAAAGGTAGTTCAGGGCCACTTGAAGGATTATACATATAAGTAGATGAGGATATTGTTGTTTTAGGATTGAGACCATGTTTTCTTGAATTTTTCCCCTCATTATGGTTATTGGTTGATTATTCAGGGAAGAAATATCTCATCATGGTTTGTTGGAACCTTCAAGGAATTGGACCACATTGTTAAGTTTGTATATTAGTTGTCACTACCTTTATACCTCAAAATGGTTCCTGATTCCTTTCACATATCCTAGTTATACTGGTATCATCATGATGAATCCCATTTCATTTAATAGTAGATTCAGATATCAATAATGATGTAAAATTCATGGAATGATTGATTGAGATTTAAGTTCATTGGGATAAGGTGTTGTGAGGGTGTGTTATTCCCTTGGTCTACGTCCGATGAAGGAATGGTTTCCTTGAGGAGAGTACATTGGAGTGGGATTTGTAAGTGTGTTCCTAATTCCCATAGTTGTTTTTTCCCAAAAGTTTTAGATTTATTTATGTTATAGTTTTGTGATGGTTATTTAACTTATTATTGTAATGTTTTTTAATCCTATTGCATTTGTAGATATGATTTCATTCTTGTTTTATAGGTATATCATGGAGGAGTGTTTAGTGTTTTTGTGTGGTCGGTGTTGCCTTTCCCTTTTCTGGTTGGTTTTGATTATAACGGAACTTAATTTTTTGGGATGTGTTTAATGTAAGGATTGAGATTTATAAAATAATACCTTTGTTTTTTTGAAGCTTCAAAGTGTCAAAATTGTTCCTAAAACATTTTACCTTTTAATTTATAAGTTAATTTAATGAATAATATTTTTTAAAAAACTTTTATTTATCCTCATGTGAAACTCCCTCCTACATATAAGGTAACATTTTTTTATAATATGTACTTAATGGTAACAAGGATATCCTATACACTATGTAAATGTATAATTATTTTTCTCATAGATGTGTAAATATCGAGTTGATTTTACATGGCTTACATAAGGGTCATATCCTTCATCACATAAGGGTTATTCCCCATTAAATAAAGGACCGTGAGAGATTATAGAACTCAAGTAAGGTTCCATCCCAGCTCCCATAAGGGTGGTATAGGTTTTCTTAATCCTTCATAAAGTTTGGTTTATTCCCAAGTAAGGGTATGTTTGAGTTTTCATATGTTGTATAATGGTATCTTGTTAGTTCCCCAATTTTCATAAAGTTTAGGTAGTGTTATGCAAAGTTTCAAAAGGGAACCTTTGAATTACAAAATTTTTCATAAGGGTCTTTTTGAGATTATAATGACTATGTAAGGGTAACCAACCACATAATGGTAAAACCATGTTGCCCTTACATAGTGCAGACTTCTTGCATGAGGGTGGCATTTTGAGTACAAATCCTTCCCGTTTCTACACCCCTTTCAAAATATAACACAATTTTAATGTAATTAAAGATAATTAATGTGAAAATAGATGGTTTTTAAATAGGATAAGGTTATTTAATTAGATCATTTATTCCTCATTAATTTTTGGATCCTTGAATGAATTTTTGAGAGGAATTAAGTTCGAAACTCGAATTTAATGTGGAAATAAATTTGGGTTTTCTTCAAATTTTGTGGGAGTCCTCCAAGAATACCTTCTTTTTCTGAAAATAATATTTATATCAATAATTAATTATTCTTACCTTATCTTTAGTAACATTTATCTTGAACCCTATAATACACGTTTTTTGTGTCTTCTACAAACCATATGAGGCATCACTTGCATTTTCCAAACCTGTGCACATTACAACCCTCTCTCATGTTCATGGTGCTATGTTCATGAATCTCCTTGTAAGTGTATGGTATTGTATTTATCTATATTTTGTGTTCATCTATGATATAATAATTTTTTCATTTTTTTGGGTAGATGTTATTAATAGGAATAATAAATATAATAAACCAAACAAATGAAATTGAAAGAAAATTGTGTTAGTCACTTGTGGTTACTGATTTTCTTGATGTTTCTATTGTTGTTTTATATTATATTCTTGTTTTTATATTATTAATTATAGTGATATCTTGATTAGATAATACCATTTAAATGGATAAATACACAAAGACTTTAAATGAGAAGGCCTAAGTTAATATACATTTTTTATTGATTTGATGTCTGTGGCTCATTGGATTTTGTTGTACAGCTTGGTGACCTTGGTGGGGTGAAGCTTGGTGGCCTAAGTTATTTGGAATATGGTAGCCTTGGTTTTTATATGGCATTTGGATTTGGTGGGAACCTGATAGCAGTTCAGTAGTAATGGAGTAATATTGAAATATAAAAACATGGTTATGTACAGAGAATATGTTATTGAAAATTAAAACTAATAACTAAATGAATGATGTTTGGTGGCTGATTTATTAAATAAAATAATTGAAAATGGAACATAGGTTATGGATCTTAATGAATTTCTTGTGTTTGGTTGTTATATATTAGTGGTGGTTCTTAGTGGTGGAATATAAGTAGTAACATAACAATGGTTGTGGTGATGTTTCTTACGTGAACCCACTGGTGTGGGATAGTGTGAGACTACTAATACTTCAATTCTTTTATGAATTTTCTCCACATCCACCTGATTTAGGTAACATGAAAAACACATAGATACACTAGGGGGTTCTTCATAAACATCTACAATCAAGGGTATACATATGGTTTACTATCTACTCTCCCACACTTTCCCTTCTGCAATAGCTTCAAGTTATACTTATAGTGGATGATGAGATACGGTGTTGGGGTAATTCATTATTGGAGGAGGACATAAGATTTATGTCTAATGAATTAATGATACCCAACTACCCTAGTTAACTGATATGATATATGTTTTTGGTACAATAATACTTGATATGTAGTGGGTTCTATGATACGTGATATACAATTGGTGCTATTATTGGTGGATAAGGAAGCGATTGGAGTAAAGGATGTATTCTCATTGGGAGAGAGTGGTAAATCAATTGGGAATTGGTTTTTGGGTTCATTTATCTGCATTATTAAGGTATTAATTTACTACACCAAGATGTGTTATTTGGTGAGATATCTTTTATGAGGTCAGGGGGACTAGTTGGTATGTGTTTTTTCTAGTTAGTTCTTATGTTTATTCACTGGGGTATTAGTATTCTCATTTCACATTTTCCCGAGAGACCTTATGTAATGATCCAAACTTTTATAAATAGAATTCACTATTTAATGAATAAATATCTTAGATAACAATGTAGTTATAGAAAACACATGCACTATTTTTCATTTTTTATTTTGGACCATTATAAAATATAGCCTATCAAACATAAAAGTACATTAGGCATTTTATTTTTGGATAATATGTCCATTCTATATTGGCCATTAAGATTAGTATATATTAATGGTTATAATAATATCTAATTAACATAGAAGGAAGAGGTAATATAATTGACCAATAGAATCATACCATATACTACCCATTTAACAGAGATTATGAGGGATATAGAATCATTGGGTTTTTCCCTTGACCAAGCCCAAGATGAGATTCAACAAATGAAAATTGATTGAAATCATTTATGGGAGAATATCAAGATTATTGAGATCACCAATCAAACAATGTTTGTCAAACCATCCAATTAAGGTACCAAAAGTGCCGACATTACCCTAATGGAGTACATTGGTGTAATAAGGGGTTATGTTTCTTGAAGCTTTTAGTTTGAATTTATATATTTTCTTTGAAATAAAATAATTATTATATTTATCCCTTTTCATTATTTCCTTATACACATTATTATATATTGAGTTGGATAAAAACTATATTTTGATATGAAGAAACCAAAACTATATTTTTTTGGAAATACATAGTTTCGATTAAAACAAAAACTTTGATAAATTCCAAAAATTGAAATAAATTAAATTTTTAGGAAATATTATTATTTAAAAAATTTTATTTAAATGTAGTTGATGATATTATTTAATAAAGTCCAATGAATTTTTAATAAGTGTTATAAAGTTTTTTGTATTGTAAAAACATATATATTTCAGCAAATAATGATTTTTTTATTAAAAAGTGTAAATTATCATATTTAGAAAATTATTTTTTAAAAATAAATATTATTTTGGAAATCATAACATCGAAATTAGGCAATTGTGAGTTTTTCATAATTTTATGAGATAATATATTTTTTGGATAAAAAATAATTATGGTATGTGTATAATATATGAATTATGACACCATTACAGCGAAAACGTGATGTAACAAATAATATCATAATGAATCTACAACCAAAAATATATTTCCCATTTAATATAATATATTTTTCAAGTTATTTGATTAATTTTACAAACCAACAATGAATCCTCCTAACCCTATATTAGCTTTTATGGTTTTAAAAATAATTATTTTTGAACATGAATCACTTCTACAAAATGAATGAAATTATTTAAATTAGTTTAGTTCTTAGACTAATAAAATATTGAAAACCACTTCTCTTTGGAAAAAATAGGCAAAAACCATGTTAAGATTTGTGGTTTTGAATTATTGTATCACTTAGAGTCCAAAACCTATTATTAGAAATTGATAATGAGTTACCATCTAATTTTCAATAAATATGCACCAAACATCTCATTACTCTTCACTAAAAACTAATTGATAATTAATTTCCCCTCCCTATCCCCCACCAAATTCCACCCAAGGTTTACCCAACCTTATAAAAAGTACCTCCAAAAATTTTAGAAGATAACTCTAAAGGGATTCTCTCCTATTACTTTTTATTCATGTAATTTCTTTATACTAAGACATTTTATTTAAATTTTACATTATATAATTTGGTTTTACAAATTCATTTACTATACTCCTGATTTCCATGTAAATATATACCACATTTCAATATCATAAAACCCTTCCATGAGCCTTTATGTACACCTATTTTTCTTCGAAAATTATTCCATTATTTTCAAGGTCAAATTTTTGTATTCTAAATACTCATCCCCATTTAAAATGAAGGGTATTCATCTAGATGTTCCTATCCTTAATGTATTTTTGAATTCAATGTATATAACCCAAAGTCAATAAATATTGGATTAAAAGTGATAAAATGTGTTCTTATATTGTATGATCTATACGGAACACGAATACATGAACATAATGTCAATGTGACTGGTGGGCCGTTAGTTTTAAAGTTTTCCAATGCATTGGATAATATTTTTATATCATGATATACCATGTATAGTTCTTTAGATCTTATCCTGAGCACAATATATTATGATTTAATAGTGATTAACCTTGACTAATTTTTATAATGTTATGTTTTATTTTGTTTCCACATTCCTATGATGCCTTGATGTTATCATCTTATATCATGTATAAATTCATGTTTATAACAAAAATTCATTTTTTATTTGATTTTCAAAATACACTTTTTGGTTTTAGCAGTATCCTACACACTATGAGGGAATAGAAAAAACAACTGATACACAATTTCATAGATTTAAATTCAAAGAGTACATAACACCTAAGAATATCACAATCCAAAGTCTCCTGCATCACCCTATCTCTAATCATCATTAGAAAGAGTCACCATCGGCAGCCATCAATACAATAATAATCTTCATCCAACCACTACACCAGTCTTTTTTAATAGTTTTAGTACATTTAATACACCATAAAACATCAAACTACACCATATCTCTATCACCCCCAGTGAATTATAAACTACCACACCACCAATATAGAGCAAGATGACCTCATCTAAAATCATAAAACATTGACATGAAACTGTCTAGAGAAACACTGACTTCCACCACAATAAAAAAACCTGAAAATAAATAAACCAGACCCACAAATTGGAACACCAACAAACAAGCAACAAATAGATCGACCACCGATAAGATGTAAGAAAACCTACACCATGTAAGTTGTCTTCAATTTCATTTGATGTTTAATTCATGATTCTTATTCAACATATATATTTATCATCCACCTTTTTCTCATAATATTAATGATCTTAAAAGTGTTTAAATAAATTGGAAAATCATTCCCTTCTTTCACTTTCTCATTCCATCAAATGTTTGTGTTTGATTCTCTTCCCCATATATATGTGTGTTCCCAACACACAACTCTTATTTAGGACCATTATTTTTTGATCCTTTTAACACATATCCATAAACATTCCAACCAAATTATTATCTACCCAAATGGATGAGTAAATATACCATTGAGAGAGTCATAATTTGGGGATGTTAAGCGATTGATATGTTTTTCTCGATTAATATTTGTTAAATTAATATTGAGTATGTTGAATATAAAAAGTCATGGATTAATGAAATGTTTTGTTTTACATATGGATTACATATATTATTGGAACCAAAAGTACACATGGGTTCATGAAATATTGAACCTTCCATCGATAATAATTGATTGAGATCAATTCCCAAGACAAAGCTTGGATTAAAGAAAAAACAATTGGGAATTCTGACCAAAAATCATATTGTGAAGTGGATGATAATTTAATTAAATATAAAGAAAACTCAAGGATATCACAATATTAACTCCCTTATGATTAAATCACCCTAATATTTATAAAATTGTTAAATAAAAAATCATGCATCAATTAATTTAATTAAGCTCTTCTAATAAACCCCCATTAACAAGATAAACAAAACAAAAACAATAGACCCCAAAATTTATACCATTTCTAAATATTAGAATTGAGTGCCACTACACACATTATAAGAGAATCAGAAATTTGAACAGTAGATAGGCTACAATTTTCCAATCTTTACAAACCCACGAATAGTTTACATAAAATATATACAGACAATCATCAATGATACCTCTAGTTTTAGGTCAGAGATAATATGTTCCTTAATATATCACTATGGGATAAAGTCATGAGGTTTGAGAATAAATGAAAGCTTAGTACGTGATACATCATCCCCTTTGAGATCTTTGATCTCATAAAATTTGTTGCATATCAACTAGAACTCCCTCCTAATCTATCTCAAGTATTTTATGTGATCTATCTATCACTCTTGAGGGAGTTTATACTGGACCCCTCACATGTACTGAATCTAGAGGTGGTGCCTTTGGAGAATTATATTTCATAAGAAGAGAAACTGATGGTGATTTTAGATTATAGAGACAATGTTCTATGAAATATGACATCTTATGTGGTCAAAGTACTTTAGTGGAACCATATAGAGATATGCTCTTACATGGTGAAATTCACTTACATAGCATATTCATCTATGAAAAGTTCGGTCAGATAGTTATTTCAATTTCGTAGATACTTCGTCTACATAATTAATTCATATATATAGAAGTCACCTATATAGTAAAATTCACATATGAAAATATTTGGGTTTTAATAGTTTTTTATAAATCTTGGAATATTCTCTGTTTTCCTGCAAGTTTCATATTTCTATTTTCTGTAGGTTTATTTTAAATATTTTTAATGTTATATTTTTTAAAAAATTAGTCATTAGTTATTTAAAATCCATGTAAATTTGTTTTATATTTTCTTTTGAAGATTTAAATGATAATCTCATTATATTAATCTTATATGGATATTTATACAGAAATTTTGGAACATGAGATATTCAAATTTAAAATGATTGAAATATGAAGAGCTAATATCATATATTTTTAGGGAGTTTTCTTATAACATTAATAATAATTATTATTAAATTATTTATAATACTATTAAATTTGTACAAATTTGTACTATACAATTTGTTTTTGATATTTTCGATAGAGTGGTCACATGGATATTAATTATCTCTTTTTTATGGAAAAAACATGTGAAACATTTATTTTGGAAATAAGAATGAATAGTATGAATTTATGGAAAGATATATGTTTAAATATTAATTATTTAAAAATTTAAAGATCTAGTTTTTTGATGAGTTATAGGTGTATTATATGTAATTTATGATCAACCTTTATGGATGAATTTACTACTATATTAATTTTTTATTTGTTGTTCTAATCATTTTTTGTATATAGTATGGTTTTCATTTTTATTGTATATATAATATAATTAAAAACTGCTTCCATGTGAATGTTTTATTTTGGGAATTTATAAAGGAGAATTGTGTCATTTAATTTGAATAAAATAGAAATTTCTATTTTGTTTATAAAAATATTGATACATGCGGTAAAGAAACATATATTTGAATTTATTTTACTCATACGTGTTGCATAGTTTGCAATAAATTCTTAGAGTATCTACATTCAACTAATTTATTAAGTAAATTTTTGGTTACATGAGATTCATTATTTCAATATATTGAAGATCCTGAGTGTTACCTATTTAATGACCAAGATTATTTAATAGTGAATAAAAATTTCACCAAAATATTATTTCACAATGAGCACTTTATTATTTTATCACAATAGTACCCCACATATTGACACCACAAAAACACTAAGTAATTAAATTTATTTAAAATGAAAAAACCAATACCATAAATCTTGTAGAGATTCAAAGAAATATTGTTATTTTTTACTCTGTTGTATCATACTCAAAAAATAATAATAAGTATATGAGATAAATTTATTTTAAGATGAAAAAAATTGATAGCGAAATAAGAATATTATAAGAACATAGAGAATGATGGATAGGGAATTAGATATTGGTTAGTGTATATAATGATTAATATGAACATTTGGGATTATATACAATTGGTCAATATAACTATTGTGAATTATGGCCTCTCATCAATATTACCATTATTCAATTTGACCATTCGATATTATGAATGTTTGTTGTAAAGTGTTTAAGTACAGACTATTTGGATTAGTATATATTAAGTGTAATGATTTATGTAATATATAATAGAAGGGAGGACATATGGATTCTACAATTAATAACATCCCTTGTGAATTTCATTTATCAAAGAGTGTGAAAGAGGTAGTGTTGTTAGGTTTTACACTTGACCAAGCCCAAGCGTAACTGCAAAAAGTAATGTTGGAGCGGAACTACCTCCGAGAGAAGTTCAAGAAAGTGGAGATCCCCACCTTTTCAATTTTGGATGAACCACACCATGAAATTAACTCCAATTAACACATTTCCCTTATGGAATAAGTTTTTTTTTATTATAGGTTATGCACCTAGAGGATGAGTTGTGTTATATTATAAATTATTTTTGAAATTTAAAGTCTGTTTACTCTTATAGTTTTTATAAAAAATTCATCTACCTAAAAAAAAGGCACAATGTTGGTAAATAGAGAATAAATTTGTTAAAATGGATTGTATATTTGGAATCAAGATATATTAATTATTTGGTTGGTGACATTTGGTAGTTTTTTATTTAAATAGTAAAATACATTTAAAATGGTGGAATATGGAAAAATACCGTATATATAACATCATATTTCTGTAATTGTAAATAATTTTATCCAATAAAGTGTTTTTTATCAATTTTTTGAACTAATAAATATAGTGGGTAATTAATTGTGGTAGTGGAGCATAATGGTTATAGTGGATCACTAAAAAATTTGAATAATAAAATAAAAAATAAACTATTTGGTGATATTTCACATACCACACCTATAAATACCCACCCCCTCCTATTAGTCTAAAATAAAAGGTTTCATGTTTCCTCTTTATTTCTATCACAAGTATTATATTCCCTATCCCCCTATTCATTCTTGAAGAGTTTTGTTGGATCTAGGGTTAGGTTCCAATCTAAGAAGCTCAAGAGATGTATGGGTTATTATTTCTCTCTCTTCAATTATTATTTGAATTTCCATATTTTTAATGACTTTTAAATTTAAATTTTATATGAATCAATGATATGTATCCATGTATTTATCTTGTAATTGAACTATTATCATGGATTAATTACCCATACCACATGATTTATTCCTATTTTGTAAGTCATTGTTATTCTAAAGTAAGGATTGATTTTCTCTCTCTATTCAGTTCCTATTTGCATTACCATTATCATATCCTTTTTAAATACACAATATATTATACTATTATTTAATTTATGTCATTTTATGAACCATTCTAAATACATATCACAAATTTGTGAATTCCTTTCCCTCACGTTATTCCTAATTCATAAGTATTTAATATTCCTATACCTCCTCATATCCATAGAAATCCTATACTTTGGTTAAGTAAAATGTTTTTTGTTTTCCAAGTAAATAAATACCTTTATGGATAATACAAGTGGACAAGGTATTGGGTTAGACTCATTTAGGGGTAATAACCTTGAAAAGAGTTGGTTGGTGTCACGACCCGTCCCCCAGGGCCCATGTTGTGACTACCCCAAGATCACATCCCATAGACCAGGGGCTCAAGAATAGTGTTGAGTAGGCATATTAAACAAGTGGGAGGCATTTTCCCATTCACCTATACACGCTCAACCATCTCCATGAAAATCAATAACTAAAAAAACTAAATAAACATGGATGAAAACCACTAAGAAAACCCACTCGCAGTATACTATAGAACTAAAAGAAAAAGGGGGGAAATTAAAGACCAACTGAAAAAGAAAGTAAAATCTCATGGATGGAATCCAACAATTTCCCTACCAGAAGGATGGGTATAGAAAAAGCTATCAGTTGTTGTTGAAGTGAACCTTATCTGTCAGGTCCACCTCCATGAACCACCTGGCCCCATCCCACTGAGGACTCTGTCAATGCTCTCGGTCATCTGCACAAGACATGACACATGCTGGTAAATCCTGTATAGAGGTGGGTAAAACAATAATCAGTAGGAACCCCAAAAAAAATAATTAAACAATCTAAAACACAAGTAATATCACTAAGAAATACACCAAGTAGACTGCTAAAGAAGAAAATGAAGTGTATCCTCTAGAGGTACTGTCAAGACAGCCACTAGAATTAGCTCAAACCAAGAATAGGTCTATGGAATATAAACCAGATTGTTGTAAGAATCTATAGTACCCTCAAGTAGTACAAGGAAGATCATTGGTAACACACAGAGTGTTGGTAACACATGGAGTGTTAGTTTCACATGGAGTGTTGGTAACACACAGAGTGTAGATAACATATGTTGTGTTGTTAACAGATTGTCCTCAACTAATAGGGTACTCACACCTCGGTGGGATAGGGTATTACCAACTCAGTCTTGGAAAGAAAAAAATTCAAGATAAGACCCATATTCTAGGTAACCCACGCAGTCTACGTAATCACATAGCAATTAGTTCGCAGCCAGCTGTAGGATTCCATGCATAGCACGCTCGTTCTGGGAGTACCTTCTCCTCCAACCAATAGTCGGTATTCAAACATCCATGAAAACTTGCATAGATTATCTCAAAAAGTACCCTCTCATCTCAAGTGTCCCAACCCCACAAACATATCATCAAACAGACACACAATTTAAGAGTTATGGGCTTTTTTGTGAAAAGGGGTCGATCGGGTATGGGTCCGGTCAGGCCGAACCAGACCATTGGGTCAACCCATACTACTGGGTCTAACCCACCCCAGTTGGGCCTGGCCTAAAACTAGATCTGGACAGGCCCACTTGATCAGGCCAGTTCATCAACATGGATGCAACGGCTTTCGCGTTTACTCCCCGTTAGCGCGGTGCGGCCACTGCATTTGACATGGTGGTCCGTCATGTGACCACCCCCAGCCATTGTTGTGGGGTCTCACCTCCATGGTCCAGCTACACTACGGCCCCTCAACTACATGAAGTGGCCTCCTACCACATCTTATGATTCCCACCATTGGCCACCTACCGGCATCACCTATCAGCCGCCTTGCAGTAGTGGTGTCGCGGGTTCCACCTGCTTGGTGGTCGTGCCGCCGCGCGCCACCAACGGTGCCGCCGCATGACACCACTGACGTTGAATCAAGTGACAACCTCTTTTTTCCCTCCACCGATGTTGTGGTGGTCTATTATTTGAATTGAAACACGATTAAAAAACCTCTGGTTGTAAACTCATCTTCTATGGGCTTCAAAACATCCTCTCATTGCTCAGGGGGTCTAGTTACATTTAAAACCACCCAAAAAATCAACATTTTGGCCACTGGGGTCCACTGAAAAAGAATATATGAATGGGGGAAAATAAGAATCACATGAACACCACTTATAATGGACCTTGGAATTGGTTCATTCGTGTCATCAGAATCAGAAAGGAACAGGTGAAGAATAATCACCAAGATATATTCCCTTTAATCCTACAATTTTAGATATCCCAAAAAAACAATCGAACCACAGATCATCCTCTTTTTGGGTTGGTCTGCCTTCATCAATAAATGTATGAACGGATAAATAATTCTCTCAGATAATAAACCCCCTACCAAGAATATTGGATTTATCCTTGGATAAGAATAGATTTGCACCATTGTCGCTCATCGATCCTCAATCCTCAGTTCGTGATCCGCGATCCGTCAATGTTCATCGGAGTTCGACCTTTTTCAATGGGAGGAAATCTCCAAGATATCCTCTAACATTAACAGATATGGATCAATAATCCTAATCCTGAATCCATGTTAATGGTTAAAGATGTGTTCCAACGTTATTGTTTTTCTTTGAAACTGCGTCACCACACTGTTTCATTTGTGAAATGAAACAACTACTTTTTCACTGTGTTACTGCATTTATATGTCATCACGAAATGTTAAAATAAAAATAAAATAAAATTTTATGTTTATTTTTATTCTTCTTTGAAACATCTGAAAAATATTTTCTGTAGTCAACCCACGTCGGTCGAGATTCGGTCCTACCTGAGCAAAACCCGCTACTTTAAACACAACGGTGACCTCAAATTTCAAATTTGGGAACTCATTTAAAAGTTACTAAAATTGTGCACATATGAAATTATTTAACAAACATAAAAATAGTTCAAAAATTTATTATAGGCGCCCAGGGCCTCATAATCATGTGTCATCTCCGTGACTAGTCATGAAATAATCCCATATAATTTTAAAAAAAAATACTTATAGGATTCATGACATTACATTATCCCCACCTTAGGTCCTTAAATCACTAAAAGAAAAAACGAGGGATAAAGAAAAAAATGGGGATACTGAGTAGAAATATGAACATCCCGCTCCCATGTCCTCCCTTAATGACTCCTATGTTTCCACTGAATGCGCACTAGAGGAATAGATCACCCACGAAGGGTCCTCTTTGGTCAATCTTCGATCTCCACCCGGAATTCCACAAAATTCATCCTGTCTTCAATGTCTAGATCACCCCATTAAATGATGTGTGAAGGTTCATGTATGTATTTCCTCAGTTTGGTTATGTTAAAGACGCCATTCTCCCACTATAACTGCGGAGGTAGAGCTAAGTGGTATGACACCTCACCCACGCTATGCAGTATCCAAAAAGGTATGATTAACCTCATAGATAACTTGTCGTCCCAGCCAAATCTCTATATCACACATCAATGAGATACCCAAAGGAACACATGGACTCCCCACTCACACTAAAAGGGTCTCCATCACCTATCATAATAAGACTTCTTTTAGCTATGTGTAGTCTTATCTGCACATATATGATCTACATATTTTCTGTAGTTTCCTTCACCAACTCTAGGCCATGAGTATTGAATATTTTGGATTAGTCTAGTAAAGTGTTGACTTGTAGGGGCACCCATACAAGGCCTTGAATGATGTTATACCGATGGTGGAGTGGTATCTTTTTTAGTACATGAACTTCACCAGAGGTATGTGATCCACCCAACTACTGTCAAAATATATGATGAAAGCATGTAGCATTTCCTTTATGACCTAAATGGCCTTCTCTGTCTGGTCATATATCTATGGGTGGAAAGCTATGCTCAAGGAAAGCTGAGTCACAAAAGCCTCCTATAATCCCTTCCACAAATGAGATGTGAAGTTTGAATCCCAATCTGAGACTATTGTCGATGGGACTCTGTGGAGTCGAACTATCTCCTACACATAGAAGCATCCCAAACTCTCCAGGGGACTCTACTCCCAAATCTCTAGGAAGTGGGAAAACTTGGGGAGTCCGTCAATGATCACCCAAATGGTATCATTCCCCCAAAACATACGTGGTAAACCTATCATGAAATCCATTTATATTCCACCCCACATCCATTGTGACACCTCAAGGGGTTGAGTCAAACCCATGGGAAACTGATGCTCAGCCTTCACCTACTGGTAGGTGAGGTATCTCAAAACAAACTCTTCCATTGACTTTATCATTATCGGCCAACAGAACTAATGTTAGAGGACCTGGTACATATTTTCCACTACTAGATGTACCACTAAAGTGGATTTATGGAACTCCCTCAAAACCTCCTCCAGTAATGTTTCTGGAACATCTTTGTTCCCTCTGAATAGAATGATGTGCTCCTCTCCTTTTGAATATCCATTAGGAGCATACCCTGTGGGCATCTAAGCATGGAAGGCCTCACAGTCATTATCACTGATCTATTCCTCCCTAACTCAATATAAGAGTGAAGGGGTTATAACCATAAACTAGAGATAATATTCTCCATATCCATCCATAATGGATATCTACATCGAGGCTAACTGTTCTAACGCCTCATTCAGTAGCTGTGAATGTGATTTCTTGCTGAGTGCATCTGCCACCATGTTCCCCTTACTATTGTTATAAACTATTTTGAATTCATATCCCTAGAAGAAATCTGTCCATCGTCTATATCTCAAGTTTTAATCCTTTTGAAAGAATATATACTTGAGACTCCTGTGGTCAGATTATATGATAAACTATTCTCCCATAATTTAGTGTCGCCACATCTTCAATGTGAAGACAACCGCTGCCAGCAAAAGGTCATAGATCACATAGTTTTATTCATGTTGTATCAACTTTCGAAAATCATAGGCAATCATTACTTTCCCCTACATCAATACACATCCAAGTATGGTTCATAAGGCATCACAGAACACCACATACTCAGAACCCTCCTCTGGTAACCTAAGGATGGGTTCACCTGTCAAGCTCTGTATTAGCTACTGAAAATCCTGGTAGCACACATATGTCCACTTGATTGGTTTCCCATTCTTTTTAAGAGTGTTCATGAGTCATTATAATATGGAGAAGTCAGGTACAAACCTCTGATAGTACCCATCCAATCCAAGTAAACTCTGCACCTCGGCAATTATCTTGGGTGGCTCCCAAGAAAGCATCACCTAAATCTTCACTGGATCCACTGAAACTCCATCCTCTAAGATAACATGTCCCATAAAGTGGATAGGTTGAATCGAGAACTATCACTTTGAGAGCTTCTTATAAAGATAGTTCTCTCAAATTAAGTCTATTACCATTCTAAAGTGTATCGTGTGCTCCTCCTCAGATGCTGAATACACTAGAATGTCATCAATGAAGACCACTACAAACTGGTCCAGGTATGGATGGAAGATCTTGTTCATGAGTCCCATGAACACCTCTAGGGTATTCTTCAGGCCAACTAGCATCACTAAGTAATCATAGAGACTGTATAAACATATGAAAACTGTCTTTAGGATGTCCTCATCTCATATAATAATTTGGTGATAACCTGATCTAAGTATTATCTTTGAGAACTATGTTACTCCCTTCAGCTAGTCTAAGATATCATCGATCCTCGGTAGAGGATACTAGTTAATTACGGTCACTTGGTTTAGGCACTATAAGTGCACACATAACCTTAATCTTCTATCTACCTTCTTGGAAAAAAATGAGAATTCTCATGGTGAAACAATAGGACTCATAAATCCCTTTCTCTATAGGTCCTCCAACTGTACCATCAACTCCTGAAGCTCCATGGGAGCCATTTGATATGCAGGTGTAGATATTAGTGTCGTCTTGGGGTACATATCAATGCATAAATCTATGTCTCTTTGAGGAGGTAATCCTAAGACATCATCATTGAAGACATCGTCATACTCATCCACCACTGCATGAAACTAAGGACTCATCTCCTACACTAAACAGAGGGTCATGCCCGCCAAATGGTGTGTGATTAGATGCACCCTCCTATGTGTGAGTCCATCCTATACTGCAAGCATTTTATTTTTACTGGTAAATGTAATCCCAGTCCCATCTCTGTGGACACACTACTCTCTGCGTCTAAAATAGTCAATATGAGCATAGACTATGGATAACCAGTCCATACCTAGAATGAAATAATCATGCATTGATGCCACTACTAGGAGATTCCAGTCGAATCTTTCAACCCCAAGAGTAATTTCACACTACCGACACATGTGTGTGATCATCTAATCCCCTCCCATAGAATTCTCTAAATATAAAGATCAAGCCAAAGACTCCACTAGAATCTCTGAGATCCGAACAAGCTGTATAACAATGAAAGAGTGACTAGAAAATGTGTCCATAAGAACTATATATTAGGTGGATAAGAAAAAATGCATACCTCTAATAATATTTGGAGTATTGTGAATGTAAGCCTCTATCACCTGAAGTTGGGCCCAACTTTTTTCCCCAATTCCAGGAGCCCATGGTGGACCATATGATGGTGGTGGTGGTGGTACCTCAAACCTCCATCCACCACCTACTTCTCGACCTACTCCCCAACCATGTCCTCCACTCTGTGGACCACCGTTTTAGAACTTCTAATACTACCATGGTAGTCCTTAAACCTTCACATTGTCGGTCATATGACATGTCGGGAAATTTCTATCCAGATTCCCCCAACTACCGTATGAGTAGCACAATATTTCCTTCAGGTAACACGCTCTACCCTGGAAGGATTTCACCACTGAACTATTATACTAGGGTCATCCCCTAGAGTGCTTGACCTGCTTGGTCCCCTTAGTCTTCTCTCAGATACCTGCTGCTGAAGTCTCCACTACCTATTGCAAAGTGGTAGCTCACACGGTTGATGCCTACTCTGTAAGGAAGATCTCTAGAAGTAGAGCACACTCCATCACCCCATAATATATATGGATTCTAAGTAATATCATTTATTTCCTAATCCCCCAATGTAGTCCCTGATAAAAGGTACTAGCATAAAAGAATGGGTCATATACCATGTCTGTAGAGTAGTGAGAAATATCCATGAATATCGCTGAGTACACTGCTACTGACTGGATTCCCTACCTCAGTTGTAGTTACTCTTATATACACATAGATTATAACATCACTTGAAAGAACTCCTCCCTGAGGAGGTGCTCGAAGTCTGTCATGGATAGCATCACCTCCTCATGCGTCCAAGTCATCAGGCTCCTCTATCTCCCCACCAAGCCCTAAAGAAGGCTCGCAGCTAGGACTGCCATCTGGTCAGTAGGCATGCTCACTAAGAGGATGACTCGTATAACTGACTCCTTCAAATCCTTAGCTATCTTAGGATTTTTCTGACCTCAAAACATGGGAGGTCACTGCCTCCGGAACTCATTCAATGCACTAAACATTCATTCATCCTCTACTGATAATGCTGATAGTAACTGCTACTCTTCAGGTGGTTGTATCACTAGTGCACCACCCGAGGGTGATATCTTTGGCAACGGTCCCTGAATCATTGTATCATCCCTCAATAGACCATACTCGTGGTCCTATAATGGAATCCCAGATGGCTGGCTATGTGGAGTCATCCTGAAAAAATCAAGATAAACTATAATCAATATAGTATACATCATGACCTAACTTGGACTCAAGAAGTACATGAGAACACACTTGATTCCTATTTCATACAAGCAACAAGTTTTTTCATGTACCTAGTCAAAAAGTAGAATATAAGGTCTCGGTGTATGGGTACGTCAGCCATCTCACCAACACTGCACTCCCTGGCATTAAATCTAAGCTCAAAACACCGAACATTATTTCCCCCAAAAAAATCACATACTCTTAACCCCCCCACCCCCCATATGACTCTATCACAACCCGTCCCTCAAGGGCAGTTTCATTAATACCTCAAGTTTCCCTCCCATAGTCTAGGAGCTGGCGACTAGCACCAAGTAAGAATATCCTAGAAGTTGGAGTCACTTGACCAACTACCTATATGCATGCACCTGTCTCCAAGAAAAAGATGAAACAAAAAACACTAAGTAAATGTGGATTCAAACCACTAAGAAAAAATACTCAAAGTAAGGTACAAAAATGAAAGAAAAAGATTCCATAAGATAGGACCAACTCTAAATTAAAGTATAAGATCCTAGATGTCATCCATTAAAGGCCCTACCTGAAGGGTAGGTATAGAAATGACTATTGGTTTTCATTGAAGTGCACCTCATCTATCAGGTCTACATCCAAGAACAACCTCACCCCAGCCCACTAGGGACACCAACAAAGCTTTTGGTCATCTTCATAAGACATGAAATGTGTGGGTGAAGACCGTGCAGGGGTGAGTAAATTAATACTCAATAGTATCCCCAAACCAAAACGGAATTACACAAATTAAACCACAAGGAAGAGGACAAAGAAATACACCAAGTAGACTACCAAAAGAGGCAGACAAAGTGTAGAATCTTAGAGGAACGGTCAAGAGATTCACCAGAGTTAGCTCACACCAAGTATGAGTGTATGGCACATAAATATAATTTTCATAAGAATCTATAGAACCCTCATGTATTAACAAATAGATTTTTGGTAACACGTAGAGTGTAGGTAACGCAGGGAGTGTTGGTAACACAAAGAGTGTAGGTTAGACTTGGACTGTATATAAGATATAGAATGTTGGTAATACATGGAGTGTTTTTAAAGATTAGAGGATCTACACCCTGGTGGAACAGGGGACTAACAACTTAGTCTGGGTAAGAAAAAAATTATTGATAATACACATATTCTAGGTAAGACACACAGACTAGGAAGCTTATAGGTTGCAGCCAGCTGCATGATTCCATCCTTAGCAAGCTCATTCCGAGAGAACATCCTCCTCTATCCAATATGACATATGCTAAATTCTGTGGAAACATAGTTATAGTATCTCAAAATTATAACCTCATTGAAAGGGTCCCAACTCCATAAATGTCTCGTCAAATAGACACACGGTTTTGGAGTTATGGTCTTTTTGGTGAAAGGGGGACGGTTGGGTCCTGGTCCGGTCTGACTCGGTTGGACAGACCTGACCCGACCCAACTCGGGTCCCACCTAACTTTACCTACTAGTTCTAACCCGAACCGCTGGGTTGAACCATACAACTAGTTCCAACCCTCCTCGTCTATTCTTGGCCCACTTTAATGGACTAGTTCGTCTGCCCGGACATGACAGCTACCGTGTTTCCTCCCCATAAATGCAGGGCAGCCACCACATTTGATGCTCTACTATGTAATGTGACCACCCCACATACATTGTAGTGGGGTAACACCGTAGTGGTCCAACTAGACCATGGAATCCTTCCACATCCACCAAGGCCCGCCGGTGACCCCTATCTGCCGCCCCATGGTAGCCATGTCGCGTGTTCCGCCCGTCGAGTGGCCATGTCACTGCCAACGACTCCCTCTTCTGGGGGCTACCACTGATGTATTAGTGGTCCTTTATTCGAACCGAAAGGTTTCACATTATCCTCATTTTGTAAAATCATCTTCTATGGGCTTCAAAACGTCCTTCTGTTTCTCAGAGGGTCCAGCTATATTGGGATCCTCCTGAAAAATTAAAAGCACGACTATGGGGATCCACCGACAAAGAACATATGAACGGGGGGAAAGAAGAAGCATATAAACACCCCTTAGGACATACCTTTGACTATTTTGTTGGACTTAGTGTCTTCATGTTAGAAAAATCACAAAATAACAAGAAAAGAATAGTCACCAGGATCTATTCCCCTTAATCATACAGTTTTAACCATCCTAAAAGAATGATCAAACCACAGATCATCCTGTTCATGGTTTGGTTCATGTTCATTGTTAAACATAAGAATGGTGAAATAATTCACTTAAATAATAAACCCCCTACCTGAAATATTGGATCTGTCGTTGGAGAATAAAGGAGTTGCACTATCATCTCTCGTCGATCCCCAATCCACAGTACATGACCCATGGTCCTTCGGTGTTCTTCATTTTCTAACAGGAGGAAATTTCCCTGATCTCCTCCAAAATTCATAGGGAAGGATCAATAATCCTAATCCTGAATCCCTTCCAAAGTTTAAAGATGTGTTTCAGTATTACTATTTTATTTTGAAATAGTATCTCCACATTGTTTCATTTATGAAAGGAAACAAGTTCTTTGTCATCATGTTTCATAATTGTTGTATCATCACAAAACATTAAAATTAAAATATAACAAAAATTTTAATTTAATTTTTATTCTTCTTTAAAAAGTCCAAAAAATATTTTCCACATTCAATTCGCACCGGTCAAAGTTAGGTCCTACATGAGAAATAATCGCTGCTCTAAACACAATGGTTCTCTGAGATTTCAAATCTGAACACTTGTTTAAAAGTTACTAAAACCAAGAATGCATGATATTTTTAATAAACATAAAAATAGTTCAAACATTTATTTCAGGAACCTCGGGACTCATAATCATGTGTCGTCTTAGCGTATTTTCTTTAAATAATACTATATAATTTTCATAAAATTTACATGGAAAATCTGGGATATTATAGTTGGATATATCGAGGACTTCATCCCGGTGCATGGTGAATGGACCATACTAAGAACCTGGTTTCATGTTCTTAGGTAATATGCTAGGGATAATTATTACCCTTTTTATAATCCAAAATTTAGAATTCATCTAGTGGTTTATAATTTTTTCATTTCTTTTTTCTCATTTTATTTCTAATAAAATTTCCAAAAACCATTTAGAATCCTTAATCATGATAAGTACCTATTAGCAATAAACTCATATAAATCAATCTTTGTGGGTACATGATGTAAACATTGAATCCCTACTTATTCCTTATATATTTTTATGTAATTCACTTAGACATTATTATTAATTTATTGACTAGGTAAATCTATTAATGGCTCATACAAAATTTTGTTCCAAATGGGAAGATCGTGTATAATAAGCTCTACTGTGTAAAATTTGAATGTATTTCTATGTTTTTCAAACGTAAACATTATTCAATGTATATCCTATATTAATTTGGTATAAGGTGGAATACATTGACATTTTATGTCATGGGTTGGGCCTGGAATTATATATCCTCTTAGTTCACTAGTGGGTCTCAAGGGATAACTAACATTGGGTAATATGAGTTTCCTTAACCATTATCTGTAATGTCTTGGAAAAAGGCCTCAATGATATGATTATGAGTTCCATAATTAAGAAATTCATTATTGAGATTGTTTTTTATCCATGTGATTATGTTTTTCCCTTTCATCCATGGATTATGCTTAGGGGTTCAATTTTAATCATGATATTTCACATTCAATTTTTTATCCTACATTAGCTTCCTCTATATGATTTTACATTACTGAGAATTTAAGCTTTCCACATTTAATTTGGTTCCCCATTTCCCCATGTAATTAATTTGAATACTATGATTGAACATGGATAGAATTGTGGAAAAATGACATTTACTTTAATGTTTTATTGTTTAAATGTAATGTATCTGGACTCTTAAGGACTAATAAACCTTGATCCGTGGAATATAATATCTTTAACTTTGTTTTAAATGTAATAAATATACCACTAGTTCTTGGAAATCAATATAATGGGCATTATAATTGGTATCAAAGGAGGGTTTGGTAGAAACCTTAGATACTAGAATTAGAAAAGTGTATGTAGAGAACACAGATTTTAACACTATAAGAAAAATCTATAATTATTTTGATAGTATACTATATAAGTTGTGTAATAGGGTTACTAATTAACTAATATAATTATTATTAGATAATATGACATTCTAAAATAATGGAAAACCAAGAAAACCACCATACCCAATGCGATGATTGTCCATATAATTAGGAAAATGGAGTTAATATTAATACTAATAAAATACTAACTATTATTGGATAATTCACTTAGGTTATGAAAAATAACCATTCTAGAAATGGCATTTATCAATGTTAGAAAAGTGTTGCCAACGTGAGACACATTAAAAGCCCAGGACTTTTTTCAGCACTGATAAAAGGGACATTTATCATTTCCAAAAGAAACAATGATAAATTGCACCTTTATCGGCACTTTTAAAAGAAATGATAAAGTACCCATTTATCATTTCTTTTATTTAAAATCCCTAAAGGAACTCTTTATTAGAGCTTATAAAAGCATTGATAAAGGAACTTTTATTAGCTTTGATAGAAGCACTAATAAAGTAGACACTTATCACCACTTTTAAAAGTGATGATAAAGGGTCATACTATAGTTTGTTGTAACATTGCATTGCAGTATAATTATAGTGTGCTGTTAAGACACACCACAACACCAGAAACACTCTAGAAACTCACCAGATGTCAATAAAAACAATTCCCAATACAGAATTTAAATCAAATGAAATTTACAACAGAAATACAAAAAAACAGTATATTATATACATTTCAAACATTTGATTATATAATTACATAAATACAAATTATAACATATATAGAAAAAATTATAACTTTCAATGTTACCCAAATTTCTATTGACTTTATTTTTCGAACTTCCAACATTGCATCATTAGTTTTGAACAGACTACCTCAACTCGTAAAAAAATACACCTGTTTAAGAAAACAATTATTATGAGTAATGCTAAAAATAAATAATTAAACATAAATTTGAAATAATACATTAATTATATGGCAATGATTTTACAATTCAAATATCAAGATTACCTCTCTGATTGAGTGGTGGTGGGACCATGATGGAAAGTGATAAATGTCAGCACTATAGGATTGAATGGTTCTGTGGGAGAAGTAGTCTTTGGAAGTTTTGTTGTATAAAGGAATGAAAGATAGATTGAGCATCCCAACATGAACAAAATAATATACCTATATAATAAAGTAATTATTATATGAGTAATACAAAAAAAGATATTGAACATACATATGAAACAATACATTAATTCTCTAGACAACGATTTTTCTGAGTAAACATCAACATTACCTTTGCATCTATATAAAGGATTTCCTTCATTATAGTTTGTTCTTCTGAGGTATTAGTAACATCATCAGGTTCATAAGTCATTGTCTACTTGATCATTGAAACTTTTAATTTATATTATGTTAATGTAGTAGAGAACATATACTTTTATAAGGAAAACGATAATATATTAAAAAAAATACATTTACCATCTCATTGAACTCTCCTTCTTTTTTTAAAGGTTTCAAGGATTTGGTTCCTATTTTGAGAAACCAAACACACTCTTTGTGGTCCCATAAAAAGTATAAGACATTTCCTACATTGGTACCAACATGAATCGATTGTGATGTCCTAATGAAAGGGTCATCCATGATTGAATTTTCATCTTACTCAACAATTATTTTAGTCTCTAACAAGATAATCATAAAATTCTTGTTTATTTGTTTAGAGACATAAAATACTTTCACTACTTGTGATTCCATTATTAATGGCTTATATTTTTCCCCTTCTACACTAAAATTCATCACCACAAAGCACATTTCATCACATTTCCCTCCATTGATATTGTCAAACCATTTGAAACAGAAAAGTGGTACATGAAATATTGTAGAATACAACTCATATATATGTTCAATAATTCTCAAATATGATATATTTTCATAAATAGGATTTCTATCCTTGGAACCATATATGACCATCATTTCATACACAAGTGTTACGCCACATATTTTCATCACACTAAAGTCATAGAGTTCTTTTTTATAGAACATATAACCCTTGATTACAAAACCATTGTAATATATAACATTAGAATTTAGTCTTCTGGATAGATATTGAATTCATTCATAAATTGAATTCATATTTATAGATAACTCCTTATAAATTTGATCTATGAACCATCCTATAAATTTATTATTATTTCTATACGATATCCAACCTTCATCCCTTGATGGATTCAAATATCTAAGAATTTCTTTGTGGGATTCAATGTGTGGATCAATATCTTCACTATTATGTATTACATAAATATGTGCTTTCTTCCACTCTAACATGGTAATTATAACAACATAACTTTCATAAATCCATTCTCCTATAAGGATTTCACTGTGGTTAGACTTTGGGAGACCAATTCTTTCAACATTTGATAGGTAATCGATACAGAATTCAATAGCTTCTTCAACAATATATCGTTCCACAATACAACCTTCTGACCAACTTTGATTCTTGACATACCCTTCCCAAATCATCTATACAATTCAATTGGGTACATCTATCTGTAATGGAAATAACCACATAATAGAACCTCTTTAACCAATTTAATTATCATGTGGAAAATTATATCAAATAATTACGGTATGAAGAACATGTCTAATTCACATAATATGATTTCATTCTCCTTATTCATGATGGGAAACTTCATCGGGTCTAAAACTATACTGAATATGGATTTTAAAAAGAATGAGAGTTTGGTTAATTTATTTTTTACATTTTTAGGAAGAATCCATCAAAAAGTAACATTCATGAAATCATGCATCAAAGAATGAAAGTCGTGTGATTTTAGTCCTTGTAACCTAAAATTAGTCATTGACAAAACATTCTTGATATTTGATGAAAAACTCTATGTAACATTCACAATTGTAAGCAAATGGAAAATTTATAAATTTTCTTGTATGGATAGAGTGTAAGCTAATGGGGGAAGAAATGTCTTCCTTTTACCCTTCACTAGATACAATTCTTCCAGTATCCCCATTTTAATCAAGTCTAACCTAGCCTTTATTCTATATTTTGTTTTTCTAGGAATATTTAGTAATTTTACAATAAAAATATCAGATACTTTTTTTATACATGAATGAAATCAATAAAATTCATAACATAAAAACAATTCCAATATGGTAATTCAAATAAAATTTAACTCTTCTTCCAACCTAAATTTTAATTTTTTTCAAAAAAAAATTACCAAAAAATGTGTTATTTTTTTCTTTTTTTTTGTATAGTTGATCACCCATTAATGAAGATGGTGTTGTAC
Source organism: Viscum album (assembly GCA_963277665.1). Lineage (NCBI taxonomy): Eukaryota > Viridiplantae > Streptophyta > Magnoliopsida > Santalales > Viscaceae > Viscum > Viscum album. Next base: position 1,056,174,408 of record OY728120.1, on the reverse strand, counting down.
CTTTTTGGATATTCCCATCAAAGGATATTTTATAAGATTTATATTTATGTAATAAAGTTAAAATTTTATGATTTCCTAAAAAAAGTCTTTGAGGAATGTTTCAACTGAACTGAGTATCTGTATTTTTCACAATTGGCACACCCCAACATTCCTTTAATGTTATATCCTGATAAATTTTCATAAGAGAGGAAGTAATTTATCTTTCTATACAACATATCCCTCAATATGAATTCTTCACTTATATGAGAATCATAAATATTAATGCTTTTATCCCAAATCCATTTCAGATCTTCTATCAATAGATCCAAATAGACATCAATTTCATTACCGGGTTTCTTTGGTCCAAATATAAGTTGAGACAAGATAACTTATTTTCAATTTATTCATAACCAAGGAGGAAAGTTATAATTTAAAAACATGAAGGGACATATACTATAAGTACTACTCTATACACCAAAAATATTTATTTTATATGTGGATAATGCAAGAAGAAATTTTCTCATCTCATCTCCAAATTCAGGAAACTCGTAATAAATCTTCTTCCTCTAAGAAGAATCTAATAGAATACATAGGCTCTAATATTTAATTCTTATATCTAAAAGACATGTTGATCGTGTTGTGGTTTCTTTACATTCATATAGTATTCTAAATTGTGAAATGATAGGAAAGTTCCATACAGATTTTGAAGGACATGATTCATTTTTCTTGTGCTGATCTGCACCACACTTAGGGCATTTTATGAGTGATTCATGGTCCTTTAGAAACAATATTGACTCATTTGGACAAGAATTTATTTTTTAGAGATCATTTCCTTTGAACATAATATTCTGTTAGCATCATATGTTTGTATTTGTAGTTTATTTTCTTCAGGTAGAATATCTTTTAGAAGACCAAGTAGTTTTGAAAAGCTAGCGTCACTCCATTCACTGCCAACTTTCAAATTATATAACTTCAATACAGCTGTCAATGTTGTGTATTTAGTACAAAATGTATGCAATGTTTTTTTGGAACATAGATTTAAATCCTCAAACAAATATGTAAAATCATGGAGGATATCATCAATTTCCAATATAATATATTCCATATAATATCCATCCCCTTTTACAAAGGTATTCATATCAAATGGATCATAAACCCTTGTATCAACCCAATTGATACCAAGATTCAATTTTCCCCCATTTTTACTCCAAATTTTATATCTTTGATCTATTTCTTGACAAATAAAATATTCTTCAAACTCTTCCAAAGAAATGTTTCTTGAATAAAAAAAACAGAAACACAGATAGAGGATTTTAGAAGGGTCATTTTCATGCTCTCTTGCAAACTTGATAAACACTTTAACTCTATATTCATATTTATTTGTTAAACAATTAGCATGCATACATTCTCTATTCATACCCATCCTATTGGGTTAATAAAATATTAATTTTATACAATATATAAAAAAATACACATAAGATTTTCATTATCAAAAGTGAAAGTTATATACAATTATAATAAGGGAAATATGGATAATTTTTTCTAGAATATATAAGCATCTAGATATTCCAAATCCAATAATAAGGGATATTGGAATTTGAAAATTTTGGGGGAGATAAAGGTAGATAATAAATGATATTATCAATAAACATTATTGGTGTAAAATATGAAAACATTAAACATGATAATGACATTACTCTGAGGAACAATAAGACGAAGTGGTAATGTGAAATAATATAAAAACTATTCCACTCTTTTGAGTATGAGATATATAATGGATAGATTACCAAGTAAGACATGAATTCCTACCTTTATTTTAAAAAAAAGGTCCAGAAACATGAATAATAATTGATCCTAGAGAATATATTGTTAGATAAATTGAAGTACAAGGATAAGAAAAAAAATATTTTATATATTTATTATTTGATTGTCTTTTAGTAGGTTATATTGTAATTAAAAAAATAATTTTATATCAGTGGAGAAGAATGAAATAATTATTATGTTATAGTGGTCATGTTCTTTGGGAAACCTAGTCTTTCTCATTATAGAAACCCTCTGAAACATGAGGTAAATAGAGATTTTTTATGTTCTCAGTAAAATTAAAAATATTGTATTTGTTTTAAATATACTCAAGATATCCCATATGAAATATAAAGAGAACTAGATAAGTTCTATAGGAAGGTAAAAATACCAGTTATTTTATTTTGGATTACCGGGGGTATTTTTCTAGTTTTCCATCAATTATTTGGAATATATTAACTATTGTAAATTCAATGGAATATTTTTAAAATAAAGTTACCAATTCTACTAATGAACCTATGTATATTTTTCTAATAATTATTTCCATGTTAATAATGTCTCTAGTGGATGTCTCATGTGGTATTAAACAAGAATAGAATAAGGGAACCAACATAAACTCAAAGAAAAGTATTTCCCATTAAGAAATAGACATCATGGGATGGTTAGAAAAGATCACTAGGATGAAATAGGTTTCAAGAAGAGGTCCAAATCTACTATTGAGTAAAATATGTCATTGAAATATAAGAAGAATACATGAAAAAAATGTAAGTACATAATAAACTAAAATTGAAACTTCTCTTGTAAATAGAGTATCCTAAGGAAAGATTTATATTAAAACTCAAATAAATATTATAGGGATATAAAAGTTATTAAAAAGGATCAGAGAATAAAGGACAAACCAGTGAATTTTAAATATATTATTATTTGAAAGACTACCAAAGGAAAAATGATTATGTTATTTTCCTTGAAGAAAATCATAAGACTAAGTAAAATGAGGAAAAATTTAATTCCATTAAATCTATTTCAAAACCAAAGATAAATTCTAAATAGATGGAAAAAGGGAAAGTGATCATCCATAGTGACTCATCATCTTCCTCAACTCAAGTAATTTGAAATTCCAATCTCTTTAAATAATTTAAACATATAATTATTGTTTAATTGAGACGGGTTCTAATGTAGATAGGATCCACAGGGAAGTTGCACCAAAAGATGAAAACTTTTTGTTGAAACATAATATGAAGTCATAATTGATTATTATAAGTAGTGAATAGTATTTCTTTCTAGGTTGAGGAAAATATGAGAAATTATTCAGAAACCCTAACTGCAATGAAACACCGAATGTTGGATGATATGTTCAAGAAACTGGAGACAGTCGAGTGATGTGATTCGATCATCGAGTCACCGAGGTGGAGCACCGACGGCGGGTGGATTCCACAGAAAGCTTCTATATCGCGATGGGTTCGCAAATGGTCAGGGTTTTTTAAATATATCATGACACTTTTATCAATTCTTACAAATAAGTGCTGATAAATATTTCTTTTATCAATGCTTATTACTTAATCATAGATAAAAGGACACTTTATCGACACTTATTTTTCACAAATAAAGATAAGTCTTTATCAGCACTAAAAAATATCTAATAAAATCAATCATTATCAGTAATAAAGTTACAGTGATGATAAAATATTTATATTATCAGCACTTTTTTGGCGCCGATAAAGCCTATCTTTACCAGTGCTAAAGAAGCACTGATGAAGGATTTAACTTTACAATTATAAATAAAAAAATTAAATATTTATATATACGTAATAAATATATAAAAATAGTAAATATATTCCTTGTTAAATATATTTATTATAATTTTATAATTTTTTTTATAATTATAGAAATGTTTTTAAAAAATAATATTTATATCATTATATATATATATATTTATATAATTGTACATATATATATTTAATAAATATATATAAATATAAATATAGTAAATATTTTTATTATTTATTTAAATTTATTATAAATTTAATAATTATATAAATATATATAATAATTTATTCAAAATTATATAATTACTTTTACAAAAATATTTGTATATCTATATTTATAAATATATAATTGTATAAATATAGTAAATGAACATTTATAAATATTTTTTTATAATTATTTTATTACAAATATATTTTTAACATTATTAAGGAATATATAATTTTAAGTGCATTAATATATGTTAAAATTGAGTGAAATTGAATAAATTAAGATTAAGTACACTTTAACAACACTGAAAAAATGGATAAGTTTGGTGTGTGTTCATTGTATATAGAAATTCATTAATTACATATTTGTGAAATCAATATAAGACAAATTTGATTTATATTAAATTTAAAAGTCAAAAAATATTCAATTATATGTCGATTACTATGCAATTAGTCAATATTTTTATTTCATATTAATTTTTAATTAAATTAGTTGTTCAATAAATATATAACAATTTAATATAAATTGCATAAATATTTTTTAATGTATAAATCATATTTATATACATTAATATATATCTAAATATTTAATATGTACAATTTAATAACATTAATTATTATAATTATTTAATTATTAATTTTCATAATATTTAATAATGTATAATGAATGTATTCATTTTAATCAATAATTATTTAATTAATAAAATCTGTAATATTTTATCAATAGAAATTTTTTAATTTTTTATTTATTTAATTAGTTCATTTTATTCATTCAGATCTCTATTCGTACTAAAAATGCTCTAATGAAATAAATATGTATCATTTCCAAAAAGAAATCACTGATAAAGGGTACCCATTATCATAGCTAAAAATAAAGCGCTCATAAAGGATACCCTTTATCACCACTAAAAATAAATCACAGATAACATGTTAAATTTATTAGCACTTTCTATAGCACTAATAAATATGTAATTTATGAGTGTTTTTTTCTAGTACTGATAAATACCAATACTATTGAAGGCCAGTTTTTTAGTTTTATTAGAACATCAAGTGGTACTTTGACTAAAACAAAGGTACGCTAGAAATCTCAAATTAGAATTTTTTAATTTTTTCTCATTAAAAAATTAATAATCATACCTATGGTGTATTTTGATGTAATATTGGGGATGGATTTTATCTTGAATTACAAATCATTAATTTATTATTTGGATAAAGAAGTCATAATTAGAGAGGAAGGTATGGAATTACTTTTTTTCATGGAGAAATTTCATTACCTGTCTCTTGCCTTGAACCACCCCCAGTAGCCCAATGTAATGAAATTCTTGGAGAGGATATGGATTTAATTCATTATTTGGTGGGTGAAGGTTTTATAAGAATATATTATGTACCAGTTTTGTTAGAATTTATTGATTTATTTCTTGATGCATTACTTTGATTACCCCTTGATTGAGAAGTTTAATTCTCTATTTATATCATCCCTAATGTGAAGGTAATATATAAGCTACCATATTGAATGGATCTAGTGGAGCAAGTTGAGTTTAAGAAGTAAATATAATACAAATTTGATAAAGGGTTCATTCAGCCAAGTGATTCACCGTGGGGAGAACTTAATCTGTTTTTTAATAAGAAGGATAAGAAAAATAGATTATTCATTGATTATTTGGAAATAAATGTAATTACTGTAATTAAAATGTATCAACTGCCTCATATTTTTAAAATATTTGATCAAATTCGAAGGGCTAAATTATTTTCAAAAATCTATCTTCATTATAGCTTTCATTAGATAAAAGTTAAGAAGGATGATATTCTAAAATCAGTTTTTCATGTGAGGTATGGTGATTATGAGTTCACAATGATTCTCGTTGGGTCACCAAATTTCACCTCTATTATTATAGACTTTATTAAGATAGTATTCAAAGACTACCTTGATATGTTTATGGTTGTATTTTTCAATGACATTCTTATATACTCTTATAAATATGAGGCGAAAGATACTCATTTACAAATTTTTCTTGTGGTGTTGAGGATGACTGTTTTATATGAGAAATTTTTTAAATGTGAATTTTATCTTCAAATAATTGCTTCCCTTGGTCATATTGTGTCCAAGATAGTATATCTGTTAACCCTTCAAAGATAATGTTTATCAGGGAATGGAAAAGCCCCTCCAACATAATAGAAACATGAATTTATCTTGGGTTACTTGGATACTATCATTTTTTTATTGAAATCATTTCTCAAATAGATAATCCGTTAACCCAGATTGTATATAATGGGGGCTCAGTTCATAGGTAAAAAGTAATGTGAATATATTTTATAAGAATTAAAGAGTATATTGGTGAATTCTTCTGTATTGACTCTTATATATGATAAAGATGGATTTTTATTTATAGTGATCATTAAGGAAATGTCTTGGATGTATTTTAATAAAAATTTATAGAGTTGTGGAAACAAATAAAGATAGTTGAAAACACATGAGATTAAATATTTGACTCATTATTTAGAATTAGTGGAAGTAATATTTTATATAAATATATATAGACTTTCCTCTATTGAGAGAAATGTAATATATACACAGACCATAAGAGTTTTAAATATATCCTTACGTAGAAATATGTTAATATGAGGAATTGAAGTTGGATATAACTATTCATGTATTTTAATTGTGTTATCCACTATAATAAAGGGAAATAAAACAAGGTGCATGATTCTTTGAGTAAAAAAGATCATGGTTTCTCATCCATGTTGATGGTAAAGAATGATCTGATTCTCAAAAAACAAAAAATGATGGACTTTGTCATTATCATGGATGGGGAAGCATCATTCTTATTCAATGTAATTAAACATTCATATATATTAGAGAGGATTAAATAATATAAATGAGTTAATAAAACTCTATAAAAGGAAAAATTAAGATGTGATTAATTGGAGATTAATAAAGGTCAACATTGGAAATGATAGAGTTTTACAGTCTGGTAAGAGGTTATGTGATCCATTTGTTCAATATTTGAAGAAAGATATATTGGATGAAGCTCATCGATCAAATAGATATATGAATATTGGTAGTACCAAGATATATAGGGGTATCCTAGAGAACATATAGGGGGAAAATATAAAGAGGTCAATTATAGATTATACTGAATGATTCTTAGTATACTAGAAAGTGATGTATGAAAGACATCTTCCTAAAGGGGTAATTTAACCTATACCTATAACTAAATACAAGTGGTGTAATATTTATATGGATTTCATCACAGATATTCCTAATAAATCAATGGAGAATATCTCTATATTGTTTTATTATTGATTATCTCACAAATTTATCACATTTCCTTGTATTCTGAGAAGATTTCCCTCTGAATCGTCATCCAAGGTTCTCTATAAATGAAGTTGTGAGATTTCATGAAATGTCAGTATCAATAGTATTCAATCATGAACCAGGGTTCACATAAAAATTGTGGAGGCTTTTCTAAAAAACATTAATTACATAGCATAATCTCATCATGTCATATCAACCTCAAAGAGATGGGCAGTCTGAATGGACTATCCAAACAACGAAGGAAAATATGAAGTCATGCTCACATGAAATCCTAGGAATTTTGGGATCAGTATTTACCTCTTAAGGATTTTTTCGACAATAAAAATTACCAGTATTAATATGGAACTCTTTGAAGCCTTTTATGGAATAATATGATGAAATACAATGTTTTAGGAGGAAGTCAGATAAAGAAAGATTTTGGGTCCAGAAATTATGGAAGAAAAACCTAAAATGGTATGATCCATGCATATCAAGTTGTCCCAAAGAAAATAGAAAATTCTTCTAACAATCAAAGTAAGTATCTTGAATTCTAATAGGAGACCATTCCTTTTTACAGATATCACCATGGAAATGGGTTATGATATTTAGAAATAAAGGGAAGTTGAGACTAAGATATATTGGGTTGTTTGAAATATTGGAAAAGAAGGGAGCAATGGAATATGGTTTGGAAATGCCACCAAACCTATTCCAATTTCCTGATGACTTCCATATATCACTTCTAAGATATTGTATTTTGGACCCTAGCCATGTTATTAATGTTTACCATGTTTAGTTAGATACAAACTTATTATATGAAACAAATCTAATTTAGATTCTTGATATAAGGGAATAAGTAAAATATAATATTAAAACTTTGATGGTGAAGCATATTTGGAGGAATTATCTTCTGGAAGAGGCTATGTGGGAGGAAAAGAATATAATGAGAATATATTTTCCTTTTTTTTGGATTGATTTAATATTTTTAAGATGAAAAAAATTAAGGGGGGAAAATATAAAACCTAAGACTATGTAATAGTAAAAAAAATTAATCATAATATTGTTTCACAATGCACAGTTTATTATTTCCTCAGAATATTATAACAGATTTTGATATAGAAAAAACACTAAATAATTAAATTTATAACATAAGCTAAAACCAGTACCACAAACCATGTAAAAATGTGTTAAAACACCATAATGTTGTACTTTGGTGGATCATACTCAAAATATAATAATAATTATATGAGATACATTTCCATTAAGAACAAAATAATAGAAATTGAAATTATCATGGTGTAGGAACAAAGAGAATTATATGAATGGAATTATTTGTAATTTTGTTAAATAAGTATTAATATGGCCATTGGGGATTATATACCATTGTTCAATATGACCATTCTTCATTGTGACCATTTGTCGATATTACTATTGGTAAATTTGACCATTAGGAATTATTATCACTATTGGTATAGTTTTTAAGAACAAATTGTTAGGATAAGTCTATATTAAGGGGAATAATGAACATCAATTATCAAGGCAGGTAGGAAATATGGATTTCACATGTAAGAACTTCCCTTATGAAGTTAAATTATCAAATCTTGGTAAGGAGGTAGCAGCCCTGGGGGTTCACCTTTGACTAAGACAAAGAAAACACCAAGAAGTAATGTTGGACCAGAGGCATATGTGGGAAAATTTCAAGTTAAAAGATATCACCAATCAATCAAAAATGTTTGATGAAACCCATTAAAGTTCCACCATTTCAAACTTTTACCTTATGTTATATGATAGTGTGATTAAATTTTACGTATCTAGGGGTTGATTTGTGTTATAATGTTAATTCTTTATGAAATTTAAAGTATTTTTACTCTTATAATTTAATTTTTGTAAATTATTTAACCTAACATACAATGTAAAAATTAGGTAAATAGAGAATAGAATTAATAAAATGGTTTTCATATCTAGAATCGTGATATAGAAATTAGCTAGGGGTGAAATTTAGTCATTTTCAATTTTAATATTAACGTGGTGTTAAAATGATTGAATGTAGTTAAATATGGTTAATACAGTATATATAACATCATATTTATATAATAATGAATAATTTTTTCTAAGTTTTATTTCACTATTTTTTTCACTAAACATTATAGTGTTGGATTAAGGGAGGTAGTGGAGCACTAAAAGAAATTGGAATAATAAATTAATTAATAAATTATCCCATGAGATTCAACTCACCACACCAATAAATAACCACCCCTCAAATCATTATTACACACCAAATTTGATGTTCCCTATTTATTTCTCTCTGAAGGAGTCTCTTTGCTATCTCTATTTATTATTGAAGACTTTGTTTGGATCCATGTTTAGGTTCCAATCTTAGAAGCTCAAGATAGGTAAGGGTTCCTATTTCTCTCTCTTCAATTACTATTTGAATTCATTATTTGTGATATCTTTTAAATTCACATTTTATATGATAACATGATATATATCCACATTTGTTTCTTCATACTGTACTATTATCATGGATGTATTACCCAACCCCGTAACTTTATAAACTTTTTATACCCTATTACTCTGTAGAATTACGGGTTGATTTTCTCTCTCTTTGCAATTCCTATTAACATTACCATTTTCGTATCCTTTTCAGTTGCATATGTTATTATACAATTATTGCACTAATTAAATTTTATACTCCATTATTAAGTCATCTCAACCATGTTATCATTCATATCACTTACATTATGCCCAATTCATAAGCATTACTATGTCTAAACCTCTTTATAGCCATATATTTCTTATACTTTAGTTAATTAAAAATTTGTGATTTTCCAAGAAAATTGATCCATGTATGGATACTATAGGTGGACATGGTTTTTATCAGATTTATCTAGGGGTAATAACCCCTTAAAAGTGTTGGTTGGCTATATATCGATCATCATCATGGTTCAAGGTGAATGTTCCCTTACTACACACCTAATTTGACACTCTTTGGGGATATACTATGGATAATTATCATACTTTTTATAATCCAAACCATATAATTTATATGGTGGTGTATAATGTATATCTGTATTTCATCTCTAGAGATTAAAAATATAATTTCCTAATCACATTGAAAATTATTAATCATGATATGTACCTATTAGCTATTATTTTCTACAAATCGTATATTATGGGTACATTTTGAAAGCATTGAATCCCTAATTATTCCTTATATGTGTTGAGGGAACTTACTAAGAAATTCTTAGTAATTAATTAACTGGTTAAATATATTTATGTCCCATATAATCTATTGTTCTACTCGAGAATATCATGTATGATAATCTCCATTGGTAAATTTCCCATACAATTCTATGTTTTTAACCACGAACATTATTCCATGTATAGCCTGTATTCATTTGGTATGTGATGGAATTCTATAAGGAACCACCCTTAAACATTATATAATCCAGTTAATTCAACTATATTCCACTTATTAACATTTCCAAAGATCTTTCTAGTTTATAGTTTTGGAATGTAAGGACTTAAATCATACATATCAAAACACAAGCATAAAAATTGGGTATAACTAAAATAGTATTCGTTTGATTCATAATAATTTTTTTTAATAAAACATGAAATATTTTCATGAAAGTTATTCACAACATTCATCTTGGCTTCTCATAATATCTTACCCATCCCTACTCCCTGTGATTTTTTTTCTTAAACACGAGATGATAACAAAATCTCTGTAAAGGATATAAAAATAGAGTGAAATCATTAGTCCATTAATACTTATAAACAATTGAAATTGTTTTCATAAAGACATACTTCTCACCCATAAAGAATCATATTATTACATTGTGAAACATGATATTTCCATAATTCATAAAAAACATAAACAGAGCATAAGTTTATCTTGGGTAATTACTTACATAATTTTTTTACCCTCACAGCTACCTTATTATTTGTAACCATCATGACTAACTTACAATGTAACCCTCATGGATACCTCATGGTGTAACCATTATAGTTACACTTGGAGTAACCATATGGATGACCTCCAACCTACACACACCCAATTAATTGGTGGGAGATATAGTCATCACCCTTCATTATAAAAAAATACCCAAGAACCATAAAATATTTATAAAAATTCAATAATTTCATAAAAACATTGCTCTTGAATTTTGTAAAATGGAATTTTAAAAGGGTATTTTTTAAGAAAAGTCACTTAAAATATCATATAATTTTAATTAATGACAAATAGAACAAAATGAACTATTGAATAAACTATAAATCCACATAATACAACTTAATATAAACAAAATTAATTATAAAAAATAACATTTGTATAACATATTTAATTATGTAGAAGGTTAACCTAAAGAATGTAAATTGGGTTAATAATTCCCTTACCTCGAGTTCGTCTTACTTAGAACGTTTTTAAACCTCTTGTATAATGGTTAAAAGAATGTTATTAATAGTTTTACATAATATTAATCATTTTGATAACACCTTATATGATCAATTTATTACATAATTCAACCCAGTCATTAACAATATTTTTTTATTTACATTGTTTCAAGTGTGTTATTTAAATGGTTTCCATGGTTAGGTCATATTTGATTTGCTTATCGCAAGGAAATGGAACTTCAGAAGTGGAATTAAATGGTACTATTATGTTTCTAGAACATTAAATAATACCATAATTCATTTTCTTATACATGATGAGGAATCATTAGATAAAACATTAATGACATTTTTTTAGATCATTTTGGTGGTTCCTCGATAATCATGAACTAGTTTCATTATATAATGTAATATTATGTATATATGTAAACTCCAGAACATAAAATATATTATATAATAGACATTAAAATATATTTTAACCATTAAAATGGTTTTATGATCATATTTTAAGGATGTAATGGAAATTGAAACATCATCGTCCATGATTTTGGTAAATCGGCACATCATGAATGGTGTCTTTACTTTCAGAATAAGTGGGAGTGGAGGAACAAAATGATGATGGATATTTTCCTAAACATTATAAAAATATATAATATATATTATAATAGAGATTTCATGCCTATTTTACAAGTTTAAAGGAATAAAATATAAGAAAAGATAAGGAATGGAAAAGAAACCACAAGAAAATGAAAGAGGATTTTTACATCTTGATCTCTTCTCCTTGAGATCCTCTTTAAGGCCTTTGGTTTTGGCCTTTTGGTGAGACTAGAAGGTCTAGGTTGTGGGGAAGATCCTTGGGAAGGATATTTGTCATAATTTATACAATTCTAAAAACTTGATATTTGTGATAGGAAGCGGGTGGTGAGGGTGGTATTTATAGTGGAGAAGTGGAGGGGTTTTCTATTATTTTAATAATTAGTTAAATATTTTCGATCAAGACTATGAATAGTCATGATTATAATAAAAACAATAATAAAAATTTCATGTTAGTTCTATCCAATATCCATTTACATCATCCATGACTCAAGCATGATGCATGAAATTCATTTATTTAGAATATTTTTTAAATTACCCTATTTCATTATTCACCAAAAATCAAGTATTTCAAAATAACCCAAAAATCACCCTAACCATTTTTTTAAATGTAAAGTTCAAAAATGAACTCCATTTTATCAAAATAATTTTCTAAATATGTTTAATTTATTTTTTAAATAAAATATTAAATTATTCAAAAAAATTACAATTTTAAAACTATAACCCGTTTTATAACACCATGAAAATTTTATCAAGGTCTCATAAAATTTTCTAATAACCATAACATAGTAATTTATTATTAAATTTAATGAAAACACATTTCCATTTAAATTAATAAATTAATTATAAAATTTTATTTAAATACTTTAGACTTACCAAAATACTAATAGTTATATTGTGGTTATATTGTCACTTACAAGATGCCTTTTCATTATAAATTCATTACTGAGGTTACTATTCATTTGGTCGATTTACTATTAATAAGGGTTATATAACTATTTATAAGGGTTGGTTACTAATCATAAGGGTAGGTTAATATTCCCCATAATTTAATTTTTTTCCTATCAGACTTCAAATAACTTATTGATTGCAACCGTATATGACTGTTTTTTAAAATTCAAATCACATAAGCAAAAAAATTATGTTTAATGGATAGTTTAAAACTATATTCTTAAAAAAGTGTTTCATCATAGAGAATTAGTGTTTCATGCATTTCAATAAATATTTTTTTAAAACCTTGGGGTGTTACATTATCCCCACCTTCTGGAAATTGCATCCTCTTAATTTTTTTATTTTTTTATTTATTAAACAAGTGAGGGTTCCTTTCCCTCATAGAATTTTCATATTCCCATTTTAATTATTCAACCTTTTGGTTTCTCAACAAAACCTTTACCTTTTTTATTACCTTATTCCTCAATAATTGTCCTCTATGATCAAGAATATAAACATGTTTCTCTTTCTAAGAAAGATTATCTTCTACCTAAACTGGTTTTGAGCTCAAAACATGAGATGAATCTGTCACATACTTTCCCAATATCTAAATGTGAAAAATATTGTGTACCTAAGATAACTCGAATGAAAATCTACTTAGTAATCAACTAGTCCAAATTTCTCCATGAATTCATAAGGTAAAATGAACTATGGTCTTAACTTTCCATTATTTCCAAAATTTATAACACTTTTCCATAGTGAGATTCTAAGAAAAACATGATCACCGACCTCAAAAGAAAAATATTTCCTCCTATTATATACATTACTTTTCTTCCTGCTCTGAATTTTACTCATGTGTTGCCACATCATCTTCACTTTCTCATCCATTTCCCCTACTATTTCTGGTCCCATGAACATCCTTTCCCCGACTTCATCCCAAAAAGCTAGAGTTCGACACTAATTCTCATACAATGCCTCAAAAGGCTTCATCTGTATACTGGAATACAATTTATTATTATAAGAATACTTAATTATAGAAAGATGATGATCCCAACTTTTCTAATAGTCCATTGAACAAGAATGAATCATATCCTCCAATGTTTTAATTTTTCTCTCAACTTGTCCATCATATTGAGGATGAAAAGGTGTTTTGAAATTTAATTTTGTTCCCAAGAACATCTGAAGGCCTTTACAAAAGTTATAAGTGAACCTAGGATCACGGTCAGATATAATTGAAAGAGTAACTCCATGTAACTTGACAATATCATTGAGGTACAGTCAATAAATATGATCCAAAGACATCGTATCTTGAATAGGAAAGAAATTTTTAGATTTAGTTAGCTGACCAGCAATAACCAGAATTGAATTATTACCTCAATACATCTTTGGGTTTTCCCACAATGAAGTCCATAGATATATTACCTCATTTCCACTCTATCCCTAGAAAATTTTGAAGCATCTCCTTTGGTATTTGTCTCACTGCTTTAACCTGTTGTCATGTAAAACATTTCACAGTAAAATCTACAATACTTATTTTCATTCCATCCCACCAGTAATACTTCTGAAGCTCTTTATACATCTTGGTACATCCCGGATTAACTAAAAATATAGAACTATGATCTTCACACAATAATTATTTCTTCATATGAGAATCACAAGGAACACACAATCTTTTTCAAAATAACAAAATGCAATCTTTATCAATGTTATCTTCTGGAAACCTTTCTATTTTATCTAATTCTACCTTTTTATATTGCTCACGGTCTTCCTTCTATGCTTTCCTAATTCTATCTAATAGTTAATACTACACTGAATCCTGAAGAAAAACAGATTAATTTCCTGCACCAACAACATCCAAGACAAAATTCATCAAATCTTCAGTCAAGGGGTCATGTTCCAAACATAAAATTTTTAACGATGCATGATGTTTTTGACTCAAGGAATCCTCCACTTTTCATTCTTTTATCTAATTTTAATTGATCATGGAATCATAAAATTTAATCAATTCAAATCATCTTATTTGCCTCCTGTTTAATTATTTATGTGTGTATATATACTTTATACTTTTATGGTCAAAATATATTTTACATTTGGCTCCGTATAAATGATTACTCCATATTTTCAATGTGAAAGCCAAAGATACCAATTACAATTCATATGTGGGATAACATAACTCATGAGGTTACATTTTTTTGAAACATAAGAATTTATCTGATCATTTTGCATCATAACACGACCAAGTCCCTTATTAATCATCACTATAGATTACAAACTCACCAATTCAACAAGGCAAGGCAAAAATGAGATCATTCACCAATCTCTTCTTCAATTCATAATAATAAACATCACATTATTCTAACCAAATAAATTTAACCCATTTTTGTTAACTTAATTAATGGGCTAGATAACCATGCAAAGTTTTTCATAAACCGTCAGTAATAACATGATAATCCAAGAAAATAATTAATCTTTTTAACATTTTTAAGTCTTGTCCATTCATCAACCACTGTTTATAGTAGGATCAATTGTTATTCCATATTTATTTACAGTGTTCCCAAGAAAATAAATCTGTTGCAACCAAAATTCACACTTTCTGAATTTTCCATATAGCTTATTTTCTATTAAGTCTTACAAATATAACCCTTAGAAGTTTTACATGCTCCTCATTACTTTTAGAATATACTAGAAGGTAGTCAATAAAAACAACCAAAAACTTATCCAAAAACTCAGGAAATATTCTGTTCATAAGATCTATGAATATAAGAGTTGAATTAGTTAACCCAAATATAATAAAAATAAATTCATAATTCCCATATCTAGTATGGAACATAGTCTTCAAGATGTCTGGTTCCTTTATATTCAATTGATGGTACCCCAACCTCATGTCAACATTCAAAATATATTGTGCTCCATGGATCTGATTAAACAAATCATAGATATTAGGGAAAGGATACTTGTTTTTAATAGTGACGTTATTCAAGGCTCTATAATCAATGGAGACTCTTAGGGAACCATATTTCTTTTTAATGAACAAAATAGGAGCTGCTATGATGAAGTGCTAGGATGAATGAATCATTTATCAAGAACCTCTTGCAACTGATTTTTCAATTCATGAAGTTCCATTTCAGCCATTCTATAAAGGGGTATTGAAACTTGGTTTTCATCCTGAACTAAGTCAATTGTGAATTCATATTCCCATTAGGTATAACCCCGAGTATCTCATCAAGAAAAACATAATTGTATTCATTTACTACTATAATGTCATTAACTTAAATAGTTCCCTATTTTTCAACAATATGAGCAACATATATTTCAGTTTCTTCTTTTAACAGATTCTCAACTTCATGATATGTTATAAATTTTATGGGTTCATAATTGTATACAAACTAAAATGTTTTCTGAAATACAACTACTTTAGATTTATAATCAATCTTAGCATGATAAAGAGAAATCCAATTCATACCTAAAATGGCATAAAACCCTACTAAGGAAAAAACAACATGGTTTTTAGGTAATTTCTATCCATAGAAGGAAATTGAAAGATTCTTATAATTTTTGTTTGCTTTAATATTTTCCCCAAGGTTTTTAACAATAAGTTTCGGTCTCATTTTTTGAGGTGATATTTCTAATTTACATGAAAATTTCTCTAAAATAAAGGAATGTGTAGACCCCATATGAAACAAAACATTAGAAAAATCTAAGTAAAAAATAGAGTAAATTTACACTTCATTGTATGGCCTAGCATTAGATAATGTAGTAGAGAAGGATATCACTACACATTTATACTTTTAGTCTAGATTCTCTTTTTATTCAAATCATTCTTTGGGATGGTATTTTCATAATAACCCATCTCACCATATTTAAAACACATTATTGTTTTATTATTTTTATTAGTATTAGGATCATTTTCATTACTATCTCGGGCCATATGTCCAAACTTACCACATCAAAAATACTTCCTAGTTTTAGTAAGGCATTCTACAAGGTGGTTTTTACTACACTTTTCACAAACTAGAAATTGATCTTTCTTACCTTTAGATTTATTTGATTGATTATTACCTATATCTTTCCATCTGGACAGCTACTTCTATTTTTTATCCAAGTATACATGACCATCCTCAAACTCCATTTCTAACCTCTCATCACACTAGAAAAGTTTCTCATAACTTTTCAACTCACAGTAATCAAATTCCCTTTGATATATTGGATTCAATCATGAGAAAAAAACGGTTGATTTTCCAATAAATATCCAAAATATGATTTAGAGAATACCTCACCAATCAGGTGATGTTTTTTTCATACATGACCACTAAATAATCCTATTTTTTATTCAATTGAAGGAATATATTTTCCATCCTAATTCAAACCACCTTAGGAAAATATTTTTCAAGGAAAAAACTTTTAATTTCATCCCACTCTAAGGATTCAATCTCATATATATCCCTAATATTCTAGACCATTGACCATCACTGATCAGCGTCAACATCAAAATGATAAATGAAAATAATAAACTTTTGATTATCAGAACATCCCATAACCTCGAATATCTTTTCCAGAGCTCTAATCCATCCTTCAGCTACTATTGGGTCAGAAGATCCACTGAAATCCTAAGGGTGTTGCCTCATTAAAAGTTCCACTATCGTTATTTTACTTTTTGTAAGATCTGGGTTTTTCCTTTGCATAGATTACACTACAATTTTTTTCAAGCATCATCTGATTCATTACTCTCATAAACTGCTCAGTTTCAATTCCAATTATTCCAGGTTTCAGATTCCGAAATATATAAGCCTCTTGGTTCCTTCCAACTTCAGCTTCCCTATTTATTCTATAGAAAATCATTCTGAATAGAAATATCATAGATGATGCAACATCGTAATCTTTAAATTATATACCATTTCAAAAGAAACATAAGGAAAAAAACATTTATGGTATTCTATTAACATCATATTAACTCTTAATGTTATCTAAACCATGCTTGGATACCAACTATAAGGACTCGACCATAAACATTACACAATCTTGTTAATTCTACTAGATTCCACTACTTTACATTCCCAATTATCATTTTGGTTTAGAGTTCTATAAACATAGCACATAAATCATATATATAAACACACAAGCATACAATTTGGGTACACATAAAAGATTATCCATTTCTTTCATAATACAAAAGTTTTTAATAAAATATGAAATATTTTCATGAAAAGCCTCTACAACATTCATCATGGATTCTAGATTACTCATACCCATTCTTAATCCCTATGAAAAACATTTTAAAATGTGGGATGATAAAATAATCTCGGTAAGGGATATAAAAATAAGGAGAGAAACTGTTAGCCCGTGAATACTTATAAACATATGAAATCATTTTCACAAAGACATACTTCTCACCCAAAAAGATTCATATTATTGATTTGGGAACCATGATATTTAAATACGTAATAGAAATCATAAATATAGCATAAGGGTATCTTATGGAATTACATACTTAATTGTTCAACCCTCATGTCTACCTTATGATTTTTATCCCTCAAGGATACCTTAAATGTAACCCTCATGGATACCTTGTGGTGTAACCATTGTAGTTACACTTGGAGTAACCATATATTCGACCTCAAAATTAAAAATAACCAATGCATTTGAGAGATATATAGGTCCCACCCTTAATCATAAATAATTCTTAATAACCCGAATATAATCATAAAACATGAATAATTTCATAAAAACATTACTCTTGAATTTTTTAAAATAGAATTTTCAAAGAGGATTTTTGAAGAAAATTCACCTTCAAATATCATATAATTGGAAGTGATGATTTATAGAATAAAAGGAATAAGTGAATAAATTGTAAATACACATATATAATGGAATATAAATAAAATTAATTACGCAAAATAATATTAGTACTACATAATTGATGATGTAAAAGGTTAACCCAAAGAATGGAAATTGGGTTAAGAATTCCCTTACCTTGAGTTCATATTACTTCAAACCTATTTTAACCTCCTGTATAATTGATAAAAGTGTGTTATTAATAATTTTACAGAAGCATAAACATTTTTATAACACCATATATGATAATTTTATTACATCATTCCACCCACGTATTAACAATATTTTGTTATTTACATTTTTTTAAGTGAATTCTTTACATGGTTTTCACAGTCTGTTCGTATTTGATTTTCTTGTCGTATGGAAATAGAAATCAATAAGGGGAATGAAATGGTATTGTTATATTTCAATAAAATGAAATGATACCATAATTTTTTTCCAGATATGATAAATAATCATTAGATAGAACATTAATGTCATTCGTTTAGATCATTTTTCCAATTCCTCGATAATCAGGAAGTAGTTTCATTATACAACTATATATTATGTATATTTGTAAAGTCTGAAATGCAAAAGAGGGTATATGATACAATTTAAAATTTATTTCAAACATAAATATAGTTTTATAATCTTCTTTTAAGGGAGTAATGGAAATATAAAACACGTTATCCATGATTCTGGTAAATCTGTACATCACAGATGGAGTTTTAATTTTTAGAATAAGTGGCAGAGGAGAAGAAGAATGATGATGATTTTTTAGATAAAAATGATGAAAATATAGAATATATACGATAATGTATCTTTCATTCCTCTTGGATATGGTGAGGGTAAGAGAATATATGAAAAGAAAAACAATTGAAAAGAAAACACAATAAAATGAAAGAAGAATTTAGCCTCTTGATCTCTTCTCCTTAGGATCCACCTAAAGGCCTTTGGTTTTGACCTTTTGGTGAGACCAATAGGTCATGGAAGTTAGGAATAGACTTGGAAAATGGATTTTTCAGAATTTATACAATGCTAAATGCTAAAGAGTTGTGAGAGGAAGAGGGAGTGAATGCAGTATTATTAGTGGAGGAGAGGAGGGGTTTTGCATTATTTTAATCATCAGTTTAATATTTTTTCTCAAGAATATGTATAGTCTTGATTATTGGGACCAATATCAGAAATGGGGGCAATCTTAGTTTGAACCAATATCCATTTACATCATCCTTGACTCAAGAATTAAATTGAAATTCATTTATTTAGCATATTTTTTAAATTATTGTATTTCACTATTCATAAAAATTTCAAGTATTTCAAAAAAAATCACTCTAAACATTTTTGGATGTGTAGAGTTAAAAAATGAACTACATTTATCAAAATAATTTTCAAAATATATTTTTTAAAAATTTTAAATAAAATCATAAATTATTAAAAAAAATACAATTTTAAAACTATAACTCATTTTATTACACCAAGAAAATTTAATCAAGGTCTCATAAAATTGTCTTATAACCATAAGATAATAATTTATGATTACATGTTTGGAAAAAAAATTAATTTAGATTATAAAATAAATCATAAAATTATAACTAAATAATTATGTCTTATAAAAATACCAACACATATACTATGGTCATATTGTCACTTATAGGATTCTTTTTTTATGACACATTCATTCAAGAGGTTACTATTCATTTGGTTGATTTACTATTTATAAGAATAATATTACAATTAATAAGGGTAGGTTACTATTTATAAGGGTAGGTTACTATTCACCAAAAAATTATGTTTGTCCTACCAGACACTAAATAACTTACTGATCGCAGTTGTGTATGTCTATTTTTTGAAATTCAAATCACGAAAGCGAAAAATTTATGATTAATGGGTAGTTTATAACTATCTCCTTAAAACAAAGTGTTTATTAAAAGAGACTTAGTGTTTCATTCATTTCATTAAATTTATTTTTAAAACCTTGGGGTGTTACAAATGAATTGGAATTTTTTATGATGATTGGGGACTAGAATTACATATCCCCTCAGTGCACTGGTAGTTTTGAAGGGACAACTAAGATTGGGTAATGAGGTACCCTTACTTTAAATGTGTAATTTCTTGGAACAAGGTGACCATGATATGATTATGATGTCCAGCATTATAGAATTACATCATTCGGATTATTTTTTTGATACATGTGATTATGAATTTCTTTTTCTTACATGTATTACACTTATAGATTCAATTGAAGTCATGATATTTACCAATTTATTTTTATCCCTTATTAGCTTATAGTGTATGGTTTTTAATTACTGGGAATTTATTTAATGTCCAGGATTTATCCTAAGGTATAAATCATTTAATTTATGGTTTTATTCCTTTAAAAATCCCTTGAATTGATGCCTAAGATGGTAATGGAGGTATCAAGGGATTCTGGGGATCGTTTAAAGCCCGGAGCACCAAAAATGGGGAAAACATGCTACGTCGCATGGTTGTTAGAAACTATGTGACCCATGGAGCATGTCCATGGCATTTCGTGGGTTTTAGGAAGTGATGAAACACATGGTTTTCACACATATAGTCAGACTATGCACATAACCTTGTGATGATCCCTGGTAAAGCAGAACCATGTTTACATTTGGCACACATTTTACCCAAACTATGCGGCGAAACCATGTGTTGAGAAAAGTGGAATGAAATTAAAAATATTTCCTTCATTAATGTTTTAAACCAATTTTTCTTTCCTCCTTTTTCTTCTCCGTAAAATTTCTTCTCTCCCTCTATATGCATGAACTGACCCTTCTCCTCCTTTGGGGTTTTGTGATATCTCCCTTATTTATCCTCTAATCTCTTCACTATTAGAAGAACTGGGACTATCTCAGTAAGTTATCTCTATCACAACCATATTTTTCTAATATTCTATATCTTCTGTTTCACTATATTGGCGCAACATAATTTTTCCCAATTTGGGGGTTTTTGTTAAATCGTCCCTTTTTCTTCTGTTTTTGGTTGAATCAAAGATTATTACTGAAGAGGTGGAGTACTACGACTATGAGGTAGGGTATCTACTCTCTTTCCCGTTATTTTTATCACCTTTTTATATCATGGCATTGTTCCACTAGTTGAATTCTACTAGAGAATCTTTTTTCTTATATATTGAATCAATCAAAATGGTTTTCCATGTCCGTAATGATCCTAGATTATGGTGAAACCCATCTGTGGGTGTTCACTTTTCTTTGGGTCACCCGTTGGGTGTGCCCATCCAAAATGGTTTAATATTCCCATGTTTAAAATGTAGAAATCACTTGGGGTGAATGTGTTTCCCATTGATTAATGCCTTAATTTATGAAACAAGTTGATATAAATGGTGAACCATTAGTCTTTCCCTTAAATATATTTCTTTGAACCTTTTTTTAAATTTACATGATCGATGTTTCATAATGAAACCCAAAAGACTTATTTTAAAATCTTATACAAGTTAGCTAATGCTTATACCTCATGTCACATGCCTTATATTTGAATTTCTCTATTCAAGGTGGATGAATACCTTGTTTAATGAATAATTCTTTCCAATTTATGTTATGAAAAGTTCTTTGTCTTTTCTTTCATACAATATGTGCTAAGCATGATTCTTTTTCATATGCCATGTTTAATGTTGTGAATGGAATTCTATGTCTTTATAAGATTGATGTCTTGATATTTTGTGTAATCATTGATGACATATGGTTAGAGGAATGATAAGTCCATATTCCATGGTTTCATTTCATTTTTTAGATCTTATTCCATGTATCTTACTCCTCTCTCATGTTCCTTACTCTTTTTTAATGCCTTATGCCTTTCCAAATAGATTGTTCCATTATTGTTTCGAAATCAGGGTAAGAATGTGGTTTCATATGGATACTTGTTGGATTGTCTTTATTCATATATGCCTTCCCTTATGATATATACCTTTCTTGTGATGTTCTTCTATACTTGGTTCACTTTATATGGGATAAGATATAACATGGTTATTGTATTAAGGATCCATGGATGGAATCACCATATTCATTTGGTTACGACTCGACTAACTGGGGGAGATGCTTTGGGTTTTCAAGAAATGGATTTCTAGGCATTTTATTATACTCCAGAGTGATACTGGTTCCCTATGGGATAAACTGTGGATAGAACCATTAGCAATATGGCTATACCATGCTAGGGGTGATACTCAGTCAATTATGTGAGATATGTGGGGCAAACTCGGAGTCACATTGCCTCGAGTGATAATAGGGATGTCGTATGGGTCTCCTAGGACGGACTTTGGGGTATTTGATTATATCGTATGTTTCCATAGTGACACTTGGGATCCTTTTGAGATCACCTTGGATGGATTAAGGACTCCACTTCTAGATTTAAAGGAATTGTTTGATTGTTGTTAATATGATATTCATCTTTTATTACCATTATCATGAGATTACTTATGTTCATGTGATACTTCTCCCTTTCATACATGAACCCTTAAATGATGAAATGTTAATTAGACCCCAAGACGAATCACAATCATGGGGGTATGATTTCTTGGTTTGTCGTGTTTACTATTGTTCATTTTATATATTTATGCTTTCATAGGTATCATGTTTTTACTTCTGGAATAGACTGAATCCAGTGTGTTGGTACAAGTGTCCATTTTGGAACTTGGTACAGGGTGTTATTGTTTATTTATTAATTTCTTAGCTTTTGTTATATCTAGATTGTTTTTCTTTTATTTTATATATGAAATGGAAAGGTCTAGATATCATGGGTGTCATCCTAATTCAATTTATATCTCACACCCTACTCAGGTGAAGCTTGGTACCCTAGTTGAATTTATGATTGTAGGAATGTATAAAGTGAAGTGTGCTTCTTCTAATGCTTGATTGCTTTACTACATAGGATAGAGATTCGGGGAAGAGTATCAAGCCTATGCTCAAGATGCTATTGTATTAGTTTTTGTATCTTTTTTAATTTTTTATATCATATAGTTTATGCTTCAACCATGTTCCCATGTACTCCTATTTTTTTATATATTATCATGACATGATCATCATTTTGGGTATATTATTTATTATCCACTTCCACCAATTTCTTATTTATTTTTCTTGTCCCGATTAATTTTATTCTATTGCTGTCTGATTAATATTATGATTCTACTATATACTTTTTCTTGTTTACGACTATGCATACCAAGATTTATGAGGGCATAGTCTCCCCATAGACACACCCAAGGTCCTATTTAATAGTCATAAGCCTCTAGAATTCATGGAGATTCACTTAAGGCCAAGTGAACCACTGTCTTGGGGCAAAATTCAGTGGAACCAGGGGTGGGATGCTACAAAGTGGTGTCAGAGCATTGTTTTCATTTGTATTAATATTTGGGTATTTCAATGGAAGCTATAAATTTTGGATTTAGAGCTGACCCTATACTTGGATGTAGCTATCCTATGTATAGGGGAATCCTAATATTATTGGGTTGGGAATGGTAGTTATTGTATTATGTCATTTATGGTTGATATAACTTCACTATTTGGTGACACACTCGTATTGTAATGTTATCCATATTGATATGATTGACACAATTATTTCTATTAATTTTCCTCGATTAAATGAGGATGTTTCACTACATGCATCATACTAGGAAGTACAAAATTAAAATATCATGAATATTATCATGACATATCTACTTTGAGTGTGCATCTCTCTGTATAGATGTGTTTATTGTTATTCCTAGTTGTTATATATTGCAGTTCTTGACTATTATAAATATAAAAATGTTCTAATATACCTTGCAGGAGCATGTTATAAATTAGATTAAGTGGGTATCCAATTTAAATTTATAAGGTTTATGGACCCCTATAAATTTTCATGATGATCCACCTAATTCTATTTTTTGAAAGTGGAATTAAATTATTCAATGAATTTAAAGGAAATACCACCTTATATGGAAATGTGAGACCTAGAACATCAACAAAATACACTAAAACATCAGTAATGATATACAAAACATCAACTCAATGAAAGGATACATAAAAATATAATACTTCAAAAAAATTAAGTAGGGTTATTTTTAAAGATACAAAGATCAGAAGAAGATAAAAGATTATAATTAGATCAAAACATTACTCAAAGACACTCTTCCAAAATTACCATGGTGAATTATAACTCGTTGTGATGGGAGAAATCTAGGAACTCTCTTATAACTACCTCCTAATTCCCATAAATCTTATAACATGTCTACTTGGGCAACACAATAGTTTACTAAATTCAAGTAAATATGCATGAAATGTACCTCAGATACCACCTTTTTATCAACCATCCTAAATACCCTAGTACCCTAGTACCTGATATGACTCTGACAGAGCCCAAAGGTTCTTCCGGATCCACACAGGATAATGACTATCTCTTGGAATCAAACAAGAATCAATAGGGAACAGTTTTCCGAAATAATAGTGGAAGATAAATGATAAATTTCAGTATGTCAACAATCCTCAAGGAAAAAATTCTAGAATCAAATATGTAAAACAATATCAAAAATAGTACAACACCAGCATACACAATATCTATCATGAAAACATCTCATACATATCATGTAGAAAGCAGATTAAAACTCTACCAGACACCTCCATCACTCTAGTCCCAATGATCAAGAACATCCACCACCTCTAGGTGGCACATTAAATTTTCTTGGACCAGATAAAAAAATCTACAAATTCATGAAGGTAAAGGTAGGGTGTGATCTGAACAACTCAGTAGGGTCTCACCAAGTGTTCCAAGATAATTTCCATAAAAATAAACAATTTAGGATTACGATTTAGATATAACTTGGCATGGAATTATATTTACTTATTTTCAAAAAAACATGCTTTCAAATATAAAATTTTGGCTATTATAACAAAACAAGCTTAAAGAGACATATTTCTTTAAAAATTTTATATAAAAATTTTTGGAAAGATTATAACAGTTCTATAATCAATGAAATATAATCATAAAATCAAAACATATCAAAGAACCATGTAATATTCCCTATAGTACATTAATTTCTAGTAATAGGATCCTTCTGAATTTCAATATTCATTATCACTCAAGAAACGTATGAACAATGCCCTTGGATTAGGCCATTTTGAAAATCTATCAACATCCCATTAGGGTACCCATCATTTGAAATAATTCCAAACTACGTATTGTTAGTTATGTAATTTTCAATCTATTTCTATAGAGTCGAATTCCTAGTGCGTTTATCCCAGTTACCTACTAACTACCTTTTCTTACATTTTCTTTATTTAGACAATCATTCATTGATGGGATATCAATCATTTCAAATCAATTCCTAATAAAATTTACCAATTTCTATTTTCAACCTGACTTTCTATTTTGAAAAACAAATAATATGATTTTATCAATTCATGCCTATTAAAATCATCTTTCAATTTAATCCATTTATCTCAAGGTTCATCATTAAATCAATTTCCAAATTAAATGATAAATTTTCTCATATCAACCCAAAAAACCAATTTTAATGAAATTAGAGGTTTTTTATAATATTCATCCCCTTTTTAAAATGAAATATAAACCCACACAAATATAGATTTTGAAATAATTTAAAAATAATTTTATACCAATCAATAAAATTTGGGTTTCAATTTTGGGATAAATCCATTTGGAACCACCTTCCCTTAAGAGTGATATCTAATCAACAAAACACCCGCAATGGGATCCTCCAGTTAAGAATGAAGGAATATGAGATTAAGGAATTAAACCTAGGATCAAGATACATAGAAATAAAGATTATATCCAATAATAACATGATTATTATCATTCTTTAAATGGTATAGAATAAGAATATCACAACAAACCACATGATAGGGGAAAATATTATCCTAAGGATATCCAATGAGATCACCAAATCATTATCCCACAAAGAAAAGAGGTTGAGGAGTAAATTTAACCAATTGTGAGACTTAAAGGAGTAAGTAATTGGATTAGGTTCAAATAGGGAATATTAGGGGTGAAACCAATGGGTTCCCAGATTTAACAGTGATTTTTAGGGAATTAACTTCCTGTGTGCATGGATTCAAAGAGGGGACGTACTTTAAAATTTATCATGTCCTCTAATATTTGTGGATCATGATTTCCCATTGGTGGGAACATAATTTATAAAATTTTGATAATACCATTGATCCCCAATTATTTTTGGTGAATAGTTTTCACTCTAGGTAATGGTTTGAGAAAACCATTATCCAACCATCCACTACCCAAAAAGCTTCTAAAATTTTACAAATTTTTAATAAAACACCCTGATACAAGACTCAACCAAAGGGGTTCAAGAAAGGAGTCAAAATTTACTTTATTTAAGGTGATGGTATGTTACCGAAATGTATTTAGGTGAATAGAGTTGTGGGTTTGAAATTATTGTTAGATAAAAATTGTGGAATGGAACTTGTCCAGGATGTATTCACCCATTAATTTCCATTAATGAAAATTTATAATTTAGTCATAAATGAATAGTTGTAATTTCTCGTAATATATTTAAGAATAGTTCAAAAACTATTGAACCATGTTTTGAAATATTACTCATGTTAATCATGCCTAATATCATTGAAATATATCAAATTACTCAGATTATATTTCTAGTGGAGATATTCTACTATAAAATTCTATTACAGAGGTTTAAAATTAACATACATGTTAGAAACTAATAGTGTAAACTTTCCTTGAAATAATCATGAGAAAAATTACACTAAAAGTTTTCAATTTAAAATTAAATTGGATAATTTATAGTGTAAAATTCCATTGGGACTTATAAATGGAAACTCAAAAAAACATTAATTTGAAAATCCTAATAGATAATATCCAATAGATATTTTTACTAGATAAAAATTTTCTAATACCAGAGAAAATGAATTTATAAAATATCAGGAAAAAGGTTTTCTTATTATGCTCATAAAATTTTATCCTTTGATTCTATAATACAATTTCTCATTTCAATCATTCATAAAAATAATTTTTTTAGTTTTTTAATAACAATTAAAATTCAATTCCTTCATTTAGATTTGTGTCTAAATAAAATTAGAGGGAAAATACAAAATTAAAAATTCAACAAGATAACATTTAGCTAGAAATTATATTTATTAAATATAGAAAAAAATAATCTGAAGAAATTTTTGTAGAAATTTTCACCAGACATATTATTATAAAAAAATATAGTGGAACAATTTATGGGGGATAATTCCACTATAAAATAATCTATGAAAATTATACTACAACTCTTAAAGAGGATAAATTAACTTGGACTCTTCTAGTAAGAAACACCCAGAGATATTTCTCTGATAAATATTCTTATGAAAAAAATATATTTTGATGTTCCAATTGAAAAATTATTGAGGAAAATTCCTGAAGGGGGTTTCAATGAAAATTTCCATATAAGATATAATGTAAAATTATATCAGAACTAATATTGATAAGTCATAAAAGAATATGAAATATAAATTTAATATAAATAATATTAAATATAAATTCAACTATATTCTAATTTTATAGGGTAAATGATTTTTCAAAAAATCCTTATGTATATGTAAAATCTTATCATTTTATATCCTACTCTTATTTTTCATTTTATTATGTTAGTGGAATAATCATGTGAAACTACAGAATCGGTTTTTTAATTCTGTTGTTTCCACTAGATTAAAGTCTAAAGAAAATTATATTTTATAAATCACCATAGGAAATTCGAAATCATAAATATATGTATAAATTTATACGCAAAAAAATTACATAATGTACAAAAAATATTTACTTGTGATTTTCTAATTCAAACTTAATTTGAATGATCTCTAGTAGAAAATTCCACTAAAAAATATTTTGAAAAATAATTCACTAGAAAAATTCAAATAAAAAATTAAACCATAATGCTATAAGAATATAAATTTAATATTAATACTTAAATACAAAATTATTCATGAGAGGTTTTATAAAAAAAACTATCATGAAAACATTACACTATAAATTTACACTTAAATAATTCTTTATGAAAATTATACTAAAGAATTATATATAAAAATATACTAAAAAACAAGTAATAGAAAATCTATTTGAGTATCTTTCGAATAAAATTAAACTGTAGAACTTGTATCTTACATTGAAAATTTAAAATAGAACTTGCATTTTCAAATTCTAATAGATAATATAAAAAATAAATTTTTATATTAAACATGTATTTTTAAATTATAAAGTAGAATTTATAATAGGAAAATTTTGTTGGTTTATAATTTGATATTATAAGAGATGATTTGAAAAAATAATTTTTTCTGGTAATAAAAGTTTTCCATTTTTTTCATATTCTATTTTTTCATTTTATCTTTTTATAAGATAATTTTTTAGAATTATTTTAAAAAAATCAAATTCAATTATCAAATTTGGATTTAATTCAATGGAAAATTTTATAGTATAATTCATAGTGGAAAATAAAAAAAATAATTTATAGTGCATAATTATTCTCAAGAAATTGTGGAAATATAAACTAAATAATTGTATATATAAAAATCTCACCGATGATATAAAAGTATAAAACTTTTTAATGACAAAATATAAGGAATTTATTAATTAAATATTACATTAGAATAATCAAGAATAATGATATACATCTACTTGTGATTCTACTATGTTCTCTGGATTTTATTCTAATAAACAATTACAATAAAAAAATTCACTAGAAAGGGAAATGTTGATTTCACATTAGAAAGGTGAAGAGTAATAGAATAAAATCTTCTTCTGATATATTATGTTTATTATATATTCAACTAGTATTTCACAATTTTTTATTCTAGAGGCATAATCTTGTGAAATTATGATATCATGTTTATAATTCAATTTTTAAATTTGGAATAAAGTTCATGAAAATTTATAATACAAATAAAAATAGAATATTCTACCAAACAACTTGCATCATATATTACTAATTGATAATTATTTTGTAGAAAAAATATAAAATTTATTTACAAAACTTGTAGTTGAGAAATAAAATAAATACTTCCCTTAAAACTATATCTTTTAATAAATAAATAAATAAAAAGTTTGAATTATTTTTTTGGGTTGGATTAAAATTTTTATATGAAAAATGATGGTTTCTTTGTTAGTTTTCTCTGTTTATAAACCATTTATAGTAACTTTGTTTGGTGAAAGAAACATAAGTAGTGAATTTCACATAGTCAAGTGTATAGTTATCTAACCGGGCTCTATAAGGCTTCTTGTTTGAAAATGTTAGTTAATTTTGATTTTGGTTTTTATATATTTTATGTTTAAATTTAAGTAGATAATTAATTTATTATAAGAGATTATTTGTTTTTTGTTTTTCTTATTTAATGAGAAATGGAAATTAGTGTAATTTTAATTATGTTATTAAACTAATTTTTTTGTTATTGTTGTTTTTGTTGATTTTATATTTATTATTGTTATTATTACTCTTAAGGGTGTAAAATGGGGACCATCCCCCCCCCCCCACATTGGGTTTAGTGGTTATTGTAAGAGTTTGGGATAAAGAGGGATGAAATCTTGTCCGCTGCCTTTATTATTCATTTATTAAGGAAATTTTTACTTAGATTGGTATGTTGAATCTACTCATTCTTTTAATCTTACTTATATTTTTTCTCTTATCCCTCATGTATCTTAAGTATATTCCTACTTTTAGGGGTTTTTTACTTGTTAGTTTCACTAAGGTATGGATAAACCCTATTATTAGAAGGATATTTTACTCATGTAGGTTTTAGGGTGTTCAATAAACATGAAAAAAACATGGTCTAAATATGAGATGACATTATATAGTTGTGTGGTAAGTAATTTGAACTCTGGGTCTCATTGTAAATATTTATTTAGTTATTTATTATATAAATATGGGGAGTGTAAGTTTTTTTGATCTAATGATTTTTTTGTGGGTGAGAGACTCATTGATTTATGTTTTAGAAGAATTTTAAGGTAAATTGATCTAAATTTCTATTATTTTTCAAATTCATGCTTTATTTGTATGGATTTCATAGAATAAATGTATTAAATTCCTTTTAATAAATTCATTAGGGTGTGTTAGGTTTTTGGGAAATTGTTTCTGAAATGACCTAAACAACCAAGACCCTACCTGATTCAATGAAATGTTTGATTGTGCCTCCTCACACCCTCCTCCAATAGGGCATGTGTTAGGGAATCACTCATAGATGGTTCACACATATAACGGGTGGAATTCACCCATGAATCTTTCAATGATAAATCCCAAACATACATAACATATATAGTGAAAAATAATATTATAACGGAAAAAATAATGATTGAATATATAAATCCATACTATATTTTAAGCATACGATAATACAAAACAAAATATTTAGCATATATGATAACCACAATATTCAACCTAAACTGAACTTGCAGACAAATGAACATTGGATCCTAAACCAAGACACCACTAATGAACATTAACTAGTCTACCTTAACTCCCTAACTCTACAAGATCTACTAAACTATATATCTCTTAAAAATGTTAAATGAATGGTATATCCATGTATACATTACTGTATGATATCCCATATATGGGTGAGAATAATAACCTAATGTGAAACATAAATTATTTATTAATACCAAAGTGAACCTTTAGCATGTATAATAAGCGTGTCATATAAGTTCATATTATATAGTTATAACCAGATATTTCATTACCATTAGTGATAAACTAGTTTATCCATTAAAAATGAGAGTATTTCATAATCAAGATCTCTCTATATATCACATTAAAAACATTAACACCCTCAAAATACACAATACATCATCAAAAATCAATATCATCAAAGAAAATCATCCCCCAGATCACAAAAAACAATCTTTCTCAAAATAATAACACTTATGATGGTACAATCACCAAAACTAGTACTCAATAAAAAACACCATTTATCATGTGGTATTAATCAACCATTATTAGGTATATATTATATTTACATACTCAATAAACTAATGTAAAGGACCCATATTGTTTTATGGGAAATAAGGATCAAGGAGTGGGAAACCACACATGTTGAGGACCCATGTTCCACTGATAATGTTACACTAATGTTTTTTAGAATATTTAATTATGTGGATTTTGTATTAGGTTTATTAATTTAAGTATTGTTGATTGAGAGTGTGATTAAATCTTATTATCATTTATGGAATTATTACATTTTTATTGCATTCTTTTTTGGATTTAAATAATTATATAGTTTAAATATTTAATTATTGGGAATAAATATGGAGATATTAAAAAGGAATTATTATTTAAATATAATTATTCATTAATTAAATGTTATTTATATTGATGTGGGTTAGATGATTTCATAATTAATTAATTAATTGTTAATATATTTTAAATTTTATGATGGGTATATTTGACATGGAATATTCTTTTTTCGATTTTTATGATTATAGGAATTGATTACAATACATCATGTGAAAAATTAATAGTGGGAGTAATAGGGGAGAGATAGAATGTGGTAATTGTAATGGGAAATAATAGGGGAAAATCTAATTATGGGAGTGTCTATAAGTAAAAAATTAATTTTAAAAGAGGATATGATTTAAAAAAATTGGTTCTCTCTATGTTCAACACACCACTCATTTATATTCTATCATCTCCCTTCATATCAAACTTCCCCCCCTGAGTTTTCAATGATTTAAATATTTGTGAAAAATGATAGAAGGATGATAGAGGATTGATCAGGAATATCAAGGTATGTAAAATTAATTATTCTATACATTTTATATGAATTATTCAATGTGTTTGAGGACGTATAAATTTCATGAAACCAAAATGTTTTAAGTTACTAATCTTAGTGCATTAAAAATAATTTAATGTAATTTGACATTGCACATACAAAATAGGAAAGTCTTTATTCAACTTTTTATAAAAATTTACCTTGGCCTTCCTTTATTCTATTCCTCAAAACTAAAAAGTTTTAAGACATTGTTCTAAGTTTCATGGGGGTCGGGCCACTCTATGGTGGACTTGCACTCTTGTATAGATAGGCACATGGGATCTATGTCAAATATCATAGGTCATGTTGTAATAGAATGGTGACATTATCAAATATTCATATGTCATGCCAAAATTATTTTAGAAAATGATTGTTTCACTTATTCTAAAAATGATTATTTATGGAGTAAACACAATGATAGGGATTAGTGATTTATTCTATTAAGATCATGAAATTGGGGGTTCATAGAAATTCCAAATAAATCATATCTAAATAGATGGATCCAAGCTATTATTATCTTTTTTTAGTAATTACATTAATTATCAAATTCTTTTAGAAATACTGATTATCTATTTTTGGTTTGTTATAAATCTTTATTTGTGTGTTTAGGATAATTATTTTATAAAAAATAATAATTCAAGGTAAAATTGTGGTTTTGATATCAATCTTTTTTATTTAACAATTGTGTTTTTTTCATATAAGTGTTTCCATGATTTCAAATAATGGGTTCTTAAATTATTTCCTAAAATTAGGTTTTTTTTTAATTTAAATTTTTAATAAGGTTTTCATAAATATGTTTTATCTTATTTTGATTATTAAAATGTGTGGGGTTTTTAAATTTGTATGAGGAAAGGTTTTTTATTGTTTTTCAAAAATGTTTAATTATATCACCTTTAGTGATTTTTTATTATAAATCCTATGGGTTAAATTATTTAGAGTGATAAATAATTTATGACTAGTGTTAGCTTATGTATTATACTCATGATTTATATAAGGTTATTATTGGGGGTGTATATTTGGGTGATTGGTGTCTCTATATTATTGAATTACAAAATAGATGGACCATATCAATATGAATTAAATACATATCTAGTGTCTTTCCTTTGGGGTAATAACACTCATAAAAAACCGTGGTAACCTTAGATTTTTCTTAAAAGGGTGTTATTGTGAACACAATATAAATTTTCATATTGGGTTTTATGCTTATGGATTTAGGGTTTTGTATTTTATTATAACTCATTTTTAGGTTAAAATATTATGTATATTATTAAAGAGAATGGTTGGTTTTATTTAAAAATTAACATTACCTTATTTTTTATTTGCAAAAAATATATGTTTACTTAAAAAGATTTTGGTAATTTAATTTTGAAAAATTTCTTATAGACATAAATTTATCATTCTATGTTTGTATTAATCATGAATAGGTTTATTTTGGAGTTCATTAAAAATAATAATGTGTTTATACTGACCCAAAACATTTTCAATTCAGTGGACTTGTATATATTTTTGGAAATAATGTAGGAATATAAAAGTCTATTCTTTTTTAGTGATGATATGTAGATCTATTATGGGGATATGAAAAGAGAGGTTCTTGTCTTGAAATTTTGATTAAAATTATTATTCTTGTGTTAGTGTGCATACTACCCTTTATTTTAGGTTTGTAAAACATCAAACTTTTCCAATAAAAATGTTATTTTATTAATTTTAATATAATTAGATTTATATGTAATAGAATATATGGTTTATTTCATTCAAGGGAAAATTATTCTTTAATGGATTATTTTTATCCCTAGAAACTAATTTTTAGACTCTAGTTATTGGGTAGTGCTCTTGAGTCCTTATGGTGATCTGGTTTTGGTCTTGGGATTTAAGAATTTGGGTTGAGTCATTATAAAATGGAATCTAAAAATATTTAATTCATGCGATGTCAAGTGGGTATGGAGAAAAATACCATTGGGATTAAAAAATATACCCATAAAAAGTAATTTACACCTTTTAAGGGTGAACCATGATTTATTGAGAAGTCTATATAGAATAAAGGTGGGTAGATAATTTTTTTAGTTATGATAAGACTGTTTTGATGATGGGTTATCATTGGTAAGTATCCATACACCATTATGGACATGATGTAGTATTAAAATGGTTTGTAAATGGTTTTTCTCAAAATATATTTTCAAATAATCAATGATTTTGGAATTCTAAATGTTGTTTGCAATGATTTAGAAAATGGAAATTGTTTGATTTTTTAGGTTTTTATATGACTCATGTATAATATAGAGAGACAACATGATGAAGACTCTAATAGGATCATGGGTAATTTATATTAAGGAATTTATTTTGGGATTCTAGAATAATGTCCACAACAATATTTCTAGATAAGTGAGGATTATGATCAGTGTAGGTTGCTCATACAAACCCTTATCTATCAAATAAAAAAGTATAGAATATAGAAGAATTACATAGAGAATATAATCATGATATCGGTATAGAAACTATTTTGGATTAGGAGTCTTATAAGTAGAACCCGACATCATTCATAGATTATGTTGAACCAAAATTGGATGAGAAATGGTTGGAGAAGATCAAATGTATATTCTTGTTTTTTATATTCTTGAGACCAAAAAGGTAGAGTTAATTTCCAATTTATTTTATGTACCTTATTAAAATTTGTTCTAAATTATAAAGTAAGATGGTGGCCATACTGATATTTATTTGAATGTTTTTTAGAATATCATAAATGAATAATATTGTCTAGAGATAAAGTTAGAAAATTATAAAGAATGTCCATAATTGGAGAAAGTAAAATTGATAGTGCCAAGTATTATGGAATTTTTATGAAGTTTTTATGTTATAAAAAAGAGCTATTGATGGTTTAGAATATCAAGGAACAATTTTTTGATATTTTGATGAGGCTAATAATTTCAAAAATAATTTTTTTATTATATTACCTAATTTTATGGAGAATTATTT
This sequence comes from Viscum album, assembly GCA_963277665.1. Taxonomy (NCBI): domain Eukaryota; kingdom Viridiplantae; phylum Streptophyta; class Magnoliopsida; order Santalales; family Viscaceae; genus Viscum; species Viscum album. The sequence goes on along the minus strand of OY728120.1, from coordinate 1,056,138,895 downwards.
GGGTACAATTGTTTTTCCATATCCCAGTAAAAGAGAGAATTAATTTGGAAGATATAAAAAAAGTGGGAAGAATTTATAATGTAATCCTAAAATATTTATTCTAGTAATTCTCATGTTTTAAATTAACTTAATGATATTAATGTAGTTAAAATGGATAAATAAATGTGTATCCCCTTGTTGTTCTTTTTCTATTTATGTCGATTCTCCAGGTCTTGGGATTCATTGGAGTACTTTGTTCTACACTCATATGGTTGTTATTCTCCTTAATCACTCTATTTCAATATCTCCCTTCATTTTAAACCCCATATTTAGTCAAATATGATGGTTCTTTAAGCGGTTTTGGATTATCATGGAAAGTTTTCAGGCTCTTTGGTTGCTTTATTTTTTTGTATCATGTTCACGGGTTTGTCTTCTATAATCATAACACCCTATATAATATATATCTCTATACTTCCCACTAATATTATATCTAGATATAGCACACCAAACCCTATTTTTTTCTAATGTGGTGGTTTCATTGGAGGGTTTTCGATGTTTGGGTTGACCATTTTTCGGTGCATTAGGTAGTGTGACCAACATTTTATTTTCATCTTTTCATTGTGATTTCTGGTTTGTTCATTGATCTATTTTGAATTGTCCTTAAAAATTGGTTTCATCCACTAAGAAGCAGGGTTGAATTAATATATTTTAGTTTTTAGATTTTATTTTGAATATAAATAAACCTATATGACTTGTTAAATTATGATCCACTCAAATAAAAAAACTCAACCTCACATGATCATGTAGAAGAAGAATGAGTATAGAGAGCATTGATTTTGAAAGTATAGGATCTAATATAGAATCTTAATCCTTTTTGTGGATGGTTATTCCCCCAACCACATATTATTTTCCTTATATTCCCAAGTGAAATCCTGGAACAACCAAACGAGTGATATCCCACCACACAGATAAAGGGTCACATTGAACACTAAATCTTCCCATTGTAGTACAAAATTTGATTACCAAAATGAAAAATAACACCAGAAAAACTAGGTTCCTTCACAAAAAAAATAAAGATACACTTCCATCATCCTTTAAAATATACAAGAAATAATAATACATAGTGTATTCTTGAGAGAAATACATAAATATTCTCAAAATCAAATCAAATATATTGAAGGCTTATGTTTCATTAGATATTGATTATTGAATATCTAACCTCAGCTTTAAACTCAACTCCTATTTTTTGTCTGTTATTATAACCTCTATATTATGAATCAATAGGTCTCACACACTTTTTTTATGGTTTAAATGAAAAAAATTGTAATCATTAAATCCATATGATCTCCATAACTACGGAAAACAATAGTGTCTGTGTCATTTATTTAGAATCTAAAGCCCATAATTCCAGAGGAATATACAACTATCCATGAATAAAAACTATTAAAACTCATCATAATAGTTTTATTCCAAAAACCTACAGATACAGCATGTTCATGGAGAAAAAATTGATTCAGATACATGCAGAATAAATTAATACGTTGGAATTTAATACATAGTTATCATATGGAATTTTCTACATAGAATATTCGCCAACATGAGTCGGAATTCAACTACATCACCAATCGGCTATGTCGTTATCAATAAAATCGACTACATCATTGAAAACATTTATGTGAATTCCAATGTTAGAAAAATAGAACATTTTCCTACTTGATTTAGTTACAAGGACGAATCAGATAAATGAATTTCCTATATAGAATAAATGGATACATGAATCACCTACATAGAAAAATTGTCTATGTGAATTGACTATATAGTAGAGAAGGTTTCATGAATCTCACTTCATTAAAAATTTCTAAATGGATTAACCATTTATAGATTTAGAAACATGGATCAAGTATCCCCTCAAACTCATATTGAAAAACAGCATCTAACCTTTATCCCATCTCAAAAACACTTTATAGAATCATGAAACATCCTTAGATGACATATATAGCCAAATAAACCGTCCCAAGCACTATCAGACTTCTGAATTCCATAGGAAATGTTGTCGAAAAATACAACATCCCATACTCACCAAGAACGAAGATATCTTTATGTTTTATAAAACTATGGAATGAATCCATTTGATTATTCAATCTACCAATTTGGATATGTTATCAAACAATTGTAAACCCCCTAAATTATCATATCTCACTTGTTTCTTGAAGAAAAAAATCATTTCATCATTAGATAGTGAATTATTGACGACGGTTTTCACTAAAGTGGTTTAATGCCATCACAAACATCGAGGTGAATTATTTAAAGACCATTGTATCAACCCAAATAGGTAAATACCATTCTCAATTCATACCTTCTACCTTCCTCTCCACTATCACCATGAATTCCTTCCATGATTAATCATCATTAAGTGAACTTCTTTAGAATCATCTGATTTAAAAACTCCCCTTGTAACTTACACTCCCTTACATCATGAACATTTCTCCCCTTTTGGTAAGATAATCAAAAATATCATTAGGGGATCTCATACACTAGTGGTTGCTACATATAGTAGTCTTAAAGTCATAAATAAGGATAAACATGATGTTCCGTTACTAATTAAAAAAACCTCTATCTTGGTATATCTTTGGTAAACATTATACAACTTAAGGTTTTGTAGTAATTTATATTAGCTTTATATCTCCACCTACAACATTTTATATGATAAAATGATATCTAATATTATAATTCTTGGATATTGAATGTTTTATTTGTTTTTTAGACAACCTTTCAGGACTTTGATTGTCATAAAAAAATTTAAGTCGACTCTAAGTCTCAATCTAAAAATCCACTAACTACAATTTCAAACATATCATCTCTGTACAAGATAGTTTACCTTCTATATATTCTACCTCAATTGCACTCAGATTCCCAGATTTTTTCTCCTTGATATACCAACTATTATAGAATTCCACTACAACAAAAGTTCCACTATAATTTGATCTTATGTCTATATAGTCACCTACTCAATCTGTATCTATAAATCCAAAGTATTTCAAATTTTTATTATGTCTATATATAAGTCCCTATTTTTTCATTCCATTCACATATCTAATTATTTTCTTTGTATCCAAAATGTCAGACTCTATAGTATAATTCTAAAATCTAGTACCTAGATTCACTGCATAAGTTATATATGGCTTTGATGGAGTTAGACAAACAAGCTTCCAATGATTCATTTGAATTATTTCTAGTTAACACTACTTATAGCATTGTCCTTTGACAATTTGGTTCTAACAGAAATAGTTTTTGAAATACCGTTTTCATCTTTCATTTAAAACATTATTTTCAATTACTCGGTATACTTTTCCTGAGATTGAAAAATGTAATTTTGATTCTAAATAATCAAAAATCCCAAAAAGTAAGTCATCTCAAAAATCATGGACATCTCAAAATACTTATTCATTTTCAAATCAAAATATTCATAGCTTTTCATCTTATAAACAAAAAAAATATCTTGTAAATAATTACAATGAAATTACCTTTACTCTTTTCTTTCACATAAAGGTTACTGTCAGCTTTAAATTTTGTAACACTCATATCATTTAAATGGCCATATAATTTAGAGTACCATGATATAGGAGATTATTCCAAACCATACAAATATTTATTTAATCTGTATACCATGCATCTTTCATTTTCTAAGGTAAAACCATCGGGTTTTTTAATATATAATTTTTCACCAATATCATCATTTCGAAATGAAAATTTCAATATATTTGATAAACATTGTAATTTTTTTGATCTTCTACTTCAAAGAACATTGTTATAGTCTCTTATTTTAATAGTGGAGTAAATTTTCTTCAAAATTAATACATTCTATTTTAGAATATCTTTTGAAAACTATCATAGCCTTGTTCCTCCATACCTCACCTTTCTCATTTATCTTATTTTTTAAAACCTTTATGGTGATAATAAAATTTTTATTTTTAGGTATAGTAAAATGATCCCAAGTGGAGTTATTCTCAATATGATCGATTCACTCATTCATAGATTGTATCCACTCCTCGTTTTTATCTTCATCTTCCATATTATGAGGTTAAACTTATTGAATAACTGCAGATTAATCTTCTAATATCAATCTTCTTATAGTTTTAAGTAGAACATATTGATTTCCAATGATATTTTTATTTTCAATAAGTTTCTTTAATTTGATGTAAATTTTTTTTGTATAAAATAGCCTTATTTTACTCATTGGTTGTTTCGGAATCAATATCAGCAATGATTAGATTCTTCTCAGTAACTCTATATTTATTCTATTCTAACAACCCCATTCCATTTTGTACTAAATTTTATAAATCTTAACCAACTCATATATATGATTTGTTCTTGTTTTAAATAATCTTGACATAATTATACTCTACTATATTATGAAATAATCGGTTCCAACATCTATAACCACTTCCATTTTATAGGTATCCCATGAAAATTCTTTCCTCATCATTATATTAAAATTTTACGACCTTATTGTTCTTGATTTTTATAATTTAAGGACTTCTAGAAAATAGGAAATATTTAATAGTTTTATTTCCCTTATACCATATTTAATGTGGAATATTTTGTGATTCTAGTATCATTAGACTACTGTTCTATATTTTTATGGTATAATATATAGCTTCTCTCTATAAATACTTCAAGATGCTATATTGAGCTAACATATTCCATCCCATATCACCTATGCTTCTACTATTAATTTTAGATATACCATTTTATTGTGGAGTATATGGAGTGCTATACTAAGTATGGATTCAATGTTTTGAAATATAGCTTTCAAAATCATCACATGTAAAATCCTAATTATTATATGTTCTTAGTTTATTTATGTAGAGACCCAACTAATTATCTCATTGCCTTCTAAAAATATTGGACATTTTAATTTCCTCTATATTCTGTTTGATGAAAAAGAAATTATTCAACCTTATAAAATCATCATTAAATATAATGAAATATGTATCGCATGTGGTTGAAATTTTTCTAATTATATGTCAGTATGAATAGGCTCATGTGGTATGGTAGTGATAATGCCCACTCCTTTTTGATAACCTTGATTTATTTTTCCTTTTTTGACATGTTTCACTGATCTCATCCCTATCTCATTTTATATTAGGTTCTTCTCTCACAATATCTTGCTATGAAATTTTACTCATGCTTTTTTGACCAAGAGGGTTAAGCCATTTTTACATAAGTTTATTTCATCTTCGGAACTCAAGAATAAATATTTGATAGAATCAAAAAATTTGGAATAGATTTTCATTGTTTATTTTCCCTTCAGTGCTGATCCTTCAATGCTTTATGATTTTGATGATTCATTAATACCTTTTGAATATCATCTCATGTCTATCACAAAAAAGTTAAATACCTTAATAAAAATGTGATTTCAACGATTAAAAAATAATATTTAATTGATATTTATATTTTGGGGTTCCATCTCAACTAATTCGTCACCTATAATTCCCAAGGAATACTTATTTCCAAAAGTCGATGCTCCCCTATAACGACCCAAACTTTTATTAATGAAAATTCCTCTTGATCTAATTAAATGTATTATTATATAAAATGGTTATATAAAACATATTCACTTACTTGGTTTTATGTTTTTGGATTTTAAAATACCATTAAGAACTATTTTCATTGTTAATATAGCCACTAAATAGGGATCACGTGATTAGTATAAATATAGGGCTTTAAAAAATCCAATTTACTCAGACAAAGGAAGTGATGTCCTCATCCAGTAGAATTTCTCCATATGAAGCTCATTTGTCCAATCTTGTAAAGGAGGTAGTGTCACTGGTATTTTCTCTTAACCAATCCCAATATGATCTTCAAAACGTTAAGCTTGAACAGAATCACATATGGGAGCAGTAGAAGTTAATAGAGATTAACACTCGAGAGATGGTATCTGAGTTACCCCAATAGTCTGTCACCATCGCACACCTTACCCTTAGGTATTATGAGGGTGTTATAAGGGGTTATGTAACAAGACCCTATCATTATGATTATGAGCATTATTTTGTATATAATAAATAATATACATTCATTTTATTATTATTACTTTTTGAATGGTTTTTAAAACACAAATAATATTTTTTTGTTAATATTTAGATTCAATTAAGAAATCCATTTTGATGAATTAATGGATTATTGAATTAAATAATATTTTCATAAAATATTATTACTAAATTATTTTTTATTAAATATAAATGATCATATAATTTTTATAAATACAATTGAAATTTTTATTAAGGTTTGAAAACTCTTTTTCTCAAAACCTATAAATTTTTAATAAATATCGATTTTTATTTTAAAAGTGAAAATTAATATATTTATAAAATTATATAGATAAAATTAATACTATTTTTGAATCAGGATGTCAAAATTATCCAATGGTTAATTTTTCATAACTTTCTAAGATAGTCGAATTTTTTGGTAAAAATTAAATACTGTTTAAATATATAATGTGTTTTATGACATCATAATGACTGAATAGGGATGTAAAAAAATACTGTAAAATGGATATTCGGACAATATATGTTTTACCTTTAAAATAATGTGATTTTAGATTTTTTTTATTACCTTTTAAATTCCATAGTGGACCCTCTATTACTTATAAAAAATTTATCAATTTAACAGGATTTCCTTGAGAGTGTGACTCACCTCCATATAATAAAGGCTAATATTTTAATATTTTAGGACGTTGGCCTTATGAAATAATGTTTTCCAGTCCAATTTGGAAAAAACTAGGTGAAAAATACATTTTTTGGTTTTTGGTTTTGATTAGTTTAATGTGTAGTGTCCAAAACGTAAATAATAAACAATTACCTCTCCTTTCTTAAATAAATCCACTCAATATATCATTCCTCTTCCCTCAAAACATTTTAAGTTTGACCAACCTCTTCACTCCTCTCTGTAGAATCCTCCCAAGGTTCCCCAAGCTCCCATGAAGCCTCTCTCAAGCCTCTCCCAAGCCTTTAGGATCACACTTCCAAGTAAGGGATCCTCACTTTCCTTCCTTCTTTATTTATGTCCAAGTTTCTTTATTTTGTTATTACCTTTTATTTATAATTACAAATATTGGGGTATGATTTTTCACCTCTAAAATAATAGCCTACTTATGTTTCAGTGATTTGAGACCTCTTTATATTTCATTAATGCCTCCCATGTACACCTGTGTAAAGACTCAGAAATCCATGTATTTTTTTAATTATATGGAATTATTCTGACTCTTCTGTTTCTGACGGCACATAATTCCAAGCCCCGGAGTTCCCTGAATTTTTTTTCCAAAGTTTTTTAGTATGTTCAGTGAACTTAAGAGTGGGTTTTTGATAACATTAGAACCAGTGCATAGAATTTAAATCCAAGGGCATCATTGAACTCGCAGCGCAGGTGATTTCTTAGGGGGAACTTCATCTCAGCTGCGTTTGGTCATGAACGGAAGTTCGTTTTCCAACCTTTCATGTAGGATAAAGAAAAATTGGAATAAAATAAAAATTGGTTAAACATAAATTTAATTTTATTCAATACTTTTTGAATTAAAGTGGGGTCCACCCAAAATAAACCCCTCTTTAATTCTTGCCACCCCCCCCCATCCTCTATTAAATGAAGTGATTAGGGGGAGGCTCATCAAATTCTAGTGTTTTTTCCCTCCTTTGGAGGTTGTTGTAATTGGTGCTTTGGCTGAAGAAAAATTCTTGTTGGAAGAAATACTTGGAGGAAGAACTCTCCTTCAGCCGACGACGAACTTCTTCTTCTTCTTCGATCTCCTTCTAGAACAAGGGAGGAAGCACCATCCATGAAGAATGTCGACGACATCGTCCTCGAGTTCTTCATCTTCTTCCCTGAGGTCAATGAATCCAAGGTAGGGGTTAGATATTTGTTAATTGTTTCTTGTTTTTGTTTTCCTTAGTGGATTAAGATTTGAAGCTGCATGCTATCACCCTAACGCGGAGGGTGCGGGCTGAATGAACATGACCCAACCCCTCCACCTTGCTTTGTGGATTTTGATTCTAATCACGACATGAGTCTGGGTTGAGAGAATTTCTTCAATGATGATTGCGGATCAAAGGCAACATCTCGAGGAGTGTGCAGATACTTTCGAAACAAGAATCGGTCCACAGGAACTCTTCTGGTGACCTGCGGAAGGTTCACCGGTGGTCGGAACCGGTGAATGTCACCGGTAGAACGAAGGGAAGGGAGGGTGTCACCCTGGCCGGCCGCATGGACGGCGACGGCGCAACCGCACCGCCAGAGGAGTGGGGTGTGGCCGATGGTCCATGGAATTTCAGCGGCGGCCGGTGCAAGGCCGGCCGCAATGAGAACCGGTGGCTTGGGCCGCTGGGTTTCCAGGGAACGCGCAGTGTAGCGTACGCCATGCGGAGGAGCAACGGATGTGGCCTTGACCATGGAGATAGAGGATGGTAGGCTGGTAGGGCCAGCCCTCGGAGGAGGCGCGGTACAACTGCTCCATGTGGGAGGTGGCTGGCCGCTCAGAATGCCGAGAACAGCAGCACCCACCACAGGGGTCCTACTTGACATGGATCGGCGCCACATGGCGCAGAATCCATACCGCCCAAACAGATATGTTTTTTAGGACTCTAGGGGGTGCAGTATCCCCCCTAGACGTGGCTAGGGTAGACCCCATGGGGGCCGCCAGCCGCAGGCCTGACCCGGGCCGAGCCCAGCGCGGGCCGAACTGAGAGCCGGTCGGGCCGCCTTCACGGGTGGGGCCGCCGTCGCGGGTTGGGTCAGACCTGCAGGTCAGTTCGGACCCCGGTCCGGACCATGGTCATGCCGGGTTGGACGGGGTCGGTCTAACTAGGTCGGACAGGACCCAGACCCACTTTGACCTATTTCCACTCTTTTTCCCGTAACTTGAGTTACGGGCGTCCGATTGAAGAACCATCTACGGTGATGGAAGCCTTAGAGAAAAATAGTTTTTTTGGTATACCCCACTTGAGGTTTTGATTTATTTGGGGTATGGATGGGTTGGATCGAACATAAATCCAACAGGGCCCTCGGAACGCAAATTCCAATAACTCTCAGACTGGGCGTCTGATTGACGTGTTGTCTGTCACATTTGGTCCTTATGACAAGACGGATCTTCTGGATACATCATCTTAGGAATTCGTGATAGTTTATGTATCGACACTTGGATTGAGGAGTGGACCCTCTTAGAATCAAGAGTGCCTTGTGCGGGAACCCTGTGGCTAGCTGCATTGTGATAAAGGGATCCTACGTGGAATAACTACTGTTCTAGGATCCTACATGGGTACGATAGCTTCGACTACTGTTCTGGGATCCTATGTGGGTTGGAAAACACCGAATACTGTTCTAGGATCCTTTGTGGGTTCGACAGCTCTGATTACTATACCAGGATCCTACATGGGTTAGACAGAGTAGATGATTTAGTGGCTACATCTAATCATCTCAATCTCTCTACATAAGTTGTATACCTGTGTGATCTGAGTCTTGACATTGTTTTTTTATCAATGAGTTATCTTTCTTGCTTCATGGAATGGTTTTTTATTGGGCTCAAGAGTTGGAGCCATATTGTGTTTGATTACTTAGGTATATGTATGTGCATATACCTAATTAGGGTTGGATGATACTTTGTGATTGTATCCTTACTACTGTGGTTTATCCTTAGTCAATATTGAGGGACCATCAGGGGTATTGGGGTCCCTACTGAGTATCATTATACTCGCCCCTGCACGGGCTTCACCAGCACCTTGTTAGGTCATGTGTAGATTATGGACAACAATGATCGAGCCTGAGAGATATGAACAGGAGGAGGCTCAGAGCTGGACATAAACATGACGTACCTCAGGGATGACTTGATCGAGATTTGTACCCTTCAGGTAGGATTCCCCATTGGACAATCCAGGAGCTGTTTTCCCATTTCCTATACTTATACTTCAGTTGGGTTTGTATACTGGCCCATTTACTTTTAGCACTCTTTTATTATATTAGTACTTTTTGGTTATCTCTGGTTGTGTACAGTCTGTGTGAGTTGCAGGTTTAAAGGCAATGCCTTCCCTTTTCTCTGGGATATGCCTTTTGGTGCTAGTCACAATCCCCTGGCCTAAGGAAGGAGGGATTGGGGTTTTCACGGCACGGGCCCCGAGGACGGGTCATGACAAATTGGTATCAGAGGAGTCGGATCTACCGTAGAACATTGGACTCTGATCTTTTAATGGCAATAGTGTTAAGTGTTTTGGGTATGGTTTTCAGTTTTTGGAAACTGGTGTTGGTGTGGCGTCCGACGTATCCATACACTAGGACTCTGACTTATGATTTATGACTCAGTGCACGAAATCACTGATTGCGTGTGTGTTTCTTTTAAAATGTTTTATTTGTGATATCTTTGAGTCATCTCACCAGGTATAACTTATTGACCATGGTTCACCTGTTTCTTTTTAGGATGTCCCCCCCACAGATAGATATCCAGGGTTCCAGGATTTGTACAATATGGTAGCCCACCGAGTGATGAGGCCTCGGTGTAGGGCCATATCACAATAGAGGCACCAGTGGTACAACTAATCGTAGGGCCAACGATGCCACCATCCCCTGTAGCAGAAAGTGCATGCCCCCTGAGCGCATTGCATGAGTTCCAGTTCTATAGGCCGCCCTGGTTCAGGGGTGAGATGGACCCACAGGTACTTGAGGATTGGAAAGAGGCTATGGTGAGAGTCTTTAGACTGGTAGGTAAATGATCCGACCTTATTGTGATCCTTACTGTGAGTCTCCTTCAGCCACAGTAAGAAGATGGTGGAGCCAGATGCTGCAGGTGCAGGACGAGGAAACACTTCTCTGGGCAAACTTTGAGAGCCTATTTCAGGAAGAGTTTGTCCCAGCCACCCTACGTGCAGTGCGGATACAAGAACTACTTCATCTGCAATAGGGAATCATGATGGTGGCACAATACTCAGTGTGGTTCACCGACCTCTCAAGATACTCCACATATATGATGTGGGAACCATTCTTTTGGGCTTATACCTTCGAGCAGGGGATCAGCCGAGAGATCATGGCTTTTATGATCTCCCTCATCATCCCGACTCTGGAGGAGTTGTTGGAGCGAGCCCTCTTAGTGGAGAGTTTCCTTGCTGAGCAGTCACCAGCAGCGAGACCCACCATCGGGCGTCACGTAGGGGAGTCTTCTGCAGCTGGAAGTAGATAGATGTCGCAGAGATCAAAGAGGACCAGGGCATCCAGTGGACAACCTCCGTATATGGGTTCGGTTGTGCGGGGCACACGAGACAGAACCATCCATATGAGTAGAAGGCAGTGCTACGCATGTGGTGGGTAGTGTCACATGGCTCGTGACTGTCTGACCCGCCATACAGATGACTAGAAAACAGTTGAGGGACCTCCCAGATAGAGGCATAGGTTCGACCATGGTGGTCCTCAGGGAGCAGGTGGACATGGTAGAGGAGTTGTTCGAGTAGTTGGTGGTGGACAACGTTTCTAGGTCTTACCACCAACAGCACTAGGAGGTCCCCCCCCCCCCCGACAACAGGGAGCAGGCGGACAAGGGCGAGCTCAGCTCCAGGCAGCTGAGGCCTATGACCACGGTGCTCCTGAGATGATTTGAGGTACAATCTGTGTCTAATCCACCCTATTTACAGTATTTATAGACATATTTTTGAGTAATTATTTTATTTCCACTGCCCTCGTGTGGAGCTCCGAGATTTCGGTGGAGCCGTTGGCTTGATCCTTACAGCTAGAGACTCCTACGGGAGAGGATTAAACGATTACACATGGGTTCTGGCAGTGTGAGCTCACTCTAGGTGGTGAGAGATTCAGCTAGGATCTTCTAGTAGTGGCCTCAAGGCCTTACGTTGACATCTTGGGTATGGACTAGTTATCCACAGTTCATGCTCAAATCGACTACATTAAGAGGAAAGTGTGGTGTGTCCGTGAGGATAGGACTGGGTTTACCTTCACCAGTGAGAAAAGATCCTTTGCAGCACAGGATGGACTTACCCAAAGGAGGGGGTAGCCAATCACTCATCAGTTGGCAAGCCTTATCCTTGGATCAGTTGATTTGTAGAGTCCAAGCTATCCTATTGTGGTGGATCAGTATGCAGATATTTTTCCTGATGAGGTGCCAGGACTACCTCCTCATAGAGAGGTATAATTTTACATCGACTTGTATCCCGAGATGACACCGATATCTACGCCAGAGTATCGGATGGCTCATACGGAGCTTCGTGAGTTGAGAGTACATCTAGAGGACTTGCAGGGAAAGGTGTTCATCAGACCCAGTGTTTCAGCATGGGTAGCCCTGATTTTGTTTACCAGGAAGGAAAATGGAAGTTTGAGGCTCTGTGTGGATTACCGACACCTGAACTAGGTGATCATGTAGAACAAGTACCCACTTCTAAGGATTGATTACCTCTTCGATCAGCTAAAGGGAGCACGTTGGTTCTTGAAGATACACCTCCGATCAGGCTACCGCCAGCTAATAGTACGGGATTAGGATGTGCAGAAGACGACTTTCAGATGTCGGTATGGCCACTACGAGTTCTTGGTTATGCCTTTCAGCATAAATAAAGCACTAGTTGTGTTCATGGGACTCATGAACAGGATCTTCCATCCATACCTTGATCGTTTTTTGGTAGTATTCATTGATGACATTATGATCTACTCGACTACCGAGGAGAATCATTCCTATCATTTTCATATAGTACTAGACACACTCTGAGAGCACCAGCTTTATGTTAAGCTCTCGAAGTGCCACTTCTGGATCCGAGAGGTTTAATTTTTGGTACAAGTCATCTCAGAGGCAGGAGTTCTTGTGGATCCCGTGAACATTGAGTCTGTGCTAGCTTGGGGGCCACCTAGGAATGTGACGAAGGTACGAAGTTTCTTGGGTTTGGCCGGTTATTATCAGAGATTTGTGCCAGACTTCTCCAGAGTTGTAGAACCATTATTGGCATTGATGAAGAAGGGGAAACCCTTCATGTGGTTAGAGTGGTGCCAGTGGAGTTATCTAGAGCTGAGGTAGAGGCTGACTAGTGCGCCCATCTTGAGGCTACCGGAGAAGGGAACTGGGTACGTGGTCTACTACGATACATCAAGGACCGGGCTCGGATGCATCCTGATGCAGGAGTGAGTAGTGATAGTTTATGGTTTCTGTCAGCTGAGACAACAAGAGCAGAACTACGCTACCCATGACCTGTATTTAGCAGCAGTGGTCTTCTCCTTGAAGATGTGGAGACACTATCTAATGGAAGTGAGTTTTACAGTCTACTCTGACCACTAGAGTCTCGGGTATATCTTCTCGTAGAAGGACCTAAACCTGAGACAACAGCATTGGCTTGAGTTCCTCCAGGACAATGATTTTTAGATAGTCTATACTCCTAGGAAGGGGAACTTTGTACCAGATTCTCTCAGCAGGAGATCAGGTATTCATCTTCTAGGAGAGGCGACTGAGCAGCTAGCCGCTTTGCAGATTTCTTATGTGGACCGAGATGGAGCAGCTTTCATGCAGTCTCTAACAGTCACACACCCACTCCATCATAGAGTTAGGGAGGCATAGCATGGGGATGTTGACTGTGAGGCTAGATGTGCATAGATATCCATAGGGTAGGCACCTGATGGATTTTCTATAGGTGGGGAGCACATCATCTTCTTCAGAGGATGTACCATGGTACCATCATCGCTTCGGGAGTAAGTGTTAAGGGATTTCCACACATCACCGCTAGCGGTACATCAAGGTGTGGTGAAGATGTACCAGGACCTTCGATGATAGCACTAGTGGCCATGTATGAAGAAGGTAGTAGCTGAGTTTGTCTCTCGATGCCTCACTTGTCAGCAAGTGAAGGTAGAGCACCAGGTACCAGTAGGCTTGGTTCAGCTGTTAAGGGTCCCTGAGTGGATGTGGGATGGGATATCCATGGATTTAATTACTAGACTCCCATGTACATCCAGGAGTCACAATTCCATTTGGGTGACTATTGATTGACTCACCATTTCGGCCCACTTCTTACCGATCAGAGAGCAGGGTTCAGTGGAGAGATTGGTACGCCTCTACGTGTAGGAGATTATACGGATTCATGGAGTATCATTGATGATTATCTCTGATCGAGATACACGTTTCACTTCCTGGAAATGGAAGGGTTTGTAGGAGGCTTTCGAGATGCAACTTCATTTGACCACCGCCTTCCATCCTCAGAAGGGTAACCAGACTAAGAGGACCATTCAAACTCCTGAGCACATGCTCCGTACATGTGTCCTCGACTTTGATCGCAGCTGGGAGGACCACTTGCCTTTTATGGAGTTTGTGTATAACAACAACTATCACTCCACCATTGGGACGACGCCTTTTGAGGCCTTGCATGGCCGACCTTACAGATCACCACTATGCTAGATTGACCTAGGGGGTCAGCACTCATGGGACTGGAGATGGTATGGGCTACCACGGAGAAGGTGTAGATCATCCAGGAGTGGATGAAGACTACACAGAGTAGGAACAAGTCATGTTCCAACAGAAGATTTAGACCTCTGGAGTTCAAAGATGGTGACCACGTCTTCTTACAGGTCTCACCTTGATGGGGTTTACGGAGATTTGTCTGGGGTGTCAAGTTATCTCCGAGGTCTATCGGACTATTCCAAGTCCTCAGCAGAGTAGGAAAGGTGGATTACCGCCTGGCACATCCCTCTCAATTGCACTGGGTGCACAACATTTTTCATGTATCCTAGTTGAGGAGATACGTGCATGATCCTACTCACATCATAGACTGGGGATACCTTGACATTGACGATGGGGTGACTTTTTTGGAGGTTCGAGTGGATATTGAGGATCGACATGAGAGAGTCCTTCATGGGTGATCAATACCTCTAGTGCATGTGCTATGGATACATGGGAACCTCCAGGAGAGAACCTGGGAGTGGGAGGCTCGGATTTATGCTCAGTACCCCCACATGTTTTCTTAGTTTTTGAGTTTTTGATTTCGGGGACGCAAAGCCCTGAGTTGGGGGGAATGTAAAGACCCGGAAATCCATGTAATTATTTTTAATTATATGGAATTATTCCGAGTCTGTGGTTTCTAAAGGAATGTAATTCTGAGGCCCGGAGTACCCGGAATGTTTTTTCCAAAATTTTTGTGCACGTTCAGTAAACTTAAGAGCGGGTTTTGGTAACATTAGAACCATTTCTCAGAATTGAAATATGAGGGAATTGTTGAACTCGCAGTACTGGTGATTTCTTAGGAGGACCTTCACCTCAGCTGCTTTTTGTTGGGAATGGAAGTTCGTTTTCCAACCATTCATGGAGGATAAAAAAAATGTTGA
Organism: Viscum album; assembly: GCA_963277665.1. Classification (NCBI taxonomy): domain Eukaryota; kingdom Viridiplantae; phylum Streptophyta; class Magnoliopsida; order Santalales; family Viscaceae; genus Viscum; species Viscum album. The sequence goes on along the minus strand of OY728120.1, from coordinate 1,056,123,583 downwards.
ATAAAATAAAAATTAGTTAAAATTAAATTTTTTTCAATTAAAACCTTTTTGAATTAATGTGGGGTCTACCTTAACTAAACCCCACTTTGATTCTTTCCAACCCCCCCCCCCCCCCCACATCCCTCCTATATTAAATGAAGTGATTAGGGTGAGGCCCCTAAAATTCAAGTGTTTGTTCCCCTCCTTTGGAAGTTGCTGGAATTGGTGCTTTGGCTGGAGAAAACTTCTTACTGGAGGAAATACTTGTAGGAAGAACTCTCCTTCCACCAACGATGAACTTCTTCTTCTTTGATCTCCTTTCGGAATAAGGGAGGAAGCACCTTCCTTGAAGAACGTCGGTGACATCATCCTCGAATTCTTCATCTTTTTCCCTGACATCAAAGAATCTGAGGTAGTGGTTCGACCATTTCTAATTATTTCTCATTCTTAGTTTTCCTTCGTGGATTAAGACTCGAAGCCACTTTCTATCACTCTAATGCGGAGGGTGTGGGCCGAACGAACACAGACCAACCCCTCCGCCTTGCTTTGTGGATTTGAAATCTAATTGCGGCATGAGTCTGGGTTGAGAAACATTCTTCAACCATGGTCGCGAATCGAAGGAGACATCCCGAGGAGTGCGTGGATACTTCTAGAACAAGAATTGGGCCACTAAAACTCGTCAGGAGACGCGCGGAAGGTTCACTGACGGTCGGAACCGGTGAACGTCACTGATAGAATGAAGCGAAGGGTGGCTGCCACTCCAGCCTGTCGCATGGACGGTGTTGGCGCAACTGCGCTGCTGGAGGAGTGGGCCATGGCCAATGGGCCACGGCCGGCACAAGGCCAACCGCGAAGAGAATTGGCAGCTCAGGTCACCGGGTTTCCGGGTAATGCGTGGCGCCGGGCGCGCCGCATGGAGGATAAAAGGACGTGTCTTTGGCTGCAGTGATTGAGGATGGGGGGCTGGAAGGGTCGGCTGCCGGAGGAGGCATGGTGCAACCGCGTCGCGCAGGAGGCGCCTTGCATCTTGGCCAGTTGGAAATAGTGGGACCCACCGTGTGGGTCCCGCATGATAGGGACTGATTCCACGTGGTGCCGGATCTGTACTGCCCGAATGGCTATGCCATTCGTGACTCCATGGGGCGTGACCTCCCCCCTAGATACGGCTTGGGCGGGACCATATGGGGGCCGCCAACTGCGGGCCTTGCACTGGCCAGGCCCAGCGTGGGCTAGACTGAGTATGGGCCAGACCCAGCACAGGCTGGGCCGCCATCATGGGCCGGGTTGACCCAAACTGGGTTGGGTCAACCCAGACCGAGTCAGGCCAGGTCGGTCCGACTCGGCTGGACCGGACCTGAACCCGCTTTTACCTGTTTCAACTCTTTTGCCCATAACATGACCTACAAGTGTCTGATAGATGAACCATCTATGGCAACAGAAACCTTGGAGTGAGAAGGTTCTTTTGGTATACCCCACTTGAGGTTTGGACACAGTTGGGTTACAACCGAGTTTGATCGAACTTAAATCCAAACGGGTCCTTAGAACGGAAATTCCAATAACTCTCAGATCGGACGTCTGATTGATGCGTCATCAATCGCGTTGGGTTCCTTATGACCAGACGGATCTTATGGATACATCAACTTGGTACTTTGTGGCAGTTGATGTGTCAACACTTGGATTGAGGAGCAGACCCTCCCGTAATCAAGCGTGCTTTGTGTGGGAACCCAGTGGTTGTCTGCATTGTGATAAAGGGATCCAATGTGGATGGACTACTGTTTCAGGATTCTATGTGGGTATAACAGCTTCGACTACTGTTCCAGGATCCTACGTGGGTTCGACAGCTCCAACTACAATTTTAGGATCCTACGTGGGTTCGATATCTTTGATTACTGTACCAGGATCCTACGTGGGTTTGACAGAGTAGATTATTTAGTGCCTATATCTAATCATCTATATCTCTCTGCATAGGTTGTATACCTGTGTGAGCTGAGTCTTGACTTCATGTTGTTATCAATGAGTTATACTTCTTCCTTCGTTGAACGGGTTGTGCGTGAGCTCAAGATTTGGAGCCGGATTGTATTTGATTACGTAGATCTATGTATGTGTATATACCTAAGTAGGGTTGGATGATACTTTTTGATTGTATCCTTACTACTGTGGTTTATCCTACGTGGATTCTCAGAGACCTTCAGGGGTCTCGGGGTCCCTACTGAGTATCCTTATACTCACCCCTGCACAGGCATCGCCCACACCTTGTTGTGTCCTATGCAGATGACAGATATCAGTGATCGGGGATGAAAGAGACAGACAGGAGTCTACTCGGAGCTGGACTTAGATGGGGCGTACCTCAGGGACAACTTTATCATGATTTGTACCTACCCTTTATCTCTAGTTGTGTATAGTTTGTGTGAGTTGCAGGTTTAAAGGCAATGCCTTCCCTTTTCTCTTGGATATGCCATTTTGTGCTAGTCGCCAGCCCCTAGCTAAGGGAAGGCGGGTTTGGGGTAGTCACGACACGGCCCCCGAGGACGGGTCATGATAAGCTGTTTCAATACTGAAATTACATAAGGTATTTCTCTCTCCTCATTTACATTCAAGAAATTATTTTATATTATGCATCTAAATTCCATTACATATGTTGGGATATTATGTTATATGACCCCCTTACTTTCCATTTCGTGTATAAATGATGAGAGACCCATTTCTCTCTCATCAGCATTTTAAAATTCCTATTTGATGTCATTATGCTGCTAAAGTTACACCAAAAGATCCCCATGACAAAATATTCTTATAAGTGAATACCATACCCATTTCTCTATCAAGGGTATTCATCTTTTTGAACATGTACTTCTTGATTGAGGAGTTGCATTTATGTATTACACATCTCTTATTTGTGGAATAAATTATAATTTTTAATGAGTCCATGTTGTATGATCTATGTGTCACAAATATGCATGAAATGAAATGATTAAGAAGGATGGGCTATAATAGCGCTCTAATGCATTGGATAAATATTAGTATCATGATACGTCATGTGCACTGATGTTTAATCATGATAATTCAAGTGTAATGAGGGTTTAATCATGATAATTCTTGTTTAATGAGGTTTTACTCAAGCTCCATGTGAAAATGATCCTTGGATCATGCTAATATCATGTTAAATGTAGTCGCCGCATTTCCATGTTATGATAATCATGCTATATAATTCCTTTAGGTTCATATTTATCTTATTCTCAGTTGATATGCCTATTTCCTAACATGTGTTGTATTCTTTATGTTATTCCTTGTTTACTCCCTTATTGGGCTTTATATATCAACCTTTTCTTAGGCATGTCCTCAGGTTATCCAATTCAATGTTAAGTACGAAGGAATATTGTGGTCATGTAAAAGAAGTTTTCAATAGAGATTTTGTATTTTATGTTCCAAGTTGTTATGTAATGTTCCTAATTTCTAAAGACACTAGACCTCATAGATCTTCATAGCTTTCTTAAGTGGATTTTTATGTAATAAATCATTTTAAATTGTGTAATAAATAGAAGGGTTGTTATATCCCCTTCATGATTATCAATTATTCTTAGATTTTTTTAGACTATTCATGTGTGAAGAATATCTACTATACTATATCCATGACTAGTTTATTCTACTATAATTCAATAAAACATTAGAAAAAATTATTTTCTTCATTATGTTTTCAAATTCCCTTTACTTTATCAAAATTAAGTATTTTTATATGAAGACTACTCATGAAAGTTTAAAAATGTGGCCCTTATAATCACATATTCCGCATATTTCATCTAATAAGTCAAGTTTTATTATGGGTTAAGACAATATAAGTTCTTAGTTACTACTTTATTTCTCTAAAAATTTCCTTTTCTTTTCTCATAATAGCATCCCCTTAGTTCATGTTTCTTCTCTAGTAGTGACATGTTATACCAGAATGGGTATAATTTGTAACCAAACACTCTAAAAACTAATAGTATCCTTGAAATGTTGGCCTTACATACTGAAAATAGCATTGTACTAATTATTGTTAAATTAGTCTTTCCATATACTATGGTTTTATATGCTATAGGGGAAAAGATATTCTTGAATAATCTCTTTCTTCATTTGATTTATAAGAGGATTTACCACTAGTTTTCATTCTCCAGACTAGTTTAAAATTAACATCTAGACCATTATTGTTAGAGATGATAGTTTTACTTTGATATTCATAGAGATATAAATTCATATTTTTCTTTGAAATATTATTTTCACAGGATTTTGATGATTCTAACATGAACTCAACATCCTTGTGGATATACACTCTAATCTTTTTCTATTATTTTTTCTTCAAGAAATTTTGACTTATTTAATTGAGTATTCATATTCTTTTAGATAAAGTTTATCCTAAGGTACTTTTACCATCATCTCTATTGTATACCATTTTAGTTTTTATTTGTTATTTCATCAATGTAAACTACCTATTACTTTGAAAATTATTCTTTTACCTTGGATATATTTTCTTTTTCCTTTAATAACAACCTCTTATCCTTATTGATCTTTTTGTTTTTCACAATATAAGATTTTAATTCATTATCAAACATGTGCCCTAACTCGTTTTGGTCACTTTCATTATCTTCACTACCCCAGGTGTCAAAACCTATTTCAACATGATCCATGAAATTAATTTCATTTTTTATTGGTCTTGATATGGAGTCATATTCTCCTTCATTAATTATTAATCTTTTTTCTTTACTTTTAATGAACTTATTCTTACTTCCATTAAATTTGGTTGATCCTTTGAGCTTTTGGTAATTTTCTTTTTATGTGGTTTCCCATCATCTATCATAGGTTCAAAAAACTTATTCTAAAGAAACTTTATACTAAAGTGTCTAATGTCATTATAATGGTAACACCTTAGTGGTAATTTAATTTTACCATTCAAAATTATTTTCTTGAATATCTTTGATACAAGTTCATTAATTATGTTATAATCTTCATCTTTATCTTAATAATCGGATTCTCTTAATTCTGAGATTTAATAATCTTTTATCTTGAATTTTATCATGCCCTCCAAATCCATCTTATATTTTATATTCATCAAGAATGTTAAAATCTTTTACATTTTATAATCAATAAAAGTGTTATATAATTCATCAAGAGTAATATCATATCTATATTCGAAAGATAACACTTTAGGATCAAACATGTTATGAAAATTCCTCTTCAATTTTTTATAAATATTTGAATCATCCATATTTTATCTAAAACCTCGAATACTACTGACAATTTAATTGACTCGTATGAAGTAATCATTAATTTTTTCATCTTTACCCATATTTATATCTCTAAATTTTATTCTGCAAATTTGAAATTTTCCCCCCTTTACTTTCAAATTTCCTTTATAATTTTTTTCTAATTTATACTAAATTTCCTTATAATTTTTTAGTTCCATAAAATGTTTGTAAAATTTTTCTGAAACAGACATCACAATGGAATTTTTATACTTTCCATAAACATTTATCTTTCTCTTTTCAGAAAAATTCAAAGCATCATTTTTAGCAATATGAGGGAATACTACTATTATTACATCTTTAACATCAATGCCAAGAGATAAGATAAAGGTGTAATACCAAAATATTTTTTATGAAATACATCTAAAAAATAAATTTAATTTCTTCGATACCGTGTTTTACATGAAATGATGATTTTTAACAAACAATAATTTATTATTAATACAATTATCTAAACTTGACTATTATAACATAGCTATTAAATTTGGAGGTATAAATATGAATTATTTTTAAAAAATTTAATTTTAGTTTTTTATATGAATAAAATCTATTTTTAAATAAGTACTTAATTATTAGTAAAGTATTAATATACTTTGAAAATAATTTTTTTCTCAAAAAAATAATTTTTATTTCTCATTCTGAAAGAATAATATAATTAATATTTAAAAAAATTTAAAAATTTATTTTTCAAAATAAACATTAACTTTGAAATCAATATTTCCAAATTATCATATATTAAGTTTTTTAGAATTTTCTGAAAAGATTAATTTTTTGATTAATAGTGAAAAATACAAATTTTTATAAAAACTTCCTTTTTTAAAAATAATTTACACATTAAATGTTGTTTTAAAATTATTTTAAAATTTAAATTCAATCAATTATATTTTTTTTAATCCCCAATAGTTCATCAGAATAAATTTTATGTTCAATCATGATAAAAAATCATTTTACACTTATTAAAACATGTTCTTTGAAAAAGTGCTTTTTCTTTGCTTATATGGATTTAATTTTAATATAAATTATAACTATAATGTGAATTTAATTTGGTAAATTAGATTCTATATTTAGAATAATCATAATTGATATTATTTAATAATTCCAAAAAATGTTTTTGTTATAATTAATAGTAAAAACAATAAAGATTAATTATTGTGGTTAAGGTTAAAAAATATTTTTCAAGGGATCAAACAAAAATATAAACATGTTTTTGCCAATAAAAATTTTCTAAATACTATTGTATGACCGTATTTTAACCTTATCTTATCCAAAACTATAATATATAATTATTTTTAATAATATTTCTTTGTAATGACTTTATCATTTTGGAGTCTTTTGGGAATTTTCCAAGTACTTTCCAAGTGGGTTCCCTTCCCCACTTATAAAAAGGACACTTACTCACCTATCCTCTCCTATCCATAGTACATGATCATTTTTTATCCAATATATATTAATATAAATTCTTTAATTATTTTAATATTTAATTTATTCCTTATTTTGATTACAAAACTCTCCTAAGAAGCCTTAAGATATAAACCTAAAGAGGCTCTCTGAAAAATTTATATAGCTCTAAACTAAGAATTTGCGTTTTATTTATTCATAAACCTCATTAAAATATTATAAAACAATTATAGTATAATAACTTGACTAACTAACAAATAATTATATGTTATTATTTTTGTTTCAGGATCGATATTCGTCTCCTATTCCATAAAATGGGAAACAAAACCATCGAATGTGTGTATGGAAAACTATCGCCTCACGAACAGATGTAATTCATTTTCCCTCACTGCCTCTCATGAATGAATATAATTATGTATTTAAAGTATATATATAATATTTATGACATGATTATAAATATTTAATTATAATATCACATCTAACTTCTTACATTATAATCTATTGAAAAATGATAATGTTTCTCATTCGTACGTGTGGACTGCCACCTCCAAAAAGATATGTGACAAATTTTACAATTTATTATGAAATCGATAGAAATGTGTATATATTTAATTAATATATATGATATAAATATTACAAAAAATACTCTTCAAGGTTAAATTATTATATACCTTTCTTTCATTCCAACCATTGAAAAAATTGAAACAGTATCCATGAGTACATACGGCCTACCATCTCCATGAATGGAGTAATTCATTTTCAAACAATAACTCTTATGAATGGATATAAATATGTATATAATGAATTTATATTTTATTTATATCATTATTAACATTTTTTGGATAATGGAAGCATAATCAATGTACAAGTATCAAGACTTCTAAATCAAAGCAAACATTAAAAATGAACTAGTTATCACCTGTAATAGTGATTTTAATAAAGAATAGTTAATAAATGTGTGACAAAAGGATATATGTAAATAATATATGGTATAATATATATGAATATGGTTCATTAATATATCTATAATAAACCTATATTTATTATTCAGTAGGTCCCAAAGTGTATGAAGAGAGTCATGACTTGAGGTAAGGGACTCTCATCTCACTTTTACTTTTTTGGGATATATGCCATATTCACCACTTGTTTCTTTTTGGAGGTATATATAATACACATTTTAAATTTTATATCATGAATTTTTTTATTTTCATTATATTTAACTTTCTACTTAATATTATTATTTCATGGTTCATATAATTTAAAATTAATCAAACTAATAAGTGATCTTCATATCACTTTTATTTTTGTGGGACACATACCATATTCACCAATTATTTATTTTGTGTGGTATATATACTTCCCATTATTTTAAATTATGATTATTCTCATGAAAAATATGTCATATAAATATCCATATAAGTTTCTTTATTTCATAGGGATTAATGTCTATAAATTTACAAAGTGTTGCTGGTTTTCTTATACAATCTCACGGTTTATCGAGATTATTAAAATTATGCTTCAGATGATGAAATATTATGATCTATTTATCAAGAAACCTGTGAATTTTATTCTCATATGGTTATTTATGTAGAATAAATTTTTTAATTTCACTTCCCTTTCATTAATAACTCAATATATTGAAATGAAACTTTAAGTAAAGTCGATTATATCTCTTCTTTCAGTGAAAACTAATTTCTCTTCCATGTCATGTTTTCCAAAAATTATTTTGAAGAATGTTTTTACTATTCTCAAAACACTGTTTAATGTAATTTTTCCCATTTTTAAATTTTTTTTAAAAAAATTAAAATCATTTTTTTTCTCTTTACAAATGAGGTACTTCATAACGAAGATGTAAAAAGAATCTTTGTTTTTACATGTATGACATGAACGATGTTTCTCGCCATCATGATAACTCAATGATTTAAATCTTTCCCTACATGTTTCCAAGGTTATATTCTAATAAATAAAATTTTTTAATATTTGGGAATTTTTTTATATTTTAAAGAAGTAGTTTCATAATGGAAATGGTATTTTCATCAACAAAATATTTATGATATTTTTATGTAATTTTAATCCATCAATGATAAAAAAAATATTTGGTGTTTCATATATTTTATTTGGTATATAATAAAATAACACCATTCTTATAATTTATCTATATAGTTTATGATTATGATGATGAGATTTTTATGAAACCCATTAATTTTATATATTTTATTCTATGATATATTAATGAAATATTTGTGAAAACCTATTTATCAAATGGGTTATGGTATAATGATATGCAGAATGATAAATGATTTTATGGAACTCTTATGTTTAGTTTTAATTATGTGATGGGTAGGCCCAAAATTATATATCCCACCAATGTATTGGGTAAATATGGATAAATCATGAGTAAATATGTGGTGATCTAATTTCATGTTCACAATTTCATGTGTGGAACATGTTTTTATGTAAATTTGATTAAATATGGGCTTTGTTATAATTAACATAAGTTTATTCTTGGACTTTAATTTGATGTCCATAATATTAGGCATAGAACTTGACTGGATGTCCATAAGTTTTATAGAGGGAATTATTTCAAGTCCTCATCTTAATGAGTTAACCTGATTATATTTATACATGTTCACATTATTATAATCATTTGTCTATTCAATAAATCCATATATTATAACAATATTAGTTTCCATTAGATTTTATTATTTTATTCCTTTAGGATTAATATCTTTTGAACTACCAGGAGGATTTATTCTGTGACTCAAATTTATGATCTATGATTTACATAGAATGGTTTTCAAATGTTACTCTCATTTTCTCATACCCTTATGCTAAAGTTATGATTATTTGATCTTTGATATCTCTATTGTTTAGCCTTAAGAAAAGTTTTATTCCACCATTTATTTTGTTTCCTTTACCCATGTTATGAAGAGAGGTATTATGTATGATATGACTAAGAAGGGATCTTGTTATGAATAACACAGTGGGAAATGTTTTAGTTCACTTATGAACCAGTTTTTTACATGCCAAAATTTCCCAAGGCACTATACTTATTAAATTATAGTGTGGATCATTATATAATGTAATGAATAATAATTTATTAGGACGTGATATATCTTTATGAAAAGTGTGGGTCGCTTTAATTAGGAAACATCATATTCTTCCAAAAATGATAATTATTTCCATCGAATGTAGGAAAACCACTGCTTTTGAAAAAATTCAGATTATCTATCTTTAGAACTAACTAGGTCTTAAAGGAAGGAAATTAAATCATATACCTAATTAAGTTCCAATCAACATCAGTTCCCTTTACTAATAATGGGGGTTGAATCAGTACTGGGTAGTTTTTCAAATTTATTTTGAATAAAAATAAACATTTGTGACTTCTTAAAGTATGATTGACACCAAAATTGAAAAACTCAACATCACACAATAATGAAAAAAATTAAATAGGCTGGAATGCAAAAAAATTAAAATGTTCTGATCCAATGTGAAATCATACCCTTGTCAAATCCAGGTGGAGGTGTATTTCTGGGTACTGCAGAAGTACAGTAGAAGGTATTGTAGCAGGTACTGTTCGGTAATGTTTGGTACTATAGCAACCAGAACTATTCATCCATCTAGGCCTCTGGGCCACCAGTATGGTCATCGGGTCTTGTAAGGCTTTAAGGCCACCCAAGACCTTCGATCCTATGGTTTCTCAAGGCCTTCAGGCCACCGTAAGTCCTTAGGGCCACCCTAGGGCCCTCGGGCTATATGAATGTAGATGTACCAGTCAGACTACAAGGGACAAGGATTTAGATGAGGATTCATTGTAGGCACATTCACTAGATCATAGATAACTAGAATTGGAAGAATGAGAGGGTATGGATTTTATATCTGTATCGGGCCTGTGTAGCATTTCATAGGATAGCTAGCTAACCATCCCTGCGAAGGTGGAGTTCTAATATCATGACATATGCTGGGGAGAAGCAGTTCCAAGTTATATTATATGGGTGATTCCCTCTAGGACCTATGGTTCACGTAATTGTCTCTAAGCCTTTGAACCTTGTAAGGGTCCACCTCACCCCTTGAATGGGGTATTATCAAAAATAATAAAAAAATAAAGTCCTTTGGGCCATTTCGTCCAAACAAAATAATCTCCCCAGAGATAGTCAAACCTGGTGTGAAGTAAGGCATGTCCTCATGTACGAGGAAATGCTTGGGTCAAGCCAGAAAATCTTTTTTCAGAGTTATTAACTATAGTTATATATTTTACATAACCACATTAACTTGTACTCTATAAACCTAGATGTATTTCTATGAAGAAACATATAATCTCTATCTTACAAAAACATTAGGATGTTATTCTATACTTATCGTCAATATCTATGATAGTATTATGTTCCCTAATAATCTCTTCCTAAATATAGTTCCCAAGGTTTCTGATAAACATCCTTTTATACCAACTATAAAGACTCTAACTCAAGTATCCTAGATTCAGTGGTAAATTTGTTACATTCTCACAATATACAAGGAATTGAATCCCAAATGACTAAATAGTTTAGTAGTCTTGTTAAACCAGATACATACATGAATTTCACATCATAATTAAAAACATAAAATAAAACATTATTGTATTCTAGTAAATAATTATTCCCTTTAACAAATCTATTCATATCTGTCATAATACACTTTCTGTAATCCTGAAAAAGAAAAAATAAGAAAGGGGTGATCTCTATTTCTTAGTAAGGTTATACAAATAGTGGAAGATATCATGAATATATAAGGAATAATCAATATATAAAGTTAAATAAATAAACACACATTCCATTTAATCTATAAATTGACTAACATTATTAGATAAGGTATGGAAAGGTAAATAAATGAACACACGTTCCATTTATTTATTAGATTGATCAAAAAATGCATCCACAGATTATATCAAAGTAAAGATAAAATGGAAAATAATAAGTGACTTCTTGATGAAGGAAATGCCTAATTATTGGATTTTATGATCTCAGGTATTATGATAATTCTACTATCAAGAACATTCACTAGAATGTTTAAAATTGATTTTTAGGTATACACTATAAACCCATTTAAGTAATTCAAGCTAATTGATTAATCTCATGAGACTACTAATGCAATGAGGGGATATCTATAATCAATACACAATAATATTTTAATTCCCAAAGCCTTCATCATATATCGAGTAAATTATTTAATTCATGAATCGATATGGATTATATTCAAAAATTCTTATTGAGTAAAGGATATATACAGTTTGGGGCTCTACTGATTGGTAATGGCTCCCATAATATTTCATCAAACATGGGTGAAAATCTAGGAGGGATAGAATTTTTTCAATACTATAACTGGTACTATAGAGGCATTGTAGCATTGTGGGTACCATAGTAGATACAATAGTGGGTTACTATAGTAGTAGTAGTATTCATCCTAAATGTGTCTTCATGCCATCTATGGGGTATTGATGCATGAATGATGGGTGGTAGGTGATTCAGGCATGATGTTTATAGGGCCTTCAGGTATCTAATGGTTTTCCTATAGGGAATATAATTTCCTTCATACCCAATGGTCTTTTGGGCAAAAAAAATAATATGTAATAAAATTATCTGTTGGGTGGGTTATCCCTTGGGGGTCTATAACCTACCTTTCTGGCATGTATTTGTGTGGTGTGTGTGTGTGTGTGTGTTTGAATGTAATTTTACCACCAAGAACCTAATATAATTTATTATGATTTAAAAAAAATAAAGGATATGTAGATTTCAATATTTCCCAGTTGATAAAATAAATTTAAAGTAAATATCATTTGTAGAAATGGTATACAGTTTGGCAAATAATCATATACATCATACCAAGTATGGATATTTAAGATAAATTCATTACCCAATGATCACAAGTAATTGAATAGTTAAAAAGATAATATCATTAAAATATTTACCTAGTGGTGAATAAGTGAAATAAATGGATTTTTTCTTTGATTAGTAAAAGTATAGTAAAAATATCATTAAATACATTTTTGAGGAAATATCTTTTTTACTTTGAAATTCAATTTTAATGAAAAAAATTGACAAGTACAAAGGAAAATATTTTCCTTTAAAATAACTTTTTAAACTTTTAATTCAATATTTTAATCAATAAGGTTTCAATATTGGGGTAAAACCTTCTCATGCCATAAAATATAAAAAAACATGTATTCTATATTTTTGTTGGAAAATCTAGAAAGTACATCATTTGGAAAATTAAAAAAAAAATCCTTTCAACCCATTTTGTATATATTAATACATGGTTAAAAAATAATTTCAAAAAATTAGAATAATATTAAAAACATTTTTTAAAACCATTTTCTAAAACATGGACATGGAAGATAAATATTCTCTATCGGGGACATAAACATAAATAATTGTAAAGAATGTAGAGATTGTAAAATTTACCCTTACCACTTTGGTAAAATTCATATAATAATACCCATGAAATAATAAATTGAAAATGAACATTGAATATCAGGAATATAAGAAATTCTATGATATAACATGTAAAATGGAATTATATACACCATAAAAAATAAACAAGCGATTAATATGTAATAAGATTCCCAGAAATTAAAGGGAGACAAAAATCTATTACAAAGGTTATAAAGTTGATGTGATAATTAATAAATCATGTAATTATGTGTGAAAAATGTAACTTCACAAAATAAAATTGGAAATTCAAAATAGAAAAATTAAATGTTACATCTCATACAATCTTGATGTGACATAAAAAATGAAGAAGTGTTATAACCAAATGAAAGGAAATTATGTAAAGAAACCCCTTACCTCAGGTTCAATTTCCTTTATATATTTTCTAACCAACTATATTTTAAAAACATATTTATTATAAATATATTCCATTACCATACTCATATATATCATACCATATACAATTTACTTTTAATATTTTATCGCACTTTTATTATCATGTCATTGTAAAAATCGTTGTTTCAGGTGGTAGTTGCGACGTATTTTATGTATGTTTTGATTCGGTAGTTTTGTTCCATATACTTGTACCATAGTTCCATAAAATCGAGAGTATTATTTATGGTTACCATATCTTATAAATTAAATATATATAGAGAGATTCATCTATAATGATAGAGATAGAAAAATGAATTACACTGTTCATAGAGATGGTAAGTCGTACATACGCATGAACACTATTTTCATTTTTTGATGGATGGAAAAAAAATAATCGTAAAGAGTAGTTAAACATTAAAGAAACATTATAATTTCATGCATATCATATATATTCATTATTTCTATATTTATATCCATCCAAGTAAAGTGGTGATGAGAAATAAATTATACCAATATGTGCATACGGTAAGTCATACGTACCCACGTGAGATGTTTTCACTTTTTTTAGGGTGGAAATGATATGGAATATATTTACCCCATACTCAAAATAACATATCAATATATTATTTATATTGAAGTTTCTGTTTTATCATGGTTACAATACAAGAATACGAAGTAGATGAATAAACAAACTAGAAAGAGACTGTAAATATGATTACTTATTCTTCAGTGGAACCCATTTAGATCACTTCTTAAGGGATATAGGATTTATATTTTTTAAGGTAAATAACTTCAATAAAATGGATAAGGATTTTTATCATGACAATTTATAGGGTTTTTTAAACTAGATCGCTCAAAGTGGTGTAAATAAGTGATGTGGGGAGCTGAGTTCCCCCCTCTTCTATTGCTTACTCGCCCTTCTCCCTTTTCTCCTTTTACTGATCTGTCTTCTCTCCCTAGATTCCCAAACATTTATGTTTTCCCTAACTTTCAATCATGCATGGATGGGGTTCCCACATTTCTGATTTCATCCATGCAGTTCACGAAGGCCTCTGCGATGAAGGGTCTTTCATTGGTCGCTGGTTTCGTCAAGAGACGACCCACCGTTGATGTCTTCGACAGATTCATAGCAAATAGGTGGAATTTGAAAGAACGTGCGACAGTAAGGCTCTTGTATTATAAACGTTTCTTGGTTCTCTTCTCATCGGAAGATAATCTAATTTAAGCCTGGGAAAATGCTCCGTGCATAATCACAGGTTTGCAGTTTTCCATCTTTCGGTAGTCTTTTAATTTTCACCTGAAGCGTGTACCTCATACCATAAAAATTTTTGATCTCTCTTCATGGTCTTCCCTTACTATTTCAGAACCAGGCAGTTCTTCGTCTAGTTGGTAATCTATTGGGGTGATTTCTCAGCTCGGACCAGCGCACTCGAGCCATCTTCTACCCTATTTATCCGAGGATATATATCGAAGTTGACATTCCCAACCAAATGAAGAGCACTATTGGAATTGATATTGAAGGTGAACTGTAGTGGTACCAACCAGTTTACTATGAATCATGGGTTCACTTTTGTTCGTCATGAAAACATCTTGGGAACGAATCCATTAGTTGTCAGCAAGGATCGTTAGGCTTCCCACAAGCTGAAATTTCCTCGGACATCTCAGGTGAAGGACTCCCTCTTTAGGTAGGGTCAGAGAGTGGAAAGGTAGTTTCGGCTGCCCCTAACATATCGATGGTGGATTCAAGATCTAGTGAGGTTAGGATTTCTCCTACCTTCCAGAAGGATGATAGGGCCATGCTTTCAAAGCCAAAGGTTACTAATGTTTTTAAGCGGCTGGGACATGACTAGGGAGTTATATCAGTGGAAAGGGAGGGGACCGAGGGACCTCAGTGGAGGAATTCATATAACATTTCATATGCAATCGATATGATTTTTAATGGTGGTGGTCCTCTAGTCTAGGAGGTTCATGGGGGTACTGCAACTATGTGAAACCAGGGGTCAACTCAGACTTGTGGAGTGTGCCCAAGTAATGACGATGGCATCTCTATGGATGATCCAAAGGGGGAGCTGCCTACGCATGGTGTAATCTGTTTGTTAATTCCCAACTAGGGTTCTAATCTGAGAAAACCTTTGTCCTGTATCAATTAAAACAACCATTTTGAGGTTTTGAGTTCTGATGGAGGGGCTGAAAGCATCTCGTTTCCCCTCGGAATCAGATTCTGAAGGAGAAGTTCAACAATTGAATGATAATGGTACAGGAGGGATCAAAAAAGGCGCACACTTCCTTAGGATAAAGAAGGGAAGTAAAGAAAATAGGGACCTGAGGTGTTGTATAGTTTCTAAGAAACAGAAACCAAAGGGTTGGAAAGACTACTCATATCTCCCTAGGCCAATGGAGACTCGGTCTGCCAAAAAAGGTGGTAGACTCAAAGAACTTGAGGTTCAAACAGTGGTAGGTTAGGAGGCCCAGCTAGTTGGAGACTCCCGGTCTCCAGAGTATGGAAAGGAGTTTTCTAAGGAAGAGAATAACTCAAATGTTTTGGTGGATCCTCTAGGTGAGGCAGCTGAGAGGTTGGAGGTTCAGTTAGGGGAGACTCCACTGCATATCGAAGTTGTGGCATTGGGGAAGGAGGATGCATTTCCTCTTGAACAGCAAGGAGAAGGGTAGATATGGGAGGTTACCATCCATTATGAGGAAGAGATGTTGGAGAAAGTGGTTCCATTAAATGCCTCGAGGGAGGGTGTTGATAAGATGTCTGAGAGAGCACTTCGAGCGGCCACTAGTGAGGTGCAGATAGAGTGGATCGACAAGCAAGATCGTATTCTGGAAAGAGGATTAAATGTAGAGAACATCAACATGGAGGAGTTCATATAGATGTGGGACAAATTAACTGTTTGGTTCGAGGACCTCATCAAGGATGATTCAGATTGAGAGGTAAATGGACTTCTTTGGAAACTACTTAGGAGTAATACGTCTAAAAGCCTCAAACTTGATTTCAATGGTTCATCCAACTCATTTGTGGTCTGATGATGAGTGTTTGTACTGACATGGGTTCTCACTTCCCCTCAAAACTGTTTGAAAATAAAAATGTAATTTGCAGGTCAGGTGCCCTTTTATAATTGAGGAGAGGGACACTTTTTGGAGTCTCTCAAAATATTGAAATATAATATGACTATTCTAGATAAAAATGATTCAAATGGCCTATAAATTCATAAGAGGTTAAATTTTAGACAATATATTATCCCATTTGTCTTTATTTATTATTTTTAAATAATTTAACAAAATATTACATTCATAAATATCATTATTATCAAGTTTGACTCTATTCGTTACTTTGACATTAATAACATCGAGGGAACAAGAGAAATTCAAAAAATATATTTTAATGCATCACTAACCTGTCATTTTCGTATATAAAATTATTGGATCACATTAACTATATGAAATTATAATAATTTAAATATTTTTAATATCATTTGTTTGATTTTTCCATTATTTGGATAATTACTACATCAACATTATATAAAAATTTAAGGTAATAATTTTTTCACTAAAAAATAAAAATAAATTACCATGATATAGATAAATATTTTATATTTTAAAATAATATTTAAACTAAAACATATCCATTGGATAACCCCATAATAAAAATATTATTATTATTAAGTACTAGACTGTGACATGCTTGACTTTTCATTAAATAAAATACTATAAATGTCTTAATCTCATCAAAATGGATAAAAAATTACATATAAAGTAATATTGGATTATCATGGAATATAATTAATCATAAAATAATAACATCTCAAGTTTTATGGTTATTTTATAGTCCTAAACATTTAACTTTTTACCTAAATAACTTGATTTACCCTTACCGTGGTAATAAAATTACTATAGTTACTATTCATAATGACTAAAAATAAAAGGGACATATATAAAAAATTTGGACCTAATGATTCCAAACATGGAATCCATATTTTACAATTCAAATCACATAATTTTCAGAATTTAAATTAAAATTAATCCATTAAAATGCAATGTAAAACAGTGTTCTTGAAAAATGCATTTTTAAGCCCAAAAATGAACTTATACCAAAATAAGTTATAAGGATGATGAAAATGTAACTAATTATATTATATATAACTAAAGAGTAATTATGTTACTTTTATATAAAATATAAATTTATAAATATACTTTTTAATATAAATAAAATGATAGTTTTATAAAAATTGGTATTCTGAACTATTCACTGGAAAATTGTTCTTTTTTGAAAAATCCCAAATATTCACCCAAAAATAATTTTATTATTATTATTTCAAAAGTGAAATTATTTTTGAAAAATAAAATTTAAATAATTTACCAAAATTTATTATAATATTCACTCATAAATAGGAAGAAAAACTATTTTTTAAAAAACATTATCTTTGAAGCATAAAATAATATTACGAAAAATTGAGTTAATATTTAATAATAATCAATCAATGAATTTGTATTGAGTATGTACTATATATATATATATCATAATTTGTTAATACTATTTATTCTTTCTAATTAAATGACTAGGTTATGATGGTTTTATTTAAATAATAATATTTCGGGGTTTGTTTATTCTTAGTGTTGCGTGTTGTTTATGTTATCGATGATAGTATTCTTTTAAAATATTAGGGTGTTACAACAATTACTAAAACATGACATATGCTTCCTTTATAAGATAATTTATAGTTAAATCCACCCATTGAATTTAGATAATAATTGATAGGATCTCCTAGAATTGTTAACAATTCGGTACATAAAGAAAAACAAGAGGAGTAGATGAGGAAACAATTTTTCATCCCCCTTTACTTGAAAATAATATTTAATAAATAACCTATATTATGAGAAATTTAGATTTTAAAATGGAATAAGAAACATCACCTCCCTCACCTCCAAGAGTGTGTTGTCTCTTATACTCTCAATACCACTACAGGGATGGATTCTATAAATTTCATGGGACTGAAAACTGTGATTACAAGTACTAAAGGTCATAATAGTTGAAACCATTAAAAATCAAGTATACAATGAGTATTCCAATACTTAATTTGGATCTTAGAACCAATATCTAAAAAGATAACCTAACTGTAATTGTTTTTAACCATCCTTATAACATATACCCTTCAAAATAGGCATCCATTATCCCTCTATAAGATACTAATAATGGAAGAATCAAGAAAATTCAGTGAAGGAATTACTGGAACAACTTTTAGAATCTCACATCACTTAGAAAACTACCCTCAACACTCATAGGTCATCACATAAAGAGCTGCATGGATAGTACATCCAGATAATGGATACCATTAATCACATGATTTATCAAGTATTGGGTATGATTCCTACTCAATAAATCCAAAACCCCACGGGAAATGTTAGTTATAATACATTATGAAGTGGAAGTGAACTGGGAAATTGTGAAGAGTCATCGTCTAGAGAGGTTTCTAGAAGTGAATATTTTGTTGGAACTTTTAAATTTGACTATGAGAAAGATCCTAAAACACATGAGGAAGCACGCCCTATGAAGAAGGATAAAGGGAAGACCATGATTGAATACCTATATTAGTCCCAACCACCATTCCCATATAGGGAAATACCCACCAAGGGAACCTATAAAGACACATTATAATAAGATATTTTAGAAATATTCAAGAAGGATGAAATTAACATCCCTTCTCTAGAATCCATCCGAAAAACTAATTGCTATGAAAAATTAAGCAATGAAATTTCCACTAGGAGGAGAATATTACAAGGTAATGAAAAATAATGTTTAGGAAAAAAAATCTACCAATGTAACCCCCCAAATATCCAAAAAATTCTAGGATCTAGGTACCTTCAATATCCCTTTCACTATTGGTGAAATTAATTTTTCTAATGAATTTTATGATATAGGAGAATCAATTAATATAATTTGTTATTTGTTTTATTCATCTATGTATATTATAGAACTCATACCCACCTAAGTGGTTGTTCATCATTAAAACTGATCCATTTCTTACATGGTAGGAGTGCTAAAGGATGTGCTAAAAAGTGTACAAAGTTTTTTATAACTGACTAATTTCTAAAATATGAATATAGAGGAAGATAAATGAAATAAGAATTCCCTTATCATCTTAGTTAGTCCATTTCTAAAGACTTTAAAAAAATCAATGTTAAGGAACAATTTCCATGACTTTTGAAGAGAAATATTGTATAACTTAACATTTTGTATTCATTGAAATATCCTCATGAATAGATATATTTTTTTACTTTGAAAAAATTTGATATTTTTTTACTCTAAAGAATAAATTGAAATATTTGGTCACAAAATTTGATTTTGAGAATATAAGGAAACACCTGATTTTTTATATGAATCATTTTTTGGAAAATATTAAAATCTACAAAAAGTGTTGTGTGCTAGGCAGTTATAAAGAATTTTTGAAAGTTACTTTAATTATTTGATTAGAAATTCCACTAAAAATTTTTATTTACATGTACATGAGGCCTACATATATAACATTTAGTTAGAAACGTCACTAGAAAATCCACATGATCTAGAATTGAAACCAATTTCATCAAATTTTATATATTTTTTTAAAATGAACATGAAAAACAACCAGTAATTAATTAAAATAATTTAAAACTCAAAAATGATAATAAATTGATTGAAATGTATAAATAAAATGTCTGTTAAAAGGGTTTTACAATAGGAAACATTCCATGGATTATCCCTACCACCTGTATACATAGGATTTTTTAAAAATGTGATTCCAAAAAAGTGTGACAACCCCCAAAGAAGGATCAACCCAACCCTTTTATAATTGGTAAAAAAATGAAGTATGACAATGGTTAAGAGCTGGAATAATTTACCCTATAACAAAATCCTAATGGTTGAGTCCTATTCAATTTTTCCTGAAGAAAACTTGATACACAACTATGAAAATTAAGAATAATGAACTAGTCCCTACAGGAATTTAGAATAGTTGGAGGGTTTTTATAGACTACATAAAAGTGAATCATGTGACCCACAGAAATAACTTCCCCAGAACCATTATAAACAAAAAGTTAGAAAGGCTAGTTGATAAGGGTCACTATCATTTCCTTGATGGATATTTTGGGAAATTTTAGGTTTCAATTACTCTAAATCACCATAAAATACCACCTTCACAAGTCCCTTTGGTGATTTTTTCTACCAAAGTATGACTTTTTATCTTTTTGATACCCTATGTAACTTTCAAAACTTCATGGATAGTATCTTCTCAAACTAGATTTATTAATGGTTGGAGGTATTCCTTGAAGACCTTACTGCATATGGAAAAAAAAATTATGTTTCTTGGAAATTTTAGAAATCATTTTAAAGATATTCATTGAGAATAACTCTATGTTTAATTTTAAAAAGATACATTTCATAGTAGAGAATGGACAATTTTTAGGCTACATAATTTTCAAAGGGATTTAAGTTGATAAGGGAAAATCAATTTTATATCTACACTGGATTACCCCACTACTATTAGATACATTAGATCAATTTTAGGACATGATAGATTTTATATAATGTTTATAATGGAATTTATACTAATTTATTTACCCATGAATAACCTAATCAAGAAATAAAATAGGTTTGTGTATGATGATTCATGTTGGATATATTTTTAAAAGATTAAATAAAGCTTGAACACTACTCCCAGGATCTTTACACCATACTAGTAAAACCTATTTAATTTATTATGTGATAATTCAAAAAGATCTATATGATATTTAATTTACCTGATGATTGATAGACACTCACAACTAAGGGTGTATTCTTGATAAACCCAAGATTCAGTTCAAATAAATTATAATAGAGAATAAGATTCTCTCTATTGTTGTTTATTGAGTGAATTTCTATCTTATATACAAGGAAGTAAAGTAAATATTTTATTTGATCATGTATGACTTAGTTATTTTATCAATAAATATGATGCAATGATTAATCTAGTGAGATTGATATTTCTAATACAACAGTTCAACTTGTAGATAAAAAAAAAGATAGTTTGTGACAATATTGTTTTATAACAAATGAATATATTTCATCACATTTCCAAGGTATACTAACCTATTGAAGTATACTTGAATGAATAATTCCCTTGTGAGAAGCTATTTGATGTTACTAAAGAACCCTGGAATACTAACATGGTGAATTGAATAGTCTCATCCTAGGCACCCCCTTATTTTCCAAGCATCAAGAACAGAAATTAAAATATGAATCAAAATATTATGTCTATGAAGTTTTATATTTATGAAAAATTTTGTATTGATCAAATAATTAAGTGGTTTATCCCAAAAGAATATATTAATTCTGTTCTTATATTTTGACATACCCTTATAGGTGGATGCTATTTTGGACCTCAAAGAATGTCAAGGAAAGTTTTAGAATCTAGATTATTTTGGCCTTTAGTTTTGAAAGATTCATATGAATTAGTATCAGAACCACCATTTTATTAGTAGAATTTACAAAATACAAGAGATTCCACAAAAAAACATTGATTTTATATAAAATATTTGATATATATGGATTATATTTCATGGCCGCATTTCTTTTGTCATTTGGTTTTTCCTATATTTTCTTAGTAGTGGATTATGTTTCTAAGAGGATTTAAGATAAATCCAAACAAAATAATTATTCAGAAATAGTAATGTAATTTATAAAATAAAATATTTTTTCTAGGTTTTGAGTTCCTCAATTTATCATAAGTGACAAGTAATACACTTATGTAATAAGAACATGGAGGCACAAATGAAGAAGTTTTGGGTTAACCATAAAACATCCATTGTCTACCACCCAAAAACCAATTGGATGATCATGTTGTATAACACGGACATAAAAAGGATTATAGAGAAGATATCGTAACCCAACCTAAAGTACTGGAGTAAAAATCATTAAGATTCACTATGGGAATACATCACTACCTATAAGACCTCATTAGGTATGTAACCTCATAAAAAATTCTATTAAAGTCATTGTAACATTCCTGTTGTGTTGTAACATAAATCCTACTGGGTTGTTATGTAATTAAACATGGATTTGGGAAAATATGGAAGACAATGGAACTTAAAATGATAAATCTAGAGGAGAAGATAAGAGGATCTTATGAGAATTCCCTACTTCATAGGGAGAAATATAGATATATCTAGGATAGAATTGTCCAAAAAATATATATATTAATATTGGAGATAAACTGTTTCTATTCTCTTAAAGGATGAAAATCATGTCAGGTAAATTTTTTTCCAAAGAAATATATTCTATACATAGTATCTAACACAATTGAATTTAGTGCAGTTGAGATAAAGGGATCTAAATCATAAAACACCATCAAAGTGAATGGACATTATGTACATCATTGACATGATGAGTTTTAGAAATATCCATTTTTGGATTACAAACTCCTCTTTAATAATATTGAATAATAAAACTCATGTTGTCTCTTTACATTACACAAGTATGTACATATCTTATTTATTTAAACTAAAAAAAATTCACGATATAAATTTAATGGAAGAGTGGTTGAACAAAGTATCAGGGAGAGAGTAGAAGTATCTTAGGATTTAAATACTTTTTCTATTTTCTTCCTTATGCTTTTAAGATATATTATCCTTAAAAATATATTAAAAAATAAAAAAATGACTTATTGTAAATGTTATACATGGATATTTTTTATAGTTTTTGTTATTATTTTTTTTCAAAAATTGATTGAGAAAATTATTTCCCTATATAATTTAAGGACCATGATATGGTGTAATTATTTTATAGGTTCTAAATTTGAAATTGTTAAATGAATTCTGGGTGAATTATTTACTACCTTCATGGATAATTAGTTCATAGATCTTTGAATTGGAGAGTGAGTCAAAAAAATTGTGGAATAAAAATTATAACTTGAATTTACTGAAATTTGTGAACCTAAGATGAGGTAACATGGAAACTATAAAAAAGTACACAAAATGATCCAACTCAAAAGTAATTAATATAAATCTTTAAAAACAAGATTAAAAGGGAAAACTAGGATCCCATAAGGAATATCAAAGACATTAAGTGCCAGGTTCATGAGTAAATCCATTGGTATATATATCCAGTAAGTGGATTTGTATAGTTATATTCCCATAAATTGATATAATAAATTGAAAAGGAATAAAATAAATAAACCTCTTAATAATAACAAATTAATTCACTATAGTGAGGGGAATATTGAACCCATATGAAGAAGGGTTGAAATGACTTATAATAATTACATTTGAGTCGTGACAATGAAGAATAAATTTGAATTTTTTTAAGGAACTTCGGATAAAGGTATATATAGAAGTTATAATTTATTAATATTTTATTCAACTTATATATAATTTTATCCACCCATAGTATAGTAAAGTTAATAGAATTTAAGTGAGATTGTGAATTAAAATCATATAAGGTACGTGATAATTCAAATAATGGAGGAACATGTGATTTTCTTCTTCTATGGCCCATATATTTAAGAATAGGCTAGATAATATTCTTTTTACCATAGCTAATCTTCATCAAGTTCAAGATAATTCTTTTTAGTGGTTAATTCACATCATGTTCATGCCTAATCTTGTGAAATTAGTTGATCCACCACATATTCATGCTTAAAATGTTTACATCATATGGTATATAACCTTATCTAATGCATTGGAGGGTGATATGGGACCCCACCCATCATCATCTATACATATGTGTTCCATAAGACACCAATAATTCAATATATCATGAAAACCTAGGGGAAAGAAAATCATTTTCATTTATCACATCATATAGAACCCATAGAAATATAAATCATTTTCACAACACTTCAAGATGTTATCTTCAAAACAGACCTCAAGCAATTAAATAGTTGATAATATAAATTCAATTACCCCTAAAGAGTATTTCATTAGAAAATTTAGAAGGTGATTCATCAAAAACAAATTCCAAAGAAATAAATCCTTTAGATAAAAATTATAAAATAATTTTGAAATCATAAAATAATTTTTAGAAAATTATTTTATCTTTTTCATAAAATAATAAGTTATGGTAGCTTAGTCAATTTTTAAAAGGGGAAGCAAAAAATATTGGAAAATAATTATTTTTTAAAAGAAACATCAAATAATAGAGCCTTGAAAAATGAATAATAGTTTAAAAAAGGTGAAGTAAAAACACTTTAAAAACATTTACTTTTAAAAATAATATTCAATAATAGATCTTTCAAAATACATAAGGGTTTTCAAAAATGAATTTGGAGTGGAAGATAAAACCCTTGATATTGAAAGGATGGAAAAACCTTTGGAACATTTTGGAATACAATAGCTATGAACCAATTTCATAAAAGAGTAACCAAATATTCTTTTTCAAAATAAGATAAGATTAATATGAAGGTCACATGAGAAAACAAATAATTGTATATCCATGTATAAAGGAGAATATGGATGGAAATTAAGATATGTACAAGGAGGGAGAACCATCATTAAAGTGGATGGGAATTATTCTCATAAATGATATAATTTTTAAAGGGAATAAATTAATTATAGAGGAATATTTGGATCAGAATATTCATTTCCCTAAAGAGAAATATAAATTTCCATGAAGTAAAATTTTATCTTAGAATAAATTAATCTTGTAAGAAAGAAGTTCAATAATACACATTATAACTTAATAAAGGGAGTTGAGTTAATAAAATCCATTACAACTGTGGTATCATTTGAATCATATACCATTTAAAGAAATAATAATATAAAGAACTCAAAACACAATGAATTAAATTAATATGGTAAAATATATTCATTATTAATTAATAACACCAAATAAAAATATTTCTTAGTGCACAATAATAAATATCACTCAAGAAATTAAATTTGTGGCCCAAAACTCGTACCTTTTTTCCTGGTTTGGTCAAATATACCCTAAGATCCAAAAATATATTAATCATATATTTTAAAACATTTTTAATATTCATAAAATTTTATAAAATTCATTTATATTTATATCATGTAATGATATTAGAGTTGGGTATTCATAATATAAAGAAAAAAAATCAAAGTATGAATTTGAAAACATGATGAGTATTCAAATGGATTTTAGAATGGGTTTAATGATTGATAAATTTAGTATCAAATTAATATAAAATTAGTTTGACATTAATGATTTCATTATGAACATATGTAAGTATAATCACATGGAAATAAAAAGTGTTATGATAAATAAAGATTTTAAATTTGAAAAGAGGAGGCAGATAATCAAGGAGTGATTTCAACAGCATGATATCGATACAAAAGGGTCTACGAAATGGTTTTAATGTGAGATTATATCATAAATATTGAATCATTTTGAATGTAAATGATTTATTATAAAAAAAATTATTTATAATCACAGGTAATTAATAAGACATATAATAATGAATATATTGAATTGAAAGGAGGAAAGAGTGAGTCATAGAGTGATTTCAGCAGCGTGATGGTTATACAGAAGGGACTATAAAATAATATTAATGTGGTATAATAGAAGTATATAATAAATATTGAATAATTTGGATAGTAAATTATTGAATATTGAAACATGTAATCACAATCATGTGGAATTCAAAACAGGTTTTCCCAAAATAAATACACAAATCAGGAGGAGGAGGAGAAACCTTACCATGCTAAGTAGCTTCTTAAAGATTTGAAAAAAATAATAGAAGGTCGGGAATCATTGGGAGGTATTTATAGAGGTATATATAATTTAAATTTATTATAAATGTATTTTGGGTGGATAGGGATAAGATAATGGGTGGGAGATATGTCCTTTTTTTTGAAAAGGAGGGTATTTTAATCGAAACTTGATTTAGATGAGGGGTAAGAGTGGTATCACAAGGGTGTTAGGTATGTTAGGTGAGTAGTCCAAGTTAGGTGATGAAATGGTAGGTGGGAAATTTGGTTATGACTTTCATACCTAAATTGTTGGCCTTTAAATGGTAGGTGTAGTTGGCCTTTAAATTGTTTAAATTTTGAGATACATCATTTAACCATTTCTACCCTAATTAATCATTATTAAGAATTTACCATGGTAATTATTTTATTACTAAAAACAAACGATGAACCATATTAAAAAAAATTATTTTATTAATATGAATTAGTTTTCAATTTAACATAATTCAATTTCTAAATGGGATAAAATTAACTTTTAATTCAAAACATAAAATTTGAAGAAACCCCATTTTTTATAAAGAAGACGTTTTAATTGTTAGGTGTTATTAATATTTTCTAAAACTGACTACCAATTAGATGAGTGTTAATTAATTTGTATAAATTATTAAACATCACATTATAATGTTAATTTAAAATGGATCCATTTAATTTATGAAAATACACAATATTTAGAACATTATTACTCTTTAAAAAATAATTATTCAACCGTGGTAACTAATATTTACATATGATAACTTAATCACTAATTCTAAAAATATGGTGGTTATTATTTGATAATATGGACCTAATGAAAATAAATTTTAAATATACTTTTTCTGATCCAATTTTTAAATATTTTAAAAATTAATTTTAATATTATAAAATTATAATGTATTAAAACTATTTTTTGGGAAAAATATTTCTTGAGATTGAAAATATCAAATATGGATTTTTAAGATATTATGAATATTTTAAAAGTTATAATGTAAATTATAAAACATATATTTTTGATGAAAATTGTTTCATAAATTTTTGATTCATACCTATAAACTAAAATTAGCATAAAGTCGCAATATTACTAAAATTGGTATATTTCACTATTCACCTAAAAATAAAATATTTCTGAAAAAATATCAAAAATTAATCTTATGATTATATTATTATTATTAATATTAATATTATGATAATTTTTTAAAATTAAATTCTTAAATTCAAGAATTCAATATTTAATAAGATCCCAAAATATAGAGTAAAATTGTTCATATTGGAAATAAGTTTTGGAAGTGTTAAATATTATTTATTTTTATTTCTTATAAATTAATAACTAATTTATTTGAAATATATTTCTAATATTATGATAATATATTTTATTATTTAGTCATATTATACTTACTTTCTTGAAACAAAACAATAATTTTAGAAAAACACATTTTTTGTATAAAATGATTTTTTTTTATATTTTTATCTAAACTAATTGTATTTATTTGGTATTAAAAGTAGTATATTTTTATATTATATGCATATTTAATATTTTTTTTACACCTATTCATACCTATTAACTCAATACCTATGTTTTAACTGTCATATTTTATATTAATATTTTCCTAAATATGTGATAGTTTTTTATTATGTTCTTATTGCATCTGGAAAAAGTTATTGAATGTGGTATTTATTTAAGGAAATTATAATGTAAAATCATGGTTCATTGAATTTTTCCATTAAATGAATTACATCCTCTCAATTTTAATTATCACTTACCAATGAATATTTTTATGGGTATTCATAAGAGAAATATGGCTTCAGGGTTAATTTCCAATGTGGTATTAACCTAACTAATTCAAGTGATACTATGAAACTAATATATTCATTCCTAAGATAATTATCCAAGTATTGAGTTTATTTTCAAACATTTGAGTTATACACCCCTAATGATTAATTTACCTAGATTTATTTATTCATCATTGAAGTGATATATGATCATAGGTTGATTTCAGATATGAAATGTGATTTCCCTATATTAGAAATTAATATAGAGTCTCTATGGGAATATCCAATCATTTATAAAAATATCATTATGTTTATGAAAATGTATTAGTAAAATACTCACATTACCATAAATATCAACATAGGATATAACAATCTTACAACTAGAATTTTTCTTTGATTCTCAAATCATTTGTGTGGTGATTTAATACACTTATGATGATTACTAGATATATATTGGTGTTTATACTAGATACCAAACAAAAACCTAGAGTGGAATATATTTATTCCTTTATTATTAGGATAATATTCTTTTGATTGTAGTTTTCTCTTTACCATGGACGAGTGGGTTTAAGAGGTTTATTATCCTTGTGATCCATTGAGTTAGGGAATCAAGATAGATAATCCTCCAAATCCTGGTAATTGAAGCATTGAACATTCTTATCTTCTATTTAAATAATTGGATTCTTCACCTATGGTTGATAGATATGATCTTAATGTATAATCCTTCTACACTTGAAACACTTTCTTATTTCATTTAGTCATTACCTTGGTTGATTCTTTTAACATTTTTATCAGGTTTGATGTTGAATCTTATTTTTTTATCATAATTATAGCTTTAAATTCTATGAGACTTCATTCTTCTCTTAATTGGTGATTTAGAGAGTTTTTATGGTTTATATTTTTAGTCATGAATCGTGTTAGCTGGGTGAGTATAACCACAATATTTTCAACACCATCTTCTATCTCATTTGGTTTCCCACTAAAAAATCACTATATTGTCCATCATTTCCATTATTAACTTGGTTTATCCTTTCTCTATACATTATTAAAACTAAAAGAGGTAATAAAGTGTTTTTTATATTTACATCATCTTGAAACTATGAAAAACTCAACCTAAAAATGTGTTACTCCTTAACTCCACCACATTTGATTTTAGTTCAACCAAAATCACCGTTAGTTCATTCTATATTTCATTATGTTGGGTTATCTCATATTTCATACCCCAATAAATTAACATACTAAATCTTCCATTATATATTGTAAAGAGAATTTCATTAACTAAATAAAATCTCCTAGGAGTGTCTATCCAGTTGTGCAGTCTTAGGTCCACTAATCATACATCAGGATGATGATTGATTCACTACTCAATGAACCCTTTTCAAGGGGATTTCCCCTAGGCTCATCTAATTCACATAAGTATCTTCTTTCTCATATCTATACATGGATTTTTTTTTGAAAACCTCTTAAAAAAGACTCTACCAATTTTTAGTATATCATCCTCTACTTAGACTCATCCCTAGGGTTTTCACTAAGGTTCTATAACCCTAACACCAAAGGTGGAAAAAATAATTACCAAAAATAACTAATCCTTTACTCTGATACAAAAAATAGAGATATAAGCTAAATATAACTTAAATAATAAATTAATTTCATTTTTTAGATAATTACTCTTACAAACAATCACAAAACTAGAGGACTGATAGGTTTAGTGTTTGGGAGTATAGAGACATAAACAACTTATTTTACAATAGTTTTTGATATATCTTAATAATTATGCTTCTCTAAATCTTATTATAGACATCTTATATAATATAGTTATCTTCATGACCTGGGGAATGAAAACATAAGAAATTTGTGAGATATAATGCTCAATAAGGGAAAAATCATCAACATGTCATCACGGGGTTGATCATAATCATGAGATAAAACATGAACAGGGGAAATATATTATTAAAAATAATAAGGAATGGTAATATTTTTCCATAAGTCATGATGGATTTGAATTTGATCTCAATAGAATGACATATATTATAGAAAATGATTGTGGAAACAAGATATAATAAATATTTTCCATGGATCATAATATAAGAATATATAACATAAAATTATGGAATTGGAATAATTATGGGTATTCATAACTTTAGGAACATATCTAACCACATAGAGTTCATTATCATTCTTGTGAACAGAGTTAACCACCTTATGTTCATGACCAATCTAGTGAATGTAGCTAGTCTACAACATGTCCATCGTCAATCTTGTCAATATAGCTAATATACATCATGTTCATGATATATATTTGGAACATAGTAAATATACATCATGTTCATGCTCAATATTATGAATGTATCTAATAAACATAGTTTTCACACTCAATATTAGAAATATTGAAAATCTGTACAATGTTCACACTCAATATTGTGAATATAGTTAATATGTATCACATTGACAAAAAATAATAACAATGTATCTAATCTCTATCATGTACATTCTCAATCTTGTGAACATAGATAATACACATCGTGTTCACACTCAATCCTATGAACTTAGTTAATCTACATCTTGTTCACACTTAATATCTTTTCCTCGTAAGGTATCAATCCTTAACCAATTCATTAGTGGTTTATATAGGACACAACCCATCATCATCCATACATATGTGTTCCATAAGACATCAATAATTTAACATATAATGTAAAAACAATGGAAATAAAATGGGTTTCGTTTATC
The DNA here is from genome assembly GCA_963277665.1 of Viscum album. Taxonomy (NCBI): domain Eukaryota; kingdom Viridiplantae; phylum Streptophyta; class Magnoliopsida; order Santalales; family Viscaceae; genus Viscum; species Viscum album. The sequence goes on along the minus strand of OY728120.1, from coordinate 1,056,092,898 downwards.
ACATCATAAATAACTCATGGAACGAATAATTGGTTTCACAACACATCAATATTGTATCACCAACAATGACCTCAGTCATGTAAACTATTGACTCTCAAATATTAAGTCATCATGAAATAGTATTTAATAAGAATATTTAGAAGGTGATTCATAAATAATAATTTCCAAAAAAATAAATCCTTAAGAGATAAAGAGGAAAATTTTGGTGAAGTCATTAGAGAGTTTTTAGAAAATGATTTTATCATTATAAAAAAATTAGAAGTTATGGATAGCTTGAAAAGTCATTTTTAAAAAGGCGAATTGAAATTTTTTTTAAAAAATACTTTTTTTAAAGGAAATTTAAATAATATATCCTTCAAAAATATATAAATATTTTAAAATTTTGAAGTTAAAACACTATGAAAACATTTAAATTTAAAAATAATCCTCAATAATAGATCATTAAAAATAAATAAAGTTTTTAAAAATATGAATCTGGAGTGAAAGATAAAAAAATTGAGTTTTAAAGGATGGAAAAACCATTTGAAAATTAAGAAATTCCATTATTTAAAATCCATATTAAAAAATAGTAACCAAAACATCATTTTTTAAAAAGGATAAGTGTAATATAAAGGTCACATGAAATAACACATAATTTTATCTCTATGCATAAATGATAATATTGGTGGGAAAGGAAAATATAGACAAGGAGTAAAAATAGATGTTAAAGAGGATGAGGACTTCTCTCAACCATGATATACTTTCTATGGGCCAAAAATTCATCATGGAAGAATATTTGAATTAAAAGAGTAATTTATCATGAGATAAATTGAAAGTATCATGAAATAAAATCTTAAGGTGGAAGAAACCAATATTTTAAGAAATATGTTCATGAAGATATGTTATAACTTAATGATGGGAGTTCATTAAAAAAACTCTTACAACTGTGGTATATTTTAAATCAAATGACCTATATGGAAGGAAAATGATATGTAACTTCAAATTTCATAAATTAAAGGAATATGTTAAAATAAATTCATTAGGATTTAATCACACTATAACAAAAAAATTCTTGATGTGGAATAATAAATGTGTCTCCTGAAATTAAATTTTTTACACGAAACCCATACCTTGTTTCCCCATATAGTCAAATACACCCTAAGATCCATAAATATATTAATAACCTATTTATTAAAAAAATTAGTAACCATAAAATTTTTTAAAATACATTTATATAGATACATTTTAATTATATTATTGTTGTCTATTCACAGCATGAATATGGATGATCAAGGAATGATTTGGGAAGCATGATAAGTATTTAAAAGAACTATGGAATTGCTTTTAGGAGTGTAAAAGGTAGTCACTAAATAATATAAAATCACTTAGATAATAATGATTGATTATGAACATTTGGATGCATAATAACATGTAAATATAATGTCTTACAATAATGGAAGAGCTTGAATTTAAAAAGAAGATGGAGAGAATCAAGGAGTGATTTCGACAGCATAATGGTTATACAAAAGGGACAATGAAATAGGATTAATGTGAGAGAAGGGTATTAAATCATAAATATTTAAATAAATTTATATTAAATTAATGATTATAAAAACATCAAATCATAATCCCATTTAATTAAAAAGTATTACAACAAGGAAGATCTTGAATTGAAATGAGGAGGGAGTGAAACACATAGTGATTTCAGCACTTAAGCTACACAAAATGGATAACGAAATGAAATTAATGTAAGAGAAGGGTAGTATCATATAAATATTGAATCATTAATTCAATATAATATTTATTATAAATACATGTAATTTTAATCATGTGGATTTAAAAAGTTATTATCACAAAATAAGTACTTGAATAAAAAAGATGAGGAGGAGAACCCTTAACTTTCTAAGTGGCTTCTTAAATCCTAAAAGGACCCCTTAGAACCTTAAGAACTAATTTTGATGTATTTATATATGGAGGGGGTAAATTCATGATAAATTCATTTGTGGATTAGATGGATGAGAGAATTTTTGGGAGTGAGCACTATTTATAGGCGAAAAAGAGGGGCTACTTCATGAAAACTAAAGTTAGGTGAGAGGTGAGAATAGTATCACATGAGTGTTAGGTGGGTTAGGTGATTTAGGTGTATTTTTTGAATAAATAGTATGTGGGACATTTTTTGTTTACTTTCATACATAACAAGGATTCCTAAAATTTATAATTGACATTTTAATTATAAAAATTTTGAGATACTTCAATTACCCATTTTTACCCTTATTAATCATGACTAAAAATTTACCATAGTAATTATTTTATTGCGAAAAATATAATATTACCTTTAATAAAAAATTTAAACATTATTAATCTGTATATGTGGTCCATTTAACATAATTTCATTTTTAAATAGGAGAAAAACAACTTTTAAATTAAATTATATAATGTATAGAAAACCTGTTTTTGTAGAAGGGTGATGTTTTAATTATTAGGTGCTATTTATCTTACTTAACATTGATTACCAATTATATGAGTTTTAGTTAATTTTTATATAATTTTAAATTCATATTGGATTCTTAATTTAAAATTGATCTGTTTAATTAAAAAATTAATAATATTTAAAAAAGTATTATTCAATAAAAAACCGTTTTACCGCGATAACTAATATTTACCTAAGGTAACTAAATCATTATTATTGAAAGTAAAGTGATCCTTAATAGATAATTTGGACCTTATTATTCTAATTTTAAATTAAATTTCATTAAATAAATATATAAAATTATTAAAAATTAATTTTAATATAATAAAAGTATAATGTATTAAAACAATTTTTAAGAAAAATATTTCTTAGGATTTAAAATATTAAAAAAAAATTATAATATATAATATTTGTTTTATAATTTATAATTTGAATTATAAAATACAAATTTTTTCAAGAAAAATGATTCATAAATTTCCAAGTCATTCTTATATACAAATAGTGGAATAAGGCCTTAATATTAGTAAAAACGGTATATTGCATCATACACATAAAAGTAAAATGTTTCATAAAAATTCAAAAAAAAAATTAAGATTATATTATTATTCTCAATCCAAAAATGATGTTCATTATTTAAAAAAATATAAAATTTTGAAATTCAATTTTTAAAAACTTCAAAAAATAAAGAGGAAATCTATTCATATTGGAATATATCTTTTCAACATGTTAAATATTATTTATTATTCTTTAATATCCATTGATAATTAATTTATGTGTAATATATTATTCATATTATAAATATATTATATTTTTATTTAATAATAATATTCATAGTTTCATCAAATAAAATAAAAATTTTAGAAAAATATATTTTGAAGAATTAAATAATTTTGTTTGTTTTTTAAGTTATACTAATTTCATTTTATTAGTATTAAAATTAGTCCTTATTTTAAATATGAAAATATTTTATATTCTTTTACTCGTATTAATATCTTCTAATTCAATGGTAAGGTTTAAATAGTCATATTTAATACTTATATTTTACCTAAATATATCAGATCTTTCGTTTTACTTTGGCAATGTTTGTAGAGAAAGATATCAAATGAAATATTAATTTACGGAAAATATATAGTGAAATATAGGGTCATTACACACCTTCTAATATATAAGTGTCTCCCAACTACTTTGATCCTTTTTTGTATTTGAAATAATTGAAAATTCTCAAATTTTTAGGTGGGATTGATTTTCTATTTTAACTAAATGAAATTATTCATAATAATAATTAAGTTTATTTATCAAACATTTCTCCCCCACTTCTAATTCGTAATCTTCCTCATATTTATCATTAATACCTAATGGAGTTAACTATTCCATTTCATAATAAACAACCAATGACACACCATTTTAACTACCAAATTCCTTGTTAAATATATTCATTGTTGATAAAGTCTCTTATATGATTCTAAATTCACATCCCAACCTTTTCTATCACAATGTACTACATCTTAAAATTTACCACTATTGAAGAAAACCTATATCTCTCTAAACATCAAATACTACATTCAATCATCCAAAAAATCTCCTCTACCTCAAAATTAAAATATCATTCACCACACCATGGACCAAACTATTAATTTTTTAACCATGTTTTGTCTCCCCACTTTAGATATACTAGTAAGAAATACCCTTATTTCTCTGTAATGTCCTGGAAATTCTATTTATTTATTTTTTTTTTAAATTGGCACACATGTGCGGTTTTGGAAACTTTTAAATGGGTTCCTGGTTAAAAATCCAATGGCACTGTTTCATCTGGAATGGAGAATTTTAGCATTTTAAAGAAAAATAAAATAAACATAAGAAGTTTATTTTATTCAAAAAATGTTTCTCTGTAATGCAACGTCGGGACAACTATTTCATTTCATTAATGAAATAGTGTAATGATACGGAAACTCAAGCGTAACATGAACGCTATTTCATTTCATAAATGAAACAGTATAACGATGCGGTGACTCAGCATAATAGAAATATTGAAATGCATTTCGTCCATTTAGTTGATTAACATAGATATGGGATCAGAGGAAGATACTAGAGTTTTCTTGGAATCCTTGTAGGAAATTAGTTGGCGAATGATGAGAAGTAATGAATGGAGAAGTACCAATGATAGGAAACTCCCCCTTCTCTTCGAAGTATTTCACCAATGATGATGGTTTTCAGATCATGGATTGACAAATGATGGCGGTGTGGCTCTTTGATTCTTCAACGACTGATCCAATCCCAGTTAGGGGATTTATTCTTTCTCTATGATTTCCATTTCCCCCATTCTTCTTTTCTATATGAAGAATGAGGATCAACCCACTAACATATTGATCTACGGGTCAATCATTCTTGTAGGATATGGATTACCTTACCCGGATTAAAAGAGGGTTAGATCTCTATGATTCTCTGTTATTTCTTCGAGATTAAATGGGAACTGAATATTAGTGATTTTAAATTGGTTCTTCGTGATATGGCTAACAAGAATTCATTCGGACCAACCCAAAGAAAGGTTTGTATCATTCTTTGAGTTTTCTTGGTCTTTTCCCCTTCTTCCATTCTTGTGATATTGTGATTCTAGAAATGAATCATTGTTTCAAATTTTACTCAAGGTGCAAAAAATTGAAATCAATAACCCAACACCCTAGAGACCTCCCACAAAGATGTGATGGCAAGTGTGGTAGGAGACAAGGCCACCAGCAGAGCGGCCGATGGTGGAAGCGACACCGACCCAGTGGCGCGGCTGGTCCTAGAATACGACTACCGACAAGGGAGCTGGCGGTGGTTGAAAGATGCGGCCAAGTGGTCCACGGCGGAGATGAGAGGTTGGGGCCCGGCCGACCATGGTGGTGATGGGAGACCACAGCCAAGAATGAAGAAAGGGATATCGACATGAAGGCTAGTAGTGGAGGAGCCAACGACAACCACCACTGGTGGTGGATAGGGGCCTCTATTACGCAACTATTGGTGGGTTGTGTCACGTAGCAGGCAAGCCACATCATGTTGCAGGTGGACTACGTCACGTGGCTAGGAACCACATTCCAGCTGAACTATGGAGAAATAGCTATGGCATTAGTCATGGGTGGGGCATAGGGTGGCCGACTGCATTGCATGTCGTGGCCAGCCGTGTTTGGAAAGAGGGGACGTGGGACCTGCCATGTCTCGAATGGTCCACACTGGCCCATTTTAGAGGATATTTCTAGGAAGATAGTTCAGGCTATGTAGGTGTGTCATTTTAGGCCCAGCCGGTCCGAGTCAGACCCGGCGGTTCTGGTCAGTAGGACCTGGTCCTGGTCGGGTCAATCTGGTAGGGTCGGACCAGACCTGATTAATGATATGTTTACGGAGTCAGGACCCTCACGATGAGGTGGTACTTGTGAGATACTCTAAGTGGGTTTTAATGTAATTTATAATACGACCTTTGGATTTAAGGTAATGTTCTCCCCGTATGAGTGCGCTACGAGCGGGATTCCTATGGCGGGTTGTGATGTGAAGACTATGACTACGAGTCTAAGTGACTCAGTGGGTCTTAGGGAATTAAAAGGTCTCATTTATATAGATGATCTGAGGGAATCAATGGGTTTGGGTGACTCAGTGGGTTTGAGTGACTCAGTGGGTCTAGGTGACTTAGCGGGTCTTAGTGACTCAGTAGGTCTAAGTGACTCAATAGTACTAGGTGTTATGTGATTACATCTGATACTCTTTCTTTTCATAGTTTAGATTTATACCTATGTGAGATAACAATACTTCATGTGTACTTTCCTTTGTGGTTATTATTTTTTGGTTATTTTTTTATAGTTATTTTTTGTGGTTATTCCTTTTGTGGCCTTTCATTTGCGGTGTTTCCTTTGTGGTCTTATCTTTTTAGTGTGGGGTATTTATTGATTATTGTTTTACTCACCCCCTGCATAGGATTTACTCACACATTCAATGTTTTGTGCAGATGACTGATGCTTTGATAGAGACCTAGGTGGTACAAGACCAGGTTGTGCCCAGTGATATAAAATAGGCGAGGTGTACTCTTAAGACTTTGGGTAGCTACCCTTCACCTACACTTTAGGTAGGGTTTTCTATAGATTGGTTTCCAGTTACTTATGTACTCTATTGTTTATATATTTTCATTTTTTGGGATTGTATATTGCACCCTTTACTTTTAGATTGGTACTGTTACTCTCAGTGGTTGTCTTAGACAGATGCATGGTTTACTCAGTGTTTATTTTTCAGCATTTGTGGGCTTTCAACTGTGTGTTTGCATATAGTTTTAAAGGAAATGCCTACCATTTGTGAGATATTCCAACTCAGCACTAGGCGCCAGCCCCTAGCCAGTTGGAGGTAGGCTTGGGGTAGTCATGTCACGGGCCCCACTGGGACTGGTTGTGACTGAGTTGTATCAGAGTGGTTTGGTTTAACATTGGGTCTGGGAGTTTGCAAGATTGGTTTGGGGAAATAGTTTTTTGAGTTTTGATTTTAGGCTAGGGAATCTAGTGTTGGTGCGGTGGCCGATGTATCCATACCCCAGGACTCTAGACACCTTTTTTCCAATTTGGAACATGAAAACACTAGTTATGGGGAAATAAATGGTACATAAATCATATAGGATTTTGAGTGTGTCCAATTTTAATTCTTGATTCATCTCACTAGGTAAACTCTATTGAACGTGGTTCATCTTGATAAGTTTTAGGATGACACCACACAAATAGAAATCTAGGATTCCACTATGTGGCTATGAGGATAGTATGCCTAGAAATGAGGCAGCGATACAAGGACTAGAACTAGCGGTAGCCCTACCGGGTGGTGCACCAGTGTTACCACTACCTGTCAGTCAGTTGTTGCTACCAGCACTATCGATAGAGGATGCACACAGGATTAGTGCATTACATGAGTTACAGAGGCAGATAACTCTATGGTTCATGAGTGATACGGAACCCTAGGTGGTTGAGGATTGGATCGAGGTGGTTATGTGAGTCTTCTATCTAGTGAGGGCACATCTCAGCCAGATGGAGGTCTTATACATGATACTTATTCAAGTATTGGTGGAAAGATAGTGGAGCTTGATGATCCAGATGCTTGATGAGGTGACCCTCACTTGGATAGTCTTTGCGCGCCTCTTTATGTAGGATTTCTTTCTAGAGACGTTACACTTTTTGTGTATACATGAGCTACTGTACCTATAGAAGTGTAGCATGATAGTATCAGAGTATTCGGTATAGTTTATAGAGCTTTCTCAATACTCTATAGACATTGTGAGAGACCCATTCTTTAGGGATCATTCTTTTGAACAGGGACTACGCTGGGAGATCAGTTCATCCATGGTGACTCTTAGAACCACTACTTTGGCTCGGGTGCTAGAGCAATCTCTACTTGTGGAGGCCTTCCCAGAAGAGGAGACACCGCCAGGAAGAGTAATCAGTAGACACTGGGTGGCGAAGAAATCAGTAATGGGTTGCAGGTAGTAGATGTAGGAACCCAAGTAGTTCAACCCATCCATGGGATAGCCCTAGGATATAGGATCAGTGGTACGATGCTCCTACTGAATATGGAGTAAACAGAAGAGAAGAGTGTGCTACTCATGCAGTAGTCAAGGGAACATGGCTTGTGATTTCCCGATTCACCATACAGATGACTAGCATACGGTCAAGGGACCACCGAGGTAGATGCATAGGGTTGAGTAGGGTTGTTCTGGTGGTGGAAGATGTTGTAGGGGAGTAGGTAGAGTAGAAGGAGGTGGGCAGAGGTTTGAGGTACTACCACCTCTACCCCCAGGTGGTCTGTCATAGGCTATGGAAGCCGGTTGACTGGGGGGACAACTTCAGTTGATAGAGGCCTACAATCCAGATTCTCCAGATGTGATTAGAGGTATGATCTGTGTCTTATCCACCTTAGATGCAGTTCTTATAGACACAGGTTCCAGTCACTCTTCCCATTCCAAATACCTTTTTCTAATATCGTAGATTCTAGTGGAGTTGTTGGCTCGATCATTATGCATAGATACTCCTACAAAAGGGGATTTGATGATCACACATTGATTTCGGTAGTGCGAGAATACTCTTGGAGGTTAGATCTTTGTATGGGATCTACTAGTAGCGGTGTCAAGGCTTTACAACGTCATTCTAGGTATGGACAGGTTATCTATAGTCCATGCTCAGAATTACTATTTTAGGTGCAGATTGTTGTGTGTCCGTAGATATTGTACCAGGTTTTCTTTTACCAACAAAAAGGGAATGAATGCAGTGTAGGATGGAATTTGTCTGAGGAGGTTTTAATCGATCACTCACAAGTTGGCAACCATTATCCTCAGTGTGGTTGATGAGAGGAGCACTCAATTTCCTATAGTGGGGGATGAGTACAAGGAAATATTCCCTAAGAATGTATCGGGGTTACCTTCTATCTAGGAGTTTGACTTCTACATTTACTTTTACCCTGATATGGAACTGATATCCACACTACAATATTGGATGGCTCCCACAGAGCTTCTTGAGTTGTGGGCATAGTTAGGGGAACTACAGAGGAAGGGCTTCGTGCGGCCCAATGTTTCACCTTGGGCGGCCCAGTTCTATTTTCTAAGAAGGCAGACGAGATCTTGAGACTATGTGTGGACTACCAGCGCCTAAATCAGGTAACCATAAAGAACAAATATCTACTTCCGAGAATCAATGACCTATTCGATCAGCTTAAGGGAGTGAGGTGGTTCTTGAAGATAGTCCTTAGGTATGGCTATCATCAACATAGTGAACGGGATGAGGATGTACTGAATTCATTCTTTATAATTCAATATGGCCACTATGAGTTCTTGGTGGAACCATTCGGCATGACAAATGCTCCAGTAGTGTTCATGGAACTCGTGAACAGGATCTTCTAGCCTTACCATGACCGGTTTGTCATGGTCTTCATTGGTGACATCCTGGTGTACTCGGTGTCTGAGGAGGAGCACGCAAAACACCTAAGGATGGTCTTCAATACACTATAATATAACAAGCTATATAGGAAGATATCAATGTGTTAGTTATGGATTCAGGAAGTCCACTTTCTTGGATATGTAATTTCAAAGGCTGGATTTGTAGTGGATCCAGTAATGATAGTGGCGGTACATTCTTAGATGCCACCCAGGAGTGTGACTGAGGTGTGGAGTTTCTTGGGTTTGGATGGATGTTACAGGAGGTTTGATCCCAAGTTTTCCAGGATAGAAGCACCCTTATCAGCTTTGGCATGGAAATGAAGTCCTTTCATGTGGAAGTATAAGTGCCATTAGAGTTTCTAGGATTTGAGGTGGAGACTGATGAGTGCCCCCATCTTGAGACTTCTATAGGAGGGCATTGGGTATGTAGTGTTTTGTGATGCATCTGGGACAAGACTTGATTGTGTCCTAATATAGGGGAAGTGCGGATTACCAACGGTTCATGAAATTTGAGGAATCGCGAGAAGAACTACATAACCAATGATATTGAGTTAGAAGTAGTGGTCTTTTCATTGAATATGTTTCATAACTACATGATGGGTGAGTGGTTTACCATCTACTCCGACCATAAATGTCTCAGGTATATCTTCTCCCAAAAGGACCTAAACTTGAGGTAATGGTGGTGGGCAGAGTTCCACCAGGATTATGACTTAATGATAGTCTATACTCCAGGAAAGGGGAATGTGGCAGTAGACATGCTAAGTAGACGATCCGGGTTGTAGTTACTGAGTGAGGCATCAGAGCAGTTAGTAGTGATGCAGATATCCTTCATGGATTGTGATGGATCATCTTATCTTCAGCTGATAGTTTCACCCCTCTACTCTTATAATGAATGAGGGAGGAACAGCTTGGGGATGCTAACTGTGACACTTGAGGTGCTCAGTTATTTATAGGGTAAGCCTCTAATGGATATTAAATAGGTGGGGAGCACGTCGTCCTTTTCGGGGGCACACCATTGTACCAATGACATTACAAGAGGAGGTTATGAGGGATTTCCACACCTCTTCTTTTGCATTACATCTAGAAGTGGAAAAGATGTACCAGGATCTCTGAAGTTAGTACTAGTGTCCGGGAATAAAAAATATAGTAGTAGATTTTGTCTCTTAGTTCCTCACTTGTCCGAATGTGAAGGCAGAGCATTAGGTTCCAGAAAGATTCTATCATCCACCTGAGGTACTTAAGTGGAAGTGGGATGGTATATCAATGGAATTCGTGACAGGTTTACCACACATGTCGATGGGTAGGATACTATCTGGGTGATCATAGACTGACTAACCAAGTGGTCCCACTTCCTACCCATCTGGGAATAGAGTTCGGTAGAGAGATTGGGATTCCTCTATGGTTAGGAGATAGTTCGAATTCATGGGGTTCCTTCGACCATTGTTTGAGCCTGTGATGCTTGTTTCACATCTCGGGAGTGTAAGGAATTTTAGGATGCATTCGTGAGTCAACTATGTTTGAGCATGGATTTTCATCCTCAGACGGATGGTTAGATGGAGAGGATTATCCAAGTTTTAGGGGACATACTTTGTTCTTGTATCTTGGACCTCAGCCGTAGTTGACAGGATCACCTACTTTTGGTAGAGTTTTCCTACAAAAATAGCTACCACTCCATCATTGGCATGGCACCGTACGAGGCCTTTTATGGGAGACCATACAGGTTGCCACTATGCTGGAAAGACATAGGGGAGTCAGCTATTGTGGGCCCAGAGTTGGTGCGGGTTACCACTGAGAATGTGCAAGTTATTCAATAGTAGATGAGGACTGCATAGGGTTGGTAGAAATCACATGCTGATAGGAGATAGAGTCATTTAGAGTTCTGGGTGGGAAACCATGTGTTCCTTTAGGTCTCACCTTGACGGGGATTTAAATATTTTGATGGGGTGGCAAGTTGTCTCTGAGATTCATTGGCCCCTTCTAGATTCTAATAAGAGTTGGTGTGGTGGCATACCGCCTAGCTCTTTCCCCACAGATGCATCAGTTTCATGATTTATTTCACGTGTCGTAGCTGGGGAAGTAAGTGCATGATCCATCACACATCATCAATTGGGGTGAGATGCAAATGGATGATGGGGTGATGTTTTTGGAGTTCTTGATGGAGATTGAGGATCGACAGGAGCGGGTCCTTCATAGATTGGAAATTCCTCTAGTGTGTGTTTGGTGGTAGCACGAGAATATTAAAGAGAAAACTAGGGAGATGGAGGCTCAGATTCATGTTCATTACCTCCATTTGTTTGTTTAAATCTTGTTTTGTCTTACCATCACATAAGACCCTAAGGTGGGGAGAATTTAATGTCTCATAAATTAAAGGTAATTTTTTTAGTTTATTAAATTAGTGCACTTGTGCTATTTTGGAAACATCTAAATGGGTGCTCAGATTAGAAATCTGATGGCACTGTTGCATCTGGAATGACAACTTTTACTTAAGAAGGACCTAACCTCGACTAATGTTGGTCGAGGGTAAAAGTTGTTTTTTTGCGAATTTTAAAGAAAAATAAAATAAAATTAAGGATTTTATTTTATTCAAAAAATGATTTTATGTAACTTAATGTAAATCAAGATGTTTCATTTAATAAATTAAATCAACGTAATTACATTGCAACTCAAGTATAACAAAAATGTTGTTTCATTTCATAAATGAAACAACTTAACAACATGGCGACTCAGTGTAACAGAAATGTGGAAATGTGTTTCCTCTATTTAGATGATTAACATAGATATGGGATCTGGGGAGGATAATAGAGTTTACTATGATGCCTTAGAGGAAATTAATTCGTGAACTATTAGCTGAAATGAATAGAGAATTTCTTGTAACAACGAACACCCCATCTCTTTGAAGGATTTCACCAATGACGACTGTTTGACGATTTGGGATCGATGAATAATGGCAGGGCGGATCTGTTCTTTGCCAATGACTGATCCAACCCAGGTAGGGGTTTTATTCATTTTTTGGGATTTCCCTTTCCCTCATTCTTCTTTTCTAAATGATGAACGTGGATCAACCAACTAACAGGCTGATCTGCGAGTTGATCGTTCTTGTGGGATTGGATTACCTTACGGGGATTAAAAAGGTGTTATATCACTACGATTGTCCTTTAGCTATTCGTGATTAAATGGGAACTGAATCTTAGTGATTTTAATTTGGTTCTTCATGATCCAGCTAATAAGAATGCATTTGGACCAACATGAACAAATTCCTAGATCATTCTTTGAGTGTTCTTTAGCCTTTCCATTCCCCCCATTACTCATGTTCACATGATTCTAGAAACAAATAGTTATTGTGTCGTTAACTCATGGTGTAACAACCCAAAATCAAGAACCCAAAATCGTAGATACCGCCTAAAAGGATGTGATGGAAGGTGCGGTACAAGATGGGGTCTCTGGAAGAGCGGCCGATGGTGGAAGTGATACTGACCTAGTGGCGCTGTTGGGCTAAGAGGACGACCATCGGCAAGGAAATCAGTGGTGGTAGATGGCTACAGCTAGGTGGACTATGGCTGAAACGGGAGTTCACGGCAGTGTCACGGGTTGTCTGCTCTAAGTTTGATGGTAGTGGATCCCATAGTAACCACTTAGGGAAGCATATAGGAGATGTTGGTAGGCGTCTGTCTGTGGGCTGTGTCACGTGGTTGAGAATTGCAGTCCCGCTAGATCTTGGTGAAAGACCTGCGGCATCCACCGTGGGTGGGGCACATGACGCTCTCTTGCATTTCATGAGGCTCTCTCCCTATCCCTAGTAGACCACACCAGGCCACTCTATTGGGCGAGGCCAGGTTGGGTCAGGCCCCGTCAGTTCGGGTCGGGCCTAGCCGATTGGGTCGGTAGGGCCAAGTCAGACAGAACACGGACCCCACCATCCCCTTTTAACTAAATTGCTCATAACTCTCAAATTTTAGATTTTATTGATGATCCATTTATGGAATTGGGACCCTCATGAATAGGTGGTCCTTTTAATATCCTCTAAGAGGGTTTTCAAGGAATTCAATGTAAGACCTTTGGCTTGAAGAGAAAGTTATCCTGGTATTAGTGCACTAGGAGAGGTTGTCTTATGGTTGGATGTGATGAGAATACTATGACTACAAGTATATGTGAATTAGTGTATATTAGTGACTCAGTGGGTCTTAGTGACTTAGTAGGTCTGAGTGACCCAATGGATCTATGTGAATCAGTGAGTCTAAGTGAATCAATAGTACTAGGTGTTCTGTGATTACATCTGATAGTCTTTCTTTTCATACTTTATATGTATACCTCTATAAGACCTCTGTAAGATGACAATACTTCATGTATACCTTCCTATTTTGTTATCCCATTGTGGTTATTCCATTGTGGTTATTCTGTTGTGGTTATTCCTTTGTGGTCTTTCATTTTTGGACTTTCTTTTATGGTCTTACATTTGTGGTTTGGGGTCCTTACTAAGTACTGTTTTACTCGCCCCTACACAGGATTTTCCCACACATTTCATGTCTTATGTAGACAACTAATTCTCTGATAGAGACCTAGGTGGTCCAAAACTAGGTGGCGTCTAGTGAGATCAGACCGGAAAGGCATACTCTTATAGATTCAGACACCTACCCTTCATCAACCCTTCAGGTAGGGTATTATACAGATAGGTTTCTAGTGACTTCTGTACTCACTTGTTCACAGCTTTTCTTTTGTTTGGCTTGTATACTGGCCCCTTTACTCTCCATTTTTAATTATTACTCTTAGTGATTTTCTTAATGTCATGCATGGTTTACTTTGTGTTTACTTTTCAGAATTTTTGGGCTTGCTGCTATGTGAGTACATACATGTTTAAATGTAATGCCTCCAATTTGTGAGATAAGCATAATTGACGCTATTCACTCACGCCTAGCCTACTGAAGGCGGGCTTGGGGTAGTCACGGTTCGTTATCCACTAAAACGGTTCGTGAAAATTTTTATAGTTATTTGTGAAATGAAACTAGTATATTTATTATTATTTTAACCATAAGTTTCTATGACTGGATAAGGTGGTGATAGTGACTACTATAGCCATGATGGTTTTGGGGAGGGTGTGGCATTTGTCAGGCCTCCATAGATGCCTGTAGTGCAGTAGTCATAATTCAAATTTATTTATTTCATAAAAAATTAAATTCATTTAAATTATATCAAAAAAAATTATCATAACTCATACAAAAATTTTCAATATAGATAAAATAGTCAATTAGAGAGACTCAACAATCCTATATAGATATTCAACCGGCCTTTATTTGTAAGGAATAAAACTTTTATTAATGAAAATTCCTCTTAATCTAATTAAATGTATTATTATGTAAAATGGTTATTTGACATATGCACTTCCTTTGTTTTATGTTTTTGAATTTTAAAATACCATTAATAATTGTTTCTATTTTTAATATAGTCTTTGAACAGTAAAAACTTGATTAGTATAAATATTGGGCATTAAAAATCCAATTTACTTAGACAAAGGAAGTGATGGCCTCATCCAGTAGAATTGTTCTATACTAAGAACATTTTTTAGAGATCGAAAAGGAGGTAGTGTCGCTAGGCTTCGCTCTTGACCAAGCCCAAGCTAATCTTCAACACATTAAGCCTGAACAAAACCTCCTACGGGAGAAGTGGAAGTTGATTGAGATTACCACCTGAGCGATGTTATATGAGTCACCCCAAGAGTTTGTCACCATAGCATACCCTGGCCTTAAGAATTATTTGGGTGTTATAAGGGTTTATATAATAAGACCCTAGCACTATGATTATGTGCATTAGTTTTTTATAGAATAAAGACTATACAATCATTTTATTATTTTTACTTTGTAAATTGTTTTTAAATCACAAATTGTATTTTTAGTTAATATTCAATTAAAAATATATTTTGATGAATTAATGTATTTTTGGAATTAAATAATATTTTAATAAAGTATTATTAATAATAAATTGTGTTTTATTAAATATAAATGATAATATAATTTTTTTATGAATACAATTGTAATTTTTATTAAGGTTTTAAAATTGTTTTTGTCAAAACCCATGAATTTTCAATAAATTCTTGTTTTTATTTTAAAAGTGAAAATTCACAAAATTAGAAAATTATTTAGATGAAATTAATATTATTTTTGGAATCATGATATCGAAATTATCCAACAGTTAACTTTTCATAATTTTCTGAGACAGACAAATTTTTGGGAGAAAAATAAATATCGTTTAAATATATAATGTGTTTTATGACATCATAATGACCTAATAGTGATGTAATAAAATAAAATGAAATTAATTTTCGGCCAATATATGTTTTAACTTTAAAAATAATGTCATTTTAAAATTTTTTATTAATTTTAAGGTGTCTCAGTGGACCCTCCAAGACTTATATAACATTTTAACTTTTAAAATGATTTCTTTGAGAGTATAACTCAACTACACATAATCAAGACAAATATTTTAAGAAGTTTGGAAATTTTCCTTATAAAATAATGTTTTAAACTCCCCTTTGGGAAAAATCCATTGGAAAAACAGTGGTTTGGTTTGTGGTTTTGATTAGTTTAATGGGTGGTGTCCAAAACGTAAATAATAAAGAATTCTCCCTCTTTTCCATGTAATCCCACCCATGATCCCAATTATGTTTACTCAAAACCCTTTAAGCACATCCCAACTCTGACCTCCTGTCCTATTATCCTCCCAAGTTTCCACAAGATTCCATGAAGACTCTTTCGGGCCTCTCAGAAGCCACTGGATCACACTTCCAAGTAAGGGATTTCTTCCTTTCTCATTTTTGTCCAAATTTCATTATGTTGTTATGACCTTTTATTTCCAATTAAAAATATTTTGGTATGATTTTTCATCTCCCCCATACATACCTCATTATTTTTTAATAATGATATACCCATTTATCTCTCAATAATGCCTCCCATGTTCACCTATTACCATGCAGAAATTATGTAAGAGATTTCTCTCTCCTCATTTACATTCAAGAAATGTTTTTGTATTATGAATCTAAATTCCATTAAATATGTTGGTAAATTTATATATATGACCCCCTTACTATAAAATTCATTTACATATTTTGATACTCCCCTTTCTCTCTCATCAACCAATTTTATGAATTCATAGGTCACGTCGTTTTGCAGCCGAAAAATTGCACCGTGATTTTCCCAGTCAAAGTCATTGTGTAATAAATATCAGGTGCATCTCTCTATCAAGGGTATTCACCTTTATGCACATTTACTTATTTATTATAGAGTTTTCTTTATGAATTCAAAATTCCTTTATCATAGAATAAATTATGATGTTTAATGAATCCATGTTATATGATCAATGTGACACACTTATGCATGAAATGAAATTATTAAGAATGGTGTTCCTGGATAGCGCTCCAATATATTTGGTAAAGATTAGTACGATTATAAATCAAGTACAATAAGGGTTTACTCATTATAATTCATGTTCAATTAGGTTTTACTCATTCTCCATGTGCAATGACCCTTGTCTCGTGCTAATATCATGGTACATGTTGATGCCACATTTCCATGTTATGATAATCATGATATACCATTCCTTTATGTTCATGTTTCTCTTATGATCTGTTGATATAACTATTGAACAACATGTATTGTATTATTCATGTTATGCCTTTTTTACTCCCTTACTAGGATTTATAGGTCACCCTTTTTTATGCATTTCCTCAGGTTATCACATGAAATGCTAAGTATGAAGGAACGTGTGTGGTCATGTAAAAGATGTTTTCAATAAAGATGTTTATTTCAGGTTTTAAGTAATTATGTAATGTTCATAATCCCCAAAGACTATATACCTCTTGATCTTCTATTTTTTATCAAGTAAATATTTTATATAATAAATTATGTTTAAGTGTGAAATAAAGAGAAGGGTTGTTATAGTTTGTATCAGATGATAGGTTTAGTTATTTTGGGGATTAGGATTAGAAAACCCTTGTGAATGCCTTGGGGATAATAATAAGTATAATAAAAACATCCCCAAATTTTTGTGAGTATTGAGTTAGTGGTTTATCAAGAAAATATATCCTTTTCTGGATACGAGTAGGTAGAGGTGGCTCTGGCATAGATGTATATAGGGGTAAAACCAGAAAACACCGCTTTGAGCTAGACTCAAATGGGAACTAGTGAATGACAAAATACCTTTATTCACACTTGGTTACAACACTCCAAGGTGATATGATTTGATAAATTCATAATCTTAGTACAAAAAATTACTAATGGAATAAAAAATGACACTAAGAATATATTTTGGGAACTAGATCATGGATAAAATAGACTGAAGCCGATAAATTCATAAGTTAAGAAAATAAAAGTGATTTATAAGTAATATTTTTTTTATGGGGATTACCCTTTATGTGTTACCCCTAACATTACTTTTATTCTAGACAATGTTCGGTAATAGGAGGACTCGGGCTAACAACTAATGTGAAGATCAATGTGACGACTGTTCTAATGAAAAGCCCAATCTGATGGGAGCGGGAATCACAAACTTTTTCACGATATTCTATCAGTTAACTCAAGTTTTTAATAGAAAAATGGGTCAATAAAAAAGTTCACCCCCCCCCCCAAGAAAGAACAAGTTGCAATCGAGAGCTTCATGAGGCAAAGGCCACCTACTTTTAATGGATCATATGATACCTCAATTGTTGAACAATGGATCAACTGCATTGAAAATATCTTCTCCATCCTTTATTGTTCCAAACAAGCAAAGGTTACTCTGGCTATTTATCATATGTAGGGTGAAGCTTATCAATAGTGTAAGTTGATCAAAAATAAGAATCTTGAAGAGGAGATCATGGTGTTGGAATGGAAGGATTTCTAGAAAAAAAATTCGATAAATATTTCCCTCACACCCTCTAACTTAAGATGGAAAGGGACTTCTTTTCCTTCAAGAAAAAATTTGATGAATCCATTAGAGTGTATGAGGAAAACATCAAAAGGCTTTCATGATACAGCTTAGGATTTGTCGTTTCTCCCGAATGCAAGGTTGACCACTTCTTTGGTGGGTTAAAACCTAGCCAATGGAAATCCCTAGCAATCCGTGACTTCAAGAGCTATGTGGAAATTGTCTGATGTGTCCTCATGGTCGAAAATGAGAATGGAGAATCATAGGGGTATCATGGGGATAATAATCTTTAGGAGGAATTTAATTCTGGTGATCTGATGGATAAATCCAACGGCGCTAAAAAAATATAGCACCACACTTTCCAAAGTTGTAGAAAGAAGCACCTAGAAAATTGCCTAAAGGGGACGAGGAAATGTTTTAGGTGTGGAAAAGAAGGGAATGTGGCCATTAACTATCGATAAGAAAAATCCATGGTTGTGACAGAGGATAGTAACACTTCGTTGAACCCTCAATGTGTTATTTATTACTTCAACTACAAATAACTAGATCACTTTGTAAACCAGCTCCCTAAGCCAAGGGTTTTCGGAGGAAACCAACAACATCCAAGGCAGCACGGTAGAGCCTTTGCGATCACTACAGCTGAAGTGAACCCCAACAAAGAAGTTATGATAGGAATGATAGTTATTAATTAAATAATAGAGAATGTACTTTTTGATTCTGGTCATATGCATTCTTTTATATCCTGAAAGTTTATTAGAACAATCCCAACACCACCACAAATCATGGAAGTAAAGATTTTGATGAGAACAGAAAATGGGGAAATCATTGCATCCCATGAATATAACTTCTATCCTATCATAATTTATGGATTTAACTTCCCATCGTACCTCTTATACTCCCTCAGGTTGAATTTGATGCAATTTTTGGAATGGATTCACTTTACTTGTATAAATCCAACATAAATTACCGTGAGAGGGAAATCACTCTTCATATGGAGAATCGACCTTTGATTCGGTACAAGTAAAAGGATGGGGATGAATCTTCTTTAGAACCATCATCTCCAGCATGGATGTTACTACCCTATGAGAATGTGTATCTTGCTTAGATGATTGAGTCTAAGGGAGTGACCATCCATGAAGACATTCCTATTGTGAGGGAATTCACTGAAGTGTTTCCTGATGAATTTTCTTATCTTCTCCTAGAAGAGATGTTGAATTCTAAATGGATATTATACTTGGGGTGCTTCCAATATCTATGAATCCATATAGAATAGCTGTTGTAGAGCTTAATTAGCTGAAGAAACAAATACAAGATAATTTAGATAAAGGGTTTATACGCCCAAGTGCTTCACCGTGGGGTGCACCAGTCATCTTCATCTAGAAGAAGGATGGATCAATGCATCTTTACATCGATTATCATGAGATCAAAAAAATCACAATAAAGACCAATTATCCTCTACCCTGAATTGATAACTTGTAAGAATAGTTACATGGAGAAAAATACTCCTCCAAGGTGGATCTGCGGTTGGGATATTATCAAGTAAGGGTAAAGAAGGAGGATATCCCCAAAACTTCTTTTCGTACAAGATACGGGCACAATGATTTCCTAGTAATACCTTTCAGACTCACAAATTCTCTATAAATATTCATGGAATTGATGAATATAGTCTTTATAGATTAACTCAACAAAATTTTTTAGTCTTTATAGATGATATTCTAATATACTCCAATCCTAAGGAGGAGGATGAGGACCATCTAAGCACTTTACCAAAGACCTTACGAAAGGAGAAGCTCTATGAAATGTATAGAAAGTGTGAGTTCTAGTTGAATTAACTCTCATTCTTGGGTCATATCATAAAAATAAATGGTATATATATGGACCCTTCCAAGATAGATTCAATTTAGGGATGGTTGAGGCCAACATCGATAATGAATATCTGTAGCTTCTGGTTGTTAACTAGATATTATAGCTGATTTGTGAGAAGTTTCCCATGATTTTCCAACCCTCTTACCAAGATAACTAGAAAGGGAGTAATGTTTTCTTAGAGTGATAAATGGAAATATAGCTTCATAGAGTTGATATAACATGACCACCCATCTAAACAAGGGTACTGTTTATAAGTTAAGGGTCCTATTGGGGACAATGACAACTGAACAATACCAAGTTTTAGAAAAATCAAAAAAGTTAAGGGTCCTATTGCACACCACTAATTGGGTATTGAACTGATTTATATGGGCCTTATGAATTCAAACATTTGGACATTCATTTATTGAAATGTTTCTCAAACATGTAAATTTTTAATCTCCTTTATAACACTTGTTTTAATTATAAAATTGAATAGTTCACATTAAAACATTCATGTTATGTGTTGAAATTCATCATAATCATCATCTTATGATGATAAACCAACTATTATTGCATTTGTAGGAGAAGAAGGTGTATGTTTCTCTCATAATCACAAAATGTGATATCACCTTTCATATCCACCATTATATAGTATCTTTCACAATGTTTTGGTGAAATTAATTATAGAACATAACTTGGTTTAAACCACAACTCCATGGTTGTCCGTTTAGTTCATATATCCATTATTCTCCCACTTACACTATGTCCTCATAGACTTATCACAATTTTGCCTTATGTTGCATGCAATGGAAAAAAAATAGTGAAATCACATCAAAAATTCCTTTTGGATATTTTAAAAACTACTTTTGGAAAATCTATAATGCATTTTCACAATATGTTACATCATCTGTACAAATTTTTGAATATCCATCTGGAACTTCTTTTAAATATACTATGAAAAAAATTTATGGTCAAATACACAGTTTTTATAAGCTTAATCCTCATTCACACAACCAAGAAGTGTGACCCCATGGTCCTTGATGAGTGAGTTTTTTGTGTGACACTATTTAACCATTAATTCATGTTTTGTTCTCTAAATACCACAATATAGTATGACTGAAGGTTATCACCCAAAAAGGATTCTTTTTAGGAGTTAATTTATCATGATTTATTATTATTATTATGTTATTAAAATTATCAAAGGGGTTTTTATTATTTTAAAAGAAGCTATTATAATTTTCAAACACAAAGAAATTTTTAATGGAAATAAAACAATGGATACCAAATTGAAGTAGATCTATGAAGTAGAAATTAACATTTACAGATATATTTTAATTAATCTAGTAGATATCCTAATTCAATCATTCTTCATCACATAAAATTATATAAACTGAAACTCTCTCAATCCATGAAATAAAATCACAATGTGTTCATCCTATTCGACTGAAGATGTCAAGGTCATCAAATAAGATCTTAATTATTGGCCTCCTTTTGTTATGATACAGTCTAAGTACTCAATGATCATCGATAACCAAGACAAAATTGTTCTCCTGTCATGCCCACAATTCTCAATAGAGAATTAAAAAATTTTCATAATGAAATTTATCCTTGAGATCCTAACTAGACTGAGTTAAAAATCTACACTCTATGAAAACACACACTCTAATCGATAATGTGTTGATCACAGAAAGGAATAAAAAATATTAAAATGTAGTGATAGAAAAATTGATCATTCATCATCAATCAAATATTAGAAAAAAGAAATTATGGGGAGTAATTTTAGTAAAATGTTCAAGATATTGAATCTTTAAAAGAAATAACCATTTGAAACAACAAAATTCATTCACAAAGAATCTAGCTACACATGTTCATAGAGTGAAAAAAGCCTTTGAGATTCATCAGCATTATAAGTAGTGACATATCTCTAGAATTTATTCTAGTTTTCTCTCCCATCACTCTTCTTTGGTAATTCTTCGATATGTTTTTCATTTCAGAATAATTATCCCCTCTTTTTTTTATTACCTCTTTTATTTTCCAGCAAGGGTCATTGTAACACCCAAGATTTTTATGAGTAATATTTTGTTTTTATGTTATATATATATCATCAAAGTAATCTTTCACTACACACTAGCTTGGCTTAATTTACACGCAATCGTGACCTTCCTCGATAGCTTGCGTTGTACGCAATACCGAGTTTCACTAAACGACGATATGCTATTAAAATATTATTTAAAATAGCCGTTATAAATAGTAATAACCACTTTTTGAAATTTTATCTTTCAAAATGGACTTCATTTTTGGATTCGGAATACCGAAATTATCTTAGGGTGAAATTTTGGTATTTTTCTGAAAACATTCAATTTTTGATGAATAGTGAAACCACTAAGTGGAAGGTTAAAAACTGAATTTTGCATAAAACTTTATTTTACCGCTTCTGTGAATGGAATTTCGAAAATCCGACAGACACGGTTGATATCAGTAAGTAATATGTGGTTCAATGAGATAAAAAAAAATTTGGTGAATAGTAACTTTTTACTTTTTTTTACCGCGGTTAATAGTAAATAGGGTAACTAAGGGTAAATATGATATTACTATTACCCTAACACATGTCCTAATTATATTGGATAAGTGTAATTTGACCAAAAACAACCTTACGAATATAATATGACCATTTAGGTCCACTTGGATTAGATTATGACATTTAATATTATTTTATTTAATTAATAGTTAAAATAGTTAAAATCAAAGTTTAATAACTAAAACATTTTTAATATGGGTTTATACATAAGATAAATTCGATTATAAATATTCATTAGACATATAAAAAGATTTCCTACATAATTATATTTTATTTATAATTTTTAGACTTTAAATAAATTAATTTATTTATGACACAACAATGATGCAGTAATTACCCTTTTAGGGAAATGTTAACATAATTGATGTTATAAATGCCCAAATAAATGTAATTTGAGACTTTTTATGAATTCAACTAATTTTATAGGTGACTATGATATATTAGTATTGATTTAATCAACTTTTTTCGAACATATAATTCTGTTATGACTTTCACAAAAATCATATATCAAATAGTGTCAAAATTGACACAAAATAGTTTTTAAATCAAATATTATATTATTAATTGTTATTTTATTCCTAAAAATATAAGGTTCGGCCAAATGACTTAGATAAGGATATATATATTAATAATAAACAATTTGGGGTTCGTTTGGCATGTTATATAAATTGTATTAACCATAGAGTGTAAGAAAACAAAAAGACACGGTAAAAGTTAAATTATTTAACTTAGAGTTAAATCTAATTGATAAGGTTAAAATAATAACCTAAACTTGTCTAAATCCTATTGGTTGATAGGATTTCGACCCATCCCCACTTTATCTTCGAAATAAGACCCTTTGGAACCATTATAAACCGATTTTGACTTTAATATAAAATAAGATTTTGGGATATTCCTAAGGTGCCCCTCTCCTCCCTTATAAAAGGACACCTCCTCCCCCTCCTCCTCACACCAATTTGAGCGCTCAAGCTCGGCCAACCCCTGCCAAAATCCCTTCTCCACTTCCCTAGAATAATCCTAGAGGTCCTGGTCTTCTTCAAAGACAAATCTTAGTTCCCTAAGTGAAGGATTCAAAGAGGCGTTTCAAAGAAGAGGTAATATCCATTACCGATCTTTTCAATTTCTTTCTTCTTAAACTTCTTCTTCTTTAGTTTTTTCATGATAAAGTAATAACATCAGTATTAATTACATACTGATATGTTATTATAAATATGAAACAACCCTAATTCACCTTCTATCCATCCTACGGAAAAATGAAATCACCGTGCGTGCGTACGTACGGAATACTGTCTCCACGCCGTAGTGTAATCAATTTTCCACCATCACCTTACAAGGACGGGTATAATGGTGTAATGAGTAACTATATATGACTATTAAAAAGTGATATTGATTCTTAAATAGTATACATACACTCCAATAAAATTCCACGATCATAGGAATGATATCATCACTCGTGCGTACGTACGGAATACCGTCTCCACGATGTGATGCGACTCGTTCTACCTGATAATCATTAAATAGTAATTATATAAATGAATTGAATGAATAAATATGATATATGTTACACTAATACCATTCTGGATATAATGTATCTATAACCTTAAAATAAGAATAAGAATTTATTCGGTAAAACATGCATAAGAACAAAAGGCAATAAAGACCCAAGTAACAAGTAACAATGAAATATTACTAATAAGAAGCTAAGAATATGACCATATATGATATCATATAAATATTTATGATTCTCTAATAAGTCAATAACATTATTTAAACCATTATACAGGAGCTTCAGACACATACAAAGCAAATCGGACCAAAGGTAAGGGGAAATATCACAATCTCATGTTTATCCGAGATTGTTTATACTTTGGTATTTACTGGGGTGTATTTTATCATCCACATACATGTTCCCTCAATATGTAATATTGTTTCCATCCACTTACAATAGCTTAAATCCAATTTTACCCTTCGGTGAGTTTTTAGTAAAGAATATGAAAGGAATCTTTTGTCGTTTTTTCGTACGAGGTACTTTTTGACTTTTCTGACAAAATTACGAAGAATGTTTTTTTAACTTATACGGCATGAATGGATTTTTAAAACATTATTTCCAAGAAGATTACTTTACATTTTTTCAAGTTTATTTTTAATCAACTTCTTAGTGTTTATAATTGTATGACATGTTATGAAAAGAAAAGTGTTTTTGAAGAAGAAAGGATATTTTCGTCAAGAATGGAGTTCAAGTGTTTTATCAAAATTATTTTCCATCTAATATAATAAAGGGTTCTGTTTTTATCCCTATTATTACATTGATTTTATTATTTTGTGAGGTAATTATTTTTATGAAGTCATTTACCTTATATGATTTGTTTTATGATGTCATGATGTTTCAAGAATCCCATTTTTGTTACATGTGTTATGCGATGATGTATGATTTATGATTATGTGGAACACATAAGAAAGGATTCATTATAAGATGGGTGGGACCTATATCTCCCTCCAATGCATTGGGTAAAGATTTATATCTCATGAGAAAGACATGGCTGGAACGAAAGGTTATTTCGGTTCAGTGATACAGGACTGAAACGAGGAGTGAACTCGGTTCAGAAATGGACTTTTTCCGCTAAGATAGTCTTGGCAATGAGTCATGACTAACAAGAAATGATTTTCCATTATTATGTGTGCATGCCACAAAGTTTCAAGTTTTATGTTATGATTATGGGGATCTCATTTTCACTTCTATGGTTTATTCCATGTTAAGATATTATGATCTCTTTTGCAGGTTATGATTTTCAAAAAGATATGATATGATTTTTATTTTCTTTATTTGCCCTTGCTGAGCATTTGAGCTCACCATTTTATGTTTTCTTTTCCCCAGGTCAGGAAGATGGATATTAAGTAGAATATGCTAAAAGGGACCCTAGATACGATGAAATAAATGGGAGACACTGTAGAAGATTTATGAACCAGTTGTTTATGTTTCCTAGTTTCTAAAGACACTATACCTATACGGTCCTTTGTGGTTTTGTCATATGCTGTAATAAGTGTGCTTAAATTTTGAAGTATTAACAATGTATGTAAAGTATGGGTCGTTATAGTTGGTATCAGCGGAAAGGTATAGTCAACCTTTGGAAACTAGGATGTGAAAGCCTTAGTAAGAACCCTAAGGATAAGTCTAAGCATAGAACACAATCTTAGTGTTTTAGAAATGGCCATGAATAACCTAGGATAAGACCTTAAGCGTGAAAATTTTATTCTTTAATTATGTGGTTTTCCTATTATAATTAGTGTTTCTCACACTATTCTTCTTGGTTTTAGTCAATGGCAGGAACCCGGAGGAACCGTGTTAATATGGAATGCGACGGGCAATGCAATGATTGTCCCCCTGAGAAACCAAACGATATGGGAGATGGAATGAAAAATCTTGTAGCCATGCTCACACAACTTTCTCAAGCTATGAATCATGCAGGACTTCCAAAAGAGAAAAGGAAGGAGAAACATTCTGTTTAATCCTTCATGAGGCAGCGTCCACCTTCATTCAGCGGGTTTACTGATCCATTAGTTGCTGAACAATGGATTAGTACCACTGAAAAGATATTTTCAGTTCTTCAATGTTCTGAGCATGATAAAGTCATCTTAGCGGTGTATCATTTGGAAGGTGATGTTGATCAATGGTGGAATCTTATTAAGAATACGAGGCAAAGGGATGAAGTTGAGTCCATGGAATGGGACGAGTTCAAGAACTTATTTTTCAATAAGTACTTCCCTCGTATTCTCCGAACAAAGATGGAGAAAGAGTTTCTTGAACTGAAGCAAAGTGATGATGAATCCGTTGGTACCTATGAAGCAAATTTTACAAGACTTGCAAGGTATGCTTCTGGTATTATTATCCAACCTGAGAGTAAGATCGATCTATTCTTTAGTGGCTTAAAACCAAGTCTTCGAAGGGCCTTATCCATAAGGGACTTCAATAGCTACGAGGAAATCGTTCGATGTGCTCTCGAAGTCGAGATGGAGATTGGAGTAACCCATCAGTCATATGGGTTTGATAAGAAGAGGAAAATGGAATTCAAAGGAAAATCTAAAGAGCACACTGAAAAGAAGATGAGCTTTCCCTTATGATCAAAGTGTGGAAAGAAACATGGAGGGAGTTGTCTTAAAGGGACAAGTAAATGTTTCAAATGTGGATAAGAAGGTCATCGGGCATTTGAATGCCGCGATGATGGGAAGAATATGTCTAATGATGCAAACAAAGGAAGGGATACACAGAATGAACCTACTACACTTCAATGTTTCAAGTTCAAGGAGATGGGGCATTATGCCAATCAATGCCCAAATCCAAGGGTTGATGATGATGGTCGACGTCAACAAACTCTTAAGTCTAAATACAAAGGAAAGTCACATGAAATTTCTATTAACGATGTGGAGTACGATAATGAAGTGGTGAAAGGTACACTTACCATCCACTCTAAAGTAGCAAATGTTTTATTTGATTCTGGATCCACCCACTCTTTTATTTCTGAAGAATTTTCTAAGGGTATCATCGTATTACCTCAACAATTAGATGTTGAGTTAGCTGTGACAACACCTAATGGCACATCAATCGCATCAAAAGTTTATAATTCTTCTCCAATTGACGTTTGTGGGAAAGTGCTTCCTGAAAATATTGTGATCCTTCCTTTAGTGGAATTCGATGTGATTCTTGGCATGGATTGGCTTTCTTTATAAGGAGCTCATATCAATTTCCAAAGAAGGGAAGTCACATTTCATATTCCGGATCAATCTATGATCGTCTATCAATGCAAGGATGAACATAAACTCCTAGTGGAAATTTATTCCATTTTATGGGTATTGATTCCACTAAATGAAGGTTATTTATCTCAAATGGTTGGTGAGAAACTTGCGATTAAGAATATGCCCATCGTACGGGAGTTTGATGATGTCTTTCCGGAGGAATTACCGGGTCTTCCACCAAATCGTGAAGTTGAGTTTTCAATAGAACTCGTACTGGGTGCTTTTCCTATTTCAAAGACACCTTATAGAATGGCCCCAATTGAGTTTCAAGAATTGAAGAAGCAACTCCAAGAGAATCTTGATAAGGTATTCATACGCCCTAGTGCGTCACCTTGGGGAGCACATGTTCTATTTGTTAAGAAGAAAGATGGATCAATGAGACTCTGCATTGATTATCGAGAACATAACAAGATCACTATCAAGAACAAATATCCTCTCCCACGCATTGATGACTTATTTGACCAACTACACGGAGCTCAATACTTTTCCAAGATTGATCTTCGTTCAGGGTATCATCAATTATGGGTTAAAAGGGATGATATACCAAAGACAGCTTTCCGTACAAGGTATGGACACTATGAATTTATAGTGATTCCATTTGGTCTTACTAATGCCCCTGCTATCTTCATGGATCTAATGAATAGAGTCTATAGAGACTATCTTGATCAATTTGTGGTAGTCTTTATAGACGATATTCTTTTCTATTCAAAGAGCAAGGAAGAGCATGAAGATCACTTGAGAATTATATTGAAGACCCTGAGAAAGGAGAATCTTTATGCCAAATTTACCAAGTGTGAATTTTGGCTTCAAAAAGTTGCATTTTTTGGTCACATAATCTCAAAAGAGGGGATATATGTGGATCCAGCAAAAACAGAGGTTATCGAATGATGGTCGAGACCAACAACAGTAATTGAGATCCGAAGTTTTCTTGGTTTGGATGGATATTATCGATGTTTTGTAAAAGATTTTTCACGATTATCTAATCCACTCACCAAGTCGACTTGGAAAGGAGTTAAGTTTGTTTGGATAGAGGAATGTGAAGACAATTTCAAGGAGTTGAAAAGAAGGTTATCCAGTGCACCTGTGCTCACACTACCTTGTAGTGGAGAAAGGTTTGTGATCTACAGTGATGCATCCAAGAAGGTATTGGGGTGTGTTCTTATGCAAAATGATATGGTGATAGCTTATGCCTCACGACAGTTGAAAATCCATGAGAAAAATTACCCAACACATGATTTGGAGTTAGCTACGGTAATCTTTGCATTAAATATTTGGAGGCATTACCTTTATGGTGAAAGGTGTGATATTTATACTTATCATAAAAGTTTAAAGTATATTATCACACAAAAGGAGCTGAATATGCGTCAAAGAAGATGGTTGGAGATGATTAAGGATTATGACTGCTCAATACATTACCACCCTGGGAAAGAAAACAAGGTGGCAGATGCATTAAGTCGACAAGACCATGCTAGTTTATCCATGATGAGGATCACAAAAGATCCAATATTTATGGATTTACAAAGGATGGATCTTGGAATTATAATGGAAGGGGAAAAATATTATCTTTCTCAAATGAATGTTCAACCATCTATACATGTGAAGATTAAAGAGGCACAGAAAGAAGATGTCGAGTTACAAAAGAAGGTGAGAAATGTTCCTGAATTCAACCTTGATTGTGATGGGATAATAAAGTTCAGGAATCGGGTTTGTGTTCCTCCCATCCCCGAATTAAAGAAGGAGCTACTAGATGAGGCTCATAGTTCTTCATTCTCTACTCATCCTGGAAGCACGAAGATGTATAGGGACCTGAAAGAGTACTTCTGGTGGGATGGCTTGAAAAGAGATGTCGCTGAATATGTCTCTCGATGCTTGGTTTGTCAACAAGTTAAAGCTGAGAGACAGAAGTCTAAGGGGATGTTACAACCATTACCCATACCCGAATGGAAATGGGAAAACATCACTATGGACTTTGTCACAGGACTTCCTAAAACATCCAAAGGTAATAATGCTATCTAGGTCATAGTTGATCGTCTTACAAAGTCTGCACACTTCATTGCTATTAGAGAGGATTTCTCTCTAGATCAGCTTGCCAGGATATATGTAAAGAAAGTGGTAAGATTTCATGGAGTACCAATTTCTATTATATCTGATCGGGATCCGAGATTTACCTCGAAGTTTTGGTGAAGTCTTCAGCATACTCTGGATACAGAGTTGAGTTTCAGCGCTACTTATCATCCTCAGACAGACGGTCAGTCTGAGAGAACAATTCAAACCCTAGAAGATATGTTGAGACCTTTCTCTATGGATTTCAAAGGAGGTTGGGATCAACACCTACCTTTGGTGGAATTTTCTTATAATAATAGCTTTCACTCCAGTATTCAGATGGCTCCTTATGAAGCTCTCTATGGAAATAAATGCAGGACTCCAACTTGCTGGGATGAAGTTGGGGAAAGAAAGCTATTAGGACCTGATCTCGTTGATGAAATGGTAGAAAAGGTCATATCTATTCAACAACACATAAGAGCAGCTCATAGTCGACAGAAAAGTTATACCGACAACCAAAGAAAAGACCTAGAGTTTGAAGTGGGTGATAAAGTGTTCTTACGAATATCTCCCTGGAAGAGGGTTATGAGATTTGGAAAGAAGGGGAAGTTGAGCCCTAGATATATCGGCCCTTTCGAAATACTGGATCGTGTTGGAAAGGTAGCTTACCGATTGGCGCTTCCACCGAATCTCTCTCAAGTTCACAATGTGTTCCATGTATCTCTCCTGATAAAGTACATACCTGATCCTTCACATGTACTCAGCTCAGAAGTTGTACCGCTGCAGCAAGATCTTTCTTATGAAGAACAACCGAAAGAGATTCTGGATCGTAGCGAAAAAGTCCTACGAAATAAGACCAATTGCTTGGTGAAAGTTTTATGGAGGAACCACCAACTTGAAGAAGCTACAAGGGAGCTTGAGGATATGATGAGGGAGAAGTATCCTCATCTGTTTGTTACAAAGTGACGAATTTCGAGGGCGAAATTCTTTTTAAGGGGGGTAGAATGTAACACTCGAGATTTTTATGAGTAATATTTTGTTTTTATGTTATATATATATCATCAAAGGAATATTTCACTACACACTATCTTGGCTTACTTTACACGCAATCGCGACCTTCCTCGTTAGCTTGCGTTGTACGCAATACCGAGTTTCACTAAACGACGATATGCTATTAAAATATTATTTAAAATAGCCATTATAAACAGTAATAACCACTTTTTGAAGTTTTATCTTTCAAAATGGACTTCATTTTTGGATTCGGAATACCGAAATTATCCTAGGGTGAAATTTTGGTATTTTTCTCAAAAACTTTCAATTTTTGATGAATAGTGAAACCACTAAGTGGTAGGTTAAAAACTGAATTTTGTATAAAACTTAATTTTACCGCTTCTGTGAATGGAATTTCAAAAATCCGATAGACACGGTTGATATCAGTAAGTAAAATGTGGTTCAATGAGATAAAAATAATTTTTGGTGAATAGTAACTTTTTACTTTTTTTTACCGCGGTTAATAGTAAATAGGGTAACTAAGGGTAAATATGATATTACTATTACCCTAACACATGTCCTAATTCTATTGGATAAGTGTAATTTGACCAAAAACAATCTTATGAATATAATATGACCATTTAGGTCCACTTGGATTAGATTATGACATTTAATATTATTTTATTTAATGAATAGTTAAAATAGTTAAAATCAAAGTTTAATAACTAAAACATTTTTAATATGGGTTTATACATAAGATAAATTCGATTATAAATATTCATTATAAATATAAAACGATTTCCTACATAATAATATTTTATTTATAATTTTTAGACTTTAAATAAATTAATTTATTTATGACACAACGATGATGCAGTAATTACCCTTTTAAGGAAATGTTAACATAATGGATGTTATAAATGCCCAAATAAATGTAATTTGAGTCTTTTTATGAATTCCACTAATTTTATAGGTTACTATGATATATTAGTGTTGATTTAAGAAACTTGGTTCCAACATATAATTCTGTTATGACTTTCACAAAAATCATATATCAAATAGTGTCAAAATTGACACAAAATAGTTTTTAAATCAAATATTATATTATTAATTGTTATTTTATTACTAAAAATCTAAGGTTCGACCAAATGACTTAGATAAGGATATATATTAATAATAAACAATTTGGGGTTCTTTTGGCATGTTATAGTATGTGTATTAACCATATAGTGTAAGAAAACAAAAAGACACGGTAAAAGTTAAATTATTTAACTTAGAGTTAAATCTAATTGATAAGGATAAAATAATAACCTAAACTTTTCTAAATCCTATTGGTTGATAGTAATTAGACCCATACCCATATTAGCCTTGAAATAAGACCCTTTGGAACCATTATAAACCGATTTTGACTTTAATATAAAATACTATTTTGGGATATTCCTAAGGTGCCCCTCTCCTCCCTTATAAAAGGGCACCTCCTCCCCCTCCTCCTCACACCAATTTGAGCACTCAAGCTCGGCCAACCCCTGAAAAAATCCATTCTCCACTTCCCTAGAATAATCCTATAGGTCCTGGTCTTCTTCAAAGACCAATCTTAGTTCCCTAAGTGGAGGATTCAAAGCGGCGTTTCAAAGAAGAGGTAATATCCATTACCGATCTTTTCAATTTCTTTATTCTTCAAATTCTTCTTCTTTAGTTGTTTCATGATAAAGTAATAACATCAGTATTACTTACATACTGATATGTTATTATAAATATGAAACAACCCCAATTCACCTTCTATCCATCCTACGGAAAAATGAAATCATCGCGCGTGCGTACTTACGGAATACCGTCTCCACGCCGTGGTGTAATCTATTTTCCACCATCACCTTACAAGGATGGGTATAATGGTGTAATGAGTAACTATATATGACTATTAAAAAGTGATATTGATTCTGAAATAGTATACATACACTCCAATACAATTCCACGATCCTAGGAACGATATCATCACTCGTGCGTACGTACGAAATACCGTCTCCACGATGTGATGCGACTCGTTCTACATGATCATCATTACATAGTAATTATATAAATGAATTGAATGAATAAATATGATATATGTTACACTAATACCATTCTGGATATAAGGTATCTATAACCTTAAAAGAAGAATAAGAATTTCTTCGGAAAAACATGCATAAGAACAAAAGGCAATAAAGACCCGAGTAACAAGTAACAATGAAATATTACTAATAAGAAGCTAATAATATGACCATATATGATATCATATCAATATTTATGATTCTGTAATAAGTCAATAACATTATTTAAACCATTATACAGGAGCTTCAGACACATACAAAGCAAATCGGACCTAAGGTAAGGGGAAATATCACAATCTCATTTTTATCCGAGATTGTTTATACTTTGTTATTTACTGGGGTGTATTTTATCATCCACATCCATGTTACCTAAATATGTAATATTGTTTCCATCCACTTACAATAGTTTAAATACAATTTTACCCTTCGGTGAGTTTTTAGTAAAGAATATGAATGGAATCTTTTGTCATTTTTTCGTACGAGGTACTTTTTGACTTTTCCGACAAAAGTACGAAGAATGTTTTTTTAACTTATACGGCATGAATGGATTTTTAAAACATTATTTCCAAGAAGCTTCCTTTACATGTTTTCAAGTTTATTTTTAATCAACTTCTTAGTGTTTATAATTGTATGACATGTTAATAAAAGAAAAGTGTTTTTGAAGAAGAAAGGATATTTTCCTCAAGAATGGAGTTCAAGTGTTTTATCAAAATTATTTTCCATCTAAGAAAATAAAGGGTTCTGTTTTTATCCCTATTATTACATTGATTTTATTATGTTGTGAGGGAATTATTTTTATTAATTGATTTACCTTATATGATTTGTTTTATGATGTCATGATGTTTCAAGAATCCCATTTTTGTTACATGTGTTATGCGATGATGTATGATTTATGATTATGTGGCACACATAAGAAAGGATTCATTATAAGATGGGTGGGACCTATATATCCCTCCAATGAATTGGGTAAAGATTTATATCTCATGAGAAAGACATGGCTGGAACGGAAGGTTATTTCGGTTCAGTGATACAGGACTGAAATGAGGAGTGAACTCAGTTCAGAAATGGACTTTGTCCGCTAAGATAGTCTTGGCAATGAGTCTTGACTAACAAGAAATGATTTTACATGATTATGTGTGCATGCCACAAAGTTTCAAGTTTTATGTTATGATTATGGGGATCTCATTTTCACTTCTATGGTTTATTCCATGTTAAGATATTATGATCTCTTTTGCAGGTTATGATTTTCAAAAAGATATGATATGATTTTTATTTCCTTTATTTTCCCTTGCTGGGCATTTGAGCTCACCCTTTTATGTTTTCTTTTCCCCAAGTCAGGAAGATGGATATTAAGTAGAATATGCTAAAAGGGACCCTAGATATGATGAAATAAATGGGAGACACTGTAGAAGATTTATGAACCAGTTGTTTATGTTTCCCAGTTTCTAAAGACACTATACCTATACGGTCCTTTGTGGTTTTGTCATATGTTGTTATAAGTGTGCTTCAATTTTGAAGTATTAACAATGTATGTAAAGTATGGGTCGTTATAGTTATAGCCTCCTAACACTACCTCTATTTCATGATGGCCTCATGAAATAAATAATTTTTTCCTTATTTCACCACAATTATAACTATATAAGAAATTATAACATATTCATTAACATAAACCTGAACACTAATTTCCAATCAAGTGTTATCCAACTGGGCCCCACTATTTCTCAACAGAAATTATAATAAATTTACTTTTCTAAAATTAACAAGACACGTGCCCCGGCTAAATAATCAAGGAAAAGGAATCACATACAACCTTGATCACAGTATCACCTTCTTGAATTCGCCTCTGAAAAACATAACTAAATAACAACTTGAACTAAATCACTCCACTGTCTCCACCTCAAAACAACTCCTCATTCCGAATCGGTATCATTACTCATCATGAAAAACTCAAACCAGTTCACAATGAACAGATGAAAAACACAAAAACTCTTAAATAATCACTAAAAACATATCTAAATAGAAATCATAATTCAATGACTTGGGTAATCTAATTAATCAAGAAGAATGATTCTATATTTTACTACTCATATGGCATTAAAGTCCTCTTCAAGATCACATACCTAAAATCAGTTTTATTAGTATTTCCCAAATTATTTAGTTATACCTTGATGAAACAGTATCTAACCCTAATCACATAAGTAACATCCAAAACCTCATATCCAATTTTGACTCAAGATCGAGACTGAACCCATTCATTTCACTTGAATGAATATAAAAATACTAATACATCTTCCTCAAGAAGCAACCACACCGAACCATATCACTAGCATCGATCTTGTCTTAATCTCATTCATAATCTCATGGTGTTGGGTATGAAAATCATGTCTATCATGGACTTCAGTATAAACCAGCGGTGATTCTAGTGCACACTTGATCATTTCATTCCATGAATAAGTGTTTGAATCATCTTAAAAATTTTGATTCATCTAGTTTGTATAAATCAATTAGGATCACTTTATCTTTATGGTCTTGGTTCAATATAATTATTCACTCACAAAGACTTTCCTCAGTTCCCTTCCATCAAGATATTAAACATCAAATCTTAGTTTCTTCAAGAAATAAGGCTTCATATTCTTCATCATGAGCTCATGTGGTATCCTATTCATTATCATCGGTGGCCTCAAGAGTAAGTTCATCATCTTAAAAAGTATAGGCTTCATCAATATCAGTAAACATTCATGAACGATCAACCTTTGAACTCATATTTCATCTCCTTAAAGGACTAAAATTTGAATATATTCCAACATGATTCATTGGCATCAAATCTTGTAGTAAGGATGTTGAATATATTGGTTCTTTTTTATTCTTCAGTCCAAATCTTGTTCAATTCTGTTCCTTTCTCCAAGACTGATCCATGTCTCCTTCAACGTCGACAAAAGGCAGGCTTTGTTGGGAAAGATAGAAAAGTGACAATCATGAAAACAACTGAAAATCAAGCATGCAAAAGAAATAAAATCTTTCCTTCCAGATAAAAATGGATGTGTAGCGACCTGAAATTAAATGTGCAGAAAATAAAGTTTACACCAGAAATTTTTATGTGGAAAACCCAAAAAGGAAAAACCACAAGACCGAGTCTAGGAAGTGATATCCCCTAAAATAAATAGATACATGATAGAGACTCCCCAAAAATGAAAGGTATCTAAAAATTATAATACATAGAAAAAATTTGGATCAAAAAGGCAAAGAGCGGGAAAGATGGTTTTATAACAGAGAATAAAAAAATGAGATTTGCTCTCTATTTTTGGTCTATTGAAACCATTTTCTTCTGCCTCCTAATATAGAAAATATTTCGGCATCAAAACCCAACTGCGTTAAAAAAATAGACCTCAAAAATTGATACTAATCACGATTAAAAAAACTCTACATCAAAGAGAAAACATGTCCCTGTGGTTTTCCTTCACTCAGTGCACTAGATGATGTCTTTGTGTTTTTCTTCACACAGTCCCTAGATGAGGATACTCTCAAAAAACTCCCCCCTCCAACTCAAGTGGGGGTCACCTTCAACCCTACAATCAGTTAGAAAGTCTCAAATTTTACTCTGGGTAAACTCTTGGTCAACATGTCTGGACCGTTGTCATTAGTATGGATCTTCTCAATCTCTAACTATCTCAAATCAAAGATGTTGTGGATCCAATGATATCAAATATTGATATGTTTCGACCTTTAATGAAAATTGGAATTCTTTCCTAAAGAAATACTACTCTGACTAACACAAAATAAAAAAAAACTTGTCCTGATTTAAACTGCGATCTTGAATGAATTTTTCATCCAAAACAATTATTTGCACGCCTATATAGTTGCAACAAACTCTGACTCTATGGTAGATAAATCAATACATCTCTTCAATCTATACTTCCATGATACAACACCCCCTACAAAAGTGATCAAATATCCTGAAGTAAACTTCCTCAAATCAGTATCTCCTACCATATCTGAATCTGTAAAGAAACAAATCATTGGTTACCCTTTTCCAAAACAAAATCTCAGATCATAAGTACCATGGAGATAAAGAAAAATATAATTCACTTCTCTCTAATTATATCTAGATAGAGTTTACAGAAAATGACTGACCAAACCAACTGTATGAGCTATATCAGGTATATTACATAAAATACCAAACATCAAACAGCCAACAGTAGATGAATAAGTTATGTGATACATCTCCTCTCCCTCTCTCCATCAGTAGAAGGTGACTAACTTGTACTAAGCATAAAATATAAATCGATAGGAGTACTAGAAACTTTATCTTTATCCATAAAAATCGTTGAAAAACCTTCTCAATGAGTCTCTCCTGAGATAACCACAATTTCTTGTCCTTCCTATCATGGGAGATCATCATGACATGAGTTTGTTGTGGAGGCCCCAATTCTTTCATCGCAAAAGAATAACAAAGAACCTTCTTTAATCTATCAATTCTAGAAGTATCATGGCCAACAATGAGCATGTCATCAAGATAAAGCAATAGTATAAGAAAATCATCATCAATAAATCTCTAAAAAAACACAATGATTAGAAGATGTATTCTTAAAACCCTGATGAAAATGATAGATTCAAACATCTTATCCCATTTCCTTAGAGCTTGATTCAAACCATAAAAAAATCTTATTTAACCTAAAGAAATTATTTTCTTTACCTGTCTTAACAAAACCTTATTGCTACTCCATATAAATCTCCATGGAGGAAAGCTATCTTCATATCCATCTGTTAAATCTGCAGATCTTAACCAGCAGCCTAACCAAGAAGAACCTGAATTGAAGAAATTTTGAAAAAATGTGAGAAAATATCATCAAAATAAATAACTTTATTTTTATGGAATCCTTTAACAACTATCATTGCATTGTTTCATGGAACAGAACTGGATTCTTCATTTTTAATCAGATAAATCCACCGATTTTTCAAAGCTCTCTTGCATGTTGATAAATTCACCAACTCAAAAGTGTGGTTTTCAGGCAATGATGTCATATCGTCATCCATTACCACAAACAATTTTTCCTTGTTTTCACTTTCAATTAACTTGTCAAAAGATTTCAGTTCTCCCCCTTCAGCGAGGAGCACATACTAATCAGGTGAATACTGAGTAGAAACAGTACAATGTTGAGATAACCTCTATAGTGGAACTAAAGTTTTATTAATAACCCCTAGAACCAGATCATAATTAACAAAATGTTCATAGAAAAAATCAACACTAACCTATTCACCCTGAGCATCATTTTTTACATCAATGTGATCATCAGAATCCACAATATGAGGTAAATGTGAATCAGAACCTGGATCAAGACTGAAACCCCTATAAGAAGTTGGAGAAGTAGATTTTTCTCCATTATCAATTTCTATAATAGTCTGATCCTACTTAAACACTACATCATGGCTTCTAACAAGTCTCTTTAAAAAAATCATAGAACCTATACCCAAACTCATCGTATCCATATCTAATAAAAATACACTAACATTTCTAACCTTCTAACTTGGATCTCTTATCTCTAGGCACATAAAGAAAAGCCTTGCAACCAAAAACACACAACTAATCATACCTGATTTATACTCCATTAAAAAATTCATTGGGAGTGTCTATCTACAAAGAAAGTACAGGTGATAAATTGATAATATAAGTAGTAGTAAGTAAAGACTCACTCCAAACATTTCCAGGTAACTTTGCTTCTACAAGAAAACAACGAACTCTTTCCAACAAAGTCATGTTCATCTGCTCCACTACACCATTCATCTAAGGTGTCTTGGGTGGCGTCTTCTAATGATGAATACCTTCCTACCTGCAATACTGATCAAATGGACCACAATAATATCCCCTATTTTTAGTGTGAATACAATTCAATTTCTTACCCGATTCCCTCTCAGCAGAAATATGAAATCGCTTAAAAACACTTATCTCCTAACTTTTGGAATTAAAAACAATAACCCAGAGCTTAAATGAGTAGTCATCAATAAATTTCAAAAAATAAATATTTCCATTAAAGGTCTTGGATTTCAATGGACCACAAACATCATAATATACCAATTCAGGTACTTATAACTTCATGTGCGGAGGATGACTACTAAAACTTACTCTTCTTTGTTTTCAATCCATATAATGATCGCAAATGTCCAATTTGACACTTTTCAAATATAGAAGATGATTTACCATGTCGAAACAACCAAGACATTTCTCACTAATGTGACTGAACCACTTATTCCACAATTGGGATAAACCACTGCACTCAACAACACAAGAAGTATCACAAGAAATATAAGCTTTATTTCAGTACAAAACTGATTTATTCTTCCCTTGATCCACACTCAAAGATCCCTTGTAAATATTCCATTGGAAATAAAAAAAATATCGATAAACCCTTATTCATTAAGGACTCTGGTAGAAATAAGATTCAAACGAACCTGAGGTACATGTCGAACATTCGCCAGAATCATCTTACTTCCTGTACTGGTCTATAAAAAACAGTCATGATGCCTATAATGTCATCGTGACTATCATTTCCCATCATCAAAATCCCAAAATTACATGGGTTTTAATATCTAAAGAACTCCTTCTTCGATGTCATGTGAAAATAAGAACCACTATCAACAACCCAACAAGAATCATCTGAAGCAATGTTAATGGAGACATAAACAATAAAAAATCACCCCCTATAGCTGCGACGACATGATTATTACCATCACTATTTTCCTTCTATGGATTTTCTTTCATTATATTCTCTCTTTTAAATTGATAAAAAAACTTCTTAAAAAGAAACTTCTTAAAACAATGTTGACATTCAAAATCTCTATGCTTAGATCTAGATTTCCATCACCCTCTGCTCTTACCTCAACTTCTCTATCCCTGGTCCTGACTTCTCCCCCTGTTCATTGTGAAAAAATGCTCTTAAGAATATTTCTCAAGAGTACATCTCCTGGCCTCTTAATTTAGAACAACATAATTAACAAAACCAAATTTCACGGGACCAATATGGGCAGAACTTGTTAGATTAAAACATAAATTCTCCCTAGAATCAGGTAATTTGTTAAACAATAAAAGAAGTAAAACCACATCTTAAAAATTGATACCCATGTCAGAATACTGATCAAAACATACTTGATATTCACATAAAAAATCAGAAATTGGTATACCTTATTTATACCCCAAATTCATCATTTGTTTGAGGAGAAACAATTTATTATTTCCCATCTTGGAAGTGTAGGTCATATCAACTTCTCCCACAAGGTTCTGGCGTTATAGATGTTGAAAATGTGGTCCATCTCATTGTATTTTACCTATTGGGGAATAAATCCACAAACCATCTCATTCTTGAACGCTCATTCATCATCTGACATCCTTTTTGGATTATGGGTACTAAACACTAGAAGATAGATTTGCTTGAAAGAAAGAATATCTTTCATTTTAAGTCGCCACATATGGTAGTTGGTACCATTCAACAAAATCATCCGACTGTAATTGGCCTCCATATTAAGTATGAAATAAAAACCAAACCCTTTGATACCATATTTTGAAAAACACGGAAAAGTGATGAAAATTCAAACATTGAAAAATCAAACCCGTATCGGAAATAAAATCATTCCCTCAAAATAAAAATAGATGTGTAGCGACCCAAAATTAAATGTGCCGAAAATAAATTTGACACCCGAAATTTTTATATAAAGAAACCCAAAAAGGAAAAACCATAGGACCGAGTCCAGAAAGGAGGGTCCAATAAAATCAAGAGCTATATAGTAGAGACTCCCAAAAAACGAAAGGGATCTCAAAAGTATAATACTCAGAAAAACCTATGGATAAAAAGGTGAAGATTAGGGAAGATGATCATAGAACAAAGTCAATCAACAAATGTGATTTTCTCACTATATTTTGTGTGTTGAAACCCTTGTCTTCTTCCTCCTCATTTAAAAAAAATTCTATGTTAAAACCCGTCTGTGTCAAAATAAATCAGCATCAAAAACTCTAACTGATCGCGATTAAAAAAACTATGTGTCAAAGAGGAGGTTCCCAATATGAAAACCCTTCAAATGATGAAATCAATGATCTCTGAATCAGCAATCAGCTCAACCCTAGTGTGCAGTGGCATTTTCGAGATCTCTCCAGGCTAAGATCAGGTCATCTCGAAGGAGCCCTTCTATTCTGTCTTGTGAGATTGGAGATTCTTCTGGTATAGCTACATGAAAATACTGATGAGAAAAGTGGTATGTGGTTGACCCTAGAAAAAATTGGTAATAGAAAATAAATTAGATTCAGGGATTTTCTTCTTAGAAAGTGGATATGCGAATGCCTTTCAGAATTAACTATGTGATAATATATATCTTAAAAATTAGCTATACGGATGGTGGCTATAAAATTGGCTATGTTGGTCTTTTAGAAAAATGGCTTCATAGATCTGCACAAAATTGATTACATAGAAGTTGCAAAAAATGGATATATGGCAGCTCGAAAATTTGGCTATGTTAATTCACATCATCCTAAAAATTAAATAATAACAAAAGTAAATTATAAACTAAGATCAAAATTCAAAAAAATTAAAATTAAATTAAATAATATTATATTATATTATATTATATTATATTATATTATATTATATTATGTTATGTTATGTTATATTATATTATCTTATCTTATCTTATCTTATCTTATAGTATCTTATATTATATTATCTTATCTTATCTTATATTATCATATCTTATCTTATCTTATCTTATCTTATATTATATTATATTATACTATATTATATTATATTATATTATATTATATTATATTATATTATATTATATTATATTATATTATATTATATTATATGATACATTATAAATTCAAACTAAAACATGGTTTAATAAATTTTAAACAAATAAAGAAAACAAAGATTTAATTTATTAAAAACAATGGTTAATTAAAACCTCTTAAAATAATATTATAAAAATATAGAAATTTAAATAAAAAAAATATTAAAAATTGATAGTCCTAGATTAAAACAAAAAAAAGGATAAAAATGAAGGTTAACAAAAATAATTCAATAAACTTTAAAAAAATGTGAAATCCAAAATTAAACAATTTTAAAAAATATTTTAACAAGTTAATATAATTAAAACGAAAATAAAAAAAATGTAAATTAATTAACTAAAACATAATATTAACAAGACTAATATAATTAAATTTAGGAAATGTTAAAGAAAAATAATATCAAACTAAAGCCAAATAAAATTCCCCCATAGTGATATTTTACTTTTCCTTAAGAAACAAATGATTCAATTTTTGTGGAATAAAATGAATCACAAGATTGAAATATCGGATGGCCACAAAAATTTAGTTTTAAATATAATTTTTCCCCAAGGACTTTAATAAATAATTTAATGATTTTACCCCAAAAAATTATATATTTTTAGTGAAAAAATTGGTTCATTTTTTACAAAGATTATTGACCTTAAAATTTTTAAAATAAAATAAACCTACTTTAGTTTTCATTTAATTAAAAGTGAAAACTTATTTTTAACTCCAAGGGAATAGACTCACATAATTAGAAACCAAAATCATTTAGAAACAATTTTTGGACAAAAAAATCAATAATTAAGATGGTATCATAAATACTTAATCAAATAACATATATAATAAAAGAAATAGTTAAACATAGATTAGAATTTTCATTTCTTAATTCTTTTGAATTCATATTTCATGAGTTTAAATCTAAATCAAATGATTCAAGGTAAGTTATAACTATATAACATTCTAACAATATTTTATGAAAATTAACATCTTTTCCAGACAGAAATGAAAAAAAATTGTCAAACTAAATCCAGGGGTTAGTTAATTAACCTCCTTAAAGTGGGTATACAACATTAAAATTTTACAAAAATTTAAAACCAATAAAAATAATTAATTAAAATGTAAAAAATAAAATATAAAAACAAAATAGGTATTTTTATGGGCTCATATTGTGTTATAGTTTACCACATTGAAAGAACCTTTCCTCCACAATAAAACACAACATTGTCCCCAATATTGGGTACAAGGTGCAGCAACATGTTTATTAAATTTAAATTTCAGAATAAATTTTTAAATTATGAAAACTAAAATCATATTCAAAGGGTCACAAAAAAACATCAAAGAATATTTCCACACAACAAAATTAATTATAAAATCATAGGATACATAGAATTTTACTAATAGTTACCACTTAATTATTCAGCTCAAAAATAAAAATTTTATACTATAGCATGTTTGTGGAAGTATAAAAATGATTTCATGAAAAGGAAAGAATATTCTGTACTAATAAAAAATATAAAATAGCCAATGTAAAATTAGCAACCATCATGTTTCATCACAGAATTCAACATATAAATTCTCTTCAATTTCAATTTTTTTTCGAAATTGGTTTCCAAAGTAGAAACATTAAACAAGTAGATATTAAAATCACCTAAAAATGAGTAGAACTAAAAAACTATGACTTCCCCCATTTAATATAATTTCCCCTTTAAATCCACAAAAATAAACCCCTTCTTTACTATGAAAAACATTCTCTAGTCAGATTCAAATATTTTATATATAGAAAAAAAATTACTTTATATTCAAGAATATACAACTCAAAAAAACTAGACAAAGTGTATAAATTTAGGGGCTAAAACATGATTATTTAACATAAAGTTTCTTTTAATCATTATATTTTATAAAAAAATCTACTCAAGTGAGGAAGATAAAGTGAAGAGTATCCCTTAGTGGATTCCTCATGGTGAAAATTTTCAATATATCCTTCCATCAAACTCACTTTATTCTCTCCAAAGATACACTAAGAGAAAAAAAATTCCCAATGCAACAAATGGTTAGTACCTACCGTGCACTTATTATAAACAAAAAAATGGAAAGGGAAGAAAACCAAGATTACTTAGTGATATTCTTCTTCTAAAAAAGAAACTCCTCTCCTAAATGTTCCTTATTACCTTCCTAATTTTTTTTAATATGATGTTAATTTATAGTTAATGGATCATCCTTTCTTGGATCTCTATTATACACAATACTAAAAGGGAAAAGATGAGTTTCAATCAAAGGTTCATCTCATTTGTAATGAAATTCACCAAGGTAGATTTTTATACTAGAGTTTCAAATTAGAAATTTATCTCTAATATGAAATTATTTATTCATAATTAATTTTTCATGAAGAACCTTTTTCTTATTTAAAATCCTTTAATTTTCTTAGGCATTGTTACTTATTTCATCAAAATCTTAAAAAATATATTCCTCTAGTTTCAAGACTTAAACATATTAAAATTTAATGATTTTTTATCTTAAAAATAATTATGCACCAACTCCATGGGATAACGAAAATTTCATCCAAAAACTATCACATAAGTTGACATCCCTATTGGAGTCTTCCAAGAATTCATATATCCCCAAAAATCATCCTCAAATCTAAATTTGTGATCCTTCTTGCTCAGGTTAATAATTTCTTCAAGAATATGTTTAATCTCTCTAATTCAAACACCATCCATACCATAAATTTCAGGATGATTTGGGGTAGGCACTTTATTTATAACCCCATGTCTTTTCAATAAATCCTCTAAACTCATATTACATAAATTAATACCTTGGTTTGTGAGAATATACAATGGCATCCAAAATATACAAAATAGATTTCTTTTTAAAAACTAGGATACCACTCTAGAATAATTATTTCTAGTTGGAACACCTTCAATCAACATTCAAAAAATTTCCACTGGAAGAAGGATGTAAGATTATCCAAGGGAATTAGGGAAATTCCCCATAGAATACATTCCCCAATCATCGAAGGCATCAAAAAATGACAAAGTTTGAGTGGAATCTTGTGTCTTTTTGAAATGTTTTATTGGAATTGAAAAATATTTATAAGTCCTAAAAACACATATGACTAATTTAAATCAATCTTCAAAAATAAACCAGAATATATCTCTTTTATAGAAATTGTTTGTGGCCCATAGTGGACACCACAACTCAAACTACAGTAAACTTTCTTCAATGAAGAAATATCAGATTTTGGTATAATCCTCCTAAAACTTTGATCACTTCCCATGTTCCATAATTAAGGATCATTCTAAACATATTTCTTAAACACCCAAATTATTTTAGAAATATTCTAATTTTAAAACTAATGGGGAATAATTTCCATCGGTATGTAATTTAAAATGTTGGAAAACCATGGACTCTTGTCTTGAACAGTATAATATAATCTCTCCCCATGGAAATAATCTCTAATGGGTTCAAAAAAAGATATATTCTAAAAAATAAGTAGGTATCCTAC
Organism: Viscum album; assembly: GCA_963277665.1. NCBI lineage: Eukaryota > Viridiplantae > Streptophyta > Magnoliopsida > Santalales > Viscaceae > Viscum > Viscum album. The sequence goes on along the minus strand of OY728120.1, from coordinate 1,056,047,981 downwards.
TCTAATGATCAACCGCAATTTTCTCAAATCCTTTCATATCTTGGATATCTATGTCAAATTCCTGAAGCAATAAGATACGTATAATGAACCTTATTTTTGATTCATAATTTTTTAAAAGATATATAACTGTAGAATGGTTAGTGATAACCATTAATTTATACCCCAAAAGATATATTCTAAATTTATAAATGGAAAAAATGACAAGTTATGATTCCGATTCTGTTTTGGTGTAAATGGACTAAGCATAATCAAGAGTCCAAAAATAATAGCCAATAACAGGTGATTTCCTCTACACTATTTTTCTAAGAACAAACACTTAAGATAATTCTGATGCATTGGTCATCCTATAAAAAGGAAAGTTCCAGTTATGTGGTCTAATTATTAGTGGGGACACAAGTTTCCTTATGAGGTCATGAAAATATTCTTTACATTTCCCATCAAATCCAAAAGGAATTTCTTTTTGAAGAAGTCCTGTCAAATAAAAATCAATTTGGATAAAGTATTTTATGAATCTCATATAAAATATATCTTGTCCAAGAAAATATCTAATGTCCTTTATGATCATAGGAAAATGTAGTGAAGAGAAAATATCAATCCAAGACTTTTTCACCCGAATCCTTTTTCTAGACACATCATTGCCTAGAAAAATTCAACTTTAAACCAGAAAATGGAATTTATCATAGTTAAGAATGAGTTTAATCTCAATAATAATACTAGTCATAGACCCTAAAATTCTCAAAACACTCTCAAAATATGGATCATACACTATAAAATCATTCATCACCACATCCATGTATTCCTAAATAAATTATAAAAAATTATAAACATGAATGGTTGGAAGGTTTTTTGGGTATTACATAGTCTAAATAGAATTAATAGATAATAAAATGTTGATAAAGTTCATGTGAAATTTGTTTTATCATGGTCTAATAGAGCCATGTAAATTATGAAATACCTATAAAAACCATCTAAGAAGAAATAATGGGACAGAACAACAAACCTTTAAATAATTTTGTTAACAAAATGCAGGGAAAGTGGTCCTTCCTAGTCACTTAGTTCATCATTTTATAATCAATTCATACCCTCTACTTGTTGGGAAACCCAAAAGGAACTATTTATAAAAATTCATTTTTAGCCACTTTGAATTAACCCTTTTATAAATAATATAAACTAGACATACTCATTAACAATCATAAATTGGTTAAATTGTATTCATAACCAATAAGTTAGTCACATAATAATTAATGTCTTCATGAATGGAAGGATTGAATCTCCTCTGGAATAGTGTAACAGGTTTATAATTTCCATATACAAGAATTCCATGCATGAACACTGATAGGAAAATCCCTGGTAAATTATCCAAAGACTAGCCTAAGGACTTCCTATTCTCCCTAAGTACATATAAAATGTTATTCTATTATTCACCGAACATCCCACTTGCAATTATAATAGGGAATATTTATTTGTCTTACAAGTAAATATATTTTCAATTTCCAGCCAAAGGTTTATGTTCAAGTGTTGGTGGGACATCCCCTTTGGACAAAACAGGTTCTATAAGTTCTTCAAGTTCATTTTCATCCACTAAATCATATTCAAGAATAGTAAAATTATATTTTTCTAGATTGATAGAACGGAGAGCGACATGGGGAAACCCTCGTTTTGAGATATTGGTCAAGCAATTCTTTCCCACCCTTGAAGCGTGAATCTCTTCACCTATCAATCCCTATACCGCAATTTGGAGAAGAAGCAGGTTATCTCCCCAAAGACACTGAATTGTGAAGCACAATCAAATGATTCCTCTTCGATTGGAATCCCTACGGGTTCCTTTGTCTTCCCAGAGAACCGTATATCGCAACGCATCATTCGAAAAGGGTCTACAGTGCATGTTTCCACCGCGAATGGAGCGATTCTAGAAAGATTGGAGCTTTGTAAGAACTCCTTTATCTCTCGGATTTCTTTATCTAAAGGTATGCAACCCTGGAAGATGTTTGATCTTATTGTCTGATTATTTGAAATTTGGGGCTTTCCTGAATTCAAATGTGTCTCATTAGGAAGAGGTTTTTTTCATATCTTTTTTTCTTCTACTGATTACAAGAGCCGTGCGTGGGGCTTTGGTTCTGTGAATCTGAAGCCAGGTACACTCCAGATTTACGAATGAACGACAAATTTCAGTTTACATGACTTCAAAGACACTTTTGCGCATGTATGGGTTAAAATTTATGGTTTAAACTGGGTTTTGTGGCATTTATAAATCCTTTATGATATCGCATAAGCCATTGGTATACCTATTAGAATGTATCAAGATAGAGAGAAAACCTCTTTTGGTCACTTTTCTAGAATTCTGGTTGAAGTGGATTTAGGTTCGACACTCATAGATAGGGTAGTACTTTCTACCCCTCAAGATGAAATTAACATGATAATTGTTTATGAAAGAACTCCATTATATTGTGATGTTTGTTGTATCATTGGGCACGACAAATCCAATTGTTGTGATAATCTTTTTTGTGCTAATTGCAAGATTAAAGGCCATGAAGAAGCATCTTGCAGGAGAAAGGAGGGGCAGAGTCATTATCAGAAGACTGTCCTCAAACCCCTGATGCAAGAGAGTAAAGATCTGCATGATGGAAATATTTCCAAGAAACCTCTTGTCTAGGAGAATCAAAAGAAGGAAGAATTTCCAAAGTTGTCTAAACAAAAAACCAAGTCATACATCAGCTGGGCTAGCCTGGTTAATTAGGAAAACCCTAAGGATATGCAACCTTCATTCAAAGAGGTTCTAAATACAAGTACTGATGAAAATAATTACAAATCATATTCGGAGGATAGCCAAATGGAGAAAGAACGAGCTGCCCAAGAGGAGGCTGATGATAGATTTAGAATTGAAAATCATGTTACAAGATATAGAAATGGGAAAAGGCTAATAGAAGATGCTTCCTCAAACAAAGGAATGTGTAGGTATTTACACAGGAATGAGCCTGCAATTATTGAGCAGTGTGCAGTGAAAGCAAAAAAAGGAGTCATGATTTTTTCTCAGCAAGAACAGGAGAGCTTACTGACACCTCAGAAGGATATAGGTATGCAACATACAAATGTTCAAGATCATGCTTCTTTAAGGACTGATAAGCAGTGGGTTCAAACACAAGCTTATGGGGGAGAAAATCTGCATAGGGCAGATGTTTCACTGCCTTGCAGCAACCTTGGCATGATTCAGTATAGAGCTGAAATACCTGGAACAAGGCAGATCACTCATACTCAGAGTCTGGACAATCTCATATCTGAGAAGAGATCCCAAAATCTCAGCCCAGAGGTTAGTATTCCAATACATTTCTCCCTAACTCTTTCAAGTAAATTGGCCCAACCTGCTAAGGAGATGAGAGATCAGGTAATTACAGGCAACCCTTTTGCACTGCTTGCATCTTTAAATGATGATGAGGATCATAACAATGATCATACACTAGAAACTAGTGAGATTCATGGAAATGTTTCTACCAAATTTCCAGATGATGGAGGTGACCCATGGACACAAGTGAATGCTAGAGGAAGGGGACGACCTGCTCGTGGTAAGAGTGGAAGCTCTTCTTGTCACAGAATGCGCACTCGATCTTAGGGTACCTGATTTTTTATACCAATGTTGTCCTTTAATTTTTTTTGTATGATGTTCTTCCTCCTGTACTTTCGTTTTGATTTCAATAATAAGAGGCCTTGTGCCTCCACCTCTTTTAAAAAAAATTATAGTGATGTTATTTTTTTGCAGTAGATATGTGTATTCCTCAAAAGAAATTTTAGATTCTAATTTTAAGAAATGATGTAACATTCCATCAATATTTTGATAATAATTTCATTTCAAAATAGTATATTAACAATAAATATTCTCAGATAAAAAATAATTGTTCATAGTTCATTCATTTTTAGTACAATTTAAAATAATTTCATTCATTATTGGTTCAATTTCACATATAAAATAAGAACTTTGAATAAAATTTTATGTTCCAATAGATTTAGAGATATTCTCATCATTTTCAGTAACACTTTAAAAAAATCATTCTGTTAATGATTAGAATTTCCAAAATAGAATGTAGTTTTTCCAATTACATATTCAATTTTGGATTCCTCACTATAACAGATTTTAGAATTCTTAATTCTACTAAATTCATTTTCAGCTAAAAGTTCATTTCCCAAATAATCATGAGGTTGGTTATCTTGAATAAAATCATGAAACAAATCTATGGAAAACCAGCCAATCATGTTAACTAGATGTGTAGAATGGTATTTCATATATGGTTTCATTGATTCAAATATATGAAAATTAACCATATTACCTCTAAAGTCTAAATTCATAGTCACTTTATGCACATTAATAATTAATATAGTAATTTTTAAGAATGAACTTCCTAAAAAAAGAATTTATATAAAGTAAATCTACCATCGACCATATCTTACACATAAAAATTACTATGGAAAACTAAATATTTTACGCTTACCAACACATCCTTAATGACCCCAATTGGATTAGCTAAACTCATATTTTCAAGCTAGATAATAAAACCAAAATCTTCAATCTCCTCATCCTGCATAGATGAAAAGATAGAATAAGGAATAACATTTATGGGGCTACTAAATCCAACATTGCATCTTCAAAATTAATATTTCTAATAACATAGAGGATATAAAACATACCAAGATCCTCAAATTTAATAGGGAGATAATTTTAGGACATGAAAGAAACATTTATTTCAAATTTTACTTTTTCACCTCCCTTGAGATTACTTTTGTCAGTACACACCTCCTTAGGTAATTTTACAAACCAAGGGATTTGTTTTATATCATATAAAAAGGGCTATTAACCTGGATTTCATAAAATATTCAAGAACTTCTTTGTTCATTTCAGTTTCAAAATTATTTTTGTTAGGGGGGATTTTCAATTGATTATATGGAGCCTCCCTATACAATTTTAGGTCATATTATACTTTTTTCCCCTTTATAAGTGACCATAATGTTTTTAAATTCCCTATCGGTTCATTCTAGATGTACTTTTTTATTTTTATTTTATTCTTATTATTATATTAATTTGTGTAAAAAAAAATCACGAAAAATATTTGGAGGGTTCTAAATAAATTTCAACAAGTGTTTTAACACATTTATCAATTGGTTTTGATACTTAATCATGTTATTTTACATTAGTTTTAAAAGTGGAACTATCATTTTCATGTTCTTGTTCATTTTTTTCATCTTGGTGGTTTTAAATTTCATTTCCACATCTCAAAATTATTTTACTAAAATTCTCTCTTCCTCTCGAGTTCATTTCATATTGTGATATAAAAATAACACTTATTTGATTTTACAAACCACTAATTTATATTTCTATTTTATCCATTTGAGTTGTTGTATAAGTTTATAACACTTATAGTTTTTGAAAAATATTTTATTGATTCTTAACCATCTCTTAAATTTATGATTCATTTCTTTGATTACCTTATTTTATTGAGTTTCTTGGATTTTGAGAGTTTATAGAATTACCACTATCTTGGTGTGCATATTTATTTTGAACATACCTTTGATATTGATCAACAATTTAGGGCTGTAAATTATAATTTTTCTTATAAATATGCCTAAAAATACTATTCTCTTCATTTTTATTTCCTTGGTTACAATTTTGGTTTGATTTAAAATGCCTATATTGAAAACTTTGTTTTGAAAATTGACTGTTCGGGTTGTTTTGGAAATGGTTTTTGGGAAATATTCCATACAATGTTTTAGGAGTCTCTTGAAACTAGGGAAATTAATTAGTGAAAAGATCAATAGCATATAAAATTACACGTCACATCTAAAAAGTATAAATTGGTTCATATTGAGATTGTGGATGGATAGAGTTAGTCAACATATGTCTCATCATACTAGCAAGATCTCTCAGCTAGAACTTTATGTAGATTTTGATAGAATTGTTAGTAGACACTTCCATAGCTAGTTTAACAAGGATCAATCCCCTAGTATTGAATTTCTTTGAATTTTTGTCCATATTTAAAATTATATTCCTATCATCAATAGGAGTCTTATATACCAATGCAACTCAAGTAGAATAATTAATCCTGATTTAACCAATCAAGAATAACCCCTCCTAAAAATATTGAATCTGAATTTGATTGGAAATTTTTATGATGAGGGCTACTACTACCAAATTTCTTAAATCTCTCATGGTATACAGGAAATGAATCCCCTTGTAACTTCCTAATGCCACAAATATCATTTCTATATGAAGACGTCCTAAAGGATGGGAACAATGATAATAAACTTTTCTTGATTTGGTGCTAACTCCCTGTCAAGGTGGACTGGGAGTAGTAAATCTAGTCCTTAACCACCGCACATAAAGAAATTATTGTATATTTTTATAAGGATCCTCGCTAACTGAACTATGGAATTTTTGTAAGCGATGGATCATTCCTGATGTTAGCTAAAAGGCATTATCTTTATCAAAGTATCCTAGCCAATTTTTAAAATTTTCAAAATTAGAAGCATTGAGATCTTTCATTTTTCATTGGTTAGTCATGTTTTTTAAATTTTGAAATTTTTCATTTTTTGTGAAACTTTATTGTGTTTTTCATTTATGTGATGTTTCTGTTTTATAAAGATTTTCGGTTTATATGACTTTGTTTTCTTTTCTACTATTTTGTTTCTTAGATTGTTTGATTTTTTCAGTTCTATATTTTCAAGGTTATTATTGAACATATAGAATAATGTTTTTTATTCTATTCATTTTTATCAAAAAAAATTAAATATTTTTAGTAGATTTATATTTTTTTACTTTTTAAAATTCCTTGGTAGCATCCCTGGAAACGAAACCAAATAAAGAGTAAGGATTCTGTATGTTATTTTTTTAACCTTACATTAACTTTTTATCTATCAATAATGTAGTATAGCACTACACAATGTTATATCCCAACAATGTTTAATTTTTGGAGTTACTTTGTCATGATTTAATAATAATATTATTATTTTAAAGTTTTCTATATTTTTAAAGGGATTTATATTACTGTAAAAGTATATATTATAATTTTTAAACAAAAAAAAATGTATAAACAGAAACAAGACAATGTAAACTAAATTGAAAAAATAGCATAAAGAAAAAAAGTTTACAAAAAGAAGTGAAGTGTCTAAATTCAGTAAATCTCTAGGTATAATATGTCTTCATCACATAAATTTATTTAACCATAAACTCACTCAAGTCAAAAATTAAAATCTAAATGTGTACAACTTATTTGGATTTAAATGTCAAGGTTATCAACTAAGATATCAGTTTTTAACCTCCTTTCATTATGATCAAATCGAAGCGCTCAACGATCATCTTGTACCAAGACACAATTGTGCTCATTTCATGATCATAATTCTTAATCAACAATAAATATGTTTAAACAGTAAAATTAAACCTTGAGTTCCTAACCAAACATAGTTAAAAATATGCACTCTATGAACAACACACTCTCATCAGACATATATCTATCATAGAATGGAAGAGATAGGAAGAAAATGAACTTATGGAAAAATTATCATTAAATGTCGCAAAAACAATTCAATGAACAAATTGTATAATGTAATTATAGTTAAATTTTCAAGAAATTAAATCTCAAAAAGAAATCTCTATTTGAATCTACAAGATTTACCTACAAGGAATCTATTTAGACATCTTTATCACCATTATAATTCATATCATCTCATTTAAAGATCTTCTGGTTTTTGTTCCCATAGCTTCAGTTTGGAAATCCTCTACGTTTTTTCTACTTCATAATTATTCTCCCCTCTTTTTTTCATTTCTGGAGACTCTTTTATTTTCATTCAATGGTCACAGCCTCTAAACACCACCTCAATTACATGATAGTCATGAGAAAGAAATAATTTATTGTCCTTGAGTCACAAAAACTATAACTATAGAAAAAATTATAATATATTAATCCACATGCATGTGAGAATTAATGTCCAATCAAGTCTAGTCCTACTGCCCCCACTATTTCTCATAAAATTTTATAAGAAATTTACTCTTAAAAGCTTAACAATACACATGCCTCTTATTAAACATGAAGGAAATGGAGTCACATCCAATATTGATTACAGTCTTGATTTCTTGAATTCACCTCTGAAAAACATAACTAAACTGCAGTTTGAACTACATCACTCCACTATCTCCACCTCAAATAAAATCCCCATTTTTAAATGGTATCATTCCTCCACATGAAAATTTTACACTAGTTTATAAAAAAACATTTGAAAATTCACATCCAAAAATAACTTAAAGAGAAATGAAGTTTCAATTACTCGATTAATCTCCTCAATCAGGAAGACCGATCTTTCTAATCACTACTCATTTGACCTCAAAATCCTCATCGATCTCACCTACCTAAATTTAGTTTCCTTAGTATTTTTCAAAATTATTTAGTGGAATATTTTTGAAATTATATCCCATTAATTCCACATCATGAATATCAAAATTAGTAAATCCAATTTTGACATGAGATCAAGACCAAACCCATATCCTCCACTCAAATGGATTAAAAAATACTAGTTTATATTCCTCAAGATGAAACCATACCAAACTATATCTCCAAAATAAATCTATTATTCATCTTAGTTTGAAACTCTTGGCACTAGGATCTGTAAATCAAGTTTATCTTGGACTCCAATACACCCAAGTGGTGACTCCAGTTCCCACTAGGTCATTTTTCTATTGATAATCAATTATCAAATTATCTTCTTGAATTCAATTCATTGGGTTTTTACAAAAATCCTGGGCTCAATTCATCTTCATGGTATTAGTTCAATCTCTTTATTCACACACTAGATATGGTCTCACTTTCCTTCTTCAAATCTTTTGAGAGTCAAATCTTGATTTCCTCTAAGGCCTTTGGTTCTTTGTCATAAGCATGCGAGAGATCTTATTCTTCATCATTGGTGGCCTCATGTGGAAGTTCATAATATTTGAAAATGGAATATTTATTGATCATGATCAACATTGTCGCATGATCGGTTTTTGAACTTAGGTGATTTCTCCTGTGAAAACTCAGATTAAGAGATTTTCCTATAAGTTTCATCAATGTTGGATCTATTATCAACAGTGTCGATCAGACTAGTATTCTTCATCAGTCTTTGGCCCACATCTGTTTCAATTCAGTTTTATTTCCAATCATGGGTTGTGACATTTTCAACATCGATTGTGAGTCAGCTTCCCCTTCAAATGGTGATGGTAAGAAGCTCAGCATCAACTATCGGCTCGTCCCTTATGCATAGTGGTGACTTCGAGTTCTCCTAAGGCTGAGCTTGGGTCATCTCAAATGATCCATACCATTTCAGTATGTGTGAGATGGGAGATTCTTCTAGTTTGACTACATGAAGAAAATATGTAAGCGATTGACCCTAAAAAATCAGTTATACCAGATAAATCATATATGTGGATCTACTGCTCAAAAAGTAGCTACATGAATGATGGTAAAAATTGGCTATATATCAATCCATATCATAAAGATTGGTTATGAATATGGTGGTTGAAAAATTGGCTATGTAAGTCCTTTATAAAAATGGTTATGTAGCTCTAAACATAATTGGTTATGTAGATGCTACTAAAAAATGGATATATCGCAGCTTGAAAGTTTAGCTATATTAATTCACACCATCCAGAAAATTAAATAATAATAAAAGTAAATTATAAACTAAGATGAAAATTATAAAAAAAATAATAAATTAAAAGATAAATTAAAATAAAACAATAACATGGATTCATTAACTATAAACAAATAAGGAAAATAATTAATGAATTTATTAAGACACAAATTTTAATTTAAAACTCTTAAAATAATATCTTGGAAAAAAGAGAAAATGAAATAAATATATAAAATATTTAAATATCAATATTCCTATATTAATGAAATCAAACAAGGATAAAAATCAAGGTTAACAAAAATAATTCCTTAAACATTAAAAAAAGGGGGAAACTAGAATTAAACAATTTAAACAAATATTTTAAAATGTTAAAATAATTAAATGAGAACTTTGAAGAGTAAATTATTTAATTAAAAAATTATTTTGACAACAAAATACAATTAAATTGAGTAAAATTTTTTGCAAAATATTATTTAATTAAATCCACATCAGTTCTTCGTATCATTGAAAACAATTATGAATACCCAAATCTATAAATGTAAGAAAATAATAGAATCTAAAAAGAATTAATGATACTCAAGCTTAAAAGGACCTGGTGTGATATTTATTAAATACATGTATCTCTATATTTGTGTACACTAGTTGTATGACATAAAATTATGCATAATCATATAATCAATTCTTCCAAGACATTGTTTGACCATGGGACATGAATATGTTAATCTGATATAGTCTACTCATATGTTCATTATTCTATGATTATAGATTGAATAGGTCGATAAATACATCACATGTCATTCACATAAATGGATGAGAACATCTTATAATCCTCAACAACGTGGATAATATTTTCACATGTGCATTGTTTAAGTATAGCTATATACTTCCACAATTTAGCTCAATCAAGGGCCCAGATTCCATACCATTCATACAAGAGGACAAATCTCCTCTTGGTTAAGCCTCAACTGATGACATGATCAGTAACATACCCAACCACTTACTGATTAGATAAACCTCATGGGTAATGTAATAAAGTTATAAAATTTTGATGGTTTTCATGATAACTACTTTTAAAACCTTAGGTATGGGGATTCAAAACAAAACATGCACCCTGGTTATAACACAGACAAAGTGTACGACTTGCTATATGTTATACATCACAGTTCATCAATCATACAAAACTTTTTCTATATCATATGAGGATATTTTGTATCTTGATATGAAATCCCACTCAAACTGACCCTATAATTCTATCACAACATATAACACTTAAGAAATTAAATCAATTAGTTATGACTCAAATTCATATTTTTAGAGGTCATTCATCATTATATTCTACACAATATATGCAGCTGACATGAAATAATGATAAAGTAAAGACTACCTTTTATATTGCATTATGAATTTCATATTCTTAAACTGTTTGAATAATTATTAGAAATATATACATGTGAATCCATGTAATCATATAATATATTATATAATACCAATGATACCTTATGTTTGATACACTTTTAGGGGTTTGTTACACTCATTACATCTCACTGTAATTTCTACCAAATATTTATGTGACCATAGGATAAAATATATGACTAGAATATTTATGTAGTAACATATATGAATATATATTGTTCGAAAAGTGGTGAGACTTAAGAATAATATTCCAAATGTTCAAATCATTGAATATAGTATTTAAACAACTTTACATCACAACATCAAATGTTACAATGTTAATAAAATTTTTTGTATACTTAGTACTATTTCTTAGTACATCATCGTTACCTTGTAACTTTTCTATTCATACATTTATTTAATATCATTTGGTAATAAAATTTAAAAAACTTACATTAATATATATTTACCAATATACACTAAACACTTTTAGGATATAAAGTGATATTAATTATGTTAAGGTAATTATATATAACTCTTTATATTTTACTTAATCAGAAAACACTAAACACTTTTAAGATATTAAGTGAAATTCAATTTGAATTTGATTTGTTTAATCTATTTTTTATTGTACTTGAACTTATCTAATCACAAATATACTCCCATAATTCTCTTAAAAACTACATTCTTTTCAAAAAATAATGCTGAGATACATAAACCCTTTTGTAGGAAATAACACTTATTTAATTTTAGTAGGAATATTTAACAAATAAATTATTAATGACCATGTCTTATATGATATTATTTATATTTATATATGTTTTTAAAAAACAAGGATTTATTATTTAAAATATTAAAATAAATGTGGTGGAATTTTTTTTCCAAATAATTTAACAAATATCATAGATAAAGTACTTTTATTCAGGATAAAACTCTTTTTATCCATTACATCCTTTTAAACATGTTATTTACTTTGGTTAATCATAAAACATATGTATTAAAACCATTATCTATTATTATTCATAACAAATTCTCTTAGAATATAAGAAAAATAATATGAAAATACACATCTTTATTTAGATTAATCCAAGAATTAAAATAAATCATTGTATTAAATAATTTTATGTAGCAACACATTGCTTTATCATTTCAATTAAAACAACAAACTCCATTAATCCTTATCTTGATCTTGAAATGATGTATATTTATAACATTTTTAAAATAAAAATTTGGTATCATATACTTTTAAAAATCAATGAATTAAATTCTATAACATTATTACCTAAAATGGTATCTCTAGTGAGTTTATTAAAATACTTTGGTTATTTTAGAAAATTTTTCCTTATTGGAATATTTCAAAGCCTTCTGGGAACCTCCTTTAGGTTTTAATGACCAAGGATAATAATTGGAGTATCCAATATTCTTTATGAGGATTAATCTTTTTCCATTCATTATTATCAACACAATACTAGAGTCTTTCCACCCCATTTCATTCTCTTCTATACTCAACACTTTGATAAAATAGGGTAAACATTTCTTGAACTCATTCCTTAATATTGAAATATTTCAAATAATAAATCCATAATGAATCCCATAGCCAAACCATGGTTTAAATGGAACCTCCAATTCCTCTAAATCATTAATATATCAAATCCTATAGAATATATGTGCATATAATAAAATCCCTTTGGTCATCTTATATAAAAACAATTACTTTAAAATTTTAAGAGAATCCTTTTATGTTTCTCACAAGCAACTTTTAGATACACCTATTAAACTACTTCAACATTAATTTTCATAGTATAGTGTTTCATTAACAAAAAGTAATTTATTACTTTCACAAGAATGATTTTTAAGTTTCTAGACCAATCTGAGAAGTTGATTCTAAAAATTATATCTTTTTATAATATTGATCTCAAATACATGTGTGATCATAATTATTCCATTTATCTTTAATAAATGATTTTACAAAATGAGTATCATATTTTAAATTAATTTGATAAAGGATTTAATTAAATATGATTCCGCTAAAATGATGAACCCTTTTTAGTGCATCACAAAAATTAGTGGACCAAGATCTATATTTCAATAATTAATAGTCTAAATTTAGTGGGAACCTCAGAACTTTAGTAATTTTGGTGGGGAATAATTCTAATAAATCATATTATTCTTTAATAGTTAAACAAAAAACTTATTTCCCAATCTATTATAAGGTTAAACTCAATATTTCTCTTATGGTATCCTTACCAAGGGTTTCCTAGCAAAGTGTAACCAAAATAAATTTCTAAAAATGAGGCACTTAAATATTAAGGTCACCTTACTACTTTATTTCCTTAAACGATATAATACTATAATACCCTATTTTAGCATGAAACTACTCATTTATATGATCTAGGTATTGAAAAGTGTTTTATTTAGAATAAATCTAACCCTTTTTAAGGGAATTTAAATCACCATGTAATCTCATTTATACCCATTATGTATGCATGCTTTTAGTGATTTAGTTTTAAATTTGTATTCTTTCCACTAAATAAATATGTTCAAAAAGAATTGATGTGTAAATCTTGACACAACTATTGAAAAATCTAAACATTAGGAAAAATAGAAATAAATTAATTAGCATACCTATCATGTAACTCTTTAAATGCATGTATAATAATTAAAATAAATAATTTAGACATATTTAAACAAGATCTTACATATATTCCAAATATAAAATTTATATCTATGAATAATAAAGAAGAAAATTATAAAAAATAAATTAATAATTCATAAACATAGACATGAGATAATCATTTATAAACAATTCACAAAAAAAGAAATTATAAACAATTTATAATTTAGGCATGGATAAAAATGAATAATTCAATTTTATCCAATATAAACTTTTCATATTTTAATTTACATGGTTTTAATATGAACTCCTTCATATTATATAAATATGTGACAATTATGAATACTTGTATTATTAAATAATAAATATTTCTTATATTATGTAAACATTTACAAAAATCACACATATTTTCAAATAATATTTCTTGTATCAAAATTTTATATTTATATATATTATTTGATCATAAATAAATATAAACACTTTTATATTTAACTTTATTTTAACCATAAAAGTGTACATCAAACAAATAAAATGGTATAGTTTAAATCCCCCCCCCCTCCCTCATATTCTCCATGGGACAAAATGGCCTATGTTGAGGATGGTTTTGTGAATTTTAACAAAATATATTATATTATTTTAAATTCTACACAAAATAGATAAACTCCAAGGAATATTTTATAATGTTTCATGTTTCACCCATTTTGTCTCAACAATGTTGTTTTGGGTAGACTATGTTATTTTTTCAGGTCGTTATTATAAGGACCCATGCCTTAATAAACCCATAATTACATAATTTAGAATTATGGGTGCACTTTCAAACATTTATAGGATCTTTTTATTTTTTATTTTTAGAGAATTCTGAAAATATATTAAATATCAATCCTTTATAATATAAAGTGGACACTTCAACTCAATGTCTAATTTTTCTTCAAAAAATTGTTCTTTTGATTACAATCACTTTTCATTCATGACCATTTTTCTTCATTCAAGAAAAGTTAATATTATCCTTTTAATAATCCTTAAAAATCCATAAAACATGTTAAAAACATTTCAAAACATGGCATGATAAGAAATATCAATAAGAGATATAAAAAAAGGAAACCCGTTAGTCATATGAAAATCATAGAAGCCCAAAAAATGATTACCTTATTTAAAATAAACATTAAGCATATAAAATAAATCATAATCACTTTTGAAAATAAATAATTTCTCAAAAAACCTTCAAACTCCACAAAAAAAAGAAAATGATAAAGGAATCATAAGGAACATGAAAACTCAAGAAAACATCTCTTTGAAAAAAATACATTGCAACTATAAACTTACATAAACATTCTTAACCCCATGAAGTAAAAATATTTTCTTAAAACCCCATTTTCAAACCTAAAACAAGAATATTGGAGAATAATATTGATAACCCATGTTCACTCATGTTTAAACCTTGTAGAAATACTCAATTCCCTATTCATTCAATAAGAGTAACCTACCATTTTATCTCCCACATTTTTCACCATCAATGACTAATCATTACCCAATGAATGCCATATCTATATCGGTCTCACCCCCCATCATGATCCATATCGGGACTACCCATCATCATTTATAATTATCTAGTACAATATCATAAACAATACATTTTCAATTTCAATTTTCATCATAAAATAATTAGAAAATACATTTAAAAGTAGAAGAAAAAATCACTTTTAGTTATCACATAAAATGATAAGAAATATCAACTTATTTTGAAAAATTTTAACAACTCAAAACATATAGAAAGACGATAAAATTATCATCTTTAAAAAAATAAGGAAATTTTTTGATGAATATTTATTATGAATAAAGTACATGAAAAAGGAAAATCTATTCATCGGTGTCTTTTTAAAAAAACATTCCTTTCACACCTATTGTAATGAAAGTCAAAATGACTTGTCCAGAAATAATTGAAGTGATTTATTTTATAACCTTCTGAAATAAGGTTAAAATTATATGAAATTTATTTTTAAAATATTTTATGTGTAAGAAATAAAATTCATAGATAATTTTAAAAACACTTATGTGGGTGACAAAGAGTTTAAAAGGAAAACATTAAATAATGTTTCAATAAAAAAGACCTTGCGACTTTAGCAACTTTTGAATCAAAAGAAACATGAAAAATATGAATTAAAATGGATTTGTACACACTTTAATTTTAAAAATGAATGATAAAATAAATTCATATGGAATTTTAAACACTACTTAAAAGAAAACATGTGTTTAAAATTTCATAATCCATAACGAATGATAATTTAGATGAGAAATCCCTTACATCCAATCCTAACTCATCACATTCTTCTTTCACATTACAAAATATTAAAATTTTACTGATTTTATACATTATTAATAAACATTTTCTTTTTTTTAACATTACTATTATTACTTTTATTTCATTTATTACCATGTTTTATTTAGTTATTAAATCTCTTAAGATTACGTTGGATGTTTTGAGGTCATTTGGTCTATAACAAAAAAAACTTCAACACATTGAAGGTTGTCAAAGGGTTAAATTTTATATCATAAAAATAATATTACACATATTAAAATTATTATTTTTATAAATTATATATACTTTAGAACCATCCATTTATGGATGACATGAAAAATTAATTACATTAATTCATGTAAAAAATAGTTTGTACATACGCATGAATAACATTTTCATTTTTCTACTTGGTTTTTAAGAAATAAATTAGATAAAAGTAAAATTTTATAGAATAATAAATATGGTATTAATTTCATATTTATTAATTATTTAAACCCTTACAATCAAACATTTAATGTATAAATGAATAACGGAACACATTGCTTCGTGAAGGTGGTAGTCCACATGTATGTACGAGCGACGTAATCAGTTTCCAATAGATGGGAAATGTAAGAATGTAAGTAAAATATTATATGTACATAATAAAAAAAATTTCATAAAAATATCATATATTCATTAATTAAATATTTATAAATATTCATCTAAGGTGGTGATGAAAAATGAGATTCATCACTTTTTGGAAATGGTAGTTTGTACGTACGCACAATTGATGATTTCATTTCACATTAGATAAAAAATAAGATGAAAAATAGGTTATGAAATAAAAATAATAAAATTTTAGTATAATGGAGAAACTTAGGTTAATATATCATCATGTTTATGGTTGATTTAAAGGATGTAGAAGTAGAAATAAACTTAAAATAAATTTGTTAAGACTTATACCTCCTTTTATAAAACCCTCTTTTCAATTGAGATTATATCATTTAAAAGAGAGGTTTATGGTCACTCCTCAAGATTATGAACATGGGAAAGTAAGTTTAGATATGTATTTAAGTATATTTTCAATAGAAAAATTTACATTAGTTTCTTTTTGAAAAGGTTGAAATGTGTCTCTTTTTACAGGAAAAATCAATGGAATTTTCAAAAAAAAATCAATATTTTTGGGCATGAAAGTAATTTTGAAAATTCCAAGTTGAGAATAAATAAAACATCCATGATAGGGTAATAAATATACCTTAAACCCACATAAATATATGATTTTTATTTTTTTTAATGACATAATAATAATTTATAAACATTAAATATCATTTGAAGTCATTTTCATGACTATTCACATACCCTCTCTTTAAATACATCAAGATAATAATAGAAATAGAATATAAATACTTTAAATATAAAAAATACATTATAATTATACAATTAATTTTTTTAACACCAAATTTTATCCAAAACATATTATTTTTATAATTTTTAAAACCATTTTCTTGATTTTGCTTCTCCTTTCACATGTGCTGCATCAACATTAGGTAAATATTTAAGGTAATTTATAAAAAATGAAAATAAATTAATACCATTATAATAAATTAATCATATGTAAAATGTAATTTTATAACCATTCATGATTTCTTTTTATCACTATGAAAATTTATTAGTGATATTAAAAGAGAGAGAGTGACATTTTTAATGATTCTTTACTTAAAATGGTATAAAGTTACTAATAAAATGGAAGTGGTACCAATTTACATATATTTTAAGACATTTGGATAAGGGTAAAAAATATTCCATACAATAAGACTTAATATGATATTTTTTGAACTTTTCCCATAGTTTTAACCCTAATTAACAAGTTTTATCTCTTACCATGGGGATAAACCTTTATCATGGTTATTATTCATTATGACACAAAATAAAATTAAAATTATAATAAAATTTGAAATTTAGATCCCAAATATTGTATCCAATTTCTAGGATTAAATTTATATAAGTGGTAATAAATAATTCTAATATAATTTTTCAAAATACTATAAGAAACCATTTTTTAGAAAAACGCAACTTCTAAGAATAAAAATGATTGTATACAAAAATCAATTATAGTATTGATTCCCATGGAGTTAATTGATTTATTCATAATAAAATGAAACTTATTTTAATTGAAAAAAAATCCAAAACCAAATTTATCAATGAAAATACATTTATTAAAAGTAAATAAATGACATTTTTGTAAAGTCTTTGTTTTCACTATTCACCCAAAAAAAACTTTTTTGAAAACTCCCAAAACATTATCTTAAGATTATTTTGAAATGATGATTTCAAAAATTATTTCAATTTTATAAAACAAATTTTTTAAAAGTGGCATAAATTAAGCATAATATACATGTAAAAAAATGAAATAAATGTCATTTTTTGATAGATATATTAACCATAATTAAATGAAAGTTCATTTATCATATTAAATATATTATCTACTCATTTCACTAGAATAATTCATCTATAGTAATTAAATTAATTTATATTAATAATAATTATTTGTTCACATAAATTTTTTTCTAAAAAATTACTCCTCTATTCCTATATTATCTTTTCTAAAAATGGGTTTTATTTTATAGGAATTAATTAGTAGATTTTTATTAAGAAAACAACCCTATATGTATTTCATTATGTTATTACTCATGTCTATACATTCCAATCAATCAGGTAGGTAATAACGTTAATATTTAAATAATAATATTTTAATAGTATGTCACAATTCATTTTAAGATCGGTATTACTTGTGTAACACACAATTGGACATAGTATTATTTTTAATCTAAAGTATTTTGGTGTCACATTATCCCACAATTAAATAAATTTCACCCTAAAAATTTTATCTCATATCTGATAAAAAGGGCTTACAACATTTTTAAAATGAATTACAAGGAGTAAAAGAGGACTTTGAAAACCATTAATTTTAAAATGATCTCTAATAATGGAACCTTAAAATATAACAAAATAATGAAATATGGAGTGGAAGATAAATATACATAATTATTAAGAAACACATTTTAGTCTTTTATAATGGTTTTAAAGAAACTACATTGATAAAATTTTCTTTTGAAATGACCTTTAATTTCCATGTTAATAATACGAAACTTATCATCACCTAAATATTTTTTAAACCATGTATATATCATCATAAGACTCATACTTTTTAATGTGATTACAAAATCATACCTTAATAGTTGAATGATATCTTCTATATAAGTCATGATAGGTTTTTCTTCCTCTTACTTGAGTTTGAGGAATTATTTTACCATCGAGATAAAGAATGGGAGAAAATATACTTTATTTATTTCCCCAATTTCATCCTTTAGTAGTGTTTTGAGTATTTTTTCACCTTTTCTTCATCTCCTAAACATTATAAATTTTCCATTCCAAAATTACTAAAATTAACCTTCAATGGATCACAAGATATGAAAAATTAAAAAATGATATTTCTCCTATCTTTATGCATTATCCAAAACTATAATGTCTAGCATAAGTTAAGATAATATCCAATATTAATAAACCTTTACATCTTAATCTCTAAAACCAAAAATATAACCCCGAAATTTCCACTTAAATAATTACATAAATAACTAACCTTAAAACTCTTCAAAATATGATAAACCAAAATTGAAACTCAAAAATTAGAATAATTTGATCACATATTATTCCAAGATCAAAAAAAATTATCTCAAAATGATATTAATTACTCTTAAAGTCACATTATAAAAAAAATGTACATGACCTACTCATATATTCTCCAAAAAATGGAATATTTTCCTAAAATAACCTAAATCACCATGAAACCAAAAAAATCATATATGGACTATAAAGTTAACCCAATATTTATTCCTCAATTAATATCAACCACTTTGACATAAAATATCATACTAGACAAAAACATACCATTTACCTTTATTCTTATACTATTCCAAAAAAATATAGTAAACTTATTCAAAAATAACTTCACTCACTTAGTCATAAACCCAATTTTAAATCCCATGGTTATCTATATGACAAAACATATATTCACAAAACCTATTAACTATCTGTATAAATTAATCAAAATTACATAAAAATTAAAGAATTTATTTTCCCAAAATTTTATCAATTCCTTTTAACTTGTGTACAAAAAAATAAAAAATTATCCTTCCTCAGATAACATTTTCACTAAAATGCATAAAAAACCCCATGGTTTTATTCCCATAAATGACTCCTAAAATATCTGTAATCATATTAAACTCATGTCACATAAAACCTAGAAAGGGGTATCTATGACTTTTAATTTATGATCAACCTTAGACTGGTTAACCCAGGATTCTATTTAAAACTCTTAAAATATCCTCATATGAATCTTCCAAACCAATAGATATATATTAACCTTTCCTTTGATACTAATTATTAGAACACATGACTGAATATTATCCATGATTACATGATTTATAACTAAAGTTTCACTCTCTTGAATTTAAAGGGTATTCTCGATTTAAGGTTTCCAATTATTAAGATAAATGCTTACACATAAAACTCATATAATAAAAAGTGGAAAATTGAAGTCAATGTACATTTTTTTCATAAAACAAGTTCTTATTTTTACACTCATGTTTCATTTATGACATTTTTTCTTCATTAAAGAAGTCATCAATTTTCCCATGTTATAATCTCTATACATCCTTAATACATATGAAAAATATTTTAAAATATTTAACAAGAAAAATAAATCATATAAAGGGATATCAAAAATTAAAGAAAACCTGTTAGTCTCTGGAAAATCATAGCGACCATAATTGTTTTACCTTTTTCATAAAAAACATTGATTGTAAAAAATAAATAATAATTAATTCTGCAGCCATAATTTTCTCAAATAAAAATTTTAAAACCCTTAAAAAGAATAAATATTAAATCATCATGAGGGATATGAGAATTCATGAAAATAATTATTTTGAAAAACACACCTTTCATCTATAAATGTTCATAAATATTCCTTATCTTATGAAGTAAATTGATTTACACAAAAAACATTTTTAAAAAATAAAATAGGTGTCTTGGAGAATCATATTCATAACCTATGTTCACTCATTTTTAACTAATTTTTTATAATTGATTCCTAGATCATTCTATAGGATTAACCTACCAGGTCATCTCCGTCATTTTTCACCTTCAAAGACTATTCATTACCCATTACATTAGAGAGATTTATCAAGATCACCCATCATCATGAGCTATATCGGGCTCACCCATTATCATATATAATTATCAAGTACCATATCATGAAAAAATGTTTTTAAATATTTCTCTTTTCATCATAAAATTATTGAAAAATTCATTTTATCCCCTAAGAAAAGTAACTTTAAGTTATCTCATAAAATGTGAAGAAATTTCCAGTTATTTTGAAAACATTTAAAAACAAATAATATACAAAAAATAGTTTTAATATATTCATTGAAAAAAATTAGAAAATTGTAGATTAATTTTAATTATGAATAAATAATTTGATGTAAGGAAAATATTCTCATGTTGTATATGATAAAATATAATTATTTTCACACCTCTTGTAATGAAATTCATAAATGAATTATTTAGAAAACATTGAAGATATTTCTTTTAAAATCATTTAAAATCAAGTTAAAAGTAGTTGAAATTGACTTTTAACAATATTTTAAGTATAATTAAGAACTCTATTGAAACATTTAAAAGAATATTCATATAGAGGAAAAAATAATTTTAAAATGAAAACTTTAAGAAAATATTTCAAAGAAATATTCCTTATGACTTTGGTAACCATTCCATTAAAATGAACAATAAGAATATAATTTGGTATATATTTTTAAAATAGTTTAATTTCATAAAATGATGATAAAAGACATATATATGGAATTTTAATCACTACAAAAAAGATAACATATACTAAAAATGTAATAAGTGTCAAAGAAATGAAATTGAGATGAGAAATCCCTTACAATGAGTCTCAACTTTTAATGTATGTTAGTTACTATCTTGAATAATAAAATGTTATCAATATTATACTTTCTAAAGAAAATTTCTCAATTTTATTACCCTTTCTAATATTCCATTTATTTCAATTGTCACCATGTCTTATTTGGTCATTGAATCAGTTATGTTTACAACAGACATTTTGAGGTAATTTGGTCCATAACTCTGAAATAACTTCAGTATATTGATCGTAGTTAAAGGGTTCATTGTTAAATAATCTCAGAAACATTTTAATTATAAGTTTTATACATTAAATATAATTTTTTAACAATCCATGTAATGTTTTCATGAGAAGTTAATCACATCGGTTCATGGAGATGACAGTTCGTACATACACTTGAACGACATTTTCATTTTTCAAGTGGGTGGAAAAGAAATAATGTAGATAATATTTTACTTTTATATAATAATTTTTTATAAATTTTATATTTATTTATTATTTTCATTCTTATAATCACTCATGTAATGTGGAAACAATTAACGAATCACATCGCTCTATGAAGGTGGTAGCCAACATGTATTCACAAATAACATTTACCTTTTCCAACAAAAGGAAAGGGAAAGGACATAAGTAACATATTATATTTTTACAATCAAGGTAATTTCATAAATATATTATTTATTAATTAATTATATCTTTATAAATATTCATGTGATATGGAGATTAAAAGTTAATTACATCGCTTTGTGGGGATGATAGTCTGTATGTACGCACAAGAAATGCATTCATTTATTATTGGATAGAAAATGAGATGAAAAGGGTCTTATACTATATAAATAATAATATTTAAATATATTAGATATAATTATGGTATTATATAATCTTGGTTATGATATATTTGAAGGAGGTAGAAGAAGAAATCAATTTAAAGTAAAACAACTAACACTTATACCTTCTTTTTTCATATCTTCATTTCGATTAACAGTAAAGACTTTTTAATATATGTTTTTGGTCACTCTAGAGGATTTTAGACATTATAAATGAAGATTATAAA
Organism: Viscum album; assembly: GCA_963277665.1. NCBI lineage: Eukaryota > Viridiplantae > Streptophyta > Magnoliopsida > Santalales > Viscaceae > Viscum > Viscum album. The sequence goes on along the minus strand of OY728120.1, from coordinate 1,056,025,027 downwards.
GTAATTTTTTATATTTTTTCGATAAAAACTAACTTTATTTGTGTTTTTAAAAATTTGATGTGAATCCCTTTTTATAGGAAAAAAATCAAGGGAATTTTCACAGTTTTTCAATATTTGAGGGTTCAGAAATGAAAAGAGGAACATAAATGTAAAATTAATGATATTTTTTACAATCTACCATCAAACTATGTAAATATAATATTTTTATGATTTTATAATGATTTAATAATATTTTTGAAACAGAAAATATCATTTAAAGTAATTTTCAAGACTTTTCACAAATTTTTTATTAAAAGGAATAAAGATAAAATTGGAATAAGAATATAACTACTTTAAATATAAATAATACCTTAAAATTATCCAAATAATACAAAGAAAAACTATAATTAATAAAAAATTATATTACTTTAATTTTTTTTAAACCATTTACTTTATTTGTCTACGATTTTCACAAGCACCGCATCACCAATGCGTAAACATTCTAGGCAACTATACCATCACTAAAAATTAAAAATAAATTAATACCATAAAAATAATTTTTTAAATATTCAAAATTACTATTTATAACCATTCATTATTTTGTTTAATACCTGGAAAACAAATTAGATATACTAAAATAATGAGAGTCACATTTTGTAATTAATCTTTACTTAAAATAATATTACAGTCATAGTCAAAGTAAAGTGGCCTAAAACTAGCATATGTTTTAATATAATTTGATAGTGGTAAAAATAATATCATCCTATAAGATTTAATATGATATTTTGTGACCTTATTAATAAAATATAACCTTAATTAACCTATTTTACCCCTTACCATGGTGATTAAATTTTATAATGGTTACTTTCACTATAACAAACAATAAAATTGAACTTATAAAAAAATTAATATGATGATAAAAAATATGAAATAAATTATCTAGGATTAAATTTCAATAAATAGTAAAAAATTCCTTTTAATATAATTTCTTAGAATGCAATGAAAAACAATTTGAGTAAAAATACATGTTTTAAGCATATAAATGATTTTATATCAAAATAAAGTACAATGTTTATTCCTATGGAATTAATTATTTTATGTTTAATGAAATGATAATTATCTGAATTTAAAAAATATAAAAAATAAATTGTAATATTGAAATTACTTTCATTAAAAGTAAAGAAATGACAGTTTTCCTGGACACTATGGTTTCTCACTTTCCTTGAAAAGGGATTTGATAATCAAAAAAATAATAATTTTCAGTCTAATATTTTCCACTATTCACCAAAAAAATCAATATTTTCAGAAAAAATAAAAAAACATTATCTTAATATTATCTTAACAATATTTTTTCAAAAACTATGTCCATTTTATAAAAAGAAATTAAAAGTGGAATAAATTAATCATAGAATTCGCACACAAAATTTAATAAAAGTTATTTTTATGAAAATTTATTTCTAAAGTATAAAATCAATTTATACTCATTCCTTATCTAGTAAAAAATATTAGATTAATTTTATTTAATTTTATTAAATATATGATCTATTAATTTAATTATAATCCTTCATTTATAGTGACTAACCTAATTTACCTCTATAAAAAATCTACACACATAAATCAGTTTTCTAAAAAATTATCTCCTTTAATCATATATGATCTTATTTAAAATTTTGTTCTTATTTTCAGGGAAATAATCACTAAATTCATTTTAATACAAAAAAACCCTCTATATATTTCATAATGTTGTTATTCATTTTTAGACCCTACAATCCAATGGAAAGGTTATAATGGTTATATTTAAATAATAGTATTTTTATACTATATCATAGTTCATTTTAATATTTATATTGTATCTGGTATATGAAATCAAACAATGTATTGTTTTAAACTAAAATATTTGGATTTTATTGATATAGGGAGTTAATGGTAATTTTTATAATGCTATTGAGTAAGAAAGTCATTTTGGGAAATCCATTTTGGCCATCCCATTTCACTCTACCAAGTTGTTTCGGGCGAGTCTTCAAATGTATCAATACATCTTGGAAATTATTGATAAGTTGTGGTATGTCCTCATGGTTAAGTATTTGATGGTATAATGATCTCATAAAATGAAATAGATCTAACTAAAATGATTCTATTTTTTCATGATTTTCTTTCTGCACCTTTTCTGATCATTAAACAAGATTTAAGACATGGTCTCAAGAATTCATGAACCAAAATGTACAATTCACCATAGAAATACAATTATTACCAAAAGAATAAGAAGAAAAAAATATAATTTTTTCTTTGGATATGTCATTGTTCCTAGAAATAAATTTTTACATTTTCTTTTTTAATTTTAAATTCAAAAGAAAATTTGAAATCTTTTATCCGATACGACTGAATGGTTTTGGAGGGATGTGCATCATCCTAAACATGGGGAAAGAAAACAGAAAACCCCAAAAACAAGAAGGAATCTTATCTATACATTTATAATGATTAATATAATTAAGAAATAATGGTGTGACTTACACTAGTCAATCTGAGTTCATCCAAAAAAAATTGATGTAGATTATTGAGGATAAACTGATAGGTCCCTACCTTATATGGTATCCATGAGTTATAGGAATGTCTTAATCCTCGAGAAGGAACTCTCTCTTAGGTTATAGTTTTCTAGAAATTTAGTTTAATGTAAGGAGAGAATTTTATATTTATAATCTCATACTTTAGGGGTACTAATTATTATACACCACTATATGAGGACCAAATAGATTTATTTTTTCCTATAGAAATCAAACATTTGACTATGAATTTATTAAAATTTTCTCAAATATGTAATTGTTAAAACTCCTTTAAAATGTCCAATTAAATTCTCATATTTAATTTTTAGCATTTAAAAATTAATTTTATTCCTTAAAACTATTTATAAATACCATGTTATGATGATCAACAAAGAAAAATAGTATTTTGAGAAAAGAAATGAGGTTGTTCATCACATAATCACAAAATGTGATAATACCATTGACAACTACCATAGTATAGTATCTTAAAAAATCATAGCGAAAATATGGATAAAAAACACTATGGTCTAAACTACCATGTCTTTTTTGTCCCTTCAATGAAAATATCAATCATCATACACCATTAAAAAAATAGACTAGGGTTGAAATCCACCCCTCAAAAAGGAATTCATTATCATCGAGAAACCATTGTTGAAAAGATATCTAACAAAGAGAAACATTGAAATCACCACAAATAAAAAAAGTCAGCATTATCATGAGAATGAAAATGAAATACCCACCCACTAGAAAGTCACTATAGTTGGTTCACGGACTAAAGGAACCACTTTCACCAATATGGAGTACAATTACTAAACATCCTCAGCGATGTCGATGGAAACTGACCAACTCCAACTGGGAGAGAACCAAAGCTGACACTAGTAGGAGAAAACATAAAAAATAACAAATAAAAATAACATAAGTTTAATATGTGGAAAAAACATAAAATAAATATGAATTAAAATGAAATTCAAGGAGAATTGAAAAGATACACTGAGAGGGGATTGAATTATTGTAGGCAAACTTTTATATTTTTTTCCTTTAGAAAATAACTCCTATGATTGGTTAGTATCTAATTATATCTCATTAATAATAACACCCAGAGTTGAATTTTAAATTTTGGAAATAAAGAATCATAAGTTACACTTATTTTTTTAAATGGTTGTCCCTCAATGTGAGAGAACACTTCTTTCTTAAGTGCATTTCTTTATCGATCTACATATTGTACACTAATATATTTTTATCAATATTAGGGGTTGTTTTATTTATTATCCTAGGATCTATTATTCCAAAAAATAGATTACCTCGTATAGTTTTTATAGTCTCTCAATAGTTACAAATGGAAATGAATTTCACCATATGAGATAGGTCTTATTTTTTATTTACGTTACTTTAGAAACAGATAAGAGATCTACATCATTGAGAAATCAAGATAAAATACTGAGAAACATGGATCACTCCATTCAAGAACATCCAATTTTCAATCTACCGAGTGTATAAATTATAAAGAACATGGATTAATTATCCCACTACATACAGAACCCTTTAATATTTTGATTATTCTTATTCTCTTAAACTTGGCTATATAATCATGATTAATAAGATTTTAATTATGGTTCTCCTTAACTCTAGGAACTGAAATGTTTTCCCCTTCTCCACTTCTCTTTTTCTCTTTTCATGAGTCTCACATGAATACACAGATATATAAAATTACTAGAAAAATATTCTATTCTTCCCACCTTCTCAAATTTTTAAAAGTCTAGATATTTGTAAGTATTACTAACCAAGAGAATTCAATTTCACCATTAATTTTTAATATACAAAAATGAATTACTAGGAAAAATATTTAAGTAGTCAATGAAAATAAATGTTAGGAATTATAAATCTTTTTCCCTATAATTTTACATATATTTTTCACCATCTCTATTACATGGGAATATTTTAACACCCCATGATTTTATGATATATTTCTCTTTAAAATAATCTAATTTCATTGACATATTCCTTCACATACATCACCAAGTATAAAAGAACCATGAAAAACTATAAAAATATTTTCACCTCACCCTTGGAATTATGGGTATGAAGAATATTAACCGCATTAAGAAAAATATGTATAAATATTTTTTTATTTTAAATTTATTGATTAAAAAGTATGAAATAAGTGCTTAATTTTGAGTAAATACATTTTATGCTTCTATAATATACTTTTTTTTAAAAGATATTTTTTATTTAGTGTGCAGATATTATAATAAATTTTTTCTAATAATATAAATTTAATTTTATAAAGTGTATACCATTTATAAAATCATAATGTTAATAATCTATTTATTATAATTTTTTTTTATTTTTCTATAACTATTTATTTTTAAGTGAATTGTGAAAAATACAGATTTTTGAAAAATTATTATCTTTTTTATTAAATAAATTTATTTAAAAGTTCCATTATATTTTGGATTCAAAGTGATATAAGATCCATTTTATTTAAATTAATTTAATTAATTCCATTATGATCAAGCTTTTCTATGATTTTTATATTATTCAATTTTTTGGATTAAAACACATTTTTCTGGAAAATGGGTTTTCAGCGCATTTTGTAGGTTTATTTTTTAAAATTAATTTTTCAAAATTATATAAATTCAATTTAATTAAATATAATACATATTTAAAATTATCATGTTTAAATTTTGTAAATATAACCCATTTTTATACATTATGAATTGTAATATTTGTAAAATTTATTACCTCGATAATGTGTAAATAGGGTAATTAAGGATAAAAACTAATGCGATAGGGCTTCCAATTCATTAAAAAACCTCAACATTAATTAATTTTATGAGTCTATATAATCCATAAGATCAAAAATTAAAAAATATTACTTTTTTTAATTTAAATTTGATATTTTACTTTATAATATTTATTTAAAAGATAGTGAAAAATGTCACTTTCTTGCTTTTAATATCTATAATATTTTTTGATAGGGATAAAAGTCTCTTATGTTTAGTAATAAATGGTAATTCTAAATGTGAAAAATTTTATTTCATGGTAGTTTATTTTTATTTTTTTAATAAAATAATTTCTTTAAATGATTATGCAAAGAAGGTACAACGCTTGTTCAAGCATTAGAAAAAATAAGAAAATTTTTTTAAAAACACTAAAAGAAATATTTTTTGGGTGATTTATAGGTAAGAAATGTCTAAAATTAATAATATGAGATTATTTATACTAAAAATTATATTATATTATAATTTTATCAATTTGGGTCTATTTTTAAATGAAAATTAACTTATAAAAATTTAATACTTTAAATAATTACAAAAGTGTCGTTCTTCTCACTTATAAAAGGAAACCTCTTCTCTCTTTTACTTATATTTTATTGATCAAAATATATCTAAAAATAACTAAAAAAATAAATTTTTAACTTCTCTAATAATTAATTATATTTTTTGGTGTTCTTAATATACCATTCAAAGTGTATCTAAGAAGAGATCAAAAAAATTCTACCAAAGAATAGGTAATCATCTTTACCGACTCCTTAAAATTTATTTCTTTTTAAAATTACCCCAAATATATTGTAATTATCCTAAAATAATAAATAAAGTATCATAAATATACATATATTTTATTATAATTATTTTAAAACTATTTTCCATCTCTTTTCCATCATATGAAAAGAAAAAACACCGCTTGTGGTATATACGGCCTATCATCTCCACATAGTGATGTAATTTTTTTATTAACCACTTTATTTGGATGGTTATAGAGATGTAAATAATGAATATATAAGAAATTAATGACATAATTTTTCTTCTGTAACTATAATATCATATCTACCTTCTTACCTTCAAATCTATTGGAAAATGGTAACATTGCTTGTTCATATGTGTGGACTACCACCACCATGAAGCGATTTGCTCTTTTTTAAGCTCCAATTTACATGGATGGTAATAATGGTATATTTAATGAATATTTATGATATTTATTATATAATAATGATTATATAAAGGTTAATAATTATTTAACATTATTTTATTTAATCCATAAAAAAGTGATAAGTGTGTTCATGCGTATGTACGGTCTACCATATCTATGGACGGTGTAATTAGTTTTTCTGTATTTGGATTTTATGGATGACTATATATATATATATATTGATTTAATATATATGATATTTATATCATGATTAGAATTTTACATATGATATAACCATGGTTAAGATAAAAGGAACATAACTTCTAAATCAAAACATACATGAAAAACGAAGAATTTAACACCTGAAACAATGATAATAATAAAATATTATTAAAAAATGGGTGATAAGATGTTATAAATGGATTTTATATGATATTATAGATATGTATATGGTTTTGGTATATATTTATAATAAATTTAAATTTATTATACAAGAGTATAAAATCACTTACGAGGAAAGTCGAACTTGAGGTAAGGGATTTAGCCACAATTTCCACTCCATTGAGACATAATTGCTATTATGAACCTACTAATTTTTTGTGGTGTATATAAACACACTTTGATGTATTTAAGATAAATATATATAGTCATGATGACTAAATTATTAATTCAAGATTAATCTTTCAATGGGTTACAATTTAAAATTTACCGAAGAGGTAAGAGTTTATTTTACATTCTCATTTTTTGGGGGATTTCACTTATTTTCAATGAAGGAGTATTCTAATATATATTTAAAAAACTCAATATATTTTTTTATTCTCTTGATATTTAATGAATTTATATGTTTTCTTCCAAATTTTCCTCTTTTGAAACATGAATCAAGTAATGTAATGTTTAAAAGAAAAGTTGATTTTGTTTCTCTTTTGATCAGTTATAGTTTTCTTCCAAGTCCATATTTGGAAAAACTTTACATAAGTCATAATTATTCACTCAAAATATTTATTAAAGAAATTTTATGTTATCCTTGAATTTTTACAAGGTTTTAAATGAATCTATCTAATGTTTTTCAAAATGATCATTTTATACATTCTTTATAAAAAGTCAAAAGGAATGTTTCTTTTTAACGTATACGATGTCAAAGGAATTTCCCACCGCCATACCTATTTTATGAAATTTTGATTCATCTAAAAATTTTCAATTGTTTTAAAAATAAAATAAGTTAATGAAACATATTTTAATTTTTCACTTTAATTTTCTTTTATTATTCAAAATACATGAATTTATTATAAAACCTATATTTCTAGTGAATTTAGGTTCATATTTTATCTCTTATTATTTTTCTGGTCCTTAAATTTTATTGAAGAATTCAGTTTTTTATGATCATATTTCATTAGACATTACATTTCACATAAATATCTATATCCATTATATCAAAGATATTAATATATTATAAACCATATATCATTTTTATATGAAATTTTTTTCTATGAAAATTATTCGATTTACTAAAAAAATATTAATATTCTATATTTTTTAATCAATAAGGATATTTCTTGATAAGGAATATTAATCCAAAAGTATAGGATCCAGACAAATTCAGTCCTAAGAAAATATTATAAAGAAGATAAAGCATAGTCAACCATTACATGGGGTTGTTACAGAGATTTGTATGGGTTTCACCCCTCATATCTGCATCCACCATTAGAACACAGTAATTAGGCCTCTTAATGGACCATATTAGGTTCATCTCCATGACAACCTACTTTGATAGATTATCCACCGCTTGATTTGCTTCTCTATATGTATGTGAGATAATTAGTTTGATATTACTGACATTGTCAAGTCAATAACTCCCACAAGTTATAATTTTCCAATGAACTTTTCTTCTTTTTTTGCAAGGTTTTGACCAAAATTTTAGAATTACACTCAATCCATAAGGGGTTCCATTTATATTGGATAGCATACCAGACTGTATAGATAGTAACCCATAATTCTTCTCTATAGGCCACTCCAATTCTAGTGCATTGATAAAATAAACCTTTGATGAATCCACAGTGTGTTCGAAAGAAACCACCACACCCTGGGGGTCCTGGAATTCCAGAAGCAACACAATCAATATTAAATTTGAGACATGGATTGATTAAAGGGATCCATCATATGTACTTAAGAATCCTTGGTTTCATTGGCCTTCCTGTCACAACCAATAACTTGAGAGTGGTTAGAAAATTTAAGAAATAATTCATACTCCATGTTTTTACCATTGAATTAGTGTAATACTCTTTACTTAGAATAATTATTCCCATGTAGGTATAGGGTTTCTGTTCATCAAATAAAATGGCATTTCTTACATTCAAGATTACTGAAAAAACATTATAGCTACTGCCAACAAGATATTTTGGAAATATTCGCTACAACAGCTATTTGATATTCCTTCAATTAAATCATCCATTTACAAACTAGGTTCAATATTCATCATTAAAAAATACCCTGTATAATCCCATAGACTACGGGAAAATCACATGCCAAGAACAGATGTTGCATGTTTTCTTCAAAATTCAAACATAAATGATAAGTCAGGAGAATATATTATAAATCCTTTTTGTGTTGGTCAAGAGTGGGGATCCTATATTTCCATATTCCTCAAATCATCAAGAATTTAAAAGCTTAAAAGAAAGGTTCCTTGAAATTCATCATTGATAATGGTGGTCTATTGAATCCCCTGTATTCCAGTTTGTCGAATTCCTTGATGCTGAACTTCCTATTTTTTTGTGCCTCAATACAAGAGTATAAAAATACCAAAAAGTGTAGTTATGAATTGCCAATACTTCTTGAGTAGTATATAGACTATCATAATTATTCTTTTATGTCACTAAATCAACAATGGACATATGTAATAATTCATTTGGAACACTCTTTGTGTTTTCTAATGGGTTCCAAACAAAACAGTGTCCTAATAGATGAGGGTAAAGTTATTTCTTACAATCCACTATGTAACCTAAATGATGATATTGAATGAATTATAGAGAGATTTCCAAAAAAAGGATTTAATACAGTTTTTGTATCCATTCATCAATCTCCCTTTAAATATATTAGATAAAATATCATAGGTGGCATCATTATCGATCAAATTCCATGTGAGTTTCCCAATAAGATCATCATTAAAAATCTTGAAGTCTTTGATTTTAAGTCCTCCCATAATAAGGGGTTTAATTAACTCCTTACAAGAAATAATAATTAACTTATTTTCATTTAAAAATCTAGCCCATGGTAAATTTATGACCAAACCTTGAAGATTCTTAATGATTTCTCTAGGAAACCAATAAAGAAAGAATGTATATACAATCTTCGATATAATCACAGAGTTCACTAGAAACACCGTTTCAGTAAGAGACATTACCATTCATTTCCACCTATCCATTTTATTGATAATTCCATATCACATTTCCTCCAAATATGATCTCCTCATCTTGCCCCAAATAGGGGACCACCAAGGTAGTTGAAAGGAAGAGATCCATTTTTTACTCCAAGACTTTTATTTATCCTATTTTCTTACTAACCAATATTCCATCACCAAAAATAATGGAGTATTTTCCCAAACTTATGTATTGTCTAGAAATCACTTCATAATGTTTAAATAGTGCATTAATGGTGGATATGGTCCTTTTTGAAGCTTCCCTACATAGAATAATGTCATCAGTGTGAAAAATATGTGAAGGATTCTTTTCATTCCTACCAACTTTTATTGCTTATAAAAACCAATTTGATAAATTTCATTGAAACATATTCTCAAGTAGTCTTTAGTAATGGAAAATAAAAGTCGTGAAATAGGATCACCACGTCTCACACCCCTTGTGCATTGAAATAATATTATAGGGATACATTAATGAGAATAGATAGCCTTGAAAACCTGAGAATGATGTTAATAAGTTTTATCAATTCATTTGATAATCCATATCTCCTGAGTGAAACAAAAAGAAATCTACATTTTTATGTATCAGAGTATTTTGATATATCAATTTTGAGAGAGAAATTTTCTTTCTTTATTTTCCTCGTTATTATATTTACACTTTCTAAGGCTGTGAGTAGACAATTTTGAATGTTCCTCATAGAGAAAATCCAAATTGGTTTGAATTGATGTAATGCTTAATAGATTCTCCCATTTTTTTCATGTTGATCTTGCTAATGTGATTGGGAATCATGTTCCCAAGGGAAATTGTCCTAAATTATATAATATTTAGTTAATTATCCTTCTTCGGTAAGGCAAGTAAAGTTGAATTTATCCCATATGTAATTGAGTAGTGATTCAAAAATTCCCTGATTTTATAAGTTTTATCATCTGAAAAAATGTCCCAATAAAACATAAAATATTGTTTAGTAAATCCATCTGGACTAGGAGCACTTTCCATGTTGAGAGAGAATTTGGATTATGTGATTTCCTCCTTGGGTGGGACAAAAACAAGTATTCAGTTTTGATGATCACTGGTGAAGGGATCCATGTTATCAACCATGTTTTGTGTGGTTTCCATACCATTATCAGAATAACGTTCCTAGAAGTGATCCACAACTACCTAAGATATATCATCTTTTGTAGTGTGAAGGAAACCATTAATGGTGATATCCTTATTTCTATCTCTTTGTCTCTTTTCTTTTTATAGACTATGAATGAAATTTGAATTCCTATCTCCATACTTTTACTATTTATCATTTAATTTAATTTATTCAAGTCTTTCCTAGATCATTATGAGATCATCTAGCTTGTGGTGATCTTGTATTTATTATCTAGAAGTGGAATCATGATGTTGATTCTCAATTTGGATGCAAAAAAATGAAATATTCACCATATTTAATTTCTAGATCAAGTTTGGAGAACGATTTCCTACTCCATTCTCTCAGTAACTCCTTAGAATGTTCTAATTTCACAACCAACCTATGAAGAGGACCTCTAATGGGTTCAAACTTTCAATACTTTAATAAAATTTCTCTACATCATGGATTCCCAAGCCATCCCTTATTAAATTTTAATGGAATGGGGGTTTACCTCGCACTGTGTTTATAAATTTCCACAAGAATAGTATTGTGATCTGAGTGATGTTTAGGGAGTTTGAAACTCGAGACCCTATTTACACCACTTCTATTATTAATATGAACAAAACATATATCAATCTTACTTCCTTGTCTCCCATTTATGGCATATCTTCTCCATGTGAATTCATCTTGGGCAACTAAGACCTCAATAATTTTTCCTAGTTCAATGAAAGAATAGAACTTCAGTGAGGCAATTTGATTGAAACTACATCTAGTTTTCTCTTCATGACTCCGAAAAGTGTTAAATTCTAAAAGACTAATCCATTTATGATCCATGTTTTCAAAACTTTTCACAATTTCCTTCTACAGTTCTCTTCTCTAGATATATTTTGCAGAACCATACAAAAATGTGATTGATAGATCACATACTAATATGTTTCTTGAGACTAATATGATCTGATTTTTTTACATGAATTAATATTCATACTCTTGTGTCTTAGTACCCATAGATGATCTATACTCGAGTCATTCATATTTTGGGAGACAAACTTATATCAAACAGAGTCTCATTTAAAGGATTTCCAATTATCAAAGAGTAACTTTGGTTCAGCAATACCAACCATCATGGGTTTTTGGGGCATAATAAAGTATTTAAGGTCTTTTTTCATTATATAGTTTCCTATACCTTGATAATTCCAATAAATTTTCTTCATTTTTTAATTGATTTTCCACATATCTCTAGAGCTCCTTGTTGTGACACATTCAGTAGGTATATCTCTTTTCTCCCTTTGATTTTTATTATTTTCTACTTTTATATTGTTTTCCACTAGTTAATCTACTTCATTTAATAGGAATTTTTCATTAATGTCATCAATTAAACCAGCCCCAGTCAACTCCAGGGGTTGTGCATCTTTAACTTCACCATACCACAAAACACCACACAATGGGGTGGATTTATTCATTAAATATCCATGGTCATTATTTTTTTCCATGGATTTTTCCTCTTAGCGGCCCTAGAGATAGGAACGTATGATAATTAACCTTCCAAGTCATTATTTCTAGGATACCTTTATTATTGTTCCCCCTACTTTTCAACAAATGTAGGGAATTTAGGTATATCCACATTATAATTTGGGGTTACATTCACATATGCATCCATATTATGTGTGTGTATTTCATAAGAGTGTTCCTCTTCTTGTCCAGTTGGAACCTGTGGACTCCCCTAGTCTTAACCCATCCCTTTAGCATAGCCATGACTGGTTCCTAAAGTGGGTGTATTAGAATTCATTAGGAATTCCTGTACAAGTATCATGTTCAATTAAGATTGATAAATAATTTATTAGATCTTATATCTTTAAGGGAAATAAATAAAATATCATATCAAATGAGAACCAAGAAAAATGGAATGTGTCAAATATAAAAAGGGAATGAATCAATTTTAATAATATAAAAATGGGGAAAGAAACATCCTATAAAATTATTTAATATCATGGGAGCTTCTTATAAGTGAATGGATAAGGTTCATCATTATAATGAATTTAAGGAAAATAAATAAACCATTGATATCTAGTGCTTTAATTTCAAAGACATGGGAAATTATTCAAAATAGTTCCCTAATCATCAAGGGAACTTATCACAGAATAAGATATGGGAATAATTCAAAACATATGAAATAGGTATAGCCAAACTGGATGTTCCTAGTAATGTGGTGAAAGGTAAACTTATCATTCACTCTATAAGTCCAAATATTTTCTTTGATTCGGTTTTTATCCACTCTTTTATGTTTGAATAATTTTATAATTATATCACATCACCACCTCAATGATTATATATTGATTTTGTGGTGAAAACTTCTAATGGTAGGATGGTCACATCTCAAGTTAATATCTCCTCTTAAATATAATTTTTAGGAAATTTATTCATTTAAATATTTTTATTATTCCTCTAGCTGAAGTTGATGTAATTTTGGGCCTATATTATCTCTCTCAATAAGGAAACCATATCAGTTAATGTAAGGGAAGTTACATTCAAATTTTGGAATCAACTTATGTTACTCTATCGGTGGTAGGATGAACCTGAACTCCCAATGGAAATTATTTCATTCATTTAGATTTTTATTCTTATTCATGAAGGATATTTATCACATGTGGTTGGGCTGAAACTTAAAATTGAGGATATTATTATTTTATGGTAGTTTTTTATGTCTTTCTGGGAGGGTTTCATAGTATTCCCCCAAATTGTGAAGTTGGGTTTGTAATAGAACTCATACTTAGTGATACATCTATTTCAAAGAATCTATATAGAATGACCCTAAATTAGTTTCATGAATTTAATATTAAACTCTATTAGAATATAGAAAATGGGTCCATTCATCTTAATAATTCACCAAAGGGTACTCTGATTCTTCTTTTTCAAGAAAAATTGGTTAATGTGACTTTTTATTGATTATTGGGAACTTAACAAAATCACTATTAAGAACAAGTACCCTCCATCCAATATCAATGAAATTTTTTATCAATTATGAGGTGCTCAATATTTTCCCAAGATTGATATTCAATTTGGATATCATCAGTTAATGGTCATAAAGGATTACATACCCAATATATCCTTTCTTATGAGTTATAGTGATTATGAATTTATAGTAATTCTATTTGTACTTAACAATTATATCTATTTCATCATGGATTTATTGAATAGAGTATTTATAGATTGCCTTAATCAATTTGTGGAAGTATTTATAGATGATATTCTTATATATTTGAAGATTAAGGAAGAAAATGAAGAAAATTTGAGGATTGTTCTGATGACCCAGGGGAAGGATAATCTGGATTAAAATTTACCAAGTGTCAATTTTTTCTATAAAAAGTCTCATTATTAGGTTATATAATTTAAAGTGATGTTATATCGGTGGATCCTTTAAAGGTATAAGTTATTGAAAAATGGGATAGACTAACCATTATAAGTAAGATCTATAGTTTTATTTTGATGGAAAGATATTATCACTTTTATGTGAGAGATTTATCCAAACTATCTAATCCAAACAGTAAGTTGACCTATAAGGGATCAAAGTTCTTATGGACAGATAAATGTGAGGAGAGTTTTGAAGAACTAAAGATAAGGTTAGTCAGTGTGCCTTTTCCTACACTACCCTAAAGTGGAGAAGGGTTTGTGATATATAGTGATGCATCAAATAAGATACTAGGATTATTCCACATTTCGAATTATATGATCATATCTTATACCTCTCACCAATTTAAAATTCATGAGAGAAATTACCTCACTAATTATTTGTAACTCCCAGCTAATCATTTTTCATTGAAGACTTGGAGGAATTATCTATATAGTGAAATGTGTGATATACATACTAATCACAAAAAAATGAAGTAAATATTAACATATAAAGAGTATAATATTCACTATAGAAAATGGTTGGAGTGGATAAAATATTATGATTGTGAAATACATTATGATCTTGGGAAGGAGAAAGAGTTGGCTAATGCACAGAGTAAAAAAGACCATGATAGTTTTTTTAGGATAGATACCAAAATATATTTAATATTTATGGATTTAAAGGAGTCAAAATTTAAAATCTTGAGGAATGGTAAAAAATATTTTCTTTGTCAAATTAATGTTCAATAATCCCCCCATGAGAGGATAAATAAGTCACGGAAGGAAGAAATTGAATTATAGAATAAGATAAGGAATATTCTTGAATTCAATCATGATCACGTTAGAATGATAAGGTTTAGAAATAAATTATGTGTTCAATAATTATCATAGTTGAATAAGGATTTATTGGATGAAGCTCATAATTCATTATTCTCTAATCATCTTGTAAGTATGAAGATCTACAGTGATCTAAAGAGTAATTCAGGAGGGATAACATGAAAAGGGATATTGAAGAGTGTGTATCCCGATGCATAGTGTTTTGGAAAGTTAAGTCTATGAGATGAAATACTAAGGGGTTTTTACAACCTTTACCCATATTCGAATCAAAATGGGAAAACATTACTGGGGATTTCTTTGTCGAACACCCCAAAAAATCTAAAGGGAATAATGTTATTTGGATTTTAGTCAATTAACTTATGAAATAAATTCACTCAATCACTATTAGATAAGATTTCTATATTGAACTTCTTACTCAGTTATACATTAAGGAATCTTTGTGATTTCATAGAGTACCAATATTAATCATATCAAATCAGGATCTAAGTATTACCTTGAAGTTTTGGAGAATAATACTACGGGATCTAGATATAGAGTTGAGTTTTAATACTACATATCATCTTTAGATATAAGGATAGTCTGAGAGGACCATTTAAACTCTGGAATACATGTTAATATATTTCTCTATGGATTTAAAATTTATTTGATATAAACACCATTATATGTTAAAATTTTCATACACCAATAGATTTTACTTGAGCATTCATAGAGATCCTTATAAATCCCTCTATTGAATGAAGCGAAGAATTCCAAAGTATTATGAAAAACATAAGGAAGGAAATATATTGAGACCTGATCTACTAGAGGAAATGGAATATAAGGTTATATCCCTTTAACATCACATAAGGGCAGCATAAATATGAAAAAAAAATTATGTTGGAAATTGTCAATGAGATTTAGAGTTCAATGTTGGTGGAAAGGTATGAAATTGAATATATCTTTGGAATAAGGTTATGATGTTTATAAATAAGGGAAAGTTGAGCCCTTGATATATCATTCTACTTGAAATTCTTGATTATATTGGTATAATAGAACATATATTGTATCTTCCACTGAATCACTCTCAATTTTTTAATGTGATTCTTGTATATCTCATGAAAAAGTAAATACCTAATAATTTACATGTACTAAAAAAAGAGTTCATACCACTGGAGAAGGATCTATCTTATGAGGAAAAACTGGTGGGAATTTAGGATCATAAATATAAATTTCTATGAAACAATACCACTCACCTGGTAAATGTTTTATGGTGAAATCATAAAATTAAGGAAGCTATATTGGAACCTAAGGATGTGACGAGGCCAAAGTATCCTCTGTTATTTATATTGAGGTGAAATAATTTCAATGATGAAGTTCTTATAATGGTGGTATAATGTAAACCCATAAATTTTATGGTATATTTATATTTAAATGAATCGAATTTATTTTACATCTTACTTCACATGAAACACTGAGTTTAAAAGAACTGTGAAAAAACTGTTAAAATATTTTCACAAAGCAGTTGGAATAGTGGGTATGAATAACAATAACCGTACTATAAAAAAAATTATGTATAAATATTTTATATAATTTAAATTTATTTTTTAACTCCAATAAAATAATTACTAAATTTTGAGTAAATCTATTTTACGCTTCAATAATATTTTTTCTTCAAATTTGTTTTTTGTTGGATGTTTAATGGATATTGTAATTAATTTTTTCCACTTTTATAAATTTAATTTTATAAAAAGGATATCATTTTTGAAATTGGAATGCCATTATTATCTTAATTTAAATTTTTTTATTTTTCAAAAAATATTTTTTTAGTGAATAGTGAAAATACTAATTTTTGTATGACTATTATTTATTTTATTTAAATAAAGAAATTTAGAACTCAAATTAAATTTTATTTTTAAATTGATATAAGAACCATTTTATTTAAAATAATATAACTAATGATATTAGGATCGGTATTTTACTTTATTTTTATGTAAGTCAATTTTAATTCTTGAAAACGCATTTTTTGGAAAAAAGTTTTTCATCGCATTTTGTGGGTTTATTTTTTAAAATAATTCTCTATAAATTATAGGAATTTAATTTAATAAAATTTATTCCTTATTTGGAATCATTATTTTCAAACTTGGTTATTATTTCTCTTTTATTTTGTAACCTTGTGACTAGTAATAGTGGTGAAATTTATCACCTTGGTAAAGGTTAAATCTGGTAATTAAGGTTAAAAAGTAATGTGATAAGTTTCAAAATTCAATCAAACACTTTATTTTATTTCATTGAATTAATATATTTCTTCCATAATCATCCAAACTTTAACAATATGGCCTTTTTCCACTTAACATTAATTTTTACCTTTATAATATTTAATAAAAAATTTTAGTCTAAAATGTCACTTTATTTCTTTCAGTATCTATAATATTTTGTAATTGTGACAAAAAATTATATTTGATTATAATTTTTTATTTTATATATTAATTATTTTTTTATCGTTGTAGTTTTTAAAATTTTTAGTAATAAAATAATTTTCTTTAATTCTTATGCAAAGATGACACCTTGCTTGTGCAAGCAATATAAAAAACAAGTCAATTATTCAAAAAAACTCTAAAATTAATATTGTTTAGGTGATTTATAGTGTCCCACGAACTTTAAAGATACATATAACATATTATAGATGTTTTAAAGTGTTATATTTAAATTAAATTTTTTCTTGATGAATTTAAGGTCAAATTAAATGAAGAGTGTCAAAAATGACATTAATGATATTTTATAATAAAAAATATTTTATTAAATGATTTAAAACTCATAAAAATACTATATTCAGGTAAATTAATGTGATATGGTTTAATATATAAAACATGGTCTATTTATGGGCCACTTTTTTATTAACAGTAACATTATGAACCCATAAAGAGTAAAAATCATTAATATCATGTTATTTGTGTGGAGGGTAAATGGGTGGTTAAAGCGAAGAAATAAGGGTAAAAATTTTACCAAAACTTGTCAAAATATTACATAATGTTACTATATTGGTACATAAAGTTACAATAAATCTTTTATTTCAGTTATATCCCTTTGGATCCATTCTTCTATGTATATTAATTTATATTAATTTAATAATTGAATTACTTATAAGAGTGCACCTCCCCTCACTTATAAAGGGACACCCCTTCTCTATTTTCTTTACACTTTCTTGAGCATCATCTCTTCACTGAAACCTACCCAATTCTCTTATAAACTTTTTTAACAATGAATTATACATTATTTTATTATTCAAATACTATTCCAATTCCCTTTAAGAAGGTATCTATAGGAATTATTATAAAGAAGAGGTAACAGCATTTATCGGCTCTTTAAAATTTCATTCTTCTTCTACTTCCTCTAAATCCATTTTACCCATATTGAAATAATAAATACGGTATAATAAATATATTTATATGTTATTATGATTATGATAAAACTATTTTCCGTCTCTTTTTCATCCTAAGAAAAGCGAAGACATTGTTCGTGCGTATGTACAGCTTATCGTCTCTATGTAGAGGTGTAATTTTTTCATCACCACTTTGTATATATGGTTATAAAGATGAAACTAATTAATATATAAGAAATTATAATATAATTATTTTTCTATGATTATAATATAAAATTTACCTTCATACCTTCAAATCCATTGGAAATGATAACATCGCTCTTGTATACGTGTGGACAGCCATCTCCATGAAGCGATGTGATCCTTTTTTCATTTTTGATTTAGATAGATGGTAATAAGGATAAATTTAATGAATATATATGATATATGTGATAAAATAATCATTATATAGAGGTTAATTATAATTTATATTTCTTTAATTCAATCTGTTGAAAAGTGAAAACGGTTTTCATGCGTATGTATGGTCTTTCATCTCCATAAATGACATAATTCATTTTTCTACCATATCCTTTTATCAATGACTATAAATATATATTCATAAAATGACTATATATTATATTTTCATCAGGATTATAATTATAGATATGATATAACCATGATCAATATACAAGGACCATAATTTATGAATCAAAACATACATGAAAATCAAAGAAGTTAAAACCTGAAACAATGATAATAATAAAATCTTATTAAAAAATGGTTGATAAGATTTTATAAATGGATCATATATCATATTATATATATTTATATGGTTATTTAATGTAATTATAACAAGTTTATATTTTTTTATTCATGTTGTTAAAATCACGTATGAGGCAAGTTGAACTTAAAGTAAGGGATTTCATCTCAATTTCCACTCAATTGATATATATTTTTTATTATGCACATATATATTTTTATGTGGTGTATATAATTCCCATTTGATTTATTTAAAAAGAACCAATATTTATTGATTATTATTAAAGTTTCAAGTTTTTTAACTCTTTCAAGGGGTTACAGTTTAAAATATATCAAATAGGGAAGAATTTATTTTACAATATCATTTTTTAGGATTGGTCTTATTTCCATTAAAGTAATATCATAATATATCCTTCATAAACACCACATATCTTATTACCCTATATATATTTATGTAATTTATATGTTTTCATCCAAATTTTCTTCTCTTTGCATCTATAATCAAGAAAATTGATGTATAAAAGAGAATTCAATCTTATTTTCTTTTGTTCAGATATATTTTCCTTCAATGTCTATATTGAACAAAAAAATTACAAAAGTAATATTTATTTACTTAAAATATTTATTAAGTACATTTTATTTTTTCTTTTACCTTTTATATTTTCTAAAATTAATATTTATAATGTTTTTCAAAATGGTTAATTTCTACTTTCATTACAAAAAGTCAAAAGGAATGTTTCTTTTTAACATATATGGTTTAATTAAAACAGTTGATTATTATAGTTTGTGTCCTAGTGTGATTCTGATATATCCCATAATCCTATAAGTTTATAGCTTGTGAGATTCCTTAGGTTCAATTTTAACTATATAATGTAATTTCATAGAAAAAATAATGCCAATTCTATAAACTATTTGGAATATAATGTTGCCAACCAATTTTATGTAATCCCTTTGATTTAAACTAGTTTTGGACTCATATTTGATCATCTTTATGCCAAAAAATATAGGATTAGTAATCCCCTTGGATTAATCAATTCCAATCCTCTTAAATAATTCTCTTCATTATTTTTTTGGGATAGAAAAATATTATCATCCCCTTGAATAATATACAATCCAATAAAATATGAAATCTCTCACAATATTGGAATTTCAAAATGAATCTTCATCTAGTTATAATACTCTTCAAAAATATTCTTTTTTTCACATAAAAAATTATTTCATCCACATGTATAATGATAATGAGAGTACCTATGGATAGATCCTTCACACAGAGATTAATATAAAATTTTCCATCTGAAAAATTCTAACTTCTCAAGCATCCATATAGCTTGGCATACCAGGTTCTAGGTGTAATGTCCTGACCTGACTGACTAATAATATGGTAGTTGGACCAATGGGTCACATGGCCTCAATCACACCTCCCCATATTCTAGAGGTTTTCAACTAGTAGCGAGGGTATAAGTAGGTGATAGTGGGTATACTATACCCTTCTGATCAGAGTAGCACATCGGTATATCAAAGGGAATAAATAACATACAACAATAGAATAATAGTATAATTGAAGATAAAGGATAGCCAACACCAATATATAAGACTGCATGAATTTCCATATGAAGATACATAACTAAAGTAATAGACATAGATTAGGCATCATGATATAGTATAATATACAAAAAAAAATAAAGGAAATCCCTTTGGGAAAACTCCTTGAGCATCCGGAGCTTCATCTTAGTCATGTTCTCTTAACTCCTAGGTACTAGTAAAATGAAATAAGCAATATTCCATGGTCCTTTGAACATGAAGATATACTTAGGTCCCCCAGGGAAATGGCATCTTGAGAAGGGTGTGTGATATAAATCCAAGTGGGTTACATCCCATGGTGTCTACAACTTAAACAAGCCCATGAATATAAATAAGGTAATGAGCAAGTATAAACAAATAATAAACAATATTGAAATAAACCCCCAATCCATTCAGGTTCCCAAAGGACACCTAGCAGCTCTACCTGATTCAGATCATGCCCAGAATGAGTCTCTGATCAGTAACTATAGATATAGTAATGATATATATATCTCTGTGTGTGTGTGTGTGTCTGTAGTTTTGTTATATTTTACATCCCCCTATATGAACCAAGCTTGTGGTGATCCTAATGGACATATACTGAGAATACTTATTGTTGGTTGGATCAGGGCATAACTCAGTCATCCATAACCATCCTAAACAATCCTATAACCTCCCACAATAGCATACATTCCCTATATCTCATAATGAGTGGGAGGCGTCATGATTATCACTTGAGATTGTGAGTGGTCCATAATGTCAACATTAAAATAGTAGTTAGCGTGTTTTCGTGTCAACACTCACAAGGGATGTGGTACCTCAATCCCAACGTCCACTAATATCATTGGTTTGAGACGCCATGACTCTACACTCGATGTAAGGGATCACGATTCCACCATTCTCAACAGAACCCTAACCATTATTTCATAGCTTATATCAAGGTGAAATTATATTTATAACAATATACATGAGGCATTACCTCTCATGATTTACCATTATCAATCCATTATAATCAAGGAATAGCATTTCAATTATAACATATACCTAAGCATGAAATGATTGGAGTGGCCTTTCCACCCTTTAAATTTAATTCAATTCATATCAAAAAAACTTATTTAAAGAGAAAACCCATCATGGATAAACTCTTCAATTAATTACATCCCATTGAATCTATAAAAACATGGAAATTCATTTATCAAGCCTCAAATGGTACTTAGAGGGAAACATGGTTTAATTTAGAAATCACCTATATGAGAATTCCCATTTCTTAATACAACTACTTGGGAGGAGCTTGGTCCATTAGTTATTGAGGTAGGAGCAGTCCAAGACATTGGATTAATATGAAATTCCAAAAAATTAGAAGATGATTATTCTCATTATACATTTATAAATAAAGGGGTAAAATCCATTAAAGAACATAATTAAAGAGCATGTCCAAAACATTCCACGTAATTGACCATAATAAATTCAAAAATTAAAACACAAAATTAATAAGACCACGAATGTATTAAATCATTAAACATCACTTTGTAGTTTTAAAGATTGGGCACCTCATCAGAGGGGATATATTTTAAAAACAGTGGATTATTTATCAAAAAAACATTTAACATAATTAATCATCAAATATAAGAGTAATATCTCAATTCACATTTAAGAATCATTTTAGAAAAACTACCCCACCAGGAAATTCAATTCATAAGGGTTCAACATGGAACTTAGTAGGTTCCATTATTCTTGGTTTATTTCCTATAAGGGGAAATTCCATTTATATCCTAAGAAGAATTATTAAAAGGAATTACATGCTTTTAATAATTTAATTATAAAGGGGGAAATATAATATGACACACCGAGGGGTGTCCTCAATGGAGGATAGCATCCTCAAACTATATAACAATAATAAATGAGAATAATACAAGGTTCATAATATAATTAAAAATGAACATCTTAGTTTTGAAGCAATGCACAGAAAATACTGACGTGTATAACAAAGGAAACATTTATAATATAATGGAAATAGATGGAAAAATTAGTATAACACCTAAATTATTCTTTTGATTCTTCTCTCATCCAATATTAAGGTTTGATTCGGTTAGGTTTGGAAGAGAACGATGAAACAAATATTTTCCCTGAAAATAAGGAAAATAAGATTTCCCCTGGATAACTTGGTAGAGAGAAGACAAAAAAAAAATTAAGTTTAAAAATGAATCGAGAGTATACCATTGCAGATCCATAGAGACTAATGATGTTTGATTCAGATTCTAGACAGAGGAGATATCATGAATGATAAAATAGGGGGAGGAGAAACCCATGGCACACGGGAAGATGATCACATGGTTGGAGGAAGAATAATGAAGAGTAAAAATAAATTTAACCTTATTACAGTCCATTTGGTAATTTCACCCTCAAAATGGGGTCATACGGTTTGGTCAAACCATTAGCTAACCATGCGACATCCACTGCCTAAGAAACCCACCACACACAGTTGTGTCTAATGGTTTTCCTAACTATGCTCCAACCGTGTGATAAATAGTGAGTAGGTACTTCCTAATTTTCACTAACCATGTCGGATAGGCATATGTTTTGGGTAAACTATGTGAAACCTATACCAGACCTTATGTTCCATTGAAAAAGGTTGCATGTTTCGCTTCTTGGGGCTGTATGATTTTAGTCAAACTATGCGCCCTATTCAGACCACCCAAACTCGTAATTTTTTGGGGAACGACACTCCTAAAACTCAATAAGACCCCCAAGGGACCCCTTGGGCCATTACCCAAGTCACAAAACAACACATTGAATCGTTATAACTCACAGAATTATGTTATGAATAATGGTCTATAAAATAGACCATCCACCAAATGATGAAATTCAAATTCATTTGGATTTTCTTATGGTTCAAAAACATGGATCATTACAACCTCCCCACCTCAGAATTTCTCATCCCTAAGAAGTATTCAGGAAAAAATAAAACATCACCTGACCTAAAATGGTCATAAAGTTTCATTCAAATGGTCATGTTATATTTTCAAACATCAAATGCACCAACTAAAATCATTTAAGCACACAGAACTTAATCCATCAAAAACTAAGATGGTGCTCATTTGCTGACTGAAATTCTAAAATGGTGCTTATTTGATCCCATTTTGCTGGAGACATGATTACATCATCATATATTTACGATTATGGATAATATTTCTCCAACTATAGGTCCTAACATTAGAAAGGGTCCAATTCCATACCACAACACATCCACCATTGGAATTTCCTACAAAAAACACCCCTAAGCATTATAATGATTCTCCAGACATGATTTCTTTTACTCGATGATCTATATTACATCTTAGGTTATAACAAGGACCTCAATATAAAGAAATGGTCAAATCAGTATCAACCAAATAGAACTGGTCACACAATATTTCCAAGAAGGAACTCCCAACCCATACACCACACCCACCTTAATCCACTGGTGGTCTTTTAAAATGGTTCCACTCGATCATATACATCAAAAAAAGGATGATCATCTATTCCACCATTGACTGACTATCCTCACAATGCCTTGCTTATATGGATAGTATATTAAAAATTAAATCACCATTTCTTTCCTCCAAGGAATCTTGCATTCTCTACAAACACATTCACCAAAGTCCAAAACTAACTTTTGGTGGAGTTCCTCAGTCAAACCATCATATGACCATTTAAAATTCCATGCCTCATCTAGAACAAGGGGGTAACATAGATCCATACCACTAAAATCGTCACCCATTAAACATTACATCCATGCCCGAATAAAAGACCAGGATAACCTTAGATTTGTTAAACTAGAGTCCAAGGAACTAACCAGAGACAGTCCATACTATATGTTTACAAGAGAGACATCGGTACAAGGCCCAGAAATCCACAAAAGATCATTGATTGTGCATATAGCAGAATCCTCTTGGATCTCATGTCAAAGTAAAATAGTTGGTGTCCAAGAGTTCTTCTAAGGAATTCCTACAAGGGAAACTAGTAATTACCCAGGACTAGCCATGCCTCGATTAAAACCACACATCTAGTGTGAAACTTTTAGAAAGCAACCAAAATAGTCCAAAATCTTTTAAACATTATCATGGTGTATAACCAACACGATCTTAGTGCATCAAGGATGATTTCAAATCGGGAACATGCATGTTGCTAAGGAGAATACACATAAAATATTAGAATATTCACCCCAAAACAGATGAGAAAATTATGCTACATCAAACAAGGAGATCCGTATGGTTTCCACCCATCCATACCCATCCATCAAAATGAGAATTGTCGAACCAATACTAGTCGACTTCTTGAAAGAAGATCAGCTTCACCTGAAGATTCATCATCAACCAAACCATGATTCCTTAACCACCTGGGTCATTATGTAACCTCTCAAGATTTACCACTGAAGTTATCCATGAAAAATTTTGTTTCAATGGTTTGCATAAAATAAACCATATCAATATCGTATTTCCGAGCAAGAACCAATACGTTCTTACTAAAACTGATGTGATGCTCCCCAAATTAAAATTTTTCTAGTTTTTGAAATAAAATATAGACCAACTAATCACAAGTGTTCTAGATCAAAACCACCTTAAACATATTTCCTTCACTCCTGTAAGTCGTAACCACAAATGATATATCATTTGGAAGACTTAAAAACTAAACTAATTAGCATGTAAAAACTCTTGATCATGCCTAGGTATCTCTACTATAGAAATAACCTGATACCATACTCTACAACACAAGGCTCGACAATTTGACCAAACTCAACTAATTCTTTAAATTATTTAGAAACTGGATGGGTATTACGTATATGACTGCCCACTACCCCTAGGATTAGAAGCAAAACAGCACATCCTCAATACTACACATAGGTTTTCCTCCCTATGCATTAAAGTATCAAGTAGTCATTATAATAAATTTAACCTAGAGTCTTATTGACCCATAGGATTATTAACATGGATGATGACATAAAAATGCATCCATCACTGAGGGAAAATAGAGGGTCACAAGACCAACTAAGTGGCTAACCATGCCTAAGGCATGTCTAACCTGCTGAAACTAAACATTACTTAACTCTCATTCCCATAAAAAGGTTGATATACCCTGACCACCCATCTGATCAAGAGTGAAATTTATAATTTAAGGGTCCTATTGGGGGCAATGACAACTGAACAACACCAAATGTTTGAAAACTCAAACAAAATTAGCATGAAATTTAATCTCAATGGATGCTACCTAACTCAAGATAGCCCCACACAAAAGCATAAGTATCAACCCTTTCACTAAGTATTGTGAACTAGAAATACTCTAGGAACAATATCCTTCCATTTAAACTTTTGGTGAAAAGAATAAATTACTATGGAAAATGCTCATGTTTCTGCTCCAATGCAACTCAAAGAAAATTTTAAACTACCCTTACACGAGAGTTTAAATGAAGGAAACCACTTCAGGTTCCATTTTGAAATCATTTCATTGATTAAATTTTTAATCTTCAAAAAATTAAAATATTTAAATAGAACATCAAGTACTAATTATTAAACAAAATCAATTAGTACTTGATTAAACTAACACCTCAAGGAAAAACATGCAAGAATTATAAGACTTCATTTTTGAAACATTGAACATTTATTAAAATCCCATCATTGATTAGGGAATTTATCAAACAAATTACTTTTGAATTGATAAGGCATCCTATTAGGGTCCCATTAAACCAAATTGTGTTCATCATAATGCAACCCATAATCCGTTTCTAAATTATTAAGATTTTAAAACCCCCCATAGAGGGTTATCTCATAAGAAACATGCCCCAAATAACTTTTTTAGGTCTAGTTGTGTATTTAGAAAAATTAATCATAAGTCATTATAGAGGCAACCAATTTATTTTTGATCAAAATTAATGGATTTACATTTAGACCATTTTAAAAAAATGATTAAATAAAAAGGTATGATTACATGTGTTTCCATCACTCCAATCTATAAAGTTCCCATACACTCTATATACTAAAGTTTGTCTCACATTTTATCGAAACCAATTCATTTAAATTAAAAATTTACTAAATTTTTACATTTCTAACCATTTCAAAATATATCATGGTCATGTACCATGGTTTTATTATATGTCGTTCCATCTACCAATCTATAAATCACTCATACACTTTATATTTTGGCATTTGGATCCCATTAACTGAAATCATTCCATTTCAAAATTTAAACTTTAGTAGCCTTTACATTTTAACAAGGGTCTCTAAATACATATACAAAGCTCAAAAGAATGTATCGAGTATACGGATTACCTTTTCACAATTATAAGGAACCCATACACCTTACAACGGAAAACTGGTTCCCATTTTAATTGCAACCATTATATTTAGCCCATGCAACCACTTATTTTTCAAAACAAAACTAGAAATTCATTATAAGAAATAAACACATAAAAACAACCTAATAAGCACAAAAGAACAATACACATGCAAAATGTCCAAGATAAGTATACAGCATAGCATATATTTACCTAATAATGTTATATAAGCTGACATTCTAAAGAAATACTTTACATGGAATAGGACAGGCATGCTAACAATCAAAATCAAGACATAACACTCAAGTAACACAATCAAAATCAGTAGGCAACCTAAATATTCAAATACATGGAATGACATATGAATGGAAAGTGGATTTCTATGTGCTTATAATGATTCATGTAATGATACTTACTTTCTATACCAGTAGAAGGGGAAAATACCATAACTTTAATAATTAATCCAGTAAACAGCATGAACAACAATCTCAGCCCTGGCCACTAGGACTTTTACCCATGGGTGGGGTGATCCGTCCTAGACACGGATATTTACTAAGCACTAACACATTCTTAGTCTCTTGTATTACAACCCAAAATTGTAAGACAAAGGAAAAAAACAATGCTTTGATACCACTTTGTAACATCTTGTCCCAACTGACCACTAATATTGTAGCTTGACTGGTGGATCACATGGCCTCAAATGTGCCTCCCCATACGCCAGAGGCTACGGACTAGCAGAGAGGGTCTAATAAGGATATACTAGGGAGACTATACCCTCATTATTAGAGTAGAAAAGTTGTATATAAAAGGGAATAAATAATAAAAAAACTAAAGAATAATAATAAATGATTATAAAGGCTGGCCAATGGCAACATATAAGAATGAATGCATGTCTAGAAGATGATACATAACTAAAGAAGTATACATACAGTAGGAATCACGATATAGAAAAATATATAAATAAAGAAAAAAGAAAAAGAAAAGCTTCGAGGGAAAACTTCATGATCATCCCGAGCTCCAGCTCAGTCATGTGCTCATAAGTCCCAAGTATTAGAAAAATAGCATAAGCAATAGTCCATGGTCCTACGAATATGAAGATCTACTCGGGTACCCTAGAACAATGGAATCTCGAGAAAGGTGTCAGATATAAATTCCAGTAATTTACCACTAACATAGTCTATATCATAGATAATTCCATGAATATAAATCAAAGTAGTGTGTATGTAGAAAGAAATAATAAAAAATACTGAAATAAGCCATTATCCCCCTCAGGTTCCCAAAGGACACCTGGCAGTTCTACTTGCTTCATTTCATAGCTAAAATGAGTCTTTGATTAGTAACTTTATATATATATATCTATATATATATATAGTTTAGTTATATATTTCATCCACCTATATGAACCAATTGCGTCTCAACACTAATGTACATATACCTAGAATCCTAGATGTTGGTTGGACTGGGTCATAACTCAGTCATCTATAACTAGTCTAAATGATCCTATAAGTTCCAACAATTGGGTACATTCCCTTCATCTCATAATATATGGGAGATATCATGATCATCACTTGATATGGTGAGTCTATCATCATTTCAACACTTGAAAAGTAATGAGTGCACCATAATGTCAAAACTCACTATGAATGTGGCGCCTCAAGCCCAATTTCCACTAGTATCACTGGTGTGAGATGCCATGACTCAACACCCTATGTAAGGGAGCGTGATTCATCCATACTCAACAGAACCCCTACCATCATTCTATAACCAATATCAATGTGTAATTATATTTATAACAATATCTATAAGTAATTACCTCTCATGATTTACCATTATCAAGACATTACAATCAAGGCATAACATTTCAATTATAACATCAACATAAGAATGAAATGATTAGTGTGGTCTTTCCACCCTTTAAATTTCATTTCATTCATATCAAAAAAAATATTTAAAGATAAAAATAATTATGAATAAACTCTCCAAATAATGACATTCCATTAAATCTATCAAAACATGTAAATTCATTTATCAAATCTCAAAGGGTGCCTAAGGGTATCATGGATTAATTGGGAAATTACCTTCTTGGGAATTACCATTTATTAATAAATCCAATACCTTGAGTGGATCTTGGTCCATTAGTTATTTAGGTAGGATTGGTCCAATCCATCAAATTAAAAATATAGGACAAACACTTAGAAGGTGATTCGGCTCATTATATATTTATAAAGAAAGGGGAAACTCTATTTAAGAACATCATTAGGAACCATGTCCAAAACATTCCACATAACTAAACATAATAAAAGAATAAGGAAAAAAACCAAAGAAATATGGCCAAGAATTTATTAAATCACTAAACATATATTTGTAATTTTGAAGACATTTCACCTTATCCTGAGGTTTTATTGTAAACACTTGACATTTTTTATCAAACCATTCATTTAACACAATTAAGCATAAAATATAAGAGTTATAAATCAATTAACATTTAACAATAATTTTATAAAAACTACCCACATGGGAATTAAATTCATAAGGGTTCAACATGGCACTTAGGAGGTTCCATTATTCATGGAAAATGCCAATAAGCGGTAATTCCATTTTTATTCTAATCTGAATTCTTAGATGGAATTCCATTCTTTTAATCATTTAATTATAAAGGTGTAAATATAATATGGAGAACCCATAGGGTGTAACCCATTGATTTTGGAATCCTAAAACTACATACCTACAATAAACATG
Source organism: Viscum album (assembly GCA_963277665.1). Lineage (NCBI taxonomy): Eukaryota > Viridiplantae > Streptophyta > Magnoliopsida > Santalales > Viscaceae > Viscum > Viscum album. The sequence goes on along the minus strand of OY728120.1, from coordinate 1,055,995,143 downwards.
AGTAATAAAGGGTGTATAACATAATTCAAAATGAAGAACTCGATTTTAAAGCAACACGTGGAAAAAGGCTGGTGTGTTACAACAGTAACCTTTATAATTCAGAGGAAAAAAAGAACAACAAGATATAGATCACCTACCTTGTGATTATAATGCTTTAATCATCTAATATCAAGGTATGATTTGGTCTATTTTGGAATATATTAACGAAATATAACTTTTACTTGAAAATAGGGAAAAATTATTACACCATGATAACTTAGTCAGGAGAGGATTAAATAGAGAAAGGATATAAATGAATTGAGAACCTACCATTGAGGATCTATAGTGACCAAAAATGTTTGATTCGTAGTTCAGATAAAGGAGATATCATGAATCCTAGAATAGAAAGGAGGAGAAACCCATGGCATATAGGAGGAGGCTCATGTGGCTGGGGGAAGAAGAAAGAATAGGAAAAATAAATTTAAACTCATTAAGGGAATTTTGGTAAATTCACCCTAAAAAAGGGGTTGCACGATTTCTCCACATAGTTTTTACAAACTATTCACCAACAATGTGTCATTCACTACCTAGGAAACCCACCTTGCAAGGTTGTGTCGCATGGTTTTCCTCACCATATGCCAATAGTGTGATGAATAGTGCATAGGTATTTCTTGAGTGGAACTAACTATATGGGATAGACACATGGTTTGGATAAAAAATGTGCATACCATGTGAAACCTTCTATTCTTCTAAAACAATTCCCCATAGTTTTCTTCTGGGGGTACATGTTATCAAACAAACTATGTGCCCTCTTCAGACCACCCAAAAATGTACTTTTCGGTGTCCTAGTGATCTCGAAAATCAACAAGACACCCGAGGGACCCCTTGACCATTTACCTAAGTATAAAAACACATTTAAGTATTCCAACTCTTAGAATTAATTTATGAATCTCATCTTGTATAACAGATCATCCACCAAATGATGAAATTCGAATTCCTTTGTATTTTCATCCAGTTTAAAAAACAAGGATCGTTACACTAGGGGAATGATTTAGTCTATATAAATCTTTCTTAGGCCCACACATCATTCTTATATATTTATCAATATGACACCAATTATTTTTTCAATTAAAACCTGTAACACTCTCAATATTTTGAAATAATATTTCGTTCGATAGCATATATGACAAACAACACCACGCCAAAAAAATCTAAAAAATATTAGTATTTAAATATGACCATTATAATATATTCATTGAATTGATGGGTATTAATAATATTAAATAAATATTTAAATATAATTTAATTAACTTCTTAATACATATTTCTTGATTAATTCATTGGAAATAAGTACTCAAATTTTCAGTAAAGTTATTTTAGGCTTCAGAAATACGTTTTCTTCAAAAATAATTTTTTTTATTTTTTGTAAGAAAATATTATAAATAATTTATTTAATTTATGTAAATTTTATTAAAAAAATAATATCAGTTTTTAAATCAGTATAAAAAAATAGATTTGGGTAAAAAAAGTGTGTCCCTTGAAAATAGTGATTTTCCAATGAATTGTGACATATACCGATTTTTATTGAAACTGTATTTTTTTCAAAAATTTACAAAGTTATTTTAACAAGATTTAAAAATAAAATTATTTATTTTATATAATTTATAATCCAATTAATTTCATTATAATCAATTTTACAATTGAATTTGGTATAAAAAAATTTATACATAAAAATTCTTTTCTGAAGAAATGCTTTCCATTTCCTTTTTCATTTTGATTTTAAATTAATTTAAGGAACTTATATAAATTGAATCATAAAAACATTATTTATTATTTGAAATAATGAGGTACAAATTTTTAAAATAGATCCCTTTTATTTTTTTTCATTATGAACAGTAACCATAGTAAATAATTATCACCCCGGTAAGGGTAAATCGGGTAATTACGTTTAAAAATTATATGAAAAGGATTGGAAAATGACCCAAAATACCTGACTTAATTTATTTTGATGAAGATATTCCATAAATATTCCCAAAATATTATAATATATGAGAAATGTTTCTATTTTTATGTTATTATTACCCTTATATTATTTTATTTAAATAAAATTCCAAAATTCCATTCTCTTTATTTTATTGTCATTAAATTTTTGAAATCCAGATAAATAGAGGATATATTTAATTATAAATATTTATTTTATATATAAATAATTTTTTTATCATTTTATTTTATTTATAATTTTTAGTGATTAAATAGTTACCATAAATGTTTACAGAGCATCGATACAGCATTTATTCAATAAATAGAAAAATAAAATAAATGATAATAAAAATATCATTAAGTAGTATATTTTGAATTAATTAATTTTTACAAAGAATTTTATAGATCTATATGACATCTTAGGGAAGTTTGAGAGAATTATATTTTATTTCTTCAATTTTATTAAAGTATTTAGAGTCATATTAAATGAATAGTATTAAAAATGACATTAATGTTATTTTATGATAAATAATATTTTTATGAAATTATTTAAAATCCATTAAAATTTTAAATAAGTCATAATTAATGGTATATGGTTGAAAAAATTAACCATGGTAAATTTATTTATTGTTTTTTATTTTACAGTAACATTCTTGACCCTTAAAGGGTATAAATCTTTAATATTGTAGTAATTTTGAAAAGGGTTAATAGAGGTTTAAACCTGAAATATAACGGTGAAAATATAAACAAAACTTGTTCCAATTTTATTTCATGAAATTATTTAGAATCTTTCTCATCTTATATTTTAATTATATCAATTTGGATCCATTTGGACGTGAAAAATAATTTAAATTAATTTAATAATTTAAGAAATCCCAAGAATACCCCTCCCCTCACTTATAAAAGGATACCCTTTCACTCTTCTTTACACCGCATTGAGACTTATATACCAATAAAACCCTAAAAAATTATCCTATAAACATAATTATCCCCATTATATAGGTATGTTTCTTATAAAAATAGTAACCCTAGGTTCTATAAGAAATTATCAAAATGAGGTCTCCCAAAAAAAGAGGTAATCGACATACCCAACCTATTTCAATTTATTTCTTCTTTTACCTCTTATAAATCTATGGTATTTATCATGAAATAATAAATTAATTATCTTAAATATACTATATGTTATTATTATTTTTAAACCAAAATTATCCACCCTCTTTTCTATCAAATGGAATGTGAAAGTGTCTCTTGTGTGTACGTACGACTTATCATCTTCAAGTAGGGATATAATTAATTTTTTATCACCATATTTTATGGATGGGTATTATAATGGGATTAATGTTTATATTTGATATTCATAACAAAATTATTCTTTTAGAGGTATAATATTATATCTACCTTCTTACCTTCCATTCCATTGGAAAACGGTAACGCCATTCATGCATTTGTGTAGAGTACCACCTCCATGATGCAATGTGATTCCTTTTTTTATTTTCAGTTTAAATTGACAGTAATAAAGATGAATTTATGTAATATTTATTATATATATTATATAAAATTACTCTATACTTGTTAATTATTATTTAACTTTGTTTCGTACCATCCGTCAAAAAGTGAAAACATTGTTTACACATACGTTTGACCTACTATATCTATAAACAACATAATTCAATTTTTATCTCGGTATTTTATATATAAATATAAATATAAATTTATTATATATATGTATAATATGTATATCATCAAAAAATTATAGATATAATGGAACCATGATCAAAGTACAAGGACCAAAACTATCAAATCAAAACGTACTTGGAAAACGAAGGAGTTATCACCCGGAACTATGATTTTAATGAAGAATTATTCTAAAAATGCATTAAATGGTTATAATTAAATCATATATAGTATGATATATATGATTATTATTATTAAATATATGTATAATTAAGGTATATTTATTATACAGGAATTTCAAACATGTACAAAGGAAGTCAGACCTAAGGTAAGGGTTTTTCGTCTCATTTATATTTCTATGAGGATTATTTCATATTCACCACTTATTTCCTTTGTGTGGTGTATATACATACCATGAATGTATTTTATTATGATTTCATGAAAATTATATATATTTAAAAATCCATTAAATTTTCTTTATTTAATATGTCTTATGATTCAAAAGTTACCAAAGTGGTAGGGGTCTTATGTTACAATGTCATTGTTCATCGGGATTGTTTATGATTAAGTTCCAATGATGAAATATTATGGTCTAACTCTCAATAAACTCATGAATTTTATTTTTATCTGGTTATTTATTGAAATTATATGGTTTAATTTAATTTTCCTTTCTCTAAGAACTCTAATGACCAAAATAATTATTTTAATGAAATCTAAATTATTTCTCTATTCATTTGAAAATACTTTCTTTTCCATGTCAATGTTTTATAAAAATGATTTAAAGAATTTTTTATTATTTTAAATTTATTTTTTAAATCCATTTTAACCCAAGATTTAATTTTTAATAAATTTTATAAACAAAATATTCTTTTCATTTTTTGAAGGAGATGTTTTTTTAATTTTTATTGAAAATGTGAAAGGAGTCATTTTTTAACATACTCAGTATGAAAGGAATTTATCATCATCATGAACACTAAATGATTTGAATATTCCTTTACAAGTATAGATGGTTATTTTAAAAGATAATTATCTTCTCAATATTTTTAAATTTTTTCTTTTTAAAAGTTTTTTCACTATGAAAAAGGAATTTTCCTCATGAGTGTTTTAATGAAATTTTTATTGTATTTCTATTAAAAAACTACAATAACCCTTTTTTCTTATAATCTAATGGGTATATGATGTAATGATACCATTTTTATTATTTTTATGGATGGATTATGATCATTTGGACTAGTTAAATATTAACATTTCATATGCTAGTTTTTTAATACGAATGTGTATGTGGATTCAATAATGAATTATTATTATCTCTTTTCATATGATTAATACATTGTACTAAGCAAGTGACAGACAGAGCCCATTATAGTCCTTAAATGAATTGGTCGATATCATGAGACAAACTAATTTTGGTATTTTTATGAGGCCTTACCCATTTATGTAATATTTCTTGGCATGATTCCTTAATGGTAGGTTTATGATGTATGAAATTATGGATTCCATCATTACAAAATCAGTTATTAATGTCCATGAGTTTATTTGGATAGTTTTTATATCCATATATATGTTTAAAACTCACATGATTATTTATATAGATTAATTTCATCATAAATTATTCCTCTGATATTAATCATGTATTCTTTAACATCCACTGTATGCATTCCCTTATTGAGGGTTTGATCTCACCCCTTTCTAATGTTTCCACTTCCCAGGATTCTAGGAATTGTTTTTATGACTGATGTGAAGGGATATGATAGAGGTAATAAATATAATCCCAAGGAAGATAATATGTTGTATTTTATGTTTTCAAATGTAATATAGTATTCAAGTATGTATCTATTTTACTAAGACTGCTAAGTAATTTGGTTCTTTTGGATACGATTTCTTGTATTTAGTACCAATATAAAAAAGTAACAATAACTCTCATATACAAAATATGGGGTATTTATAGTTGGTATCGGAGCACATTCAATAGATAATTTAGGAACTAGACATAGGGAAACATAGATTAGGGAGAATAACCCTATGAATGACTTTGAGGATAAGTCTATGTATAGAATAATATTATAAAGTTTCTAGTAAGGTAGAGATTATGTGTTGTTCCTATAAATATATCCTTATTTGGATTATAAAAGTGGACATGGTTTTTACATAGATTCATTTAAATAAAATAACCCTAAAAAGAGTTATTCAAGTATATTGTTGCCATCATTATAGTGGATGATGAGTGTGCCCTTACAACACACCTAGTTTTACACTCATTAGGGAGATTTTTGGGTTAATTAAAATTTTATATTTGAACTAATATGATGAATTATAGAATAAGAATCTATGTTAAACTGTGATATGGCATAGTGATATGGTATAAACAAAATTTTTATTGGGATGATAAGTATAATGTTGATCATATGTTTCAAAACATAGATACCCCTTTTAAGGATTTAAGTGATATGATTTTAATGTTATTAATGATACTTTGGAAGAATTTTTATTGGTTTTAGATATATGTTACCCTTATGTTTAACATGAAGGGTTATTTTAGAAGAATTGCATTATATTTTTTTGGATGAAAGATGGAAGGTTTGAGATAATCTTTAAGGTTAAAGCTTTATTTAATGTGGAATATATTAAAGTTACTTTTGAGTAAACTCATCCTATTTTTTGGGAACATTATAGGAATTATATTAATATAGTTTTAGTAAAATTAAAACCCATAGGTCATGAAATAGCCCATCGGATCTGAAACGGCTGCAGATCATGAACCCACAACCGAAGGAAGACAAGGGTACAGTGCCTACTATGGTCAAACGTCATGTCCTGATTAATATTGCATTAGTTTTTTAATAAAATATTTGAAATATAAATATTAATTTTATATTGAGAACATATGTTTTATCTTATAGATAACCATCGTATTGAAAATTTATTTTCCAATTAGTGATTAATGTTATTTCAGAAGAAGATTGCTATAGTTTTGGGAAACACTATTTAATATTATGGGATTTTATTTGAGAAATCGAGGTTAAATTATATTTTAGAATCATATGTGATGTATATTTATGGCTATTAAAGTTAATAATGGAAATTAATAGCATATATTATAGATTATATGATTATGTCATACACATTTTTAGGTAAATAAAATTTTGAGTAACTAATATTGGTTGGAGATAAATATTAAATTTATCTTTGAAGAATATGTGATTAAATCATTCTAATATTTGGGTTCCAATATTAGTAAGAAATATTTTTAAGGATTTCAATGATTTTTATTTATATAATTATATTCTTTGATCATTGTTTATTACTATTTAATTTTGGAAATTAATGTATTATTTATACTTATGGAGTTTTATTAATTTTGGGAATTATCTTACTATATTCTAACCATTTTGGTATTGATTAACATCTAAATATATTAGGAATGTATTGTTATAATTTTTTGGATTATTTGATCCATTATAAGTTGATTTTAGTGCTCCATGAATAAAAAATTCAACTTGAATACTCATCATTTGAAGAAAAAGATGAGATTATAGTGGAAATTGAGTAAAAGATGAAATTTAATTTATCAAGTAAGAATACTAACTTATGTTATCAGTATATATGGAAAAGTAATTCCAAAAATCTAGTAAAAAGGACCTTAAAAAATTTTTGTCTTAATACCTTTAATTCTAATGAATTGATGGCCTTTTTCACACCCAACAGATTTATGGTTTCTTTTTCGTTAACTTTCTCCTCGCTAAGTTCTCTATCAATTTTAATTAATCTTTGGGAATTATGTTTCCACTCTATTTCCATATTTTTTAATTCCATTAATTTTATCCTATTTGGAAACCTAGTTATGTGTTTTTCAAGATGACCATCATATTTCCCTGTCCCACTTGTCAAGAAGAAGTTTTAGTAACCTTTTTACATTATTGGTTTTCCACAAAGAAATTTTCAAATGAAAACCCCTTGATTATTGAGAAAATGTTCAATTTTTTAGGACAAAATTTAATTAATGGGGGATAATTTGACACCCTGAGATTTTAAAATAACACAAGGTTTGATAGTGTATACGACATGCAACATTGATTCAAAATGAACTATAAAATATTATTATTTAAATATGATCATTATAAATAGGATGTTGAATAGGCAGACATAAATAGTATTAACAAAAATTTTGAAATATATAAAAAGGACCTACTCAATTAGAATTCATTTATTAATTATTAGAAAATACGTACTAATATTTTGAGTAAATTTATTTCATGATTTTGAAATATGTTTTCTTAAAAAATAATTTTAATTGATTTTTGTGTGAACATTTTAAAATTAATATATGGAGCTTCTATAAATTTTATTTTAAAAACAATATCACTTGTTAAATCATCATATAAAAATTATATTAGGTTTACAATTTTGTATTTTTCAGAAAATATTGATTTTCTAGTGAATAGTGAAAAATGTTGATTTTTATTGAAAAATGTATTTTTCTGTTTCAAGAATTTTTATTTTCCATTTTTATTAAATGATTTAAAAGTAAAATTATTTATTTTATATTTTTAATAATCCAATTATTTTAATTTTAATAAATTATATGATTGAATTTTCTATGAAAACTTTTTTATACATATAAATGTATTTTTCTAAAAAAACATTTTTTTCATTTTCCATTTTAAATTTATTTTGACTACTTACACTTATAAAATTTAAAATTGGAAATTTTTTTCCATATTTGGGGTTAGGGGGTCAAAAAAAAATAAATATTACACTCCTTTTTTCATTATAAATAGTATCCATGGTAAATAATTGTCACCACATAAAGGCTAAAATTTGTAATTGAGGTTAAAAATAATATGATTAGAACTAGAAAATGATCCTAACACTTGGATTTATTTTGTTGAATGAACATATAATATCAATAATTACCCAATAATTGAATATATGATCTTTTTTCCATTTAGATATTATTTTGACCTCAACATCAATTTATTTAAATAAAATTCAAAAACATCATAATCTTTGTTTTATTATTTTTAAATTTATAACATAAGGACAAACAAATGACATGTTTAGTTCTAATTAGTTATTTTAAATATAAATATTTTTTATCATGTTATTTTATTTCTAATTTTTATTTATGAAATAATTATATTAAATTCTTACACAACACTGATATATCACTTATTCAATTAATAGAAGAATAAAATAAAATTAAAAATATTAAAAGTGATATAATTTGAATTAATTAATGTGTCCCATGAATTTTGTAGAACTATATGAAATTTTAGGGATGTTTTAAAGGATTATATTTTACTTCCCCATTTTTATCAATTTATTTAAATTTATATTAAATGAATATATAGTTTCAAGAATGATATTAAATTAGGTCTCACTAATAAGAGGTAATCATCTTACCCGACCACTTTGAATTAATTTATTATTTTAATTTATCTTAATCTATGGTATTTATCATAAAATAATAAATTAAGTATCCAAAATATACTAAAATTTTATTATGATTATGAAACCCAAATTATCCACCATCTTTTACAGTAAAGGGAAAGTGAAAGTATCACTTGTGTGTACATATGGAATATGGCCTCTATGTAGCAATGCAATTCATTTTTCATCATCGTGTTTTATGGATGGTTATTATGATGAGTTTAATATTTAAATAAAATATTCATAATATAATAATTATTTTTGAGTTATAATATCGTATCTTCCTTTTTACCATCTAATCTATTGAAAAATTATAACATCACTCGTGTGTATGTGTGGAGTGCCACCTCCACGAAGCGATGTGATTCATTTTTCATTTCCTTTTTACATAGATGGTAATAAGGATGGTCTTAATTAATATATATGATATTTATGATATTAAGTTGTTTTTTTAGGTTTAATTACTATTTACATTTCTTTCATACCATCCATCGAAAAGTGAAAATAGAGTTCATGCATACATGTGGCCCACTATCTCCAGAAATTGTGTAATTCATTTTTATTTATCTATATTTTATATATGACTCTAAATATAAATATATTGGATATATAAATATATATATATATATGATATTTATATCATGAATAATATTATGGATATAATATGACCCAGATCAAAGTGAAAGGACCGAATTTATGAAACTGAAACATACTTGGAAGACAAAGCATTTATCATCTAGAATAGTGATTTTAATAAATAATTATTAATAAATGGGTGAAAAGTGGTTATAATTAAATAATATATGGTATTATATTTATGATTATGGTTCTAGAATATATTTATAACAAATTTATATTTATTATATATAATGTTCAAACATGTGTGATGAAATTCAGACCTGGTGTTATTGTTTCCCATCTCACTTGTTTTTTTATGAGACTTATGTCATATTCAACACTTGTTTACTTTGTGTGGTTCATATAATACCCATGAATTTATTATATTATAATATAATTAAAATCATGGGGTATGAAAATCCATTTAAGTTTCTTTCTTTCATGGGTCCTACGATTCAAAACTTACCAAAGTTATAAGGGTTTTATTTTACAATATCATTATTTATTGGGATTGTTTATAATCTTGTTAGAATGATGAAATATTTTAGTCTAAATATCAATAAACTCGAAAATTTTATTCTCATAAAGTTATTTCTGTAAATTATAAGGTTTACGTTCATTTTACCCACTCTAGGAAGTGAATATACTGAAGGAATATCTTTATTGAAAACTAACTTTATTTCTCTCTTCGGTTGAAAATAATTTCTATTCCATGTCTATGTTTTCTAAAAATGTATTCAAGAATATTTTTAATATTATGAAATTTTTATTTAAATACATTTTTAAACATGACTAATTTTATACAAGATGGTTTAAATATAATCTTCTTATCATTTTCCAAATGAGGTACTTTTTAAATTTTTACCCAAAATGTGAATGAAATCTTTGTTTTAACATACTCAGAATGGATAGAATTTAATCATGTCGTGAACACTCAATGATTTGAATATTAATTTAAAAGATTCCAAGGTTATTTTAAATGATGGTGTTTTTATTAATTTTTTGAAAAAAAAATTTGTTTTAAAGTTATTTTCAAATTTAAAAAGGTATTTTCCTCATGAATGATTTAATGATATTTTTATGATATTTCTATTCATTAGAGATAATAACTCTTTTTTATTATACTCCACTAGAGATATTGTAATGTCCCAACCTGGGTGCCACACACCGATTCCCTAATCCAGTTTTCTATGTGACCTCAAGCATGCATCCTTGTACTCGAGAGGCATTCGGATAGTAGTGAGGGTGTAATATCGATAATTGGGAGATTATACCATCTTTGTCAGAGTAATACCTCAGTGGAAATAAATAAAAAAACCAAATCATATAACCATAACCAAAATAATACTATTATCACATGATGAGAAAAATAGTAAAATACAATATCTAAAACTAAATAGTATATATGTCATGCCAATACATGTCAAGGGTCAATATGCAAAACCCTTAACAGTCGGAGACACTGAAAACTCTCAAGAGGGTCTCGAATCAAAGTTGGCTACTTTATTTATGCTATATCTTAACTAATCCATACCACGTAGGTCCATTTCCTTTAACATTTCATGCAATCATGAAATATATTCGGGTACTGATCAGGAAGCCCGAGTAGGGTGGAATTAAAACATAGTAGGCCACCAGTAATGGTTTCTAGAACAATACCCAATTAGTAATAGTGTATGTAGTTAAATAAAAAATAATTATAATAAATAAAGTAAATAGTTTACAATTATTCAATTACTCTTTATTTAACCACATAACTCATCGGTTCTCATGGACACCCGAACTCTCAATACCTACTCTAGTCTATGCCAAAGTCTGAAATATCCCCAAGGGATATAATATATATTAATTCAATTTTTATCATTCATAATCTCAATACATATATGAATATCATTGTTACCAATCATCATCTCAACTCGTATCTGAATGTCACTGTTACATTAAATACCTCAAAAAAATAAATATTTGAATTCCATTATTACCATTTATCACCCCAACTCATATCTAAATTCCATTGTCACCATTCATCATCCCAATTAATATATGAATGTCATTATTACCATTCATCACCTCAGCTCATATATGAATTCCATTTTTACCCTTCATTAATTTAACAACATTTATCAATTTGTGCCTTTGGTGTAGAATACTAGGTTTCACGCATGATTATCAAATATATCATGATATCATAATTTCCCATCATTCAAGTTTAATAAGTATTAACCCTCCTATCACATTTCAAAATCAAAACATATATTAATTAATTCAGAAATTATTTAATCCAATTCAATCAATCACATAAACACAACAATTTCTATTAATTAATTCAATAATTAATTAATCCATTTCATAGTCTCAATATCCCAATAAAAAAATTGGGTACAACCGCGAAAGCGGTACACACACAAGGAAGAAAATTACATGTAATCTCAATATACCATTAACTAATTCAAAAATTAATTAATTCAACACCACGATATCAATATCAAAAAAAGTAATTCAACAATTAATTAATTCAATTTCTCAATTTGAATATCACATTAATTAATTCAAAAATTAATTAATCTAATTCATAATATCAATATCGCATTAATTAATTCAACAATTAATTAATCATATTTATAGTACCAATATATCATTAATTAATTCAACAATTAATTAATTCAAATTAGTAAATTCCATAGTCACATCAATTGAAAAAAAATTCACAATACCAATTTCCATCAATTTCACAATCCAATTATCCCAATAAGTAATTCAATTTAGGAAATTCAATTGCGAAACATTTAATAGATATTCAAAAATTATTTTCATATAATTGAAAACAATACTATGGGATTTGAATAATATACCACCTACCAGAATTCATTGATGAGAGATTTCAAAATGGAAACCCCCAATTTTAAATGGATAGGTCAAACCTATGATGAAGAACACGATCTAGTCATGAAACCTAGATCCAAGATCAAACTAATCAAGATATAACAATCCTAGATCTAGGTCTATAACCAATGGTGGATAAACATCCCTCTTTTATCTAGTAAGAGGAGTGGTAGGGAGAGAGATCTAAATGGGAAGATAATACATACCCAAAGAGGTGAATATCTAACAATTTAACCCTTGAATCATAAAGAATGGAGGTTGGGAGGGCTTGGAATCCATCTGGGAGCCTCTGAAATTTATAGGAATGAGTTTAGGATTGAGTATGGGTTATTATAGATTAATAACATGGGGTTAGGGATTTTAAAACAATTATTTGTGGTAATTAAAAACCCATGAATGGTTTCCTAGGTAGGGGAACATGATTTCCCAAACTATGCACCTTAACAGTGTGCCTCTTCTAGGGTGTGCATGGTTACTCCTAAAAGGGTTCATAGTTTGAAATATTGTGTGACAACTATGAAATACCCCTATTTATGGGATTGTATGGCTTGTTTTCCTAGGGTTCACAATTTGGGAAAAATATGTGCTAAACATGTACTTTCCCTCTTCCTTCCAAAATTCTCAATGTTGAACCCAAACAAACCTAGGATACAACCAAAACAAAAATTACTCAAAATAAGGAAAATATAATCTATAAACATGCTTGAGACATCTCAAAAAATGTTCAAGATCTTACAATCTCCCCACCTTATAACAACTCATACTCAAGATATAATCTCATACATCTCTAAGATTCTAAGTCAAAAATATTGGTCCACTAGGCCCACATATCTGCTTATGTTTCCCATGCTTCCTCATGAACTGGTCCATGCTTCCATAATACATGAACAATCGGCATGATATTTTTTATGAACCAATCTCGGGTATTATCCAACCCAAAACCTGAAAATTCCTGAGACATGGGTTGAATGGAGTTCCTGATCCCCATGGGCTGGAAACTGGTGCATTGGTATCAACAATACAGTTTTGGGGATTATTTAAACCATGTATTTAATGACAAACAACCAACAAGAATAAGGCATAATCTAATAAATAATAACCATAACCAATAAGGGAACAAAAATTTTCAGATTCTACATTTAACAACTTAACCAAAATAAAAATACCACAATAGAAATAGAGATAACTAAACCACATCTCAAAATCCTTCCTGAAACTAAAGGGACATCACCATCAAGTCACCTCCACCAACACCTATAATAAGTTAAAAACTTGAAACCGGATCCACCATCACCACCATAAAACATATTTCCCTTACCAGGGTTATACATGAAAAAGTTTTCATACACCCAAGGGTGAATGTAGGGTGTGAACTAAAGCCCAGTAGGATTCCACCTAAAAGAAATATTCCAAGCCATAAAATTAAAAGACAATTAAATATTCACATTTTCATAAGAACAATTTAAACATTTCTAAAAAACATTTTTGAGAAAACCCTTTTAAAGAAAACCTTTCTCCAGATAAAAATTCATTGAAATTAAAATATACACAAAGGTCCACTGCATAAAGATGGTGAGAATCACATCATAATAACATGTGTCATAAGAGAAAACCCAAGGAAGTCCCTATAGGTAACGATCACTAGTGGACTATAGGAAACTCATATCTTGGTGATAAGCTCCTCTAACCAAAACCCACAATTTCTTAATGCTCAAACCACTATAGGGGATCCCATCCCAAGGTATAGTGGTCTCCAATAACAATCCAAAACCCACATCATCCTCATATATGATCCAATAGATGAGAAAACATCCCATGTTCTAGTGGTCTCTAATCATATCACTTGTTTAGTTAGTATTTCATCATTAATCCTGCTAGAATAAATCATGCATCAACCCTGCCAAATCAACTAGCCTACTAATTTTAGTTTTCCGACCTAGATACCTGAGATTCACTTTGTGCTCAATTTCTATTTCACATGACACATAAAACATCATTTCACATACACATGTTAAACATCATGAAAACACATGAGAATCCACTTCTTTCACAACATTTTTATCCAACAATGAAATCTCACAAGGAAAATATCATTTTCCATAATAAAAAACACATTCGAATGATTTTTCACACCAAATACATTTTGAAACTCATTTCACACCCCATGAATAGTTCATAAAACCCATTTGGAAACATAAACAAATATCACACATGAATCTCAACCATTTACGTAGGTAAATCCCTATTTTGAATCCCTATTCACACCAAATACATTTTAAAACTTTCTTCACATAACTTGAACAATTTAAGGCACACATTTAAAAAATTTAATAAAGAATATCAAGTAAAACAAAAATCCATTTCCTTTATAAAATGAAATTTCACCACATATGTACCATAAAACTTTTTAAAACTTTTTTCTCACCTTTCACTCAATACATTAGGCACATTTATAAATCACAACAAATAGGCATGCATGAAATGCAATCTACTCCTTTTAGAAAACCTTCTTCTAACACAAACGCACATCAAATCAATTTGAAAATACATTACACACCACATACATAATCCATAAAAAATGTTTAGAAAACCAATAAAGCACATCAAAATCTTCTAATAATGTAAAATCATGTAACCACCTACCTCAAACTTGAGAAATTTTGGAATCTAGTGGAAAGAAACAACCTCACCACAAATGAAACTTATACAAGAAATAACTAATTGTAAACATCAATATTTCATTAAAAAACACAATATTGAACCCTTATCAGCTCAAAACCCCTGTTGTAAAATAATAACCCAAATATGGAGGTAGAGAAACCCTTGAAGAAGGAATAAATTGAGAGAAAATAGACTTACTTGATTATTCATTGAAGATATAAGGCCAAAACCACCAAAAGATTGGAGTTAAATGGGTCCAATAATGTGATTAGGAAGCTCCTAGGGTAAAAATCCTATATGGATCATATTAGGGGTGATTTAGGGTTAAATTATAAGAGAGATAAAGAGAAAATTTCCCATTTTTAATGACCTGGACAGGTTGCATGGTTTTCCCATTCGATTTTCCAAACTGTGTAGCAACTGCGATTATGTATCTTCCCAAGAGGTACAAGGATGCACAGTTTCCTAGGGGAGGGTGAATGCTTATACGGCTGGTCTTGTGGCCTAGGTAGTGCCACTACTCAAGGGGCAATATTTTTCCCAAGGCTGGGGCATAGTTTCCCCTAATCATATGCCAAACATGTGCCACCTTCTGTATGGTCAAAGATCCATTTTTTCACCAAAAAAATATTGGGGAAACTAAGAAACCAATATGAGACCAAAAATAGACAAATAAATTCTTCAAAATAAAATCATTGATGTGACAATTATCGCCTCTATGAAATCTTTCCACCATCAAAAATTCAGTCCAATGACTTATTAGAGAACAAAAACGGATACTCTTCCTCAAACTAAGAGTTTTTCTCCCATATATCATTCTCATCACTACTATTGTTCCAAAGAATTATAACCAATGGTATATACTTCCTATGAATCACTTTCTCTTGAGAATCCTTAATCCACACTGGCCGCTCGAACATAGACATATCATTCTCTAACACCAACTCCTCCTAGTTCAACACATGGGATGGATCCAGATCATACTTATTTAACTGAGATCATAAATTGTGGTCAATTAGGAAATAAAATATAACTAGTATTCCAATTTAATATCTATATCAATAATCTCAAAAGGGATAACATACATCAGTGTTATCATACCTTTCTTTTCCAAATGGCAATGACCCGAGCAAGGCGCCACTTTCAAAAACACCCGGTCACACATAAAAAACCCCCAAAGATTAGCACCTCTCATAGAAATAATATTTATGGAGAACCTATTCTGCCAAAAAATGTTTCATTGTTATATTAACCTTAAAAGATGTTTCCAACATAGGGATCGGTCACACTAATGAGGTCTCACCCACCTCATCACAAAATAAAGGAGATCGACACAACCGACCATAAACCACCTCAAATGGATAATTTTGATTTGATTATTGATAATAGTTATTGTATGTAAACTCCACAAATCCCAAATAGTTATCCTATGAGCCTTAGAAATCCAAAACACATTTCCAGAGCATGTATTCCAAAATATACTTCACCAGCTCCATTTAACCATCTATTTGAGGGTGGTATGTCATTATTAATTTAACCTATGACCACATCACCTTCTAAAGACCTTCTGAAAATAGTGAGGTAAAATGAGGGTCCCTATCTAAAGCAATTACTAATGGAATACCATGAATCCTATCGCTATCTCCTAAACATACAGACAAACCAGCTCATCCACTTTGGCTGAATCTTAGATTGGAAAAAAATGGCTCGACTTGGTCAAATGATCAATCACTACCCATATCACATTATGCCTCTAGGGTATGTGAGGTAATATAATAATAAAATCCATGGATATCTCCTCCCAATTCCATGTAGTTATGGGTAGGGGTTAAAGAAAATTGAAATGCGTTTGGTGCTCCTCTTTAACCTTATCACATGTATAACACCGCGATACGAATTCATCTACATCCCTCCACATACTTGGACATCAGAACTATCAGTGCTCATCATAAAATAGATTAGTGGAACTGGGGTTAATTTCCCACTGATATGGGTGTCCATCCTGCATCACCACCTTCCGTAATATCAAAGGAACCATAAAAAAACCTCTAAATCATAAAACCCCCTCAGGAAAAAATGACCATTAATAAGGAACCTCCCCACAATTTAAGAACTTCATAAAATGAAAACACAACTCATCACTTGGATTCTTTGGATGAATCAACTCTATAAGAGAATGTGTCAGCCAGACACTGGCCAAGAACACTCCTACACTTTTCTCCCTAGTCTTGATATGTAATTTGGAAAAAAGAATCATCAAATTTCACAAATCACTATAATGTTTCAACACTTTCACTGGAACGTTCCTGATCAGGGCATACGCAACCACATTACCCTTTATTGGAGTATAATAAATATCAAAATCGAACTGTTGAAGTTTCTATACCCAACGAGGTTAACTCAAATTTAGATCCTTATAGGAGAATATGAAAGCTAAACTATTATTATTAGTATAAACTACAAACTTTTCCCCGAAAAGATAATGATGTAACATCTTTCAAGAATGAATCATCACTGCTAACTATCGGTCATGGGTTGGTTAATTAATTTCATGTGGTCGAAGTTGGAATAAACCATACACCACCAAATGGTCATCCTATATCAATACACACCCATGAAACATACTAGAAGAGTCATCATAGATAACATATACCTTTCCAAAATATAGAAAAACCAATAATGGGGATATGATCAATCACTGCATAAGCTCCTTAAAGGATTCTCAACACTTTTTATTCCATTAAAAATTCACCCCCTTCTGAGTGAGCATCATCATGGGAAAAGAAATCTAAGAGAAATCTCAAAAAAACTGGCTGTAATACCCCACCGGGACCAAAAATATTTTTATTTCAAAAAAATTCTTCAATATTTTCCATGACATCATTGCATTGATATTCTCAATGTTCACCAAAACCACTCATTATTAGACCATATATCCAAAAAACTTCACCTCCCTAATCAAGAAGGTTAACTTAGAAAACATATCATAGAGATGATGATCCCACAGTGTGCCTAGCACAATTCACAAATTCTGCTCATGCTCCTCCTCGATCATAGAATAGACTAAGATGGAATCCATAAATACCATGACAAATGAGTCATGATATCGATGAAACACCCATTTCATAACTTCCATAAAGACCGCTGGATAATTTTTCAATCTGAAATGCATGAACAAATACTCAGAATGGTCATACCTTCTTTGGAAAGTTGTTTTCAAACATCCACCTCTCTAACTCTAACCTAGTGATACCCAGAATGAATATTGACCTTAGAGAACCACCTTTCCACCTTAAGATGATCGATAAGGTCATAAATATGGTACAAAGGGTACTTTCTCTTGAACGTCACCCTATCCAGCTTCTGGTAATGAATAAATAACTAGAGAGATCCAACAGTCTTTTTTGAAAATAGAACTGGGGCAGCCCAAGGTGAGACACTCGGGTGAATTAATACTTCGGATTTCAAATCATCCAGTTGTACCTTTAATTCCCACAATTTATTGGGTCCATATAGTATGAGGGAATAGATACTGACTGCGTTCCCAAAATCAAATCAATGGTGAAATCCACATCCTACTCTAGGGGAAAAAATGAGAAATCCTCCAAAAATACTTATGGAAACTCATCCACCATAATATGTAATCCACCCTGAGGAACATCGTCATCATCCTCCAATGTGAGTGATAAGACCTAAAAAATGAGGATGCCCAATTCTAGAAGTGGAGGTACAGCACCTCCCAACTGAGGATCCCATTCACCTTGAAAAATATGGGCATTTCCATTTGATGCCACAAAACATACTCAATGCCGATAGAAATCGATATATTCCTAAAAATGCACCATCTAATCCATACCGAGGATCACGTCAAAGAATTCTATTTCCAAGACCAGGATATCCCATTCCAGCTCAACCCCTGACATGGAAAGCACACAACATGGATACCTGAAACCATACTCTCGATTCTTACAAAGTAGAGTTACTAATTGCACAAGGTATAAGCTCAGTTTTCAATTTCAACACATCCCCAAGATGAGAAGAAATAAAAGAAATAGTGGAACCATTGTAAAATAAGGAAACAACTAAAAACAATGCAATAAGAACGGTACCTCGAACTATCATAGGCCATGTATCTAATTCCATTTTTTCTCAATCAATAACATGAAGATTCCTAATCTCTACCTAAGCCTAATAATGACCACTGACATGTGGATCTTCCCAGGACTGAGTCTTTCTAGAAGAAGATCCTTCTATACAGCTACAAACTCCAAACCGAGAACCTAATTTCCAATATGGTTCTATACGGGCTGACATCCCTTTGAAATCTATATATCTTACTCCTCCCTAATATGGGAATGTGACCTTGAAAAAACATTACAAGTGCCCCATATCTCCACACTGATTGCAGGGTATGGTCATAGCTGAACAAGATAACTGCATATGCCCCTCCTTCCCACACTAATGGAATATAGTAGAACCCACATTATAAGTGATAGAAAAAAAAACAACTGAGAAAGATGGTATGAACTACCACCTCCCCTCTTCTCTTGCTCATCCCTATTCATCTTCATTGTAGATAATCTCCTACTACCCTGACCCATTGCTGACACTGATATAGGGAAACCATACTTTCCTCTATGATCAATATTTACCATCAATTTCATATCAACCACCTTGGAATAAGTATTCAACATGAAAAATGAGACTTGGGATCGAATTTCCGGTCATAGCAACATCTCAAACTTTTGAGCCTTCAACGATTCAATGGAAATTATCTCACGTGTAAACTGAACCAAATCTACAAATTGGTAAGCATACTCTTTCATGGTCTCGTCTCCCTAGAGAAGATCCAAAAACTCATGGGAATTGGTGAAGGAAAAGGTCATAGGAAAATACTACTTATTTAATATGACTTTGAAATCTATCCACCCCATATTCTGGTGCTTCCCAGCTTGCACCATTTAGTTAGACCACTTCTGATTGGGACCTTCAAATATGAATTAAGAACATCATAACCTGACTACCTTAAGAGTGTCAAGAAACTTGAACATCCTATTGATCTTCTCAAGTCAATCATTATCTTCTTGGGGATCTGTGTTACCACATAAGGATGGATGATTGTTCTTGAGGAACTCTGGACCATTTTCCTTTCCTAGACCAAGTTTGGCTATGCTAAGATGAGTAGGACTAGATCCCGCTCCACGACCCAATGCTCAGACATCCCAAACCATATCTTTCACAAGTCTCTGATCAATTGGTTATGAAGACCACTCCCATTACTCTTCCCATGGTTTTAGATGAGGTCTCTAGGGAGGCACATTTCTATAAAAATCAACAATTATAATAAAAAACCATCAACACACTATTCTGTAAATTTTCCGCTACAACAAAAATTCCCAAACACTTGAATAATTAAAAACAAAACCATACCCATAACAATAAAAGTCAAACCACTTCACCCCATCCTATTTTCCATAAACAATATGAATCCTATATGTCTCACCTAGAGGATAAGGCAAACCAAATTTCCCAACATCCCCGGGAAACTCAAGATCAGTCATGAGGTGTGTTGGCTAGACACCCCAATCACAATTATAACCTAAAGCCTAAAACATCCCAACTCTAGTCTATCTATAATATTACTAAATAACATGACCCAAAAAGTGTGAAAACTTATCTAATACCATTTTTTCATGAACCAAACTAGGGTTCCATCTAACCCAACACTCGACATGGCCCGAGACAAAGCCTCAATGGCATTCTTGATTACCATGGGCTAGTAACTAGTGTCTGGGTATCAACAATACACTTTTGGGAAATATTTCACTAATATATTTAATGATAATATACCAACATGAATAAGGAATCATCTCATAAATAATAACCATAACCAAAAAGGGTAAAAAAAATCAGATTCAATGTTTAACAACTTAACCAAAACTAAAATACCAAAATGTAAAGGGAGACAACTAAACCACAACTCAAAAACCTCCATGAAATGGGGGGAACATCACCCTCAAGCTTCCTCTACTAACACCTATAATAATTGGAACACTAGAAATTGGCTCCACAATCACCACCATGGAACATATTTTCCTTACCATGGTAATACATAACAAATTCTACAAACACCCAAGGGTGTATGTAGGGTGTGAACCAAATCCTAGTATAATGCCACACAAAAGAAAGATTACATTCCTTAACATTAGAATAAAATTAAACATACATATTTTCATAAGGACATTTTAAACATTTATAAGGAAATATTTTTTGGAAAACACTTTTAAAGAAAACTGTTCTCAAAAGAAACTTGATTTGAAATTTCAATATACACAATGGTCCAACACATAATGATGGTGAGAACCATATCATAATAACTCATGACATAAGAGAGTACTCTAGAATGTCCCTATAGGTAACTAGAACTAGTGAGACCTAATTAACCGCCTACATCGATGAAACTCTCCTCCAACCAAAACCCACAACTTCCTCATTCATGATCCACAAGATGGGATCCCATCCCAATTTCCAAGGGTATAAAATCATAATCTAAAAGCCACAGTGTCCTTGTGCATGATTCACTGGAGGGGAACAAATTCTAAGGTATTTAGGTCTCCAATCATGTCATATTTTTTTTTAGTGTTGTAGCATCAATCCTACTTGAAGAAACCAGGCCTCGGCCCTACCAAATCAACTAATGTACTAGTTCAAGTTCACCCACCTAGATACTTGGTATTTCCTTTTTGATCAATTTCCATTTCACATGTCACACAAATCTTTACTTTTATATACACATGACAAAAATCATGAACACACATGAGAATCACTTCTTTCACAACACTTTTATCAAATAATAAAATCTCATAAGGAAACCACCATTTTCCATTATCAAAAACACTTTAAAATTCCTAAAACTACCAAATAAATTTTGAAACACATTTCACACCCCTTTCATAGTTTATAAACCCATTTTTAAACATAGAAAAAATAGCACATATGAATTTCAACCATTTCTATAGGAAATGCCCCATTTTGAATCTATGTGCACAAAAAATCCATTCTAAAATGTGCTTCAAATCACTTTAACAATTCAGGAACACATTTAAGAAATTTAAAAAATAAACACAAGTTAAACAAAAACCAATTTCTATTATAAAACCAACTTTCATCACATATCTACCACAAAACATTTTTAAAACATGTTTCACACCATTCAAACAATCCCTTGGACACATTTATAAATCACAGCAAAGAGGTGTGCATGAAACACAATCAACTCCTTTTAAAAAACCATCCTCCAACACATACGCACATAAAAAAAATTTGAAAATACATTTCACAAAACATACATAATCCACATAACATGTTTTTTATACCAAGAAATAATATCAAAATCATCCAATAATGCAAAAGCATGGAACCACATACCTCAATCTTGAAAACTTCTTGAATCCATTGGAAAACCATAACCACATCATAAGAAACCCTATAAAGGAAATATTGAACCAAAAAGATCAATATTTCACTCAATAACACAATATTGAACCCTTATTAGTTAAAACCCCCTCTTTAAAAGAATAACCCAAAGAGGGAGGGAGAGAAACCCTAGAAGAAGGAAGAAACCAATAAAAAGAGAGTTAATTGATGATTAATAGAATATCCAACCCCAAAAAAACCAAAATATTACAGTTGAAGGGGTCCAAGAAGGTGTGTTGGAAGATCCTAGGGTTTATAATCCCATATGGATTATATTAGGTGTGATTTAGGGTTAAATACAAAGAGGGAAAAGGAGTAAATTTCCCATTTTTAATGACCTGGAAAGGTCGCATGGTCTGCCATCATGGTTTTCCAAACCATACAGCAACCATGTATCCCTATCTATATAAAAGGAATGAGGCCTCATGGTTTTATAGGGGAGGTTGCATGCCTGTGTGGCTAGCTGTGTGGCCTAGAAAGTGCCACAATCCAAAGTGCAGGTTTTTCCCTGGAATGGCACATGGTTTTCCCAAACCGTGTTCCAACCATGCATAAACTATTATAAGGTCCCAATATATCATTGTTTTCTACAACACTTTCTCACTATGATCCAACACACGTATCAGATTCTCCTTGAAGGACGCATCTATAACAATATCAACATCATTCACATTGATCACATGATAAGGGTTGGGGTGATACCGTTGAAGTTGTGCCACATGGAAAACATCTTTAACAAAAATATATCACTTTGGAAGAGTTAATTGGTACATAACTAGTTCAATTCACTCCACAACCGTAGATGGTCCAACAAACTTGGGCATCATTTTTCCCAACCTCAGTATCCTATGGTGACCCAACCTAAGAGAAACCCAAAAGAATATATAATCGCACTCTATAAAATCTAGGGATCATCGATGTCTACCAAGGTATGACTTCTATCTACTCTGAGCCATATTCATATGCTTCTAAATCCACTGAACATGCTCCAAATCTCATACATGTGACTCAGTCCAAGAAAATTTTACACACCCACTTCCATCCAACATAGAAGTGATATGCATGGCCTATCATAAAGATCCTTGTATGGTGCTATCTATATCATAACCTGATAAATGGTGTAATATTTGAACTCCACCAATGTTATGTTCTTATCCCAATACCCACCAAAGTCTAGGACATATTCTTGAAGCATATCATCAAGAACCTATATTTTATACTCTAACATCTCATCTATCCATGATAGCCTGAGAGTTATGTGGTTAAATAAATAGTAATTTCATAAATTTAAAATGTTTACAATATTTCTTGTACTTATTCATTATACAAATTCATGTACTATTATTGAATCAATATTATTCTAGAAAACGTTAGTGGTGGCCTACAAAGTTGTATGCATTCCCTAAACTAGTTACCAGATCAGTACCTGAATAGATTTCTTGTTTCCAGACAAGTTAAGGATAAGGGCCTTATGTTGGATGGTTGATTTGGGATAGAGAATGGATTAGGGAACCTGACTTGGATTTGAGATGCGCTTGGGGGTTTCAGCATCTTTATTTATTTTGAGTTTTTCATGTTGACACTTGACACGTTTTGGCATGACATATCTACTATTTAATTTTGGAAATTTTATTTTCCGATTTTGGCCATCATATAATACTGGTATTGTTCTGATTATAATTATATCATTTGGTTATTATTGATTATTTATTTATGTTGCGGTATTACTTTGAAAAGGTGGGTATAGTCCCCCATGATCGATATTAAACCATCACTATTAGTCAGCAACCTCTAGTATATGGGGAGGTGTGCTTGACATCACAAAGAAAATCGGCTCAGGGAACTGGTGTGTGGAACCTGGATCGGTATGTTAAAGATATGTTGTAATGATATCATCATTATTCTTTCTTTTAATGGATTATGATCAGTTTGAATGGATAAATATTAACATTTTATATGCTAGTTTTTAAATACAAATTTCTATGTTCATTATACATTGAATAATTATTCTCCCCTATCATATAATGTATACACTGTACATTGTAAGTGATGGGTGGGGCCCTCTATAACCCCTCAATGCATCATTAGGTCTCATGAGACAAAAAAATTTAGGGTATTTGGAAGATGCCATAACCATTTATGTAAGACATCCTATCACAAACCGTTGATGGTAAGTTTATGATGTCTGTCATTATCCATTCCATATTTATGAAATTGTTTATTTATTTCCATGAGTTTATTTTAAAAGTTTTTATATCCATGGATAAATTACTAACTCATATGGTTATTTATATAGAATTATTTGATCATAATTTATTCTAATCATATTATTCATGTCTTATTTATCTTCTTCTATATGTATTCCCTTACTAAGAATCTAAGCTCACACCTTTCTTTTTTAAATTTCCCTGGGATTCCTAGAATTTTTTTATGATTAATATGCATGGATAATCTAGAGGGAATAAAAATGATCCCAAATAAAATAATATATTGTATTATATATTTTCCAATTTATTATGGGATTTAAGTACGTATCCAGTTTACTAACACTATTATACTATTTTTTCTATTAGGATGTGATTTCTTGTATTCAGTAGGAACGTAATAAAGTAACCATTGGTTTTGGACTACTAAAGTTGGGGTCTTTACAAAACCAATTCTTCAATATCACTATTTAGGAAGGAATATTTCATCTCCCATTGATAAATTTTATAATTTTTGTGGTCTTTCAGTACCAATAACATCCTAATGGTCTCAATTATTTTCACTGGTGTAAATATTTCTTCAAAGAAAACTCATCCTATCTATGAATCTCTTTGTAAACTAGTGTTTCCTTATTCTTTGTGACTTCACCTTTCTTATTTAGGTTGTTTTGGTAAACCCACTTGGTACAAATTATTTTTCTATTTTCAGGTCATGGTATTGAATTTCAAGGGGATTTTTTATCAATTTGATCAAGTTCCTCATTCTTAACAGTAATCCATTATTCATTCTTAATTTTCATAAAATAGTTTATTTTTCTACTTCAGAAATAATAAAATATTAGTTTTATAGCCTCAACCTTCTTCTAGTTTGGACTATTTAATCTTGTTAGGACAATAATATTCTCAACATGAACATGTTTATTTAGTTGTTGATGCCTTGATATCTAATTTTATCATAATATTTATTACTCATCACATGAGTAAATATCAACTAAAACCTTCACATTTACTACCTATTCTCTAATCCTTTTTTTTAAATCTACGGGTTTCCAAGTCCTACAATTTCAATTTTATCCTAAATAAACATAACTATTTTGTACTTATTTTCAAAAAAATGGAATATGAAAACTTCACCATCTTGTGTTTATTTTTTCTCTATTATTTATACTAAGTCTCATTAAAAAATAACCTAAAAAGGTTACTTATTTATCTCTTTCTCTAAACTTTCCCTGATTTATTTTCTTTATCATTATGTAACATGGGATTCCAAACACTTATAAGTATTTGAGAGTTGGATTTTTGTGTTACTACATTTAATAAAGATTCTTGTGTATCATAGGTCTCAATAAGATTCTATATTGAATATGCATAGTAGTTCACATAACTTCCCTAGAAAATAAATATAAAATCTTATTTCAAGCTATCATAATTCATTCCATGTCCATAATGATCCTATTTTTCTTCTCAACCATACCATTTTGTTGGAGGAGTATAGTGTTATATAATTTTTATCCCATAAATTTTAAGTTAAATCTAAAAAAAATAGATGTGTACTCCTTTTTATTATCAGATACAATTTTATTGAGATAGACACCATGTTCCTTCTTAACTTGTATTCTAAAAATTTTAACATCTGAAGAGACTTTGGTTTGTTCTTCACAAAGAATACATTATTAATTTGGGTGTATTCATCAATAAATATAATGAAATAAATATCACCCTCATTTGACTTATTCCTCATAGGACTACACACATCTAAATAAATGAGTTATAATGGTTTAGTGGATTGAATATCTAATTTAGTGTGTGTCCCTTAAACCATATTCCCTTCTATACATGTTTCAAAAACACATTCTCTATCCCTTTTTAGTTGGTTAATGCCTCTTACCAAATCATGTTTACAAATATCACTCATGGTTTTAGACAAGATGGAAAATTCATTTATTTCATTGATTATTCTCATCCATGGCACTCATATAGCATGAATTGGATGAGTCACCAATTTTAAATAAGTTATCACTTTTTATTTCATTAATTTTAATGAATCTCCTATTTTTTAAACTACTGATAATTTATCAGTTCTTTTAAAAAAAATTCATCACACAATTGGGTAATACTATGAAAATTAGTATTTAGTCCTTGAACAAATAACACATTTTTGGATTTAAGACCTTTTGAAAAAATCCTTGTAGGTCTATCAATTTTTATTCTAAAGGATCTATCATTTCAAAATGTTACTTATACTCATTCAATATCTTCCATATCTTTCATGATTTTGGTGTCTCCATACATGTGTGAAGTAAACAAACTGTCAAGGATCCATAGTATTCCTCTCTTTATTTCCTTCAGTTCCACTTCCACTATGAATGAATTCTATTTTTAATTCTTATTCTTTACTTATTTTCCCTATTATTTATAAGAGAATTTCCCTAGGATATTTTCCATACAATTATCTATATAATTACCTAGTCTCTCATATATTCCAAAAACATCCTTCATACTTTCATGACTATTCTAAGTATGTAGACTTATAGAAATTTCATTCACATCCTTATTATTTAGAGATTCGTTCTTTTTCACTTTATAGTTTCTACCACTAGATTCATTACTTCTTCCAGGAAATGAAATATTGTACCAACATGTGTCATATTTTTGGCCAAAATTAACATGTAAAAAATAATGTCCATAGTATCTAAAACTATAATTAAATCTATAATTCTATCCATAAAATTACATTCTAGATTCTTACCTTTGTTGTCAAGATATAGCCTAATATTTCTTTCTCTTCAAGGAAGTTTATTTTTCTTTAATTCTTCTTTCTACACTAGATATATTTTAGAGTTTATCATAATTATTTATACCCCAAAATTCTAAAAAAAATTCAAGTAGAAATTACACTGTTAGGGAACACTTATTCAACATTTTGATCAATTTCAGGTACAAGTTTAACTTAAATTGAAGTGCTTATAATATCAATTATTATAGATGATTGAGCCTTAGATTAAATAGATTTTTTAAGCCCTTATTTCATTATTTTTATCTATTCTTCATATATAAGGAGTTTTGGTTACATCTTTCTCATTTATTATTCTTTAATCATGAGTTTTTCTTCAAGATCCCTCTTCATATTATCAGGATCAGCAAGCCTTAGCTTGAATTTCTTGAGTTATTCAATAAGATTAATCTCAAATTTGGGAGATTAATCACTTAATTCAACTTTTATCCCTTTAGAATTCTTCAAGGTTTTAACTTCCTTCTTTAACTTGTTATTCTACTCAAGACAAAAAAAACTAACACAGATTTGAGCATGTGTTCCATTTACATTTCATTAACACCTTATTCTTTACTTCATGAGGTTGTTTCTTTAATTTCCACGTATTCTATAAAATTGGTGAGTTTATTAGGAGATTAATCCTCTGATTTTATACTAGAGGAAGTGTCTTCTACATCCTATTTACACATCAAATTTCAACTATTTCTTCTGGAAGTTTCTTCTTATTTTACCTCGATTTGTCCACTTTTTTAAATATGTTTCCTTATTTTATATTTTATGGTTTTTCATCATTATAATTAGTAATAAACTTAGAGTGTTTCTATTTTATAAAGTTGAATAAAATGTTTCAAATGCCTCTACATGTGAAGAATTTCAATGATAATTCCCCTATGTATTCACACTTTCCTTTTTTGAAATTTCAAAAGATAAGATACATTATTATCTTACTATCATTATCTAAATCATCATCATCATCATCAAAATAGATATAAGTTTTAAGATATTATTATTTTTACATTATATTTCTCATGGATTAAAAATACAACTCATCTTTCACTTTCTTATTAAATGAAGGTGGATTACTCCTTTCATAGGAAATGTAGATATTGTGTAATTCAACCAATGATAGACCTTAACTTTCTTCAAGAGATAAAATTTTTAGATCAAATAGATTAGAAATATTCCTCATGAGTTTCGTCATAATAATAGAATCATGAAGTTTTTAACCTAAAACTATAATGTTTCCCACTATCTCATTCACTCTAATTAAGTCAACATCAATGGATATGTCCCCAACCATCTTTGAATCTTCAAGCCTGATTATCAATTTGCAGCTCATTTTCTTTATCTTTAAAATTTCCATCACAAATACTTTCATGGTTGTCCAAAATTTCTTTGACAGTTTGTAATCCCATCACTTAGTCCTGAAGTTTTTGAGAGAGAGGCATAAAATTAGAATTCTCAAATTTTCTATCAATATCTAGGTTCATTTTATCAACAAATTTCATTTTCTAACCACTTTAAAAGGGTGTAAATCCCACTATGGTTGAATCATAAACATCAAGACCTAATCAAAACAAATATAGAAACATTTTATTTTTCCAACCACAAAAATTCTTTCCATCAAATGTGGGAACATGTATACTATTAATAGATTTGATATTATCTATATTCCATCACACAAAGAGAATATGACAAAGTGAACCGTCAACACTGATAGTAGTTGTAATTCATATAGAATAGAATAGATACACTAAGAGGGGAATTAATTAATATAGGCCATATTTTATAATTTCATTTTTTATTTAGAAAATTACCAATGTTACTAGTTAGGATCTAATTGTATCACTTTAATTGTAACTCTAAAACTTGTATGTTAAATGAATTAAATAGAGAAAAGAAAAGAACATATATGTTTTTAAAATGTTCACCCTTAGTGTGAGATCCAACTCCTTACTGTAGTTAGTTATTATCCCATGATATGTATTTTCTACCAATATCTTTTTATCAACATAATTGATTCAGTTAGTAATTATATTGAGACCCATGATTCTCAGTAATACACTTCATATTTCAGGTTATACTATCTCTTGACGGTTACAAATAAAAATGAATAGCATCAGATGAGTGAGGTCTTATTTTGAATATAGGTTACTTAAAAAATATATGTTAAATCCTCCTCTTTGATCTTGAAAGATAATATATAGAGAAACATAGTTCACTCACTTCAAGAAAAACCACTTCAGAATCTACATAATATATAAACTCTAAAGAACTGGTTCCTCTAACTCACTGTACATAGAACCCTTTGATAGTCAAATTATTCTTATTCACTTAGACTCAGTCATGTAAGCTCAAGTAAAAAGAGTTATAGTATATTTCATATCATCTTCAGGCACTTATAATTTTTCCCTTCTTTTCTTATCTTATTCTCTTTCCCTTAGTTTCATGAAAATACAAACATATATACAATAGAGAGATAATATTTTATTCTTC
This sequence comes from Viscum album, assembly GCA_963277665.1. Lineage (NCBI taxonomy): Eukaryota > Viridiplantae > Streptophyta > Magnoliopsida > Santalales > Viscaceae > Viscum > Viscum album. The sequence continues at coordinate 1,055,964,969 of OY728120.1, read as the reverse complement.
ATGATCTATTAAATTTTCAACAGCCTTGATATTTCAAAGTCTCTCCAAATGAGAGTATTAAATTTATCCTTTCAATTTTAGCATAAAAAATTAAATAATTATAAGGACTTTTAATCATCCAAAAATTCATGATTATAAAACATCCATTTTTGGTTCCCCATTATTTTACATAGATTTCTCACCAACTCTATCATGTGGTAATTCTCTCCATATGTAGTGTTCAAGAACTACTATCCATCTCAACTTCTTCACAAACTAATAACTTATAACTTCTCAATAGAAATCATCATTAATGAAACTTATTCAATATTCAAAAAAAACTCAGCAAAAATAATTTTTCATTTTTGTTTACATAAGTTCTCTAGAACACTATATAGAGGATTAAATCCTTTTGAAAACTAAGATATAGAATATATTAGACTTTTGAACACAAATCTTGAATCATGTAATGTTTTCATGTGATTTTAAGAACTTGGGACCAATAAAGTAAAATCACACATGACATCAACATTTTTCATTAAAACATACTTAGATTTATTATGAGTTATTATCATCTGATTATTCTCATGGTAGGTAATGTTCTCCATGGAATGAGGATCGTTGATTATTAAAATAGGTTGAATAAAAATTTAATTATTATGTTTTTATCATTATATAATGAATTTGTAATCATCTAATTTTATTTCTTTAGAATTTATAATTTTGGAAATTTTACCTTTTATCTATCATTTTTCATGAATTTTTTCTAATCGAAAATATTATACAAGTCTTGAAAATATCCTACACAACAAAATTTCTTAAACACATATTGAGATTTCATATACAAATAAAATATATTACATGGTCCATGACATCTCATATTACTTATCTAGAAGATATACACACTAATCTATTTTCATACATGAATTTATAAATATGACATGCCACCATAAATTCATACGCAAACAGAGAAAAAGTCTAACATTCATTAGAAATCTTACGATCTCATCCTTTCCTAAAATGTGTCAAATAAAATTCATATATGGTGACTTTGATAACCCTACATCATCCCATAAAGTCTTACGCACAACTTACAATGTTTTACCCAATATCCAAAAAGTCATATCATCTACCTCAAAAGTATTATTAGATAAGGCTTAGTCATTTTTCAAATTTTATTCCAAAAAATTAAATTTTTTTAGAATAATATCAAAATTACATCAAACCACTCTAGAATTATCTCAAACACTCAGAATCTATTCAAAAAACTTCAAGGAGTTGTTTTAAAAAATAGAACAATTTGAAATCCTTCACAACTCCCTTCAAGCCAAAGGGTTCTTCATAAAGACACTTTGGGGTAGAAGAACCACTAAAGGTTAGAAGTTAAAACCACCTAGAACTGATAGAGACTAAAAGAAAATAATAAATAAAATAAGGGGTGGACTGATATTGGGAACTAGAGAGTATGTACTACTAAAAAACACCAAATCACAAAAAAAATACTAGAACCTCGAGAGGGATTGTTCGGGAGAGTGTATAAGAATATGAGTGTATATTATAAATTTCTTGAAGATGAAATTTTAAAATTTTAAGGCGGTTTATTTTTTTATTTTTAAAAAATATAAAACATCATGTTTAGGTTTTGTTAAATGTTAAATTATGGAATTTGTGTTGTCAATATTTTATTGGACATGGGAAAAAACTTTCCATGTTAACAAAATTCACCCAAGATGAAGTGAGGTAGGAGTTCATGGTGTTGATTCATATTCCATGATATAAGACTAAAATAAGTGTAGTTTTTCAATAACTTGATCCAAGGAGGGTATATAGTATCCTTGAAAGGTTATTAATCTGGTTTTTACCCTAAGTGGTGTTTATTATTTCATTTTTCTCATCCCTTGAATTAGTTATTGATCCTCCACCCAGACACACACACTCATGCATGCTTGACTACACCTAGCCACCCACCCATGCATGAGCATATACACATGTACACCCATGGGTTCCTGCCCATCCACACCCCCTCCCAACCCCATTAAAATTTTCACCATTTTTCTGATTATTTTTTAAACTATTTTTTATATTTCATTCCAAAACTCAATGTACTATATTATGTTCAAATATTTTTATATTTCACAAACACATTTATGAATAATTGAGCTTAATTTCCATATTTGGATTATTTTGTTCAAAATTTTTTTGTTATATCTATACAATAATTTTCATACCTGAATACATTTAATCTATCCATATTTAATTTGTTTTAACATTTGATTATATAGTGACTTTTTGTTAATATATTTTTAACTTCTATCATTTTAAATTGATTATCTATTGATTTATTAATATTATCATTTACTAACATTATTTATTTAATTTATTTTAGTAGATATTAATGGTTGTTTCAATGGGAGAACTGGAATCAAATTGATTTTTTGTTGTGTAAGAGTACCCCAATTTTTTAACTGATCAAGTATGAATAACTCCCAACTATATAAGAGTAACCAGCATTAGATGTAATATTGATCTAGAATCTAGACTATCTATATAATAATTAGGAAATCCTTCATATAATCTATGTATGATTAACATAAATATGTAAAATACTAAATAAATACTTTTCATGAACTTGTATAATTAAATGAAAAATCATGGGGGCTATGTAAGAATAAATCACAGTTTTTTAAGAGTAAATAAAGAATTCCAATAGATTCAGACTCAAAACTCAAGAAGGAGTAAGTGTACCAATGTTGTCTCATGTTTAAAATTAACAAAATTTCTAAAATTGATGTTATTTATGTCCAAACTAAGTACAGTGATGCCTAGGAAATATAGGCTATGAATCCAATGGACGCAACAAACTTAAGGAAAATATTGAGTCTTGCAATGCTTTATTTTGGAGGAATTTTTTCTATCATATAAATATTTTATTATGCAACCCAATGGATCATAAGGTACCAATTTAGGTATAATTATCACATTAATACCTCCTATGATCTGAACACTGCCCAAAATCTAGGACAATGCAATCTGTGATTTCAACATAGACAGTGACTATAGTCAAATGTAGTGTGCATCTAGTCTTATGATAAGATAATCTAGGAAATTCGATTTGTATCACTCAAAAATGCTAATTACCATTTATATCACCCATGGGAACCATATCATTGTATAATCATCATCATATTCATTGGAAATACCCGGAAAGGTTAAGAAGATAAATAAAACCCATGGAGATCATCAAAAATCCATGTGGCTTACATGCATGATCGATGGGGACTAAAAGAATATTCATACTCGTTTTTTATCCAAATAAAGAAAGGATTAAAAAATAAAGCCATGAAAAAGAATATCCAGGAGTGAATAAGAATATAAAGATCCTGGGGATGGGGCATGTAATTTATTTTTAAGCAATAAGGAAAATCCATTTTACTCATGGAATGATCCCTTAGATATCCATTTAAACAAGGATGTGACCAAGAAGCCCATGAAAAATGGACGAGGGGTACCTACTAAGAGAAGAAGAAGAAACAGAGGATGAAATTGACCCCTAGTGAATTGAAGGTATATGGACTTGAGGAAGGAGGAGCTAATCCGGATGATATTTTCAGGATTTAGCTAACAATGGAGGAGCACTTCTATAGTTGGGGGAGCTGGCTAGGTGAATCAAGAGACCTGGTGAGCCTTCATCTCACATGTATTTAATTCTATATCTAATTGTGTTGTGACTCTCACTACTATAGACATGGGAATTATCATCACTAAAACTAGCCTTCGTCAGTTTTAAAAAAGAATTCATATTGTAAGTACCTTTAAAAGTGGATGAATTTTATTAGAGGTAAAAATTGAACTCATAAAAGAACTCTTTATTGGTGTTGTTAAATGGGGTAAACTATTAGTTATTTTTTCACCAATAAATGGGGCCCTTTATCAGGGATTTGTTAGTGTAAATAAAAGGGATTTTATCCATGTTATTTCTAGCACTCATAAAATTCAATCTACAGTAGTGTGCTTCTAAAGTTATACACACTACAGCAAAAAATATAGAATTTCATTTTAATTAAACATAGATCATAATACAACAAAAACAGCAAGAAAATTATTAAAAAAATTCAAATGTTGGCACATACAATTACATATTTATATGTAATTTATCGCAAACATTAACAAATTCAAAAACATTAACATTCATTAGTCTTTGAACTGTGAACCCCTCCCAAAATGTCCTAATCATGCTACAGATTTCCAAACAAACCACCCCATAATAAAAAATGAGTGTCCCTAAATAAATAAACAATTGTTATTTTTTTTAATACTATAAATAAATAAATTAAACATATATATGATACATTTTATAAATAAAATGTCACTTTTTTAACTAAAAACATAAACTTAAAGTCATACTGAGCACACCATGTGTCGGATTAACATGTGGTTGATTTCTACACATCAAAATTGATTTATTGATCATTTTCCTAGAGTTTGAAGGAAATCCAACCACAATTTATCTATTTTCATTATGTGATACATGTTTTTATCTAAAATGTAAATTTTAAATAAAAACATGCACTTTAAGTCATACTAGCTGTACCATGAGTTACATTATCATGTGGATGATTCTTATAAATCAAAAATGATTTATGGATCATCACCCCAAAATATCAAGACAATACAAGTATGTATACTTGGTTTTCAATGAGTGACATAGATTTTTAACTAAAATGTCATTTTAAATAGAAAACAAACACTTTGAGTCATACCAATCACATCATATATTAGATTTATTTTTGATTGGTTCCAACACATCACAAATGAATTTGGGATCATTTTCCTAAATTATAATGACTATATGAGAGTACATTATTATTTTCCAATGAGTGAAACAAAATTTTAACTAAAATGTCACTTTTAAACTGAAAATATACATTTCAAGTCATACCGGTAACACCATATATCAGATTGAGGTGAGGTTAATTCCAAAATTTCAAAAATGACTAATGAGTCATTTTTATAAAGTATCAAAATAATCAGAAAGTTTTTTCTTAGGTTTGGGTATTTCATGTGTCTTTTGAAATAAAATGTCAATTTTAAGTAAAAACACACACTTTGAGTCATATAGGCCACACCATATGTTGGATTTATGTGAGGTTGATTTATATATATATAAGTGACTTATGGATAATTTTAGAAAAGTATCATGACAATAAGATTTTGCTTTCCTAGTTTTTAGTGCGTGAAACTTATATTTAACTAAAATTTCATTTTTTTAAAAACCCACACTTTGAGTCATATCGGTCACACAACGAGTTGGATTGAAATGTGGTTTACTTTTATACATCAAAAATGACATATGTATCATTTTACTAAATTATCGAGAAAATATAAGTGTGTTTTCTCTTTTTCAATGAGTGGCACATGTTCTTAACTAAAATTCCATTTTAAACTAAAAATATGCATTTTGAATCATACTAGTCACATCGTGCATCGAATTGATGTGTGAATGATTTATATATATCAAAAATTACTTATGGATCATTTATCTAAAGTATCAAGACCATACGAGTGTGTTTTCTTGGTTTTCAATGAGCAACATGTGTTTTTAACTGAAATGCCACATTTTAATTGAAAACACACATTTCAAGTCATATCAGTCACACTGTTTATCAAACTGAGGTGAGTTCAATTCCAACATATCATAAATAAATTAGGGATCATTTTTATAAAGTACCAAAATAATCTAAATTTTTTTGATCATTTTTGAGTATGCCATGTGTCTCTTGAACTAAAATGTAAATTTTAAATAAAAACATGCACTTTGAGTCATGACAACCACATCATGAGTTATATAGATGTGTGGTTGATTCAAACCCATCAAAAATGACATATGATTCATTTTCCTTAAACATCAAGAATTTTTTTAGTTTTCAGTGAGTTACACAAGTTTATAACTAAATATAATTTTTCAACAGAATACATGAACTTTGATTCATACCGGTCACATCGTATATCCAATTTTTTTTATCATTCCTACACATAAAAAATTATTATGGATTATTTTCCAAAATTTTCATGACAATCTGAGTATGTATTCATGGTTTTTAGTGAGTGGAACATGTTCTTAACTAAAATGCTATTTTAAACTGAAAACGCACACTTTGATTCATACCGTTCACAACGTGTATCATATTGATGGGACTCTAATTCATACACATCAAATATGACTTATAGATAATTTTCCTAAAGTATCAAGAACATATAAGTTAGTTTTCTTTGTTTATAGTGAGTGACACATGTTTTTATCTAAAGTTTCAATTTTAAAACAAAAACAATAATTTCAAGCCAAATTTGTCACATTGTGTATCAGACTAAGGTGTGTTTGACTTATACATGTAACAAATGACTAACAGATAATATTTTGATAGTATCAAAACAATATGGATGTGTTTTCTTGGTTTTGAGTGTTACATATTTCTTTTGAACTAAAATAACAATTTTAAATAAAAACACAATTTTAATAATACCATTCACACCATATGTTAAATTGATGTATGGTTTATTTATACACATAAAAAATGACATATATATTACTATTTAAAATTTTCAAGACAATCTAAGAGCATTTGATCAGATTTCATTGAGAGGCGCAAGTTTTTAACTAAAATGTCATTTTTAAACAGAAAACAAACACTTTGAGTCATATTGGTCACATCGTGTGGCAAATTGATGTCTGACTAATTCCAACACATAAAAAATGATTCACGTAACATTTAACTTAATTATAAAGACAACAAAAGTGTGATTTATTGGTTTTTAGTGAGTGTCACATGTTCTTAACTAAAATATCTCTTTAAACTAAAAACACACACATTGAGTCATGTCGGTCACACCGTGTATCACATTGATGTGTGGATAATTCCTATACATCAAAAATGTATCATGGATGGTTTTCAAAATTTATATAGAATATATGAGTGTGTTTTATTTCTTTTCAATGAGTGACACATGTTTTTAACTAAAATGTCAGTTTTAAACAAAAAACACTCATTTAAAGTCATGCCAACCTCGGTGTGTATCCTATTGAGGTTTGGATGATTCCTTTATGTCATAATTGACATATAAATCATTTTCCTAACGTATCAAATCAACAACAATTTTTTCTCAATTTTGAGTATGTCATACATATTTTGAACTATAATGTCATTTTTAAATAAAAACACACACTTTGAGTAATTCCAGCCACATCATGTGTCATATTGAGGTACGGTTCATTCCTATATATTTAAAAATTAATTATGGATAATTTTTCAAAAGTATCAAGATGATATGAGAGTTTTTTTCTCATTTTTCAATGAATAAAACGTGGTATCAACTAAAATGACATTTTTAAAATGAAAACACACCTTGTGAGTCATATTAGTCACATCATGTGTTGGATTTATATGTTTGTTATTCCTAAACATCATAAAAGAATTATGGATAATTTTTAATATATCTAGAAAATAGTTGTGTGTTTTCATAGTTTTTATTAAGTGAAACATGTTATTAACCAAAATTTCATTTAAACCTTAAAACATGTACTTTGAGTCATACCAATCACACCATTTATCATATTGACATGTGATTGATTCATTCACAATAAAAATGAATTGTGGATCATTTTTATAAAGAATAAATATCATAAGAGTTTGTTTTACCAATTTTTAGTTAGTGACATACATTTTTAATAGAAAAATCAATTTTAACCTGAAAACATGCATTTCAAGTCATACTATCCACATTGTGTACGGGATTAAGGTTTGGATGAATCCTAGATATCTAAAATGACTTATGTATTTTTTTAAATTATTAAAAAAAAATCTGAATGTGTATTCTTTATTTTGAGTATGAAATGTTTCTTTTGAACTAAAATTACCATTTTAAATAAAAACTAACACTTTGAGTCATACCTACCACATCATGTGTCGTATCGACATGTGGTTGATTCCTACAAGTAAAAACTAAATTATGGATCATTTTCCTAAGGAATAAAGACAATAAGAATGTGTATTATTTATTTTTAGAGAGTGAGATTTGTTTTTTACTAAAATGACATTTTTAAATTGAAACTATGCACTTTAAATCATACCGGTCCCAATATGTGTAAGATTGGTGTGTGGATGATTCCAACACATCACAAATAACACATATATCATTTCCCAAAATTATCAAGATAGTTTAATTTGGTTTCTTTGGTTTTTTGTAAGTGAAACATGTTCTTAACTAAAATGTCATTTTAAAGTATAAATAATAACTTTTAGTCATATCAGTCACATCGTGTATCAGATTGACATGTGACTAATTCCTATACATTATAAATAACTTATGGTTTCTTTTACTAAATTATAAATAAAATAAAATTGTGTTTTCTTTATTTTTAGTGAGTGACAGATGTTTTTAACTAAAATGTGAATTTTAAACTAAAACACACATTTCGAGTCATATCAGTCACACCATGTGTGAAAATTAACTAAATAAGTTTTAGATCAAAATGATAAGAAATTTAACTAAAAAATAATTATATAAAATTATGAGAAAAATAACTAAATAAGTAGTAGGAATTCAACTCTTCATGATTTCTATATACATTCATATACCATGTATTTTTACTAAGAATTTATAAACAAGACTATTGCCTCTTTTGAATATATAAACTATTGAGAGTTACATTAGTATTGTAAAAATATAAATAAATAAATGATTAATGAATATTTTAATTGAAATTGTAATTATCATTCGAAATACCTATTTTAAGATTATAGTTTTTTGATTGAATATGATATCTTCTATAAATCTAAAAATGAAATAACCATAATATTTTACATTAATTTGTTTCATAAAAATCCTAATCATTCATAAGAATAAGTAATTTTATTTTATATATGTTTTGATAGTGAGATCATATTATATATGCTGAAATAATTTTCCACACTACTACAAAACTGGGTTCATCCAGTGCTAGGGATTTAACAGTGCTAGCTAAAAACGCTGTTAAAGACAACCTTTATCAGTGCTAAAAATTCATTGTTAAAGGGGGACCTGTAAACATGTATATTATAATATATATATATTTAAAAAATATTCAAAAACATCATATTTTAATATATGTAAATCAATACATATTCAAATAATGTATTTAAAACAATATCTAACCACTTTTTACATTATACAAATATATTTATAATGTTTATATATATATATGTGTGTGTGTGTATTAATAAATAAATATATATTTAAATTATATTATTGTATATCTAAAAAAATATAATATATAATATATTTAAATAAATATAATTATATATATATATATCACACATAATATATATTTTATAAATTTATTTAAATATATATATATATATATGTACAAATAAAAAAATGTGTAAGTGTATATATGTGAATATATATATAAATAGATAGAAATATCATTAAACTGACAACAAAACAGCATGGTATAGTGGAAAAGGTATTCCATCTTCAAAGGAGATGTGTGGGGTTCGAATCCAGGTGGGGTGTATGAGGCAAGAAATTCGAAAAACACTATAAAAAGTGGAGGGGTGAAAAGTGTTGATAAAGGTGGGGGAGCACTATTAAAGGTGTCATGGAATCACTGATAAAGAGGTTGGTCTCATGGATGTCCGAAAGAACAAAATTTACCCCCATTAACATCGCTACCTATATAAGAGCTAAAAAGTGTTGTTAAAGGTCCCCTTTAACAATCCTAAAAAAACGCAGTTAAAAGGGCCCTTTAATAGTCCTTTTTTAGCCCTGATAAAATATTTGGGCTTTTAACCACATTCCAACGGTCAGCACTTTTTTAACGGGGATAAAGGCATATTCCAATGTTGTTAAAGGCCTATTTTTTTATTAGTTCCAGTTGTAAAATTAGATAGTATTATTATTCTCATGGACCATCCTTAGAAAAATACTTTGAAGATATTTAAACATTGCTCCATCCTAAAAAATATTTATTAAAAATAATATAAAATGCAAAGACCCTAACCCTAGTAGCCCAGATTTAGTGGTTACTTTATTATATTAGCACTAGATAAATTCAATCTCGTCCTGATAGACTTAATAGTTTAGTATTCTTAGAAAATAAGATACATACTTGAGTCTCGCATTATATTTAAAAACTTAAAAATAAATATATAATTTTCTATGATAACACCATTATTCCCATTAGAATATTCCTACATTACAATCTTAGAACATTTCCTAGAATTCTTGTGAAAGGAAACACACAAAATGGGTGAGCTCAAATACTGCATAAGGGTATTCATGTGACAAAATATAACATCAATAAATAAAGAATAATAAACATGGAAAGGTAAATATTTGTAAACAAACTCCATTTAAACAATAACTTGACAATAAAGAATAATATGGTAGGAATAAATAATGATCAAATAATGACATATAAATAATCTCATTATCTTCAAACGTATCCATGGATATCATAACTAGTCAAATAATTACATGGGAATCAATAACTAATCACATAATTAGGGAATTCATAATTCCAAACATCATAATCATACCTTTAATGCCTCATTCTAAGACATCTAACATAAATGGGTAATGTCTCAGCCAAATACCTAAGCTACTTTGTCTCATGAGACCGACTGATGCATTGAGGGGGCCCCACTCATCACTTAATAAATCCAATAAATTCCTCGTATGAAAGGGATGAAACATAATCAATGTAAACCGTAATATTTAAAAACTATAATATTAAGTTTTAATAATTTCCAAAATCAATAAACATAATCATAAATAGTCTAGAGTAATAATGTAAATGGTGTCAAAATAGTACATTCCCAGTCAAAGTGATCATAAACCATCCATAAAATAATAGGGATCATATCATTACAACATATCTACAGGTGTTCATAAGTAAAATAAGGGCTGTTTTCATTTATTAATATAAATAACATATATATTTCATTAAAAAAATTCTTGAGGAAAATACCCTTTTCACTTTGAAAATCGCTTTTAAAAACTAAATTTTTTAGAATATAAGAAAACAAATATTCTTAAAATAGAAACTTGTAAAAAAATATTCCATGAATTTAGTGGTCATTATGATGGGAAATTATGTTCATGCCCTATAATCTAAAAACATTAGTCTTGTTCTTTTATAAAAAAGTCCAAAAGTACCTCATTTGGGAAGTGATTAAAAGATTTTTTTTAAACCATTTTTTAAAATAAAAACATTGTAAAAAAATTATTTAAAAAATAATTGATTAATATTAAAAATATTATTTAAAACATTTTAAATTAAATATGGATATAGAAGAAAAAATTCTCAATTGAAAATAAAAACAAAGTCGGTTTTCTTTAAAAATATTATTTAAGTATCTTTAGTAGATAAATAGTGGAAAATTAATGAAAAACTACTAATTTAAATAAATTACCAGAGGATAAGAAAATAACTTGGTTATATTAAATAAATATCAAATAATTCCATCAATGGAGACTTAAGCTTAAATAAACTCGAACATTAATGGAATTTTGAAATAAACCCTTACTGCTTCGATAACTTTTGAATCATAATCCCTGTGAAATAATAAAATCTCATGAAAAATTAAATATCATGAATATAAAATATTAATGATATAGAATATAAAATGTAATTATGTAAACCTAAAAAAATAAATAAGTGGTGAGTATGATATATGTCTCATAGAAGTAAAAGTGATAGGAGAAACCTTTACCTCGGGTCTGAATTCCTTCTTTTGTGTTGGAAACTTCTATACAATAAAACATATATTCATTATAAATATAATAAAGAACAATAATAATATATATCATATGATATATAATGAAAATATATCCTTTTGTCACCCATTTATTAACAAATAATTATTAAAATCATTATTTTGTGTGATATTTGCTTCATTTTTCATGTATGTTTTGGTTTGGTAGTTTTGGTCCTAGTACAGTGATCATAGTTCCATCATCTCTATAATGTTAATCGTGATATAAATATAATATGTATCTATTATAAAAATATTTATAATCATTCATAATATAAATATACAAATTAATTACATCATTCATGGAGACGGTAGGTCGTTCGTAAGCTTGAACGTTGTTTTCATTTTTTGAATAATGGAATGAAAGAAAGGTAAATAACAATTTAAATTTATATAATTGTTATTGTAAAATAAATATAATATATTCTCATTTAATTTTAACCTTATTATCATCCAAGTAAAATGGAAATGAAAAAAAATCACATTGCTTCATATAGGTGGTAGTCCACACATACACACGGGCGGCATTATCGTTTTCCAACGATTTGGAAGGTAAGGAGTTATATATGATATTATACTTCTAGAATAATATTTATTTCATAAATATCATATAAAAACATTAATCCCATCATAATAACTATCAATGAAATATGTTTCTGTAAAATTAATTCTACTGCTACGTGGAGACAATAAGTTATACGTACGAATGAGCAATACTTTCACTTACCATTTGATGGGACAAAGGGTTTATAATGGTGATTTAATCATAATAATAACATTAAATTATATTTATTATACTGAAGTTGTTATTTTAAAATAAATACCATATATTTAGAGGAGTTAAAAAATAAGTAAAAAAGGGAAGTGATCAGTTAGGGAGATTGTATCTTCTTTGAAAGAACTCATTTATATCTCCTCTTAAGGATCCTAGGGTTTGTCTATAGGGAAAACCATACACCTTAAAATTTTTATAAGTAATTTTTTAAGGTCTTTTTTCAAGGTATGGATGATATAGATGGATTAAAAGGTGTGAAAAAAGTGAGGGTTGGAGGTTCCCTTTTATAATTGAGGTGAGGGGATCTTTTGGAATTTCTTAAAAAATTAAATTATACTAAAGTAATTGTCTATATAAAATGACTCCAAAGGTAAAGTTAATAAAATATAAGATATTATGGGGTTTAAATATCATCAAAAAAATAAAAAAATTATTGGTTTAAGTGATACTTTTAACCTTATATTTTTGTTTAACCTCTTAGTTAACCTATTTTAACATTAATCACAATAATGTCATTTTCAATCTTAAAGGGTTATAATTTTACATATAAAGAAAAAAATGGTTAATAAATGGAAAAGGGATGAAATTTCATACCATATAGTATCCCACCTATCCTATTTAAAATTTTTATTTTTTTTAAATAATTTTTAAAAAATAGTTTTTATAAAATATCATTAATGTCAATTATGACACTATTCAATTAATTTGACTTTAATGACAATAAGACAAATGTTTAATTAGAATATAATACATTTAAACATATATAATATATCATATTTATCTATAAAATTCTTGTAACAATATAAATTACTCAAATTATTTTAATTTTATTATTTTAAACATCATTTATTTTATTTTTCCATTAATTGAATAAATACAGTTTCAGCATTGTGTAAGAATTTAGTGTAATTATTTAATACCTAGAAATTAAAAATAAATTTAAATCATGAATATAATTTCATTATGAAAAAATATAAATTTATATTCATTCATACCATTATTTTTTCTCAATATTAACGCATAAGAGATATTTAAAACTATGAGAGTGACATTTTGTGGCTTCATTTTTTATAAATATTATATTGCTGATTTTCATATAAAATTGACAATTAAAAAAATAAATTAAGAGGCTTAAATGATAAATTTATAATTATATTCATCCAATAATAATTAATATGAAATATTATGACCAAAACACATAGTTTTAACCTCAGTTAACCTGATGTTCCCTTTATCGATGTTATAAATTTTATCACGGTTACAATTCATATTGACAAAAAATAAAAGGGTACTATTTAAAAAAATTCCTCCTTATTCAAAATAAGGAATAAAATTTTCAAGATTAAATTTCTATAAGTGGTATAAATAAGTTTAACATAAAAAAATGTAATGAAAAATAGTTTTCTCAAAAAAATGCATTTCATATTGAAAAATGTTTTTATACTAAATTCTATCATGAAATTGATTCCAATGAAACTAATTGGATTATTAAAAATATAATAGAACTAATTTTATTTTAAAATCATTTTACAATAAATAATATTTTTTAAATTCTTGAAACAAAAAAAATAGTTTTCAATAAAAATTGTTATTTTTTCACTGTTAAATGAAAAATCAATCTCTTCAGATAAATCAAAAAAAATAAACATAAGATAATTTTGAAATAATGATTTAAAAAATTATATTATTTTTATAAAATAAAAATATATATATATATATAATTCCCAAAAAAATATTTATAATATTTTCTCACTAAAATAAATAAAAAACATTTTTGACGAAAATGTATTTCAGAAGCATAAAATAACCTTACTAAAAATTGAGTACAAATTTTCTAATAATAAATTGATGAATTTATATTTAGTATTCCATTATATATATATATATAATTTATTTAATTCTATTCATATCCTATAATTCAATAGTTACGTGATAATGGTTACACTAAATAATATTTTAATAGTATATTGTGGTTTATTTTGTCATGGTGTTTCATGTTGCGTACAATATTGAACATAGTGTTCTTTTAAAATCATTAGGTGTTACATTATACCCCCTTAAATAAATTACACCCATGAAATTTGAACATTTTCTTGGTTTCAAATTTAAAGGTTCATTTGAGGAATACCCTCATTGTAAAACGAGTAAATAAAACATTCTCCTACAAAGAGGTAAAGGGAAATACAAAGGTCATTGAAAATAACTGAAAACTGGGTTTCAAGAGAGAAGAAATTTAGTGGGAAGTAAAAATATAGACATGTAAGAGAAAAATAATTTCCAAGGACTAATATATAGGGATAGAGAATATGACTAGGAGAATGTTAACAACCAAAAAAACTATAAATAAGTTATGGGTGAAAAGACCATCAATTCATCAAAAATGATTATAATGGGATAAAATTTTTATTTCACGGTACTTTTACTAGATATAAGAATTTACTTTACCATCATTAACAATAACCTATGTAGATATATTTTCTTGATATAATTCTATTAAATAATCATAATTTCATAATTTGGTTTTGCTTTGATCAATTTTCACTTCATCTCTTACACCAAGAAATTACTATCAAATATGAATTTTTTATACCTAAAGCACTTAAATCAACTTATAACAGTTCACATAATCCAAAAAATGATAACAATACATTCCTCTTATGTTCAAATTTAAACTAAAATTTTTACCATAACGTAAGATAATATCTAAAATATATAAATCTTCATATAAAGAAATGATAAAGTTACCTCAATATTTCTACAATAACCCCAACAGTTCAACTTATTTTATTCTAAAATAAATAACCTTACATATTAATTAACCTTGATGAACTCAAAATTAGAGAATATATTAACCTCAAAGTTGATCTCATACATTTTACCTTACATCCCCAAAATTTTAATTTCATTCTTCCTAAATAATATTTCATATTAACCCACAATTTAAACCAAAAGGTTACATATAATTTAACCCAATTAAGTATCCCCAAAATATCATTAATCACCATGACACATAACAATACAACCTTATAATGTAGTGAACTTCAGTAAAATATCATGAATCAAATTTAAATACTGTCCAAAAATGTAATCCATATCTTAACCTTAAATATTTCAAAAAATATCACATTATCAATGAATCGATTTTTAACCATAAATATTATATATATTCGCCAATCCAATATACCATAATTAACTTAACATCAAATTATATACTAAACCAAAATTTTATTTAAACCTTAATAGGGTATTATTCCTAAAACCTAGTAAAAGTTTCAAATCACCTCAAAATATCATTGCTTAAACCCTCAAAAGGTGTTTATATGCCTTTAAACTAATGATAACCTTAAACTTATAAACCCATGATGGTATCCATAAATATTATGTTTACCATGTATAAAAACATATATGATTCAAAAATTAACTCAATCCTTATTCCTAAAATAAAATCATAAATTATTTCTATAAATACAATAAACTTCATCTTGGATGACCAAAATCATGTTGTTATCAAATCACTAACCAATTTCAAGGTCTCAAAAACTATTCCATTTACTTCATCAATATAAATCATGAAATTAACACAAATAATTTTATTGGTTATCAGTACCTTTCAAAATATGTGTTCAACCCTATAAAGGAAATATACTGTGGAACATTCCTTAGGTGTATCATGATTCTTATATCCAAAATACCACTTCTATAATATAATTATCATATCCTAATGTATAAAAACTTCAATCCTTGTTCTTTAATGATTAACATAACATCATATCATCTTTGGTATATGATTTAACCCAAGGATTGGGGAATTGGATTAGATAATTCCTATATTATTCTTAGATAAGACATTGAACTATAAATGGTACCATTTTATGAACTTTATATCCCTCCATAGAAATTTTCATTTTTCCTTGATAATTGATTGATTTATGCCCTTCTTTTCCACACATAAAACATTTTATAATTCCTTTGAGACATTATATGGGTGTCTCTTTCCACATTTATGAAATGAAGAAAATTGATATTTCCTTCCTCTATGGTCTCCACCACCCGAGATCTCAACAAACTCTAACCTTATCTTCTTTAGTGAGTTTTAGAGTCAGTTAAGGTGAAATTTTTTAATCATATATTTTGATAATTGATTATGAATAATCTCAATGTATTCCAACACAGTCATCATCCAATTTTGTTTCTTATAAATGCCTTATTTTCCATCACATTTAGTGTTAACATGATTCCTCCTTGTTCCAATCATTGACTAAAACCAAAAAAATCATAGTAAAAGAAATGATAATCATAGTGGGAAACTATATAATCTCTTCCTTACTAAAATTTTAGGAATTTTTCTCATACTTTGACTTATCCTCAACTTTTTTTAGGATTATTTTCTCTAATCTATGTTTTCTAGAATCTAGTTCCCAAAGTTTCAACTAAAATTAGTCTGATACCAACTATAAATACCACAATCCTAGTAGCCTAGATTCAGTGGTTACTTTATTATATTATCACTAGATACAAGAAATCACATCCCAATAGAATAAATATTTTAGTAGTCTTGGAAAACTAGGTACATACTTGAATCTCACATTATATTAAAAACATAAAAGATAATATATTATTTTCTTTGAGAACAAAATCATTCCCTATAGCATGTTTCTACATAACCATCATAAAACATTTCTTAGCCTCTTATGGAAAGGAAACATAAGAAACAGATGAGATCATATTCTCATTAAGGATATAAATACAGTGAAAAATATTTTGAATATATAAGGAATAATAAATATGTAAAGGTAAATATCTTAAAATACATTCCATTTAATCATTAACTTGAGCATGAAGAATCACGCAATTGGAATAAATGATGATCAAATAATGTTAAATATATAATAAAATGAGCTTGAAAATTATCCATGGTTATCTAACTAATAAAATAATCACATGGAAATTAATAAATAATCTCATAATGATGGAAATAATAATTTTAGATATCATTAGAAAACTTACATGGACTAATTCCAATATATCTTATATAAATGGGTAAGGCCTTCGCCAAATACCAAAGTTAATTTTTCTAATGAGACCTACTAATGCATCAAGGGGCTTTGGAGGGCCTCTCCCATCACTTAATAAGTTAAATACATTACTCGTATGAAAGATGTTAAACATAATCAATGTAATCATTCATATTGAAATAATATCACATAAAATGGTTATACTTTCATAAATTAACAAACATAATCATAAACCATCTAGAGTAATATGGATAATGGTATCAAAATAGTAAATTCCCTATCAAACTAATCATAAACTATCTAGATAAATAATAAAGATGGTATAATTACATCATATCTTCATTATAAAATGAGTAAAATAAGGTTTTTTTCATTTATGAATAGAAATTCCATATAAATTTCATTAAAAACATTCTTGAGGAAAATACCATCTTCACTTTGAAAATAATTTTTAAAAACGAAAATTCCTATAATATTACGAAAAATATATTCTTTGAAAAATAATTATATAAACTTGTAAATAAATCTTCAAATCAATTTTCATTCATGATCGTGGTAAATTTTTTTCTTGTTGTATAAGTTAAAAAACATTCCTTTCACACTTTTTTAAGAAAGGTCAAAAAGTGCCTCATTCAGTTTACGATGAGGATATTCATTTAAAAAATTTCTAAAAAGTCAATATTGGGTAAAAATTCCTTTATTAAATAATTATATAATATTAAAAATATTATTTAAAATATTTTAAAGAAAATATGGTTGTTAAAGAAAAATATTCTCGATCGAATAGAAAAAGAAAGTCAGTTTTCCTTAAAAACATTATTTCAGTATCTTGAGTATATGAAGAGAGGAAAATGAAATGAAAATTGTGATTTATATAAATAACTGAAGGATAATAAAATAGTTTGGGTCGAATATATAATTATCATATAATTCCACCAATGGAGACTAAACATAAACAATCCTGAACAATAATGAGATTGTGAAATAACCCCTTATCACTTTGGTAACTTTTAGATCACAATCCCCAAGAAATATTATATTGAAATGAAACATTAAATAATATGAATATAAAATATTCATGATATAACATATCAAATGGAATTATTTACACCAAAAAAATAAATAAGTGGTAAGTATTGAATATGTCTCAAAGAAGTAAAAGTGAGATGAGAATCCCTTACCTCAGGTTCGACTTCCTTCGTACATGTACAAACCTCCTTCATAATAAATATAGATTTACTATAAATATTTTACAAAAAATATAATATATATCATACAATATATAATTTACTTATATCCTTTTATCAGAAATTTATTTATAAATCTTTATTAAAATTATCGTTCTTTGTGATATATACTTCATTTTTCATGTATAATTTGGTTTGGTAATTTTGGTCCATATATGTTGATCATGGATCCATCATATAAATAATTTTAATAAAGATATAAAAATAATATACATAAATAATATAAATACTTATAATAATTTATAAAATATAGAGATAGAAAAATGAATTACATTATTCATCTAGATGGTAGGTCATTCATATGCATAAATGATGTTTTCACTTTTCGATGGATGGAACAAAAGAAAGATAAATAAAAATTAATATTTATTCAATCATTATTATATCATATATATCATATATTTTTATTAAATATACCCTTACTATCATCCATTTAAAATGGAAATAAAAAACAAATCACATCGCTTCGTGGAGGTAGTGGTCCACATATACGCACGAGCGACGTAATCGATTTCAAATGGTTTGGAAGGTAAGAAGTTAGATATGATATTACTATTACATAATAATATTTATGTCATAAATATTATATATAAACATTAAAATCATCATAACAACCATCCATTAAATCTAGTGGTGGAATATGAATTATATCGCTACGTGGAAACAGTACGTCATACATACGCACGAGAGATACTTTCACTTCCCATTTGATGGTAAAAGAGTTGGGTAATGGGGAATTAATAATAATAATAATGATTCAGTATATTTAGGATACATAATTAATTATTTTATGATAAATACAATAGAATTAGAGAAGTTGAAATAAAAACTAAAAAAAGAAAGTGATCGGTTTAGACGATTACATCTTCTCTGAAAGTACAACTTTAGATCACCTATTAAGGATCCTAGGGTAGGTATTTTGGTAATAAAAGAACCTATATAATATGTATAAGAGATTTTATATGGTATTTTTTTAGGTTATGGTCAAGATAGATGGCTCAAATGGTGTTAGGAAGTCAGGGTAGGAGGTACCCATTTATAATTGAGGTGTAAGACACTTGTAATTTCGTAAAAGATTAAATTATAATAAAGTAATTATCTATATAAAATTACACCAAAAGGATAGGGATTATAATATAAGATAGAATTTTTTTTAAATAATATCAACCAATAAAATATTTATAGGTTTATGTGGTTTTTTAAACCTTATATTTTTGTTTAAACCCTTAGTTAACCTATTTTAACTTTAACCAAAGTAATGTATTATTCACTATTAAAGGGATATAATTTTACATATATGGTAAAAAAATTAATTAATGTAAAATTGATGAAATTTTAGAGCATATGTTATGCCCCTATCCTTTTTCAAAATTTTAATGATTTTTAAATAAGTTAAGGAAATATTAATTTGATAAAATATCATTAATTTCCATTATGACACTATTCCATAAATTTGACTTCTAAGACAATAATAAAAGGGTTAATTATAATATAATACATTTACACATCACTATTAGGTCATATTAATCGAAAAAATTCATATTACACTATTAATCACTCAAATTATATCAATTTTAATATTTATAATATCATTTATTTTATTTTTCTAGTAATTAAATAAATTATTTTTCAGTGTTGTGTACGTATTTAGGGTTAGTTTTTAATACATAAAAATTATAAATAAATTAACCTCATTAAAATAATTTTATAATTATCAAAAAATTATTTTTATATTCATTTATAACTTTATTTTTCCCAAATATGAACACATAATAGATATTTAAAACTAAGAGAGTGACATTTGGTAACTTTCTTTGATTTAAATATTATATTGGTCATTTTTATGGAAAAAAATTTTATTAAAAAATTAATTTATATAATAAGGTGATAAGGGTATATTTACTTTAATTAAATAATAATTAACATGTAATATTATGACATAATTAGTTAGTTTTCTTCTTGGTTTACCAGATTTATCCTTCATCAAGGTGACAAATTTTACCACGGTTACTATTCATATTGAACAAAAATAAAACAGGGAGATTTTAAAATTTGAACCTCTTGATTCCAAATACTAAATAAAATTTTTAGGATCCAATTTCTATAAGTGGAATTAATTAAATTAATATCAAAATTCAATATGGAAAGAAAAATAATTTTTCAGCAAAAATGTATTGTTATTTGTAAACAAAATTGATACCAGATTCAATCATGAAATAGATTCTAATAAGTTTAATTGGATTATTTATAATATAATATAAATAATTTAATTTTTAAATAATTTCAAAAAAATTGGAGCTTAGTAAATTTTCAAAAAAAAAAATCAATAAAAATCTATATTTTTCACTATTTACTGAAAAATAATTATTTTAAAAAAATCCAAACAATTCACCCTAAAATAATTTTAATTTTAGGATTTTAAAAATGATATTATTTTTATAAAATAAATTTTATATAAGTTCTAGAAATTAATTATAATATTTTTTCTCAGAAATAAATAAAAAACATTTTCGAAGAAAACATATTTCCGAAGCATAAAATAACATTACTTGAAATTGAGTACTTATTTTATAAGAATTTACAAATGAATTTTTATTGATTAGTTACTTTATATATATTAAATAATTTAATTTTATTTTATTCGTATCCTCTAATCTAATGGCTTGGTAAAAAGTCTTATAATAAATAAAAATATTTTAATAGAATATTGTGGTACATTTAGACTTGGTGTTGTGTGTTGTGTATTCTATCAAACATAGTGTTTTTTAAAATATCTAGTTGTTACATAAATCATATAACTTTATGTTTATCTGTAATATACTCAGTGTAGTGTATTAAAAATTGATAAATTTCATCATGTATGGTTTATTTTTTGGTAATTCATGCATTGAATCCAAAAAATAAATCCTTGGAGTATCCAAATTGATTACAATGAGAAACAAATACTCCAAAAAAACAAGAAAAGGTAATTAAAGAAATAAAAATATATTTTATATGATTAAATTATCAAGTTTTACCCCTAAATTGTGGATATTAATAAGAGGCTATCATCTGTGAGTTTCTTTTCAAACATTACAGTCAGTTAGTCCACTATTTTTAAGTATTCATTTTATTATAAGGACATTTCTTGGATAAAAGTGGTGTAATGAATAAGGAGTATAATGTTTTGTTCATTGGGGTTTCCATTCAAATAATACTGATATATATTCTTCTAAAAAATAATAATAACATTTAATTATAATTAACATAGTTGATCAGTTATTAGATAACCAGATTATAAAAATGCACCATATATATTTATATACAATTACAACTAAGATTCCCATCTATCCACACTTGAGAATTTCATAAACATTCAAAAGTCCAAGAAAATATGTAATTTCTTCTCTGTATATTTTTTTCTCCCAAACCAATGGTTTTTTTAGTACTATATTTGAAGGTTGTATCCGTATAAACTTTTAATATTAGTAAATATGGAAATTGAGTTGTTGGGTAAAGTAACCCACTAAAGTTATTTTCAATTTATTGGTTGATCCTTTAAATTGTTTTGATAAAACTTTTAATTTATCCTTCTTTTTTATATCTTTATTAGCATTCCTTAATTCAGTCCCTTTTTCATTAATTATTAATGTTTGTTCATAAAATATAAAATTTTAAAGGACATGCCTCATTGTCAAAATGTGTTTTTACATGATCAAAAGGTCATGCTATGAAATTTATAATACCAAATTTTTCAATGTGAACATCTAGATCGTCAAGGGGAACATGTAGCTCGATACTCAAATCATGATCTATGTGAATCCCCACTCTTATATGATCTTTTTGAAGTTGATTTTTATATAGAATATCTCTTGGGATATTATACACTATACCACTCATGAAATGGTGACGGGTGGGTGTCGACATATATAAATCCTAATAAATTTCACCCTATAGAATATTAGTACATTAAATGTATTAGTATCCATTTGATTCACATTTCAAATAAATAGTTCTGAAAAAATTGATTATCTCTAGTAAGGTAAACCATTGAGGGGAATGGATTACCTCAAAGCTAGGGATGTTGGATCTTTATATCGTGGTTATTGTTGTGTTTTTTATTCTCTTTGATTACTTATTGTTTCATCTCTAAAAACTCATACTTCCAATTAGGTTTTTCTTCTAGAAAATTTATTCATGCATACATATCATCCATTTTCTTATATTCATCCCCTTTTTAATTTCTTTTCCCAAAATATGTTTGATATGACACTCTAAAATGCATACCTCTGATGTGGCCATATTGTTTCGGCCACTTCAATACAACATAAATTAGTCGTTTATTGGGTACAATTGATGAAGATTCCTATGCCTAAAAAAATAAAAAATATAGGAAAATATGTAGTCATTATTATATAAAATTGATTTAAATAAGAACAATTTTTATTATGTCATGCTTACACATGACTACCATGTTCTTTGTTTGTTTTCATCTTCATGTATTTTATCTTTGTTTACACGTGCCTCCCTTCATAGCATATTATGTGGTATATAAGGGGATTTTGATTTTGATTCATTAATCTACATAT
Source organism: Viscum album (assembly GCA_963277665.1). Taxonomy (NCBI): domain Eukaryota; kingdom Viridiplantae; phylum Streptophyta; class Magnoliopsida; order Santalales; family Viscaceae; genus Viscum; species Viscum album. The sequence continues at coordinate 1,055,941,593 of OY728120.1, read as the reverse complement.
AAAAAAAGGAACATAATTATGTTTTTATTTCATGACACCAAAATTTATTACTGTAGAGTTAAATTACATATCATTTTTTCAAGTGAAGTATACCCCATCTTTTATTTATGATTTGTGTGTGTTGGTTTTAACAAATACTGCATATTTTTAACTCATTTTATATTTTATTAAGTAAAAATTATTATTTAAATTTATTTATATGTGTATTTTAATGTAAATAATTACAAATCACAATGTGACTAAAATTATTCCTCCTCATGATAGACAATAAATTCATTCTGTGTTTCTGGGTTTATCTTATGTGCATATATCTATAGTGGGTATGGTTTTACTTTCCCTTCAGCATCCTTGAGATGATGCTTCGTAAGAATAGTACGAAAGGCTCTATGAACCTTTCCAATCAATGTCGATACAAATTTCTTTCAATTGTAATATAGTATAAATTTAATCTAAAAGTGATAATGAAGAGTAACTCAAAATTTCATTATGTTATGTTTTAGTAAAATAGAGATAGTATATCATAATTTTACCCAGAACTATTCCCAAATTAGTGCCTTAATTATGGGTACAATATTTTTTGACATATCTACACTAATTTTCACGTGAATTTAGCTGTTGACCCCAATGTAAAAAATGAAAATAGACTTTTGGGGTTAATTTGTTAGTCATGTGCATTCTATTTTACCTTCAATTTTATGCCTACACGTGTAAACTTAATAATTTTTTTTAATAAAATCATGCTACGACACTCCTATTTTTTATCAGACATAGGTTTTCCACCTTCTACGATTTCCTTAATTTCAACACCATCAATACATTGTTCCCAAATATTGGAAGCATTAGCATGTGGAGAAACATTTTGTTCCTCTTGATTTGGAGCATCAGTATATTAAGAAACCTTTTTTTCCTAAAGATTGGGACATTTCGACATGTGGAGAAGATATTATCTATAAAATTGTTTTAATATTTAATTTAGATTATGTAAATGCAGTAGTGAACACATATTACTAGGATGTAATGCAATGTATATTAAAATACATTTAACCCTATTATTCAAATATTCTTATTCTAAAAAGGTTGAAGGGATTTGATCCATAAATTGAGTATCCAAATACCCTTATCTTGGTCTCCTCTAACATATAACACCCTATTTCTGTAGGGACCCCTGCAAAATGATTGTGACATCCTGGTGAACGGTTCATCATCAGTTGAATTGACATATGCCCCTTTAGTGGTTTTGTTCAATAATAGAACAATTGACTACTTTCCTTTTGTAGGATACAAGAAATAAAAAACTTTTACTTCTTGTGATTCCATTATGATTGGTTTTTTTATATAAAATTACTTAATAAAACCAACTTCCATGAATACCAATTCATTAATTTTAACTATACTCATGTTATCAATCCAATTTCATTTAAAAATCGTCACTTGGAATGTTTTATAGTCTAACTCTCAAACCTGTTTGATGATTACAAAGTATAACATATTCACATAAATTATATTTATTTCATTGGTATTATATTCATGTGGCACTTCTTCTATAATAGTTACTCTATTATTTTTCATAGAACTATGTCCATCATGTTCCTTTATATATAATTTATAACCATTAATTACATAACCATTATAAGATAATACAAGCACACTTATTCCCCTAGATAGCCATCAAAGCCATTGTGAAATTGAATTCACAAGTGTAGTTGACTCTTTAAAAATATTTCCTCAAAACCATCATATAAATTGACTATTATGTGTATTTGATATCTATATCTCATCCCTTGATGGATTCAAATGACAAAAAATTACTTTTATGACTTCAACATATGGAACAAGCTCAAAATTATTATGTAAAACCTAAATATGGTATTTTTATTTCTCTTTATTGGTAATTGTGACAACATCCATTATATAAATTCATTCACCCACAAATTCCATGATGTGATAAGATTTTGGTAGACCAATTCTCTCCACATTGGATAGGTAGTTGATACAGAATTCAAAGGATTCCACAATAATATATCTCTCTTCAATACAACATTATGTCCCACATTGATTTTTGAGTTACCCTTTCATAATATTCATACACCATTTAATGGGGTACATCCATCTATTTTATATTGGACCACATAGCCAGATATCTCTAACCTAATGAACCATTAAGTGAACCATCTTAATAAGAAATGATGGTAGGAAGAACATCACCAATTCCCATAATATGACAAACATTTCCTTTTCCATAGTTTTATATTTCATTGGGTAAATAACTGTATTGCATATATCTATGAAAAATAAATAAGGGTTGGTACTGTATAATAGACATTTTTTGGAAAAATAAAATGTAAAGCTATATATATTAGATCTTTCATCAAAACCCAATAGTCACATGATTTAAGACCCATATATTTAAATCACCCATTGACATTACATTCTTAATATTTTATGACTGTCCCTCTAGAACATTTACATCATTCAAGAAGTTTCAAAACTGGTATCTCTCTTTCCTGAAAACAGTGTAAGTGGTTGGAGGAAGAAAAGTATGTCTTTACCCTTCACTATCACCAGTTCTTCATGTATCCCCATGTCAATCGTATCCAACCAAGAAATAGTTTCATCCTTTATTTTTTAGGGTGAATTTATTAATGTTTCAATGAATCTATCATAGAAATTGTTTTATACATGCATGTCATCAAGAAAATTTATGATATACAAATAATTCTAGTGTAGTAATTTATAAAAATCGATCTCTTTTTCTAACTGAATTTTCAAGGGTTTTTAAAAAAAATTACTAAAATTGATGGCCATATCTTTTACTTTCTCAATAAATTGATCACTTTAGTGGAGAGAGTGTTATACCTTCTTCTAAATTCTCATCAAATGATGTCATCCAAGATTATTAATTATGTTATCGGGGTAGAAATTTGTGATGTCCTAGAAACACACTCGTAGAGGAATGCTTCAACCTAACTGATTTTGTACCTCATTCACAAATGGGACACTATTGAGTTATTTTAATGCTATATCCTGAAAAATTCTTGTAAGTAGATAAGTCATTTATCACCCTGTAAAATATGGGTCTCAAAATGAAATATTCATTTCTATAAGAATCATACAACGTAATACCTGAATCCCACATTAATTTATGATCTTCAATCAGTTGAGCCTAATAAACATCAATACCATTACCCAGTTTTTTTGGTCTTGATATAATTGGAGAAAACATAATGTATTTTTACGTCAAGAATAACTATGATGGAAATTTATAATTTACCAATACATCTGATCATGTATTGTGACTACCATGTCAATTTTATTGCAGTCTCCTCACTTCCATATAAGAACATAAACTCGGTAATTATTAAAAAATATCATACAAATCTCAAAAGACTTGATTCATATTTCTTGTATCAAGACACACCACAATTTTTGTATTTTTTAAGTGATTCATGGTCCTTTGAAACAATATATTGTCATTTGGATAGTCATGTATTCTTTCAAATATCATACCCATTGAACATGGCATTAATTTAACATCATGTGTTTGGAAATTAATATCATTATCTTGTGGTAGCGTATCATTTAAGAGAGAAATTAATTTAATAAATCTGGTGTCACTCCATCTTTTTCCATATTTTTCATTATATTGCTTCAGTATGGAAAATAATGTTGTATATTAACTACAACCAGCATATAATAAAATCTTTTAATAACTCTTTACCTTATAAAATAGCTTTGGAAAATCACAGAGTTCATCTTCAACTATCATTCTTATTTCCTCAACATGATCCTTATCATCATTTACATGTATAATCATATCCTTATTATGATCTTCATCACCATTCATGCTTGTAATCATATCATATGATCCATAAAATGAAGTGCAATCCCAATCAATAGTTATATTTAGTTCTTCCCCATGTTTAGTCAATCATTTATAACATCGATCTATTTTTTGATAGATCAAGTGTTTTTTCAAATACTTTGTTTGTGTTTACATTGTTGTTATTAAAGACTAATTAGTCTAGTGGAGATCAAAAGAAGAGGAACCCAAAATCTTCCAACCAATGCGACAAAAATCGATCATAAGAGAAGAATAAAGGAGAAGAACCAAAAATCATGAAAATTGTACCAAAACATCATGTAGAAAAGTAGATCCCAGTGAAAAGAATAAAAAATCCTGAAAAAGATGAAAGATTGATTAAAAATGAGTAAAGAATAACATACCTTCGATTTAAGGTTGGATTTAGTTGAAAAATTTGAAGGAGGAGATTGTAGAAATTGACTTCCATGATAACTTGAATGATGTCATTAGGGTGATCTTGGTTAGGGATCTTTTAAAATGGGGGAAGGGGTTTTATCAGCATTAGTAAAAAAAGGATGATAATTTTTTTTATCAGCTTTGATATGTACTACAGAAAAATAAAAAATAAAAAATTAATTTTAAAATTATAGTAAATTTCTAATTATATAAAAATGAATTTTAAAATTTTATTTATAATAAAAATTGATAATATTAAAAATAAAGAAATTGAAAAAATAATAATAAATAATAAATAGTTTTTATATTAAATGTATTAATAAATGTGATAATATTATGATAAATGTATTAATATTATGATAAATGAATAAATAATATTAATTGTGTATGAAATAAAATTTTAAAAATATATATTATATATATTACATAAATAAATATTAAAATAAAAATGAATAAACTCAAAAAAATTAAATTGAAAATATTTAACATAAATTATTAATTAAAAATTAATATATAATAACTATACAAAGATTTAAATAAAAAATATTAAAATAAAATTGAGTAATTATTAATTTTTTAAATTAATAACATATTAAAAATATTAAATATTAATAAATAAAATTTATAAATAAATATTAAAATGATTAAATTACATAAATATTAAATAAATAAATATTAAAAATGAATAAATTTTAAAATTTTAAAAGTGATTAAGTATTAAAAATAATAGATAATGATAAATGAATGAATATTAAAAATGAATAAAATTTCATAATTATAAATGTATATATTGTAAAAATATTAAAAAATGAATTAATAATATTAAATGAATAAATAGACATACACATATTCACATACATACACATAGATATACACGTACACATACGTACACATACACATACACATGCGTACATATACACACATACATGTATATCCACATACATACATGTACACACACGTATGCACTTGTATACACATGCACATACTTCCAATTACATAGACGTACACACACACACACACACATATATATATACAAATGCTACGTAAACAAACACATACACATATAAGTACATATACATACATACACATACATTCACATACACACACATACATGGACACATATACGTACACATACATACACACATACATGCACCTACATCCACATACATGCACATACACATAGACATACATGCATACAAACACATACATATCCACATACATATGCACACATACATACATACACGTACACATAAACATACACATACACAAACATACATATATATATATACACACAGAGATAAACGCACAAACACACCACATATATACACATACAAACACATACAAACACGTACATACAAACGTACACATATATACATCCACATATAAACACATGCATACATATAGATACAAATATTTTTCTATACATAATTTAAATTATTCAATATGAATATAAATATGTAAATTCAAATCTAAACAATGTTTAAGTAAATCTTGAATAGCCCGAAGGCCTTCATTTTTATTGATTTTTGATAACCCCCCTTTCAAGGGATGAGGGGGAACCCTTTGAAGGCTCGTAGGCTTAGAGATTACATGGCCCATAGGCTTAGGAGATTACATGACCCGAAGGTCTTAGGGAATTCAACCAGACAATCCAAGGAACTGCCCCTCCCCAGCATATGCATCATGATAGTAGCTCTCCACCTTCACATGGATGTCTAGCTAGGCTTTCCATACAAGCACAGGCTGGTCCCGATGGCATAGCCATACCCACTCATTCTGAAAAATCTATTTGCCTCTTCTCTGGTGAGTGCACCTGCTCTAAATCCTCTTCTAGGGCTGCTCCTTTTTTTTAGTGTGTCTGGGGCAACTGCATGTGGCCTGAAGGCCTTGAGGTGGCCCAAAGGCCTTAAAGGTGTCTCGAAAGCCCTACTAACCTGAAGGCTTGGGTGGTCCGAAAGCCTTAAGGACTCCAAGACCAAACCGATGGCCCAAGGTGAATAGTTCCAGCTGCTACAGTGTCGAACAGTAGTTGCTACAGTACCTCCTACAGTACTCGCATAGCGTCCAGTCCTGCTACAGTACCCGCACAGTGTACAGTACTACTCCAGTACTGCTACAATGCATGCTACTGTACCTGCTACAGCACTGCTACAGTGCTAGAAATATGCCTCTACCTGGTTTTGAAGATGGGTCTTGTGGATGCACTTAAGGATACCTCACCAACTGGGTTGAGGCTTATATGCTATATTTAAGTAAATATATATTCATTTATATATTTAAATAATTATTTAACTAAATATATTAATATGTTATTTAAATATGTAAATCTTGTAATTAATGTACATAAATATATTATTAAATATTTTTATTGATTAAAATAAATTTTATATTTTATATATATATAATTATAAAAAAAGATTGAAAATTTGTTTATTATAATATAGTTATATATATAATATTTATATATTATATTTACATAAATATACTCATTTTTATATATATTGTATTTAAAATATATATAAATATGTATATATAAATTAAATTATCCATGATTCCCTTTATTAGGGATTTTTAACATTGTTAAAGGAGGAGATTTTATTTGTGCAAAGAAACACACTGACAAAAGGGTGCCTTTATCAATGCTAAAAAACATCTAACCAAATTTTCTCATTAATTAATGTTTTTTACACTTTTAAAGGAAACCTTTATCAATGCTTTTAGAAATAATTGATGAAAGACCCCCTTTATGGGTAATTTTTGTTTAGAACTGATAAAGGTTGGCACTTAATTAATGTGTATCTGTAGTAGTGTCATGATGTTTTTCTTTTTTAATGTTAATATGGGATTTTGTTTTTAAATGATATTTCCCATTATTTTACTTCTGTGAGTGTTTATTGTGTGGTAATTCTCAATTTCATAATTCTTATTTAGATGGTTAGGGTACAGATACCTTATGAGTGTGAATGAAGGATCGAGAGTGGAAACTCACACATATTATCCATATCTGAGAACTAGTTCTAGGTAGTGATCAATGATATTTGTAGAATATATGAGATTTAAACCTACAAAAAGAAAATTAGGAAAAACATTATCCTATTTGGATAGGGTAGTGTATAAAGTGAAACTCTTCACAAGGGTGATTAACAACCACGCCATTGAGGGGACAATAACTCTAAACTGAGCACCCAACTTGAGAGGCAGTAGCGGTACAAAAAACTGTGGAACTGAAAACCCATTCCCCAATGATGAGAGTTAAGAAACCTTATATTGGGATACATCTTCATTAGGAAGGCTTGTATATTATCTTAAAAGACCATTTTCCAAGTGGTAGTGGAGGTTGTTGATGACAATTTCCTGAATATTATCTAAACATAGGTGGTTTATGTTAAGTTCTATTTCTCTTATAATTGATTTTCCACTCTATGTAGATGTGATCTCTATAGTTTTTATGTATATGTTAGATGACTTCCTTATTGTTTTCCAATTTATATTATATATAATTCAACATCCCATTTTTCCACTTTCAAATAAATTTCATCCAAGAGCACTTGAAACACCTAACCTTTCATTGTGGTTCGACTAGGACGCATAGTATAAATATTATTTTTATGCTAAAATTTCATGCCCACAAATTTAAATTGTTGATGGGTATATATGTATTTATTAGTTAGTGATTTTAGAAATAAAATTTATAAAAATTAGAAAACAAAAATCTAAAAAACTAAATAAAATTAAAATAATAAAAATACATAACAGATTGTATTATTTATATTCTTTATTAAATTCTTTGAAACACTCCAATTGATAGAAATTATTGTTTATTATATATTGTTCACTTACTTCTACAAGAATTGGTTGAATTTCATTATTCTATTTATTGTGATGAAATGGAAGAAAATTGGGAGATAGATCAACATAAGAAAATTTGTAGTATTTGAAATATTTTTGGTGACCTATTTGGGTGTTCTACTAGTTTAAGGATGACACAAACACAATGTAGAGATCGGGGTTTTCTTGATCAATACATAGATAAATTTTTATCTTCAATGTTTTATGCCCTCTAAGATGGAAAAATTGTAAGTTTATCATACCAAATGACCTCAAAAATAATTTCAGGTGGTCTCATTGATCTTAGGGTGTAACACCTTGATATTTTAAAAAAGGAATTTATAATTGATAGTGTTAAATACATGAAACACCAAGCTTAAATGATCCATTAAAACTATTATTTTAAATATGATCATTAAAACCTACATGTTAAATTAGTGGGTATGAATAGAATTAACTACTTTGTGTAATATATATGTATATATATATAACTATTCTAATTAATAAAAATTTATTGATAAATTATTATTAAATAATAAACCAACTTTTAGTAAAGTATTTTTATTTATCAAAAATATGCTTTCTTAAAAAATGATTTTTATTGATTTTTATGAGAAGATATTATAATTTATTTCAATATATTAAAGAAAATTTATTTGAAAAAATGAAATTTATTTTTTAAATCAGCATATAAAAAATAAATTATGCTGAAAGTTTGGAATTTTTTGGGAAAATAATGATATTTAAATGAATTGTGAAAAATATTGATTTTTGTAAAACTGTTATTTCCTTTCAATAAATTAAGTAATTTAAAAGTTTTGACAGCAAGGATTCTCTATAAGGTACAGAACATTTTGTCTCAAGTTTAATTATTTTTTTACCTAATATGAATTCTTAATGATGTTGTGAAGGTTTCGAGGGTGTTTGGGGCTTGTTCGTCACCCAGAGGCTTGAGTTTTAGAGGAAACAAGTGGGTCACACGGTTATTATAAACTATGGTGCATAGTAATCATGGTTTGTTTAAACCATGAGGTGTGATCCAATGTAAATCAGGGGCATCATGGTTTTTTCTAACTATGCATCTCAGTCCACACTGCCTTATGAATGTTTTAGGTATCGTTGTAGAGGTCTTTTTCATGGGTTATGCATGGTAAGTCTACCATAAACCTAGCATATGTGAGGGGGAGACTTAGGCAGTTATTATCTCATGTTTAATGCACATTTTGGCCAACCATGTGGCTAAACCATGCAACCTCTTAAGGGGTAAATTTATTACTTTTCTCTTAAACCCTTATAATTTTTCTCACCCTCTTCCTCTCTCATTTCTCACACAACCCCTTTACCATTTGGAGATATCCTCCCATGTCTATGTTAATATTTGATGTCTCCTCTCTATCAAGTATCTAAATCATGTTCCACTAGTTTCATTGGATTCCTCTCAATAAGATCTTAAATTTTTTACATTCTTTTCTTGGTTTATCTCACCATCTTCTATGTTATTTCAGTATGAGCTAATATTCTCTATTTTCAAAGAATTTATTTATTCTTCTATTTTCTTTTGATTCAGACCAAACCAAGGGATTATATATGATTATTTCTCCTCTACCATCATAAGGTATGTGGTATATACCTTTTCCCTAAGGTTTTTTCATATATTAAATTATCATCAATGTACCTCATGACAAACCTTCTAGTAATTTCTCTTAAAAATTAATCAATGTCTTAAATTAATATTTTGATCCTTAAAGTGATGTATATGTAGCACCTTGACATGTATGGAGGTTTTCAACCTCAACCCAAACCACCTTAGAGGTGGGTTTTTTCATCTACCTAAGCTAAGAACCACCCATTTTGGTGTGTTATCTTGCCCCCGGATTGTTGAATCCTTGAATATATCAAATGAGTTAATAAATTTATTTAATGTTGATTTTAAAATGAAATGGATAATTGAAATTTTTTATAGAAAATAAAATATCCCTATATTTTATAATTCTTGTTGATTTTGATTAATGTAGTATGGAACTGATGTTTATTTACAGTATGGCACCGATCATTATTATGGTGTGGAACTAATGAGGAGGATCAATGTATGACACCCACAACCTCTAAATACACTATATATTAGGATGTTAATATTCCTTTTCCTTTGGTCATTGTTTCATGTCCCATGTAGGTCTGATACAATTCCATGTTCCTTAACCTCAAGGAGGTATCCTTAGTCTACAGTCTTGGGACCTGGCCCATGTGGTCTGAAACTTTTTACATTTGTGGTGTATTCAAGATCTAATAGATACTTTCATGCTTAATTTAATGTATTGATATTCATCTTTTATCTCATGTTCATAGTTTCAACCCTATTCAGGGTTTTATTTATATTTTTTATCTATATATATAGCTTTAACTGTTATACCTGCACACAATTATAGTTCACCTACATAGGCTGGATTTGTTATAGACACTGTTGTTGGTGGCCAATTGAGTATATCTCACACCTTTTTTGGGATTCCATTTGGTACCCTGAAATAATTCATCAATACAGGAAGGGACAGAGGAAATTTCCCAATCATGGATGATTAATTGAATCGTAGCATAGGATCTTAGGATCTTGAGACTGAGACATAGTTCATGATGTTATTGGAGATAGACTTTTTGGTATTTTTATACATTTGTTTTCATGTATGTATCATATTCCTACCTTTTTTTATAGCTTCGTGATATACCCAACATTTTGTATTTGAAACCACTTTTGGCTTGTTTATTATTACTATTTTGATGACATTACTTCCACTGCTCTATTTCTCATTATCGTTATTCTTCTATTTATTTTTTTATTATAACCATGGTGTTACTCTCACCATGAGGGTGTAGTCTCCCCATTATACCACATTAGACTCTCACTTCTAGTCATCATCCTCTAGTGTGTGGTGAGGCACGCTTGAGGCCATGTTCCAACCAGGTTTGGTTACTTTTGAGTGAATTGGGTCTGGGATGTTAAAAATTGGTATCAAAGGTTTTATTTTCCTTTTTATTACTATTTGGTTTGGTATATAGGAGACTAGGATGTGTCATAATTTGGTAATGAGCCTATGTTTAAGAGTATCTTACCCACATATGGGGAAAAGCTAAATTGTCTGGTATGAGATTTGATGTTCTGGATTTTGACTGTTACATTTTCATTGATTTCACCATTGGGTTACATACATAAGATGTGGTGTTGATTATTACTATTATTGGTTTTACTTTATTCTTATCCTGGTATGGAAAGAAAGTGGTAATCATGCATCATTATAGGAACCTTGGAGATTAATATGTCATGCATTTTTTCATGCTATGTAGGCTATATTTCATTACTACAAGATACTTGTTCTATGTTCCTTGGGTAATATATATTTTGTAAAACTAAGGTTTCTATAGGAAAAAGTCATTTAAATAATTTATTATTAAAGTGTCAACATTAACCTGAATGGAATTTTACCATATAGTTTAATGATGGCACCTTAACTAACTAATTATCACATGTTTAATTTATGTAACTGAGGTTGCATATAATAAAATGTGAATTGATTTTGAATACATGAATTTCATTTGTAATTTAAATAGTGCATGTACCTCTAAAAAATGGTAATGAATATTCATTTAGTAAAATAAACTTATATTGGCTATTATATTCTTTTGTCGAATTAAAAGGTATAGATATTGTTAAATAAACTACCAATTGTAATTTATAAAGAAAGTTCTTTTATAAATTGGGAAATATATTCCATTAATTGGTCTATAATATGAAATCAATAATTGATAAATATTAAATACAAATATGATCACCATTAAATGGGAATACTGATTGAAACATAAAGGGGGTTTTCCTCTATAACTTGAAATTAATAGTCCATATACTAGGACCCCAGGCTAAAATAGGGAGATTAACCCATAACTAACCTTTTTAGTGGGTAATAGGTAATGTCTCTTGTGATTATTTATGGTCTATACATATCCCAGACATTGATTTAGGAGTAAATAGTGGGGTATAACTTACTTATTAGAAGGATTGTACATGTACTGCTCTTATTTATTTAGTATTTTATTATCAAATATTATTAGAGGCATGTTTATGGAATTTTTAGAGTTATAAATCCTCAAAAACCTCAATTTATGCACTAGGAGGGTGGTGAAAACAATGCTTCGGAGGAGGTGGACCCTAAGCCACCAGTGTTACCTCTAGCAGTGCCACCTGATGCACCTCCTATTATTCCTAATATAGGAAATGATCCTTAATTTCGAGAGGGATTCTTTAGTCTTGTGTGGAATATTTTCGGAACTCCATGACCAACCTCTTTTATGGAAAATTTGACAAAAGAGTTCCAACAATAGCATCCACCTACTTTCTTGGGGGTGGTGACCCCCAGGCTTATGAGTTATAGATTGAGACCATCATATCTATCTTTGACCATTTGGAGATGCCTTAAGAGAGGAGGGTAAAACTCATGATGTATATGTCTCATAGATCCTCCAAACATTGGTGGGATATTCATAACCATAAAAATCAACATCAGGAAATGTTATGGATGGATTTTCAATCTTTCTTTTATGACCAATTTTACCTTGAGACTTTGGGGGCTAATCAAGATAGGGAGTTTATGCACCTAGAGTGGGGTATTGTGTATGTGATGAATTATTCAGCTCACTTAATATAGATTCATCACATTTTACATATTTATACCATTGATGGGATATCTATAGAAAGACGTGTTGAGGATGGGATCTGAAATCCTATTCGATCATAGGTGAACATATTTCGGTTAACTATAGTATCTAAAATAGTAAACTAGGATCTTATTATAGAACATAACCTAAGGGAATTTAGAGGTATGGATCATAGTATACCAACTTCTCAACCTATTGGTACATTATCTAGTATTAGGAATCATCACTCTAAGACCTCTCATGAGGGTAGTACCTATTAGGGTACACATGATGGTAGTTTTGTGTTCTCTCAACAGTGTGGAAAGAAAGGGAATGTGAAAACTTAATGTGATATATCCCCAATTAAGTATCAATACTATGGTTGGATGGTCCATTTATAATATTTTTTCAAAATATTTCCTCTAGATGCTAGTGAGAGAGGATCTGCGCTGACTCCAGTTACTAGAGCGGGATAAGCAGCTCCACATCTTGTAGGGAGCTGGAGTGATACCAGATGATCATGTTGAGGGGGTATTCATCGTCATGGTAGACATACACCTTTGGCATAACACCAGCATAGTGGGCATACTCAGTGTAGTCATGTAGTATCTCAGGTTTGAGGATTATGCCAAATTTTTGCAGTGCATCTTGTACTGGGGGTGAAGAATCTTAATCCTTCTATGGTTCGAGGTATGATTTTAGTGGAATATACATTTGAATTGATTTTATTTGATACAGTCATATTCTACTCCTTTATTTCTATAGTGATTTCAAAAATCCTAGGGCTTGAGATTGAGTACTTTTGTGGAATAATGACCATTGACACCACAATGGGTATCCAATCATAGAGTGTATGCTAGTTCCAGGAATTCCCCCTTGAGGTCGGAAGATATAATTTCTTATGGAACTTATTTATCCTAAATATGAGAGGATATGACTAAATTCTCAAAAATGAATGATTAGTTCATTGTCGCACCTACTTCAATTTTTATAGTCGGATGTTATCCTTCACATCACCACAGGGATATAGTAATGTTCATAAGGGTGAATGGGATGTCCAGGGAAGTTAACTTGACCATATCATCATCGCCTAAGTAGTGTGATAGCCTATAATTATAGTCTTTATATAAAGGGTCAGGGAATACGTTCAGCTAATTTTACTCCTGTGGTAGAACATTTCAAGGATGTCTTCCCTAATAACTTTTTAAAATTACCTCTTGAGAGAGAGGTTGATTTCTCTATTGAGCTAGTTCTAGGAGCTAAAAAAATGTCCCGTCTTCCATATAAGATGGATACCACTAAGTTTCTAGATATTAAGAGATATCTAGAAGACTATGAAGCTAAGGGTTATATACGGCCTAATACTTCACCTTGGGGTTCACCTAAGCTTTTCATCAAGAAGCCAGATAAAACCCTCAGAATTTTAGTGGACTACCAGAAGTTGAATCATATTATTTTGATGAACCATTATCCTTTACTAAAATAGAGGACCTATTTGATCAACTTTTAGGATCACAGGTTTTCTCCAAGATTAATTTGAGGTCAGGTTGTCACCAGGTGCATGTGATACCATCAAACATAACTTGTATAGCATTCCATAGAAGGTAAATTCTTTATGATTATTTTTTTATGTTGTTATATTTGACAAAAATATCCTCTATTTTCATGGATTTGATGAATCAGGATTTCCACCCATATCAAGATTAATTTTTGGGGGTCTTTATGGATGATATCTGGGTGTATTCTCACACTCAACATGACTATGTTAAAAATGTTGAGATTTTATTGAATACACTAAGAGAGAACCAGCTATATTTTATGCTTCGTAAATACCATTTTGGTATTAATAAGGTTCACTTATTGGTGAATATTATCTCATAGAAAAGAGTGTTTTCTGACCCAAAGAAGATGAATTTCATGGTTTCTATGGAGCATCCTAATAATGTATTTTACATCCATAGTTTATTGGGAATGGTTGGATATTACAGAAACTTTATTTTAGAATTTTCATGCCCATTGTAACATCTCACTAGCTTGACTAATAAGGGAAAAAATATTTATGGTCAGATGCATGTGAGATGTCCTTTCTGGTGCTAAAAGGGAGACTGACTATAGCACAGATCTTGATTCTTCTATATCAGGATTGAATCTATATAGTTGATTATGATGCATCATGTATCAATCTAAAAGAATATTTGGTGTATGGAGATACATTCATGGAATATGGATCTCATTAGTTGATGTCACATAAGAGGAATTCCTCAACACATGATCTCTAGATGGAAGTTGTAGTTCATTCCTTGTGTTATTGGAGGCATTATTTTCTCAGAGAGTGATTTGTGGTGTATACGGACCACAGAACCCTCAAGTATATATTTACACAATGTTACTTGAACCTTAGATAGATAATTTGGGTTAAATAATTTTATTCATTTGATTTCGATCTTGATTATATGACTGGGAAGTGAAATTCTATCATGAATTCTTTGAGTTAGAGGTCTTAGACACAGGAAGTACATAAGGCTAGTAGTGTGTGGGAGCTTATGGATCTGTTCTCTGATATGTATTTATAAGTATAGGAACGTCATGAAAATCATATCCTCATTGATATTTCAGTAACCTCTTTACTCCTAGAGGGAGTGAAGAATAGGTATCTATCATATATTGAGGACTTAGTCCAAAGGGAGATCATTTTAGATGAGGACCTGCCATCAGGATGGATCATTGATGAGGATAAGGTCTTTCACATCCATGGATGCATCTGGGTTCTTCCAAACATCTAGGATAAGAATATGTGAGAGTCTTATTATTCTACTTGGTAAGTACACCCACAACTTATAAAGATTCATTGTGTTATATAGAACCAATATTGGTGGCCTGGTATGAAAAGAGAGATATCTATATTTGTTACTAGGTGTTCCACTTGATAGCTGGTAAAGATAGAACACTAGAGGTCAATGGGGATTTTAAAACAATTTCCCATTCTTGAGTTGAAATGGGAATACATCACTATCTATTTTTTTTACTGGATTTCCGAGTCCCCTAGAGGAAATGATATAGTATGGGTGATCATCGATATACACATGAAGGTTGTTCACTTTTTACCAATCAAGGAGACCTTTTTATTTGATGGTCTTGGAATTATTTATGTCTGAGATATTATCTAACTTCATGGAGTTACACAGACTATTGTATCATGAAGTTATTTTCATTACACTTCTTACTTATGCCAAGGGTTACAAAGGGAATTTGTTACATAGGTAATTTTGAGTATAGCATACCACCCTCAGACTGACAGGTAGTCTAAGAAGACAATACATGTGTTAGAGGACATGCTTAGGGAATGATTCCATGGTTTTAGTGTTTCATTGGAGAAACAAATATCTCTAGATGAATTAAATTGCAATAATATCATTCAAGAGACAATACAGATGTCTCTTATGAGGCCTTATATGGTAGGCCATGTCAATCACTTCTGTGATGGTTATATGTAGTGGAGGAAACACTACTCAGACCTCATCTCATTCAGGAGACTTCAGAGAAGGTTCAGCTGATCAGGAAATGAATGTCTACGACCCAATATAGGTAGAATTCATATGTTGACCACCTTCAAAGACATCTATATTTTGAGTTCGGGGATCAGCTATTCTTGTTTGTTTCAGCCAGGCTAGGTCATCGACAGTTTTTGTGGAAAGGTAAGCTTTTTTCTCATTTTTTGGACCTTTTGAGGTTTTGGAGAGGGTTTTATCAGTAGCTTATCAAATAGAACTTCCTAATAGATACAAATTTATGCATGAAGACAATCATGTTTATTAGTTATTTCACTACTACTCAGAACCATATCATGTTTTTAATCCAAATGATGTGGAACTGGGTATTGATACTTCTTTTGAGGATCACCCCAATTGCATCATGGATCAGAGCATGTAGTCTCTCCAAGGTCAATTCCATTAATCTAGATGTTATGGTAGCTTAGATAGTTATAGGAAAAGACCTAGGGGAAATTGGCTGACATATGTGCCCAATGGTTTGAGCTTTTCTTAGATGGTGTTTTATTAACCTCGATAAGAAAAATTAGGGATGAGTTTTCTTGAGTGGGGGAGGTTGTAACACCCCATATTTTTCTCTAAGGTAAGAAACCTTTTATTTCAAGTTTAATTAGTTGGATTTTACCTAATAAGAATGCCTAATTAAATTGAAAATTTTTTGAGGGTTTATGAGGCTTGTTCGGAGCCTAGATCTCTGCATTTTGGAGGAAATAGGTGGGATACATGGTTATTATAAATCATGCCCCCTAGTCCATATAGTTCATTTAAATCGTGTGGGGTGCTCCAGTGTATAGTACTGGGCCGCACGATTTTTCCTTACTATGAACCTGAGGATGCACATCCATGTGAATGATATTGGTCTCATTTTATAGGTTTTTTTCATAGTATTTGCAAGGTTAGTATAACTATTCACCAAGCTCATATAAGGGGTTCCTTAGATAGTTATTGTCACACATTTGGTGTATGTTTTGTCCGACCTTGTAGCTAAATCGTGTGACCTCTTAAAGTGGGGTGAATTTACGATTTTCCCCTTAAATACTTATATTTTTTCTCACCCTCTTCCCCAATCATTTCTTATGCACATCCCATTCACCTATTGTAGATGGTGTCCCATTCCTAAGCTTGGATTTGATCTCTCTTCTATGTTCGGAATCCTAATCAAGTGTTGTATATCTCATTGGATTCCTCTTGGTAAGAGCTTTGATATTTTACCTTCTTTTCTTGGTTTATCTTTCAATATTCGATCTATTTTGGTGTGAGATGATATGGTTTATATTATGGAATTTATCTATTCTTTTTTTCCTTCTGATTCAATCCAAAACAAAGGTCGATACTGGATGAGTTCTCCTCTACTTCCATAAGGTAGGTGGTCTATATATTTTTTCCAAGGTTTTTTTATTTATTAAATTATTGTTTATGTACCACACACCAAACATTCCGACCATTTATCATAAAAATTAATCATTGTATTAAATTAATTTTTTGAGCCTTAATGTAATGCCTACATAACACCTTGACATGTTTGGAGGTTTTCAACCTCAACCTGAACCACCTTCAAGGTGGGTTCTTCCATCTACCTAAGTTAAGAATCACCCCTTTGAGTGTCTAAGCATTCCACCCAGTTGTGAAATCCTTGAATAAATTAAATTATTTATTGAATGGATTAAGCGAGGATTTTGAGATGAAATGGATAATTGTAATTGGGTATGGAACCTAACATAGCCATATATTTTATAATACCTATTGATTTTGATTAATGTGGTATGATATCGATGATTATTTATAGTATGGAACTTCTCATTATTATGGTGTGGAACTAATGAGGGGGGTCTAAGTATGGAACCTAAGACCTATGTATACACATATATCTTCAGATATTAAGATGCCTTAACATTTAGCGATGGGTTCTTAGACCATGTATTTTGGATACTATTCTGAGTTCTTTGTACTAGTGGGGGTCAGCTTGGTCGATAGCCTTAGAACCTGGCCCATGTGGTTTGATTATTTTTTTATTTTCATCATATTCTAGAGATATTGGATACTTTTACACTTACTTTTATGCACTAATATTCATCATTTATCACATGTTAATAGATTCATCCATTTAATGGTTTTATTTATATTTTTTATCCATATTTTAGCTTTACGTTTTATACATGTACATGGTTATATTTTACCTAATATGATAAATTTTTTATATTCATCATCATTGGTGGCCTACTGAGTATATCCCATACCCTGTTCATATCTTTATTTGGTACATAGTCATAATTCATGGATACAAGTAGGGAAAAGGTAAATATATCAATGATGGATTCTTAATTTATTCATAACATGGGAGATTAGGATCATGGGACCATGCATTGGCTTGGGATTCTATTAGAGATAGTATATTTGGTATTTTTTATAATTTTTTATCCATGTATGTATTGTATTCTTGCCTTTTGTATAGCGCGAAGACATACTCATAATTTTTTACATGATGTTGCTTTTGTATTGTTTGTTATTACTGTCTAGATGATCTTACTTCTACTACTCTATTTTTCATTATCAAGCTTATTCTATTTATTCATTTATTATCACTATTGCGCAACATTGACCATAAGGGTATAGTCTCCCCACTATACCACCATAGACCCTCGCTGTTAGTTGGAAGCCTCTAGTGAACAAGGAGGTGTTCTTGAGACTATATGACCAATAACTTTCTGTTACATAGGTTTGAACTAGGTTTGGGATATTAAAAATTGGTATAAAAGTTTTTTTCCTTTTTCTTACTATTTGGGTTGGTAGACATGAGACTATTATGGGTCAAAATTTGGTAATGAGAATGTTCTTGGGGGTATCTAATCCACATATGGGTAAGAGAATAATTTTTTTGGGATGGGATTTGAGGTTCTAGGTTATGCATGTTACAGTTGCACTGATTTCTCTATTGGGTGATGCAAATTTGATGTGGTTTTGATTATTAATATTATTGGTTATACTTTATCCTTGGCCCAATAGGGGAAGGAATAATAGATCTTGTATCATTATAGAAACCTTAGAGATTAATGTTTCATGTATTATGTTATGGTATTTAGATTACATTGCTTGACTACATGATACTTGTTGTATGTTCCTTGAGTAAAATATTTGTTTTGAAACTAATGTTTTTAGAGGAAAAAGAAACATAATTAATTTATTATTAATATTTTCGCATCAACTTAAATAGTGTTTTCCCATATAGTTTTATGATAACACCTTAACTAACCAATTATCAAATGATTGAGTTATGTAACTAAGTTTACATAGACTGAAACATTATTTGATTTTCAATACATGAATTTCATTTTTAATTTAAAGAGTTTTTGTACCTCTATAATTACTATTCATTTTGTCAAATCATATTATATTGCATGTTACATTCTACTATTGAATGTAAAGGTATGGATACATTTAAATGAATTTCCAATGGTAATTTATTAATAAATTACTTTTATAAATTTAGAATGCAACTTAGTTTAACTATTCTATAATATGAATGAAAGAATTGATAAATCTTAAATTCAAATATGATCACTATTAAATGGTGATTCCATTTGAAAGATAAAGGTTCTTTTCCTCTATAACCTACAATTAAGTCTCCATATACCGAGACCCCAGGCTAAAATGGAGATCTTGACCGAAACTAAGCCATAGTAGCGGCTAGTAGGCAGTGTCACTTGTGATTATTTATGGTCTATACGTCACCCAAACCTAGCTTTAGGAGTAGGCAGTTGAGTGTGACTTACTTATAAGAAGGATTTACTTATCCTATTATTATATTAGGGGTTATTTGTTATCAAATATTATCTGAGGTTCATTCTTGGAATTTTTAGAGTTATGCCACCATGATTTCCATAAGTTGTGCCCTAGGAGGTTGTGACGACCATGCTCAATAGATGGTGGTCCTGGATCCACTAGTGTTACCACCAATAGTTCCACCTACGGAACCTCCTTCTATTCCTAATGTGGGGAATTATGACCATTTTCTAGAGGGATCCCAGCATCTTATGAAAACTATGCTGAGAGATCCACGACCTACCACTTCTATAAAAGAGCTTATTTGAGAGTTTCAGTATCAGCATCAGCATCCAAATAATTTATCAGGGAATAGTGGACCCCAGGATGTCGAGTTATGGCTTGATACCATCTTATATATCTTTGAGTATTTGTAGATGCCTCCAAGGAGGTCGATCAAACTCATTATGTATATACTTTTTGGATCATCCAAACATTGGTGGGATATCCAAAACATAGAAGATCAGCACCAGGAAATGTTATGGAGTGATTTCTATACTATATTCTATTACAAATTTTACCTGGAGACGTTGAGGGATGATCGAGACATGGAGTTTTTGCACCTAGATTAGGGTACTATGTTTATGATTGGTTATTCAGATATCTTTATATAGATTCATCACTTTGTGCTTATTTATATTATTTATGATATGCAAGAGCAAGATGCTTTGAGGATGGGTTCAAGAATCCTATTTGATCTCAAGTGAACATATTTTGATTGACTATCATATCTGAAATTGTAAACCATGATTTTATTACCAAACATAAACTTAGGTAATCTAGAGATATAGATCAGAGTGGACCATCTTCCCAACTCATTGGTTCATTATCTGATTGTAGGAAGCATTGCTTTGAGAACTCTTGTGAGGGTAGTACTAGTTGGGGTACATGTTATGGTAGTTTTGTTTTCCATCACCAGTGTGAAAAGAAAGGGAATGTGAAACCTCAAAGTGATAAATCCCCAATTGAGTGTCAAGCCTATGGTAAGAGGGGCCATTTACATTGGATTTTCCAAATCTTTCCTCCAACGGACAGTGAGAGAGGATCTGCATCGACTTTGGTTACTGGAGTGGGATCAGTAGTTCTACATCAGGTCGGGAGATGGAGGGATACTAGCTAATTAGTCCATGGGGTGTAGTCATGGATGTGGAATTTGGACACCAGTGGTATATTTCCAGTATATTGGACATGCTTAAGGTAGTTAGGTTATATCTCAAGGATGCAAATCGGGCTAGATTTATGCAGTACAACCTATACCAGGGGAGAAAAGTTTTAGGCCTTCTAAAATTCGAGGTACGATTTTGGTAGCATCCACTTTGGAATCTATTTTATTTGATACTGGTTCATCCCATTCCTTTATTTCTATATTAATTATGGAAATCCTTGGACTTGATATTGAGTACTTTTCACCACATATAAGGGTTTAATTTTAAATTAAATTCTACCACTATAATGAATTTAATTCAGTAAATGGATTCCATTTTTAGATTAATCCTAATTATTTCATATAATAATGTTGAATTAATTTTGGGAAATAATTAATAGTGAAAACAATAAAAATATTTTATCACGGTTTCGATATAAATGGATTTATTGGGGGTCAAACTAAAACGATAAGGGTTAAAATGACCAAAAAAGTGTCTAAATTATAATGGATGAACATATTTCGACCTTATATCAAATAATTCCTAATAATGGTCCATTTTAGAGACTCTTTTAATGTCAAAAATATGGGTAGACCTTTTTCTTTTCAAAAATTCCAAGTGCGTCCTCTCCTGATTTATAAAAGGTCACCCCCTCTCCTCTCCTCTTTACACCTCCAAATAATTTTGGTACAGAAAATATCTAAAAAAATAACTTCCCTAATTCCATACTCACATCCTAGAGCCCTAATTTTTATCATGAAATGAATCTCAGAAATCTTTTGGTGTAGGCCTTAAGTTGTTGTATGCATAAGATGTATTGTTCTTAATCTATTGTTTTTGTTTTATTTCTTCTTCCACCAAATTCAATTCCTATTCAAACATGACAAAATAATAAGAAAATTTTCTACCATATACTAATATCTTATTATATTAATTTAATAACCTATATATATATATATATATATGTATATCTTCTTCCAACAAGTGGGAAACAAAACCATCATTCGTGTGTACGGTGGACTACCCCCTTGCAAACCAATGTAATTCGTTTTCTATCACCTCCTCTTATGGATGGTAGTAATGATGGATTTAAAGTATATATATTATATTATTAAAATAATTATAATTATTTAATTGTGATATAACATATACCTTCTTACTTCCCATTCATTGGTGGATACAATCACGTCGCTCATGTGTATGCCAAACTGTCGCCACTTGAAGTGTTGTGATTCATTTATCACTAACTCTTTACATGGAAGTTAATAAAATAAATTTAATGAGTATATTTGATATATATGAAATAATTATGATATTAGTTACATATTTATAATTATAAAAGTATAATATATTATTTTATTTCTTACATTTCCTCTCATTGAAAAATGATAACATCGTTTGTGCGTATGTGTGGACCACCGCCTCCACGAAGAGATGTGATTCATTTTTCATCACCACATCACTTGGATGGAATATATAAATGTATTTTAATAAAAAATATGGTATTTATGATATAATGGTCATCATATAAAGAAAAAAATAATACTTACCTTCTTTCTATATTGATCTTTGAGAAATGGAAAAGTTAATCATGTGTATGTACGGCCTACTATCTTCATGATTGTAATGTAGTTCATTTTTAATAACCATAATTAATGATTGTTCTAAAAATTATAATTCATGTATAAAAAAATTAAATATTTCATGGATATTATTATATCTATAATGGAATGATGAACCCTTTGACCATGGTGAACACACTGAATCTACTTTGAAATTATGGATCTAACATCTTCAAAACACTAATAAGGACTTAACTGATTAAGTGATTAAATACATCACAGTAATAAGTGAGAAAAATGGTTTAATGATATGTTAATAAAAATTATAAATTTTATTAAATAATTAAATAATTGATATAATATTATTATACAGGATATAAAGGATATACATGAAAAGTCTAGACTCAGGGTAAAGGTTTTCTAATCTCACTTATTTCTGTGATACATATTCCATATTCACCACTTTTTTTATCATGTGGTGTATATAATAATCATTAATTTATTTTATGATTATTTTCATGAAAATTATTTGTATTTATGAATATATATTGGGTTCTTTCTTTCCTGAAGTTTTGATCCATTAATTACCAAAACAGTAAGGGGTTTTATCTCAATTTTACTTCATTGAGGTGTATTTTATTTTTATGAACCTAAACTATTTTATATGGTGTATATAGTACCCCTTTAACATATTATATCATGAATAAATTATAATTCATGGTATTTTAAGTTCCAATATTAATTATTTCATCCAAGACGATTTTACGTGAAATTTACCAAGTTATAAAGGGTTTCTAAACTCAATTTTTTCATTGGGTTATAACTCTTTTTCATTGACATTATTATAACATGATTATGTATGAATTAATCTCTAAACTCATTTATTCTTTATTTCCAATTTTTTTTGTGTATTTACTGTAGCAGTGTTGTAGCATTCATTGTAGTAATACTGTAGCAGTCAATGCTCGGTATTGTAGCAGCCGGAGCTATTCACCCGATTTGGGCCTTCGGGCCTCGGGTTTGGGCCTACGGGTCTCCAGGGACTTCGGGTCATTAAAGGCCATCGGGACACAGGGCCTTCAGGCCACGTAGACCATAGAGTAGCATAGTTCACACAGAAGAGTCCCCAGAAGAGGATCAGAGAAATAGGAGTAGCAGCCACCAGATGCAGAGCTAATCGGATTGGAAGAATGAGAGGGTATGGCAGCCGCCATCAGGACCAGGCACCATGCAGTTTTGTACGGTGCAATGCTATCCGATCATCAATTCAAGGTGGGGAGATAGTTGATCAATGACGCAAAAAGCTGGGGAGGGGCAGTTCAAGTGGGCTGGGCCTATAGTTCATGTATTGGGCATGGTTGCCTCTGGGCCTTCGGGTCATGTATTGCGGGTTTGTCCGGCCTTGTGCCTTGGGCCTACAGGTTATGTACGGGTTCCCCTTCAACCCTTAAAAGGGGGATTATCCATAATAAAATAAAATAAAAGGCCTTCGGGCCATTCAGGCATGGGGCTTACAATTGAAAGTTGCCAAAGTATAAAAGTATTTATGTTACAATCTCCTTTTTTTATCAAGATTGTTTATGTTGATGGTTGTTTTAGAGGAAATAATGTGATTTTATTTTATTGAACCAAATATTTCTATTCTCATCTCATTATAAATTTTTTCCCATGTTTAATTTAAATTTCATCTTTTATTGATTAAGTAAAAGTTGATAAATTTGTTTATAAGTGATACCAATCTTGTATCTTCTATTAGATCCAGAATCTTTCTCTTCCATATACATATTTTCAAAAAATGTTATCAAAAATTTTCTTTTCTAGATAGAAAATATGTCATAAATATTTTTTACATGATCATTAACCTTTTTTTAAAAGGTTTTAAATAGGTAATTTATTAATGTTTTCTAGATGTTTCACTTTGGACTCAATTTACAAAAAAAACATATAAAGAATATCTATTTTAAATTTTACAACATGAATGAATTTTCCTACCATCATGTTCATTATTTCCAATGAAGATTCCTTTATTTTTTTCTTATTCTATATCTTTTCAATAATTATGTTAAACGAATTATTTATAGAAGGGTTCCATATAGATAATGATGATGACTTAATGTGAAATAATAAATTTTGGGATTAGTGGGAGGAACGATCACGTAAAGACACAGGTATTGTTTATATAAGAATTTTTCCTAATTTTCTAAAACTCTAAACCAAAAAGGACCTTGGGGATACAATTGATCAATTATATCATTTTGATATTGTATGTTTTTTATGGGAAAAAATTGTATCACATTCATCAGTATAAAATATAGAAATGTAAATGTATTGTGTTTTACTACTGGATCTAGGTGTGAGGGTTCCGGGATGTTATATTTGGTGTCATATAAAAGGTTTAGAAAACCTTAGAGATTAGGATATTTTCATGTGAGGTAATATTAATTATTTTTGATACCATCATAATATTATTAGTTTTAGGTTGATCATATGTTTAAAGGGATTGAAAACCTTTAGCGTTTATATGATATATGATGATTAAGATCATTTTTAAGGACATTTATCATATATCTAGGAACATTATAAGGATATAATTTTATGAAAAAAAAGGAGAGCCCAAAGGTCGGGTGATAACCCATCGCATTCGGCTAGGCTATGGGGCCTAAACCAATAACTGAATGGTGATAAGTGTGAAGTTCTAACCATTGGCCTATGTGATGTCCTCATTAGTATGACATCATTTTTTTCACTCAAACAATCTGATAGATAATTATTAAGTTGATTTTGGGGAGCATAGGTTTTATTAAATAGATAATTGATGTGGTTTTATTTTGATATAATTTTCTCACATAATATATTTAATTTTATTATTTTTCAGCTATTAAAATTATTTTTTAATTTATTAATTAAATTTTGATGATTTTTTTTGTTAAAATAATAAAATCCTTAAAATAATGATTTTATGATTAATTAATTTTTCTTTTATGTTTTAATTATAATTTTTTCTAACTTTGTTTTTATTTTTTATTTTTGAATATTCTTTTAAAAAAATAATTTTTATATTTTTTTTAATTTATTTTTATGTTAATTAAGCTTTTATTTTACTTGTTTTTTTATTTAATTAATTGATTGAAGTGTAGCATTTAATTTATTTTCTTTAAAAAATATAATTGTTAGTGGTATTTAATTTTAACTTAACTACTTTATAATTTTTATTATTTCTTTATTTTGATAATTAATTAATAAATAAATTATTTTATTCAAATTAATTATAATTTTTAATATATTTTATTCTCTTAAACAATTAATTTATTTATCTAATTATTACTGTATTTTATTTTTTATTTTCTTTATTTTGGATAATAATTAAAATTAGTAACATTTTATTTTTTATTTTAATTTACCATTTTTTCTAGTTTATATATATATTATTTTATTGTTTTTAAATTAAATGTTAATTTTAAATGTTTTAATTTATATTTATTTTATCTTGTTTTATTTTTTTATTTTTAAGCTTCGAGTTGTTAATTTTTATTTATTTTGGTGTTGGGTGTGAGACTGTTTGCTTGTAGTCATATGATATTTCTCCTTAAATTTAGAATTGATGCATGTAAGATAAATTCAATCCTTTTATCATAAGATAATATCATTCCATAATAGAATGCTACCACATGCATAAGATATTTGGAATAAGATGGTCTGTGTAAGATAATTTATACATGTTGTTTGTGCATCTTCCTGAAAACCCGAAGGCCTTATTATTTTTTTATTTTTGATAATATAATTTTTTAATGTTTAGTTTAGGGGAAACCTTAATTGGTTCGTATTCCCATAGTAACGTGGCCCTAATACATGGAAATTAATGGTCCAAAGACCAGCCACCCAAAAGAAAACTTCATCCCATTGATGGATAATTTTTTCTTTAAAGCGCCTAACATATAATGTTTCACAACAAGAAATCCTCATGCAGGATTGCATGGGGCATGGTACTGATGAAAAATTTATACCCTCTCATTCACCCAAATCTGATTGCATTATTGGTGGTTAATTTTCTACTCTGGAATCATATGGGACTACATCTGAGTATCTAACACAATGTATATTTCTAATTTATCCTTTTTTCTATCGAAACACCCCTATATTGTCGATCCCCATTGGCCACCGAAGTCCATCCACCATCACCCATATGAGGAGGTCCACCACCAAGCCATCACAAACATCTAATTTTTGTTAATTTCATCCCACCCATTGGAGAGATTTGTGTCTAAGCATTGTCATCATCATCAAAATGCATCTCCCCCATCATTATCTGGCCTGGCGTTGTTCTCTCCATCACGGAACTATCTCCCTACCCCTATAGATGACACACCCGAGACTAATAACCACCACAAGCCCAACTAAGAACCCACTATTGACGCATGTCGATGCCTGATAACCCAGCCACCAGCCCTTCCCAGTACATGCTTGGGCTGCTTGAGCAGCCCACAAAGGAATACTCCCCTAAAACTTTTTGTTGCCAGGAATTGAAACTGGGCTTGGATATAGGATTATAGGGTTGCTTTCCCATTAGGATACAACCCTAACTACACTGATAGTGTATCTATGTAAAAGAATTTGTTGGTGTATCCATGTAATATAAATTATGATATTTTGATGGTACGCATAAGATATAAGTACATAAGATAATGGAGAGAGGCTAAGTTTGTAATATAACTCATTTCCACCACATAAGATAATTTATCTAACGCGATCTTGAGAGGGACATTGAACCTGATGTATACACTAAGTACCCACTCAATTTCCACCAAATTGGATGAATATTAACTCACACTCAAATCCACCACCATGAATCCACCCACCACTAGATATCGAATTTTCCCAATCTCACAAACATGACGTTGTCACTGTGGATCAGAATATGGGTTTGGATTTGAGTGTGATTTAGGGATTTCAGTTGCTGAGTCAATCCATTAGTTGATGCCAACCTCCTTACCATCATGGTCAGAAGAAAATCTGTAATAGTTGAGGAAGTCAAACCAATATCCCTATAAGGCCACCACTATTAAGATTATCAGAACCACCACCTTGAAACCCATCCAACCCAATATCGCAAATCATTTTTCCACATTTGTTCATTGAGAGGAAGAATGTTGCAACCACATTTTGATGATCAAACCAAATCTGAAAAGGGTTTCTCTATAATAGGATTGGTTTGAATATGAGATTTTATGATCATCAATGAGAAACCATCATTGATTTCTATCCACCATCATCATTGATGAATCCAATGAGATGAACCCTGACATTGAAACCACCATTTCCAATGAATTAGATGACCATCGAGTTGATACTAAGTTTTATGGTGAAGATATAATTTATTTCAACTTTCATATTTCCAAGATGGTTTTGTTTTGGTTATAATTTTGAGATCCAAAGGGATTAGAATGATAGCTTCCTAAGGAATATTTTTGAATATAAATATTACCTAATTTAGATGGCCAATCACATGGACGTTGACCATGTTGATTGTGCCACATTGTTTGAAGATTATAGACATGAGATTCTCATTTCCATCATCATTTATGAAAGGATTTTGACCAATCCCAATGAAGAAGATGGTTAATATGAATTGGAAATTATCTTGATGAATTTTTTTTCTTTGTTGGAATTCCAAGTTTGATGATTGAAAGTGATTCCACAAAGACCAATCGAGGTCAATCCTATTGTAGGAGAATATATCAAGTTAGGTATTTCTTGTAGGTTTGAACTGAAGAAGAATCATATCGATTCAATACGATTCCAAGTTGAAAATTTATCTTCAATTGAAGTTGAATGTGGATATTTATTTCTGAATCCAAAATATATTTTTTCAAATGAAGATGAACATCAATTGATCGATCATTTTTTTTAGAATATTTATAAACCAAGGAAATCTTGTTCTTTGATAAGGAATAAGTCAAAGGTCTAAGGATGAAGAACCTTTTAAGAAAATTTTAAATAATTAAATGAGGTAGATGAAGATTAATACAATTTCAGAGTACTATGATAAGATATAAGCACATGTGATCAATTAACTTGTTTCACGGAAAAATTATTTTTACCTCACTGTCACAAGAAGAAGATTTCAGAGTCTTTGGAGCTATTACCACCTAGAAATTGGGTGTTGTTATATTTTCAAGATAGAAGAAAAAATAATAATAAATAAATAAAATTTTATCTGATCCAGAAATAGGGGGATTCTTTCAACGATGGATATAAATATTTTGGAAGATGTGGGAATCAGAGAAATGGGATCAAAACGAAGCGATTTTCTAGAAATGTTCTTCTACTCCTAAAGCTAATGAATATAGAGACAAAATATAGCTTCTTCTCCTCGGTGATGTTTGGATAAATTTATTGTAGCTGAAGCTAGTGAATTCTTATGGTGATGTATTTATGAGTTTTCATATTTTTATTTTCCAATTTTAAATGTCTTTAAAATGTTGAATACTGAAATTTGATCATCATTTGAGGTTTAATTTTTCTGTCATTCTATTAATCAATTCTCTTCCATTATAAAAAACATCACATTTTTTATTAGAGTGTGGTGATATCTAAATGCAGATTGTTAGTTCAAGATGAGATGGGATTTTAATATGAATCTCGTTGTTTAAATTTCTCGATCATATATCAAATATTATGAATACAGTTAGTGTTTTCTATGTCATTGTTTTTGGTGATCGTTAAGAGAATTGATCGAATCCTTTAGAAAAGATATTTTCTACTAAGATCTTGGATATAGACTATAATTTAATGAATTAAATGATATATAAAGATTTTATATTTTATTCTATGTGTATATAGATTTACATATTTTAAATCCATTTATAAGCGATGAAGGAAGACTTATCTGTAATAATTACTAGCTAGGTTGCTCATTTTTCTTCTTGTCCAATTCTCTAATGCTTGTTTTTAATTTTCTATCAGTTATTTCCCTCTTATTTTCAATTCCTTATGTAGTTTAAAATTAGAATAAATTCTTTTACAGCATTATTTTCTCCTTTAAAATAATTAATTTTTTTAAAATAGAGTAAATAATAATAAAAATGTAAGAACCTAGTTCTTATTCTTGAGGTACAGGTTTCTTCTTTTCCTTTTTCCTTAAGTGTTTTTGAGAAAACAAGGGAAATGTGGGAAAATCCCAAATTTATGGGTACACGCCGTTTACTTTTCCACAGGCCGGGTACTTTGGTTCTGTGGGATGAGTATACAGGGTGTGTAGGCATGTCGGTGATTTAGGGTGTAAAAACTAACTACACGCCATGTACTTAGTAATACACATCATTTAATCAGTCGACAGGTGAATATTAAGGCCATAGAAGCAGCTGTCGGAGGAACGATAGTACACACCGTGTACTTAGTAATACACCATGTGTAATCAGTCGGCAGATGAACAATAAGGTGAGGGGAGAGTTGCTGCCAGTTAACAGTTAAAAAGAAAGTACACGCCATGTACTTGAAATTACACACCGTGTAGTTATGTTTTTTCATTAAAAATAGGCAGTAGCCTCCTCATTCTGAAGAGGAGTCCTAGAACAAACCAGGAGCACTGGGAGAGACGACTGAGACTTGGAGGAGCTCCCAATCGCTCACCGAGGCTCTGATCTTTTCGCTGATGATCTTTTTTTGACTGCGCGGGTAAGACCTTCCCTCTCCTTGAGTATTTCCTTCAAATTCTTTCCTGAAGGGAAGTTTTTTGAGTTTCAACGGATAAATTTTTATCCCAGATCTACATCCTTCTCGGTTGTTTCGGGAGGTATCATTCATGTATATTGATCAGAGGAGATCGAGGTAGGTGATCTGGTGTTTATTTCCAACTGTTGAGTTGTTTTTGTGTACTGTTGTGCTACGTTCCCATGTTTAGGGTTTCATGTGGATGATGCCTTAGCTGATAAGATATCTATAATTTCATAGATAATCTAATGATAAATATAAACTACTGTTTGGGTTCGTTGCCTGGATCCAGGGCCACCCCATGGGAGCATTTCCCTTGTTTAGCCATTTGGCCAGGATACCTGTGGGTATGCTGTAATGATATCATGTTTTGGGTTTTCTTGAGAAGAAACATATTTATTACTTGATTATGCATTGGGCTCGACCCAGTTACTTTCTTAGCCTAAGGGCAGTGTTTTCCTTAGCCTGAGGGCAGTGTTTTGTTTAGCCTGAGGGAAGTGTTTCGTTTAGCCTGAGGGAAACTTTTCTCATGCTTGTGGGAAGTAGCTTCTGTGCCTGAGGGTTACATCTCATATACCTGAGGTAAATATTCATTATGAATATGGGCATTCACCTACGGGTTTCAATTCTTCTTTCTTGAGGGTAAGGATTTGCATGTCTGAGGAAAATGTTTACTTTGAATATTCATTGTGGTGATTTCTTATGTTATACCTGTCAAGATAAATCACAAGCTTGGAATTGATAAATAATTTTTAAAATGGAAATATAGCTGGTAGATATAGTTACTTTTGAGTACTACCTAGTTTACTGCATTTTATTATTGCACACTCTTGTTGTACATTTTCACTGATAGTTGGGCACGGGCCTTTGGTGGTTTCCTACTGGGATTTATTTCTCACACCCTATTTGGGTCATGTCTTGGGCCCAAACAGATTATATTGTTACAGGTGTCGATAAGGGAAAAGGTCCCTATACATGTACATGATTGTTGCAGGGTAGTAGGAGAGCATGGGACCAAGCTTAGGCTTGCGATGATGCTAAGTTCCTATTGCACTGTTTTAGTTTTCTTTTTTGTACTTGGTAATTGGTACTGTATTTTATTTTATTGCAGCGTATCCTATTTTGACTTCATTCTTAGAAATAGGACATATTGCATCTCCATATATATATATATGACTGTTGGTTATCTTTTGCTTCAGTACTGTTGTCATTTCATCTTTTTATTGTTTATTTCTTCTGCTTTTGGTGTGTTCATATTTTTTCATTGTGCTACACTTTCACAAATGAGGGCATAGTTTCCCCACTATCAGACCTAGTCCCTCGCTTCTAGTTAGTAGCCTCTGTCGTTTGGGGAAATGTGCTTGAGGTCATGTGACCAACCGATTTCGGGGTACCTGTTGAGTGGCACCCAGATCTGGGACGTTACAAAAAATGTGATAGATAACTCCATAAGGGTAGCCTCATTGGGAGACAACCTTGGTTTCTCATGTATTATAGTATTTAGGTTAAATAATTTGAATTAGTTTAAAAAGAGACACCCAAAAACCATTATTTCAATTATAAAAAAATTTAGGGAGGCTACCAATGGGTAATAAAATTAAAAAAAAAGTTTCTTGAGAAAGAAAAAAAGAAAAACAAATTCTTAAAAAATTCTGATATATGTTTGATAACCTAGAAAATATATAATTTGAAAATTATTACAACCTCATAACTAGAACCATCCAAAAACCAAAAAAATAAAAATTTTGATGAATTTTAAAGGTTAGAAAAAACTAAAATATAACAAAAAAGAAACACCAATAGAAGATTTCATCAAAACTAAACAAATTTAAAACATTAAGATGGATGAATATATAACTCTAAAGGATCAAGATTATCCTCACTTTATGAATCAAAAAACTGTTTATAATATTTATACATTTCCCTAGGATTTGAAATTAGGTGTGGCATGATTCATCATCTTCCCATGTTTCATGGGATGGAAGGTGAGGACCCACATAAACATCTATATTATTTTCACAAAGTGTGTATCACCATGAAACTTCAGGGGGTAGTGAAGATCCAATCAATATGAGGTCTATCCCCTTTTCTTTATATTAATTATCCAAAGAGTGGTTTTACTACTCACAATCTACCTCAAGAGGGAGTTTGAACCAATTAAATAATGTCTTCTTATAAAAATTTTTCATCACCTCAAGGACTACCTCACTAAAAAAGACATATTTGGTATTTTGATACTACAATGGGGGAGTTTACATGAATATTGTATGGGGTTTAATAAGTTGTATTTTAGCTTTCCATACCACCAGAATTATGACCAACTCCTTATCAATTATTTTTAAGATGGATTAGTATGTTGACTAACTCTTCCCCTTCTCAATCTCAATCTGAACATTTTTAACTTATCAATATGAATTTTTGAATTTTTTTTACTACTAATCATTTCAATGCTCAATCTTAGCAATTGAAATAGACTTTTGAAGCATGTAATGATATATTCCCCACAATACCTTTTCAAAATAACCAAAACATCCAATTCCTGAACCATGATTTCCAATATAGGACTTATTAATCAAACCAAAATTTTAAACAAGGCTTTAATAACCAATATAATAAAAGGTTTAGGGATAATGATAAAACAAAAAAGGAATTTTTAACCCCAAAAAATTAATCCATAGCCTAATTACAATCAAGATCAATTTGTAAATTAATCTGGTGTAAATTTTTTGAATTTATAGAATCAAGATAATAAAAAACAATAAGGTAATCGAAAAAATAAATCACGCATTGAATAAATTTTTAAAAACAAACAAGACATTTCACAACAAAAAGTGTTTCTAAAAATATGGTTACTTAAATGGTGAAAATGGAAAAGTAAATTAGTGGTTTGAAAAACCAAAGAAACGGTAATTGTTTATCTCAATATAAAGTGTATTCAAGAGGTAGAGAAACTTTTAGTGAAACTTTTTGAGAAGTGGAACTAAAATTCATAATCCCATATCTAAACACATTGAATAAGAACCTAAAAAATATATTCCAACTTATAAAATTAATTTAAAATGATATGGTGAAGTCTCAAAACCACCTACTGAAACTATTAAGGAACATGTTGACCACACACCAGTTGAACAAGAAAAATAAAATAAGAAGAAATAAATCCAACTTAAAAGAACATATAGGGATATTTGTAAGTTCAAAGGAACTTACAAAGGGAAAATAAAAGTTTATTATGATCTCAAAATTTATAGAAATCCACCACCTTATTCCTTAGGAATCCCTCCTATAAAGAACATTTTCAAAACTGAAATCGAAAAATAAGTAATTAAAACTTTTAGAAAGGTATAACTTAATATCCCTTTGTTAGATGATATTAAAAAAATACATAAATTTCTTAATTATATTTTCACTCATAAGAGGAGGTTCAAGGGAGGTGAGAAAGTTAATTTGGGAAGAAATGTTTCTTCCATGATC
Source organism: Viscum album (assembly GCA_963277665.1). Classification (NCBI taxonomy): domain Eukaryota; kingdom Viridiplantae; phylum Streptophyta; class Magnoliopsida; order Santalales; family Viscaceae; genus Viscum; species Viscum album. The sequence goes on along the minus strand of OY728120.1, from coordinate 1,055,907,572 downwards.
CAACATTCCCTTCTTATTAAATTCACTGATCCAGGTATATTTTCTATACTATGTTTCATTGGTAATCATCATTTTGGAAATGATATATTAGATTTAGGAGCTTCCATAAATGTTATTCCTTATTATATCTTTTCATCTATGATGGTTGGAGAGCTTAAAAAATATGGTATTGTTATCCAGTTTTCTAATAGGATCTTAGCTAAGCCTGCTAGAGACATTGAATATGTGTTGGTATGGAGGAAATATTTAATTTTCCCTGATGATTTTTCTGTGTTAGATATGGAATATGGTCAATTTAGTTCACATACAACATTAGTTTTAAGAATATTTTTCTTGAAAATTCTAATTCAATAATCAATATTCATAAAGGGACTCTTTCCTTAGAGTTTAGAGGAAATTTTGTTAATTTACATATCCTTGAATCGATGAAACAACTGGGGCAAGACCATTATACACACTAAGTTAACATGATTGACTAGTTTTCTATAGATTTACTTCCTGATTTTATCCAAGATATCTAACCTCTATATTCTTTGGAAAATTAACATTTTCTTAAAATTAGTCTTCTAAAATTTTTAAAAACTACTACAGTGATGAATCTGAAACTGAATATTTTTTTGGGAAAATTGCATGCTATTTTGGAATTTATAAATATGTAACAGAAATTGTTTTTAAAGAAAGTAATACTGAAAATGATGATTGTGTTTCTGAAACTTTTGAAAGAAGTTATATAGTTGAGAATTTTAATTCTGGGAGTAAAATTGATTATGAAATTCCTAATATTGACTTAGAATCTACTGAAATTGACTTAAATTCTACTCATAATTTCATTGAAATGTTTCCTCATTTTTTAAACTTGAATATGGAATTTTTTTTGAGGATGAATATTTTTTGCAGCTTGAAAATAACTTTACTACTAGTTTAGGAGTTTGTAATTATACTATTCTTGTGGATAATGTAGAGGCTGAAAATAAACTCAAAGCACCCAATGAACTTGATTTGTCTAAATATTACATCCCACCCACACTTGAACTTAAACCTTTTACTGAAAATCTGAAATATGCATGTAAGAACCTGGGTTTTTAGAACGGATCAAAATCCTAACCCTGTTTGAAATTTTTGACTTGTTCCTGAGAAAACTAGGGAAATATAGGAAGTTCTGTAAATTTCTAGACTAAACTCTTTGTACATTAAAGTACACATCGTGTATCAGTTAGGCAATACTAGCCATGTTCTCGCCGAGTACATGTCATGTGATGACCGTGTAGGAATTTCCTACTACACAATGTGTAGTGTGACTCAACACGCCATGTACCCTTGACCGAGTGGAGGCCATACATGGCGTGTAGGAATTTTTCCTAGGTAGAATGTTTTTATCAAGTACACGTCATGTACTATTTGTATGTGCCATGTAGAGGGGCCGGGTATGGAGATATACATGTCGTGTTGGAGATGGTGGTTGGGTAGGGAAGTACCTATCGTGTACCTATAGGTACATGCTGTATATTCAGTTGGAAAGTCCTCAAAGAAATATCAATCGTCTTATGAATAGTAAAATGATACATGGTGTGTAGTCCTAAGTACACGCCGTGTGTTTTATTTTTTTCTTTAAAATGGGTACTAGCCTTGTTTTTAGTCAAGGTTCAGTGGGTTTCATTCGAGAGATGCGAATAGCCAGCTGGGACTTCAATTCCTTCTCATTCTGTCGTCCAAAGTTGGATTCAAACATCATTTGATCCATTAGAACCCCCTCGATAAGGCCTTGTTTCCACTTGAGTCGTTCTTCTTGATTTTTGTTCTAAAAAGAGTTAGAATGGTTTGATCAGTTTTGATTCTTTTATAGATCTACTGCATTTTAGACCTAATTGGAGGTTGTTATCGGAGGAATATCATCATACTAGTATGAGATAGGTGGTGCATACCTCTTTCTGTGTTTTCACAGTCTTCTGGGTGGAACGACCTTTCGCGCATTTTAGGTATTTTGAGCATGACCCTATTTTACCTGTTATATCATGTTTAATTGTTATCTGACCTATGGTATGCCTTTGGGTATGCCATGTTACCTGTTTTTCTTGAGCGGGGTTAGGCCAGAGGTCGTTTCTCATCAGGGAATTTTGGTTGGGGAATTCCAAAATGGTTATAATTGAATTGTATTGTTTTAAACGATTGATTTTAGTTTATTAAACCTTGATATGAATTGTTAGAGGCCTTAAAGACCTCTGTGCTGGTATAGGACAATATTTGATAGTGCATTTCAACTATTTAGTTTGTTTTCCTATTTAAAAGTGATTCCTTTGATTATTATATGTAATTGTTGAATTGAATATGCTGGAACCCTTGCAGTTAGGTTGGGCATGGCCTGGATATTCTTAAGTGATACTGATCATAGCTTGGGCTTGGCCCAGGTTACATTGGGGGGTTCTGACCATGGGATTGGGCATCATGGATGTCGACTTGAGGCAGGGTGACTATCAGGTTGGTCATGGCCTGTGATACATGGATGGAGAGGTCGTCAGACTTTAGCAACATGGTCATAGGGACACGAGGTGTCAGAGGTGTTGTGGCATGGGTACTTATTTGGTGATTACCAATCACCTAGAACTTTGAGTAGCGTGCGCATAAAGAGACTCTGTGACGAGTTGGTTTTGACCACTTGTGTGGGTAGAGTCCCCTATTAGCTTCAGTTTAGGTACTTTCAGTTTGAGGGTGCTTGTCGTAGGAAGCCATGTGGAAGGTGAGGAGCCTTCAGGGGATAGCATCGAGGCTATCAGGTTGGGGTGGAGGCTCACCATTATTTGAAGGCAGACGTCGTTGTTCCTCCAGTTACTTAATTTCAGGGAATACATTGTTGTCCCTCCAGTTACTTTATTTAAGGTAAGACATCGTTGTCCCTCCGGTTACTTATTTGAGGACAGGAATTTTTGTTCCTCTAAGTTACTAATTATTGGGCATGCCCTCGGGACGTCGATACTTGAGACGCATTGTGTCAGGGGGCACATGGTGATGGGTAACATGATAGAGATTCCAGCATTGGTTGATGCTGGTAACACTCCATTGTGGCTGCTGAGCACCAGTGGAGTTTTTGTTTGTTTGTGTGCATCGTATTGTTTACTGTTTTCCTTATAAATGCATGTCTGCTTAAACACTTATATTAGGTATGCACCGTTGGGTGGTATCCTACTGAGATTTTTCTCACACCTAGCAAGGGCCCTTCAAGACGTGTGTAGACTTTATGGATTTACGTGTAGGAAAGAGTTCAGCTTAAGGAGCTAGACTGTATTATCTTTAGCATGGAGATGGTGTGGACCTTGAGTTTATGCTTGGATAGAGTTACTTTGTTTAGTTTCCATTCTATATCAGCATGCATACTTGTTATTGTATCTACTATTGGTTATCCATTGGGTCCCCTTTTTATATTGACTTGATATGGATGCATGACTTGTCAGTTCTAGAATTTGTTACGAGTGGTCCGCATGCTTTTGTGTTTACTTTCTGTTGTAGTTTTTTACATCTCGCTTCCGCTGTTTATTTCTATTGGATATGCTTCCTCTCTACAGGTCTCATTCTAGTATGCCAAGTTTTTTACTTCTACTGGATTTCATTGATCATTGATCATACAATTACCACTATTTTTCTTCTTTCGAGAGGGTATAGCCTCCCCACTATACCTATAAGACCCTCGCTGCTAGTCGGCAACCTTCGGCATTCAGGTAGGTGCACCTAAGGTTGTAACACCCAACTTGTTTAGCACTATTCAGGTGGTTGTTAAGGTCTAGGTCATTACAATGAATATTTAGAAGATAAGTAAAAATTCCCTACTATAATTTCAAGTTGGATTTCTAGAGAATAATATAATCAAATTTTAGAGGTACTTGGGAAGAATATGAAGTCCATCGGCGGGTATTTAGAAGATTTACCAGCAATCAGTCCTTCAGTCTGCGTTAATAGAATTCTCTTAGATGATGATTCTAAACCTATTAGCCAATTTCAATAGAGATTTAACCCTACCATTCTAGAAGTGGTTAAAAAGGTAGTGACAACATTTTTAGCTATATGTATAATTTACCCCATTTCTGATAGTTGATGTGTAAGTCCTTTTTAAATTGTACTTAAAAAGGAAGGATTCAAAGATATCATAAATTAATTTTTATATTTAGTTCCAACTATTTTTCCAAAAAATTGGAGGGAATGTATTAATTATAGAAGGATAAACTTAGTGACTAGGAATGAACACTTTCCCTAGCCTTTTCTTAATCAAATCCATAAAAGGTTAGTTGATCAATCTCAATATTTCATCCTAGATAGATTTTTCTAGATACTTCTAGATTCACATAGCTTGATAGGACCAAGATAAAACCAATTCTATATGTCCTTTCGATACCTTTTTAAATTGGAGTTTGTTATTCGAACTATGTAATGCTCCAGCCACCTTTTAATGAAGCTTGCTTAGAATTTTTTCTGAGTTTATTAAGGAATGGATGAAGGTGTTTATGTTCTAATTTATAGAGTATGGCCTATATTTTGAGAGATTTATAAGGAGTATAAGAGCTATTCTTAAATATTTTATTGAGAGTAACATTTTTCTAAACTTTTGAAAATTCAATTTTATGGATGAAAGTTGAATTTTTCTTGGTCATGAAGTGTCTAAGAATGAAATTCATGAGGAAAAGTATAAGGCTGACATCATCTCTTCACTACCTTTTACTAATAATTTGATGGATGTTATATCTTTTACTAACCATGTTGGGTTTTGTAGAATGTTTATAAAATATTTCAACTGAACTCCTATACCTTTAACAAGACTACTTCAGAAAGAGATTGCTTTTTTAGTTTGGTGAGAAGTGTAAGGAAGCCTTTAATCAACTCAAATAAAAGCTTGTGTATCCCCTAATATTTAAACAAACTAATTAGGTCTTTACTTTTTATCTAATTAATGATGCTTAATAATTATATTTGGGGGATATTCTTGGGAAAATAGTAGAGAGAAAATCACATGTCATAGATTATGCTTCAAGGACTCTAGGTTGTGCTTAATCCAGCTACTCCATGATAGAGGAGTCATTTTCAATTTTTTCCCTTCATAAGTTTAGAATATATCTTTAGGATCAAAGGTAGTGGATGTTACAAAACATTCTTCTATTCAATATCTCATGAAAAAAATGAATCAAAAACAAGGCTGGTTAAATAGATCTTCTTACTCTATTAATTTGATATGGAGATCTGAGATATGAAATGAATTAATAAAACTATGGTTGATTATTTGAGTTTGATACCCCCTGAATTTTTTCAAGATAAATAATTTTTTAAACCTATAAGAGAGTTTTTAACTGAGGAGAATTTGTACTCTACTGTTGTTTAAAATAGGTCATTATTTTCAAATATTTTGAATTACTTATCTAATGTAATTATTCCACACTATTTTTATAATAAGTAAGTTTCTAGTCTGATTAGTGAGTCAATAAAATATTTTTGGTATGATCCTTACTTATGGAACATGGTAAGTGGTGAAATTATTAGGTGATGTATCCCAAATTCTAAAATATCTTTAGTTTGGAGTTTTTTCCATAGTTTGAGTTGTGGTGGACTCTGTGGGATAAAAAGAACAGCTAGAAAAGCGATAAAATCATGTCTATTTTTGGCCTAACATCTTCAAAATTCTCATGAGTTTTATAGGACATATAAATATTTCCAATTACAATGAAAATTTTCTCAAATATAAAAGATAACAAAACAACCTTTATTGTTTTTTGATGTCTTCAATGATTGGGAAAAGGATATTATTGGCCATTTTCCAAACTCCTTTGAATATTTGTACATCCTTCTTGTAGTAGGATATGTTTAAAAGTAAATTGAAGATATTCCAACTAAGATAGATGATTCTAGAGTGGTTTCCTGCACATGAGCCTCATCCCAGTTGGTGAGGACTCTCTAGGTGCATCCAAGAGACCCGAGATCAAATCCGGGTGGAGGCATATTTACGGGTTACTGTAGCGGCATTGTAGCAGGAACAGTAGCAGGAACTGTTTGGTACTGTAGTAGCTGGAACTATTTATCCATATGGGCCTTCGGGCCACCGGTTTGTTCCTCAGGTACTGAAAGTCTTTAGAGCCACCCAAGGCCTCCGGGCCAGTTGATTCTCAAGGCCTTTGGGCCACCTTAAGGCCTTAGGGCCACCCCAAGGACTTCGGGCCACATGAATGCAGGCCCCAGACACACTACAAAAAAGGAGCAGCCCCAGAAGAGGATTCAGAGTAGGTGCACTCACCAGGGCAGAGCCAAATAGATTTTCAGAATGGGAGGTTATGGCTATGCCATCGGTACTAGCCTGTGTTTACATGGTAAGCCTATCCAGATAGTCATGTAAAGGTGGATATCCACTATCAGGATGTAAATTCTAGGGAGGGGCAGTTCCTTGTAGATAGTCTGGTTGAATTCCCTAAGACCTTCGGGTCATGTAATCTCCTAGTCCTACGGGCCACGCAATTTCGGAGCCTACGAGCCTTGTAAGGGTTCCCCATCATCCCTTGAAATTGGGTTATCAAAAAATCAATAAAAATGAAGGCCTTCAGGCCATTCAGGCAGAGTGGTGTCCCTATTTTTCAAGAGCAGTTTTTTTTTTGATTTGGGATCCCAAGATTTATTCATACAGACAAAGTTACTCATTTTTGTAATTGGACTTTCGATGATTTTTTTAATAGATATGGGGTTATTCATAATGTTTCTACACCCTATCACCCTCAAAAAAATTGGATGGATGGAGTTTCAAATAGATATATTAATCATGTTCCTGAAAAAACCATTGACCCGGATAGGAAAGATTAGAGATTAAGGCTTGAGGATGCTTTTTTGGATTATATGACTTCCTATAAAATTACAATATGGATGTCTCCTTATATGATAGTTTTTTTAAGATACTTTCATATTCCTTTTGAAGTAGAGAATAGATATTTATTGGCTATAAAATCATGTAATTTGAACTTTTTGAAGCTGGAAAATAGAGGAAGTTGTTTTTAAAAGAATTGAAAGAAATAAGGAATAAGACTAATGAAAATGAAAATAATTTTTAAAAATAAAACAAAGGTCATGCATGAAAATATGATCTTGAAAAAATAATTTCAAATTGGAGATAAGGTATTTCTATATAACTCCAGGATGAATCTTTTCCTGAGTGGACATCATTCCAAATGGGATGGTCCTTTTATTGTAACTCATGTTTTACATTTTTTACAATATAGATTCGAGATCCTGGGAAGGATTTTCCATTTAATATTAATAGGAATTAGTTAAAACTATTTAGATAAGGTAATAAGGAACCTCCAGGGGAGGAGATTTTTTTTCAAGAGGTTGAGTACCCTTGAATAAATCTTGTTGTCTCTTCCATTACTTTTTGTTTTTGTTTGGAATAAATTTGGGGGAAGTTACTAACCTTTTTTAGAGTTTGGATTTTATTTTTTCTTCATAGTATTTATATGGAGATAATAAAATGTTCTTAATGAGAAGTTTTTTTTATGTTTTTCACCATGATAAAACCACTTAAGGTTCCTCTCCACTTTATCTTCCTATTGGAGTAGATGTTGTATAATCTACATTTATCAAAAGAAGCTACAAGTTGAAGAAACTTGATTTAACCCCTAACTTTCTAAACTATGGTTACATTTAACTTTAGATGAAATTTCTTATATATAATTTTAATCTGTTTATATTTTTAGGCATTTTCAAGAAAACTATATGTACTTTATAAAAGTAAATAAGGTGGATCATTTTGGTGGATCTAAAGGGAAATAAAGCTTTTATTTCATGAGAGTTTTTCATTAGAAATATTCTCCTCTTAATTATTTTATTTAATATTAAAACTTTTAGATCTTTGATCTTAAATTACATAAAAATATTAAAATGAAAGATTTGATTCATGTTGAATCTTTTTTTGAATCAAGTTGTTTTTAGTACATTTTTTAGTGTGTATTAGTGCTAAATAATAATTTTTTTGAGAGAAATTTTTTTGATCACTTCTGTGAACATGAACTGGTACACAATTTATTTTTGAGATAAATTATTTAACTTGTAATCAGTAAGTAAAATTTTGTGCATTCTGTGTGTTTTTATTTATTTTCTGTTTTTTAGAAAAAAAATTATGTTTTATTATGACCCATTTCACATAATTTTAATCTTTTAAAATGAGAAATCTATATGAACATTAAATTGAATAAACATTTTTCTCCACCTTAAATTCAACATTGAAGAAAGTTATTAAGTTTTAGTGTGGGGTAGAGGGTCTTTAAATGTGCTAAACATTAACACAATTCAAACCCATTAAAACCCCCCTAATTTTTTTAATTTGATTATTTTTCATGTATCAATAAATCATTTTCAATAATTTTAAATTTTTCTAAAGTTTGAATATTTTGTAGACACTCTAATGAGGTTAATTATCTAATTCCCCTTGGATTTAGTTGGGTAAAACCTTTTTAATTTCCCTATTTAAAATCGGTTGACATTGGTAAAAAATGTGTGAATGTTATAAAATTATCATTTCAATTGAATTTTTAAATTTGGATTCAAACTCATAAGATATGAATTCAAAGGAATTATGAAATAAAAATCATAATCTAGGTTGAACTTTTTTATTATTATTTAAATAGATGGATGAGTAATTTATACTCCCTTCTAATTTATTAGTTTCACTCATCCAAAGAGAGAGTCAAAATTATTTTTTTTTTTCTAATTTATGTGAGTCTATTCTTCTAGTGGTGAGGATATGTTTAGAGTTTTTGTTGAATTAAAATTGATGTGGGTTTAATTTGAATTAAAATTTTATGGTTAATCACCTTTGTAAAACATGAATCTATTCTGCACTAGAAATACTTAAATTCTTGAGGGTAAATTCTTTTTCACTGCTAAATCAAATTCAAGTGGGAAATAATTTAAAAAAACCAATTTTCATGGAAATATTGTATTTCAAACTGAATATTTATTTTATTCCATTGAATTTGGATCATTATTTTCTTGAGTACACACAAAAGGCTATTGTGGGGGAAATTTATGTGGCTATATTTTGATATAATTTTTTCATATAATATCCTTAATTTTATTATGTTTTTATTGTTAAAATAATTTTTTAATTAATTAACTAAATTTTGATGGTTTTCATGTTAAAGTAATAAAACTATTAAAATAATTATTTTAGGATTAATTAATTTTTATTTTATGTTTTAATTATAATTTTATTTAAATTTGATTTTATTATTTAATTTTGAAGACTCTTTTATAATATTTATTTTATTGTTTATGTGTAATTTATTTTTATATTAATTATGCATTTATTTTCTATGTTTTTATAATTAATTAATTAATTGAAGTGGGGTATTTAATTTCTTTTCTTTAGAAAATTTAATAGTTAGTGATTTTATTTTTAAATTAACACTTATAAATTTTATTATTTATTTATTTTTGATAATTCATTAATTAGTCAATTATTTTATTCAAATTTATTATAATTTCATCGTGGTCTGAAGAACATCCACTGCTGTTGAGGATTACTAGAACCACCACCTTGAAACATGTTTCACCCAAGCTCATGAATTGTTTTTCCAAATCTGTTCGTCGAGAGGAAGAATGACGCCAATGTGTTTTGATGATCAAACCATATTTATGAAGGGTTTCTCGATGGTGAGATTAGTTTGATTGTGAGTTTTTTCACTGCCATTCAGTTCTAGTCGAAGGTATCCTTGATGAATCCAAGGATCCAAACCAACACTTTAAACACATTGTTTCTAATGAATAATATGACCATCAAGTTGATACTGTGTTTTACGGTGAAGATCCAATTTATTTCAAGTTTTATATTTTCTAGATGGTTTTTTTTCGATTTCAGGTTTGAGATCTAAAGTCTTCACCTGAGTTCGATGGTCGAGCGCACTGATATTGAACATGTTGACAGTGCCACCTTTTTTGAAGAGGATGGAACCATGCTTCTCACCTCTATCATCATTGATGAAAGGATTATAGATGAGTGTGATAAAGAAGATGGTGAATTTGACCTAGACCTAATATTGATGATGTTGGTTTTTTTTCATTCCTAATTTGAATATTGAAGCCTAGTTGAGGACGAGCCAATTAAAGGAGAAGATGTCCAGTCGTGTCTTGCTTAAAGGTTTGAACTGAAGAAAAATCATTTTGATTCAATGTAGTTTGAGTTCAAAATTTATCTTTGATCGAAGTTGTATATGGATCGTGGAACCTAAATTCTATGGATGAGATGGACATCAAGTGATCGATCATTTGTTTTTAAGAATATGTTTGGCGATTGAGAATTCTTGTTCTTTGACGACAAAAAATCTAGAGGTCCAAGGACAAATAACCAGTTAAGTATAATTTAAATAAGTTGCATAGGAATACAATGACTGATACGATCTGGAAGCATTTTTGGTTAATTAATTTGTTTCAAGTAAAATTTATTTTCACCTGGTAGTAATAGAAGAAGAGTTTAAAGTCCTTGGAGCTACTTCCACCAGGAAATAAGGGGCTGTGATATTTTCCAGATGACAGACAAAATAATAATTATTAATATATTTTTAATTGATCAAAAAGGAGGATAGATTGTTTTGGGGATAGAAAGAAATATTTTACAATACCTCACAAGTTGATAAATGGGTGCATAACTAAGATAATTTCTAGAAAGCTACTACTACTCCCGAAATAGATGAAGATGGAGATCAAAGCTCACTTGAACCTTAGTGATGTCCAGTTCAATATCTAGTACCCGGTGTGTGAATACCCTAACCCCAGTATCTCAAAGTCGGTGGTTACTTTACTACTTTGGAGTAAGATATAAGTGATCTAATTCTGAAGAACCGAATAGTTTAATAGTCTTCTTAAACTAGATACATACTTGAGTCTGACATTACATTTGAAAACAAGAATTACAACATATTTTTTTTCAAGAATATAATTATTTCATCTAGAATATCCTTGAATATCATTTATATTACACTTCTTGGATTCTAGGAAAAGGAAACAAAATAAGTGTGATCTCATATTATCAGTGAGAGTTATGTAAAGTGGAATCTATCATGAATCAATAAAAATAATCAACATGAAAAGGTAAATAAATGAACACATGTTCCATTTAAATAATTTTTCTATCATGATTAGATAAGGTATAATCAATATGGAAAGTTAAATATCTGAACCCATATTCCATTTAATCAATAACTTGAATATCATGATTAGATAAGGCATAATCAATATGCCAAAGTAAATTTCAAAACACACAAGTCATTTAACCAATAACTAAGAATGAATTGCATCTAGAGATAATATCATTTTAAAAACATCATGGATAATAATAACTAAATTTCTAATGAATAAAATGTTTAATTATTATATTTCATGATCTTAGGCATCATGATACCTCTATTATCATCACCTTTCATAAGACTGTTTAAAACGGATGGGTAGTTATTCACTATTGGTTAGCTATTCATCATAATCCCAATTAATATTGGCTAACCAACTGATTCATCTAATGAGACTACTAATGCATCATGGAATATATATATAACTGGGTCTCAACCAAATCTTTATGTCCAATGTATTCCTCATATATTGAATAACAAATTTAATTCATGAATAATATGACTTATCATCAAATATCCATATTGAGTAAAGAATGTGGATTTATCATTATTTCCCCAGATAATCAAATATCATTCAATGTCAAACACCATACATATAAATTATATAAGGTTTAATAAATAGGTATATACATTATAAATACTTTCGATATTTAGGAGAAATTTAATATCCAATGATTATAGGAAAGTGAACATTTCAAGAGAAAGTTAAATGACTACAAAAATGAATCAAGAAATTGAATATCAATACTTTCGTCATTAAAAATTATCATAAAACATCCATATAAAGGATAAGGATGATATCAATATAACATATACCTAGTTAATTAGATTTTAAATAATGATTTTTTCTCATTAATGAATAGAAATACCATAAAAATGTCCTTAAAAACATTCATGGGAAAAATAACCTTTTACATTGAAAATCACCTTCAAACTAAAAGATCTCAAAAATATTTTGAAAACAATTTTCTTTGAAAATAACCTATAAAAATAAAAAAGTAAACTTTAAAACATCATTTTTTCATGATGGTGGAAAATTTTATTCATGTTGTACATGTTAAAACAAAGATTCCTTTCTTATTTTCAATAAAACACAAACGGGTCTTGTTTGGAAAATGACATGAAGATTCCTTTAAAAACATTTTGTAAAAATTCAAACAAGGATAAAAATTTCTTTAATAAACAAATTGGAGAATTTTAAAAAAAAATTGAAAACATTTTTAGAAAACATTGTTTTTGAAGAAAAATGATTTCCGACCAAAGATAGAAAATAAAGTCTGATTTTATTTAAAACATTTTTTTAGACATTTTAAGTACCAAAGAGTAGGAAAATGGTACTATTTCTTGAAAAAATAATAAATAACTAGATTATAATAATACTAAATGGTTTTATTATCCAATTATCAAATAATTTACTTCAATTGAAATTCAAGAATAAACAATCCTAATTTAAATGAGATTATGAAATAAACCCTTACAAAGATCATAATGTTGAAGTGAGAATTAAAAAATGAATCAATTATGTGTATAAAATCTAAATCCATATAAAAATTTTAATTATAACATAATATATGAAAAATTCATTACACATATAATCTTATAATATCAAATATAATGAATAAATAATATAACCCAACGAAAAGAAATTGAGTTATAAAATACTTTACCGCTTGGTAATATTAAAGTCAAATCCTATTGGATTAAATAACTCAAATTTAAATTTAAAATACCATGAATTTTTAAGGAATCATTATATTAAAATTAAATGGGGTGTTATATACACCATATAAAAAAATTATATGCATAACATTACAATATACATCAATGAATGGAAACTGAGACGATGTCCCTTACCTCACACTTCCTTTGGGTTAAACCTGATCTAACCACATGTATAATGTTTTCAATCATCTCATTAATTTATAAAAAACCATATTAATATTTATAATATCATATATTATCCTATTATAACATTTTACCACCTGCTTGTTAACAAAATTTAATTATAGTCATTTGTTTCGGGTGTTAATTGTCTTGTTTTCTCATTTTTGTTTTGTTGTGAAAGTTTTAGTTATTGGTCAGAGAATATAGATCCAACATATTGAAAATGATAATAATTTTATTATTATAATATTTACTCATTAGATTCATTTTTATAATCATTCTTTAGGTTTGGAAATGGAAAATGAATCGCATTAATTTGTGGAGACGGTAGGCCATACGTACACACGAGTGACGATATCATTCCTTAACGAGTGAAATGGTAAGGAATTGGATAGTATATTAATTTAAAATAATAAATATAATTTCATATATATCACATATATACAATATAATTATCCTTATTACCTTCAATGTAAATCATAATTGAAAAACTAATCACATCATTTCGCGAGACGGTAGCCTACCGTACACATAAGCGACGTTTTCATATTTTTAAAAAGCATAGAAAGTAAGAAGGTATATGTGATATTATAATTAAAAAATCATAATAATATCATAAATATTATATATTCATTAAATTCATTATTAAATACAATCATGATATGTGTTTATAGAAAACAGATTACATTAGTTCGTGAGACGGTAGTCTTCCATAAACACAAGTGACGTTTTCATATTTTTAAACAGCATGGAAAGTAAGAAGGTATATGTGATATTATAATTAAAAAATAATAATAATATCATAAATATTATATATTCATTAAATCCATTATTAAATACAATCATGATATGTGTTTATGGAAAATATATTACATTGGTTCGCGAGCCGGTAGCCTACCATATTCATGATCGATGATTTTCATTTCCAATTTTTGGAGGAGGAGATGGATAAATATTATACCATCAACACAAAAACATCTCAGAATATGTTATATACTAGGGTTATTATATTTAAAGTGTTGTTTCATAATTTATGGTGGAAAACTAAGTAATAAAATGAAATATCTTCTTTAATACAATTACCTTCTCTTCGAGAAACCTTATTTGGATCTCCACATAAAGAACCTAGGGTTGGTCTTTTTGGAATAATAATGGGTATATAATGTGTCTATGGATTTTGGTGAGATATTTTGATAGTTTTTTATCAATTTTTATTTATATATTTGAATAATTTAATGGATTGAGTGGCCTTTTATAATAGGAGGAGAGGACACAAATAGAATTCTTGAAAAGAATCAATTACACCCATGTTTTTATCAAGCCAAAATCCTCCAGAATGAGTCATTACAGACCCTTAGAGGAAATAAGGTCAAAATATAGGAATAAAATTAGTTTTGGACAAGTTTTTAGGTCACTTTAATCCTCATCTTTTTAGTTTAACCCCCCCTGTAAATCAGTTTTTACCTTAACCGCGGTAATTAATTTTTACTACTTTCACTATTCATAATGGTAAAAAATTAAGTTTTCCATAGTATATAATATAAATTATAATGATTAAAAATATAGAATCTATTTTTCCAAATTCAATTTAGATAAGTAGTATAATCCAATTTAAAATTATACATGTATATTCGGGGAAAAGCGGCTTTCCAAAGAGAAACTTAGCGTAAGTATCGAAGGTTTTAATATCAAAATTCAACATTAAATTGATTAAAATTAACTAAATTAGTTAAATTTTATTATAAATAAATTATTTTTTCATTAATAACAAATTAAAATATAATTTAACCCTATAAATTATTTAAAAGAAATAGTGGTTTTTAATAAAACTCAAAAAATTTCATTATTCAACAAAAATTTAATCTTTTCAAAAAAATATAAGAAATTCACCTAAAGATAATTTTTTGTTTTATTTTTAAAAAATTAAGTATATTTTTCAAATAAATTTTATAAAATTTGTAATAATTAATTTCATAATATGTGCACAAAGCATGATTAAACCGCCTTTTAGAGAAATAAAGTTTTTCAAAAGATGTTTATTTTTCTTTAATTTTTTTTATTTTATTTATAATTAATATATAACCAATGAATTTGGTGTTAGATGTGTATACCATATAATTTCCATAATTTAGTTAGTATTATTCATACCCTCCAACTTAACTTCTAGGTTATTATATTAATGTTTAAATCTTAATATTTTAGTAGAGTATTGTGTTTCAATTAAACCTTGTGGTCCATGCATTGCAAGCTATTAAAAAATTGAATTTATTTAAAATGAACTATATCATAGAGTCTTAGGGTTTTAAATTATATTCTAAGATTTTTTTTCATGTTATATATGTTATCGAACATGATGTTCCTCTTTTAAAATCTCAAGGTGTTACATTCCACCCCCTTAAATAAATTATATCCTCATAATTTCATCTTGAACTCAAAAATTAAGGGTTTGATATTTGAAAATATATTTCTTATAACCCCACATTGTAAAAAGGGTTAATAAAACATCCTCATAACAAGAGATAAAGGTAATTTTAATGGTAATAAAAGATAACACATAACTAGGTTTCCAAGTAGGATACAATTGGTGTTAAGTTAAGATAAAGAAGTGGAATAAATCATAAATAATTATTGAGAATGATAGAGATAATTGAACCAAAGAAATTGAATGATCAATGGAAAATTAAGGACCTAAAACCCATAAATATAATATGCTATAAAAAGTATATTGTTTTATCACAAATGAAGGTACTAGGATTATATTTTTGTTTCAATGTACTTTTTTATAGTCGATGAATTATTTTACTATCTAGACTAAGAATACAAGGAAATATACTTACTTTACATATTTATATTTCATAAGCACAATTTCATCCTTTGGTTATTCTTTGATAAATTTATAATTCATCTCTTAATCCAAGAAATGAATATACATGATTAAATTTTTTATACCTAAATTGCTAAAATTAACTTCTAATAGAACATAAAATCCATAAAAGAGTGAAAATGCATTCCTATAATCTTCACTAAAACCAAAATGGTTAATATAATTTAGCCAATATAATACATTAATTTATAAACCTCAATAACACTGCTAGTTGATTGTTAATATTTATTTGTGAAATCCTTTAAGTAAAAACAATAACATATTAACTATAAAAATAAGATATCCAGTGGTAGCTGTAGAACATTCTTTATGATTCGGATGTGGGTTCAATACCCACAGCCTTTCTAGATGTTATGGGTTTTCACCTGTCACATGGGTTTACCATTTTCCAAAACTATATCAATATAATTGTTATAATTCTTCCAATTTTGATGACTCATAATCATTATAACATCAAAGATAAGATAAATCTTAAATATTTCTAATAACTTTAATCTTAATTCCATGAAAAAGTAAACGCATTCTTCCTCAAATAATATTTTTATATACCAAACCAATGGGTTGTATTCTAATAAATCTCTCCAAAAATATAATTAATCTTAGTAAACTCACATAACATAAAACCTATAATTGGATATTTAAGACTTTGAACTTATGATAAACCTTAAACTCATAAACTCATGATGGTATCCATAACTCTTAAGTTAATGAAGAAATATATTCTTCTAAAATCTATCACAATCCATATATATTTCATGGGTCTTATAACCAAAATACCATTGGAAAAAATAATTATAAAATTTAATTATTGATTCCAAAAACATAAATACTTGAACCATTTTATTTCAATATGGGTCCTTCCTTGGTCTAGGGGTTAACCATTAGAAGAGTTAATTGACTAGGATAATTCCAAGGTTCCCCACATTTAATCAAATAAACTATAAATTTATCCCTATGATGAAATTTATTTCCTTTCATTATACTCTTTGTTTTTACTCATTACTTTTTTCCTTTATACCCTAATTTTCCACTCATAAAACATTTTCCCACTATGTTGAGACACTTTCCTTTGTCTCTTTCCATATTTCTAAAATGAAGGGAATAGAGCCTTCTTTTCTTCATGGTATCCACTACTCAAAATCTTAGTGGAATCCATCCTTCTCTTCTTTAGTGAGTCTGAGAGTTGGTTAAGGTATAAATTGTTAATTATATTTCAAGATAACTTATTAGGCATAATCATGATATCATTAACTCCAGTTATCTTCCTATTTGGTTTCTCATATTCACCACATTTTCCTCTATATACAATGTTAAAGCAATTCCTTAGGGTTCCATCCATTAACTAAAACCAAAAATAATAGTATGAGAAACAATAATCATAGTGGGAAAACCATATAATTATTTATAGGATTTATATATCATTTAACCTTATTTTCAATCTAAAATCATTAGGTTTAACCTATTTCCTTCATTTTAATCATCAATTAAAATCCTTCATGATGTTTTATATAGAAAATTTGAATTATCCAAATCATATCCCCTTGGATTTTTAAATTGATTGCACAATAAGGCTTGTTTTCATTTACCAGGTAGCACTCGAGTCAAGCCTGGACTGCATTTTTTGGAGTTATTACCCCTAGGTATATCTTTTCTAAAACCACGTCCACTTATATTATCCAAACATGGATGTATTTCTAATAAAAATCATATAATATATTCATTTCCAAAACATTAGGATGTTCTTCTATATTCATCCTCAAGGTTAATCATAGTGTTATGTTCCCTAATCTATGATATCCTTGATCTATTTTGCAAGATTTCTAATAAAATTCATCTATTACCAACTAAAAATACCCCAACCCCAATTTCCTAGAGTTAGTAGTTACTTTAATAATTTGGCATAAGATACAAGTGATTGCATCTAGAATGACCAAATAGTTTAGTAGTTTTAGAAAACTATATATGTACTTGGGTCTTACATTACATTTGAAAACAAAAATTACAACATATTTTTTATCAAGAAAATCATTATTACCTCTATCATATCCTTGTATATCATTCATAGTACACATCATCTATTCTTGGTACATGAAACAAAATAAGGGTGAGATCATATGCTCAATAATTCATATGTAAAATGAAAGTTATCATGAATAAATAAAAATAATCAACCTAGAAAGGCAAATAACTAAACATACGTTCCATTTAAATAAAATTAATATCATGATTAGATAAGGCATAATCAATATGAAAAGGTAAATATATGAACACACATTCTATTTAATCAAAAACTTGACTATCATGTTTAGATAAGGCATGATCAATATGGAAAGACAAATATCTAAACACGCATTTCATTTAATCAATAATTGAGAATGAAATGTATATAGAGATAATATCATTGTGAAAATATCATGGATAATAATAACTGAATTCTAAAGAAGAAAATTCTAAATTATTATATGTGATTATCATATACATCATGATACATCTACTGTGAGTACCTTTCAAAAGATAGTTTAAACATATTTTGTGGGTATGCACCAAAAACCCATTAAACTAATACTAGGAAACTAGTTTGTCTCATGAGACTATGGACACATCGAGGGTATTTATATAACTAGGAAATACCTATATCTACATGCACAAATCATTCCTCATGTATCAAATAATTTATTTAATTCATAAATAATGTTCCTTCTCATAATATATTTGTATTGAGTAGAGAATACAGATTTATCAATATTTCCCCAAATAATCAAATAACTTTAAATATAGAACTTCGTATGTACAAATGATATAATTTTTAAGAAATAGGTATATTCATGATAAATAATATGAATATTTTGGGTAAATTTAATTTCCAATTATCACAAGAAATAAATATTTCAAAGGAAAGTAAATGGTTATAAAAATAAATCAAGAAAGTGATTTTCAATACATTCCTTGGTCAAAATGATCATAAAAAATCCATAAAAAGGATAAGGATGGTATCAAAACAACATATCCTGAGTGTATTATAAGTAAAATAAAGGGTTTTTGTCATTAATTAATATAAATACCAAAAGTATTCCATTAAAAACATTCTTGAGAAAAATAAACATTTTTACTTTGAAAATCATTTTAAAACAAAACATTCCTAAAAAATTTTGAAATTAATTTTGTTAGAAATAATCTTTGAAATATATAAAGGAATATTTAAAACAAATAATGCTCATGATGGAGGGAAATTTTTTATATGTCATACACATTAAAACAAAGATTCCTTTTACATCTTTGATAAAAGTCAAATGACCCTTGTTTGTAAGACAAAATGAATATTAATTTCAAAAGATTTTTAAAAAAATTAAAACATGGGTAAAAATGTCCTTAGAAAATCATTTGGATAATTTTAAAAACATTTATGAAAAAAAATTATAAAACATGGTTTTGGAAGAAAAATTATTTCTTACCAAAGAGAGAAATAAAGTTAGATTTTATTCAAAACATTTTATCAATCATTTTAAGTACCAAAGAGTGGTAAAATGGTACTATTACTTGAAAACTTATTTAATAACCATTGGATAATAAAATAAAAGTGGTTTATTATCCAATGATCAAATAATTTACTTCAATGAAATTTCAATCATAAACAATCCCAATTAAAATTAGATTGGGAAATAAACCCTTACAAATATCATAAAGTTAAAGTGAAAATTAACCAATGAATTGATTATGTGTATCAAATGTAAATCCACTTAAAACAAGTGTAAATAAAACATAATATAGTCAAAATTATTTATAAATATAATATTATAATATCAAAGACAATGAAGAAGAAATATAACCCAATGAAAATAAATTGAGTTATGATATTATTTATCACTTGGTATGTGGAGACCCTGACCCTAGTAGCCCCGAGCCGATGTCATCTTTATTATAATGGAATAATATATAAGGAATCAAATCCTAAAGGACTTAATAGTTTATTATTATTGGTAAAGTAGATACATACTTTATTGTTTCATTATAATTGAATAAACAAATTAAAACATAATTTTTTTCAATAATATCATTATTACCTTTATCATATTCTTACATATCTTTTGCAGTACACTTCATGGATTCTTGGGAAAGGAAATAAAATAGTTGTGATCTCAAATTCTCAATAAGGGTTAAGTATAGTGGAATATATCATGAATCAATGAGTATAATAAATATTTAAAGGTAAATAACTAAACACACATGCCATTTAAATAACTTGACTATCATGACAAGGTAATGCATAATCAATATGGAAAGGTAAATGACTCAACACACATACAATTTAATCATTAATCTAAGAAGGAAGTGCATCTGGATATAATATCATTGTTAAAATCTAATGGATAATAATAATAACTAAATTCTAAATGAAGTTAATGCTTACTTATTGGACGAAATAACCTTAGGCATCATGATATCGCTCTATCAAGACCTTTGAAAAGATGGTGTAAAACTATAATTAAAAACCCCTTTAATGAAATCTCACCTCATGAGAATATATATGTATTGAGGGGCTGTGTATAAATATGCACCACCCATATCTGCATGTCCAAATCATTACTCGTATATTGAATAATTTATTTTATTCATGAACAATGGGTCTTACCATTAATTATCAATATTGAGTAGAGAATATTGATTTATCAATATTCCCATAGACTAAAAATAACTTTAAATGTAGAAAATAATATGTAAAAATTATATATCATTTAATAAATTAACATATCCATGAAAAATAATACTGATATTTAGGGTAAATTTAATTTCCAATGATCTCAAGAAAGTGAATATTTCATGGGAAAAAAATTACTAGAAAAATGAATCCAAAAAGTGAATATAAATATTTTACTTGGTCAAAATGATCATAAACCATCCATATAAATAATAATTATAGTATCAATGAAACATACACCCATTTGAATAAGAATAATAGTTGTATTCAATGATGAGTAGAAATACCATAAAATGATATTCAAAAATATTCTTGAGGAAAGTATCCTTTTCATTTTAAAAATATCTTTTTAAAACTAAACTTTCACAAGACATATTGAAAATACTTTTTATTAAAAATAATATTTCAAACTTATAAATGAATATTTAAAACAATTTAGTGGTCATGAAGGCAATAAATTCTATTCATCTCTTACATGTTAAAATAAATATTCCTTTCACTTATTCGATAAAATTCAAACGGGAAATGTTTTGAAAATGAAATAAATATTTTAATGTAAAAAAATTTAAAAAGAAAAAATTGGGTAAAAAATTATTTAATAAATCATTTGGAAAGGTAAAAAAAATTAAAACATTTTTATAAAACATTTTTTTAAAAGAAAATAGATTTTCAACTGAAGTGAAAATTGAAGTAAGATTTTCTTAAAAAAACATTTTCTCAATTATTTTAAAACAAAAGAGTTTAAAAATGGTACTATTAATTGAAAATATCATGAATAACAATATTAGGATAAAATGGTAAGTTTTTATTAGAAAATGATAAAACAATTTCCTTCAACTTAAATTCATTAATAATCAATCTTGATTAGAATGAGATTGTGAAATAAACCCTGATAATGATCATAACATTGAAGTGAGAATTAACTAACAAATTGATTGTGTGTATCAATTATAAATCCAAATAAAACACATTTATGTACAATATAATTTGATAAAAAGTCATTATACACATAATATTATATTATTAATGATAACGAAGAAGTAATATAACCCAATAAAAAGAAATTGAGTTATGAAATTATTTACCACGTAGTAATTTTCATGTCAAATCTACTTGGATGGAATAATTAAAATTGAAACATAAAATACCATAAATTATTAATTAATCATGATATAAAATTTCAAATGGGTACTATATACACCATATAAAATAAATTATGTTTATAACATTATAATATTCCTCAATGAAATAAAATTGAGATGAAATCCCTTACCTCACACTTAAGTTTTTTTCAACATGATTTAACCTTATGTATAGTGGTTTTAAACATATTATTAACTTATAATATAACCTTATTAATATTTATAATATCATATATTATCCTTTTATAACATATTATCACTCATTCTTTAATAGTATTTCACTATTTTCATTGTTTTGGGTGTTAATTACCTTGTTTTCCCATGCATGTTTCATTATAAAAGATATGTTCTTACACATATTATATAGCTATTTAATCTCCATAATAATAATAATGAAATAATTATCATATTTTTACACCAATTTTACTTTTAAAACCAATCATGTAAGATGGTTTTTGGTCGGAGTGGAATCTCAAGAGGGGGGTGAATTGAGTTCCTACTTAAAATTTCTATTTAAAAACATGTTATATAAAGATCACCCAATTTTAAAACGACCCAGTTAATTAAGGCAGTAGAGATGTAAATGTCTACTTTTTCAATAGGTTTCTCCAAGGGTGATTAGTCCTCAATTGAACTGGTGTAAAACACTTCTTCAACTTTTTAAACAAGTTTACTGAATTAAACATATACACACACTAACAAAAACTAACTATCAAAGTAAATGCAAAACAGTTTTATGTTTTTGAAAATATAAGTAGCGGAAAATAGATAAAATAGAGTATAACAAAATCTAGTTTATAGTAAAGTAAAACAAGAGGTTCAGTATCAATATGAGACTTAATCCTCCCCACTTGGTGATCACCTGCCACCGAGCAGTTTATATTAACAATAAACTTGATACACATCCTGTATCGGGCTTTAAAATAGTTTTCACAAATTTTATAGGGTTCACACCCTCTACCACAGTTCTTCATGGGAAAAACAATACATACCACATAATATTTGTTATATAGTTATACGTGGGAAACAGAACATAGGTAAAGTTTCATGTGAGGATTTTTAGTATCCTCCAGTTCAAGCACGGGAGAGAGTGTGTGTAATAAACAGACACACACACTTCTCAGAAATGTAAAATTAAAGAACACAATAGAGCTAAGTTTATAATATTGAGTTTAGAAAGATTTATATGTTTCCATTTCATATCTTGACTCCTTGGAGTAAAGAATTTGATGTTTGAGTCTTTATCTGGAAGTTGTCTCCAAAACAGAGTGTCGCAACTCTAGGTTCTAGCTTCATGTGTTTAATTAAGAGTTGATGAAGCACAGAAGGAAGCTTTGAAATTATTCTCCCAAAATGATCTTCTTAAGCTTCTTCAATTATTAGTGTAAGCGTCGAATGGTTATTCTTTGATGTAGCAAGTAAGCTCTTTTCATGTACAGACGCACTTATTCTCTACTCATCACTTCTCACTAAATATATTTCTTGGACTTCCCTTTTATACTTGAGGTCCAACAATAGGGATGAGTAGATCACATGCAGTCTTTCTCGTACCTCATACTGTCCCCATATACGGTCTCCTGATATATCTATAATCAGCATTAATTAATGTCAGAAGCATTAAATTTACCAAATATGACCGATAGAATTATATTAAGAATTTGACAAAGTATGGAATAGAAGAGAATTGGTAGAGTGTTAATGGTATCCTTCACAATGGTAGGCTTCAATCAGTAGGTGCACATCGGCAGAATTCAACAGTTGACTTCCATATGTAATTTTCCATCAGTAGCCTTCCATCGGTAACCTTCAATGGTAACCTTCCAAACAGTAGCATTGAATCGGTGACCTTTCAACAGTGAAATTCTCATCAGTGACCTTTTCATCAGTGACCTTTTCATCGGTGACATTGGTATCGATGACCTTTTCATTGGTGACCTTTGCAATGGTGACCTTTGCATCAGTGACCTTTTCATCGGTGACCTTTTCAACAGGGACCTTTGTATCGGTGACGTTTTCATTGGTGAACTTTTCATCGGTGAACTTTTCAATGGTGAACTTTGAAATGGTGACCTTTGAAATAGCGACATTTTCATCGGTGACCTTTTCATCTAGATAAATTCTATATTGTAAGCTTAAACTAACAAGCAGTGAGATAAAAAGTATATAAATATTACTTGATAGAACCAAGAAACATTAATGAAACATGATTAACATAGAATGAAAACATTATTATCATGTAAATGAAACATGATTTGGGATTATAAAAATAGGTGAGTCCAACAAAGGTTAAGAAAAATTAATTACATTATGATCATGGAGATATTAGGTCGTACGTACGCATGAGTAACATTTCCATCTTTTCAATGACCATTATTCAAAGGAGGTAAGTAATATTTTATATTTATAGAATGGTAAAAATATAATATATACCATATTATTTATTTAAATATAAATATATATATTACCCATGTGGTGTGGTGATGAAAATAGAGACATAATGCTTCATGAAGGCGGTAGTCCACACGTACATGAATGATGTTCTCATATTTAAGTGAGTGAAAAGGTAAGAAATTTTTTTATCCTTTAAAAATGATAAATATGACATGAAGATAATAATTAGGTAATGTATATAACATATATTGATTAAATATTACCTTATTACATTCCATGTAAATCATTAGTGAAACATGAATCACATCACTTCGCAAAGAGGTAGTATGTCATACATGTGAGCAGCGTTATTGTATATCCTACGGAATGAAAACAAAAAAAAAGTTATAATTAATATATATAATTAAGATATAAAATTATGTTATAAATATATTATATATACTTTATATCCATATTCATACCTAACCTTGAGAGGTGGTAATGGAAAAACAAATGACATCAGTTCGCGATGCGGTCGTCCGCTGTAAAATAAATGATGATTTCGTAACCCGTTTGATGAAAGTGGGGACGGTTTTAAGAAATTAACTTTCTATAAAAATATCTTATTATATTTATGATAGTTAATTTATTATATCATAATGTTTTAATAATAATTTAATTAGGTTTATGATGAAATAAAATAAAAATTCTTTTTGAAGAATGATGTCTCTTCTTCCGGTATCCTCCTTAGGTTTTCACCAAAATCAATATAATGTAATACTTATTCTAAAGAAAATTCTTCTAGTATGAGAGTAGGGATGTTGGGATGTTATTTTTTAAGGAATTTTATGAACAAAAAGAATTTTAAGGAGTGAATAATAGAGGATAGGGGTGGCCATACATAAGTTATGTGAGTGGCACACTTGAATGTTTTTGAAAAAAATCAATCATAACCCTATTTTTATCATGCCACAAGCCTCCAAAATAGTCCATTATAGAAAATAGAAGATATAAAGTTGAAATATATCTATAAAATGGGTTTTGGAAATGTTTTTAGGACATTTTTACCCTTATATTCTTAGTTTAACCACTGATAAATTCAATTTTACCTTAACCATGATAATTAATTTTTATTGTTTTCACTATTCATTTTGGTATAAAATTAAGTTTAAATTATTATACATTATATATTTTTATTATTATGGATATTGAATCCATTTTTTCAAATTAAATTTACAGAAGTGGAAAAATTCAACTTAGAATTAGTCCCACGGATGTAATGAGAAATCGGATTTTTAAAGAGAAAATGTTCAAAAGTTTATGACGTTTTTATATTTAAATTCAATTTGAAAATGATTAAATTAAAATAAATTTTAATAATTGATATAAAAATGAAATAATATTAGTTAAAAACCAAGAAAAACTATATTATAACATTATTAATTACTTAATCAAAAAGTTAGTTTTCAATTAAAATTCAGTAATTTTTACTATTCGTAAAAAATGACACTTTTTAGAAAAATCCCAAAAATTAATCCTAATATAATTTTGATATTATTATTTAAAAATTAAGTTTATTTTTTCAAATAAATTTTATAAAATTGGTAAAAAAATTAATTCAAAATTATGTTCACAAAGAGAGACAAATCCGTCTTTTAGAGAAATACGGTTTTTCAGAAAACATTTCTTTTTCTTTTAAATGATTCATATTTTATTTATAATCAATATATATCCATATTTTAATAATTTAGTTATTAATATTATTTCCCACCAATATAATTCCTATATTATAACTATTTTATTCAATAATAATGATTTAATGACATGTCATGTTTTGATTAAACTCGGAATTGTGTGCAACGCAAGCTAAACTCAGTGTTTCATATAAGGAAAGCAAAACTTAGTGTTGAATATAACACAAGATAAAATTAGTGTTTCATGAAATACAATCTATTTAAGAGATTGAATTTATTTAAAAATA
Source organism: Viscum album (assembly GCA_963277665.1). NCBI lineage: Eukaryota > Viridiplantae > Streptophyta > Magnoliopsida > Santalales > Viscaceae > Viscum > Viscum album. The sequence continues at coordinate 1,055,881,480 of OY728120.1, read as the reverse complement.
AACATATAATAAATTCTCATGTTGTTATATTTTCTTCTAAGCTTGGTGTTTCATGTCACATGTGTTATCCAATACAATGTTCTTATTTTAGAATTTTGAGGTGTTAAATTCTCCCCCCATTAAAATAAATTTTTTCCTCACAATTTACAATTGATCTTGGTAATCAAGGATTTAAAATTTGGAAACACTATTGTTGAAAACCCCACATCATAAAAGCAATTAATTAAATATACTCTTGATAAGAGGGAAATGGAAGTACCAAGTTCATATGGAATACCACATAAGTAGGTTTCCAAGTAGAAAATTAGTGACAAGTGAAGATATGGACCTTGAAGAAAAGTGTAAATAATTATAGAGATTGATTTAGTTAATTGTTCTCAAGCAAGTGAATTATAAAATGTAAGTTAAGGGCCTCAAAACCATAATTCTCTAGTGATTTAAAAGACCATATGATTCATTATATATGAATAAAAAGGATAACATTTTTGTTTAAGGATCCTTTTACTAAATTTGAGTAATTATTTTACTATCAATGAATATGAGGAAATAAACTTAATTGGTAGATTTTTATTTATTTAGAAAAATTTAATCCATTGGTTGGGCTTTTATCAATTTCCAATTCATCCCTTAATCCAAGAAATGAATATACAAAAATTATTTTTTATTCCCAAAGCGCTAAAATTCACTTTTAATGGATTGTAAGGTCCATAAAAGAGTGAAAAGTATTTATATCTATCTATAACTATTTTCTAAAACCAATATGGTTAGAATAAGTTATTCAATATAATAAATTAATATCTAAACATCAAAAGTAGCACCACTAGTTCATCGTTAATATTTATTTTTCAAATCATTTAAATAAAAATAATGAAATATTAACAAGTACATCTTATAGCCCAGTGGTAGGCATTAAACCCCTATCTCCCTTCGATCTTGGGTTCAATCCCCATATCCTAGTTGTACATGATGAGTTTTCACCTAGTATGTGGGTTTTCCTTTTTCTATACTATATTAATATAATTACTATAATGTTCCCAAAAAATTATGATGGAAATCCTTGAAATAAAATTAATCATTAAATAAATTTTTTACTATGGTTTTAAAAATAATTTATTCCATAAAGTTTAATAATATTATTTGACTATGATTATAATGTCATTAAGGATTATATTAACCAAAAAGGTTATAAATACCTCCAAACTTATGTCTATAAAATGCAAAGGCATTATTCCTCAAAAAACTTTTTCACTAAAACATATACTTTCCATAAATTTCTCTAAAATGTCCATAATCTTGGTAGACTTCCATCACATAAACCCTAAAGAGGGTGTTTAGGAATTTGAACTTATGATCAACCTTAAACTCATAACCCATGATGTTATCCATAACTCTTAAGTTAATGAATACATATATTCTTCTAAAATTTAACATAATAATTAGATGTTTCATGATCCTTATAACCAAAATACCATTGGAAAAATACTTCTAAAAATTAATCCTTCAATCATAATACATAAATAATTCATATATTTAATTTACCCATAGGTTCTTACTTTTTCTAGGGGATAACCTAGGTCATTCATTTTCATTATCTATTCAAATAATTCATAATGGTTTGTAAATAAAATTTTAATTATCCTAAGTATATCCCCTAGGAGTTTCAAAATAGGTACGTAGCATGACTCATTGTTGTGCATCAGGTGACAATCAGGTGAATCCCAATGTGCCCTTTTCAGATTTATTACCCCTATTTATATTTGTTCTAGAACCACATCCAATTTTAGTATCTATATAGGGATTTATTTCTAGGAAAACCCACACAATCACTACCTTACTAAAGCATAAAGATTTTCTTCTATATGTATCCACAAAGTCTATCATAGGGTTATTTTTTCTCATATATTTTTTTCTTAAATATAGTTCCCAAGGATTTTATTAAACTTTCTCTCATACCAACTGTAGACACCCTGACCCCAGTATCCTGGAGTTGTTTCCTACTTTAATACATTGGCATAATATACAAGTAATTTCATCCTAAATGACTAAATAGTTTAGTAGTCATGGTAAACTACATACATCCATGATTATTAAATTATATTTGAAAACAAAAATTATAAAATAGTATTTTTTAAGAATAAAATTATTCCATATAGAATATCCTTACATATAAAACATGGTACACTTCATGGATTCTTGAGAAAAGAAATAAAATAATGGTGAGCTCAAATGCTCAGTAATGGTTAAGTACAATGAAAGAAATCATGAATCGGTAATGAATAATCAATATAAAAAGGTAAATAACTTAACACACATGTAATTTAATCAATAACTTGGATATCATAATTAGATCAGGCATAATAAAAAGGGAAAGGTAAATAGCTTAACATACATTCCATTTAAATAACTTGACTGTATGAATAGATTAGTCATGATCAATATAGAAAGGTAAATGATTGAACACACAATCCATTAAATCAATAATCTAATTAATAAGTGAATTCAGAGATAATATCATTGTGAAAACATCATGTATAATAAAAATAATAATTTAATTCTTAATGAATAAAATGATTAATTATTGGATATCATGATCTCAGATATCATGATATCTCTACCATAAAGGCCTTTCCTAAGACGGTTTAATACTACAAGTAAAACCCTATTTAATGATATCTTGATTACTTTCCTCATGATACTACCAATTAATCAAGGGTATAACTATAATTGGGCCCCACCCATGTCTTCTTGTCCAAAACATTCCTCATATATCGAATAATCTATTTAATTCATTAATAATGTTCCTTACTATCAAATATCGATATTTAGTAGGGAATATGGATTTATCAATATTAATCCAAATAAACTAATAAATTTCAATGTATAACACCATATGTAAAAATGATATATTTTTTAAGAAATTAATATATCCATGATAAATAATTTGGATATTTAGGGGAAATTTAATGTCCATGGATCACAAGATAGTGAATATTTCAATCGAAAGTTAATGACTACAAAAATGAATCAAGAAAGTAAATGTCAACTCATTACTTTGTTAAAATGTTCATAAACCATCCATATAAAAAATAAGGATATTATAAATTCAATATATAACCATTTGAGAAGGAATAAAGATTCTTTTTTCATTCATCAATAGAAATACCATAAAAATATATTTAAAAAAATTCTTGAGGAAAATATCCTTTTCATTTTGAAAATATATTTTTAAAAATAAAATTTCAAAAAAAATCAAAATATTTTTCTTTTAAAATAATCTTTGAAACAATATAATTAATCTTTAAAACATTTTAGTGTTCATGGATTCTGTAAATTCCATTCATGACATACATGTTAAAATAAATATTTCTTTCACTTTTTTGGTAAAATCCAAATGGCGATGTTTTAAAAAAAAATAAAGATGCCAAGGATTTATTTTTTGTAAAAATAAAAAAATGGGTAAATTTTCATTAATAAATCATTTTTAAGGATTAAGAAAAATTTGAAAATATTTTTAGAAAACTTGGTTTTAAAATAAAATGGATTTTCGACTAAAAAGATAAAGGAAGTCGTATTTTTTAAAAAATATTCTCAATTATTTTATGAACAAAGAGTAGTAAAATAGTACTATTACATAAAAATATCATGAATAAAAAGAGTATTATAAAATTATATGGGTTTTTTATACAATTATAAAATAATTTCTTTCAACTAAAATTCAACAATAAATAATTTTGGTTAGAATGATATTGTGAAATAAACCATAACAATGATCATGACATTGAATTGTTAAATAACTAATGTATTTATTATGCGTATAAATAGTAAATATATATAAAACAAGTTTTAATACAACATAAGATAATAATAATTCATTATATTCTTAACCTTAGAATATCAATGGCCATGAAGATGTAATATAACCCTATAAAAAGAAATTGAGTTATGAAATTCTTTACCAATTCGTTTTTTTTCAATTCAAATACCCTTGGATGGAATAATTCAAATTGAAACTTATAATACCATGAATTATTAATTAATCATGATATAAAATTTGAAATGGTAATTATATACACCATATAAAAAAATTATGTTTATAACATTACGTTATGGCTCAATGAAATGAAATTGAGATGAAATCCCTTAACTCATACTTAATTTTGGTTGAGTGTGATTTAACCTCCAATATAGTGTTTTTAAGAATGTTATTAACTTATAACATAACCATATTTATTTTATAATATCATATTATCACTCTTTAGTAAATAATATTTCATTATTTTCATTGTTTTGGATGTTAATTGCTTTTTTCAATGTGTGTTTCATCATGAAAGATATGGTTCTTTCTCATATTATATAGTTATGTAATCTATAGAATAATAATAATGAAATAATTATAATTTTTTACACAAATTTTAATTTCAAAACCAATCTCAAAATATGGTAATGAGTAATGAAGTACGTTGTGATCATGGAGATGGGAGGTCGTACTTACACATGAGTAACATTTCCATTTTTCAATGATCATTATAGAAAGAAGGTTAGTAATATTTTAACATTACATAATGATAATAATATCATATATAACATATTAATTATTTACATATATTTATATATATAATCCACATGGTTAAGTGACGAAAATATATTCACATTTCTTTGTGAAGGTGGTAGTCCACAAATACAAGAATGATGTTATCATCTTTAACTGAGTGAAATGGTAAGAAAGAATATTATATTTTCATAATGATAAATATTTCATGAATATAATAATTATTCCATTTATATAACATATATTCATTAACTTTAACCTTATTACATTCAATATAAATCGTTAGTGAAAGATGAATCGCATCTCTTTGTGTGGTGGCCAGTCCTACGCACGAGCGACATTATCGTATCCCCTATGGAATGGAATGTAAAAAATGTATAATTGATATAATGAATACATAGGTATAATTATTTTTTAAATATCTTATATATACTATATATCCATCATCATACACAATCGTGAGAGATAGTAATGGAAAAAATGAATAATATCGGTACGTGAAGCGGTTGTCCACCGTACACATGAATGATGATTTCATAACCCATTTTATCGAAATAGAGATGTTTTTAGGTCATGAATATTTAATAAAAAACATCTAATTATATTTAATATACTAATTTTATTATATCACCATAGTTTAAGAAGAATTGAAGGAGGTGGATGAAGAAATAAAATAAAAATTCTCATTGAAGAATGTTGCCTATTCTTCAGTTATCCTCCTTAGGGTTCCACCAAAATCATTCCAAGGTTGGATTTCTGACCAAAATAAGGATTCTTGTATTATAGGAGGGAATTTGGGAATTCATTTTGGTATGTAATTTTTGAACCAAAATGTTGTGAAGGTATGAAGAAGAGAGGAGAGGGGTGGCCTCTAATAAGTGAGGTGAGTGGCACACTAGTAATTTTTTTAAAAGATTCAATCATACCCATGTTTTTAAAAAAAATTATATCTAAATTAAATATAAAAATTATTCCCAAGAAATAAATTGTAATAATTTATATAAAATTAAACTAATATTATTTTTAAACCAATTTAAAATGTAATTTAACATAATAAATTATTAAAATGAAAAAAGAAATTTTCCATTAAAATTCAGTATTTTTCAATATTCATAAAAAATGAAGCTTTTCATAAAAATACCAAAAATTCCCCATAAGATAATTTTATTGTGATGATTTAAAAAATTAATTTTATTTTTAAAAATTAATTATTTAAAAACTAATATTAAATTATTTTCACAAAGGGTGATTAAACCGTCTTTTAGAAAAATATACTTCTCTAGAAAACATTTCTTTTTCTTTTAAATGATTATTATTTTATTCATAATCAATAAATAACCATAATTTTCATAATTTATTTAGTACTATTAATAATCTCTGATTTAACTTATATATTATAACTATTATATTAAATAGTAATATTTTAATAACATGTCACAATTTTTTTAAACTTAGTGTTGCGTACAATGAAAGATAAACTCAGTGTTTCATATAACACATTTTAAACTCAGTGGGGCATGTAACACAAGTTAAAATTAGTTTTTTTTATTATTAAATCTATTAAAGAGATTGAATTTATTTAAAAATAAATATATCATAATGTATTGGGGTTTTATATATTATTCTTAGCTTGGTGTTGCGTGTCATAACATTACAATATGCCTCAATGAATGGAAATTGAGATGAATTCCCTTACCTCGCGCTTTCTTTTGGTTTAATGCTCTTTAACCTTCTATATAATGATTTTAAGTATGTTAATAATTTATAAAAAAACATATTCATATTTATAATATCATATATGATCCTCTTATAAAATTTTACCACATATTTGTTAATAATATTTATTTATATTTATTTGTTTCGGGTGTTAATTGTCTTGTTTTATCATGCATTTTTTATCATGAAAGTTTAAATTCTTATCCATAGGATATGGATAAATCATATACAAAATGAAAATAATTTCATAAATATCATTTTTAATCATTATATAGATTTTTATAATCATTCTTGAAGGTTTGTGTCACGACCTGCCTTCTTTAAGATTAGGGAAGGGAAGGAAAAGTGTCACACCCTTCCTTCCTCAAGATAAAGGATAGATAATGACCCCCTGATTCCTTCCTTCAGTAGGCCCCGGAGTGGTGAATACCTATAAGGGTACTGAATCTCACATAAAATGGAATGTATTACCCTTTTTATGGAACAAGATCTGGAGATAAGATGGTAAATCCCAAACAACTCCGAACAGCAAAAGTAATAGTGAATCCCAAATCCATTCTCAGATGCATGTTTTAAAGTAAAGAAGAGAAAAAGTACAACAAGACTCTATGGTAAAGTGAAAAAATAAAATAACTATGTAGAAATAGCAACTAATCCCACAACATGAGCTAGTAAGGTCCAGCACGGTCCTCAAAGTTCTCTTGGAAACCTGAAAACAGTTATATATATATAGGGTGAGTATAAAAGTATACTCAATAGGAAAACTAAAGATAAACGTACACAAGTGGGGGAATATACTAATGTACCTATGAGAAAATAGTAGAACCTCAAAGAACCTACCAAGTAATACTAACCAACCTAGCCTCACCAAGGCACACTCACTAAATAACATAAGTTAAGTAAAGTAATAGTATAAGCCCATCGATATTTGGGTACACCGCATCACTGCCCCACTGGTTGACTATCCATTCCTAATAGCTAATGTCTTGATGCTACCACTCTTCCCATATGTATTCCCACTACCACAACCTGTCAGCACACACATGGGCTTCAAACTATACACAATTTTGCCTGAAGACACATGGGCCACAACAACCACACCTCTCGCCTGAAGACACTTGGGCCTCATCCCAAATACACTTGGGGGGAACCTGGACCGAAAAACACCTAGGTTTCTCATATACAACAAAACCCTAACCCAAAGAATCTTAGGATATGGTAAGCTTCAATCCATTATAGCCTTCCCAGATACCCTCGAGCAATAAGAAACTGGAAGAGGGTGCGAGGAAGAAAGTCAGTAACCATCCATCCATCCTCCTACTAGGATGTTGGGAAATATACCCTCCCCCGTGAAATGGAGGTGTTCGGAACACAATGCTCAATAATGGTGGGATACATATATAAATCACAATAAATTATTATATATATATGTAAAAAAACTCTCATCCCAAACTATGGGTTTCTAAACAAGCAATCATCCCACAAAAACCACCTTTGATGCTACCCATATATGCACAACCACAACAGCCACTTCCAAAGTATAATCCTACCACTTTTAATTTAACCACTGACCATTTATTAATTCAAGGTTCACTTTAGTTTATTCCAGCACTACCGAGAAACTACCACTCACAACCATACCAAAACAACAAGAAAACCCAAACAGTAGTCCCACTACACCACAACTTTGTAACGACACCAAAGTCCCACTGCTCAATGTCACTCTGTGACCACAACACAAAAAAGTCAGTTTAGCTACCTACAAGTTTATCCATTCCACAATCAATCAATCTCTCGGATTTATATTTTATCACACCTCCCATGTACCACCCCACACACAAATCCCATTGTAACTACCATTAACCCACAACCTTGTTGTACCCACACACCACACCCATCTTCTGGGACCAACTCCTATGTCCAACCTTGTACCCACAATAGTGCTTCCAATAGCAGCACCACACAACTCATGCAGCATTACAAAACTCAACAGAACACATCACTCAGCCACACCTATCAACATGATGTTCGTATTTTCATAATTAATCAGCATAGGTTCTTTAATTCCACTTTATTATAACTAGGGTGATCATAGAACATTCTTGATCCTAGGGGCATACATTTATTTAACCAGTGTACATGATTAGGAAGATTTAATGTTATAGTAATTTATTCTAGTATATCAACAAAACAGAACATCACTCATGTGCAAGAAAATACCACTAATGTCCATGATTTTTCGAAGGCTTTACATCCACAAAAATCCATAAAAGAATCAAGGATAACAGGTAAAATTGGTGATTCATATCAACCCACTCTCAGCCCGTTATTTATTTTACCCATGTTGTCTCTTGATCAAATCTAGTTCTTATCTATGTCTTGTTTTTAATAAAAGTGTCAAGTTATTCCCCACAATGATTTATTTGTATGATTTCCTTGCATGATGCACAATTAACGAGAATCAAAAGAAAATTCCTACTGGATGATCAAAGGATCGAAGTTCCTCCTTGAACTAAGAATAGGGAATCACGCAAGCACCATGGAACACTAAGAAAACTAAGAAGGAGGGCTCTGGAATAGGCATACGATTCATATAGGGAAAAAGTCTCTAGGTTCACCATGGGAAACAAAAAGGAATAATGAAAGAAGAGATCTCAATTTATAAAAGATATAGATCCTAAAAAAATCAGGGAGACGATTTCAAAGTTCATAAAAATTGGATTGTGGTTTAACCACACAGCTTGGCAGTTACAAGGATGGTGGAACGTTACCAGATACGGTGAATTTAATAATTCCCCTCATAAATGGTAGAGATATACTAGAACATGGATATGAGTTGATAGGTTACCATTTCAAAGAGAGAAACATGTAACATGGGAGAAACTAGAAAAACTTAGAAAACTGGAAAAATACAGGAAATGAGTCATTGACGGGTGAGTCACAGATGTTGAGCCACTGGCAAGTGATCTTCCAACGTGACCTACTGACGTTGAGCTACTAATGACATAGCCTACTGATGCAATGACCTACAGACGCCTCAACCTACTAATGTCAGGTCCTACCGATGTCTTGACCTACCGACACCCTGACCTACAGACACCCTGACCTACCGACGCCATGACCTACTGATGCTAACAACCTTAACTCACCGATGTTAATGCCCTCGACTCACCAATGCCAATGCCCTCAACTCATTGATGTTGATGCAATGACATGTTGACGCATTGATATGCCAACGCATTGACATGCTGACACAATGACATGTCGACACACTAACATGAAATGAGTCACCATTTCCTCCTAGAACACCCTAAATACTAGATTTTCAAAAATTAAGGGCCTGGGTAAAATCTGGGTTATTACATCAGATACCAATCAAACTATTCTCATTCTAGATAATTCAATACTAACCCAGAAGAAAAGAGGTTCGAACAACCATCCCTTAAGATACCTCTCAGGAGTAAACCACCTTGTATTATTCTAAATCTAGAGTGAAAACCTCAACATCCAATGACACCTAAATGACATGTATCTCCTGAAAAATTTCACAAAACTAATTACCCAAACTGTCCCAAACAACCTCACATACACCAAAGGTCACACTGTCCAGACATATGGATTTGGGAGCTACTTCCTCCATGTCCAGATACAATCCTCTTTGGGCAGCACTGACTCATCTGAATGGGTTTAATCACATCCAAATTAATGTATCTTGATTAGGTATTAGGTTCTCTCCTCCAAATAGTCAGTAATTTTCAAAAAAAAAACATAGGATAGGGAAACAAATTATCCTACAACAAGTGAGGTCAAACATTACATCAAAATCAAGGCAAAAATCAAACACCAGATAAAAACTCAGAATAGCTCTGGGTACTGGGAAAGGATCTATTCCTCCCATTCCAAAGTACTCTCCTAGAGGTCACCATGCCTCCATAACACACGAACCAAAGAAATGGTCAGTCCATGAAACACCTTCTTCTCATGATCCTCGATTCTTACTGGTCGCTCCACGAATGTCACATCGCCCTTGATATCTAACTCTCCCTAGTCAAGGATGTGGGAGTCATCGTGTAGATACCAAAAAAGTTGAGATGCATAGAAGACATCATGGATCCTCTTTAACTGCAGTGGTAACTCCAGCTGATATGCCACCTCACCAACTCATCCCAACACTTTGAAAGGTCTGATGAACCTAGGAGAAAGCATTCATCCCTTACAAAACCTCTACTGTATGTGCCAAGGGGATACCTTTTAGAACACATATTCCCTAACCTCGAACTCCAAAGGCATCCTCCTATGATTGGAATAAAAATTCTGCCAGTCATGAGCTGCCTTCATCCTATCACACAAAATCTAAGATTTCTTTGTTGTGCTCTGCACCACCTTTGGTCCAAGAAGGGCTGGTTCCCCTGCCTCTTTCAAGCATAAGGGTGAACAACATGGTCTTTCATACAAGTATTTGAATGGTTCCTTTCCAATGGTAGAGTGATAACTATTATTGTAGGAAAAATCTACCAGGGGAATGTGTCAAATCCATGATCCTCCAAAGTCTAGAATACATTCTCGCAGTATATCCTCTAATGTCTGGATGGTCTTTTCTGTCTGCCCATCCATATGAGGGTGGAAAGCAGTGCTAAGGAATAATTGGGTGCCAAAAGCATGTTGAAATCCACTCAAAACTTGTGACATAAAACTTGTATCATGATCCGAGACAATGGATCAAGGTAATATTATGACAAAATCCATCAGGATTTAATTCCACTTCCACTCGAGAACATCTAAGGACTACAACTGACTGCAGGGAACACGGTGCTTAGCCTTCACCTACTGACACACTAGGCACCTTGACACAAACTCTTCCATTGTCTACTTCAACCTGGGCCACCAAAAATGATCCCTCGGGATTTGGTACATCTTATAAACTCTTGGATTTACTTCTAGGGGTGATCTATGGAACTTAAAAAAAACTCCCTCATGCATTTCCACTGGGACAAATAGATTCCCATGGAACAACATATGATTCTGACTATCCTCTAACCATCCCTCCAAAGCATCACCCAGGGCGTTGCAATCATGCATAACTTCAGCCTCTGAGTCTCCCCACTGAGACTCCTCTACCTTCTGCACCAAGGAATATTTCACTATCATCTGAAATGGATAGCCTCTACCACTACCCTCCCCAAAATCTAGGTGCAAAGTGTCCAAATCTTCCATTAACTTCCAAGAATATTTGGATTCCCAAACTACCTCCTTCAGTGACTTCCTACTCAATGTATTGTATAACACATTCCCCTTACCTGGGTTGTAATACATTTCAAAGTTTTAACCCTGGATAAACTCCATAAACCTTCACTGTTGCAAGTTTAGGTCTCGTTGGGAAAAGATATGCCTCAAACTCTTCTGATCTGTGAAGACCACAAAGTGCTCCCCACTGAGGTAATTCCATCGAAACTTCATCACAAACACGACTGCTGCAAGCTCCAGGACATTGGTGGTATAGTTACATTCATAAGGAAATAACTTCCTAGAACCATAATAGATCACTCCCAGTTTTTTTATCAGCACACAGCCCAAGCCTAATCCAAAAGCATCACAGAGCACCTCGAACATCACCCATTCTTCTAGAAACCTAGCACTATGACACTGACCAGATTCCCCTTAAGATAGCTGAAATCTACCTGACACTACTCACTCCACATGAATTCCTGGTCCTTTCTGGTCAAAGATGTTAATGGAGGTGAAACTTGAGAGAAGTTGGATATAAACCTATAATAATAGCCTGCCATACCCATGAAGCTATGAACCTCCGCCACTTTCTTGTGTGAATCCCAAAAACAACTACTTCAACCATTTAAGGGTCAACTGTTATCCCTTTATGAGAAACCATGTGTATAAGGAAGTTCACCTCTCACATCTAGAACTTGCACTTAGACAGCTTTTGGTAAATCTGGTCATGTTAGAGAACCCCCAAGACAGTCCTAATATGTCTGGCATGCTCCTCCTCTGACCTTGAGTAGATCAGGATATCTTCGATGAACAAGATTATGAATCAGTTCAGGTACTCATGGAAAATATATTTCATGATCCCCATGAACATGGCTGGTGCATTCGTAACACTGAAGGGCATGACCACAAAATCGAAGTGCCCATACCTGCACCTGAAAGCAGTCTTCAGGATGTCACCCTCTATTACCCTAAACTGGTGATATCCAAACTGTAGATCAATCTTAGGGAACCAACATGCTCCCTTTAAATATTCTAAAAGATCTTTGATCCTTAGAAGGCATAACGGTTCTTGACTGTCACCTGATTTATCCTCTGGTACTCTATGCATAGTCTCATTCCACCATTCACCTTCTTCAAGAACAAGACAGGAGCACCCGATGATGACACACTTGGCTAGATAAAACCCTTCTTCGTTAGGTCATTAACTTGAATCCTCAACTCCCACAACTCAGAAGGCACTATTCGTTAGGGAGAAATTGAAATCATATGGGAACTGGGTTGAAATTCTATCCCAAACTCAACATAACATGGAGGGGGTAGAGTCACAACCTCTTTGGGGAAGACATCTAGAAATTAACTGACAACCCCCAGAACTTCCACCATCTCTTTATCTTCTAATTTTGATGATAGATCTATTAACAAAGAAAGAAGAAGTTTCACTTTCCAGCTAACCTCCTAACAACTCTACTTTCCAACGAAGGTTGTGCGCTAGGCACCCATATCTGAAAACATGAACCTTCTCCAGAAGTATTCAATAACAGCATGCATATAAAATAACTAGTCCATGCCTAGGATAACATTGTATGGGTGTATCTCTAGAATAATAAGATCCCCACTAGACTGGTGTGGCACCAATATCAGTCTACATCCTCGACAAACATCAAACAGACTAGTTTTACCTCTAACTTGTGTACTCAACACCTAGGGAAAAGTAAGTCTCTATATGTCTCATCCAATATCATGGTCTCGATCAAGTGAAACAAAGTAGTGTGAGTCTCTTGAATGAAACAAATCACACGCAAGAGTACTAAACAAACTGATCGTGCCTTTAAAAACCTCTAGCCCTTTTTGAACTGCAACCTCTATGGAACGTAACTAACCATGCCCATATGATCTACCTCCCTATTGTCAACCACCTCCCCGACCACACCCTCATAGAGGTCCTTAAGGAGCACCCTGAGGTTGACCTCCTCCTGCACCATCTACCCTCAGTAGAGCAGGAGCTCACTGCCTTTACTGTTGGATGGGCCTAACAGGAAACTGATGCTGCTGAGGTGGATGATGAACCTGTCCACACACACAATACAGCGATCAAACAGGGAACTGGTTCTGAATATTTCCATGGCCTCCATATATAAAGCACCATGGTCTCGGGCCCATAAGGAAAGGGTGAGGACTATGAGATCAAAACTGGAATTGTTGAGGCATATTCCCCTATGGTCAAAACCTAGAAGGCCCTAATGTTGGAGACCTACTGCTGAAGGATTTCCCTTTTGATGAACTCGGATGGCTCCCCTCCTGTGGTATACCTACCAGCGAGTGCATCATTTCCACTACCTCACCCTTTTTATTAACCTCAAAGTACATCAGTAGAGTGAAAGGATTAATATCATACTGAAGATAAGGTTAGAGTACCTCCTATAAGAATCTCACTTGGGACTCCTCGGTAGGGAAGAGATCCAGTTTGTAGCATAGGATATCCTTGAACTTTATCCCTAGTACCCTCACTGACATGTTCTCTTACTGGAGGGAGAGTATCTCCTGCCTCTTCTCAGCCTTCATCATCGAAGAAAGGAATTTCACCCAGAAATCCCTTTAAAGTTTATCCCATGAGACCTCAGCTTCCTTCTTATCGCCAAGGTAAATCATCCACCACTAACGTGATGCTCCTCATATATGGTTCACTGCTAAAATAACCCAATACTCTATAGCATCCCGGACTAAGCTGAAAGTGATCACTAGCTCCTCAATCCAGATTTCTATCACCATGTCTGAGACACTGCCCTCGTACTTCTCCAAAGTCTGCCGCTAGAAGGCATGGAGCGTCTTCTACCACTGGTTAACTTCCTCTTCTCTATTTGCCCTCCGATGATCAACCGGGTCATCTTGTTGGGCCTCAACTACTCATATCACATGGGGGTGATGTTCGGGTGCCATATCTAAAAAGGTAAATAAGGAACTCCTAAGCCCGAGTAGTGTGGAAATTTTCTTTTTTTCTTTTTTTTAACTCTGCATTTTTTTAAATTCCCAAGACACTAAAGAAACACAATAACAAAAACCATTATGATGTATATACCTTTCCTAGGGTCTCTACCATACGATCGGTGTAGCCTCACTTGGTATTTTAGTAGGTCTGGAGTCCTTGCATCGGATCACAGGGGGGGCTAAAATCTTGTCTCCTATCCAGTCTTCCCTAGACTATTTCACATGCCAAGATTTCCTAACACTGTTTCTCTATAATCCCATGCAATCCACACTATTCCTAACTCCAAAATCCATCCTATATTTCAACTCCCAAACCTACCTGTGATACCATTTTGTCCCAACCCACCTTCTTCAAGATGAGGGACGGGACAAAAAAGTGCCCCACCCTTTCTTCCTTAAGATGAAGGAGATATAATGACCCCCAAGTCCCACCTTCAGTAGTCTCCGGAGTAGAGACTAGAACCAATGGAATAGAATCTCACATAAAATGGAAGGCAATACCCTTTTTATGGAACAATATTGGTAGATAAGATGGTAAATCCCAAACAACTCCAAACACCAAAAGTAAAAGTGAAGCCAAAATCCATTCCCACGTGCATTTTTAAATGAAAATCTGATACAAAGTATAACAAGACTCTAAGGTAAAGTACCAAAAGAAAAGAACTAGGAAGAAATAGCAACTAATCCCACCGCCTTAGCTATTAAGGTCCCTCACGGTCCTTAAAGTTCTCCTAGAAACCTAAAAAATAGTTTTATATATGTAGGGTGTGTATAAAAGTATAATCAGTAGGAAAACTAAAGATACCCATTAAAAAGTGGTGGAACATATTAATGTCCCTCTAAGAAAATAGTAGAACCTCAAAGAAACTACCAAGGAATACTAACCAACCCAACCTAACCAAGGCACACTCACCAAATAATTCAATTCAAGTAAAGTAATAGTATAAGCATATCAATATTTGGGGACCCTACACCATTTTCCCACTAGTTGACTACTCATTCCTAAAGGCTAACCTCTTGATTCTACCACTCTTCCTATACGCAGTCCCACTGCCACATCCTTCCCGCACACACTTGGGCCTCAAACTACACACAATCCCACCCACAGACACCTTGGCCATAACAGACACACCTCCCTTCTGAAGACACCTGGGCCTCATCCCAAAGACACTTTGGAAAACAAACCTGGCATGCAAAACACCCAGTCCTATCAACTACAACAATACCTCACCCAAAGATTTTTTTCTCTGGTAAGCCTCAAGCCATTACATCCTACCCAGATATGCTCGAGTGGTAATAAAATTAAAGAGGGTGAGAGGAATAAAGTCAGTAACCAGCCATCCATCCTCCCATCGGGATGTTGGTAAAGACACCCTCCCCTATGAAATTGAGTTATTCAGCACAAAGTTTTCAACCAGGGGTGGGGTAAAAATAGAAATCAAATGAAACTAAAATATATATATATATAGGTAAACAAACACTCATCCCAACCTACAGGTTTCCAAACAAGAAAGTAGCCTACATAAACCACATTTTCTACTACCCCTATATGCACAAACACACAAAAGCCACTGCTAAAGAATAACCCAACCCCTTTTCATTTAACCACTTTACATTTATTATTTCGGGGTTCACTTTATTTTATTCCAGCACTATTGTAAAACTACCACCCAAAATTTTATCAAAACAATAAGAAAAATCAAGATGCAGTCCCACTGCACCCCAAATTCGTAACCACATTTCAGTCCCACTGCTCAACATCGCTACGTGACCACAACACATAAAAGGCAGTTTAGCTTCCTAAAAGTTTATCCATTCTACAATTAATCAATCTCTTAGACTGAGAATCTATCACACCTCCCCTATACCACCCCACATGAAAATCACACTATAACTACCATTAACCCACAACACTATTGTACACACACACCACACCCTTCTCTCAGGACCAACCCTTCTATCCAACCTTGTACCCACAATTTTTCCCCTAATAGCATCACCACACAACTCACATAGCATTAAAAAACTCAACAAAACATAGCACTCAGCCACATCTATCAATAGGATGTGTATGTTTTTAGATTTAATCAGTATAAGTTCTTTAATTTCACTTAATTATAACCAGGGTGATTACAGAATAGGCTTGATTATGGGGGAATCCATTTATTTAACCAATGTACGTGATTATTCAAATTTAATGTTATAGTCATTTATTCAAGAATCTCAAAAAACAGAACATCGTTAGTGCACAAGGAAATACCAACAATGGACATGATTTTTAGAAGGCTTTACAACATAATAATCAATAAGAGAATCAAGGATAATAGATAAAACAAGCAATCAACATCAACTCACTATCTTCCTGTAATTTTGTTTACTCGTGTTGTCTCTTGATCAAATCAAGTTCTTATCTATTTCTTGTTTTTAAGAAAAGTATCCATCCAGTCCCCACTAGGACTCATTTGTATACCTTCCCTACATGATTCAAAATTAATTATAATAAAAATAAAATCTCAACCGGATGATCAGAGGATCGAATTTCTTCCTTCCACCAAGAGATGGGAATCGCGTGAGCACCACAGGACTCCAAGAAAACTGAGTAGGAGGGATTTGGCCTAGGTGCATGGATCATCTAGGGAGGAAGGCTCTAGGTACACCACAAGAAATGAAAAGTATTAAGTAAGGAAGATATATTGATTTATGAAAGGGAAAGGTCCTAAAAAATTAGGGAGACAATTTCAAAGTTCTTGAAAATCAGATTGTGGTTTAACCACGTGTCTTGGTGGTTATAAGGCTGGTGAAACATTACGAGATATAAGGAATTTAATAATTCCCCTTAGAAAGGGTAGATATAGACCAGTGTATAGTTTTGAGTTTATAGGTTACAGTTTCACGGAGAGAAACACGTAATTGGGGAGAAACTGGAAAAACTAAGAAAAATTGGAAAAAAACTAGAATTGAGTCATTGATGGGTGAGTCACTGATGTTGAACCATTGATGGGTGATCTACTGACATGAACTATTGACACTGATCCACTGATGATGAGAAACTAATTTTGAGATACCAACATTATGGCCAACTAATACAACGACCTACGGATGCCTCGACCAACCGAAACCTTAACCTACTGACGCCTTGACATACCAATGCTCTGACCTACCAATTCCATGAAGTACCGATGTCAATTCCCTTGATGCAACTATTCTGACACCCTCGACTCACCAATTCCAACTCCCTAGACTCACCGATGCTAATGCACTTACATGCTGACGCACTTACATGCTTATAGAAAAACTATAAATTTGGAAAACTCTTGAAATAAGCCACTATTTCCTCCTAAAACACCCTAAACACTAGATTTTCACAAATTAAGGGCCTATAGGAAATCTGGGTTATTATAGTTGGACTTGAGAAATGAATCGCATCGCTTTGTGGTGATGATAGGTCGTACGTACGCATGGGTGATGATATCATTACTTAACGAGTGAAAGGGTAAGTAAATGGATGGTATATTAATTTTACATAACAAACATAATTTAATTTATATCACATATATTCATTATATTTATCATTATTACCTTTCAAGTAAAGCATATGTGAAAAAAAATCACACCGCTTCGCGAGGCGGTAGTCCGTCATACACACAAGAAACATTATCATATTTTTAAACATAATTGAAAGTAAGAAGGTATATATGAAATTAAAATTAAATTAGTATAATAATATCCTGAATAATATATATATTCATTAAATACACCATTATATACAATCATGATATGTGTTGATGGAAAATAGGTTACATCGATTCGTGAGGCGGTAGTCCGTCGTACACACAATCGAAGATTTTGTTTCTCATTTGATGGAGGAGGAGATGGATAAATATTATGACATAAATATAATAACATCTTAGTATATTTTTTATACTATGGTAATTATATTGTAAATTTTAATACATAATTGAAGGTGTAAAAGGAAGAAATCAAAAGAAAGAGATTTGTTAAGACAATTAGCTTCTCCTAGAGAAACCTCCTTTGGATATCCTTTTAAGAGCCCTGGGGTTGGTATTTTTGGAAGAAAAATAGATCTGTAATGTGGATAAGTATTCTTGGTAGATAATTTTGAATTTTTTGGTTAATACAAATCGATTTAGAGGTGTTAATAAGTGAAGGTAGTGAGTGGTCTTTTATAAGCATGGGAGAGGACACACATGGAATTTTTTAAAATATTCAATTATACCCACATTTTTATCATTCCAAAAGCCTAAAAAATAGGTCATTATCAACCATTATAGGTGATAATGTTGAAATATGTCCATAAAATGGGTTTTGGACAATTTTTTAGGTCATTATACCCCTTATATTTTTATTTTAACCTAGAGTAAATAAGTTTTTACCTTAATCATGATAACTAAGTTTTACTTCTTTTGCTATTCATGATGCAAAAAATAAAGTTGAAATTATTATATAGTATAAATTATTATGATTCTAAGTATAGAATACATTTTTTCAAATTTACTTCATAGAATTGGTAGAATCCAATTTAAAATTATACCCATAGACACAGAAAAAAAGCGAGTTTTCAAAGAGAAAATTCCCATAAATATAGAAAGTTTTAATATCAAAATTCAAAATGAAATTGGTTCCAACGACCCAAATTAGTTAAATTTTAATATTTTTTTACAAAATTTACTTTAAAACAAATTTAATATATAATTTAACCTTATAAATTAATTAAACAAAAAGGAATTTTTCAATCAAAAAATTAATATTCTTAACTATTGATCAAAAAAGTAATATTTTCAAACAAAATCCAAAAAATTAACCCAGAGATAATTTTTACAAGTATATTTAAAAAATTAAGTTTATTTTTTAAAATAAATTTTATAAAAGTGTTCAAATTTAATTTTTAAATATGTGTGCAGAGAAAAATGAAATAACTTTTTAGAAGAAAATAAGTTTTTTAAAAAACATTTATTTTTCTTTAAAATAGTTCTTATTTTATTTCTAATCAATATATAACCAATGATTTTTTTTACATGTGTAAACCATATAATTTTTTGAATTTAGTTAGTACTATTCATACCTACTAACTTAATGGAATGGTTATAATGGTCGTGTTTAAATAATAATTTTTAATAGAGTATTTTTTTTCCCTGAAATATGGTGTTGTGTTCATCACAAGCTATCAAGAAGTTTAATTTATTTAAAAAGGATTATATCATAGAGTATTAGGGTGTTATATTCTATTATAAGCTTTGTGTTGTACATTATACATGCTATCGAACATGATGTTCCTCTTTTAAAATCTCAAGGTGTTGCACGAAGCTAGTGGGTTCTCATGGTGACATATTTATGAGTTTTTATATCTTTTTATTTATCAATTATAAATCTCTCCAGAATATTTAATTTTGAAATGTGATCATGTTCTGAGGTCTTATTAGTCTCTCTTTTTTTAATCATTTTTCTTCCATTTTGAAAATTTCACATTTCTTATTAGAGTATGATGATTTATGAATGTGGTTAATTAGTTAAATTCAAGTTGGAGTTTTAAGATGATACTCATTGTTTAAATTTCTCAATAATTTATCAGGGATTGTGAATAAAGCAAGGGGTTTTGTGTCATTATTCTAGATGATCATTGAGATCACTGATCGACTCCTTTGAAAATGATATCTTCTAATAACATCTTGGATGTATACTTCAATTTAATTAATAGAATGAGATGCAAAGATTTGATATTTCAATATATGTTTTAATATAGTTATAGATGTGAAATTTATTTAAAAGCGATAAAGAATACTGATCCATAATAATTACTAGTTAGGATGCTGCTTCATCTTCCTATCTAATTTTTTCTTTATTTTTTTCAATTTATTTTTAGTTTTTACACTTCTATTTTCAATTAATTGTGTGTTTTAAACATAGAATAATTTCTTTTACAACATTAGTTTTCCCTTTAAAACCATTAAATTTTTAAAAGTATTAAAATAATAATAATAATATGTGGCAGATAACTTTTTAAGGGAATTTAGGTTAGGAGATAACCTTGGTTGTTTTTATACTAGAGTAATCAAGTTAAATAATTTGAATTAGGTTTTAAAACGATACCCAAAAAATGTTAATTCAATAACCATGAGATTGAAAAGTGATTTTGTTATTAGTTGACCAATATTATTTTGGAAGAATTTAATGTTTTCAAAACCATATATGATTAAGGTAAACATAAAATTGTGGGATTTTTTTTAGGAATAAATTTTGAATTATCTTTTTACTATAGATTTATGGTAATTCAATTTATTTATGTAAATACATAGTATATCTTTTACATTATATTATTAAGTCATATACATTTTTGGTATGATACTTTAAAAGTGATTAGGGTTATTTAGATATAAATGTTAAATGAATCCCAAAATAATATGTGAAAAAAACCTTCATATTTTTAGGTTTAAATATTAGTTATAAATATTTTAGATAATTATAAAGATATTTATTTATTGAATGATTTATTCCAACCTTTGGTTTTTTTATTGAGTCCATGGAGATTAATGTTATATTTCATCATATGAAGTTTTATTCATTTTGGGAATTATCTTATCTTGTTCTAACCAATTGGGTTTTAGTTGATGTTTAAATATAGGAGGAATATTTTACTATATTTTTATGGTTACATGATCATTTAAAAGTTTATTTTAGTGATTTAGGAATGAAAAATTCATCTTGAATATCCTCATTTGGAGAAAATGATGAGATTGTGGTGGAGATTTATTAAAGTATGAAATTTAACTTATTAGTTAAGTATATTTCATTATGTTCTTAGTATATATGGTGAGTAATTTCTCAACAATAGGAAAATGATCTTGAAAATTATAATTTTATCTTATTATGTTCATTTATGATGAAACGGTAGTCTTTTTCACACCTCTTTGGTTTATGTTTTTTTGGATGTTTACTTTCTCATGATCATTCTTGTTCTTGTGATCAATGATCTTTATAACTCTACATCATTATTTTGGCATTAATATTTTATTACATGTTCAAATATTCACTTCCCACGAGTGTTTTTCTATTTGGAAACCTTGTATGTGTTATTCTAGATAACATTTGTACTTACTTTTCCCTCTTATCAGGAGGATTTTTTATTAACCCTTTTTAAAATGTGGGTTTTCAATCATGTATTTTCAAATTTATAACCTTAAATTACTTAGATAAATTTCAAATTTCAAGGATGAGATTTATTATAGGGGGAGAATGTAACACTCCTAGATTTTAAATAAGGAAAAAATGTGCGATAGTATATAATATATGCAAAATCGAGATTAAATGAACCATGAAATAATATTATTTTAAATATGATATTTATAACCTATCTTTTAAATTGGTGGCTATGTAACACCCTAAAATGATAAAGGGTTAAATGACTAAATGATATGACTTGTGTTAACAAGGTGAAACTTTCTTTTTAGGAGCCTGCCTAATTAGAACTCTATAGTTAAGTGTCCTCAGATTGGATTAGTGATCTGGATGGGTGAACATCTTGTAAGTTTCCCAAGGTTTGTGTGAGTGAGGAAAAATAATACTGGAAAGAACATGTGTTGGCCTATGGGGAAATTCATTAGTTAGATGATCTGTTCGGGCATGTGGGTGGGCCCTAGAGAGGGGACCAGATGTCTATTAGGAAATTGGTGGTACCTGGCATACCAGGACCCGACGACCATGTTAAGTTGGGGTGTATATACTATTAGTGGGGAATGATTGTGACATTTGGTATCAAAGTTAGGTTACCAGCCTTAAGTGCGGTGCACTTCCTAGGTTGAGATGTAGGGTCCTCAACGCGGACGTTTTGCTCTAAAGTGGGGGTGAATGTAACACCCCTAAATGATAAAGGGTTAAATGACTAAATGATATGACTCATGTCAGCAATTTGAACATTTCTCTTTAATATCCTACCTGATTAGAACTCTATTGTTAATCGTTCTTGGCTTGGAGTAGTGATTAGGATGGGTGAACTTCTGGGAAGCTTTCTAAGGCGTGTGTGAGTAAGGACAAACCACACTGGAAATAACATGTGTTGGATTATGGGGAAATTCAATATTCAGATAACCCATTAGGGCATGTGGGTGGGCCCTAAAGAGTGGACCACGTGTCTGTGGGGAAACTGGTGGTACTTATCAGGACAGGACCTGAAGACCATGTTGAAACGGGGTGTCTGTGTTGTCCCTGGGGTCCGGCTGTGAAAGGGTATGAATAGTATTAACTAAGTTTTGAAATATATATATAAATTTCCTAATTAATATAAATTTATTGATAAATTATTATTTAATAATCAATCAATTTTTATTAAAGTAATTTTATTCATCAAAAAATGTGTTTTCTTTAAAAATGATTTTTATTGATTTTTGTGAGAAAATATAATAATTAACTTCTATAAATTTAAGAAAATTTATTTTAAAAAATTAAATTAAATTTTGAAATCTTCATATCAAAATTAAATTAGGGTGAAATTTTAGGTTTTTTAGAAAAAATATTGATTTTTTCTATAGATAGTGAAAAATATCTATTTTGTAAAATTGTCATTTATTTTCAATAAATTAAGTAATTTAAAAGTACCATTATGTTTTTAATCTTATTTAAAGTAAAAAATGATTATTTATTTATATTTAATCCACTTAATTACATTTTAACCATATTTATATTGTATTTTAGTATAAATTTATTTTTCGGTTTAAAAATGGGTTTTTTCATCAAAACTGTTTTAACGTGAAAAATGTTTATCTATTTTTATTGTTGAATATAATCGAAAATTAGTAATTATTTAGATTAAATTCATACATTATATATTTTATAAGTGTTAATTTAAATTTATATATTTATTATTTTTAGTCATATAGTTAATATAAAATCATATTTTTCTTGAAAAATACACTTCTTAAAAAACAGCTTTTTCATCGCGTCTGTGGGTTTTATTTTAAATTAAATTCTACCACTTATGGGAATTTAATTTTTTAAAATGGATTCCATATTAGGAATCAGAATAATTTATATCATATAATATTTTTAACTTAAATTTCGGTCATAATGAAAAGTCAAAACAGTAAAAATATTTTACTATGGTTAAGGTAAAAACGGATTTATCAGTGGTTAAAATAAATATTTAAGGGTTAAAATTAACTAAAACATTTATATATTCTATTTTACAGACATAGTGTAACCCTATATCATCTAATTCTAGTTAATGGTCCATTTTTTAGCCTTTTAGTTTCTGAAAAACATGTGTACCATGTTTTCTTTTCAAAAATTCCAAGTGTGTCCTCTCCCCCACTTATAAAAGACAACCCCTATCATCTCCTATTTAAACCTCCAAAACATTTAGGATAATAAAACCCATAAAATATACCCTAATAAATTCTATCCCCTCATCCTATATTTATTTTTTATCATAAAACAAATCTATGAGAGCTTTTGGTGTAAACATTAAGTGGTCGCCCGAAGAAGAGAAATTGTTCTTAACTGAGTGTTTTGGTTTTATTTTTTCTTCCACCTCCTTAAAATACTATTCAATCATGATGAAATAATGACACCATTATCTAAAATATACTATTATTTTATTATGTTAAATTAATAACCTATATTCATCTTCTATTCCATCAAGTGGGAAACCAAACTATTATTCGTGTGTATGGAAAACAACCACCTCACAAACCGATGTAATTTGTTTTCCATCACCACCTCTTATGGATGATTGTAATGATGGATATAAATAATATGTATAATTTTATTAAAAAAATTATACTTATTTAATTATGATATCATATATACCTTCTTTCCATTTTATGGGGTATATGATAACACTGGTCATGTGTATGATGGATTACCACCTCACAAAGTGATGTAATTCATTATTCACTGACTCTTTAAATGGAAGGTAATAAGGATACATTTAATGAGTATATGTGATATATATGAAATAATTATGATATTGATGAAAATTTTATCATTCTAAAAATATAATATATCATTTTCTTTCTTACCTTTCCAATCACTAAAAAATGATAACGTCTTTTATGCGTATGTGTGGATTATCGCGTCCACGAAACGATATAATTCTTTTTTAATCACCACATCACCTAGATGGTATATATAAGTGTATTTAAATAAATTATATGTTATTTATGATATAATTATCATTTTTTAAAGATAACATAATACTTACATTTTTTCAACAATGATTGTTGAGAAATAGAAAAGTTACTCTTGTATATGTACGGTCTACCGTCTCCACCATTGTAATATAGTTAATATTTCATAAAAATCATTCATGACTGGTTTAAAAATTATAATTTATGTATAAAAATTATAATTATGTCATGGATATTATTCTAAAGATTATGTAACAATTAAACCTTTGACCATGGTTAACGCACCGAAGCTATTTTGAAATTATTGACCAAATAACCTAAAAACCTTACATGGACTTAACTTATTAAGTAATTAAATATTTCATAATAATTAGTGAAATAAATGGTTTAAAAATAAATTAATAAACCAGTAAAAGGATCTTAAAATGTAAATAATTGATATAATTTTATTATAAATGATAAAAAGTACATACATTGAATGTCTAGAATTGAGATTTGGGTTTTCTCATATCACTTTTACTTTTGTGATACATATTCCATATTCACAAATTATCTTTATTGTGTGGTAAATATACATCCCATGAATATATTTTATGATTAATTTCATGAAAATTATCAGGACTTATGAATCAATTTGAGTTTTTATCTTTCATGAGGTTTTGATTCATATATTACCAAAGTAGTAAGGGGTTTCATCTCAATGTTCCTTACATTAAGGCCTATTTTATTGTTATTCATCAAATTTATTTTATATGGTGTATATACTACAAAATTTACATGTTATATCATGAACCCTTTATACTTTATGGTATTTAAAGTTTAAATTTTAATTATTTCATTCAAGGATATTTTACTTGAACGTTTACCAAGTGGTAAAGGGTTTCTTAACTCAATTTATTTTCATTGGGTTATAACTCTTTTTCATTGACTTTGTTATGAAATAATTATGTCTGAATTAATATATAAATTATTTTATTCTATATTTCCACTTTTTTTTATTTAAATTTTTTAAACATAATTTCTCTATTTATTAACTCTTAATTCAATGATATGATCTTTGTAAGGGTTATCCATCTCAAATTCCTTTTATTTTGGACATCTATGATATGCACATATATTCATTTATGAGGTGTATATACTACCCTTCATACATGTATATCATGAATCTACTTATTTTTAAGATATTTAAAGTTTCATTTTATGTTATTATT
The DNA here is from genome assembly GCA_963277665.1 of Viscum album. Taxonomy (NCBI): domain Eukaryota; kingdom Viridiplantae; phylum Streptophyta; class Magnoliopsida; order Santalales; family Viscaceae; genus Viscum; species Viscum album. Next base: position 1,055,855,654 of record OY728120.1, on the reverse strand, counting down.
TCTTGGGGAATATTATTGAAATATTACCAAAGTGGAAAAGGCTTCATGTTTCTATCTACATTCTTTTCAATATTATCAGTGTTAAAGGTAATTTTAAAGAAAATAATGGGATCTTATTTTCTTGATCCAAATATCTTCTCTTATCCTCTCGTTATGAATGTGTTCCATATGTTAAATTTATATTTCCTCCCTTATTGGCTAAATAAACATTAATAATGTTGTTTTTAAGTGATATCAATCTTGTATCTTCTTTTAGATCAAGAATAATTTTATTCCATATCCATGTTTTCTAAAATGTTTTTAAAACATTTCTTTTATAAACATAAAAGATTTAATAAAGATAATTTACATGATCTTTAACCATTTTTAAAAAGGTTTTAAAAATAAAATTTCTTAAAATTTTCTAAATGGGTCACTTTTGACTCCCTTTAAAAAATGTTTGAAAATAATGCTTATTTTAACATTTAGAACATGATCATATTTTCCCACCATCATGTACATTATTTTCCTTGAAGTTTCTTTTATATGTTTCCATTTCACCAGGTTATGAAGAATTATTTTAAATTAATTATTTTTATAAGGGATTTATATGGACAATGATGATGACTTAATATTAAAGAAGAAAATATAAGTTTAGTGGGAGGAACACTCACTTGAAGAAATGGGTATTTTTTATGTAATAAATTTTCCTAATTCTCTAAAACTATAAACCTAAAGGTTATTTGTGTATGTAAGTGATCCAATATATCATTTTTAAGTTGTAAGTTTTGGAGGGAAAAATTGGTTCACATTTATCGATATCAAATCCAGAAATATAAAGATAATTTGTTTTAGCACTGAATCTGGGTGTGCCGGTTGGGGGCTATTATACAAGGTGAAAAGTTTACCCCTAGGTTGATTTTGGTGTAATTTCAATCATGTCTAATTTTAAGGTATTTTTAATATTTATTAAATAAATAAATAAATATCGAGTGAGAATAGATGAAGTTGTCTCTTAAACGATAGATTATATGGAAATTTCTGAGTCATGATTAAGTTTAGAATGGGGTGTTTTACCTATGTGGGTATATATTATGCACACGAGTGCCAGACTATGAATCGAGTGTTCCAAGGAATTTTATTAAAATACCAATTAACCATTTAATTATGAATTATAAACTCTCAATTATTTATTTTTTTCTCGGCTTATTCATTTTCACCCATGATAGAACCTTACAGAGAGTTAGATAAATTATTTACCCCCTTAGAGGTGAGCTTACAATGGATTTTGAATCGATGATGGGATCAAACGACATCAATTAATGGAACCCATGATATTATTGATGAAAAAATCATAAATCGATGGCATTGATCTCCCTGAGGTATGTATTCTTACTTTGTGAATTCCCTACATTTTTTCATGATACTGAAGAACATGGTCATGAGAAATCATTGAGTAGCCATAATCTCCCCATAAACCATATCTCTTATTCCCCTTTACCTTATTACTCTCATCCCATAGAGAATTGAAAAGGTATAATTGGCCTTTAAAATTTTTTGAAGTGGGAATATTAGATAGTGGTGGTATAATAGTGGTGAGAGATTGATCATGGCACAACTTTGATCAGATGTCGGCGGGGGATTCTAGATCATTGGTGGATGAGGGATGATGGCTAGCTTAGTTGGGATTAATAATGGATGATTAACCATGTTTTGATGGATCAAGAGTGAATATAGAAATATATCGAGTTCTATTAAGGTACCAAGCGATTCTTGGGCATAACATATGGTTTTTTGGGTTGTGGAAGCAACACAAAATGCAATATTGTGTTAGAAATTGCAGAAGAAATAGTTTTTTGATCTATGATTTCTATATAAAGTGTATTACATAGAGTCATGTGACGTATAATTTCTTAGATATGGAGATAAATTTTTTCATTCCAAATTTTTTTATGAATTCTGATCATGGGTTACATGAAATGTTCTTCAAGCCACATAGTTCGGCGTGTACTAGAGTTCACACCCAGATATACCTCTAAACCCACACATTGTGTGGTCCTGAGGGAATGTAATCTGGATAATTCATGCAGTGCACATGTCATGTACTTGGGGGTTACACCCCATTCCTAAATCTACACAACTTGGGACTCATCTTGGTACATGGAGACTGACCCTGGATTAATAAACTCCATTTATGGGAAGGGGGAATGTTGTGTATGTATAAATTACCTGGATCGACATGTACAAGAGGAACATGATCAAGTGTTTCATGATTCCCATGTGCATGTGACCTTATTTCACATGGTGTGGGGTTTGGGACTATATGATATGGGATTCTTGTGGTATTATATAAGAGTCTTATGAGTCTCATATCCCATTTATCCCATTAGGATATGTCGTGTAGGTTTACATCATATGAAAAAATGATTGTAGTACATGCCCAACCTCCATCTAAGGATTACACACTATGTATAGGGGATGTTCATGTCGTATCCTTTCCAAAAATGGTGTTTTTCACATCTACTCACCTGGGTGTCGGTATTGGGTAAGAAAATAGTTTTTTTTAAGAAATTTTCTATGTAGATCACAATGGTATGATCCTCCTGGCCTTCAAAGACCGCTCACAAGGAACCTTGGGTAGTTTGAGGATTTTAGATCTATAATGGTGATTATTGGGTTTATATGATATTAAAAGAGTATTAATGGTGTGGGTCACCCCTAGTGATGTTTTGATGACATTTTGTGTGTAGCACCCTGATATTTTAAAATAAACACTTTTGATAGCGTATACAACATGCAACACCATGTTTAAACGGACAATAAAATATTATTATTTAAATGTTATTATTATAACCAATCCATTAAATTGGTGGGTATAAATAAAATTAACCACATTATGAAATATAAATAAATATACTACTAAAAAAATTATAGATTAATTATTAAAAAAATAGCACTCAATTTTTCAATAAATTGATTTTATACTTCAAAAATATGTTTTCTTCAAAAATGGTTTTTATTTATTTTTATGAACAATATTATAAATAATTTCTGAAACTTTTAGAAATTTTATTTGATAAAAAGGATATAATTTTTTAATTAAAAATTCAAAATTATCTTAGGAATGATTTTTGATAATTTTCTGTAAAGTTTTATTTTTCAATGAATAGTGAAAATACAAATTTTTTAAAACTATCATTTATTTTCATTAAAAAGCCTCATTATGATTTGAATTTGATATCAAAGTAATATAAGACTTATTTTATTTTATATAATATAATTAACTTCATTTTAACCAGCATTATTCCTGATTTTTGTATAAGTTTGTTTTTGGGCTTTAAAACACATTTTTTCAAAAACTATTTTCCATTACATTTTATACATTTTAATTAAAATTTATTTTTAAAAAATTATTGGAATTTAATTTTGAAAAATTGATCTCATATTTAGAATTAAGAAGTTAAAATTTTAAGAAAATTTCCCTTTTATTTTTTTATCATTATAAATAATAACCATGGTAAAATTTATCACCTTGGTAAGGGTAAAACTGTATTAAAACTATAGGGTAAGACCTTAAAATCACACAAAAACATTCCTAAATACTATTATAAGAGTTAATTACATCAATAAACATCTAATTATTTAAAATATATCAATTTAATGCTCTTTTGATTTGATAATGGCATAAATATTATTTAAGTAAAGTATAAAAACAAAATGTCACTCTCTTTGTTTTAATAAACATTAATATTTTATCACAAGGATTAAAATAAGTTATTAATGTTTAAAAATGGTCGAATTGAGTATTAAAATATTATATTTTTTATGGTAATTTATTTCTTCATTTTTATAATTAATATAATTACCTAAAATTCTTACCCATCACTAATGCAACTCATGTACAAGCTGGTAAAAAACATTAAAGTAAAAAAATTGAAAAGTATTAAATTTGTTATTTTCTGGATAATTTAGGGTATTTAATGATTTTTATAGATCTAAATTAAATATAATTAAGGTCTTAAATTTTATATTTTAATTACATTTTTTTCTTGGAGTTTATAAAGTCAGATTTTGGTGAATAGTGAAAAAAATAAAAAAAATTAGGAGGTATGGTATATTTTATGATATTATCATAAAATAATTATGATATATAAATTTAAGAAACTTATGGGAAGACTAATGTATGATAATATAAGAAAAATATTATACAAAATTAATTTATAACATATAAATTATAATTTATTTCATGATAAATATGAAACTCAGTTTCAGTGTGGATGCAATGCCAGCGCAACACTGGAAAAGTCAAATTTTGTGTCCAAATGATAATAATTGAGAAGAAAAAAAATATTTAATAAATTTATTAGTCCATATCATGTATAAATGGTGATTTTTATTGATATTTTTGACTTTGTAGTTATATAATAAGAATGTTATCCAAATTCTTGTGCAATGCTTACGAAATGTGAGAAAAGTCAAAATAACATATTAAATATGTTTTCAAATTATGAATGAGAATAAATATTCCTTATTAATGAATATAAATGATAAAAATTATTTATAATAAAAATATTTTATTTTAATAAAAAAAATTTAAATGAAAATTATTATAATTGTCTAAAAAACTTACTTTACAATGGTGTGATGTATATGAAAGTAGTAAAATAATTAAATAAATAATTTTATATTTTTTAATAATTATAATATTTAAATTATTTTGGATTATCCCATGAATTTTATAGATATTTAGGAAGTATAAGTGATGATATAATATACTATATTCAAAATTAGTAGTTTCCATGATGTTTTTTAAATCCAAGTATTGTGAATAGTGATGAAAAAGATCTTAAATAGTATTTAATGTAAAATATTATTTTTAATAATTATAAAATTATAGATATATATATATATATAAAGACCCATATAGATATTTAATTTTTGATAATATCATTCCAATTCCTTATTTTTTCCACTTTTCATTTTTATAATTACCTTTATGACCCTTAAAGATTAAAAAATTGTAAGAACACCATTGATTATTGTTTATAAAAAGGGACTCGCTTAAATATTCATCAAACTACTCAAATTTAGTTTTTATCTAAAGAATCTACCCAAATACCTCCCTAAAAATCCATTACATTTCTCCCCAGCCACTAGGGTGATCACAAACCTCCCCTAAAAAGAACTTAAGATGAATCTAAGGGAGGCAGCATAAAGGGAAATGTAAGGGTTTTCTTAACTCAATCTTCTTTTATTAGGTTATATCACTTCATCATTGATTATATTATATCCATATTTTATGAGAAATGAATTTTATTTGTTTTATTTTGTAATTACACTTATTGTTTTTCGATTTACATTCATTACACATAATCATTCCATTTATTAATTCTCAATTCAATGACATAATCCTTGTAAGGGTTATTGGTATCAAATTTTCCTTCTCAAGGACATATGATTATGTTATACACATATATTCTTATATGATGTGTATATACTTCCACTTTCATATATTATATCATTAATCTTATTATGTTAATGATTTTTTAAAATTCATTTGAAGTTATTCTTTCCTTGTACTTACGTTACAAAATTTACCAAAGTGGTAAGGGGGCTTCATAAGTAAATTTCCATTAATTAGGTTATACTTATACTTTATTGACTAGGTTATTCTATGATTATGTATGAAATTTAATTTTATTGTATTATTTTTTATTTCAAATTTTTGGTGTCAATTTACATTTGTTACACATAATCTCTTCATTGAATAATTATCACTTCCATGATGTGTTCTTTGTAATGAATTTCATCTGAATTTCCACTCCATTGAGATATATTTAGTATTATGAACCTATTTACATTTATGTGGTGTATATACATACCCTTTGAAGTATTAAAAAATAATATATATTTATTCATGATGATTAATGATTCAATTTAAATTAATCTTTCAAGAGGAATTTTCAAAAGAAAATTCAATATTATTTCTCTTTTTGAATGGGTATATTTTTCTTCTATGCCCATATTTTTTAAAATTATTTTACAAAAGTACTTTTATTTACTCAGATGATTTATTAAGCAAATTTTAATCTATTATATACTCTTTATAATTTTTTAAAGTAATATTTCTAATGTTTTCTTAAAAATTAAATTCTTTTACTTTCATTATAAAAATTCAAAAGGAATGTTTTTTAATGTATACAGTGTTAACAGATTTTCCCACCACCATAACCATTTTATTCTCTTATATTATTCTATATGTTTTAAATGGTTTTTCAAATAAAAAAATTTCATGAAATCTTTTTTTAATTATTTTCTTCCATTTTTCTTATTTATCGGAAGGAAATTATTTCATTACAAAACGTATATTTTTGATGAATCAATGGCCAAATTTTAACTTTAATTAATTTATTTGTCATTAAATATCTCTTGAAACATTCACTTTATTATGATTATTTTTAATTGGATGATACATTTATCTGTAATATCCATATTCATTGTATCATGGATATGTTTTTTGCTTAAACCATATATCATTTTTATATACAATGTTTTATAATGAAAGTTATCTAATTGATTGGTGGAAAACCTTAATAAAATCGTATTTTTTAATCAATACAGATATTTATTGATAAGGCATATTTTTTATGAATTGAATTGATCATTTAATATATGAAGAATGCATTAGAGATGCAATGATGTGTGGGCCTAGTTATATATTTCTCCTCAATGAATCGATAGGTCTCATGAGATAGATTAGTAAGACAAAATCATTAAATGGGTTTCTGTTTTACTCTTACCCATAGTTTAAACTGTCTTGGAACAAGGTATTTATGGTAGAGATTTCATGATGTCTGATATAATGACATTTAATAATATTAATTTTCTTTGTTGAGAATTTAGTTATTATTATCCATTATATTAATGCATTCATATTATCTAAGGATGAATTTTGTTCTGAATTTATTGATTAAATAGAATGTGGTTCTAGTTATTTTCTTGGTCATATAGATTATTCCTTATTTTCTCATGATAGATTCCATTATATATAATCTTTACTAATCCTTTTAGATTACCCTTTATTTGTTTTCCTTTCCCCAGGATATGAAGAAAGATTCTTTAAATGAGTTCAAGGATGCATTAAAATTACTTTCACTATGTTTCAAATTTCATTTTTCAATGTAAAATGGGAATAGTGTGTATATCTAGTTTACCAAGACTTATAAACTATTAAGCCCTTTGGGATGCGGTCTCTTGTATCAAGTAAAAATGCAATAAAGTAACCACTGTCTCTTGGTACTAGATTTGGGCTCATTACATATGGTATTAGAGTAAGTTTATTAGAATCCTTAGGAACTAGATTTAGGAAAACATAGATAATGGAACAAAATGATATAACGAACTATGAGTATATTCCCCAAAAATACTATGTTCATGATTTTTATGAGTACTGTTTATTATTTTTAGGTACTATCAAGGTTTAATAAGTCTGTGGTTGATTATAAGTTTATAGTAATAGATACCCCTTCTAAGGTTTTGTGTGATGAAAGTACCTTTGAGACCTTTATTGAGTTTTAATAGATGTTTGAGATATTTTTAACCTTTATTTATAACATGTGTTTTAGTGAGAATGTTATTTGGGGGATAATTCTTTTATATTTTTTGGACATAATTTTAATTTTATTGATAACCTTTTGGTTTAATATCATCATTGATGTTAAGGTAATAATATTAAATTTCAATTATTAGATTTTGTGGAAAAAATTAAGTAGTATAGAAAACCATAGTGGTTAAAAATTTATTTTAATGATTAATGTAATTTTTATGTATGTTCATCATATTTTTTGGATTTTGAGGTGAATATTCATATTTCAGGATATTTTTTATTGGGATGAGGTATATATAACATTTAGTTTTAATATAAATGATTATTTGGGGAGAATTCTATTACATTTTTTTAGTCGTAATTTGAAGAGTATGAGATAACCTTTTCGGTTAAATATTTATTTAATGATAAGGTTATTGAGGTTATTTGGGATATAGGGTTATTTATTTATCTATATAAAACCTTTGATTTTATTATTGAATTTTAGAGATTAATTTATTATTTATTCAAATGAAGGTTTATATATTTTTGATATTATCTTACCTTATTCTAACCATTTTGTATTTGGTTAATGTATAAAGATAGAATCAATAACTTAGTATCTTTTTGGATCAGTTTATCTATTAGAAGTTTATTTTAGTGCTTCATGAATAAAACATTCATCTTTAATACCCATCGTTTGGAGAAAAATATAAGATTGTGGTGTAAACTGATTAAAGGATGAAATACTACATTTAGCTAAATATATTATCTTGTGTTCTTAGTCAAAATGGTAATGGAATTAATCAACTCTAGGAAAAGGATCTTGAAAAAAAACTTATCCAATTACCTTTATTTCTAGTGAATCAATGATCTTTCCACACTTCACTGATTTATGGTTGTGTGGTCACTAACATTCTCATGATCATTCAATTTCATGTGATCAATGTTCTCTGTTACTCTCTATAATTATTTGTAAATTAATTTTTCCTTTATGTATATATTTTTACATCCCACTATTATTCTCCTATTTGAAAACATAGTTATGTGTTATTCAAAATAACCATTATATTTCTCTTTCCCTCTTTTTAAGAGGAAATTTGATTAACCCTTTTTATGATGTGGTATTTCAACATAGATATTTTCAAATATAAAACCCTTGATTACCATGATTAAGTTAAAATTGAGAGTATAAAATTTTTCAAGGGGTGATAATATAACGCCCCAACATTTTAAAATGAACACTTTGTTCGATAGTGTATTAAACGCGCAATATTGAACTTAAACAGACCATGAAAGATTATTATTTAAATTTTATTATTATAAAATAGTTGTTAAATTGCTGAGTGTGAATAATATTAACCACATTATGAAATATATTAAAATTTCAAACTCAATAAAAAATTATTGATTAATTATTAGGAAATAAGAACCTAATTTTTCAATAAAGTTATTTTATGCATCAAAAATATGTTTTCTTCTAAAATGATTTTTATAGATTTTTATGTGTTAATATTATAATTAATTGTTTTAAATTTGACAAATTTTATTTTATAAAAAGGATATAATTTTTTAATTCACCATTTTTAAAATATTTTAGGATGAAGTTTTGAGAATTTTTTAAAAAATTTTATTTTTTAATGAATGGTGAAAAATACAGATTTTGTAAAACTATCATTTATTTTCATTAAAAAGTACCATTATGATTTTAATTTTATATCAAATTAAAATTTGTATTATTTTATTAAATATAATATAATTGATTAAATTTTAGTCAACATTATACATAATTTGGGTATAAGTTTATTTTTGGGCATAAAAATGTATTTTTTCTAAAACATGTTTTCTATTGTGTTTTACGAATTTATATTAAAATATATTTATTCCACTTATAAGAATTTCATATTGAAAAATGGATCCCATATTTATAATCAAAAGGTTCAAAAATTTTAAATAGTTCCCTTTTATTTTTTTCATTGTGAATAGTAACCAATGTAAAATTTATCACCTCACTAATGGTAAAACGTGTAAAACAGAAAAACTAGATTAAAACTATGGATTGATGCCTTAAAATCACCCAAGCACTTTATCTAGTACAATTGTATGGGTGGTGTTCCTCCTTACTCATCTAATACTTGAAAATATATCAATTTAATACTCTTTGACTTTGATAAGGGCATAAATATTATTTAAGTGAAGTATAAAAACAAAATATCACTCAATTAATTTTAATAAACATTAATATTTTATCACAAGGATTAAAATAAGTAATGAATTATTAAAAAATTTAAATTGCGTATGAACATACTGTCTCTATGATGGTAATTTATTTTTAATTTTTATAGTTTTTTATGTGGTATAGTATATTTTATGATATTATCATAACATAAATGTGATATATAAATTTATGAAACTTACAGAACGACTCATATATGATAATATAATAAAAATATCCTTAAAATTTAATTCAAAACATATAACTTATACTTTATTTTATGATAAATATACAACTCATTTTCAGTGTTGATGCAATGATTATGAGGCACTCGATAAGTCAAATTTGGTGTCCAAATGTTAATAACTATGAAAAAAAGACCCAAATACCCTCTAAAACTAGTGCATTCCCTGAATCTTTCACATAACCAAAGGGATTTCTCATTCCACATGGGCTTTCATCTAGTACTCGGGCATCAACAACAAACAGAGGGAATCATTTCACCCAACCTGAAGTAGACAACATGACATATATATACATGTTCAAAAAGAAACAGTAGTAGAAAATGTAAATATATATATATATATCAAAATAGAAAGAGTACAATGGAAGTGAAACAACTAAAATGGTTGTAAAAAATCTATAGGATACAAGTCCAATTGCAAAGGATTACAAAGCTAAAGAGCTGCTCCAACAGTCACTATCTGATAATGTGGGTAAACTTCCACCATCTCACTATCCAGCTACCCAAACCCAGCTGATAGAAAACCTCACCACCTCACTACAGCACCTTTCCTTTCCTTGCATCAAAAGACATAACAAAGACTATTCACTATCGAAGGGGTGAGAAAGGTGCCAGCTAATTGGCTCAGTAGGTTCCCAACCAGGTTTTCCTTAACAAGTCTATGTATAATAATCCAAGTATTATCAACTTTAAAGAAAACAATGAATGATATATATTTTAGTAGTTTTTATCTCAAAAGCATGGAAAAAATTAATTTCCACTTTTTCTACATTTCCAAATAAATTAGGTAAATAGGTTTCAAAGAATTTCATATGAAACAAATTAATCATATCAAAATAAAGAAGGTGTCACATATCATATCAAATCAATTTCAATATACCCAAAACAGTTCAAGACAAAATCAACCAAGCTACCAAATCAAAGCCCATGTAACATTTCATCAAACCATTTTATCAAAACCATTCTTTGAAAACCATTTTAAAAACCATTATATAATGCTTTGAAAACCACTTTCAATTAGAAAAACTATGGGGAAACCATCATTTAAAAAAAACCCTTTCCATACAAAAAAATAAAATCAGTCAACCATTCCATTTCATTTATAAAATAATTTATCAAAAATTGGAATAATTTAGTTCACTAACACATTCTAGAGATGGAACCACCTACCTCAAAACTTATATCACACTTTCCCACAATGGGATCCACTACAAGAAAGAACCCAATAATGAAAATAAAGACCATAGAATCAATCTAAACATCTTAGTATTAATTAAATTTAATAAAATTGTTGGTGAAGAGGAAGAAACAACCATACCTCAATAAATCACACCTATTACACCACAACCAATAGAGGATGGGCCCTTATAAAAAGATCACATGATAGATATAGAAGGAAACAAGAATAATTATCATCATATACTAATAGATCTAATAATACAATGCAACAATGCTATCATGATCTAAGGAAACGAATAAGAAGAAGGATTATCATACCCAGAGAGAGTCCTTTAACAACCCTAAAGATCAAACACAAAAAAAATCAATCTGGAAGGTGAGGAGGTTCTAAAAATTATTTAATAATGATTCTAGGATGAGAGGGAAGAGTGATGATAAATAATGAAATAAGAATCATTTGTGAAGAAGCCAAAATACATAACTCATAACAATTGCATGGAGTGTAATACCTTTACATGTTGTGTAATACACAAGTTCTATTTATGCTGAAAACCCCATTTCCATTTTATTAAAAACGCTATTTTTAATATTACATGGTGTGTACTCTTTCACATTGTGTACTCAACTCACAAAATGAGCCCAGAGATCAAATATATTATGTGTAAACCAGTTACATGGTGTGTAATTTCCCAATAGACTAAAATAATAGTAAATTATTACCAAAAAATCCAAACCATATTGGGAAATCTCGGAACTCATGGAGAACCCCAGTAATCCATTACATGTTTATAAGGATACTCCATTAATTCAAACAAACATACATCCTTAAACTTTAGGTTATTTTCCCCAAAAAATTCTCTCCATTATTGGGAGTCCCTAGAGGCACTCAATTAAATAATAAAACAAGTAAGGAGATGGTATATATCGTAAATATTGTAAAAAGATGTTACAAACACCCCACCATAAGACTTTTCATCCCTAGGAAGTCATGTGGAAGAATGAAGTCTAGTAAAGAGGTGAGTCCATTGGTCCCTCATCAATGAATTGCACTCCCAAATCTCATGATAATTTGATCTGTTTCTCCATAAAAATTTGACCAATAAAATTTACATCCCATGTAAGAATTTCACTTTAGATTTAATGATCTCTATTGGCTACTCCACAAAAAAACATTTGGATCTAACATAATTTCTTTCCATATCATAACGTGAGAAGGATCATGATGGTATTTCCTGAGTTGTGATATATGGGAAACATCATGATTTCCTTTCAACTGAATTGTAAATTTTAACTAATAACCAACCTACCCTAGCTACTTAGGGACCTCAAATGGTCTAATATAACGCAGAGCCAACCATACTAGTTTTTCAAGCTGATGGTGACCCAACTGAGGTGAAACTTTCAAGAAAACTCAGCCACCTATGGAAAACTCCAAAGGATGACTCCATTGAACCATATAAGATTTATTTTGACTCTACTATATAATAATATTTAATTATATATCTTGAATCCTCACTAAAATCTCATTAACCAAACTCAGTAACACCCAAGAATCTTTTACCACCTCTGCCTAACAAAGAGGTGACCTTCACAGGTGACCATACATAGCCTATAAAGGAGACAATATTATGATCAATGAATTATAAGTTCTGTCATAATAAAACTCAACTATTCTTAGATGGAAATCCCAAGATCCACTAAAATCCAAGACACAGGCACAAAGCATATCCTCCAGGATCTGAATAGAATGCTTTATCTAACCATATTTCTGTGGATGATAAGATGTACTCAATCTAACCTGAGTCCCCATAACCTCCTAGAGACTCCTCTAGAACCTCAAAGTAAACCTATGATCCTTTTCTAAAACAATGGCAGAAGGAACCCCATATTACCTCACAATATCTTTCAAATATAGTGCACCCATATCTTCAACTTTAGTGGTGTCCCTGATCGAAATGAAATGAGCCAAATTTGTCAACCGATCAATCACCACCCAAATATAATTCCTCCCTCAGGGAGTTCATGGTAATCCAACAAAAAAATTCATGGATACCTCATCCCATTTCCAAACCATAACTGGAAGAGGCTAGAGAAAACCAGAAGATTTCATATGCTCTACCTTTATTTTTTGGAAGGTGTAACAGCGGAACACATAATGAACAATGTCACGCTTCATACCTGACCACCAGAATCACTATTTCATGTCACAATACATCTTCATAGTGACCAGATGAACGGACCACAAAGAACTATGAAAACCAAACAAAACAGATCTCCTCATAGATTCTGGGAAGAAAATATGATCCCCAAAACTGAGAATTCCATCTAAAAAGAGATACCAACTAGAAATGGTATCCCCACTATATATTCATTATCAAATTCTTCTAAACCTGTCATTATAATACTAACCCTAAAAAATAGACTCAAGAAGATATGATGATAAATGAGCACTGGATTGAACCATACCTGAAACATCTTCCTAAGCATCCATATACAACTTAGTGAAAATCCCCATAAGGTTCCACCATTCCTTTAATTCTAGAACAACCTGCAATGGAACTTTCCTTTTGAAAGAATCTACAACAGCATTCCCCTTCCCCGAGGTATAGGTGATATGAAAGTCAAATATTTGAAGGTATTACACCCACCACCTCTATCTGAGATTCATTTTTTTTAGAAAATATATGGCTCAAATTCTTATAGTCAGAAACGACTATGAAACTTTCCTTAAAAAGATATTATCCCCAATACTTTATTGCATGCATAATTGCAGTAAGATATAAATAAAAAGTTGGTTAATTCTTCTCATGAAGTAAAATATGATGAGAATCGTAAGCTACCACATGATCATCCTACATAAGAAAATAACCCAAAACAATGCTTGAAGCATCAAAAAAAACCACATAACACTTATTGGGATCATTTAAGATCGAAATAGGAGTTGATGTTAAAATTTGTTTCATCTCATTAAAAGGAGACTCGCACTTTGTATCCCATATAAATTTTTCCCCTTTCTTAGAAATAGCCATAAAATTTGATGCCAACTTTGAGAAATCCTTGCAAAACCATTGATAATATCCAACAAGAACTTTGAATATCCAAATCTAAAAGACATTCCATGGTTCTTCCCAATAAAAAACAACCTTCACCTTCTCAAGTTCAACTGATAAGCCATCCTTAGAAATCATTTTCCCTAAAAACATCACTTCTTGAATCCAAAGGTTTCATTTCAAAATATTTCCATAAAAATAGTGACTCCTCAAGATTTAGAAAACCAACCCCAAATGGTACTCATGATCATAATAATATCTCAAATAAACCCAAATATCATCAATGAACACTACCATAAATGTTTCGAGATACTGATGGAATATTCAATTCATTAAATTCATGAAACTGTAGGACCATTTTTCAGACCAAAAAAGTATCATAATATATTCCAAATGGCTATACCTTCTCCTAAAATCCATATTTGGTATATCATAATCCCAAACTCTGAGTTGATGATAACCTGACTGAATATCAATCTTCAAAAATCACTTTTCCACATTAACTAATAAAAAAAATCAACCACACGAGGTAAAGGTTATGTATTATTAACGATTACCTGGTTCAAATTCTGATAGCCCACACTCAATCAGAGTGAATCATCTTCCTTCTTGGAAAAGGGCACTAGGGATACACAAGGAGAACTACTAGGCTAAACAAAACCATATTCCATCAGATTATCCAACTAAATCTTGAGCACTATCAAGTCCACTCATTCCATATGATAAAAAGGTATCGAAACCAGATGCATACCAGATACTAGGTCAATCATAAAATCTACCTCCCTCTTTGGAAGAATACTAAAGAAATAATATAAGAATACATCAAGAAAATACCAAACAACATTGGAAATACCCACAATAGAAGAAACTTCATCGAGATCAACTAATACAGAAGACAACAAAAACCTGAGCTTTGGGTGGGAAGGTCCTACACAACCAGACCTCAGATCCTACTCTCCCTAAAACACCCATGAGATCCAATCATCTATAAGAAGCAAGACATGCCAAAGATAAAAAATCAACCTCAGAATGATGATAAATAATGCAGTCCATCCTAATGATGATGTAAAAAAATCCAGATCAATAATGATAACATCCTAGACTAACTTCACATCAGCTATCAATAGAACACAAGAAGGACACTAAAACTTCGGCTCTTTTCTATTCCCAAGAGGTTCCCCTAACATCATAAAAAGGAAAATGAGCTCTATTGTAAGTTAAATAAAACAAAAAAAATTACCATATAAAATGAGTGAGAGGAACCAGTATCAAATATAGCAATTGTTACTAAAGATGTAATAAAGTTGGTACATCTCACTATCACTTGCACCACATCTACCTTAATTAGAAACTTGTTTACTTTATGAAGGGTCCTTAACTCTAAGGTCTATGGATAGATCCCTATAGACTATAAATTATTTGATTATACCATAGTAGCCTTTGGATCCGATGATACCTAGCCATATCGAGGTGTATACATAGCCTGATAGAAATGATGAAAATGGCCATAACATCCACAATTATTGCACATCTTTACACGTGATGGAAAAGAATGTTGTGTGTGTATAACCTTTCCAAACTAATAGAAAGTCATGAGAACACCACTAGCTATAATGAGAGGTTCTAAAGAGTCTTTCTACCAAGAACCATCTCCACCACTCCTGCGATGATATTTCCACTTTATCTTTTTTATTATCATGCCACGAAAGATGCCACTATATGGAATAGAAGGGGAATTTTATCCAACATTTCCTTCCATACTCTTTTTTTACATCATAAAACTATCCACTATCTCCACATAGTTCGAAATATTCAACATAAATACCAATGATTGAATATCTGTTTGTAAAATTTGTAGTTACTTCTGAGCTTTCATCTAGTCATTATTTAAAACCTCTAGTGAAAAAACGAACCATCTCTACAAACTGATTAGTGTACATCAACACTGAATTCTCTCCCTAGTGAAAAGAGAGAAACTCCAGAGACTTTTCCATCATTACAAACTTTGGAAAAAATATTGTAAGAAGAGAGTATTGAAATCATTCCAGTCCAAGACCATGTTCTTATTCACCTATATCATGGAATCCCACCATTTATTTTTGGGATCCTCAAGTTTAAAAACTGTGCACTTCACCTTGATACTCTCTTGTGTATCTCAAAAGTTGAAGATATGATCAATATTATCAAGATAGTTCTACACATCTTGAGTTTTATTCCTACCTTTAAAGGATTGTTGTTTCTCATACAAGAACTCTCGTGATCAATCCTTATCTTCTACATCTCCTGATTGTGCCTCAAAACTAAATTTTGACCTTCTGGTACATGTTTATCTATAGAATGAACTACACATATCATAGATTCTATGGAATTATGATTTATAAGAGGATTTACTTGATAAGTATCAGTTTCACCCTCTTGCAGTACTTGTGCAACACATCTCAGAGGCATACTATTGCACACCGAAATAAAAGAAATGATCAGACAATAGAATAATATCAGTTCAAACTAGAAAATACTAAAAAACAGAGATAAAAGTCAAGAAATTAAAATAGGAGACACGCATCCCAAAATCCCATGGTAACTTGAGTCTCACCATAGAAAGAGATGTTCAGGATCTCATCATAACCTACCTATCAAGTTCTGACAATCCTATCTCTAGTCTAGAAAACATCCAGAGATACGAAATCTTGATGATAAACCTCCTATCATACCAAACTATGATGAACACACCCAGAATACCCTCTCAAATGATTACCCTTCCCGAATTTTCCACATACCTGAAGGGAATTCCCAATCCCCATAGGCTATCATCTAACACCTGGGAATCAAAAAAAATAGTGGGAATGATTTCTCACAACATGAAGAAAAAAACATGACAAATATATACATGAATAGAATGAAACAGCAAAAGAAAACATGAATATATATATATATATATATCCCATAATAGAAAGAGAACAATAGAAGTGAAACAACTAAAACGATTACAAAACAATATCCAAGAGACAAGTCCAACTAGAATGAATGTCAAATAGCTACTCCAATAGTCTCCATGTGATAGAGTGGGTAAACTCCCACCATCTCACCATCTAGCTACCCAAACCCTACTAATAGAAAACCTAACCAACTTACTATAGTGCCTTTACTTTTCCAACATCAAAATATATAACAAGTTCTATACACCACCAAAGGGGTGTGTAGGGTGTGAGCTAACAAGATCAGTAGGGCCCCACCATGGGGTTCTATAACAAGTATCTATAAAATAATACAAGAAAGATCAACTTTAAAGAAAATAAGACATGATATATAGTTTAGTAGTTTTTATCTCAAAAGCATGGAAAAATAATTAATTTATTATTTTTTCCACATTTCCAAATAAAGCAGGTAAATCAGTTTCAAAAAAAATTCATATACAACAAAGTAGTCATATTAGAATAAAGAAAGTATCACACATCATATAAAATACAGGGTAGTACAACCAAAATAGTATAATAAAAAAGCATCCAATCCACCAAATCAAAGCACAAGTAACATCACATTGTGGATTACACTATATTAGGATAGCTAGTACACTCATACCTAGAATATACAATCATGCACATCATGTCTCAAGATATATGCATCAGCATAGCAACACCCCATAAAGTGACCCTCCTAGTTGTTCTAACATGTCCCTAGAATAATAGGCCTAGGGATCAAAGGAACAAACCATGGATGATCCCTTCGATAGTGCATGAGGCCTATCACTACACCTTCCACCTAAGTACCAAAGGCTTCCCATGTGATCTATTTTTTGAACCAATTCATCAAACCATTTAATAAAAGACAGCTTTAAAACCCATATTATAAAACCATTTCACAATTCCTTGAAAAATCATTTCATTTACCAAAACTAGGGGAAACCATATTTTATCAAAAATCCATTTCTAAAAACAAAAATCATATCACTAAATCATTATATTTAATTTATAAAATAATTTATCCAACCCCTTCAAAATTTAATTCACCAATATAGGCTAGAGATAGAACCACTTACCTCAAAAATATTGTTACACATGCCCGCAATGTGATCCACTGCAAGAAAGAATCTAACAACAACAATGAATGATTCCCTAGAATCAATCAACATATCTTAGTATTGATTCAATTTAAAAAAAAAGTTTCAGTGAGGAGGAAGAAACAACCATAACTCAAGAACACACACCCATCACACCCAAAAAAAATAGAGGATCAACCCCTAAAATAGGATCACACAATGAATCTAGAAGGAAATGAGAATAATTAGAATCATAGACCAATAAATATAATAGTGAAATGAAATGGAACTACTGTGATCAAAGTAAATGAATAAGCATAAGAATTATCTTACCTATATAGACACTTTACACAACCCTTAAGTTCAAACACTGAATGAATTGATCCAGAATGATAGGTAGTTCCCAATATCACTAGATAATGCTTCTAGGTTGATATGGAAGAGGGATGTGGAAGAATAAAATAATAATAATCTATGTAGAACCCAAAATCCACAACTCATGTTGATTACACGGCATGTAAACCCTTTAAATGTTGTGTAATCCACGGGGTCCATATATGCTAGAAAAAAACCCATAGCCTTTTTATTAAAAACCTAGTTTTTAATGTAACACAGCATGTACTCTTTCATGCTCTGTAATCATCTCCTGGCATGAGCATGGAAATCAAATATACAACATTTAAACCGGTTACACATCATTTAATCTCCCAAAAGACTACAAAAATAGTATATTCTTACACAAAAACCCAAACCACCTTAGGTGTTCTTCGAACTCAGGGAGAACCCCACTAATCCATCACACATTTATACCAAGAATCCATTAATTCAAGCAAACATACATCCACGAAAATTAATTCATTTTCCCAAGAAATGATCTATATCCTCAAGAGTCCCAAGATGTACCAAATTAAAGATAAAAACAAATAAGGATGTAGAATATACCTGAAAGATGGTAATGGGGTGTTACAATAATTTAGAAGGAAAAAATACTCCAATGAATTTATTATTCAATATTATGTATAAATGATGATTTGGATTAATATTTTCAAACTTTTCAGCTATATAAAAATAATTTTATTCAAATTATTTTATGATTTTTATGTGAGTTGGGAAAAGTAAAAATAACATATTAAACATGTTGTCATAATATTAATGAGAATAAATATTCCATATGAATGAATATAAATGATAAAAATTATTTATAATAAAAAAAATTATGTTTAAAATTTATTTTTAAATTTTAAAATTGTTATAATTGTCTAAAATTATTATTCCATGATGATGTGACATATATTAAAATGTTAAAATAATTAAATAAATAATTATAAATTACTAAAAATGATAATATTTAGATTATTTTGGAGTATCCCCTGAATTTTATAGATATTTAGAAATCATGAGGGTTCATATAAGAGATTATATTTAAAAAAAATAGTTTATATGATTTTTTAAAATTCGTGTATTATGAATGATAATTAAAGATATTTTTAATAGTATTTACTGTTTAAAAAATATTTTTAATCATTGTAAATTTATAAAACAAATCATGAATTATCTAGATATTAAATTTTTGAGCCTATAACTTCTGGTCCTTATGTGTTCTACTTTTCATTTTTATAATTACCATCATGACCCTTAGATACTAAAAAATTGCAAAAACATCATTTATTTTTTTCTATAAAAAAGAAATGCTTCAATATAGTTCAAAAAACAAAAAATCATATTTTATCTCAAAACACTACCCAAATACCTATTTAAACATCCATTACCCCACCCCCCCCCCCCCATCTACTAGGGTGATAATAAAATTATCCTCAAAATGACTTAATATCAATCAAAGGGAGGCAACATAAAGAAAAAGGTAAGGGTTTTCTTAACTCAATCTTCTTTCATTGGGTTGTATCACATATTCATTGATTATATTATTCCATGACTATGTGTGAAATGGGTTTTTTTTATTTTTCAATTACACTTGTTTTGTTTGGATTTACATTAATTACACATAATTAATCAATTAATTAATTCTCAAGTCAATGAGACGGTCCTTGTAAGTGTTATTGGTCTCAAATTTCCCTTCTCTAGGACATATGTTTATATTATTCACCAATATACTTTTATGATGTGTATATAATTACTATTTGACCCTTTATATCATGAATCTCCTTATGTTCATGATATTTAAATATTCATTTGAATTTATTATTTCATGAGGATTATGTTTCAAACATTACAAATGTGGTAAGGGGGTTTTTTAACTCAATTTATAATCATTAGGTTATACTTCTACTTTATTAACAAGTTTATGTCATAATTATGTTTAAATTAGCCTATTATTATATTATGTTGTATTTCCACTTTTTTTTATTTGGACCTATTACACGTAATCACTTCATTGACTAATTCTCATTTCAAAAATATGATCTTTGTATGGTATTTTATCTCAATTTCCACCCCATTGATACATATTTGGTATTATGAACCTATTTAAATTTATGTGGTGTATATACCACCTATTTTAAGTATTTAACATTAATATATATTTATTTATGATGATTAATTATTCAATTTAAATTATTGTTTTAATAATAATGTTTAAAAGAAAATATGATCTTATTTATCTTTTTGATCAGCTATATTTTTCTTCCATGTCCGCATTTTTCAAAATTATTTTAAAAAATTCCTTTTATTTACTAAAATGATTTATTCATGAAATTCTAATTTATTTTTTAATTTTTAAAATATTTTAATAATTTTTTCCTGAAAATTTCATTTTCAAATTTCTTTACAAAAATCCAAAAAGAATGTTTTTTAATGTATGCTGCATTGATGAATTTTTCCACCACCATAACCATTTTTATCTTAAATTCTTCAACATTTTTTTAGTGATTTTATAAATAAAACTCTTTAATTAAATCTTATTTAAATACTTCACTTCCATTTTCCTTATTTCCCCAAATAACGTGATTTTATTACAAAACCTATATTTTCAATGAATAAATGGTCATCTCTTATATCTTATTAATTTTGTGGTTGTTAACTTTATTTTTAATTATTCACTTTATTGTGATAATTTTTTATTGGAAATTATATTTCTATTAAATATCCTTATTCTTTTTATCATGGATAATATTATTATTTAATTCATATATCCTTTCAACATATAGTTTTTTACTATGAAAGTTGTCTAATTGATTAGGGAAAACCTTGGTAAATATGTATTCTGTACTCAATAAAAATATTTGTTGATAAGGCATATTGTTTATGAGTTGAATTGACCATTCAATATATGAGGAATTCATTAAAAATATAGTGATGTGTGGGGCCTAGTTATAGATATCCCATCAATTCATCGAAATGTCTCACATGAAGAAATAGTTAATCAAAATTATCAAATGGTTTTTGGGTGTATACCTAACCACAGTCTTGGAATAAGGTCTAAAGAGTAGGTATATCATGATGTCTGGTATTATGATGAAAAATATTATACATTTTCTTCATTTAGAATTTATTTATTATTATCCATGGTATTACTGCATTGATATTATCCATGGATGCGTTTTTTCTCTAGCTATTGATTAAATGGAATCTGTTTCTAGTTATTTAACTTGTCATATTGATTATGCATTATTTACTCATGAGATAATCTATTGTGTATAACCCTTACTGATCATTTGAGTTCACCCTTTAATTGTTTTATTTTCCCCAAGATATGAAGAAGTAATATTTGAATGAGTTTAAGGATGTATAATAATTACATTCACAATGTTTTAAATTTAATTTTCTATTGTAAAATAGAAAGAATGTAAGTATCTAGTTTATCAAGAATACTAAACTATTAGTTCCTTTGGGATAATATCTCTTTTATATAGTACCAATATAATAAATTAACTATGAAATCTTGGTACTATATTTGGGATTTTTATAACGTGGTCCCCCTATATTCTTCATGGAGTTCATTACATCCCCATATACATGGGGCATGGGTCCTCAATATTCAGGCATGAGGTCAGTACTCCCATATACCCAACAAGGTGAAGGTCCACTGAATTACCTATAGAGTTATGAAATCTCAACTTTTGGGGTGTATTTCCTTTATCCATTGATTTGGGAGCTCTCTCATCTGATGTGATTCACTAAAGGAGGCACGGGTCCTCTATCGGAGTTGGTTACTCCCTCAACCAACACTTACCCCTTGGCGAGGTGCAGGTCCCCCACTATAGATTATGTAAGGTGAAAGAGTTTTCTCATGGGTGGATAGTAATGGAAATCAATGGTTAGTACTCCCTTGATGACTATTATTCTTAGACAAGGTGTGGGTTCCTCAATGTTTTTTCGAATTGTAATGAATTTATTGTGGGTGATAGGGTGTGGTACTCCCTCGACTAACATGCATAAATCAATAAGGCATGGGTTAGGGTTTAATTTGGAGGTATGAAAAATATATTTTTTTTAGATATTCCATACTTTTTGACTCCTCGTGAATTCTTGTTTTCTATCAAGATTTGACTTATAACGGGGCTATTGACTTTAGACATGTGAACCTTTTAGTACTTCATACATCCCAAGTTTCTTGTGAGATATGATCCTTCATGGAGTTGATATGAGGTGACTAGGGATTCTTTATGTCCCTAAAATTTTTATTTTAAGAAAATATCTAGATTATTTCTTCCTCACTGGTACCTCTCTTGTTCTAGAGTTTGAGTTTACTTATTTCATTGTATTTCCTTTGTGATTTGGTGAATCCTATTGAATGAATTTATGATCACCTATTCATGGGGCTTCATGCCCACATGTATTGTGTATATGTAGATTATTTATAGTTTAATGATGGTCTTGGTGAATGTGGAGTTTGTGAGACTTGTTTGGAGATGATTCCTAGTGTCTCTTGGTCATTCTTGATGGTATCAATGACTATTATAGTTGGACACTAATCCAGGAGCTCTTATAGCAAGGAATAAATTTCTTTTACCTTGTTCAGAGACCTTGTAAGATATAAGGATCCTATTGTGTTTGTTTATGTCGTGATTCATTTATCATTTAATGTACCATTAATTTTATATAGATCTGTAAAATGTGGAAGATATTTTATTAATTAAAAAAATATGAAGTTTTTAGTTTTTATAATTGATAATTCCATTATCAATCATAAAATATGATTCATCCCAAAAGTAAAAAAAACAAGTTGATAAATCTAAGGCATGGGGGAATTTATTTTTATATATGGATATTTTCATTTTCATGGTTAAGGTAATGAATCTTACATATGGGGTAACTACTCTTAAATATAATATTTTACTTTTATATATCACATTTTACTAATAAATGACTCCTATATATGGGATAATGACTCTTAGGTGTCAAAATATTACTTTTATATGTGTGGGGGTAACTCTTTAATATGGGGTAAAATAATCTAAGTATGAAAACTTTATGTATGGTGGAAATGAATCTTACATATTAGACCTTTACTTTTATATATCAATATTTTACTTGCACGTATCATTGTGAAGACTCTTACATATTAAGAATTCAGAAAAGTATGGAGCTTCATAGTGATATGAAAGGTTCATTTACAAAACCAAGGATGATGTGAAATGTCCATCTCCAGACTCAGGGATGATATATAAGGGTCATTTTAGGACCAATGGGGGTTTGTAAGGGTCATCAAGGGGCGATATGTAAGGTTCAATTCAATGAAAAAGGTAATACATAAGGGTATTTCTAAAGAAAAAATGAAATATGTATGTGTGAAACCCATATTTCACTGTTGCCTTTTATTTTATATTATTTTATTCCACCCTTGGTTAATTTAAGTTTCAGAGAGGTTTCATCCCGAAACCTGAGAAATCTATAATTTTACCTCTATGTATAGTTTTCATGCATAGTGTAGGGAAAACCATGCGACTACCTTTACATAGGAACGTTTCCATTTATTTTTATTCTTTTATGATTTAGTCTTGTAATATTCTGTTTGTATGGGAGAGTTTGAATTTCATGAGGTTTTTGAATTCTGAATTAGTGGGTGGGATATATTTTGAACCAGGAATTAAAATATTACTCTAGGATTTAAATCATCCTAAGGGGTGATTTATACATGGTTTTAGGAATGTAAGGGAGTCAGGGAACTAGGAGAAGAATCATAGGTGGATTTCTAGATCCACCAGCATATTTTGGGTTCCCACCGGCTAATTAGTGAGTTTTTTATAGGTAGGAAAATAACTATTTTTCTCCTTATGTTTTTAAGGGGGTGACCCTATCTTTTCTCTCTCATTTTCATGCATGGGGTCAGCCTACCTCATTCCTCCTTCCCCTTGGTTATCCTCCATTATTAGTCATTTATTTGGAAATTATAAAGAATATTGAGGTGATTTTTAACCTCTGGTGATCTATTCTCTTCCTTCCCTCTATTGTTCTCTAATTTCCTTTTCCTTGGTTTAGGGTTTCGATTCTGATACCACTAAAGCATGGTGGAATCAGATGATATTGATGGGGGTTTCATTAATCCCTCAAAGAGGATATTTCAAGATAATGCATGGATGTTGTTGCATGTTTTTTTGATGAGGTACATTTATATAGTTAATTTTATTAGTTTTTTCTTTAAATTTAAATTAATTTGGTAAATGTGTTAGTGACACATACTAGGGATTTTTCCTGAGTTGGTTCTGAGATCCCTCTATGGACCTTCCATGGGTTTTGGGTTGTGGTTCTAATGTGATGGGGTCATCAACGACTAAAATGATGATTATTTATCTTTTAAATTAAATTTTTTAATTAATGATAAATATTATCATAAATTAATTAGGGATCATTGGCTTGAGATAGGGGATTGAGTGATAAGTTAGGCTTGGGTAGATCTTGGACAGTTTTGATGGCCCTTAGAAGAGTTATCAGCCTATAATTTATAAGTGGAAATGTATTCAAAAAATATAGGTGGTATTTTGTTCATACACCATGGTATTTATGTAGTTTATATAGTACTTGGTGTATGCAGTCTCACTACTAAGTCATTATCCTATTAATTTAAAAGGGGGTTTATAATTAAAGTAACTTAAGTGTTTTTATTAAAATGAATTCCCTTTTTAAATTAAGGTTCCCTTTATTAGAATGAAAATAGGTCCCAGGCCCGGATTGAATTTGTTACTAGTTGTTTTTTCTCATATGATGATTATTATAGACTTGACTATCATGATGTGTCTTGTGAATTAAGTAACTCAAAGGGTGTACACTTGATTTTATTTAGTGAACATGTAATAGTATCCCTATGAGTAGGATCCCTTAGGGACCTCTAGGTAGAGGTTAGTGATAAGCTTGGGTGAATGGGCTAGGGTTTGGATAGGTGAGACCCAAGATATATCCTTACACCTTTAGGAAAGTGAGATGACCATGGGGTTTTCTTTTTTCATTGATAAATAGTGACCTAGGAGGGGTATACCCTGAAGAGATGAATGTATAGTTTGGGTGTTCAGTCTGACCTAAAGTGTTTTGGATAAGGGATGTTATTATAGAAATAACCATTGTAAAGGGTGTTGACCCAGAAGGTAAGTTGGTATTGAAGGACCCTTATGAGGTTTATAGGAAATTATGAGACCAAGGGGACCCCGATGGATGCCCCGATAATGTGTTGAACCTTGTAGTAGGTTGTTCCTTGTACTTTTAGTATACCAGGGATAGGCTTTCACCCAGGTTCTTGAGTTTTCATTATTTTATTATTTATGATTGTTTTGATTGAATATAAAATGCCTTCGAGGATGGTCTTTTATTATATATTAAAATTTACCATGGGGTGGTTTTTTTATTTGAGATGGAATATTCCCTTGGGGAATTTTTTATTTGAAATGGAAAATTCCCATGGGGTGGTGGTTGTTTTAATTGAAATGAAATATTTCCTAGTATGAAGTTCTATGATACTAATGAAAACTCCTTTATGGGTGTTTTTGAAACTATCTAAGAAAACACTCATAAAGGATGTATGTGTTACTTGTGGTATTATGTATTGGATGAGAAAACTTTAATAAGGGAGGTCCATGTTACTTGTAGGCTTATTCTATGGCTAGGAAAACTCTCATATAGGAGGTTTGTGATACATATTTTATATAATGGAGAGATATGGGTCATTTACCGGTTGGAATGTTCATTAAAATATTCTCAAAGACACCCCTACGTTGTTTGAATAATATATGGTTGATTGAGTTCATGGCCTTGAAGATCTATTATGGTTATTGAGCATGATACGGTCATCACAACATACTCAGTGACATTAAAAAACTTTCTAAAGAAGGTATCATTGGGGGTTTATTTATTTTTTGAATCTATTTATTTATCTATTATGATCATTTTAGAAACACATATCATGGAATTTCAGGTACAATACGGGATATAATTGGTGTTTCACTACAAAATTTGTAATCACACCATTCCTGGTTATCCATTGCACTTGGGTACCTGATAAACCTTCACTTTTTGTACATTCAGGTTGGGTTAAGGATTGAGATTCCATGAACGAGATGGAGCATCTTAGATTGGATTTGTAGATTGGGATGAGGTGAATCTTGGATTTTTAGTAGAGCATTTTTATATTTTATTTCTTTTATTATTTTTATATGTATGATCAGCCTAGTGTTCGATCATTGTGGTATGACTATATGTATTCTTCTTCAACTCAAAATATTATTATTGACTGTTTATTTATCTTTGTTTTATGATGGTTATAGTTTGTTTATGATAATTTATTAGTTTATATGTTATTGAAATCTTTGATACAGGGGGTACAGTCTTCTCACAGTACAACCCTAGACCCCCACTATTAGTCAATAGCCTATGGTATACAAGGATGTACACCTGAGGTCACTTGTTCCACTAATCCTGAAACTATTCAAAGTGATTCTATCTTAGGACATTACATAGTGTTTTTGAGGATTGTTTTATTTGTCTTATTATTTATTTTATGCTAACAAGGGGATATAAGAATGTTTTAGGTCCTATGATAGACATCAAGTCGGGGCGTTATGAATGCCTATTATGGTAGGAATTCCAAGTTACCAAGGGTATGATATTGATGCTATTTTTATGTGATGTGCTGATGGATGTGCTTTTTACCTTGTGTGATGCACATGATTTTTAGATTTATGAGTTTTTAGATTTTAGGCTCTTGGATTGCTTCCAAGAGGCCAGTTATTAGACTTTTGGATCTTAGCCTAGTGGAAAGAGGCATTTATGCATGTATCATTCTTGGAACATAGGATACACAATACATGTAGGGTTTCTAGTGTGGTTTTATTACTAATGAGAGGCCCAACTATTTAAAGTGTCAATAACAGCTTCTACGGTGTTTTCCTATATAATTTCTATGTGGAGTTCTTCTCAGTTATGCCGAAATGAATATAATTATTTCTGATGTAAATTCATGTGAGTACAATGAAAGGATGATCTAATGTCATCATGACTATCCACCAATTTTTTCCTCATATTCATGACCCTTCCAACACAATAATCACATGATGTGATATATATGATGCTCCCCACCATAGGAGAGACCTTATTTTCTCATCACTAGATTATAGTTTTTACCTCCACATACCATATTTTTCATGTTTTGTTGTGTGGTTTTTCAAGAACCATGTTGATCATTTATTCAGACCACTTAGAACGTATTTTATAGGAAATTACTATAGTAAGTAGGAACCATTGTTTAGTATAGGCCCTTTTAATACATGTTTAATAGTGGGTAGCACCACATACTTGATGATTAATTTTATGATGATATCTTCATGTATCAGGGTACAAGTGATTAGTTAAGAATCATCTCGGTGTTTTAGTGGTAGTTTATGGGATTAGATCAATTTTGTGGGCTTAAGTTCCATTTGTTAATGATTCCCAGAGAGAGTGTGTTTGGAATTTAAAGATAAAACACAACCATTTAGATGGTAAAGGATGGATGGGTTAGGTTAAAAGATCCAATTTATTGACATCCAATACTTATTAGGGATGAAAATTATTATGGTGGAGAGTTTATAATTTCTGATGTATATAGATGGGCTTTAATTTCAAGAGGTTTTTAAATTTGTAATTAGTGGGTGGGAAAAAATTTGAAATGGGACTCATAATGGTATTATAGGATTTAAAGTTTCCAAACAGGTTGTTTTGGATGCGGTTTGATTCTTGTGAAGGAGCCTAAAAAATTGGGGAAGCATCAAAGGTGCCCTGAGGAAGTTTGTCTTCTAGTAGCCAGTAGCCTGTAGCCACGAGATAGCTAGTGGCTGACCAGATCCACATTCATGTTGTATGAAGTCACCAACTGTTCAGTGATTCTTTCACAGGGGAGAAATTATTCGTTTACCCCCTGATGTTATTTAGGATACAATCCCATATTTTCTCTCCCATTTCTGCCCATGGGGTTGGTCTACACCCTTACTCCTTCCCCTTGGTTCTCCTTCATTCTTGGTCATTTTTATGGATATTATTTAGCATATTGAAATGATTTCTACCCTTTGGTGATATTTACTCTTCCTTCTATATATTATTATCTAATTTTCTTTTCCCTAGTCTAGGGCTTTGATTTTGATTCCAACAAAGCATGGTGGAATTCAATGATATGAAAGTGTCTTTCATTAATCTTTCAAAGAGTATTTTTTTAGATGATGTTTGAACGTCATCGCACACTTTTTTGATGAGGTGTGTCATTGTGATGAGTTTTCTTAGGTTTTTATTTAAATTTAAATTAATTTAGTAAATGTTTTGGGGATGAATTCTTGGGATTTGGAATAGGTTCGTAGTGAGAGTCCTCTGTTGACCTTTTGTGGTTTGTGGGTCCTGGTTCTAACATGATGAGGTCTCTGTTGAGTGAATGGAAATTAATTTATTTTCAAATTACATTTTTTTAATGAATGATAAATGTTATAATCATTTAATTTTAGATTATTTTCTTGAGATAGGGGATTGGATGATGAGATAGGCTTGGGTGAAACTTGTACAAGTTTGGAAAGACCTTAGTAGAGCTTTAAACTGGTGATTTATAAGGGGAAATGTCTTCTAAAAAGTTAGTTTTTCTTATATACATGCCCTATAGTATTTATATAGTTCTTATGGTACTTTTAGTATGCAGTCTCACCACATAGGTGTTGACCTATTAATTTAAAAAGGAGTTTCTTAATTAAAGTAACTTAAATTTTTAGATTACAATAAATTTTCTTATTAAATTAATATGCCCTTGATTATGATGCATAAACTGCCAAGGCCCCAATATAATTTGGTAATAGCTAGTTTTTCTTATCCCCTACTGGTTGAACCATTGATTATAATGATGTTTCTTATGATGTAAATACCCCAACGAGTATACACTTGATGCAATTTAGTGAACATGACATAAAAAACCAAGGAGTGGGAGCCCTTAGGGGCCTCTGGGTAAATAATAGTGACAAGATGGGGTTAATGGACAAGGGTTTTCCCATGTGTAACCCAAGATATTCCGGTATGCCTTCAAGCAGGTGAGATGATTGTGGGTTGTTCTTTCCCCACTAAGACACGGAAAACTGTGAGGGGTAGATCCTAATGAGGTGAATAGATAAGTTTGGTTTTCAGGCCTACCTAGAGTGTTTTGGATAGGATATGGACTTGAGGTCATCACCCTTTGTGGAAAGTGTTAACTCAAGAGATGATTTAGAATTGAGGGACCCTTATGAGGTGTAAGGGTCATGATGAGAACAAAGGTACCCCATTGGGTGTTCTAGTGACACCTTAACCCTAGTGAGAGGGTGTTCATTATTCTTTTAGTAGACCGAGGATGTTATTTACCCCAAGCCCTTAAATTTTCATTATTTTATTATTTATTCTAGTGTTTATTAAATGGAAAATTCCCTTAGGGTGGTATTTTATATTTTGTGTAAAAATCCCTTGGGGTGGTGTTTTTTATTTGAGATAGTAAACTCCCTTATCCTAGTTTTGATATGAAATGGAAATCACCCATGGGGTGGTTGTTGTTTTAATCTAAAATAAAACTCCCCAGTTAGGGAGGTATGTGAAACTAATGAAAAATTTATTAGGTGAGGTTGTGACCCTGGCTTAGAAGACTCTTATAGGGTAGGTCTGTGTTACTTTTGGGCTTATGCCTTGGATGAGAAAACTCTCATAGGGGAAGTCCATGTTAGTTTTGAACTTATACCCTAGATGAGAAAACTCTTATAGGATAGTTTCTTGATACTTATTCAATATACCAAGGAGGCTTGGGTATTTTACTAGTTGGAATGGTCATCACAATATTCTCATGCACACCCTACCACTGGTTGAAGTAGGTATAGTCGATCAAGGTCATATCCTTGAATATTGATGAATATTATTGGGCTTAACACGATTATCGTGATGTGTTTAGAGACATTATCGCACTGGCCAAAGAAGGTATTTTTGGGGGTTTATTTATTTTGTGTAGACATTTATTTATTTATTTTGAGCATATAACATGAAGATATCATTGCATTATTAGTATAGTATGAGACCTAGTCGGTGATTCCATATTGATTTTTGTACTCACAACCTGATTAAGCCATCATTAATCTTGGGTACCATAGAAACATTTACATGTTTCATATTTAGGTTGGTTTGAGGCCTGGGATTATATTATTATATTGGATTGGATCATATGGGATTTTAAGATCAAGATGAGGTGATTCTAAGAGTTGTAATGAACCTTTTTTATATTTTATTTCTTTTTTCCTTTATATTTTTTTTATTGGACCTGTGAGCGACTGTTGTGGTATGATTGTATATATACTTCCATACCTCATATTATTATTGCAGAAAGTATATTTATTTTCATTATCTAATGGTTATGGTTTGTGTGTGATGTTTGGTTATTTTATATGTTATTACACTCTCTAATAAATGGGGTATAGTCTCCCCATAGTGCCACCCTAGACCCCCACTGCTAGTCGGTATCCACTGAGGTATGAGAAGGTGATCTTGATGTCATGTGGTACCACAAATCTAGTTATTGTTTGGAGTGAGATGAGTTTGGGGAAATATAATTCATCATTTCAGGTTCATGGTTTGATCAAAACCATTTGAGTCCTAGGGGAAATTTTGTGAAACATTGGGTCTGGGTACAAGGACACGGGTTGAGCATGGTTAGAGGAAATTGTGCGACAAATTTTCAATTGGGTATTCTGAATTGACAAAAGGGTTTTTCATAGTTGGAATAGGTATTTTAAACCATTTTATCAAACCGTGAGAGGTTTTTTTTCTTGGTAGTGGCCATCACATGGTTAGTGCACAATTTGGAAAACCAAGTTACCAAACTATGTGGCAAGCCCAGATTTAATTAAAGGGTGATATTACCCTTTTTATATTAGTGATTTTAAGGGGTTGGACACCCCTCTTCTCCCCTATTGTTAGCCTTAGAATGAGGCATGTATATATTATATGTTCATATTCCTCCTATATGGATTTGAATCTCTCTTTCTATCATACTTAAGCAGAATCTAAGTGGTAAGCCCATATTTCTTCTCTATTCCTCTTCTCTTCTCTTAACCTTTCCCTCCCTATTGATTCCTATAACTCCCATTAACCCTAAAATAAGTTTGGGTTCAGATTAGGGTTCAGGTAGGTTTTATTGATAGGTATTTTGGTTGTCTATGGATGAGTAGTTCATTTCTTGGCTCAATTGTGTATTTAACATCAAAGGCGGTGGGTTTCATATTTTACATCTTGAAATTTGGTAGGTGTTTATATGGAATTCCATTGTAAAGAAAATTATATGTAAGGTCTCAAATTTTTAAAGCCCTCACTTTGAGTTTTTTATTCTTATAATTGTTAAAAAGGTTCCTATAACCTTTTCCCTTTTTTAATTTATAAGTTAACTTAATTAAAAATAAGTTTTTATAATATTTTCTTTTCCCTTATCTGAAACCCAATCTTTTTTTATAGAAAACCTTTAATTTTTCTATTATGTTAATTAGGTTAACCTAGATCTTCTATTTTCTAAATAAAGGAAGAATTATTTTTCTTATAGATACTTAAAGGTCATATTGGTATTGAATGGCTTGTGTAAGGTTCGTCTCCTTCATCGTGTAAGGGTAGTTCACCACAATATAAGGGTCCTTGAGAGTTTCTCAAAATCACAAGGGTCCTTCCCGACTCACATAAATGTAGTACATGTTTCATTAATCTCGCATAAATTTCAGTCACTTCCTATGTAAGGGTAAGTATAGGTATTTATATATTGTGTAAGGGTTGGTTGTTACTTCCCCAGCTTGCATAAAGTTCAACCCAAGTTCTTTTGAGTTGCATAAGGGTGCCTATGAATTCCTTAATCCTTTGTAAGGGTCCTTCCAGGTTTCTAATGACCATATAAGGGTAACCAACTGTGCAAGGGTAAAACCATGTTATCCTTATTCAGTGCATAATTCTTGCATAACGATAGCTTTTTTAGTACAATACCTTCCTTTTTCCCTTCTATTTCAATCAATAATATATTTTAAATGTAATTAAGGTGATTTATTATGGAAATTGATGGTTTTTCAACCAATTAAGGGATTCATATGATATCTTCTGACCCTCCAAAATTATAAGAGTCTTGAAAGATTATATGATAAGAATTAAATTGGAAACTTAAATTTAATTATGAATTAAATTGATGTTTTTAGAGAGTTTCATGGAAGTACAACAATAATTATCTGCTATTTATGAAAATTAATTAATCTCTTTGATTAATTCTCCTTATATTATCTAGAGCCCTGATTGTGTAATCCCAAAAAATTTCAACGTATGTTTTCATTTTTATTTTTGGTTAACTTTCTTTTAAATTGGTTAAGTTATGTTTTCCTAGGAGAAGGGATGGTATCAAGTATGTTTTAGGAGTTCGGGACTAGAAAATGTGGAAATTGGGGCTCATGAAACATAGTTCATAGTTGGAGAACAATTAGTGCTAACCATGCACTATGACTGTGAGACTTAATTTAGGGGGAGGAACAGTTTTTCACAAAGTTCTAGGATTCCTAGTAGCTATGTGAGTTAGGTATAAAGTTGTTCTCATGGCTTCAATATAGATTTACAAATAGTGTGAGTGGTCGGGGAGACTTTTTGAGTGAAGTTTCCCTTTGATAGTGGGGCTCTCATGGATAGAGCATTGTTTGGAAAACCATGTGGCCAAACTATGAACCACATTAAAATTTAAAATTTTACCTTTTTAACTTTTTTAACTATACAAACTTACCCAATTTTCTCAACCATTTCACCCCAATAAGTCTTAGGAATTCCTCAAGCTCCTACTCCTATTCCAAGGGTGATTCTACTTTGATCATAGAACATTTAAAGTAATGTTTATTATGATTTGAAGCCCTGGGTAAGTCAATGAGTTAGTTTCCTTCTATTATCTGAATGTTTTATAGAATATTTTTCCCTCATATCTTATGTATCATATACCCTAATTTTATTATTTTATCTAATTTGGTGTTTGTGGCATTTTTATCTTGAATCAATGGTTAGGGTTGAATAATAGGATATCTACAAACCTAAGGTAGGTGTCCTAAGAGATATTACCCATATTCTTGATGGTTTTCATGTGTATGTAGTTATTCTATAACATCGATATGTTTTACATTTTCTCCCTTGGTTAAATAAAATGGTTTTGGGCCTTAAAATTGATGTTGTGGACCCTTAATTTATGCCATCAGGTCCATTAAAGACTATGAGGTTGGACCTATGACCACCCATGGGGTGTAATAAATTCTTAGAAATTGTAATATGGGGTTTTAAATAGAAAAATGGGTGCCTTAAAAACTTGTCCCAATTAGGCTTGTAAAATGGTTAGTTAGTATGGTAAAAATGGGTTAATTGGTGTAAGTTTGGAATGAAATACCATGTGATGTATTGAAGAATGGAATCTTTAATGGTCAAATTAATGATTTAAAATGGTTAAATTTTGGGTTTGTATTAGAAGTTGTCAATTATGATAACCCTTGGTGAATAATAATTGTTGAAATGGAGTAAATTTATTATATTAGTGCATTAAATGGTCAAGTATGTTAAACCCTAGAAAGTGGTACATGATAGAATGGTTTGGAAATGGTGGACATGAATCTTCACATCCATGAGATATAAATGGTGGATATGACACTCCATATCTATGTGATGGAAATGGTGTACATGACACTCAGTATCTATGGGATACAAATGGTGGACATGACGCTCTACATATATGAAATGGAAATGGTGGATATGACACTTGATTAGTCACTAAAATTGGCTAATATTAATTGTTAATATCTTTATATTCATTGTTTCAAAGTCCATAAACATTGTTGTTAGTGAATTACATAAATAGAACATCATTTCTCATCAAAAATGCAATTCATGTTTAAAATGAAAATTTGGGCCCAATCATTCATTTGTTTGTGGAAAACATTATATTCATTTTCTGAATTTGAAATTTTGGGATATGATTTATCACTTTGTTTGGAACATTTTATCTTTTAGGTATGATGGATAAATTCCTAAGTAAGATGGAGAATTTTTCACCCTAATGCATAAATTTGCTGGAGAAAGCATAATGGGCCTGAGGCCCATCAAAAAAAATTTTGGGCCCACAAACCAAGCCCAATGAAGCTAAAATTTATAAAGTAGAAAGATAAAAATATGAGTATCATTTTATTCAACTGTGGCCGGAGCTAATTCTGAAGTTTTCATGATGATAAAGGGATCTTAAGCTAAGATTTAAATGGTGGACCCGACATTAATGCACATAAATCCGTCCCACTATTTAGACCATAACCTCCAAACGGATGATCCAAATGTCTTGTAAGTTTTAAAGATAATAGAGGACACATTTACTAAGATATTTGTCTCCTACTACCCCTCAATATTCGTCCTCCATCAATTAAATATTCAAACATCAAAATGGTAGATGAATCTGGACAATTTTCCGGGTCAACTTCGAAACGTCAATTTCCTTTTGATTATTCACCCTCATTTTGACTCTATTAATTGTTGGGGGGTGAATTGATTGTGGGTGGTGGAACTAAGGCTCCTAATATTCCTATATAAGGTGATGGTGGTGAAGGTAATTTTCATTTAACATTTTTCTTTGAATCCAAGTTTTTCTTTCAATTGTAATTTCCTGCTTTCGTTTTGTAATGGCATCATCAATTTCTCTAATGTAAGTTTTTCATTCACGTTTAGTATTTTAATAAAATTTCTTCTTATTATATTTTAATTTTCCTTTTTTTACACGTTTATACCGTTGAATCAAAGTGTGAATTTATTCACACCCTCACTTGTGAATTCATCACACAACGGTAGAGTGTTCATTTTGATTAATGTTTTTCTTCTTCAATCCCGCTTCTTTAAGTCAACTACCTGCTTCCATTGATATAATAGAATCAATGGAGGGATAAACTCTTAAGGGTTGATCCTAGGGAGTTGCATGGGCTGTATTGAATGTTATTTGATGTTCTTAAATTCTTCAATTTGTTCTTTATTTTAAGAGTTCCTTTCTTTGATTTATCTTCTTCTTTGTCTTCACCAACTTTAACAACGACGCATTTTAAGTGCTAGTACGATCCAATTACTTGGAGTGATCATTTAATTTATCCTCTAAGTGAATTGGTTATTAGCCTTGAAATTGTCTATGGATTAAATCGTAGAATGATATTAAGGAATTATTTCATTTAATGGATACCTCTTGAATCGATGAACAGAAAATCAAATGAAAAACAAATACATCCAATCAATCCCATGAGACAACCTAGGATCAACTCACCTTAATTAGTTGTTTTAATTCAAGTAATTTTATTGGTTTTTTTCTTTAAATTAAATAATTATTTCTTCAAATCAATCAACACCATAGTTGGCCACTTCATAGCCAATCCCGCATCTAATCAAAGTGTCAAGGTTTCTTCTTCGGTCCCTGTGGATTCGATCCTTACTTGTACTTCAACAACCGCTTTTATCGGTAGGGTAAATTTGGGCACAACCAAATATTGGCGTCGTTTCCGGGGACCCAAGTAAGTACCTTAGACACTCATCTTCTTTTCTCACCCCAATTTCACTATTCTCACCCTAATTTCTCTTCTCTATTCCCCTTTCTGTTTCTGCGTGTCCAAGATCCCCAAAAACAACTTTCAATCAACTCTAATGGATTATCTTCAACAATACCCATTAATATACCAAGACTATAATCAACTGGAAAATCAATATTTTAAACCACCTCACATAGAAAATTTCATTGACCAAACCATGATTTAATACACCACACCATATGAGATGTACAATCAATGGGATGCTGATTGTTTAAAGGATCAATTTCCATATCTCTCGAGGATGATTGAAGAGATCAAACATAATGAATTTCATGATGTCCAAACATCTATCAATCCTAATTATGAAAAAATTCTTGAACATTTGTGTGAAAAAATGGATAAAATGAATTCAGAGGTTTCATCTTTAAGATTATAACTACAAAGCATTGAAATGGTTGTGGAACCCATTCCCACTCGGGTTGTCTCTTCCTCATCACTAATACAAGAATCTTGTATCTCACAAACCTCAAATGAATTTATTGAAGAACCAACCATTGGATTTAGGATAGTTGAAGATAATCAAGTAATTGTTGATGGGTGCTTAAATCAAGAGGAAACTGATTTTTTGTATTCACAAGAGGGAAAATTGACATTGTGGATGGAGAGTCCTGAATATTTCTCCATTGATGATTTTTCAAAAAAACAAATCACTGAATAATTGGGAGAAATACCAAACATTTAGCCCATACCCACACCTCAAATTCAACTAGACACTTTTGGGGATGAATCATATTTTAAAACGGAACCAATTCTTTCTAAATTTTTTGGAGAAGAAACTAAATTTCATTCAAATTGCCAATCTTTATTAGGAAATTACAATCGACCAAGACTCAAAATCATTATCCTTCCTTCCCCAGACAAGATTTCCATCATAGGTGATAAAAAAGACCTTGCAGTTTTAGTTCATTCATCTAAAGAAGCGAATAATTTTGGAATGTTCATTGATGTCTTAGGAAAGACTATAGAAACAACTCGATCAACAATTTTAGATATTCCTTGGATTTTACCAATCATTGTAGAAAATATTATTTCATACGAAACAAATTTCAAAAAAACAATCAATCTCAATCTTGTTGAAGTGGAGAAAGATGGGTTCATTAAAATTTTGAAAGTTGGAATTGGATAAGTTGGGGGGTTCAAGTAGAGCTAACGACATTAAACAAAAGCGCTGCATGGGATGCAACCCATGGTTTTCATGTTTTCTAATCATTTTGAATCATTTTCTTTTTCATATAATAAATTACCATAGAATATTGACTTGTTCTTCTTTTATGAGTAAGGATGGGTATGAAAGGGGAGCGCCATATTCATCTGTGTCACGTGGCGTGATCTCTGAGTAATACCTTACCCAGAAATATAAAAAGAAGACAATGTATCATCAGTTTATTTTGTTTTGTTTATTATTATGTTTTTATAGGTTAAAAAAAATAAAAGTACATGTCGTAAGTCATATGGAGAATCCATTCACCACCATCTAAGCCACTGAGACTCAAATCTAGGAGTGAAGGGAGACTGTGGCACACACTATCATCATCAACCACTAGGTGACTTCATTCCATGATTATCATTTAATCTTTGAACTCCTCTCCTACCCCCCCCCCCCTTCTAACTTTTCTTTTCTTTAAACACTGGGGATAGTGTTATTCTATGATGGGGGGAGGTGAAATAAAAAATGATTTTTTTATTTTGTGAATAAAAACATACATGAAAAGAAAAATTCAATTAACCTTGAACATGATAACACACATTAAAAACTCTAAAATTGGATATCAAATAATTTTGTATGCCTTGATTCTGATTTTAATGCAAGTTTAAGTTCATGAGCATAGTTTTTGGAAAGTGCGGTTGTCCGATGTGATTTTTCAAAGTTTACATTTTCATCCTCTTAATAAAAATTCCACAATGCACGTCTACTGGATTGTGGGTGTAAATTTGAGTTATTGGGTCCCTTTCATTATAGCATAGGGTTCTGGGGTCACTTTTAGTTTAATTTGAGTATCCAAAAAAAACAAAAGAAAACAAAAAAAACAAAAAAAAATTGAAAAAATAATGACCACATAGAGCAATGTTTTGTCCAAATGTGTGGCGTCCGACACTTGGAGATCGTGACTCCATAGTTGTCTTGCCCAGAGTTTGGCTTTATATCTCTATTTTAGAGTATGAAATTGACAATATGTGTGGTGTCCGGCACTTGGGGATTGTGAATCCATAGTTGTCTTGCCCAGAGTTAGTCTTTTCATATCTATTGTGGTTAAAAAAATAAAATCAAAAATTCAAAAATTCAAAAAAAATGGATACTCGTCTTAAGTTTTAATGTGATTCTTACCTAGCGCTTCCATTTTTTCCCTTGAACAATAAAATGGGCCCCATATCTTTTATGATACACAACACTTTATCATGCTTAATTGGAATTGAATGAAATGTATCGATGAATTTAAACAAAGGAATGGGCTTGGGCTTGGGATATGCTTATGGACCTAGCTTGGTTTTAATTATTTTGATGGGTTTCATAATTTTTTTTGGTATTAGATATTTGGGTGAGCAATGTGTATTAAAATGTTTTTGGAAAAAGGTATTTGAATTTCATATTTGTAATTTATTTTGCTTGGGACGAGCAAAACTCAAGTTGGGGGTGTGATTAGTCACTGAAAGTGGCTAATATTAATTGTTAATATCTTTATATTCATTGTTCCAAAGTCCATAAACATTGTTGTTAGTGCATTACATAAATAGAACATCATTTCTCATCAAAAATGCAATTCATGTTTAAAATGAAAATTTGGGCCCAATCATTCATTTGTTTGTGGAAAACATTATATTAATTTTCTGAATTTGAAATTTTGGGATATGATTGATCACTTTGTTTGGAAAATTTTATTTTTTAGGTCCGATGGATGAATCCCTAAGGAAGATGGATAATTTTGCACCCTAATGCAGAAATTTGCTGGAGAAAGCATAATGGGCCTGAGGCCCATCAAAAAAAATTTCGGGCCCACAAACCAAGCCCAATGAAGCTAAAATTTATACAGTATAAAGATAAAAATATGATTATTATTTTATTCAACTGTGGTTGGATCTAATTCATGATGATAAAGGGATCTGAAGCTGAGATTTAAATGGTGGACCCGACATTAATGCACATAAATCCGTCCCACTATTTCGACCATAACTTCCAAACGGATGATCCAAATGTCTTGAAATTTTTACAGATAATATAGGACACATTTAAAAAGATATTTGTCTTCTACGACCCCTCAATATTCGGCCTCCATCAATTAAATATTCAAATGTCAAAATGGTGGACGAATCTGGACAGCTTTCCAGGTCAACTTCGAAACGTCAATTTCCTTTTGATTATTCACCCTCGTTTTGACTCTATCAATTGTTGGGGGGTGAATTGATTGTGGGGGGTGGAACTAAGGATCATAATATTCCTATATAAGGATATGGTGGTGAAGGGAATTGTCATCTAACATTTTTCTTTGAATCCAAGTTTTTCTTTCAATTGTAATTTCCCACTTTCGTTTTGTAATGGCATCGTCAATTTCTCTAATGTAAGTTTTTCATTCACGTTTAGTATTTTAATAAAATTTCTTCTTATTCACTTTTAATTTTCCTTTTTTTTACACATTGATACCTTTGAATCAAAGTGTGAATTTATTCACACCCGCACTTGTGAATTCATCACACAACGGTGGAGTGTTCATTTTGATTAATGTTTTTCTTCTTCAATCCCGCTTCTTTAAGTCAACTACCCACTTCCATTAATAGAATAGCATCAATGGAGGGCTAAACTTTTAAGGGTTGATCCTAGGGAGTTTCATGGGCTGGATTGAATGTTATTTGATGTTCTTAAATAATTAAATTTGTTCTTTATTTTAAGAGTTCCTTTCTTTGATTTATCTTCTTCTTTGTCTTCACCGACTTTAACGATGACGCATTTTAAGTGCTAGTATGATCCAATTCTTTGGAGTGATAATTTAATTGATCCTCTAAGTGAATTGGTGATTATCCTTGAAATTGTGTATGGATTAAATCGGATAATGATATTGAGAAATTATTTCATTTAATGGATACCTCTTGAACCGATGAATAGAAAATAAAATGAAAAACAAATATATCCAATCAAGCCCAAGAGACAACCTAGGATCAACTCACCTTAATTATTTTTTTTAATTCAAGTAATTTTATTGGTTTTTTTATTTAAATTAAATAAATATTTCTTCAAATCAATCAACACCATAGTTGGCCACTTTATAGCCAATCCCGCATCTAATCAAAGTGTCTCAAGGTTTCTTCTTCGGTCCCTATGGATTCGATACCTACTTGTACTTCAACGACCGCTTTTACCGGTAGGGTAAATTTGGGCGCAACCATCACTCCACATCTATGGGATCTAAATAGTGGACATAACACTATAAAGTACCAAGAATTTAGTTTGATGAAAATACTATTTCTTTTACTTGATACATGTACTACCATATGATATAGGGATTAAATGACCGGCATTGTCTGAAGCAGGTTTGGTTGGTATGGGCGTCACCTTAGAATCCATGGCCAAGAGGTTAATAAATAACTATTTATTTTTTTAAAAAAATACATGTTTTTACTTTTTCCTTGTATATTATTTCATAATAATTCTGCATGCACTGTGGATTAGACTATTTATTGTTTGAGACACCATTTTTGGTGGCTTACTATGTTTTACTCACACACTGCTTGAGCCACCATTGGTACTTGACAAGACTTCATGGTTGAGGGTCAGGATAAGGGAAAAGGCATGATGTTAAATGGATAATTTTGGATTTATGGGACATATCTTGGATGAGGGTATGGAACAAGATTTTTGGAACTTCTTTGGGGATTTTCATCATGTATTTTTCTTTTTCTTTTCCTTTTGGAACATGATACTATCTTGACTTGACATGTTTATCTTATTAGATTATTTTCACTTACCCAGTTTTAGGGATTTGGTATGTAATGTGCACTTAACAACTTGTTATTATTTCTTATTATTTTCATGATTTTTCTACTGTGATAAAGAATTTATAGTCTCCACATGTTTCTCTATAAACTCTCACACTTATTTAGAAACCACTTTTTTATGAGGAGGCGCACAAGTTCGGCTACTATTTGGAGTGAGTTGGTCTAGGATGTAAAAAGTTGGTATCATAGCCTAGGTCTTTTTTGTTGATTTTTTATTTTGGGAAGGTATATATGAGACTATGATGTGTTGGGATTGGTATTGATCTTGTTCATGGGAGTTTCTTACACATGTGTGGGGGGAATGAACTTCCTACATGTGGGATTTTTATTCATGTTGTTTTCTTGTTACATTTGAGATATTATTTAACCTTTGGTGATGCGCTAGCTATGTGATGGTACTATTTTATGATATTTCACTTGTGGGACAGTATGGAACAATATTTTATATTCATACATCATTTTAGGAACTCATAGGTTTATGTTATATGCATCATATTAATCACACACATAAAATCATGTTATGATGTGTTTCTTTGAAATAGAAAATTTTGGTAGTGGGAAATGAAATGATTTTCTATTTCTTTTTTTATTTTAAAGGAATAGTGTATAATAAAAATGTTGAAATGGTTTTAAAAATAAATATGTATCTTTTGATTATTAAAATTGTTTTAAACATAAAGATAGTAACATGGAATATTACTTTTACCTTGATTTATCGAGTATTGCATGATGGGTATGGTTGGGTGTAGTGGTAGTGTTGTGGTTATTTCCCTTGGGATAGTGTATATAGAGTAGCTGACTGACTGAAAATTATCATTTTTATTTCTTAAGGTGACATACAACAAAGAGAGATGCATCAAGGAGGTCAGAAGTAGTGAAGGTCCAAAGCATCGTTAATAATAAATTTGATGCCTCCAGGAGGAAAGGATTATAAATTATAGCTATTTGTTACCCCTAGTTTCTATAATCAAGTAAATTATATGTCATCTTACCTAAAAAATATGTTTTTAATTATAGAGGGATACCTTCATGATGACATTTCTCAATAGGGTGATAGGAGGAAACTATTGAGAATACACAAATGGTAGTGATACAAGAGCCTCCATTAACTCTGGGTGATAGGTAAGAAAATAATATCTATAATAATTACACCTGATTCATGTAATTTATAGAGAGGGAACCATTTTAGGCTACACTGACTACGTTTGATCATAATAGGGAGCTCCAACTGTAGCATCCCCCTATGTTCACTAGAGAGGGTGGTCCTAAGGTAGCCATGTTCGGGATTGATTCTATCCAAAAAATCTTTGACTAATTTTAGACTCCTCCAGAGAGAAGTTTTTAGTTGGAGTCTTATATATTGTGGGATCCATAAAAGTGATGGTGGGATATTTAGGTCCAGGATGAGTGCATGGGGGGATGGCTTGGAAGGACTTCCAGGAAAAGTTCTTAGATAATTTTTACCCAGAGACCCAAAGATATGATAGAGTAATGGAGTTTATATAATTGAATTAGGGGAATATTTTAGTGATAGATTATGTTTTCCTCTTCATTGTACTACATCATTTTGCTCTAATGTTGGTAAGAGATGAGGTGACTAGGGAGAAATGTTTTCCAGATGGGATCAGGTGTGATATTAAGTCAAAGGTAAATAATTTTTAGTTGGAAAAGTTTACTGAGGTGATAAATTGGTCTTTAATTAGTGAGGGTAACCATAAGGAGGCCTCTAGTGGTGGTTATATAGTTTTAGATGGGATATCCGGTAGTACATCCTCAAATAATAGGAAGTGTTATAAGGAGAACTTCCATCAAGACGGTAGCAAGCATGGAATCCAAGGGAGTGGATCGGCCTCTCCGGGTAGCTTTCAATTGGTCTAATATTAGTGTGGAAATCCTGTTAATATATGAGTTTAGTGTCTTTGACCACCAATGGAATACTATGTTTGTGGTATTATGGGGAACATACAGAGGTTCTATAGAAATTATCAATAAATAGCTAGTGATGGAGGACCTAAGTTGTTTTACATCTCTGAGAGAGCATTTACTACCCAACATCAATGTGGAATTTGTATTTATACTATCCATATCAGTTATGGTATATCATTTGGTACTTCAAGAAAAGAATGGACGTATATATGGCATCCTTCCTTTTTAATACATAAAACTTTAATTACATAGTACCTCATTTAATAATATAGAGGATCTTTTGAGGTTTAGTTTCTTCAAAATTAGGAATATAATACATAAAAACATAAACTTTATTCTAAACTGCTTGACATTGTTATTCATAGATTCATCCCAGTATAATTTTATTACATATTATATCTTGGGGTCATACATTAAAAGAAATGGGTGAGCATAAATTCCAATAATAGAATAACAAAGAAAATATTTAGCATGTGATCATGATACATAACAATAGGACATGATCATAAGAACAAGAGGCATATCATAATATAATGACAATTAATAATATTTTGAAAATATTTTTACAAAATAAAAATGGTATATTCATATGTATATCACCATGTTTCATCACTAAGGTGCCATAGAACATAATTACAAAAGTTATCCATCAAGGTATCATAAAACATGTCATCTCTGGAGATTAATTCTTTACCCGATGCATTGGAGTTATATCAGGGTGCATCCTTAATATGTATAAATTCATGTGTACCACATATATAATAATAAAACATTAAATTAAAAACCCATGTTAAATAATTAACAAGTTTCATGTATAAGTCATTAAATTTATAAATGCTTAAATTCATGGTCATTGCATCATTTTTAACCCAAGAGAAAGGAATATGGGTTCCATATTTGGAATTATCCAATAAATGAATCATGTTTACATATATGTTAATACCCATAAATAGATAAATTTTTTGAGTATCCATAACATGAAAATATTATATGTAAAAATAGATAAATTCATGAAATAATTTTGACAGCATGATGGGTATACAACATATGGATTAAGGAAAGGGCGTAATGAGAGAGAAAAAAGGTATCCCGTTGGTAAAAAATTATTTTGGAAGTAATGGGATAATAAAAATTTTATGAAAATAAAGTAATTCAACATTTAGAATACAACCCACAAAGAGGTACTTAAATGGAAAAGAAGAAGAGGAGGGTTCTCTTACCTTGAAGAGTTTCTTCCTAGAACTTAAGTATGGCACCCTAATACCTTAAAGACCCCTTAGAGGGAATATTTGGGTCATAAAATGACCAAATATTCATAGATAAAGGATTTGGAGTGGATAAAAATGGTGGTATTGGTGAGTATTCATAGTAAAAGAGGAGGAATTGTTTAATAATTTCTAAACATTGGTCTTGGAATTATGGGTTGTGGAAAATGAAAAACCATTGGATTACCAATGTTTTTTGCTCATGGTTTTAGATATTTAAGTTATTTTTTATAATATTTTAATTAATTAGCACCAAAATCAATTTTTTAAGATTACTTTGAAAATTTAAAAGTAAACTTTCCACAAAATATAGTTTTAAAAATCTTAATTTCTATTTTAGACTTTGGA
Source organism: Viscum album (assembly GCA_963277665.1). Taxonomy (NCBI): domain Eukaryota; kingdom Viridiplantae; phylum Streptophyta; class Magnoliopsida; order Santalales; family Viscaceae; genus Viscum; species Viscum album. The sequence continues at coordinate 1,055,810,776 of OY728120.1, read as the reverse complement.
AAGTCTTTTATATATTTGTAAATAGATTAAAATCCCTTAAAATACATAATATTAATAAAATAAACTATTTTTTAAAATAAATACTTTAAATTAATTATTACATCACTTTTATGTATTTATGATTTCATGGTAATTATTTTATATTTTACCATATTTTATATTTTTCCCAAAAATTTGACCATCTTAGAAAATTATGAAAAATTCACCATTGGATAATTTTGACATGATGATTTCAAAAATCTAATCCATATTTTCATGAAAATTATCTAAACATGAAAATTTTAATTTTTAAATATAAAATACTTATTCATTAAAAACCAACAATTTTTATTATATAATCAAATTTATATCCCTTAGAAAAACTATATAGAATTGAATAAAAAATTATTTTCAACCTTTTATAGACCTTATTATTTTATTTTAAATTTATTTTAATAGAAATTAAATATATATATATATTATAGAAAAAATAAAATCACGGGCTCTTTGTATAAAAATATATTTTATCATATTCTCTAATAATATGAATTTTATATAAGGTTGTGTCATTAAATAATAATGTGTAATCAATAAAATTGTTAACTCCTTTATAAAATAATTACACTGTAATACTACTATGGCCTAGATACATAACCCCTTATTATAGTGGCATAGGCTCTAAGGGTAAAGTGTGTGATGGTGGTAGTTTTATGAGGTGGTTCAACCAACATTGATCTAGTAGTGATCTCTTATAGCTGTAACATCTCTCATAGGTGATTTAATTTGGGACTCACTTATTGAATCTCTACTTGTGATTAATCAAGAACAAACCCAAATGACGCTACCTCCCTCCCCATCTCTAAAAAATGAGCTTTATAAGGCATGGTTTTACTATTTGAGGTCATCATTTCTTCCTTCCACATTCAATTAACTATTACCATTACCCTTAATGTAAACTGACCCTAATGGTTACTTAATAATGGATAAAATACCAATGGTCATATATACTAATGGTAATGTTAAACAACGGTCATGTAATAGTAATGTAATGATCATACCCAAACATTCACATTTCTGATTACTTCCTATATATATACCACAAAACTTCAACATTTACTAATTCACTCTCAATGGTTTTTATAATTCCTTTGGTAATGTATATCATATTCCTAATGATTCATTTTCATTTAAAAGTTTTCATGTTAGGTGTATTCTTCCTATAAGAGTTCAATCCTATAAAGCATGCCATTGTGTGGTCATTATTCTTGGGTTTTTATATCCTTGTATTAGTATTAGCTATAGAAATTTGTATTATTACTTGAAATATAATATTATTTTTATAATATTATTTCAATATAATTATATTATGAAATATAATAAAATAATAATTATAAAAAAATTATTTTATTAATCACGGAATGAATTTATGGGTTGTTACATTCTCCCCCCTTAAAAAATATTCCCCTCAAAATTTGTATCCCACATCAAAACAAAAGGGGTTATTTTTCCTTTGTTTCTTATTTAAGTTATCAAGTAGATTCTTTAAACTTATGATTTATCCATAAGACTTTCACAAGTCATGTTGTCTTGTTACCCCACACTTATTCCCTTATATCAAGAATCTGGATTGGTTCCTCTTTATATGAAAACTTAGGTTCCAATTATACACTATTAATATAAAGTTAATGTGTTGGGTCATACATATAATTTATCATTAGCGACACAAGGAACACATCATGGACATTGGAAATATTTAGAATTAGTGCTAATAGAAAATTAGTTTCCCCAACATGCTCCAAAATCTCAAATGGTCCAATGTACCTTATACTCAGTTTCCCCTTCTTTCCAAATATCATAACTTTTTTCCATAGTGATATATTAAGAAATATATGATCCCCATCATGAAATTTTATGTCCTTAATTTTGTTGTTAGTATAAATTTTCTATCAACTTTGAGCATCCTTGATGTGTTTCTGAATCACTTGTATTTTTTCTATTGTATCTTTCACAAGGTTTATTCCCAATAGTTTCCCCTCTATAAATTCACCTAACATGTTGTATTTATACACCTTTTTCCATTGAGAGCTTCAAAAGGTTTCATTTGAATAATCAAGTGGAAACTGTAATTTTAGGAGAATTCAAAAAGTGGAAGATATTGGTGCCAAATTCCTTGAAAATAAGGTGAGATAATCCTTAGCATGTCTTCAAATGTTTGAATTGACCTCTCAGACTACCCATCAGTTTGAGGATGATATGTTGTGCTCAGGTTTACTTTTATATTCATAGCCTTTTGAAAGATCCTTCAAAACATAAAAGTAAATCTTGGATCTCGATTATAAAAAAATCAATAGTAGTACTTCGTAGATTCATACTACTTCTTAAACTTAGATGTGAGCTAGGAACTCTAGGGATAAATCCTCTCTTATGAAAATAAAATGGGTAGGCGTTTTTCAACCTATCAATGATTACCCATGGAACATTTTTTCCCTTGGATATCTTAGGTAGACCAGTTAAAAAGTTTATAGTGATATTTTATCACTTCCATATAGGTATGGGTAGTGGTTTCAATACCCCTTTTTGAATTTTTCACTTTGAATTTACTTTTTGACACATCACACACCTTGAAATGTAATTAGAAAATCTCCCTTTTCATATTATCCCACAAATAATGATCATGAAGGTCCCTATAAATTTTAGTGATTCAAGTATGTATAGAGAACTTAGAATTATGAGACTCATCCATCAACTCCTTCATTATCACCATAATATATGGGATATATAGCCTTGTTCCAAATTTTAGTACACCTTCTTGATCAATATTGAATTTAAGAAAAGTACCATTTTTCATAGCATTTATGTTCTTTTTAATTAAAGAATCATCACTTTTATCTTTTTTGATCTTCTCTACTAATGATTGTTGAGAAATAATTTAGGATAGGATTGATGGTGTTCCTTACATTATGATTACCATATCTAACCTTACTAGGTCCTTGATCAATGAATCTCCTTCAAACCACATCATTGTAAGAACACTCGGATCATTATTATTCAATTCATTTGTGACTCAGTTTTCTCTTCCAAGGTGATAATAAATTGAACAATAATAGTCTTTAAGAATCTCCAACCATCTCTTTTATCTCATGTTCAATTCCTTTTTTTTGAATATATAGTTTAAGTTTTAGTGGTTAGTGTATATATCACATTTCCACCACATAGATAGTGTCTCTATATCTTTAAAGAAAAAATGATTGCAGCTAACTCTAGTCCATGAGTAAGATAATTTGGCTCATGAGGCTACAACTGTAAAGATGAAAACGAGATCACCATGTAATTTTGTATTAGGACACATACAATACCTTTCATAGATGAATCACTATAGATAACAAATCCTTCTATAACAGAGGGTAAAGTTATAATAAGTACACTAACCAACCTCTTTTTCAGTTCTTGTAATATTTTTTCACACTCCTTTTTCTGGATAAACTTAAATAATTTTTTAATTAACTTGGTTATTAGATTATAAATTTGTGAAAAAAATTCAAAAACCTTCCATAATATCACACTAAACCAAGGAAATAAGGAATCTTAGTTTTTTTATGTGGCCACTCCTTAATAGTCTTTTTATTAACTAGATCCACTAATATTCCTTTACTAATAATGATTCTCCCCAATAATGAAACTTTTTGTAACCATAATTCACATTTTCTAAATTTAACAAAAATATTATCCTTCCTCAAAGTTTTTAACAAGATAAAAGTGCTTTTTGAGGTGTACTTTATTAAAAATTTGGAATGTAATACATGAAAACAAAAAATTTCTTCTAATAAATTTGATATTATTCTTCATAGATTCATCATGGGTTACTTATATTGCACTCATATCTTGGAGACATACATTAATAAATAGGTGAGCATAAGTCCTAGTAAGGTAATAATAAAATAAATATTTAGTAAATGATCATTAGGCATAACAATAGGGCATGATTATAAGAACATGAGGTATATAATAATAGAGTGATCATGAATCATAATATTAAAATGTGTCTGTAATAAAAAAAATGAGACATTCAAAACCATATCACCAAGGTTTCATAAAACATAATTACTAAGTTTATTCATCGAGGTATTGTAACACATGTCATATTTATAGATTAATTCTCTACCCAATACATTAGAGCATGATCAGAAAGAATCGTTAATATGTATAAATTCATGTGTTCATCATATATCATAATAAAACATTACATTAATAACCTTTGGGAAATAATTAATGGTTTTCATGTTAAAGTCATTAAATTCATAAATGCTTAAAGTCCTAAGAATTACATCTTTTTTAACCCATGAGAATGGAATATGAGTTTAATATTTGAAATTCCCCAATAAATTAATCTTGTTTACATATAAATTAATAACAATAAATAGATAAATGAGTTAGGTATCCACTATATAAAAATATTTCATGAAACAAGAGAGGAATTCATGAGATGATTTTTATAGAATGAAGAGTATACAATATGGATTAAAGAAATGGAATAATGGGAGAGAGAAAACGTACCACATTGGTAAAAAACTATTTTGTAAGTAATTTTATAATAATAAGTGTATTAAAATAAATTAATTAAACATTTAAAATACATACCAAAAAAGAGGTACTTGAATTGAAAAGAAGAAGGGGAGAGATCTCATACCTTGAAGAGTTTCCTTCTAGAACATGAGGATGGAACTATCATACCATAAGAACAACTTTAAGGGACTCTTTGGGAAGTAAAATGACCAGTAATTCATGGTTAAAGGATGTATACTGGAGAGGAATGGGGAGAAAGGTGGGAATTTATAATAAAAGTGGAGAAATTGTTTAATAATTTCTAAATATAGGTCTTAAAATTATAGGTTATAGAAAATGAAAAAAAATTTATTACCAATGGTTTTTCTCATGTTTTAGAAATTTAAATCATTATTTATAATATTATAATTAATTATAAGTGAAATCCATTTTTTAATATTATTTTTCCATGGAAAATAAATGTTCCACAAAATATTGTTTTGAAAATCTTAATTTCCTTTTTAAACATTATAAAGTCATTTATAGGATTGGAAATTGATTTAAATCCATTAAAAAAAATAATATTAATAAAATAATATATTTTTGGATAATAAAAACTTTATATTAGTTATTACATCACTTTTATGTATTTATGATGTCATAACACTTACCGTATATTATAATTTATTTTATATTTTACCCAAAATTTAACTATATTAGAAAATTATAAAAAAAACACCATTGGATAATTTTTATGTGATGGTTTCAAAAAATTAATCCATTTTATTAGTAAAATTTTCTAAATATGAGAAATTTAATTTTTAATTATGAAATACTTATATAATTAAAACCACCAATTTTTATTATACGATCAAATTTATATCCCATAGAAAAACAATATTTAATTGCATAAAAATATTTTATAAATAATTTATTTTTAAACTTTTATAAACCTAATTGTTTTATTTTAAATTTATTATAATGAAAATTATATATATATATTCTAAAAAAATCCAATCATGGTCACTTTTTATATAAGTCTATTTTACCATATTCTCTAATAATATTCATTTTATATAAGAGTGTAACATTAAATAATAATTTTGAATCAATAAACTCTTAATTAATTTCTAAAATAATTAGAAATTAATAAAACTAAGTCCTATATGTGTACCCCTTATTATAATGGAATAGGCTCTAAGGGTAAGGTGTGTGATGGTGGTAGTTTCATGAGGTGGTTCATCCAACATTGATCTAGTAGTGATCTTCAATAGTTGGAACTTATCTCATAAGAAATTTCATTTTATATTCACTTGTTAAAGAACTAATTGGGATTAATTAATAGAAACCCCTAATTATGCTACTTACCTCCCTAGCCCAGACAAATGATCTTTATCAGGCATGATTCTGCTAGTTGAGACCATCATTTCTTCATTCTGCATTCAATTAAATATTACCATTACCCTAAATATAAACTAACCCTGATATTTACATTATAATGAATACATTACCAATGGTCATATATAAAAACAACCATATTAACTAATTGTCACATAATAGTTTTGTGACAACCATACCCCAACAGTCACATTTACAATTACATCTTATATATATCACCAAACATCAACATTTACTACTTCATTCCTAAAAGTTTTTACAATTAATTTGGTAATTTATGTCATATTTCTAACATTTATTTTTATTTTAATAGTTTTCATGGAAGGTTTAATATTCATGGAAGAGTTTGATCCTATGGAGTATATCATTTCATGGTCGTTATTCTTTGATTTTTTTATCCTTATACTAGTCTTAGATGTAGTAATTGGAATTATTACTGGACATGTAATATTATTTTTGTAATATTATTTATATGTAATTATATTTTGAAATATAATAAAATAGTTATTATAAAAAATTATTAATTATATAAGTAATTTTTAAGTCATTATAATATCATCATAGTAGTGTAGCACATGGGACTCAGGAAAGAGTTTTGGATAGAGGGAAGGGTCAGATTCATGGAGTTTAGCCTGATTCCATTGGTAATGAGGAAGTGTCATCAACTATTTGTGGTACAATTCTTATGGATTCTATGATTTATAATACTTTATTTGATACAGGAGCTTCCCATGCATTTATATCATCCCAGTTTTTGTTTGGGCCTAGAGGGAGAATTATTATATGGGGTCATATCGATCAATATGTTGTTAGGGTTGTGGTCATAGGGTGTCATTTTTGTAAGGAGTGTTCCCTCAAGATTGGTGGGTATCAATTCCATTGGTATCTTTTCATGCCTTGGATGATAGGTTTGGAATTGATACTAGTAATGGACTAGTTGGTTATGTACCAAGATCAAATTGACTGTTACCATAGGAGGGTGACTTTGACATCTCCTGAGGGTGAAAACTATGTTCACCATGGGGAATGGGATATAAAACAAGTCTGTGTAGGACCAATTCATAATCAACTAGGTGAGGTCATATCCCATGTTGAAATTCTTATGCTATATGATAGGGGAGTAGAGAAGGATGTTCTCCCTCATATAGTGGATTGGTTTTAGGATGTGTTTTCTGATAAGTTTTTAGGGTTTCCACCTCAGGGAGAGGTTGATATTATTATTGAGTTTGTACCTGGGGTTGATCCCATTTTCATCCCTCCTTATATAATTTAACTAGTGGATCTTCAAGAGAATAATACTCAGTTGGAGGATTTGGAGGCTAAAGGGTGCATTCGTCTAAGTATGTCACCTTAGGGCTCTCTGGTTCAATTTTTCAAGAAGTAAGATAGAATTTTGTGATTATGTGTCGATTAGTGGAAGATTAACTAGCTAAAAATTAATTGGTGGTATCCTCTCATATGAATCAATGATGATTTCAACCCATTAAAAGGTGTCGGTGTATTATCCAAAATTAAATTAAGAACAGGGTATCATCAGTTATAGGTGAGACTATATGATATACCTTAGAATAATTTTATAAGTAGGTGTGGATTATATGAGTTCATTTTGATATTATTTGGTTTAAAAAACATTCCTTATGTATTCATGTCCATGATGAACTAAAACTTTCAACCATATTTAGATCAGTTTTTTGATGTCTTTATTGATGAAATCTTAGCATACTCACATTATAGAGATGATCATTCCCAACATCATGACATCATACTAAGTACATTGATATAGAATCCATTATATTCCATTCTTAGTAAATTCCATTTTTGTATTGATAAGGTGAATTTATTGGGTCACATCATGTCGTTAGAAGGTATATCAATGGACCTTGAGAATTTATTGCTAGTTATTTCATGGGATAAATCTAATAATATTTTTTATATAAAAACTATTTTGGGTTTAGTGGGTTACTATTGAAGGTTTATTAGGAAATTTCATCACTTAGAATCACTAGTCGTATGCCTGGCCAAGAGGGGAATGAATTTTGAGTGTTCTAGAGTATGTGAGAATTATTTCCAGTATAAAAAGAAGCATTCAACAATAAAAGTGATTCGCATATTAAAAAAACTAGGTAAGGAGTATAATATAGTTTTTGAAACATCTTGGATTGTTCTTGGGGTAGTTTTTATGTAATTAGATTGAGTCATAGAATATGGATCACATTACTTGAGGTCTTATGAATGTTAATATCCTATGCATGATCTTGATTTGGCCAGTGTGGTTCACGCCTTAAAATATTAAATGCATTATCTCCTGTGTGAAAGGATTGTTGTTTATACAGATCATAAGAGAATTAAATAAATATTTTCCCAATGTTATATAAATCTATGGTAGTGGATATGGTTTGAGTACATGTAATCCTTTGATTTTAATTTATCATGTACACTGGGAGAAATAAATAGTTCTATTGATGCTTTGAGTCAGAATACATAGACTCAAGATGTTTAAGAGTCAAGTTTTTAGTGGAAGGTGATGGCCTAATTAACTTAGATACATATATATGTTAAAAAGGATAGGTAACACGTGAGATTTATATCATTATCCATAATACCCTATATTCTAAAAAAAATCAAGAGGTGGCAGTATGAGGATCTAGAGTTCCTGTAATCAATGGATAGATTTGATAATGGGGAGATGACTCTAGAATGAAAAATTGATGGTGATGATATTATCCACATTCATGATAATGTTTATGTGTCTATGGGAATGTGGTAAGAACTTATCTATGAGTGTCATTCTTTGAAATGGGAGGTGCACCCTAGTTTGATGAAAATGTACCATAATCTTTATAAACAGTATTGGTGGTGAGGAATGAAAAAGGAGATCATAGGTTTTGTGATGTGATGCTACACCCGTCATCATGTGAAGGTTGATCATGTAACACCCCAAGATTAAAATAACATTGTGTTTGATAGTGTATTCAACACTATACACTGATTTTAAATGAATTGAAATATAATGTTAAAATATTATTATATATACATGATCAATTTAACTAAGCCATTAAACTATTGAATATGAATAGTATTAACTAATTCATGAATTATAAATAGATTTACTATATAAATTTTTTGATAAATTCTTAATATGAACTCAAATTTTAATAAATAAAGTACATTCTATAAAAAATATGTTTCCTTCAAAAATGATTTTTAATTATTTTTTTAAGAAAATATTATAATTAATTTACGAAATGTTAATAAATTTTATTTTATAAAATGAACAACATTTATTAATTTAGGATATCAAATTTTAATTGGGGTGAAATTTTTGGGGTTTTGGGAAAATATTGATTTCTCAGTGAATACTGAAAATATCAATTTTTTAAAACTGTAATTTATTTTTAATAAATTAAGTAATTTTAAAGTATAATTATTATTTTAATTTTATTTAAAAGTAACATAAATATTATTTATATTTATTTAATCCAATTAATTACATTTGAATCATCTTTATTCTATATTTTAGTATAATTTTATTCTTAGGCTTAAACACACAATTTTCTGAAAACTATTTTAAAGTGCATAAGGTTTCTCAATTTTAATTAATTAAAATAAAAATAAATAGGTCTAATATAAATGAATTTTATAGATTATAAATATAAATTTATGAATTTAAATTCATATAATGAATATTACTAGTCATAAAGTTAATTTAAAATCATCTTTTCTTTGAAAATTTTATTTTTTGGGAAACTGCTTTTTCGTCGTGATTTTAGGTTTTATTTTAAATTAAATTCTTCCACTTCTAGGAATTTAATTTGATAAAATGGATTCCATATTTTTAATAATAATAATTTATATTATATAATAATTTAAATTTAATTTTCGGTCATAATGAATATTAAAAACAGTAAAAAAACAAGTTACCACGGTAAACAAATTAAAATGGTAAGTTAGTAACCTTAGAGGTAAATGAGATAAAATGTTTAAAATATGTTTATTTTTAGTGGTGGCGGTGTGGATAGAACTTATAACTCTTGAAATATTTTATTTTTAAATATTTTAGGCACTTTTCTTGAGAGTTACTTCCCATTATTAAATATTATTGGGTATTTACAAAAATGTCACCCCTCTTCAATTATAAAAGGGAACACCCTCCGATCACTTCTTCACACCTCTCAAAACATTTGGATCGACCAAAAACTTCCAAAATCTCTCCCCAATATTCTTATTCACATTCTAGAGCTTAATTTATTCCCAAAATACCAGCCTTAGGGTCCTTAATAAGATATCCAAAGTAGTTTCCTCTAATCGAAGGAGATAAAAGGAATACACAACAAATTCTAGACTCTAGGTAAGGGTTTCATCTCAAAACCTTCTTCTTTGAGACACATGTTTTTGTATTTAAATAATTTCTTTTAAATAGTGTATATAATACCCCTTTATATAATATATCAATAACCCTTCATACTTCATGATAATTTAAGTTACAATTCCTTTACTTCATTTATGGGAGTGATGATTCAATGCTAAGTTGTAAGGGTTTATGTTACAATCTCATTTTAATTGTGATTTTTTATTCCTGAATTTCCATTTTAGAAAATTATTTTATAATTTTCTAATAAAACCCTTTCATTTTCTTCTCATGTGGTCATTCATGAAATTTTCAATTAATAGTAAAATTTTCATCTATTTGGTACTTAAAATGGTTTAGAAAATTATTTTATGAAAAGTTAACTTCATTTCTCACTTTTTTCAAAAATCATTTTTCTTCCTTGTCCATTTTCTCTAAAAATATTTTCAAGAATATTTCTAACATTATCCAAAAGATTTATTAAATAAATTTAAGCCCATGTTTTACTTTTTTTCAAAATGGTTTGAAAGTAATATTCTTTTCATTTTTTGAACGAGACACTTTTTAACCTTTTGGAAATAGTATAAATTTAATGTTTCTTTCAAATTATATCGAATGTATGAAATTACCCACTATCATGACCACTATACTCATTTAATATTACTTTATAAATTTCCATGGTTATTTTTAAAGAAATTTTTCCCATAATATTTTGGAAATTTTTAGATTTTTAATAATTGATTTCAAAGTCAAAGGGTATTTTTCTCAATAAATATTCCAAGTAAACGTTTAAAGATGTTTTTATCAACTGTGATAACCTTTTATGATATGGATTTATTATAAATTACATATATATGTCTCTCACATATATTCCTATCTCATTCTTCCTTAATTTGATGGAATAATACAAGACTTATGTTTATCTTTCAAATGACTTCATTGTGAAATTTCTTTTGATTATGATATAAGGTAAGATTATGCAAACCATTTCTTCCCATGGGTAATTCTTATGTTAATGCCTTATGATTGATTTCCTTTTTGTGGCACACATAATCATGAACATGTTATGATGGGTGTACCTATATGGAACTTCAATTCATTAGGTAATTTTTTTTGTATCATGAGACGTCATGTATGGGATTAGGCAGTAAACATAATCCATTATGGGAATTTGTATACCATGTGAAATTTTTTATACAGGTATCCTTAACTCATGTTTATGTCATGTTATATGTTTTTTCCACTTTTCCTATGATTTCATGATCTTATAATACCATTTTATATATGTTATGATTTCTTATGATTACTTAGGAGCCATCTATTTTGTGATATCATGTTATACCTTTGAATCACAAGTTATTATTACTTATCCTGTTTACTACCTTACTCAAATTTTTAGATTACCCCTTTTGTATATATATTAACTAGGTTATCTCATTTAGTTTTAGGATCTCAAAAGTTTTTAGGATCTCATTATAGAGAATAAAATAAAGTTTTATTTTAGTATAAAAATGATGTTTTATGAACCTAGTCTTATAAAGGCACTAGGTATCCTGATATTTAGGTTTTAATTTAATGTATTTTTATTTTAAAAATCATATAATAATTTTTTTAATGGTATTGGGTAATTATAGATGGTATAAGGTAAAGGTTTAGTTATTTTGGGGGATTAGGACTAGAATACTTTAGTAAGAACCCCACAAACAAATATAGGGATAAATCTAAGTATATGAAAATATCCTGTAATTTTTTTTTTTTGAATTTTATAGCTAGTGGCTTCTATTAAATTACATCCTTATCTAGATAATACAAGTGGATGTGGTTATGGTACAGTTTTATCAAGGTGTAATAACCCAAAAATGGAAAATGGGATTTTACTTGATCATCACCTAGTGAACAATAATGGGCATTGCTGCACACCTATTTTGAAACTCTTAGGGGATATGTTTTGGAAATTCAAATACTTTTTATGAATCATCATAAATGAATTTAATATACAATAATCATAGAAGGCCTAGTTTAAACCTAATGTTTCTTGGATTGATATGTCTAATGTTGATCATATGTTTAAAATTAATAAGTACCCCTTTTGATGTTTTATGTTATGGAAGTATAAGATAGTTAATGGTATTTTGGGAGACATTTATGGTAATTTTACCCTTGGGTTTAGTATGGGTTTTAATAAAAACATTTATTTGAGGAATAATTCCTTAATATTTTGTGGACATAAGTTTAATGGTATTGGTAAACTTTAGGGTTTATTCTGTCTTTCATGTTAAGGTAATAATATTTAATTATGATTAAAATATTTTTTAGAAATATAATATATATATAAAACCTTAGTGCTTAAAAAATTATTTGATGATTAATATTATTTTGATGATGTTTGTTATATTTTTGGGAATTTAATATGAATTGTATTAATATAGTTTTAGAAAAAGGATAATCTGTATCTAGGGTGACTATTTATCATATTTATAAAGGTAATGGGGATTAAATATAATATCACTAGCCTTTTACACATATTATTACATGATTTTAAGGATAATTAACCATTAACTATAACCGAGGATTGTAAATTCTAGTGTATTTGGAAGATTAGGTACATAATTAGAAAGCATGAAACCAAAATAAAAACATATTTTGTCTAATGTCCATAATTTTCTCCTAAATTCCATTGAGATCCTACATCTTCATAAAATAACTTGGGGAATACATGAACAAATGGATGAGATAAAATCCCATTAAGGGAATAAGAATATGAATAAAGCATAGTATATGGGTTAGAAGGCATAACATGATGACATAAAAAGGAATGAATAAGAATAAGGAAGAATAACTTGTATAACATATAATAATGGAATCATAGAAATATGGAAACAAAATACAAAATGATATAAACATGAGTCTAGGATAATTTCTAATACCATTTCACAAGGAGGATCATGATTCAAGGCTAATTGCCAAGACTATTACATATGGTGGACAAAGTCCCATAAAGGATTCGGGTTCACTCCTTATTCCAACATGAAGTCTCATGAGACTAAAAATTACCAAATAAATTGGATAACTATCTGGGTGCACCCATCATAACATGTTCATGCATATGTGTGCCACATGAAAAATCAAACATAAAAATAAGGGTTACCAAGGGAAATAAATGGGTATAATAATCATGTCATAAGAAATAAAAAATGGGTTTATCATAATGATATCCATAAAAGAATGAATTTAGAAAATGAATTGACATTAATAAGGTAAAATAGTCTTAGATCATGATAATTTATTTCAAACTGAAATGAAATCATTTAAAAATAGTGTTTAAGAAACTTTAGTAATGATCCACTATAGTGCGGTTTAAGGGAAAATTTTAACGATTATTTAAAATGGAAAAGGAATAATTGTTTGTATAGAACCAGAAATGAAACAAGATAGTTTTTCATGATAAAATTATTTATTTTATAAAAATAATGGTGGATTAAAATATATTGTACAGTTTACTTTAAAATGGGTAAGAATTTGGGAAGTTCCCTTTAATCGGGCTTGCTTATCAGGAAGAATTTAGAAGGGAGCCATTTTAAAACATTCATTTCCCCATAGAATAAGGGTTTACTAAACTGGATACATGTGTTTGGAACATATAAACAGAATTTATAATAATTAAAAATAATAATAATTACATTGGGGTAAAGAGAGATAAAGCGTAACCTGAAAAAAAAAATTGATGTTTGCGGAGAATCTTTTACCATATGTATAAAATTGTTCTACACTTAATATTAATGTTCTGGATAATAAAATTAAATCCATTAATAAATTAATTTAGAACATTTTCTATATTTAGTTTATATATTATAATTTTATTAATTTCATTCACGGCCTTTTGATGAGTTATAAGATACAATTTCATCATTCAAGAGTGTTCGTTTCCTTGGTTTTCATGATCGGTTCACTTGTATACGTGTATGAAAGATCATTTGAAATGAAAATAGTTTTCCAGAACTGAAATTATATGTTATTAATGAACATATATAATATTAAATGGTCTTATATATCATTTTTCATATATGAGGATGATTCATTAGATAAAACGTTAATGATAACCGTTTAGACTATTTTGGAATTTTTTCGATCATCACAAACTAGTTTTATTTTATTAATTAATATTATGTATATATAATGATTAAAAAACAATAAATATATTATAATATTTTATAATAATAAAAATGGTATTATGACCAGTCTTGAAGGATGTAATGGAAATTGAAAACGCGTCGTCCTTGAATGTGATAAATCAACACATCACCAACGATGTTTTTATTTTTAGAACAAAAGGGGAGGGGAAAAGAAATGATTATGGGTTTTTATATTAACAAAATAACATTAAAATTTATAAATGATATTATAGTTATCATGTCACTTGGATAATGGGAGGTTAGGAGAGGAGAATAAAATAAAATGAAAAGAGAATAAATGAAAATGAAAGAGAATTTTACCTCTTGAATTCCTTCTCCTTGAGAACCTCTTTAGGGGAAGTGGGTTTAATGTTTTGTTGAGGAAAAATTCTCCTAGATTTTGGGGAGATAATTGGGAAGAGGATTTTGTAGAATTTGGATAAGATTAAAATCTTTTGAGGTGTGAGGAGAATAGGTTGGGAGGGGTGGTATTTATAATAGAGGAGAGGGGTGTTTTTTGATAATTTTATTCATTTATTTATTATTTTTATTCATGACAAGAAATAGTGTTGATTTTTGTGAATAAATACAATAACTAGTGCATTTTAGATTGAATAAAATATTCTTAAATAATCCATACATCATCCATGACTCAATAATTCATGTATTTTTTTTATACCGTAAATTACCGTATTTCAATATTCACCAAAAATTAAAATATTTTAGAAAAATAAAAAAAATTAACCCTAAAATTTTTTTGATGTGAACAAATCAAAAATGGAATCCATTTTATGAAAATAATTTTCTAAATATGATAAATTTAATTTTTAATTAAAATCGTCATTTATTCAAAAATGCCAATTTTAAAATTATAACTGATTTTATAACACTTTGAAAAATTAATTAAGGTATCATAAAATTATATTATAATAATAAGGAAAAAATATTTATTTATGAATCTATTTTATGAAAATAAATTTTATTTTAAATCATTATATTGATTATAAATTAATAAATAAACATTTATATTCCACAAAAATACCAATACTTAATTTATCATTTTTAAAACATTTATTTACTTATTCCATTTTATAAATATATCATATTTTCATTTATAAGATGCCTAAATTTTATATATACTTTCATATATAAGGTTACTATTAAAATTTCCATGTTATTATTTTTAAGGTTCGTATTAGTATTCCAAAGGTCAAGTTACTATTCCAGTGGTTAGTTTCTTTAATTTCTAAAAAAAACTCTTATTTCATTCATTCTTCATTTATACAGTTTTTATTATGTTATCTAAGTAATTTTATGTGATTTATTCTATATGAAATACTTATAATAAGGGAAATTTCATTGATCATATTATGGGTTGTTACATTCATCCTACTTATGAAATTTCACCCTCAAAATTTTGTTTTACTAACTAAAGGGAAAACAAGTAAGGGTACTTCTCCTTCATTTCTTACTCTGGTTCCTAGGTTACCTCTTTGTTTTTTTGTTTCCTCTATAGTACATTGACCAGGTGAGTAGTCTTGTTGCATAGAACTTTATCTCTACGGTCCAAGATCCTCACCATCTATACCTCATAAGAGAGATCATTTTCCAATTATACCACCTCTTAATTTAGTATATATATGGGATATGGGATGTACCTCCTCAAGATGGATACATGGAATACATCGTGTACTTGGGGCATGGTTGATCGAAGTATTAGTCGATGGGATATAGCTCCGACATGATCAAGAATCTCAAAGGGGATGATGTTTCTAGGACTTAGATTTCCTTTATTCCCAAATCTCATGATACTCTTCTATGGAAAAATGTGAAATAATACCTTGTCTCTAACCATAAACTCTAGATATCATCGATGATTGTCTGCATAGCTATTTTATAATCTTTGGGCTGCCTTGATGTGATACTAAATGGTTTTCACCTTTTCTACCATTTCTTTGGTGATTTTAGGTCCTATCATCTTACGTTCACCAACTTTATCCAATCATGCTAGTGTTCTACATATTTTCACCTAAAGGTCTTCATATGGATCCATTTTTATGCTCGAGCGGAAACTATTGATGTAAGAGAACTCAACTAGTGGTAGATGTTGGTCACATCCTCCCTTGAAGTCTATAGAATATTCTTACAACATGTAATCTAGTTTCTGAATAGTTCATTCAAATTTTTCATCATTTTGAGGGTGATAGGTTGTACTGAAGCTCATCTCAGTGTTCAGAGCATTTTGAAGAATTTTCCAGAACATGGAGGTGAATCTCAGATCCTGATCGGATATAATCAATATTGGTACTCCATTTAGACTCACCAATTTTTTTATGTATATCCATGCAATTTAGTTGAGTGATAAGTCCTCTTAAATTACGATAAAGTGATATATATTTGTAATATGATCCACAACAACCCATATATAATTATTTCCTCTATATTTATTTGGAATTCTAGTGACAAATTCTATAGTGATGTTTTCTCATTTCCATGTCGGTATGGGTAATGGTTTCATTATCCCCTTCAACTTTTTCATTTCATCCTTCACTTGTTGACATACCCAGAACTTTGGTGTATATTCAGCGATATCCTTCTTCATATTGTACCACCAATAGTTTTCTCAAAGATCTTGATACATCTTGGTGCTCCCTGGGTGAATATTGAAGGTTAATATATGTGTGTCATTTATAAGCTCTTTCTTTATCTCTAGATTGGATGGTACACATAGTCATGGCCCAAATCTCACGACATTTCCTTATCCATTTTGAACTCTGAGGATTTCCCATTTTTTTATAGCTTCCACCTTTTTTTGAATTTCCACATCATTTCTTTGAGCATACTTTATTTTATCCATAAGGGATGGTTGAGAAATAATTTTAGAAATACTTGATGATATTCCTTCCTTAATGATTCTCATGTCTATACTTTACAAATATAAGAAAACAAAATCCTTCTCAATTCTCATAATTGATAATATTACAGGATCCTTTCTACATAGATCATTTTCCACTTATATACCTTAACAAGATGGTAGTGGATTGAGAAATCATAATCCTTGATGAGATCTAACCATCTTCATTGGTTAATATTAATCTCCTTTTGAGTGAATATATATTTGATGCTATTATGATCAGTATATATCTCACACTTCTCCCCGTAGAGATAATTCTAACATATTTTCAATGTAAAGATCACAACTGCTGACTCTAGATCAAGTGTGGGATAGTTTTTCTCAAGAATTTTCAACTTCCACTTGGCATACTCTACCACTTTATCATTTTTCATCAGTACCTAGCCTAAACCATTATTTTAACCATCACTATATACCACAAAGAGTTCCCCACTTGTTGGAAATGTGATTATTGGCACAGTGATAAGCCTCTTTTTCAACTCTTTGTAGCGGTACTCACATTCACTTGTCTAAAAAAAACTTTTCACCATTCGGAGTCATCTTGGTTATTGGATTTGATAATTGTGATAATTTCTTCACAAATAATTGGTAATACACATCTAGACCAAGTAAACTATAGATATTTAGTACAAATGTTGGCCGGATCCATTCTTTGATTTCCTTTGTCATAGAAGGGCCCACAGATCTTCCTTTTTTAGTGATAACATGACCCAGTAATGAAACTTCCTCAATCTGGAACTCACATTTACTATACTTTACATATTTTTTCTCCCTTTGAAAAGTCTTCAGCATAGTATTCAAATTCTCCTCATGTTCATCCTTGCTCTTGGAGTATATCAGAATATCATCAATAAATACAACCATAAATATGTCGAGGTAATCTCTAAAGAATATTCATTAAATTTATGAAAATTTCTGGAGTATTATTAAATATGAAGGTCATCACTATGACCTTAAAGTTCACATACCTCGTTTAAAAGGTAGTATTGGGAATATCTTCCATCCTCACCTTTAATTGGTGGTATCCTGGCCTAAGGTAACCCTTATATAAGTACTTATCCAAATGTAGTTTATCACACAATTCATCTATCTATGGTAGGGGATACTTTTTCTTTATCGTTATTTTATTGAGCTCACAAGAATCAATGTAGAGGCACATTGATCCTTCCTTCTTTTTGAAAAATAGGAGTGGTTCACCCCATGGTGAAGCACTCGGGTGTATAAAACCCTTTTCCAAATTCTCTTGTAACTTATTCTTTAGTTCTTCCAACTCAATGGTGTCCATTCTATAAGGTGTATTTGATATAGGCAGTGATTCAGGTATAAGTTCAATTGAGGACTCAAATTCTTAGTTAGGAGGATGATTGGGAAATTATTCAGGGAACACATCATTATAGTCCCTCACAATGGGAATTTATTTGATCATTATTCTCCTTTTATCAATCATTTGAGCTATATATTCCTACTCATAAGGCAATAATATCCACACTTGATATGGTGATTCTGAAAGAGATTCATCATCATCCTTACACTTGTATATAATTGGAGGATTCTTTGGGATATGAAAAGTGATCTCCCTTTCTTGACAGTTGATGTAAGATTTATATAAATATAGTCAATCCATGCCCAATATAGAATCAAACTCTGCCAATGCAAGTATGATAAGATTTTCTATGAGGTTCAGTCCAAAAACATTAATTAGGGAGGATTTATATACTTTGGATACAATAATTTCCCCATTTTTTATTCTTATAGATAACTCAACATCCATATTTTGTGGTGGTGTTTAAATAGTTCTACTAAACTTACAAGATATGAAACAATTAGTAGGACCAGAATCAAATAGTACGTTCTCTATTATTGAATGAATAACCAGCATACTTTTCACCACACCATTTTTAGGATTCACCTTAGCAGTAGTGATATCATATTCCCTTTATTTCTACCTTGGAGGTTTTTGGTGTTGATTGCCTCCAACAACCCTTGGATTAGGTAAATGGATGGAAAATTTCCCATGTTTCTTCCCATTGAAACACTACAGAATTAGCTGAGTGTTGATTGGAACCTTCCATTATTATTCCACATTAGTGGGATTATTTATATCTATTTGGAAGTCATTAGCTAGATGCCCCATTCTTACTTATTTGAAGCATCTCCTAGTTCCCTTTAGATAGTTACCAGGATGCTTCTTTACACAACATTAACATGTGGGATGTTGGTTTTTCTTTCATCGTGATATTTTTCTATTAATACTCCCATATTAAACTCCATTTTCCAATTTTTTTTATATGGAACCATGAGATCACTAAGAGTCTCTTATCTTTATTTCAACTTTAATGGAATAACAGAAAATCTCCTCATAGCTATCAAAGTCTCGAATTGCCAATTATTTTTGAAGACTTAGCTTTAGTCTTCTAAATAAATGATCCACCTTTATTTTAGTGTTCATGAAAAATCATAGGCATATCTTGAAAGACTTGTAAATTTTTTCGTGTATGCCTCAATAGACTCATATTCCTTTTTCTTTAGTTCAAGGAACTCTCTCTCCATATTAAGATGGATAGTTCGGGAAAAATATTTATTGAAAAATATTTTCTTGAAATCTTCTCATTCCATAGAATCAATTTCCTACTTAGACTTTATGTTCTTGATCAGTTTCCATCATTGGTCAACTTCCCCACAAAAATGATAGATGTCCAGCGCAACTTTCTCTTCTTCTGAGCACTAGAGGATAGAGAATATCTTCTTAATGGAGTTAATCCATTGTTCTACAGTGAGGGGGTCATAAGATCCACTAAATATAGGAGTATTTTTACACCTAAAGGATTCAAAAGTAACTTTCTCTTTATTAGGATAATGAGGGTCTTCCATGCAATTCAAGTTATTATTCATAACTTAATTCAGTTGATAAAGTACTTTTATGAAGTTTTGAGCACCCATTCCCATCAGATTTAGAATTTTATTAGGTAAATCATTACATTTTCTATCACATTGTTTATTAGCATGGGTTCTCCAATTTCCATCCAATAACTAAGAAAAATAAATTATAATTATGGTTGGTTTGAATACATATAAAATAAGAATATAAAAATGAAATTTGAACATAGAAGGATAGAATTGTAAATAAAAAGTATATCCTAACTTTTAATTGGCTAAGTTTCAATCTAGGTTATCAGTGGTAATAGAATTATCCCTAGGGTTCTTACTAAATTTTTCTAGTCCTAATGCCCAAAAATATCTAGACTAAACTCTTATACCAAATATAAGCCCCTATCATTATAGAAAAATTGTTCCATGATTTTAAGTATAATTAACAATCAAATAAAATCGAAGATCATAAAGGCTCGTATCTTTGGATTAGTTACATAATTAGAAATAATGAAACCAAAAATAAAAACATATTTTATTTAATCTCCATAATGAGATCATAACTTCCATTGAGATCTTAAATCTTCAAAGGATAAATTTTGGAATACATGAAAAAATGGATGGGCTAAAAATCCCAGTAAGGGAATAAGCATATGAATAAATCATAGCACATGGGTTAAAAGGCATAACATAATGACATAAAAAGGCCTAAATAAGAATAAGGAAGAATATCATGTATAACGTGCAATCATGAAATAAAATGAAGGTTGAAAAAACATAAAACAAGAAATAATCATGATTTTAGGCTAACAACTAAGACTATTTCATATGGATGAGCATGATTTAAGGCTAACTGTCAAGACCATTGCACAAGGCAGACAAAGTCCCATAAAGGTTTCAAGTTCACTCTATATTCCAACATGACATCTCATGAGACGAAACATTACCCAATGCATTGGAGTTCTATCTAGGTTCACCCATTATAATATGTTCGTTAATATATGTTCCACATGAATAATCAAACATAAACATAAGGGTTACCTATGGAAATAAATGGGTATCATAATCGCGTCCTAAGGCATAAACAATGGGCATATTATAATAATGTCCATGAAAGAATGTATTTAAATCATACATGGGAATTAATAAGGTAAAATAGGAATAGATGATGATATGTGATGTCAAACTGAAGTAAAAACATGTAAAACTATTGTTTAAGAAACTTTAAAAATGATCCTCTTTAGTGCGGTTTAAAGGAAATTTTTAATGATTCTTTAAAAAGGAAAAGGAAAAATTGTTTGTATAAAATGAGAAATGAACCAAGATAATTTTTCATGATAGAATGATTGAATTTATTAATATTATAGTATATTAAAACAAATTATGGAGTGCACTTGAAAATGGGTAATAAATTGGGAATTTTCCTTTAATTGGGCTTACTTATCGAGAAGAATTGAGAAGTGAACCTTTTAAAAAAATAAATTTCCCCATAAAATAAGGATGTAATGAAATGGATACATTAGTTTGGAACATATAAACATAATTTTAAATAAGTAAATAAATAATAAATAATAATTTCAATGTTTTAAATAGAGAGAAGGCGTAACCCGAAGGAAAAAATGGATGTTTGGGGAGAATCCCTTACCTTATGTCTAAAACTGTTCAACACTTGATCTTAATGTCTTAGATAATAAAATTAAATCCATTAATTATTTAATTAAAAGCCTTTTATAAATTTATTTTATTTATTATAATTTATTGTGTTCATTCATTTACATTTTGTTGAGTTATAAGACAAAATTTCATCATTTGATAGTGTTTGTTTCCTTGGTTTTCATGATCGATTCACTTGTATACGTGTATGAATGATCATGTGAAATGAGAATAGTTGTACATAATTGAAATTATATTTTAATAATGAACTTAAATAATATTAAATGGTATTATATCTCATTTTTTCCATATGTGAGGATGATTCATTTGATAAAATGTTAACGATAAATGTTTAGATTATTTTTGGTGTTTTTTTATCATCACGAACTAGTTGTTTTATTAATTAATATTATGTAATATATTGGTTACAGAACATTAAATAAACTATAATACATATATTATAATATGTTTTAACCATAAAATCTTTTTTATTACTAGAATTTAATGTGGTAATGGAAATTTAAAACTCGTCGTCCTTGAATGCGATAAATCAATACATCACGGATGATGTTTTCATTTTTTTTAAAAAGGGGAGGGGAAAAGAAATTATGATGGGTTATTCAATTAAAAAAATAAAATTATAGTATATAAAATATATAGATTTTATCATTTAACTTGTATAATGGGATGTGAGGAGAGGAAAAGTAAATAAAATGAAAAGAGAATAAATGAAAACGAAAGAGGATTTTACCTCTTGAATTCCATCTCCTTGAGAACCTCCTTAGGGGAATTGGTTTTGGTATTTTTTTGAGACCAAAGGATCTTATACATGGTTTATATAATTTGGAATAGGATAGGGTAAAATTTTGAAAGGCTACAAAAAATTTAGGTGTCAAGAGTAGAGGTGGTTAAGGGGTGGTATTTATAGTGGATGAGAGGGGTATTTTTTATTATTTTATTCATTTTTTTATTATTTTGGATCAAGATAAGAAATAATATTGATTATTGTGAATAAATATATAAACTAGTGCATTTTAGTTTTAACCAAATGTGATTAAATCATCCATACATCAATAATGACTCAATAATTCATGTATTTAGCTTATACCATAAATTGTCATATTTCACTATTCACCAAAAATTAAACTATTTAAGAAAAATCCCAAAAAATCACCCTAACCATTTTTCAAAATTTATAATTAAAAAATGGACTCTATTTTTTGAAAATAATTTTCTAAATATGAGAGATTTAATTTTTATTTAAAATCATCATTTATTTGAAAAATACCAATTTTATAATTATAACTGATTTTATAACACTTTGAAAAATTAATTAAGGTCTCATAAAATTATCTTATAATCAAAAGAAAAAAAATATTTATTTTTGAATCTATTTTATGAAAATAAATTTTATTTTAAATTGTTATATTAATTATAAAATTTTAAATAAACATTTATGTTTCAAAAAAATATCAATACTTAATTTATCATTTTTTAAAAAAATATTTACTTATTCCATGATATAAATATATCATATTTTTATTTATAATATTCCTAGATTTTATTTATACTTTCATAGGTGGGGTTACTATTCTATTGGCTATATTATTATTATTAAGGTTCATATTACTATTACAAAGGTCGAGTTATTATTCCATTGGTTTAGGTTCTTTAATTTATAAAAAATCAAATTATTTCATTCACTATTCATTTATAAAGTTTTTATTGTGTTATAAAAGTGATATTATGTGATTTATACTATATTACATACTTATAAGAAGTTATATTTCATTGATAGAATTCTAGGTTGTTACATTAAACCCTCAACCGAAGGGAAATAAGGGAGTAGTGCCTACCACTGCCTTAAATGATGTACTTTTTAGAATGATATTATTTTAACTTAAATGACTTGGTGGATAAATATTTATTAGATTTTGAGAAAAATATTATAGGATGAAGTTTTTTTGAATTTTTTGAATTTTTAGGTGATTAATGATATTTTCTGAAACTTTTTAATTGGGTTGATATATATATATATATATTAGGTTTAATGTAAAATATTATTTAGGAAGAATGTTATTATATTTTTGGAGATGTAAGTTGAAGGGTACGGGATAACCTTTGAGTTTAAAACCTTCTTTGATGTTTAAGTTATTGAGGTTATTTGGGGTATAGGGTTATTTATTTTTAAGGAATTATCAATATTAAACCTTTGGTTTTATTGTTGAAATTTTGAGATTAATATATTCATATTCATTTTGAGTATTATCATACTTTTCTAACCATTTTAGTTTTAATAAATATTGAATTAATATCTCCTTACTCTTTTATGTATCTTATGATCCATTAAAATTTAATTTTATTACTTCAAGCATAAAAAAATGTTATTTTATATTCACTCCTTAGAGTAAGAGGTGAAGTAGAAAGTGATCAAAGCATTACCAAAGGATGAAATTTTGTTTATAAAATAAAAAAATATCATGTAAGTATATTTTAGGGTGTTCTCTATCTTAATAGTAAAATAATCCCTCAAATATAGGAAAGAATCTTGAAATAAAAATTTTATCTTATTACCTTTACATCTGATTAATATATGGTCATTTAACTCTTCATAACTTTATGGTTTATAGTCAATAATTTTCACTTGATCATTCAATTTCTTGTGATCAATGATCTCTATCACTTTCCATAATAATTTAGTATTTTCTTACACATCTATATTTTCAATTTCCACCAATTTTCTTTAACTTGGAAACCTAGTTATGTATTATTCTAGAATACCTTCACATTTCCCTTTCCCTCTCTTAAAAGGAAGTCTTATTAACCCTTTTTACGATGTGGGTTTTCCACAAAGGAATATTTTATTGTAAAAAAATTGACTACTGAGCATAATTTCAAATTGTGATGATGTAATTTATTAAAGGGGCTTATAATGTAACACCCCAATATTTTAAAATAACAATATGTTTGGTATCATATTGAACAAGAAATATTGATTTTAAATGAATCATGGTATAATATTAAAATATTATTATATAAACGTGACTGATTTAACCTAACCACTAAATTGGTGGGTATGAATTGTATTAAATGATTTATAAAATATAAATAAAATTCCAATATAATTTTTTTGAAATTTTTTTAATAAGAACTCAACTTTTATTAAAGATATTTTATTCAATAAAAAATATGTTTCCTTCAAAAATGATATTTATTAATTTTTACCAAGAAAATATTATAATTAATTTATGAAAAATTTATGAAATTTATTTTATAAAATGAAATTATTCTTTAAAAATAATCATATCAAAATTAAATAAGGGTTAAATTTTGGGATTTTTAAGAAAATGTTGATTTTTCAATGAATAGTGAAAAATATCAATTTTTTTAAAACTGTCATTTCTTTTTTACAAATTAAATAATTTGAAAGTTTATTTATAATTTTAAATTGATTTAAAGGTAAAATAAGTATTATTTATTTATATATAATCCAATTAAATATATTTTAATCATATTTATACCAGAATTTAGTATAAGTTTATTCTTAGTCTTAAAAATGCATTTTTTGGAAAACTATTTTAAAGGGAATAATGTTTCTCCATTTTAATTTATTAAAATAAAACATAATGAGGAATAATTTAAATTAAAATTTATATATTATACATTTAAATTTATGAATTTAAATTCATGTAATTAATATTACTAGTCATAGAGTTAATGTAAAATCATCCTCCCCTGAATAATGTATTTTTTAGAAAACTACTTTTTCGTCTCACTTGTAGGTTTTATTTTAAATTAATTTATGTAACTTATGTGAATTTAATTTTGATAAAATTTATTCCATATTTTTAATTATAATTATTTATATTATATAATAATTTTAACTTATTTTATTCATAATGAATTGTATAAACAGTAAAAAAACTAGTTATCATTGTAAAAAAATTAAAATGTTGAAAGTGAGTAACCTTAGAGGTAAAGGGGATAACATATTTAAAACATGTTTATTTTTAGAGGTGGTGGTGTGTCTCAGCCTTAAAACTCATCCCCTAATTTATTTTTCTATTTTGGATTCACTTATATTTATAGTGACTTCCCATTATTGAATAGTTTTGAGTATTCATAAAAATGTAACTCCTCAATTATAAAAGGGTACCACCTCCCCTCACTTTTTCACATCTCTCAAGTGATTTTACTCAAACAATCCCTACCAAAATCTCTCCAAAACTTCATTATCCACATTATAGATCTTCTGGTATTCCCAAAAGATCAACCTTAGTGTCCCTAATAAGATATCCAAAGAAAGTTCCTCAAATCGAAGGAGAAAAATGACATACATGATAAAGTCTAGACTTACGGTAAGGGTTTTTTACCAAAACATCCTTATTTAAGACATATGTTTCTTTATGATCCTAATTTCTTTTAAATAGTGTTTACACTACCCCTTTACATATTATATCATGAACCCATCATACTTCATTATATTTTAAGTTACAATTCATTTACTTAATTTATTGGAGTTATGATTTAAAGTTACCAAAGTGGTAAGGGTTTATGTTTCAATATCATTTTAACCCGGATTGTTTATGCTTGAATTTTAATTGTATAAAATTATTTGATCATTATTTAATAAAACCATTTTTTATTCTCCTCTTGTTATTCATGAAATTTTCAAGTAATAGTAACATTTTCATCTCTTTAATACTTAAAATGATTTAGAAAATATTTTTAAGAATAGTTGACTTCATTTATATCTTCAGTCAAAAATCATTTTTCTTCCATTTCCATGTTTTCTAAAAATATATTCAAGTATATTTTTAATATTCCCCAAAATATTTACTAAATACATTTTTAACCATGTTTAAATTTTTACAAAATAGTTTGAAAGAAACCCTAATATCTCTTTCTAAATGAGGCACTTTTCTACCTTTTTACAATAGTATGAAAGGAATGTTTCTTTTAACTTATACCGCATGTATGGAATTACCCACTTTAATGACCACTCAACTCTTTGAATCTTCATTTATAAGTTTCCACGGTTATTTTTTAATTAAATTTTTATATTATTATATTTTAAAAAAAATATTTTGAATAAGTGATTTCAAAGTGAAAAGGTTATTATTTTCAAGAAATATTCCATTTAATATTTTAAAGATTTTTTCATCAATGAAAAAAAAATTATGTTATGGATTGATTATAAATTATGTATATATTTATTTAATATATATACATTTATTATTATACCTTAATTTTATGGGGTAATACATTCCTTGTGTTCATCTTTCAAATTCCTTTATTATGAAATTTATTTTTATTATGATATGAGATAATATTATGCAATCCATTTCTTTCCATGGGTAATTATTATGTTTATGCATAATGATTTATTTCCTTTTTATGGAAAACATAGTCTTAAACATGTCATTATGAGTGAACCTAGATAGAAATCCAATTCATTGCGTAAAATTTTCAGTCTCATGAGACATCATGTATGGGATTAGGGTGTAAACTTAATCCATTATGGGACTTTTTCCTCCATGTGATATTATCTAGGTAGTTATCTTTGAATCATGTTTATGTCAGGTTATATGTTGCTTCCACATTTCATATGATTCCATGATCTTATGATACCACATTATATATGCTATGAATCCATGTGATTATGTGTGAGCCTTCTCTTTTATGATATCATGTTATGCCTATGACTCACATGTTATGATTCTTTAGAATGTTTATTAACTTATTAGGATTTTTTTGATCAACCATTTTTACTATGTATTACTCAGGTCATCCTATGAAATTTTTGGAGATCAAATGGATTTATAAGCTCATTACAAACACTACTAAAAAATTACCTATTCCAATGGATCTAGGAACCGTTGGCATGTTGGGCGTTGCAATAGCCATATACCAACAGTTTTATAGAAACCAATGGTATATGGATATCTCAACTTACTATATTACAATGTTTTCAATTAAACCATTGGGATATATGTAAACCAATGGTTCAAGAACCATGGTATACATGTCCAGCATACCTGCATACCACTATCTTTATTCCAACAATTTCAATGAAACTGTTGGGATATATGTATACCAATGCTTCAAGAACCATGGTATACACTACATATCAATAGTATAATGAACCTTTGTTATAAACTCTTATACCCAAATGTATACCAACAATTCTATAAACCATTTCTATATCCTATTATCCCCAGAAAACAATAGTTCCATCATGCACCTCTTCCATCCAGAACCAGTAAACATGAAACCAACAGTAAACATAAAAGCTATCATAATAATGGTAGTTTCACTATAGGGTCCTATCCATACTATAAATCTAAGTTATTTTCATAAATAAAATTCAAAATCTATTCAAGATATCTATAGAAAACATCCATGGCATGGAAAATTTGAAGGAGAAGCATATTCATGGGAATTTCTAACACAGAGGAAGTTATAAGTTACTAAAAAACAAGAAAGACCCAACCAATTATAAATTATCTAAGGAGAACTGTCATGGAGGTATTAATGGTTTCAAATGAATAAAAATATAGGAAGTATATAGAAAATATTAAATAGTTGAAATTCAATAGAATTCACTTGAGGGGATATCGCCTATAAATGAAACTTTGAGGTTGTTGTACAGGGGGCTAGGACCCCACCCCCAAAGGAAGACATAAAGAGTAGATCCTGATCCTGGATAAGCTATTGATTCTAGAGTGATTCATATTTAATTCATATTTATTTTCATATCCCCAAGTGACTATAATTATGGGTTAAATCCATCTTGTACCAAGTTATATAATTTACGATAAGTGTGTGTAGTGTAGGTAACTATGTTGGATTTAAAATTAAATGGGTTGTTGAATATTATCCTTTCATCTTAATTACTACCTTTCTCACTCATTTTGACCATTGCTGAGATATAAGGGTCTTCCTACTATATGCATCAACTATCTACCCTTATGTCACAAAAAATGCATCAGTTTGGGGTATCCATGTTTAATCATGATTCTAAAATTATATCTATAAACTATATTATGAACTGATAGGGGAAAATAGGGTTTATAAAATATAGGTTCATCGCTATGAGAGGAATATCATCATTTTTTTGTACTGACATCATTTAAAATAAAATCAAAACACATGTCCCTCACTAAGTGCATAAATCTAAACCTAAAAAATCATGGTACACTCATCTCATTTTTCTCAAAACCAAACCAACTTCAATATTTTGTTTTCTTTATGGTTTTTTAAACAATTTAAGCCATTTCTATACCATTCCTAGTGCATCAACCTCGACTTACACTTAAAATTATTTTAAATTAGTTATTATTTCTTAGATTTTATACATTTTTACTTTGGTTTCTTTGAGAGATTTAACTATTTCTTTTAGGAATGTAAAATTTTGTGTCATTGATGGGGAGCGGCGACATGAAATATTTATGATTTTTAGGAATTTTCCATTTATATTTTTTACTTTTCTCATTTTTTCACTTAGTCTTACCCGGTTTTAGTTTGATAATCCACTTTAGTACACATTTATTCAAAAATTGGTGGAAAGGAAGTGGAACACACTTTTTATCATGGGATTGAAAGGAATCTATCAAGACAAAATAATAACATATAAGAAGAGGAAATAATGGCTAGAAGATAACTAGGATAATAAATGAATAGGTAGTAGTACAAGGATAAGACCAATATCTCCAAGTAATGATCCATAATATGTAATATAACATAAACTATGGATGATACTCAAATGTAGGGTTTCAATCTGTGTATCCTCATCCCTCTGGTTATTTCTCAACAGTTAGATATAAATATTACAATAATAAAAAAAATACCACTCATTTCATCCAATTCACTAGGATCCATCATCTAGAACCTTATACGCACATTGATATTTTCTTATAATTGTGTGAAAACTTCCATTTTAATAATTTAATAAGAGATGTAGTGAGGTTGTGTTTATTTTTCTTCTCTATCAAGTGAAAATCTTGGGAGGGAATTCAAAGTGTACCCCCACAATCAGTCATAAGTTGGGAGGATCTGCTAATAAATTTCTTGAAAATATTCCTCCATCCTTCGAGGGTACTCCCATCATCAGTATACTTAATGGTATTTAACCATTTCAAGGGTCCTTCCAATATTTTACTTGCTAATTTTGAGTTATCAAATGCTTCTTTAGAGTATAATTGTCTACAACGGCAGATGGTTTTTTTCAAAGTTTTCTACTTCTCGGGATAATGTTGCATGTATATTCATCTTCCTAGTTATTCTTTGTATTTGTGACAATTCATACTAAACAACTAAAAGTGATTTATCTTGATTAATAAAAAAATTTATTTTAGTAGAAACATTATTGAACTATTTTTTATATGAATATTCTATATTGAATGGTTGATAATT
This sequence comes from Viscum album, assembly GCA_963277665.1. NCBI lineage: Eukaryota > Viridiplantae > Streptophyta > Magnoliopsida > Santalales > Viscaceae > Viscum > Viscum album. The sequence goes on along the minus strand of OY728120.1, from coordinate 1,055,780,487 downwards.
CATTTATATTATAGTATATTATTTTGAATGATAATATGTGAAAGGTTGTGTATAGATGCAATGTCTCCCATAATTTAAGTGGATACCTCAACATTTAGCCCTTGGAATATTAAAGATGAACATAGTGAATTTTCTTGCATGAAATTTAGGATGTGGCAATTTTTTGTCAATTTTTTAGGATAGATTTTTGAGTTAGAAACATTTGAGTTTTTTTAAGATAGTTATAATTATTTTTATTATACATGTATAGTATATAAATTTAAAATAAAGAACCATGAAATATTTTTGGGGGAAAATTTATTCTTTATAAAATCTATAATTTATAGCATATGAATCAATAGATATAAAATAGGAGAATCAAAATTAACTAGATTTAGTTCATGATTCTATGATCCTAGGACTGTGTCTTTTGTTTGATTTCTTAGATAGTATATGTGAACCAAACTAATGGAGGTATAGATTTGGGAACATTTTCCCATTCCCTTCCCATTTATTCTATATTTCTTAGGCCCTTACATGGTTTAGACATAGTAATGACCTAGTTAGACTCTGATATAGGAATTACTATGATGGAGTAAGGTGTATGGGCTACACCTATGGGGTGGCATAAGTGTCTAGGCACCAAGGAATCACCAATTGGGAATAATTTCAGCCACAAAAAAAGAGTGGTTAATAAATTAAATTTAGGCATGACCCATCTATACATCAGAAATACATGCTAAAGGAAAAGAAAATAAATAGAAGCAGCATGATATAAAGGTGAACAAAAATGAAACACGTTAATTAATCTCTCCACAACCCTAATCTCCCTCCCCTATAAATAAAACTGTGCAGCCACCTCCAGTTCCCTTCTGGCCCCCTTCACAGAATATAATTACCCTCCATCCGTAGAAAGCGGTAAAAGGCATAAATGGCTGATGCAAAAAAATAAAATAAAATAAAAACTAAATGACAACATACATGTCTTCTGTGACTATACAAGTCACCACCAAACATATAGGAACAACAACACCTCAGGTTCAAATCATGTTCCTACAAGAAAGGGGGAAACAAATACAATAATCAAAATGATACTATATAATAGTAAATTTATATTAAATAACAATTACTCATCCTATTAATGGTATATAATAATTTTCATTAGAGTTTAAACATAGTTTGGTTTTGTTTGATATAAGTTAGTTTCAGAAATTTTAATTAGATTTAGTTCATCTTGTTTTTTTATATTAGCATGGATAATTTAATTTATTTCGGTTCTAAGTGATTAAGTTTTATTACACTTGGTTCATATTAGTTTGGTTTAGTTCAGTTTTTTTTATGTTGTTTGTGATCATATAATATTGAATTAATTATATTTGGTCCAATTTGATTCATCATTTGTAATATCAGATTAGTTTAATTTAGATTAGTATGACTTTGTCCAATTTATTTTCATTCAATTTTTTTCTATTTGAATTATATTTTCTTTATTTTTATCATTCTAGATATATTTTGTTTGATCATATTTAAATTTATACCAGTAAGGTTCATTTAGTTTTGAATGTTTTTTTAAAATATTTCCTTCTATTTTTTATTTGGTTTTATTCTATCCATTGTGGGTTTTTATGGTTCCACTTTATTTAGTTCAACTCATTTTGGTTTCACTCTTCATAATCTTATTTGGTTTGGTTTCCTTTAGTCTATCTTTTTTTGTTATGATTGATGAAATCCTAATTGAGTTAGGTCAAGAGAGGTCTAATTGAGGTAGTTCAGGGGTATTTTAAACTGTTATGGCCTAAAAAGAAATGACATGCAGATTGTTTCCCATATAAAAGGATGTGTAATGTGCCCTTTAATTTTATGTATGAATAGAAGAAACATATCACCTTTGGTGATATGGGGTATATATTTAGGTACTATAGAAATTTTCACGTGAAAATATAGATTTGAAAGTGAGCTTAAACACGGGAATCATGTTTTATATTCTAAAGTATAATAATTTTTAGGTATGTTTGGTTTTTTATATATGATTGGGATATATTTTGATTGTTGAAACCAAATTTAAGATAACATTTTTTTGTAGAGTATTCCTATTCCCTAAAATTCTTGAGTGAGTTTCATGGGATGGTTTTTTAGGTTATGTCATGCTGGGATAATGTGTAGTGTTTTTCATGTAATGTTGGAATTTTAGTGAATTATTATTAATGAAACAATGATATGGGAAGTATTATGGTGAAGAAAACTCCTTTAGTATATTTATAATACAATTACTATAATTGGTAAATTATTATGAATGTAGAGGGTGGAATGTGTAACAATTTTGGGAAGTTGGGAACTGTGGTGTTGATTTGAATATCAAAATATAAGAAAGTGAGTTATATATTTCTATTAAGTAGACATTATATTTTTATGTTGGTAAATGGTCGTTAGAAAATATCATTTCCTAGGGTAATCAATGAAAGTTAGTTTTAGTGAACAGCCCATGTACACCCTAAAATTTTATGAATGTTAAATGTCATGAATGGAGTGAGATAACCTTTGTACTGAATTATATTTTATACAACATACCAGGTTTTGATAAAGAGACTATAGATCAAGTATAGATAATTAATAGATTCTTAGGTGTATTTTTGAGTGGATATATTATTTTCAGATACTACGAACGTCAGATCTTAAAGATTTATGTCATTGATCAGGTACTTCTATGGATTTTCACTCATTTAACACATCATGTCTTCAGGATAAAAGAAAATTATAATTCTATATTGTATATAACTATCATGGTTTTATGGGAAGAAGTTATAGTGTTGTTTCTAAAAATTATTTTTAAGTGTAATTTATTGTGTCAAGGTATATTTGGAGTTGAATGAAATGTTTGGGAAGTGATTAGTGTATATTTTAGATTAGAGAGATATATATTTAAAATAAAATATAGTATATCTAGATCAATCAAAATTGAAGCATAGTTTTATCTAGTATTGGACTGATAAAAAATAGTAGCATCGTATCCCAGTGGATAATTGGGTCACTACATATGTGCAATAGTGTTTCTTGAGAAAAAATAATATCTTATTTTTTAAGAAATCATGTTTTAAAAATCATCCCAAAAATGTTTATTTTTTAAGTTGAAACATATGGGATCTAAATTATATATCTTTAAAGATAAAAGAGAATACTACTTGTGATTATCCTAAATCGCTTTTGACCAGCAGTATCCAAAATTTAGAGTTTGATCTATTTTCCATCTAGGTCAATGGTTCTTATCTTGAAATCTATTCTGGATTAGTAAGTATTATATTATTAGGTAGAAAAATAAACCAAAGAATCAACAAGATGAATTATATTAAGAGATAATACCCAATTGTAGTGATAAAACTAGTAGTAAAGGATCCATCAGAGAAATGAAAAATAAGGTAGCTCTTACCCGCACCTGCAAGGGGAAAAAACTCACTCACCAAATGAATTAAACTGTAACAAAAACAATAAAAACAAGTCTTAAACCCATTTAAATGGGGTTGGAAACATGGATCAAACATTATAAATTAGTGAAGTTTCAAGCAAGTACACAAGGGTTGTTTGTGACCCCTAAAATTTAGCTATTCTAATTAAGCATTTTGAATTAAATAAAAACATTTATTTAAATAAATTAATAATGGGAAACAACCTCAGTGGAATTCCTGAGAATCCATATGCATCATAAAACAAAATTAAATTCCATAAGGAAAGTATGAAAGGCCACCTACATTTTACCAAGGCTTTTCCAATTTAATGACAAGGGATGACATTAGCTGACAAGCCCCTCCAAGCTCATCCAGCCTCTCCCTTGATCAACCAGGCTCATCACATTACCATAAGATTCTAGTTAACTTCAAAAAACAATTATTAATTAATTATAACTAATTAATTAATTAAATTGAACCATTTATTATTATTTGTTTACTCTTTAGATCATTTTGCTTTATCAAAACCATCAGCAATGTCATGCATTCCACTAATGATGCATCCCTGAATCTAGCCTACAAAAATACCTAATTAAAAATACCTGTTCAAGAGCTATTAAAATTGATTTTGGGAAAACCCCCTTAGAAGAATATGAAACATTGACATACCTCAATGTATTAACACGGAAAAATAGGAAGACATAATCTTGGGTTCCCCTATTCCTAATCATAGAAAAATCTCTATCAAAAATGATTTATTTCACCATACTTTAATGAAATTGATGAATAACCCTAAAATAGAAACCTCTGAAGTCAGAAATGTCATAAGGTAAACAATAGAGGAGGGAGGTGGAATAAATTTACTGTTGTTATCAAATTACACCCAAGATCACCAAGAAAGGAGAGGATCTGGTAGAGAGGGGGATTCGGTTGATCCCTTTGTGCACATCTTGTAGATGGTGTGGATAGTAGATTTTTCGAGGTATGGGAGATTAGAATATACTAGGGATCAGGATGGGAGGAGGGGAGTGGCGAGAAAACTAGAGCAGTGAGTGGCGGTGAATGGCGGTGAGCGGCACTTCTATGGCTCCGGATGGCAGGAGGGAAGGTGGTGAGCAGTGATGTTGGGATAGGAGAAGGGGAGCACGTGGGGGAGATAAAATGGGATAAGGGGAGCATGATGGGGACTCATGAAGGGATAAGGGGAGAGTGAGTGGGAGAGGGTGTTTTAGGGGATTTAAGGAGGTCTATCTCAATGGTTTTTAGACAACTTTTGGGATAACCTACAATATATTTCCCTATCCTAATGGTTATGGAAAACCATTGGTATAGTGGAATTGGGATATCCCCTATTTCCATTAGTGAGATAATGAAATAAATAAGTTTTATTTTAGTCTCACTATGATGTATTATGAACCTAGTATTCCAAAGAAACTATCCCTCATGATTTTTGGGTTGTAATTTAATTGATTCTTATGTTAAAAAATCATGTAATAATATGTGTAAAATGCATGGGTTTCTATATATAATTAGTGGATTATTGGTCAATTATAGAAATTTATTATTTTGTAATGGAAGTGGTATAATGTCACTATGGATTTCAAGAAGGTTTTACTGTGTAATTCTCATAAGAGTGATGTGATATGGGTAATTTTGGACCAATTGACAAATGTAACCCATTTCTTACCAATTAGGGATACTTTCACCGTTAATGAGTTGGTTAACTTATATGTTCATGAGATGGTGCATTTTCATGAGGTTCCTCAGATTATTATTTTAGATCATGATCGTTATTTTACTTTATGATTCTATAAAGGCTTATCAACGGCACTCGGTGCTTGGGTGATTTTGAGAACTACCTACCACCTATAGATGGACATGAAATATGAGCTCACTATCTATGTTCTAGAGGACATATTGAGAGAATTTTACTGCATATTTTGGTGGAACCAGGTTGAAGAACCTAGTTCTTATTGAATTCACCTATAACTTTAGTTATCAGGAAACTATTAAGATGGAACCATATGAGGAATTGCATGTTAGGCCATGCATATCCCCTTTATGTTGGATAAAAATGGGAGAATCGAAGTTGTTGGGGCCAAGTCTTATGTAGGTGACATTAAATCATTTCTAGATGATAAGTAAGTGTATGAATACATCCTAGAGTAAACATAATTAATATAGTGATAGACACCATCGAGATCTCAATTTTTCAGTGGGTGACTGCATATTTATTCATGTATTTCCAAGAATGGATCACTGTGGGATTTGTAAATGGGGTAAGTAGGCTTCCAGATATGTTAGGACATTCAAGATTTTGGAAATTATCGGTTGAGTGGTGTTTCGATTATCTCTTCCACAATATTATAATACTTTTCATGACATTTTTAATGCTTCATATATTCAACAATATCACCATGACCCTTCCTAAGATATTGATATTGATGATTTTGAGCTTGAGGTCGATGTATCCTTTAAGGAGCATCGAATTCATATTGTGGACCGTAGTGAAAAAAATATTCAGTGAAAGACTGTCCCATCTATCTAAGTGTTATGATAGCATGGATTTGTTTAGGAGGAAACTTTGGAAAGGGATGTTGATATGTGGGCCCATTGGACTACCCTTTTTACCTTATAGACTTGGTGATTTTGGGAAAAGTAACTCAAGGATGATATTTTTATGGTGGGGAGGTTGTAAGATCCCAAAATTTTTTGAGGTATGTTTTTATTTTAATTTTTAGTTAACATCATTTTAAATTGGCTAAGGAATTCTTTCTCAGGAGTAGGGAAGGTCTCTGGAGCATTCTGGGGGTTCGAGACTAGAAATAGTGGAAAATGGGGCTCATGGCAGATGGAGAATGGTTGGTGCATGATTAGTGACAACCATGAACCATGACCAAGAGGATTGGTTGTAATTAACTAAGCTAGGATACCCTCTAATCTGGTAACTAAACTAATTCTCCACTAACACAAAGGGTGTTTTTGATCCCCACAGATAGGAAATTAGCAACCAGGAATCAAACAACAACAAAAGGGGGGATGATTTCACCCAAACAGAAATGAGATACATGTAATGTATATATATATATAAGGACAACCATAAAATAAATATTCCATAATAAAAGAGATAAAATGGTAGTAATACAACACAAAATAAAATAGAAAGATAAAAACTCCTAAGTACATGTTCAAGAACTAAAATGGACAACTAAAATAGGAAATAACTGCTCCATGTGATATATGGGAAATGTCCCAACATCTCACCACTAGTTACCTATACCCAGTCAACATTAACCTCACTTCCACATTGTGGCACTTTTCCCTTTCCAACATAAAAATAAAATAAAATTTCTACACACCATCGAAGGGGTATGCAGGGTATGAACTAAACTGTTTTAGTAGGATCCCACCCAAGTGTTCCATATCAATTCTTTGTACAAAAATCTCAATATGATAAATTTTAATAAATCATGGAATAACAAATAGTTAAATAGTTTTATATTAAAAACATCATAAAAAGTTCCCCTCTTCCATAGTTCCAAAAAAAACTAGGTAAAATAGTTCAAAGAAAAATTTCCATATACCAGTTATATTTATCAAAAATAGGTATATCAGAGCCATAAAATTACAAAGAAAAATAACAATTATAAAAAACAACAAAGATAACTTATTATTAGGATAATTATGAAACTTATATATCAATCAGGACTAGTAAGAACTAAAAGTCTCTAAAACCTATGCATCAAGGTCTAGGGAACAAAGAAACACCCTAGGAAGTGAACCCACTTACCATGTCAATCAATTCCTAGATCCAAATTTAAATATTTCTAGGAATGGAAGAACACCTCAAAAATCGAACCCCCTTACAAAACCAAATGAAGATCCACAATATTACACCCTCCACCTAAGTTCCCAAGGCCCTAATGTACTGAATTTAAAATCTTATCAAAAGGGTTTACAAATTTCACAAAAAAATCAAATGCACTTTTTCTATCAAAAAATTCTTTGAAAAGACATTTTTAAATGCATTTCATAGTGATTTTAAAATCACAATTCATTTAAAAAAACAAACAGAAAACCATCTTTTCTCAAAAACACATTTACGCACAAAAATCAAAAAAAATCATGAAAAAACATTTATAAAACTATTATAAAACAAAGATCAATCACATTCTATCCAAATAGGATAGAGAAAAAACCAATTACCTCAAACTTGGGTCGTACCCCACTCACAATAAAATATACACACACTAGAAGGAACAAAAAAATTAACTGAGGCCCTCATAGATGGTAGAATAATAGATCTATAAGGGATCAAACAAAAATCATCACATGATCACCAATCCCCACCAATGAAGACCATCCACGCTTCCAAACCCAAGAGTAATGAAGAAGTAAAAAGGAGAACAAAACTCTTACCAAAGGTAGAGAAACCAATTATACCAGAGATCAAGACACAAAACAGAGTGATCTAAAAGGAAATGAATCACCAAAAATCACCTAGGAGAGACCTCATGTTTGATTCAGGAAAACATAAGCCGAATGAGTTAGGATTTAGGATTTCAAAACATAAAAACCCATTGACTGCAAGAAACACATCATGGATCACAGATTCACAATGTCAATCCTATGATTTTCATGTATATAGAAAAAGGAATTGCCTCGAGTTAAAAATCCCAAGATTGGAATTATGATGTGTTACTCATTCATATAATGAATTGTGTTCTTGTTTTGAACCATTTTCATAACTTTTTACCATTAATAAAATCATGTTGTGAATTATATTAATGGGGTGAATGTGTCCAATAGGAGGTGGCACCCAGCCCAAGTTCTATAAAAACTCCCAAAATGAATCCCATTCCATCCAAACCTAAGAAGAAATATCTTAAACATAAAAGGGAGTGTACCTTTTAATCGAGATGTTATAATCACCCCATCATATGACTTTTCTCCACCGATAGGTTATGTGGAATAAGGGTTCTCTGGAAAAAGGTGAGGCCACTGCTCCCTTGTCAATGATTCACACTCCCAAATATCATGAAAATCATATCCATGACACCATAACACATTTAATAGTATAATATAATTAATATGAAAGACTTTCATTAGATAAATAATGATATCCACTGGATGCTCCACAGGAAAAACATCTAGGTCCAACTTATTATCCTCTCAACTTAGAACATGAGAGGGGTTAATATGGTACTTCCTGATCTGAGATATGTGGAAAACATCATGTATACCTATCAAATGTGCTATCAATTACAACTAATAGGAAACCTTCCCATGATACTTAGGGACCTAAAATGATCCCTCATGTATCAAAGCCATATTCCCTGGTTTCATAAGACAATGAGGACCCAACTGATGAGAGACTTTAGAGACAACCTAGTCACCAGTGGAAAACTCCAAAGTAAAATGTTGGTGATACAAATATAATTTTTGTAGACTCTAAGCTATAACAAAGTGTTAAAATATATCCTAAACCCTAACTAACATCTCTTAAATGAGATTTGTTCCCATTAGAAAGGATTTTCCCACCTCCACCCAATAGATAGGTGACCTTCAAGGGAAACCATACAAATCTCAGTAGGGTTTCATTTTGATCTAATACTAGTAACTGTTATTATACACAAACTCAACTAGTACCATATGTTTATCCCATGATCTTTCAGAATCCAAAACATAGGTATGGAGTATATCATATAGGATATAAATTGCACCATCCATCTAAATATCTATCTGTGGAAGGTAAGTTATACTAAATCTAACCTGAGTCCCCATAACCTCAGGGGGAATTTTATAGAACCTTGGATCCCAATCCAAAATAATGGTAGACAGAACTCCATGAAACCTCACAATCTCCTACACATAAATCTTACCCAAGTATTTAACCTTACTGGTGTCCCTGATCAGAATAAAGTGATCTGATTTCATCAACCAATCAACCACCACCCATATAGAATTATTTCCTAGGGGATTACATGGTAATATAACAATTAAGGACATGTACCGGAAATGTACCATGGTGTTTTCTTCCTCAATGGATTGATTGTATTCATGCTATGTTGCATATTAGGCGGAGGGTTTTTCATGCTTATAGGGAATCCAATTACGTTGTGTATGCTTTTTCAAAGAAGGGATCGTTGAGTCGAGATTGATGTCGTCTTTCATAACTCTTAATTTTTTTCATATCTAACTGATGTGGATATGTGGGGTGTTTTATATTTCTAATTTTATAACATCCCCTAATAATTTTGAACTCTTTTCATTTCTATTTTTAATAAAAAAAATTAGGACTAGGGTGTCCTGAACTTTTTTGTTAATTCCATGGACACATCATCCCATTTCTAAATAGGCACTAGAATAGGTTGGATCAGACCAGAAGGCTTCAAGTGATTTTCCTTTATCTGCTAGCAGGTGTAATGGTAGGAAACATAATTATCAATGTCATTCTTCATAACCCACCCCCAGAAACATCATCTCATATCATAATACATCTCTTTAGAACTAGTATGAACAACCCAAAAAGAAATATGAAAATCATAAAATAATGAATTCCTTATGGTCGATGGGATGAAATACTAATCCTCGAAGTAGAGAATACCATAAAACGGGAGAGAAAAAGTAGAAATGGTATCCCCAAAATAAAATGTTTCCTTAATTACTCTAAAATCATTATCTTATTACTGAACCTACAGAAAGACTCTAGGAGAGATGATGATATCTAAACACTGGTTAGAACCATACCCAGAGGCTGATTTGAGTTCTGATTCCATTCCTCTAGGTGAGGATGTCAGGGTCAATGGACTGGCTACCGAAGTTCATGAACCTTTTCACTCGGAAGATGAGGACTCAAACCTAAGATGTGATAGGGACTCCAGGAGAAGGAAGGGGAGGAAGGACTACTCCTCTCTACCCCCTCCTCTTTAGACCCTCTCTACAAAGAAAATGAGCAAGATGAAGATGGTCATGGAGGCTATGAGACATCAGAAGCTTGAGGTTCGTGAGGATCATCCCATGGTCTTGATGTTAAGCTTCGAAGACCACATGATAGAACAACCTTTATTGCTCAATGAAACTGAGGAGGAGGCAGCTAAAATGATGTGGAGGTATCTTGGGGTGTCTCTCAATGAGGAACAATATACATGGATTGAAAAACAAGATTCAATTTTGGTTGGAGGCTTCAATCAAGGAAAGATCAGTGTAGAGGAGTACATTCAGTCTTGGGACCAGCTAGTTTTTGAGTTTGAGAAGCGGATATTGAAAGGAGCCGATTTATAGTTGGCATCCTTAGCATGGCATCTATTTAGGGAAACTGATTCAGGTAACATCAAGTTTACTTTTAAAACTTCTACTTAAGTAATTTTCCTCGGGTGGATGGCTTGAGGGTATTGGTTTTTTTAGGGGTTCCCTGGTTGTTCGGATTGGCTGTATGGTTGTTCTCATTCCCCATATTCGGCCTGGACCTACTTTAGATGAGGATCAGAGCAAGAAGTCTCCATCGAGGCAGACCTTCGGATTGGGATGCTGAGAGGGGATGGCGTTTCCATCGGTTCTGTGCCTGTGTATCTGCACGGGACTGTCTGCTGAGGGTCTGCATCGCTGGAGGTCTTTCATCATGACACAGTTGCTTGGGTGGGGAAGGACCGGCTAATTTATGTGGATGTTTTTGGTTGTTTTGTTCTCTTTTGTGGTTTCTCACTTACTCCTTAAAAGTGTCTTATCTTTAATAAAAAAGTAATTTTCAGTCAACCTTTCCACATTAATAGAAAGTTAGGTAAACACTACTAGATATTGAATATGCTGCACTAGAGTCCAATTGATAATAATTGCCTCCACCACCCTTGAAATATTCCTACCACTTCATTTTCTTTCCCATCATGACAACAAAACTTCCACTAGGTGGAAGATAAGAGATAAAGAATACAAGATTGGATTTTATATCCATTTATATAATCATCACCATGTTAACTGTCTTGACATAGGTGGTAATCATTAGTATATATACCTATGATTAGATATCTAATCACAAACCCAGTGGGTATTTATATGCCCTCAACTTATCATCCATAGCCACCTTTAGATCAAAATGAACCAACTCCACAAAATTATTGGTGTACTCTAACACTAAACACTCTCCCAACTAAAAAGAGGGGAACTCCAGAGACTTCACTATCATTAGATACTCTGGAAAGAACTATTAAAAGAAGAGGGTCTTGAATCCCTTCCAATCCAATATCACGTGTTAATTTTCCCAAACCATAAAATCCCACCACCACCTACTGGGACCCTAAATATTGAAATTTTCACACTTCAGCCTAATATCCTTAGTTGTATCCAGGAATTTGAAGAACTAATTGATTTTTTCTAGCAATTCATCCACCTCTTGAGATTCATTCATACCTTTAAAGGCTAAGGTATTCTTGTGTATGAACTCTCACAATTAGTCCTTATCTCCTCCTACTTCTTCCAGTGCCTCAAAAACTGGATTCTAAACTCATAATATATTTTGGTCCATAGAAAAAACTTCTTGAATGAATGTATCTATAATATTATGATCCAAAGGAGGATTCCCCTGAGGATAATCTCTCGATGAACCCTCTTGTGAGACCTATGGAAGGCATATTAGAAGCATGTATCTACATATTAGAAATATAATAAAATGAACAAGCAACAAGAAAATATCAATTCAAACTAGATAAAAAAAAGTAGAAACTGAGATCCAGATCAAAAACCCTTAAAAAGGAGACACACATCCCAACATCCCATGGTAACTTGAGGCCCTTAATAACAAGATCTATCCAATAACTCACTACAAACTACCCCTAAAGTTCTAATAATATTATATTCCTTATAATATACATTTCAATACAAAGAATCTTTTGTAAAAACAACCTTTGATGCCATTTTTTTATGAACCAACCCAAGATACCCTATAATATGGTACCAGAACCGATTCTCCACTAACTCGAAAGGCATTGAAAATCCCCATGGGCTAGTGACTAGAACCCACGCATCAAACAACAAAAAAATAGGGGAAATATTTCACCTAACCTAAAATAAGATATATGGAATATATATATATATATACAACCATAAAAGAAATATTCCATAATTAAATATGGATAATGGTAGTGGTACAAATCAAAAGAAAACATAAAGATAAAAACTCCAAGTTGCATGTCTAACAACCAAAAAGGATGACCAAAATAGGAAACTTCTACTTTATCTGATATATAGTAAATGTACCACCATCTCACCACTATCTACCCATAATCGTCCTATATGAACCCCACCACCACACTATGAAACTTTGCCTTTTCCTGTATCAAAATAAAATACAAGATCTACATAGTGTTATCAGGGTGTGCAAGGTGTGGGATAAATGGGATTAGTATGATCTCATCCAGGTGTTCCATATCAAGTCTCTATAATAAAATCCTAATATTCTCAATTTTAAGAAAACATTGCATGATAATTAGTTAAATAATTTTATATCAAAATCATGGTAAACAGTTCAACATTTCAATAATTCCAAAACAAATCTAGTTAAAATAGTTCAAAGAAAAATTTCCAAAAATAAGTTAAATTTATCAAAAAAATAGATATATCAAATCCAGAATAATAAAAATCCAAAGCAAAATGGTAAAACACACCGAGGAGAGCTTACAGTTAGGCTACTTAGGACAATTATAAATAAATCAGGACTAATGTACTCTATAAGTCCCAAAAATACATGTATCAAGGTATAGCTAACAGAGGGACACCATAGAAATTGAACCCCCCTACCACGTCAATCATGTTCTAGAGATAATTACATCTCATTCTAGGAATATAATAACACCCTAGAAAGTGAACTCCCTTACAAAACCAAAGGACAATCCCTAATACTACACCATCCACCTAAGTACCCAAGGCTCTCATGTGCTGCATTTCAAATCATCTCAAAAGGGTTTAAACATTTCATAACACAATTTAATTTTTCATTTTTCCATAAAAACCTACTTTGGACACCCATTTCACAATCTATTTCACAGTTCTTTGAAAATCACAATTCATTTACCAAAATAAGGGGAAACCTATCTTTTCTCAAAAACACATTTACACACACAAATCCACTAATACTAAATCACGCCAAATAATTTATAAAAAATTATAAAAGAAAAATCAATCATGATTCATCCATAATATGCTAGATATGGAACCACCTATCTCAAACTCAGGTTACACACCACCAGCAACGGAATCCACACACACTGGAAGAAATTTGGATACAATAAACAAATACCCTTTAAGATTATCACACAATAGATATAGAAGTTATAAAATAAGAATAATAACATAATCACCAATCCCCAAAAATGAATCCCAACCCCACTTCCAAAACCCAAGAGAAATGAAGAATTATAAAGGAGAATAAAACACTTACCAAAGGAAGATAAACCAACTACACTGGATATCAAGACACCAAATAAAGTGATCCAAAAGAAAAGGATTCGCCCAAAATATACTGGGAGAGACCTAGGGTTCGATGTAGGGAAACATAAGATGAATGAGTTAGGATTTAGGTTTATAATGAATAAAACCCCACTAGTCACAAATGATTCACATTTTGAATCCTAGATTCACAGCATGAATTCCATAATTTTCATGTATCTTGAAAATGGAATCACCTTGGGTTAAAAATCCCTAGAAATGAATTTAGAAAATCAATCTCATTCACATCCAAAATTATGTTCATTATTTGAATAATTTTCATAGATATTTTCCAGTGAAAAATTCACATCTTGAATCATATTCATGACATGAATGTGTCCAACAAACAGTGGCCAGCCCTAGTTATGCAGAAACTCCCAAAACAAATCCCACACCCTATGAACCCGAGGAGAAATATCTTAAACATAAAATAGAGCATACCAATTCATTGGGATGTTATATAGGTTTAGGTGGTGGTTTTGAAAACCAAATGAGGAGGATAGGTAACTATATGGGTTGGGTCTAAATCCATTTTCATAGCTTTCCCATGGTTTAAAAAATTGTACAGGTGGCATAGGAGACTATACAAGTGAAGGTTTCCTTAGATAGTGGGGCTTAAATTGTTGGTTTATAGTTTGGAAAACAATGTATCCACACCATGCACCTAATTAAAATTGGTATTTTTTACCTTTTTACCTTTTTAATTTTATATGAACTTTTCCAATTTTCTCCCCCATTTCATTCCCAGCAGCCTTAGGCATGCTCTAAGATTCTACCACTCTTAAAAGGGTGATTTTCCTTCAATCCTAGGACATTTTAAGTTTTATTTCATTCAATTCAAAGCCTTGGGTAAGTTAACGAGTCTATGTCCTTCAATTATATGGATTTTTTATAGTTTTTTTCCTTATCTATTATGTTTCATATTCCATATTCCTAGGGATTTATTTTATTTTATATTTGTGGTCATTTTAACTCAAATAAAAGGTTACAGTTAGATGATAGTATATTTATGAACCTAAGTTAAGTGCTCTAAGATCCATTACCCATAGTCTTAATAGTTTTCATGTGTATGTAGTTATGTCATGACACTGATTCATTGTACATTTTTGTCTCTTAGTTTAATAAAATTGTTCTTGGGCCTTAATTTGATGTTGTGGACCCTTCATGGATCCCATCGGGTCTATTGAAAACTATAATACCAGACCTACATCCACCTTTGAGGTGTGACAAATTCTTTTAAATAGTAATATGGGATTTTAAATGGTAAAATAGGTTCTTTAAAATCTTAACCTTGTTAGGATTGTCACATGGGTTTTTAGTATGGTAAAATGGGGTTGATTTGAATAATTTAGGGATAAAATGTCTTACGATGTGTTAAAGAATTTAATTTATATTGATCTAAGTAATAAGTTTAAATGCTAAAATTGTGGATTTTTATTTAAAGGTGGTGAGTATGATAACCCTTAGTGAATAATAAATCCAAAAAAGGAGAAACTATTTTATCTTATTTTGTTAAAAGGTAAAGAATTTTGAACCTTAGAAAGTGTTACATGATGGAATGGTTTGGAAATGGTGTACATGAAAATCTATATCTATGATATGGAAATGGTGTACATGAGGCTCCACATCTATGGGATTAAAATTGTGAACATAACGCTCTACATCTATGGGATGAAAATGGTGGGCATAATGATCTATATCTATGAGATGGAAATGGTGTACATGATGCTTCGCATCTATGGGATATAAATGGTGGTCATGATTCTCAGAATTACTAAGAATTTAATTTGATGAAAATCCATTTTATTTTACTTTATACATGTATAACACTATGATTTATGGCTCAGATGACCAATATTTGCAGAAATTGTTTTGGTTCGCTCAGGTGTCACCTTAGAACCAGAGGCCAAGAGGTTAATAAATAACTATTTATTTTTTGTAAAACATGTTTTCACTTTTTCTTTTCCTATTATTCTATTATATTTCATCATACATTATTTCTTAGACTGGTTATTACTTTAGAAACTGTTGGTGGTGGCGTACTAAGTCATACTCAGACCTTGCTTGGGCCACCATTGGTACCCAAGTGGCTTCATGGTTGCAGTTCAAGACAAGAAAAAATTCCCAATGTTAGATGGATGATTTGGTATTTATGGTATGGATCTTTTATGAGGGGACCATACTAGGTTTTAGGACCTTTTGTATATTTTAATCTTGTGTTTTTTATTTTTGGGTTCCTTTTAGAGCATGAGACTATCATGACATGACATGTTTATTTTATTATCTTGTTAGCACAAACTCAATTTGGTGGATTTGGTATGTGATATTTGGTTACCCATAGGTTATTATTTCTTATTATTTCTATTATTGTTCTACTCTGGTAAAGAGGTTATAGTCTCCCCATGTTTCTTTATAAACCCTCACTGCTAGTCAGCAGCCTCTAGCATATGATAATTCATGCCTGAGGCCATATGGTGAACCAGTATGAAAACAATTTTGACTAATATAAAACAATATATTACATTGATGATCCAAAACAACACCATTATATTTTTTTGATTCATCTATAAACCATCTGAGGTTTCACCTTTGTTTTCCTGATCTACATGCATCACCTCCCTCTCTTATTTTCTTGGTGTTATGCTCTTGAAAATCCTTTCAAGAGGTAAGGGATTTGATTTCCCTATAATTTATTTGAATATATGATATTTTCATTATTTTTCATTCTGTTGGGAGGATGTTTTGAATTTTAATAATAAAGAAAATAAACTAGACTAATGAAATTGAAAGGAAATGGTGCAATGTGAATGTGGTTACCAGCTTTCTTGATATTATTGATGTTGTTTTATGATATATGATTGTTATTAGATTATTCCTTATAGTTATGACTATATTTAATAATACCATTTCATTGTTTAAATAATTAAACCCAGTAAATAAAATGGACTAAGTTGATTTTCCTTTTTTATGATTGACTTAATGTGTATATCTAAATGGATTTGGTTGTATAGCTTAGTGACCTTGGTGGTGTATGGCTTGGTGGTCTTGGTTTTTTATGGCTTGGTTTCCTTG
Organism: Viscum album; assembly: GCA_963277665.1. Classification (NCBI taxonomy): domain Eukaryota; kingdom Viridiplantae; phylum Streptophyta; class Magnoliopsida; order Santalales; family Viscaceae; genus Viscum; species Viscum album. The sequence continues at coordinate 1,055,763,517 of OY728120.1, read as the reverse complement.
GTTTTGATGGGTTGGTTTGACATGGTGGTCTCTTTATTGCAGTTTAGTAGAAATGGAATAATATAGACATATATAAATATGGTTATGGATAAATAATTCATTGGTACAAATTTAAACTAATAACTAAATTAATAAAGCTTAGTATCTGATTTGTTAAATAAAACAATGGGAAATAGAACCTTTGTTGTGGACCTTTGTGTGATGATTATTGTTTTTTATTATGTATTAGAGGGAGTTCTTGGTGGAAAAATATTAGTTGTGTCTTGATGGTGGTTTTTTGGTGTTTCTTATGTGAACCCATTGGTGTGGGATTGTGTGAGACTATTATATAATTATATTATTTTATCAGTTTTCTATGAACCTCACCCAAGTTTAGTAACCTAACCAGAATCTAAAGACCCTAGGGTTATTTTCCCTAACATCCAAGATGGGGAGGATAAGGATGGATAACTACCCCTTATCCCCCTCTATCTCTTTAACAATAGTTTCTGGTGATACTGGTGGTGGATGATGAGATATGTGGTGGGGTAATGCATGATAAGAGGATGAAACAAGGTTGATATCTTCTGAATTCATGATACCCTACTACCCTAGTTACCTTATTTGAGGTATGTAGTTGGTTCACAAGACTTGATAAGTGGTTGGTGTCATGAGATATGATATACAATTAATTATTTCATTGGGGGATATGTAATAGATGAGAGTAAAGGATGTCTTCTCTTTGGATTAGAGTAAAAAATTAGTGGGGAAGTTGTTGTCAGGTGTGTCTATATATATTATTATGATGTTACTTTACTATTTTTGGATTAATTATTTGGTGAGAGAGCCTTAGTGAGTCTGGGGGGGACTAGTTGACTTGTGTAGGTGTTGGTTAGTTCTGTTGTTTTTTCATTGGGGCATTAGTATGATCTTTTCACTTTTTTATGAGATACCTTGGGTGTGATCATACTGATTATACATGTTATTCTCCCCCTATGTATATATAAACTTCTTTTTAGGTTTCTAGGATGGATTTGGTGATGGTGTTGTTCAGTACTAGCTCAGATCTTGGGTTATTGTAGCCACTTTCAATGGATTTACTTTTGGTATTGTTTTATCTTTACAGGTGTTTATACCAATTTTATATTTATAAAAGTGAGATATTTCTTGTATGGGATTTAATTTTTTTCTTTTATTATGTAGTGGATTAGATATTAGTTTTATGTTATGATCTGGGTATTTTTTTAAGAGGGTGTATTGTCCAAGTGGCCAAGATAAATTTATTACATCAAAGTAGGATTATATGAGTCTAAAATAAGGAATTTTATTACAATCTTTATCAAAAATAGGAATCAAGTTAGTGGGAAGGTCATTGAACCAAGTGAGTTCCTTGTTGATTCCCTTATTGGTGAGTTCATCTTCCATTGAGTTGGCTTCTCGGTAGACATGAGTGATTATGAAGTTACAATTCGAGAGGGATTCAAGTAATTTCATCTATTTAGTAGTGAGATTTGAAACTAAGTGTAACACTCTATTACGGGTTGCTTTCACCACATTAGTGGAGTCACTTTCTAGCCAAAAGTTCTTCATCCCTTTAAGGAAAGAACATGATAAATCATGAATGACATTGAGAATTTTAGGCTCAAGAGAGGAAAAAATATCACAGGTTCCATAGAAACAATCAAGGATACTAACAGTATGATCTCTATAAATTTATCCACATCCTGCAGGACCTGGGTTTCCTTTTGAAGCACCATAAACATTTATTTTAATCCAGTTAAGAAGTGTTGCCTACCAGAAAACTTCAAAGAGACCCTATTATCTTTTGAATTACCCATGAACATCAAGTTTTTGTAGAATCAGGAAGTCATGCATTGTATTATAGTAGTGCTCCATCTAAAGAAAGTTGGCATCCTTGGCTGCAATTATGATCCTAGTTAGAGTTGCATGGATGCAAAATCAGGACTGTCTGTACATGAGATCATTACAACCAGACCAAAGGATATGGACTAGTTTAGTAGCGGTGGTGAGAATAAGCTGCTTGAGTTGGGGAGAGATCTGTATAACTATACAGAATTGAATTTGAGTTTCTATATCTAGAGTTGTGGGTAGGTGAACCTTAAAGATGTCCTACAGTTCATTCCATAATGATTAATCCATGGCACATGAAAGGAATAAATATGAAATGTATTCCCAGTATTGATTGAAAAACCTGTATCTTGAGCATAAAACAATACCATGTGATTGTAAACAATCTGCAGTAGGTAATTTTTGATTGGAAAGTATCCAAATAAGGGTTAGTCTGTAAGGCCTAGTCTAAGGTTTTTCATAAAATTTGAGCCAAGAAAATTCATTAACATGCTCAAAATTGGAGTGATAAAAGGCTTTAGATTCCAAAATTCCATTCTAAGAAATCTCCCAGATTAATATGTCTATAGTAGGGGAAAATATAGTTTTTGAGGAGTTTGGTGTGAAGATTAGACATCTCCATGTTTGAGAGTGCCAAAAATATTATATAGAAACATTCGTATCAACATAAACATCTGTATCAACATAAACATATATATCAAGAGAAATATATTTCTGCTCCACAAAATTAATAAAAAGAGATATGGTCCAATTATCAAGATAGAAATTTAGAGATGACTCCCTATAAGAAATCCATCATGTGTGTGACATGATGTTAGATTATGGGTATTTTATGGACGACCAAATAGAGGATCCTAAATAAGCATTGTGTCCCCTTTTTAATTTATCAATGAATATTCCTCTAAGAAAGATAAGAGCCATCGATTAATTATGAAAAAGATTCCATCTAAACATTTTATGGATAGCCTCATTAAATAATTTTATATTCTTAATTCCCAATCCTCCCTTATTAAGGGGGTTTTAACATGTATTTCAAGCTATAGTGACTAATTTCTTTTCAATAATTCTACCACTTCACACAAAATACTTGATGCAAACATTGATATGAGTGAGAAAAGAAGCAGGCCATTTATAAATCATAAAATAATGAACAATTTTGGAAATGATAGTGTATTTACAAGATAAACTCTACCATCTATGGATTATGATCTAGGGATAATTTAGGTTAATGAAACCCATCTGAGTGTGTTATACCCTTGACTCTAGTCACAAACCTAAGGCCTTCTGGATATGGGACTCAAGGGTTAGTCATTATCTTCACTTCTGATCTAGTAGGGGTGCCAGTGGAGGGGGTACATGATAAAGTGGTATCAAATGTGTTTTTTAAGAGATAGGGTGGATTTTGGAGTTAGGGAATGGTTAGAAAAATATATGTTGGTAAGGACAGAGTGTTAGTTAAACTTAGTATGTGATGATAGAAAGGGAGATCAGCTAGGACACCAGATTTTATGGGGGCCTTTGATTATACATAAGGACCTTAAGATCTCTAAATTTATTAGGTAAAGTGAAATTTCTTTTAGGGTAGAGACCTAAGATTTGTAAATACATCATATTTTCTTGCGTTCTATTTTAAATGGGGTTCTTCTGGGAATAAATTAATAAATAATTAAATAAATGATTCTAAATAAATTCATTGCTACCAGACTTAGGTTTTTATACTTTTGTTACATATATATTGTTTGGTCGGTTCCATCATGTGGTCCAAGTCAGGTGGGTTTAGTAATAGAACCTATTGATCATAGGAGCTTCATTACTGATATGGAGGATGAGAATTGTAAATAGACATCTCGTGTCTTTCAGTGTCAAAGAATAGAAAAGTATGAGGTAAACATATCTAATATAGATATGGAATTTCAGTTTAAGGATTTGGAGATTTTCTTTTTCTTTATTTGATATCAAACTAGGTTTTGGGTTCCCGTCATGGTTAGCCGATTGAGCAGAGTAGTATGTAAATGGCGGATACTATCCATGAGGAGCAGAAGGATACGGGTGTGTCATGGGTCAAATTCTAACATGAGTTTAGGTAAAATTTATTATTGATGATGGTGATGGTGATGAAGAGTCATGAGTTTATCTCCCTTCAGTAGGGTAGAAAGATAATTCGAGAGTTTAATATTGAGTTTAAGGACCTTCTTTGAATTTCCTCTGAAGTCCTTCAAGATAAGGAGTCCTAGGCATAGTTATTATAAGCGGTTTTATGTTCTACCCTTTATTATGCAGTTACCCCATTTATGTTACCTATATATTTGGATGTGAATCAAAAAGAAGAGGTGATGTATAGGGTGTATGAAAATATTGGAGCACCCCTAGTTGAGAGTCAATAAAGGCATCTGAGGAGTATGGAGTCATATGTAGGGCCACAGATGATGGTCTAGATAAGGTTCTAGCCAATAGAGAAATGCCCCCAGCAATTAGTATCAAATTTCTTAAGGGTTGATATCTCTCATGAATTTATAGGGATCTCTCCTATTTTTTTATTTGGTTGTAGATTTCATGGTCACTATCAATGGTAGTGTCCTTTATCCCTAGAGGTTCTTTATGGATTAGGTGGTCAGGCCTCCTTTCAGTAGTAGTGGAAGTTACCCTCAATGTAGTTTTAGTAGTAGGGCCTCTCGAATTATGTTCATCATCATATTTAGTAGGATTATGTTAATCCAAGAAGAGGTGGAGTTGTCATAGGGAAACCCTAGGATATCCCTCACCATCAAGGACCTACACTAGAGCATGGATGTGGAGGCCATCTGCAGTGAGGAATAGGAGCCGACTAAGGCCAGATGCATATGATAGATGTGCCAGTTCCAAAGATCCCAAAGGTTCTTTGAGATATGATGTGTTTATTATCTAATATATTTTTTTTCTTTGTTTGATTCTAGTGATTATCACTCATTTGATATACCCACCTTGGTATGAGCATTGGGAAAGGATGTTGAGAGTATTTCTGAGCCCCGGATGTTATCCAACCCATTTGGAGGCCTAGCTAGTTCTTTTTATGTGCATCGGGAATGTAGACTAATAATGGGGAAGAATTTACCATTAGGATATTTCTTTGTATTTTAGAAACTACCATAGGATTTCATTCTCAGTATAGATTGGTTGTATTTAGTTCATGTGGTGGTTGACTATTTTTGGGTGATAGTTGAGTTTTCTGATGTGGAAGGATGACGTGTGGTGTTCACCACTAATTGAGGTTTCTAAATGGGTGTTAGGAAAGTGGTACCCCCTTATTTTTTTGATATATGATTCATCTATAGATCCAATGATAGTTTAAGTAGTGGGGACACCCATAGTTGTTGAAAATTTTCAAGATGTTTTCCTTGAGGATTTTGTGATACTACCCCCTCAATGTGATGTTAATTTTAGGAGAGAGTTGTAGTCGAGTGCTACATTGATCATGATAGATCCATACCATATCTCATCCTCAAAATTTTAAGAGTTGAGGACCCATATTAATGATCTCATTAGAAAGGATTTATCGAGAATAGTGTGTCATCATGGGGAGCTCCCATTTTGTTCTATAAAAAGGCAGATGGTAGATTGAGTTTGTTCATAGAATATCAGCAAATAAATTAAGTGATTATGAATAAACATTACTCTATTCCAATAATTGGAAATATATTTGAACATTTGAGGGTAGATAGCTAGTTTTCTAATATTTATCTATGGTTTGGATATCATTAGCTAAGGGTAAAGGAGGTAGACTATCAAAGATTTTTTTCCAGTGCTGGAATAGGCACTTTGAGTTTATATTCATATCCTTTGGTGTCAATAACACACCATTTATGTTCATGGGTCCCATAAAATCTATGTTTCATGAGTTCTTAGACTAGTTTTTAGTGGTGTTAATTGATGAAATTATTATATAATTTAGATTAAAATAGGATCTTGATGAGCACCCAAGGATTATCTTACAGACTCCTCGACACCACCAGTTGTATAGAGTGCAAGTTATGGGATGAGAGAGGTGTATTTCCATGTGAACATGGTGTATTAGTATGGAATGGAAGTGGATTTGAACAAAAATTATGTGTTTATTTCTTTAGAAACACACAATATTGTGGAATAGGTGCATAGCCTTCATGGTCTAATGGGTTATTATTAGAGTTTTGTGTCTGAATTATCTTGGGTTGAAACCCTATTGACCACCCTAACTGGGAATTAATAAGATTTCATTTGTAATTATTAGTTATAGGTAGCTTTTGACTACTTAATGGATTATTTGGTTAGTTACATGGTTCTTTGGTTACCTAAATAGGGAATGATGTTTGAGGTGTCTTGTGATTCTTCTTTCTTGGGTTTAGGATGTGTCTTGATATGGAAATAGGAAATGATCTCTTATGGGTCTATGTAGTTACAACCCCAATAGAATAACTACCCCACCCATGATCTAGAGATGATGATAGTGGTGTTTTCCTTGAATATTTGGTGGCATTACCTCATCATGTAATGCTTTGTGGTATTTATGGATCACAAAACCCTAAGGTATGTTTTCTCCCAGTGTGACCAGAATCTACAATAGTGGAGGTGGGTGGAGTTTCTCTAGGACTAAAATTTCAAGAAAATATATACCTTATGAAAGTTAAACATTATGGTATTCATATAGAGTAATAAGTTATATGATTTTATTTGAGAATATGGGGATATATGAAAGGTGATGGAGGAGTTAGTGGTTTTTATCTCAGATAAGAGGAGGTTGGTGGATGAGGATACTTTTTATAGATGATGATAGAGCCTGCTTGTTTGTTGCAGAAGGTGTAGTATTCTCAGTGGGGGATCAGAGGTAGAGTTGATTCATGATCGGATCATTCATGGTGATTTCTGTGAGGGGTTTTTAGAGGACATCCAAAATCAATTTATGTTCTAGGGAAGGAATTTCATTCTATTGGAAATGTTTGAGAGAGCTATCTTTGATTTTGATCAACCCTAGAAGTACACCCAGGTATATATAAAGTTTGTCATATCTTGGGAAGGTGATTTTTGTGTCTAGGGATGAAATATTTAGTGGAAGAGATCATAAACCAGTGTCTAGTATTTTGATAGTTAAAGGTGAAACATCGTGTCCCTGGTGGTTTGTTGAAGCCTTTGGATATCCTCGAGTAGAAGTGAGAGGAAATCATAATGGATTTTTTTTATCATTTTAACCTTATCTCAAGGTGGATATAATTCTATCTAGGTTTTCATGGATAAACCAATGAAGTCATCTAAATTTCTAATGATCTGAGAGTCAAGTGTTGTATATGTTCTAGTGAGACAGTACGTGGTTGATGTAGTGAGGCTTCATGGATCCCCAAGGACTATCATTTCTAACCAAGACCCTTAGTTTACTTCATGATTATAAAGAGTATTTCAGTATGACTTTGGTTCTCAATTACACATTAGCACTACTTTCCATCCCTCGATGGATGGTCATGTGGTCCAAACCATCTAAACATTGGAGGATATGTTGCAGGTATACATCTTGGATTTCAGTGGATCATGAGTATGACACCTACCTTTGGTTGAGTTTTCTTACAATAATAGATACCACTCATCCATCAGTATCCCCCCTTTAGGGAATTTTATGGTAGACTATATCGATATTCGTTGATCTTTATTAATATTGGGGAGGCACTAGTCCTTGGTCCCTATATAGTGAAGATCATGAAAAAAAATCTCTAAATGGTTAGTGAGAGTATAAAGGTGGTCTAGGACCACTAGAAGTATTATATAGATAGGTAGAGGAGGATATTGGAGTTTGAGGTTGGAGACCATGTTTTCTGAAATTTTTTCACTCGGCATGGTTAGTGGTGGTTTTTTCAGAGAATAAATCTCTCATCATGGTTTTTTGTACCCTTCATGGAATTGGAGTACATTTTCAAGGTGGTATATCAGTTGGTGTGACCTCCATAGATATAAAGGTCTCATAATTCCTTTCACATATCCCATATCTAGTGGTATCCTAATGATGATTCCCATGTCATCGACTGGGGGAGTTTTAAATCGAGGATGATGTAAAATTCATGGAATGATTGATTGATATTTAAGATCATTGGGAGAAGGTGTTGTGAGGGTGTGTTATTCCCTTGGATTGAGTCCAATAGAGGCATGGTGTCCTAGAGGATAGTACTTGGGATTGGGGTTTGAAAATTTGTGCCTAGTACCCAGAGTTGTTTGTTACCTAATGTTTTAGTTGTTTTTATGTTATACTATTGTGATGGTTATTTAACTTCTTACTATTATGTTCTATAATCCTATTGAATTTTGAGATATAATTTCATCCTTGTTTGATACGTATCTCTTTGTGGAGTGTTTAGTGGTTTTTAGTGGTTGGTGTTTCCTTTCCCTTTTCTGGATGGTTTTTATTCTCAAGGAACATAATTTTTTGGGAGGTGTTTAATGTAAGTTCTAGGATTTATAAAACCATCCCTTTTTTGTTTCAGGGGTGTAAAAGTATCAAATGGTTCCTAAAACCTTTTTCTTTTCAATTTATAAGTTAATTTAATGAAAAATAATTTTTTATAAACTTTTCATTATCCCCATGTGAAACCCACTCCTGCGTATAGGTAACATTTTTTTCTACTAAGTACATAAGGGAAACCTGGATCTCCTATACACTATGTAAAGGTATAATTATTTTTCCCTTATATGAGTAAATATTGAGTTGATTTTGCATGGATTACATAAGGGTTATATCCTTAATCACATCAGGGTTGTTCACCATTTCATAAGGGTCCTTAAGAGATTCTTAAACTCATGTAAGTGTCATTCCCAACTCACATAAAGGTGGTATAGGTTTTCTTAATATTTCATAAAGTTCAGTTCCTTACCACATAAGGGTAAGTTTGAGTATTCATATGTTGTATAAGGGTATCTTGTTAGTTCCCCAGCATGCATAAAGGCTAGGTAGAGTTATGTTGAGTTGCTTAAGGGAACCTGTGAATTCTATAAGATTTATTAAGGTTCCTTTCGAGTTTCTAATGACCATGTAAGGGTAACCAGCCACATAAGGGTAAAACCATGTTATCCTTACACAGTGCATACTTCTTGCCTGAGGGTGGGATTTTGAGTGCATAAACTTCATTTTTCTACTTATCTTTCAACCTATAACACATTTTCAATTTAATTAAAGGGAATTAATGTGGAAATAGATGGTTTTTAAATAGTTTAAGTGATTTTTATAAGATCTTTTCTCCATCATTAATTTTAAGATCCTTGTATGAGTCTACGGGAGGACTTAAATTGGAAACTAAAATTTAATTGTGAATTAAAAAGTAGTTTTCATCAAATTTTGTGTGAGTCCTCCAAGAATTCCTTATTTTCTAAAAATCAATGTTATCTCTCTGATTCATTATCCTTACCTTATTTTGAGTACTGAATATTCAAAACCCTATAAGTCAAGTTTTTTGAGTCTTCTAAAAATCAAATGAGGCTTCTCCTGCATTTTCTAAACCTGTGCACATCACCTCCCTCTCTCACGTTCATGGTGTTATGTTATTGAATCTTCTTTTGAGTGTAAGGGATTCAATTTATCTATATTTTATGTTCATATATGAGATTATAATATTTTTTCTTTTCGTCTAGTAGATGGTATGAATAGGAATAATAAATATAATAAAAAAAACAAATGAAATTGAAATGGAATGGTGTGATTCGCATGTGGTTACCAATTTTCTTGATGTTTTCGATTTTGTTTTATATTATATTATTGTTTTTAGATTATTCCTTATATTGATGTATTAATTTGAGAATACCCTTTAAATGGTTAAATACTCAAATATTTTAAATTAAAAGTACTAAGTTGATATGCATGTTTTTTTTGGACTTGATGTGATTAGCTTAGTGGATTTAGTTTTTAAAACTTGGTGGCCTTAGTGGTGTGAAGATTTGTGGGATTAGTTTTTTTAAACTTGGTGGACTTGGTTGTTATGTGTCAGTTTGATGTGGTGGTTACTTGATAGCAGTTCAGTAGTAATAAAATAATATTTATATATATAAACATGGTTATGTCTAAAGAATATGTTGGTGAAAATTTAAACAAATAACTAAATAAATGAAGTTTTTGGCTGATTTATTAAATAAAATAATGAAAAATGGAAACCAATTTATGGACCTTTGTGTGTTTATTTTGGTTATTTTTTATACATTAGATGTGGTTATTAGTGGTGGAATATCAGTAGTGACCTAATAGTGGTTGTGTTGGTGTTCCTTATGTGAACCCATAGCTATGGGATTGTGTGAGACTACTAATACTTGTATTATTTTATGAATTTTCTCCATAACCACCTGAGTTACATAATCTAAATGACACCTATATACCTTTGGTGTGTCTTCAAAAACGTATAATATGGGGATGGTACATATGGTTGACTGTCTACTCTCCCTCAATTTCCCTTCAGTGGTAGCTTCAAGTTATACTTATGGTGGATGATGAGATATATTGTGGGGGTAATGCATGGTGGGAGGAGGACACAAGGTTTATTTCCTATGAATTCAAGATACCCTACTACCCTGGTTACCTAATATGATATATTTGGTTGGTACAACTAGACTTGATATGTAGTTAGTTCTATGAGACATGATATATGGTTGGTATTTTTATTGGTGGATATGGAAGGGATAGGAGAAAAGGATGTATTCTCATTGAGAGAGAGTGGGAAATTAATGGGGAATTGGTCATGGGGTTCCTTTATCCACATTCTTAAGATATTAATTTACTACACCTAGATGTGTTATTTGGTGAGATATATTTTTTGAGGTATGGGGGACTAGTTGGCCTATGTTGGTGCTAGTAAGTTCTTCTATTTGTTCACTAGGGCCTTAGTATTCTCATTTCACTTTTTCATGAGAGACCTTGTGTAATGATCCAGACTTTTATAAATAGAATTACCTTATAAATGAATAAATTTATTATTAAATAATGTAGTTATAGAAAACATGTGCACTATATTTCATTTTTTATTTTAGACCATTATAAAATATAGCATATCGGACTTAAAAGACCATTAAGCATTATATCCATTAATAATATATCCATTATACAGAGACCATTAATATTAGTATATATTAAGGGTTATGATAATATCTAATTGACACATAAGGAATAGGTGATAGCATCAACCAGTAGGATCATACCCTATAAATACCATTTATCAAAGATTCTGAGGGAGATGGCATCATTAGTTTTTTCCCTTGACAAAGCCCAAGCTAAGATTCAACAACTAAAACTTGAGTGAAATAGTTTATAGGAGAAGATCAAGCTTATTGAAATCACCTCTCAACCTATGCTTGTCAAACCACCCTAAGAAAGTACCATCATCACACACCTTACCCTAATGGACTACATTGGACTAATAAGGGGTTATGTATCTTGACCCTTGTGGTATAAATTTATTTATTTTCTTTGAAATAAAATAATTATTATATTTATTCCTTTTCATTATTAACTTATACAAATTATTATATACTTAGTTGAATAAAAACTATATTTTGATATGAAGAAACCAAAATTTCATTTTTTGGAAATACATAGTTTCAATTAAAACAAACTTTTTGATAAATTCAACAATTTTGAAATAAATGATATTTTTAGGAAATATTCCTATTAAATAATATTTATTTAATTATAATTGATAATATGATTTAATGAATTCCAATGAATTTTTTAGAAGGGTTATAAAGTTATTTGTATTTTAAAAACATTTATTTTTCAGTAAATAAGGATTTTTTATTTAAAAGTGTAAAATATCATATTTAGAAAATTATTTTAGAAAAATAAACTTTATTTTTGAAATCATCATGTCAAAATTAGCCAATAGTTAATTTTTCATAATTTTCTAAGGATGTTTTTTTGGGTAAAAAATAAATATGGTGTAAATATACTATATGAATTATGACACCATAATAGCCAAAAAGTGATGTAATAAATACTATAAAAATTCATCTAAAACTAAAAATAGATTTACCATTTAATATAATTTATTTTTGAAGTTATTTTATTAATTTTACAAACCAATAATTAATCCTCCAAAACCTATATTATTTTTTACGGTTGTAAAAATAATTATTTATGAACATGACTCACTTCCAAATCATGAATGATATTATTTAAATGATTTCAGTTCTTATACTAAAAAAATATTAAAAACCAATTCTATTTAGATAAAAACATGGTTAAAAACCATGTTAAGGTGTGTGGTTTTGGATTATTTTATCACTTAGAGTCCAAAACCTATGTTTAGAAATTTATAAAGAATTCTCCTCTCTTTTTCTATAAATACCCACAAAACCTCTCATTACTCTTCACTCAAAACTAATTGTGAATGAATTTTCTCTCCCTATCCCTCTCTAAATCCCACCCATGGTGTATCCAATCTCTTAATAAGAACCTCCTAAGATTTTAGAAGCAACCTTTAAAGTGGTTCTCTCCTAATGCTTTTTATTCAAGTACTTTCTTTATACTAAGACTTTTGGTTTATATTTGTTCATGTTGTAATTTATTTTTACAAATACCTTTACTAATATTATTATTCCCAAGTAATTATCTACCACCTTTCACTCTCATTAAATTATTCCATGAACCTTTATGTACACCTATTATGCTTCTAAAATTATTCCATGATTTTCCATGCCAAACTTTTTTGTTGTAAATACGCATACCCATTTACACTAAAGGGTATTCATCTAGATATTACTATACTTCATTTATTTGTGACTTAAATTTATGTAACCCACACTCCTTAAATTTTGGATTAAAACTGATGAAATGTTTTCTTATGTTTTATGATCTATGTGGCACACAAATATATGTACATAATATCAATGTGACGGGTGGGGCCGTAATTTTATAGTTTTCTAATGAATTGGATAATTTTTTTATCTCATGATATACCATGTATATTTCATGAGATATTATCCTAATCACACTATTTTATGATTTCATAGTGATTAACCTTGACTTATTCTTATGATGTTATGTTTTATGTTGTTTCCACATTCCTATAATGCCTTGATGTTATCATCTTATATCATGCTTAGATGTTCATGTTTATGACTAAGAATTCATTTTTTTTTATTTTCTAAATCCTATTTTTTTTAGTAGTAACCTACAAACTTGGTAGGAACCAAAAAAATAGCTAATACCCAATTTCAAAGTTTGAAATTCAAAAAGTACAGATTACCCAAGAAGATCACAATCCAAGATTGCCTTTGTCACCCTATCGCTACACATCATCATCAAAAGTAGCCATCACTATCCATCACCACCATCATTATTTCCATCCAACCACCACACCATTCACCATAGATCATCGAAGTCCATCTAATCCACCGTAAAACACCGCACTACACCATGTGGCCATCATCCCCCAGTGAATTAGAAAAAACCAAACCACCGATACAGAGCAAGCGCACCTAATCTAAAATCATAAAACATCGACATGAAACCATTAAGAGAAACACCAAAGGAAAACTACCATAACCAAACTTGAATTGAAACAAACCATAACCAAAAATTGAAACACCGCCTAACAAGAAACAAATAGAATCGACTACTGAGAAGAAGCAAGAAAAACTTCATCGGTTTGGAATAAGAAAAATTCTACCAACTTGGGATATAAATAAATCCCCCTATTCTCCTTGAAATGGATTGGAATTTAAGAATATAGGAGGATATATTTTCATGACTGAAACCTTTCCAAAATCCTGGAAGGACCTAACAAACTCAATTTTTCACTTTAGAGACCCTTACTCCTCTCTTTGTTTTCATGTTCTTTTGTGTTCTTCATCATTTGTAATCATGTAAGTTTTTTTCAATTTCGTTTGAATTTTTAATGAATGTTTATTATTCATCGTCTATTATTCTCATCCACCTTCTATTTCATAATATTAATTTTCTTAAAATTGTTTAAATCAAGTTGAAAATAATTCCCTTATTTTTCTTTCTCATTCAATCAAAAGTATGTGTTTAATTATCTTCATTGTTTCTGTGTGTGTTTGGAACACAAATATTATCTTGTCCCTTTATTTTTCTTATCCTTTTAACTCATCACCATAAACATTCCTACCATACTATTAACCACCCAAATGGATGATTAAATCTACCATTGGTGTGAGTCATGATTTGGGGGTGTTAAGCGATTAAGATATTTTTCTAGATTAATATTCTTTAAATTAATATTATGTATGTTTTAATTAAAATTTCATGGATTAATGACATGTTTTACTTGACATGTGGATTCCATGGATTATTGGAACCACAAGTACACATGGGTTCATGAAATATTTAAACTTCTATTAACAATAATTGATTGAAATAAATACACTAGTTGAGGCTTGAATTAAAGACAGAATAATTAAGTATTCCGATCAAAAATCATATTGTGAAGTGGATGTTAATTTAATGAAATATATAGCAAAGATTAAGGATGTCACTAGATTAACTCCCTAATGATGAACTCACCCAAATATTTATAAAAAAATTACATCAAAAACAATCCATAAATCAATTTAATTAAGCTCTCTAAACAACCCCCCCCCCCATTAAAAAGACAAAAAAACAGAAACAATTGACTGTAAAATTTGTACCATTATTGAGGATTTGACCTGAGTTCTTCTATACACATTAGCAAAGCACCGGAACTTTGAACGGCTAATAGGTGAAAATCAGTCAGAGTTCACAAATCCATAAAAATTTGATAGAAAATATATGCAGACAATCATCAATGATACCTCTAGTTTGAGGTTAGAGATAAATCGTTCCTTTATATATCACTGTGGAATAAAGTTATTAGGTTTAAGAAGAAGGGAAAGATTAGCAAATGATACATTATCCCCTTTGAGATCCTTGATCTCATCAAATGTGTGTCCAATCGACTAGCACTCCATCCTAACCTATCTCATGTATATGATGTGTTCTATGTATCACTCTTTAGGACGTACATATCGAACCCCACACATGTACTAAATCTAGAGATGGTTCCTTTGAAGAATGATCTTTCATAATAGGAGAAACCGATGAAGATATTATATTATGGAGACAAAGTTATATGAAATAAGACAGATCACGTAGTCAAAGTACTATAGTGGAGCCATAATTTTGAGGAAGAAACTTGGGAATTAGAAGAGATGATGAAACATAAGTACCCCCATCTATTTTAGTGTATGAAATGAAATTTTGGGGGTGAAATTTATAAAGGGGGAGAATGTAATGACCTAAAATTTTATAAATATAATTTCCTTATGAATGAAGAAATTCCTTATTAAGTAATGTAGTTATAGAAAATACATGCACTATGTTTTATTTCTTATTTTGGACCATTATAAAATATAGTTTGTCATGTTGAGTATTTTTTGAAATAATTCATGTTTTAATAATTTCATATATTTATTTGTTTTATTTCCTGTAAAATTATTAATACTTAGAATTTTTTAACTATAATTATTATGTTATGCATTGATTAAATTATTCATAGCCTTGATTATATCATAATTTTCTTTGCCTACAATATATTTATATATCATGTTTTAATTGTTCATAACATTCTTTACAAGTCTCATATTGAGTTCCTAGGATAAATATGACATTAGGACCATTAAATATCATTTTTAAAATCTTTTTACTATTCTCACATAGCCAAACCATGTATCCAATTCTTTCAGGTAGCCAAACCATGTATCCAATTCTTTCATATAGCCAAACCATGTAGCTAAATTTATATATTTGGTTACCTTATGAATTTTGACCATAACATCGGATAAAGAAATCAAAATTAGGTGATTATTGTTTCATTGGAAATATAAGAAAATTATATAAATTTCATTATAAGATATAAAATTATGAATTTATCTCTATAATTTTAGAAGTTAGGTTAGAATTCATTATATGTTTTCAATATAAATTATACAGTTTTTCAGAATTATTTTTCTACTATATTTTAATGATAACTTAAGTTATAAAAGTTTGATTAAGTTGATTATTAATTATTTTTAAATATAGTGAAATTTTATAAATATAAGTATAATATACACAAAGATGATTCTTACTTTTAGAAGGTATGATTTAGGTCTGAAATTTGATAATCAAGTTATTTACAGATTTCATAATTTTGCATATGTGAATTCTGCTACGTAATAAATTTTATTATGTGAATTTATTTATCTGGATATTTTTAATATGTGAATTTAGATAAATTAATAGTATTTATTAGTATAATTTATCTATGTGAAAATTTTATATGTTCACAGATTCTCTTACATAGTGAAATTCACTTACGTGGCATATTCAGCTATGAAAATTTTAGTTTCATAGTTATTTGAATTATGTGGATATTTCATCTACATGATAAATTCACATATATGTAAATAACTAGTGTATTCAAATTATCATATGTGATTATGTGGGTTTCAATAGTTTGTTCTAAATCTGGGAATATGCTTTGTTTTTTCTGTTTATTTCATATTTCTATTTTCTGCAAGTTTATTTTAAATATTTTTAATGTTTTATTTTTTATAAAATTAGTCATTAATTAATTATAATCCATGATAATATATTTTATATTTTTTATGAATAATTAAATTATATTCACATGATATTAATCATGTTTTTATATTCATGCTGAAATTTTGGAAATTGGGCTATTCAAATTTAAACCGGTTGAAATATGAAGAGCTAGTCTCATATATTTGTAGGTAGTTTTATAATAAAATTAATAATCATTATTATGAAAGTATTTATAGTAGAATTAAATTTCTAACAGTGACCACTGTACAATTTTTTTTACAGGGTGCCGATATAGTTATCACATGGATATTAATTATCTCTTTTTTTGGAAAATACACATGAAACATTTATCTGGGAAATAATAATGAGTAGAAAAATGTATGGAAAGAGAAATGTTTAAATAATAACTATTTTAAAATATAAATATCTAGTTTTTAATGAGTTATATGAGTATTATATTGAATTTATGATCAAATTTTACAGATTTATTTACTATTATATTAATTTTTTATTTATTATTTTGATGATTTTTTGTATATATCTTAGTTTTCATTTTTATAGTATATCAAAGCTAATTAAAATATTCTTCCATGTGAATATTTTATTTTTGGAATTTATGAAGGATAATTGTGTCATTTAAAGTGAATAAAATATTTATTTATATTTTTTTATAAAAATACTGAGGCATGTGGTGAAGAAACATATATGTGAATTTGTTTTAATCTTATATGTTGCATAGTTCGCAATTGATTCTTGGAGATTCTTTATTCAACTACTTGATTATGTAAATTTTTGGTTTCTTGAGCTTCATTATTTCAATATCTTGAATTGATTTAGTGATACTTATATAATACCCAATATTTTTTTAATAGTAAATAAAAAATTTATCATAATATTATTGTAAAATGCACACTTTATTATTTTATCACAATAGTACAGCACATATTGACACAACAAAAACACTAAGTAATTAAATTTATAACTGAATCTAAAAATAGTACCATAAATAATATAATAATGTGAGGAGACATTGAAATCTTGTACTATGGTGGATCATACTCAAAAAATAATAACAAGTATATGCGATACATTTCTATTAAAAAGAAATAAATAAATATTGAAATTGGCATGGTGTAAGAACTTAGAGAATTGTGTAGAGGGAATTAGATGTTGGTGTGTATATATAAGGATTAATATGACCATTAGGGATTATAGAACACTAGTCAATATGAATATTGTGAATTATGACCATTGGTCAATATTACCATTGTTCAATTTGATCGTTGGGTATTATGACTGTTGCTGGTATAGAATTTAAGTACAGACCATTAGTATTAGTCTATATTAAGTGTGATGATTAATGTTATTTATCATATAAGGGAGTAAACATGAATTCTAAAATTAATAAAATCCCTTATGAATTTCATTTATTAGAGTTTGGGAAGGAGTTAGTGTCATTAGGGTACATCCTTGACCAAGCCCAATCAGAACTCCAACTAGTAATGTTGGAGAGGAACCGCCTGTGGGACAAGTTCAAGTTAGTGGAGAACACCACCCGATCAATGTTGGATGAACCACCACATTAAAGTACCACCATTGAATATCTTTCCCTTATGTAATATTTCGGTGTGATTATAGGTTATGTACCTAGTGGTTTAGTTGTGTTATAATATAATTTATTTATGAGATTTAAAGTATGTTTACTCTTATACTTTATTTTTCTGAATGCATCAACCTAACATAAAAGGTATAATGTAGATAAATTTGTTAAAACTGATTTCATATTTGTGATCAAGATTTATAAATTATTCAATCGGTTAAATTTGGTAGTTTTTTATTAAAATAATAAAATACAATTAAAATGGTGGAATACAGTAAAATACTGTATATAAGACATCATATTTCTGTAATCATTAATTATTTTATCCAATAAAGTGTTATTTAACAATTTTTTGAACTAAAAAATATAGTGGGTAATTAAGGGTGGAAGTAGAGAAAAATGGTTATAGTGGATCACTAAAAGAAAGTGGAATAATAAAATAGATAATAAATTATTCCATGAGATTTCACTCACCACACCTATAAATACCCACACCCTCCTCTCAGTATTATACAAAACATTTCAAGTTTCCTATTTATTTCTATCACAAGGATTATATTCCATAGATATATATTAATTCTTGAATAGTTTGTCTAGATCTAGGGTCGGTTTCCAATCTAAGAAGCTCAAGAGAGGTAAGGGTCCTTACTTTTTCTCTCTTCAATTCTTATTTTAATTTCCTTATTTGTAATCTCTTTTCAATTATAATTTTATATGAATCCATGATATGTATCCAAGTTTGTATCTTCTAATAGAACCATTATCATGGATTCATTACCCATACCTCATACTTTATACCCTTTTTGTAAGTCATTACTATATCAGATTAAGGGTTGATTTTCTCTCTCTTTTCGATTCCTATTTATATTACCATTTTCATATCCTTTTTAAATACAAAAGATATTATACCATTCTTGAATTTAGGTCATTTTATGATCCATTATAAAGGCATATAACCCTTTTGATCATTCCTTTCACTCAAATTATTCTCAATTCATACGTCATTATTATGCCTAAACCTCCTCATAACCATAGAAATCCTATACTTTGGTTAAGTAAAAAGTGTGTTATTTTACAAGAAAATACATACCTTTATGGATACTACAAGTGGACATTGTATTGGATCAGATTCATCTAGGGTTAATAACCTAGAAAATAGTTATTTGGGTATATCAAGGTCTTCATACTAGTGCATGGTGAATGGGCCCCTACTAAGCACCCAGTTTGATTCTCTCAGGGAAAATGCTATGGATAATTATTAAACTTGTTGTAAGGAAAAATATAGAATTTATCTGTTGGTTTATAATTTATTAATTTATTTTTTATCCATATATTTAAAATAAAATTTCCTAAAACATTTATAATCATTAATCAAGATATATACCTATTATCTATAATTTAATATAAATAAATTCTTGTGGGTACTTCATGTAAACTATGAATCCCTAATTATTCTTTATATATGTTGATGTAATTAAATTATAAATTATTATTAATTTATTGACTAGGTAAATCTATTTATGGATCATATAATATATTGTTCCAAATGAGAATATCATATATGATAAGCTCTACTGGTTAAATTTTACATATATTTCTAAGTTGTTCAAACTTGAACATTATTCAATGTATAACCTATATTCATTTGGTATGTGATGGAATACATCAGAATATTATGTGATGGGTGGGGCCTAGAATTACATAGCCCTTTGGTGCACTAGTGGGTATCATGTGAAAACTAACATTGGGTAATAGGAGTGTCCTTAACCTTTATATGTAATGTCTTGGAATAAGGCCTCAATGATATGATTATGATGTCTGGAATAATAAAATTCCATCTATAAAATTATTTTTTTGATCCATGTGATTATGATTTTCTTTTTCTTCTATAGATTATTCTTATGGAATCAATTATACTTATGATATTTCCCATTCCATTTTGTATCATTTATTAGCTTCCTCTATATTTTTTTACCTTACTGAGAATTTAATCTCACCACATTTACTTTTTTTCTGCATTTCCCTAGGTAATGAAGTTGAAAACTACGATTGAACAAGGATAGAATTGTGGAATAAAGACATGTACTTTAATGTTATAATGTTGTAATGTAATGTATCTAGAATCTTAAGGACTACTAAAACTTGATCATTAGAATATAATATCTTGTGATTTTTTTTCATGTAATAAATAACACATTATCTCTAGGAAATCAGGATTAGGGGCATTACAGTTTGTATCAAAGGAGGGTTTAACAGAAACCTTAGGAACTATAATTAGAAAAACATTGGTAGAGAACATAGATTTTACCACTATAAGAAAAATATAGAATTTTTTTATAGTATACTATATAATTCATGTTATAGGTTTACTGATTAACTAATAAAAATTATTTTTTGATAATGACACATTATAAAATAATCAAAAAACAATCCAACAACCATACACAGTGAAATTATTGTTTGTATAATTAGGATAATGTAGTTAATATTTCTACTAAGAAAATTATGACTGTTCTGGGATAATTGACTCGAGTTATGAAAAATAAACTTGCTTGAATTGAGAAACCAGTTTCTCCTCTATAGGGATCAACTAAATTTGAACATTTTATAAGGAAAAAACCTAACCTTTTAATTATACCAATAATCTTATGGAGGGATAACAATGGATTAAGTCTCTAGAGAAAATATTGTTGGCATTAGGATACTCTGATAGGGAGAAAGTAATTATGGTTTTGTATCATCTAATAGATGATGCTAACTAATGGTGTTCCTTAATTCACAAAAATAAGAAAGTAGTTAAGATTGAGAGTATGGAATGGAATTTATTCAAGGTGATTTTTCTATAAAAAAAATTTCCTTGATAGTAATGTGTGGGGATGGAACGGAAATTCTTGAACCTAATTGTCACGACCCCTCCCACCAAAGATGCCCCTCCAGAGCTGGAAATGGCGAAAGGGAGATAATGACCCCCGAGTCCCACCTCCAGTAGGCCCCGGGTTGGTGACTAGCACCAAGGGTATGATTTTTCACAAATATGGGAGGAATGACCCTTTTTATTATTTTGGATCGGGAAATAGGACAAGTCAACCACCAAAAAGAAAAGAACAAGTGTATATAAATAAACCCAAACCAAGCCCACATGCATGTTTAAACAATTTTATAACAAGGTACAAGTACAAGGAAGCTCAAAAGTACAATACCAAAGAAAACAAGAGAACAGTAACTGCAATAACTCCAACTTCCCGACTAGTAGGGTCCCGCACGGCCCTGGTAGTCCTCCTGGAAACCTGAAACTAAATGTAGGGTGAGCATACAAGTATACTCAGTAGGGAAACCTAAATCTCTCGTGCACAAGTGGGGATACATCCTAATGTCCCGTGAGAACAACAGAAGAAACCAAACAAGGGAATCTATCCACCCAACCTCACCAGCCACACTCACCAAAACACAATCAGAACAGGTAGTAGTAGTATAAGAACAAGAGTATTGGGTACCACGCACCAATTCCCAATAGTTAGCTGAATGTCCTAACACTGTCACACTCTCCCCGCCCGCACACACTTGGGCCTCACAACCACACATCCCGCCCGCACACACCTGGGCCTTACAACCACACATCCCACCCGCACACACCTGGGCCTCACCACCATGTATCCCGCCCGAACACACCTGGGCCTCATCCCGAAGATTATTGTGAATAGTAACAAAACTCTCGCCCGAAGACACCTGGTCCTGAAATCAAAACCTACCTGAAGAGTCTTAGGTGTAAGGTCACCTCAAGCCATTATAGCCTATAAGCCTGCCCGAAGAGTCTTGGTCCTAATCACCCCAATCGAAACCTACTCGAAGAGTCTTGGGTGTAAGGTCGCCTCAAGCCATCACAGCCTAGGGGATAAGGAGCAGGAATGAGCTAGTAACTATGGGAAAACACCCTCTCCCATGAAATGGGAGTGTTCGGCACTATGTGCTCAACATGGGTGTGGTGCGATAAAACACAAAAGATACAGATATATATATAGAAACCACTCAGCCCAATCTATGGATTCTAAAAAGAGAAACTGAGCACGTGCCTCGGCACTTCTACCACAAAGCATGCATTCAACAAACAACCCAACCCCATTAAGGTTTTCACATTTCAGCAGAATTAGTTTATTAGTTCCTTAACTATTGGGAAACTATCCACAACTAACCACTTCAATCATTCGTAAAACATATCTCTACCATCCACAAAACATGTTAGGGAAACACAAGAAGCACAAAAAAACCATTCTTAACAACCAACCAACCCATTGATTATTATTTCCGTTTCATTACCAAGCCCCATCATTCTTCCACATTTATTATTTATTAAACACAACCCATAGTCCGATCACATTTAAACCCATCCCTACAGCCCCACTGCCAACCACCATAACCACACCACACATCGTTATCCCTTTAATACCATTTATTGCAGCCCCGCTTCCCACCACCATCACAACATTCACACCAAACCACAACCAAGTCAACCGCAGCCCCACTGCTCACCCAATCCACAACAACCCACAAAACACCCCCAACACATGCCACGTAACCAAGCCAACACTCACATGTTCATTATTCCATTTTGTTTAACCGGGGTGATCACACAAGGGTTCCAGATTTTCATTTAAATAGCCAACTTTACGTGATTAACCAATTTCCTCATTCAACAAAGTTTCACTCACAAAAACGGTCTATAAAGATAGGGCAACATTTAATTGCGCAATTAAAGGCCCCCAATGACCGTGATTTTCATTAGGCATAAGATTATTCATTTCACAACATAATATCACAGGATATAAAAGGTAAAGTAAGAGCAATCACAAAATTCCCATCCCCATTCTTTAACCAGTTATTATCTTTATTTAAAGGTTCAACCATTTCTCATGAAAACAAAAAGGATACCCACCCCGCATGATGCACAAATTAGAGAGACGAAGGTAAAATCCCTACCTCGATAGGTTCTGGTCACAACACTCCCCCGGATCAACTTTAGAAGACGTTCGTCGGTGTCCCGGCAAAACCTCCTCGAGTGGAAGTTGGAGAGGAAAAGCCGAAGGAAAGACAACTGATCCAAGCTCGGAAGTTCCGCCTCAACGTTACGATCCCATGGCTGCTGACGGATCATAAATCGGAGCTTGGAAGAAAAAGTTATGAAAGAAAGAGCCTTCGAGTCTCTTGAGAGAGCTCTGCTCAGAGGAGAGGGGAGGAGTGGTGTGAGTTGAAAGGAGGAGGGGAACCCTCCTTTTATAGGCGTGAAAAGAAAAAGTACACGGCATGTACTTATGGTACACAGGGTGTACTCATCCATTTTCACACGGTCTCCACGCGGCCTCCAACACGGCTCTGTGGCCGTTGACTGGTCAACACACGGTTTGAAGGTAACGCATACGCGGGGAAGGAATACACGGCATGTAGATTGGACACACGGCGTGTACCCATTTATTGAACACGGAAAGGACACGGCTCCAACGCGGCACACAACCGAAGATTGGTCAACACACGGTAATGCGTACGCGGGGAGGGACTACACGGCATGTAGTACTGGACACACGGTGTGTACCCATTTTCTTCACGCGGCAAAGACACGGCCATCCACACGGGGTATACCCGGCAAGAGGGTACGCAGCGTGTACTAAAACTACATGACGTGTATCTTTAAAATTCTGGAAAGTGTGGAAAAGTTCCATTTTACCCTCCAGAACACTTCTTGACCTTCTTTTTGACAAAGGAAAAATGGGCCGGAGAGGTCCGGGCCATTACATCAGATACCTCTTAAAACATTATCATCCCCGAGAATTCAAAAACCAACCCAGAGGAACCCAACAAGATACCTCTTAGGGTTCTCATTATAACAGGAACCCAACCAACAACCCTAATCATATGTGTTAGGAATTCCTTCTCCTATGTCGAGATATTATCCTCTTTAGGTGGCACTGACTCGCCCGCACGGGTTTAATCGCATCCTCATTAATGCGTCTCGATTAAGAATTGGGTCTTCCCACTTTCATGCATTAGGATTTTTCAACTCGCACTAACCCCAGCACCACACAACCAACACACTACTCGAACACATGGGTTTGGGAAATTCCCTCACCTATGTCGAGATATTATCCTCTTTAGGCGGCACTGACTCGCCCGCACGGGTTCAATCGCATCCACATTAATGCATCTCGATTAAGGGTCAGGTTTTTTTTTCCCATTCCCACGCATCCGGACATGTTACACATTACCAGGGAACAAGAAAACAAAAAGGTCTCACAACTGATAAGCCAATCATTCCATATATCAAAGGTACAGAGTACAACATCAACACAAAGCTCATAAGAACAAGAGAAAACACAAGTCAAAACAACTCCGGGTACTGAGCGTGCATCTGGGTCTCCTGCTCCCAAGTGCTCTCCTCGAGGGCGCCATGCCTCCACAACACAAGAACCAAGGGAATGGTTTGTCCATGGAGCACCTTCTCTTTACGATCCTCGATTCTGACTGGTCGTTCCTCGAAGGTCGCGTCGTCTCCACAATCCAACTCTCCCCAGTCAATAACGTGAGAGTCATCGTGTAAGTACCGACGAAGCTGGGAGACGTGGAAGATGTCATGAACTTTCTCCAACTAAGGTGGCAGGGCCAGCTTATATGCCACCTCACCGACTCACCTCAGCACCTCAAAAGGTCCGATGAACCTAGGTGAGAGCTTTCTCCCTTTCCCAAACCTCCGCTGCCCCCGTCGAGCGGAAACCTTCAAGAACACATGGTCTCCCACCTCAAACTCCAAGGACCTCCTCCGACGATCAGCATAAGACTTCTGTCGGTCCTGAGCCGCCTTCATCCTCTCACATACAAGATGGACTTTATCTGTGGTGCTCTTCACCACCTCTATCCCAAGAGCACCTGTCTCACCAACCTCTGCCCAACAAATGGGTGAACGACATGGCCTTCCATACAAACCCTCAAATGGTGCCATGCCAATAGTAGAGTGGAAGCTGTTGTTGTAGGAAAACTCTACTAAAGGCACGTTTCGTACCCATGATCCTCCGAAATCCAGAACGCATGCTCGCAGCATGTCCTCTAATGTCTGGATAGTCCGCTCTGCCTGCCCGTCGGTCTGGTGGTGGAAAGTAGTGCTAAGGCGTAGTTGGGTGCCAAAAGCATGCTGTAACCCCCTCCAAACTCGTGAGGTAAACTGAGTATCTTGGTCTGAGACGATAGTCCTCAGAACTCCTTGAAAATGCACTACCTCGTCTACGTACCTCTATGCTAAGGTACTCACCGGGCCCGACTCCTTGATTGCTAAGAAGTGAGCCAATTTCGTCAGTCGATCCACCACTACCCATATAGCATCATAACCACCCTGAGATATGGGTAGTCTTGTGAATAAGTCCATCGATATTTCATCCCACTTCCACTCGGGGACATCTAAAGGATGCAACAAACCACCGGGAACACGGTGTTCAGCCTTCACTTGCTGACACAGTAGGCACTTAGACACAAACTCCGCCACTGCCCGTTTCACCCCGGGCCACCAAAACTAATCCCTCAAGCCTCGGTACATTTTTGAAACTCCTGGATGTACCTCTAAGGCTGAGCTATGGAACTCATGGAGAACTCCCTCATGCATCGCCTCTGAGACAAACAACCTTCCACGGAAAAGCATCCGATGTCGGTTGTCCTCTGAACATCCCTCTGGAGCATTCCCCTGATCGACATGATCCTGCATCACCTCTGCCTCGGAGTCCCCCCACTGAGACTCCTCCACCTACTGCGACAAGGAGTATTGCACCATCATCTGGAACAAACAGCCTCTAACACCTTCTTCCCTTGCATCTAAGTGCAGGGCAGCCAACTCTCCCATCGCCTTCCAAGCATCAGCGGATTCCCGAACCACTTCCTTATGTGACTTCATACTCAGAGCATCAGCCACAATGTTTCCCTTACCTTCAGTGTAAGAGATCTCGAAGTCATAGTCTTGGAGAAACTCGACCCATCTCCACTTCCGTAAGTTCAGGTCACACTGGGAGAAGATATAACGCAGGCTCTTGTGATCTGAGAAGACCACAAAGCGCTCCCCAAAGAGGTAATGCCGCCAAAACTTCAATGAGAACACTACTGATGCAAGCTCCAGGTCATGGGTGGCATAGTTACACTCGTGAGGGTGCAACTACCTAGACCCATAACAAATCAAGCCCTTCTTCTGCATCAGCACGCACCCCAGACCAAGGCCAGAAGCATCACAAAACACTTCATACAACAACCCGTCCTCTGGAAACCTGAGTACGGGAGCACTGACAAACTTCTCCTTCAGGTAGTCAAAAGATTTCTGGCACTGCTCACTCCACAGGAAGACCTGGTTCTTCCTTGTCAAAGCTGTCAATGGAGCAGCAACTCGAGAGAAGTCCGAAATGAACCTTCGATAGTAACCTGCTAACCCCAGGAAACTACGAACTTCTGCCATGCTCTTGGGTGCTGCCCAAGAAACAACTGCCTCCACCTTTAACGGGTCCACCGATACTCCATGCTGAGACACCACGTGCCCAAGGATGTGTACTTCTTGTGTCAAGAACTTACACTTCGACAATTTCCCGTAAAGTTGTTGGTGTCGAAGGACTTCCAAGACTGCCCTGAGATGCTCAACGTGCTCTTCCTCTGATCTTGAGTAGATCAGGATTTCATCGATAAACACAATGAAGAACCAGTCCAGAAACTCTCAGAAGAAAAAGTTCATAAGTCCCATAAACACAGCTGGTGCATTCGTAACTCCAAACGGCATCACTACAAACTCGAAGTGCCCATACCTGCACCTGAAAGCTGTCTTCGAGATGTCACTTTCCTTCACCCTCAGATGATGATATCCTGATCGTAGATCAATCTTGGAAAACCAACATGCTCCCCTCAGTTGGTCGAAAAGATCATCTATCCTCAGGAGGGGATTGCGGTTCTTGACTGTTACCTGGTTCAACCTTCGGTAGTCTATGCATAGCCTGAGACCACCATCTGCCTTCTTCACAAACAAAACTGGAGCACCCCACGGCAACACGCTGGGTCGAACAAAACCCTTCTCCATCAGATCGTCAATCTGAATCCACAAATCCCGCAACTCTGAAGGTGCCATCCGATAAGGGGCCATCAAAATCGAACGGGCACTAGGATGTAAGTCTATCCCAAACTCAACGTCTCGTCGGGGGGGGTAGAGTTACAACCTCCTCAAGAAAAACATCTAGGAACTCCCCAACAACCTCTGGGACAACCATCATCTCTGTATCAGCTGGAACCACTGATAACCCGCTCAAAAAGGAAAGGATAGGCTCCACATGCTGGCTTCCCGCTTGATAGATCCTCTCGCCAACAAAAGATATGCGCTGCCCGTCTACGTCGGAGAACACGACTCTTCTCCGGAAGCAGTTGATAACGGAACTAACAGAAAACAACTAGTCGATTCCTAGGATGACATCGTATGGCTGCATCTGTAACAGAAGAATTTCTCCACTAGATCGATGTGGTCCCAACGCCAGCCCACATCCCCGACAAACACAAGATACGCTGGTCTGGCCCCCAACTGGTGTACTCAGTACCAGTGGTATGAAAAGTCTCTCTACTTCTAGTCCCAAAACATGGGCTAGACTAGGTGCAACAAAAGATTGTGAGGCTCCCGAATCTAACAAAGCAGAAACAAGAGTGCTAAACAAACAAATCATACCTCACACCACCTCTGGTCCTGCTGGAGCTTCCAACTCTGCTGCATGAAACTGTCCACGCCCCTCTCCTCTGCCTCTCTGATGTCGTCCACTTCCCTGACCACGCGCTGTTCGAGGTCCCTGAGGAGCACCCTGAGGTTGGCCTCCTCCCGCAAAGTCTTCCCTCAGAGTAGCATGGTCATGCTGCTGCTGTAAGGGCCTCTCCGGCAACTGGTGCTGCTGCGGTGGGCGCTGAACCTGCCCACCTCCACTGTACGGATCTCGGGTCGGGCACCGACTCTGAACGTGCCCGAAACCTCCACAAGAAAAACACCTTGGTCCTGGGCTCGTGGAAAAGGGACGAGGACCCGAAGATCTGAACTGGAACTGTTGGGGCCTGCTCCCCACTAGCCTGAACCTAGAAGGTCCTGTCACATGAGACCTACTGCTGATTGTCTTCCCCTTCGATGAACTTGGATGAAACACCTCACGCGGTGCACCTCCCAGCGAGTGCATCCTCTCTACGACCTCTGCCTTCTTCTGCACTGCCAAGTACGTCGGAAGGGTGAAGGGGGTGACAGCTTACTGGAGCGAAGGACGAAGCGCCTCCTCCAAATGTCTCGCCTGAGATTCCTCATCCGGAAAGAGATTCGGAGCAAAGCACAGGAGATCTTTGAACTTGATCTCCAGCTATCGTACCGACATACTCCCTTGCTGAAGGGAGAGTAACTCCTGCCGCTTCTCCGCCTTGATCATGGAAGAAAGGAATTCCTCTCGAAATTCCTTCTCAAAGTCAGCCCATGGAACCTCTGCCTCTATCCTCTCTCTGAGGTAGAGCATCCACCACTGTTGCGCCGCACCTCTCAGCTGACTGACTACTAGGGGAACCCAGTACTCCCTCGGAGCACAGATCAAGGTGAAAGCGATCCCTAGCTCCTCAAGACACCCCTCCGTCTCTGTATCCGAAGTACTACCCTCGTACTTCTTAAGGGTCTGCCACTGGAAGGAACGGAGAGTCTTCTGCCACTGGCTATCTTCCTCCTCTCGGTCAATCCTCAACTGATCGACTGCCTGAATCTGCTGGGCCTTGGCTGTCTGAGCCACCCGGGGACGACGTCCAGGTGCCATAGATGTACGGTAAACAAGGATCGCCAAAGCCCAAGTAGTAAGGAAATTTCTCAAAGTTTTAATTATCATTTTATTTCAATTTCTTTCCCAGAACACCCAAATCAAGTAAAACACAAACATGATGATGCATTTACCTTCCCAAGGGTCTCTACCCTGCAATCAATGTAGTCTCACTTGGTCGTTCGGTAGGCTCAGATTCCTTGCATCGGATCACGGGGGGCCCTAAAATCCCATGTCCTAGCCGGTCTTCCCTGGCCTATGTCATGCACCAAGATTAACTAACACTGTTGCCCTACCATCCCATGGAATCCTCACTGTGCCTAACTCCAGACTCCATCCTATCTCTCAACCATCATCTCTGATACCATTCTGTCACGACCCCCTCCCACCAAAGATGCCCCTCCTGAGCTGGCAATGGAGAAAGGGAGATAATGACCCCCAAATCCCACCTCCAGTAGGCCCCGGGTTGGCGACTAGCACCAAGGGTATGAGTTTTCACAAATATGTGAGGCATTACCCTTTTTATTATTTTGTATCGGGAAATAGGACAAGTCAACCACCAAAAAGAAAAAAACAAGTGTATATAAATAAACCCAAACCAAGCCCACATGCATGTTTAAACAATTTTATAACAGGGTACAAGTACAAGGAAGCTCAAAAGTACAATACCAAAGAAAACAAGAGAACAACAATAACAACAACTCCAACTGCCCGACTAGTAGGGTCCCGCACGGCCCTGGTAGTCCTCTTGGAAACCTGAAAGTAAACGTAGGGTGAGAATACGAGTATACTCAGTAGGGAAACCTAAAGCTCTTGTGCACAAGTGGGGAGACATCCTAATGTCCTGTGAGAACAACAGAAGAAACCTAACAAGGGAATCTATCCACCCAACCTCACCAGCCACACTCACCAAAACACAATCACAACAGGTAGTATTAGTATAAGAACAAGAGTATTGGGTACCCCGCACCAATTCCCAATAGTTAGTTGAATGTCCTGACACTGTCACACTCTCCCCACCCGCACACACCTGGGCCTCAAAACCACACATCCCGCCCGCACACACCTGGGCCTTACAACCACACATCCCGCCCGCACACACCTGGGCCTCACCACCACGTATCCCGCCCGCACACACTTGGGCCTCATCCCAAAGATTCTTGGGAACAGTAACAGAACTCTCACCCGAAGACACCTGGGCCTGAAATCGAAACCTACCTGAAGAGTCTTAGGTGTAAGGTCACCTCAAGCCATTATAGCCTATAAGCCTGCCCGAAGAGTCTTGGGCCTAATCACCCCAATCGAAACCTACCCAAAGAGTCTTGGGTGTAAGGACGCCTCAAGACATCATAGCCTAGGGGAGAAGGAGCAGGAAGGAGCTAGTAAATATGGGAAAACACCCTCTACCATGAAATGGGAGTGTTCGGCACTATGTGATCAACATGGGTGCGGTGTGATAAAACACAAAAGATATACATATATATATATAGAAACCACTCATCCCAACCTATGGCTTCTAAAAAGAGAAACTGAGCACGTGCCTCGGCACTGCTACCATGAAGCATGCATTCAACAAACAACCCCAACCCCATTAAGGTTTTTACGTTTCAGCAGAATTAGTTTATTAGTTCCTTAACTACTGGGCAACTATCCACAACCAACCACTTCAATCGTTCGTAAAACATATCCCTGCCATCCACAAAACATGTTAAGGAAACACAAGAAGCACAAAAAAACCCTTCTTAACAACCAACCAACCCATTGATTATTATTTCTGTTTCATTACCAAGCCCCATTATTCTTCCACATTTATTATTTATCAAACACAACCCATAGTCCGCTCACATTTAAACCCATCCATGCAGCCCCGCTGCCAACCACCATAACCACACCACACATCGTTATCCCTTTAATACCATGTATTGCAGCCCCGCTGCCCATCACCATCACAACATTCACACCAACCCACAACCAAGTCAACCGCAGCCCCGCTGCTCACCCAATCCACAACAACCCAAAAAACACCCCCAACACATGCCACGTAACCAAGCCAACACTCACATGTTCATTATTCCATTTTGTTTAATCGGGGTGATCAATCAAGGGTTCCAGATTTTCATTTAAATAGACAACTTCACGTGATTAACCAATTTCCTCATTCAACAAAGTTTCACTCACAAAAACGGTCTAGAAAGATAGGGCACCATTTAATTGCGCAAGAAAAATCCCCCAACGACCGTGATTTTCAGTAGGCATAAGCTTATTCATTTCACAACATAGTATCACAGGATATAAAAGGTAAAGTAACAGCAATCACAAACTTCTCATCCCCATTCTTTAACCAGTTATTATCTTTTATTTAAAGGTTCATCCATTTCTCATGAAAAAAAAAGGATACCCACCCCTCATGATGCACAAATTAGAGAGATGAAGGTAAAATCCCTACCTCAACAGGTTCTAGTCACAACGCTCCTCCGGATCAACATTAGAAGACGTTCGTCGGCGTCCCGGCAAAACCTCCTCGGGTGGAAGTCAGAGAGGAAAAGCCGAAGGAAAGACAACGGATCCAAGATCAAAAGTTCCGCCTCGACGTTATGATCCCGTGGCCGCTGACGGATCGTAAATCGGAGCTCGGACGAAAAAGTTATGTAAGAAAGAGCCTTTGAGTCTCTTGAGAGAGCTCTGCTCAGAGGAGAGGGGAGGAGAGGTGTGAGTTGAAAGGAGGAGGGGACCCCTCCTTTTATAGGCGTGAAAAGAAAAAGTACACGGCGTGTACTTATGGTACACGGCGTGTACTCGGCCATTTTCACACGGTCTCCACGCGGCCTCCAACGTGGCTCCGCGGCTGTTGACTGGTCAACACATGGTTTGAAGGTAACGCATACGCAGGGAAGGACTACACGGCGTGTAGATTGGACACACGGCATGTACCCATTTATTGAACACGGCAAGGACACGTCTCCAATGCGGCACACGACCGACGACTGGTCGACACACGGTAACGCGTACGCGGGGAGGGACTACACGGCGTGTGGTACTGGACACACGGTGTGTACCCATTTTCTTCACGCGGCAAAGACACGGTCATCTACACGGGGTATACCCGGCAAGAGGGTACATGGCGTGTACTCAAACTACACGGCGTGTAGCTTCAAAATTCTAGAAATTGTGGAAAAATACCATTTTACCCTCCAGAACACTTCTTGACCTTCTTTTTGACAAAGGAAAAATGGGCCGGAGAGGTCCGGGCCATTACACTAATACAAAAAGAAGAATAGATATTGGTTGAGTATGAGGCCGGTTTTACCAGGTTATTAAGGTATTTTTTCGATTATATGCACAACCTTAAAATAAAGATTGATCACTTATTTGATAGTTTATATCCTAGTATTCAAAGATCCATGGTAACTCAAAATGTCTCAACATATGAGGAGATAGTAACAAGCACTATTAAGACTGAGAAGGTGTTATCCAAGTCCTTTACATTCAAAAGGAATCAATAGTAGAATAGGATGGTTTAGTGTCATGTTGAAATAAATTCAAAAAAATAAAATAAGTTAAGGGTATATTTTCCAACATGTAATAAATGTGGGAAAAACACCTCAAAATATATTTAAGGGGATTGGGTGTATGCTTCAAATGTTTAGAGAAAGGTCATTCGGATCATGAGTACAAAGGAAAGAGGGAATTAACCAATGTACAATTATTCAACTATAAAGAGATGGAGAATTACCCTAATCAATGCTTTAATCACTAGGTAATTATCCATTAAAGAGTACAATGGATCAAGTTCATGATTTTTCCATAATAATAACTAAATCTGAAGATCCAAATGATTTGATAACAAGTACTTTGAGTATATATTCAAAGTTAGCTAATACATTTTTTTATTTTGGATCTACACATTCCTTTATATCATGTATGTTTTCAAAGAATATTCAATCACCCCTAATACACTAAGGAATTATTTATCAGTTAAAACATTGAGTGGTACTTTGATTGCAAAAAAGGTATACTGGGAATATCAAATTAGAATGCATGGGTGTTTTCTCATTGAAAATATAATAATCATACCTATGGTGTATTTTTAGGTAACATTGGGGATGTATTGTCTCTCTAATTAAATATTTATAATTTATTATAGGGATAAAGAAGTTAGAATTGTTAATAAAATTAAGGAATTTCTTTTTTTCATGGAGAAATTTCATTACCTGAATATTATCTTGAACCATCCCTAGTAGCCTAAATTAATGAAATTCTTGGGGAGGATATAGATTTAATTCAATATATGGTGGGTAAAGGTTTCATGAGAATATAGTTGGTACCAGTTTTGTAAGAAATTATTGATGTATTTCCTGATTAATTGCATGTATTACCCCTTGATTGATAATTTTAATTATCTATTGATATCATCCCTAATGTGAATCCAATATCTAATCCACCATATAGGATGGATCTAGTGGAGTTAGTTGAGTTGAAGAAGTAAATACAAGATGTATGTGATAAAGGTTTCATTCATCCAAGTGTTTCACCATGGGGAGAACTTGTTACATTTGTGAAGAATAAGGATATGAAGATGAAATTATACATTGATTATAAGAAAATGAATGGAATTACTATAAATAAATAGTATCCATTGCCTCGTATTGATAAACTATTTGATCAAATTCAAGGGGATTGATTATTTTCAAAAATTGATCTTCATTCTAGCTATCATCACTTAAAAGTTAATATGGAGGATATTCTAAAATAATCTTTTCGTATGAGGTATAGTCATTATGAGTTCAAAATGATGCCATTTTGGTTACCAAATTCCCCCTCTAGGTTTATGGATTTGATAAAAATAGTATTTAAATACTACCTTGATAAGTTTTTGGTGGTATTTATTGATTACATTATTATATACACTTATATTTATTAGGATAATGGTACTCATTTAAAAAAATTTCATGAGGTGTTAAGGATAAAAGTTTTATATGGGAAATTTATTAAATGTAAATTTTAGATTCAACTAGTTGCTTCCCTTGGTATTATTGTGTCCAAGGATAGTATATTTGTTAAGATTTCAAAGATGAATGCTTTCAAGGAATGGACAAGACCCACCAACATAACAGAAACATGAATTTTTCTTGAGTTAGTGGGATACCATCATTTTTTTATTGAAAACTTTTCTCAATTGGATAATACATTAACTATGATAGTATATAAGGGGGTTAAGTTTATAGGTAAAAATGAATGTAAAGATATTTTTAAAGAATTAAAAATTATATTGGTGAATTATCCTATATTGACTCTTTTATATGGTAGAGAAGGCTTTTTATTTATAGTGAACATCAAGGAAATTTCTTGGATGTATTTTAATAAAAAAAGATAGAGTTGTGGAATATGAATCATGATAGTTGAAACCTCATGAGATCAACTATCTGACTCATGATTTAGAATTGGTGTAGGTAATCTTTTCTCTAGATATATAGAGATATTTCCTCTATAGAGAGAAATATGATATATATATACAGATCACAAGAGTTGGAAATATATCTTTACATAGAAATATCTTAATATAAGGAAAATAATATGGTTATAACTACTAAAGTATTATAACTGTGTTATCCACTATCATCTAGGGAAATAAAACAAGGTGGATGATTCTTTGAGTATAAAATATCATGGTTTCTTATCCATGTTGAGGGTAAAGAAATATTTTATTCTCAAAGACCTAGTAATGATGGACTTGGTCATTATAATGGAAGGGGAATCATCCTTATTATTCTATATAATTACCCATCCATATTTATTATATAGTATTAAAGAAACTCGATGAGGTAATAAAACTCTACAAAATAAAATGGAAGATATGATGAATGGGAGATTACTAAAGTTCAACATTGTAAATGACAAATTTTTACAGTTTGGTAAGAGTTTATGTGTCCATATGTATTAGAATTGAAGAAGGATCTATTGGATGAGGTGTATAGATCAAACATCTCTATGCATCTTGGTAGTACCAAGATGTATATGGGTATCCTAGAGAACTTCTAGTGGGAAAATATAAAGAGATAAATTACTTATTATACTACAATATTTTTAGTACGTCAGCAAGTGAAGTCAAAAAGACAAATTCCCAAAGGGGTAATGAAAAATATACCTATAAATGAATAAAAGTGGGATAATATTACTATTTATTTCATCAATGTTATTCCTAATACATCTAAGGATAATTACACTATATGTTTTATTATTGATTATCTCACAAAGTTAGCACATTTACTTTCAATCTGAGAAGGTTTTTCTCTAGATCATCTTCCAAGGTTGTATATAAATAAAGTTGTGAGGATTCATGAAACACCATAGCTTAACCTCATCATGACATATCACCCTAAAACAGATGGGCAGACCGAATGGACTATCCAGAAATTGGAGGAGAATATGAGGTCATGCTCACTTGACTTCCAAGTAATTTGGGATCTATATTTACTTATAGTGGATTTTTCCTACAATAAAAATTACCACTCTAGTATTAATATGAAACTATATAAAGACTTTTATGGAATGATATTATGAACTCTGATGTGTTGGGATGAAGTCATAGAAAGAAAGCATTTGGGTCTAGAAATAGTGGAAGAAACAACTAAAAAGGTAAGATCCATCTAGAATCGTATCAAGTCATCCCAAAGTAAATAGAAAATTTTTTTAACAATAAAAGTAAGGATCTTGAATTTCAAGTGGGAGAATATATCTTATTAAAGATGTCACCATTAAAAGGGGTTATGAGATTTGTAAAGAAAGGTAAGCCAAGACCAAGATATATTGGGTAGTTTGAAATATTGGAACATATGGGAGTAGTGGCATATCATTTTTCCATGACACCAAACCTATCCTAAGTTCATGATGACTTTTATATATCACTTATAAGGAAGTATATTCCAAACCCTACCCAAGTTATAAAATTTGATCATGTTAAGTTGGATATAGAATTATCATGTGAAAAAATGTTTATTTATATTATTGATATAAGGGAACAGGTACTATAAAATATAACAACTCTATTGGTGAAGGTTATTTGGAGGAATCATCTTTTGGAAGAGGCTACAAGGGTGCTAGAGGATTTTATGAGAACATATTTTCCAAATTTTTTTGTGGATTGATTTAAAATTTCAAGGATGAAAAAAATTAATGGAGGATAATATAATACATGAGATTATATAATAGTAAATAAACATTTCATCATAATATTGTTTCACAATTCACAATTTATTGTTTCATCATAATAGTACAACACATATTGATATATAAAAAACACTAAATAATTAAATTTTTAACATAAGATAAAACTAGTACCACAAACCATGTAACAATGTAATAAAACACAATAATATTATTCTCATGTGGATTATACTCGAAAAAGAATAATAAGTATATGAGACACATTTATATTAAGAATAAAATAATAAACATTGAAATTATCATGGTGTAAGAACTTAGAGAATGATATGAATGGAATTAAATGTTATTTTTATTATATAAGGATTAATATGACCACTAGGGATTATGTACCATTGTTCATTATGATTATTCATCTATATTATTGTAGGTCAATTTGACCATTGGGAATTATGATCATTGGTGGTATAGAATTTAAGAACAGACCATTGGGATAAGTATATATTAAGGCTAATGATGAATTTCAATTATCATAGAAGGGAGGAAATATGGCTTTGATAGGTAGGAACATCTCTTATGAAGTTCAATTAATAGATATTGGGAATAAGGTAGCAACACTAGGGGTTCACCCTTGACTAAGCCTAATCAAAACTCCAATAAGTAAAGTTAGAGTGGAACCATATGTGGGAGACGTTCATGTTAGTGGAGATCACCACCCAATCAATTCTGATTGAATAAAACCATGAAAGTACCACTATTTAAAAATTTAACCTTAAGGTATATTCTAGTGTGATTAAATTTTATGTATTTGGGGGTTCATTTGTGTTATATTGTAAATTATTTATGAAATTTAAAGGATGTTTACTCTTATACTTTATTTTTGGTATATGTATAAACCCAATATAAAAGTTAAAATGTAGGTAAATAGATAATGGAATAGATAAAATGGATTGAATATTTTGAAACATGATGTAAAAATTATCCAGGGGTGAAATTTATTAATTTTCGATTTTAATAGTAAAATGTAGTTAAAATGATGGAATATAGTAAAATATAGTAAATACAGTACAAATAACATCATATTTATGTAATAATGACTCATTTTGGATAATAAAGTGTTATTTAACTATTTTTGGCACTAAAAGTTATAATGAAAAAATAATGGTGGTAGTGGAGCACTAAAATAAATTGGAATTATAAAATAATTAATAAATTATTCCATGAGATTCCACTCACCACACCTATAAATACCCACCCCCTCATCTCATTATTACACACCAAATTTTAAGTTCCCTGTTCATTTCTCTCTCAAGGAGTATTTCTTCTATCCCTCTTCATTATTGAAGAGTTTGGTTGGATCTGTGGTTAGGTTCCAATCTAAGAAGATCAAGAGAGGTAAGGTTTCTTATTTATCTCTCTTCAATTACTATTTTAATTTTCTTATTTTTAATATATTTTAAATTCAAATTTTATATGATTCCATGATATGTATCCATATTTTTATCTTACATATTAACTATTGTAATTGATGCATTACCCATACCCCTTACTTTATACACTTTTTGTATCCCATTACTATGTCAAAGTAAGGGTTAATTTTCTCTCTTTGCAATTCCTATTTACATTACCATTGTCATATCCTTTTTAATTGCACAAGTTATTATACCATTATTTCATTGATGGTATTTTATACTCCATTATTAAGTCATCGTAACCATTTGATCATTTCTTTATCTCACATTATGCCCAATTCATAAGTCATTACTATGCCTAAACCTCCTTGCAATAGATTTCCTATACTTTGGTTAAGTAAAAAGTGTGTAATTTTACAAGAACATATATCCATGTATGGATACTACAAGTGGACATGGTTTTTTATCAGATTAATATAGGGGTAATGACCCCTTAAAAGAGTTGTTTTTGTATATGTCTATCATCATTATGGTGCAAGCTGAATGGGCCCTTACTACACACCTTATTTGAAACTCCCGGGGGATATGCTATGGATAATTATCATACTTTTAATATTCCAAAACATAGAATTTATATGGTGGTGTATAATTTATGTGTTTATTTTCCATCCTACCATTTCAAATATAATTTCCTAATCACACTAAAAATCCATAATCTTGATAAGTACCTATTAGCTATAATTTTGTATAAATCACTTATTATGGGTACTTTTTGAAAACTGTGAATCCCTAATTATTCCTTATATGTGTTGAGATAATTTAATTATACATTCTTATTAATTCATTTATTGGGTAAATATATTTATGTCACATATAATCTAATGTTCTATACGATAAGATCGTGTATGATAAGCTCCACTGGGAAAATGTTCCATATAATTCTAAGTTTTTTAACCTTGAACATTATGTCATGTATAGACTATATTCATTTGGTATTTGATGGAATGAATTATAATTTTATGTGATGTTTGAGGCCTATAATTACATATCCCCTAAGTTCACTGGTAGTTTTCATGGGACAACTAAGATAGGATAATGGGTGCATCCTTACCCTATATGTGTAATGTCTTGGCACAAAGCCTTGATGATATGATTATGATGTCTGGAATTATGGAATTTCATCATTAAAATTATTTTTTTGATACATGTGATTGTGAATTTAACTTTATTCTGAGTATTACACTTATGGATTCAATTGAACTCATGATATTTCCCATTCTATTTTTATCCTTTATTAGCTTTAGTTGTATGTTTTTCCCTTACTGGGATTTAATGTAACATCTAGGATTTATCTAATGGTACGAACCATTTAATTTTTGGTTTAATTCATTTAAAAGGCCCTCGAATTAATTCCTAAGAGGTTAAAGGAGGCCCCAAGGGTGTCTAGGGCTCGTTTGAAGCCCAGAGCACTGAAAAAATGGGGAAACATACTGGGCCGCACAGTTTTTCTGAAACTGTGTGACCTAGGACATACGACCATGTGACCTTTTGTAGGTTTTAGGTAGTGATCAAACACATGGTTTACACATGGTTAGTCAAATCATGAACCAAACCATGTGATGTTCCCTAGTAAAGAAGAACCATGTGCATAGTTGGTACATGGTTTGGCCAAAACATGCAACCAAACCATGTGCAGTGAAAAGTGGTTTGAAATTACAAATCTTCCCTTCATTAATGTTTTACCCTGATTTTTTTGTACTCCCCTTTCTTATATAGTGAATTTCTCCTCTCCCTCTAAGCGCACAAACTCACCCTTCTCCTCCTTTGGGGTTTTTTAATATCTCCCTTGTTTCTCCTCCAAATTCTTCACTATTGGAGGCAATTGAACTGTATCAGTAAGCTCTATCTACTTCACCCATCTATTTCAAAGATTCTCTATCATCCTTTGAGTTGTTTTGGTGCAACATACTTTTTCTCTATTTGGGGGGTTTTTTAAAATCTTCTAATTTTGTTCTATTTTAGGTTGAATAAAAGATTATTACTGGACGTTTATATTACTATGACTACGAGGTATGGTGTATACTCTATTTCCCATAATTTTAATCACCTTTCTATATCGCATCATTGTGCTACTAGACAGATCCTTTATACAAAGCCCTGTCTTTTATATTAAATCAATCAGAATGGTTTTCCATGTCTGTAGTGACCCTATCATGTGGTGAAACCTATCTAAGGGTGATATCTTTTATTTTGGACACCTATTGGGTATTCCCATCCAAAATGGTTTAATTTTCCCATGTTTTAAATGTAGAAATCACTTTGGGTGAGTGTGTTTCCCTTATCTTAATTCCTTATTTGATGAATCAAGTTGATATAAATGGTGAACCATGAGTCTGGACCTTAAATTAATTTCCTTGCATCTTATTTTTTAAAATTTACTTGATGGATGTTTCATAATGAAATCCTTAAGACTTATTTTAAATTATTATGCAAGTTGGGTAATGCTTTTACTTCATGTCACATGCCTTATATTTTAATTTCTCAGTTCAAGTTGGATGAATACCTTGTTCCATGTCTTATGATTTCGACTTTAAGTTATGTCATGTTCCTCATCTTGTTCTTCATTCCATATTTGTTAATATTGATGCATGTTTCATATTCCATGTTTAATGGCTTTAATGGAATTATTTTCTTGGTAAGCTTGATAGCTTGAGATTTTGTGTTCTCATTGATGAAATATGGTTAAATGCATTCTAATTCCACATTCCATGGTTTCATTTCACTATTTAGAGCTTATATCATGTAGATTAATCCTCTTTATCGTGCCTTGCTCTTGTTTAATGCATTATGCCTTTCCATATAAATTGTTCCATTATTGTTTAGCTTGCTTGGTAAGCATGTGGTTTGAGATGGATACTTTTTGGAATGTCTTTATGCATATATGCCTTTCCTTGTGATATATGCCTTTCTTGTGATGTGTTTGGCTACTTGGTTCACTTTATACGGGCTGGGAGAGAACATGGGTTCCATATTAAGGATCCATGGATGGAATCACTATGTTAGTTTGGTTACGACTTGATGTGCTAGGGGGAGATGCTTTGGATTTCCAAGAAAGGGCTTCTTAGGTGGTTTATTATACTCCTGAGTGATACAGGTTCCCTAAGTGAGCAACTATTGATGGATCCATTATCAAGATGGATATACCATGATATGGTTGATACTTGGTCCCCTATGTGAGATACCTGGGATGGAATTAGAGTCATCGTGCCTCAAGTGATACTATGGACGTCGTATGGGTCACTTAGGATGGACTCATTGGTATTGGATTATATCGGATATTTATGTAGTGACACTTGGGATCCATTTGAGATCACCTGTATGGGCTCGGAACTCCACCACTAGATTTTAAGGTATTATTTGATTATGGTTTATATGATAAGTACCCTTTATTACTATTATTTTGAGCTTACTTACATGCATGTGATGCTTCTTCTTTGCTTACTATAACCCTTACATGATTTCATGTGAATTAGACCCCAAGATGAAGCACAAGCTTCAGGTTATTATTTCCTAGTTTTTAATGTTTTCTATTGGCCTTTGTATAAATATTATGCTTCCACGGGTATCATGTTCAAACTTTCAGCATAGGACAAAGTAGGTGTTATGGTATGGGTGTCTGTTTAGGAACCCATACCAAGGTGTTGTTATTTATTTATTAATTTCTTAGATTTTATTATATTTGGAATGTTATCATTTATTTTCAGCATGAAATGGAAAGTTATAGACACTATGAGTTTCATCCTACTTATATTTATATCTCAAAATATGATTAGGTGTATCTTGGTACCCGAGTAGACTTTATGATTGAAGGTATGGATAAAGGGAATCATTTTTTCTCTGAATCTTGATTACTTTGTTGCTTAGGATGGAGATTTGGGGAAAGAGGACTGAGCCTATGCTCGAGATGTTTTTGTATAATTTTTTGTATACTTTTTTATTTTTTGATAGAATTTAGTTTATGCTTGGACCATGTTCCCATGTAATCTTATTCTTTTGTATAGCATCATGACATGAACATCATTTTGTATATATTATTTATGATATGATTCTTCCAACTTCTTCTTTATTATTTTTTGCTTGATTCTTTTATTCTATTTCTGTTTAATTAATATTATTATTCCGCTATTTATTTTCTCTTGTTTACTATTATGCATACCCTAATATGTGAGGTAATAGTCTCCCCATGGAAACACCCTAGGCCCTTGCTACTAGTCGAAAACCTCTAACATTCAAGGAGATGTGCTTGAGGTCAAGTGGCCCACTGTCTTGGGGAACAGTTCAGTGGCACCTGGTGTGGGATTCTACAAAGTGGTATCAAAGTGTTGTTTTCCTTTTTCTTACTATTTGGGTATTTGAAAGGAGAATGGAAAATTAGGATTTGGATCTGACCCTATGCTTGGATGTAGCTAACCCATGTACAGGGGAAACCCAAATTTCTTGGGTTAGGAATTGTAATTATTTTATTATTCCATTTATGGTTGATATGACTTCACTATTGGGTTATACAATCATTTTGTGATGTTATCGATATCTATATGATTTAAATGATGATTGTTATTACTTCATCCCAATTAAATGACGTTGTTTCATTACTTACATCATAATAGGAACTATAGAATTAAAATGTTGTGCATATTTTCATGTCGTATCTACTATCAGTGTGCATCTGTCTACTTTCATGTGTTTTTTTTTGTTCCTAGTTGTTATATATTATTATACTTTATTGTTATAAATATAGAAATTTTCTAGTCTACCTTGTAGGATCATGTTATAAATTGGATTAATTGGACATCCAATTTCAATTTATAAGGTGTATAGACCCTTATAAATTTGAATGATGGTCCACCTAATTCAATATTTTGAAAGGGGAATTAAATTATTAAATGAATTTAAAGGAAATACCACCTTATATGGAAATGTGAGACCTTGACCTTAACCATATCATGGGAAATGGGTTGTGGTTCGTGTCTCTTGTGATCTTTATGAGGTCTTTCCATTTTATCTAGACTTATCTCTTGGAGCAGGTTGTCATATGTGTTATTCTCAGAGGTATGGCATGAACATGTCCTCTTTATCACATTCCTTATCTAATATTCCATGTTTTAGGGAGGCCTATAACCTTCCCTTATTTATTTTATTTCCCTGCCTGTTATAAATTATATCTAAGGTGTGAGCGCTTAGAAATTGTAGAGTTATGCCGCCATGATGTCTTCATGTTTTATGCTAAGAGAGTGGTGATGAGAATACTTTGAAGGTGTTGGGTCCTATGCCACCCATTATAACTCCTGTAGTGACACTTGAGGAACCTCCTACTAATATTCCACTAGGAACTGATGCTCAGTTCATGGATAGTTTTCTCAGGTTCATGTAGTTTGTTCAGGGTACTCCTAGGCCTATCCCAACTATGGAAGAGCTGACTCAGAACTTTCAGCAGCAACAGCATCCCACTTTCTTAAGGGATGTAGGTACTCATACTGAATATTCATGGATAGAATCTATGATATCTATCTTCGACTATATCAATATTACTCTAGAGTAGAGGTTCAAGCTTGCTACCTACATGCTTCAAGACTCTGCCAAGCGTTGGTGGGATGTTGTTTCTCAATCATAGCATTACCGAGATATGGTTTTGGTAGACTTATAGATAGATTTTTATTGTCATTTATTTCTATAGACTCTGATATTGGATCATTCTATAGATTTCATGCATCTTCATCAGGGATCTATGACTATGCTCGAGTATTCTTCTCATTTCAATGAGCTTCAGTATTTTTCTCCTTCTCTGACCGGTGATGAATTAAAGAATACAAAGAAATTTGAGGATGGGTTTTGGTATGATATATACTCATAGTTGAACATATTTCAGTTGATAACCATTATATATATAGTTAACCATGCCTTAATTATAAAACAAAATCTCATATAACTGGTCTTGTGAGCTAGGGCAGTTCAGTTTCACGATAGGGTGATTGTTCTTCTAGTAGTAGAAAGTGTCGTTTCAAGGGTGCACATGGGGTTGGTTCCATCCAGGTGTCATGTACTCATAATTCCATAGTGTGTCACCAGTGTGGTAGGATAGGCCATAATAATCACCAGTGCATGAGGAAACTGATGGAATGTTGAGATTATAGTGGGATGGGTCATCTTCAGTGCTTCTACCATTATTTTCCTCTAGAATCTAGTGGTTGGGGATCTATACTATCATCTATATTAGGTATAGGTTCTATGACACCAATTTGTGCTAGAAGTTGTTCTTCCACTGGCCAATCAGGATGAGGTCGTAATGGTCATGGCCAAGGCAGTCATGCTTCAAAAAATTAGCATATGCAGAGCGGATCTTTCCAGACTAGTCAAGAAACATCTTAGTGTAGAGTTTCAGGCCATATGTATATAGTACATCCAGTTACATAGGATAAATTTCCAGGTCCATCTATGGTTATAGGTACTATCCTGGTAGCCTCTACTTTAGTTT
This sequence comes from Viscum album, assembly GCA_963277665.1. Classification (NCBI taxonomy): domain Eukaryota; kingdom Viridiplantae; phylum Streptophyta; class Magnoliopsida; order Santalales; family Viscaceae; genus Viscum; species Viscum album. The sequence goes on along the minus strand of OY728120.1, from coordinate 1,055,719,611 downwards.
CCTCCCTTTTTGATACAGGTTAATTGCACTCCTTTATATCTACTACAACTGTTGAAAGTATTGGTCTTTCAATCGAGTAATTATGTGGATTAATGTCTCTCAACACTCCATTAGGGGTAAAAAAAAGAGGAAATACATTAATTTTAAGAGTGCCCCTTGAGATAGTTGGGTACCGTTTCTTCTAGAATTTCTTTTTTCTCAAGATGATCGGGTTTTATGTCATTCTTGGTATGGATGGGATCATTCTTTATCATTCACAAGTGGATTTATACCATTTTTGATTTTATTTTACATCTTCTGATGGTATCATATATATACACAAGGGAAAATGGGATATCTAGGAAGATCATGCTGGACCCAAGAGAACTGGGCTTGGCAGAGTGACAGCTCAGTTAGAAAGTCTCTTTATGAGTGATTAGGGAATACAACTTGTGGAATTCCCTTCTATTTTGTATCATTTTAGGGATGTCATCCATGAAAATTTATCCACCTTACCTCATGTTAGATAGGTCATGTTAACCATATATCTAGTGTCAGGTGCAGCACTTGTGTCCATTCCTCCTTATAGGATGGCATTGATAGAGCTCTGGTAACTCAAAAATAAGCTTTAAGATCTTAAGGCTAAGGGTTTTATCTGACCTAGCACATCACCTTGGGGTTCACCAGTCCTTTTATCCAATAAGGCATATGGAACACTTTAATTGTTTGTATATTATAAATGGTTAAACCATCTAATGATGAAGAACCATTTTCCTTTTCCTTGTATAGATGACCTCTTCTACCATATCCGAGGAGAAAATTATTTTTATAAGATTGTTTTGAGGTTAGGATATCATCAGGTGCATTTAATACCATTATATATACCATATATAAAATTCTGAAGTAGGTATAGCTTATATAAATATTTGGTTATTCTGTTAGGTCTGAAGAAGATTCCAGTAGTCTTCATGGATTTTATGAATTGGTTTTTTCACCCATATATTTATTCCTTTATAGTGGTCTTTTTTGAAAATATCTTATTGTATTCACGCTCCAAAAATGACCATGAAACCCATATTTAGATCGTGCTGAGTACACTAAGAGAGCACCAACTTCATGAAATGCTTAGTAAATTCCACTTTTGGATCAGTAAGGTTCACTTCTAGGGTCATATCATATCTGAGGAAGGTGTATCAGTTGACCCAGAGAAGGTGAGAAGTGTGGGATACTGTAATCATCCCAAGAATGTGTTTGATATACGCAACTTCCTAGGGATTTATGGATATTATAGGTATTTCATTCAGGACTTCTCTCTCTTAGCAGCACCTCTTACGACCTTAATTAAGAAGGGTGTGCAGTTCCTATGGTATGAAGCTTGTGAGAAGGATTTTCAGAAGTTAAAAGAGAGAATCACTTAACCTTTAATTCTGATCATGCCTAATCCAGGAAGAAGTTATACAGTCTAGTGTGATTCTTCAAGAATCAAATTAGGTGTAGTTCTGATGCAAGGTTATCGATTCGTGGTATATGGATCCTGCCAGCTGAGGCATCATGAGCAGAACTACCTAAAGCACAACCTTAAGCTAGCATCCATGGGTCATGATCTATGTTTTTGGAGGAATTACCTATTGGGTGATAGGTTTTTTGTTTACATGATCATAAAAGTCTCAAATATATCTCCACTTAGCGGGACTTAAATCTGAAGTAGTGCGGGTGGGTGGAATACCTACAATCTTTCAACTTTGATCTTACTTACACACTCTATAAGGTAAATGTTGTGGTTGGTCCCTTGAGCTGGAAAATGAAGATGTAAGCTGTCCAGTAAGCCAACAGTGAATGGAAGATGATGTTCTTGGTTTTCGAGTTGCATATTGAGGTTCAAGAATAGAAAGGGCAACCAGTTTTAACATCTCTGGCAGTGACGTCCTCTCTTCTAGAGTGAGTCCATATATAGCAGTTGTCTGATTTAGAGGGACACATTTTTAGGGATAGAATCATAGGGGAGAACCCACCTCCTAGATGGGTTGTTAATGGTAGTGATACCCAGTTCTACCATGGTCATGTATGGGTGCCATCATATATACGGGAATAGATGATGAGGGAATCTCTTGCCTCTATTTGGGAAGTTCACCCTAGTCTTACCAAGATGTATTGTGACATGCATCATCAGTATTGATGGTCAGGTATAAAGAGGCAAATAGAAGGATTTATCACTCGGTGTTCCACTTATTAGTAGGTGAAGGCAGAGCACTAGCAACCTTCTGGACATCTACAACCTTTATCCATTCCTGAGTTTAAATGGAACAATGTCACCATGGAATATGTGATAGGATTTCCAAGATATCCTCAAGGCAATGATGTATTATGGGTGATCAATGATAGGTTTACCAAAGTCACACACTTCTTACTGATCTGGGAGTACTCTTTTGATGAGCTAGTAAGGTTGTGCATCTGGGAGATATTCCAAATTCATGGTGTGCCACATTCTATCATTTTGGACTGAGATTCTCGGTTCACATCATGGTTCTAGAAAGGGTTACAGAAGGAACAAGGTTCACAAGTTATCTTGAGCACTTCGTATCACCCTCAGATCGATGGACAGACCAAGTAGACAATTAGGGTGTTATTAGATATACTAAAGGCCTGTATTCTTGATTTTGGAGGTCCTTGGTAAAAGAATATTCATTTGGTTGAGTTTTCCTATAGTGAAATCTTTTAGGAAATGATTTATATGGCTTCGTATGAGGCCCTATATGGTAGACCATGTTGTTTATCTTTATACTAGCTTGAGGTAGGTGAGGAATCTCTACTGGGTCCTCGTCTCGTTCAAAAGACTTCATAGAAAGTCCAGCTAATTCGAAAGTGTATGGCTACAGCTTAGTCTAGAAAGAAGTCTTATATATATTTTTGTCACTATCCTCTAGAGTTCAAGGTGGTACATCAATTATTTCTATGTGTTTCACCTATATTGGGTCATAAAAAAATCTGGAAACAGGTCAAGTTATCTCTGAGATATGTTGGGTTATTTGAGATAATGGAGAGAATTGGGCCAGTAGCTTATCGGTTGCTATTACCTCATAGGTACCATGCCATGCATGATTTCTTCCACATATCCCAACTCTGATAGTATCACCTAGACCCATCTCATTCATTTGATCCTGATTATATCGAGCTTGAGGCAGATGCATCCTATAAGGAGCATCTGATTCATATCGTCAATCGTAGCACAAAGGTTCTCTAAGGTAGGTCAGATCCTATGGTCCAGGTGCTAAGGAAGAACAAATGTTTATAGGATGATACCTAGTAGGGGAGGTTGATGTACATTTACAATGGCCAGATCTCTTCTCATAAGGCATTCTACCACCCTTTTAAGGGAAACTTAGAGATAAGTTGTTTTAAGGAGGGGAGGTCGTAACGTCCCATATTTATCCAAAGGTATAGACCGTTTAATTTTTTGTTTAATTATCTACCTTAAATTTATGTCTAAGCGGTTAAAGGAGGTTCTAGGGGCATTCAGACCTCGTTTGAAGCCCAGATCACCAAAAATGGAAAATAGGCTGGACCGCATGGTTTTTCTGAAACTGTGCAACCCAAGGCACATGGCCATGGGGCCTGTTACAGGTTTCAGGTAGTGATAATATGCTTGTTTTATGCATGGTTAGTCAAATTGTGCACATAATTGTGTGATGATATCTAGTGAAGCAGAACCATGCATATGGTTGGCGCACGGTTTGACCAAACTGTGCAGCCAAACCGTGCATAGTGCAAAGTGGGGTGAAATTACAAAATCTTTCCTTCATTAATGTTTTAACCCACTTTTTCTTTCCTCCCCTTTCTTCTCTAGAAAATTTCTCCTCTACCTCATGGTTCATGAACACACCCTTCTCCTCCTTTTGGGTTTTGTGATATCTCCCTTATTTCTCCTCTGATATCTTCACCATCAAAAGAAACAGAACCATCTCAGTAAGCTCTATCTACCTCACCCCTCTATTTCTAAGATTCTCCATCATTTGTTTCACTATTTTGGTACAACAAACTTTTTCCCTTGGGGTTTTTATTAAATATTCTAATTTTCTTATATTTTAGGTGGAATAAAATCTTGTTACCAAACATGTGGAGTACTATGACTATGAGGTAGGGTTTATAATCTCTTTCCCATCATTTCAATCACCTTTTGATATTGCGTTGTTGTTTTTCCAATAAGATCCTTACTGATAAGCCTTATTATTGAATATTAAATTAACTAGAATGGTTTTACATGTCCCTATTAACCCTATAATGTGGAGAAACCCATCTTAGGGTGTTCACTTTTCTTTTGGACACCCCTTGGGTGTGCCCATCAAAAATGGTTTACTTTTCCCATGTTTTAAATGTGGAAATCACTTTGGTTGAGTGCGTTTCCCATGGCTTAATGCCTTAATTTATGAATCAAGTTGATATAAATGGAAAACCATGAGTATTTCCCTTGAATTAAATGCCTTGAACCTTATTTTTTAAAAATGAACTTGATGTATGTTTTATAATGAAACACTTAAGCATTATGCTAAATGATTATGCAAGTTGGATAATTCTTATACCTCATGTCACATGCCTTATATTTGAATTGCACAATCCAAGTTGAATAAATACCTTATTTCATGCCTTATTCTTTCTAATTTAATTCATTCCATGTTCCTCATATTTTTCTTCATTCAATATTTGTTAATCTTGATGATTTTTTCATATTACATGTATAATGTCTTGAATAGAATGGTATTTCTTCGTAATATTGACAGCTTGAAATTTTTTGATGTCATTGATTACATATAGTTAAAGGAATGATAATGCCATATTCCATGGTTTCATTTCATTATTTAGAGATTATACCTTGTATCTTACACATCTTTCTTGTTCCTTGCTCTTATTTAATTCCTTATGCCTTGCCATATAAATTGTTCCATTGTTGTTTGGCTAGATTGGTAAGCATGTGGTTTGAGATGGATACTTGTTAGCAAGTATTTGTATATATATGCCTTGTTGTCTAATATATGCCTTTATTATAATTTATTCCTTTCTTGGCTACTTGGTTCACTTAATATGGTCCAGGAGAAAACATGGGTTCTGTATTAAGGATCAAGGGATGGAATCACTATGTTCGTTTGGTTATGAATTGATGCACCAAGGGCGATGTTTTGGCTTTCCAAGAAAGGGTTTCATGGGTGGTTTATTATAATTCTGAGTGATATTGGATCCCTAAGGGAGAAATTGTGGATGGAACCATTAGCAAGATAGTTATGCCATGATATGGGTGATACTCGGTCCCCTGTGTGAGATACCTGGGAAAGACTCAAAGTCGCCATGCCTCAAGTGATACTAGGGGCATCGTATGGGTCTCTTAGGATAGGCTCAGTGGTATTGGATTATATCGTATGTTTCTGTAGTGATACTTGGGATCCTTTTGAGATTGACTTGGATGGGCTCAGGACTCCACCACTGGATTTGATAAAAAAAATTATTGTTGTTTATATGATATTCTCCATTTATTAATATTATTGTGAGCTTAATATGTGCATGTGATGTTTCTCCCTTTCTTACTAGAACCCTTACACGATGACATGTAAATTATACCTCAATAAAAAGTAGAATTTGTAATGTATTATTTCTTGATTTTTTGTGTTTGTTATTGGCCTTTGTATACATATTATACTTGCACAGGTATCATGTTTAGACTTCTAACATAGGATGAAGCCGGTGGTATAGTACGGGTGTCCGTTTAGGAACCTAAACCAAGGTGTTATTGTTTATTTAATAATTTCTCAGGTTTTATTATATCTAGAACACTCTATTTTATTTTCATCATGAAATGGAAAGGTTTATACACCATGGGTTCCATCCCACTAAGATTTATATCTCACATCATGCTCAAGTGTCGCTTGGTACCTAACTAGACTTTATGATTATAGGTATGGATAAATGGAAGCATGATGCTTTTGATTCTTGAATTATTTGATGCTAAGGATGGGGATTTGGGGGCAGAGGACCAAGCCTATGCTAAAGATATTGTTGTGGTAGTTTTTGGATCTTTTGTAGTTTTTGATAGCATGTAGTTTATGCTTGAACCATGTTCCCCTATACTCCTATTTTTTATATCATCATGAAATGAACATCATTTTGTATCTATTATTTATTATCTGATTCTACTGGTTTCTTATTTATTCTTCTTAGCTTGATTCTTTTTATTCTACTACTGTCTGATTAATATTTTTCTTTCTCTATTTATTTTCTCTTGTTAACCATTATGAATACTCTGATCTATGAGGGTATAGTATCCCTATAGACACACCCTAGACCCTCACTTCTAGTCGGTAGCCTCTGACATTTGGAGAGATTCACTTGAGTTCATGTGTCCCACCATCTCGGGGCACAATTTAGTGGCACTTAGGGTAGGATTCTACATTTAATCTCACCAAATTTACTTAGTTTTCCCATTTACCTAGGTAATGAAGTAGAATATTATGATTGAACAAGGATAGCATTGTAGAATAAAAACTTGAACTTTTATGTTTTAAAGTTGTGATATAATTTATATAGTCTCTTGAGGACTACTAAACCTTGATACTTAGAATGAAATATGATTCACTTTGTTTTCTATATAATAAATAACCCCCAGATATAGGAAACTAGGGTTGGTGGAATTACAAACTAATCTAAACACCAACATCTTCATCCAAAATCATTCACTAGGTTAAATTGTTTTAATCTTTCTTTTTTCTGAAATTATTTTTTATATAGTCTACACTTAGTGAATATTTCACAAGGTTATACTACCCTTATAAAAGGTATGTATGGGTTTATTATATACTCTTAGAAGATTAGGTTTATTCTATCTCCTTAGAAGACCAAGTTTTGCATAACCCGTAAAACAAGAGTGGAAAGGACCTCTCCTGTAAGTGTCTAAGTTTAGTCTATCCCCTTAGAAGAATGGGTTTCTCTTGACCTGTAACATAGAAGAGGCTAAGGATTTTCCTTTGAAAGTCTATTTTGGGTCATCACCTATAAAATATTGGGTTAGGTTTCCATATATAAAATAATGGGTTCTATTTAAACACAAAAAATGAAAGATATTAAGATTAAGCTTATAAAAGTATAGGTTTGGTCTTCTCCTATAAAAGTTTGTATTTTTATCTAAACCTATAAAATAAAATTGAATTGGTTTAATCCCTAAGTTTTGAAAAAGGATTATATAAAGAGTTTTCACTCTCCTTTAAAAGTGATATACAATGTGGGTGACATACACTAGGTTAGTGTGTGAAGAGTAAAGTAGGATCATTTATATCAAAACTACTATAAAATTCTTGTGTTCATATTTTACTTTCATGAATTTTCTATTCACTCTCTTCTCATATATCGATGTGGTTTAATTGTTTAATATTTGAGACAATTAATTAACACTCTTAAAGTTTAAACTCAGATTAATTTTTTTAGGAAATAAAATTCACCCCCCTATCCATTTCCATCACCCCTTTAGGACCTAACAATTAATATCAGAGGTTTGATCTTGTATAGATATATTATGCTTCATTTGATTGTTTATATTAATTATGATAAATTTTTATCCTAATCCTTAACAAGACTAAGAGAAAGATATTTTCCAATGATGCACATCTTAATTAATAAAATTGGTTTGAATGTGACATTGCCACAACATTTAAATGGTAGTAAGTATACTCAATGGACGATCAGGATAAAAGCTTATCTAAAGAGTGTTTATATTATATTTTGGGATATTGTGATTAAATATTATATTTTACCTAAATTTTATCCAATTGGTTTGATAGGAGAATAAGTTTTTAGATATGATCTTAATTATAAGGCCATGAAAATTTCTTATTGTTAATTTTATAGAAACCTTTTGGAAAAAATTTGTTATTGCAACACAACTCATGAAATTTGGAAATAGATTGAAACAACTACCTTAGAAGAATGATATTCTAGGAAAACGTTTTTCTATAATTATACAAAGTCTTGACAAATGAAAATGGTGTGTTCATCCTTGAAAAATGAAAACCCCCATTTTCTTGAAGGATATATCACTCAAGGTAATTCACATTTGAATTTAGATTATTCAAATACTATTTTTTATTATTGAAGGAAAAAATGACATATTAAACCCAATTTTTTGAAGTTCAAAAATAAAATGAAGGTCAAAAAAAGAAATTTTTGACTACTCAGAGTGATTCTGAAATCTCATACAACAAGGATAAAATTCAAAAAGAAACTAGTAATTTTGAATTTATGGAAATATGTTCTAAAGTAACATATTCACCTCTTAATTATTATTTATCAAGTTATCTGTGTTTATATTATAGAAAAATTTTACATATATGTGTGATAAGTATAGGTAAAGATAGTGATTTTAATTATTATTTTCATGCTCTATAAATTTTGGAAATGATGAGACAAGTATTGAAGATATGAAGGAAATGTTTGATTCATATGAAGATAAAATAAAAGAAATTAATTCAATAATATTTCAGTCAAAGAAAAATATAGAAGGGTTTGTGAAAAGAAAGAGAACTTATCTTTTAAATTAAAGAATTTTGGTATATAAATTTTATAACTTAAAGAATAAAATGAGATGTTAAATGAAAATAGTAGAAACACTTATTCATCCACACATAAAATGGTTTATGATGATTTGAAATATGTTTGAAATGAAAATGAAAGGATGGATAATGAATTATATAATTTTAAAAATTAAAATATCTATTTAAAATGAAAAATTTATAATAAATATTCTTCAAAAGTAAATATTAGCAGAACTGATTATTTTAATAAATTTTATGATAAAAATAATTGACTTGGTTATAATCCTTTTGTTCCTACTATGTTTAAAACGATTTTGTAAAATAAAATTCTGCTATAATTTCTTTAGTCAATTTCTTCAAATGTGGATATTATGGTTATTATGCTTTTGATTTTCCTTTTAAGCTCACTCAAACTTGTTTTCATAAAAGTAATTTCATGACTAAATCTATTTTCAAGACCATACTATTTAAACCTTCTTCAAATTGGGTATCTAAAGTATTATTCTAATTTATGTGAAATTAATCTATTCTTTATACCTAGGTAATATGCATTTTATGATTCTAAGGTTCAATATAAATTTAATTATTGTTATATTATTGTCATTTTCGGATGATAATTAGAAGATTTAGTATTTCATTTTGGCTAAGATTGAATACCTTTTATCATTTTGGGATAATACTAGATACATCAACATTTAACTTTTGTTTTGGTCAGTAAACATAAGTACAATTTTTTTTATATGTCATGATCTTGAATTTTAATTTACATATAGCCAGTAAATATGTTATTTTAGTTGTAAATTTTGGTTTACTAGCATGTTATTATCATTTGGTTACTTTTAAAATTATTTGAATATCTTATAACTTGTTTTGTAGATCCTTGTAATATTAAAGTATTCTTTTGGAGGAGTATTCACAGTTCGAATTAAAACTCTCTTCATACTATTTTAATAGTGTCGTTTTGAAAGTATAACATCAATTTAGTGGGAATTAATCTTGTTATTAATTTTGAATTCATCCTAGACATTTCAGTTATTGAAACCCGTTATACATAATTTTATATGCATACTTTTTAAAACATTAAATCTACTTTAAATACAAAATATGTATAGATTTAATTTCTGAAATTTTAAAACACACATGAACTAGTTTTTTTCTAGAAATAAGGAAGTTTAAATTAAGGGAGATGAAATTATTATTTCTTATTTTCAAAATTATTCCCTACTTTTGAACTATTTAAACATTTAATTTACAAATTTTTAATTTTTTAAAATTTATTTAGTTTAAATGTGAATTCCTTTAAAGTGTATAATCTATTTTAAAGATTCAAATATGCACTTTTTTAAATTGTAAATCTATTTTTTCAAGTTAAATTTGTGTATATAAAATATTTTTTCACTATTTTTATCTTTTCTAGAATTTAATTTTTGTATAAACTAGTATGTTTGTTCATGATATAGTATCTGGAATTGAGGTGTAGTTTTTATTTTGAAATTAATATTATTTTAATTGATATATATAATTCATCAATTAAGAGGGATCTAACCATATTTCAATTCTAAAAGTTTCCTATAAAATTATTCTTTTTTATATCTATTTCAAGCATGTTGGAATCTGATTTGTATTTTTATGTTTGGGAATGCTAAAATATTAAATATATAATTTAGTGCATAGAATGATAAATTAAAGTAAATTTTAAGTGTTTTATTATTAAATATAATCAGTTATTCAGGATTAACATGAACAGTTTTCAGTTTATAAAATCTATTTTAAATAGTTTAAACATAAACAATCATGGTTTTAAAATATGTACAGATATCAATTTTATCTTATAGAAGTATTTTGATTATATTACACTTATGTAGAATCATATTTAATGATTAAATTTATGGTGGGGTTAACTATCAACCTAAGTAAATGTAACAACATGCTAAATAAAGAGGTGAAGAAACATTATCATTTCAGAGAGAGAATTCTTCTATTAAAAATTTATCTTTTAGATAATTTCAAGAAGGGGGATATGTATTGAAGTTATACTTTGTTTTGTAATTATCAAAAAGGGAGGGGATTTTTATTGGATCATTGAAACAACTTGTGTTTTTGATAATTAAAAAGATTTATTTTTTTATTTCCTTTAAAATCCTTAATACTTTGAATTGTGTAACTATAATTATTATATTTTGTATTGATTAAAGTATACTTAACCTTAATTATATCATAATATTTATTTTCTTTAAATATATTTATATTTCATATTTTGATTGTTCATAACATGTTATACAAGTTTCATATTGAGTTCGTAGGATAAATATGAAAATTAGGATATTTAAATATCATTTTTACATGTTTTTTACTATTCCCACATAGCCAATCCTCCCACATAGCCAAACCATGTAGCCAAATTTCCATATTTGGTTACCTTATGTATTTTGACCATAACATGGGATAATGAAATCCAAATTGAGTGGTTCTCATTGTTTTTTAAATATAATAAAATTATATAAATTTAATTATAAAAAAAATTATGAATCAGTCTCTATTATGTCTAAAATTAGGTTTGAAGTCATTGCATGTTTTCAGTCATAATTCTGTGGTTTTCAGAACTATTTTGCTATAGTATTTTAATGAAAATTATGATATATAGGTTAGATAAAGGTGATTATTAATTCTTTAGATATATAATGAAATTTTATAAATTTAAGTCAACTGGACCCAATGCTTATTATTCTGTTTAGAAGGTCATATTTTGGTCTAAAATTTGATAATTCAAGTTTTTTACATATTTCAAAAAAAATATTATGTAGATTCAACTACATGATCAATTTTATTTTGTGAATACAGTTATGTGGATGTTTTTTGTATGAAAATTCATTTATGAGAATAATTTTTCTTACGTGAATTTGGCTACATGAAAATCTCCTACATAGAAAAATTGGATTAGGTTGTGAAATTAATTTACATGGTATATTTGGATACGTGAATTTTGGTCACGTAGTTATGTTAGTTACATGGATATTTCAACTATGTGATAAATTCAAATATATGAAAATCACCTATGTATTAAAATTCACCAAAATAGTTATGTGAGTTTCACCAGGTTGTTCTAAATCTAGAAATATGCTCTATTTTTTCTTATGTTTCATATTTCTATTTGATACAAGTTTATTTTGAATAATTTTAATGTTTTATTTGTTATAAAATTATTCATTAATTATTTATAAGCCATTTTAATATTTTTTAGATTGTTTTTTTAATAATTAAATGGTATTCATAAGGTATTAAGCATGTATGGATATTCATGCTGAAATTTTGGAACTTGAGATATTCAAATTCAAACTAGTTGAAATGTGAAGAGCTAGTCTCGCATATTTTTTGGGAGTTTTCAAATAACATTAATACTCATTATTATAAAATTATTTAATATAGTATTAAATGTCTATCAATTTACACTATACATTTTATTTTAAAAAAATATTGAGAGAGATCTCATGTGGATATTAATTATCTCTCTTTTATGAAAAATAAAAGGGAAACATTTATCTGGTAAATAAGAATAAGTAATAAGAATTTATAGAAATATCAATGTTCAAATTATAATTGTTTTGGAATATGAATATTTAGTCTTTCATGAGTTAATGGAGTATTCTAATGAATTCATGAGCAGCTTTTATGGATGCATTAACTTTAATATTAATTGTTTATTTATTATTCTAATGAATTTTTTTATATCATGGTTTTCATTTTTATAGTATATCAAATCCAGTTAAAATGTTCTTCCAAGTGAATATTTTATTTTTTAAATTTATGAAGGATAATCATGGATTTTAAAGTGAAGAAAAAATCAATTTCAATTTTGTATATAAGAAGACTGAGGCATGTAATGAATAAAAATATATGTGACTAATTTACTCTTACGTGTTGTATAATTCACAACCAAGTTCATGAGATTCTTTGTCTAACTGATTAATTATGTAAACTGTTGGTTTCCTAAGCGCCATTGTTTCAATATCTTTAAGTGTATCAGCACTACCTGATTAAACAACAACATCTTCTTCGATAATAATTCAATAAGTTAAATTGTTTTATTCTTTATTTGTTTTGTAAATATTTTCGTTTTATAGTACACACTTTGTGCATATTTCACGAGTTTATTCCACCTTATAAAATTTATGGGTGGGTTTAGTTTTTCCACTTAGAAGATTGGGTTTAGTCTATCACCTTAGAATAATGGGTTCCACTCAACCAGTAAAACTTTATAAGAAAGGACATATCCTATAAGTTTCTGAGTTTAGTATATCCCCATAGAAAATTGGGTTTATCTTGACCCATAACATTGAATCGGTTAGGACTTTTCCTTTGAAATTCTAGATTGATTCTGCACCTGTAAAATATTTGGTTAGTTTTTCACTTGTAAAAGATTGGGTTTCATCTAAACCTAAAAAAGGCAAGAGGTTAATATTGAGCTTACAAAATTCTAGGTTTGGTCTTCTCATATAAAAAGTTAGGTTTTTTTCTAAACTCATAAAAGATAAGGGAATTTGGTTAAGTCTCCAGGTGAAAAAAAGGTGGATGTAAAAAAAATTACTCTACTTCAAAAGTGATATAGCATAGTGGGTTCCATACACCAGGTTGGTGTGTGAAGAGTAGGGTAGGATCATTTAGATACGAATTACTTTAATATTATTTTTTTCATCTTTTACATTCTTGAAATTTTTATTCTCTCTCTTCTCACATGTTGATGTAGTAGAATTTTTTAATATTTTAACTGATAACTTTCCACTATTAAAGTTTAAACTATAATTAATTATTTAAGAAAGACAATTCAACCCCTCTTATCCATTACCATCACCCCTTCAAGTCTTAATATAATAGAATTAAAATATTATTAAGTATCATAACCTTTAATAATATAGTTGTTATATATTTAACATTAAGATTAGTATATATTAAGGGTTATAATAATATCAAATTGACATAGAAGGAACAATAGACAGCCTCAACTAGTTGGATCGTGCCATAGGAATCCCATTTACCAGAGCATCTGAGGGAGACGGAATCATTGGGATTTTCCATTGAACAAGTCCAAGCCAACATTCAGCAACTGAAACTTGATAGAAACTATTTATGAGAGAAGATAAATCTTACCAAGATCATTTTCCAAACCATGTTTACAGAACCACCCCAAGAAAGTACCACCATCGCACACTTTACCCTTTGAGCGTACATTGGTGTAATAAGGGGTTTTGTATCTAGTCCTTGGTAAGTATAAATTTGTATATTTTATTGGTAATAAAATAATGATTATATTGATCTCTTTTTGTTATCACATTATACACATTATTATATAAAGAGTAGAAAATAAACTAGATTTTGATACAAAGAAACCAAAATTGTATTTTTTAGAAATACATCGATTCAATTAAAACACTATTTTTGATAAATTCATTAATTTTGAAATAAATTATATTTTCATGAAATATTCTTATGAAATAATATTTATTTAAAAATAAATTATAAAATGGTTTAATTAAGTCCAATGAAATTTTTATAAGGGTTAGAAAGTTACAAGTGTTTTCAAAACTAATATTTTCCAGAAAATAAGGATTTTTATTTAAAATTATAAATTATAATATTTAGAAATTTATTTTAGTAAAATAAATATTATTTTTCAAATCATAATTTAAAAATTATTCTATGGTGAATTTTTCATAATTTTCTAATACAGTTGAATTTTTGAGTAAAAAATAAATATGATTTAAATATACGGTATGAGTTATGACATCAAAATAGCCCAAAATTTGATATAATAAATACTATAAATGGAATACATGGAAAATAGATTTTACTTTTAAAATGATGCATTTTTTAAGTTATTTGATTAATTTTATAAACCTATAATGAATCCTCCAAAACCTATTTTATATTTTAAGGTTTAAAAAATAATTCTTTATGAACATGACTCACTTCCACAAAATTAATGGTATTATTTTAAGGAGTTTGATTCTTAACCTAGGAAAATATTTATAAAAAATCCTCTTTGGTAGAAACCATGGGAAAAAACTAGGGTAAGGTTTGGGGTTTTGGTTATTTTATCACTTAGAGTCTAAAAACTATGTCTAGAAATTAATAAATATTTCCTCTCTCTTTTGTTATAAATACCCACCCAAACTCTCATTACTCTTCACTCAAAACCCATTGATCATAAATTTGCACTCTCTATCCCTCTCTAAATCCCTCCCAAGTTGTCATCAATCTCTTAAGAAACTCCTGCCAAGCTTTTAAAAGCAACCTATCAAGTAAGGGATTCTCTCCTCTTCCTTTTTATTCAAGTACTTTCTTTATACTCGGCATTTTAATTTCTATTTTTTTCTTATTGTAATGTGTTTTTACACCATTTACTATAATTATGATTCCCAATCAATTATAAATCACCTTTCACTCTCATTAAACTCTTCTATAAACCATTATGTACACCTGTTATGCAACCAAAATTATCCTGTGATTTTCTATGACAATATTTTGTGTTGTGAATACACATCCCCATTTCCACTCAAGGGTATTCATCTAGATTTACTTATCCTTAATTTATTTGTTACTTATATGTATTTAACTCATGCTCCTTAATCATGGTATTACACTATGGAAAAAATGGGTATTTGCGACGGGCTATTTACGAAGGGAAAATGTCTCGTTGCAAATAGTTCGTTGAAAGGGACTGTTTGCGACGGGACACGATCCCCGTCGCAACTAAGTAGTTATTTGCAACGGGGATAGGGTCCCCATCGCAAAAGGGTTGGTGTGGGTTTCATGCCAAACCGTAGGAAGGGTATTTGTGACAGGTTTTTATACCCATCGTAAATACCCTTCGATGTTTTTTAGTATTTGCGACAGGACATCCAACATGTCCCAAATATTATGTCGATAGGTGGGTATTTGTGATAGGACCCATCGCAAATACCCTTTTAACCGCCTCCCCTAATTAATAGTGGGGATAGTATTTGCAACAAGATCTGTCGTAAATAATCTAACCTATATATACTCTCATCTGTTTTTTCTCTCATTCCACTCCTTTCTCCACCCCTCTTCCTTCCTATTTACATTTTTTCCCTCAAATGTTTTTTAAATTTAAAGTTCTAAATCGGAACAATATCCACGGCTTATATCATCCGAAAGATTTAGTTTTAAGGCATTTATCTTTTTCTTTTATTTTTTTGTTAAATCTTTTTATTTTATTTTATTTTATTTATATTTATTGTTTATTAGCTGTAATTAAATTAAATTAGAATTAAATCATTTTATTTTGCATTATTTTTTAAAAAAATAATTACGTGTGATTATTATTAATTAGTATTGATTAATAGTTTTATTAATTATTATTAATTAGTAGTCATTAGTATTAATTAGAAGAATTATTAATAAATATTAATAATTAGTAATAATTAGTCATATTTAGTAATAATTAGCAATAATTAGCGATAATTAGTTAAAATTAGTGTTAATAAGAGTAAATTGAAATAAATATTTATAAATAGAAATAAATAGTAATAATTAGTAATAATTAGAAATAATTAGTAATAAAAATGATCATTCAGTAATAAATAGTAATATTTGGTAATAATTAGTAATAATTAGAAATAAATAGTAACAATTAGAAATAATTAGTAATGAATATGATTAATTATTAATAAATAGTAATAATTAGTGATAATTAGAAATAAATAGTAATAATTAGTACAATTAGTAATAATTAGTAATAAATAAGAATAATTAGTAATGAATAAGAATAATTAGTAATAATTAGTCATAAATATGATTAATTAGTAATAATTAGTTATAATTATTAAAAAGTAGGAATAATTAGTAATAATTAGTATTAATTAGTAATAATTAGGATTAATTAGTAATAATTAGGAATAATTACTCATAATTAGTAATAAATAGGAATAATTAGTAATAAATTAGTAATAATTAAGAATAATTGGTAATAACTAGTAATAATTAGTAATAATTAGGATTAATTAGTAATAATTAGAATTAATTAGTAATAATTAGTAATAATTAGGATTAATTAGTAATAATTAGTAATAAATAGTGATAATTAGAATTAATCAGTAATAATTAGTAATAATTAGGATTAATTAGTAATAATTAGTAATAATTAGGATTAATTTGGATTATTTAGGATTATTTAGGATTAATTAGGATTAATCAGTAACAATTAGTAATAATTAGTAATAATTAGTAATAATTAGTAATAATTAGTAATAATTAGTAACAATTAGTAATAATTAGGAATAAATAGAATTAATTAGAAATAATTATGAATAATTAGGAATAATTAGTGATAATATGTAATAATTTGTAATAATTAGGATAAATTACTAATAATTAGTAATAATTAGGGTTAATTAGGGTTAATTATGATTAATTAGGAACAATTAGTAATAATTAGTAACAATTAGTATTAATTAGTAATAATTAATAAGTATGAATAATTAGTAATAAATATGATTAATTAGTAATAATTAGTAACAATTAGGATTAATTGGGATTAATTGGGATTCATTAGGATGGATTAATAATAATTAGTAATAATTAGGAATAATTAGGAATAATTAGGAATAATTAGGAATAATTCAGAATAATTAGGAATAATTAGTAATAATTAGTAATAATTAATAATAATTAGTAATAACTAGTAATAATTAGTAATAATTTGGAATGATTAGTAATAAATATGATTAATTAGTAATAATTAGAAACAATTAGTAATAAATAGGAATCATTAGTAATAATTAGTAATAATTAGTAATAATTAGTAATAATTAGGATTAATTAGTAATAATTAGGATTAATTAGTAATAATTAGTAATAATTATAATTAATTAGTAATAATTATAATTAATTAGTAATAATTAGTAATAATTAGGATTAATTAGTAATAATTATTAATAATTAGTAATAATTTAAATTAATTATGATTAATTAGTAATAATTAGTATTAATTAGTCATAATCAGTAATAATTAGTCATAATCAGTAATAATTAGTAATAATTTGTAATAATTAGTAATAATTAGGATTAATTAGTATTAGTTACTAAAAATTAGGATTATTTAGGATTAATTAGGATTAATTAGGATTAATTAGTAATAATTATTAATAATTAGTAATAATTATTAATAATTAGTAATAATTGGTAATAATTAGTAATAAGTAGTAATAATTACTGATAATTAGTAATAATTAGGAATAATTACTAATAATTAGTAATAATTTGGAATAATTTGGAATAATTTGGAATAATTGAGAATAATTATAATAATTAGTAATAATTAGTAATAATTTGTAATAATTAGTAATAATTAGGAAAAATTAGTAATAAATATTATTAATTATTAATAATTAGGAAGAATTGGTCATAATTAGTAATAAAAAGGAATAAAAAGTAATAATTAGGAATAATTAGTAATAATTGTGATTAATTAGTAATAATTAGAAATAATTATGATTAATTAGTAATAATTAGGAATAATTAGTCATAATTAGGAATAATTGGGAATAATTAGTTATAATTTGTAATAATTAGTAATAATTAGTATTAATTGGTAATAATTAGTAATAATTATGATTAATTATGATTAATTAGTAATAATTAGTAATAATTAGTAATAATTAGGATTAATTAGGAATATTTAGTAATAATCAAAAATAATTAGTCATAATTAGTAATAAATAATCATAAATTTTCATAAATTGTAATAATTAGTAATAAATAGTAATAAATAATAATAAATATTAATAAATAGTTGTAATTAGGAAATGTGTGAAAAATGCATACAACTATCTAGAAATGGTTAATTCTTACTGCTTATTAAATTAATTTTTTCATTATTTTATCTACTATTTGTAAGTTAATTTCTGTATCATTTTTATCTAATACTTAATTATTTTTTTCACAAATCTTTTGGGAAGTCATGTTTTGTTTTCAACTATCTGTAATAAGTCACAAAATAGATAAAATGATTCTTTTGGCCAAAGTAACCACGTTTTCCAAATTCATTTTTTTTCATTTTTGAACTGCCAACACTGTATATAGATTCGATGTTGTTACCTGAAAAAATTTCTCATTTTTGAAGGATAATAGGGTAAAGGAAGCTCATGTTCCCATTATGGTGAATTCTTATGATATAGTGGGCACATAAGATTATTCTTCTCTTTTGACTTTTAACAACAGGAAAAAAAATCGGCTAAGAAAATTGAGTCAATATGTAGTGTTGGAAATTCCACATATAATGGCAATGGAAGTGTGGTTACATTGACAGTTAGGACTATTTTGAGACTTTGGGATGTGTAAAAATCAACTGCACTTCAATATGACACATATTGTTACTGGTATATATTGGAGAAAGAAGAATGTGATGTGTCGATAACAACAACAGCAACAGTAGGAGGAGGAGGAGATGCATCAATTATTGGAGTAACAACACCAGTAGAAAATGAAATACATGTGATGTATGACTTTTGGTTTAGTGTGTTTTGTATATTATTGTGAATATTGTGTTTTTTATTATTTTATTATTTATTTAATTTTTTAATATTGAATTAATTTATTAGTTATTTTTATTATTTATTTATTTATTTATTATTTTATTAAAATTATTATTTTTTATTTTATTATTATTATTTTTTTTTTTATGAATTTTGAGGTTTTTATTATTTTATTATTATTATTATTATTAATTTTATTATTATTAATATTATTATTATTATTATTATTAATTTTATTATTATTATTATATTAATATTATTCTGTCATTATTATTATCATTTTTATTATTTTTATTATTGTTTTATTTATATTATTTTATTAATATTATTTTATTAATATTAATTTTTTTTCTATTTTTTTAGTTTTTACAATGGGTATATTTTCTCGTCACAAAAAAACTATTTGTGATGGGCCCATCGCAACTACTATTTGCGACGGTCTCTTCGTAACAAGGTTTTTTAAAACTCTGTGAAAGTATTTGTGATGGGAGAATTTCTCATCGCAGATATTTTTTTTGTGATGGATAGTCGTAAAAAAACTATTTGCGACACCATTTTCTACAACAGGGTATTTCCAATAGGCCCCATCGCAAATTCCCCATCACAAATAACTAAATTTTAAGTAGTGTTAAAATTGATGAAATACGTTCTTATGTTGTATGATTTATGTGGCACACAAATACATGTACATAATATGAATGTGATGGGTGGGCCTGAAATTATATAGTCCTCCAATGTATTGAGTAATGTTATGAAATGCCATGTATGGTTCCTAGGCAATTATCCTAAGCACACTATGTTATGATGTCTTAGTGGTTAGCCTTGACTTATGCTTATAATGACGTGTTTTATGTTGTTTTCTCATTCCTATGATGCCTTGATGTTATTATCTTAAATCATGCTTAAATGTTCATGATTAATATTATCACCTTTCTATGTCATCATGTTATACCTCTTGACTCCCATGTACTACTTTACTTCATGCTATGATTTTATAATTCTCTTACTAGGATTTGTAGCTCATCCATTTTATTATGTACATCCCCAGGTTATCCCATGTAGTTTTAGAAGATTAATGGAATTTTAAGGGAAAGTTGTGGAGTTTTTAAATAATTTCATTGTATCCCTATTTTAGTTTATTGTAATATGTATCTAATTATCCAAATAAACCAACCCTATCAATCTTTTGTGATTTTATTATTTGTATCTTAATGTAATAGATTATGAAATAAAACATATGAATGATATGGGTTGTTATTACTTAGGTGTGATTTTAAAAAGTATACATGTTATTCTCACCCTATGAATATATAAAATAGTTTTCAGATTTCTAGGAGGGATTTGGTGATTAATCTAGTCAGTACTAGCTTATATCTTGGGTTTTTATAGTCGTTGTCACCATATTTACTTTTGGTATTATTTTATCTTTGTAGATATTTGTATTCATTTTATATTCATGTAAGTTAAATATTTCTTGTATGGGATTTTGGTTAATTTATTTTATAGTATAGTGTATTGGTTGGAAGTTTTATATTTTGATCTTTGTATAATTGAGGAAAATTTGTCTCATTTGAGTGTTTTATATCCTTGATGTTAGTTTCCAACCCAAGGCCTGCTGGAGGTGGGACTCAGGGGGTCACTTCTTCTATTCACTATTGGATTATGAGGGGTAACAGTGGAGGAAATGGATCATGATTTTATAAATTTATTATCTATTTTAAATACTTAATTATGATTTTAGAAGCATTTCATAAGATTATGGTATTCTAGAAATTATTTTCAAATGGATTTTGTGCTCAATATGGATGTGTCACATACCAATCACTTGTAAAAATGCCTGAGTGGATCCTTTCAAATGGTTCAAGTGTTTTAAAATGATTCTTATGGAATTTGATTTGTTTGATAAATCCTTATTGGTTTTTAAATGGATTTCAATTGGTTTAAAATATTGGAATAGACCCATATTTCATGTTAAGTGTTTTCTAAAATGCATGATTGGATTTTATAAAGGTATATAAATTTTTTAAAGTAGTGTTTAACACTAGTTTTGTCTTTCAACCATGTGTGTGGTGTTTTAAATGTATGTCATGGAAATAAAATTTATTTTACCTTATTTCACTTTAAATGGTTTTTAGACAATTAGGACTCATACAAGATTTAAATTCTTTTGAATCAAGAGGTTTGGTTTTGTAAAAGGGTGTTTTGGACTAATTGGATTTATTTTTAAAAGGGGTGTATTTATTTCCAAAGTGATTTTATGGAACTGGTTGGATTTAAAAGTGAGTTTTGATAATTGTTTTAAAAATAATGTTTGAAATTTAGATTTAAAATTGTGTGAAAATATATTGGCTTCCCAATCACTTTTTCAAAAGATCGATTGGAACTTTGAGAAAAGTTGTTTTATAAATGAATGAGACCCTCTTGACATCTATGTTACTACTTTTATGCCTATGGTGATTTTTGATCCCATTAGGGAATGTTTTATATTGATTCATCTTTTTTAGTTTCTTATTCATAGATTTTTTTGGGGTTGTATCTTGCAAGGGTGTAGGTGGTGGGGCATGAGTTATTTCAAATGTTTCTATTTTATATATGTGATGGTCTATTTATGATCACCTCCATTTGATTTTTCATGGGAGTTCTAAGTAGATAGTGTGTGAATTGTATAAGAGCATTCCCTAATGTACAATAGTGGGATTTCTAGGGACTATTTCCCAACTATACACCATCGGTTAGGTTGATAGGATAATGTGTCATTGAGCTAGAAACGTTTTTATAGACCATGTACTGAAGGATCTTTCATGTCATTTATTTCTGGTTAGTTTGATGTGACTATTGGGGACACATATAGGTTCAGTAGTGTCACCTTAGGTTCCTTATAAATAGTTCATTTATTTATTACTAGATCCTAGGGATGATTCCCATGACTTTAGTTCCTTCTCAGAACACATTAGGTAATTTCGTTTTTGGATTCTAGTACTTTCCCCTAGTTCATTTTCTAATTGGAACCATTATTGGGTTTTGTTCTTGGATTGTGCTTCCTTAATTCTTGAAAGCCTATGTGTAATTTATGTAACACTTTGAGTGTGTTGGTTTACTTTTAAACTAAATATGTTAAAAATTATTGAAAGTGTGTTTTAAGAAGAAAAATTATAATGAACCATCCTAGGTCAACCCGACCTGTCACCCAATCCATTCTTCCATAAGGTCCAAGGCATGTTCCCAATAACCCTGGGATAGAAACAAGAACCAGAGTACCACAAGTGAAATTGTGGGAATTTTTTCACCCTTAATAAAACTATGATCAATAATGGGTTCCAAATAAAAACCCAACAAGAGGTCTCCATGCATTTGTTAACTATTCCATAATAAATAAGATGTTCTAAAACAAGAACATTACATGGAATAATAAAGTAAATGATACCAAAATCTTTTTCTAAGAATTTTTTAACATAAAAGAAACCATTTTGTACAAAGATTTTATAAAATAAAAATAGGGGGGAAATCTAAACAATGTTAGGGGCCATAGAGTTTGATAAACCACACGACCCAAGCGGTCCAAAAGAACACATGAGAGAAATCATTACACCACCATGTGACTCTCAAGTCACCACCATGAACCTAATAATGCATGATTCCCTATAGATAGTGGTAAAAAACAAACTAGAAAATAATAACCTGGGAACCTATAAAAAATAATAAGACTACATACCCACAAACAAGAGTATGTAGGGTGTTAGCCAAAGACCAGTAGGATTCCACCATGAGTCAATTAGATTCCTTTTATAAAGAAACCAAGTACACTATTTTGAAAGTAATAATAAAATAAGTTTTCATTTCCTTTTTCACAAAAACAAAAATAAATAGACAATTCCTTATATTCTTATCTTAAGACATGCCATTTCTAAAACAAACCTCAAATAGGACTCACCAAGGTAATGTTATTTTTAAAAAACAACAATTACCTTTCTTTAAAAAAATCATTTCAAAAAAATGAAACAATTTAAACCTTCTATTTTTATTTAAAACATACATTTTTTAAAATAAACCATCACATGGAATAAAATGTTTTTAAAATAAACATTTCACTATACTTACATTTAAATAAACCACATTTTCCCTTTTTAAAACCAAATATACACACATACGTCAAATATGGGTAAATAACCAAGAGAAAGCCTAAAATATACAATCCAAAAGAATTATAAAAAAGTGGAAATAAATGGATGGATAAAAACTAGGAAATATGAAGACTAAACCACAAGAAATATCAATACAATAAAACAATATCCATCCAAGAAATAAAAAACACATGCCAATAATGAAAAAAAAATCATAACATAGGATACATATCATGAGGAAACTTCTTAGGGACTAATGGGATAGGTATTGGACATTAAAAATTGGAACCAACTATCAATGGGTTAATTGTCATACAACCCATCACCTGAATCACTCTCACTAGTCTCATCAGTGACCACCCCTACTAGGTCATGAAATTCAACTAGGGGCTACTATCCGGTGTGTAAATATCAACTAGAATATCTATCATCCCTTTACTCCCCACTTAGTAGACTAGGGTTCCTCAAGTCATAGTTAACAAAGGTAGACCACTATTAAGTTGATTTCAATCACATGAAAATCACATATCCCAATAGTAATAAACACAATAATAAAATACTTTCCACCTCTAACACACCTCCTTTAATAATGATCCCTTTACCCAAACCATATAACCATGGATCACAATTTATATAACTATCATTACATACATACAAGAATAAACAAAGGATGATAATGGGAATAAACTAGGGTGTAAACATCAATCAATAAATCACTTACTCTCAAGGTTCCAAACCTGAATTATCTTTTAAAATCAAGAGTTTCATCTTTAGAATACCCTTTAAAAACCAATTTTGAAAACAAAGAACATTCCAATGGAGATCACCACTAAAACCAAGCCATAATTCCTAAAAAATACATGTAAATCACTAAGTAACCCCATAAATCATCACAACCCTTTTTAAAGAAAGGTGTACACTTTAAAATAAGGTAACACCTTTATAAAAATAAGTAAAACCTTTATAAAATAAGAAATATTATTTTTTTAAATAAGGTAATACCACTAAAAATAAATAAACCAATTTAAACGTGAATAAACTCCACTTCATAAATCCAAATTGATCCAAATCACTATGATCCAATAATTTTTCTTATAAAACCCCATCAATGAAATTTTATTAAACACTTAGAATTCATAAAATACCATTTGAAAACAAAGATACATTGAACTAAATAATTCACCCATTTTTTCCAAAGGAAAATCCCAACAAGGAATGGAAAACAATTGAAAATTAAAACTATATAGAATATAAATATTTAATTTAGTTCAATAACACATTCAAAACACCAAACATCAATGTAATTCTTTAAAGGAATTGGAATGGAAACACCTACCTCAATCAGAATAACTAATACATCTTTAATGAATGCCATTAGAATGGGCCTCAAGAGAGGGATCATAGCCCTTAGAAACCAAAATCATTAATTCTATAATAAACCTAACAATTAAAATATAACAACCATTCCCATTAGGAATATAAGAGAAGATAAAGAGAGGAGAAACTATGAAAATAAGAAAATAGGATCTCTTGCCTCTCGATTCGGGTGGAAATCCACCAAGAAACCACTCTAAATCCACCTCAATGAAGCTTGGAAGAGGAGGAGAGGAATTTTGGTGGACCTAAAGATAAGAGGTTCAGTTGGGGGAGGCTTATGGGAGAAGGAACAATTAAAAATAACTCAAAATAAAAAAAATACCCAAACCCAAGTAGGTCGCATGGTTTACTAAACTATGTGGTGATAGTGCAGTCACCACTTTTCAAATCTATCTAGGTCTCATGGTTTCCACTACATGATTTCCCAAAACATTCAACCCTATAAAAGTTTCAAAAACTCAAAAATTTCACCCTATGACACCTCAAACTCAAAGAATAAATTGATCATAGAAACATAAGCAAGAAAATGGCATTTCAAGGTGTCATAATTCTCCCCATCATGCCACTTCCTGCCCTGAGAAAGTTGTCGAAAAAAATATTCAAAGGAATGGTCAAGACCAACTCACTGAAAAAAGGACCCAACCATAGGGCCAACTTTATGGACTTGAAACCAAGAGCATGAAAGACAAACGAACCACTCGAAGGGAAAACCACTAAAAACAATTTAGAATTTACCAGCCACCAAAATAATAAAAATATTAAAATAATATTCCTCACAAAATGAGACATTAGGATGACCACTCATTTGGTATTTATTGAATTTAGGAACTCCAAAAAATGCACATATCAAAACCCACAAGTTATTTATGAGTCCCAAACTAGACCAAAGGAAAAAATAGCACAAAACCCTTATAAAATCCGAGGTCACAATATCTACCAGAAATGACACATACCAAATAAAAACAACCTAGAAGAAAACTTCTATAAATTAGGGGAGCACAAATAGACTAGCCTAAGGCTACCCTTCCATTTTAAATTTATCTAAAGTTTTGAAACCATAAATATCCACACCCAATGATTAATTTCCACCAAACAGGAGCAATTATACCAATCACAAGCTCTGATATCTAAATACCACAAGATAGAACATCCTCAAGAAACATCCAAAAGATTACTAGGCCAGATCACTAAGATAAAACACTCCAAAAAAAAGGTGAAACGCCCCAAACACAAACATTCCTCAGTATGGAACAACGTGGTTCTGACTTTAGGTTATGAAACTACATAGAGGGTAAATGAGGGTCAAACTCATGGAACACCCTCCCTTGGTGATCCCAAAAGATAATCTCAACCTAGTATCTCTCTTGATCTAACCAAAAACCAAAATCTTATGCATATTACCCCAACTAGTACCTAATGCATTCCCATTTCATCCATCATGAAAACCTCAATGCATGGTTTACACCATGAACAAATATAACGAGCACCACAAAACAAAGGGTCATGAACATCATAAAAGAGTGTTTTTTCTGTGTTTTCTGATTTTTTTTAATTAAGCCTATATAAAAAAATGAAAATTAAAGATAAAAGGAAGCAGTGACACTACCACCTTTCGGTTAAGTGGAAAGGCGGTAGGGCCTCTCCCGTATTTCGTAAAAAAAATAAAAAAAATATACATATTTTTATATTTAAAAATATATTTGTTTTTATCTTATGATATATATATATATATATCGTGTTTATGTTATTTTATTTAGAATTATATCTATAATATTTGAAAGTGAAAATATTATGTTTTTAAGCAATAAATTTTATAACATGTAAATTAGCTTTTACTTATTATATTTATGATTTTTTTATTTTCAATTATGTTTTATATATTGAGTCATTTTATCAAATATCCATTAGATTTTAATTACATTTTATAATTATATTCTTTCAAATTCACCTACATGAAACATAATAATGTTTGAAGTTGGTGGATTTTAAAGTTTATAACTTATAAAATATAAATACAATCTAAATTATATTTGAAACACTTTGAGAACATATGAAAAATAATTCAAAATAATAATAATTTATTAAAATTAATTAATGAAAATTAATTTTATTAGCATAGTATATTGTTTTTTTAAACCATTAAAATTGTATTTATAATGCTTTTTCAATTTCCTTTAATTTTTAATTATTTATTCTATTTATGAAATTGTTTTTATTTTTAATAAATTTTTATATAATTAGTCTATGTTTTAATATTTATTTAGATTGTTTTTATAGTTTATATTTTATAAGATTTTAAAGTTTCCTACTTGAAATTTAATAAGTTTTCATATGTTTCAAGTAGTCGACTTTTAAAGCTTATAAAATATAAAATGTAAAAAAAATATAAATGAAAATTGAAATAGTGGATAAACATATAAAAATAATTTATAGTAAAATGAATTTCATCATTTTAATAGATATAAATCATATTCATGAAAGAGTACAGTCACTCTCTATGGTGAGGTCTTTTCCTACATTATGGTGTGTGAATGGGATGCATGTATCAAGATCACCGACCTCTGTGCTGGGGTGGAGTATGGTGACCTACAGAGGGATAATCCTCAGGAACTAGAACCTTGACTATCAGATGCTCAGCTTGTGTCTTAGTGGGAGGAGGTTTCAATTGAATTTCATCATGTGCACCTGATCCTTCTCCCACTAGGTGAGTAGAAGTACCTACCATCATCAACTAGAGGAACCATACAGGCTATGAAGGACATGGCACAAAAGCTAGAGCCATGGGAAATAACCCCTGAAAGAAGCTCGGATAATCTACACATGGAGAAAAGTGTGCATATCAATTCAATACAGATGGATCCCATGAATCCTGATGCACATCCCTAATCAAATGAGGTTGGACTACTAGAGGTTCGGCCTTTGACTTTAGAATATGTGAGGCCTCATGTTTAGCAAAATGTAGTCTACGTCATTGTCTTCATGGCTCCACAACATCAACAGCTGTTGGTGGAGGTTTCTAAGCAGGAACCTCCACTCCTTAGGCTAGAGCGTCGTCTCCTTGGGGTGTATGATTGAAGATACTATCGTGAATCACATGATAATCTGGTATCATCCCCTATGCTGCAATATGGATCGCTTACAGGATAAAAACCTACTCCTACTATAGATCACTCATGCAGATAATCTGTTATAGTTGAGTATGTTGTAAATAGATTTAAAATGAATTAGAAAATAGTACAATAAAAATTTTATTGAAATTTATTGACTTACCATACCCTGAATCCCTCTTTCATGTCGAGTAAGACATGGTATAGACTTTAGTATATACCATGGCTCATACTTGACCAGTTGTGAAAGATGGAATCAAATTGTAAGTACACCCTCAATATGAAGTGATGCTCGTATTCCCTAGAGGTCGAGTTATTGAACATGTTGTCAGCACCAGTCGACATCTGGCCTACCCATAAAATTCACAGAATGAAGATCCTGTGACTATCTCAGTAGAAATGGAATGTGTTAAACACATCCAAATTGGTGCATGACTCTATCAGGATGGTGCCACTCAATAATATGAAAGTGAATGAGATGAACTATAGCCATAGCATTATGATGTCCATTAGTGCAGTATGCAAGCAACTGGTCCAATAAAGCCTTGTATGGAATCCATGAAATCTGAAATTACATGTGAGATTTGTCAAAAAAAACTTACTAAAAACAAAAAATAATGATATTATGAAATTTTTTAGTCAATGAAATATTTTATATACTTACACCATTGTATAGGAGACTATCAAACATGAGACGGTATGCACCCAAATGGTGTATTGAAAGGATAATGAAGCAGTGTTCCTAACTCCACCTATAAAATACAATATCAAAAGTGATAAATAATAATAAATTAAATTCAATAACTCTTACTATCATCAGAAACCAAAAAAATGAGTGATCATACTAGCGTTCACATGAAGTGTCATGCAACACATATATATATGAAACTCTTGACAAGAAACAATAGGGGATAGGGGAGGGATTCGCTCCTATGAACACATATGAAGAAGGAAGACACATCCCCTGAGATCCATACAGTTTGAGCATCATTCCATTCAAAATTCTCGGTAAGTGTAAGACAAACACGTAGATCCATGGCTATATGTCCCAGCCTAATCAAAATCATACAGTATCCCTAGATACATCATGTGCACATACATACCATAATGATTAGTGAACAATTTCCCTCTAATGATCTATAATATATAGGCACAGTCATGATGTGTGATATACTACTCATCAGCATCATTGGGTAAATGTGCAAAGTGCATATCAAGCCACCTCATAGATATCGACCCGCTATCTGTTGTAGCATCATCAGCCAAAATTTTGACACCTAGAAATCATTTTGCAAGCTTGGTCCAATCTGCATGGGTGGGTCCAATAACTATATCCCCTTAGATAGGAAGACCAAGTAGTACTAACACATCCTCAAGGGTGATGGTCATCTCTCCCTCGGGTAGGTGGAAAGTGTGTGTCTCTAGTATCCATCTCTCAAGGAGGGAAGTAAGCATGTGATGATCAATGAATGTGAAATCAGTTACTGCAATATCATAGAAGCTAGCATGGTGTAGGTATGGTATAATGGTGGTTGGAGGCAGTATGTGATGATGGTGGTGTGGTCGATGCACCTTGATCCATCGAACCAGATGACCCTCTATCACGACACTAGAAACATGCCTATACTACTTAGTGAGTAGTATAGTATCCTCCATTTTTATGTAAAAAAATGAAATAAGTATTAAGTGTAAAATGTAAATATAACATTATGGTTAGTAGAATGTTATGACTGGTAGAATTTAATACATGACATGTTTATTCCCATTGTTTTATGAATTTTTTTCTACCAAAATAAAAGGGTATGTCTTCATGTTTCTCAAAGAATATTTCAAAAGTGTTTTTAGATATGTTTTTACCTAGGAAAGGGTGTTTTGTAATATAGGGTTTTATATATTTATATAAATAAAAATTTTGTCTTTTTTATCTAAAATTTTATTATAAAATGGTCTGATTTGTAATTTATGTATGATTTCTCACATGATGGTATGTTTCATGATTATTTTCTCACATTCTTGATTTGATTATGATTTCATGTCACCTCATATATACTTTTCATATTCCTTTTAATGTGAATATGAATGGATTATTATTATTTGATAGTAAAAGTATTCAAAAATGTCCGAAAACTATACAAAATTAAGTATATTATATTAACACCATATAATTAAAAATATAATAATATCACATTGGAGATAATACATCATTGTGGATGAGAGTATGAACTTGATTCAGCAATGTTAGAGAATCATTTTCAATTATGACCTTTTTGATGACATATGTTGCATCTCAAACTTTTACCTTGTCCTTGAGTTCATCCCATCTCATTCTATATCCTAATACACTTTGGTATCCCTCATTGATGCATCTTGTTGATGTTTGGTATCAATATCGGCTAGTCTTCTGGCATTGGGAAATATCAAAACTCCCTAATATGCATCCATGGTGTAGCATAACAGTTAGAAATGGTGTCAATTTGGTACACTGTATCAACATATTTTTTTGATCAAGATTATGATAGTGTAAATAATATTAACAATGAGGGTTGACTATATAATCTTTATGATACTAAAATTTTAGAACATATTTTTATATCCTAAAATATGAAACTAATGTTTTGTTATATAAAATTTTATTATAAAATAAGTCACAAAATACTTTTGGAAACTGGGGTAAAAAGAAGAGAAAACATCAAATCATTTTATTTATCCATGATAAAATGACAATTATGATCATATAAAGTGAAATGGAAAAGAAAAAACATGTAAAATAACACATTAATTCATTACAGCAGACAAAAATTGTAACATCCCGAGATTTTATGAAAAATATTCTTTTAATTTCATTAATGTCTTCTGTTTTATGCTACACCAAGATTACTTTGCGCTATACGCAACACCGTATTAGCTTCCAGTATACGCAACACTATTCTTGGATCGTGTTACACACAATTTTGATAATAATTATTCTACGCAACATTGAGTATATATATATATATATATTCAATGTATAAATGAAATATGGTTGGATTATGTTATACGAAACAACGAAGTATTCTTGCACATCACGCAACCCTAACTTGGCTTGCATTACACGCAATCGCGACCTTCCTCGATAGTGTGTATTGTACGCAATACCGGGTTTTACTAAAAAACGAAATATTATTATAATATTATTATGAACTAGCCATTATGAATAGTATTAACTAAATTTTGAATATTATAACATTATTATTCATCTTACACATTTTCTAAAACATGGTATAAGAAGAAAATAAATTTTTCGGGTAAAATAAGTATTTTTCAAAAAATGCAGTTTTGTCGCCTTTTGATGGCGCACCCACTTTAAATCTAGTTTTTGACATGTTTATAAGTTAAATTTTACAAAATAAAATTCTTATTTGGAATCATGAAATAAAAATTTACTTTGGATAAATTTTTCATATTATTCTGGTAACTTTCATATTTTGATGAATAGTAAAAACACGCTATATTTTAATTAAAAACAACTTTTTTTCATCGCAATAATTTATATGGTTAAATTATAATATTTAATGGTTTTAAAGTATAAATAGAATATATTTTTACCATTTAATATAATTTATGTCATTAGCATTGATTCTACCTTGAATTCGTAGGATAAATCAATTCAATCTTTTGCAATGTTTTAAAGAAAACCCCGTTTTCTTTCGACAACAGGATTAATTTTAATTTAATTTCTGCAACTTTTGTGTATTGAATTTGGAAAAATGGATTCCATATTTGGAATCAGTGGATCCAAATTATGTTAATAAGCTACTTTTTATTTTTGGGAATTATGAATAGTAACTACGGTAAATTTTATTTACCATAGTTAAAGGTAAATAGGGTAATTAAGGGTAAATATAATATTATAAAATTACCCTAACACATGTCAAAATCCTATTTTATGACTAAAAGTAGAACCATATCACCTAAGGGTCAGATTAGATTCATTTAATGGACTTTTTTCCATGAAAATAATTTAATTATTATTAAAACCAAAGAATGTGACAACATGTCACTTTCTTAAATCTTATAAGTATAATAATTTTAATTTAGTGATAAACTTCATGAAACTTTGAAAATGAATAGTCTCAAAAAATATAATACAATTATATACATCATAGTAATTTATTTATAATTTTTAGGGATTAAATAATTATCATTTATTATGACACAAAGATGATGCAGTAATTGTCTTATTAATGAAATATTGACATAATTGAAGTTATAAATACCCAAATAAATGTAATTTAAGACTTTTTATGAATTAAACTAATTTTATAGGTTAATATGACATGTTATTGTTGATTTAATTAACTTTTTTCAAAGTAATCATTCTGTTATGATTTTCACAAAAATCAATTACTAAATAGTGTCAAAATTGACATAAAATAGTTTTTAAAACAAATATTATATTATTAATTTTTATTTTATTCCTAAAAATCTAATGTTCGGCCAAATGACTTATATAAGGTTATATATATTAATAATAAACAACTTGGGATTCGTTTGGCTTGTTATAGTAAGTTTATTAACCTTATAGTATAAGAACACAAGAAGACACGGTAAAAGTAAAATTATTTAACTTAATGTTAAATCTAAATGATAAGGTTAAAATAGGAACCTAAACTTGTATAAATTCTATTGGATGAGAGTATTTCGACCCATACCCACCTTATCTTCGAAATAAATCAATTTGGAGCTATTTAAAACCGAATTTGGCTTTATAATAAAATAATATTTTTAGTTATTCCAAAGGTGCCCCTCTCCTCCCTTATAAAAGAGAACCTCCTCCCTCTCTTCCTCACGCCACTTTGAGCCTTCAAGCTCGGCCAAACCCTGAAAAATTATCTTCTCCACTTCCCTAGTAACATCCTAGAGGTCCTGGTCTTCTTTAAAGACCAATTTTAGTGCCCTAATAGGAGGACTCAAAGAGGCGCTTCAAAGAAGAGGTAATGTCCGTTACCAATTCTTTCAACTTTATTTCTTCTTCCACTTCTTCTTCTTAGGTTGTTTCATTATTAAGTAATAACATCAGTATCAATAATATACTGATATTTTATTATAAGTATGAAACAACCCTATTTCACCATCTATCCATCCTACAAAAAATGAAATCACCGCACGTGCGTACGTACGGAATACCGTCTCCACGCCGTGGTGTAATCTATTTTCCACCACCACCTTACTTGTATGGGTATAATGGTGTAAATAATAACTATATATTATTATTTTAAAGTGATATTGATTCTTAAATAGTATACATACACTCCAATACAATTCCATGATCATGAGAACGATATCATCGCTCGTGCGTACGTACGGACTACCGTCTCCACGACACGATGAGATTTATTCTCCACGTTAACCATTCATGAATGATTATAAAGTATATAAGTAATCGTGAAATATATGACATAATAATGATACTGTAATTATGTGTATATATATGTATGTCATCTACTTAATTCCATTCAACTCAATAAGGAAACGAAAACAGCGTTCATGCGTACGTACGGCCTACCGTCTCCATGAACGGTGTATTTCTTTCCATTTACTGATTTATTATATATATGTATATTCTGAATATATATTATATATAAATCATGTTTTATATTCTAAAATTAAGTAATCATGATCTATGTAATCATATGAATAATTACAAGTCAAAACACGGACGACAAATGAA
This sequence comes from Viscum album, assembly GCA_963277665.1. Taxonomy (NCBI): domain Eukaryota; kingdom Viridiplantae; phylum Streptophyta; class Magnoliopsida; order Santalales; family Viscaceae; genus Viscum; species Viscum album. The sequence goes on along the minus strand of OY728120.1, from coordinate 1,055,686,200 downwards.
ACAATTTTACCCAAAACGCTCTTTAACATGGAATTTACAAAAGAACGGGTAATATAAAGTCATAAGTGAACCATATATGATATCATAACAATGAGTATGATTCTGGAATAATTCAATGACAATATTTAAATCATTATACAGGAGGTTCGGAAACTTACGAAGCAAATCGGACCTAAGGTAAGGGAAATATCACAATCTCATTTTTATCCGAGATTGTTTATACTTTGGTATTTACTAGGGTGTATTTTATCATCCACATACATGTTTCCTCAATATGTAATATTATTTCCATCCACCTACAATTTTTTAAATCCAATTTTACCCTTCGGTGAGTTTTTAGTAAAGGATATGAAAGGAATCCTTTGTCGTTTTTTGTACGAGGTACTTTTTGACTTTTCCGACAAAAGTACGAAGAATGTTTTTTTTAACTTATACGACATGAATGGATTTTTAAAACATTATTTCCAAGAAGATTCCTTTACAAGTTTTCAAGTTTATTTTTAATCAACTTCTTTTAGTTTAGAATTATATGACATATTAAGAAAGGAAAAGTGTTTTTGAAGTAGAAAGGATATTTTCCTCAAGAATGGAGTTCAAGTGTTTTATCAAAATTATTTTCCATCTAAGATAATAAAGGGTTATGTTTTTATCTCTATTATTACATTGATTTGATTATGTTGTGATGTAATTATTTTTATTAATTCCTTTATCTTATATGAATTGTTTTATGATGTCATGATGTTTAAGATTCCCATTTTTATTACATGGGTTATGCTATGATGTATGGTTTATGATTTTGTGGCACACATAAGAATGGTATCATTAAGAGATGGGTGGGACCTATATCTCCCTCCAATGCATTGGGTAAAGATTTTATATCTCATGAGATAAACATGGCTGGAACGGAAGTTTAAACCGGTTCAGTGAAACAGGACTGAAACAAGGAGTGAACTCAGTTCAGAAATGGACTTTGTCCACTAAGATAGTCTTGGCAATGAGTCTTGACTAACAAGAAATGATTCTCTATGATTATGTGTGTATGCCACAAAGTTTCATGTTTTAAGTTATTATTATTGGGATTTCAATTCACTACTATGATTTATCCCATGTTATGAAATTATTCTCTCTTTTGCAGGTTAAGATTTCCAAAATGTTATGTTCTTATGAATATGATGTGATTGATATTTATTTTGTTTACCCTTACTGAGAATTTGAGCTCACCCTTTTATGTTTTCTTTTCCCCAGGATATAAAGAAAGGTTTTAGGTAAAAAAAGGGAAAGATATTTATGGGAGATGTTGAAGATCTTTCACCACGATTAGAAGATTATATTCCGAGTTTCCAAAGACACTAAACTATTACGATCCTTGTGTGTCTGTTTTTGTTATGTACTAAGTATTCCGAAAAAGTAATGTAATGTCCATGTACGTAAAGCTTTGGGTATTTACAAAAATATCTTCACATTTTTCAATAGAATAGAGTTTGGATGATATGAGCCTAACTTTGGAAGTGAAGTAAATTCGAGATTATTTTCAAGTGGTATCTTAATAACATCTTCCAAAGGGATGTACTTAAATTTTGAATTTTAAAAAGCTTTCATCCTTTTAATGACATCATCATCATATGGGTAGACCTATCATTAGAAGGCTGAAAGATTTTAAAAATTAAAAAGTTAAGTACATCTCTTTGGAAGATGTTATTAAGATACCACTTGAAAATAGGATAGATTTTACTTCACTTCAGAAGTCAGAATCATCTCATTTAAACTCTATTCTGCTGAAAATTGTTAAGGTATTTCTTGTCTTTTGTAAATAATTCATGTGTTATTTAATGGATATTTTCTTGTCTATTTCACTTTATATGATCATAATTGTCATTTTATGATGAATAAATAAATTGATTTGATATTTTATCTTATTTTTACAAAATTTTATAAAATATTATATGAATGTTATTAACAATAAGGGTTGACCATATAATCTTTTTTATACTAAAATTTTACATCTTCTTAAATCTTAAAATGTGATATTAATGTTTCGTAGTACAATTTTTAATCATTCTAAAGATATTTCAGTATTTTATAAAGAAAATATGAATCATCTAAATCATATCCCCTGGGAGTGTCCAATTAGGTGTGTAGTAAGGCCTTTTGTTATGCACCAGTTCCCGATCAAGTCTAGATCAATGTGGTGTTTTCGGGTTTTACCCCTAGGTACATCTATGCCAAAGCCACATCCACTTATAGTATTTAAACAGGGATTTGATTGCTTAGATAACCACATAATCTTTATGCTACCAAGAATTTAAAAAAATTTCTTATATCCTGAAAGTTTACACTAATGTTTTATAGTACAATTTTTAACTTTCTTAAATGTTTGTTCAATGGTTTATAAAGATAATGTGATTCATCTAAAACAAATCCATCAACATTAAAAAAATGGGCATGCAATAAGGGATCAATCATCTAAATCATGGGAGTAGCAAAACATGTGTACAGTTAAGCCTCTTTGTCATCTTGTTTTTCATCTTTCATCCTATGATTATTCTATGTCAATCCAAAGTTAATAATTATTTAATCATTAGTTAATAATTGGTTAATCATTCATTAATTATTCATTAATCATTGGTTAATCATTCGTTAATCATTACTTAATCACTCTTTAATCGTTCTATAATCACTCTTTCATTATTCCTTAATCATTCTTTAATTAATCATTACTTAATCATTACTTAATCATACTTTAATCATTCCTTAATCATTATTAATCATTCCTTAATCATTATTTAATAATTAATTAATAATTATTTAATAATTCCTTAATCATTCTATAATCATTCTTTAAGCATTATTTAATCATTAGTTAATCATTAGTTAATCCTTATTTATTTATTCTTTAATCATTCCTTAATCATTCCTTAATTATTTTTTAATAATTACTTAATCATTAGTTAATTATTAGTGAATTATTCTTTAATATTTCTTTAATAATTCCTTAATAATTCATTAATCATTACTTAATCATTATTTATTCATTATTTAATCCTTAGTTAATCATTTGTTAATCATTATTTAATAATTAATTAATCATTACTTAATAATTAGTTAATCATTAGTTAATCATTCATTTATCATTCCTTAATCATCCCCTAATAATTATTTAATCATAAGTTAATCACCAGTTAATCATTAGTTAATCATTAGTTAATCATTAGTTAATCATTAATTAATCATTTTTTAATATTTCCTTAATCATTCCTTAATCATTCCTTAATAATTCCTTAATAATTTATTAATCATTATTTAATAAATAGTTAATCATTAGTTAATCAATAGTTAATAATTAGTTAATCAATATTTAATCATTATTTAATCATTAGTTAATCATTAGTTAATCATTTTTAATTAGTTATTAATCATCCGTCAATCATTTTCAATCATTAGTTAATCATTAATTAATCATTAATTAATCATTACTTAATTATTACTTAATCATTAGTTAATAATTAATTAATCATTCTTTAATCATTCTTTAATAATTCCTTAATAATTATTTAATCATTGCTTAATCATTAGTTAATCAATATTTAATCATTAATTAATCATTAGTTAATCATTACTCAATCATTACTTAATCATTAGTTAATCATAATTTAATCATTACTTAATCATTAGTTAATCATTAGTTAATCCTTAGTTAAACATTCTATAATCATTACTTAATCAATCTTTTATCATTATTTAATAATTCATTAATAATTATTTATTAATTTACTAATAATTAGTTAAACATTACTCAATCCTTAATTAATTATATCTTAATAATTATTTAATCATATGATATTCATTAGTTAATTATTATTAGCTAATCATTATATGAAATCATTCCTTAATCCTAAGTTATTCATTAGTTAATCTATACTTAATAATTACTAATAATAACTATTATTTCTAAAATATATATAAATAACTAAACTACTAAATCAATAATGTATTTAGAACTAACTAAAAACTAATCAATTAATTAAATAAATAACTTTAAATTAAATAATAAAGAATACCTATAAATGATGATTTACAAAGAACATGGCACTTCTTTTAGGCCACTGGAACCACCACACACAAAGAAAGATTCTTTTAGAGAGAGAGGGTGTAGAATTTAGAGAGTGGATGGAATTTTTAAGTGGGAGGTTCCTTTTTATAAGTACTTAAGGGAAAGGTGGCAGAGGGTGTTGAATTTCATTTTTACATTAAGCAGAAGGTGACCAACCCTGGGCCCTATTTAGCTTTATTTTAGGTGAAAGGTGGTTTCCCCCCACCCACCATTTCCATGTCATCGATCAGCATCGATGATAGGAAAAGGAAGCACACCCCTGCCTACCTTTCAATAAATCGAGAAGGTGGTAGGGTCCCTGCTGCCTTTTAGTCTCAAAAAAAATAACCAAGACTTATTTTAAAAAGAAATTAAAAACACATTTAAAAACTCTCTCTAAAGAAAATAACACAAGAAAAAATATCTGTAATTTGTTACAAAAAAATATATAAGTTTTATAAAAGATATGGAACAAATTCCATAAAAAAAACGGGGCTACAATAAAAAGAACTTATAAAATAACAAAACAACTTTTGACTTCACTATAGAAAAAACACCACAAACTACTACTCAGGTTAAATTTTGTTCTGATACTTCTTCTTCTTATGTTTTTTCAGCTTAAAAACCTATGAATTTTACTAGGACAAACACATTGGTGATGTGTCTTTGGGGATATCAGATAAGATGATCTAACATGCCTAAACTTTCTACAATGAAATACCATAACTAGTATCCACTTTCCAATAACCAGATCCCTTTTACTGACACCCAGTGGGGGAAAAGTACCACTTTTCACTAGTTTCCCTACTAAAAAATCCTCATCAAAGGATAACTTATACATCACCTCCACAAAGGTATTCAGGCCAAACTGAAATATCACTGAGATGAGATCTATAAAAAATCCTATAGAAAATAACTAAGACTTATTTGAATAATAAACATCCAAATTGATATAGAAAGAGAAAAGTCTAATGAAGAATTCAATTTAGTCCTTAATAGACTTATCACCCTAATTAATTCTCAATAATTCCATCACATTTTAAATTCTTAAAACTTTAGGATAAAACTGTTGGATGAAGGCGGCCTTGAAATATCCCTAAGATAATTCCTAAAATGGTTGAGTGTGGATAGTGAGATTCTACCAATACAAACCAAATCCTTTGAACAAGGTTGTGGTGCACCTCATCCTACAGATTCTAGGAGTTCCTAGTAACTTAAATATTTATTTGAGATTAGATAGCCACACCATCACCTTTTAGGATCCTTGATCACCACTAAACACTTGTAGGTTCTAATTTAAAAAGGTCTTGTGCTTCATCTATGATCTGAGAAGAACGTGGACATAATACTCCATTGGGAGTCTGGGTAAATTAAAAAAATGGGAAGACAACATCTAGATTACTAGAACAGCTATTCAAGAAATTCCCCTTTTGAATTTTTGATTCCTTTCTGGGGGCCGCATTCTAAAACATCACCAAAACACCACATTCATTCAAACCATCCTATACCCAAAATAAGTGATATAAAGGCAAAAATAAAACAAAACCACATCAAAAAGTACCCTTTATAAACCAATTTCAAAATTTCCTAATAAGTCTTTATTTTTATTTCAAAACACCATGTATGTTAAAAAAATACCCTTCAAGGTTCCATTTCAAAAACCTTAAACCATTTCAAACCCAAGAACAAAAAGGAAGCCACTTCTTGAAAACCAATTTCCTCATTGAACCACACACACAAAATCCTTTCAATAATCCCATAAAAATTAAAACCCATGAAATTATTTCCTTGAAAACCATTACAACCCAAAATCATTTGATACACTCGAATCAATTTTTCTAGATTTTAGAAACATTTCACAAAAGCAACTCAAGCACCCAAAACATGGTTTTCAAAATAAGATTAAACACCAAAGGATAAAACATTAGTTTAAAATTTTATAAAACAAGATTGAAAACCCCAAAATATTCACTTGATCACTCACAACAAGCATCATCAAACACAACAGGGGATAAAGGCATCAAATGAGAGAAAACAAAAAAAATTAAAAACTTTCTACAATGTGAATGGTTTGGCCACATGGTGTGTTGACTATTCACCAACCATGAGAGTGGCACTAGTAGTTGTTCTAAATGGTATACATGGCCTGCATAAGGTTTGAAAGACCATGTTCCCTACTCATGTGACCCCTAGTTTACCTATAATTTCACTATAAAACTATGGATTTCCCAATATGTATCCTAGGTAATTATTATAATTTATAGTAACAGCAAACCACATTAAAATATCTTAAGAATAAACAACTATAAATCCCATATTCAATAGAAAACACTTGAACACCCATGGAAACTCAAGGTCTAGCATGAGGAAGAGTTGGCCAAGAACTCCTCCAAACCCACCAATCAATATCTGAAGGTCCTAACTATCATATACCATCAACCCCAAAATAAAAAGAGTGATATGATACTATTTTGTAATGAAGCACCCAAGATTCACCTGGCCCATCACCCTATTCGTTATTCCATAAGGCCTGACATGTATTATCAATCGCATCATGATAGCGATATGCACCAAGGTATTACAAGTGAATGCATGGGAATTATTTCACCCTGAATAAAACTAGGATCAATAGTGGATTATTACTAGGAACCCAGTATGATGTATCTATGCATTGGACAACAATTCCATAATAAATAAATAGTTTTAAAACAAGATCATCCAAACATGGCATAATAAAAGTAAACAATACCAAAATATTTATTCAAATGTTTTTCCTCATAAAATAAATCATTTTTATACAAGTCATTTACATACCAAAAAATGGAAACAAAGCTAAAAATGGTGGAGTCTAGAGTGGCTGATATACCACATGACCCAACTAGTCCAAAAAAATGGGAGATAAACCCCAACACCACCGTGTGAGTATCAAGTCACCCCCATGAACCCAAAAACATTCTCTTCCCAATATAAAGTGGTAGAAAACCAACCTAAAATACATAACCTAGAAACCTCTAGAAAACATGAAGACTACATGCCCACCAATGTGACTATGAAGGGTGTGATCCAAAGGCCAGTAGAATACCACCAAGAGTCCATTATATTCCTTTTATAAATAAACCAAGTCCACTATTTTAAAATTAAAATTAAAATAAGTTTTCATTTATTTTTTCATAAAAACTGAAATAAACAAAAAATATATTATATTTTTTTCTTAAAATAAACCATTTATAAAACATGAATCCAAGAATACTTACCAAGGTAATCACATTTTTAAAAACAAACCATTACCTTTTTAAAAAAAAAATCATTTCAAAAAAACAACTTAAACCTTCTCTTTTTATTTCAAACATATTTTTTTGAAAAAAAACCATAACATGGGTTAAAATGTTTTAAAAAGTAAAAATTTCACATGTGCTGCATTTAAATCAACCACCTCTTTACCTTTTTAAAACCCAACACACACACATACCTAAAATATGGGTAAACCCTAAAGGGAAAGTGTAAAAGATACAATCCATGAAGAATCATAAACAAATGATTATAAATAGTAGGAGAAAAAATAATCAATATCAAGACTAAACTGCAAGAAAGATCAATACCATAAAACACCTCATCTAATAAATAAACAACACATACCAATAACAAAAAAAATTGGAAAAAAAATAGGATATATATCATAAGGAAACTCCTTAGGACTAATGGGATAGGTACTAAATGTGAAAAGGTGAAAATATCTGTTGGAAGGTCAATGATCACACAATCTATCACTTGAATCACCTGCACTAGTCTCATTGGTGAAAACCCCCTAGCTAGGTCATAACATTCAAGTTGAGGCTACTATCTAGTGTCTAAATCTCAACTATCATAGATAAAGTCCCCTAAATCCTCACTTAGTATCCTAGGGTTACTCATATCATACCAAATAGAGGTGGAGCACTATCAAGGTGATGATAATCACATGATAATATCATAACCCAATGATAATAAACACAACAATAAAATACTTTCCACCTCTAACACACCCCTTTAGTAATGATCCCTCAACCCAAACCGTAAAACCATGAATAATAATTCATATAAATATCTACACAGGCATACAAACATAAAAAAAGATAACAATGGGGCTCAACTAGGGTATAAACATCAATCAATAAATTATATTCTCTCAAGGTGCTAAACGAGCCTTATATTTTAAAATCGAGAGTTACATATTTGGAAACCTCTTTCAAAACCACTTTTGAAAAAAAATCACATTCCAATGGAAATCACAACTAATGCCAAGTCATAATGCTTAAAACAAAACAATGAAATCATTGAGGAATCCCATAAATCAACAAAAGCCTTTTTAAATCAAGGTGGTCTACATAAAAAAAGGAACCCCTTTTTAAAAACAAGTAAAACCTTTTATAAAACAAGAAATATTATTTTTTAAAAATTGAATTAATATTAAAATAATGAAACCCATTTAAAATTCACTTTATAAATCAAAATTTTCCCAAATCACTATGATCAAATAATTTTTCATATAAAAATCCATCAATGGAATTTTACCAAACACTTAGAATGCATAAAAACCATTTTAAAACAAAGTTCCATTGAACTAAAAATTCACCCATTTTTTCTAAAAGAAAATCCCAACCAAGAATGTAAAACCTTTAAAATTTTAAACTAGATGGCATATGTATATTTAATTTAGTTTAAGAACACATTAAAAATACTAAATGTCCATGGAACTATTTAATAAAAGGAATCATAATGAAAACACCTACCTCAACCAGCATAACCATGTTTCCTTAAATTAATGTCACTAGAATAGGTCTCAAGAGAGGGATTGTGACCCTTAGAAACCAAAATACTCAATCCTAAAACAAACATAACCAAGAAAATTGGTCAACTGTATATATTAGGGTTAGAGGAGAAGAGAATAATGGTAGAATCCAAGAGAATAAAAAGAGAGGAGCTCTTATATCTGGATGCGAGTGGAAAGCCACTAAGAAAACTCTCCAAATCCACCTTAGGGAAGTTTGTAAGAGGAGTAGAGGTGTTTGGGAGGACCCATGGATGATGGGTTCAAGTGGGAAGGATTATGGTAGAATAACCAATTAAAAAGAACCCAAAATGATAAAAATACCCAAACCCAAGCAAGTTTCATGGTTTACCCGAATGGTTTACCAATTCGTACAGTCACTGTTATCCAAAACTGCTTAGGAAAAAAAATTTCCATTGCATGGTTTACCAAACTATGTGCTTAACTATGTGGCCCTAGAAAAGTTTCAAAAACTCTAAAATTTCATCCTAGGACACCCTGAACTCAAGGGATAAATCAGATGTAGAAACATAAGCTAGAAAATGAAATTTTAGGGTGTTAAAAAAATGGTTTGGTTGTTTCTTAAGTGATTTTTATGAAATGTTTTTTATGTTATATTTTTTATGAAAAATGAGTTTTCATAAAAAGTTTAGAAAGAGGGATAAATGGTGATTAGGTATATTTTTATTCTTATAAAGGAACTCTTTCCTTATTTTAATCACTTTAATAAAATGTTTAACCATCACTATTTTGTTTTATTATAGAGGTTGGTTGTGTGTAAATGTGTAAGTGGCATGTTATTGTACTTTTTTTATAAATCATGTGAAAAAAAATTATCTTATATTCAAAATTTCATTTTATGGATTGTATTACTAAGGGGTTTTCCATAATCTTAGTGGGTGGTGACCTACTATGTTTTTTATATCATGCCTATATAGATTTTTTTTAAGTATCTGGTACCCATCTCTACTTCAATTCTTTAGTTCATGTTAATAAATGTATGGGTGACTGGGATGTGGTCAGTGATCGGGGGTCACTTGTGGTGCAGTTGGAGATGTCCAAATTTCATTTCTCAATTTTCTATTTTAGGGATTTTGTATTAGTCTTTCAGCCTAAGATGTTTATCTATATCTTAGTTCTCTCAATTTTTTTCAATAGTATGTTTATCCTTCCATGGATTTTTTATTATTCCTTGTTTGGTTGTATATTTTATATATTTTTATTTTTGGTTTATTTTATATTTTAAATGAGGGTGAAATCATTTACAAAGATCATTCTTGATACCCAATCACTATTTTATAGTGTGTGGGGATCAGGAATTCTCTTTGTTTCAGTGGTGAGCCAGTTTGGGCACTGATTCAAATGGAAGCCCCAGGCTAGTTTGTTAAAAATGGTATTAGATCCTAGGTTTCTCAGTGGGGACCTAGGTTCTTGAGTGACTCTCTTTATATTTGGGTTATTTTAATAATATTGAGTTAGTATTATCATCAGTACATAGGTGGTTGTTCATGAGTGGGTTCTTGATCACCATACTTCATAAAGGTTCTTGAGTTACCATGGGTAGTGTGGTTTGAATTTTAAATTTGAGCTTTTGTTCGATTTACCATTATGGGAGTGTTAATCCTCACTGGAATTGTGTGATTTACCATGGGGTTCAAATTGGATTTTGGGATGGGAATAAAAATTTGATAGGTGGTGTGAGGTTATTTTGGATAGTCTTATAAACTAATGTACTGACCAATCACTCAATTTTAAAGATATTATAGGAATTATTGCATGATTGGACCATGATCCATCAAACTAGGTGGTCGAGTCAATCATGGTTCTGCATCTTGTTTTTCCTATTGTTTATACCTCTATTAAGATATCCCTAATTATTTGGGGTGATTCAAGGTGGGTCTTTTGATATGTTGATAACGTGTTTTGTGATTTGTGATGTGCATCCTTTTTGGAGTGATTGTTGTGAAAAATAGTGTTTTTGTAAAAATGGAGGATTTTATGAGACTGGTTTTGGTTTGAAAAAGAGTCTTGGGGATTTTTTATAATATCAGGTTTGAATTTCATGAAAACATGTTTTCTTTAAATTTCATCCTTTGGTCTTATTTGTAAAACGGGATCGATTTTCCAAAAATATTTTGGGAATGTTTTACCTTAAATGGGTTGATTTCTTTGGGAATCCTATAAAAAATGGTTTTAAATCTCATTATTGTATAATGGTAAAGGAATATGGAAACCCATGGGTGATTTTTAAAGGTGGTTATTTTCATTTAATAAGAATAAAATAGTAAAATTTTTTACAATGTTTTAAGGAATGATCTTTGAGAAGATTGATAAGAATCCTTATTTTGCAAAGGAATTGGCGGTTTTTTGGGGTTAAAAAATTTTGAAATTACCTTAGGGTAATTGATATTTTAAATGAAATGAGATGTTTTTAATGGTTTTATTACTTTTGACGGTGGTTTTTTTCAGAAAATGTATTTTTATTACTTCATGAATGTTTCGGTTTTCAAAGGAATTGTATTTTTTCATGTGAGTTGCCTTTTTTTTCTTCATGTTTTTGGATTTTTTCCTTTCATATGAGTTGGTACCATTTCATGTGACTTAAGAAACATGATTGATTGGGGTCTATATTTCATTATATTTAAAGTTTTACTCCCAAAAGTTCTTGATTGAAAGTGAGTTTTTATCTTTAGGGGTAGTTATTCACATGTTCTTGGCTCTTACCTAGACTCCTAGTGGAGTGGGAAGTGTTGTTCCCCTTTTTGGATTTTTGAAGGTAGTGGTTTTGAAGAATTTTAGTGAGGATAGATCCCATTATATTTTTAGGTGATGGTCAATTTTGAGAATTTTCACTTGAAGAGTTTAGAGCCATGTGGCCTTGAGGTGTATTTTTTTTGGTGTGATCCATGAGGTTCTCTTTTGGTTTCTCTTATTTTATTGTTGGTTGTTTTTTCTTTACTCATGCATCATTAATATTTATGCCTTATATGGATTCTTTGGTGGTGTTAGATTTTTTGTGAGAGGCATGTATTTGTTTTGGATCATTGTTTGGACATGGAATGACCTTGGGAATGTGGTTTGGGTAACTAGAATAAGAATGACACTAGTTGAGATTATGCACTAGATGGTTTTAGTTAAATCTAGTTGGGTTTACCATGACAAGGTAACATGAGTTTGAGGTCATAGTTTTCCCTTTCTTTTGGTATGTGATCCCAGGTTAGAGCGCACATCATTTCTTGATCAAGTAATGTATTTTATAACTATAATATTTGGGTGTTTTGATATGAAATTATTTTTGGTGACATGATCAAGTTGACTTTGTTTTTTCAAATACAATGGTTGTAGATCATTTTGGGGATCTGATCTTGTGAAATTGGATGTTCTTAGGGTTTGAGGTATTTTGAGTGTTTCATAGACCATGTTTCCTTTTTTTATTTGAGTTTTCTTATGGTTTTACATGGTTATTGTAATCTATTGGTTTCTTTTATGGATTCGAGGAATTGTAATTTTCTTGGTGACACTCATATCATTGGAGTAGGCGTTGTATGCTTCACTATTTAGATCAATTCTAAATAGTGGGGAGACCCTATTCGGTTACTATTAATTTAGAGTTCCTTGTGGGATTCTTGTGTTTATTTCCCATTTTAGGTTGATCGTGTTGAGGTTTTTATTGGTTCTTTTGGAGAATATACCTTGTTTGGTGCTTTTGTGATTTTGGGATCTTTTGAGTTATCTTTGATTTTTCCTCTTATTATGGAGAAGTGGTAAACTTTTTATCATTCCTTAATTTACTTTATTTGTTTAAGGATTTTTTGGGTAATAAAGTGTCATAGTGGGGAGAATTGGGACACCCACATGTCACTGATACCTTTTTATTTTATATTATTTTATTCCATATTTGTGTAATTTAAGTTTCTGAGAGGTTTTAGCCTAAAAATTCGGAAATATATAATTTTTTACATTGCAGATAGTTCAAGGGAAATTGTGTGTCTTCCTCTATATAGGAAATTTCCCAATTGTTTTTATTCTTTCATGATTTAGTCTTCACAGGTAGCACATGGTTTGTTCCAAACCATGTGAGTCATCATTGGGTTTGAGTACTGGGGAACAGTTAAAGGAAACCATGTGTCAAGTGTGTGAGTAGGTCTATACTTTTGAAAAAATGGTTTTGTATGATTTTTAAACTATGTGAGGTTGGTTTATCTATGTAGTGGCCACCACATGTTTGGTGCATGGTTTGGAAAACCATGTGTCTTGCCTAGATTTCATTAAAAGGTGATTTTACCATTTCTTCTCTTTATTGGTTTAAAGGGGTCATGCATCCATATTCTCCCCCCTCATTCATAAATCATGAGGGATGCATGGAGTAACTCCTCCTCCTCCTCTTACATGGATTTTAATCTCACTCTGTCTCATATTTAAGTGTAATCCAAGTGGTAAGACCCTCTTTCTCCTCCATCCCACTTCTCTTATCTTCCCCTTTCCCTCCCTCTCAATTTTTCTAACTCCCATAAACTCTAATAACTATTTGGGTTCATATTAGTGTCCATGGAGGTTATAATGATAGGGATTTAGGTTTTTTAGTGTTGATTAGGTCATTTCTTGGATCAATTGTGCATTCTCCATCAAAGGTGATGGGTTTCTAATGGTTCCTCTTGAAATGAGGTAGTTTTTTTTTATATAATTACCTTATAATTCGTGTTATAAATCATTTGTGTGTTTGAAATGATTTCTTATGATTTTAGAATCATTTTATAAGCCTTTGGTGGGATGGAAATTATTTTCAAATGGGTTTTGTGGTTGGAATGGATGTGTCTCATGCCAAGCACTTGTGAAAATACCCAAGTGTCTCCTTTAAAATGGTTCAAGTGTTTTGAAATGGTTCTTATGGAATATGAATTATTTTATGAACCCTTTTTGGGTTTTAAATTGATTTTAATTGGTTTAAATTCGAATCATGGATCCATGTCACATGCCAAGTGTTTTTTAAAATTACTAAGTCAATTTTCTAAAGGCATTTAAATGTTGTAAAGAGGTGTTTGACACTGGTTCTGTCTTTAAAGAGAATGTGTGAGGTTTTAAAGGCATGTCATAGAAATAGAATAGAGTATAACTTATTTCTTTTTAAATGGTTTTGAGATTATTGTGTTTCATAGTGGCTTTAAATAATTTTGAATTTGGAGGTGTGGTTTTGTAAAAGGGTGCTTGGAACCAATTAGCTTCCTTTCAAAAAAGGGTTATTTTTCTTTCTAAAGTGATGTTATGGAAATGGTAAGATTTTTAAATTGGATTTTATAGTGTAGTTTGATAATTTGTTTTCAAAAAAAATTAATTGTAGTTTTCAAATGGTGTGAAAATGGTTGGCTCCTTAATCACTTTTGAAAAATACTGGTTTGAATTTTGAGGAAAGTGGTTTTATAATTGAATGAGACCCTCTTTTATCCCCATGTGACTACAATTATTCCCATGGTGGTTTGTGATCCTATGAGTGGGTGTTTTATATTGATGCATCTTCATGTGCTAAGTATGCATAGATATGTTTGCATTTGTCTCTTTAAAAGGTGTAGGAGGTGAGGCGTGAGTTATTTAAAAAAAATTATATTTGATATATGTGATGGTATATTTTTGATCACCTATATTTTACTTTTCATGGGATTCCTTGGTAAATATTGGGTGACCTGTATAAGAGAAACCCTAGTGTATGGTGGTGGGAAGTATAAGGAGTGTTTCTCAACTATACCGCCTAGATTGGACCAAGAGGATAGTGGGTCTTTAAGCTATAAACCTTTTATATCCTATGTACAGAAGTATATTTCAGTCCATTTAATTCTATATAGTCTTATGGGACTAATGGGGATGTTGATAGATTCAGTAGTGTCATTATAGGTTCCTTGTCGCCAGTTCAGGTCTTTCTTACAAAAGCCTAGGGATGATGTCCATGATGATAGGTCCTTATTAGGAAACTTTAGGGGATTTAATTTTAGGATTCAATTACACCCCCCCCCCCAATTTAATTTTATTATTAGCACCATTTTTTTGTTGTGTTCTTGGATTGTGTTTTCTTGATGCTTGGGTTCCTAGGTGTGATTTATGTAACACTTTGAGTGTGTTGGTTTACTTTCAAACATGTTGTGTTTAAAAGGTTTAAAATTATATTTTAAGAATAAAAATGGATTGATTATTTATTAAATAGGTTTTAAAAAATGGTTTTCCCTTGATATTTTTTATGAAAAATGAGTTTTCATGAAAATTTTGAAAATAGGAATAAAATGTGATTTGGTTTTTTTATGGACTTAAAGGTCCTATTTCCTTAGTTTAATAGCCTAATTAAATTGTTTAATCATCCCTATTTTGTTTTATTAAAGAGGTTTTTTGTGATTAAATGTGTAAGTGGTATGTTATTGCACTTGTTTTATAAAGCATGTGGAAAAAAAATTATCTTATGTTAAAACTTGTATTTTATTAACTATATTACTAAGGGGATTTTCATAGTCTCAATGGGTGGTGAACTACTGGGATGTTTAGCTCACACCTATATTTATCTTATGTGGGTTTTTGGTACCCAAATTGGCTTCAGTTCTTTGGTTCAGGTTCATCCATGGATGAGCGAGTGGGATGTGGTGAGTGACCGAGGGTCACTTATGGTGCAGTTAGATCCATTCGGGTTCTATTTCTATTTGTTTAATTTTAGGGATGTTTTATCGACCTTTTTTTCAAGGATGTTTATCTATATATGTTTTTTTCTCTTTTTATCAGGTGTATGTTTATCCTTGTATAGATGTTTTGTTATGCAATGTTTGGTTGGATGTTTTATCTATTTTTTCTAATGGTATATTTTAGATTGTAAATAAGGGTGAAATTATTACCAAATAGCATTATTAAAACCTAGGAACTAGTTGTCAGACCACAGAGATTGAGAATTCCATTTGTCCCACTGAATAGTTGGTTCGGGCATAGATTTAGATGGATTCCATGGGCTAGTTTTTTATAGCAAGGGTCCTTCCAGAGACAAAGGCAAATTGTAAAGGTCTTTCTAGAGACAAAAGTAATATATATAGGTCATTCCAAACTTATCCAATAATCAAATAAAATAATTAAAAAAAGGAAAATTCCTCTTAGCACCTATAATACTATCTTAGACACCCTAAACTCCCTCACACCTAAGAAATTAAAAGGGAATGGTTTGTAAAATACAAACACTAAAATTATATTGACTATACATTTAAAAAATTTTATTGATATGTATATGTGTTAAAAAGTAAATAAAATTGAAGTTTGGGGCATTGAGTTTTTATTTAAATGATAAAAAAATCTACTTAAAGGAACTTGAGGAAAATGATTACTTTAAGACTCTGTTGGATGAATTTTATTAAATAATTTGTATTTTGAAAAGTATCTCTTTATTTGTAAATAAGGAGTTTGATATCGATATGAATGAGATAAAATTTTGATACGCATGGATTTTGATTCATTAGATTCTATAACATGTTTGAAAAGGATATGAGGATAAAATAGTTTTATCCGGGTTAAATGTGTTTTATACCAATTAAAATATGAAGGGAAAGAGTTCCCACCACATTACAATGCCATATTTTAAAGAATAAAATATTCTTTTTAGAAAGTTTCTTTAAACACATAGAATACCATATATGATATGGATACAACAGTTTATTTGTTAAATATTCCCACTAAAGGAAATAAATGTAATTTATTTAACATGATGGAGTTTTTTTATCTTAGAAAAATATTCTAAAGAGGAAATAGTGTTTAAGAGGTCGGTTGGAGTATGTTGGGACTTAGTGAAGTTCAAATATAACAAATAAAAGATTATACCAGTCAAAATTCAAAGTGAATATCACTTTATATTTTAAAAGAGATTAATATGTATTGGTAAAAATAATTAGTTTCCAAATAATCTAAAAAAAATTGATTGAAAATATTCCAAGATGATTATGATGAAATTATATATAATTCTAAGTATACAATGAAAGTTATTAACATTGTAACATGTGATGTTATTAATTAAAGGAGTTTTAATACTTTTTCAAGGAGTTAAACATTGGGAATATGATTCCTAAATCTTTTAATTATTCAAAAAATATATGTTTCATAGATGTTACTCTCTAAAATAGTTTAGTAATGGGTTTTGTGTTATAATGACTATAACGAAGACACAAGAGGGTGAATTTTTTCCTTTTAAAAAATCTTGAAAATTTAAAATCGGACCTCTTGAAAAAAAAGTGATAATATAATTCTATCTTAAAGATGATTAATAAAATATAAAATTAAATAAGAGAAATATAAATACATGGTTATGTATAGTGGTTTGGGTCATAGAAATACCCTAGTCCACTCCACCAATGATTTCTTCATGATCTTGGTAGTTTTCACTAAGTAGTTCCTCTTATCTAGCGACCGTGAAAACTAAGTGAAGGAATTTGACACCTTAAAATAAAGATTTTATAGGGCCATTATATTCATTTATAGGAAAACTTTATAATCATATCTTAGTATGATAATATAACACTTTATAAGAACATAGATGTGATATATATTGTTGAAAAAACTACAGCGCACAGTTGAAATAGTAACTAACAAATGGTTTGATCTTAAATTAAGAATATTGTATCAATAAATAGATCTTTAATTATGTGTAGACTTTTTCTTATTTAAATATAATTAATAAAATAAACAGATTCAAACATGAATTCTTCTTATTTACATGGTGAGAGAATAAGGATGTGCAAATTAAAAAAAAAATCTCTTCTTCAAATGACGAAAACAATATGAAACCTTGAAGCACTTTTTATCTTTGTAAGAACAAGAGTTTTCAGGATCTTTCTTTCAAAAAGTCTAGAGAAATATTTATATATAATGAATAAAAATATTTAGCATATGTAGTGGCTCCTCCCCCTTCAAAAAATAAAAATAAATTTAGTCATCATCTTTCATAAATATCTATAATAATATCACAACATTATTACACTCTTTATTTCTGAAAATAATCTTCTAAATAAAATCAGTCAAATAAATTTAAACACTTTAAATATTTCAGAATTATCATTGAGAAACCCTCCTCTAAAATAGATTCATATTTCCATTTAAATAATCCTTTAAAATAGATAAAATAATTCCTAGAATCTTAGAAAAACATCTATAAGAAGATTCAAACATTTAGATTTAAATATCCCAAAGTCCTCCAACTTCTATAAAAAATGATGTTAGAATAATTTAATCATTTTTCTCTCTAAAAACTGCACCAAAATTTTCACAAAAACTTCAAGAAGTATTTTCAAAAAATAAGAAGAATTTAAAAACTGATTACCAATATAGAATTATCTAGAAAATGGTGTAACATATAGAAATATCAATATCATGTAAAATAGAGTATCCTAACCTTGAGGTTAAACTCACATTTTCCCATCACTTCACTATCATAGATTCTCATAAATGGTGCTAAGGGATATCATCTTCATCTTAAATGATGCTCCTATCCATGAGAGATGAAAATGATGAATCGAGATAAGTTCATACATTACATCAACTTTGGGTTTGAGATGACTCCTCCAATACAAACTCACAATCTTGTTTCTCAATAATTGAGTCATTGTAATATTATAGGCATGATGTTTCATTATATTCAAAAGGTGAGATGATAGATCATACATGAAGATGCACAGTACTATTCATCATCTTCAACCTCCACGTTTATTCAAAGGAAAATATTCTAATTCCATGATAACATATACATGGTGAACACTTTACGTGAACTATGTAAGAAAATACTTGTTCGATGTGTGAATTTCATCTTCTAGATTCTTCTCATAACATCATCTTATTCTTGAACCATCCCTGCATGAATATTATGTACCTTCTGTACATATGATCTTCTACTTAGGATGTGTGATATAGCTCGAATTCATGTGAGAGAGAGTTTTCATGGATATGGACATCTCCTGGAAACTAAGATCCTATGGATATCGTGAATGTGTATCACCTTCACCAATTTTCAGTGACATTGGGATCAACTTATGATAACAACATAGGGATGATTTTCAGTGTAGGATTCATCTTCATAAACATTAGGTTCTTGAACCTAACTTTCAACTTAAATATTAGGATCATTTTAGAAAATATAGGGATCATTAAAGAAAATTTTGGTATCATTTCACCAATATATATTTACATAAGCGTAAGACTCTTACATGTGTAAAGTTAAAATCAATTTTCAATAAATGTGTAAGGGTAAGTTGTAAAATACATAAGCCACGTAAAGGTAACATGGAATTTTTAAACAATTTTCAAGGGTAAACATATAGTTTTTTGAAGGTAAATAGAAGAGTTTATATGATGTGTAAAGGTAGAAAATAGTTTCATAAGGGTATAAAAAAAGTTACATAAGGGTAATCTAGACATGTGTAAAGGTAGAAAATATTTTATATAAGATGTGTAAAGGTAAACTCAATATTGTGTAAAGGTAAACAATGTTGCATAAAGATAAGCATATAGTTGATTATGGGTAACAATAGACTCATGTAAGGGTAGAAACAACTTATGTAAAGCTAGAAATAACTTACATAAAGGTAGAAATAAGGTTACTTAAAGGTAAAGAATAAGGCTATGTAAGGGTAAAGAATGATTTTGAAAACTCATGTAAGGGAAGAACTAGACTTGGATAAGGGTAAAACAAAGTTTTCATAACTCATATAATGGTAAAGATAGTTTTTCAAAACACAAATAAAGGTAAAAATAGTTTTTCAAAACTCATGTAAATGTAAAGAGTTTTTTCAAAACTCTCATAAAGGTAAAGATAGTTTTTAGAAAATTAATTTTTCATAAAAAATAATTAAAAATAATTAAAAAGAATAATAAGAATAATAAGAATAAATGATGAATAATTAATAAAAAATGAAAAAAACATTAATATTATTATTATTATTAAAAACAATATTTTTGTAATTATCAAAATAATAAATAAATAAAGTGGTTAAAGGAGCCACTCAACAATATCCCACTTTTAATAATTACAAAACAAAATATCTATTTCAAAATTTCTCACCCTATTTTAGAATTGATCAAAAATATTAAAATTTTGAAAACAACATTTTCTCTCTCTTTTTTAAAGGATCAAAAAGATTAAAAAAATTGAAAACATCATTTCCTCCCCCATTTTGAAAAGATAAAAAATATAAGTTAAAGAGAAAATCATGTAAAAGATAATATATTCTCAATATATGTAGTAATATAAACTCCCCCTAAATTTATGCTTCCTTAAAAAAGATAAAATTTTGTAATCAAGGATTCATTAAAACATGTAAAATATTATTCAATAAATAATAAAATATTTTCAAGAAATTAAAATATATATCAAAAAATTTAATTCATTCTATAATAATTTTAAATACATGATAAAAATTTAAAATAACTCCCCTTAGACTAAAAAAAATATTAAAGATATTCAAGGAATTTAAATAAATTTTTTTAAGAATTTTAACATAAATATTTGTGCATATGTATGTAATTTAAATAGTAAGACATTAAACATGTGCTTATAAGAAAAATAAATTTTAGTAGATTAATACATACCAATATAAAATTTTAAAGATCATGAATAATGATTATAAGTTAATAAAATAATTCTAGGGATCACATAAATTAATAGAGTGAATAAAAAGATTTAATAGTTCAAGAATAAGAATAACCGAATATAGAGGAATAAAAGTTAAAACATTTAAAATCACTTCTTGTCACAACAATGATTTATTTTGAGGTATTTTTGTATTTATTTATTTTTATAGATTTTTTCCTTTGGGTTTCCTTTGAGTTTTGGAGAAAAATGGATGTTTTTGGGTAAACAGTAGGTGGCGCATGTTTAGCGCATGGTTTGTCAAACTGTGTGCCCTTTCCCAGGTAATCGTGCCACTAAGTGAGGCTCTTGGATAGGGGATTATCGCACAGTTAGAGAATGTATTTTAAATGGTGTGTTCTAATTGTGCAGCATATCTTGGGTAGACAGTGGAAACCACACTGTCATCGCATGGTTTTTCAAACCGTACAGCCTTTCCAGGTCATTAACGTTTGGATTTTGGGTTTTATCTCCTCGATTTTAACCCCTAAACCCTCATTTTTTATCCACACTTGGAATTATCCTCCCTAGGCATTCCACCTTCTCCATTACCCTCCCTTGGAGCTCTACTTTGTGCCATATTTGGTGTGATTCCTCCTTAGTTCTTCAAGTAAGTGCCCCTCTTCTTGATCCATTCTCTATTCTAGGGTTTTATCCCTTTTTCTTTGGGGTTTCTCTCATTCAGTGGGTCAAGTTCCTATTTTAGGGTTAGAGCCTAACTATTTGGGTCTAATCTTATTGTCTATGGTTTGATCTTGCTTCTTAAAGGTGCGGTTGAGGTGCGGTTGGAGTTTCACACCAGATTCTAAAAGTTTCTACACCCAAGTTAGGTGATTTCATGTTTAAACATTATTTGAAAAATTTATTATTCTTTCTTGAGTATTTAGATGTGTTCTATGATTTATTTTTGTGGTTTTAAAGGGATTTTTGGAAATATTTTACTTTCTCATATCTTGAAAATGGTTTTTATATATGAAAGGTGGTGTATTTCTTGTGTAAACCCTTGTTGTGATACTTGTTGATGTTTATATAAATTGTGAAAATGGTTTATTAGATTTTAAAAGTGGTGAAAAATATTTTTTGAAATGGTTTTGGTGTGAATTTGGGTTCAAAAGAATATTTTGGTTGTGAAAGTTATGGAATACTTTGGGTATTGCATTTTTTGGCTTGTGTAATGTTAATTTGATGTGTTATGTGACATGTGGAGAATACTTGAGAACAAAGGAAAATCTAGGTAACTATGTGGGAAGACTAGGACTAGTATGCTAGATGATTTGGAATTGGTTTTTCCCAATTATGTCAAGTAGGATTGACGCTACAACACTAACTAAACATTATTTTGATTGGAGACCACTAGGACCATGGGGTTTCCCCTCTTAGTGGCTCGTGCATGAGAAAGTTGTGATTTTGTTTTCTATACCACCCTTCATCGAGATATGATGTACCTAGTTTCCTATTTCTAGTTAGTGCCTAAAGGGTTCTCCTATGACTATTTCTCTATCGTGAAATTGTACTTATCATCAGTATACGATATACTTTGTGGTTATTCCAAAATCAAGCATGTTTTATTTAAGTTGTTTTCATAAAATGTTTTTAGTCTTCCTTTTATAAAAATTTCAAGTCTATTGGTCTTATAATGTTTATATCATGGAATATTTTATTGGGTGGAATCCTACTAGGCATTAGCTCACACCCTACTCACACCTTTAGGTATAAGTAGACTTGGTTATGTTTGACACGGATAAAGTAAAGGTGTTTAGAGATGGTGGTTTAGGTTGCTAGAGGTATTCTTTTGGAGATTTTGTTGGTTGTGTCTTGAGGGTGATTCTTCTATTATCATGTGGTGGTTTTGGTATAGTTTTTGTTTCCCCTTTTAGTTGTAGCTATTTCGTTTTGTTTAAATTTTATAACTCAAATCTGGAAAAAAAATTATGCCTTATTGGGTTATGATTTTTCAGCTTTGGTTTATATATTATTTTGGATTATTTATGTTCATGTAATTGTGTGAAATCATTCCCAGGTTATTTTTTTGATACCTAGGAACTTGTTGTCGGACTGTGGGGATCGGGAACACCCTTTGGGCTATACCACAGATCGGGTCGGGCATCAGGCCGAATGGAGACCTTGCTTGGTTCATGAAAAAATGGTATCAAATCCAAGTTATCCCTTTTGGGTCATGTTATTTGGGATAATTCTGGATAGAATGGAGCTAGAACTGTTGGGGCTTGAGGTTCTAGTTGTGAGTAGGGTTCCTAGCCTACACACTTTTTAACAGGTCTCAAGTCTCCATGTGATGTTAGGATCTTTGTTTGACTTCTCCCCCAGGTGAGACGTACAGGCTATAAACTATACACGGACATTGGGTGGGGGTGAAGTGGTTTGGTCATTACGTTGTTGTGAGAAGTTTTATTTATTTGTATTTGTTGTTATTTCTAGAAATGATTTAGATTTGTTGTATTGATTTTTTTTCTTATGATTATTTCTTTTTGTAGAAAAATGACACCTCGGATAATTCCCTTGCAACTTCAGGAAGAATCTAGAGAGAGTTATCTCACACCACTTAACCAGAGATTGGTGGAAGTTGTGGTTCGATCTATTCAAGCTTCGGGATAGGGAGCGGGTCTTGGAATTTCTCCAATTAGAGAAGCCAAACATGGTTCTATAAAGGACATAGCCCAGGATTTCCTTAAAAACAAAACTCATTCTTTCTGAGGTATCACAGAGCCTTAGAAAGAAAAGGAGTGGCTTGAGAAGATAGAGTTCATGTTTGAATTCCTTAACACTTCTAAGGATGTCAGGGTGAAATATGCCTCGTTTTTTCTAGAAGGTCATAGTCGAAGGTGGTGGGACTCAGTTATCCAAATGGGGAAGCATGAGCAGATGAGATGGAAAGACTTCAAGGTTTTCTTCAATGACTAGTATTTCCCTAAGGTCTTGGCCTATGCTAGATCTTGATAGTTTATGGATCTTGTTCAGGGGGACCAGTTCGTGATGGAGTATGCCAACCGCTTCACTAGGCTAGTTCAATACGCACCTGAAATTGTTTCCAACGAGTATATTAAGTCTCAGAGGTTTGAAAGGGGGTTAAGGCTAGAGATCTATTCCCATGTATTTTTGTTTAATCTAAATACCTTTTCTGAAGTAGTTGATTGATCTTATATGGTTGAGATCAACTGCAAGGGCAGGTCTGGTTTCTCTAGGGTTATGTCAGCGATGGCCAGTAGTAGTTCATCTAAGAAGAAAAGTAAGAGAGGTGATCAAGGTAAAAAGGGAGTTGGTAGTTTGGTACACCCTTCCTGGTATTATTCATCTGTGATTTCTGATGCAGGGTCAGTTGTGTTCCACTAGTGTGGGAGGGTAGGGCACACTCATCCTGCATGTGCATCCCCTCCCAAACCTTGTCATTGATGTGGAGTTGTGGGAAACTTGTAGCATTTTTGCAAGGTAATGTTCTCATACCAGAGTGGTGCATGATATATAGATTTTAGAGGAATGACAGCGCAGTCGAAGATGACCAAGACGGTGGGATCTTGGTTTAGTGTTCATGGCGGCAAGGTTGGGTCATCTTTTGGGAAGAGTAAATTTAGGGAATAGGCTCAGTCTAGTGGTCGTTCTTAGGCTCAGGTAGAGACCAGGAATCTTTATATTGTGGACCAAGCACCAGCGGAACTGGATGCAGGGCCTTCGATGATTCAGGGTACCATTTTGATTGCATATTCTATAGAAGTTATTTTATTTGATAACAGTTCTTCTCTTTCGTTTATCTATACCCATCTTTTGAATCTTTTTAATTTTCCAACTGAGCTCATGTCTTATATGATGGAGTTGGTAACTTCATTGGGTAAGAAGTGGGAGAAAGGTATCAGGTGTCCATTATGTTCACTCACCATGTCAGGGGTTAAGCTGTAATTGTATTTTTTGGTCTTGGATATGGACCACTTCGATGTAATCCTCAGCATGGATTGGATGGTGTACTTTCAGGCACATATTGACTACTATAGGTGGCGGGTGAGTTTTTTGGAACCTGATGAAAGTACTGATGATTTTCATGGAGAAAGGGATCCTCGATAAGGTTGTGTTAGACCTCCACTCCTAGAATTGGGTAATATTTTTTTAGTTATCTTCCCCTGTGTTAGAGGAAAATGGTGTCTCACCTGAGGGTATATTACCTCCAGTGGTGGATGAATTTCTAGAAGTTTTTCCCAAGGATTTTTCAGGTCTACCTTCAGAGTGGGATGTGGAGTTCTCAATTGATCTGGCACCTAGAACACATTCGATATCTCTTCCCTCATATTATATGGCCCCCACTAAATTGATGGAATTAAAGGTAAATGTAGATGATTTGAAATCCAAAGGATTCATTCTCCCAAGAATCTCTCATTGGGCCTCCCCAATATTGTTTGCAAGGAAGTCTGATGGATCTCTCTGGTTGTGTATCGATTACCAGAAGCTAAATAAGGTAACCGTCAAATAAAAGTATCATTTTCCACGAATTTATGACTTATTTTATTAATTAATAGGGGAAAGGTGGTTTTCTAAGATAGAATTGTGTTCTAGTTACACTAAGTCAGGGTGAAGGAATCGAATGTCCTAAAAATGGATTTTTGAAGCAGGTATAACCATTTTGAGTACTTGATCATGCCTTTCAGGTTGAAGAATACTCTGGCGGTATCCATGGCACTCATTAATAGTATGTTCCACTAATATCTCAACTCCTTCATTATGGTTTTCATAGACAACATCCTAGTTTATTTATAATCTGAGTAGAAGAATGAGCAGTAATTGAGGATTGTGTTGGGCACTCTTCGGGGTCCTCTTCTCTATGAAATGTATTCAAATATCACTTTCTGGATCAGGGAAGTAAATTTTTTGGACCATGTGATTTCAGAACAAGGGGTTTAAGTGGACCCTAAGATGATCGGTGCAGTGATGTCGTGGGAGCAACTGAAAAATGTGTTTGAGATCATGAGTTTTCTAGTCCTGGTAGGTTATTATAGGCAGTTTTTTTAGAACTTCTCTCAGCTTTTCTCATCCATTAAAGTGCTCATTCAAAAAGGTGTGAAGTTTTAATGGATCCCAGAGTGTTAAGTGTCCTTCGAGGAGATAAATCAGTGGTTGAATACTGCTCCCATGTTGATCTTTCTAGAATCGAGAAAGGGATATATAGTTTATTATGATGCATCAGTTATGGGTCTCGGGTGTGTGCTTATGCAGGATGATCATGTGGTGGCATATAGTTCTCTCCAACTCCAGACACATGAAAAGAATTAACTGACCTATGAATTAGAGTTATAAGTTTTAATGAATTCCCTAAAAACATGGAGTCATTATCTTTTTGGGGAGAAATTTATATTTTACTCTGACCATAAGAGACTAGCCTACATTTTCTCCCAAAAGGATCTGAATCTAAGGCAGCTTCGGTGGGTTGAGTACCTTCAGGGGTTTGATTTTGATATAGTCTATACCTCGAGTAAGGGTAATGTTGTGGAAGATGACTTGATTAGAAAAGTGTCGATGCAGGCACTGAAGGAGTCCAGTGATGAGTGGATATTGATGGGTCTCTTTGCCCAGTTTCATTTGGAGACCAAGGAACAAAGTGGAGGTTCCTTCCTAGACAGTGTTTAGCTGACTCCTTCTCTTTAGGGGATGATTCAGAAGGAGAAGCCTAGAGATGATCTTTTCCAGTATTCTATGCAGTTTCTTCATGGTGGGGAGACACCTTGTGACTAGTCATTTTCTCCTGAGGGAGTTCTATGTTTCAAGGGTTGTTTTTTGGTGCAATTGTATCTGAGGAAGGTGATGATGTGGGATATCCACCAGTCTTAGTGTTTTGTCCATCCTGTATCCACCAAGATGTATTGTGAGGTGCATTAGAAATTTTGGTGTTCAGTCCTGAGGCGATATATAGATGAATTCATATTGAGGTGTTATACGTGTCAACAAGTAAAAGTAGAGAATCAAAGGCCCTCTGGTTTTCTTTAGATGTTACCTATTCCTACCTATAAGTGGGACGATATGGAAATGTATTTTATCATTATCCTACCTCATACACCTCAAGGGAGGAATTCCATTTGGGTGGTGATTTATCATCTGATCAAATCATCCCATTTCATTCCAATAATAGATTCATCTAAATTGGATGAGTTGGGCCGATTGTATGTTCAGGAGATATTGAGGTTTCTTGGTGTTTAGTCTAAAGTATTCTCAAATAGAGACCCCTATTTTTCCTCTCAATTTTGGGAAGGCCTTAAAAAGGTGTTGGGGTCATAGGTCAAGTTGAGTACGACATACCATCCTCAGACAGATGGTTAGACAAAGCAGGAAAATCAAATTTTGGAGGAAATGATCTGAGCGTGTGTCTTGGATTTCGACAGTTTGTGGGATAGCCATTTGGGATTGGTCTAATTTTCATATAACAATATCTATAAATCCTTTATTCGAATGGCTTATTTTTTAGGCTCTCTACGGTCGACCATGTTAGTCTCCTTTGTGTTAGGCTAAGGTAGGAGAGACCTCATTGTTGGGGATGATCCTTATGCAAGAGATTCATGAGAAAGTCAAATTGATCTGGTAGTGATTTTTGAAAGCTCAGAGTCACCAAAAATCTTATGTCAATCATAAAATTTGAGATCTTGAGTTTTCTATGGGTGACCAGGTTTTCCTGAAGGTGGAACCTCACTTGGGTCACTGTCGTTTGGGAAAGTATTGAAATCTTACACTGAGGTATGTAGGACCTTTATACATCACTGAGTGGGTTGTTAATGTGGCATATAGTTTAGATTTTCCTTCATATTTGAAATCAATTCACAATATTTACCATGTTTCTTAGTTGAAGAAGTATAACCCAGATATGTCTCATGTTCTAAATTGGGAAGAGTTAGAAATAGAGCCCAATCTATCTTTGTTTGAGTGACTAGTGTGGATAGTAGATTCCCAATAGAAAGTGCTTCATGGGAATTATATTCTATTGGTCTTAATTATTTAGTATCATGTAAATGATACTCATGAGACTTAGGAGCAGAATTTACGGGTTAATCAAAAATATTCGTTCTTATTCTCTGATCAAGCTTTGAGTTGACTTTCTGGGGGTGAAAATTTTTCATGGTGGGGATAATTTTCACACCCATGATTTATTTTGAGGTATTTCTCTATTTATTTTTTGTCTATATTTTTTCCTTTGGATTTCCATTGAGTTTTGGAGAAAAATGGATGTTTTTGGGTAAACAACAGGTGGTGCATGTTTTGTAAAACCATGAACCCATGCCCAGGTAACCGTGCGGCCAAGTGAGGATCTTAGATAGAGGATTATCACATGGTTAGAGCATGGTTTGTAAATTTTATGGTCTAAACATTTGGAATATCCTAGGTAGGAAATGGAAACCACACAATCATTGTATGGTTTTTAAAATCGTGCGGAAAAAATGCACGGCCTATCCAGGTCATTAAAATTTGGGTTTTGGGTTTTTTTCTCCCCTATTTTAACCCCTAAACCCCCATTTTTCATCCTCACTTAGGGTTCTCCTCCATAGGTGTGCCTCCCTCTCCATTCCCCTCCCTTGGAGATCCATTTTTGTGTTGTATTTGGTTCAATTCCTCCTTGGTTCTTCAAGTAAGTGCCTCCTCTCCTTAATTCCTTCTCTATTCTAGGGTTTCCTCCCTTTTTCTTTAGGGTTTGTCTACTCCAACGGGTCAAGTTCCTATTATAGGGCTAGATCCTAATTATTTGGGTCCAATCTTGTTTTCTAGGGTTTGATATTGCTTCTTGAAGGTTTGGTTGAAGTGCGGTTGGAGTTTTGCACCAGATTCTAGAAGTTTCTACACCCAAGGTAGGTGATTCCATGCTTAAACATTATTTGAAGAATTTATTATGCTTTCTTGAGTATTTAGATGTGTTCTATGATTTATGTGTGTGGTAAGGAAGGGGTTTTTTGGAAATATTTGACTTGTACATGTCTTTAAAAAAAAATTATATAAGAAATGGGGTGTATTTCTTTTGTAAACCCTTATTGTACTACTTGATGATATTTTTATAAATTGTGAAAATGGTTTATTAAATTGTGCAAGTGGTGTGAAATATGTTTTTGAAATGGTTTTGGTGTATGTTTTGGTTCAAAAGAGGATTTTGGTTGTGAAATTGATGCCATACTTTGGGTATATCATTGTTTGGATTGTGTAATGTGAATGTGATGTGTTATGTGACATGTATAACATACTTGATCATAAAGGGAAACCTGGGTAACTAGGTGGGAAGTCTAGGACTAGTACACTAGATTATTTGTAAGTGGTTCGTCCAAATTTTTTCTAGTAGGATTGATTCTACAACACTAACTAAACATTGTGATGATTAGAGACCACTAGGCCCATGGTGTTTTCCCTCCTAGTGGCTCATGCATTAGAAAGGTGTGATTGTGTTTTCTATACCACCAATCACCTAGATAAGATGTACCTAGTGTCCCATTTCTATCTAGTGCCTAAAGGGTTCTCCCATGACTAGTTCTCTATGGTGATATCGCACTTACTGTCGGTATACGGTATTCATTGTGGTTATTTCAAAAGCAAGCATGTTTTCTTTAAATTTGTTATTCATAAAATGTGTTTAGTCTTCCTTTTATAAAACTTACAAGTTAATTCATCTTATAATGTTTGCAGCATGGAATATTTTATTGAGTGGCAGCCTATTAGGAATTATCTCACACCCTACTTACGTCGTTGAGTGTAAGTAGACTTGGTTATGTTTGACACGGGTAAAGGAAAGGCGTTTGTAGATGGTGGTTCAAGTTGTTAGAGGTCTTCTTTTGGTGGTGGTGGTGGTGGTGGCTTGAGGGAGATGATCATATTTTCATATGGTGGTTTTTGGGATAGTTTTTTTTTTCTTTTTTTTTATCTATTTGGTTTCATTTAAATGTTGTAACTCAAATCTGGAAAATTGTTTATGCCTTGTTTGGTTATGAGTTTTCAGGTTATTGTGGATATTTAAGTTCATACAACCGGGTGAAATCGTTCCCAGGTTATTTTCTTGATACCCAGGAACTTATTGCCAGCCTGTGGGGATCAAGAATTCCCTTTGGGACATGCCATAGATTGGTTCAGGCACCGATCTGGATGGATACCCATCTTGGTTCAGGACACTTATCCCCCTATATAAGAAAATTAGTTCATTTAAAATAGAAATGAAATACTTCCTGGATAGGATCTAAGAAATCTCTATATTTTTCAAGAAACCATTTAATGATATAACAATGAATTCCAGTTTCATAAACCTAAAAATATCAAATACAGGTGTCTTTTGGTACCCAAATGATTTTGGGTCTGACAAGATTATAAATTAAAAACTATGGTAACCAAAACTAGTTATTTTGGGTAGAAATTTTAAATTTAAATTTTGATAAATATTTTGAAAAATGAACATTCTAGACAGCCCAAATTTGAGGATCTATAAAATATAATTCATTAGCATAATTTCCATTAATACCACAATGAAAACATTTAACAGTAGACATGATTTTTATTTTAGAAACAAGAACCAAATAATTCCTATATAATTTAGGCATTTCTCCATTACTATTAATACCAAACCTTCCTTTATTAATTTTATTCTAATCAATAATTTGATTTAGATAATTCTCCCCCTTGTTAAACATACTAGCATATTATTTTAAAGAATCAACTTTATCCAATAATTCCTTAATTTTATTTTCATGCAAAGCATAATGATTTTTGGAAGAATTAGATCTTAAATCTGCAATCTGCTTAGTCAAACTCTCTTTTTCAATTAAAATGGAATCATAAGAATTTTTTTATTTTTCTATGATATTTATTTAAATATTCAAAGTTATCTTGAATAGTATAACAATATTAATTATTATCATCAAAAGAAAGATTTTATGAATTAGAACTATGAGATCAAGATGATTGTACATCATCAAAATGAGCCATAAGACATAGATTTACCTTTTGTTTTTCATGATCAACTTTAGGTTTTATAGTATATTCATCGATTGAATCTTAAGATTCACTTAAAGTAGCCTTCATGGATTTATTTCTTTTTATTTTATAATCATATTTACTTTAAGCATTAATCAAAGGTTAGTGTGGTCTCAAATGACCTTTCTTCTTATATTCATAGTATCTAACTTCCTTCACTTTATTTTTCTTCAATTTATCTTTTCTATTTTTTGAACAGCTTGCTAGATTCTCTTGAAAGATCTGATAATTCATCAATTAACCCCAAATAACTATATTAGAATCATAATATTATTTCTTAAAAAAATTTAGTGTATCATTATCCTTTTTGATAGAAATATGATCTTCAACTTCATCTTGCATATCAGCTTTGTACATCATAAAGTTTACAATCAATCCCTTAATTTTTAAATCTCCAACTGGTGTGGATTATCTGATTTTGGTATAGATTCTATTCCACTTAGAATTTAATACTCTAAGTACCTTTATTTCCTGATCGGATTCTAGAATTGGAGTTCCCAAGGTAGCAACATCATTGAAAATTTTTATCAATCCTTCATTCATCTGAGTGATACTTTCATCTTCATGCATCTTGAATATATCAAATTTAAGTTTATCAGTAGTGTAACCTAAATGTTGAATATTATTGGTTCCTTTATAGACAAATTTAATGTCTTCCCACATTTTCCAATTTTTAGAACATTGAGAAACTCAATTAAATTATCCAGTTCCTAATCTATAAATAATAGCATTCATAGCCCATGAATTAAGCACATAATCAACTACTTGAGTAGCACTCTAATTTTTAAGTTCACCTTCAGGAATCTTATATGATTTGATAACTTTCAAAATCACAGTCAATCTAATATTTTTCAAATAGATAATCACGTGATCTTTCTAGAAACTATAATTATCACTAATGAAATAAGGAGCACAGATCATAGATATAAATTCTCTAAGATCATACATTGAAATTAGTATTCATTTGGATCTTTAACTCAGTCTTGAAAATACCAAAATAAATCTTTAAAATTCTTCAAAAGAGCTCAACCTCTGATACTACTTTTTGGTATCAAGTAGAAACAACATTATTTCTTAAAATATTTCTAAAAAAATAGTCTTCCCTTTGATATAAGTTGTTGGTATTAGATAAAAGTACAAATTTTCTTCAAGTGAGAAACATCACTAATAAAAATTAATATATTCAATAAATCCTAGAATTTGATAACAATTTTAGTGTTATAATGATGATGATAATGACACAAGAGGGGGTGAATTTTTTCCTTTTATAAAATCTTGAAAAATTCAAATCAACCCTTTTGAAATAAAGTGATCTCATCCTTCTCTCTTAAAGAAAAGTATTGTAGTAGAAAAGCAAACAATAGAAGGATAAAGAAACGGTGATCTATAGTGGTTTGGGGAACAAAAATATCTTATTCCACTCCATAAACGCTCTCTCTGTGAGCTTGGTGAATTTCACTAAGTTGGTTCTCTTATTCGAAGTCCTTGACAACTGAGTATAGGCAGTTGACACCTTACAACAAGGCTTTTATAGGGACTTCAGGTTCTTTTATAGGGAACCTCAATAATAATATCTTAGTATGAGAAGATGATACTCCATAAGAACATAGATAAGATATATGTTGTTGAAATGGATTCAGCACACATTTTCAGGAGCAATTGATAGTTTGTTTTATGTTCAATTAAGAATACATAAGCAGTAAATAGATCTTCAATGACGTGCAAACTTCTTCTTCTTTAAACACCAGAAATAAAATAAACAAAATCACATGGGCCTTATTCTTATTTATACCATGAGAGAATAAGGATATATATATAATTCTTTTCTCTCTTATTCAAATTAAATACAACAATATGAAACCTTACAACACTTTTTATTTTCATAAGAACATGAGTTTTCATGCTCTTTATTTCAAACCATCCAAAGAAATATTTATATATAAAGAATAAAAATATTCAACAGATGCAGTGTATCTTCCTCCTTCATAAATTTGAAATTAATTGATTTAAGATATTTCATAAATATCTCCAAGAATATCATAGCACTATTTCACTCTTTTTTTTATGAAAATAATCTTCCAAATAAACTCAATCAAATAAATTTAAACTCTTTTGATATTTCATCACTATTGTTGAAGAATCCTCCTATAAAATAGATTCAAATTCCCATTTAAATATTATTTTAAAATAGCTGAAATAATCCCTAAAATATTTCAATAAAATCCATATGAAAATTCAAAATTTTGAATTTAAATAACCTAGAGTCCTCTGACTTGTTTGGAAAATGATGTTGGAATAATTCAATCATTTTTTCTCTCTAAATTTTGACTAAAATCCTCACAAACACTTTAAGCGGTATTTTCAAAAATTAAGAATAATTTCCAAATTGATAACCAAGATAGAATAATCCAGATAGTTTTGTAATATATTTAAATATCAATATCATGTAAGAAAGAGTATCATAACCTTGATATTTTAGTCACATATTCCCATCACTTTACTATTATAGATTCTTATAAATAGTGAGATCATATTTATATTAAATTATGCCCTTGTCAGTGAGATATGTAGATGATTAATTGAGATAAGTTCATTTATGGTATCAACTTTGGGTTCATGACCACTCCTCTAGTACAAGCTCATGATCTTGTTTCTCAAGAATTGAGTCATGGTGATCTTCCAGGCATGATGCTTCATTATATATAGAAGGTAAGATGAGAGATCATGCATGAAGATACATGGTATTGTTCATCATCTTCAACCTCCAGTTCTATTTGAAGTAAATTATTCCAATTCCATGATAACATATACATAACAATTTTCATGGTGATAACTTTATGTGAACTGTGGAATACAAGACTTGTTCGAGGTGTGAAGTTCATATTCCAAATTATGCTCATGACATCATCCTCTTCCTACATCATCCTTACATTAATATTATATACCTTCTATACAAATGATATTCCACTTAGGATTCATGACATAGCTCTAATTCATGTGAGAGATATTTTTCATGGTGATGGAAATATCTTGGAAACCAAGATCCAGTGGGTAGCATTAATGCGGGTCACCTTTTCCAATTTACAGAAATGTAGAGATCAACTTATGATATCAATATAGGGATGATTTGGAGTGTAGGTTTTATCTTCATAAATGTTAGATTCTTGAACCTAACTTTCAACTTAAACATTAGGATCATTTTAACAAACATATGGATCATTCAAGAAAACATAGGGATAATTTCACCAACAAAGATTTACGTAAAAGTAAGATTCGTTATGTGCAAAGGTAAAATCAATTTCAAATCAATGCATAAGGTTAAGTTGTAAAATACATAATCCAGGTAAATGAAACTTATAATTTTTAAAAAAAATCATAAGGGTAAACATATAGTTGTGTAAGGGGTAAAGTAAGAGTATATATGATGCGTAAAGGTAGAAAATAATTGCATAAGGGTATAAAAATAGTTTAATAAGGGTAGTATAGACATGCATAAAGGTAGAAAATATTTTAGATAAGATGTGTAATGGTAAACTCAAAACTTTATAAAGGTAAAAAATGATGAATAAAGGTAAACATATAGTTGCATAAGGGTAATAGTATACTCATGTAAGGGTAGAAACAACTTATATAAAGGTAGAAATAACTTACATAAAGGTATAAATAAGGTTGTGTAAAGGTAAAGAATAAGGATATATAAGGGTAAAGAATGATTTTGAAAACTCATGTAAGGGTAGAACTAGACTTATGTAAGGGTAATAGTAGGTTTTCAAAACTTGCATAATGGTAAAAATAGTTTTTCAAAACTCATGTAAAGGTAAAGATAGTTTTTCAAAACTCATGTAAAAGTAAATATGGTTTTTCAAAACTCATGTAAAGGTCAAGATAATTTTTAGAAAACTAATTTTTCACAAAAAATAATTAATAATAATTAATAATAATAATAAATGAAGAATAATTAATAAAAAATGAGAAACAACAACATTATTATTATTTATAAAACAATATTTTTGGTAATTTTCAAACTAATAAACAAATAAAGTGGTTTAAGGAGCCACTCAATAAGACAGACTTATCATATGGTCACATAGATATGTGGTAGGAATTACATAGTGATGTAATGAGTTTAACAAAAACTAAAAAGTGAAACAAACATATGCCCTCTCTAGTGTTTTATCATATGTGATATGATTAGATAGACACTTGTGTATGATTTTGTTAATATTATTAAAGGGGTTTAAGAATTTAAAATGAATCATGTTATACAAAAGTTTATAATCACTTTATGATTCTTTCATGTTGGGAGCATATATTATGTGAAGTAAAAATGATAATTGGACTCTCAAAGTATGACTTTGAGTTATCACTAACTGATGTTTTTCATAGAGTATTATAGGTTTTGATGAAATTTTAAGGTTACCATGGAAAGGATTCCATATAATGATATGAAATATGTTCATAAGGCACAAAATAATTTGTTTTCATTGGATTACCCACTAATAATATCACATGGAGTGTCATACAATATGTATTTGATATACTAGGGGGTGAATGTTTGTTGGGAAAAAATCCCTCAAGGTAACATTGAAGCTTTTTTGGGTTGGTTTTTTTTGTTAACAAGGTGGGTTTTCATGGTGAATTGTCAAGTTCTAGAGATATTTTTTATAATCCATGTTGAAAAAGAACCATGAAAAAATAATGGATGATCTATAGGAGGTACAAAAATAACAGATACAAGGTTGATTTGTTTTCCAGTGTTTGCCAAATTTTTGGGGTCCAAAATTTGGAGTTTGGATAGCATTGTGAAATATGGATTTCCTTGAATATCTCATAAAAATATGGAAAAGGCATTAGTTTAATGAATATGGTATTTATAAAGAGTGTTTTTTAAAGGATTAAAGGATTGTGATGGTGTTCTCTGTGATTATGACGAGCATCGTGATCAGTAAAGGTGAGGAGCATTGCCAGTGGAACATCATGGTGGTGTGAAGATTTGACGGAAGGCTCTGCGATTATGAAAATAATTGAAAATGGGAAATGTATGTAGAGATTCGCAAAAAATAGAGTATTGTGGTGAAAAAATGGGATCTCCATGAAATGGTGATGATGTGTCTGGAAGGTTCTGGAGTCAGTGGAAATGCCTATAAATAGGCCTCTGTCTCCTTCAGAAGTGTGATCGAGACTTAACGATAATTCTAAGTCTATGGATTTGTGAAGGTGGTTTTCAAAGGAGTATGTTATGAAAAATTTCGCAAATGAATGGATTTCACGAAGGTGGTTCGCAAAGGTGGTTCACAGAGAGGTTTTATGAGAATAAGTTCATGAAGGATGTGAAAGCCAACCGAATGATCTGAGCTTCATGAAAGTAAGGGAATTCACAAAGTCTGAGTGAGATCTGTGAAAATATAGGATCTTCACAAAGTATTTTTTAGATTTTCGAAAGAGGTGTGATTCACAAAGGCTTTTTTGATCTTTGCGAAATAGGGAGATTCACGAAGGAAGTGAGCTTTGCAAAAGTAGTTCAAAAGGGATTTCCCAGTGTTCTATGGTAAAGTGTTATTAATTAGTGGATGAAAGTGGGACATCAATAAAGTATATAAATACAGTAGACTATGAATTCATTAGAGATGATAAATATACCTATAGGTCTATAAATTGTGAGTGTATTTTTTGAGGAAGCAGTGAGTGCACTTTATTTGAGAGAGCAGTGAGCTTTCAAATTGTGATTGGTTTTAAATGAGGAGGGACAGTGAGTCCATTCCAAAAATTTTAAAGATCAGTGCACTTTTAGTGGATTTGGTACATCGAAACATTGCTGGTGTATTCTCCTTAGACATATCCTAGTGAGGGTGAACCAAGTAAAATTGTTGTGTCTCGTGCATATTTTAATTCATGTTTATACTGTGTTGTGGGAAAGAGAGAGAAGAGAGTTTTGTTTAACAGTGAAACAAGGTCAAAAGGGGAAGTTTTTTTAATCTATCATACCCTTATTCACCCACCTCTTAGGGTATTTGACCTAGTATACCTAAAAATGTTTTATATTTAATCTTCATACCTAAGGTTGATAATATACCTAGTATGTGAACCTTCATACTTTGATATCTTTCTTATATAAGCCTTGAGGATTAGCTAATCAGGGGTGGGTGGGTATGTTACTGATCATGTCATCGATTAAGGATTTACCAAGATGATATTTTTGCCCTCATATGATTACTATGACATCTAGGCCCTCGGTTGAGATAGACCAAGGAAGTGTATGTTCATGCCTAGATAAGGTACGTGTTATGTGCTTATCAATCTAGATGCAGTGCATGTGATGTGATAATCTTCTTAGATAAATTACATGTGATGTATTCATCAACATGGTCAGTTTATAATCAAATAATAGAGAATATATGAGTCAATTATATGGTATTGACATACTTTTTGTATCATGTTCACTTGATATCTTGGACAAAGAGATTGTTGGATTTGATGCCCTAGAACTAACTTGTTTAGTACTTGATTACATGTTTTTCTTATTAAAAAAATTTACTTATCACATCATGATTCTTCTTATGAATAATATTTGTTTGTGATAATGTCCTTATAATATATGTTACACTTAAAGGTCATAGTAGTTCCCCACTATAATGAGAACC
The DNA here is from genome assembly GCA_963277665.1 of Viscum album. Lineage (NCBI taxonomy): Eukaryota > Viridiplantae > Streptophyta > Magnoliopsida > Santalales > Viscaceae > Viscum > Viscum album. The sequence goes on along the minus strand of OY728120.1, from coordinate 1,055,649,052 downwards.
TAGAGTTTTCATGACATTATTCTTGAACCTTATTCTATAGTCGGATGATATTGTCTAATGGGACACATGAAATATAGGCTATCAAGAGTATGAGGCTCATAAGACATTGAGACACCTTCTCATGGTGTTTTCCCTTGTTAATCTCTAAGATAAGAGGTTTGAGAATAGGCCCATCAATAGGAAATACATATTTCCATGTGTTATTGGATGTTCCTATCTATGGACATGTGTATTAATCCTTAGACTTTAAGATTATCATTGATGGATGTCATGACTCGTGTACTTTTATGTATTGACAAAAAACATGATGAAATATGATTGCAGTAAAGTATGATATATTGGGTGAATCACAAATAATATAGCATTAATGGATAATGCGAGAAAGGATTTATCCCTTTCGTATCATGATGAAAGTTAATATCCCAGGCCCTTTTGTAAGAACCCAGTTCTTTTTTTTTTGAGGTACAGGTTTCTTCTTTTCCCTTTTCCTTAAGTGTTTTTGAGAAAAGAAGGAAAATGGGGGAAAATCCCAAATTCTGTGGGTACACGCCATGTACTTTTCCACAAGTCGTGTACTTTGGTCGTGTGGGATGAGTACATAGGGCGTGTAGGCCTGTCATCAAAAAGGGTGTAAGAACTAACTACACATCGTGTACTTAGTCGGCAGGAGAACAGTAAGGTAGTGGAGGCAGCCGCCAGTGGAGCTACAGTACACGCCATGTAATTAGGAATACACACCGTGTACACATGTCGACGAATGAACAGTGTCGCGGTGGAAAGAAGCCGCCAGAGGAACAGTTTAAAAAATGAAAAGTACATGTCGTGTACTTGAGAGTACACGTCATGTAGTTTGTTTTTTTCACTTAAAATGGGCAGTATCCTCCTCATGTGACAGAAGAGGATTTGAGTTCGTTTTTGAGCCAAGAGAGGTGGTCGGAGCTTCGGAGATCTCCCACCCGCACACCGGGAATCTGATTCTGCCTCTGTCCATCACGTTGGGACCGTATAGGTAATCCCTACCCTCTCCTTTTGCTATTCTTACTAATTCTTTCATGAGGGAAAGTTATTTGAGTTTGAATGAGTGAACTTTTATCCCATATCTATTTTGTTCTTGGGCAATTCGGGAGGCGTCGTTCACGTATACCGATCAGAGACGATCGAGGTAGGTAGTCTGATGTTTATTCTCAACTGTTGTGTTGAAATTGTGTATTGTTGTGCTACACGCCCATGGTTGGGGTGTCGTATGGCTAAGGCCTTTGATGAAAAGATATCTAGAAATGCATAGATAATCTAATGATAACTTTAAATTTCTGTTTGGGATCACTGCTTGGATCCAGGACCACCCCGGGGGTGCGTTCATCTGTTTAGTCACTTATCCAGGATACCCGAGGGTATGCCATGATTATATTGTGCATTTCATTTTCTTGAGAGAAAGTTTGTATAAATTTTTTTTTATGCTTTGGGCTCATCCCGGTTCCTTTAGCCTGAGGGTAGCATCCTATTATCCTGTGGGAAGTGTTCTATTAGCCTTTGGGAAGTGTGTTACTTAGCCTGTGGGTAGTGTTTGGTTAGCCTAAGGGTAACCTTTTTTTATGCCTATGGGAAGTAGTCTCTATGCCTGAGGGAAATATCACGTATTCCTAAGCACAATGATCGTTATGCCTAAGGGAAATCACCTGCGGGTATTTGATTCTGTTACCTGAGGGTAAGGATAGTATGTCTGAGGACACGGCTATTTAGAATATTCACTATGGTTATTTTCTATGTTATACCTGCAAAGATGAAGCACAATCTTGGAGGTGATAAGTAATAATTAAAAAGGCAATGAAACTGGTAGTGATAGTTACTTTTGAGTACTTACTAATTTACTGCATTTACTTTTGCACACTGTTGTTGTGCATTTTCACTGATAGTTGGGCACAGGCCTTTGGTGGGTGCCTACTGGGATTTATTTCTCACACCTTGTTTGGGTCATGTCTTCAGACCAAACAGACTATATTTCTGCAGGTTTCGACAGGGGAAAGGGTCCCTATATAGGTACATGATTGTAGAAGAGGATTAGGAGAGCATGGGACCGAGCTTAGGCTTGCGATGCTTCTGCATTCTGTTCACTCTGTTTTGTTCTGGTTGTTGTACCCTATACTTTGAGTTGTATAGTATTGTATTTCATTGTATCCTATTTTGGATGCTTTTATAGAAATAGTGACATGATGCATTTTTATATATAACTATTGGTTATCTTTTACTGCAGTTGTTCATTTATGGTTCATATTGTTTACTACTTCCGCTGTTGTATGTTATATTTCTTTTCCGTTGCGCTACACTTTGAAAAATGAGGGCATAGTTTCCCCACTATCAGACTTGGGCCCTCGCTGCTAGTCGGTAGCCTCTGGAATTTGGGGAAATGCGCTTTAGGTCATGTGACCAACCAGGTTCGGGGCACCCGTTGTGTGGATTCCGGATCCGGGACGTTACAAAGTGGTATCAGAGGAGTTTTTTTTTTCTTTGACTTTCTGTTTGGAGCCTTAGTCAGGGATAGGATAGAAATGGTAGTTGGTAATAAGTTTTTCCCAGGAGTAGCTAACCTGTGTACAGGGAAAATCCAATCTACCACATTATTGAAATTATTAGTGGTTTTGCAATTTTACAGTTGATGTGATTTTCACCGTTGGGTGACGCACTTGTGGTGTACTGTTTATATTTTTATATTGGGTTCTATTTAGTTGCAACCTGATGAGATGAGGGTGTGCCATCTTGTGCATCATTTAGGCACATACTAGAAATCACATGTCATGCATTCCTTCTATTCCATGTAGGTTCATTAGAAATTGAATGTTGTTGTGATAGTTGATGTGCTAGAAGAGCATGTTGTTGTGATAGATGATTTGATAAATACCTGATTCATGTTAGGGTATTGATGTGTGAGGTTTTGATAGAATGAATGCCAAACTTTGGTTTTTGGGGAGTATGGGCCCTCAATAACCAGAATTTGGTGGATCATTGATGCACTTTCCTTGTTATAACATGTATAAGATGCCAATATTTGATTCACGGGGAGTATAGGCCCTCACGGATCGGAATTTGGCACTTAGGTGTTTGTTCTATGTTTTCCTGGGTTTCGGAGTAGTTTCTGAGGCTTACTGTCCAGAAAACCCAGCATACACACCATATATTTCTAGGGACACACGCCATGTGTTCTTCTGTTCGGGAATAAATGAAAAAAATTTAAGTACACGCCGTGTACCCTCAGTACATGTCGTGTAGTATCTTCCTGTGTCATAGGTTGTGTGGGCGGGGACATGGGGTAGGGAATGGCTTGGAGAACACATCATGTACCGGTTTTACATGATGTGTAGTGTCGACTTGGTATCCTCCCATGTAACTAACAACATGGACGGCGGAACCTTAAGACATACACATCATGTCGACCTTGAACATGTTGTGTAGTCTGACCCAGGTACCCGGCCATGTCATGAACAACATGGGCCTATGAAAGCTTGTAGATTACACGTCGTGTCTATTTTTGAACACGCCGTGTAGTTTTGTTTTAGGAGAGCTGTGTGGCTTAGGATATTTAGAAGGACTCGGGCAGGGAAGAATGATTCAAGTACACGTCATGTGTTAAGACAACACACCGTGTAGTTGGGGTGATACACGACTAGTTCTGGAAGAAGTGCATGCCCATGTGAAAGACTTAAGGGAACACGCTGTGTAGTTAATTTACACACCGTGTAGTATTTTTTTGTAAAACTTGAATGTTTTTCTTCTCCTGTTCCCTTCTTGGCCTCCTCGTTTCCGGTCTTTGATAATATTAATCTAAGGTGTGTGTTTGACCTTGTAGAGTCATGCTACGGAGATGACCACCGGTTGTTCTCCAGGAGAGCGGCAATGATTATACTTCTGAGATGGTAGGCCATGGGCTACCAGTGGATCCTCCAGCAGTGACAGATGCGGCGCCAGCCGTTATACCAGACACAGGTGCGGATGCACAGTTCCATGAAGGCTTCATGCGGTTCATGAAGACCTTCCAGGGAGCACTGTAGGCTGCCACATCTATGGCAGAGCTGACACGTATATTCCAGTAGCAGAATCCGCCTAAATTTTCATGGGATGGCGGACCACAGGCAGCAGAGTCATGGATGGACTCATTACATACTATCTTCAAGCATCTAGAGACGCCTCTAGGGAGGGTCAATCTCACTACATACATACTGCGTGATTCCTCCAAGAGGTGGTGGGATGTTACCACCCAATCTGAGCATCACTGAGACATGGCGTGGGAAGGTTTTCATGCAGCTTTCTATGACTTCTTCTTCCTGGAGATGCTGAGGGCAGATCGAGATCAAGAGTTCATGAATCTACAGCAGGGCACTATGTCAGTGATGGATTATTCTTCTCTCTTCACCGAGCTTCAGCATTTTGCACCCGTTCTGGTGGGTGATGAGGCGTTGAGGGATAGACTCTTTGAGGATGGTCTTCGGTGTGACATCTGAGCACTGGTGAACATTTTCAAGTTTCCTACCATACATGCTATTGTGAACCAGGCATTGATTACTGAGCGGAACCTGCAAGAAGCTAGTGGTGTGGGATAGGGTGGTTCGACACCAGTTTCGGGTGCTATTTATACTAGCAAGAGGAAGAGGCAAATGGACTTCTCTCATGGTGGTAGTACTAGTCAGAAGAATAATTCAGGTGGCCAGGTCATGTGCTACCAGTGTGGTAGAGAGGGGCATAAGAGACCTCAGTGTCTGCATGACCTAGTGGAGTGCCGAGCTTGCGGCAAGATGGGTCATCTGTAGCGTTTTTTCAGGGCGTTTCTACCAGTGGAAAGTTAGAGGGGTTATATATAGACTTTGCGTGCGGGAGAAGGACCATCAGCTTCTTACCAGTTGGGAAACTGGAATGCGTCAGGGCGTACAGGTCGAGATGGTGGTCATGGTCGTGGTAGCCAGACACCAGAATCTCAGAGGCAGTAGAGCGGGTCAGCTCAGGGTAGCCAGGCTGTGTTGCAGGGTCACGGCACTGGGCAGGCATATGCAGTGCAACAGACCCAACAGGAGCAGGATCTCAGACCTTCCACTATTAGAGGTACTATTCTAGTTGTTTCTGTCTTATCTTCTTCATTTTTCGATACTGGTGCTATGTATAGCTTTATATCTGTGCTCGTTGTGGAGATCCTTGGGCTCTGTGTTTCTTCTTCTTCTGATGTTATGATGCTAGACACTCTGTTGGGGACTAGAACAACTGGTGTGCATCAGTTCAAGGAGTGCCCCCTTGAGGTTGATGGGTGTCACTTCCTATGGGACCTCTATGTCTTAGAGATAATATCTTATGATTTCATTCTCGAGATGGAATGGTTGGTACCCTTTCGAGCCTTTGTAGACTGCTATCGTTGCAGGGTGAGTTTCACTTCACTAGAGGGAAGAGAGTTTCTATACAAGGGCGAGTGGGATGTCCAGGCGAACCGAGTTGGACCCGAGCATCATGGTCAAGGTGGAGTGATAGCCTAGATTGAGATTTTATATCTGGATGATCAGGGGACTTTTCAGAAGGATTTCCCTCCAGTAGTTTATCTCTTTAAGGATGTCTTCCCGGATGACTTTTCAGGTCTTCCTCTGGAGCGTGAGGTGGATTTCTCTATTGATCTTGTTCCATGAGTAGCACCAGTGTTCATTCCTCCTTGTAGGATGGCCACACCTGAGTTGCAGGAGCTCAAGAGGCAGTTAGAGGATTTGTAGTCAAAGGGTTTCATCTGACCCAGTACTTATCCTTGGGGTTTGTCGGTCCTCTTTGCGAAGAAGGCAGACAGTACCCTCAGACTCTGTGTGGATTATCAGAAGCTGAACCAGCTGATGATTAAGAACTGATATCCCTTGATGAGGATTGATGATCTTTTTGATCAACTTCTAGGTGCATGAGTGTTCTCGAAGATTGACTTGAGATCCAGATATCATCAGTTATGCGTTAGACCATCGGACGTACCGCTTACAGCTTTTCAGAGCAGATATGGTTTATATGAGTACTTGGTTATGCTGTTCGGACTCATGAACACGCCAACAGTTTTCATGGATCTGATGAATCGTGTGTTTCATCCTTATCTGGATTATTTTGTGGTGGTCTTCATGGACGATATCTTGGTGTACTCTCACACTCGACACGACCATGCCACCCATCTTGAGATCATACTGAGTACACTGAGAGAGCATTGGATACATGCTAATCTCTCAAAGTGCCACTTTTGGATGGACTAGATACACTTCTTGGGTCATATCATCTCAAAGGCAGGAGTTGTGGTGGACCCAGAGAAAGTGAGAGCAGTAGTTTCCTGGGAGAATCCTAAGAATGTGTTTGAGATATGGAGTTTATTGGGGCTGGCTGGTTACTACAGGCATTTTATACAGGACTTATCCCGCTTAGCAGCGCCATTGATGGGTTTGACTAAGAAGGGTGTGAAGTTTGTTTGGTCGGAAGCTTGTGAGACAGCCTTTCAAGAGATGAAGGGTAGGTTGACATCAGCACCAATCCTGATACTTCCAAAGCAATGGAATAGCTATATAGTCTATTGTGATGCATCAGGTATTGGGTTAGGTGCAGTGTTGATGCAGGGCGATCGAGTTGTTGCATACGGGTCCCGGCAATTGAGGCCACATGAGAGGAATTACCTGACGCATGATCTCGAGTTGGCTGCATTTGTTCATGCGTTACGCTGTTGGAGACATTATCTCTTGGGAGAAAATTTTGTGGTGTTCACGGACCACAAGAGTCTCAAATATATCTTTACCCAATGTGACCTGAATTTGAGACAACGAAGGTGGGTTGAATACCCTTAGTCCTTCAACTTTGAGATTGCCTATACACCTGGGAAGGGTAACGCAGTTGCTGATGTACTGAGCAGGAAGACTCAGATACAAGCAGTTCATGAGGCTAGTGGTGAGTGGCAGCTTATGGCTTTGTTCTATGAGATGCATTTGGAGGTGAACGATAGTCAGGGGAAAACCTATCTTTCTTCCTTAGCTGTGACTTCTACCCTCCTGGATAGAGTGGGGATGAGACAGCTATCGGATTCAGAAGTCCTAGTTCTACGGGAGTCGGTGGCAAGTGAGGACCCTCCTCCTAGATGGACGATAGGCAATGATGAGGTACTACATTTCCATGGACGAGTGTGGGTTCCAAGGGATATACACGAGGAGCTAATATGGGAGTTTCATGCTTCAGCTTGGGCAGTGTATCCCAGAGTTACCAAAATGTACCATGACTTGAGATGTCAGTATTGGTGGCCGGGTATGAAGAGGGAAGTAGCAGGTTTTGTAACGAGATGTTCCACCTCTCATTAGGTGAAGGCGGAGCATCAGAGGCCAACCGGACTGTTACAGCTGTTACCCATTCTGGAGTGGAAATGGGATGATGTCGTGATGGACTTCGTGATTGGGTTGTCGAGGTCACCTTGAGGCAGTGATGTCGTGTGGTTTTTTGTGGACAGACTTACAAAGGTATCTCACTTTTTGCCGATCAAGGAGATCTTCGGTGTTGATGATCTAGGGAAGTTGTATATCTGAGAGGTACTATGCCTTCATGGGGTCCCTCGTTCTATCATTTCAGATAGGGACGCCCGTTTTATGTCTCGTTTCTGGCATAGTTTTCAGAGGGCACTGGGTATACAGGTGCTTCTGAGCATAGCTTACCACCCTCAAACTAATGTCCAGTCAGAGCGTACGATATAGGTGCTTGAGGACATGTTGCGTGCATGCGTCCTGGACTTTGGGGGCTCTTGGTAGAAGCACATACCCCTGGTCGATTTTGCCTACAATAACAGTTTTCAAGCGACTATTGAGATGGCACCTTACATGGATTTATATGGTAGGTCATTCTGATCACCGTTGTGCTGGTTGGAGGCAGGTGAGGCAGCTTTACTAGGACCATGTCTCGTGCAGGAGACATCAGAGTAGGTCCAGTTGATTCAGAAGCGGATGGCTACTGCATAGTATCGTTAGAAATCTTATGTTGGTCACCGCAGACGACCCTTGGAGTTTGTGGTCGGGGATCAGGTTTTCTTGTGTGTATCACCGAGGTTGGGACACAGGCAGATCAGAAGACAGGGTAAACTTTCACCGAGGTATGTGGGTTCGTTTGAGATTCTGGAGAGATTCGGGCTAGTTGCCTATCGGTTGCAGTTACCATAGAGGTACCAGGCCATGCACGACTTCTTCCATGTATCTCAGCTTTCCGTTATCACTCAGACCCGTCTCACGTCTTCCAGCCCGAGGAGGTTGAGCTTCAGGCCGATGCATCCTTTGAGGAGCATTCGATTCGTATTGTTGATAGGAGCATGAAGGTTCTCTGAGGTCGGTCAGTTCCTCTCGTATGGGTGTTATGGAAGCATGGCCGAGTGCAGGACAAAACCTGGGAGTAGGAGACTGACGTACGTGCTCAGTGGCCAGATTTGTTCTGAGTTTTATCTTCACCACCCTTGGAAGGGGAATTTGGGATGAATTGCTTTAAGGGGGGAAGTTTGTAAGAACCCAATTCTTATTTTTGAGGTACGGGTTTCTTCTTTTCCCTTTTCCTTAAGCGTTTTTGAGAAAATAAGGAAAATGGGGAAAAATCCCAAATTTTGTGGGTACACACCATGTACTTTTCCACACGCCGTGTACTTTGGCCATGTGGGATGAGTACAAAGGGCTTGTAGGCCTGTCGGCGAAAAGGGTGTAAAAACTAACTACATGTCGTGTACTTAGTATTTACATGTCGTGTACTCAGTTGGTAAGAGAACAGTAAGGCAATGGAGGTAGCCGCCAGCAGAGCGACAGTACACGCCGTGTAATCAGGAATACACGTTGTGTACACATGTCGACGGATGAACAGTTCTGCGGTGGAAAGAAGCCACCAGAGGAACAGTTTAAAAATGAAAAGTACATGTCGTGTACTTGAGATTACACACCGTGTAGTTTGTTTTTTTCACTTAAAACGGGAATTAGCCTCCTCATGCGGTAGAAGAGGCTTTGAGTTCGTTTTGGAGCCGGGAGAGCAGGCCGAAGTTTTGGAGATCTCCCGACCGCACACCAGGAATCTGATTCTGCCTCCGTCAATCACGTTGGGACTGTACGGGTAAGCCCTCCCCTCTCCTTGATTTTTTCTTACCAATTCTTTACCGAGGGAAAGTTATTTGAGTTTGAATAAGTGAATGTTTATCCCAGATCTATGTTGTTCTTGGACGATTCGGGAGGCGTCGTTCATGTATACCGATCAGAGACGATCGAGGTAGGTGGTCTGATGTTTATTCTCAACTGTTGTGTTGAAATTGTGTACCGTTGTGCTACGCACCCATGGTTGGGGTGTCGTATGGATGAGACCTTTGCTGAAAAGATATCTAGAAATGAGTAGATAATCTAATGATAAGTTTAAACTGTTGTTTGGGATCACTGCTGGGATCCAAGACCACCCCGGGGGTGCATTCCTCTGTTTAGCCTCTTGGCCAGGATACTCGAGGGTATGCCATGATTTTATTATTAATTGCATTTTCTTGAGATAAAGTTTGTATAAATTGTTGTTTATGCTTTGGGGTCGGCCCGGTTCCTTTAGCCTGAGGGCAGCGTTCTATTAGCCTGTGGGCAGTGTTCTATTAGCCTGTGGGCAGTGTGTTACTTAGCCTATGGGCAGTGTTTGGTTAGCCTGAGGGTAACCTTTGTTTATGCTTGTGGGCGTTAGTCTCTGTGCCTGAGGGAAATATCATGTATGCGTGATGGAAATGATCGTTATGCCTGAGGGCAATCACCTGCGGGTATTTGATTCTATTACCTGAGGGTAAGGATAGTATGTCAGAGGACACGGCTATTTAGAATATGCATTGTGGTGATTTTCTATGTTATACCTTCCAAGATGAAGCATAAGCTTAGAGGTGATAAGTAATAATTAAAAAGTCAATGAAACTGATAGTGATATTTACTTTTGAGTACTTACTAGTTTACTACATTTACTTTTGCACACTACTGTTGCACAATTTCACTGACAGTTGGGCACGGGCCTTTGGTGGGTGCCTATTAGGATTTATTTCTCACACCCTGTTTGGGTCATGTCTTCAGCCCAAACAGACTATATTTTTGTAGGTGTCGACAGGTGCAAGGGTCCCTATACAGGTACATGATTGTATCAGAGGAGTAGGAGAGCATGGAACTGAGCTTAGGATTGTGATGTTGTTGCGTTCTGTTCACTCTGTTTTGTTCTGGTTGTTGTACCCTGTACTTTGAGTTGTATAGTATTGTATTGCAGTGTATCATGTTTTGGCTGCTTTCATAGAAATAGTGACATGCTACATTTTTATATATAACTATTGGTTATCTTTTACTGCAGTTGTTCATTTTTGGTTCATATTGTTTACTGCTTCTGATGTTGTATGTTATATTTCTTTTACACTACACTACACTTTGACAAATGAGGGCATAGTTTCCCCACTATCAGACCTGGGCCCTCGCTATTAGTTGGCAGCCTCTGGTGTTTGGGGAAATGTGCTTGAGGTCATGTGACCAACCGGGTTCGGGGCACCCGTTGTGTGGCTTCCGGATCCAGGATGTTACACCTTTGATGGTAATAGAACCACTAGAATAAATCCACAACCATGGTGTTTGATTGGTGAATTCATTTCCAAAAATTCAAAGAAAGATACATCGAGTGTATAGGTTGATAGCATCAGCATGAAACCTTATTGATTTGAGATATTGTGATAAAAGTGTTATATTACACGATAAACATTATAAAAGTTTGGACGTTGTTACGATGTTAACTTCTTTTTTATGGATGATTTGGTGTGCTACTAGATGCTAACCTTGGAATTTATATAGTTATACCTAATTTCACTGAGAAAGAGGCTTAGAGGGTCACACACTAAGTATATTTACAATCTCAGTTAAATTATAGTATTGAATTTAACAAGTTAGAATAAATAATATTTATTCAAGTTTGGTTGATCATCATAATTTAATCACAATTTATTTGACAGAATAAGTGAGTTAAATAATAATAATAAATATTTGTTTGCGATTTTGGTGAATATAATATTTATTATATTTGTGGATGAATAATAAAATGATATTTATTTATTAAATAAATATTCATTATTTAAGGATCGGTAAATGTGGATAAGGGAAAGCGGACTGAGTTTAATGGTCTAATTGGAAATGGTATAAATGATATTTATTTATATTATTTATGGGTTTCACATATCAATAATTTAATAATAATATTTATATTATTATTATTGGACATGGGGTTAATTACAAATTATGGAATTGGGAAAGGGATGGTGTGTGATTTTTCAACCCTAAACTTACCAAAATAAATATATAATTATATCTCTTTCCTAAAACAAAATTGTTGTGCACAATGGATATAGTGAGACTATCCCAATCCCTATAGATAGATCAAGAGATCTAGAGTGATCTTCTGTCTTCCTCTCTCAATCCAACAAGAGATCATCAAGAGTTCTTCATCTCTCAAGAATAATTCTATTGTGGTTAACCATGAACAATGAAAGTGATTACAATTGGTCATGCTAGAACTCAGTGATTCTACGACATCATTTAGAGATTATGGTGCACCTGTGAATCACCACTAGATTTATTCTTTACTTTGATCCTCTAGTGCAATGATGGTATGATGATATATGTTCCACCAATCATCAATGAAGAGAGAATTACAAGTTAATGTAATTCTATATCTTCTTATAAATTAATTATAAATTACATCTGAAGATCTTTCACCCATGGTTTTCTTTTTTTAATATAGTCAAGTAATATATTGTTTTCTTTGGACATGATGCTTTCATCATGTAAATTAATTATTACATGTGATTTATGACGAAAATTCGAGTTGTTCATACCAGCATGGGATGTTTCTACTGTGCCCAGAACCTATAAGTGGTGTCAAAGTGGTCACATGTTTAATTTATAATGATTTATTATTCATTGGTTGGCTTCATGTGTTTACATTTTCTTTTACTTAAAATGATTTTTTTTTAATATTGTACATTGTCGTCTCTTATCTTTCTTCATTCTCGACAACATAGCTAGTAATCGGTTAATTATTAATAATGAAGAAGCATTCGATTCACACCGTTTGGAGGTTCCAAAGGCTATACCTAGAAAAAAACCAAAGTACATGGTGTGTATTTCCTAAGTACATGTCGTGTACTTTTTTTTTCTCACCTGTATCTCTTTTTATCGGGTCAGATCTGACAAAATCGAATCTAAGATCTGAATAGATCAGAATAGCATGTAGATCCAGACAGATTGGCACACAGAATGAAGAACTACACTCCTTGTAACCATTGTAAATGATGTGTAGTCCCCGTTATCTTACGGTAGATTACATGGGGTGTCCCAAGCATGTCGTGTATCGGATACACGACATAGGGATTGACATGTCGTACAATCTGATGGTACACACCATGCATTCCCAATACACACAGTGTACCTCAAACATGTCTATGATAGGAAACACATTTAGACCTAAGGCATGTGATGTAGACATGGGTATAATACAAGTACATGAAATGTAATTTTGTACACGCCGTGTAGTCTTCTTCCGACAGTGTTCTCAAATTTTCATGGAAAGAAGAATTAGATTTATAATTAAACTTATTGATTATGTGTTCTTTGTTCCATTCATTTGATAGTACACACCATGAGATAATATTGACAATTATATATTAAATTAATTTCCATATTAAAATTTTGATGAACACCTGAGGTTGCCTCCAGGTACACTTCCATATTACATTGATTTTAAATGAAATTAATTTTTTTTTAAATTATAGATAATTTTGAGTTAAGGATGGTTGAATGGAATTAAGATAAATTTAATTATATTAGATTAATTCATGGTACATTATCTTAATTAAATAACAAATTGAATTAATTGATGAAAATATTGAAAATGTATACTCATTATTGACATGTGGATAGACATGAGATTATATTATCCCTTATGTGTGATTGGTTTCTTTAAATTTATTATGGTTAAATTATTATTGATGACCTAGGATTCATCCCCTCCTTATTATGCAAGGGCGTGTGTGCCTGTGGTTTCTTTTATGTAAACCCCTTTTATCCAATTCATTGGATCCCCTCACTTATGTGTGAGTAAAAGTTTATGTATGGATGGAGATCCCAAATGAGTGGTGACGGTCTAAGATAAGGAGCCAAGGTGAAACCAATTGAGGTGATGTGTAGGATCCAAGGTGGAATACTGCAACACGAACCAAGCTATGGTTCAAGGTGTTTTCCCTAGGGTCTAGAGTTAGTTTATCATCTGCTGGATAAACTAACCATTATAGAATCTCATCATCATGCCACTTATATTTTATTTCTACCAGTTGCATGGTTAATTATTTTTGTTTATGAATGTAGTGAAATCACCTAATAAATGAATTAATAAGCATGTAAAATATAATCACATTATGCATAAATATTTTATCATACATGGTTAATAATTTAAATAAAATCCACTTAATATTAACAAGGCATGTAAAAGGGTAAAATGGGCATTATACATAAGGATAAAAATCCCTCAATTAAAATAATAAGTCAAATTATACTTCCACTACTTAAGTTAGAATCAATCTCATGGTTTAAATTACTTGACCAAAATAAGTTGGGGTGCTTTCAATTATCATGGAAATTTTAGCATAAAGTCTTGGGTTGACTTAACTTAGTTTACATCAAGGGTTGACTGCCTAAGCAGGACTTGGTGTAGCTAAGAGGTGAAGGTTGATAAAATCATAAAATTGATTTTTAGTATTGGGGATTCCACTCAATAGATCAAGGAACTATGAGTTAATGTGGTTGGAAAGTTACGCTTACCTAAAACCCTTCAAATAGCTTGTTTGACCCAAGTTTGGATTATGATAAGGGAATATGGATCCTTGCCACTAGAATATCTAAGCGAAAAGATATTCTAAAACTAATGGTAAGGGATGTTAGGTTTGGGAAAATAGTGGGATATTAATAAGAATTAATTGATTTAAAATTTAATTATCTATTTTTGGTAATCAAAATGAGTACTATTTATCTTCTCGTAATTTGTAGAAAATAGAAAATAAAACAACTTTGACAATATCACTGCGATCCATATTAGATAAGGATAACCTTCTCACCAGTGCGAATTTCCAGGAATGGTATAGGAGCTTGTGGTTTATACTACGCCATGAATGAAAATTATTGACATTGGAAGACCCACTTCCTGAGTTTATTTCCAAAAAGTCTAATGAGGAAGAAGTATCTGTCTATTTGAAGCATGTGGATGAAACTATGTATGTCCAATATTTCATGTTATCCTCCATGTCCAATGAGATTCTAATGCAATATGAGGATATGAATGCATATAACATCATTTCTCACCTTAAGGGTCTCTATCAAGAGAAGGTGAGATCAGAGAGGTATGAAATCTCTAATGCACTCTTCACATGCAACCTTGGAGAGTTGACACCAGTTGGGGCACATGTAGACAAGATGATTGGCTACATTGAGCACCTGGATATCATGGGTTTTAAGATCCCTAATGATTTTCATACAGATATCATTTTTCCTCATTACCCAAAAACTTATCCAATTTTATTATGAATTATAATATGATTAATAGTGAGAAGAAACTTTAGGAACTTTTTATGCTTATTTACTAAGTTGATAATGACATGGAGTAGGAAAAAATCATTATCCTTATAGTGAATAAGAAGAGTAAGAATAATAAAAAGGGGTTGAAGACTCATTCCAAGTCTAAGTCTCCATATCACCATCCTTTCAAGAAGAAGAATATCTAGAGGCAAGAAAAGAAACGGGATATAGTACGTTTTGCATGTGGCAATCAAGTCCACTGGAATAGGAATTTCACCCAACCAAAAAATCAAGGGGAATCTTTAAGTGCATTCATTATTGAGTGTAATCTTTCGATATCTATAAGTTGGGAATTAGATACTGCATGTGGTTCTTAAATTTGTATCCAAATATAGGAACCAAGTATATTTTGGAAGATTACTGGAGATGAGGTGGATATACTGGCTGCCAATGGAGTGAGGTGAGCTGCTCTAGCCATTGGAGACTACCATCTCATATTGCTGATAGGATTGATTTTTTGTTATAAAAAACTTTTATTATGTTCCTAGTGTTACCCAGAACATTATTTCCATTTCTTGTTTAGATATGGATGGATTTATTTTTATATTTGGAAATAAGGGTTGCTACTTTTATAAAGATAGAATATTTTATGGTATGGAATAGCTAAATAACAGTCTTTATGTATTAAATTACAAAAACCAAATATTGGCAATTGATAATGAAACTAATACGTGCGAATCATATGGAACCCAGTTGTGGCATCACTGTCTTGGTCACGTAAATGAGAAGCATTTGAAAAATATCTATAAATATGGTTATTTAGACTCTTTTTATCTAAATTCACTTAAAAGATGTCATGCTTGTTTACATAGAAAGATAACCAAACCACCATTCAGTGGTTAAGGTGAATGGGCCGCAGAGCTTCAAGAATTAGTACACACTAATGTGTGTGGACCTTTTTAGGTAGAAGCTAGAGATGTATACTCATAGTTTATTACTTTTATCGATGACTTGAGTAGGTATGGTTATATCTACTTAATGAGGCACAAGTTTGGATCCTTATAGAAGTTCAAAGAGTTCAAGAATGAGGTTGAGAATCATCTTGGTAAGAAGACAAAAAAAACTTTGATCAGATCAAGGTAATGGATATCTTAACCAAGACTTTATCAAATTTCTATGGGAGTATGGGATTTTGTCTCAACTCATTCTACCCGATACACCACAGTGGAATGGTGTTTGTGAAAGGAGTAATCGTGCCTTGTTGGAAATGATAAGGTCAATGATGGGTCATGAAAGTCTTTCATTATCTTTTTGGGGATATGAATTACTAATGACATTATACTTACTAAACTTAGTACCAACTAAAGAGGGAAATGATATTCCCTTCGATTTATGGAGTGGAAAGAAACATGTTTTGTCACATGTTTGTGCATGAGGTTGTGAGGCATTTGTTAAGGTAATTTCAAGAAACAAACTATCACCCCAAGGCATGAAGTGTATCTTTATAGGGTATCTCAAGGAAACAATGAGATACTATCTATACAACCCTTCAGACAAGAAAGTAATTGTTGCAAGACAGGACATCTTTCTTGAGAGGGCGCACATCCTCAAGGGGATAGTGGGAGCAAGATTGAATTTGATGAAATTGATGCTCAAGATACACAAGATTTGTTAAAGGAACTGATTCCATAGGTCCATGTGGAAGATGTTGTTCCTAAAACACAAGTAATGCATGAGAGTATAAGAGAGATGAGAGAATGAGAGAGAGATGGTTTTCTAGTCACTGATGGAGGTGACTCCAAATCATTTTTTTCATTTTCTAATAAAACACTTTTTGGTTTAGTGGGAACCCCACAATACAAATTCAAAAAAAACCATCCCAAAAACCAAATTAACACATCAAACATAGAAACCAATAAAGGAAAATAGATAGACCAATTGAAAATTGCCTCGAGCCCACTAAAAATGATCGATCCACATTCCAACATGATTCAAAATTTCAAAATGAAAATTTCAGACGAACCCCACCCAACAAGATTCAAAATTTCAAAATGCAGATTTCAAACGAACCACTGTCACACTGCCTCGGTTGGAAAAAAATCACTAACCGTGTGAGAAGATGGAATCTCACAATGGAAACACCTGTACACCTTCACAAAACCTTGTTGTTGGAAGTAGATCCCACAAAACAAAATAATCATGTTGCTCCACCATCTTCATCACAAATGAAAAAATTGAGAACACCTCATCACAGAAAACAGAATCCGAAGAAGATCCTGCGAGCCAGAAGATCCATCGCACCACCATCGTCATCTCAAAAATGCCCAACAAAGAAACAACACAACCAATTCCTGAACCCCTAACCCACCGTTGTAACAACCTACCACTCCCATGAACACCTACCAAAGCCTCCTTGGAACCATCGCACCCTACCGACCTAGGAAGGAGCAACAAATCTGGAAGCCAGAGCAGAGTAGGAGTCGACAAACCTCCACAGCGAGCCACGGCACGACCAACACCAACAACCCCACGGAAACCATCATCGTCAAACTATAGAAGACATTGTCTTCAATAGAAGAAACAACACAACTGAACCATCCAATTTGACTGGAAACCAAATCGGTGAACATCGCCAACCAAGAAGAGCCCTCGAACCATCGCGCAACCTCCAACACCACCCCAAACACCCTCATACTGAACCGAACATTGGTAAAGAACAAGAGGAGGGGTAGTAAGAGAAAAGTAAAGAAGACAGGCTGAGGAAGAAGCCATCAAACCTCCCACTAAAAAAATCCCAAACCACATGAGTGCCTTCATGATAAACCAAGATGGATCTTATCACGAAAGTTCGTGTGATAAGAGAAGAGGTGGGAGAAAAAGAAGGCCAAAAATCGACTATAAAAATCCACCAAAATAGAACCAGTAAAACCAGACACCGAAAAAACCTAACAGGAACTAGGAAAAGGAAAATAAGAAGACCAAAAGGAAAAAATCCATGAACTTCATGAGTACCAGCGTAGAGAGGAGGAACAGGAGCAGTGAGAAAGGAGATGGAGAAGAAGGTGAAAAGGGGGGGACAAGATCGTCGAAGGAGAAAAAAACCAAGAAAGTGAAGCAAAAATGAATCGGCCATAGAAGCTAGGAAGGATAAAACGCGAATCTAGGAAGAGAGAAGATGGTCTCCATCACTGGGGGAAGAAACCTAGAAGGGGAAGAAGATGGGGGAGAATCTATCTCAAGGGAGGGCGGCAGAAGAAAACAGAGTCATCACTTCCCCAAACTACCACCTCAATCTGATGGCTATGACTCATTATTGGTTAACTATGATGATCCTCTCTCCTATAAGGATGTGGTAGAGATCTCAAAAGCTACAAGATGAAAAGAATCCATGAATTCTGAGATGGATTCCATGTATCAAAACCATGTTTGGGTTCTGATCGATCCGCTAGTTGATGTACAACCTGTTGGGTGTAAATGAGTATTCAAGAAAAAGTTGTGCATGGAAGGTAAAGTGAATAGCTATAAGGCACGACTAGTGGCTAAAGGATTTAGACAACATCAAGGCATTAACTATGAAGAAACCTTTTCTCTAGTTTCTATGTTTAAATCCATCATAATTGTGTTTTCTATAGTTTCTTACCATGACTATGAGATTTGGAAAATGGATTTCAAAACTGCTTTAATTAATGGAATCTTTCAAGAGGATGTGTACATGACACAACCAAAAGGGTTTGTGGCTCTGGGAAATGTCAAAAAGGTATGAAAGTTATAGAGATTCATCTATGGATTAAAGTAAGAATCTAGGTCATGAAATATTTGATTCGATGAAACTATAAATGAATTTAGTTTCATTAAGTATGAATGTGAGCCATGTGTTTACGAGCAGTTTAGTAGTAGTACAATTATTTTCATAGTAGTATATGTTGATGACATATCACTAATTGAAAATGATATAACATCCTTACAAGAGGTTAAGGCATGGTTGAGAAAGTGCTTCTCCGTGAAGGACTTAGGTGAAGCGGCCTATATTCTAGGGATCAAGATCATGTGTGATATATCCATGAGGCTTCTCAAGCTAAGTAAAGGTATATATATTGACTAGATGCTGAAGAGGTTTAGTATGGAACAATCCAAGATAGGATTGATTCCAATGTCACATGGTATACATCTTTCTAAGAAAATGTATCCTCAAACGCAAGAGGAAAGAGAGAGAATGAGTAAGATTGCATATGCATCTATGATAGGATCTATCATGTATACCATGTTATGTATGAGTTTTGATGTTTTCTATGCTTTGAGCATGGTAGGAAGATATTAAGCATATCCATGTGAACAACATTGGACTGCTGTTAAAACTATCCTTAAGTATTTGAGGTGAACTAAGGATATGTTCCTGATGTATGGATGAGATGAAGAGCTAGTCATTAGGGGTTACACAGAAGCTAGTTTCCAGACAGATCAAAATGATCTGACGTCACAGTCTGGATATGTCTTTTGTCTCAACGGAGGAGTTGTATGCTGGAAGAGTACAAAGCAGCCAGTTATCGCTAATTCTACAGCAAAGTATGAGTATATTGCGACTTCCGATGCAGCCAAGAAAGCATTTTGGATTTTCAAATTTTTCCTAGAGATTGATGTAGTACCTAGCAGTAAAGATACTATCACAGTTTACTGCGATAACACTACAATGGTGGCTCTCTCCAAAGAGTCAATGTCACACCAAAGGATAAAGCACATACTTCAAAAGTTTCATCTCTTGATGGATTTTTTTCAACAAGGTGAAGTTGCAGTGCGGAGTATCTATAGAGGAAAATGTGGTAGACCCCTTCACAATGGTTTTATCTCAGTAGAAGCATGAGTATCATGTGAGAGCTAGTGGAATGAAAGTTGTTTCAGTTGGATCTAGTGCAAGTGTGAGTTTGTTGGAGTTGGTTCCCTAGAACCAACTTGTTTAGTACTTGATTACATGTGTTTC
Organism: Viscum album; assembly: GCA_963277665.1. Taxonomy (NCBI): domain Eukaryota; kingdom Viridiplantae; phylum Streptophyta; class Magnoliopsida; order Santalales; family Viscaceae; genus Viscum; species Viscum album. The sequence goes on along the minus strand of OY728120.1, from coordinate 1,055,629,474 downwards.
TTATTAAAGAAGTTTTCTTATCACATCATGATTGTTCTTTTGCATAATATTAGTATGTGATAATGTCCTTAGAATATATGTCACGCTAAAAGGTCATAGCAGTTTCCTGCTATGATGAGAACATAGAGGTGTCACTACATTATTCTTAAAACTTGTTTTATGGCCGAATGATATTGTATGATGGGACATAGGCAATACAGGCTATCAGGGGTAGGAGGCTCATAAGACATTGAGACACCTTCTCATGGTATTCACCCTTGGTAATCTCCAAGATAGGAGGTTATGAGAACAACCGTCAATAGGAAATCCACATTTCCATGTTTCATTGGATGTTCCTATCTGCAAACGTGTGTATAGATCTTTAGACTTTAAGATTATCATCAATGGATACCATGACTCACATACTTTGATGTATTGATTAAAACTGTGACAACATATGTTCGCAGCGAAGTAGGATATGTTGGATGCATCACGAATGATATAGCATTAATGCATAATACGAGAAAAAAATTATCTTTTTTGTCTCATGATGAAAGTTAATATCTCAGGCCTTTTAAAGGGAATGAAACCGCCTGAATAAATCCATGGTTATGATGTTCGATGAGCGATTTCATTTTCAGAAAATCAAAGAAAGATACATTGAGTGTATAGGTTGATGGCACGGGCATGCAACCTTCTTGATTTGAGATATTTTGATAAAAGGGTTATATTACACTGTAAACGTTCATAGGAGGTTGAACGTTGTTGTGATGTTAACTTCTTTCTCTATAGATGTCTTGACATGTTGCTAGATGCTAACCTTGGATTTTAGACGATTATGCATAATGTCACTGAGAAAGGGGCCTAGAGGGTTACACACTAAGTGCATTTGCAATGCAATCTCAGTTAAATTCTAGTATTGAATTTAATAAGTTAGAATAAATAATATTTATTCGAGTTTGGTTGATCACCATAATTTAATCACAAGTTATTCAAAAGAATACGTGAGTTAAATAATAATAACAAATATTTGTTTGTGGGTTCGGTGAATATAATATTTATTATATTTATCAATGAATAATGTAGTGATATTTATTTATTAAATAAATAGTCATTATTCAAGGATCAGTAAATGTGGACGAAGGAAAGCAGATCAGGTTTAATGGTCCGATTGTAAATAGTATAAATGGTATTTATTTATGTTTTTTATAAATTACACATGTCAAGCATTTAATAATAATATTTATATTATTATTATTGGATATGGGGTCAATTAAGAATTATGGAATTGGGAAAGGGCTTGTGTGCAATTTGTCAACCCTAAACCTACCAAAATAAATATCTAGTTATATATCTTTTCTAAAACACAATTGGTGTGCACAACGGATAGAGTGCGACTCTCTCAAACCCTAGAGAGAGATCAAGAGATTTAAAGTGCTCTCATCCCTCCCTGTTTCAAGCCAACGAGAAATCATCAAGAGTTCTTCATCTCTTGAGAAGAATTCTGCTGCAGTCAACCATGAACAACGCAAGTGATCAGGATCAGTCGTGCTAGCACTTAGTGATTCTACAACGTTGTTCAAAGATTGTGGTGCACGTGTGGATCACCGCTAGAAGAATTCTACACTTGGATCCTGCAGCGCAACGACAATGTGACGAGATTTATTTCACCGATCATCAACAAAGAGAGAATTATGAGTTAAGGTAATTCTATATCTGCTTATAAATTAATTATAAATTACATGTAAAGATCATTCATTTATGGTTTCAGCGTTTTAATCTAGTCAAGCAATCTATTGTTTTTGTTGGGCATGATGTTTTCATCAAGTAAAACAACGATGACATGTGATTTACAACTCAAAGTCAAGTTGGTTATACCAGCACATAATGTTTTCGGTGTGCTCGGAACCTACAAAGATTATATGATTATGCATACTTGCATATGATACAATTGGACAATGGTACGAAGTAGCATTGATGTTTTGCTAGATGTTGCTCTATGCTTACATTTATAGATTCAAGAATTCATAATTGTTGTCAACGTTACAACAACCAATGGGGTCATGTTTGTGATTGTGTGAATGAGGATCAAGTTTATGAAACTTTGAGAGTTAACCCCAAAAGTGTTTTGAAGAATATCCAAAAAAAAGTTTTGGATGGATTTTTACAAAAATGTTACATATGATGTTACATATGGTGAAAGTGTATGATGCCTTTTTCAAAATGAGTTTTGGATATGTTTTCACAAGTTGTTACGTATGATGCGACATAAGATGAAAGTGAGTTAAACCTATAGGATTTTAATGCAAGTGAGAGATTGTTGGGGATGTGCACTAAAACGACATAGACCACAACACGGTGGATGTCATGGTCTGTGTGAGGATGTTTCATGATGTAGTGAAGGTCATTATGTTATGGAGCATGGCATGTTGATTATCACGTAATGCAATAAAGTGTCGATATCTTCATTTCTCCTGCTCAAATACTATCATATTCGATTTGTCATCATAAGAGATGACTGGGAAGAATTAAAACGCATAACATGAATATTTAAACGGCAAACACTCATTATGGGGATTAAAATTAACGTTTCAAGGGAGTCGAAACATTTGGTGAAACATTCAATCAATATATAGTCAAATGATTGATTCTTGGAGGCCTATATAAATCGTTTTGATACTCATGCAATGGTGTGCAACTGTTCAAACTCTTCAAGGTCTGCCTTTGAATGCAACGTTCTAGCAAATCATGGCTTGACATGGGTCATTTCAAAGCATCACAATATTCCCAAGATCTATGGGTGCCTTGAGAGGGAGAAGTCCTCTAACTACTCCTTTTTGCGATTCTAGTCAAACTCATGTGAAGCTTGGACAAGCCAGATTGTCAAGATGTGAGGTACGTCATTCTTCGTTTTATTATTCAATCCGAACATACAAATATATCCTGGTTGTTTTTTAGCTTTAGTGTTGTCTGTCAAGTGTCATCCCTTCGAAACCCTTCAAATGCGCTTATGGAATTAAAAAATAATAATTTGGTCATCACATTTTCTAACAACCTGTGACCATATCTTAGAGAAAACTAGACAGTCCAGTTAGGTTTTCAACTGGATATGATTTTTATCAACAAGATACCATGCAAACAATATTGTGGGACATTGAACTACAATATAACAGATATGATGATAATCCCTGAGCCAAAAGGTCAGTTTGAACCCTATTCTCCTGTGAGCCTATCCTGTTTTCAAAACTGATCAAAAAAATAAATCAAAGCAGGGTAGGAGAAAAGTAAATCAGTTAAGTGAGTTCTGCTGCGAGCTGACCAACTAGGGGAAAAGCGCGCGGGGGGGGGGGGGGGGCGTCCAACCAATAATTATTATATTCAGATTTGATGAAAACAAATATTGCACAGGCCACCCCACTTCCTCCCCCACCTTGTAAATTTGCCATGGAGGCATGATTGTGTCATATGGGAATAAAATCAAAGGTCTGAAAGTACTAGAGCTTGAGTTTAATGTTCAGTTTATTTTTCCAGAAGCTGTTCAAAATGATCTATAGGTATAAATTAAAATTTAGTTAAATTTAGAATACTTATGAAACCCAAATTCATGTTAAAATCAAGGAGACAGAAAGACCAACAGAGATCGACCTCATCGACTTGGATAATAGGAGTACATATACCTTAAACAAGTAGTTCGAGATTTAATCTATTAGGGAGCTGACACAGCAAGTCTTCAATGAACTTTTTACAAAATAAGATACTTAATAAGCTAAAAGGAATGAGAAGTGAAAAATTTTGTCTATAATGTTTTTGTATGCACATTTTGAATTTAATGAAATAAAAAATTCATCATCCAAGCAAAACTTCGCTCCCTATCCCTTTCCCTCTATCCCTTTCCCTTTCATTTTCAAGACGTGGCATCTGTGGCTTTATCGCCAACACGTGATAGGGTTCCAATTGTAATCGAGTTGAGCCGAGCAAGAGTATCACGATGCTTGAGCTTGATATCAATACTAGAAATCGTGATCAAGTTTGACTCGAGCCCGACCAAAATAAATTTTTTTAGCACCATTACGCTCGATAGACTCAATTACGCTCAATTCAAATAAATTTGATTCTAATCTCAAACTCTAAAATATCCAATACCTAATCAGGCTCGCAGACAACTCGATTGAGTTATTTTAGTACTCGGCTCGAGTTAATACTCAAGCAGCTCAAGCTTGATCTCGACTAAATAAAAATCGAGCCAAATTCAAGTATTCTTCAAGCCGAAGCCGAGTAGCTTGCGAGTATCTGTGTATTGTTTACACCCCTAATGCCAACCCCCATTGAAGACAAACTTTGGATGTCACTTGGTTTTGTCGCCAACTCAGAACAAGGTTTCGGCAAAATCAAATCGTAACAAAAGGATGACTTTTTTGAAATATTAAGCTATGCATGTACACACACAATGCAGGGGACTTGTACCAGTATCAAATTCCCTTTTCTACTCACAATTCAAAATGAGAAACAGCTTCAACCACCTTGCCTTGAAAAAAAAAATAAAGTTATTTCAGTTCACAAAGCTTTAAGGAGCTCACTAGCAATACAAAAGCAACAGTCTGCCAAACAAAGTTAAACAATATGAAACTCATAATATAAAATGGCACAAAAAGCTTGGGGCATCCACCGGCACCGAGTTTCTGACCAGCAGCCAAACCCCTTCACCACTGCTTCATATGCTGTGAGGAAGACCAACCCACAGCACCAGCATGGACAACAGAATCATAACATCCTATAACCTGCAGGGAATAAGTGGGGAGCAAGAATAAGAAACAAGCTTCCATCGCCAGAGCGAATGTGATTTAATTCCCCCATTGTCAAAAAAACAAACCATTGTTCAGGAAAAATAAAACCCCCTGATCACAAAACTATTTCCACTAGGCTACTTCGTTTCATATTTGTTTCTTTCTTGGGTCAGTGAAGAAAGATTTACCATATTCACAAGGGATGTAAAACATGTTTTAGAAGCTCGTAAGACAAAAGCAGTTAAAAAAGACCTTGGCCATGCAAAGCTTGGTACAAATGCAACTTGAAAGCAACACATGAGAAAACAAGAGTGCGGAGAGACAGGTTCTTAACCATCTTGATGAAGAGGGATATGAGACCAAATTATTTATGTCAATGTCATCATTCAGAATAAATGTTTATAGATATTTTCTAGATATTTGTTCAAAATCCATTAGCAAGGTTCCCATTCAATTTCAAGGACTCTGAATCAAATCCACTGGCACAGGCAGTTTTTAACAGGCAAACACCCCTGCTATTTTTACATCTAGTTGGTATTGGATTTACTTGAGAGCCATTAAACTGCAAAAGTTTCCCTCTCTCAAGCACTTAGGAAAGACGTTCAGGTATCACAAACAAGTAAATTAGAGCACCCCCCACACATACGCACACAAGACAAGGGGTTTATTATGGGCAGAGAAGACTCAATGAAGTAAAATATCACTTTAATCAGATACATTAAACATCATTATACTCCAATAGATAATTGTGGGGATGGAATGAAATGGGATTGAATGGAATGTAATAGATTTTAAACAGAAAATGTAGTTTGTAATGTAGGATGTGAGGGGATGCACATTAAAGTCATAACTTAAAAGAAACTATTAAATGGGAAGGAGCATTCCAATTCTAAAATGAAAGAATGATACTCCCATATTTCAGGCCTTTTATAGCCAAAATGAATCAATGCTTCCTGAATACCCATTTCATTACACAACAAACATTAATAAAGAACTTGATTGTCAGACAATCCAACAAGGAAAAGGATCAGACAGGCTTCAAAATAAAAACAAATCAATATGAGCCCTAGCGTTGTTAACATAGTCACCATGTTCGATGCAGGATCGGGAATCCAAGGGAACTAGTTCCGTGGCACAATTATACCATAACCAACCCAAAGTAAATGTAGATCCCCAAAATGGATCCAGCAATAAAAGATGCATTTCAGGGGAGGAAGAGAAGTCCCAATTATACCATAACTAACCCAGAGTAAATGTAGATCCCCAAAATGGATCCAGCAAAAAAAGATGCATTTCAGGGGAGGAAGAGAAGTCCCATACCGTGAAGAATAACAGGAACCTATTCCAAGGTGTGAGAAAATTACCATCGCGGATTCGCTTATGGCCTCACCCATGGAACTTAAAAGAATACGATTAAATACACTTCTTTCAATGCCTGGCTCAACCCTGTCTGCCGTATATGCACACCGTATACAAGGGAGTGGAAACATACAGTGTACGGACACTCCCAACAGCCTCCCGGCTTCATCCACCAGAGATAATACGTCGCCTTCGCCGGATTCGAAGGAGCTCATTCGGCCAAAGCTGGCCAGGATTTCGAATGGGTAACCTCCCTGAAGCCATTGGCACCCCACTTTCCCCCACCTCCTCCGCCGCACCCCACCCACAATGCCTTCGACCCCGTCCGGCCCTTATTTGAGGGGACGGGTAAGGGGTGGGCCTCCTCCCTCCGGGTCAGGATTCTTTATCAAATGAGTCTGTCGTTTGTTATAATTACAGAAAAACCCTTGCAAGGTCTTCCACGAGGGTTGATATAAAATTCAAAACGATTTAATTACTGCTATAAATAAATAATATTATTAATGGTGTATGTCACCATTCACGGGCGAGTGGGTTGGGGGTGCGGGGCGAGGTTGCCCAGTGAGCCCCTCGATCCGGGTGTGTGTCGTAAAAAAATCTTTTAAAAAATAGTAATATATAAATAAATAAAACTTTTGACCCTACATTTTCTCTTCCTCTTCAATATTTTTTCAATTGCATTATATGATACATTGTGTTTGTTCGTAATTATATTTTAGTTCATTCAATCTCTAATAGAGAAATAATCATCAGCGGGTGTCGAAAGCGAATACGGAAGGGGCGCGCGGGGGAACGACAACGAGAGCGACTGAGATGACACTGATAGCGGATGATAGGGGCGTGTGCGGGGTAACGTCGATGGGAGTGTGTGTAGGGGAACAACAACTGTAGAGGAGGGGGCGACACAACTCCGACGACGAATGATAGGTGAAATGGTGGTAGTGACAGAGTGCGGATGACGGGCAACATTGGGTAGCGATAACGATGGGGGGGGGGTGCATGAGTGAGCATTGACGGTGGGGAGCATACATGGAGCTGACATCAATGGAAAGGGGCGAGTGACCAAGCAGAGATGACGCTACACATTGGGGGGGGGCACCAAGGTGACATCGACGACAAAGGTAGCAACGACGACAACAGGTGGGAGAGACAGAAGGCGGTGCAATGAGAGGGTGAGAAGGAGGTCTCACGATGCCGAAATTAAAATGAAATGTTAGGGTTTGGGGAGGGCATCAAGAGGGAAGTTAGGCCGGAAGAAATTCATGCCAATTTTCTATTAATTTTTAGTCACCGCCACTTATGACGCCTCAACCCATGGCCACTCATTAGTGCCCAGATTAAAGATGTCATGTCACGAACTCCTCCCTTCAAAGGTACCCCTCATGGGCCAGCAAAGTAGAAAAAGAGATGCTGACCCCAAGTCCCACCTCCGATAGGCTCTAAGTTGACAACTAGCCCCAAGAGTATAAAGAAGGTCATACATATGAGAGACATTACCCTCAACAAAAAATAAATGTTGGATCAGGAGATATGATATCAACTATAAAACAACTTCATAACATAAGAAAAGGGTAAAACCCACAATATCCCACATTGCATGCAACATCATACAATACAAATGAAAGCCTCCAAGAACAATCCTACGACATCAACACCGCAATAGCTCCAATGTCTAGCACAATCCCCAAAGTCCTCTCGGGAACCTGCAAATCTGTTTATATATACGCAGGGTGAGCATAACATGCATACTTAGTATGGTCATACCCAAAGACTCTTGTGCCAATGTAAGAAGAGCATACTAATGTCCTAGCGAACAAATAGCATAATCAACATGAACCTATCAGGTCAACTAGCTCTCGAGCTCACTAAGACTCGCTCGCCAAATAACGCATCTAAGTATAATAACATAATATGAAGCATATCGATAAAAAGGTACCCCACACCACTTTCTCAATGATTTTTCCACTCTCACACCCTAATGTCGTACGTCTTGACGCTCTCATCTCTTCTATAGAATCCTTCCCAAAGACACTTGGGCAACCGTATCATGTCAAGCATCCTACATGCAACTGGTCATCACATCCCGCCCGAAGATACCTAAGTCATCACATCTCGCCCAAAGACACCTGAGTCATCACATCACATCTCAACAATAACCATATATCCATAATAGTAGGGTATTGTAAGCATGAAGGACACCAACCTTGTGCCCTCCTCTTACCATGCACGACCCCCACCATGGACCGCCACATCATCTCATTGAACATCACCACTATTACACTTTTGAGTTTTAGCCATCACAGCTTGTGCATATCAAACTCGCTTGTAAGAGAGAGAAGAGAAGAGGAGGTAGCCAACTATCCGTCCTCACTATCGGGATGTTGGGTAAAACACCCCCCAAGACATTTGGGTGTCGGCACATGGTGCTCGACGTGGGTGGTGTGCGTATCGAAATCACAATGAAAATACAATATGCAATACTTACACACAAGCCCAACCTAAGGGTTCACACAACCAAAACCACTCAACTACTATCTCCACATCACATTTATCACATGTCAACATCGCTGCCACAACTTATGCATCACACCACACAACCACCACACACAAGCCACACAAGCCCACTTTCAATTTCAAGTTCTGTTATTTCCATAATTATTGAGTTTTCATTAACTCCCACTAGTGCAGAAAACGTTTTTAATGTTAACATTTTTTACGTCGGTTATATATAACCGACGTGAAAATATGTGATACGTGGTTTTTTACGCCGGTTATTTTATAACTGACGTAAAAAATACGGAGAGTAAATTTTTTACGTCAGTTGTTTTAATAACCGACGTCAAAAATGAGGTATCTACGAATTTTTTACGTTGGTTATAAAATAACCGATGTAAAAAAGGCGGCATCTGAGGCCTTTTTGACATCGGTTATTTGATAACCGACGTAACAACCCAACCCGCAGAATTTTTAACGTCGGTTATATTATAACCGACGTAAAAAACCAACACCCGGTAGTTTTTACATTGGTTATAAAATAACCGACATAAAAACTGTGGTTTCTGATGTGTTTTTTACATCGGTTATATAATAACCAACGTAAAAAACCAACACGTGGCTTTTTTTTACGTCGGTTATTTTATAACCGACGTAAAAAAAGCGGTATCTGATACATTTATAATGTCGGTTATTATAATAACCGATGTTATAAATGTAATAAAAATAGTTTATAATGTCGGTTATTAAATAACCGACGTTATAAAACATTTAAAAAATTAACACGCCCCGTGGATTGTCATTTATGATTTTTCGATCGACAGACCGACGAATCGTCTCTCTCGTGCGGAAAACCCTAATCGACTCTTCGATCTCATTTCGTTAAACTCATTTTGCCATCATCGTTTATCATCTTTACTCTCCTCGGATCTATCATCTCCATTCGCAACACTCAGGTAAGCCTCCCATGACTTTATTTCGTTCGTTTTTTTTTCCGGATAGTCTATATTTACATTTTTCATTTTTTTTTGTTTAAATTAGGTAATATTCTTCGATTTCGAACCCTCTTACCTCGTTTTGCCATCATCATCTTATTTATTATCACCAGATCTATTAAATCGACTCGCAATATTCACGTAAGCCTCACCTACTTCTATTTCGTTTGTTTTTGTTTCGCGGATGCCTGACATTGATGGTAATTTTTGTTGTCATTGACAACTAATGATCTCATTCACCTATATTACTGCAATTTATATGTAAACCATTGTGATACACCCATTCCGTGTACCAGTGTGATTTATTTTATAAGTATATATGGTTTTTCATGGTGGAATGTTTGTTTTGGATCCTTGGTTGTTTCTATTTTGGGTATCACTTTTTTTGTTCCGTAATCTATTTACGTCGCTTATTTTCGTGGACTATTATAAGTCTTCATATGCTATTAAAACCCGATTCATTTCACAATAGAGCATTTTAGACCAGTAGGAGTTACAATTCATGGTTCTCATTTTGAATAATGGCATGATACCAAAACTAGTAGCTTGAGGTTAAATTCCCTAGATATGCCAAAACTAGTAGCTTGAGGTTAAAATCCCACGGTTCTGGGGGGTTGTCAAGAGTGTTGGTGGCTGTCCAGGGGGTTGGGGGCTGTCCAGGGTGTCCATGGAGGTGGGGGGGGGGGGGGGGGTGCAGTCCAGGGGTGTGTGTGTGTGTGTGGGGGGGGGGGGGGGTCCAAGGGGGTGGGGGTGTTGAAGGGGGTGGGGGTGGGGGGGGGGGGCTGTCCATGGGGGTGGGTGGGTGGCTGGGGGGGCTGTCCAAGGTGGTGGGGGCCTGTCCAGAGGGTTTGGGGGGTTGTCCGGGGGGTGGGGGCTGTCCAGAGGGTTGGGGGGTGTCCAGAGGGTGTGTCTAAGGGGGTGGGGGGTGGTGTCCAGGAGGGGTGGGGGGGGGGGGGCTGTCCAGAGGGGTGGGGGGCTGTCCAAGGGGGTGGTGGTGTCCAGGGGGTGTCCAAGGGGGTGGGGGTGGTGTTCAGAGGGTTCGGGGGGTTGTCCAGAGGGTTGGGGGGTGTCCAGGGTGTCCATGGAGGTGGGGGGGGGGGGGGCAGTCCAGGGGTGTGTGTGTGTGTGTGGGGTGGGGGGGGGGGGGGGTCCAAGGGGGTGGGGGTGTCTAAGGGGGTGGGGGGGCTGTCCAAGGGGGTGGGGCCTGTCCAGAGGGCTTGGGCGTTGTTCGGGGGGGGGGGGTGTCCAGAGGGTTGGGTGGTGTCCAGGGGGTTGTCCAAGGGGGTAGGAGGTGGGTGGTGGTGTCCAGGAGGGGTGGGGGGGGGGTGTCAAAGGGTGTGGTGGTGTCCAGGGGGAGTCCAAGGGGGTGGGGGGGGGGTGTCCAGGGGGGGCTGTCCAAGGGGGTGGTGGTGTCCAGGGGTGTCCAAGGGGGTGGGGGGTGGTGTCCAGGGGGTGAGGGGGCTGTCTAAGGGGGTGGTGGTGTCCAGAGGGTGTCCAAGGGGGTGGGGGATAAGTGTTATTTGAGATTGACTACTGCATTGTGGTTTGTGAGATTATGACATGATGATTGTATTGTTTCATGGATATTAGTGTTGCAATATGATTCTATTTAGTTATATATATTTTGACTAGTCATCAACTATAAGAAAATTATGGGTTATGGGGGAGACCATGTCGTGGTTTTCAAATATGGGATATATCCTGACCCCATTGTGCCGTGATGTTTGGCTTTACATTGTGATTTTGTCCATTTGAGTTTTTATTTTAAATTTTATTTGATTCTCAGGTTTACTCCATTTTCTCCAATTTTCTATCAACCATTAGAGGCCTCATGGTTTTCTTTGATTCAATGGAATTTAAAACTGTTATATCTAACTATATTTTCTTTTTAAAATCATATTCAAGCATATTTTTTTAAATACACATAGATTTGTTTTATATTTCAAAATTGTTTTACATTCAAATTATGATTTTTTTCATATAAGCATATATTTGTCTTATCTTAAAAAGATGTATAATTTTGATATTTTTTATAGGTAATAATGAGTCGAAGTTGGATTACAGCACATCAAATGAGCAATGAATATGAGGAAGGTGTTGATGCCTTTTTGGAATTTGCTAAACGAAATGTTCCAAGTAGTGACATTTTTTTCTGTCCATGCCTGAAATGTTTGAATATGAAGAATTTGAAAAGTAGAGAGATAAAAGATCATCTGATTTGTCATGGTTTTAATCTGAGTTACAGCCCTTGGATTTGGCATGGTGAAACTGGATGGAATGTCACTGATGATGATGATTCGCAAGATGGTAACTCCGATGGAATTGAAGAAATGATTCACGATATTACAGCAGAACAAAGTGAGATAGAACCGACAGTTTCATTTCTATATGGTGATACTAAAAAACCATTATATCCTTGTTGTACAGATTTTACAGTTTTTTCGGTGGTGTTAAGATTGATTAACCTGAAGGAAAAACATGGATGGAGTGATAGAAGTTTTACAAAGCTGCTACAATTGATGAAAGACATTCTTCCAAAAGATAACGATCTTCCAGATTCACATTATAAGGCCAAGAAAATATTATGCCCAATGAGATTGGGATACAAGAAAATACATGCCTGTCTGAATGACTGTATTATATATAGGAAGGAATATGAATTTCTGTCAGAGTGTCCTAAATGTGGGACATCACGATATAAGGTGAAAGAAAAACCACAGGCTGATGTAGAGATTACAAAGATCCCTTTAAAGTTATTTTGGTATCTTCTTATAATTCATCATTTCAAACGTTTATTTGCTAATTCACATGATGCAAAAAGGTTAAGATGTCATGCTGATGAGTGGTTATGTGATGGAAAAATACGTCATCCAGCTGATTTTTCACAATGGAAGAAAATTGATGAGTAGTATTCTATATTTGGAAATGAAATTAGAAATCTCAGATTAGAGTTGTGCACAGATGGAATGAATCCATACCGAACCCTCATTAGCACACATAGTTCATGACCTGTTTTATTGGTAATTTACAACCTCTCTCTTGAAGTTTGTATGAAGCGCAAATATGTCATGTTGAGTATAATGATCTCAGGTCCGAAGCAACCCGACAATGATATTGATGTTTACTTGTCACCGTTGATTGATGATTTGAAACTTTTATGGGATGATGGTATTAGGGTGTATGATTATTATAAAATGGAATATTTTCAACTGCATGCAGTCCTTTTGTTCACTATAAATGACTTCCCAGCATATGGAAATTTGTCTGGATACAGTGTTAAAGGGAATAAAGCATGTCTAATTTGTAAACAACAGACATCATATTGTCAATTGCATCATGGGAGGAAAACAATCTACATGGGTCATCGAAAGTTTTTGCCTATGGATCACCCTTATAGAAGACTAAAAAAGGTATTCAATGGCTCACAAGAATTTTCTATTACTCCAAAACCATTATCCCCCGATCTGTATTTTGAGAGGGTGAAAAACCTTGATGTGACATTGGGAAAGACACAAAAATCTGGTAATGATAGACATATTTGGAAGAAAAGGTCAATATTTTTTGAGCTACCATATTGGAGATATCATGAAGTTAAACATAATATTGATGTCATGCACGTGGAGAAGAATATCTGTGATTTTTTGATTGGAATATTGTTAGATATTAAAGGAAAGACAAAAGATGGGTTGAATGCAAGATTAGACTTACTATCAATGAGAATACGTTTGGAGTTAGCTCCCACTCCTAAAGGAAGACGAACATTTCTTCCTCCGACTTGTCATACATTATCGAAGAGGGAGAAAATTAGCTTTTTTCAGTGTCATTATGATATCAAAGTGCCTCAAGGTTATTCTTCAAATGTAAATTTTTTTGTCTCATTGAAGGACTTGAAGTTGATAGGTATGAAATCACATGATTGTCACGTCATGATGCAACAAATTCTACCAGTTGCATTACGTGGAATATTTCCCATCTGTGTCAGAAAGACTATAATAAAGTTGTGTTATTTTTTTAATTCAATTTGTAATAAGGCGATTGATGTGAATGCTTTGAACATTTTGGAAAAGGATGCAATTTTTATACTTTGTCAATTGGAAATGTATTTTCCTCCAACTTTTTTTGATATAATGGTGCATTTAATGATTCATCTGGTTTGAGAAATAAAGCTTTGTGGACCTGTATATCTTCGTTGGATGTATCCTTTTGAAAGGTATATGAAAATATTGAAGGGGTATGTTAAGAATCCATATCGACCTGAAGCCTCCATTATTGAAAAGTATATTTATGAGGAGGTTGCAGAGTTTTGTACGAGCTACTTGGATGTGGTGCAACACACAGGTTTGCCTCTATCTCGCCATGAACGAGTTAATAATGAGGGAAAGGGGATTCGTGGCTTGAAAGTCAAATCATTGTTAGTTGAACAGATGAAGAAGTTAGAATCATACATCTTGAATAACATAGCTGATGCTCAATCGTATATCACATTGCATATTAATGAGTTGAAACAATGTCATCCAAAGAAGAAAGAAATGTGGATTTTGAATGAGCACAACAATTTTTTTTCATGGTTTAAAAATACATTGCTTGGTAGATCAGATGTATCAGAGACATTAAAATGGATAGTGGGTGGTCCATGTTTAAATGTGATAACATGGTCCGATTATGACATTAATGGCTATACATTTCATACGAAAGCTCAGGACAACAGAAGTGCAGTTCAGAATAGTGGTGTATTGGTGTTTGCAGAAGCAATGTATTTTTCGAGTGCTAAGGATAAAAACCCAATTTCTGCATCAAGTGCATATTATGGAGTGATTGAAGACATATGGGAGGTTGATTACTTTAAAATTAAAGTTCCTGTTTTTAACTATAAATGGTTTATCGGTAAAAACAGTGTTAGACACGATGAATTTGGAATGACACTTGTTAATCTGAATAGATTGGAAGACACAACTGATTCTTTTATAATGGCAACACATGAAAAACAAATTTTCTATGTAGTAGACCAATCAGATATGCAGTGGGCTGTTGTTTTACAAGGTAAAAAACAATATATTGGTGAGGATGAACTTGATGAAGATGCTGATTTATGTGAGATCCCTACTTCCATGGAAATATTAATAGAACATAATGATGAGCATGTTGAAGACATGGTTTGTGCCATAAGGAACGATCATGACGAAGGAATTTGGGAAAACAATCCATTTGTACATTCCTAAAATTATAGGTAACAAATGTTTATTTCTTTTTTACATTTATTTTTTTTCATAAAATGTTAGATATTGTAAGTTTTTCTTTATTAAAACATGTATTAAAACAAAATAAGTATAAGTTTTTGTTTGTTTTAAGTTTTTTTAGTTTACTTTATCATGTTTAACATTACATGGATTATATATCTATTATTTTTGTTCAGTGAAAATTAATTTACCATGTTTACCAGGTTTACCATGTTTACCATGTTTACCATGTTTACCATCTTGACCATCTTGACCATCTTGACCATTGTTTAACATGCTTACCATATTAACAATGTTTACTATTATGTAACTTAGTACAATTTTCTATTTTCTGATTACAGTAGTATTAAAATATTTGAATTTGTATATTTGTGAACTAATGTTTGTTTTTTTGATTTGAAGGATAATGACAGATCATTTAGTTGATCAACCACATAATTCTGGAGATGAGCATATTGGTCATACCTTTGGGGAGGAACATTCACATGCTCCTCTTGATGTTCCCCAATCTTCCTCATGTGCTCCTATTACGACAAAGAGTTCAAGAGTTAGTAAATGTGGGTGCACACGTTTACCAAAATTAGCACTTTCTCGTACGCAGGATCAGAGGATACTCGTTGAGTTTGATGATGATGATATTCTTAGAGGTCCAAATGCAAAAGATTTTAAGAGTTTTGTATCAACTCAGGCTAAGAGAAATGTAAGAATTTTGTATGATGACTAGAGAAGTGTGGATAAAGAGATAATCTCTCAGTTGTGGGAGATGATTTGGTAAGATCTTTTGCTATTGTTTGACTATTCTTTAAATGTTTCTAGTATATATAATATGTTTAACCTATTCTTTATCAGATGACATTTGATATTCCTGACACTGGAGGAGTCAGGAAGAAATACTTATCGATGGCTGCCAGGAGATGGAGGGATTTCAAATCAACCCTATCATCTGATTTTATTTTTGGTTATAGGAGTCATGAAAATCCATGTCGTATATATCCTTTTATAGATGAAGACACATGGAGATAGTTTATTGATAGTAGAAGAAAAGAGTCATTTTTGGTAAGGTCAATGTAAACTTTTATAAGCTTTATTATATAAATGATCTTATTAATGTTTTGTTAATGATTTCTTATTCTTAATTTACAAAAAACAATGAAATCTCATCAGGAGATCCAATCTAAAAATGTATACCCTCATATTTTATCTTGGGGAGGGTATGCATTTTTGGAAGAACAAATGATGGTGAAAAAATTTCAAAAACTAAGAGTTGAGTCTTTAAGATCTGGAGAGGTGGCCCCTCTATCCCCTCCATCTAGACATGAAAAATGGAAGAGAGCTCAGATGGGAAAAAAGGGCAATATCTTTCAGAAGAATCGAGAATCGTAGCTGAGAGGATTGTAAGATATCTATTTTATTTATTTAAGTTAACTATTTTCTTCATATAATTTCAATCATTACAGAAATGTTCAATTAATTAATACAGAACTCTCTTGAGGAGCAGAGCTCATAGGGGGTATTTACAGCTACTGGGAGGCAAGATATTTTATCTATAGCATTGGGAAAGCCTGAAAATCCTGGTCGTGTAAGAGGATATTCGGAAGGTGTATCAGTAAGAAAAGTGTTGCCAAGTTCTTCAACTTCTAACATTGAGGGTGTTTATAAAAAAATAGAATCCTTGGAGGCTGAAGTTCATAATATTAATGCGACGATGGAGGAAAAGATTAGAGCGTCGGTACAGTCTATGTTTGCAGACATGAAAAGTCAATTTCAGACTGCAGCTCCCACTCCTCCACCTCCCCCTATAGACCCAATTATTTATCCTTCACCTCCTCCAGTAGCTCCCACTCCCCCACCTCAGCATGCGGACCCCATTTTTTATACTACTCCTCCGCCGCAGCTTCCTACTTATTGCGAGTTGTATGTTGATGATCCTCAACATCATATAGTTGCATATGGGTTGGTATATTGTATAGGAGATACAGTTCATCATCAACAATTAGAGGTAGAGAATCATAGGGTCACTGTACAAGATATTATAGATAGATCAGCTCGAGTACCATTACCTACAGATGAGATGACGTCAGTTGGACATAATATCGACCATTTTTTAATTTGGCCATCCAAACTTCTTCGATTCATTACCATAGAGGTATGAATGTTATATCTTTTATTTTTTTATTTTTATTAAAGTTGTTTTATCATTTGAAAACCAATATATTTTTCTATTTATTTTTACAGGAATACTTCAAAGGTAAAGAAATACTTTATAGACAACAACAAAGAGAAATGGCTATGACATCATATACAGATTCTAGTAGTCTTTACAGATTGTCAAGATATTCAAATTTGTTGGTGGGTCATTATGAGTTTTTAATGGAAGCTCATGTTTGTGGACGTGCAATAACTGTGGGGATTATGAAAATTGATATCATGGAGCTTGTTACTAGAGATAAGTTGGGCATCAACGTGGTGAAATTTTTTTCCATGTAAGTCTTAACACCTTTTCCCTGCGTTATATTTATTAAAAATGTATACTTATGTCTGTTTTGTATTAGGTATCTTTATAACATTTGTGAGAGGAATGAGCTGACAGATGTATATGGATTCATGGACCCACAATTGATTTCCCCTGAAGCATGTGCATTGGATGAGGAACAAAGAATGCTTTATATTGCTGAAATACTTGAACAAAATATAGTCACACAATATTGGATGATGCCTTTTTGTGAGAGGTATGAAACACATCTCTCTCAAAGAGTTCATTATCTTTTAACATAAAAAACCACTAACCTTAAATTTTATTTTATCAGTGATCATTGGATATTAGGGGTTTTTTTCCTAAGGGAGAAAACACTTTATTGGATATGCTCTGTCCATGATGATGTGCGGGAAAGTTTTATGAATATATTGGAAAAGTAAGTTTCAATTTCTCAATAGTTTTATATATTATAATGAATTTTAAATTTACCCCATTTGTATTATTTTCTAACAGGGGATGGGTCTACTTTCAAAAAAACACAAAGAAAAGGAGTGCAAAGATCAAATATGTAAATGCGAAGGTAAATATCCATTTATAATTTTTACTTTTTGATTTATTACATAAAAATAATATATTGAATTTATACTCATTCAAACAGAATTGTCATGAACAACAAGGCATCATCGAATGCATATATTATATGTTAAGATTTATGTATGAAATAATAACAACTGGGAGAGTTGTGAACTTTTATCTGGTAAGATTTCCTTTCAAACTTTGCCATAATATTTCAATTTGATTTATTAGTTATACATGTTAACTACTATCCTTTTCATTTGTATCTATTTGATGACCCTCAACCCTATACTGCTCAAGACATCAAACACTTACAAGTGGAGTGGTCAAATTATTTTACAGGTTTGATTGAATTTTAGTTGTTTGTAGTGTAAAATGTAATTTTGAATATTGTCGTTGTAATTGTGTATTTGGTAGTCGTTTAGGTTGGATTTAGTTTTTTTTAAGTTGATAGTGTAAGTTTTGAATGTTATATATGTGAATGTTTAATTTTTCTCTACTTCTTGTTTTGGTCTACTTATAATGGTTTTTATGGTATGGATTCTGGTCTGGGGGGAGGGGTTCCAAGGGTGTGGGGGGGTGTTCAGTGGGGTGGGGGTGTCCAGGGGTGTGGGAGGGCTGTCCGGTGTGTGTGTGTGTGTGTGGGGGGGGGGGGGTCCTGGGTGTCCATGAGAGTGGGGGGGGGGGGCAGTCCAGGGGGGTGGGAGTGTTTCCAGGAGGGTGGAAGGGCTGTCCAGGGGAGTGGGAGGCTGTCCAGGGGGTGTCTAGGGGTGTGGGGGTGTCCTGTGGGGTGAGGGGGGTTTCCATGGGTTTGGGAGGGTTGTCCAGTGGGGGGAGGATGTCTAGTGGGGTGGGGGGGTGGGGGGGGGGGGGGTGGGGGGAAGTCCAGGGGGTGGGAGAGGAGGCGTTGCCATCCCTCAGGGGGATGAACGCTGTTGGAAGGTATTCATCACTCCCACATGTGAAACATTTTGAGAGCTCAAGCTTCGCATGTGGGAGTGATGAGTACCTTCCAACGACGTGCCCCCCCAAGGGAGTGTCCAGGAGGGTGGGGGGGGGGGGTGTCTAGGGGTGTGGTGGGGGCAGTCCAGTGGGGTGAGGGGGTTATGGTCTGTTTTTGGTAACTTTTTGGTCTTTTTCAGGGGTGTGGGAGGACTGTCCAAGGGTGTGGGAGTGCTGTCTAGGGGGTGGGGGGGGGGTATACAGGAGGGTGGGGGGGGGGTTGTTCAGGGGTGTGGGGGGCTGTCTAGGGGGTGGTGGGGATGTCCAGGGGTGTGAGGGGTTGTCTAGGGGGTCGGGGTGAAGTCCAGGGGTGTGTGTGTGTGTGGGGGGGGGGGGGTGTCTAGGGGTGTGGTGGGGGCTGTCCAGTGGGGTGAGGGGGGTTGTCCAAGGGGTGGTGGGGCAGTCTAGAAGGGGGGGGGGGGTGTCCAGGGGTGTGGGGGGCTGTCCAGGGGGTGATAGGGAAGTCCAGGGGTGGGGGGGGGGGGGGTTTCCAGGGGGTGGGGGTGGGGGGGGGGGTTGTCCAGGGGTGTTGGGGGCTGTCCAGGGGGTGGGGGGGGGGATTCCAGGGGTGTGTGTGTGTGTGGGGGGGGGGTGTCCAGGGGTGTGGTGGGGTGTCCAGGGGTGTGGTGGGGGTTGTCTAGTGGGTTTAGGGGGTTCTGGTCTATTTTTGGTAACTTTTTGGTCTATTTCAGGGGTGTGGTGGGGTGTCCAGGGGTGTGGTGGGGGCTGTCTAGTGGGTTGAGGGGGTTTTGGTCTATTTTTGGCAACTTTTTTTTGTCTATTTCAGGGGTGTGGGAGGGCTGTCCAGGGGTGTGGGAGTGTTGTCCAGGGGGTGGGTGGGGGTATACAGAAGGTTGGGGGGATGTCCAGGGGGTGGTAGTGATGTCCAGGGGTGTGGGGGGTGTCCAGGGGTGTGGTGGGGGCATTCTAGTGGGGTGAGGGGGTTCTGGTTTGTTTTTGGTAACTTTTTGGTCTGTTTTAGGGGTGTGGGAGGGCTGTCCAGGGGTGTGAGAGTGCTGTCCAGGGGGTGGGGGGTATACATGAGGGTGGGGGGGTTGTCCAGGGGTGTTTGGGGCTGTCCAGGGGGTCGGGGGGCAGTCCAGGGGTGTGGTGGGGGCTGTCCAGTGGGGTGGAGGGGTGGGAGGGCTGTCCAAGGGCGTGGGAGTGCTGTACAGGGTGTGGGGGGGGGGTATACATGAGGGTGGGGGGTTGCCTCGGGGTGTTTGGGGCTATCCAGGGGGTCAGAGGGTAGTCCGAGGGTGTGGTGGGGGCTGTCCAGTGGGGTGAGGGGGGCTGTTCAGGGGGTGGTGGGGGGTTGTCCAGTGGGGTAAGTTTTAAATGTTATCAATGTAAATGCTTAATTTTGCTTTGGTTCTTGTTTTGTTCTACTTCTGTTTTTGTGGTATGAATTCTTGATTTGGTTTCTGGTTGTTTCTAGGGAGAGCAGAGGACTGCATTCCATTTAAAAAAAATTGGTCTTCCATGTCGGTTATTTTATAACCGAAGTGATAAAGGAATGGGGAAGGGTTTATCATGTTAGTTATTTGAATAACCGACGTGATAAACACCCGTGGAATGGTTTATCACATCGGTTATTAAATAATTGACATGATAAACCCCCCCGGACTGGTTTATCACGTTGGTTATTATATAACTGACGTGATAAACCATTTCTCAGGGGTTCATCACGTCGGTTATTAAATAACCGACGTGATAAACATCCCCCGCACTATATTATCACGTCGGTTATATAATAACCGATGTGATAAACCCCCCTCGGTTTATCATGTCAGTTATGTAATAACCGATGTGATAAAGGCCTGGGAAATGGTTTATCATGTCGGTTATTATATAACCGACGTGATAAACCCTCCCCCCTGGTTTTTTCACGTTGGTTAATTAATAACTGACGTGATAAAAACCGCGATGTTATGTTTTTTACATCATTTTTTAAATAACCGACGTAAAAAACAATATTTATAACATCTTTCGTATTAACGTCGGCTAAAAATCGACATAAAAAATGAAAAATAACTGACGTAAAAAATATTTTCTTCACTAGTGTCCATTTCACTAAGACATTCCATTTCATACTGACACAAATCATTTGTTTATATTTCAATTCTTTTAAGGCCAAAACCATACATCAATTACATAGTTCTCATTTAACCATTTCAATTACCAACCATTTTCACATCCATTGTTAGCTTTCCATGTTCAAATTAAACATCATCATCCCATTTTTCATTCATTTATTTCCAGACCTAACCATTTCCATATTAGCAGGATTTCCATTTCAAGAATTTCATAACTACAAAGCATTTACCAAGCCAATTCACAATGTCATCAACCATTTCCATATTAATATGATTTCCATTTCAAGCAGTTCATAACTACTGGGAATCTACCAAGCTAATTCACAATGCTACTAACCATTACCATATCAAATCTGTATTCTTACATCACACATCACCACCAAAACCCCACAAGTCAATCTCAGAAAACAACCAGAGCCATAATTCCATCCATTACACATACCATCATATCACTCAACTTTACAAGAAAAAAGGAAACACAATAACTTCTTATTTACACACAGTCAGTTTAGTTACAATCTTTAAGGGCTTTACCATTTCCATGTGAGGTGATTCCAAAATTATATTTCAACAAACAAAACCATATTCACAATAGAAAACCCATTTCATAATCAACAATATTCGACACACAATTAGGGAGGAGTAATAACATGAAAAATAAGTAAAGCACATGCGATATCTCCCCTTCCCCATAAATTTCATTATATATAATTAATTATCTTCATTAGGAAAACTCTTACGATCAATCCAAAAAGAAAAAAAGCATGATAATATCACCTATGCACAAAAATTAGAGAGAACTCAAATCCCCAACCTAGTGATGGTACTGGACTCACGCTGTACACATAGGATAGAGGATAAGAGAATGATACTCACCCTTCCCAGATCTAGAATTCATGACCAAAGGGGGGCTCAAACTTGATGTAGAAGACTCACAAGACTCCAATGAAGAGGTTCTATCCTCTGAATAATTTAAAGGGAATTGAGAGGGGGAGGTTTTAGTATTTTTAATTTTCCAATAATGTGTATTCAAAATATACAACATTACCACCAGTTTGTAGATCAAAACTTAATTTCAAATCAATTAAAACCTTCAAAAATGATTTATAAATCATTACATTTTTCAAAAGAGATTAATTCTTTGATTTTAGTAATTAAAGATCATTGATAAAGGGACTACAAGGGTTGCAAATCAAAAGGAGGAAGAAAAAGATGAAAATCCGGGTAAGGAAGTAACCCATATGTGACAACATAGCACTACGTAAGTGTGACTTTTTTAACCCTTATACAGTGGCAGAAATATTCTACCCATATGAAACTTATACATGCTACATAAGGGTAATAGGGTTTTACTCTTACACAGCTGACTACCTTTACGCGGGCTTCAAAAAATCCAAGTTACCCTTACGTGGGGTTTGGAAAAATCGACTAACCCTTATGTTGGCTTTAGGAGGATACTTATGCGATGTTAATGAATTCATAAGTAACCTTATGCAAGTCAACAAAACCTAGTGAAAACATTGGAATTATCAAGATACCCTTACGCAACTCATGAAAGCTCGGAATTAACCTTAGGTTGGCTTTAGAAAATCCAAACAAACTTTACACGATGAGGGGGATGAACCTTACACGAGTTGATACCCTTATGCACACTGCGAGCTACCCTTACACAAACAAAATAATTCACAAGTTACCCTTATGTAGGTTGGTACGTACCTTTATACAGCACAAAACACCATCCTCTACCCTTACACAACCCAAGGTAACCATGACTTACCTTTACACTATAGTTCAAAAAACAGTTTTACCTTTACATAATGATAGATATCAATGTAACCCTTATGAATCTAAATTTTACCCTTACCTAGGATTTAGAAACTCACCCTTACCCTTACACAACTTCATTTTCACGTGTAAGGGTAAATATTTAATTGAAAATATTACATTTTTAATTAAACTAACTTATAAATACTTAAGAAAAAGGGTTTATTATTACCTTTAAAATTCTAAAACACTTCCAAAAACTTTATAATCATTTTAAAACTTCTAAATTAATTCCATATAAAATTTTAAAACTTGGAATTACTTCCATAATTTTCAAAACATTTTCAAAATTACTTTATAAATTACAAAATTATTTTAAAACAACCTCTAGAATTTATGAAATTCCTATCGAACCACCAAATATCCCATAATGACAAAAGAAAAGATAGGGAAAATCCAGACCCTTACATCAAATACCTCTCAAATAATTCTTTTCCTTTATAATTTAAAACAAAACTATGAGGGAGATAAAAGGAAGAGGAGATAATTTAACCACCCCACGAGATACCTCTCAAGGATACTTCTATATTTGGAACACAATAACAACTCTAAAGAAAATATCTCAAGGGAGACACCACTCAAACAAGAATAAGACCACATAGATTGCAAAACCCAATAATCAATACATAACAATCAAATAATTACAATAAATCAATACAAAAAATGGAAAAAATTTAAAAACAACCACTTCACCTTGATTTAAACTAAAATCATAGAACTTCATGTAGGAGAAACATTATTATATCTTACACTTAATAAATTTACTTAGGAATGTTATTGAATGGATATCTATAAATGCTTTATTATCATTTATCATGCTAGAAAATTTAATTCATAATATTCAAAACTTATCATTCTTAACATTTCATGAATAAGGTAGGATATTATGATTGCATAATAATTTATTGACAATCTTAGATATTCTACTTACAATAATTCATTAAATCCCACTATTTAAGGAGTTCATAACTTAATCATTATTTTAAAATTATTATTTACTTCCTAGACATGTATCACAAAATTCCATTTTTTAAAACATGATAAGTTCAAAAGCATAATGATAAAAACATTCCCACTAATTCACTCGTATTTAAGAAAATCTGGTAGGTCAAAAAACCATTTTAAATGAAATACCTTCTTAATCCTTCTCATAATATGGTACTTATAAAAATCATCTTTGTGAAAATAATTTCAACAAAATTTTCAAAACTGGTTTTTAAATAAATGAAAATATTATAAAACAATTTTTATAGTTTATTTAAGAAAACTTGTTTCCAAAAAATCAAAATTTTCCAAGTGGGTCTCACTAAATTGTAATACATAGCGTGAAGGGAACTTTAAAGGACAACATATTCAAAGTAATTTTTTATTTTTAAAAAATATTTCATTACTATTTAAATAACTTAGCCAACCAAAATATTAACTAATTTAATTGACCATGCATCACATGATTTAATTTTTCAACCCACTATTTTCATTTATAAATTAAACATGTTTCATATCAAATCACTTTGATGTTTATAAGAAAATTAAAACATTACCAACATGATATCCAACCTTTCATATTTAGCATGCTTCCCAAAATATAAAGTCAAGTCATATGACACATGTTTGATTCAACTAACATAGCTTCACCATGCTCTTTACCAAGTTAATATCAATACACAAAAATTCAAAATTAGAGAGCCTAATTTAACATTTGAAATGCATAACAAACAAGAAATTTTGTTAGAACAATCCACTTTATCAAGCTATAACATTTTCCATGTTTTCTAATAAAATATTAATTACCAGGATCACACTCATGAAAAAAAATTATAATAGATATAATGTCCCAATTTCCATTTTCCACAGGTGCATGCCATTACATCCAAGAGTTTCACATAACATTTTTTAACCAAAAAAAGAAATTATATCAATATAAATAGATCTTTTGAAAGCATAAAAAGCAAAGGATCCCATCCACCACACAATGATATTATCCTCTTTGGGTGGAACTGACTCGCCCGCATGGTTTTAAAATGTGTTGTAATATAATGCATCCTGATACAGGAAAGGGTTCCCCTCTCTTCATATGCTTGAATCCATAACACATTCCACCAACATAAGATCAATCAAAACAAACCTAACCAATAGGATAATAGCCAAACACTGCAACCAGTTCCTTCATAATGATTTTGATGTGGAAAACAAGGTCATCTTCGTCAATTTCAATATTTTCCAAAAAACCATTTTCTTTTATTATTGGATTTAAGTGATTAACCATTTTATGGAATGTGGATGATTACATCAATACAACAAAAAACACAACACATAATTAAAAAAGGGTAAGTGTTCCCAATAGTAAGAAATATCATCTCAAAGATCACATAGTTTTCTAGGTTAAGAAAATACAACGGGTTCATGGATTAGGCTTCATTATGAAATATATCCTTCTTAAACATCCTCTAAGACATCATTTTATAATTTGTAAATATGTTTTCAGAAAGTCACATCATCACTTCAATGCAACAATCAATAAACATTGCAACTACAAATAATACTAAATATTTCCAATTTGTTCCCTAGGAAACATCATACCTTACATTTAAATAGCTCTAACATGCATCCAAGTTAAAGAAAAAAACTACACATGCCTCATCTCATGAATCATGCTTAATATGCTTAAACATGACATTCTAGGTTCATATTTTCACCGAGGAAACACAATTCTAACTTCATTTAATTTTTTTACAAGCTAGGTTCTTGCACTCAATTCAAATGCCCCATTACATATACAACATGATTTCTGAATTATCAAAATAAACCATGCTCTTAGATCACAAAATTAAAACTAAACACATTTTATTACTATGTGTAATGATTATCATGCTCAAACTAAGCATTCTTTAAACATTTCATCACTTAGGAAAACATGTTTATACACTAAAATAAGGGTAACATGATTTTAATTATATATCTAAATACAAAATGACCAGTACATGAAAGGTTTTTATATTCTAATAAAACATATTAAATATACTATATGATCAAGATTTACATACTATAAATTTAATAGTTACTACACAAATTTTTCCAACATTAAACATGCTACTCATAAAAAAAATACCCATGGATTAACATATGAGGCATAATTATTCTAGAACCAATTTTTTTATCAATCTTAAAAATAATAAGTCTAATCATTTAAACATTTTCGAGTCTCAACAGGTTACCATAAAGCATGCTTATCATTTTTCAAGAATTTAAAAACAAATGTCACAAGAATTTCTAGTCTAACACATGCTTGCAACATATGATTACTTTAATACTAAAAAACTAAAATCATGCTAAAAAGAAAGAGCAATTTATTCTTTTCAAAGTTTACAAATCTTTATATGAAATATCAATAATCATGATGGTCATTTTCCCCCATAAATTTCCAAATCTAAATGTCCAAACCAGGTTTTTTACAATAATTCCATAACACATGATTATGATAAATTACAAATAGAAAGAAATGCATGGAATATTATCTTGCATAGAAGCCAAAATACTCATAAGAATGGTTTTTAAAATAATAATTTTAGTATGGTAGCATGAAATCTACTCAAGGTAACATGTTTCATAAGGGTTTTAAAAATTCACCAGCTATTAATGATAAAATAAACTAAGCATTCTTCTCTAAGAATTTTAAACATTAGGAAAAAAGATAGCATATTATACATTTTAATAAAGGAAAAAAATTCAATTCATGAAGAATCATGTTATAATATGCAAGGGAATGACACATTCAAGTCTCAAAAAGGATTAAAATAAATAGATCATGCAGGTTAATACAAATTTTAATCTTTCCTTTTAGATTATATGACTAATTTAGCAAACAATAACATTTCGTTACTAACCACAACACATACACAATCAAATCAACACATATAAAATTTCAATATTTATTTAATTAAATTATTTAACTTGACAAAACCAACTTGTTTAATCATAAGAACAATAAATCATGATGAGTGAATCTCTCCTAGGTCTCTACCCTATAAGTATCACTACCTCACTTGGTCATTCAGTAGGATCAGAGTCCTTATATCAGATTATGGGGGGTCTAAAATACCATGTTCTAGTTTGTCTCCCTAGCCTATGTCATGCACCAAGGTTGATTGGAGCTGTTTACCTACCAACCCATGAAATACTTGGAGTGACTAACTCTAAAATCCATCTTATCTCTTAACCTAAAACTTTGATACAACTTTTTCATGACCCCTCCCTCCAAAGGTACCCCTCCTAGGCTGAAAAAGGAGAAAGGGAGATAATGACCCCCCGAGTCCCACCTTTGATAGGCCTTAGGTTGGTGACTAGCACCGAAGCTATAAATAAAGCCACACGTATGGGAGGCATTAACCTTAACAAAAATAAAAATAGTATTAGAAGATAATATATCAACCATCAAGAAACTCCATAACATAAGAAAAGGGTAAAACCGACAATATCCCACAATACACGTAATGTCACATGAATACAAATAAAATACACCAAGAACAATCCTATGGTAGTAACACCATAATCACTCCAATTTCCAATTTAGTAATGTCTATAATGATTCCCCAAGTCCTCCTGGAAACCTGAAAAAAAATATTTATACATACGATGAGTATAACATGTATACTTAGTAGGATCATACCCACATACTCTCATGAAAATGTGAGAAGAGCATATTAATACCCCAGTGAACAAACAAAAGAATCAATAAGCACTTATCAGGTTAACTAATTCCTAACCTCACCAAGGATCGCTCACCAAATAATTCATCCAAGTACAATAACATAATTTGAAGCTTATAAAAAAAAGGGTACCCCATGCCACTTTCGCACTAATTTTCCACACTCACACCCCGATGTCATACATAATTTCACTCCCATATCTTCTGTAAAATCTTTCTCAAATAAACCTAGGAAACCTCATCATGATTATCACCTCATGTGAAACTATCCATCACATACCACATTAAGACACATGGGCCATCACATCACATCTTCCCCGGAGACACTTGGTCCATCACATCACATCTTTCCAGAAGACACCTAGGTCATCACATAACATCTCAACCACATCCATATATCTAGAATAGTAGGGTATCATGAATATGAAGTAAATTAACCTTGTTCCCTCCTCCTACCATACATGAACCTACCATGAACCACCTCATCATCTCATCAAACATCACCACTAATTCACTTCTAACTTTTGGGCATCATAACCCATGTATATCAAACTCTCCTGAAAGAGATAGTGGGGAAGAGGGGGTAACCATCTATCCATCCTCAACATATGGATATTGGAAAAAACACCCCCAAAACATTTGGGTTTCAGAACATGGTGCTTGATGTGGGTGGGGTGCGTATAGAAATCACAATGAGAATATAATATATAACAGTTACACAAAATATGAACCTAAGGGTTCAAACTGACAAAACCACCTAACTACCAAAACCTCCACATCACTATTATCATGTGTAGACATTGTTTCCATGACTAATTCATCACTCCACACAACCACTACAAATACACCACACATGCCCACTTTCAATTTCAAGTTCTTCCATTTCTAGAATTATCAAGTTTTCATTAACTCCATTTTGTCAATCCATTCCATTTTATATTAACTCAACCCATCCTATCATCTTTAAATTATTTTAAGCTAAAAACCACATATAAATTTCATATTTATCATTTAAATATTTTAATGACCAACCATTTTCACATCCATTATCATATTTCCATATGCAAATTAAGTATCATTATCCAATTTACCATTAATGTTTTCAAGCCCCAATAATTTCCATATTAACATGATTTACATTTAAAGAATTTCATAGCTAATAGGTATCTACCAAGACAATTAAAAATGCCACCAACCATTTCCATATTAATAGGATTTATATTTTATACATTTCATAGCTACCAGGTATCTACAAATCCAATTCACAATGCCACTAACCATTCCCATATCAACTCTAAATTCCTGCATCACACGTCACCACCATATCCCCACAAGTCAATCTTAATAAACAACCACACACATAATTCTATCCATTGCACATACCATCACATCAATCAACTTCACAATCAAAGGGGAAACACAATAACATCTTATTTACACATATCCAATTAAATTACCACCTTTAAGGGATTTAACATTTTAATGTGAGGTGATTCCAAAATTATATTTTAGAAAAAAACAACATATTCATAGAAACAAACACATTTCATAATCAATAATATCCAACACACAATCATAGAGAAATAATATCATGAAAATTAAGTAAAGCACATGCGATATCTCCCCTTCCCCGTCAATTTCATTATATCCAATTAATTATATTCATTAGTCCAACTCTTACCATCCAAACAAAAGTAAACAAAAGCATGCTAATATCACATATACACAAAAATAATATAGAACTCATATTCCCTACCTGATGATGGCACTGGACTCACGATGCACATAAAGGATAGATGAGAGAGAGAAGGACACCTGACCTTCCTAGATCTAGAATTCACAACCAAAAGGGGATCAAACATGATAAAAAAGACTAAAAATACTCTAAGGAATAGGTTCAATCCTCTGTAGAATTAAAAGAGAATTGAGAGGGGGAGGTTCAAGTATTTTTAATTTGGCAACAACATGTATTCATAATACACACTGTTGAAACCCCCTTTTAATTTTACCAACAGTTTTTAGATCAAAAATTAATTTCATATTGATTAAAAACTTAAAAAAGAAGTTATAAATAATAAAACAGGGAAAAAGAAATTAATTTCTTGATTTTTGGAATTTAGGATCATTGATAAAGGGTCCAAAAGGGTCACAAATCAAAAGGAGGAAGAAAAAAAACTGAAAATCTAGGTAAGGAAGTTACCTATACGTGATAATATAACACCATGTAAGGGTAACTTGTTTTACCTTATGTAGTGGTAGAAATTTTCTACTCACATAGAACTCACACACACTACATATGGGTAATAGAGTTTTACCCTCACAAAGCAAGCTACCTTTATGTGACATTCATAAAAGCCAAGTTACCCTGGGGTTTGGTAAACTTGACCAACCCTTACATTGGATTTGGGAGGACCCTTATGTGAACTTAATGAATTCATAATTATCCTTACAAAACTCAAAAAAACCCAGCCTAACCCATAATTAAATAGGGGAATTATCAATCTACCTTTATGAAAAACATGAAAGATCTAACTTCCCATATGCAGGCTTTAGAAAATACGAAGAATCTTTACATGATGAGGGAGATGACCCTTACACGAGTTGGTACCCTTACTTATTCTATGAGATACCCTTAAATGAACATAATAATTCAAAATTTACCCATACATAGGTTAGGAGGTACCTTTACATAGTGCATAACAACAGTCTATACCCTTATAAAACCCAAGGAAACTACAACTTGCCTTTACATAATAGTTTAAAAGCAGGTTTTATCTTTACAAATCGGTAGAAATCAAGGTGACCCTTACAAATCTCTAGTTTACCCTTACATAGGATTGATAAAATCACCCTTACCCTTATGTAACTTCAATTTCATGCATAAGGGTAAATAGTTCATTGAAAATATTGCATTTTTTAAATTAAACTAACTTATAAATAATTAAGAAAAAGGGTTTATTATTACTTTCAAAATTCTAAAACACTTCAAAAAACTTTAGAATCATTTTAAAACATATAAATACATTCCAAATAAACTTTTAACACTTTAAGTTACCTACATAATTTGAAAAACATTTTTAAAACTACTTTATAAATCACAAAATCATTTTAAAATAACTTCTAGAATTTATGAAATTTCTCTTGAACCACCAGACATCCCAGAATGAAAAAGGAAGGGCTCAGTAAAATTCAAACCATTACAAATCACGTGACCTCAGGAATGCCTTACCATATACCTGAGGCTACAGACTAGCGATGAGGGCCTAATACATACAATTACAGAGACTATTCCATAAATATAACAATAATAAATAATAATAAATAACCAAAAAAATCCACATCAGAGTGCGTAAAATAAATAATAATCCAATCACATATATGATGATATAATACAAAAAATTCATACACTAATTTTCAATTGGGATTATCCCAAATAAAAAATAAACCTAAAATACAACACATGCACACCAACCCTACTGCTATCCCCAGGCCTCACACACCCTATCTCTAATACCCTTGAGTTGCACCAACCCAATCCATTACACATCCTATACTAAACTTGAAGTAGACAATAAGGTATTCACATGAACTTGGGTTACCAGAAAGGGTGTGTGAAATACATATTAGTAGGGTCTCACCAATTTCCCCTAGTATACATTATCATATACATGTATTCATGAGAAATAAAATAAACATGTCACACAAGCACCTTGGACATTGTGTTCTAACAAGGCCACCACGAATCCTTGTGAACCAGGTCACCATGTGGTAACTAGACCACCATAACACTTGATCATACCTGCTTCGGTGCTATGTTAGAATCCACTTAGTTACCTTGTTTTCTTGTTCCATTATACCAATGCCCAGACCGTACCCAAAGACTCAGGGTATGGTGATGTCCAAAACCTCAACCCAATACCCAAAGACACTAGCCATGGTCATACATACATAATACTAGACCCATAACTTAACTCTCAATGGAGTCCCATCAGTCGTATTTCACATAATACCACGACCCATCCCCCAGGGCGATCTTCGACCCAAGATTACTCAAAGAAAGGTTCAACATGCACATTGACCAAAGCCATGCTTGGAAAAGGTCATTGACCCAATACCATCATTAAGGAACAATCATCACACTGATAAATCCCTATAGAATCAAGATAGGTCATAAAGCACACTAACCCATCCCCACAGACTCTAGAGAGGTCAAAAGCACACTGAACCATCCCCACAGACTCTAAAGAGGCCACAAACACATGTGAAGGATATAAGGTCATAACCCATCACACAAGTCTCTATATGATTCCATGGAACTAGTTTATCGATACCTAGACCATCACTTTGACACATATTACCCCACCCATCAGGGTGCCCACTAGGCCCTCCATACCCATCATAACCTCTTCCCATCGATACCACCCCACACTCATCACTCATCAGTGATATCACTGCCTGAAGTCCCCTCTGACCCAAGCCTAAAGGTCAAATCCAACCTCACCAAGATCCCTCAACCCATCACTTATAGGAAACCCCTCTCTATGACACTCGTCTAGTCCTAAATGACTCATCCCACTCACAATTCTCACTGAGCACTAGAACACCCTTTGAAAGGTGTCACTCATGAGTGTGAGACAAACGATCTTATCACTCATCATCACTAGGTATAAAACTCAATTTTAGATCCAAATAGACTTAGAGAAACTCATAATAGGCTACCCATGTCCTATATCATGTTCCAAGACCACCCAATTTCTCACACCAAACCAACTGTCGCTCTCTCCCCTCGGTGACACAATCATTGGGAATTTCCAAATTACTGAAGTGCTAAACAACACTCATACCTAGAATATGATGTGAGACGCACAGGGTGGCCCGATCTTCACAGCGTAGGTCAGAAGATGAAGGATTCGGTTCGGGTCTAAGTGGTAGATGATGGGTATGGATAGAAGATGCAAGTATTCAATCAACACTATAAGGAGTGCGACCTACTACTTAGACAACACACTCAAGGGAGGGATGCGATAGCCAATCCACACAACAACGCACTTGGGTTGAGGCACAGAATTGGGGGATTTGTGATCTTGGATCACCAATCTAACTTGTATATTGACAAGGCAAGAATGCACAAGAGCAAGGGGGAAATTCGGAACAATTCTCACACAACAGGGAGAAACAAGTATAAGCTCTCAATTAAGTATTGAATGAAAATACAATGCCATGGGGTGGCTATTTATAGCCGAGTAGGTGATACAATGGTCAAGGGTCTAATACCCTAAAGCCATAAAGGCTAAACCTACCTTGTCCCCTTAAAAGTCAAAAAGATAAATTTTAACAAAGACTTTTGGAAAAGTAGCACGCAACTTTCCAACATAGCCCACCAGACTTGACTTTGAGTGCATAGCCCACCAGATTTGACTTTTTTGTCCAAATATGCCATTTCTAGAATCCTCCATGTGGGCAAGGCATCCAAATTCGTGCAACCATGTGGTCCAAGCTTTAAACATCATGTTTGGGCTTGAATAAGTGAGATAATAGGCCCATTTTCTCCATCCATGTAAGGTAAGATCCATTGGGCCTTTAATGAAGCAAGATGGGTGCCTATTGTTGCATTCAGCCTCTTTAATCTCCCACGTGTCATTGGGCCTTGAAAATCCAACTCCTCCACTTAGGTAATCGGATCGGTGCCTTCAACATGGTTTGCATCATCCTCCCCCTCTTGAAAAGGAGTCATCCTCAACTCTTCATCCTCTACACCTAAAAAATGAGAAATATCAGAAACATTGAAAGTGGCACTTACACCATACTCACCTGGAAAAGCTATCTTGTAAGAATTGTTGTTAATCTTCTCAAGCACTCGGAAAGGTCCATCGCCTCGTGGAATGAGTTTTTATTTCCTTTTATTGAGAAATATTTCCTTCCGCATATGAATCAAAACTAAGTCACCGGGCTCAAACAAAATTTGCTTGCGACCCTTGTTTGCACGATCAATATATTTCTTGGTCATCCGCTCGATATTTATCCTTGCCTTTTCATGGGGTTTCTTGTTGAATTATGCACTCCCTTTAGCATCCATATTAACTACTTCCTGCAAAGGAAAAGGAACTAGATCAATAGGGGCAATGGGGTTAAAGCCGTAAACAATTTCAAATGGAGAATATTGAGTAGTGGAATGCTTGGCCCTGTTATATGTGAATTCCACATGCGGCAGACACTACTCCTAGTTCTTTATGTTCTTCTTCACAATGGTTCGTATAAGGGATGATAGTGTCTGATTCACCACCTCAGTTTGTCCATCGGTTTGCAGATGACAAGTAGTGTAAAATAGTAACTTCGTTCCTAGTTTTCTCCATAATGTCTTCCAAAAGTAGATGAGGAATTTTGTGTCTCGATCCAACACAATCGTCCTTAGAATACCATGAAGTTTGACTACTTCCTAAAAGAAAATCATTGCAATGTTAGTGGTATCATCAGTTTTGTGACAAGGAATAAAATGTGCCATTTTTGAAAACCGATCCACCACAACAAAAATGTAATCTCTTCCCCTCTTGGTCCATGGTAACCCCACAATAAAGTCCATTGATATGTCCTCCCAAGGGGTGTTGGGAATTGGGAGAGGAAGATATAGTCCGTGTGGGTTCAGTTTCAATTTGGCTTTATAGAAGACAATGCACTTTCCCACAAATTTCTCAACATCTCTAGATATCCTAGGCCAATAAAAATTCTCGTTAAGAACACTTAGAGTTTTTGAAACACCAAAATGTCCCATTAACCCACCCGAATGTGACTCCTTCATTAAAAGTAAATGGATTGATCAATTGGGAATACAAAGCTTGTTAATCCGAATTAAGAATCCATCATGTAAATAGAACTTTTCCCAACTAACTCCAGGTTTACAATGTTCATAAGGTTCTCTAAAATCACTATCAG
This sequence comes from Viscum album, assembly GCA_963277665.1. NCBI lineage: Eukaryota > Viridiplantae > Streptophyta > Magnoliopsida > Santalales > Viscaceae > Viscum > Viscum album. The sequence continues at coordinate 1,055,595,018 of OY728120.1, read as the reverse complement.
TGGCATATAAATCCTTAATGTATTCAAAACCAAGAAGTTTTGAATCCAACAAGGATAAAAGAGAATATCTACGTGAAAGTGCATCGACCACAATATTTTCTTTACCCTTTTTATGCTTGACGACATATGGAAATGATTCAATGAATTCTAGCCATCTAGCATGTCTCCTATTTAGTTTATGTTGGATCCTAAGGTATTTAAGAGCCTTGTGATCAGAATGGATCACAAATTCTTTAGGCCAAAGATAATGCTGCCATGTCTCTAGTACTCTAAACAATGAATACAACTCTTTATCATATGTATCATAGTTTAGAGTTGGTCCATTTAACTTCTCACTAAATAAAGAAATAGGCTTACCTTATTGCATGTGTACTCCTCCTATGCTAATTCCGCTTACATCACATTAAATTTCAAAGGTCTTACCGAAGTCTAGAAGTATAAGTAGAGGGGCACGAGTGAGTCTCTCCTTAAGAGCATGGAAGGCCTTATCTTGAGTTTTCCCCCATTTTAAAGGAACATTCTTCTTTGTTAACTCGTTCAATGGTGATTCTAGTGTGCTGAAGTCTTTTACAAATCTCTTGTAAAAACTCAAAATCCCATGAAAACTTCTTACCTGTCCAACAGAGGTTGGAGTTGGCCATTATTGTATTGCTTTGATCTTCTTGTTATCCACTTCAACTCCATTGCCACTCACAACAAATCCAAGGAAAAAAATCTTATCGAGACAAAATTCACACTTTTTTATGTTTCCAAACAGGTTTTCTTTCCTTAACACCTCTAGGACTTTTCTTAAGTGATCTACATGTTCATGCAAAGTCCTACTATACACTAGAATATCATCAAAGTAAACTACCACAATTTTTCTAATATATGCACATAAGACATGATTCATTAACCTCATAAATGTGCTAGGTGAATTGGTGAGACCAAAGGGTATGAATAACCATTCATAAAGTCCATGTTTTGTCTTAAATGCAGTTTTACACTCATCTTCTTATTTCATCCTAATTTGATGGTAGCCACTTCTTAAATCAATTTTTGAGAAAATAGTTGAACCATTTAATTCATATAGAATATCATCTAACCTAGGGATAGGATGACGATACCTGATCGTGATGTTGTTGATGTCTCTACAGTCAATGCACATTCTCCATGTTCCATACTTCTTTGGTACTAGAAGCACTGGTACCACACAAGGACTAAGGCTCTCTCTAACATATCCCATATCCAAAAACTCTTGAAATTGCCTTTGAATTTCTTTTGTCTCTTCTATATTGGTGAGATATGCAGGGTGGTTCAGTAGTGATGCTCCAGGTATGAGGTAAATTTGATGCTCAATACCTCTAATGGGCGGAAAACCTGGTGGAACCTCTTTAGGAAAGACATCATCATACTCCTACAACAACGACTCAACAACATTTGGAAAACATGGTAAGTCGTTAGTATTTAGCAACACCTATTTATACATGAGTACTAGGAGGGTTTTCTATGAAAACAAAGCTTCCTTAACCTCACTCTTTTTTGACAACATCACACTTTTCTCTTCTCTCAAAATCTTTTTCCCACTTGATTTTTCTTTGCTCTCCATTTCTTTTCTTCTCTCATTTTCTCTCTTTCCATCATTCTCTCCTTTTTCATTTTCACTCTTTTTTTCTCATCACTCATTTTTTCTTTTCTCTTAGAATGTGATCTTCCAAAATTTGTTTCAGGGACATGGGTTTGAGAGTTATAGGTTCCCCTTGGAGTAAAAAAGAATGATGATTCAAGAAACCGTCATGGGTAATACGCTGATCATACTGCCACGGTCATCCCAACAACAAATGGAAATCCTTTATAGGAACAACATTGAACAAGACCTCATCTTTATACTTCTCGATGGTGAACATTACCTTCACTTGCTTGGTGACCTTTAGATCCCTGCAATCATTCAACCACTGAAGCTGATATGGATGTTGATGCTTCAAAGTAGGAAGTCCCAACTTCTCTACTAACTCGGTGCTCGCAACATTACTACAACTTCCTCCATCAATAATAACACTACATACCTTCCCATGGATCTTGCACCGTGTATGGAAAAGGTTCTCCTGTTTCTCATTCTCTCCCATGATCATTTGTGTGCTTAGAACTCTCCTAGTGACAAGAATCTCACCATCTTCTGCAAGCTCTCCACTATAAATTTCTGGAGATTCTTCCTCCTCCTCTTCCGAGCTCTCTCCATCGGTCTCCCATTATTCATACTCGTTGATGGTCATGGTGCGCCGGTTTGGGTACTCACTAGAAATGTGACCTCTTCCTTGATATTTGAAACACTGAATATCCCGATTCCTGGTTTGGTTAGCCTCAAAAATAGTTTTCTTAGGTGGAAGAATTACCTTGTCACTTTTGCGATCAACCATCTCTTTTGGCTTTGATGATTCTACAAGATCCTTCCTTGGATTTCTCCATGGTGTGAAAGGGGTAGTGGGTTTCCTCATGTTGCTCCTCATTTTGATTTTTTTCTCAACCTTGGTGGCTTGGTGGATCATATCTTGTATCTCCACATGATGGTACATCTCCACTTGATCAACAATCTCCCGATTGATTCCATGTAAAAACCGTTCCATGGTTGCCTCCGGATCCTCCTCAACGTTTGCCCGAATCATGGAAATTTGAATCTCCTTGTAGTATTATTCTACAATCTTACTCCCTTGGGTGAGGTGTTGAAGTTTTTTATAGAGATATCTAGGTTGTTGGTACAAACTACTCCTTTTTGGGACATCCTCAAAATCACCATCCAGGTTTTCCATCTCCTCCTCCATGATGTGGGGGCGACGGGGTGCCGGAGATCTCCGCGGGTTATCATGGACCATCCTTGGGCTTGATTGATTCTCCAGCTTATCAATCCTCTCATGTAGCACCTCCAACTTCTGATCAAGAAGCTTCTCGAAGTGGCTCACCAAAGCTTGCATTTGGAGTTGCATAGCTTCAGGTGTGGGAGATCTACTTCGACTTCCTTCATCGCTAACATGAGAAATTTTCTTCCCACGATCTTCTACCATGATATGTTACACAAACACAAACACACACTGGGGGGGGGGGACACACACAATGATACACACTCACTCACACACGAGAGATGTACACACACATACATATAAGATGTACACACTCACACACACAAGGATACACACTCACACACACAAGGATACACACTCACACACACAAGATGTACTCACACACACACACACAACAAGATGCACACACTCACACACAAAAGATATTTTTTTGCTTATTTCTCTCCACTCTCAACACTCAATTCAAATTCCAAGCTCTTGAGAAATATAATAACTTGTTTGGGATGATCATGTGCCACCAATCCTTCCCCAATCAAGATTGTATTGGGGGTTGGTTTAACACATCTCGCTTGAGTGGTAAAGGGTAAAGGGTAAAAAGAGGGTAGAAAATGGATAAAGGGTGGGTGGAAAACAGGGGTAGAAAGGTGGTATTTGGGGTTTTGCCTAATTGTGAAAGATAAGAAAAATTAATAACAAAATGAGCCAAATATAATACGGGGATGAAGAAAAATGATGGAGAAAGTGATGTATGGAAGTGGAAAGTGCTAATATTGTAAAGCACGATGATGAAGTAATTGTATCCGCTTTTTTTTCTTCTTTTTTCCGTCAAATCTCCCCAAAAAGTGTTGTGCTTGGAATTTTAAAGCACAAGATGATTGAATGGAGAGTAAGATAATTTTTTTTTGAAATCTCTCGAATAAAGGTAGTGCTTAATTTTGAAAAACACAAAATGATGAGTTCAGAGAATTTTGATTTTTTTTTCCAGATACAAATCACATATAGCGAATCAAACACACAAAGAAGATGAAAGAAAATTTGTCTCAATTTATAATAATCTAACTTGCACAAATTTGTCCAACTTTGAAGGTTTCAAGAAAAGAGAATTTTTTTTGTTTAAAGGGTGAATAATATGGAAGGATAAGGAGGGTAAGGAAAAAAAGTAAGGTAAATGAAAGAATAGATGCCTAGAGTGTCAATCGGTGCTCTGATACCAACTGATGTGAGATGCACGGGGTGGCCCGATCTTCACGGCGTAGGTCGGCAGATGAAGGATGCGGTTTGGGGCTAAGTGGTGGATGATGGGTATAGATAGTGGATGCAAGTAGTCAATCAACACTATAAGGAGTGCGACCTACTACTTAGACACCACACTCAAGGGAGGGATGTGATAGCCAGTCCACAAAACAACGCACTTGGGTTGAGGCACAGAATTGGGGGCTTTGTGATCTTGGATCACCAATATAACTTGTAAATTGACAAGGCAAGAATGCACAAGAGCAAGGGGGAAATTTGGAACAATTATCATACAACGGGGATAAACAAGCATAAGCTCTCAATTAATTCTTGAATGAAAATACAATTCCATGGGGTGGATATTTATAGCCAAGGAGGTGATACAATGGTCAAGGGTCTAATACCCTAAAGTCATAAAGACTAAACATACCTTCTCCCCTTAAAAGTAAAAAAGATAAATTCCAACAAAGAATTTTGGAAAAGTAGCACACAACTTTCCAACATATCCCACCAGACTTGACTTTGAGTTCATAGCCCACCGGATTTGACTTTGGTGTCCAAAGATTCCATTTCTAGAATCCTCCATGTGGGCAAGGCACCCAAATTCGTGCAACCATGTGGGCCAAGCTTTAAACATCATGTTTGGGCTTGAATAAGTGATATAATAGGCCAATTTTCTCCATCCATGTAAGGTAAGATCCATTGGGCCTTTAATGAAGCAAGATGGGAACCTATTGTTGCATTCATCCTCTTTAATCTCCCACACATCATCGGGCCTTGAAAATCCAACTCCTCCACTCGGGTAATCGTCTCGGTGCCTTCAACATGGTTTGCATCAGCATAGGAGGCCCAACTTCACCATATCTCTTCTCCTAGGCCACCCCAGTACCTATATGTCATACCCGAACCCATGAAACATGCATGCGGTAGAAAAATCATACCTAAACATGCATATGATCTTGTATTAAATGGAGTACCTACCTCCAAAATGGAGCCACCATCCTCTCCAAGCTTCGTATCACCTCATATAAGCCCATCCATACCTTGTACAAGATAATAACACCACCTGAGATCCTACATCATTTCATATGACATAAATAATTAATTATTTAAGTTAAACCAAATAGGAATAATGACCAAACAACTCACTAAGAACCATTGTCACACTGGAACCATGATCAAAAGCCTGAACAAGGTCTGTGGCACACCCAAGAAACCATATTTTCTAAAATACCTATAAATTGGCACTTGACTAACCATAAAATTCATCTGATTTCAAGAAAACACCTAAATAAAATTTGGGCATCGACTTACTTCCAACAAAACGACAACAGATGGTGTGCAAAAAACATCTTAGGTCCTCATCTATCCTTAACACATAAAATCCTTATATGAATTGGATGATTCCACCATGATTCAGTGGAATCAAAACCAAATCCCTAAATAAAATAAAAAAGAATAAGTCGGGATAAAAGGTAAGTTCAATAATTGAAGAGGAATGGAAAAAATCACCTTAGATCATTACTAGAATGCACCTGGATTCACCCCCTTTCAAGGGGGACCAAAGGAGAGTAAGGGAGGGGGGAAATTAGCCAAGAATAGACACTTACCCACCCCAATCCCCTAAATCTTAAAGGAATATTACCTAGAAAAGTCCAAAATTTATTTTCTAAAAAAACAAACCCAGGATCTACCAGTTGGCCAGTGAGTCCATCCCACTTGCAAGGCTACTAGCTAACCCATCAGTTATTAGGTGGTCTATTATACTAAATTTAAATAGCCCCACCCACCTGACCCATAATTATATGCTTTCTAAAACCCCTAGTCCACCAACTGAGACTTTAACCCCATCCAAAACATCTATTATGGATGTTTAAAAGCTCAAAACCTCATTCCAAGTCTTAGTTCTCAAAACAAATTGTCCAACATATGAAAATTCAAATTTCCTTAGGAATTTACAACCCATAATGGTGTAGAACATTACACCATTATAAGTCACAAAAATACATCATTTTCAAACACCATCAGTGGCCACCCATTTTTATCCCCCAAGAATACTCATTTCTCTAGTAGTGAATCCTCATTGTGCTCCTTATTTTTTTATGCTTTTAATTGACACTACAATCTTGATTTTCGAACACATTATCACAAAAATTTATACTCACTAGAGATATTTTTATCAATTATTAGATTTTATTTACTATGAATAATATTGACAAACTTGATTTATTCCCTTTAAACATCTTTGAAAAAAACTAATCATCATGGATTCTAGATATCAAAATGCATCTAGATGAAAATTCCCTAAGTGACATAATCAAAGTGAATAATAATGCTTCTACACAAGACCATATCAAAACTCATATATTTATTTTTCATCACATCCATAAGAATTGATCAAAATAATATATTGAATGAAAAGTGAAAAGAGAACCACTTAAAGGGGTCAAATGATGAACAACCACAAAAAACATGTTGAAAGTAAATGTTTTTGATGTGACATGAAAATACATTAGTTGTGTACTTGTCGCACAATTTTTTTTAATGTTTTCAATGATAAATTAAATGGAATTTTGATATTTTTACTGCAAACCTTGATGATATATCCATGAATCCTAATCATAATATAATGAATTTCAATATATTAGTTTTTTTTTGTAAATATATAAGGTGTTGATAATGATGATAATATATAAATTCTCATGAATGAAATATTATTTGAATTTAAAATGTTTTAAATAATTTTTTATGTGTTTAATTTCTTTAGATTTTATTATACTTCTTATGTATGTATATATGTATTTATGCATATGTTTACAATGGTAAATGAAATTTTTTCATATACAATAGATAATATAATTTTATACTAATCAAGGAATGAAATTTTCTTTTATATATAAACTATAATAAGGGAAGGTGTTCTATAAATGAGCTACCAAAACCCAAAATCCTATAATATCTGAATCGTTATCACAATATGTCCACTTGTTTAGGATTTTAATATAATTATCAAACAGAATTGGGTATTAAAACCATGATTTTAACCACTAAACATTTTATTTTTAAATAAAAATCATGATAATAAATAGACTAATAAACTCTATAAAACCACACCACCTCAAATAAATATTACTATAACAAACTTCCTATTAGGATCTACTACCTAATTGGTATGACTGAAACTTCTTTTTTTTCTTTTCAAATAAGTTAATTTTTGGGTTAGTGAGAACCAAACAAGCAATGAGAACCATAGGAAAGTTGGATTTGGAACCACACCCAAGTCGAAACCCTCCCAATAGAGAAACCAGACAACAAAAACCAAAATCACTTTAAGGAAATGTGAGAACCAGCATGACAACAAAAACCATTGGCAGGCTGGGAAAAGAACCTTGTCCAGAACTAGATCCACCCAAAAAAACACCTCAACACGCAGAACCAACAAGAGAGCACTCAGAAAGTTCAATCATCACCATGACCACCTGCACAATCCAAAGAATCATGGAATCCATCGAACCCAACCAAATCGGTATGAGAAAACTTTAATAGTCAATCCATGATAACCCAAATCACATCATGAACCTTTAGTATATGAGACAAATATGTCACAAAATTCTTATAAATATGTTTCTATTGAAAGAGGCATTCCCTAAATCCATTATGCATATGATGAATTTAGCTATATTATAAGAGATGATACAGGTATTGTTGGAGTTGCTGTCCTAGAACCAACTAATTTTCAATTTCGATTACCTATATATTTAGAGTCTTTAATATTAATAAATATCTTATCACATGATGTGTATTATTTTATGTTATATTAATGTGATAATTCCCTTAGAACATTTTTTTCATTAAAAGTTCATAATAGTTCTCTACTATGATGAGAACCTTGAAATACTATAATGATATTCTTAAATACATGTTCTATGGTTGGATGGAATATATCTTAAGGAATATAGTTGATGTAGGTTATCAAATTTAGGGGTATTATAAGACATTGAGACTTCTTCTAATGGATCTTTCACTTGGTAATCTCCAAGAGAGGAGGTTATGCGAACAAAACCACCTATAGGAATTCCACATGTTATATGTACTATTGGATATTCCTATATATGGATGCGTGTAATGGTATTTAGACTTTAGATTATTATTAATGTATATCACGAGTCACACACTTAGTTGTATTGATAACAACCATGACAACATATTCTCATGATGAGGTCATATGTGTTAGGTGTATCATAATTGATATGAAATTAATGAATAATATAATAAAGGTTTTCCCTTATGATTCAATAAAAGTAGATATCCCAGAACCTTTGATTAGAATAGAACCTTCTGATTATGTCCATGAGAATGACAATTTTATCGATAAGTTTATTTCAAGAAAGTAAAAGAAAGATATATCAAGCATATAGTTTTCTCACATAAATAATGTAAACTACTTGATGAGATATCTAGATGAAGAGATTATATTATACAATGAGTATTCGTAGGAGGTTATTATCATTACGACATTAATTTTATTTCTTTATGGGTGACTTGATGTGTTTCAAGAGACTAATCTTGGACTTTAGGCCAGTTAGCATGATGTTGAGAAAGAGGCCTAGAGGGTCACACACTAAGTGTATCTAGGACCTCAATTAAATTATATTTGAATTTAGTATTAAAATAAAAAAATTTATCATGTTTCAAGGAATAATAATTAATTGAGATATGTTGATCTCATATATCATGCCACCAGTTATAATGAACCACATCGTCACAGGTTGTTAATTCCCAAGGGAATTTGAATTTTAGATCCAAAGCCTAATTCATTCCTTGAATTGGGATTCAGATCCATAATCTGATAGTTATAACATCTCAAGAAGATGTTTTTGAATGAGAAATGAGTCCCGATTGGTTTTCTGGGTGCTCAAGTGAAGGTTGGCGAAGGGTTATGGGACTTGGGAGGCTAAACTTCAGCAGCTAAAACTATTCACAGCATGACCCATAGAGGTTATAATGTGAATTAGGCAGGTAGTAGGGTCGGGGCCCTCTGTCTTGAGGATTTCACGATGCGAATCATAGTTCACACTATGAATGAGAGTAGATGAGGGGAGGATATCTCTGCCTCTAATGGTTTATGGAGTAAACCAGGGGTTCACATCATGAATAGTGTATGTGGGTTTTTTTTATTGGGGGAAGACCCATATTTTCCTAGGTTATTACCTCTTTGATTTCAATGGGATGAAGGTGTATAGGAGATCTTTTTTTAGCTAGACCCTCGACCCATTAATCCTCCCTTTAATCCCCCTTGAGAGGGGTAGTTTCTTGGTATGATTAAATAGTAGTTTGAGGTAAGTTCATCTATTCATGCCTTCATTGTGTTTCCCTTTGGTTTATGTTGATTTTGGATCAATTTTAAATTGAGGTTTAGATCCAATTTTACTAAATCATGGTGGAATTAATTGAAATAGATGGGGATTTTGTGTATGGTGGATAGAGAAGGACTCAAGACAATGTTTTCATGTTGTTTCAGTTATGGTATGTCCCCAAATGTTTTTTATAGGGTTTTTTCCTAAATCAGATAAAAATTGGCCATTTAAATGGTCAATTAATTTGGCTCTTTCATGTGTATTGGGTTGAAGTTCATGTTAGGAGTAAACATCACCCAATTAATTGAGGTTTTGGAAAGCAGATGATTCCCATTGTGTTTTTAGGAAATTATATCTATTTAAATTAATTTAAATAATTAATTATAATGTGTTATAATTAATTATTTTTGATTATTGGACTGAGATAGGTGTTAGGGAGCATGGAAAGTACTTGTAAAGGCTTGGACAAGGCTTGACAGAGCTCAATGAGGGGTTAAATCGATGTTAATGGAAGGTGGCACCTATGATATAATTTCATATGTATGTCTATGAATGAGAATGCATGACAACACAATTTCATGGGTTCAGGTATGGGGAATAAGTGCTAGTAGAGTCCTTAGATGAGTTGATGGGGTGGAATTGAGCCTCTCAGGATGAGACCGACTATTCTTTAGCACCTTTGGTAGTTTGGGATTGCCTAACAACTATGCCACCAAGGGTAGAGGGCCTTGGTTGAGTTGATGAGAGACCTATAGAAGGTCTTGGGATGTGAGATAAGATAGATACAATCTAAATTGAGTTTCTAAGGATAGTGGGTAGACATGAGGGGCTTAGGTCCAAGTGATAATGGTAAAGATGACCACAAATCTCATGAGTGGCGAAGAATTCCTTCCTATGGATGGAGACGAGTATTTGTATGTGCTTGAATTGAAATAAATACTTTATGATTCGATGTGTGTGGTTGGGAGGGGTTTCCTCCAGGAATGGGTCAAGAGGTAACCCTTAGATCTATAATATGAAACCCAACTGTGGGTTGTGGGATGTGCTTAAAGGGAACTGGGATACCAAGGGGGAACTGGGATAGGAACGAGACCTCTCATGACGAGGAAAGGGTAAGAGTAAGCCTTTGGGTTGAGGTGTCGTCGAGGGGTGATGCATATGTATTGGAATCGATTAACATAGACCAAGGCAAGTTTGAAGTACCCTGATAGATAACCTATTGGGCTATACGAGTTTTGCTATGCTGTGAGAGTCCAGCTGGGGGATAAACCTGAATGTGATGAGCTAGAGAGTCATGTGATGGGCTATAAGCCCGATTGAAATGTGGTTATGATAGGTGATTGATTCATCTTAATGGGTGAAAGGTCATAAGGACTGACCTCTCCATGAGTGAGATGACATTGGTAGGGCTACCATAAGTGAGATGGAATTCCTTATTATGCAAAGGGTTGGGTCATCGATGAGTGATATGGTTGTCTTGATATGTATTGGATGGCCATTATTGAGATAGTTTTTCCAGGATGAGGTTTGGTCATCCATGAGTGATATGGATGAATTGATCATGATGGACCATCCATGAGTGAGATGGTTGGACCTGAGGAATAGTCATTAGACCACCATGAGTGAGATGGGATCTGAGGCATGATGCGTTGTCAGACTAGATGGTGGGATTACATGAGTGAGAAGGATCTATGGATGTAATATGCTATGATATTGGATAATGGGGATTCCATATGTGATATGGGGTTTGTATTGTCATGTGATAAAGATTATGGACAGATCCTACCTTGAGTGAGAAGATAGCGATCAAACCTTGGACTTACGACCATCCTAATGAGAGGGGTTGGCTAAGATACTTGGTATGGGACCCAAATTTGAGGGAGTAACATCCATAACTTGGGTGATGACTTACCTTGAGTATTCAGGTATATACCAACATGTGTGGAATGATATGATGATTGGATTATGACATGACATTGAAGGAGGTATGGTTGAGCAACATAGTATCTTGCTTAACACATGGTGGCTTGATGGGAATGTGTACCTTATCAGGTGTCGTGGTGGTCTGGTTAACATATAATGACCCAAAAAGCACGTTTTTTTATTTTATTTCTTCTCCTTATGCATACACATGCATATGAAGAAATATATTAGGGGTTATTGGTGAGACCCTACTATGTTTTATGCTCACACCCTGCACAGGCACTCTAGTGAAAATGCAGACCTTACATTTTCTTTTAGGTCAAAGCATGGGATTGCAGTGGATTAAGCTAGGATATCTCAATGGTGTCAGGAGGTTGAGATGAGGTATGGGGATGATATCGGGACCAATGTGTGTTTTTTTGATATTTTTTTGTTTTGTATTTGGGATCGTCCCAATGGGTGATTAATGTATGTTTTGTATTACAACATCATGTATGATATTGGATGTGTTGATTTATTATGCGTAATCTGATGTGGAAGTTGTTTGGATCTTCACCATTGTTTATTATTGTGATATCGAGGGAATAATCTCCCCAATGTGTGTTTTAGTCCCTCACCACTAATCAACAACCACTGGTGTGTGAGGAGGTATAGTTGAGTCTATGTAACATCCTTAGCCCGAGCACTATTGAATGGCCTAGGGTCAAGGCATTACACCAGTTATTCAAGAGAATATATATGTGAGTTGAATACTAAATAAATATTTATTCACGATTCAGTGACTATAAAATTTATTTATTTATTTAAATAATAATTTAGTGATATTTATTTGTTTAAATAAATAGACATTATTCAAGGTTCGATAAATGCTGAAGAAGATTGAAAAACCGAGTTAAGGGTTTGGTATAAACGATATATTAAATATTATTTAAATAAATATCAATTTATTTATTAAAGAAATTATATTTAAATTATCCATGAGTTTTCACACATCAAGGAAATAATAATAATAATAATATTATTATTCAATGTGGGGTTCACTTAGAATTAAAATAATAGTTAAGGGTGATGTTTCAAGGTTTATAGAGCATGCGTTGGAAATAATAGAGAGATTCTACACTTGAATCATTCATCACAATGATAATGTGACAAGATTGGTCAAAAAATTTGACAACAAAGAAAGAATTACAAGAAAAAGTAATTCTTGATTATATAAATTAATAATAAATTATATGTGAAAAAACCCTCTCTTCAAATCTTCCAGGATTTCTATTTTCAAGTTCTAGGTATTTATCTGAAGAAACCAATGGAGATATATTATTGGAATAGGTCCAATAACTTTCACCATGCCCCAAAATCTTCAAGTGACATCAGAGCAGTCACATATTAAATTATAATTATTTATTATTTATTAACCAAATAACACATTTTTTTTGTTATTTTTTTCATTTCCAGTTTTTCATTATTTAAACCAAAAGTTGAGATAACATGATCATTCAATTTTATATGACCAAGAACATTCCAATAAAATATGAATAATTATTGAAAATCCATTCTAGAGGTGCTTGCTATTTTCCCAGATAACACGGATACTCAATGTGTAATTGAAATGTACACATCATGTACCCATGTTCATTGCACAAGGGTAAGTTGTGGGAATTGTGACATAACGTGTTGGAGAACAGTACAAAATTTCATTACACATCATGCATTGACTGGCCAAATGGTATATGTATTGATAGGGCCACATGGTGTATAGCAGATGCACACACCATATAAACCCCCATGGTTTTCCACACAGTAATCACATAAGCCATGTTTCCAAAGTACATGACATGTAATTAATACTTGCTAAGTAATAACTGCCAGCCAAGAAACACAGTCTCATTATGACTACATGACATGTAGCTAGTGTACACAATGTGTAAAACATAATTTTTCACACAAAATACACAACAAGTCCATAGGTGTGTGATGCAAATGATTAGATAATGGATTACATGACATATAGAGATCTATAAACACCATAAAACACAAACCTGTTCACAAATATTACACACCAAGCTAGGTTGTAACTTTTTGAATTAATTTCATAGAATAAATATTAATTTATCATTAAAACCAAACTGCACAATGTGTAGATGGTGTACACGCCATGTGATAGGTTTTACTAGATATAATACACATCAAGTAAGTTCAATGTGTTATTCATAATATTAAATACTTAATTAATTATTTTTTTTTGCGTTATTATGGAACTACACACCATGCGTGGCTATTGTACACACCTTGTATGTCATGAAAATTACCAAAAATACATGATTTTTATATTAATGGTGTGTCATGTAGTTATAAATTTCATGAAGAATACTTGACTTGACTTATGAAACTACACATCATGTAACATTTTGACACATCATGTATTCTACATGTGATTTAAGTATATGTTACACAACAAGGATCATACAAAGAAAATTCACATTCCATACAAGTGGAAATACAAGCCATGTATAATAGAAGGGTACACGATGTGTTTTCTCTAGTACATTATATGTAAATTTTTTAATATCCCATGTCTATATGAGTTATGAAATTCAAGGGAAATTTGATTTTTTTTGATTTTTAAGATAGTTAGTTTTGAGAATCAGGACTCGAAATGAAAATATGAGAGTTTATAAATCTTAAATAAATTTTCTTAGATGTCATTTTGGGCCTTGTAAGTGTTATGGGTGCTTCAATGGAAGTCAGAGAAGGGTCAGATGGTTGGGCGGCTACAAAGATTCAATAATAGCCCAATCACGATGTGAAATAGTAGTCATATTGTGAATGGATAAGGGGTGTTTACGACATTAATAGATGTTCACTCTATGAAACCAATTTGTGAGTTTTTTTTAAATAATTACTAAGGGGTTTGTCCCTCATAATTTTTCATTAAATGAGAATGTACAGGGAGTGCTCTCAGCTAACACCTGTTGGGTCGTAGAGGATGGCAAGAGGGGGGGTGAATTGCCTTTTCAAAAATAATTAACAATTTAAAACAATTATCAATGCAGCGGAAATAAAAAAGGCAAGACACAATTTGATAACGAAGTTCGGCTTAATTCCCAAGCCTACGTCTCCGCTCCCAACAAGAACCGTTGAGAGATTTATACGTCAGCTTGCTTTTTAATGGTTGTAGCAAGAAACCCACTAGCCGTTTTAAGGTAGGCTAGAACACCTTCGTACAGCTTGCTTTTTTATTATGGTTGTAGCAAGAAACCCAATTGAAAGAAAGAAAGGAAAAGATAGGTTTGTTTTAATCCAAACCCAATGAAGTACTAAAAAAATAAAATAATACAAACACACGGAAGCCTTGAGTGCCAAAAGTGTGAGAGCAGCTGATGGAGAGGGAGCTCAAGCTTCAAAGATGGCAATGGATCACAAGAGGCCTTGGAGATTTGTCGTTAGAGCGTCAAGACATCAAAATATGATTCTGTAGTGTTCCCGGCATCCATGGTTGCTTATTTATAGGAGAAATACCCATAAACACTTCAATATAGCCATTGGAGGGCTTCCGGAGCCGTTGGGGGTCAAAAGAACTAGTTTGGTCAAAGCCCAACGACTAGTTTGACTGGGCACACCGGCTGGCCGGTGCTGAGCTCCCGGCTGGCCGGTGGTCCAGACAGACCCAATGGCTAGTTTGACTGGGCACACCGGCTGGCCGGTGCTGAGCTCCCGGCTGGCCGGTGGTCCAGACAAAGCAGGCTTTCTGTCTGGGTTTCACCGGCTGGCCGATGGTCATCCACCGGTTGGCCGGTGCCACCAGGCAGTGGGCAAGCCTACTGCCTGGGTCCTCCGGCTGGACGGTGGGCAAGAACCGGTTGGCCGGTGGACTCAGAGAGTCCACTATCAGCCTTCTTGGGCCAACTCCTGGGCAACCTTTTTCCTAGCATCAAAACACTTGAAAACAAGTTAGAACACGATGAGAGTGATTGTGATCATTAAAATCCAAGAGAGAGGGGTACAACAATCTCCCCCTATTTTGATGATCACAATCACAAAAGAGAAAGCTTTAAAAAGGATATCCCAATTGAAAACTTAAATAAACAATTTTGGACATGAAAATATATTGGAGATCATTTCAAAAAATTGAAGAGATGTACCATGTATTGAAAATTATCTTAAAAAAGAGCACTTTAATCAATTGAAATATGAAACTAGTAAACATAGAAATTTCTCCCCCTTTGGGATTATCAAAATAGGAGGGAAAAAAATGAGAAGAAATTAGAAAAAAAAAATTAAAATAAAAAAGAGTTAAATATTTAATAGTGCTCATTGACGAATCATTCCTAACTCCCCCTTAATAAAATCAAAACGTTCAACCGGGAGCGGTTTGGTAAAAATATCAGCTAATTGGAAATTAGTAGAAATGAAGTCCAAAGTGATATCCCCTTTTTGAAAATGGTCACGAAGGAAATGATACCTTAAATCTATATGATTTGTCCTAGAGTGTTGTATTGGATTCTTAGAAATACTAATGGCACTAGTGTTGTCACACCGAATAGGGACATGATCGTAGGAAAGGCCATAATCCAAGAGAGTGTGCTGCATCCAAATAATTTGGGCACAACAATTCCCAGCGGCTACGTACTCGGCCTCGGTAGTAGAAAGAGCAACACCGTTTTGCTTCTTGCTACTCCACGATACAAGGGACTTTCCTAGCAGATGACAGGTTCCACTAGTAATCTTTCGATCTAATTGACATCCGCCAAAATCAGCATCCGAATATGAAGAAAGTTCGAAAGAAGTATTAGAAGGATAAAATAAACCAATGTTTTTGGATCCTCTTAAATACCTAAAAATCCTTTTGACCGATTTAAAATGAGATTCTTTGGGATTGGCTTGAAAACGAGCACAAAGGCAAACACTGAACATGATGTCAGGACGGGTCGTAGTTAGGTAAAGTAGACTCCCGATCATACTCCTATAAAGCTTGTTATCAACCGGTTTCCCGACTTCATCTAACGTAATCTTACAGGAAGTACTCATGGGGGTACTAATTTCCTTTACTTGATCCATACCAAAACGACTTAAGAGCTCGTTTGTGTATTTGCCTTGGCTTAGAAAAATACCTTTTGAATTTTGAAAGATTTGAAAACCGAGAAAAAATTTCAATTCCCCCATAAAGCTCATTTCAAATTCGTTTCTCATTAAATCTGAAAAATCAGTACAAAGTGATTCTTTGGTAGAACCAAAGATAACATCATCGACGTAGATTTGGACGATTAAAAGATCTTTTGAAGTGTGTTTTAAAAAGGGGGTACAATCAGCTTGACCTATTTTAAAATCATTTTCTAAAAGGAATTTTGTTAACCGCTCATACCAAGCCCGAGGGGCTTGCTTTAAGCCATATAGAGCCTTGGTTAATTTAAAAACATGATTTGGAAATTTTGGATCTTCAAAACTGGGAGGTTGTTCAACAAAGATTTTTTCTGAAATAAAACCATTTAAAAAGGCGCTTTTAACATCCATTTGAAAAAGTTTGAAATTTAAGTGGGCGACGAAAGCCAACAAGATCCTAATGGATTCCAATCTAGCAACGGGCGCAAAGGTTTCACCATAATTGATTCCTTCTTCTTGATTATAGCCCTTAGCTACTAGGCGAGCCTTGTTCCAGGTTATATTTCCTTGATCATCAAGTTTGTTCCTAAAAACCCATTTAGTGCCAATAATTGGATGATCATTGGGTCTTTCAACAAGAGTCCAAACATCATTTCTAGAGAATTGATTTAGTTCATCTTGCATTGCAAGAACCCAATTCTCATCATTAATGGCATCATTAATGGTTTGAGGCTCTAGGTGAGAAATTAAGGCTTGATGTTCAACCTCGTTGAGGATTGATCTTCTAGTTCGAGTACCGGCTTGAAGATCACCTATAACATTTTCTAAAGGATGGTCTCTAGAAGGTTTCCAAACCTTAGGCAAGGTGGAAGGCAAAGAAGGTGAAGAAGGTTCATGATCATCATCCTCCTTGAGAGGAGAAGAGGAATCATTTAATTCAAGTTTATCAAGCTTATCTTCAACATCTTCAATGACCGGATGGGGTTTTGGAAGATTTTCATCAAACTTGACATGAGATGATTCTTCGATGGTTTTTGAACGTTTGTTGAAGACACGATAGGCTTTGCTTGAGTTGGAGTACCCAAGAAAAATACCTTCATCGGATTTGACATCAAATTTCCCAAGGTGATATTTTGTGTTAAGGATAAAGCATTTACAACCAAACACTTTAAAATAACCAACTTTGGGAAATTTTCCTTTCCAAAGTTCATAGGGGGTTTTCTTAAGAAGGGGTCTTACAAGGACTCTATTGATAGTATAACAAGCAGTGTTAACTGCCTCGGCCCAAAAAAATTGAGGGAGGTTGAATTCATTAAGGAGGGTTCGAGCAATTTCTTGGAGAGTTCGGTTTCTCCTTTCAACCACTCCATTTTGTTGTGGAGTCCTAGGGGCAGAGAAGGTGTGATTGTATCCTTGAGAGGAACACAATTCATCGAATTCTTTGTTTTCGAATTCACCTCCATGGTCACTACAGAGCGATATAATTTTATATCCTTTTTCGTTTTCTACTTTCCTAGAGAATTTCAAAAAGGTTCTACAAGCATCATTTTTATGAGCTAAAAAGAAAACCCAAGTGAAACGAGAAAAGTCATCTACTAGGACAAAGGTATAGGATTTTCCACCTAGACTTGCTACAGGGGTAGGACCAAAAAGATCAAGATGTAGGAGCTCAAGAGATTTTGAAGTGGACACTTCCTTCTTAGATTTGAAAGAAGACTTGTGTTGCTTGCCAAGTTGGCATGGCTCACAAATCAAATCTTTCTTAAACTTAAGTTTAGGAAGGTCACGGATGAGCTTGTTCTTATTAAGCTTTAGAAGTGAATGAGAGCTACAATGCCCCAACCTTCTATGCCAAAGCCAAGACTCATTGTCAAGATAACTTAAACATTTAACATTTTGGCTAGCTAAAGACTTTAAATCAATAATGTAAACATTTTGAAAACGGGAAGCAGAAAATATCAATTTGTTTTGAAAATCAAACACATTGCATAAATCATTTTGAAAATTCACCGAAAAACCACTATCACAAAGTTGACTAATGCTAATTAGATTATGTTTTAAACCTTTAACAAATAAAACATCTTTAATTAAAGAGGTGCTACCAAATCCAATGGTACCTATTCCGACGATCTTGCTTTTTGAATTGTCACCGAAGGTGATGTATCCTCCATCGAATTCTTCAAGGGAGTTGAACTTGGAGGGATCGCCACACATGTGCCCCGAGCATCCGCTGTCGAGATACCACGAGCCTTTCGAAGTCCTAATTCTTTGGCATTTATCCTACAAAATCAAGAGAGAATAGATTTTGGTACCCATATAAGTTTGGGTCCGGAAAGATTAGCTAAAAGAGACTTTTGAACCCATATTTTTCTAGAGGGTTGCCATCTAAAATACTCATCCAAGTAGGTAATGGATTTGGGGCTTCCATACCTTTCATTTTTACAATCACATTCATAAATCATGTGCCTGGTCTTTTTACAATAATTACAAAATTTATATTGAGAGCTCCCCCTTACAAAAGTAGTGGGCGCTCTAGAAGAAGTGGCTTGTTTGTTAAAGCCAAGTCCATGTGTTGTTCTAGTCGAATGCTAAGAACCTAGTAATTTGGTCAAATTTTGTTCACCTTGGGTGAACTTGGCAAGAGACTCCCTTAGATCTTTAATGGTTGAATTCAAAGAATCAACATTTGGAATATCTTGGATCTTAAGGGTAAGTTCCTCATTCTTTTTGAGAAGTTGTTCTTTTTCAGAAATGAGAATTTTATTTTTCTTTTTCAAAGCCATAAATTTAGAGGTAAGTTCGTGAAAACCTTCCTCTAATTGATCTCTCGCATTTTGGAGATCTTCATAGGACATGTCATTATTGAAAGAGGAAGATGAGGAAGAGGAGTCGGAAGAAGATACCTCATCAAATGCCATTAGGCATTTTCCACCTTCATCGCTTGAGTCGCTTGAAGACATGGAGTCATCACTTGCACTCTATGTAGATGCTTTGAAAGCCTTCTTGTTTTTCTTTTCTTTTACCCTTTTCTTGAAAATGGAGCACTCCGGTTTGATGTGGCCTTTCTTTCCACATTCAAAGCATGTAACTTCATTCTCCGCTTTGGGCTCTTCCTTTCGTGCCCTTCGAAAGTTCTTCTTTTTATTCATGAATTTGCTCATTTTTCTTACTAGTTGAGCAATCTCGGATTCGCTATCAGCGGAGGAGCTTTCTTCCTTTGCTTTGAAAGCAATGTTCTTTTTCTCCTTGAAGGTTTTACCTTCTTTATCGGCTTGCCTCTTCATGGTGATCTCGTAGGTCATGAGTGATCCAATGAGCTCTTCAACCGGCATTTTCTTGACATCTTTTTCTTCTTGAATTGCGGTCACCTTTGGTGCCCATGAGCTTGGTAGGACCCAAAGAATCTTCTTGACCATCATTTCTGCAGAAACATCCTCACCAAGAGATTTTCTTCCATTGCAAACGTTAGTAAAACCAGTAAACATTTCAGTAATTGATTCGTGTGGGTGCATGGTCAAACTTTCAAAATCTTGGCGATACATGTCTAATCTAGTGTCTTTGACTTTTTTAGTGCCCTCATGGGTTACTTCTAAAAGTTTCCAAATTTCATAAGAAGAGGAGCAAGTAGAAACACGGTTGAATTCATTACGGTCTAGCCCACAATGAAGAGCATTCATGGCTTTGCCATCAAGCTCAAAATTGGCAATGTCTTCGGGGGTCCATTTGGACACATCCTTGTTAGATAAAGTATAGTCTTGCATTACAATCCTATAGATAGGATAACCAATGCTTCTAAGAAAAGTAATCATGCGAGTTTTCCAATAAGTGTAATCGGTTCCATCAAAGAATGGAGCCCGAGTTATAGAATACCCTTCGGGAGCATGCGAGGAATTAGCCATCACTAAGGATCTTAAGTTTGTAACCGGTTAAGGTATTACACAAACGCTCCCTCTAATACCAAATGTTGGGTCGTAGAGGTTGGCAAGAGGGGGGGGGGGGTGAATTGCCTTTTCAAAAATAATTAACAATTTAAAACAATTATCAATGCAGTGGAAATAAAAAAGGCAAGACACAATTTGATAACAAAGTTCGGCTTAATTCCCAAGCCTACGTCTCCGCTCCCAAAAAGAACCATTGAGAGATTTATACGTCAGCTTGCTTTTTAATGGTTGTAGCAAGAAACCCACTAGCCGTTTTAAGGTAGGCTAGAACACCTTCGTACAACTTGCTTTTTTATTATGGTTGTAGCAAGAAACCCAATTGAAAGAAAGAAAGGAAAAGAGAGGTTTGTTTTAATCCAAACCCAATGAAGAACTAAACAAATAAAATAATACAAACACATGGAAGCCTTGAGCGCCAAAAGTGTGAGAGCAGCTGATGGAGAGGGAGCTCAAGCTTCAAAGATGGCAATGGATCACAAGAGGCCTTGGAGATTTGTCATTAGAGCGTCAAGACATCAAAATATGATTCCGTAGTGTTCCCGGCATCCATGGTTGCTTATTTATAGGAGAAATACCCATAAACACTTCAATATAGCCGTTGGAGGGCTTCCAGAGCCGTTAGGGGTCAAAAGAACAAGTCTAGTCAAAGCCCAATAGCTAGTTTGACTGGGCACACCGGCTGGCCGGTGCTGAGCTCCCGGCTGGCCGGTGGTCCAGACAGACCCAACGGCTAGTTTTACTGGGCACACCGGATGGCCGGTGCTGAGCTCCCGGCTGGCCGGTGGGAATCCACCGGTTGGCCGGTGGACTCAGAGAGTCCACTATCAGCCTTCTTGGGCCAACTCCTGGGCAACCTTTTTCCTAGCATCAAAACACTTTAAAACAAGTTAGAACACGATGAGAGTGATTGTGATCATTAAAATCCAAGAGAGAGGGGTACAACAACACCTTCCCCTCCCTTCCTTCCTTACCCCCCTTGATCTAGGTTGGGTTTTGTGGAATTTCCTATGATGGTTTGGGGTATAATATTCCATTTATAATGTCTCATTTTATTTTCCCATGATCCTTTCTAATTTTAGTTCAATTTTGTTTTGGATTTCTTGATGATTTCTACTAGATCATGGTGGAAATTTTCTAGATTGATGAGGCTTTTTCTCAGCCCATGTATAGGGAATCCCCCAAGTCATGCATGTTTCTACATGACTTTTTGATTTATGTATGTTGTGTCTTAATTTTATTTAAGGTTTTAGCCTAAATTAAATTAAATATACTAATGTTTTGGTGTTAGATGTTAGGGTTTCTTCCTAGGATGATTTCAAAAGTACACTGCGGACCTTTGACATGTGTTTGGTTGTGGTTTTGATGTAACAGGAGAATCTAATGAGAATTTAATAATTATTACTATTATGTTTAAATTTTTAATTAATTATAAAATGTTATCATTAATTATTTGGTGATGGTTAGTGCGAGATAGGGCCTCAGGATAATGGACGATGGTTGGTTGAACCTAGACGAGACATAGACATGCTTGAGCAGAGCTGTTAGATTGTGATTTATAAAGGAAGTGGTTACATTTTTTAAGGGTAATGTCTTGGTCAAAGACCAAGACACAATTTATTAATAATCAAAAATAAGGGAACTACAAAAGTCTGAAAGAAGGGATTTTATTACAATCTCTTTCATAAAGAGGAAGAAGGTCAACCAGAAGATTATCAACCCATGTATCGCATTGGTTGATACCTTTGTTAGAAAGAGCATCAGCCACCATGTTTGCTTCCTGGTAGGCATGAGTGGCAATATATCTGATTTCCTGAAGAGAGTCCATGCATTTCATCCTGGGAGAAGTAAGGGGCTAGGAAAGGTGGATCACACCATTACAAATTTCTTGGACAATGGTGGTAGAGTCACTTTCAATCCAAATGTTGTTCCACCCTTTCCTTTGAACAAAATAAATAGCCTGGATCACCGCCATCATCTTCGCCTCTAAGGAAGTAGTGCTAGCGCAACCTCCAAAGAAACACCCAAGACAGCTGCCTAGATAATCCCTGCAGACAGCACCAAAACCTGCTGGACCCGAGTTCCCTTTTGAAGCTCCATCCACATTTATTTTGATCCAACCAGGAATAGGGGCTTGCCAGAACACCTCAATAGATTGACGCGGCCTTTTGTAGAGGCCGAAAACCCAAAGACGTCTGAGAATCATAAAATCTTCAATGGAGTTGTTACAAAAATCTTTTTGGATCGAAGCGGCATCCTTGATAGCAGAGAGAATTCTCGCGTGACCTGCATTGAGATTGAGTGAGTGCCTATTATGTAAAATTTCATTACGATCATACTAGACAACATGGAGGAGCTCTACAACAGCCACAAGGAAAAGGTTCCTGATTTTCTTCGAGGCGTTAAGCTCCACACAACATTTTAGAAGTGTGAGAATGGAGTCAGAATAGATCCATCTGCAATCAAACATGTCAGTAATAAAATTCCAAAGAGCAGAGGCAGTAGCATAGGATAGAAAAATATGGTTGGTATCCTCTCTATGCTGATGTCACATATGGAATTTAGAAAAAAGTTGGATGCCAAAGGTCTAAAGGCACACATCAGTAGGAACACGATGGTGTGAAATTCTACAAATAAGAATAAGTCCAGAGGGCTTGATCCAATGCTTATCAAAATGTTTTATCCACCCAAAAATATTTTCAGAAGAAGAAAAATCATGATTGGAGAAGGCTTTTGAGTCTAGGATACCATTATGAGTAGGTTCCCAAACTAGGAAGTCATCCGCAATGGATAAGGCATGACTATCAACCTCATGCGCAATAACCTCCGGAAGATTGATGCCATGGTCATTCATAACTTCCCGAATAGAGAGATTTATGTTGGTAGGAGGGGAATGAGAGGATAACATGGAAATCAAGGGGAAGCCAGTCCAGTTATCGAGCTAGAAATTCAAAGATGAGCTTTTACTGACCAGCCATCTAGAGTTATGCATAATGTTATGAAAAGAATATCCGATGGAGGGCCAAGTAAAGGAGTTAATATAACTCAAATTACCCTTTTTGAGTTTTTCCAAAAATCTTTTTCGAATAAACTCAGTGGCATTAGAATTTTGATTGATCAAGTTCCAAGTGTGTCTAGCTTGAAGCGCTTCATTAAAAAGTTTGATATTCTTGATACCAAGACCCCCATTTTCAAACGGTTTGTAACAATTAGTCTAAGGGATGGTAACAAGCTTTCGGTCAACAGTGCTGCCAGACCAAACAAAGTTTTTAATGAAACTGTTAATTTTTTTTAAGCAAAGAGGCCAGCCATTTTTAAATCATTAGAGAGTAGACCATTTTAGAGATAATGGTAGATTTGAAAAGATAAATCCGACCAACCATGGATAGGGATTTCCCCTTCCAAGAATAAAGTTGATGAAGAACCTAATCCACCACCAAAGAAAAATAGATAGCTTTAGGCCTGCCCCAGAATAAGGGGACACCTAAATAAGTGAAAGGTAAAAGACCCTCCTTAAGACCAAGTTTTTCAATGATATTGATTTTACGGGTGGCAGGGAATCCTTTACCAAAGAAAATAGACGACTTGTTCCAACTAATGATTTGACCAGAAACCTCCTCATAATGGGATAAATCATTTTTAAGATTCAAAATATTTCTATTGCTCCCATTAATAAAAAGGATAATGTCATCTGCATAAAGAAGAAGGGTCGGGGAAATGAGGCCACAAGCAGCCTGAATCAGTTTCAACTTGTTTTGATAAACCAAATTAGTGAGAAGTATGCTAAGATAGTCTTCCGCTATGGAAAAAAGGATGGCAGATAGAGGGTCACCTTGTCGGACACCCTTGGTGCATTTGAAATAACCTTTAGGGGAGCCATTGACATGGATAGAGATGGTAGAAGATGAGAACAAAGAATGTATCATACTAATAAAGACCTAATTAAAGCCAAAGTGATAGAGAACCTTGAAGATAAAGTTACAGTCAATGGTATCAAAATATTTCCTTATGTCAAGATTGATAGCAACATTGCCACCTCTTGAAGATTTATTAAGTATATTGGTACATTCCAAGGCAAGACAGATTCAATCCTGAATGGATCTACCTTTAATGAAGCCAAATTGGTTCCAAGAAATAATTTTGTTACAAAGAGGTGAGAGACGGTTAGCCAGGATCTTAGTAATAATTTTATAGAGAGAGTTAATAAGAGCGATGGGCTGAAATAAGTGAATTTCCGAAGCATTCACAACTTTAGGAATCAAAGTAAGGAATTGAGAGTTGATACCATGAGGAAGACTACCATGAGAAAAGAAAGTTCTGACAAGCTTACAAACATCAGAATGGATAACTTCCCAAGGTTGTTGATAAAAACCATTATTAAAACCATCCGGTCCTGGAGCACTGTCAGGGTTCAGATAAAAAATAGTTGCTTTACCCTATGGTATTATACTTTATTTATATTTAATGTGATATGTTTAGTTTCTACAACAAGGGAAATAAACTAATTAAATTATGTAATTTATTTAATTTAAATTAAATTCCTATGTATAAAGTGAACAAAGTGTCAGGGCCCTGATGAACCCATGTGCACTGGCTTGATGTATTAACCACCGAAAGTAGTGTACTTGGTTATATTTTTATTCCCCGAGATACATGGACCTAGAGGGGTGTAAATGAAATGAATAAAATAAAATAAAAGGAATGATATGTAATGAACCTAGTGATAGGTTCCCTTGGAGACCTACAGGTAGAGGTGAGTGATGGACTGATATGGATGGCCTAGGGATTTCCCATGTGGGAAACTTTAGATGCATTAAAGTTTTTGGGATAGATTATATGAATATGGGGAGAATTTTACTCCCCCACTAGTATATGAGAACTGGGTTGGTATTCCCTAGGTATATTAAAGATGTGTTGGGTGAGACGACTAACCTGAGATGACCTGGAAAGTGAGGTGGAAATTATGGCTTATCTTGAGACCGATACTAGTGAGTCTTGCATCATGAGGCCAGTGAGACCTCATGACGATCATAATGAGATTAAGGGATGTATTACCCTTGAGTGATGGGTGTTGATCTGAGAGATGAGTATTAGATAAAGGAACCTATGTAAGGGTGTCTATGTTATGATGTGACCTAGGGGACCCTAGTAGGTTACCCTTTGATATATTGACACTAGAGAGGGTGTGTATGGGAAAAAGTTAGTGATGTTAGTGGGTGTCACCTTAGAACTCAGATCAATTATGTAAGCCCAGTGAGGCTATAATGATTATTGATCACCTAAGATTACCTCCTAGGGATCAAAGATGTCATATAATGACTATTGATCACCCAAGATCACCTCCTATGGATAAAATTTGATCATAATACTAGGGGATTCCTTGGACATTCTCCTTGGATTTAGAATTTATACTTGATAATATGTGGATACCTTGGGTTACTTCCAAGAATCTGGTGTTTATGCCTACTACTATATGGTTGTTGGGATTGGTATTCATAGGCACAATTGTGTGATGTTCTTAGAGACACTCCAACACTAGTTGAAATAGGTTTGTGTCAATCCTAAGTTTAATGACAAAACCTAAGGATCAATAATGTTTATTCTTTATGATTCAAAATTTTATTTATTTATTTAGTTGATCATATCACATGTATACACTACAATTATTGGTTATGTATGGGACTATGTTGGTGATGCCCTACTGAGTTGTACTCACACCCTACTTGGGAGTCCATGGCACTTGGTTACCTGAGAAAACTTCACTGATTACAGGTTCAGGTTGGGAAGAGGCTCAGTGTTTCATGATTGAACATGATATCTCTGATGGAACTAAGGATTGGGAAAAGGGGAGGCTTGGAGATATAGTAGAGTCAATTGTACTTTTATTTATTTATTTTATTCTTTTTGTATATGTGGACAACCCAATGGGTATCTAATGAGTATGTATGAGAATATGCTTCAAAATTAATATTATTATTATTGATGATTATGTTTATTTCTTTCACGTACTCTGATGGATATTGTATTGGATAATATTTTGTTATTTTTATCTATTATTACACACTTAGATATGGGGGTTGTATTAACTGATAATTTTATAAATGAAATTACATTCTTAATGAATAAATTTCATATTAAGTAATGTAGTTATAGAAAATACATGCACTATATTTCATTTGTTATTTTAGACTGTTATAAAATATATCCATAATTTGTCAATCGAGCTTAAAGAACCATTAAGCATTATGACCTTTGTTAATATAGCTATTCTAAAATAACCATTAAGATTAGTATATATTAAAGGTTATGATAAAATCTAAAGGACATTGAAGGAAAAAGCACAACCTCGAGCAATAGGATCATACCCTATGAAGCCTATTTATCAGAGCTTCCAAGTGATATGGAATCATTGGTGTTTTTACCTAACTAAGAAAGATCCATGATTAAATAATTGAAAATAAATCAAAACCATTTATGGGAGAAGCTTAATATTATAAAGATCACTACCCAAACCATGTTTGTTGAACCACCCCAAGAAATTTCTACTATTTCACACCTTACCCTTAGGGTGTATACTAGTGTAATAAGGGGTTATGTATCTAGACCCTAGAAGTATGATTTTTATTAGTTTTTTTTTAAAAAATAATGATTATATTGACAAATTTTAATTATTACTTTATATATACAAATGATTATATAATGAGTATGATAAAAATTAGATTTTGATATGAAGAAACCAACATTTTATTTTTGGTAAATATATAGTTTCAATTAAAACACTATTTTTGATAAATCCAAGAGTTTTGAAATAAAATTTATTTTCATTAAATATTGTTATTAAATAATATATATTTTAATATAAATTATAATATAATTTAATGAAGTCCCATGTAATTTTTATAAGGATCATAAAGTTGTTAGTGTCTTAAAAACTAGTATTTTCTAGTAAATAAGTATTTTTATTTAAAAGTTTAAATTCTCATATTTATAAAATTATTTTGGTAAAATAAATATCATTTTTTAAATAAACACATAAAAATTAGAAAATGGTGATTTTTTCATAATTTTACGAGATAGTTAAATTTTTTGGTACAAATTAAATACTGTAAAAATATACAGTATCTATTATGACAATATAATAGCCCAAAAGTGATATAATAAATACTATAAAATGAATCCACGAGGAAAGATATGTTTTACCTTTAAAATAATGTGTTTTTTAACTTATTTTATTAATTTCATAAGCTTATAATGAATCCTCTAATATATATATATATATATATATATATATATATAATATTTTAAGGTTTTAAAAACAATTCTTTATGAACATGACTCACTTAAACGTCATAAATGGTATTATTTTAATGAATTTTGTTCTTAAAATAATAAAATATTGGAAACCACTTCTATTTTTCAGAAATCATGGGGAAGGTTTGTGGTTTTAATTATTTTATTACTTAGAGTCCAAAACCTAAGTTTAGAAATTAATAAATAATTCCCATATATTTTGCTATAAATAGCCACTCAAACCCCATTTAATCTTCTCTAAAAACTCATTTATCATAAATTTAATCTTAATATACCTCTATAAACCCCTACCAAGGTGTTCATAAGCTCTTAGGAAGCTCCTCCAAAGCTTTTAGAAGCATCCTATCAATGTAAGGGATTCTCTTCCTTTTTCTATTCATTCAAGTACTTACTTTGTATCTTGACTTTTTATTTGAAATTGTTCATGTTGTAATGTTTTTTTACACATCACTTTACTTTCCTTATAATTACCAGGAAATTATTTATGACCTTTCACTCTCATTAATTCCTTCCATGAACCTTTATGTTCACTCGTTGCTGCTGAAATTATCTCATGATTTTCCATTCCAAACATTTATGTTGTGAATACACACCCCCATTTACACTCAAGAGAATTAAACTATACGTAACTATCATTAATTTATTTGGGGAATTATATGTATGAAAACCAAACTCCTTAATAATGGGAATAAAAGTTATGAAAGAATTTCTTATGTTGCATGATCTATGTGGCACATAAATTCATGTACATGACATGAATGTGACGGGTGGGCCCAAAATTATATAACCATACAATGTATTGGGTAATGTTTTTAAGTCATGATATGAAACATAAGGTGTATGAGAGGTTATATTAAGAACACTATGTTATGATGTCTCAATGGTTATCCTTGACTTATGATTATGATTTCATGTTTTATGTTGTTGCCACATTTATATTATGCCTTGATGTTGTCATCTTATGTCATTCTTCATCATTCATGATTATGATTCTCACCTTTCCATGTCATCATGTTATGACTATTGAATTACATGTACTACTTTACTTCATGCTATTATTTGATTATTCCCTTACTCAGATTTATAGCTCACCCCTTACTTATGCATGTCCCTAGGTTATCTTGTGCAATATTAGAAGATCAATGGAATTTAAGGGCATGTTATAAATTTTTTAAATAATGTATTTTTATCCCTGTTTTAAGTTAACGTGCTATATATCTAATTTATTAAATACACTAGGCCTCTATATCCTTTGGGATTACATTATTTGAATCTATATGTAATAAATCATGAAATAAAGTGTATAAAAGACATGGGTTATAATAATTGGTATCAATGGAAGGTCTAGTAATTTTTGGGGATTAGGATTATAAAACCTTAGAAAAAACCCTAGGGATAAGACTAAACATATGAAATTATCCTTAAATTTTGGTAATATATATACTGGTTTCTTTTCCAAGAAAATACTTCCCAAAATGGATATTGGTAAGTGGATGCGACTATGGAATGGATGTACCTAGTTGTAATGACTCTAAAAGGGTTCATTTGGTATTAACATGACTAGTATATGGTGTATGAAAAAGAGCATGAAGACAACACAACTAGTTAGACACTACTGAAGGATATGATTTGGTTAATCATGTGCTTTTTACAAACCATTATGAAGGTAATAAAAATTATTATGAAATTTAATTTTAGGAAATAAGTTATGGATAACATAGCTTGGAAACTAGAAATTCATTGGTTAAGGAATACATGTAATTTAAGATTTATTCCTTTAATACCCATAGTTACTCTTTTATATGTTTAATAGTTTGTAAATTATCATTGATAATTTTCCTTTATTTTCATCAATGGATAGAAATAGGAGGAATCAAGTCAACTACAAATGTGTTGGGAATGTGATGACCACCCAAATGAGATGCCCAACCCAATGGGATAAGGAGTCGAGAACTTCATGATAGTACTTACTCAACTATCCCATGTCTTGAATAGTAACTTGAATCAGGAGGAACACCCACATCCCCCTAATAAAGATCAAGTTATAAACGAGACCTTTACGTGACAAAGTCCTTTGAATTTAATTAGATATTCTAATCCCTTAATCATAAAACAATGGATCAACTTTATTGAAAATATCTCCTCTATCCTTAAATGCTCTGAGAAAGAGAAGGCTATGAAAATTGTTTATCACATAACATTAAAATCTGATCAATGGTGATTTTTGATCAAGAATATGAATCCCAAATAAGAAATTGATGCAATGGAGTAGAAATAATTCAAGATTTTTTTTCAATAAATATTTTCCTTACACTCTCTAACTTAAAATGGGGAGGGAGTAATTTGGACTCAAGAAAAAGGGGGATGAATCCATCAGGGTATATGAGGAAAACTTCACAAGACTTGCACAATATGACCCATAATTTATCATTGACCCAAAAATTAATCTTTAATTATTATTTATTGGGATAAAGGAAAATATATGAAAATATTTTGTGATTCGAGACTTTAAGATCTATGGAGAAAATTTCCAATGTTCCCTCAAAGTTGGAATAGAGATTTTTGAATCTCAAGGGTCTCATGATACTGAATATAGGAACCAAATAATTGAGTTTAATTATATGTGAATGATGGAGAAATATCATGGTGGCAATAAATTCCAACATCTCACTTATCAAAAGTGCAGGAAGAAGAATCCTAGAAATTTCCTAAAGAGGACAAGGAAATTATTTAGGTGTGAGAAGGAGGGGCACCTATATAGTGAATGATTATGGGATAAACCCACTAATGTGTAGGAAGAAATTAATGCTACATTTAACTCTCAACCTATTTTTCAATGTTTAAACTTCAAGGAAAAAAGAAAACTATAAAAACTAGTGCACTAATATAAGGGTTTTCATAGATAACTGGTGACAAAAATATCTAAGTCTTAGAGGGAAAGGGAAAGCATATACCATCACAAATAATTAGGTGGATCCTAATAATGAAGTGGTGAAAATTACACTAGTTATTCATTCAATAATAATGAAAATACTATTTGATTCTGGTTCTACACATTCTTTCATATCACACAAGTTTAGTAGAACTATTCAAACACCACCTCAAAACATGGAAGTTGAGTTATTTATGAAAAATGAAAATGGGTCGATTATTATATCCTAAGTATAAAAATTATACCTTGTCAATATTTGATGGATAAATTCCCCTGATAACCTTATGATACCCACTTTATAAGAATTCAATGATATCCAATGTATGGATTGGATTTCCATGTACATAGCCAATATAAATTTTGAGAGAAGGAAATTATCCTTTGTATTGAGAATATCCTAATTATTCTATACATGTTTAAGGATGAGGATGGATCTCATTTGGAATCATCATCTCAAGAATATATATTATTGTCTTATGAGAAAGTGTATCTATCTTAATTGATTGAGACTAAGGAAAATATCATCCTTAAATAGATTCCCATTGTAAAAGAATATGATTATGTTTTTATTAAAGGATTTCTTAGTCTTCCTCCAATTTGAGAGGTTGAGTTCTCAATAAAAATCATACCCAAAGCTTTACTAATATCCAAGACTCCACATATAATGTCCACTGTTGAACTTGAAGGGATGTAGAAGTAACTATTAGAGAATCTAGATAAAGGGTTTATATACTCAAGTACTTCACTATGGGGTCCACCAATCCTTTTTTTCAAGAAGAATGATGAGTCAATTTACCTTTTAATTTATTATTGGGAGCTCAACAAGGTTATAATAAAGAACAAATATACTCTGCCACAAATTTATGACTTATTTTATCAACTATATGGAGCCCAATACTTCTCTATGGTGGGTCTTTGGTTAATATATTATCATGTAAAGGTGAAGAAGGAGGTTATTACCAAGTATTCTTTTCATACAAGGTATTAGCACTATGAGTTCATAGTGATTCCAATTAGACTCACTAATGATCCATTTATCTTCATGGACTTAATGAATAGAGTATTTAGGGATTACCTTGAAATTATTTTGATTGTCCTTATAGATGATATTATTATCTACTCTAAATGCAAGGAAAAACATGAGGATCATTGGAATGTTGTGTTGAAGAACTTTTAAAATGAAAATTATTTGCGAAGTAAAATAAATATGACTTTTGGATAGATCAAGTAACATTCCTAGGGAATGTTATCACCAGAAAAAGGATATATATGGATCCTTCAAAGAAAGAGGTAATTCAAGGATGGCCCATACTAACATATGTGATGGATATATATAGTTTTCTTGTATTAGTTGGGTACTACCATCAATTTGTGAGAAAATTCTCATGATTTTCAAACCCACTAACCAAGATAACTCAGAAGGGAGTGAATTTTTTCTGGATTGATGAATATGATGAGAGATTTAAATAGTTAAAGAAGAGTCTAATAATTACACCTCTTCTCATATTATACACAAGTGGGGAAGTATTTGTGATCTATAGGGATGCATCAAAAAAAGGACTGGGTTGTGTACTAATGAAAAATGAAAAAGCGATAGCCTATACCTTTATCCAATTAAATATCCATGAGTAGAACTACCCAACACATGATCTGGAAATGGTAGTAGTGATCATTACATTGAATATTTGACGATATTACCTCTATAGGGAGAAGTGTGACATATATACAGATCATAAGAGTATCAAGTATATATTCACATAAAAGGAACTCAATATGTTCCAATAAATGTGGTTAGATCTGATAAAGTATTATGAATGTTCAATCCACTACCATTATGGGAAGGAAAATAAAGTGGCAGATTCTCTAACTAGAAATAATCCTATAACCCTATCCATAATAAGGATTGAAAGTGATCCAATATTCTTATACTTGTAAATGATAGAAATGAGAATAATAAAAGGAATTCCATCCCACCTTTCTCAAATAAATTCTCAAATATACATCATTTAGAGGATCATGGAGGCCCAAAAATATGATGAGGAATTACAAAGAATAGTAGTGAATATTCTAGAGTTAAGCATTTATAAAGATGGATTTAAAAGGTTTGGAATTGAATACATGTTCCATCAAAACCAAAATTAAAGAGGGAAATTTTGGATAATGAAAATGGATCATCCTTCTCTATTCATCTTGGAGTCACTAATATGTATAAAGATCTAAAGAAAAACCTATGGTGGGATAATATAAAGAGGGAGATAATAGAATTTGTATCTCTATTTTTGGTATGCCAAAAAGTCAAGGATGGATTAAAATATTCTAAGGGTATGATTAATCCATTTTCCATACTAGTATGGGAATGGAAAAACATAACCATTGATTTTTTCATAGGACACCCTGAGATATATAAATGAAATAAAACCATTTGGGTTGTAGTATATTTCCTTTTAATTCAATGCATTTAATTTATATCAAGGAAGATTTATATCTTGATAAAATCACTAAGATATATATAAGATAAGTGGTAAGACTAAATGGAGTACCACACTACAATGTATTTGATCGAGATATGAGTTCTACCTCGATGTTCTAGAGAATACTTTAGTAAGTGTTTGATATAGAGTTGAGTTTTAGTACTTCTTATCTCCCTCAGACAAATGTTCATTTTTAGAGAACCATTAAAAATATAAAGGATATGCCGATATCATGTTCAATGAATTTACAAGTATTTTGGTATCATTACCTTCCACTAGTAGAGTTCTCATATAAGAACAATTTAATTCTATCATTCAAATGGAACCTTATGTGGCTCTGTATAGGAAGAGGTTTCAGACTCCAACATGTTGGGATAAAGTTGGAGAGTGGAATCTAAGGAGACATAATTCTTTTTTTAAAGGTAATTCCATAGTGTGTCCTTTTAGAACCCTCCACACAGAGGAACCCCCCTCCCCCATGAAGGGGTAGTACCCGTAGGTAGCTCCCCAGCCGGGGAAGGAGCCATTACCAATCGAGATGACAGAGCATCCTGAGGGTAACAACCCGACAATGATGGACCGGCACAACAATCCGTCAGCAATTGGGTCACACCTCATTTTTCCCGCCCAGAAGAGTCTGGGTAACCTGGAAAGGTGGGTGGATCCCAGGGGAGAGGCTCGACCCCTGAAAGCGGACTTCCCAGGTTTTGAACCCTGAACCTCTCAAAGAACGACCGTGTTTGGCAACTCACCTTCACCACCGCAACACCACCGAAGTGGCTCTAATGGGACATAATCTTATCCAAGATATTATAAATAAAGTTTAAACCATTCAACTTCATATGGAATCTATGTAAATTTGATATAAAATCTATAAAGAAAACCATCGATGAGACCTAGAGTTTGAGGTTAGAGATAAGGTGTTAATTAATATATCACTATGGAAGAAAGTCATTGTGACACCCTAGTGTCACTTTTATATGTGTTTTTTTCATGGATTTTCCCCTTAAGTCGGAGGCATTTTAGGTTGAAAAGGGTGAAAATTTTGGGACCTTTTCCAAGTTTCACGATTAAGGTGAATAGTTAAACTAACAGTGCAACCTAAGTGTGAAGCCCGTTCACCCCTTAATAGTGGAGATCTACATGGTTACCACATGATTTGGTAAATCATATGGGTAAACCATGAAACCCACCCAAAGAGGGGAATTTTTTTCCTTTCTAAATCCTTTTAATTGGGATTTCCTCCCTTGGCTTCCCCATTCATTTCCCCCCAACCTATGCACCTTCCATGGAGTTCTCTCCCTCTCTAAAGATACTCCAAATGTATTTTTAAGTGTTTTTTTGGAATTTATTCACCTGTATTGAAATGTTAGGGTTCCCTTCCTCCTATTATTCAATTTTCTTCTATTTTTATCTTCTCCTCTAACCCTAGTGTCCATGGTTGTCTAATTTACATACCTAGGGTTATTCTAAAATTGATTTATTTATTTCTAAGGGTTATGTGGACTCCTTTGAGACCTAAACCAGTGGTTTTATTCTAAGGTGATATGAATTGAACACATGAGGTAGGTATTTCCATTTCATTAACTTTTTTAAGAGTTTCATGACATATTGTCTTCCTAAATTCATTTCTAATAAATATAATGATTGTGTGGGTTATCTATATTTGGTTTATTAAAGTTTTGATTAAATTTACTTGGTTTTAATGTGTCTTAATGGGTGTAATTTCATGTTTATATGTAACATTGAAGAAAATTGGTATTTTGTGAATCCTACATGTTTTAAAATATTCCAAGAATGATTTTCCATAAGAAAAACACTTGTTTATTGTGTTTTAATCCAAATTTGATTTTTAAAGTGTGCTACATTTTTGGTTTAAGGGGGTTTTATTGATTTAAAAAGGAGTGGTGTTGTTTTATAAAATGAAATGGAGTTTCCCTTGGGTTGTTTGTGATTATTGATAATCATGATTCCATTTTGAATTGTATTTGGATCCCAAATTATTTTAAAAGGGTATTTCCAAATGTATATATATGATAAATTCCTAGTTGGTACTTTAGATGTGTTGGTTGATTGATTGTTCTTATTCCCTTATTGATCCCCCTTGTTCTTATTGATGATGTTATGTTAGTCCATGATATTTATGTTTGTGATGTGATTCATGATGTACTTATGGGATGAGGATCTTTCCAAGGGGAGTATGTGATGTGGGATGGATGAGATTGTGGTGTAATCCCTTGGGGTTTTATTAATGATATGTGATGACATTTACCTTGTTCATGGACCACATCCTTTAGTTATTCCATTAGGAGACCTAGATTACTAAGTGTGAAGTAGTGTGAAATTTCTAGTCTAGTTGAGATTATGCACTATCTATCCACCCCTAGTTGTATGTAATACCTGGATACTGGGGAATCACTAATGAGACTAGGTAAGAGTGATTCAGTTGATAGACGTGTGACCATTAACCTGCCAATAGTAGGTCCACCTTTACATATCTTTTATTATCCCATTATTCCCTATGGTGTTTCCTCATGCTATATAGGATATATTAGGAATTTATTTATATTTATTGGCATGTATGTTTCTTATTATTGGATGGGCTTGCTTGATGTATTAATCCTTTTAGGATTTGGTCTTGATGTTGAATAGTTTGGTTCCATCCAATTATTGAAATTATTTGTGACCTTCTATGGCTGTGTTTTTTTTATATATTTCCCTTGTTTACTTTTTTCCTTTTATTTGGGTGTGTAAAAGATTTTAAAGGATAAAGGGGGAATTTTTTTTCATGTGACATTCTTAGCTGTAATGGTTTTGAAATCTTTAAAACCATGTGTGGGATTATTTTAAAATGTGTGATGTTTTAAAGAGTAACAAGTGGCTTTTGAAATGGCATGGTTTTGGTAAAATCTCTTATGGAATGTTTTATGAATGGAGTGCTTTGATAAAGTGCATTATCTATGTTTTTTACACTTATATCATGTAAAATAAAATTAAAACCTATTTGTTTGCATTATTTTCAAACTAGTAGTTTTTGATTTTTTATATAAAAGGAATGAAACATACTCATGGTGGTATCCTACTAGCTTCAGCTCACAGCCTACATACTCACGTTGGTGGGTATGTACTCTCCATGTCCATGTCTTGTGTAGGTTTCTTTAAGTATTGGCTTATGGCTTGGATCTGGTGCCATCTTCCTTGTGAAATAGATGGTTGTTGGAATCATGGTGGTGACTTGTGAGTTACATAGAGATGGTGATCAGTCCTTTAGTTTCATGGAACCAGTTGGCTTGAGTTTTGTTTCAGCCCCTTTGTCCATATGCTCTTTTTTCTTTTATATTACACTATAGTTTTACAAACCTTGTATTAAATGGTTATTTTTATTGAGATTTCCTTTGGCATTATATTTCTCTCCTTATTTTTATGCTATATTTGGATGTTTATATTTTTTCTTTAAGGTTAAAACTATCCCCAATGGTTATTTTTGATACCATCGACACTTTTCTTAAACCTAGGGGGATCAGGGGAACTCCTTTTGTATGTGGTGGGTTGGGTCGAGCATCAATTAGATCAACAACCTGATTTGGTTCATTAAAAAATGGTATCAGAGCCCTAGGTTTCTTGAAAGGGGGGATAGTTTTTTTAGATTAACCTTCTTGTTATTTTGGGGTTAATGGTAAATAGGAGATAATATCATCAGATCTTGGGTAGTAGGTATGAGTAAGTGATTTTCCCACTCTTCCTTGGGTCTGATCTAGAGTTTCCATGGGTGGTTGGGAGTATTATTTTAAATTTTTGGAGTTATAGTGGACTATTATCGAGATATTTTGGTGAAAAGTGATGTCACTCTGAGCTGTAGGGATATTTGAACAGATGTACTAGTAAATTCCTAATTTCATTATGAAATTATAATGAATTAATGTGCACATGGTTAAGGTACACGGTCTATCAAACTATGCATAGGACATAAAAACCATTCTGGATAACTTCTAGTGGGACTCACATGATTGGCACATAGTTTGTAAAATTGTGCATCCAAACCGTGTGCATTAGATAAAGTTTTGAAAATTTATTGATTTCGGTCATTTGATGATATTATATTATTCTTAGATTGATAGTTCTTGTTATGGATTTTTTAGTGGAACTTCTTATATTTTTTTTGTTTTTTTAATCAAGTTTTAAAAATATTTTTTTATGATTTAGATGTTGGGATTATTGTAAAAACCATGTTTTGGGTGATTTGAGGCGTTCTTATGAATTTTTTTGAAACTTTTTATATGTGATTTGAGTAAAGGGAGTGATTTTTGGGTTGTTTTAGTTTTAAAATGATTTGGGTGTGTAGTGTGAAATGTTTCAAAAAAAAAATTGGGTAAAAATTTAAAAGGGATTTATGGCCTTTATTGGTTTGAATTAAGTTTGTGTTCCCCCTATGATTAATTTTGAGGTGGTTAGTTATTTTTATTGGGTTTTTTGTGTTTGTTCCATTTGTTTTGGAATTTAAAGTGGTTTGATTGAGTGATTTTATTTGTGATTTTTTAGAATGAAACCCCCATGAAAGAACGATCAATCTAGGAAGGCAATGCCTTTGGTAGTTGACTTAGTGATCTAGGAGGTGTCCTTCCAATCTCTGACCCTTCCTAGACTCATAATGGAGTGGTAGAACCATGCTATTCTTAGCTCATGGATAATTCATGAGAGTTTTTGAACCAATATTCTCTAGTTTTTTGTGGTTATTGAGGATCCCATGAGGCAATTGAGTTGCTAGACAAGGTTGAAGAGTGATATGTCTATTTTTTGCAGACTTCTTAGCATTAAAATGTATCACTTTTTATATATAAATGATTTATTCTTTTCTATTTATTTAATGAATTTACACATATTTGGAAGGATGTAATGTTTTATGGGAAATGAAAAAAGAATCCAAAAGCAATAATTATTTATACTTAAATATTGTAGAGAACCTATTTTTTTCCTGTAAGGCTTTGAAATATTTTTATATATATTTCTAGAGCTACGCACTGAGATAATGTGTGATTCTGAGGCCCGATGTGCCTGAAATTAATTTTATAAAAATATTAAATATATTTTATATTGCGCACACACAAATTTTTATAGAAAACATGATAAATCTTAAACCGAATCTTAGATCAGAAATATGAGACCATGGTTGAGTATGGAACATGGTGTTTACCCTAGGAGAGACATTAAATGAGTCAGCATGGGGCATTCAGACTCCTCACTCATTGGTGGCACATTCAGTGTGTAAATTAATTATTAATTAGTTAATTAATTCATTTTGATGTAGTGAAATATTCTATAAGAATATTGTCAAGGTGAATTTCCAAGGTTTAGTCTCATAATATTGACATCACCAATGATGCTCTATTTCCTCCTTCTGTTGGCGGATCACCTTAGACAATGATGAAATTCCAGATCAGATCAGATGAGGATGTAGCGAACACAACGACTTCTCTCAATAATTGGATGACATGTTCTTTATCAACAAATGATCCAAAACCATGAAGGACCCATAAATTGGTTATTTATTTTATTTGATTAAATTTATTGAGTAGATTCATCCTTGTTCTTGGATCTGTAACAATTATGGCCTAAGCATACGCCTGCATACCAAATTTAAATTGATTTATTCAATTTTTTCTGACTCGGTATCACCATTCTTGATCATTGGCCAAGAATTATTGTCCAACAATGATTAAAAATTTTTATGGTGCCTTTCCCCCTCATTTAATTCTTTTTCATAAATGGTAGTACCTTGTGGTCTAGGTTCGACATTGCTAGGTGGTATCGAGCTTGATTGGTACCCTGAAATCACAAAGAATCAAAAAACGAGGTTTAGATCGATGAAATAAGACCAGATCTAGGATTTTGGTGTGTCATGAGAGATTTTTTTGACAATAAAATCTTGTTTACTCGATGACGGAAGGCACAGTGGTGTTTGGGACATACAACGAGACATCCATCAAACAAACAGAGCCAATTTACAATGAGCAATGGCCAAAAACCCTGATTTTCATCTAGATCCACTATTTTTGGCCAGAGATAGGGTTAAATATGAATCGAAGAGGCTTGATTCAGGTGACATGATCACATCTGAGAAAACTGTGAAAATCCAAACTACAACATGCTGTATACCTCTTTCCCGGCTGGTAAACCTATGTGATGGATCACACGGGTGGGATTCTGTGTGGAAATACATGGCCAGGTACACGGCCATGTACCCAAGTATATAGACATGGCCAGATGACATGGGAGGAAACCTATGTGAGTAAACAATCCATGCATAGAGTACACGATCATGAGGTCCGATACATGAACACTGCTAGAAGGAGATGACCTGATCCTGGGTAGCCTCAACACATTATGCAGTCCACCTGGATGGAGTGTACTCCTTCACGGTCGATAGCTATGTGTCAGCTAGGGACATGTCCAAGTGGTGGAGTAGGAACAAACTTCATGTGGGTACCCTCACACACTATGTACCCATTGACCTTTTTGAGGAAACTTCAATCATGGGTCCCCTCACACACCGTGTATCCATTGACATCTTTTGAGGAAACTTCAATCATCTGTATCTCATTCATTTGAACTCATATTTTGTCTTATGAGTAGCCTATTCTAAGTTTTCTTTTCACATATAATGCAATGGTTCCCTGGGTTGTGACTTTAGAGATACTATGTGAAATACTTTGAGCACATTTATTATTCAGGAAATGCTTAATGAAGATAGTGATAAGGAAGAATCACCAGAGACTACTGAGTTGTACCCTCCAGTAGAGATGAGTATCGGAGTCCTCATACTTTATAGTGGACCCCCCCCCCATTAATATGGGAACATGTACTCTATAAATAACTTTCTAGTGGAACCCCCTATTGGGTATGGCACAGGTCCTCGATGACCAGAGTGGAACCCCTTTGTCGCACCAGGGTGCAGTTCCTCAACTTCCTAGTGGAACACCCCTACCGAGTAGGGTGTGGGTCCTCGATGACCAGTGTGGAACCCCTACCACACCAGGGTACATGTCCTCAACATATAGAGTGAAACCCCCAATCGACATAGGTGCAGGTCCTCTACCTTACCAAGTGGAACCCCCTATCACCATAGGGCGTCAGTCCTCATGACACTAGAGTGAAACCCCCCATCGGCATGGGCATAGATCCTCTATAGATACCTTTAGAGTGGAACCCCCCTAAAGTACCAAGGTGTGGGTCCTCTACTTTGAGTTTGTGGCCCCTCGACTGTGAAACACATTGATGAGGCATGGATGGACTTGGATGAATACTACTGAGTAAACAAGTGAGATGTTGGGTGTCGTTGATGTACTTTTTGAACTGTTGGCTACTCTTCTTCTTGGGATGAGATATGATATGTAGATCCCATTTCTCTCTCATTTTGATTTCATTTTACTGATCACATATATATATTCTTCTATATCCACACCTTGGGTTTAGTTACTCTCCTTCTAGGAGAGGAAAAGACACATGGGGTATGCCACACACTTTTTGTGTTTAACTTCTTATGGTTAGATGAGCCCAGTATCCTATTATAGGTGGTGAAGACTCAATAGGTATTTTATCTACTCATCGTTTTGATCCCCTTGTGCTTGGATGAGGTTACTTTCACTCTGTTTTTAGGTTGAGTTGTTCTCTTTGACTATCTTACATATACTATCTTTCCTTTTTATTGTATATCTTACTAATCCCCCTTTAGATTTTGGGTTTTCGTACTAGGTATTTATATACTCACCCCTAAATGGGATTTTCCCACATGTTTCATATCTTATGAAGACTACAAATAGATCGGCGATGACTTTAGAGGAGCTTAGGGATACTTGGGGATTTGAATATTGTACAGTGGTCGTAGCTTAGGAATTTAGGATTTGGGATCTTTTAGTAGTTTAATTTTCTAGTTTTTTAGGTTCAGACATATTTCTGGTTGGGCATGTATTTTTCCCCTTTAATTTTTAGTTTACACTACCGTACTTTTGTACTGTCCAGAGGTTCATGCATGTTTTTTTTACTTTATATTTGAGTTGCATCTTTTACTCTTTCCCTCTTCACTTTTTCATTGATATGGTTGTGTGTGTGTGCATATAGGTATTTAGGAAAATGTCTACCTAAGTTTAGATATACCTTTGGAACTGTTCACCACCCCCTGGCCTATAGAGGCAGGCTTGGGGCAGTTGCAGCTCGAGCCCTAGATTGGGTTGGGTCATTACAGATTGGTATTAGAGGAAGTTCATTCCTTGGGATGTTGTTTATACTATTTCTATTAAGAGGATTTGGTTGGGTTTAATCCAATAATATAAAATCTAGAGTGTGGATCTC
Organism: Viscum album; assembly: GCA_963277665.1. Lineage (NCBI taxonomy): Eukaryota > Viridiplantae > Streptophyta > Magnoliopsida > Santalales > Viscaceae > Viscum > Viscum album. The sequence continues at coordinate 1,055,553,573 of OY728120.1, read as the reverse complement.
AGACCAGGGAGTCCAGTGTGGGCGTCTGATATATCCATTCACAAGGATACTGACTACCTCTTCGGAGACTCGACATACTAAGACATTTGTTGCAGGGATCAATGATACATACATCATATAGGATTGAGTCTTTGACTATACTTATTGATTAAAATCTACATTTTTGTTGATTTATATATATATACACTCATCTAAATGTGTTATATCTTGATAAATCTAAGGATGCCTCCATAATGACAGCCATCTAGGATACCAGTTCTAGATTGTGACGATGTTCCGATGAGAGACGACACCTCATTTCAAGGTCCATCCCACAAAACGCTTCCTCTAAGTGGGTAGGTAGCAGCACCTACACTTATTGAGTAGCAGATCATCCTAGCATAATAGACTGAGGATGCACACTGGCTTAGCATGCTCCGTGAGTTTCAGCACCAGAGGCTACTAAGGTTCCGTGGTGAGAAAAATCCTCAGGTAATAGATGATTGGATAGAGTCAGTGGTCCATGTATTCAGGATCATCCAAACACTGATGGATCAGGTTTTTTCACTGGAATCTAGCCTTTTCCATGGATTATCTAGGCACTGGTGGAGCCTTGTTATATAGATGCATGATGAGTCGACACTCTCATGGACTGACTTCTAGGAGTTTTTCTGTGAGTAATACTACCCCTCCTTGATCTTAGTCCAAATATAGGAACTTCTAGAGTTGAAATAGGGATGGATTATGGTGGTTGAGTACATAGTGAGGTTTATATACCTTATGTGGTACTCTCTAAACATGATCTAGGATGGATAATTCTGATCACAGGAGTTTGAGTAGGGACTCCATAAAGAGATTCGAGATATCGTTGTTCCCTTTTGCATCCCCAACTCTATCAAGGTGTTGGAGTGAGCATTGGTGACAGAGATATTTAGGCCAGAGGGACTCTAGATAGCTAGAGATGGCAGTGGGTGCCATAGAGTTGATTTGTCTGCAGTAGCTAGAAGACGTCGGGTGCTAGGATCTCGGCACATGAGATCTCCCCATGATTAGACTCAAGCACATGATCAGAGGTAGTGTAGATGTCTAGGGTAGACTAGAGAGGGGCAGTTCTTTACTTGTGATGGGTTAGGTCACATTTCATGAGACCACCTGACTGCAAAAGATGACCAGCACATGCAGATAGCATATGAACATCCATAAAAAAGGAATCCCTATGATTATGGATCTCCCAGGAATGGACAAGGTGGTCCCTAGGGAGGCATAGTTGGCAGAGGAGTAGGAGGAGCTATGGGTGGTGGATGGAGTTATGAGATCCTTCCACCACCACCACCACCACCAGGTGGCCCATGTCAAGCTCAAGGAGTTGGTGATTAGTGTCATAGATATCTGAACATGTTGGAGATTTATGATCTCGTAGTGCACAAGATCACTATAGGTACAATATATGTGTTTCCTAATCTTGCTTTAGTATTAATAGAAAAAGGTGCCAGTCATTACTTTATCTCCACACTCTTGGTGTGAGAGATGGATCTCCCAATTGAGGTACTAACCCAACAACTTTATCTTGAGGTCCCTACAGGGAATGATTCTTCTATATATTTCATTTTATAGTAGTGTAAACTATCTCTTGGTGAAGAGAGGTTCACGTGGGACCATTTGGTTATCAAGATGGTACCCTATGACATCATCTTGGATATTGATTGGTTGTCTATGGTCCGATTCTAGATTAACTGTCATTGAAGACACACCATATGCTGATATACTAATGGGACAAGATTATCCTTTTCTGGTGAGAGAGATCTCATGGTGGGATTAGTGGGTTCTATGACCAAGAGGCTATATCCCATCACCCATTAGTTGGAAATTATATCCCTTGGTTCATCAATCTCTTCAGGAATTATTTTTATTTCAATAGTGGAGGATTATATATATGTCTTCCCCAAAGATGTTCTGAGACTACCTTTAAGATAGGATATTGAGTTTTGCATTGACTTTCATCCCATGATTTCTCTGATATCTTTTGTGGAATATTGAATGGCCTCTATCGAGGTCTAAGAGCTGTGGTTGTAGTTTTAGGAGATTTGAGATAAGGGTTTTATCAGATCCAATGTGCCTCCCCTGGGTAGCTTTGGTGTTGTCCGTCAAAAAGGAAAATGGGAGCTTACAGATTTGTGTGTATTATCATTTCTTGAGCCAGGAAATGATAAATAAAAAGTACCCCTTTATAAGTATTGATGAAATATTTGACTAGTTGTGAGGCGTGAGATGGTTCTCAAATATTGATCTCAGGTTCGGCTACCACCAGTTGAGGGTTCGCGAGGATGATATTTCAAATTTGGCATTCCGATGTCACTACAAACACTATGAGTTCCTAGTGATTCCTTTTGGTGTGACCAAATCCACCCACAGTGTTTATGGATTTTATGAACCAGGTCTTCTAGTATTACTTAGACTAGTTTGTTGTTATCTTCATTGATGAAATACCCGTATACTAAACTTCAGAGGAGAAACATGTAAAACACTTGAGGATGGTCCTAGATCTTCTTTGAGAGCACCATATTTATGGGAAACTCTCAAATTGATAGTTCTAGATTCATGAGGTTCACTTTCTAGGTCATGTAATCTCTAAGCATGGTTTATCCATGTACCCAATGAAGATCGATGCCGCACTTTCTTGGGATCCACCCAAGCGCGTGTTAGGGTTTTGGAGATTTCTTGGTTTGGAAGGGTACTACAAGAGGTTTGTGGTAGAATTATCTAGAATTGAAACCCCTTTGACTACCCTAACATGGAAAGGGAAGCTGTTTACCTAGTATGATTAGTTCTATAGGAACTTTGAGGAGTTTAGACTGAGACTGATGAGTGATTTGGTATTGAGACTATCAGAGGAAGTCATGGAGTTCGTAGTGTATTGCGATGCCTCAGAAGATGGTCTTGGCTATGTGTTGATGCAGTGGTTGGAAATTATCGCATATGGGTTGAGAAAATTGAGACCCCACAAGAAGAACTACACAACTCATGACCTAGAGCTAGCAGTAGTAGTCTTCACCCTAAGGATGTGGCGTCACTACCTTCTGGGGGAGCGCTTTGTGGTTTACTCATACCACTAGAGTCTCAAGTACATCTTCACATTGAGAGACTTGAACTTGAGACAGTGACGCTGGTTGGAGTTCCTATAGGATTATGATTTTGAGATAGTATATACTCTAGGGAAGGGAAACATTGTAGAATATTCTCTTAGTAGGAAGTCTTGAGATTGCATAGTGTAAGAGGATTTGAATTAGTTGGCCTCCATATAGCTTAACCTAGTGGAGCAAGAGGGTAAAACTTTTCTGTAGTTTACAATGTTTCATCCTCCACTTCTCGATCATGTGAGAGAGTCCTAGCTGGGAGACATTGATTGTGAGGTCTTATGTGATCATATATCCACAGGTGTCTCACCGGATGGATATTCAGAAGGAGGGAATCACATCATCCTTTTCTAGTTACAAACTATGGTCCCAGTCATGATGCAAGAGGAGGTGAAGTGAGAGTTCCACACTTCTCCCCTAGATATATATCTCAGTGTGGGGAATATGTATAGATACATTTAATGGTAGTTTTTTCGGTCATATATGAGATTAAGTGTAGATGATTTTGTCTCTCGGTGCCTCACTTATCAACTAGTGAAGGCTGAGAACCAAGTTCTAGAAGGTTTGTTGCAGCCCCTTGAGATCCCGGAGTGGAAATGAGACAACATATCCATGGAATTTTTCACATGGATTTTGCGCACAATGAAGTTCCATGACACCATCTAGGTAATAGTTGAACGACTCACGAAGTCATCAGACTTCCTTGCTATCAGGGAGCAGAGTTCGATAGAGTGGTTGGGAAAGTTGTACATACAGATAATTTTTCACCTTCATGGGGTTCCCTCAATTATTATCTATGATCATGATGCACAATTTATATCATGGTTGTGGAGAGGCCTACAAGGGGATTTTGGTATCCAAATTAGGATGAGTTCATCCTTTCACCCCTAAACTAATGGGCAGACTGAGTGCACTATCCATATGTTGGAGGATATGTTGAGGGCTTGCATGTTAGACTTCAACAAGAGTCAGGAGGATCATCTTCCTTTGGTAGAGTTTATGTACAAAAAATACCACTCTACCATCAACATGAAACCTTTTGAGGTATTTTAAGGGAGACCCTGTAGGTCACCCTTGTAATGGATAGAGATCGGTGATACATTTCTTGTGGGCCCAAAGATGGTGCAGGTGACAATGGAGAAAGTCCAGGTTATCCATGAGTGGATGAGGATGACCCAAAGAAGAAATAAATCTTACACATATCACCATTTTAGACACTTGGAGTTTGATCAAGGAGACCACATTTTCCTAAGTGTCTCCCCACAAAGAGGATTGTAGAGTTTTGACTAGGTAGGTAAGCTATCCCCAAGGTTCATCTGGCCATTTGAGATCATGAAGAGGGTTTTCATGGTTGCTTACCACCTCACCTTACCCCCACAGATATAGAAGGTGAATGAAATCTTCCACATGTTGCAATTGAGGAGATACATACATGAACCTATGCACATCATTTACTGGGAGGAGTTGGACATCGAGGATAGATCCACCTTTACGGAGCACCTAGTGGCAATTAAGGATCGATAGGAGAATATCCTGTATGGATTGACCATAACCTTGGTTCACATGTTTTGTAAGAATGGGAACATGCATGAGAGTTCCTAGGAGTGGGAGAGCCAGGTGAGGGCTCAGTATCCCAAGTTTTTTGTTTAGTTTTTATTATTTTTGAATGAAAAACTTGAAGGAGAGAATGATGTAGAGACCTGGTTTTTTTACTTGTAAGTCCTTTGAAATATTTATAAATAAATTTATAGATCTATACACTGAGACAAAATATAATTCTAAGGCCTGGGTGTTCTCAGAATTAATTTTATAAAAATATTAAATATATTTTATATTGTGTGCGCAAAAATTCATAAAGAAAACATGACAAATATTAAATGAAAGCTCAGATCAGAAATACAATACCACGATTGAGTTTGGAACACTCTTTTTACCATAGGAATGATATAAAATGGGTCAATGTGGGGAATTCAGAATCCTCACTCGTTGGTGGTATGTTCAGTGAGTTAATTAATTAATTTATTTTGACGTAGAAAAATATTCTATAAGAATACCGTCAGGGTGAATTGCCTAGGGTTTGTCTTATAATATTGGAATCTACAATGATTCTCTCCTTCCTCCTTACATTAGCAGATCACCTCAGACGACAATGAGATGTCGCATCAGATCAGATCATGATACAGTAAAAACAATGAATTCTCTCAATTGTTGGAGAGCACTTTCTTCATCAATGAATGGTCTAATACCAGGTAAGACTCATCAATTGGTGATTCATGCCCTTTGATTAAATTGATTGAGCATATCTATCCTTGTTCCTAGATCTTCTCCAATTGTGGCCTAATAATGCTTCTACATACTGAATTTAAATTGATTTATTTAATGTTTTATGACCTTGTATAACCATTCTTGATTATTGTCCAAGAACAAATGGCCAATTATGAATAAACCTTTGTTATGGTGACTTTCCATCATTTTCTTCATGTTTGTCATCGATTGGACCCCGTCGTCCCAGTTTGATTTTGTCAGGTGGTACTAAGACTGATCGGCCCCCCGAAATCATGGAAGATAGATGAATGAGGTTTGGATCAATGAAACAAGACTAGATTTGGGTTGTTAGTGAGCCATGGGAGATCATTTTGATGACCAGATCTTGTTTATTCGATGAAAAAAGTACATGGTGGCATGTGAGATGTATGATGAGACCTCTAAAAAACAAAAAAAGTATATTTATAGTGAGAAATGGCTAGAAAACTTTATTTTTAGCTAGATCCACTATTTTCGGTTGGAGATAGGGCCATATATAAAACAAAGAGGCTTGATTTATTAGAAAAGATCAGATATGATAAAACTGTGAAAAACATGACTACACACATTGTACAAGGATAAACACACAACATGTATCCCTTCATTAGTGGTGGCTAGGGTTTTGGGAAAAGTTAAGGATGACACGGTGTGTAGCTCTCCAACATGCTATGTACCCCTTTCTCAGTTGGTCAACCCATGTGATGGATCACATAGGCAGAATTCCATGTAGAAATACAAGCCTAAATACACAACTGTGTACTCGAGTACACATACATGGATAGATCACACGAGCGATACCCTATGTGAGAAAACACACCATATACAGAGTACATGGACACATGGTCCAGTATATAAACACAACTAGAAGGGAACAATCTAGTCCCAAGTAGCCTGGACACACTATCTAGTCCACTTGAATGGTGTGTAATCCAACATATTCAGTATTTGTGTGCCAATCAGAGACACAACTGGGTGGTGGAGCAGGACCACACACCATGTGGGTCCCCTCACATGCCATTTACCCCTTGACCTCTTTTTAGGAAACTTCAATTGTTCATATCTCCTTCGATTGAAATTGGATTTTGGCCTGTGAGTATCATATCCTAAGTGTTTTTTCGTGTATAATGTGATGGTTCCCTTGGTTGTGGATTTTGAGATAAGATGTGAAATATTACAAGAAAAATGCTTATTTAGGAAATGCTTGATGACAATAGTGATTAGGTAGAATCATCAGAGACTACCGAGTTGTACCCTCTAGTAGAGCTGGGAAGTGGAGTCCTCGACCTTTAGAGTGAAACCCCCATCAGCATGGGTGCGGGTCTTCTATATCTACCTTATGAGTGGAACCCCCTTATCAGGTAGGGTACATGTCCTTGATTACTAGAGTAGACCCCCATGTCACACCAGGGTGCAGGTCCTTGACTTCCTAGTGGAACCCCCCTACCGGGTAGGGCGTGGGTCCTCGACCTATAGAGTGGAACCCCCCATCAGAATGGGCGTGGGTTCTCTACCTTACTGAGTGGAACCCTCCTATCAGTATAGGGCGTTGGTCCCCATGACACTAGAGTGGAATCCCCCATATACATGGACATGAGTCCTCTATGTATACCTTCAGAGTGGAACCCCCCTAATGTACTAGGGTGTGGATCCTCTACTTCGAGTTTATATCCCCTCGACTATTTGAAATAGTGACCAGGAATGGCTTGACTTGGACAACTACTTTTTAGTGGACACATGAGATAATGGGCATCATTGATGGACTTTTGGAACTATTGCATACTCTTCTTATTGGGATAATTTTTGATATGAATATCCCCTTACTATCTCATTTGGGTTTCTTTTGAATGAGCATATATATATTTTATTTTATATCCACACCTTATATTTGGTTACTCTTCTTCCAGGAGAGGTGAATATGCATAGGGTATGACATGTTATTTTTTTATTTAGTTTCTCATGGTTGGATGAGTTTACTCTCCTGCTATAGGCAGCGAATACTCAACGGGTAGTTCATCTACTCACTGTGTTGAACCCCTTGTGCTTAGATGAGGTTAATTTCACTCTCTTTTTGGGTTGAAATATTCTATTTGACTATATTTAATTTACTGTATTTCCATTCTTGTTGTATCTCTTACTCCTCCCCCTTCATATTTTGGGGTGTCCTAATGGGTATGTATATTCTCACCCCTGCATGTTATTTTCCTGCATGTGTCCTTTCTTATGCAGACAATGAATAAGTTGGCGATGAATTCAGAGGATCTTAGGGATACTGGGTGATTTGGACCACATATGATGGTCGTAGCTTGGGAATTCATGATCTAGGATCTCTCGACAGTTTACTTTTCCAAAATTTTTAGGTTGGTGTATATTTTTGGTTAGGAATGTATTTTTCCCCTTTACTTTTCAATTTAAACTACCATAATTTTTTACTATCTAGAGGTTCAAGCATGTTTGGTTTACTTTATAGATGAGTTTCATATTTTAGTCTTTCCCTTTGTACCGTTTCATTGAGATGGTTGTGTGTGTGCATATAAGTTCTTAGGAAAAGGCCTGCCCACGTTAGATAGTCCTTCAGTGCTGGTCTCTACCCCTGGCCTATGGAGGTGGGCTTGGGGTAGTTGAGTCTCGAGCCCCGACTTAGGTTGGGTTGTGAAAAATATGGATTCCCATTATGAAGGATGCCTATGGAATACATTCGTGGCTTGAAAGTGAAGAAACATGGTGAATGAAGCATATAATGATTGAAAATGAATATTCACATCCTGAAAACATTACACATCATGAAAAAATTACAAGTCATGAACCAAATATAGATCATGAAGTGAGGAAAATGAAAAAAATATGGGCCCATAAATTTCATCATATGACACAACTTTCATGCTATGAAAGTTATTGGATAGACCCAATAATAAAATTTTAACATAGATTTTGACGGAAGGAAATAGAATAAATTATATAGGATACCATTAAATGTGGATGAGGATCTACAAATCATTATGGGCCACTTTAATGATGACCTAAATGAAACACGATCCCCATGGTAGTCTATAAATTGAGAGCTATTCTGCTGCTACTTGGAGGATTTTAGAGACCAAATCTTGGGATAAGAAGGAAGCTACCTAGATCCTTCATCCAGAAACAGAAACCGCCAATGAAAAATTCATAACTCGTACAACAGGTGTAAAAATAAGCTAAAATTTGGAGGGTGAATGGAAAACACATTAATGAACAACTTTTATGAAGGGTTAAACTTGTTATTCGGCAAATTAATGGATCAAAAATGCGACAAATTGTGGAGGACATAAATCTGCCTATAAAAGGAGAAGAGCTCATACCTCTCAAATCATTCCAATCCTTCCCAACACCATTTGGGGCCCCAAGGAGAGGATCCTGAGGGCCATTTCTATTTTTCTTCTTTCTTTATTTTTGTTTTATTTTAGTTTTTTTTCTCATGTAATGCATTCATATTTTTATATTAAAGTGTTTCCCTTTATTCTTCCACCACTTTTCTCTTCCAATATGAATCTCAATCTCTCTCTTCCTTCTTTCTATCATGATCTCTATTCAATTTTCCATGGAAAGTGACTAACTCGAGGATTAGACCCAGGGGAGGTTTTATGCTTTCCCTAAAGCATAAAATCTCAACATGGAATTCAGAGGACACCAATATTACCAATATTCAAATTTCAAAGTAATAAAATAAAACAATTTTCAATGTCAAATCAAATTTTCAAAAATCCACATAAAATATAAATTTAATTTCCCAATTTTAAAAGAAAAAATTAATTCATATATTTTACTTTTCCCTATTGAAAAATTATGGAACTTATTCTTTCATTTATTCAAGCTTCTCAATTCATGGTTATTAAACATTCCACATCATGATTTACCTCACCTTTGAATTTTAACTATCATCTCTCATGATATAATTCAAATAGAGTTATGCTCATATCATGAGAACATGAAACTTATCCATAATATTGTAAAATAACTACTTTCTCCACTTTATAAAGACAAAAGGCACATAAAATCATGAGGACTTTCCAATAGAGGTTCAAATAACTCTAAGGCTTCAGGTTGGTAGGATTTGATGTTAACAATTAAGGCTCAAGGATGAGGTTAATCTAATAAGTACAATGCATGATATAAAAAAGTGTAAAGAAATTATCCCCTTTAATGTACCGACACCCACTTCCCCTAAAACTCAAAGTAAGGTTATGATCAAAGTAAAGCATAATGAATGATTAATCCACCCTCTTGATTTTTTTTTTCTTTTTTTTTCTTTTTTCGAAAGTTATGATTAGATCAAACCTCACATCCACCACCTAACCACATACGATAAGAGGACTTTCAGTCTGGAAAATGGTGTTTTTTGGTTTTCCCAAATCACAACCCAATTTTCTCATTTTTTTGGTTCTTTTGTCATTTTTTTTATTTTTTTTAAATTCAAGAGGGGAAAACAATGAAGTACAATGAATTATTCCACAAACTTTTACAATTCCCAAAATATCACCCCCACAATTTTTCCTTATAATGTATAATATCCCTTCCACCATGATTCTCTTCACCCCCACACTTCATTTTTAAAATATCATGCAAATACCAAGAGTAGGGTAGGAATGGATAAAAATGGCTTGAAACATGGCTCATCCCTATAAAGGTCATTCATGGTCTCTATAGGATAAAGTAAGGATTTATGTAAAGGTGGTAATTAAGTATAAGGGTTTTTCAAAGATGCATCAATCATTTTAAATGTGATTTTGTACAGTAATAGCTTTGACAAGTTCAAATGCAAGTTCTGGTCGGTGACATGTCCCAAGATCACTCAAGAAATATGCTCAAGAATAAATAGGAAGTACTTGGTCTAGAAATACTCTCGAGAATGAGACATATGATATTGGACAATCACTCAAGGAATGATTAATAATAAAAAATCAATTTATATGAATTTCATAAATTCAAAGTATGATTTTTTTTTGGGAAATTTCATTTACATAAATAAACTAATTCCCTTAAATCATGAGTCATCATTTCAATATCCATGATTCACTTTAAACATTCAATTTTACATTTTATTCATTCAATATCATTAACATTGAAATCTAAAACATGGAATCACAGGATTCCTAAGAAACTCATGTCTCCTATATAAGTCAATTAAAGAAATAATTCAAGTGTGGACATGAAATTTTATCATTAAAGTTCAAAACATGTTTTGGGCCAAAAAAATTTAAGGAGCTTAAAAGATTAAACATTAAAAATGAACTCCCTTTTGAAATAAATCTCCAGTCCTCTTCCTCTATTTAAGGATTCCTTTTCCAATATATGATCCGGTCACGACCCGTCCTCGGGGCCCGTGCCGTGACTACCCCAAGCCCGCCTTCCATAGGCCAGGGGCTGGCGACTAGCACCAAGGCGTAAATCCCAACAAAAAGGGAAGGCATTGCCTTTGGAAAGTAAACAAACACCACAGAGTAAGCAAGCGGAAAAGTAAACACTAAGTAAAAACTGTACAAGCTGTGCTGAAAGTAAAAGGGGCCGGAAATACAAGCCCAACTGTAAAGTACAACTGAAAGGAAAAACAACAACTGAAAGGAAAAACTGCAGCGTCGAGCCGTCCTCTGGAAGTCCCACCTGACGGGTGGGTACAGATAGCCTCCACTGCTCCTCGGGTCCACCTGACCGCTCCGAGTACGTCCCGCCCAGTGGTCCACCTCCAGGTACTGTCCTGCTCCGCACGCCTCCTCCACGATCAGCGCTGTCCGTCGTCTGCAACCAACACCACGAAGTGCGGGCATAGCCCGTGCAGGGGTGAGTATAAGCTACTCAGTAGGGACCCCGAGACCCTCGAAGGTCTCCCGAAATCCACAAAGGATAAATCAAGAAGAAGAGATGCAATCACAAAGTAACATCTGACACGGCTTAGGTATATGCCCATACATATACCTAAGTCATCAATTCCCAGATCGGCTCTAACGTCCGAGCCCTAGCACAACCCAGTCCACACAGGAAAGCCAAACGCATACCCACATAGGATAGAACAACACAATCCACAAAGGAGAGTAAAACAGTAAATCCACACAGGATAACTCAACACAATCCACAAAGGAGAGAAACACAAGATTCAGCTCACACAGGTATACTTCTTCGGTGACGATAAAGATGATCACTGAACCATCTAAGTCGTCGGACCCACGAAGGATCGATAGGTACTAACCTCGCAGTGACCCACACAGGATCGGACCCACACAGGATCGGGCCCACACAGGACCAGGCCCACGCAGGACCTGTAGGCGCTGGCTCACACAGAACCGGTGAGCGCTGACCCACGCAGGATCGGACCCACACAGGATCGGGCCCACACAGGACCGGTAGCACTGATCCACGGAGGATCGCTGAGTGCAGTAGTCGTCGCAGTCCACTGAGGATCTCTGCACCATCGTCGCCGCAGTCCACGGAGGATCTCTGCACGGTCGTCGCCGCAGTCCACGGAGGATCTCTGCACGGTCGTCGTCGGAGTCCATGGAGGATCTCTGCACGGTCGTCGCTGTCGAAGTAGCAGTCGCAGCCAGCACTAGGGTTCCCGCACACAGCAAGCTCGTTCGGGAGGGTCCGCTCCACGAGCCGAGAGGCTGATACATCAACTGACACAAAGTCCGAAGTTGATGTATCCAAAAGTTCCGTATCGTCAACAGGAACTCAACGTCGCAGACGGCGCGTCAATCGGACGCCCGGTCTGAGAGTTATTGGCATTTTCGTCCCAGGGGCCCGGTTGGTTTTTAAGGCAAAACCAACCCGACCGCACTCCACCTGCGTCCAAACCTCGGGCGGAGTATGCCAAAAGATCCGTCTCACTTATAGGAATTCAACAAAGCTGACGGCACGTCAATCGGACGTCCGTAGCTCAAGATATGAGCGTTTCCGCTCCGAGGGCTCGGATGGTCTCGTGTACGAACCAACCCGGCCGAACTCAAAGTATTCCGAAACCTTGAGTGCGATATACCGAAACGACCGTCTCGATCCAAGGATCGCGTTGCCGCTGACGGCGAGTCGTTTGGAGGCACGAAGCTCAAGTTACGGGTGTTTGAACCAAAACGTCCGAAGAAGGGGGGTACGGGCCCGGGCCGACCCGGCCCGACCCCCCCTGGGTTGGCCCGAACCGGGTCGACCCGGGTCCGACCCGACCCGGGTCCGACCCGGTTGGACCGGCCTGGCTCGGCTCGGCCGAGCGGCCGAGCGCCAGGCACCGCGGGCGTTGACCCGCGGCCTGAGGGAAGTCGCGGCCCGCGTGGGCCGCCGCCGCCGCGCCGACGACCCGCGCCGCCGGAAGGTTCCGCGGGCCGTCAACGTCGCTCTGTTGGCCCGTTTTCCTTCCCGTCTGTGCCGTTGCTCCTCCCGGGATCCGTTCTTTACTGCGGAATCGTCAAACGTCCGTTGCGGCACGTTCCGTCGTCATCCGTCAAATCCGCACAAAACGAAGAACGGCGGAGGGTCGTCGGGCCGTGTTCGTTTGGCCCGCACCCTCCGCGTTAGAGATAAAAAACCGGGAGAAATTTATTCCACACAGGAAACAACAATTTTTAATAAGATTAAAAATTGTTCACAAAACGGTTCTTTAATTTCTTCAAGAAACATTGACGGGAATAAATTAAAAAGGGGGGTAATTCTCATAATATAAAAAAAATCCCTACCTCGTCGATCGTCGCGCGCGGGCGTTCTTCGCGGAAAAGATCGTCGCGGAAGAGAGGGATCGTCGCGTCGTCGCGGGGAGGCGTCGCGTCGTCGCGGAATCCGGCGTTGAGTCGGCGAGCTCAACGAACCAAGAACAACAGATTTAAATTATTAATATTTAAATCTGTGTTTCGATTAAAACCAAAAGAAAAGAAATTAAGAGGAAAATCCGACATCACTCACCTCAAACGGTCGGTGATCGGAGATCAGAGCGTGGAAGAACGTCTCGGACGGAAGCGTCATCGATTTCCGGGTTCGGCGTTCTTCGCGTTCTTCGCGTTCTTCACGAGGGAGAAGAAGAAACAAGAATCCTCTCAAATTTTCCCGAAAGATTTTAGGTTGGTCTTATTTTATTAATATGCCAACACACGAAAACAGGTTAAGAAACGATTGAATTAATTCGTTGAATTAATTCAACGAAAGAAACAGGCCATTTAATTCACGAAAGAAACAGCCCATTTAATTGGTCTGTTAAGAATTTAGAAAACTCATCGGTTGACTTTCATTAAGACGGGTTTTCACGGGTGCGTTTCTTAGCGGAAAGAAACGGCGGGGCTCGTGCAGGCCCCACCTCACAAATATCCTTCCAAGGGGGTAGGATATTTCTGGATAGCATCCTATCCAGTTCAACTCAGTTCAAGCCGCCTTTAAGTGGCTTCAAGTGGCTTCCAAGTGGCTTAAGTGAAATAAAATAAAGTTGTCGCAAAATTATTTTATTTCTTAACTTTAAGCCCGAAAATTAAAAACCACACCCGAGCAAACGCAACTCCGGAAGAGGCGTTTCTAAGCGAATACCGGCGCTGTGATTTCATTGGTGCCCTCATAATTCGATTCCGGGCACCGGTTCAAAAGTTAGAAAAACTCGCTCGCCCGTTCACTGAACGTACCCGAGCCAATCTTCGGAAAATGATTCTGGGCACACCGGGCCTCGGAATCAGGTGCCGTCAGAAACTGTGCTCTTGTAAAATTCCAAAGAAAATTAAGAAAACAAATTTCCTTGAAATTTACGGGTCTTTACATTACTCCCACCTCAGGACTTTACGTCCTCGTAAAGATACATCCAAAAAACTAGGGAAACAAAAGTGGGTACTGAGCACGCATCTGAGCCTCCCGCTCCCAAGTGCTCTCCTGGAGGTTCCCGTGCTGCCATCTGATGCGCACAAGAGGGATCGATCGCCCACGTAGAACCTGCTCCTGTCGATCCTCTATCTCCACTGGGACCTCCGCAAAAGTCGCTCCATCATCCACGTTTAGCTCCCCATAGTCAATGATGTGTGTCGGGTCGTGCACGTATCTCCTCAGCTGGGATACGTGGAAGACGTCGTTCACCCGGTGCAACTGAGGTGGCAGAGCCAGGCGATAAGCCACCTCGCCAACCCTGCTGAGGACCTGGAAGGGTCCGATGAAGCGTGGGGACAACTTGCCGCCTCGGCCAAATCTCCTCAAATCACGTCGAGGTGAGACCCGCAAGAAGACGTGGTCGCCATCCTCGAACTCTAGTGGCCTCCGCCTCCTGTCAGCATATGACTTCTGCCGGCTCTGTGCTGTCCTCATCCGCTCCTGGATGACCTGGACCTTCTCTGTCGTGGCCCGGACCATCTCTGGTCCCACAAGTGCTGACTCTCCAGGGTCTGTCCAGCACAAAGGAGATCTGCAAGGCCTGCCGTACAACGCCTCGTAGGGTGCCATCCCGATGGTGGAGTGGTAGCTGTTGTTGTACACAAACTCTAACAAGGGTAGGTGGTCCTCCCAGCTGCGACCAAAGTCGAGGACACATGCGCGGAGCATGTCCTCGAGAGTCTGAATGGTCCTCTCCGTCTGACCATCCGTCTGAGGGTGAAAGGCGGTGCTCAGACGTAGTCGCGTCCCGAACGCCTCCTGCAACCCCTTCCAAAGATGGGAAGTAAAACGAGCGTCCCGATCGGAGACGATGGTCGATGGCACACCGTGAAGTCGTGCAATCTCCTGAACGTAGAGATGCCCCAAGCTCTCCACTGAGCCCTGCTCTCGGATGGGCAAGAAGTGTGCCGACTTGGTGAGTCGGTCAACAATCACCCAAATGGAATCGTGACCTCTGGAAGTGCGTGGAAGTCCAGTCACAAAGTCCATAGATATCCCGTCCTACTTCCACTCCGGGACCTCCAAGGGCTGTACCAAACCTGCTGGTACCTGATGCTCTGCCTTCACCTGCTGGTAGGTGAGGCACCGTGAAACAAACTCTGCCACAGCCTTCTTCATGCCCGGCCACCAGTGCTGTCGTCTGAGATCCTGGTACATCTTCACCACTCCAGGATGTACCGCCAAAGGAGAAGTGTGATACGCTCTCAGTACCTCCTCTCGTAAAGCGACTGGTACCAAGGTACGTCCTCTGAAAAGGACATCGTGCTCTGCTCCAAGGGAGAAACCATCAGGTGCCTGTCCCGAGGATATCTGTGCACGCCGTGTCTCACAGTCAACGTCCTCATGCTGTGCCTCTCTGACCCGCTGAAGAAGTGGAGGAGAGACTGTGAGAGACTGAAGGAAGGCTGCTCCGTCGCTATCCACGAAGGATATCTGCAAAGCGGCTAGCTGCTCTGTCGCCTCCTCAAGTAGCTGGATGCCCGTCCTCCTGCTGAGGGCATCAGCCACCACGTTCCCCTTCCCAGGAGTATAGACTATCTCAAAGTCATAGTCCTGGAGGAAATAGAGCCATCGCCGCTGTCTCAGGTTCAGGTCCTTCTGAGAGAAGATATACCTGAGACTCTGGTGGTCAGAAAAGACTGTGAAGCGCTCGCCCATCAGATAGTGTCGCCATGTCTTCAGGGCAAAGAGCACTGCTGCCAACTCCAAGTCATGGGTAGCGTAGTTCTGCTCATGAGGCCGCAACTGACGTGATCTGTAGGCAATCACGGCCCGCTCATGCATCAGGACACACCCGAGTCCAGTCCCTGATGCATCGTAGTAGACTACGTATCCAACTCCCTCCTCAGGCAACCTCAAGATAGGTGCGCTGGTCAACCTCTGCCTCAGCTCCTGGAAGCTCTGCTGACATCTGTCTGACCACACGAAGGGTTTCCCCTTCTTCGTCAACACTGAGAGTGGGGCCGCAACTCTGGAGAAGTCCGACACAAATCTCCGATAGTATCCGGCTAGGCCCAAGAAACTCCGCACCTCTGTCACGCTCTTGGGTGGCTCCCAAGCTAGCACTGCCTCGATCTTCGCGGGATCCATTGTAACTCCCGCCTCAGAAATGACGTGCCCCAAGAAGTGGACCTCACGTAACCAGAACTGACACTTTGAGAGCTTGCCATAAAGTTGGTGCTCTCGGAGTGTGTCTAGTACAACACGCAGGTGGTAGGCGTGCTCCTCCCCCGTCGTCGAGTACACCAAAATGTCGTCGATGAAGACCACGACAAATCGATCGAGGTATGGCTGGAAGATCCTGTTCATGAGGCTCATGAACACTGCTGGAGCCTTGGTCATGCCGAAAGGCATAACCAAGAACTCATAGTGGCCATACCGACACCTGAAGGCCGTCTTCTGCACATCCTCGTCTCGAACTCTAAGCTGATGATAGCCTGACCTGAGGTCTATCTTCGAGAACCACCGTGCTCCCTTGAGCTGGTCGAAGAGGTCATCAATCTTGGGAAGCGGATACTTGTTCCTCACTGTCACCTGATTCAGGCGACGATAATCGACACACAGTCGCAAGCTCCCGTCTGCCTTCTTGGCGAACAAAATCGGGGAAGCCCAGGGCGAAACACTGGGTCGGATGAACCCCTTGCCCTGCAAGTCCTCCAACTGTACCCGCAGCTCTCGAAGCTCAGCGGGGGCCATCCGATATGCTGGAGTGGATATCAGGGCTGTACCGGGGTACAGGTCAATATAAAAGTCTACCTCTCTGCGAGGAGGTAGTCCTGGAACGTCGTCGGGAAAGACGTCCGCGTACTGATCCACCACTGCAGGAAAACTGGGACTCCGCACGTCAACTGCTCCCAGGATGAGGCTAGCCAACTGATGAGTGATGGGCTGACCTCTCCTCTGCGTGAGTCCATCCTGTGCTGCTAAGGCTCCCTTCTCGCCAGTGAAGGTGAACCTGCTCCCGTCGGTGCGCACACATCGCACCTTGCGCCTAATGCAGTCAATCTGAGCATGGACCGTAGATAACCAATCCATGCCCAAGATGACGTCGTAAGGCCTAGACGCTGCTACAAGAATATCCCAGCCGAATCTCTCGCCTCCTAGAGTAATCTCACACTGCCGGCACCAGTACGTAATCGTTGGGTCTGCTCCCGTAGGAGTCTCAAGCCGTAAGGATCGAGCCAACGGCTCTGTCGGAATCTCCGAGCTCCGAACAAGGGCAGTGGCTATGAAAGATTGACTCGCTCCTGTGTCTATCAGAACTGCAGCAAGGGTGGAATAGACACAGATCGTACCTCGAATCATCTCTGGCGTGCCGTGGTCATAGGCCTCCGCTGCCTGGAGCTGAGCCTGTCTCTGCCCGCCAGCTCCCTGTGGTCGGGGCGGGCCTCCTGGTGGTGGTGGTGGCAGAGCCTCAAAGCGTCGCCCACCACCTGCGGCTCGGCCAGCTCCTCTGCCTCGTCCGCCTCCTCCCTGCGGACCGCCACGGTCGACCCTCTGCCTCTTCCTGGGTGGTCCCTCCACCATCTTCTGCCCCTCGGTACGACGGGTCGGGCAGTCATGAGCCATGTGGCCCTGCCCGCCGCACTCGTAGCACTGTCTGCCTCTCGGAAGGCTGGCTCCGGGCCGGGTGCCCTGCACTGCTGAGCCAGTGTCCCGAGGTCACCTGCCAGAAGGTCTGGTCCGCCTGGAACCCTGAGTCATCCGCCGGCTACCAGCTGCCGAAGACTCCGCTACCTGCCGCCCTACGGTAGGTCTCGCTGTGGACTCAGCCAGGAAGCTCTCGATCAGGAGGGCTCGCTACAGTACTCCTGCCTGGGTCGGGATGCTGAGGGAGATCAGCGATGCCCTGATCTCATGTCTCAATCCCTGCTCGAAGGTCCGGGCCCGGAAGAAGGGGTCCCGTACCATGTCTGTCGAGTAGCGAGATAGGTCGGTGAACCTTGCCGCGTACTGAGCGACCGTCAAGCTGCCCTGCCGCAGCTGAAGAAGCTCCTGGATGCGCACCGCACGGAGGGTGGCCGGGACGAACTCTGAGCGGAAGAGGCTCTCGAAGTCCGTCCAGATGAGGGTGGCCTCATCGTGTACCTGGAGCATCAGGCTCCACCAGCGTCCGGCTGCTGCGTGCAGTAGGCTCGCCGCGAGGATCACCATGAGGTCTGTTGGTGTCCTCACTAGCTTGAAAACTCGGACGACCGCCTCCAGCCAGTCCTCGGCTGCCTGGGGGTCCGACTCCCCATGGAACCTGGGTGGTCGCTGGCGCTGGAACTCGTGCAGAGCTCCGAGGCGTCGTGCGTCGTCAGCTGCCAGTGCTGGAAGCATCGGGGGCTCGGCGGGTAAAGGTACCGCCGGTGCCTCTGCTGTCAACGGGCCCTGTACCGAGGCCTCGTCGCTCGGCGGGCTGTCATCGCGCCCTACTCTAGGAACCCTAGCTGGCTGCTGTCGTCGTGCCATACTGAAAAGGAAACAAGTGCACCATGGTCAGAACAGTATACCTGGTGAGCTGACACAAGTAATCACAAAGAAAACTTGAAACACACGAGCAATCAATGTTTTCGTGCATTAAGTCGGAAATCAGAAGTCAGGGTCCTGGTGTATGGATACGTCGGCCGCCGCACCAACACTGGACTCCCTGGACTGATAACCACACTCAATACGCTAAACACTATTGCTTCACATAGAAGAAAGATCAGAGTCTGCGGTAGAACCGACCACCTCTGATACCAATTTGTCACGACCCGTCCTCGGGGCCCGTGCCGTGACTACCCCAAGCCCGCCTTCCATAGGCCAGGGGCTGGCGACTTGCACCAAGGCGTAAATCCCAACAAAAAGGGAAGGCATTGCCTTTGGAAAGTAAACAAACACCACAGAGTAAGCAAGCAGAAAAGTAAACACTAAGTAAAAACTGTACAAGCTGTGGTGAAAGTAAAAGGGGCCGGAAATACAAGCCCAACTGTAAAGTACAACTGAAAGGAAAAACAACAACTGAAAGGAAAAACTGCAGCGTCGAGCCGTCCTCTGGAAGTCCCACCTGACGGGTGGGTACAGATAGCCTCCACTGCTCCTCGGGTCCACCTGACCGCTCCGAGTACGTCCCGCCCAGTGGTCCACCTCCAGGTACTGTCCTGCTCCGCACGCCTCCTCCACGATCAACGCTGTCCGTCGTCTGCAACCAACACCACGAAGTGCGGGCATAGCCCGTGCAGGGGTGAGTATAAGCTACTCAGTAGGGACCCCGAGACCCCCGAAGGTCTCCCGAAATCCACAAAGGATAAATCACGAAGAAGAGATGCAATCACGAAGTAACATCTGACACGACTTAGGTATATGCCCATACATATACCTAAGTCATCAATTCCCCGATCGGCTCCAACGTCCGAGCCCTAGCACAACCCAGTCCACACAGGAAAGCCAAACACATACCCACACAGGATAGAACAACACAATCCACAAAGGAGAGTAAAACAGTAAATCCACACAGGATAACTCAACACAATCCACAAAGGAGAGAAACACAAGATTCAACTCACACAGGTATACTTCTTCGGTGACGATAAAGATGATCACTGAACCATCTAAGTCGTCGGACCCACGAAGGATCGATAGGTACTAACCTCGCTGTGACCCACACAGGATCGGACCCACACAGGATCGGGCCCACACAGGACCAGGCCCACGCAGGACCTGTAGGCGCTGGCTCACACAGAACCGCTGAGCGCTGACCCACGCAGGAT
Organism: Viscum album; assembly: GCA_963277665.1. NCBI lineage: Eukaryota > Viridiplantae > Streptophyta > Magnoliopsida > Santalales > Viscaceae > Viscum > Viscum album. The sequence continues at coordinate 1,055,533,571 of OY728120.1, read as the reverse complement.
CGGACCCACACAGGATCGGGCCCACACAGGACCGGTAGCACTGATCCACGGAGGATCGCTGAGTGCAGTAGTCGTCGCAGTCCACTGAGGATCTCTGCACCATCGTTGCCGCAGTCCACAGAGGATCTCTGCACGGTCGTCGCCACAGTCCACGGAGGATCTCTGCACGGTCGTCGTCGGAGTCCACGGAGGATCTCTGCACGGTCGTCGCTGTCGAAGTAGCAGTCGCAGCCAGCACTCGGGTTCCCGCACACAGCAAGCTCGTTCGGGAGGGTCCGCTCCACGAGCCGAGAGGCTGATACATCAAATGACACAAAGTCCGAAGTTGATGTATCCAAAAGTTCCGTATCGTCAACAGGAACTCAACGTCGCAGACGGCGCGTCAATCGGACGCCCGGTCTGAGAGTTATTGGCATTTTCGTCCTAGGGGCCCGGTTGGTTTTTAAGGCAAAACCAACCCGACCGCACTCCACCTGCGTCCAAACCTCGGGCGGAGTATGCCAAAAGATCCGTCTCACTTAGAGGAATTCAACAAAGCTGACGGCATGTCAATCGGACGTCCGTAGCTCAAGATATGAGCGTTTCCGCTCCGAGGGCCCGGTTGGTCTCGTGTACGAACCAACCCGGCCGAACTCAAAGTATTCCGAAACCTTGAGTGCGATATACCGAAACGACCGTATCGATCCAAGGATCGCATTGCCGCTGACGGCGAGTCGTTTGGAGGCACGAAGCTCAAGTTACGGGCGTTTGAACGAAAACGTCCGAAGAAGGGGGGTACGGGCCCGGGCCGACCCGGCCCGACCCCCCCTGGGTCGGCCCGACCCGGTTGGACCGGTCCGGCCCGGCCAGGGCGCGGCCCGGCCGGTCGGACCGGCCTGGCTCGGCTCGGCCGAGCGCCAGGCGCCGCGGGCGTTGAGCCGCGGCCTGAGGGAAGTCGCGGCCCGCGTGGGCCGCGCTGGCGAACCGCGGACGCGGCTGAGCCGCGTCCCGCCTGGGCGAACCGGACCCGCGCGGCCGCGGGTCCGTTGGCCGCCGCCGCCGCGGCTTCAGCCACGGCGGCCTCGTCCGGCGGCGCGCGGGGGCGCCGCCGCCTCCGGCCGCCGGCGCCGCCGGCAGGTTCTACGGGCCGCCGGCGTCGCTCCGGTGGCCCGTTTTCCTTCCCGTCTGCGCCGTTGCTCCTCCCGGGATCTGTTCTTTACTGCGGAATCGTCAAACGTCCACTGCGGCACGTTCCGTCATCGTCCGTCAAATCCGCACAAAATGAAGAACGGCGGAGGGTCGTCGGGCCGTGTTCGTTTGGCCCGCACCCTCCGTGTTAGAGATAAACAACCGGGAGAAATTTATTCCACACAGGAAACAACAATTTTTAATAAGATTAAAAATTGTTCACAAAACGGTTCTTTAATTTCTTCAAGAAACATTGACGGGAATAAATTAAAAAGGGGGGTAATTCTCATAATATAAAAAAAATCCCTACCTCGTCGATCGTCGCGCGCGGGCGTTCTTCGCGGAAAAGATCGTCGCGTCGTCGCGGGGAGGCTCCGCGTCGTCGCGGAATCCGGCGTTGAGTCGGCGAGCTCAACGAACCAAGAACAACAGATTTAAATTATTAATATTTAAATCTGTGTTTCGATTAAAACCAAAAGAAAAGAACTTAAGAGGAAAATCCGACATCATTCACCTCAAACGGTCGGTGATCGGAGATCGGAGCGTGGAAGAACGTCTCGGACGGAAGCGTCGTCGATTTCCGGGTTCGGCGTTCTTTGCGTTTTTCGCGTTCTTCGCGTTCTTCGTGAGGGAGAAGAAGAAACAAGAATCCTCTCAAATTTTCCCCAAAGATTTTAGGTTGGTCTTATTTTATTAATATGCCAACACACGAAAACAGGTTAAGAAATGATTGAATTAATTCGTTGAATTAATTCAACGAAATAAACAGGCCATTTAATTCACGAAAGAAACAACCCATTTAATTGGTCTGTTAAGAATTTAGAAAACGCGTCAGTTGACTTTCATTAAGACGGGTTTTCACGGGTGCGTTTCTTAGCGGAAAGAAACGGCGGGGCTCGTGCGGGCCCCACCTCACAAATATCCTACCAAGGGGGTAGGATATTTCTGGATAGCATCCTATCCAGTTCAACTCAGTTCAAGCCACCTTTAAGTGGCTTCAAGTGGCTTCCAAGTGGCTTAAGTGAAATAAAATAAAGTTGTCGCAAAATTATTTTATTTCTTAACTTTAAGCCCGAAAATTAAAAACCACACCCGAGAAAACGCAACTCCGGAAGAGGCGTTTCTAAGCGAATACCGGCGCTGCGATTTCATTGGTGCCCTCAGAATTCGATTCTGGGCACCGGTTCAAAAGTTAGAAAAACTCGCTCTCCCGTTCACTGAACGTACCCGAGCCAATCTTCGGAAAATGATTCCGGGCACACCGTGCCTCGGAATCAGGTGCCGTCAGAAACTGCGCTCTTGTAAAATTCCAAAGAAAATTAAGAAAAAAAATTTCCTTGAAATTTACGAGTCTTTACAGATCCTACAAAAGAAAATTACTCATTTAAGAATAAGGATCATTTCATTAAAGATAAAAAAGATAAGGAGGAGTGGGCCAAATGATATACTAATATAAAAAGAGTATTTGAAACATAAAAATCATGTAAAGATAAATCTTGGTATGATCCCCCAAGTGGGACCTGAATTTTTACTACCTCCAGAGGGCAGTACCAGATGTTATCCAAAATCAGAGGGTGGATAAAGCTTCTTTGATTTGAACCACCACATGTAGATTTTCCCAACATCCAAATCTTTTTTCTTGTTGAGGAGGACTCAATGGATAGAGTACACCAAATCCACCCCCTTCGCAATGTGATACAGCTTGCATAGCGGGGGTAGGATGAAGTATAGAGCCTCCTCCTCCTTCGTTGCTACTTGTGCAACATTATCTCTCTCTTCTTGTATTCCATCAAAAGAATATTAAATGTCTTTTGGGAGCTCTAGGTGTTCCTCAACAGGTGCATCTTCTTCTTTCTCATCATCCTCCAAGGCATAATAAGAGTCATTCGATTCTGAAAATTCAAAACTATTTGGGGTGATACTCAAATTAGTTTCAATAAAATCAAATGAGTTTGAGTTCAAGATTGTATCATCTCCCTGAGTAGGTTCAGATTAAATATTTTCCTTATTGTAAAGTTTCCACTGGAGTTGATTATCACTAGATAGAGGTAGGTAGTCGGGCTCCTCCATCTTTACTTCCTATTCCATCACTTGGGTGGTGTCTTCTTCTAGTGGTGTTGAATCTTTTTCTTTGCAAGGATTGGGGCGATCAAGCAGTTCCTCACATTCATTCCATAATTCATCCAATTCCTATTGATCTCCCACATGTAGCCCCGAAGGTGAATCGTCCTCCTTTTCATCTATCTTGGGTAGAATTGGTTGAGTGAGGATGAATGATTCATTAGGTATCTCCACATTTACCTCCTATTGTTCTTTAATGATGAGTGGTGAAATTTATTCCACCACTACCTCAGTTTCTTTTTTTGGTTCATGGTCAGGTTGCTCCATCCTTGAATGAACATAGTCAAATTCCCATTCCATTTTCCTCCCCAAATCATCCAGATTATTACTAATCCTTTCAACCCGGTCATTTAGATCATGATAATCAATTTCTGGTTCTTGATATTGCACCCACGAGTAATCTTCACATGCATAAAAATTTGAATTTGAATACATCATGGAAAAATATATTTTTTATATTTTTCTTAATGAAAAAAGTAAGATATTTTTAAAAATGTGAATTTTGAAAAAGTGATCGAAATAACTGCTTAGCTCCCTGGAAACGGTTCCATTTTTGACAGATGCCTGTCATAGGGTGTGGCAAAAGAAAATTTCTATGTTTTCCTAGTGAAGCATAGAGGCCGACCAGGGTCATCTCACTTGAGGAGCATCGTAGTTGGTTTAATAACTAATTATAATTCACCTATTTTAATTATTTTTGTTTGTTTTTATAATTTACTAAAAATTATGGTTTTAGGGGTTTTTTAAAATACTAAAATTAAAATAATTAAATGAAAACTTTAAATCTAAATGAAGATGCATATGCAAGAAAAATGAAATTAAGGAAGAAAGGTCATGGTCCTAGGGTTGGATAACATGGGTTCATTCATCATTTATTTATTATTTAAATTAAATTTGATAATCCATTTAGTAAAACCTCATTAATGAATTACTTTCCTTTGATTTAATGAGTTCGTGATTTTAGCATGCGTTCGACACACAAAACAACACCTCCTCCGATAGTCAACTAGGATAACACCTCAACCGAGAATGCTATCCCAAAAAGACCCAGCTCCACCATATTCCGTTTCATCCCTTATGGAAACCCCAACTCCAACGTATGAAGGTTTTTCCCAAGATAAGGGAGGGATAATGAATAAATCAATAGAAAGTAATGAATTTTGAAATAGTGTTGTGGTGGACGATCGCTGCACCCGTGCAATATTCCCGTCTCCACCATGACACTATTTCAAAATCCATTCCTTTACATTGATTCATTAATTCTCCCTCCATTATCTTAGGAAACCAATTCATATGGTGGATTTGGGGTTTCCACAAGGGATGAAACGACATATGGTGGATCCGGGTCTTTTTGGGATAACATTCTCATTTGAGGTATTATCCTAGTTGACTATCGGGGGAGGTGTGGTTTTGTGTGCCGGACGCATGCTAAAATCATGCACTCATTAAATAAAAGGAAAATAATTCATTAATGAGGTTTCAATAAATGGATTATCAAATTGAATTTAAATAATAAATAAATGATGAATGAACCCGCGTTATCCAACCCTAGAAACATGACATTTCTTCCTTAATTTCATTTTGTCTGCATATGCATCTTCATTTAGATTTAAAGTTTTCATTTCATTATTTTAATTTCAGTATTTTCCAAAACCCATAAAACCATAATTTTTAGTAAATTATAAAAACAAATAAAAATAATTAGAATAGGTGAATTAGAATTAGCGATTAAACTAATTACGACGCTCCTCAAGTGAGATGACCCTGTTCAGCCTCTATGCTGCACTAGGAAAACTTAGAAATTTGCTTTTTCTAGGACCTATGACAGGCATGCATCATATATGTCCATCCCATGAACTTCACTACATCCACATACCTCTACATCATCTCATCAATTAGAACTAACCACATCATCTCATCAACTGAAACAAAAATTAAGAAAAAAATTAGAACTGAACATAATAAATCAGAATTACAGTAGAATCATTGATAATATTTAAACACATCATAGAAAATAAGAACCCTCAATAATGAATTATGAAGAATGTTATGGATTAGAACAGTCAACCTGCTACCTACTACCAACATTAGTTACCTATAATAAAAACTAGAACATTTAAGAAAAGAAACACAAAATAGAATATACATAGAATATATTCAGAATGTTACACATAACATTTGTGATTTTTTTGATAAAAAAGAAGAAATTTTAACATAAATCAAATTATATATCATTTAGAACACTTTGAAAACATAAAATTACCTATTTAATGTATGATTCAACACTAGTAACTGAAATGGGATAAGTATATAATAATCTAATCAATTTTTAAATCGGCGTGCAATGTTCTTGAAATTTAAATAAAAAACAAAATTTATAGAATTTGATTTGGAAACATGTATTATATTTCAAAAATAATTCAACGGGGGATTTCTTATGATTTCACATCAATATGTGGTCGTTTTATATGGTTTTTGACAGTTACACACACATTTTAGTGTTTTAAAACAGTGAAAATGCATCTACAAGCATCCTGGGAAAACCGAAAATCGCAATGATGTTTCATTAGTTCCTAAATTTAAAAAATTAATCTATATTTACTATCCTATGATTTCATGTTCATTTGATGTAATTTTTATAGTTTTGACATCCTAACACACGTTTTTAAATATTTTGATATATTTAAAAACTACTTATTTAGTCATTATGAGAACAACTCACATCGTAAGGATGTATTATCTACACGTACATGTATAAAGTAATTCAAAATTGTTTTCCCATGATTTTACATCAATAATAGTTCATTTTTTAGGGTTTTGACTATTACACGCATGTTTTAGAGTTTTAAAACACTAAAAACATGTTTATGGGAATCTTGGGAAAACCATAACTCAGAATGAAACTTTAATGGTTACTACATTTCAAAAATCTATCTACATTCATTTTCTTCTGATTTTATAGCCATCCGATATTGTTTTCATAGTTTGGATCCCCTAACATGAATTTTCAAAGACTTTGGTATCTTTAGAATCTTCTTATTGAGTCATTATGAGTACATCACATGTAAGATGGATGTGTTTTCTATGCATACAAATAAAAAATAATTCAAAAGTATTTTTCCATGATTTCACATCAATCTAAGGCTGTTTTATATGGTTTTTACCATTACATGCACAGTTTAGTGTTTTAAAACACTGAAAACATGCTTACAGGAATCTTGAGAAAACCGTAACTCAGAATTATGTTTCGTTGGTTCCTACATTTAAAAAATTAATCTACAAGTTTTCCTCTGATTTCATAGACATCTGATGTTGTTTGTGTAGTTTTGACCCACTGACACACATTTTTAAAGACTTTGGTATATTTAAAAACTGCTTATTGAGTCATCCTAAGCACACTACACATCAGATGTATGCGTAGTTTGTGTGTACACATAAAAAATAACTCAATGGTGGTTTTCCCATGTTTTTACATCAATATAAGATCATTTTCTATGGTTTTAACCATTACATGCATGTTTTAGTGTTTTAAAACACTAAAAATGCATTTATGGTCATCACAAGAAAACTGTAACTTGGAATGAAATTCCATTGGTTCCTACATTTTAAAAATAAATCTATGGAATTTTACGTCTTATTTTATAACCATCTAACATCATTTTTATGGTTTTGACCCTATGACACATGTTTTTAATGACTTTGGTATCTTGAAAAACTGTTTATTAAGTCATTCCGAGAAAACCACACATCTGATGACTATGTTGCCTCTGTATACATGTAAAAAATAATACAATGATGGTTTTACCATGATTTCACATCAATTTGAGGTCATTTTATATGATTTTAACCATTACAATCATGTTTTAGTGTTTTAAAACACTAACAATGTATTTACAGGAATCCAAGAGAAACTGTAACTCGGAATGATGTTTCATCGGCTCCTAAATTTCAAAAATCAATCTCTGGTTTCCCTCTGATTTCATGGTTATTAGACACATAAAGTGGGTGGTATGATGCGATGTGGGTGTTTTCAATATAAAAGTGTCATTTTTTACTTTAAAACTCCTGTCACATAGCCAAAGTTAAGAAAAATAGCTCAGATTATTTTCAAAATTTAGGACAATGATCCATAATTAATTTTTAATGTGTAGGAGTTAATGAAAAATCAATCTGACTCAAGATGTGGTTAGTATGACTCAAAGTTCATTTTTTAATATAAAATTTTCATTTTAGTTTAAAACATCCTTCACATTGTAAAAGGTGACAAAATGAGCTAGGATTGTTTTAAAACATTTGGAAAATGATACAGAATTCATTTTTGATGTATAGGAATTGACTGCACATCATTCATACACACAAAGTGGGTGGTATGACTTGAAATGCGTGTTTTCAATATAAGTTTCATTTACTTTAAAACACCCAACACATATCCAAAACTAAGAAAATGATCTCATATTGTTTTCAAACTTTAGGAAAATGATCCACAGTTAATTTTTGATTTTTAGTAATTGGCCGCACATTAATATGACACACAATGTGGTTGACATGAATCGAATTTATTTTTTTCAATATAAAAGTATCATTTTAGTTTTATTCATGGTAGTTTTATGTTTTCTTTGAAAATGTGTGAATGATTTATGGAGTTTAGAATTTACCTCAGTAGGATGAGCTATAAGGTTGGAAATTTCTATGGGGACCATGCCCACCATCCTCTGAAATATAGACACTAAATCATTTTCCATTTCTGTTATCCATTGATCTGGTGTTTTCCTATAAGAGTCATGTTCTTTTACTTTTTCTTTCATCCTTGAAATTTATCTTTGTGATTCCCAATCAACGACACTGCTTGAACCCACACTAGGTGTAACAATAAATGATGATGATGCCATACCAAAGATATCTGATGGAGTAGACCTAGAACCCATCCCCCATACATGCTTAGGATGCTCCTTCCCTAAAACGATTCCAACTACATCGTTCTGGGATGATGATGATGATTGTGAAGGGTTCGAATCTCAGCATTCTTGAATTTTAACCTGTTAATACAATAATATTAATAATTATTTTTTAAATTATATAAAATTCATAATATCATCTAATTCATATTTTTTTCATTATTATTTAATGTTATTTCATTACTAATAATAATAATAATGAAAAATAAATTATAATAATAAACAAACCTTAAACCCAATTAAATAGACCTAGCGAGATGAATCAAATGGCACCAATAAAGCTAATTGGAACAATTTGGTCCATGTTTCCAGCCCCATTTAATTGGGTTTAAGGTGTGTTTGTTACTAGAATTAATTTTTCATTAATATTTTTTTATAGTATTAAAATCAAACTAAATAGTAATTAAAAGTACTTACTACAACATCTATGGTAGGCTCATTTACAAAGCTACCATCAGGTTTCCTATAAAATTTAAGCAACATCTTTGTGCATCCAACAGAGTGACCTAATTCATTTTACATTATAAAAAATATATATACAAGTTTGAAAAAAACCTTAACTTATAATAAAATAATACAAATAATAGTGGATAAAATACAATCAATATTGTTCTTTTACTCAAAAAACTTTGAGACCTAGCAATATGAGGAATGAATTTTTTCTCACAATTCATAGTATGTTTTTAGATAATTCATATAAAAATAGAAACATTAATAAAACTTATTATTTTATTGTGTTTATGTTATTAAGATACTGTAAAATATGCAATTACCTCATGAGATGCATCTCTATTAATGTCAACCAAAATATTCCATTGCTCATGAGAAATGCCTTTAGGAACTTTCTTAGACATTTTTTATGAGCTCAGATATTTTTCATTAAATTCATGTCATAATATTCATTTAAAATATCTATATTTCTTGCCCAAAATTTTTAGATTCCATGGGTGTGAAATTGAGTTAGGGGCATCAAAATGAAAAAAAGCTAGAAAAAAACATAACACTTTATAAGTATATTAAAAAAAATTACTTATGTATTTTAAATTAGTTATCACTAAATATTAAATTAATATTACCTTTACCTGTTTATAAAAGACTTAATTTTTCCAAGATGTGGGAATATGCCTCCAATCTTTATAATTAATCGGAAAAATCACCATCTCATAAGAAAGTTCCAAAAAATCTATCCATATATTCTGTTGGACTCACCTATTTTGATAATCCCAAATCATGTTTCATTTATGTGATAATCATGTTTCTATTATATGATAATTGTGTTTAATTAATATTCTTAGTTTCTATCAATTAATAACTATGTACTTTTAATCCCACTGCTCTCTTGTTTAAGCTTACAGTGAAAAATTTCTCTAAGTATGAAGGTCACCGATAGAAAGGTCACCGTTGAAAGGTCACTGATAGAAAGGTCACCGATGAAGGTCACCGATAGAAAGGTCACCAATGAAAGGTCACCGATTAATGGTCATCGATAGTAAGGTCACCGATAGAAAGGTCACCATTGAAGGTTACCATTGAAGGTTACTGTACCATTGAAGGATACCGATGTAGTATACCGTTGAATCCTACTGTTGAGAAAGATACTGCTACTAGTCTACCAATGCTCATTCTTCTACTTTATAATTTGTCAAATTCTTAAGATTATTCTAACGGTCATATTTTGTAAATTTAATACTTCTGACATTAATTAATGCTGATTGTAGACATATCAAGAGACCATATCTTGACCGTATCTGGAGAAAGTACGAGGTACAAGGAGGAACACATGTGGTTTACTTATTCATATTTTTGGACCTCAAATATAAAAGAGACAACCGAGGAAGAAGTGAAATAGTGTGAAAAGAAGAGAGAAATGCATGATAAAGAGCTTACCCGCCAGATCAAAGAGAACAAGGAAGAACCATCTGACACCTACTCTGTGAATCCAAGAGTCTCAAGAAGATAATTTCGGGAGAACAAATTCAAGGATGACTTCTATGTTTCATCAACTCTCTATCAACTCAAGAATCAGAACACTCAGTTCTTGAAAGTTAGAACCTAGAGTTGCAACACTCTGTTTTGAGGATAACTTCCAGATAAAGACTCGAGCCGTAACTTCTTCGCTCCAAGGAGTCAAAAGATGAATTTCAAACACATATATTTTTCTAAACTCAATATTGTAATATTATCTCTACTATGTTATTTTATTTTACATTTCTGAGAAGTGTGTGGGTCTGTCTGTTACACACACTGTCTCCTGTGCTTGAACGGGAGGATACTGAAAATCCTCACATCAAACTTCACTTACACCTTGTTTCCCTTGTATAACTGTGGAAGAGACCATGTGTGATCTGTATTGTTTGTTTTTTCCACGAAGAACTGTGGTAGAGAGTGTGAGCCCTGGAAAGTTTGTGAAAACTATTTTAAAGCCTGATACAGGATGTGTATCAAGTTTATTATTAATATAAACTGCTTGGTGGCAGGTGATCACAAAGTGGAGAGGATTAAGTCTCAGGTTGAGACTGAATCTCTTATTTAACTCTTCTGTGTTCTATGTTTTTTTAATAATCTATTTTTATATTTTTTCTACTGCTCATTATTTCAAAAAAAGGAAGCTGTTTTTAAATTAACTATGATAGTTAGTTATGGTTAGTGTGTGTATGTGTTTAATTTAGTAAACTTGTTTCAAAATTTGAAGAAGTGTTTTACACTGATTCAAGTGAGGACTAATCACCCTTTGAGAAACCTGTTGACCAACTAAACATTTATATCTCTACTTCCTTAATTAACTGGGCTGTTTCAAAATTGGAGGATCTTTATCATAAAGTTTTTAATAGAAATTTTAAGTAGGAACACAATCCCCCCCTCTTGAGTTTCCACTTTGACCAACATTTGGTATCAGAGGGTCAAATTTTTGTTTTTATTATTACTACTATCTGAACTACTGTGCAAGTTTTCAAATTCTTTTCAACTATTATTTTAGTTGTATCTTAAAGATATTAAAATTTCTATCATATCTAAATTTTCAATTCTTTAAAATTCTAATTAACAATGGATAACAGAGTAGAGGGTACTTCTACTAATAGAACACCTTTCTTTAATGGTAATAACTATTCTAATTGGAAATTAAAAATGAAAATGTATCTAGAGAGCATGGGTCCTGAAATCTGGGACACAATTGAAGAACAACATGCTTTGCCTCTTACTGCTAGGGACACATGTTATCAATTGGCTAAAGATAAATATAATAATAACTGTAAAGAAATGAATGCATTGTACTATTCTATAGGTGATGAAGAATTCAATAGAATATCTTCCTGTAAAACTGCTTATGAAATTTGGGATACTTTGGCTATTTCTCATGAGGGAACCACCAATGTTAAATAATTGAGATTAAATACTTATACTATTAAATATGATAATTTTAAAATGAAGCCTGATGAACTTATATCTGAAATGTATCTCAGGTTCAATGAAATAGTAAATACCATGAGTCTGCTTGGGAAACTAGTAGACAACAAGGATCATATCATGAGGTTACTTCGATGCTTACCTGATAGATGGATAGGAACTTATATTTCTATCCAAGAATCCTGTGACATAGGAAATCTACCAGTGAAGTAACTAATTGGAAAACTTATGATGTATGAATAAGAGCTTAAGGTAAATCAAGAAGAAGATGAAGAACCAAGAAAGAAATCTGTAGCATTCAAGACTGCTACCTCAAAGAGCAAAGATAAAGAAAAAGTTCAATCTCCTGTAGACACTTCCACTAGTGGAGACTCATATTCTGACAGTAATGATGAGATGACTCATCTTTCTAGGAGATTCAAGAATTTCTACCGTAAGAAGAAGTTCTTTATAAAATCAAAAAATAAATGAAGGTATGATAGTAAAGGATAGTGAAAAAAGGATATAAAATGGAATGACAACACAAATGATATAGTCTACTATGAGTGTAAATGAAAAGTTCATGTGAAGGCTGATTTCCCCAAGTTGAAATTTAAGAAGAAATATGAAGAAAAGGGCAAGGGATATAAAAAATCTATGAAATCTACTTGGAGTGCTTCATAAGATAGCTTTAGTGGATCTGAAACTTCTGATATTGAAATAAATAAACATTAAAATCTGTGTTTCATAACAGAAACATCTGAGGTAATACCCAATTCTCCTATACCTATTGCTTACTATTCTGGGAATGAAATTGAATCAAATAATGATGAAAATATGACTAAGGATGAACTATTTAAATATTGTGGAATGATTGATGACACATTTAATGAAATAAAGGATAAATATAAATTAATTAATAGAAAACATGCTTTAAATGCTAATTATAAGCCTGATCTGGAAATTGAGAAAGAAAAATGTGCTTAGTTGTTAAAAGAAAATACTGAACTTAAATTATCAAATGAGAAATTAAAAAGGTATCTTGGGAAGTTTACTGTAAGTAGAGATACCTTGACTCAGTTTCTAGGAAAACAGATTGCTCCAAAATATACAACTTGTATAGGATATCAACCAGGACAGAGAAGGATTATTAAAAATAAATTTGTTCCAAAATCTTGACAGTTCATAGCTAGTTCAAGTTCTGGACCATATTTTGAAAAACAATTATCTAAAGGAACTAAAAAAGTGTTCATGTCTCAAAAAATATCTATTGATTATAGGAAACCTGTGAGACAAGTATGGGTTCCCAAAACTTTACTTACTAACTTCTCTGGACCCAATAAAATCTGGGTACCAAAGTTACCCTATACTTAATCTGTTTTGCAGGAAAATTTTCTGAATAGATCCTATAAAAATCTATGGTACTTGGATAGTGGATGTTCAAGAAATATGATAGGAGACTATTCATGCTTCAAGAGACTAATTAAAGTTGGTGGTGGACATGTCACATTCAGTGATAATGCTAAAGTTAAGATCGTCGACTTATGTCAAATTGGTAACCCTAATACTATATTAATTTCAAAAGTAATTTTTGTTGATGTGTTAAAATACAATTTACTAAGTATCTATCAGTTGTGTGTGATGATGATTTTAATGTTAAGTTTGAAAATGATGAATTTAATGTTTTTAATTCTAGAAATGATTTAATATTTACTACTCTTAGAAATGGAAATCTATATTCTATTGATTTAAATTATTTAGCTAAGCAAAATGTTTCTTGTTTAAATGATTTTCATAAGGAATCCTAGTTATGGCACAAAAGATTAGGACACTGCAATGTGCACTCACTTAGAAAACTAACTAGGAAAGGTTTAGTTAGAGACTTACCTAAATTGGAATTCCCACTTGACAAAGTTTGTAATCCTTGTCAAAAAGGAAAACAACACAAATTTTCTTTCAAACCAAAGAAAAAAGTTTCTACTTCTCAAGTGCTTGATTTGGTTCACATGGATTTGTTTGGAATATCTAGAGTTTCAAGTTTAAATGGGAAGCACTATGTTTATGTTCTTGTAGATGATTTTTCTAGATACACTTGGGTATACTTTCTAGCTCAAAAAAGTGAAGCATGTTCTTACTTCATTAAATATTCCAAGTCTGTAGAAAATCTTAGTGGACTTAGAATTAATACCTTGAGAAGTGATCATAGTCGTGAGTTTGAAAATCAGGAATTTGAATCTTTTTTCTCACAAAATGTCTATAATCACAATTTCTATGCTCCTAGAACACCTCAACAAAATGGAGTTGTAGAAAGAAGAAATAGGTCACTTCAAGAGATTTCTCGGACTATGCTAAATGAGTATAATCTACCTATCTATTTTTGGGATGAAGCTGTTAATACAACTTATTACATCATCAATTAGACCTATTCTTAAGAAAACCACTTGTGAGATCTGGAATAATAGGAAGCCTAAGGTTAATTACTTTGGAGTTTTTGGTTGCAAAGTATTTATCCTTAACACTAAGGATAATCTTGACAAATTTTCTTCTAAGAGTGATAAAGGAATTTTCCTAGGTTACTAAATATCTAGTAAATATTATAGAATATTCAATAATAGATCCAAATGTATGGAAGAATCATTTCATGTCATATTTGATGAGACTGATCCATATGAACCAAAGAACCCCGTTGAACATCTTGAGGAATATATGTCAATTCTGGACCTTAAATGATAAAGATAGTGAACCCTTAGTGAAAACAAACAGTTATGGAAATTTTCTAGAATCTGAGCATGGTGAATCTGAACCTATAGAAAACCATGAGGAGTATAGTTCAAATCTTTCTAGAGGTATTAAAACTCTCAATAATCATCCTTTAGATACTGTAGTAGGTGATCTAAATAGAGGAACACAAACTAGAGCTTCTCTGAGAAACCAGGTTGAACATCAAGATTTTCTTTCACATCTTGAACCTAAAAATATCAATGATGCAATCAATGTTGAATTTTGGGTGATATCTATGCAAGAATAATTAAATAAGTTTGAAAGAAACAAATTTTGGGAGTTAGTAGAAAGACCTAAAGACACTTTGACCATAGACACTAAATGGGTAATTAGAAATAAATTTGATGAATCTGGAAACATAGTTAGAAACAAGGCTAGACTAGTTGCACAAGGATATAGTCAAGAAGAATGAATAGACTATGAGGAAACCTTTGCACCTGTAGCTAGACTAGAATCCATTAAGATACTACTTGCTTATGCAGCTCATTTAAGTTTCAAACTTTATCAAATGGATGTCAAAATTGCATTTCTAAATGGGCATATAGTTGAGGATGTATTTGTCGAACAACCCCTAGTTTTACAAATCCCCAATTTTCAAAATGTGTCTTTAAACTTTATAAAACTCTATATGGTCTAAAACAAGCTCCAAGATATTGGTATGATAGACTTAGTTATTTTATTATTTCAAAATGTTTTACTAAAGGAATAACTGATCCTACTATTTTTATTAAAAGTATTTCCAAAGATGATTTAATAGTACAAATTTATGTAGATGAAATTATTTTTGGATCCTCTAAAAATTCTTTATGTACTAATTTTTTAAAAATGATGCAAGATGAATTTGAAATGAGTTTAATGGGGGAACTTAAAATTTTCCTTGGATTTCAAAATTTTCAAAATAAAAAAGGTATTATTTTAAATCAAAGTAAATATACTAAAGATCTTTTGAAACGTTTTGGCTTGGATAGTAATAAAGGTAGTGATGCATCTATGAGCACCATTTGTAAGTTGGATAGTGATAAAACTAGTAAATCAGTGGATCAAACCAATTACAAAGGTATGATTGGGAGTCTGCTCTACCTTACTACTAGCAGACCTAATATTATGTTCAGTGTATGCATGTGTGATTGTTTTCATTCCAATCCCAAAGAGTCCCATTTAATTTCTGTTAAATGGATTTTTAAATATCTTAAGTATACTACAAACTTAGGACTATTTTATCCAAGAGGGAAATCATTTGATTTAATAAGTTATTCAGATGCTGACTTTGCTGGTTACAAGTTAGATAGAAAGAGATCCTATGGAACATGTCAAATTTTGGGCAAGTCACTAGTATCATGGTGTTGTAAGAAACATAATTATATTGCATTATCTACTACCGAAGATGAATATATAGCTAGAAGTAGTTGTTTTTCTCAAATTATATGGATGAAACACACTTTACTAGACTATGGATATCAATTCAAACATGTCTCTATAAACTGTGATAATACAAGTGCTATTAACATCTCTAAAAATCCAGTATCTCATGCTAGGAAAAATCACATTGATGTGAGACATAACTTCTTGAGAGATCATTATCAAAGAGGTGATATCACTCTTGAATTCATTGGCATTGAACACCAATTGGATGATATATTCACAAAGCATTTGAGTTTTGAGAGGTTAAATTACATCAAAAATGAATTAGGTATGATAAAATCTTAAGTTAGAAACCTTACCATTAGACCTCACCGTTAGGAACCTTACTGTTGGACCTCACCATTGGGACCTCACCATTGGGACCTCACTATTGACACCTTACTGATAGTCAAATTTTCTGGGACTTTGCATATTTCTGCCGAAATCTGAAATGTTTTTAGTTTTACTTATTTTATTTACTTGATTTTTTTCAATCCCTAAATAATAAAAATAAAGCACACACCACATTTTGATCCACTTAAATCATCTCCTGAACCTCCTACTCCCTAACCTTAGAACCTAACCTTCTACTGAAACCCTCAAACCACTTCAGATTGCATGGAAAGATTGAAGAGACCGATGGTCAAAGATGAAGGAGATACACCGAACCCTAAGAGACCTCGAGCTGAGTCTAGTAGTGGAAGAAAGGTACTGGAAAACTAATTAATCCACATTTTTTGAAGAGGGAAATCATTGTTGAGAAATAATTAAGTTCGATATGGCTGCTATCGAGAAAGTCTCTAGTGGTGAAGGCACTTGAAGCTCAAGACTGGGTTGAATTATTTGCAAATAACAATGGACCTTACTACCCAAAACTAGTGAAAGAGTTTTATGAGTCTCTGAAGTTCGAACAGTCTAAGAATGAGAAAAAAATGTCTTAAAAGGTAAATAGAGTAAGTGTGAGCTTCTCCTCTCTTTAATGGGATTAATGTTTAAGAGTTTCACATGAAGGGATTCTTGATTACTACTCAGGAGTGGTACCTCCCACTAGTGAGTTCTTCTATTATGAAGAAGCCTTGGATAAAATGACAGGGAATGAGATCCCAAGGAAAGTGATTTCTGCTAAAATAGAAGGAGAAGAAAAGTTACTGTTTAAATTTGTTCAACATGTCTTGAGTCCCAAGAGAGGGGACTTTTCTACCCTGAAGTATCCAGACATATTCCTTTTGTATCTGTTGAAGCATGGACATAAGATTAATTTGTGTAGGCTGCTGATGATTCAATTAGAGGATATGAAAAAGCCTAGTTCCAATTCCAATGCTTTGTTTCATTCCAGATTTATATCCTTGATGTTGAAAGTGAAAGGAGTTTCTGGAAATAAGGAGGAAACAATAGTTTTAAGGGAAAAATTTTGCATTACCAAGATGATTTGCAAGTTGATGAAGATAAACTGGAACCCTTGGCAAAGAAAATGGGTGAATGATGAGGTAAAACTATATGAAGAATTCAACCCTATCACTTATCCTACTAGGACTAAGAATAAGAGAGACCATAGTCTAAATCCTAGTGAAGTGGAGCCTGCATACTCAGATGAAGAAGAGGAGGCTGCTGTTATGCAAGAAAGATAGGATAGATGACATGAGTGATCCTGACCTCCCCTCAAATCCTCATGCCAATACTGTATTCTTTGGTGGGCCTAGCCCACCAAAAATATTTCCTAGAAGATAGACTGTCCTAAGGGATAGTGGTGGTGATGAAAACAATGAAGAAGAATGGGAAGAAAATGTATTAAGAGACATTAGAGAGACCTCAGAGGAGGAAAATGAAACTGAATCTAGTCATGATGATTTTGATACAGCTATTGATGAAAGTGTAGAGGAATGTCTAAGTCTCAGTCCTTTGATAGGATATATAAAAATGGTAGAAAGTGTAGATGAAGAGGTTGCTGATTCAGTTGAAGATGGAATTGCAATAGAAGTAGTTTAATATTCTGTAGAAGAAGTGGCAATGGACTCTCCTGGTGATGCAGTTGATCAAACAGGTATAACAGAGATGGATGTAATTGATCAGGAGAATGCTCCAAGTGAGGGGGAGTAACCTATTTCCACAAGTTCAGTTGTTGCTGCTCATGGAATAGAAGACTGGTCAGAAGACCCTGGATTCGTGGTCTTGGGGTTAGACTATGGAGACTCTGATGATGAAAATCCTATCATAATCCCTCCAATCCCTTCTGTTTCATAAACTACCATTGTACAACCAGTAGTGCTTTTACCTCGAGACTATGTAAAGAAGGATGATTTAGAATTTTTGAAGTTAGATTTGAAGAGATACTTTTATGAGAGATCTGTTGGGATAGATAGAACAGTGGCCCTAAATCAAGAAGTTGTAGCATCTGCCTTAGAAAGAGTTATTTCTACCTCACTCAGATTTTCTACATAAAGTAAACGAGTGTCAGAATCAGTTCAGAACCTTGGAAAAGTCTATGGAATCTGTGAAACAGTCAATTTCCAGTTTAGACTCCTATATGGATTCAAGGGTTCAAGTGGACAGAGACCTTAAGTATTTCAAGAGTGTTATTTAGAAGATGGTCATTGTGTTTGAGGAATTTAAGAGGTATATGGAGGCACATGTGAGTGGAAAGGATGATGATGTGAAGAGGCTGATCAGTGGTCTGACCAAATATTTTAAGGAGATAGTGGCTTTTACTATGGAATCTCTGTGTGCATGTGCTTCCTCTTCAGCCTCTCCTCCTGTTGATCTAGAAGCTTTTAGATCGGTTGTTAGATAAGAAGTGGAGAAGTTATCTAGTGCAAGTACCTCAGACCCTCAGTCTATGACTCAGGTCATTTCCATGACAAGAGAAATTCATAAGCTTGTGGGAGATTATTTAAGGGAAGCTGCTCAAGATCAGAAGGCCATCAAAGAGAAAGTTGATTTCTATTACAAAATGGTATGTACTAAACATCATATGGATGGTCACTTTAAGCTGCTTTTGGAAAACTTGAGGATCCCACCTATCACTCATGCATTTAAGGATCAAGTTAGTAGGCTTAGAGAGTTGACTCTTTCCTTATAGAAATTCATAGAGAATAAGGATGATTTTATCTCAGCTATGGAAAGAGGGAAAAACATTATTATGGATTTCAGAAATATTCTCTTACCCTTCCTCCATGTAGACTACACTCCCATAATTATTCCTCCAACATTACCTTCTTCCTTAACTGCCTCAGGCTCTACCAATGATTCCCCATTGATGACTACTTCTTAGTCCATCAGAATCTTGACCCCTGTGATTCCTCAGAGATCTAATCACTATAGGTCTACCGATGCTTATGTAGTAGCTCCTCCTACCCTGCTCACTACCATACCTAGGCCTATCCCTCTATCTTTTAGACCTGACTTCTTAGCTTCCAAAGACAAAGATACTTTGGACATATCTAATGTGGATTGAATGTGGGGTTTCTTAGTTGATAGGGATCTTTTTAATCTTTATTTTGTATATTGTACTCTTGCTTCATTGTTAATAAAATCATCTTTCACTGGTATAATTTGTGATTATCAAAAAGGGGAAGATTATTAGACTCACCTGTTTTGATAATCCCAAATCATGTTTCATTTATGTGATAATAATGTTTCTATTATATGATAATTGTGTTTCATTAATATTCTTAGTTTCTATCAAGTAATAACTATGTAATTTTAATCTCACTGCTCTCTTGTTTAAGATTACAGTGAAAAATTTCTCTAAGTATGAAGGTCACCGATAGAAAGGTCACCGATGAAGGTCATCGATAGAAAGGTCACCGATGAAGGTCACTAATAGAAAGGTCACTGATGAAGGTAACTGATAAAAATTCACCGATTAAAGGTCACTTATGAAAGGTCACCGATAGGAAGGTCACCGATAGAAAGGTCACCATTGAAGGTTACCGTTGAAGGTTACCATTGAAGGTTACCATTGAAGGCTACAGATGAAATCTACCGTTGGATCCTACTGTTGAAAAATCTACCACTACTATCCTACCGATGCTCATTCTTAAACTCCATACTTTGTTAAATTCTTAAGATTATTCTCACAGTCATATTTGGTAAATTTAATGCTTCTGACATTAACTAATGTTGATTATAGACATATCAAGAGACCGTATCTGGACTGTATCTGGAGACAGTACGAGGTACAAGGAGGACCGCACATGGTTTACTTATTCCTATTTTCAGACCTTAAATATAAAATAGATGACCGAGGAAGAAGTGAAATAGTATGAAAAGAAGAGAGAAGTGCATAAGAAAGAGCTTACCTGCTAGATCAAAGATAAAAAGGAAGAACCATCCGACGCCAACTCTGTGAACCCAAGAGACTTAAGAAGATCATTTTAGGAGAAAAAATTCAAGACTACCTTCTATGCTTCATCAAATCTCTATCAACTCAAGAAGTAGAACAATAATTTCCTGAAAGCTAGAACCTGGAGTTGCGACACTCTGTTTTGAAGACAACTTCCAGAGAAAGACTCGAACTACAAATTTTTCACTCCAATGAGTTAAAAGATGAACTTCAAACCCATAGATCTTTCTAAACTCAATCTTATAATTTTATCTCTACTATGTTCTTTTATTTTACATTTATGTGAAGTGTGTGGGTCTGTCTATTACACAAACTGTTTACTATGCTTGAATTGGAGGATACTGAAAAATCCTCACATCAAACTTCACTTACACCTTGTTTCCCACGTATAACTGTGGAAGAGACCTTGTGTGTTCTGTATTGTTTGTTTTCCCCACAAAGAACTGTGGTAGAGGGTGTGAGCCCTGGATATTTTGTAAAAACTGTTGTAAATCCCGATACAGGCTGTGTATCAAGTTTATTGTTAATATAAACTTTTTGGTGGCAGGTGATCACCAAGTGGAGAGGATTAAGTCTTGGTTTGAGATTGAACCTCTTGTTTAACTCTACTGTGTTCTAAGATTTTGTAATACTCTGTTTTTCTATTTTTTCCACTACTCATTATTTCAAAAATAGGAAGCTGTTTTAAATTAACTCTATTAGTTAGTTATGGTTAGTGTGTGTATGTGTTTAATTTAGTAAACATATTTCAAAAGGTGAAGAAGTGTTTTACACTGATTAAACTAAGGACTAATCACCCTTTGAGAAACCTGTTGACCAAATAAACATTTATATCTCTACTGCCTTAATTAACTAGGCCATTTCAAAATTGGGGGATCTTTATCATATAGTTTTTAACAGAAATTTTTAGTAGGAACTCAATTCTCCCCCCTCTTGAGTTTCCACTCTGACCAACATATTCCAATAAAATCATAGAGAGGTGCCTGAAATTCATCAAATGGAATGATAATCTTGAAGTCTTTAAGGTACCATAAATCTTTCATAATCATATTTACATCTATTTTTTTGTTATCTTTATCTGTTTAAAAAATTCATTAAATAATTAATAACATATATAGTTTTTTATACAATTATATACATGTAAGATTTTGTATCCTAGAACTAATTTTTTGTACTTTTATTACATGAATATTTAATATATTTAAATATTAAACATCTTATTATATATTTTTCATTGTTCTACATTACTATAGTGTAATAATATCCCAGAGTATTTGTCTCATTGACAAGGTCATAACAGTTCCTTGCTATGATGAGAACCTTGAGGTGCTATGAAAATATTCTTGAATATAGTTCTGCAGTTGGATGAAATAATATTATGGGACACATAGTATACATACCATTAGGTTTTAGTACTCATAAGCAGATGAGACTTCTTCTCATGAAGTTTTCATTTGGTAATCTCCAAGATGGGAGATTATGAGAACATACCCGCTAGTAGGAATTCCTCATGTTTTGGTGTCATCGTATATTCCTATCTGTGATCATGTGTAATAATCCTTAGAATTTAAGATTATCATTAATACATGTCATGACTCGTGCACATTTATTTATTGATGAAAACCGTCATGCAGATAGTTGGCAGGAAGTAGGTAACATTGGGTGTGTCACAAATGACATGTTATTAATGGATAAATCAAGAAAGGATTTGTCCCTTCCATTTATGTAAGTTGATATCTCGACCCTTTGATTGAAATAGAACCGTCACATGAAATTCCATGGCTATGGTGTAACAGCGAGTTTATTTTAGGTAGTAAAAGAAGGACATATCAATCCTAAAGGTTGATAACACTATCATGAAACCAAATTGATGAGATATTAAGACAAAGGGATTATATTACACAATGAACATTCATATGTGGATGTCATTGTTGCGACTTTAAGTTCTTTCTCTTGGGTGCCTTGACCCATTTCTAGATTGTACTCTTTGACTTTAGGCAAGCTCACCTAATTCCAACAAGAAATAATCTTAGAGGGTCACACACTAAGTGTTTCTAGTGGTCTCAGTTAAATTCTATTTGAATTTAATTAATGGAATAAATATTATTCTCAATACAGAGGAATAATTTTATTCAAGTTAAAATGATTGCATAAATTAAATAAATATTTATTTTTCAGATTGTGAATAAAAATATATTTATTTATTTTATTGAACATTTAATAAATATTTATTTACTAGTTTGTAAATAAAATATTTATTTAAGAGAATAAATTATTTATTTATTCATTTGGGTGTTCAATATATGGAAGTGGAGTTTTAGCGGACCAAAGATAGTCTGGTAGTAAAATAATTATTTGCAAGACAGTAAATAATTATTTTACTAGTTAGCAAAAATAATAATAATAATAATGCTGTTATAATTATGTGGCACGGGATTCCATTTATGATTCCATTTTTCACAAGTTGGTGCACCAAAAATAATGAGGATATTATTTTTATTATGTAGCATGAGTTTTCTCTAAGGTTATGAATGTATTTAATTACTGTTATGTAATTAAATATTATAACCAAATACCTATGTCGATAAATAGATAGGTACATCTATTGTGCCATGGATGGGAAACTGGTGACGCAAGAGCAATTACAAGTTAGGAATTTTCTCTCAACCCCTCTCCTCTCTCCCTATCAAGAACGAGAGAGGTTCTTCAAGATCAA
Organism: Viscum album; assembly: GCA_963277665.1. Lineage (NCBI taxonomy): Eukaryota > Viridiplantae > Streptophyta > Magnoliopsida > Santalales > Viscaceae > Viscum > Viscum album. The sequence goes on along the minus strand of OY728120.1, from coordinate 1,055,510,704 downwards.
AGAAAAGGAGATCAAGATCGATCGATGCAAGACATTCACTTCACTGCACTAGCACCCAGAAAGTGAGTGGCGTCAATCAGAGACCATTGGAGCATGTATTGATCACCATTAGAGGGATTCTATTTTGGATCCTCACATGTAAAACGAGACAATCTGAAAGGGTATTCCCATACAATCGACATCATTAAGGAATAAAGTACCGAAGAACCATGTATTTTATTCCTTCAGAAATTAAATTTAAATTAATTATAAACATGATGCATAAGATCCCCTCTAAAGGTTTCATGCCTCTTAATTATTAATCTAAATCTTTGATTCTATTCCATGTAGAGTGGTGTTCATTGTCATATTGATCCTGGAATAATCATTGATCATGGTAAAAATTAAAGTTGGGTGTCGGCCCAACCACACTTCCGCTACACTCGAAACCTACAAGTGGAATCCGAGGGAGGTTCATCATAGTTTATAATTATTTAAATAATTCATTGATGATTTGAGATTTAATAATTTAGTTTATCAATTCAAGGTTAATCATTATTATAATCTGGATTTCAAGATCTATTCTCCCTCTTTTTGTTTCTCACAGATTTCATAGAAATGAATGATTTTTTGATTAAAATTAAAATAGAGAACTCATCAAGAGGCACCGATGATTCTGCCCAGGTGACGCAAAAGTACATGCCATTTGTTCAGACTTACATGTCATGTTCTCTGCCATAGATTCCTTGTAATCTAGACTACACACCGTGTAGTTGTGTTCAGCACATCTGGAGTAATTTAGCAATTACTCAATTCGTGTGCATTTATTTCATGCAGTGTAGTTAATTCTACATGGTGTGTTGACTGGGATATATAGAAACATTATTACCGAATTACATGCTGTGTTCCCCACTACACACGACATGTAGTCCCTTCGGGTCAGGGGCCAAACTATGTATCCCATACATGGCTAAGCCGACCGATAACCATGTAATGTAGAGACAAAACAATGTGTAACCCACTATACATGCTGTTTACTTTAAAATTTTTGAAGTATGATTCACACGCCGAGTCCCTAGCCATGTAATTCAGGAAAGACGGTGAAGGAATTACATTCCGTGTAGTCAAAACTACATGCCGTGTACTTTAATAAATTACACAAAATTAGAACTTTAATGTTTGTGTAATGTTCATAACTACATATAATGAATAAATCATACTACAGGTTGTTAATCTATGCATTGAAACATCTTGTATTCCATTTGTCATAAGATTAAAATAGTATACAAATATAATACATGTTGGGTAGATTCGAATGGGTATTCACCAAGTTATCTCCCAGGTGCATTTATGTACAAGGATGAGAATCTCAAGGAAATTTAGAAAATGATTAAGATAAAAGGATTTATTAATTTAAGATAATAATTAATTGATTCGAGCACGATTTTTCTTAATAAGAACAATTAAATAATTAAATTCTAGTTTTATTAAATGCATAACTTGTTTCATGTATGTGGGTGATCATGAGCTAGACTAAGACCTTTGTGTGTGATTAGTTTCCTTTTAATTTATTTATTAAATTAATTATTTGCTTGTGCACCATATCTCCTCATTAATATATAGGACATACATGACCATGGTTTATTTTATGTAAACCCCTTTTTACCCCTCATCTGTGTGTGAGTTTGAAAAGAATATGTAATGGATAGAGCTCCCAAGCTAGTGGAGGCGGTCCAAATTAGGAGCCAAGGTGAAACCAATCCAAGGAGATACAAAGGTGAACATGTGGAAAGCTGTAAACATGAAGGTGTTTCTCCCCTAGGTTAGGGTTAGTTTATCAACCACTAGATAAACTAACCATTAGGAAAAATATCATGATCATGCCCTTTACTTTATTTTATTTCTTCCAGTTTCATGGTTTTTCATTATGGATGTGTTGTTATGATCACATAATTAATGAACTAACAAGAATTCAAGATGGAACTAAAATAAACCAGGATTGTGCATAAATATTATCAACACATGGTTAATCACTTAAGTAAGTTCCAATTAATATTAACAATCATGTGATAAATATAATAAGGCAATTTACACATAAGTGATAAAAATCCCTCAACAAAATATTAAGTCAGACTAAGCATTATGTTATTTGATTAAGGGAAAGACTCAATAAAACTATGTCTTTGACCAACCCTTGTTGGGAAAATTAATTTTATATAGGAAGAAATTATGAAAGGTTTTAGGTTGACTTAACCATATTTCATCAAGAGGAGTATCCCTTGCTAGACTTGGTATAATATTGAAGACAAGTTTTTAGGAAATCCAAGTCAGGATTTCAGGATTGGGGAGTCCACTCAATGGATCAAGGAGATGTAATCCCACAGTTGGAAAATACATGCTTATCTAAATACCTTCAAATAGCTTGACCAACCCTTGTTGGGGTTATATGGTGGGGAATATGGATCCTTTCCACTAGAATGTCATGGAAACTTGACATTCTGAGTTCAATGGTGAGGGCCATTAGGACTTGATAAAATAGTGGGAGACTTAATAAAATTAATTTGTTATTTCTCATAAAATGTAATCAATATAGTACTAATCATATTCTCTTTTAATTATATAATAAAATGACAAGCTTGTCAACCACACTATCCCTATGATAAATTCTAGATAAAGACAACATCCTCACCAACATTAATTTCCAAGAATGGTTTAGATTTCATTGGGTTATTCTATGCCTTGAACGGAATTCTTACATACTGGAGTCAACATTACGTAATCTGCCTGCCCAAGAGGTGAGTGATGAAGAGTTATTGGTCTATGAGAAACATATAAACGATGAGGTTGATGTTCAATTTTTGATGCTATCATCAATGTCTAGTGATCTCATGAAGTCTCACAAAAATATGGATGCCTATAGCATGATTGAGCACCTCTGTGGTCTTCACCAAGAGAGAGAAAGACAATAACGATTTGAGATCTATAAGGCACTCTTTTAGAATAAGCTTGGAGAGGGTTCCACAGCTGGGCATCACGTAGTCAAAGTCATTGGATACATTGAGATCCTAGAGGTTCTAGGGTTTAAACTCCTCAAAGAATTGGGTATCGATCTCATTCTTGCATCACTCCCTCATAGTTCTCCAGATTCACTATTAATTTCAATATGAACATCATTGAGAAGTCTCTATCAGATCTTCTTATCCTCATTATCCAAGTGGAAAAAGATATGAAGCACGAAAAGCCTTCTGTCCTTATGGTGAATAAGAGGAAAGGAAAGTTTAATAACTTTAAGAACAAAGATTCTTCACGCCCTTCCAAAAAAAGGAAGATCAAAGGGGAGGCAAGGGAACATGAAGCTGTTTGTTTTGCATGTGGAAAGAAGGTCCACTGGAAGAAGAACTGCACCCAGCCTAAGAAGCAAGGGGAAGCTTCAGGTGCATTTGTTATCAAATGAAATCTATCTGTTTCTACAAATTGGGTATTAGATATAACTTTTTGTGCTCACATATGAATGCAAATACAAGAACCAAGTAGAATCAAGAAGATTTACCAAGGGAAGGTAGATCTATGAGCAGTCAACAGAGCTAGACTTACTGCTGTAGCTATCGGGGACTACCACCTCACATTGCTAACTTTGATGATCTTAGTGTTAAAGATTAGTTATTATGCACCATATGTTACTAAAAACATTATTTCTATATCCAGATTAGATACAAATGGATTTCTTTTCAAATTAGTAAATTAATGTTGCTTATTTTACAAAGATAGAATTTTCTTTGGTAGGGCACATTTATACAATGGTATTTACATGTTGGATTACAAAAACCAAGTAATGGAAAACGATAACAAATATACTTCGCATGACTCACACCACACCCAACTTTGGCATCATCGGCTAGGTCATGTAAATAATAAATGATTGAAAAAGTTACATCCAGTTGGATGTTTATATTCTTTCAAACTAAAACTAATTGGTGTATGTCACACATGTTTACAAGGTAAAATGACCAAATCACCATTTAGTGGGAAAGGTTAAAGGGATAAAGAGCTTCTTGAATTGGTTTACACCGATGTGTGTGAACTATTTACATTTGAAATAAGGGGTGGGTACTCATACTTCATAAATTTTACCGATGATTTTAGTAGATATGGATATATCTACTTAATGAGGTTTAAGTCAGATTCTTTTGATAAGTTCAAAAAATACAAGAATGAAGTTGAGAACCAGCTTGGTAAGAAGATTAAGAAACTCTACTCTGACCGAGGTGGAGAATATCTTAATCAAGGCTTCATTGATTACTTATGGGAGTTTGGGATCCTATCACAACTCACTCCTCCTTACATGCCCTAGTGAAATGGTATGAGCGAAAGGAGGAACCGTACCTTGTTAGAAATGGTGAGATCAATGATGAGTCATGAAAGTATTCCATTATACTTATAGGGATATGAGTTACAAAAAACAGAGAATATACTAAACCAAGTACCACTAAATTGATAAATGGTATTCCATACGATTTATAGACTGGGAAGAAAGCCATGTTATCAAATTTACATGTGCGGGGAAGTGAAGCATTTGTTAAGGCCTCTTTAGGTAACAAACTTGTACCCCGAGGCACAAAGTGTACCTTTATAGGATACCCTAAGGAAACAAAGGGATATTACCTATAAAACACCTCAGACAAAAAGGTTTTAGTGGTAAGAAACACCATATTCTTTGATAGGGAGAACATATACAAAAGAGATAGTGGGAGTGAGATAGACTTTGATGAATTCAAGGATCAAGGTACAAAAGAGTTGGTACAAGAACAGATTCCACAAAGCCCCGTGGAAGAAAGAACTGTTCCATAGACACAAGAGATGCATTGGAGTACAAGAGAGGTTATATAACAAGAATGGTATTGTTTTATATTTACTGAGGATGATGACTCATTATTAGTTGATAATAATGATCCTCTAACCTACTTAGAAGCAGTAAGTGGCACAGGCGTTTCCAAGTGGAAAAAATCCATGAATTCTGAAATGTATTCCATATACCAAAACTAAGTCTGGATTTTGGTAGATCCTCTAGTTGATGTAAAGCCTATTGGTTAAAAATGGGTATTCAAGAAGAAACTGGACATAGAAGGACAATTCAATACCTATAAGGCATGAATGGTTGCAAAAGGGTTCAATCAACATCAAGGAATTGACTACAAAAAAACCTTTTCACCAGTTATAATGATAAAATACATCATAATTCTATTAGCCATTGTTGCTTACCATGACTATGAGATTTGGAAAATGGATGTCAAAACCGTTTTCCTTAACGGGAACCTTCCAGAAGATGTCTACATGACACACCTGAAGGGTTTATGACTCAAAGGATGCCAATAAGGTATGAAAGTTGCAGAAATCCATTTATGGATTAAAGAAAGCATCCAGGTCATGGAACATTCATTTTGATGAAGACATAAAGGAATTTGGTTTTATCAAGAATGAATGTGAGCCTTGTGTCTATAAACGGTTTAGTGGAAGTGCATTAGTTTTTATAATAGTATATTTTGATGAAATATTAATTATTTGAAATGAGATACCAGTCTTACAGTATGTTAAGGCACAGTTAAATCAACGATTATCCATAAAGGACTTGGGTGAGGCAGTATATATTTTTGGGATTAAGATCCATCATAATAGATCTAAGAGATTTATGGGCTTAAGTCAAAGTACAGACATTGACAATATACTGAAGAGATTCAGTATGGAACAATCCAAGAGGGGATTGTTACCAGCATCACATGGCATTCATATTTCTAAGAAAATGTGTCCTCAGACACATGAATAAATAAATAGAATGAAAATGACTACATATGAAACAGTGATTGGATCAGTCATGTGTGCCATTCTATGTACAAGGTTGGATGTCGCTTGTGCATTGAGTGCGGTAGGCAGATATCAAGCTGACCTAGGTGACCCCCATTGGATGGCTGTCAAGACTATCCTCAAGTATCTGATGTGTACTAAGGATATGTTCTTGGTTTATGGAGGAGATGAGGAACTAGTCATCAGAGGATATGCATATGCTAGTTTCCAGATCGATCAATATGACATGAAGTCACAAACGAGATACATATTCACTTTGAATGTAGGTGCAATGAGCTGAAAGATCTCAAAGCAGAGTGTTATTGTAGATTATACATTATAATCTGAGTATATCATAGATTATAAGGTAGATAAAGAAGATGTTTGGATGCATAGCTTCATCCAGGATCTGGATGTGTTACCTAGTAGTAAAGATCCCATCACATTGTATTGTGATAATACTACAATAGTGTCTCTCACAAAAGATCCAAGGTCACATCAGCAGATGAAGAAAATAATTCAGAAGTATCATCTCTTGAGGGTTTTTTCTTAGAGAGGTGAAGTTGCAGTGAGTAGTATTTCCATGGAAGACAACATGGTGGACCCTTTGACTAAAGCCTTGACTCAGCAGAAACATGATCATCATGTGAGGTCTAGCAGACTGAAAGTCATAGGTATTTGGCTATAGTCCAAGTGGAAGTTTGTAAGAGTTGGCATTCTAGAACCAATGTTTTTGTACTTTAATTACATGAATATTTAATATATTTAAATATTAAACATATTATTACATATTGTTCATTGTTCTGCATGACTATGGTGTAATAATGTCCTGGATTATTTTTCTCATTGACAAGGTCATAACTATTCCCCACTATGATGAGAACCTTGAAGTGCTATGAAAATATTATTAAATATAGTTATGCAATTGGATGACATACTATTATGGGACACATAGTATAAAGACTGTCAGGTGAGAGTACTCATAATAAGATGAGTCTTCTTCTCATGAAGTTTGCATTTAGTAATCTCTAAGATGAGAGATTATGAGAACATACCCGCCAATAGTAATTCTGAATGTTTTGGTGTAATTAGATATTCCTATATACAAGCGCATGTAATGGTCCTTAAAATTTAAGATTATCATTAATATGTTTCATGACTCACACACTTTTATTTACTGATAAAAACCATTATATAGATAGTTGGCGGGAAGTAGGGTACATTGGGTGCATCATAAATGAAATGTTATTAATGGATAAGTCGAAGAAGGATTTGTCCCTTCTATTTATGGAAGTTGATATATCGACACTTTGATTGAAATAGAACCATCACACAAAATTCCATGGCCATGGTGTAATGACGATTTTATTTTAGGTAGTCAAAGAATGAAACATCAAGCATAAAATTTTATGATACTATCATGAAACCAACTTGATGAGATATTGAGACAAAGGGATTATATTCCACAATTATCATTCGTATATGGATGTCATTGTTGCGTATTTAAGTTATTTCTCTTGGGTGACTTGACCCGTTGCTAGACAGTACTCTTGGACTTTAGGCAAAATCACCTAATGCCAACGAGAAATAATCCTAGAGGGTCACACACTATGTGTTTATAGTAGTCTCGGTTAAATTCTATTTGAATTTAATTAATTGAATAAATATTATTCTCAAGATAGTGGAATAATTTTATTCAAGTTAAAATGATTTCATAAATTAAATAAATATTTTTTCTCCAGATTGTGAATAAAAATATATTTATTTATTTTATTGAACATTTAATAAATATTTATTTACTAGTTTGTAAATAAAATATTTATTTAAGAGAATAATTTATTTATTTATTTATTTGGGTGTTCAATAAATGAAAGTAGAGTTCAATCAGACCAAGGACTTTTTGATATTAAAATAATTATTTGCAAGATGGTAAATAATTATTTTACTAGTTGGCACAAAAAATAAATAACAAGCTATTATAATTATGTGGCATGAGATTTCATTTATGATTCTGTTTTTCACAAGTTGGCACACCACAAATAATGACGCGGTTATTGTTATTATGTATCATGGATTTTCTCTAAGGTTATGAATGAATTTAATTACTGTTATGAAATTAAATATTATAATCGAATCCCCATGTAGATAAATAGATTGGTATGTCTATTATGCCATGGATGGGAAACTGGTGACACATGAGCAATTCCAAGTTAGAAATTTTCTCTCGACTCCTCTCCTATCTCCCTCTCAAGAATGATAGATGTTCTTCAAGATTGAAGAACAAGCAATCAAGATCAATCAATGCAAGACATTCTTTTTTTCGTGCTAGCACCTAGAAAGTGAGTGGCGTAAATAGAAGACCATTGGAGCATGTGTGGATCACCGCTAGAGGGATTCTGTTTTGGATTCTCACAAGCACAATGAGACAATATGAAAGGGTCATTCCAGACAGTCAAAATAATCAACAAAGAAAGTACCTAAGAACAAGATATTTTATTCCTTCAGAAATTAAATTTAAATTAATTATAAAAATGATGTGTAAGATTCTCTATAAAGGTTTTGGGTATCTTCCTTCTTTATCTATATATTTGATTCTATTCCATGGAAACTGACATTGATCATTGTATTGATCCTAGAATAATCATTGATCATGGTAAAAATTAAAGTTGGGTGCCGGCCCAACCACGCTTCCGTTGCGCCCGGAACCTACAATACATACTAGTAATGGAAACTCACCAATATTATCTATATACATGGGTGAATATTTACTCTATCACTATAGGTGCATCAGATGGTGGGATACCAACAACATTAGGGGAAATTTATGGCTCACTAGATGTCTCTAGTATAGAAAAATCACTTAGATCCACTAAAGATGACAGTAATGGTGGTGTTCTATGAGATGTTGATCGGCTAAGATCTTGATTTTTTTATTCTCTGAATTCCTATAATTTAAATGGTTTATAATATATTAAATTTATAAAATATTCAGAAGTAAAATATTTTTACAAAAAATGAAAAAATAGAACACTGTATATATATATATGAAACACTTATAAATGAGAAATTTTAATATAGTTTCATTACCAATTTATAGATTTAATTATTTTCATCTTAATTTTCTTCATTGTTATCAACATCCATTGTGATGAGTACTCCATTTTTACTCTCTTTCACATTATATTGTTTCGATATTGTTAGGAAAAAATATTTTAATGTTTTTTGGTTGATGAGGTACACTATTACAAAGTACCAATTGATTTTTAGTTCCCATATCATACAAGTGTCTCTACTTTAAGTTTACAAATGTACTCCAACATTCATGCATTTCATCATTTATATAATAAATTGTATTCTATTGTGAATCCAAGATAAATGGATCAATATTTTCATGCTCGTTGGTATGGATCAAGTGAAAGAAGTTGACATTAGTAAAATGTAACAAATCTTTCAGTATACCCCTATCAATGTTGAACCACTTTTATTTGAGTAATACAACTGAAAATTTACCATGATAGTTTAATTTGATAATATCAATCAACTTTCCATATTATCTCACCTATGCAAGTGTAAATACACCACTATTTTGAGTTTTCAAGTATTCTTCATGATTAGTTGTATGAAACCTGAATCTATAAATATTGTAGGTATTGAATATCTTAGCCTCCCTTAGAGGAAATCAAGACAAAAAATTAAAATCATTTGATATTTCAACTTGATTCTCAACATTAATTGTCTAAAATAGAAGCTATAAGGTGTTACTTTTAACATTGAAAAAATAACTACATGTCAATAATATGAATATGAGTATATACTTACATGATGAATGAACCATTCAAAAATCTCCTTGTAAATATCTTTTTCTAATTACAACTCATTTTGAGCTCAACCCATTATCCACCTCTTTGTTTTCAATCACAATTCTTCAATAAATGGATCTGAAATAAGACTATTGAGTAGCACATATCTATGTTCTTGTAGCAAAACTAATTTAGTCAATGTAAAACTCGACCCCTTTCCAATTGGTCATCCAATAGTTGGATATAATGATGATTATTTTTTAGAATGAGAATTAGTGGATATGTATTCAACATGTCCAACATGATTGAATCTAGTCTCAATCCCATCCAATACCTAAAATATAAGGTCATACACTCTTCGACTATGCAACATTTAATAATATAGCCTTCTGTTTGAGATTTATTACTCACAAACGATTTCAAATTACCTAAGTACCTGATAGAAAAATATGAAACATACTAAGAAAATATATACAATGATTTGATAAAATTGAATTTTCCAATGAAAATAAAAATAACATCAATGTACCTCTCAATTGGATACATCCATAAATAGTGTACTGGTCCACTAACTTTAGCTTCTGCAACCAAATTAATATTAAAATGAATCATGATTGAGAATAATAAAGGGGGAAATAACATATCCAATTGAAAAAGTGTCAAAACAATTATTTCCTGAAGTTTATCAAGCTTAGTTGGATTTAGATATTTTTTACAAATTTATATGAAAAAGGTATACAAATAAAATAGAACTGTAGTTACTTTTTCAAGTAATTTATTACATAATTACAATGATAATAATATCTCCATCAAAATACAGGATTCATGACTTTTCAATCCAAGTAAATTTCGATGTTTTAAGTCAATGCACCTTGAAATGTTACTTGAATATCCATATGGAACTTTTACATTCTCTGAAGTTTGAAGGAATAGGTCTTTCTCATGATTTATCATTATAAAAATATCCAAAGGATGCTTTACATTCTCATTTTCCCACAAACCATGCTTTATGTTCATTGATTCCAAATCCTTATGAGAATTAAGGTGATCCTTAGATTTACCCTGCTCATTAAGCAATATAAAAATTACAATGCCATAGATGTTCTTCTCAATATGAATTATATAAATATTATGATATATCAAATTAATCTCCCAATAAGGGAGTTTTAAAAATATACTCATTTTATTTCACTATTGTGTTCCTGCTACTTTAGAAACTATACCTTATACCATTTTCCCACCTTCTTTAAACTAGTTACATTTTTAAAATTTTATAGTAACACTCATTAATTGTCCCAAGATTTCTAAACTAGATAATAAATTTGGTGTATTTCTCAATTCAATATCTACTTCTAATTGTGTCTTGTTAAACCTGAATTTATGAGAATCATCAAGAAATCAATGATGACACATAAAACACTATTTTATACTATGAGTTAATTATTGAGGTTCAAAATCAAAATTACAAACTCGACAAGACAAACTGGTATGATTGTTTTAATAAGATAAGTTTCATAGTCCAGGAAAGTCACTAATTGTCCAAATTAAAGCAATATGCATTTTGAATAGTTTTCTTGTTGAAGAATCACATGTTTCCACACTATCATACCATAATTCTCACAATTTTTTTATTATAGGTTGAAGGTATACATCAATTCCATTTCCAGACAATTGATTTTTAGGAATAATCATCAAAATAATGAAAGTAGTATTATTCATATACATCCATAGAGGTAGATTACATGGGATCAAAACAACTATCCAAATTCTTTAATTAGTACTTAAAGTACCAAAAGGGTTAAAACCATCAGAATCTAATCCCAAACATACATTCCCAAGATCCAAAGAAAAATACAGATATAATGAATCAAACACCTTCCACGATGTTGAATCATTTGGATTTCTCATTAAGCCATCATTATTACCATCTTGACCATTCTACTTCATGTTATATGTAGTCTTAGATGACATGAAAACTATTTTCAAGCATTGGTCCAGAGGAATGTAATGAAATACCTTTTTAGGAGTTTTCTTCTTTCGTGTCTTCATAGGGTTGAATTTATTTTCACTCTCATTATTCTTCATTAACTTCCATCTTATTGTATGAAATCTTATGTATTATTCTTTATCAGACTCTTCTACCCAATAAATCATGAAATAATTAGGGAATTAATGTATATTTTTATAATTAATACCAATTTTGTTGATGATTTTATTAATATCATAGAATGATATAGGGATCTTAGATTCACTAAATTAATCATGAAGAAACAATAAAATCATGGACATTACTTTGTTAGTAATTCCACAAAGTCACTTGATATGATACAATTTAAGTAGAAAAGACAATTTTGAATACTTTACACACCATTCATATAGTTCTTATTTTTTGTATTCAATTATTCCATAAAACTCATTTTTTGGTCACTGAAGTTATGAGAAAGATTAACCTTATCAAGATCAACTAAAGGTTATTTTGATCTATTAAAATCTTGTACATTTTATCCTAAAAATCCAAATGTTTTATTTATCAAAATTTTAACTAAACTCTCCTCTGTCAGGTCACTTTTTTTTCATTGATAGGATTGACATTATTTTGAATTTCCATAAAATTTGATTCACCATTCCAAATCCAACATACATATTGAGTTGGAAACTATTTCAATATAAAATTCTCATATACTTTATTTATATTCACACTTCTATAAAAAGGGATTTAATAGTGCTATAAAAGGCCTTTATCAATGCTAAAAAAGAGCTGATAATCGAAGAAAAATACACCCTTTAACAGCGCTAAAAAAGCACTGTTAAAAGGGACCTTTAATAATTCTTTTTTTAGTGCTGTTAAAGGGAACTTTTAACAGTGATTTTTTAGGGTTGTTAAAGGGTGCCTTTAAGAGTTCTTTTTAGCACTGATAATGGAAACACTGTTAACGAGGGTAATTTTTTTTGAAGACCTATGTGCCCGACCCCTTTAACAATGCTCCACACCCCCTTTATTAGATATTTTCACCCCACTACCCCTTTTATTATTTCTTTTCATATTTCTAGCCTCATGCGCACCCACCTGGATTCAAAACCTACACCTCTCCTTCAAAGATGTAATGTCTTTACCACTACAACATGTTGTTTTGTTGTCTGTTTAATGATATTTTTATATATATATATATATATATTTACATATATTTATATAATTATTTTTAAATACATTTATACCATATATATGTGTGTGTGATATATATTATGTTTATTTAAATATATTATATATTATATTCATTTACATATATTATATTATAATATATATATCTCTTTATTAATACACACACATATGTATATATAAACATTATAAATATATTTTTATACTATAAAAAATGGTTAAAATTGTTTCAAATACATTTTTATAATATTTATTTATTTAATATATTATAATATACATTTTTACATAAATATGTTGATATATGTCTTTATATGAGTGATTTATTATAAGTAAATATAAGAAAACATGCATATATTTAATTATAAATAAAATTATGCTTTGAAAAAATGATAAAATTAAAAAAACATAATATCAATATGAATGTAAGACCTGGGAATAAATTTAGTCCCCACTAAAAAGGGAAAAATATCCCTTTAAATGAGGCTAAAAATCCATCGAATGTTAAAAAAATTGAGGTACCCCGACTAAATACTCAGTTTTGGAGGACTTCTATGCCTTTTACCTAAAAAAAAGTGAGAGTGGTTTATCTCTATCATTAAGGGTGTAGATCTAATCACAGGCTTCGATTTGATATGTGGTAGAGCCCAAACAGATACCTGGATCAAAAGTTATAGCCTTTTAAAGTTCGAGTTATGTTTTTCAACTTATTTTAGATATTTTTTTAAATTTTTTGATTTTTTTTATCTTCAAATTAATATTAAATGACTATTACTCAGTAATAATAGGCAACTTATTAATTAAAAATATTTTTTAGTTATTTTATAATCCATTTTCACTAAGTATCTTATATATTAAGTGTAAATGCCTATTTACCTTATCTAAAACATATTTTGAAAAATATATGTAATATTTATATCAATATAAATATATTTATATATTAATTTATTATTTTTAATGAAAAATAATTTTTTTAAGTATACTTTTATCAGTGCTTTTAAAAAGCACTGATAAAAGACTCCATTTATCAGTGTTTTTTTAAATCACTGATATAGGGTGGGCCATTTTCAATGCTTGTAAAAAAGTCTTGATAAAGGTGGTTCTTTAACAACACTTTTTAGCATTATTAAAGACCCCCTTTAACAGTGCTAAAAAATCATTGTTAAAGACCCCCTTTAATTGTGCTCTTTTTAATGTTGACAAAGGGGGTATTTAATAGTGTTTTTAGCCAGCACTGTTAAATCCATAGTGCTGGATAAACCTAGTTTTGTAGTAGTGTCAACCATCAATTGAATTTACAATAAGGAAAAAACCATTTTATTCTACCATCCACTGATCAGTTTGAAATTGCATAATCTAAAAATTCTTCCAAACCCTTGGTATAAAGAGGTGTGTTTAGAGGTAAATAAATCCAACTTTTATCTATAGATATTGGATTTTCACTCTTCTCTGTGTACATTTAGATATAAAGATATAAATGTTTAATAAAAAAAGTACCATCAAAATTAAACATTACCCATCTTCACCATTGAACAGGGTAGGGTCTTGATTCATCATAACACAAATTCAACTTAAAAATGATTCAATGCAACATGAAAAAAATAAACAACATAAATGAATAAATATTAACCCTCACAATAATATGGTTGGATCTCATGGAATAAGTTCACTTAGATGAGGATATTGGTTACTGTGATGTCAAGTATACTATTATTAGTTCACAATAATTCATGAACATAATTCTTCAATTAAAATATCTCTAACTTTTCTTCTTTTCATATTATCAATTTTTATTTTATGTTATAGAAACATGATTGTCTCTATAGCTATCTCTTTATTTGATAATTATGAAAATAATTTTTTTTATCTCAAAACAAGAACTTGGAACTATGATATCTGGTGCATGTTTTTTCATATGCGTCATAACATTGCATTCAATTATGGTTTTACAACATTTTTAGAATCAATTTGAGAAATAGAACTTAACTTGAAGAGAGTATCACACACAAAAAAGCTTCATGTAATCTAAAGCTATGTAGATTTTAATAAGCATTATGAATTTTACTCATGATTAAGATTTTTTTACTTATTATATTAACTTCATGATATCATTTTAAAAAAAGATAATAGAGAAATAAATTACATGTGGCTTGTTTTCTTAAACTATAGGCTAAATGATCAGGTTTTTTTGATCGAAAACCCCTCTACGAAACATCTAAAAACACTATTCACCACAATATAACCTAAAATGTCCCTTAAGGTGGACCTAAATAGGAAAATTATCATTTTAAAAACATTTAAATGATTATGAAATGGGGAAGTGACATAAAACTCAAAGATTTTCCTTCCTCTTGATGAAAATGTAAAATCTTCAAGTCTTTCACCTCACATTGACAACACCCTGGGCACCTATATCAGGCCACATGAAAGAAATAATTAATTATAACAATTTATAATTAATTATTCAAAATAAAAAAGGAATAATCACTTGAAATAACATTGAGGTGCATCCAATATCCAAAACTATGACCAACTTCCAATAGAAGGCCTACAATATAACCTAGACAACATCTTGGGAAAAATCCCCCTAAAAAAACTCAATTACATAGATATTTATATAATTTAATTAAAACCCTTAGTGAAATCCAACATGCATTGTACCTTCAATGAAACTACATGGTGGTTGGGGACATGAGGACAATGAAGTCCAACTTGCTGAGGGATAGGGGTAGGGGAAATTAGATCCAGATAGAGTGAGGAGGAGGATGGGGTCATAGGTAGAAGGGGGTTAGGGCTGTTGCTACCATCGGGGGTTAGAGTCGCCGAGAAAAGGGGAAAATAGGCCACCGTTGGGGGTCATTGTCAAGGAGTATGGGGTTTATTACGGGATTTTCATTGGGGAGAAGGAGGGGTTATGGTCATAGGGATTGTAGGGGGGATATTCATCATCAAGAGCAGGGGGTTGGGGTCACATTGATTAAAGGGGAGGAGGGGTGGTCATTTTCCAGGAGTAGGGGGTCAGGGTCATGAGGATCTAAGATGAGGGAGGATCATTGGAGGGGGGGGGGGGTCAAGGCAAGGGGATTGGTGGTGGTGGGGGGGGAGGGGGGGAGGGTCGGGGCCAAGGGGATCGAGTGGGGGGAGGGGGGTTGAATTAAGGTTTGTTTTAAAATAGTTTGTGGTGGTTTAAATAAAACATTTTATAAATTTAAAAATAAAAAAATATCGTGGTGGTTATATTAAATCAACACTATATTATAAATTATATTTAATATGATTTTTTAGCGGTGGTTATTAGAACCGATACAAATAAACAACCACTAAGACCTCTATTTTTTGTAGTGAAATACCACCATATTCTGGGGTTATGTGTAAGAACCTGGTTTTTCCTGAGAAAGAATTTGGAATATTCTTGATAATATTCCAGAGCAGTGCCCTCAGACGACGTGCGATTCTGAGCCCCAGAGTGGCCGGAATTAAATTTTCAGTGCGTTCACACTGGTAATGCTAAATAAATAAGATAACTCCTAAACGGAGTTCTTGATCAGATATCCGAGTGTACGGATGGGTCCGAAATGGGGTGTTTACCCTAGTAACGATATAAAACTTGTCGGTGCGGGATGTTTGGACCCCTCGCTCGCTTTCAGAACGTTAAACGGATAGATTAATTAATTAATTAATTCGTTTAATGGTTAAACTCGAGTATCTCTTAAACGGTGGCTCGGATTGGAAAACCGAGGTCACTGTTGAGTTCAGAGCGTGCCTTTTACCCTAGGAGGGGTATAAGTTTTGCGGGCGCGGCCCGTCTGTGAAAAATGGCCCCAGGGGCGTTTTCGTAATTTGGCGGCCTCGGGCACTAAGTTTAATAACTTTTGAACGAGGTTTAGGAATAAAATTCCAAGACCTCCGTTGCTCTTAGAGCGTGGTTCTTAGCCTAGGGGAGGCAAAATCCCGACCCCGTCGGGAGTTCGGGTATGGGGCCCACGGGCGGGAGTTTAAGTGTTTTGTTTTTAAACACTCCTCCCCCCCACCCTCTTCTTCTTCTCCTTCTAACTCAAACTCTCCCCCTCTCCTCTAGCTCCGGTGAAGAAATCCGGCGAGGCACCTCCGGCGAGCCAATTCCGGCAAGGCAGCGGAGCGGCGACGGACTCCCCGTGAAGCTCCGGGCATCGCCCAAGAGGTAGGAGTCGTTTTTGTTTCGTTTTTAATTTCCTGCAATCTTTGAGCTTAATTTATTGCATCAATTGTTATCTGATCATCGATCGATTCCCATGATCGCATAGTACGATCTCTGAGCTTTCCAACGCTTATTTCGGATTCAAAATTTGACCTCCAAAGCCTTCGCAGCGGCCCGGCGAAGATCCGCGGGTTTTTGGGGTTTTCTGGCCGGCACGGTGGTCCGGCGGGTTTCCAGCGGTGGCGGCGCGGTGGTCCGGCGACCTCCAGGCGGCGGCGCGGCTGCGGGTTCCGGTGAGGGAAGCCGGTCATCAGGGCGGTGAGGGGGAGCATCCAGGCGAGGCAGGCGTGTGGCGCTGGCCGGTTTGCTGGGCGCCGGCGCGGGGCAGCGCTCACAGGAGCGCGACGGGGAACCGAGGTCGAGGCGCGCGACCCCGCGGAGGAGGCACGACCCGCGTCGTGTGGGTCACCACCCGACGACTGGGCTCAACCGGTCGGCCGGGTGGTGGACCAGGTCCACCGCCGGCCCACGCAGCCAAGCCGTGGGCCGGCCCAGGCTGGGCGGACCGGCCGGTCCTGGCCGGTCCAGCCCCAGGGGCCTTGCCCCCTCGGTGTTCGGACACCCGTATTTTCCGCTACGGGTATCCGTTTTGAGTACCGTCTACAACGGTGGAACCGTATCGACGATACAGACTTTTTGATATGGTTTCGGGAATTTTTAATTCCCGAAACGAGGGGCCTCGGTGGCGCGACACGTACGTCGAGGGGTTAGTCGTTCCGTCGGTGGATCTTGTTTTGGACGGTGCGGACGTGTCCGACGTTCGATTTAAGCGCCGTTAGCGGCGTTGGAACCCTGACGTCGAGGCGGAGCTTTCCAGGGTGGTTTCAGGCATTGAGGCCGAAGTTGAGGTGTGGGCCCCACGACCCGTCTCTTGAGCTGCGTGCAGCGTTTCACAACTTTTTCCTCGGACGTCCGTTCGGGGCGTGCGAGTAGTCGATGTTGGGTGTTTTTACAAGGGCATCGCATTGGCGCAGTCTGCCCACTGTAATTCCGCACGATGGTGCGAGACCCACGAGGGCCATTTGGGCGTCGACGGTGATTTTCCATCTTTATCACCGGGCGGCCGTTTTGGACAAGTGAGTAGTCCATCTTGTGTGATTTTTCGAGAGGATCGCAATGGTGTGATCCGTTCATTGAGTTTTGGGATCGGGTTGCGGGTCCCATGTGGCACCGCTCATGTGCGGTGCGCCGGAATGCATCTTTTTCTCCGGATATCCGTTGCACTCAAGTGAGTAGTGCTTTTGACGTGTTTTCCCGAGGAGATCGCAATGGTGCGATGCGCCCGACTGTTTTCGGGGCCGAGGCTCGGGATCACGGGATGCCATTCGGGCGTGAGGCGGTGTTGGCGACTTTTCCGTCGGATATCTGTTGGAGGCGAGTAAGTAGTCGATCTTATGTGTTTTTCCACGAGGATTACAACGGTGCGATCCGTTTGGTTGTGCAGAGCATCTTGCGTGATCTTGTTAAAAGTGGAAGCATGGAAGATGCTCCAGTGGTGGTTCACCCTACCTTGTTTGTAGCGGATCCTTGGTGTGTGATCGTACACTCTCAGGAGAGTGATGTAAATGGTTCACGAGATGTGGTTAGCCGTGCCTGGGTCTTTGAGGTGGAGTTGTCACGTCACGCCTTCGCGTTGACGTTGGGTGCCGCGTGCACGATAGCCCTTGGGTTGGAGACGTGGTATACTCTGGGAGTATACGAGAGCACTTAGAGGTACGTGTGGTTCGTACCTAAGACGTTTGTGCGCTTGGTTGGGGTTGACTTGGGGCCACATGTAGTATGGGCCCCATGTGCGTGCCGTGTTCTGCTTTGCGTGCTTTGTCCTCTCGTGGCATAGAGGGTCCCTCTATGCCCGTTTGTTTGACCATCCGGGTTGAGTGGTATCCCCCTGGTTTCGTTCTCTATGGATTGGCCGGTAGCGGTGCTGGTGACACCTAATGATGGAACAGGCGCTGAACCCCCTTTGGGTGAGTTGTGCTGGAGTTGGGTGGTCGCGCGATACCCACTTCGTGTTCGGTTGGCGAATGTTGTACCCTCCAGTAGATATGGCCAGAGCAGTTCTGAGTTTTACCCTCCAGCGGGGCTGGGCAGTGGCTTACTCATCGACTTCTTTGGGTTTACCCTCCAGCAGGGCTGGGCAGTGGGTTGCTCACTGACTTCTAGGGTCCACCCTCCAGCAGAGACTGGGCAGTGGGTCACCTGACGCTATTAGGGTCTACCCTCCACCAGAGACTGGGCAGTGGGTCACCCGACGACCTCTTAGGGTCTACCCTCCAGCAGGGATGGGCAGTGGGTCGCCCGTCGTCTAGTTCCAGGTCTACCCTCCAGCACGGCTGGGCAGTGGGTCGCCTGTCGACTTATTCCAGGTCTACCCTCCAGTGGGGTTGGGCAGTGGGTCACCTGATGATGTCTTATGGTTTACCCTCCAGCAGGGCTGGGCAGTGGGTCACCCAGTATCTTAATATGGTTTACCCTCCAGCGGGGCTGGGCAGTGGGTCGCCTGATGATGTATTAAGGTCTACCCTCTAGCGGGGCTGGGCAGTGGGTCGCCTGATGATGTGTTATGGTTTACCCTCCAGCGGGGCTGGGCAGTGGGTCACCTGATATCTGGTTATGAATTACCCTCCAGTAGGGCTGGGCAATGGGACACCTGTTGGCATTCCACACTCAGTCCTTTTGACTAGGCTAGTCTGTGGCTTTCCTCCGTGTTTACCGGAGCGGGACCTTTGGTTATACGGGTCAGTGTTGTGACGTCTTTGACTTTGAGGAGACCTCTCGACTGCAGGGCAGTGAAGAGGTGTGGTTTGACTTTCCCTAGAACTCTCAAGTACGAGGGGCGCTTTCCCCACTGAGATGCGTTCTTGAGACGCGATCTAAAACCGTGCGGGTGAGTCAATTCCACCCAAAGCGGATAGTGCGGTGATTGAGCCCCTTGGCTTACGGTTCAGGGAAGACGTGCGGGATGCTGGGCATCGATGATGGGGTTTACTTCTGGGACTGTTGGATACTCTTTCCTTGGGCTGAGATACAGGATGGAGATCCCCTTACGACATTGTTTGGGATTCTTGCTGAGTATAAGGATATGCATATACCTTGTTCGAGTACCCACTTCTTGGGCTTGGTTACTTTCCCTCCAGGAGAGGCGAATACACGCGAGGTATGCCACGTGCTTTCCGTTTCTAGCTTCTCGTGGTTGGATGAGTCTACTCTCCCGCTATAGGTAGCGAAGACTCAACGGGAAGTTCATCCTCTCACCGTTTCCAGCTCCTTGCGCCTAGACGAGTCTACTTCCTTCCTCTTATTGGGTTGAGCTAGACTCTTTTCTGCACTCTCTGTTGTACTCTTTTACTTCTCCCTGTTCACTCTACTTCTCACCCCTTCGGTACATCCTTTGTTTCTCCCTCGAGCCTTCGGGGTATCCTACTGAGTATTTTTATACTCACCCATGCTTGGGATTTTCCCACACTTGGTGTACCCTTGAAGACGAAGGACAGGTGGAGCGTGACTTCAGTGGAGCATAGGAGCTTGGACCGCGTGCGGTGGTCATAGCTGGGTTCCAGGTGGGAGACCCGTCAGCTGTTTCTTTTGTTTACCTGTTGCCGGGTTATGGCACTTTTGGGTTGGGCGCATGTTTTTCCCATTTTCTTTTCAGTTTGTGCTTTGTACTTGTAGAGGTCGATGCACTTTGTGGTATATATATAACAGTTGTTCTTTTTTACTCTTCTTGTTCTTTCTTTTACTCTGCACTTTTGCATTGAGTGTGCTGCGTGTGTGTGTACAGGTACTTAGGCAAAGGCCTCCCCGAGTTGTTGTGCCTTCGGCGCTGGTCGCCAGCCCCTGGCCTCTGGAGGCGGGCTTGGGGTAGTTGCGGCTCGAGCCCGGGTAGGGTCGGGTCATGACAAAGTGGTATCAGAGGTGGTTCGTTCCTTGGGACGTTGTGTGGATGTCCCTAAAAGAGGAATTGGTTGGGATTTAGGGAAACAATGTTAATGTGTCTCGAGAGCGGCTCTCAGGCCAGGGAGTCCAGTGATGGTGCGGTGACCGACGTATCCATTCACCAGGACCCTGATAACCCGCTTGTCGACTCGGCATGCTGAGACACTTGTTGCAGGGAAATTGGATTGCGCATCACATAGGATTGAGTCTTTGACTGTCCTTCTTGAGTCAGCTCCCCATCGTTGCTATTGGTATATACATATATGCTCATCTGACCGCGACACTCCTTGATAATTTTCATAATGTCTCCGTGAGGACAGCCAGCTAGGATACCAGCTTTGGTTCGTGACAACGACCCTGTGAGCTACGATGCCACGGTCCAGGACCCATCATGTGAGCCCATTGCTCCAGGTGGGCCGGTAGCAGCACCCCCACTTGTTGAGCAGCAGACAGTTTCAGTAGAGCAGACTGAGCTTGAGCGCAGGTTGAGTGCACTCCGTGAGTTCCAGCGGCAGAGACCGCTGAGGTTCAGTGGTGAGCCAGACCCTCAGGCAGTAGAGGTTTGGCTCGAGGCAGTGGTTCGCCTTTTCGGGCTTGTGCAGATGCCGACAGATCAAAGAGTGGCTTTGGCAGCCACCCTTTTTCATGGAGCAGCTCGGCGTTGGTGGAGTCTGGTGACTCAGCTTCTTGACGAGTTGTCGCTTTCATGGGGCGACTTCCAGTTGTTGTTTCTTGAGGAATTTTCCCCTCCTGCTTGCGCTCCATTCAGATTTAAGAGCTGCTGCAGTTTCAGCAGGGAGGGATGACGGTGGCCGAGTACGTGGCTAGTTTTGTAGACTGTGCACACTTTTACCCGAACTTGGTCCATGACGACAACATCCAAGCCTGGAAGTTTGAGAAGGGTCTCCGCCGAGAGATTTGTGCTGTCATAGTACCCTTGAGAATTTCCACTTATGCGGAGGTACTAGAGCAGGCATTGGTGACAGAGAGCTTCCTGTCGTGTTTTGCGGTTGGTAGTGGCAGACGGCATGACGGAACCGAGACATCTTCCGTAGCTAGCAGGTTCCGAATGACAGAACCTCGATGCAGGTGGCCTTCCCACTGCCGGTTTCAGAGACGTGGTCGTATATCACTGTGGCGAAAAGGCGCAGGGCCTCAGCCGAGGATGCCCTTACATGAGTGGATCCCGGGCCGTGGTCGTACACCACAGTGGAGCCATAGGGCACTAGTGCAACCCAGAGTGGTTCGGTGCTATGATTGTGACGGGCGAGGTCACTTGGCATGAGACTGCCCGACCCGAGTTGCTGAGAGCTTCAGGCAGGTAGCAGGCGCACCACCACGGCAGAGGCAGTGCCGTGATCAGAGTAGTGCCCAGAGAGGTGGTGCTAGCAGAGGAGCAGGAGGAGCTGGAGGTGGGGGATGACATTACGAGGTCTTCCCATCACCACTAGGTGGTCTACGTCAGGCTCAGGGAGCTGACAGTTGGGACCACGGACAGCCACGAGCTTTGGAGGTCTACGATCCTGCAGAGCATGGGATGGTGAGAGGTACCCATTGCGACTCTTCTACCCTTTTTGCAGAATAATTGTTAGACTCTGCGTGTGGAATGCTTTCCTCCCTCCTCCTTGTTTGAGGTATTACCAGGGTGACGCAGGGTGTCAGTGTAACCCTGTGTTGGTAAGGAAAAAGGCATGAGACCTTTTCCTTTAGTCGATGGTGTTGACTCCTTCGCTTCCGAGCGTGTAAGAGAGTCTTGGTTGAGAGGCATCGACTGTGAAATCTTGCATGACTAGATATCCTTGGGTGTTTCACCATATGGATATTCTGAAGGAGGGAATCACCGGGCCTTGTTCCAGGTGCGGGCGGTGATTCCAGTCGCGGTGTGCGACGTAGAGGTTTGACCGGGGAGGTGAGCTACCCCCGAGGGCCTTCAGGCCGTTTGAGACCGTGCAAAGGGATGGCGAGGTACCCTACCGCCTTGCCCTAACCCCAAAGTCTAGAGTGGGTGCACGACATCAGCGTGGGCCGACCTCGCATGAACGGATCAATCCTTTGGTCTGTGTGCGGTGACGCAGAGCTGTGCGTGGGTTCTTCTGGGTATGAAAAAGCCAGGTGTGGGCTTAGTACCCCATGTTGCTCCCTAGTTTTTCTTTTTGGGGACGAAAATCTTGATGGAGGGAATGATGTAAGAACCCAGTTTTTGCTGAGAAAGACTTTGGAATATTCTTGATAATATTCCAGAGCAGTGGCCTCAGACGGCATGCGATTCTGAGCCCCAGAGTGGCCGAAATTAAATTTTTAGTGCGTTCACACTGGTAATGCTAAATAAACGAGATAACTCATAAATGGAGTTCCAGATCAGATATTCAAGTGTACGGATGGGTCCGGAATGGGGTGTTTACCCTAGTAACGACATAAAACTTGTCGGCGCGGGATGTTTGGACCCCTCGCTCGCTTTCGGAACGGTAAATAGATAAATTAATTAATTAATTTATTCGTTTAATGGTTAAACTCGAGTATCTCTTAAACGGTGGCTCAGATTGGAAAACCGAGGGCACCGTTGAGTTCGGAGCGTGATGTTTACCCTAAAAGGGGTATAAGTTTTGCGGGCGCGGCCCGTCTGTGAAAAATGGCCCTAGGGGCGTTTTCGTAATTTGGCGACCTTAGGCACTAAGTTTAATAACTTTTGAACGAGGTTTTGGAATAAAATTACGAGACCTAAATTGTGCTCAGAGCATGGTTCTTATCCTAGGGGAGGCTAAATCCCGACCCCGTCGGGAGTTCGGGTACGGGGCCCACGGGCGGGAGTTTAAGTGTTTTGTTTTTAAACACTCCTCCCCCCACCCTCTTCTTCTTCCCCTTCTAACTCAAACCCTCCCCCTCTCCTCCAGCTCCGATGAAGCACTCCGGCGAGGCACCTCCGGCGAGCCAATTCCGGCAAGGCAGCGCAGCGGTGGCGAACTCCCCGTGAAGCTCCGGGCATCGCCCAAGAGGTAGGAGTCGTTTTTGTTTCGTTTTTAATTTCCCGCAATATTTGAGCTTAGTTTATAGCATAAATTGTTATCCAATCGTCGATCGATTCCCCTGATCGCATAGTACGATCTCTGAGCTTTCCAACGCTTATTTCGGATTCGAAATCCGACCTCCGAAGCCTCCGCAGCGGCCCGACGAAGATCCGTGGGTTTTTGGGGTTTTCTGGCCTGCACGGTGGTCCGGCGGGTTTCCAGCGGTGTCGACGCGGTGGTCCGGCGACCTTCAGGCGGCGGCACGACTGTGGGTTCTGGCGAGGGGAGCCGGTCAGCAGGGCATCTAGGGGGAGCGTCCAGGCGAGGCGGGCGTGCGGCGCTGGCCGGTTTGCTGGGCGCTGGCGCGGGGCAGCGCTCACCGGAGCGCGACGGGGAACCGAGGTCGCGGCGCGCGACCCCGCGGAGGAGGCACGACCCGCGTCGTGCGGGTCACCGCCCGGCTACCGGGCTCAGCCGGTCGGCCGGGCGGTGGACCGGGTCCACCGCCGGCCCGCGCGGCCAAGACGCGGGCCGGCCCAGGCCGGGCGGACCGGCCGGTCCAGGCCGGTCCAGCCCCAGGGGCCTTGCCCCCTCGGTGTTCGGACACCCGTATTTTCCGCTACGGGTGTCCGTTTTGAGTAACGTCTGCGGAGGTGGAACCGTATCAACGAGGCGGAATTTTTGAGATGGTTTCGGGAATTTTTAATTCCCGAAACGAGGGGCCTCGGTGGTGCGACACGTACGTCGAGGGGTTAGTCGTTCTGTCGGTGGATCTTGTTTTGGACGGCGCGGACGTGTTCGACGTCCGATTTAAGCGCCGTCAGTAGCGTTGGAACCCTGGCGTCGAGGCGGAGCTTTCTAGGGTGGTTTCAGGCATTGAGGCATAAGTTGAGGCATGGGCCCCACGACCCGTCTCTTGAGCTGCGTGCAGCATTTCACGACTTTTTCCTCGGACGTCCGTTCGGGGCGTGTGGGTAGTCGATGTTGGGTGTTTTTCCGAGGGCATCGCGTTGGCGCAGTCTTCCCACTGTAATTTCGCACGATGGTGTGAGGCCCACGAGGGCCGTTTGGGCGTCGACGGTGATTTTCCATCTTTATCACCGGACAACCGTTTTGGACAAGTGAGTAGTCCATCTTGCGTGCTTTTTCGAGAGGATCGCAATGATGTGATCCGTTCGTTGAGTTTTGGGACCGGGTTGTAGGTCCCACGTGGCACCGCTCGTGTGTGGTGCGCCGGAATGCATCTTTTTCTCCGGATATCCGTTGCACTCAAGTGAGTAGTGCTTTTGACGTGTTTTCCCAAGGGGATCGCAATGGTGCGATGCGTCCGACTGTTTTCGAGGCCGAGGCTCGAGATCACGGGACGCCGTTCGGGCGTGAGGTAGTGTTGGCGACTTTTCCGTCGGATATCCGTTGGAGGTGAGTAAGTAGTCGATCTCGTGTGTTTTTCCATGAGGATTACAACGGTGCGATCCGTTTGGTTGTGCGGAGCCTCTTGCACGATCTTGTTAAAAGTGGAAGCATGGAAGATGCTCCAGTGGTGGTTCGCCCTACCTTGTTTGTAGCGGAACCTTGGCGTGTGATCGCGCACTCTTGGGAGAGTGATGTAAATGGTTCACGAGATGTGGTTGGTCGTGCCTGGTCCATTGAGGTGGAGTTGTTACGTCACGCCTTCGCGTTGACGTTGGGTGCCGCGTGCACGATATCCCTTGGGCTGGAGACGTGGTATACTCTGGGAGTATACGAGAGCGCTTGGTGGTACGTGTGGTTCGTACCTGAGATGTTCGTGCGCTTGGTTGGGGTTGACTTGGGGCCACACGTAGTATGGGACCCATGTGCATGTCGTGTTCTGCTTTGCGTGCTTTGTCCTCTCGCAGTGTAGAGGGTCCCTCTGTGCCTGTTTGTTTGACCAGCAGGGTTGAGTGGTCTCCCCCTGGTTTCGTTCTCGATGGATCGGCCGGTAGCGGTGCTAGTGACACCCAGTGATGGAACAGGCACTGAACCCCCTTTGGGTGAGTTGTGCTGGATTTGGGTGGTCGCACGATACCCACTCCGTGTTCGGTTGGCCAGTGTTGTACCCTCCAGTAGAGATGGCCAGAGAAGTTCTGAGTTTTACCCTCCAGCGGGGCTAGGACGTGGGTTACTCATCGACTTCTTTGGGTTTACCCTCCAGCAGGGCTGGGCAGTGGGTTGCTCACTGACTTCTAGGGTCTACCCTCCAACAGAGACTGGGCAGTGGGTCACCCGATGCTCTTAGGGTCTACCCTCTAGCAGAGACTGGGCAGTGGGTCACCCGACGCACTTAGGGTCTACCCTCCAGTAGAGACTGGGCAGTGGGTCACCCGACGACCTCTTAGGGTCTACCCTCCAGCAGGGCTGGGCAGTGGGTCACCCGTCGTCTAGTTCCAGGTCTACCCTCCAACACGGCTGGGCAGTGGATCGCCTGTCAACTTATTCCAGGTCTACCCTCCAGCAGGGCTGGGTAGTGGGTCACCTGATGATGTATTATGGTTTACCCTCCAGCAGGGTTGGGCAGTGGGTCATCCAGTATCTTAATATGGTTTAACCTCTAGCGGGGCTGGGTAGTGGGTCGCCTGATGATGTATTAAGGTCTACCCTCCAGCGGGGCTGGGCAGTGGGTCGCCTGATGATGTGTTATGGTTTACCCTCCAGCGGGGCTGGGCAGTGGCTCACCCGATATCTGGTTATGAATTACCCTCCAGTAGGGCTGGGCAGTGAGACACCTGTTGGCATTCCAGACTCAGTCCTTTCGACTAGGCTAGTATGTGGCTTTCCTCAGTGTTTACCAGAGCGAGACCTTTGGTTATACGGGTTAGTGTTGTGACGTCTTTGACTTTGAGGAGACCTCTCGACTGTAGGGTAGTGACGAGGTGTGGTTTGACTTTCCCTAGAACTCTCAAGTATGAGGGGCGCTTTCCCCACCAAGATGCGTTCTTGCGACGCGATCTAAAACCGTGCGGGTGAGTCAGTGCCGCCCAAAGCAGATAGTGTCAAGGTGCGGTGATTGAGCCCCTTGGCTTGCGGTTCAGGGAAGACGTGCGTGATGCTGGGCATCGATGATGGGGTTTACTTCTGGGACTGTTGGATACTCTTTCCTTGGGCTGAGCTACGGGATGGAGATCCCCTTACGACGTTGTTTGGGCTTCTTGCTGAGCATAAGGATATGTATATACCTTGTTCGAGTACCCACTTCTTGGGCTTGGTTACTCTCCCTCCAGGAGAGGCGAAGATGCGCGGGGTATGCCACGTGCTTTCTGTGTCTAGATTCTCATGGTTGGATGAGTCTACTCTCCTTATATAGGTAGTGAAGACTCGACGGAAAGTTCATCTTCTCACCGTTTCCAGCTCCTTACACCTGGACGAGTCTACTTCCTTCCTCTTGTTGGGTTGAGCTGGACTCTTTACTACACTCTCTGTTGTACTCTTTTACTTCTCCCTGTTCGCTCTACTGCTCACCCCTTTAGTACCTCCTTTGTTGCTCCCTCGAGCCTTTGGGGTATCCTACTGAGTATTTTTATATTCACCCCTGCTTGGGCTTTGCCTGCACTTGGTGTGCCCTTGCAGACGACGGACAGGTGGAGCGTGACTTCAGTGGAGCGTAGGAGCTTGGGAGCTTGGACCGTGTGCGGTGGTTGTAGCCGGGTTCTAGGTGGGAGACCCGTCAGCTATTTCTTTTTTTTACCTATTGCTGGGTTGTGGCACTTTTGGGTTGGGCGTGTGTTTTTCCCATTTTCTTTTCAGTTTGTGCTTTGTACTTGTAGAGGTCGACGCACTTTGTGGTATATATATAGCAGTTGTTCTTTTTAGTCTGCTTGTTCTTTGTTTTACTCTGCACTTTTTCATTGAGTGTGCTACATGTGTGTGTATAAGTACTTAGGAAAATTCCTCCCCGAGTTTTTGTGCCTTCGGCGTTGGTCGCCATCCCCTGGCCTATGGAGGTGGGCTTGGGGTAGTTGCGGCTCGAGCCCGGGTAGGGTCGGGTCGTGACATTATGTATCCAAAGGGGTAATGTGTTATTGGATTTTATTTCTTTATTTTTGTTCTTGTATTAGGGTTGATTTAATTTTGAATAAAATTACAATCTATTTCTTATACTTTTATCATGACCATTTATATTTGAATATGAAATAACTTTTCAACTAAAAAACATATTATCCTAATCGGGGCATGAACATTGTTGAATTTAGAGTAATAGGTTTAAAATTGGTATCAAGAAAAACTCGAATTAGAAATACCCTAAATTATGTAACCTTGGGAAATGGAAAATTTCCATGTTGAGGAGGGGATTTCATTACCATTGAATCTACCTCATCCCGTATCTAACACCAATATTGAACAATCACTTGATTTATAAATCCAATTGCACTTAAACCCTAAAATCTACAAAACCCCATCATGCCTTCAAACCTAATTTCAAAACACCAATATGTATTCATTTCTTTCTTTCTTCAAACCACTTTCAAACCCAAATCCGATTCTTTACCCTTTATTAAATACAATTAAATAAATAATTTTCTTTAAAAAATCTAAATAAACCAAATCACTGTCTTATGGGTTTGACCTCAATCTTGATACATACTATATTTTAATTATTTTTTCTACATTTGTTGAGTTTTATAAATTTTGTATTTTGATTAGCTCCTTATGGAAATAATGATAACTTGAGGACCTGTAAAAACTAGCTTCATTGTCAAGGATGTTTTCAAATTAGTTTTTTAGGTTTTTAAATTTAAATATAAATTTTTTTGTCTTATTTTATTTGTTTTTTTTTGGGTGTGTTTCTGCTGTGGATTTCGGGATTTTAATTTGTATATAAGACAAATTCACCTGAGCCCAAAGAAAAGAAACCCTCGAGTTTTATCTAGAACCAAAAAAATGTTTAATAAAGAATAAATATGCAACCATATCTAGCATAAATCATCAATATTCTTGTGGAATTAAACTCCAAGATTCTAGGCTATGTATGCTCACTGACTATGGGTGGATATCAAACATAGGACAATAACCAAACATCCTAACATCTACCATTGCAACAAATCACATTGAGATCCAAACTTCCATCATACAGATGACCTCAAATAGCATGAAATTCACCAAATTTCCTCATGAATATCTGGACACACATATGGGAATCTTTCTTGAGCTCTAGGATACTTTAAAATCCTATAATGTCTCAAGTGACATAACAAGACTTACACTATTTAGATTTTCTTTAAGGGACTAAGATCATGAGTGGATTCATATTTTCCTGCTCATTCCATCACTACATGGGATGAGTTAGCATGGAACTTTATCACTCTCTTCTTTCCACCTTCTATGTCTATGGACACATGAGTAAATATTCTTAACTTTTTTCAATTTGAGGATGCATTACTCTATTCTACTTGGGAACATTACAAATATCTGACTGGAAAATGACCTCATCGCAATATAGAGCTATGTATACTAATAAAAATGTTTTATAAGGGGTTATCATAGGAAAATAGTTCAATTCTAGATACTGTAGTTGGTGGTTCGCTGATGAATAAATCGTCATAGGAGAGCTACAACCTATTGGATGAAATGTAAATAAAAAACTTCCAATGATAAAATGAAGGAACACAATAAAGAAGCATCCACCTGATCAATAACAATGAATGGATGATGTAACAGATGGAAGCCCTAACCAAGAATATTGACATGATGATAAGAAAATAGGTCAATTATAGATACTGTAGTTGGTGGGTCACTGATGAAGAAATATTCATAGGAGAGCTACAACCTACTGGATGAAATGGAAAGAAAGAACTTCCAATGATAAAATGAAGGAAAAAAATGATGAAGAATCCACCTGATCAATAACAATGAATGGATGATGGAATATATGGAAGCACTGACCAAGAATATTGACATGATGATAGGAAAATAGGCCAATTCTAGATACTTTAGTTGATGGGTTGCTGATGAAGAAATCTTCATAGGAGATCTACAACCTACTGGATGAAATGGAAAGAAAAAACTTCCAATGATTAAATGAATAAACACAATGAAGAAGCATCCACCTAATCAATAACAATGAATGGATGATGGAATATATAGAATCACTGACCAAGAAGATTTACATGATGACGGGACAACAACAACAACCACTGAGTATGTGTATAGAAGGAGTAAATTATGATAATTAATTTTAGGGTTAGTGGACACAACAATAACAAGTTCATGGATATCAACAAAGTCCATAGGGGTAAAAAAAACTAGCACCCCAAGATCCCACAGAAATAATTCATGTTCATACCCTAGAAGTGACACTATCCACATTCATGACCATGATCGGGATGTTCATCAAAGATATAAGGGAAGAATCAATGAACAAAAATCCCATATTAAGAAATCTGGAGCACTGAGTAGGGAAAAATTCTAAATTAATCCGATTCATAAAATGAGGAACACTACCTAGATAGCCCAAAGTATGCCCATGTAAATATTTGAAAGTTAATGCTCTAAGGAGTGGAAAAGTAACTTAGGGTCATCATGAACTAAGAAAAGTACAAGTTGAAAAGGAATATGAAGAGTTGTAAAAGAGTGAGGAACCAAGTAGAAGAAAATAAATAATATGAAGAGGAAAAATCATATTTTAAGCCAAGAATAAAATTTCTAAAATTGCTAATGCAAGTGAGGATCAACGCATATAAATGATTTTTTTGGAATACTTTAAAAAATTACATTGTAATATTACTTTTAAAGAGGTTCTCACAAATGTTCCAACCTATGAAAAATTCATGAAATAATTGGTGACTAATAAGAATAAATTTAAGGTTATTGAAACAATTCCACTCACACTAGAGTGTTTGACGATGGTGTCAAAGGACCTACCTAAGAAGTAAGAAGATTTGAGTAGTTTCAAAATTCCTATATTTATTGGAGATAATAAATTTGGAAAAGCTTTATGTGACTTAGGTTTGAGCGTCAAAATCATGTCATAAAAAACTTTATAAAGTCTAGGAATAGAGGTCCTAAATCTCAAAAATGTTTCACTTAAATTGGAATATTTAATAGTGAAGTACCCTCAAGGGGTTGTCGAGGACATCTTGATTAATGTAAAAAAATTATACTTCCCTGTCAACTTCTTAGTGATCGATATGGAAGAGGAAAAAAAATCGCTGATTTTGGGAAGACCATTTTTATATACTGGGCATGTTATGATTGATGTACAAAGTGTATAACATTTTCTAAGAGTTGGGAGTGATTAATTCAGTTTCAATATCCACAAGGAAATGAAAAATTGTGATGTGAGAGAGGATGATAGTTCAGAGAATAAAAAATACCTCAAGTTGAAAGTATTTATAAAATTAAATAAGTTCATAAGTTTTATAATATTGTGTGAGAGGATACTAAAAATAAAATCTCTGATAAGAAGAAAGAGAAGTTTAGGACCAAGACAAAATACATCAGAACAACGACCAAGTCCACCTTGTTTGAAAAAGGCCAATAGGTATGGATGGTACATGACATTCCATTTAATTATTCAGAAGTAAGGAAGAAATGCTGTATTAGACCAATAAAAATCAAGAAATCATTTCCATTAGGAAGAGTTAAGATGTTTAGAGATGGTGGAAAAAGACTAAACTACATGGATAGGTCATAAATGAGACCATTTATAGACTGCGAATAGGTAAAAAAATTTCATTCATCTTCCACCTGAGCTGATGTAGAAAGATGTAAGGTCGAGCCAAAAATGTTAAAAAAATTATTTTAGGAGGAAAAATTAGTTTTAGAGTTTTTATTTATTTATTTTCAATTTTTAGAGACATGCATGTAGTCACCCATTTTTTTTCAATTTTCATTAATAATTTCTTGTGCTTTCACTAGTTATTTTTATTTTGAAGGACTATTAAAATAGTGAAAAGAATTATGAAGAAGAATATTTAGGACCAATGCACATCATGAAATCTAGATAATACAAATAGTTAAACCCATTCACATCATGAATCAAGTGTATGAGGAACCTGCGTAGCAAACTTCAAAGAATCATTCAAAAGGGGATTAAGTGTTTCAATTCAGTTTTTTTCTATTAAATTCCCCAAATTCAATTGTCTTATATATTTTAAATTCCAATTTCATGCCAAAAAATGATTAATTCTCCAAACAACTGAACTAGGAGACATAAACTAGTTTGGATACCTCTCATTCCATGAATTTAATTTTTTTGGTCAATTAATTTAAAGGAGAGAAATTGGGAAAATAATTAGTAGGGATAAAAATTTGGGTTATGTTGGATTGTAAGTGATTGAAATTAAGACTAGAGGGGGGATAGGTGAATAGTTTTCCAAAATTAAATACAAAATAACCATAGTTTTATTAATTAAATATTCTTTAGTGAGTTTTATGTTCAAAATATTAAGTGCAATAGAAATAAAAAGAAAGAACACAATGATTTATAGAGGTTTAGATAACCAATATCCTATTACACTCCTCAACCTTCTCTACTATGCAAAAAGATTGATACCCACTAAGAAAATCACTATTACATGTGTGAGAACATGTTAGAGACTCTGCCTTTTACAAATACTTAGAGGCACAACCCATAATTTTTACAGTATCCTTGAACCTAGTCCATGACACAAATTTTTATGGGGAGTGATGTATCTAGAATATGTAATTAAATACTTAAATAATGATAAAATTAGAAATTTATAAATTCCTAAACTACACTAGATACAAAGGTGTAATATAACGCTAGTGTAGGGTCGATCCCACAAAGACAAGATGAAAAAGATGATGATCAAGTGATTGGAGCTGAACAAGTGGATTCCTCATGTGACTTTCAAAGGTTTTATTTTTTAAGACTTACAAAGTTTGGTTTCAATTTAGGAGAAATAGAGTGGATCAGGGTCAATTTGAAGGCTTAGACAAAAGGCATTCCAAGATATATCTTGGGATAGTCCTATGAATTAGGCTTCAAAGTAATGTGGAGGTCACCAATTGGTTTTGGTCAAAACAATTTGATCTACCTAATCTGAAAACTAATCTTTAGTCTATAGGTAATCAGCAACATAGGTTTACAAGGCTTGGATTCAAAAGCAGAAAGTGTTATAAGCTATTAGTCCTAACCTTCTCAACTCCAATTAAGTTAGGTTCCTTCTATTGCAATTCCCAAGATTAGGTTCATGCAAAATAATGTGATTAATAAGAATTATTAACTGAATTACTATCCAAATTGTTACCCAAGTTTTTATTTAAGGATTAATTAGTTTAATACACCCCTACTCCCCACCCCTAATGCTAGCGGATTATCTGTGCATGATAATGATGGTATTTTATGAAATAGAAATCGACAACATTCTTGACATATTAATTAAACAATTTATATTAAATAAATCCATGATTAAATTAATTTAAAATCAACCAATATACTTACTTGAATGAAGGAACAAGAAATGATACATATAAAATGAGGTTGAAAGCATCAACTAGAATTGAAATAGTAGTCAAAACAAGAATGAGTAAATCAAATTTATTTAGAATGATGCTTAGTAGCAAAATGAGTGAAAAAATAGGAAAGGAAATAGAAAAAAACAAGGTTTTAAAAGGTGTTAAGAAGAAAACTTAAAATAAAGAAGAAATATCCATCCGTCCTCTCTATCCCTTATCAAATTTTGGATATATATAAGCCCAAATATCTCATGATGTGTAACTTTTTCACATCATAAGACTTATTTAAATAATTTTTTCCTCAAAACCTTCCTGAAATGCAATGGAAATTTATGTCATGTAATCATATCCTAAAAAATGTCCATAAATCTTGCATCTCATGAATTTCACAGCTTGTATCTTTCGGTGGGTTTAGAATTAAAAAATTGCATGTCATGTAATGGATTCACACCATGCATTTATTTATCCTGGAGGATTCATGACTTTTACTTCTTTCATGAGTTGGGATTATGTATATAGAGGTACTATTATAAAAAATACACATCACGAACAGGTTTCATGATGTGTAATAACTAAAATTCCTGAAATTACAGTTGCACCTCCTTTTAGAATTTAATCCCTATTTCATGAAAAAACCAACCAAAACCTAAGGTATTATCTAATAAATCATGAATAAGTCCCAAGGAAATGTATCCAACACAAATATATATATATATATATATATATATATATGAATTTAGCTTATCAAATTCCTCCACACTTTAATAATTGCATGTACTTAAAAAAGAAGCATATCAGTAAGGATTACAAAAGAAATAATTTTTAAAAAAGGAAACATGAATTACAACCAAGAAAATAAAATAAGTGTTAGTGGAAAAATATTGTCCTACAAACTCACTCATATAAATAAAATTAGTCATGCCTCATAGTCAAGTACTTTATTTAAATCCTTTCTTCCTTTAATTAAAATTTCAACTTTTCCTTAGAAGATATACCCATTTTATAATTTACCTCACCATGAATTTTCTCTCATAACTCAAGGAAAAATAAAATTGGAGTTATGATCATTCCTTGAATATATGTTCCCAACCATAGGATTGAATTGGTTATAACATCTCCACTTCATAAATACAAACACATAATTTATCATAAGGGCTTCAATAATAAGGTTAAAATGGACATGAGGCTGAAGGTGGGTGGGTAGATGATACAAATTAAGCTAAGAAATAAGGGTAAGTATAATAAATGATCATTAGGAATAATGAAATGAAGAACCTCCTCTAAAAAGCGGTATCTCTACACTCCTAAAAGCCCAGGGCAGGTCCATGGATTTATTATAAAAGTGTAATGAAAGTATCTTATTTAATTTTTTCTTTTTTGAAAAGTCATATCTTGTACAGATCTCACATCCATTTCCTAACCACAAATGATCCATCATAATATTCATCTGTATGGAAATAATGATTTTTGAACTTCCTAATACACAACCCATATTATTATTATTATTATTATTATTATTTTAATAGTATAATCATGAATGGTATATCAGAAGAACCATAGAACACTTACCACATATCATGTGAAAAATTCGCTATACATATCATCAGTAGTAAGCATCACTTGTCCATCAGTAATGACCATCTCCCCCACACTTATTCAATTGAAAATCATGCAGTTATACAAAGATTAGGGTATAAAGGAAAAAATGGTATTGTAAAATGACTCAATCCTAAAAGGGTCATTCATGTATTCTATGGGCTTAAGAAGGATAAATTTATAGGCATGTTTCCAGATAAATGGATCAACTAAGATTACCTCAATTATTTAAAAAACGTATTTATTTAGTCATAACCTCAATAAAATTCCAATACAAGTTATGAAAGGTTTATATTCCCCAATAAATTCTCAAGAAATATGATTAGAAAATAATATGAAAATTTAGGTCCATAATCCTATCTGGAATGTGAATAAAAAATGGAAATCATATAGGGAATAACAACAAGTAATAATTCAATAAAAAGAAATTTCAAGAAATTAGGATCAGAATTAAATTACTCAACACAACAATCATGCTAAAATTATAATAAGGAATAAAAATATATTTCAATATTTTCCAACCAAAATTTTTCTTTTATTTAAATTCATGTAATGATATTTCAAGTTAAATCATGATTTTAATGAAAAGTGTCTCCTATATTAATGTAAACAATCAATAATCTAGGTGTAAAAACAATAAATTTCAATAATTTATCCCCCAAACTTAATATTAAACAATGTCATCACTATTTTGGAATGTGACTTGGGAGATAAAGCTATAATAGCATAGATAGACTAAATATGGTAGTTAAAAATTTAATGTAGGTAATCAAGAGATCCCTGTATCATTGGTATTTACCTGGTGAAAAATGCTAGATGGTTATGTGAAATTGGGAACCTACAAAAACTATTAGAAGAAAAATACTTGTACTAGATAAACCAATAGTACATAGGAGATAAGAATCATGAAAGGATAAAAATGGGTAGGTTCATAGAATAAATAGTAGTAGAAATATTCTAAGATAAATGCATGGATTATGATACAATGAAGTCATGAATTAATGATGAGATAAAATGAAAAATAGAGAAAAATAAAAGGTCATAAGAGACTTTGAAAAAAAAAATCAAATGATAAAAAATACAAGCCAACTCCCATAAAGTGCTAACAATGGCTTCGTCTTACAGACAGATGGACAAAATATCATTCAATGTATTCCATCAGCTCAACTATCTACTATCTCTTATAGGAACTAGTAGCTGTAACCTCCAGCTCATGGGGGTACTTTGTGGGGGTTTACCACCTTAGGAATGGCCTGACCAAACATCTCATGTGGTAGTAATAGAAACTGGGAAGGTCATATTTAGATCTCCTGGAGATATATCTGCAAATAAAACAATTGAGTAAAGAACTCATGGGGAAGGCCTATGGGTGGCCTAATAGACTCATTTCCAGTCATATCATAGGTAGGAGACTGAGACATATTAGACTGAATGCAAAAATGAGAATGATAATATAAGCAATCCATGCAGCAAAAAATTGTAACCCAAACATTAGATATAATAAATGATACAAACAAGATTATGGAATATAGTGAGTATAAAAATACTCCCAAAAAAGAGTATAGTGGGGGAGGGGTATGCATGGAAAATACTAAATAGTTCCAAAAGACTTTCCGCTATCAGTATAGTATTTCCCCTCCTGAACAGTGGGTGTCTGGATTTTCCCTACCACATCTATGACCATAATGAAGGTAGAGGAAGGTGGATATAAATCCATAAAAGGTTCTGTGGTGTTGGTAACTGGTTCAATCATCATAGGTGGAGTATAGGTATTGATCTATACTAGGGCCAAATGTTTGGAAGCTGGATCTATGAATATCACCTGAGATGTGGATGGAATAGTAGGGACCTTGCCCCATCAAGCCTGATCCATTAAAAACTCATAATGGGTAGTAGGTTCTATAATCTCTGGAAAAAGATCAATATGGGTGAGTGATGGGACTAAGGTGGATGGGGTGGGAAAGGAGGTTAAAGCAGGGTATGTGGTAGAAGGTGGTGTCTAGATAGATGAATTGTATAATGGTGGGAAACAATGTAAACTGGAATAAATCTGCGCAAGGGATGCTAAAATGAAGGTGAAACCACCTATGATTTTCTAGAATACAATGAATAATAGTGTCGTACATCTGGATCACCTCCCAAATGGTAGAAAAATTTAGTGGTGTGGTCTCAGAATGGGAAGGTGGTGGTATACCTGATGGATAATCATGGATAGTATAGTGACCCAAGCTTAACATGCATGGATATTACATCATTTTAGATGAATATTCTGTCATTACAAAAAGTCATGTCTGAGGAACATAATAGTTTAGCATATTTAGAAACATAGAAATAAAATCCTATATCCTGGTGAAATATCTTCAACATCTCCCATAAAGATCTCCACCTTTAGTATTTCTACCTAAAACCTTTCTTTGTAACATGTGGAAAGAAAATATAAGAAAGTGGTGAGATTAAATGCTCAGTATGTGTAAACAAGGGACACATGTAAGCATAATCATGAGCATAAGGGTATGAGAACATGATCATGAAAATATAAGATCACACCCTGTATATCAAAGATCATATAAATGAATCATGGCATAAATAATGGTAGTTCATAAGACATGAATCATTTGGAAATAAAGAACATAATCCAAAAAATCATAACATAGGAATAAAACATGGAATTATGTAATACACAATATAATATAATATTATTTCCATAGTATCCAAGTCATTATTACTAAGACCATCTTGGTAGTATGAGTTCACTCCCCATACCACATTGGTTTTCATGGTTCACTCCCATGACCATCTTAGTAGCATGAGTTCACTCCTCATACCATCTTGGAAGTCACAGATCACTTCCATGACCAACTTAGTAGTCAAAGTTCATTCCCAAGACCATCTTAGTCTATCTCATGAGATATATATCTTTACCTAATGCATTTTAAGGAGATATATGTCCCACCCGTCTCATAATAAAATTATACATACATATTCCATAAGATCATACATGACCATATCTTAACCCATGGAATAAAATGGGTGTCATAAACATGTAAACATACTATAAACTATGAAAAAAGATACAAGTTTCATAATAATTTCATCAAAATCATAACTCATGATAGAGAAATAGATTTCATAAACATATATCATGTGAAAGAGAAATGGGTTTCATAAATACCATGACATTAATCATAACCCATTCATAGAAATGATATGAATTGAATCCTTAGATAATTTACTAAAAGGGAATGAGTAACATAAAAAAATTTCATCTTAGATGGAAAATAATTTTGAAATATCTTTTACAAACATTTCTTGAGGAAAATATCCTTTCTTATTTGAAAAAGGACTTAATACATAAAATCATTTTCCAAGAAAATACCTTGAAAACTTATAAATAAGACTTGAAATAATTTTGAAAAACTTTTTCTTTGAAAAATTATAAAATATTCTTCAAAACATCTTAAAAACCTTTTTCTTCAAAAAAACTTTGAAAACTTATAAATAGTGCTTGAAAACATTTTGAAAACTATTTTCCTTGAAAATAATTTGAAAACTTATGAATAAATCTTGAAAACATTTTGAAAAACATTTTCCTTAAAAGTAATTTTAAAACTTATAAATAAACCTTGAAAAAAATTTTAAATCCATTTTTCTTGAAAACTTATAAAATAATGAAAATATTTTGAAAACCATTTCCCTTCAAAACTTATAAAATAAGTTTGAAAACATTTTGAAAACAATTTTCCTTAAAAACTTATAAAATAATTTTGAAAACGTTTTGAAAACCATTTTCCTTAAAAATATATTTTAAAACATTTAAAAAAAACATTTAAACATGAAAATAAATCTTTAAAGGATTGATGATAGATAAATCCGTATATGTCGTATGAGGTAAAAAGAATATTCCTTTTGCATGGTAAAAAGGATAGAAAATTGCCTCATTCAAAAATTGATAAGAAGATTATTTTGTAAACAATGGTAAAAATTTATTTTAATTATCACAAAATATTATTATAATATTATTGTAAACCCTTTTTAGAAAACATGGTTTCTAAGGAACACAGATTTCTGATTGAAGAGAGGGTAAAGTCGGGCTTCCTTAAAAACACTTTCTTAAATATAATATGTACCAAAGAATAGAAAAATGGTATAAATACATGAATATATTATGAATAACTCGAGGATAGGAAATTTCATGAATTTTATTGAGATATGGATCATATGATTTCATTAAAGGAAGCATAAACATAAACAATCTTGAAAAGCGATGAGATTGTTTGAATAGACTCTTATACCTTGGTAACTTGGAATCATACTATCCATGTAAGAGAAGGAAATTAAATAAATCTTTAAATATCATTAAAATAAGGAGATTCATGATATAACATGTAAAATGGAAATTTATACACCTTGAAAAAGATTTTAGGTTCATAAAAAACATGAGTCTCAAAGAAGGCAAATTGAGACAATTTTTTTACTGATTTGGTAACTTTTGAAAATTAAACCACATGAAAGAAAGATCATAAAATGGATATGTTAATACCGATAAATTTAATTATAAGATACATAGAATACAATCATGGTAAGTACACACACCACACAAAAGTAAAGAGTGGTGAACATGGAATATATCTCACAGAAATTAAAAGTGAGATGAAACCCCCTTACCACGTGTCTTCGTTCTCTTAGTACTCGTACAAGATTCCTATATAATAAATATAAGTTTATTATAAATATTTTACTGAATCATATTCTTATACATAAAATTATATATGTTTTGATTATGACCTTATATTACCCTCTTGTTAACAATCACATGTTATGGTTTCACTTCGGGTAATATTTTCTCTATGCTTAGCATGTATCTTAATTTGTTATATCTTTGGTATTTATAATTATATCATGATTTCAAGAATTTAAATCATGATACTAATATATTTTATATCTAGTATATTTATATTATAATAATCTATGGCATAAATAAGTACAAAATAGAATACACCGTTCATGGAGACAGTAAGTCGTACGTACGCATGAACGCTGTTTCAGTTTTAATTGTCATATTGAAAGAAAGAAAGAAAACAGAATATAATTATATATATATATATAATTATTAAATTAGATTTATGATATCATATATATCTTATATATTCACTAAAACCATCCCTAATACAATCCATGTAGTGTATGAATGAATCATATCGCTTTGAGGGGGCGGTAGTCCATACTTCATCAAATGAAAATATCATATTAACACCAAATGAAAAGTAAAAAGATATGTATTGTAAAAGGAAGAAATAATTTTAAAGAAATAATAAATATAATATATGATATATATAAATAGAGTTTCAATCATAAATTCCACCATGGTAGGTGGTAATGGAAAAATGAACAATCATCGTTTCGTGAGGTAGTAGTTCGCCATACATAGAAACAATATGTTTGTTACCCATTATATGGAGTTTTGTGTAAGTGTAGGTTGAAACCTTATCATAAAAAAATCATATTATATTGAGGATAATTATGTTTTCATACAAAATTGGAATAAAGATAGTGTAGGGTGTGGAGAAGGAAAATAAAGTAAAGGAGTTTGAGAGAAGACGTTACCTCTCAATCAGGTAACTCCTTTTAGTTTGTGCCAAAAGGCATCCTTGAGTAGCCTTATTCATAAGGAAAGGATTTTATAAGGAAGTTAGGGAATTTGGGAAATTATTTTATCATATATTTTGTGATCCAAGGGGCTTGATAGGTGTGAGGAAGTGAGTAGAGGTGGTGACCTTTTATAGGGAAGGGAAAGGACCCACTTGGTTTTTTTAGAAACAAGATATGTGTAAACATGTTTTTACCTAAATAAAGTCATACCAAACCAAAAAATATGGATATAAAATGGGTGTTAGAAAAGGGTATAGGTCATTTGGGACCTTAATTTTAAGCTTTAGTCCATAATTAAGCTTAATTT
The DNA here is from genome assembly GCA_963277665.1 of Viscum album. Classification (NCBI taxonomy): domain Eukaryota; kingdom Viridiplantae; phylum Streptophyta; class Magnoliopsida; order Santalales; family Viscaceae; genus Viscum; species Viscum album. The sequence goes on along the minus strand of OY728120.1, from coordinate 1,055,469,768 downwards.
GACCTTAATAACTGTGATTAATTTTAACCACTTTTACTAATCTTTTTAGTCAAAAATTAAGTTGATCTCATTAGACTATAAATATTATACTAATTACAATAGTGTATGTTAGTTTTTTTTAAATTAAATTCATAGAAGTGGGAAAATTAAGATTAATGATAATCCCTTAGAGGGGACGAAATTATGGGTTTTTAAAGTAGAAAAATGTTTAAATATTTGTTAAGTTTTTATATTCAATTTCAAAGTGAAATTTTTTATAATGAACTAAATTGTATTAATAGATTTAGAATATATCTAATGTGACCTTAAAAAAAATTTAAAGTATAATTTAACATTAATAATTATTTTAACAAAAAAAGAAATTTTTAACTAAAACACATTAGTTTTCATTATTCATCAAAAAAAAGAAATTTCTCAGAAAAATCCCAAAACCCCCCTATGATAATTTCGATGTTCTGAATTAAATTTTTTTTTATAAAATTAAATTTAAAAACATGTCTAAAATTAATTTTATTGTTTTTCACAGATGGACATGAAAAGTAGTTCATTTGAGAAAAAATATTTTTTAAACATACAAAGGCTTTACTAAAAATTATATTTTTCATTATCAATATGTTTTATTTATAAAAAACCATTATAATAATATTTTAGAAGTAGTTATTACTATTCATATTACTAATTTTTAATGGCTAGGTTATAACTAACACATTTAAATAATTATAACAATAAAATGATGTTTCGTAGAAACTCGGTATTGCAAGTAACATATGCCAAGTTGATGTTCCATGTGAATGGAATGTTTGAAATAGTGAATTTAAAGACATAAATGGAAATTTAATTTATTAGGGTAAAACAACTTTGTGACCATAATAATATTTCTTTTTATATTCAATCGGTTTTCATATTCATTTATAATTAATTGGTAATCTATAAATTCATATTATATTTTTTAAACCAATATTTTCATAATTAGTTAATAATATTCATAAACTCTAATTTAACATCAAGGTTTTATCTTATTATATTAAATAATCATATTTTAATAATATATTATTGTTGAGTAAACCTCGGTCTTGTGTGTTACGCAAGTCATCATGGAAGGTCATTGCTATGTATAATGGAATCTAACCGTGATGTTCCATGTAGAGTAAGCCAAAGTTTATATTGTGTGTAGTGCATGATTAACTTGGTGTTGTGTATAACATAATCCAAAAATAGCGCTTTAATATAAAATGATCCATCATTAGTGTTACATGAAATGCAAAATATAAAAATAGTTAAATTAATTCGAAAAAAAAATTCACAAAATCTTGGGGTGTTACATTCTACCCCCCTTAAAATGAATTTTCTCTCAAAATTCATTCGGGTTATCAAAGGTTCAATACTTTAAAGTTTCATTCATAGAAACCCACATCCTAAAAATTAATATTAACTCTTCCTTTAAAAAGGGAAAGTTGGAACCATAACAGTTACCCAAAGTAACATGTAACTAGATTTTCACATAGGAGAACATAAGTTGGGAGTGAATATTGGACATGGAGGAAAAGTGTAAATATTTATAGGGAGTGATTGTGGTCATCAATCACAAACAAGTGACTGATCAAAGAAAAGTTGGGGGCATCAAAGTCATAAATCTATTATGATTTTAAAGGACATTAGTTCAACAAAAATTAAGGTATTAGGACAACACATTTTTCTTTTTAATAATTATCCTATCATTGATTAATTATTTTATTGACCAAGAATACCAAAAAACTTCTATTATTTGGTTATTCTTTTATCAATTTCTAATTAATCCATTACTTTAAGAAATGCATGTCCACAAATTAACTTTGATGTCCAAGCCACTAAAATACACTTTTAATAGATTTTAAGGCCCATAAAAGAATGAAAAGTATAACTATTTATCTAAAATGATTCTTAAAAATCAATATGGTTAATATATTAATATCTAAACATAGAAAGTAACAATACCATTTCATCATAAATAATTATTCATTAAAAATAATTATACATAAACCAGGACATTGTGTAGGCCAGTAGTAGGTGTAAAACCCTTATCGTCCTTTGGTCATGGGTTCAAGACCCACGGGCCAGACTTGATTGGTTCTCACCCGCCATACATGATAACCTTTTTTAAAACTACCCTTATATAATTTCCAAAGTAAATATGATGGTCATCCTTGAAATAAGGTTAATCACTAAATAGCCTTTTATAGAGGGTTTTTAATACAAACTCGATACATAAATACCTCCTCCACTATTTCACTTAAATTTTCATGAATGGTTAACCTTATAACCCTTCCTCAATATGGAAATACAAAGATTTATAAAGAAAGTAATGAAATCAACTTAACATTGATCCCATATATATCATAAAGTACCACTTGTTTGTCACATTCCAAAATTGTGAATACCCTTATCATATATTCCATTGAAACATTGTAATAACCTTAATTACCATAAATCCTTTTGGAAAACATGCATTCTTCCTTATTCCAAAGTATACTGGATATATTACTTAAATCAAAAAAGGTTGTAAACTTCATCAATGATAGATTAACCCACCTATTAAAAAGTAATTACTTAGTTCCATAGTAATCAGTACCATCCAATTTACTTATTAAAAATAGCATTATGTTAACATAAATAACATATTAAGGGTTACCTTACCTTAGTAAAAATATTACCTTGTCATTAAATCACTCCACGAGTCCATCAGGAACATTTAATATAAACATGTAAATACTAAGTGAAAAACATAAGTAGAACAAACCTTGTATATTTCATCATTCATATAACTTAATTTTTGAATCCAAATAGAATATAAACTTTGATTATTCCACTTTATCCTTATTCCGTTAACAAGGATAACTCATCCTATTACACAATACCTCTTTCCTTTTACATTTCATCTACAGTCTCATCATTAACAACAATGTAACCATTAACCACGCCACCTTGATGATTCTCTTTAGGAACTTTCCTCTCGGGACATTGAGTTTCATAATGACCATTTAATCCACAATTAAAACACTTTACCTTTTATGATGTATTAGGTAGGCCAATATTCTCATCCATTCCGTTAACCAAGCTCTTTATTTTCCCCTTGAAATCACTTACTTTGTGTTCTTATTTTCCATCTTAAAAACATATTATTGTTCCTATAAGACATTAAATTAGGTGATTATTTCCACATTCTTGACATAAAGGAAACCAAATCTTCTTTCCTCCACGGTCTCCGTTACCCGAACTCACAATATATTCCTTCTTTCTCTTCCTTGGCGAGTCTAAGATTTGGTTAAGTTACACGTTGTTAATCATGTTCCTTGAGAACTGATTAGGCATGATCAAAACATATTTCACACCAATGATCATCCCAATTGACTTCTCATTAGAAAATCATCCATCACATTCAACATTAATCCAATTCCTTCTAGTTCCCGCCATTGACTAAAACCAGGAGCATAGTGTGAGAATTACTTATCATAGTAGAAAACCACATAATCATGAAAATATTTACTTATGGTTTTTCTAAGTCATGACACCTTCCATAAAATACAACACCCTAGGTTCATACTAGGTTATTTATAGACAAATTATATCTAAATCCATCATGATATTTCATTAAGAGTTCGTGAATCTATAAAGAATATCCCCTGGGAGTGTTAAACTAAGTGTGCAACAAGGCCCATTGTTGTGTACCAGATTTTCCTAAGTTAGACCCAAAATATCTTGTCAGAGTTGTTACCCCTAGGTACATCTATTATAGAGCCACATCTACTTGTAGTATCTAGACAAGGATGTATTTCAAGGAAACCACTCACTCTACCCTTTACCAAAATTCTATAACATTTTCCTAAATTTTGACTCATCCTTATACTCATCCTTAGAGACATCCCTAGACATATCCTTAGAAATATACCTAGGGATCCCACTAAAGTTTTCTCATCCTAGTTTTCAAAGGTTGACTAAACCTTTCCTTGGATACCAACTATAACGACCCAGGCTCAATATACATAGATATTACATCATTTTATATGAATATTTTATACATTACAAAAATACATGCTTGAGGACTGTAATAGTTTAGTGTATTTGGAAACTTGGAATCAAATTCTTCTATCCTAGTGATATATCTTCAACATATCCCATAAATATCTAAAACTTTAGTACTTCTACCTAAAACTTTTCTTCATAACCTAGGGAAAGGAAACATAAGAAAGGGGTGAGCTCAAATGCTCAGTAAGGATAAACAAGGGAGATATATAAGCATAATCATGAGAATAAGGGTATGAGAACATGATCATAAAAATAGAAGATCAAACCCTAAATATCAAATATAATATACATGAATCATGGAATAAATAATGGTAGTTCATAAGACATGAATAATACGTAAATAAATAACAGAAGCCATGAAATCATAACATAGGAATAAAACATGGAATTATGGAAGACACAATATAATATAATATGATTTCCATAGTAGCCAAGGAATTACTGCCAAGACTATCTTGGTAGTATGGGTTCACTCCCCATACCATCTTGGTAGTCATAGTTCACTCACATGGACATATTAGTAGCAAGATTTCACTCCTCATACCAACTTGGTAGTCATTATTCACTCTCATGGCCATCATAGTTGTCAAGCTTCATTCCCAAGACCATCTTAGTCTATCTGATGAGATATAAATCTTTACCTAATGCATTGGAGAGAGATATAGGTCCAACCCATCTCATAATAAAATCATACATACATGTGCCAAAAGATCATAAATAATCATATCTTAACCCATTAAATGAAATGGGTATCATAAACATGTAAGCATACCATAAACTATGGAAAAAGATATAGGTTTCATAATCATTTCATCAAAAGCATAACCCATGACATAGAAATAGATTTCATAAACATATAACCTGTGAAAGTGAAATGGGTTTCATAAATACCATGACATTAAGCATAACCCATTCATAGAAATGATATGAATTGAATCTTTAGATAATTACCTAAAATGTCATGAGTGACATCAACAAAATTCATCTTAGATAGAAAATAATTTTGAAATATCTTTCAGAAACATTTCTTGGGGAAAATATCCTTTCTTCTTTGAAAAAGTATTTTTAATAAATAAATCATTTTTCTAGAAAATACCTTGAAAACCAATAAAGAAGACTTGAAATAATTTTTAAAACCTTTTTCCTTGAAAAATTATAAAATAAGCTTTAAAACATTTTAAAAAACTTTTTCTTTTAAAACACATTGAAAACTTATAAATAAAGTTCGATTTTTTTTGAAAATCATTTCTTTGAAAATACTTTGAAAACTTATAAATAGTGCTTGAAAATGTTTTGAAAACTATTTTCCTTGAAAAATTATAAATAAATATTGAAAACGTTTTTGAAAACCATTTTACTTGAAAATAATTTTAAAACATATAAATAAATATTGATTTTTTTTTTCGAAATCTAGTTTCATTGAAAACTTATAAAAGAAGCTTGAAAATGTTTTAAAAACCATTCCCTTGAAAAATTATAAAAGAAGTTTGAAAATGTTTTGAAAACCATTTTCCTTGAAAATATATTTTAATTTTTTATAAAAAATAACCTTTAAACATGAAAATAAATCTTCAAATGATTGATGGTGGATAAATACATACATGTCAAATGAGGTAAAAAGAACATTCTTTTTGAATGGTAAAAATGATCAAAAATTGCCTCATTCAGAAAGAGATAAGAAGATTATTTTGTAAAAAATGGTAAAATACAAAAAGGTTAAAAATGTATTTTAATTATCATAGGATATTATTATAATATTCTTGGAAACCCTTTTTAGAAAACATGATTTTGAAGGAACACAAACTTTTGACCGAAGAGAGGGTAAAGTCGGGCTTCCTTAAAAAAACTTTCCTAAATATAATATGTACCAAAAAATAGAAAAATGGTAATATTAAATGAATATATTTTTAATAACCATAGGATAATAAATTTCATGAATTTTATTGAGATATGGATCATATTATTTCATCAAATGAAGCATAAATATATGCAATTTGGAAAATAGATGAGATTGTTTCCATAAACTCGTATCACTTGGTAACTTGGGATCATACTATCCATATAAGAGAAGGAAATTAAATAAATATTTAAATATAATTAAAATAATTTGATTCATGATATATCATGTAAAATTGAAATATATACACCTCAAAAAATAGTTTAGGTGCATAATAAAACACGAGTCTCAAAGAAAGCAAATTGAGACAAAACATTTTTACAGATTTGCTAACTTTTGAAACTTAAGCCTCATGAAAGAAAGATCATAAAATGGATATTTCAATACCCATAAATTTAAGTATATGATACATATAATACAATAATGGGAATTACATACACCAAAAAAAGGAAAGGGTGGCGAAGATATCATATATCATAGGGAAATTAAAAGTGAGATGAAATCCCCTTACTATGTGTCTTGACTCTCTTTATACTCGTACAAGAATACTATATAATAAATATAATTTTATTATAAATATTTTACATAATAATATTATTATACATAATACCATATATTGTTTTATTATTACCTTATATTACCTTCTTGTTAACAATCATATGTTAAGGTTTCACTTCGGGTAATATTTGCTCTGTTCTTCGAACGTGTCATAATTTATTATATATTTGGTCTTTATACTTATATCATGATGTAAAGAATTTAAATCATGATATAAATATTTTATATATCCATTATATTTATATTATAATAATCTATGGCATAAGGAAGTATGAAATAGAATACACCATTTATGGAGACGGTAAGCCGTGCGTATGTATGAAAAATGTTTCTGTTTTAATTATCGTATTGAAAGAAAGAAATAAAATGACATATAAGTATATATATATATATCATTATTAAATTATATTTATGATATAATATATATATATATATATATATATATATATATTATATCCACTAAAACCAACCTTAATACAATCCATGTTGTGTACGAATGAATCATATCATTTTGAGGGGGCAATAATCCACACTTCCTCAAACGAAATTATCATATTAACACCTAATTAAAAGTAAAAAGATATGTGTTGTAAAAGTAATAAAAAATATTAAATAAATAATAAATATAATATATTACATATATAAATAGATTTTCCATCATAATTTTTTCCATGGTAGATTGTAATGGAAAAATGAACAATCATCATTTTGTGGGGTAGTAGTTCACCGTGCACAGAAACAATATGTTTGCTACCCATTTGATGGAGGTGTGTGTAAGTGTAGGTCAAAAACATAGTATAAATTTTTTTTATTATATTTAGAATACTGGTTTTTTCATAAAATAATTTAATAAATAGAGTGGAGTTAGTGGATAAGGAAAATAAAGGAAAGGAGCTTGAGAGAAGATGTCACCTCTTAATCGGGTAACTCCTTTTGGTTTGTGCCAAAAGGCTTCCTTGATTTGAATTATGCCCAAGTTAAGGATTATAGGAGGAATTTAGGGAATTTGGGAGATTATTTGAGCAGATTCTGGGTGATACAAGGGGCTTGAGAGGTGTGAGGAAGTGGGTATAGGTGGTGGCCTTTTGTAGGGAAGGGAAATGACTCACTTGGATTTTTTTGAAACAAGTTAGGTGTACACACGTTCTTACCTAAAAAAAGTCATACCAAACCACAAAAATAAATAATTTAAGGTTTTTGGAAAAAATATGTACATAAAATGGGTGTTTTACAAGTGTCTAGGTCATTTGGCCCCTTAATTTTATGGTTTAGTCCCTAATTAAACTTAATTTGACCTTAATCACTGTGATTAATTTTAATCACTTTTACTAATCATTTTGGTAAAAAATTAAGTTTCTATTATTAGAATCTATATATTATTCTGATTACAATGGTGTATATTGGTTTTTATAAATTCAATTCACATATGTGGGAAAATTAAGATTAATGCTAATCTCGTAGATGGGACAAAATTACGGGTTTTTAAAGTAGAAAAATGTTCAAAAGTTTGTTAACTTTTCTTATTCAATTTCATAGTGAAATTGTTTTTAATGACCTAAATTTTATTAATATATGTATAATTTATCTAATGTTACCTTAAAAAATTTAAATTATAATTTAACATTAATAATCATTTAAACAAAAAGGCAGTTTTTAACTAAAACGCAGTAGTTTTCACTATTCATCAGAAAAATGAAGTTTCTAAAAAAATATGAAAAATTCACCATAAGATAATTTCTATATTCTAAATTCAAAAAATAAGTTTATTTTATCAAATAAAGTTTCTAAATATGTATCAAATTAATTTTGTTATTTTTTATAGATGGACATGAAAAGTAGTTCATTTGAGAAAATAGTATTTTTTAAACATATAAAGGCTTTACTAAAAATTATATTTTTCATTATAAATATGTTTTATTTATATAAAAACATTATAAAAATATTTTATAAGTAGTTATTACTATTAATATTACTAAGTTTTAATGGCTAGGTTATAACTAACTGGTTTAAATAATTATAACAATAAAATGATGTTTCATAGAAACTTGGTATTGCATGTAACGTACGCCAAGTTAATGTTCTGTGTGAAAGAAATGTATGAATTAGTTCATTTAAAGACATAAATAAAAATTTAATTTATTATGGTAAAATAACTTTGTGACCATAATAATATTTTCTTTTATATTCAACCAGTTTTCATATTCATTTATAATTAATTAGTAACCTATGATTTCATATTATATTATATAAACCATATATTTTCATAAATTATTTAACAATATTCATAACCTCTAATTTAACATTAATTTTTTTATCTTATTGTATTAAATAATCATATTTTAATAATATATTATTGTTTGGTAAACCTCAGTCTTGCTTGTTATTCAAGTCATCGAGGAAATTCATTGTTGCGTATAATGCAAGCTAACCTCAGTGTTTTGTATAGAAGAGGCCAAATTTTTTGTTGCGTATAGTGAAAAATTAACTTGGTGTTGCATATAATGAAAATCAAACATATTGATTTAATATAAAATTAACTATCTCTAGTGTTGCATAAAATGAGAAATATCAAAAAGGTTAAATTAATTAAAAAACACACACAAAATCTCAGGGTGTTATAGATAGAGGTTGGTGCAGTTATAGTATCCATAGAGGAATAGTGGGTGGTATGATATTAGGCTGGGGTAGCAGGAGCGGGTGCTTGATTAGTGGGAGTGGGTGGGGATGGAGCATGAGGAGATGAAGACTCATCAGCATCCTCGACATACTCAGGATCCCACTTATAATGCCTCTTGATCTTCCACAATAACCCCATTTTGTAGAGCAATAGGAAATAAATGGACCCCATCATCCAAAGATAGGACATAGAGTGATTGGTGTTGAAAATTCCTAGATGACATGAAAGATGGATAATGAAACTGTCCCTTTAAATATACCATAATCCCTCCTCACCTGATCCTCATAGTAGACTATGAAATTCCATTCTATATTGATATCAGGGCCACCCATGGAAGATGCTAACATTATGACCTCTATATGGTTTATGGCTCTATGAGAATCACCTCTATCCATTAAAGCATGTGCTAAGGCCCGATGAAAAATACATAGGGTGGAACCCTGTAGTTAGGTACTCTTCATTGTCTATGGGTCATGAAAACTATGGGTGTCACGGGCTATCAACGACCAGATATGTGGGGAATCCACATTGGCCGGCTCAATTAGAAACATGGCATAAATTGGAGATGCAGAAAAATTAGAGGTATAAATTTCTAACCCCATACCCAACTCTCCAAGTGTTATCTCCTATGGTTTACCATCTAGGAAAAAGGTGACATGAGCAACGTAAAGATCTAACATTGTGAGGAACTCCAGGAAAAACTCTCAATATGTCTCCTCACATACCTCAATGATACTCAAAAGGTGAATCCATCTAATGATAACCAAGACCTCCTCATGTTTCAAAATCTTCTCAAGGTTTGAAAGATTGAGGGTCTTGTTGGTCCTCATGGGCTTGGCCTAAAGAAAGACTAAGAAAACCTAATGCTCAGGATTATAGAAGTCTAAGTAGGGATGAAATCATGGATACTGGGAAACATTGTGGGACTGGATGGAAGAATAATAAGAATGGATGGAGGCTGATGCAATGATGGAACCATATATAGATGAAGGTGGGGATGGATCTGCAGGTGGTAGGGAGGATCAAAAAATAGGCATTTGGGTGCGGGATGATCATCACATGGGGATGCTCTTTTTGAAGACGTGCCACAGACGGTATTCATGTGGGACATGGTGATGGGAAGTAATGAGTAGGTTAGGGAGGGGAATTGGCTATAGTTTTGACTGGGAGAGGAAGAAGGGGAAGAAGGAGAATAAGGGAGGAAGTGGGTCAGGGGGAGTGCATGTAAAATTTTGTAATTGATTTTTCCTTAACCTAACATATTCATGTCATGTACACTGAACATGAAGTGAATTAGTCCATTTTCAAAACTTTTGGCTAAGAGACTCTAACCTACTACTAACATTGACAATCCTTACTAAACTTTAGAAATACTACTCTAACCTATGGAACCTATCTTGGGTTTCCATCCAGTTAGTGCTTCATTTAATGTTGATATATAGGAAGTCTTTGAGTCAAATGAATTTTAAATAAAGAATACACCCTTCATGAACTGGTTCTTGATAGATTTTTAATTATTAACTATTGAGTTTAAGGGGTGGTTCTTCACCTCTTTGAATTTTAATTATTCCAAAGGGGAAAGATTTTAAAGATTCAAAAGGACCCAACTATCGAGATTTTAGTTTCCCAGGGAATAGATTCATATGGGAATTAAAGAGTATAACCTTGTCCCCTAGTGTGAAGACCCATCGTGAAATGAGTTGGTCATACTATTTAGTTATTTATAAAATCAAGAATTTTCATAAGTTTCCCATTGAATCTATTCTAACTCATTCATTTGTATCATTCTTTATTGTCCATATTTTGGAGCATCCAATTTTATTTTTTTAATTACTCAGTATTATTGGTGTTCTAATTCATCTATAAAGTGACAAGGCTTCCCATAAATAAGTTAGAATAGAGTATTATAGATAGGTTTTTTATACACCATGCGATACACCCAAATTGTGTCATCCAATTAGAGGCTTCATTCCTTCCTACTAGTATTGAACATATTTTCTAATATTTTTTTAATCTCCCAATTGGATAATTAAACTTTCTCTCTTGTCTTTGGTTGGTATACAGTTTCAATGTTGTATCTAATTCCATATTTTTCAATCATTCCTTTAACATAAGTATTTGAAAGGTGGGTTCCCCAATCACTAATGAGTAATTAGGTAAATCCAAATCTAGAGAAAGTGTTTTTCCTTAAAAAATTCATGACCACCTTGGCTAAGTCATTGGTGGTGGCTTTAGCTTCAACCCACTTTGAAATATAGTCCACGCTGACCAGGATGTAATACTTCCCATATGAATTAGGAAATTTTCTAATGAAATCAATTCCCCATAAATATAATATTTTGACTTTTAAGGATAGGGTTATATATAATTTCATTTTTTTCCAATGGTACCCATCTTATGGCATCAATTACAACTCTGTACAAATCTCCTCACATCTCGATGGAGTGTGGGATAAAATAGTCTACTTTATAGGATCATAGACATGGTGCATTTAGGACCATGATTTAATCTAGTTGGAAATGTGTGACACATTTTGAGAACACTTTTAATTTCATCCTCTATGATTCATGTTCATATCATGCCATAAACACTACACTTAAATAATATCGGCTCATCCCATTAATAGCGTGAATCATTGACCAATAAATTCTTTCTCTTTTGATAAGAGAAGTGTGGGTAAAGATATCCCATGGAAATATAGTTCGTAATATTAGAAAACCATGGTTGCGATTTCATATTTATATTGTGAAGTATTTCATTGTGAAAATCATCCTTAATACTTATATTTTCATCATCCTCAATAATCAGCAGTGGAATTCTAGATAAGTGGTCAACAATGACATTTTCAGTACCTTTTTTGTCTTTTTATGACCATGTAAATTTTTTATAGTAATAGGATATGCCATATTAGTCGTGGTTTGGCATCCTTTTTGGTCAAAAAATATTCCAGTGCTGCATGATCTGTATACACCACCACTTTGGAAAGCTTGAGGCATGATCAAAATTTTTCAAAAGTAAAGTCAACTTCTATAAGCTCCTTCTTTGTGGTCGTATAATTGACCTGAGCTTCATATAGGGTATGAATGTAATAATATATGTGTTAGAAGATGTGTCCAACCCATTGTACTAAAATAACACCCATAAGGAATTTTTTGGTTTTTCATATCAATTCAATGTTCTTATCCCAGTCATGTGATACTTTGACAGGAGTGACCACCAAGATATTTTTCCGAGTGTTAAATGACCATCGACACTCTTTAGTGAAATATAATGGAATGTCCTTAAATAATAAGTGTTTCATTTGGTGGGATATTCTTACAAAATCTTTTTTGAATCAATGATAAAATCCCACGTGGCCCAGAAAACTTCTTATACCTTTCAATGTCATGAGTTAAGTTAAATATTTAATCACCTTGATTTTTTCAGATCAACTTCCATTACATGATTTGAAATTTTATATTAAAGGGATACGAATACTTGGACCATAAAATGACATTTTCCTAGTTTAAAACTAGTAAATTCTCTTCACAATGCTACAAAACTAAATCTAGATTTATTAGGAAAACCTCTGAGGATATTTTGTACATAGAGAAATCATATATGAAAATATATTGGTATTCCTATACTATATCATGAAAAATGTGTGTTACACACCACTAAAAATTTTATGGTGAATTAAAAATTCCCAATTACATCCTTAAATATGTGAAATTTTCAGAAGGTCATGTGAATATGGTCATTGAATTATCATTTGGTTCAACATTAATTTGATTGTATTCAGGGTATCTATCTAGAAAATAATTTAATTCATGTCCAGATAATCTCTCCAGTATTTGATCCATGAATAGGATTGAAAAATGGTATTTTTGAGTCATTGTATTGAAATTTATGTATTCATAACATACTCTCCTTCCAGTAATGGTTTGGGTTGAGATTAAATAATCTTCATTGTTTTTTATAACTATCAATCCTCCTTTCTTTGGGATGAATTGTAGTGGGATTTCCCACTCGCCTTAAGAGATATAAAACATAATACCTATTTATAGAGGTTTCATAAAATAATTTTAATGAATCATTTCATCATAGTGGTGAGTCTCCTCAGGGGTTGAAGTTTTGGTTTGGAACATTCTTTCATTATAATTTTATGGGTTCAAATCATGGGGTTGATCCCCTTACTATTTTCCACACTCCAGGAAATTTAGTTTTTATGCATTTTCAAGAATTCAATTAGTTTATTTTATTTCACTTGATTTATCTTTGAATTGATGATAAATGATAGTGCAGTTGTAGTTTCTAATAATGAGTCATTTAATGTGTTTTTTATAGGATTCAATTCCAACATCAGTGGCCTGATGATTGGGGTATGAATAGTGGATTGGTATCCCTCATCAGAGGTTCACTATAATTCAAATCCTTATAATCACTAATCTCATCTTCATCTGGAGAGAGGGTCTCTCTATCATCATCAATTGTTATGTAATCATCTTTGTCTTCAGTCAGAAATATGGATTGACAATCAAATGAATCTACACCTTGTTTTATGAATTTCACGAAATCAAACAATACTTGTTCAATGAAAAAAATTGAAAATCATAATTCCTTGATTCACATCAGTTAACTCCTTTCCAATAGTGAGAAATGGTCCCCCTATAATGATGGATTCATCTCTTTCTTCCTCTATATCCAAGATAAGAAAATTCATAGGAAAAATGAATTTACTAACCATGACTAAAACTTCCTTGAGAAGTCCTTGAGGTTACTTGACAGATCAATCAGCAATTTGAAGTTCAACTCTTGTTGGTTTCAAATCTTTGATCCCTAAATTTCAAAATACATTCATATGAATTATATTAATACTTTCATTGAGGTCACACAAGTTGAATTCTTAAGTTCCAATAGTTTAGGGAATCAAGAAAATTTCCGGGCCGCACATATTTGGTGGGAGATTCCATTGAATGATTGTAGAACATTATTAATTCAAGTAGATGACTCCTAGGTCTTTCATTTTTTTGTTTATTAGAGATCAAATCCTTAATGATTTTTTCATAATAAGGAATATGAGGAATGACCTCTATAAAAGGTATATTGATGTGTAGCTACTTAAACATCTCTAAAAACTTTTTTTATTTCCCCTCTATCTTTCCATGTATCATTCTATCCAGAAAGGGAAAAGTGGGTTTTTATGATAGTGGTGCCACATAAAAATAATCCTTTTTAGGATGTAGTTTTATAAGAGAATATTCAGTTGGAACTGATTCTAGACTTCATTCTTGACTAACTTTATGTACTCTATCATCATTATGTTTACTAATGATTTTCATATGTATTTTAGGTTCTTTAAGATTATTTTCCTTTATAATTAATGGATACTAAAAATTCAGCCTTTTTCCACTCATAAGGACCGAAACCATAACCTCCTCTCTTGGATGTGTCTTATTATTACTGGGAAATGGACCCAATAATTGGTTCGATATATTTTTGGATGTTTTTTCACATGGTTCTCAAGATTTTGGAGGGAATACCATTGATTTTTCATCTCAGTTTCTTGGTTAATCATCTTATAATATGCCTTCTGAAAAAATGCAGTTGGTATGTTTTCAAGATTTTATTGTTGAGGCAGGGTTTGTTATGGCTTCCTTGATGGAGCTTGGTAAAACATTTGTTATGTTGGAATTTTTTGGAATCTAGAGGGAAAAGTTTGTTGAAGAAATGGTTTTTGAGGTTGTGGAGTTGGATTCTGAAGTGGGTATCCAGTTGGTCCCTGATTTTATGGTGGTTCTTGACCACTCTTCTATTGGTAATAACATTGATTGGTTTTTTGTAGCTATTAAGACATTATTTGTTGATAATACTATTTCTAGTATTATTGGGGTTATTGAAATTGTTGGTTTTATTAATTGTAATTTATTTAATTAAAATCCTAATTTTGGGGTTCTTCTATTCTTACTCTATAGTCCTAGTATGGGTGCAGGCCTCTACACATTTCACAAGATTGAATTTCTATAATAGAGGCATGAGGTAGTAGTGGTGGAGAAGGTTGCTGAAATGTTTCTAGCTTCTTTGTGAGGGATTCAAATTGGGATGTAAGTCATGTATTATCTTCCACCAGGTGAGTTTCATATTAATTCAGTCCTCAATCACTCTACCATAGAATGAAATTAAGGGAGATTTCATCTAAAAGCGCTCTTCCAACTTCTGGCATTTTGAGCATGAGTACACCATCAACGGTGGAATCCACTACAGTATGTGTAGATGGTTGCAGTCCTTAGTAATTTTTTTGAATATGTATCCACATATCAAGTCCCTGATGTGGTAAATTTCAAGTAAACTCTTTGAAGTAATCCCAAGCTTCCCAAGACAATTCTCCATCCACTTGAGAGTAGTTCAGGATATCTTTTCTGAGCTTCCAAGTTCATATTGATGGGAAATATTTTTCTAAAAATTTCTTAGATAAATCATCCAAAGTCATAATGGAATCAGGATATTGTATTTTGAGAAAATCCTTGGATCTATCATGTAAATAAAAGGGAAAAAATCTAAGTTAGATGGAATCAGACATCACAACTTGACTTTTAAAGGTTCCACATACTTCTAGGAAACTTGAAATATTCATTTGTGGATATTTTATCTAAATTAAACATAATTATCCTTTTTTCTAGATCATGTGGATGATACTAGTTTTTATTTATAAAGTATACACTTTTATAGGAGGATGAACGATGCTGGGTGAAACACCACTAATAGATGGAAAGACATAGTCCATAATAGTAGGCTCCTACAACACTAGTCACTTTCCTTAATGTTTAGGTGGAACATATTGAATATTTTGAGGGTTAGGAAATACATAGTTTTTTTGATCATACATAATATAGATATGACATTTATAAAGGTATCTCTCAATATTGAGATCGAAAGAAAAAAGTTTTTGAGTATCCTGGCTCCTTGAAAAAGTCAGAGGGACCTGACACATGCACTATTCCACAAAGTAGACACATGGGCTAGTCTGGGTGTGAAAATTCTAAAAATAAATGGGAAAGGGAAAAGAGGGTGTGAGGAAATCCCAGGATCACAGTGAAGGTCAATATGCCTAAGAAAAAACAAGTCCTTGACAACGGTTCCAAAATTTTATGTTTCCAGAGGACATCGTTAAATCCTTTAGAAATGATCAAATTATAAATTTATAAATTCCCAAACTACACTAGCTATAAAGGAATAGAATATTGGTAGTGAAAGGTCAATCCCATAGTCACAAGCTATAAAAATGGTGATGAAGAGGTTGGAACCTAACAAGTGGATTCCTCAGGTGACTTTCAAACATTCGATTTTTTAAGACTTACATAGTTTGGTTTTTATTTAGGAGAAATAGAGGTGATAAGGGTCAATTTTAGGGGTTAGGAAAAAGGTATTTATAGATATATCCTTGGATGGTTCTATAATTTAGGCTATTCAGTAGTGTGGAGGCAACCAATTGGTTTTGGTCAAACCAATTGGATATACCTAAGCTAGAAACCACTCCTTGGTATAGAGGTATTCAATAACCTAGGTGCATAAGGATTGGATTCAAAAGCATAAAGTATTATAGGCTATTGGTCTTAATATGATCAAATCCAATTAGGTCAGGTTACTTATATTAAAATTACCCAGATCATGGTTATGGAAAATAATTTGACAAATAAAAATTCATAACCTAATTACTAGCCGAAGTGTTACCCAAGTTTTGATTTAAGGATTCAGTACCACAAAACTGGGCAAGGCCAGTGCCACCCATTTATCAGCACTAACGAAAAAGCGCTGATAAAGGGGGGGGGGCTTTATCAGTGCTAAAAAAAGCGCTGATAAAAGTACCCCTTTATCAGTGCTTTTTTTAGCGCTGATAAAGGGACCCCCTTTATCAGCGCTTGTTTAGTAGCGCTGATAAAGGGTCGACTTCAAATTTTTTTTAAATATATTAATATATAAATATAGTTATATAGTTATATTGATATAAATATAATATATAATTTTTAAATATATTTTATATAAGTATAAATGTACATTTACACTTAATATACTTAATATATAAGATATTTAGTGAAAATGGATTCTTAAAAAATTTTTAAAAAAAAATTTAATTAATAATTTGATAATTATTATGGATTAATAGTCATTTAATAAAAATTTGAAGAATAAAAAATAAAAAAAATTAAAAAAAGATCAAAAATATGTTGAAAACGCAACTCAAACTTCAAACGGCCATAACTTTTGATCTGGGTGTCCGTTTGAGCTCTACCACATATCAAATTGAAGCCTGCGACGAGCTCTACGTCGCTGTGACCCGGGGGGACCCCAATCAAGTGTTTTTTGAGGCCAAAATAGGCCCAGAAGGCCCCTAAAACTGAGTTTTTTTCGGGGTACCCATATTTTTTAACATTTTGTGGGTTTTCAGCCTCGTTTAAGGGGGTATTATTGGATTTTTTAGGTGGGGACTGAATTTATTCCAAGTTATTACATTCATATTGATATTATGTATTTGAAATTTCATCCTTTTTTATAATTCACTGCTATTTATAATCAAATATATAACTATATGTACAATTTTTTTATATATTCATACCTAAAAATTAAAATTTTTAAATAAATAATTAAACATATTTACATATAAACTATATTAGCTTTATCTAAATAATAACTAATATCCATTTTATTTAAAATACCAATATATTAATATTTATATAACTACTATATATTAATATAACTATACATATATTAATATAACTATACATATACTAATATAACTATATGTATATATTAATATAACTATATATATATATATATTAATATAACTATATCTATATATTAATATAACTATATATGTTAATATAAATATATATTACTATACGAATAAATATAACTAAATATATTTATAAATAAATAGATATATCATGAATAAGAGAACAAATCAATATAGGGTAGTGGCAAAGGCTTTAGGTGCGCAGGGGGGAGGTCTCGAGATCAAATCCGGGTGGAGGCATGGGTGCACGCGCAAGGTTGATTTAAAGGGCTAGCACTGATAAAGGGTGTAGGCGGTGCGAGGGAGGGCGCTGGAGGTGCAGGAAAGTGCTGATAAAGGGGGGCTCAAGCACTGTAAAAAGCCCCCCCTGAGATTGGTAGTATTTTTTTTTATTTTTTTATTTTTATTTTTATTTTTTTTATTTTTTTTATTTTTATCAGCGCTAAAAAAAAGCGCTGATAAAAGGGGTCTTTATCATCACTTTTTGGAGCACTGATAAAGGGGACCCCCCCTTTATCTTCACCATCTTTATCAGCACTTTTCTAGCGCTGATAAAGGCCATTTTTAGTGCTGATAAAAGCCATATTTGTAGTAGTGATTCATTAGGTTTAATCCACCCCAACTCTTAACCCCTAACACTAGCAGATTAACCGTTCTTGACAACAATGATATTAGATGAAAGAGAAATCAGTAACATGATTGACATATTAATTAAATAATTTAGATTAAAGCAATCTATGCTTAAAAAAATTTAAAATCAATTAACACACTTACTTAAATGAAGGAAAACGAAATGAAATTCATCAATTAAGGTTGAAAGAGGAAATTGGAATTGAAATAATATTTAGAATAAGAATGATGAAATAACAAGTATTTGGAATGATGCACATTAGTAAATGGACTAACAAAGTAGGAAATGAAAAAAATAAAATAATGTATGGAAAGGTGCGAAGAAGAAATAATAAAAGAAAGAAGAAATATCCAACCATCCTATCCATCCCTCAACGAGCACTGGATATATATAATCTTAGATCTCTCCTAACGTGTAAAATTTTCATATCATTATACCACTTTAAATGATTTATTCCTTGAAACTTTCATGATGTGCAATGGAAATTCATGTTATGTAATCAAACCCTCAAAAATCTATGAAAATATTATATCTCTTGGATTTCATGGCTTGTATCTTTTGACGATTTTAGATTATGAAACTTAAAAATCATGTCATATATTTATTTATCCTAGAGGATTAATGACTTATACTGGTTTCATAGGCTGTGCTTTAGTATACAGGGGTACTGTGTTAAAAAAATATATGTCATGAACAAGTTTCATGATGTGTAATGTCTGAAATTCCTAAAATTACCACAACACCTCCTTTGATAATTTAATCCCCATTTCCTATAAAAACCAACCAAAACACAATGAATTATATAATAAATCATTAATAAATCCCAATGAAATGTATCCAATATATATATATATATTAATTAAACTTATAAAATTCCCCCATACTTAAACAATTTCTTGTCCTCAAGAAAAAATTCTTAATAGGGATTCCAAAAGAATTTGAAAAAAGGAAACATGCATTACAACCAAGAAAATAAAACAAGTGTTAGTGGAAAAATATAGTCCTCCAAATTCACTCCTATAGAAAAAATCAGTCATGCCTCATAATTAAGTACTTTATTTAAATCCTTTCTTCCTTTAATTATAATTATTCAACTGTTCCTTATAATTTATAGCCATGTTGCAATTTACTTCACCATGAAAGGAAAAATAAAATTGGATTTATTCTCATACATTGAATACATGTTCATAATCATATGCTTTCATTACTTCTAAAATATCCACTCTATAAATAAAAACACAAAATTAATCAGGAGGGCTTCAACAATAAGGTTGAAATGACTCTACGGCTGAGGGTTGGTGGGTAGATGATAAAAATTAAGCTCAAAATGCAGGGTAAAATCTCAAGTATAATAAACGATCATTAAGAATAGGGATAAATAAAGTGGCATATCCACACTCCCAAAATATCAGGATAGGTCCATGGATGTGTCATAAAAATTCAATGATAGTATCGTGTTTATTTTTATTATTCTTTTTTTTCAAAATTCATGTCTAGGATAGATCTTACATTCATCACCTAAACACATATAATTCATCCTAAGATTCATCAATATGGAAATGTTGATCTTTGAACTTCTTAATACACAACCCATATTATTTTATTTTATTATTATTATTTTTTAATATGATAATCATGAATGCTACATCAGAAGAACTATAGACCACTTCACATAGATCTTGTGAAAAAGTCACCATACAAAGAGTTGTGTACATGATAATCATGAAAAAAATTCCTTATTATTAATCATTATATTTCCATCATCAATGACCATATCTCCCACACTTATTCAAGTGAAAATCATGCATTTATAAAAAGAGTTGTGTAGGAATGGATAAAATGGGCTTGTAACTTGACTCAATCCTAAAAAGGCCATTCATGGATTCTAAGGAATTAATAAGGATAAATGTATAAGTAGGTTTTAGGATAAATATCTCAAAAATATTGCCTCAATAATTTAAATAGTGTATTTATTCATTTATATCCTTGATAAGATTCTAATACTAGTTCTGATAGGTTTACATTCCAAAGTATCTATCAAGAAATATGCTCAAAAAAGAATACAACAATGTAGGTCTCAAATCCTCTCAGTAATGTGAATACAAGAAAAGGTAAATCACTCAGGGTATAAAAACTGGTAATAATTCAATCAAAATCAATCGTAAGAAATGAGAATCAGAAGTAAATTACTCAACTCAATAATCATGCTAAAATTATAAGTAGGAATACAAACAAATTTCAACATTTTACAACCAAAATTTTTATTTTATTTAAATGGGTGAAATGAGATTTCAAGATAAATCATGATTTCAAGGAAAAATGTCTCACAAGCTAATGAAAAAATCAATAATTTTTGTGTAAAAATAATAAATCTCAATAATTTCTCCACAGAACTCAAAATTAAATAGTGTCCACACTGTTTTGGAATGTGATATGGGAGAAAAATAAATAATAGTATAGATAGATTGGAGATGGAAATTATGAATTCAAATTAGGTAATTGATACATCCTTATATCATTGGTCATTCCATGGGGGAAATGTTGGATGGTGGTGTGAAATCGGGCACCTATAAAAACTATTAGAAGAAAAATACTTGCACTAAATAAACCATCAGTATACAGGAGATAAGAATTCTAGAAGTAGAAAAATAGGTAGGTGAACATAGTAAATGGTAATAGAATTATACTTAGATAAATTCATGGATCAGTATACAATGAAGTCTCAAATGATAAATTTGTCAAAAATGAAAAAGTGGGAAAAATAAAAGGCCCTAAGCAACTCAATAAGAAACTTAGAAGACACAAAATATGGGTTGCCTCCCATAAAGTTCTAACAACAATATCATCATCCAGAAAAATGGAAAAAATATTAGTTGGTGGAATCCATTATCTCAACTATTTATTTTCTCTTACGTGAACTAGTAATTGTATCCTTGAGCTCATGGGAGCACATAGTGGGGTTTAACACCTCAAGAATGGCCCAACCAAATATCTCTTGTGGTATTAGTAGAAATCGGGAAGGTTATATATGGATCTCCTGGAGCTATATCTACAAATCAGCCACTCAAGGAAGGAACTCATGGGGAAGGCCTATGGGTGACTTAGCATACACATCGATAGTCATAACAAAGATATAATACCGAGACCTATCAGACTGAATGAACAAATGAGAATGAGAATATAAGCTATCCATGTAGTAAAAAATCATATCCAATCTATTAGATATAATAAATGATAAAAGTGGGATTAGGGAATATAGTGAGTAAAAAAATACACTCCAAACAAATTAAAATGAGGGAGGGGTATTCATGGAGAATACTAAATAGTGCGGGAAGACTCTCCACTATTATCATCATCTTTACCCTCCCAAATAGTGGGTGTTTAGATCAGACCCACTATATCTATGGCCATAATAGAGGTGAAAGTAGGTGGAAAAATCACCATAAAAGGTGATGTGGTGATGGAATCTTGGTCGATCATCATAGGTGGAGGGGAAGTTTGGA
This sequence comes from Viscum album, assembly GCA_963277665.1. Classification (NCBI taxonomy): domain Eukaryota; kingdom Viridiplantae; phylum Streptophyta; class Magnoliopsida; order Santalales; family Viscaceae; genus Viscum; species Viscum album. The sequence goes on along the minus strand of OY728120.1, from coordinate 1,055,447,670 downwards.
TTTGTATTGGGGATGAATGCATTTTATTTGGATCTATGAATGACACTTGAGATGTGGATGGCATAGTAGGGACCTTGCATCATCGATCTTTCTCCGTCAAAAAATCATTCTAGGAAGTAGGGTATGTAATCTCTATAGGAAGGTCAATAGGGTTGAGATATGAGACTAAAGTGTAAGGGGTGGGAAATGAAGTCAAATAAAGGTATGCAGTAGAAGGTGGTGGGTGGGTAGATGTAGTGGCTATTAGTGGAGCAGAAGTGGTCAACTAGAATGACTATGTGTTAGAGATTCTGAAATGAATGTAGACTTTACTTTGGTTTTCCAAAATACACTAGAGAATAACATCATTCCTTAGGATCACCTCCCACATGGTAGATAGAATGGGTGGTGTAGTCTCTGAATGGGGAGGTGGTAGTATATCAGATAGAGAAGCATTGATAGGTGGGGGTGTAGTTCTAGTATCTTCAAAGGAAGGATGGATGGTAGAATTTAAGGTTGGGGCAGTATGAGTGGGTTCCTCATGAACAGAAGTTAGTGGGAATGGAGTATGAGGAGCTGGAGCCTCATCAGCATTCTCGAAATACTCTGGAGCCCACTTTTATCCCCTAAAGATCTTCTATAATGACCCCATTTTGTGGAGCAATAACAATTCAATGGAATCCATCTAACCAAGTGAGGATAAGGGCTGATAGGATTTGAAAATTCCCATATGATGTGGAATATGTATAATGGAAATTCCCTAATCAACATACTATGATCCCTCCTCTCTCGAGCCTTGTAGTAGAGTGAGAATTTCCATCCTATGTTGATGGAAAGTCCACCCATGGTAGAGGATAAGATGATAACATATATTTGGATGATGGTTCTATGAGATTCTCCTCTATCCAGCCATGCATGGGCTAAGGACTGATGAAAAATCTATAGGGAGTCACCCTGCAGCTGGGTACTCTTAGTTTTCCATGGGTCATGAAAGATATGGGGGTCATGGGCTATCAACACCCAACTCTGTGGAGTATGCTCCTTGGATGGATCAATCCAAAATGTGGCATAAATCAAAGAAGTAATGAAATTAGAGGAATAAATACCTAAACCCTTATCAAAATCTCTAAGTTTTAGCTGCCATATTCTAATACCCAAAGGGTAGGTGACATGAGAGATTTCAATCTCCAACATAGAGAGGAACTCCACAAATATCTCTTTATATGTCTCCTCACGTACTTAAATGATGCTTGAAAGGTGAATCAGTCTAATGAGTACCAAGACCTCTTTATTCATGAGAATATTCTCAAGGATGGAAATATCAAGGGTCTTATTCGTCCTCATGGGATTGTACTAAAGACGAACCAAGTGAACCTGATGCTCAGTCTCACAAAAGTGCAAGTAGGGATGCAAACACAAATGCTGAGGAACACTATGGGACTAAATAGAAGAAGAATGGGAATGGCTGGAGGATGATGGTGTTCCAAAACTAGATGGGGATAAAGGTGGGGATAGTTCTATGGGTGGCGAGGAAGGATCCAATGTTGTGTATTTGGGTGTGATCTAATCATCATGTGGGGCCACTCTTTTTGAAGACTTTCCACTAATGGTATTCATGAGGGATATAGTGAAGAGAAGTAAAGAGCAAGGAAGGGAGGGGAATGAGATGGAGGTTTGACTATGAGATGAAGAAGGGGAAAGCAAAAATTGGAATTAAAATATGATTTAAATATTAATTAAATAATTTATATTAAATAAAACCATGATTAAAAAAATTTAATATCAATCAACACACTTAATTAAATGAAGGAAAAAGAAAGGATACATATAAATTGAGTTTGAAAGAAGCAGTTGGAATTGAAACAACATCCAAAATAATAATGATCAAACCAAAAGTCATTATAATGATGTGGAGAAACAAAAGTATCAATAAAGAAGGAAAAGAAATAGAATAAAACAAGATCTCTAAAGGTGTGAAGAAAAAATAATAAAAGAAAGAAGAAATATCCATTTTTACTCTTAGTCCCTCAATAGGTGTTGGATATAAATAATCCCAAATCTCTCATGATGTGTAAAAGTTTCATTTCATGAGACTACTTTAAATGATTTATTCCTTGAAACTTTCATAGTGTGAAGTAGAATTTCATATTGTGTAATCAGATCCTTAAAAACCTCCAGAAATATTGCATCTCCCAAATTTCATATCTCGTATCTTTCGATGGGTCTAGAATTAAAAACTTGCACATTATGTAATGTACTAATATCATGTATTTCTTTATCCTGGAGGATTCATGACTTATACTGGTTTCATGGGTTGAAATTTGGCATACAGGGGTACTGTGCTTGAAAAATTCACATCGTGAGAAGGTTTCATAACATGTAATGTATGAAATTCCTAAAATTATAGTAGCACCACCTTTGATAATTGAATCCCTATTTCATGCAAAAACCAACGAAAACCCAAGAATTTTCTAATAAATTAGGAATAAATCCCAAGTAAAAGTATCCAATATATATATATATATATATTTATTTATATACGAATTCATCTTATTAAGGAGTCACATATAAGACTTCCTTTTAGGTGGTAGAATAACCAAAACAAACAATACCTGCTTTTGATGGCGCAAAGAATAAACATGGTGTGAAAAAAATAAAAAAAGATTAATAAAAGAATAATATTAAGAAAAAAATAAAAATAAAACCCTGAAGAAAGATATGATGAAGAGTACGTTGAGGCTTGATTATTTTTATCACTACAACAGTATATTATGGTGTAGTAGAAGTTTCTTCATGATCACACCAAGTAATTAGAAGTCGTAGAGCTTCTTAATCGAATGAGAAACAAGAATATGTCACATGAAAATTTTTCCTAGTTGCATCAATTTTTTTTATGTATTTGTTTTTTTATTCCTTGATCACATATCTAACCAATTAATCTTGTATCATTATTAATTGAAAGATATTCTTGGAGTGGTAAGATATCCAATCACTGCATGAAACTTGTTAGTGCATAACAAAATATAATGTCACCATTACATGTTTTTAGAAAAACCATGCTGTATATAAATAAACTTTCATGCTCTTTAATTCTCTATGAAATAACATTATAAATCTTCCAAAAATATCACTTGAACAATAATATATAATTCATATTTATAAAATAATTTAAATAAAATTAATAAACATCGAATTTATTAAAACATTAAAAATATCATAAAATAGAGCATCACATAAACATACTATAAGTATGAAAATTACTATATGTGTGTATTATAAACATTATATAGACTCAAAATAATTTTAACATAATATTTAATTATATTTTTTTCAAAATCATAACAAAACCATATTAAAAAATTATTTATACCAAAAACATAAATTAAAATAAGAAATTATATTAAAAAATAATAATTTGAACTAACAGTAGATGGAGAAATACTTGGTGGTAGAAAGATGTTTCTATCACTACCATTAAGAGGTGTTACTATTGAAGTGTAGATACCACTACCATTGAAAAATATGGGAGAATTCTTACCATCACATTGATCTACTATAAAGGAGATTCTACCATTAAATGAAATTATTAATGCTACCTTTACAGTGAAATAGAGGAGATACCATCACTTTGTTGATTGGTAGATGATTCTACTATGGATTCACATGAAGCATCTACCATTGAAACATGAAACAGTTGTAGTCAATGCTACAACCACTGTGAAGTGATCTGAACATGAAAGAGGATGCTATCAGTAGTGTAGCTTGCTCTATTATTGTCCAACTTGCGGGATTGATGTTACTGTGAGAAGATGATCTACCATCATGGATGCACAGTAATACCTTCATGAAGATAGTATGATTCTACCTTGGACTTATAGTGATTTCATGAAGGATAAGTGAACTGCAAACATAAAGTGGTAGAATACCTACTATCAAATAGTACCACTACTACCGTCTTAGAACAATAAACTAGTTGTTTCTACCATCGTGGTCGGTGAACGATACTATCACCGAGGTTAGATCCACTACTAACATTTTTTTAAATAGTATCACTATCACTATGGTTCATAGTGCTGCCATTTAATGAAGGCTTGTAGTGCTACTATTTTCTTCAAACTATATATCATCATTTTGAATTTTTTTTTAATTATGAAAATGAAGTTTCATGATGTATCAATTGTGTTTAGATATCCAAGTCGAACACATAACATCCAAATGCCTTGCTTTAAACATTTAGTCAACACCACATGAAGAACACTAGATGAAATCAGTTTCATTACACAATCCAACAAAAAAAGTAAGAAGAAGACAAGATTATTTAAACCCATGAGGTGGAGGAGATCTAATGGTTCTAATAGAGTTGATCGGGTGATGTTTGCTGTTTACATATCATTAAAGGAGGTGCTACAATAATATGCACCACTTAATCCCACATCAATTTAGTGTACCTCCTGGACTCCATTATAAAATACAACCCATGTGTTATACATATCAAGATGGCTATAGGGGATCATCACCCACTACACCTTGCACACACCATGGGTTACGGCCCAATGGACCTATTTGGCCCATCCCCACAGTAACATCCCCAAATGATAAAGGGTTAAATGACTAAATGATATGACTCATGTCAACAAGGTGCACCTTCCTTTTCAGGAGCATGTCTGATTAGAACTCCACAGTTAAGCATGCTTGGCCTGGAGTAGTGATCAGGATGGGTGACCTTCTGGGAAGTTTCTCAGGGTGTGTATGAGTGAGGAAAAAGCACACTAGAAAGGACATGTGTTGGCCTGTGGGGAAAATCATTAGTCAGATAACCTGTTCAGGCACGTGGGTGGACCCTGTGGTAGGCCCCACGTGTCTGCGAGGCAACTGGTGGTACCTGGTAGGCCAAGACCTGACGACCATGTTAAGGCGGGGTGGTTGTGCTGTCACCGGGACCCAGTGGTAGGCCCCACGTGTCTGCGAGGCAACTGGTGGTACCTGGTAGGCTAAGACCTGATGACCATGTTAAGGCGGGGTGGTTGTGCTATCACCGGGACCCAGTTGTCAAATTTGGTATCAGAGCAGTACCCAGCCTTAAGTGCGGTGCACTACCTTGGTTGAGATGTAGGGCCCACAATGAGGACGTTGTGCTCTAAAGGGGGGGGGGGGGTGATTGTAACATCCCCAAATGATAAAGGGTTAAATTACTAAATGATATGACTCATGTCAACAAGGTGCACTTTCCTTTTTGGGAGCCTGTCTGATTAGAACTCCACAGTTAAGCATGCTTGGCCTGGAGTAGTGATCAGGATGGGTAACCTTCTGGAAAGTTTCTCAGGGTGTGTGTAAGTGAGGACAAAGCACACTAGAAAGGACATGTGTTGGCCTATGGAGAAAATCATTAGTCAGATGACCTGTTCGGGCACATGGGTGGACCCTGGGGTAGACCCCACGTGTCTGCGAGGCAACTGGTGGTACCTGGTAGGCCAAGACCTGACGACCATGTTATGGAGGGGTGGTTGTGCTTTCACCGGGACCCAGTTGTCACACCCACACTCTCCTATGGGCCTTATACATGGGATATCTATTACATCTACTGCTGTGTGGGATCATCTGGCCATACCTCCCATGGGGTTGACTTGTGAGTCTCCTATATGTGGTTGATGGGCCATCCCTTTGGGCTAGTCATTATTGACATATTTTTTTACTTAAGCTACCACTAAAGTATTTAACAATATAATTTAAATAAAGTATACACTTAAAGTACTTATATAAATAATTACTAAAGAAAATTTAAATTAAAAATAGTCATTAAATATTTTAAAAAATAATAAATGTAAATAAGAAAACATTATTATGTTTTAAACAATTTTAATTTAATAAAGGTGATGAAATAGTAATTTATCAAAACAAAATTGTTAAGGATGTGATAAACAGATTCAAAATATAACAACTTCCATGTTTTTTAAATTAGAAAACAAAAAATTTATTAAAATTTCAAAAACATTCTCCCCCCTTTTGAAATTTATCAAAAAGTACATTAAAATAAATCTTCAAAAAAATCTCCCTTTTTAATCAATATCAACTAATTAGAAGTTAAAAAGTAGCATTTTTTCATAAATGCTAATAGTTATTTACAATAATTAAGTAAATAGAGATTAAAACAGAGTAAAATTTTAATAAAGAAGTGATTATAGAAAAAAGAAATATTAAGATTCAAGCATACCTAGTTCAAACTTCATTTTCAAAAATTTGAATGAATATAAAGGTTTAATAAAAATGTATTCCAATTATTCTTCAGTAGGAACAAATTCTAAAAAGATATCACATTTACTTACATAATCTATTAGAAAATGAAATCTAACAGCTATGTGTTTTTTATAGAGTATTTCAGAGGGTTTTTAGAAATATAGATTACACTAAAATCATCATAGAATATTGTAATTTTATCAAAAAAAATTAAAATCACATAGTGTTTGATTAATCCATATAATTTTTGAATAACAGCTAGTAGAAACAAAATATTTAGTCTTAACTTTAGATAGAGCTACTGAAAGTTGTTTCTTATAACTCCATGAAATTAAAATTTTGCTCAGGAAATGAAACATACTTGTTGTTCTTTTCTAGTTAATCCAATATCGTCCAAATTCAGAATAAGAATAAGATAATTAATCAAAATAATTTTGATTTGAGTAAAATAAACCAATTTTTACAATAACATTAATATATATAATTACTCATTTAACAAATTTAATGCGCCTTTCTATAGGATTAGATTGAAATATAGAATATAAAAAAACTAAGAACATTATGTCTACTCTAGATGTAGTGAGATATAATAAACTACCTATCATTCCTCTATACAGTTTAATATCAAATGTATTTATAGATTCATCCAAGTGAAATTTAGAAATGGTACTCATTAGTGTTTTTATAGAATTACTAGAATTAAGTCCAAACCTTTTTATAATTTCTTTAGCATACTTATCTTTATTTAATAAAATATCTTCTTTCCTTTGATTAATTTTTAAACAGAGAATTTTTTTTAATTCTCCCATTAATCTCATGACAAATTTACTTTTTATTAGTTTATAAAAATCATTACATAGTAAATCATTTGTTGAACCAAAAATTATATCATCAATATAAACCTGTATAATCAGTATATTATTTGAAACTTTTTTTTATAAATAATGTTCTATCAACCTTTCCATTAAAAAAATCATTTTGAAATAAAAATATTGGAAGTTATTCATAACAAGCTCTAAAATCATGCTTAAGGACATATAAATCTTTTTTTAAGTTTAAGAACAATATTTGGAAATTTATCATTTTCAAATCTAGGGGGTTGTTTAACATAAATTTCCTTAGAAATTATGGAATTTAAAAAATAACTTTTTTGCATACATTTTAAATAATTTTTATATATTTAGAAACAATAAAACAATAATAAAACAATAATTTATTATATCCTGTCCATATTAGAAAAATTATCTTCAAATTCAATTCCATCTTCCTGGAAATACCTTGAGAAACTAGTCTTGCTTTATTTTTAACTATGTTTCTAGCTTCATCAATATTATTATGAAAAATCCATTTAGTTTATATGATTGGATTATATTTTAAAAATTCAACCAAATTACACACTTTATTCCATTCAAATTGAATAAATTCATCATGAAAAGAATTAATCCAATTTGAATCAATTAATGCATTATCAATGTTAACAGGAACAAAATAAACAACAAAAGAAGAGTTTTCACAATAAAGTAAAACATATTTTCTAGTTTGTATACCAGATTATAAATTTCTAATTACTTTTTAAATTGGATGATCTGACATAGTTTTACACTATTTAGGATTATTTTAGTAAGAGTTACTCTCCCCTCAACTAATGCATTCTCATTTTCTTGGTCAAAATCTTCACCAAAATTGATTTCATGGATTTCATCATTATCTTTTTCTAAAATAAAATTATTCTTATTATTTATATTTTCATTAAACTTAACATGTATATATTATTCAACAAATAAAGTTCTCTTATTGAAAACTCAACTTGTATTGATAGTATTGAAATATCCTAAGAATATTTACTTATCACTTTTAGAATCAAATTTGACTAAATTATATTTTGTGTTTAAGATAAAGGCTTTGCAACCAAAAACCCTAAAATATCCAAATTTATGTTTGAAACCATTAAATAGTTCTAGGAACATTAAATTCCAAAATCATTGATCTAAACATTTCTTTTATAGATCTATTCATTCTTTTAACCACACCATTTTGTCGTGGTGTCTTAGGGGATGTAAAATAATATTTGTATCCATTTTCTTCAAAAAATTTATAAAATTATAAATTAAAAAATTCACCACCTCTATCACTTCTAATAAAGATTATTTTATTATTTTTGAAGTTTTTAATAGGTTTACCAAAAGCAAAAAATTTAAAGTTTCATTTTTATATGATAAGAAATAAGTCTATTTAAATCTACTATAATCAACTACAATTAAAGATACATACTTCTTACCACAAAAAATAAGAGTTTGAATAAGTCCCAACAAGTCAATATTTAATAGTTATAAATATATAGCAGTACTAACATCCAATACAGATTTAAATATTTTTTTTGTGCTGCTTTCCCTTTAAACACGAATCACACATAAATTACTTACTTGTATATAATTTCAATAATTATAGAACTGGTTCATGCTTTGAATGTTTTTTCAATAGTTTAAAATTTGTGTTCCAAAGTGTCTTATTCTATAGAATTTAACTTTCTTATATAACATTGAAACACTTAACCTTTTTTTAGATCAGAGAAATCAATAGTATAAACATTCCATTTTTTATTTGTATAAAATATAACAGATTTAATTATCAGAACTGTACATTTATCATTTTTAAAAATAAAATTTAATCTATCATCACATATCTATGATATAATTATTATATTATGTTTTAAACCATTTATATATAATAAATTTAAAATAAAAATAGTTTTAGAAAGACTAACTTCACTAATACCTTTAATCCGACCTTTAGAGTTATCTCCAAATCTGAAAAAACAACAACCACATGAATTAAAGGATATAAATTTAAAAATATCACATGTCATGTTCTTAGAGAATCCACTTTCTAAATACCATGATTATTTGATACTTCTAAGGTATATTTCCTGAAATTAAATAATCAAACAAACTGTTTTGGTACCCATGCTAACTTGGGTCTAATTGGATTAGTAGAAAAAAAAGTTACAACCCAAATATATTTAAATAATTTATTAGTGGGATATTTATAAAATAAATCGTTAACAATAAAAGTTTTGGTATGCCCAAATTATTTTGTAAATATTAATGAACACTCATTAGTATAATGACCTTTCATTCTATATTTAAAACAAGTTACACTGGAAATAATTCCTTTTGGTATTTTAACAAAGTTAGTCTTATTTAACCTTGGAGATAAAATATTATAACCAAAACATTTATTATTGGTGTTTAGTTTCATCAATGAAATAATTTTATCATATAATTATTTACCTTGAAAAATTGTAGATAAATTTTCTTTTAGATTGATAACTTCCTTTTTCAAATTCATATTCTCCTTTTAAATAGTCTTTAGATCTGTATAAACATTCACATTAGATCCAAAAGTTATGTTTCTTAATTTCTAAATTTCTTGCTTATGGTTCTTGTATTTATTTTAAACTTTATTTATATCATCTATAACTAAATTATATCTTCTTTATTGATCTTTATTATTCACTTCCAGAAAGGTTTTAAGTTTATAATTTTCTACTTTTAGTTTTAACATATCAGAATTATAATTATCTTTATATTCTTCATTATGGGAAACAAAATTATTTAAATTATCACATCCCCATTTTAGTTGTTCATTTTATTTAACCAAATTCTTATTTTTAATTTTTATATTAGAATATTTTTCAATTAACCTAACTCCAAAATTTCTTAACTCTTCATTTTCTTTAAGTAGTTGTTTAACTTTAGAATTAACAGAATCAGAATCAAAATATGAATCATAATCAATTTTATTTTCATTTTTAGATATATTATTATGATCTTCATTAGTATGTGTAATTAATTGAGTAAAAAGTTAATTAGTTACCTCACACTACATACACATTAGAGAAATGTTCCCTATCTACTATTCACCTCTAGAATCAATTTTCTAATATGAATTGTCTGAGAAATCCCAACCTTCAAAAAAATATTTATTTTATTTTATCCTTTTATATTTTACTTTATTTGGATGTTTGAGTTTGGGATTTTATATTCTAATGTTGCATTTATTTATTAATTCATAACATGTTAATTATAAAACATCATTACTTTTATTATAATTTCCCTTTTATAGTCCTTTTTGAACTTTCTTCTGAACTGTCACTTTCAACATTTTTTTTCATGAAATTTAAAAACTTATTGCTATGTTGATCCATTACTTTTTCACTTTCTAGGAACTCATATTTTTAACTATTAGATATTTCATTAACATTAGACTTAAAATTAATACCTTTTCTTTTTGTAAACTCCTCATCAGTAATTTTTTTCAACTATAATTCATTATGTAACAAAGTTACTATTAGTTTATCTAAGGTATACTATTTAAAATTATTACTCTCATCAATGACCATATTATTTTCATTCTATATTTTTGGAATATCTCTTATTATTCTTTTCACCTAAGTTTTATTATCCAGTACTTCACCAAGAGAAATCATACCTTTTGTAATACTTTTAAACCGATTGAATATCTTGTTTACTTACTCTTCATTTCCCATCTTAAAGTCATGGTATTCTGCTCATAGTATTACCAGCTTGGGAATCTTGATCTTGTCAATCCCATAATGATTCACTTGAAGTATTCTTCATATATCATGAGATTTCATAAAAGATGATACATGGCTATAAACACTTTTATAACATAGTAAAAAATATTTTTAAATTTATAATTCAAAACATACTATACCATGTCATTACTTACAAGTTTTTCTGGATCAACTTTGGATAGCTCGTATGGATTATCCATGATAATTAAGTGATCCACACTCAAATTTTTTATTTAGGATTCTATTCTATCTTACCTATATCCTTATGAAATTCTATCAAATAATGGGGTTTTTTTGTGAAATCTATCCATCATTGGAATTGACACTTTCAGTTAATTTTTTTTGCTTTATTCCCTATATGGTTATGTTTAAGATACCATGTTATCACATTGTTAAAAATGATCAATATAAATAATTAGAGACTCTAAATATAATTTTAAGGAACCACCTTCTCTGATACCAATTGTTGGATCATAAGGAATGACAATTAATACTAGAGGACAGGGGGGGGGGTGAATATTTATTTCCAAAAATTAAAGAAAAAAATAAGATTTGTATTAATTAAAGATTCTATAGTATATTCTATGTTCAAGATATGAAATGAAAATAAAATAAAAATAACTAAATCAAAGATTTATAGTGGTTCAGATTACCAATATCATAGTTCACTCCCCAACCTTCTCACTCTGTGAGAAGATTAATACCCACTTAGAAACTCACTTTTAGAGGTATGAAAAACTATAACAAAATACTCCTTTTAAAAATACCTGATGGCACAACCCAAAATTTTTATAAGATCTATGAACCTAGTTTGTGATTGGAATTTTTATGGGGATTCACAACCCAGACTTACTTTTAGGTGGTAGAATAATTAAAACAAAAATAAATTGCTTTTGATGGGGAAAATCATAAACCATACATGAACATATTACAAAAAGATAATGAAAATAATAATAACAAGAAAAAAACACAAATAAAACCCATAAGAAAGATGTAATTAAGATAACATTGAGGTTTGATTATATTGATCACTATAGTAGTAGATGATGGTGTAGTAAAAGTCACTTCATGATCACAAAAAGGAATCCGAAGTCATAGAGCTTTTAGATCGAATTAGAAGCAAGGATTTATCACATGAAATATTTCCCAATTATGTCAAATAATATTTATGTACTTTTTTTTGTTCCTTGATCACATATCTAACCAATTAATCACACATCATCATTAATTTAAATATATTATTAGAGCGTCAAGAGATCTAATCATTGCATGCTAATTGTTAGCATATAACAAAATATAATGTTTCCATTACCTGTATTTAGAAAAACCATGATTAATATAATAAAAATTTCACACTCTTTAATTATATATAAAATAACGTTATAAATATTTCAAATAGATCATTATAACAATAATATATAATACATATTTATAAAAAAAGAATAAACTTCTTGTTTATTAAAACATAAAAAATGTCATAAAACAAAGAATTGTATAATCATACTATTTATGTGAAATTTATTGAATGTGTGTATTATAAACATTATATATACTCAAAATAATTTTAACAAAACATGTAATTATATTTTTATTTAAAAAATAATAAAATAATATTAAAAAAACATTTATTCCAAAAACATAAATCATGATAAAAAATTATATTAAAAAAATAATTTGAACTAATGGTAGATAGATAAATACTTGGTGTTGTAAAGATGTTTCTACCACTAGTATTAAGATGTGATACCATTAAAGTTTATATATGAATACCATTAAAAAACATGGGAGTGTTTCTACCATCTCATTGATCTATCATGAAGGATATTCTATCATTAAATGACATTCAAAATGCTACCACTATAGTGAAACAGAGGGGTTAAAACCACTACATTTAATGGTAGATGATACTATCATGGATTCATATAAAGATTATATCATTTCAGCATGAAACCATTGTGGTCAGTGTTACCCCCACTATAAAGTGCTTTGAATAGAGAAGAGGATGCTACCAATAATGTAGCTTTCTTCATTTTCGTCTAAAAGGAGGGACTGATGCTACCGTGAGAAGATGATCTACCACCATGGATTTATGGTACTACCATCATAAAGATAGTATGGTGCTACCATTGAATTACGGTGCTTCTGTGAAGGATAATTGAACTAAAAAAATCAAGTGATAGAAGAGATACCGTCAAATGGTACCACTACTACTACCACATAATAATAAACTAGTTGATTCTACCATCATGGTCACTGAACTATACTACTATTGAGGTTTAATCTACTCTACTATTTATTCAAATAGAACCACCATATTTAAGGTTCGCAATGCTACCATTGGATGAAATCTTTTAGTGATATCATTTTATTTACACTGTATCTCCTCGATTTGGACTTTGTTTAATCCTGAAAACAAAGTTTCATGATGTATCAGTTGTGTTCGTATCTCTAAGTTGAACACATAACATTGGAATGATTTACCTTAGACATCTATTCAATGCCACATGAAGAACACCTGAAGAACTTAGGTGAACACAACAATCCCTCGATCGAAGGAAGAATAAGACGAGGTTATTTAAACTTGTGAGGCATGGGAGATCGAACGGTTCTAATAGATTTGATTTGGAGATGGTTGTTATTTATGTATAATTAAAGGAAAATCTATAGTACCACATGACACTTCATCCCACATTGACTTAACACATTTCCTGACCTCTAATAAAACATACAACTCATGCGAAATATGGCTCGAGCTAGCTATAGGGGATCATCACCCATTAAACCTTGCACACACCATGGGCTATGTCTCAACGAGCCAATTTGGACCATCCCTAGGATATCCTATTAGACTTATACATGGGATCACTATTACACCTTCCACTGTGTAGGATCATTGGGACGAACCTCTCATGGGGTTGATCTATGGGTCCCCTATATGTGGTTCATGGGATGGCCCTTTGGGCTACTCATGGTTAGATTATTTTTTACTTAATACACCATTAAATTATTTAGTAAAATAATTTAAACAAGATATTTAATTAATTCACTTAAAGAAATTAATAATAAATAGAATTAAAATTACAAATAATCATTAAACATTTTAAACAATAATACATGTAAATATGAAATCATTATTATGTTTTATTTTTTTAAATAAATGTGATGAAATAATAAATTTTCAAAGAAGAACTATTAAGGAAGTAATACAAAAATTCAAACTCTAAGAGATTATGATTTGAAAAATCATGATTTAGGAAGCATGTTAATTTTTGTAAATGAAAATTTTCTAAGATTTGGACATGCTTTAAATTTATGATATTTTCATTAATTTAATTCATTATTAGTATTCATTTCTATGAGTGATTATATAAATCTTTTTTTTTCATTCTCAATACATCCTCTAAGACTAATGTTTTCCATTATTTTCTTTACTATATTTCTTGAGAGACTTTGGCATGTTTTCTTTTAGAAATTTCTTATCATCTTATCAAAGATTTGACTGAACATAATCACCTTTAGTATTATTGAGGAAGATGTTTTTAACCAATTATCCTTAAACTCACCTTTAATTAATAATTTTAAGCCTCTAGAAGACATGAAAAACCTTTTAGGATATAATTCAGCTTACAAGCCTATTTTATCCATTTCTCCATTCATCTAAATATATTTCATGTTATTTAAAATAATAAGAATGGGGGAGAGTTTATCCATGGTGGAAAAGGATGTACTACATTGATCATACATTGCTAGGGTTTTTATTGGGATTTGGGGAGAGGCCACGACATCATTACCTATAATTAATCATCATTTACCTATATTTATAAAAAAATTGGTTGTTTCTTATGTGGATAAAAAATCAGCGATAACAGATTGATGATTTTTTGACTATATGTAGCTAGGTGGTGGCTGTGAGATTTTTCTTAAATGAAATTTTAAAAAAAAGTAAAAGGAAAAAGTAATAATAAGCAAGAGAGGATGTTTCATTAAATATTATTACTTTTATAATTATCCCACTTTGAGATTTGTAGGGGGAATAAAGAGATGAAATCTATAAAGAGATATTTTTATTGAACTTAACTTTTTTATATCATGCATAATGTTTTAGATTCAAGCCCCCTTCTTGAGATTTACTTTTTTACATCATCTACCCACCGAACATAAAGCCTAAGAGACATTTAAACCTTACTGAAATCAGTATTGATTAATTTTGATCTATATCTTTACACGGTGGAGATTCTAGATAGCTTGCAATACTACGACACACGACATGTTTTTGAGATATGTGCTGAACTCTATTCATAATTGTACCTAAATGATGAGTAGAAAAATTAAAATTGAGTTAAATTGAAAATGGTTTTCATATTAATGATGAAATTAAAAATGAAAATGGATGAATGAAAAGTCTTGTATATTTCAAAAGATAAAAAGTAAAATACTTGGTTGATTTGTTTCTTTGAAAAATGATGCATAAAGTAATTTTCCCATGTGATTCTTGAATATTTAATTTTCCATTATATCAATTTATTTTATTGAAATTAAATTTAAATTATGGTAAGGTGAAATTTCCTATGTAGTATGTTGAGATTATATCCTTGAGGAAAATTATGAATTAAAGTGTGGGTGATTTGATACATCCATTTCATTTATATATTTTAGCATTAAAATGTATCACTATTGATATATAAATGATTTATTCTTTCATATTTATTTAATTAATTTCATAAAATTTGGAAGGATAAAATGTTTAATGGGAAATGAGAAAAATAATCCAAAATTGGACATGATTTCCTCTTAAATATGTCTTCCCACAATTAAGGATTTCTATAGAACACTTTTGGGTATCAAAAGTGAAGAACTAGGGAGAAATAGAGATTTCAATGCTAGAAAATGAAGATTCATGTCATGAAAGAATTAAAAATCATAAAAAAATTACAATTAGTGAACTAAAGATATAGCCTGAAGTGATGAAAATGAAAAAAGTGGGGACCATACAATTAATGGCTTGACATAACTTTCACACCATGAATGCTACTAGATAGATCTAGTAAAGAATGTTTCAATTGAGACTTTGATGGAAGGAAATAAAATTAATGGCCCAAGAAACCATTAAACATAGAAGGGGACCCATGAATCATTATGGTCCACATTAATGAATATATAAATGAAACATGAGACCCATGGAAGACTATAAATTGAGAGATGTTCTTTTTCTACTAGGAGGATTTCAGAGACCAAAGTTTAGGGTGAGAAGCTGCACTGTGCAGGTCCTCCACCACACTTTTTCTCCACTTTATTTATAATTTATTTTTATTTTCTCCTTCCAAATTACTCCCTAATCACTAGGATGAGGTGGTAAATACCACCTTATTCTAGGGTAATATATATGAATGCGTAAGGTTCTATTGAATTTTATTTCTTTATTTTTATTCATGTATTAGGGTTGCTATAATTTTGAATAAACTTCCTATCTATTTATTTTTATTTTATCATGACCATTGATATTTGAATCTGAAATAACTTGTCAATTTTGAAACTGATTATCCTAATTGAGGCATGGCCATTTTCAAATTTATGGTAATCAGGTTTAAAATTGGTATCAAGACAAACTCGATTCAGTGACGCCCTAAATTACCTGACCATGGGAAAAGGGGAATTATCACATCAAGGAGGGGATTTCATGACCATTGAATCTACCTCTTCCCAAATCCAAAATCAATATTTAACAATGAGTTACTTTCTAAATGAAATTACACCCAAACCATAAAATATACAAAACCCAAGCATGCATTCAAACATAATTTCAAAACATGAATTTATTGTCATTTATTTCATTCTTCAAACTACTTTAAAACCCAAATATGATTCTTTACTCATTATTAAAAACAATAAAATAAATAATTTTCTTTAATAAAAATAAATAAACCAAATCACCATCTCATGGGTTCAATCTTGATCTTTCTACATACTATATTTTCAGTATTTTTGTTGTATTTGTTGAGTTTTAATTTTTTTTTTCATTTTGATTAGATTCACAGGGAATTAAAGATGGCCCATGGGAATGTCAAATAGATTTTTGATTTACTACACACTCACAAGGACTCTAGGGTGAGTTTCACCATTCCTTTTTCTAAAGGATTGGGTTTGGAGTGGTGAAAGCTCACTATCCATGCCCAACCATTTGAGGCTCTATCTTGGGGATATTTCAAGGCCACCTTCATTCAAAAAATTTAAACCAAAGAAGTAAGAGTTGAAAAGGTGATGAAGTTTTGGGTATTCTATAGGATGGTTATTCGGTTAAATACTATGTTGAAAGTTTCACTATCTTGTTTCCTTTATCTCCAGAATTGGATACTGACGATTCGAAGAATGCGTAGTTCTTTTCTAGAGGCCTTTGTCTGGATCCTCATTCATCTGTGCTTCAATATGATCTGAAAAACTATATGGATGCAGTTTATAAGGCCATATTTATTGAGGAAATGTTAAAAAAGAAACATGTGGTAGGAGATTCTTTGACCCTAGCTGGATATAGTAAAGATGATCCATCTCATGATAAGGAGAAATCATAAAGTGATGAGGAAGTTAAGCTGTCTCCTCAGCCTACCATTCTGATTTTTGTAAAGAAAAATCCATTGGGGGTGTTTCTAGTGTGGAATTTATGTGCATGTTAATGCCTTATGTCAATTAGCTCTAAAGACTTATCCTCTATGCGGATATCTTGGTCACATTTAGATGTTTTTTAAGATGTTTGGGCATGAAAATAAAAATTCCTAGACAAATACTGAATCTGGTTAGTAGTTTGCATTGTCACCTCTATGGGAGAGTTGGAAGCCGAGTATTATTTTGAGAGCATCCAATTTTGTAATTCTTCCATTTTTTCTTGGAATTTATCCCCTCATTTGTACACTCAGTTTCTTAATTTATAATGGATGAAAGGGATTTTGAATATGTTTTTTATATCTTTTGAGATGTTTATGCATCATTAATTTTTGATGCTTGTTATATTTTATGCATGGTGTGGACCATGTGTTGAGGTTTGTTTGATGAATTAAATGGGGATGAATTGGTTGTAGGCTATGATAATAGGGATAATTAGTTGGTTTATGGGTAGTCTATGGGAGATACCTGGTCATTATTTTCTTCCAGATCACTATGTGTAGATATTTTGTGAGTTTATCCCCATGTTACCCTTTGTGTAGTTTCGTTACCTAAGTTCAAAACCAAGTCATTACATGTTGAGTAAGGTGTATGTTAATGTTTCCCTCTTATTTCTTGGAGTTCCTTTTCTTGGTGATTGAGTCAAGTTACCCCTTGTTGTTCTTAGGGATATTATCTATTATAGCATTTTAAGCTAGTTTTTGTGGTTAGTGGAATCATGTATCTTTAGTGATGATCACTATTTATGGTGAACTTTTCCAATGTTTCACCATTATAGAAGAATTCTAAATGGTGGGGATACCTATGCTTGGTCTCTGTGTGTTTTTTCCATTTTTGTAAAGTGACCCTTTGAGATACATTTAGTTGGGATGTGTTGTATTTTGTCTCCATTAACCTCAGATATTCCATAGGTGGTTCTTTTGTTTTTTTCCTACGACCTAGTTTGGGATTTGGGAATCTCTTAGGATAAATTTATGATATCTTGACATTCTCAGTATCAAGGAAGATCATAGGAGTGGCTATCCTAATTTCATATTTTGTTATCTCTTCACTTTTTTTTAGTGTGGCGTCTTATTATTAAGACTCCTAGTGCATTTTAAGTTGGTTAATTTTGAATCAATCTATAATGGTTATCCCTAGGATTGGGGTTTTCATGCATTGTATCCTTAGTCTTGAGGTTTGGGAAGTTGGTTAGCATTTCGGTCCTTGTTAGATGAAAGGTTGTCTTTGAATTCCTGCTTTTCTTAAATTTTTAAAGACTTTATTGGGGGAAAAAAGAAATGGTGGGTGTTTTGTGACACCTTAGTGTCACTTTTATATGTGGGTTTTTGTTTAATGGATTGGATCCTCACATTGGAGGTGTTTAAGTCTAAAAAGGGTAAAATTTTGGGGAATTTTTCCAGCTCACATGGTTAATTCACACAATTAAACTAACTATGCATCCTAAGTGTACAACCCACACACCCTTTGATAGTGGAAATCTTCATAGTTACTGTATGGTTTGGTAAATCATAGGGTTAAAACATGAAACCCACTTTAAGATTGTATTTTTTTTCTTCTTGATATCCTTTTAATTATGGTTTCCTCTATTAGATACCCCATTCATTTATCCCCAACCCAGGTTCCTTCTGTGGAGTTATCTCCCTCTATAAAGCTCCTCGAAATGTATTTTTAAGTGGGTTCTTGGTGATTATTCAACAATATTAAAACGTAAGGGATCTCTTCCTATTATTCCTGTATTTTCTTCCATTTTTCTATTCCACTCTAACCCAAATGGACATGGTTATCTGATTTCCATGCCTAAGGTTTTTATAAAACTAATTTGTTTCTTTCTAGGGGTTATGATCCCTCCTTTGAGACCTAAACGGATGGTTTTCTTTGATAGTGATATGAATCCGCCACATGAGGTAGGTTTTTCCATTTAATTTCCATTTATTTAAGAGTTCCATGAGTGATTGTATTTTTAAATTCATTTCTAATCTAGATATTTATGGTGTGTCTTATCTAGGTTTGGTTTATCAAAATTTTTATTAACTTCAGTTACTTTTCATGTGTCTTATTGGGTGGAATTTCATGTTTAAATGAAAATTTTATGTAAATTAGTATTTTATGTATCCTATACATTTGATAAATTTAAAATAATGGGTTCACATAATAAAAACACTTGTCCATTATGTTTCAATCCAAATTTGATTTTTAAATGGGTTCCATTTTTGGTTTAAGGGGCTTTCTTGATTTAAAAAGGTGTGGTGTTATTTTATAAAATGAAATATATTTTACCTTGGGTTATTTTTTTTGTGATTTTTGATAATCATGATTCCATTTTGAATTGTTTTTGGATTATAAATATTTTTAAAAATGGATTTCAAGATGTCTATGCTATATGTGATATGATAAAGGCCTGGTTGGAACTTTATGATGTATTGGTTGATTGATTGTTGTCATTCCCCTACCAACCCCCTTGTTCTTGTTGATGATGTTATGTTAATCCATGTGATGGATTTTTTTATGTGATTCATGATGTGTTTATGGGATGTGGATTCTTCCAAGGAGAGTATGTGAGGTAGAAAGGATGTGATTGTGGTGTTATCCCTTGGGGTTTTGTTATTGATATGTAACGAAATTTTCTTTGTTTATAGCCCAAATCCTTTATTTATTCCATGAGTATACCAAGGTTACTTTGTGGGATGTATTGGGATGTTTCTAGTATAGTTGAGATCACTCACTAGATAGTCACCCCTAGTTGTATGTAGTACCTAGCTAGTGGGGTGTCACTGATTATACTAGGTAAGATTGATTCAATTGAAAAATGTGTAACCATTAACCTACTAGAAATAATACCAACTTTTCATGTCTTACATTGTCTTGTTATCCCCTATGGTGGTGCCTCATGTTATGTATGATATATTTTTTCTTTTTGTTATATTTATTGGCATGTGTGTTGTTTATTTCTTAGATGGACTTGATTGATGTATTTATCCTTTTAATATTTGGTATTGATATTGACTAATTAACTTCCATCAATATATTGACATTATTTGGGACCTTCTATAGTTGTGTTATGTTATAGATTATCCATGTTTCCTTACCTTTAATTTGGGTGTGTAAATGATTTTATAGGATAAAGGGGGAAATGGTTTTCATGTTATGTTATTATTTGAAATGATTTTGAAACGTTTTAAACCATATGGGTGTTTATTTTTAAAAGTGTGGTGTTATAAATAGAAATTATTAGCATTTGAATTGGTGTGGTATTGGTAAAACCACTGATAACATGTTTTAAGAATGATGTGCTTTGAGAAAGTGTATGATATATGTTTTTTACACTTATATCATGTAAAGTAATATGAAAACCTATTTGTTTACATTATTTTAAAACTATAATTTTTTTGTTTATTTTATAAAATGAATGAAACAAACTCATGGTAGAATCCAACTAGATTCAGATCACACCCTAGATAATCTCCTTGGTGGGTATGTAGTCTCCACGTCTTGTGTAGGTTTCTCCCGATCTTGTCTTGAAATTTGGATCCAGTTTCATCTTCCTTGGGAAGAATATGGTTGTTGAGATCATGGTGGTGACTTGTGAGTCACATGGAGATAGTGATCATACCTTTGGTTTCATGGAACCGATTGTCTTGAGTTTTGTTTTGGACTCTTTGACCTTCTTCTCTTTTGTCTTTTAGATTAATTTATAGTTTTGTAAACCTTGTATTAAATGGTTATTTTTATTGAGATTCCCTTTGGAATTTATCTTTGTCTCATTATCATTATACCCTGGTTGGATGTTGATATTTTTTTCCTTGAGGGTGAAACTATCCCCAACAATTATATTTGATGCCCTTGATGCTTGTTGTTATCCTAGGGGGATCATGGAAGCTCCCTGGGTATGTGGAAGGATGGGCCAGACATCAATCATATAGATGGCCTCGACTGTTCATTACAGTCATGAGGTTTGGGAATAAGTGAAAGATTACTCTTAGATATATTTCCTTCTTTGAGATCCTTGATCACATCAGAGTTATTGACTATCGAAAAGCACTCCCACCTAACTTATCTCAAGTACATGATCTGTTCCATGTACCCCTCTCAAGAAAGTAAATTCTAAACCCCTCACATGTACTAAATCTAGATGTGGTACATTTAAAGAATGATATTTTATATGAGGATTATTTGATTAAGATATTATATAATAGATATTGTTTTGTATGAAACAAGTCTTATCACTTGGTCAAAGTATTATGGTGGAATCACAAGTTTGAAGATGTAACATTAGAACCATAAGAGGTGATGAAAGAGAAGTTACTTTATCTATTTTAGTTTATGAATTAAAATTTCAAGGGAAAAATTTCTAAATGGGGTAATAATGTAATGAACCAAAATTTTATAAATGAAATTCCCTTATGAATTAATAAATTCCTTATTAAGTAATGTATTTATAAAATTAACATGCACCATATTTTATTTTTTATTTTAGATCATTATAAAATATATCTAAATTTTTTCAATTAATATTAAAATACCATTAAGAATCATAACCATTGTTAATATATCCATTCTATAGTTACCATTAATATTAGTATATATTATGGGTTATAATAAAATCTAATTAATATAGAATGAGGAAGTGATGGCCTCGACTAGTAGGATCATATCCTATGAAGTCCATTTATTAGAGCTTTTAATGAAGAAAAAATCACTAGGAATTTCCCTTGACCAATCCCAATATGATATTAAACAACTAAAACTTTAGTAAAATAGTTTATGGGAGAAGTTTAAGCTTATAGAGATCGCTGGCCAAACCATATTCACGGAACCATCAAGAAAAAGTACTATTATTTCACACATTACCCTTAAGGTGTACATTGGTGTAATAAGGGGTTACGTACAGAGAGCCTCGTAGTATGAATTTTTATAATTTTCTTTTTTTAAAATAATTATTATATTTATCCATTTTCATTATTACTTTATACATATACAATATTATATAATGAGTCTGATAAAAAATAGATTTTGATACAAAAAAAACCAAATTGTTTTTTTGGGAAATACATAGTTTCAATTAGAACACTATTTTTGATAATTCCAAGAGTTTTGAAATAAATTTTATTTTCATTAAATAGTATTATTAAATAAAATTATTTTAAATATAAATGAAATTATAGTTTAATGAAGTCACA
Source organism: Viscum album (assembly GCA_963277665.1). Taxonomy (NCBI): domain Eukaryota; kingdom Viridiplantae; phylum Streptophyta; class Magnoliopsida; order Santalales; family Viscaceae; genus Viscum; species Viscum album. The sequence goes on along the minus strand of OY728120.1, from coordinate 1,055,425,026 downwards.
AGTAATTTATATAAGGGCCAAAAAGTTATTAGTGTCATAAAAACTAGTATTTTTTAGTAAATATGGATTTTTATTTAAAAGTGTAAATTATCATATATATAAAATTATTTTGGAAAAATAAATATCATTTTTGAAATCATCACCTTTAAATTAACCAATGTTGAATTTTTTATAATTTTCTCAGATAGTCAAATTTTTGGGTAAAAATTAAATATGGTATAAATATATGGTGTGTATTATGACTTTATAATAACTAAAAAGTTATATAATAAATACTATTAAAGGAATACATAGATAAAAAATAGGATTTACCTTTAAAATAGTGTGTTTTTGAAGTTATCTGATTAATTTTACAAAATTATAATGAATCCTCCAAAACCTATATTATATCTTATAGTTTTAAAAACAATTCCTTATGAACATGAATCACTTACATATCATCAATGATATTTATTTAATTATTTTTGTTTCTAAACTAATAAAATATTGGAAAAAAATCCTATTTTATACAAATCATGGGTAAAAACCATGGGAATGTTTGTGGTTTTAATTATTTTATTACTTAGAGTCCAAAACCTAAGTTTATAAATTAATAAACAATTCCTCACTCTTTTACTAAAAATATCCACCAAAAATCCTTTCCTATTCACTAAAAACTTATTTTTCATTAATTTTACCTCCCAATAAGACTCTAAATATCTCCTAAGGTGTTCCTAAGCTCTTAATAAGCCCCTCCCAAGCTTTTAAAAGCACCGTATGAAGGTAATGGATTCTATTCCTTTTCCTCTTCATTCAAGTACTTCCTTTATATTTATCCTTTTGATTTGAAAAATTTATTGTTGTAATATATTTTTACACATCTATTTACTATCCTTATTCTCCCAAATTAATTTTAGTCAACCTTTTACTCTCATTAATCTCTTCTATGATCCTTTATGTACACTTATTATGCTGTTGAAATTATCCCGTGATTTTCTATGCCAAACAGTTGTGTTGTGAACTCTCATCCCCATTTCCATTCAAAAATATTAACCAAGATGTAAATATCCTTCATTAACTATGTAATTACATGTATACAACCCACACTCATTAATCATGGAGATTAAAAGCGATTAAATATGTTCTTATGATGTATGATCTATGTGGAACACAAATGCATGTACATGGAATGAATGTGATGGGTGGGCTTGAAATTATATAGCCCTCCAATGCTTTGGGTAATGTTTTTATCTCATGAGATACTATGTATGATGCATTAGAAGTTAGCCTAATCACACTACGTTATTATGTCTTAGATATTAGCCTTGACTTATCCTTATGATGTAATGTTTTATTTTGTTTCCACATTTCTATGATGCCATGATGCTATCATCTTATGCCATTATTCGTCAGAGGATTTTTTCTGTGCACTGTCGTGTGTGCCCAGGAAGTGCAGCGGCTATGGCTTCTACCTATTTCGGTGGAACTACGATCTTTACTTGAATCATAATTCTCCTTCAATTCCGGTTTGGGTAAGCCTTCCACAACTACCTATTCCATTCCAGAATCTTGCAATTATGCGTATGTTAGGAAATCTAGTGGGTCAATTTCTCCGTGTTGACTCATGAACGGCTCTGTGTGCCATTCGATCAACCCACACGTGTGTGTGGAGGTTGATGTATCAAGGTCTCCGGTCGAGTCTGTGTGGATTGAAGCCGGCGAGGAGGTACGGTGTAAACAATCGGTGGTCTATGACCATTGGGTGGAGTTCTTATCTTCTTGCCGTCGTTTGGGACACTCAGATGCTATCTGCAAACGGGCTGTTTATCAGGGGAAGATTACAGTGCAGGTGGGGAAGAGTGATGATGTTAAGAAAATGCAGCAAGTGGTGAACAATGAAGTGCAGAGTAAAGCAGTGGAAAAGAAGGTTGAGGAACCCTCTGTATCGGGGTTTTTTGATCGGCTCAAGGAAGCTTTGAGGGACCGGGAAACCAGTAAATCAGTGGCATAGTGGAATGCTGATCCACCCTTGAAATCTCCTCATGATAAAGGTGGGAGTATTTCTGGTAAGGAGGTCATGTTTTGGACAGAAGGGGTAGCTCAGAGTGCTGCAACTTCGGGGGTCATCCAAAAATTAGAAGGGAGGGGATTGAACCTAGAGGGTGTCTAGAACAACAACTCTTTTGAGTGTTTGGACACCGAGGAGACTATACTAGATCAACCCTTTGATCTGAATGGAGGAGCAAAAAAAGTTATGGAGTCTGAGGAGCACTGCGTAGTAAATAAGGGGCATGAGGAGGGGAAGACCCCTTAGAAGAAGAAGGGGAAGGGCCGTAAGGACTACTCACATCTACCAGAACCGATGGAAGCATGATCGGGTAAAAAGTCTAAACCATGTGAGAAAGAAATGTCATCTGCTTCATTGATTGTTGTGTAGGAGAATCCTCAAGTTGCGATTCAGGGAACCAGCAATGATAAGCTGAGTCTGAGTTTTAAACCTAATGCAAAGTGTATCGAAGTGGAAAGGGACTCTAAAGAGCCTATCCTCCACTCTGAGGAGGAAATGGTGGAAGAATTACTTTATGTCAACATACCACAGGAAGTGGTAGAGATGATGGGAAGACCTATTCAAGTGGAGGCCAACAGAGAGCAGGCTAATTGGATTGACAAACAGGATATGATCCTGAAGAGAGGCTTCCATGATGGGAAAATCAGCAAAGAAGAGTATATTCGAACCTGGGAGAAAATGGCGTCTCGCTTCGAAGTTATTATTGGCGAAGACTCTGATGCTAAGGTATGGCTTATGAACTGGAAACTTTATAGGGAGGAAAGTACCAATAGGCTGAGGCTATGATTTGACTGCTTTTCTTTTTCTTACGAGGCTTCGCCGCCGGACTTATTGTGACTGGTTTCTCACTTTTCCTAAAAAGTGATTCTATTAATAAAAAGTTAAATTTCAGTCATAATTATCACCTTTTTATGACATATTTTTTTACCTCTTTACTCACATGTACTGATTTAATTAATTTTATTCATTGATTATCCCCTTACTAGGTTTTATAGATCACCCCTTATGTACATCCCTAGGTTATCCCATGCAGTATTAGAAGATCAATTGAATTTAAGGGAATGTTATGGAGTTTTTAAATAAGGTCTTTCTATCCTTATTTCAGGTTAATGTTCTATGTATCTAATTTCCCAAAAAACTAGGCCTCTTGTTCCTTTTGGATTATATTATGTGTGTATTTATGTAATAAATCATAAAATAAAGTTTATAAAATATATGGTTTTTAATTGGGGTATAGTCTCCCCACGATACTAACCTATACCTCACTACTAGTCAGCAATATTTGGTATATAAGGAGACGTGATTGAGGTCATGTGGAGAATCCCTTAGTTTGGGCACCACTTAATGTCCATGGATTGGGGAAGTATGTTATAAAGTGTCATTATAGCTTTTATGTGACTAATATTATAAAGTGTATTAGAGTTTTTTTATCTTACTATCTGGAGAGATGGTAGACAGGTGACATAGAAATGTATCAGAGCTTATGAGAGATATTAGACTGGTGATTCATGAACACCGTTTTCAATAGGAAGTCTAGTTTACCAGGGTATGGGATTACTATTTTTGGACTTTTATTTTATAGTTATTTGGTTTCACCTAGAGTGAAACACATGTGATTTGGATTTTATGATTTATGATTTATGGTGTTGTTTAGATCTTGGACCAATGGAAAGAGACCAATATACATGTATTATATTTGGCATGTAGGATTCAAATGAAATATTTGTTCTTATGTGATTTTCATCTCTGATTATAGAGGGTTCATTTTTTTAAAGTGTTAGTGACAACTAATATGATGTTTTCCTATATAATTTGGAATGAAATTTTACTCAATTGTACTACAATAAATATTTCGTCTAATGACAGGTCATGAATATATATAGAGAGATACTAAATGATGAAATCTATGAATTACAATGGTGTAAGGGATATATAATTATCCTTAATAGATTAATATAACCTTTTAATGTCAAATACTAGTTCTGAAAAAAACAATATGTTCGATTATTTAAAATTTCAATAATAACCAATATCATGTTTTCTTATATATCTTCTTGGTTGTATTATACTTAACCAAACAATATAATTAAGGGATACTCAACACAAATCTTGGTAGGGTGATTCCATTATATGGGTATATATTGACATATGAGAATGCGATACTTGAGGGGGTGAATCTTGTATGTGGAGGCTTGGTGGGGATCAACCTAAGATTCTAGATTCTCGAGGGGTAGTCTCATATGTGAATTCCTGATGAGAATTAGTGTCTGTGAGTAGGCTGATGAGTTAGAATGTTAAGAAAATATGGATAGATGAACCCCATACTGGGTTTAATGGAATGTGAGATAAAATTTTGTGTTTAAGATGGAAACATAGATGTATTTCCCATGATTTATGACCAACATGAGATACAACTAATGGGTGAGGTGGGAGAGCCTAGTGCCTTGAGATACAACTTATGGTGTTAATGAGATGGGTGATTTTAATGAGATGTGTTGTGATATCTATGGGAAATAAAAGATAGTGATAGGCTTGGGCTTGTGAATTCCATAGAGATTAGAAGAATATGTAGATTCTTTGGGTTATGAGATAAGCATAGATGAGGTTATACCAAGTATGTGGTACATCCATGGAGACTCCAGACACTTTTAAGAAAATCATCTCGAGTGTTAGTGAATTTGGTATCAAGGTAAGAATCAGTGTGATTCCTAGCCATGTGTATTTTTGATGAATTTTCAATAGGAATAATTGGAGTTCATGGAAGGATGCCTACAGTTTTGAATATGACACCTAAATTGTCTAGTGATCATGTGATTTTCCTTGACGTGTGAGGGATGTAAGGCTTGATGGACGAGAGAACCATGAGTGATTCTATGTTTATTAAGTTTATATGTGAGATTATCATGGTTAGTGGTTAGGCGTGTGAGATTAGGTATAATGAGATACATCTCAAAGGAGTGTGATTCAGGTTCTGTGTTTTGGTGGTACTAAAGCGCACACCCATTGGTTTTAGATGAGGTTGAGGCGGTACACATTGGTTATGCAGTTTTCCATTAAAATTTTAATTTAATAATGAATATGTGTGATATGAGGGTTTATGGTCTTGATAATATTCTTGTGGGATTGGGTGTCCGAGGTTTAATGAAAGGAGGAATGGAACCTATGGTGAGGGTTGTTTTTAGAAATAGACTAGGTGTGGTGGTAGGGTTGATCCATGAGTTGATCCAAGAAAAATGTTTCCTGGGATGAGATGACCATGTATTGGGAAGAGTGAAACCAATGTGCTACTGGAACCCATTGATGTTTCACTCAAGGAGCGGTATAAGGGAATCCATATGGTGGGTACTACACCATTGTCCGTTAGAGTGTGCGACCCTCGTTATAGATGGAATTTCAGTGGATGTCAAGGATTATGTTACCAATGATTTGGGAGCATGAAACAATTGATTTTTTGTGTTGATTCTTGGGCATGGGTGATATGTTCATGCTCAATCATTATGTGTGGTAATGGATTGACCATGAGTCATGGATGTACAAAACGATGTGGGTAGGGTCATGAACATGATGAGACTAGTATCTAGATGATCAATATAGAATTTGGATGCTCATAAGTTGGTGAATATGATATTATTTGGTCATATCTATATAGAATATTTTTTATTTATATGTGATATTGGATGGTTTCCATGCATTGGAATCAGGAAATGGTTTATTTTAATGCGATCTGAGGTAGATTTGAGAGGTGAACTATGATTCATGACATGTTTCGTGAGGTGAATTGCAGTTCTTCATGTGATTCAAGGGGTGAACCATGATTCTTGACAAGATTCAGGGGTTAAATCATGTGGAGAAACATATTAATGGTTCTTTTTCATGAGATTGGATGTGATATATTGGGGACTACATCAGGTACATCATATTTATTTCGATGAGTGAATTATGAGGTTTGACTGAGATGTTTTGAGGAATGGACGACATATGTAGGCCTTATTCATGGGTAGTAGAGACACACCTGACTAAGTTTAGAATCATTAATGATATGAAGTATCATCTTTTTACTGGTGATTTCATATATAATGGGGTGTGAGGAGATTTAAACTACATTAGGTGGGCCATTAGACTGCTAATAATGCATTTTGACAGAAAAATTTGATGGTGTGGAGAACCTTAGATCAGAATTGGAACTTGTGAGTTGAGGATTATGGTGGGGGAGACCCATAATATCATGGATAAATTGAGTGATGATACCATGGTTTCTCAAGATAGACATGCATGGGTACGCATTGTCTCAGTGTTTCAGGAATGACAGTGAGTGGTGGATCGAGTTTTAATAAATTATGCACCTCATGTTTAGAGTTGCACATTGGAATCTCATTCCATGTTCTAGAGTAGGAAATAATTAATTGAGTGTTTTTAGACTATAAAAAAGGTTGGTAATAATAATTTATTAGTAGATGAGACTTATCAGGGATTTGAAGTGCTATGGTGGTGTGATTGTAACATCTCATGTTTGGATAAGTTTTAAAATTCAAGGGTAATTTTGATTTGCTGGATGATTTTTTTGAGAACCAGGACTCGAGATGATATTCTAAGAGTTTTTATGTCTTAAAAAAATGTTTTTGGACATGGTTTGGAGCCTTGCGGGTGTTACGGGTGCTCAGGGGGAAGTTGTAGAAGGCTTGGATGGATGGACTACTACAAAGCTACAGTACCATCCCATTCATAGTGTGGCATATTAGTCATTCCATGAAAGGTTTTGGGGATATTCATGGTGGGAACATAGTCTGTGGGATTTTTTAAAAGAAATATAGAGGGGGATTGACCCCCTCATTTTTATTCGAACATGCACATATAGGGAGGGATCTCAACCTCCCCCTCCCCTCCCATTCCTTCCTTGTTCACCCTTGATCTAGGGTGGGTTTTGTATAATTTTATATGATGGTTTAAGGTACAATGTTACCTTAATCATATCCTATTTTATTTTCCCATGATCCCTACTAATTTTGGTCTGATTTTATTTAGGATTTTTTGATATTTTCTCCATATCATGGTAGATATTTCCCAGACTAATGGATATTTTTATTGGCTTGTGTTGAGAGTATCCCGAGATGATATTTGTACACCGTCATAAACCATTTTGGATGTGGTATTTTTCATAATGATTTTATTTAGTGTTTTATCTTAAATTAAATTAAAAAATCTTACAATTTGGTGCTAGATGTTTGGGATTTATCCTAGGATGATTTCAGAGGTGTGTTACTGACCTTCAATGTGAGTTTAGTTGCAATTTTATCACAATGATAACTCTCAATGAGAATTTAGGAAATATTACTATATTTTTAATCATTTTACTAACTATAAAATGTTATAATTAAATTTTTATTGGTTATTGGTATGATATAGGGCGTTTTATAATGGAAAATGGTTGGTAGGAAATGGATGAAACATGGACGAACTTGGGTAGTTTTGTTGGGCTGTGAGTTATAAAGGAAGTGGCTACATGATTATGGTAGGTAGTCCTTATTCATTAAACTATAGTATTATTCATAATTTATGTGGAATGTGATATGCCTGGTCTTGAAACCAAGGGTTATCAACCTTTTAAATTATGTAAATTATTTAATTTGAATTAAATTTATATTTATGAAATGATCAAAGTGCTAGGGCCACGATGAACCCTTTTTCACAGGATTGATGTCTCATGCATCGATGGTCGAGGCCTCAGTTATATTTGTATTCCTTGAGATACATGGACCCATATGAGTGTAAATGAAATTAATTAAATAAAATGAAATGAATTATATATAGAAACCCAATTGATAGGTTCCCCTAATAACCTCCAAGTAAAGTTGAGTTTCCACATCCATGGTGTTCTTTTGAGATTTTTTATATTTTATTTTAATTATTACATTTATTAAATGGATTTACTAGTATTGTTTGAGAAAAAATGGCGGTTTTCAGGCCAAACAATAGGATTCACACAGTTGGTGCATGATTAATAGAAACCGTGCATCAGCCTAGTGAAAAACTATAGTGGCACAGTCCATGCCGCATGAACTTAACCATGAGCATGAATCCCTAATAGACTTATCATGAAACTAGAAAGTGGAACTATCTAGGCTGTATGGCTAGAAGCATGAGCATGAACCCCATCTAGGTAAATTGTGCGACCCCTTTTCCTCTTGGACAGAGCTTCCACATGGTTGGCACACAGTTTGGGAAACCATGCAGCTAAACCATACGGCCTTCCAGATATTTAAATTTTTGGGATTTATAATTCTACCCCTCTATGATTTTAATACCCAAACCCCTCATTATACCCCCATTTGAACCCTCCATCCCCAGGAACAACCCCTCTCCTCCTCCTCTCCCTTGGGCTCCAATATTTTGGTGTTTTACCTAGGAATATTCAAGAAAACATCAAGTAATATTCTTCTATCTTTTCTTTTCTGTATTTTTGGTCACTTTTCTCTTATTAATTGATCTCACTTTCTCCAAAAATGGTTTTGAACTAGGTTGGGTCCAAATATTGTTTATTTCGTTTAAATATTTTTGGTTTGGGTGTGCTCTCACCTTTATAGTGTCACTAATTAGTGCAGTTGTGGTTTCCACATGGATTTGTGAATATTTCTAGAAATACGTTGGTGGTTCCACACGTTAACTTTATTTTATGATTTTTTATGATTTATTTGGTTTCTAAATTGTTTTTATAAATTTTATGGGTGGTGATAAAGGTGTTTTCTATGGATTTTGGTATGTGTTCATTATTGAATGGTGAGTTCCCCTTTTGTAAATGGATGTTTTTCAAGTGTGGTTTTGATTATTGGAATTGTGATTATATAAAAATGGATTTAATTAGATAGAGGAACTATAATAGAGAACATAGGAATCCTAGGTAGCTAGGTGGCCAGACTAGTTCTAGTACACTAGGTAATTTATTAGGACTGAGGCCCAATCTCTATTGTAGTTCTACCTCACAACACTAACTAAACATTCATGATGGGGATTGGATGGATCGAGTAGAAGATGGACCTTCTTGTCCAATATTTTATCAACAAGAGTATGAGGATCCTAGGAACCCTCTAACCCTAGTTACATAGATATTTATGGTGGTTCTCATACTATATTTATTATTTATCTTGTTTTTATATTCATTTCCTCTTTTATTACAAAAAATGTTTTCATTGAATTGTATCTTTATTTTCCTTTAAAACCAACATTTTAATTTTTCATTTAATGAAATGTAATGGAATCATATTGGTGTTATCCTACTGGGAAAGTTAGATTACACACAACATAAAACCTTAGGTGTATGTATAACTTGTTATGTTTAAATAAGGTAAGTCTAGGGATCCCTATGGCGGTGATGTTGGTTTGATGTGATAACATTCCCTTATTGGATAAGTGTTGGTGGTGGTGGAATGAGGGAATTAAAATAATTGTTTTATGGAGGATTGTTTGTCTTGGTGGTCCCCTCCCCTATTTGGTTATATGGTTTTTCATAATTGTTGTGCTTCCCTTGATCTCATGTGTTAGTTTTATTTGATATGTTTTGTTGAATTGTTATGAATGGTTTATCATTGGTTATCATGGGGTAAATCATTACCAAAGGTGGTACTAAATGCCTAGGCACTAGTTTCAATCCCATGGGGATTAGGAATGCCCATCGGGCCATTCCACAGGCTAGGTTAGGTGTTCAGTTAGATGGAAGCCTAGGATAGTTTTATAAAATGTTATTAAATGAGGTTTTTCCATTTATTTGGTTCATGTTATTTGGGGAAAGTCTATATAGAAAATATCTAGGACTATTGAGGATTGAGGTTCTAGTTGAGAATGGGGTGTCTGGCCAATACACCTCATGATAGACCTTGGGTCACCATGGGATGTTTGAGATTTGGTTTGAATCCCCCTCTTGGTGTGATGTATAGGGTAAATACTATGCATGGACATCGAGATAGGGTATAGTGGATTAGTCTCTTATTGTGTTTATTATGGTTTCATTTTGATTTATGGGAATGTTTAAATCTTTCCATTGATGAAATTTCTTCAAGTAATTAATTGAAAGTTTACCTTGTGATTGTTAAATGGTGTAGCATCATGCCTCCTTATAGACCTCCTATAGAACCATGAGAAGAATATAAAGAAATTTATCCCTAACCAATTGATCATAGATTAGTTGAGGCAGTGGTTCAGGCGATCTGGGAATTAGATCTGGGAGTGGAATATGGTCCTACTCATGATAAGGAAACAAATATGGGTCTAGAAAACTCTAAGGCCCAGGTGTTCCTAAAAAATAAAAATTATTCCTTATAGGGTAGTAAATACCCCCAAGAAGAAAAGTATTGGGTGGAAAATATTGATAGGATCTTTGGGTTCCTAGAGACTCCTAAAGAGGTTAAGGTGAAATGTGCTTCATTCATGTTGGAGGGCCCTAGTTTTAGGTGGTTGGAATCAGTGGTCTGGGATAGGAAACATGAGAAGATGGGTTGGAAGGACTTCAAGGTTGTTTTTATTGAGAATTATTTCCCTAAGACCTTGTCCCTAACCAAGACTTGGGAGTTTCTAGACCTCCATCAATGGGATTGCACCATGTTGGAATATGACAACTATTTTGTAAAGTTGGTATGTTTCCCACCCAAGGTTGTTTCTAATGAATAATTGAATTATCAATGGTTCAAAATGGGATTATGGTCATATATTAGATCCTAGGTCTTATTGTTTATGATGAAAAATTATGTTGAGATAGTGGATCAAGCACTTATGGTGGAAATTTACCATCCAGGCATGTTGTGTTTTTCTGGGATGATACTACCTATAGGATAGGGAGGAAGTGGAACATTTGAGAAGAAAAGAAAGTGTTACAAGTAGGAAAAGAAGGGAGGTGGTAAATCTGGCCACCCATCATAAACATATTCATCTTCAACCATTAGTGGTGGGTTTTTTGTATGCTATCACTGTGGAAGGTCGGGGAACATGCGGTCAGTGTGTCCGGTTTCACCTAGAACCTATCATCAATGTGGGAACATGGTTTACTTGCATAGGTTTTTTAAGAGGGGGTTTCCGAGTCATAGTGGTGCAGGACCCTCAAAACGTATGGAAATAACAACTCCATTCCAAGAATCAAGGGATACAGGTTCTCGGTTGGTTGGTCATGGTGGAAAGGTTAGATCTTCCTATGGGAAGAGTCTACTCAAGGCAGATCCAAAATTTAGAAATACACCATAGACATCAGTGGAAATGAAGAACCTTCAAGCTATGGATCATGCTCTATTAGAATATGATGCAAGACCTATGACTGTTTGAGGTATTTTTTTTATTTCATCATACATAGCCATCATTTTATTCGATACATGAGCTTATAAATATTTTATTTTGGGTCATTTTGTGAAACTTCTGAAACTACCAGCAGATATTATGCCTTATGATATGGATTTGGTTGCACCACTTGGTATAAAGAGGGAATAGGATTTCAGATGTCCATCTTATGCTCTCAATATATCAGGAGTTGAATTGGAATGGGACTTATTGGTTCTAGAAATGGACTGCTTTGATGCGATTTTGGGTATGGATTAGATGGTGCATTTCATGCAAAAAATTGATTGATATCGTTAGAGAGTAAAATTTATGGCACCCGATGGGAGCACTCAGGTCTTCTAAGGTGAATGGGATCCTTATTCATGGTGAGTTGGACCTCCACTTATAGAGTTAGAAAACCCTACTTTCTAGGTCTCTTTTCTTATACTGGAGGATGGTGGTAGAGGTTTCAAAAAAGGGTACTTCCTATAGTAGATGAGTTTCTAGAGGTGTTTTCAGATGATATCTCATAGTTACCTCCAGAATGAGACTTGTTGTTCACCATTGACTCAGTTTTGGGAACATAACTGATATCTTTTACTTCATATTGTATGGACCCCATTGAGTTGTGGTAATTAAATATATTGTTGTACGATTTGGAATCCTAAGGATTTATTTTCCAGAGTGTCTCTCCTTGGGATACCCTAGTTTTATTTGTTAAAAATTATGAAATATCCCTTCAGTTGTGAATTGATTACCAAAAGTTTAATAGGGTCAAAATCAGGAATAAATATCTATTTCCCCACATTGATGATATCTATGAACATCTCAAGGGGGCCAAATGGTTTTCCAAAATCGATACGCGCATCAAGTATCATCAGCTTAGGGTTAGAGAGGTAAACATTCCCATGACATATTTCTAAAGAAGGTATGGATACTTTGAGTACGTGTTCATGAAATTCAATTTGACAAATGATCCAATGATTTTCATAGATCTTATGAATCAGGTGTTCCATGAGTACATTGACTCCTTTGTGGTGGTGTTTGTGGATGATATCTTGGTCTACTTAGGGATAGAGGAGGAGCATAGAAAACACCTAAGGATCATTATAGGAACTATTCAGGACCACCTCCTTTATGATAATCTATCCAAGTGCATCTTCTAGATTTTGGAAGTTACGTTTCTGGGTCACATGATTTCATAATGTGGGGTTTTAGTAGACCCTAAGAAAATTGGAGCTGTGATTTCATGTGAGAAACCAAGAAATGTCTTCAAGATTAGAAGATTTTTGGGCCTATAATGGTATTATAGGTGGTTTTTTAGAGATTTTTCTTAGCTTTCTTTGCCCATGATTGTGTTTACCAGAAAATGGGTAACGTTTGAATGTAGACTAAAATGTTCAGAATATTTTTAGGAGCTCAAACAATGATTGACCACTTCCCAAGTCTTGATCCTACATGAATCTGTAAATTTATACATGGTCTACTATGATGCTTTTGGTGTGGTTATTTGGTGTGTGTTGATGTAGGATGACCATGTGGTGGCGTACAACTCTCACTAAGTCCAGCCACATAAAATAAATTATCCAACCCCTGACCTAGAACTAGTGGAAGTGATGCATTCCTTAAATACATGGCACCACTATCTTTTGGTGAGAAATTTTGGTTTTACTAGGATCATAAGATTTTAGCCTAAATTTTATTCTAAAAGGACATAAATTTGATGTATCACCAATGGGTTGAGTACCTTTAGGGGTTTGAATTTCACATTTTCTATACCCTAGGAAAAGGGAATGTGGTAGAGGATTCCCTAAGTTGGAAGATGATGGTGAAAGCTATAAAAGATTCTAGTGATTAATAAAATTTAATGGGGTATTTTTCCCAGATTCACCTAGAAGCCAAGTAGTATAGTAGAGGCACATTCTTGGCTAGTATTCATTTGGAAACCTCTCTTATGTAGATGATTTGAGAAGAAAAGCCTAAGTTTAAATGCTCTATACAGCTTCTAAATGATGGGGATGTTCCTAGTGAATGGTTATTAACTTTTGGGGGGGATTCTTCATTTTAAGGGCCATTTTGTAGTGCCATTATATTTTGAGAAGGTGGTGATGTAGGATATCCATTAGTCTTAGTGGAATATTCATACTGAGACCACCAAGAATTTATATGATGTGTGATGTTGGTTTTGGTGGCCTGGTATGAGGTGTGATATATCTAACTTCATATCAAAGTGCTATACTTGTTAGCAAGTTAAAGATGAGCCCCAAAGGACCTTAGGTTTTCTTCAGCCACTCCTCATTCCTACCTATAAGTGAGATGGGGTCACCATAGACTTCATCATTTAATTTTTTTGTATACCTTGGGGAAGGAGTATTTTTTGGGTGGTTGTTGACTTACTAGACAAGTTTTCCCATTTCATTATGATCAATGATTCGACCAAGGTGGATGCATTGGGCTGGTTATATGTTCGAGAAATTATGAGGATCCATGGAATACTATCAGATATCATCTCATACAGGGACCCACATTTTACCTCTCAATTATGGGAAGGCCTCCATAAGACAATGGGGTCACAGTTCAAGCTTAGTACGACATATCATCCTTAAACATATGGTCAAACTGAGTGTTCAAGTCAAATTTTTTAGGAAAAGATTCATGCATTCATGTTGGATTTTAGAGGCTCATGGTATAACCATTTGGGATTGGTGTATTTTTCATATAATAATAGTTACCAATCCTTGATTAAATTGGTATAGTTTGAAACTCTATATGGTTGGCCATGTCAGTCACCTTTGTGATGGATAAAAGTGGGTGATACCTCTTTACTAGGACATACCCTTATGCAAGAGACATATGATAAAGTTTTTTTTTTGATTTGAAAATAGTTTTTGACCATGTAGAGTCATCATAAATCCTATTTCAATCAACAATGCTGAGCCATAGTGATTTTAGTGGGTGAACAAGTGTTTCTACAGGTGGTACCTTATTTGGGTCACCATCATCTTAGTAAGAAGGGGAAGCTTTTACCGAGGCATGTCAAACCTTTTGATAGTAAAAAAAGAATTGGAAATTTGGAATATTGGTTAGATTTAACATCCGAATTGACATCAATACATGACGTATTCCATGTATTTCAACTGAAGAAATATATTCCGTACCCATCTCATGTGCTAAATTGGGAATATTTGGAGCTAGAATCTAACTTGTCTGTGTTCAAACGACTAGTTCAGATCATGGATTCCCAAGTGAAAGTTATTTAGGGGGAATCCAAATCTTTGTTTTGGGTCCTTTGGAAGAATGAAAATTATGAGCATGATACATGGGAATGAAAGTCTTAGGTGAAGTAGAATTATCCTCATTTATTCTCTGATCAGACTTTATATTGACTTTATGAGGGTGGAAAATTTTCATGGTTTAGAGAATTTTCAAATATATGGTGTTATTTTGAGGTGTTTTATCTTTTATTTTATATCTTAATTTTATTAAATGGATTTCCTTAGTGTTTTTGAGAAAAAAATAGTGTTTTTCAGGCTAGGCAGAAGGAGGCGCATGATTTTCTCATTTTTAGTTAAAACCGTGCACTAGCCCAGTGAAAACCATGTTCCCTAGATAATGGAACTATCCAGACCACAAAACCTAGTGCATGGGTGTGTTTCCCTACCAAAATTACCAGGAAACCAGGGAAGTGGAACTATCGAGGCCATAAAATTAGGCACACAAGCATGCACCCCATCCAGGTAAACCATGAATCCTGTTTTCCTACCAGACAGAGGTATCACACGGTGGGCACATGGTTTGGAAAAATGTGTGGCCAAACCATTCGTCCTTCCAGATCTTTAAATTTTTGGGATTTAAAATTCAACCCCTCCTTGATTTTAATACCCAAACCACTCATTCCACCTATTATAACCATCCATCCTAGGTGCAACCACCTCTCCTTCTCCTCTCCATTGGGCTCCAATATTGGGTGTTTTGGCTTGGAATCTTTAAGAAAACATCAAATAAGCCTCCCCTCTCTTTTCCTGTTACCTCTTCTTGGAATCTCTTCTCTTATTCCTTGATATCTCTCTCTCTATCAAGGGTTTTGACCTAAGTTAGGTCAAAATATATTTTCTTTGGGTTAAATATTGTTGGATTTGGAGTGATATTTCCTTTATAGGGTCTCTCATTAGTTCAGTTGTGGATTCAACCTGTGTTTGTGAATATTTCAAGAAAAATGTAGGTGGTTCCATGCCTTAACATTATTTTATGATTTTATTATGCTTTATTTGGTTTCAAAATGTGTTTTATAAATTGTGTGGGTAGTGTGAAAGGTGTTTTCCATGGATTTTGGTGTGTGTTCATGGTTTAATGGTGATTTTCCATTTTATAAATGGTTATTTGTCAAGTGTGATTTTTATTGTTGAAATTATGATTGTATAAAAAGGGATTTAATTTTATATAGGAATTGGAATAGAGAACATGGTAATATTGGGTATTAATCTGGACATACTAGGTCTAGTAAGCTTGAAAAGTCAGTAGGGACAAGGCCCGTTCTCCCTATTATGACTAAATCAAAACACTAACTAAAAATTCATGATGGGGATTGGTTGGATTGAGAAGAAGAAAAACATTCAAGTCCAAGATTTGATAACCAAGATTAGGTGGAACCTAGGACCCTGATAACCCTAGTTACTTAGGTATTTCCCATTTTTATCATACTATATTTATCATTCATGATGTTTTTGTATTCATTTCTTCATTTCTAACAAAGAATGTTTTAATTAAATTGTATCGTTCATTTCCTTAAAAACCAACACGTTAGTTTTTCATTTAATATCACTGCATGGAATCATATTGGTGATATCATACTAGGAAAATTAGATCACACCCTATATATACCCTTGGGTGTATGTAAACCTTGTTATGTTTGAATTGGGTAAGGTTATGGATCCCCATGGTGGCGATGGTGGTTCAATGTGCTAGCAGTCCCTTATTAGACAAGTGTTGGTGGTGGTGGCATGAGGAGTTGTCCAACATGTTGCATGGGGGATTTTTTGTCTTGGAATTCCCCTACCATTTTTTGTTATTTTGGTTTTTGATCATAAATGTTATTGGTTTAACTCATGCTTTTAATGCTTCCCTCGATCTCATGTGCTGGGGTTATTGGCTATGATGTGTTGTAATTTTTTTGAATGGTTTATAGTTGATTTTCATGGAATAAATCATTCCCAAAGGTGTTATTAAATTCCCAAGCACTTGTTGTCAGGCTGTGGGGATTGGGAACCCCCTTCAATCCATGAAATAATCTGGGTTAGGTGTTAGGTTGGAAGGAAGCTCAGGCCAGTTGGTGACATGAGTGATGAATTGAGATTGATGTCCTATAGATTAACGATGTGGAAAAATTGATATGACTTAAAGACTTCAACATAGATCAGATGAATGTGGGGAGAGTGTCCATACACTTCTAGTATATGAGCATTGGGTGTGTATACCCTGGGTAGATTTTGGATGGGTTAGATGGGAGTATTAACTTGAGATGACTTGGAAAGTGAGGTGGACCTTATGCCATCTCTTGAGACCAATTCTATTGAGTATTTACTCATGATTTTAGTGAGGCCCCATGATAGTCATAATGATATTATGGATCATATTACCCCTAAGTGATAGGTGTTGAACTAAGATTTGATTATCAGATAGAGGAACCCATGTAAGGGTTTTCATGTTATGATGTGATCTAGGGGGCCCTAGTTGGTTATCCTATGAGATGTTTACCCTAGAGAGGGTGTGTATGGGAAATGGGTAGTGATGATCGTAGGTGTGACCTTAGAACTTGGATCAATTATGTAATATCAATGAGGTTGTGATGATTATTGATCACCTAGGATTACCTCCTAAGGATCTATGATAATGTCTGATGACTATTAATAACCTAAGATCACCTTTTAGATATTATATTGTTGATTTTTACTATGATATTCTTTGAACATTCTCCTTGAATCTAGTAGTTATGGATGATACTATGTGTATTCCTTAGGAAACTTCCAAATATTAGTAATTTATGCCTATTACTATATGGTCGTTGGACCTGATAGTTGTAGGTATGGTTGTGTGACATGCTCGAGACACTCCGACACTAGGAAAAGAAAGTTTAAGTCAATACCAATATCAAAGGAAGAACCCAAGGAGAAAAAATGGTTATTATTTATGATTAAACACTTTATTGATTATATAACATGTATACACTAATTTTACTAGTTATGTATGAGACCACATTGGTGGTTCCCTACTGAGTTATACTCACACCCTACTCAGGTGGAAATGAAACTTGGGTACCTAAGAATACTTCACTGATTATAGGTTTTGGTTGGGAAAATACCTGATGTTGCATGATCGAGTGGGATATATTAGATGCGACTGGAGATTGGGACATGGTGAGGCATATAGATGTAGTAGAGCCTCTTGTACTTGTATTTATTCATTTTATTCTTTTTTATATTTATTCCATCTGATGGGAGGAAAATGAGTATGTATGAAAACATGATTCCATATTTATATTATTATTATTTCTTACATGTAATCTGATGATTATTTCATTTCATAATGTTTGGTTATTTTTATCTATTATTATACACTCAGATATAGGGGTATAGTCTTCCCATGACACTACCCTAGAACCTTGTTTCTATTTGGTAGACTCTAGTGCACATGGAGGTGCATTTGAGGTCACCTGGTGACTCACCCAATTTAGGAACTACTCAATGGCTACAGAAGGGGAGTAAGATGTTATAAAATTCAAGAAAAAAATTTAAGACTGACCAAATGGGTACAAACTGTGTGCCCTATTAGTAAACACTATATATGAATTAATTTTAAATTAATTTAATTTATAAATTTATTTTAAATTAAAATGGATTGGAATATCTATGACTATTTGGATGAAAAATTAAGATAATTTAGTAAATTAATTAATAAGATAATTAATTTAATAATTCAGATATTTTATTTTAATTAAACAATGAATTGAAATAAATGATAGATGATTTCGAATGAATAGTTATTTTATGCATGTATGATCATGAGATTGAAAAAACTATGTATGTTTTGATTTTAATTTAATTTAACTTTCAATACAAGGGGTTTTTTGATAATAATTATTAAATTAAAATATTCATCCATAAATCACCCCCTCCTATTTATTATGTACGGTCCAGTGTGTCCATTGTTTCTTTTATTTAACACCATACCATTTATTCCCCTCAATTTTATGTGAGTAAAACATATGTAAAGGATTTTTATCCTAGGAGAGTATAAGAGGTTAAAGGGGGAGTCAAGGTATAGACAACCAAGGAGATATATAGGTTAATATAATGAATTTTGAAACTCAAACTAAGCTTGGTTCTAAGAGTTATTCCCCTTTGGTTAAGGGTTAGTTTATTTTCTTCTCAATTAAATAACCAATATAAAATATCATGATCATGGAACATATATTTATTTTATTTCAATATATTGTATGGTTATATATTTATGTTTATTGGATGCTTAAATGTGATCATTCAAAATAAATAAATTAAAAATCATGCAAGACGAGATAAAAAAATGAATTACGAATAAGTTATTTCATCAATATATAATTAAATAATTATGTAAAATCCATATAAAATTAATAATAATAACATTAAAGGATAAAATATAGAATATTTAAACATAAGATAAAAATACCTCAAAGGAAATATCAAGTTGTACATCACCTTTCATTATTTGAGTAAAATTCAACCATAATTAAACTGTCATTTAGGCCATAGTCAGGGACATTAATTATCAAAGAGTCTTAACAAAGATAATGGGATGATTAAATGAAATTGGTATTGAGTTTAATGTCCATAGTCTATTCAATACCCTTTATAGGTAAGTTTTGAGAAAGTTAGAGGCAATGATTTCAGGATTGGGAAGTCTACTCAATAGATCAAGGAACTATGAGTTAATTTAGTTCGCCAGACTCGCCTACCTAAATACCACAGAGTAATTTTCATGGCCATAGTCTGGGTTATTATTAAGTAAATATGGATCATTTCACTAGAATATCCATGATATAGGATATTCTGAATCCAATGGTGAGTGATATTAGGATTTGATAAAATAGATGGAGATTAATATATAAAATTTATTACATCACATTTTGGTAATCAAGATAAATTACTAAAACCTAATTTTTGTTGTTGTTCTAGAAAATGGAAATTAATATTACTTTGAAATTACCACTATGATCCATATTGGATAAGGAAAATATTCTGATAGGTAGTAACTTCTAGGAGTGGTACATGTGTTTTTACATCATACTAAGACAAGAGAAAAATTATTATGTACTAGAGTCCCCTATTCCTGATGCGCCATCTATGGAGGGGACTAAGGAAGAGCTCTCTGTTTAACTAAGAAACATATATGATGCACTAAATGTCCAATGTTTGATGATATCATCCATGAATAGTGTGATCTAGAAGCTTCATAAAAGCATGTTTGTATACACCACGTTGGCTCACCTTCAAGGTCTGTATTGGAAGAAGGATAAATAAGAGTGGTATGATATCTCCAAAGTACTATTTATGTGAAATCTTTGAGAAGTAGTGATAACCATACCTCATGTAGACAAGATGATTGGCTATATTGAGTGTTTGGATATCTTGGGTTTTAAGCTACCCGATGAGCTATGCAATGATATCATACTTTCTTTACTACAACAATGATTCTCTAGTTTTATTGTGAATTATAATATAAAAAAATACTAATAAGTCACTTTTGGATCTTCTTAAATGGAATCTTTAATAAGAAAAGTACATGAGTTGTGAAAAACCTATAGTCCTTATGGTGAACAAGAGGAAGGGAAAGTAAAAGGGACCCAATGCAACCTCTAAGTCTAAGTATTCTCTGCACCACCCTAATAAGAGTAGAAGGACCCAAATTGAGGCTAAGTAAAAAGATTAAAAATGTTTTTCAGGTGGAAATAAGGGACATTGGATGGAGAAATACACCACAAAGATGAAGTAAGGGGAAGATTTAGGTTTATTTGTAGTCAAATGTAACATATCCATATCTACCAATTGGGTATTTGATACAAATTTTTATGGTCAATATTTTATCAAAATATAGAAACCATGCATATTCAAGAAGGTAACAAGGATTGAGGTGAATCATATACCTTCTAATAGAGAAAGACTAGATAAAATTACTGTAGTAGACTACAACCTTACTTTACTAACATTATTTATTTTATTCTTGAAGAACAATTATTAAGTGCCTAGTGTCACCAAAAGCATTATATTCATACAAAATTTATACATGGTTGGATATTTTTTATGTTTGGTAATAAAATCTACATCTTTTATAAATATAATATTTTTTATGTTATGAAATCTTAATAAAAATTTTTATATACTATAATATGAAAACCAAGTATTCGAAATCGATAAAAAATCAGGTTTACATGACTCATATCACACCCATTTATGACATCTCTGACTAGGTGATATAAATGAGAAGTTATTGAAAAAGAAGTATCAAGAATTAAATTTAGATTATTTTGAAATAAAACCACTTGATAGGTGTCACACTTGTTTATAAGGGAAAATGACCAAACCTTCAGTTGGTGGAAAGCCTGAAAGGTCTATAGAGGTTTATAAATTAGTTCATATAGATGTGTGTGCACCTTTTCTAGTTGAAGATATATGTGGATACTCATACTTTAAAATTTTTACAAATAACTTGAGTAGATATGGATATGTATACTTTATATGGTATAAGTTTGAATCCTTTGGGAAATTTAAGGAGTTCAAGAATGAAATAGAGAATTATCTTAATAAGAATATAAAGAAACTTATATTGGATTGAGGTGAAGAAAAAATTAACCAAAAATTCATTGACTATATAATGGAGTTTGAAATTATATCCCTACTCACTCCTTATACACCAAAGTGTAATTGTGTTCGTGAAATGGGGAACCTCACCTTATTTGACATGGTGAGGTCGATGATGAGTCATGAGAATATTACAATATCATTTTGGGTATATTCATTATAGACAGTGGAATACGATCTAAACCATGTGCCAAATAAATTGGAAAATGGTATTACGCATGACCTTTGGTATGGAAATAAACCCATTTTGTCACATATATGAGTGTTGGGATGCCAATCAAATGTTAAGACTAACTATGGAAACAAAATTTCACCTCAAATAACTAAGTGTATCTTTATAGTATATCTCAAGGAAAATAATTTATATTACCTATACAACCCTTTAGATACAAGAATTGTGGTTCATAGGAATATCACCTTTATAGATAGAGAGATATAGAGATATATCATCTTTAAAATATATAGTAGGAGAAATATTTACTTCAATGAAGTTGATGCTCAAGATTCAGAGGAGTTAACATTGGAAAACATTTCAAAAGGCCACATAGAATAGGCTATTCTAGAGTCACTAGTATTGAAAATTATCACTAGAGTTGTTATAAAAATAGATAGATATGGTTTCCTATTCACTAAGGATGATGACTCATTATTAGCTAATAACGATGAACCTATATCCTATAAGGAAGAAATAACAAGTTCAGAAGTTGTAAGATGGAAAGAGGCCATGAATTATAAGATGGATTCCATGTATTAGAACCAAGTTTGGGTTTTGTTAGATCCTATAGAATATTTAAATCCTTTTGGGTGAAAAAGAGTATTCAAGAATATATAGGACATGTAAGTTAAACTTAGTACCTATAAGGCACTATTAGTGGCTAAAGTGTTCATGTGAAATCAGGGCATAAACTTTGATGAAACCTTTTCACTAGTTTCATTGATGAAATAAATCATAAATTTTCTAACCATAACTGATTACCATGATTATGAGATTTAATAAATGGATATAAAATACACTTTACCTAATGGAAACCTTATGGAAGACGTCTATATGACACAACTATATGGGTTTGTAAATCTAAGTGATGCTAATGTGGTATGAATGTTATAGATATACATTTATGGATTGAAGTAAGAATATGAATCCTAGAAAATTCACATTGATGAATTCAAAAGGGAATTTAGTTTCATAAATAATGAATATGATCCTCATGTCTATAAGTGGTTTAATGTGACAGAAGCCATTTTCCTAGTATTATATGTTGATGACACATTACTAATTAGAAATAAGATACTAATCTTATAGCCAGTTAAGATGTGGTTAAACAAGTGATTATATATGAAATACTTAGTTTAAGTAGCATGTGTTCTTGGGGTCAATATCCATAGAGATAGATCCATGAGGCTTCTTGGACTAAGCTAGAATATATATATTGATAAGGTAACAAAGATATTCAATATGGGACAATCCAAGAGGGTATTATTTCTAGTGTCACATGGTATACATCTCTCCAAGAAAATGTATCCTTAGGTATAAGAGGAGAGATAGAGAATGAACATGTTTCATTATACATTAGCTATAGGATCAACCATGTATATAATTCTATGTACCAAGATTGATGTTTAATTTTCCTTGAGCATGGTAGGAAGATATCAATAAGATATAGTAGACCGACAATGGATGTCAGTCAAGACTATCCTAAAGTATATGAGGCATACCGAGGATATGTTACTAATTTATAGAGGATATGAGGTGCTAGTTATCAAAGGATATACAAATTATTGTTTCTTGTTTGATAAAGATGATTTGAAATCATAATCAAGATAGGTATTTACCCTCAATAGAGGAGCATTAAGCTAGAAGAGATAAAATTAGCCAATGGTTCCTGATTGAATAATAGATTCTAAGTATATTATAGCTTCTGATGAAATTAAAGTATCAATATGGATATGAAATTTTTTCTAGGAGTCTTATGAGGTTCTTAGTAGTAAATAACCTATTACATTTTATTGTGATAATATTGCAGTGGTGGACCTCATGAAAAATCTACGATCACATCAACAGAAAAATCATCAACTATGAAAGCATAACCTCTTGAGTGATTTTTATCAAAGGGATATGGTTATAGTAAGTAGAATTTCTAAGTAGTATAATATAGTAGACCCATTTACTAAATCTTAATATCAACAGAAGCATGAATCTCATGTGAGATCTAGGTAACTTAAATTCATTAGCAATTTTCTTTAGTACAAGTGGAAACCTAATGAAGTTGGTTCCTTAGAACCAACTACTTGGTACTTTCAATTACATGTATGTTAAATGTATTGAATATTAATAAATATCTTATCACATCATGTGTTTATTCTATACTGCTGTAATGTTATAATGTAATTAGAGTATTTGATGCATTGAAATGTTATAATTTTTCTATATTATGATGAGAACCTTGAAATGTTACATTGATATTATTAAATATTTGTTTTATGGATGGATGATATTTATTTAATGAGACATAAATGATATTGGATATCTGGTGTAGGGGGGTCATAAGACATTGATTCTTCTTCTCATGAAGTTCTCACTTGGTAATCATTAAGGGATGATGTTATGAGAATAAACCCACTTATAGGAATTCTAAATGTTATATGTGCCATTGGATATTCGTATCTACAGATGTGTGTATTGGTACATAGACTTCATATTATTACTAATGTTTATCATGATCCAAAAACATAGATGTATTGATGAAAACCATTAAAACATATTCTTATGGGGAGGTAGGATACGTTGGATGCATCACAAGTGACATGAAATTAATGAATAAATCAAGAAAGGATTTATCCTTTTCCAAGTTAATAAAAGTATATATCTCAGACCCTTTGATTGGAATGGAACTATCCAATTAAGTATATGGCTATTTCAATTTTATCAAAAATTTTATTTTAAGAAAGTCAAAGAAAGATATATCAAGAATATAGGTTAATGACATAAGTAATGTAACCCACTTGATGAGATATCAAGATAAACATATTATATTACATAGTGAGCATCCATAAGAAGTTCTTGTCATTATGACATTAATGTGTTTATATATGGGTTCCTTGACATGTTCCTAGACATTGATCTTGGAATTTAGGCCAATTAGTCAAATTACATTAAGAAAGAGGCCTAGAGGGTCACACACTAAGTGTATCTAGGACCTGAGATAAATTCTATTTGAATTTAATATAGGAATAAATATTATTATCAAATTTCATGGAATACTAATTATTTATGTTATGTTGACCACATATATTCAGTCACCAGTTATTTGATTAAATACATATGTGAGTCGAATATTAAATAGATATTTATTTATGAGTTAGTGATTTGAATATTTATTTATTTAAATAAATAAACATTATTATTAAAACTAAGTATTTAAGTCCAATTATATTATTTCTAGGGTTAAGGATCATTGTGCACATCAAACCCTCTCTATACAATTCTCTCAAATATAGAGAAAAATTTCTCAAGAATTATCTCAATAGTAGAGAGAATCAGTCCTTTTACTACCTATAAAGTCCTTTATAGAACCATATATAATCCTTCAATCTCATAAGGGGTTCTTATTGAGATCAATGATGAATGATACAAGTGGTTAAAATCATATATTCTAGAACATGAAGATTATATAATGACAATTCTAGGTTTGTGGAGAAACTGTGGACACTACTAGGTAGATTCTATAATTTAATCTTTTATTTAAATGGAAATGTGATAAGGGTGGTCAATAATTTGGACAATGAAAAAATAATTGAAAGAAAAGGTAATTATTAAATATATAAATTAATTATAAATCATATGTGAAAAATATCCTCTTTTTGAATCTTTTGAAGTTTATATATTCAAGTTATGAGGATTTATCCAAAGAAATTGATGAAAAACCATTATTGGGTATTGTTCCAACCACTTCTACTATGCCTTATAACCATAAGGTATATCATAAGGTCATGATATAATATATTATGCATTCTACCTATATATTTCTTTTTTCATAATTTACAATAAATCATAAGTTAAAATTCATTGTGAGAGGTTGTGATATCATTAGGCTATCCACTACCTTTAAATTTATAGTATAATGTTAAAATTTAACATTCTATAATACCACCATACAAGCTATCATTAAGTTAAGTGTTTCATGTGATGAAACTAATGGGAACTGATTTAGCTATAAGTTATAATGTTCTTATAACTAAAGGATTTACTCAAAGGGTACATAACATTCATGTAAAAAACATAAAAGGATTAGGCTTTACTGGGTCCTAATGTATACAATCCACTTCCATTGAGATGGGATATTCAAGTGCATCTAACTTACTATTGAATCTTTCCCTAAACATAAGATCACTTTTTTTTCTCTTTACATCATGATATACTAGCATATCATGAGAGAGATAAGGGTCATGTATATCTAATGGATTAGTTGGTATAACTCAAGGATAAACCATAGAGGAGTTATATCATATGTCCACTTATTTTTTGATTTTTATCAATCCTATACAATTGAATAAGATGATTCCTCCCATCGATGAAAGGCACACACACACACACACACACACACACCGTTTCTTCATTTTTAAAATAACATGGTGTTAGTATTCTCGTATAGTGGTCTTAGGTTTGATATAATTTCTTTTTATATATTTAACAAGTGTATTTAGATCCTAAGAAACCTAATAGTGGAATCTAGGCCTTTCTATTCCATTTGAAACTTGAAATAATTCTTAGAATGAATTCATGGTTATTACTATAAAAACAGAGAACTAAACCATATTAAATGATTTAGTGCATGTTGTTAAAGATGATTAGAAGCCATTGGATAAGTCATATATAAAAACCTATGTAAGGTGATGTGGTTTTAATCTAATGTTATGTGAATTAAATCCTATGCAGGGTCTCAACCATTGGGTTAATGACATATACTGATTTATTAATCACACACGAGTCATCTCATAAAAGTTAACCATTAATTATATAGCATTAATTATTCCTACATAGGTTGTAGAGCACAAAGTTATTACTACACGATTCATTCTATTCTAGGTTTAATCTCCTGCAACATCACATTGTATACTGCGATATTCAAGGCATGATATTTTAATCTCATGCGGGTGCTGAGTCATTTTTACATGGGAAAAAATGAAGGTAAGAATAACTTAGTGTTAATTCTATCCAAGACATGCAGCACTTGAACTTAATACTATATTGATCCAATTTAATATCATGTAAATTCATGGGTTATTCTAATGCTGGTTTGTCCAACAAAGTTTAATACTATATATACCCAAGTGTTGTGAGATGAATTTGACGTAGGCCTCCTTATTTAATCATATATAGGAACACCAGTTTTATTCTTACATAGGATAATAATTTTTTCTATATTTTCAATTAATAATTAAATAAATGATTTATAAACAATTTATAAATTATGTAAAAATTTATTTTGGGAAATTTATTAAATTATATTTTTTTATAAATTAATTAACTTTAAAATGTTTATAATTAATTAATAAATTTTTATAAAACATTTATTAAATAAATACCCATAATATTAATTAATAATATTGAAAAAATCATATTTTTAAATTATATGGCATACCTTATGACTTAGAATTAAAGAGTTTATTTAGAAATTATAAGGGTAATTTATAAAATGTTTATAGTTTAAAAATAATGCAAACATATAAAAAATTTCATATTTTAATTATGAATTGTTCTTAATATTAATTTGAATTCAAATTAAAGGCCTTATTTGAGGAATTATTTAAACCACATCATAATGTGTCTTGATGATTGATTTTATTATGGATTAAATAATAATTAATATGTGATATTTGGATTAAATAAGTAGTTTACATAATATAATTTGGAATATAAAATGTTTATATTTCATATAATATCATATATTTAACTAAATGACATATAATGAATAATATAAAGGATTTCATATTGAGAATAAATATAAAGTTTTTATATTTATTAATTATGTAATGATCATAATATATAGCTAAATTATAATTTTTTTATAATTATCTTTATTTATGAATTATTCATAAATTGTTTACCACATGTTAAATTTATGATTTGTTCATTTATTTAAAAGTTATTACCTTATTTATTCATGAATATAATTTTTTTTATAATGAATGGATGTATAATTTAGTTTAATTGTTAAACTAATTTTAAATTTTCATGCATGCATCTAAGGAGTTACATGAAAGGTATGATAATGGAATTAGATTTCTCTGGAGAAAAGTATAACTAGGTAGAAGGACTTTGGGTTGGATTTCTCATTAGTCTAGAGGCTTATGTTTTGTCTAGAAAAGTGAGGGTTGATTATCTATGTCTCTAAGATTACTAAAATGGGGATTTTTGATTTCATAAATTTCTAAGAATTTACATGAAAGGGTTTTATGTATCTTTTTCATGGGATTATTTTTTATGTATATAAATATAGTTGGTTTTTAATTTGGTTTAATTACACAAGATATGAGTTGTGTAAAGAGTTACACATCAATAAATTTTGAAAATATTGGTTTTTTGAAAGGAATAAGACTCCAAAATAAATAATTATAAGCATGAATTCATAAAGGGAATTACAAGAGATAAGTTTGTGAGAATAAATCCTCTTCAAAATACTAAGTGTTAGATTCCTTCCCAAGTGGCACTTGTCAAGACCTCGATCATCCAACTGGGTTGGTCATGAAAAAGTAGAGTGACCATAGATTATATTGTATAATATAAGAAAGTAATGGGTGACCCTAATAGTTCCAAGTGCCTACTTTTGGCATTTTATTTTATTAACACTTTTTTAGGATACCCTAATAGGATTTTTTCAATAGAGGAATAAAGTTGAGTTTATCTATATAAAGGATTTGGTAAAGAGTTTCTCACTTAATTATTGAAGATTTATATATGATGTGATTTATATAATCCCATATATTAATAAGTAGTGAGAGAAATAGAAAATAAGACTCATTTATTAGTGAATATATATCATGACCCACTATTGGATATGACATAATTATAAAGGGGTCATCATTTTAGTGGTATCAGATTTAATAAAATTCTTTATTAAATGTTTATAAACTATGATACCTTCTCATAAAATATTTTTTTTGTTTATAAATAATATCATCATCATCCAACTTGAATTTGAGACTAATACTTCAAAGGACAATCTTAATGCAAGCAACACCTAAGACTAGTAACTTAAGAAATGATCTTAAGCAAGGAAAGATTCTTTGTGTTAAAACAACCCCTACCTAAGAAACTAGATGTTAGAGTTGTTAAAATTTT
Organism: Viscum album; assembly: GCA_963277665.1. Lineage (NCBI taxonomy): Eukaryota > Viridiplantae > Streptophyta > Magnoliopsida > Santalales > Viscaceae > Viscum > Viscum album. Next base: position 1,055,396,453 of record OY728120.1, on the reverse strand, counting down.
GAACTTATATTATTGTGTGAAATATATAATTATTCACTTAAGGTTTTAAATTAATTAGATAAAAAAAAAATTAAGGAACTTTAGTCTCCTATCATATACTCAATATGATCGAGTATGAAAATGACTAGCTGTGACTGAAGGTTTCTTCTAAGGATTATTCTAGGAATAGAATTCATTCAGTTGTAAATTTTCCAATAATGTGAATGAATTTATAAAATATTTACCATGTTTTCTAAAAAATAATGAGAATAGATGAACTATGAATATCATTTCTAGGTTTTGATATTGTGTTGTTAGTACTGGTGGGTAAAAGTTCAAACCCAAAGAAGAAAAGTTATCTGGAAAAGTCTAACATCTTTCTTCAACAAACTCATCAAGGTCACTGATATATAAAGGAGTTATCAGGATAAAAGAATAATTATTTTATATGATGGAACTATTCTAGTCACCTAAAGGGGTTTTTAAAACTCTATGTAATGTCTATGTCAGTCATCAATGTTATAGGAATTAATTCTTTAGTTTTGAAGGGTATTTCATACCTAATGTGTACTTTATAAATGTTGTAATTATACAAGATTTAAAAATCAATGGAATAATTTATGATCCTATAATTTTTATTCAAAAGGATGAAAAAATATTTTATATATCAATTATTTGAATGTAAATGAAAATAACAAGCTCATATGGATCTAAGTGAATGATTTGTATAATTATATCATTTCTCTTATGTGACAAGAGAAGTTGTTCATTAACAAGGAGTTATTATAAAAAATATGAGATTTTACACATAATTTATGATTCATTTTATTTATAACATACTTTAGAATAAGATAAGGATAAAAAAAGGTTTATCTAGGACAAATGAGCTTATCTACATATTTGTTAAAATATAAAGAATTGATATTCCACCACCATAAATGGAATATTTAAAAAAATAAAATTTTACTTTTAGAATAATAATCCTAACATATAGAATACCATATATAATATGGAAAAAAAGTTTGTTTGTTAAATATTTTAACTAAAGGAAAGAAGTGTTATTTTACAAACACAAAGGTGTTTGTGAATCATAACATGATATTCAGAAGAGAATATAGTTTCTAGGAGACTAGTAAGAGTATTTTTGATCTTAGAGAAGTTCAAAGTTAAAAATTAAATGATTATACTAGTCAAAATTCAAAAAGTAAATGTCACTTTATATCCTAAATGAGTTTTGGGTGTATGCTAGTAAAATATTAGTGTAAAGAGTTACACTAGTTACCAAAAAATGTCAAGGAAAAAGTTTCGATGAAAATAGTTCAAAGGATAATGATGTGCTTGGAAGTAATTTTGTGTAAAAAACAGAATTTATTAACATTGTAACATTTGATGTTTTTGGGTTAATGAGTTTGAATATGTTCAATGATTTAAACATTATGAATATGATTCCTAAGTCTCATAATTATTCAAACTGAAATAATTTAGAGATGTTACTCCCCAAAGTGTTTAGTGGGAGGGTCATTTCAGATAGTCACATAAAAACGTGTTAGGAATTACATAGTGATGTATTGAGTTTAAAAACCCCCCTAAAGATGAGAAATATAGGGATGATCTAGCAGTCTATCATATATGATACGCTAGAAATACATTTATTCATGGTTTTATTAACGTTCTTAAAAATATTATATGAATATAAAATGTATCATATAATATAAAAGGAAATATACACTTTACCATTATTTCATGTTGGTTTCATATATGTATATATTGATATACATTTTGTGAAGTGTAATGATAATTGAACTCTCATAGTTTTACATTTATTTATACATAACCAATGTTTATAATGGAGTATTATAGGTTATGATGAAATGTTAAGGTTATAATGAGTGTTATTCTTATGTTGAGATATGAAATATTCTCACGAGGCACAAGATAGGTTTTATTCATTAGATGACCCATAGAGTATACCACATGGATTTTCAGACACTATGTATATGGTATAATAGGGGTTAATGGTGCATATTTTGAGTCCTCACGGCCCGAGGTTTCCAATATTACCAGAATTAAAATGTTAATACTTTGATAATATTCTTACACAGGCCTTGAGGATTAGCTAATTAGGGGTGATTGGGTATGTTGCTAATCATGTCATCATCTGAAGCTTAACTGAGATGGGTTTTTACTCTCATATAACGAGTATTCCATTTAGAGCCTTTATTGAGATAAAATGAGGACATGTATGGACATACCGAGGTAGTACATATGACGTGATAATCTATTCGGGAGACGGTTATGTTATGTGCTCATCCATAAAGATGAATGACATGTGACGTATTCATTGACTTGGTTAATCTATACTTGTATAATCAAGAATTCATGATTTGGTTATATGATATTGGCATACTTTATGTCTAATGGTCACTTGATGTCTTAGATGAAGGGATTATATAAATATGAATGCTTGTATACGATGTAGCTAGTGGACATAGGTATAGAGATACACTTGTTTGATGGAGATCATTCCAGACCTGTAACGACCCAATGTTTTATAAATGGATACTACTTTCTTATAAATATGTCATAAAATCACATGAAAACACAACATAATGAACTACTAAGTTATAAGTGACCTTTAAACATAAGTTTTTCACTTCTGTATTTGGGATTTCGAAAATCTAACATACACAGTTGCAATCAGTAATTTATTTGGATTCCAATAAGAAAAACTTAAATTTTGGTGAATAGTAACCTACCCTTATGAATAGTAACATACCCTTATGAATAGTGATATAACCTAATGAATAGTAACCTTACCTATGATAATATATAAATAATATTCAAGTTGAAAGTATGATATACCTATATTTTAGAATAAGTTAATGAATGTTTTAAAACTAGTTTTTGATAATAAATTATGATTTTAATTAAATACTAAAATAATCATATTTAGAAAATTATTTTTGAAAAATGGACTTCATTTTAGGATTCTAAACATCAAAAAATGGTTAGGGTGAATTTTTGAGATTTTTCTGAAATACTTGAATTTTTGATGAATAGTAAAATACGGTAATTTACCGTATATATACATTATAAGATAAATAGAATATTCCTAGCATCATTGCTGATGTCACCACCCTTGGTTAGAATTCACATGAACCATTTACTATTATTGGTCATGGAATACTTACTATTCCTTTTCTTGTGAAGAAATAATAAATTAATGATTATAATATTATGAAATCCCTCCTCTCCTCCACTATAAAACCCCCCTTCACTCCCTCTTCTCTTCACTCCTCTCATGCCTTGTGACTTGCCAATATTCTGCCCAAATATCTCCCCAAGACCCTCCTCCATGTCCAAAAGCTCATAGCCTCTTCAAAATACCAAGACCTCTCCCCTTAAGAGGTTCTCAAAGGAGGAAGTCTCAAGAGGTAAATTCCTCTTCTCAATTACTTCTTTTCTTTTAAGTTCTTTTCTTTTGATTTATTTCCTCACCTCCCTTCACCATAATAGTATGATAAATCCAGTAACATAAATTTATTGGAATTTTTTAATGCTAATGGGATATTTCATTATCTTTCCTCCTTTCCCACCCTTTTATTTGAAAGAAATGAAAGCACTATTTTAGATGTGCTAATTTAGCACATTCAAGGACAACAGTTTATCAATTTCTATTTTTATCTTTAATTCTGGTCATGAAACCATTTGTTTTATGGTTGAAAAAGATTATTATATATTTAATATATTATATTTTTGGTTCTGTAATCCTTTTGTACAAATGGTATTAAGTTATAAATCAAAACATGTTCTTTGTAATCAAATCCACAGATTAACAAAAACGGTTATCACTAAGGTTATATATATAATAATTCGACTTCACTCAAAGTAACCAAATTAAATATAAAACCATGTAATCTCCTTGATGTTCACTAACAGAATATAAATTCAATTCTGGACAACCACTTTCATATTAAATATAATCCAAACTTGAATATAAGTGAACCGATCTTTTAAAGCTAAGTAAATAAACAAGCCCGAACAATGAAATTGAACCTTATAACTAATCAAAAAGGCTTTGAATGAACTAAAAAGGGTTATAATAAATAAATTACATATATAAGAGGTTCTGGACTTATTAATTAATAAGCGTAATTTGTTTATTCAGGTCTTTAATAACAAGTGGAGAACACCAATAGATTTAAGGTAAATGATCCTCTCAATTTCACTCTTAATCAAGATTGTCCTCTATGCTAAGACTTTTTATGTGTAATAGAAAATGATGGGGTATATTTAAAAAACTCCCCCATACTACCATATTTATTTATAAGTGATTAAAACCCCCCTTTCTCTCTCATCAATCCCTCTTAGTTGCACCCGACAACATGCCGATAAAATCGTAACGAATTCTACCCGAACCTTCTTTGTTCTTTTGGGTTGCCTTATCTTTCTTTCAAAATGGTTTTATCTTATATATTTATGTGAATATTATAAATTCTATCTAGTTATACAAAATTCTTATATCAATACCCTTTCTTCACTTTCTTTCGGGGATATATATGTTTTTAAAAGATTCCCTCCTTAGAACTGTCCGATATGAAAACCTGTTTTAAGGGGACTTCCCCTGAATTTTTACCCAAATTTCATGTGAACTTTGTCCTATATTTTAAGTCACCATTGTCTTTATAAGATCAGTATTTTTATTATTAAAACCTTGTTGGTTCAATTCTGTTTTTATATAAAATAATTTCCTCTTTTCTATTTGAAAAGCTCTATAGTATTTTCCATAAAACCGCACTAAAATGTTTTAATGCTAATATTTATAAAATACATTTCTTATATATTGTCACTTATTTTTGACACAACTTACCATGTTATATTCCTGTTTTACCCTATGAACTTCCATGTATGTTCTAACCCTTTCCTTTCATGGAAACTTTCGTGATACGCCCATTGGTTATGATTTATGTCATGATTGTGGTACCCAATTCTCTCCATGGGTACCCTTATGTTTATGTATGGTTGATTATGTATGATCATATATGTGGTAAGAATATTTATGTGGAAATAATATTCATGAAAATGTTGAGATGGGTGCGCCCAGATAGCGCTCCAATGCATTGGGTAAGGTTAAGTCTCCTGATATGTGATGTGAAATGGGATTGGCAGTTAGCCTTGACCCGTACTGAAATGGGAAACGAGATTGGTGGTTAGCCTTGACCCGTACTAAGGAAATGTTTTATGATTCTTCCACATCTATATGATTCCATGTTTATATGATCTGAAGCTTATATGATATTATTTCATATGGATATCATTATGTCATGCCTCCTAACTCATTTGCTTAAGATATATCCTTATGTTCATTCCCTTACTGGGTTTTCAGCTCATCCCTTTATTCATGTGTTTCCCAGGGTAACCTATAAAGATGTAAGTTCCCAAAGGAAGTTAAAATCTCTTTATAGAGATTAAATAAAGAAATATTTTTTTAGCCCCATGTTTTATGTTATATGTACCTAGTCTTCCAAGACACTAGAATTAACAATCCTTGGCTTGTACTCTGATGATTAATTATGCTTAAAATCATGAAATGTTATATATAAAAGGCTTGGGTTGCTATAGTTGGTATCAGAGGATGGTCTAGATATTTTTGGAGATTAGGAATAGAGCACTATAGTGATAACCTTAGGGATGAGACTAAGTATTAGAAAACATTCCTGATTTTTGGTGCGTATTGGGTAAGTGGTTTATCAAGAAACTACATCCCTGTCTGGATACGAGCAGGTAGAGGCAGCTCTGGTACAGATGTATCTAGGGGTAAAACCCAAAAACACCACTTTGAGCTAGACTCAAATGGGAACTGGTGCACGACAACGGGCCTTGCTGCACTCTTGGTTACGACACTCTCAGGGGATATGCTTTGGTAGACTCACTAGCTTAGTACAAACCATTATTAAGGGACAAAAAACCCCATAAGAATATAAGTTATGAAACAGATCGAGAATAACCTAGATATAAAACTAAGGAATCACAAGTTAGGATGTACTTATTCTTTATAAGTTTATACTTTTATGTTCAAAGTTTCCTTTTTATGCTCAATATATAAGTATTCAAGAACTCTAATTATACGTTATTTTTCTTAGTTAATGGAAGGAAATAGAAGAACACGTTCCAACAACCAATGTGATAGGAAATGTGATGATTTACCTAATGATATGCCTGATGTGATAGAAGCAGGAGCTCAAAACTTTATGGTAGTACTTTCTCAGTTGGCTTGAGTTATGAATAATAACTTGAATCAGGTGGAATTTCCTCCTCCTCCACAGAAAGAGAAAGTTTCCATAGAATCCTTCATACGGAAAAGGCCTCCCATGTTTAGTGGATCTTCTGATCCCCTCCTTGCAGAAAAATGGATTAACTCCATTGAAAATATATTCTCTGTCCTCCAGTGCTTGGAAGAAGAGAAAATTGTACTGGACGTCTATCATTTTGATGGGGAAGCTGATCAGTAGTGTACAATGATCAATAATACAAAGTCCCAAGAGGAAATTGATTCCATATATTGGAAGGAATTCAAGTGGATGTTTTTCAACAAATATTTTCCTCGAACCCTCCATCTCAAGTTGGAAAGAGAGTTCCTTGGACTCAAGAAGAAGGAAGATGAGACCATCAAGGCGTATGAAGTGAACTTTACACGGCTTTCAAGGTACGCCTCTAGATTTTTCATGAACACTGAAAGCAATGTGGATCGCTTATTTAGCGGACTAAAGCTGAGTCTATGAAAAATGTTGGCGATTTGAGAATTTGACAATTATGAGGAGATTTTCCATTGTGCCCTCAAGGTTGAAATAGAGATAGGAGACTCTCAGTTTTCTCATGGGACTAGTGACAAGAAGCGGAAAATGGATAACATCATGGGTAGTTCATAAAACAAATCCCACGATGGAAAGAAGCCTCACTTTCCCCTTTGCAAAGATTGTGGGAAGAATAATCTTGGTAACTATCTTAAGGGAACCAAGAATTGCTTCAAATGTGGAAAGTTTGGTCATCTGTCCAAGAAATGCCAAAGGGATATGAAAAATCCCTATAATGTTGAAGAATAAAGGAAGGTTCAGATCAACACTCAGCCTGCAGTTCAGTGTTACAACTACAAGGAGCATGGGCATTATGTGAACAATTGCCCTAAGCCAAGGGCTGTCGGAGGAAATCAACAAAAAAATCCAAGGTAACAAGGAAGGGCTTATGATATCACTACTGATGAGGTTGATCCGGACAACGATGTGGTGATAGGTATGCTTGTTATTCATTTAAGAATAGTGAACGTACTATTTGATTTTGGTTCTATGCATTCTTTCATATCTTGCAAGTTTAGTAGAACTATTCAAACACCACCTCAAAATTTGGGGGAAAAGTTATATGTGAGAACAACTAATGGGAAAATTATTGTGTCCATGGTTTATAACTCCTCCTCGGTTAACGTTTGTGGACTGAACCTCCCAATAAATCTCGTCATACTTCCTTTAGTAGAGTTCATCGCTATCTTGGTCATGGATTGGCTATCTTTGTATAGGGTCAACATCAACTGTTAGGAAAGGTAGATCACTTTTCACATCCCGAAGCATTCTCTGATTCGTTATAAGTGTAAGGAGGAATATGAATCTCATTTAGAATCATCATCTCAAGTTTGTATATTATTTCCTTATGAGCAAGCATATCTAGCACAAATGATTGAGATAAAGGAGAGAATCATGTTTGAAGACATGACCATCGTGAGAGATTACACTGATGTATTCCCTGAAGAGTTTCCTGGTCTTCCTCCTGACCGAGAGGTTGAGTTATCAATTGAACTTATCCCTGGATCAATGCCAATCTCAAAAACACCTTACAGAATGGCCACTGTAAAGTTGGAAGAGATGAAGAAGCAGTTACAGAAGAATATGGAGAAGAGTTTTATACACCCAAGTTCTTCACCATGGGGTTCTCTAGTCCTCTTTGTCAAGAAGAAGGATGGATAATTGCCCTATGCATTGATTATCATGAGATCAATAAAATCACGATAAAGAACAAGTATCCCCTTCCATGAATAGATGACTTGTTTGATCAGATTTCTAGGGCCGGTTATTTCTATAAGGTGGACCTTCAGTTGGGATATCACCAACTAAAGGTGAGGAAGGAAGATATTCCCAAGACTGCCTTTCTAATGAGGTATAGACACTATGAGTTCATATTGATTCCCTTCAGAATCACTAATGCTCCAACAATTTTCATGGATTTAATGAATAGAGTCTTTAGAGATTACCTCAAAAAAATTGTGGTGGTCATTATTGATGATATTCTGATATACTCATAGAGAAAGGAGGAACATGAGAAGCATTTGAAAACTGTGTTAAAGACTTTGAAAAGGGAGAAGTTGCATGAAAAGTACAGTAAATGTGAGTTCTGGATGGAGGAAGTATCATTCTTGGGGCATGTTATCACTAGCAAAGGGATATCTGTGGACCCTTCCAAGATGATGGAAATTGAAGAGTGGCCCAGAACAACTTATGTAACGGAGATCCGTAGCTTTTTTGGTCTAGCTAGGTGTTATAGGCGATTCGTGAAGAACTTCTCACGATTTTCAAACCCAATGACCAAGCTGACATGGAAGGGAGTAAAATTTTTATGGACATAGGAATGTGAAGACTGTTTCAAGGAGTTGAAAAAGAGGCTTATCACTATGCTAATACTCACACTCCCTTTAAGTGGAGAACTCATTGTGGTGTATAGTGATGCTTCTAAGAAACACTTAGGCTGTGTGCTAATGCAAAATGATAAAGTGATAGCCTATGCATCAAGGCAGTTGATAATCCATGAGAAAAACTATCCTATGCATGATCTGGAGTTGGTGGCGGTGATCTTTGCATTGAAAATATGGTGGAAATATCTCTATGGGGAGAAATGTGAGATATATACGGACCACAAGAGTCTAAAATATATATTCACACAGAAAGAGCTTAATATGCACCAGTGAAGATGGATAAATCTCATCAAGGATTATGACTGCTCAATCCACTACCATCCCAATAAGGTGAAAAAGGTGGCAGATGCCCTAAGTAGAAAGGATCCTACATTTTTATCAATAAAGAGAATTGAAAAGGATCCGATCTTCCTAGATTTACAAAGGATGGACGTGGGAATCATTAAGGGAGGAACTCATCAATCCTTTCGCAAATGATTTCTCAACCATCCCTCTTGGAGAAAATAAAGGATGCTCAAAGAAAAGATGTTGAAATTCAGAAAAGGGTGGAAGCTATCAAAAATGGGAAATCCTCCGATTTCAAAATTGATGAGGAGGGAGTTGAAAGATTTGGGACACGATTATGTGTACCATCCGATCTAGAGATAAAGAAGGAGCTATTGAATGATGCACATAGCTCTACCTTCTCTATCCACCCAGGGAGCACAAAGACGTATCAAGATCTCCTAGAAAACGTTTGGTGGGACAATATGAAAAGGGAGATTACAGAATATACATCAAAGTGCCTCGTATGTCAGAAAGTGAAGGCTGAGAGACAAAAGTCTAAGGGGATGATGAAACCACTACCCATACCAGCATGGAAGTGGGAGAACATTACCATGGACTTTGTCATTGGACTTCCAAAGACATCTAGAGAAAACAATGCTATATGTGTCGTTGTGGATTATCTTATGAAGATAGATCACTTTATTGCGATTCAAGAGGAATTCTCATTGGATTAACTTGCATGGATTTACATCAAAGAAGTGGTAAGGATGAATGGAGTACCACTATCTATTGTATCTGATCGTGATCCAAGATTCACCTCAAAGTTCTGGAATAGTCTCCTGCATGCTCTGAGCACTGAACTGAACTTCAGTACGACCCATCATCCTCAAACTGATGGCCAGTCTGAGTGAACTATTCAGTCACTGGAAGACATGTTGAGAGGATGTTCTATGGAATTCAAAGGAGGATGGGACCAACATCTTCTATTGGTTTAATTCTCATACAACAACAATTTCCACTTGAGCATCCAAATGGCACCTTATGAATCCCTTTATGGTAAAAGGTGTAGAACACCAGTGTGTTGGGATGAAGTTGGTGAGCATAAGATGCTAGGACCTGAAATGGTTGAAGAAATGGTGGAGAAGGTGAAAACCATTCAACAGTATATCAAGGTATCCCAAAGTCAATAGAAGAGTTATGCAGATAACTGTCGATGAGTCCTTGAGTTCAAACTTGGAGACATGGTATTTTTATGCATATCTCCATGGAATAAGGTCATGATATTTGGGAAGAAAGGGATGTTAAGTCCCTGGTACATCAGTCCCTTCGAGATCCTTGATCGAGTCGGAGCTGTGGCCTATCGAATAGCACTTCCACCTACCATGTCGAAAGTACATGATGTCATTCATGTATCCCTCTTAAGGAAGTACATACCAAACCCTTCACATTTACTCTCTTCAAAGGTGGTACAGTTGGAGGATGATCTCTCTTTCCAGGAGCATCCAGTAAAGATCTTGGATCGTAGAGACAAAGTTCTACGCAACAAGACAACTCATCTAGTCAAGGTACTATGGAGAAACCATAAGTACGAAGAGGAAACATGGGAACTAGAGGAAGCAATGAAGGACAAGTACCCACACCTGTTTTTCTCTTAGAATGTAAAACGAAATTTCGAGGGTGAAATTTTATAAGGGGGAAGAATGTAACGACCCAATGTTTTATAAATGGAAATTACATTCTTATAAATATTTCATAAAATCACATGAAAACACAACATAATGAACTAATAAGTGCTAAGTGACCTTTAAACATAAGTTTTTCACTTCTGTATTTGGAATTTCGAAAATTCAACATACACGGTTGCAATCAATAAGTTATTTGGAGTCCGATAAGAAAAACTCAATTTTTGGTGAATAGTAACCTAACCTTATGAATATTAACATACCCTTATGAATAGTGATATACCCTAATGAATAGTAACCTTACCTATTATAATATATAAATAATATTTAAGTTTAAAGTACGATATACCTATATTTTAGAATAAGTTAACGAATGTTTTAAAACTGGTTTTTGATAATGAATTATGATTTTAATTAAATATTAAAATAATAATATTTAGAAAATTATTTTTGAAAAAATGGACTTCATTTTTGGATTCTACATGTTGAAAAATGGTTAGGGTGAATTTTTGAGATTTTTTTGAAATACTTGAATTTTTAATTAATAGTAAAATACGGTAATTTACCATATATATACATTATAAGCTAAATAGACTATTCCTAGCATCATGGCTGATGTAACTACCCTTGTTTTGAAATCAAATGACCCATTTACTATTCTTGGTCATGGAATACTTACTATTCCTTGTCTTGTGAAGAAATAATAAATTAATGATTATAATATTATGATATCCCTCCTCTCCTCCACTATAACCCCCCCTTCACCCCCTCTTCTCTTCACTCCTCTCAAGCCTTGTTACTTGCCAATATTGCAAAAATATCTCCTCAAGCTCCTCCCCCACCTCCTAAATCTATTATCCTCTTGAAAATACCAAGACCACTCCCCTTAAGAGGTTCTCAAAGGAGGAAGTCTCAAGAGGTAAATTCCTCTTCCCAATTCCTTCTTTTCTTTTAAGTTATTTTATTTTTATTTCTTTCCTCACCTACCTTCACCATAATAGTATGATAAATCCAGTAACATACATGTACTGCAATGTTTTCATTATAATGGTATATTTCATTATCTTTCCTCCTTTCCCACCCTTTTATTTGAAAGAAATGAAAGCACCGTTTGAGATGTGCTAATTTAGCACATTCAAGGACAACATTTTATCAATTTCTATTTTTATCTTTAATTTTGGTCATGAAACCATTTGTGTTATGGTTGAACCAGATTATTATATATGTAATATATCCTATTTTTGGTTCTATAATCATTTTGTACAAATGGTATTAATTTATAAAGCAAAACATGTTCTTTGTAAACACATCCACTTATTAACAAAAACGGTTATCACTAAGGTTATATATATAATAATTCGACTTCACTCAAAGTAACCAAATTAAATTTAAAACCATGTAATCTACTGAATGTTCAATAATAGAATATAAATTCAATTCTGGACAACCACTTTCATCTTACATATAATCCAAACTTGAATATAAGTGAACTGATCTTTTAAAGCCAAGTAAACAAACAAGACCGAACAATGAAATTGAACCTTATAACTAATCAAAAAGGATTTTAATGAACTAAAAAGGGTTATAATAAATAAATTACATATATAATAGGTTCTGTACTTATTAATTAATAAGACTAATTTGTTTATTCCGGTTTTTAATAACAAGTGGAGAACACCGACAGATTTAAGGTAAGGGATCATCTCAATTTCACTATTAATCAAGATTGTACTCTATGATATGCCTTTTTAGTGTAATAGAAAATGATGAGTTATGTTTACACACCTTGCCCATACTTCTCTATTGATTTATAAGTGATGAAAAACCCCCTTTCTCTCTCATCAATCCCTCTTAGTTACACCCGACACCATGCCGACAAAATCGTAACGAATTCTACCCAAACCTTCTTTTTTCCTTTTGGATTGCCTTATATTTCTTTAAAAATGGTGTTATCTTATATATTTATGTGAATATTCTAAATTATGGTTATTTTTAAAAAATTATTATATCAATGCCCTTTCTTCACTTTCTTTCGGGGATATACATGATTTTAAAAGATTCCCTCCTTAGAACTGTCCGATAAGAAAACCTGTTTTAAGGGGACTTCCCCCGAATTTTTACCCAAATTTCAAGTTAAATTTATCCTATATTTTAAGCCAAAATTGTCTTTATAAGATCAGTATTTTTATTATTAAAACCTTATTTGTTCAATTCTGTTTTTATATAAAATAATTTCCTCTTTTCTATTTGAAAATCTCTATAGTATTTTCCTTAAAACTGTACAAAAATGTTTTAATGCTAATATTTCTAAAATACATATATTATATGTTGTCACTTATTTTTGACACCACTTACCATGTTATATTCCTGTTTTACCCTATGAACTTCCATGTATGTTCCAACCCTTTCCTTTAATGGACACTTTTGTGATACGCCCATTGGTTATGATTTATGTCATGATTGTGGTACCCAATTCTCTCCATGGGTACCCTTATGTTTATATATGGTTGATTATGTATGATCATATATGTGGTAAGAATATTTATGTGGTAAGAATATTCATGAAAATGTTGAGATGGGTGCGCCCTGATAGCGCTCCAATGCATTGGGTAAGGTTAAGTCTCATGAGATGTGATGTGAAACGGAATTGACGGTTAGCCTTGACCCATACTAAAATGAGAAACAAGATTGGTGGTTAGCCTTGACCCATACTAAGGAAATGTTTTATGATTATACCACATCTATATGATTCCATGTTTATATGATCCCATGCTTATATGATATTATTTCATATGTTTTATTCTTTGGATATCATTATTTCATGCCTCCTAACTCATGTGCTTAAGATATATCCTTATGTTCATTCCCTTACTGGGCTTTTCAGCTCATCCCTGTGTTCATGTGTTCCCAAGGGTACCCTATATAGATGTAAGGGATAGAAGGAAGTTAGAAGCTCTTTATGGAGATTAAATAAAGAAGTGTTTTTTAACCCCATGTTTTATGTTATATGTACCTAGTCTTCTATTACACTAGACTTTACGATCCTTGGCTTGTACTCTGATGATTAATTAGGCTTAAAATCATGAAATTTTATATGTAAAAGGCTTGTGTTTCTGTATGACCCCTTTATATATTGAGTATAATTAATGTTTTGGTATAGTATTATCTTTTATTACATTTATGGATATGGTTAATCATGTTTGTTTTTATTTATATAAATCTCTGTAGTGTCACACATTGTGGTTGGATGAATGGGGATTTATTTTGACTTAGAGAGTTTCTCTAAAAGTGTTTTAGAGTTTATTATAATGAATCTTAAATGAGTATTTACAAGGTATTTTGTATGATATGATAAAAGGTGAAGATTATGATATATTTATAAAAGTTTTTTAAAAAATATCCCAAAGGAGTTTTGTATATTGTTTCAAAAGTTATTTTATCTAATAAAATATCAGGTGAAAGGAACAACATTCACGAGGCTTTAGGGAAAGTGGGATATTGAGTAAATAGTCCCTAAATACATTATGAATATGATTCATTTGGAAATATTTTGGGTGAAAATATGGGTATATCAGAAGGCATGATGTAAGATATCATACATGATATCTATGTAAGTCATATTACATGACTGGTTATAAATCATAAGGCATAATTCATTTGGTAAGGTTTCAGTATCATAAGGTTATCCACTACCTTTACATGGGTAGTGGAATGTTAAATGTTAATATTGGATAATAAATCTATTCAAGATATCATTAAGTTAGTTATTTCTTGTGATTAATGAGTGGGAAAAGATTTGGATGCAAGTTATAAAGCATTTACAACCAAAGGATTTACTTGAACATTACATAAAATTAAAGTAAAAGACATGAAAGGTGAAAGAATACCCTGATCCCTATATATAAAAGCCAATTACATTAATATGGTATGTTTGAGTTTGACTAACTCCCTAACAAATCTCTCTATACCCATAATCCATCCTCTTCTCTTCTCTTTACATTATGAGATACTAGTACATTTTGCGAGAGAAAAGGGTCTTCTACATTTGATGAATGATTCAGTACAACCCATGGATAAACCATGGTAAGGGGAAATCGTATTTCTTCCTCTTTTGTGATCTTTATAAATCCCATATAGTCAAAGAAGATATGATAACATATCGATGAATGTTACATGTAATGTTTCTTTATTTTTATAGTAGCATGGTTTTGGTATTCCCACATAGAGTTCTTATGTTTATGATTTATTAATTTCTTTTGGTATATTTAATGAGTGGAATTAGAGAGTAAGAAACCTACACCAATATTCACTAAATCAGACCTAATAGCTGCATCAAACTATCTTGAATATGATGCCAAACATTCACTCACTAATCATTGAGATATATGGCCACAAATCATTCTTCTAAAATCTTCAATACTAGCCACTAGAACTATTACCTCAAAGAATTATACATTTCACCCTTTTGGATATATAACCATTAGTGAATTAATAAGATCACAACACTCCTCCCCATATATATACTATTGAAAAACAACCATCCATATAATTCAATTTGATAATCCCCACCATCGTTCCAACCATCTAATGCATCCCCAAGAACAATGAGGTCTTTTTTTTTGTCAGTCTCCAAATTATCCAATAGATACTCAACCACCAATTGAATCAAATAAGAATACATATAAATATGATAAAGGCATGCTTAACCATCAACCTATACAAGGTTTAAATAAAATGAATCCGTCAACTTTATCAACCATCACTAATAAATTATATCTTAGGAAGCATCTCCACAATAGTTCAAACCTTAAGTATAAAACATAGAATTATCCCACTTGAAGGTATAATAAATTTCAAAACCATAATTATGGATAAATTCAATTCATTTTATCTACTAAAAATTTATATCTATTAATAAAAACTTGTATAACAAGATATTATGATATGTGAAGATCATAAAACACTCACTAAGTAAAGAATGTATCAATTATTTAACACAAAAATAATCATTAAAAGCTCTATATTAGGGTTATAATAATTACATTCATGGGGGTGAAACTGTAATGACCCATTAGAAATAAAAATAGGCTTCTATATCAACATTTTACCAAATATATAATGTGAGGTATCACAATAAACCAAAAAGGAATTCCCTTCACTAAAAATTTAAATAATAATAATTATTTTTTGATACTATTTTATACACTAAAAATATACATGATAATAATTTTATAAAACAATGTAATGACCCTTCTTGGTCAACGCTAATAAAGGATTCATAAATATGAAAAATTTAATACAAATATCCTATAATAGTTCAGCAATCTTATAAAAATAACTACCTAAGAAACATTATTGGAAGGATCCCAAATAATAACCACCTCAAATTTTATTTTTACTAAATATATGCCACTATCATATATAATTTTTCATAGTAAGTGTACCTCATTCATAAAAAATACTTTGAAAACTTACTAAATAGTTAATAATATCAAAGAAATTTCATAAAAAATCTAAAATAATTAGGTTGCTCCATGTAATATCCTGTTACTATTTTTAGGTACTAATTAACCCCTATTTTGATCATGATTTTTTTGGGTATCAATTAGGGGTGCTTCGGGAGATATTTTGGAATTTTTGGAAGGTTCTTGGGCTATCCATGGTTGGTGCACGGTTTTCCCAAACCATGTTCCCTACTAATGCAAACTATGAAAACCCAGGTAGTGATGGTTTTAATGGATGGCTCATGTTTTCAAAAACTATGCAACCACCTAGTTAAAACTGTGAACCCCTTTAGTATAGCTCATGGTTAGGGTGCACAGTTTGGAAAATCATACGACCATGCCCAGCTAACTATGCATAAATAATTCTTTTACTTCAAAATTATTTTAAAATATATAAAAACCTTATTTCTCCACCCACTCAACCCTAAATCACCATATATTTTTTCCTAGGTATATAGTGCTCTAAACGACCCATTTTGGATCCTCAAAACCCTTCCCTAAGTGGATCGATTCTAGGAAAATGTCATTTGATCTCTCCCTATTAAGAGTTATTCTCCAGCCGCTTATCTCCCGCTATCTTCCTCTATTTTACATGGGGTTTGTTAGAACTAAGTGTTGTTGGAGGATCTAAAATATATTATTTTGGATTGTGTATCCAAGTTTTATTCTTAGGTATCTATTTTCTATATTATTTATTGGAGTTTCCCATTGCGAGTGTTGTGTTGTGTTATCCCTTGATCTACAGTAGGTGGTTATATATAATATTGGAAAATTAATTTAATCTATAATTGATTGATTGTATTAATTGATTTCATTTAAACTTTGAAAATATAATTTAGCGTGAATTGAGATTTTAAATTTATTTAGCATGAAATTAGAGAAAACCCCCTAATTCCAGTGAAATTGGGTGTGATTTATATTTGATGGAAATTGTGGAATTTGATTTGTAGAAATTGAATTGTGGAATCAATTGTTTAGAAAATGGATTAAATTGTTTTGATAAAAAACCCATTGGTTTTATCTTGTAAAAGTAATTAATTTATTAAAAACCCATGTATTTGTTTTTAAAGAGAAATTGGTATATTGAAATGGAAAATAGTGAAAACTTATTTTGAACATTTTTGATATAATTTTCCAATTTATTGATTATTGTTTGAGCACATGAAATCCTAGGTAGTTAGTTATTTATTAAGGATAAACATTTTAGGAAGGGAATTCCCTAGAAATATATTGACACTTTACAACTCTCATATAAACTTATTGGTAGATCTTATCCTTAGTAGGTTGTTGATTAATCCTCTCTAACTAATGTATGAGGGATGTGTGTGCACATTGCTATTATCCCTATATATGTGTGTAAGGATCCCATTAACAAGAACTATCATACCTCTTGGCAGATGACCATGTTTTTCATTTTTCATTTTTTATACATACCACTATTTTTAAAAATGATTTACATATTCCTTGTGAATTTATATAAACCATTTTATTTAAAATGTTTATTAATCCATTGTTTTAAATGTTTCTATCAATTGAAATGAATATCATTTTTTTAAAATATGAAACTATATTTACATGCATGTTTTATTAAAATTGAAAGCATGTATTGGTTTATTTTATTGGTATATTATTATGGAACACTTAGTGATACTATACTAGGATTTTATCTCACACCACACTTTTCCTTTGGGTGTTTTTATATTTCTATATTCCATGTTCGAGTAAGATGAAAGCGATACTTAGAGGTGGTAATTTTTTTAACTCCTTTGAGCTTGGAGTGTTGTGTATGTTGAGACTTATGTTATTTTATATTGTTATTTCTGGTAATTTGTTGTTGTATTTTT
The DNA here is from genome assembly GCA_963277665.1 of Viscum album. Taxonomy (NCBI): domain Eukaryota; kingdom Viridiplantae; phylum Streptophyta; class Magnoliopsida; order Santalales; family Viscaceae; genus Viscum; species Viscum album. The sequence continues at coordinate 1,055,378,440 of OY728120.1, read as the reverse complement.
GGTTTATATACCTATTTGACTTATGGTACTATTCTCCTAATGGAGTTTTATTTTGAGGATACAGAATTGTATCTATTGCTTCTGTTGTTTATTTGGAAAAACTGTTCTAGCCTTTGTCTTGTGTGATACCAAGTGATATTCACCAACCCATGGGGATCGAGAATGCACTTTTAGCTATGTCAGTGCTGACTTGGGTGTTAGGGTACCAAGGTATTCAGGATGTTTCCTGGAAAAAATGGGTATTAGAGTTGCAATTTAAGCATATTTCCTTGATGTCAGTATGTAGTTTGAGATCTTTTCGGGATATAGGAGGTAGTTGTGAGTGAGTTCTTAGACAAATCTCATAGTAATGAGCCTTAAGTCACTAGGGGTGGTTTGGGAAATACATCTTGAGGATTAGTTCTTATATTTTTAATGATTTTTATTTGGGTAGTTGAAATCTAAATCTTGTTTATCTATCTGAAAAGATTAATTTCCCTATTTCACTTGTTTGAGGTCTTGGAAATTCTTGATTTTATCAAGGTAAAATGTGCCACATTCAAGATAGTGGGACCTATAAGGAGATGGTGGGACATGATAGAAATGACTATGAAGAATGAGGGAATATATTGGAAGGATTTTAAATATATTTTCATCAACCAGTTCTATCTAGAGTCGATGGTGTTGGCCAAGGCTATAGAGTTTTTGAAACTCGAGTAGGCTGACAAGATTGTGATTGATTATGAAAATTGATTTGTCGAGAATCTATATTTTTAACTTGATATTATATCAAATGAGAATATAAAGAATCAATGGTTCAAGATGGTTCTTAAATATGATATTCATTCTCAAGTTTTCTTATTGAATCTCCCTTCTTATGTCGATGTGTTGGATAGAGCTTTGATGGTTGAGATGGATTAAGATGGTAAGTCAGGGTTGAAGGTAGTTCCTTTTTCTCCTAGTGGAAGTTATGTGAGTTCCTTAAAATTAAAGAGGAAGCATGATGATTCTCATGGCAGTTCTCGATAGTAGGGTTCTTCTAGAACTCATGTAGTGGCTGACATGGGCCCTTTGATTTTCTACCAATGTGGTAAGCGAGGGAACTCAAAAAGGGTTTGCACTGTGGTACCTAATATATCTAGTTCCTATGGACGATCAGGTCACCTATAGAAGTTCTATCATGTATATTAGGATCCATGTAGTGGAACAAGATCATCAACACTGAAAATTATTGCAATGTAATCATATGATTCACAGAAAAAGGGGTTTCATCCAATGGCATCCAAAACGAAGCTCCTTTATGAAATGGAAGTGTCTCCGAAGGAAGTAGATACAGATCCAATGGCTATGAGAGGTACCATCACTATTTACTTATCTTTAGTGATTGATTAATTTGATACTGGTGCATCTCATTCATTTATTTCAAACCTTATTGTAAGTATGCTAAATCTTCCTATGGAGATTTTATCCTATCTAATAGATATTAATACACCCCTCATAATGAATATAGAGTATGGTCTCTTCTGTCTTGCCTATAATTTATCATTATCTAATATCTTGTTTACTTGGTATTTTGTGGTTCTTAACATGAAACCTCTTTATGTCATATTCATGATGGATTGACTTATTTCTAATAAATACCGAATTGATTGTTATCTTCGATGGGTCTCCTTTGCTATGCCTGATGGAGTATATCGTATCTTTCAGGGAGAATGGTACTCGAGGTTGAGTAGAGTCATAACTTCTTATCCAGAGTTGGGGAAAACAATATCTATGTTTACTATTTAATTAGAGAAAAAAAATACTTGAGAAATGATCTCCCTACAGATGTCATATAGTTTTGTGATATTTTCCCTTCTGATATCTCTGGTTTTCCACTGATAAGAGAGGTGGAATTTTCTATTGTCTTAGTGATGGGTACTTAGCCCATATCTATTCCTTCCTACTGCATGTCACTATATTAAATGAAAGAGTTGAAGACTTAATTGAATGATATTTTAGAGAGAAGATTTTTTTTCCTCAGTATGTCACCTTGAGCAGTCTTTGTTCTCTTTGCTAAGAAATCTAAAGGGACACATCACCTTTGTGTTGATTACTGAATACTCAAATGAGTTATGGTAAATAAAAAGTATCCTTTACCATGGATTGATGATCTATTTGACTATTTGAAAGTGGAAAAATTGGTTTTGAAGATTTATCTTTGATCTGGTTATCATCAGCTTAGAATAAAAGAACATGAAATTTAAAAAACCACCTTCTGGAGCAGGTATGACCATTATAAGTACCTTGTCATTCCGTTTGGTCTAACCAATTCTCCTAAAGTCTTTATTACCTTGATGAACATGATCTTCCATGGGTATCTTGATATGTTTTTGGTGTTCTTTGTGGATGACATCCTTGTTTACTCTATATATGAGGATGATCATGTGTGTCATCTGAGAGAAGTTTCAGAATTATTGAGAAATCACCAAATTTACACCAAGCTATCTAAATTTAATTTTTGGATAAAGTAAGTGAATTTCATAGGGCACATCATGTCAAAACATGGTATTTCAGTTGATCTTGAGACGACGAAAGCCGTTATGAAATTGGAGCATCCATGTAATGTTTTTGAGATTTGGAGATTCTTGGGTTTAGATTGATATTATCACTAGGTTATAAAGGATTTATCAAAGTTATATTCTATGATGACTGCTCTTACTCATAAGGGAGTGAGGTTTTTTTGGGATGAGAAATGTTAGAGTTATTTTTTTAGTCGAAATGTCTGCTGACTACTACACCGATGTTGAATCTTCTAGAGGATGGTTAGGGCTATGTGGTCTTCTATGATGTATCAGGTCCAGGTTTGGGATTTATTATTAGGAAGGGTGATTCCATCATTTCTTATAGATCTCAGAAACTAATTCCACATTAGAATAATTATCTGACCCATAACCTTGAACTCACAACCATAGTTCATGCGCTTAAGAGTGTATGGGATTACCTTTTCAGAGAAAGGTTTACCATGTTTCACCCAACAAGATCTTGTTTTATATCTTCTCTAAAAAATATTTGAATCTCCTCCGGAAACATTTAGTGGAGTACCTAAAATATCTTGACTTAAAAATTTCCTATAACCTAGGGAAAGGTGATGTCATCATAGATTCTTTGAGAAGGAAACTTCTGACCCAGGCAGTGAAGAATCATTAAAAGAGTGGAACTTGATGGATCTTTTTTCACTATTTCATATAGAAGTTTATAAAATAGAGGATGAAGTTTATTTGTCTAGTGTTTAGTTGACCTATGCACTTGTCAAGATGATTCTTCAGAAAAAACAGCTGGATTATGAATTTCATAGCATTAGAGACTCTCTTAATAGTGGGGTGACCATTGATGAGTGGTCGTTCTCCATGCAGGGTATTCAATATTTTCAGAATAGTTTTGTTGTATTTTTAGTAGTTATAAAATATGTAATGGGGGATTGTCATAAATCTCAATGGGAAGTACACCCAGGAACGATGAAGATGTTCTATGACATTCGGCGATGATTCTGGTGGCCAGGTATGAGATTGGGAATACATAATTTTTTCTCCCATTGGTATACATCCCAATAGGTCAATGTCGAGTACTAGAGTCCTTTGGGTTTGCTTCATCCACTTCCAGTGTTGAATTGAATGTGGGATCATATCTTTATAGATTTTTTGGTTGGGTTTCCACATACCCAGAGAAAGAAGAATGTGATATGGGTTGTGATTGATAAGATAAATAAATCAAATCACTTTATACCTATTCATTATTTGATCAAATTTGAGGAGTTGAGAAATCACTATGTGAATGAGATTTTTCAATTTCATAGAGTTCCATCTATTATATTCTTTGATAGTGATCCCAAGTTTACTTTTATCTTTTTGATAGGCCTTCATAAGGCACTAGGATATTAGGTTCATTTGATTAGGACATACCATATATAATTGGATGGATAGAGAGAGAGGGATATACAAATTATTAAGGATATTATTTATGCATGCTTCCTCAATTTTAGTGGGTCTTGGGATGATCATTTGGCGTTGGTTGAGTTTTCTTATAACAATAGTTACCAGTTCACGATTATAATGGATCATTTTGAGGCCTTGTATGGATGACCTTGAAAATATCTATTATATTGGTTTGATATTGGTGAAAGTTCCTTGGTTGGACTCAGTTTGGTTCAAGATATTACATCAAAGATTCAATTGATTCATCATATAATATTTTCATCCTAGAGCATGTATAAGTCTTATTCTGATTTTCACAATAGACTTTGGGATTTTTAGTTGGTTATAAGGTGTTATTGAAAGTTTCAACCCATTTTGGTCATCTATGGATTGGGAGGAAAGGGAGATTGATCCTCATTTTTTGGGACCTATTGAGGTTGTTGAGAAGGTTTTGAAGGTGTCTTATTATTTAGCACATCCACCATAGCTGAAATTGATACATAACAAGTTCCATGTATCTCAGATACGAAAGTATCTTTCTGATCTGTCTCTTATTCTAAGATGGAGTGATCTTGATGTCAATACTTATTTATCTGTAACTGAGCATCCAGTCAGGATAGTTGATTCAGAAACAGAGGTACTTTGTGGGGTTTGAGTGATATGGAATCATAGTTCTAAGAATCACGAGACTTGGGAGAGGGAGGAATTGATTAGAGAGAAGTGGCCTCATTTATTTGACATGGAGACTTCTTGATAGGATTTTTGGGGATATAAAGTTTCTATAGTGGGGAGGGTGTACCATCCTATTACTATTTCCAGGAACTCCTTAACCTATATTTTGATCATGCTTTAGTTGGGTATCATTTAGGGGTGATTTAGGAGAAATTTTGGATTTTTTGGAAGGATATTAGTATGTGCATGATTAGCACATGATTTTTCCAGACTATGCCCCTATAGTGAAAAATGTGAAAACCAATGTAGTGAGGGTTTGCACATTTGGAACATGGTTTGGAGAACCATGTAACCCTACCTAGATAATAGTGCATGCAGAATTTTTTTTCTTCCAAAAATTGTTTTAAAATTTCTTAAACCCCTATTTATCCACTTTCTCGACTCTAAATCACTATATTTCTATTTCATAGGTAGGGAGGGCTCTAAAGAACCCATTTTGGAATCTCTAAACCCTTTCTAAAGTAGATAGAATCTAAGATAATGTCGTTTGATCTGTACTCGGCAAGAGTTCTTCTCCCAATCATTCTCTCCCGATCTCTTCCTCTCCCCCCCTTAGGGTTTGTTAGATATACATGTTTTTGTAGGATCTAAACTTTTTTGTTTTGGATCTTGAATCTTGGTTTGATTCTTAAATCACTTTTTATAATTTTCTTTTTTTGAGTTTCCCATAGTGGGTGTTGTGTTATGTGATCCTATGATCTATGGTAAGTGGTTTCGTATAAGGTTGGACAATTAATTTAACCTAGAATTTCTTGATTTTTTAATTACTTTTAATTAAATTTTAAAAATAAAATTCATTGTGAATTAGTATTTTAAATTTATTTGTCATGAAATTAGGGGAAACCTAGCAATTCTGGTGAATCAGTGTGTGATTTAGATTTTTTAAAAAATTGTGGAATTTTATGTGTGGAAATTGAATTGTGAAATTATTTTTTTTGTAGAAAATGGATTAAATTTATTTGATAATAACCCATTCATTTTTCCTTGGAAAAGTCATGGATTGATTAAAAACCCATTTATTTATTTTTAAAGATAAATTGGCATATTGAAATTTAAAATGGGGAAATTTTATTTTGAAGTGTTTTGAAATAATTTTCCCATTTATTGATTGTTGTTTGAGCACATGAAAGCCTAGGTAGTTTATTAGTTATAAGGGAAAAACATATCAGGATGGTAATGACCTAACAATGGATTGAATCTTTACAACTCTAACATAGACTTTTTAGAATATCTTATCCTAATTAGGAAATTTATTATCCCACTCTGACTAGTGTCCAAGGGATGTGTGTGCACATTTCCATTATCACTATATAAGTGTGTGGGGATCCCATAACCAGAAACTATCATAACATTTATAATATGAACATTTCTCTCATTTATAATTGTTTTGATATATTCCATTGTTTGTAAAACTGATTTACATATGCATTTTTAATTTATATAAACTATTATATTTAAATTTTTTAGTAAGACATTGTTTTAAATGTTTCTATTAATTGAAATTAATAACATATTTTTTTAATATGAAACTGTATTTCCATGCCAATTTTATTAAAATTGAAATAATGTATTTGCTTATTTTATTGGAATATTATTATGGAATACTTGGTGATACCCTATTGGGATTCTAACCCACACCCTACCTTTTCCTTTGGGAATTTGTAGATTTCCTTCTACTAGGTTTGATAAAGGGGAAAGTGCCACTTGGAGGTGGAATTTTTTGTTAAATACATTGTACTTGGAGTGATGTTTCTATTGGGAATTAGGATATTTTATCTTATTCTTTCTATTGGAAGTTATTTATGGTACTTTTGATCATATTGACTTGTATTTGTTTCTTCCACTATTTATGTGGAAAAAGCATTCCTACCTTTGTCTTGTGTGATTCCAAGTTTTATTCTACAACTCATGGAGATCGATAATGCCCTTCAGTCTATATCAGTGATGACTTGGGTGTCAGGGTACCAGGGTATCTACACCAATTTGTTACACTCCACCTTTGACCTTAAATAAAAAAGTAATTATCTATAAAAATAACCACAAACAAGTGAAGATATAACTAGAATATTTTATGCATCAAACCCATTAACACATGCGATACATTTATCAAACCAAATGATGTCACTAAATACTTGAAATGGATATAAAAAAAATCAAAAAATCCCTCTTCAATACATGATTATATTAAATACTCAATTATTTATATTCAAATCAAAAAGTGATCTTAAATAATTATTTAACTCCTATGAGTTGATCAAATGGATCATTAATTAACCAAAATGTGTAATTGTTCTTCATTATCACCTTTTCAAATCAATGATAATTGATACATAATTGTAATTTTTTTCAGACTTCTTGGATAAAAAAATGAATAACCCATTGATGATGCAATATATTGAATAAATCCTTTATATAAAAAATCATCCACTTGATATATAACCTCATAAACCTAAGTGGGTTCCATCTAATAGGTGGATATAATGATAGACATTTTAAATTAATGGAAATATATACTAAAATATAACTTAAACCACTAAGGTAAAATCATAGCCTCATAAAAAACAACTATAAATTATTGAAATAATTTATGTTGATCTACCTCTTATAACTCTGTTGTACACAATTCCAATCTCATTATCTATGATTTTTATTGATTATATATACAAAGATTCACCTGGACATCCCAATCACCCATAAAAACTATACAATATTTTTCAATACCATTATAATTGGCTCTCCTCTAGAAGAAATTTGAATATCCCATGGATTCAGGCAGTGAAATGGATTTATAAGGTTACATGAATTTTGAGGTGTTTGAAATTATAATTTATTCATTGTGATGTAATTGTTGTCAATACATAATAATAAATCACTCACATTCTATTTGTTGAAGTGAGGTTTAATGATTAATGTAGAAAATATAAATTGGCGTTGAGCCTAAAATTCAAAATAATTTCAAATGCATGATGGATAGCTTGATGGATTGTGTGGATATACATGTATTATAAGGAATTAAGAAGTAGAAGGTCATATTGTCTTATGATTATACAAATCTAAAAGACACTATATTATTCCAAAAATTTTATCCATTTTATAAGTCTTCATTTAGTTAAATCAATTATTGATTATATTAAAAGACATGGAGTTATATTGAGTGAGACTTCTGTGATTGTTAACATTTGTTCTAAAATAAGGGTACAAAACATTATCCAATCTAAGAATCAAACTCTTTTGAATATTACATTTAATATATATAGATAAATTGTTTTTCCTATTATTTTATATTATTCTATGGATTAAATTCATGCAAAATAATCCTGGATGTAATTCATTGTATTCTTATGATTTATTGAAAAAGTTGGAAAATTGACCAAGTTAATATTTAAGGATAGGTTTAAAGTTTAGTTGAGGATTAAATGAATATAAATACAACTTTACATGTATCTCACTTAAACTGATCATGTAGAAAAAAGGTAAAGGAAATTGTCACAGTGGACCATGTAGAACAAAAAAGGTGATTGTAATGATCAACTAAGGTTATTATGATTAAAATTTTTTAAAAGAATAAATTTATCATGAAATAAACAACCTGAACCAACAAAAACCTTTTCCAGGTTGGTGACAAGGCTAAGTGGTCCTCCCCATGATTTCCTCTAATAGTCCAATGGTCAATAACTAACACTAATAGGGTGCACACACAAAATGTGAGGAATTACCAAATGAACCTAGAAAAAAATATTAATATAACTCCACTAGAAAACATCTTATTCAATGGATACCTATGAGTAAAATGAAATGATGAAACTATTCATGACATACCATTAGTCAAACATATAATAAAACTTAATCAATTAAATTTAATAAAGTATATAATGAATATCCCCTAACATGAAAAAACCTATCTATAAATCAAACACAAAGGGAACACCCCAACAACAAGATGTAGACTCCTCTGTCAATGCACCACCAATGATCACCACCTAGTCCACTTTTAGGTTTTAATGGGGAGAATACTTTTCCAAAATAGTAAAAAAATCACAAAAAAATATTTTCCCATATGATATGACCATTCATTTGAATTAAGTAAAACATAACTGAAGAATATACCAATTTTTTATGAGAAGCTAATTAATCCAAGATATTATATATGAGCTTGATGGAGATCTCTATAGATTTATCAAAATACTAATTCCTTAAAGGATTTTTTATGGGTTGTATAAATTAGCTAAAACTTAGGTATGATTTCCTATCTCTCATGGCCAGATAAAACCTTATATTAAAGATAAATATAGAATAAAAACTTAATCATAAAAAGTTTTTGATAATATAAAATTGTAAAACCATCTCATAGTCTTATAATCCTTTCATAGGACTCAAGGATATTCCTCTGTAAACTCTATAAAGTGAATCATTTCATAAAAATTAAACATTTAATCATTCTAAGAATAAAAACATTAGAACTATGAAACTATATTACAAAAACTTCATAATATTCATCCAAATAAAAAATGAAACATTTAAAATTTAAACACTCTAGAACACTCCTTTGGATATAATTTTATGATATTGTAAACTAGTTATGATAGATTTTAGTGGGTAAAATAAAAAATTTACATATGTTGTTGTATAATTCATGAACTTCCCTATATATAACCATTTCATAGTGACTTTCACTATGATGTGGTTTACTTTAGTATAATCGACAACATGGTTAACACCTCCTTTTTAGGGTTTTTATTTAGTATATATTTCTATCAATCTACCAATTTCACTAAATCCACATAAGATCAATACACTTTCACCTTATATCACATCATAGGTTACAAATTGTAAAACCATATACCAAATTCAATTTAGATATTATCCAAATATCTTTTAAGAGAAGATATCACACTCTTGAAGTTTTTCACACACACTTTATAATAGTACTTATACTTATACACTAAACCACTAAGTGTGAACCAAATGATCTTTGTAGAATTAAAAAAACTATGAATTCTCTACTCCATAGTTGTAAGAAAAGAGTAGCTTTATAAAAAACATCAATTATACTCAAGATAAAAAGGAATTTAGTGTGTTATCTATCAAACACATGTATATTTATAATTTTTCCAATAATATGCATCATATATAATATGAATAAAAATATAATTCCTTTTTCCAATACATTGGATGACCATGAGACACAAAGCACGTCAGTCTCATATAGCCTATTCAAACATTCTCAATTATCACTATATAAACTACCCAAATAGATAAATATATCACATGTCATTCACCCAAATATATGAGAACATAACATGAACCTTATCTAAAATGATAATCAAATCACATTTAATTTATCTATATATGAACATGCACTTCCTCGATCTATCTTTGTTGAGGGGTCAAATTCAATACCCATCATATGAGAGGGAAAATTATGTCTTAGTAAACCTAAAATGATGACATGATCATAAAAATACCATACAACCCCCTGATTAGATCATCCATAGGCTAGTGTAATAAATTCATCAAATTATTATGGTTTTCGTGCTATGTGTCATATCAAACATTAGTAATGGGGATTCAATATGAAATATGCCCCCCTAACATGTTGGAGACACAGAGTATGAAATTCCATGTGGTATATTTAGTGGGTTATTCGGTACTAATTATCCACTGAAAGCAGATAATATTTATTTCTTATATTATTATTTTTATATGTTTAATTTTTCATAAACACCGGTATTAGTTCATTTTATAATTTGAACTTATTTGAACATCATGTTTGTAATTCTTTCTTAAATTTCATTAACACTTGACACAATTTTTGACACCCTATAAATCAACCCATGTTCATATTTTTTTTGATATTTTAGGATCATGATATCAATGTTATGTGGAGTATTTCATTCATCTTTAGAAAATTGATATTCATAATGGAAGACACTCATCTTGTGCCTTGAATTTAGAAAATTCTTGGAGAAGTGAACTGGACAAAAGCCCACTAAAATGAATGTATCATCCAATATAAAAACCAAAAAAAGCTTAAATTTAAACTTTAAATAGATTTAATCATAATTAATATTTCATTAAACTATTGACCGATCTAATTTATAGGTTTCAGGGGTGATACAAACATTCCAAGTGGAAGATGAGATTCTGGGTCAGATTCAATGGTCCAAAAATAACAGCCTACCATTTTGATCATAACTCTAAGATATGAGTCCAAATGGGATTAAATTTTGACATAGTTTAGAATAAATCATATTAAAAATTTTATTATTCCATGAACCACTCAAAATGTTATAACTAGAATCGCGTTTTGGTACGTCTGATGGGTGGATTCAAGATAACTCATATTTTGGGTCAGGTTTGGAAATATTTTAATTCCATAAACTTTACAAAAATATATACTTAATCTAATTAAGTGGTGTTAATTGTAATAATATAGGATTTACCCAAGGCTCCTAAAATTACTATTTAAGTAAGTGGTGGTGAAGGAAATGAAGGAGGTTTTTTGTGCTTTGATTGGAATGTTACTCTACCAGTTTGTCTTTGTAAGTGTTTTCTTTCTCATGTAAGTTAATTGAATCGCATTATTTTATTAATAAATTTATTTACTATTCATTTATTATATTATTCATAATATCACATTGATACCTTTTAAAAATGTTGTTAATTTATTTACACTAATATTTGTGAAATTCTATATATAACTGTGGAGTTCTTGTTATTTCATTATTTTCACTTCTTCAATTTCACCCTTTCGAGTATACTTTCACCTTCTATTGAGATAATTGAATCAATGGGGGGATAACCCTATTATGGGTTGATTCAATGGATTATAAAGTTATTGGGTTGGATTTTATTTCTTATTCTATTAAAATTTTATGAATCTTTATTATTTAAGATTTCCCTTCAATGATTTACTTTATCCCACACCCTTACTAATTTTAAAGCTACACATTCTAATGGATAGAACAATACTCTACCTTGGAGTGTTCATTAAAATGATTCTATAAGTGTATTGGAGACTATACCTTATATCTTGTAAGTACTAAAATATTATTTGATAAGGATAGTACTATTTCATTGAGTGAATCTACCTTGAATTTAAGAAATTGAAAAATCCAAAAAATTAATTCATCCAATCCACCCCTAGAAATAACCTAGGATTAACCCATTACCAATAATTTAAGTCACTTAATTAATTTAGTTTTTGAGTTACCTAATCACATTAAACCCAATATGTCTAGTTTATATTAGAAAATCATTTCATAGAAGGTACATGTCTATAGGTTTCTTCTAATGTCTCTAAGGATTTGAAAACCTAGGTTACACTACAAGAAACCACTTCAACCCTAAACTTTGGAAAATTTGGGTGATACGAATTATACAATTTTTTTATAACACATTAAAAAATTTTCTATCACTATAAGAAACAAATCCCACAATAATATTCACTTTTCATCATAACCTATAATACTCCGCATTGACTGTCAATTAGGGATAACTCAAAGTCATATTTTTAGAGGTCAATTATCATTTCATTTAATGTAATATATTCAACTAACATGAAAAAATGATAAAACAGGTATGCATTTTATATATTATAAAACTACTTTGATAACACTAACATATCTATACACAAGTATTGATATAACAATTTCCCATATGATAGACCATTAGAGAGATCTTATGATTTCTATACTTTTAAGGTTTTGTTAAACTCATTACATCACCATGTGACTATTTTATTAATAATATTACTAAAATACTTTAATGGGATAACATAATTAAGTAAATATTGTTTGAATAATGGTGATATTTCAATTTAGAATCCTCATGTTCAAATATTTAAACAGAATATTCAAAAAATTTTATTTAACAACATCCAATATTATAATTATAATAACTTATACTAATTAAACACTTTTAACTATTTATAATCTCTATAAAATCATCATCATTGATTATTTCCATTTAAATTTTTATTTTCAATAATTTAGTAACCTATTTTAATGTAACACTTTATATTAAAAATATTTCTTTACCACTATATTGTAAAATATTTTAGGATAAAAAGTGACTTTAAATTTGAATTATACTATTATAATAATTATTTTTTACTTTTTTAACTTCACTAATTTTAGATATACTCTCTCTAGTGATAATATTTAATAAATAAACTATTGATAATCATATCTCACATATAATTTTATATTTTTAGAGAAATATTCATGAAAATAAAATCCTTATTTTTTTTAAATGTAACACAGTTTTGTGGTGGGAATTTTTTCCCTCATATTTTAACAAATAACATGGCTAATTTTTTTTCTTGATAAATAAATACTTTAATACTTTTTTTAAAAACATGTTATAGAATTGGATAATTCATAATATATGTGTATAAAAAATATTATGTCATTTTTTTCAAATTTTTTTGTTTCTAATTGATCTCTTGTCATACCACAATACATATAATTTATTCATAACTATATGATATTTGTGTTAAACCATTATATTTACTTTATTGGTGTAGAAAACATCTTCTTCATCACTTAAATGAAAACTTCAAGATATATACATTGATTATTATTTAGTTTTGAAAACTATTATATTTATAAAAAATTATAAAATATACAATTATAATTATATAGACTTCAAAATATATAAATTTATTCTCTATAGAATTAATACCTGACATAGAATATCTACAAAGTTTTCCTCATCCCTTCTGGTATTTTTAAGAATTTCATCTTTAGTGTCTAATTTTTCTATGGTGGAAACATTTTCCTTCATTATATTATCCCTTTTTAAGCTTCAAAGTAATTTGTATAGAATCTTAATGTCCCCTCTTCTTTCCATTGTGGCCAAAAAATTTACCCCTTTTATTTTGTACAATTATCCTAGAACATTAACTTAGACCTCCCATTTCTTGCTCAATAATACTGAATATATTAATAAGACTAAGTAAAATTTTATGATAACCCCTTAATTAATGTTGGTTTGATTCTTTATCATTGTCTAAGGAGATTCAAGATTTTGTAGGAGGAAGAAGAGGAAGATGTCTCACAATTTATGGTAATCCTGAGATGAAGGAATTTAATTCCATATGAATCTTAACCAGAATAACCACTCATAGTCATGCGTTTATGACATAGGATCACATGTTTTTTAGTAAAGTTGGTGAATAATAAACTATTATCCTTATATAATATAAGTACTCATGTCATGAGAGATAGGAGAATTCCAAGAGATGGCGATGAAGACACCTTAGAAAACCATGTATTATAATAGAAGGATAGAGTATCTAAACTCTCTATAAAGAAAAAAGTTGTAGATTCATGTGTTATTTAATTACTCTTGCACTAAGTAATGTAGATTCGTCAACAATGCCACTCAATCTTATGATGTGGTGGTGAGACTTTCCCCTTGGGAGCAGGCCATGCAATTCATCTGTTATTGAAGTATGTATCAAGTAAAGTATGACTAATATTTTCAATCATGACAATGATAATAATTTTTTTTGAATATAATTCATGTAACATGTGTTTATTTTAGGTTCATTATGATATTAATTAAGACATTATTTCAAATTATCTATATTGGGGAATGGTTGATCACTTATATAATTCTTTGAAGATCTTTTAGATCATATGGTCATACTCTATTTTTGTTGTCATATAAAGGAAAACTTGTGAATTATACACTATGTATAATTTTAATGAGTGATTATATTGAAGGAAACTATATTTTTTAAGAATTATTATGTTGTTGGAATGTGAATATTTCACTTGAGATGACATGCCATTTTGAGGAGCATACTTAAAAACCCATTGAATTGTTGAGGTATGTTATATTTATTGTAAACATCATATGAGAAACATTGAGAAGCATTATAAGTTATTAATAATGTTTCTAAGTTGTTTTTTGAAGTTTTTAGATGAGTTTTAGTAGTTCTTATTTGAATTGAAGAAGTTCAGTGTTCATATGCAATATCTAGGAAAATGGAAAAGGCATACGTAAGATCCATCAAAAAAGAATAATGAAAAAGTAACGAGGTGTTCACATTTTGATATGTAAGATCAATAAGATCATAATTAATATTAACTCTAGTGTTTCAAAGGGTAAATAACATCTTATTGATAATATTTAGCATCCCCCAAATCATATATGAGAGTAATGTTTAGTTCATAGTGATCCATAAGAGTAACTAGGAGAATACATAAGAATAAATGGATGAAATGTAAGATTAAATTTAAGTCTCATCTATATATAAAACATTAACTTGAGGATAAGAAAGATTAATACTTTTGATATTGAAGATTAACTCACTAATATTTAAAAGTAATCCTAAGGTTACATAGGTCACTTAAGAATCATTTTTTCTCACATTAACATGTCATTGTTATTGATTTATAAGATCATTTCTAAGGTCACACAATATTAAACATGTTTTTTCAAGGAATAAATAATATTAAATTTCATGATGTTTTGTTGTAATTGATTTATTACATTTCATAGTACTTTGAATATTAATAGGTGATTCAAACCAAGATTGTTGGTGACATCATATGAAGGAGATTGTGCCATGTGAAGAAGCTCTATTCCACAATTATATTACTGAATGTGATCATGGTGGTGTAAAAGGAAGCCATGTTTTTATGGAAATTTAAATGAATTAAGAATCCATAATTTTTTAATAATTAAATCAAATATTTGAGAAGATATTTTGTGTGATTATTTAGGATATTAATGTATAAAGATTAACTCCATTTATGACGATCAAAGAGAGGAGGATGTCAAAAATATTTTTTTGTACAATTTTAAATGTGAAGATCATGATGATATTTCATGGAGGTTGTAACACCCTGATATTTTATGATTTTTTTAAGTTAATTTATTTTCTTCAATATCTTGTGTTACACGCAACACCAAGTTTAAACGAACTGCACCAAAATATTAAAATAACATTATTTAATGTGATTTTATAACTTAACCAGTAAATTTTTTAATGTGAATACGAATACATAAGTTTTTAAAATTCAGTATAAATTTTTTAGATAACAAAAATATACTGATAGATAAGTACTTAATTTTTGGTAAACTCTTTATATGCTTTGAAAAAAAAATTTCTCAAAAAATAATTTTTATGTTTTTTAGTGAACAAAAAATAAAATTAGTTTTTTCCACTTTTATAAAATTTAATTAAAAAATGAATTTAATTTTTGGAATAAAATTTTAAAAATTATATTAGGATGAATTATTTGGATTTTTTTTGAAAAATTTGACTTTTCAATGAATAATGAAAATACTGATTTTTATTAAAAACCACCTTTTTGTTTAAAGCATTTATAAAGTTACATCATTTTTTTAAAATAGTTTAAAAGTAAAATTAGTAAAATTATTTTTTGATAAATCCAATTTAGTTAATTGGAATTAATTTCATGTTGAATCTTAATATAAAAACCTTTTATACTTTTGAATCCTTTTTCTTTGGAAACCCGTTTTCATCATATCTACTGGTTTAATTTTAAATTAAATTATTTAAGTTATTTTAATTGAATTTGGAAAAATGGATTCTATATTTGGAATCATAATAATTAATGTTATATAATAATTATAACTTAATTTTTGGTCACAATGAGTAGTAATTATAGTAAAAATTAATTACCATGATTAAGGTTTAATAATAATCCATTTTTTAGCCTTGTGACATGTTTAAAATGTGGATATATCCTTTTATTTTTAAAAATTCCAAGCATTCCCTCTCCCCCACTTCTCAAAGGGAACCCCCTATCCACTACTCTTCATACTTAAATAGACTTTTGTTTAAGAAAATACCTACTCAAATCTGTTCCTTACATCCCAGCCCACATCCTAGAGGCCATAGTATTATTGGGAAACCCTCATATGAAGGATTTTTGTTCTAACCTAAATAGGTTGTCTGAAGAATAGGGGGTTTGAATGTGTACAAATAAATTCAATACTTGAGTAAAGGGATTTATAGCCTCTATTTTATTTCTAAGGGTTATATGAAATATTCAACACTCATTTTTTTTCTATGTTGTATATACTAGCCCTTAGAAATGTTATAGTATGAAACTTATTATTTTCATGACATTTGATGTTTTATTTTATGCTATTATTTAATGGGTCTTATTATTGAAAAGTTTCAAAGGTGGTAATGAATTTTTGATGTCACTTTTATTCTCATGGGAGACATTCCATATTGACAAATTATTTATTTTATGTGGTGTATATATTAACCATGAATTTATTTTATGATTATTTTCAAGAAAATTTTGTGATATACATATCCATATAAGGTTCTTACCTTTATGGAGAGTATGATTATAAAGTTACCAAAGTTGTAAAGGATTTATGTCATAATATAATTGTTTATTTAGATTATTTATGATTGTTATTATAATGATTAAATATTATGATCTATCTCTCAATAAACTCATGAATTTTCTTCTCATCTGTTTATTTCTTGAAAACACATTTTTCAACTCATTTCCCTCTCTTTATGTACTCAAGAATCAAAAAGAATGTTTTATGAAGGAAAGAAAACTTTATTTCTCTCTTTGATCAAAAATAAATTTTATTCCATATCCATGTTTTCTAAAAATAATTAAATAATTTTTTAATATTAATCTATTATTTTTTAAAGTGAATTTTACCCATGTTTGAATTTTTTAAAAATGGTTTTAAAAGGAATCTTCTTGTCATTTTCATAATGAGGTACTTTTGAATTTTTACAAAAAATGTGAAAGAAATATTTGTTTTACTATACATGAAAAGAATGAAATTTTCTACCATCATGAACTATCAATTATTTTAAGCTTTCTCTACAAGTTTCCATGGTTACTTTCAAAAAAATGTTTACATGAATATCAGTTAATTTTTTAGATTTTAATGAATTCATTTCAAAATGTAAAATATATTTTCATCAGGAATGTTTTAATGATATTTTTATGGTATTTCTATTCATTAATGACAATAATATTAGATGTTTTTTATGATTTATTATGGATATGAACTAATGATACCATCCTTATCCTTATATATATATATATTTTATGATCATGTTGATAAGATGTTTATGGAATATATTTATTTTACATGGGCTATTATATGATGAAAAGTTAAAATGTTTATAAAAACCATTATTTTACATAGGTTATACAATAAATTAATGATTATGAAACCCATTTATTTATCATGGGTTATGATGTGATGGATGTTTTATGATCTTTTGGAACACATTTATATTATTTTCATTATGTGATGGGTGGAACCGAAATTATATATCCCTCCAATGCCTTGGGAGAAGATGGATATCTCATGAGATAAACAGGGCTCGAATGTGGTGTGAACCCAATTCAGTAAGGTACTTTGTCCACTATGATATTATCATGAGTGAAACTTGAGTACTATGATGGTTTTAAGAGTGAACTCATTCCACTATGATATTCTTGTATATTCACCTTGACTATTAAGGAAATTATTTTCTATGCTTATGTGTATGCCAAAAATCTATGATTTATGAAAATGTTATGCTCTGATGGATTATGTTCTTTAATTACTTTATTCATTTCTTATAAAATGACAAAATTTATGATAGGTCTCAAGATTATGATCTCATATATACAAGATGTGGGTTTCAAATGTTAATATCACGTTCTCATACCCATATGATCATATTATGTAGATATATCCCTTGTTTACCCTTACTAGGAATCTGAGATAAACCTTTATTATGTTTCGTTTCCCCATGTTATAAAGAATATAATCCTGGTAGTTCCTACTGATGATGTTTTTTTACAACTTTCACCATAGATCATGTATTCCCTTCAATACATTGTTTGTGTAAGCTCTTTACACCTCGTGTTTGTACTATAATTTTTGTTTTTAATAAATTCCCTTAGGGTATGAATTGGGTGACCAATTCATGTCTCTAATTTCTTAAAAAAATATAGAGAGGAATTTTGGTGAAGGATATAGTGAGTGGGATCCAAGAAATTATATAACTATCTAGATACTACAAGTGGATGTGGACCAGGAACAATTTTTCCTAAGGGAAATAACTTTGAAAATGGAACATTGGTCTTTGACTCGATCATCACTTTGTAAACAAAAATGGGCCTCAATACACACCTAGTTTGAAACTCTCAGGGTATATGTTTTAGAAATTCAAAACCACTTAATGAGACAACATAAAGTATTTTATTAGATGATGACCTTAAACCTAATGTGTTATATATTTAAAGTAAGTTTTGATGATTTATACATCCTATAAATGATTTTTCATGATTATGTGGTTTCCCACTATTATTACTATTACTGACACTATGATTTTTCATTTTAGTCGATGGATGGAACCTAAAGGGAGCATATTAAAGATAAATGTGGTAGAAAATAAAATTATTTTTCTCCCAAGAAACCAAAATTTATGGGATCTAGAATTAAAAATATCATTTCCATTCTCACATAACATTATAAAGGTATGAATCATACTAAACTTCCAAACAATAAAACGAGGGAGAAACATTATGTTGAGTACTTCATGTGGAAACTTCCACATTCTTTTAGTGGTTACAATAATCCACGAGTCTATTAGAAATGGATTAGTACCATTGAAAAGGTTTTTTTTCTAATCTCCAGTGTTTGTATAATGAAAATGTCATTTTGGACATCTATCATTTTGAATACGAATAAGATCAATGGTGGAATCTTATCAAGAATACAAGGCAAAAAGATAAAATTGAGTCCATGGAGTGGGTTGAGTTTAAGATCTTACTCTTCAATAACTAATTTCCTAATATTCTTGATATAAAAGTGATGAAATAATTCCTTGAGATAAAGTAAAAGGATGATGAATCCATTGGTACCTATAAGGAAAATTTTACAAGACATGAAAGGTGCACTTATAGTTTTATCATCCAACCTAAAAGTAAGATTGATTGATTCTTCAATGGATTAAAACCATGTATTCAAAGGTATTTTGACATAAGAGAATTCAATAGATATAAATGAATCGTTCAATGTGCCATCAAGGTTAAAATGGAGATAGGATTTACCCATCAATCTCATGGTTTTGATATGAAAAGAAAGATTGAATTCAACAGAAACCCTAGAAACCGTATAGAGAAGAGGATTAGATTTCCTTAATGCTGAAAGTGTGGAAGAAAACATGAAGTAAATTATATTAAGTGGAATGGTAAATGTTTTAAGTGTGAAAAGGAAGGTCATTGGTCAGTTAAATTCCAAAGCGATGGGAAGAAGTTAGTTAATGATGTGAATAGAGAAAGCTCCACAAAATACACCACCCACACTTCAGTGTTTCAAATAAGGAGGATGGGAATTATGCTTAACAGTGCCCAAATATAAAGGTTAATGATGATGATTGACATTAGAAACATATTAATCTAAGATAAAAAGGGAAATATCATGAAATCACTATTTTTGATTAGGGGCATGATAACAATGTTGTGAAAGATACACTTATCATCCAATCTATAACTGATAATGTCATATTTGACTATAGATCTACCCATTCATTCATATTTGAAGAATTTGACAAGGGTATCCAAATTCCACCCAAATAATTAGATGCTGAATTAGTGTTTAAAACCCCTAATGTTATAATTATTGTATCTCAAGCCTACAAATCATGTCTACTTAAAGTTTGGGGGAATGTGCTTCCTAAAAATATAATTATTCTCTCTATGGTTGAATATGATGTTATCTTAGGCATGGATTGAATTTCTCTATATAAATCTCACGTTAATTTCCAAGTAATAGAAGTCAAATTTTATATTTTAAAAAAACCTATGATCATATATCAGTGTGATGATAAATATAAACATCCTATGGAAATAAAATCCATTATATGGGTGTTGATTCTCCTTTAAAAGGGGTGTTTATCTCAGATGTTTGGGGAGAAAATCAACATAAAATATATACCTATTATGTGGGAGTTTGTTGATTTATTTTTTGAAGAGTTTCTTAGTCTTCCACTGAATCATGAAGTTGAGTTATTAAATGAACTCATACTTGGTGTTGCACCTATTTCAAAGACTCCATATAGAATGGCCCTAATTAAAATAATTTGAGAAGAAACTATAGGGGAATCTTGACAAAGGATTTATTCATCCAAGTGTTTCACCTTAAAGTTAACCTATTATTTTTATTAAGAATAAAGATGGATTGATGTGAATCTGCACTGATTAACGGAGCCGAACAAGATCAAAATCAAGAACAAGTATCCCCTACCCCGTATTGATGACTTATTTGATCAACTACATGGAGATTAATACTTTTCCAAGATTGAACTTCATTTTGGATATCATCAATTGAGTGATAAGAAGGAGGATATACCCAAGATAACATTCCATACAAGGTATGGGAACTATGAATATATAGTTATTCAATTTGGTTTTACTAATGCCCCAACTATCTAAGAGTCTATAGATAAGTTATATTGACAATCATCGGTTTAATATGGGGTTTGAAGTTGATGTGAAGGTTTTTATATGAATTTATCCATAGAAGAATGTTATAAGATTTGGGAAGAATAGAAAGTTGATCCATAGGTATATTGGACCTTTCAATATTCTTGATCAAGTAAGGAAGGTGGCTTATCACTTGGTGCTCCCACTAAACCTCACTCAAGTCCACAATGTGTTCCATGTATCACTCTTGAGGAAGTATATACTTGATCCTTCACATGTATAGAACTAAAAGGTCATACTAATGAATCATGATCCTTCTTATGAAGAATAACCTATGGAGATATTTGAATGTATATAGAAATTTCTACAGCATAAAACCAATCACCTCATCAAAGTTTTACGTAGAAATTACCAACTTGAAGATGATACATGGGAACTTGAGGACATGACGAGGCAGAAGTATCCTCAATTGTTTTTATCAAAGTAATGTAATTTCAAGGAATAAATGAATTTTAAGAGGTTGGGGGGTATAATTTAACACCAAGATATTTTATTAAATATATATTTTTCAAAGAAATTTATTTTCTTTGATAGCTTGTGTTATACCCAAAACCATGTTTAAAAGAACTGTGAAAAACTATTAAAATATAATTATATAATATGACAGTTATAAAATAATTGATAAATTTGGTGGTATAAATATGAATAACCTTATTTTTAAAATTATGTGTAAATGTGTTAGATAAATAAAATATATTTATAGATAACTACTTAATTTTTTGTAAATATTTTTATTCTTTGGAAATACATTTTTCTCAAAAAAATGTTTTTATTGATTTTTCGGGAACAAATAGAAAAATTAGTTTTTTTCCAAATTTGTAAAATGTACTTGTAAAAATTGACTTCATTTTTTCTGAATCAACGTGTCAAAATTATATTAGGGTGAATTTTTGAGATTTTTCTGAAAATTTTAATTTTTTGTTGAAAAGTGAAAATATTGATTTTAATTACAAACTGACATTTCTTTTAAATTATTTAAAAAGTTAAATATTGTTTCAAAATGATTTGAAAGTAATTTTTTAATTATTTTATTACTAATACAATTTATTTCATTGGAATCAATTTTATGTTTAATTTTGATATAAAAACTTTTTATACTTTGGAAATATTTTTATTTGAAAAGCTGTTTTTTCATTGTATCTTTGGGTTTAATTTTAAATTATTTTTTGAAAATTATGTGAATTGAAATTGGTAAAATGGATACCATATTTTTAATTAGAATAATTAATATCATATAATAAGTCCAACTTATTTTTTGGTCATAATGAATAGTAAAATAATAAAAATTAATACATATCCACTTATGTGAATTCAATTTTTTTATTTTTTTGTGGTCTATAATCTAACCATGAATGTATTTTATGATTATTTTCATGAAAATTATTAAATATATATATATATATATCCATATAAGGTTATTTCCCTAATGGGGATTACGATTTAAAAGTTACCAAAGTGCTAAGTGATTTTTATTGCAATCTCATTTTTTATCGAGATTCTTTTTTACTATACTTCTGATGATGAAATAATATGATCTATTACTCTAAAATATCATTAATTTTAATATCTTACAATTATTTCTTAAAAATACATGTTTTCCTTTAATTTTCCACTCTTTATTTACCTAAGAGTCCAAAAGAATGTTTTTTAAAGAAAAACCTACTTTATTTCTCTCTTCAGTTGAATATCCCTTTTATTTTGTATCCATGATTTCTAAAAATATTTTTAAATTTTTTTTAAATATTCCTCTATGATTTTTTAACGTTATTTTTTCCTATGATTTAATTTTTACCAATTTTTTTTAAAAAGAATATTCATTTGATTTTCTGAATGAGGTACTTTTTACTTTGTACCAATAATGTGAAAGGAATATTTCTTTTACCATACACGACAAGAACAAAATTGTATTCCCTCATGATCACTCAAAAGGTTATTTTCAAATAAAATGTTTACTTAAATATTTGAGAATTTTTTATATTTTAAAAAATTTATTTCAAATTGGAAAGGATATTTTCTTCAAGAAAATTTTAATCATTTTTTCATGGTATTTATATTCATTAACGAAAAAACTAGAATATTTATTTTGATTTATAGGGAATATGACCTAATGATACCATCCTTATCCATTATCTATATGGTTTATGATCCTGAAGATAATATGTTTATGAGACCAATTTATTTTCCATGGGTTATTCTAGGATGAAAATATTAAATCTTTATGAAACCTGTTTCTTTTCCATGAGTTATGTTATAATGAAATGATTATGAAAACCATTTTCTTATCATGCGTTATGATATGATGAATATTGTACAATATTTTTGAGCACATATATATTATTTTCAGTATGTAATGGGTGGTCCTGAATTTATATTTCCCTCCAATGTATTGGATAAATATGGATATCTCATGAGATAAATAATATTGGAATGGGGAGTGAATATAGTTTAGTTTGGGACTTTTTCCACTATGATAGTCTCATGAGTGAACCTTGACTACTATGAAGGTTTGGGTAGTGAACCCATTCCACTATGATAGTCTTTGAAATGATCATTGACTACTAAGGAAATGATTTTGTATACTTATGCATATGCCATAAATTTATGTCTTATGACAATGTTATGATCTCATGGATTATTTTCTTTGATTCATTTATGATTCATGTCTTATGAACTACCAGGATTTATTTCATGTATCAGTATTGTGATATTTGATGTGAAGGGTATGGTTTTCAAGTGTTAGGGTCATGTTATCATTCCCTTGTACTCATGTTTTATTGATATCTCCCTTTTTACCCTCACTGAGCATCTAAGATCACCCTTTATTATATTTCCTTTCCCCAGGTTATGAAGAAAGGAATTATGTATGATATGTCTAAGAAGGGTGATAGTTATGAATAAATTTGTTATAGATGATCTAATTTATATAGGAACCATATTTTTATGTATCCAAGTTCTCAAAGGAACTAGACCCATATGATTCCGGAATGGATTGTTATGTTATGTAATGAATATTCATTTATTAAGATGTGTGGTCTATATATGAAAGTGAGGGTCATTATATAGGTTTCTAATATTAAATATGAAAAAATTATACTCATGATTTGATTAATGATTTAAAAATAAAAAAATTTGATCAATGAAATATGGAGGAGAAGGAAAAATAGAGAATATAAAAAATAGAGAAGATAATTATTAATAGATAAATAACATCGATCTGATGCTACTACTATATGTTCTAGATATGAAAGTTATTGAAGAATATGAATCCTAATTTCATGCCAAACATTATGACACCTTAAAGAGAAGATCTTTCATCAGTAATAAAGAATCTAGATGATGAAGAAGATATTTTTATTGTCGCGACCCGTCCACGGGCCCGTGCCGTGACTACTCCAAGCCCGCCTTCCTTAGGCCAGGGGCTGGCGAATAGCACCAAAAGGCATATCCCAGAGAAAAGGGAAGACATTACCTTTAAACCTGCAACTCACACAGACTGTACACAACCAGAGATAACCAAAAAGTACTAATAATGTAAAGAGTGCTGAAAGTAAATGGGCCAGTATACAAACCCAACTGAAGTAAAAGTACAAG
This sequence comes from Viscum album, assembly GCA_963277665.1. NCBI lineage: Eukaryota > Viridiplantae > Streptophyta > Magnoliopsida > Santalales > Viscaceae > Viscum > Viscum album. The sequence goes on along the minus strand of OY728120.1, from coordinate 1,055,353,677 downwards.
AAAAAGGTAAAACATCTTCTAGATCATCCACTGGGAAATCCTACCTAAAGGGTAGGTACAGATCTCAACCAAGTCATCCATGAGGTATGTCCCATCTAAGTCCAGCTCCGAGCAGCCTCCCGTCCGTCTCCCTCAGCCTCGATCACTACTGTCCGTCGTCTGCATAGGACACAACAAGGTGCGGGCAAAGCCCATGTAGGGGTGAGTATAACGATACTCAGTAGGGACCCTGAGACCCTTGAAGGACTTCTAGAATCCACTAAGGATAAACCGCAGTAGTAAGAATACAATCACAAAGTATCATCCAACCCTACTTAGGTATATGCCCATACATACACCTAAGTAATCAAATACAATCTGGCTCCAACTCTTGAGCCCAAGCATAACCCGTTCCACGAACGAAGAAAGATAACTTGTTGATAACAACACAGGGTCAAGGCTCATATCACACAGTTATACAACTTATGTAGAGAGATAGAGATGATTAGATGTAGTCACTGAATCATCTACTCTGTTGAACCCACGTAGGATCCTCGTACAGTAATTAGAGCTGTCGAACCTACGTAGGATCCTAGAATAGTAATCAGAGCTATCGAACCCACATAGGATCCTAGAATAGTATTCGGAGCTGTCGAACCCACGTAGGATCTAGGAATAGTAGTCAGTCCTGTCGAACCCACGTAGGATCCCTTTATCACAAAGCGGCCAGCCACAGGGTTCCATCACAAAGCATGCTTGATTCCAGAAGGGTCCGCTCCTAAATCCAAGTGTCTATACATAAAATTCCACAAAGTCCCAAGTTTATGCATCCAGAAGATCCATATTTCCATAAGAAACCCAATGCGACAGACGGCGCGTCAATCTGACTCCCGGTCTAAGAGTTATTGACATTTCCGTTCTGAGGGCTCGGTTGGATTTACATTCGATCCAACCCGGCCAAACTCGAACTACGTCCAAACCTCAAGTGGGGTATACTAATAGAATTTTCTCCCTCCAAGGTTTCCGTAACCGTAGACGGTTCATCAATCAGATTCCCGTAGCTCAAGTTACGGGCAAAAGAGTGGAAACAAGTCAAAGCGGGTCCAGACTGGGGTCCGACACGGTCCACGGGTCCGACCCAGCCCGCGAGGGCGGAATGACCTGTAGGGGTGACCCATACCATGGGGGCGGCCGGGCCTACGCTGGGTCCGGCCCATGCTGGGTTTCGCCCATGCTGGGCTTGGCCTACGCGAGGCCCGCAGCTGGCGGCCCGACCCACGCTTTGTCCGGCCTGTGCTGGGCCTACGGTTTGCGGTCCCCGTGGGGTCTTCCCTAGCCGCGTCCATGGGGGAGGTCGTACCCCCTGGAGTCCCGAATGGCTTGGCCGTTCAAGCAGCTCAGATCCGGCGCCACGTGGCGCCGGTCTGTGTCACGTGGGACCCACACAGCGGGTCCCACTGTTCCTAGCTGGCAGAGCGGCCAGATGCCTCCCATGCGGCATGGTTACACCGCTCCTCCTCCGGCGTCCTACTCTGCCCGCCACCCATCCTCCGTCTCCATTACCAAGGCTGCGACCCCTCTCTCCACCGCGCGGTGCGCGCTGCGCCGTGCCTTCCCCGGAAACCCGGTGGCCCGATTCGCCGGTTCTTCTCACGATCGGCCTTGCACCGGCTGCCGCTGCACCGCCGCGGCCCGTCAGCCATGGCCCGCTCCTTCGGCGGTGCGGTTGTGCCGCCGCTGTCCACACGGCTGGCCAGAGTGCCGACCGCCTTTCCCTTCATTCTATCAGTGATGTTCGTCGGTTCCGACCGCTGGCGAACCTTCCGCGGGTCACCAAACGAGTTACGGTGGCCCAATTCTCATTCCGGAAGTATCCACACATTCCTTGGGTCATCACCTTTGATCTGAAACTATCATTGATGAAAATCGCTCAACCTGGTCTCGTTTCGTGATTAGCGTCAAAATCCAAAAAGTAAGGTGGAGGGGTCGGGCTGTGTTTGTTCGGCTCGCACCCTTCGCGTTATAGTGATAACATGCGGCTTAGAATCTTAATACACGAAGAAAAACAAAGAATGAGAAACAAATAACAAAGCTCGAACCACAACCTCGGATTCATTGACATCGGGAGAGAAGATGAAGAAGTCGAGGATGATGTTGTCGGCGTTCTTCAAGGAAGGAGCTTCCTCCCTTGTTCCGGTAGGAGATCTAAGAAGAAGAAGATGTTCATCATTGGTGGAAGAAGAGTTCTTCCTCTAAGGTTTCCTCCAACATCCAAAACACCAATTCCCGCATCTACCAAAGGAGGGGAACAAACACATCAATTTGAGGAGCCTCCCCCAAATCACTTCATTTAATGAAGGAGGGGGGGGGGGGGGTTGGAAAGAATTAAAGTGGGGGTTTAGTTCGGGTGGACCCTACTTTAATTCAAAAATATTTGAATAAAATAAAATTTAAGGTTAAACAATTTTATTTTATTCCACTTTTTTTATCCTCCACGAAAGGTTGGAAAACCAAATTCCGTTCACAACCAAACGCAGCAGAGGTGAAGGTCCCTTTAAGTAATCATCAGTGCTGTGAGTTCAACGGTTCCCTCAGATTTCAATTCTGAGGACCGGTTCTAAAGTTACAAAAACCCGCTCTTAAGTTCACTGAACGTACTCAGAAACTTCAGAAAAACATTCTGGGAACTATGGGCCTCAGAATTACGTGCCGTTAGAAACCGACGACTTGGAATAATTCTATATAATTTAAAAAAATACATGGATTTTAGGGTCTTTATATTCTTTCCACCTCAGAGCTTTGCGTCCTTGAAAGCCAAAACTCAAAAAAAACTAGGAAAACAAGTGGGGGTACTGAGCATGAATATGGGCCTCTCGCTCCCATGTGCTCTCATAGAGGTTCTCGTGCTGCCATCACACACGCACCAGAGGTATCGATCACCCACGAAGGACTCTCTCCTTTCGATCCTTGATCTCCACTGGAACCTCCAAAAAAGTTTCCCCATCATCGATGTCAAGCTCACCCCAGTCTATGATGTGAGTAGGATCGTGCACATATCTCCTCAGCTGGGATATATGAAAAACATCGTGCACTCAGTGCAAATGAGGGGGAAGTTCCAGTAGGTAATCCACCTTTCCTACTCTTATGAGGACCTAGAAAGGTCTGATGAATCTCGGAGATAACTTGTTGCCTCAAAAAAATCTCCGCAGACCTCATCGAGGTGAGAGCCATAGAAAGACGTTGTAACCATCCTCGAACTCTAGAGGTCTCTGCCTCCTGTTAGCATACGTCTTCTGCCTGCTCTGTGCAGTCTTCATCCACTCCTGGATGATATGCAACTTCCCCATGGTATCCCGTACCATCTTTGGTCCCACTAGTGCTAACTCCCCAGGGTCTGTCCAGCATAGTGGTGATCTGCAAAGTCAACCATACAAGGCCTCAAAAGGTGCCATCTCGATGGTGGAGTGATAGTTATTATTGTATGAAAACTCCACAAAAGGAAAGTGGTACTCCCAGCTACGACCGAAGTTGGGGACGCATGCACGGAGCATGTCCTCAAGAGTCTGAATGGTCCTCTCAATATGGCCATCCGTCTGAGGATGGAAGGCGGTGCTCAAACAAAGATGTGTCCTGAAAGCCTCCTACAACCCCTTCTATATCTGGGAAGTGAAACATGCATCATGATCAGAGAAAATCGTCAAGGTTACCCCATGTAGCCGCATAATCTTCTGCACATGGAGGCATCCCAAGCTATCTACTGAACCTTGCTCTCTGATCGGTAGGAAGTGGGCCAACTTGGTGAGTCGGTCGACGATCACCCAAATCGATTCATGTCCCCTAGATGTACATGGAAGTCCTATCACAAAGTCCATGTATATCCCATCCCACTTCCACTATGGGACCTCTAAAGGATGAACCAAGCCTGCTAGTACCTAGTTCCCCACCTTCACTTGCTGACAAGTGAGGCATTGAGAGACAAACTCCACTACTTCCTTCTTCATACCTGGCCACCAGTGCTGTCGTCGAAGGTCCTGGTACATATTTTCCACACCTGGATGTACCGCTAGAGGTGATGTGTGGAAATCCCTCAACACTACCTCCCTAAGTGACGCTGGTACCATGGTACGTCCTCTAAAGAAGATGACATGCTCCCCACCTACAGAAAATCCATCAGGTGCCTACCATGTGGATATTTTTGCACGTCGAGCCTCGCATTCAGCATCCCCACGCTGCGCCTCCCTAACTCTATAAAGGAGTTGGGGTGTGACTGTAAGAGACTGCATGAAAGCTACTCCATCTCGGTCCATATAAGAAATCTGCAAAGCGGCCAGCTGCTCAGTCGCCTCTCCTAGTGGCTGAATACCTGATCTCCTGCTGAGATCATCTGCTACAACGTTCCCCTTCCCAAGAGTATAGACTATCTTAAAATCATAGTCCTGGAGGAACTCAAGGAAACACCGTTGTCTCAGGTTCATTTCCTTCTGTGATAAGATATTCCTGAGACTCTGGTGGTCATAGTAGACTGTGAAACACTCACCCATCAAATAGTGTCGCCACATATTCAAGGCGAAGACCACTACTGCTAACTCCAGGTGTATAGACCCAAATCTTAACGTACATAGGCATTACATTACTTTTTCAGAATACTTAATACATGAAAAAAATAGATTCCCAATGACCATATTATTTTAGTGTCTTTGGAAACTCGGAATATAATCTTCTAATCATGGTAAAAGATCTTCAACATCTCCCATAAAGATCTTCCCCTTTGGTTATCTTACCTAAAACCTTTCTTTATATCTTGGGGAAAATAAAACATAAAAAGGGTGAGCTCAAAAGCTCAGTAAGGGTAAACATGGAGAACAAAAAACAATCCCTAAACATTTTAATGTAAGAACATGAACATAAAACATCAAAATCATGAGTAATGACATAAATCTTGGCAGTGCATAAGGCATAGATCATAATGGAACATTAATCATGATAAATAACATGGGAAAAAACATGGAATTGTGGAAAACCATTAAGCACATGTTATTATTTCCATATTAGCCAAGGCATTGTTTCCAAGACCATCATAGTGGACAAAGTCCATTACTGAACCGGGTTTACTTGCCATTCCATCCGAGTATTACTGAACTAGATTTTACTTGCCATTCCAGCCATGTTTATTTCATGAGATATAAATATTTACCCAATACATTGGAGGGAGGTATAGGTCCCACCCATCTCATATTGAAATCATTCTTATGTGTGCCACAAAACAATCATAAATCATTCATCATAACCTATAGAATAAAATGGGTTTCATAAACATCATCCCATCGTGACATAATCCATATAAAATGAATGTATATCATTTCATCATAATAAAAATAAAACCATTTAAATAATAGAGACATTATACTTGAAACATAAACATACTAAATAATTTCATCTTAGATGGAAAATAGTTTTTATAAAACACTTGAGATGAATTCTTTACGAAAATATCTTTTCTTTTTCAAAATCAATTTATTTTCACAAAACGCCATGCAATTTTAAAAGAAAAGGATTTTATTGAAAATAATCATGAAATCTTATAGAGTAAGATTCATGAAGAAAAGGCATTATGAAACCAAAAAAATCTGTTCATGCCGTATAAGTTAAAAAAACATTATCCTCGTACTTTTACCAAAAAAAGTCAAAAAGTACCTCGTATGGCAAATAAAAGAAAGATTACTTCAATAACACAAAGTAAAATTCAAAGAGGGGTAAACGTGACTTTAAACATACATGGAAGAATATTAAACACTTTATGAAAAACATTTTTATGGACAAGGATGAAAAATAAAACCTTAGTAAATACTTACGAATAAACAATCTCAAATAAGAACGAGATTGGAATAATTATCCCTTACCTTATGTACAATTTCTTCTGTATGTGTCTGAGACTCCTATATAGTGGGTTTAAACATATTATTAACTTGTGACAGAACCATAATAATATTTATGTTATCATATATGATTCACTTACGACTTTATATTACCCGTTCATTTTGTCAATTGCATGTTAAAGTTGCATTTTTGGTAAAATCGTTTCATTTATCATCTGTGTTTTGACTTGTAATTATTCATATGATTACTTATATCATGATTACATACTTAAATAATGTAAAAAATGGTTTATATATAATATATATTCAGAATATACATATATATAATAGATCGATAAATGGAAAGAAATACACCGTTCATGGAGACGGTAGGCCGTACGTATGCATGGGCACTCTTTTCGTTTCCTTATTAAATTGAATGGAAGTAAGTAAATAAAATATAAATAAATCAAGTATCATTAATATGTCATATATTTCATGATTATTTATTATATATACTTTATAATCATTCTTGAATGGTTAACTTGGATAATGAATCTCATCGCGTCGTGGAGACGGTAATCCGTACGTACGCACGAGCGATGATATCGTTCCCATAATTATTGAAGGTAATTAGAGTGGATGATATAATATCTAAGAATTATAATCATGTAATAATAACCATATATAGTTATTATTTACACTATTATACCCATCCAAGTAAGTTGGTGGTGAAAAAACAGATTACACCACGGTGTGGAGATGGTATTCTGTACGCACGCGCGGTGATTTCGTTTTCTATAGGATGGATAGAAGGTGAAATAGGGTTGGTTCATGTTTATAATAACCTATCAGTATATTAGTTATACTGATGTTATTACTTTATTATGAAACAACAAATTAAGAGGAAGTAGAAGAATAAATGAATTTGAAAGAATCGGTAAAGGATATTACCTCTTCTTTGATGGGCCTCTTCTAAACCTCCTCTTAGGGCACTAAAGTTGGTTTTTGAAGAAGACCTGAACCTCTAGTATATTTCTAGGGAAGTGGATAAGAAAAATTTACAGGGTTTTTTGGAGCTTGAATGCTAAAAATGTTGTGAAGAGGAGTGGGAGGAGGTGCCCTTTTATAAAGGAGGAGAGGGGCACCTTTGGAAACCTAAAAACAAATATTAATTTATAATAAATTCAAACCACACTTAAAACCCTCCAAAAATGACTAAATTAGAAGATGAGATGAGATAGGTTTGTAATGTCATCAACCAATAACATTTAGAAATGTTTTATGTTTATTATAAACCTTATCATTTTGATTTATCCTTATTTAATCTTTTTAATTATATTTGTGGTAATAATATTATAAATTTTAAATTGTTATAAATACATACTTATATGCTGTCAATTTTCCATAATTGGATACTTTATAACCTTTTAGACCATATAATTATCAATTTTTAATTTTTAAATATTTTTGTGATTGTTAAATAATTTAATAATATGTTATTTTTATAAAATACAAATAGTGTAAATTTTGACACTATTCATTTATTTGAATTTAAATGAAATAAAAACAGAGAATATATTCGAAACAAAATATTTAATATGTTCCTAAAATTTCATATTATTCTATAAAAGTCTTGGATCATATTAATTAGTTCATATAATATTTATTTTAATATTTTTAAAACCATTTATTTGATATTTCTCTTAATAAAATAACTACTACAACATTATTGTATAATTATTTAATATACATATTTTTTGGATAAAAATTAAAATTAAAATACTATGATGAATATAAATCTAATATATTTCATAATAATACTTTTAGTCGAATTTATCTTCTAAAATACCCAACATTTAAAATGTTATGTTTATTAATTTATGAAGGTGACAACTTTGAAATCATTTAAAATAAAATAATATAAGTGTCATAATCACTTTTATAAGGCTCAAAATGGTCAAAAATTCTAAATTTGGATGGTTATGGTTTATATGTACTCGACCAATAAGTTTTGGTCAGGTTTTTGGGCCTTTTAAGGGTATTATTAGTTTAATAAAAGCTATATTATTGATTTTTCACTAAATAAATAATTTCTGCATCATTAATGTATAAGCTATTAAGGTAACATATTTCTTAAAATTAAAAATAAATTACCATGATAAATAAAAACATTTTAGATTTTAAATTAGTATTTATAACCAAATTTAAATTCTGTATAACCTTATACTAAAAATAATTTCATTATTGAAGTTTGAGTGAGACATATTTCACTTTCATTTAAATAAATTAAATTAAAGGTCTTAATCACATAAAAGTGAGTTCTAATAGATACCATTTCGACCCAAATATATTTTAGAATAAAATATAATCATCTAATTATATTAAGACAAGTGTTAGGGTAATTTTATAATATTATTTTTACCCTTAATTACCTAATTTACCTTTAATTGTGGTAAATAAAATTTACCGTAGTTACTATTCATAATGCCCAAAAATAAAAAGTAGCCTATTAACATAATTTGGACCTACTGATTAGAAATATGGAATCCATTTTTCCAAATTCAAAACATATAAGTTGTATTACTTAATTTAAAATTAATCCCATTGTCGAAAAAACGGGTTTTTGTTTAAAATATTGCAAAAGATTGAATTGATTTTACCTACGAATTCAATGTAAAATCAATGATAATTACATAAATTATATTAAATATTAAAAATATATTCTATTTATACTTTAAAACAATTTACTATTATAATTTAACCATATAAATTATCTCGATGAAAAAAGTTGTTTTTAAGTAAAATTTTGCGTGTTTTTACTATTCATCAAAATAAGAACGTTGTTAGAAAAATATAAAAACTTTATCCAATGTAAATTTTTATATCCTGATTCAAAAGAAGAAGTTTATTTTGTAAAATTTAACTTATAAACTTTTCAAAAAAATTAGATTTAAAATGGGTGCACCATCAAAAGGCGGAAAAACTATATTTTTTGAAAAACACTTCTTTTATCTGAAAAATTGATTTTGTTCTCTTACCTCATTCCAAAAAATGTGTAAGATGAATTATAATGTTATAAAATTCAAAATTTGGTTAATACTATTCATAACGTCTAGTTCATAATAATATTATAACAATATATCATTGTTTAGTGAAACTCGGTATTGCGTACAACACACGCTGTTGAGGAAGGTCGCTCTTGCGTATAATGCAAGCCAAGTCAGGGTTGCATGTAGGGAAAGCTTACTTTGATGTTGCGTATAAAATACTAAAAATATAGTTCAGTTATACATTTATCAAAATCTATACTTGGTGTTGTGTAAAATGAATTTTATTCGAATGAACTTGAAATTGTGTGCATCACAAGCCAAGAATAGTGTTGCATATACTATAAGATAATACGATGTTGTATATAACACAAGCTAATATTGGTGAAGCATACAACAAAAGACATAAAATAAATTAAAAATAATAATTCTCATAAAATCTCGGGGTGTTACATTCTACCCCCCTTAAAATGAATTTCGCCCTCGAAATTCGTCGGGGTTATGAATGGTTTTCTACTTGAAAGTTTCTTTCATAGAAACTCACATCATAAAAATGAATACTAAAACATAATTTTAAAAAATAACGTTAGAAATATAATGGATACCCAATGTAACTTATCACTAGGTTTCCACATAGGACAATATAGGTGAAAAATATGGATATGGAAGAGAAATCTAACCATCATGTTTGGATGAAGAGTGGTAGAGAACATGGCTATGAAAAATCCAACAATCACAAAGCCATAAATTTGCGATGATCTAAGGTACCATCTGATTCATCAGATATGAGGGCACTAGGAAAAATTTTTTGGTTTTCAAGATCATTTCCATAATTTTGAAGAATTTTTGAATTAAAATAAATACTTACTTGATTTTTGTACGATCTCATTGTTGTTTGTGCCTTGAACAATTTCAACTTCATCTCTTAAAGAAGTGAAGTTGAATTTATCTTCTATGAAGTGTTATCAAATCATGCGATAGAATTATAGGTCATTCCATCTATCTCAAACATAAGGTTAGAAAAAGTTATATACATAAGTCCATCTTACGGTGAGATTAAGCATATATGGTTCCAAAAATGGACTTATACTTCATCTATCATATCGCTTAATAAAATAAAACTTGTTTCTACTAACCAGAGACTTCCCATAGGCCAGTGGTAGGCGATAAAGGCCTGTCGCACTTCAGTTGTGGGTTTGATTCCCGTGACCTTTTCCGACGTGATGGGTTGTCGCCTGTCCTATAGTTTATCCTTTTTCTAAAACTACACTATTATAACATTCCATAAATAATATCGAAAAAAGGTTATATCCTTAAACAATATTATCTTATGTCCAACATAATCCATTTCAAATCTTTAGGCTTATCCAAAATACTTCTATCCAATATCATAGTATAAAGACAACGATTACTAGAAATGTCATCAACCGAGCATGTGAATACCATCATTTATCCCTCGTATATCATAAGATATATCTTGTTGGTTACATTCCAAACATGTGAATACCTTAATCATGTATTATATTTAAACATGAATTACCATATAATCTTTGTGAAAACATGAATTCTATAAAAATTCAACTCTTTCCACATACCAAAATCCCAAAATTTCTATATACTCAAACCATGATATCACTTTGTCCTTATATGAGTTCATTAATACTATCAAACATTTCATTATCTCTTTATCCCTTAATTATGTGCATATCATCTGCTTTCCAAAAATATTTCAATCACTTTTCATGGTTACCGATACCATATAATTATTGAAAACCACAATAAACCAATACATAGATATTCCAATATTCCACGATACTATAAATGAGACTCCACAACATTATTTCGGAATCCCGTTACATAAAAAATTAATCATTCCACCACATCGTTGTTATACTCAACATCACCAATAGTGATTTCATGTGACTTCCCTTTTTTCCTTTTCCTTAAGAGGTTGTTGATGTTGATCATCATTAACCCTTGGATTAGGGAATTGGTTAGCATAATTCCCCATTTCCCTGCGCTTGTAGCATTGAAGTGTTGGTGGTGCGTTCTCTATAGTATTTTCTCTATTCAAATCATTATCTACCTTTTTCCCATTACTTCGGCACTCATCTACTTGATGAACTTCTTTTCCACACTTAAAACATTTTCTAGTCCCTTTAAGACAATCTCCACCAAGCTTCTTTAAACAAATTTGAGAATAACGAAGCATTTGTATTCTTTTCACCATAGTTTTGATATTTTTTCTTGAACTCCATCTTTCGTTTCTTATTAAAACCATGAGATGGATATATAACACCAACTTCCAGTTCTACCTTGATAGCACAGCGCACAATTTCTTCATAGCTACTGAAGTCTCTTGTAGCTAATTCCCTTCGAAGACTTGGTTTTAAGCCACTGAAAAATCGATCAACTTTACTCTCAGGTTGGATGATAAAGCTAGATTCATACCTTTCAGGCCTTGTAAAATTCGCCTCATATATACCAATAGATTCATCATCCTTTTACTTAAGATCAAGGAACTCCTTTTCCATCTTTGTTCAAAGAATACGAGGGGCGTACTTATTGAAAAATAATTTCTTGAACTCATCCCATTACATGGATTCAATTTCATCTTGGGGCCTCGTATTCTTAATTAGAGTCCACCACTGGTCTGCTTCACCTTCTAAATGGTAAATATCCAGAATGAATTTTTCATGTTTCGAACAACAAAGTATGGAAAATATATTTTCAATGGTACTGATCCATTGTTCAGAAAAAATAGATCAGAAGACCCATTGAAAGAAGGTGGACGTTGCCTAATGAAGGAATCAATAGAATATTGTTCCCTTCTCTGCTCATTTGGACGTCCATAATGATTCATAGATTGTGTTAGTATAACAATAATATTTTTCACTCCATCTCCCAAAACATTGGTTTGTTTAGGAGGAAAATCATTTCATTGTCCATTACATTGATCAACACGATTCCTTCAGGTTCCAGCCATCGTCTAAAACCCAAAAAGAATAGTGTGAGAGGAAAAAATCATACTAGGAAAACAACATAATAAAGGGGGAGTACCTTCAATATAAAAAATCTTAGGTTTAATTCTAAGATAGTTACCGTAATTCTAGGACTATAACCTATACTTATACTTAAGCTTAGAGACATCCCTAGACATACCTAAGAAATATTTCTAGGGATTTCACTAAAGTTTTCGCATCCTAGTTTCCAACTCTGATACCAACTATAGAGACCCAAATCTTGACGTACATAGAAAATACATTACTTTTTCGTAATAATTAATACATAAAAAAATAGATTCCCAAAGACTGTATTAATTTAGTGTCTTTAGAAACTTGGAACATAATCTTCTAATCATGGTAAAATATCTTTAACATCTCCCATAAAGATCTTACCCTTTGGTTTTCTAACCTAAAACCATTCTTTGTATCCTGGGGAAAATAAAAAATAAAAAGGGTGAGCTCAAATGCTCAGTTAGGGTAAAAATGGAGAACATAAAACAATCCCTAAACATTTGAACATAAGAACATGAAAATAAAACATCAAAATCGTGAGTAATGACATAAATCATGGCAGTTCATAAGGCATAGATCATAAAGGAACATTAATCATGATAAATAACATAGGATAAAATATGGAATTATGGAAAACCATTAAGCACATGTTATGATTTCCGCAGTAGCCAAGGAATTACTTCCAAGACCATCATAGTGGACAAATTCCATTACTGAACCGGGTTTACTTTCCGTTCCAGCCCAGTATTACTGAATCGGATTTTACTTAACGTTTCAGACATGATTATCTCAAGAGATATAAATCTTTTCCCAATGCATTGGAGGGAGATATATGTCCCACCCATCTCATATTTAAATCATTCTTATGTGTGCCACAAAACAATCCTAAATCATTTATCATAAGCCAATGAATAAAATGGGTTTCATAAACATCATCCCATCGTGACATAATCCATATTAAACAAATGGATATCATTTCATCATAATAAAAATAAAACCATGTAAATAATAGAGACATTATACTTGAAAGATAAACATGCTAAATAATTTCATCTTAGATGGAAAATAGTTTTGATAAAACACTTGAGATGAATTCTTGAGGAAAATATCCTTTCTTTTTCAAAATAATTTTCTTTTCAAAAAATGCCATGAAATTTTAAAAGAAAAGGATTTTATTGAAAATAATCATGAAATCATGTAGAGTAAGATTCATGAATAAAAGGCGTTATGAAACCATAAAAATCCTTTCATGTCGTATAAGTTAAAAAAACATTCTCATCGTAATTTTACCGAAAAAACTCAAAAAGTACCTCGTATGGTAAATAAAAGAAAGATTCCTTCAATAACAAAAAGTAAAAGTCAAAGAGGGGTAAAAATGACTTTAAACATACATTGAATAATATTAAACACTTTATGAAAAAAAAATTTATGGACAAGGATGAAAAATAAAACCCCAGTAAATACTTACGAATAAACAATCTCGAATAAGAATGAGATTGGAATAATTATCCCTAACCTTATGTCCAATTTCTTCTGTATGTGTCCGATACTCCTGTATAGTGGGTTTAAACATATTATTAAATTTTAATATAACCATAATAATATTTATGTTATCATATATGATTCACTTATGACTTTATATTACCCGTTCATTTGTCAATTCCATGTTAAAGTAGCATTTTGGGTAAAATCGTTTCATTTATCGTCCGTGTTTTGACTTGTAATTATTCATATGATTACTTAGATCATGATTACATAATTCAAGAATTTAAAACATGATTTATATATAATATATATTGAGAATATATATATATATAATAGATCTATAAATGGAAAGAAATACACCGTTCATGGAGACGGTAGGCCGTACATACGCATGAACACTGTTTTCGTTTCCTTATTAAATTGAATGGAAGTAAGTAAATAAAATATAAACAAATCTAGTTTTATTAATATTTAATATATTTCATGATTATTTATTATATATACTTTATAATCATTCTTGAATGGTTAGCTTGGAGAATGAATCTCATCGCGTCGTTGAGATGGTAATCCTTACGTACACACTAGCGATGATATCGTTCCCATAATTATTGAATGGAATTAGAGTGGATGATATAATATATAATAATTAGTATCATATTATAATAACCATATATAGTTATTATTTACACCATTATACCCATCCAAGTAAGGTGGTGGTGGAAAAACAGATTACACCATAGCGTGGAGACGATATTCCGTACGTACGCACGCACATTGATTTTGTTTTCCGTAGGATGCATAGAAGGTGAAATAGGATTAGTTAATATTTATAATAACATATAAGTATATGATTGATACTGATGTTATTAATTTATTGTTAAAAAACAAAATAAGAGGAAGTAGAAGAAGAAATGAATTTGAAAGAATCGGTAAAGGATATTACCCCTTCTTTGACACGCCTATTCTAAACCTCCTCTTAGGGCACTAAAGTTGGTATTTGAAGAAGACTAGGAACTATAATATATTTTTAGGGAAGTGTAGAAGAGAAATGTAAAGGGTTTTTCCGAGAATGAATTCTCAAAATGGTGTGAAGAGGAGAGGGAGGAGGTTCCCTTTTATAAGGGAGGAGAGGGGCACTTTTGGAAACCTAAAAACAATATTAATTTATAATAAATTCAAAACCAACTTAAAACCATCCAAAAAGGACTAAATTCAAATATTAGATGATATAGGGTTGTAATCCCATCAAACAATAACATTTAGACATGTTTTAAGTTTATTTTAAACCCTATCATTTTGATTTATCCTTATTTAATCTTTTTAATTTTATTTGTGGTAATAATATTCTAAATTTTAAATTGTTATAAATACATACTTAAATATTTTAAATTTTCCATAATTGGATACTTTATAACCTTTTAGACCATATAATTTTCAATTTGTAATTTTTAAATATTTTTGTGATTTTTAAATAATTTAATAATATGTTATTTTTATAAAATACCAATAGTGTACATTTTGACACTATTCATTTAGTTGAATTTAAATAAAATAAAAACTGAGAATATATTCAAAAAAAATATTTAATAGGTTCCTAACATGTCATATTATTCTATAAAATTCGTGGATAATATTAATTAGTTCATATAATATTTATTTTAATATTTTTAAAACCATTTATTCGATATTTCTCTTAATTAAATAATTACTACAACATTTTTGTATAATTATTTAATATACATATTTGTTGCATAAAAATTAAAAATAAAAAACTACGATGAATATAAATCTAATATATTTCATAATAATACTTTTAGTCGAATTTATCTTCTAAAATACCTAACTTGTAAAATGTTATGTTTAATAAATTATGAAGGGGAAAACTTTGACATCATTTAAAATAAAATTATATAAGTGTCATAATCACTTTTATAAGGCTCCAAATAGCCAAAAATTATAGATTTGGATGGTTATGGTTTACATGTACTCGAAAAATAAGTTTTGGTAAAGTTTTTTGTCCTTTTAAGGGTGTTATTAGTTTAATAAAAACTATATTATTGATTTTTCATTAAATAAATAATTTCGTTATCATTAATGTATAAGATATTAAGATAATTATATATTTCTTAAAAATTACAAATAAATTACCATGATAAATAAAAACATTTTAGATTTAAAATTAGTATTTATAAACTAATTTATATTCTGTATAACCTTATATTAAAAATAATTTCATTATTAAAGTTTGAGTGAGACATATTTAACTTTCATTTAAATAAAACAAATTAAAGGTCTTAATCACATACAAGTGGGTTCTAGTAGATACCATTTCGACCCAAATATATTTTAGGATAAAATATAATCATCAAATTATATTAAGATAAGTGTTAGGATAATTTTATAACATTATTTTTACCCTTAATTACCTAATTTACCTTTAACTGTGGTAAATAAAATTTACCGTAGTTACTATTCATAATGCCCAAAAATAAAAAGTAGCATATTAACATAATTTGGACCTAATGATTCCAAATATGGAATCCATTTTTACAAATTCAAAACACAGAAGTCACAGTAATTAATTTAAAATTAATCCCATTGTCGAAAAAAGGGTTTTTGTTTAAAACATTGCAAAAGATTGAATTGATTTTATCTACGAATTCAATGTAAAATAAATGATAATGACATACATTATAATAAATGTTAAAAATATATTCTATTTATACTTTAAAACAATTTACTATTATAATTTAACCATATAAATTATCTCGATGAAAAAAGTTGTTTTTAAGTAAAATTTAGCGTGTTTTTACTATTCATCAAAATAAGAACGTTGTCAGAAAAATATCAAAAATTTATCCCATGTAAATTTTTATATCCTTATTCAAAACAAGAAGTTTATTTTTTAAAATTGAACTTATAAAACTTGTCAAAAATTAGATTTAAAATGGGTATTCCATCAAAAGGTGGCAAAACTGCATTTTTTGAAAAATACTTCTTTTATCCGAAAAATTGATTTTGTTCTCATAACTCATTCCATAAAATGTGTAATATGAATTATAATATTATAAAATTCAAAATGTGGTTAATACTATTCATAATTTCTAGTTCATAATAATATTATAACAATATATCGTTTTTTAGTGAAACTCAGTATTGCGTACAACACTCGCTATTGAGGAAGGTCGCTCTTGCGTGTAATGCATGCCAAGTTAGGGTTGCGTGTAGGGAAAGATTCCTTTGATGTTGTGTATAACATACTCAAAATATAGTTCAGTTATACATTGATCAAAATCTATACTTGGTGTTGTGTAAAATGAATTTTATTCGAAAGAACTTGAAATTGTGTGCATCAGAAGCCAAGAATAGTGTTGCTTATACTACAAGATAATATGGTGTTGCGTATAGTGTAAGCTAATCTTGGTGAAGCATACAAAAAAAAGACATCAAAGAAATTAAAAAGAATAATTCTCATAAAATCTCGTGGTGTTACACCAGGTCATGGGTAGCGTAGTTCTTCTCATTTTGTCTCAGCTGACGAGAACCATAAGCTATCATTGCTCGCTCCTGCATGAGGACACATTCGAGCCCGGTCCCTGATGCATCATAGTAGACCACGTACCCAACACCCTCCTCTGGTAGCCTCAAGATGTGTGCACTAGTTAGCCTCTGCCTCAGCTCCTGAAAACTCCGCTGGCACTTCTCTGACCACACGAAGGGTTGCCCCTTCTTCGTCAATGCCGATAAGGGTGCTGCAACTCTGGAGAAGTTTGGAACAAATATTTGATAATAACTATCTAGTCCCAGGAAACTTCGTCCCTCCGTTACACTCCTGGGTGGCTCCCAAGCTAGCATAGCCTCAATCTTCACTAGATCCACAACAACTCCAGCCTCTGAGATGACGTGTCCCAGAAAGTGAACCTCTTGGATCTAGAACTAGAACTTCGAGAGCTTACCATAAAGCTATTGCTTTTAGAGTGTGTCCAGTACTATCCGCAAATGATAGGCATGCTCCTCCTCAGTATTCAAGTAGATCATAATGTTATCGATGAAGACTACGACAAAGCGATCAAGGTATAGATGGAAGATCATGTTCATTAGTCCCATGAACATATCTGGTGCATTGGTTATGCCAAATGGCATAACCAGAAACTTATAGTGGCCATACCGACATATGAAATCCGTCTTATGCACATCCTCATCCCATACTCTTAGCTGGTGGTAGCCCGATCAAAGGTCTATCTTTGAGAACCAACGTGGTCCCATTATCTGATCGAAGATGTCATTAATCCTCAGAAGTGGATACTTGTTCTTCATGGTCACCTGGTTCAGGCACCGGTAATCCACACAGAGCCCCAAACTCACATCCATCTTCTTGGTGAACAAAATCGGGGCTTCCTATGGTGAAACACTGGGTCTGAAGAACCCCTTTCCCTGCAAGTCCCCCAACTGTAATCATAGCTCACGAAGATCTACATGAGCCATCCGATATGCTGAAATAGATATCAGTGTCATCTCGGGATACAAGTCATTGTAAAAGTCTACCTCTCTACGAGGAGGTAGTCTTGACACCTCATCAGGAATAACATCCGCATACTGATCCACCACAACACGATAGCTCAGACTCTGCACATCAACCACACTGAGGATAAGGCTAGCCATATTATGAGTAATTGTATGCCCCCTCCTCTGGGTAAGTACATCCTATACTATAAAGGCTCCCTTCTCATCGGTGAAGGTAAACCTAGTCCCAACCTCACAGACACACCACACTTTCCACCTAATACAGTCAATTTGAGCATTGACTGTAGATAACTAGTCCATACCCAAGATGATGTTGTAAGGCCTCGACACCACTACTAGGAGATCCCAACCAAAGCTCTTACCTCCTAGAGTAAGCTCACACTTCCGGCACCAGTGTGTAATTGTCGAATCCACTCCTATAGGAGTATTTAGCCGTAAGGATCGAGCCAACAGCTCTGTCAGAATCTCCGACCTCCGAACATGGGTAATGGAAATGAAAGAGTGACTGACACCTGTGTCTATAAGTACTACAGATATGGTGAAGTTGACAGAGACCGTACCTCGAATCATCTCCTGAGCGCCATGATCGTAAGCCTCATCTGCTTGGAGTTGAGCTCTCCCCAGTCCACCTACTCCCTGCGGTCGGGGTAGACCTCTTGGTGGCGGTGGCGGTAACACCTCGAAACTTAACCCACCACCAGCTATTCGACCAGCTCCTCTGCCACGTTCGCCTGCGCCATGCGGACCTCCTCGATCGAATCTCTATCTCTGCCTGGGCAGTCCTTCGACCATCTGCTGATCATCTGCATGGCGGGTCAGAAAGTCATGAGCCATGTGACCCTGACCGTAACATGCGTAGCACTGCCTGCTCCTTGTATGATTGGCTCTCTCTCGTGTGCCTCGCACCACCGAACCCGTATCTTGAGGTCATCCACCGAATGGCCTGGTCTGCTTGGATATCTGTGACATCTGTCTGTTTCCAGCTGTAGAAGACTCCACTACGTGACGCCCATTGGTGGGTCTCGCTACTAGTGACTGCTCAGTGAGGAAATCTCCACTAAGAGGGCTCGCTCCAACACCTCTGTCTGCGTCGGGATGCTGAGGGAGATCATCGAAGCCCTAATATCTCGGCTGAGCCCCTTCTCTAAGGTCCGGGCCCTGAAGAATGGGTCCCACACCATATATGTGGAGTAGCACGAGAGGTCGGTGAACCTCACTGTGTACTGTACCACCGTCATGCTTCCCTACTATAGATGAAGTAGCCCCTGTATCCGCACTGCACGTAGGGTGCCTGGGACAAACTCCGCCCGAAATAGGCTCTCGAAGTTAGCCCAGAGAAGTGTCGCCTCATCATGCACCTAGAGTATCAGGATCCACCATCTGCCTGCTGCTTCCTGAAGAATACTCACAACAAGGATCGCCATAAGGTCGACTAGTGTCTCTACTAGTCTGAAGACTCTCACCATAGCCTCCATCCAATCCTCAGCTGCCTGCTGGTCCGTCTCACCCTTGAACCTGGGTGGCCTCTAGCACTGGAACTCATGCAACGTGCTCAGGTGGCGTTCACTCTCTGTTTCAAGGGCTGGTGGCATCGGTGGCCCAATGGGTAGTGGAACCACTGGTGCCTCCGCTGTGATAGGGCCCTACACTGAGGCCTCGTCGCTCGGTGGGCTGTCATCTCGTACAAATCCTAGAACCCTGGATGGCTCTCTACGTGGGGTCATCCTAAAAAGAAACAGGTCTGAAACGGTCAATAAGTTATACATGGCGAGCTGACTCAAAGAGATCACAAAGATAACTTTTCAAATGAAACACACACGCAATCAGTGTTTTCATGCACTGAGTCGGATATCAGAAGTCAGAGTCCTAGTGTATGGATACGTCGGTCGCCTCCCCAACACCAGTTTCCCAGAACTGATAACCAAACCCAAAACACTTAACACTATTGCCGTTAAAATATCAGAGTCCAATGTTATATGGTAGAACCAACTCCTCTGATACCAATTTTTCATGACCCGTCCACGGGACCATGCCGTGACTACCCCAAGCCCACCTTCCTTAGGCCAGGGGCTGGCGACTAGAACTAAAAGGCATATCCCAGAGAAAAGGGAAGGCATTTCCTTTAATCCTACAACTCACACAGACTATACACAACCAAAGATAACCAAAAAGTACTAATAATGTAAAGAGTTCTGAAAGTAAATGGGCCAGTATATAAACCCAACAGAAGTACAAGTACAGGAAAAAGGGAAAACAACTCCTGGATCATCCACCGGAAAATCCTACCTGAAGGGTAGGTACATATCTCGATCAAGTCATCCCTGAGGTATGTCCCGTCTAAGTCCAGCTCCAAGTAGCCTCTTATCTGTCTCTGTCAGCCTCGATCACTGCTGTCCATCGTCTGCACAGGACACAATAAGGATCGAGCGAAGCCCGTGCAGGGGTGAGTATAACGATACTTAGTAGGGACCCCGAGAACCTCGAAGGTCTCCCAGAATCCACTAAGTATAAACCACAATAGCAAGAATACAATCACAAAGTATCATCCAACCCTACTTAGGTATATGCCCATACACACACCTAAGTAATCAAATACAATCCGGCTCCAACTCTTGAGCCCAAGAATAACTCGTTCCATAAAGGAAGAAAGAAAACTTGTTGATAACAACATAGAGTCAAGGCTCAACTCATATAGGTATACATCTTATGTAGAGAGATAGAGATGATTAGATGTAGCCACTGAATCATCTACTCTATTGAACCCACATAGGATCCTGGTACAGTAATCAGAGCGTTCGAACTCATGTAGGATCCTAGAATAGTAATCAAAGCTGTCGAACCCACATAGGATCCTGGAATAGTAGTCGGAGCTATCGAACCCACGCAGTATCATAGAATTGTAGTCAGTCCTTTCTAACCCACATGGGATCCCTTTATCATAAAGCATCCAGCCATAAGGTTACCGCACAAAGCACACTTGATTCTGGGAGGGTCCTCTCTTCAATCCAAGTGTCTATACATAAACTACCATGAAGTCCCAATTTTATGTGTCCAGAATATTCGTCTTTCCATAAGAAACCCAACACAATAGACAACGCGTCAATCAGACACATAGTCTAAGAGTTATTGGCATTTCCGTTCCGAGGGCCCGGTTTGATTTATGTTCGATCCAACCCGACCGTACCCCAACTGCATCCAAACCTCAAGTGGTGTATTCCAAAAACACCGTCTCCTTCCAAGTTCTTTGTCGCCATAAACGGTTCGTCAATCAGACGCCTGTAGCTCAAGTTACAGGCAAAAGATTGGAAAGAGGTCAATGCGGGTTTGGGTCCGGTCCGGCTTAGTCGGACCGACCCGACCCGACCCGAGTCCGGACTGGGGTCCAACCCGTCTCGCGCTTGGTCCGGCCCGCACTAGGTCCTACCCGCGCTGGGTCCAGCCCGCGCTGAACTCGGCCCGCGCGAGGCCCGCGGCTAGCGGCCTGGCCCGCGCTGGGTTGGGCCCGTGCTGGGTTCGGCCCGCGTTGGGTTCACCACGCATTGGGCCCACGACTGACGGTCCGCATGGGGTCCACCCTAGCCACGTCTAGGGGGGAGGCCGCACCCCTGGAGTTCCGAACGGATTATCCATTCGAGCACTTCAGATCCGACACCACGTGGAACCGGTCTGTGTCACGCAAGACCCACACCGCGGGTCCCGTTGTTCCCGACTGGCCGAGCGGCCAGCCACTTCCCACGCGGTGTGGTTACACCGTGCCTCCTCCGGTGGCCAGGTTTGCCGGCTGTGACCAAGGCTGCGACCCCTCACTCCACCGCGCGGCGCGTGCTGCGCCGCGCCTTTCCCAGCAACCAGGCGGCTTGAGCTGCCAGTTCTTCTCGAGGTCGGCCTTGCGCCAGCCGCTACTGCACCGCTGTGGCCCGTCGGCCACATCCCACTCCTCCGGTGGCGCGGTTGCACGGTCGCTGTCCATGCAGCCTGTCGGAGTGCCGACCACCCTTCCCTTCGTTCGAACGGTGAAGTTAATGGACTCCAAATGACGACGAACCTTCCATGGGTCACCGGACGAGTTCCGGTGGCCCAATTCTCATTCCGGAAGTATCCGCACACTCCTTGGGTCGTCACCTTCGATCTGCGACCATCGTTGAAGAAAATTGCTCAACCCGATCTCATGCCGTGATTAGCGTCAAAATCTACAAAGTAAGGCAGTGGGGTCGGCCTGTATTTGTTCATCCTGCACCCTCCGCATTAGAGTGATTATATGTGGCTTCAAATCTTAATCCATGAAGGAAAACGAAGAATGAGAAACAAATAACAAATCTTGAACCCCTACCTCGGATTTGTTGATGTCAAGAAATAAGATGAAGAGGTCGAGGACGACATCGTCAGTGTTCTTCAAGGAAGATGCTTCCTCCCTTGTTCCGGTTGGAGATCAAAGAAGAAAAATATGGTCATCGTTGGCGGAAGAAGAGTTATTCCTCCAAGGTTTCCTCCAACAGCCAAAACACCAATTCCCACAACTCCCAAAGGAGGGGAACAAACAAATCAATTTGAGGAGTCTCCCCCTAATCACTTCATTTAATGAAGGAGGGGGGGGGGTGGCAAGAATTAAAGTGGGGGTTTAGTTCAGGTGGACCCTACTTTAATTCAAAAACTTTTGAATAAAATAAAATTTAAGTTTAAACAAATTTATTTTATTCCACTTTTTTTATCCACCGCAAAAGGTTGGAAAACCAACTTCCATTCATGACCAAACAAAACTGAGGTGAAGGTCCCCTTAAGAAATCACCGGCGCTGCGAGTTCAACGGTGCCCTTAGATTTCAATTTCAAGCACCGGTTCTAAAGTTACCAAAACCCGCTCTTAAGTTCAGTAAATGTACTTAGAAACTTCAGAAAAACATTTTAGTCACTCCGGGCCTTGGAATTACGTGCCGTTAGAAACTGAAGAGTCGGAATAATTCCATATAATTTTAAAATAAATTACATGGATTTTAGGGTCTTTACATTTATTTTAGTTTGAGCACTATATTGTGATCTAGTGGGATCCAGTATAAAGAATTGTTGGGATAAAACTACTATTAGGAAACAACTTCTATGGTCAAGGATGGTACATTAATTTATTGTAATCACTTTATGATATTATTTTAACACAGATGACTTAGAGTTGACTCGATCATAATAAGGCATCAATCACCCACACTAGATGCAATAATTATAAAAATACTACATATTTTGGTGTTTTTGGATATATTTTTTACATATGAGTGAGGGTGATATTTAATGATTGATATGATCATGAGTATAACAAGTAAAAGATAAAGATTTGTCCTGAAATACATTATAAAAGGGAAACACTGATTCAATCCCCCTATATGTCTTTCACCATTAGTCACATGAGAACTTAAATTAGGATCTGAGAAATCTATTTTCCCTATAAAATATCCCATCTTCATAGAGGAACCGACAGTGAATCTTAATTTATCAATAGTATAGGCATACACACTTTTTATGGAAAAAATTATTGTGGATGGAAGTATAGGATGATTTCATATCTTCTCCCCCTTGGACTGTTGGTTATTAATGTTCCTATTTTTGGTTTCATACTAATAGAGAAATATTATCCCACAACACATGCTGATAAGAGAAATTTGGAATTTTATGAAAAGGAAGTTAATTAAATCATAATATTAATTTATAACAAGGTTTATTCCAATGTTATGAGAATTAAAACTTCTAAATAGATTAGGAATAATCATAAAAATATTTTAAAAGGAAATTTTAATGTGAATAAATCCAGGATACCGATCTAGAGATCTTAATTTGAAGTTGTTATAATGGTTTATGAAGAAACTATTGATGGCTTCTTCACAAGAGTGAATTAGATTCATAGAAATGTCGATTATTTTCAAGATAAATATAAAGAATTTATCATTTTCAATAAATTAATGAGAACTTAATGAATAAAGATTTTGTGTTTAGACACTTTAAATAACTTTGGGAAAGCATTTAATCTTAATTTCGTTATTGGAATGAATTTTGGGTGTTTTGGGAACCCCAAAATTGAATATATAAAATATATAAAAATATTTTATTATTCCATACTTTTATTTTCTAAAATATCATGGTATCTTCTATATGGGGGGTAATATGAGAAATCTAAAACTGCAGTTATATCATAAATGCATGTATTTCCCTAAGTGTGACATAAATCCTCTTTTAATTGAGCCCCATAATATTTAATAGTCATAGGTTGATAAAATGGGAATAATTAAATAATTATCTAAAATTGTTTAATTAATTACTCTAACCTAATATATATATATTAAATACCTTATTAAGAAAATCTCTAGGGTTATCCACATAAGATTGAGAGATTTGAGAGAGCAGTGAGAGAGATTTTGGTACAAGAATCAAAAAATATGAGGTTCAAGGATTAAATTTACGGGTTTCCATTAATGTTATTGTGAATTCAATATTTATCAGGGAAAAACATTTCCTTATGTAGGGAATCATTATTTTATAGGATTCACTCCATTTTTTCTGATTTTTTGATAATCTTCAATTGTTTTTTTCTAATATCCTTAATTTGAGCTTGACCCCATTAACTTACATAATCCATGTTATATTTTAGGTTTATGTTATGAATAATTATCATTTCTCAACCCATGTTATCTTAATTTTCTTCTCAAATATAGGTGGTTAGGATTGTGATAGTCACTATATTTATTCAATTATTTTATTTTATAGATTTCTCCCACAATTATTTGTGTATTTTTTTTCTATCCATGATTTGACTAGTTATTCGATTGATACCAGTTTGATGCGAATCACGATCAGATATCAAAGAAGAGTTCATATATTGCAATCAATGATGGGAACCTTGGTACATGGGAGAATCACCAGGTGATGGAGAAATCATGAGTGGATGGTGAAATGCGTTAGATTCTCAAGAGGTGATGCATGAGAATGATGGACTTTGACATGGATTTCTATTTTTGGAAATCAATGGATAAAAATGGAGTTCTTATAGTGGTTTTTTCCTTATATGACCTGTTAAATAAATATCGAAGAATGTTTTCGGGTGAGATCAATGGTTACAGTGAATATTTCAAGGTTTAAGTTTAACTTGGTTCATAAAATTCGACTACATATCATGTAGTTTAGAAGAACACATTCCATATATCTCATGGCTACAACAGCTATTGTTTTAGTGTGAGTTAAATATCACAATCCATGTGATTGAATCACACACTATGTGACCCTTATCTGAATATAAAATATATATAGGGAGTACATTCCTAGGCAGTTATCTAGCCTTTCATGCAGTGTGGGTGAATAACACAGTTTGTGTTTTAATAAAATACATGAATTGGATTCTTGAGTAGTATATACTATGTACTGACTAGGTTATATGATGAGAACTCACTAGGATACACACCGAGTACCCATATTGTCTCTATAAACCTTGTATAATACTATATACATCATGTAATTTGGTTTCTACATTCCATGTGAGGTGATGATACATGTTCAGGTTACTACTCCTCATATTGGATCTACATGTTATGTTCACTAAGGCACATTCCATATACATCTCCCTAAATCAATATCTCATTATACCTTGTTTCTCAAGCATATTTTTTTGACATTTAAGTAGTCTATTTTGGGTGTTTTTTAATGAGGAGAATGCTGGTGGATCCTTATTTGATATCTAAGGTGTGACGTGGGGTGGTAAGATCAAGTATTTTTCTATGCCATCAGTTAGATGATGACTAGGTTTAGGCATGAAGACCAAAGTGTTATCAGAGATGAAAACCCCCTAATAGCATAATTGAATCAGGGAATGATTATCATGTTATCCTAAGGTTGGGTTTGAAATTCCCCCATGTATTTGGGGCACTAGGTCTTCCATTTATGCATCAGATATGGTTTGTATATCCCCAAACTATATGGGTTATGGGATCCTCAGTATATGAATTTGGTATTCCACCCTTCTAAGAGGTTGTTTGAAGCGTATGATCCTCTGATGGAGTCAATATTCACCCCATCTCCCTAAGACATGGAATCATCTATTATAGTTATAGAGAGGTTGTGTTTGGATATTGGTTTTGGACATACATACTTATGGGAAAACATATAGATTTTCTCATCTATAGTTGGGTGTATAGATCAAGACTTATTCTATCATATTTGGACATCCTTTTTAATATATCTGGGTTCCCCTATATCTTCCCCCTATTGATTTGTATTTATGAGATGACTGATCTTATGATATTATCTTTAGTTTTCAGGGAATCCTACTGGGTATGTATACACTCACCACTACATGGACATATTTCTTGAATGTGTCATGTCTTATAGAGATCATAAACTATTTAACGATGATCTTGGTGGACTAAGTGTCGGTGGAGCTTAGCAGTACATGGTGGTGGTGTTGTCTTAGTGGTACTAGAATTTAGGTGCGTGTGTAGGGACCTTCATTCTAGTAGTATCTTTTTTTGTTTCCATTTTTCCATTGGGCACATATTTTTCCCTCTTTACTTATTTACCTATGTTTTTATTTTCACTTGTGGATCCTAGAGGATTTTTCATACATTTGTTACATTTTTAGTTGATTTTAGATTTATCTTACTTCATTATAGTTTGTATGTAGGTTCACATTGAGTATATGTACTTTAGGATAAATCCTACCATATTAAATTTATGCCCATTTGGTGCTAGTCACTAGTCCATTACATGTTAAAGATGGGATTAGGGTGGAACACTCAATCTATCATTGTCCAGGTGGGTCCCAGGGGGTTGAATCATGTTAGACTGTTATGAAAGTAGGTTTTCCAAGGGATGGAGTTTGGAGATAGACATTTTTTGAGGTTTGGTTTGATAATTTGTGGAAATTATGTTAGGGAATCTCAAGTTTGGCTTCTATGCCAATGAACTGAGTGATGGTGTGATGACCAATGTATCTATTAAATAGGACTATGATAACATTCTTGTTGACTCGATGCACTGGGACATCGGTTTCCAGGAAACAATGGTATATGAATCATGTAGGTATGTGTTATTGATTTTCAATTTCATTTATGATTTATCTCCTTAGACATGTTCTTTTGACTATAGTTTATTTTATTAAATTGTAAGATTCCACTATGTAGATATCTAACCATAATTCCTAGGTATATTTCTGATGATGACCAGTTGAGCACCAGGGCCTCTATTTAGGGGTTTATTCATGAGGTATTTCATTTAGGTGGGTAGGGAGTGGTGACACCACCCATTGAGTGATGATCAAATGCACCTCTTGAAATTCAGGCATACATTTCTCTTTACATTGAGCAACCAATTATTCTTGCAGCTCTAGGTGGGAAAGAAGTTGATATTACCCTACTTTAGAGGTTGTGACATGACCAAGGGATACCTAGAGGTGGTTTGGTTGAAACTCAACGAGATTATTTCAATAGAGGGGTTAGCAATTCTCCAGGAGGATGGGCTAGATGGGGTTGACATTATGAACCACTTCCACTATCACCACCCCTAGGTGGCTCTCGTTCCCCTAAGAGGGTAGGAGAAAAATAACATGTTCAGCTGCATAATGTTGACAACTATGACCTAGAGGTTCCCAAAATGGTTTTAGGTAAAACCAATGTCTTTTATAATTTGGTATTATTACTCATAGAAATAGGTTAAATCCATTATTTTATTTCTATATCCCTTGTTTGAGTACTTGATATTCCATCAGAACCACTAGCCCCACCCATGAAGCTAGAGACTTATACCATGAGCGATCCTATGGTTACACACATCTACCAAAATTGTGAACACATGATCATCAGAGAGTGGTCCACATGGGATATCCTTATAGTTTTTATAAAGTCTTATGGTTTCATACTTGGTATGAAATTGATATCTATAGTCCATGATTAGATCAATTATTTTTATCTGAGGCTAAGGTTCCTTCGAGAAGACAAGATGAGGTTTTTCCTCTTTGGTAAGAGTGATTTTTTATTAATATTTCTAGGGTATGTGAATGAGAAACTGAAGTTGATCACTCACCAATTATCAAGTTTGACCTTTGGTGTAACAGACACTTTAGAATCAT
Source organism: Viscum album (assembly GCA_963277665.1). Taxonomy (NCBI): domain Eukaryota; kingdom Viridiplantae; phylum Streptophyta; class Magnoliopsida; order Santalales; family Viscaceae; genus Viscum; species Viscum album. Next base: position 1,055,325,673 of record OY728120.1, on the reverse strand, counting down.
GTCTCTTGATAGTGGTGTAGTAGTAGTTAGGCATCTTTCTCAAGGCTGTACCTGAAATACCCCATTGATGGGAGGTAGAATTTTATCTAGACCTTCATCTTAGGGATGAATTGATATGTTATGTGGATTATCAGATGATCCTCACCAATATCCAAGGGGTTTAGAAGTTAGTTGGAGGACCTTGAGTGAAAAGGTTTCATCAGACCCAGTGTGTCCCCTTGGGAAGATCTAATGTTATTCGATAAGAAGGAATATGGGAGCTTGAGGCTTGGAATTGACTATCTCTATACGAAAAATGTGAAAATAAAGAAAAAAAATACTATATTAAAAGGATCTATTTGACCATTTAATGGGGATAAATATGGTCCTCAAAGATCTATCTCAAGTATAGAAATCATCAGATGTTTCTTTGAGAGGAGGATAACCTGAAGTTACTGTTTTTGGTGATTATGGTAATTATGACTTATTAGTTATTCCCTCCGACATGATAAACTCTATACATGTGTTAATGGGACTCATGAACATGATATTTCAGTCCTTTATAGACCATTTAACAGTGATAGTCATTGATGACAACCTCAATTTTTAGCATAATAGGTCAAGCATGTAGAGAATTTGAGGACGGTCTTGGAATTACTTTGACATTATCATATTTAAGGTAATATTTAAAAGTTTCAGTTTTTGATTAGGTAAGTAAACTTCCTAGGGTATATTATGTCAATGGATGGACTAGATATGAACTCAATGAAGATTGAGCTCATACTAGCATGAGAGGCACCTTAAAGTGTGCTTGAGGTGAGGAGTTTTATTTGGTTGGATGGGTATTACCAGGGTTTTTGGAGAATTTTTCTAAGATCATGATGCCAATAAATAACATAACATTGAAGGGGAATCCATTTATTTGGTTTGAGTGAAGTTAGAAGGATTTTTAAGAGTTTAAGTAAATGTTGACTAGAAACTATATTCTGAGAGTTCCATAGGATGGAGTTGAGTACATGGTGTTCTATGATTCCTCTATAGCTAGGATCAGATGTGTGATAATGTAGAGGTAGGATGTAAAGACCCTGACCCCAGTTTCCCATAGTTGGTGCCTTAAATTATTAGATTGGTATAATAAACAAGGAAGTTTTATCTAGAAGGATCAAATAGTTTAGTAGTTTTGGAAAACCAGATACATACATAAGTTTTACATTATAACTTTAAAGGAAAAACAATTTAGCAACTCCATTGGAAACATCCACAAATCCTACATAATCCATACAAGTCATTCATAATATACATCTTAGAATTTTTTGAAAAATAAAACATAAAAATGGGTGAGATTAGATGCTCAGTAAGTTTAATTAATAAAATGAATGATAATATAAAAAATAAGGCATTGTGAATTACTAAAAACACAAGCCATTAAAAAATAATCTTGAGCATAATATGGAAAGAATAAAATATGAATAAATAAATCCATATTAATAATCAAATGAGAATGAAGATTAACCATGGATATTCTACTAGTTTAATAATCTAATGGATTATAAAGTACTAATATCATAATGAGTGAATTCATAATTTTGGACACCATAAACATACCATCGAGGCCACGACTAAGACATATAAAAATAAATGGTAATGGAATTGGCCAAATCCATTTCTATTTTATCTTGTAAGACCTAACGATGAATCAAGGTGCAATAGAAGTCCCCACACATAAATTAATAACTCTAATTAATTCCTCAAATTAATGTGGTTAAACATAAAGAACATATACATATGAAATATAAATAACATTACCCAATCTGTAAATATAATCACTAACTATTCTGAGTAGTATGGTGGATGGTATCAATATAGCACATCCATATTTAAACTGATCATAATCAATTTAATAAAATATTTAATATAGTGATCATAAGATAAAAATCTCAATAAATCATAAAATTCAACATATGTGTTGAAATAGATAAAAATACTCTGATAAAATCATCATGTAATTTTTGAGAAAAATACCCCTTTTAATTTTCAAAGAAGAGTTCTTTTCGAAAAATCATTTGTATTTATCATAATTGTTTGTATAAAACCATAAATGAAAAAATATAGTTTTTTCATGACAAAATTAGTTAATTTATAAAAATATTTTTGTCTTAAAGTAGATTATGGATGGTACTTGAAAATGGGTAAAAAATCAAGATGTTCCCTTTATCCAGGCTTGCGTATCAGGAAGAATTGAGAAAGGAAACTTGTAAAACATGTATTTACCAAAAAAAGATGAAATTATCTTGATACATGAGTTTGGAACGTATAAATGGAGTTTATAAGAATTATATAAAATAATTAATAATTACATTGGTGTATAGAGGGAGAAAGCATAAGCTGAATGAAAATAGAGGTTCGGGAAGAAACCCTTACCTTATGTCTGAAAGTGTTCAGTACTTGAACTTAATGTCCTAGATAATCAAATTAAATACATTAATTAATTAATTAAGAAAATTTTGTACATTTGTTTTATTTAATATTATTTTATTATGTTTATTTATGGTCTTTTTGATGAGTTATAAGATACAATTTTATTATTTGGGAGCATTCGTTTCCTTGTTTTTCATGACCAGTTTACTTGTATATGAGTATGGAAGTTCATGTAAAATGGGAATAGATATTTAGAATTGAATTTATATTTTATTAATAAACATAAAAAATATTAAATAGTTATATAAGTCATTTTTTTATTTTGGGTGAGGATGAATCATTGGATAAGATGTTAGTGATAACCATTTAGATTATTTGGGCGATTTTTCGATCATCACAAACTAGTTTTGTTTTATTAATTAACATCATGTATATATAATGGTTAAAAAACATTAAATAGGATGTAATACATATTTTATAATATTTATTAACCATAAAAATGGTTTTACAACCAACCTTGATGGTGTTAATAGAAATTGGAAACTCTTCTTCCTTGAATGCGATAAATCAACAAATCACGGTTGATGTTTTCATTTTTAGAAAAAAAGGAGAGGGAATAGAATTGATAATTAATTATTACCTCAACACAATAAAATTATATTATATATAAGATAATATAGATATCATGTCACTTTAATACATGGAGGTGAGGAGAAGATAAAAAAAGAAAAGAGGTTTTTACCTCTTGATTTTCTTCTCCATGAGAACCTCTTTAGGGAAAAGGGTTTGGTATTTTGATGAGACCAAGGGATCCTAGATGTGGGGGAGGGAATTGAAAATATTATTGGGTAGAAATTGGAAAATCCTAGAAGCTTGGAAGATGTAAGGAGAAGGGATGGTGAGGGGTGATATTTTTAGTGGAGGAGAGAGGTATTTTTTGAATATTTTATTAATTTGTTTTTTATTTTTGCTCAAGACTATGAATAGTTTGAGAATTATCACTAAATATATTAAAATAATAAATTTAGGTTTTATATTATGATTCTTAAATCATTCATGACTCAAGTAATTGTGTATTTATCTTATAATAAATATATATCGTAAATTACTGTATTTCCCAATTCACCAAATATTCAACTATTTTAGAAAAATCTAAAAAATTCACCCTAAATTTTTTTCAGAATATATAATTAAAAAATTAAATCCATTTTTTTAAAATAAATTTTAAAATATAAAAATGTTAATTTTTAATTAAAATAATAATTTATTTAAAAAATACTAATTTTAATATTATAACAGATTTTAGGACACTTCAAAAATCAACTAAGATCTCATAAAATTATCCTATAATCATAAGACAACAAAATATTAATATATGAATATATTTTATTAAAATAAATTTTCTTTTAAATAATCATATTAATTATAAAATTTTAATTAAATACTCATTACTTACAAAAATAAAAACACTTAATTTGTAACACCCTGAGAATTTACAATATTTTCATTTATGAATAGATCTAATATTGTTGCTTGATTTATTTTTAGGAAACACCATGTTAATCTTATGCTACACACAAGAATGAGTTGGATTTCGTTACATGCAAGACCCGGTTTTACCGAACGACAATATATTAATAAAATATTATTATTTAACATAACATATAACCTAGCTGTTAGATTAGAGGTTATGAATAGTATTAAACACATTTTAATTTTTATATATTACATATAATTTTAACATTCATATTAGTAATTTTCTCTACATGATATAAGAACAGATTCAATTTTTCAGATAAAAGAAATATTTTTCAAAAAATAAAGTTCTGCCGCCTTTTGATGACACATCCAATTTAAATTTAGTTTTTGACACTTTATTTTATTAAATTTTATAAAATAAAATTATTCTTTGAAAATTTAATATATAAATTTACTTTGGTTTAATTTTTGGTATTTTTCTGATAAGTTTCATGTTTCGATGAATAGTGAAAAATACTAAATTTTAATTGATAACAACTTTTTTCATAGAAATAATTTATAGTATTAAATTGTACAGTTGATTGGTTTTAAAGTATAATTACATTATATTTTTATAATTTAATATAATTTAGGTCATTGTAATTATTTTTACATTAAAATTGAATATAAACATGGTTTTTACTTTTAAAAAACCTGTTTTTTCATTTCATCAATAGAATTAATTTTAATTTAATTACTACAACTTATGTGTTTTGAATTTTGGAAAATGGATTCCATATTTTTAATCAGTGGGTACAAATTATTTAAATAGGTTTCTTTTATTTTTTTGACATTATTAATAGTAACTTTAGTAATTTCTTTTGCTGCAGTTAATGATAAATCAGGTAATTAAAGGTAAATATAATATTATAGAATTACCCTAACACCTGTAAAGATCCTATTGGATGACTAAATAAGACCCTTATCACCTAATGTTCTAAATATAATCATTTAATGTACACTTGTCCGTGAATATGATATGAATATTATTAAAATCAATGAATATGACAAAATGTCACACTCTCATTTTATATAAGTATATTAATTTTAATATAGGGATAACCAGGAGATAACATCGATTATAAATAGTTTCTTGAAACCTAAAATAATTACTTACATCATATTAAATTATTTATAATTTTTATATATTAAATAATTACCATTAATGATGACAAAATAGTGATACATATATTATTTTATTTATAGAAATATCAAATAAATGGTTATAAAAATATTAAAAGAATTATAATTTGAATTAATAAAAGTTCTCCATGAATTTTATAGGTGACTATGAAATTTTAAAATTATATTAAATAATTTTTTTTGAAGTTATATTTCTTTTTGGATTTTAATTAAATTCAATGTTATGAATAGTGTTAAAATTGACACTATTGATATTTTATAAAAATAATACATTGTTAAATTATTTAAAAATACTAAAAATCATTATAAATACAAAATTATTATTATATAGTCTTAAATTTTATAGCATGTCCATTTATGGAAAATTGACACCATATAAGTAAAAATTTATAACCTTTTAATATTTGAAATTTTATTACCACAATTAAAATTAAATAGATTAATTAAGGGTGAATCAAAATTATAAGTTTTAAAATAAAACTAAAACATGTCAAAAAATTATTGTATGAATAATATTCGATCCTTATCACATTAAGATCTATTTTAAGTTGTTTAATCAACACTTTTCCTTGAAAATAATTTATATATTTTTTAAATCAACGATAGTTACAAAATATCACTATCTTGTATTTTAATTTCTTTTATGTATCCACATTAGGCCTAAATGAAGATATGAACGAACAAAAATGCCTATTTTTATATAAATGAAATAATTTTCATTAAATATTTTTTTTTAATATTTAGAAGTTATATAATCACTATAAAAGTCTTTTCAATTCTAAAACAATATTTATTTATTTAATTAACATAAAAATAGAATAAATGATTTTAATAATATTAATTTTGATATATTTTGAATTAGTTAATGTGTCTAATTAATTTAATAGATCTATAAGATATATTATAGATGTGTGAAATCATTATATTCTAATTCCCACTTTTTATTAATGTATTTTAAGTCAAATTAAATGAATAGTATTACTTTTGAAAATAATGATATCTTATTGAATTAATTTATTGTTAAATTATCTAAAAATAAAAAATGTTAAATAATCACAGGGGTTTAGTATAAGGTTGAACATTTATTATAATTTTCATTTATGGTCCATTTGTAAGTATTTGGAACTAGAATAATCTTAATATAGTTTAATATTTTGAGAGTTTCCCAAAGTGCCCCTCCCCTCCCTTATAAAAAGAACCTCCTCCCTTAATTCCTCACACCTCCTTGAACCCTTTAGTTCAGCCAAAACCTACCCAATTATCCTCCCAACTTCCCTCACTTCATCCTAGAGTCCATACTTTAGGCAAAAATCCAACCTAAGGTGTCCTTTTGTGTAAATCAAAAAGAGATACTTGAAGAAGATATAATTGTTTTAGAAACTCTTTCAAAGTTATTTTCCTTTTATTATTCCTATTCCAATATTGTTTCCATACTAAAATAATAAATCCAATATAATGTATATTTTAAGATTTTATTATTTTTTTTGTACAACCATATTTCTCTTTTAATCCATCATATGAATAATAATTTCACCATGTGTGCGTACGTACGACTTACCGTCTCCATACCGTGGTGTAATTTGTTATTAAACACTAACTTATTTAGATGGGTATAATGAATATAAATAATATTACATCACTATGATTCTGTATAATTAATATACCATCCAATTCCATACCATTTAACCATTAAGGTAATGATAGCGTTACTCATGCGTACGTACGACTTACTGTCTCCACAATGCGATGAGATTCATTCTCCATGTTAACCATTCAAGAATGATTAAAAAATTATATCAAATGAATAATTATGAAATATATGAAACAATAATGATAATATTATAATATATATATCATTTACTTACTCATATCCAATACAATAAGAAAATGGAAACAACGTTCATGCATACGTATGACCTACTGTATCCATGAACGGTGTATTACATTCCTTATATATTATATATATACTAAATACATATGATATATAAATTGTGTTTTATATTATGGAAGTAAGTAAATCATGATGTAACTAATAAGATCAAGAATAAAAAGTCAAAACACGTATGATAAATAAAGCGATTATTACCTGAAACGTTTATTTAACATGAATTGTTAAATGAACAGGTAATATAAAGTCATAAATGAATAATATCTGATATCATAAATATTATTATGATTCTTTTAACATTTAATAATATGTTTAAAACCACTATACATGAATTTCAGACATGTACAGAGGGAATTAGATCTTCGGTAAGATTTAATTTCACAATTTCATTATTATCTGAGGTTGTTTATATGTACATATCTACGAGGATATCTTTATCATCCATGTACATGTTTTTTAAAATTTATTTAAAAATATCATAGAAAATTTTTTAAATACAATTTTACTCGTGTTTGAATTTTTATAAAATGTTTTAAAAGGAATATTTCTATCGTTTTCCAAATGAAGTACTTTATGACCTTTTAGAAAAATTAAATAAAAAATGTTTTTTAACTTATATGACGAGAGAGTATATTTTATGACATTAGGATGCCTTATAATTTTTAATCTTCCCTTAAAATTTTTAAGCTTCCCTTAAAATATTACAAGGTTATTTTCAAAATAAATGTTTTCTTTTTATAATTGCACATCTTTTAAATGATTTCAAAGTGAAAAAGGGTTATCTCTCTCAAATAGTTTTAATGATTTTATTAGATTATTTTCATATATGTCAACACCCTTTGTTCGATTTTATGATTAATTGAGGTTTATTTATTATGATACAATCTTCCATATTGTATTGAAGGTTTTATGATATTTTTGACTACAGATGTGCTATTTTTATACCATTTATGGTTTATGGTTGAAGTATTAACATTTTGTATGATATTTTTAATATGAATGTTTATTTTATGTTTCACCCTTTTCACCGGAGGAATTCATTGGATTTAATAATTGATGGGTAGATATTGCTATATCCCCTTGATGCATTAGTAGGTCTAATGAGACAAACTAGTTTGGATTTTTACCCATTTATGAATGGTCTTGGCATGAGGCCTTGATGTTGTCGTTATGATGACTGAAATAATGAATTAACTCATTATGAGATTATTTATTGATATTACATGTGATTTTTCATCTATTAGAATATCCATGTGATTGTTTAAATGACATTATTTGATTTATTATTTCCGGAATCTGTGCTTAAAATAAGCTATGCATTTTTTTTGTAAAAGATAACTGAAAAATACACAATGCTTTAAAAAATAGAGGACCTTTTTTGGTCTTGGTTTTGGAGGATTAGTGAACACCATACATTTATCAGAGTTGAAAAAAAATAAATCATATGCATACTACGCTTCCATGTGCGCTAACTCTAAAAACAATGACATCTGAATTTAAACTTCTATAATACCTATGAAAAACATTTAAAATAACAGGATGAGAATTCAATTGCATAGTAAGGGGTTTTAAAATCATTGATATACCTTTTAGGAAATATTTCATTGAAAATTACTTTCATATTTTTTTGAAATAATTGCTTAAAAATAATTTTCAAAATAACTTTTGAAAACTTAATTAAAATTACTTACAATTTAAAATACTATACTAATTTTGAAATTAATTACATACAAAAATCACTTTTAAAATAAATAGTTGTTTTTAAGAAAAATTATGCAAGATTTTGAAAACAAAAATATTATGGATACTTGAAACATTGAAGGATATCTTGGTCCTACCCACTTTATGAGGGATGGGTTCACTCCCCAATTCTCTTCCATATTTACATCATTGAGGTTATAGATTTTCTGAAAACATTTTAATCTTACTTTACTTAAATATAATTTCATTGGAGTTTTTTATTTAAAAAATATACCAGTTCATAAAAATATACTTTCACACTTATAATTATATATAAGTATGTATATAAAAAATTATATGAAATTTCATTGCATATCACTTACGAGTTTGGTTACAACAAAAACTCCTTCTACTTAGCCTTTGTATAAATATTCATGTACCCAAACTTTCATGAAATACGTTTTTACATAATGTTATAACTTCAACCATTTTAAAAACACAATCTTGAATATAAATTTCAAAGATATATTTGTTTAATTGAATTTATGCATGAAATAATGACTTGTATGTATAAAATAATAACAATAGAAAACGTATAATTTTTTCTTCTTAAAAATAATAATAATAAATAGATAATAATGTTCCACAGATAAAATTATCAAAGTAGCATTTATTAAAAACATATATTCATCCTTTCATGTATATATATATATGTACATAAATTATAAATATCTTAACATTAAAAATATATATACACAGAATTAGAAGTCGATGATCTTAAACTTTGAATAAATAATTTTTTTTGTATATATGATTGAATAATATGTACGCATGTATCATACATACATTTAATATTATTACATGATTTAATTGAAGTGTACACAAAAAACACTTCAATATATATATATATAATGAATAAACATAAAAATTAAATATATTACCAATTTTTTTATATGCACACATATTCAATTCATGAATTAAAATTATAGACTTAGAATTCATAAAAGTATAAAACTTGCAATAAAAATATTTAAATAATTAGAAAACCTTAAAGACAATATTATTTAAGTTTGGAAATAATAACCATATATATATATTTTTTGATAAATAAAGGGATTTTAAAATTAGAAATAAATGATTTTCATCTAAATAAATCTCCTTAAAACAGAGAAAATTTAAATATCATTTCAATAAAAATATAATTCCTTACACGAACTTAAATTTAAACTTGAATTGATAAATAAAAACAAATCATTAAAATCTAAACACTAGAAATAATGTATAAATATCCCTTACTAAAATATAAGTAAATAATTATTTGAAAAATAATTACTCACTCTTAAAATGTAAATGATGAAAAATAATTTAGATAATATATCCCATAGAAGTAAATTTAAAACATAAAATATTAATTATAAAACCAGAAAGAAACTTTCAGATTAATAAATGTTTAAAAACTAAATAATTTTCCCTTTCCTGTTTTATGTGCAGACAAATTTTTTTATTCTTTCTCTTCTTTCCAGAATTTACATAATTTTATATCTCTTGATAACTATCATATAAGCTACATATCATTTCCTTGTAAGTAGAAAACACACAGAAAAGAGAATAGGACTTTGTCCCACTACCTTGCCAGACTTGATCATAATGAGCACCAATGAAGAAGAGGAAGAAAATACCAAGGAAATTCTACTTTTTTCTTGTAGCTGAGACTCCACTTTTAAAGACTTATAATCACCCTAAAATAATATTAAGATTGAGAAAAAGACAATATATAGGCTTAGTGTTACAATCAGGGACCTATTGAGAATTTAATATGCTATGGATTTTGGTGCATTATTAATTTGACACTTACAATCTATCAATTTGTTTAATACTATTCTCTAGATATAGTTAAGATGTTTAAGGGAAATAAAATAGTCAAAAATATTTTTTTTCAAGTAATAAAGAGCTTAAATTGTTAAAAAATGATACACAAAACATTAACATTAACTGTTGGATGAAAAAAATCAAGATAACAATAAATAGAAGTTGGTTGGAAGAATAGGACAATTAAAAAACAGATTTTGCAAAATCTTTGGACACCAAAATCAAATGTGTAAAACTTAGTTGTAGATGGGTACAACATGAACCAATAAGAAGACGTCAAAATTGAAGAACAAATCACCATCTCATTCACAGTTCAAATCTGGTGTTCAAAATTTTGACCATAGTTGAACCCTAGAACCGAACTTGATCCTGATGTTCAATGGTCAAACGCTACTTAGAACCCCTTTCCGGCGATCGAGACTTCCAGATATCTCCATATCCCTTGATCAAACTGTGTTTTTTTCTCAAATTCAACTTCCTCGATCGTGGTTTCTCCCAAATATGCAGTGACTCCTGATTTCCCTACAACTCCATCTCCCTCACGTGCTAATGGATCTGCCCAGCTCGGCTCGAGCTCTTTAGGGTGAAACCCGTGATTGGACACATCCCCCTATTATGGATTCTCAATTTTGTTTTTTAATTGTTTATTTGATTTAATTACTTTTAAGAAATTGAATTTAAGTTAAAATAAAATTCTAAAAATAAATTATAATTATAAAATAAATTCAGCAATATATATATGTATATTACAATAATAGAGTTTTTGATACATTTTCTGGTTTTTTTAAATGTGTAGTTTATTTTTTTTTTAAATGTGTACTAAAGGTGGGAGGTCCACTACCACCTTTCCTCAAAAAAAATATTCTTGTTTTATATATTTATTAATATATTGGTTTGTATATTATGATTTATTTATATATTGTTAGAAATCTATTATATAGTATATTATTATTTATTTTGTTTAGTTAAATACTATTTTTTCATTATTATATAACTATAATACTATTATAATTTATAAATATATTCTTTATAATGACATGTCTTATGTTTGTGTGACACTTTATGCTCTCTTATGTTTACCATGCTCTTATGATATTTGACTCTTATGCCATGTTTGTAAGTTATGTCTTATAATCATTCCATTTTTGTTTCCATTATATGTCTCCAAGATATTCCATGTAGTAAGAGTAAGGTGAGGTCTAGGAGAAAGTATGGAGATGGGAATAAAATACCATGTTATTGTTTTTATCATGTAACAAATTCCCAAATATGTTTGACATCTAGATTTGTGGAAGATTTGTATAGATGTTTATGATAAAGATGATGTAATTAAATGATATCTAGGACATTAAAAAAATATTTGAATAGAAATTATTTATTATATTTATGAAATTCATTTTATTTTCAACTAATTTTTAGATTTTCAAGATATGTTTTAAATTATATTCAGATTGTTTTATAGTTTATATTTTATAAGATTTTAAAGTTACCTACTGAAAATTTAATAATTTTGCCTATGTTTCAAGTAGTCAACTTTGAAATCTTATAAAATATAAATTGTGACTAAAATATTAATGAAAACTAAAACAATGGATAAACATGAAAAATTTACTAATAATAATAATAACATATTTATTTCAATAGACATAAAACTTATACATGATCAACGAAAGTCAAGGTATATGGGGAATGATATTCCATACCATATGGTGGTCTATGAAGGGTGTGCCCGTATCGAGATTGCTGAGCTCCTTGCAGGGGTCGAGTCAGATGACCTGGAGAGGGCTGATACTTGGGCACTAGAATGTTTACTGTCACATTATCCACCTGTGTGTCAATAGGAGGATGTGTCAACTAAATGTCATACTATGCTCCCCATGCTTCTGTCACTAGAGTAGTAGAAGGACCTGCCATCATCGAAGTGGGGAACCAAGCCTATGATGGATATGTACCCCAAGACTGGGATGGATCTAAACCCCAAGCTGGCGATAACTATAGATATCCTATCAAGAAAGAAAAATCCCATGCCACCTGATTCACATCTACAATTAGCTGAGGCTGGACTGCTTGGGGGGAAACCTCTACCTGTAGAACATGTGAGGGCTCACGTACAGGTTGATGCAGTCTAATTTGTCATCGTCGTGGCTCCTTAACATTAGTAACTACAAGAGGATGTGATACTAGAGGAGGTTCTTGAGCAGGAAACTCCACTCTCTAGGGTGACTGATCGAAGATGCTCTCATGAATCACCTTCTAAGCTAGCCTCAACACCAATGTTGTGGCATGGATCACTGCCAGGATAGCTACATATAATTCTTGGAATCATTCATGTGAATAATCTTCTCTGAATGGGAATTCTAGAAATAGATTCAAAATGAATTATAAAAGAGTTTAAAAAATAAACTAATGGAAATTTATTGACTTATGTTATCATGAAACACTCTACTGTGCTGGGTAAGATACAATATAGACTTCAGTCTATAACATCGCTCATACTCGAACTGCTCTGAAAGATGGAATCACATCGTAGGTATACCCGGGATACGATGCTCTACTCATCTATCCAAAATGTAGAGAAATTAGGAATTTCGTCGGTGCTAGTCTTAATCCTGATCCCAGTCAAATTCAACTCATGAAGCTTCTGTGTTTGTGGCGATGGAAATGAAATGGGATGAACATATCCAAACTGGCGCATGACTCTATCATGGTGGTGCCACTCAATAATACGAATGTGATGGAGCAGTACTACAACCCTAGAATCATGAAGACTAGTTGTAAAGTATAATGGAAATTTATCCAATATATCCCAATATGGAATCCATGTAATCTGAAATGAAATGTTATATTTTTCAAAAACGTTCCCTACTAAAATCCAAAATTGATGCTATTATTAAATTTGTTAGAGAATGATAGATTTTATATACTTACCTGGTCAGGTAACAAACTATCCAACTTGAGATGGTATGCACCCAAAATGGTATGTTGAAATCTTTTCAAAGTTGTGTCTCTGGGTCCACATATAAAATACTACATTGAAAGTGATAAATAATAAGAAATTAAATTCAATAAGTCCTACTATCATTAGAAACCAATAGAGATGAGTGATCATACCATCATCCATGTGGAGTATCATGCATCACCTCTATAGCCACTGCATCTCCAACAAGATCTAGGTAGATTTTGGGGATGCGCACTCATGTCCATATCTGAAGAAGAATGATGCATCCACCGATATCCCTGCGGTCTATTCAGAATTCCATGTATAGTGCCCTATATGTGTAAGATAAGTAGGTTGATCTCAATATATACATCCATATCTGATCAAAGTCCTCTAGTAGGGATATATACATCATGTGAAAATTCTTACCTAAGTGATCAACACACAGGGGTCCTCTAATGATATGTAATATGAATGCACAGGAATGACACATGACAGTTTTCTCATCAACGTCATCGGGTAAATGCTGAATGTGCATCTCAATATAGGTCATAGATATCGACCCTACATCTGTAGCCATATGTTCGGCCAAAATTTCGATACCTAGAAATCTCTGAACAAGGCCAAACCAGTATGCACAGGTCTGTCCAATAATGTCTTCCCCATGGATAGGAAGACCGATAAAGACTGCAAAAGCCTTAAGGGTGATGGTCATATCTCCCTCAGGTATGTGGAATATGAGAGTCTCCAGTCTCCAACTCTCTAGGAGGGCAGTAAGAAGGTGATGGTAAAAAATTTGAAGTCAGATACTGAAACTCCGTAGAAGCCAACACGATGGAGGTATGGTATAATGGTAGGTGGAGGCAACCTATGATGAAAACTGTGAACTCAACACATACTAATATATTAAACCACACCACCCTATAGCGTGGCATGAGAAATATGATCAGCCATCTCAGTGAGTAGTACAATATCCTCCATCTCTATGTAAAAAAATGAAATTATTTTTTTAAGTGTAAAATGTAAATATAAAATTATGGTCAGCAGAATTATATGACTTGTAGAATGTAAAATATGTTATTCTTATTAACATTGTTTTATGAAGTTATTTTTTATAAAAAGAAAAGGGCATGTCTTCATGTTTCTCAAAGCATAGTTGTAAAGTGTTTTTGAAATTTTTTTACCTATCAAAGGGTGTTTTTTAAGATATGTTTTTATATATTGATAAATAAAAACATTTTGTCTTTGTTATCTATAAGTTTATTATAAAATGGTGTAAATAATATTGACAATGATGATTGATCATATAATCTATATTGTACTGAAATTTTATAATGCCTTTTTATACCCTAAAATATTATACTATTGGTTCATTATATATAATTTTGTTAGAATATTATTCATAAAATGTTATGGAAACTAAGGTAAAAAGAAGAGAAAACAGAAAATTAGTTCAATTATTATTCATAAAATGACAATTATGATCATAAAAAGCGAAATGGAGAAGAAAAAAAAACATTAAATAACACCATATAATTTAAGAAAAGAGAATATCATAATAGAGACAATAAATAATTGTAGATGAGAGTGTGAAATAGACCCAGAAATGTTAGGGAATTGTTTATGGTTATGACCTTCTTGATGAAATATAGTGTATCTCGAACTTTTACCTTCTTCTTGAGGTCAGTCCATCTAATTCCAAATCCTATTGGCCTTCAGTCTCCCATGATTACGCAACCGATTTATGCCATAGATCACTATCAGATGGCCTCTAGTCATTTGGAAATATGAAAAATCACCAATAGGCATCCACGGTGAATCCCATCCAAGGCTCTTTTTTTTCTATCAATGAAGTAATTTACGCAATGAAAAAATGTCTCCTGAACTAGGGAAGTTATAGGTAAATTGAGAATCCCCTTGAAGACACCATTTACACACTCTATAATGTTTATGGCCATGTGTCTGTACCTCTTCCCCCCTTCATTTTCAAATTTCTATTTTTCTTTTGGAATCTGCATCATATAATCATAAACTTCTTGATCAGCCTTATGAATTTGTTCAAAAATTTCTTTAAATATCCATTTATCTAGATCATATTCTACATATAAGTGATTATATTTCACATAAATTGATTTTATCTTTACATTGAAATAGTAAAATATAACAAAGACAACACGTACCAAGACTCATGGTTGTCTTCTTCATAGGTTCATTATGAAATTTTTTCTTCACATTTCTAGAAATGTGTCTGATTCAGTATCAATGATGTGCGTTTAGTGGTGTCCATGTATTAGGGTTTACATTGATTGCCTCATTGATTTCCTGATGCTGATCATATGTCAAATAGACACCTTGATTTCTGGTTAAATGGTTGACGATACATGCCAAAAACCAACTCCATGATTCATATTTTTCCTTATCCACAATGTAAAAGTTAAGCAGAAGACGTGAATAGTTTCAATCTTGGGTTTCCACAATCAAAAATACACTGTTGTATTTTCCAAATAGAAATGTTCCATCAATATGTATGAATGGTTTATAGAAATGAAATGTGGTGATGTAGGGGAGGAATGCCTAGAACAACTGATGAAATTGAACATGAGATGGATCAAGTAAATTATCTTGAGACACATTTTCGTTCATATAAAGATAGAGGACAACTTGGTTGTTGTGTCTTAGTATGACAAGAAATTTTGGAAACGCCCGATATGAGTCATCCCAATCACAATAGACCTTTACAATTACCTTTTGTTTCTCCATCCATGTCTTATTATAGAAAATCTTATAAATAAAATTTTGTTGTATCCTCTCTTACACAAGGGATATGGGAACATCATGGAACGTCCTAATCCTCTCGACGTCAATGGTTGAAACTAATTCAGCATCCAATGAGGTATGGTTTTGTGTCAGGTTTGGATGAATGTAAGTATGAGCTTCCCTAATCTTCAAGATTCTCTAACCTCTAAATGAAATGTCCCGGATCTCCCTCAAGTGGAATATAAAATCATCCCCATACTTGTCACACCGCATGAGGTATTTTTTATAGCATGATTCCTAAACTATATATCTACAAATCCTCTCAATGTGAAATCCCTTTAGCATGTTTTTAATTGCATATTTACTTGTAAAATCCCTTCCAACATATAAGGTTTTTTCTATCTCACTAAACATTTCTGGTACAACTTCGTGAAACTCATTTGTGGGTAAGAGAATATTGCAGTCGAATTCAGAAAAACATGTCATTGCTTCTTACCAAGATGCAAAGAGTGGTGGATGATTTATTGTTGGTCGAGGCTAGTGTAAAACTACTACATTTTTGGAAACATCCTCACTAACTTCCGCTGCTCCCTCCTCATCAACACTGTTGTCACCATCTGTTCCATAATTATGAAACACCTCATCAGAAGTTGAATTGACATGTATATTCGAGAGATCATCAAGTCTTTCCTCTCCTGCATCATTTAGAATAGGCTCAATTTCATGGTGTCGATCTTCAACCACTTTTGTAAGTCTATGTCTTTGTACAAATGGACATTATTGTTGTATAGTAGAAACATCAACATATAACTCTGTCATGGTACCATATGAATGTTGGGAAAATAAATTTATTACTTTGACCCACTGCACATCAGCAACCAATGGAAAAGATAGATTCTATAGTGTAGCCGTGAATTAAAAATGTCTATATCTCATAGACTTGATCTCTTGATCAGGTCCCAGATTTATGGAACCAAAAATTATGCATTGATGGTCACTTAGGGTTACAAAATTAGTTGTACTAACCACAACTATTGGTTGTGTACTATAAAAAGATCCTTGATCAGTTTAAATAACCTCCCCATAGTAGTACACACAAACAAACATGAATGTCTATGTCAAAATGGGTTTTGATCAAGATTCTGATAGTGTAACTAATATTGACAATGATGGTTGACCATAAAATAATTATTATACTGAAAATTTAGAACAAATTTTTATACTCTAATATATGATACTAATGTTTTGTTTTATACAAGTTTATTTGAAAATAAGTCACAAAATATTTTAGAAATTGAGGAAAAAAGAAGAGAAAACATCAAATCTATTTAATTATCATTGATAAAATGACAATTATGATAATATAAAGTGGAATAGATAAGAAAAAATACATAAAATAACACATGAATGCTTTACAACATACAAAAAATACTTGAAAGTTTTCAATAGAACATGGTTTGGATGAGATGAACCTCACTTTAGATGTGAGGTAAATTCTAGATTATTTTCACTTGTTATCTTAATAACATATTTTAAGGGTATGTACTTAACTGTAGAATTTTTAAAATCATTTTTCCTTCTAATAACATATCTTAGATGTAGGCTGTACAAATACATAAATGTTGTTTTCATTTTTTGATGGATGGAATAAAAGAAAGGTATATAGTAATTCACTTTATAGAATAATTTTTATATTATTTATATAATGTATATTCATTAAATAAATCCTTATTATCATCCATGCTAATTGGAAATGAAAGATGGATCACATCACCTCATGGAGGTGGTAGTCCACATGCATGCAAAAGTGACATTATCACTTTCCAAAGGATTGGAAGTTAACAAGTTAGATTTTATATTATAATTCTAGAAATAAATTATTTTAAAAATATCATATATATGTTGTAATACAATGGTTTTACAATATATCACATGTACTTTATGTGTTGATGATCTCAAAACCCTTCATATTTTACTAATGATTCTATTTTTCAGTGTGTTAATTAGGTTTTATCATTATTTAATCCATTTTCTAGTAGTTTTGTAAATTATTGAAGTTTATTGAAATTTATGTAAGTATGGAAAATTGAATATGTGAGGAAAGTATCTATATGAAGATTCAAGTACATTGAGAAATTATCTATGTCAATAGGTTATGTGAAGGAAACACTTACATGAAATGGATATATCATGAAATTGGATATGTGATATCACCTACATTGATGAATCACCTATGTGATAAATCAAATACATTAATCAAATGACAACATTAATTGGTTGCATGGATTAATCGACAAAATTATTTGGATAGGTGGTGAAATCAACTATGTGGTTCCAAATGGCTACATGAGTCATTCAGATACATACAAAATAACTACATAATCAAGAAGTCTACATGAATAAGTTGAATACATGAGTAACAACTATGTAATTCATCTACATGAATAAATCATCTATGTGAATAATGACTGTGTGGACCAATTCATCTATGTAAATTCAAATCATTGGAATTTGGCTATGTGGTGATCTAGAATCAACTACTTCATTCTGCAACTTTCTATTTACTACCATTGGTTTAATTTCATTGGAAATTAATGATAATTTTCATTAACTATATATTTTATTATATATTTATGGTAAAATTTTTTATAAAAAGGTTTCAATTGTCAATAGAAGAAAATAATATAAGAATAATTTAATTCTTAGTTCTACTGTCTGGGTACTTTCAAGAAAATGACATCTTGAATTTAATTCCAAGATTGGATTTTATAGATCTGATAATTTATAATTAAAGTGAATATCTAAATTCATTTTTTCATGTGTTTAAGAAGAAAAATATTTAGATAATCTAAAAAGAACAAAAATCAAGAACTTAAACTCTCTTCCGTCTCTCATGAATCTTTCGTGTTGCACCATTGTTTTCGAGCTAAATAAGAAGAAGATTTAAGTTCTGTTAATTTGATATCAAGATCATCATTACTATTATTTAATAAGATTCACCTTTAGTTTTTTTCATTTTTATATTCTCTCTTGGATATTTCTTCTCTTCTATCAGTTGCATCCTAAAACTATGATCTTAATTAGTAAACCTTCTTATTATTTCCTTTTGTAAAAAGTGTAAAGATTCCTAGTAAAATAAATTTAAAGGATTGTGTTTTCAAAGCCTTTTTAGATCCTAGTAAAAGATATTGGTATTATACCAAGCGTTGAATTATTACACTAAGTCTTGCAATCCCTATGAAAACGACTAAAAATCTGTGATAAAATTGTTTCTCTAGTGAAAATCACCAATATCTAGGAGGTTAGTGTTGGTGAAGTGGACTAGGATATTTATATTCCCAAAACCACTATGAATCTCTGGTTTTTGATATATTTTATTTGTTCTTGTATTTATTCTACTTATATATGTTAATAAAAGATCAGATCTTGTCATACTTTAAAGAGGATGGTTTTCTAAGACAATAAAATTTTAAGAACTGAAATCACCACTCCCTTGATTCATAGTAAAACTAGTCTTTGAAAAAAATTGGTATCATATATTGTGACTTTGGGTTATTAGTTTTAAAAGATCAAATTATTAATATCATATTGATAATGGTTTTTTTGTTAATAATAGAGAAGGTATGTCAATGGTTAGATCCACTACTTTAATAGATAAAACTATAGTTGCTGGAAGTGGGATTCTACTTTTTAAGGAGAGTATGATTTAAACTCTATATGTATGAATGCTATAATATATGGACTAGTTCTAAATGAATACAACTAAGTATCACAGTGTGAAAAAACACACGAGATTTGGAATACCATATCAATTGTTTATGATGGAACTGAAAATGTAAAAGCTCTCAAATATAGTACATCCAAGAATAATTTTTATACATTTAGAATGATGGAATGAGAAATCATTACGTGGTTAAATAGAAGACTTACTAAGTTTATAAATAATATTTATGCTTTAGGGGCACAAATTACTCAACTAGATCAAGCTTTAAAAATACTTATAATTATACCACCTAGATGGAGTGGAATATCATCTACAATTAGGAAATCTGCAACTGTCAATGATTTAAAAAAAGATCTTATTGGAAAACTTATGATGTTTGAAGTTGAAATGGATGATGAGTTAGGTGAGAATAAGCTTCTAAAAAAGGAAAATACTGCATTGAAGGTTTATACTTCTAAATATGACAAAAATAAAAAGAGTATACAAATTTCGGAATCATCCAGAGAAGAATATACCTCAAACAACTCATGATAAAATGGTTAACTATCTTAGTTTTATAAAAATTCCACAAAGTTTTATAACAAGATAATATGTTTCAAAAAACACTTAAAGAAGTACATAAATCATGAGGGAAACTCTAAAGAAGTTAGTTGCTATGATTGTAAGAATATTAGGAATATAAATCTAGACAACCCTTAATTACATGACAATAAGAAATGTGATAATTTTTTTCTAGAAGGTTGGATATATAAATAATCCAAGAAATCCATGAAATCCACAAGGTTTTCTTAATAATATTATAGTGATGTTACATATTTAATATTCGTAGATGAAATTTCTAATCAAAAGGCCAATATGTACTTTATTGAACACTCAGATGAGGTATATTCTTTTTATTCTTATTAGCATAAATCTGAATAGAACTCTCACTAAACTTATTTCAAGTGCATGGTGTATTTACTATATCCATCTTGAGAAAGTGCATACAATACCCCTCACATGTACTCAATCCATAGGTAGTACCATTGGAGAATGACCTTTCCTGTGAGGAGTAGCCAGTGAATATCTTAGATCATAGATAAAATGTTCTACGAAATTGGATAATGTACCTTGTCAAAGTGTTTTAGTGGAACCAACAGTTTGAAGAAGAAACATATGAATCTGAGGAGGTGATAAATTAAAGTTACCCTCATTTGTTTCAGTGTGGTAAATGAAATTTTTTAGGTTGAAATTTATTATGGTGGAAATATTGTAACAACCCTAACTGTTATAAATAAAATTCCTTATTTTGTTTTAATTAAATGTCTTATTAAGTAATATGGTTATAGAAAACGCAAGAACTTATTTTATTTTATTATATGAAATTGGATTTAAAAGAACATTAAGTATATTTACCATTGATAATACAACCACTGAAAAATGATCACATGATTAATATGAATATAGGTTTTTAACAAATCCAATTGACACTAAGAAAGGAAGCAATGACCTCAACCAGTAGGATCATAACCTATGAATCCCATTTATTATAGATTTTGAGGGATATATCATTTATGGGATTTTCCCTTGACAAATACCTGGCTGATATATAATAACCTAAGTATGAGAGAAACTTTTTACGGGATAATTTCAAGCTCGTCGAGATTATAACCCAAACCATGTTCATCGAACCACCCCATGAAAGTCTCACCACCATGCACCTTACTCTTAGGGAATTTGTTGGTGTATTGAAGGGATATGTATCAATTACCTATAAATATGAATATTTATATTATTTTTTATATAATAATAAATATATTTTCATCCTATTATAGTTACTTTGTACTTGATTTTTATTTTAATATAATAAAGCACAAAATATATTTTTGGTTAATATTAAAATTCAATTAATGATTTAATGAATTAATATATTTTTGAAAAAATAATATATTATTAATATTAAATAATTTTTATCAAATATAAATGATCATATAATTTTTATAATTTCAATTGTAAATTTTATAAGGGTTTGAAAACTATTATTGTAAAAAACCTAGCATTTCTTAACAAATGTAGATTTTATTTTAAATGTGAAAATTTAAATATTTAGAAAATTATTTAGATAAAATGAATATTATTTTTTTAATCATAACATTAAAATTATCCAATGGTTAATTTTTCATAATTTTCAGAGATAGTCGAATTTTTGGGTAAAAATTAAATAGCATATAAATATACATTGTGTTTTATGACATAATAATGAACCAAAAGTGATGCAATAATTACTATAAATTGGATTCAAGACCAAATAAATGTTTAAAAAATAAAATAATGTTATTTTAAGTTTATTTTATTTATTTTTTAAATCCATTATGAATCCTCCAAAGCCTATTATATATTTTAAGGTTTTAAAATAATTTATTTAAGAGTGTGACTCACCTCCACATAAGAAAGGGAATTATTTTAATAAGTATGGACCTTGAAATTATAATATAATAAAAACACTCTCATTTGGTATAAACTATTGGAAAAAACCATGGTATGGTTTGTGGTTTTGGATATTTTATTATGTAGATTTTTAAACCTAAATAATAAAGAAATCCCCATATTTTCCTATAAAACTCCTCCAAGATCCAATTTATATTAACTAAAACTACTTAGATAACATCCATACTTTCCCTTCCACTCTCTATAGTCCTCCCAAGGATCCCCAAAGCTCTAAGAAGCCCCTCCCAATCTTTTGGAGTCTCACATTCAAGTAAGGGATCCTCACATTCCTCCCCTCCTTTCAATTCAAGCACCTTTTTTTGAGATTTGTCTTCTTAATTTCAATTTTTATGATGTAATATATTTATAAAAATACACTAATATTAATTGGATTTTATTTTAATTGGGGATCATTTATTCTCTCTCATTTTTACCTTTACCTAAGATATTACTATGCCAAAATTCCGTTAAGTATTTCTCTCTTATCATTTCCATTCATGCACTTATTTTATGTTATGTCTCTTAAATTACATTTTATTTTGTTATGATATGTTATTACATATTACCATTAATTTAAATTTAATTTATAAATGATGATATCAACCTTTAAATCCAATTAAGTCTTTGATTATCCTTTATGTACACCTGTTACCATGTCGAAATATAGTTTTGGATTCTTTACTTTATTCAAGTTTCTTTATTAACTTATGCCTCCGATTTATAATTTATTATATTGGAATATGTTTTTTCATGTCCCTATTACTTCCCATTTATTTTATTAGTGATTAAATACCCACTTATCTCTTAGCAACCCATTTTTATGATTCTTCAAGTGATGTCTTTATGATTCTGAAATTGCACCATGATTTTTCCATGCCAAAACAATTATGTAGTGAATAACATACCCAATTCCTATCATGGGTGTTCAAATTTATGCATATATAATTTTGATTGGGTATTTACATAGATGTATTCTTCACTCCTTAATCGTGAAATAAATTATTATGATGAATGAATCCATGTTGTATGATCTATGTGGCACACTTAATCATGATAATGAAATGAATGTGATGGGTGCACCCAGAATTACATAGCACTCTAATACATTGGGTAATGTTTAGTATCACGATACATAAATTTGGGACAAGGAGAGAAACTAATTCCTTTATGGGACTTTTTCCACCATGAAGTCTTTCAAGTTTAGCCTTGACCTATGTTTATGATATAGTGTTTTAAGTTGTTGTCACATTTCCAATGTTATGATTATATGCTAAATCAAGACTTATTATTCATGTTCGTTTTATACCCCATTGATATGTCTATTGTATAAAATCTATTATCATATTCATGTTATGCCTTGTTTATTCCCTTAATGGTCTTTATAACTCACCCCTTTCTGATGTCTGTCCCCTGGTTATCCCGTGCAGTTTTAATAAGCTATAAAATTTTATACACATGTTAAGGAGGTTTTTAATATTGTTGTCACATCCCATATTCAAAATGTTATGATATGTACCTAATTCCAAAATAAACTACACTTATCAATATATTGGGGTTTATCAAGTGCAATTTTATGAAATAAATCATGTATTAATGTGAAATAAAGATTAGGGTTATTATAGTCAACTATTTTCTAGATACATAATCAAGCCTCGATTTATACTATTTATTTATACAAGTTAGATATGGAAAAAGAATTAGATTGTGTGATGATACCCTATTATCTTTAAAAGGAAGAATAACTCTTGGACCAGCTCCACTAGATACCTATAGAGGTACCAATCAAAGAGTAAATGTTGTTTTCGATCCATACCTAATCAATAGGGAAGAGAAATCCAAAGTTGATTGTTCCATTACTGTAGAATGGTATAGGAAAAAACCTTTACCTTCAGGACCTTCAAATAAGGTGGATTTTCCATACAAGTTCATGTGATTTTAGTATAGATTTAGGGAATCTTGAAGGAATTATTACCACCCCTTCTTAGATATTGAGGGAAAAATTATCAGTTGGAGGTGAATAAAGTGATGTTATAAAAGTTGTAAAATTAGTGTTGCCTCTAGTGATGGACCCTTCAATGACCCCTTGGACCTCTCCTACTTTGAATAATCCTCAACCCAAACCACCATATCAGTTTGACCCTATCCTTAAACTAGGTTATTTTAACTAGTTTGTTATATATTTACTTTTGTGGGTGTTGAAAGGATATATTTTTGTATCAATGTTGATAATTAATAAAGGCCTTATTTATCCATATAATATGGTTTTTAGTGATTGTTTTTATTTAATCGTTTTCTTAGTGATTAATTTCAATTAATGTTTAATTAATTATTTATTTTCTGAATTTTATTTTTTCTGTAATTATAATTCAGTTTTAGAAGTGTACTTATATAGTTCGTCACTCTAAGTTCTAAATTAATTTTTTTTCTCTCCTTACCCTTCCTTTTTAATGACACAAAAGGGGAAAAGTTTATCCAAAGGGAAGAAGTAACCTTGTGGGAAGAAGTTTCTGATTAAGGGGGGGGGGAATAAAGGATAAACAATTTTTTTAAAAACAATATATATTACTTATATTTTATGAAAAAAAATCTTTTAAATCTGTTAAAATTTGAAGTTTATCATCTAATGGGTTTTGTGACCATCAAAAAGGGGTAGATTGTTGGACTACTAACATTGTTCTAACATATATCAGGTAATTTATGTTTTTATGATCTCAAAAAACCCTTTATATGTTGTTGATTATTTTTAAGTGTGTTAATAAGGTTTTATCATTATTTAATCCCTCTTTCTATTAGTTCTTAAAATTAGGGAAGTATACTGAAATTTTCCTACAATTGGAAAATTGTCTACATGAGGAAATCGACTACATGAATATTTGGCTAAATCAAGAAATAAACTACATTAATTGGATACATGAAGTAAAAGCCAATATAAACTGGAAACATCATAAAATCAACTATATAGAAATCACCTACATCGATAAATCACCTATTGGAGAAATCAACTACGTTGATCAAACTGCTATGTGAATCAGTTACATAGTGTAATTAGCCACATGATTTGTATACATGTTGACAATAGATACACGGTTATAAATTTAAATATGAGTCATACAGCTATGTAAAAATCAACTACATAACAATGAATGTTATGTGAATAGTTTTTCTACATGAGGAATGCCTATGTAATTCTGCATTGTGAAGAAACCAATTATGTAAAGAATTCCTACATGGATCAATTCTTCTATGTGAATTAAAATTAGTATAACATGACTATGTGGTGATCCATAATCAGCTATATTATTTTGTAAACTACTATTTAGTACCATCAGTTTACTTTTAGTATAAATTAATGTTGTTTTTAATTCATTAAATATTGTATTACCACTTTATTGTAAAATTGACTATAAAAATGTTGCAAATACCGAGAGAAGAAAATAGTACTAGGAGAATTTAATGCTCAGTCCTGTTGCTGATTTATTTTAAATAAAAGAAAATCTAGAATTTAATTCCAAGACATAATTTTATGGATCCAATGTTTTGAAATTAATGGATAATCCTTTCATGTTTTTTTTTCATGTGGTGAAGAAGAAAAATATAAATAACATTAAAAAATAATAAAAATTAAGAACTTAAACTATCAACTATATCTCATGAAGATGTTTTGCTGCTAATATATTTTTGAGTTCAAGAACAAGAAGCTTCATGTTATACAACTGCGCTATCAAGATCATCATTTCTGTTCTTTTCAAAGACACTCCCCAAGCATAATTTCATTCTTATATTCTCTCATGGATATTTCTTCCCTTTTTTCATTTATATATTGAAACTATGAGATTCAAATATAAAATTTATTATTATTTCATTATATTTAAAGTATTAAGATTGCTAATAAAATAAACATGAAGTTTGGTGTTTTTAAAGCTATTTTAGAGCCCAATAAAATCTCCTGGTATTGTACTAAGTGTTGACTACTCTCAATTAGTTGTGCATTTCCTGGGAAAAGGACAGGAAGTCCTCGGTAAAAGGACTGGTCTAGTAAAAATCGCCAAGATCTAGGATGAGATTATTTGTGGAGTGGACTAGGGGATTTATATTCCCTAAACCAATATAATTTTTAGGTTTATTATTATGTTTTCTCTGTGCTTTTATTTTCACTAGTTGTATGTGTTATGAAAATATCAAAACATGTCATACCATAAAGAGGGTGGTTTTTAAAGCCAAATTTTTTAAAGAACTCAATTAACCATCCCTTTATTATTAGTGTAGATATTATCCAACTAAAAATATAAACATTAGTTCCATATTTATAACTATCCAAGTAAAATGGTGATGGAAAATGAATTACACCACTACATGGGGATGATAAACCGTACGTATGACTGAGATTTTTTTTATTTTCCATAGGATGAAAAAAATTAGAAAATTGTTTTCCCATAATAATAATAATATCTCCACATAATGATGATATTATAGTCATTATTTTTGAATGGACACAACCGATTTAGATGAAGTAGAAGAAGAAATAAATTTGATAAAGTCAGTAAAGAGGATTACCTCTTCTTCGGTAGACTTCCTTTAGATATCCTCTTATGGAGCATAGGGATGGTATTTTGGATAGAACAACACATTTATAATTTGGATAAGTATTTTAATAAGATAAATGGGAAAGGTGTGGTCAAGGTGGTTTCTCAATGTAGTGTAAAGAAAATAGATAAAGGGTTTTCTTTTATAAGTGAGGGAAGGGGAATTTCTGAAATTTATTAAAGTATTAAATTAATATAAATTAATTTTCACATCCAAATAGATCCAAATTGATATAATTAGAAGATAATATGAGGGGGAATATAAATAATCTCATCTAATAAATTTTTTACAATTTTTTTCTCACCCTTATCTCTTAGTTTTAACCCCTTGTTAACCTTTTTCACAATTACCGTGATAAGAGAGTTTTTTACACTAATGAGCCTAGAAAGTTATCATAAAAGAAAAATTGGACCATAAAGGTATAAGGGGTGAATTTTTCATCCATATATTATCCTCTTTGTCCTAGATAAATATTTTTAATGTTTTTTAAATAATTTAATAAATAAATATATTAATAAAATATCATTAATGTCATTTTTGACATTATGCATTTAATTCGACTTTAAAACATCAAAAAGATGTAATTTGAATATAATTTATTAAAAATAACTAATACGATATAATTATCTATAAAATTCTTGGTACACAATAATTCACTGAAATTTTATTACTTTTAATATTTTTAAAATCATTTATTTTATTTTTCTATTAATTGAATTAATATTTTGTAAGTGTTGCGTAAGCATTTAAGCTAATCATCTAATCACTAAAAATTAATAATAAATTAACATGATAAAACTAAATTTATTATGTTCAGAATAATATTTTATATTCATTCATAATATATTATTATCCTTATGTGAACATATAAAATAATTTAAAATTAAAAGATGTACATTTTGGAATTTTCTTTACTTAAAATAATATAAATGTCACCACCAAGGTAAAATGGAAAAAAATGAAATATATTTTAATTTAGGATAGATATGTCTGAATTAATCACATCTAAATAAAGACAAGTTTTGGGTCAAAGTTTAATGCCTTATCACATTATTTTAACCTTAATTACATGATTTACCCTCTACCAATGTGATAAAATTTCACCACAGTTATTATTCATAATGCCTAAATATAAAAGTAATCTATTAAAAAAATTATCCTTATGATGAAAAATATGCTATCCATTTTTTAATATTTTTTTCAAGAAGTAGAGGAAATTAATTTTAATAATTGAGTAAAACGCAAAGAAAAATAGTAATTAGAAAAATGTGTTTTAGGCTTAAAAATTAACTTACATAAAAATCATTAGAATTATTGATTAAAATTGGAATCATATAATTCAAATGGATCACATGATACTTCAATACCAAATCCAGAATAGAATGGGACTTGAATTAAAGATAATAAATGAACACATTTGAAAAATTGGTATTTTTCTCTATTAACTAAAAAACCAATCATTTTGGAAAAATAACCAAACTTAACCCTTAGTAAAATTTTATATTATTTTTTAAAAAATTATTTTCATTTTATAAAATATAGTTTCTAATATTATTAAAAGTTAATTATAATCTTGAAATACAAAATTCCATAAAAACCATTTTTGATGAAAATGTATTTTTGAAGTATAAAAACTATTTTACTAAAAATTCAGTACTTCTCTATTATTAATCAATACATTACATATTTTTCATAACGTGGTTAGCATTATTTATTCCAACCAATCCATTTGATAGGTGAAGACTATTACATTAAATAATAATATTTTAATAGGATATCATGGTTCACTAATGGTCGGTGTTACGTATTGTATACAATATCAAACATAGTGTTCTTTTTAAAATATCAGGGTGTTACATTCTCCCCTATCCCCATAAATAAATTATTTCCCCACAATTTGAAATTATAATTGGTAATCAATAGTTTGAAATTTGAAAATTCGTTTGAAGAGAACCCACATTGTAAAAAGGGTTAATAAAAATTCCTTTTAAAAAGAGGGAAAGGGAAATATAAAGGTCATTTAAAATATTAAAAAACTAGGTTTAAAAATTGGATAACATTAGTGATAATTGAAAATATGGACATAGATGAGAAAAATAATGCCAAATGACTAATATAGAGTGATATATAATATAGTCAGTACAAAGTTAATGACCCCAAAACCATAATTCTGTAATGGATGAAAAGACCATCGAATCATAAGAAATGGTCATAATAGGAAAAAATTTTGTTTCAAGGTCCTTTTTTTATAGTGAAGGAATTTATTTACCATCAATGCTAATAAAATAAGGAAATATACATACTTAAAAAGTATAATTTCATCCTTTAATCTCAAACTATTTCCAAATAAAGAGTATTCATGATTATTTTTTCATATTTGTAGCACTAAAATACTCTTGTAACGGATCAAATAATCCAAAAAGAATAATAATATATTCATACCTTATTTAAATTTTAACCAAAACATAAATGGGTATAAAAAGGTAATATTATATCCAAAATTCATATTCCTTCATATTAAGAAATAATAAATTTTACTTCAAAATTTCCACAATAACACAAAAGGTTCAAATTAGATTATTCCAAAAATAAGTTAATCTAAATCCCAATTAACCCTAATAACCTCAAAATTAAAGAATTTTTTAACTACAATGATGATATTATACATTTCAACTTACATTCACATAATTTAATTTCATTCTTCCCAAATATTCTTTCATGTTAAGCCTCATGTTAAACCAAAAGGTTACATATAATTCAACCTAATAAAACATCCCAAAAATATCATTTATCCATGTTGGCACCAGAAAACGATTCCAAAGGATGCACCAAATGCTTCTATACTTGATCCAAGATCATACTATTTTTCATGCTTTGATTTGACTAGTCATAGACCCCAAATGGAGTTATGGATCTGAAGTTATGGATGTTCGAAGATAGGCTGAAAAAATGGTTCATAGAGCCCGTTCACGTATCTTTTGTTCATAGAGATCCCTCTGTGATCATGATGAAAGTTTATGGTAGGCACTGCAGGTTTAAAAAAACCCATGACCATCATGGAGGGAGTTAACGAACAACTCCTCAAGTTCAATGAGCCCCAAAAATTCCACAAAGGAAGTTGATGGTAGGCACTATGACCGTTACAATTTCATTTTTCCATTGTGGTGCGCTTCTTATAACTGCAAGACCCCTATTCCTATAAATACCCCTCTCATTCCTTCATTTCACCCAAGATACACTGCTAGGTTTCACCCTCGTTCTCTCAATTCATAGACCTCATGTTCTATGTGAGATCCTCTTACATGGAGACCCTAGGCTTTGCAAATCAAGATCCCTTGCATTCTTGAGAGTCTCCTCCCCACATGGAGATGCCCTTCATGAAGTCGTATGCCTTTTGTGAAGGAATTAGTCCCTAAGAGGAACTTGAGGCTTCAAGAAGCATTCAACTTTCAAAAAGAACCCCCCCTATGAATTAGGGAATTCTTCGTGAGATCCTGAGCTCTGTGAACCCTCTACTTTAAAAATCCCTATCATTTGTGAAGCTCCTACCTTCATGCCTTTTTTTATATACCATAGGGGCTACGCCCCTACACCCCTGCTTGTTATCAGTGTTGGGCTGCAATCCTCACCCTCAAGGCTGGGTCGATGGCATTTTGGGTTGTTTCCTTCTATGGCCCTAACATCCATCCCTATAATACCATGAAATGAGATACTCCTCTACAATCCTTAAAACACCTTGACTCAACATATTCCTCTGGTTCCATTTCCCATGTCATGACTGGAGATTTTCATCTTTAATTCCCTGAGTACCTTGAGTCGAACCAGTCCTCAAGAAACTCCTCCAACCCCATCACACGACTCCTATGCCAGGTTAAACTAGAAAGGGACGCTCTTATGTAAGTCCCAAACCAGCCATTTTTATGCCTATTTTTCTTAATGTTCCTTTCTACATGACCATAAAACATATTCTACCCTATATGATGAACACAAGATGCCTCTTGTGAAAAATAAGATATTCCTTATAGACCAATCATAATATTACGATAGTCCACACTACATGACTTTAAACTATTAAATATCTTATCATTCAAGAATTGTATGCCTTATGAATCAAGCATAAGATGCCTCATCATGAGATGAATAGAAAACAACCACTATGGGCCTCCATATTTGGTGTGAGCCCTAATCATATACCTCAACTCACAAACGGTTCGAGATACTCTCATGGACAAACATGAGGAAGAAATTACAGGCATCTCCCATGGATAATCCCCATTCACACCATTGTTTGTCTATAACATCACCAATGAATCTCCCATGTGTAAGAACCATACATACCATTGCTGCCCAGAGCAGAACCTAGGAAGATTCCATTTGTAAGCCCCATTCATACCATTTAATCTCCATAGCAACACCCCGGAATCCATCCTAGAGTAAGCCCCATCATCCACCTTCATGGGATTCTAGATGCGTAAGCCCTGAATCACTAAACTACATGGCTTTTGATCCCATTATTATAAACAGAGTACTTAGGATGCCTCAATGAGGTTCAATTCCAACCATTGGTAAACCTTAGTGCCCACCTCCTTGGGGTACAACTCCCAAATCTCAAAATATTACATCATCCATTACCATCCTGATCTTTCCCTCAAGCCACTATATCTCGGGAGGGTCATGCCTCACCCAGAGGTCACATATCATTTGGGTCCAATTGGGAATCTTTAATGCATAATCCCCACAAAACATGCTTGTCACACCCCATTGGGTGTAAGACACAATTCCCCCATCAGAACTAGGTGAAATTTGATTCTGAACTAGTTGGGATACGTAGGAAACCACATCGAGGTTCAAGCCTGAAATCATCATATTCACATCGGTTCATTCTCATCCTTACCATATGATGATAAATTGTGTGTCTATTGTCCTCACCACATAATGTTAAATTGTATGGGAATCTCGAACTATGTCTGATCTGATACCTACCTCTTAGACAGGGTACATAGGACTCCTCCATGATATTCAATCCCGACCATCGTTAAACCTTGGTTCCCCCTCCTAGGGGTGCAACCTCACTGATCCACCTCTTGCGGTGTTCAAATAAGCCTTAATGGTGTGTCATATTCCCTTCATGAGACACACCACCCTGGTTCTACTCTCATATAGAGTTCTGATCCACCCACTAGGTAACTTAGGTTCTCCCTCCTAGGGATGTACACTCATGGCGTGACATCTTCCCTTTATGGGACACATCCCCCAGATCCACCTCCCAAAGGGGTTCTGATCCATCCACCATCACCTCATCCATCAACTTAACATTATCCCAGTGAGGTCACTTCATCCACTTCCATCCATCTAGGACACGAACTATGTCTAATTCTCATCACGTTAAAGGTTATCTAGCCTTGTGTAAGCCCTGATACCATCCTAAACTAAATGGAATTTGATCCCTTTCTTCTAAATAGGGTATGTAAGAAGCCTTCGCAAGGTTCAATCCCACCAAACTATCACTCTCCATATTCTATCCATTCTATCTACAATTCCTCCATTTCCATATTGATTCTTACCCGAGCTTTCACATCTCAGTGGGGTTAAGCCATCCATCCCATTTCTGCTCCTAGAAGCACATAGGCTGCTAACCATGCATAAGCCCCACATAATCCATATCATCCAACCAAGAGTGATCCTATTGTAAAGTTCAGATATCCATGTGTAATCCCCACACCATACCATCTTGAACTACGTGGGTTTTGGTCCCTGTATTCTTCATGTGGTACATAGGAAGCCTTCCCGAGGATCAATCCCAACCTATAGTAAACCTTGGTGTCTCCCTATTTGGGGTTCACCTCCTTGATCCACCTTCTGTGGTGTCCAGATCCTACTTTATGGTGTGACACTTTATCTTTATGAGATGCACCACCTTGGGTCCACTCTCATTGGGTGTTCTGATCCACCCATTTGGTAAACCATCCAGGTGTTCCATCCCGGGGATGCACTTCATTGATTCTTATCTATGGGACGTTATAATCAGCTTCATTACTTCTTTTCAATATGTTATACTCATATCATACCTCATGTTAAACATGTGATTCCTGAGGAAAACCTCATAAGGAACACATTCGGCATAACCATCTTTGAAAGATGTTAAAATCATGGTCTACTTCATATTAAACATGGGACACCTAAGGAAAACTTTGGAAGACATGAATTTGGCATAAGATACCCCATGATCGATGTGGAATTACTTGGGTTTCCATGACTTTGAGAAGCCCTCCTATGATGATGAATATAGGTTACTAATGTTCCAGCATCCCAAGATTCCTCGACATGCTTGATGTTATCATCTACTCTGATTGAAGGTTTCTTCCCTATCAAGATGCCTTGGAATGTCCAGACAGAAGAAACATAATTAACTGGAATCCACAAATAGATGGCATGGAGAATGAGTTTCATGAACAAAGACTCAAATTTATGAGGGAGACCCAGACTAGGTGACAAATTCCAACTAGGAATCCACAGAAGGAGGAACTGACATCCCATCGTCCTGTTTTAATCAAGGAGAAGACATATATGAATAAGTGATAAATGCCGCCTACCTTTGGAAAGTGGGAACACGAGGCCATGAGAAAGAATCACCATAACGATGCACACCTCAGTTGTGTAAATCATCAGAAACAATCACCATGATAAATAAATATATAATTTTATAATGTATTGAACTTCAAAAAAAATTATAAATCAAATTTAGATACT
This sequence comes from Viscum album, assembly GCA_963277665.1. Classification (NCBI taxonomy): domain Eukaryota; kingdom Viridiplantae; phylum Streptophyta; class Magnoliopsida; order Santalales; family Viscaceae; genus Viscum; species Viscum album. The sequence continues at coordinate 1,055,291,959 of OY728120.1, read as the reverse complement.
AACATGAAAGTTAATCATTATATTGAATATAAATATCTCTATAAATCTCAAATTTTCAATGAATCACTTTTTAACCTTTAAGATTATCTATATCCCATTAATCTAATAGACCATAATAATTCATATACTAAATAAAAGGATTACTTGAACTTCCATAGAGTATTCATCCTAAAACCTAATAAAATTTCAAATCATCTCAAAATATCATCACTTAAAACCTGATAGGGGTATCTATGCCTTTGAATATACAAAAACCTTAAACTAATAAACCCATGGTGGTATCAAAAAATCTTAAGTTAAACCCACATAAAAACATCTTTGATTCCAAAAATTAACACAATCCTTAATCCTTAAATAAAATCATATACTATTTACATAAATAAAAAAATGAAATAAACTTCATCAAAGTTGACTTAAATCACTTTGTAATAAAATCACTAACTAATTTCAAGGTCACCAATACTATCACATTTACTTCATCAATGTCAGTCACTAATTTATCCTTATACATAATCACTTTAATCCATATAATTAAAGAGTAACATAAAAAATATTCTTCCGTGGTCTAAGAGTTAACCCATGAATTAGAGCACTGTCTTGGATAATGACCATATTCCCCACACATAAGACAGTAAAATATAAATGGTACATTGGGATGAAATTCATATCCCTCCATCAAACTCTTCATTTTTTCATAGAAAATTATTTTATCTATTCCATTATTTTCCACACATAAAACATTTTCCAATTCCTTTGATACATTCTATAGGGTTTCTATTTCCGCATTTCTAACATGAAGTAAATTAATCATTTGTTCCTCTATGGTCTCCACCACCTGAGCTCTCAACAAACTATACTCTTCTCTTTTTTGGTGAGTTTTAGAGTTAGTTAATTTATAGGTTGTTAATAATATATATTGATAATTTATTAACAATAATCATAATATCTTTAAATCTAGTCATTACCCAATTTGGTTTCTCATAATCACTGCATTACCCATCACATTTACTGTTAATATGATTCCTCCTGGTTCAAGTTATTTACTAGTGACAAAAAGAATAGTATGAGAAAAAAATAATCATAGTGGGAAACCACATAATCTATAAATTATAAAAATTTTAGTATGTTATAAAGTACTTAGAGTTATCGTTAAAGTTAGTCATCAGGATTTGTTCCCTAATATATGTTTTATAAAATCTATTTCTTAAGGTTTCTTTTAAACATCCTATGCTAACAATTGTAACAACCCAAACAACAATAACACATAGCTAATGTATAATTTATTATATAAGGATAAGATATAAGAGATATCATCCCAAATTACCGATCAGTTTTTGATTCATTAAGTATGAGATAAAAACATGCTTCCTATTTTACATTGGAAATAAAATATAAAACATAGTGAATGTAAATATTATTCATCCTTGAACTCATTCAGTTATTCCTTATTCCTATATTGATGAAAGAAAAAAAAATAAATGGTGAGATAAATTACTCAGTAAGGGGTAAGTATAGTGAGTAAATAAGGCATAATCAATATAGAATGCTAAATAACTATAAACACATTCTATTTAATCAATAACTTGTGCACGAAATGCTACCATGGATAATATAAAATGAAATAATATCCTAGATAATAATAAATAAATTATAAATTAATTAAATGATTAATATTTTATGTAATTATCATAGACATAATGATTTATTTACCATCCAGAACTTGCACTAAGACAGTTTAAACCATGGGTATGCATACCCCAAAAACACATTTAATTAGGCTAGCCAATTGGTTTGCCTCATGAGACATGTTGATCCATTAAGGGGATATATAATTTTGGGACCCACCCATCACTTTATATACAATGAATTATTCATATATTGAATGACCAACTTAATTTATAAATAATATTTCTTATCAATAAATATCTGTGTTGAATAAATAATATAAAATATCAATATTTCCCCAGTCAATCAAATAACTTTCAAAGTAAAACACTATATGTAAAAATGGTATACAGGTTAGGAAAAAATCATATCCAAGATATAATGAATATAGATATTTAAAATAAATTTAATGTCCAATAACCACATGAAAGTGAATGTTTCAAAAAAAATTACAATGTTAAAATTACTAAGAGATAAGAGATAACAATAGATTCATTAAAAATATAGGTTTTGTACTAAAATCATTCCCTTTGTAAAAACAAAGAAAATGAAAGAAAAATATTGAAATAATATTTCATTAAAGAGTTTTATTTTTCAAAACATTTAAAAATTATATATGAAGCTAAAGGGCATAAAATGGTTATGACGATGGGAAAGTCCGTTAACATCATATACGTAAAAAGAAAACATTCATTTTAAATTTTTATGAAGAAAGTTGAAAATGAAACTTTTGAGAAAACATTTTAAATATTCATTTAAAACCATGTAAAAATTCAATGATAACTTAAAATTTCATTAAGAAATCATCTGAGTAATAAAAAGAACTTTTTTAAAAGAATTTTGAAAAATCTGGATAGTGATGAAAAATATACCCGATCATAAAGAGAAATAAGGTCAAATTTTCTTTTAAAAATTTATTTGATTGATTAAATATAAAAATGTTGGAAAAGTTGGAATAAAAAATGGAAAATTCTTAAATATATATTAGATAATAAAATATATTTATTTTTAGAAGGATTGGTTATAATATTCCTTTATTGAAAATAAGAGAAATCTCAAAAATGAGATTATAAAATAAATTATTACATATTTGTTAATTATAAATTTGTAACCCCTTGAAAGATCAAACCTAATATTAAACTTAAATTATCATGAATAAAATTATATTCATGTTAAATACCTAAAATGGGAGGTATATTCACCACATAAAAATAAATAGGTACATAATTCCAAATATGGCTTAATGGAGTTTAAATTGAGACGAAATCCCTTAAAAATATCTTATCATAAAAATAAGAATTTTTTAATGAAGATATTATGTTTGAAAATTTAAATCCACAAAAGATGGGGGGAAATAAAATAATAATAAAAAATAATATAATTTTACAAATAATCTTGACATAATAGAATCAATAAAGAATTGATATATACTAATAAAAGGAAATTGAGTTAAGAAACCCTTTACCTCATGTTTCCCTTTATTTGAACATGATTTAACATATTCTATAATGGTTTTAAACATTTTATTAATTTATAACATAACCATATTCATGTTTATAATATAGTATATGATCCTCTTTTAACATCTTATCACCCGTTCGTTAATAATAATTCTTTATTATTTCTATTTTTTGTGTTTACTACTTTGTTTTCTCACAAATGTTTTGTCATGGATGTTTTGTTTCTTTTATAGTGATTATTGTTCCATTATCTATACATAAAATATGGATATATAAAAATTAATTCACCATTCTTGTTGATAATAGATCGTGCGTACGCATGAATGATGTTTCCACTTTTCGATGAATGGAATGAAAGAAAGGTAAATTACAATTCACCTTTCAAAAATAATTATTATATTATATATATATATAATTTATATTCATTAAATCTATCCTTATTACCATCCATGTAAATTGTAAATGAAAAATGGATCACATCACCTCATGGAGGTTGTAGTCCACATATACGCACGAGCGACGTTATACCTTTACAATAGATTGAAAGGTAAGAAGGTGTATTTTGTATTATAATTACAAATGAATAATTATTTAATAAATATAATATGTAGATATTATTTCTATATTTATAACCATATAATAAAAATGGTAATGAAAAACGAATTTCACTACTATATGGAGATGGTAAACCGTACGCGTAGACATGAGGTGTTTTCCCTTTACAAAGGATGGAAAATAGGTGGAAAATGTTCTTCTCATAATCATAATAAAATATAATTATATTTATGGAAATGGATTAATTATTTTAGAATAGTTAAAATATATTTAGATGAATTAGAATAAGATTTTTTTTGAAAGAGTCGATAAAGATGATTACCTCTTCTTTAGTAGACATCTTTTAGATCTTATCTTATTGGAGCTAGGGTTGGTCTTTTGGAAAGACCTATAACTCTAGAACTTGTATAATAATGTTTAGAAGAGAAATATATATATTTTTGTAAATATAGGTTTGTCAATTTCTGGTAAAGAAAAGAGAGAATGGTATCCTTTTATAAGTGAGGGGTGGGGCATTCTTGGAATTTCATAAAGTGTTATATTAATATAAATTATATTTCCTACAAAAATGGATAAAAATTGATATAATTAAAATATTAGATTATGGGAATTCAAAATAATATTATCAAATAAAATTTGGACAAGTTTTGGTTATTTTTTAGCCCTTATCACTTAGTTTTAACCCTATTTAACCATTTTGACAATTACCGCTATAACAAAGTTTTTTTACACTAAAGGAGCCTAGAAATTTATCATAAAATAAAAATTGGCCCATAAATTTTAATGGGATGAATTTTTTGACCAAATATTATCCTCTATGTCCTATTTAAAGTTTTTTTTTATGTTTTCTAAATAATTTAATTAAAAATTAGTTACATAAAATATCATTAATTCCATTTTGACACTATTTATTTAATTTGGCATTAAAAAAATCAAGACGAAGATGTAATTAAAATATAATCCCTTAACACTTCACTAATCTTTTATAATTATATATAAAATTTTTGGGACACAATAATTCACCCAAATTGTTTTACTTTTAATATTTTTAAAATCATTTATTTTATTTTTCTATTAATTGAATAAATATTGTCTCAACATTGCGTAAGAATTTAAAAAAATTATTCAATCAATAAAAATTATAAATAAATTTAAATGATAAAAATAAATTAATTATGTTCAAAAAATTATTTAATATTTGTTAAAAATGTATTCTTATCCATACGTGAAGATATAAAATAAGTTAAAAGCTAGTGAAAGACATTTTTGGATTTTTTTACTTAAAATATTATAAATTCCACTACCAAGATCAAATGACATAAAAATGACATATATTAGAATTTTTGATGGTTATAGACCAATTTCACCCATCCAATTTAATAAATAAATGTCTTGGATTTATTTTTAAGGCCTCATCACATTATTTATAACCTTAATTACCAGATTTACCCTTTATTGATGTGATACATTTTACTACATCAAATATTCATAATACCTAAAACTAAAAGGGGAATATTCACCAAATTTTAATTTCCTACTTCCAAATATGGCATATATTTTTCAAGATTTATTTTCTTGAAGTGGTGGAAATTAATTATTATATAAATTCCAAAAACACAATGAAAAAAAGTTTCTAGAAAAATAAATTTTTAGGCATAAAAATTAACTTACATCAAAATAATGAAAATTTCAGATTCAAATTAGAATATTATGAATCAAATGGTTTAAATGTAACTTTAATACAAGCTCTAAAATATAATGGTAGTTGATTTAATGATAATAAATGAGAGGATTTGAAAAATTGGTATTTTCACTATTCACTAAAAAATCAATCATTTTAGAAAAATCCAAAAATTTCAACCGAAGTTAATATTTAAATGATGATTTTAAAAATTATATTACTTTTATAAAATAAAATTTCTAAAATTTTTAGAAATTAATTATAATTTCCATGAACAAAATGCAGTAACAACCATTTTTAAAGAAGACATATTTTTGAAGTATAAAAATGATTTTACTAAAAATTGAATACTTATTTATTTTTATTAAATAGATCACATATTCTTCAAAATGTGTTTAAACCTATTAATTTATTCCAATCCAATTTCTAGGCGATACTGTTACATTAAATAATAATATTTTAATAGTATATTGTGGTTCGCTTGATGCTCGGTGTTACGTGTTGTATACGCTATCAAACATAGAATTATTTTAAAATATCAGGGCATTAAAAATAATGAAATTCGATGTTTAATGTGTAAATAATAAAATATATGGTGTTTTTCTATATACTTGGTGAAATTTTACTTAGTTAAACTGAGTTCACAATTCTTAGTGTTATTGGGTTTGTGCACCATGTGTGTATGTGGTGTGGGTTATACCTAATCTTGACACGGGTATGCAGGGCCATGGGGATGGATGGAAAAAAATTGGTTGTGGGTAGGGAAATGTATGGGATAAGAAAATGTACTTCTATTATATATTTTTCTATTTGTGATATCTGTACTATTATATATATGTTGAGCATGATATTTGGTTCTCAGTGATATGACACCTTGACGACCTTAGTTTCGAGCATCAAGAGGGAAAATATATGGTTCCACTGAGTCATGTACTGGTTGGATCATATGAGGGTAGATATAAGAATTATCCATAAGAATAAGTTCTGAGATAGCCTGAGAAATTGGCTAATCTAGGGACATTTTTTTGATGACCAGTTGAGGGTGAGTCTGATATGATCTATTCAAAGTATTAACTTAAGGACTCTTAGTGTTGATCCTTCTATGGAATATTTCACTAAAGATTTCAAATCTCAGAAACCTCCCTTATTCCATGGAGAGGGTAGAACCTTGGAAACTGAGTCCTATATTGATTTGGTTTAAAATATCATTGACCAGGTTTAGACACCTTTATAGAGGGGGGGGGACTAGAGATGTACATACTGAAGGGACAGATGAAATGCTAGCGGGGCATGTAAGTACGAGTAGTTAGACATGAGGGAATGTCAAGGAAGGATTTTGAGTCAATAATATTCAATCTATATTTTCCTAAGACACTAAGGGTATGAAAGGAACGTGAGTTCATGCATTTGATGTAGGGGAGATGCATGTTATGGATTATACTACTTAGTTCATAAAACTATTTTGTTTTTCACTGGAACTAGTACGAGATGTGATAACTAAAGTGTGGTGACTTGAGGGTGGTCTTTGAAATTCTATCTAGGTATAGGTGAATATTTTTAGGTAGACCTTGTTTACTGAGGTAGTGAACCAGATGTTCATTGTGGAGTTAAACTTGATCGATGATAGTATGAATAGCTAGAAAGTGACATGTGAGGATGGTAGTGGGGCTATAGGTAATCATATGTGTTGGAATGAGAAGACCCAACATGGAGACCATAATATAGGACCATCATTTCAACCTTAGGGTAGATCAAATTTGAGAGGTTATCATTGTTCGAAAATAGGGCATATTTAGACCCAGTGTGATCGACCACCTAAGGAGTGTCACGAATTTGGTAATATGTGACATCTGGAGTATTTTTTTGAATGATCATACTATTGGATGGGGTTAGGGGATGTGGATAGACTCAGGTATCTAAGGTAAGATTGAATGTAGTGTTTAGCGGTAGTAGTTGGATTTCATCTACAAACACAATCTATAGAAAAGGATATAGTGATCAATAATGGGTACACTAGATAATGTAGAGTGTAACTCTATATGTTGGTCATACATATGGAGTTTATAGCTTGGTTTTGTTGTGCACAATTTATCTTACCTTTTGTAAGAAGGCTAGATATCCATTTATGGTTGGAGGTATGTCATGATTATGTAAGTTTGCTTTTTCATGATGGGTGTTGCTGCTCAGTGTGCATATGTGGCCAAATATTAATTGTTGTATGAGCATCGAGTATAATGTGAAATGACTATGTTTCAAGAATAGGTACATAAAGAATTTGAGATGATGGTCATTATGATGTGACTGGGTAGTTAACTCCTATTGTGGGGAATGAATGTTATTGGAATATATTTATTTTCACCTATTGGTCATGGTGGTTGGGAGTAGATGGATGTGTTCAATATCATATTAGTGACTTATAAGTCTGGTGAGTGGGATTCCTTGGTTATAGATAGGTTTGGTTAGTTTATCGGTGGAGATATCCCGGGGAAGAGTTGTTCTATGATGGGTAGGTTGTGACTTCTTATGTTTTTGAGTAATAGGAATTGGGTTTATGTTCCTCCTGATCATGTGTAATTGGTATGTTTGAGTTATTAGAGTGGTTGGTAAAGGCCATGTAAGAAATTATTGAGGTTTCATCTAGGTCTAAGTCTAAAATTTTATTGTTGTTCTAGGGTCACACTGCAACCAAGGGAATTTCAGAAAGGTAATTGGTTGCATAAGATTAAAATTTAGGGGTTTATAGTGGATCATGTAGTGATAGGTGAAGGTTGTTTCATGAAGAATTAATCGAGGGGACCATAACACAATGATGAAAAGGATCATGTCATGGTGTAGTCTGAGCATGGGGTTAGGTTTACAAGTTGGATATGGATAGATGTGTTGTTCTATGAGAGGTAGTGGCTATTCTATGAGGTCTTTGTGGTCAGGATCTTAGATCTTCCCTGGTGTTGGGTGTTGTGCCGTGGCTAGAAGGGTCACACCAAAATTCATGACATGTGATATTTTTTAGGGTTTTTGATTAAATTAATTTTAAAAGTTTAAAAATTAAAAAAATGAAGAATCCATCATTTTCAGTTCCTAGTAGTGGAATGCCTTTCCCTCTCTTGTTCATCACTTCCCCTAGTAGGATTTTGTCCATTTCTTACCACTTCTTCGATCTATATGTCATAGGGAGTTTTTGTGCATCTTTTTATATTGTTTCTAAATTTCTATGGATTAAAGTTGAATTAATCGATGGTATATATGGGATCTATTTATTACTAGGTAGGTGGTTCTTAGATATTTCCATTTTATATGTGTGTTTATATTCCATGTGATTTGTGGGCATGAGTAGGGTCATTCACAATTCCAGTAACAAAACCACTAATTAATTTTGTTATTCACGAGAGATTCCTAGAGGTAGTCTCATGTGGGTAATGATAAGATATGATGTTTATGGTTTGTTCATGATTTATTTCATTGGAACTTTCTTGGAAAGTCTTGATTTTTTTTAAAGTGATGGTTCATAGGATGGATTACTTGACGTGGTTCCTTGGGAACATGATGAGTGCGACCCATGTGACTATGGGGTGATTTGGTTCATTGACATGTGTGATGGTGATATCTCATTAACCTATTGTGGGGTGATGGGGGTTCATCAATTTTTGGACATATTATGATTAGTGATGTTGATCATCATGAGGATGAGGCCGTTTGGGTAATGTGTACAAAGAGAAGGGCCTATGAGGTGGTGTTAACCATTTTTTATTTGGATATATCAACCATAAATGAGTGGTTTAGGGTGATGGAGTTGAGAATAGAAATAAAAGAGGGATATGTTGTAGGTGGATTCAAGAACTGATGGATGATTGGGAACACCATATGGGATTGTGATGCTTGTCATGTGTGGAATTGTTTGGGGTTGTTGAGATGAAAATTGTGTAGGATTGTTGTGGAACATGGTTTTGTGATTCCTCATTCACCAGGTGGTCATGAGTATGAGAATGAAAAGTTTCATGGTTATGAGATAAGGGGTGATGCATCATTCTCCCTCCGGGTGTGTACAGGCCTTGGGTGTATCTTCCCAATCCAGTGCTGGTCAATTTTAGATTTGAGCGGGATGTGTTAATCTTATTTGTTGTTTTATGTTTCAATTTTTTTAAAATCATATGAATATGAATATTACCTAGGGACACCATTTTTGGTGGCATAATTAGTTTCTTCTCACACCCTTGATGGTCCCTCCATGATGCATGCAAAAATTATGGAACGTGAAACAAATAAGAGAAAGGTCCCTATGGCTTGTGCATTTCTAGATGGGGGTGTGATAGATGCATGATAAGACCAAAAATGGATTTTGGGACTAGATCAAGTGGATCCTTGATGTTGTGTTTGTGTTTTTTTTAAGACTATCCAAAATATGATCAATATACAAGGGATACAATTTTATCTTATATGTATCAAGTGAACTTGTAGATATTTATTTTTCATACCATGAATTATATTTTTGGATGTACTTAGAAGTGATTATGTGTTGATTGTTGATATATTTTTTTTTGTGGATGTTTCAGACATTTTAATTAGTTGAAATAGTCTCCCTACTATTACATTATAGACCCTCACTTCTAATCAACATCCACTAGCATACTTGGAGGTTCCCTTGAGGTCAGTGGCACTCTAGCTCAAGTTCTGTTCTGGTGATTTTTCCAAGGATTATATATATGACATGAGGATTAAGTAACTCCACATTATTCCCATACAATTTTAAGTATATTGTTTTTTGAGGATAAAAAACATTAGTATATTTCAGGAATAATTAATTAAATAACTTATTGGGCATATATAATAATGTTTGAAGATAATTTTAGCCTATTGAGACACTTTTAGAGAAGTTTGGATAAAAAAAAAAGACGTAACCTTTATGAAAGCACATGCTCTGTTACAAATTTTCTCCAGGTAGAAAGAATCAATTTTTGGGGTATCATAAAATTTTACCTTGGCTAAGAATATATCTAAATAAATGTTTCCATGTAAGTAGGATTTAAAACCCAAGATGAATAATCTCAATCCAAGGTTTGAGTCAAAATACACATCTCTTTGAAGTTTTTGGTCAAAAATAGTTTACCATGTTGAAGATAGAACATATAGTTTGTTTTAAATATATCTACCATTTTTTGTGTTGTTAATAATTTTTATTGATATATTAGAAGTTGTATTAAATATTTATAAGAATTTTTAACTCAATTGGAGGCTTGGGATAAATTTTATGGCTCTTAAAAGATGATATTCAAAAATTTATGTAACATATAAGGGAAAATTATAGATCATATATTTAATGGGATTTATGACCAACCAAATGGTAGAATTGGGTGTACCAATGATTTAATGATTTTTATTTTGTGAATTTACATTCATTTTTTTCCATGAATAACCTTATTTGGATGTTTTGTTTGAATATTATGGCTAATTTAATTTCATAACTTGTATAAGTTCATTGTAAGGTTAAAAAATATAAGTACTAACTTAGGTTATTTTTCATCCTTTCCAATTAATTATTTATATTTTTATTAAAACTAATATAATTTCAATATTTTTATCTTTTTATTAAATTTTGAATCACCTAAGTCCTAGCCGTATTTCAAAAGTAATTTTCAAAATATAATATCTATATAGAAGTGGTAATGAGATGAACACTAGAATACTTTGATAAATCTATTGGAGGAGGAAGATAGATTCCTAAGAATGTGATATATATTGAAGATCATTATACAATTGTGAATAAGTAAATTGGAATATTTGGAATGAGCTATCATTATTCATTATCACCACTATTTATAAATCCTTTTTTATGTGTGTAACTATTAGGGGAAGGTGTGGTACCTAGGGAAAGTCTAGACAAACCCAAAAAGAATAGATTGAGTGTTTTTTTCACAAAAGTTTAATCCAACGGAAACAAAATATTCAAGTTGAAAGAAATAAGAAAGCAGTAAATAATAAAACCACGATTTAATGGACTTTTGTCCTTTTGGGGCCTATGTGCATGATAATAAAACCACACATATACACGATTTATTAAGCTCAAAAGAAAAAAACTCTCAACACACATGATTAACCACCAAAGAAAAATAAACAAAATCTTTGAAGAACTAAAGATATGAAATAAAGAGACAAGAATGTAAAACGTACAAAGTGAGACACCCAGGTCCAGATATCCAGTTATCTTCAAGCTATCATATGTAATCTGATGTAGATCATATTGTGATAACTGAAAAGGAAGGTCTCACTTGGTCGAAGTCAGGTGCTCCTGTATTAGGAACTCAACCAAACATCTTCTGATGGAAGGATTTTGTTGATACTCCACTATAAATTTCGCACCAGTAGTGTATTTTAGAGGAAAGAAGGAATTAAGTCCGATCACTAAATAATATGAACACACCGAGATCTATGTTTATAAATCTAGAGTAAGATTAAAACTAGGAATAGCGAAAGGGTGTGAATGAGGTAAGTGGAGAAACGGAAGGGGTGATAAATTCCCCTAACAATTGCAATGCCTTGAAATGGACCAACCAACCAGAATATGCCATGAGTCCATGCCAAATTCAATTGAAATAGAACACATGGGTGAGGATAAACAGATGGAGGGTTTAGATGAAATGGACCAAAGACATAATTTACAGCTAGGAATTCACCCATAGTAGATCAGTGATGTGGAAATCATGGGATGAGATGAATCAATGGAGAAAAAATGGGACAACCTCAATGACCCAACAAGGAAGACCATAAAGAACCCTTCCATCCCAATTAATTAAATAAAAGGCCCAACAATCTTGTGTTGTGGATAATATTAATAAAACAAAACTAAATCTAATTTTTCATGCAATCATATATAACATAATTATATGTAGAAGATTATAAAACATGTAAATCAATATGAAAACGCCAAAATTCATAAACCTACACTATTTTAAATCCAAATTATATATTTTCTTGAACACAAGGTTATTGAATGGTAACCAAATTAAATTTATCTAAACAGTATTCAAATTTAAATAATACCATATATTTAGTTAAACTATCAGCTGATTTATTATCAATATATATCGTATTGTCACATATGGTTCCATATTAAATAACATATCAACTAAAATATAGTCTAATATCTATGTGTTTTGATTTACCATGACATAATAGATTTTTGGATAAATTAAATGAAATTTACAATCACTATATACTGTAATAATATAATCCTAATACTTGAGTTTAATATCCAAACCCCTGATCCATAAGGCTTCCTTAATAGCCTTATTTCATATAATATGTTTTGATTTGTGGTGGAAATAACAACAAAAAATTGCATATTACATTTCTAGAATATAATCCCTCCACAAGAAATGAATACATAACAAATAAATGACTTTATACTGTCAATGTTACTTGTATAATCATCATCTATATATCCTATAATCATTTTAGCAGTATCAAAAATTTTTCCATAACACAAAGATAAATTTGAAGTAATTCATAGGTAATAAATAAACCACTTTAGGGAATGATAATGTATCTTCCTTGGATTAGTCTTAAATATACTAAGAGTGAAAATTGAAAAGGCTACATCAGGTTTAAAGTATATCATTGAGTACATCACTCTGCCAACAATGTTGGCATAGGGTATTTTGGATATATCCTCAATATTAGTAGCATTAGTGGGTGATTATGTAAATTAAAGTTTAAAATTTTATAAAAAAATGTATACTAACAGGTTTGAGGGATTCAATTAGGTACCTTTTAAGAACTTTCATAAAATAAGAATTTTGGGAAAGATATAACATTTTATTGGTTCTACCCCTAAAAATATCTACACCAAGGAATTTTTTTCTTCCCCTAAGTCCTTCATTTCAAAAAAAGATTCTAATTGAGATTTAATAGAATTAAATAAGATACATGTTATTTCATAAAATAAGAATGTCATCAAAATTTTATAATAGATAAATTATGGTTTATTTTATGGACTTGAAATAAACAAAAGAATTATGTTGAATCCTAATGAAATGGTTATTAATCATAAACGAATCAAACTACCTATACCATTTCCTATAGGATTATATTAAACCATAAAATGATTTATTTACAAGGAAAATTAAAATATTTTTAATTATTTAGAATAAACATTTAGAGGTTTTATATAAAACTTCTAATTAAGGTAACCAGGAATAAAGGTTGTTTTCACATCTAGTTTTTCAATGTGAAGGTCATTAAAGGTAGAAAAATCCGAAAGAACCCTTATATAATATTGATTTAAAACTGGTGAAAGGATTTTAGAATATTATATTCCTTATATTTGGAGGAATACCTTGGATACTAGTATAACTTTAAACTTGATTTTAGTTTCTTCAATGTTATCCTCCTTTTGTTTATAAACCCACTTAAAACCAATTACTTTAGCATTGAGAGGTTTATCAACGATAGACCAAGTGTGATTTTATATTTAAGGAGTGAATTTATTCATCTATGGAAGATATCCACCATTTATAATCTTTTTTATTAAGGGATATCTAATAATTTACAGGATCATAATCAAAAATATCCTAAGAAGCATGAAAGGAACATGAATCCATATCATATTGGTAAAAACAAGTAGGAGGTCTAGAGACCCTTCAAACTCTATCACAGGTCAACTGGTAATCATCATTATCATTAGGATTTTTATTTTCAGAATCTAAATTAGAAATGGATATTGATTTAGATTGTGTAATAGGTTTTGGATCATGTGGATAAGGCTATACAATATCCTCAAATTAGGTTGATGATTCGGTTTCAACAACCTCATCAATGGTTGCATCATCACTATATTTTATGACATATTTAGATTTAGGAGAACAAGATTCATGAAACTCCACATCTCTAAAAATTATTAATTTTTGGTAATCGGGATTATAAACCCATAGTTTATAAACTTTAATACACTCAATTAACCCAAAAAACACTTAAGATCTCATGGTTCAATCTTATCAGTCTGGATATGGGCATATGTAGTGTTGCGAAGAAAATTAGGTGATTATTTCTGGGACCATGTTGTCAAGAAGATGTTTTTATAGTATTGAAGAAGTCAGTATTGTCTTTTGTTGTCAAATAAGAAAATAAATAACCTCACTTTTTAAAAGTTGGTGATCAGACTCTTCATCATATTCAGAATATCAAATTGAAAATTCTTAAGAAATTTCATCAGATTGAGAAGAGGTTTTCTTGAAGAAAAGGTTCATCGGACTCACCTTGAGTCTATAATGAAAGGTTGAATCACAATAAGGAAGTGTATTGGAGTCTTATTGGATATGATTAAAATATTATGATGATTTTATAATCTTATACTTCTCATAAGTCATAAATTTTCTAGGAAACTTACGATGAAAGCCTAATGAAGAAAAGGGGAAGAATAAGTGCATGAAATTTTATTGAGGTTTGGTTAGAAAGAAAAAAGTATTTGGAATGTTGGAAATTCATGATACTTTCCAATGTAAGTTAGAGGATTATATGTCAATCCTAAAAGTTATCAATTTTTTGAAGAAGTTATGATTACAATATGAAGTTTATAGAAGAAGAAATTTTGTGAAGTCAAATATTTCTTATCTCAGTTCATCGGTGTGAGATCACTAGGCACATAATTTTTAATGGATATGAATTTTTGTTTCCAATTTTAGAAGATGAATTTGCTAGTTTTCATTTAGATCAATAAACCACAAGATACAAATATTCAGATAAAGATGTTGGTGTGTACCATAATCAAAAAAGGAAAGAAGTTTGTAAAACCAATTCACCAAACATGGTGTGCCATCAATCTTTAGAGTAATCCTAACACTAATCATCATATGTTGTGATGGTTGAAAAAGGGAATCAGAGGTAGAAAATTTCGTGGAATAATATTAATAACTGAATATTTTTTTTAGATATACGAGAAATTATAAGTTTTTGGGACAGTTGAAAAATGGTATCAGAGATCAATCAACAATGTAGTCAACCATTTTCATCAAGATAAATTTTTGGTTGTGTTCAATTTTTTCAAGAGAAAATGAAATGTCTGATTTAATTTCTTATCAAGTGGGAAATAATTAATTTTTTATTTTGTATCAAATGGTTCAAGATTCATCAAACTAAGTGTGGTTCTAAAAATTGGACTGATGGGGACACTGATCTATTAGAGGAATAAAGAGGTCAATCCACCATACAAGGGATGACACTGATAAGGGTATCAGATGAAGAATCATTAGTATGAGGAAAATAAGTAAATTAGAACTAATTAATGTAGTTGATAAAGAGTTTCCACAGAGATATTTAAGTTTGAAGAGTTTATAGAATATGTTTTTCAAATAAGTATGAAGCTGGTACTGAAGTATTGTTGAGGAAGTCCTGACATCTTTAAAAGTTTTGATTATTTTTATGTAAAAATAAATTCAACCAAAGTATAATGAAGTAGCAATAATGTTTTAGTATAATGGTTTCAATGTTTTAATGTTAAAAGTTGGTATAGAGGATCCAAATGAGTATATTTTTTTCAGTTGTCATTAATTATCATAATGAGAAGTCTTCAGTTCTGAATTCTTTTCATGTGGTCAAGAAAATCAGAGTGACCATATGTTTTCAT
Source organism: Viscum album (assembly GCA_963277665.1). Taxonomy (NCBI): domain Eukaryota; kingdom Viridiplantae; phylum Streptophyta; class Magnoliopsida; order Santalales; family Viscaceae; genus Viscum; species Viscum album. The sequence continues at coordinate 1,055,275,983 of OY728120.1, read as the reverse complement.
CGTAATGAAGAAATAAGAGTGATAATCAGAATCAGACTGAAGAATTATTAGAAAGTAAAAAGGAAGATGAAATTTTAATAAGATTTGATAAGGTTTAAGAAAAGATTATAAGTGTTAAGAAGTGTTGAAGAATTTAAAGATGAAGCCAACATTTAAGGAGAATTTTAAGATTCGGGAAATTTGGTTGGGTAGGAAAATATTTCATATTCCCTCCTAAACCACATTTGGAACACCTATAAATAGAGGGAAGTACTTTCTAATTTTTGACACTGGTACTATTCAGGAGTGAAGAGAGAAGGCAGAGAACCAAAGAATTTTATAGAGAAGGAGATTCCAGATTGATCATTCCGGAGGATGTTTTCCAGATAGAAGAAGAATAAGGAAGATTGTATTCAATGTTTCTCAGAACAGAATGATTCATCAGAGTGGTAAATCAGATCAAAGATTTTATACTGAGATAGAACTAGTTCATAATTGTTACTGTGGTATTCTGGTAGAGTTACATTTTTGAAACTGAACAATAGGACCGAGTAGTTGGACTGGAAAATTAAATTGAGCATCAATACGAAGTACTAAGAAGTTCTTACTTGCATTTGGGTAGGAAATTGAAGATTTAATTTGAATTTTTTATTTTCCAAAATTGACAAGGAATCACCATAATATGGTTTGAAGAAACTGGTGAAATTTTATTAACTTGTTACACAAAATTATATTAAATAATTTTGTGTTACTTGAACCACAAGCACTGTTCAATTGAACACAGCGCTACACAAGGGTAAGGTCATATGATACTTGTTTTATCCACCTAAAATGATTCTTTTCTAGTGTATTTTTTTGTATTAGATTGTTTCTAAACCATACTAAGGATGTAGTAACTCTTTTTGAGTAGTGAACCTTGTAAATTCTTGTGTTCTTGTGGATTTGTGATTGTTTTGTCTTCACTAAAGTGATCACTCTTAAATAGGAGGTGGATGTTGCCTCAAAGGGAAGAAAAATTAAAAGAAAAATATATCACTGATTCACCCCTCCCCCTCTCAGTGATACATTGATCATAGTTGGTAAATCTAAATTGGTATCATAGGAAAGGTTCCCTTCCTTTACACTAGTCTGAATTTTTTGAAAGTGAAGTTTTCATGGGGAATCTGAATTGTGTGAAAAATAAGGTGATTATAGTCTTCATTAATAAAAACTATCATATCTAGAAATATATAATGTTTCCTTATCTTATTTCTATTGGTTATGATGTTCTTAAAGCTGTAATATATGGATTTCCTCCTATTAATGAAATATTTCCTCTTATATATGTTGATAAGAAGAATCTTGAGAATAATGGAAGAGCTAAGAATGATTTACTCTTGTAACTTTGTGAAAGTGAGTTTTTAGAGTGAAGGGTGTTTCCACTTATAAACGTATCTAGGATAAGATGGAGAAAATTTATAATGGAAATAAAAAGTTGAAGAAGGATAAGCTAAAAATATGGAGGCTGAAGTATGAAGATATCAAGATGGATCAGTATGAATCTATTGGTGAATTATTTACCATGGTGAATGAAATTGTCAGTACTATTAGATGTCTTGGTGAAGGTTTGGAAGATTCTTCTGTTGTTGAAAAGATCTTGAAAATTATTCCTGAGTTTGATGCCAAAGTTTCCTCATTGGAAGATAGAGATCTTTTTTTTTCTCTGGATGATTTATATTAGAACCCTCATCACTTATGAAATGATAAGGGATAAAGATATGAAAGGTAAAACAAAATTTGATAGAGAAATTTCATTAAATTATTCCTAACAAGGTAAGTCTCATAATTTTCTTGAAGAAGAATAAGTTACTGACTCAAATTCTGAAAATGAGGTATGTAAAAATATTAATGATTTTTATCCTTGTTTTCTAAAAATGTGGAAAGAGGTATAGGTAAATATAAGGGAAAACATCTACTAAAAATGTTTTGAATATGGAGCAATTGGGAACATTATTGGTAATTTTCTTCAAATAAAGAAAGAAGAGGACAGTGATGAAGAATAAATAAGGAATATAAGATAGTGTATTAAATAAGGTAATATGGATGAATTATATTCCAAAGTAAAATATACAATTTTTTCTAAATTAAAAAGGATAAGTTTTTTGTCTGAAGATGAAAAAGAATAAGATAGTGAATCTGATTTGGAAAAGTCTACTAAGGTGGATGTAGAGAATACTTTTATTGAAATAGTTAACAATGTTGAGTTTATAAGAAATATTTATGAATAAGAAGAAACTAATTTATACTTTCATCTAAAAGAATAATTGAATGAATTTTTGAGAAAGATTTGAAGACTTGAGAAAGAAATTAGAAAATTAAAAAAATGAAAAATCCTCAAAAAAAATCAAGAATGTTTTCTTGATGAGAAATTTATGATATATAAAGAGATTGATGAGTGGAAAAAATCACTTGATAAAGGAAATAATCATAATGAACATCTTGAATTTTAGTTTAAAGACAAAGAAGAAGAGTTAGAACTTATCCAAAAAATATTTATAAATATGAACAGAGGGTTACAAGTTTCAAAAACTCTAGTTCTAAAGTTGGTGAAAGCCTTGGAAAGGGTAAACATTAGAAGGATCAAAAGTTACCTTCAATGGTTGAGAAAAATAAATATAGAAAAGTATTATATGTGGAAAATACCAACAAAGTGAAGAAGTCAGAAGTTTTTAAAAATTATGATTCTGAAAAAGTTTCTATTACTTCTAGTTCAAATAATGTTGAAAAGAAAACCAAGCTAAAAATGAAGATTCCAATTGATAATAGAATGTTTGGGGGTCAATAATGTTCTGATAAGAAAGATAATAAGGTTATTGAAAATATGTTCATAACTCTAGATGGTATGGATGTTTAAGTGGAAAATATTCTTTCTATGTATACTGCTGGTATTTTGGTGTATTTTTGGAACACATAAAATATGTGTTCGTTTAATAAAAAATATTACAATTATTCCAAAAATTACAGAAGGAAAAGTTTTATAGGGAATTAATCCTCTAAAATTTAGAATTATAAGAAGTTTGTTTTGAAGAAACCTGGGAAGGATGGTGTGAAAGTTGAAAATTAGTTCCAACTTTTGGAAACTATTTTTGAAAGATGTGAACAACCTGGAAAACTGAAAAAAGGTTGTCTTGTTTTGTTAAGATCTTAACAAAAGTTTATTAACCATTCTCAAAATCTGGTTATGAATAAGGATAAAGGGATAGAAAAAGATCTTATTGTTGAAACCGATATCAAAGATACAAAAGGAGAATACCTTGGATCTTGGATAGTGTGTGTTCTTCTCATATGATAGGATACTTAAAATTGCTTAATAATGTGAAGGAATTCAAAGAAGTAATAGTAACATTTGTCAATGATGAATCTATCAGAATTAAAAGTGTTGGATCAACCATAATCAGGGAAGAAAAGTTGAAATCCAAGAAGGCTTTGTTTGTCAATAGACTAAAACATAGTCTACTAAGTGTTTCAATTTTTTTGATTAAGTTAGTAAAGTTGTTTTTAGAAAATATGGTTTTGTTTTTAAAAGGTAGGAAGATGAAAATGTAGTTACAAGAATCAAATATACAAAAGGAAACTTAATCCAAGCTGGTGAAGTTCAAAACTCTTTTTACTTTTTCATGTGTAATAGAGTCATTTATGGAATAAAAGGTTGGGACACATGTGGTAGAGAAACATGAGTAAGTTATCAAAGCGAGACAATGTCTGTGGTATTCCGGATACGTAAATAAGAAGAGATTTATGTTTCAAAATTTGTTGTAAAGAAAAGATAAAAAAATATACCCATAAGAAAGTTTCCATTTGTTCAAAAAAAACCCATGGAACTTATTCATTCTGATATTTGTGGGACAATTAGAAAAAACTGAACTCACATAGATAAGTACTTCATTAATTTCATGGATTACTTTACTTGCATTACTTGTGTCATGTATATGAAACATAAGTTATATGATATGAAAATGTTTAAATGTTTTAAGAGGAATGATGATAAGGAATGTTAATATTCAGAAAATAATTTGATAATAGCAAATTTCAGGGAATAAAAAAATAAAGAGTTTGAATTTTATCTTGAGAAGCATGGAATTTAGCATGAGTTTAGTACAAAACACGCTCCTCAAAAAAATGATGTTGTTAAAAGAAATTGTAGAAGTTTGGTGGAAATAGGGAAAACTATGTTACTTAAACACAGTCTCTCTAATTTCATTTGGAGGAAAGCCATGGGAACTATTATTTGTATTCTAAACTAATGTTTCTATATTCCAAGTTCATATATGACTCCATATGAAATTTTTTATAACAAAAATCGAAGTTTGAAACACTTTAGATTTCTTAGGAGTCCATGAATCTTAAATAATAAAGGTGGAAACCTTGGAAAGTTTGAGCAGAGAGGTGACGATAGAATTTTTGTATGCTATGCTCTAGAGGGAAGAGGATATAGACGTTTCAATAAAGAAATAGGAAGATTAGTTGATCATGTTTATGTGAATGTTATTTAAAAATAAGGGGAAGATGCTAAACAAACTCATGTTGATAAAAAAGATAAACATGATGAAGTAATTTATGGTAACAATTCTGAAAATAATCCCAACAATGGTAATCCTACCAAAGAAGAATAATCAGACCCAACTATTTCAAGTGATGTGGAAGAATTTCTAAAATCTCATCCCTATATGAGTAAGAAAATGGAATCTTAAAACATAATTGCTAATCAACATCAAATGGTTAAAACATGAAGAACATCAATTTTTTTTACATAATTCCTTGTATTAAAAATTTGAGTTGAAAGATGTGAATGAATCTTTTGAGCATCCATAATGGGTTAAGGATATGAATTAAGAGTTGTATCTAATAGAAAATAATGATACTTGGTAAATCATACCTAAACCAATTTTAAAAAATTATTAGTACAAATTGGGTTTTCCAAAACAAAATGAATGGATATGGTGAAGTGATAAGATACAAAACAAGATTAGTGTGTAGAGGTTACTCATAGATTGAAGGCATTTATTTTGACGAGAAAATTTCTCTAGTGGCAAGGTTAGAAACAATTAGGATCTTTCTTGATATTTATGCACAATTATGTTACAAAATTTTTCACATGGATGTGGAATCATAATTTTTTAATGGTGATCTTGATGAGGAAGTTTATATTGAACAAACATGTGTATTTATTATTGGGAAGTATGAAAGTTATGTTTTTAAGTTTAATAAAGACTTGTAGGGGATAAAACAATCATTGAGGGAATGATATTCCAAATTAGATACCCTATTAAGAAATATGAGTATTAATAAAGGAAGGGTTGATATTAATTTTTTACATCAAATAAAGTCATGAGTTTTCCATCATTATAATTTTTTGTGTTTATTCATTATCTTTGTTAGTAATGATGCAATAACTTGTGAAATATTTGATAAAGATATAAAAAAATGTGTTTAAGATGTCCACGTTGGGTGAAATGAAATACTTTATTAGGTTACAAATCTCAAAAAAGAATAAGCAATTATTTCTTTCTCAGTAAAAGTGTGTTAAGGAACTTCTTAATAAATTTATCATGTAAAATTTAAAACCCATTTCCAAAAAAAATTAGTGGGAACTAAGTTGAAAAAATATGGCGTAGTAAAGGAAGTTGAATCTAAAGAATTTTATATACTGATTGGATGTTTTTTTTATATTTGACTACCTCAAGACCCAACATTGTTTATGTTGTTACCTAATGTGAACGATTTAAGAGTGCTCTAAAAGAATCACATCAATTGGTTAGAAAAATAATTCTTAGATATATTAAATGACCAAAAAAATTTAGATCCATGTATGATTTCTCAGAAAGTATTGACATTTTTTGGTATTTAGATGCTAATTTGGGAGGAAATGTTTATGATATAATATCCAAATTTGGTGGAGTTTTCTTTCTGGGGAAAATTAGTTTCAATTGGTATAAAAAAGAAAAATAAAATCAGTAACTCTTAGTATGTCTGAAGTTAAGTATGTTGCTTCCACTAAAGCTCCTACTCAACTCGTGTGGATGAAAACTTAGTTAGAAGACGTACTTGTTGAGGTGAGGTAACCCTTTCTCTGGGGTTCTAATAATCAGAGTGAAATAAACCTTACACAAAATATGGTACAAAATCCTCATTTAAAACATATTGATATAAAATATCATTTCATAAAAGATTACATAGAGAAGAATGATTTTAAAATGGAGTATGTTCTTTCATCTGAACATGTTGCTAACATTTTTACAAAACCATTACCAGGGGAATATTTTTATAAACAAAGGTTGAACATGGGAATCCAACCTCTTTATCATTATGGTTGAGGTATGTGTTTTTGTCCCCTCTCTCATATTTTCTTTGGATAATGTTTTCAAGGGGGGAATTGTTTTATAAATATATTCATGGATCTATTCTAAACCTTTTATGGAAACATGTATATAGGTGGAGTTGTGGGTAAGATGTGAATCCAGAATGTAAATGTGCTAACTATTCTAATAGTTTGTTGGATTGGTTATAGGAAAATTTTGTTTATAAGGGAAGTTGAAGAAGAAAATAATGATTTAAAGAAAATGTAAAGGAGTTTCACGAGTCACAATTTTTGAAAACATGGTTTTTCTCTCAATAATTTTTGTTTCCTATAATTAGTTAGATCACATCGGCTTAGAATTATTGATAATTCATCCATTTATTGAGGTTACAAAGTTTAGTTATTTATGAAACTTGGTTGACAAAAAAATCCAAAGGGTGATATTATTGGGACCATGTTGGCAAGAAGATGTTATTGGAATCTAGAATAAGTTTGTGTTGTCTTTTTTCGTCAAAGAAGAAAATAAATGACCTCACTTTGTAAAAGTTTTTGATCAGAATCATTATCATAATCAGAATATTGAAAGAAAAATGATTAAGAAAGTAAATCATATTGAGAATATTTTTCTGGAAGAAAAGGTTCATCGGACTCACCTTGAGTGTGGAATGAAAGGTGAAATAATAATATGGAAGTGTTTCAGAGTTTGATTAGATTCAATGGAAATATAATAATTATTTTATGATTTTTGTAGTTCTCATAAGTCATAAGTTATTTGGTAAACTTTTGATGAAATCCTTGTAAAGGAAATGGGGAGAATAGATGTTGTTAATCGTATTCAGGTTTGTTTGGAATGAAAGATATCTCTAGAAGTATGGGAAGTCATAATAAATTCCAATATAAGTCATATTATGCTAAACCAATCCTACAATTTTTCAACATCATGAAGAAGTCATTATTATAATATAATGTTTGTAGAAGAATAAAGTTTGTGAATTCAAATATTTTTTGTATCAGTTCATCGGCATGAGATCACTAGTCGTAGAATTTTTTGAAGGATTTGAAGTTTTTTTTTGAAATTTTAGAAGATGAAGAAGATGGTTTTCAGTCAGACCAATAACACAAAAGATAAAAATATCTAGATAAAGAATTTGACGTGCACCTTAATTATAAAAGGGAAGGAGTTTTTGAAACTGGTTCATCAGATGTGATGTTCCACCAATCTTCAGAGTAATCCTGACACTGTTCATCAGATATAGGGATGGTTTCAAAAGGTAATCAGAGGAAGAAAAGTTTTTTTGAAGAGAATTAGTATGTGAAGATTTTTGAGACTAATAAGAAATTAGTGGTTGTTGGGACTCATGTAAAATGGGATCAGATATCAATAAAAAATGTAGTAAACCATTTTCATCAAGATGAATTATTAGTAATTTTCAATTGGTATAGGAGAAAAGAAAACATTTGTTTTGTTTTATTATAATGTAGTAAATAATAACTATATATTTTGTTTCAAATGGGTCAAGAGTTATTAGAATAAATATGGTGATGACAATTGGATTGAAGGTGACATAGATCCATCAAAGGAAGATAGAGGATTATCCATTAGATACAGGCTAAAATAGATAAGGGTATTAGATGTAGAATCACTAAACTGAGGAAAATAATAAAAGGATAACCTATTAATTTAGTTATGAAAGAGTTTTCAATTAGATCTTGAAGTTTTATGATTTTAGAGAACATGTTTTTCAAAAAAAATTAAAGATGGTGTGGAAGTGTTACTGAGGAAGTGGTAACATCTTTATAAGTTGTGACTATTTTAATTGAAAACAAAATCCAATTTAAGTCTAATGAAGTAGGAACAATTTTTTTGAAGAATAGTTTAAATGTTTTAATGTTAACAGTTGTTATAAAGAATCGGAATGAGAAGATTATTTTCAATTGGTATTAAATATTATAATGATAAGTCTTTGGTTATGATCTCTTTGAAAGTGAACAATAAAATTAGAGTGACCATATGTCTTCATCGTAATGGATAAATCGGAGTAAAAATCAGAATTAGACTGAAGAATGATTAGACATTATAAAGAAAGATTATGTTGTGAGAATATTTTAGAAGGTTCGAGAAGAAATGAGAAGAGTTAATAATCATTGAATAAGTCAATGATGAAGACAAAATTTATGGAAAATTTGAAGATTCAAGAAATTTATTTTAGTGGGAAAATATTTCAGACTCCTAACTAAACCACATTTTGAACACCTATAAATAGAGGGAATTACATTGTAATTTTTGATACTGGTATTGTTCATGGGTGAAGATACAAGGTGGAGCGATGAAAGATTTTATAGAGAAGGAGTTTCTAGATTGAGAATCTCATAGGTGGTTTTCTAGATTGAAGAAAAAGAAGGAAGATCATATTCAGTGTTTCTCAGAATGGAATGGGTCATCAGACTAGGAAATCAGATTGAAGAATCTAGAATGACATGGAAGTAGTTTAGAATTTTTTCAGTGGTATTCTGGAGGAGTCACATTTCTAGATGGAATAATTAGAATAGGGAATCAGACTAAGAATCTTTATGAAGTACATAAAAGTTTTTACATTCTAGTGGGTAGGAATTTAAAGAATTGATTTGAAGTTTTTATTTATTAAAGTTTACAAGGTAACACTATAAAATGTTTTGAACCAACTATTTAAAGTTTCTTAAATTTTTACACAAAATTTTATTACATCATTTTTTATCCACCCTAAAGGTTTGTTTTTAAGGATTGTGTGGTACTAGATTGTTTCAAAAACATACTGAGGACATATTTACTCTTGTTGAGTGGTTGACCTTATAAATTCTTAAGTTCTTATAGACGTGTGATTGTTTTGTTTTAAGTTAAGTGATAACTCTTTAATAAGAGGTGATAGTTGTTTCAAAGGGAAGAAAACTTAAAACAAAAAGATATAATTGATTCACCCCTCCCCCTCAGTGATACATGAATCCCTACTGGTAAATAGAAATTATTAGAATTTGGTTTGTTATTATATAGTTATTTTAGGTATTTAAAATGATTAGTAGAGGATGGTAACGTATTTATGAGGTACACTTCCTTTGTGGTAGCCTCTACCTAGAAGGATGTAGGGAGACCCAAGAATGAAATAATTCACTGTAAAATATCAAGAATAGTTTTTAGGAAACCATATTTTATACGAGGTACAAATCCTTTTCCTTTTAATTTAACTCACTGGTTTTTATTTAATATGAATTCCTTGTAATTTTATGGAGTAAATGGGTGTGTTTGGGGCTTGTTCGGACCCCAGAACCCCAATTAATGGAAGAAACAGCTAGGACACATGGTTAGTAGAAACCATGTGGGGTGTTTCTGTGCACAAAAAAGGCCAAAAGATTTTATCTAACCATGTGACCCAAGCCACACAACCATGCGAGGATGATATTGTTTTTAAGAGAGGTAAAATTCATGGTTGAAACACAGTTTGTCTAACTGTGAATCATGACTATGTGAGGGGGTCTTATGGTGGTGTTAGGTGCATGGTTGGAACACAATTTGACCAACCATAGATCCAAACTATGTGAATCAATTTTAAAGGTCTGAAAGGTATATTTTTTTACCCTACTTGTTTATGACTTAACACTTTTTTCTTATTTCTTCCTCCAAGGGACATAACTCTCCTATATCCTCACATTGAGCTCCTCCTCACTTCTTTCCTATGTTCTTAGAGAACAATCACATCTGGTACTAATAAAATCACCATTCATCTCATTGGATTTCTAATGGTAAGTGCTCCACTCCTTAGGCTTCTATATTCATTTGTATTTCTATCATTGATGCTATTTTGGTGCGAGATCATTGGCCCTATTTTCAGGTAGTTCCTCTATTATTCTGTTTTCTTCTGATCCATGTAAATCTAAGAGATGATACTAGATGAGGCATATACTATAGGAATAAGGTAGGTGTTATATGATTGTTTCCTAAATGTATCATCATCTATAAATTGTTTATGTTGTTCACACACTGCTATCATCGAGTGTTTCTCCTTATATTAAAATTCTTATTTTTTAATTGTAAAATTTGTAATATATGGTCCTAGTGATCCCTCTTGACACTATTTGAAGTTGATACCTCAATGTGGAGAACCCAATTTAGTGTGTGTTCCTTATTTATGCCTTCGGTGACCCATGTAGGATTATTTGCGACATTGTTTAGGTGCGTTGACTTGAACTTTGATATGGTAAGTATTTCTTCATAATTAATAAAGATTTAAATGAATGTTATGTAAAGTGTATATATATATATATATATATCACTTGGCCTTGGATAATGTAATCAAATTGATATGGGTCACTTTTCCTTAACTCACATTTTCATGCTTAATGAAAGGTAATGGAATAAACCTAACAAATGATTATGTAATTGAATTGGCATCTGTTGATGTCCCTAGTTAACCTTGTGATGTTTAATGAAAGGTAATGGAATGAACCTATTGAATGGTTATTTGGCATGAGTATTACATGGAATATGATTAAATATCTATGTAAATGAAGTGATTATAAGGTACATACTACATTTGGACCTTTTCATTTTTATAGGAATGGTCAAATTTGAGCCTTCCTGGGATTCCTGAGGGAATGAATTGAGACATAGGAGAACACCATTTTTGATTAATTGAGCCAATTTCTATGGGAGATACCCACCATGGAATCTAGTATTAGTATTATTATGTGAATGAATCGATGTTGTACTAATGATACACTTGACATATTTTCCAGATATTAGAATACCTTGGATACACTACTTGGATTAATCTTGATATCTTCAAACACACAACGCAATAGATTCACCCCATTGGACCAAGTCATACTTATCCCATGATTACTATGGATGAGCTCCATGGACTCAGTTAGACACTTTTATATTGGAATTCACTAGGTGTACCCCTTGGATTACACTCTGACCCTTATAGATAGACTACACGAGTTACAACTATGATTTTTCTAGACCCCTGAGGTCAAGCATGCCTTAGTTTTACCTTGAATCCTCATTAATTATTATTATGATATATTTAGATTCCATTGAAACTTTCACTTTTTCCATCTATATAAACTAAATCCTAAATAAATTAATTAAATTATTACATGTTCATAGGAACCAGCTGAGGCTGAATCAGGTATGTGTTGTTTACATTAACACTGCTATACTTTTATATATACATGCACACTATTTCCATTTATATTTATAGACTGGATTGTATATATGTCATTGGTGGTGGACTACTGAGATTTATCTCACATCCTATCCATGTTTTCTTTGGCACCTGATAAGATTATATGATAATAGGTGTCTTCAAAGGGAAGTGTCATTCTTTGGACACCCGGCCTTCTTGGTTAGGGATGGGAGCTACATAGAAGATGACTGAGCTAGAGATGAGGATTCTTGGAATTTTTTTTACTATTTTTGATTATTTTGTATATCAAGTATTAAAATTTCTTCCTCATTCCTTGTATTCATGTTTTCCATTTTGTAGATACATGACATTACATCATCATTTTGTATATGATACAGTTTACATATCTTTTGATAAATATTCATTGCTTGATACTTATACTTATATCCAAAACTTTATATATATCCATTATTATTATACTTATTAAACTTAATTGATCATGTTATATCACCACTATGATACAATATTACATGAGGGAATAGTCTCCCCACATACACACCCTAGACCCTCGCTGGTAGTCGATAGCCTCTAGCATATAGGGAGGCACTCTTGAGGCCATGTGGGAAACCAAGTTCGGTTACATGGGAGTGAAACAGGTCTACAAAATCACAAATTGGTATTATAGGGTTTATTTTCTTGTATTATTGTTTAGTAAATTGAGACAGGAGATTAGAAACATGTTGGAACTTGTTTATAATCCATTCATGGGAGTAGCTAACTCATATTCGGGGAAAATACCAAGTTCCCTGGGAATGGGAAATTTTTATTATATATTTTTCCTATTTTAGTTTATTTATTTCACTATTGGGTGATGAACATGAATTTGGTAATTTATTATGAATTATGGAGATTCTTCCTTATCCTGGTATGGTTGGTATCATTGTTACATGCATCATTATTAGCACATAGAATTCATATTCCATGCACATTCCTAGCCATATAGGTGAAGCTTACTACATACATGGATTGTGTTTCCTATGATTTTAGAATGTGACTTGGTTGTGATATATTACTATGCCACTAAATTCTTCTATAATAAAGTGAAATTATTAGTTAAAATGACAACATCAACCAAAATGTTGTTTTCCCATATAGATAAATGGTGGCATATTAAATAGCCAATTTCAAACCATTTAAGCTATGTAACCCTGGTTACATGAGATAGGATTTGGATTTGATTACATGATTTCCAGTTTATATTTATAAGGTGTATAGTCTCTAATAAATTGGAAAGGGTAATTAATAAAAATTTACCCATCATGTCTTACCTATTACATTTTGAGATCAAATGTAAGGGGGATAGGTGTAATTAAATGGGTGTTAATTTCAACTTATAAAGTGTGTGGGACTTTATAAATTGGGAATTACTATCCATTTAATTGAACCTTATTCAATTTATAAAATCAATTATGAACTTAAATTGAAAACTCTAAAATTATAAATGAAATGGTTACCTGTAAATGAGAAGGCCAAGTGAAATTTAAAGAGTGTTTTCTCCTTAAATTGTATTTGACCCGCTATATAATGGAACCCCTATAAACCAAACTTGAAAACTTACTAGTACCACATCCTTCTAAGAAGGTAGTTGGGTTAGTATATCTAGGGTAGTTAACCCTTTTATTTTTTTCTTCTTCTATAAGTGATCCTATCAATGTTTGAATCTTTTTTTGAGGCGTGTTCTTGTCATTTGTGGATATATTCCACCATGATGTCCTTAAGTCATACGCCAGGAGGGTGGAGATGACCATGCTCTAGAGGTGGTGTGACCTGATACACTAATGTTTCCTCAAGTAGTTCCACCTGAGGCACCACCTATTATTCCCGAACTATACACTGACACTCATCTTCAAGAGGGTTTCTTATGTGTGATACAGTCCATACATGGTGATCCATGACCTGTACCTAACATATATAATCTGACTCATGAGTTCTAGCAGTAAAATCCTCCTATATTCATGGGTGATTGAGGTACTTATGCTATTGAGTCGTGTATATAATCCATTGTTTCTATCTTCAATCATTTGCAGACACCTCTATAGGGGAAGGTCAAGCTCTCCACCTATATGCTGCATAATTTTTGGAATCACTGGAGGGATGTGATTAATCAGGATGGTCATAACCAAGGCATGGTCTTGGAGGAATTTCATATCTCATTATATGATTAATTTTTCCCTTTGATACTGAGAGATGACTAGGCCAGTGAGTTCATGAACATGGAGTAGAGTATAATTTCCATCATGCATTATTCATCACATTTCACAAAGATGCAACATTTTTCACCAATTATTTACAATGATGACTTATCACAATCGATATGATTCGAGGATTGGATTAAGTATGGCTTCCACACTTAGGTGAATTCATTTCACCGATCTACAGTTTTTTAAATTATTAACCAAGCACTTATCACCAAACATAACCTGAGGGAAACCGAAAGTACTGGGAATAGAGGGTCAGTGATGATATAGGGTAGTAGTTATTCCATATGTGGGAAGCGTAGCCTAGATATTTCTCACCAAAAAAGTGGTGTATATAGTATCCACCCTAGAAGATTCACTATATTCCATAAATATGGATGGAAGGGGCATGTAAAGCAATAATGTGACAGAGTCCCACAAGGGTGTTGTTCTTACAGACTAATGGGTCATCTTCAAAGGTTTTTACAAACCTTTTTGCCTATTTCTAGTAGAAGAGGGCCCGAACTAGCTTCACGTTTAGGAGAAACATTAGTGACTCCACATTAAGAAGGTATATGTAGTAGTACTAGCCAAAAAATATGAGTATGAGGTCATGGACATGGTATCCAGGCTTGTGATTATTATTTCCAGTAGAGTAGACCTACTTAGGGTATTCCAAATGTTGTAGACTAGGCTTGTTACACACAATACATCTGATAATTGAGGAACATAATTAAGTACCATATATTCTCACTACTATAAATTTAGGCTATACCCATGGTTTGAAACCACGGGTATAGCCTACAAAACCATGGGAATAGGCTATACACACAGTTTCAAGGAACTATGGGCAACTGAGGCGTTAGTATAGCCCTGATATATACACATGGTTTGATGTACCTATACCAATGGTTCATAAAACCATGGGTCCTCAATGTGTGGGTATAACAATGACCTATCCCAATTGTTAAAAAATGTTTTACCCATGGTTCTGAAACTGTGGGTATAGGATTAAAAAAAATGTCACACGTGGGTTTCAAACCCTCACCGTCTCTACACAACCGAAGTCCTTTATCAAAACACCATTTATAGTTATATATATATATATATATACATTCTTATATATATATATAAACCATGGGTATTGGTAAAAAATCACAGAAATATGTTTTCCTGCCAGATTTTTTCCCACGCAAACACAGGGGAACCTATACCCACAGTTCAGTAAAATAATGTGGATAACCTTCAGGTCTAAAATCTATACCCATAGTTCTCCCAAAACCGTGGGTATATGTTTTATTCCAGAAGAATATCCCCACAGTTCATGAAAACCATGGGTATAGGGGCACCTTTACCTATGGTTCAATGTAAACTGTGGGTACATGTTTTCCCATGACATTACCGCATAAATTTTTCTCTTCCCATGCTTACGAAGGATTCCAATTTCCACAATTTAGCAAGAATTGTGGGTATAGCATGAAAAATATCACCTATACCAACAGTTAATGAAAACCATGGGTATATTCCTGTTTTACAGTAGTTTCTATGAGGCACTATTTTAGTAGCCTCTACAATCATATGTTCTATATTCAATATGGGAGCTATTCACTCCTTTATCTTTGTATCAATCATGGAAAATCATGGGCTTGAAGTTTTATAATTTTTTGTGGTGATGAACATAGACACACTATTAGGTGTGTTATCAAAGGTTTTATTCCAATGTAAGGACTATCCCCTCGATGTAGGAAGTTATTGTTTCTTATGGGACCTCTTCATCCTCAAGACGATGGACTTCGATGTCATTCTCAGGATGGACTGGTTCATTCCCTATAATTCCAATGTTGACTAATATCACTAAATGGTATCTTTTACATCACTAGAGGGTGATAGTTATCTTCACAAGGGAGAGTACAATGTCTAGGAAATAAGATCCAATCCATAGCACTATGGGTTAGGTGGAGTGACAACCCAAATTTATATCCTTTTCTTGGATGATTAGATGGTAAGTTTGACTAATATTCATCCCGTGGTGGATTGTTTTTGGGGATGTTTTCTCAGATGAATTTTCTAAAATACCTATTGATAGAGTGTTAGAGTTTACAATTGATCCCATTCTAGGATTAGATCTAGTATCTATTCATCCATACAGGATGACACCTACTAAGATCCATGAGATCTAGAGAAAGTTTGAGGATTTGGAATCTAAGGGTTTTATCTGAACCAGTACTTCTCCTTGGGGTTTTCCAATGATTCTAGCCAAGACAGTGGATTAGAACCTTAATCTATTTATGGATTATTGATAATTGAACCAAATCATAGTATATAACCAGTATTTATTTACTAGAATATATGATCTCTTCAACAAGCTTTGAGGAGCTAGCATGTTCTCGAAGATTGACCTAAGATTAGGATATCATCATGCATGACTCAAGCCTTCAGACATACCATATATAGATTTCTACAGTTAGTATGGTTTATATGAGTATTTATTTATACTATTTGTCTTAAAAATGCAACCACTATTTTCATGGATTTTATGAATAGGGTTTTCCACCCATACTTGGATTCCTTCATCATGGTTTTTGTGGATGACATCCTGGTGTATTCTCATACTTGAAGCAACTATGATTAACATCTTGAGATCATATTATGTACACTAAGAGATCCTCATTTATATGATATTCTTACAAATTTAAACTTATGGATCGATAATGTTAACCTATTGGGCCACATTATCTTATAATCATGAGTATTAGTAGATCCGGATGAGGTGAATACAATGGTTTCCTTGGAGTATCCTAAGAACATGATTGATATATGGAGTTTCTTAGGGATGGATGAATATTATAGGAATTTTATATAGGACTCCTCATTCTTTGATTCACCTCTTACTAGTATTACTAAGAAGGGTTTTAATTTCTTGTGTTATGAAGCATACAATATGGACTTTTAGGAGATGAAATAATGGCTTACTTTGGCACCAATTATGATTCTTATAGAGCCTAACGGGGGATATATAATGTTTGGTGATGTATCAAGAATCAGGATTAGTGAAGTAATGATATTGGAAGACCAATTCATTTTGTATGGGTCTAAGTAATTGAGAAATCATGAGCATAATTACTCAACAGACAACCTTTAGATTACAGTAATTGTCCAGGACTTGCGTTGCTAAAGGAATTATCTGATATGAGCACACTTTGTGATGTATAAAAACTAAAAGAGCCTCAAATATATCTTTACATGTTTTAACTTGGATATAGAATAGTGGATATGGTTTTAATACCTTCATTCACTTGATTTTGTGCTTGCCTACATGCTTGTAAAAAGAAATGTGGTATCTGATGAGCTAAGCCAGAAAACTCAGGAAAAATCCATTCAGGAAGCCAATGATGAATAGAAGGTAATGGCCCTATTTATTGAGATGGATCTAGAGTTTCATGAGAGTAACAAGAATCCTTTTCTAAATACCTTACCAGTTACCTATTCACTCTTGGATATGGTTAAGAGAAGGAAGTTCTTAGATCTTGAAGGTATAGTCATATGGGAAAGTATTTTAGGTGAGAACCCACCTTCGGATTAGTGTATAAATAAAGATGAAGACTTGTGTACAAATTACAATATCTAGGTTCTTACATACATGTGATAGGATTTGATATAAGAATCCCATTATTCTCGGTGGGTAGTTCAACTAGTTATTGTCAAGATGTATCAATATATGAATTGCTATTATTCATGGAAAGGGATGAAATATTAGATCGTAGGTTTTATCACAAGGTGTTCCACCCGTCAGTAGGTGAAGGTAGAACACTAGTAGACTATTATATTGTTACAACCATTACTGGTCCTAGAATGGAAATGGGATGACGTCATAATGTATTTTTTGGTTGTTTTACCGAGGTCACCATAAGGTAGAAACATGGTTTGGGTATTCGTGGATCGATTGATGAAGGTACCCCACTTACTTTATATCCAATAGTTTTTCCTCAGTTTATGAGATGGGAAGAATGTATGTCTATGAGATTATACCCTTACATGGGGTCCCTCATTCTATCATTTTCTATTGGGATTCTTGTTTCACATCAAGAATCTAGAAAAGGTAATAGAAATACTTGGGTATAGAGGTACTTCTAAAGATGGATTTAACCCTCAAAATTATGGCCATTTGAAATGGAATATACATGTATTGGAGGAAATTCCACAAGTATGTGTCCTTGATTTCAGTGGTTATTTGGAGAATCATATCACTATCATTGTGTTTTCCTACTATAATATGTTTCAGGAAAAAAATCCATATGTCTCTATATGTGTCCTTATATGGTATGAAATGTTGTTCACCTCTATGATGGCTAGAGGTAGGGGAGGCAACGCTTCTATGTCCTCATCTCATGAATGGTACTTCGAAGTGGGTGAATTTGATTAGAAAATGTACATCTATAGCTTAGTCTATATATAAATATTATATCGATTGTCATCGATGACATATGGAGTTCAAGTTTGGGGATCATTTTTTCTAGTGGGTATCACCTGGACTTGGGCATTGACAAATATAGTGTCAAGGGAAGATGTTTCCTCACATTTCCAAGAATTTTGAGATCTTTTATATAGTTTTTATGGTAGAATATTAGTTTCTATTACCTTAGAGGTATCATTCCATGCATTGAATCCTCCACATATCATAGCTTCACTATTACCATGCCAACCTATCTATAATATCTCGACCTTTTTGGAGATACCTCGTACTCATTTTCAGGTACTCTTTTACCCTTGTTTTGAGTATACCTTTTAGGGTTTTGGGTTATTTCTGGTGAAGTTGGGGAAGTATGGAAGCCCATGGGGTTTTCCATGGTTGGTGCACTATTAGGTAAAATGTGCGGCTTACCCCAAGAGATTGTGCAACCTATTTTGGAGAAACAAGAGGTTTCGCACAGTTGATGCATGGTTTGGAAAAACCTTGTATCCTACCTCTTAAACTGTTCACCCTATAACAGAGGGGATTTTCATGATTGGAACACAATTTTCCAAGTTGTGCGCCACTTAGGAGAAAATGTGTGTCCCCTAAGGCGAGTCACATAGTTTGATAAACCATGCACCCCTTACCAAGGAAACCATGCATGTGGATTTTTAATTACTTGAAAATTTATTTTAAATTTACAAACCCCCGGTTTTAACAACTATTTTTTCATGATCATAGATAACCTATTTCCTCCTATTTTGGAAGCTCTCAAGAGGATTCTACGGCTTCTAGAACACCTTTCTTGACGAATCGAATATCTGATCAAAGGATCATCTCCTATTCGGTATGTGTTTCCTTCCCTATTTGGTTTCCTATCTCTCCCATCCCTCTTTTAGGATGAAGAAGAATGATTTTTACTCTATTGGAGGTGTATTATATTATGATTTTAGTGTATCATAATCCATTTGATCTTGATCTTAGGTTTTGGTCCTAGATGTTCTATGACATTGTCTTCTTGATCATTTTGATTCAATTTGGGGATCTAAGTTTGGCAAACATCTGTCAACAACCTTGAGGTAGGTGGTAAAATTTCCAATTACCATAGTCTTGATTAAAATTGCATGCATGTATTTTTGTAATTTCAATTTCCATGTTGGGAAATTTAATTTTGGAATTTAATTAATTAATTGATCAATGTGATTATTAAATTGGTGGAATAATGGGGTTATGTATTTGGGTGATTAGTGGGTTTATAAAATTGGTTGATAATGATAATTAATATAGGGTTGGATTAATCTTGAAGGTTTAACAGATTACATGATTAAATGTGGAAAAATGGTTCAATGGTGTCTTGTTCATATTATTCTATTGGATTTAAGTTAAGAACCATGGTTGTTGCGATAAATTGAAAAGGCACACCATGATGAAAATGTTTGATAATAAGGTTAATAATGATTAAACTTGATGAATAGGGTATATGTGATATATGAATTTGATTGATAAATGAGGTGTGGGACAAGGAATGATTCTCCAAATACACACAGGGTGATAGATATGATGTTCTAAGGCCCAATGCATTCATGTGAATATTAATGTATGGGATAGGGACTGATGATCCAAATACCCATGAGGTGTGGGATAGGGACTGATGCTACAAATACCCATGGGGAACCAGAAATGACATTCTAGGCCACATGAAATTGGCATTGGACTAGTGTTCTAACTAGTCATGTTATGAAACTAGAATTAAATTAATAATGAATTCCCATTATATAATTAATTTTGATTCCCTATGTAATATTGTTCAGACTCCAGCATTGTATAATGTAGGTATTTATGGTTTGGGTGTCATCATGAACCTGAGAAATTATGTGATTAATTAAAGGATAATTTAATGTGAAACCTATTTACATTATTTATTTTATTTTGTTCTTTATACGACTAAATACATTGTTATAAACTAGATATTTTTTAGACATCGTTGGTGGTGTCCTACTGAGTTGTACTCACACCCTACCCAGGATACTTGATCAGTAGCTGGAGATATTTCATGTTTGTAGGATAGGATAAGGGAAAGAGCCCTATGTTAGATGGTTGAGTTGGGATGGATCATGGATGTGGGAACCAGACATGATGTCCAGACCTTATTGGGAGTAGTTAGTGTGTCTTTATTAATGTTTTTTGAATTTTTACTCATGGGAAAGTATGAAATTAGAGTTGGTTATACATGCATCATTCTAGGTACTCAGGAATTATTGTGACATGCATCATTTTAGGTATGCATAGAAAATTAGGTTTTGGGTGAGTTGTTTAAATGAAAATTCTTTTCTTTACTTGGGTAATTAAAATGAAAAGGTGCCTAATATGAAATTAATAATCATAAATGATGAAAAATATGGTAAATGAAATGGATAAATGGTGTCTAATGATAAATTTAAATTATGAAAGTGTTTACCCTATATTATCCACGACCTATATGAGGGATGGATGAGGGTAGTGATAGTGCATCAGTTTTGACCATGTGGCGGGGTATGAGGGATGTCTTGTTATGAATTTACCTGAATACCTCTTTTGTAAATTTTTATATACTATGTTATGTGTCCTAAGATTTTTTTTTGGAATTGTAAATATATACCTCCATGATGAGACTTGTTGATATTACGAAAAGTGGACATGGCTAGAAATGTGCCTCCTGTAGTAGAAATAGAGTCTCTCATAGTTTTAGTTGAGGAAGCTAGGGAGAATTTCTATGAGAATTTTTCTCCCTTTATGTAGTTTATGGAAGGATATCCAGGGTGGGTTGTGAGAAATATGTCTGACTTTCCATGAGATTTATAGTTGTAGCAGCCTTTGAAATTCACCGGACAGGGTGGAACTAAGTAAACTAAATTATGGATTTAATCTATCCAGATGATCCCTGAACACTTAGAGAATTTTGCTGAGAAGAGAGTCAAATAGGATACATATGTATTACATGGCCAAGTGAATCATTTGTGGGACATCCATACATAGAATAGATATCTAGATAATTTGGAGTGGAATAAATTTTAGGAAAATTTCTTGGAGTACTTTTTCCCTGAGACACTCTAGAAATAGTGGGTATATGAGTTTATGAGATTGACCAAGGGAATCTTGTTTGTAATGGAATATGTTGGAAGCTTTATTGATTTGATTTTATTTGTTCCAGCGTTGTCTAGGGATGATTCTACTATAGATAAGTGTTTTCAATATGGGGTTAAATGCGAGATGGAGTCCCAAGTTAGTATCTCTAGGATGAAGAAGTTTTATGAAGTGGTGAATCTGGATCTCATAACTGAGGGGAACTTGAAGGTGGATTCTAGTGGAGGACATGTGGTCTCTTCTAGATGACCAGAAGGTACATCTTTTGAGGTTAGGAAACATTTCTATAATAATATTAACCAAACTAGTGTAAAGAAGAGTGTCTAGGGGGAAGGATTAGTTACACAATACATTACTCGAGTGCTCTTCCACTAGTGTGTTAGATCAGGTCACATTCGTAGATAATTCCCCCAACCACCGGTAGAGTGTCATTCTTATGGAAGGATGAGACATCTATAATAGTTTTGACGGAACCATCAACATATGGGGGTGATAAAGGATCCAATCATAGCCTAAATACTATAAGGGGATCCTCTATCCCATATAATTATGGAAGTTGGAGTTATTCTAGACATGGACGTCGAGGTAGTGTATTTGGTATGATAGGGTAAGAGAGCCTATATCAATAGGTTGATGAAGCTCATGGGACTTATACTAAAACATAGGGAATAAGGGTGGGACAATTACATGCATTTCAGCCTATACTTATGGATAATTAGGGTGGACCATCGATAGTCAGAGGTAATTTTCTTATATCTTATACACATTATAGTGACTTATTTGATATATGATCCTGTCATTATTTTATATCTACTTAAATTTTTGATGGTTTTAGTTTGATGGTGGATTTTTTGGGCTGGGTTATGATGATTGATACACCATTGAGAGTAAATTTGAGAGACATATACTTATGTAAGGGGTGTTCTCTTGAGGTTGGGGAGTATCATTTTCTTTCGAATCTCTGCATGCTTTATATGTCAAGTCTGGACATGATTTTGGGTATGGAGTAGCTAGTAGTATACTAAGATCACATTGACTATTACAATAGAAGGGTGAAATTTAAGTCTCATAAGGGTAACCATTATGTTCATCGTGGAGAGTGGTATATTCAGGCAGACCATGTAGGGTCAGTTCATCAGCAACAAG
This sequence comes from Viscum album, assembly GCA_963277665.1. NCBI lineage: Eukaryota > Viridiplantae > Streptophyta > Magnoliopsida > Santalales > Viscaceae > Viscum > Viscum album. Next base: position 1,055,253,546 of record OY728120.1, on the reverse strand, counting down.
GGGAGCACTCCACTTAGGTTTCAAGTCTTTTACTAGATGATGGAGGTGATAAGAATTACATATTTCCTCCCTTATTGGAATATTTTTAAGATGTGTTTCTTAATTAATTCTTAGGATTTACACTTGAGAGGGATGTTGAGTTTATAATTGAGCTCATGGATAGATTTGAGCTAGTTTCAATTCCACATTATAGAATGGAACCAATAGAAGTTTAAGAAGTTAAGACACAACTAGAAGAGATAATGGATAAGGGGTTTATCCATCTGAGTATGTATCCTTAGGGCTCCCCAATTTTTTTTCTAAGAATGTTGATGGGACCTTGTGCTTATGAGTTTATTACCAGAAGTTGAACTGTATGATAGTGAAGAACTGATATACTCTTCCATGTATATATAATATATTTTACTAGTTGATACGAGATATTGTGTTCTCTATGATTGAAATGAGATTAGGTTATGATCATCTTAGATTTCAACCTTTTGATATACCATGAATAGATTTCAAAAGTAGGTATTTCCTATATGATTTTATTGTAATATATTTTGGGCTGATGAATTCACCACATATATTTATGGCCTTAATGAACTAAATCTTCCACCCATAAAAAGATTAGTTTGTGGTTGTTTTGTGGATTAATTATTGGTGTAATCCATGAATCATGATGATCATGACCAACACTAGGACATCATCTTGAGTACACTGAGTGAGCATCAGCTATACGCAAAACTATCTAAGTTTCAATTATGTATCGACCAGGTAAATTTGTTGGGTCACATAATTTTAGAGAAGGGTGTTTAAATAGACTCAAAAGAGGGTACAATCAGTTGTTCCCGGGAACAACATAAGATTTTTTTTGATATTCATAACTTTCTGGGGTTAGTAGGCTATTGTTGGATGTTCATCTAGGACTTTTACCATATGAAATTGACACTACCAAGATTTACCAACAAGGGAATTAAGTTTGAATGGTTTGGATCATGTGATAATGATTTCAATGAGTTAAAGAAGCATTTGAAAACTGAACCTATCTTGATCACACTCGAGCCAGGGAAGGAGTATAAAGTGTTTTGTGATGCATTTGATGCCAGGCTTGGAGCAGTATTGATGCAGTGGGATCATGTTGTACAATATGGGTCAGGGAAGTTGAGGCCACAGAAACAAAATTACCCTATTCATGATTTCGATTTAGCTATAGTGGTTTAATCCTAATTTTTTTGGCTGAATTATATATTGGGAAAAAAATTACTATGGACACTGACCACAATATTTTAAAAGATATCCTTTCATAGCGAGACTTGAATTTCAAGGACTGGAGATGAGTTGATTATATGCAGTCATTTTATTTTGATCTAGCATATACACTTAGGAAGGGAAGTAGTTTTGTAGACAGTTTGGGTAGGTAAACTTAGACATAGACAGTTCAAGAGTCCAGTTCTGAGTGGAAGATGATGACCATGCTTAATGAGATGCATGTTGTGCTTCACAAGGGATAGGAGAAGATGAACCTTATATCAGTATCAGTGGAATCTGTAATTTTGAACTAGGCTAGTGACAAGAAGTATGAGGATCCATAGTGTTTGGTCTTGAGGGAAACCCTTAAAGGTGGGGATTCTCCTTCATATAGGAACATAGATGAGTAATAGATCATCTTTGTCAGGAATCCGGTTGTTGTGCCTATGTGTATGAAATAGGAACTGATTCATGAGTTTCATGCCTCAAAGTGGGAAGTGCATCATAGTTTGACCAAAATGTACCATGACCTACATCGACATTATTGGTTATCGGGCATGAAAAATGAGATTGCAGGGTTTATGACACAATTATACACATATAAATAGGTGAAGGTTGAGCATAAATGGCCTCATGGTTTAATAAATCCATTTTACATTCTAAAATGGAAGTGGGAATACATTACCATGTACTTCATGGTGGGTATCTCAATAATTCCAAATAAGAATGATGCTATTTGGGTGATAGTGGAATGACTGATGAAATTTGTATATTTATTTCCTATCTAGGATACTTTATTAGTGGATCAGTTTGGGGAGATGAACATTTGGGAGATAGTCTATCTTCATGGGGTTCTACATAGCATAGTTTCAGATCATGAATCATGTTTCACTTCACGCTTTTGAAAATTATTATAGAAGGTTCTTTATACGAAAGAATTTTAGAGTATGTATTTCCACCCATAGATAGATGGGAAGTCGAAATGTACTATATAGGTATTGGAGGATATGCTACGAACATGCATTATAGACTTTAGTGGATGTTGGGAGAAGCACCTATCACTCATTAATTTCACATATGACAAAAATTATTGGGAAAATATTTATATGGAACCATATGAGGCTCTTTTTGGTAGGCCAAGATTATCACCTCTATATTCTATGGAGTTAGGTGAGTCAAAGTTGTTGGGAATGAGTCACATACATGAGAAATTGGAGTAGGTTTAACTGATTTGGAAATGTATGGATATAGCTCAGAGTATCAAAAATTCATATAATGATTAAAATCAATTACCCCTTAAGTTTTTAGTGGGAGATCATGTGTTACTTTGGGAGTTGCCTAAATTGGGTCACTGTATGATTTAGAGGTTGGGGAAGTTGGATCTCTAGTTTATTGGACCTTTGGAGATTGTGGAGTTAACCGGGCTGGTAGTGTACTGATTTCCTCTTCCAAAATGTTATAGTTTGATGCATGATGTTTTTCATGTGTCACAAATTCAGTGGTATCACCCCAACCCTTATCATGTGATATATGTTGATAATTTTGAGCTTGAGGTTGAAGCTTCTTTTTAAAAGAATCCGATTCGTGCTATGGATCGTAGTGATAAAGTGTTGTGGGGAAATACCATGCTGATAGTATGAGTATTGTGGAAACATATATGTATTAAAGGGGAAACATGGTAGAGAGAAGCATATATGTAAACTTAGTGGTATGACCTTTTTACTTCATAATCTTAGAGTTTCTTGGGAGTACAACTTGAGGATGAGCTATTATAAAGTGGGGAGATTGTAAGAACCCAACCTTTCTGGTGATACCTTTTTCTTTTTTTAGATACTCTTTTTCCCTTGTATTAAGTATATCTTGCTTGTATTTTTGTTTGGGGTTTTTTTAGGTGTAATCAGAGAAGTTTGGAAGACCATGGGGATGTGCACAGTTGGTGAAAAATTAGGGAAAACCATATGGATTTCCCTAGTAAACCATGTACCCTATTTTGGTGAAACAGTAGGTGGCATACAGTTAGAACATGATTTAGCCCAACCATGTGCCCTCCCTCCCAAGATTTTCACTCTCTAATAGAGGATATTTTCATGTTTGGGAAATGGTTTTTCAATCCTTGTGCCACTTAGGACAAACTGTGTGAACTCTAAGGTGAGACACACTATTAAGGCGCACGATTTGACAAACCATGATCCACTTCCCAGGAAACCATGCTTGCATGTTTTTAATTACGCAAAAATTTATTTTAAATTATGAAATACCTTGGTTTTAACCCTTATTCACCATTTCTTGGATCTAACCAATTTTATTTAATTTTGGAAGCTCTTATGAGGATCCAAAGGCTCCATGAACACTTTTCTTGATGAATCGAGGTTCGAATTGAGGATCATATCCTATTCGATATGTTTTTATTCCATGTTTGGTTTCCTCTCTCTAACATCCCTATTTATGGATAAATAGGAATGATTTTTCATCCATTGGAGATGTTTTAGATCTACGTTTTAATGAATCTTAATCCGTTTGATCTTGATCATTGTTTTTTGTTCTAGATGTTTCACAGTACTTTGTTCTTGATCATTCTTCTTGAATTTGGGGATCTCAGTTTGGAAAATGTTAATCAAAGGCCTTGAGGTAGGTGGTATAATTTCCAATTCCCATATTCTTTATTATAATTTCATGTATGTATTTTTGTAATTTCTATTTCCATGTGGGGAATTTAGTTTTGAAATTGAATTAATTAATTGGTCAATGGGATTATTAAATTGGTGGAATAACAGGATTATGGAATTTGATGATTAGTGGGTTTTTGAAATTGGTTGATTAATATGATTATGTGTTGGATGATAATGAAAATTAAGGGAGGGTTGGATTCAACTTGAAGGGTTAGTGGATTATATGATTAAATTTTTATAAATGGTTTAATGATGATTTATTCATATTATTACATGTGATTTAAGTAAAGAATCATGGATGTTGTAATAAATTGAAATAGTATACCGTGATGTGAATATTTGATAATAAGGTTAATAATGATTAACCTTATTAAATATGATATATGTGATATACGTTTTTGATTGGAAAATTAGGTGCAGGATAAGGAAAGATGCTCTAAATATCCATGAGGTTCCAAACATGACGTTCTAGGCCACAATGCATGAATGTGAATATTAATTTATGGGATAGTGAATAATGGACCAAATACCCATGAGGTGTGGGATAGGGAGTGATTCTAAAAATACCTATATGGTTCCACACATGATTTTCAATGCACCATGATATCAACATTGGAAAAGCATTCCATGTTGTCATGTTATGAAATTGGATTGAAATGAATAAAGAAATCTCATGATATAGTGAATTGTGATTCCCTAGGATATATGGTTTAGAGTAAGGCATGGGGTGAAGCAGGTATTTATGGTTTTGATGTCTCATGAATTTGAGAAATTATGTTATTAAATAATGTATAACTTAATTTGAAAATTATTTGCTTTATTTATTTATTTTATTCTTTATACAATTACATACACTATTATAGTATGGATATTATTTTAGATGCTATTAGTGGTGGACTATTGAGTTGTACTCATGCCCTACTTAGACTACTTGATTGGTACCCAAATAGATTTCATGTTTATAGGACATTATAAGGGAAAGAGTCCTTTTTTAGATGACTGAGTTGGGATAGAGTATGGATGAGAGAATTGGACATGATTTCAGGACCTTCTTAGGAGTTGTCAGTGTGCCTTTATTTTGGGATTTCATTTGATAATTGGAACTTGTATGACATGACATATCTTATTCTTTGGTTTATGGTCATATTTACATGTTTTGGATCATTAGGAGATGTTTGGCCTTATATTCATTCTAGTTGATTGTTGGTTATTATTATTCTCATTTGGCTATTGGTTATTTATTTCTTCTACTGTTCTATTAGATAAAGTGGGTATAGTCTTCCCATGATATATCTATTAGACCCTCACTACTTTTCAGATACCTCTGGTATATAGGGAGGTGCACCTGAGGTCATGTGACTAACCAACATGGGGCACTAGTATGTGGAACTCAGGTCGACACATTACACCATCTCAAAATTTTTATTCCGAGGATATCGAATTGGATGCTAATGCTTCTTTTTTGGAGTATCCCATACAAATCATTGATCAGAACACAAAGGATCTCCAAGGATGGTATATCCCATTAGATTGGGTGTCATGGTAGCATAGTCATGTATTGGATGAGACTTGGGAGTCAGAGGCCAATGTACATGCTTAGTGGCTAGAGTTATTCTCTGATGATGTTTTATAACCCTTGTAAGGGAAACTCAATGATGTGTTTACTAAAGGGGGAATACTGTATAAAACTATCTTTTCTGTGAGGTAAAAATCCATTTATTTTCATTTTAACTACTTGGTTTTGACCTGTTATGAATTATTAGTAAGTTTATTGAGGAAACATGGGTTTTTGAGGAATTTTCAGAGCCCAGAACCCCGACTGGTGGAATAAAAAAATAGAACCCACTATTATAAGAAACCATGCCACCCAGTCCACACAGTTCTACAAACCCTGTGAGGTGTTTTAGTGCAAAGTAGCGGCTTCATGGTCTTACCTAACTATGCGACCCAGGATTCACAACTATGTGAGGATTTTGAAATTTTTAACAAAGGTAAATTTCATAGTCGGTGATTTGTTTGTCTAACTGTATTCCATGAACATGTGTGTTTCTGTGTGTGTGTGGGGGGGGGGGGGGTCTTGAGTCAATTTTGGGTGCACAATCGGTGTAAATTTTGGCCAACCATGTATCCAAACTATGTGAACCAGTTTTAAAGGGTTGAAATGTCTATTTTTCGCTCAACTATTTATAAATTAAACCACTTTTCTAATTTCTTCCTCCAATGGTCATAAATATCCCTTTTTCTCACATTAAGATCCTCCTCCATTAAAACCTAGGTTCTTGGAGATATCTCTCATTCAGTGTCTAATCGAAGCACTGTTCATATCATTGGATTCCTACCGATAAGTTCTTCACTCCATAGTCTCCTTTACTTGTTTGTTTTTATATCAATGATGTTATTTTTTTGCGAGATCATATGCCCCATTTTCATGGAATTCATCCATTATTCCATTTTATTCTGATACAAGACAAACTAAGGGCCAAAACTAGACGAGGAATCTACTATATAAATAATGTTTGTGGTCTATGAATAATCCATTAAAATCTCATTGTCTATGAATTATTTCCATTGTACGCACATCAGTATCATATAGAGTTTCTACTTAAATTAATCTTCTTATGGTTTAATCATCTAATTTGTAAGTTATGGCCCTAGTGATCCCTCTTGTCATCGTTGGAGGTTGTGACCCATGTATGATTATCTATGACACTATTTAGGTGTGTTTACTTGAACTTTAATAAGGTATGTGTTTCTTCATAATTAATAAATCATTAAATTATTATTATAGAAAGTGTGTATATATATATATATTTCACTTGGAATTGGATAATGTACTCGAATTGATATTGGTTTCATGTCCTTAACTCACCTTTTCATACTTAATGAAAGGTAATGGAATGAACCAAATACATGATTATTTAATTGAATTTACATTTGTTTCATATCCCTAATTTTCCTTATCATGTTTAATGAAAGGTAATGGAATGTCCATATTGAATTATTATTTATCATGAGTGTTACATGACCTATGATTAAATATTTAAATAAATGAAATGAGTATAAGGTTCCTACTACTTTCGGACTATTTTATATTTATAGGAATGGCCAGACTTGATCCAACCTTGGATTCCTGAGAGAATGTCTTGAGCACTCTGAGGATGCCATTTTGATTCATTGATCCAATTTATGTGTGAGATAACCACTATGAAATTTATTCTTCATCTTATTATGTTAATGTCTTGGAATTTTACTGAAGAATCACTTGTAAACATTTTCTAGATATTAGAATTCCTTGGATACACTCCTTGGATCTAGTTCGATGTCTTCGGACATGCAGCGCCAAGGATTCAACCAATTGGGCCTAGTCATGCTTAGCCTGATATTACTATAGACGTGCTCTATGGAGTCATTAAGACTATTTTATAGTGGAATTACCTAGTTTCACCCCTTGGATTACACTCATGCCCTTATAGATAGACTAGATGAGTTAATACTATGAGTTGTCCTGGCCCATGAGGTCAAGGATGCCTTAGTTTTACATTGGATCCTCATTTATTATTATTATGATATATTTTAGTGATTTTGATACCTTCACGTGTTATATATATATAAAATGAATATTAAATTATTAATTAATTGATTACATGTTCAGAGACACCAGCTGAGGCTGAAGTATATATGGGTTGTTTAAATTATTACTTCTTTACTTTTATATATATACATGAACACTATTTTAGTTTATATTCATAGACTAGATTGTATAGATGTCATTTGTGGTGGCCTAATGAGATTTATATCACACCCTATCCAAGACTCAATTAGCACTCGGGAAGAATATATGATTGTAAGTGTGGACAAAGGGAATCATTCCGCTTTGGACACCTGACTTGCTTGATTAGGGATGGGAACCAAGTAGCATGTGATCGAGCTAGAGATCAGGATGCATGAGTATTTCTTTACCTATTTTTGATTGTATTGTATATCATGTTTTACGCTGTTTGTCTTTTGTAATGTATGTATGTTTTTCCTTTTGTAGAGACATGAAATCACATCATCTTTTTTTTTATGTGATACAGTTATACAACTATTTTGATATTTTTTCATTTCAAGATGATTATTATTATTTCTAGTTCCTTTTATATCAATATTTATTATAATTCTTCCTCTTACTTTCTTAAGTTATGTCACCATTGTGCTCTACTCTAACATGAGGGAATATTATCCCCATGGAAACACCTTAGGTCCTCACTACTAATTCATAGCCTCTGGCGTACAGGGATGCATTCTTGGGGCCATGTGTCCAAATGGATTTAGTTAATTAAAAGTGAATCAGGCCTGGGAAATCACAAGTTTTATACATTATTTTAGCAATAAAATTCTATTAGGACTTTCCCTAATAGTGTAGTGTCTTATAGTTCCCTCATATTGATAGAATTGAGTTAAATTAGAAGAGAGTTATTCTAACCCATTATGAGTTCTCATTGTTTTAATTTTATTTCCAACCTAATTTTTTATAAGGATTTTACAAGTTTTAATGTTTAAAAAACATTACATTTTTCTTGAGCATCTAAATACAAAACTTTCTAGAGAATTCATCAATAGAGGTAACAAAATATGATCATCCACCATGGGAGGTAGTCCTTTTTGTTCCTCGTAAATAAAAATTTTAATATTCTATTGGGAATATAGCTTTGAATCTATACCTATTGAAACTGTCTCTCTTAGCCTAAACTATTACATGATCTTCAAAAAAAGGGAAGGATACTAGGTGTAACATCTATTAAAACCTTTGTTTATTAAGTTTCTCAATACCCTTGTATCTTGCATGCCCTAATCTACTATTATGTAAGAGTGTGTTATCAGTATTATTCACATATATACTACCCAAATATCTATAATGGGTTTTACCATTCAATGAACATATCCCATTGATAAGGGAATCCTTAATGATTGCCCTAGAACCTTTAGATATTTTAAAGTAACCAGGTTCAGACCTTAAATTGAATACCTTTTGGTCTATAATTCCTAAAGATATTGGATTTCTATAGAGGTCAGGAACCCACTTAACATCTTGCAATGTGATTATAGAGTATTCATCTTGTTATAATAATACATAACCTCTTCCCATGACTTGACACTTTGTAATATTCCATAAAACAACATCTCCTTCTACCCATTCTACCAAATGAAATAAAAATTACCTTAAAAGACACATATGTAATGAGGATCCTGAATCTTTGACCCACTCATGGGTGAGTGCATGGATGCAGAAATATAACACTCTAACAATTTCATAACCATAATGCACTAAAATGGACTGGTCAATAAGTTATTTAGTCTTAGTGTTTTGTTTTATCTTTCTATACTCGGGTTTAGTGTTCTTGGGCTAACCATAGAAGAGGAAAATATTTATTTCCCCAGACTTAGACCTAAAATTGTGTTTTTTATTGTTATTTATTTTATCCATACTTTTATAATTATTCTTAGCCCTATATTTTGGTCTACCCCTTGTGAAATTACTCTTTTCATCACCTTTAAATCTAGGTTTAGAATGTTATTTCTTAGAGATAAGGTTAGATTTAACCTCTTATAGATTTATATAGTCACAACCATACATAATTTTCTCAAATAACGTTTTCTAGGAATTGATTAAAGAAACTAAAATATTCATGGGTTGGTTTTCATAATAAAAAGTCACATTTATGTTGGATTAATATTTCATTACATTATTGAATTTATCCATGTAAACATTAATTGAAATACCATATTTTATTTTGAATGTAAGCATATGATGTTTCTTTTAAATTCTACCAACAAGTGAAGCTGTCACATATAGTTTCTCTAACTTAATCCATATACCAAAAATATCAATTTCCAAGGGAACTTTTCTAAGAACTTTATCACCTAAATAAAGTATAATAGAATTATGGGACTTAAGAATAACAATAGTTGATACATTATAATAAATAGAAGTTTTCTATCCATTATCATACATAGTAAAAAAGAGTTTCTTATGGACAAATAGGCCATCAATTAATGCTTGTAAAACCACCAGTTCTATCTTATTAATCCTCTAAAAATTAAAATCACTGTCACCATAATTTTTTTATTATTTCAAACATTGTTGTTATCATGTTTATCCAAATGATCAAATACTAATTTTTGGGGTAAAAAGAGTGTATACAGCCTAAAAAATAGCCAAGACCAATGCATATGTATGATTGTATAGTTAGGTTTTTGAATTTAAATAAAATATGAAGTTATAGTGATTTAAATTGAAAATTGAAAAGGTCAAAGGTGAATCATGATGAGATTGAAAAGATAAGTTAAAACAGTAACTGAATTAAAATAATAAATAGATTCAAAAACAAAATAAAACCCTTTGATGCTCTGATACAACTTTCTTGGGGGATGGTGTGCTTTCTAGGGATAGTCCATACAAACCTGTATGGATTGGATTGTTTGTTTTTTTTAAAATAATGCAAAAGAAATATAAAATTCAAGATACAAGAAATAATAAAGTTGTAATGAATAACATGAATACTTAACTTGCTTCATTCCCTTTGGGTCCTACGGGAATGAAAAGAACACCACCCAAACACATGATTTATTGAGCTAAAATAACATGATTTAGAATATATAGTCTTGACCACTAAACTAACAGCAATATATGTTTTGAAGAACTGAAGCTATAAAATAAAGAAATGGGAATGTAAAACTTACAATATTGGACACTTGGGTCTGTCTATTATGTTATCTTCAAGCTATTATTAGGAAGCCAATGTAGATATTTTTTTGCATTCTAAAAAGGAAGGTCTCACCTGGAATGTCTCACTTTGTCATATTTGGGTGTTCTTGGATTAAGAACATAGCCACACATCTTCATAAGGAAGTAATCTTTTGACACTCCACCATAAACAGCACACTAGTAGTGTACATCAAAGGACATAAGGCATTGAGTTCAATTACTAAAGAAGATGAACACACTAAGAGATAAGTTTCTAGATTTAGAGTAGGAGAAAATCCATGAATTAGGAAAGGGTGAGAATTCGGTAAGAGACATGAAATAGTGGTGATCAATTCCCCTAACAATGCTAGTACCTCAAAATGACCTAACCAACCAACAAATTCCATGAGTCTACACTGAACTAAAATGAAATGGCAGATGTGGGTGAGGATAGATAGATGGAAGGATCTAATGAAATGGGTAGAAGACATAATTTATGGATATGAATTCATCCATCGTGTTTCAGTGATATGGCAAGCACGAGCTAAGATGGACTAAATGAGAAAAAAATGGTTCGAGCTCAATGACCCAACAAGGAGGCCCCCAAATAACCCCACCATCCCAATCAAATAAGGAAAAGGATCGATAAAATTATGTTAAGTTGAATATTAATAAAAAAATTAAATCTAAATTTTTATTCATGTATATGTAACAAAATTATAAATGGAAGATTATAAAACATGGAAATTCAATATCAAAACACCAGAATTAATAGTAACTTATCTAGAAGATAAGTATACATACCCAATAAAAAATGAAGAGGAAATAATATCTCTCATATATATTGTGATTATCATTCTAGTGAGGGGATGTGAAGTCCAGTTTAATTCATTATAATTTCATTCACTAGAAATACATTTATTGGAATTTTGGTCAATAGTAGAGAAATAACATAGTATGAGGAAAGTGGTAGTTCACCTCATTAGTACTAATAAGATCATAACATGTTTTTATGTATTGATGATATCAAGGGTAGTTCAGAATGTTATCAAACTATCTAGATATAATTATCTAAAATGAAGAATCTAAAATTATCTTCTGATGTAAGCAGTTGAGGTCAACATTGTTAAAAGTGATCAACAATGAAAATTACACTTCAGGGTATATCTATGAATAATTATCCTTTCAATAATTTAATAAAGTAAAATTGGTTCCTCTCATGAACAAAGGATAACTATCATGAAGCATATTAATACCTTTTTATTCTTTTACTACTTTATGCACTTTCATTGCATGTATTTTTTTTCTTTACATGTTTGTAAGTTTCTACTATGATGTGTACAAGGTTGGCTTCGTGTAGTGGGTTGGGTGTAGTGAGTTACTAATTTTGGTAAACATAGTCAAGGGGATGTGAAGCTTCAAAGGTTCTATTTTCCACTACATTGGTTTGTGTAGGATCTTTTAGTGGTTCAATGATCGTACTTCTGGTGATTTTACTAGTAGTACAGGTGATTGGTTTTTTGGTGCTCTCCTAATAAGTGGAATAATATCTAGGTTTAGTGGTCGATGTTTAGAACTTTGAAAGTAGACCAGGAATGAAATTAGATAAAGAGAAGATCCAAATTAATGAATGAGAATTTTTAGACAAAAAGGCATTGACCTTGGTAAGAATGTCTCTGGAAAGAAATGATTCTTTTAAAATTTATGAGAAGAAAACTAAAATGTATGTTTTGAAGGCCTTGGAATACATGTATGAAAATCCAATAGCCCTTAAAAAATTTATGCTATGGTGGTTATTCAAATTAAGATTATTGAAAGGAAGACCAATGACAGAACATGTGAATGAATTCAAAATGATATATAGAAAGATCTTAGAAATAATGGTAACTTTTTATAATGATGTATTAGTTTTGTTTATTTTATTTTCACTTCCAAAAAAATGTGATATTATAGTTACTGTAGTTAATAACTTGAGAATAAAAATAGATTTGGTGTTTTTTGATATTTGAAAATTTATACTCAATAAAGAACATCTGGGAAGGGAAGTTCAGATACCAACTAGTAGTGCCCATAATACTAAAGGAAGGGGAAGGTCACCCCATTGGAAGCAAGTATTCCGGAAGAATCTAATAAAAGAAAATTCCCATGGAAATTTTTAATGAATATCAGATGGTCCTAGCCCTATGTGACAAATATTTGGAAAGAATAGACATATCAAAAAGGATTGAAAGAATCATAATGAAAACACTAAATATACATCAATGTATAGTAGTTAATATTCTATTAATACAAAATAAGATAGAAATAATTATTTATTATGTGATAATATTTTGATAGAGTTATGGGTGTTTAACTCCAGAGCATCTAATAATTCAATCCGTGATAAAAAATTCATATGTAATTATGTGTCTTAGATTTTTGGAAAATTCCATCTTGTAGATAGTGAAGACTTGGAATTTGTTGAAAAATTTGAGCTTAATATCTAAATAAATATTTGGAGGTTCTAAAAGTTAAAAAAAGTTCCCAACATCCCTAGTCTATGGAAAAATATTAATCCCATTGGAAATATTGATGAAGAAGGTGATGAAAATACATTTGAAAGTGGGTTATGGAAAGTTACTTAGATATCCCTGGTAGTTGCATGATAATTTAAAGATGAAAGTATTTACTTGATTGTAAATTCAAAAATAGTTTCAATGATCAGAAGTTTAACTTTTAATGATCAAGAAGTATGAAACTACTTTTTCAGTCACTATAGTGAGAATAAAATGAAAGTTTTATCAGAAAAGGGTATATAGAAGTTTGATCACATGTAGATTATAATGTGTGAATACTATGTGCTAGGAAATTATAAAAGAGTGACCTTTAAACTTATATGGATGAAAATCTAAGAATTAGAAGTTGGATCTTGTACACTCATATTTTTGGAGACCATCCCCAATTCAATCCTATAGCAGTTTCCTTTACTTTTTTACTTTCATTGATGACACAAATAGAAAAGTATGGATTTAAATTTTGAATAATAAGCCTGATATATTTTATTAATTTACTCAGTGAAAATATTTGACATAAAGGGAAAGTGGTGGGATGTGGAAGTGCATTTAGACAAACGACGGTAGTGAGTACACCATACCAAGCTTCGAAATTTTTAAAAAAAATAAGGGAATAAATCATGAGTAGACGATGCCTGAAACTCTATAGAAAAATAGACTGAATGAAATAATGAATCATTATTTGATAGAGATATCTCTAATCATGAGGTTTCACTCAATAATTACAAAGGAAACTTATGCAAAGGTACTCAACATAGTAGTATATATCATCAATATAATTCCTACATCAGAAGTTGAATTGTAACTTCTAGAGGAATTTTGGTCTGCAAAATGACTATAATTTCAACATCTTCGAATCTTTGGTTGTTAAATATATGTACATGTAAATACTAAGGATCATAATAAACTTGAATCAAAATCCAAAATATATTTTTTCATTGGTTGTGGAGATACTTTTTTTGAATATCATTTATAGGATGATGATGGAAAAAAATAATCAGAAGTGGAGTTGTTGTCTTTAATGAAATGGTTCCATAGAAGGACCAAAACTTGACTATGAAAGAAGTTAACGAATCAACTATTTAATTCCTAGTTGATCATAGTTCCAATAGCTAGCTAAAACCAAAGAACTTAGATGTGAGTTTTTAGATAATTGAAAGTGTAGAAGTAAGACCTTAAAAAGGATATAAAGTTCAAGGAAGTTTAAAACTCATCTTGGAGAACCAGAAGTATGAGATCTAGAAGTTTAGGTATAAGAAATTAATGTATAGATTGGAGGAGCTAGACCAAGTAGTTTAGTTCGTCAAATTCGGTTGAGGAGATCAACCAGAATCATGATACTATTTTAAAGGTTTGGGGATGATGTGAATTTTCTAATCTAAATGGATATAGGAGAACTTGAAAATTTGGAGCAATAAACTTTACTAAATGATTCAAAATTGTATTATTTATCCATGAATGAGTATATTTCTTTTCTAAACATAAAAAAAATGTGGGAGAAGACTTAACATCTAGAATGTAAAACGAAATTGATATAAGAGGGTTTATCAAATTAAGGAAGAATCTGATGACAATAAAATATAAAAGTCACAGTTGGTTGTAAAGGGTTTTCAATAGGAGGAAGGTGTTTATTTCTCAAAAATCTTTCCACCGATATATATTCTACCATCCAAACAATGATATCTATAGTGCCATTCAAAAATCTGTATTTGGAGAATATAGATGTTGATAGAAATTTCCTTTATGTTGAGTTATTAGAATTAATTTACATAAAATATCCAATGGGTGTACCGTAAGTTTGAAACTAACACTTGATATGTATAATGAAGAACATATTGTATTGGATAAAGAAATAACCACAAAAGTGGAATACAAATTTCTATTTATTCAAGTCAGATGAAATATTTGATAGAAGTAATGATGATAATTTCAATTATCAAAGAAATGAGATGATAGGACATTAAAAAAATGTTGTATGTCGATGACATATAGATGGTTGAGATAGATGACTAAAATATTCAAAAACTGAAAAAAAAAATCTAGAAGTTTTGAGACAAAATATATTGGGAAAACTGAGAAGATATTGGGAATGATGATAGAAAGGGATATGAAGACTAGTAGTTTTCTTCTATATGAGAAGGATTATATCTAGAAAATAATTGAAATATTTATTATAGCCAAATGAAAACCAATCACTACTCTTCTTATTATACACCATAAATTTTCTAACGTACAAACACATGTAATGGTAGATAAACATTAGTACATGGAGAACACGTCTTATGCTTCAACTATCAGACATTTAACATTCACAATCAGTTTTACTCAACCAGATATAAAATTTGTAGTGGGATTCATAAGAAGATTTATTTCAAGCCCAAGAAAGTAAAATTGTGAATTTGTTAAGTGGGTCCTTTAGTATTTGAAAGGAACTAAAGACCAGACTCTTTTTTAAGGAATATCTACTATGAGGATTTTTGATGTTGACTTTGTTGGAGATTAAAATAGTTAGAAGGGTATAATAAGATTAATATTTACCTATGGAGGAAATTTTTTTTTGGATGTCACAGCTACAAAATATTGTTACATTAAGTACAATGGAAACCGAGTATATAGAAACAATAGAATTTGGGAAGGAGATGGTTTGTTTGAAACAATTATAGAAATAATCAAGAAGAAGTTAAGAAGGATGGATTATTTTATGTGTCAGCCAAAGTGAAATTTACTTGGTGAAAAATTCAATATTATATGAAAGGAAAATTTACATCGACTTGAAGACCTAGAAACATGGTGGAGGAGAAAGTGTTAGATCTATGAAATATCATTGGTATCCAAAATCTTGGACAAGTTCACTAAGACTTGAACTCAAGAAAGTCTAAGGAAACATCATGAATCAATGGGGATAGTGTGAACACGAGGAGGAGGAACACTGAAAGTGAAGGTAGGAAGGGATTTTTTAAAGAGTTTCCTTAGGAGATTCCCTATAACAAGTCTTCAAGTGAGAGATTATTTGGATGTGAAGCCTAGTTTTAGGTTACCAGGAGTTCAATCACTAACAATACATTGAACTTAATTTTTTTCAGTGTTAGGATGTATAACTTGGTATGAATTTAGTGGAAGTTCACCTCTTTAGAAGTATTGTATCATATTACTACTAATCCATTGTCTTGGGAAAATATAGAGGTGTTTCTGACCTTAGGTGATATCCCCCAGACACTAAAGGATTAAAATAAATATCAATGTCTTATAAGATCACTGTGGGATAATTTCCCCTTAAACATATATAAAATTGTAATAGAAAATAATATAAAAAAATATGTGATACTATATGATAAATGAGAGTAAACCAAACAACTAAATATATAGGTCAATAAATAAATCAGAGTAAAAGTAGAAAAAAAGGTACAATATCTCTAAAAATTAAAAATACATCTAGAAACATTGACACCAACATGGAATCACTCCTACAATCCAACTTGAACATCTCCAAGATCCACCACTATCTCCCTGACCGTATCAGGATAATTCTTTACTATATAAATATAAAACTTTTCTCTCACCCGTGTCATGATAAAAAAAACATCTATATATGCATAAAAATGCATTTGTAAGAGTTGAGTATACAACCCACTAATAAATCCACTATATGGTTCCCACACATTCTACCAAGACCAAACCAAGTTAGAACAATTTATATAAAATAAGTAGGATTATGTAAACAACTATCAAGATTATTTCATATAAATACAATAAATAGGAATGTAAAAACAATTTATATCAAAAGAAGAATTTATCAATCATTATATAATCAAATAGATTCATATAATAATAATTTTTATAAAAAGTGTATACATTATTTCCTCTTGGTATACCCATTACACATAGTATTACACACATGCATGCATCCAAGAGGACTTTCCCAATACTCATGAGGGTCAACTCATCTTCTATACCAAGTCATCACTTGGTCATGCACCCATGTAACCTAATTGGTATAGGAAGATTGGGGAAAATCCAAAAGCCCTCTCATAATGAAAATCATGAACACATGACAACCCATGTATGTCAAGTTCTCTTTTAACCATTCCATTAGAAACTATTGTTCTTTAAAATATTTTATCAAACACATTGTGGGCATGAACCAAAATATATAATTTTAAAGTCATTAAACAAATAGGTTTCTCTAATAGGGATTTAATTAGATTTTTTATTTTAAAATCACAAGAAATTCATTTCATAAATTCTAACCGTCATGTTCCATGGAAAGTGGAGGGAGGAAGAATCCACTTACCTCTGACAGATTACATTTACCAAGTAACACACTAAGATCTTAGTTGTTATGGATTCCTTTTCTTTTTTCCTTCAATGGAACTGAAATAAATAAATCAAATCATGTTATCAAAATTAGATATATCTATTAAAAATCTAATATAAAATTATTTCCAAGAGATAATGAGAGATCACAAACAATAATAAAGAGAAGGAGACTTATCTTAGATTTTCTATGTAGTGGCGCACCCTGGGTTCCACTTAATGATTCCTTGAGACAGTGGCCCCCAAGACCTCAAGCATGCCTCTCCAAACATCAATGTCTTCTAAATACTAGTAAGGGACTAGGGTGTTTCAATTGGGAGATTATTCCCTCATTTATAAAAGTGGAGTGCAATAGTATAAATTCATACATATAATAGAAACATCAGAAACAAATGCTATATAATCAGACCAGTAACTCACCATAGTAGAAATAGAAATACATATTAGATATTAGAAAAAAAATAGAAATAAACAAGAAAATATAACCAGAAAAACCGAATCTAAATAAAAAAATAGGTGACAATGATGATGATGATCATGATTCTATACAAAATGTGAGTACATGGGGAATTGGGGATACATGCATACACCACATGTTGAAAAAATACCAAATGACCCAAAAACTGCTACCACTAGCATCTCAACCATACTATCAGTGTTTTTCCCCATACTCTTTCTAATTTTTTTTAATTAAACATCGAAGACCTTCCTATTCCCTTTATACATACATGTAATCATGGAGTCTTCTTAGGTACCAAAGGCGGACCAAGCAGGGTGTGAGATATAATCCCTATAGGCCCCCACCAATGGTGTCTAGATCAATCCATATCATGAAATATAAAATTGATAGTTTTCGGTAAATAAATATGTAAATGAAATATATTAATAAATAAATATGCACATTGGAGTGTGTTTCACTTGGGATACCACTCCAATTTACCTACTTCAGCCAAATCCAGTGTGTTTGAACCAAGGGATCAACCACGAGTAAAGTGAGTGAGATAGTGTATAAGTAGATTGACTATTACTAAGATTGTGATTTAGATGATTGATCGTGTCCTCAAGTTTCCAATTTAAAATGTAAATTTCTTATTTTAAATCATTCACTTACCTTTAATTCTATCTAACCTCATTTTAAAAATATAAGAGTCACTTGGATCCCATCCTTGGAAATTCTAAAGTAATTCTAAGTATCGCTCTAGAGGCTTGGAATAAATCCAATTCCAAAGGACTCCTTCTAAGGTGACCTAATAATGAGATACCAAGTGTCATTCTAGGAATGGTGTGATAACAACATGAACTAAACTCTATGTCTATCCCGGGTATCGTGCGTAGGAGCTTAAATCTCTCTTGTGGCATGGTATAACCATTGTTCCACCAAGACCATCCATAGTGTCTCCCCTAGGGATTTAGTGTCATTATTCTAGAGGTAAAATAGAAAACACATGTCGAGCCCATCCTAAAAATATCTAGTGTCTCCCCCAACATGTTTTAAAAATATTAACAATCTATAACAAAGGCATGATGAGCCCATAAAAGGGGCCCTTAAGTTGGACGCCCTTGTATCACCCTCGACACTAGGGTAAAATTATTTAATCAATAATTTATATTATAATAGGAAAGTTGATCAAGTCATTCAATTAGAAAACCATTTATGGAATAAGGGTAATGTATAAGTACTTTTCCAATTCATGTTATCCAACTGTTTCATTTACAACATGGGATTTAAGGGCCTAACTCAAGGTTCCTCACCCTAACCCAAAATAATTTATCAATTAAAGGTATTTATGATAGGAAAAAACCATCAAGGGATAATTAAAAAATATAAATAAAGGGTAATTAAGCCTCAAAGGAGGTGGACACCCGTTGGGGGGAATGAGTCCAGGTGATCAAATCAAGGGGTTGATTCACCACTATATCAACTTTCATTTTTCAAGGTAAGGCTTCCAATTTTAATTTAATTAAAAAAATTGAGGTGATGCTGGAAGGATCCATCTTGCAAAAAAATGGCACATATTATATAATGTAATGAAACAAGGGGAAATAACCTAGACTACCAACCATAGGCCTGTAATACTTTTCTTATCCAGTGATGACCTTTGATTCAATATAGAACTTAAGATATAGAAGAAACCATAAAATTACATGAAAATAGGGAAAATGACCTTGCACTAAGATTTCACAATAGAGAGGAAGAGAAAATAAAAATAAAAGGGAGTGGATTTAAGAGCTTACCTCTAACTTCTAAATGGATCCAACAGTGAGAAAAATCAATGCATGATGGAGGAGTTATCTTGATCCCTAGATCTTGAGGGAGGAGAGTTATTATGGGAAAATGAAGAAGGGAATATTGAAGAAAATAGATGGAGAAAAAGAAATGGTTTAAAATATTAATGAGGTAAAAACCATAAAATCATGCGCATAGATAGGGGCACACGGTTTGGCTATATAGTTGGCCAAACCATGTACCAATTGTGCACTAGGTTCTAATCTAATGGGCACCCTGATCAATCTAGGAACATGGTTTGGACATAAATGCATAGAACATTCAAAATAGCTCTGTAATTTGTCTGATAAAATTTTCACAGGAATGTAGGGTCTCTAACACAATTTTAAAGAAACAATACAAATCCATTATCTCTATTGTCTTAAGTCACACAGTTAGAGAAACTATATGGGGGTGGGAAGCATAGTTTCTACTAATTATGAGGACTGACTCATTTCTTCAATTTTCAATGTTCTAATCTTGGAATAATCCCCAGACACACCTGATACCTCATTGACTCCCTTAGTAATCATTATTAGGTTTGAAGAAAATAATTTAAACTGAAAACAAATTGTTCGTACCTTTTAGAAAATACAAGATGTTACAACCTCCCCTTTTTAAGATAGCTCATCTCTGAGTTTCCCTTCAGAGGGTAGTGAAACACTATTAGAGAAGCGTTTTGGCCAATCTACATGTACATTGGACTATGGATCCTAGGTCTCATCTTGTTCGCATATGTTCTTCCATAGCACCTAGACCAAAGGAACTAACCTACCTTAGAGAGCCTTGAAGCTCTAATCAACGATACTTATCAGATACTCCTCAGAGGACACATCAGCCTCCAACTCAATATCCTTAGGGTCAAACGTATGACATGTGTCAGGTTGAAATTTTCAAATCTTAAATATCTGGAAGATGTCATCTGTATCATGATACCTCTGATTTAACTACAACTAATAAACTACTATCCAGAATCTCTCAACTATCTCGAAGGGCCCGACATATCGAGGTGATAACTTTCCTGGTTTCTGAATTAGTTTATGACCCAATATAGGTGATACATACAGGAAGACCCAATGTCGTACCTAAAACTCTAGAGGTCTACAATGACGATCAGTATAAGACTTATTCCTAGACTGAGTTGTAGATATATGATTCTAAATCAACTAGAATTACTCCGAAGTCTCTTAAATGGGATGATGATTCAGAAGAGCTGCCTCACCTACGCGTGTCTAGCACCGAGGTGAATAGAATGGCCTACCGTAATGGGCCACATATGAAGAATAATGAATCATTTTTTAAAATTTTATCATAGGAAAACTCAACCATAGGAATATGCTTTTACCATGAACCTCCAAAATCAAGGACGCATGACCAAATCATATCCTCTGACATCCATATCATCTACTCGGATGACCTGCCTATCAGAGAGAGATATGATATATTGAAGATCACCTTTGAACCTGATGAATTTTGAAACCCTTTCCAAAACCACAAGATAAAATGGGAATCTTGGTCTAAAATGATATATTGGGGAACACTATGATGTCTCATTATCTCCTATATGTAAACCCTTCCTATCTCATAAATAGAGGGATCTCGTATCAGTAGGAAGTGTGAAACTTGGGTCAAACTGTGGAAGATCACCCATACCACATCAATTCATCAAGGGGATCTCAAAAATCTTATCATGAAATCCATGGTGACTTCATTTCATCTCCACTTTGGAATTTATATAGTCTGTAGAAGTCCAGTAGGTTTCTGATTCTCTACATTCACCTACTGATAGGTAGATCACTATGTTATGAAACATGCTATATGAATCTTCTTACCTAGACACCAATACTTGTGGTAGATTTCTCAATACATCTTGGTATGGATAGGATGAACAACCCAAATAGTGTCATGAGATTCCCTCATAATCTCTTCTCATAAATCCAAAGGCATTTAAAAATGCTCTCAGAAGAGTATGATCTCATTCTCAACAACAACCCAACTAGGAGGTGGGTTCTCACTATAGACACTTTCCATGAGGATAATCACTTTATAATCTAATAGTTGTCTCATCCCCACTCACTCTAGATGATAATATGTCACTATTAGTGCCTCTAAACTGGCTATTCATGCTATTCTTGAAACTCTAGGTAAAAATCAGAAAAAAAATCCATCATCTACCACTCACTACTGGCCTCCTTGATGGATTTTATCTGAGTCTTTTGGATCAAGGCATCCTATATGGAATTTTATGAGTGTTTTATAAAGATAAAAGTTGAATGATTGTAAGTATTCTACCCATATACACTGCCTCAGATTCAAGTCTTTTTGTATGGAAATGTATTTGAGGATTTTTTGATCCATTTAAACTACGAACCATTATACTAAAAGATGGTGCCTCCAATGATGTAAGGAATGAAACATGAATATTATCTTGAGTTCATGCATAGGGTAATTCCACTCATGAGGCCTTAGCTAGTGGGACCCATATGCCATGAATTGATCACCATACATTAGAACCATACCTAGCCTGCTCCCTGAAACAACACAAATGACTGTATGAATTACTCCTGGATTTGGAAGAATCAGGAACAATGAAAAAGTAATTCTTTCCTTTATCTCCTAAAAAGATATCACATAATATTTAGTCGAGTCAAATTTCATACCTTTATTGGTCAACCCTGCAAGAGGCGCTTCGAAACGTGATAATTCCTAGATGAATTGCCACTAATAGCAAAATATCCCTAAGAAGATGAATATATCAAACTCATTCTTAGGAATATATAAGGAAACCTTGGTGATCACCATCTTTGGGTCAATAGATATAACTACCTCAGAGATGATATGATCCAAGAAGTTAACCTTGTTGATCCAAAAGTGGAATTTAATGATCTTATCTGATAGATGGTTCTCTCTTAGGTTACTCATAAAGATACCAATATGGTTTTCATGGTCGTGCCTAGTGTGTGAGTACACTAAGATGTCTTATATGGAGCCACCATAAAGGGATTAAGATACATGTAGAAAAACTGATTCATTAGAGCCATGAAGACTTCCAATGAGTTTTTAAGACCAAAAAGCATGACTAGATACTCATACAAGTCATACCTTCTCTCAAATGTTGTACGCGGTATTTTTGGTTGCCTCATAGGAACCCTATGTTATCCCAAACTCGAATAAATCTTTGAGAAAACTATTTCTCATTGGATCTAGTTAAAGAGGTCAAATATATGAGGAAGTGGATATCGGTTATTCACCACAAGATATTTCTATCAACACAAATCCATTCACAATCTAATGGTACATGTCTCCTTCTTTGAAAAAAGGACTGGTGATCTCCAAGGTGATGTGTTTGCTTGGATAAAACCCATACCCTCTAGATATTCAAGCTATATCTTGAGTTCTTGGAGATTTTTTGGTGCCATCCTATAAAGAGGTATAGACACATGTGCCACACCTTTAACAATAACGATGGTGAACTAGACCTCTCTATCTAGATGAAATCCAAATAAATCATTAGGGAAAAACATCCCTAAAATAATCCACAATAGGAGGGAATTTCACAAGCTACATTCCCTGATCCCTCTTAAAGAGGATGGTTGTCTGGGTTGTTACTCCGCATAGTCTAGTACGCTTGAATCCATATCGACTTTACATGATATCCCATTATTCCTTATTGATTTATGGATTTCTATAAATTGTTGTCAAAGATACCCAACAATGATAATAATCCACCTGGGCTCAATAAGGCACAAGACATACCATACTAATAATAACCTCAATTCCAGTCATCTTAGGGATGAAGAAACTCCACAGAAAATGCTACCCACCTATATCAAGGGGGAACTCCCTGAAATTGATTATACCCTTTTCTCTAACTCTTAACAGCATTCCAAGAGTCATAACTCCACTAGAGTACTCTATAACTAAGCCTATAATTCCCATAGCTGTTGCAGATAGAAAAGAGTGAGATGAACCTGTATCAAATAAAGAAGGTACTAAAATGATCGCATCTATAATAATACCTCTAAATTTAAATATCCTTGTAATTTTCTCTTATGGAACAGGCTACACTACAACAATGTTCCATGAACCATAGATTTATGATGTTTCCTGAGTAGCCTTAGAAGGTCTACTCTAATGATTCTAAAACTCTGATCCCTGAGTAACTTAGCCATAACCACCCCTTTTCCTCATAAACAGGTAGAATAACAACTCCCTTCTTGATAAGGAGTCACTAATCCTACACCTGAGGGTAGTTATGGAACAAAACCTTTCTCAATGGGAATTAGAGGAAAGGATCAGTAGAATCACTAGACATCACCCTTCCTGCTTCAAGCTCAGCAATCAATATTATACCTTGTGCACTGGGGATTTTTATGGCATGTCCTTCCAGACTAATGACACACCACATAGTTTTCAGTTCATGCCACTTGGAAGGTACTTCCCCTACATGTATCCTCAAGTTGATGATTCCTGTCACTAGAAAACCCACTTCCCTACCCAAAAGATGAACTTCCCTGAATCATGTTACCTGATTCCCTTTGGTTCCACTCAGTGATGATATCCTTGTTCACTATTTATGAAATAGATGTTAACTAAAATATTTTCACCTATGAGTGGATGACATAAGAAATCCCATCCTTGAATCTCCTTGTATTCGCCATCTCATCACTGGAAAATGCCAGTGTGAAATTATGTAATTCTGTGAAGTGATCTGAGTATTCCATCACGGAAATGTCACCTTACTGAAGGTGCTTGAACTCCTAAGTGTGGTTTGTTCTCTAGGTCTATGAAAAGAAGTAGTTGAAGAAGGATATATATAATTCCACACACACCATACCCTAATGTCGACTAACTTGAGTAAGAACATCCCACCAGTGCTTGGAGGATTCATATAACATATAAGCCTTGATTTTAACCCTCCACTCTAGAGGTATTTGATATGATATAAAACAGTTATCCTTGACTCCGCAGCCTGAGGTAATCCATCCCCGGAGAATGTGAGAGGATTATGCTACTGGAACTCATGGGTCAGCTCTACCATGGTAGGGGCAGGTCTAGGAACACCCTGTACAAATTGTATGAAGTGAAAAAAACTGTTATGGAATTGAGCATTGGTACCTAGTGGAAGATCTAAAGTAAGTGTGATAGGTGGAACTATAATAGGTATAATGGGTTGATTAGGGCCCACCACCACCAAATTATGATCATTGCCACTTTTTTGGTATACAACACAAGGTCATCATGGAGACATAGCTCTACAATTTCCAAACATTTGCCTCATATTGGATTTATAATTTAAAGGGGAATTAATAATGAAATGATAGGTCCAAGGACTCATTATATGAACATTACAACCCTTAGCCTACTCTAGGAGAAAGATCTGGGTGATCAGAAGAGGGCGTAGAAAGATCATAGGAGACATGACCTACTACCCACTACTATGTTTAGGTTAGGGTCAAGGTCACATATCACACATTTAAGGTGTCTATTTCATTTTAAATATCATTTTCATTTTAATTTCATATTTCAGTTATGAATTTGAATGTTCTTTTAAATGGTTTAATTAGATGGATCACCATTTAAAGTTTATAAGGGACCATACACCTTATAAATTGGAAGGTGGCATCCATTTAATCCTGACCACAACAAGTTCCAGCCCATGTGACCAATGTTCTATGGCTCAATGTTCCATAATTTAATACCTAAGGTGTCTTATTTAACCTATTTAGGAAACCACTATTAGGTTAAGGAAATAACTTTAAGTGTTAGTTATGTTTTTTAGTCCTGTAAGTAAAGTTTTCATATTTCTATATATAATAACTGAATCATTTTACAACCTAAAAAACAATGCACCATAATAAGAACATGTAATACAGGCAGTGAACATAGAAAGTAAATATGGAATGGCATAATGCATGAAATTTTAATCTTATGGTGCCTAATATGATTAATGATTTTAATATGACCTCATATTATCTGGACATTGCTAAATAAACATTTCTAACAAAATCCAAATCAATAAAAACACCAAATAGGTGCATAAAAAAATGGTGAAATCTAAGAAACCATAACAATTCAAGTAATAATAGCATTTACCTATCCCAAGAAATTTGGGTTTCCACTGTAAATGGGTTAGTTACTCCCAGACACAAGCTCATAACCAAATCCCAAAATCCTCTACTTTCATCTAAACCCATTGAAGAAACATTTTTATATATTTTTTTTCTTAAAAATATTTGTATTTTATGACAACTAATATTTTTAAAATAGTGTTTTTGAAAATAGGTGAAAGTTTCTAAATGTTTTAACCCAAACATAAGGGGGGTGGGTTTGAGAAAGTTTTTTTCTCAACCCAGAGGATCAGACTAAGTAGCACCAAACATAGAGTATCGCACAGAGCAACACTGATCAAAGAAGTTGTTTGAAAGATAAAGTTGTTGATTGCATGCATCATTAGTCTTAGATAAATTTTCCTGACTTTGAAAATTCATCGGACTCTATGTTGGTTAGAAAGTTAGATGTTACTAAGTGAGGAAGTTAGATGATTATTTTTTAGTTTTTAATTATCAAATATCATAATTTCCATATAACACTTGTGATAAAATCCTTAGGAATAAAAGGGGATAATGGGTGAATCAAATCATATTGATTTTTGGTTGGAAGGAAAGAATGTGTTGAAAGTAAGTGAAGTCATAATACTTTAATATGTAAGTCAAATGATACTTTTATAATATTGAAGTTATCATAAATAATGAAAACTCTCATGATAAAATCTTTTGAAGAAATGGAGGAATCAGAAATATTGTATCAATTCTAGAGATCAAGACAGAGTTTATATCAGATTTAGAAATACCGGACACAAAAGTTTTTCAGAAGTCTGAATGAGTTATAGATGATGAAGTTTGAAGTTTTTCAAAGTTTCAGAGTCGATTTTCCATCGTAATGATAATTCTATCATAATGGGAATTCTACCATAATGATAATTCCATTGAAAAATTCCATGATTATAAGGATTCTTTCAAACTAACTTAGAGGAATATTGTCATATCATGATGAGGAGAGGAAGAAATTAAAATCATAATGAGAAGAGGAAGAAAGTTATATCATAATGAGAATAGGAAGTTAGTCACATCAGATAGAAAATTTAATCAGACTGAAGTTAAGTAATTTAATAGTACTAAAGCCAAGGAAGTTATAATGTATTGAATAAAAGTTATTATATTGGAAAATACTGATTTTAGAGAAATTTTGAGAAGGTTTGAAGTGGACAACGTTAAAGTTTAAATTTGAGTATTTTTTGGATACTTACATTTTGTGTACATGGGAAATGTTTTTTAGTTTCCCACCTTTTATATTTCGAGTGACCTATATATAGAAGCATATAATATTCATTATTTTAAATTATCCACCAGATTAGAAAACTTGGAGCGCTGTAGAATTCATTTCAAAGTTATATTATAGTAAAGAGATCTTGTTAGATGATTAGACAGATGAAAGTTTTCTTATTGGACTCAGGAATACGAGGCTGAGGAATATTGTACTGATCATTTCAATAGAATTTTAGAAGTGCATATTGAGAAAGGTAGAATCGTATTGAGTTGATTGGACTGAGTCAATCGGATTATGTTCATCAGACTAAAGTCCCATCATACTTTGGGTTATCAGACACATAAACTTTTGTTGAGTATACTTAACAAAGTATTTATACTTTTTTTGGATAAATATTTTATAACCAAACATTTTAAACTAATGGGTTCTAGTATAATATTTCCTTTTGGGAGATAAAATGTGTCTAACAGGAGTTAGAACAATTTTTATTCACTTCTTCTTAATAGATAATTTCCAAAGTCCCACAAGAGTGGCTGTAGAAAGGATATTGGTTCCCACACTGAGGTTGAACCTTATAAATTTTGTGTTCTTTACTTTCTTTCCTATTTTTTAATGCATGAGAATTTACTAAAAGATGATAAGGAAATAAAATTTAACAATTTGTTGGGGTTTAGTTTTTAAAAGTATTGAAACTTATAAAAAGTTAAAAACTAATTCAGCCCCCTCCCAGTGGTTATTTGATCCTTTGGGACATCAATTGATATCAAAGAAAAGATTCCCTTATTTAATCATTATCATCTATAATATCAATTATATCAACAATAGAGGAATTTCTAAATTTTATGGAAAATTTATTATGGATGAAAAAATAAGATTATTCCTTATCTCCTATATCTTGTCCTGTAAGTTTTTGATGCTGCTACAATTGGTTTTCCACCTATTAATAAGGATTCCCTGATGAATTTTTTGAATCAGAGAAATACAAAAGTTGATGGAAAATATTGAAATGATATCCTTATGTCCTTATTAGAAAATAATTATATGAAATATATGGGTCTCAAAACATCAAAAAGTATATGAGATAATATGGAAAGTGTTTTGGTGGGGAATAATAATGTGATGGAAGAGAAGGTACAAATATGGGATAGTAAGTATGAAGACATCCAAATGATAGATGAAGAAACTACTGATGAATACTTTACCATAGTAAATGAAATTGTTTGAAACGTCAGAGGATTTAGAGATGTACTGGAAGGTTCTACAATTGTGAGTAATATTATGAGAAACTTTCCGAACAATTTTGATTCTATAATTTATTATTTATAAGTTAAATAAAATTTATCTCTTGATGAGTTGCATAAATTTCTTGTTTCTTACGAAATTTGAAAAACTCCAATGTTAAAAAACAAGAAGAAAGTTGAAATGGATTTTGAAGCCATAAGAAAAATGAAAATACAAAATACTAAAGATGTTAATCCTTGTGACTCCAAAGATAAAAATGATGAATATTTGAATGAAAAAATAATGTATCTTATATCCAAGAACTATTGAAGTGTAAGAGGAAAGTATCGAGATAAAATTCCTCTCAAATATAAAATTTGATATGAATTTCCCTAAGAATAAATTTGGTGAATATCAAGATGATTCTGAAGAAAAACCTTGATGGAAGAAGTGGACCCAAAATGATAAATAAGAAAAATCATCCAAAAAATATAAGAAGATGTTTACTGGGAATAAGAGAAGTATGTTGAGTAAGAAATCTAAATCAGACACAACCAAAAATAATTATTCAGAAGATGAAAGTTTATAAAAGGTTATAAATTCATTAAAAAGGCTTAGAAATAGAATACTTCTAAAATAGTGTAGAAGAAGAAGAACATAAAGAATATTACAGAGAGTATCAACTCATAATAGAACTTCTTTAATGTCTTGAGAAAAACAAATCTCTTAATAAAGAAGTCAGAATGAAAAATAATGATAGTATAAATGTTTCTGAAGGTGAAAAATATGTTTTCAAGAAAGATGAATAATAAATCCCCAAGATCTTAAGTTACAAATTAAGAATTTATTAATATGGAAAGATGATTGAAGATCTCAGTAATAAGTTAGAAGCTAAGTAAGAAGAAGTTAATAAGTTTCAATAAAAAATTCATGATTTTGAAAGTACTTTGGGGAAGATGAATGAAAACTTCAAAAAATACATGGAAGTAAATTTTAGACTTCTAAAGTTTATGAGAAAAATCAAATGAAGAATCATGTGAAATTATCAACCTTCAAAAATAAATTTTTACCTAATCTCCCTATCATTTTAGTTGATAATAAAAGTGATGGGAAATTTTAGATTGATAAGGGATGTGAGTAACCTATTATAACTACAATGTTTGAAAACATTATCAGTATGAAATATGGTCCACATATTGAGTATGATATAGAATAAATAAGATATCAACCTTAAAAATTTTCTATAGATAAAGATCTTACTTTAGTATAAAATCAGGATATGATGGATATTTCAGGTGTTGTGGAATAAATGGGAATAAAGCTTATAATTTTTGGCATAAATTTTAACTTCCTAGAAGAATTTTTGAAAAAATAGAAAGAAATGGTGGAAGATGGAAGAGTTACTTTCTTAACCCACATGAAGTTGTAAAAGAAAAAACTCAAGGTGTTAGAAACTTTCTAAGAAAAAAATAAATTTGAATATCTATAAGAAGTTTGTAAAATATGTGATTAGCATAATCATCATACTGAAATATATACAAAACTCCTTCTAGAAAAAATTTCTTATGGTATAAAATAAAAGGAATCAGGAATAAGGAAAGTTTAGAAAGTAGATATTGTTGTTGAGATAGATTTGAAATCATGTTAAAGGAACAAACCACAGATACTTGATAGTGGTTGTTCTTCGTATATGAAAGGTGATATAAAAATCTTGAAACATGTTGAAATTCATGATGGATGATCAGTTACCTTTGGTAATTATAGTTACGTAAAAATCAGAGGAATTGGAATGGATGACATTGAAGTAGAAAAGTTGAAATATAAGGAAGTTTTATTTTTTGATGGGATAAAAAATAAGTTACTTAGTGCAAGCCAACTTTTGATGATGGAAAAGAATTGATTTTCATAAAATATTCTGGTGTCATCATAATTATGAAAGATACATAAGTTATCACAAAATGATAAAGAACTAGTGGTAATTTGTTTCAACTTGGAGAGTTTAATAACAGATGTTACTTGAGTGCTGAAGATGAAAACAAATTGTAGAACTTAAGACTTCCGAACCTTAGGCAAAAAAACATGAAAAAAATTATAAAGTTTTCACTGTCGATTGTTTTCAAGAATTAAAAAGAAGATATGAAGATGTTTGTTTTACTTTTCAAAAGGGGAAGATGATGAAAAAAAGTTATATGATAGTTGATATTTAGTCTACCATAACTCTTGAACTTATTCATTTTGATTTATGTGGGCCAATGAGACATCAATAAAAAAACTGAGATTTATACTTTATCACTTTTATTGATGATTTCTATTATATAAAAAAACATCATGTTTATCAAAAATATCTCAGAGGATGTGTAATTATTCATGTTTTTCAAAAAAGAAGTTGAGAAATAAATTGGGTAATATATAAAGAATTCGATAAGAGATAATGGTACCGAATTCACAAGAAATACTTTTGAAACTTATACAAGAAAGCATGGTATGAAACATTGGTATAGTAATACCTATAATCCACAAAAAAATAGAGTATTAGAAAGAAAGAATATAATTTTAGTGTAAATGGGAATAATTATGTTAGTAGAAAACAAAAATTTAAAAGTTCTATTAGAGATAAGTTGTTAGTATAGTTGTACATGTTCAAAATAGATGCTTATTGAGACTAGAAACCAATATGGATTCTTTTGAAATGTAGTATAAAAACGTTAATTGATGTACTTCAAGGTTTTTATAAGTCCATGTTTGTTTAAAATAAAGAATCTGGTTTTGGGAATTTTTGGTGAGAAAACTGAGGAATGAGATTTTATGGGTTATTCCCCCAATTGAAGAAGTTAAAAATGTTGGAACAAACACTAACAAAGGTTTGTGGAATCATATGATGTGCAAGAAATTGATAATATAATTTTTCTGAAATTTTTTGTTGAGAATGCTAATGAGGATAAACATGAGATCTCTAGTGATAGGGAAATTGAGTCCAAACATCCTTATCAAGATAAATGAGAATATTATGATATGGAAATTTCATATGGAAGAGAAAATTTGAAATTTCCTACCTTACAAAAACATGTTGAGGCAGAAATTTTTCTTGAAAATTAGATGTCTCCAGTACAAATAAGAAGAAAGTTGATATGAGAAAATTAGATTTCACTTATCTCAAAAGTTCAACCGAATTCGGCTTTAAAATCCATTGAAAACAAAGAATGGGTAGACGTAATCAATGAAGAGTTGGATTATATTGAGAATAATGATACATGGTAACTTGTTCCATGAAAAAAAATAAAAAACTTATCGTAACAAAGTGGGTTTACAAAAAAAATTGAATGAGCATGGATAAGTCTCAAGAAAAAAGAAAGACTTGTTTTTAAGGGCTATACACAAGTGGAAGGTGTGTATTTTGAAGAAACTTTTTCCCTAGTCATAAGATTAGAAACTATTATAATGCTTCTATCAGTGGCATCACATCTAAATTAAAAAAATTATTAGATATATGTAAAGTCATCTTTATTAAATAGTGAGATTTAGGAAGAAGTTTACATTGAACAACCTTGTGGTTTTCAACTTCATAATTATGAAAACAAGGTTTGTAGATTTAATAAAGCCTTGTATGGGTTGAAACAACCCCCACGTTCCTGGTAATAAAACCTTGATATTTTTTGAGAATATTGAGTTTTTATGAAGGATAAATTGATAGAAACTTATATATGAATGTTTTTGACTCTGAAACACTAATTATAATTATTTATATGGATTACATAATTTTTTCTAGGGAGGAAAAAAAATTTAAGAGTTTTTAGGAGGAAATGAAGAATAATTTTTAAATTTCAATGTTGGGAGAATTAACTTTATTCCTTGGTTTAGAAGTTTAATGAAAATAAAATTACATTTTGTTATCTCAAGAAAAGTATGCTAGGGAATTGTTAAATAATTTTGGAAAGGAAGAATCCAAATAAGTTTCTACTCATATATCTGTGAGCACAAAGTTGAGTAAAGAAGAATTTATAAAAATGGTGAATTAAAAAAACTTTAAAAATTTTATAGGAATTATAATTTCCCTTACAACATCAAGGCCTGATATTGTTTATTTTGTGACTTTGTGTGCCAGGTATCAAAGTGATATGAAAGAATTACATATGTTGGACTCCTTTTGTTTTAGTGCTCACAAATCATGACAATCATACAAATCATGTAAATCATGTAAGTCATGTTTAAATCTAATAAATTTTTCTTAATATTGTTCTACTATGTTTTATTATGATTATTATTAACCCAAATTCATTATGTGAGTATTACTTTCTCAGAAAGTTGGAAGATATTTGACTAAGTATGAGACATTGTTTCTATGATCAAATTGTCTCACCGTTTAGTCTGGAAATTGGAAAAATTAGTGACACCATTTATATATCACTGGTTCTATGACATACTAAAAGGACACCATTAGGAATTTTGATAAAGTACAAGACATCGTTACGTGAAACCATAACCGTGCTACTGGTTCCAAAATTCACAAAGGACCTGAAACATTAACTGTGCTACCGGTTACAGAATTCACAAAAGACTAGACACTATTTCTATGATACCATTTCTATGAAAATGTAACTAGACACCAAAACAAGACACAACCCCAAGTAACCACTTCTTACTCACCGTGACTGTGGCACTGCTTCTAACTCACCGCAACTGTGACACCATTCATTAACAATATCTATTTCTTTTTCTATTAAATATAAAAGTTGATTCTAATGGTTATATTTGAGTAATTTAATGAAATTGAAATAATTAATGATCTTTTATAGACCTGACACCTGACATTATGAGGTACAAGGTGTAGAGATCATGCTTCCTATTGTACATAACACAAACACCCAAGATAAAATACAAGGTCATGCACGAGCTGAAAAAAGTGAAGTGTAGAGACTGAAAGAGACATTAGACTGAACATACATGCATGCTAGAACACATATAATAACACATGAAAAAATCTCATTTCTACTAGCTATGGATCAAATATTCTAACATCCTTGCAACAACAACACAAAAAATAGAAGAAGAGAAACTCGCTGAACTAAAATCAGAACAAAGAACTCATGACACTCTGTTTCTGAGTCTACTTTCAGAAGAGGACCCGAACATTAAATCTACTTCATCATAGAAGTCTAGAATTGCATATAACAACACTCAAATAATTTTTAATCCCTCATTATTATATTATGCTCAGTTTTGTACTGTTTTATTAATCTTTCGAGCAGTATGTGTGTCTGTAATAAAAGTACACATTATCTACTACACTGAACAAGAGGATACAATATATCCTCACAAAATTCCTTTTTAAACCTTGTTTCACCCACTTATAAATGTGCAAGAGATCCTATGTTTCCTGGTTGTTATATTTCCCACGTATAACTGTGGTAGAGGTCAAGTGACCTAGAAATTATTGTGTACTATTGTGTAAACTCTGATCTAGGGTGTGGATCAAAGCTTTATATATATTTTTCTTGGTTGAAGGTGATCACTAAGTGGAGCGGATTATGTCTCATCTTGATATTTTACCACTTGTTTTAATCCGTTGTGTTTTTAAATTTAGTTTACTCTGTTTTAACTTATATTAAAAAAACTAAGTTTCACTTTGATAGTTAGTCTTGGATAGTGTTTATAACTTTTTTTTATTTAGAATATTAGTTTCAAAAGTTATATCAATATTTACTATTATTATAATTGAGAAATTATCAATCTTATGAGAAACTATTTGAATAGTCAGACTATTATAAATTCACTACATTGATTAACTAGCCTGTTTTGTTTTTAAATTGGGGGATCTTCAAACAAAGTTTTTAAAAGAAATTTTTATAGGAACACAACTCACCCCCTCTTGAGTTTCCTAATTTGACCAACATTTGGTATCATAGGTTGTTTTTAAACTTCTAATCTCAAAGTTTTCAAAGCCTTTTCAAATATTTTCAATTGTGATTTAGTTGCGTTTTAAAGATCTATAATTTTTTTCTAAATTTCTAGATCTTTAAAATCTATCCTTCATTCTTTGGTACAGATAATAGGCAGGATGGTGTTGCTACCAACAAACCTCCTTACATTAACGGAACAAATTATGCTCAGTGTAAAATTAAAATGAAAATGATCTTAGAAAGTATGGACTTTGATATTTGGACTGTAATAAAAGATAAATATGAAATACCAGAAACTACAAGAACTACATGGAGTGAAACTACAAAATCTGCATACAATAATAATTATAAATCTATGGATTCCTTTTTTTAATTTAGGGGATAAAGAATTTAATAGAATATCTTCTTGTAAATATGTTTATAAAATTTGGGACACCATAGCTACCTCACATGAAGGAACTACTAATGTTAAAGAAATTATACTTAATACCTATACTATTAAATATGATAACTTTATGATGAAGCATGATGAACCCATTTATGATATGTATCTTAGGTTTAATGAAATATTCAATACAATGAGCTCTCTTGGAAAGACAGTGGGTGCTAAAGAACAGATCATGCAGCTACTTAGATGTCTACCTTAAAGATAGAGAGGAACATCACTATCTATTAGAGAATCCCGTGACATTAGTAAATTTCCAGTCAATGAGATGATAGGTAAATTAATGACGTATGAGGAAGAGTTAAAAGTAAATAAAGAAGATGAGGATGAACCAAAAAAGAAAGTCAGTAGCTTTTAAAACCACTACTTCCAAGAACAAAGAAAAGGAAAGGATATAGACTATTTCTAATAGTACAAGTAATGATGATTCACTATCAGAAAGTGATGAGGAAATGGATTAATTATCCAATAGGTTTAAGAAATTTTATAGAGGTAAGAAATTCTTTAAGAAGACAAACTATAAAGGAAAGTATGCTCAAAAGGGAAATAGGAAGAAGGACTAGAAAAGGAATGAGAACTCAAAGGAAATAGTCTGCTATGAATGTAAGAGAAAAGGACATGTAAAAGTTGATTATCCCAAGCTAAAGCATAAAAATAAGTATAAGGACAAAGATAGAAAGAATAAAAAGGAAATGAAAGCAACATAGAGTGCTTATGAGGATAACTAAAGTGACTCAGAATCTTCACATGATGAAAATGATGACAAATCCAATATGTGTTTCTTGAAGAACACATATGAGGTAACTCTTGAGTCTCCGATATAAAATTCCTATTACTCTGGAGATGAATGTGATTATGAAAATATGAATAGTGAAAAAATGATTCAATATTTCCAAATTCTTGAAAATACATGCAATGAATTAAAAGATAAATATAAATCTTTAAATAAATAGCATGCTCTTACTTCTACTGCTAAATCTAACCTAACTATAGAAAAGGAAAAGAATGGTCAATTATTTAAATATAACAGTGAACTAAAATTATCTAATCAAAAATTGAAATGGGACATAGAAAAATTTAGCAATAGAAAGAATAATCTAACTCAAATTCTTGGTAAATTAGTATCTCATAAGCACACTACTAGTATTGAATACCAACCTTGATAGAGGATCATAGCTAAAACTAATTTTATAAAAAAAATATGGAAAATATTTCTTCATACCCAGAACTGAAAAATTTGCTAGTTATTGTTCTGGGAACCCATTCAATGCTTCTATTTTTTCAATATCAAACAACATCTACTTTTCAAATACATTTCAAACAATTATTAGGAAACCCATGAAGCAAGTATGGGTTACCAAAGATATTATTACTAATGTTACTGGACCCAAAAAAATATAGGTACCAAATTCCTCTCTTACTTAATTCTTTTGTAGAAAATATATTTGAAGAGATCATGTAGATGTTTATGGTACTTGGATTGTGGATGTTCAAGACACATGACATGATATTACTCATTCTTCAATAATATGATAATGATTTATGGTGGACATGTCACCTTTGGTGATAATGATAAAGGAAAAATAATTTTCCTTGGCTAGATTGGTAACTCTAACTCAGTTTTAATTTCTAAAGTAATTTTTGTTGATGGATTAAAATATAATATACTTATTATTTCACAATTATGTGATGATGGTTTCAATGATAAATTTTAAAATGATGCTTACAATGTTTTCAATTCTAAAAATGAATTATTATTTTCTGCTTTTAGAAATGAAAATTTTTATGTTGTTAACTTAGATTCATTAGTTTCTCAAAAAATTTCATACTTAAGTGTATTTAAGAAAGAGTATTGTCTTTGGCATAAAATACTAGGACATTGTAACAAACATTCTATTAAAAATATTACTATAAAAGGCTTAGTCTAGGATCTACCCAAACTTGAGTTTCTAAATGAAAAAGTGTGTAATCCTTGTCAAAAGGGTAAAAAACACAAAATATCTTTAAAACCAAAGAAAGAAGTTTCAACTTCTCAACCTCTAAAGTTGGCTCACATAGACTTGTTTGGAACATCTAGAGTTTCAAGTCTTAATGGGTAGCACTATGTCTATGTTCTTGAAGATGAATACTCTAGATATAATTGGACCTTTTTATTACTTTACAAAAGTGAAGCTTGTTCTCATTTAAAAAAGTATTCTAGAATAGTAGAAAACCTAAGTGGCCTAGAAATTAAATCCTTAAGAATTGATCTTGGCCGTGAGTTTGAAAACCAAGAGTTTGAATCTTTTTTCTCAAAAAATGGATATAGTCAAAATTTCTCTGCCCCTAGGACACCTCAACAAAATAGTGTTGTAGAAAGAAGAAATAGGACCTTATAAAAATAACAAGAACCATGCCTAATAAATATGACCTACCTATCTACTTTTGTGATGAATCTATCAATACAACCTGTTATATTATTAATAGAGTCTTAATCAGACCAATTCTTAAGAAAACTCCCAATGAGTTGTGGAACAATAGAAAACCCAAAGTTAATTACTTCAATGTTTTTGGTTGCAAAGTTTATGTTCTGAATACTATGGACAATGTTGACAAAATTTCATCCAAAAGTGATAAAGTAATTTTCCAAGGCTACTCGATCTCTATAAAAGACTATAGATTCTTTAATAAAAGAACAAAATGTGTGGAAGAATCTTTACATTTAGAATTTGATGAAATAGATCCACATGAACTTAAGACCTCCGTAGAAAACCTTGAGGATGATTTTCAAATCTTGACATAAATGAAAAATATTTTGATCCTGCTGTTAAGAAATCTGTAAAATCTTCCAGTTCTAGAAATTCTCCAGATTTCATTCATAATTAATCTGAACATGTTGAACAACATGAAATAAATAGATATTATTTTTATAGATCTGTTATAACCCTTAAGAACCATCCTTTAGATGCTATTGTTGGAGATTTAGATAAAGGAACTCATGCTAGATCTTCTCTAAGAAATCATGTTGAACATCAAGATTTATTATCACTACATGAGCCTAAGAACATCAATGAGGCAATCAATAATGAATTTTGGGTAATGTCTATGCAAGAAGAGTTAAATCAGTTTGAAAGAAATAAAGTGTAGAAACTAATGGATAGACCTAAAGACACCTTGACTATAGGCACTAAATGGGTATTTAGGAATAAAGTAGATGAAGATGGTAATATTATAAGAAATAAAGCAGGATTGGTTTCACAAGGTTATAGTCAAGAATAAGGGATAGACTATGAGGAAAATATTGCACTAGTTTCAAGACTTGATGCCCTTAGAATATTTCTTGTATATGAAGCAAATATAAATTTCAAACTATATCAAATGGATGCTAAGAGTTAATTCCTAAATGGGTATATAGTTAAGGATGTTTTTTTTGAAAAACTCCCTAGTTTTACAGACCCCCATTTTTTAAATCATGTTTTTAAATTATCAAAATATTTATATGGTTTAAATAAATGTCCAAGAGATTGGTATGACAAAATAATTAGTTTTCTTATTTAAAAAGGTTTTACAAAAGGTATAGATCATACCAATCTCTTTATAAAAATAATTTCTAAATATATTTTAGTTTTTAAAATCTATATTTATGATATTATCTTTGGATCCTCTAAAAATTCCTTATGTGTTGTTTTTTCAAAGTTGATGCAAAAATGAATTTGAAATGAGTTTGATGGGTGAAGTAAAATTATTTCTTAGATTTCAGATGATTTAAAATAAAGAAGGTATTATTTTGAATCAAATTAAATAAAAAAAATATCTTCTATTTTTTTGGTTTGGATAGTACTAAAAGTAGTGACACTCCAATGAGTACCACGTGTATGTTGTATCTTGATGAGAATGGTAAATCTGTTAATCAAACCAATTACAGAGGAATGATTAGGAGTTTTCTCTACTTAATTGCTATCAGGTATGATATTATGTTTAGTGTGTGTATGTGTTATCATTTTCAAGAAAATCCTAAAGAGTCACATCTTCTTGCTGGTAAAAGGATTTTCAAATACCTAAAACATACTACCAACTTTGGACTATTTTATCCTAGAGGAAAATCATTTGATTTAGTTAGATATTAAAATTCTGATTTTGGTGGTTGTAAGTTATATAGAAAAAGAACCTCTGGAATATTTCACTTTTTGATAAAGTCACTAGAATCATAGTGTAGTAAAAAACAAAATTTTGTTGCATTATCTACTATCGAAGTAGAATACATAGCTGCTGGTAGTTGTTGTGCTTAGATTTTGTGGATGAAACACACTTTTCTAGATTATGGATATAAATTTAGATATGTCCCTATAAATTGTGATAAAATAAGTGATATTAAAATATATAAGAATCCGGTTTCTCATTCAAGAACAAAACATATTGATGTAAGACGTCACTTTTTGAGATATCATTATCAAAAGGGTGATATTGCTTTAGAATTCATTGGCACTAAACATCATCTTTATGAAATTTTCACTAAGCCTTTAAATTCTAAAAGGATGAGTTTCATCATACATAAGTTAGGAATGATCATACTTGAGTGACTAGTTTACAGTCTAACAGTTACTAATTCATAGTTACTATCTCTCAGCTATTGTCTCATGTTTTCTATCTCACTAGTTACAGTCACACTATTTTAGAGTCACACCGCAATGTTGAAACAATGACTACTTGTTCCGATGTCACAGCTATGACTCATTTTGTTTTTTAATCTTTTTTCCACATCATTGTATTGATTATTTTATTTATTTTATTCTTTGTTTTTTGTTTTTCAGTGTTTGAACTCCCTAAATGATAAAAACCCATATTCTAACTTCTATCTTCACTCACACTCTCTATTCCCAAAGACAATTTTTTTTCTCGAACTCCTTTTCTCTCTTGAGCATGCATTTAATGACCTAGATGAAGCATCCATCTTCATTGCCTCCTAAAAAGCACAGATCTTCAAAGAAATAGAAAAAGGATCTGACTACAATGCCCGAGAAACCGCTAAACCCAAGTCTTGAGGATCGTGTAGTCATACCAGAGAAATAAATTTGTGATTAATGGCCCATATCAAGTATGTCTCTTATTCTAAAAGTCTTAGAAGAGAAGGTATGGTCAGAATGGTTTACAAAAGTTAAAATACCTATTTATCCAAATCATGTTTTTGAATTTTATGAGTATGTTTAGTTTTCTTTCAACTGTGAAGATGATGTTGTGGTTTGCAGCTGGGTGAATGGATAGAGATTCACCATTTCTTTGTGGTTGGGTGTTTCTTACTTAGAAATACTGCATGAAGGATTTTTTAGGTCTATCAAAGAGATCCACCTCCTATAAGTTACATATTTAGTTTAGAAGAGGCCTTGTGTGAGTTGATTGGAAATAAGTAGAAAAGAAGGCCTATTGCTGCTGAACCGGATGGAGATACTAGATTGTTATTTAAGTTTATCCAACAACTAATATTTAAAAGGAAAGGATACTTTTCTACTCTCAAGTATCAAGATGTGTTTTTGATATATCTTCTGAAGAATGATCACAAGATTAATCTGTTCAAGTATATTATCCTTCACATATGTGTCATGATCAAGACATTATTAAAGCCAAATACTCTTTTTCTATTCAAGGTTTATCTCTAAAATGATACTATCCAAAGGTGTGGTTGGTAAGAATGATGAAGTGGTTGAAGATTATGATTTTTTCATATATATATATATATATATATGAATATGAATGAAGATCAGTTGGAATCTAGGGAATATATCATGGGTTGAAGATAATGATATACTTTTTGAGGATTTTAATCCTATTAAAAACCCTTTAATAAATAATAATGTCAATGAACTTAGTTTAGAGTCATATGAGATTTCATAATACTCAGAAGAAAGAATTGATTTTGACATAATTGAAGGAGAAAAAGATGCTGATGAAAGTGAAGCAATTATGGAAGAATCTCATGAACCTCAGGATGTTCCCACTATAGAATCTCCTCTCTATAAAAGAGATTAACATGTTATAAAAGGAAGTATATATTTTGATAAAAGATAATTTTCTATTGAAGAAGAATATGTTGTTTTGGAAGAGCATGAAACTACTAAGGAACAGATATAGGAAGTACATGTAGAAACAAACATGATTTTATCTTATGAAGAAAGAATGGAGTAAGCTTTTCAATTAGTTAGAGGTTTGGTTGAGTCTGATAGAGATGAGGGTGTATAATCTAGTTAAGAGATTGAGTCTCTTATTCCTCAAAGAGATGTATCTATTGAGGGGAAGAAAAACCTAAACTTGGAAAGGATTGAAGTTCTAAATCTGATTGATTATAATTATATGGAATCCTGGTATAGGTTTTGAAGGTATTTTGATGTTGATGAGTCTCAAGGAATCTCAATTTAGGGATTAGATATTCTAAATGTGTTTTTGCAAAAACAGGTCTCTAAAGTTATGTCTGATAAGGAACCAGAACATTTTTCTATTCCTTCTCCAGAACATGCTAATGAAACTCCTAATTATGTAAGGAAAACAAATATGAATGTTTTTGGAGACAATTTTTTTTCCTGGTTTTGAGAATCTCAAGAAATCTCAACCTGATCTTATGAAAAATATCAAATAAATGGTTGCTACATTTCTTCTAGAGAAAGTCATATGGAAGATCCAACCCAAGATGCTTCATGAAATTCAGGAATTACGGGTTGAGAAAAAGCACTTGAGTAATGAAGTGAAATCTTTAAAATCTATGGTTGAGGAAATGAAGAAAGACATGTAAGCTGATCAAGCTCCTATTGCTCATCTCGGTGAGGATGATGCTGATAAGATCCCATAGAAGGTTGTATCTTTGATTCAACCTAACTTGATTACTATGTATGAAAAGGTGGTTGAGAACAACACCAAAATCAAAAATGAGATGCGTCAGATTATCTTTGGAATCAATACTTTGACCAATAAGTATAAAGGACTTTTGCTGAGTATTCTAAATCAGCTTAAAACTCTCACATAAACTGTTTCTACTCCATCTACTTATGCTCAACCATCTCAGCCTTTGAAAAGTGACATGATTAGATTCATATTTAAAGAAGAAATCTATTCTATGTTGAGTGGTACTGATCCGGAGAGTTTCTTAATAATCATTAAGAACAGTGACTATGTGCTTGACTTGGTAAGAGTTCACTCCAAACTTTCCACTAATGATCAGGAAGAAATTTCTAAGAAAGTGGATTAATATTTCAAGAGGATATATTCCAAGATTGAGTAGACCAACCATTTCAAGTATCTTGTGGAGAATTTAAATCTTCCTATTGTAACTCAATATTTCAAAGACCAAGTTTAGAAGCTCAAGGATTTCACACCTACTCTGGAGAAATTTTTGGAGAATAAAGATAATTTTGAGAAGACCATGCAATATAGTGATGAAATCATCATAGATTTTATCAAGTTGTTGAAGCCTAATTTTTATGTTCAGAGCACAACCATCATTGCTCTTGTAACAACTTCTTTGAGACCTGGCCTGATTCTGTCTACCAATCCTTATTCTTCTACCTCTTTTGAACTTGTCTCCATATTTGTCTCTCATGATCTAAGCCAGATCAGACCTGTTATTATTGAGATACCTTTTCCTCAGTCTTCCACCAGACTAACCCTTTCCCCTAATATCATTTAAGTAGTTCCATTACCTTCCCTTACTCCTACTTCTTCCACTTACACTTCTGCACCTCTTGACTTTCCTCCTATTGTCTCTGACAAGGATCGAGATAAGGATGTAGAATCTGATGAGAAGTGAAGAATAATTTTTTATAGGGATGCGATGTATTCTCTTTTTGTGATTGTAACTCTACTCACTCATTTTATTCAATGAAAAGTGGTCTCTCCTTTATTCACTTGTGGGTCTCATTTAGTGTTTGTTTTTCCTTTTTCTTATTCTCTTTTTGATAATCCTAAAGGGGGAAAGAGATGGGATTAGTGATAAAGGGGGAGAAATAAGAACATCATTTATGATATTTATTACATATATGCTCTAATACCTTGATATGATAAGAAAATGTATGTCTTCTAAATTCCATGATTTGTGATCATCAAAAGGGGTTGATTTTTTGACTCCTCTTGTTTTAATGCTCACAAGTCATGCCAATCACACGAATCATGTAAATAATGTAAATCATGTAAATCATATTTAAATATTATAAATCATACTTAATCTTGTTATACTATGTTTTATTATGATTATGATTAACCCTAATTCATTATGTGAGTATTACTTCCTTAGGTAGCTGGCAGATGTTTGACTAAATATGAGACATCA
This sequence comes from Viscum album, assembly GCA_963277665.1. Lineage (NCBI taxonomy): Eukaryota > Viridiplantae > Streptophyta > Magnoliopsida > Santalales > Viscaceae > Viscum > Viscum album. The sequence goes on along the minus strand of OY728120.1, from coordinate 1,055,210,606 downwards.
TTTCTGTGATCAAACTGTCTCACCGTTTAGTATGGAAAATAGATATTTCCATTACACCATTTCCATAACACCAATTCTATGACACCGTAATAAGACACTCTTTGGAATTTTGACAAAGGACTAGACATCATTACCTTACACCATAACTGTGCTACTAGTACTAGAATTCGTGAAGGACCTGACACAATAATCGTGCTACCAGTTTCAGAATTCTCAAAGGACTAGAAACCATTTACATGCTACCATTTCTATGTTACCATAACCAGACACCACAATAAGACATAGCCCCAAGTCACTACTTATGACTCATTGTGACTGTGGAACCACTTCTGACTCACCGAAATAGTGACAATGTTCTTTAACAATTTCTCTGTCTTTTTTCTATTAAATTTAAAAGTTGATTCTAATGCTTATATTTGAGTCATTTAATGAAAGTGAAAAAATTAATGATCTTTTTTTTACATGACACATAATAGTATGAGGTACCATGTGTGGATATCATGCTTCCTATCAACCATAACAAAAACACCCAAGATAAATACAAGGTGGTGCACAAGCTTAAAAAGGTGAAGTGTAGAGACAAAAAGGGACATTAGAGTGAACATACATGAATGCAAGAACACATAGAAGAACACATGAAGAAATAAAATTTTCTACTAGATGTGGATAAAATATTCTAATATCCTTTTAGACACAACACAAAAAAGATAAGAAGAGAAAATCAGTAGAATGAAATCAGAACACATAACTCATGACACTCTGTTTCTAAGTCTGCTTTCAGAAGAGGACTTGAACATCAAATTTTCTACATCCTAGAAGTCTAGAATTGAATAGAACAATGCTCAGATAATTTCTAGTCCCTTATTATTATATTTAGCTCAATTTTGTACTATTTTATTAATATTTTGATCAAGTTGTGTGTCTGTACTAGAAACACACACTGTCTCCTACATTGAACTGGAGGATACAAGATATCCTCACACAAATATCTTTTTACACCTTGTTTCACACACGTATAACTGTGGAATATGTCTTGTGTGACCTGGTTGTTATATTTCCCATATAGAACTATAGTATAGGTCAAGTGACCTACAATTTCATCTGTATTATTATGTAATCCCTGATCCAGGGTGTGGATCAAATCTTTATATATATTTTTCTTGGAGGTAGGTTATCAGCAAATTGAGTGGATTAGATCTCGGATTGAGACTACACCACTTATTTTAATCCATTGTGTTTTCAAATTTAGTTTACTCTATTGTAAATAATATTTCAGAAAATTGAGTTTCAGTTCAATAGTTAGTATTGGATAGTGTTTATAAATTTTTTGATTCAGTATATTAGTTTCAAAAGTTATATCAATATTTTAAATTGTTATAATTGAAAAATAATAAATCTTCTGAGAAACGTTTTGAACAGTCAGAAAATTATAAATTCACTACTATGATTAACTGGCATGTTTTTTTTTAAATTAGGGGATCTTCAATTAATGTTTTTAATAGAAATTTTTATAGGAACTCAATTCACCTCCCTCTCGAGGGTCCTACTTCGACCAACAACATATGTTGGTAGTAAAAATAATTTTGAGATATGTCAAAGGAATAACTTCTCATCAGTTTTTATAAAATAGAAATTGTGACGTGAAGTTTTAGGGATATATTTATGACAATTGAGATGGATATTGTAATTAACAAATATCAAACTCAGGAGGAATATTTTTCTTGAGTGAATGTTGTGTGAGTTGGAATAGTAAGAAACAAAGTTCAGTAACTTTATGCTATATGGAATCAGAATATGTTTCATCTACTCAGGCTTATACTCATATGTTGTGGAGGAAATTTTTGCAGGAATATTTGGAAGTAAAGGTTTCCAAACCATTGAACATACTTTGTGATAATAAGATTGCAATTATTATTCTTGAAAATACTCTCCAACACTCATGATCAAAATAAAATGATATGAAGTTTCACTTTATAAAACATAAATTTGTTTCTAGGGATGTTGTTTTGGAATATATCTTGAAAATGTACCAAGTTTCTGATATCTTAAAAAATGAAATTCCAAAAGAATGGTTTTTTAAGTTGAGGATGTTAATGCATGTTCATCATCCTTTAATTACATCCTAAATCTCATAAGGAAGTACCACTGTTCTTTGTATTATATTGAAAAGAGGGGGGGATAAAGTAACAAAATTTTTAAAGTTTTTACTTATCTTTATTTTATGAATCTATAGATGTGGTTATCAGATAATGGGGGAGAGTAAAAGAAAAGTGAGATAAAATAAAAGTGGGAAAAGAAAAAAGTGAGGGGAATTTTATCTTAACATGGCTGAAAAAATTTCTTGTCAATGAAAAATTAAATTAATTCAAAAACATTAAATTATATTATAGTGTGGTGTTAGGTCACTCTATTTTGAGAAAGTATTTTTTTGGGTAAAATTTGAAAACCTCGAGTTTTTTCAAAAGTTGAGCTGTGGAAAAAAATTGAGAGTTGAAAAAATTGTTAATGAGTATTGTCAACAAATCTAAAGGGGGGATATTGAAGAACCTTTATGATTTTTTAGAATTTTTTTTGTATTTGTTAACAACTTATATTTTATAAATGAATTTATTTGAAAAATAGTTGAAATTTTTTGAATGTTCGAACCCAAACAGAAAGGGAGAGAAAAGTTTTTCTTAGAAAGTTGTTTCCTGGAATTTGAGGATAAGACTAAGTAGAACCAGATGTAGTGTAACCGAATAAGCACTAGTACAAAAATGACCTTTAGCAGCCGCCAAAAGCCGTCGCTAAAGGCCTATAGAGGCCACCAAAATCTGACATTAAAGGCCTATAGAGGCCGCCTAACGGCCGCCAAACGGCGGCCGCTTCTGCCCCGTCGCTGTTACTATCAGCGACCGCCATTTGGCGGACGTTGTAGGCAAGCCAGGATGGGCTTTAGCAGCCGCCATTTGGCGGCTGATATAGCCCGGAACTATAGCGGCCGCCAAATGGAGGTCGCTATTTGCAGAGGCCGCTAAAGGTGCCCATGGAGAAACCTATAGTGGCTGCCATTTGGCGGCCGCTATTACATTTTAATTTTTTTCAAAAAAATTTAATTATACATTAATATACCCAAATAAATCCTAGCTGTCATCTTCCAAGCTCCGCATCCATCATCACATATAACTGCATAACAAAATTTAATAAAAAACTTAGTACCGAATAAAACCTAGAAAACAAATATTTAACTTCAAACTTACTGTAACAGATCTAAAGTATTTGATTTTCAAAATAATATTCATAATTTTGATTACCGTTTTATAAATTTAAAATCAGTAATTTTATTGTTCTAATTGGATTGTTGTCCTGTGATTTCAGGTCAATCTGATGTCGTACGCTATGAGTTTGACCGTTAGACGCCCGTTTTGGCCGTTTATGATACCAGAACGGCGTTCCCGCTCACCGCGGGCACACGGCATGTGTGATTGACGTGTCGTCTACTCGACCACATCACAATTCACTCACCCTTTTATGTCGTCCGATTTCAGGCCATTCGGACTTCGTTCGGCCAGTTTGGACCCCCCCCCCCCCCACACACGCGTTTATCAAGCGCGCGCAACGCTTAAAGAACGCATAATGAGCCCTACGGCGCAGACCGCACGTCTAATTGACGTGTCGTCTATGCGTGCATGTCGTGAATAATAATTGGATTGTTTTCCTATGATTTCAGGTCAATCCGATGTCGTACGCTATGAGTTTGACCGTTAGACGCCCGTTTTGGCCGTTTATGACACCAGAACGGCGTTCCCGCTCACCGCGGGCACACGGCACGTCCGATTGACATGCCGTCTACTCGACCACATCACAATTCACACACCCTTTGATGTCGTCCGATTTCAGGTCATTCGGACTTCGTTCGGCCAATTTGGACCCCCCACGCGCGTTTATCAAGCGCGCACAACCCTTAAAGAACGCATAATGAGCCCTACCGCGCAGACCGCACGTCCGAATGACGTGCCATCTGTGCATGCATGTCGAGAATAATAATTGGATTGTTTTCCTGTGATTTCTGGTCAATTCGATGCCGTACGCTATGAGTTTGACCGTTAGACGCCCGTTTTGGCCGTTTGTGACACCAGAACGGCGTTCCCGCTCACCGCAGGCACACGGCACGTCCGATTGACATTCCATCTGCTCGACCACATCAAAATTCACTCACCCTTTGATGTCGTCCTAATTTAGGTCATTCGGACTTCGTTCCGCCAGTTCGGACCCCCCCACGCGCGTTTATCAAGCGCGCGTAACGCTTAAAGAACGCATAATGATCCCTACCGCGCAGACCGTACGTCTGATTGACTTGTCGTCTACGCGTGCACGTTGCGAATAATAATTGGATTGTTGTCCTGTGATTTCAGGTCAATCTGATGCCATACGCTATGAGTTTGACCGTTAGACGTCCGTTTTTGCCGTTTATGACACCAGAACGGTGTTCCCGCTCACCACGGGCACACGACACATCCGATTGACGTGACGTCTACTCGACCACATCAAAATTCACTCACCCTTTGATGTCGTCCGATTTGAGACCATTCGGACTTCGTTCGGCCAGTTTGGAACCCCCCCCCCCCCCCACGCGCGTTTATCAAGCGTGTGCAACGCTTAAAGAACTCATAATGAGACCTACAGCGCATACCAAACATCCGATTGACGTGCCGTCTGCGCGTTCACATCTCGAATAATAATTGGATTTTTGTCCTGTGATTTCAGGTCACTCTGATGCCGTACGCTATGATTTTGACTGTTAGACGCCGGTTTTGGCTGTTTATGACACCAGAACGGCGTTCCCGCTCTTCGCGGGCACACGGCACGTCCGATTGACGTGTTGTCTGCTCAACCACATCAAAATTCACTCACCCTTTGATGTCGTCTGATTTCAGGCCATTCGGACTTCGTTCGGCCAGTTTGGACCCCCCCCCCCCCCCCCACGCGCGTTTATCAAGCGCCCACAACGTTTAAAGAATGCATAATGAGCCCAACGACGCAGACCGCACGTCCGATTGACGTTCTGTCTGCATGTGCACGTCAAGAATAATAATTGGATTGTTGTCCTATGATTTCAGGTCAATCCGATGTCGTACGCTATGAGTTTGACCGTTAGACGCCCGTTTTGGCCGTTTATGACACCAGAACGGCGTTCCTGCTCACCGCGGGCACACGGCACGTCCGATTGACGTTCCGTCTACTCGACCACATCATAATTCACTCACCCTTTGATGTCGTCTGATTTCAGGCCATTCGGACTTCGTTCGGCCAGTTTGGACCCCCCCACGCGCGTTTATCAAGCGCGCGCAACCCTTAAAGAACGCATAATGAGCCCTACCGCACAGACCGCACGTCCGATTGACGTGATGTCTGCACGTGCATGTCTCGATTAATAATTGGATTGTTGTCCTGTGATTTCAGGTCAATCCGATGCCGTACGCTATGAGTTTGACCATTAGACGCCCGTTTTGGCCGTTTATGACACCAGAACGGCGTTCCCACTCACCGCAGGCACACGGCACATCCGATTGACGTTTCGTCTACTCGACCACATCACAATTCACTCACCCTTTGATGCCATCGGATTTCAGGTCATTCGGACTTCGTTCGGCCAGTTTGGACCCCCCCCCCCCCCACGCGCGTTTATCAAGCGCGCGCAACCCTTAAAGAACGCATAATGAGACCTACCGCACAGACCGCGCGTCCGATTGACGTGTTGTCTGCGCGTTCATGTCACGAATAATAATTGGATTGTTGTCCTGTGATTTCAGGTCAATCCGATGTTGTACGCTATGAGTTTGACCGTTAGACGCCCGTTTTGGCCGTTTATGTCACCAAAATGGCGTTCCCACTCACCGCGGGCACATGGCACGTCCGATTGATGTGTTGTCTGCTCGACCACATCACAATTCACTCACCCTTTGATGTCGTCCGATTTCAGGCTATTCAGACTTCGTTTGTCCAGTTTGGACCCCCCCCACGCGCGTTTATCAAGCGCGCGCAACGCTTAAAGAACGCATAATGAGCCCTACCACGCAGACCACACGTCCAATTGACGTGCCGTCTACGCGTGCATGTCGCGAATAATAATTGGATTGTTTTCCTGTGATTTCAATTCAATCTGATGTCATACGCTATGATTTTGACCGTTAGACGCCCGTTTTGGCCGTTTATGACACCAGAATGGCGTTCCCGCTCACCGAGGGCACACGGAAGGTCCGATTGGCGTTCCATCTGCTCGAGCACATCAAAATTCACTCACCCTTTGATGTCCTCCGATTTCAGGCCATTACGACATCGTTCGGCCTGTTTGGACCCCCCCCCCACCCCACGTTCGTTTATCAAGCGCGCACAACCCTTAAAGAACACATAATGAGACCTACCGCGCAGACCGCATGTCCGATTGGTGTGCCTTCTATGCGTGCACGTCGAGAATAACAATTGGATTGTTGTCCTGTGATTTCAGTTCAATCTGATGTCGTACGCTATGAGTTTGACCGTTAGACGCCCGTTTTGGCCATTTATGACACCAGAAAGGCGTTCCCACTCACCGCGGGCAAACGACACGTCCGATTGATGTGTCGTCCGCTCGACCACATCACAATTCACTCACCCTTTGATGTCGTCCGATTTCAGGCCATTCGGACTTCGTTCGGCCAGTTTGGACCCCCCCACACACGTTTATCAAGCGCGCGCAACCCTTAAAGAACGCAGAATGAGCCCTACAGCGCAGACCGCGTGTCCGATTGATGTGCCATCTGCGTGTGCACATCGCGAATAATAATTGGATTGTTTTCCTGTGATTTCAGGTCAATCCGATGTCGTACGCTATGAGTTTGACCGTTAGACGCCCGTTTTGGTTGTTTATGACACCAGAACGGCGTTCCTACTCACCACGGGCAAACGGCACGTCCGATTGACATGCCGTCTGCTCGACCACATCAAAATTCACTCACCCTTTGATGTCGTCCAATTTCAGGCCATTCGGACTTTGTTTGTCCAGTTTGGACCCCCCACACGTGTGTATCAAGCGTGCGCAACCCTTAAAGAACGAATAATGAGCCCTACCGCGCAGACCGCGCGTCCGATTGACGTGCCTTCTGCACATGCACGTCGCAAATAATAATTGGATTGTTTTCCTGTGATTTCTGGTCAATTTGATGCCGTACTCTATGATTTTTACCGTTAGACACCCGTTTTGGCCGTTTATGACACCAGAACGGTGTTCCCGCTCACCCCGGGCAAACGGCACGTCCAATTGACGTGCTGTCTGATCGAACACATCAAAATTCACTCACCCTTTGATGTCATCCGATTTCAGGCCATTCGGAATTCGTTCGGCCAGTTTGGACCCCCCCCCCCACGCGCATTTATCAAGCGCGCGCAACCCTTAAAGAACGAATAATGAGCCCTACCGCACAGACCGCGCATCCGATTGATGTACCGTCTGCGCGTGCACATCGCGAATAATAATTGGATTGTTTTCCTGTGATTTCAGGTCAATCAGATGCCGTACGCTATGAGTTTGACCGTTAGACGCCCGTTTTGGCCGTTTATGACACGAGAACAGCGTTCCCGCTCACCGCGGGCACACGCCACGTCCGATTGACGTGTCGTCTGCTCGACCACATCACAATTCACTCACCCCTTGATGTCGTTCGATTTTAGTCCATTCGGACTTCGTTCGGCCAGTTTGGACCCCCCCCCCCACGCACATTTATCAAGCGCGTGCAATGCTTAAAGAACGCATAATGAGCCCTACCGCGTAGACCGCACGTCCGATTGACGTTCCGTCTGCGCGTGCACGTCATGAATAATAATTGGATTGCTGTCTTGTGATTTCAGGTCAATCTGAGGTCGTATGCTATGATTTTGACCGTTAGACGCCCGTCTGCTCGACCACATCACAATTCACTCACCCTTTGATGTCGTCCGATTTCAGGCCATTCGGACTTCGTTCAGCCCGTTTGGACCCCCCCACGCGCGTTTATCAAGCGCGTGCAACCCTTAAAGAACGCATAATGAGCCCTACCGCGTAGACCGCACATCTGATTGACGTGACGTCTGTGCGTGCATGTCTCGAATAATAATTGGATTGTTGTCCTGTGATTTCATGTCAATTTGATGCCGTACGGTATGAGTTTGACCGTTAGACGCCCGTTTTGGCCGTTTATGACACCAGAACGGATTTCCCGCTCACCGCAGGCAAACAGTACATCTGATTGACGTTTCGTCTGCTCGACCACATCACAATTCACTCACCCTTTGATTTCGTCAGATTTCAGGCCATTCGGACTTCGTTCGGCCAGTTTGGACCCTCCCCCCACGCGCGTTTATCAAGCGCGCACAACCCTTAAAGAACGCATAATGAGCCCTACCGCGCAGTCCGCGCATCCGATTGAAGTGTCGTCTTCGCGTGCATGTCGAGAATAATAATTGGATTGTTTTCCTATGATTTCAGGTCAATCCGATGTCTTACGCAATGAGTTTGACCGTTAGACGCCCGTTTTGGCCGTTTATGACACCAGAACGGCGTTCCCGCTCACCGCAGGCAAACGGCACGTCCGATTGACGCGCCGTCTGCTCTAACACATCACAATTCACTCACCCTTTGATTTCGTCCGATTTCAGGCCATTCGGACTTCGTTCGTCCAGTTTGGACCCCCCCACGCGCGTTTATCAAGCGCGTGCAACGCTTAAAAAACGCATAATGAGCCCTACTGCGTAGACCACACGTCCGATTGACGTGCCGTCCGCACGTGCACGTCGCGAATAATAATTGGATTGTTGTCTGGTGATTTCAGGTCAATCTGATACCGTACGCTATGAGTTTGACCGTTAGACGCCCGTTTTGGCCGTTTATGACACCAGAACGGCATTCCCGCTCACCGCGGGCACACGGCATGTCCGACTGACGTGCCGTCTGCTCGACCACATCAAAATTCACTCACACTTTGATATCGTCCGATTTCAATCCATTCGGACTTCGTTCGGCCAGTTTGGACCCCCCCCCCCCCCCACGCGTGTTTATCAAGCGCGCACAACACTTAAAGAACGCATAATGAGCCCTACGGCGCAGACCACACGTCCGATTTACATTCCCTCTACGCGTGCATGTCGCGAATAATAATTGGATTGTTGTCCTATGATTTCAGGTCAATCTGATGTCGTACGCTATGAGTTTGACCGTTAGACGCCCGTTTTGGCCGTTTATGACACCAGAACGGCGTTCCCGCTCACCGCGGGCACACGGCACGTCCGATTGACGTTCTGTCTACTCGACCACATCACAGTTCACTCACCCTTTGATGTCGTCCGATTTCAGGTCATTCGGACTTCGTTCGGCCAGTTTGGACCCCCCACGCGCATTTATCAAGCGCATACAACCCTTAAAGAACGCATAATGAGCCCTACCGCGCAGACCGCGCGTCCGATTGATGTGCCGTCTATGCATGCACATCGCGAATAATAATTGGATTGTTTTCCTATGATTTCTGGTCAATCTGATGCCATACGCTATGAGTTTGACCGTTAGACGCCTGTTTTGGCCGTTTGTGACACCAGAACGGTGTTCCCGCTCACCGCAGCCACATGGAACGTCCGATTGACGTTCTGTCTGCTCGACCACATCAAAATTCACTCACACTTTGATGTCGTCCGATTTCAGGTCATTCGGACTTCGTTCGGCCAGTTTGGATCCCCCACGTGCGTTTATCAAGCGCGCGTAACGCTTGAAGAACGCATAATGAGCCCTACCGTGCAGACCGCATGTCAGATTGACGTGCCGTCTATGCGTGCACGTCGTGAATAATAATTTGATTGTTTTCCTGTGATTTCAGGTCAATCCGATGTCGTATGCTATGAGTTTGACCGTTAGACGCCCATTTTGGCCGTTTATGACACCAGAACGGCGTTCCCGCTCACCGCAGGCACACGACACATCCGATTGACGTGCCGTCTACTCTACCACATCACAATTCACTCACCATTTGATGTCGTCCGATTTCAGGCCATTCGGAATTCGTTCGGCCAGTTTGGAACCCCCCACCCACTCGCATTTATCAAGCGCGCGCAACACTTAAAGAACTCATAATGAGACCTACGGCGCAGACTGCACGTCGGATTGACGTGCAGTCTACGCGTGTACATAGAGAATAATAATTGTATTGTTGTCCTGTGATTTCAGGTCAATCCGATGCCGTACGCTATGATTTTGACTGTTAGACGCCCGTTTTGGCCGTTTATGACACCAGAACGGCTTTCCCGCTCTCCCCGGGCACACGGTACGTTCGATTGACATGCCGTCTACTCGACCACATCATAATTCACTCACCCTTTTATGTTGTCTGATTTCAGGCCATTCGGACTTCGTTCGGCCAGTTTGGACCCCCCCCCCCCACGCGCGTTTATCAAGCGCATGCAACGCTTAAAGAACGCATAATGAGACCTATGACGTAGACTGCACGTCCGATTGACGTTCTGTCTGCGCGTGAACATCGCGAATAATAATTTTATTGTTTTCCTGTGATTTCAGGTCAATCCGATGTCGTACGCTATGAGTTTGACCGTTAGACGCCCGTTTTGGCCGTTTATGACACTAGAACGGCGTTCCTGCTCACCGCGGGCACACGGCATGTCCGATTGACGTGTCGTCTGCTCGACCACATCAAAATTCACTCACCCTTTGATGTAGTTTGATTTCAGGCCATTCGGACTTCTTTCGGCCAGTTTGGACCCCCCCACGCTCGTTTATCAAGCGTGCGCAACCCTTAAAGAACGCATAATGAGCCCTACCGCGCAGACCGCGCGTCTAATTGACGTGCTGTCTGCGTGTGCACGTCGCGAATAATAATTTAATTGTTGTCCTATGATTTCAGGTCAATCCTATGTCGTACGCTATGAGTTTGACCGCTAGACGCCCGTTTTGGCCGTTTATGACACCAGAACAGCGTTCCCACTCACCGCGGGCACACGGCACATCCGATTGACGTGTCATCTGCTTGACCACATCAAAATTCACTCACCCTTTGATGTCATCCGATTTCAGGTCATTCAGACTTCGTTCGGCCAGTTTGGACCGCCCACACACGTTTATCAAGCGCGTGCAACCCTTAAAGAACGCATAATGAGCCCTACCGCGCAAACCGCATGTCCGATTGACGTGTTGTCTGCGCGTGTACGTCGCGAATAATAATTCGATTCTTGTCCTGGGATTTCAGGTCAATCTGATATCGTACGCTATGAGTTTGACCGTCAGACGCCCGTTTTGGCCGTTTATGACACCAAAACGGCGTTCCCATTCACCGCGGGCACACGGCACGTCCTATTGATGTGCCGTCTGCTCGACCACATCACAATTCACTCACCCTTTGATGTCTTCTGATTTCAGGCCATTCAGACTTCGGTTGGCCAGTTTGTACCCCCCACGCGCGTTTATCAAGCGCGCGCAACACTTCAAGAACGCATAATGAGCGCTACCGCACAGACCACACGTCCAATTGATGTGCAGTATACGCGTGCATGTCGCAAATAATAATTGGATTGTTTTCCTGTGATTTCAGGTCAATCTGATGCCGTACCCTATGAGTTTGACCGTTAGACGTGCGTTTTGGCCGTTTATGACACCAGAACGGCGTTCTCGCTCACCGCGGGCACACGACAGGTCCGATTGATGTGCCGTCTACTCGACCACATCACAATTCACTCACCCTTTGATGTCGTCCGATTTCAGGCCATTCCGGCATCATTCGGCCCGTTTGGACCCCCCCCCCCCACGCGCGTTTATCAAGCGCGCGCAGCCCTTAAAGAACGTATAATGAGCCCTACCGCGCAGACCGCATGTCCGATTGATGTGTCGTCTATGCGTGCACAACGAGAATAATAATTGGATTGTTGTCCTGTGATTTCAGTTCAATCTGATGCCGTACGCTATGAGTTTGACCGTTAGACGCCCGTTTTGGCCGTTTATGACACCAGAACGGCGTTCCCGCTCACCGCGGGAAAACGGAACATCCGATTGACGTGTCGTCCGCTCGACCACATCAAAATTCACTCACCCTTTGATTTCGTCTGATTTCAGGCCATTCAGACTTCGTTCGGCCAGTTTGAACCCCCCCACGCGCGTTTATCAAGCGCGCGCAACCCTTAAAGAACGCAGAATGAGCCCTAACGCGCAGACCGTGCGTCCGATTGACATGCCGTCTGCGCGTGCACATTGTGAAGAATAATTTGATTGTTTTCTTGTGATTTCAGGTCAATCCGATGCCGTACGCTATGAGTTTGACCGTTAGACGCCCGTTTTGGCCGTTTGTGACACCAGAACGGCGTTCCTGCTCACCGCGGGCAAACGGCACGTCCGATTGACGTGTCGTCTGCTCGACCACATCACAATTCACTCACCCTTTGATGTCGTCCAATTTCAGGCCATTCGGACTTCATTCATCCAGTTTGGACCCCCCACGCGTGTTTATCAAGCGCGCGCAACCCTTAAAGAATGCATAATGAGCCCTACCGCGCAGACCGCGCGTCCGATTGACGTTTCGTCTGCGCGTGCACGTCGCAAATAATAATTGGATTGTTTTCCTGTGATTTAAGGTCAATACTATTCCTTACGCTATGAGTTTTACCGTTAGACGCCCGTTTTGGCCGTTTATGACACCAGAACAGTGTTCCCGCTCACCTCGGGCAAACGGCACGTCCAATTGATGTGCCGTTTGCTCGACCACATCACAATTCACTCACCCTTTGATGTCGTCCAATTTAAGGTCATTTGGACTTTGTTCGGCCAGTTTGGACCCCCCCCCCCACACACGCCTTTATCAAGCGCGCGCAACCCTTAAAGAACGCATAATGAGCCCTACCGCGCAGACCGCACGTCCGATTGACGTACCGTCTGCGTGTGCACGTCGCGAATAATAATTGGATTGTTTTCCTGTGATTTCAGGTCAATCCGATGCTTTATGCTATGAGTTTGACTGTTAGAAGCCCGTTTTGGCCGTTTATGACACCAGAACGGCGTTCCCGCTCACCGCAGGCACACGGCACGTCCGATTGACGTGCCGTCTGCTCGACCACATCACAATTCACTCACCCTTTGATGTCGTCCGATTTCAGGCCATTCGGACTTCGTTTGGCCAGTTTGGACCCCCCCCCCCCCCCCCACGCGCGTTTATCAAGCGCATACAACACTTAAAGAACGCATAATGAGCCCTACCGCGCAGACCGCACGTCCGATTGATGTGTCGTCTGCGCGTGCACGTCACGAATAATAATTGGATTGTTGTCCTGTGATTCCAGGTCAATATGATGCCGTATGCAATGAGTTTGACCGTAGACACCCGTCTGCTCGACCACATCACAATTCACTCACCCTTTTATGTCGTCCGATTTCAGGCCATTCAGACTTCGTTCGGCCCGTTTGGATCCCCCCACGTGCGTTTATCAAACGCGTGCAACCCTTAAAGAACGCATAATGATCCCTACCGCGCAGACTGCACGTTCGATTGACGTGCCGTCTGCGCGTGCACGTCTCGAATAATAATTGGATTGTTGTCCTGTGATTTCAGGTCAATCCGATGTCATACGCTATGAGTTTGACCGTTAGACGCCCGTTTTGGCCGTTTATGACACTAGAACGGCGTTCCCACTCACCGCAGGCAAACGGCACATCCGATTGACGTTCCGTCTGCTCGACCACATCACAATTCACTCACCCTTTGATGTCGTCCGATTTCAGGCCATTCGGACTTCATTCGGCCAGTTTGGACCCCCCCACGCGCGTTTATCAAGCGCGCACAACCCTTAAAGAACGCATAATGAGCTCTACCGCGCAGTCCACGTGTCCGATTGACATGCCATCTTCATGTGCACGTCGAGAATAATAATTGTATTGTTTTCCTATGATTTCAGGTCAATCCGATGACTTAAGCTATGAGTTTGACCGTTTGACGCCCGTTTTGGCCGTTTATGACACCAGAACGGCATTCCCGATCACCGCGGGAAAACGACACGTCCGATTGAAGCGTAGTCTACTCTACCACATCACAATTCACTCACCCTTTGATGTTGTCCGATTTCAGTCCATTCGGACTTCGTTCGTCCAGTTTGGACCCCCCCCCCACGCGCGTTTATCAAGCGCGTGCAACGCTTAAAGAATGCATAATGAGCCCTACCGTGCAGACCACATGTCCGATTGACGTGTCGTCTGCACGTGCACGTCCCGAATAATAATTGGATTGTTGTCCTGTGATTTCAGGTCAATCTGATGTCGTACGCTATGATTTTGACCGTTAGACGCCCGTTTTGGCCATTTATGACACCAGAACGGAGTTCCCACTCACCGCGGGCACACGGCACATCCGATTGACGTGCCGTCTACTCGACCACATCACAATTCACTCACCCTTTGATGTCGTCTGATTTCATTCCATTCGGACTTCGTTCGGCCAGTTTGGACCCCCCCACGCGCGTTTATCAAGCGCGCACAACGCTTAAAGAACGCATAATGAGCCCTATGGCGCAGACCGCATGTTCGATTGACGTGCCGTCTTCGCGTGCACGTCGAGAATAATAATTGGATTGTTTTCTTGTGATTTCAGGTCAATCTGATGCCGTACACTAGGAGTTTGACCGTTAGATGCCAGTTTTGGCCGTTTATGACACCAGAACGACGTTCTCGCTCACCGCGGGTACACGGCACGTCCGATTGACATGCCGTCTACTTGCCACATCAAAATTCAGTCACCCTTTGATGTAGTCCGATTTCAGGCCATTCCGACATCGTTCGGCCCATTTGGACCCCCCACGCGCGTTTATCAAGCGCGCGCAACCCTTAAAGAATGCATAATGAGCCCTACCGCGTAGACCGCACGTCCAATTGACATGCCGTCTACGCGTGTATGTCGCGAATAATAATTGGATTGTTTTCCTATGATTTTAGGTCAATCCGATGTCGTACGCTATGAGTTTGACCGTTAGACGCCCGTTTTGGCCGTTTATGACACCAGAACGGCGTTCCCACTCACCGCAGGCAAACGGCACGTCCGATTGACGCGTCGTCTACTCGACCACATCACAATTCACTCACCCTTTGATTTCATCCAATTTCAGGCCATTCGGACTTCGTTCAGCCAGTTTGGACCCCCCCACGCGCGTTTATCAAGCGCGCGCAACGCTTAAAGAACGCATAATGAGCCCTACTGCGCAGACCGCATGTCCGATTGACGTTCCATATGCACGTTCACGTCGTGAATAATAATTGGATTTTTTTCCTGTGATTTAAGGTCAATCCGATGTCGTGCGCTATGAGTTTGACCGTTATACGCCCGTTTTGGCCGTTTATGACACCAGAACGGCGTTCCCGCTCACCGCGGGCACACGGCACGTCCGATTGACGTGCCGTCTTCTCGACCACATCACAATTCACTCACCCTTTTATGTCGTCCGATTTCAGGCCATTCGGATTTCGTTCGGCCAGTTTGGACCCCCCCCCCCCCCCACGCGCGTTTATCAAGTGCGTGCAACGCTTAAAGAACGCATAATGAGCCCTACGGCGCAGATCGAACGTCCGATTGATGTTCCGTCTATGCATGCACGTCGCAAATAATAATTGGTTTGTTGTCCTGTGATTTCAGGTCAATCCGATGCCGTACGCTATGAGTTTGACCGTTAGATGCCCGTTTTTGCCGTTTATGACACCAAAACGGCATTCCCGCTCACCGCGGGCATACGGCACGTACGATTGATGTACCGTCTGCCCAACCACATCAAAATTCACTCACCCGTTGATGTCGTCCGATTTCAGGACATTCTCACATCATTCGGCCCGTTTGGACCCCCCACGCGCGTTTATCAAGCGCGCGTAACCCTTAAAGAACACATAATGAGCCCTACCGCACAGACCGCACGTCCGATTGACGTGCCGTCTGCGCATGCACGTCGCAAATAATAATTGGATTGTTTTCCTATTATTTCAGGTCAATCCGATGCCATAAACTATGAGTTTGACTGTTAGATGCCCGTTTTGGCCGTTTATGACACCAGAACGGCGTTCCCGCTAACCGCGGACAAACGGCACGTCCGATTGATGTTCCGTCTGCTCGACCACATCAAAATTCACTCACCCTTTGATTTCGTCCGATTTCAGGCCATTCGGACTTCGTTCGGCCAGTTTAGACCCCACCACGCGCGTTTATCAAGCGCGCGCAATGCTTAAAGAACGCATAATGAGCCCTACCGTGCAGACCGCGCGTCCGATTGACGTGCCGTCTATGCGTGCACGTCTCGAATAATAATTTTATTGTTTTCCTATGATTTCAGGTCAATCCGATGCCGTACGCTATGAGTTTGACCGTTAGACGCCTGTTTTGGCCATTTATGACACCAGAACGGCGTTCCCGCTCACCGCGGGAACACGGCACGTCCGATTGACGTGTTGTCTGCTCGACCACATCAAAATTAACTCACCCTTTGATGTCATCCGATTTCAGGTCATTCGGACTTCGTTCGGCCCATTTGGACCCCCCACGCGTGTTTATCAAGCGCGCGCAACGCTTAAAGAACGCATAATGAGCCCTACGGCGCAGACCGCACGTCCGATTGACGTGCCGTCTGCGCGTGCACGTCACAATTCAGTCACCCTAAAAAGATACAAAAATTGAAAGAGTTCTTGGGCTTCTCCCAAGAAACAACTGTCTGGAGTTTCTCTCCATCCACTGACACACCTTCCTCTGAAATTATTTGACCCAATAACTATACCTATATAATCAATACAAAACTGACATATATATAGTTTAACGTATAGTCAATAAGTGTAATATGTATGATGTCAAGATGTTGGGTATGATCATAATCACTCTTGGAGTGCACGTAGATGTCATCCACAAATATTAAAACAAACTAATCTAGGTAAAAAGGAAAATTATATTCATCAAGGATATAAAAAATTCTAAAGAATTCATCAAGAAAAATGAAATTACCTCATGCATGGGGTTCATTCTCATCTAGATCACCAATATCACTGTGATGTCCACCAGATGTATTCGGAGCCTACAATATATATCAATATTATGTATCTTAAACATATCAATAAAATTCAATCTGAGTATGGTTTGTTTTATTGTTTACCTGTGGCGCCACTTGTTGCGTCGTCATTTCATCGAT
Organism: Viscum album; assembly: GCA_963277665.1. Taxonomy (NCBI): domain Eukaryota; kingdom Viridiplantae; phylum Streptophyta; class Magnoliopsida; order Santalales; family Viscaceae; genus Viscum; species Viscum album. The sequence goes on along the minus strand of OY728120.1, from coordinate 1,055,193,425 downwards.
ACGTGATGACATCTGTGACAACCTCTCCTCATACTCTACACGTAACTGCTGAAACTGTGAATCAAAATTGCGCTGCATATCCTGCATGGAAGCATCGATCTCAGCCTGTTTGCGCATCCCTGACTCTCTGCATGCACTCATCACATTTGTTCTAACAACTGCACGTCATGGGACACCACCGCCATAAGTCAAAGAATAACCATGACTGTCACGCCCCACGACACGGTGAAATATTTCATCTCTACGCACAATACTACGACGTTGCTCCTCTGGAAACTCTGCTAATTGAGCGTCAAACTGAGCCTGTAGCCTAAAATGAATCAATGAACAAATATGAATAATTTATATAAAATAAAAAATACATTTATTAATTAGTAAATAATTTTCTTACTATAACAGCGGCAACATCGGGATCACCCGCCCTACGAGTCCTCATCCATATAGACATCTGATCAATTGGCTCGCCGTGTTGGTGTAACTATAATAAATGGGTTCACCATGTTATACTACAATATTTTTAAAATATGAATGAAATAGTGAATTCTAAACTTACATCATGTCTGAGCTGTGACACATGTCGAGTGCCAAGTCTAGAAGGCGTGGCCTGCATCGCCCGATTATGTGAATGACGAGCAGACTCGGTCTACATTCAACATATTTACTTAATAAACATTTGAAAAATTAGTCATTTATAGATTAAAAGTAATAAATCTTACCATCGCTGCCTCACTCGACCAAAACGCAACCAAATCCTGCCACTGCGCAGGAAGAATGCCCGGAGGGACTCGTTGTAGAATGTCTGGCACACCCGCAAATGGTGTCTAGTGATCTCTCTTCACCCTTGACTTGTAATCCTTCCATAATTTTCTACATTTCGACATACAAACAGCCCAAAGATCATCTGGACAGGATGTCAAATTATCCTGTTAAAAATATTGTTAGTATATGGGACAATAATAATAACAATATCATGAAAAATTAAACATTGAATTTACCTGAACCTCCCTCCATAATTTGTCCATCGTATCCTGAGGGAAAGAACTCCAGTCACAAGTCGTCAGAGGGAATATGTGTGAGTCTCGTATCATATGCCCAAACTGACGACTCAATGCAGTAGCACCATCTCCAACTAGATGAAATGTGTCATCAAATAACACATCCAATCGGGCTCCAGAGTTCCAGGATCGAACCCCTCTACCAGGACCCCTGCGTCTGCTGGAAGAAGCAGTAGATCCTGATAAACATAAATTCATAATTCAATTACAATATAAATTAAGGATTAGAAATAGTTAGGGAAATGTAAACAGAAAATTGCAATCAATTAATTTAGAAAAATGAAAACATACATACCAACAACATCAGGTGAACCACTGTGACCACCCTGTGACATACCTGCATTAAAAGAAATTATAGTAAAATCAAGCAATCTTTATACATATATAACTGATAAATATTTTTACAAATAATAACTAGGAATATAATTACAGTTTCCACTAATCATGCAAGTCTATCGTATCTCCTTCAACTGTCTCTCTGGTCCATTGTATATCTTCATCTCGTACAGCTACTATTGTTTGGTCAAGTGTTTGATCAGGAAATGCGACAACTTCAGGTTCCTCTTGGTCAATTAGAAAAACCACTCTTCTAGACATTTTCACCACAACTTTCCAATCAGAATCAATGCCGACAAAGTAAACTTGTTCTGCCTGCGATGTCAGTATGAAGGGCTCATTGCTAACCTGGTCATCTTTATATAGCATATTGTTAAAGTTTACTAATGTAAATTGGAAGTTATCAACTTTCGTTCCACGAACTGGATCGACCCAATCACACCTTAACAATATGTGTTTTAAGCCACAATCATAAATAACCTCAATAATATCTCTCAATAATCCATAATAATAACCGGCACCAATAAAAGAACAACCAACACCACTATTTTGTGTGGCTCGGTTCATGTCAACATCGCTAATACGAAATCGGAATCCGTTAGCATCCAAAGACTTGTAGCGACGAGCTGTAATAAATGGACCATCAGCTAGTTGGTTAAGTTCTTCGCTCATATGCTGGGTTAAATCATGTAACTTTTGAATCTGAAAATTTCACATATATAGTTTAATGGATAAAGGATTATGAAAATACAACTTAGTCATGCTATAAAAATATTAAATCAATTATACATACATGAGTCTTGAACCACTCATGAAATGTGTTGAAATGATGTTTTTGGATTTGATAATCAGTTGCACGGGGCCTTTCATGTTTCAACTCAGTGATATGAATCCTAAATCACAACACAATATAAGGTAAGCAATAAAATAAATATAGAAACAAAATACACATAAACTATGAAACTTACTGTATCAATGGCATAACTGATGGAGTGTTGAACAACACATATCGATGAGCTTGAACCCACTCGTCGTTCCGCATATCAAATGTTATTCCTTCTCCAATTGGACCCTCGTCAGTCTGGGATGTTTTATCTATCTTTGTTTCAACCTCATCAATATATGAAGCACAGAAATTAGTACACTCATCCATTAAATATCCCTTGGCAATTGATGCTTCCGGACGAGCTTTTTTGCGCACATAGCGTTTCAATGTATTTAAGTATCGCTCTATTGGATACATCCACCTGAATTGCATGGGACCACCAGCAATGACTTCACCAGTAAAATGCAAGGTCAAGTGAACCATGACATCAAAAAAAGATGGCAGAAAGAGATTTTCTAGGTGACATAGTGCAAGTACAATCTTATCCTGTAGCTTTTTCAAATCACTCATGCGATGATTCCTAGAACAGAGCTGTCTGAAAAAATTAGAAACTCCGATCAACAGCTCAAAAACCTGGGAAGGTAAGCAATCACGAATTGCTATAGGAATTAACTGTTGAAGCAGAATATGATTATCATAACTTTTCAAACCTTGTAATGTCATTCTCGTCATATTCACGTGCTTCTAAATATTAGATCAATAACCATATGGCACCTTAACAGTATTCAAAATTGATAGAAATGTTTGTTTCTCTTTTTTACTCATTGTGTACTGTGCAGCAGGCATGTATGCCCGATTACCTTCACCCATCTGTAAATGTAAAGGTTTTCTCAATCCCATTTCTTGCAAATCACATCGAGCATTAGCACTGTATTTTGTTTTCCCCTTGACGCCTAAAATGGTGCACAAAATATTATCACATACATTTTTTTCAATGTGCATCACATCTAAATTATGCCTTAAAATATTATATTTCCAATAAGGCAATTCAAAAAACATACTTCGTTTCTTCCAATTATGACTTCGCTGTCTATTTACAGCAGGAATAGAAGGCAATGCAGGAACCAATAAATCTTGAAAATCATACATTGTACGGATGTTTTATTCATCAAGTTGTACAAAAATTTCAACCCCAGACAGTATTTGTGGTGATGGTTCAAACTCTCTATTCCCATCAAACGATACACGGTCTTTTCTGAACCTGTGCAATGGAGGAAGAAAGCATCTGTGAACAAGATATGGCCACTTTCTACAATGCTTAATCCATATAGATTTCTTACTCTTATTACAACAAGGGAAAGAAAATTCTCCTTTTGTACTCCAACCTGATAAGTTAGCATACGCTGGGAAATCATTAATTGTCCACAACAAAGCAGCCCGAAGTCTAAACATTTCATTTGCTGCCGAGTCAAAAGTCATTACACCATCGGCCCAAAATTCTTGCAGCTCATCATTCAAAGGTTTCATATAAACATTGATTTTATCACCAGGTCCTCTTGGTCCATCAATTAGAATTGACAGTAATAAAAATGGTTGCTTCATACATACCCATGGGGGAATGTTGTATGGAAACAACACCACTGGCCATGTACTATGTGTCGCACCAACCATGGACCTAAATGGGTTAAAACCATCTGCTGCCAAACCCAATCGAATATTACGATCATCTCGGGAAAAGTCTAGGTGTCTCTGATCAAACTCTTTCCATGCCAAAGAATCTGTCGGGTGAGTTAATTTATCAACCTCTTTCTTTCTCTCTGAATGCCAATTCATCAATTTAGCAATTTTAGTGGATAAGAAGAATCTCTTCAGTCTCGGTTTCAGTGGGAAATAACGCATCTGTTTAGCGGCAACTTGTTTCCCTTGATTCAAGACTCTCCCAGGAAGAATCTGACTACCTTGATTAATCTCATTGGTCTTCCACCTGGACGTATATCAAACAGTACAATTATTTAATTGCGCATTCTCTTTTCTGAAAAACATACAATTATTGCGACATGCATCAATTGTATCATATGTAAAACCAAGATCATCGATTAACTTGCGAGCTTTATAGAATGACTCCGGAATCTTCACTCCAGTAGGGAGTACCTTCTTCAATAATACCATCAACATGTCGAATGAGGTGTCTGACCACTGGTTCAAGGCCTTTAGGTGTAACAATTCAACGATGAACGACAATTTACTAAATTTAGTGCATCCAGGATATAATTTAATATGCGCATCATCAAGAATTTCAAAGTATTTCAATGCTTCTCCATCTGCAGAAGAACGAGGATTACTCAATCCAACATTGTCATTTATGACATTACTATCTTCAGATTGAAACTGACGCATCATATCTTTCAGCATTATGTTTATCGGATCAACTATTCCCGAATAAACATTCATATGAATATTTTCTGAGCGATGACATGAAACAGAATCTTCTCCATGACGCGTCCATGTCTTATAGTTTTTCAAAAACCCATTGAAAAACAAATGTTCTCTAACACTATCTCGTTTTAAGAGATATCTATTTGGACATTTTCTGCATGGACAACTAATCATATCGCTTGGAAATTTGTTGGTGAAATCCATAAATTGCTTAATCCCCTCATAATATTCAGCTGAAAATCTATCTTGCATATCAATCCAACTCCTATCCATATCTGTATTTAATATAAATCAAAAGTGAAATATCTTATTTAAATTCTAAAAAAACACAAATAATTAAAATTTAAAAACCAAATTTGGATAAAAAACATTACCTACGGAGGACTCGACCGCGGGTAACGGGGTCTGACTCGATTGCAGATCCATGACGGCGCAGTGAATTGACGACAGAGGTTCAACGGCCAGACTCGAAAGGAGCGGAACCGTTGGACTGCGTGGAGGGTTCTACACGGCGGGGCACAATGGACCGGAACGGAGGCAGGAGGACTTCCCGGAGGGATGCAACGGGGCCGCGAGGGGACGGCGGCGGTGGGGATATCCAAAGGTGCAGCGCAGGCAGGGGTGGGGGTTGCTGGGTCGTGGGGGTGTCGGGGTCACGGGGGCGCAGCGCGGAGGCATGGCGGTGGGGGTCGCCGGGGTGCAGCGTGGGCAGGGGGTGTTGGGGTCACGGGGGCGCAGCGTGGAGGAAATCCAGTGGGGGTTGTCGGGTTTTCTGGTGGCGCAGCACGGAGGTATGGGGGTGGGGATCGCCGGGGGTCGGGGTCGCCAGGGGTCGGGTCGCCGGGGGTTGCCGAGGTCACCGGGAGGTCGGGGGTCGGGGTCGCCGGGGGTCGGGGAGGGGTCGCCGGGGGTCGGGGAGGGTCGCCGGGGGTCGGGGAGGGTCGCCGGGGGTCGGGGTCGGGGAGGGTCGCCGGGGGTTGGGGTCGGGGTCGCGGGGTCGGGGAAGGGGGGGTCGCGGGGTCGGGGAGCGGAGGGAGGGGAGGGAGGGGAAATTAGGTGCTTTTTAAGGAAAAATTTCAGCGGCCTCCATTTGGCGGCCGCTATTGATAGTATTAGCGGCCGCAAAATGGAGGCCGCTATAGATGCCCTGCCTCTAAAGGCATATTTTCTAGTAGTGAAGCATCACCATTCAAAGAATTCATCAGAAAGATGAAATTTTTGATAGGATTCATCATTGGTCTTAGATCCATTGACATGACATTTAAGATTCATCAAAAAAATTGTTGGTTAGAAAGTTATAAGTTACTGAGTGAGGAAGTCAGATATTTATTTGATGCTTTGTACTTCCCAAATATCAAGTGTTTTCTATAAGACTTATGATTCAAGACATATGAATAAAAGGGGACAATATTTTTAACCAATCATATTAGGTTTTTGTTGGAAATAAAGAAGGTTCTGAAAGAAAGGGAAGTCATAATACTTTCCTATGTAAGTTAGATGATGATTTTACAATTTTAAGTTCTCATAAATCATGAAAACTCTCATTGTAAATTATTTTGAAGAAATGGAGGAATCTTAAATATTGTGTCAGTTCTATAGATCAAGATAAAGTTTTCACCATATCCAAAAGTATCATGCACAAAAGTTTTTCAGAAGTCTAAATGGGTTATCATTGATATGGTTTGAAGTTTTTCAAATTTGTAGAGTGGAGTTTCCATTATAATGATAATTTCATTTTAATGAGAATTCCATAGTAATGATAATTCCATCGTAATGAAAATTACATCCATATAAGGATTCCATCAGACTAAATTAAAGTAATATAGTACGATCTTAATGAATAGAGGAAAAAAGTAAGATCATAATGAGCATTAGAAGAAAGTAAAATCGTAATGAGTAGAGGAAGAAGTCAGATAATAATGAGAGGGGGAAGAAAGTATGATCATAATGAGTATAGGAAGAATGTTAGATGAAAATGCATAGAGGAAGCTAGTCACATCTGATTGAAGTTGAGAAAGTTAATCAGACTGAAGCTGAGGAAGTTAATCAGAATTAAGTCGAGGAATTTACATTAGACTGAAGAAATGTTATTATGTCTGAAAACACTGATTTTGAAGAAATACTGATAAGGATTAAAGTAGTCAAAGTTGAAGTTCAACTGTGATTTATTTTTGGGGATTTGAAATTTGAGTAAGTAAGAAATGTTTTTTAGTTTCCCGTAATTCCTATTATGATTTTCCTAGAAATAAAATCACAGTACAATCATACTTTGAACTTTTCCACCAAAACGAAAAAGATAGAGCACTGTATAATTCATTTCAAAGTTATATAACTAAACAAATATATCATTAGATGATCAGACAACCAAAAGTTTTCTTACTAGAATATGGAATATCATACTAATGAAGATCAGACTGATCATTTTAATAGAGTTTGAGAATTGTAGAATCAAAAAGGGAGTATCATATTGAGTTGATTGGACAGAGACAATCATATTTTGTTCATCAGACTGAAGTCCCATCAGACTTAGGGTCATCGGACTCAAGAACTTTTTTGAAGCATATTGAATAATGTATTTATAATTTTTATTGAGTAAATAATTTATAAAAAAACTTTTTAAACTCATGAGATCCAGTTTAATTATTCCTATTAGGAGATATATGGTGTTAAACTGGAGTTGACACAAGATGTTTTCTCTTCTTCTTAATAGTTAATTTACATAGACCCACTAGAGTGGCTACGGAAAGGATGTAGGTTCTCAAAATGAGGTCGAACCTTGTAAAATTTGTTTTTTTAAATTTTTTACTACTTTTCCATGCATGAGTATTTACAATAAGATGATAAGGAAACAAACCAGAATCGGTTGTAGGGGTTATGTTTATAAAATTGAGGAAACTTATAAAAAGTTAACTACTAATGAAAACCCCCCTTATCAATTGTAATTTGATCATTTGTAACATCATCTAAATAGGAGGAAAAAAAAGGAAGAACGCATATGATACCACATTGTATCATCCCACCATAACTTCCACTTAACAGTTTTTTTGAGATAGTGGGCCACGAGACCTTAAGCACGCCTCCCCGAATGTTAGAGGTTGTCAACTAGCTACGGGGGCCTTGGGTTTGTCCATGGGGAGACTATACCCTCATTGATCAGAGTGGATCACAACAATATAAATAAATACAAATAAGAGAAACAACAAAATTAGAAACTATATGACCATACCAGTAACCCACCGTAGCAGAAATAGAAACAATCAATATAAATTAGCATAAATAAATATAAATAAACAAGAAAATATAAGTAGACAAATGGAAACTAATTAAATAATATTTGAAAATGATTATGATGATCAAGATTCTATACAAAATGTGAGTACACAGGTAACTGGGGATACAAGCATATACCATATGCTGGAAAAAATACCTAAAAGACACAAAATCTACTACAACTAGTATCTCAAGCATAGGCTTTGTCCTCGTCCCACACTCTATCCTAATTTTTTAAATAAAAAAATCAGATATTGGATGATTCCATTTATCCATACCTACAATCATGAAGTCTATTTGGGTACCAAAGGTGGCCTAAGCAGGGTGTGAGATATAATCCCAGTAGGCCACCAAAAATGATTTCTAGATCAATATATCTCTTAAAATATAAAATAAATAGTTTTACATAAATAAATATGTAAATTAAATATAGTAATAAATAGATAAGCATGTTATATTGGGGTCCACTTGGGATACCCATCCAGTTTGCCTTCTTTGGCCTAAGCTGGTGTGTCTGAGCCAAGGGATTCAGCATGAGTAGAGTGAGTGAGATAATGTATAAGTAGATGGAATGTTTCCAAGATTTTGGTTTGGATTGGTGATTATGTAATCACAGTTCTAATTTAAATGTTCCATTAATTACTTTAAAGTATTCACTTACCTTTAATTCAATTTAACCTCTTTTTAATACATTAATAGTCACCTAGATCCTATTAATGATAATTATAAAAGAATAACAAGTATCACTATAAAAACTCTATATAAGTCTAATACCAAAGGAGTACATCCAAGGTGACCCAATAATTATATCCCAAGTTTCACTCCAAGAATAGTGTGATTAAAGAAGGAAAAAACCTATGAGTATGTCCCTGGTATCACAGGTAGGGGCCCTGGCCTCTCTTGTTGTATAGTACAACTGTCGTGCCATCAATCCCATCCATGGGGTCTCCCCTAGGGAACCAGTGTCACTCGTCTAGAGGTAAAATAGAAAACACCTAATGAGCCCATCCCAAACATAGCTAGTGTCACCAATTTCATTTTTAATAAACATTAACAAACTCTAAGGGATGATGACCCCGTACAAGGGGTCCTTTAGTCGGAACCCATTTTATCTCCCCCATCACTAAGGTGAAATAATTTAATCAAGAATTTATATTATAATAAGAAAGTTGTTCAAGACCTAAAAACAATTAAACCATTTATGGAATATGGGTATTGTAGAAGTACTTGAACAATTCACTTAGTCCAACCATTTCATTTACATCATTGGATGTAAGGGCCTAACTCATAGTTCATCACCCTAACCCAAAATAATTTATAAATTCAATGTTTTTAAAATAGAAAAAACCCCTCAAGGTATAATTAAACAATATAATTAAATTTAAATTAAGCCTCAAAGGTTTACCACACCCATTTGGGTGGCTTAATTAAAGGTGATCAACCTAAGGGGTTGATTATCCTCTAGCATGGGTCACATTTGTCAAGGTAAGGCTTCCAATTTTAATTTAATTAAAAAATTAGAGGTGATTCCAGAAGGGCCTAGAAAAAGGAAAAATAGATCATATTATATAACTAAATGAAACAAGGGGAAATAACCTAGACCACCTACCATACCCCCATAGTGTTTCCGTACTCTATAATTATCCTTTTATTTGATCTAGATTGAAAGATATCAAAGAAACTATCAAATTAACTGAAAATAGAGAAAATGATCTTGCACTGATATAGAGAAATAGAAAGCAAGAGAAACTTGAAATATATGGATGAGGATTGAAGATCATACCTCTAGCTTCCCTATGGATCTGACGATGAGAAAAAAGGATGACATATGGAGGAGTTATCTTGGTCCCTAGATCTTGATGGAGGAGAGTTCTTACGGGAGAAGGAAAAAGGGTCTCCTGGAAAATAGAGAGGGAGAATAAGAATTTTTTTAAAATATTTATAAAGGGGAAACCCATCAATTCACTCACACAAGAAGGGGTGCATGGTTTGGTAGCATGAAAGGCCAAACTATGCACCAATCGTGTGCCAGGTTCTGCTCCAAGGTCCAACCCACATGGGGTAGGCACACAGTTTAGATAACCTTGTAAAACCCATCAAAAGAACACTAAAATGTTTTTGAGATAAGTTTCATGGGTGTGAAAACTTTCTCACATGGTTTTAGAGAAACTTTGTGGAGACCTACTCCCCACTATCTTAAGATGCATGGTTAGAGAAACCATGAGGTCTAGGATACATGGTTTTAACTAAACTTGTGACCCAGCCTATTTCTTCAATTTTTTGTGGTCCAATATTTGAAAAATCCATATAAACCCATGATACCCCCATGACTCATATAGTATTCAATATTAGGGCCGAAAAAAAGAATTTAAATGAAAAAATGGACTGTAGCTTTTAGAAGATTCATGACATTACATCCAAGTTCCAACTCACCACGATCCATTATAATCGAACTCCAGAAGGAAGAAGATCACAAAAATCACATAGAGGAGGGTTGAGAGTTGATATCCTATAAAGAAGAGGATGAATGAGTTTTAGAGGTTAAAAATCCAATTTTTGGATTTAATTAATTGTGTTACATGGTTAGGCCACACAATTTACTAAACCATGTGCCAACTGTGTGGGCACCACTATCTCAAAACTCCTAAATCGCATGGTTTCTCCACACGGTTTGGAAAACCATGCACCAAACATACAAAAATCCATTGTCCCACGTGACATGGTTACTTGGAGAATCCTCATAGTTTACCCTAACTATGTGTCGATCATTCATCTCCAATAGTGTTTCCTCAACCCTCCACATGGTTACCTAGAGAATTCGCATGGTTTCTACCACCATGAGCCTTCTAAATCCTTTAAGAACATTCCAAAAATTCTCTAAGAAGTATTATTATACTAATCCCAACCAAATCATATCTCAAAAACACTTAAAATATCATCACATACATCAAATTGGGGGTGTTACTAGAAGTAAAATCATCAAAAGTTTGTATCTTCTGATGGAGTCAAGTGTAGTCAAGAATATTCAAAAACTCTCTAGAAGTAATTCTCTCTAAGGATTAATCTAGAAGTGTGGTTGCGGTCAACATTATGATGGGTGATAAATAATAACAATTTTAGTTAGGGAACTCTACATGAATTTGGTATGGTGGTGTGACTGGTATAACTAGATGGAGTTTCCTATAAAATTAGTGGGGAAATACCCTGAATATTTTATTCTTATCATGAATAGTGAATGTGAAAAGTACATAGTGAATTGTAGGATTACAATATGAAAATAATTCTGTAATGAGTTCTTGATGAATTATTTTTTAATTTCTTGTATTTTTTTCCTTTAATCAATTTAAGAATATCACAGTCGTTCCTCCCATTCATATAGTACAACTCATCTGAAATACGTTAACCCCTTAGTGTTAATTTTATACATTATTATTATTTTTTGAAATTATTTCTATTGATTTACAAATTTTTATGTTTTTTTTCCAAGGTGTGTTCATGGATGAATTTATGTGGTGGGTAGGGTGCAGGGACTTCCTAATTTCTATATACTTAGTCAAGGGGAGATAAATCTCTAAAGGATCAGTTTTCTACACCACTTATATACATAGGAACTTACAGTGGTTCAATGATCAGACTTCCAGTGGTTTTACCAATAATATTGATGCTTATTTTTTCAATACCCTCCAACCATCTAGAATGGATGTATTTAAGTTGAAGCTATTATATTCTCTATTTTGTTTACTAAAATTAAAGTTATTGAGATCATAGACATATAATCCTATGAATAAGAGAGTGTACATATCTAAGGAACTCATGAAACATATATCCAAACTCTTACAACATCCTTGCATTATCTTGTTAATGTTTTATTGAGCATGAACACATGTTGTAAGTTCTAGAGTGGTACATCATTAATAAATAGAGTTCATTTCTATCTCCCCACTACAAGGGATATCAAGTGAAAATAATAAAAGGGCATGGGAAGTGAGATATCCCCCACTACTAAACATGGTCTATCCACTCCACAAAGAATAGTGAGAACTATACAAACTTTGTGTGAATCTTGTTTTCCTTTACATACTAGCGTAAGGGTGATATGAGAATTAGAATAGGGAGACACAAGGGATAAAATCCTTAACAATAAAAAGAAATGTAATGAATGTAGGTTTATCTTAAAGATTAAAAGGGTTTTAATTTGACATTGACCACTAATTCACCCCCAACTCTCAGTGGTCAAAACACCCCATATGGGACCTTTAATTGGTATCAAAGAAAATTTCATCTTATTGAATCCTTAACTTTGATATTGGGAAACACTTGGTTGTTTTAAAATATTGAAGGTCCATATTCTTTTAATTTCTACTATAAATATACACTTGTTGATTATATATCATGTAGAAATTGATATCATCTCATTATAGTGATTGAATAAGGGTTTTTTTGTTGTAATTATTTGTATATATTTTATTTACTGATTTATTAATGAAGAATATGTGAAGATTCAAATATCATTACACTAGTAATTATAAAATTAAATCTATAGAGATTGTGAAAACTATTTCTAGAAAAAAATTATGGAATTGGAAGAAGAAAGAGGCTACAAAATTAAATAAGTTGGCACTCAAGAATAAATAAGGGTTAATGCACATGGGTTACAATCAAGATAATATATGTTTTCTTGTAGATGAATTTAAATTTGTGGAATAACCACAAACTAATGAATCATTGGAAAACCATGGTGATTCAACAAATTCTATGTTGATTCATAATGAAGAAATCACTGAGACCCCATGTGATGATTGTCCTAGGGAAGAAACAAACCAGATCCATGATAAATGTTCATCTATGGATTCACATGATGAATCATATATTGAATTAGAAAAATGATTGAAAGAAATTACTAAAGAAGTTTTCATGGTAATATTTGAAAAATTCAATGATTTAAAGAAAATCATGAGGCAAAAACATGTGGATTATTTATAGGAGGATGATTCACAAATGAATTTGTAAGCTAATAGATTATAAGATATGTTTGTTGAGAATGTTATGATACATAAACATATCACCAATAATATTAAGCATTGAAGAATGATCTCAATGAGGACAAAAAAAAAACTTAAAAATGATCAATAATTAGTAATTATTTATATAATAAATGCATTTATAGCCAAATAAGTGGAGATTGAGAATAATAAACACCTTGATGAAATGATGGTAGCTAAAGATTAAACCATCCTCAAGATGAAAATGAAGTTAGAGGAAACCTATCAAGACTTATAGAACTCCAACGTTGAAGTAAAGGTTGTTATGTTTTGTAAATTCCTTGAAAATACTAATGAAATCAAGAATCCATGGGGTTCTCAAGTAAAAATAAATCTCATCAAAGTAAAATATTCAAAGAACAAAAGATCCATTTAGTTTTAAAAGCCCCAATCATTATGGGTTGAGAGGAACAAAGGTAATAAAAAATTCATACCACAAATAGAGGTGAAGAATGGGTCTAGGGGGAGGCTGGAGAATTAGAATAAAAGTAACACTAAGAGGGAAATATAGAAGTGAATACATTGACATGGTAACTATATAATATTATATTTTTTGAGGCAGTGGTATTATAGCTCTGTGAACTTCTAGACACTGACTATTATAATAACTTGGACTTGGTTGGCCACAACACTGTAGCAGTGTGGACTTCCATCCCCCATTCACTATTTCATAGTTATCTTACTATGTAGTTCGTGTAATAGTGCTTCATCTCCTTGAATATCACATTCAATATAGGGTATCATTATGTGTGAAACTCTGAAGCCTCCTTGTAATTATGCTCCCTATTTTAGTGAAGTGATTCTTCATCTCCATGGATGTAGGGATTATTCATGAACCATGTAAATATTTGTTTCCATTTTCATATTATTATTATTATTTTGTTTTTATCTTTTCATCATTTAAAAAACTCTATGACTGTGACCCCTGGTGTTTCTACAATTTATGTAATTTATAAAAGTGGTTCTCTTGATGAAGAAATCACATAGAAAATAGTTGAATGAATATTTTATTTTCTAAAAAGTTTCATGGTTTTATATAATATATGAGATCACATGGGTGAATAAACAATCATGGATTTTTTATGGTATAAGATATATATTATATTCCCTCAATATTTTTTCACATGAATCAAAGTTGAAAAAGTATGAAAACATAGGAAAAACAATATCACATAAATTCTGGACATAATGTCAAATTTGTGAACTAATGAAGGAACAATGGATATTTTTAGAATTGAGAAGTCTATGGCCATGAATAATTTGATTGTTGGTAATCTCCACTAATATTAAGAATGAAAAAAAAAATCCATTTTGAGGAATGAAAATCCACAGTGGTTTGATTTTTTTTATCAATGTCAAAGGATATTCTAGATTATGAAGGAGGAAAAAGGGGAATATGGATCAAGGGTTATAGTCATCATGAGATGAAGGCATTGAATTCCATAAGAATCTCAACTAGAAGACTCAATCATGGTAATGAGTGGATGAAAATGACTCACATGGTTTAAAGTTATGTGGGTGAATCATACACTATAATCATTGTATAATTGAAGTACTTGTATCATCAGAGTGAGAAAAATTCCATGATATTATGAAGATGAATCTTTGGAAAATATTTAAGTGTGATGGAATAATGGATTATTTTCACTCTATATGAAGAATAAATTGGTGGATTCATGTGGTGAAAAATTTATCATACATCAAGGAATGAATATTCCTTAGGAACGTTACCCAAACTAGTGAAATGATGGTGAGGATATCTCTTTAGGAGTAGTATATGTGATTCATCTTCTAATGAAGTATAAATCAATTGAGGGGATTCTTGATACTCTTGGTAATGGTAAAGGCACTAAACTCTTGAATAACATTTATGTGACATGAATTGATTGTAGGTCCATCAGGAGATTAATCGAGACATGCTTTCACATGATATGAATTATAGTCTAGTTGAAAACTTATGAAGTTATTTGAATGCCTTTCAGATTATATGTTCATACTCCATTTTTGTTTTCATAATAAGGACAACATGTGAGTCATCCAATATGAACAATTTTTATGATAGATTATATTAAAGGAAGCTATCTTATTTAATAATGATCATGTTTTTTGGAGGTGAGGATTTCATTCGAGATGACATACCTTGTTTATGAAAATACCTAGATATATCATCAATGATCCAAGGGTAAGAAGGATTATCATGAGGGTTTGGATGAATCATGATCAATTATGTTGGTCAGAGTGGATACTTATGATGGGGGTGTGAATTGAGTTCCAATTAAAATTTATGTTAAAAACTTTATGATTAAAATACCGCAATTCAAAATAGCCCAGTCAATTAAGGCAGAAGTGATATAAATTTTTAATTGTTCAACAAGTTTCTCTAAGGTTGATTAGTCCCTAGTTGAATCAATGTAATCACTAATTCAACTTTTGAAATAGGTTTACTGAATTATGCACATATACACACTAACCCAAACTAACTATTAGAGTTAATGTAAAAATAGTTTTTCTGTCTTTGAAAAATATAAGCACTGGATAAAATAAAACAGTGTATATGAGGTTTAGAACAAAAATATAAACAAGAGGTTCAGTCCCAATCCGAGACCTAATCCTCTCCACTTGGCGATCACCTGCCACCAAGCAGTTTATATTAGCAATAAACTTGATACACAGCCTGTATCGGGCTTTACAAAAGTTTTCACAAACTGTCCAGGGTTCACACCATCTACCACTGTTCTTCGTGGGAAGGACAAGCAATATAGACCACACACGGTCTCTTCTACAGTTTTACGTGGTAACAAAATGTGAGTTAGGTTCGATGTAAGGATATTCAATATCCTCCAGTACTAGAACATGAGACTGTGTGTGAAGCACACTTCTCAGAAATTTAAAAGACAAAGAAACACAATAGAGAAGTTATTATGAGAAAGAATTTAGAAGGCTCTATGTGTTTTCAGTTAACCTGTTGAATCCTTGAAGTGAGAAATTTTGAAGTTCGATTCAATCTCTAGAAGTTGTCTCCAAAATAGAGTGCCTCAACTCCAGGTACTAGCTTTTGAGGAATTGAGTGTTCTGCTTCTTAAATGGATTGAAAGTTGATGAGACATAAAATGCAGCCTCAAGTTGTTTTCCTGAAATGATCTTTTTGAAGTTCTTGGGGGTTGGAAGTGAAGATGCTTGAATGGTTCCTTGTTCTTTAGTACTTTCTTCCTTGTTCTTTTTTAACTTATAGTCTCCCTTTTTAGTTTTTCTTTGTGCCTCTATTTATCTTTCTTCCTCAGTCTTTTTCTTTAATATTTTAGGTCTGACAATAGGAGTGAGTACATCACGTAAAATATTTCTCATTCCTCGTACTGTCAAGATATGGTCTCTTGATATGTCTTCAATAAGAATTAATTAAGTCAGAAGCATTAAAATTAGAAAATATGACCATTAGAAAAAGATAAGAAATTGACAAAGTAAGGGTATCTCTAGTATGGTAACGATAGCCTTTTCATTGGTAGGATTTCACATCAGGTGCACATCAGAAACTTCCAACTGTAACATTTCATCGGTAACCTTCAGTGGTAACCTTAAATAGTAGTCTTGCATCGATGACCTTGTAATGGTGACCATGTATCAGTGACCTTTGTATCGGTGACTTTTGTATCAGTGACCTTTGTATCGGTGACCTTGTATCGGTGACCTTGTATCGATGACCTTTGTATCGGTTACCTTGAATCAGTGACCTTTTATTAGTGACCTTTGTATCGGTGACCTTGTATCAGTGACCTTGTATAAGTGACCTTTGTATCGGTGAACTTGTATCAGTGACCTTTGTATCAGTGAACTTTATATCAGTGACCTTGTATCGGTGACCTTTGTATCAGTGACGTCGTATCAGTGACCTTTGTACATAGATAAATTCTGAACTGTAAGCTTAAAATGAAAGTAGTGATATTAATCAGTATATAGGTATTACTTTGAGATAAGAATGACTATCACACAAACTATTATCTTGTAAGTGAATCATAATTATCACATAAAGAAAACATGATTTGGGATTATCAAAATAGGTGAGTCCAACAATCTCCCCCTTTTTGATAATCACAAATTATATGGTGAACACTATATTTAGACCAGAACATATATAAATAAATATAAGCACTCCTCCCCCGTTTGGGTAACTGAGAGAATTCAAGTTTGAATATTTTATCCCCCTTTGTGATTAACAGAAAGGCATAAATAACAAAAATGGAGAGAAGAGAGTGTTTGTATTAATAAAACAGTAGTACAATATACCAAAATAAATACATTAATCCCTATCAGCTGAGATAGTCCACACTCAATCCACATCAGATATGATCATAGGAGCATTATCCTTGGAAGTTGAGGATTCAAGTTTTGAAGGTTGAGGGATAGGCTGAGGGATGGCTATTAGCAATGTGGGAGGAGCTATAATATAAGCATCAGTAGACCTGTAGTGAGTGGATCTCTGAGGAATGGTTGGGGTTAAGCTTCTAATGGCCTGTTCAAGAGTCATCATAGGTGCAACACTGGTAGATCCTGAGGCACTTGAGGTAGATGGAAAAGCTGGAGGAACAATGATAGGAGTGTAGTCCACTTAGAGGAAAGGCAAGATAAGATTCCTGAAGTCCATAATAATTCTTCCCCCTCTTTCCATAGTAAAAATAAAATCATCCTTATTCTCCATAAATTTCTCCAAAGCAAGAGTTAGCTCCCGAATCTTGCTCACTTGATCTTTAATGGCCTGAGTGATAGGAGGGATTCTCAAATTTTCCAAAATAATTGCCCACAAGGTTATGAATTTATCTGGTAATGGAAATGACCTGAGAGTCTGAGGTACTAGAACTAGAGAACTTTTCAACTTATTCTCTAACAACAGTCCTAAAGGCTTCAATGTCAACATGAGGGGAGGCTGAGGTGGAAGCAGATGCACCTAGATATGTCAGAGAGAAAGACACCATCTCTTTAAAGGATTTAGTCAGCCCACCGATCAGCCTCTTTACATCATCATCTTGGCCTTTCACATGTGTTTCTGTAGACTTCTTAAAATCCTCAAACACTATGACCATTTGCTAAACCACACTATTAACATATCTGAGGTCTCTCTCCACCTGAGCTCTTGAAGCCATATATGCATCTAAGCTAGAAATAGACTATTTCACTGATTCCATAGATTCTTCCAAAGTTCTTACCTGATTCTATCATTCCTTGACCTCACGTAACAACGCTGAGTTAGAGGTAGAGACTATCCTTTCCACTAAAGATGTCACGAGTCCTTGATTGTGAGATATTTTTCATTCTATCTTAGTGGTTTGTTCATCAATATGCCTCTTCAGGTCCGATTTCAAAGAATCCAATTCATCATTCTTTACAAAGTCTCGAGGTAACAGAACCACTGGCTGCACAATGGTAGTTTCTGAGACAGTAGGAATTTGAGTACTTCTGATAGGCTAGTCATCTTTAGAATCTCCATAATCCAGGCCTAAAACCACAAAGCCAGGAGCATCTTTCCAGTCCTCTATATCATGAGCAATAGAAATTGATCCTATAGCAACAGGTTCCTCCCCCTCACTTTGATAATTCTTTTGAACAGCCACATCTATCTCCATCTGACCTCCTTGATCAACTTCATCAATAGTAAGGTCCACTGCCACTTCCTCCACATAGTCTTCAACAACTTCCAAAGCAAGTCCAACTTCAACTGAATCGGCAACCTCTTAATATCTACTTTCTAACCTTTCTGTGTGTCCTATTAAAGGACTAATACTTAGACATTCCTCTTCATTTTTAGCAGTAGTTGTCTCAAAGTCACTATTACTTGATTCAGAGTCCTCATCTGCATCAGAGGTATCTCTAACTTTTCTTAAGATATTTTCACCCCCTTCTTCTTCACTGGTTTCCTCATCACTGTCCCTCAGGACAGTTTCCCTTCTAGGAAGTCTCTTTGGTGGGCTAGGCTCACCAAAGGATATAGTATCAACATGAGGATTTGAGGGAAGTTCAGGATCACTCCTGTCATTAATAGGAGAATCCTCTCTTTCTTGCACAATAGAAGCTTCCTCTTCTTCTTCATCTGAATAAGCAGGATCTACTTCACCAGGCTTAATACCAGGATCTCTCTTATTCTTAGGCCTAGTTGGATGAGCCATATGGTTAAACTCTCCATACACCTTAGACTCATCATTCACCCATCTCCCCAGCCATGGATTCCAGTTGATATTAATCATCTTGAAAATCACTTTGGTGAGGCAATTATTATCTTTCACAACAACAGTTTCCTCCTTATATCTAGTAACTCCTTTCACTTTCAACATAAGAGATATCAACTTAGCATGAAATAGGGCATTGGATTTGGAACTGGTCTTGATCGTATCTTCTAGTTGAATCATAAATAGCCTACATAAGTTTATCTTCTGCTCATGATTTAATAGACACAGAATAAAAACATCTTGATACTTTAAATTTGAAAAGTCCCCTCTCCTGGGACTTAAAACATGATGGATAAACTTGAAAATTAGCTTATCTTCTCCTACCATTTCAGCTGCAATGACTTTCCTAGGAATTAAATTCCCTATAAATTCAGCTAATTCTTCTTCATAGAAGAATAACTCACTAGTGGGAGGCACCACTTTTGAGTAATAATCACAAATTCCTTCATGTGGAATCCTTAAGCAGTCAGCCCACTCAGTAGAGAAGAAACTCACACTTACTCCATTTACTCTGGAAGTCATCTAGTGCTCACCCTCAGACTACTCAAACATGAGGTACTCATAAAATTCCTTCACTAAATTTGGGTAAAAGGGTCCATTATTATTTGAAAAACACTCAACCCAGCCCTGAGCATCAAGTGTCTTTAGTAATAAAGACCGGTTCGACAACAGCCACTTTGAACTTAACTCCTTCTCAACCACTATTTCCCTCTTCGATAAATATGTGTTAAGAAACTTTTCCACTATCTAGCTGCCACTACTTGACTCATCTCTAGGTATCTTAGGATCGGGCGCATCTCCTTCATCAACAGCCGATGACCTTTTGACTCTTGTCATCGATCTTGAGTGGTTCAGGGTTTCAGTAGAGGTTTAGGCTCTGAGATTTGGGGAGAAAAAGGTTTCGAAGAGGGTTTGATGTGGATCAAAATGTGACCCGTGTTGTATTTTTATCATTTAGGGATTGAAAAAGTGAAATAGATAAAAGAAATAAGTATTATTCAGAAAACATTTCAGATTCCTATTGAGAGCACAAAAACGCAAAGTTCTAGAATCAAGTCATCTATCGATAAGGAGGTATCTATAATGTCTAACGGTGAGGTCCTATCAGTAAATTATAATAGTGAGGTTCTATCTGTATGGTCTAACGGTGAGGTCCAATCGGTAAGGTCTAACAGTGAAGTTCTATCAGTAAGGTCTAACGGTGAGGTTCTATCGGTAAGGTCTAAGGGTGAGGTTCTATCGGTAAGGTCTAATGGTGAGGTTCTATCGGTAATGTCTATCGGTGAGGTTCTATCGATAAGGTCTAATGGAAAAGTTCTATCGGTAAGGTCTAACGGTGAGGTTCTATCCTCAACAGTTTATCATACCTAACTCATGTTTGATGTAATTTAACTTCTTAGAATTCAAAGGCTTTGTGAATATATCTGCCAGTTAGTGCTTAGTTCCAATGAATTCAATAGTGATATCACCTCTTTGATAATGATCTCTCAATAAGTGATGTTTTACATCAATATTCTTTGTCCTAGAATGAGATACTGGATTTTTAGAGATGTTAATTGCACTTGTGTTGTCACAGTTTATAGATACATGTTTGAATTGATATCCATATTCTAGTAAAGTGTGTTTCATCCACATAATTTGAGCACAAAAACAACCATCAGCTATGTATTCAGCTTCTGCAGTGGATAATGCAACAAAATTATATTTCTTATTACACCATGATACTAGTGACTTGCCTACAATGTGACCTGTTCTAGAGGTTATTTTTCTGTCTAACTAGCAACCAACAAAGTCAGCATCCGAATAACTAATTAAATCAAATAGTTGTCCTCTTGGATAAAATAGTCCAACAATTATAATGTACATGAGATATTTAAAAATCATTTTAACATCATTTAAGTGAGACTCTTTGGGATTGGCTTGAAAATGAGCACATATGCATACACTGAACATAATATTAGGTCTGCTAGCTATAAGGTAGAGCAGACTCTCTATCATACCTCTGTAGTTGGTTTGATCCACTGGTACACCAGTTGCATCAGCATCCATATTACAAGTGGTACTCATAGGTGTATCACTACCTTTACTAATATCCAAACAAAAATGTTTTAAAAGATCCTTAGTATATTTACTTTGATTTAACATAATACCATTTTTATTTTGAAAAATCTGAAATCTATGAAAAAAATTTAGTTCCCCCAATAGACTCATTTCAAATTCATCTTGCATCATTTTTAAAAAATTAGTACAGAGTGAGTTTTTAGAGGATCCAAAAATTATATCATCTACATAAATTTGTACTATTAAAACATCTTTGGAAATCCTTTTAAGAAACAAAGTAGGATATGATATCCCTTTAGTAAAACTTTTTCAAATAATAAAGGAACTAATTTTGTCATACCAAGCTCTTGGAGCTTGTTTTAGACCATATAAGGATTTAGATAATTTAAAAACACAATTTGGAAAATGGGGATTTTTAAAACCAGGGGTTGTTCAACAAATACATCTTCAACTATGTACCCAATTAAAAATGCACTTTTGACATCCATTTGATAAAGTTTGAAATTCAGATGAGCTGCATAAGCAAGTAATATCCTAATAGCTTCTATTCTAGATACAAGAGAAAAGATTTCCTCATAGTAGATTCCTTCCTCTTTACTATACCCTTGTAAAACTAATCTAGATTTGTTTCAAACTATATTTACAAACTCATCAACTTTTTTCCTAAATACCCATTTAGTGCCTATTGTCAAGGTGTCCTTAGGTCTTTCCACTAATTCCCAGACTTTGTTTCTTTCAAACTGATTCAATTCTTCTTGCATATCTATCACCCAAAATTCATCACTAATTGCATCATTTATATTTTTAGGTTCAAGCTTTGAAATAAAATCTTGATGTTCAACCCGATTTCTCAAAGAAGCTCTAGTTTGATTCACTCTATTTAAATCACCTACTACAACATCTAAAGGATGATTCTTGAGAGTTATAATACCTCTAGAAAGAGTTGAACTAGACTCCTCATGGTTATCTATAGGTTCAGACTCAACGGGTGCAGATTCTGGAAGATTCCCAGAACTGGTTACTTTTACGGGGGGTTCACTATCATTATCATTAATGTCCAGAATTGACATATTTTCCTCAAGATATTCAAGAGATGTTTTGGGTTCATGTGGATCAGTCTCATTAAATTTGACATGAATTGATTCTTCCACACATTTAGTTCTCTTATTAAATAGTCTATAGGCTTTACTAGAAATCGAATAACCTAGGAAAACGCCTTCATCACTTTTCGAATCAAACATGTCAAGATAGTATTTACTATTAATAATAAAGACTTTGCAACCAAACACTTTAAAGTAATTTACCTTAGGCTTCCTATTATTCCAAATCTCATAAGGGGTCTTCTTAAGAATAGGTCTAATCAAGACTCTATTGATGGTATAACAAGCTGTATTTATAGCTTCAACCCAAAAATAAATTGGTAAATCATACTCATTGAGAATTGTCCTAGAAATTTCTTGATGGGTCCTATTTCTTCTTTCCATGACTCCATTTTGTTGTGGTGTTCTAGGAGCATAGAAATTGGGACTGCAACCATTGTGTGAGCAAAAATATTTAAACTCCTGATTTTCAAACTCACAGCCATGATAACTTCTCAAGATCTTAATACTAAGTCCACTAATATTTTCTACAGTCTTGAAGTAATTGATAAAATAAGAACAAGATTCACTTTTGTAAGCCATAAATTATACCCAAGTGTACCTAGAAAAATCATCTACAAGAACATAAACCTAGTGCTTCCCATTTAAACTTGAAAATATTGCTGGTCCAAACAAGTCCATGTGAACCAACTCAAGTGTTTGAGAAATAGAAACTTCTTTATTTGGTTTGAAAGAAACTTTGTGTTGTTTCCCTTTTGACAGGGATTACATACTTTGTTGAGAGAGAATTCCAATTTAGTTAAGTCTTTAACTAAACCTTTCCTAGTAAGTTTCCTATGTGAGTGCACATTGCAGTGTCCTAGTCTTCTGTGCCACAACCAGGATTCCTTATGAAATGCATTCAAATAAGAAACGTTTTTCTTATCTAAAGAATCTAAATCAACAGCCTATACATTCTCATTTCCAAGAACCGTAAAGGTTAAATAATTTTTAGAATTAAAAACATTTCATGCATCATTTTCAAATTTAACATTGAATCCATCATCACACAACTGAGAAATACTTAGCAGATTGTATTTTAACCCATAAAAAAATTACTTTTGAAATTAATACAGTATCAGGGTTACCAATTTGGCCTAAGCCGATGATCTTCCCTTTGGCATTATAACCGAAAATTACATGTCCACCATCAACTATGATTAGGATCTTGAAGCATGAATAATATCCTGTCATATTTCTTGAACATCCACTGTCCAAGTACCACAAGGTCTTATAGGAACTCTTTAGGAAACTTTCCTGCAAAAAAGATTAGGCATGGGGTAACTTTGGTACCCAAATTTTCTTAGGTCCGGAGAGGTTAGAAAGTAAAAATTTGGGAACCCATATTTGCTTTACTGGTTTCCCATAATTAGCAGATATGTTTTGAGACATGAATAATTTGTTTGGTCCTTTAGAAAATTTTCTCTAAAAAGATGGTCCAAAACTTGAGCTCATTGTGAACTGTCCAGATTTTAGAACAAATTTAGTTTTAATGATCCTTCTCTGTCCTGGTTAATACCCTAGACCAGTTTTATATTTTGGAGCAATCTGTTTTCCTAATAACTGAGTTAAGATATTTCTACCTGTGGTAAATTTATCAAGATCTCTCTTTAATTGCTCATTTGATAGTTTGAGTTCAGTATTGTCATGACCCGTCCTCGGGGCCCATGTCGTGACTACCCCAATCCTGCCTTCCATAGGCCAGGGGCTGGCGACTAGCACCAAAGGCGTAAATCCCGATAAATGGGAAGGCATTGCCTTTATAAAAGTAACAAAACACCACAGAGTATATAACGAACCATACTTTACATACATTGTTATTACTTCAGAGTTGAATCACACTTATTACAACATATAACAAAACCAAGAAAGGACCGTATAGGTATAGTGTCTTTAGAAACTGGGAAACATAAACAACTGGTTCATAAAGCATCTACTTTGTCTCCCATTTATTTCATCATATCTAGAGTCCCTTTTTGGCATATTCTACTTAATAACCTTCTTCCTAACCTGGGGAAATAAAACATACAAAAAGGGTGAGCTAAAATGCTCAGTAAGGGTAAACAAAATAAATATCAATCACATCATATACATAAGCACATAACTTTCGGAAATCTTAACCTGCAAAAGAGATCATAATTTCATCACATGGGATAAATCATAGTAGTGAAATGTAATCCCAATAATCATAACTTAAAACATGAAACTTTGTGGCATATACATATAATCATAGAGAATCATTTCTTATTAGTCAAGACTCATTACCAAGAATATCTTAGTGGACAAAGTCCATTTCTGAACTGAGTTCACTCCTCATTTTAGTCCTGTTTCACTGAACCAGTATAACCTACCATTCCCGCCATGTATATCTCATGAGATATAAAATCTTTACCCAACGCATTGGAGGGAGATATAGGTCCCACCCATCTCATAATGATACCATTCTTATGTGTGCCACATAATCATAAATCATACATCATTGCATAACCCATGTAGTAAAAATGGGATTCTTAAACAACATGACATCATAAAACAATTCATATAAGATAAAGGAATACATAAAAATATTTCCATCACAACATAATAAAATCCATGTAATAATAGGTATAGAAACAGAACCCTATATTATCTTAGATGGAAAATAATTTTGATAAAACACTTGAACTCCATTCTTGAGGAAAATATCCTTTCTCCTTCAAAAACACTTTTCCTTTCTTAATATGTCATACAATTCTAAACTAAAAGAATTTGATTAAAAATAAACTTGAAAACTTTTAAAGGAAGATTCTTGGAAATATTGTTTTAAAAATCCATTCATTCCGTATAAGTTAAAAAAACATTCTTCTCGTACTTTTGTCGGAAAAGTCAAAAGGGTACCTCGTACGAAAAACGACAAAAGATTCCTTTCATATCTTTTACTCAAAACTAACCTAAATGTAAAATTGGATTTAAACAATTGTAGGTGGATGGAAATAATATTACATATTGAGGAAACATGGATGTGTATGATAAAATACACCCCAGTAAATTCCAAAGTATAAACAATCTCGGATAAAAATGAGATTGTGATATTTCCCTTACCTTAGGTCCGATATGCTTTGTACATGTCTGAACCTCATTTATAATGATTTAAATAGTGTTATTGACTTATTATAGAATCATAATTATTTTTATGATATCATATATGGTCACATTCTTAGCTTCTTAGTAGTAATATTTCATTCCTACTAGTTATTCGGGTGTTTATAACTTTTTGTTCTTATGCGTGTTTTGTCGAATAAATTCTTATTCTTCTCTTTAGGTTATAGATACCTCATTTCCAGAATGGTATTAGTGTAATATATATAATATTAATTCATTAAATTCATTTATATAATCATTATTAAACGCAAATCATGTAGAACGAGTCGCATCACATCGTGGAGACGGTATTCCGTACGTACGCATGAATGATGATATTGTTCCTATGATCGTGGAATTGTATTGGAGTGTATGTATACTATTTCAGAATCCGTATCACTTTATAATAGTCATATATAGTCATTATTTACACCATTATACCCATCCAAGTAAGGTGGTGGTGGAAAATAGATTACACCACGGCGTGGAGACGGTATTCCGTACGTACGCATGCGCGGTGATTTCTTTTTCCGTAGGATGGATAGATGGTGAAATAGGGTTGTTTCATACTTATAATAAAATATCAGTATATGAGTGATACTGATGTTATTACTTCATAATGAAAAAACTAAACAAGAATAAGTCGAAGAAGAAATAAAGATGAAAGAATCGGTAACGGACATTACCTCTTCTTTGAAGTGCTTCTTTGAGACCTCCTTTTAGGGCACTAAAATAGGTCTTTGAAGAAGACCAGAACCTCTAGGATGTTTCTAGGGAAGTGGAGAGAAGAAATTGGAAGGGTTTGGGTGAGCTTGAAGGCTCAAATTGGTGTGAGGAAGAGGGGGAGGAGGTGCCCTTTTATAAGGGAGGAGAGGGGCTCCTTTGGAAAAACTAAAAATATTATTTTATTATAAAGTAAAGTTCGATTTTAAATAGCTCCAAATTGATTTATTTCAAAGCTAAGGTGGGTATGGGTAGAAATACTCTCATCCAATAGAATTTAGACAAGTTTAGGTTCCTATTTTAACCTTATCATTTAGATTTAACATTATGTTAAATAATTTTACTTTTACCGTGTCATCTTGTGTTCTTATACTATAAGGTTAATAAACTTAATATAAGAAACCAAACGAACCCCAAGATGTTTATTATTAATATATATAACCTTATAAATGTCATTTGGCCGAACCTTAGATTTTTAGGAATAAAATAACAATTACTAATATAATATTTGTTTTAAAAACCATTTTATGTCAATTTTGACACTATTTAGTAATTAATTTTTGTGAAAATCATAAAAGAATGATTAGTTCGAAAAAATTTAATTAAATCAATACTAAAATGTCATATTAATCTATAAAATTATTTTAATTCATAAAAAGTCTCAAATTACATTTATTTTGGTGTTTATAACATCAATTATGTCAATATTTCATTAATAAGATAATTACTGCATCATCTTTGTGTCATAAACAAATTAAATTATTTAATGTCTAAAAATTACAAATAAAATACCATTATGTAGGAAATATTTTTAGATTTCTAATTAATATTTATAGTCGAATTTATCTTATTTATAACCCCATATTAAAAATGATTTACTTATTAAACTTTGATTTTAACTATTTTAACCCTTCTTTAAATAAATTAATAATAAATGTCCTAATCTAATCCAAGTGGGCCTAAATGGTAATATTTTAATCCTAAGGTTGTTTTTGGTCGACTTTCACTTGTCCAATAGAATTAGGACATGTGTTAGGGTAATAATAATATCATTTTTACCCTTAATTACCCTATTTACTTTTAACCGTGGTAAAAAAAAAGTAAAAAGTTACTATTCACCAAAAAATTATTTTCATCTCATTGAACCACATTTTACTTACTAACATCAACCGTGTCTCTTGTATTTTCGAAATTCCACTCACAGAAGCGGTAAAATTATGTTTTATGAAAAATTCAGTTTTTTAACTACCACTTAGTGGTTTCACTATTCATCAAAAATTGAAAGTTTTCAGAAAAATACCAAAATTTCACCTTAGGATAATTTCGATATTCCGAATCCAAAAATGAATTCCATTTTGAAAAATAAAATTTATAAAATTTCAAAAAGTGGTTATTACTATTCATAACGGCTAGTTTTAATAATATTTTATTAGCATATCATTGTTTAGTGAAACTCGGTATTGTGTACGACGCAAGCTATCGAGGAAGGTTGCGATTTCGTGTAAAGCAATCCAAGCAAGTGTTGTGTGTAGAAAAAGATTCCTTTGATGATTTATATAACATAAAAGTCTCGGGTGTTACATTATACCCCCCTTAAAATGAATTTCTCCCTTGAAATTCCTCACTTTGTAACAAACAGATTAGGATACCTCTCCCTCATCATATCATCAAGCTCCCATGTAGCTTCTTCTAATTGGTGGTTCCTCCATAAAACTTTCACCAATCGAGTGGTCTTGTTTCGTAGGACTTTTTCGCTACGATCCAGAATCTTTATCGGTTGCTCTTCATAAGAAAGATCTTGCTCCAGCGGTACAACTTCTGAGCTGAGTACATGTGAAGGATCAGGTATGTACTTTCTCAGGAGAGATACATGTAACACATCGTGAACTTGAGAGAGATTCGGTGGAAGCGCCAATCGGTAATCTACCTTCCCAACATGATCCAGTATTTCGAAAGGACCGATATATCTAGGGCTCAACTTCCCCTTCTTTCCAAATCTCATAACCCTCTTCCAGGGAGATATTCGTAAGAACACTTTATCACCCACTTAAAACTCTAGGTCTTTTCTTCAGTTGTCGGCATAACTTTTCTGTCGACTATGAGCTACTCTTATGTGTTGTTGAATAGATCTGACCTTTTCTGCCATTTCATCAATGAGATCGGATCCTAATAGCTTTCTTTCCCCAAATTCATCCCAGCAAGTTGGAGTCCTCCATTTCTTTCCATAGAGAGCTTCATAAGGAGCCATCTAAATACTAGAGTGAAAGCTATTATTATAAGAAAATTCCACCAAATGTAGGTGTTGATCCCAACCACCTTTTAAATCCATAGAGTAAGCTCTCAACATATCTTCTAGAGTTTGAATTGTTCTCTCAGACTGACCGTCTGTCTGAGGATGATAAGCAGTGCTGAAACTCAACTCTGTATCCAGAGTATGCTGAAGACTTCGCCAGAACTTCGAGGTAAATCTCGGATCCCGATCAGATATAATAGAAATTGGTACTCCATGAAATCTTACCACTTCCTTTACATATATCCTGGAAAGATGATCCAGAGAGAAATCCTCTCTAATAGCAATGAAGTGTGCAAACTTTGTAAGACGATCAACTATGACCCAGATAGCATTATTGCCATTGGATGTTTTAGGAAGTCCTGTTACAAAGTCCATAGTGATGTTTTCCCATTTCCATTCGGGTATGGGTAATGGTTGTAACATCCCCTTAGACTTCTGTCTCTCAGCTTTAACTTGTTGACAAACCAAGCATCGAGAGACATATTCAGCAACATCTCTTTTCATGCCATCCCACCAGAAGTATTCTTTCAGGTCCCTATACATCTTCGTGCTTCTAGGATGAATAGAGAATGAAGAACTATGAGCCTCATCCAGCAGCTCCTTCTTTAATTCGGGAATGGAAGGAACACACACCCAATTCTTGAACTTTATTATCCCATCACAATCAAGGTTGAATTCAGGAACATTTATCACCTTCTTTTGTAACTCGACATCTTCTTTCTGTGCATCTTTAATCTTCACATGTATAGATGGTTGAACATTCATTTGAGAAAGATACGATTTTTCCCCTTTCATTATAATTCCAAGATCCATCCTTTGTAAATCCATAAATATTGGATCTTTTGTGATCCTCATCATAGATAAACTAGCATGGTCTTGTCGACTTAATGCATCTGACACATTGTTTGCTTTCCTAGGGTGGTAATGGATTGAGCAGTCGTAATCCTTAATAAGCTCCAACCATCTTCTTTGGCGCATATTCAGCTTCTTTTGTGTGAAAATATAATTTAAACTTTTATGATCAGTATAAATATCACACCTTTCACCATAAAGGTAATGCCTCCAAATCTTTAATGCAAAGATTACCGCAGCTAACTCCAAATCATGAGTTGGGTAATTTTGCTCATGTATTTTCAACAGTCGTGAGGCATAAGCTATCACCATATCATTTTGCATAAGAACACACCCCAATCCCTTCTTGGATGCATCACTGTAGATCACAAACCTTTCTCCACTACAAGGCAGTGTGAGCACAGGTGCACTGGATAACCTTCTTTTCAACTCCTTGAAATTCTCTTCACATTCCTCCGTCCAAACAAAATTAACTCATTTCCGAGTCAACTTGGTGAGTAGATTAGATAATCGTGAAAAATCTTTCAGAAAACGTCGATAATATCCAGCCAAACCAAGAAAACTTCGGATCTCAGTTACTGTTGTTGGTCTCGACCATCTTTCAATAACCTCTGTTTTTGTTGGATCCACAGATATCCCCTCTTTTGAGATTATGTGACCCAAAAATGCAACTTTTTGAAGCCAAAATTCACACTTGGTAAATTTGGCATAAAGATTCTCCTTTCTCAGGGTCTTTAAAATAATTCTCAAGTGATCTTCATGTTCTTCCTTGCACTTTGAATAGACAAGAATATTTTCTATAAAGACTACCACAAATTGGTCAAGATAGTCTCTAAAGACTCTATTCATTAGATCCATGAAGATAGCAGGGGCATTAGTAAGACCAAATGGCATCGCTATAAATTCATAGTGTCCATACCTTGTACGGAAAGTCGTCTTTGGTATATCCTCCCTTTTGATCCTTAATTGATGATACCCTGCACCAAATTTAAATTTTTATTAAACCATTTTGAGGAAAAATGGGAAACCAAATACACATACAAGACCACTATGTGCTAAAAGAGCCCACAAAATTATTAAACACGAGACTTAGATTACCCGAGCTAGCTGCCCTATAAAGCTCCCATTTCAAAGGACTAACCAGTGTTTCTGGGTCCTCCCTAATAAGCTCTTCAAAGTGGGTAAGCATCCTCTCCATTGTCTGGATGAATTCCTCTGAGTTGATTTTGCCCTGATTGAAGCCCCGGGCCAGAATTCGGTCTTGTTTGTCTATCCACAGCTCTTGCTCCTCATTGGCGTCAACTTTCAACCTTCTTTCATAAATTCTTTTGATCTCCTCTTCTGAAACATTGGGGCGGACAGCTTTGTCGGGAATTTCTTCCATGGAGTGCAGAATCAAATTCAAACACAACATGGGCTCTTCACTTTCCCCTTTCGAGAGTGTTTTGCTTTCGTGTTTCTTGTCCTTCTTGGCCGACCTTGTCTCCATCGGCTTTGGCAAATGTGAGTAATCCTTGCGTCCCTTGGGTTTTTTTCCTTGGACCACTATACATTTCCCAGAATCTCGAGCTCCTTTTTTCCCCTTCTTCCTTCGGGGGCTATGAGGCCCCTTCCCTTGAACGCATTCCATGCTGTCCACTGAGAGTTGACTGTATCGTTCATCTCCTGAAGTTTCTTCCCCTTGAGACAAGGGGGGTTCATGAACCTCCAAGCCCTCAAATCGGTTCCCTATCTTGATCCCCAACCCTGCATTGATGCCCCTATGCCTGCCTGGAGACTCCCCCTTTCCTGCTTTGTTCTCCCTTCCATTCTTCTTCCCCCCATTCCCTGTCTTTAACTGAGGAGCGGGGGTATCACCGATAGTATTCGGGTCTAAGGTCCCCAATGCAGTCACTCCATTCGGCATCTTTTGTCCGCTTTGAGTTCCTGTTTCAACCAGTAAATCGGTCTCCTGCACCATGTCCAAACCAGAATTCAGATCATATCCTCGGCCCATGAACTGTAGATGCTTGCTAGTGTCTTGCCCTCCCTGACCACCGGTGCCACCGGTAGCCTGAGCATCCCCTACAGTCCATTCCCTCACTTCATTTGAATCCGTTGTATCCACTGCCTTCGCAGGTATTCCACCTCCCTGCACAGCCTCCTTACCGCCCTCCTGTGCTGGAGTAATTCTTAAGTCTGCTTTGAGACGGGCAAAAACATCTGCTACTCTCGGTTCTGCCATCTTCAACTTCACACATTTTCCTGTCACCGAGGGAACCAAAGGAAGTTGATCCACCCGGGACATAGGCTCCACTCCTGTACAGTCTTGATGCATAACTGATTCCACTATCTTTGAAACAGCCCCGCTTACCTCCTCACGATCGCCCATGCCAGTATTATCATGTTCTTGTAGGGCTGTGGGTTCGATCTGCCCTTCATTCCCCTCATCTGGACTTGCCACTAGAGTTGGGAAATTCCGACCGCGGCGACAACTGGAGACCAAATGGCCCAATCGACGGCACCCCAGGCAAAACACCAGCCACGACTCAAAGACCACCCTTTGCTTCCATCTGAAACTTTCGCCAACCGAGATCCATAACCAATCCGTTGGGGCCTTCGAGACATCCACCTCGACGAAGATCAATCTTGGAAAAGTATTGACCTCCGCGTAGTTGGTCAAATAGGTCATCAATGCGCGAGAGAGGATATTTGTTCTTGATAGTGATCTTGTTAAGTTCTCGATAATCAATGCAGAGTCTCATTGATCCATCTTTCTTCTTAACAAACAGAACAGGTGCTCCCCAAGGTGACGCACTAGGGCGTATGAACCCCTTATCAAGATTCTCTTGGAGTTGCTTCTTCAATTCCTGCAACTCAATTGGGGCCATTCTATAAGGTGCCTTTGAAATAGGCAAAGCACCCGGTACGAGTTATATTGAAAACTCAACTTCACGATTCGGTGGAAGACCCGGTAATTCCTCCGGAAAGACATCATAAAACTCCAGTACAATGGGAATATTCTTAATCGTGAGTTTCTCACCAACCATTTGAGATAAATAACCTTCATTTAGTGGTATCAATACCCATAAAATAGAATAAATTTCCACTAGAAGGTTATGTTCATCCTTGCATCGATAGACGATCATAGATTGATCTGGAATATGAAATGTGACTTCCCTTCTTTGGCAATTGATATGAGCTCCATGTAGAGAAAGCCAATCCATGCCAAGAATCACATCAAATTCCACTATAGGAAGGATCACAAGATTTGTAGGAAGCACTTTCCCACAAACTTCAATCGGAGAAGATTTATAAACTTTTGATGCGACTGTTGTGCCATTAGGTGTTGTCACAGCTAACTCAACATCTAATTGTTGAGTTAATACAGTGATACCCTTAGAAAATTCTTCAGAAATAAAGGAGTGGGTGGATCTAGAATCAAATAAAACATTTTCTACTTTAGAGTGGATGGTAAGTGTACCTTTCACCACATCGTTATCGTACTCCACATCGCTGATAGAAATTGCATGTGACTTTCCTTTTTCTTTAGCCTTAAAAGTTTGTTGACGTCGACCATCATCATCAACCCTTGGATTAGGGCATTTATTGGCATAATGTTCCATCTCCTTGCACTTGAAACATTGAAGTGTAGTAGGTTCATTCTGTGTATCCCTTCCTTTGTTTGCATCATTAGACATCTTCTTCCCATCATCGTGGTATTCAAATGCCCGATGACCTTCCTTTCCACATTTGAAACATTTACTTGTCCCTTTAAGACAACTCCCTCCATGTTTCTTTCCACACTTTGAGCATAAGGGAAAGCTCATCCTCTTTTCAGTGTTCTCTTTATATTTTCCTTTGAATTCCATTTTCCTCTTCTTATAAAACCCATATGACTGATGGGTTTCTCCAATCTCCATCTCAACTTTGAGAGCACATCCAATGATTTCCTCGTAGCTATTGAAGTCCCTTATGGCTAAGGGCCTTCGAAGACTTCGTTTTAAGCCACTAAAGAATCGATCGATCTTACTCTCAGGTTGGATAATAATACCAAAAGCGTACCTTACAAGTCTTGTAAAATTTTCGTCATAGGTACCAATAGATTCATCATCCTTTTTCGTCAGTTCAAGAAACTCTTTCTCCATCTTTGTTTGGAGAATACGAGGTAAGTACTTATTGAAAAATAAGTTCTTGAACTCGTCCCATTCCATGGACTCAATTTCATCACTTTGCCTCGTATTCTTAATAAGATTCCACCATTGATCAGCATCACCTTCCAAACGATACACTGCTAAGATGACTTTATCATGCTCAGAACATTGAAGAACTGAAAATATTTTTTCAGTAGTACTAATCCATTGTTCAGCAACTAATGGATCAGTAGACCCACTGAATGAAGGTGGACGCTGTCTCATGAAGGATTCAACAGAATGTTGCTTTTTTTCCTTTGCTCGTTTGGATGTCCGGAAAGATTCATAGCTTGAGAAAGTTGTGTGAGCGTGGCTACAAGATTTTTCATTCCAGATCCCATAACATTTGGTTGCTCAGGGGGACAATCATTTCATTGCCCGTCGCATTCCGCATTAACACGGTTCCTTCGGGTTCCATCCATTGACTAAAACCAAGAAGAATAGTGTGAGCAACACTAATTATAATAGGAAAACAACATAATCAAGAATAAAATTTCACACTTAAGTTCTTATCCTAGGTTATTCATGGCCATTTCTAAAACACTAAGATTGTGTTCTATGCTTAGACTTATCCTTAGGGTTCTTACTAAGGCTTTCACATCCTAGTTTTCAAAGGTTGACTATACCTTTCCTCTGATACCAACTATAACGACCCATACTTTACATACATTGTTATTACTTCAGAGTTGAAGCACACTTATTACAACATATAAAAAAACCAAGAAAGGACCGTATAGGTATAATGTCTTTAGAAATTGGGAAACATAAACAACTGGTTCATAAAGCATCTACTTTGCCTCCCATTTATTTCATCATATCTAGAGTCCCTTTTTGGCATATTCTACTTAATAACATTATTCCTGACCTAGGGAAATAAAACATACAAAAAGGGTGATCTCAAATGCTCAGTAAGAGTAAACAAAAGAAATAACAATCACATCATATACATAAGCACATAACTTTTGGAAATCTTAACCTACAAAAGAGATCATAATTTCATAACATGGGATAGATCATAGTAGTGAAATGTAATCCCAATAATCATAACATAAAACATGAAACTTTGTGGAATATACACATAATCATATAGAATCATTTCTTATTAGTCAATACTCATTGACAAGACTA
This sequence comes from Viscum album, assembly GCA_963277665.1. NCBI lineage: Eukaryota > Viridiplantae > Streptophyta > Magnoliopsida > Santalales > Viscaceae > Viscum > Viscum album. The sequence continues at coordinate 1,055,158,757 of OY728120.1, read as the reverse complement.
TCTTAGTGGACAAAGTCCATTTCTGAACTGAGTTCACTCCTCGTTTCAGTCCTGTTTCAATGAACCGGTATAACCTACCATTCCAGCCATGACTATCTCATGAGATATAAAATATTTACCCAATGCATTGGAGGGAGATATAGGTCCCACCCATCTCATAATGATACCATTCTTATGTGTTCAACAAAATCATAAATCATACATCATTGCATAACCCATGTAGTAAAAATGGGATTCTTAAACAACATGACATCATAAAACAATTCATATAAGATAAAGGAATTCATAAGAATATTTCTATCACAACATAATAAAATCCATGTAATAATAGGGATAGAAACAGAACCCTATATTATATTAGATGGAAAATAATTTTGATAAAACACTTGAACTCCATTCTTGAGGAAAATATCCTTTCTACTTCAAAAACACTTTTCCTTTATTAATATGTCATACAATTCTAAACTAAAAGAAGTTGATTAAAAATAAACTTAAAAACTTGTAAAGGAAGATTCTTGGAAATATTGTTTTAAAAATCCATTCATTCCGTATAAGTTAAAAAAAACATTCTTCTCGTACTTTTTTCGGAAAAGTCAAAAAGGTACCTCGTACAAAAAACGACAAAAGATTCCTTTCATATCTTTTACTCAAAACTCACCTAAGGGTAAAATTGGATTTAAACAATTGTAGGTGGATGTAAATAATATTACATATTGAGGAAAAATGGATGTGGATGATAAAATACACCCCAGTAAATGCCAAAGTATAAACAATCTCGGATAAAAATGAGATTGTGATATTTCCCTTACCTTAGGTCCGATATGCTTTGTACATGTCCGAACCTCCTGTATAATGATTTAAATAATGTTATCGACTTATTACAGAATCATACTTATTTTTATGATATCATATATTGTCATATTCTTAGCTTCTTAGTAGTAATATTTCATTGCTACTTGTTATTCGGGTGTTTATAACTTTTTGTTCTTATGCGTGTTTTGTCGAATAAATTATTATTCTTCTCTTTAGGTTATAGATACCTCATTTACAGAACGGTATTAGTGTAATATATATCATATTCATTCATTCAATTCATTTATATAATCATTATTAAATGAATATCATGTAGAATGAGTCGCATCACATCGTGGAGACGGTATTCCGTACGTACGCACGAGTGATGATATCGTTCCTATGATCATGGAATTGTATTGTAGTGTATGTATACTATTTAAGAATCAGTATCACTTTATAATAGTCATATATAGTCATTATTTACACCATTATACCCATCCAAGTAATGTGGTGGTGGAAAATAGATTACACCACGGCGTGGAGACGGTATTCCGTACGTACGCACGCGCGGTGATTTCTTTTTCCGTAGGACGGATAGATGGTGAAATAGGGTTGTTTCATACTTATAATAACATATCATTATATGAGTGATACTGATGTTATTACTTCATAATGAAACAACTAAAGAAGAAGAAGTGGAAGAAGAAATAAAGATGAAAGAATCGGTAACGAACATTACCTCTTCTTTGAAGTGCTTCTTTGAGACCTTATTTTAGGGCACTAAAATAGGTCTTTGAAGAAGACAAAAACCTCTAGGATGTTTCTAGGTAAGTGGAGAGAAGAAATTGGTAGGGTTTGGCCAATATTGAAGGCTCAAAGTGGTGTGAGGAAGAGGGGGAGGAGGTGCCCTTTTATAAGGGAGGAGAGGGGCTCCTGTGGAGAAACTAAAAATATTATTTTATTATAAAGTCAAGTTCGGTTTTAAATAGCTCCAAATTGATTTATTTCGAAGATAAGGTGGGTATGGGTTGAAATCCTCTCATCCAATAGAATTTATACAAGTTTAGGTTCCTATTTTAACCTTATAATTTAGATTTAACATTAAGTTAAATAATTTTACTTTTACCGTGTCTTCTTGTGTTCTTATACTATAAGGTTAATAAACTTACTATAATCAACCAAACAAACCCAAAGTTGTTTATTATTAATATATATAACCGTATCTAAGTCATTTGGCCGAACTATAGATTTTTAGGAATAAAATAACAATTACTAATATAATATTTGTTTTAATAACTATTTTATTTCTATTTTGACACTATTTAGTAATTAATTTTTGTGCAAATCATAACAGAATGCTTAGTTCTAAAAGAGTTAATTAAATCAATACTAACATGTCATATTAATCTAGAAAATTATTTTAATTCATAAAAAGTCTCAAATTACATTTATTTTGGTGTTTATAACATCAATTATGTCAATATTTCATTAATAAGATAATTACTGCATCATCTTTGTGTCATAAACAAATTAAATTATTTAATGTCTAAAAATTACAAATAAAATACCATTATGTAGGAAATCTTTTTAGCTTTCTAATTAATATTTATAGTCGAATTTATCGTATGTATAACACCATATTAAAAATGATTTACTTATTAAACTTTGATTTTAACTATTTTAACCCTTCTTTAAATAAATTAATAATAAATGTCCTAATCTAATCCAAGTGGGCCTAAATGGTCATATTTTATTCATAAGGTTGTTTTTGGTCGAATTAAACTTGTCCAATAGAATTAGGACATGTGTTATGGTAATAATAATATCATTTTTACCCTTAATTACCCTATTTACTTTTAACCGTGGTAAAAAAAAGTAAAAAGTTACTATTCACCAAAAAATTATTTTCCTCTCATTCAACCACATTTTACTTACTGAAATCAACCGTGTCTCTCGGATTTTCGAAATTCCACTCACAGAAGCGGTAAAATTATGTTTTATGAAAAATTCAGTTTTTTAACTACCACTTAGTAGTTTCACTATTCATCAAAAATTGAATGTTTTTAGAAAAATACCAAAATTTTACCCTAGGATAATTTCGATATTCTGAATCCAAAAATGAAGTCCATTTTGAAAAATAAAATTTATAAAATTTCAAAAAGTGGTTATTACTATTCATAACGGTTAGTTTTAATAATATTTTATTAGCATATCATTGTTTAGTGAAACTCGGTATTGCGTACGACGCAAGCTATCGAGGAAGGTTGTGATTTCGTGTAAAGCAAGCCAAGAAAGTGTTGTGTGTAGAAAAAGATTCCTTTGATGATTTATATAACATAAAAGTCTCGGGTGTTACAGAGTACAAGCGGAAGTAAACACTAAGTACAAAAGGAAGTGCTGAAAAGTAAAAGGGCCAGAATACAAACCCAATCGAAAGTATAGCTACAACTAAGCAAAAGTACAATAGAAAAGACAAAAAGCTGGAAGAATGGAAGCATCTCCTGGGTCGTCCTCCTCAGATCCTACCTGAAGGGTAGGTATAGATAGCGCATCTCCTGGATCGTCCACCGCGGATCCTACCTGAAAGGTAGGTACATATAGCATCCACAACACTCTTTCCCTTCAACCTCCTCTGAGTGTCGTCTCGTCGTGAAGTCCACCACCGGATACTGTCTCATTGTGAGGTCCACCTCTGGGTACCGTCCAATCCTCGAACACTCGGCCTCTGTCTGCGTTGCCCGTCGTCTGCAACTAACACAACGAGGTGCGGGCATAGCCCGTGCAGGGGTGAGTATAACGATACTCAGTAGGGACCCAGAGACCCTCAAGGTCTCACTAAATCCAACAAGGATAACCACAAAGAAATATCTCAAAAGATAACCTCTACTTAGGTATATACCGATACATATACCTAAGTTATCAAGTAACTCATCTCAATCATGAGGAAACACAAAGATTATGAAATCAACGGATAACCACTACCCAGGTATATTCCCATACATATACCTAAGTTATCAAGTGACCCATCTCAATCATGAGGTAAACACAAAGATCATAGACTCAGCTCAAACCAGGATTTTCATTATCGATACCGTAACTGCTGAAGAGCCCCATCTCTGGAGTGTACAGTGGTCCTGTCATTACTCCGAGGTACTTCTCACTAACCTAAGACTGCTGAGGTACTCCTCATGTCGAGTACCGCGGGTCAGCCAACCAAACATAGTAGTGCTTCCCGTCGGGGTATGCCACCCAAACACAGTAGTGCATCCCCCCTATTAGCTTGCAGAGGTACTCTATGGATGAGTACCGCGGGTTTGCACTGTCACACAGTAGTGCTCCATCCTCCATGGGTCTCCACCCAAACAAAGTAGTGCTCCGTCCACTAGGCTAGTCGACTCACTCCAAGTCGAGTCGGTCAATCAGTCGTCAGGTCTCAGCAGGCTACACGGTCTCCGTACTCCATACGCTCATCTCTGGGAGGGTCCACTCCATGAGCTACAGGTCGATACTGCAAATATCTCAAAGTCCCATGAAGAAGTATCTCAAAGGACCGCCTCGTCATAGGGGTCTCAACGCAACAGACGGCGCGTCAATTGGACGCCCGGTCTGTGAGTTATTAGCCTTTTCATCCCAGGGGCCCGGTTGGTTTCGTGTGAAAACCAACCCGGCCTTATCTCAAATGTACCCCGAAATCTCATAGGGTAAACTCATAGGTACCGTTTTCAACGTGATCACCAACGCCACTGATGGTTCGTCAAACAGACGTCTGGTCTGAAAGTTATCACCTTTTCCGTTCCAGGGGCCCAGTTGGATTTCGGGTACAATCCAACGCGGCCATTATCCAACTTCAACCAAAACTCAGGCTAAGTATGCCGAAAGTTCCGTCTCATGAAGAGGAATCCAACAAAGTCGACGACACGTCAATCGGACATCCGGAGCTCAAGATATAAGCCTTTCCGCTCCGAGGGCCCGGTTGGTTTCGTGTTCGAACCAACCAGGACATACCCAAAGTTCTCTGAAACCCTGAGTGTAATATACAGAAATGACCACCTCGATCCAAGGATCGCTACACAACTTACGATGCATCGATCAGAGGTTTGTGGCCTATGATATAGGCGTTTGAACGGAAACTGCCCGAAAATAGGGGGTTCGGGCCCGGTCTGACCCGGCCCGAGACCCCCTGGGTCGGCCCGAACCGGTTCCCGGTCCGGCCCAATAGGGCGCGGCCCGGCCGGTTGTCCTTCCGCACTGGCGCGGCCGCGTGGCCGCTCGGCTGTCTGGCTGAGCGGAATAGGGGGGTGCGGTTGCCCCCCGTGAAAGAAGTCACGGCCCCCGCGTGGGGGCTGCTCCCTGCCAGCAACGCGGCGACACGCCACGTCTCCCCTCCGGATACCGCGCAGCCGTGGGATCCCTCCTCCACTATGGATGAAGTCGCGACAGCTCCTGCCGGCGGCGCGCCGGTGTGGCACGCCAACAACACCTTCTATGGACCACCGGAGTTGCTCCGGTGGTCCGTTTCCAATTCCCTCTTTGCCTGCGGTCCTCCTGAGACCTGCCCTTCACTGCAAAGTCTTCAAATCATCCCTGCAGCTCATTCTTCTATCGCTCGTCGATCCGTACGCCAAATAAACAAACCGCATCTCTTCGTGGTTTCCCGGCGCGGCGTGACGGCTCTGCGGCTTTGTTTGGCTTCAACGGCGCCACGCATCCTTACTGCATGATCCCGCGCTGTGCAAAGACACCGCGCCATCCCCACTCCAAACCACAACAAGGTCAACAACAAAAATTAAGGGAAGAAGGATCGTCCATGTTTGTGCAGTCCGACCCCCTCCCGTTAATCAATAGCAAGCAGTCCAATTTGAAACGAGGAACGACGATGGAAGAAATCACGAACAACAACAACAAAATCCCCTACAATTTCCCCGCAAAAGAAATCATTCATGTATCAACTTGAGAATGAGTTGATCTGAGTTCTTTGTTTTAGAAGGAAAGAACCACGAGAATATACACTTACACAAATTTAACCCCTACCTCAAGCGTTGTCGTCGAACGAGGTTTGTCGCGGAAAGGGACGTCACAGAATTGATCGTCGCGGAAGAAGAGGATCGTTGGCATTTGTTGATCTCCGAGGAAGGCGTCTTTCTCCGTCGTCCGTCGTCGGAGGTCGGTGTTCCTCATCGGCGGCGATGCGTTCTTCGCATTCTTCGACGATGAACGAAGAACTTCAAGATTTCTCTTATTCTCCCCAAAAACTCAACACAACAACCCAACTATAATAAAATAAGACACCTCTTATTTTATTACTCAAGCCTTAAGTTTGAAATTCAAAAATTGAATCAATCAATTAATTGAATTAATTGAGGAGTTTAAACCACCCAATTAATGAGGCTTTTATTATTCAAAATAAATGGAAGAGTTGACCTACATAAAAAAGGGGGTTGTGGGTGTGTTACCTAATTAAAGGTGGGGTTTCGTGGAAGTTAAAAAGGTGGGGATCGTGTAGGACCCAACCCACAAATATCCTACCTAGTGGAGTAGGATATAGTGGGTCCCACTTCAAACACTTAGCATAGGTTGAACAACTTAAAATAAAATAAATTGGTTGCCCCATTTATTTTATTCATTTACTTAACCCAAAATTTTTTAAACCACACCCGAGAAAACGCAACTCCGGAAAAGGTGTTTCTGAGAAATTACCAGTGCTGCGATTCCATCGGTGCCCTCAGATTTCGATTCCGAGCACCGGTTCAAAAGTTAGGAAAACCCGGTCGTTCGTTCACTAAACGTACCCAAGCCAAACTTCGGAAAATGATTCCGGGCACATCGAGCCTCGGAATCAGGTGCCGTCAGAAACTGTGCTCTTGTAAAATCCCAAAGAAAATTAAAAAAAATTCCCTTGAATTTTATGGGTCTTTACATTACTCCCACCTCAGGGCTTTACGTCCTCATAAAGCTTTAATACAAACTAGGGATACAAAACTGGAACTGAGCACGCACCTGAGCCTTCCGCTGCCATGTGCTCACCTGGAGGTTCCCGTACTGCCAGTGAAAGCGCACCCAAGGAATTGAATGTCCTCGTAGGATCTGATCCTGTCGTTCCTCAACCTCTACTGGAACCACACAAAAGTCACCCCATCGCCAAAGTCCAGTTCCCCATTGTCGATGACATGCGTCGAGTCAAGCACGTATCTCCTCAGTCGAGATACGTGGAAGTCGCCGTGCACCCGGTGCAACTGATGTGGATGGGTCAAGCGGTAAACCACCTCGCCTACCCAGCTGAGGACCGGAAAATGTCCACTGAACCTCGGAGATTACTTTCCGCCTTGGCCACATCTCTGTAAACCTCATCGAGGTGAGACCGTATAAGGATGTGGTCGTCATCCTTGAACTCTAGAGGCTTCCTGTCTGCTCTGTGATGTCTCATCTGTCGTGATCCAAAGGCGATCACTGCCCACTCCTATATCAGGACACACCCGAGTCCGGTCCCTAATGCATCGTAGTGAACTATGTAACCAACGCCCACAGGCTGGGCGCACCGGTCAACCCAGCTCCTGAAAGCTCTGCTGGAAGTGGTGCCACAACTATGGAGAATTTTGGCAAAAAATTAAGTTTGGCCATCTCCTGAGTGATCGAATACACCCTCTTATGCATGATTCCATCATGTGCTGCTTGGGTTTTCCTTTTCGTCGACCAAGGAAAACCCCATCCCAACGTTGTAGATATACCACAACCTTTTTGCCTAATACAGTCAATCCATGTATGAACTGTGGATCCAATCCATACTTAGACCAACATCGTAAGGCCTCGACGCTGCCACAAAGAGATTCCAACTGAAACTCTCGCCTTGTGGGTCAGATCACACTATCGGCATAAGTGTGATTATCGAGTCTCCTCCCAAGGTATATCCAGACGTGAGGGTCAAGTCTACGGATTACTGGAAACTCTGGGCGTGGGACAAGATTCATGGAAGGAAGGAATGATTCGTATCAATGTCTGTTACTATGGCAGCTAGTAGTGGACACAGACTGCCCCTCGAATCATTCTTAGAGCCATTGGGTCACTCTCCTTGACCGAATGAAACTACTCTCTTCCCCTTCCATCCAGCTCCCTGAGCCTAGCGGGGACAACAAAGGCGGGTGGTTGTAACATGTTGAATTTTACACCACCACATGCTGCTCTCCTAGATCTGTTTCCATGTCCGCTGCTCGGCAGATTCATCTTTACTTGACAATTCCTCTTCTTGAAACATTTTACACATCCAAGTCTCTGAGACTGACGCCAGTTCACATCTTCCCACTGTTAACATTCACTGGCTAAAACCGATCAGCCAAAGAACATTCAACCACAAAGGTTCTTTCTAGCACCCTAACATAAGTAGGAATGAATAGAGAAAAGAGTGTTTACTCGGATATCCTTTAAACACACCTCACTCTGAGGTCTAAGCTCTAAATCACTGATCATATCGTAGTCATCAAGTACCATGAACGGTCGGTACGCCTCGATGATTACTCAGTTACTGAAACATCATCCTGCCGAAGCTGTATAAGCTCTAGAAAAACTCTCAGCCACCTCCTCAAGCCAGTTCTCAGCTGCCTGTGCGTCAGGCTCGCCTCGAAACTTGAGGGTATCTGATGTTGGAACACGTGTAAGGTAGTAAGCCTACACGTGTCACCTACTGGTACCACCGGTTGTAACTGCAGACCAAAAAGTAGTGATGTATAGCTGAAACACTAACCGAAGGCACTATCTCAGGCATCAGTCCACATACCGAAGCCTCATCACTCTGCGGACCATCCTCATGGTCACTCACTGGAAAACACTAGTATCCAAGTCCACCATCCACTCTACTGATGTCTCAGCTAGGTGGAAAACTCTAGCAATCGCCTCCAGCCAGTGCTCTGCTGTCTGGGAATCTTCCTCGCCTCGTAACCTCGGAGGCCGCTGCTGTTGGAACTCGTGCAACGCGCTCTGCCAGCGTGCACAGTTCACTAATAAGGCTGGTGGCATCTGCTTCCCAACAAGTGGTGGTGCTGCTGGTACACCACCCAAGGGTGCCAACATAGTAAAAAGGGCCCCGCACCGGAGCCTCGCCGCTCGGTGGGCCGTCATCGAGTACCCTCTAGGAACTCCAACTGACTGTCTGCGTGGAGACATCCTGAACAGATGAAACACGGTCAACGATTTATACCTGGTGATCTGACCTGGTTTGAGTTGACTTTAAAACTCTTGGAAACACACACACAATTAGTGTTTTTCATGCACAAAGTCGGAAATCAGTATTCAGGGTCCTGGTGTACGGATAATTCGGCCGCCGCACCAACACTGGACTCCCTGAACTGAATACCACACTTGGTACCCTTAACATTATTTCTTCACAGAAAGGGAATGTCAGAGTTATAAGTTCTACGGTAGAACCGACTCCTTTGATACCAATTTTTCAGGACCCATCCACGGGGCCCATGCTGTGACTACCCAAAGCCCGCCTTCCATAGGCCAGGGGCTGGCGACTAGCACCAAAGGCATAAACCCCGATAAATGGGAAGGCATTGCCTTTATAAAAGTAACAAAACACCACAGAGTACAAGAGGAAGTAAACACTAAGTACAAAAGGAAGTGCTGAAAAGTAAAAGGGCCAGAATACAAACCCAATCGAAAGTACATATACAACTGAACAAAAGTACAACAAAAAAGATAAACATCTGGAAGAATGGAAGCAACTCCTGGGTCGTCCTCCTCGGATCCTACCTTAAGTGTAGGTACATATAGCCTCCACAACACTCTCGCCCGTCAACCTCCTCCAAGTGTCGTCTCTTCGTGAATTCCACCACCAGATACTGTCTCATCATTAGGTCCACCTCCGGGTACCGTACAGTCCTCGAACACTCGGCCTCTGTCTGCGCTGCCCGTCATCTGCAACCAACACAACAAGGTGCGTGCATAGCCCGTGCAGGGGTGAGTATAACGATACTCAGTAGGGACCCCGAGACCCTCAAGGTCTCACTAAATCCAACAAGGATAACCACAAAGAAAGATCTCAACAGATAACCTCTACTTAGGTATATACCCATACATATACCTAATTTATCAAGTAACCCATCTCAATCATGAGGAAACACAAAGATTATGAAATCAATGGATAACCACTACCCAGGTATATGCCCATACATATACCTAAGTTATCAAGTGACCCATCTCAATCATGAGGTAAACACAAAGATCATCGACTCAGCTCAAACCAGGATTTTCATTATCAATACCGTAACTGCTGAAGAGCCCCATCTCTGGAGTGTACAGTGGTCCTATCATGACTCCGAGGTACTGCTCACTAACCTAAGACTGTTGAGGTACTCCTCCTGTCGAGTACTGCGGGTCAGCCACCCAAACACAGTAGTGATTCCCGCCGGGGTATGCCACCCAAACACAGTAGAGCATCCCCCTATTACCCTGCAGAGGTACTCTTCGGACGAGTACCGCGGGTCTGCACTATCACACAGTAGTGCTCCGTCCTCCATGGGTCTGCACCCAAACAAAGTAGTGCTCCGTCCACTGGGCTAGTCAACTCACTCCAAGTCGAGTCGGTAAAGCAGTTGTCAGGTCTCAACCGACTACACGGTCTCTGTACTCCGTATGCTCGTCTCCGGGAGGGTCCACTCCATGAGCTACAGGTTGATACTCCAAGTATCTCAAAGTCCCATGAAGAAGTATCTCAAAGGACCGCCTCGTCATAGGGGTCTCAACGCAACAGACGATGCGTCAATCGGACGCGAGGTCTGTGAGTTATTAGCCTTTTCGTCCCAGGGGCCCGATTGGTTTCGTGTGCGAACCAAACCGGCCATATCTCATATGTAACCTGAACTCTCATAGGTTATACTCATAGGGACCGTTTCTCAACGTGATCACCAACGCTGCTGACGGTTCGTCAAACGGACGTCCGATCTGAAAGTTATCAGCTTTTCCGTTCCAGGGGCCCGGTTGGATTTCAGGTACAATCCAACCCGGCCACTATCCAACTGCAACCAAAACTCAGGAGAAGTATGCCAAAAGTTTTGTATCATCAAGAGGAATTCAACAAAGTCTACGGCACGTTAATCGGACGTCCGGAGCTCAAGATATAAGTGTTTCCGCTCCGAGGGCCCGATTGGTTTCGTGTTCGAACCAACCCGGCCATACCCAATGTTCTCTAAAACCCTAAGTGTAATATAATTAAACGACCGCCTCGATCCAAGGATCGCTATGCAACTGACGGTGCGTCGATTGGAGGTCTGTGGCCCAAGATATGGGCGTTTGAACGGAAACTGCCCGAAAATAGGGGTTCGGGCCCGGTCCGACACGGCCCGAGACCCCCTGGTTCAGCCCGAACCGGGTCTGGGTCCGACCCAATAGGGTGCGGCCCGGCCCGGTGGGCGCGGCCCGGCTGGTTGTCTTGCCGCGCTGGCGCGACCGTGTGGCCGCTCGGCTGTCCAGCTGAGCGGAACAGGGGGGTGCGGTTGCCCCCCGTGAAAGAAGCGGCGGCCCCCGCATGGGGGCCGCTCCCTACCAGTGACGTGGCGACCCGCCACATCTCCCCTCTGGATCCCGCGTGACCGTGGGATCCCTCCTCTGCCGCGGTTGAAGCCGCGGCGGCTCTTGCCGGCGCGGCCCACCGGCAGCACCTTCTGCGGACCACCGGAGTTGCTCCGGTGGTCCGTTTCCAATTCCGTCTTCGCCTGCGGTCCTCCCTGGACCTGCGCTTTGCTACAAAGTCTTCAAATCGCCCCTACGGCTCGTTCTTCCATGGCCCGTCGATCCATATTCCAAATAAACAAACCGCGTCTCTTCGTGGTTTTCTGGTGTGGAGCGACGGCGCCACGGCTTTGTTTGGCTTCAACGGCGTGACGCGACAGCGCCACACATCCTTTCCGTATGATCCTGCGCGGTGCGACGGCACCACACCATCCCCATTCCAAACCACAACAAGGTCAACAACAAAAATTAAGGGAGGAGGATCGGCCGTGTTTTTGCGGTCCGGCCCCCTCCCGTTAATCGATAGCACCTCCAATTTGAAACGAGGAACGACGACGGAAGAAATCATGAACAACAACAACAAAATCCCCTACAATTTCCCCGAAAAAAAATATTCCTAAACCGCAAAAGAAATAATTCGTCGATCAACTTGAGAATAAGTTGATCCGAGTTCTTTGTTTTAGAAGGAAAGAACCACGGGAATATAAACTTACACAAATTTAACCCCTACCTCAAGCGTTGTCGTCGAACAAAGTTTGTCGTGGAAAGGGACGTCACAGAATTGATAATTGTGGAAGAAGAGGATCATTGGCATTTGTTGATCTCCGAGGAAGGAGTCTTTCGCCATCGTCCGTCGTCGGAGGTCGGCGTTCCTCGTCGGCGGCAGTGTGTTCTTCGTGTTCTTCAACGAAGAACGAAAAACTTCAAGACTTCTCTTATTCTCCCCAAAAACTCAACACAACAACCCAACAATAATAAAATAAGCCACCTCTTATTTTATTACTCAAGCCTTAAGTTTGAAATTCAAAAATTGAATCAATCAATTAATTGAATTAATTGAGGAGTTTAAACCGCCCAATTAATGAGGCGTTTATTATTCAAAATAAACGCAAGAGTTGACTTACATTAAAAAGGGGGGGTGCGGGTGCGTTACCTAATTGAAGGTGGGGATTCATGGAAGTTAATAAGGGGGGGATCGTGTGGGACCCACCCCACAAATATCCTACCTAGTTGAGTAGGATATAGTGGGTCCCACTTCAACCACTTAGCTTAGGTTAAACAACTTAAAATAAAATAAATTGGTTGCCCCATTTATTTTATTCATTTACTTAACCCAAAAAATTTTACACCACACTCGAGAAAACTAAACTCTGAAAAAGGTGTTCCTAAGAAATTACCAGCACTGCGATTCCATCGGTGACCTCAAATTTCAATTCTGAGCACCGGTTTAAAAGTTAGGAAAACTCGCTCGTTCGTTCACTGAACGTACCCAAGCCAAACTTCGGAAAATGATTCCGGGCACACCGGGCCTCAGAATCAGGTGTCGTCAGAAACTGCGCTCTTGTAATATCCCAAAGAAAATTAAGTAAAAAATTCCCTTGAATTTTATGGGTCTTTACAATTATTCTATTTTAACATCTAAGCACATTTTTCTTTCTCAATATCTAGATCAGATTTGTAGTTAGCATTTAGAGTATGTTGTCTTTTCAATAATTTATATTTATCCTTGATTTCATTAAAGGTATCCTCAAGCATTCCAAAGTATTCAAATAGTTCATCCTTAGTCATATTTTCATCATTGTTTGATTCACTTTCATTCTCAAAATAATAAACATTATGTACAGGAGAATTGGGTATTACCTCGGATGATTCTATCATTAAACATAGGTTTTCATGTTTGTTCTTCTCAATATCAGAAGTGTCAGATCCACTTAAGATATCTTTTGAGGTGCTCCAGGTGGATTTCATTGAATTTTTATATCCTTTTCCCTTGTCTTCATACATATTATTAAATTTCATCGTGGGGAAGTCTGCCTTCACATGACCTTTTCGTTTGCACTCATAGCAGATTATTTCATTTGAATTGTCATTCCATTTTCTGTCTTTCTTACATTATCCTTTACTTTCAAACTTTACCTTGTAGTTTGAATTCCTAAAGAATTTCTTCTTTCGGTAAAACTTCTTGAATCTCCTTGTAAGATGAGCCATCTCATCATCACTGTCCGAGTCTGAGTCTTCACTTGTGGAAGTATCTACAAGAGCTTGAACTTTTTATTTTTCTCTGTTCTTTGAGGTAGTAGTCTTGAATGCTACAGATTATTTTCTAGGTTCTTCATCTAATTATTGATTAACTTTAAGTTCTTCTTTGTACATCATAAGCTTTCCAATTAGTTCCTTCCCTGGTAGTTTGCCTATGTCACCAGATTCTCGGATAGAAACAGAAGTTCCTCTCCATCTGTCTGGTAGGCATCGAAGTAGTCTCGTGATTTGGTCCTTGCTGTCCACTGGTTTTCTAAGAAGACTCATAGTATTCACTATTTCATTGAACCTGAGATAAATTTCAGAAATAAGTTCATCAAGCTTCATTTTTAAATTATCATATTTAATAGTATAGGTATTCAATCTCATTTCCTTAACATTGGTTGTTCCCTCATGAGAAATAGCTAAAGTATCCCAAATTTCATAAGAAGTTTTTCAAGAAGATATTCTATGGAATTCATAAACACCTAAAGAATAGTACAAAGCATTCATTGCTTTACAGTTATTATTATATGTAGCTTTAGTCAGCTGAGACCATGTTTCCCTTACAGTAGCAGGCAATATGTGTTGTTCTTCAATTGTGTCCCAGATTTCATGTCCCAAGATCTCTAGATACATTTTCAGTTTTAATTTCCATTGAGAATAGTTATTACCATTAAAGAAAGGTGGCCGGCTAGTAGCAGCACCCTCAACTCTAGTTTCCATGGTTACTTAGAATTTAAAGAACTAAAAATTTAGATAGGACAAAAATTTTAAGATCTTTATGACACAACTAAAATCACAGTTGAAAAGAATTTGAACACTTGAAAATAAAATCCCTTTGATACCAAATGTTGGTCAGAGTGGATACTCAAGAGGGGGGGGGGAATTGAGTTCCAATTAAAATTTCTATTAAAAAATTTATGATTAATATCCCCCAATTCAAAACATCCCAATAAATTAAGGTAGTAGAGATATAAATGTTTAATTGTTCAATAAGTTTCTATAAGGTTGATTAGTCCTCAGTTGAATCAATGTTATCACTAATTCAACTTTTTAAATAGGTTTACTGAATTAAACACATATACACACTAACCAAAACTAACTATCAGAGTGAATGTAAAAAGAGTTTTTCTGTCTTTGAAAAATATAAGCAACGGATAAAATAAAACAGAGTATATGAGGTTTAGCACAACAATATAAACTAGAGGTTCAATCTCTAGTCGAGACCTAATCCTCTCCACTTGGTGATCACATGCCACCAAGAAGTTTATATTAGCAATAAACTTGATACACAGCCTATATCGGGCATTACAATAGTTTTCACAAACTGTCCAGGGTTCACACCCTCTACCACTTTTCTTCATGGGAAAGACAAGCAATACATACCACACACGGTCTCTTCCATAGTTTTATGTGGGAACAAAATGTGAGTGAGGTTCGATGTAAGTATATTCAATATCCTCCAGTTATATCATAGGAGACAGTGTAGAGACCCGAAGCTTGACGTACATGGACATTACATTACTTTTGCTAAATACTTAGTACATAACAAAAACACACACACAAGGATCGTAATAGTTTAGTGTCTTTGGAAACTTGGAACGTAATCTTCTAATCGTGGTGAAAGATCTTCAATATCTCCCATAAAGATATTCCCTTTTTTTTTACCTAAAACATTTCATTATATCCTGGGGAAAAGAAAACATAAAAGGGTGAGCTCA
This sequence comes from Viscum album, assembly GCA_963277665.1. Lineage (NCBI taxonomy): Eukaryota > Viridiplantae > Streptophyta > Magnoliopsida > Santalales > Viscaceae > Viscum > Viscum album. The sequence continues at coordinate 1,055,143,497 of OY728120.1, read as the reverse complement.
AATGCTCAGCAAGGGCAAATAAAGGAAATAAAAATCATATCATATCTTTTTGAAAATCATAACCTGCAAAGAGATCATAATATCTTAACATGGAAAAAATCATAGAAGTGAAAATGAGATCCCCATAATCATAACATGAAACTTGAAACTTTGTGGAATACACACATAATCAAATAGAATCATTTCTTGTTAGTCAAGACTCATTGTCAAGACTATCTTAGTGGACAAAGTCCCTTTCTGAACCGAGTCACCCTCGTTTCAGTCCTGTTTCACTGAACCGGTATAACCTACCATTCCAGCCATGTCTATATCATGAGATATAAAATCTTTACCCAATGCATTGGAGGGAGATATAGGTCCCACCCATATTATAATGAATCCTTTCTTATGTGTGCCACATAATCATAAATCATACATCATCGCATAACACATGTAACAAAAATGGGATTCTTGAAACATCATGACATCATAAAACAAATCATATAAGAGAAAGGAATTCATAAAAATAATTCCATCACAACATAATCAAATAAATTTAATAATAGGGATAAAAACAGAACCCTTTATTATCTTAGATGGAAAATAATTTTGATAAAACACTTGAACTCCATTCTTGAGGAAAATATCCTTTCTTCTTCAAAAACATTTTTCCTTTCTTAACATGTCATAAAATTTTAAACTAAAAGAATTTGATTAAAAATAAACTTGAAAACTTGTAAAGGAAGATTCTTGGAAATAATGTTTTAAAAATCCATTCATGTCGTATAAGTTAACAAAACATTATTCTCATACTTTTGTCGGAAAAGTCAAAAAGTACCTCGTATGAAAAACAACAAAAGATTCCTTTCATATCTTTTACTAAAAACTCATCAAAGGGTAAAATAGTATTTAAACAATTGTAGGTGAATGGAAATAATATTACATATTGAGGAAACATGGATGTGGATGATAAAATACACCCCAGTAAATACTAAATTATAAACAATCTCGGATAAAAATGAGATTGTGATATTTCCCTTACCTTAGGTCCGACTTGCTTTGTACGTGTTCGAACCTCCTCTTCTTTGGAACGCCTCTTTGAATCCTCCACTTAGGGAACTAATATTGGTCTTTGAAGAAGACCAGGACCTCTAGGATTATTATAGGGAAGTGGAGAAGGGATTTTGGCAGGGGTTGGCCGAGCTTGAGTGCTCAAATTGGTGTGAGGAGGAGGGGGAGGAGGTGCCCTTTTATAAGGGAGGAGAGGGGCACCTTAGGAATATCTCAAAATATTATTTTATATTAAAGTCAAAATCGGTTTATAACGGTTACAAAGGGTCTTATTTTGAAGCTAAAGTGGGGATGGGTCGAAATCCAATCAACCAATAGGATTTAGACAAGTTTAGGTTATTATTTTAACCTTATCAATTAGATTTAACTCTAAGTTAAATAATTTAACTTTTACCGTGTCTTTTTGTTTTCTTCCACTATATGGTTAATAAACTTACTATAACATGCCAAACGAACCCCAAATTTTTTATTATTAATATATATATCCTTAGCTAAGTCATTTGGCCGAACCTTAGATTTTTAGGAATAAAATAACAATTAATAATATAATATTTGATTTGAAAACTATTTTGTGTCAATTTTGACACTATTTAATATATGATTTTTGTGAAAGTAATAACAGAATTATATGTTCGAACCAAGTTGATTAAATCAACACTAATATATCATAGTAACCTAGAAAATTAGTGGGATTCAGAAAAAGTCTCAAATTAAATTTATTTTGGTATTTACAACATCAATTATATCAATATTTCATTAATAAGATAATTACAGCATCATATTTGTGTCATAAATAAATTAAATTATTTGATCTCTAAAAATTACAAATAAAATACCATTATGTAGGAAATATTTTTATCTTTCTACTGAATATTTACAATTGAATTTATCTTATGTATAACCCTATATTAAAAATGTTTTAGTAAATAAACTTTGATTTTAACTCTTTTAACTCTTCTTTGAATTAAATAATAATAAATGTCCTAATCTAATCCAAGTGGGCCTAAATGATAATATTTTACACTTAAGGTTGTTTTTGGTCGAGATACACTTGTCCAATGAGTTAGGGTAATATTAATATCATTTTTACCCTTAATTACCCTATTTACTTTTAACCGTGTTAAAAAAAAGTAAAAAGTTACTATTCACCAAAAATTATTTTCATCTCATTGAACCACATTTTAGTACTTGATATTAACCGTGTCTCTCGGATTTTCGAAATTCCACTCACAGAAGCGGTAAAATTAAGTTTTATGTGAATTTGCAAATTCTCCTAAGAGGTGGGTAAAAGACGGTGAAAAGTTCAATAAAATTTTTATATATCTAAAATTAACACTTGTTTATGTCTGGTGTAAATGTGAAATTACATCCAATGACCAAAATTGTATTGAATTGTAAAAATATATTCTAAATATACTTTGAAACCACTAAAATTAATAATTTATCACTATTAATTATTTTGATTAAAAAAGTTGTTTTTAATTAAAATTTAGTAATTTTCACTATTCATCAGAAAATAAAAGTTATCCGAAAAGTACCAAAATTTCACCCTAAGCTAATTTCGATATTATGAATCCAAAACTGAATTCCATTCTTAAAAATAAAATATAAAAAATTTCAAAAAGTGGTTATTACTATTCATAATGGCTAGTTTTAATAATATTTTAATAGCGTATTGTTGTTTAGTGAAACTCGTTATTGCGTACTACACACGCTATTGAGGAAGGTCGTGATTGCGTGTAATGCAAGGCAAATCAAGGATGTGTGTTGTGCAAGATCCTTTTGGTGTAGTGTACAACACAAGACATTAGTGAAATTAAAAAGAATATTTTTCATAAAATCTCGGGGTGTTACATTCTACCCCCCGTAAAATGAATTTCGCCCTCGAAATTCGTCGGGGTTATAAATGGTTTACTATTCGAAAGTTTCTTTAATAGAAATCCACATCGTAAAAAGGAATACCAAAACCAATCTTTAAAAACAGAAGTATTAAACTTAACGTTTACCCAAATAAACTAATCACTGGGTTTCCACATAGGTGAAAATATGGATATGGAAGAGAAATCTAACCATCATGTTCTGATGGGGAGTGGTAGAGAACATGGCTATGGAAAATCCAGCAATCACAAAGCCATAAATTTGTGATGATCTAAGGTACCATCTGATTCATCAGATATAAGATCACTAGGACAACATTTTTGGTTTTCAAGATCATTTCCCTAAAGTTGAAAATTTGAATTAGAATAAATACTTACTTTATTTTGGTACAATCTCACTGTTGTTCGTGCCTTGAACAATTTCCACTTCATCTCTAAAATAAATGAAGTTGAATTTGTTATTCGTGAAGTGTTAGCAGATCATGTGATAGAATGACGGGTCATTCTATCTGTCTCAAACAAAAGGTTAGAAAAAATTATATACATAAGTCGATCTATAGTGAGATTAATCATATATGGTTCCTAAAATGGACTTATACATCATATATCATACATCTTAATATAATAAAACTAGTTTCTACTAAACAGGGACTTCCTGTAGGCCAGTGGTAGGCGATAAAGGCCAGTCACACTTCGGTTGTGGGTTCGATTTCCACAGCCTTGTCCGACGCGATGGGCTGTCGCCCGTCCTGCAGGTTGTCCTTTTTCTAAAACTATATTACTATAACATCCCATCAATAATATCAAAAAAAAATTCTATCCTTAAACAATACTAACTTATGTCCAACATAATCCATTCCAATCTTTATGCTTATCCATAATACTGCAGTCCACTCTCATAACATAGTGAAAATGATTACCAGAGATTTAATACCATCGTCGATCCCCATAAGATATGTTTTGTTGGTCCCATTCCAAACATTCAATGTCCTTAATCATGTATTCTCTTGAATACCTTAGTGAAAACATGAATGCAGTTAAAAGTTAACACCTTCCACATACCAAAATCCTCAAAATTCTATATACTCGAACCATGATATCACTTAGTCCTTATATCAATCATGAGCTCATGAATACTGTTAAACATTTCATTTTCTCGTTTTCCCTTCATTATGCGCATAATATCTCAATCACATTGAATACCACATTAGACCAATACATAAATATTCCAATACTCCATGATACAACATTATTTTGGAATCCCATTACATAAACACTTAATCATTCCACCACATCGTTGTCATATTCAACATCGCCAATAGTGATCGCATGTGACTTCCCTTTGTCCTTTTCCTTCAGTGGTTGCTCATGTTGATCATCACTAACCCTTGGATTAGGGCATTTATTAGCATAATGCCCCATTTCCTTGCACTTGAAGCATTGAAGTGTTGGTGGTGCGTTCTCTGCAGAATACCTTTTTCCATTACTTCGACACTCAGCTGCTCGATGACCTTCTTTTCCACACTTAAAACATTTTCTAGTCCCTTTAAGACAATATCCACCATGCTTCTTTCCACACTTTGTGCATAAGGAAACATTCATCTTCTTTTCACCATTATTCTGAGATTTCTCCTTGAACTCCATCTTTCGTTTCTTGTCAAAACCATGAGATGGATATGTAACACCAACTTCCATTTCTACCTTGATAGCACAACGCACAATTTCTTCATAGCTACTGAAGTCTCTTATAGCTAATGCCCTTCGAAGACTTGGTTTTAAGCCACGGAAAAATCGATCAACTTTACTTTCAGGTTGGATGATAATGCCAGATGCATACCTTGCAAGTCTTGTAAAATTTGCTTCTATATACCAACAGATTCATCATCCGTCTGCTTCAGCTCAAGAAACTCCTTTTCCATATTCGTTCGAAGAATACGAGGGAAGTACTTACTAAAAAACAAGTTCTTGAACTCATCCAATTCCATGGACTCAATTTCATCTCTTGGCCTCGTATTCTTGATAAGATTCCACCATTGATCAGCTTCACCTTCCAAACGATATACTGCTAAGATAAATTTATCATGTTCAGAACATTGAAGAACTGAAAATATCTTTTCAGTAGTACTGATCCATTGTTCAGCAACAAGTGATCGGAAGACCCACTAAAAGAAGGTGGACGTTGCCTCATGAAGGACTCAATAGAATATTGTTCCCTTCTCTACTCATTTGGAAGTCCAGAATGATTCATAGCTTGTGTAAGTATAGCAATAAGATTTTGCACTCCATCTCCCATAACATTTGTTTGTTCAGGAGGAAAATCATTGCATTGTCCATTGCATTGATCAACACGGTTCCTTCGGGTTCCAGCCATCATCTAAAACCCAAAAAGAATAGTGTGAGAGGCAAAAATAATGCTAGGGAAAACAACATAATAAAGGGGGAGTACCTTCAATATCTAACATCTTAGGTTTAATTCTATGATCATTAGCGTAATTCTAGTACTATAACCTATACGTATACTTAACCTTAGGGACATCCCTATACATACCTTAGAAATATCTCTAGGTATCTCACTAACGTTTTCGCATCCTAGTTTCCAAAGGTTGACTAAACCTTTCCTCTGATACCAACTGTAGAGACCCGAAGCTTGACGTACATGGACATTACATAACTTTTGCGGAATACTTAGTACATAACAAAAACACACACACAAGGATCGTAATAGTTTAGTGTCTTTGGAAACTCGGAACGTAATCTTTTAATCGTGGTGAAAGATCTTCAATATCTCCCATAAAGATCTTCCCTTTTTTTACCTAAAACCTTTCTTTATATCCTGGGGAAAAGAAAACATAAAAGGGTGAGCTCAAATGCCCAGCAAGGGCAAATAAAGGAAATAAAAATCATATCATATATTTTTGAAAATCATAACCTGCAAAGAGATCATAATATCTTAACATGGAACAAATCATAGAAGTGAAAATGAGATCCCCATAATCATAACATGAAACTTGAAACTTTGTGTAATACACACATAATCATAGAGAATCATTTCTTGTTAGTCAAGACTCATTGTCAGGACTATCTTAGTGGACAAAGTCCCTTTCTGAACCGAGTCACCCTCGTTTCAGTCCTGTTTCACTGAACCGGTATAACCTACCATTCCAGCCATGTCTATCTCATGAGATATAAAATCTTTACCCAATGCATTGGAGGGAGATATAGGTCCCACCCATCTTATAATGAATCCTTTCTTATGTGTGCCACATAATCATAAATCATACATCATCACATAACACATGTAACAAAAATGGGATTCTTGAAACATCATGACATCATAAAACAAATCATATAAGATAAAGGAATTCATAAAAATAATTCCATCACAACATAATCAAATAAATTTAATAATAGGGATAAAAAAAAATCCCTTTATTATCTTAGATGGAAAATAATTTTGATAAAACACTTGAACTCCATTCTTGAGGAAAATATCCTTTCTTCTTCAAAAACATTTTTCCTTTCTTAACATGTCATAAAATTTTAAACTAAAAGAAGTTGATTAAAAATAAACTTGAAAACTTGTAAAGGAAGCTTCTTGGAAATAATGTTTTAAAAATCCATTCATGTCGTATAAGTTAACAAAACATTCTTCTCGTACTTTTGTCGGAAAAGTCAAAAAGTACCTCGTATGAAAAACAACAAAAGATTCCTTTCATATTTTTTACTAAAAACTCATCAAAGGGTAAAATAGTATTTAAACAATTGTAGGTGAATGGAAATAATATTACATATTGAGGAAACATGGATGTGGATGATAAAATACACCCCAGTAAATACTAAAGTATAAACAATCTCAGATAAAAATGAGATTGTGATATTTCCCTTACCTTAGGTCCGACTTGCTTTGTATGTGTCCGAACCTCCTCTTCTTTGGAACGCCTCTTTGAATACTCCACTTAGGGAACTAAGATTGGTCTTTGAAGAAGACCAGGACCTCTAGGATTATTCTAGGGAAGTGGAGAAGGGATTTTGGCCGGGGTTGGCCAAGCTTGAGTGCTCAAATTGGTGTGAGGAGGAGGGGGAGGAGGTTCCCTTTTATAAGGGAGGAGAGGGGCACCTTAGGAATATCTCAAAATATTATTTTATATTAAAGTCAAAATCGGTTTATAATGGTTCCAAAGGGTCTTATTTCGAAGCTAAAGTGGGGATGGGTCGAAATCCTATCAACAAATAGTATTTAGACAGGTTTAGGTTATTATTTTAACCTTATCAATTAGATTTAACTCTAAGTTAAATAATTTTACTTTTACCGTGTCTTTTTGTTTTCTTACACTATATGATTTATACACTTACTATAACATGCCAAAAGAATCCGAAATTGTTTATTATTAATATATATATCCTTATCTAATTCATTTGGCCGAACCTTAGATTTTTAGGAATAAAATAACAATTAATAATATAATATTTGATTTAAAAACTATTTTGTGTCAATTTTGACACTATTTGATATATGATTTTTGTGAAAGTCATAACAGAATTATATGTTCGAACCAAGTTTATTAAATCAACACTAATATATCATAGTAACCTAGAAAATTAGTGGGATTCTGAAAAATTCTCAAATTAAATTTATTTTGGTATTTATAACATCAATTATGTCAATATTTCATTAATAAGATAATTACATCATCATCTTTGTGTCATAAATAAATTAAATTATTTGATCTCTAAAAATTACAAATAAAATACCATTATGTATGAAATCTTTTTATCTTTCTAATGAATATTTACAATTGAATTTATCTTATGTATAACCCTATATTAAAAATGTTTTATTAAATAAACTTTGATTTTAACTCTTTTATCTCTTCTTTGAATTAAATAATAATAAATGTCCTAATCTAATCCAAGTGGGCCTAAATGATAATATTTTACACTTAAGGTTGTTTTTGGTCGAGATACACTTTTCCAATGAGTTAGGGTAATATTAATATCATTTTTACCCTTAATTACCCTATTTACTTTTAACCGTGGTAAAAAAAAGTAAAAATTTACTATTCACCAAAAATTATTTTCATCTCATTGAACCACATTTTACTTACTGACATCAACCGTGTCTCTTGGATTTTTGAAATTCCATTCACAGAAGCGGTAAAATTAAGATTTATGAAAAAAATAATTTTTTTAACTTCCACTTAGTAGTTTCACTATTCATCAAAATTGAAGTTTTTCAGAAAAATGCCAAAATTTCACCCTAAGCTATAATTGATATTCCAAATTCAAAAATGATTTCTATTTTACAAAATTCCCAACATATAAGTTGCATTAATTAATTTTATAATTAATTTCCGCTGTCACAACAAATAGCGTGTTTTTAAGAGATAATAACTATCAAAAGATTAACACTTGTTTATGTCTGGTGTAAATGTGAAATTACATCCAATGACCAACATTGTATTGAATTGTAAAAATATATTCTAAATATACTTTGAAACCACTCAAATTAATAATTTATCACTATTAATTATTTCGATTAAAAAAGTTGTTTTTAATTAAAATTTAGTAATTTTCACTATTCGTCAGAAAATAAAAGTTATCCGAAAAGTACCAAAATTTCACCCTAAGCTAATTTCGATATTATGAATCCAAAAATGAATTCCATTCTGAAAAATAAAATATACAAAATTTCAAAAAGTGGTTATTATTATTCATAACGGCTAGTTTTAATAATATTTTAATAGCGTATTGTTGTTTAGTGAAACTCGTTATTGCGTACTACACACGCTATCGAGGAAGGTCGCGATTGCGTGTAATGAAAGGCAAATCAAGGATGTGTGTTGTGCAAGCTCCTTTTGGTGTAGCGTACAACACAAGACATTAGTGAAATTAAAAAGAATATTTTTCATAAAATCTCAGGGTGTTATAGACAGTGTGTGAAGCACGCTTCTCAGAAATGTAAAAGAAGAAGAAACACAGTAGAGAAGTTATGATCACTACTAAAAAAATGATCTATAGCCACGGATCTATAGCCACAATTTAAATGATCTGTGGCTATAGCTAAGATATAGCCACACCTAAATAGCTGGGCATGGCAACACCTTATGTGAAAATTATTTTGATCGGCCGCATTGCGAATCTCCTCCCTCGCTGTCCTCGCCCTCCCTCCTGCATCACGATTCCTCCTCCCTCGATGTACTCATTTTCCCTCTTTCCCTTCTCCCCTCAGGATTCCTCCTCCCTCTCCATTTCTACTCCCCTACTCCCCTTGTTATTCCTCCTCCTCTCTCGATTCCTCCTCCCCCTTCAGCTCCGACGCAGCCAGCTAACCTCCCCACCAGCTCTGACGCAGCTCCAACGCCTCCCTACCGACGCGGCTCTGGCACTGCCAGCTCACCTCCCTGCCGAAACGACCTACCCACCTCCCTGCAGTCACCTCACCTCCCTGCAGACGCTGCTCTTGAGGCTTCCTTCCCATCTCCTCCTCCATCTCACCTCCTATGTGGCTATTTGAGGTAAGAATCTTCATCTATTACCTTCGTTATTGGTTGAGTAGTTCATTATTATTGATGTGGATTCATTGGAGGAGATAAATTATCCTGTTACTAGGAGTTACACTCTGTTGGTATATTAACTCTGATTAATTTTGAATTGAGTAACCTTAGCTTCTACAACTCTTTTTCACACTGGGTAATCATAAACTTACTAGAAAGAGGCTCAATTGTTTCATGTAACAAGTAGTATATGGATGCTAATGCACATTCCCCATTATACTAAGTTGAATTTTATTGAATTTGAGAAAATGGGGTTAAATTTATGTTTCTCATTTTAATTCTTCTGTTTCAATCATTTTCTTCTAATACTATTGTCTGTGTTCATTTGTAGTGGTTTTTACATTGCAGTTTGGTGATATAGGTGCATAGTTTTTTATGTTATAGACTCCAAAGCATGAGTTAAACTATATGTAATTTGATTCCTCATAATTTAGTTTTGGAGGATATATTTAAGGGGTATTCTGGAAGATATCCATGCACCCAAAAAACCCTCTCACAAATAGTCATGACTTGTAACTCTATCTATCATGCTCTACCTACTCTAGCTGATATATCGATTTATTCTAAATAAATTTATTTATATTAGGCCTCTACATTTTATACTATGTCTCATACACATGGAGGTAATCGTTATCATACCTCATGTATAACTCCCAGTAATTAAAATCTTTCAAATATCTTTCCTCTTTTAATCTATTGGGTTCTCCATCGTCCATTAGATACAAGTAACATAAGTTAATTTCATACCTTTGTACTTGGAACCAAGGCAATAGAATTGGAAGTTTAATAACTTCATGGTGAAGTTGAAGTTCATCTAGAGAAATAACAATATTTTTTGTTATTTTTGGGTGTTTGATGATAGGAGATACATCATCCAACTTAACTATGCTCATAATATGATTATTTACAATCCAGTAAAGGAAAGGGTCAATGTGATGAAGATTGAATTGTCCAGAAGTTTTGAGATGATAAACACTTGTTTGAATAAATGGATCTTTAAGGTGAGGATTTTGAGGGACTTATGTTTCAGTACTTTGAACCTAAATTATTAGGATTACATCTAGAAATTGGTGGATCACTTCATCACGGGCGAGGTGAAACCAATGACCACACCCCTAGTTGAACATTTCAAATTGAGAAAGGAGAATGAACATATAGAATCCCATAAGATAATATTGGGTTGATGTGAAGTGTATTTAATAGAAATTAAAGGGTTTTAGAAGCTTGGAAATTTCCATCAAAATAGACGAGTCATTTCATGGTTTTTCTAAGTCACACTTTGAGAGATGTTCTTACACTTGAAAGAGAACCACTATATATGTGTTCAATTTCAGAGGAAAGGATTAGTGTCAAATTTCAAATATTTAATTGATATTTTCACTCTCAATAATAAAAGTAGATTATATTTCTTTAACAGAAGTTGGAAAGGAGTTGTTTGGGTTGAAGGGGACATTGAAAGATCTCAAAAGGAGGAAATATGATGAGATGTTGTTTTTGGAATCACAGATTGTGATTAAATTACTAAAAAATATGATGTTTTAATCTAGTATGAAGAATATTTTGAGGAATTATCACTTTATCAATAAGTTTTTGGGTGATAGAGTACATGATATATGGAATGATTGAAGGGACTCAAAATATGGTAGATATACTAAAAAAGTTCATTTTCAATAATGTTTTGAGGGGATATTCACCTCAGTTGAGCTAGGATAAATAAAATCATCATGGGGGAACCATACATCTGTTAAAGAAGTTTTAGGAATAGAAATAGGTTTATAGAAGTTGATGGGGGACTCAATAGTGAATCCCAAAAAAAGATTCCAAATTTTGAAGATTGTTAGGTTTCATCTATGTGTGTGAAAACCATTTTTAGGTTCCAAAACATAGTCAAATAGAAGGATAAATTCTAGAAGAGTATTTTCTAGAACATTTATTGGAATAATGGAGTAGTAGCTAAAAATTATATATGAATAGAAGTTACTTTAACTGGATGGTGTAGTTAGAAAATGAAAATCAAACATTACCCAAAAATGTATTATAATGGAAGTAGTGTGGGAAATGAAAAGGACTTTCATATATTTTCTCTGATTGAAGAGTATGTAAGTTTTTACTCTGGGAATATTTTAGAAAAGATAATATACTAGTTTATTAATGAATCAAACATAATGTTTTTCTCATGATATTTTTATAATGTGCACAATGTACTAGGTGAATGATTTTAGGTGGTGGGATCCTTTGATGGAATGGAGAGATAGTTGTGAAGCTATGAGATATATAGAATCAATCCTCGTAGAGATTAAAAGACATGGAATCTAGTTTCACTAGATGGATTCTACTATATTTATTAACATGGATTATTTAATCAGTATTAGTAAATTGTAATAAGTTTTGATTCCATGAATAAAAATAAAATAGTATTCTCCTTGTGGAGTAGGAATCATATCTTGACAATGTAAATATATCTTTTTCTTCTTTTTTTTCTTTATTTAATTTTGATAATTATATTTTGATACTCTTGTATGTGCCCCTTTCAAGTGGTCTGTTCATTGTAGTGTTATGATTTATGTCCATATCCTTCTAAGTCTTTGAAACCATAGTGTGGGATTGAATATTGATACATTGTTTCTGCCTAAGTAATTTCTAGAAGATATCTTCTAGTGGTCTTCCAAAATGTAGCCATGATCCCAAAAAAAGCCTTTCACAACTAGCTGCATATTATACTTCAATATACCATCCCCTTCCTCCATCATCTTCTAAACATATATTTTTTAGCAATATTCTTCTTAAAAGTCCACTCTATTGTCACTTATGCTCTAAACACATGGAGGGAATCAATATCGACCCTTGTTTCCAACTCCCATTAATTTGAGTCTTTCAGATTTATGGACATCTTTTGCCACTCAGGTTGTCTATCATTCAAGAGAAGCACATACTGGAAGCTACTTTTGTACTATTTCTCTCAGATAAAAGGAAGCAGAATTAGAAGATTAATTACTTCGCGATGAAACAAAATTTCATCTGAAACAATACAAATCATTACTATTTCCTAGATTTTTTATAAGATTGAATCTTCATCATCCTATATATCCATGTTGATGATATTATTATTTACAGTCCAATAAAAGATATAGTTGATGAGATAAAGATCGAATTTTCTAGAAGTTTCAAGATGAAGAATCATGGTCCAGCAAAATAGATCCTAGGGATGAGGATTTTGAGGGACTTAAGTTATGATACTTTATACCCGACTCAACCCGATTATATATGGAAGGTGGGAAGTTATTCAGAATGAGTGAGGAAAAACTTGTGACTTTGGTTACCTTTCCCATTTTTTATTTTTGTTTCCTTCCTACTAATTTCATTCATCTAGTAAGTTGTAAAGCTAAAACCCACATTTCTGGATGCATACCTAAACCTTAGAAATGCCTATAAGGTATGTTGTGGTTACGTTGTGTTGCTGCAAGTGCCTGATCTTTTACTTGACTGATGCAATTTTTTAACCTTTTACAGGCTCTAGAAATACCAAATGAGGCTATTTTGTGCTTCAAGTGTGCTATTCAAACACAACCAAAACACGACCTGAACTGTGTATGATATTCTACTGATAAAAGGTGCATGTATTGAATCACATCTTTATATTATTTATATTCTGCCTTATATGTTAATGTTTTATGTTTTGTTGTTTCAATTACACAAGGAGATAATAGTACAACACAACACAAAAAAATAACCTCTCCAAGGAGCTGAGTTAGGATGGCCTAGTTATTGTCATCTCTTCAAACAGGTGCATATTTTATTCCAGAATTCTACAGGTTCATATTTCAGTTCTATTTTTTTCATATTTTTGTCAAACAGGTCCATCTGTTATTCCATACAGGTATGCATATTCTGCCTTTCCCCAGGTTTTCTCAGGTGGAAGGGATTCCCCATGCCTTTGTATCATCAAACTGCTTTGATGGATACTTCCTCTAGGTGTCCAGACAACTTGGAGCTATGGTTGTGCTGAGCAAAAGGGTTTTTATTCTAGGTGATAGAATCATGAAAGGTATTATTATTGAGGAATTATCATCTGCAGGGGGATCTATGTGAGTTTCCATTAAAGAATCTATATATGTCAATTTATTAATTAACCAGATGATCATTTCTTCCTTTCCTATAGTTTTCTCTAGGGGAAGGGATTCCCCAAACCTTTGTGTCATCAAACTGCTTTGATGGATACTTCCTCTTGGTGTCAGGCCATCTTGAAGCTATGATTGCACTATGGGAGAGGGTTTTTATTCCAGGTGATGGAAACATGAAAGGTATTATTCTTGATGAATTATCATCTTTTTATATTTGTTAACAATTTCTTTGTTTATCTCTACACAGTAAGATATGGTTTCCTAAGATTCAACTCTTTCTACTACTGCTCCCTAGGATTTCAGCAAGGGCCTATTTTTGAGACTACTATATTCTCTACGATTTATCTTAATTTCAAGAGAGGTACGTCTCTACACATAGATAATAAGTTATTTTACTTTTCTATCTCTTTTTTCAATTTGCAACTTGTTGAATGTTGGTGCAAACTAACTGTATTAAAAATATTATTACTATTCCAATATTGTATCTTCCCATAGGTTGTTCCAAATTTATTTCTCAAAGATAATTTTTTCCTATAATAGAGGATTTGGTTTACATCGCAATACAATAAGAATAGTGGATTGGGTTTACTACTTAGTACTAAAACGCAACGTATTGTTTCTACTCCCATGCCCTATGTGAAAAGTATATTGGGTTTTAACCCCCGTACCATAAACATAGTGATCTCATTAGATGTAAAAAGAATTACCTAATATAAGGGGTGAAATTAGGCAAGTGGTAGGGATGGTGGGATTCGGGTTAGGTCTAATCTCATGTTAACAAAGCAAAAAAAGAAACACATGATGATGACAATGGCCTTAATCTATCATTTCAATGAACATACATGTGACCAATAAAAACTTTTTCCAGCATTAAAGTTTTCTTATAGAACACACATCAGTATTACCTGGAGGCCATGAAACAAGATTGGATACCTTTTTATGTTTCCCTTAGCCATGTCCATGTTGCTGGTGCTCAAGATCCACTGTCTTCATCTAGCCAAGTGGTAAGGTTTCCATTATCAAAACATCACACTAATTATGTATCATAAGTGTTAATTTTTAATCCTTTATTCTCCCTTTCATTAAAAGTTAGTTTATAGGACTACTAGTGTAATTTGAACTCACAATTATCGTGTATGGTGATTTACAGTCACCCTCCAACTTCTTTCCTTCAAAAGAACAAGGAAAAATGAATAATTTGACAGCTGATATTTTCCATCAGACTTGTACATAGTACAAATCTATCTTCTTCTAGCCTTCTCCACATGGCCAGAGGGTAATGTTATCTAGATTAACGCATTTAATCAGTAAGGACATAAACACTACTACATACTTTATAGGAATAGTAATTCATCATAAGAAGTCATCAAATCCACCCTCTGTGATACTAGCACAATTTTCAGAACTTGAAATTTTAGTCACTGACATGTCCTGAACTAGAATCTGTAGAGCATTTGGATTGATGGGAAATCCATTCCCAGTTGCTAAATATAGGGTTGGAAAAGTGAACTTAGAGTTGGTTGATGAGTTTTCAGAGCTAGCATAACTAACATCAAATTAAAGATAGGTTTGGAAAAGTGAACTCAGAGTTGGTTGATGATTTGTCAGAAGCTATAAACGCATTGATGGATGTGTATAAAAACATGATGGCCCTCAAAAATGTTTTCATGTTCCGATGGTTATTAAAATCAATGTTTTCATAAGTAACAACAATGATAGATCATGTGAATGAATTTAATATGTTATGTGGGTAGATTTAATCAGCGAAGATTACTTTTTTTTGATGATGTATATGTGTTTTTTATATCTTCACTTCCCGAGAGCTTGGATTCTATACTTATGACTATTAGTAATTCTTGTGGAAAAATAGATTTTTCGTTCAATGATATTATTAATTTGATACTCATTGAATAAATTAAGAAAAGGGAAGTTCAATATCCAATTGATAATTCCCTTAATAATATTGGAAGGGGAAGGTAACCCCATCAGAAGAAAATCTATCAGAAGAAACCAATTAAATAAAAACCTCATGTGTGGAGTCAAATTCTGTTGGCTGGTCACTGTACCATATTTTGTAAATATGGAAGGAATGGAAATATCAATATGTAATGAAAGAATCATAAATAGACCTGAAGTTATATATCTAAAATTTAACTATAGTTTACCATATATACATGTAAATTCTCATGAATGAGACAAACTTGAATCAAAATATAAAATGTGTTTCTTCCTTGGATATGATTATAATGATTTTGGATATCATTTGTGGGATGATGAATAAAAAAATCCTCAAAAGGAGAGATATTTTCTTTAATGAAATAGTTTTGTTGAATGATTAGAACTTGATTGGGAATGATGTTAATGAAGAACCCATAGTTAAATCCCATTTTGGTCATTTTAAGGTTACTAGAAGTTAATAAATTCTAAATAACTCAGATTCTAGTGGCAAAGGAACTTGAAATATAAAAATTAAAACCATCATTTGTTCATCAAAAGAGTTTATGTGCAGCTAAATCATGGATGGGAGCAGTGAAAGTACATGTTCAACATTCAAATAATAGAAATTCATGTACATATAGGAAGAACTAAGTCGAGTAGTTTAAAAAATATGATTCAATTGATGAGATCAACCAAAATTAGGAGACTGGTTCAAAGGTATGGGGTTTAAATGAATTATATACTTCTATTGAATGAATAGAAACATGAAAATCCAAATTAAACTTTGATTTTTTTATTCAAATTAGTGGAATATTCCATGAATAAAGAGATGGGTTCTTTGATGTAAAAAAATAAGATATGGTTGAACTTTAAGTGGGTAAAAAGGAACTTGAAAATAAGTGGTTTTACTAAATCAATTAATAGAATGATGTTTATAAATGATAAAAATTATGGATGGTAATAATGTGTTATTATTATAATGAAAAAGTTTATTTTTTGGAAATATTCTCACTAAATATAAGCATTATATCATCTAAACAATTCTAAGTATGGTGGAATTGGAAAATATACATCTATATTTGGTGGACATCAAGAAAACTTTGATTCATGGTGAGTTAAAGGAATAAATAAACATGAAACAACCAATATGAGTACCATGAATTGGGATCCATGACTCGGTTTATATATTGTATAAAATATTATATAGAATAAAGCAAGTACCGTGATAGTGGAATCAGAAATTTGAATCATTTATCATGGATGAAGGCTTTGATAGTTGCAATAGAGATAATTACTTCTACTAAAATAAATGGGATAATGGTACCTTCATAAATTTCATATTTTATTTCAATTGCATGTTTCTAATTGGACTAGATGATTGAATGATTTAGAAATCTATGGATAATTTTTTGGAGGTTTTGAGATGAAAAATACCAATAGATTTGAGAATATATTGTGGATAAGTATAGTAATAGATAATAAGAATATAGATTTAGTAATAACCCAGAAAGATAATATCAATATGATCATCAAAAGGTTGGGCATGAATAGATGAGAAACAATGACTAACCATCTTGCATGCCACTTCAACTTGACCAAGTCATAAGAACTCACAATTGAAGAAGAGGTGAAATACATGGAGAAAGTTCCATATTCCTTGGGTGTTTGAATTTTAATGTATACAATGATATGCACTCAATAATATATTGTGCTTATAGTGGTTTTTGTTATCATATTCATGTAAAGGGACATTGGGATGTCATTATATAGAAAACCAACCAATTTTTACATGTCTATTACAGAATTTTTAAGATAAATAACATAATAATACATTCATGGATCTAAATGTTTAGTATCATAGGAAAATTAGGTTCATAAAACACTTGTACATAATACAAAAAACATTATTTAGCAACTGGGAATGGATGGAGGGGGTAGGGGGTGCAGGGGGGGCTGCGCAGGCTAGGGGGATGGGTAGAGGGGGCAGGGGGAAGGGGGCAGGGGGCAGGGGAAGGGGGAGTGTGGAGGGGGGCAGGGGGCAGGGGGTGTGTGGGGGGGGGGGGGGGGTGTAGGGGGGCTGTGCAGGCTAGGGGCTAGGTGGAGGGGGGGGGGGGGGGGCAGGGGGCAGGGTGTAGGGTGGAGGGGGTAGGGGGGCAGGGTGGAGGGGGGAAGGGGGCAGGGGGGAGGGTGGAGGGGTTCATGGGGGCAGGGTGGAGGGGGAAGTGGTAGGGGGCAGGGTGGAGGGGTGCAGGGGGTAGGGGGCAGGGGGGGAGGGGCAGCGGGGAGGGTGGAGGGGTGCATGGGGGGCAGGGTGGAGGGGGGCAGGGGGAAGGGGGGAAGGGGGAAGGGGTAGGGGGGAGGTCTTTAGAGCAGGTGACAGGTCAACGACGTCAATTTTACCATCCATAAGACTAATCTATTTGACAATGTACTCTTAAGGCAATGTACTCTTAATGCTGCCTACTGCTCGAAGGTAGCATTTTGGCATGTTCATCTATTTCTTATTACCATACTAAAACTGTAATGTTGAGAGGTTTATTTTATCATTATTAATTCCTATGGTTGTTCATATTGAAATTCCTGATAAATATTTAAATACCATTATCTCGATTAAAAACTTTGATATGCCATATTTCATTTTTACTATTTGTTTGTGGTTCGCGATTAAACAGTTCATTAATTATTCTTATTTGGTTGTTATTAGACCAATAATTCATGGCTTTAACATTTGTTCTTTATGAACTCTTATATACGTGACTCTGCTTATGTGTTATATCTCATTAAACATTTGGTTTCAGGTTGATTATTGTATAAGAACTGTCACTTAAGTAGTCTGGTTGATGCTAAGGGGGTGCATACTGGGAAGAGCTACTGAGAGGTCTTAATGGACATCGTATTGACTTCACTCAAGTTGAAGTTCAAGGGGAACAACAATCAACACTCAATAGAAACAAGATGAGGTGGTTCTTACTCTAATGACCACACCCGTAAATAGACTAGGGTTGACCTGCAGGAACTGTCCAACTGTGGACAGGTTAACAATAACCCTTGTTCGGGGTTTGAAACCTAAAAATTCTTTTCCCTTTTCTTTTATTTTATTTCCTTTAGTTATTTTACTATTTAATAACATTTTTCTTGTGTTTTCTGGGAACAAAAAAGCTGGACAACACCTCATGCACCTGTTGAAGATCGAATCATACTGTTGTTGGAAGCATAAACAAACATCCAGGTTCATGTTTCTACTTTGTTTTCAATGTTTTGTATGTTTTCCACATTCCTCTTTAAATTGTATGTGAGACATTTCCCATTTAATTTGAAGGTTTCTGTAAAATACATTTAATGTGTGATGGTGCGTATACCCAGTGGGGGAGCAACAACTTTTAGTTAGAAAGCTTCAAAAGCTGAAGTGGACGGTTTGGTTCCACCTTGAGGTAGGATCCCTCTTCTAGCCTCTTTAATTCAAGAATGATTCAAATTGAATTTAGCTTCTTTCTTAATTCTGACTTAATTATATTGAAATGCATATATTGAATAAGTGTTCATTAATATAATTGTTTCATTTGAGAAAGTCATGTTTTTATAATAAAACCCCTCCAACGGAGGTGCGCTATCTGCGAAAACTCACAGTGATAGTTATGTTGATCTAGTTGCTTAAATTATTGAATTTTATTTGTGCTGAATGAGTTTTAGAATAAATGTTAAATATAATTAAATAAATTGTGTGATAAAGCAATTCCATGATTTTATAATAAAACCCCTCCAATGGAGGTGCGCTGTCTTCTAAACCAAAAAGTATTGATAGTTATTTGTATCATGTTTAGATTTGGTTTGAGTCTTTCATATGCCTCTTTCTGGTGATTATTTTGTGGCCAGTTAGTTTTTGTTTTCTTTGAATAATATAAATTGTCTTATCATACTCATTTAACTCAAATGACATTTCCTGAGTAGTCATATGCCTTGACCATGACACTTTCCTTTTCACGCTTTAAATATTATAAATAAAATTTCCATGTTTATCCAAAGTGAATGAATCTGTAAATAGTTTGTGTAGGGTGTATGATTCTTTTCCATCATTTTTTCTCCCTTTAGACGTTGTGTCATTGTTCTGCTCTCTATAACCTTCTCTGGCGATCCCCTTGTTATAGAATATTAAATAGTTTATCTGTTCTATCATCAGTCGGCGGGGGTGATGGTCAGAATGTTGCCCCGCCTCCTCCCACTCCCTTCGCTCCTGGCCGAAAGATGCTGCCCCGCGGATGTCGCTGGACCGGACCAACACGCCGCGGTCACGCCGCGGGCCCCACCGCGGTGCCCTGCTCCATGTAGACACCCCGCGGCGGTTCATAGTGATAGTATTCCATGAGTCTTGTGATCAATGTTGAGACTGACTAATCACAATTTCTGTCAGTGGGGAGATGACCGTAATGTTTCCCCGCCTCCTCCCGCTCCCTTCGCTCCTGGCCGAAAGATGATGCCCCAAGAATGTCACTGGACCGAGCCAACACATCGCGGTCACGCCGTGGTCATTCTGCGGTCACGCCGTGATTTGTCCCTCCTCCAGGACGACACCCCGCGGCAATTCACAATGATAGTATTCCATAAGTCTTGTGATCAATGTTGAGACTGACAAATCAAAAAATTTTCCGGCGGGGCGATGGTTGGAATGTTGCCCTGCCTCCCCCCGCTCTCTTCACCCCTGGATGGAAGATGTTTCCCCGTGGATGTCTTCGGACCAGGACAACATGCTGCGGTCACGCCGCGGTCAGACCATGGTCATGCCATGATTTGGACCTAATCCATGACGACACCCCACGACGGTTCGCAGTGATAGTATTCCATGAGTCTTGTGATCAATGTTGAGACTGACTAATCACAATTTCTGCGGGCAGGGAGATGGTCAGAATGTTGCCCCGCCTCCTCCTGCTCCCTTTACTCCTGGCCAGAAGATGTTGCCCCGTGGATATCTCTGGACCGGGCCAACACGCCATGGTCACGCCGCGGTCACGCCGCGGTCATGCCTCTATCACGCCGCGGTTACGCCGTGGTCACGTCGCGGTCTCACCGCGATCATGCTGATTTGGACCTGCTCCAGGACGACACCCGCAGCGGGGCGATGACCGGAATATTTCCCCGCCTCCTCCTGTTCCCTTCGCTCTTGGCTTGAAGATGCTGCATCGTGGATGTCGTTGGACTGGGCCAACACGCCGCGGTCACGCCGCGGTCACGCCACGGTAATGTCGTTCTTTGGCTCTGCTCCATGATGACACCCCGTAGTGGTTCACAGTGATAGTATTCCATGAGTCTTGTGATAAATGTTGAGACTGACTAATCACAATTTCTGCCGGCGGGGAGATGACCAGAATGTTTCCCAGCCTCCTCCTGCTCCCTTCACTCCTAGCCGAAAGATGATGCCTCGCGAATGTCGCTGGACTAGGTGAAAATGACACAGTCATGCCGTTGTAATGTCATGATTTGGCCTTGCTCAAGGAAGACACCCTGTGGTGGATTGTAGTGATTGTATTCTATGAGTCTTGTGATCAATGTTGAGACTGACTAATCACAATTTCTGCCGACAGGGCGACGACCTGAATATTGCCCCCACCTCCTCCCGCTCCCTTCGCTCCTGGCCGGAAGATGCTACCCCGCGGATGTTACTGGACCAGGACAACATGCCGCGGTCAGGATGCGGTCACGCCGCATTCAACCGTGGTCACGCCGTGGTCATGCCATGGTCATGTCGTAGTCAAGCCGCTGTCACACCGCGGTAATGTCGTGATTTGGCCCTGCTCCAGGATGACACCCCATGGCCATTCACAGTGATAGTATTCCATGAGTCTTGTGATCAATGTTGAGACTAACTAATCACAATTTCTACTGGAGGGGCGATGACCAGAATGTTTCCCCGCCTCTTCCTTCTCCCTTCACTCCTGGCCGGAAGATGCTTCCCCACGGATGTCGCTGGACCGGGCCAACACGTCGAGGTCACGCCGCGGTCACACATCGGTAATGTCGCAGTCATGACGCAGTAATGTTGTGATTTGGCCCTACTCCAACCACATCCATCCCACACCAGCCCATTCCTCCTTCATTTCAGCCTGTTTCCACCAGCATTCCAGCCCGCAACAGCCCCCACCTTCCCTTTTATTTCCTTTTCACTTCTTTTAATTTCCATTTTTACAACTTCCATCACTTGTGTTTCCACATTTCATCTAATGAATACCCCATATATATATTGTATCATATCAATAGAACACTAGAAACCCACCAAATAGAATTAGATCCCAACATATTCACCACTTATAAACCAGAAAAAGGAATCGCAGAAACTCCCAAGCACAAAACCAACAAGCACTCCTAGGGGAAGTATAACCAGGAAACAAGTCGGCTAAAGGAGAAATATAAAAACCCAAAAAGAAGTAGTCACAAATGATAGAAACCAACAACACATACATTCATGAAGTCTCTCACAACCACCCACATAGACACACACAACCACCCACCCACACAGAAGTTGCCAAAATCCATCACCCATCCAGAAGTCTTGATTTATCCAAAGAAATGGAACCACTGAACCCCTAGCCCTGCAGCCAACATCAACCAACCAGACCAACATCCCTATCCAAACAAAGCCTAGAGTGAAAGACCTCTAGAAAACAATGCAAACTAATGGCCACTACACTAACACCTACTTGCACAAGAACCCTAAACCACACCAGATCCAACCAAAATAAGCACCTATAGTAGACACAACACTGAAAATATTAGCTAGAAACCAAATCATCCCCTGACCACCATCTGGCCCCAACCATCACCATCTGAACACCTTGCATCAAATGGACAACCCCACCATAAGAAAGTATAAAAAATAAGTAGTCAACTAGTACCATCCATCCAAAGTGCCCTGCATCACCCATGCCTAACCCATCATACAACCTAAAGAATCCCCAAGCAGTCCCTGATCCAAATGGGAGCTAATACCCCCCATGAATCCAACACCTCTAAACCCACCAAGTAGTCAAAATGCACCAACCCTAGAAAGAGAACCACCCATCTACCAGAAACATGCCTCCCAACCTGCAACATCCAGCATATCAAGGGAATTTTAGAACATCCACCATAGAAATCCCTACACTATTAACAACCAGAATACAAAAGATGGGGAAACCGAGCACAAGACAACTGAACTTACTCCAAACCACCACCTGAAGACCCACCACAAACTATATCCACCACACTAGACAATCGAGAGAACCATAATCCTACAATAGTAATCCAAAACAATGAAGAAACACCAGAAATCCAACCCCTATTCACCCAAAACATGTTACCAACCATTGTCAAAATCACAAACCAACCTGCACCATGCACAATGCACCATGTAAGTCTATACTATACTACACCATGTTGAAAAATCCAAACAGTAACACCCCCAGCTGAAACCCATCTTCAATGGTCCTATAATTCCAAACAGCAACGCGAAACTCACAACCTCACCTCCTAAATCCTCCACAAGAAAACTATAACCCCACTATGAGAATCTCTGTAAGTCTCTATTGGATAAACCCAACATCTCCATGCCTCAACCTTCAAAAGCATCCAAAGTAGGGGGGCTTCTATCCAGGGGGTCCAGTAGGGGGGGCAGCTGTTCAGGGGGGTCCAGCAAGGGGGGGGGGGGGTTTGTCCAGGGGGGCTGCTGTCCAGGGGGTCTAGGGGGGGCTGCTGTCCAGGGGGTCCAGCAGGTGGGCTGCTGTCCAGGGGGGTCCAGCAGGGGGGGGGGGGGGGGTTCTGTCCAGGGGGGCTGCTGTCCAGGGGGTCCGGCGGGGTGGGCTGCTGTCCATGGCGGTCCAGTAGGGTGGCTCCTGTCGAGGGGGTCCTGTAGTGGGGGGGGGGGGGGGGGGGGCTGTCCAGGGGTTCCAGCAGGGGGGTTTCTGTCCAGGGGGGCTACTGTCCAGGGGGGCTGTCTAGAGGGTCCAGCAGGGGGGGATGCTGTCCAGGGGGTCCATCAGGGGGGGCTACTGTCCAGGGGGGTCCAGCAGGGGGGGTTTCTATCCGGGGGGGGGGGGTGCTATCCAGGGGTTCCAGAGGGGAGGGATGATGTCCAAGGGGTCCAGCAGGGGGGATGCACTATTATTGTTTATTGAGTTATATTCTTTGTGAATATTCTAAGATGTTTTGTTTTAGCATAATTTTAGGGGATGAGCACTAATATGTTCTACCTTGTGTTTTAGGTACTTTTGAGCTGGTTCCAGACTTCTTTGATAGTTTGTCTTATAGGGAGACTCATGTAAGTGAAGTTTTGTGTTTTTTTATATTTGGATTTGTTTAATTCTTATTATGTAACTAGATTTTGTGTATAATTTAATTTGGAGGGGACTGGCTGGGGGGCAGGGGGAAACTGGCAGGGGGTGCAAGTGGGGGCTAGTATGGGTGAAAGTGGGGGCTGGAAAGGGTAGGGGAGGGGAAACGGGCGGGGGGGGGGGGGGGGGTCAGGGTCTGTCCAGGAGGGTGGGGAGTGGCTGTCTAGGGGAGTGGAGGTCTGGGCTGTCTAGGTTCTGGGGGGGTGTCCAGGGTCTGGGTGGTGTCCAGGGTCTGTCCGGGGGGTGTCTAGGGTCTGTCTGGGGGGTGTCCAGGGTCTGTCTGGGGGGTGTCTAGGGTCTGGGGGGTCTAGGGTCTATCTGGGGGGGGGGGGGGGTGTCCAGGGTCTGTCCAAGAGGGGGGCTTTGCAGGGGGTTTGTCCAGGGGGGAGGGGTATGTCCATGGGAGGTGGGGTTTATGTAGGGTGGGGGTGTCCAGTGTCCATGAGGGAGGGGTCTGCAGGGGGGGTCTATCCTAGGGGGGTTTACAGCAGGGGGTACAAGGGGTGTCCTGCAGGGGGGGTGCGAGGGGTGTCTAGCAGGGGGGGGGTGTCCGGGTGGGGTTGTCCTGGGGGGGGGGGGTGTCCGAGGGGGTGTCTTGGAGGGGGGGATGTCCGGGGGGGGGTCTGTCCAGGGGGGTGAGTGGGGTCTGTCTGGGGTGGGAAGGGGGGCTGTGGAGGGAGTGGTGCATGGGGGGATTTAAGGTGTAGGTGGGGTGCAAGGGGGAGAGTGGGGAGGAATTATAGGGGGTGGTGGGGAGGATGCAAGGGGCCAGCACCGGCGGAACGATTCTAGTTTTTTTACGAAATGTTTAGGCCTATAGCCATAGTTTTAAACCATAGCTCTCGATCTACAACCACAGTTCCTAACCATGGATTTATGTCTATAGCCACAGTTGCAATAGTGGTTATAGGAGATAATAGATTTTAGCCTATGACATGGGTTGAAAACTGTGGCTTTAGGGTTGTTGCCATGGTTGGAACCGTGGCTATAGGGCTATAGCCACGGTTCAAACCAGGGCTAAAGGGCTATATCCACGATTCCCAACCATGGCTATAGGTTTTACCCTATAGCCTCACCAATACTATCCACGGTTGTGGGAACCGTGGCTATAACCTATAGCCACCGTTTTTGGGCCTATATCCACAGTTTAAAACCATGGCTATAGCCTGATTTTGTAGTAGTGGATGAGAAAGAATTTAGAAGGCTCTATGTGTTTTCAGTTCAGCTCTTGACTCCTTGAAGTGATAAATTTTGAAGTTCGAGTCAACCTCTGGAAGTTGTTTCCAAAATAGAGTTTCGCAACTCCAGGTACTAGCTTTTGAGGAATTGAGTGTTCTGCTTCTTGAATTGATTGAAAGTTGATGAGACACAGAAGGCATCCTAAAGTTTTTTTCCTGAAATGATCTTTTCTAAGTTCTTGGGGGTTTGCATTGAAGATGCTCGAATGGTTCCTTGTTCTTCATTACTTTATTCCTTATGCTTTTTTAACTTCTAGAATCCCTTTTTTATTTTTATTTGTGCCTCTATTTATCTTTATTCGTTGGTATTTTTCTTTCATATTTTAGGTCCGAAAATAGGAGTGAGTGCATCACGTGCAATATTTCTCGTTCCTCGTAATGTCAAGATATGGTCTCTTGATATGTCTGCAATAAGAATTAATTAAGTCAGAAGAATTAAAGTTAGAAAATATTACCGTTAGAAAAATATGAGAAATTGAAAAAGTAATGGTATCTCAAGTCTAGTAATGGTAGCCTTTTCATTGGTAGGCTTTAACAGCAGGTGCACATCGACAACTTCCAACTGTATCCTTTCATCAGTAACCTTTAGCGGTAACCTTCAACATTAGGCTTGCATCGATGACCCTATAATGGTGACTATGTATCAGTGACCTTTGTATCGGTGAAATTTGTATCTGTGAACTTTGTATTGGTGACCTTGTATCGGTGAACTTGTATCGGTGACCTTTGTATTGGTGACCTTGTATCAGTGACCTTTTATTAGTGACCTTTGTATCAGTGACTTTGGATCAATGACCTTGTATCAGTAACCTTTATATCAGTGACCTTGTATCAGTGACCTTTGTATGGGTGACCTTTGTATCAGTGACCATGTATCAGTGACCTTTGTATCGGTGACCTTTGTACTTAGATAAATTCTGAACTGTAAGCTTAAAATGAGAGCAGTGAGATTAATCATTATATAGGTATTACTTTGAGATAAGCATGATTGTCACACAAACAATTATCTTGTAAGTGAAATATAATTATCACATAAAGAAAACATGATTTGGGATTATCAAAATAGATGAGTCCAAAAAATACATAAAGATGAAAGGGTATCCCATATTATGAAAATGGTGCTCCAATTGAAAAATAACACCCCACATGATATTAAGAAGCATAGTTCTTAGGTATTTAATTCACATGAAAATAATTAATGATGAATAAAACTATATATGAGTAATCCAAATGAGCATGGAAGAATAATTATATAAGTTTTAATGAATTATCTTGTAAGAATCAGTGGTTGTAGGTACATTGGGCCCTTGAGATTCAATGCATGGATTGAGTATGGAGAAACTCAACATTATGTCAATATAATTTTAAAGCATGGAGTTTCATGAGGACGAAAATCATCACTATATTTACACAATAGTTAATTAAATCATTATTTTAGATTAATAATCATGTTTTAAGATGATTTTAATACATGTGGACACTTTTGGAGATGTTTGGAGCCCAAATGAAGAAGGAAACTTGATGAAAGCACATGTTCTATAGCAATAGTTTTTCTTTAGTTGGAATGATTCAATTTTTGGGGTATCATAAGTGATTTTATAGGCTTATAATATATCTAATAAAATATGGAGGTGGATGTAAGAATTTTATCCCAATTTTAATAATATTAATCCATGATCTTAATCAAAATATATATCTCCCTAAAATTGTGGGTAACAAATAGTTTATCATGATGAGGATAGAAAACAAAGTTGGTTTTAAATACATGTTCTCTAATTTTTTTGTTGTAAAGAAAAATTATAGAATTACTAGAATATGAATTAAATATTTCCAAGATGTTTCAGCTCAATTGTAGGCTTGTTTCATGTATCAATGATCCTAAAAGTAGATATTCATAAAATTGTGCAATATATCTGGATAAATTATAGATCATATGTTGAGAATACATTTTGTCTCTCCAAATGGAATAATCATGTGTTTTGGTGATCTAATTATTTTAATTTTATGAATTTATCTTCATTTTGGGATTTGAATCCCCTTCAAATGTTATAGCTAATTTAATTGATTATCCTATATAAGTGGATTTTTAAGTTACAAGATATATTTTCTAACTTTATGAATTTTTAGACCATTTATAAGAATGATTCAACTTTTAATTAAAACTAATAACATTTAGGAAATTTTTATATATTTCTAGGAAATTTTGAATCACCTAATGCCAATCTTTATTTCATAATCTGTGGTAAAAATTTAATAGCTATCCAGTAGAAGTAACGGGATGACAACACATTTCTAAGTCAAATGGTTTGCAAGGGCTATTGAATGTTGGTGGATATTATCCCCTTGATGTTTTGACCGATTCTTGTATGGTTTTGGGTGTACTATAACTTTAAAAAGAATAAAATAAATATATAAAGTACATTTTTTCAGATGCCAAAGAAAGAGTGTGATCCATTATTAACTATCTAATATCACTCTACATTGAATAAGGTGTACTCTTTTACTGGGTTTATGGTGGTGGTTTGAGTAAGGAGTATAAAAATTATTTAATATCATTACTCTCTAAAAGAGAAATTATGTGGACTGATGTGGTGGGAATAGATTTAACTGGCATATTTCTATGAAATCACCATCCTATGGTGATGAATTATTCCAAAACCACTAGAATAATTAGATAAATCTATTGAAGGATGAAAATAGATACCTGAGAACTGATATACATATCAAATATCTATGTACACTTGTTAATAAAAAGTGAAAGGGTATTTTTACAGTGACCTCTAATGATATATCACTAGCACTATTGTCAAATCCTTGTTTTTGTATTTCACTTATTTCAAAGATATATCTACATAAACAACAAAATATTTCAAATGATCTCACTCATGTATGTTGTGATTATCATTCTATAACTAGGGTATTCATGTTAAAGATTATGTAATCACTATTTGGTTCATTGAAATTAAAGATCTTGAGCACATAACTATATGCATGTGTGAATAAGTGAGTGTAAACCTCTAAGGAACTCATGTGATTAAGACACTCTCAATTGTAGCATCTTTAGGAGCCTCATTATAATCATACCATTGTTGAATTGTATTTTTGATGATTTATTATTCCTTGATCACTTATTTTAAGTGTTGTAATGATGCAAAATTTGTAAATGGTGTTTAGGGATACCTACCTACTCTAAGGGATTTCAAGAGATTATAATAAAAGCGTGTGAGAAGTGGGATATCCCCCCACCCACCAAGGACAATCCACTCCACAAAGAGTGGTGAAACTTGTGAAAACTCGATGTTGGGATTTTT
Organism: Viscum album; assembly: GCA_963277665.1. Classification (NCBI taxonomy): domain Eukaryota; kingdom Viridiplantae; phylum Streptophyta; class Magnoliopsida; order Santalales; family Viscaceae; genus Viscum; species Viscum album. Next base: position 1,055,115,051 of record OY728120.1, on the reverse strand, counting down.
TCCTTTACGTTCTTGAATATGGGGGATATGATAATTAAAAAATAAAGAAGTGAGGGATAAAAACCTTATCTGGAAATAAGGCTTGTAATAAATGGAGGGTTATCTTAAAGAGTGAAAAAGTTTGAATAGGAAATCGACCACTAATTCACCCCCCTCTTTATGGTAAAAAACATCATATGTTACCATCATTTTGTTAAACTAATTCTTGTTATAGTCTATAATGAACTATAATAACATTTCAACAAAAATTGTAAAATGAATCTAATGTCTAGATCAAGCCTAAGTAGTGAACCTGATCTCTTAAATAAATTTACATACCCATTCATATTGTATACATTAGTTATGAATGAAATCATTGAATCTTCGTACATTGAAAGAGTTCTTTGTAAATTTCATATCTCCCATGTATAACTTATTCTTGGTAGAGCCTCTTCAGGTTATTTATGAACCCAAAATCATCAATATTCTCATGTTTATTTTAAATCTTGGGATTCATATAAATAGGAATCATTGTAGAGATGTTAAGTGAATCATTATTATGGTTACTATAATATGTTTTACTTCTTTAATGGCTTCATAAATTGGTTCTTTCTCTATATTTTTATGGCAGAACATATAAATTTTTCCTTCTCACTTGGGAAAAATTCCCATCTTCTTATAATAATCCAAGAAGTTTCTTCCATTAAACTAATCCTTTTTAATAATTGATCTTAAACTGAAATTAGATAATGATTTAATTTTTATCATCAATAAAACATTTCTATTATATGTAATCATGTTATATACTCAATTAATAATTAATTTAATTAAATATTGTCCCACTAAAATGATGACCCTTTTTAATGTTTTCATCATATCTAATAGTAGCATAAGATCCATATTTTACAAATATTTGAACATGTTATGTGATTTCATTTTCATTTAAGAGTATCTTCATACGCTTTTTGGGTCTTCTATGATTTTATTCCATGGATTTACATTAATAATGATTTGATGGTTTTGTAATTTTTGTGGGTTTTCCTCTTTTGGTGATTTTTTATCAATTATAAATATCTTTATATGTGTTTGTATGTATGTATTTCTATACATTTATGTTAGTATATTTATCATTTATATATATTTTTCAATATTTTTTTAAATATTATATATAATTTCATCTATGCATATATATTTATATATATTTACACATATCAGTAAATATTTAAATATATTTATATCCATTTATGTATATTTATATACATTAATGTATATTTAAATATATTATGTTGGTATATAAATTTATATGTATTTTTTTGGTTGGTGTGTGTATGTGTGTGTTTGTGCTTTTATTTATAAACATGTATGTAATTTTTATTTATTTATATATTTTTACAAGATATATATAACTATATTTAAAAAAATTATATGTAATTATATATATATATATTTACTATTTATTATTTGTTATTTACTATTTACTATTTACTATTTATTATTTCATACTTCCTATTTCTTGTTTCTTATTTATTATACATTCATTTATTATTTATTATTATTTAATTATTAATTTATTATTAATGAAATACGTATTAATTATAAATTGATTTATTATTTATTATTAAATTTTTATTAAATTATTTATGTATTATTTTTTTATTTACTAATTATATATTTTATATCGATTAACTAACTAACTAACTAACTAATTAATTATTAATTATTAATTATTAATTATTATTTGGTGTTTATTATTTATTGTTTATTATTTTTATTGTTCTTTATTTTTTATTATTTATTCTTTAGTATTGATTATTTATTAAGCATTTTTTTCTAATTATTATTTATTTATTTCATATTTATTTATTATGTATTATTTTTTATTATTATTCTTTAATATTATTATTTATGCATACATAGTTACATGTATTTTTATGTATATATATATATATAAGTATATTAAAATATATTTACTCACCAAATAAAGAGCTTACTGGAATGGTAAAATCTTCATAGAATAACTAAGAGGTGAATGATTCAAATCTCACCAATACATAAGTATGCTGAATTTATGCATGGAATATTCATGTATTTTGGGATAAATAAATATGTAAATAAATAATAAATAAAAAAGTAAATAAATAAATAATAATATGAAAATATTTAAAAACTAAAAAAAATTAAAAAAAACAAAAAAAAATGAAACAAAACATTTATCAGTGGTTTTGAAAACAGTTGCTAAATCCTTTTGCGATTCTTTTAAAAAATAGATGATAATTGTTTTGTGACACCATTTTTTGAATCAGTTTAAACCAATGATAAATAATATTTTTATTATAGTGTAACCCTATTTGGGTCACCCATATAACATTATCCCAAAGATCTTGTTAGACATAGAGACCTAATCCTGTTAAGGTCACCTATATTCTGCTTGAGTATACGCGATAATTCATGAGAATCCACCTTTGGCATGACTTTCCCATTTATATGATTGAGGAATTTAAAATTTAATTCTTAGTAAGTAATATAACATTTAGTATTTTAAAGGGGTTTTAATATCTCATTATCTTTTCATATTTATTCCATTCATGTATGCATGCTTCTAATGATTTATATTTTTATATATGATTCCTTAAACCAAATTAAAATGTTTCAAACATATTAATTTATAATAATTTATACAATTAATGATTTTTGTTTCCAAAAAAAATAATTATATTTATAACTATATAGACGCATCTAATGTATAAAGTACTTGAAACAATTGCATATTAAGGTTTATAATCATACAATATAAAAATACCCACAAGATAAAATATAATTCTCCATGTAGTTAACCAATACTTTTTTAGATAGAGATGAATCCCCTAGAGTAGAGTGAAGTTTGACCCAATGTCCCAAATCCATAGATCAATACTCAAAATAGATATTAATTCGAAAAAAATTATAATAACAACAAATAAATAAATTTTAATCAATATTTACTATCATGTTCATAACCCATAAAAGTCAATATCTTGGTTAAATATAACTAAACCTTATTTCATACCAAACATGTAACTCCATGTATGAAAGGTTTGATACTTATAAGAAAATATTTAACACTTTAAGCTAAATCATATATTGATTGATAATATAACACTTTTATATTCGGGAATTAAATAAGGTTGAGAATAAAAAAACAGATAAAGAGTTCATAAATTTATACATGAGATTAATATTTATGAATATATCATAATCAAACACTTATAAATACTATATAATTAAACAATACTTATGAAAATTCCATAAATAGATAAACATGAACATTTAAAATTTATTTCATTAAAAGAAATTTCATATGTGAATTTTACATGATAATTAGTATAAACTCTTTGATATTTCAATAATATGATATTTATATAAAAAAAACTTTTATATATTATATGAAAATTATAGATAATATAAATATCACAAATTTTATTTTATTAAAAACGTGATAAAATTTTCCAACATTTCTTTTTGGCATGATTTAAATAGATTTCAAAATTCGGCCTTTAATATGAACATTTCTTATTATTATTTATGATCATTTCATAAAACAATATTAACTCTTTTATACCTTGGATTATTATTAAATTTATAAACAATTTATAAATTAATAATCCATTTATATTTAGTTTAAACCTATATCACATCCATTGAAACAATTTTGGTAAGATTTAAAGGGCCCCTAGCGGTGATGTTTTTGAGAATTTTATAAAAATTAATTTTCTTTATAAATAATAAAACCAAGTCATTTGTTGGTATAAACCAAAGTATGGTTCTTTTCACATGATAAACAATTCCAAATAAACCACAATGTTTTTATTTCTTGGTAGATATTTTAGAAAAAGACTTTATAATTCATAATTTTAAGAGCATAAGGTTGTTTTGTTAAGATACATCTTTGTTTCCATTATAGAAATCAAATTCCCATTTAATTCATGACCATTATTAGCTAACACCCTGATGTAAAAATTATATTTTTATGATACTCTATTTTGAAAACATTTTCAAGGACCCATTTTCATAAAACATAATGTAATTTTTATAAATTTAATATAAACCACAACATTTTTCATGAACCATTAAATGGTCTGATGAATTGTCTTAAACCATGGTTGTTATTCATTATACAATGTTTTTGTTTTGAAAAAAAATCATTTTTCTTGATTCTTCATCTATTAAAAATTCAATTCCAATGATATGAAAGTTAATTTGATACCATTTTATGGGTTTTGGTGGGTTAACACTTATCAAAAGGAAATAGAAACAAACAACTAAAATCCATTTTCCACAAAGATCCAACAATTCCTTTGAATTGAATAACATAAATATAATACATACCTAGTTTCTGTATGATATAGATTAAACCCATACCTTTTTCTTGTGTTTGATAAATATCCCTCATTAGTAATCAAAAAACACCTTCCTCCTATGATAGTTCATGGGTTGTATGAATCACCTAACTCTTAGTTTGTATTCTCTCTTTCACATCGATATCTATAATTTTAGATTATGGTGAAAGAGACAATGGAAACCTAGACTTAAGAAGGTTTTCATGATATAATATTATACACATCTCATGATCTCAACATTATTTTAAAAGAATCAAGGATGTTCCTTTAGGATATCTATAGAATGGATGTTTTATAAATGTTCAATATTTCATCATTCCAAATGTAAAAAAATTTCAACTATAAAAATATGTTATGAATATTTTATAACATTTGGATAAATTAAGAATGAAATGTTCAACACATAAATTTTCTAGTAAATTGCTTTAAATATAATCTATGATATTTTAAACCAATTGTGATAGATTTCATAGGGTTAAATAAATAAATAACATGTGTTATCATATAACGCATTAAATACCATGTATAAAACCATGATGTAGTAACCTTTACTGTGAGGTGATTTACATCAGTAAAAAATACAACATGGTTAACACCTATACATTATGGTTTTAATTTAGTGAATATTTATATCATCCACCATGATAGATAGATACCACCAGATCCATATCACTATGTGATCCAACAAAAGCTTAAACATCTATATAGCTAGAAGTATATCACCACACATGTTCTCATGAAAGCGTGAGAACAAAAACCTAGTAGGACATCACAAGTGCATATAAATACCAAATTTTAGATAATGTATTCCAAAAAAATCAAAGAATATAAAATCATAATATATAATTGTGACCTCATAACTCAGTACCACCCATGTATAATATAGTCCAAACATAATCTAGTAGACTATGTTATCATCATGGTCTCATAAGATATCAAATAAAAATGTAGCCCATCCCAAATTTTTTTACGTCATTTTATAAAATCCATCCCATTAAATAGTCTCATGCCTAATCCAAACACATGAATTTATCCCCAAATAACCAACCTTGTAATGATATATATAGTAAATGAGGGCCCCAAATCCAACTACCCCTATAGCAATGAGTAACATTCAAACATTTTGAATTATATTAATACTCACCCTAATAGAAAATCCATAGTGGAGGACCCACATCCCATCAAGGGTATGTATCAGTTGAGGGAGTAAATAATACCACTGATGGGAGACTTACCCCCAATCATGAAAAATGTTATCAATTAGAGGATCATTTGACCCCATTACTCATATATAAGACCCATGCCCAATAGATAATACTATTGATCGGGGGAGTACCTATCACCAATTTTAATATGGTGGATTCACACCAGCTTATTAATGTAATCAATCAAAGAATTACTTAACCCCACATGTTTACCTAAGCTGAAACTCATAAAAATGAGAACTACATCCCGATATTTGGGTCACAATTTATAGAATCTATAGGTTGTGGTATATAATAGTTCTATTTTTAAAATAAAATTAAACCATTTGAAAAAATATATTAATTAATTCTTCAAATTATAAGAAATAGAAACAATATCGTAATGTTATCTCCCTATATCTCAAAAAGGCACTGTCGTGGGCGCTCTCAAATGAAGTGTAATTTTTGGGTACTTAGGTGCAGCAGAGTGGCTGACCAAAGTCATCTCTCAAAGGAGGATGTAAATTTAACAACATATTAAAAGTTTTTTGAAAATAACATAAAAGGGAATAAGAACACTAATTAAAATTATGATGGTTTTTTAGTTATAAATCTATAAGAATAATACTAGAGGAAGATTTGTTTTTTTTGTTTTTTGGAAGGAAATTTGATTAACAAAACAGAACGAGAAAATGTTTTTTTATGAAAATATTTTTAGAAGACGTAATTGATCTAACTCTAACTATTAACTAAATTATTTATCACTATCATTTAAACTAACAACCAATTAATTATGATCCCCTAACTTGTTAACCCCCAAACCCTACAAGAATTAACTAAACCACAAAGATGAAATGAATTAAACCTTAGGCTAGCTTTAGTACATTCAATCATATCGCCCTTATTTGACTGATGTTATAAGTCTAATTTATGGTTAGTGGTGAGTTAGGGAACATAACCACTCTGGAAATGAGGATTAATTGATTTTATAGACTGTATTTGAACTCTACAAAGTTATCTCGTGTGGTTTTGTTATACCGACTAAGTTTCCACTCTCCCAATTTAAACAAATCACAACCTCACAGGTTTTTGTGTTAATTGTTTGATTTATTTCTTAGTTTATTCTATTTTAAAAACTCAATTCATATATCATATTAGGTTAATTACATTAGCTCATTGATTCAAAAAAAAAATAAATGAATAAGGTGAGAGGTAGATCGATTACTATAAAGAACTACTCTTCCATGGGTGGTGTAGTCATCGTAGAATCGTTTTGCATCTAAAAAGGTTTAGAAAGTATAGAACCCAAAGATGTTTCTACTCTTGATTTATAGACCAATGGGGAAGATTAACGAATATATTAGTGAATAAAATAGAGTAAAATAGAATAAATAAAAGAGGAAGTAAGAATTTTATTACACAAAGACAAATATTACGACATGAGAAGTAGAGGAAGGATTCGATGAAGGGATACTTACTTCCAGAGACCCCCCCCATGAGTATAGGATGTTCCAAAACCTACAAGGAGATGAAAAGACTCCTCTAGAACTCCAAAATGGCAGCACTTCACACCTTGGTCAAACTTGCGAATGAGGTGCCCAAGATGTCAACTTATAGCCAAAATGGGAAGCGGTTTTTGGAACTTAGATTTCTATATACCAATTGTGTCTCAGTTTTGGGTTGGTAAATGGCCTTATCGCGACTTGAATAAAAGAGAAAAATTATAGGTCAACCTATTGACTATCTGCATGTCAAATTTTCCGGGAAATGGAGAATAACATTGCATGTTATGGCTGAAATAGATAACCAAATATTTGAATTCGTTCAGATTATATCCCCTAGACAGATTGGTTCTGATGAGCCACTTAATTAATGAATTGGGATTTTGTTTCTTGAGATTAGTTGTATCCCATGCAGTAATGGAGTGTCCAACAAAATTTCATCCCATTTGTAGGTACGTATTTTGGAAAATGTGAACAATAGTGGACATATGTCCTTGGGCTTCCATGCTGTTTGGCCCATTTTCCTTCTGGATCATCTCCCACCCTCCAAATCACCTCCTCCAACAATGAAATCACCAAAACAAAAATAATTTACCTTTTTAACAGTGATAAAAATTTAATAATTGAATCAAATTGGATCTATAATTTGAGGTAATATTTGTAATTTTAAATACAAAACAAGTTTAAAATAGCAATGTAAGGGTAAAATAAAGTAGTGAATCATGATGCAATCACACTCCCACACTTACCCTTTTGCACTCATAGGAAAAACCTCATATCATTTATTCCAAAAAATCGTGATAAGTAAACATCAATATCAAATCAAAAAAAATTTAAACCACATATCCTTAATATCCAACAATTTGATAATAAGAAATAAAAGATATCATGCCTCCAAAAAAAGCATTATTTCAAGTTATTAATTCATATAATTCAATATATTTCCAATTCATTTATCTTCCCATTCACACAAAACACTTATCTCATGTTCATATTCTCTTATCACACAAATTTCAATTTTTCATCAATGTATTTATCATCCAAACTCGTACAAGGGTCACCATAGGCTTGATAAATTCCTACATTTCCACCCATTGTGAGTCAAGGAAATATGTTTATCATGAGGAATTTTTAGGGTTGTTATGTGGCTTTCAGTTAGTAGAATTTTGATGTATAAAATTTTGAGGTAGAATAAGGATGGCTTGGCTCTTTTGAAGTAAAATTTCATTATTCTAATTTTCAATTAAATATGGTCTCCTCCTCAATCCCCTTATCATTAATTCATGTTCATCATCATGAAAAATCAAGGAATGTGCACACCATTCAATATTTTGGTAAAAAAATGTCAATCTTCTCATCCCTGATTTTCTTGAAATCACCAGATAGGTACAAATTTTTTCCTCTATTAGAAGCTCTAGAAAGGCATAACTTCACTTATCATGAAAGCTCTAGAAATGAAACAACTTAACTTATCATGAAAGCTCCAAAAAAGGAACAACTTTTAACATAGTAATTATTTTCAGTAGCAAAGACATCTCTTTAGAATTTAATTTTCCACCGAAAGTATCAAAAATTGTGGTAGCACAACACAAGATATCTTCCCACACACTTACGTTCCACTAGATTATGCAATTTCACTTAAAGAGTTGGTTGGATAGGGAAAATTGTCTTGTAATGTCTCTAACCTAATTGGTTGTTCATGGATTTTAAGGGACATAAGGATTAAATGTTTTAGGTAAGCCATTATAAAAAGTATTCTTATGAAATAGGGGCTTTAATACTAAAGAAACGACTTAACCATTTAAAACACAAGTACCTCAAACCCTCAAGGTTTGATAGGAATAAATCAAATTCTAGTTAAATCAAGCATGGTTTGGTTCTCTCAATAAGTGAGGTAAATATAAAGAATATGAAAAGAATGGTTCAGAAGATTCACAAGAAAGTGATTTGAAATATAAATATAGTGGGATGTGGCATGAGATTCAAAATTTAGATTACTTTTCATGAAATTGTTAAAGATTTGAACATGAAACAAAGTCATTTTCAGCATTCATTTATGCTCAGTTTCATTGGATAAATTGTTTCACTTTATTGATTTAGATTTCAAAATGCCGATGAGAATCATTTCAGCTCAAAAGTTTCAAAAACACTCAAAAATTTAAAAAAACACACAATTTGTTTTTGAAAAATAGAAAAACAATTAAAATTACTAAGCTAAAAGGTTCCCTCCCCAGACTTAAAATATGGCATTGTCCTTAATAGGAACCTATGAGATGATATGCCCACATGAAATGCATAATTTTAAATAGGAAAAATAATATAAAAGTTAAATGGTTAGGAATAACCTGATATTCTTAAGTGATGATGGGGTCATGCAGTGTGATGAAATCCACTACATTAGTAGAAATTCCCTCAATGTATTTCTTCAAACATTTCTCATTGATTATAAAGCTTATTTTAGTGTCCTATTTTGTGATCTACACTGCATGAAAAAGAAAAACATTAGATACAATATAAGGACCTAACCATCTGAAATGCAACTCAACAGACATGAGCTTTAGTCGGGAACTGTAGAGAAGGACTTTCTCTCCAACATGAAACTTCATTTGTTGGATAATTCTATCATGAGACTCTTTTGATCTTTCCTTGTAGAGACTTGAGTTATCATATGATGACAATCGAATCTCCTCAAATTCTTGAATTTGTAGCATCCTTTTAATTCTAGCTTGTACCAAATCCATGTTGCATTACTCTATAGCCCAATATGCCTGATCCTCGAATTCCACTACGAGATGACAAGATTTCCCAAAAACAATCTGAAATGGGGACATATTAATGGGTGTCATGTATGTTGTCATATTAGCCCAAATTGCATCATCCAAGCACTTTCTTCAATCCTTCATATTCATATTCACGATTTTCTTCGAAATTTGTTTCAAATCACGATTTTAAACCACATCCTGACCATTTATTGGGGGTGGTATGGTGTTTATGTTTTGTGTGTCACCCCATACTTCCGAAGAAGGGAAGCCAAATTATGATTGTAGAAGTGTTTCCCTTGGTCATTGATGACGGCCTTTGGTACTCCAAACCTACAAAAAATATATGTCTTGATAAATTCCACTACATCATGAGAATCATCAGTCCTTGTGGCCTTGGCTTCCACCCATTTACTCACATAATCAATAGTAACCAAAATATACAAAAAAACAAATGAACTAGGAAAAGGACCCATAAAATCGATTCTCCATACATAAAAAATATCACAGAATAATATGGGTTGTTGGGGCATCTTGTGTCTCCTAGAAATGTTCCCATTGTGTTGGAAACCTGAGCGTGACTTACAAAACACATGATCATCATTGAATAATATATTCCAATATAATCCAAAGTCTAATAATTTCCTAGCTATTTGTTGGGGTCCAAAGTATCCTCCACATGAAAGTGTATGGGGGAAATGTAGAACATAATTAAACTCATGATCAGGAACACACCACTTAATAACGTAATCACTACACATACGCTAAAAGAATGGATCATCCCAAATATCAAATATTGACCCACTCTTTAACTTTTGAAATTCTTTTTTCTTTAAATTTTCTGGAGTTTCAGAGTCAACGAGGTAGTTAACTAAACCAGTATACCAAGGATTCATATCTTAGATGGAATAAATATGATCATCGGGGAAAGTGTCCCAAATTGGTACTTGGTCCATTTTTCCAGCCTCTAATGTGTGAGTAAGCATACTCATGTGGTCCACCACCTGGTTTTCTGTCCCCTTCTTGTCCTTTATCTCAATATCTAATTCTTGAAGAATGACTATCCATCGGATAAGCCTGGGTTTTACATCTGGCTTCTTTAAGAGGTACCTTAGAGCTGCATGGTCAGAAAAAACAACTACTTTAGATCCCAATAAATATGAGAAAAAATTATCTAAAGTAAATATGATGGAAAGAAACTTATTTTCTATGGTTGTATTGTTTTATTGGGATGGATCCAATGTATGCGATGCATAGGCAATCACGTGTGATCATCCCTCCACCCTCTGAGATAAGACAACTCTAACTGCAAAGTTAGAAGCATCACATATAATATCAAAAGGAATCTCCCACCATGGGGGTTGTATGATTGGTGGAGTGTTCAGACACTTATTTATCTCATTAAAGGAAGTCCAGAAATAATCATCAAACACAAAATCAGAATCCTTTTGAAGTAATCATGACATAGGAAGAGAAATCTTACTAAAATCATTGATGAAGTGCCTATAAAATCCAACATTCCCTATAAAATATCTAACATCATTCACACATTAAGGATAGGGTAAGGATGAAATAATATCTACCTTAGATATATCAACCTCTACCCCATGTTTTGACACTACATGCATTAAGACAATTCCACGCTCTTCCATGAAAATACACTTTTCAAAGTTCAGGATCATATTTTTCTCAATACGATGATTGAAATCCTTTTCCAAACAAGATATACAATCATCAAATGAAGACCTACACACTATAAAATCATCCACAAATACCTCCAGGAAGGTCTCAATAAAATATGAAAAAATACTCACCATGCATATCTGGAAGGTACCTGGGGCGTTGCAAAGTCCAAATGGAATCCCCTAGAAGGAACATGTGTCAAATGGACAATTCAATGATGTCTTCTCAAGATCCTACGATTCTATTGGAAACTTCAAATACCCAAAAAATCTATCCAAGAACAATAACATTTCTTCCCAACTAGTCTCTCAAACATTTGATCAATAAATGGGAGGGGGAAATGGTCCTTGTGAGGGGATTGATTTAGTTTCCTTTAATAAATACTCACAAAAACCAACTGAATTGTACCCTCATTGGAACTAACTACTCTCCCTCATTTCTAAAAATAGTAACAAAACTTTTATTAGGAAAAATCTCAATAGGACTCACCCACTTGGAATCTGAAATGGGATAAATTATACCTACATCGAGAAATTTTTTAACTTCTTTTTTAACAACTTCCAGAAGAGTTCGATTGAGTCTCCTTTGTGGCTACCTGACTGGTATAACTCCATCATCCAAAATAATCCTATGCATGAAAATGGAGGGGTAATACCTAATATGTCAACTAAGGTCCACCTGATTTCCCTAATGTTTTCCCTCAAAAGATTCAAAAAAATTATTCATGTTCAAAATGGAGTTTGTTAGAAATGATAACGGGTAATTTTTCCCCATTTAACAAGTATGAATATTTTAGATTTAGTGGCATTGGATTGAGTTATAATGTAGGGGGAGATGTATGGATGGAGAAATTGAAGTAACTAAAATATGTGCACTATGAACATCGGTATCAGAATATACATCATCAAAATCATAGAATAAACCATCAAATCCATAAACATACTCAACCACCATGTCATAATCAGAGTGAGAAATATCCAAATCATAATATGAATCCATTTCAAAATAAAATATAAGATATTTTTGTACATTAGAAATAGTTGTGTAGGTTTTCATAGACATCCAATTAGAACCAATACTCATAATCTCCCTAATCATAGGACAATGAAATTCTTTGGGGTTTTTATTTTGTGGTTCAAAATTGGAGATAATAAAAGCAGAATGGTCCTCTGAGGGGTACTTTATGGAGTCCATAACTTTAAATATCACAACTTCATCTCCAAAATCCATGTAAAGTGTACCCTAAAGGACATTAATGATCATTTTTTTAGTTTTTAGGAAGGTCCTACATAAGATAATGGGGGAATGATAACTTACCTAATAATCTTCCATATTAAGAACAAATAAATCTGCTGGAAATATCATATCTCTTACACTAACAAGTACATCCTCAAGGACTCCTGCTCTATATTCTATAGATCTATTCACCAATTTCACCACTATTCTCATCGAATTTAACTCACTAACTTGTAAATAAGAGAAGATAGAGTGAGGCATCACATTTATGGAAGATCCTAAATCATATAAAGCATCAGAAAAGTGTAACTCCCCTATGTTTCATGGTGTGTTGAATGTCCTGAGATCCTATCACTTTGTTGGAATTGCTAGAGTTGGGGTAATGAGGGCTGGCACATTCCTTCCAAGATTGATCTTCTAATTTCCCTTAATCCCTCTTCGATTGGTAAAAAGTTATTTTAAAAAAAAATTCATACCTTGGGATTTGATTTATTACTTCAAGTAGAGGGATGTTGATCTCAACACGCTTAAATGTATCAAAAACTTCTTTTTGCATCACCTCTTTAGCTATCTTCTTTGTTTGTACAACTATATTTAGAAATGGAAGGGGTTTAGGAGGAACATCATCAATACTTTTCGTACCTTTTTCTTTCTCTTTGGGTTTCTCATTAGCGGTTCTCGAATGGGGCCTCTTCGGGGTTGAGGTGAATCCTGGTGGAATGGTAGGTGCAGAAGAATCAATTGTTGGCTTCCCACTTCTCAATGTGATAGCCCTAACATTCCCCTTGGGATTTGGAGTAGGTTGGGAAGGAATATTTCTAGAGTTCTTACTTACCAATTCATGGAGGGAAGTGGCAATCTGGATTATTTGTGTCTTCAACTACCTCTGCTCCAAACCATGGGTCTTCAACTCATTCTATTGATTAAGAACAATTTGTTTCAAAATATCATTAGTATTAGAATCTACCTTTGGTTGAGAAGTCCCTTATTTTTGGCTTGTTGATGCTTAAGCTTCAAATCTCCTTTGGGGTTGTTGGAAACCCTATTGGTAAGGTGGAGGTTGTTAGAAATTTTGTTGAAAAGGGGGCCTTTGTTGTTGTATAGAGACATACCTAATGTCTAATTGATTCTTCTACCCTTGGTTGTATGTTGGAGAAAAGGAATAATACTTCTTCTGGGGATGTGGTTATTGTTGTTGTTGATATGGTATCCCAGGGAATACCACTGAACAATGTTCTGTCTCTTGTAGTTGGGGTCAACAATAAGTTAGGTGGTCTATTTTAATGAAAATTACACAAGGTCTCACAGGAGTGGGTTGGGATGTATTTTGAGCCAAAACAATTTTTCTTATCATAGTGGTAAATTATTCTAACTTGTTATCAATTAAATGACTTTCAAGAGAAGATGAACTTACCTAGTTTACTCCTTTAACATGTGGTGTACCTCGATCACCAAATTATTGGGAGTTTTGTGCCATCTTTTCAATCAATGCATGTGCGGATACTGGTGTTTTTTCCACCAATTATCTTCAAGTTGAGGCATCCACCCTGATCCTCTTCATAGGTGTGAGTCCTTTATAAAATTATTGTATCAGGAGTTTCTCACTAAATTGGTGATGCGGACTGCTTGCACACAACTTCTTGAATCACTCCCAATATTCATACATTGATTCCCGTTGTTCTTGCTTGATCCCTAAGATCTCTTTTCAAATGGAAGTGTTCCTTGATGCAGGAGATAATCTATATAAGAAAATACATTTCAAATCATTCCAACATGTTACATCTTCAGGCTGTAAGTAATACATCCAATCCTTTGTAGTTCCATCAAGTGAGAATGGGAATGATCTTAGTTTTATTTTATCTTCAGATATATTTATTGGTTTTAAGGTTGAGAAAACCACATTAAATTATTTGAGATTTTTATTGGGATCCTCACTAGAGAGGCCATGAAATTTTGGAAGTAGGTTAATTAACCTAGATTTTAGTTAAAAGTTCGATTAGAGATTTGGGTTTTCAATACAATTTGGTTGATAGTTAATATCTTGTTCATCCAATTCTAGAATGGTTCTATTAAGTTTATTATTATTATTTTCAGCCATTAGTTATTTTTTTACATTGGATTAAGAAGTGCTTCAAATTTCATTGTTATTATAGTGGAGGAATTCAAAAAGTTAGGTAAATGTCGACACTTCTTGTAGACCGAGATTGTCAGATTCGGGCCCTAAGGCTATGTTCATTCTCAGGGTCTAGATCAAAGAGATCCTCAGGATGGGATCATGTCATAAATCATAGAAATTAATAAAATTAGACCATAAAATCTTGAGAATAAGTTTCAATTGATGGTCTAATTGAGAAGAAAAGAGAGCAGAACAAGAAAGAGAGAAAAAATTGAGAAAACGGAAAGAAGGAAGAATAAAGATAAAACAAAAGGATAAAATAAAAGTAAAAAAATACCTCTAATTAGATTAATAAAATAATTTCCTCCATGTAAACAGTTCCAATTTGGAAGGCTCTGTCATGGGAGCTCTCAAATGAAGTTTGATTTTTGGGTACTTAGGTGCAACATAGTGGCCGACCAAGGTCATCTCTCAAAGGAGGAAGTAAATTTAACAAAATATTAAAGTTATTTTGAAAATAACATAAAATGTAATAATAACACTAATTAAAATCATGGGTGTTTTTAATTATAAATCTATAATAATAATATTGGAAGAATATTGAATTTTTTTGTTTTTGTTTTTAGAATGAAATTTGATTAATAAAACACAATGAGAAGATGTTTTTATGAAAATATATTTAGAAGGTGTAATTGATATAAATCTACTTATTCACTCAATTATTTATCATTATCATTTAAATTAACATCCATTTAATTATGATCCCATAAGTTTGTAACCCCTTAAACCTCTTAGAATTAACTAAACCATGAAGATGAAATGAATTAAACCTTAGGCAAGATTTAGTACATGAAATCATAACACCCTGCTTTGATTGATGTTATAAGTATAACTTATGGTTAGTGGTGAGTTATGGAACATATCCACTCTTTAAATGAGGATGAATTGATGGCATGCATGTTTTTCTCCCCTCCCTCCCGGCGATGCCCTAGGCCTGACGGTCGAGATCCCGACTCCCCCCTCCCCGCTGGAGGGGGGGGGGGTTCTCTTCTCCTGGCCTTTGCGAAGGAGCACCCACCCGCATTTCTACCCTTCTCAAATCCAGAGTTTCTCCCTTCTTTTCCCGATATCCAGGTTGGCCTAAAAGTACCTGATCTGTTCAAAGGATAGCCTCAGGTTCCAATCTCATTGTCAAAGTTCACTCATGCTTCAGATCACTTCAATATGACCTTGGTGGCTCGATTCCGACATCACCGTCCTTCATTGGATGAGTTCAATCATTTTATTTTAGGATCTTGGGGTTTACAAGATTGTGCGGTGGTGGGGCTTCTTGACAGAAAGCATTATATGATCAGGTTTGCGTCGATGGAGGATCTGATTACCGCATGGTCCAAGGCTCCTCACAAATGAAATGGGAGTTTCTTCTATCTTATCTAGTGGACGTTCGATTTCCATATAAAGAGAGACGCTCCAACTATTGCGATATGGGTAATCTTCCCTAATCTCCCACTTCACTTCCAAAATGCTTCTATTTTGTGGTTACTCAGAAACCTTGTTGGTCGCTACTTATGCTCCAACAGTAGAATGGAGGCCGTGAGCCATCCTATTTTCCCCTGAATTTGCATGGAGGTAGATGTCTCCAAGGTACCGGTGGACTGGGTGTGGTTAACAGTTGGAGAAGAGTTTCGGTGGAAACAAGCCGTTGTCTTCGAGTTGGGGATTGACCACTGTGGGTCCTGCGGGCGACTAGGACATCTTGCTGCTATCTGTCGTAATGGGAGTCGGATCAAGCAGGTGCTTCTTCATGGTAAATATCAGATGACAGATGAGGTAAGACCAGAAACACAAGAGACTGAAATTGATCAGGAGGGTCCGGGTCTTCACTTGTCTGATAATCCTATGGCTGATAGTGACCCCGTTCTGGCCAAGCCTTCTCGTAACAGATTGGATGAACCAAGGGTCGCTGATATATTTACGCATCTGAGGAATGATCTGGCTAGTCCACATCCTTGGGGGCATTCCCCTTCGGTCCATACGGTGGTGGGGAGTCCTATCTCCTATGCAGGGGTTTTGCGGTCTGACAGTGTTAATCGACCTGCAGCGGTGATTCAAACTCCTTCTGAGGGTGTGTCGAATGGTGGAAAGGGGCGTGGGTCCCCAGAGTCACACTTGATGGAGGCAGATCTTAGGAGGAGGCCCAAGAAGAGTAATCCATCTCTAATTTTATGTAATCATTTTGATGGGTTGGATGACGAAGGGTCTGAACATGAGCTATGGCCGATCCCGGGGAAGGAGATGCAAGAGGCAGTGGAAGTGCATTCCACTATTTTATCTGAGGCTGATTATGAGGAAGAGCTCTCTAGTCAACACTTGGTGGATTGTTAGGAGGGAACTCAAGTCATAGGGATTCATAGTCTGAGGAAGAAGAAGGAGCGTAAGGGGACTAGCGATGCAGGGTGATGGATTGTTGTTGAGGGGAAGAAATCCAAAGGTCGGAAGAACTATTCTCAGCTGTTGAAGCCGATGGAGACAAGGTCGGCCAGTAAGGAAAAGGTGAAGGTCAATGAAACTGTGGACCAGGTTCAGGGTAGTAACAAGAGCAGGGTTCCTCAAAAAGGAAAACAACAAACCGAGAGTCGAGATCCTAAAAAACAAAATCAGGGGGAGGAGTTGGGAACTGTGGATGAGACAAATGGGAAGGATCTTCTAGAGCTACTTATATCTTCAAATTAAGAAAGGAAAGAAGAGTCCATTAAGCTCATGGCCTTAGAGGAGGATAAGAACAGAATATTAGAGAGGGATCTTCGAGGTGATTTCAGCAAAGATCAAAGGGACTGCATCTACAAACAAGACCTTCTTTTAGCATGTGACTTTAATGAAAGAAAAATCAATGCAGAGGAGTACATCCAAACATGGGACAAGCTTGTAAACTAATTTAAAGACCTTGTCAAATATGATCCAGATACAAAGGCCCATGCCCTTCATTGGGGGCAGTATTGGGTAAGCAATTCCAATATATTTAGTCTCACTATTAATGACTTTGTGATTTCTTACTATACCTAAAGCTCTCAGCATGTATGGTTTCCCAATTTTCCTCAAAAGTTCTTTTGGAAATAAAAATTTAATCTTAAAAAAATGATGATTAATTGATTTTAGGGATTTTATTTAAACTATACAAATTTATCCCGTGTGGTTTTGTTTTACCGATTAAATTTCCACCCTCACAATTTACACAAATCTCAACCTCGTGTGTTTTTGTGTTAATTGTTCAATTGCTCTATTAGTTTATTCTATTTTAAAACTATATTCATAGATCATATTAAGTGAATTAAAGTATCTCATTGATTCAAAAAAAATTAATGAAGAAGGTGATAGTTAGTTCAATTACTAAAAATAACTACTCTTCCATGGGTGGTGTAGTCATCGTAGAAATGTATTGCATGTGAAAAGGATTATAAAGGGTAGATCCCACAATTTTTTATACTCTTTATTTCTATCCCAAATAGAAAGATTAATTAAGAAGATAAGTAAATAATCTATAGTAAAACAAAGGAAATAAAAATGTAACTAAGAAGTTTATTACAGAAAGACAAATATTACAACATGAGAAGGAGAGTAAGGTTTTGAGGAAGGGATCCTTGCCTCAAGAGCTCCCCCTATGAGTATAGGAATTTCTAGAACCTCCAAGTTTACTAGAGAAATCCTATATAACTCAATAATTGTAGCACTTCACTCATTGGTCGAACTTGAAAATGAGGGGCTCAGGGTGTCAATTTATAGTCAAAAGGGGAAGTGGTTTTGGGAACCTAGATTTTGAGATATCACTTGTGTCTATGTTTTGGGTTAGTAAATAGCCTTATCTTGACTTAGACAGAAGTGAAAAGTTATAGGAAAACATATTGAATATATATCTTTCAAATTTAGAAACCAATGGAGGATTAAAGAATGAGATATGGCTGAAATATGGAACCAAATCATTGACTTCTTGTAGATTTTGTCCCCTAGACAGATTTTTTCCGATGGCCCCCTTAACGGATGAATTGGCCTTCGATTTCTTGATATGTGTTATAGACTATGCATTTATGGAGAGTCACAAAAAATTTCAGCCTATTTGTAGTCATGTATTTTTCTAAATGTGCGAAATATTACATAGATGTCCTTGGCTTTCCATTTGGTTTGGCCCTTTTTTCCTTCTGGATCATCTCTGACCCTCCAAATCACCTCCTCATACAATGAAATCACCAAAAAAAGAATAATTTCCCTATTTAATAGTGATAAATATTTAATAATTTAATCAAATTGGATGTGCAATTTGAGATAATATTTTTAATTTTAAATACAAAACAAGTTTAAAATAGTGATGTAGGGGTGAAATAAAGCAGTGAATCATGATGCGATCAATCTCCATCCAAGAAGTGAGGAACCTTGTCATCAACATCATCAAAATAAAAAATGAACCTCATTATCATCATCCATCAAGGCCATTTTAACAACCAATAAAACTAATAACATTCAGCATGATAGTCTCTTGAGGTCTCACTTACCTGGCCATATTCTACTATTAATTAAAGTAGTAAACAAAAATCCATGTCAATATGTGTTTCCCTCATGTTAGTTGTCCCATAAAAATTCCTAGAGGATCGTTAGACAACTCCTACCTAGTGTAAACCAAAAAAAATTTCACGCTAGTTACTAATTACTAAAAAGATATGTAGATAAGATCATCATACCATCAATTTTAATATAAAATCACACTCAAATATGTTTTCATATCAAAACATGTGACCCAGCTCAAAAGTCAATGATGATTATTTACATATTTTATCATTCAATGAAGGTTCATGTCTCAATAAACCTATTTTATATATTCCATCACACATCATTCTGAAGAATTTTATTAAAATATCATGTCATGATGAAACAAAATATGAAATGAATTCCCATATATACATTCATGATCAAGATTCCAACTGAAATTCCCATGAATTTCATAATTACTATAATTTTCATCAAGCTACAAGCTCTCAGATCCACATGAAGAATAGTTTTTAACAAAAACGGTGCATTAGAAGTTACACATGACCTAAATGATGGCCCTTTGTGTTCAAATTTAAAATAATTAAATGATACTATCATATTATTTCCATAACAATTAATCTTCAAATTCAATGTCTAAATGTTTAAAATATCAAAAAAAATCCAGTAAATGGCCTTGAATGACTTTAATAAAATCATTATTTATAATTTATAAGAGAAAGTTGTAAACTGATTATTCACATGGGTCAAACAGACTCCAAATATTGAATAACCAATAATATGAAAAGAATAATATATATATATGTGTGTGTGTGTGTGTATATATATGAGAATAATGATTAGGGGAGGGGATAGGAGATCAAGTGTGATAATGGAGGTGACTAGGGTCCCATTTCATTTCCTCAGGATCTTGTACCCATGATTTTGGTTTGGGTTTCCTCCTCAATCGAGTAGATTTAGACAATGATCCAGAAAGTGGATGCACTGATTTTTTAGGATGGGAATAAAGGATTCTATTGGAGGAAATCTTATTCTCAATATGGTTAATCTCCATAGTGTATATTCAGGAAAAGAAATATTATTCACATTATAGTGAATTAAGATATGATATTGGACCAAATTAAGCTATGAAATCATTCAACCATTGCAAGGGTGGTCTTGATGATTAGTGGAAATAAATGGAAGAACAAAAATTTGGTTCTTCATCTTTCAGATGTATGAGGATCTTGGATTGGAGATGTATCCATATTGGGAGAGGGTATTTTCATATCATCTTTTCCACTATCCATAATAAGTTATAATCATAGATACTGGTATTGAATCATCTAAAACCATGTACTATTTATATTCAATATCAATAATATGATTTTAATATATTTTTAATTAAAAATACCAGATTTCAAGTTTAGATTGGTGTTTTTGGTCTAAATTGAATTCTTTTTCACCCACAAATTCTATATGATATAACTTCTTCAGTTGTTTTCCTGATCAATATGGGAAGAGTAACTGAGGATGCTTGATTTTTCTATTATTCAAAGGTTTTGATTGAAGTTGAACTTAACTCCAATTTTATAGATAAAGTGATTATTTTCATCCCATATAATGATCATAGTTTTCATATTTTCTATTAGTGGACACCTTGATTTTTTGCAACATGCCAAACTATTATCCATAATAACGATGAGTATTGCAAGGACTCGGTTCACTTTATTTTTTAGGTAGATGGGAATGTTTCAAGGAACTAATGTAAGGTGAAGAAGGGGAATTTTCATAGGTATGGTCTTGATGTGAATTCATGTGATCACATACAACCTTCTGATAATTAATCTAGGTAAAATAATCCATGTATGGATACCCCTATGGGTAGGGAGATCTTAGGTGATTCTATTAATGTAGGTAGTTTAAAAGGTTTTGATGGGACTAAGGGAAAATAAGGGACTAATGACTCTGTGTATATGAATAATTATGTTTGCAACACCCCATAGGCTATTGTTCAATGGAGACCTACTGATTATGAATAAATTTAGGTTATTATATACAATGTTTATGTATATTCTAGAACAAATAGAAAAGGGGATGGACAGACTGGTGTCTAAAGTGGATCAAGTTGGATATCAGGATAATGGAGTGAATTTGGGATATATGGTACTTAGGAATCAATATTTAATGTACATGTAGTATTCTGGAGTGGAAATTGTAAAAGATAAATAATTAGGTTACTCTCATGATGGGGGTTCATCTCAGTTTGGGTTACAATCATATTGTGTTCTTTTTTTTCAAGTGTAGGGCTCCCAAATGGGTTAAGCTTCACCTTAGTAGACTTAGTATGTAGACAGTTCTCAGATTTCATACTCTCCAAAGAATAAATCATATAAAGTTGCTTTGTATAAAGGCCTAGTGGATGATGATTTGTTTCAATATATCCTTCTAATAAAATCTAGGCCTATGAAGGATTTCACTCACGAAAAATATGAGTAGTGCACTATGGATAAATCCCTAGTTCGTATAATGTAGGGACAAGAGTACCTTACTCTCCATTCTAATAAATGGGATGTAAATATAGAAAGTAAGGAGGACTCAAGACTTGATGGTTGTACTCAAAATCGGGTAATTGATGCATTTACTAACAATGAAAATTTCAATAGTAGTGACATCAAGCATGCTTCTTCTACTAAACCTAGAGTCCATAATGAGTTTATGGTTATTACACCTATGAAATTATACTATGAATATAATGCATGAATGAATCCTAAATAGGGGATAGGATATCACCCTAGTGGTTAGGGAGGTATGGGGGTCTATCACAATATGATCCTTCTCATGTTGATTATTTTGAAAATCTTGGTCTCCCTCCCTAGATTTTTCACTATGATGTTATTGGGTAAAAATACCTAAATATGTCATTTTGGTTTTTTGGGTTATTTTTTTTGATAAACCTGGTTGACAATGTTTCAGTGTATTAATTTACTAAGCTTGTTGAAAAAGTGGTTCTAAAAGAATTCATATGTGTGTGGATAATTCATAGAAAAGGGAAAAGGAAGGTTTTTCTTGTTGCAAGTATGTGAACTGCATATGGAGTTTTCTGGCCATTTCTTATAGAAAAGTACAGTTCTAGAGTTTCATGAAAATCAGTCCACATATTTGGTACGATATCATGAAATAAGTATCTAGTAGGGGTTTGTCACTAAGTTCATGAAGGAATTTCTCCCATCAGTGAAATAATTTCAGGGTTCCCTCATTGTTTGCGATCATAAGGTGGTGATTCTTAGAAAACTGTAATCATAGTAAATATTTCCATAAAGAATTATTAGTATATATAAGGGATTTCATAAAGTGGTAAACATCAATTTTGTGATTATACGATTTTTTGGGTTACTTTTCCTATATAAGGACCCTTTAATCACTATATTAGGCAAGAGAGAAATAATCATAGATTATTATTGTTGTAGAATTTTTCTATTTCAAGAAATTGTTCTTGAAGTGAAAGCTACAAAGGAAGTTCATGGACTATAGTATTCCACAAAGGATTTTCAAAAATTCATTTCAAAAAGGGATTTCACAGTGACACAAAGCATAAAGGGGGTCATGGAGGAAATTTAATGATGTGTGTACATGAAATTATTCCATGAAGATTATACATGGAGGGTGGTTGATAAGGAGGTTTGTGGAGGATCATATCATGAAAAAATACCCACAATGTCTATACGTGGTCAATAATGTAACACAAAGTTAGTACATTATGAAAAGTGTTATGTGATGGTAATTCATAGTGAATAGTATTCTATGAAGAAAATACATGGTGGGGTTATTTGTGAAGAATAATAGTTTGTGAAGAAGTTTTCTATGGACAGAAAGTTACGTGTAAAGTGGATTTCATCTCATAGATGAAAGTAGAGGTTCATTTCAAAATAATTTTATTGAAAACCAATTTTGAGTTGATACAAATCATTAGAATAATATTCTAGAGAAGGAATACATTCAATATAGTTTATAGGATAATTATTTCTCAAGAGTGAATAGTTATAAACTAGGAGAGACAGTGTGTTCGCTCTAAAAAGTGTAACAATGTTGTTCTTTAGTGATTATAGTATATTGATAGATTACCTTTATAATCTTCTTATATTATCCTAGTTAGGGTTGATCAAGTAAAATTGATGTGTTTCATGTAATATTTCATTTCATTTTATATATTATTATGATAAGAACAGGGAAGAGTGTATAGTTTAATAATGAAATAAGATCAAAAAGAGAATTTGTTTTAATCTATCATATCTAGATTCACCCCCTCCTAGAGTATTTAATATAGTTGGTCAAAAAAATGGTATCAAAGATAAAGGTTAAAATCAGTGGTATTCTTTCTCATTGGATCAATGAAAACAATAAATCACAAATGGATTATTATCTTCAATGGAAACAAATTTCAATCATGGAAGAATAAAATTCATTACTACTTATCATCCTTTGGAATAAATGTATTTATAGCTACTATATTTGGGATTTTTATTTTTATAGATAATTGGGATTTATCAAAAAGTGATAGTAAATAATTATATATTACAACTAGAGGAACAAATGAACTAGGAGTGTCTTTTCCCATAACAATCTATATGAAGATGATGTTGTGAAAATATATACATTCCATATGGGGAAAAAATAAATATATATAAAGGTGATCAAAATTCTAAGAATCTAAATTGAAGGTTATTTGGAACAAGTATAAGGACTTGGGGATGCCCCCAAATTAATCCATTGATGCATTCTTTTATCGAGTGAATGTAATTATTGAGAAAATATGTGGTTATAGAGAAACCCTAAATGATGTTAAAATTTTTAAGAGAATCTTGAGTAGGTTTACACCCCGATTCATTCCAAAAGTATCCATATTTGAGGATAATGATTCAAAGTAGTTGACATTGGATAGTCTTCACAATACTCTAGTCTCATATGAGATGAGGAATGATGATAATAAGGACGTGGAAAATAGAAAATAAAAGAAGGTGGAATTCAAATATTTGAAGAATATTTCTATATAGAATTATTAATATGAAGAAGAGGTAGATGAAGTTATTTCTTTACTTTACTAAAATATAATAATGGGAAAAGTAAAGTTTAAAGTGAAACTTCAACTTGTGTTCTTTTGAAGTTGAAATATTGGTCACTTTGTAGTGATGTGTCTCCAGAAATTTCAAGACAATGATGAGAATAAATAAGTTACCATGATGAAATATTCATAAAATGTGAAAGGTATGAGAGGTATGAAACATAACTTATTCAAGAAAAACAACATTCTTTCATAAGAGTATAGTAGTTTAGAAGAAAATGAGGCAAAATAAATTGAATATTACAAAGGCCAAAAAGAATAAGCTCTACTAGATGTGGTTAGTGGATCCCAACACTACCACAAAACTGGGCAAGGCATGCGCCTGCCTTTATCAGCGCTAACGGAAAAGCACTGATAAAGGGGCGGGCCTTTATCAGCGCTAAAAAAAGCACTGATAAAGGTCCACTTTATCAGCGCTAAAACAAGAACTGATAAAGGTGTACCCTTTATCAGTGCTTGTTTTAGCGTTAATAAAGGGATTATTTATCAGCGCTTTAAATATCCCTTTATCAGTGCTTTTATTAGCACTGATAAAGTCACTCTTTATCAGCGCTAAAAAATCACTCATAAAGGTGGTATTTATCTGTGCTTTTCATTTTAGTGCTGATAAATACATCATTTATCAGTGCTTTTTACTAGCGCTGATAAAGGCTCACGCGTAATTGATAAAAACCCTCGGGTCCTGTTCCTCCTCCCCGCACCCTGTCAAGCTCTCGCGGAAGCCATCATCCGCGCCGCTGCCGCCACTGTCGCCGATGCTGCCGCCTCCTTCTCCTCCTCCTCCTTCGTCGCGGCCACCGCCTCCTCCTTCTCCTCCTCCTCTGGCCGTTGCCTCCTCCTCCTCTGGCCGCCTGCTCCTCCTCCTCCTCCTCCTCCTTCGGCCGCCTCCTCCAGCCACTGCCTCCTCCTTCTCCTCCTCCTCCGGTCGCTGGCTCCTCCTCCTCTGGCCGCCTGCTCCTCCTCTGACCGCCTCCCCCTCCTTCGGCCGCCTGATCCTCCTCCTCCTCCGACCGCCTCCTCCTCCTCTGGCCGCCTCCTCCTCCTTCTCCTCCTCCTCCAGCCGCCGCCTGCTCCTCCTCCTCCTCTGGCCACCTGCTCCTCCTCCTCCTCCAGCCGCCTGCTTCTCCTCCTCCTCCAGCCTCCTCCCTGCCTCCACCCTACCTCCGCTACCTCCAGTGCCTCCATTGTCGACACCTCCTTCTCCTCCGCCACCGGGTCCTCCTCCTTAAGGTGATTAAAATTGATTTTGAATTAATTAATTATGTTTTCATTGTGGTGACCCCTTGCATCCTATCCCAAATTATGAATATTTGATAGCCATTATGACTGTTGTTATTGTGGGTAATTGTTATGTTTGGATTGTGATCACATGATGTTATGTGTTATATTATATACTCATGATAATATGACATGAAAACTTGAATGATTCACCTTGTATGTGTGTTAGCATTCATGGTGTTTATATGTTGTACATCAAAGAAGTGGACCATTATGAAATTAATATCCCTTAGTAGGGTACTACACTTTATATGTGATGATGAAGACAGAGAACCTAAGCATAGGGTAGAAGTACAGCATATCCATGGTGTCGTGTCATGGGTGTTCTTGACGTACCCAGTATTTTCTAGGTCCCATTTACTATGAGATGCATAATTTTTTTCAATAATTACATGGATCTATCTCATACATAGAGAGAGGGTAAGAAGGTCACTGATTTCCTGGATACTTAGGCCTCTCTAGGTAACTTGTGTACCATATTTAATATCATAGGATCCCTCCCCCCAAGCTTGTTAGTTTAGTTAAAGAAGATTCCCTTGGGATAAACTAATTTATACCTCCTTTGACTATTTTTAGCCTTGTCTACTTCTTGAAATAAAATATATCAACATTGGATGTGTTGAAATAAAGTTCATGACTGAGTTATTTAAGCTATAACCTTGGGTTTGTTGTGCCCCCTCCACTACTCCCTCTTCTCCCCACCTCATACATGCCTTCCCTCCTCCCTCATATCCCTCTCCTCTAACTAAACCTCCTCCCCTTCCTCCACCCATACTCACTTCCCTCCTAGCACCATGATTTGAACTAAGGGTAGGTGCCTTCCCCCATCCAAACACATAGCTTATGGATCGTGGTCTATTACAGCTAAGCACTAGACCCAAAATCTAACTCTACCATCTCCTTCTCCCTCTTCTTTTCCACCACCATTGGAAGATTCCATCTCGTTGGGTTTTGATTTTCCTTTTGCATCCCACCACTCACAAGATGTGGTTCCACCTACCAATTTCCATCCCTATTTTCACTTTGAGGAAGTGCAACACTATATGTGCTTGGACCATTTTCAATCTAAGTCAATTTTCACCAACAAATCCATGGATTTGGTCATAATACACAAGGTCCTCATCGACAAGGTTGTTATGATAGCCCTTCGCATCAATGAAACACTCCCAAATTATTGATGTTCCTAATGAGACATTTTAGGAGATCTTTTTAGAGTTCCTTACAACTTTCAAGATAGAATTAATCTGTATCACATTCAAACTAGGTGGTAGGGATTGGGATTTGACACTGGGTGAGTTCAGAGTTATCTTGGGGTTTATTCTTCTGACTTTGCTACATCCACTACCTATGTTGCTTTGTGTCTTGATCTGAACAAGACAAATACACTAAAGAGTTGGGTGTTGATCACTCATGAGCCCATGAGCATCCATGATTCTCCCACATCCAAGAGCACCCAGATGAAGGGTTATTATCTGAGGATTAGTCATTGTGCCTTAGCTCATGCTTGGATAGAATGGGGAGACTCCCACATAACCATCACATAGACTAAGGTGCCCATTATGGCCACTTCCACGGGTGAACTTTTGGAAAACATATACTGCTTCTTACTTATGCATTTGGTCCCATGTGTTTCAATCAACTTTTTACACTTTTAATTTTGATACACATGTTAGGCTACCTATTGGCCTTACCCATGAGGTATTTCCTTGTACGGACACCCTATAGAGACCACCCTATGAGATTGATCCACAAGTTGCATTGATTATCCTACTTCCTCACAAAAGGTATGGTTAACACATGTCTATAGTGGTGAACCCCACTAACACACTATAAAAAACTCCCAAGAACCACCCCTCATAAGGGGTGATCGAAGAGAGGAAGAGATTGGATGAATCCAAAGAACCACCCAAGATTTTCTATTAATGAGCATGCCCCCTACCATTTTTGAAGTATCTTATTTTTTATCTAAATTATACTCATATTCCTTCTCCTCTAACCTATATACTCATCCTATGGATTTCAAATAGGATGAATATAAATAAAGAATGGATGAATGCCAATCGGTTGACAAAAGAGTATGAAGAAGGTGTGAAAGAGTTTATCAAGTTTGAAAAAGATCATGCATGTGACTCTTCTCAAATCCTTTGTCCGTGTTTACGCTGTTGTTATTCAAACAAATTAGTCCAGATGAGTTGGAAGAACACTTGATCTGTCATGGAATAGATCATAGTTATACATGTTGGAATAAACACGGGGAAACAATGAATGTAGGTAGTGACTGGGGTGACACTGTGTTTTATGGATCATCTGATATGATTACAAACATGAACAATGAAGATGACCGTATGGAGGATGTGATTACAGGTGTGAATGATGATGAAGATTGTATTGATGAAATGACAAGCACCTTTGAAGATGAACTTCATGATTTCCCAAAATTGTTTGAGACGTTAAAAAGTTGTGGAAAGATGCCATTTTATGATGGTTGCACTAAATATACAGCATTTTCAGCCGTACTGAATCTATATAATTTGAAAGCAGACAATGGGTGGAGTGATGACAGTTTTACGAAACTACTTTCCCTCATGAATGACATGCTCCCAGAAGACAATGAGCTCCCGATCCGAACATATGATGCCAAACAAATGCTACGCTCTATGGGTATGATCTCTGAAAGAATACACGCATGCCCGAATGACTGTATACTATTTCGCAAGGACTACAAATCAGTTAAAGAATGCCCAAAGTGTGGTGCTTCTCGATACAAGAAAGATGAATCCAATCCTACTAAAGTTATATGGTACTTTATAATCATTCCAAGGTTTAGACGACTATATGGAAGTGAGGATACTGCAGAACAATTAACATGGCATGCAGATACAAGAATTAAAGATGGGATACTATGTCACCCGGTAGACTCTCCTCAGTGGAAGAGAATCGATCATGATTATCCTAAATTTGGAAACGAGTTGAGAAACCTTCGTCTTGAGTTATCTAAAGATGGAGTGAATCCTTTTGGTTTTCAAAGAAACAGTCACAGTACATGGCCAGTTATGTTGATAAATTATAACATACCACCGGGGTTATGCATGAAATGAAAATACATCATGTTATCTACGCTTATATCAGGACCAAAACAACCGGGTAATGATATTGATGTTTATTTAGCTCCATTGATAGAATATTTGAAATTATTGTGGGATTCAGGTGTTACATTGTATGAAGATTACAGAAAGGAATATTTCACTTTGAGAGTCATGTTGTACGGGATGATAAATGACTTCCCTGCTTATGGAAATTTTTCAGGATATATCATTAAAGGAACTCAAGGCTGTCTCATTTTCGAAGAAGGTACACAATCAATTAGGTTGAAACATTCATCGAAAAATGTGTTTCTAGGACATCGCATATTTCTACTGCGACGACATAAGTACGGTTCTTGGACGACATCATTCGATAGAAGTTCAAAAGAACTTACAACACCATCTCCACTAACAGGCGATCAATTGTTTGAGAAAGTTAAAAACGAGGACACTACTTTTGGTAAACTGGCTTTGAAAAACCTTACAAAAATCGGTTGGAAAAAGTGATAAGTTTTTTTTGAATTACAATACTAGAATTGTCTATATGTAAGACATTTTCTTGATGTTATGCATGTAGAAAAAATGTATTTGATAGTGTTATCGGCATGTTTCTAAATACATATGGCAAAACAAAATATGTAATTAAGGCTTGGTTGGACATGGTTGAGATGGGAATACAAGTCATTTGTGACGTGTACGAATCGACCGCACCTCAATCCGACGCACGGTGTGACCAGTATGGCTAAAAGTGTCTGATATCAGTTTCAAATTGAGATAATCTTTGGAAAACAACACTACTGACATACGGAATACTGATCAAATGCATTCGGATTGTTTTGAAACTTGAATACAACAATACACAAGTCATTTGTGATGTGTACGAATTGACCACACCTCAATCTGATGTACGTTGTGACCGGTATGGCTAAAAGTGTCTGATATCAGTTTTAAATTGAGATAAACTTTGGAAAACAACACTACTGGCATACGGAATACTGAGCAAACACGTTCGGATTGTTTTGAAACTTTAGGACAACGATTCATGAGTCATTTGTGATGTGTAAGAATCAACCGCACCTCAATATGATGCACGGTGTGACTGGTATGGCTAAAAGTGTTTGATAACAGTTTCAAATTGAGATAAACATTTGAAAACAACACTAATGACATATGGAATACTGAGAAAACGCGTTTGGATTGCTTTGAAATTTTACGAAAACGATCCATGATCCATTTTTGACGTGTATGAATCGACCTCACCTCAATCCGACGCACGGTGTGACCGGTATGGCTAAAAGTGTATGATATCAGTTTCAAATTGAGATAAACTTTGGAAAACAACACTAATGACATACATAATACCAAGAAAACGGGTTAGGATTGTTTTGAAACTTTAGGAAAACGATCCAAGAGTCATTTTTAACATGTAAGAATCGACCACACCTTAATCCGACGCACGGTGTGTTTGTTATGGATAAAAGTGTCTGATATCAGTTTGAAATTGAGATAAACTTTGGGAAACAACACTAATGACATACGGAATACCGAGAAAATGCATTCGGATTGTTTTAAAAATTTAGGAAAACGATCCACGAGTCATTTGTGACATGAACGAATCGACCACACCTCAATCCGACGCACGGTGTGACCGATGTGGCTAAAAGTGTCTGATATCAATTTCAAATTGAGATAAACTTTGGAAAACAACACTACTGACTTACATAATACTGAGAAAACACGTTCGTATTGTTTTGAAACTTTATTAAAATGATCCATAAGTCATTTGTGATGTGTACGAATCTTCCGCACCTCAATCTGACGCACAGTGTGATCGGTATGGCTAAAAGTGTGAGATATCAGTTTCAAATTGAGATAGTCTTTGGAAAACAACACTAATGACATACAGAATACTAATCAAACGTGTTCTGATTGTTTGGAAACTTTAGGACAATGATCCAAGAGTCATTTGTGATGTGTACAAATCGACCACACCTCAATCTGACGTACGGTGTGACCGGTATGTCTAAAAGTGTCTGATATCAGTTTCAAATTGAGATAAACTTTGGAAAACAACACTAATGACATACAGAATACAGAGAAAAAGCATTTGGATTGTTTTGAAACTTTAGAAAAATGATCCATGAGTCATTTGTGACATGTTCAAATCAACCGCACCTCAATCTGATGCACGGTGTGACCGGTATGGCTAAAAGTGTCTGATATCAATTTGAAAATGACATAAACTTTAGAAAACAACACTACTGACATACGTAAAACCGAGAAAACGCATTCATATTGTTTTGATACTTCAGGAAAATGATCCACGAGTCATTAGTGACGCGTACGAATTGACTGCACCTCAATCCGACGCATGGTGTGACCGGTATGACTAAAAGTGTCTGATATCAGTTTCAAATTGAGATAAACTTTGGAAAACAACACTACTGACATACAGAATACCGAGAAAACGCATTTGGATTGTTTTAAAATATGAAGAAAACAATCCACGAGTCATTTTTGACGTGTAAGAATCGACCACACCTCAATCTGACACACGGTGTGACCGGTATGGCTAAAAGTGTCTGATATCAGTTTCAAATTGAGATAAACTTTGGAAAACAACACTACTAACATACAGAATATTGAGAAAATGCATTCAGATTATTTTAAAACTTGAATACAATGATCCACGAGTCGTTTGTGATGTGTACGAATTGACCGCACCTCAATCTGACGCACGGTGTGACCGGTATGGCTAAAATTGTCTGATATCAGTTTCAAATTGAGATAAACTTTGGAAAACAACACTACTGACATAAGGAATACCAATCAAACACGTTCGGATTGTTTTGAAACTTTAGTACAATGATCCATGTGTCATTTTTAACGTGTACGAATTGATCGCACCTCAATCTGACGCACAGTGTGACCGGTATGGCTAAAAGTGTCTGATATCTATTTGAAAATGACATAAACTTTAGAAAACAACACTACTAACATACGGTAAACCAAGAAAACACATTTGGATTGTTTTGATACTTTAGGAAAATGATCCACGAGTCATTTGTGACGTGTATTAATCGACCGCACCTGAATCTGACGCACGGTGTGACCGGTATGGCTAAAAGTGTCTGATATCAGTTTGAAAATGACATAAACTTTAGAAAACAACACTACTGACATATGGAAAACCGAGCAAACACGTCCGGATTGTTTTGATACTTTAGGAAAACGATCCACGAGTCATTTTTTATGTGTACGAATTGACCTCCCTCAATCCGACGCACGGTGTGACCGGTATGGCTAAAAGTGTCTGATATCAGTTTCAAATTGAGATAAACATTGGAAAACAACACTAATGACATACGGAATACCGAGAAAACGCAATTGGATTGTTTTGAAACTTTAGGAAAAAGATCCATGAGTCATTTGTGACGTGTACGAATCGACCTCACCTCAATCCGATGCACAGTGTGACCAGTATGGCTAAAAGTGTCTGATATCAGTTTCAAATTGAGATAAACTTTGGAAAACAACACTACTGACATACGGAATACCAAGAAAACACGTTCAGATTATTTTAAAACTTTAGGACAATGATCCATGAGTCATTTGTGACATGTATGAATCGACCGTACCTCAATCTGATGCACAGTGTGACCGATGAATCATTTCATTAAATAAAGAATCAGTATTTATTAAATGAGATAAATCAATCAAAAACATATTGATTTTACATTATTCCCTTTCATTTTTATGAAAATGAAAACATTTGAGTTTAAAATTTCATATTTTAGTTTCACGTTTCCATATTAATGTATTCTTTCATATTACTATTTTAATTTCTTTCATTATTTCATTACTAACATAATATTTGTTTTCTTATATAGGTGAATTTTTTTCCTTGAGTTCGGATGCTTTGTTCGGCAACAAATACCGTCGAGAGCGGATCATTGATATCAAAGGATGAAACATGAATGTTTATAACTATTGTTGAATAATTTTAATTGTAACCCTGTAAAACAATGTTTGAAATGTATATAGCAATGTGTTTTTTTGTATTCATGATGTTAAGTAAATGTATATATCGTTGTCGGTCAAAATATTGTGTGCGGGTGCTATGGTGTGTAGGTGTGCATGTGATACATTATGTAGGTATTGTGCAGGTATTCTAGTGTGCATGATCTGTTTTTTTGGTGCAGGCGATGGTGTCTTTATCAGCACTTTTTTGAGCGCTGATAAAGGACACCTTTAACAGCGCTAGAGGAGCGCTGATAAAGGTCTCCTATATCAGTGCTCCGAGAAGCGCTGATAAAGGGGACCCCCCCCCCCTTTATCTACGCTGGCATTAACAGTGCTTTTCTAGTGCTGTTAATGCCTGTTTTTAGTGCTGATAAAGGGCCAAATTATTGTAGTGCAAACACAGTAATAGAGTGATGAGGTTGAAGGAGAATTGGAAGGGGGACTTAATCTCTAAGAATAATTTTAGGCTGCACTTGAAGAGATGACTTTTTGGCTATCCAAAAAAAATAAAATAGATCGGTTCATGATTCCACAGTATATATACCAAAATAATAAGATGATAAGTCTTAGTTGAAGATATAAATTGAAAATATTAAATATTAAAATCCTAAAAACATAGATAAAGTCATTGAGTTCAAGCTCAAAGTTGAAAAAGAGACAATCTTTATAAATGGTTTGACTAACATGGTGAAAGATCAAGTCAAACTTATTGAATATCATGATGAGGAAATTTTAAAACTATAATGAAATATAGAGGATTAGGAGAGAATTCTGAATCCCAAAATGATTTCAGTAAATAAAATCAAACAAGGGATAGAAATTGTGAAATTAGATCATAGAGGTCTATACAATTAGAAAAAAGATAGTTAGGAGAAGTAAAAAACGCATAATATTGAAATTTATAGTATAAAGACTAATAAAAAAATAGAGATTGTTGATACCATTTCATAAGAACCCACTCGAAAGTTAATGCTTTATTTGAGAATGAATTAGAATAAGAAAAGTTAGGGAACTCAATAGAAAACAAATATCGTAGAAAATACACATAGGAATACACCATATATCAGGTGTTATTTTTGTGAAAATATGAGACAATATCAAAATTTTTGATCCATTAATAAGAGGTACTAAAGAACAAAAGATAAATAGAGGCATCCGAGTAGAGTTCAAAATTTCCGACAAGATTTTTATGGTCACTATTTTTGGTGTGAATGAATTAAATATATGTCTAAGTATTATTTATTGAAAATGTAGAGGAATATTCCAATAAAGAATAAATATATTCATATGAATTAGATAAATGATTCATAAAGAAGGTTTAAAATAAAAAAAACAATTTAAATATTTTCATGATGAAGTAGATCCATATTATTCCAAATAAGATCTAGTAAGTTAATGAAAAATAGGCATGAAATCAATGATATGGATCAAAAATTGAAGAGATGAGAAGGCAATTATTATAAAGATTTCTATGAAAGTATCAGATCATGTTGGTGTATAGATACTTGATAAAAAGTGTACTTCCTATATGATAGGAAATTAATATATTTTAACTGGAATCAAGTATTAAAATGAGGTCTTTTTAAGATTTGAAAATGATGAATACTTAAAGATAATTGGATTTGGGAAATCCAAATTTTGGCGAATATGTTTGAGATGTATAGATATATTGGGTGTGTAATGTTTCCATCACAATTTTATAAATTTCAATCAAATTTATGACTTGATCCATATAATAAACATTACCAAGAAGACCTATATCCTCAAGGGAAAGTATGGTGTAGTAGTTATATAGGGGAAGTAAATGAAGGGTAATCTCTACCTTATTGACAAAAAAACACGTTTCTTCTATCCAAGGAATAAGAAAAAAATTATGACATAAATAACATAGGAACTTGAGGTAAAAATCATTGGAAGATCTAGTGAAAAATGACAGAGAAAGAGTTCTCCCAAAATAATCATGTGATCAAACTCACATGTGTAATGTTTGTTAAAAACAGAATATAATTCAATATATATACATGTAAAAATAACAAAAGTCAACAATGGTTCTTGAATTAGAGCATGTTTATATTTGTGGAATGATATCACAAAGGGTCATTGATGGGAAGATGTACTATATTTTTTCATTGGTCATTTTAGTTTGATTCCATGGATAATGGTTATCAATTATAAGTTCAAGGAGTTCAGTTTCATTGCTTAATCACAGAGGAAGGCTGAAAGGATGGTTGAGTAAAATAATATGAAATTATGGACCAATAATGGAAAGAAGTTTTATAACAACCCAATGGAATAATATCTATAAAAAATGGATAAGGAAACAATTCTCAAAAGTTATAACTCCTCAGAAAAATGAAATGGTTAAGATGAGAAACTAGATCATAAACAACATGGCTATAACGATGCTTATTAAAAAATTCCTACTAGAGAAGTTTTGAAGAGAAGTAATCATGACATCAGTCTATATTTCAAAAAGATTTTTTATTCATATAGTAAGAAAATACTCCATATTATATGTGTTTGGTAAAGAAACCAACATTTAAGTTCTTTCAAATCTATAGAAGTAAGTGTTTCATTCTTAACAACGAGAAACACATTAAGTTTGAATCTCATGGATATAAAGGGATTTTCCTTGGCCACTACAGAAAAATCAAATCCTATAAATGCTTCAATAGGTTCCAAGGAATTTTTTTGAAATAAATTATTTATATGACACCCCATTATTTTAGAATATTCAATTCTTTATATAAACTTCAAGTGTTAGATAACTTTCTTTATACGCAACCCCATGTCTAAATAATCTATGATATAATAACACTTTATAACCAAGTTGTTGAATTGGAAGGTAAAAAAAATAGACAAATTATAAAAAATAATTATAATTTTTTTAAATAATTCAAATGTTTTGATTAATTTATAATAAATAATCACTCAATTTTCATTAAAGTTCATTTATTCTTCAAAAATATGTTTTCATCAAAAATGGTTTTATCACATCTTTTCCTGGGAACATTATAATTAATTTCTAACATATTTATAAATTTTATTTTTGAAAATTAATATCATTTTTTAATTATTATTTCAACATTATCTTAGGATTATTTTTAAATTTTTTAAAAAGAGTTATTTTTTAGTGAATAGTAAAAAATAAAAAAAAATATAAAAAATATCATTTATTTTCAAGTAAAAGTACCAATATGATTTTATTTTTATCTTAAATTAATATAATTATCCTTTAAATATAAATATTCTAATTAATTACATATTCATTATACTTGATTTTGGTATAAGTTAATTTTTGGGCTTAAAAAAACATTTTTCTAAAAAAAGTATGCACACAATGTGTTTTTATCTTAATAAATAAAATTAATTTCTATTGATTAAAGGTTTTAATTTATTTTATATATTATATATTCAATAATATATTTTAACCTTCATTTTATGGTTTTTTAAGGAAAGTAATTTAAGTAAATAATGTTTTATACTTAAGGATTCATTTTTTTAAAACAAGTTTTCATTACGTGTTTCACACTCATTTAAAATTGAATTCTAACACTTATAAAAATTGAATCAGGAAAAATGGATTTAATATTTTGAGTCATAATAATAAATATAATATAATAGGTTCAACTTATTTTTTGTTCATAGAGAATAGTAAAAATAGTAAAATTTTGTTACCACAATTGAGGTTTAAACAGGTTTACCGGGGGTGTTAAACAAAGAGATAATGTAACACCCCAAGGTTTTGAAAATAAATATTGAATTAAATTTATAATCTAGCCATTAAACACAACTTTTCCTATGATTTGTTTTGAATTTTGAAAAACTTTCATTTAGAGTTGTGACCATTATGTCATTTTGAGTCGGATAGAACAAACTTGATTTTTGGTGAAAAGTAAGATACCATTATGAATAGTAATATGAATAGTAATATGACCATTATTAATTGTAAATAATGATATTATTTTATTTTCTTAATGTAATAAGATAATGAGATCTTAATTAATTTTTCAATGTGATATAAAACTAATTATACCTTAAAATTGTTATTTTTCGAATTAACTATGATTTTATATAAAAATTAAATTAATAATACTTAAAAATTATTTTTGAAAAATGGAGTTCATTTTTGAATTCTATATGTCAAAAAATGGTAGTGGTGAATTTTTGGGATTTTTCTAAAGTACTTGAATTTATCGTGAATAGTAAAAATACAGTTTTGAGTTTTCGGTAGTTTAATGACATCATAATGACATAATAAAAGGATGGTTGACTTGTGTACAGTAACATATGACATGAGGTGTCCCAAGTTTCTAACACTATGGGAAAATAGCAAAGTAATTCCCATGGTTTGGCAAAAACCACTAATGAGGTGTCCCTTTGAAATTATTAAAAAACTCCCTCTCTTTTTCTATAAATACCCACTCATCTATTCGTTTTAATTAATTCCAAATACCTCATCCTCCAATATCTGATGGTTTTACCTCTATAGGAATCCTACCAAGGTTTCCATAATCCCCCAAGGTCCCAACCTTCATGTTCTAGGAGTTACTCTACAAGGTAAGGGAATCCTTCACCTTCCTCTTTTAGTCAACACTTCATTTGGTTATCTATTTGAATTTCCATTCTCATATGTTGGAGTTTTATTTTATGTATTCATCTTACTGTCCTTTTTATTTCCATATAATGATATACAATTTTTCTCTAATCATTTCATTTTAGGAAATTTTAAGCGACACTGTTAGGCTGCCGAATTTTCACAAGGGATCTCTCAACTTTTCTTTTATTTTCAAGTTCATCTCTTTTCTTTTCCTCTCCTAATCTCCTCTATCCTAATGACCATGATAACTCCACTATCATCTATATACTTAAATTATATCATCTTAATGGACTAAAAATAATCAATATCCTCTCTCTCTCCCCCCCTTTTTATTTAAAAAACGAAATCAACGTCCATGAGGTTCCAATTTATAACCTTTGGGGACGACAAAGTTTCATTCTTCAATTTCTCCTTCATTAATAGTCATGAAACCATTTTCATGGTTGAATAAGACTATAATATATTTATTATAACCAAATTAATATTCAGTAACCAGTATTTGTACATATTATTAAATCGTAAGACCAAATTAGTTCCTAATAATCAAAAATACCGCATTAAATAATCTAAGTGAATATCATTAATAATTCATCTAATGATTCATCCTTTTTTCTTGTAACCAAATGATAGAAATGAACATCAACAATTTTTTATGTTCATAAATAATATTTAATTTTATTTCTATATATTTACATCCATTCCACATGAACACCATTACTTAAAAACAAGAGAACCGATTATGAAAATCAAGAAAACAAACACTCCGGAACGATGAAATTTGATATTATAACTTATCAATAAGAACATAAATGAACTAAAATGAATTATTATAAACTAAATAAATGTCTAATAAGTTCTTAATTAAGTTATTAATGAGTCTAATTTTATATTCCAAGGCCTTAAGTTCAAGAGGGGAACACATTCGGGTTTAAGGTAAGGGTTTTCCACCCGAACTTTCATTTTCATTCGTGTTACTTTCATTGTCTAATTACCTCAATGTTTTATTATGTATTATTTGGTACTCCTAATAAATTCTGTGTGAGTATTATATATATGTACACCAACCATAATCCTTCCCTATTTTAGGGATAGTTACATGTTTTAAAATAAATTTTCAAAACTGTTTCCAAAATACAATCCCGATTCAACGGAATTTCTCAAATTCTTATCTATTTTCAAGGGAACTCTATAGTCTGTTTTTGGAAACCATTATATTTTTAAAATCTCTCACTTTATTAGTAAAATTATATCTTACTTCACTTATTGTTTTATACAATTATTTTTCCAAAATAACTCTTCTTTTCAAAGTAAAAGAGTATTTATCTCAAGATTTACTCGAAGATTTTATAAGAGTATCTTCATTTATGTAAACACTAATGTTGATTCTTATGTATCATTTGGATTATTATTCAAATTTATCATCTAAAATATTTAATTTAATGGTTTATGATTATTTTGGGAATTTATGTGCTATCTTAAAATCATTCAACAATTTACTTCGAATGGTTAGTGTTTTTGCTTAATGTTTAGGGAAAGCTATTTACATTTCATATATTAGTTTCAATATGAATGTGTATGTTGTTTATGTTTATCCTAGTTCATATGAGGAATTAATTGGACATATTTAGTGTCTTTTGGGGTTCACTATATCCCCCTGGTGCATCAGTAGGTCTCGTGAGACAAACTACTGTCATGACACAAGGCCTTGACAAAATGATTACTTATGGTCCAAGAATGAGGCCTCGACGGTTTGGTTATGTTGTCCCACATTATTCATTCCCTCACTATGAAAATATTATGATGGTTCATGTGGTTATTCGACTAGTAGAATACCCATGATTATGTTATGTTATGGAAATATTTACTCAGCTCATTTTCTACCATATTATGTTCAAGTTTATTTTTAGAGGCATGTGTTTTCAATTATTCACCATTTCTTATGTTTATGTTATCTTCCTATGTATTAATTAACCTTACTGAGAATTTGAGCTAACCCCTTTATAATGATTCATTTTCTTAGGACATGAAGAAGTTTATTATGAATGACATGCTGAAATAACCTAGGAGTTATGGATGTTTTCTAAGGAGTTTCTATGTTGTATTTATTTTCAAGTTGTAATGTTTAACTTATGTATGAATCTTATTTCCAATAATACTAAACTACTTCTTCTTTTGGGATGCTTATTCCTTGTTTTTATTCCAATTTAATCAAATAAGGCATCGGCTCTGGGCAATTGGGGTCGGGTCCTTACAGATAAGAGTAGGGTTGCCACAAACACCTATATAATTATTATTGGTTGAATATATTGAAAAATTTTCTTATCATAACTTCAAAAACTAGTCTATTTTTGGCCACTTTCCTTTGAAAGTTACCCTATATAATTGACATCATTTAAGAAATTCTCTATTTGT
The DNA here is from genome assembly GCA_963277665.1 of Viscum album. Lineage (NCBI taxonomy): Eukaryota > Viridiplantae > Streptophyta > Magnoliopsida > Santalales > Viscaceae > Viscum > Viscum album. The sequence goes on along the minus strand of OY728120.1, from coordinate 1,055,075,183 downwards.
CCCTCCCCTTGGTTATAAAAGGGCACCACTCCTCCTCCCTTATTCAGAAAATTTGAACCTTATATATCATCCAATACCAACTCAAAATCCTTCCTAGAGTTATTAAATTAATAATTGAGATTATTTTACTCTCCTAATACCAATCCTTCAAGGATTAAGGTGTCTTATAAAGGTGGTCTCTCAAATAATATGTTTAGATATTAACCAAGATCTCTCAATTTTATTTCTTCTTATAATTACTAAGAACGTGTTTTATCCATAAAAATGATTAATAAATTATCATTAGTATTTTTATATGTTATTATGGTGATTTAATAACCATTTACCACCACTTTTCATTCAAATATATGATGAAAGTATCGCTCAGGCGTACGTGCGGTCTACCACTTCCATACAAGGATATGATTAATTTTCCACCACCATCATTCATGGTGTGTTATTATGATAGATTTAATGTTTATATATTATATTTATTTAATAATATTTTTGGTAAAGTGTATTAATATTCAGCTTTATTTAATTCCATCCATCAAAAAATTGAAACATCACTCATGCGTACGTACAAACTACCTTCCCCACATTGTGAAATAATTAACTTTTCATAATCGATGTATATGAATTGTTATAATTATGTATAAAATTAATATATATGAAATTTATATAATTATTAAAATTCTAAATATAATGGAACAACGATGAAAGTGAAAGGACCATAAGTATCAAATCAAAACATGTATGAAAAATGAAGCACATGATAACTGAAATTATGATGATAATGAAAGATTGTTAATGAATGGGTGATAAAATTTTATAAGTAAATAATTTATGGTATTATAGGTATTATTATTGTTTTATTATATAATTATAAAAAAATATAAATTTATTATATAAGTGGTAATAGCTCTTACAATGCAAGATGGACTTGAGGTAATATTTTTATGTTAAAATCTTATTTTTATTGGGATTATCTATACTTAAATCTTATGATGATAAAATTTTATGATATATATCTCCTAAATATTATTTATTTTCTTATACTCTGTTTATTTATAGATATTTAAATATTCAATTTAATTATACACTATTTATGTACTCAATAGATCGAAAGAATGTTTTTAAGGAGTACTGACCTCATTTTCCCCTTTGATCAAGAATATTTTCTTCAATGTCCATATCTTATTTAAAATATTTTCAAGAATGATTTTTATATTCTATAAAAATTATTCTTAAATTCATTTTTTACTTTAATTTACTTTCCTTAAAATGGTTTAAAAGGAACCTACTTTTCATTTTCAAAACATGGTATTTTTGACTTTTTACTAAAAATGTGAATGGAATTTTTGTTTTAGTATACACCGAATGAAAGTATTTCCCCACCATCATTAATACTATTTTATTTAAAGATTAATTTATAAGATTTATATTTTGTTTTCAATTAATTTTTTTAATTAATATTTTGGAAACATTTAGATTCTAACTAAGTGTTTTCAAATAAAAATTGTATTTTCCTCAAAAAAATATCATAGTGATCTTTTAAAGGTATTATAATATATAACAAAATCATATGATGTTTCTTATGAATTACTAGGTATATGATCTAATGTTATGATATTTACTATTTATCTATATGGTTTATGATTATAGTGATGAAATATTTATAAAACTCAAACTGTTTATATGGGTCATGATTGGATAAAATAGTTAATGTTTTATGATCGATTGTAACACATATGTGTAGTTTTAATAATGTGATGGGTGGGAAAAATTGTATATTCATAAAATTTATTGGGTAAATAATTATACCTCATGAGATAATAAAGAACAGAATGGGTATTGAACCAGTCAATTAAGAGAATTTTTCTAATAAGATAGTCTTGGGAGTGAACCTTGACTAATGAAATGATGGAATTTAGAGTAAACCCAATCCACTATGATATTCATCGCAGTGAGCCTTGAATAATAAAATGATTTTATATTATTATGAATATGCGAAAAAATTATGTCTTGGGCTTATGATATGTTGTTAGGTCATGATCGATTATTTATAATTCCACACTCTTAGGTCTTATGTATTTTGATTGATAAAACATTATGCTATGTTTCATGATTATAATCTATGAATTGATTGGTATGATTTTCTAATGTTAATACCATGTTATCATACCCTTATGATTATATTATGATCACTTATTATTATTGATTGATATATATTATGTTTATCCTTACTAAGCATATGATGTCATCCCTACTTAAGTTTCCCTCACCAAGGTTATAGAGAATGTTTTAAGTATGTTATGTCTAAGAAGGGTTCCAGTTGTAAATAACATAATGGGAAATGATGTAGTTCATTTATGTACTAGTTGTTTATGTATTCATGCTTTCAAATAAAATAAAACTTTTAGGTTATTATAAAGATAATATTTATATATAAAGGATATTTATACCTATAATATGTAGTATTTTTGTATGGATGGTTTGGTTCACTATAATGTCATTATAGTGGAAAATGAACAGAATCTTTAGTAAAAGAGTGAGAAGATTCGGGAGGATAGTGATAAAGAGTTTAGAAGCTCAAGAGGATCACAATGGTGTGAGTAAAATTCAAAAGAATAAATTAATGATGACCATGATGAAGTTAGACAATAATTTTTATAGAAAGTGAAGAGTCGAGATAAAGTTTGTGAGAATAATATCCTTAGTGACCAAGCAACACTAGTGCAATCAGGGATTATGAAGTAACTTTGAAAAAAATATAATATCACAGTTATTTCCAAAGTGTTTTGAGGAGGACAATAGGGATGATATTTGGGTTCATGAAATGAATACAGATCTTGATGAAAGTGAAAATTATCAGACTTGGGTGATTATTTTGAGGTTGACGGATAGAAACATAATCGAGAATAAAAGGGTTTTCTGTAAAAAGAACTAAATGAAGAAGGTATGTTTATTAGAAATAGATAATTAATGGTGTAAAATGGGTACTTATATATTGAGGGAATAGATGTATATTAAACCTTTTCACTCATGGAATAGAAAAATAAAATTTGAATATTCTTATCTGTAACGTTATAAATGAAATTCAAGGTATTCAAGATGGATATCAAATCAGCATTTCTAAATAGAGTTCTAGAAGGAGTGGTATACATAAAATTAAAAATGGTTTCTTCTCCATTAATATGAGAAAATGTTTTATCTTTCATGATCTAACCCACCAGGGCCCACCTGTTTAGTAGTATTCTGAGTGTGACATCCCTAGACTACCTCCAATAGGTAAGGAGCTGTTGACAAGCACCGAGTAGGCATATTACACACATGGAATGACTTAACTTAATTCACATAGACACACACACACACAAAAACATCCATACACTAATTTAATACAAAAAATCTAAAAAACTAACACTATAATAACTTGATATTTTATAATATATTTCTTTTTAAATAATTCTTTTAATAGCTTATGTTACACGCAATTACAATTTTAAACAAACTATGATATATTATTAAACATTTAAGGGGAGATTATCATATTTCCATTGGATTGGAAGGTTTGAATAAAAATAACTAAATTAAAAAAATGTGGTTTATACATGTGTAAAAAAATAAATTATTTACTGATTTTTTAGAAATAAAAATAAAATAATTTGAAAGTAAAAGTGACATTTTTTAGAAAACTATTTTCATGCAGACAAACATGTTTTTATTGATAAATTAAATAAATCGCTTTTGATGAATTATTTTAATTATATATATATATATATTATAAATTTAATCAAATTATTTTACTTTAATATAACTTTTTTCTAGTTATGCAATAAGAATAAAATCCCTTTTAATCATTATGAATGTATTTTTCTAAAAATGAAGTTTTTTGTCACATGTTTTATGTCTATTTACAAATTAATTTCTAATAATTATTGGAATTTAATTTGATAAAATTTATTCCATATTTTTAATCAGGTGTTCTAAATTTGTTTAATAGGATCCCTTTATTTTAGATCAATATGAATAGTAACCTTTGTAAAATCTGTCACCCCAGTAAGGGGTAAATCGTGTTAACCTATATTTGAACCAAGTGTTATGGACATAATTTTTCATACTAATTATTATTATATGAATTTAATTAAACACTTATAATGTTAGTCTAAAAATTTAATTCTTTATGGGACATTTTCCTATGAAATTGACATATATAATATTTAAATCAAGGAAAGTTACAAAATGTCATCGCCCCCTACAATCTGATGGGGTGGTAAGGGTGAGGAGGGTTTTGGGGAATGGAATAGGGTCAAGTACCTAGGGAAATGGTTAATTTTTATTTTATACTTTTCACTGTGTGCCACTTTCACGGTTGTACCCATTTTTTAAAAAAAAAGTTACAAAATGTCAATCTCGTAGTTTTAAATATCTCTTATGTGTCGATATAGGCAGAAAAAAATTTATAAATGAATATAAGTGTTTATTTGGAGATTAATAGAATTATTTTCATTATATAAATTTATTTATAATTTTTATTAATTATATAATTACCTAAAATTCTTATGTAACACTAATACTGTATTTCTTAGATTAATAAAAAAATATGATAAATAATTTTAAAAATATTAAAAGTAATATAATATGATTGAGTTAATGTGTTACATGAAATTTTTAGATTAATATGACATATTAGTGTTTGTGTAAATTGATTATATTTGAATTAAAACTTTATATTTATGTCTTTTATGTCAAATTAAATGAATTGTGAACAAAATTGGAAATAATGATATTTTATGAAAATAATATTTTATTAAATTACTAAAAATCATAAAAATTTTAAAATAAGACAATGGGATAATATATGGTATAAATTTCATCCCTTTACCATTAATAGGATTTTCTGAACCACTTTTCTTGAGAATTAATTTAATATATTTTAATGTTTTAATAAATTCTATGAGTAACCCTCACTCTAACATTTAAATTTTTTTTATTCCGCAGAGAAACAGTGTACAAACAGACAGAAAAAACAAAACAAAATAGAACAAAGAAACACTCCTAAGGAGGTCTAAAATACTGAATACCGAGGGATCCCCTCTAATCAAATTGACTCCTCTGGGATTTAACTAAAAAGATCATGAAAAATAATACTGCCATCGTCAAGAGCACTCACCGAGGCCAAGTAGTCTGCCACCTTTTTGCCCTCCCGCCATGTATAGAAGGCCTTAATACTATCCCCCATGATGCTATGACATTTCCTGGTAGTATATAGAATAGACCATGGGACTATACCTACACCTTGAAGAGCATTATACAGAAGTAAAGAACCATTTTCAGCTTTTAAAATTTCTATGCCATGCTGTCTACAAATAGTAATACTCTCCAAAAAAATATTCCCTTAAGCTAGAAAAAGCATTCCCATGACCAAGAAAAATAGAAAATTCTATAAACACATACCCATTATGATCTCTAACAACCCCTCCTCCAGAAATTCTGCTCAAAAAACAAGAGCCATCGCAGTTAAGTTTCAGACCAACGGTAGGAGGTCGCCACCTCACCCAGTTACCCAGACTAGAAATGATACCCTGAGAAAAAATGTAACCAGAAACCAAGTGCTGCAAGGAAGGGTCATCCCTCCAATTTCCCAAAAACTTGACCAAATCAAGAATCATACTTTTTCCCTTAAAAAAATCTGAATACCCTTCAAACACAACCCATCAAACACCCATTTATTACTAGCATACCACAAACACCAATAGCCCACCTGTAAGATCAAGGATCATGATTTTCTTTCCATGCTCCCCAGGTCAGAACCATAGAACCACCGGCCAAGGAAAGAAGAATCATCCATACTTGGATTAGAAAAGGCAGTGAACTCACCAAATAACCCCACACCTCCTGAGCCCATTCACATCTGAAGAAACGGTGATCAGAACTTTCCTCCTCATGTACCCTACAACAAACACATCTGGAAACAATACAAATACCACATCTCTTAATATTTTCATCAGTACGAACCACTTTATTCATAATCCTATAAATAAGGAAGTTGAGTTTGGTTGGAACATTCGTAATCCATAGGGTTTCATTCCAATCATCCCCAATCTCTTTCATGATGAAAGTACGACGATAATCCCTAACCATGAAGTGGCCTGCTGAAGAAGGAGTAAAAATAAACCTGTATAGTTTAGAAGAAAACTCTATGAGGCTACACATATCAAGCTGACTTTTATTCAGCACTGGTTTGATGAAATTTAGATACTTATACACATTATATAAGTGATTTTATTCCCAAAATATCAACATTATATCCCTTAAGAGGATATCTAAAAGAGTTATTTCAAAGAAGAGGTAGTCACCTAAACTGATCACTTTATTTTAAATTATTATTTTACCTCTTCTAAATATGATATATTATTCATAAAATAATATATTTAGTGTCCTAGATATATTTAAATGTTATTTTAATTTTTATTAACCCCCTTTTTTCAACCTCTTTACATAAAATGGGATGTAAAAGTATCACTCGTGCATACGTATGAATTACCATCTCCACATTGCAATATAATTCATTTTCCATAAGCATCTTTCCCAGATGGTTATTATGATGGATTTAATTTTTATAAATGATATTTATGACATAATTATTCTCCTTTATTGATTATATCATATCTATCTTCTTACCTACCAAACTATTGGAAAATGATAAAGTTGTTCGTGCGTACATGTGGACTACCACCTCCATGAAGAAATATGTTTTTTTCTTTTATATTTTAATTAGATTGAAATAAGTATGGATTTAATGAATCTATATGATAAATATTATATAATAATTATTTTTTAAATTTTATTTATTATTTATCCATCTTTCATTCCATCCATCGGAAAATGGAAATAATGTTCATACGTACATACGGCCTACCATCAACATGAATGGTGCAATTCATTTTTTTGTCTCTAAATTTTATTAATGACTCTTAATATTTATATAATGAATATATATTATATTTAATACTTGTCTAAAATTTTTTATATGGTCAAACTATTATCAAATTATAAGTACCAAAACTACCAAACTAAAACATATATGAAAAAATGAAGTAGTTATCACCTGAGATAGTGATTTTAATATAGAATTGTTGATGAACATATAATAAAAGGTTATATTTAAATAATATATGGTATGATATATATAATTATGGTTTTTAGTATATTTATAAGAAATATATATTTATTGTATAAAATGTTTGGACACATATGAAGGAAGTCAGACCTGAGGGAAGTGATTTATGTTTTAATCCAATTTTAATCGGGAATGTTTATGGTTGAATTTCCATTAGAAGAAATTATATTAACCTTATCTGATTATTCAATTTCTGTTTTCTTCCTATATGGTTATTTTTTAACAATAAATTTTTTCCTTTCATTTATATCTCCTTAAATAGTCATGATATTGAACAAACATTTTAAAGGAAAATGACTATGTTTGACTATTTGGTCAGGAACCTTTTTCTTATAAATCCATGTCTTTCTAAAATGTTTTCAAGATTCTTTTTACTATTATAATATGATATTTTAAAGATATATTTACCCATTATTTATTTTTTTAAATTTTTTTAAAGGTAATCCTCTTAACTTTTTCAAAAATAAGTACTTTTTTACATTTTGGCAAAAATGTGAAAATAATATTTTTTTCATAACTTATAAACACGAAAACATTTCCCACCATCATGACCACTAAATGTTTTGAAGATTACTTTAAAATTTTATAAGGTTATGTTCAAAAAAAAATTCCTTAATATTTTGGAAAATTTTTTAATTTATAAGTGTTTTTCAAATTAGAAAGGTTATTTTCCTCAAGAAATATTTCAGTGATGTTTTAATGGAATTTACTTATACGATAAAATCCTTTAATGTTAATTATGATTTAATAGGGATATGATCCAATGATACCATTACTACTCTCTCTAGATGGTTAATGTTTATGTTGATGATATTTTTATGAAACCCATTTATTTTCCATGAGTTATGTTATAATGAATTGAGGAAATGTTTATGAAACCCATTTTCATTGCAAGGGTCATGATGTGATGATATGATGAATGTTGTATGATATTATAGAACACATATGACTATTTTTCATTGTGGATTGTTCTTATGTTATAAAACAATAATGGTGGTCACTTTATAACCAAGGATGGTTGGGATTGGAATTATGTATCCCTCTAATGAATTGGATAATGACTGATATCTCATGAGATAAATTGGACTGGAATAGAAGTGACCCTAATTCATTAAGGGAATTTTTCCACTATGATAGACTTGGGAGTGAACTGTCACTATTATGATGAAATGGGGAGTGAACCTAATCCACTATTATAGTCTTGGAAATGAAAATTGACTATTTTTTAAATTATTTTCTATGTTTATTCCACAATTATATGTATTATGCCAATGTTATACTCACGTGATTCTTGTTATTCGATTCCATTATGATTCATATATTATGAGCTACCTAGATTTATGACATAAATCAATATTATGATATTTTAAATGAAGGGTATTTTTTTAAAATGTTATTCTCATGTTCTCATACCCTTATGCTCATGTATAATTTAAGTGATCATTGATATCTACCTTATTTACCCTAATTCAGCATCTAAGCTCACCATTTATTAAGTTTTATTTCCCTAAGTTATATATAAATATTTTAAGTAAGATATATCTAAAAGGGTGATATTTATGAAGAATGTAATGGGATAGACTTATGAAGTAGTTTTTTATGTGTCCAACTTTCCCAAGATACTAGACCTATGAAGATCTAGTGTGGATCATAATGTTAGGAAATTGATATTCATCAAATAATATATAATATCTATGTATGAAAAGTATGGGTCATTATAGATATTTTAAATTCATTCATAAAAACTAATCCCAAATTAGAGTATGAAAAAATTATGGAAAATAAAAGGGATAAATACAAGCCCAACATAATCGCAAAAAGAGACCAATATGCTAATAAAAAGTGGAATTCTGTCAAGATGTAACTCCTTGAACCATATATAGTATGTCTAGTATAACTATTTTCTACTTGGTCCTAGTCATATTTTGAATATATCAAAAGTTATATCATCTATATAATATATGAAATTTTTAGGAAGAGCTTATATAGGGGTAGGAAAAAATATACTCATTAGGATGACCTAAAATGAAAAAATATGAAGCATCAAAGAGGGATTCAGCTCTAAATCACCAGCATGGGGAAACAAAAATGATAACTCATATATGCTCAAAATAAGACTCAAAGTCTCAAGGTGAGGTATTCCCTCACTATTATCCTAGGTAAAACTGCTCAAGGCTCTAAGATAACATTCTTTTGAGATAAATCACTCATTAGGAATTTATATGACGATGAAACATATCTGAGAGGCCATGCTCATCAGGTCTAGCCATGAACAAGTATGAAAGAACTCAGATGGATCATATGAGTCACTCAATCAATGGGAATTCACCTCAATGGGACAATAAATGTTTATTCTCCATGAAAAATGACACAAGAATCAGAATGGAGGGCCCGCTAATCGCTACTATGCTTTACAGTCGAAGGAGCATTATCTCTAATAGAGGACCTAATTCCCACAAGACCTCAATAATGGGGAATTAAAACTCCATAGATAGAGGAATAATTACCTCTATATTATTTGTTAGTATCAATCCTACCTATATAAAGAACATGGCGGACCCACACCCTTCTGCATCAGGAGAGTACTTACCCCAACATCTCTTTGGTGATCAAATTTTATTGGCATCATCTAATGTGCGTCGCTAGAGGAATAATCCTACTCATAAAACCACTTGTTGTATAACTATTTATAAAAAAATGAATTAATTTCATCCTATATAGAAAAATATTCTAATATGGCTACTTTTAAGCCCAAAATCGAAATCTGAAGAAGGAGATACACAAGAAAAGTGATTTTTTGGGAATACACAAGACATGTCCCATGAGGGTACATAGCATTTACCATAAATTATAATACTACTCATGTCCCTCCCATATCACATAGAATGTTCCTCTATATACACAATGTGTTTCAATTATACACAACGTGTACAGGTCGTGTTGATACTCAGTTGTGTGTCGTCTACCCATGCCTATACACTATCAAATACATGGGGTGTTCCCTGATATACAAGATGTGTGGGGTCACATGGATTCATGTGCATATAATCCCTATAAAAACTAAGTGGGATGGATAAGAGTCACATGGTGTGTTTGTCCCCACATGGTGTGTGATATCTTACTCTCTATGTGAACCCTATCTGCCACACATAGGGGTCCACACAACGTGTGTTATTCTAAACTACATATCATGTATAGAAAAATTTCAAAGAAATTATAGACTATTAATGTTCCTTCTCTCACACCTATGTAACCTTCTTTTCACCCATGGATATCATCCATAACACCCAAAAACACATTTACTAGGACCACATCATTCAATTAGTCTATTTCTCCCACCCGCTGATCAGAAAATGATCATCACTGCCATCCTGAAGTAGCTGCATGGTCTGTCTCGCACAAACACTATTACCTACACCATTGTTAGATTTCTGTAATTTTCATCCATCCTCCCTCAAGACTCCAAAATCAAAATCATACCAACATCCATGATCCATTCCACCAAAGAGTTATTTCAAAATGATCCATTTTTTGGGTATAGTTAAATCATTAGATAATGAAAATACCAATTACGAACATTGAAAAATAAAGTGATAAATCTATGAAACACAAAATTAAAGGACAAAACAAATTTTTGTTAATTTTTCCATCATTTAATGAATGTTAATAATGGTGACGATAATCAAACCTATGAATTAAATAAAGAATAAATCTCAAATTACTAATTTTCATAATAATAAATAATAAATTATCAAAACAAGAAGAATAGTCCATGAAATAATTTTAAATGAATTAATTTTTATTTATATAAATAAAAAATAATGGGGAATTAAACCACAATAAAGAAAATCCCTACCTTGGTTTTGGATTTATCTCTAATAGAGAATGATTTTGTGTTTTTTCATTGGTGATATCTAAGAACTTCATTAGTGACAACAAACTCTATAGTATTTAAATCATTGATCCACGATTGGGTGATCATCCCCCAATTACTTCACCCATGGTTCACTTCTTCCATATATAAGGTAATATGGATAACTATAGAGAGGATCTACAGTAAGGTATTAATAGAGGTTGTCTAGGGTAAAAATATTTATTAATCAATAAAAATAAATAAATTTAATTTAGTTATTTTACCCAATGTGTCACTAGTGATTACATTAAGATATAATTAATGACGTAGAAAAATCCTATTCCTTAATAGAGGTCTCAGTTTTCTCATCCAAGACACCATTTGGGAGATAAGCCATTATTTCTGAAAAACTACATGAGTGTGATATATTATCTTAATTATTTATAATATATCAACATTAAGGCTCCGCGGGCCCTAAAATACCATGTTGAATCCATACATGGCTTCAAAAATATTATTTTAAAAACTCCAAAGTGTAAAAAAAATCTAGAGTTTCTACATTCTCCTAAACATCAAGTATTTTCATCCCAAAAAGTGAAAACCCACTTAGATTGTTGAGGATACTGGGCTCCCAATGAGTTCTCCTAGTCCTAGAATCTTTACAAGAGGTTCTCATGCTACCTACAAACATGCACCAAGGGGGAAAATTTATTATGAAACTTATCCTCCTATGGATCCTTGATCACCTATGATATCCTTGAAAAGGTAAATTCATCCTCAATGTATAGCTTTTCTTGATTGATAATGTGTGAAGGGTCATGCGCCTATCTCTTCAACAATGACACATGGAATAAATGATGCTCCCAGTCTATCTATGGTGGTAGGGCCAAGTGGTATGAAACCTCACTAACCCTGCACAATATCTAGAGAGGTCCAATAAATCTCAGAGATAGCTTGTCACCTCAGCCAAATCTTTATAATCCTTATCTAGGTGAGTCCTTTCGTAACACATGGTCTTCCTTGTAGAACTCCAAAGGCCTCTTACATTATTTAAAATAGAAATTTTTATGGATTTGGTAATTCCTCATATTCTCCTAGATGATTTTAACCTTCTATATCATCCCTCACACCAACTCTAGTCCCTTAAGTGTTTTCTCATCTGGCTCCATCCAGGACAGAGGTGACCTGTTGGGTCTCCCATATAAAGCCTTGAATGGTGTTATACCAATGGTGCAGTGGAAACTACTATTATACAAAAACCCCAAAAAAGTATAATATACTAATAGATATATAAAAATCCAAAATTAAAGCCTTAAACATGTCCTACAAGACCTAACTAGTTTACTCTATATGGTCATCTTTATAGGGATAGGGTGTGATGCTCAACCAAAAATAAGTGTCAAAAGTCTCCTATAATCCTCTAATAATCAAAAATTGATTTGATAATCATGGTATGAAATGATCATCAAGGAAAATAAATGAATCCATAAGATCTATTTGACATAAATACTTCACAAAATCTCCACTAAACTCTACTCTCAGATGGTTAGGAAGTAGGTTAACTTGGTGATTTAGTCTAGATAACATCATGAACTCCCACTGATCATGTGAGTAGTATAAAAAATATATTGAGATACCATACCACTTCAACATCTAGTTCTTTCCCTCATCCTTCACCTATTTGTAGGTGCAACCTCAAGAGATACACTACATAAACCTCCACTACAACCTTGGAACCAAAATTGATGTTGAAGGTCCTCGTACATATTTTACACTCCTGGATATACTAATAAGGTGGATTCATTAAACTTAATTATTTCCACCTATTTTATCGTTATTGGTACAATTTTCTGTCCTCAATAAGGATGATGTACTCTCCACATTCAAAAAAATCCACTAGAAGAGTGACTTATGGATATCTGATCACACAAGATCTCACAATGGATTCCTCTAAAATGTTATTTCCTGATTATTTGCAGATGTGATGGAGTCACAACCATTGAATAGAGATACTACACTCCACCCTCACCTATAAGGGTCAATTTTAAATAGGAAAACTATTTCATCACCTCACTCAACAACTATAAAAAATCATACTAAGAGTATCTTCCAACACATTTATTTTCGCAGGAGTATAAAGTATCTCAAAAACATGGTCCTAATAGAACTCAAGTCATTTATTAAACCCAAAGTTAATATAATCTAATGATAAAATATACCTAATACTCTTGTGGTTAGAATATATGTTGAATCTCTCTCCCATATGATAGTGTATCCATGTCTTCAAGGTGAAAACCACTACAAGAATCTCCAAATTGTGGGTTGTATAATTCTACATAGTGGATCTCAATTGTTGGTTCCTATAAGTAATAACCATATGAATCCACATCTAAATACATCTAAGCCTAGCTCTGGAGGCCTCATTGAACACCATGTAGTCTATACCCTCCTGTGGTAGACACAAGATGGGGTGTTCTCCAACCTATGATGTAACTTTTGAAAATCCCAATAACATTTCTCTTTCCACATGAAATGATGACCCATTCAAGTCAAATTAGTCTAAGGTGTCATAATTATAGGGAAATAAGGACTCATAATATTATTCCAACCCAATGAATCTTCACAGCAATGTCACACTCTTGGGTATATCCCAAGCTAGTACTGCCTTGATATTCATAGTGTCTACTGCTACCCCCTATTTTGAGATGACATGTCCCAGGAAGTTGACCTCTCAAGTCAATATTTGACACTTTGAGAGATTCCCACAAAGTTGGTGCTCCAAAATTTCTCCTAATATCATCCTCAAGTGTATCACATGATCCTCCTCTAATAATGAGTGCCTAAGGATGTCATCAAAGAATACTATCATGAACTAGTCTAATAAGGGTTTAAAGATCTAGTTCATGAGTAACATGAACATTTTTGGGAAATTCCTTCATGAAGGGTATCACCAAGAACTCAAAGTAACCATAGAGGCTCTGAAAATCCACCAACGAAACATCATCCTCTAGAAATCAAAGCTAGTGATAACATGAACTGAGGTCAAACCTAGAGAACTACTTCACCCATAACCAATGGTCCAAGAGGTCATAGATTCTCAAAAGTGGATACTCATTATTTAAAATCACAAGATTCAGGTAACGATAAACCATAAATAACCTCAAGCTCCCATCCACATTCATAGTGAACAACACTAAGGTTTCCTAGTGAAACACACTAGGTCTAACAAATCTCTTTCTCTGTAAATTCTCCAACTACACCTTCATCTCTCAAAGCTCTATGGGGACATCCAATATGTTGGTGTAAATATCAGGTAGTCCTTAGGTACAAGATCTTATATATGTAAAAATATTGATAGGGATGTAAGCCTAGAATGTTATCAAGTAAAGAGACCTTATACTCCCCAACCACTATAGGAAACTGAAAGCCGGTAACATCTACAGCTCCAAGGGTCAAACAATCCAACTGATGAGAAATTATATTTACCCTCCATCATAAAATCTCATCATAATTTTTCTAAGATTCCTTCAAGAAAATAAAGGAAAAAATCATCCTACCAACCCAGAAAAAATTAAATCCTCACTAGTAATAGTCAAGTTGGGTGTGAATTGTAGAAATATAGTCTACACTGAAAGAAACATCGAAGGACCTCATCACAACTACTATATTTACCCATGTGAAGCTCTCCGCACCAAGAGTCATTTCACTCTTCTAAAAAAATAAGTGTGATCATCGAAACAACCATAGTTGGAGTGTCTAATTATAAGGGTTGAGAAAAGGCTCCACTAGTATCTCTAGGTCTCAAATAAGAGATTTAGTAAAAAAATAGTAGAATATTCCCATGAATACAAAAACTGTATCTAAAGTAGGGAAGACATAGGTCATACCACAGATCACACCTAGATCTTCTAGGTTAAAAGACTCTATATACTACAGCTATACTTCCCCTTGTCTGCATGTTCTCCACAATGAGGGTTCTCTTCAAGATGTTAGAACATCCATAATATCCTTAAACATACTAATAAATGGAATTCTTCCACCACACCTCAATACTATCTTCTTTTGGTGGCACTGAATCACCCACATTACTTTAAAAATATTCAAAAGAGAACATGTCTTAGTGGGGAAAGTTCCCCTCTCCTTTGCATGACGAAATCCACATCAAAACAACCCTAGATCAAGGCTCCACCAACAACATGTGTTTCCCTAAATAAGGTTAACCAATTGGACCACAATTACTAGGGGTCCTAACTAGGTGGAATACCCATACCATAGACTCAAGACAATCCTATACCACCTTGGGGTCCGGCTCACCCTGAATCTTGAGTAGTCACTATCTTTGAAAAATGAGAAGCAAAATTTGTATATATTTGTCAACTGCTGGTGCTACTGGAATAATTTTTACTCAACCTAAGGGGGAGTATCCACCTAAACCATAAATATTGGGTCAACGTTATTCTCAAAAAGTAGAGTAATGACTCACTATCTACACATAGGGGTAAACTCAATATCGGTTTCTAACATAGAGGTATCATCAGCATGTGTGTCCTTATCATGATCCCTCTATGGTATCCTTCATTGACTATCAACATGGTGGTATCTAATGGATCAACAAGATACACCATAATCAAAGAACATATTTTAGGACCTCACCTAATATGTATATGGAACTGCAACCCATTCATATATGATGCACATACCAATATTTTTTGTAAAATCAGTTTCCACATGTGTTAAATCAATTAGAAGTTTATTAGAGTCCTGGTGAATGGATAATTTGGATGATATACCATCACTGGGTTCCCTATAATGAGTTACAAACCTAAGAAAATTTAACATTTTTTCCCTAGATACCAAACCAATAATCATAACTATACTATCTCTAAACTCTAGTCCTAAGACAACCTATCTATAATACCACTTTATCATGACCTAACCCAATAGGGCTCACCTAGCTTGTAGTAAGCAGATTGTGACACCCCAACCTACCTCCAATAGGACATGGGAAAGTGACTAGTGCTGAGTAGACATAACACACACCTGAGAGGCCTTGTCCTAAAGTACCTGTACACATGAACACGTCTACATACACTAGTATAATAAAGAAAAGATAAACAAATGATACTGTAAATGCATTTATAAAAACTAATCACACATCATAGTATGAAAAAATGTATGAAAAGGTAAGGATCAAAATAAAACCCACCATAAATACAAAAATATTCCAACCTACTAACAAAATGGGGAATGCTATCAAGATGAAACATCTGGAACTATATGTAGTCCTTCTAGCATAAATATGCTCCACCTACTCCTAGTCCTCCTAAGACTCCATCAAAAGGTATTTCTTCTACATAAGACCTGGAATTTTTAGGAAGAAACCATGAATATATGAGTATAAATATATCCAGTAGGATGCTTTGAAATCACCAAACATAAACAATCAATAAGGGACTCAACTATAAGAAAAAATAATAGGGAAACAAACAAGATAACCCAAATGTGAATGAAATAAGAATCCAAGTCCCCTGGAATGGTATATCCTCATTACCAAGGAAAACCACTTGAGGCTCCAAGATAACATTCATCCAAGATAACTCACTCATCGGGTATCACTTTTTTGATGACACGGATCTGATAGATTATACTTGTTGTGTCTGGAAATGAAGAAGTGTGAAGGAACTGAGATGGATCATTTCAGTAACTAAATCAATGGGACTTCACATAATTAGGACAAGAGATGTTGATTAATCATATAAAACCTCACACGAATCATAATGGAGGGCCTACTCATCACTACTATGCTCCACATTCGAAGGAGAGTTATCACTATTTGGGGACTCTCTCCCCAATAGACCTCGATGATGGGAGAGTACAAATCCAAAGATAGAGGAACCAAACCCTCTGTATTGTAGGGGAGCACTAACCCTACTGGTACAAATAAAATGGGGGACTCTCACATAGGTGCGTTAGGGGAGTACCAACCCTAACATCTCTTTGATGATCAAATCTAATTGCTATCATCCACATAGTGTAACTAAAAGATGTGTCCCAGTAGTAACACCTCAAACTGTATATTTGTATCCTAAAAAAGACATCCATCATTTCCTACATGAAAAAAAATACTCAAGATGGTCTACTTGAGGCCCCAAAAACAAGTCCTAATGAAGGACAAATGTAAGGTAAGAAATTTTGGGGAACACCAATGACATGTCCAACTAGGGTACACGACATGTCCCACAAAGTTTGATGAGGCCAATGTCCTACTATCTCACACAACATGTTAATTTATATAGATAGAATTTCGTTATGATATATGATGTGTATTGGTCAGTATGAAACTTGGGAATGTGTCATATACCCATTCCCATTCACTTTTTGAAGTACATAGGGTTTTCTCGAACACACACGATGGGTGGGGTTACATGGATTCTTGGGAATTTACATTATGATCATGGAAATATAGATGTATAAGGGTGACACAACATGTGATATTTTACTCCCTGTGTAAACCCTGGTAACCACATAGAGGGATCCACATGGAATGTGTTCTTCTGAACTACATGTCGTACATAGCAGAATTTCATATAAATCATATACTATTCATGAATCTTCTCCAATGTTGTCTTCACCTTCATTTATATCATGGATATCGACTGTAGAAACCTAAATTTCATTAAACAGGCTCTAATTATCTCTAATGGTTGTATTCTGGTGACATGTTGATCATATAATAATCATCATAGTTATCTTGAAGCACCTGTATGGACCAAATCATGAAAATACCATCACCCAAACCATTGTCAGATTATATTCATTGGAACCATTACTATTTCACACCTCCAAACAAAAAATAAAACCCTCATCAATGATCCATTACACTAAATAGTAATTTCAAAATAATCAATTTCCCAAGTATAATTGAATCATCATCCAATTGAAATACCGATGATGAATGTCAATGAACGGAGGGAGAAAGGCATGAAGCAAAAAAGTGAAAAACAAATGAAGGTAGTTTTAATTTGGATACATTTGAAATAATCCAATGAACAAGGAGGATAATCAATACAGTAATTTAAAATAAAGAATAAATCTCAAATTATTAGTTCTAGGAAGCGACAATAATCAATTTTCAAAACCATAAGAATGATCCCTGAATTTATTTTAAATGAATTAATTATCATTCACCTCAATAAATAATATCATGGAATTAAACCACAAGAAAAAACACCCTACCATGGGATTGGATCAATTTCTAATGAATTTGGATTTTTCCTCATTATCATTGGTGAGATCCAATAAACTTTTCAATGATGAGAAACTCCACATTATTCCGATCGTTGATCCACAATCTCACTATCGTGCGCCAATTATTTCATCCATCATCCTCTTCCTAAATTTTTAGAGATATGTGGATATCCTAAGAGGTAATCTATATAAAGTTACTAATAGAGGTTGTATAGGTTAAAAAATAATTAATTAATTAATAAATAAATAAATTTAATTTATTTATTTTACCCAACATTTCGCTGAAGATTTCATTAATCTGTAATGCTCAATGCTGATAAATATTATACCACACCTAGGGAAAACCCTATTTTGGATTTAATAGAGGTCTCAGTTTTCTCATGTGAAAATTTTCTGAAGATAAACCATTATTTAAAAAAATATATGCACACGATATATGATTTTTAATATTTTTAATATTTCAGCATGGAGGCTCCCCAGGCCTAGAAATCTCACATAGATTTTGATCCTAACTAAAAAAATATTATTTGAAATATTAAAATATGTTAATTAGAAATTTTGGAGTTAATTCATATTTAGATAAATAAGAAACTTTATTGGTTAAATAAGGAATAAAGAGTATGGTATTCAATAATGGATCAATAATTCATGAAGCTTTATTTCCCACATGGTGGACATGATTACAATATCCATGTCAACAATGAGAGTTCTCAAATTATTCTTGTGATAGTAAGTATAGATGACATAATATTTGGTGGATCAAAATAATCATAGTGAAAAAAGTTTTCATAATTGATGAAGTGTGAGTTAGAAATATTAATGATTAGAGAATTGATATTTTTTTCATGGTTTGTAGGTGTTACAAGGCTTGAATCATTCATCTAAAAATATAAATATTCCAAATAGGTTTGGAGAAGATTTACAATGTATGATTACATGGTAAAGGAAAAACCAGTTTCTACCTATATGATGTTGTTAAATAATAAAAATGTAAAAGTGTTCAATGTCACAAAATACTAGAAAGTAATTAGGAGCCTATTGTACTTAATAGAGACATGAACAGATATTTAATTTTTCACATGTTAGGAAGAACAATAACAAAGTAATACCAAATAAGTCAACTTGATAGTAGTTAAAAGAATAATTCATTATATCTAAGGAAATCATTATTTTGATTTACATTATAATTCAACATTAGAATAAGAGTTTTTGGGATATATAGATAATGATTGGGCCAGTTCAATAGATGATAGAAAGTCAACATCAGATGGTGTTTACTATCTCTGCAGATTTTGTATTTATTATCTTATAAATAAAAAATTCCCTATATCTGTAAACACTAAAAAGGGTAAATATATTATCTCTACTCAAGATTGTAAAAAATTACTATGGATGAAGCAATACCTTGAAGACATGGGAGTTAAAGTGAAGTCTCTAATTAAAATCAATTATGACAATTAAAGTACTATTAATTTTAGAAAAAATCCAATCCATCACTTGAGGAAAAATCACATTGAAATCAAATATCACTTTAGAAAGGAGAAATTGAATTATGGGTTGGTGAAATTATAGTATATTCCTACCAAACCTCAACTCATAGATATAATGACAAAGGCCTTACCCAAGAAGCATTTGAGTGGCACTGACTAGATCTTGGAGTACAGTCAACCACTCACTCTTAAATAGTGGGGTTATGTAACCCACACTCCCCATTTGTGTTTCAATTTTCTCTATGCATTAATAAATTTTTTTTTCTCTATTTCACTGTATAAAGGAGTGACATTTGGGTTCGTTGAAAAATGGGGAGAGGTGTTGTTCATAAATGGGGAAGTTTTTTCTCAAACTTGATACAGGGGATAATAAAGCTTAATAAGGGGGGTAAATGGTGTAAGGGGTGATATTAAACATGAAAATGAGAAATGTTTTATATTATTTCATTCAAACGAAGAACTTAGTGAAAGAATAATCATTGGGTTCATGATAAGAGCAATAACCTGGTGTGATTTTTCTACAACTGTATGTTTGTTCAAAAAAATGTATCATTTATCATTTTGTATCAAGAATGTGGAAATTTAATGATGAAATTTTAATTTGAGTATTATTTCTCATGATGAACGTGGATTATGTGGGATTAGAGTACATATTGATTATATTTTTGATCAATTTCTAGAGTTTCTGAATGGAAAATGGTTTTTAAATAAATAATTTCACAAATTTTGTCCATGAAACCTTTTTAGTGGTTTTGGAGTGTTGTCAATAATACCATAGTGGATTATTGTTGGGAAAAATCCCATGAGGTTTCATTTTAGTGTTCTTGTGTTATGCTTGTTAACAAAGATGATTGAAAATTATCTGGTGTATTTTTTGATTAAATAGGTTTAAATTTTTTTTCTAGATGAATTTGGAGGTGCATGGAGATTTCTTAAAAAATGTTAAGGAATTTATTTACACCTAGAAAGTATGAGGACCACTTAGGTATTTGACATATCATGTACGGAATTTTAAAAAACGATTTCATGTAGAAAATTATGCAACTGATGGTTCACAATATTCATCCAACATAGTAGGTATGTGATCATAAAGGAAATATACAAAAGGGGTTTGTCCCATAGTTCACAAATGAAGTTCACCCATCTGCAAAGAATGTTCTCGGTGGCCTAATATTTTTTAGTCATAAGGAAATGACTCTAGGTGAACCGCAAAGAGGACTTCATGGTAGGTGATACCAAAAATAAGGAAAACTACATAGAAGTGTGATTGCAAAGGGATGAACTATAATTTCATGATTAGTGTATTTTCTAGGTTTCTTTTCCTATATAAGGACCCCCTAATCACTTCATTAAGAAATAGAGAAATTATCATGAAATATAATCTCTAGATAATTATATTAAGTTATAAAATAGTTTATGAAGCACAATCCATGAAGGAAGTTCATGGAGTACAGTATTATGACAAGGAGGTTTGTGGAGTCAATTTTTGATGGGATTTTGGAATGGAACAATGAATGTAATCTTTAAGAACCCATATTTTTATATGAGGTGTGAAACCATTTAATTTGCATTAATTTATTTTAATTTATCCTAATCGGATTTTTTAATGTGTCATAGAAGAAAAGATATTTTATGGGGCATGTACAGAGCCTGAAGCTTGATATTTTAGAGGAGGTAACTAGATCACATGATTAGAAGAAAACTTTGAAGCCTAATATACATATTTAGATAAAACCATGAGGGGTGGTCCAATGCACAGAAGAGGGCCACATTATTTTCCAAAACAATGATATGTAGGATGAATATCCATGCGGCTTGTCTCATAAATGATAAAAAGGGTTTCTATTGGATTGTTCATGATTAGTCAAACTATGCACCTTGCCCCTATGAGGGGTCTCTTAGGATAGAGTTGAGCACACAGTTGACACATAGTTTGTCTAAATGTGCATCCAAACTGTGCAACCACTTAAAAGTGGAAAATTTATCCTTTTTTCTTAAGGCCCTTATATGTTTTTAGGACCCTTCCTACTTCAATACAACATGTAGAACCCCCTCTTAATTTGGATCTCTCCCTCTCCTAAACCTCGGTTCTATGATATCTCTATGATTCAAAATTTGATTCAAACAACATCGGTCTCATTGTATATATACACGTGAGCCCTCTATTCATCATGTGTCTTTATTTATTTGTATTCATCTTGATGGAGTTATTTTGGGGTGAGCTCATATGCCCTATTTTCATTAATTTTTCCCCTTTTCTCAATTTATTCTGTTCTATCTTGGATTAGAGGATGACAACGAATGAGGAGTTGAATTCCATGTTTAGGTAGGTAGTCTCATGGTTTTCCTTAAAATTCTTGGTGTTTATATATATATTCCATTGTACCACACACTAATTTTTACTAGTGATTCTTATAAATAAAATTTTTATTTAAATTGAATGAATCAGCTTGAACTAGATATCCCATGAGACCCGTTGAGTTGTAATTTAGGTTAAGCACCTAGAATTAAAACCATCCATTTTAGTGTGTTTTTTAAATTGATTAACCCTCCATTGGTGGCCTATGATTTTAATTCACCTATTGCGGTGTTTCCTTTTATCCCATTCCTTAGGGATGTTAAACTAGTTGGTTAAATAATAAATTGAATAAAGGTGAGAGGGAATGGAATTCTATGTCCCTAGGCCTTTTTCCATTGTTATTTTTCACTTATTCTTGAGAGATATTTTATAATTGAAATGGAAAATTAAAATGAATGTAAGGTTTCATGTGATGTTAGGCCTTATAAGACTATGGTACTATTTAAAACACCTTATGACATAAGTGAATTAATTATTAATTTGACAGCTGAATAGATTTAAATGTAACATTATATTGTATGGTTATACTATAGTAACATGACCATTATTATTGCATATTTGAGAGTGATAGATGAGTTTCAATTTTAGAAAACCAGAGAAGAACTCATCTTGCTTATTTATTTGAATTAGTTATGATGGAATTATTATCTATCATGGGTGAAACATGGTTTCTTATGAAAAATCCATAAACAAGATCACTTGGTTTCTCAGTTATATTGTAATGTACCGACCCAGATCACCTCTAAGACGGTGGCCGGACCGGTGTGTCACATGACCTCAAGCGCATCTCCCCGAACGCCAGAGGCTGCTGACTAGAAGCAAGGGCCTTTTTCTGTCTGAGGGGGAGACTATTCCCTCATAAGTAATAGGTATTATCATAGCGGAAGTAAACAACAATTAATAATAAATATTGAAAGCATATAAATGAATAAACTCTAGTAGAAGCAATATAAATAATCCAAATGAATAATAATCAAGTGTGAAAGCTCACGAAATGATGTCATGCCATGACGTATGTCAAAACTGAAATTACAGAAAACAGAACCCATGCATGCTATCAACTAAAAAGAAAAGAAACAAAGTGCGACAATTTCATCACGAGAAAGGCTCGATCCTCTGCCCTAGTCTCCATCCTAGGCAGCAAAAATCAATCAAAAATCAAAAGCAACATGCCTCCCTTTGTCAATAACTACATTCATATAATCTACTCGGGTGTCAATGATGCCCGAGCAGGGTGTGAGATAGAATCCCAGTATGTCAGCACCCAGGGTTTCTAAACCTTTCCATTTCATGCAATGATAAAATGTATTGTTCCATTATATAACAATTTCAGATAATTAATTAAGTGTAATGGAATAAATAAGTCGGCCCAGGTTCCAAACAGCACTGGTGCCTAATCACCTACTTTAGCCTAATCTGGTAGTCTGAAAAGGTATCTGTCAGTAGAATGCATGTACACGCATATATATAAAACCCAGAAAGAAATAAGGAAAACAAGAAAGAGGTATACCCCAAGCTTATGCTTTAACTTGGGGTCTAAGTCAAGTGCCAACCAGGTGCACTTCCACATATCAGAAGAATATCTAAATTCTAAAGTGACTCAAATGGAAATAATACAAACCTTACATGCATCATTATTAAGGTTTATGTTGAGAGTTGGAGTCTGAGCCCATCCCAAATTTATCGCTATGAAACATCTGTCAATTTATCCAATACCACTGAGCCCATCCAAGGAAATCTTTCGAAAGAACAAGTATCACCTGAGGCATGGATTTACCCTGAGTCCGCCCTGATCTCGCAAAAAAAGGGGTTGAGTGTTATTTGAGGCTGCCTTAGCCACATTGCCAATAGATCCATCCCGATGGGCCCTTTTGGAACCAGTATCACTCAAAAGTATTTGAAAGCATGAGGAAGTCTCGGTCCGAAAAAGCCAATGACACCCCCCGTCACATATAGGTAAACAGTTAGGAACAGAGGGTCTAAGTGTGGCCCTTAACATGAGACTCACCTCCTTTCCCCGCCCTGAATTTAATTAAAGTTTTCGCAACAACAGATATGACATAATCAGCATATAAACCCACAGCTTGAAAACTAACCAGATACACCCGTTCATCACAAGGTATAAATTAAATATTGCACCATAAAAATATTAACATGGAAAGATACTGCATCAATATAAGGAGATAAATGCACTTTTAAATAAATAATTAATTCAGCATAATCAACTACCAAGAATCCAACAATTCACGGTTCATAATTAATCTAAATTATTTATTTAAATTCAACATAACAAAAATTGGATGCACAACACATGGAGTTAGTTTAATTAAATGCTCGAGCATGCCCATTTAAATAATTAAATAATTCAGCGCAAACAACTACCAAGAATCCAATAATTCCCGGTTCATAATTAATCAAATTATTTATTTAAATTCAACACAAAAAAATAGGTAGTGCAACACATGCAGTTAATTAAATTAGATGCTCGGGCATGCACATTTAAATAATTAAATAATTCCAAAAAAAGAACTACCAAAGATCTAACAATTCAAGGTCCACAATTATTTGAAAATAATTATTTAAATTAAATACAATAGAAATAGGATGTGAAATACATGGAGTTAAATGAATTAAATACCCGGGATAACAGAATTTATACCGACCACTTCGGCACATCCAAAGGGGTGTCCAACCACATTGAAACAAAAAAAATTAATTCATGATCAAAAGGGCTGTAGCAACTAGATGAAACAAATAAATTAAAGAGTTTGGGTGAATTTGTACAAATCCGATAGACACCGACTAAAGGCACAATAGTGTGTTTTTATAAATTACAACGAAACAGAGGGAAAGAGAGTAGATGCCATACCTTATGGTTATAGATGATTCTATGATCTATGGTAGGCTTTTATTTGACCTAAAATAGAAGAAAATAGAAGATTTTAGAAAAACGCCAAAATAGGATAAAATCCTTTCACGACAAACCACACATAGGATAAACAACGAAAACCTATGATTTCACTTGCTCAAGGTTACCATTTCCCTAAGGTTTACTTTTCACCTGACGGAGAAGAAAACGGATGACAGATGGAGGATCTGCAGTCTTCCGAAGGAGGAGTAGAGGGGTGCGCCACCTAGGGGGAGAGGGAGGTGCGACGTGAGGGAGAGGAGGAGAGGAGGAGATGAAAAAAAGAAATAAAGAAAAGGATGAAGAAAAAAAAGAAAAGAAAAATAAGAGAAAAAATTGAAGAAAATGTAAAATGAAAATAAATGAAAAATAAAATAAAATAAAAAGGATGGGAAGGAAAAAAGAATAAAAATAAGTAAAAATGGAAATTTCTCATTTTAATTTTTTTTACATTTTTTCGTAACCCCCATCCTATATTTTTTATAATTTCTTTTTTATCCCTTATTTATTTATTTTAAATTTCTTTAAATCTTTTCTTTTCTTTTTTTCAATCCTTAATTAATTATTTTAATTCCTGAATATCACGCTAAAGCATGACATAACATTTTTCATAAAATGTCTATAGTTGTTTAAATTAATGAAATAGTTTCCCAGGACCCACAACGAGGTACGTTAACACGCGCCCTGGGTCTTTTTAAAGAATTAGGACAACAAAAACTTAATGGCCCTCACCTTGATTTAAGTCGATACATTAAAATAATTAAAATTATTATTATTTAACATAACTCATCAATGACACCATTAATATTTTAAAACAATAACCATAAAAAAAGATAATGGTTATTAAATTAATATTGATTGCGGATTTTTATTTAGTTGGAACAATTAATAATATAACATTTATTACATTGCCTAGTAATTATTTACACCGTGACACAATTTATTAATTGTGGTAGTGAATTTCCATTTGTGGACATCAAAGCAAATAAAAATATTAATAAAAAAATTATTATTATTTCTAATAGCCAACAAAAAATATTTAACCCAATTAAATTATCTTCATGTGTGATATGACCAAATGTCCACCGCTTGCAAAGGTTATACCCTACATAGGGTAAACCCGACGCCTGGAACTATCGGTGATGTCAGGTTTCTCATTCGACACACCATTTATGAGAAAATAATTATTTATTATATAAAAAATGGAATAATTAATTAATTAGAAATAAAGGCAGAATTATCATGTGCGACGGTGCCAAACACCCGATGCGAATCAAGGTTATACCCTGTCTAGGGTGAACCCGGCATTTCGGACATAACTGTGGTCTCAGATTTCTCATATGATGCACCGTTTGAGAGTTATTTCATTTTTTTGTAAAAAGAAACAAACGCGTGTATCAATAAAATAAACTTAATATTTTTATTCTATTAATGTTGTAGTGTCGACTATCGAAAAAAAGTCCCGATGCACGGTTTTTTAAAACCGGTCTATCTAGTTAATGGAAAATTTTAATTTCCTTCACTTTTTCATCCAGTTCAAAACACGAGACATTACATATATCATGCCAAGAGTGATTCCTAGGTTTCTTTATGAGGAATGTCAAGGATATATTCCGAGGGATAATTATTTATATGTGATAAGTGATATTTGGACTGCCTATATTGACTACCAAGGAAGGACACAAATGGAAGGTGATTATACACACCAAGGGAGACACATGGTCTCCCTTAGTAGACTGCATGGATTTACTCAATGAGAATTGACTCTATACCACACCTAGAGCAATACCAGGATTCCTTTGAGGAATTCCTAGGAAAGTCTGGGTTCCAAATTAGGAATCCCATGAATGGGCTCAGGTTTCCTTTGAAATATTAAATAATGAAATGATTATATGACATGCCTTCCAAGACAATGAACAAGCTTGGATTTAGTTGGAGCCTTACTTTATGATGGCCTCATTACATTACTTTCCTAAATATGTGTTACCAGGGATGCTTGGGCTACGATCTAGGTACCAAGACTTATCTATAAATTAAATCATGAATGAATTGTTACTTAGAGATATTCCTACTTTGGATAAAGTGGGTGATAGAGGATGGGTGTTCCTTGGGAACCCGAACCTATGTGGGTTACTTATTACCACACTTTATTTACAAATTATTATTACCTACAAACTATTTTTCATATATTCATAGATTGGATGGAATTAAACATCATTGGTGGTGGACTATTAAGTTTATCTAGCACCCTACTTGAGATGCCATTTGGTAGCTGGATAGAATTCATGGATTCATGTAGGGATAAGGTAGAGTTCTAATTTATCGATACTTGACTGACTATAGCATATGATAAGGGTAGAATAGGATCGAGCAATGGCTCATGATGCTACCGGGATATAGTATTTTTGGTCTTTTTGCTTCATTTCTATACTTCTATGCATGTTCACCTACTTCCATGTCTACCTATAGTTCATTTTTGATATATAATTCCATGGTCATAATTTTTTATATAAAATTGATGGATTTGATTACTTGGTTATTTATATGATGGATCTTAATGCTTCATCTATTTGGTTATCTATATGCTTATACTATTGATTTCTCTTATTATACCACTTTGCTGCAATTTTTTCATGAGGGTATAGCCTTTCAACTATTCAACCATGGACTCACACTATTATTCAATAACCTCTAGTGTATAGGGAAGCACACTTGAGGTCATGTCACCAATCAGGTTTGGTTACTGTTGATTGAATCGGGTTTGGGAGGTCACAATGTATTTTCAGAGGATTATTTTATTTTTCATACTATTTTGGGATGGTAGAAAGGAGAAATATGACATGTTTAGATTCAGTCATGGGCCTGTTCTAGGGAGTATCTAACCCACCAATAGTGAAATCCCAAATTATATGGTAAGGGATATGTTTTTATGGATTATGATTATTATAGTTCCCTTGATTTCACGGTTGGGTGATTTACTTGATGTTTGATGTTCTTGTGACTACGGATTTTTTTCTTGGGCCAATATGGAAAGGAATTATTGAATCATGAATCATCATAGGTGCTTCAAGATTTTAATATCATGCATATTCCATGACATGTTTATATTATGATGTGAATTTCTTGCAGCATGTTTTAGAGCCTTTATTTCTACTTCCTTGAAATTATGCTATCATTTCATGAAGGGACTTGGTAAATAATTCGTTTTGATTAATTTGATGCTAAACATCAATTAATAAGGTGTATGGGACTCTATAAATTGGAAATGGTGAGCTATATGATTCAAACATTTAAGAGAATTTGAATATAAATGAGAATAAATTTAAATTAAATTAAATTCTAAAATGAAATGGTCACCATTAAATAGTGATTCCAATTGAAATTTAAAGGGTTTTTTCCTGTATAAGATAAAATTGACACTTTATATATAGGGAACTTGAACTTTTAGTATAGAACTTAACCCTGAACGGACCTCAGCAGTGGGAAGTAGGCAGTGTCTCTCTATTTTCTTATGAATTTTGCATCATCTATATCGGTATTTAGGATTAAGAAGAGGGTTTTGATTCTTATATAGGAAGTATTTTTCCAATATTATTCTAATATCTATTCTTTTATCAGTAGTTAAATCTTTTATTGAGGCGTATGTTTGGAATATATAGAGACATTCCCCCATGACGTCATCAAGTTGTGCACACAGAGGGTAGAGAAGAACATGATCCAGAGGTGGTGGGACTAAGTTCACTAGTAGAACCTCTAGTATCTCCCCTTGAGGAACCTCTAGTTATACCTGATATGGGAACTAATTCCTAGTTTTTGTATTGATTCCAATGCTTTATGCAGAACTTCTAGGAAGCTTTGTGACCTACCCTGACTGTGGTAGAGTTGACACATGAGTTCCTGTAGTAGTATCAACCCATTATTTTAGGGTATGGGGGAACAGAGGCTATAGAGTCATATCTAGATTCATTTCTATCAATTTTCAAGTTTATGGAGATACCTACTAAATGGATAGTGAATCGCACTATATATATGCTTTAGGATTCCTCTAAGAGATGGTGGGGATTTATTAATCAGATGGATCTTCATTAGGATGTGTCTTAGATGTATTTTCATAGATCATTTTATGATTATTTCAATCCCAAGATGTTGAGGTCCAATAAATCCTGAGAGTTTATACACTTGGAGCATGGCATGTTATCATTCATGGACTATTCTACCCGTTTCACAGAGCTCCAGAATTTCTCACCTATTCTGGTAGGTGATGAGTTATCTAATGTTAGGAAATTTGGGTACGATTTTAGGTATGACATCTGATCTCAGGTGATTTGTTTTAGCTTACTACCATATCTGGAATAGTAAATGAGGTGCTTATCATAGAGCATATCCTAAGAAAGGATGAAGGTGCGAGTTAGGGCAGTTCAATGCCTAGATCTAGAACTACATCGACCAATAATAGGACGCATCTTCTGGAGCTTCCACATGGTGATATTAGTAGATATGGTGCATAATCAAGCAGATAGGTGAGGTTCCATTAGTGCGGTAGTCTGGGATGTAACATCTCGGTTCCGGAAGCCACCCAGATGTGCCCCATACCCAGTTGGTCACATGGCCTCAAGCGCATTTCCCCAAACGCCAGAGGCTGGTGAATAGCAG
This sequence comes from Viscum album, assembly GCA_963277665.1. Taxonomy (NCBI): domain Eukaryota; kingdom Viridiplantae; phylum Streptophyta; class Magnoliopsida; order Santalales; family Viscaceae; genus Viscum; species Viscum album. The sequence continues at coordinate 1,055,045,510 of OY728120.1, read as the reverse complement.
CGAGGGCCTTGGGTGTGATAGTGGGGAAACTATGCCCTCATTGGCAGAGTACACAGTGGAAGAAAAACAAATAGACAATAGCAGAAACCGTAACCATCCACACAATATTAAATGATAAACAGAGGAAGACTAACAGTAAACAACTAGAGCACACACACACACATATATATATAATGATGCATGATACATATGTCGAGGAAAGCAGCCAAACAAGTCACAATTCTGAATACAATACTAAACCAAATTGCAAAAGAAAAATAGGTAAACTCCTCTGCATCGAAATCCATATCTTGGTCCCATGCTCTCCAACTCCACAGCCAGTCAAGTACCTGAAGTAGAAGGGAACTTTCCCTTTTCTATACCTGCAACAAAATAGTCTGTTTGGGCCCAAAAGCATGGCCCAAATAGGGTCTGAGACAAGGTCCTAGTGGGCAACCACCCAAATATCTGTGCCTAACAGTCAGTGAATACATGGCAGTAAAAATACAGGAAGCAGTGAACAGGAAAACACACAGCAGCTACAATCCACAGTGTCTAGCATATAAAGTACACAAGTAACAGCCAATAAATATGTAGAACAAGAGGTAACCCCTGGGTAGTTCTCACAGCCTAACCCTTATGGTTCAACCTACAAGTACTAGAAACCCTCTGGGAAGCGCACACAGTCTCACCCCTCTGGTTCAATTAAAGAGTATACTCTATGAGGAATCACTCGCTATCGATTCCCCCTATAGTCTCGTATCGTATTAAAGGCTCTCTAGGGAAGCACTCAAAGTCTCATTCCCCATGTGGCCCATGTCGAGGAACTAAAGACTCTCTGAGGAAGCACTCATCATCAATTCCCCCTTAGGTCTCGCATTGTAAATTAAAGACACTCCGGAGAAGCCCTTACGTCCATTCTCCCTATGGCCCACTACACTAGGTTCTCTCAGCCCTGTTTAAAACAAACATTTATAGCGTGCGTATCACCCCATGTAAACCTCAAGAACTACCTGGCTATCATTATAAGGCACAACAACAAAACAGTACAATTGTTCCACTATCCTACAACAAGGCATGGCAATTGGAAAAACGCCTAACAAGCAAGATATGCATGGAAAAACATCCAGAGCATAGTAAAAATTACCCTATTCATAAGCAATGACCTCTACTCAAGCAATAAAGCAAAGCAGGCAATAGCAGGGGAAAAATAGGAAACACACAATACCTCGTTCAAGGGAATTGGTGTAATTGCACAAAATATTCAAATACTTCCTACATAAAGGCACAAACCACCTACCTCGATGATAGGAGATCGATATACATGAACCATGATGATTTATTCAACTTAGAACATCGAATATCTGAGAAAACATCCAAAATGATCAACCCATGATATCTTGAGAAAGAGGAGGAATTGGAAAACAAGGCTCTAGGAGAAGGAAGAACTCACTGTTGTGGTTCTAACGTAATCGACGATAGTCGATTCGGAGAATAGATAGAGGCACAAGGGTTCAGATAAGGATTGTGGTCGTACGGGTTCTCTTGGATGAAGAACCTGAAGAAGAAGCGAGTTCTATCCGTCAGGCGCGACCCCGGTCCATTTAATGAAAAAAAAAGAAAATACACGGCGTGTACTTCTGGGGTACACGGCGTGTACTCGGCATTTCCGTACTCCACTTTAAGCGGCCTCCACATAACCCCTACACACCGTGTGTGTGGCCCGGACATGGCCAACACACGGCTTCGAGCGGCAAAGGAGTACACATTGTGTACTCATAAAGTACACGGCGTGTACTCATAAAGTACAAGGCGTGTACTTCAAAAATTTACAAAAAACTCCTCTTTTCTCAAAACTCAAGAAAAAGGAAAGACATACCTGAAAACGAAGATCTGGGTTCTTAAATAGGACATACGAGACCTCAGTGGATGAGGGACCTAGTCGAGTGCCAATATTGTAGCAAGATGGGCCATCTTTAGCGCTTTGGTAGAGTTGTTCCTCCAATATCCAGTGAGAGAGGGTCTTCATTGACTCCATGTTTAGAAGTGGGTCCACAAATTCTTGTTAGGTATGGATCTAGAATTCATCCCTTCGATCAGGCAGAGGAGGTGGTCATGGCTGGGGTATCCAGACACCTGAGTTACAGTTCCAATAGATCATACTTACTTAGGGCAGTCAGGTTATATTTTAGATCCATATATTAGGAAAAATATATGCAGTGAAACTGATACCTAAGGTGTAGAGTGTTATAACTTATATAGAGAGAGTTACTATCCATGTCTCTTCTACTATATTATATTCTCTTTTCAATATAGGTGCTTCCCATTCCTATATATATGTGCATCTTGTGGAGATCATCAAGCTCAATGTTAAGTTTTCTTATGGTTATATGAAACTTGATACTCTATTATGGAGATGAACAGAGAGTGTACACCGGTACAGGGAGTTCCCCCTTGAGATGGGTGGGTGTCACTTTATATGTGACCACTTATTCCTCAAGATGATAGGGCTTGATAACATACTCAAAATGGACTAGTTGGTTCCCTATCATGCTTAAGTTGACTATAATCACTGAAGTGTGAATTCACATCACCATAGGGTGGGTTTTTTATTCACAAGGGTGAATTGAATTTTTAGGTGAGTCGGGATAGACCCGAGCATCATGGGATGGGGGGAATGATAGCCCATATTTCTAGATTATATATGGAAGATTAGGGAATGAATCAGGAAGATTTCCCTCCAGTGGTAGATTTTTTCGGTGATGTTTTCCCAATTGACTTTTTAGGACTACCTCATGAGAGATAGAGGTAGAGTTTTACATCAAGCTAGTTCCTGGAGCTATACCTGTATCCATTCCTCCGAACATGATGTCTACTACTGAGTTGTAGGATCTCAAGTGTTAGCTATAGGATTTGGAACCTAAGGGTTTTATATGACTGAGTTCTTCATTTTTAGGTTCACTGGTCCTTTTATCCAAGAAGGTGGATGGTACCATTATTATTTGTAGGGATTACCATTACTTGAACCTACGTACAGTTAAGAACTAGTATCCATTTCCTCATATAGACAATATCTTTAACCATCTCCAAGGAATAAGGGTTTCCTTAAAGATCGATTTGAAACTAGGTTATCATCAGGTGAATGTTATACGATAATTGTACCATGTAAAACATTTCATCATAGATATGGCTTGTATAAGTATTTTTTCATGTCTTTCAGTCTCAAAAATTCCCCAGTAGTTTTCATGGCACTAATAAACTTGGTTTCCCATCTGTATCTAGATTCATTTGTGGTGGTATTCATGGATGATATCTTGGTGTATTATCACACTCAACATGACCATTAAAAACATCTTAAGATCATATTAGATTCACTGAGAGAGAATCAGTTTTATGATAATCTCATAGAGTGCCACTTTTGGATGGATAAAGTTCACTTCCTATGTCATATTTTCTCAGAGATAGGGATATCTATTAACCTAGAGAAGGCAAAATCCATTGTTTTCTAGGAGAATCCCAAGAATTTATTTAATATATGGAGATTCTTTACACAATATTATAATTAATGGTGCTTCATACAAGACTTCTCAACCTTATTATCACCTCTTACGGGCATGACTAAGAAGGGTGTGAAGTTTATATGTTAATAATCCTACAAGATTGGCTTTCAGGAGCTAAAAGGGACACATAATTCTGTTTCGATCTTGATTTGGATAGAGCCAAGAAGAAGCTATAGAATTTGTGGCAATTCATTAAGTATTAGGATAGAAGAAATTTTGATATAGGAGGAACGAGTTGTGGTGTATGGTCCTCATTAGTTGAGGCCACATGAGAGGAATTACCCAACACATAACCTTGAGTTAGTTATAGTTGTATGCGCTATTGGAGATGCTATATGGAATTTTGTGGTGTTTAAAAACCACAAAAGGCTTAATTAAACTTTTTAATGGCATGAAATTAATGTCAAGATATGAAGTTGGTTCGAATAACTTCATCCCTTCAAATTTAATCTTTCCTATAATTCTAGAAAGGGAAATGCAGTTGCTGATACTCTAAGTAAGAGGACTCAGACACATGTTATCCTCGAGGCCAGTAGGGAGTGGAAAATTACGGAACTATTTTCTACAATGCACATGGAGGTTCTAGACCATCCCAGATAATATATACTCTCATTGTTATCAGTGAACTATTCACTTCTGGAGAGAGTGAAGATGAGGCAGCTATTAGATTACGAGGACGTGATCTTATAGGGGAGTATTATAGGTGATGATAAGCCCCCTGGTTGGATCATTGACGAGGACATGATCTTTCATATCCACGAACATTTCTAGGTTCTTAAAGATATTCAGGAGGAGTTTATGTGTGAGTACCATTCCAAGATATGGGCTATCAATCCCGATCTTACCAATATTTATCATTAATTACACCTCCAATGTTGGTGGTCGGGGATAAAGTAGGAGATAGATGGTTTTTTACTCAGTGTTCCACCTTTAAGTAGGTGAAGGTAGAACACCAGTGACTAATAGGGATTTTATAACCATTACCTATTCTAGAGTGTATATAGAATAACATCCCCATGGATTTCATGAAAGGTTTTACAAGATCACCTCAGGGATGTAACATTTTATAGGTGATCTCGGATAGGTTGACAATGGTCTCTCATTTCATACCTATTTAGGAGAATATTTTAGTGGATGAGCTTGAGAGGATCCATATTTTTGAGATTATATAACTCCATGGGGTTCCATGTACTATTTTATTGGAGAGAGATACTCAGTTCACATAATTGTTCTAGTATGGTTTGTAGATGACATTGGGATCACATGCATTATCAACTACCATGGATAAAAAAATCATTGAAATTTGACTCAATCCCCCCTTTACATATAGTTTCTATAAATTTTTTATGTAAAAAAATGATGAAAATAAAATAAAATTTTATATAGAAAAATAATAAACAAAACCCTTGTAACGTCCCACCACCATAGACCACTAATCGATGCTTATACCAGTGGTTTCTACTAACATCAAACACACCTCCTTGAATACTAGAGGCTACCGACAAGCGGTGATGGATCGTGAGGTTACCTTGGGGATACTATTCCCTCCTTACTAGAGTGTACCACATTAAAGTAAATAAAGAAATTAGGTACACATCCAGATAAACATCGCAACTAGGAAAAGTTCTAAGAAATAAACCCAACATCACATGCATTGTCAAATGAATTTTCCATACATACCAAAGTAGATCCCCAGTGGGTGGATCATACACAAGTAGTTCTATAAGAAAAAAATAAATATGAGGCTATTTGATCATCTCTAACTAGTTCCGAGTCCTGCTCATTATCATCATTCATACCTTTTTATAGTATACCGAGCCATAAATATTAACATTGGGCCTTTCCCTAAAACTATTCCCACAAAAAATAATAGTGTCTGCTTGGGTACCCAAGTGTCATAGTGAATAGATAATTGTGTGAGTATAACTCAACATGCCACCACCAATTATGTCCCTATACATAACTAGTCTAATAAGCAGTGCATTCAAGAATGCTATAAATAAACAATTATAAAATACAACCATTAAAAAATTATACTTTAATTGTATAAAAAAAACACAAAACCCAAGATTTGGGATGGCTCCTAGGAATGGTGCAAACCTACTTTGTCTAGTTCCAAGGTTTCTCTAAGCACGATGCATTGAACATGCCAACCCTTTTACCAATCTGGGTAGTAATCCTATCCCTGACTAAATAAGTACCACTCAAAGGCAAAATTCACCCTTGGTCCATCTAGCACAACCAATTCCCCCTAGGGACAAGATTCACCCTAGGTCCATCAAGCACAACTAAGTCCACCCTGGGGTCATATTCACCCAATTTTAAACCTATAATCACTATCACAGGGCCATTACTTGGAAAAACAAAAAATAAACAATTTTCTGAAATAAGGGACCATTTTACATTTCCCTTCAGAAAAAAATTCCAATTCACATACCCAAACCATTTTACAATACCATTTCAAAATACCATTTCCAAAATACTCATTCCAAGGTACCAACACATGTAAAAAAAATACATTACAAATTTCTTTTTCAAAAACCAAACCAAATTACCCTTTACAAATACTATTTGAATGTCCAATTTAAAAATTAAATTTCAAATTTCATTTTCTAAATACCAATTAAAAGTGAAAAACCATTTAATTATCCGCTTTCCAACTTCAAAATTGTTACAAAGGTGTTTCACTAGGAACCACCTTTCCATAAGTGTCAAGTCATGTCAAAGAGTGTTAACTAAGGAAGATTCAAATTTTACAACACTAAATTAATTTCTATGGTAATAACTTGGAAAATCAATGACTCCACCCTCACACGAACTCAAAATGTAAAGCAAGACTATGTGAAAATCTAGGGATCACCTACCTTTAAATAATATTTCCTCAATTATTCCATAGGCCACCAGTTTCCACCTAGGCTCTCTAAGAACCATTCTTACCCAACATGACCTTTTCTGTAATCCCAGATGATAACTCACACCATGAAATACCAAATAATAAAATAAAATCAATTATAATTAATAATCAATTAAATTAAAAAGGCATAAATTGTGAAAACCATCCAAATTCTAACATCGCATCAAAACCATTGCCACCCACATACTGAAGGCCCGTGTCATACCCCTAGTATAACTTCCAACCAAATACATAAGAGCAAACAATATTTATAAGGTTAATTTAAAACCATATTTGAAGAAACAACCTACAAAAAATCCCAACAAGGTCATACCTCAATGAAATGCCAAGCCACAATGGGTAAAAAACACCACAATATGTCCTTTTAAAGGATGTAAAAAATCAATAAGAGAATTGGGAGATTCCAAGATACTCTAGTGGAATATCTAAAAAAACCTAAGTCAAAGAAGTAAAAAATTATAATGGAAGTGATAAAACAACAAAAAAGGCCATTAGATTCAAAGACATACCTTGGATCAGTGATAAAACTCATAAGGAACACCCCCATCGAAGGGGATCGAAGGAGAGAGGATGGGTGAGAAGGCCCCGACCCATGTGATGTAAAAACGAGGAGAAGAAGAGGGATATCCCCTCTTAAACTCAATGGGAGAGGGTAAATTGTGATTTTCCCCATTTTAACCCCATCTTCTAGATATTAGTTATAGGCTACAATCACCATGTATCCTAGTCACCTTGATCTGCCTCAAATTCTCATCCAAGCCCTCCATATCCCTTACGATCCTCAAACCTCATCCAAAAACATGATATAGACATGATAAAAATATTTGAATAATGTTTCAAATACCAATTCCAAATTCTACCTTCTCACAAATTCAAAATTCAACTTGTTTCTGAATTCCAAATGCTCGTATGAATGTAGCGCATTAAAAATACCCCACCATAACATTTATCATCCACAAGAAGTAATGGTGGTAATCCATACTCATATACATACTTACATAAGTCACTAAATCAATGTCTAATTACTTCATTCCCTTCCTAAATTCCTGAAACATTCCAAAGTCATAACCTACAATTCAGTGTTCTTCGACCACCAAAACACAAGTTAATGTCTATTTTAATAACAAAAACATTCTTATAGAACTTACACAATCCCATCAGTCCCCAAACACTGATGGTTTCACCATCTTAAACCCACTAGGCCTATGGTTCGCCCCGCCATAATATTGAACTTAAAACAACCAATTCAAATTTTTTGTTGCCTCTTCCATCAGAATCATCTATACACTTTAACTCCAAGATCCTACTATGTACTCTACATTGTTCCCAACTCAATACACTATACATGAAAATGCTAATTAAATGTTGGTGCCCATCTTTGTTACTAAATTACAAATATGGAAGGACACATAATTCATCCATATAAAGCCAAGATATACCAAATTTTCTTTGAAAATCCTAGTTTTATTTCCAGAACACATTTTTCACCTATAAAATGACATGTCGAATGTGGTTTTCAACCAACTGCATCCAAATATATTTGAGAATGAAAGTTGAACCACCCTTATTTGACTCTTCCTGAAAACGATTGGATCCAATTACTAACATTCCACCCAAATACACTAATCACAATGCCTTCATTCCCAAAGGCATCCTGAGATCACTCGAAAATGCTTGTCTTATTCCATACCTGACTCCTTGGGAGATCCCACAATTATAGCCTCAACTGTCCCAAAAATCCATTGTGTTCTATCATATACACTAACACACTTCCAATCCAAGTACCCTCAGATTACTTTAACTATACTGTGATCCCAAATATAATGATTAATATCAATTTAATATAACATCTGATTTTCATTTAGAATTCATTGAGGAATCTTGGTACACATCACACTTACTATGCAATCTCATCTTGACACCACCTTGACCAGTCCAGAATTAGTTCCATGAACCACAACCCTTCTAACACAAGGTTTGTATACCCATGATTGATATGCCACTCCACATGATGGTATTTTAAATTTTCATCACTTCACTTGAGAAACACCTGAAATACTTGACCCATACTCCATTTATCACTGAACTCAAAGATTTTATGTGACTATCCCTCTCTTACTTGATCGGTAATACAAACATCATCTACCGCCCATTCTCAAATTTTTAGAATGGAACCCAGGAAATTATCTGGTATCTAGACCATAATGAGGGAATTTCACTCTATTAGATGATGGTTCAATTTTCACCATATGGATTCACTTATATTTCTCCTCTAGAACAACCTCTAGGCCACGATCGAGGTATCCCTCAACCCCTAAGGCATTTTTCAGGTTCAAACACGATCGTCTATGCCACTACACTTTGATCCCTGAATGATGTTACATTTCACTATAGGGTCATCTCAAATCTTGTTCAATTGCACCAAGACTCCTTGACCTCAAGCATATAATCAACTCTTTTTCACCTCACTTCAAGAGGGACTCATCAAATGAGACCTTCCATAGCCCCATGACTCTTCACCAAACAGTCATGAAGTAATATTCATGGAGACACTACTACCACTGCAACAATTGAGCTCCTATAATAAACCTAATAGTTCTCAATATAATTATAGATGGCCCATTTAACCAATTAAAACCCTCACAATCCCTATTCATTGCTAGTTCACATCACCTAAAACTTAATAGAAGAAACAAGTTCTTTCTTCCTAGCCACCCAACCCCATAACCCGATAGTATCGCACATATTTGACATGCTCCTTCCACATTAGCCTCACTAAAATATCAAGTTTCCACACTCCCATATAACCATTTACCAACCTAACTCAATGTACCATGAGTCATGCATTACCAAATCTAATCCCATGCTTATTCAAGAATCTAACCATGTCTTCTAGCTTTCTAATCTCATCAAAATCAAGGAATCCATGATGCTTTCTCCTAACACTCCTGACATAACTCATGGTTAAAGCCTAACCACACAACCAACCAGTATCCCAAGCACCATTACAATATTAGAAGCATTTACCCACACTCTTTCTATCATAGACCCACATATCTATGGTTAACATCGATTACCACATCAAACAATATAATAATGGCAAGGAAATACATCCAAACAATCTTTTCACTTCAAAATTATCCTTAAAACCTAAAAACAACATTTAATTTCTTGCCTTAAAAGGGATTTAAGTCATAACCATGAATTACTAAAAACAACAATAACACCTATCATGAATTGACTCCACACACCAAAGAATCTACATGCACCTCACACATCTAATGAATCCAAGATACCAACCTAACCTCTCTCACAGTTACCCTAAAACACCAAAAATCAACAACTCTACACCTTTATGGGTCACATTCCAAAAATCCACTAGGTCCTTACCTAGACCCTTAGATAAAGACTCACAAATCTGCTTCTCATGGTGGAAATCCATCCCCCATTCCACAACACATGACATACGACACATTAAGAACAACTACTTACTCTACGTCTCATACACCCCATGATATACACCCAACACCAGGGACACTACAGTCCATGAAACCCACTCTAGAGTTATACATATCCCATAAGGATTACAAAAAAAAGGTCCAGAAGAAACCAAGATATAATAAAACACCTCATAACCTCAAAGTCACTACCCATATCCAAGGGTCTCAAAACTAGGGTTCTCTCAACACTCCAAACCACCCACACATAGGGTCAAGTCATAAACCTAAAGGATTATCACTAAGAATCTAAAAGGTCCCACCATTTATTTTTTCATGTTGGTTAAACTTCACAATTTAAAATCAAGTGAGTCACATTTTATGTCTTTTCATTTTTCATAATTATTACAGGTTTTAACAATTAATCATTAATTTAGATATCAAGTTCAAGGTTTCATTAGATAAAATTTGATCCACAGGTTATAAAGTAAAACACTTTATAGGTTTCTTACTAGAAATTTATTAAACCAAAACCATCACTTTAATAATTTATTTATACCTTCCCATTAACTAGATGTCACCTAATGAGTCTTTCACGTAGAATGACACCATAAATTTATATGTAAAAACACCATATAAAAGGTTATAGGAACTTTAAATAACCAAAACCTCTAAATTTCTAAATAAATAGGTTGACATAAATTACTAACAGATATAATCCACAAAGGGTAATCTAAACACTAGAATACATGAACCCTATGATACTATCAATTACAGGAAACAAAAAAATCACATATAAACCCTATATGCCTGGCATGATACATGAATCCATTCACCCTCTTACTATACTAAACAAGAGTAATAATTTTATAAAATGATAAAATCACATCCAAGTATACCACTCATGGTGGAAATCAGTCAACAATTAAACCGAAAAAATAGAAATACAATTCCCACCCCTAGAAAATTGTATTTCCCCCCACAAAATAGGCTACATCTCTTAGGTATGATATTATTACCAATATCAAATAACATCCAAATATTCTATGTACCATGACCAAATAGTGAGATAAAAGGAAAACATATAATACAAATTTTTAACCTCCTTTCGCCCAGGGTCACATATCAATTACCATACTAGTGGTTGATGTTAAACTCAGTCATTCCTTTCCATATAATAAAGTCTTATGACTATAGGTAAAGGCCCATTAGGTTACCATGGGGAGAATATGCCCTCATTACTAGTATTAACAACATTAAATAAAAAAAATCTTAGTTACTCATCAGGATAAATGTAAAAACTTGGACACGTGATAATAAATAAACCAAAAATCACATGTGTTATCAAATGAATGTGTCATATGCACCAAAGTGGGTCCCTCATAGATGGATCATACATAGTCAATTCTATAAGAATAAATATAAATCTAAGGCTAATAACCCATCCCTTAATAGGATTTATTCCTTCCAAGTCCCATCATCCATACCCCCTACTATCATATTGAGCCAACAAAAAATAAACATCAATACTTTCCCTAAACCTATTCCTATGAAAAATAATATTGTTTGATCAGGTACCCAAGTGCCATGGTGGAATGAGCAAGGTGTGAGTATAACTCAGTAAGCAACTACTAATGGAATCCCTAAACATAACCACTCTAATAAGCATTCCATATAGAAATTCTATAAACAAACAATTACAAAATACATCCAAAGCTCTAAGAGGACACCTGAGAATGGTACATACCTACTTGTTCTATTTCAAAGGTGTTTAGGAGCATGTTGAATTTATTTCACTAACCCATTTCTGACTAGGGATAATATATCCATCCTCGATAAAACAAGTACTACCTGGGGTCTGAATCCACCATGGGTCTTTCAAGATCAACCAATTCCACCTAGGGTCCAGATCCACCCTAGGTCTATCAATCCCAACAAATTCTACTCAGGGGGGGATTCACCTTAGTATTAACCAATAATAACAATCAAGTGGCTATTAATATGAAAATCACAAAATAAATAATTTCAAGGCATGAGGGACAATTTTACCTTTTTGTTCCAATTTTTTTTGATTCCCATACCCAAAACCATTTCAAAATACCATTTCTAAAACACCTATTCCAAGGTATCAACATATGTTAAAAAATATATTACACATTTTTATTTCAAAAAAAAAATCAAATTACCCTTTCTAAATACCATTTCAATGTTCCATTTCTAAATTTAATTTCAAATGAAATTTTCCAAAAACCAATTACAAGAGAAAAATCATTTAATTAGCCAATTTACAAGGTCAAAATTATCACCATGGTGCTCCACTAGGAACCTCCTTTATTTATGTCACAAGGCTCATAGAGGATGTTAACTAAGAAATATTCAAATTTTAAAAAACTAAATTAATTTCTATGGACGTCATTTTAAAAACTAGTGAGACCACCCATACATTCACTTAGAACGTAAAGCAACAATATGGGAAAATTTAGGGACCATATTCCTTTAAAGAACATTCACACATTTATTGCATAGGTCAATAGTTGTTTCCTCAACTCTCCAAGCCCTGAACATACCCCACTAGCCCTCACCTATAATCCAAACTCTTAAATCACATCATGATATCCCAAATAATTAAATATAATATATCATAATTAATTAAAAAAAATAACTAAAAAATTAATAAGTGATGAAAACTAATCAGATTCTATAACAACATTTAAACCATAGCCACCAACCTATACGAGGCTCGATTCAGACCCCTATTACAACTCTAGACCAAACCCCTAATAGGAAACACCATTTCAAAGGTTAATTGAAAACCAAATTTGAATTAAAACCCTACGAAAAATAAATATAATTTTATACCTCAATGCAATGTCGATCCACCTAGGAAAACACCACCATGATATATCCTTCTTCAGGGTTGAAAAAAATCTCCATGAAAATAAGGTTATTCCACCATGATCTAGTGGAATTTCCAATGAAAATATTAGTTGGAGAATTGGAAAATTAGAATAGAAGGTAGAGAAGAACAACAGATCCCACTAGATTTAAAGATATACCTTTCATTTGTTATAATACTAATTTAAAACACCCATTTTAAGGTCATTTAAGAGTTTAAATAAGGGGTAGATGACCCCTATATGTATAAGGAAAAAATAGAGGCAAATTGGGTTATCCACTATTAAAAATAGGGGGAGGGGTTGGGTATTTTTCCCCATTTTAACACCATCATCTAGACGGTGTCTGTAGTATGTAGTCACCCCACATCCCATCCAACTCAAGCTACCTCCAACACTCCTCTAAATTATTTAGAATCCTTAAAAAACATCCAAAAATAAACCTTATATATGATCAAACTCTATGAATTAAATTCCAAACCCCAGTTCAAAATTTAACCCGCTCACCATTTCAAAATTAAAATTCTTACTGATTTCAAAACTTCAATATGGACACAAGTAATTACACCACATTTCCTATCACCAATTCATGGGTATTTCCCAAGAATTTATGGGAATTATTCTCTATAATTCAACTTTAAAAACCTCAATAACAATATATGAATATATATTTTTAAAATTTAAAATGAATTATAATCTTTATCATGTAGTAATTATATCGCCCTACTACAGAAATGAAACTATTGACCTCTGATCTACGCAAGTAAAATCAGGAACCAAAAAATTGATCCTAGATACCATTTCTACCTCATATCCTGCCATTCATTTTATTATTTTTTAATCACTATAAATGGGAATGGGAATAAACTTTAGTCTTTATTACATCAAGAATTCATTTTACAAGAAACACCCCACCCACTCCACCCTTTCTTTATCTCACACGAAGCTCTCAATGCTACCTCACAAAATACAAATATTCTTCCTTGTCTCAAATTAAAGATCTTATAAGTTCCTCAATGACTCCTTTTATAGGCATGGTGGGAGGTGTCTAAGTTTGATTCAACTCCAATAAATCCTCACCTACAACCAACCAAACTTTGAATCATCACATGGATTCTAAAGGAACAAGTTATATACAAGTATAATGTGATAAAACCATAATTAAATTCATCCATGGTGGGTTGATTTGGTGACCCAACCACCAACCAACAACAACTTTAAATCTCATTTAATTCTCCCCCTCCAAATACAATCCACTAGAGTATCTATAATGATCAATCTTCTCCTAATCTAATACAATTTTTAACATATATATTGAAATCTCCTTGATTCCTATCTTTACAAGTAAGAGTCTTACCTAAACCACTAATTGATTCACTAGGATCATAAACATCTTGGTGTGTCTATCTATATAATTTCCACTTTATAGTCAAATATCCATCAACCAATTTGACAAGCAGATCATGTTTTGAGAATTATTTTATTGGTAAATATTTTATAAATCCATATAAAGTTTTCACTCTTCAGTTATTTTGAGAAATGTGGTGGTAAACACTATGAATAATCTGTTGGTATATTTGACCGACCTTTATCTTATTCAGATTATTCAACTTAGCTTCCTTGGCGGTATTAGGGCTGAATCCCTTATTATTAATGGGGTCAAAGTGATCCTTACCATTAAGGAAATATTTTATTCATGGCTTCCAAATGGAGTAATTCAAGGAAGTCAACATGATCATACCTCTCATGGATGTTCCCTCCATTGAAATTTTAATTAAATGAATATTTTTTCATAATTCTAAAAAATATATCTCCCTATTATATTCATAATGGACAAAAATGGCATAATCGAATCTTGGATATTCAAAAACAAACTTTAATTGATCAAGATATGATAAGAATGGTATCAATGGTAGAGATTGATTGATGGTGTTCTAATGATATGGTGATGACATGTCATACCAGAGCAGCTTCCAGAAAACACATCAGAAATTTCTCTAGTTCTAGAACAGTGTTTTATTCTCTGGTAAGGGGAGTACTGTAGCAATTTAATCTAACCTAAACTTTGAACAATTTTAGGGAACTCATTTTAGCTCTAATTTTTATTCCACTTACCCCTTTGGAATCATCTCGACATAAAATTTAAAAATCTTCCATAAAAACACAAATATAGGAAAAATAAATTTTTTGATCATTAGAAAGTCACCTATTCTATTCAATGCTTCATCACTAGTGTATCTGATACAACTTTTTGTGGTTCATGGATCACTAAGAAATTGAATGAGAATAAAATTCAAAAATTATTTCCCTAAGAAAAAATATTAAAAAAACACCCCCTCCCACTCCACCATTTATTTCTCTCATATGAAGCTATCAATGCTATCTTAAATAACATAAATGACCTCTATTGGATTACATTTATGAATCTAAAATCTCCTCAAGATGTCTTTTTATAAGAATGGGTGAGGTTTCTAAGTTTTAAACAACTCCCAAAAATCTCTACCTTCACCTAAACCAACATTTAATTTTCCCATTGTTATTGAAGGAACATGTGTTTCACATATATAATGAGAAACAACCATATCTGAATCCATCCATGGTTGGTGTAGTCAGTGCACTAACCACCAACCAATAGAAGCTAGAAATATTCTTTACCTATCAACCCTCAACCTCAGTCCTTCACCTATTAAAAATTCCAAGAGAGAGTCTAGTCCTTTTTATCAAAATAAATACTCTTTAATACACATTATACCTTTGATTCCAACCATCATTATTTATATCAGTAGTTTTATCTATAGTTCTTGATGGGGTCATGCCATGATCCTTATTCATGTGTAGCCAAGATAGTTGTTGGGAAAGAATACCTCAAGGTAACTTTGCATTGTTTTTGGGTTGATTGTGTTTGTAGAAAAAGCAGGCTGACATGATTAGTTTTGGAGAAAATAACTCATGGTAAATTATTACAATTATTGATATAATTCACCCATTCTTAGCCATATAAGTACAATTAAAGTGAAATTTTTTCCAAATGGAAGTCATGTCAGCATTTCTGAGTGGGGTTCTAAAAGAATAAGTGTATATCAAGTATCCAGATGGTTTTCTCATTCATGAATATGAGAACATAGTCCATTAGTTATGGAAATAACTATATGGGTTAAAAAAAGTACATAAGACTTGGTATTCAAGACTTGATCATTTTTGGAAAAATAATGTTTTTTGAATAGTGGAGTTGATTACAATCTCTATTTTAATAATGAATGTAATAAAAGGATGATGGTGCTAGTTTATATTGATGACAAAATATTTTGTGGATCTAATGAAGTGTAGGGAAAATATTTCATAAAATTCATTAAAAGTGAGTTATAAAAGTCCATGATTGGTGAACTGGAGTTTTTCCTTAGTTTACTAGTGACATAAGGAATAAAACATTAATTTCTAAATCCAAATATTACAAGGAGGTTCTAAGAGGATTTTTAATGGATAATTACAAGGATATGATGACTATGGTGGCTACCCGGATGACACTATAATAAGATGATAAGTAAAATTGGTTAATGTGAAATCATACAAGAAGATTATTGGTAGTCTATTATACATGATAGTAACACGACCCTCTATTTTTTTCCACATTCCAAGAAGCATGGTATCAAATAAATCCCAAAGAAAGCCACTTACTTACAGTAAAAAATAATACATTGTTATGTCAATGGCATGATGGATTTTGGTTTATTTTACAATGAAAATTCTCAGCAAGAGTTATTGGTCTGGTTTAACAGATGATAGAAAATCAATGTTAGGTAGTGCATTTTATATTGGAGGATTATGTATTTATTGGATAAGTAAGATACAATATTTCATTTCATTGATCATTGTAGAAGCTGAATATATTATGGCTACTCAATCTCAGACGCAATTATTGTGTATAAAGTATCATCTTGATGATATGGGAGTTTAAGTGAAGTCTTCGATCATAATATATTATGATAATTCAAGTTAGATAAATATCATCCTAAATATAGTCCATCCCTCATGGATGAAGTACATTGAAATCAAGTATCGTTTTATCAGGGAGAAGGTGGAGTATGGTCTTATGATATTGGAGTATGTTTTTACAAAACCACATATTGTAGATATTTTAAAAAAGTCCATACCCAAAAAAGTATTTGAACATCACTGACTAGCTCTTTGATTTAAATCGACTCCCCACACCTAAAAAAGTGTGGACATGGGACCCCCTCTCCTTAAGGCATGGATTGTTTTTCCTTTATGTGAAGATATGGGTTCTTTGTAATGTTACAACCTCAAATGAGTGACCTTTGGTTTTATTTTCAAATGGGGAGAAAATATCATGATTAAGATGCAGGGAAGATTATAGGGGGATTAGTGAAGTAGGGTGGTTTAAATATGACAATACTAAAGAATATCGATCAAAGGTTATATATCACAAATGATAATGTTTTATGAACATTTTTAAATTAAAAATAAAAATAAAAATGTTTTTAAAAATGTTTTGAGTTTCAATAAAGGAAAAGGTTCTTGATTGTTTGAAAAGCTTCATGAATAATTATGTAGTTTTGTAAAATTTGATAATGGGGTTTTTCAAAAGTTATTTTTATGTGAATCAGAAGGGATTTCCCAATAATTATGTAGTAAAGTGGTATTCATCAAGTGGATGAAAGTGGAACTTAATTATGCACCAAATAAATTGTAAAATATATTGATTCATGTGATCAAAAGAAGAATATTCTGAAGGAGTAGTGATCACACTTCAATTAGAGAGCAGTGAGATTTCAAATTGTGATTGGTTATAAAATGAGGGAGCAGTGAGTCCACTATGAACTTTGTTACAACAATGCACTTTAGTAGATTTTTTACACAATAACATTGCATTTTTGTTCTCCATGGATGTATTCTGGTGTGGGTTAACCAAGTTAAATTGTTTTGTCTCATGTTTTCTTTCACTTCTTCTGATATATTGGCATGAGAAATGGATCGAAGAGTGTTTTTTTAGTGAAAAAATATCTGAATGGGATATATTTTTAATCTGCCATACCTTTATTCACACCCCCCTTTCTTAGGGTATTTAACCTAGTTATGTGAACAGTAGTCATATTACCATGGGTTATTGGGGAAGGGGTTGTGGTTGGAATTATATTATCCTCAATTAAACCATTTTTAAATAATTAAATAAATGAAACAAACTTTTATAATTAGTGAAATAATTTTTTCACACAATATGTTATGATTTTATATAAGATTTGATCAATATGCATAACATAAACCAATAAAGGAGTCTCAAAATCATACCTTAGAGGACCACAACCAGTCTATTGGCCATCCTCAAATTTTTTACTCCTCAAATTTCATGCTAATAAGAGAAATGAGATAAGTGTATCTTATTATAAAAAAACATCCCATGACATGATAAGTGCTTATAAAAAATTTATTGAATCTCTAAAATAAACACCACGTCCCCAAGAAAAAAGACACTGATATTTTTTCAATATGAGCTGTCATATATGAGATATTTGTATCTACACATTAGGGGCTATTATTCAGCTATAATTTTTTTCACTGGAAGATTTTTATAGTTATTTTTTAAATATTCTAATGGAATAAAAAAGTAATTATTGGGAATAATGATCCCTATACAATCATAATGGGATCCAAATTGTGAGAACAAGATAAGTTATTCTAAAAAAGAACCTAGGTTAATACATTCTCCCCACAATTAAACCATTTTGTCTTGAAAAGAAAAATACTACCAAGAGAAGAAGTGACTGAGTTCATATCACTACCACAAACCCTAAGATAATCAACAAAAATACAATCTTACCTAAAATTATCTCTTATGATGTACACTTAAGAAAAACTATTTACACACTACCTTTGAATATATGACTTATAGAATATTCCACCCATTCATCTAATTTTGATAATAATATCTAAGGGTAGGTCACCCAGCCCCATTACTCAATATGGGATTATCTAGTGAACTTTGAGAAGAGTTTATATTATTTGTTAAAATTTATCATTCCTTAATAAAAAGAGATTACTATGTAAAAATCAATCATAAACTAAAAATACCATTCAAGATTATAAAATATCAATAAATATCTAACTAGTCAGCTTTGTCTAATCATACTTGTAAAAGAATAAACTTATACAAAAACATAGTATAATATTAGTCATGCATTCTATAATTGAGAGTTGTTAATGAAATATTGATTAGATACAACCATAAATAGTACCAAATGAAAAACATGGTCTACTATATATAATAATCTAACATATCCTAGATATGTCAACTTTTAAATTGTCTAAAAATGATCAAACCATGAAAACAAAACAATGGTCACTCAAAAATAGAGGATCAAACATAAAAAAATTCAAATTATAATTTTACAAAAAATAAAGATGATTGGAAATAAAACTTTTCAAATTATCATCTCACGTCCATCATTGGATAATCGAGGGTTGACTGAAAAACTTTGTAGTATATCCTTGTTTTGAATTCACTTGATAATGAAATTGATGTTATCTAAATCCCTTTTACACACACACACACACAAATATATGTGTATATATATATGATTAATATAAGGTAAATTGTATGGTATAATATAATGTTTCACTGAAAATTACTTGCATGTTTCAAAATTTTTTTGTTGATTCACATGGGGTATATCATAATTTATGACTAGGTTATAATGTATTCTCAATATAGTTATATTATTTGATTTTGTGTATCATAAGTCATGGTATATGATTCCATACCAATCCCTCTGATACTCATGGTAGTCTAACATTAATTATTAACATTCTACTGAATCTCCTAGGCATGTATCTATCATTATATTGTCATTTCATAAGAATAAATGGATGAATGATGCATTTAATAAAGAATTTAATGAAATGGATGAGGTATTTAATAATGAATTATGATGCGCTGTTAAATTCATGGGAACTCAGGGGTTATCTTAAAGGGATATATATAAAAAGTAAGTACCCATTTAATTATTGTTTCTGCATGCATATGCAAGAATGGTTGAGCTCTGGATGAAACTCCCTTGAATTTAATGCTATTTTTATTATTCTACATTTACACAATAAGGATCTATAATGTTGTGGTGAGAATATGATTACATCCAAATATTGTGGGATTCAACAACATGTGGATACCAAGGGTGGAGGAATATATTTTGGATGCTTTTACTATGACCTTTATCAAGCATGGATGATGATGTATTTGATGGAAATATATGGTGTAAGGTATATATTTACTATTTATTCATTTATATTATGCACGGTTTCATCATTATAGCATGTTTGAATCTTGGATTGGGTTCATATATTGATTCCACTTGTTCAATAAGTATTATTCGGTCCCTTCAAAACCTAACAATGATACTAGATCTAATCATGCCTTTAATTCTTGAAATCATTCTGGGAAATGATGTTTTCACTGTCGTCTTCGATATAATATTCCCTATCACAAAATAAAATTTATGGTATTGTTTTCCTATTGAGTTATGACTTAAAACATAAGGGTGTCATAAGACGTGTCTCCATAAAAATACTATATATTTGTATTAGTCATAGAGTATGACTCCCAACTATAGTATTCAACAATAGCACTATTCCATGTTTACAAAATATATTATCGTATCTATTTTAGGAAATTAGAGTATATCATAAAATATAATATGATACATAATAGTTAACCTTTAAGTATCATATCATAGGATATGATATGGCTATCAGTCATAAAATATGAATCATACATTTAAGCACTACTATCCAATCAATCATAGACTACAATTTGGGTTATATTGTTAAATACGATTGGTCTAAGAAAAATTATTTTTCATTAAATTCAATCATGAATTGAATCATATTCTTTATAACTTGTTTATAAAAAATAATAAATGGTATTTTTTTAATATTTATTATTTTATAAAAAAATTATATAAAAATTATTTTTAAATTATTTTAAATTAATTAATTAATTAAATGTTTATGAAACATTTATTAATAAATATTCCATAATATTAAGTGTTAATATTAAAAATACCTTTAAAAATAATATGTAATGACTTATAATTTAGATATAAATTGTTTATATGGAAATTATAAGTTCAATTTATAATGTGTTTATAAATTACAAAATAAGGAGATATATAAATTGTTTATATTTAAAATTGACGAATTGTTCATAATGTTTAATTAGAAATGTTCAACTTAAAAGGGACTTATTTGGATATTAAATCAACCAAATAAAAAAAAATTTGATGAATTATTTGATCAAAGGTTTAAATAATATTAATATATGATATTTAGATTATGTAAAATGTTTAGATAATATAATTTTAAATATAAAATGTTTTTATTTCATAAAATATCATATATTTAAAGTAAAATTATATATAATCAATAATATAGAAAAGTTTATATTATGAAAATAATATAAAGTGTTTATAATCATGATTATGTAATGTCCATAATGTATATATAAAATTATAGAGTGATTGTAGTTGGTTTTCCTTTATGAGTTATTTATAAATGTTTATCTCTTGTTTAAATTAATGAATTTTTTATTTACCTAAAAGTTATTCACTTGTTTATTATTCATGGATATAATGTGTGTGCATTTGAATGTAATTATACCCCCAAGAACCTAATATATATATATATATATATATAATTCATGGATATAATTTTTTTTTATTATGAATGTGTGCATGCTTTAGATTTATTATTAAAATAATTCTACTTATTATCATAAATGTATTTATGGATTTTCATCCTAGGTATGACAATGGATTTAGTTTCCATCTACTTTGAATTTGGGTTGTATTTAATATTAATATCATGAATTTAGTTATTGAATATAGTTTATACATATTAGGTATTCGAGATATGATGAATTGTATACTCTCGTGAGTAAAGTATCCCTTGGTAGATGGGATTTGTGTCAAACTTCCCACTGGTTGGAAGGATTATTCCTTATTCTTCATAGGTGAGGGTTGTCTATTTAAGGCTCTAGGATTATTCATGTGGGGATTGATAACTTTATATAATTATAAATATTTACCTTATACATTATATGAATTAGGATGTGTGTAAATATTTTTGGATTCTATTTTTGGATGAGAAACACAAGCTATATATTTTGTAAATATTTGCACATCAATATGGTTTGAAATTATTGATTTACTTTAAGGAATACAATTATAAACTAAATCACTAGAAGAATGAATAGAAAAAGTAAAGAAAATTAGAAATGTATTGTGATAATAAATCCCCTTCAAATTAATATGTGTCAAATTCAATTCAATGTTGCACTTGTCAATACCTTGATAATTCAATA
Source organism: Viscum album (assembly GCA_963277665.1). Lineage (NCBI taxonomy): Eukaryota > Viridiplantae > Streptophyta > Magnoliopsida > Santalales > Viscaceae > Viscum > Viscum album. The sequence goes on along the minus strand of OY728120.1, from coordinate 1,055,023,356 downwards.
TGGGTGACCCTAATGGTTTGGATCCCATGGATTAAGTAACAGAAACCAAGAAATAAATGAGGTGACCCTAATGACTAGGTGCCCTTTTTTATCATTTTCTTTGGGTTACTCTTAGTTGGGTAGCCCTAAAAATATATATATTAGAGGAATAAAGATGTTTTTAAGTCCATTTTATTGATTTGGATAAATATTTATACACTCACTTAACCAAGATTCATATATGATATGATTGAAAATAATTTTCTTCCAGATGTAGTCATGGATTATTCACGTGCACAAATTGGTGTATATTATAATGAAATATAGGTCTTCACCCCCTAATGTATATAATAAATTTAAAAGGGTTCATCATTTTACTAGGATCGCATTTTATAAAATTCATAATTAAATGAATGTAAAAAAAGAAGATTATTGTAAGAAACTATTAAGAATAGTAACTTAAAAAGAGTTATTATGTAAGAAAAAAATTATGTGTTATAGTAACACCTTCCTGAGTAACAAAGTTTTGAATTAGTTCAATAAATGAATCTATATTATTATAGAATCATAGAGAGATTCACTTTAGGTTTTAAAGGAATTGGATGGAAAATGACCTAATGAATTTCATTCTCCACTCATATACACAATATGATTGGGTATGTAAATTACTTTGTGATACTAGAGGATTATTGAAGTCTTATTATGATTAAGTGATTCATATTAGGGTCATCTATGTAGTTTTTTTGAAAATATAAATGATTTAAAGAAATTTTTACCCTATTATTCTCAAAGTATTGATGATATGTGAACTGGTCATATGATGTTCAGATTATAGTGCACTATTGATAATAAAAGTGGGGAAAATTTAAAACTAAATGAACAAAAATTAGTTGGAGAGTCTAAAAATATTTCTTTAACTCTCCATTTAAGGTAATTAAAACCTAATAATAAGTGATTATTCTATAATATGGAATTATTTAGGATAGCGTAAGGAATTTGAGAAATTCAATAGAATGTTAATGTTAGGAATTAGTGTTATAAAAATTAATTCTTCAAATTTTCAGGTTATGTGCTACCAACTATATATTTTAAATTTTTTTATCTATAAAAGTGTTAAAAATCAAGGGATTCATTGATAGAGTTTGTATTTTTCATTCAAATTGTGAAAATAGAGTTTCAATATCGAGTATTTGCATGTAAATCTTATATGGATCTAAATAAAAGGTGTGTATAGTTATCACATTTCTATTATATGATAAGAAGATTCATTAATAAATAAATATTTTTTATAAACAATAAGAATTATTGAACTAAATAAACATGGTTTTTACTTCATTGGATTCTATAACATGTTTTGAAAAAAGATACAACGATCAAAATGTTTTATCTTAGATATAAGTTTTGATAAAAATATTTGTTAAAATTTGAAGGAAGATGTTCCCTCCAAACATAAGTGGTATATTATAAGAATAAATTATTGTTTCATAGATAAAATGATCTAATCACATATATTTCCATATAGAATCAATAGTTTATTTATTAAATATATTATACCACTTACTCTCATAGAAGTTGTAATGATCAAAAACACAAATTATAGTTCTATCCTTTTCATTTGACTATATTTAAATTATTATGATTGGATATAAATTTGAGAACTTGATCAATCAGTAAAATTATTCAAGAGGAGTTTAGAGTGCTATTCTTAAGGCCATCATCAGGTAGAATAAATGACAACCTAGAGGCAAGATACCGATCAACTAGTAAGAAATATTTAATAACATAAGACCTAACCAGCCTTATCAGCTACCTAGTGATGCACCACTAGCTATTTGGTGGGATGTAAAGTGGAACCGGTTGACTATCCAACCCCACTGGATAGTCAGTGAGCCTCACTATCTAGTTGGTGAAGTCATGATATCCCACTGACTAGCTAATGGTGTCTAGTGGCCAACCAGTGGACCATTTCCATAAAGGAAAACTAACTATTAGAGGTTGTTCTTTTCAGCCTCTCTTACCTCACGATGTCTCTTTTGGACTCAAAAACCCTCAAAAATACCATCAGACCTTCATAGGATATAATACATCCTCAATAGGGCTTGTAAACCACTAGTTACCATTGTTCCTTCACTTGATCACTATTTGTTCTTCCTTTTTTTAATATTTTTATCTCCCATTTATTTTTCTATCTTTATCAAATTTTTATATTTCAATATTTATGAGAAAACTGAGAGTGTTTAGTAAAGGTTTCATGCTTAACAACCTCCCCTTATTCTTCATCTTCTTCTTCTTATTGGGTTCCCAATATTAAAAAAGTGAGAGTTTTTAAGTTTCTTGGTTTCACCATCTAAAAATAAGTGTTTTTGGATTTCTAGTTATAACTATTAAAAATAAAGTCTCATTTATTTCATTGGGTTTATTTCTATAACCAATTAAAAATCAAGGTTCTCTAAGTGTATTGGATACTTTTTAATCCAAGGTATTTAAAAACTCCTCAAGCCTTTTAGGGGAGGAGATATAAGAATAGATATTGAATATTATCTCAACTCCTTTATCATCTATCATTGCCTTTTTATTTATTCAACTTGATTTTTTTCTTTTATTTTCTTTTATGTATATTGTTCAACATTTAGTTATAAATTAATTTTTTCATTGTATTTGTTTTAAATTTTAAAAGGAAATTCACCCTCTATTTCCATCCTAATAGGACTAAAAAATGGTATCAAAACCTTCCTTGGTTTCTAAACCTTATCCTATTTCAAGGAATGCTCCCAAAGGATGACCAATTCCACTAACTCCCAAGGTTTTTATTAAGAAAAATCAATGGTTTAAGCTCTATTATTTTATTAGTTAGATTGTAATTAATAGAAAACTTTATTTTCTACATTTCTAAGAAGCATTAGTTATCCCATTTAAAAAATTATCAGGCATGGTTATACACCCATTAGGGAATCAAAGGAAAAATGGACTCCTGGTGATATTATAGACTTTTATCTTTAGAGAAGTTCCATGAATTCCCTTCATTATGATTTATAACACAATTAATTTAAATTTATTTCCACATGAAAAACTTTACATGAAATTTCAAAACTTCTTGAATTGATGCATAAGGGAACTAACAAGTTCACGAACACTATACTTGACATGTATCCTCAGTATTTTAAAAGTTTTATCATGTATTATAATAAATTCATAACTAAAATTTATACTCATTTTATTAATATTTGAAATATTAAAAAATATCTTCATGATTTTCTTGCTAAAAAAATTATTGTGAAGAATATATTTTGAGTATTTCCAAGTTATTAGTCACCTAAGGTAACCAAAATTCAGGAAGAAAATGATATCAAGAACATGCTGATAGAAAAACTCATTTGTTCACTCATGACATATGAGATTACCATAGAGTGGGAAGATGAAGAGGAAGCCATGTAAGATAATATAGTTAGAAAAAGGAAGAATATTGATTTAAAAGAAACTGATGATAAATATTCTAATAGTTATGCTAAAATTTATCATTTATATAAGAAGATAAAAAAATTAATGAGGAATAAAAAATACTTTAATCATACTAGAATAGAGAATAAATATGGAGAATAAGAGGAAAATTTCAATGAGTTTAAAAAGAAAATACACATCAAACCAGAGTTCCCCATATTTAAAAAGAAGATGAATGAAAATTAGTAAATAAATAAATCCTTCAAAGTTTCTACATGGTGTGATAGTGATGACTCCCTCTCCTTAACCGAATCATATATTGATAGTCCCAAATATCTCAGAAACCAAATTAAAGTAGATGATGAGGGGAATTATAATAAATATTCTTATTCTTCAATTCAATTAAATTATAAAGTTATTAAATATACTATAGATCAATTTGAGGATGGATTTTTTGAACTTAATATAAAATTCAAAGAGATTAAAAATAAATACAATCAAGAAATTAGTGATAAGGATCAATTATCTAAAGAAAAGGATGAATTGTACTCAAAATTAAAAGAGAAACCAAATGTAAAAAAATTAAAATACAATATTAAGGAGATTAAAAATTCTCTAGCTAAATTCACCCAAGTTGAGAAGAATAAAAATAAAATTATGGCTTCTCAAAAATGTGCAAAAAAATCATTTTGGTCTTGGAATTTGAAATCAAACTAGCAACTATAAAAATAATACATTTTAAAGATAATTCTATAAAAATAAAATTTTAAATCATATTCATAAAATTGGGAACAATATTGATGAATGGTATTATAAAAATTCTTGATACAGTGTACCCAAAAGGGTATATATCTCTTCCAAATTTTCATTTGGAAAATATTATACAAAATAAATATGGGTTCCAAAGCCTTATTTATCTCAAATTAGTGTAACCAATTTAATTTGGTTATAAAAATATTTAGTTTCATGATTACTTTATAATAAAAATATCTCAGAATAAAATCACAAAGAGATATATGGTACATGTATAATGAGTGCTCAAGAAACATGTATGGTGACTACTCTGAGTTAAATCATCCTGAAAAGATTTATGGAGGCCATGTCACCTTTGGTGATAATTTGAGGAGTAAGATCATGGGTATATGTATTATTGGATTCTTATATTGTAACATTGTTAAATATGTTTTATATATCTATAGTTTAAAACATAATTTTCATAGTATTATCCAATTATATGATAGTGGTTTTAAAGTTTATTTTGAAATTGTGGTTTGTAATTTTTTTGACTCCAAAGGAAATAATTTATTTTTAGTTCGTCGATTTGAAAATGTTTATGTTATAGATTTAAAATAACATTCTAGCCAATATGTAAAATGTCTAAGTGAACAAGGTAGTGACTCATGTATTTGGCATATATTACTTGGAAATTATATCACACAATAACATATGAAACTCAAACAAAATCAACTAGTATGATATTTTCTAAATTTTCATTTCACAAATGAAATTTTGTGTGAGTGTAAAACCCAAACTTCAATTTTAATAAGCTTGTATTTATAAAGAAAAAATAACATAATGATCTAAGTATTATTCAATAATGCGATTAAAACATAAATTCCCTTTTCTTATGAATTTAATTTTATTAAATGAACTTTATTTTTAAATCAGCATGTCAAAATTATCTTATGGTGAATTTTTTATATTTTTAGAAATAATTGATTTTTGGGAGAATAGTAAACAATATTTATTTTACAAAAAATGTCACTTTTATATCATTACAATGATATAACAATAACTTAAAATATTAAAAAAATAAAAATACTTGTTTTGAAAATAAAATAAAATATTGAACTTAGAAATATGTGCCAACATTTTGGAAATATAAGTAATGTTTTTGTTCAAATAAAATTTGTTCTTAGTTATTCTCTTTCAATAAAGTATTTAAAAGTTTCCTTTAAGTTATAGTTTAGGAGAAAGAAATATAAATTTCTTTTTATTTAACATAATCAAATTAATTCCATTGTAAAGAGTATCGAAATTTATTTTTCTATAAAATCATTTTTTTCTTAAAACAAACACTTTTCTAAATATGGTTTGGTTGCATTTTGTGCAATTATATTAAAATTAATTAATAACACTTATAAAAATTGAATATTTTAAAATGGATTCCATATTTGGAATAATAATAATTAATATTACATAATAAGGTCAACTAAATATTTGGTAATAATGAATAGTAAACATAGTAAAATTTTCTTACTATAGTTAGGGTTAAAATGGGGCTACCGGGGTGTTAAACTAGGAGATAAGGGTAAAAATGAAACATAAAATTGAATAAATATTATCAGTTAATTATATTTAGATCCTATATTACATTATATTCAAATTACTAGCTACTTTATCACTTTAACAAGAAAATTACATTATATTATTTAAATATTTTAAGTAATTCCATATGTGTCTCACCCATAACTTATAAAGGGGAACCTATTATCCTCCCTTATTCATAGACCTTGAGAATTATAGATCAAAACATATCTACCTAAAAACCTTTATATATTCCTTACATTCATTATTAATATTCTTTTCTTCTCTAAATACCATCCAAAGAAGGCTTAAGGTGTAAGCCAAAGAGGTCTCTCAAAGAAGAGGTAATTGTTTTTACTGACTCTTTAAAAGTTTATTTCTTATTTTACTTCATATAAATCAATTGTATACATCCTAAAATAATAAATAATATATCTTAAATATAATTCTATTTTATTATGATTATAGGATAACCATTATTCACAACTTTTTCATCCTATGGAAAATGAAAACGTCGCTTGTGTGTATGTTTAGCCTATCATCTCCACATTAAAGTGAAATTAATTTTTCATACCAAATTTACTTGGGAGATTATAAATATAGAACTAATGAATATATATGATTTTTATGAAATAATTATTATTATATTATTACAATTTATAATCTACCATATTACACTTCCACCCATTAAAAAATAACAATGTCACTCGTGCGTATTTATGGACCACCACCTCCATAAAGTGAAGAGATTCATTTTTCATGTTCTCCTTTCATGAATGATTTTAAATATATATATATATATATAATGAATATATATTATATTTATATCATGTTTAAAATTATGGAGATTATGGAACCGTGATAAATATTCAAGGATTAAAACTACCACTCTGAAACTAATAGTAAAAACAAAATAGTTAACACTCAGAAATGATGATTTTAATAAAGAATTATTAATAAATGGGTGTTGAAATGTTATAAGTGGATCATATATGATATTATAATCAAGAATATGGTTCTTGAATAAAATTATATTAAATACAAATTTATTATACATGAGTTTAAAATCACTTATGAGGTAATTTAAACTTGAGGCAAGGGTTTATTTCACAATCTCAAACTAATTCAAGATTATTTTTTTTAAGTTTTAATTGGATAAATTATATGTTATTTTCATCTTAAACGCCATATATTTTATTCTAATATAGTTATTTATGTAAATTACAAGTTTTTCTTCCATTTTCCTCTCTCTAAGTACTCAAAAGTTTGAAAGAATGTGTTTATGTATTCTCGACTTTTATTTTATATTTAATTGGGGATATTTTTCTTTCATGCCCATATTTTATTTAAATTGTTTTCTATAATGTTTTTAATATAATATAATTATATTTTAATGTCATTTTTAACCATTTTTTAATTTATACAAAAAATTTTATAGGGAATCTTCTTGTCATTTTCCAAATGATGTGTTTTTTATCAAAGGTGTGAACTAAATCTTTATTTTAATGTTTACTGCACAAATAGCATTTCCCACAGTCCTGAATATTTTTTATTTGATGCTTAAAATTTTTCCATGTTTCTTCTCAAATAATATTTTTTTACTAATATTATGGAAATATTTAGATTTTAAATAAGTGTGTTCTAAATGAAAAGGGTATTTCATCAAGAAATGTTCTAATGATCTTTTAAAGTATTTTTTTATATGTAAACATATTTTGATGAGTATTATGCTTTAAGGGGAAAATATTATAATGATACCATCCACCTCATGTATCTATATGGATTATGATCTTATTTTTATATTTATTTTCTGGGGAAAATGTTAACAATTAATATAAGTTTTTTAATATGAATTTTTAAATTGATCATCTATAGAATTATCATTCATTTCTTTCATATGATATATGCATTGGACTTAGTAACTGATGGATAAGGACTATTATTTCCCCTTAATGAGTCATTAGGTCTTATCAGAATATATTTTTTTGGTTATTTGATGTATTCCTTACATATATATGTATAATATATTAGAATACGGCCTTGATAGTAAAATTATTATCATTATAAAACTAGTTTTTGTTATCCATGTGATTATTTATATTGTTATGTCATCCATAGATTTATTCCCATTTTATGATATTAGTTATATGGTATATTTTATTATTTATTATCTCAACCAAAGAATTCATGATTTATTTATCCCATGATTGATTCTATCCTACACTTTCCCTTACAAGGAATATGATCTCACCCTTTATTATATTTTCCTTTCCCCAGGTTACTATAAAGGGATTTATAAATGGTTTTAAGGATATAATAGAATTAATGATAAGTTTATCACTAGATTACTAAGTAGTATTTCATGTTTTATAATGTAATTTTAGATTCAGGTATGCATCTAGTCTCAAAATACAACTAAACTATTCAATACTTTTGGATGAGTTTCCTTATGTCATATGCCAATGTTGTAAAATAACCATCATATTTGGTATACGGGATTGAAGGTGTTATAGTTGGTATAAAAGGAAGTTTAGTATAAACCCTGAGAACTATATTTAGGAAAACATATATTAGGGAACATAACCCTATGGTTTACTCTGAGGATAATTTGAAGTATATGATAATATTTTAAGTTTTATTAAAGTGTATATTGTGTGGTTTTAAGAGAAAAATCATCCTTGTTTGGCTATTGGAAAGTGGATTCAATTGTGGCATAGATGTACCTAGGTGTAATAACTCAGAAAGGGGTGGATTGGGTATTAAATTAATTATCACTGATGCATAATTATTGGTCCTAAGACTACACACCTGTCTGGACACTCCTGATGGATATGATTTGGTTGATTCACATGCCCTTTATGAAGCATTAATAACTATTTCAAAATATTTTTTTGATTTGAAGATATTCCCAAAGATTCTATTTTTATGATTCTGAAATTTATTATGCTTAAGTTTTTAATTTATGTAAATTGTTACAAAATATTTATAATTATATACAATGATTTATAATTTACAATGTTTTTACCTAATTTAGTATATTACATTATTTATAAATGGATCTGAGAGAAATGAATGGGAAAAATATTAATGCGCATAATCTTTGTACGGATCTCCCTCCTAGGTAAGAAGATAAAACTAGAGTTGGATATGAAAAAATTATAACTATACAGGGGTTGCTGACTTTGGTTATGAACAATACACTTTCCCATATGGAGTAGCCTGCTGATCGCCAACATGGTGAAACGGCATTGGAATACTTTATGCAACAAAAACCTCTATCATTAAATGAGAATAAAAATACATTTGTATTTGAGAAATGGATCAAGTAAATAGATAAGATATTTCTCACATTGCTAAGTTGTGAAAGAGAGAATGTTGTCATGGAAGTTTATCATATTAAAGGAGATGATGATAAATGGTGTTCATTGATCTGGAGCACTATATAGTTAGAGGAAATAAATAGTATTGGGTAGAATAATTTCAAGGAGATATTATTCAAAAAATAATTTCCTCATGAGTAATTAGTAGATATAGAGAGGAAATTCCACAATCTAAGGAAAAAGGAAGAAGAAGATATTTCTAAATATAAAACTAACATTAAAATGTTATCAAATCATATTATAGATCATGTAATTAATTCAATTACTAAGATTGATCATTTATTTGATGGGATAAATCCAATACTTCCAATATAATTAGCCTCTTATAAATTTTCAGTATATGAGGATATAATATAAATTTCCAACAATATTGATAAAAAATTCTAAAATTATTATATTTTCCAAGTAAAATAAAAAACAATTAATGGGAATTTGAACACTCTCAAAGATAAAATATGAGAAACATTAGAAGGGGGTGGAATTTTCAAATTCTAATAATTATTGAAATATACACCATGGAAAATAATTTATGTTAATATTATTTTTCTTCAATTTCAGATAGAAAGTCCCTTAGGCTCATGATTTCAAGTGAATGAAAGGATATTACAGTGCTCAAAGATTTAACTGTAAGGAGATGGTGTAATATTTGAATGAATAGCCCAATAATTTAGGGAATTTACCTCAAAAAAGTTCAAGGGGTCATGGAAAATATTATGTGATCATTACAATTGAGAATGAAGTTCCAAAAGATGTAGTGGCAAGTACTCCGATCATAGCCACATATTTAGCTAAGGATTTATTTGATTTTGGATCATTGTATGATTTTATAACTTCCATGTTTTCCAAAAAATATATATATTTCCATATCACATTAATAATTTAGTATTCAATCAATACTCTTAGTGTATATATTACTGAAAAAAGGATATGTAGGTTAGTTCCCATTACGAAACATATACATACCCTATTTTTAAACTTGATTATTGTACCTATGGTTAACTTCGATATAGTACCTGCTACATATTGAATTTCAAATTATAAGGTGGAAATTTATTATCTAAAGAAGTGGTTTGTGATTTTTTATACAGATATGGAATCCCTTGTCTTCATAGGGGAGACTACATCAGTAGAATCATGTCTGAATCAACATGAAAAATCTCTCCTTAATCGAATTCTCCAAGAATAAAAGTAGACACAACCTATGAATGAGAAATGTATACTTAGAATAGATGATATACCAACTGTGAAGGAGTACATTGATGTGTTTCCTGAATAATTACCTAGACACCCTCTTGAGTGTGAAGTTGATTTATCCATTGATCTAATCATTGATGAAAACCCCATATCTAAGAATCCTTAAAGGATAATAATAGTGGAAGTAGTGGAACTAAAGAAACAATTATAAGAGTTATGTGATAGGAGATTTATACATGCTATAGTTTCACCATGGGGATCCCCTATTATTTTTGTTAAGAATAAATATAGTTATATGAGTTTTTTAATCGATTATGGGGAAATCAATGTCATTACTCAAAGGAAAAAACTACCATCGTCCTAAAATTGATGACTTATTTGATCAAGTTTAAAGAGATTAATACTTTTCAAAGATAATTATTCATTATGGTTATCATAAACTATAAGTAAAGAAGGATATATTCCATATATAAAGTTCCATATGAGTTTTTAAAATTATTAATTAACAATAAATCCATTTGGATTGACTAATCCACCCTTTATTTTTATAGATCCAATGAAAATATTATTCAATGATTATATTAATAATTTTTTATGGAATTTATTGAGGACATATTGATATAGTATAAAATATATTATGAGTATAATTGTTAATTTACATAATTTTTAAGACTCTTAGAGAAAATTTGTTATATAGAAAATGTATCAAATGTGAATTTTGGCTTCTTGATGTTTATTTTTTAGGATATATTGACTAAAAGGATCGAATATCAGTTAATCCTTTAAAGGAAAAGGTAGTGATATAATGTACAACACCAATGAATATAACTAAGGTATATAGTATCCTTGTATTAGTAAGTTACTATCAATGATTTGTTTAAAATGTTTCTTGATTTTCTAACCCATTAACCAGGTTTACATGTAAAGGGGTTAAGTTCATATGGTTAGAAGAATATAAGGAATTTTTTGAATAATTAAGGAGGAAATTTTTTAAGGCATCGATATTTAATTTACTATTGGTAAGGGATTAACTTGTGATATATAGGGATGCATCAAATAAAATACTTTTATATGTCCATATATAGAATGATAGAGTTATTACCTATACATCAAGGTAGTTAAAGATTCACGCAACTTTATTCAAGAATGAGATAAAACATAAATTCCCTAATTTTATAAATTTAAATTGATAGAATATATTTAAATTTTGAAATTATCATGTTAAAATTAGCTTAGGGTGATTTTTGATATTTTTCAGAAATAGTTGATTTTTGGGTGAATAGTAAAAAATACATATGTTTCAAAAAAATATCAATTTTATAACATTATAATTATATAATAATAAAATGGTATTTTGAAAAACCATTTTTCTATAACAAATATATATTAGATAATTAATATAATTCATATAAAAATATAATGTTTAACTTGTAAACATATGCTTATCATTTTTTAAATCTAAGTATTGTTTTTGTTCAAATAAAAATAGTTTTTAGTTCTTCTCTTTTAATTAGGTATTTTTAAGGTTAATTTCAGTTTTGGTTTGATTTTAAAAATGAATAAGTTTCATTTTATTTAATATAATAAAATTAAATACTCTAGAATAAAAATTATAATTAATTTTTCTATAAGATCATTTTTATGTTTATAATAAAAAAAATCTAATGGTTTTTATTGCTTTTTGTGCACGTATATTAAAAATAATGTCACGGCCCGTCCCGTGGGGGCCATGAACTGACTACCTCAATCCCACCTTCCATAGGCTAGGGGTTGGCAACCAGCACCAGAAAGGCATATCCCTAAAAAAATGGGAAGACATTTCCTTTAAACCTGTAAACACACAGACCAGGTACACAACAAGAGCAAACCACATAGTATAAATGTTGAATGTAAATGTGTGAATGGAAACAGAATGGGCTAATATACCAACCAAACTAAATGAAATTACAACAAAAATGGAAAAGATCTCCTGAGGTCGTCTGCCAAGGATCCTACCTGGAGGGTAGGTACAGATTGTAACTGTGGCTCTCCATGTCAACCAGTCACCTCCGAGCACCGTCAAGTCATGGCTCCCAAATCTCGGTCAAATATGTTCTTCGTTTTCACATGACACAACAAGGTGAGGGAGAAGCCTGTGTAGGGGTGAGTATAACAATACCCACTAGGGACCCCAAGACCCCCGAAGGTCTCCCAAAATTCCACAATTGAAAAAACACAAAGCATGATCTCTATCACAGAGCACAAAGTAAAATAAATATCACACCATATATATAACACAAATAACAGGAATAATGATGATTGTTCGTAAGGATAAATCATTTTATTTCATTGAGAAGTTCCACTGTTGAACCATGAAGAAGTTGTTCTATTGCTGATCCACACAGGGTCGTAAGTCACTGATCCACACAGGGTCATAAATCATCGATCCACACAGGGTCATAAGTCATCAATCCATACAGGGTTATAGGTCTCTGATCCATGATGGGCCGCTCTAAGGCTGGTCCTCATCAGGTCACGCTACTGCTAATCCTCACAGGATCGTAAGTCGTCGATCCATACAGCTTCGTAAGTCGTCGATCTATATAGGGTCGTAATTCACTGATCCAAGACAGGCCTCTCTAAGGCTAGTCCTCATCGGGTCACACTACTACTGATCCACACGTGGTCTTAAGTCATCGATCCACACAGGGTCACTCTGATGTCGTTCCACAAAGGGTCTCTCTTAACTTGACAGCCAGCCACAGGATTCCCGCACATGGTTTTCTTGAGTTCCCAAGACACCTCTCCTCAAGCCAAAGGTCATATTTTAACTACTACTAAGTCCCACAAAGAAGTAACCTAAGGAACAACTATTTCATAAGGGTTACAACCCAACATATGACACGTCAATCGGACGCTCGGTCTGTAAGTTATAGGCATTTTAGAACCAAGCGCCCGGTTGGATTCAAGTTCGATCCAACCTGATTGTACTCCAACTTTCTCCAAAACCCAACTAGAGTATCTTAATATGACCTCATCTTCCTAAGGGTTCCAGTGTCATAGACTATTTTTCAAATATATGTCCAATTTAGAACTTATGGACTTTTAAGAGAAACTAGGTCAAATTGGGTCTGGGTCCAGTCCAACCCGGTCGGACTGATGTGACCCGACCCAGTCTAGGTCAACCCAACATTTGACTTGAATCAACCATCATAAAGACAGGGTCATGTCGCCACTGACGGCAAGTCAATTGGATGTCACACGTAGGAGTTATTTCAGGTCAAAGATTTAAAAATAATAATATATTATTATTATTATTATTATTATTTATTTGAGCGTTTCGGGAACCTAATCCACAAAACTGAAAAATTCACCCAATATCATACTCAAAATGTCCATCTCAAAGTTAGCTTTTCACTACTGCTGACAGTTCATGAAGCCAAGGTCGCACGAATAATTTACTGACGAATTATGGATTTACAACCAAAAATAATAATATCATTATTATGTTATTATTAATCTTTACAATTTATTACCTTCAGTATCACATGCCATACACAACCCAAAAGTTTCACCCCTTTTTGGGTTTCCTCCCTGTCCAGCACGTCCCCACCTATCTATTCTTTTATCATTTATTTTGTTTTAATTTTCTTTCTATCCAAAATCATTTTTTCTCCCCAATAAACTCCTTCCCCATGAATTCACGCGGGCTATCCCTATAAACTATACCTATGCATCCCTCGAATCCATTGCCTCTGTCCTTGCTTGCCTGAACTACCATCCACCTTTCAGTCTCAACTTTCCGCTCAACCGTTGCAGTAGGTCACACCACCAATCTTGCCTGGACCCATGCCCTGAAGACACACCAGCATCACACAGCCACGTATCCCCTTCCATGGGCCACTACAACTTCGTTCTAAGCCTGAAAATTGGGATGATCTCATATTCGCGATCCTCAATCCGAGATCTCTACATTCTTATGTTGTTCTCAACTAAAAATTGAGTTTTTGATGATCTTAATTATTTGGCGTTGAAGAACACACAGAGAAAAGGTAATGGACTAGGTGCATATTGATGGTTGTGTTTGTTTTTACATCATCTTTGAGAATCAAGAATATGAGGAATTGGAAAATAAATATTTATCATACTTCAATAATTTTAATTTCAAGTTAAATAAGAATAAATTGATTCAACCAATTTTTTTGATCCATGAATTAATTCATTTAATTGGAATTCATCATGAAAATTCAACCGGGTTAAGGAATTCATAAAGATAAATAATACCTTGAACTCGTTGGAAAATGTTACGGATGAGGGAGAGTAATCCGTGTTTGAAGGTGTTTGTCGGCATTCGTTGATCCCCTAATCAAATCCTCAATGGCTTCGTCGAATCTCTATTCTTTGTTGGAGAAAGACGTCATCGACGGTACATCGAATTTTTCTCCCACATTCCTCCAATCCATCCCAACAGATTGATTAACTACTAGAGTTAAAGGGTTTAGCTTTTGGTTCATTAATTTGGTTCATAAATGAACTGTAATTAATGAAACAATTAATTACCTGAGCATAACGGTTACTAAACCAAGTGTAACAAGTCACTTGATAAACTAAATTAAATGACCAACCAACTCTGCGGTGCCGCCACTATCACTCAATGGTTGAAAAAAAGAATAAAACAAATTCTTTAGTTATTTTATTATAATTTTTCTGAGAGTTTGAAAAATAAATTTTCCATCCGACTTTTAATTCTGAGAACCAGTTCAAAATTTAAAAAATCTCTTCTCCAAATTTATTGAATGTACCTTAAAAAAAGTTCAAAATTCCATTCTGGTATCTTTGGGTCTCAGAATCACATGCCTTAAATTTTTGCAGTCTCATAATAATTCCATATATTTAAAAACAATTACACGTAATTTCCAGGTCTTTACATTCTCCCCACCTGAGGACTTTTTGTCTCTGAAAGGCACAATAAAGGCTAAGAAAATAAATGAGGGTACTTAGAACGAATCTGAGCCTCCCACTCCCATGTTATCTCCTAGATGTTCTCGTGCTGCCACCGAACACCCACCAAAGGAATCAACCATCCAAGAAGGAACAGGACCTGTGGATTCTCTATCTCCACTGGAAACTCTGCAAACGTCACCCAATCATCAATCTCTAGCTCGCCCCATTTGATGACATGCGATGGATCATGCACATATCTCCTTAGCTACGACGCGTGGAAAACATCGTGCACCCTGTGCATCTGTGGGGTAAGAGCTAGGAGGTACACCACATCTCCAACTCTGATGAGAATCTGGATTGGTCTGATAAACACTACTACAAATATGGCTTTTATCAGCGCTAAAAATGGACATTAACAGTGCTAGAAAAAGCACTATTAATGCTGGAGAAGATAAAGGGGGATTCCCCTTTATTAGTGCTCCAAAAAGCGCTGATAAAGACCCCTTTTATCAGCGCTAAAAAAAGAGCTCATAAAAGGGGTCTTTTATCAGCGCTAAAACGAAGCGCTGATAAAAGGGTATTTTATCAACACTTTATTTTTAGCGCTGATAAAATTAAAAAAAAATTAAAAAGATTAAAAAAATTAAAAAAATGTAAAAAAATATTGCCAATCTCGGGGGGGGCTTTTTACAGCGCTTGAGCCCCCCTTTATCAGTGCTTTCCCGCACCTCTAGCGCCCTCCTGCACCGCTTACACCCTTTATCAGTGCTAGCCCTTTAAATCAACCTTGCACGCGCACCGATGCCTCCACCCAGATTTGATCTCGAGACCTCCCCCTTGTGCACCTAAAGCCTTTGCCACTACCCTATATTGATTTGTTCTCTTATTCATGATATATCTATTTATTTATATATATATTTAGTTATATTTATTCATATAGTAATATATATTTATATTAATATATATAGTTATATTAATATATATATATATATATAGTTATATTAATATATAGATATAGTTATACTAATATATATATATATATATAATTATATTAATATATATATATATAGTTATATTAATATATGTATAGTTATATTAATATATAGTAGTTATATAAATATTCATATATTGGTATTTTAAATAAAATGGATATTAGTTATTATTTAGATAAAGCTAATATATTTTATATGTAAATATGTTTAATTATTTATTTAAAAATTTTAATTTTTAGGTGTGAATATATAAAAAATATGTACATATAGTTATATATTTGATTATAAATAACAGTGCATTATAAAAAAGGATTAAATTTCAAAGACATAATATCAATATGAATGTAATACCTTGGAATAAGATCAGTCAACACCAAAAAAAATCCAATAATACCCCCTTAAACGAGGGTGAAAATCCAGAAAATGTTAAACAATCTGGGTACCCCGACGAAAAACTCAGTTTTGGAGGCCTTATAGGCCTCTTTTGGCCTTGCAAAAACACTTTAACAGGTTCCCCCATGGTTATAGTGACGTAGATCTCATCGCAGGCTTCAATTTGATATGTGGTAGAGCTCAAACGGACACCCGAATCAAAAGTTATGGCCGTTTGAAGTTTGAGTTTCATTTTCAACATATTTTTGATATTTTTTTTAATTTTTATAATTTTTTTTGTCTTCAAATTGTTATTAAATGACTATTACTCCATAATAATTAGCAAATTATTAATTAAAAAAAATTTAAATTTTTTAAGAAGCCATTTTCACTAAATATCTTATATATTAAGTATAATAAGTGTAAATGTACATTTATACTTATATAAAATATATTTAAAAATTATATATTATATTTATATCAATATAACTATATAACTATATTTATATATTAAAAAAAATTAATTTTTTTTTGAATTCAACCCTTTATGAGTGCTTTTAAAAAAAGCGCTGATAAAGCCCCCCCCCCTTTATCAGCGCTACTAAACAAGCGCTGATAAAGGGGGTCCCTTTATCAGCGCTAAAAAAATCATTCATAAAGGGGTACTTTTATCAGCGCTTTTTTAGCGCTGATAAAGGCACCCTTTATCAGTGCTTTTTTGAGCCCTGATAAATGTCCCCCCCCCCCTTTATCAGTGCTTTTTCGTTAGCACTGATAAAGGGGTGGCGCTGGCCTTTCCCAGTTTTTTGGTAGTGGAACCTCGAAGATAGATTGTCACCCCACCCAAATCTCTGCAAACCTCATCGTGGTGAGACCCATAGGAAGACATGGTCTCCCTCGT
Organism: Viscum album; assembly: GCA_963277665.1. Taxonomy (NCBI): domain Eukaryota; kingdom Viridiplantae; phylum Streptophyta; class Magnoliopsida; order Santalales; family Viscaceae; genus Viscum; species Viscum album. Next base: position 1,055,005,870 of record OY728120.1, on the reverse strand, counting down.
CAAACTCCAAGGGTCTTTTTCTTCTATCAGCATATAGCTCTTTCCTACTCTGTGTAGTCTTCATCCACTCCTGGATTATCTTCACCTTCTCAGTGGTAGCCCGTACCAACTCTGGACCCATAAGTGATGACTCACTTAGGTCTATCTAGCATAGAGCTGATCTGCATGGATGTCCATAAAAGGCCTAAAATGGTTCCATTAAAATGGTGGAGTTATATATTTTTTTGTAAGCGTACTCCCCCAAGGGCCAGTGATCCTCCCAAATGTCGCTAAAATCAAGGAAGCAAGCATGGAGAATGTCCTCAAGCATTGTATGGTCTGCTCCGTCTGACCATCTGTCTGAGGATGAAAGGTGGTGCTCAAATGTAGCTGAGTGCCAAATGCCTCCTGCAATATCTTCCAAAACTAGGATGTAAAATGAGCGTCATGATCTAAGACGATCGTCGATGGTACCCCATGAAGTCGTACTATCATCTGTACACAAAGGTGTCCCAAGCCCTTTACTAATCCCTACTCTCGGATGGATAGGAAGTGGGATGACTTGGTGAGTCAGTCAACGATCACCCAGATGGAATTGTGGATCCAGGAAATATGTGGTATCCCTATCACGAATTCCATGTAGATTTCATCCCACTTCCATTCCGGCACCTCAAGTGGTTGTGCTAAGCCTGCTGGAACATGATGTTCTGCCTTTACTTGCAGACAAGTGAGGCATCGTGAAGTGAACTCTGCCACTGTTTTCTTCATCCCTGCCCACTAGTACTGATGTTAAAGGTCCTGTTACATCTTCACTACACCAGGATGTACTTCCAAAGTAGATTTGGGGAACTCCCTAAACACCTCCTCTCATAGCTTCACTGGTACCATTGTACGTCCTCTGAAAAGGATGTCATGCTCCCCACCTTCAGAAAATTCTTCAGGAGCCTGTCTTGAGGATATATGAGCACATTGGGTCTCATAGTCAATGTCCCCAAGATGTGTCTCCCTAACTCACTGATAGAGTGGGGGAGTGACTGTTATACTCTAGGGGTAATATTCTCTATCACTATCCACGAAGGATAACTACAACGTGGCTAGCTTCTATGTCACCTCACTCAGCAACTGTAAACCAAACCTCCTGCTGAGTGCATCTGCCACCATTTTCCCCTTCACAGAAGTGTAGACTATCTAAAATTCATAGTCCTGTATAAACTCCATTCATCGCCACAATCTCAGGTTTAGGTCCTCCTGTGAGAATATATACCTGAGACTCTTGTGATCAGAGTAGACAGTAAACCATTCACCAATCAAGTAGTGCTACCACATCTTCAAGGAAAAAACCACTACTGCTAACTCCAGGTCATGGGTAGAGTAGCTCTATTCATGTTGTCTATACTATTATGAGTTTTAGGTGATCACTTCTCGCTTCTACATCTGTACACATCCTAGTCCGGTCCTTGATGTGTTGCAATAGACAACATACCCAATGCCAACTTCTGGTAGCCTCAAGATGGGGTAACTTGTCAGTCTCCACCTCAGATCCTGGGAACTCTTCTCAAATCTCTCTATACACAAGAAAGGTTGTCCCTTCTTTGTTAAAGATTAAAAGAGTGCTTCTACTCTTGAAAATTTAGGTAAGAATCTCTTGTAGTACCAAGCCAACCCCAAGAAACTCCGCACCTCAGTCACACTCTGGCGTGGATCCAAAGCAAGAACTGCCTCTATCTTCGCCGGATCCACTGCAACTCCAGCCTCTGAGATAACGTGTCCCAGAAAGTTGACCTCCCATCTCTAGAACTCGTACTTTGAGAGATTACCATAAAGCTGGTGCTCTCAGAGTGTCTACAGAACTATCTGCAGATGAGTGGTGTGCTCCTCCTCCGATGCTGAGTACACCAAGTTGTCGTCAATGAAGACCACCACGAAGCAATCGAGGTGAGGATAGAAGATCATTTTCATGAGCCCCATGAACACTATTGGGGTGTTGGTCATGCCGAAAGGCATCCCCAAGAACTCATATTGTTTATACCGACATCTGAAGGTCGTCTTCAGTACATCCTCATCTCATACCCTGAGCTGATGATAGCCTGATCTGAGGTCTATCTTCGAAAAATATTGACCTCCCTTCAGTTGATCGAAGAGATCATCAATAATCTAGAGTGGATACTTGTTCTTCACAGTCACCTATTTTAGGCATCGATAGTCCATGAAAAGTCTCAAAATCTCGTCTTCATTCTTGGAGAACAAAATCGGGGTTGCCCATGGAGAAACATTGGGCCTTATGAACCCCTTCCCCTACAAGTCCTCCATCTATACCCTCAACTCACAATGCTACATGGAAGCGATCCAATATGCTGTTGTAGATATTGGTGCCATCTTGGGGTACAGGTCGATGTATTAGTCTACCTCTCTATGAGAAGGTAGTCCCAAAACATCCTCAAGAAATACATCAACATATTGGTCCACCACTATAGGATAGATCAGACTCCTCTCGAAAATTTATCTGAGGCTAAGGCTAGCCGACTAATGAGTGATCTACTGAACCCTCCTCCGAGAAAGTCCATCCTGAGTAGCAAAGGTTCTCTTCTCACCGGTGAAGGAAAAACTAGTCCCATCCTGATGGACACACCAAAATTTGCACCTAAAATAGTTGATCTGAGCATGGACTATGGATAGAAATTCCATACCCAAGATGACATTGTAAGTTCTCGATGCTACTACTAGAAGATCCAAACCAAAGATCTCTCCTCCTAGAGTAAGATCACACTATAGGCACCCGTGTGTAATCGTTGAATCCTCTCATGTATGAGTCTCTAATCATAAGGATCAATCCAACAACTCCACTAGGATCTTAGAGCTCCAAACGAGAGTTGTGGCAATAAAAGAGTGACGGGAAACTATGTCTATAAGAACTGAAGCTAGTTTGGTGTAGAAAAATATCATACCTCGAGTCATATATGTAGCACCGTGGTCATAAGCCTCAACTTCCTAAAGCTAAGCTCGTCCCTTTCCACCTGCTCCCTGAGGTCGGGGTGGACCACCTAGAGGTGGTGGCGGTAGAACCTGAAAGCGCCGCCCACCACCTGCTGTACGGCCAGCTCCTCTTCCACATCCACCGCCCTCTAGACCTCCATGCTCAAATATCTACCTCTACCTCGGAGGTCCCTCGATCGTCTTCTGATCTTCGGTGCAATAGGTTGGGCAGTCATGAGCCATGTGACCCTGCCTACCGTATGAGTAGCACAGTCTGCTCCTCTGGTGATCTCCTTTGTCCCATGAGCTCCGCACCTCCGACCCTACATCCTAGGTTCATCCACCAAAAGGTCTGGCCATCTTGGTTCTCTGTGTCATCCACCTACTGCCTGTTGTAGATGACTCGGCTACATGTCTTCTGTTGGTGGATCTCACTATCGGTGCATACTCAGCTAGGAAGATCTCCACCAGAAGTGCTTTCTCTATCACTCCAACCTGCATTGGTATGTTGAGTGATATCATTGATGATCTAATATCCCATTGGAGACCCTTCTCAAAAGTCGGATCCCTAAAGAAAGGGTCTCGTACCATGTTAGTGGAGTAGCGGGAGAAGTCAATGAATCTTGTTGAGTATTGGGATACTGTTAGGCTACCCTGATGTAAGTGTTGGAGCTCCATAATATGCAAAGAGCATAGAGTCTTTGGAATGAACTTCTCTCTGAGGAGGCCCTCGAAGTCCAACTGGGTGTGGGTTGCCTCATCGTGAAACTAGAGAGTTAGGCTCCACCAACTCCCTACTATTTCCTGGAAGAGACAAGCAGTTAGAATCACCATCTGGTATGCTGGTGTCCCAACTAGGTAGAAAACTCTAGCCACAGCCTCCAGCCAGTCCCCGGCTGCCTATGGATCTGTCTCACCTCGAAAACTTGGAGGCCTATACCACTGGAACTCGTGTAGTTTTCTAAATCGGTTTGCACTGTCTAATGGTTGGACTAGTGGAAACTGCTGCCCTACAGGTGGTGTGGCTGTCGGTACACCAACCAAAGGTGCTATCACTATAAGAGGGCCCTGCACTGACACCTCATCTCTATGTGGGCTGTCATCGTGATCTCCCACTAGAATCAGGGATGGCTGTCTATGCGGTGACATCCTGTAAATAAACAGATGTTCCACAGTCAATAAGATACACCTGGTGAGGTGACTCGAAAGAGATCAAAAGAAAAACATTTCAAAAAAACTCAATCAGTGTTTTTGTGTACTGAGTCAGAATTCAGAATTCAGGGTCCTAGTGTATAGATACATCGGCCGCCGCACCAACATTGGACTACCCAAAATAAAACCCATACTCAAAACACTTGACACAATTTCTATATTGAAAAGATCAGAGTCTTAGTTCTTTGGTAGAACCGAATCCTTTGATACCACTTTGTCACGACCCATCCCCAAGGCTCGTGCCGTGACTACCCCAAGCCCACCTTCCGTAGGCCATGGGTTGGAAACTAGCATTGAAAAGTAATATCCCTAAAATAATGGTTAAATGGTCTATAAGTTATAGGCATTTTAGTACTGATGGTTCCAACACAACAGACGACGCGTCAATCAGACACCCGGACTGTAAGTTATAGGCATTTTAGTTCCAAGATCCCAATTGGATTCCAGTTCGATCCAACCTATCCATACTTCAACTTTCTCTAAAACCCAAGTGGTGTATTTCAAAAGGACCACCTCTTTCTAATGGTTCCAGTGCTACAAACGGCTCATCAAATGGACGTCTGGTTTAAAAGTTATGACCGTTTAAGTGAAACTGGGTCAAATTGGGTCTGGGTTCGGTCTGACCCGATCGGACCAACCCGACCTGACCCAATCTAGGCCAACCCAATATTAGACTTTAATCAAACATCTTAAAGATAGGGTCACATCACCACTGACACAAGTCAATTGGACGTCGCATAAAGGAGTTAGTATGGGTCAAAGATTTAATAATAATAATATATTATTATTATTTGAGTGTTTCAGGTACCCAATCCACAAACCCAAAATAGTCATCTAATATCGGACTCAAAATGTCTGTCTCGAAGTTAGGGTTTCACTACTGCTAACGGTTTGTGAAACTGAGGTCGCATGGATAAGTTATGGACAAATTATGGTTTTATAACCAATAATAATAATATAAATATTATATTATTATTATTATTATTTACAATTTGTTTCCTTTAATATCACATGCCACACACAACCCAAAAGTGGAACCCCTTTTTGGGTTGCCCCATGACCAACAGACCCCCACTTTTCTATTCTTTTATTATTTATTTTGTTTTAATTTTATTTCCTTTCAAAATCATCTTCTCTCTCTAATCAACTCCTTCCCCGCAAATTCAGACAGGCTCTCCCTGAAAACTGTACCTGCGTATCTGATAAATCTTCTGCCTACAACCTCACTCACCTAAAAAAAAACCTCCTTACCACTTCGGATTGCTTCCTCGGCTTGCTTCCTTGGCTTGCCGCCTCATCTTTCCGCTCGACTAACGAAGTACGTCTCCCCTCCTACCTCGCCCAGAGTCGCGCCCTAAAGACACAGCCGAATCTCACCGCCACATCGCCCCTTCCGTAGGCTGTTGCAACTTTGTTCTAATCCTGAAAATTCTGAGGATCTTAGATTCGCGATACTTGGGACAAGATCTCTGCGTCTGTATGCTTCACTCAACTAAACATAGAGTTTTTTACGCACATGATTATTTGGTGTCGAAGATCGCACAGAGAAAAGGTTATGGACTATGTGTTGATCGATGACCATGTTTGTTTTTCCATCATCGTTGAGAATCAAGAATATGGGGAATTGTATAATAAATATTTATTATACTTTAAGAATTTCAATTTTAAGATAAACAAGAAAAAATCAATTCAACCAATTGTTTTTCGATCTGTGAATTAATTCATTTAATTCGCATTTGTCATGAAAATTCAACTAGGGTAAGGAATCCACAAAGATAAATCCTACCATGAACTCATTGGAAAATGTTGTGTATGAGGGATAAGAATCTGTATTCGAAGGTGTTCCTCCAATCCTTCCCAGCAGATTGATTGACTCCTAGAGTTAAAGGGTTTAACTTTTGTTTCATTAATGTGGTTCATAAATGAACCACAATTAATTAACCAGTTAATTACCCAAGCATAGCTGTTACTCAACCAAGTGTAAAAGGTCACTTAATGACCTACATTAAATGACTGACCAAATATGAAGTCCCACCACCGTCGCTCAACGGTTGCAAAAAATAATAAAATAACTTGTATAGTTATTTTATTATTTTTTTCTGGAAGTCTGAAAAAATAACTTTTCTATCTAACTTTTTCTGAACAAAGTAAATCTTCGCCTAAGTGAATCCCAGCACTGCGAGTTCAATGGTGCCCTCAGACTTCAATTATGATCACCAGTTAAAAAGTTAGAAAATCTCATCTGTACGTTTACTGAACGTTCCATAAAAAAGTTCAGAATTCCATTCCGGACTCTCCAAGTCTCGGAATCATGTTCCATTAATTTTTTCAGTTTCAAAATAATTCCATATAATTAAAAATATATATATAGAATTTTTGGGTCTTTAAAAATAATTTCTACCAATTCTACAATCTGAATCCTGTAAAATGGATTACATATTTTTATCAACATGATCAATATTAGTCAATATGGTCAACTTATGTTTTTCTCATAATTAATAGTAAAATTAATAAAAATTTGTTACCATGGTTAGGTTTAAAATGAGTTTACTAAGGGTTAAACTTAAAGATAAGGGTAAAAATACCACATAAACTTATTTAAATCTTATTGTTTGAATATATTTAGAACCTATATTATCTTAAATTATAATTAATGGCCATTTAGTGCTCCTTTCATAAAAAAATAACTTTATATTATTTAAATATTTTATGTAATTCCATGTGTGTCCCTCCCCTCACTTATAAAAGAAAATATATTCTCCTACCTTATTCACAAACCTTGAGAACTCTAGCTCAGACAATCCTTGAAAAAAAATCTTAGATTCCTTCCCTTATTTCTTGATATATATACACAAGACTTTTAAATATCTTATTATATTATTTTTAAACATAAATATCTAATATGTACAACCTAAAGCTTACGTGGCCTAGGGTATTTTAAAGACTAGGTTCATAATACATAGAAAGGAAACTAAAAAATGAAAACCGTATTTTATTCTCCATAATGATCTTCTAAATCCATATGAACTCCTAAAACTACATAGTTAACCTAGTGAATACATAAAAGAAATGGGTGGGATAAAAATTCCAGTAAGGGAATAAACGTTATAATGAAACATAACATTTGAGTCAAATTTATAACATGATATCGTAAATGAGAAGGCTCATGAGTAATCACATAGAAGAATAAAATAAATAACATGGACTCATAATATCATGGTAACATAAGAAAGTGGTATAAATATATAACATTTCATAAACATGAGTTAAGGCTAACTACCTATAAAATATCGCATGTTGGACAAATTCCCAAAATGGATTAAGTTTACTCCCAAATCCCATACATAACATCTCATGAGACAAAGATTCTACCAATGCATTGGAATTCTATCTGGGATCACCGATCATAAAGTTTTCATGAATTATGTGTTCTAAAAAAAATTAAATCAATCATAGTGAATAAACATAAGGATTACCTATGGAAATAAAATGGGTTTGATAATCTTTCCTCATATCATAATGAAAGGAAAGTTCATAATGAGGACATTTGAGAAATGAAAATAAGGCATATATTACCCCATAAAATTAAGTTATAATAATAGTGGTATATATGTTATAAAAATCTATAAATAATTTAAAATCACTCTATAACTTTAAATAGATAAATAAAGTGAGTTTGAGAGAGAATTGTCTTAACCCAAATAAAATTATGGTTTAGAGATATCCCATACAATGATCATAACATTAAAGTGAGAGTTAATAAATGAAGTGGTTATGTGTGAAAATTTAAATAAAAAAAGTGTAACTACAGCATAAAATAATCAAAATCCATTACACATATATTTTTAGACTGCCAAAGTCTATAAAGAACTAATATAACCCAGTGAAAAGAAATAGAGTTATGAAACACCTTATCACTTGGTAACTTTCAAGTAAAATACCCTTGGATGAAATAATTTGAATTGAAAATTAAAATAACATGACGTATTAAGGACTAATTTTATAAAATTCAAAATTATATTTTATATACAATATAAAATAAATTAGTTTCATAACAATAAAATATAACTCAACAAAGGAAAATTGAGAAAAAATCCCTTACCTTGAGTTTGACTTTCCCAATACGCACTTTATCTTCCAAAATAATAAACTTATTTAAATAATTTAATTTATAAATATCAATTTTAATGTTTATCATTACCTTTACTTTATATATTATCATTTTATATTTATTTAATTAATCAATTTAGTTCATGTCATATGTTTTGATGATATTCAGTTCATATCTCCAAAATGACTTCAATGGGTTTTATATGGTAAAAGAAGTCACTATAACATAATATATAGAGTAATAATCATGAAATAATTATCATTTTTATACATTAATTATATTTTTAAAACCAATTATGAATTATATATATTAAAAAATAAACTATGTTACGATCATGGAGACAATAGGTTGTATGTACGCACGAGTAACATTTATATTTTTCAATGATCGTTATGGAAAGAAGGTAATTGTTAATTTATAATTAAATAATGATAATTACTCATAAATATCATATTATTTCTTTAAATTCACTTATATATACAATTCATGTGATGCGATAATAAAAAATGAATTACATCGCTTCATGGAGGTGGTAATCCACACGTGCGTACAAATGATGTTATCATCTTTCAATGAATCGAAATGTAAAAAATATATGATATATTAATTTTTAAAAAATTAAAAATATTTAATTAATATCATATATATATATATACACAATAAATCCACCATCATATATAGTCATGATAAGTGATAATGTAAAATAAATTACATCGGTTAGTGAGACTTTAGTTTTTCTTAAGCACAAATGATGGTTTTGATCCTCATTTGATACAAGAGAAGGTGGATATAGCATATGAAAATAAGTTAATAATATCTCGATATATGGAATATAATTATTTTATTATATCATCATGGTTGATTAATATTTTAAGGATATAGAAAAAAAATAAAACAAAAGTGTTTGGTTAAGAACGAAATCTCATCTTCGGACAACCTCATTAGGTTTGCACCAAAATCCTTCCTATGAGGGTTTTATATTAAAAAAAGCCTATAGGATGTGTTAAATTATTTAATAAAGGTATTTTTTTAGTATTTTCAGAAAATAATCTTTTAAAGTGTCAATTAAATTGGAGAGGAGGTTCCATTTTTTATGTGAGAAACAGTGGCATTTTTGAAAATACCCAAAACTATTCAACAATGGGAAGTCTCTCTCAAGAAAATTTCCACAAAATTGATAAAGAAAGGATTTTATGGAATATGAGTTTTATAAAAACCTTATAAATTGAAAAATAAACATGTTTTAAACATTTAATTCCCTTTACCTCTATGGTTACTCACTTTGACCATTTTAATTTTTACCATGAAAACTAGTTTTTTACCTTGGTAATTTATCCTTTTTAAATAAAAATAAAATGAGACTTATTAGATAATTTTGAACCATATATTTTAAATTTAAAATATAATTTATCAAATAAAAATCCAATTTGTGTGGAAAATTAATTTCAACACGAGTGCTTGTAATGCGCAAAACCACCTTTTAACCATAACCGTGGGAATAAATTTTTACTGTTTTTACTATTCATTATTACCTAAAATTTAGTTTCCTATATTATCAAATATTAATTATTATAATTAAAAATATGGAATAAATTTTATAAAATTAAATTCATATAATAGGTATAATTTAATTTTATAATTAAACAACAAAACACAATGAAAAACAGTTTTTCATAAATGCATTTTTCAAGAGTAGGATGATATTATATTCACTCTATGATTAGAAATCATAATTATATGAATTTAAATCCATATAATAAGATATATAATATATATATTTAACTAAAATATTTATTTATTACTTTTTATTCTAATTAATTAAAATGCATAAACTTTATGCCCTTAAAATAGTTTTTTGAAAACTGCATTTTTTTGCATAAACATAAACTTATATAAAAAGAATAAAAGTTTCAGATTCAAATGAAATTAATTATATTATTATAAATAAAATTTTAATATTTAACTTTAATATAAAATTTAAAAAATAATGGTACTTTTAAATAACATTATTTAATGAAAATAAATGAGAGTATTTGAAAAATTAGTAATTTTCACTATTCACTAAAAAATCAATAATTTTAGAAAAATACCAAATTTTTACACTATGGTAATATTTATATGATTATGTAAAAAATGAAATTAATTTTATCAAATACAATTTCTAAATTTTATAAAAATTAATTATAATATTTTCTTATAAAAGAAATAATAATCATTTTTGAAGAAAATTTATTTCCTTGAAGTATAGAATGTCTATTAAAAATTGGGTTCTCGTGTACTAAGAATTTTTAAATTAAGTTATAATTATTAGTAAATTATATATATTTAATAAATTATTTTATCCTACTCATACCCACTAATTTAAAGGCTTGGTTATAATTATCATAATCATAGTTCATTTAGTCCTATTGTTGCATGTCGTATTCTCAATCTAACATAGTTTTATTTTTTTTTAAACTTGGTGTGTTACAATTAAGCTTCTGGTATTATCTTAGGATAAACTTAATAAGGCTTAAGGTATAACCCAAATTATATATCTCAAATAAAACATCCCACGTGCATGTGTGCGTCCTAGTGTCTCCATGTGGCAGTGTAATTCATTTTCTGTCAACACTTTACTTAGATGGTTATAAAGATATAACTAATGAATATATATGATACTAATGAAATAATTATGATTATTTAAATATAATATATCATCTAACTTCTTACTCTTCCACCCATTAAAAATTACAACATCGCTCCTGCATATGTGTGGACTACCACTACCATGAAACAATGTGATTCATTTTTAATGTCAGAAATTCATGGATGATTAAAAATATTTATATAATGAATATATATGATATTTATATCATTATTGAAACTATTTATATAATTTAACCATGAGAAATATATAAGGACTAAAACTACCAAACCGTAACATACATGGAAAATGAAACAATCAATACCCGAAAACACCAATTTCAATAAATAATTATTAATAAATGGGTGTTGAAATGTTATAAGTGGATAATATATGTTATTATAAGTATGTATATGGTTATTTATAGAATTATAATAAATATAAATTGACTATAAATGTGGTTAAAATCATTTATGAGGCAATTTTAACATGAAGTAAGGTTTTATTTTATAATCTCGTCTTTATTCAGGATTGTTTATGTTTATGTTTAAATTGGAGGAATTATATGATATATTTATCTTAAATAACTTATATATTTATCTTATATGGTTATTTATATAAATTAAAATTTATAATTTGATTTTACTCTCTCTAAATACTCAAAAGTATGAAATAATGTTTTTAAGGAAAACCGACTTTATTTTTCTATTCAGCCAAGAATATTTTTAATTCATGTCTATAATTTCTTTAAAAAAATTCAAGAATGAGTTTTTTATTATCCAATGATTTATTAATGTGATTATTATCCAGGTTTGAATTTCTAAAAATAGGTTTACAAGAATTATTCTTTTCATTTCCAGGATGAGGTGCTTCTACTAAAGGTGTGGATGAATTATTTCTTTTAACATTTACCACCTGAAATAATTTTCCCACCATAATTAATGTAATTTTATTTGAAGCTTCATTTTAAAATTTTAAATTTTCTCAAAAAAAATTTCCCTAATATTCTAGTGATTTTTATATTTTAAATAAGTGATTTCCAAATGCAAAGTGTATTTTCCCAATAAATTTTCTAGTGATCTTTTAAAAGTATTTTCATCTATTTCAACATCCTTTGATGAATCATGTGTGTATCTAGTCTCCCAAAACTACTAAACTATTCAATCTTTTGGAATGAAATCCATCTGTCTTATGCCAATATAGAAAAATAACCATAATCTCTGGGTCACTGGAGTAGGGGTGTTATAATTAGAAATTACAACTTTGTGAGAAACACAAATATTCCAATAAATATTAAAAAGAAGTGTCCATCACTAAGGCCCTTATGCTTATAGACCTTGATTTATTTAAACCAAACCATGTTGCAAGTATAGGAGGTAAATCTTACACTTTCGTAACTATTGATGATTATAAATGATTTACTATGGTTTATTTTGTGCCTCATAATAATTAGTCTCGTAAATTATTTAATAAATATACCAAGATGGTCAAAAATGAAAAAATTTATAAGATGATTTCCATTCATAGTGATCATGGGAAAGAGTTTGAAAATAAATATTTTTATAAAATTTATGATTCACATGGTTATAATCATTATTTTTCCTATATTAGGACTCCACAATAGAATGGTTTTGTTAAAAGATATAATTGAACTCTTAAATATATTGTAAGAACTCTCTTGAATGAATTTAAACTATCTCAATATTTTTCATCTGAGGTGGTCACCACCAATTTTCCTACACTGTAATGTGTTCTCATAAGTTGCATCCTTAAGAAGACCCCCTATGAGATTTTAAATGGTAAAAAACCTGAAGTTTTATATTTTTTTGCATTTGGGTGTAAATTATATATTATTGACACCAAATACAACTTTGGAAGATTTTACACTAAATCTGATGTAAATATTTTTCATGGGTATTCTAACTCAATTAAAACATACCATATCTATAATAGAAGTAAAAAAAATAGAATAATCAATTTACATCAAATTTTATGAGTATTTACCTAAATATCATCCACAAATTTCTAATGTTGAGGTTGATTAAGAAAATTTGACTTTGAAAAAACCTCCTCCTAAAGAAATTCTAGTGGAGGAAGAACCTCCATCTATCCCATTACCCAAGACTGGGAGAAGTCTAAACACCATAATTTTTAGCATCATGATTTGTTTCACCTATAACTTTTAAATATTAATGATTCCATTAGAGATGAATTTTTTTACCTTAAATACAACAATAGTTGAACCAATTTACAAGAAATAGAATTTTGACCCCTGTTGAAAAACTAATGATCATTCCATTATTAGTATAAAATTTGTTTCAAAGAACAAGTTAAATATGAAAGGAAACATCACACATAACAAATATAGACTCGTAGCTAAAGGCTATAATCAATAGGAAGTGTTTGACTACACTGAGAAATTTTCACCCATCACGCAACTTATGTCCATTAGGATCTTATTGGAATTCATTGCGAACTTAAATTTTAATATTTTCCAAATGTATGTTAAAATTCCTTTTTTGAATAGTTTTACTACTAAAAAGGTTTTTGTTTAACAACCTCCCAATTTTAAACATTCAATATATTCAAATCGCTTTTTTAAGTTAACAAAGGCTATTTATATATTAAAACAAGTCCCTCAAGCTTGGTATGAGAAATTAAATAAATACCTTTTTAAAAATGGTATTAAAATGGGAAAAGTCAATTAAACTTTAAAAAAATATTTCAATGGATTTATTATTTTTTCAAATATTTTTTGATGATGTTATTTTAAATTCTATCAAATAATCTATTCGTAAAGAATTTTTATATTTAATGAGGAAATAATTGAAAATGAGTTTTGTGGGAGAATTAAAATTATTATTGGTTTTCAAATTTATAAAAATAAGGATGGTATTTTTCTATGTCAAGTAAAAAAAACTAATGAACTATTAAAGTGTTTTTCCATGGATCAAGTAATGGAAATATATACACCTATGATTATTTATTGTAAGCTTATGTTGGATGAAACCAGATAATCAATTAACAACAATAATTATATAGGTATGATTGGGATTCATCTTTTTCTTATCGTGACTATATGGAAATTATGTTTAGTGTTCTTATTTGTGATTGTTTTCAATCAAATCATAAATAATATCATTTAAAATATGTAAAAAATTGAAATATTTAAAAGGTAATAAAAACCTTATTTTATTTTATCCAAAATATACTTTTTTAAACTCACCATCTTTTTAGATGATGGTTTTAGAGGATTATAATTAGATAAGAAAATAAAAATTTGGAATTATTACATACCTATACCATCTTTAGTTTCTTATAGTATCAAAAATTAAAGATATGTTTCTCTTTCCATGGTTAAAATGGAATATATATCCATGGGGATTAGTTGTGCCCAAATTATTTAGATAAAAACACTCACTTAAATTATGGGTTAATAAAACAACATGTTCCTATCAAGTGTGTCAACACTAGTGTGATTAGTATTTCTAGTAATCCCATTAAACACTCACACACTAAGTAAATTAGTCTTAGTAACCACCTTTTGAGATATCACTTTTAAAAATGAGATATCATGTTAAAATTTATTAGCATGAATCTTTAATTGGATGATATTTTAAAAAAAAACTATATTTATTAAATTTTTATCTTTTTAAAGGGGACTTAGGTATGGCTCAATTATAAAACCCAAAGGGGGACTTCAAAAAGTGGGAAAGAGATATCAATTACCTAATTTCTCTATATTTTTTATGTTTTGAATGAACCTTTTCTTTCTGTTAAAATAATTTTAAAATTTATTATTTTTAGAGTTATTTTATATATCCAAATCCTTTTGAGTAATGGAAATAATTTCAAAATATCTTTCAAATTTTAATTATTAAGTATTGAAATTTATTTTGAAATTATCTTGGAAATATTTATTTTAAATTAATCTTTTATTTTTCTCTTGTCTTTTTATTAGATTACATTTTATTTAATGTGTTTACAATCATAAAAAGGTGTAAATAGTTTTACCTATCACTCTATTATATGTTTTAATCATTATAAATACCATTTTTTATTATAACCATTTAATTTGAATATGTTTTAGTTATTATGATTGGATATCAAGTTATAAACTTAACCGATCAATTGACAGTTTCAAGAGGGGTTTATAGGGCCATTTTAAAGGCTCTCACTAGGAACAACCACCAACTACCTGGAGGTAAACCAGCAACCATCTTGTAGGAAAAAAAATAAAATAGGAACTTCACAACCCCATAGACTACTTTGTGTAGCACCAAAAGCTAGACGGTGGGAAAGAAACTGGAATCTAAACACTTTCTATCCCCACAAACTAATAGATAATGGTAGGATATCCCATCGACTAGTTAGTGGAGTATAGTGGCTAGTCAGTGTCCCTTTTCAAGGAAGAAAAACTATCCATTAGAGGTTGTCCCCTCTGAACTCTCTCAACTCCAAATGGATCTTTTGGAATCCCAAAACCTCCAAAATCACCATTGGACATCTATAGGCTATAAATAAACCCCCAAGAGGGTTTTAATTCCATCAATTACCATTGTTCCTTCACATGAGATCTATTTGTTCTTTCTTAATGTAATATTTTACCCTCTAATTTCTTTTTCATCCTTTCTCTCGTTTTTCTATTTCAATATTGTTGAGATAATTGAGAGTGTGTTGTAAATTGTTTGTTCTTAAAAAACCTCTACTCGTCCTTATTCATATTATTAGGTGCTCATTGCCACTAAAATGAGAGTTACTGGGTTTCTTTCATTCACTATCTAAAAGAATTTGTTATTGGGTTTCATTCTATAACTATTAAAAAAAGTTCCTCTTCTATTGTTTTGGGCTTCTTTCTATAAAAATTTAAAAAGAAATGTTCTTTAGGTATCTTTTCTACCATTGAATCAAAGGGATTAATGAAACACTCAACATTTTGTGGGGAGGAGATGTAGTCAATCAAATTGAGTATTTACCTAAATCCTTTATCATATTTATTTATCCTTTTATTTATTCGTCTTACCTTATCATTTATTTTTCTCTACACTTACCCTTTAAATTTTAGTTATCAATTAATTTTATCATTGTATTTTTTTTAATTTTAAAAATGCAATTCACCACCCCTATTTCCATCCTAAGTAGACCAAAAATAGTCAAACTAAAAGGAAATAAGTATTATTTCCTAGAATAAAGGATTTTTTGTGTCTTAGAATGATATTATTAAGATAATATAATTTCTATGGGGTTAGTTAGATAATTTTTTAACATAGAGAAGTTTAAATTTAAAAAATAAAAGACTATACCAGTCTAAAATTAATGACATTTTCACTTAATATCCTTAAAAATTTAGGATATATTATGGTAAATAAAAATGTAAATAGTTACATTTAGTTATCATTATAAAGTTGATATGACTATTTCCTAAATGATTTGATCAGCCAAAATATAAATTGAATTTAACATTATATCCAAAAAGGGTTTAAGGGTATATAAGTAAATATAAATGTAAAGAGTTACATTTATTTACATAAAAACTAAATTTAACTTTACTCTAAAGGAGTTTTGGATCTACATGTAAGTAATAATGTAAATAGTTTCATTAATTTCAATAAGATACCATAGGAAAATATTGATCTAACAGGTTCCAAAAATTATTATTATGTAATTAGAAAAGATATAAGTAGAAAATAGAATTCATTAACATAAAAAAAATTATGTTATTTATTTAAAGAGTTTGAATATTTTTAAGGAGTTGAACATTGGGAATATGATTCTAAAATATCACTATTATTCCAACTTGATTTATTCAAAGATGTTAATCACAAAAATGGTTTTGTGGGAGGGTTTTAATAGATGGTCACATAGTGATGTGGCATGAAATACATATAGATGTAATGAGTTAACAAAACCTCATAAAGTTAATCAAACATAAGTACCATCTAATAGTATATCATATATGATTTGATAGATAGGTAAATACATAGGGTTTTATTAAGTATTTATAAAAGAGTTTAAGAGTTTAAGAACATAAAATATATCATAGAAAAGTCAATATCCACTTTATAATTATTTCACATCGGTTTCATATATGTATATATTGATATACATGTCATGAAATTAAATGATAATTAACCTCTTAAAGTATGACTTTGATTTATCCCTAACTGATTTTTATCAAGGAGTGTCATGATTATGATGAGATGTTAAGGTTACCATGCGTAAGATTCTTTTATGGAGATATGAAATATGACCATGAGGTATAAAAAAGTGTTTTTTTCACTATATGACCCATTTAGTATTCCACATGGAATATTATATACTATATATTTAGCATAATAGAGGTGTATGGATTATTTTTGGAGTCCTTGATACCTATGGATAGTGAGATATCTAGAATGATAAAATTTATACATTGATAAAAAAAATTTATCATGCCTTGAGTCTTAGCTAACCAAGGGGTAGTTGGGTATGTTATTGATCGTATCATCAGTTGGATCTTAACCAATATGGGATTGTTCCTCTCATATGAAAAGTATGGAACCTTAACCCTCAATATAGATAGACTGAGGAGTGTGTAGAAATACCAAGATATTATATATGATGTGATTATCTCTTTGGAGGAGGGGAATGTGATGGGATCATCTATAATGGTGAATAAAATTTGAAATATTCACCGATCTAGTCAATCTATACCTAGAAATACAAGAAAATAATATATATATATATATATATATATATATATATATATATATATATCTGTGGCATTAACATAATCCATGTCCCATGGTCACCTGATGACTTGGACAATGGGAATGTAGGATAATTCATGTTAACATGTGATATGACCGGTGGATACATGTATATAAATACACGTATTTTATAGATATCATCCTATATCCCTTTATATATTGAGTATAATTGATGATTTCTTGGAGGCTACACTTTTCTTACATGCATGGATCCAAATATTCATATTTATTATCAATGCTATAAAGGTTGTTGTGGGAAAAACATTGATGACTAAATAAAGATTGGGTTTGACTTAGAGAGCTTCTCTAAAATTATTTTAGATTTATTCTAAATGAGTTTTGTATGTGTATTAATAAGGTATTGAATATTATGTGATACACAGTGAGGTTGATGATAGCTTTTTAAAAAAATTAATATATTAAAAATATTTTTGAATATTACTTCATATGTTATCACATATGATATGATATGAGAAGAAAGAGAATGTAATTACTTTAGGATTTATTTCAAGTGTGATATGGTGGGAGATATGCCCTAAGTACTTTATATATATATATATGATATATATAAAGTATATAGTATACTATAATATAACCATTCATTGAATATGACATGCATGTAAAAAATGGTTTTATTCTTTCACTTATGGTGTATCATAATATACAATTGGGTTATCTCATATAAATATTCCTAAGCTAGTCATATTGTAAAAATTTCTATATCATAAGGCATGGTAAATGATACCATTCCATTATATTCAAGAATCATGGAAGTTAAAGGTTAAGTTTTAATGTTCTAGCGAATCTCTTATTCATTTAGTAATCATTAACCTGTCATTTCAAAAAATAAAATGGATGGGAGATGTATAACGACTCTGATCTTGACATAAATAGATATTACATTACATTTTCAGAATACTTAAAACATTATACAATCAAATTTCCAATGACCATACTAGTCTAGTTTCTTTGGAAACATGGAAACATAAACACTAATACATAAAGGAACTACATCACATCCCACTAGGTTCTTATTGATTATAACCCTTCTTAGACACATCAAACATAATACATATCTTCATAACCTGAGGTAGGGAACATAAAAAAGTGGTTATCTCATATGATTAGTAAGGTTAAAAAATGGAGACATGTTTGTATAAACATGAACATAGGGTATAATAACATGATCATGAAAATAGAAGATCATACCATGCATAGCAAATATCATAAATCGGAATCATGGCATAAAGATTTGCAGTTCATAAGACATGAATCATAAGGAAATAAATAACATAATCCATGAAATCATAAAATAGAAATAAAACATGTAATTGTGGAAAACACATAAGTATATAATGATTTTTATATTAGTCAAGGAATTGTTATTAAGACCATCATAGTTGATAAAGTCCTTTACTGAACAAGCTTCACCCCTATTCTAGCCCTATATTACATAACTAAGTTTACACCTCATTCTAGCCCTATAATACTGAACCGATTTCATTTACCATTCCAACCTTATAATACTAAACCGATTTCATTTCTCAATCCATCCATGTCCATATCATGAGATATAATTATTTACCCAATTCATTAAAGGGATATATAGGTCCCACCCATCTCATAATGAAATCAAACATACATGTTCCATGATATCATTAAAAACATATCATATCTTAACCCATGAAATGAAATGGGTGTAATAAACATGTAATCATATCATAACCCATGGAAAAGATACAAGTTTCGTAATCATTTCATCATAAACATAACCTGTGAAATAAAGCATGATTCAAAAGAATATAACCCATGAAAGAGAAACCAGTTTCATAAAAATAAAAACATATTCCATTGAGAGAGATAATATGAATGGATAAATTTAATAATTTCCCCATAAATTCATGATTAACACCAAAGTATTTTATCTTATATGGGAAATAATTATGAAAGATCTATTAAAAACATTTCTTGGGGAAAATATACTTTCTACATTGAAAAATTCTTTTTAAAACATAAAACCTTTTGAATTTGAAAACTTATAAAGGAAGAACTAAAAATAATAAAAAGTTTATAATATCCATTTTCCTTGAAAATGGGCTTCAAATTTCTTTTGAAATCATACTTTCAAAACATGGTTTATGAATACAATATATTTCTGACCAAAGAGAGAGATAGTAAGATTTTATATAAAATCGTTATCTTAAGTAATAAAGAGTGGAAAAATGGTAATAATACATGGATATATCTTGAATAAATATAGGATAAATAAAATCATGAATATATTTGAGGTATGTATCAAAATATTTCATCAAATATGTATAACCATTAACAATCTCGAAAAGCGATGAGATTGTTTCAACAAACTCTTACCACTTAGTTACTTGGGATCATAATCTTCATGTAAAGAAAATGAAACTACATGAAGCATAAAATATAATTAAAAGAAGGATATTCATGATATAACATGTAAAAAATAAGTATATAAACCTCGAAAAAGAGTTTAGGTGCATAACAAAACATGAGTCTCAAAGAAGGAAAATTGAGACAAAACATTTTTACCGATTTGGTAACTTTTAAAACCTAAATACCATTAAAGAAGGATTATAAAATGGACATGTGAATACCCATAAATTTAATTATAAGATACATATAATACAATTATGGTTAGTATATTCACCAAACAAAAGGAAATAGTGGAAAACATAGCATGCATCTCAGAGAATTAAAAAGTGAGATAAAATCCCCTTACCTTATATCTTGACCCTCATTTTACTCATACAGACCTCATTTATAATAAATATAAATTTATTATAAATATATAAAAATATCATATTCTTATATATACTACAATTTTTTTATTATGACTTTATATTTCCCACACGTTAAAATTTTTATGTTATGGTTTGACTTCAAGTAATATCTGCTTTGTTATTCCCATGCGTCTTAATTTTTCATATATTTGGACCTTATAATTATATCATGATTTAAATAATGTAAACCATAATTTAAATATAATTTATATTTAGTATATTTTTATTAAAATAGTCCAAAAAATAAATCAGTGTCAAACAGAATACACCGTTCACGGAGATGGTAACTCTTACGTAAGCATAAACTCTATTTTCATTTAATTGTCGTGTTTAAAGAAAGAAATTTAAAGACGTATATGTATATATATGTATATATATATATATATTCCTATTAAATTAGCTTTATTATATCATATATATCATATATATTCACTAAATCTATCCTTAATACATTCAATGTAATGTGTGAACTAATCACATCGCTTTGAGGGGGCAGTAGTCCACACTTCTTCAAACGAAATTTTTGTATTAATAAAAAATGGAAATTATAAATATAATTGTTCTAAAATAATTAAATAATCTTAAAAAAATAATAATTATAATATATAACATATATAAATATAGTTTCCATTATAATGTCCACCATGGGAGGCGGTAAAGAAAAAATGAACAATCGTCCTTTAGTGAGGCGGTAGTCCGCCATACATGTAAACATTATGTTCGTTACACATTAGAGAGTTGTGTGTGTAATTTTAGATAGAATAATTTTTATAAAAACATCATATTATATTGAGGATACTATTTTTGTTATAAAATAATGGTATAATAATATTTTAGGGAGTGTAAAAAAAATAAAATAAAGGAGTTTGAGGGAGGGTGTTACCTCTTAATCTGGTAACTCCTTTTGGTTTGTACCAAAATGATTACTTGGTTTGCTTTATTCCCAGGTGGAGGATTCAAGGTCTAAATGATGGAATTTATGGAGCTATTTGGGAAAAAAATTGAACTTAAGTGTCTTGAGAGTTGTGAAGAAGTGGGAGGAGAGGAGGCCTTTTATAATGGATAAGGGGTGGCACTCTTGAAATATTTTAAAGGAAAGGAACCCAGACCATGTTTTTTTTAATTTCAATTGGTTCAATAATGGTCTAAATTCAAGAAAAGGGAGGAAAGGGTCCAAATATTTCCATCCAATGGATTTAGGACAAGTGTATAGGTCGTTTTAGTCCTTAATTACTTCACTAATATTTTTGGTCAAATACTATATTGACCTTATTATATATTATAAATTATGCTGATTCCAAATATGGAATTCATTTTTTAAAATTATAAACATAGAAGTGACAGAAATTAATTTAAATTTAATCCCCTAATTTGGTTGACAATGCGACTATTTAAATTAAAAACATTTAAAAGTTTCCTATGTTTTTATAGTCAATTTCAAAATGAAATTGATTATAATGGACTCAATTGGATTGATTGAAAAAACAATTATCGAATTAGACTTTTAGACCAATTAAAAATATAATTTAACCTTATAAATAAATTATATGAAAAAGTAGTTTTGAATTACAATCTCGTATTTTTCACTATTCTCCCAAAAATAAAGTTTCTGGGAAATATACCAAAAATTTTCCCTAAGATAATTTTTATATTCAAAATGAAAAAATGAAATTTATTTTATCAAATCCTATTTATAAATTTTTCTGTTTTTTTATTATTTAAAAAAAAGGGACATTAAAAAAAGTTCATCTGAGAAAATGATATTTTTCAACATAAAAAGTCTTTACAAAAAAATATATCTTTCATTATCAACATGTTTTATTTATATAAAACAATAAAAAAAATATTTTAAAATTAGTTATTATTATTTATTTAACTAATTTTGACGACTATGTTATAATTACCTCATTTAAATAATTATAACACTAAAATGATGTTTCGTAGAAACATCGGTGTTATGTGTAACGTGTGCCTAGTCGATATTCTATGTAATTTATGTTAATTAAATTACATGTGAAAGGAATGTTTGACTTAGTTAATTACAAGAAATAAATGAAAATTTAATTCATTTGGAAAACAATGTCCCCAAAAACTCAGGGTGTTACATTCTACCCCCCCCCCCCTTAAAATGAATTTCACCCTCAGAATTTGTCATTATGGTACAAAAAAATGAGGGTAATTCTACTTAATCATATCCTCAAGTTCCCACACAGCTTATATTAATTGATGGTTTCTCCATAAAATTTTTACCAGGTGAGTGGTCTTGTTTCATAGAACATTCTCTATATGATATAGGATTTCAACTAGTTTCTCCTCATAAGAAAGATCCTACTCTAGCAGTATGAACACTGAGTTCATTAGATGTGAAGGGTCAAGTATGTACTTCCTCAAGAGAGACACACCGAACACATCTTGGAATTGAGAGAGATTCAGAGGAAGTCCCAAGCAATAGGGTACTATCCCGATAAGATCAAGAATCTCAAAGGGACTAACATACCTAGGGATTTGTTTCCCCATCTTTCTGAACCTCAAAACCTTCTTCCCATAATAGATTCGTAGAAACACCTTTCCACTAACTTCAAATTCTATACCACACCGACGGTTACCAATATAATGTTTCTTCCAACTTTGAGATTCCATAATATGCTTCCAAATGGCTCTAACTTTCTCTTTTATTTCTTCATTGATCTAATGTCCCAATAGCTTTATTTATCCAACTTTATCCCAAAATGTTGGATCTATACATTTATTCACATAGATGGACTCATAAGGTGTCATATGAATGCTTGAGTGGAAGCTATTCTTGTAAGAAAACTCAACTAAAGAAAGGTGTTGATCCAAATAACCTTTGAAATATAACAAAAAAGATCTCAGCATATCCTCTTGGGTTTGAATTTTTATTTCATATTTACCATTCTTATGAGGATGATAAGTAGTGATGAAACTCAATTCTATGTCAAGTGTTTTCTGGAAACTTCACCAGAATTTTGAGGTAAACCTTAGATCCCAAATCGATACAATGGAATTTGGTACTCCATGTAGGGTTACCATTTCCTTAATGTATATCCTGGAATGATAATCTAGATAGAACTATTCTCTAATAGCAATTAAGTGTGATGACGTAGTAAGGCGATTGACAATCACCCATATAGAATTAAACCCTTTATAGGTTTTCGGTAATCCAATAACAAAATCCATACCGATGTTCTCCCATTTCCATTCTAGTATAGCTAATGGATGCAATATCCATTTAGAATTTTGTTTTTTATCCTAAACTTGTTGGCATACCAAGAACAAAATACAAACTCTACAATATCACCTTTCATTACATCCCACCACAAATATTCTTTAAAATCCCTATACATCTTCATACTTCTAGGATGAGTAAAGAATAAAGAACTTTTAGCTTCCTCTAATATCTCCTTATTCAATTCTATTTTAGAAGGAATGCATACACAGTTCCTAAATCTTATCGTTCCATACTGATTAAGGTAACTCCAGAACATTTCTACCTTTCTTTTATAGCTCTACATCTTCCTTCTATGCCTCCTTAATCTTCACTTCGATAGAGGGTTGAACATTCATTTATGAAAGATAAGATCTTTCCCCTTCTTTAAGGATTTATAGATCCATCCTTTGAAAATATTGGAATATTGGATGTTTTGTGATCCACATCATGGATAAGATAGCATGATTCTTTGACTTAAAGCATCATCCACCTTGTTCACTTTCCTAGAGTGGTAATTTATTGAGTAGTCATAATCATTTATCATCTCTAACCATCTTCTATGACACATGTTTAAATCCTTTTGTATTAATATATATTTCAAACTTTTATGATCTATATATATATATCATACTTTTCTCCATAAAGATAATTCCTCCATATCTTTAATGAAAAAACTAACGTTGCTAACTCCAAATCATGAGTTGGGTAACTCTGCCCATTAATATTCAACTGTCGTGATGCATAAGTGATAACCATGTTATTTTAAAAAAGAAAACATCTCAATACCTTCTTGGATACATCACTATAGATTAAAAACCCTTCTCCACTACAAGTTAATGTAATCATAGGTGCATTGACCAACCTTTTCTTTAGTTCCTTGAAATTTTTCTCGCATTCATCTGTCTATAGAAACTTGACTCCTTTCCAAGTTAACTTTGTCAGAGTATTAGATAGTTGTGAGAAATTATCTAAAAATCATCGATAATTTCCATCTAGACTAAGAAATCTATATATCTAAGTCACCATGGTTTTTCTAGTCCAATATTCAATAGCTTCTATCATTTATAAATATACTGGTATACCATCTCTGGAGATTATGTGACCCAAAAATGAATCCTTTTGTATCCAAAATTCACATTGTTAAATTTTGTATATAGTTTCTCCTTATGAGGGGTATTTAGTACAATTATCAATTGATATTCATTCTCTTACTTTATATTTCAATAAATAATAATATCATCTATAAATACTACTATAAACTAGTCGAGGTGATCTATAAAGACTCTAGTCATTAAATCTATAAAGATAGAAAGGGAATTAGTAAGACCAAAAGGCATCACTATATATTCATAGTTTCCATACCCGGTACAGAATGTGGTCTTAGGTATATCATCTTTCTCGACCCTCAATTGATGATATCCAACACAAAGGTCAATATTGGAAAAGTATTTAGCTCCACATAGTTGTTCAAAAAAGTCCTAAATACGGGGAAGAGGATACTTATTCTAGATTTTGATCTTGTCCAACTCTCAATAATCAATACAGAGTCTAATTTATCCATCTTAATTTTTCAAAAAAAATAATGGGTGCACCCCAAGGTGACACACTTGTCCAAATTAATCCCATATTAAGGTTTTATTGAAGTTTCTTCTTTAATTCCTACAATGCAATCAGGGTCATTCTATAAGGATACTTTCAAATTGGTGTAGAACCATGTATGAGTTAAATTGAGAACTCAACATCACTTTTTGGTGGAATACTAGTAAAATCTTCTGGAAAGACATCCAAAAATTCCCGAACAAAAGGCATATCATCAATTTCAATTACCCCCATCCATTTAAGATAAAAATCCCTTTTGAATTGGAATTAAGACCCATACACTGGATGTAATCTCCATAGGAATTTCATGTTCATCATCACATTGATGGCTGATCATAAGAGGTTTTGAAACATCAAACATGAATTCATTTCATTGAAAACTTATGTGGTATTTATGTAGAGAAAGTCAATCCATGCCTTGGATGACATCAAATTCAACCAAAGGAAGAATTAAAATATTTTTATGAAGAACATTCCCCCAAACTATAACCAGAGAGGAATCATAGACTTGGGATGAAGTAATCATACCATTTAGGGTTTTCACTGCTAATTCCTCATTTAATCATTTTTTTGTGGAAACTTAACACCCTTAGATAATTATTTAGATATGAAAGAGTGGGTAGATCTAGAATCGAATAAAACATTAGCAGTTCTAGAATGGATGGTAAGTGTACATTTTATCACATTGTTATCACACCCCTTAATAGAAGTAACAATTTCATGATATTTCAATTGTATCTCATCTTAAGAGGTTGTTTGTGTCGATCATAATCACCAACCCTTAGGTTTGGTAAGTGGTTGGCATAATTCTCATTCTCTTTACACTTATAGAACTGAATCATGGGAGGTTCATTCTATGAGGATTTTTCACCATTATCATTTTGATCTAAATTCTTCTCATCACCTTGGAAATCAATTTCTTGGTGCCCTTCCTTTCCACACTTAAAATATTTACTAGTCCCATTAAGACAAGTTCTTCTATGCTTCTTCCCACACTTAGATCATAAAGGAAAACTCTTCTTCTTTTCACAATTATTTTTAGAGTTTCCTTTGAAATCCATCTTCCTTTTATTTTCATAACCTTGAGGTTGATACATGAATCCAAACACTACTTCAACCATGATTTAGGAATGAAAAATCTCTTCAGAGCAACTAAAGTCTCTTATGGGTATCACCCTTCTAAGACTTGTCTTTAATCTACTGAAGAACCTATCAACTTTACATTTAGGTTTGATGATAATTGCTGAAGGTTACCCCAAAAATCTTTTGAAATTAGCCTCGTGGGTTCCAAAAATCTCATAATACCTTTCCTTCAAATCAAGTAAATAATTTTCCATCATGGAATGAATAATTTGAGGAATTTTCTTATTGAAAAATAAGATCTTGAACTTTTCCCATTCCATGAATTCAATTTCATATTGCTGACTTGTATTCCTGATTAGAGTCCACCACTAGTCCTCTTAACCTTATAAATGATAAATGGTTAGAATGACTTTATCAAGCTCCAAACACTATAGAATGAAGAAAATCTTTTCATTAGTACTAATCCAATAATCAACAACTAATTGATGAAAGAACCTTTGAAAGAAGATGGATGTGGTCTCATGAAGGAATCAATAGAATGTTGTTCCCTCATTTTCGCATTTGGAAGTCCTTGGTAAAGTTGTGTGAGCATAGTAATGAGGTTTTTCCTTCCAGATCCCATAGCATTCAGTTTCTCATGAGGACATTTGTTTCATTTTCCATCACAACCACCATTAAAATGGTTCCTTTGGGTTCCATCCATTGACTAGACCCAAAATCATAGAGTAAGAAACAGTAATTATATTGGGGAACTATATAATCATAAAAATCCACATATTGGATGTCTAAATTATGACACATTACTTAATCTATGACACCATAGGTTTATCCTTGGTTATTCCTAGGAAAATTCCATTTGAGTCCTTCATAATGGTTCATGAAGACTTTGTGAATTTCCAAAGCATATCCCCAGGGAGTGTCAAACCAGGTGTGCATTAAGTCCTATTTCCATGTACGATATTACCTCGAGTCAGGCTCAGAATATCTTGTTAAAATTTTTACCCCTAGGTACATCTGTGTCAGAGCCACATCCACTTGTAGTATCTAGATAGGGATGCATTTCTAAGAAACCACTCACTCTATCCTTCACCAAAATTCCAAGGCATTTTTCTACACTTTTCCTTATGTTTATACATATCCTTATACATGTCCTTAGAGTTTTAAATATTGTGTTCTTATCCAAGTTTCCAATGGTTAACTAAACCTTTACTCTGATACCAACTATAACGACCAAGATCTTTTGATATATAAACATTACATTATATTATCAGTATACTTAAAACATTGTACAAACAAATTCCCAAAGATTGTACTAGTCTAGTGCCTTTGGAAACATGTAAACATAAACACTGGTACATAAAGGAGCTAAATCATCTCCCACAAGGTTCTTCTGAACTATCACCCTTCTTAGACACATTAAAAATAATACATATATTTATAACCTAAGGTTGGAAACATTAAAATGGGTGAGCACAGATGATCAGTAAGGGTAAAAATTTGAGACTTGTAAGAATAAATAGGATCATAGGGTATAATAATGTGATCATGAAAATAGAATATCATACCCTGCATATCAAATATCATAAAGAGGAATCACGGCATAAAGAGTGGCAATTCATAAGACATGAATCATATGGAAATAAACGACATAATAAATTAAATCATAATATAGGAATAAAACATGGAATTGTGGAAAAGGAATAATAATATAATGATTTACATAGTATTAAAGGCATTGATATTGAGACCATCTTAGTGGACAAAGTCCTTTACTAAACCAGGTCCACCCCCATTCTAGCCGTATATTACCGAACCACGTTTACACCGCATTCCAGCTCTGTAATACTAATGTAAGTTAATTTTCCATTACAGCACTATATTATTGAACTGAGTTTATTTCCTATTCCATCCATGTCTATATCATGAGATATAAATATTTACCCAATGCATTTTAGGGATATATAGGTTCCACCCATCTCAAAATAAAATCATAGATACATGTGCCACAAGATCATTAAAAAAATAATATCTTAACCCATGAAATAAAATGGGTTTCATAAAAATTTAATCATATAATAACCTATGGAAAATATACATGTTTCATAATTATTTCATCATAAACATGACCTATGAAAAGAAGCGCGTTTCAAAAGAATATAACCCATAAATGAGAAATTGGTTTCATAAACCTAAAAACATAATCCATTGAGAGAAATAATATGAATGTAGATATTGAATAATTTCCCTATAAAGGAATTAGTAACACCGAAGGATGTTATCCTATATGGGAAATAATTTTGAAAGGTCTTTTAAAAACATTTCTTGAGGAAAATATCCTTTCTATATTGAAAAAATATTTTTAAAACATATAATATTTTTAAATCCTTTACTTAAAAATTTATTTGAAAACTTCAAAAGGAATATTTTAAAACAATAAAATATTCTTAAAATTAATTTTCCTTGAATTTGGTCATCAAATATCTTTTGAAAACATACTTTGAAAAAAAAATGAATACAATAAATTTCTGAACAAAGAGAGCGATAGTCAAATTTTACTTAAAATCGAAATATTAAGTAAAAAAGTGTGGAAAATGGAAATAATAGATGGTTATATCTTGAATAAACATAGGAGAATGAAAATCATGAATATTCTGGAGTTATGGGTCACAAGATTTAATCAAATATTCATAATCATTAACAATCTTGAAAATCGATGAGTTTGTTTCAATAAACCTTTACCACTTGGTTACTTGGGATCATAATATTCATGTAAAGAAATGGAAGTTAAATGAATCTTAAAATGTCATTAAAATAAGTATATTTATTATATAATATGTAAAATTTAAGTATATACACCTCGAAAAAGAGTTTAGGTGCATAACAAATCATGAGTTTCAAAGAAGGAATATTTAGGCAAAACATTTTTACCAATTTTATAACTTCATAAACTTAAACCCCATGAAATAAGGATCATAAAATGGATATTTGAATACCCATAAATTTAATTATAATATAAATCTAATACAATTATTGTAAGTACATACACCACAAAAAATGAAAGAGTGGCGAACATATCTCTTATCTCACGGAATTAAAAAGTGAGATGAAATCCCCTTACCTTATTCCATAAATCTCTTCGTAATTGTACAAACCTCTTATAAAATAAATATAAATTTATTATACATATATAAAAAACCATATTATTATATCTAATACCATATATGGTTTTATTATGACTTTATATTACCTGTTCGTTAATAATTTTATGTTAAGGTTTCACTTCAGGTAATATCTGCTTTGTTCTTAGCTTGTGTCTTAATTTTTCATATATTTGGTCATTATAATTATATCATGATTTACATAATTGAACCAATTATTTAAATATAATTTATATTGAGTATATTTCTATTATAATAATCCATATAATATAGAAGTGTCAAATAGAATACACTGTTCATAGAGACGGTAAGTAGTACGTATGCATGAACGCTACTTTCATTTAGTTATCTTGTTGAAAGAAAGAAATTGAAAGACATATATGTATATTTAATTATATATATACTTATTAAATTAGATTATTTATATCATATATATTCAATAAATCCATCCTTAATACATTCCATCTAGTGTATAAACGAATCACATCTCTTTGAGGAGGTGGTAGTCCACACTTCCACAAACGAAATTATCATATTAATACAAAATATAAAGTATAAAGTTAAGTGTTGTAAAAGAATTATAGAAGCTTAAATAAATAATAAATATAATATATAACATATATAAATATAGTTCACATTATAATTTTCACTATTATAGGTGGTAAAGGAAAATTGAACAATCATCACTTAGTGAGGCGTTAGTCCACCATACACATAAACATTTTATTTCTTACCCATTAGATGGATGTGTGTGTAATTGTAGGTAGAATAATTAGAATAACATAATACTAGTATATTGAGGATGAATATATTTTTATACAAGCATAGAATAAGAATATTTTAGGTAGTGGAGAAAGAAAATAAAAAAAAAAGAGTTTTTGGAGGGTGTTACTTCTTAATAAGGTAACTCCTTTTGGTTTGTGCCAAAAGGATTCCATGGATTGTTTTCTAAAAAGTAGAGGATTAAAGGTATAAAGAAAGGAATTTGGGGATGTATTTTGGAATATTTTTTCTGAAATTAAGTATCATGATAGGTGTGAATAAGTGGGAGGATAGGAGGCCTTTCAAAATGGAGGAGTGGTGGAACTCTTGAAATAATATAAAGGAAAGGAACCTCACCCACGTTTTCTTATAGAAAGTGGTTAAATAAAGGTAAAAAGTTTATAAAATGGAATTTATAGTCTAAATATAGAAATAAAATTTCTTTAGGACAATTTTATAGGTCTTTTTATCCCTTAAGGTTATGGTTTAGTTTCTCATTAAGCATAATTTTACCTTAATCATTGTAATTAATTTTAATTACTTCACAAATATTTTTGGAAAAAAAAAGTAGACATTATTATACATTATAAATAATTATGATTCCAAAAATGAAATCCATTTTTTTTAATTCCAATCATATAAGTTTTAGATATTAATTTAATTTAATCATGTAGTCGGGTCGATGATATTAGTTTTTAATGTAAAAATGTTCAAAAGTCTCCTATGTTTGTATAGTAAATTTGAATATGAAATTGATTCCAAAAACCTAGATTGGATTTATTTATAAAAATATTATCTAATTAAACATTGATACTAATTAAAAATATAATTTAACCTTATAAATAAATTAAATGAAAAATCATTTTTGAATTAAAATCTGATATTTTTCACTATTCACCCAAAAATGAATTTTCTCAGAAAAATCCAAAAACTTTCACCCTAAGAAAATTTTTACATTATAAATTCAGAAATTAAATTTATTTTATCAAATTAAATTTATAAATTTGTCTAAAATTAATTTTTTTATTTTTCAAAGAAGGACACTAAAAGCAGTTCATCCAAGAAAATAATATTTGTAAACATAAAAGGACTTTACAAAAAATTATATCTTCCATCATCAAAATGATTTATTTATATAAAAAAATTAAAAAAATATATTTTAAAAGTAGTTATTAATATTCATATGACTATGTTTAATGACTAGGTTGCAATCATCTAATTTAAATAATTATAACACTGAATTTATGTTTCATAGAAACATCAGTGTTGTGTGTAACGTAAGCCAATTTTATGTTCCTTGTAACATATTCCTTATATGTGCCATGTGAAAGGAATGTTTGACATAGTGCATTTCAAGACAAAAATGAAAATTTAATTAACTTGAAAAAAAATTCCACAAAATCTTTGGCTGTTACAATATGCATTCATGCAAGCATTGAAAAAAGTGGTCGAGGAATTTTCTGATGTGTTATAATGCATGACTAAATGTGTGAGAACTCAGGAAGCATCCTGGAGAGATCAATATAATAATTTAGTACCCATTATAGGGGTTTTTATATTTGCATGAAATACTGCTCAAGTCTTGGATGAAATTTCCTCAAACTCAAAGCTCTCTTCTTTCTTCCACCTTTTCACTATGAGGTGCTAGCACACCATGCTTAGAAAAGTAATCCCAATTGAACATCAGTTAATTCAAAAACACATAGATAACTCTAGAGTTGGAATTTATTTTAGAGACATATATTATATTGTTTATCAAATATGGATGATGATGTCTATGATTACCATCTACAATATAAGATAAACATGTATTATTTATTCATTTCTAGTACAATTGGTTTTATCTTTCTATCATGGTTCGATCATTGATTTAGTTTCTATATTTATTTTTTCGGTTTAATAATAAATATAATATACCTTAAAAACCTCATAGATAATGTTCATATGATTTTTATTCTAACACAATGAAACTTAACACACTTAATCACTAAATGTTGTTATCAAAGCTCTTGGTACATTCTCACAACCCTTGTAATTTTCTTGAGTTTAGTTTTGGAAGAAATTAAATGGATAGCTCTAATAATTCTAATATGAAACATCCTATAAATAGGAACTCTAAAAATTGGTATGGTTAGACATAGTCTGATGTAAATTTTGAATATTATACAATGATAGATGATTAAAATGAGGTGAAATATATCGAAATCATCATATTATATCATTAATAAAATGAAATGTTGAATTAAGAGTTTCTTTCTGACACTTTTTATCTACATATCCTTACAAAGAGTTAGAAATTAATAAATAAATAATAAATAATATACTGATTAAAAATCCATTATCTAATAAACCCCTCTAAGTCTCAAATTTTAAAAAATAAATTGAATGATCTTTAGAATATATATTATAAAAAGGTATAAAATATTCTAAAAAATATATATATTGAAATTAAATCCTCCTAATTAAGATATTTAAACTCCTTCTCCCTAATATGAGTGATCAAAAGTAATATGTATAAATTGGATTTAGATCTTGCTATATTAAATGATATGAATCTAAATCTTTTGAATGAATTAGAATCAACATTTAAAAAAATTATGGTAATATCCACTCAATTGTGTATAAAATTATTCAAATAAATCCTCTACTTCAAGAAAATAAAAAAATTATTAATGAAATGTCCTTCAGAATATATCATGAAGATACCTTAAGCTTAAAAAGTTATTATTAATGAAAACCCTGCATATATATGTGAAAAAAGTAAATAATTAGATAAATTTCTATTAAAATAGAATCAAATGAAGTATTGATATGTAATTCGGTACTATAAGTACAATGAAATGAAGCCGTGATGGAATTAAATTTTCCCAAGAAAAATTTCAAAGGAATCTTTTGACAATTCTAAATAGAAGGAATCAAAGAAAATATTAATTGTAATGACATTATACTCTATAAATTCCAAACCAAAGAATATATAGATTCCAAAATCTATCATATCCAACACTAATCATGAATATTTATCATACAGAGAAAAGTTCAACTATTAGGTACATAAACCAAAAGAGAAAATCACCTTCCTAATGCATCAATATTAGAAATATAACCAGGTAATTTCTATTTAATTTTCAAGTAATTAAAAATCAACAAGGCAACATTGATACATATACCTTTAAGGATTATTTTTTATTTAAGTAAAAGTATTTTTTAAATTTCTGAAAACTTAATCTAAATGGAAACTATTTTTTCACTACTAGATCTCAGATGATTGAATTACATGGTTAGGTCTAATGAAGTGTTTCATTTTTCCATGCATTCATTTTTATTCTATGTCTGCCAATATTTAATTATAAACCTATTAAAATTTAAATACCAATTCATTTTAATTATCTCCTATATAGATTATCATTTAATCACTTCTTAAAATTACTTTCAAAAGTCTCTCTCTCTCTCTCAAACCCCTCATTCAAAATCCCTTTAAAGAAGAAATTTCTTCGTGTTCCATTTTATCTAATGTTTACTAACCTTCTATTTATTTGAATAATATTT
This sequence comes from Viscum album, assembly GCA_963277665.1. Classification (NCBI taxonomy): domain Eukaryota; kingdom Viridiplantae; phylum Streptophyta; class Magnoliopsida; order Santalales; family Viscaceae; genus Viscum; species Viscum album. The sequence goes on along the minus strand of OY728120.1, from coordinate 1,054,972,033 downwards.
CCATGAAACACTTATGGGATGAGTGAAATCATTAATTTTTTATCTTTATAGTCAATATTTTACTAAAAGAAAATTACCAAGAGTTTGGTCACCGAGGATGAATTGCAACCCTTCATCCTCTTCATCTCATTCATTTTTTTCCCATTTTTATCCTAACTTGATTTTTTTCCCCTTTTAAAACACTTTCTATTTAATAAAACATAAATATTAGGATCAGAAAGTCAAATTTTGATAGAAGGAAGTCGGTTTCCATTTGGATAATACACCCTCTATTTGGCTCCAATTTCTTATAAATATAGTAATAAGTTATGAGGATGAAGAACACATTTATTAGGATAAGTTAGACAGATGAAATGGAAAGTAGATAAAGATCTAGGTGAATGTTTGAGAATAGAGATAGATGGGTCATTTTAGGTCTATTTATTTTTAATATTATATTTTCATGCATCTATTACGTACTTTTTCATCCTTCGGTAATGAAATTTAACATAAATATATTTTTCTTTCTACTAGAAGGCACTATTTTATATATTTTATATATCTTGCACTATTCTTAATGGACCTAGGAGTTTGGGTACCAGAAAAATTTAAACTTATAGGAATAATTTTTTTCAACACATTAACAACTAAAATGATAAATAGACATCACACATATTTTGAATATTTTTTATCATCAAAGTCAAAATCAAAAAACAAAAAATCAAAAGAAAATATAATAAAGCTTAATTTCACGTTTAATAAAGATCATCCTAAAAATCTATATAACCAATATTTTATAAAAAATATTCAATATTGATCAAATGATTATGTCCCAACACAAAGTATGATTATGAACCTTTTTAATATTATGTTTTTTAAAATTTCACTCTTAATTTCTTTGAAAATATTTCTCTATCTAATTAGGTTTATAGTTATGACCATCCATTTTATGAAATATTATATATTCTTACTATATTAAAATTAGTCTATCAAAATTTAGATCAATGATTTCCTTATACCCTTGGTTCTTAGTCTAATTTAAAAAATATTTTTTGTAACCTCCATCGATTAAGCAACACCGCTTATTTTTTATAGGTGTATAAATCCTCATATTTTTTAATTTTTGGATTTAACTATTTTATATTCACCAAATAAAATGATGGAGAGTTTATCTGAAACATATAATATTATAAGGGGATAATTTTTTCAAAATAGGTAATATTAATTATATTTATTAACCATGAATTGTTTATAATAACAAAGGGTTGAAGTTTAATTGGAATTCAACCTCATGTATAATTAGAGGATATAACATGTTTTGTTATATTAGTTTCAAATAGAATATAAATACTTAGATCAAAATATATGAATTTTTTATATAATTTTTTTTCATGTTTTAATGAACCTTATCTTTTAATCCTCAAAATAGGTCATTTTTTTTGGTTCTCAATTAGATACCATCCATTTATATTCTCCATATTGATGGGTTTTAATTTTGACAAGAAACAAATATTTTTACCATTTTAATTCTTAAAATATCATGCCTCATGACCTTGAAAAATGATGATATTTTTGGGTTATAATTTGGATACTTCAACTCTTATCCACCAAAATTACGTGTTTTAATAATCAATAAACAATTTTATTTTTATCTAAAAAAATCCAAAGTGTTTTAGTGTTATAAATAATAAATGGTAGAAATATGGTGAAAGAAATGATTGGAACAATGATCGAATTTTTACTAAATTGATAAAGGATGAAAGTGAACAATAATATAAGAGAATAAATAATGATGTTCATAAATATCTGAAGTAATAATAGATAATAAAGTTTGAAATCCCCAAAAAACTAGAAACGGATTACTTGGTGATATAGAATAGAAGCTAATAGATGATAAAATGAATGAATAAATTAGAATCTAGGAAAAACTATTTCTGAATCACCCAAATCATTTAGAATTAAATTACTTGTGGAATGAAAGGGTTAGTAAATAAAATTTTATAAAGTTTGACATAAGGTTCAGGTGATGATATCCATTTAATTAACTTCACTATCTAGTAATCTATTGATATATTTTAAGATCGAGGATGAAGCTAAATGGAAGAATCTAAAAGAATATAAGAAAATAATAATGTATAGCCAGTACTTCCATATAATACCGCACTCCAACCTAATCATGATAACTACAATATTAACTATGAAAATTGAGATTTTGACAACTAGAAAAGGAAGTAAAATTACTTTATTTTTTCCATCTGAGCATCTCTGATTCAAAATTCATATTATTCAACCTGATAAGTGAATAGAAGATTATATATTTCACATTAAAATAATGTTCATTAAGAGAAATTTATATTAGTTACAAGGATCCAAAAAGATAAATGGTCATAGAAGAAGAAACAAATGCTACAATGGTTAAATAATAAATGATAAAATGAGAATATATGTCAAAAAATATGATTACTATATTTATAAATGGATAGATTTTGACTCTATATAAAGGTTCAAGGTGACACCATTTGAAAAAAATTAATTATGAGGAATATAGAGACCCAGTAATGGTAAATGGAATAATTTTATAAGATATTATATATCATGATATTTATTATCATTGTATTAACCTACTCATGACTCATAACTATGTTATTTTCTTCATTTCAAAATAGTAGAAGCAACCCCTATATTATCAGAGAAGTTCCATAGGTATGAAATTTTCTACATTTGGTCTAATATTGAATAAGTTGTGGGGATAAGTACTTCTCCATCTTATCAAAAATTGTGCACTACTTGTACTCAGTGTTATCTAGATCTAGTCTTATGATTCTTCAACCTATTTGGGTTAAAAGTGGGGAATTTTTTATTGAAAATAACGTATACTCAATATAAAATAAAGGGTCTAGGGATTTTTTATACAAAAAATCTTCAACATTTCATATTCTATGTCCATCTAAAATTTTTCACTTTTTTTCTTTTTTTTATTTTTTTTCATGTTTCCCTATTTACTTTGACTTTAATATCTTTACATAAGCATGAAAAAGTTTGAATATTTAGATCAAATAATTCACTCACAATCCTTTATATTTTCCTTTAATATCAATAAGTTTTACAAATTTATCATATATTAGATATTAATTTTTTATTGTATCACTAATAATAAAAAGTTATAAATACAATTATCTAGAAATTAAATACATGGACATTCATTATATAAAAAATTACTAATATTATTATCTATTAATTTATAATTTCACAGCTTCCCTTTTTTATGATACATGATTCACTATTTTTCATTCATATATCATTTTAAGAATGAATGTTTTAAAATTTTATTTTTTTCCTTATCTTTTTCAATTCAGTCCCCTTTTTGATGTTACATATCATATTTCATATCTTTTCAATTCTATGGATCTAAATAATCTAATTAATGGATTATTGGGTATATTTTTTATCTTTTTATACGTTTTTATTTTTAAATATGATATTTTTTTCTTCTATATAGAAGGTATGAGATTTTTCCATTCAACTGAGAAAGACCATAGATACACAAAAAAATACCAAGATAAGTGACATGTTAAGTGATTATTGATTTGGATGAGTATAATTTGATATAATCATTTATTTAGATGAATTTTTATTAAAATAATTGATAATATATTAGTAATCCTATTTAGGATTGACATTGATTAAGCTAGAAAAATTAAAATTTAATTTTAGTAATTCATAGGATTTTCCCTGTTGACTGTCTATAATCAAGAATAAATGGTTTAAATTTGATAATAATTTTGAATATGTAATTACATTAAAAACATGCTTATATTCATAATTTTACATTAATTAAATCATCTTGGAATTCATGGGAATAAATACTATACTAATTTAGTTGTGTTTTATAATTTTCATAATTAGATGTTCTTGAAGAAGTTGGATTTCTAGAAGATGAATTGGTCCAATGACTGAAATTATAGAGTACGTGACACTAAAACATATGATAAGGGAAGGATACATAGGTAGTTTTTACCATTAAAGATCATATATAAGATGATTCATGGAATTAAAGTTGACACATAAAATTCTAGAGTTTGTGAAATTTTGAATGCATCTTGTCATGTAAGATGATTTTTTAAGAGAAAATGATTATGTGTAAGATGTTTTTAGAGGAACCAAGTGATACTTAACATTGCATACTTTTTCAGAATCTAGTAGAGTTCTTATATAATATGATTTATACTAGGGATACATTGATTTTTAACAAGTTATAGTTTGAAAAATATGAATAAATTCATATATAATACGTTCTCTCTCACCAAATCCAATGTTTAAGAAGTTAGAATTTACTAAATATAAAGAAGTTGATATGTAAGAATATTTTTATAGGGAGGATTTATACATAAGAAAATGGATTCTATGTAAGTTTTAAAAGCCCATACATAATATGTTCCTTCCCAGTGAAAAATGATGTATAAAATGTAAGACTTTTTTAAATTAAAGAATTCAGATGTTGCACTACAAGCTATTTATTTACGCCAAAAAGGGGATTAAATTTTTAATTTCAAATAAAATAAATAGGTAATGACTGAAAATAAATTATCATTCCTATAGTCTTCCTAAATTAGTAAAAACTCTCTACCTAATTTTCATGATGATCATCTAATAAGCTAATGACGATGAAGATAGTGGAAAGGAACTACAAAGGTGCATGTCTTCAGAAAATAATTTGCTAAAGAGTCTAGACCCTCAAGTTGAACACTAAAAAACTAATAGATAAGAACAATAAATTTGCTTGTAACCATCATAGGATTACAAATTCATCAACGTAACACTTCACTTGATCAATTAATAATAACATCATTCCACCCACATGTGGGATCAAGAGAACCCAAGCACATGAAGGCCACTAAATCTTTATGGATACTTTCAAATATTATTATACTCTTTAAAAAAGGGAGTAGTTATTGATAGTTCAAAAGAAGGTAGAAATTAATCTAATAAAATATTATTTACTATATTTTTCATTTCTACGATTCTCCTCTAGTAATTTCATATTATACATATAGTTCTTGAGTCAAGGAGATTCCCCTAATAATAAATCATGTTGTTAATTAATTAATTTTCTTTTGTTTGATATTTTTGAAGTTATTATTAGAAACAAATATTAGGCGGTATTAACTATTTATGTGGGTGTAATTATAAGTCTTTTATTATAAGGTTTTGGGAGATCAAGGTGTTCTATGATCATTTCACATCCCTACTCAAACTAAAAAAAATTGAGAGAAATAAATTGGTTAAAGTATCAGATTTTTAGTGAGAGATAAGGAGAGTTCATTTTAATGAATCTTGATTTAGCCTATAAGAGAGGGAATATATGAGTTGAGACCATTAATTCTAAAACTAAATTGAAATTCCATTTTTCTTTGTTTAAATATAAAACCCAATTGATATTTTTTTTACACTGAACCCATTAAAAAAGGAAAAACACTAGAAACTCCCTCCAATCTATAGAAAAACTGAGTCCCATTATTCACTACATTTCTATTGGTTCAAAAAAAATATTGTGAGACCCTCAATAGCATCTTCCTCAACTAAGATCCATTTATAATGAGTAAATATGAAGTAAGTTTTTTCTTTTATTGTTTTAAATATTTGTATTACATCACCAAGTCTCGTTCAAATCACTACTTTTCCTTTTATCAATAAGTTGAGTGAAATTTATAGGATAGAGTGAAAAATTTAAGAATCGCTGAAAAAATAGTAAGTATTTTGTCATAATCCCATTGAAAGACTCTAATCCTATTATTATTTATAATCATCAATATTTTCTTTCGTAAGTGAGAATATGGATGAAAAATTATCTCAAATAAATAAAACTCTAAGACAAATTTCTACACATAGGTTTAAAAATAATAATAATTATATGATATAACTGAATAATAAATTTGATTCTGAACTCAAAACTAGAATAATACAATTATTTCTTAAGTTTCATGGATTGGAAGGAGAGGAACCTAATCAAAATCTAAATAAATTTGGGAATATGTATAGAAAATTCAAACCTAGAGGGGTCCCACAAGCCCATATAAGTTAGAAGTTCTTCCCATTCTCCCTAGAAGGATCAACTATGAAGTGTAAATATAATATGAAATCTAGAGAATTCACTACTTAGAATTAAATCCATAGTTACTTTATCTATAATTTTTTACCTACTTCAAGAAATACCCTATTGATAAAAAAGGTCAGTTGAAATAAGAAAAACAATTGTAGAGGCTCTATATGAGTTTTCAGAAAGTTTTAAGAAACTTAAAACATCATACCCACATAAAAAATTTAAAGAACACAATTTTTAGTATTTTTATACCATTTATTACTATAAAATGAATATAACATTTTGTATGATTCATCATGAGGAGAAATAGTAGAAAAATTCCCTATTTATACCAAATAAATAATAGATAGGATCTCATAAAAATCTCAATAATTCAGTACATGATCGACTAATAGAGGACTTAATACGGTGAAAATTTATAACTATCCTTTACTATAAAATAAAATTGAGGTCCCAACTTTTATTATGAGATAGTTATAACTAAAAAAGGTTTATAAAGTATCACCATATACACCCCTAAGAGTATGTAAACTTTTTTATTCCCTAGATCATTACACAGATGACCTCCCTCAAGTTCCAGAGACAAAAAATTATGAATCCATATACTATAGGTTTTACTTAAAAAAACAAAGAAAACAAAGATTTAAATAATATTCAACAGCTTAGAGTGGATCTAAAAATCAGTATGTGAGGATTTCACCCTTCCAATAGACTTTTCAACAATCATTAAATCTACCATATTTCTAGATAAATAATTCTAAACCCTCTATAATCTACCAACCTACAGGGTAAAATCAAAGAACCTCCATGGAGGAAATTATTAGATAGCTAATAGAGTCCTAGAGTACCCAAAAATTCACCCTTGAAACTCGTTTATTAGAATTTAAGGAGTCAAAAGTTTGGTTTGGATAGATTATTTCTACTCTGGATAACTTGATAATAAAAGTATCGGGTAAGATTCCTACCCAATAAATTTATAAACCTAAGGGAAATGTATGTTATATATCTTTATGAAGTTGGTGGTAGTGAAGAATAGTGAGGAACCACCATTGGGATCTGAACCTGGAAGTGGAAATCCCAAGTAACAAGAAGAACCTTCCCTTGTGGAGAAAGAAGTGGAGGTTCCTATAAAAACAAAAATGGTAAACAAAAACAAGTATAAGGGGAAATATAATATGGAAAATCTACCTCAAACACAATCTTCATTCCCATTAATAATTATCCCCAACAAATGAAACCAGGTATAAGGCCATGCAATAATAAATTTTAGACACCTTAAAGAAAGTGGAAATGAACATCCCTTTTCTATATGAAATAAATAAAATCAAAAGTTATTTAATGTTTCTCAAGGATATGTGTACCATGAAAAAAAAATTAAAGAAAATGAAAAGTTAAGTCTGTGTAAATATGTTTCGACACTAACATCTCTAGAATTGCCTCGAATATTTTATAATCAAGTCACTTTTACTATCTCCTAAACCATAAGAGAACTTAATTTTTTTAATTCATCATGTGATTTAGGAGAAGAAATTAATTTTATGACTCAATCATTTTATTATTCCTTACAAATTGGAGAACTCATGTTAACCATGTTTTTTGTACAACTATCCAACCAAGTCACTGCTTACCCAGTTGGAGACTTGGAGGATATGCTGGTAAGAGTGAAAGGCTCATTGTTCCCTACTAATTTTTATATCCTTAAAATTTAAAGATAAAGAGGTGATACTCATTCCCTTATCATATTAGTTAGTCCATTATTTAAAATTATTAAGACAATAATAAATGTTCATGAAAAAACTCGTTCCATATATTTTGGGGAATAAATTTTTTTTAGTATTTAAATTCAATAAAATATCCATGAGAATAAAAAGTTATTTTCACACTTTCTCATTCTAAAATTAAATTTTTTAAGGAATAAATTGAAATATTGTATAAAATTGTAAACTATGGAGTAACCATAGAGTCACCAAATCTTATAGAAAATTATGTTTTTAAAAATAACTTAAATATGGATCAAAATATATGAAGTGATCAGTTTAAATAACTAGATGAAGATTACCTAGATGATTTACTTAAATCTATTAATGATACTTTTAATTTACACATGATGTTTGAAATAATGGGAAATACTAAGTTGACATTATCAATGGAACACCCACCTGAGCTGATAGTCCAACTACTTCCATCTAATTAAAAATAAAAAAAAACTTAAATAAAATGAAATAAATCCTCTCATAATTTTAAAAAAATTGGAACCTAATATATAACACCAATTATTAACCATATTGAAAAAAAATATTAAAGCTATATAATGGTCATTATTAGACAATCGTGGAATTAGTCCCTCAATTTTTGTACAACAGATCCTTCTTGAAAGTGACACAAAACCTGTAAGCTAACCCCAATGAAGGATCAACTCAAACATAATTGAAGTTAGAAAATAAATTGAAATTATATTAGGAACTATAATAATATAACCGACTTTATAATACTAGGGAATGAACTCAATTCATATTTTATATAAAAATATTTGAATCACCGTTTCTTAAAAATGAAAATAATAAGCTAGTTCCTAGTAAGATTCAAAATAGTTAGAGGGTCAATGATGATTATATAAAATTAAGCCATGTGACTTGAAAATTATATTTATCTATCCCTTTTATAGATTAAATTTTTGACATAATACCTACTAAGGGACATTATTGAATCCTTGATGGATTTTTTTGGTTATTTTTAGGACCCCATAACACCAAAAGAATAAAAAAACTATATTAATATATCTTTATGGTATGTTTACATACCACAAGATCCATTTTGGGTTATGAAATTCCCTAGGTACTTTCCAATTTTACATAGTAAGAAACTTTTCAGATCTTATTGAATGATTCTTGGTGGTATTTCTTGATAAATTTATAGTTTATGAAAATGTTTTAAAATATATATTGAAAATCAAGAAAATGTATTAAAGATAGGAATTCTAAATAAAATTGTTTCCAACATTGAAAAATTTCACATCGTGGTGGAGAAAGGTAATCACCTAGTCTATATCATTTATAAGTAAGAAATTGAAGAAGATATGGAAAAGGTTAACATAATTTCTATAATGCCTTACCCCTCCACTGTAAAAAATGTTAAATCATTTTTACGACTTTCTTGATTTTAGAGAAGGCATATTAATAATTTTGAGAAACATATATATCTTTTAACTAACCAACTTAATAAGTATATCTATTTTCTATTTTATGAATCATATATAACATCACATAACTAGCTTAAAAGAGAGGTTGACTGTAACCCCAACAATCAAACCACTAACCTGGGAAGATCCCTTTGAAATGCTTTATGATTCCTATAATGAAGTATTAGGATAATTATTGTACCAAATGATTAATGTAAACACCCATGTGATAGTTTATGCTTTACATACCTTCTACATATCTCAAATTAATTACAAGACAATAAAGATGGATTTTTTGTATAGTTATTTCATTGGAAAAATTTCATTCATATTTTATAGGAAGTAAAGTAAAAAAAAATATTTTGATCATGTAGCTCTAATATACTTAATCAAGAAAGCTAATACAAAACCAAGGTTGGTAAAATGGATGATTCTAATATAAGAATAAAACTTGGAAATTAAATACTATAAGGGTTGTGAAAGCCTAGTTATAAAAAACATGACCAGACTTCCTCCATACTATTGAGGTTAATATAACCAAGAAAATATCCTTGGATGATTCTATCCATGGTGAACAACTTTATGAAATCTCAAATGTACCTAGGTATTCTAACATAGTGAAAATTTTGGTCACATTAAAGTTACCCTCCTTCTTCTCTAAGAAAAAAGTTCTTAATCTGAAATCAAAATCAAATTAATCTATTTGGGAGGATTCGTACTTGTAGAAAATTTTCAATGATGAAATAATTAAAATATGTATTTCTAATAAATATATAAACTTTGTGATTACATTATATCATAACATTTCCTGTAGAATCCACTTTGGACCTCAAAGAATAGCCATAAATGTATTGGAATTTTGTTTTTGTGTTTTTTCTAAAAAAATAAAAATTTACATAACCTTTTTAAAGTATGTGAAAACTACCAATTTTCTAGAAGATGTTATAAATGATAGGAAATTCCCCAAAAAACATTGATTTTTTTTAATATTTGATTTACAGGGTTTAAAATTCATTGGTCAATTTATTGTTTTATTTTCATTAACATATATTTTTATATTAATAGATTATGTTTCTAAATGGATGGAATTATAGAAAATGAGAACTGATATTCAAGATATTTTTATTGATTTTCTAGGATCACAAACTTTTTATAGGTTATAAATACATCAGGTAATCATTATTGATCTTGGAACACATTTATACAAGAAAAGTATGTAATCACCCATAAAGAGATATATTGTATAATAAAACACCTCTTCTATCTATCACCCATAAACAAATAGTCAAGACAATGAATCAAACAAAGAAATAAAATAAATCCATAAAGGATAGTACATCCTAATAGAAATTACTATGGTAAGAATCTATAGGATTAATTATAGCCCTAAAATTTTACTTTAAATCCCCTAGTTATGTCTCTTTATTGAATAGTTTGTGGTATAAGTTTTCATTAACCAATTGAAATATATCAAAAATACTAAATATTTTTGAATAAAATGAAGTAGGAATTTGGTAAGACTATAAATAAAATGAATTTACAAATAATAAAACTAGAGGATTTGAGGAGAGAATCATATTATAACTCCTTGTTGTATAAGGAAAGAACTATGTCTATCCATGATAGAGTTATTTAGAGAAAAGGATTCTAGTTGGTGATAAAGTGTTATTTTTCTCCTCTGGGATGAATCTCATGCCTGGTGAGCTTTATTAAAAATAGACTGGACCATTTACAATGAATAACATAGTTCTATTTGGTATAGTTGATATTAGAGGACCATAATAAAAACAACCCTTTAAAGTGAATGGTAATTAGATAAAGTAATTTCATGTGTAATTATGGAAATAACTAGTAGAGGAGTCCATATTTATCCATGCAAAATATGAATAAGAACTACTAAGTTATTTATTTCCTTTACACTAGTTTAAAAACTTACTTATTTAATGTAAAATTAATTTATAGTTACATATTGAAATTAATTGGAGGTAGTATCTAAGATAATTATAGGAGAGAGGAAAAAGTATCTTAGTACGTAAATAACTTTCTCTAGTTTTCTTTTATTTTTAATGTTTTTATGGACATGAAAATAAAAAAAAGTTAATCTAATTTTGAGATTTAAATTCCCAAGTAATGAAATGAAAATAACTAAGTTTTAATGTGAACCATTGAAAATTTTGATTTTATAAAAAGGGAAATGAGTTTAATGTAAAATAATATAGAGGAATCAAAATTTTAACATGATGAAACTGGAATTTTGAACATGAACTTAGTTGGACCACCCCACTGTGATTGATTATCACCCGTGGGTACCTCCCAAAATGAGTTTTTTATAACTCATCTGAAATGGAGTAAAAAAAGTTGAAAGGAAATGATCTAGAAATATTCTAATGTCAACAAACCAAAAGTGTTTGTAAGTTGGCCAATAAATAAGAGATTGAGTGACCTAAGATCCATAACTCCAAACACTAGTTTTATTCCATGACTATTAAATTATTTCTGAGGGCACATACTATCTTTATATGGTTTAGTTTCTAGATTAGCTTCACTAATATAATAATTACTTTCCACATAAATGGTTGGAAAAAATATAATAAATTCTAATTTAAAAAGGGGATGGAAATATTTGATAAATTTAGAACTAGAATGATAAGGGGTATATGATATATCAAAATTTCATATAGGAAGTATCAAGGAAGTCTGAAAATGAACTTTAGAATAAAGATCTTAGGAGAGAGGTATTTAGACAAGTGTTACTCATTAAAATATTAATTCCCCCAAATTCAATTTTGTTTATAATCCTAGAAATAAAAATTTTACTTTAAATGAAGTGTAACCCTTATTAACTTGAGGATATATTCTTGATTAAGTGTGGGGGATTAATTATTCCATAAGTTTTAAAATTATGTTTTAGGAATTTTATAGGATTTTCAACTTTTATTGACTTTAATTCAGAATAAATTTTTTAAATAAGGTAATAATGTTGAATATAGAATTACACTAAAAATGTGAATATATTCATAATTTTAAATTGAATAAATAAATTTTTAATTCATGGAAATAAATCCATCACTAATTTATTTGTTTTATAAAATTTCCTGAAGCAGTTATCCTGGAAGAAGTTGGATTTTTAGAAGATGAATTGGGAAAATTTCTGAAATTATAGAGTTAGGAAGACAAGAAAATTGGATAAGGGAAGTATATATAAGAATATTTCCACAATATTGATCCTAAATAATATGATTCTTCGAATTTTGTGTGATAAAAAACATGTTAATGTTTTTGAAATTTCAAAATCATATTCTTACGTAAGATGATTTTTCAAGAGGAAATGTTGATACATAAGATTTTTTTGGAGGAACCAAGTCATACATAACATGATATAATTTTTCAAAATCCATTAGAGTGCACATGTAAGTTTATTTTTCCTAGGGATTAAGTGATGTGTAACATGTTATAAATTTATAAAACTGAAGAGATTCATATTTATAAAGTTATCCACCACTAAATCCAATATGTATGATGTTGGAGTTTTCTAAATATGAATAATATAATATGTAAAAATAGTTTTTATGGGAGTATTGATGAGTAAAATGATAGAGTTTCTATATAAGTCTTATAATCTTAAATGTAAGATGTACTCTCCCACTAAAAAAGCATGCAAATTATGTTTTACTTTGTAAAATCATGGAATTTAGATGTCACACCACTAGATATTTAGTCATGCCAAAAACGGGGATTAAAATAAAAAATTCACAAAATAACTAAATAATAAATTAAAAAATATTGTGCTTCTGGTATTCCCATATTAGGAAAAAACACTCTAACTAATCCATAAAGTGATCATTCAATATGATGAATAAGATAAATATAGTGGGGAGGAATTTTGATTTTGGGTGTCTTTAAGAAATTCTTAGCTAAAGAATTTGAACCCTTTAGATGTACACATGGAGGCCATAATAGAATAATTAAAACTCAAAATTGAATAATATGAGGATTTTGAATATATTAAGGGAACATTTCACTTGATGAAGGAAGAGGAATTCCATACTACACTTTTGAGGGATCAATCCCACCTGAGCACATAAAGGCTTTTATATCTTCATGGAGACTGTGATACATTATTCTACTCCTTATAAATGGATACTACAACTACTAGTTCAAAATAAGGTATAATCCAGACTATTGAAATATGATTTATTATATTTTTAATTTATATAGTTATTTTTTAGTGATGGAACACTGGATCTATAGTGCTCAACATAAGGATATTTCCCCAACCCTTGTTTGTGAATTATGTTCTTAATTAATCAATTATATTTTATTTTATCTTTATATATGTTTTTGTTATCTCTAGACAGTAGGATATCTCATCTTTTTTATTATTTTCACTTATCCTTATTTTTGTAATTCTCAATTATCCCCCAATATTTTCAATATTTAACATATGATGTAGGGAAGTGGGTACATCCATGAGTAGTTAGAAGTATCTGATTACTGATCTTTATGAGATTAGGGAGTGTAGTGATCATTGAGAATCCATGTTCAAAACAAGAATCCTACTAGATGGAAACTGGTTGAGGTCTCAAATAGTTATTGAGAGAACCTGGGAGTTAATTTGAATGAATTGTGATTTTTACAAGTAATTGAGGGATTACTCAAGGCATGTCCACTAATTTTAAAACTAAATTCAAACAACCATTTTATAATTTTAAATCACAAATACACAATTTACCAATATTTTCAAACTAAACCAACTCAATATAAAATGAAAATAAATCTAAGTTCTCCTTACTCTCCTAGGAAAACCTGAGTCCCACTATTCACTATATTTACTTGGGTTCGAAAAAAAATTTCAACGAGACCCTCAATAACCTTTTCATCAGACATATTTATTTTTTAATGGTTACTTAATGTATTTTAACAATGAACTATATGATTATGAATGATTTATTAGATGAATTTAGTAGAGATAATTCTATAGATACATTTGTTTGATAGAGATTGTATCCCAACCTTTTAAATATTGAGTAGCATTGGAACTTTTTTGTTTCAAACCTTACTTAAAATTATCAATAAAAGAAATAATAATTATTTTAAACACTAAAAAGTTCCTTGGGGTATATCATAAAGAAATTTTGAATGGGGATAAGTTTTTTTATAATGTGTTTGTAGAAAACTTTAAAAGAATAATCATAGCCTCTCTGAAAGAAGTTTTCGAGGATATTAAATGGAATTTTGGATATGATTTCACCATTTGATACATGTGATGTGACATCACATAGAAGTTTACAAAGACTATATGGCTTTAGTAAATGTGATAGGTTGATTATAATATAGACTAAAGCACAACCATGATAAATATATATTCAACATGTCATATGATATGGCTATGTGAATTGAATCGTATGCTTTTCATGATAAAGATGGTGAACTATTACTCTTATCTAAAGCTATCATAATCATTTAATCATTACTTGATAATGATATTATCATGTTTGAAAATTTTTATCAATTATTTAAATGTATAAAAATTATACCTTGGGATATACTAAATGTTATAAGAATTTGTAACATTATGAAACATTTATTAAAAGTTAAAAAATTATTTTCAAATATTTTTGGAAAATTTGGGAGTGCAAGGAGAATCCTTAAATATCCATATAAAGAGGTTCAATCCCTATGAAATATTGTATATAAAATTTTAAGTGACTGATTTGATCACTATTATACTCTAATTTGATTCTGTTATTTCTCTATTATATTTATCTAAAAATTTATAGTTGGCTGTGAATATGAGAGAAATCATATCTAAGGTGTTCGGTGATTTATACAATCCATGGACTATCCTAGAAGGAAGGATTATGTTTAATAGTTGCATGGGGTATCCCTCAATCACTTGTAAAAAACGTTTTTTCTGACTAAAACCCATGAAATGGAAATCTATCATGATTTTAACTCACATTTTCATGTGATTTAAAAATAACCAAATATTTTTTTCTAAATCCATAAAAAAATCGCAAACTTATATTTCCAAAATTCAAGAACTACAATATTAATTTCAGTTATCATGATAAAATATTATCTAAAGACATATTATCATCACAGATTTATAAATGTATCAATAATAATTTATATTCATGGATTTCATAAGTAAATTCATAGATAAATAGATGAAACCCAATATAGAATGCATGTTCATTCTTTTATTCATCATGAACGGATGAGTTATAGATCACCATATCTAATAAGAACTTTCTAGGAGATTCTCCTAGATTATAGAATGGGGAAGGCCATTTAGGAAGTACTATATCTTGATATATAGATAATAATAATGATTTATATGATCATTATGAAATTAATTCCCCATTTTATAGATATTTCACTCTATTTTTTGACCACTAATAAGTATGGAAATCCAACCACCAAGAAATGGTTCAAAGAATCAAACCCCATCATAAATTCCCCATTTTAAAACCAATTACATGATCTGTTTTCCAATATAAGGTCATTTATAAGGAAAAAAATATTTTACCCTATAGTTTTGAAATAAATAAAGCTTGAAAACATAGAATATTTAATAGAAAAAACAAAAATATCTTAGGATATTATACCCTCAACCTGGACTCCAACTCTGAGGTTCTTTCCTTTATGCCATTGTGTCTCTATAAGGGATAGATTTCCCACATGTAACTTTATCTGTATGGTATTAGATCTCTATTATATTCTCTATAAAAATCTACCTAATCCAAATCATCCAATTGAACCACATGAGATAGATCTTTTATATACTTCCAGAGTTATGAAACATGGAAAAAGTCATGATCTCACTCTATATTTGGAGGAGGTATCAACCAATAATACACTTTTTTTAATTAATAAAGAACACAAAAAAGGAACAAAAATTTTTTTAATAAAATTTATATCTTTACCAAACCTATATAAAAAATTTAATATATAAACTTATAAAAAAATATAGTCCTTGATCATAGATACCAATGAGTATCGGATCATTGCCACATGCATAGGTATCAGTTACATGTGATATTGGTAGAAAGTTTTATTAGACACTATCTAGAAATAATGTATATATACTCAATGGTTGTGTGAGTCTACACTTAATTACACCACTTAAAATCATTGGTAATCTATGAAATATACTAAATATGAAGTATGATATTATATATAATCACATAAAAAGCAGTCAGAATAATTCAACAATGTGAATATTCAATTAAGAGCAAAATACAACATTTAATATGAAGTACAACCAAAGAAAAATATTGAATTCAAGTATAAGTAAAGAATAAGGGAGAATAATGGATCAATGATATCATAAATACTCTTTATATCTCCACCACATGGTTGATCTACTTCATAGACTTTATCTTAATACTAAAACTTTTCTCTTGTTAGTTGAAGTCCCCCTCAAGCCCATATGCTTTTGGTTATAATAAAATCATTCCCTTTTTATGTTAATTATTATTATCTAAATATAAATCCCCCAAATTATCTTCATTGGTTTGTATCGATCTCTTCCACATGGAAATGGATATTTAATGAATCATTCCACATAGAAAGTGGCTAATTTATTCTTTGTTAGTCTTTAATTTTAGTGCCCCGCCCTATGATCTTCTTATTCCTCCTCTCTCGTGAATCTTCTTCAATGTGGATATAAAGTTATAATATTGCTTGATTTAATTATATAGGTGTTTAGTAATATTATTTCGGTCCCAATTGTTCTTTCATATAAGCTAAGTAGATCGGAGATGATCATCATGTCTCACCTTTATCTTCTCGACCCTTACTGGAATTTTCCATGTGTATGATGAGGATTATGTAATGATATAGTTACCATGGTTTATGGAAATGCTAATTTGACATATTTATTAATACATGGGGAATTTCCCAGTTGACAATATCTAAATATCATATACATGCTACATTGTATTTGTTTTTTGTCTATATTGAGATTACAGATAGTGTTTCCATTTCAATTTGCATAGTGTTGTAAATGCAGGGCATGTTGGATGGTTGATGATTATTAAATTTTTTCTTAGAACTTCATTAGGATTCTCCATATAATATCTTTTTTATTATAAAATTTTCTTCAAAATAGAGTATTGTAGTTCTTATTACATTGGGATTCAACACTAATTATGTAGACTTTATAGGATTACATTGACTTGTCGATGCATTATAAGTATAATTGCAAGATCTGTTATCTTTGACAATATATATGATTGTAAAAATTAATAAAGGTGTATCATTTATTCTTCCTTATCCATTGACACAAATTGAGAAATATTTTAGGAACTATCCCAACTTATGACATAATTTGTGTTCTCTATATTATATTTTTTTTATTGGATTTATTAATTTTCCTACAAAATAGATAATTAAACGTGTTAGTTATAATATTTTTAAATTAACTAATAAATGAAGGAATTAATATATTATCATAATATACATATGAAATAAGGATGAAATTACCAATGAGTTTTTATTCGTTTATGAAAAATGAATGTTAAAAAAATGATGTTTCAAATTTGTTCCCAAAATGAATCAAAATAGGAATTTAAGTATGTGTTTATAATGTTTAATATATAAAACCCCAAAATTTTGCAACTCAGCATAATATATGGGTTTTTGGTATGAAATCCAATAAATTATAATAAAAATTATTTTAAAAACTATGACATTGTTTGGCTAATCACACCCCAACACTTGAACCATTGATTTCTTCACGCATCAACCTAAATATTATCACAAAAGATGTAACATGATTTAATTTTTAAGAATTATAATTACTTATTCATTAAATAAATATAATTAGATTGATATTATTTTAATTCACACATTCTCAAATAAGTCAATAAAGTTATTTTAAGCTAATTATTTCCAAAAGTTTATAATTAAATTTTGAATTGATATATAGGATTATAATTCTTCATTTAGAAATAATACTAATTCATCCTCTATTGTCTCTAATGTTTGGTCACAAACACACCAAAATATTTTCATATCTTTATTTTTCAATAAAATTTATACAAATAACTAATTCCAATGAGTTTAATAAGTTTGGAACTAAGAAATTATAATTAATATACATCCCTGAAGAAAATTTTTAATAGCTAAGGCATGAAAACAAACAAATTTCTAATCTTATTGATAGATTTTTTTATTATGTACACTAATATACATGTTTTTACACACACTAACAAAACAATATTTCAATATTTCAAATTTATTTTGTAACATTCTAAATTATTCTAAGTATTTCACATGTTAATTTTTCATTTTAAATGATGTTATAAAATATTTCACTTCCAAAAAATCTTTAACTTAGATAAGTTAAGGCTTCTTAATTAATTATATTGAATATTATCAAACTAAAAAAACATACTATTTTCATTTTATTTAATTAGAATATTACTTTTAACTTAGGTAATAATGTTTATCCTCATTGATATGTTTCCTAAGTTAGTAAATGAACATAGATCAAGTGGGTACCTTACTACCTATCCCCCTATGCTTAACCTATGATATAAATTAAATTATTTTAACTAAGTGACATAGCCAAATGGATAGTTAAAAATGAAATCCTGAAACATATAAGAATAAAGATAAATAAATGTTATATACTCCCATAATATCAGTACAAATCATTCCTTTGGTAGTGGATTATGCCTTCACCACCGCAGATCTAGAGAGAGTCAAGGTTCCTATAAAAATGATGTAGGGATTAATGATTTGTGGGTTTTTATTAAAAAAAATAAAATAGTAAAGTAGACAATAAAAAAAACTTAAACAAAACTTCTTAGTTTCCTTAGTCTACCTCTCAAGAGTACTTGAGTTTAAGGCTCATCAATTAGAATCAACTACAAACATATCCCTAATCATAATGCAACATTGATTCCTCGTAAGGAACCATCAGATTCAGGCTTATCCATTTCTCTTTTTTTATGAGAAAAACTACATGGTGCTCTAGAGGCTCCACAACAAAAACCTCAAGATAATGTGTTGTAATTTTCCCTTAGAGATTCCCTCTACCTTTAAAATTCATAATACAGTCCCCATCCTACTTAGTTTATATAATTCGGGTTAAGTCCTGGGTGGGTGGTAAAATTGTGGGGGTGTCCTCCTTGAGTTCTCTTTACTATTCAAAAACACTTTCCACTTCTTTTGTAGACCCTCCTTCTCCTCATCCTCCTTCTTTATGGAAATAATCTTCTACAGTTAGTTCATGTATCGTTCACTGAACCGAGTTTTCATCTTTCTCTTCTATTTTTCATTCCATAAGCCAAAAATTATTTTAAATAACATGGATTCATATTTATCATACATGAATAACAACAGCATAGTTTTAAACCTCGTACTTTTTAATGGGAGTGGTTAAAAATAACTCTACTTCCTTGTTTTTCCACCCTCCTTGATTTTCCCTATAATATTAATGATTTATTATTGGGTTTGGGAATAAGATCCTTTAGGATCTTCTTCCTCATTTTTTAGTTGCCTCTGTGTTAATATATTACAATAGTAAAATGGATATAAAATGAATCCACTTATGCTATAAGGTGTATATTATTAATGATTCCACCCGAGCTTGTTTATTTCTTATAAAATATCTCAAATAATTGATTATGAAATTTAGATGGAATAAGTAAACCAAATATAATTTATGAAATTAATACAATAAAAAACCCTAAAAATAATATAATAGTGAATGATCTTGTGATATTTTTGCTGCTATGAGATATTCTTTTTTTCTATATTTCAATGTTTTTGTGCTTTTCCCCTTATAACGCTAATGGATCAATAACATATCCTTGATAATCGAAGTAATTTATACATGGTGAAAATGTGTAGTTCTATCTAAAAATTACTTGAAAAGTTCCCAAGGACACCATAGAATAGATACCAAGTATTATTGAGTTATCTCCAATGAGACAGGTTTTAGTTATAAGTGATCAAGGTTAGACATTTTATAAAAAAGTACAAATGAAAAGTGGGTGAAATTTATTGGTTATAATAGATAGGTGGACAAGGAAAAAGAAAATAACCAACCCTAGATTTTATAACTAAGGAGATTCACCTTTACTATAATGGAAATTCATTATAATAGAAATGGAAATTAAATAAAATCTACTTATATCTCCCTAGTTTTCATGCATTAAAATGAGAAACCACTTCTACACCCTTATTAATACTCTTAAACATTCTATATGACTTTCTAATAAATATGTGGATCCTTATAAGGTTTCCTCACTCATTTCAAGAGTATAAATGTGTTTTTACTTCCATGGTATTGTTTTTTTCCATTATCTTACCTAGTTTGGGTGTTCATATTGGGGTTGGTAGGCTTTTACTATAAAGGTTTTCAATCACACTTATGTAGGGTGTCACTTCTATACATTACCCCAACAAAATGAAATAATGTTCATCCTATCATGATTTCTTCAAGTTCAACCATTGTATATACCTCACCCTCACAAAAACTATCAAGAAATGATGGATAAATACTTAGTTATTTCATGAGCAAGCACTTTTTTCCCTCACTCACACTTATTAGCAATCCATTCATCATGTTATAAATAAGAATTATGATATTAGAATATATCACACAATAAGAATTCACTATAATTCCACAAAGAGAAACCTCAATCAAAAAACAAATCTGACTTTAAACATGAATTATTACCTAATATAAACATCACATTCAAATATAAAAAAGGTAAATAGAGAAGAATTTCCTTGTGATCTCAAGAAGACTCTGAAAAACTCCACCTGAATGGTTATGATCTCTTCCATCTCCATCTTACTACTCGAAATATTCTTAGGTTGGATCATTTCCAACTCAATCTTTTATGATTTTGGCTGCAATGGAACCAATTAATTCCACTTATTCTTCTTTTTATATAAATATGAATCTATCTATATTATTTTATTGGTTTATATGGATCAATTCCATGTGGAATGGATAGACAAGGGATCATTCTACATGTAAAGTGGATTATTCCTTCTTAACTAAGATTCAATTCCAGTTCCCTGAACCATGATCTTATTATTCCTCATCTCTATATATCTTCATTCATGTGGATGTATTGTTATAATATTGTCTATTTTGGTTAGATAATTGAGTACAAGTATTCTTTTGGTCTCCAAAAGTCATGCATGTAATTTAAATGGATTTGAGATGATCTCTATGATCTCTTTAATCTTCTTATCCCTTCCTAGTATTTCTCAGTGGTATAATGATTATTCTATAATGATATGGTTTTCATGGAAAATGGGAATAGTAATTTTGACTATTGAGTGATATATAAGGTGTTTCTCGACTAATTTTTTCTTAGGCATGGATGTAAGTTGCACTAGATTTCATCACTATCTTTTTTGAGATCACTGAAAATATTAGAATTTGAAATGAGATAATTCTCATGATGCATGGTATGTTTAATGGTTGATGATACATGTGTAAATTATTGAAACTCCATTAGAATTATCTAAATATTGTTTCTTTTATGATAATAATTCCACCAAAATAAATCATCTCAATACTTAATATGTTGAACTCTAATACTATTTGTGTGGACTTTGCAATATAGTATTGGTGTTTTAATGACTTCTTAGGAAGAAATGAAGACTCCATTATCTCTAACAACATATGATATGGTAAAATAGAAAAAATTTATATCATTGACACTTCCTTATCCGTTTACATGAATGGTGTTCTCTTCCCTTTATTGTCCTAACTTCTGATGCAGGAAGAATTCTCTATTTGTCACTATTTTCATTGGATTTTTTAATTTCTATATAAAATAATTAAATGTTTTATTCAAATTAATTTAAAATTAAGGAATGAATTAATAAATTATAAGAATATACGTATGATAAAAGGAATAAATAATTAGTAAGTTATATTTGAATATGAAAAATGAATTTTTAAAAATGATGTTTTAAATATGTCCCAAAAAGAATTAAAATCAACATTTAAGTACATGCTTCAAAATTTAAAGATATAAATAAAAAAATTAACTCAATATAATGAATACGCTTTTGGATGAAACAAACAAATTATTCTAAAAATTATTGGAAATTTTTTTCATTTATTGGATAATCATGAATATGTTATGTTCGTGGAAAGTATTCAAAGTTATATATTTGGTACAAGACAACCACAATGTGGACCATTTATATATTTTATAAATTTCAATAATGGATATATTATATGTTCCTATGTTTTATTATTATAAACTAATATTCTAACATTTTTTATATTAGTTCCCCAAATAAATAGATTAAGGGAACAATTTCAAGATTACTCAATTACGCATATTTGAAGAAATAAAGTAAGTGAATATTCATCACATACTTTCATTAGTTATTTTATGTAAATCTAAATATTTGTAGAATATCTTGTTACTAATGTTCACACCCAAAATGGAATAGATGAATCATTTATAAAGTGTTTATAATTTTTCACTACACCATTTCTCATTAAAACATAAATATCTAGTTCAATATGGGGTTATATATTTTTCTAGGTATTAGCATTGGTTAAAATAAGGCCAATAATTTTTCATGAATATTACACTTTATAATTAACTTGTGTTCAAAAAAAATAATTTATGTTTAAGGATATTTTTGGGGGTGTATATGTTCCAGTAGAATCCCCAAAATGAACAAAAATATAAACCTAAATAAGTTTGTGGTTTATTATTGCATTTCAATCTTCCTTGATTACAAAGTTCCTTGAAATGATCACTGGAGATGTATTTATAGTAAGATTTACTAATTTTAATTTTGATGAAAATATTTTTCCTACATTAAATTGGTTAAATCAATCAATATCTATGAAATATCAAGTAATATAATATCATTATTAAATCTTTTTACTTCTATAAATATGATTGATCATGATGTTTAAACAATAATAAATAATAAAAATTTAGTAAGTAAACTTCTAAATACAATTAGTGATTTTAATTAAGTTATAAATTTCTAAAAAACCACTAAAAATGAACCATCTATAACAGACAAAAAATAAAGAGAATCTAATGATACAAGAAAATAATCTTTTAAACCATTCCTAAAGTGCATAATACTCTAGGTTTCAAAAGATAAAAATAATTTTTTATGTGATAGTAAATGAATCCATTATATTAGGAAAGTGAATAAATACGAATAAAATTAAAATTTTACTCATCAGGAAATTCATTAATAAAACAATGTATTTAAAGTACATGATCATGATCAAGATGGAATTTTTATAAATTACACTAGAATTAGAAAATTTTAGAAACATTGTGAGACAATTCTTAATAAAAAAATTCATATAATGTGAAAATTAGTGTTCTTGATGAGTATTAAGAACCCAAATTAATGGGTGAATGTCAATATAAATCATATTAGGATAAATGTAAAATTATAGTCTAATTTGAATTTAAATCTATTGATAAACATAAGGTTTTTTATTTGATTATGAACTTATTATAAGGGATTAAACCTATTGTTTATACCTCTGTAGTTTTTTTAAATTTAATTGAAGTGAATGAAGTTGTGATCTATAAAGCACAATTAGTTGCTCAAGGTTTCTTACAAAGATCTAATATCGATTATTATTAATCATATTATCCTTTGATGGATGCTATCACTTTTCATTATTTTATGATTTTTTTATGCTTGAATATCTTGAAATATAATTTCTAGATGTTTTGATTACAAACCAATATGGTAACATTGAAAATGATGCTTATATAAAAATCAATGACGAATTGAAAATGATTATGATATTTTATAGATATTATTATCTTTATTCTATTGATTTTAATAAATAATTATATGGATCATAGTAGTGAAATTGTATATTGTATTAATATTTGAGTGAATATTTAATGAAAAAGTGTAATTAAAATGATCTAATTTATCCATGTGTTTTAATAAAGAGAATTGAATTTAAATTTGTCATTATTGAATTATATGTTGATTATTTGAATATTTTTAGAACTATAAATAAACTTTAAAAGGAATTTTAATATCACTAATATAAAATTACAATGTATCCATGTATATATATGCATGGTCCAAATGTATTATGACTATAGATATCCTATATCCATGATCAAAAAGTGACCATTATTGTAGCCCTTTTTAGAAAAGACAATAACCACAAGATTTATTGTATTTGGTAGTTGGTTAGCCTATATTCATGGTCCATTTGATCCCTGATTATAAGATAATATATTTCTTTGGTTTTAATTACTCATGGAAATAAGGTCGAGTAAAAAATAAAGCAATGGGCCCTACCTTCCTCATACTTCCCCACCCCCCTAAAAAAGCAAACCCTTTGAGCCCATTTTTTTCCTCCTATTATGTTCATGAATCCTATATATACCCCTTACTTTTCCTCCCATAATCCCCCCATAGCCCTAACCCTTTAAGCCTTAATTTTTGATCAACCAAAACTAGTCACATCTATTAGGTCCAAAAGGGGCCAAGATACCCTCAGAGGGGGGTGAATCAGGGTATGGATATTCTTTTCAAAATTCTTTTTTCCCTACTGGATATCGACCTCTTTATAATAAGGTTCACTAGTTATACTCTCTAATGTTAATGTCCTTTCCAATTTTATCTGATGATGATGCACTGAAAGTAAAGCAGAAAAGCATGCACAAGGACACAAAGATTTTTACTTGGTTTACCCTCACTTGGATATGTCCATGGAGTATACAACGGTGATGTTTCGATGTACCAAATTCACTAAGGATCGATTCCATTAAAGATTACATGATTTGGGCTATATATTCTATGCCCATGCTCACTGTCTTTGCAAGGTTTAGGGTCTTATCACTGCATTCCCAAGGGTAACTCCCTGTGCCTCTTTCTCTGGCTCACTACTAGTGGAAAGGATCATTTTTTCCTATTCCTTCGCTCAGTGATCTTGGAAGGGATCCACTCATAGTTTATAGACTTTTAGGTTGAACACAGTATATGAATATGTATGTCCCTTCATTTGCATGAATTCATATATCCTCAAATTTAGGAACGTGCTCTTTTAAAGTCCCTTTTTCACCCTCAGATGATGTCCACATTCCCGGGAAATTTTAAATATCATAAAATACTTTCTCAAACTAATTTAAAGCTTTCTCAAAATTCATTGAGTTTTCTGAAAACTAGTTTCTCCTCCCGCGTACTGTGTAATGGGTTTCCAACATGGTATACCTCTTCTGCATACCACTACTGCTTCCACAAACTTCCCTCTATTTGAAAATTTTCTACACCTTCACTATCACATACCGCATCCACATACCAACTTCGCGAACCTCCTATACGAACTACTTCTGAAAATAGTCTCTGTAAACTATCCTCTATCCGCTGACTATTCTTTTTCTATAGACTACCTCTATAAACCACCTGAAGACTTTTTTCTTTCACGTACCAGATATTCCTTCTCCACATATTGTGACTTCTTCCTCCATTTACCACATCCTTTATGGGTTATAGTTTCCCAAAAAACCTTTGGTGTAATTCATTTAGTGAAAACCACTTTCCTTCACAGAATCATCCTCTGCGAACCACTTATCCCTTTGCAGGCTTCTATGCCTCGGAAGAACCTTCTCCAGAATTGCTTCTGTGAAAACTACCTTCGAACTTCCCCGAATTCCAGGAGAAAAGATATTTTCTCTAATGATATCTTCTCTCACTTATAATCATTGGTATTATTGATTTTTATATAGGAAAATATATCTGCAAAATCTACTAATTCAACATTTACCAAATCCTTGATTCGATACAGCATTCTTCGAATACCACTTCTCTCACCGTGAACCATACCCATCACATAAACCATTTTCCACCATGGTCCATGTACTCCCTTGGATCCTTCATAGTGCCATTATCTTCCACTATCCCTAGAATCGTCATGCCTTCAGAATATTGCATGCCCTTCACCATAAAAATGTCACAGTGAACCTTTTTTTGGTTCCACAAACTGCTCTCGTGTACTATTCCCACTGCCTAGTTTGCAGTCACAAACCATTCTCGGACATCGTACATGGTTCATGTTCCAAGGTACAAGGTTCCCTTATTTTACCAATTTTCTTCATAGTTCTTCATACCATTATCTCCTATAATGAAAACCTTCCTTTTCAAAACACAAATTCTGGATTTTGAGGCCCAAAAATCTGACAAACACTGGGAAACTGTGCCACTTTAAAAACCTACTTTTGGAAAACACCAACCATACTCATTCAAAGTCACATGGATTTGTCAAAAAACTCAATCACACCAAAAACATACTGAGGGGATACATTGAGGTATTTTTTCTAACAATCTCCACTTTTGGGTTTGTTGACAACTCTTCTCAAAATAGTTTTTCTCATTTTGATACCTCGTTAACGCCCTGTCCTTATTCAACCATCATTCACTTCATGAAATTAAGATAGTGATCACAGATTTACTTGACACATAATTTAATCCCACATGATCCATGATCAGCGTGAGAAACAAGAGTATAATGAAAAGTCAATCAATGAATCACTCAATTCCTGACACCAACTCTTAAAACCAATCAACAGCTTTCATCACAAACCTCTACTGTCGTGATATGTAATATTTGATCGATCACTTATAGAATCGTTAAATTCAATAATCCCCCTATGTTACAGCTCCTCCAAATAGCTTCATCTCAGCTTCAACTCCTCTATCTCACTACTCCACCTAATAGCTTCTCCCTGTGTCTTTTCTCCCTCAGAACTAGTCACACTATCCCCTCCTTTGTCAACGAACTAGAAGATAACTTCAAGATTGTCTGAAACATGGTAAATAAAACATATTAATACATTAGGAGAAAACAAACCATACCTCAAGGAGAGGGGGGACCCACATCCACACTTTTTTAAGTGTAGGGAGTTGATTGGACTCCCAGATCTAGTCGATGCCTTTCAAACACTTCTTTGGGTGAGGCCTTCGTAAGAATATATGCAACTTGTTACTCTGTAGGCACATACACAAACTTCTCAATCCCTTGATCCACCTTCTCCTTGATAAAATGATACTTGATTTCAATTTACTTTTTCCTTGAGTGATGCACTGGATTTTTGCTTAGATTTATAGCACTTGAATTATCACAATGAATTCTGATCAGAGATTTCACTATAACTCTCATATCCTCAAGCTACTACTTCATCCACAATAATTGTGTGTATGCTTGAGTAACCAAAATATACTCATCTTATGCAATAATTAATGAAATGTAGTCTTGTTTCTTTATCAACCAAGAAATACTCAATCCCCCAAGATAGAAATCACCTCTAGACATTGATTTCAGGTCATATATTGAATTGGCCCAATCTGCATCTTTATATCCCAATAACTCCTACTGAGATTGGTCATTGTGCATAAAACTGAAATATATAGTTCCTTTAATATACCGAAGTATTATTTTTACTAAAATCATGCGGATTTATTTTGAATTTCTTTTATATCACACTTCTTGGCATGTGGAAAAAAATATCATGTCTTTTCCTTGTCAGATACAATAAACATCCAATAATTTTCCTATATTCTGTGATATTAACAACCTTTCCATCATCATACTTTGATAATTTTATCTGGGTAGCCACTGGAGTCTTCATATCCTTGTCATTTTCCATTCCAAATCTTCTCAGAACCTCCTTGGAATATTTATATTGAAAAATGGAAGTTCCATTCCTTCCTTATATCACTTGTAAACCAATAAAAAATTTCATCTCCCTAATCATTGACATTTCAAACTCAATTTTCATGAATTTAGAAAATTGTCTACATTTTGATTCAACTAATCCACCCAATACTATGTCATCAATATAAACTAGAACCATAAACCCTTGATTATTGTCATTATTAAATTAAATATTGTAATCAACTCCATCATGATGAAATCCAAGATTCTTCAAATACTGATCAAGTCTCGAATAACATGCTCTAAGGGCTTTCTTCAATTCATATAGTTACTTCTTCAACTGAACAACTATTTTCTTATCTTCATGAATGATAAAACCATCTATTTTTTCAATATATACTTCTTCTTCAAGAAATCTATTCAGAAATATCAACTTGAAATCCATATAGAAAACCTCAAACTTTCTTTTCATTGGTATGTCCAAGAATTGTCTGATTGTCTCCATCCTTGAAACAGGTGAAAATGTCACATCAAAATCAAAACCCTCTATCCAGGAGTACCCTTTACTGAAACAACATCTTCCACTATATTGAAATCAATTCTTTCAACTACTTTTCCCTGCATCTTATTGAAACACTATTGATGTTATCATGCAACTTCATGAATGTTAATGCTTCTTCGACATTCATTCATATCTCAATGGACAACTAGCACATGATTTGGGGCATGATACTAATGATTTTATGTTCAATACTTATAATAACTAGATCATCCAATTATAGCTTCATCATCTATTTTATTTCAAATAAGACTATTCATTTAATCGGTCTTCTTGAGTTTAGAAAACATAAAATTTCATCCTTTATATTAAATTGAGATTTTGAAACTAATTAAGAGATAGATCACTCCCCATATGATATTGAACTCTTATTTTTGTTAGGACCATGAAAATTCTTCTTCACCTGTATCATTTCTTAACAAGTGAATCTTAGCAATGATCCATCGAAAAAACCTCTAAGCCTATTGAGTTGGAACTCAGTGTAGGAAACAAGAGATAAAGTTAATAATACCATCACTATCCATTGTGCTCAATCACTTACATACTTCTCATCCATCCATAATCAATCAACTCCTTTTGAGTAATTATTACATATTTATTCCTCAATTTTTGTAGCTAATTTGAATCATTGGACATTCCATAGCACATTACATACCCACTCTGCATCTTCTGATTCAACTTCCCCTTGGAACGTATCTCCCATTGAACTTGAAACACATAAACATCAGTTAATAGCATTAATACACAAGGGGAGATGAGAATCCACTGTAATCCTCATGGAGAGGATTTTTTTTACCCTAGTGGATCAATCCTTTTGTATTTTCTTACAAAGCATTGTACTCTTTCTTTGCTAATTCCAACTACCTAGCCAACTTTAACTATTCTGGCCATATGACTAGACTTTATTTACCCACATGCTAAGACTGTTTATGATATATAGATTCTCCATGCTTATATTTTTTCACAATTTTGGATTTTTACCCACTAGTAGATATTTTATTTATTGATGTTCCCCCAACATTCTATTTCTCATGATTCTTTCTCTGAGTAGGAATGTCTCCACAAGATATTTTTTCTTTCTTCTTCCTCCACTGGATGGATCATTCTATTTCCTTCACTTCTCATCATGTGGCATGACATGTGTATTTTCCAAGAAATTATTTATTCATTTTTATTTTATCAATTTTCTAGGTCCTATCACCCTTTCTTTTTGAGCATGAGTCTTCCAATAATTTTATATTCTTATTACTCACAACTATAGTAGATCTCTCCTTGTTATTCCAGGTTTTTTCACATTCATTCCAAGAGGGTTTTTGTGAGTGTAACAAAGTAGGTGATGGATACACCTTTCATCAAGCTCCTTGTGATTCTCCTGAGGTTGTATACCTATTTTTCAGCTCACCATATTGTCTTCCAATATGTGATTTTTCATTTTACATTTCCTATGTTGGGGATCTACTTCTGGGTCCCTTTTCCTTCCTCGATATCTTCTTGCTGTAATGTATTGCCAAATTCCCATAATCAGAATATATAAAACATCTTCTATAAGAGTAAAACCTCATTTCATCATTTGTTAGCTAAGAGGTTGATGTATCTTGAGTTCTTATAATGATATTGAGCTCCAGAGCTTCCTAGAACATACTCATGGTGTGTCCCACTCTTCCACAATAAAATAACTTCAATGATACTCTCTTCTGAGAGTATCTTCTTTTAGATTTCTCAAGACGCTTTTTTTTATTATCTAATTTAGAAATATCTCTATATTCACAACAAGAAATATATTCCAATGGATTAAAGAAAAAGTTTGAAGTATGACCATGAATTCCACAGAAAGATAATATTTTGTCATTACTTCCTGTGAAATCCTTTTTAGGTTTGTCTCTTGAACCTATAGGATTTTTCTTATCTCTGTAACTTTTCATAGGTTTCTTCCTCTCATCCATGAAAGGGGATTCATCAAATCCAATGCATATTTTTTCCAAACTGTATGTCTTTTGAGATGAGAATATACATTCTTATTTCTATTTAGAAATAACATATTTTCTTTTCATTTCATCTTCACATGTTGAAGGATAATAAATTAGTAAGTGCAAGGCATCCTTCATTTTAGGCTTTCCTTTGACATTGGATCTCTCCACTTATTTATTTGATAATTATAACTCTTCTTCCAATTGTTTAATCTTAATATACCTTGATTCAACTTGAGAATTAAGTTCTCTCTTGAGATTCTTCCCTATATTCATCTGATTTTCCAATTTATGTGTGAGATTATCCACCATTTCCATTTACTCATTTACTTTCAATTTTTTTTAGAAACAGAATCAGAAAAGCATGCATTCTCCTATTGTAGAATTTTCTTTTCCACAACTAGTTCAGATAACTATGTTGCAAGATCATCATTTCTGGCTCTCAGATTATTAATTTCTTATGAGTGCATATTCTTTCCCTTATCATAAAATTTTAGTTTTTATATATTTGAAGAAAACTTTTGTAGCTCTTCAACTTCATAATCATTCGTATCCCTAAGTTCATTAGCCACATCAATAAGCCTTTGATTTAATATTCTTAGCTTATTGGACAAAATCTCCAATACTTGGATGTAGATATCTTTAGATTTAATTTCTTCACCATATTTCGGATCCAATTCCTTTGTTTCATAGAGAGATTCCTCTTCTGGCCTTATTAGAGTTTCTTTATCGTCATTAGTTTCATCATCACTTGGTATGTCAAGTTATTCACTCACTCCTATAGTATCATTGGGTGAGTCTATCTTTTCCCTCTCTGATTCATTCAAACCTTTCTTTAGTAAACTGTTGGATTCCTTAAACTCAATAACACATTTTCCATAGACACTTTCACACTAAGGAATACCACCTGACTTATGATTCTTCTTTATAGTTATTCTCTTTTCCATGGCACATCAATATAATATTAGATTGAATCCTTAACATCCGAAATTGACAGAACCAAGTGAGATCACACAAATCTTGATAAAATAGACCATTCCTCTGATACCAATTTTTTTGTCCAAAAGGGTCATAGATACCCTGAGAGGGGGGTGAATCAAGGTATGGATATTCTTTTCAAAATTCTTTTTCCCCACTATATATTGACCTATTTATTACTAGGGTCACTTGTTATGCTCTCAAATGTTAATGTCCTTTCAATTTTTATCTGACAATGATGAACTAAATGTAAAGAAGTAAAGAATTCACAAGGACATAGATATTTTTACTGGTTTCACACTCACTGGGATACGTCCAAGGAGAATACAACAGTAATGTGCTCATGTACCAAACTCACTAAGGCTTGCTTCCAATAATGATTACAAGGTTCAGGCTAGATCTCCTTCACTTAGGCTCACTGCCTTTACAAGGTTTAGGGTATGCTCACTGGTTTCCCAAGGGTCAATCCCAATGCCTCTTTCTATGGGTCACTACTTGTGGAAAGGGTTATCATCTTCCTCTTCCTTCACTCACTACTCTTTGAAGGTATCCACTCATATTTTATAGACTTTTAGGTCGAACAGATTTTATGGACATGTAGGTCCCTTCATTTGCATGAATTCTTGCATCCTCAAATTTGGGTAGATGCTCTGTTGAAGTTCATTTTTCACCCACAGATGATGTTTACCTTCCTGGGTACTATTAGATACCGATAAATACTTTATAAAACCGATTTTAAGATTTCTAAATATTCCTTGAGGGTTCTGTGAACCGGCTGCTCCTCCCACGTACTGTGTACCGGGTTTCTTACATGGACTTCCTCTTCCGAGTACCAATTTCGCTTCTGCAAACCATCCTCCATTAAAGGAATTCCTCTACCTTTACTATCACATACCAAATCCGTATACCGACTCCATAAACCTCCTCTATGAACTACTTATACATATATTATCTAAAAACTATCATCTATTTGAGGACTATTCTTTGTCTACAGACTACCTCTACCTCTGCAAACCCCCTATAGACTTCATTTTTTTATGTTCCAGAGATTCCTTCTCCGAATACCAAGCCTTATTCCTCCACGTACCACATCCTTTGTGGGATATAGTTTCCCACAAAAACCATCGGTGTAATTCCTTCCGTACGAATCACTTTTCCTTTTGCGGGCTTCAATGCCTCGCAAGAACCTTTTCCAGAATTTCTTCTATGTGAACTACCTTCGGACATCAACAAATTCTCAGAGCAAAGAGATGTTCACTAATGATATCCACTATAACTTCTAATTTGTGTGATTAGTTCTTCTTATAAAGGAAAAGATATCAAAAAATCCCCTAATTTGAGATTTACCAAATCTTTGATTCAGTAAAGCCTTCCCTGCAAACCACATATCTTACCGTGAACCAAACCCATTCCGCGAACCATTTTAACACCAAGGTCCCCATACTTCCTTTGCTCCTTCTTAGTTTCATTCTATTCCTCCATCCTAGGAACTATCATGCCTTTGTCATACTGTGTTCCCTTCATTGCAAATCATTTTAGAGAACCATTTTTTTGTTCTGAGAACCGCTCCCTCATACCATTCCTACTTCGGGGTATGCGGTTGCGAACCATTCCCGAACATTGTATGTAGTCTATGTTCCAAGGTATGTGTTGGATTTTGTGGCCTAGAACCAATTAATGTACATTATTCCTTAATGAATACCTTATAACATCTTGATTATTCTTCTGTGTTACAATGAATGTGATAATTTCCTAAGGATAGTTGTTAAATTAAAGGGACATAGTGGATCCCTACTATGATGAGAACCTGTAAGTTCCATAACTCTATTATTGAATATATGTTCTATATCCGGATGATTTTATTTGGGGGACAAAAATAATACAGGACATTAGGGGTGAGGACTCATAAAACTTTGAGGAACCTTCTCATGGTGTGCTCCCTTGGAAATATCCAGGAGGATGTTTTGAGAATGAGACCTGATAGTAGGAAATCAACATTTCACAGGGTCATTGGATGTTCATATCTACAAATGTGTGTATTGTTCCTTAGACTCTAAGATTATTATTAATGGGTATTACAGCTCACGCACTTAAATGTATTGTTGAAAACTTTGATGACACACTGTTCATAGCGAGGTAGGATATATTGGATGTGTCATGAGTAATACTGCATTAATAGATAATGCGAGAAAGGATTTTTCCCTTTTGTTCCATAATGGAAGTAGATATCTCATTCCCTTTGATGGAATTGATGTAGCCTAAATAAATCCATGCCCATGGTGAGGAATGGAAAATTTCATTTGTGGAAAGTCAAAGAATGAATAATCAAGCACATGGTTTGATGGCACTACCATGCAATTTTCTTGATTTGAGATATCAAGACAAAGGGATTACATTACATGGTAAGCGTTCGTAGGAGGTGACACATCATTGAGGCATTAACTTTTTTCTCTATGGGTTCCTTGGCGTGTTTCTAGATGTTATCCTCGGAATTTTTGGCAAGCTCTGCCTAATGCCACTGAGAAAGAGGCCTAGAGGTTCACACACTAAGTGTGTCTAAGTATCTCAGTCAAATATTAATTTAACAAGTTGAATAAAAATTATTCCTGATTATGGTTTAATAATTATTCAAGGATGCTTGATCGCATTTATTTCGACACTAGTTATTTGAGAGAATATATTGTGAGAGAAATATTATATTTATTAGCAAGTAGTGCAATGATATTTATTTGAGAAATAAATATCCATTATTCAAGGTCTAATAAATGTAGTGTAAGAAGTAACTAGAATGGAAAAACCAAAGTACACGTCGGGTATAATAATATACATGCCGTGTATTTTTTCTGGGAATTTTTGATAAATAATATTATTTATTTAATTAAATAATATTAGGTGTAATTCGTTGGGTGCATGTCAAGTAAAAATAATAGTCAACTATTGTTATTAGAAAAGGTGTATTACTATGAATTAAATGAAATGAATAAATTCTTTCAGGTAATTAATTCATTTTACTATTCTGAGTAATTAAAATACCAATTGTATAATTTTCATTAGCCTATCCATTTTAGGGGTGGTTCACAATAGATCTAAAAAAATCTCTCAATCCAAGAGAGAATTATTTTCTTCCAAGATCACTCTCAAGCTACGAGAGAGAGATCCTCCAATATCGGATTTAGGCGATCGAAGGTGGACATCGCAAAAGAAGGATATTCCACAATAGCACCTAGAGATCCATTTGGCGATGTCCAGATATATGTGGAGAACATGTGGATCACTGCTAGAGGAATCCTACACTTGGATTCTAAAACTCAACGACGGGTCACATTGGATCGTGACCAGAAACAACAATTTAGAGATAATTACATCAAGGTAATTCTTGTCTTTTAATTAAATTAATTATAACCAACATAAGATGATCCTCTCCATGGTTCTGGGACTCACCTATTTTCTTTCATTCTTCATTCTATTTTGAAAATCTGGCGTTTTATTATCATGATGGATCTCATATTAAACATTGTTAACGGAAAAAATTAAAGTTAGGTACACCCACCAATGTGCTTCCACTACGCCTAGAACCTATAAGTGGTATCAAATGGTCCATATCGTTGATTATAATTATTTAGTTTTTTGTTAATGATTTACACATTTAATAATTTAGTTGTTTCAATTCAAGTTAATCATTTTTCAAATATGAATATCAAGATCTATTCTTCCTATTTCACTTCTTGTTTATCTTGCAGAAATGATTTGTTTTCTTTTAATTTTGATTAAAATAAAATAGAGGATCTCATCCAAAGGTGCCAGAGCTTCCTGGACGTACAACACCAGAACACACAACATGTATTCGGTAGTACATTCCATGTAGTATAGTTTCCATGCACCAGGATGGTCCAATGAACTAGGTCATGTCATTGGATACTATATATGTCTTTAAGACTCCGTGTGTTTACTAGGAATGGGTGGCATGCAGTTTTCGGATTACACAACGTTTGTCCCACTAAACACGGAATGTAGTCCCTTTGGGTTAGGGTTTGACCGTGTACCCCGTACACAGCTCGCCCAGCTGGAAACAGTGTAAAGCGGATACTGCACAGCGAGTGTCCCACTGAACACATCGTGTACTCCGAATATTTCCAAAGTAAATTTACACGCCAAGTCCCCGAGCATGTACTTCAGATGGACAGCGAACAAAAGTAGATGCTATGTAGTCGGAACTACATGTCGTGTACTCATCCAAATTACGCAGATTTATTAAAATTTGTTATTGTATTATACAAACCCTTGAGACGTGTACCATAGTGCGGGCATAAAGATGAGGCACAACACATGATAGGTGTTTTATATATATGTGTTTAATTTAACATCTATGTAATGTTCATTTCCACTCATTGGGTAGTTATGAACAAGAATTCACTAAGTTGCGTCCATGGTACAAGTTACGTACAATGATAATTTTAAATGATTTATTTGTTTAAAATTATGATGGATGAGAATCTCAAGGAAATCCAGTAAATGGTTTAAGATAAAAGGATTGATTAATTAAAGATAATTAATTGATTTGAGCATGATTTATCTTAAACAATAACGATTAAATAATTTAATGCTAGTTTTATTTATGTGTAAGTATCGTTGTATGTATGGATGATCATGATCTAGACCAATACCTTTGTATGTGAATGGTTTCTTTTAATTTATTTATTTAAATTAAATTTTTTGGCCTGTGAGCCTTATCCTCATTAATATGTAGGGCCTATGTGCCCAAGGTTTTTTATGTGAAACCCTATTTTACCCTTCACCTGTGAGTGAGATAAAAGCATATGTAATTAATGGATCTCCCAAGCTAGTGGAGGCGGCTCAAGTTATGAGCCAAGGTGAAACTAATCCAAGAAGATACAAATGTGGACAGGTGGAAAGATGTAAACACAAACCCAAGAGGTTTATAGTGTTTCTCCCCTAGGTCTTGGGTTATTTTATCAAATGATAGATAAACTAACAAATAGAACAAGATCATGATAATACCACTTATTTTATTTCTATTAGTTTCATGGTTTATTTATTGTGGGTGTGTTTTCATGATCAAACATTTAATAAATTAAACAAGCATGCAAGATGGAACTAAAATAAGACCAGTTAATGCATAAATATTATCTTAGACATGGTTAATCACTTAAGTATATCCCACATAATATTAACAAGCATGTAATAAAATATAATAAAATGTCAATTTATGTATAAGGATAAAATTCCTCAAAGAAATATTAAGTTGTTACAGCCTTCCATAATCTTGGTTAGAATCAAATTGTAGTCCAATGTTCTTGACCAACCCTAGTTGAGGTGATTTCAATTATCGAGGAATTCTAATTCAATGTTTTGGGTTGAATTGACTTGGTTCACATCAAGGGTTGACTTCCACAACATTACTTGTTGTGACCAAGAGGCAAAGGTTGAGGAAATCCAAAATAAAAGGATTTCAGTCTTGGGGAGTCCACTCAACAGATCAAGGAGTTGCGGGTTAATGCAGTTGGAACTTGGAATGCCTACCTAAAGCCCTTCAAGTTGCTTGACCAACCCTAGTTGGGGTAATGCGAAGGGCAATATAGATCATTGCCATTATAATATTCGGGCAATAGAATATTCCAAAGTCAATGGGGAGGGCTATTGGGTTTCGATAAAATAGTGGGAGACTAATAAGTATTAATTTATTTATTTGTCTCAGTTTTATCATGATAAATTACTAAACCTTTTCTCATCTTAATTTTTAGAAATTTCAAGAAAAATAACTTCAAACGTATCATTGTGAACCATACTCGAGAAGGAAAACCTTCTCACCGGCACTAATTTCTAGGAATTGCAGAGGCGTTTACACGTCATCCTTCGTCACGAGAGGAAATTGTATGTCTTGGAAGAGCCTATTCCCACTGCACTAGGAAAAGAGGCCAGTGATAAGGAAATATCTCTTTATATGAAACATATGTATGATGCCACAGATGTCCAATGTTTCATGTTATTGTCCAAGTCAAATGAGCTCTTGAAGCAACATGAAAACATGGATGTGTATAGAATGATGTCTCACCTTAAGGATCTCTATCAAGATAAGGTGATATAGGAGAGATATGAGATCTCCAACACTTTGTTTACAAATAGGATTGGAGATTTTGTGCTATATAGGCCTTGTGTAGTCAAGCTTATTGGCTACATTGAATTCTTGGACATCTTAGGGATTAAGTTCCTAGATGAGTTATGTATAGATCTCATCCAATCATCACTGCCCAAGACCTTATCTATCTTTATTGTCAATTATAACATGAGTAAAAATGGGAAGAGTCTATCATAACTAATGACCTTAATTATCTAGGTATATAAGGACATGGGGTGTGAAAAACCCTTAGTCCTTATGATGAATAAGAAAATTAAGGACAAGGAAAAGGGGCCAAGGACTTATAAACGGTCTCAAGCCCCTGAGCATCATCCCTACAAGAAGGGGAAGATCCAAAGGCAGGGCAAGGAATGGGAGGAGGTATGTTTTTCATGTGGAAAGCTAGGCCACTAGAAGAGGAATTTCACCCAAAATCAAGGGGATGCAATAGGAGCATTCGTTATTGAGTGTAATCTTTCCATTTATACACATTGGGAATTAGATATAGCTTTTTGGGCTCACATGTGTATTTAAATATAGGAACTAAGTAGATTTAGAAATATTTCCAAAGGAGAGGTGGATCTTTGAGCTGTTAATGGTCTGAGGCTAGCTGTGTTGGCCATTGGAGATTACCATCTCTCATTGCCAACAGGGATGATTTTGGTTTTACATAATTGTTATTATGTTCCTAGTGTTACAAAAAACATAATTTCTTTATCATGTCCAGATATGGATGGATTTATTTTCAAGTTTTGAAATAAGGGTTACTTATTTTATAAGAACAATGTATGTTATGGTATGGTTCATTTAAATAATGGTTTGTATGTATTAAATTAGGAAAACCAAGTGTTGGTTATCAATAACGAAACAAACTCACATGAATCATACATCACCCTGTTATGGCATCACCATATTGGTCATGTAAATGAGAATCTCTTGACAAAGCTCTACCAAGATGGCTATTTAGATTCTACTGAGAAAAAACCACTTGATAGATGTCACGCTTGTTTACAAGGTAAAATGACCAAGCTGCCTTTTAGTGGATAGGGAAAAAGGGACACAGAGCTTCTAGGATTGGTGAACATGGATGTGAGTGGACCATTTCCAGTAGAAGCTAGATGTGTATATTATTACTTCATTACTTTTACGGATGATTTAAGTAGATATGGATATATCTACTTCATGAGTTATAAGTCAGAAGCCTCAGTGAAATTTAAGGAATTAAAAATGAAGTAGAGAATCATCTTAGTAACAATATAAAGAATCTTTGATTTCATCATGGTGGAGAATATCTAAACCAAGAGTTCATCAATATTATACGGGAGTCTGGGATTCTATATCAGCTCACTCCTCCTTATACACCACAGTAGAATTGTGTTTGTGAAATGAGGAACCGCACCTTTTTAGACATGGTGAGGTCAATGATGAGTCATGCAGATCTTCCATTATCCTTTTGGGGATATGCGTTACAAATTACAACATACACATTAAATCGAGTACCAACTAAGGCGGAAAATTGAATACCCTTTAAGTTATGGAATGTAAATAAACTCATTTTTTTTGCACACACATGTATGGGGATGCGAGGCATTTGTTAAGGCCTTCTCAGGCAACAAACTAGAACCCCAGGGAACGAGGTTTATCTTTATAGGACATCCCAGGGAAATGAAATGATATTACCTATATAACCCTTCAGACAAGAAATTGATTGTCTCTAAACACGCCATATTTTTTGAGAGGGTTAACTTCCCCAAAAAGGATATTGGGATCAAGATTTCATTCATTGAAGTTGATGCTCAAGATACACAAGAGTTGGTATAGGAACAAGTTCCACAAGTCCCTGTGGAAGAGGTTCCAGAAACACAAGTACAGTGTAGGAGCTCAAGAGAGGTAAGAGAACCAAAGAGATTTGGTTTCTTAGTCACTAAGAATGGTGAATAATTATTATTGGAAAATGATGAACCTCTGTCCTACAAGGAAGCAACAAAAATCCCAGAAGCTGAAAGATGGATAGAAGCTATGAATTCTGAGATGGATTCCATGTATCAGACCCAAGTCTGGGTTTTGGTCGATGAACCAGTTGATGTAAATCATGTTGGATGCAAATGGGTATTCAAGAGAAAACTAGACATGGAAGGTCAAGTTAGCACCTATAAAGAAAGGCTAGTGTCTAAAGGATTCAGACAAGGTCAAGGAATTTACTATGATGAAACCTTCTTGCCAGTTTCCATGTTTAAATCCATAAGAATCGTCCATTCCAAATCAGCTTACCATGACTATGAGATTTGGAAAATGGATGTCAAAATAGCATTTTTTTTTTTACGGGAACCTTCAGGAAGATGTCTGTATGACACAACCAGAAGGTTTTGTGACACCAGGTGAAGACAAAAGGTTTTTCAAGTAGCAAAAATGCATTTATGGATTAAATCAAGCATCTAAGTCGTGGGACATTCAATTTGATAAATTCATATAAAAAAAATTTGTTTCATTAAGAACTATTGTGATCCACGTGTTTATAAGAAATTTAATGGGAATTTAGTCATTATCCTAGAAGTATATGTTGACGACATATTTATTATTGGAAACGATGTACCAGTCTTACAGTCAGTTAAGGACTGGTTGAACCAGTGTTTCACCATGAAGGAATTGGGGGAAGCAGCCTATATTCTTGGGATCAAGATAATTCGTGATAGATCCTAGAGGCTTCTTGGACTAAGTCAGGGTATATAAATTGACCAGATACTAAAGAGGTTTAGAATGGAACAATCCAATATGGGATTGGTTCCAGTGTCACATGTCCTACATCTTTTTAAGAAAATGTGTCCTCAGACACAACAAGAGAATGATAGAATCAGTAAAATCCCATATGCTTCGTCTATAGGATCCATAATGTATGACATGTTATGTATCAGGCTTGATGTTTCCTATGCACTGATCATGGTAGGAAGATATCACACAGATCTTAAAGAACAACATTGGACTGCAGTTATTACTATCCTTAAGTATCTTAGAAGAACTAAGGATATGTTCCTGGTGTATAGAGGAGATGAGGAGCTTTTTATCAGAGGGTATGCGGATACTGGTTTTTCAGACAGATCAAAATGATCTCAAATTGAAATATGGATATGTTTTCTATCTCAATATAGGATCTGTGAGTTGGAAGAGTTCAAAGCAACCCTTTTTCATCAATTCTATAATAGAGTATGAATATATAGCGGCTTCAGATGCAGCCAAGGAAGCCGTCTGGATTCAGAAATTTTTCCAGGTGCTTGATGTGGTGCCTAGCAGTAAAGATCATATCATATTGTATTGTGATAATACTACAGCGATGCCTCTTGCAAAATAACCAAGGTCACATCAATGGAAAAAGCACATAATATAGAAGTATCACCTCTTGAAAGATTTATAGGGGTGAAGTTGCAGTGAGCAGAGTTTCCACAGAAGAGAATGTGGCAGACACCATGACTAAAGGCCTATCTCAGCAGAAGCGTGAATATTATGTAAGTTCTAGAGGGTTAAAGGTTGTTAAAAGTTTTCTCTACTCCAAGTGGGAGTCTCTAGGATTTGGTTTCCTAGAACCAACTACTTTGTACTTTATTCATTAATAAATACCTGATCATATGTTGATTGTTCTTCTGTGTGACAATGCATGTGATAATTTCCTAAGGATAGTTGCTGCATTAAAGGGTCATAGCAGATCCCTGCTATGATAAGAACCCAGAAGTTCCATAACACTATTCTTGAATATATGTTATATCGTCGAATGATATTATTTGAGGGAAAAAAATAATATAGTCCATTAGGGGTGAGGACTCATAAAACTTTGAGTCACTTTCTCATGGTGTGCGCCCTTGGTAATATCCATGAGGATTTAATGAGAACGAGACCTGCCAGTAGGAAATCCACATTTCATAGTGTCATTATATGTTCCTATCTTCGGATATGTGTACTAGTTGTTAGACTTTAAGATTGTTATTAATGGGTATTACAACTCATGAACTTAGATATATTCATGAAAACTGTGACGACACACTGTTCTTAGTGAGGTGGGATATATTGGGTGCGTCACGAGTAATACTGCATTAATAGAAAATGCAAGAAAGGATTTGTCCCTTTTGTTCCATAACAGAAGTAGATATGTCAGGCCCTTTGATGGAATTGATCTAGACTAAATAAATCCATGTCCATAGTGGGGAATTAGAAAGTTCAATTCTAGAAATTCAAAGAAATAATAATTGAGCACATGGGTTGATGGCACTAGCATGTAACTCGCTTGATTTGAGATATCGAGACAAAGGGATTACATTACACGGTAAGTGTTCGTTGGAGGTGACACGTCATTCCAACATTAACTTCTTTCTCTATGGGTGCCTTGGCGTGTTTCTAGACTCTAACCTTGGACTTTAGGCATCCTCTGCCTAATGCCATTGAGAAAGAGGCTTAGAGGTTCACGCACTAAGTGTGTCCATGTATCTCAGTTAAATATTAATTTAACAAGTTGAATAAGGATTATTCCCAATTGTGGTTTAATAATTATTCAAGGATGTCTGATCGCATTTATTTCGACACTAGTTAATCGAGAGAATATATTGTACATGAAATAATATATTTATTATCAAGTAATGCAGGGATATTTATTTGAGAAATAAATATCCATTATTCAAGGTCAAATAAATGTGGTGGAGGAAATA
Organism: Viscum album; assembly: GCA_963277665.1. Classification (NCBI taxonomy): domain Eukaryota; kingdom Viridiplantae; phylum Streptophyta; class Magnoliopsida; order Santalales; family Viscaceae; genus Viscum; species Viscum album. Next base: position 1,054,929,787 of record OY728120.1, on the reverse strand, counting down.
AATAGAATGGAAAAACAAAAGTACACGTCGTGTATATTAATATACACACTGTGTATTTTTCTGGGAATCTATGAGAAATATTATTATTTAATTTATTAAATATTATTACATGTAATTCACTGGGCGCATGTCAAGTAATAATAATAGTCAACTTTTATTATTAGACATGGGGTCTTACTAAGAATTAAATGAAATGAATAAATTCTTTCGGGTAATTAATTCCTTTAATTATTCTAAGTAATTAAAATCTTGATTATATAATTCTCATTACCCTATCCATTTTTGGGGTGGTTCACAATGGATCTAAAAAAATCTCTAAAGCAAAGAGAGAATTATTTTCTTCTAAGAGCGCTCTCAAGATACAAGAGAGAGATCCTCCTCCACTGGATCAAGGCGATCGAAGGCGGACATCGCAAGCGAAGGCTCTTCCATGATAGCACCCAGATATCTATTCAGAGACATACAGAGATACATGGAGCACGTGTGGATAACCTCTAGAGGAATCCAACACTTGGATTCTATGACGCAACGACGGATCACATTGGATCATGACCAGAAACATCGACGGAGTGAGAATTCCATCAAGGTAATTCTTTTCTTTTAATTAAATTAATTATAAAAAACATATGATAATCCTCTATATGGTTCTAGGACTCCCCTATTTTCTTTCTTTCTTCACTCTATTCCGACGAACTGGCATTTTATTTTCATGATGGATCTCAGATTAAACGTCGTAAATGGAAAAAATTAATGTTGGATACAGGCACCAACGCTCTTCCTCTATGCCCGGAACCTATAGTATGAAGTTCCCTTATTTTTCTTGATTTTATTTTTAGTTCTTCACACCATTAACTCCTATGATGAAACCCCTCCTTTTCCAAACAAAAATTACCGATTTTGAGGCCCAAAAATTTGGCAAGCACTGGAAATTGATCTACCTTAAAAACCTTCTTTCGGAAAACACCAATCATACTCATTTGCAGTCATATGGCTTTATCAAAAGACACAATCACACCCAAAACATACTGAGAGGACACATTGATGGATTTTTATAAGTAATCCTCCCTAAATCCATCAAAAAACTACCAAATATCATCCTCAATTACCGATTGGGACTAACCCTTTCTCTAACAGTCTGATATCATTCATTTCCCTCTCTTATGTTCTTACTGGTATTAAATTTTTATCTTCTATGTGTTCTAGTATACCATATAATTTAAAGGCTAATAGATGACAAGTTGATTTTTCAAAACATAAATAATTAACTTATTAAGATCAATTATGGAATCACTAAATGATATTAATTATTTTATTTTCTATGAAATTTTATTGTGATATTATTGTGATATTAATGTGTTATTCACAGATAAAAAGGATATGATGCATTGAGAAATAAAGCTGATTCAAGTATTGTATGACATGGTGATAAATTAAATACATGTTTTCATAAATTTTAATATAAATTATAGAATTTCTTTGATAAATTATATAAGTATTTGATATCATTCAAAGTTTAATTATAATAAAAAAATGGATTCAAGTGTTTGATATTTTAACATATAAGTATATATTAATTTATTTTTTATTATATAAAATTTATAAAATAATGATATGTTTTTTTAATATGTAAATTTTAAATATATTTTTATTTAATTTTAAAAACAATAATAGTTAGTATTTTTCAATATAATTTTCATGCTACCGACATTTTATTTTGCAATAATTTTTTAAAAAACCCATGTAATACTCAAATGAAAATAATTTTAAACTTTACGTTGAAAATTATATCTTTAAAAGAACTTTTGAAAACTTTAATCAAAGTCTTGAATTTATTATATTTATTACCTTGTTTATTATAAATATTTATAACTAATGTAACAATAATAAATGAAAAAGTAACATTAAAATAAATAAAAAAATGTTATGCTAGTGCATCAGATATATAACCTTGATCATAAGATATATCTTATTATAATGTTGCTGAGGAAAATTCATATTGGATTACCCTTTACAAAGTCAAGTGACTTAGATGAAATTAATGTTTTTTATTCCATAACATGATAGGGAATTCATATGGATAATTATGGTTTTATGGTAATTGACATGAAGTATCAACATTGTAACAATGAACCCTACATTCTATTATTTAGGGTTATTATTGATGTTATTAATATTTTTTTGATAAAGTCATGAATTTCAGTGATTATTTGGATGAACCCATTAGTAATCACTCAAATATTTCATATAATGATTCATATGACTCAATTGTTAGAATATATTTTGAATATTAAATTGTATTAGATAATTGATATCATTAAAATGTGATATGTGTTTTTATTATACATATATTGTAATCAATTTTTTTGTTTAATGAATAAGACCAACATAAATAAAAAATGGAATAATTTTGAATTCGTAAATTGTTTTTTATGAAAAAGATAATAATAATTTCATATGTTTTTAATAAAATTGGTTAGGTCATAATAATTCACAACACTATTTTTTTAGTCTGGTTATACATTTGATTTTTATGTCATAAAAGAGATATATATTTTTAATATAATTAATTCTTTCACATATTTCCTTATGATTCTTAAGTAATCATGTTTGGTTATAAATAGGTCCATAGAAAAATAATTCATTAAAATGATCAGTGCATTCAAGATTTAGTGAAGGGTCTATTGATCACTTCTATAAGTGTTAAATTTATTTTTTATTTGTCCGTTTATGTTAAAAATGTTAATTTATTTTTCCTTTCAAATTTTTTCAGGTTTCCTCATCCAAGAGAAAACTAGATTTTATTAAAGATGCAAAGCATTTAGAGAAAGCATATGTTACTTCAAAATATAGAACTATAAGAAAAACTCATTCTCAGTCTATCAGTACCCATGTGCTTAAAGTTAATCCCCATCATATACTACTCTAGTAACCAAGACATCATCCACCACTGATACCACCACTATTTTTTTAGTAATTGATGATAATTGGTCCTTTTTTTATCCTTGTATACCCCTGGCCAGGCTTGAGAGTTTTCCTACTCCTCTCATACCTTCTTATTATTCATATCCACCACTTTCTTTACATGGTATGTCATGTCCATTCATACCACCACCTTATTTGTACCCACCTTCTTATATATAGTGTATTACTCTAGGTTTTATCCCTCCACTACTATAGTATCCATGATCAAGTGTATAGAGTATTCAACCTATTGGAATCCCACCTCATATTGTAAAATATACTTCCACTATACTTAGTTCCAGATAGATTCTCATGGGACTTAAGATACTTCTACTTATGGAATTTTTTTATAATGTAATTAAGTAAATGTTAGAAAATTTACATAATTTTATTATGTTTACAAGTTGATGTTTCTTCCATAATTATATGGTTCTACTAAAAAAACACCAAAGTTGCACCAAGATGTGCGATGTTTGGAAAAAAATACATGTAAATAAAATCATATTACTTTGAAAATTGCAATAAAAATCCATGTTATAACTATGAAATGATTTATTATTGTTAACTAAGAAATATTTTTAGTGATATGGTGGTACAAGTAACTTCTATCTTAATAAATTAATTAATTTTGAGATATTATGAAATTTTTAAAAGCACACTATATTATAATGTGTATGTATGTCTTAGATTAATTATAGAATGTTAAACCTCAATTAAAATGTCATGACTTATTTGGATATTCATAAAATTTATTGAGATAAAATATGTTGTCTTAACATGGATTTTCATGAAATAAAATGAATTATTTTAATTTTTTCATGATTTAAATGATGTAAAATTACATAGAAATCCTTGAAATATTTTTACAACACATAATAAAAAAATTATTTAGGTTAGCATGTTTAAATGGAATAAAAAATCCATTGTTTTTTATTTGATTTAAAATTTATAAATTAATCTTGGTTTAATTATATCGAATTTTCCGACTTTTTTATAATGTTTTACAAAAATATGTATTACATATTGAAGGTCATGTTCGTCAATCTACAATATTTTTTTTATTAGAGAAAAATGGATGGAAGTGTGGTCATTAATGAAACTCAAGAAAGATCATAATTTTATTTTCTTTTACAACTTATTTTTAGCATATTTTTTAATTTTTAATCATGTTATTTAATGAAATAATTTTTCCAACAGAATGGTATTAAACATCCTGCATAAAATGAACTATATTTTCTTGGTCCAAATTATAATTTTCACTAGGTTTTGGGTGATAAAAACCATGATAGGGTTTTATATTATCCATGAAATAATATTTTACCTCATAAATATTGGTTTCCAGTAGTGATTCTTTAAACACTGCTATCAATATTTTTACAAAGGAGAAATTTCATTTTATAATTTAAAAAGTAACATATAAATTTGAACAACCATCTTAACAATGTCAAAATAAAATGAATTAAAAATTTATCAAAGAAATAGTTACTATGTTTTCATCAATCCAATTGAGATAGTTAATGTAGTTAGTGATTTTTTAATGATGATATTTTCAATTTTTTATGATTCCTCCTCACTTACACCAATTACTTATTTATCTAATGATGATGAAAATGATGGTTTCACAACTCGTGTTGACGATGATGATGGTGATGAAAGTGTTCTAGTTGTTATTTATAGTGATGATGTTATTTATGGTGACTTCAGTGGTGATGTTGATACTAGTGTGGGTGGTTGTGGTTTTAAAGGGGGTGGTGTTGTTGTTGAGACTGAAAATGGGTATTATTTTTTATGTAAAACATGTAGGTGGTCACCATAATTATTTAGTGAAAATAAAAGGAAGTAGTCTTGAAATTATTATTAATCTTTATATACATTCATATTAGGGTGTAAATCATACATATATATTTTTATATATGAATAAATGTTTATAAATATGTTTTTTCCAAAAACAAATACTTGAAAACTATATAAACATGGAAAATGACTATGGGTATAAGTATTTATCAATAGTTAATAACCATGGTAAGACATTTATTCGCATGGTCACTCATGGTGGCTATATATATATATATATATATTAACATGAACACTGATCGTGACATAAAAATATATATAGATAGTCATTGATCATGGATAATGATGTATAACTATGGTTAATGACCCAAGCCGTCAATACTTAGCTATTGATAGAATATAATAATGTACATACCCCTATTGTAAAGATAATAAGGTCCATAACCCATTTTTATATGGAAAAATCCTACCTCCATTTTTAGAAGGGAAATGACTATGGTCAGAAACAATAGTCATGTCCCCTTTCTATAGCATTGTATTTATATGAAGGAATTTCAAATGAAATTATTTAAAAAGATAAATTTCTACCTTATATTAAAAATTTGAGATCTATAAAAGATTTTCATTCATAAATTAGGATATACTATAAACTTATGCAAAGTTATTACATGGAAAAACTATATAAATTAACTACATTAGTTATTCTGTAATCACTTAAAGGATTTTTTGATGGAGGAGTATTTTATTTTAAAAAAATAAAAAAATATATATTTAGATATATTGATTTTAAATATTTTTTAGTCCACATAAAGAAACTTCCAAAAAGGGATATTTATTTATATATATATATAAACTTATATTTAATGATGTTAAATGAAACAAATCATTTTATTGAATCTAATCATATCTAATTTATTACAATTCATAAGGTAAATTAAAAATTGTGTTTCATTAAGATTGATTATTAATTATATCAGAAATAGTTTCAAATTAATTATGAATAACTATATTCCAAGTATTTTATATGAGGATAATTAGGCTTGTTTAAAAAAATTAAATGGAAGATATATCACAGGAGATAAAATGTAACATATCTTTCCAAAATTCATTTTTATTAACAAACATAAAAATAATAGTGAGTTTGATATAAAAAAATAGATCATGTGATATAATTAAACATTTATTCAAAAAGTAATGACAAAATAAAACTTTTTAGAAACTAATTTATAAATATTAGACATACATACTTCAATGTATATAATGATTTGATGAGGTGATGTTTAGAATGATATATTACTTTCCCATTTATAATTTTATTTGTTAAGTTATCCCGATATGGTTTTTAATTAGGAAACTCAATTTAGAAATATAATTTAATTATCTTTCACTTCACTTGTTTTTTCCCTAAAATTTCTAAGAGAAAGTTACATAATATTCTATGAAATTAATAACATTTAAGGGAGATTGTTACAAATAAAAAATATTATTAATGGTATATGTCACAATTTCTATGGGTGGTTATTCTCATGAGATCCATTTTAAGGATAGTGATTCCCATGGAATCCATTTCTAAAAATTTTATCCCCATTTTCAAAACATATGATTTTATCATTTAGATTTTACATGGAAGAGTAGAATTAATTTTCACCATTGATCATATATTTATATAGCCTATACATATATTGTAATATGAAAATAAAATAAAATTTTTTTCTCTATAAAATTTGTATTCCTCTTATATCTTCTCTTACATACATTATACACTAGGTTTCAAATGTTTATAATCGTCATATTATTTATTTTACCAATGTTGTGCCCATGATTTAAATATACTTCATGGATTTAATCGATAATACGATATTTATATTTCAATACATTCAAATAATTTGGAATGTTTTGGATAAACTGATAATTAAAATAATTAATTTGTTATTAATATATATTCTTAAAAAATAATAAATTCTTAAATATGTCAAATTATTAATTGTTTTGAAAAAATTATTGATAAATTCATTTTAAATTTTATATGTGCAATTAATTAGAAAAAATTATATTTATCAATAAACCAAACTTTTCAAATATAGTTTCAACAAATGATATTGTTAGTTTAATGAAAATTCATAGATAAAAAATTGATTTAGTGTTTATAAATCTATTTTTAAAATGGAAATGTTGAAAATAAAAATATAGTAAATCATTAATGCATCATTAAAAAACCTCTATATAAATGTTTGAACTTATTGATATATAATTTTGGTTTTTGGTTTTTTATTTAATGAATGTTTTAAATAAATTAATAAGTATTTTTGATACATAAGTATATTATTTTGAAACTTTTCGATGGATTAGTATTAATTTTAAGAAGTTAATAGTTATTCAATAAATTAATATAAATATATATATATTGTAAATCTTGTACTTTTTTTGGAACCCAATTATAACTACATTACACAAATTTAATAAATTAATAATTATTGTAACTAAATTTACTGATTAAATATTTTTATAAAAATATAATTAAAATGTATTTTATAATTTTATAAGATTATAAAAATTAATCCATTTATTCTTAATACTGGGAATAATTTTTATAATTTATCCATGTATCAATCGTCATTTTTTCCACTTGAAAAAATATTATTTTTTATTTTTAGATCTCAATTCTCTTCCAAATGCTCAAAATATCTTGATTTCATTTCATTCCACTTGATTTATATGTATCAAACATGGTGTAAAATCAACTTCCCAATTCTAAATCAAATTACGTGAATTTAATAATATAATATACAATGTATTGGATTAGTGGATAATTTGTTTTTTATTTTTTTAACGCCAAAAAATGTTTAACATCATAGTATTTTAGAAAATAATTCAATAAATAATCGATTTTCCAAAATATTTATATAAGGTCTTCCAATCATGTATTTTAAATTTAATTATATCAAATTTTCTTAGAATTTTTTAAAATCTTTTTAAAGTTATACTTGTTGGGATATTCTGACTTTTTTCAGGTATGTCTCTCTCTAAGTTTTTAATTAATATTTTCTTTAGGTTTTGTTTCCATCTTGTATTTCTATCATTGAATAAACATAATCTTAGTTTGTAAGAAAACTTGATAAAATCAGAGGGGATCATCATGGAAATATTTTTTTGGGTAAAATGACCTAAGGTTTTGGTATATATGCATGTATGATTTAATGGAGTATAAGTTTAAATGAGTTAAGTGTTAACATGGTTTCTTAGTAATTTTATAAGCTTTAAAATGGGTAATGTTTTTTAAAAGGGAAAATGGGATAAGAACCCATCTATATAATATTTAAACATCGTGTAAATGGATACAAACTGTGTAATTGTCCTTGTGTTTTAATTAAATAAATCCAAGTAAATAGGTTTTTCATTGTATCCTATTAAAAATATTTTCACAATGTGTAACTAAATTACATGTTGTGTAATTCATTGACATGCAGTTTTAAAAATGTTGTGTCACTACTGGAAATATGAATTTTACCAACGGTTTTGGCCAAACGGTTGGTATAGTTCATTAATTTGGACCTATACCAACGGTTTGGCCAAAACCGTTGGTATAGGTCACTTATATGGACCTATACCAACGGTTTTGGACAAACCATTGGTATAGGGGGGTACCTATAGGACCTATACCAATGGTTTTGGCCAAACTGTTGGTATAGGTCCATTATAGAGACCCTATACCAACGGTTTGTCCAAAACTGTTGGTATAGGTCCTTCAATTTTTAATCGAATATTTTTACCGAGAACATTATATAAATCAAAATTTAAAATTATTAAAATAATAAATATACATATTTATGAAATTATGTTCACAAAAGTCATGTTAGGTTAGTGGTTAAGTCATTCAATTATAAACTAGAGGTCCTGGGATCAAATCCCACCGAATGTTTTTTTTTTTGAAATACATATACCAATGGTTTTGAGAACCGTTGGTATAGGTTTTCATATTACTTATACCAACGGTTTTCAAAACCGTTGGTATAGGTCTATACCAAAGGTTTTCCCAAAACCGTTGGTATAGACCTATTATCACGGCTTACTTGCCAACGGTCCTCCAAACCGTTGGTATAGCCTATACCAACGGTTTTAGGGCCTATACCAACGGTTCCAAACCGATGGTATAGGGTATTTTTCTAGTAGTGTGTGGATGAATTTCATTTCATTACACTACAGATCTTCTTCTCTAAACCCTAGGGAATCTTCTAGGAAAATTTGGAGTTCCAACCCCCTGTATGGTCGTCCCTTTTATGTGATCAATTCCTAGTAAGTCCTTTAAGTTAGGTTTCCCTTTATCTCCCGCTTCTTTCAACCATTGTAGTGAAATCCTTAGATCATTTGTATTGTTGGTTTTGATCTTGATTAGTTTTAATCTAGGAACCTATTTACAATCATCTGTAACTTTTTCCTCATGGGAATTTTCCATTAGAAGCATTGTTGGATTTTCCATTAAAGGTGGGAGGTTAAAATTGTAACCCTATGGTTTTATAATTGCCAATTTTATGCAATATTGTGATTCCACAGACATAACATGTCCCCAAACCAATTAATTAATTAATGGTATTATTATTTAATGTTCTTTGGTTTCAATTTGATTTTGACCAAGTTTGTGGTTACCCATGAGGTGAGAGAACATGAATAAAATTGAATTGTCTAATGGATTAAAGTATGTTTATCATGACATGTGACCTTAGGTGATTTCTTGATATAGAATCCCTAAGTTGTGGCATATTGCTTATTGATATAATTATTAATTGATTTTTGTTTAAATTGAAAGTGGTAAAGGAAAGATAAATGGTAAGTCACAAAATTTACCATCGAGATATATGATGAGATATTGTGATATCCAAGTTGTACGACATGACTTGTGTTCCCTATTGAAATTCATGTATATCGGGATCAGACCTGGAATATGCACACTTATATGTTGTAACACTGATATTGATCATTCTTGGATGAATCACATGTTTTAATGCTTATAGAGAGTGGTATGTGCCCAGTACCATACTTATAGGGATTTAAGGATGCTGTAATGATTATAGGGATTTGATCTAGATTTTTGTGACTACAAAATGGTTATATGATGGTGTTTGGCACGGTTTTAATACATACTATGAGATATTCCAACATGGAACTGAAGCAGATTATTTTACATTGGATATATGGTTGTGGTTGGAATGGCTGTAAGACATGCTCAAAGTTATTCCAGCATGAAGCTGAAGCATGTTTTTATTGTATTTTATTAATTACTGAATTAATTAATACACATGTTTATCTCTTTATTACATACACTTCTTATCAGACTGTTTAGTTTAAACAGAGTGGTTTCAGCCTACTAAGTTTTTCTCGTACCCTATTCAGGCCATAATTTGGTACCCGAGTATATTATGTGGATGTAGGTTTGGAAGAGGGAAAATGAACTTTTTTTTATTTCTTGTTTACTGATGGGATGGAGTTTGGTAAAGGGGCCAACATAGGGTTAGGGATCAGCGAATTTTGAGTCTTTATTTGATTCTACTAGTTTTTCCTTTTATTGTATTTGGTATGACATTTCGTTACATTCCATCACGTCATTACTTTATTTTTTTTATTTTTTTCTTGGATTATTCAGTTGTATATTATTATTGTATTATTTTATGTCTATAATTTGATTTTATTTTGTTTATATGGTTTATTTTCTAATCCTATGACACTTCATACCATGGGTATAGTCTCTCCACTATACTTTTCACACCTCCACTGCTACTTGGCATCCTCTGGCATATGATTAAGCATTTATGAGGTCTCATAACCCTCCCTTTTTGGCCACATGAGAGAGTTCCAGATTAGGGGATGTTACAATTGATTTTATTTTAATTTAGCATCATATTGAAAGATATCAAAAAAGATAAAAAATAGTGGTAAAAAAAGATGGTGAGTTTAGTTTGTTAAAAATTTAGTAAAATTTATAAGAAATAAATAAATCCATACATGAAAACCTAAATGTTTGTGTAATAATTCACTATTTATTTCTACCCTTGACCAAAAAAATTTATATTTTTATGATCCTTAATCATTGATCTTTGCAAATTTTTTTACTCTCATTATAATTTATATATGTTTTTTAAAAGTACGTCACATTGGAACATATCACCATATTTTATGTTTTATAGTAGATATATGTATTATGAGATATTTTCCAAATTGTATTTATTTAATTAAAAATGTGACATAGTAAGGAAAAATGTGGTTTCTTTCTATTCCCATTAAAAAATAGAGTTTCTAAGATTTTATAAGCAAGTACAACATATCATTATTTTAATATAGAGTGTTTATTTTAAAAAAAATAGACAAGTCTTATCTGTGCTCACATGTTGTGGGATTACACTCTATATTATAACCTCCATGAATCCATTATAAATAGTTTTTTCATTTATTCACTTATTATAACTTCATTTATCATATAATTCACTTTTCATAACCACATACACTAGTTATAATATCACATATAGTAATCTTTTGTAGGGGTTGTCTATAAAAATTACCATAAAAGAATTCACTTGTAATTAACCTCCTTAAATCATTAACCTTTTAATGATTTCATTTTTTCCCAGTTATTCCTTCTCCAGTTAAATTCCAATCCTTTAGTAATGATCTTATTTTTGTATATCTTAAAGAACCATTTATCTATAGAATAATTCAAACCATGTATGAAATCATGCATAAATTTCAACTGATCTCAAAAAAAAATAATCAAGGAATGACTACTTTCATAGAAATAAATATATCATGTTCATTTAGTTCGCCTTGGTGGAAATGATCTAACACACCCATCCAAAATTAACCAAAGTAAATTGGAATTATGAATAAATTTCCAATAAACCATATTTGTAACATATTGTCCTCATTTTCCCCGACTAATCTATAGCATTGCATACTTCAGGTGAACCTCCCCACATGCCAGAGGTTGGAATCTTGTGGTGATAGTCTAATCTAGAAAATAGGGATAATCCTCCATCAATTCCATCACTATGTAATATCAATAATAATTTAAGTAATACATAAATCATTAAACATAGAATACTCATATTAAATTAGAATGAGAAGCTATCTATAAGAAATGACATACTCCATGCTATAATATAATGAACCCATTCCAATATACTAGTCATACATATAGAAACCCAAACTTTTTATACATAAATATTATATCTTAATAGATCGATATTCATTAAATTTTAAAAATATATGCCTGAGGACTGTAAAGGTTTAGTGTATTTGGAGACTAGATAAACAAAATTCTTATTTCATGAATGATATTAAACATATCCCAAAAAGATCTTCTCATATAGTAATATTCTTAGACAAACCCTACTTAAAAACTTTTTCATAACCTGGGGAAAGGCAACATAATGAAGAGTGATCTCAGATGCTCAATAAGGGTAAATAGTGGAGATATCAATGATAACTTAAATATAAAAAAATATAAGGGTTTGACAACATGATATTAACATTTTAAATTCCATACCCAATATATCATATATCACAATCTTAAAACATGGAATAAATCATGGTATTTCATAAGACATTAATCATAGAGGAATCAAAGAATATGAGCCATTCGAGCATAACATCGACATAAAACATATTTTTAAGGAATAAAGATGCATAGAAAATACTATCCTCAGTATTCAAGGCTCACTGCAAAGACTATCATAGTGGATTAGGTTCACTCTCCATTCCATTAAATCTTTCGTAAAGTTTTACTCCAAAACTACCATAGTGGACACAGACTCCTACTGAACTGGCTTCACTCCCCATTGTAGTCCTTATTATCTTATGATATATTCATCTTTACCCATTGAATTAGAGGGATATAAAATTTTGGGCCTACCCATCACATAATGAAAATAATACCTATGTGTGCATTAATATCATAAAACATTCATCATAACATAACCTATGGAAAAGGAATGGGTTTTAAATATTTTTCAACACAACTTATTTAACCCATGTGAAATAAATGGGTTTTATAGAATAATTCTTAAATAATCATCACATAAGTCATCCAAAGAATGAAAGTGGATCGTTTCATTAGTTCATATTCCCAATAAATCATAAGTAACAAAAAAGGATGTTATTCTAGATTAAAAATAGATTTAAAATATCATCAGAACATTTCATGAGTGAAATATCATTTTCACCCGAATAGCCCGAAGTCCTTATTTTTTTATTGATTTTTGATAACCCCCCTTCTAAGGGATGAGGGAGAAACCTTAAAATAACAGTACGATTCGTGGATTACATGACCTGAAGATATTACAGGAATTCATCCCAGATATTGTAACACCCCAAGCTTCTACGGTACGCTTCTCTTTGAATAATGTGTCAGCGTGTGTTGTACGCAACACCGAGTTCTAACACACTATAACTAATCAAACTAGCCGTTATGAATAGTAATACCTACTTTTTGAAATTATATATATTTTATATTTAAAAATGGAATTCATTTTTGTATTCGGAATATCTAATTTAGCCTAAGGTGAAATTTTGTTACTTTTCGGATAACTTTAATATTTTGATGAATAGTGAAAATTACTAAATTTTAATTAAAAACAACTTTTTTAATCAAAATATTTAATAGTGATAAATTATGAATTTGAGTGGTTTTAAATTATATTTAGAATATATATTTACCATTTAATATAATGTTGGTCATTGGACATAATTTTACAATTAAACCGAACATAAACAAGTGTCAATCTTTTGATAGTTATTATCTCTTAAAAACACGCTTTTTGTTTTAACAACGAGAATTAATTTTAAATTAATTTCTGCCACTTCTGTGTTTTGAATTTGGAAAAATGGATTCCATATTTGGAATTAGTATATTCGAATTGTGTAAATAGGTAACTTTTATTTTTAGACATTTTGAATAATTATTGCGGTAAATATTTTATTTACCATGGTTAAGGGTAAATCCGGAAAATAAGGGTTAAAAAATTATATTATAATAATACTAAATTACCCTAAAACGTGTACTAACATTATTGTTTGATACATGTTCGACCATAGGCGTATTTGGGTCGATTTTAGGACCCCATGGAGCCACTTGTAGGTGATAGGGACACTTTATTTTAATTAAGTTAAAATGAATACAAAAATGACACAAGCATATATCTTTTAGAAAAAAAAATTTTAAATAGGGTTATATATGTTGGTTTTTTGACTATAAATATTCATTAGAAAGATAAAAAGATTTCTTACATAATTATATTTTATTTATAATTTTTAGACATTAAATAATATAATTTATTTATGACACAATGAAGATGCAGTAATTACATTAATAGTGAAAAATTAAACTAATTGATATTATAAATACACAAATAAATATAATTTGAGACTTTTTATGAATTAAACTAATTTTATAAGTTAATATTACATGTTAGGAATAATTTAATTAAATTTTTTTGAAGTAATCATTCTGTTATGAGTTTCACAAAAATCAACTATTGAATAGTGTCAAAATTGACATAAAAGAGTTTTTAAAACAAATATTATATTATTAATTGATATTAAATTCCTAAAAATCTATGGTTCGTCCAAGAGACTTATATCATGATAGGAACATCATTAATGGACCACTTGGGGGTCTCTTGGATGTATATGGTAAGTTTATTAACCATATAATATAAAAATACAAAGAGACTTTGTAAAAGTGAAACTAATTAACTTAGAGTTAATACTTAAAGATAAGGTTAATATAATGACCCAAACCTGTCTAAATTCTATTGGTTGAGTGGTTTTTGACCCATACCCACCTTTAAATTTAAATAATAAATTTTGGATCCATTAGAAACCGAATATGAATTTATTATAAACTAATATTTCTAGCTTTTCCAAAAGTGCCCCTCACCCCTCTTATAAAAGGGCACTCCCCCTTCTCATTAACTCACACCTTCAAAGCCTTTTGATTCGGAAAAACTCTACCTAAATACTCTCCCAACTTCCATAACTACAACCTAGAGTCCTTAGTTTGATAAGAAAGCCAACCTAAGGATCCCTTTTGATCAAATCAAAAGGAAGAACCCGAGGAAGTGGTAATCATTTCACCACCCTTTTCCAAGTTCCTTTCTTCTTCCACTTCTTCTTCCTTTGTTATTACCATTCTAAAATAATAACTCCAGTATCATATATATACTGTGATTTTATTATAAATATGGTACAACCATATTCAGTATTCTATCCACCCTTTGAATAACATGTCACCATACGTGCGTACGTACGGCTTACCGTCTCCACGTCGTGGTGTAATTGTTATTCAATATATTATTATTTGGATGGGTATAATAATGATGTGTAACTCATGTAAATAATAAATATAACATGTTAATGATTCTGTATATATTATATAACATCCATTTATATATTATTTTAATATCAAAAGAATGATATTGTCGTTCGTGCGTACGTACGGACTACCGTCTCCACGAACACGATGAGATTCATTCTCCATCGTATCCATTCAAGTATAATTCTCATTTCATGATTAATAATAGTATCTAAGGACTTGATATCATTCTGTATATGATTAAGATACAACCTTTCCATTACAAACATGGCTTACGTAACAAAACATATAAAAGAAAACGAGTAAGTTAACACCCGAAACAACGATAATACTAAGATATTATTAACAAATCAATGTTAAAAGATCATATATGATATCATATTAATATATATGATTCTTGTATAATTTAATAAAAATTATTTCACCATTATACAGGAGGTTAACCTACCCACAACCAAGGAAAATTTCAAGGTAAGGGTTATTTCACAATCTCTTCATTATCCGAGGTTGTTTATACGTAATAATCTACTGGGATCTCTTTATCATCCACATCCATGTTTCTTAAAAATGTATTTCAAAACATTCTTACTATTTAAAAGAATATGGGTTAAATTCATTTATACCCCTGTTTGACTTTTATAAGAGTTTTGTAAAGGAATCTTTCCGTCGTTTTCCAAACAATGTGCTTTTAACCTTTTCGACAGAATTAAGGTAAGAATGTTTTTTTAAATTATACAGCAGGTGCGGTTATTTTCCACTGATATAAAATCGTCGTAGCTTCCCTTACAAGCTTATAAGAATATTTTTAAAGAAAATGTTTTATTTCATAAATATAAGACACTTAAATGATTTCAAAATATAAAGAGATATTTCTCTAAAAAGATTTTTGATTTCATCTATATCAACATCCTTTGATGGATTTTACACTTATTTGAAGTTGATTTATCATGATACAAAACTTCTATATTGTATTGAAGGTTTTGTGATATTTTTTACTGTGGATGTGCTATTTTTATACCATTCATCATTTATAGTGAAAGTATTGACATTTTGTATGCTAGTTTTAATACGAATGTTTATGTTATGTTTAAACCTTTTCATATGGGAATGCATTGGACTTAATATGTGATGGGTGGAGCCTACAATAGATCCTCGATGCATCGGTAGGTCTCATGAGACAAACTAGTGTCTTGGCACAAGGCCTTGGCAAAATCTTATTTTTAGTCTTGGAACGAGGCCTTGGCTAGGTGGTTATGATAGTCTGGCATTATGCATTCCATCATTATGAAATTTGTTATTGATATTGCATTTGATTATTCGATTAGCAGAATATCCATGTGAATAAGTAAATGGCGTTATTTCATTTTACTTTTTCCATACTATGTTGAAGTTCAAGTTTAAAAGGCTTTTGTTTTAGTTATACATTGCCTTAAATGTTTATGCTTATTTTTGAAAGTTTCCGCTATATTGTTATCCTTACTGGGCATTTGAGCTCACCCCTTTTCTATGTTTTATTTTTCCAAGGATGTGAAGAAGTAAGTTATGAATGACCTGCAGGGATAGTATGCGGGGATATGAGTGTGGGATATGGATACTATGTTGTTGTAGTAGTTTTTCACATTATGATGTAATGTAAAACTTTATGAATATATCTAGTGTTTCCAAGGCTACTAAACCAATCGGTATTTCGAGATTTGATCTTTCTTGTGATCATGCCAATGTTATGTAATAATGCACCGACTCTGGGTAACTGGGGTCGGGGCGTTACAGTTGGTATCAGAGGAAGTTTAGTACAGACCTTGGAAGCTAGATTTAGATAAACTCTGATTAGAGCACGTAGACCTAAGATGAACTTTGAGGAATAGTATAGAAGAACTTCCTAGAATTTTGGTATTGTAAAGATTTTGTGAGTTTTCCGAGAAATACATCCATGTCTGGATACGAGCAGGTAGAGGTGGCTCTGGCACAGATGTACCTAGGGGTAAAACCCGAAAACACCACTTTGAGCTAGACTCGAACGGGAACTGGTACACGACAACAGGCCTTGCTGCACTCTTGGTTACGACACTCCTGGGGGATATGCTTAGGATAACTCTCAATCTCTTTACAAATCATTATGAAGGGTTTATGAGTATATACTTCCGAAAAGAAAACATTCTTATGATTATGGATTATATCCATAAATAGTTCAATTTATGTTAAGTATTTTATAAGCATGGGATTATGTATTTTGATTCATAAACTGATCTAGTTCATGCCATTGTTTAGAAATGGCACCTAGTGGAAGAAATGGAAACCGTATCAATGCACGCACTCCATGTAGGGATTGCCCTCCTGCTCAAGATAATTATAGTGGAGCTGGTGATGCAACTGGTGCCGATCAGCTAATCACCATACTGGGACAACTTACTCAAGTTATGAATAATAACCTTACCTGTATGGAGCACCCTGATCCGCAGCGTGGAGGATCAATGTTAGATCGATTCATGAGGCAACAACTACCAACGTTCAATGGGAGTACAAATATCTTAGTAGCTGAGAAATGGATATTTTCCCTAGAAAAAATATTTCAGGCTTTGGGGAGTAGTGAAAGGGAAAAAGTTATCATGGCAGTTTACCTCCTCACTGGAGATGCTGATCAATGGTGGTCATTGATTCAAAATATGAAGGAAGATGATGAAATATCAAATATAGAATGGAGGGAGTTTAAAGATCTTTTTTTAGAAAAATAATTTCCTCACGACCATCGAGCAGATATGGAAAGGCAATTTCTGAGTCTGAGACAGAAGGAGGATGAGAATGTCGCAAAGTATGAGGCTAACTTTACAAGGTTAGCAAGGTATGCTAGAGATTATATACGTAACCCAAGAAGTAAGATTGATCATTTCTTTGATGGGTTAAAACCATTTCTCCGTCGATAATTAGTCTCACAATCCTTTTCATCGTACGAAGACATTGTCTCATTTGCTATCAAGACCGAAAAGGAATTCTCTAAGTCTTTTGACTTTAAAGCAAAGCAAGATAGGAAGAGACCTACTGATCAATCTGGTAATGGAAATAAGGGTAAGAATGGAAAGGTTGAATATCCATCCTGTGGTAAATGTGGGGAGAAACACCCCGGTACTTGCTTGAAGGGAATGGGTGTTTTTTACAAATGTGGTGAAAAAGGCCACCAAGCTCGTGATTGCAAAGGGAAGAAGGAAGCTACCAATGTTCAGTGATACAATTTTAGGGAGATGGGACACTATGCAAATTAATTTCCTAAGCGTAAGGAGAACTTACCTCAGAAAAGGCCAAGGGATCAAGGCCAAGCTTATGCTATCACTACTGGTGAGGTAGAACTCTGAAAGATGTGGTGGCAGGTAATTTAATGGTCTCCTCAAGTTTAGAAAATGCATTATTTGATTCTGGATCATCGCATTGTTTCATATCTTCCCAGTTTTCTAATAAAATTAGATATTTCCAATTTGATTTAACAAGGGAGTTGTCAGTTAAAACTCCTAAGGGAAGTATCATTGCAACAAATTTTTGTGAATCAGTCCCCATTAGAGCACATAAATGTTCTTTATCTGCTGATCTCATCATTATACCTATGATTGAGTTTGATATAATCCTCAGTATGGACTGGCTTTCGGACTATGATGCAAAGGTTTATTGTAAGAAGAAAGAGGTTACAATTCTTGATGATGATGATAAGGAACACCTTATCTTTAGAGCAGAATCGTCACCACCTAATTCTTATCTAGATCCACCCCCAGTAGCTCAACTAAATTCAATTATTGGGGAGGAAGAGAATGAAATGACTGTGGTTGAGGAAAGGAATGTTCAAATAGAGGATTTACCTGTTGTGAAAGAATATGTAGATGTGTTTCCGGAAGATTTACTTGGACATCCTCCAGAACGAGAAGTTGATTTTTCCATTTATTTAATTCCTGGATCAAGGCCTATATCGAAGGCCCCTTATAGAATGGCCACTATAGAATTAGTCGAACTAAAGAAAAAACTAGAGGAATTGAGTAATAAAGGATTTATTCTCCCTAGTGTTTCTCCATGGGGAGCCCCTGTTCTTTTTGTTAAAAAAAGACGGATCTATGAGGTTTTGTATCGACTACAGGGAGATCAATGCTATAACAATAAAGAACAAGTATCCCCTACCTCGCATTGATGATTTATTTGATCAACAGCATGGAGCTCAATACTTTTCAAAGATTGACCTTCGATCTGGATACCATCAGTTGTGTGTGAAGAAGGAAGACATTCCAAAGACAGCATTTCGAACCAGGTACGGGCATTATGAGTTTACTGTAATGCCTTTTGGATTGACTAATGCACCCTCTGTATTCATGGATCTGATGAATAGAGTTTTCAAGGAGTATCTCGCTGAATTTTTGGTGGTATTTATTGATGATATCTTGGTATACTCCAAAAGCTACGAAGATCATGAAAATCACTTGCGCATTATCCTGAAGACTCTGAGAAGACATGAATTATATGGAAAGTTTAGCAAGTGTGAATTCTGGCTTCATGAGATTTCTTTTCTTGGCCATATTGTCTCTAAAGATGGAATCTTTGTTGATCCTTCTAAGACCAAGGCAATCCAAGAATGGCCAGCACCTATGATTATAACTGAGGTACGTAGTTTTATTGGTTTGGCAGGTTATTATCGACGTTTCGTCTAGAATTTTTCCCGATTGGCTAACCCATTAACGAAGCTCACACGTAAAGGGGTTAAATTTGTTTGGACAAAAAAGTGTGAAGAATGTTTCGAAGAACTGAAGAGAAGATTAGTCAATGCTCCTATATTGACTCTACCATCGGGGAATGATGGGTTCGTTATTTATAGTGGTGCATCGAAGAAAGGACTTGGTTGTGTCCTTATGCAGAATGATAGAGTTATTGCCTATGCATCACGACAGTTGAAAATTCATGAACAAAACTATCCTACTCAAGATCTCGAGTTAGCAGCTGTGATCTTTGCTTTAAAGATATGGAGACACTACCTCTATGGTGAAAAATGTGAGATTTATATTGATCACAAGAGTTTGAAGTATATTTTCTCACAAAAAGAACTCAACATGAGGCAAAGGAGATGGCTTGAATTACTCAAGGATTATGATTGTACGATACACTACCACCCGGGGAAAGAAAACAAGGTGGCAGATGCTTTGAGAAGAAAAGACCATGGAGTTTTGAACGTGATGAGAATTGAAAGGGATTCAATTTTGATGGATCTAGTGAAGATGGACATGGGAATAACCAGGGAAGGTGAAACATCAATGCTTTTTCAAATGGTTGCCAAACCATCTTTACTAGAAAGGATTAAGAGTTCTCAGACTGATGATGAAGAATTCCAAAAGAAGATTAAAGCTGTGAATGATGGGAGATTGAGAGACTTTGTGTATGAAAATGGAATTTTGAAATTCGGGAAGAGACATTGTGTTCCCGATATACCTGATCTAAAAAGGGAATTGTTGGATGATGCTCATAGTTCCAATTTCTCTATACACCCTGGGAGCACCAAAATGTATAGAGATTTGAAGGAACATTTTTGGTGGGACAACATGAAGAGGGAGATTGCTGATTTTGTGTCAAGATGTATGGTTTGTCAACAAGTGAAAGCTGGAAGGCAACAGCCTGGAGGAGTCATGCAACCTCTTCCCATACCGGAGTGGAAATGGGACAATATTACAATGGACTTTGTCATGGGGATACCAAAGACTCCTAGAAGGAACGACACAATATGGGTTATTGTTGATTGTCTTACCAAGTCAGCACATTTTCTTGCTATAAGAGAAGATCTACACCTGGAACGTCTAGAAAGGCTATATATTAATGAAGTTGTGAGACTTCATGTAGTACCCCTATCGATTGTTTCTGATCGTGATCCCCATTTTACTTCAAGATTCTGGAAAAGTCTTCAGAAATACCTGGATACTGAACTTCATTTGAGCACTGCTTACCACCCTCAGACAGACGGACAATCAGAACGAACTATTCAAACCTTAGAAGACATGTTGAGATCTTGCTCACTTGACTTTCAGGGTATGTGGGATCAATATTTACCTCTGGTAGAATTTTCCTATAACAATAGCTTCCATTTGAGTATTCAGATGGCACCATATGAAGCGTTATATGGAAAGAGATGTCGTACACAAACCTGTTGGGATGACGTTGGTGAAAGAAAACTTGTAGGCCCAGAACTGGTGGAGGAAACGATGGAAAAGGTGAAGGTAATCCAAAATCACATCAAAGCAGCTCAAAGTAGGCAGAAGAGCTATGCTGATAATCGAAGGAAGGATTTGGAATTTCAAGTCGGTGATCATATTTTCCTGAAGGTATCTCCATGGAAGGGAGTCATACGTTTTGGTAAGAAAGGTAAATTGAGTCCCAGGTACATCGGACCTTTTGAAATTCTAGAACGAATTGGGGTTGTAGCTTACCGATTGGCAATGTCGCCAAGTCTCTCCAAAGTTTACGATGTGTTCCACGTATCTCTGTTAAGGAAATACATGCCTAACCCAATGCATGTACTCACCTATGAAGAATTAGAACTGGAACCTGATCTGTCTTATTGTGAAGATCCCGTCAGGATTCTTGATATGAGAGAACAAGTACTGAGAAACCGGACGACGCATCTGGTAAAAGTTTTGTGGAGAAACCATAAGATGGAAGAGGCAACGTGGGAACCCGAGGAACTTATGATGAAGAACCACCTGAGTGTTTTCATGTGATAAGTATTCTAGAAATTTCGAGGACGAAATTATTTGGAGGGGAGAATTTAACACCCCAATCTTCTACGGTACGCTTCTCTTTGAATAATGTGTTAGCGTGTGTTGTATGCAACACCGAGTTTTAACACACCATAACCAATCAAACCAGCCATTATGAATAGTAATACCTACTTTTTGAAATTATATATATTTTATATTTAAAAATGGACTTCATTTTTGGATTCGTAATATCGAATTTAGCCTAAGGTGAAATTTTGGTACTTTTTGGATAACTTTAATATTTTGATGAATAGTGAAAATTACTAAATTTTAATTAAAAACAACTTTTTCAATCAAAATAATTAATAGTGATAAATTATGAATTTGAGTGGTTTTAAATTATATTTAGAATATATTTTTACCATTAAATAAAATTTTGGTCATTGGACATAATTTTACAATTAAACCGAACATAAACAAGTGTCAATCTTTTGATAGTTATTATCTCTTAAAAACACGCTTTTTGTTTTAACAACGGGAATTAATTTTAAATTAATTTCTGCCACTTCTGTGTTTTGAATTTGGAAAAATGGATTCCATATTTGGAATCAGGATGTTAAAATTGTGTAAATAGGTAACTTTTATTTTTAGACATTTTGAATAACTACTGCGGTAAATATTTTATTTACCATGGTTAAGGGTAAATCTGGTAAATAAGGGTTAAAAAAATAATATTATAATTATACTAAATTACCCTAAAACATGTCCTAACCTTATTAGTTGATACATGTTCTACCATAGTCATCTTTGGATCGATTTTGGGACCCCATGGAGCCACTTGTAGGTGATAGGGACACTTTATTTTAATTAAGTTAAAATGAATACAAAAATGACACAAGCATATATCTTTTAGAAAAAAAAATTTTACATAGGGTTATATATGTTGGTTTTTCGACTATAAATATTCATTAGAAATATAAAAAGATTTCATACATAATGATATTTTATTTATAATTTTTAGACA
Organism: Viscum album; assembly: GCA_963277665.1. Classification (NCBI taxonomy): domain Eukaryota; kingdom Viridiplantae; phylum Streptophyta; class Magnoliopsida; order Santalales; family Viscaceae; genus Viscum; species Viscum album. The sequence goes on along the minus strand of OY728120.1, from coordinate 1,054,906,938 downwards.
TTAAATAATTTAATTTATTTATGACACAATGATGGTGCAGTAACTACCATAATAGTGAAAAATTAAACTAATTGATATTATAAATACACAAATAAATATTATTTGAGACTTTTTATGAATTAAAATAATTTTCTAAGTTAATATGACATGTTAGGAATAATTTAATTAAATTTTTTCGAAGTAATCATTCTGTTATGAGTTTCACAAAAATCAACTATTGAATAGTGTCAAAATTGACATAAAAGAGTTTTTAAAAAAAATATTATATTATTAATTGATATTAAATTCCTAAAAATCTAAGGTTCGGCCAAGACACTTATATCATGATATGTTTATCATTAATGGACCACTTGGGGGTAGCTTTAATGTATATGGTAAGTTTATTAACCATATAATATAAAAATACAAAGAGACATTGTAAAAGTGAAACTAATTAACTTAGAGTTAATACTTAAAGATAAGGTTAATATAATGACCCAAACCTATCTAAATTATATTGGTTGAGTTTTTTTCGACCCATACCCACCTTGAAATTTAAATAATCAACTTTGGAGCCATTAGAAACTGAATATGAATTTATTATAAACTAATATTTCTAGCTTTTCCAAAGGTGCCTCTCACCCCTCTTATAAAAGGGCACTCCCCCTTCTCATTAACTCGCACCTTCAAAGCCTTTTGGTTCGGCCAAACTCTACACCAATACTCTCCCAACTTTAATCACTATAACCTAGAGGCCTTAGTTTGATCATAAAGCCAACCTATGGAGCCCTTTTGATCAAATGAAAAAGAAGAACCCGAGGAAGAGGTAATGATTTCACCACCCTTTTCCAAGTTCCTTTCTTCTTCCACTTCTTCTTCCTTTGTTATTACCATTCTAAAATAATAACTCCAGTATCATATATATACTATGATATTATTATAAATATGGTACAACCATATTCAGTATTCTATCCACCCTTTGAATAACATGTTACCATACATGCGTACGTACGACTTACCGTCTCCACGTCGTGGTGTAATTGTTATTCAATATATTATTATTTGGATGGGTATAATAATGATGTGTAGCTCATGTAAATAATAAATATAACATGTTAATGATTCTTTATATATGATATAACATCCATTTATATATTATTTTAATATCAAAAGAATGATATTGTCACTCGTGCGTACGTACGGACTACCGTCTCCACGAACGCGATGAGATTCATTCTCCATCCTATCCATTCAAGTATAATTATCATTTTATGATTAATAATAGTATCTAAGGACTTGATATCATTCTGTATATGATTAATATACAACCTTTCCATTGCAAACATGGCTTACGTAACAAAACATATAAAATAAAACGAGTAAGTTAACACCCGAAACAACGATAATACTAAGATATTATTAACAAATCAATGTTAAAAGATCATATATGATATCATATTAATATATATGATTCTTGTATAATTTAATAAAAATTATTTCACCATTATACAGGAGTTTAACCTACCCTCAACCAAGGAAAAGTGCAAGGTAAGGGTTATTTCACAATCTCTTCATTATCTGAGGTTGTTTATACGTAATAATCTACTGGGATCTCTTTATCATCCACATCCATGTTTCTTAAAAATGTATTTCAAAACATTCTTAATATTTAAAATAATATGGGTTAAATTCATTTATACCCCTGTTTGACTTTTATAAGAGTATTGTAAAGGAATCTATCCGTCATTTTCCAAACAAGGTGGTTTTAACCTTTTCGACAGAATTAAGGTAAGAATGTTTATTTTAACTTATACGGCGGGTGCAGTTATTTTCTGCTGTTATAAAATCGTCGAAGCTTCCCTTACAAGCTTATAAGAATATTTTCAAAGAAAATATTTTATTTCATAAATATAAGACACTTAAATGATTTCAAAATAGAAATAGATATTTCTCTAAAAAGAGTTTTGATTTCATCTATGTCAACATCCTTTAATGGATTTTACACTTATTTGAAGTTGATTTATCATGATACAAAACTTCTATATTGTATTGAAGGTTTTGTGATATGTTTGACTGTGGATGAGCTATTTTTATACCATTCATAGTTTATAGTGAAAGTATTGACATTTCGTATTCTAGTTTTAATACGAATGTTTATGTTATGTTTAAACCTTTTCATATGGGAATGCATTGGACTTAATATGTGATGGGTGGAGCCCGCTATAGCTCCTCGATGCATCAGTAGGTCTCATGAGACAAACTAGTGTCTTGGCACAAGGCCTTGGAAAAATCTTATTTTTAGTCTTGGCACGAGGCCTTGGCTACGTGGTTATGATAGTCTGGCATTATGCATTCCATCATTATGAAAGTGGTTATTGATATTGCATGTGATTATTCGATTAGTAGAATATCCATGTGAATAAGTAAATGGAATTATTTCATTTTACTTTTGCCATACTATGTTGAAGTTCAAGTTTAAAAGGCTTTTGTTTTAGTTATACATTTCCTTAAATGTTTATGCTTATTTTTGAAAGTTTCTGCTATATTGTTATCCTTACTGGGCATTTGAGCTCACCCCTTTTCTATGTTTTATTTTTCCCAGGCAGTGAAGAAGTAAGTAATGAATGACCTGCAGGGATAGTATGCGGGGATATGAGTGTGGGATATGGATACTATGTTATTGTAGTAGTTTTTCACTTTATGATGTAATGTAAAACTTTATGAATATATCTAGTGTTTCCAAGGCTACTAAACCAATCGGTCTTTCGAGATTTGATCTTTCTTGTGATTATGCTAATGTTATGTAATAATGCACCGACTCTGGGTAACTGGGGTCGGGGCGTTACAGATATGACTACTTCGAAATTACCCCCCCCCCCTAATTTCTAGATCATGAATTCATCTTTCCACCTTTACATTTCTTGTTCAACTAGAAATACCTATGTAAAGGTGAATAATCCTATTCATAATGGAAATTTCCATACCCTCTCACTCGTCCATATCCAAATAGCATTGTTCGGGTTAAATAGCCTACTCTGAGTCCTCATCTAGACCTAGTTCCTTTGGTCAATTTAGTTTCATCTGCACTTCATGAAGTATATGAGGTGGTCCAAAGTCTTTAAGGTCACCCAAAGGCCGGGAGGTGTCCTGAAAGCCTTAAATGGCCTGATGGCCTTGGGTGGCCAAAAGGCCTTAAGGACTCCAGGCCCAAATTGGCGATCTGAAGGTGAATAGTTTTGGCTGCTACAGTACTGAATAATATCTACTACAATACTTCTACAGTAACCTAGAAATATGCCTCTTCCCGAATTAAAACCTGGATCTCAGGGATGCACTTGAAGATCCCTCACCAACCAGGGTGAGGGTCATGTGCGAGTGAAATACCCTTTTAATTTTTAAATAAATAACTTAAAATATAAAAAATTCCAAAATATTAAGTAAAAAAATCATTGAAAATAATCCTATAAACATGTAATGTAATCTCCAAAACATCAAGTGTTCATGATACTGGAAAATTACGTTCATGTCTTGTATGGTAAAACAAATATTCCTTTCAAATTTTTGGTAAAAAGTCAAAAGAACCTCATTCAAAAAATAAAAATAATATTTCTTTTAATTTTTTAAAAAATTAGATAATGGGTAAAAATGAATTTAAACAATAATAGGATATTATAAAAACAATATTGAAAACATTTTTTGAAAACTTGGACACGGAAGAAAAGGGATTTTTGACTGAAAAGATAAATAAAGTCACTTTTCCTTAAAAATATTCTTTTGGTATCTTAAAGTACTTAAAGAGAGGAAAATGAAAGGAAAGTATGTATTCTCTATAAATAAACATATGAGAACAAAATTCATGAGTTTATTGATAGGTATATTATAAAACTTCTTAATTGGTAACTTAATCGTAAACAATCCCAATAAACAATGAGATTATAACATAAATCTCATACCTCACATTCAACGTTAATTGAAAGTGATTTAACCACATGTATAATAAATTTAAATTTATTATAATTCTATAAAAAAATCATTCATGTACTTATAATATCATATATGATCCAATTATAACATTTTAATACCCATTTATTAATAATTCCTTAATAAAGCCATCAGTTTTTGGTGTTCACTGTTTCTTTTTTCCGAGAAGTTTTGGTTTTGTACTTATGGTACTTATACTTTGATTATGGTTACATTATTTTAAGAATATTAATTATGATATAAATATTATATAAATTCACTAAATACATATTTAAAGTCATCCAAAAAATATTGAGATAAAAAAATGAAATACATCATTCATGGAGATTGTAAGTCGTACGTACGCATGAATGATGTTTTCAATTTTCAACGGATGGAATGAAAGATTGATATATAATAATTAACCCTTATAGAATCATTTTTATATTTATATATCATATATATTCATTAAATTTATCCTTATTACCATCCATGTAAAGTGAAAATCAAAAATGAATCACACCACTTCATGGAAGTGGTGGTCCATACATACTTTCGAGAAACAATATAATTTTCCAATGGATGAGAAATAAAGGATAATATACTAATATAATTATATAATCATAATTATATTATAAATATCATATATAAACATTAAACCCATCATAACAATCATCCATAAAATATGGTGATGGAAAATGAATTGTATCGCTGCATGGAGGTGGTAGTCCACATGCACACATGAGAGATACTTTCACTTTTTATTTAAGAAGAGAATTATTTAGGGTTTGGAATAGTTATATGGAACAAATTGGTATAAATAATATAGATTATGGGTGTATTTTTATAATTGGGGGAGAGGAAACACTTGGAATGTTTTTAAATATTGAAATATAATAATGTCATACTCAAGAAAAATGATGCCACGTGTCTAGATATTTGAAGGTGGGATAGTATAAAGTCAAAATATATCTATAAAATAGGATTTAGACAAGTTTAATTAGAAATAATACCCTTATCTCTTGTTTTAACCCCTGGTAAACCCATTTTTACCTTAATTGTGGTGAAAATTTTTAAATATATTTTCTATTCATTATAACCAAAAGTAAAAGTGGACTTATTAAAACATTTTGACATGATGATTCCAAATATGGGATCCATTTTATAAAATTAATTTCATATATGTGGAATAATTTAATTAAAAATTAAACCTATAAGATGTGATGAAAATTAGTTTTCCATAAAAAATGTTTTGTTAAGTATAAAAAGTTTTTATACCAAAATCCAACATAAAATTAATTCTAATAACATTAATTGGATTATTAATAATATAAATAAACTAATTTTAATTTTCAATCCATTAAAAAATGTAAATTTGAAAATTATTTAAACAAAAATTCATTTTTCCATAAAAATATGTATTTTTAACTATTTATCAAAATAATAAATCCTTTCAAAAAATTATCAAAACATCAATATAAGATAATTTAGAAATGGTAATTTAAAAAATGAAGTTCATTTTTTCAAATAAATTTTCTAAAATAGCTAAAAATTAACTATTTTATTTTCTCATAAAAAATAAATAAAAATAATTTTTGAGGAAAAAATGTATTTTTGAAGCATATAATGGCATCACTAAAAATTGAGTACTTATTTATCAATATATTTTCTTCATATAATGAATTTAAAATAATTTTAAATATTTGTTTATTCTTATTCACTCTACCATTTTAAGGGTTATGTTATAATGGTATATAATATTATGGTTCATTTAGATTCGGGTTTTCATACATCTCAAGATATCAAAAAAATTAAATTATTTGAAGAGAAAGATATCATAACATATCAAGTGGTTACATTATAACCCCATAAAAATGAATTTAAACCTTGAAATTTAATCCCTATGATACAAATAAATGATGATATCTCTATTTCATCACATCCTTAGGTTCCCATGTATCCTCTTTGAATATATTATTCCTCTAGTGAACTTTAACCAGATGAGTAGTCTTGTTCCATAGAAATTTATCTCTATAATCTGAGATTTTTAATAGTTATCATTCATTGGAAAGATCATAATCTAGTGTTATAACCTCTGAGTAAAGTACATGTGAAGGATTAGTAATATACTTTATTGGGAGAGACAAATAGAACACATCGTGAACTTGAGGGAGGTTCGGTGGAAGCACCAAGTGATAAACTACCATCGCTACTCAGTCACAGATTTTTATGGGGTTAATATATATATATAGGGATTATCTTTACCTTATTTTTCAATCTCATAACTTTATTTCATATAGAAATATATAGTAATACCTTCTCACCAACTTTTAATTCTATATTTTTACAATGATTGTCAACTTAACCTTTCTATCAACTCTAAGCTGACTTAATGTGCTACTAAATGATTATAACCTTCTCTGCCATTTCCTCAACTAACTCAAGTATGAATAGATTTATTTCCCTAACTTCATCCCATCACATTGTATTTTTACACTTCTTTCCAAATAGGACTTCACAATGATCTATCTGAATTATTAATTGAAATATATTGTTATAAGACAATTCAACAAGATGATGGTTTTGATTCCAACCTCCTCTGAAATATAGAAAATATGATCTCAACATATCATCCAGGGTTTAGATAGTTTTATTAGACCATCCATATTTCTATGTATGATAAGCAATGTGAAAAAATAACTTTATATAAACATATTACTAAAGAATTCTCCAAAACTTTGAGGTATACCTCAAAACATGATCAGATACAATAGAATGTGGTACATAATGCAAACTTACCACCTACTTAATGTATATTTTGGAAATAAAATAAATATAGAAATATTATTTGATAGAAATTAAGCATTTTGGATTTTTAAGTGATCAATTATAACCCAAATAGAATTACGACCTTTAGATATTTTTGGGAGTCCATGAAAAAATACATAGTGATGTTTTCCCTTTTCTATTCTGTTGTGGGTTATATTTATAAAATCCCTATAGAATTATATCTATCGACCTTAACTTTCTGACACACCAAGCTTCAAGATATATACATTAAAATACATACCATCATGTTTTCCCACCCAAAAAACTCCTGTATGTCTATATATGTGTTCGTAATTCAATGATGAATATATAATGATGAACTATGGGATTTATCCAACAAATCCTTCAAATCTAGTATAGAAGAAACATATACATGGTTCTTGAACCTTATCATTTCATCATGTTGGTTATAGTTAGTATATCAAGAGGGGGTGAATTGAGTACCTAATAATAATTTGGTTAAAACAAGTCTTAATAAAATCCCCCAGTTTAATTAAAACAAACCAGTAAATCAAAATAGCATATCAATATAAGTTTTGATGTTCTAAAATATTTTCCAAAGAGTGATTAAGTCTCAGTTAAAATAATATGAAAACTATTTTAAATTTTGAAATCAATTTACAAAATCAAAATCATATATAAACCCTAATTAATATTAATTGTTGTTTCTTCGGGAAAAGAGTGTGACCCAGAAACCCTCATCGATGTGGGACTTGTTTGGCCCGATGGTTGATTGTGGGGGGTTTATTTTGTGCACAATCATTAAAATTGGGTTATTATTTTCATTCTTAATAAAAAATCCCAATGGTTTCCTAATCCATAATTGGGTACAGACCTGCTTTCCAAATGCAGGTGGTCAATTGACGTTTCAGACCCAATGATTTTTAGGGAATCGCATTGGTCGAGAGGAAGGGAGATCGGGCTCATCACACCCTATTCGGGGGAATTTTTTCCCACTCCAGGAAAATCCTATATATTTAATATATCTTCACAAACCTCTTCCCAATCCCAATATAGGACCGATTACCCTAACAAAATTATTATGGGTTAAATATCTCTAATGTACAGAAGACATGGATCTCAATAGAAAGTCCATCAATATATATTTGTGGTTCATCATACATTTCCCAGTAATGAGAAACTACTTATGTGATCAAGATGTATAACCAGGAGCTTTAGAATTTTCTGCCACATAGGGAAGAGGTTAATATTCTAAGGAAGCAATTGAGCAATTATGAGGCATCCTATGTATCCTAGCTGTTTTAGGAAAAAAACCCACATTGTTTGTTAAAACTATTCAGTTTAATGTCATACAAAGAGGAAATATATGAGTGCTATAAGGTACTAGGTATTCAATATCAAGTCCTAGGGGTACGTCCTATGTATCCTGATTATTGGGAGAATCATATTTGTCATAGTTCACTTGGTTTCTCATTCTGTTAGTAGATGTGGTTTAATAATCATCCCATAAGATTTATGGAGTCTCGATGGATGACATTTTGAAGACATAAGGAGACTTACACTAAAGTGGGTGTCTATTTGAGCTCAGCCCTTAGAAAGGAATCCTATGTATCCTAGTTAAGGTGGGAATTAGAGTTATCATAGTTCAGTCATTCCCTTGGGACTGGCCCCAAGGTATATTCCCTCTTATGGAGGAAAATATATCATTCCACTCATCAGGGATTACATACTAACATCTCCCTAAATGGTTGAGATTCATGATGCAAATTATATAAACATTTTAACTCCCTAATTCCTTGTAAGCTATGATTTGTTTGAGAAATAAGGGATAACAAGTAATCAATATCACTGCATATAGATGTGGGGATTATTTACATGGGACAAGCCTTGGGAGATTAATATTAATAAAAAACCTCAAGGATGTGTCCTATGTATCCTAGTTATAAAAGTAATTGGAGTCATTGCAGTTCCCTTAATTACTCAGTGCACTGACAAATGAGCTAGAGTGATCATCCCATGGGAATGATTGGGTCCAGATGGTTGAAATGTCAGATACATGATGGGACACACACTAAGGTGGATGTCCATTTGATTTTGGGATCAGACCTTAATAAATCATCCTATGTATCCTAGTTATAGGAGGAATCAGATTCCTCATAATTTAATTAATCGGGGCTTACACATTGACGTTGCCCTATTCTTGGTGGGGGGTTATTGTGTATATGATATGATTATTGCAACTCCCTAATCCCACATGATCTATGCTCATTCTGAGAAATAAGGGATAATAAATAATGAATTTCATTACTTTTGGATATGGGACTTATGTTATGGGACTTCCCTTAGAAGATTAATATGGAGCTTGAGCCTTAGGGAGGTGTCCTATGTATCCTAGTTGTGGTAAGAATCAAAGTCGTCGTGGTTTATTTGATCAGGTATTACACACTTAGGTAGCCCATATAACTGGGGTATGTCATATTATGCTACTAGTTTGGTCTTACAATATAAGGTTTCCCTTATAATTAGGGAATGTCATATTATGCCACTAGTCGGGGCTTACACTATGAGTTTTCCGTTATAATTGTGGAATATCATATTATGTTGTTTCTAAGGGATTACACTCTAAAGTAACCCTTATAATTGGTTCATATCATATTATGTCGTTTGTCAGGTCTTATACTGTGAGGTTTCCATTATAATTGGGGCATATCATATTATGATTCTAGTCAGGGATTACACTCTGAGGTTTCTCTTATAATTGAGTAATATCATATTATGCCACTAGTCAGGGATTACACTATGAGATTTCCATTTGGATCGAGCCCACTTGCTTTCCTAACATGTGTTGATTGTCCACTCAACATGCCTTAATTTCTTGTTAATCATGTCGTAGAGTTACCTCCTAACAAGTTCAAAGATAATTTCATTATCCAGTTGACTTGTCAAGAGGAATTTACATAATTTGAATGACATGTCCGTGTATTTTCATATGATCAGGGTTGGCTAGTCTAGAGGACATCTCAAGATCCACTTGACTGATCCTGGAATCCATCGTATGACCCAGTTGACTTATCTAGAGGGTGTCACATGATCCAAATGACCTAAACAGATTTCATCGCAATAGATAGAGAACACATATAGAGGGATTCACAAGAGTCAATATTACACGTCATTGAGGGTGACTCATGTCCCGGTAGACATGTCTGGAGGGTAGTGTGAGACCGTACTATCATACCCTGAGGGCATTGTGAGAGTCATTCGACATGATTGGGTGCTACCGTGAGACTTATCTAACATGATTTTGTGCTTCCATTTGAGTCTAGTGACACTTCTCAAGGACATAGTGAGTCTAGAATAGTGATCCCAGAGGCTTTCGTGATACTTGAGAAGATTTTCTGGAGGATGCAATGTGACTTTATTTTACATGTCTAGAGGACTTTTCATGACCCAAATAGTAAAAAAAGATAATCGTGTGATTTGAGAGACATAACTTGTTGTTGTCGTGTGTCTTTGGTGGGTAGAAGCATATTAGGTTCAGCAATATATGTTCATTTCTTAAGCCTCCCACCTTTAGCCTTTTTTATAGACTTTATTTTCAAATTACTTAGAATTCTTCAGTGTTGGCTTCTATTAAATCTTTTGTGATTTAGTAGGTGTGCAGGATATTCTCCACATGTCCTACCAGAAGGCTTTCGTGTTATCTATGAGTGATCACCCAAAGTGCTTATGCGTGCTTCATGGTTTCTATAACTGTTCCGCGAATCCAGCCTAATAGGAATCTTTCCCGGTCATGAAATCAAAAACTATGAGAAATCTTATCTCTAGCCAGTGTAAGGTTCCAAGAGCTTGTAGTCTTAATGGTCATGATTGTGATCCTTTAAAGATTCATCCCGGTTGTGATAGTCAGTCTTTCATTTTTCATGCTAGGGTGGGGGGTTTAAAGGCCTCACCACCAAGAGGATTCACCAGTTTTAGCGGCACATGTCGCGTGAGTCCAGGATAGATTTGATGAAGGGATTCATCATTATATGTCTTCTCAAGTCTCTATCATGGATCACTTTGAGGGAATCACCTAATTTTTAGTGACCATGAGTACCTCCCATCATTGTTAGGGGGCCTTTGCAAGATCAGGTTGTCTTTCCAATGAGTATTGTGATACTGTGATGTGGATGTCCTTAGTGCATCGCAAGGGTTTTATGACCATGAGAGGCATCCTCCTCCTGTTATTTTTATTTCATTTTTTTATTTTACAATGTTTGGGAGTCATGTGAGATTGCATGAGTAATTTCAAAAACAAATACTCTACCTCTTGGTGGTGCAATTCATGACCAATAAAGTTATTATAGAGATGCTCAAGCATTTCAAGGAAAATCCAATATGCTTATCCTTAGGGATATAAAGGTGGATTGTGATGTCATTGGGACATATCTGAGGCTCTTTTAGTGATGAGAAATACATGACATAAGGATTTCATGAGATAAGGCGGACAAGTCACTAGGGTCTCACAGTGTCTTGTTGTTCTCTAGGGGCTCGTCACATGACATTTAAGATTGTGATTATCTCTTTCCATTTTCTTATTTTTGTCCTTATTTTACAAATATTTTTGAGATCTCTCATAACCAAAAAAGTGTTGTCTAAGACAATCACTCTCCTTGTCTATGATGTTATGCAGATTCAATAATTAATCTTGTGACAGCGTGTAAGAGTTTCCATGGAAAACCCTTCTGTTTATATGTGGTGTGTTTCGTGATTAGTGATGGATCTTGTGATGGTGTATAGACATTGTCAGGGGAATATTCTTTTCCTACCTTTAATGCACCATATGTTCATTGATGGATCTTGCAACATAGTGCAGAAATTGTCAAGGAAAGTCACTTTTCTCACCTTTGATATGTCGCGTGTTTATGGATATTTGATTCCATAGCATAACCAAGGGTGTTTTCAGGTCAAGTACATATGAAAAAGGGCACATGGATAATGTTTTAAGCTGTTACATAAATGTTTCATAACCCAATTTCATGACATATGTACATGGAATATTTATCCTCTTCACATGATGATATCTATCACATCCTAGGGATTCTCATGCTCACATAAATATTTCATTTGTGTGGTGTGGACTTCCATTGGATCATCATGGTGCATCGATCCTTGAATTATATTCATGTTTCGGTTTTGTAGAACATCAAATAAATACTTTAGGACTATATCATAACAAGACACCAAGCCATTGTCCACAATTCTTCACACAACCAGGTATGAAGAAATTTATTCTCATTCTAAGTGAAGTTAGTACTTTGATATGAATAGGCATCTGTGTTCTCTTAATGGTTTTCCATTACTGAGACATGATTTTCTACCTTTGTGAAAGTATAAAGTGAGTCCTTCACATGATAGGTTACACAGTGCCAGCCTTTCAAATGATGGGTTATGCGATGCCACAACACTTCACATGATAGTTTATATGATTTCTTGTCTATTCACATGAATTCCAGAATTAACCACACATAACCTACATTTCATAACCCTTATAGGGTCTATGATGCTCTATTTTGAAACAAAAACAATATCTCTCGCTTCCGGAGTGGAAGTGTCCTTTTTCAACATTTCATCTCCCTGTATTTATAGAAAAAGGATCTCACTACATTTGATCATCCAAGAAATGTTTTGTTCCCTATAATCATGTTCTACCATCCATCACACCAACATAATCAGCCTGAGGTCCGAAAATAATGTCGTGTCAAGGTGTGTCATCAAATAACTAAAGCTTTTGGTACTTATTCATGTGTTGTGCCTTTGTATTTGTGCAATTGTATAACCAAATGGATGCTCTGAATCATCACATAATCTACATTGGGTGTTTCATACGTGTTTTGGGGAGTTTTATCATGCACCATCCATTATTGAAACACATTCTCACAGTGGCTTTTGTTTCTACATCCATGAACTTTTTTCAAGGATTAATACATTTTTTCCTCTTATAGAGAATTTAGGCTCTTCTTATCCTTTAGAATAACCTATACATTCAACTTCACAGTTATCAATCATGTGATATAGATTCAAACATGGAGAGGCCACCAAAAATGTTCATTGGGAACCGAATGCTTCACAATCAAATCCCATCCATGACCAACCTTTGTTGCATTGCATGTCTACTTGGAGGCTTCATGATTCCTCGGTTGTCATTATGGCTAATGATGGAGTAGAATATGATCCTAGCAGTGGAGGGATTTTTTATAATCCTCCTTCTTCATAGTGGATACTCTTAACATGCTCGTGATATTTTCATTCCCACGGACTTCACAGTTGTAGGTTTATGGAATAATTATCTCCTTTATTTTATGATCTATTTTTAGGCATAGTGTTTCTCCAATTCATGTGATGAAAATGAAAAGAATATTTCATGCATACAGATCTCATGGGCCCCTTTCATCTATGAATATAACTTGTGGAAGTGTATACCACACTAGGAGCTTCACTCATGTGTTTCAAATTTTCTATAGGAATCGTAATTGCTTCATGTACTGTAGTCACCACTTGAATGGAAAATCTAGGATGAGCATCATAGGTTCTATGTATCACATTATAATACTACACATGGACCATCATCATGACATTGCGTATCTATATGGAGGGTTCATGTTTTCACATAGCCTATATAGAGAATTCACTGAAGAGGTTTTTCATGCATGGGATATTCCTAATGCTCACTATTTTCACAAAAACCCCTATTCATGTTGTGTATATATTTCCAGTGGTTGTATCATGTGAAATCTTTGCTGCATGCCCTTTTTTAATATAGGATTTACTGGTTGATTACATATTTTTATGGGATTGGTAGTGATGTTCGACGACACACCTACCCAAGTAGGTGTGGTGTTTTTTCTACTCGTGGGACTTTGTGTTACACAAATTATTTTTCCTCATCCCATGCCAGGATATCTAGCATGTGCTATTATCATGATTTCTTTTCACGTGGTTCTTTTTCAGGTGGATTTGCGGTGTGATAAAGATTATCGTCTTGTGGTCATTTGGGTGTGTAGTGTCAATTCTAGGTGTGATATGAAAACTATAATTCTTGCACTATGAGGTTGAAGAAGAGACATGTGGCGTTGTTTATCCATCACACAATATACACCCCAAATATCTTTGTAACATGAAATTATAGACTATGGCCTACTAAAAATCATCACACGTTTCCATCCATGGAAAAGTGTGTGTCACGCATTTTTCAGTTTCAACAACAATCAAAGTAGTGGTTTTGTTTACAATTTAAAAAAATAATTTTTAATATTATAAAAGAAATAAAACAAAACATGCAATGGAAATAAAATAATAGGTTTTGTATCAAGCTGAGACATAATCCCCTCCACTTAGAAATCACCTGATTCCATGAATATTATATAAAATAGTCTTGATCCACAACCTAGATTGGGTAAACATACAATAACTAACCAGTTTTATAGGCCACATAGGGACCTCTTCCACAATAACCATGAAAATAAAAAAACACATGGCACAAAATGACCTCATCCATGAAACCATGGGTAAACAAATATAAAGAGAATGTAGAATATTTCTTGAATCTTCCAGTTAAATCGCGGGAGTTAGGGTGTGTTCTATAAATAGGGTAAACCACACACTTCTCGAAATTAAAGTAAAAAAATGAAATATTAGGTGTAAATGTGTCAATAATTTAGTTTTTCACGATATGATATGATCTGAAATCCTGAGTCTCCTTAGATATAGATTGGAGAGGAGTTTGATTTGTTTCTAAGAAAAATACAGTAAAACAGAGCATCATAGGATCTCTTTGTTATGGATATAGGGAAGGTTAAGAATTTATAGTATATTTTAACCTTTTATAGTCATGTTTAGGTAAGTATACAGTGTTTAATCTCCCTAGAAAGTCTCACACTTAACTAAACTATTACAGTTCTTATAATATTTTTCCAATTCTCTAATCATAGGAAGTCTTCATTTTTTTATATCACCAGCTTTTAGGAGTATCTATTTGAAGAACAGTCATATGGATCTAATAATCCTCATACTGAATGCTAACACACACTTCAATACATTTATGTAATATTTAATTTAAAAAATATAAAATAATCCATTTCTTTAAATTCAATAATATATCAATTAGAAACATTTAATTTAACTTAAGTAGAACAATGATGGGGACTCTTCTAGAGGTGAGACAACTCTAGTAGTGGCTCATCCTCGTGGTTACTTAATCATGTGTGATTCAAGCCAATTGTGATTCATTCTAATAGTAGGTCATCTAGTGGTAAGTCGTTCTCAATGGTGACTCATCCTAATAGTGAGTCATTTCTAGTGGTAGGTCTTCTTAACACTTTTCCAAATTTCTTGAAGGTGGGTAAAGTTTGATGATAGGACATATTCAATGGAGACTCAAGTTCAATGTTGAGTCATTTCTAGCAGTGAATTAATTATGGTAGTGATTCATCCTCAATAGTGACCCTTTCTGGTGGTAGTTCTTTTCAATACTTAGCCAAATTTTCATCCTAATGGTGACTCAACTCTGATGGAAACTCATCATCAACAGTGAGTCATTTTAGGTGATAATTAAAGTCTAATGATAAGTCTTTTCTGTACTTATCCAATATTTCTCCAAGAAACTTAATATTGTAAAATTCTATTATAAAGCATAAAAATATTAAAAACATAGTTAAAATTATATTTGAGAATTAAAAAAAGGAGACTCTAACAATATCCCCATTTTTATGATCACAAATCATGGAAGTTCATAATCATGTGAAGAATAAACTTTGGATTGAAATATATGTAGTTGTAAAAAGTAGTTATATCTATTTAACACTTTAAAAAATAATGTGAGGGTTTTAAACATAAAGTGTAACTTAAAGAAGAATGGTATCAAATATATTAAATAAAAATGATATCAAATTGAAGAAGATATCAAAGGATAACATAATCATAAAAGTAAACACTCGTGATTATTTAAGATGATATCAAAGTGATAAACTAAATACTTATGGTAGTAAGGAATAACATAAATATTACATAAATTCCATAAACATTCTCCCACTTTTGGGATTATCAAAAAGTGAAAAAAATAGAAAAATCAAAGAAGAAAAATAAGAGTAATAAGAGAATTTCCATTGAAGAAAAAAATAAATTAAATTTAATCCAAAAAATAGATACAAAAAAAGTCATAAAGAAGTCCCTATAAAAAACAAAGTCTAAAGTCAATGCATCTCAGGATGGTTAATAGGAACAAGATGTTATTTTCCCTTTCCCTTGTTAGAGGAAGAAGGCATAGTGACAGAAGCTAAGGAAACTATAGTGGAGGCTATAGGGATAATAGGTAGAGAAGGATGCTCGCTGATGATAATAGGCATGATATGTTGGATAGATTCTATAGGAGTTAAACTAAAAGGATGTACCCAAGTAGGTAAAGGAGTATGAGGATCATAGGTAACAGCTGCTCTAAACAACTTTGGAGTAGTGGTTGGAGTAGTGAGACGATCAGTAATTGGAATTGCATCATGATACACTACTGCAGTGCTTGACACATGGAGAAAGGTTTTCATCATATTGATGAATTCCATGATAATATTTCATACCCTTTCCATGGAATTGAAAAATTCATTTTTCTCCTCCATAAACAACTTGAGCATTGGGGTCGTCACTTTTAGTTGATTGACCTTTTCTTTGAAGGCTTCCGTAACTTAAGGCATACTGAGATTCTCAATAATGAACTTAAAGTGGTAGTTGATATCATGCTTAGTTTAAATACCAAAAAGGTAATACTTTATTGCCTTGTTAATAGTCTCTTTATAAGCTCTGACTTTATTGAGTCATTCTTTGACCATCTTGTTTACATTATCACTGTGATGCATAATATGCCTCAAAATATCTTGAGGGATATTATGAACATTACCTAAAAAATCATGAAGATCCCCCCTAACCACAAACCGAATCAATTAAACATCAAAAGGATGATGTAGAGAACTATAATTAGAAGGTTCTAAAGGAATACTCTCCAACTTTTCTAGCAAAGCATTCACACTCATAACAAAGGAATTCTCCATCCCCTCCATCATTGATCTCAAAGACTCTAGATCACTGGAAAGTATTATGTTCTCTATTTCTACTTCCTGAATATGATGCATCATCATAGAATGGATTTTGTGTATAAAAAGTTCCAACAAGTATCTTTCATATCTTTCAATAATCCTATTGACAAGGCGTGCTTCATTTTTCAACGATATAAAAAAATTAGAGGGAATACTTTCCCTAAATGACTCCAGGGCATCCATGGATACACTATCAATAGGTACAGCAGCAATAGCAGGTGAGGGTATAGAATCACTCTTAGTAGGAGCCTCTATAGGCTCTGATCTGGTAGTCATATCAGAAGAAAATCATTGAAGTTATCCTATAGCATCTATTTGCTCCTCAATTGATCCCTCAGGATCCATCTCTACTCGAGTTGGGAAATAAGGTATCTCATCATCAGATTCATTATATTTGAAACCAATTCTAACATAACTAGGGTACTTATACCATTCCTAAAAAGATGTGACATCCAACCTGGCTGAAGACACATTAGAAGGCTCAACAACTACAGGCTCAACAACCATCTATTCATCAAATTTCTATACATCATTTGTCTGTAAATCAGATTCACCATCAGTACATTCAACAAATTTAGGTTCAACAACTATCTTCTTATTAAGTACAGGCTTATCATGGTCTCCATCAACATGATCAACAGGAAAACTAACAAGTCTTGGGGATTCCTCCCCCTCAACAGATGCTTCCGACTCATATCTATAGTAGATCTATCCACATCTTGAACTAAGCTTGGTATCTCTTCAGACCTAGAGGAAATAGATAAACCCGGAGAAGAAACACCTGCCTGAGGCATCTCATGATTATGAGGCCTATAATGGTTAGAACCACCATCTTCTTAACTTCCATCTTCACCATAATTTCCCTCATCTTTTCCATCTCTATCTTCCTTATCATTTCCTTTGTCTTCTTCTCCTTTAGCTTCTTCTTCATCATCACCATTATCTCTATTTTCAACATCACTCCCATTTTCTCCATTTTCATCATCTGTTGACTCAAAAAAATCATTAAATCCCATATTTTCCTCCTCTTCACTTCCTTTAGATAAAAGAGTGTCTCTAATAGGGAAAGATATAAGGGAAATAGATAAACCAAAACATATAGCTAAAGTACTCTAAGGAATATCTAGATCACTGCCTTCATCAACTAAAAACACTTCATCCTAGTTTCTTGAAGTAGTGGATTCCTCTTCCTATTCTTTTTCCTCATCAGTTACTCTACCACTTCATCCATCTCCAATCCAGGATCCACAAGATTTTTTATCCTTTATGGGTAATAAACATGATTTAAATTCTTATAAATCCTTTCAATATCAACAACCCACTTCCTTAACCATGGGTTCCAAATTATCTTCATTCTTTTAAAAATGAATCTCGTATGAAAAAATCCTCCATAGTTCACCTCTTCTTTTTGGTATTCATCTACAAAACTCTTAGCCTCCAACATGGCAGAAATAAACATTGGATAAATTAAGTAATCTCACCTTGAATATGTCTTACACATCTCCATCATATGAATCATCAGATGTGTACAAAAATTAATTTTTTCACCTCAATTCAGAAAACATAATATATATACATCTTAATACCTCATTTTTATGAAATCATCTTTCCTCAAACATATAATATACTAAATAAATTTAACACCAAATGGCACTCACTATCTAACCAAGTTTCAGTTGGGCTTCTAAAAATTCCATCCCTAATAAGTTCTGAAAAATAATCCTCATACATGAAGGTATCACTTTCACTTGGAATAGATCATTGATAATCATTTGAGACACCTTTATGAGGCACATTAATACATCTATCCCATTGTCTTGAAGAAAAAACAACATTCTTCCCATTTATCATGCTTCAAACCCAGTCTTTATCTTACCCAAATTTAAACTTAATATTTTGATAAAACTAATCCACTAACCTAGGATATAATGGCCTCTCGTTATTCAAGAACCACTCTACCAATATCTGGTATTTTATTACTCTAAGCACCAATGAATTTCTCAAAAACAATCACTCAGCATGAACTTCCTTCTAAGGTACCACTATTTCATTCCCGAGACAAGGGTTACATAGCTCGATCACAGATCTTCTTGAATCTCTTTTAGTCTTATTGTAAGGATGTGACTCATTAGAATATTACACTAATCCTCACTTCACTATGACCATTTCAAACAAGGTGGAAGGTCTGTACAAGATATGGGTAAGGTGAAAGGTTTAAAGAGAAAGGTAGTGAATAATCTCTAAAGGACAAAGGGCTCGAGAGAGTGAGCTTCAAAATTTGACAAATGTCTAATTTATATCATTTAGGTATTTGAAAAATGAAAAAAAAAATAACAATTAAATAAAAAATAAATTAAATAATTAACTTGTAAATAGAAATTAGCAACAGTGACTTAAAACTAATGGTGGGTCATTACCAACGGAGGGTAAACTCCAAGGATGGGTAAACTCAAATGGTGGGTCCCTATAAAATTAATTATAACAAAAATTAATCATGAATAATTCATATTTTATGTAGTTCATTATCTCAAAATTCAATTTCTTGGAAAACATATCAGTAAGATGATGTTCAATACCAATGTATTGAAGAGTTATATCACCCTTTTCAAAATGATCTCTCAAAAAGTGATGTCTTATATCTATTTTTTTGTTCTATAGTGATAAATATTGATCTTATAAATATTTATAGCACATTTTTTGGCATGATTTATAGGGACATGTCATAATTGATATCCATAGTCTAACAAATTTTTTTCATCCAAAAAATTTGAGCACAATAGCTAACTGCAGTTATGTATTCAACTTCAATAGTAGATAGTGAAACAAAATTTTGTTTCTTACTACACCAAAAAAATAAAGACTTCCCAAAAAATAACATTTTCTATAGGTGATTTTTCTACCTAACTTACAACCACAAAAATGAGAATCTGAATAACTAACAAGGTCAATTTCTTCTCCTCTATGGTAAAATAATCCTAAATTGGTTGTATACTTTAGGTCTTTGAACATTCGTTTTATAGAAAGTAAATGTGACTCTTTTAGGTTTTATTGAAAATGAGCAGACATACACACACTAAATATAATGTGAGTATCACAAGAAGTTAAGTAGAGAATACTTCCAATAATCCCTCGGTAACTATTTTGATCCACTAATTTCCCAACTTCATCAAGATCCAACTTATGGGTGGTTCTCATTGGAGTGTCACTACTCTTAGTGTTTTACAAGCTAAAATATTTTAAAAGGTATTTATCATATTTACTTTGATTTAAAATAATTCCTTCTTTATTTTGAAAAAATATTAAAACCAGGGAAGAATTTCATTTGACCAATTAAACTCATTTCAAATTCATTTTTCATTATATTTGAAAAATCAGTAAAAAAAATAATTTTTAGATGATCTAAATATAATATCATCTATATTTATTTGAACAACTAAAACATCTTTTGAAATTATTTTTATATAATTTTTAAGATCAACAATACCTTTTTAAAATCCTATATAAATAATAAAAGAGCTTAGAATATCATACTAAGATCTAAGAGGTTATTTTAAACCATATAAAGCTTTTGTCAGTTTAAAAACTTGAGTTGGAAAATGAGGGTTTTGAAATCTAGGGTTTGTTCTATAAAAACATCCTCAATTATATAACCATTAAAGAATGTAATTTTAGCATTCACTTGATATCATTTGAAAACTAGATGTGCTACATAAAAAAATAGTATTTTAATGGCTTCATGTTTGGCTACCAGTGAAAATTTTTCCTCATAGTCTATATCCTCTTCTAAATTATACCCTTGTGCAACAAGTATAGCCTTATTCCTCACTATCGTTTCAGACTCATCAGGATTGTTTCTAAACACTCAATTAGTTCCTAGAGTTATGTTTTATTTGGGTCTATCAACGAGTTCCCAAAATTTATTTATTTAAAATGGATTAAGTTATTATTTCAAATACATTACCTAGAATTCATCATTAATTTCTTCAGTGATGTTCTTAAGTTCAAGATGTGACAATAAATCTTGATGTTCGAACCGGTTTCTTAGAGAAGATCTAGTTTGAGTACCTATATATAAGTCTCTAACTAAAAAATCTAGAGTGTGGTATTTAAGGGTCATAAAAGATCTAGAAAATGAAGGTATGGTCACCTCATGTTCTTCTACAGGTTCTATTTTTAGCTCTTGATCTTCCTCAAAATTAGATTATTTTCCTATATGTTTTATAGCAGTATTAATAGTTTTTTAATGGTTGAGGCTGAAACCTCATTTTATTATTAAATAAAAGAAAAATACCCCCTTTTATGGGTATAGGGATACCCATTACATAGCTCTAAGGATCAGGGGCATCAAAGACCATTTTTTGGGCCAAAGGGCCCTCTAGTGAATTGTACTGCTACAATACTGAGGATTCTACAATACCACCACCACTACAGTTCTCGCTACAGTACCTCTACCACTATAGTTTAACTGCTTCTATAGTTATGTTGCTATTATAGTACAATTGTAGTTCTTCTACAGTACTTGGGAATTTTGTCCCTATCCAGAATCGATCCTAGGTCCTTTGGATGCCAAGAAGTATCCATTACCACTTGGGTATAAAATCATTGGTTGTCAATAGGTTTTTTATTTATCTTCAAATTGGATAAATTATCATCAAGTTTTTATAAAGGGGTCTTAATTTCATGTGGATCTGTCTCATCAAACAAGACAAGTTTAGACTCTTCTACAGTCTCTGTTCTTTTATTAAACAATCTGTAGGATTTACTAGAAGTTGAATAACCAAGGAAAATTCCTTCATCGTTATTGGAAGAAAACTTTTCAAGATTATCCTTAGTGTTAAGAATAAATAATTTTCAAATAAAAACTCTATATTTATTAAACTTTGGTTTCCTATTATTCCAAATCTCATAAGGTATTTTATTTAAAAGATGTCTAATTAAAACTCTATTAATTATATAGAAGGATGTGTTCACTGCCTCTACCCAAAAGTAGATAGGTAAGTCATATTCATTAAGCATTGTCCATTATATCTCTTGATGGGTTATATTTCTTTTTTATATAACTCCATTATACTAAGGGGTCCTAGTAGAAGAAAATTTATGGTTATATCCATTTATGATAAAAAGGATTCAGTGTCTTGATTTTAAAACTCAAAACCACGGTCACTTCTTATGGTCTTAATCCTAAGTCCACTTAACTTTACTATAGATTTTTTATACTAGATAAAGTGTGAGAAGGATTCGCCTTTGTGAGATAAAAATAATACCCAAGTATACCTAGAAAAGTAGTCTATAAGGACCTTGACCTAGTGTTTCCCATTTAAACTAGAAACTCTTGATGGTATAAACAAGTCAATGTGAACCAAATCAAGCTGTAGAGAAGTTTAAACTTATATCTTTATTTTAAAACATATTTTTGGTTATTTCCCTTTTTTATGGGGGTTAAAAACTTTATCATTTGGGAATTCAAGTTTTGGTAGATCATTAAATATCCATTTCCCAGTAAGCTTTCTAAGTGAGTGAATATTAAAGTGGACTAGTCACTTATGCCAAATCCAAGATTCTATATGAAAGGAAATTAAGAAAGAATCATTTTTTTAAATTAAAGAATCAAGATTAACAACATATAAATTCTCATTTCTAAAAGTACTAAACACTAAATAATTTTTAAAATAAAAAAAATTACAAGAATTGTTTTTCAAATTTCCATAAAAAATATCACCAAATAGCAGTGATATATTAACCAAATTTTATTTTAAACCATAAAAAAACAAATTTAGAAATTAAAACTGAGTTATCATTACTGATTTGGACAAGTATAATGATTTTCTCTTTAGCATTGTCACCAAAGGTGACATTACTACCATAAACTTTTATCAAGTTCTTGAAGCTTGAGTAATCTCCTATCATATGCCTGGAACAACCGTTGTCTAGGTACCATAAACTTCTTCAAGATCTTTTCAATTTTTTTCCCTATAAAAAATCTTATGCCAAAAATTATTTTGGTATACAAAATTTCTTGGGTTTTGATATGTTAGTAATGAGAGATTTAGAAAGATGCATTTTATTAATGTGTTTCCAATAAGCATATTTCAAACTCTTAGAAATAAAAACATTATTTTATCTATTTTAATAATAACTAGCAGTAGAATTTTGAGAAATAGATTTAGGAAAAAAAGTTATCTTAACCATTCTTATCTGCCCTATTTGTTAACCTATAGGATTAATATAATTAGATTCTATTTGTTTTTATAATATTTGAGTGAGAGTTTCTCTACCATTAATAAATATCTCTAAATATTTCTTTAACTAATATCTGCATTAACACTAGTAGATAGAGTATGTTGTTTCTTTAGAGTTTTTTTCTTGAATATCATTAAATGTATCTTCAAGCATATTGAAATAATAAAACATTTCCTCTTTTGACATATCATTAACATTTTTTTCATCTCTATAAAGATTATAATTATGTACAAGGGAGATAGTAGGTAGATCATATATTTTTATCCTGAAGTACATATTTTCTCTATCAATATTTTCTTCATGAGTTGAGTCTAAGTAACTAGATCTATCCTCAGAGGCACTCTAGGTGGCTTTCATTGCTTTCATATACTTTCTATCCTTATCATCATACTTCTTTCTTTATTTTAACTTGGGAAATTCAACCTTAACATGTCCTTTTATTTTTCACTCATAATAGGTAATTTCATATGAACTATCATCTCTTTTCTAGTCTTACATCAAATTCACTATATTGTCATACTTTCCATTATAGATCAGTTTTTTGAAGAAACAAATCTTCTTATATAATTTATTAAACCTTATAGAATGATGGGACATTTCCTTATAACTTTTGACTGGTGATTCCTCATCACTGGATATTTTATCTTGTACTTTTTCTTTTTTTTTCTATTTTGATATATTACTCTTGAAAGCTACAGATTTCCTCTTAGTTCAATATTCATCTTCATGATTAACATTAAAATATTTCTCATACATTTTCATATTCCCAAAAAAATCATTGATAGGAATTTTATTAATATCACAAGATTCACTTATTGAAACTGATGTTCCTCTCCACAATTCAGAAAGAAATCTCAAAAGCCGCATGATTTGATCTTTTTTTGAAAGTGGATTTCCCAAGGAGATCATTGTATCCACTATCTCATTGAACCTGATATACATATAAGAAATCAACCCATCATGTTTTATATTAAATGTATTATATTTAATTATATAAGTATTCATTCTAATTTCTTAAACATTTGTTGTTCCTTCATGAGAAATAGCTAATGTGTCTCATATTCCATAATCATTCTTACTAGTAGATATCCTATTAAACTCTTCATCTCCTAAATCATATTAAATAGAATTCATATCTTTGTAGTTGTTGTTATAAGAATGTTTAGTAGTATCATCCCATGTATTCCGATAAATATTAGGTAAATCATATTTATCTTTGATAGTAGACCATATCTCAAAACCCATGCTTCAAATATGAATTTTCATCTTTATTTTCCATTGAGCATAGTTATTTCCATTAAATAAAGGAGTTATGTTGGTAGTAGAACCATCTTGTTTATTATATATTTAAAGAACTAAATTTTGAATTGATATAAATTTAAGATCTTTAAAACACAACTAAAATCATAGTAAAAAATATTTTGAGAGATCCTCTAATACCAAATGTTGTTCGGAGTGACTTTCTCAAGAGGGGTGAATTGAGTACCCAATAAAAATTTCTGTTAAAATAATTATAACTAAAATCCCCCAATTTAATTAAAATAGCCTAATTAATCAAAATATAATATTGATATATGTTATTATATTTGAAAATATTTCTCAAATAGTGATTAAGTCTCAGTCAAAATAATATGAAAACTATTTTAACTTTTGAAATAAATTTATTGAATCAAAATCATATATAAACACTAATTAAGATTAACTATAAAAGTAGTGGTTTTATTTATATTTTAAAACAAATTTAGTTTAATTTTTAGAAAAGAAATAAAACAAAACACACAACATAAATAAAACTAGAGGTTTAGTCTTAAGTTGGGACCTAATCCCCTCCACTTGGAAATCACCTGCTTCCAAACAGATTATATAAAATAATCGTAACCCAAAAACGATATCGGGTAAACATAAAACAGCTAAACAACTATCTAGGATACACAGGGACATCTTCCACAATAATTGTGGGAATAAAACAAACATAAACCACACAAGGACCTCTTCTACAACACCATGGGTAAACAACTATAGAGTGAGAAGATATCTTGTATCTTCTAGTTAAAGTGCAGGAGTCAATGTGTGTTTGATAAACATGGTAAACAACACACTTCTATAAATTAAATGAAAAAAACATAAAGATTAGGTGTAAAGATGTATAGAATGCAGTATTACTCAATCTAAGGTTCTCTAAAAGCATGAGTCTCCCCGGATGTAACATGGAGAGGATCTCGATTCATTTCTCAAAAAATGTAAAATAGAGCATCATAATCTCTCTATGTTATGGTTTTAGAGAAGGTTATAAATTTAAATTATGTTTTAATCTTCTGAAGTCACGTGCGGGTAAGGATGCAGTATGTAAGAGGTATTTTATGTTGCACACTTCAAAGCACTCTTATAGTTCTTACAATATTGTTCCAATTCTATAATCACTTGTCTTACACAAGAGGGAGTCTTCTTTTTAACATATCACCATTATGTAGAAGTATCCATTTGAATAATGGTAAAGTAGATCTTATACTCCTTATAATGAATGTTGAAACACAATTTAATGCATCCCTGTAAAATTTAATAAAAAAATATAAAATAATCCATTGCGTTAAATTCAATAATATAGCCATTATAAACATTTAATTTAAATTAAGTAAAATAGTGATGGTGAATCTTCTGGCAGTGAGACAACCCTGGCAGTGACTCATCCTAGTGGTGAATTAAGATGGAGGTGAGTCAGTAAAATAGTGATTTAGGTTGACTTTACTTCATCTAGAGGTAGTTAATGCTCAATGGAGACTCATCCCAGTAGTGAGTCTTTTCTAAAAGTATGACTTCTCAACACTTTCCCAAATTTCTCAGTGGTGTGAAAAGCTTGACGGTAGGTCATCTTCAAGGGTGAATCAATTTCAATGGTGAGTCATGTCTGGTGGTGAATTAATTCTATAGGTGACTCATCCTAAACAATGACTCCTTTATAATAGTATGTATTTTAAATACTTTGCCAAATTTTCATCCTAACAGTGACTCAACTATGACGGTGACTCACCTTCAATGGTGAGTCATTTATAGTGGTAAGTAAAGTTTGATGATAGGTCTTTTCTATACTTATCCAATATTTATCCAAATATCCATATATTTTAAAATGATATCATAAATATTAAAAACCATTAAAAACAAAATTAAAATGATTTGTGAGCATTAAAACAAGGAAACTCCAACACATCACAATCAAGGTTGAACTCAGGAACATTTATTACCTTCTGTTTCAACTTTGCATCTTCTTTCTTCACATATTTAATCTTCACATGAATAGATGGTTGAACACTTATTTAAGAAATATAATATTTTCCCCCTTCATTCAAAATTTCTAGATGTATCCTTTGCACATATAGAAATAATGGATCTTTCTTTATCCTCATCATATATTTCCTAGCATGATCCTTTCAATTAAGAGTATATTCCACCATGTTTACCTTCCCATGTTGGTAATGTATTAAGTTGTCATAAACATTAATAAAATCTAACGAACTTTTCCAACACATATTCAAATAATTCTAAGTGAATATATAATTTAAACATTTATAATCAGTATATATGTTAAACCTTTCTCTATAAAGATAATTCCCTTAAATATTTAATTAAAAAATTATCATAGTTAACTCTAAATCATGAGTTGGGTAATTTTTTTCATGAACCTTCAATATTCATGAGGCATAATCTATCACCATATCATTCTGCATGAGGATGCATCTTAGTACTTTCTTTGATGTGTCACTATAGATCACAACCCATTATCTATTGTAGGGTAGTGTAAGAACAAGTGTGTTGAATAAAATTCTCTTCAGTTTCTTGAAATTTTCCTCACATTCATCTCTCTAAAAAAACTTGTCTCCCATCCATGTTAAATCAAGGAGGGGATTTGGAAACCATGATAAATTATCCACAAAGCATTGATAATATTCCTCTAAACCAAGAAAAATATGGATCTTAGTTACAAAGGCCCTTCTATTATAATGTTCAATAACTTCTATCTTTTATAGATCCACAAATATACCCTTTCTTGAGATTATATAACCCAAAAATGAATATTTTTTTAGCCAAAATTCAAACCTGGTAAATTTTTCATACAAATTATCCTTAGGGTCTTCAATAAAATCCTCAAGTGATCTTTATGATCTTCATTACTCTTAGAATATGTAATAATTTCATCTATAAATAATACCATATACTGATCATGGTAATCTATAAAAACTTTATTTATAAAATCCATGATGATAGTATGGGAATTAGTAATACTAAATGACATCACTATAAATTCATAATGTTCATACCTTGTATAGAAGGATATATCAGGTATGTATTGAATTTTGAACATAAACTAATTGTATCCAAATAAAAGATCAATCTTGGAAAAATATTTATCTCATCTTAATTAATCAAACAAATCATCAATATGATGCAAAGGATACTTATTCTAAATTTTGATCTTGTTCAGTTCATGATAATCAATGCAGAGTTTCATTGATCCATATTTCTTCTTACAAAAATGATTGCATCCCATGGTGATAAACTAGGGTATATGAATCAAATATCAATATTATCCTATAGTTTATTCTTTAATTACATTAGATTAATTAAGTGAATTCTATAAGTATTCATTAAAATAGGTGCAGCACCACGTATGAGCTTCATTGAAAACTCTACTTCAAAATTTAGATGAATACTAGGAAATTATTCTAAAAATACATAAAAAAACTCCCACACAAAAAGAATATCATCAATGTTGATTTTATCCCCAACCATCTAAGATAAATACACCTTTATGAAAGGAATAAAGGCTCATATAATAGATGAAATTTTCATTAGAATTTCATATTTATCATCACAATGATATATGATCCTAGGTTTGTTTAGAATATAAAATGTGACTTCCCTTACTAGAATATTGATGTGTTATTTATGTAAATAAATCCAATACATGCCTAAAATAACATCAAATGCAACTAGAGGGGGAATAATAAGATTTTTAGGATTCTCATTCCCATAAACTTCAATTGGGGAAGAAACATAAACTTGAGATCTGGTCATCATATCATTAGGGGTTTTCATTGATAATTAAACATCTAATCATTGAGGATATGAATTAACATCCCTTCAGAATTTTTCTAGTATAAAATAATTCATATAACTAATCTCAATAGGGTACTTTAGTATTTAACAATACCTATTATGACCTCAACTTCATAATTCTATCTTCAATTCTATACTAAAGAAAAAATGGTTTGTGTGACCATTAAACATCATTAATCAGAGTGATCAATCATACAATCATGAAAAATCGTTCATAGGATGTCTAAATCATGAAACATTATTATCAATATAAGGGACCTTAGGTTTAACTTAGGCTATCCATGGTCATTACCAAAATGTTAGTATATTATCCTATATTTAGACTTATAACTAGGGTTTTCACCAAATTTTTCAAACTATAATATACCAACACTGACTAAACCTATCCTCTAATACCAATTATATTTAACTGTACATTTCATACATATAAATTACATCTTAATAGATAAACATTCATTAAATTTTACAAATACACTCTTGATAACCATAGAGGTTTAGTGTCTATAGAGACTAGAAGCACATTATTCTTATTTCATGAAATATCTTTAAAATAACCCATAAATATCATCCCACGTTGTAATATTATTATACATTCACTATTTAAAACCCATTCTACAGCCTAGGGAAAGTAAACATATGAAATGGTGATCTCTGATTCTCAATTAGGGTAAAAATGGAGATATCAATGAACATGTAAATATAACATGTGCATAAGGGTATGAGAATATGAGATTAAAATTTGAAATCCATACCGAATATATCATAGATAATAATATTGAATCATGGAATAAATCTTGGAAGTTTATAAGACATGAATCATAGAGTAAAAAATTAACATAATCCATGATATCATAACATTGTCAAAAAACATAAGTTTGTGGCATACACATAATAATCAAAAATAATTTCCTTAGTAGATAATGCTAACTTACAATAATATCATAGTGAATTGGGATCACTCCTCATTCCATTATATTCCCAGTCAAGGTTTAATCCCATGGCTATAATAGTTCACATATTCCCATACTAAATTAGGTTCACTCTCCATTATAGACTTATTAACTCATGAGATATTCATCTTTTCCCAATGCATTGGAGGGACATATAAATTAAGATCCCTAAATAACATAGTGAAAATATTACATATGTGTTCCACAATATCATAAAAAAATAATCATAACATAACCTATGAAAAATAAATGATTTTCATAAAGGTTTTAACATAACATAATTAACCCATGGGAAAGAAATAGGTTCCATAGAGTCAATATTATACCATCATCATCATAATATATCCAAATAATATAAGTGGATAGTATCACTGGATCATATATCTGGTAAATCATATGTAATATAAATGGACGTTTTCATAGATGAAAAATACCTTTAAAACATCAATGTAACATTTCTTGAGGAAAATACCCTTTTCATTTTTGAAATCACTCATTTAAAATTTAAAAAAATTAAAAAAATTATGGAAAAGTTTTTCTTTGAAAATAAAATTGTAAAATTATAAAGGTTACTTGAAATAATTTAAAGGTCATTATGGGGTGAATTTTGGTTTCTATCATGTATGTTAAAACAATTATTCCATTCACATTTTTGGTAAAAGGTCAATATACCTTGTTCAGAAAATAGAAAGAATATTCCATTTGAAAAATATTTAAAAAATTAAATCATGGGTAAAAATGAATTTAAAAACACATATGAGAATATAAAAAACATTCATGAAAACATTTATTCACCATAATTAGACAAAAATTAAGAAAATTCATTACATTATTGAGATTTGGACTATAAGATTTCATCATTTGAAACTTAATCACAAACAATTATGATAAACAATGAGATTATAACATAAATCTCTTACCTTGAGTTTGAATTTATTTTAAATTGATTTAACTTAAGGTATAATAAATTTAATTTTATTATAATTATATAAAATAATCATTTAAATACTTATAATATTATATATTATCCTCTTATAACATTTCAACACACATTTATTAATAATTTATTATTAAAATTTTTGTTTTAGGGTGCCCACAATTTCATTTTTCATAGAAGTTTCAGTTTGGCACTTATGGTCCTTTTAACTTGATCATGGTATTTACATAATATTAACCATGATATAATTTTCATATATATTCATTATATATATATATATATATATTTAAAGTAATCCAAAAAATTTAGATATATAAAAATGAATCGCAACATTCATGGAGATGTTAGGTCATACGTACGCATGAACACTATTTTCACTTTTCGATAGATGGAATGAAATAAAGTTAAATAATAATTTACCATTATATAATAATTACTATATCATATATATTAGTTATATATATCATTTTTTCATCCATGTAAATAAAAAATAAAAAACGAATCACATTGCTTCATGGAGGTGGTGGTCCACATTTACTCACAAGCGACATTGTCATTATCCAATGGATGGGAAGGTAAGAAGAAATATAAGATATTATAATTAAAGAAGAAGAATTATATCATGATTATAATATATAAAAATAAAACCTATCATAATTACCATCCATGAAATACAGTTATGTAAAATGAATTATATCGTTATGTGGAGGCAGTAGTCCACAAGTATGCACAAGTGATCCTTTCACTACCCATTTGATGGAATATATGGTGGATAATGGTGGTTTCATAATAGTTATAAAATTTTAGTATATTTAGGATACTTAATATAATAGTTTTTTATTAATACCACATATTTAGATGAGTCATAAGAAGAAATAAATTCAAAGTTGATGGGTAGGGTGATTACCTCTTCTTCGGTAGGCCTCTTTTAGTTATTTTCTTAAGGACCCATTTAAGGGTATTTTAAGAATAATTGATCCTATAATTCATGTATGGGGAAGTTTATAATATAAGTTTTTAGTGTTTGGATGATCTATATGGATAAAAGTGGTGTAAATAAGAGTAATGAAGTGTGTCCTTTAATAAGTGAGGAGAGGACGCACATGTAATTTCAGAAAATATTAAAATATAATAATGCCATGATCAATAAAAATTCTTCCTAATGTATATATATTCTAAATTTGGGAATTTATAGGTCTAAATATGTTCATAAAATTATATTTATTCATATTTAATTGGAAAACATACCCCTATCTCTTGGTCTATCCCCTTGGTAAACTCATTTTAACCTTAACCACGGTGAAAATTTTTCGCTTTTTTTACTGCTCATTATGAAAAAAAATTAAATTGGGATTATAAAAAAATTACATGATGATTTTAAATATGAGATAAATTTTATTAAAATAAATTCACATAAGTTTCATAATTTAATTTAAAATTAATCCTGCAAAATTTAACAAAAAGCAATTTTCCAAAAAATTGTTTTCTTAAGTATAAAAAGTTTTTTTTATTGAAATCCAACATAAAATAGATTCCAATGAAATTAATTGGATTATTAATAGTATAAATGAGCAAATTTTACTTTAAAACCGATTTTAAAACAAAACATAACATTTTAAATGCCTTAAACGGAAATACATTTTTCAATAAAAATCAGTATTTTCACCATTCATCAAGAAAATAAATAATTTCATAAGATTATCAAAAATTCACTATAAGATAATTTTGAAATGATTATTTCGAAGAAAAATTAATTTTTTCAAATAAATTTTATAAATTTATCAATAATTAATTATATTATTTTCTCCAAAAATTAAATAAAACCAATTTTTTAGGAAAATGTATTTTTGAAGAATAAAAAGACTTTACTAAAAATTGAGTACTTATTTATAAATATATTTTATTTATCTAAAACCTTTATAAATTATTTTAAAAATGTGGTTATTTTTATTCACTCTTCTAATTTAATGACTAGATTATTTCGGTATACTATATTATGGGTCATTTAGACTTAGTTTTGTGTATATCACAAGCTATCAAAGAAATTTAATTTATTTGAAGAGAAATATATAATAAAATCCCAAGGTGTTATAAGAAATATATATTATTCACCTTAGTGGTTCAATCAAATATATGTTAGGAAGAGAAAATAAATCAAATCCAAACATACAAGTCTATATCCAAAGGGTAATCCTCATTTTCCAAGTGTTATCTCTCTTCCTTTCCGGTCCACTCTAGATTCACCAGTTTCATTGATCCCTTACCCTGAACTATAACACAAAAATAAGAATTAAATAACCACCTTGGAGTGCATGTGGGGTATGAGTATACCACCAACCGGCCTCTAAAAGATACCCTGATGGAAAAATGTGAGTGTATAAACAAATTGATATAAAAAAATCTATAAAAATCATCATAAACATGCAAGTGGGGTTACTATATGTTATTCGGTCCCCAAAAACACATAACCCTGCCTAATTTGGCCAATTCTAGTGAAGCGTCATAATAATACCAAATAAAACTAGGGTGGTGTTGTAGTCTCGAAATAGTTCAACCTACCTAAGCTTAATATTAGAATAGAAATATAGGTATAATGTAGCCAACACCTTGTGAGTAACCCACACCACATGGTGAAAAACTCACTACTAGTACTCTAGGGGAATATCATGATCCATTCCCTTTGTAATAACCTCACCACATATTACCATTAAATTGACCCTCGAGTCCCCTAAAAACTAATCCAAATTATAGATCCCCAATGTGGGTATCATGGCACATTGATCAACCCCTAAAATCCAAGGGAACTTAGGAAAAATACACAAGGAATAATAGAATGATTCACTATCATCTCTTAGAATCAAAAACCAATTAAAAAAATGTAACAATCTAAGAATCAAAAAACTCATAACTATCAATTAGATATGCACTAAAATGTCTAAAAAATATCATACCTCAAAATTGTCTCCTAGTACTCAGTTACTCACCAAAGAATCTCATTCATCTCATAGTCTAAAATTCTATAAGTAGAGCACGACCGAGATAGAAATAAATCATCACATTCATCAATCATATTTTAGGTGAACACATGTTACATAATCCACAACCCTTTATACACAAACCTTGACTCTCAAGTCAATATAAACTAAAAAATTAGCTACCCTTTCCCATTTACGATTAGTTATATCCCATTGTCATCGAGGACTACCCTTGGTCTCCTTAAATCTAGTCTATTACCACTAAGTTGAGTCTTAAAACTTGAGGTTTTATTCCATATCATTCTATACACTAAGCCTCTTGGTGAATCTATTGTTTGTAAATAACCCAATGGTCCAATCAGTATGAACTACTCAAACCTGTCAAACCCTAGGATTATTCCCTTAATACAAGACTGACCTTACCAGTTCTATCATGATGCAACATGTGCTACACTATCCTGCAACCTATAAGGTAAAATCCAAGGTCCTAATACTATTCCTTAACCAAATCCCATACTATAATGCTCATGGTGAATCCATCACTAAACCCCTCATCAAATAAATCAACCCTAGGGGAACCCCTTTTACACATCCATTATGGTTAATCCTATAAACCTCATGTTCAATATATTTCCTAGGACCACACTAAGAAATATATATATTTTACTATCCCTATGATATCAGGGTGAAATAATCATCAAGTAATCACAATAATCAACCAATAACAATCAGAACATCCACTTTAGTTCAAATGGATTTTACTTACCTATTGTACTTTTCTGACCCCTCTTGATTAAAACTCAATTCACTTTGACTTTATAAACCATGCCTATAAGTCATATTAAACTTGAAACACACATAATACATGTCTAAATACTTTATTTACATCCTACCTCATCTATATAAGTTACCCCACACAACATGTACATCAAATTCCATCCCTAGCTACCCCAACCATCATTCATTCTTCTAATTCTATTTATCATCAAATAAATAAATTAAATTAGTTATAAATATTTATTATTATTTTTATTGAGTGGTATAACCCAATTGGAATCATAAGAAATAGATTGTAGGTAAATTGTAAGTGGATCCTTGAAATCCCTATAATGAAAACATAAATATCCAATATTGATTCATCAACAATTTATATTGACTGGGGTTCCAATGGTTATTTTTTTGAGCCACCCTTTCCACCTCATTTTCATAATACCTGAAATTTTGCTTCAATTTTTTTTCATCCAAAATTCAACCACAAAATATTAATTTTAAAAATTTTAAATAAATCTATAAATTATTTTCCTCATTATAATTGCAAAATTTTAAATTCCCCCCAGTTCCAGTTGCACTACAATTTGTACTTTCTCTAATTCTATCAACATCCAATGATGGGGTTCTTTAAAAACTACCCATGATAATGTTCCTCATCCTCAAGAAGAATATCCATATATTTTCATGACCCATCCCCACTAGAACACCTCTTAGGATGGTAGGGAAGAAATAAGTATCCCTAGAAGACCCCTCAAAAAGGTCATGGGTTGGAGACTAGAAATGAGGATATAAAACACATATATTAGAGGTATTTCATCTAAATTACCTATAGTGATAATATAAAATTCACTAATAACCACCATTTGAATATATAAAATAAACCCATAATCCCAAAAATGAATGTAATTTCATATAAATATAAAAGAAAATTATATTTAAAATAAATTCCATAAACAATTTCTACAATAAAAAATCTAACTCTAACGATCACCACATCATGATCTAGTAGTGATAATCCTGAACACTAACTCCTTTCTATATATATGTAAAAATGGGATAGGGAAAATAGTGGTGAGTATACATGTATTCTATATAGGTTCCTCACATAAGCTCACATGGAAATGTGGAAGAAGTATACTAAAGAATCGGTGAATAAACAATAAAACTAACAAGTCACTTATCCCATGGTCAACTACAAACACAAACTCACTAAGGATTTATCAAAAAATACTTATAAAAGTATAATAATATAATAATTATAAAAATATAACTTGAAAGGTACCCTATACCCACTTCCCCACTAATCCAAACACCCTCATGTCCCAACGGAATACATCCAGGCACTCGCATCCCATCCATATCAATATTTCACATACAATATAGTCACATAATGGAAAAAGATATAACCAAAAAAACATTGGATACCAAAACCACATACCATATACCACCACATAACCACATCACTACCACATAACCACATCACAATCTCATCATCACATCACTGACACATCACTATATCACTACCACATAAATACACTACATCTGGATGAGAGAATGGGCGATGGGAAGTAGTCAACCATTCATATCACACATTTATTGGATGTTGAGGGTATAATTGGAACCCAAAATCTCAGATGAGACCAACCTAGGGTCCATTTCCTATCATAGCACCTATATAATCACTGAACCAATGCTACATCGAAACTGATGTACAATAATGACTACAACCACCACTAGACTCACATCAAACCCATACAAAAACCACACAATTTACACACAACAACCACACATTTTCATCCCTTCTAAAATTCATCGCCACTTCATCATTTAACATTTACTTTCCGCATTATATTCATTAACAACAATAAATTCCATTTACTATAAACTACATAATTTTATTTTATATTCCATGTTCAAAATTTCATTTACCATATATTATTTTAATTTATTCATCAATAATTATTTATCAATTATTTATTCAATATAACCCATTCCCATTTAAAATAATTTAATTATTTTAGTATGATTTTATAATTGTAGGAAACCATAATACTAACCATATAAAATTCTTCTAACTACTATAAAAAACTAATAATCTCATCTTTATCTTACTCAAAACAAAGAAACTACAAACCAATCCTTTTTTACCAAAAAAAACACAACCAAAATTCCACTATAACAATCTCAACAAGATAACCACATAAATTTACCATAGAAGAAAATAATGGTCTCTTTATTAGTATGTCATAATTTATTATCAATCATGATAATCAAAAAAATATTAAGAAACAAATTCTTATTTCCTTTTATTTACTCACTTAACATATTTTGATCATTTAATTTGAACAAAATTCATCATATCGATACTAATAAAAAAATCACAGTAGCATACTTAACATAAAATCAATTAGTAACACCATGGTAAAAACAAAGGAAAACAAGTAAAACATGATCTAATCTCATCCAATTAATTTCCATTTAGTTATTATCTTTATTGGGAAAACATCATCTCCATACCCAAAGAAAAAAAATCATGATTAATCTATGTAAATATATAAATAAAATAAATAGAAATTGAATTCCTTACCAAGAAATGAATCTTAAACAAAAAAACCTGGAGAAGAGAAGAATGAACCAATGACTAAACACAAATAAACTTGAAATAATCCTTCAATAAACTAAAACACATAATTATTTATCAATCCTTCAACCAAAACTACATCAAAATAGATCATAAACATCTACCACGGACTCCTCACTGTAACACCCATGGAATTTATAATATATATTTCCTTTAAATAAATATATTGTGATCGATTTATCCACAAGAAATATAAAAAATATCTACAAAATATTAGATGAATATTTTTAATAAAATTACAATGATAATAAAACCTCTAGTAAAAAAAATATTACTCAACTAAAATTTCTTACATTTAGAGGATAAAATAATTTATATGATTTGAGATTAAAAAGGATTGTTCATTCTCAAATATTTTTTTTAAAATGTTGTATATTTTATGCTAAAAAATTAAAATTACTAATTTTAAATATTATTATATATGAAATAATATATTATTATTATTTAAATTATAAATTGATATGAAATAATATTAAGAACGCTCAAAAACATCATTTTTCAGTAAAAATAGGTTTTCTCTATACTTTGAACTTTCATTTAAAAAATAAATACATATAAATTTTTGATTTTTAATTTTATAAAATAAACTTAGTTTTGGAATTCATCATGTAAAAAATTATATTAGGATGAATTTTTAAGCATTTTCTGAAAAAGCCGAATTTTTAGTGAATAGTGAATAATAACAATTTTGCAAATACTGTAAATTTTATGACACTATCATACTAAAATAATTATTTGAAAATGTATAAAAAAATTATATAAAATTAATATATTTATAAATTAATATAAATCATTTAAAAATATATTTTTGAATTTATAAAACCCATGTTTAACATTTTGGAAACTCAAGTAATATTTTACGCAAACAAATATTATTTTTTGTAAGTTTCTTTTAACTATGTATCCACAAAGTAGAATTTAGTTTGGAATTTTATTTTGAAGTTATATAAATATTAGTTTGATCAATGATAAACTAATTAATTTCATATAAATAAAAAAAATTGATAATTTTATCTTAATCAATAAAAATACATTTTTTCTAAAAAAGTTTTTATGCATTATGTGCGCTAATATTAAAATTAATTTTTATTACCTTTCAAAATTTTAGTTTAAAAAATTGATTTAATTTTTTTAATAATTAATTATAAATTATTTAATAATTATCATTTTATTTTTTAGGCATTAAAAGTAAATTAGTTAGATAAAAGTTAGTTACCATGGTAAAAATAAAAAATGTTAAAATTGAAAAATCTAAGAGTAAAATACATAAAAAATGTTAAAAACATATAGTTAAATGTATGGTTGGTTATTGATTGATCTTAACCCTTCCAAAATTCAGTATTTCCCATTATTGGATCCAATTGACCTTTGAATGCTGACTTTGCCTTTTATATTATTACAAAAATGCCACTCATCACCCTTATAAAAGGAGTCATCACCAACCCACTTCACCTCACACCCTAATCTATATAGATTCAACTAAAATATGAACAAATAACACCCTAAAACTCCTATAAAATAGGTATATGTGTTTTTAAATACAAAATACAATATCTGAAAACCTTAATCAAAATTTTAAAGGTACTTTTCTAAGGAGTAAGGTAAAATTCTCAGTTACTCCCTTTTCATTTCTTTTCCATTATTTCTTCTTCTACCTCCTGTGAATATAATCTAAACATATTTACATAATTAAATATATATCATAAGTATACTAAATATATATCATGTTTATGTTATAACCATTTTCTACCTTCCATACAACCATTTGAAAAATGATAACATCGCTTGTGTTATGTATGAAATACTGCCTTTATAAGCGACATGATACATTTTTTCATAACCACTACACAAGGATGATTAAAAATTATCATTTAATGAATAAAAATTATAATTAAAACATTATTTATATTATATAAATATAAAACAACCCCAATATAATTTATGTTCTATAGAAAACACAAATGATACCTATGTGTACGTGCGGACTACCACCTCCATGAAGTGGCATATTTCATTTTTTGTATCTCTAGTATTTAATTACTTATATGAATATTTTAAAATATGATTAAACACATTAAAAAATATAAATAATTTCCTTAATATTTTATAATAATGATATTATTCAAAAATAATCACTTTCTTAACCATACTTTGCCATCGATTATAGGATGTTCCTGTTTAGACCAATTTAACCACCCACATGAATAATCTTATAAATTTATATCTTAGAAGACTATATAAAGTTAAATAATTATATTATTAGAATTAAATGATATAATAATGTTTATTTTATGTTTCAATAAATGTTATATTAATTTTTAACTCATTATTAAAATCATTATTTATACATTAAAAATTTTACAGAAACACGCTTTTCATTGATTCCATTTTCAGGAACCAAAACTAAAACTCTCATGAAATAAAATTAGAACATTATAAATAATTATAAAAAATATATATTATAATAACTTTATTAATATATTAATTATGAAATTGGTATCAAATAATAGTTATCAACATCAAAATTACAAAACATGTGCAAAATAATTAAAATTACAAACATCTAATGATGAAAATAATCAATAAATAACTAGTAAATTTATAATAAATAATTATAATTTAAGAGAATAAATGTTAATATATAGTAATAAGGTTATTAAATAAGTTATTAATGGAGTCATTTTATATAGGTAGTTATAGTGTATTCAACTAAGCTGAGATACCACTTGTTTAATTTTATGTGGTGTATATAAGGGCCATGGGTTTTTTTCATTTTTTCATGAAATTAAAGGTATTTAAAGATCCATATCATGTTCTATCTTTCATGGGTTTTGATTCAAAGGTTACCAAATCTAAAAGTGTTTTATATCCAACCAGATTCTAAAATTGAGATTATTTATGAGTTATAATATATCTATAGAATCTGTATGATATTTCTATATATCTAAAACATCTATAAATTTATAATCCTAGGGTTATTTTTTATTTTTTACATGTCTACTCATGATTTCATTTCCCCTATATACATAACTTACTCAAGGTGGTGCATGTAAAAAAAATCAACCCTTCCTTTTCATTTTGGTCAGGAATCTTATTTCTATATGTAACGTTAATTTAATAAATGTCTATATAAATTATTCAATAATTTATTAAGGTTATTTTTAGCTATTTGGATTTATTTACAATATTTTTAAATAGTTTTTTGTTGTTTTCTACATGTATTGTGTCAAAAAATAATCCATTTTTAACGTTTTCCATGTGAATTAATTCTTTCATCATTATAAGTATTCTTCTTTACAAAAATTATTTCTCAGGTTTTAAAATGGATTTAAAAATATTTTTGATTCTTAATTTTTTTTAAATAAAATGAAATATTTTAAAAAAATTCAAAAATAAAATTTTGGATTTTTGAAAGTATTTCTTGATTTTATAAATGGGTTTTCAAGGCTCCATTATTGTTCAAATGGCTCGAAGGCCTTATTTTTATTGATTTATGATAACCCCCCTTTCAATGGATGGGGGAAACCCTTACAAGGCCCGTAGTCTTAGAGATTACATGGTCCGTAGGCTTAAGAGATTACATGACCCGAAGGTCTTAAGGAATTCAACCAGACTATCTACAAGGAACTGCACCTCCCCAGCATCTGCATCGTGATAGTAGCTTTCCACCTTTGCATGGCCATCTGGCTAGGCTTCTCGTGCAAGCACAGGCTGGTCCC
Source organism: Viscum album (assembly GCA_963277665.1). Taxonomy (NCBI): domain Eukaryota; kingdom Viridiplantae; phylum Streptophyta; class Magnoliopsida; order Santalales; family Viscaceae; genus Viscum; species Viscum album. The sequence goes on along the minus strand of OY728120.1, from coordinate 1,054,866,743 downwards.
GATGGCATAGTCATACCCTCTCATTCTGAAAATCCATTTGGCTATACTCTGGTGAGTGCACCTGCTCTGAATCCTCTTCTGGGGATACTCCTTTTTTTTAGAGTATATCTAGGGAAACTGCATGTGACTCGAAGGACTTGAGGTGGCCCGAAGGCCTTAAAAGTTTTGAAACATTTATTAGTTTTTCAAGGATTAATTATTGATGTTTATTTTCAAATAATTAGTTTGAAAATTACTTCTATCCAATTTCAAAAAACTTATATTTTTGAAAGTGAAACATAACTTCTTCTTTTTATGAAAATGTTAAGAAATTTTTTCAAAAGGCGCTTTTAATATTCACTTTAGTTTTAATTTTAAACTATAAAATATTTAGATTAAATGGAGTTATGTTGTATGAATAAATTTCTATATTTCTTTATCAAATACTCATCTTGTGTGATTGAATTTTTTATATCAAATGATCCAATAGTTGAATTCATTTTATGTGGTACCACTAAGAAATGCTAGAAAACCCAATGTATTTACATGGGTTTTATATGATATGAAGAATGATTGATTTAATTTGGGACGCACATTTAAGGATTGTTATTATAAAATGATTTGGTTTTAAAAACTTTCTAATATGGTTTGGTTCTAATAAATCCCACAGATGATTTTTGTTCAAAAAAGCCCCGATGTGGTTTGGGTTCAATAATTCCATGAGATGATTTAGTTTTGACAAATTCATAAGATGGTATGGGTCTAAAAAATCCCATAGATGGTTGGGGTCCATTATAACCCTAAAATTCATTGGTTAAATATTTATATCACATGATATAATGATGTTATGTGTGGACATTTTGGTTGTTCACAACAAAAAGAGTGAATATTTTATTTTTTTCACAACTTAATATGTTGTCTTGATTGAATTTTCTCACAATGTTATGATTTCTAAATGCTTATTTTTTCTTCCATAATTCATTTACATACTAATTTTAAATGAATTTTATTATTTTTAGGTCAAATTACTATGATTATACTATATGTTTCATATTTATTATTTCAGGGTATTATTCCCTGATATATGTTTGGTCATTTGATATTTCATGAACTTGTATATTGACTTATGAAAAAATATTATTGTTCCTTTTTCTAAAAATATATTTCTCCCATTCACATTTATATAATATTCTTATGATCTAACCCATGTTAATATATTGATAATTTTTTCCATTACTGGGAGTTTGAGCTCACCCTTTTCTTATGTTTTCCATTCCTCGGGTTATAAAGATGAGTATAACTTATGAAAATTCAAGAATGGATACTAGTGTGATTTGATTATAGAGAAATTTTCATAATTATTATAAAATAAGTTTCTTATAATTTGAATTCTCGAATAAAATAAACATTCCATTCTTGGGATTGTGATATTTTTTGGAGATTTAATTTTTAACTTATGGAAATGATGTAAAACAAATATATATTTAGTACGGTTCATCTAAATTGGTATCAAATCCCAAGTGTAAAGTGTTCTTTTTTATCATCAAACACAAGAGTTCCTGTATGGAGAACCTCATTTGGTATTAGAGAAAGTTTTAATTATTTTTTAGGATTAATGTAGTTATTTTAGGGATTAAGATGAGATAAATTTACTAAAAACCCTATGAATAAGTCTGAGTTTAGGATAACATCATGAAGTCTTTCTAAAGTAGTTATTGTGTGGTTTTATAGTAATTAAATAACCATATGGATACTATAAAGTGGATGTGGTTATAGAAAAAATTCACATGGGGATAATCACCTTAAAAATCCTAGTTGAGTATCAACTCAATCTTTACTCAATGCATGATGAGTGGGCCTAAAACTACACACCGTGATAGACACTCCTGAGGTATATTCTTTGGTCAACCACATTATCATTACGATACATTATGAAGGATTTATTTTATTAATGAATTCTGTTGATTCTTATGATAGAAATCAACCTAAATAAAACTAGATTGAACTAAGAGTAATTTAGGTTAAACATAAAATGAATGTGATGGTTTTAAAGATTAAGACATTTCAAGTTTGATTTTTTCATGAGATCATTTATGATAAATCTATTATGATGTTAAATTTTCAGTACTCATGTTAACACTTTTTGGTTTTATTAATGTCTAAATCCCAAAGAAACACACTTAATAATGGATTCCCTCGATAATATAGAAATCATCCCAATTTGAAACCTAATAGGATAAGAGATGGAGTGAGTAATCTTATGGTTATTCCTTATTAGTTATCATGAATTATGATAAACAATGTGAACATATTTGGATTCCAAAACACACCAAGGAAGATAATCATGTAGTCTAATTGAATTTTGGGGGACATAAATGATAAAGGAAAGGATATTCAATTTCCTACAAGCCAAAATGTGGGAAGAAACATGCAAAGAAATGACTCAAAGGAATAAGAAACAGTTTCAAGTTTGGAAGGATTGGCCATCATGATCATGATTTTATAAGAGAGATAAAGAGGTTAACCAATCCAATAGAAGGTAAAAATTCTAAAATAATGCACCATCCACACTTTAGTGCTTAAAATGAAAGGATTTTAAGCTTTAGTAAAATTGATTACCTATCCCTGGACTACTGAGGATAATAGGAATCAATGGCCTCCTAAACCATGGGAACATAGAAAAACCCCTATGATGGCTATCACTAAAGTGGATTGTGATAATTAAATTAAAATTATCATCCACTCTAGAGTTGTGCATGTCATGTGGGAGTTTGATTCTAGGCACTCTAGTATATTTAGGAAGTTTATTAAGATAATTAAATCACAACCCTAATGATTTGATTATCAAGAAAAACTTATATTTTATGATTATTATATTCCAATTTGATGTTTATAGGAATTTTCTTTGTGAAAATTATATTATTAGTCCTTTATATAAGTTCAAAATCATATTATAAATAGATTGGGTCCCTCTACTTAGAGGAAAGAATATTTTTTGTAATGAGGAAATTAAATTTCATTAACCAATGATAATATATAAAGGCAATGATGACTATTAACACCCTTGAGAATAAAATTATATGTTGTGAGTATTGATACATGACAATGGTAGACTCTTAGGTCAAATGTTTGGAGAAAAAAACTAAATATTAGAGGTAAGTTTTTTTAAGGGAAAAAATATGTTTCCTATGTTTTTAAGGTTAATGCCTATCTAGAAATTAGATCTTGATTCATGTTTATATTTTAGATACACTTAACTATTCTCACTAGTATATAATAATTAAAAATGTGATGATTCAAGTTATTTAATAGGTGAGAATGTGACACCCTAAGATTTTACTATATATCTTTCCTTTAAATAAATATAATTTGTTAGATATCTTACTCCATAAGAAACACCAAATGAAATGATCAAAGTAATATTTGATGACTATTATTAATAAAATTATAATAATAATTAAACCTCTATTAAATAAAAATATATTACTCAAGTGAAGTTTCTTATATTTGGGAGATAAATAAATTAATATCATTTAATATTAAAAAGGATTGTTCTTTCTCAAATAACTGCTTTTTAAAATATTGTATATTTTATAATAAAAAATTATACAGACAAATTTTAAAAATTATTATATATTAACTAATATTTTAATATTATTTAAATTATAAATTAAAATGAAATAATATTATGAACACTTAAAAGCATTTTTTCAATAAAAACATCTTTTCTTTATATTATTTATTTTTATTTAAAAATAAAATTTATAAATTATAGAACATTAATTTTACAAAATGAACTTAATTTTTAAATTAATTATGAAAAAATTATCTTTAGATTCATTATTAATATTTTTATAAAAATTGTGAAATTTTAGTTAATAGTGAAAAAAACATATTTTGCAAATACTGTCACTTTTATGTCTTTGTCGTGATAAAATAATGATTTGAAAGTTTGTGAAATATTGTTTATATAAAAATTATATATTTATAAATTCAAATAAATAAATAAATAATATGATGTTGAATTTATAAAACCCATGTTTATTATTTTGGAAACTTAAGTTATATTTTACTCTAATAAAAACCATTATTGGTCTATTTATTTTAACTAAGTATACAAAAGGTGGAATTCAGTTTTGGGTTGTTTTAAAAGACACATAAACCTTATTTTTACTAATTATAAACCCTTTAATGTCATATAAATAAATAACATTGATAATTTTATACTAATCAAAACATTTAAGCATAAAAATATACTTTTTCAAAAAAAAACTATGCTTTATGTACACTAATATTAAAAATAATTTTTATCACCCTTATAATTTTTTTTAAAAAAAGTGGATTTAATATTTTTAATCATTATGTTCAAATTATTTTATAAGGAATATTTTATTTTTAGGAATAAAAAATAAATTACTTCGTAAAAATTAGTTACCACGATAAAAACCAAAATGGAAAAAGTAAAAAAAAATAGAGTAAAAGACAGAAAAACATGTTAAAAGCATGTCTTGAAATGTATTTTTAATGATTTATAGACCTTACCTCTTCCCCACTCTATTATCCATCATTATTTGATCCACTTGACCATTGAATCGCAACTTTACCTTTTATATTATTAAAAAAAAGGCCACTCATGTTCCTTATAGAAGGAGTCATCAACACCCCACTTCTCCTCACATTCCAAGCCACTTATATTCAACCAAACTCCACTAAAATGTCTCCGCAACACTCTAATAAAATTTATAGAGGTTATGGTCTTCATAAAATACCACCTATCAAATCCTCAACCAAATATTCAATGATCTCTTCCAAGGAATAAGGTAATATTATCGATGAATCATTTTTCATTTATTTTCTTTTCTTTATTATTTTACCTCCTATAAATATAACCTACCCAAGTCAAAATAATTAAATAATTATCACAATTATACTTAAATTTTATTATGTTTATGAGATAAAAAATTTATACCTTTCTCCTAACCATTTGAAAAATGAAAACATTGTTTGTGTTACGTGTGGACTACCACCTTCTTAAGTAACATGATCCACTTTTCATAACCACCTTAAATAGATGGTTCAATTGGGTTATTTAATTAATAAATTTTATATTTAAAAAATTATAAATATTATGAAAATAAACCAATTCTTACATTATTTAGATTCTATAGAAGATGAGAATGATTCTCGTGTGTACGTAAGGACTACCACCTCTTTGAAGTGACATATTTTTTCATCTCTCTAGTATTTTATTATTCAAATAAATATCTTGAAATAAGATAAACCACCATAAAAAATCTAAATAATACCATTATTATTTTTTAATAATGTTATTATGCCAAAAGAATCGCTTTCTTAACCATATTCACTCATTTATTATAACATGTCCTTATTTGGGTTGTTTTAACCACTTTAATAAAAATAATATAACTCCCTGATATTTTTAGAAAAAAAATTACCTTTAAATAATTTTATTTCATCGAAAGATTGTGTTACATGCAAAAATAATTTTAAAAGAACCCTGATATACTATTAAAATATTATTATTTTTTATAGTTATAACCTAGCTATTAAATTGGTGTGTATTAATAGGATTAACTAATTTATGAAATATATATAAATTTTTGAATCAATACAAATTTATTGATAAATTCTTAGGAAATAGTCAATTAATTTTTTGAAAGTTGTTTTATTTTTGGAAATTTTCATTTCTTAAAAAAATATTTTTACTAATTTTTATGATAAAATATTATAATCTATTTAAAAAAATTATAAAATGAACATCATTTTAGAAATTATCATATTAAAATTATCTTAGGATGTATTTTTGAGAATTTTCTGAAAAGATTCATTTTCTAGTGAATACAAAAAAATGTTAATTTTACTGAAAATGTATGTAACATGTTCCATTTTGTTTTAAATTGGATTAAAATTAAAATTATTTTTCTTATATTTTAAATAAATCAATTTATCCAATTTAAATCAATTTAATGTTTTAATTTAGTATAAAAACATTTTTATAAGTAAAAAGACATTTTCCTAAAAAACTATTTTTATGCGTACAATGTGTAATTAAAATAATATATTAAATTTATATATATTGGTGAATTATTTTAATTAAATTTATATATTATATACTCAATAAGATTTTTTAACATTAATATAAAATTTTTCTAGGTGTTGTATAAGAATAAATCTGATTTTATGCTTAAAAACTGTATTTTTCTAAAAACGGTTTTAATCGCATTTTGTGCACTAATTTTAAAATTAATTGCTGCAAATTATAGGTGTTGAATTTTAAAAAATGTATTCCATATTTTTAATCATCCTGAGGTTAAAATTTTTTAAATATACCATTCTTTGTTTTGGTCAAAATGAATAGTAATTGTTGGAAAATTTATCACCTTAGTAAAGAGTAAATCAAGTTAATATAGGTTAAAAATAAGTGATAAGGCATAATTTTTCATCCTAATTATTATTGGTTAAAATTTAATTACAAATTTATCACATTAGTCTTAAAATTTAGTTTTTAATTGACATATTTCTATAAAAATGATTTATATATTATTTAAATATTCAAAGAAAGTTACAAAATGCCACTCTCTTAGTTTTAAATATCCTTTATGTATTCACATAAAGACAAAAACTGGTTATGAGTGAATATTAATATTAATTTTTTGAATAATTAAATCATATTCTTGATGGTAATTTATTTATAATTTCTAAGTATTATATAATTACCTTAAATGCATACACAACGCCAAAACAATATTTATTCAATTAATAGAAAAATAAAATAAATAATTTTGAAAATATTAAAAGTGATATAATTTGAGTAAGTTATAGAGACCCAAAAAAATTAAAGGTGTTTATTACATATTAGTGTTTTTTTAAAATATTATCTTCAAATTAAATCTTTTTATTTTAGTCTTTTAATTCAAATTAAATTAATAATGCCAAAAATCGACAATAAGGAAATTTTATCAAAATAATATTTTATTATATTATTTAAAAATCATAAAAATATTAAAATAATAAAATTTGGATATTTTATTGTATAAAATTTCATAAATGTTCCATTTTTATCCAATTTTCACTTTATAAGTAAAAATTACAACCCTTTACTATTGAAAAAGTAGTTACTCTAGTTAAAATTAAAATTGGTTAACTAAGCGTTAATCAAAATGATAAGGTTTAAAATGACACCAAAACTTTTCTAAATGATATTTTTCAATGTAATTAAAACCCTATCTGACCTTATATTCTAATTTATTTCTATTTGGAGACATTTTCCTTCTAAATAAATTTATTATAATTTAGTCATTTGAGTAATTCCAAAAGTGCCCCTCATCAAAATTATAAAAGGGCGCCTCCAACCTCACTTATTTACACCAATTTGAGCCTTTTATATAGAAAAAAATCTTAAATAATTCTATTATGAACTTCCCTATCCACATTATAGAGGGTTTTTTCGCCCCAAAACACCAACCCTGGATCTCTTTATAGGAGATCTAATGGAGTCGTTTTAAAGAAGAGGTAATCACTGTAACCGATCACTTTGTTTTCGACTCTTCTTTACCTCCTCTAAATATATGGTATTTATCTTTTAAAAAATTACTATCCTAAATATTTTGAAATTTTATTATTATTAATAAAACACCATTATATGCACTCTTTCCCATCAAACAAGAAGTTAAAGTGCCACTTGTGTGTACGTATGGCTTACCGTCTCCATGTAGCGATACAATTCATTTTTCACCACCATTTTCATGGATGGATATTATGATGTATTTAATATTTATATATGATATATAGGAAATAATTATACTTATTTAATTACAATATCACTTCTACCTACTTACCATTAAATTATTTGGGAAATGATAATGTTGTTTATGTGTATGTGTGGACAACCACCTGCACAGAGCAATGTGATAAGTTTTTCATTTATATTTTACTTGGATTGTAAGGAGTAATTATTTTAGGAATATATATGATATATATAATATAATAATTATCATATAAATTCAAATAAATATTCACCTTTATTTTATTCAATCTGTTGAAAAATTAAAATAGTGTTCAGGCATATGTATGGCCTACCATCTCCATGAATGGTGTTATCCATTTTCCTATATCTAATTTTATTATTGACTCTAAACATGTATAAAATTATTATTTATGATATATATGTCATGATTTAAATTATATATCTTATGGAACCATGATCAAAATACAAGAACCAAAACTACGGAACCAGAACATACATGAAAAACGAAGAAGATATCACTTGGAACGGCGATTTTAATAAAGAAGTGTTAAAAAATGGGAGATAAAATGTTATAATTAAATCATATATGGTATGATATATATCATTATTTTTTAGTAATATATGTATTATAAATCTATATTTATTATACTGGAGATTCCAATGCGTATGAAGGAAGTCGAACCTAAGGTAAGATATTTTCATCTCACTTTTATTCTTGTGGGACACATACCATGTTAAACACTTATTTATATTGTGTGGTTTATATAATACCCTTGAATTAATTTTATGATTATTATTATGAATATTGTGGTAATTTATATATCTATATAAGGTAATTTCTTTCATGGGACTTATGATTCAAATGTTTCCAAATTAAAAAGGTTTTTATTTTACAATTTCATTATTTATGGGGATTGTTTAAGATTAAGATTACAATGTTTAAATCTTATGATCTATCACTCAAGAAACTCATGAATTTTATTTTACTCTATTTATTTCTTGAGAATAAATTTTTTTCCTTTAATTTTCCTCACCTTAATCAAACAAGATACCCAAAATATGTTTTTAAGCAAATTCAATTTCATTTCTCTTTTCAGTCAAAAAACCATTTTCTATAATATCCATGTTTTCTAAAAATGTTTTAAAGAAGGTTTTTAATATTATACTATAATTTTTTAAAGTCGTTTTTACCCATGTTTTAATTTTTATAAAATTATTTGAAATTAATATTCTCCTCTTTTTTCAAATAAGGTACTTTGTGACTTTCCGATAAATGTACGGAATGAATATTTTTTTAACTTATACCACATGAACAGATTTTCCTGCCATCATAACAAAAAAATTCTTTCAATATTCCTTTTCAATATTATATGTTTCTTTTCAAAGAAAATTGTCTCCTTTATATTTGCATATTTTTTCTTAAATATAAATGATATTTTCCTCAAGAATGTTTTAATGATTTTGTAATGGTATTTTTATTCATCGAAGGAAACAGCCCTTTATTTTACTTATTATTTACTGGGGATATGATCTCAGTATATCATGCTTATTATTTATCTTCATGTTTTAGGAATATGATGACACAATGTTTATGAAACCTGTTTCTTTTCCACAGATTACACTATCATGAAATAATGAAATTTTTATGAAACACATTTCTTTTTTATGGGTTATTTTATGATGAAATGTTTATAAAATCCATTTATTTTCATGGGTTATCATATGGTAAATTCTTTATGATATTATAGAATACATATATATGATTTTCATTCTGTTATGGGCGGGAACTATATCTCCCTCCAATGAATTTGTTAAAGATTTATATCTCAGAAGATAAATAGGATTTGAATGAGGAGTGAACCTAGTTTAGTAGGGGACTTTGTCTAATATGAAAGTTTTGGGAGTGAACCTTGGCTACTATGGTGGTTTGGGGAGCAAACTCGTTTCACTATGAAAATCTTGGAAATGAGCCTTTATTAATAATGAAATGATTTTCTATTCTTATGTGTATTCCATAAACTTATGTCTTATGATAATGTCATTCTCTTATGGCTCATGTTCTCTTATTATATTATGATTCATGTCTTATGATCTACCAAGATTTAATCTATGAATCAGGATTATGATTTATGATATACATGGTATGATTTTCAAATTTTATTCTCATATTCTCATACCCTTATGTTCATGTTATTCTCAGGTGATCATTGATATTTCCATTTTTAAACTTTACTAAGAATCTAATCTCACCCTTTATTTGGTTTATTTTCCCAAGGTTATGAAGAAAATTACTAAATATGATATGTCTAAGAAGTTTTATAGTTATGAAGAACTTAAGGGAGACTATATTGATCTTTTAAGAACTAGTTTTTTATAAGACTAAATTTATAAATGCGATAGACCTATATGATTCTGGCATATATTGTTGTGTTATTCAATTAATATTCATCTATTAATACATGATATCTATATATGAAAACTATGGGTCTCAATAGTTGGTATTGGAGTAAGGTTCAGTTAACCTTTAGAAACTAGGATGAGAAAACTTTAGTGGGAACCCAAGGGATAAGTCTAAGTATAGGATAACAACCTAAAGTTTTGCTAATGATCATGTATAATCTAGGTTAAACCAAAGGTTTCATAGTTTTAAAAAGAGGTTTTATGATTTAAAAATCTTATAAATTATTTTTTATAATTCCTCGCAATGACTATTAGTTCTCACAATATGTTTTTTGGGTTTAGTCAATGGATAAAAACAGGAGGATTATTTTTAACACTAATGGATAAGGGAATGATTTCACTCATGAGAAACAAAATGAAATTGGATCTGGAATAAAAATATTTTAGATTATTTCTACTTAGCTATCTCATTATATGATTAATAATCTCAACTTTTTTTAGTTTACTGACACACCTAATATAACATCCCTTCCCTTTATTACACATTAACACATGATTTATTACATAAAATTACACTTGATTAAACACAAAAGATCAATTATTATAGTTTATTTGGGAATTAGGTACAATAAATTACAACTTAAAACATGTAATATAACATCTTTATTGGAAGCTTCCATAACATGCTCACACATAAAACTATATGGGATAACCTAAAGAAAAATATAATAAATGGGTGAGATATAAATATAGGTAAGGGAATAAACATGGAATAAGGTAAAAACATGTTAGAAAATATGCATATCAAGGGGCCTAAAACTAGTATGAATCATAAACATGAATGATAATATATGATATAGCATGATAACATAAAGGCAACCTGGTAAATGTGGAAACAACTTAAAACACTGCATCATAGGTCAAGGATAACTACCAATACATCATAATGGACAAAGTCCCATAAAGGAATCAGGTTCACTCCCTATCCTAACATGAAGTATCATGATACTTAACATTATCCAATGCATTAGAGCACTATATAATTTTGAGCATACCCATCACTTTCATTTTAATCCCATGCTTAAGTGTTACACATATATCATAAAACATAGATTCATTTATCATCATATTTTATTTCACGATCATGGAGTGTGGAATACATACATGTATGTCCCAAATAAAATAATAATGAGTGTATAAATTTGAATACCCTTAATAGTAAATGGGTATGGTATTCCCTATACAATTTCTTTGGAATGGAAAATCACGGTGAAATTTTGGCAGTATAACAGTGTCGCTTAAAAATTCATAAAAAGTGTTGATGATAAAAAGGGTATCTAAAAAGTTGGATATCAAATGGGCAGTAATAGGTTCATGTAAATACATATATCATCATTATTAATTGGAAATAGAAGGCATATGATAATAAATAAACTTGATTAAAGAATATTAAGGAGGAACTCTTACGAAATTTTAGCATGGTAATGAGTGTACTTAGGAGGGCTTAATGAGAGAGAGAGGGATATCTCATAATTTATAAATCATGATGTCAGTATGGGGGAGGTTCAAAAACATACCCTATCATTAGGAATTAAAAATAAAAGGCCATAAAATAGAAGATATTCTTGAATAAAAGTGAGAAAGATAGGATCCCTTACCTTAAGGGTATGACACCAAAAGCATGAAAGGGGATCCATGAGATCTTGGGGGAACATTGGGAGGATTATAGAGAGAGGAGGGAATATTAAGGATGTGCTCCAAGTATTTTGAGTGAATATAAATGGGATCCTGAGTGGGTTTGTATAGTAAATTAGAGGGTAATTTTTTAATATTTCACAAACATAGGTTTTTGACTACATATAATAAAATATTCAAAACCACAAACCATACCATGGTTTTTACCCATGTTTCTAGAAAATGGGAGTGTTTTAAAATATTTTATTTTTAAAATGTCTGAAATTATTAAAATATCACCCTTTCTTATGAGGAGGGGAGTCACACTTTTAAAGAAATTAATTTAAAATCATAAATTATATTATATGTTTTGGAGGATTCATAGAGGCTTTATAAAATTAATAAAATAAACTTAAAATCACATTATTTTAAGGTTAAAACAGATATATGTCTAATTATACCAATTATAGTATTTATTACATCATTTTTTGTCATTATGATGTCATAAAACACATCGTATATTTATATGGTATTTATTTTTTACCTAAAAATCTGATTGTCTCGGAAAATAACGAAAATTTTACCGTCGGATAATTTTTAAATTTTGATTACAAAAATAATATTCATTTTATCTAAATAATTTTTAAAATATTTATATTTTCACTTTTAAAAAATAATAACTGACATTTATTGAATATGACAGCTTTTAGCAATAACAATTTTTGAACCTTAATAAAAAATTACGTTTGACTTCATAAAAAGTATATAATTATTTATATTTAATAAACATAATTTAATAATAATATTTAATTAAAATATTATTTATTTGAAAAATACTTTAATTCATTAAAATAAATTTCTTAATTGAATTTAATATTACCCAAAAATATAATTCATGTTTTATTCTATCAAAATTAAAAATATATTCATTATTATTTACAAAATAATATAAATAATAAATTTTCTAGGATCTTGATACATATCCCTTTAATACATCTGTGTAATCCCTAAGAGTAGGGTATATGATAGTGAGAATTTTATGGGGTCGTTCAGAAAATATGGTTTGGGTCATGATCTCGATGATCTTGAACTTCTCCCGTAAACAGTTTATCTTAGGCTTAAGTTATAGGATCTCATCTTGGACTTAGTTGAGGAAAAATACCAAAGATGTTATCTCCCTTGAAAGCTCTGATAAATGGGATTTATAGGGTACAATCCTACTATATGAGTTCATCACTTCCTTTTTATAAGTTAATTGGATTTGTTAAATCCCTATATTTATACTAATTATGTTATCACTTTTTAACGGCTATATTATCAATGGTAAATATTCTTAATAGTATTTTGAATCCATTTATATATAAAAAATAAGTGAATGTTTTTTATAAAATTATTATATAATAAAACATTAAATCATAAGGGAATTTTATTTACAACAGTTTGGGTCGTTCAACCTAATAAAAGAAAGATGTAATTTTATAAAGACAATGGAGGAAAGAAGATTCAGCTACCAACATTTCCAGAATGTAGGTAGAAGAACTCAAGTTAATGTCTCAGAGGAATGGGAAGATGTTTTGAGTGTATAAAATAAAGACACAAATAATGTAGTTATCGAGGAAAAATGAAAATATTGGTTTATGAAATGGATGATAATAATGGTCTCCCTAAGGTAACCTTGATGGTTGAATGTTTTTAATGTGGAAAGTATGGGAATTATGAAAATTAATATCCTAGGGGGGATCTCAAGAAAATAATTATCAAGGTTTTATGAGTAATGGTTTTACTGATAATGATAAAGAGACTAATAATTATGTATAAACGGTATGGGTTGTTTTAATAGTATTTATTATGTTAAAATTAATAAAAATGATTAAATTGAGGTCGATGAATCTTAAAAATGATTTATATTATAAGAAAGAAGTATTAAAGAATAATATTATGAATCTTGGTTAATGGTTTAAGAAGGAAGTGGGATGATTGAAGTGTTTCTATATTTTTATTCAAGAATTATGTTGTATAAGTGTTATTTAAATTATAATATAGTTATAAAATCATGAACCATATAAGCATTTTTTTCTCAGTATTTTTTATTTTAAGGATTGGAAAATATATTTTGAATGGTACTAATAACTAAGAAAAGTAAGTTAATAGTAAGGTGATATTTTTTGAGAACACGTGATTAAAGGAAAAGATAAAATTTAATATGTGTCTAATGTTGAGATAATAATGTTTACTTGGGATAAAAAGATGATTGATATAGATAGTATCGGTAACCCTGAAATTGGTTGTTGATCTCATAAAAAGTGATTTAGGTCATCGTTGAATAATTTTATTGTGTTTTTTGATTTATATAATATATTAAATAGTTGTGAAATTATTTAATGAATAATGATTTTGTTAATTTTGGAATCATATATGATTCATGTGAGGTTAACTTAAATGTTATGGATATCAATATGGTTTTATAAATTTAAGGTGACCATAAGTTCAAAGGCATTAATAACTCATTTTAATGTTTTATGTGATGGGATTTTGATAATATATTAAGTTTTAAATACCCTTTAGGGTTGGTATATGATTTGATGATAAGTTAATTTTTGAATATTGGATAGTGGGATATTGGTAATATTGAATTTTGAAAAGTAATTTATTAATGAGGTGATGTTTTCAGATATATTTATGGTCATGTTAAGGATTAAATTTCAGATTAGTATCTAAATTTTATTCAATATATTTTGGTGAAGTTCACAGTATTATAAGATTATATAGTAATTTATCACGGTGGTTAATAATATTTGTGATATGTTTCATTGGGTTGAGGTATATGTAACCTTTAGGTTTAACATTTGATTTAACATAAAAATTATTAATTAGGAAGAATACTATTTCAATTTTGGATATGTAAGCTAAAATGTAAGAGATCACCTTTTAGGTTAAAAAATTATTTAATGTTGATTTTATTAAGGTTATGTTGGATGTAAGAATTATTTATGAAATGATTTAAGTGGAATCTTTATTTTAATTCTAGAATCTTTTTGAGTTACATATATTATTTCAAGGTTTATTCATTTTTGGAATTTTCATACCTTATTCGAACCATTTTTTGTTTTTGTTAATTCCTATAGATAGGGGAATAACATGATGTACTTTTTTGATATGTCAGAAGTTGATTCTAGTGTTTCAGGCATAAAAAATCATCTTTTGGAGGAACAGATTATATTATGGTGGAAATTTATTAAAAAATGAAATTAAAATTTCCAAGTAATTATATTTCATTATTTGATTATTATATATGGTAAAGGAATGTCTTATATCTAGTAAAAGGATCTTAAGAAAAACCATTTTTCCTATAACCTTCGATAATGTTGAATTGATGGTCTTTTACCCCTCACTGATTCATAGTTTTTTGGTTGTTAACTTTCTCCTAACCATGTTTTCTATGACTCTCTATTAATCCTTGGGAATTAGTTTTCTCTTAGATATCAATATTTACACTTCCCACTTCTGTTCTCCTATTTGGAAACCCAGTTTTATGGTGACCTTCATACTTCCCTTTTCCTCTTTTTAAGGGGAAGTTTTATTAAAACTTTTTACAATATAGAATTTCAAAAAAGGACTTTTCTAGTATCAAAAATTTTATTACTGATCATAATTTAAAATTGTGAGGACTAAATTTATTAAAGGGGGATAATATAACACCCAGAGATTTTATAAAAAAATATCTTTAAATAATTTTATTTCTTTGATAACTTGAATTACACACAACATCGGGTTTAAACAAACCACAATATACTATTAAAATATTATTATTTGTGAAAGTTAAAAACTAGGTGTTAAATTATCATGTATGAATAGTATTAACTAATTTATGAAATATATATAAATTTCTAACTCAATTTAAATTTTTTGATAAATTCTCAGTAAATAATTACTCGTTTTTTTAGTAAAGTCATTTTATTCCTCAAAAATGTGACTTCTTCAAAAATATTTATATTACAATTTGTGAGAAAATAAAATTATTAATTTATATAAATTTTATAAATTTTATAAACTGAACATCATTTTTTAAATCAGCACATTATAGTTATCTTAGCATGAATATTTGAGAATTTTCTGAAAAGATTGATTTTTTGGTGAATAGAAAAAAATACTTATTTTACTAAAAACATTATATAAAAAGTTCCATTTTATTTTAAAATAGTTTAAACGTAAAATTAGTTTTATTATATTTTAAATAATTCAATTAATACTATTTTAATCAATTTTATGTTTTGGTTTATTGTAAAAACATTTTTATAGTTTAAAAGAAATTTTTCGTAAAAATTGTTTTTATGCATGCAAAGTTATTTTAACTTAATAAACTAAATTGATCATTAATGGTGAATTATTTTAATTAATTATATATATTATATACTCAATAAAATTTTTTAACATTCATCTAATATTTTTCTAGGCATGGTATAATATTAAATAAATTTTTATGCTTAAAAACTGTATTTTTCTAAAAATTAATTTTAATCGCATTTTGCATAATTATTTTAAATTTAATTACTAATATTTATAGTTTTTAAATTTTATAATATAGATTCCATATTTTTAATTATGAGGTTCAAATTTGGTAAATATGTTATTTTTATTTTTGGTCAAAATTAATTGTAACAGTGAGAAAATTTATCACCATGGTAATGAGTAAATCAGGTTAATATAGGTTAAAACTAAGGGACCAGGACATAATTTTTCATCATAATTCTTATTATATAAAATTTAATTTGACTATTATTACCTTAGGCTAAAAAATAATTGGTTTTATGGGAATATTTTTATGAAAATGGATTATATTTTATTTAAATTAAAGAAAGTTACAAAATGTCACTCTCTTAGTTTTAAATATCCCTTATGTGTTCACATAGGGACAAAAACAAATTATTAATTAATATTAATAGTAATTTTATAAATAATTAAAATATATTCATGATGGTATTTTATTTCTAATTTTTAGTTTTTATATAATTACCTTAAATACTTACATAGCGCCAAAATAATATTTATTCAATTAATAGAAAAATAAAATAAATGATTTTAAAAATATTAAAAGTGATATAATTTCAGTAATTTATATAATTAAACAAATTTTATAGATGTTTATTACATATTATTGTTGTGTTAAAATATAATATTAAAATTCAAATTTTTCTTTATGTCTTTTAAGTCATATTAAATGAATAGTATCAAAATCAATAATAATGATATTTTATTAAAATAATATTTTATTAAATTATTTAAAAATAAATAAAATATTTAAATAATATTATTTGGATATTTTATGGTCTAAAATTTCATAAAATGGAAATTTATGGGGTAATATTCTCCTTATAAGTAAAAATTACAAACCTTTACTATTTAAAACGTTATTATTGTAGTTAAAATTAAAATTAAAATATATTAACTAAGGGTTAATCAAAATGAAAAGGTTCAAAATGAAAAAAAAATCTTTTCTAAACTCTATTGATTGATTTTACAAAATCCCTATCATACCTTATCTTATAATCCCAATTCATTTGGTTTCATTTGGATTAAGGATGAATTTATTAAAATTTATTCTTGTGAGAAATTCCAAAAGTGACCCTCACCTAAATTATAAAATGGAATATCCTCCCTCACTTATTTACTCCACTTTGAGCATTTTATCTAAGGTTATTTATTTCATGGGGATTACTATTCAAATTTTACCAAAGCGGTAAGGGTTTTAGGTTATAATCTCATTGTTTATCAAGATTGTTTATGATTAAGTTTCCAATGATGAAATATTATTATCTATATCTAGAACTCATTAATTTTATTATCATATAGTTATTTCTTGAAAATGAATTTTTTACTTTCATTTTCCTCACATTATGTACTCAGGAGATTGAAAATTTGTTTTTAAGGAAACTTAACTTCATTTCTCTCTTCGGTCGAAAAACCATTTTCTTCCATCAATGTGTTTTCTAAAAAAATAATTAAATTTTTTACTATTATACTATAATTTTTTAAATTTATTTGTACCCATGTTTAAATTTTTAATAATTAGTTTGAAAGGAATATTCTACTCATTTTTCGATTAAGGTTCTTTGTGAATTTTCTGAAGAAAAAAAGTATGAAATGATTTTTTTAACTTATATGGTTTGAACGGATTTTCCTATCATCATGACTAATTTTTTATTTGAATATATCTTTAAAATTTTACATGGGTATTTTCAAATAAAATTGTTTCCTTTATATTTTCACTATTTTTTTAAATAAGTGATTTCAAAATATAAAGTTTATTTTCTTTGAGAATATTTTGATGATCTTTTAATGGTATTTTTATTCCTCAAAGACAACTAACCTTGATTTAATTTATTATTTAATGGGGATATGATCCAAGATTAATGTCCTTATTCTTTCTCTAGATGGTTTATGAATATGATGACACGATGTTAATGAAACTTATTTCTTTTCCATGGGTTATGCTGTGATGAAATAATTAAATTTTTATGAAACTAATTTATTTTACATGAGTTATACTATGATGAAATGTTTATGAAACACATTTATTTTCATGGGTTTTGAAATGATGAATAATTTATGATATTTTGGAACACATATGTATAATTTTCATTATGTGATGGATGGGACATATATCTTCATATAATGCATTGGGTAAATATTGATATCTCATGAGATAAACAAGTCTATAATGGGGAGTGAACCTAGTTCAATAAAGAACTTTATCCTCTATGATAGTATTGGGAGTGAACCTTCACTACTATGATGGTTTAGGGATTTAACCCATTCCATTATGATAGCCTTGGAAATGATCCTTGACTACTAAGGAAATATTTTTCTATGCTTAATTATATTCCAAAAACTTATGTCTTATGATAAATTTATGCTCTCATGAATCATGTTATTTAATTCCATTATGATTCATGTATTGTTATATACCAATATTTTAGTGATGACTCAAGATTATAATTTATGATATATGTGGTGTGATTATGAAATGTCGTACTCATGTTCTCATACCCTTATGTTCATGTTATTTTCAAGTGATCATTGATATATCCCTTGTTTACCCCTATTGATCATAAAATATCACCATTTATTATGTTTCTTTTCCCCAAGTTATTAAGAAAAGTACTAATTATGATATGTCTAAGAAGGTTTATAGTTATGAAGAACTTAGCGGTAGATGATGTAGATCTTTTATAAACCATTTGCTTATGTTTCTAACTTTCCAAAGGTGCTAGACCTATATGATTTTAGCCTGTATTATTAAATTATGTAATGAATATTAATCTATTAATATGTTATATCTATGTATGAAAATTATGGGTTTCTATAATATTAATATTTAATTTATTATTACTACCACCCATTATTCATTAAAAATTTACCATAACAAGCTTTTCATCGATTCAATTTCATAAACCAAAATTAAAAGTCTCATGAAATTAAATGATAATATAATAAATAATTATAAAATAATATATTCTAGTAACTTAAATAATCTTTGAATGATTAACTTGGTATCAAAGAATGTGGGTCAATATTAACATTTCAAAACATGTAAAAAAATTAAAATTATAAACATATGATGATAAAAATAAACTATAACTAACTAGTAAATTTATAACAAATAATTATAATTAAAGAGTGAAAAAGGTAATAAATATGAATAAGGTTCTAAAATAAGGGATTAAGAGAGTTATTTTGGTCATATGGGAAGTTATAGCATGTTCTAAAAAGCAAGAAGTCAAGGTAAGAGATCATCATCGTAATTTTTGTTCTTTGATACTTATGCCATATCCACCACTTGATTAATTTTGTGTAGTTTATCACTACTAATGTATTTATTTAATCATGTTTTATAAGAAATTAAAGTGACTTAAAAATCTATATCATGTTATATATTTCTTGGGGTTTGATTGAAAAGTTACCAAAGATGAAAGGGTTATATATCCAATCACATTCTGAAATCAAGATTGCTTATGAGTGATAATCCATATGGGGAATTTTTATGATATTTATCTATAAAAAACATTAATTTATCCTCCTATAGTTATTATTTATGTTTTACATGTCCTCTCATTTTTTTCATTTCCCCTTGATACGTAATTTAACCAAGGTGGTACATGTAAGAAAAAACCAACCCAACCTTTTATTTTCATTCAGAAATCATCATCCTCTATATCAATATTCATTTTATGGATTCACTTATCCATGATAACATTATTTTATAAGTTAGTTTATAATATTTAACTTTATTTTAAAAACATTTAAACAATGTTTTAATTTTTTGCATACACAGTGTTTTTAAAATACCATACATTTTTAATATTTTTCATATGAACACATTCTTTCATCATTATGGTTATTTTAATTTATAAAGATTCATTTTAAAATTTTAAAATAGTTGTTAAAATAATTTTTATTCTTAATTATTTTGAAAATAAATGTAAAATTTGTTATTTTTTTCAAAATTAAAAGTTTCATTTAAAAAAAATTCTTTATTTAAAAAAAAATATTTTTCAAGGCTCTATTATTAAATATATTTTTTTAAAGTAATTTTTTTCAAAATATTTTAAATTAAAATTTTTTAAACTTTTATTTGTTTATAAAGGATACATTATTGATATTTACTTCAAAATAATTATTTTTAAAATATATTTTTTTCATTTTTTTCTCAAAAGTGATCTTTTCAAATGTGAAGCATAAGTTACTTTTATGTAAATGTTAAAAAAATATTTTATAAAAACTGTTTTAAATTTTTTTTCCATTTTCCACTTTAACGCTAAAATATTTATCCTCTATGGAGTTATATTTAGTGAATAACTTTATAAATTCCTTAATAAAATACTATATTTGGGTGATTGAATTTTGGGTATCAATCAATCTAACACTTGAATTCATTTTATATTATACCATTGGGAAATGTTTCAAAATACATTTTATTACCATGGGTTCTATATGATATGATGAATAAATTATTTCATGTAAACCACACATTTATGGATGAATATTATAGGATGGTTTGGTTATGATAAATACCTAAAATGGTTTGGGTTCGATAAATACCAGAGACGATTTGGGTTGGTAAATCCCTTAGATAGTTTGGGTTTGATAAATTCATAAGATGGTTTGGGTCTATTAAATCCCTCCAATGTATTTATTAAACTTTTAAACCATTTGAGATAATTATGTTATGAATGTATATTTTGTTTCATAATAACAATAATCATGGACATTTTGTTTACTTACAACTTAATATATTGGATTGATTAAATTTACTCACAATGTTATGATTTCCCTATGCTTAGGTTTTATTTCATAATTCCTTGTTATGTTGCTTTTAATTGAAACACCATATTTTTCTCATATATTTATTATTATTCTCAATGTATTACTTTTATTATCACACACTATTATTATATGGTATATGTTTGGACATTCTAAAATTCTGATCTTTATATCCTAACTTGTGCATAAATATTATTGCTCCATGTTCTGTTTAATACGATATTTCTCCCATACACATGTATCTCCTATGATTATGATCTAATCATTAATGTAATATTGATAAGTTTTTACTTACTGATTGATTTATCACACACCTTTATTATTTTTCCCATTCCCTAGGTTATGAATATGGGTATAACTTACGATAATACTAGAAGGTATTCTAGTGTGGTTCTATTATGGGGAAATGTTCACAAGTATCATAAAATAATTTCCCCATATAGTTGATCCACAATGACACAAAGCCTTTTATTCTTAGGATTGTGATATTTTTTTAGATTTAAAATTTAACTTATGGAAATGATCTAAAATAAAATACATTTATCTTGGGTTATCACACTTGGTATCAAATACTATGTATAAAGTATTTGTTTTTAGAACTAGACCTAGGAGTGCGGGTCTGGGTTGCCTCAGTCAATAAAAAATTAACAGTAAATAATAGAATAAAAGAGAATATAGGCACCCTAAGTAATTAAAAACTCAATAATATGTAGACTAGGGATTAAAAGTTCATCAAATGTGTCAAAGACTACTAAAACTAGGCCATAGAGATGCATGGGTTTTAAGATAAAGCAAAGGAATTGAACCATGGAAGAGAGATTCTTTAAATTTAAAATAAAACCATTATGGGATAAATGATGGTGTTTTGGGGAAAACTATATCACAGTTTAGCATGGTCATAATAGATTCAAAAATCATTACCTTTAAAACAACTCTCATATTATATTTCCCATCAGTTATTTCCTTTATTAAAAATGGATTTGACCAAAACCACAATGTAGCCACATAGAACATATCTTGTTCCTTCAATATTTCTTTTAAACCACATACAAAACACACTATAGTTCATACCAAACCACATTATAATCCACCACAACAAAAAAATGGGTGTTTTCCACTTCCCTATGGTAGATGAGGATTTCTGCAAAACCCATCCCAAACCAAAACACCCAAAATGATAATTAACTTATTATGGTCTTGAACCATCAAATAAAATACATATAAAATGGATGAAATTAACTCCAAATTCACAAACATAGAAAAATGGTCAATACACCATGACTATAACTAAATCCATGACCTATCAGACTCAAAATTACATAGTAGGGTTATAAACACATTGTGGTTTCCTTAAAAAGACTACAATTTCCTCTTATCTCTCAAAACACATCCAAACTCTATTATACCACCTTTAATCCATATGAAACACAAACTAGATGTAATTTTATAGGTTTTGGATTCATAGAAAATTTCAACTTATGGGAAAGATAGTTTTTACAGGAATTATTTTGAATATATTATTTTTTTTAATGTATAAAATGGTAAACAAATCATTTTCAACATGTTTGATTGGAAAATGGGCTATTTTTTATTCTAGAATGAGGTTTTTTTCCTCATGTGTTCATAATATAATTTTTATATGATTAATAGTCATTGCACCGTCAATGTCAACTATTTTTTATGAATTTTTAAAATCATAAAATAATTATTAAGTACCACCTAACTATAATTCATCCACATATATTCATCTGTTAGGGGGATCTAAGGAAAAAGGTGTAATGTCTCAAGCCTGAGATCACTCACTAGTGTCCCAACCAATGTACAACATGACCTCATGTTCATTTCCCCATATGATAGAAGATTAAAACTTGTGATGAGGGTCTATGGTGTTACCATGTGGTGGCTATAACATCATATCTAAATGAAAAAACTTGCAGAAATAACCAAACAATATATATAATAATAATCAGAGTATGGAGAATAATAAAACATAATAATTTTATAATAAATGAATATGAAATAATATAAGCATACATCTCAACTAATTTCCCATTGGAATGATCACATATAAAAAATAAATAAGGAAATAAAAAAATTGGGAGGATCTACTACCATCCTCAAGCCTCATCTCATAACTTCTTTTAAGCTATTTGGCTCAATCATTCGTTATTGGGCCTCTTCCCTACCAGAACCTATGATCATAAGGTATGCTTGGGTACCAAAGTTCCATTCTTTTCTGAGCAGGGTGTGAGTAAAAATAAGTGGGATAATACCAATGGTTCCCCTAACATAACCAATATATACAGTGCATGCACATATGTTATGCTAAAAAAATACACACCAACTAAACATAGTAAAATAAATACCATTGATTCTTTGGTCTTAAGATGCCACCCATGGATCGACCATACCTATGTTTTCTAGTATTGTATGTCTCTATGACTACAACATACTCATAAGGGGGATATATTTCCTACCCTAGAATATCTTATATATATATATACACACACATAAGTATATACGATCACTTTGGGTAAAAAGTATCCCACAAATAGCATCTCATATATACAACACTCGAGGGGAATGAATCCTTCCACGTATATCTCATATCACATTAGGGGGAATGGTGCCCTTGACTAGAAGAAAATATATCACATCAAGGAATAATCAAACCATACCAGAATCATAATACATATTGGGGGATAATTCCACATCCATATACTATATAATCATATCAGGGGGGTGATGCCCCACCCATAATATCTCATCAAGGGGAATGAATCATACCTTAAAATATCTCATGTAATCATATCAGGGGGAATGAAACCCAACAAATAATATCTTATCGAGGGGAATGGTTCCCTCCTTGTAATTTCTCATGTAATTGTATTAGGGAGAATTGTTCTCCATCCAAAATATCACATCGTGGGGAATGAATACCACCTTGTAATATCTCATGTAATCATATTGGGGATAACGGTTCCCCACTAGAAAATATAATCGAAGGGGGTGGTAACCATATCATAATATATCATATAAAAATCATAAAGGGCTAGTGTGTACCCATTAATATATTATACAATCTTCAAGGTCCAACATCCACTTAGTAATATATCACATAATAATTGGGGGCCAACATCCACCTAGTAATATCTCATATAATCATCAGGGACTAGTGTATACCTGGTAATATCACATATAATTATTAAGGGACAATTTCCACTCAATATTATCTCATATAATCATCGAGGTCCATTTCCACCCAATAATATCTCATATAACCATTGGTGGTAAGTATCCTCATGTTAATATCTCATATAATTATTTAGGGTTAGAATATACCCATTAATATCTCATATAATCATTAGGGTTAAACATATGACTATTAATATCTCATATAATCATCAGGGGATAGCATCCACCTTGTAATATTGTATATAACCATCAGGGACCAGAGTCCATCTGATAATATCTTATATAATCATTTGGGGTCAATGTGCACTTGGAAATATCTTATATAACTGTCAGGGCTAGAATCCGCCGGATAATATCTCATATAATCATCAAGGGACAATTTCCAGCTGGTAAAATCTTCTATAATCATTGGGGACCACCATATACCCAGTAATATATCATATAATCATTTGGGTCCAATGAACACCCAATATTATCTCATATATTCATCGTGGGCCAGTTCCCACCATTTAATATCACATATAATCCCCAAGGGATATATTCCACTAGTTAATATCTCATATTATTATTAGTGTCCAACATCCACCTGGTAATATCTCATATAATCATCGAGGGGCAACATACAATCAATAATATATCATATAATAATTTAGTTCCACCATCCACCCAATAATATCTCATATAATAATTAGTGTCCAACATCCACTAGGTATTATCTCATATAATCATCATCATAGTGGTCATCCATATGCCTATGTATGTCACATATCTTATAGGTTTACCTCTCAGGTGAACAACCAATATTCATCATTACATATATAAATGGATATCATCCCAAGGATTTATATACAAACCCTCCTTGGTATCATCATATGGTATGGAAACTCACTAAAGCCACCTATTATTACTCATAGTTTGTACACTCTACATGAATCCTCTATATAATTCTCAAAATTAGGTTCAAATACCTTTTCATAGATGTAATAACCTTCATCTGCATTACCATGATCATATTATGGACTCAACAAATTTATATAGAATACCATACTAGAATCAATATATTGGGATGGCATAATGCCCATATCACTTCTTAAGTTGACCTAGTTTGGTCCTCATGAACCCAACCTATCCATAAACCTACTTAAGGGACACCTACATGGGTACTCACATAAAAATGGGTATTGTACACTCTCCCCAATCTTAGTCAAACAATTAAATGATTATATGTCATCTTGAGGTTCTATGTGGTCTATCCCTAGTCCAAAAATTCTCGATCCAACACTATCTCTGACACAAAGAAGAAAATACACCAATAATAAGTCCCATTATGTTCATTTGTTTCATTTAATTTAAACCCCTTTGGGTCCATGTGTCACATAGCTCACTTTTATAGTCAAGCCCTCAACCATCAGTGGTTGAGGAACCGTATTGGTGTTAGGGGTTCAACATGGCCTTTAACACTTCATTCATTTAATGAGAGTTTAATAAGATAGTTCATTATTTATTTTAAAATTCAATATTACATAGGTGGTAATAAAACATATCTCTTACTATAAAAGAAAATTCATAAACATTAGGGACATTTTCAAGGACCATCTACCTCATTGAAGCTCCCTAGACCCACACCCCCTGGGCAGATGCTAAAAACATATACTTTACAACTGCCTTAGATACAAAGTGAGATATCCCAATATAAACTTGAATATATTTCAAAAATTTAAACATCACATCTCAAGACAATCACAAAATCCTAGAACTAAAAGGTTTAATGTATTTTGATATTAGATACAAAATCAACTTATTTTATAATGCTTGTAAATATTTCCTTGTAACCAAATTATACTAGACTTCCTTTTAGACATATCCAATTTTATACTCATCTTCATAACCTAGGAAATTAGAAAAAATAAGAAGGAATGATATTGAATTCTCAGTAAGGGAAAACTCATCAACAAGTCGGCAAGGGTTAGATCATGAGCATATAAGAAAATATGAGCATGGTAGAAATATATTTTTAAAAAAATATAAAACATGACTAGTTTTCCATAAGCATATATAGCATAATATGTGATCTCAAATGAACAAACATGTACCATTGTATAATAGTGAATGATAATAATCATGATCAATGGAGCATAATAAAAGGAAAATGATTTTAAAATGTGGCAGGTCATGGTAACATATCATAATAAGGAAATTTGGCACAAAAATAAGCATAGAAAATAATAACATTGTTATAAAATTAAATCATTACAAAGATTAAGTTTTTAACAAAAACAATTTCCACACATCATGTTGTGAATAAACAATATGTCCATGCATCATGTTATGAACAAACAAGATGTCCACACAACATGTTGTGAAGAAAATAAAATTTCCATGCATAACATCACTATCTCAATTAGAGGGATATATAGGACACCATATATCAACATCCATACATATGTATTCTATAAGATATCAATCATTTATCATATCATGAAATCCTAGGAAATAAAATGTGTTTCTTATAATTTCCAAATGGTATTGGATAACGTGATATCTAAAGTAGATTAGTTGATACAAATAGTTCAACAATCCAAATGGATTATTTTATAAAGGAATTTAAAAGGTTATTTATAAAAAAAACTCCACAGTATTTAGATATTGTGTAGTTAAAGAGTAAAATAGAATTGAAATGTAAGAGTCTATAGAAAATATTTTTTAATATTTTTGTAAAAAGGAGATGTTGTGAGTCTCTTTTGAAAATATAATTTTTGAACAATTTAAATGAAATATTTTTCAAACATTATTTCGAAATAAATTTCAATATTTTATCATTGAAAATACATAAATTTTATCTTGTGTAAATTTATAGCGTAAGATAAAATATATGAACAAGAAAGGTAAAACCTTTTCAACATTTAAAAAACCTTTATTGAAACCCACGTCATAAAAAGGGTGATATATCTTCCATTTGAAAAAATGTTGAGAGAAATTTTAAGATCAGTAAAAATAAAAAATTATTAGATTTCAAATTAAGAAATGTGAACATTGGTTAGAAGAGTGAACATGGACATGAAATAAAAATAGTTAATTTGGAGAGTATGAGAAATATTTATAACATCATTAAATTTTATGAAAAAATAAATCGATCAAATAATATTTATTTGATGTGAAAATGTAATTACCCATATAAAAGGTGGAAAGGAATTATAATATCAAAATAAAATAGATTAAAAGAGTCTCTTAAAACCATATTCAAAGAGTAATAATTATGACTCTAGGAAATGAGTTGATTGATGAAGATCCCTTACCTTAAATCTCGACTTCTACAAAAGTTCATTCACCTCCTCTATAATAAACATAACTATCCTAAAAACCTTTTTAAGAACCTTGTTCATATCTCTTACCCTAATTAATCTTCCATTATAATAATTTATTATACATTTATTAGTTAGTTATAGTTTATTTTTATCATCAAATGTTAAATATTTTGATTGTTTCATGTGTGCTTTAAAATCTCGATGTCATTTTTCATTCGTTGATACCAAGTTAATCATTCCTATATTATGCAAGGAAGTCGAATTGATTATTTATAATTATTTTTAATGTTCTAATTTAATTCCATGAGTGTTTTATTCATTATTTTTTAGTAATTTTTTGAATTTTTTTGATTCTTGGTAGTGCCTCGAGGGATTTTATGGGTAGTAATAGAGGTGGTGATACATTCAAGAAGTGATGTAGGGTGACACAGACATGATGTTGTGGGATGGATAATACATGAAAGGGTTATAGACCAAGTTCTATTTTGATGCAATATAGGTCCTTAAGTAAATATAATGGGATTTCATTCCCACTATGTCTTCAATCCAAATTGTAATGGGTTTTCTTTGTTGTGGGATTATCCCAAGGAGGGGGTTGAGGTTTGATCATTGTTAGCCTACCGGGTGTGTGTGTGTGTGTGTCCTTTTCTTGTAACCCCCTAGACCTTAAATATTAATATAACTTCTAAAGAACCTTAAATATGTCATAAAATATTTTAATTCATTAAATACATTATTATAATCATCTAAGTAGGGAAGTGGTAAAAAAATAATTACATCATTCCATAGATTTGGTAGTCTCCATATACACATAAATTATTTTTTCATTTTACATAGAATAAAAAGAAGGCAAGAATTTATTTCTATTTTTATAATCTTAACCATGCTATAAATATCATATTTATTCATTGAATAAATCTTTTGAACCATCCATTTAAGGTGGTGATGAAAAACAAAACACATCCATCATGGAGGTGATAGTCCATACGTACACATGGATGATGTTTTTCATTTTTTTATAAGGGGAAGGTAGGAACTAGATAATGATTATTACATAAATATAATAACATTTCAGTATACTAATGATACATATGTTTTTATTTAGTATGGTATAATATAATTTGAGGTAGATGAAGAATACTTAAATAAATATAAATGTTAATGAGTAATTTGAGAATTTTTACCTTACTCCTTGGAATGGATCCTTTTCAAATTCTATTAACCCTATGAGGGGTTGTATTTTGAGGATTTCAGAACCTATAAGATGTGAATATTATTTTTGAATAGTTATTTGGGAATATTTTTGTTGAACTAAGGTAATTTTCGGGTGAGGATAAGTATGGTGATGAGGGGCGCCTTTTATAAGTGAGAGGAGTGATATTTTTGTAATAAGAGGTGCACTATTCAAGAAAAGTGCCTCTAAAAGTGGAAAATAAAGGATTAGGGTGATATTTGGTTAATAAATCCATCAAAAAATCATGTTAAGATATGATATTAAAATAATTTAGGTCTTTTAAGCATTTTTAACTTTTTATCGTAATTTAGTTTTACCATAGTAACTCATTTTTATCCTCGGTAACTTAATTTTATGGATAAAAATAAAATTAAACTTATTAGATATTTTGTATATTTTGATTCCAAATATGAAAACCATTTAATAATATTAAATTTCTAAAAATTATTAAAAAATAATTTTAAAATAATAAATGTATAATGCATAAAAATAGTTTTATTAAAAATATAATTTAGTATATAAAATGTCAAATATAAGTTTTTAAATTACAAATAATATTTTTAAACATATAACTTTACTTATTAAATAAATATTTTATTAGTAAAAATGGTTTCAAAAATTTTTAATTCATGGTTAAATTCGAATAATTTCATAAAAAGCATAGTATTTGAAAAAACGATGTTTTGTACTATTCACCAAAAATCAATATTTTTGGAAAAATACAAAATTTACATCCTAATATAATATTATAACTCTAAGTAAAAAATTATATTTGGTTTTTTCAGATTTATTTTCTAAAATTTAGAAATTTAATATTAAAATGGAAACATAAAATTTAGTAAAAATTATTTTTGTAGTAAAATAACTTTTTGAAATGTTAAGTTACTTAAAATATAATTTATTATCATCTAACCATAATATATTTAGATTATTAAAATAAAAATGTATATAACATAAAAATATAATTTTAGAAAAAATAAAATTTTAAGCATAAAATGATCTTATTAGTTGTTTCGTTATACACATTTAATTTTACCAATACACAAGTATTAAAAATTATTGTTTTTCTTTAAAAGTCAAATTGTGAAATTTATAAAATATATGTGATATATATAAATAATTTTTTAAATTAATAATTTTATTTTTATATCATCCTAACTTGTCCTAAAATAACCCCTCAATATCTCTATGTAAGACCTAAGGATAAGATAAGCTTCAGTGGCAGTTGCAAGTGGCAGTTCAGCTAGCATAGATCCCATGGAAATTTAAAGGAGCTATAAATTCTCAGGAAAATGATTTATCTCAAAATATAATTATTGGAGTTTTCATTGGTATTATTCTAGAGGAAACCCTAGAGACACCACCACCATTCCAAGCATGGATAGGTGAGCTTCATAAGGAATACTTATGATGATAGATGCCATCGATTCTTCTTTCTATATAGTTTTCATAGTGTGGTTAGTTTTATTTATACCCACTAATTTAATGGTTATATTATAACAATCAAATTTAATAATTATTTTTTAAATTATCACTGTTTAATTTTATTTTGGTTTTGTGTATGAAATAAGATATTCTAAATAATATTTTTTTAAAGGGAAATTAATACTATAATTTCAGGACGTTACATTCTCCCCCCTTAAATAATTTTTTTCCTCATAATTTTAATTATCACAAACTATTTAAAATAGTTAAGGGTTTATAAATGATAAAAATTAATCAATATAAAATTTATAGAGAGATACAAACCTTTCCACACTTCAAACCTCTTCTCATTCCTTTTAAGCAATTTCCAAGATGATTTTCCCAAAATTATTGACACATAAGAAGTTAAATCTTATTTTATTCATGGTCTTTATCACCTGATATTTCATGAAACATCATTTTTATCTTATTTTGTGAGTTTTTAAACATAAATAAGTATAAATTTTTAATCATAATTCAATATAGTTGGTTAATAATAACCATTATATTTATCACTCTAGCTCATATCTCATTTTTTCTCATTTATAAAATATTTTTATTGACCATCGCATTCATTTTTAACTCAGTTTCTCCTATTACAAACAACATACTAAAATAGAGTATAGTTAAGTATAATAATGCTTGATTTGATATTTTTATAAAAAATAAAATTATTAACATAAAAAAAATAAAACCTAAGTGACATATTTACCCTAACTTATAAATTTATACATTTCAATCTAGGTTATTCATTATCTACTTCCTATTAGATTCTCTAACTATACCATAAAATTTTTTCTCAAATCCTTCATAATGGTTCATAAAGATAATTTAAATTAACTAAAGTATATACCCTGGTAGTTTCAACCCATTTGTATAGTTAGGCCTCTTTTTTTGCACCAAGTAATGATTGAGTTAATACCTAAACAAGATTTTCAGGGTTATTACCCATTGGTGCATATGTGCCCGAGCCTATATCCACTTATTTGTATCCAAACATGGATTTCATTTCTAAGAAACCAAAAACTCAATATTTTTCAAAAAAAGTATGGTTGTTATCCTATTCTCATAATTATCCCAAGGAATTTCACTAATTTTATTTCATCTGAACCCACTAAAATAACTAAACTAATCCCCAAAACATAACTAAACTCTACTCTGATACCAAATGAGGTACCCCAAACCCACACCTTTACCTGGTGCTAAAAACACATACTTTGTAGTTAGTTTTGATAAAAAAATGAGATAATCCAAGATAAACTTACAAATAGTTAAATAATTTAACCATTACATCTCATAATAATCAATAAATTCCAAAACCCAATGGTTTTATGTCTTTGGTGATTAGCTATATAAGTAATTTATATTAAAATATTTATGAAAATTTAGCCATAATTGAACCATACTATACTTACTTATATACATATCATATTTTATACTCATCTTCATAACCTGTGAAATGGGAAACATAATAAGGGGTGATCTCAAACACTTTGTAATAGAAAAACTCATCAACATGTCATCAAGGGTTAGATCATGAGAATATAAGAAAAAATTACCATTAGAAAAATGTATTATTAAAAAGAACATGGAACAATGTTAGGGCCAATATGTAACGACCCAAAATTTCATTAATGGAAAATCCCTCTTGATCCAGTTAAATGTTTCTTTATGTTTTTATATGATGTCAACTTCTTTAGTTTAACGTCAAGATTTGTGACCGTTACTTTTATAGTCGTTGAACAGTGATCATCTGGGTAGTTTAAATATAAGGATTTAACGAACCAATTTTCTACTCAGACAAAGGAAGCGATGGCCTCATCCAGTAGAATTGCCCCTTACGAAGCCCATTTGTCGGAGCTCGGAAAGGAGGTGGCGTCTTTGGGCTTTGCCCTTGACCAAGCCCAAGCTGAGCTTCATGAAGTCAAGCTCGAACGTGATCGTCTACGGGAAAAATGGAAGTTGATAGAGATTACCACTCGAGCGATGTTATCCGAGCAACCCCAAGAGTCTGTCACCATCGCACACCTTACCCTTAGGTCTTATGCGGCTATTTTAAGGGGTTATGTAACAAATAAGTAGCACCATGTTCATGTACATTATTTTTTTGTATATAATAATGAATATAATTTCTAGTCATTTTTGATGCATTGTAATTAGTTTTTAAAGTACAAATGATGTTTTTAGTTATTATTTAATTAAGAATTATATTTTATTAAATTAAAGGATTTTTGAATTAAATAATATTTTAATAAAATATTATTATTAATATTAAATTAATTTTTATTAAATATAAATGATCTTATAATTTTATGAATGCAATTAAAATTTTTATTAAGGTTTGAAAGCCATTTCTGTCAAAACCCGTGAATTTTTATAAATGTCGGTTTTTATTTTAAAAGTGAAAATTCACATATTTAGAAAATTATTTAGATAAAATAAATATTATTTTTGGAATCAGGACGTCGAAATTATCCAACGGTGAATTTTTCATAATTTTCTGAGACAGTCAAATTTTTGGGTAAAAATTAAATACCATTTAAATATATAATGTGTTTTATGACATCATAATGACCCAATGGTGATGTAATAAAATACCATAATCCTTATGTTCGGCCAATATGTGTTTTATCAATAAAATAATGAGGTTTTGGGTTTGTTTGACTCACTTTTCAAAGCATTAATGGAGCCCTCAAGACTTATTCAACACTTTTCCTTTTTAAATTAATTTCCATGGGAGTGTGACTCACCTCCACATAAGCAACCCTAATTTTTTAATAAGTTCGGACCTTGGCCTTGTAAAATATTGTTTTCCTCTCTCCTTTTCCAGAAACCATGGGCAAATACCATGGGATGGTTTGTGGTTTGGATTATTTTAATATAAGGGGTCCCAAACCTAAATAATAAAGAATTCTCTCACCTTTCCTATATAAACCCACCCAAGCTCCCACTTCCTCCTCACTCAAAGCCCTTGAAGTTCGTCCAAACTCTGCCCTACTCTCTCTAGAATCCTCTCAAGGTGCCCCAAGCTCCCAAGAAGCCTCTCACAAGCCTCTCTCTAGCCTTTGGAAGCACACTTCCAAGTAAGGGTTTTTTTCTTCCTTTCTCTTTTTTTTTTGTCAATTTTCTTTAAGTTGTATTGCCCTTTTAATTTAATTTATGAATGTTGGGTTATGGTTTCGCACCTCCCCCATACTGCCCTCTTATTGTTTGAATGATGGGAGAACCCTTTCTCTCTCATTAAATGCCTCCCATGTACACCCGTTACTATGCCGAAATTCCGAAAGGAACTTCTCTCTCTTCTTTTATATTCAAGCAATACTTTTGTATCATGAATCTAAATTCCATTTCTGTTGTTGGGACATGTATATATATGATCTCCTTACTGTCAATTTCATGTAAATATGATGAGGAACCCCTTTCTCTCTCATCAACCTTTTTTATGAATTCTTATGTCACGCCGTTACGCTGCCGAAATCGCACCAATTTTCTAAGCCAATGTCTTTGTGTAGTGAATACCATGCCCATTTCTCCATCAAGGGTATTCACCTTTATGCACATATACGTATTGATTGTAAAGTTTCATGTATGAATTCCACATTCCTTTATCGTGGAAGAAATGATTATGTTTTATGAATCCATGTTTTATGATCCATGTGGCACACTTATGCATGAAATGAAATGTTTAAGAAGGGTGCGCCCTGATAGCGCTCCAATGCATTGGGTAAAGTATAGTATCATGATACGTCATGTGCAATGAGTGTTGACTCATGCTAATTCAAGTGCAACGAGGGTTTACTCGTGCTTCAAGTGCAATGAGGGTTTACTCATGCTCCATGTGCAATGAGCCTTGGCTCATGCTAATTCAATGTTAAGTGTTGTTGCCACATTTCCATGTTATGATTATCATGCTTTATCATGCCTTTATGTTCATGTCTCTCTTATGCTCTATTGATATGCCTATTGCCTAACATGTATTGTACTCCTCATGTTA
This sequence comes from Viscum album, assembly GCA_963277665.1. Lineage (NCBI taxonomy): Eukaryota > Viridiplantae > Streptophyta > Magnoliopsida > Santalales > Viscaceae > Viscum > Viscum album. The sequence goes on along the minus strand of OY728120.1, from coordinate 1,054,832,409 downwards.
TTCATTATGTACTCCCTTACTGGGCTTTATAGCTCACCCTTTTCTTATGCATGTCCTCAGGTTATCCCATGCAATGCTAAGTACGAAAGAATGTAGTGGTCATGTAAAGGAAGTTTTCAATAAGGATGTTGTATTTCAAGTTTAAAGTTTTTATGTAATGATCCTAAGCCCCAAAGACACTAAACCTCTCGATCTTCTTTGTTGTATCAAGTGAAGTTTTATGTAATAAAGCATGTTTAAGTTGTATTAAAAAGCAGGGTTGTCATACAATAGGGGCCTATATACCCTGAGAGGGGGGGTGAATCAGGGTATGAATATTCTTTCCTAAAATTCTTTTTGCCCCACTGGATCTTGACCTCTTTATTACAAGGGTCACTTTGTTTGATCTGATGTGTTTTTGTTGATCACTTCTTTTTATCTTTATCTGATTATTATGCTTTAGATGCAATGTAGGGAAGCAACTAGGTAGACATAGATATTTTTACATGGTTCACCCTCACTGGGATACATCCAAGGAGCATACAACGGTGATGTGCCGCTGTACAAAATCCACTAAGGCTCACTGCCAATAATGTTCGGGCTAGATCACTTCTATGCTCAGGCTCACTGCCTTAACAAAGTTTAGGGTCAGCTCACTGCTTTCCCAAGGGTCACTCCCTGTTTCTCTCTCTATGGCTCACTACTAGTGGAGAGGATCACCGTCTTCCTCTTCCTTTTCTCACTGCACTGTAAGGGATCCAATCACAGTTTATAGACCTATAGGTATCTTCATTAGCAAGAATTCATGCATCCTCAACTATTGATATATGCTCTATTAATGTACAAATTTCATCCACTGATGGATACCCCATTACCTATGAACCACTGGGCAACTACCTTTGGAATTACCTACGCAAGGCACCCTACTTCGCGAGGCTCCCAATTTCACGAAGCTCAAACAAGCCTTCGTGAAGCTCCTATCTTTTCGCGAAGCACTCTCACGAAGCTCAAGCCTTCGCAATGCTTAGGCCGTCATGGAGCTCCTGCCTCTTCACGAAGCACACTCCTTAGAGCACGCGGCCTCGTCAAGCGCATTGCCTTTCACGGAGCTAGATTAGCCCCCACGAAGCACCTCTCTTTCGCAAAGAACACTACCTTCGCGAACCGAGAGCAAAAGATTTTCTCCGAAAACTCTATCTACTTCTCTCGAGGGGGTCGACCTGTATTTATAGGTGATTCCACCAACCCTCGACCCTTCCGCGCGAAGTCAGTGCCACGTCCTCGCCAATCGTGAAGCTCTGAAATTTCTACCAGAAATCTCTCAAAATCGCGCAGCATCACGGCAATTCTCAGATCGCAGAGCTCATCTTAATCGTGGAGCATTCCATCAATTACTTTGCGTCGCCGCCATGAAGCTCCCTCATGTTTCCTTTCAACACTATCATTCGCGAAGCTTGCTGTAATCGCAAAACATCACCGCCATCATTCTTCTGGTCTTCTCGTAATCTAATCCATGAAGACTATCTTCGCAAAACTCATGCCTTTACCAAATTTAAATATGATCTTCAAGGATATCCTCTATTCGCGATGCTCACCAACCTCCAAATTTTTTACCCCAAAAATTTGGCAAACACTGGGAAACAGCGCCACCTTGTACTTCTCTTTTGTACCGCCTCCAGATCATCCATTCCTTTGTCATGGTTCTTTGTCAACATGAATTGTCAACAACTTCTCTGGAACTCGACAATTCACCATGGAAACCTTCTTTTTCAATAAACACAATCAACCCAAAAATGTTTCAATGTTACCTAGAGGGAGTTTTTCCCAACAATCTCCTCCTTTGGGTTTGTTGACAACTCTTCACAACTCTTCTTAGAATGATTTTCTACACGTTGATAACTCACTGAGTCTCCTTCCAACCACTACCACCATTCGCCTCTTGCGATTTTGATAGCGTTCAAGGATTCACTTAACACGTACTCTAATCCCACATGAGAAATTCTCAGTGTGAGAAACAAGAGTAATATGAAAGGTTGGTCAATGAATCACTTTATTTCAGACCCCAATTGTCGATTCCAAACTGATACCAATTGCTAAATTGATAACAATTGTTGAACCACACTGAAACCAATTTTTGATTGTTGGACACCTTCTCACACCAAACACCACTGTTCATCTTTTATCACGATCTGCAACTGTCGTGATATCTATTTTTTGATCGATCACTTCTAGCATCGTCACTTCTAGCATCATCAGATTTAATACTCTCCCCATATCTCATTGCACTCCCCCTATCTCGCGGCTCCACCTATCAGCTTCTCCCCATATCAATCATGATTTATCAAATTGTCACACTATCTCCCCCTTGAACAATCACTATTTTCTCCCCCTTTGTCAATGAACACAAAGGTCACTTCTTTGCAATCTGTAACAGAGTAGAGAATTCATATCAGCACGTTAGAGAAAAACACATCATACCTCGGGGAGAGGAGGTTTTCCATAGCTACACTTTTCAAGTGCAGGGAGTCTACTGGACTGCCAGAGCTAGCCGATGCCTCTCAAAAGCATCTTTGGGTAAGGCCTTCATCATAATGTCTGCAACCTACAGTTCTGTACGCACATACTCCAACTTCACAATTCCTTACTCAACCCTCTCCTTGATGAAATGATACTTTATCGTAATGTGATTTGTCATTGAGTGATGGATGAGATTTTTGTTGAGATTTATAGCACTTGAGCTATCGCACTGGATTATGATCGGGGACTTCACTTCAACTCTCATATCATCAAGCTGTTGTTTCATCCACAATAACTTTGTGCAGGATTGAGTGGAAGCAATGTACTCAGCTTCTACGGTGCTCAATGAAATTTAATCTTGCTTCTTACTTAGCTAAGAAACACACAATATTCCAAGATAGAAATCACCTCCTCACATTGACTTCCTGTCATCCGCTGAACCGGCCCAATCTGCATCAGTATATCCCAATAATTCTGACTGAGATTTTCCATTATACATCAAGTCGAAGTCCATTGTTCCCTTGATATAATGAAGTATTATTTTCACTATAAGCATATGGATTTCCTTGGGATTACTCTGATATCTTACTTCTTGGCATGTGGTGAAAACAATGTTAGTACTTTTTACAGTTAATTACAATAAACTTCTAATGATTTTCCTATATTCTATGATATCAACTGCCTTGCCATCCTCATCTTGGGATATTTTCATCTGGGTAGCAACCGGAGTCCTCATCTCCTTGGAATTTTCAATTCCAAATCTCATCAGAACCTTCTTTTCATATTTCTAAAAACCACCTTCACTATGCTTAATTTGAAACATAGATTCTTCAAATATTGATTCAGCATTGAATACCATTCTCTCGGTGCTTGTTTCAGCCCATATAACGTCTTCTTCATCTGAAAAACCTTGTTCTCATCCTCATGAATGAGAAAACCATCTAATTGCTCGATATACGCTGCTTTCTCCAGAATCCAATTCAAGAATGCAGATTTGACATCCATCTGGAAGACATTGAACATCTTTTGCATTCCAATGGATAGGAATAATCTAATTGTCTCCAGCCTTGAAACCGGTGAAAATGTCTCATTGAAATCTATTCCCTCTATCTGGGAGTACCCCTTGCACACTAGCCGTGCTTTGTTTTAAATCATTGTGCCATATTCGTTCATCTTCTTGTGAAAGACCCATCTAGTCCCGATGAAATTCTTATCTGTTGGTCTCGAAACAATCTCCCACGTCATGTTCTTTTCAATCTGATCAAGCTCTTCATTCATATAATGAACCCAGTTTTCATCTTCAGTTGTCTCAGCAAATCATTTAGGCTCTACCTGAGATAGGAAATATGTCTGCTGCAGTGACTTCATTCCTTTTGTCTGAAATTGAACTATCTGATTACCAATTATATCTTTCAAGTCGATTCTAGCTCATCTCTAAGACTTTCATGTTGATAAGGATTTTCCTTTCTCATGGTCATTATCAGTGTCTAATTATGAATTAGCATTTTCCACTCCTACTCCCCTTGACTATCTTACCACTTCATCACTTTTAGCAGAACACATGTCACTATGTCATTGTTCAATGATGTTATTTCTTTCAGTTACTTTTCTCAAATTTTGTTGACACACCTTTGATTTTCTCTCGTAGCTTCTTGGTATCCTGAAAGCAGTCAGCTGATGCCATATTGTTAGAAAAAAATAGATAATCATTAAAACCTATGTGTTGCTGCTTTTCCACCAATCATTCTTCATGAACATAAACATCCATCCTTCATATTCCATTAAGATATTTCATTTGATTAGGATATAGAGTTCTCCCCCTGTGTTATGTAACTCTTCCAGTAGTTAGGCCCACTACTAAGGCCCAAAAACATCCTTTTTAAACTACATCATTTATTCTCATCTAAAACATGGAATTGATCCCTCAACAAAATCTCTAAGCCTGCTAATTTGGAACTCAGTGTAGGAAATAGGAGATAAAGTTAATAACACAATCACTTCTTATTGTGCTATGTTTCTCCCTTTCTCCTTAAACTTTGGTACCTGATTTGAGCCAATAGAAACTCTGAATCATGTCACATCTCTACATTGCATCTTTAGATGCCACTTCCCCTTGGATTGTATCTCCCTAAAACCTGAAACACATGGATCATTAGTTAATAGAATTTATATACATAGGGAGAGGGGTGCTTCTGGAATCCTCAAGATGAGGATTTTGGTTGATCCTGATGGGTCAACCCTTTAATTCTTTCTTATAGAGAATCGCACTCCTTTGCTTCTTCTAGCTACCTAGCCAACATCAACTGCTCTGGCCATAAGACTAAGCATTCATCACCTACATGCTGAGTCTTTTTCTGATATGTAGATTCTGCAGGCTTGGAATTTTTCACAATTTTTGGTTTAAGAACACTTGTACACACTTCCTTCTTTGATGTACTACCAATATGCCACTTCCCTTGATTCCATATCTGGGTAGGAATCTCTCTGTTTGGAATCTTCCCTTTCTTCTTCCCCCATTTTAGGGATCTTCCTCTTTCCTCCACATCTCTCTGTGGCACACGACATGTGAAGTTTTCAGAACATTCTTTGTTTATCTTTCTTTTATCAGATATTTGAGTCACCACACTATTTTGTGCTGGTGGTGAGTCCTCCACTGATCATGCATTCTTCTTTCTCACAGCTGGAGTAGATCTCCCCTTAATCTTCCAGGTGTGTTCACATTCCCTTCATGAGAGCTGTTGTGAGTATGACTGATACACTTTTCATTCAGTTCCTTGTGATTCTCCAGGGACTCTAATCCTATTCTTCAACTTACCACTTTCTCTCCTAGTGTACAATTTCTCATTATACACCACTGGAGTCATGAATCTACTTTCAAGTTCCTTTCCCTTTCCTGCTTTCTTCTTGCTGAAATGTCTTGACAAATGCCCATAATCAGAACATATAAAACATTTTCCATCAAAGGCATACCTCATTTCATCATTTCTCTATCGAGATGTTGAAACATCTTGTGTTATTCCTCTGATATTGATCTCCTAAGCTTCCTAACACATACTCATTGTGTGTCCCTTTCTTCCACAGTAATAGCATCTGATGAATGTTTTCCCATGAGAGAATCTTCTCTCTGATTTCTCATGATGCTTCTTCTTATTCTCAGATTTAGTAATGTTTTAGTTTTCATAGCCTGAAATGTATTCCAGAGCCTCTGAACAAAAGCTTGATGTGTGGCCATGAATCCCACAGAAATAGCACAAGTCGTCACTACTTCTTGAAACTGTCCTCTTAGGCCTATCTCCAGCACCTACTGGATTTTCTCCAATTCTGGATCTATTCATGACTCTCTTTATATCATGCATGGGAGTGGATTCATCAAATCCAATACCAGTTTTTCCTAAAACTTATGGTCTTTGAGCTGAGAAAATATTTTGTTGTTTCTCCTCAGAAATCTCAGACTTCCTTTTCATTTTATCATCACCTTCTGAAGGACAATCGAATAGTAAGTGCAGTGCATCCTTCAACTTAGGTTTTCCTTTGTCCTTTGATATCTCCATTTCTTTCCTGGATTTCTCTATCTCTTCCTCCAATTGTTGAATCCTCTTATCTCTTGATTCAAGTTGAGCATTGAGTTCTTTTCTGAGATTCTTCCTGCTACTCAACTCATCTTCTAGTTCCTGTGTGAGCTTTTCCACCATGTCACTTTTCTCCTTCACTTTCAATTTTTATTCTTCAATAGAATCAGAACAGCATGCATTCTCTTGATGTAGCCTTTTATTCATCTGAACTAGTTTAGATATCTATGTAAAAATATCATCATTTTTAGATTTAAAATTCTGAATCTCATCTGAGTTTAGATTCTTCCCCTTGACACCAACCTTTGATTTTTCTATCTTTAAATCAGTGGTCATGTCAATTAGCCTTTGATTTAAGCCTCTTAGCTTCTTGACCTCAATTCCTAGTATCTGGATCCGAATATCTTTAGATTTCATCTCTTCATCCAATTTCTGATCCAATTCCTTTTCCTTGTGGACAACTACCACTTTTTGACCTCTTGGAGATTCTTCATCATCAGTGGTCCCAACATCACTTGGAATATCAGGTTCTTCACTCATTCCTTAAGCATCATTGAATGAGTATTTTTTTCACTATATGATTCATCCAAACCATTCTTCTGTTCACTACCTGATTCCTTTAACTGAATCACACTCTTTCCATTGACACTTCCACATTGGGGAATTTCTCCAGACTTTTTCTTCTTCTTTGATGTTTTTCCCTTTTCCATGGCACACCGAGATGAGATCAGACAAATTTAACCACACAAATCGATTATACCAAGTCGGAGAAAACAAATATGATAAAAGAAACCTTCCTCTGATACCATTTGTTAGGGACAATAGGGGCCTATATACCCAGAGGGGGGGTGAATCAGGGTATGAATATTCTTTCCTAAAATTCTTTCTACCCCAATGGATCTTGACCTCTTTATTACAAGGGTCACTTTTTTTTCTCTGATGTGTTTATATTGATCACTTCTTTTTATCTTTATCAAATTTTTATTCTTTAGATTCGATTCAGGGAAGCAACGAGGTAGACACAGAGACTTTTACTTGGTTCACCCTCACTAGGCTACGTCCAAGGAGCATACAACGACGATGTGCCGCTGTACCAAATCCACTAAGACTCACTGCGAATAATGTTTAGGATAGATCACTTCTATGCCCAGGCTCACTACCTTTACAAAGTTTATGGTCAGCTCACTCCTTTCCCAAGGGTCACTCCCGGTTTCTCTCTCTATGGCTCACTGCTAGTGGAGAGGATCACCATCTTCCTCTTTCTTTGCTCACTGCTCTAGAAGGGATCCAATCACAGTTTATAGACCTGTAGGTCTCTTCATTAGCATGACTACATGCATCCTAAAAAATTTATAGATGCTCTATTGATGTACAAATTTCATCCACTGATTAATACCCCTTTGCCTTTGAACCACTAGGCAACTATGTTTGGAATTACCTACACAAACCACCCTACTTCGCGAGGGTCCCAATTTCGCGAATCTCAAACAAGCCTCCGCGAAGCTCCTACCTTTTCATGAAGCACTCTCATGAAGCTCAAGCCTTTGTAATTCTTAGTCCATCACGGATCTCCTGCCTCTTCACGAAGCACACTCCTTAGATCACACAGCCTCATGAAGCGCACTGCCTTTCGCGGACCTAGATTAGCTGCCGCGAAGCACCTCTCTTTCACGGAGATCACTAACTTCGCGAACCACCTTCATGAACCAAGAGCAAAATATTTTCTCCAAAAACTCTCTCTGTTTCTCTCGAGGGGGTCGACCTGTATTTATAGGCGATTCCACCGAACCTCGACCCTTCTGTGTGAAGTCAGCGCCACGTCATCGCCAATCGCGAAGCTCCGAAATTTCTTCCGGAAATCTCTCAAAATCACGAAGAATCACGGCAATTATTGGATCATGGAGCTCATCTTAATCGCGGAGCATTTCGTCAATTACTTCCCACCGCCACCGCGAATCTCCCTCACATTTCCTTTCAAAAATCTCGTTCGTGAATCTTGTCGTAATCGTGAAGCATCACCGCCATAATTCTTCTGGTCTTCGCGAAATCCAATCCATGAATCCAATATTCATGAAACTCATGCCTTTAACATATTTAAATATGATCTTCAAGGATATCATCTTTTTTCAATGCTCACCAACCTCCAAATTTTGGACCCCAAAAATTTGGTAAACACTAGGAAACGGCGCCACCTTGTACTGCTCTTTTGTACCGCCTCCAGATCATCCATTCCTTTGTCATGGTTCTTTGTCAACATGGATTTTCAACAACTTCTCTGGAACTCGACAATTCACCATGGAAACTTTCTTTGTCAACAAACACAATCAACCCAAAAATGTTGCAGTGTTACCTTGAGGGATTTTTTCCCAACAAACAAGAAGAGTTATCTATAATTCATATAGTATAATATGCTATCTAAAAATATTAAACATATAAGAGTACATGAGAATATGAGACAATAAGCATGATACATTAAGGATAATCACATACATATGACATAAAATGTGTCATGTCATAGAAACATAGAATAACAAAGGAATATGGCACAAAAATAAGAATAATAAATCATTACATTGTGAGAAAATTCAGTCATTACTAAACTTTAAGTTATGAACAAAACAAATTCCTTACATCATGTTGTAAGCAAACAATATGTGAATAAACAAGATGTTTATGCATTATGTTGTGAAAAAAACAAAATGTCCATGCATTACATCATTATAGACTAAGATATAAATAATTAACTAATACATTAAAGGGTGATATAGGAATGAAATCATCAAAATTCGTACATAAGTGTGCCATAAGATATCAATAATTCATTATATCATGAAAACACATGTAAAGAAAATGGGTTTCATATGATTTCCAAATAGTATCACATAATGTGGTACCCAAGAAGATCATTTGATAAAAAAAGTTCAATCACCCAAAAGGATTATTTAATAAAGTAATTTTTAAGTTTATTCATAAAACATAACTCCATAAGATTTATATATTTTGGATTTAAATAGGAAAATATAATTGAAATGTTAAAGAATCTTTAGAAAACATTTCTTAACATTGTCATAAAAATGGGAAGTTATGAGTCGCTTTCAAAAATATCATTTTTGAATAATTGAAATGAAATATTTTTCAACTATTATTTGGAAATAAATTTCAATAATGGATACTTGAAAAGATATAAAGTTCGTATAGTGTAAATGTGGAGGGAAAGATAAAAAAGTATGAATGGGAAAGTAAATACATTTTCAAAATTTAAAAAAACATTTATTAAAACCCACTTCATAAAAAGAGTGATGAATATTATATTTGAAATTTCATAAAGATATATTTGAAGATAATTATAAATAAAATATATTTGGTTTTCAAAATAATAAAGGATAGCATTTTTTCGATGATTGAACAAGTACATGGAAGAAAAAGATCTTATTTAGAGAGGATAAGATTTATTATTAACATCATATAACTTTTTAAAGAGATAAATCCATAAACCAAGATGTATTTTAGGTGAAAATTTAATTCCATATAAAATAAGGAGAAAATTAATTATAATACCTTCAAATTATATAATAAAACAATCTTGAAAAATTGTACACAAAGAGTAATAATTATGACTTGAGAAAAGAAGTTGAGTCAAGAAAACCCCTTACCTTAACTCTTGACTTCCATGAAAGTGATTCAAAATACTATATAATGAACATAAAAAACATAAAACATATTTTATAACCTTATTATTTTCTATTAAACTATATAATGTTCAATTATAATCATTTATCAAATATTTATTAGTTGGTTATCGTTTATTTTTTTAATCAGATGTTAGTGATTTTGATTGTTTTGCACATGCTTTAAAATGTCAATGTCAATTATAATTATTTTTTACCAAGATAATCATTAATAGATTTAAAAATTTATTATAATTAATTATTTATAATGATTTTTAAAGTTCTAATTTCATTCAATGAGTTTTTTAGTCACAAATCGTGAAGTCGGAATCAGTGACGAGCTTTTGTAGGTAATTTTTTACCAACAAAAGTTTGTATATTAATAATGAGTTAAATATTTATATAATTTATTCAGAACCTAAATAATTTTATAAAAATAACTTTATTTCATTAAATAAATTATTATATTAATCCAAGTAGAGTTATGATAAAAAAATTATATTTTTCCATAGTGGAGGTAGTCCACGCGTACACATAGACAACGTTTTCATTTTCCATACAATTAAAATAGGGTAGGAATTGATTTATCTTTTAAGTAAATTAAAAAAGTTATAAATAACATATTTATTCATTAAATACCTATTTTTAACCATCCATGTTATATGGTGATGAAAAATAAAACAAGTTGTTCATGGACGCGGTAGCCCACACGTACGAATGGATGAAATTTTTCATTTTTTCCAAGGAGAATGGATAAAATTAGATAATGACTAATCCATAAATATATTAAAACTCTTTTATAATAATTATTTTAATGTAATTATTTATTTTTGTGTAAAATAATTTTATGTAGAATATAAATACTTTTTGAAATAGAAATGAAAAGAATAAATTTGGAATTTTTACCTTACTAATTTGAATAACTTCATTAGAAATTGAATTAAAATATGAGGAGTGGCGTTTTGAGGAGATCAGAACCTCAAGGATGGGTATAGAGTTTTTATGATTTATTTAGGGATATTTTTGTTAAAATAAGTGGCTTTTGGTATGAGAATAAGTAGGGGTGAAGAGCTCCTTTTATAAGTGAGAGGAGTGACGATTTTGTTATTATAGGTGTATTATTCACAGAAAGTGGCTCCAAAAGTGGCCAATAATAGAGACTGGATGAGTGATGGTCTAGAAATCCATAAAACCCTAATTTTGAGACATTTTTATTACATTACTTATGTATATTACCCTTATTTTAACTTTTTATGATAATTTACTTTTACCAAAGTATCTCATTTTTTACCCTCGGTAACTTATTTTTATGGATAGAAATAAAATTACCATCATTACATAATTTAGATATGCTGATTTAAAATATGAAAAACGTTTCATAATATAAAATTTCAAAAGGTGGTTAAAATTATTTTTAATATAATAAATTAATAACATCAAAAAACAATTTTAGAAAAGATATTACTAATGTTCTAAAATGTCAAATATGGGTTTGTTAATTATAATTTGTATTTTTAATTGTATAATTTTACTTATTAAATAAATATTTGATTTAAAAAAATTAATAAGTTTTTAATTCACTGTAATAGCCTTATAATTTCATAAAGGATGTGATATTTTAAAAAATAATATTTTATAATATTCACATAAAAATCAATCTTTTCATAAAAACAAAAAAAAATCATCCTAATATAATATTTTTATTCTAATTCCAAAATTGAAGTTCATTTTTTAAAATTCAATTTTAAAAAATTTGTAATTTAACTTTCAATGGAAACACAAAATATTTTGAAAAATATTTTTGTATGAAAATGATTTTTTCAAATATTAAAAATTCTTATTCTTATTTCCAATCAATTACTAATAAAATAAATATTAATATATAATTGTTATTATAAAAATAATTTACCATATTATAATAATAAAATATTTAGTTTCCTAAAATAAAAATGAATAGTCAATTGAAATCCATAATAAAATAAAATAAAAGGCCTTCGGGCCATTCGAGCAGTTGAAATCCAATTTTAGAAAAAAAATATTTTTATGCATAAAATTATCTTATCAGTTTCTTAGTTATACTAATTGAATTTAATAAATGCACAAGTATTAAAAATAAAATTCATTTTTCTTTAAATGTAAAAATAGGAAATGTATAAAATACATTTGGTATATATAAATAAAATATTATATTAATAATTACTTGTTTATATTATCCTAAATTATTCTTAAATGAACCCTTAAGATCGCTACATAATACCCATGGATAAGATAAAATTTAATGGAAGTCACTAATGGTGGTTCAGGTATCATGGATCTCATAGAAATTTCAAAGACAATTAACTTCTCTCGCAAATTATTTACCCCAATTTTTAATTTTAGGAGTTCAGATTAGGCTTGGCCTAGAGAAAAACCCAATTATTCCACCTCCTTTTTGAGCTCAAAGAGGTTATCCTCATAAGGAATAATTTTGATTCTCAATTCCACTTTTCTCTTTTATATACATTTTTAATAGTGTGATTACTTTTATTTATACTTTCTAATTTAAATTTTATAATATAAGAGTCAAATTTAAGAATTTTATTTTATATTATCATTATTTCATTTTAGTTTAGTGTTGTGTATAAAATGGTCTATTAAAAATAATATTTATTTAAAGTGTAACTAAAACTAAAATTTTGGGCCCTTATACTCATATTTGGAGTTACAATCCTCATGATTACTCACACACCCATGACCAATATTGACTAAGATCATATCATCACCCGAGATCTAGAAAATTTCTCATCACCAAGACCTCAACCAAAGAAACTTGTAGGGTCTATAGTGCACCCTTGACACCATCCCAAGTAAAATCACTATCAACATACTCCTGATCAAGATCTAATTCCACTAAAATTAAATTAAAAACCTATAAAAATCATAGGGAAATATACCACTAAAAAATTATGAGAAATAATGTCTATTCATCCTTCCAGAATGGCCTATATCCATGACAAGAAAAATACTTATCATCCCATATGATTAAACCCATGCTCTGGTTAAACTATTACTAAATTCCAAGATCAGATCACACTAAAATAAAAATATATAAATGGATGATAGAAAAAATAATAATGATAGTAAATAAACTTGAATATAAAAAAATACCAATCAAACCACTAGGATCAAAGTTAAATAAAGAGGGGGATATGGGGGGAAAGGAGATCGACCCTCCACCACCTCTGTATCCAAATAAACAGATCTCAAAGGGGTTTCTATTTTAAAACCCAAAAAAATACCATTATTCCTAAATTAAAAATGGTGTAGGGATCATTTGTAGCTTTACCATGAGGGTTGTGACATGAAATTTTCTTCCTAGACTTAGCCATGATGTAACTTATCGGTGTCAGGGTGTGACCACCCAGGAAGGGGGCCCAACACCCCCGACTAACCTATCATGGTGTGGCTTAAAGGCTCATGGAACGACACCTCACCCATGGATACTCCCTCATAGAATGACCTATTAGGGGACTTGCTTCCATAACATGGTCCCCTCACTTTTCGGTATGATCCTTCATGCTATACATTGTGATTCCCTTGTGAAACATGATTCATGGTAGGCATTTATAGTAGGATCGATGGGTCATGACATGATCAAATTTTTTTATGAAAAAACAATTTAAAAAAACTATAAGTGTCCTATGATCCTTTAATAAGATTCATTTTCACAATATTACCACTTAATAAGGGTTATTATCTTATCCAAATTAAAAAAACTCATCACATTGTGAATCCCTTGGCCCTGACACAGCCATTATTTTTCCTCAAATAAATAGGAATGTTAAACCATAAGGTTCCTTGACCCAGTTTCTAAGGTTTATAGTTATGGAACAGTGACTCCCTTTATGAAGAAACCTAGTTCATAAGGTTCTCTTCCCTTTCCAAAACACATGAAAAACATATCATTCCATGAATCCCTCAGTCATTGCATGACTAACCTTCTCACTTATCACTCATCATGGTGTAACCCTCCCATCATAGTGTGACGATCACCTATAGCTAAAATATATAAAGGGGAGTCAGCTATACCCCACTCCAACATTCACCCAAGAACTTGAAACACTCACTAATCGATGATCTGTATCTAAAAAAACCCCTTGATATTTTTAGACCCTTATAATTTTGATTTTAATCCAAGTTATCAAAATATTCCCTACTTTAGAACTAAAAATTCAAATTTCCTCTGAAATTTAAAAATCATACAGGTGTGGATCTTTAAAACCTCCCTAAAAACATGTATCATCATTCGTAAGTCTATGTGGTCTATCATCCATCAATCATGACCTACCCCAATCATCAATTCATCACCAAATTACTACATCATATCTTAGAATGTTGAACAAGCATATATTCTGTAAATATTAACACAAGGGAGAATTATCCATCAAAAGCTGATCCAACCACTCATCACCATAACCAACACCAATACAACTCTTATCCATACTCGCCTATTCTAAGATTTTGAAGCACTGTCAATCGATTCATTCATGATACTATAGTGGGCCCCACCATAATACTTTGTTCAAACAATTTATTTAGAGTCGCGGTGCTCCCTACCATAGGAATTTCCGACTAAAAACACACTCACAATGGTTCAACGACATGTTTGATGCGGTTTCCATCTCACCACACCCAATTACATGAAAAACTAGATTATTTCCTACTTTGTATGACTATTCCCAAAAACACTCAGACCTAGTTACTAACGTGTTTCTTCATAGACTGATCACGTCGCATAAATCTTGGGAGCATCATGGTATCATACAAACACCTACACCAAAGTCCAAAACTGAAACTCTGTGTAATTTCATGGTTGGGTCCTCAACCAACCACACCAGAAATCATACTCTATCCATGAGCACCAATTCTCCTCTAATCCACTCATTTTCAGATCATTCCCAATCCCATTCTGATCCTGATGCTACATCTGAGTTCCATAAATGGCATATAAAGAGGAACTAGATAAAATTAGATTTATCGTCTCACCAAAATCATAATGTCATCTTTACCATCCACGACCAGTCTCACCACATGTATGACCATACACTCATTAGGGTCTCACCTATAAAACCAATTAAATGATTATCAATATAAGTGTATCCTTATATTGTCCCTCTAAATCAAATTCCTAATCTTTATGGCCTATGATCCATTTATTACTATATATAATGACTTGAAATTGTCATTCTACTCATACCCGAGTGCCAACATGAAACATAAATCACTATCTATTCCCATATCACTAGAAAAATAATCCTAAAAATCAACCAAAATTCACCCTAAATGAGGATCCAACCTTCCAATATCTAATGGTTTTCTTCCCACTATATGGGTTATCTTACACCAATTCATGATCACTGACCAAATCGGGTCTCACCAACACATGTGTGTTACTCCTCCTGAGCCACACTCACCCATCCTATCAACCCATGACACCATCCAATCATATTTAAACCATCATTTATAAGGGAAACATCTCTCATTATCATAAAACACCCTATACCACCATGCTCTCAATCATTCCATTTACCTATTATTACTCAACATGTATACAGTATCTCACCAACCAATAAACCAAATGGGGATTGTGTATACCTGATTCAAACTATCCCTCACACAACAAGTTTTTTACCTAAAATTATATTCCAACACTAACTCTCCTCTCTTGACTAAGATTGATCCTATAAAGAACCTTATCAGAGGTTATTATCCTTTATCCATCTCGGTCTAAATTAGTGTATGCTCCCAAATAAACCAATCATGTAACCCAACTCATGATCCTATGAGTTGTACAATATCTAAAATAGGCTCACTCACCTAATAAAATGAATAACCATGCCTCCTAAGTATACCATACCTATCAAATTAAAAAACTTTCATGTATCAATATCAAATTCAAAGTATCTACCCATACTTCTTGTCTCTAAGGTCACACACAAGTCCAGGATAACCCCTATCTCGGTTTACCCTCATAGATCATATGTCATCCTAGTCGTAGTAGAAAAATGTCCCAATTATGAATTATAACACTCATCCTGCCACTATACTGAGCTGAAACTCAAGGGAACTAGGCTCTCCCACGTAAACCCCAAATCATATCTCACATAGATCATAGATCATAGGGAAACACCACTTCTCCCATCTATAATATCACAAGGTAACTCATATTCCAACACATCCAACCTAGGGTGATTATAGATACATACCAGGCACCACATTTTGAGTCATCATCCCTTCCAAACACTCATTCTCATCAGGCATCCATATAGCTAACTACTACTTTGAGGATTTGGTCACAACCCTATACATATAACTACATCATCATATGATGATTCATATTGAGTAAACCATAGTTGATTGGTTCAGTTAAGTATAATTACACCAAGAAGTTATATGCTAAAAAGAATATAGGTTTCTATTGACACTTTAAGAAACCAAAACTATTTTAATTTTAGAACCAGTATTAAGGAATCCAATGCTTGTAATGACCTAGGAAGGGTAACTATACTTCCATTGCATGGAGGGAATTTATATTCATTATTAGATAACATTTTTTATAAGATCCACATGACCTATCATAAAAATAAAGAATATGGTTTAGGTGAGTATAATTCCACCAATAAGATATATGGTAAAACACTATATATGTTATTGTTGACACATTCAACAATTAAACCATCATCATTAGTGACATCAATCACACACAAGAATGAAAATAACATGTGAATCCTATGATTCAAACATGATACATATAGAAATGACTCTTACCAATGAGTCAAGATAAAAAACAATAAATAATAATCTCAAATACACACATCATTCTTGAATAAATTTCTAAACTATAACAAAAAAACCAAGATCATAAATCCCATTTCCTTGGTATCCTAGAATTTCCATAAAAAAGGGTTTTTGATGTATAATTTCAGGTTACATCACAAGATCCGACACATCCCTCTTCCTTTTCTACCATATCTATAAATAGTAAGACTAAGGAAAGGATTATCTGATGCCACTTTCAAACATCCTCCTCCTGAGACCACTCACTTGTGTACCGGGTGGAGTTCTATGTGACCTTTTGCATACCTCCCCATATACTAGAGGTTGTAAACTGATAGCGAGGGTTTAATATGTTATCATGGGTAAGATATACCCACATATTAGAGTGAAGCAGCCAATATAAATAATCAAACAACATTTATAAAAAAAATTAGAGTATGTCGAGAAATAAAAACACAACCAAGCTATAATAAATGAATATAAAATCATTAAAGAATTCATCTTAACTGATCTCCACCTCGGCGAATCACATATAAAAATAAATGAAGAAATAAAAAATACAAGGAAGATCCACTACCATCCTTGAGCCTCATCTATTGACTTCGTCCAATCAATACAACTCAATCATGTAATATGGAGCCTCTTCCATGCCATAACATGAGATCATGAGATCCACTAATGTACCAGCATGCCATTGTCTCCCAATAATTTTGTGGGTAAAACATAAAATCCCAACACTAATTGTTCCCCTAACATAACCATTATATATAGTTCATACAAAAGTGATATTATTAGGAAAAAATACATAATAGCTAAGCATAATAAAATAAATTTTATTGATCCTTAGGTTCAAAGGTGCTACTCAAGGATCAAAAACATCTTCTTCAGCTATTACTGGATGTATTTATGATGACCACATTCTCATAAAGGGGATATATTTCATTCCATATAATCTATCTCTCACACACACACACAAGTATATACAATCACTTAGGGAAAAAATAGAACCACTAAAAACATCTCATATATACAACACTTGGGGGATATTAATTCTTCATATATATCATATCATATCTAGGGTAATGGAACCCTACTTTGGAATCAAATATATCATCTCAGGAAATTATTGCCCCATGCTGGAATCAAAATTCATATTAGATGGGTGGGGGGAATGACACTCTTCATGTATCACATATAATCATATTGGGAGGGATGGAACTCCACACGTAATATCTCATCAAGGGGAATGGAGCACACCTCATAATATCTCACATAATCATATCATGTGTAATGTTACCCCACCTATAATATCTCATCATTAGGAGTGGTTCCCACCTTATAATATCTCATCTATTCATATTGGGGGGAATGGTTCCCCACACATAAATATCATTGAGAGGAATGATGTCCACCTTGTAATATCTCATATATTAATCATGAAGAACTAATGTCCACATGGTAATATCTCATATAATCATCGAGGTCAATTTTCCCCTAGTAATATCTCATACAATCATCAAGAGCCAATGTCCACTAGGTAATATCACATATAATCATCAGGGGCTAGCGTTCACTAGGTAATATTATATATAATCATCGCAAGCTAGTTTCAACCTGATAATATCTCATATAATCCTTGGGGGATAATGTCCACTAGATAAAATCTCATATAATCATCAATGGCTAACATCTATTCAAAATTATCTCATATAATCATTAGGAGTTTATGAAAACCTGATAATATCTCATATAATCATTGGGGGATAATGTACACCCTGTAATATCTCATATAATCATCTGGGGATAGTTTCCACCTAGTAATGTCTCATATAACCTTCAGGGGCCAATTTCCACATGATAATACATCATATAATCATCAGGGTCCATCATCCACCTAGTATTATCTCATATAATCATTTAAGCCCCTCATCCACCTCATAATATTTTATATAATCTTTAGGGGATAGAGTCTACCTAGTAATATCTCATGTAATCATCAAGGTCCAATGTCCACCTAATAATATGTCATATAATCATCAGGTTCTAGTGTTCAGCTGATAATATCTCATATAATCATTGGGGGCCAGTATCCACCTGATAATATCTCATATAGTCATCAGGGGTTAGTCTCCACCCGGTATATCTCATATAATCATTAGGGGCCAACATCTATCTGGTAATAGCTCATATAATCATCTTTATTGGGGTCAGATATACTTTTGATCATGTTATACATCTTCTAGGTTTCACTCTCAACTACACAACCCCTATTCATCATTGCATGTATAAAGGGGAATTTTTTCTAGCCTTTCTACACTAACCCTACCTGGGGCTATCATAAGGTAGGGGCACCCATTGTGGTCACCAATACTTACTCATAGTTTGAAAACCCAACATGGATCCTCTATCTCATTCCAAACTCTAGGTATGAAGTCAATTACTCATAGGGCATAACATCCCTCAGTATTTCCATGATCATATTATGATATCATCAGCCTTATAAGGAATTCCATACTGACATCACTCTAGAGGGGTGCAATACTGACCATATCACATCCCATGAAATCCAAGGTTAGTCCTGATGAACCTAGACTATCCATAAAACTCCCAAGGGATACCCACCTAGGTACTCACATACCAAAGGGGGTGGTACACTCACCCCACTCTCTAATCAAACGAACCAAAGTCTATAAGAAAAATAGGGGTTCTATACGACCTATCCCTAGGAAAACCAATCATTTTCCAACACTCTCCCCAGCATGGAGAGGACAAGGAACCTATAATAGGGTCTACTATGTTCATCCATTCAATTTAATTTAAACCCTTATGGGTCTATGTGTCATGTATTTTTATTTTGTAGTCAATCTCTCGACTATCATTGGTCAAGGATCCATACTAGTGTTAAGGGTCCATAATGGCCCCTAAAACTATTCATTTATTGAGAGTTTAATAAAATAGTTCATTTTTTATGGTTAATCAACCATAAATGGATAGAGCATATATTAAATTCTACAAAATAACATTCATAAAATTTAGGTAGATACTTTGGTACCACCTACCACATATGTGGAGTTACCATCCTCACAATACCCCACAAACCCTTGGCCAATCCTGACCATTCTCATATCACCACCTAATCGCTAAACAATTCCACATTTCTAATACCATGAAAAAAGACATATTGGGGGTATATAGAACATCCTTGACATGATCCCAAGAAAAGTACCTATCAAATAGCATCTGATAAAGGGAAAACTCCATTCATTTTAATTAAAAACCCTAGGAAAAATTTTATGGGAAATATACCTCCATAAAAAAAGGAAAAACATT
The DNA here is from genome assembly GCA_963277665.1 of Viscum album. Lineage (NCBI taxonomy): Eukaryota > Viridiplantae > Streptophyta > Magnoliopsida > Santalales > Viscaceae > Viscum > Viscum album. Next base: position 1,054,812,530 of record OY728120.1, on the reverse strand, counting down.
TGTTCATCATTTTGGGACATCCTCTAGACATGCTAATAAAAATCCTCATTGTTCGAGATGATTTCCACTATGCTCTGGTGGAAATAATTTCCAAATCCCTTCCTCGTATCACACAAATATCAAAGGTTATAAATCAAAGATAGAATAAAGAAGATAGATAGGAACTCACCTTAAATATGTGAAATATACATCTCCCAAACCACCCCTATCTATGGGAAGAAAATAAAGGGTAGAAGGGAGGAAAAGGATATTAGATATTACTCGCTAACACTACTAAATGGAGAGATCTAGAGGGGGTTTCAATTTTAGAAACCCCAAAAATATTATCATGCCTCTTTTAAAGAAAACAACCCAATGTTCGGTTTTAATGTGAATAAGATGTTCATGGAAATATTCTTCCTTGACTAACCTAATAATGATGTGACCTCCGGGGTTCATGGAATAAAAAAACCTAGACATAGAGCCTGACACCCTCACCTAGCCTATCATGGGGTAACCCAAAGGATCATATCCCAACATCTAGATCATGACTACTCACTCATAGGGTGACATAATTACAAACCTACTTCCATAGAATGGCCCATACACTTCATAGTATGGACCCTAGATCTCCATGTCATGGAACCCCCATGAAACATCCCTCATGGTAGGCCTTTGTGGAATGACAGACAATTCATGGAATGATGATTTTTTTAAAAAAAATAAATGTAAATCCATAATATACCTCAGAACCATTCATAAGAGTCACCATCATAGCATTATTTTCACCACCATGGCATGAGAACTTTTTAACGGTCCTTCCCATAGTTAAATTCATAAAACTCATCACACAGTGAAGATATCAACTATGGTGAAACCACCTTTTTTCCTTGAAAAATAGAAAAGGAAAAATGTAATTCTTCTAGACCCTATTCATAAGGTTTATGGTTACAATGTGGTGAATACATTAAATATAAATCCTAGTTCATAAGGTTATTTTCCTTTTCAAAAATATATTCAAAACATGTTATACTACTAAGGCCTTAGCTATGGTGTAATTGAACTTATCACTCAGTTCTCATCACATTGTGATCCTCCCATCATGATGAGATTGCCACCTATAAATAAAATCGATAAAGGGGGTCACCCTAACCCCACTTTAACATTCACCCAAGCACTATAACCACTCACCAATCCTTGATACATATCCAAAAACATTTAATTGAGATGTTATGACCATTAAAATTCCAATATAAATCCTTGTACCTAGATCATCCTTTACTTTGGAACTAAAAATTACAATTTCCTCAAAAATTCAAAACCTATAAAGACATGGGTCTTTACACGGGGGAGGAGGAAATAACCATGGAATATTTCTAAAGAAGAGAATATATACAATATAGATAAAATAATAAACGTATTAATATGAAAAATGTATGGTTATTTTTACTTTTAATTCTGTTTTTCACCTCTGAACTTCTCCCTTCTTGTTCATGATTCAAAAAAAATGAATTTATTAATAAAATTATATTCTGTTATTCTTATAATCACTAAGTGAATAATGTAAATTTATTTATTAAAATCTAATTAATCAATTTTTAATCATTCTATAGATAATTTTATTTTCTAGAAAATTATCTCTGTAATTTTGAGGCCTAAAACATTGATTCTCTAATTAAGATTATTATAAGTTAATATACATATTTAAAAATTTATAATGATATATTACTTGTTAATTTTGGATTTTTTATATTTATATATATCATATAAAGTTGAAATTTTATTATTTTTATATAATTTCAAGATATGCTAAAATATATAAAGAATAAATGAACAAACCATATACCCTTGTATAGGTATTTTCAAGATGAAACTAATGAGATGGGTTTATGTTTAATTTTATAGAAGGATTGATCATTATAGTAGATATAAGGTTGGTATATTTTTAACTTCTCTCTAGAATTTAGGTTCCTTAATGATTAATTTTTTAGTTAAAACTTATGTTTTTTTATCCTAGCACTGATATGAAGTTGTTACTAATAGAGAAGAACCAAAAATTCATCTTTATAAATTTATATTGGGGGTGGTGATAGATAACAACACTAATGGGGATTCTAATGAGTATATCTTGGTCCTTTGAATTTTAATTTGATATCTGTTATTGTAACACATTATCCTAAAAGAGAGGGTGACATGTATAGGATAGCACTGGTGGTGTGTCCATCATATAGACATCCAATCAGATGGATGTAGAGACTCTATATAGCCTTACAGGTCAAGGGTAAAGTAGTGAAGGCCATGTGAATCTTGTTTATTCAATATAATGATCACCTGGATATGAAAAATCTTGAGTGGTGCTAATGTGGGGGTGACACAAACCCATATTCCACTATCCAATCAAATGATTAGATGATTATCAACTAATATAAATATCATAAAGAAGGGTTTGACTAGATCCATCTGATAAAATTATTAGAATAATGATATTCAATTGGATGAAGGTGCTGGTGGTGCCTTGTGTGCACACTCTTTGGGGTTCCACATGGAAACCCCACATTATCTGAAGCTATAAAACATGCATGGGGGCACATTGATATGTAAAATTTTACATGAAAGTATTTATGGACTCCTATCACCCCATACCCAATTAAACCTTATTTGAGGTATTTTTATAATGTTTCATAGGTGAATTAAGTGAAGGATTATTAGATTATTGTGAAAATTGTTGTTTTTAAAATATTAATCATTGAACTTTGATAAATGGTTTTTTTGTTCAATTTATTAGTTCTAGATATCAAGTAATATCTGAATGATATATAATAACTAAATTAAATGTGAAACACTTGAATAATATATTGTATTATCATTTCTTTTATTATTATAAGGAATTTTTAATATAAATTTTAAATATCATTATGAAATAATGAACTCTGTGGACTGGGTAAATGAAAGGGGTTAAGATATTAAATAATGAACTAATGGCGAAGTGATTGTGTTTTGAAATAGTATTATCCCAAAAATTAGATAAAGTGTGTATTAAATGTAACTTAACTAATTGAATAATAAATTAGAATTGAAAAGATTCGATGAATAGTTGAATCTTTCTATCAATAATGAAGCTATATAGGATTAGTTGAGTGATATAAATATGATCATTTATATTGATACATAGAATTATGTTTAATAAAATAATGAATGTGAATTAAGTGATCAAATTTTAATATTCAGTAATGAAGGATAATGTTAAATTAATAATGAATGTTCTATAAATGATGGAAAAAAGTAAGGGACATTAATATGGTTTTTAAAGTATGGAACAATGAATTTTTTTTAAATGAGGATTTAGGTGAATTGGTAGTGATTTTTGAACTAAGTAATGTACCTTAAAGTGATTTCAATTCCTCATAAATAGATTGTAATAATAAAAATAATATATTCGATGTGATGATGTGTATATCTAGATAATTTAATAACAAATTTTATTTATTGTTTAATTATCATTCACTCCTTATGACTTGGGAAATGGGATTTCATTATGGATGATGTAGTAGTTGGATTTCTATGTGAAAAGGCTAGTATGAGTGGTAGTAGAGTCCCTTGATTTTGATTGAATAGTTTATTATGTGTACTCACTACATTTATATGTGATAGAACTTGTGACTAATGGATATAAATGGAAACTAGATATAGTGATGGGTCTTCATGACACTCAACCTCCATTTAAAGTTAGAGTGAGATGACAATGACCACACCCTATCTCACCCACTATTTTGGGTAGAATTTAATGATGACATGTGCATGTATCTTCTACCACTCACCCAATTATCTAGGATGAGATAGATTTGATATTTCTAGGGGATAGTTTCAGATAATTAATTCCTCCAACATCACCAGTAAAGGATAGATGGATATGGTTAATTTCTCCAGTATCCCTAATTCCAAGACATAATAAATAAAATATATGGATATGAGTAGTACCTACAACATCCTCAGTATGTGAAAGTGATAATGATAATTCACTCAGGGGAAACATCCCTTATTTTCCACAGTATAGGTATTGAGGTGGAGATGATACACCAAATTTTTTTACTCCCTATCCACTGCTTTGAGATTAGAAGTACCATATATTTAATATATCCCAAAAGATTTTTGTTTCATCCAGTATAACATTATATAGATTTATCCCAAGATATGTGTATTTTCTTTGGCATACAAACATGTATATGTTTCTTGTTGGGGATATTTGTATTTCCTCTGGTGGAGATGTTCATTTACATCAATACATTAGAGATAGTTATACATTTTTATTTTCTCTAGTGTTTTCAAGATAGTGTGAAATTTTTATTTCCTCCAAACTCACATGATCAGTACATATATAGTGAATTACCTAGCTAATAATTGATGGGATGTGTGATCAATTTCTATTCTATGATTTATTATATAACTAAGTTTTTTTATTTAGAGATATCTATGGAAGTGAGATATGGGTATCTTGATAAGTTTTGTTTATATGGTTAATAATGTTGGGTGATGCTAGTTTTCTACACTATGTTTACCTTTTTTCATATTGACACAAGATGTTTTATTATTTTATCCATTACTTGGGATGATTGTGCTAGGTATTATTATACCCACACTTTCATGTTCAATTGCACATTGTTTGTCTTGTATCCATGTATATCTACTGATGCAGAGGATGGAAGACCATGGTTCTTATAAATGGTACTATATATAGATATCTAGTGGAGTAAAGATCATTATGGAATCCTCCCTCGGACCTTTAGTATTCGAGATTTCACCTACATTGGGATGTATCAGTTATATCTAGTGTTCTTGTAGTGACCAGAAACCAAAATCATAGATTTAGTGTCTACTACCATTAAATTGGCATGATTACAAGGTATCAAAATCCCAATGGACCAAAGAGTTTATTATACTTGGTAAACTAGATACAAAAATGAGTCTTGTATTAAAAATTAATACACTAATTACAACATAATTTTTTTCCTTTTGAGGATAATAATTTTATTCCATCTAGATTATCCTTGCATATTGTTCTTATTAAACATATTGGATTCATTGTGTAAGGGAAACAAAAAAAGGGTGAGATCAAATGCTTAGTAAGGGTTAGGCATAGTGGAAGAAATAATGAATCAATATTCAAAATTGATATGGGAAGGAAATAACTAAACACAATCCATGTAAATAACTAGATATGGAATAATCAATATGGAAAGGTAAATAATAGAAAAATTGTTCCATTTAATAAATAAAAAGAGAATTAATTACATCCAAAGATTTTTTCTTAGTGAAAATATCATGGATAATAATAACTGAATCAACTTAGAGGCAATGCATAATTATTGGATTCCATGATTCCTATGTGCACGGTACCTTTACCATCAAGACATTTTAGAATAAATTTTATAACATACTGGGTGAATAACTCATTATCTTAGGCTTGCCAACTGATTCGTCTCATGATACTACCAATGAATCAAGGGGCTATCTATAACCAGACCCACCTATTTCATACCTATCCAAATATTTCATCATATATCAAATAATCAATTTAATTCATGAACAATGTGCCTTATCAAATATCCACATTGTGTAAAATATGAGGATTTATCAATATTTCCCCATATATCAAATAACCTTAAAATTAAACACCATATGTAAAAATATTATATAGTTTAGGAAATTAACATATCCATGATAAATGATATGGATAATTAGGGTTAATTCAATGTTCAATGATCATAGGAAATTGAAGATGTCAAGGGGACTACAAAAAAGAATCCTAGAAGTGAATTTCAATACTATACTTGGTCAAATAAATAAAAACCCATTTAGAGGAATAATAAGGATGGTATCAATACAACATATCCCAAGTGGAGTAAAAATAAAGGGTGTTCTCATTGATTAATATAAATATCATAAAAAGAAACAAAAATATCCTTTTCATTTTGAAAAACATTTTTAAAAACATTTTGAAAAAAAAAATATTTTAAAACAAATTTTAAAAATATTTTATTTGAAAATTAACCTTTAAAACATGAAAAGGAAGCTTCAAATAAACAAAGGTGGGTAATTCTATACATGTTGTACAAGGTAAAAAAGAACATTCCTTTTGTAAGGTAAAAGGTTAGAAAAGTGCCTTATTCAAAAAGAAATAAGAAGATTCCTTTAAAAACATTTATAAATAAAAAAAATGAAAAAAAAATATTTAATAAATAATTTTTAAAATTTTTAAAACATTTTTTAAAACCTTTTTAGAAAAAAAAATTAGAATAAAACAGGTTCTCTGACTAAAGAGATAAATGAAGTTGGGTTTTCTTAAAAACATTATCTAAAACATTTTGAGTAAAAAAGAGTAGTAAAATGGTATTATTACTTGGAAAAGTTAATTAATAACCATAGGAGATGAAAATTAAATGATTTATTAAATAATTATCCAATAATTTACTCCAATTTAAATTCAAGTGTAAACGATCCCAAACAAAATTAGATTTGATGTAAACCCTTGTAATGATCATAACGTTGAAGTGAGAATTGATCAATGAATTGATTATGTGTATATGATTTAAATAAAAATATAATAATTGTAAATAAATAAATATATATTCAAGTTAATTATTCACATTACCATGGAATATTAATGAAAATGAAGAAGTAATATAACCCAATGAAAAGGAATCTGGTTATGAAATTCTTCACCACTTGGAAAATTTTAATTCAAATACCCTTAGAAGAAATAATTAAAATTGAAAATAAAATACAATAAAGATAAAATAATTCATTATATAATATATATATTAATTGAAAGTATATAAACCACATAAAATAATTAAGTGGTGAAAATGGTGTATGCTTCACGGAAATAGAAGTGTGACAAGAATCTCTTACCTTGCATTTCCTTTCAGGTGAACATCCTTTAAATTACTATATAATGGTTTTAAACACATAACTAACTTATATCATAACAATAATCATATTTTCAATATCATATATTAACTTATTATAAAATATTATTACCTTATTGTTAATAATCTTTTATTATTTTCACAATTTTAGTTGTTAATTTCCCAGTTTTTCAGGTGTGTTTTAACTTGTTATTTTTTTCCTATTACTTAGATCATGATTTATTCATATCCATAATTTAAACCATTATTTAAATTTTATATATATTCATTATATATCTATTTATAATAATCCATAGTTTTTGGAGATAGGAAATGAAATTCCCTATTCATGGAGACGGTGGGCCGTTCATGCAAATAAACACTACTTCCAATTCTTTGTCGTATTTTAAAATAATGAAACGTAAATGATATATATATATATATTATAATTATGTTATAATATTTATGTTGTATATACACATAGTTTTATTAAAACAATCCTTTATACATTCCATGTATAGTGTGAATGAATCACGTCACTTTGAGGAGGCAGTATCCCACACTTCCACGAACGATGTTATCATATTCCCAAAAAATGGAAATCATAAAGCTATGTGTTATATAAAAAATTCAAAAAGCATCAATTAATTATAAATATCATATATATAATATATATAAATATAATTTTCATCATAATTCCCACCATAAGAGGTGGTAAAGTAAGAACGAATAATCATCATTTCGCGCGGCGGTAGTTCGCCGTACACACGAATGGTAAGTTTGTTACCCATTAGATGGAAGTGTGTGTAAGTGTACATTTAAACCATATAATAACAACCTATAAGTATATTTAGGATACTTATTTTATTATATAATCATGTAATAATAACATTTTAATGGTTTTATAAAGAAATAAAATGAAAGTGATTGTTGAAGAATATGACCTCATTTTCGGGTAACTCCTTTTGGTATATACCAAAAGACTTACTTAGTCAGATTTATGCCCAAAGTGAGGCTTCTATGATGAGTTGAGGTAAGTTTTAAGATTATTTTATTAGATATTTATGGATCCAAATGTCTTAATATTTTTTAATAATTGGGAGGGGTGAGTGCCTTTTTATAGCGGAAGAGGAGTGGTATTCTTGTAAATGTTTGAAAGAGGGAATTTCACCCATGTTTTTCCCCTATAAAGTGGATCCAATAATGAACCCAGTTATATAAAAGGTAGAATAAGGTCTAAATATGGATATGAAATGTCTTTTTTAAAAATATATAGGTCATTTTTTCCTTAATTTTAAGGTTTAGTCCCATGTTAAGCTAATTTTTCTCTTAATTGATATAATTAATTTTAATTATTTTCACTACTATTTTTGGTAAAACAATAATCTAAACTTATTATAAATTTTAATTATTGTGTTCCAAAATATGGAATCTATTTTTCCAAATTCTAATCACATAAATGGAATAAATTAATTCAAATTTAATCCCATAGATGGGATGACAAAGTGGGTTTTTAAAGTAAAATTTTCAACAGTTTGTTATGTTTTTATATTAAATTTCAAACTAAAATTGATTAAAATAACCTAAATTGTGATAATTTATATCCATTTTATCTAATTAAACTTTAAAACTAATCAAAAATATAATTTAACCTTATAAATAATTTAGAAAAAAACCAATTTTGAATTAAAATTCAGTATTTTTCACTATTTATCAAAAAATGAAACCTCATTGAAAAATACAAATAATTCACCCTAACCTAATTTTTATGATTATATTTAAAAAATTAAGTTTTTTTTCATATTAAATTTATAAAATTTACAAGAATTGGATTTAAAATAGTTTCATCATTAAAAGGTGGTAAAATTACCTTTTTAGAAAAATACTATTTTTAAGCATAAAACAAGATTTATTCTTATCTTTTCATATCAAGCTTATTGAATTAATATGAAAAATATTTTATTGAATAATATATATATATCATTAATATCATTCACTAATAGTAATTAATTTAATTTATTAGGATAAAGCACCTTTGTAAGTATAAAAACATTTTCTTTATATTCTTATTGGTTCTTATATTCATTTATAATTAATTTTCAAACTATGTATTAATTTTATATTTTTATAAACCATATATTTTCATAAGTTATTTAATATTATTCATAACATCTAATTTAACATCTAGGTTATATCTTATTATATTAAATAATATTAGTAATATTCGGTAAAACTCGATCTTGTGTGTAACGCAAGATATCGAAGAAAGTCTTTGTTACGTGTAATGCAAGCTAACCCAATATCATGTGCATTGAAAGATATAAAATATATTTAATTTAAAATATTAAATATACCATAAAATCTCAAGAGGTTATATTCCTTTATACATTTGGTGTTGTGTGTCATACACACTATCGAATAAAAACATACTCCTTTAGAATTCTCATGATGTTACATTCTCCCCACCTTAAATAAATTATGTCCTCACAACTTAAACTTGGTATTGGTAATAAATTGTTTCATATTTCCTATATTTAAATCCCAAATAATGATAAGGGTTTATAAAAAATCCTTTATAAAAGAGAGAATGGGAAGTACAAATTTCACATGGACTAACATATAATTAGTAGGAGAACATTAATGGAAAGTAAAGATATGGCCTTAGAGGGAAAGTGTAAATATATATAGGGAATGATTGAGGTTATCATTCACAAAATATTTAATGATAAATGTAAATTTTAGGGCCAAAAATCCATAAATATTTGATAATTTATAAGATCATCCATTCAAAAAAAGGTATTTGGATGACATTTTATTTCAAGGTCATTTTCCAAAGGTTGAGTAATTACTTTACTACCTAAGGATATAAATAAATATACTTACTTAACATATTTATATAAACACAATTTTAATCATTTATTTGTGATTTTATAAAATTCTAAAACATCCCATACTTCAAGAAATGAATATCCAAAATTGAATTTCTATTCCTAAAGTACAAAAATTTATGGATTATAAGATCCATAGAACAAGTCCTTAAGATATTCTCTAACTATTTTCCAAAAAAAATATGTTTAATACATTAATCTCTAAAGATAAAAATTGAAACTACTTTTTCATTGTTAATATTTATTCATCAAATTATCTAACTAAAAATAATTACACATTGACTAGGAGATCATATAGGTTAGTGGTAGGTGAAAAACCTTTATCATCCTTTTCTCATGGGTTCAAGCCCCACCGCCTTACGAGATTTGATGGTTTGTCACCCAATATACAATTTTTTCCTTTTTATATTAATATCATTTCCAAAATATGTTAGACATCCTTGAAATTTAATCATTAAATATTCGTTAAACTAATATTTTCAATAAAAACTCATTACATAAATACTTCATCAATTTATTACAACATAGGTCCTTCTTTGGTCTGAGGTTTAACCTAGGCCATTAATTATCATTATCTATTAAAATCCATCATAGTGGTCTATAAAGAAAATATGAATTATCCTAAGTATTTCTCCTAGGAGTGTAAAACTAGGTGTGCAGTAAGGCCCATTTTCATTTACTAGGTTGTGCTCAAGTTAGGCCCGACACACCATTTCAGAGTTGTTACCCCTAGGTGCATCTATGTTGCTACCACTTCCACTTATAGTATCCGTACATGGTTGTATTTCTAGTAAGATCCACATAATCTCTACCTTACCAAAATTCTAGGATGTTCTTATATATTTATCATCAAATTATACCATAGAGTTATGTTCCCTAATCTATGTTTTTTAATTCTAGTTTCAAATTTTCTACTAAAATTCCTCTAATACCAACTGTAGTGACCCGACCCCAAAACCCAGATTCGATGTCTACTACCATTAAATTTTCATTAATATAAGGAATCAAAATCCCGAAGGACTGAATATTTTAGTAGTCTTGGTAAACCAGATACATAAATGAGTCTTTTATTATAAATTATTACACTAATTACAACATATTTTTTCCTTTAGGGATAATAACTTTATTCCATATAGTATATCCTTGCATATCTTTCCTAGTACACTTCTTGGATTACTAGGGAAGTGAAACAAAATAAGGTTGATCTCAAATTCTCAGTAAGGGTTAAGCATAGAAGAAGTAATAATGAATCAATAAGCATAATTGATATCATGAGGAAATAAATGAATATGTATTCCATGTAAATAACTAGATAAGGAATAATTAATATGGAATGGTAAATAACAAAAAACCAAGTCATTTAAACAATAATCTAAGAATGAAATTCATTTATATATTTTTTAATAGTGAAAATATCATGGATAATAATAACTAATTAAAAATGGAGGTAATTCTTAATTATTAGATTCCATGTTTCCTAGATACATGGTATCTTTACTATCAATACCTTTCATAAGAAGTTTTATAACATACTGGGTGAATAAACCATTATCTTAGTCTAGCCAAAGAATTTTTCCCATGAGACTACTGATGCATTGAGGGGATATTTATAACTAGGACCTATCTATGTCATACCTATCTAAAGCATTCCTTATATATCAAATAATCGATTTAATTCATGAACAATGTGCCTCGTCAAATATCTGCATTATGTAAAAGATGTGTATTTATCAATATTTCCCAATATGTAAAATAACTTTCAAAGTAAACACTATATGTAACAATGGTATACGGTTTAGGAAATGAACATATCCATGATAAATTATATGGATAATTAGGGAAAATTCAATGTTGAATTATCATAGGAAACTGAATATTTCAAAAGGACTATAAAAAATGAATCAATGAAGTGAATTTCAATAATATACTTGGTCAAATAAATCAAAAACCATCCATAGGAAGAATAAGGATGGTATTAATACAACATATCTCAAGTAGAATAAAAATAAAGGTTTTTTATCATTGATGAATAGAAATATCATAAAAATAAACAAAAATATCCTTTTCATTTTGAAAAACATTTTTAAAATATTTTATTTGAAAACAACTTTTAAAAAAAATCTTTAAAAATTAACCTTTTAAACATGTAAAGGAAGCTTCATAGAAACAATGGTGGGTAATTCCATACATCCATACAAGGTAAAAAGAATATTCCTTTTTTAAGGTAAAAGGTTAGAAAAGTTCCTTATTCAAAAGGAGACAAGAATGTTCCTTTGAAAAAATATTTAAAATAAAAAAAGGGTAAAATTTTATTTAATAGATAATATTTTAAATATAGAAAACATTTTTAAAAACCTTTTTATAAAATAGGGTTTCTAGAGGAAAATAGGTTCTCTCACTAAAGAGAGAAATAAATTCAGGCTTTCTAAAAGACATTTTCTAAAACAGTTCGAGTACCAAATAGTTGGAAAATTGTACTATTACTTGGAAAAATTCATGAATAACTAGAGGAGAATAAAATTAAAGTATTTATTAAACAATTATACAATAATTTCCTCTAATTTAAATTCAAGTGTAAACAATCCTGAACAAAATGATATTATGAAGTGAACCCTTGAAATGATCATAAAGTTGAAGTGAGAATTGATCAATGAATTGATTGTGTGTATCTAATTTAGATCCAAATATAATAAGTGTAAATAAATCAATATATATTCAATATCATTAAACACATAACCATATAATATTAACTATGTGAGAAAGTAATATAAACCAATGAAAAGGAATCGGGTTATGAAATTCTTCCCCACATTGTAACGTTTAATTAAAATACCCTTAGAAGAAATAATTCAAATTAAAACTAAAAATAACATGAATATAAAATAATTCATGATATTATATATCAAAATTTTAATCATATACACCACATAAAATAAGTTATTAGTGAAAATGGTGTATGCCTCATGGAAAGAAAAGTGAGACAAGAATCTATTACCTTGTGTTTCCTTTCTGGTAAATGTCCTTTAAATTCATGTATAATGATTATAAAAATGTCAATAAATTATACCATAATCATATTTATAATATCACATATTAACTTATTATAATATCTTATTACCCTTTTGTTAATACGTTTTCATTAATTATTTCAAGTGTTAATTGCCTGGTTTGTCAGGTATGTTGTAACTTTTTATTTTTATTACTATTACTTAGATCATGATTTTATAATATCCATAATGTAAACCATGATTTAAATTATATATATATTTATTATATATGTATTTATAATAATACATGATATTTAAGATAGGAAATTAAATGCACCATTCATGGAGATGGTAGGCCTTACGTTCGCATGAACACTTCTTCCATTTTTTCATATTTTAAAATAATGAAAATTAAATGATATATATGTATATTATAATTACAGTATAATTTTTTTGTCATATATTTCACATATTTTTATTAAAATCATACTTTATACATTCCATGTATATTCTGAATGAATTAATCACTTTTAAGAGGCGATAGTCCACACTTCGACAAACGATGTTATCGTATTCCCACAATGTGTTAGGTAAAAAATTACAAAAGAATAAATACTTTATAAATATAATATATATCATATATAAATAGTGTTTAAATCATAAGTATCATCATGAGAGGTTGTAAAGGAAGAATGAACAATCATTATTTTGCGAGGCAGTAGTTCGTTGTACACACAAACGGTAATTTTGTTACCCATTAGATGGAAGTGTGTGTATATGCAGGTAAAAACCTTATAATAAAAAAATATAAGTATATTTATGATACTAAAATTATTATATAATAATTTAATAATAATATTTTAATGGTTTGATAAAGAAATAAAATTAAAATGATTGATGAAGAATGTTACCTTATTTTCGAGTAACTCTTTTTGTTTTATTCTAAAAGACTTTACTGGTTGGATTTTTTCTCGAAGGGATGATTCTATGATGAGTTTAAGGAATTTTGGATCTTATTTTATTAGACTATTAGTTATTCAAATGTCTTGATAGGTGAGAATAAGTGGGAGGAGTGAGTTTCTTTTTATAGTGGAGGAGGAGTGACATTCTTATAATTGTTTTAAAGAGGGAATTCCACCTATATTTTTTCCAAGTAAAGTGGCTCTAATAATGAATCGAGTTAAATAAAAGGCAGTATTGGGTATAAATATTTCATTAAAATGGATTTTGAAGAAGTTTCTAGGTCATTTTGGCCCTTAAGTTAAGTATTAGTCCCTTGTTAAGCTAATTTTTTTCTTAATCATTGTAATTAATGTTAATTACTTTAACTAATAATTTTAGTAAAAAACTAATTTGAACATATTAAAATTATAAATTATTCTGATTCCAAATATATAATAAAATTTTCTAAATTCGAATCATAGAATTTAAATAAATTAATTTAAATTTAATCCTGCGGACGGGACGACAAAACGGGTTTTAAAAGTAAAATGTTCAAAATTTTGCAATGTTTTAATATTCAATTTCAAAGTTAAATTGATTATAATAACCTAAATTGGGTTAATTTATATAAAATTTATCTAATTAAACTTTAAAACTAATCAGAAACATAATTTATCCTTATAAATAAATTTGACTAAAAAGTAGTTTTGAATTAAAATTCAGTATTTTCACTATTCATTGAAAATTAAAACCTCAAATAAAAATTCTAAAAAATAAAACTAACCAAATTTTGATGTTTCTATTTCAAAAATAAAGTTTAATTTGTAAAATTAAATTTATAAAAGTTCCAAATATTGGATTTAAAATAGGTTCGTGATTAAAAGGAGGTAAAATTGCATTTTTAGAAAAATAAAATTTTTAAGCATAAAACCATATTTGTTTCTATCTAATTCTTATCAAAACTATTAGATAGATAAAAAATTATTTAATATATAATATATATTTTTCATTAATAATATTCACTAATAGTAATTAATTTAATTTATTTGGATAAAACACCTCTGTAAGCATAAAAACATTTCATTTATATTTAATTGGTTCTTATATAAATTTCTAAACAATTGGTGAACTATGAATTCATTTTATATTTTTATAAAGCATGTATTTTAATAATTTAGTTAGTATTATTCATAATTTATAATTTAATATCGAATTTATATCTTATTATATTAAATAATATTGGTAGTGTTCAATAAAACTAGGTCTTGCGTGTAACACAAGCTATTGAAGAAAGTCTTTATTGCATGTAATTCAAGCTAACCTGGTATCGCATGCATTGAAAGATATAAAATATATTGAATTTAAAATATTAAATATACTATAAAGTCTATGGATTTTATATTCCTTTTTATATTTATTGTTTCGTATCATACACGCTATCGAATAAGAAGTTACTCTTTTATATTTTCTGGGTGTTATAGTTTCAGTTGTATAGGATTATTTCATTGTATTAGTTCACCTTTTACTCTAGTATTTATGTTGTATCAAGTATATTTTATCATGTTTTTGTTATATATATATAGATACATATTATTTATTATTCATTTTATATTCCATGCATGATGTAGTAGATGGTGATGTATGATTGTAGGTGAAAGTTAAATTTAGAGGTAAGTCCTCCCATAGTTATGTGGATACCACAACACTAGTCACTAACCCCTCTACTAAAAAAGGAGGTATTATGGAGTTTAGTTACTGGTTAAGGGAGGCATGACATATTGGTGTCATAGTGATGGGATTGTGTAAAGAGTTAGGGATATGTGATGATTGATTAGGATATATTGAGTGAGTCTTACTAAGAATATCTAGTACATGTAGTCATAATTATGAATTTGTAATGGATTTTTTGATTGAAATATTCCTAAAAATTAATCATATCAATGAAACATAACCAATACCTTAATATATGAATTTGTAATTGTAAATGGGGGGTCATGTTTCATATAGATCAAAGACATGATTTTGTGATTTCATACTTGATTTGATTGGATCCATGGGTTTTCTGCATGGGCTAGACCAACAGAGGAGTTTTTTAAATCCCCATAATTCACCATGAGTTCAAGTTTGGGATGTTATTTTGGAGATAGTGCATAGATAATTTTGATATTAGGATCGTGTGTCAGGAATCGGTGGTTTTGATTACAATAAAATATGGGGATATTAGATGATACGTTGTGGTATGGCTTTGGATATAGAATTTTAAAGGACCCACAAAGAATCAAATGGTAGTATTACAATGTAGTAGTATTGATTACCTAAGAGTGAGTAGATAATTCATCAATAGTTTTCAAATTTATCTCTATAATGTTCTGGGTTGATTGTGATTCTAAATTCTTACTTGTGTGATATTTGAGACTTTATGGATTTATGCATGAGGCCAAGAGCTATAATGTTGACTTTTAGTGATTAGAGTGCCCCT
Organism: Viscum album; assembly: GCA_963277665.1. NCBI lineage: Eukaryota > Viridiplantae > Streptophyta > Magnoliopsida > Santalales > Viscaceae > Viscum > Viscum album. The sequence continues at coordinate 1,054,796,350 of OY728120.1, read as the reverse complement.
AATGAGTGTTTTGATGTTTTTGTATTATTTTTTATAAAGAATCTCAACAAAAACATATTGGTATCAGGTATCTCTAGTAGTGATCAACATTCTTAAAAGTAATTATCTCTATAATAGCAATTCTCACAGATAATAGAAACATAAAATTCACCGAAATAAAGTAAACAATAAATTTATCCTTAGTTTCTAAGAAAATAACTCCATATAGGAATGTACTAGAACACTTATCATTTAGTTTTATATTTTTTATTGGTTTGGTAGATGATAAATTCTAGGTACATACTAGGGAGATTAGTGTTGTGATTTTAAAAATATTGGTGCAAAGTCATTTAATGGCATCAATGGTATCTCTCTGCTCAATATATGTGATGTGATAAATCCCAAACATGGACTTTCACTGACTATTTATGAGTTATAACTAGCCTAAGTTAGTGGTTCATGAGTTATATAAATTCACATGGCTAATGAAATTTTGTGATTATAGTCATCAAGTGGTAGTGTGATGATAGTTAATAAGAAGGATGGTTAGTATTTTATTCTTAATGGGGATTAATATTTTTGGTATGATAACCTTTCTTAGGTGGCCTATGGATATAAGTAGCTAAAATAAGATTATATTTCATTCATTTTTTCGCATATATTGTGACATTGTGTGTTTATTAGTATATGGAAGTTATTTCTAGGGATAATAAATAATCATAGTGTGATAGAGTTATTTGGTATAGTTAGGTGTTTTCTCATACATATGAGTGAAACTTGGGTGGATGTTCATTTTGTATGGATTGATGAGACTTGTGATGAGAAGTTATTTTATTGAAGTAAATAGGTAGTGTAGAAATTAATGAAGTGATTATTTATGATTTTATTGTTAATCATATCCACTTATAATTGAAATATTATGTGGTTTTGTTAAACCTTTTATCAGTGGTTACATTTTTAAATGTATAATATCTATGTTTATTTTAGTGTCAACCCTTGGGGGAACCCTTGGGAAAGTTTTGAGTATTTATTTAGAGGAGGATTAAGAGTTTATGTGATTATTTAAAGGTAGGATGATATGTAACAGACCAATTGTAGAGATCTTGTGAAATTTCAACCAATAGTCTTTCTAGAAATTAGGAAATAAAATGTTAGAGGTATTTTCAGTTGAACTATAGGACTTAGTGCAGTTGAGAATGTGGGGATATTTCGAGCTAATAATCATTGAGTTTCAATGATCCTTGAGTTCTGTTTTGGATCATGGAAAGTGGTTGATTAAAATTTTGGATGTGATTAGTTTTATTTTACCAAGAAACCTCAATAATTTATGTAAAGGTGGGGATTTTGACTCTCTTTCTCATAGTGGATGGTAACTGTTGTCAAGGTATAGAAGAATGTTTTGAGAAAGGCTCGTATGTTAGAGTGGTTAAGACTTAGATGTCTAAGTTGATTAATGAGTAGTTTTATAAGTGACTACTATTAATCATTCATGTAAGAGTATTGATATAGTTTAACCTACTAATGGAAATACCCTTTTGTGGGCAGGGTTTTCAGGATGTGGTGATCATTTAAATTTTATTTGGATAACTAAATTTTTCTTGAAGTAAATCCCAGAGCTGATTGGTGGTAGTCCTGGTTGACTACCTTCCTTCTTATTTTCCATTAATTGGTTATCAATTATTAGAGGATTCCTTTACTAAGATTAAATATTAATGAATGTTTTGATTAGGTTTACCATGTTTTTTCATTTTAGGTAAGTATTTTTTTAGGGTGGGGAAGATTAAATATTTCATGTTTCACATTAATATACACTTTTCCACAGGTGGGAAAGGTAATTTTCAAAGGGAGATTTTCAAATTTAATACTTTTTTCATTAAAAAGTAAAAAATATTAAAATCACCTTCTTCAAGGTTTTATATTGGAAAATAGACTATGTCATTGAGTCCAGAATATAGTGTTTACCCTAGGGTGGTCATTGTATAATTTTCGAATGACCTAGAGTCGATGCACCATCACTGGTGGGTATTTTTGATGAATTATTAAAAATATAAAACTAATTTTTAAATTCCACATAAACCTAATTTTCCCCCTTATAATAATATTTTAGGTGGAGGTAGAGTTAAATTTAGGATGCTATTTCTAATGAGTATTTTTGAAGAATATAGGATCTATGCTAGAGATTAAAGAATGAATGGATTGATGGAAAAAAAGTATGGTTATTTAGACTTTTTAATGACATTTTTCACCACCTCTCGTCTCTCTTCTCATTCAAGGTTTAAATTAATGAATTTCTTAATAAAATTTTAATATATTCACTACTGAAAAATTCATAAAAAGAAATGATACCCTTTATCTGTGATAGCTAAAAAACATTGATAAAGGTACCTGTTATTAGTGTCTTTTTATCACTAATAAATGAATTTCTTTATCAGCTCTTTTTTACTGCTGATAAAGGGTAGCCTTTTTCAATGATAAAAAGTAATTGTAAAAGGTATATTTATAAAAAATTATATCGTTATAAAAAATATATTTATATATTTATATATTTATATATTTATAATTATATAAATATAATATATTTTGTTAAATATAATTTATATATGACTAAATATACATTTACACTTGATATATAACATATTTAATTAAAAATGGTATATAAAATAAAAATTACATATTATTAAAAATCATATTTATTATTGAAATATATATTGATATATATATATATATATATATATAATTTTCTTAAATACTATTTATATAATACTAAGGTATTATAAATCATTTTTATATGTCATATATTTAGTGAAAAGGTAGTTTGTAATTTAATTAAAAATATTGAATAATTAAAATTAATATACATTTAATATCATTTTGTTTTATCAATGTCATTTTTTCAATTTTATATATATATATATATATTAAATAATAAATATTTAATTATTAATTAAAAATGACTAAATATGTTACAATTAATATTCTATATAATAATTTCACACATACATATACAAAATTAATTCAATTTTATATAAACAAACATATACACAAATAACAAATTATTAATATTATTGTTTTAGATTTTTATTTATTAATATTTAATATTTAATATATTATGTTTTAAATTATTAAATTATATTCATTTTTTATGTTTATATTTAGTACATACCATTTATTACATTTTAATTAATATACATATATATATATATTAAGTTAATTCATTTTTTATTTTTATTTGTTTAATATTTTCATAATTTTATTCAATTTTAATATTTATTTATATTTATTGATTAAATTTTAAAATGTTTTTAATACTGTTGTAATTTATATATATTAAAATTTTGTTACATTAATTTAACACACACATATACGTAATTAATATAAAAACACACACACATATTTATGTAATTTATTTATTTTTTGACTGGTAGGGGATGACACCCCCTTGTTTATTAAGGAAATAAAACCCACTTTTTCAACTGGATAGAGAGTCAACCCATTAAATGACCCTAAGGATCAATGTCTTGAAGGAACATTGTAATTTTTTATAGCCTAAAGGCCCAACAGTCTAAAGGCCTATACATTGCCCTTCAAGGCCTTGAGTGAGCATTTTGCGTCATGCCTTGTAATTGAATCCATTTTTAATATTTATTTATACATGTTTATTTAATAACATTTAATGTTTTTAATATGGTTATAATTTATATAATTAATATCTATTTGTAATGATTTTGACATATATTAATTTTTAATATTTTTTATAATCTATGTAATTAATAACACATATTTATTTTTTAAATTTATTCATATTTATTATTAATTTTTTCATTAATAAACTTTTAAATATTTTTATAATTTATTCATTTTTATTTTTTATTTTTTTTATTATTTTTGTAATTTTATACATTTTTAATATTTACTTATACATATTTATTGATTAAACTTAAATGTTTTTAATAAAATTTTAATTTTAAAAATTAATAAATGTATTCATTTTCATTATAAGTATTCATTTTTAATTTTTTAAAATTTTAAATAATTAATATATCTTATTCATTCTTTTAAAATTATTTCGATCAATTCATTTTTTAATTAAATTTCACACATTTTTTACATTCATTAATTTAATATTATTTATTCATTTATAATGTTAAGTGTTTTTTTCTTTTTTTTAATTTATTCATTTTTAATGCTTATTCATTTATATTTTTATAATTTATTTATTTTTTATATTTTTTATACATAATTATTCATTAATATTTTTTATATTTTTAATAAAAAAATATGTTCATGTTAATATATCTATCTATATATATATGTATCAATATAATGTTTCCATAAATATAATTTGAATAAAAAATATGTATTTACATTTAATAAGCCAAATATCTAGTGAAAAATGATTTATAATAAAAAATTAATATTAATTAAAAATATTGACTAATAAGTATATCGAGTAATAGACGTTACATGTTATATAATGTCATTATTTTTTTATTCAATTTAACATATATTAATCTCATACTATATATATATACACACATATTAATTTCACACTCGCATTTACGTAATTAATGCAATTTTATATAAATAATATTTATATAATTTATTCAATTTTCAATATTCGTTTTAAAATTTCATTTAGTAACGAAATATATTTAATATATTATGTTTTTAATTGGTAAATTTGATTCATTTTTTATATTTTTATTTAATATATAATAATTATAACTATTTAATATTTTTTACAATTTATTCATTTTTAATATTATATTTTCATTTTAAATATTAATTACTTTTCAATATTTTTTTTAATTTATTAATTTTTTAAATTTATACATTTATATTCATTATCATTTAGTGTTTTTATTATTATTTATTAACTTGTAGTGTTAATTATTTTGTACTTTTTTTGTAATTTGTTCATTTTAAATATTAATATATACATATTTATTCAATAATATTTAATTTTTTAAATATTTATTAATATTTATTTTAATATATATATATATATATATATTCATTTTTAATTTTTTAATAATTTATATAATTAAAAAAAATTATCCATTTTTTAAATATTTTTGAAGTCTATACATTTTAATTATTCAATTTCCCTCATTTTTAACATTCATGCTATAGCAACCCTTCTTTTTCTTACATTATTATTACATCATTTTAAATGCAATCAACATAAAATCATTACACAATGAGTATCCAAAGTTTTAGTGTCTTGGAAAAATTAGGACCATACATAACATTTACAAAATAAAGCATAAATATTTATTTAATTCCTTCTTCTCAAGCTTCTTATTAGCCCTTGAATTCTCCTTAGTACATGTAATCACCTCAGGATATACATCAAACAGGGGTGTGCTAAAATCCCAACAAGAGGATAGATAAGAACATTAAACAATAAAACATGGGTTGAGTGTTAACATAACATCATCATCATAACATAAATAAGGGATCATAATCATAAGAGGAAGTCATTAAGATAAGGCTTGGAATGTGGAAATTCATAAAAATTAAACATCATGTTTTAGTGGTCAACTACCACACATAGTTGTGAACAAAGCTAGCATCATTTTCATGCATATTTCACTTTATATCAGGATATTATTCACATTACCCAATGCATTGGAGTTCTATATAGTTCCTGTCACACCCATCACATCATAACATTTACATTGCACTATATAATTTTGGACATACTTGTCATACCATAACATTTACATTATCGTGCATACCACATAGAACATATATAAATATTGAACATAAAATAACCCATGGAAAAAATGGGTTTCATTTCATAAATCATACATTCATAAACTTTGGGTTCCCAAATGAAATTGAGAATAACTTACATAATATAGGAATCATCACCTTTGAGTGAAGAAGAAACAATCTTGAGAAGTAAAAGGTGTGTTTTTTTTAAAGAAAAGTTCTTTTGGAAAACATTATGTTTGTCATAAAATCAAGTGAAAAAAACTATATCCCATAAAAGGTAATATAATTATGAATAAATTATATTTAATTAATATCCATACTAAAAATGGGGTGAAATATGGAAAACCCAAAGAAAGATAGTTGGGTTTGAGAATTCCCCTTACCTTGTGTTTGAATGATTACTTCACTTTAATATCATATATAATCACAATATATTAATTAATTAAAAATAAATAACCTTTTATACATGAATTTTATTCATTTTAGTTTTATAAAGTTCATTTATAGTCCTTTGGATGAGTTATATAGTTTAATTTCATCATTCGGGAGCATTTGTTTTCATGGTTTTCATGATCGGTTTACTTGTATACATGAATAGAAGATCGTATAAAATGTGGATAAATAAATATAATTTTTATTATATGTTCTTAATGATATTATGTAAATTTAAATGACCTTATAAATAATTTGGTTTTATACCATGAGGATGAATCATTAGATAAAAGTTAATAATGATCGTTTTAAATTAATTCTGGCGGTTTTTCGATCACAACAAAATCGTTTTGTTTTATCATTTATTATTATGTATAAATTTTATATCTAGAATATATAGAGGGTTTTATCATAAAAATTATAATTTTTTTAAAGAATTTAATGGTTTTATTCACATCCTTAAAGGTGTTTAAGTAAAATTAAAGTGCATCACCCATGATGACGGTAAATTGACACATCACGGGCAATGATTTCATTTTTATAATAAAAGAGTGAAATGTAATATTTTAATTATGTATATTTCATTAACATGATATAATTCCAATATATGTAAGTTAATTGATTTATAATTCCATTTGAATGAAGGGAGGTATGAAGAGAATAAGAAAATAAATGAAATTGAAAGGAAATTAAAAGAAAAAAAAGAGAGGATTTACATCTTGAATTCCCCTCTTGAGATCCTCCTCAATGATCCTTGGATTGGTATTTTTATGATACCATGAGACCCTAGACATGGTGTAGTGGCTATTTAAGATTGTTGGGCAGAATTTGGGTAAGGTTCAAAGCTTGAGAGGTGTGATGAGAAGAGGGTGTAAGGGGTGGTATTTATAGTGGAGGAGAGGAGTGTTTTCTAATTATTTAATTCATTAGTTTATTATTTTGATGAATATAAGAAATAGTGTTTATTCTTGAGACTAAATATAGTAATTATATCATGTGAGTTCTAACCAATGGTGTTTACAATATCGATGACTCAATGAAAAGTGTATTTAGCTTATAATGTATATATATCATAAAATATTGTATTTCATTTTTCCCCAAAAATTCATGTAATTCAAAAAAATATCAAAAATTCAACATAACCATTTTTTTACATGTATAATTAAAAAAATGAACTCAATTTTTTGAAAATAATTTTTTAAATATGAGTAATTTAATTTTTAATTAAAATCGTTATTTTCTTGGAAAATATAGATTTTAAAATTATAACTGATTTTATAACACTTTGAAAAATTAATTAATACCTCATAAAATTATCTTAAAATAATAAGACATAAAATATTAATTTATGAATACATTTTATGAAAATAAATTTTATTTTAAATTATTAAATTAATCATAAAATTATAATTAAATATTTAGGACTTATAAAAATACCAACACTTAATTAATAATATTTAAAACATTTATTTACTTAGACTATGATATAATTATACCATAATTTTATTTATAAGATGTCTAAATTTTATTTATAATTTCATGGATTTGGTTACTATTCATTTGGCTGGTTTACTATTCATAAGGGTCATATTACTATTCCAAAGGTCAAGTTACTATTTCATCGATATCGGTTCCTTAAATTTTAGAAATACTTCTTATTTCATTAATTATTCATTTATAAAGATTTTATTATGGAATCTAAGCCATTTTATGTGATTTATACTATTTTAAATTACTATAATAAGGGAGAAATTCCTTTGATAAAAGTTTGGGTCATTACATTCTTCCACCATTTTGAAATTTCTCCATCAAAATTTTGTTTTTCCTAAACAAGTGAGGGTGATTATCCTTCATCACCTACTCTAGTTCCCAAGTTTCTTCTTCATACTAATGGTTCCTCCATAACACTTTTATAATGTGGGTTTTATTTTTGTGTAGAACCTTATCTCTCTAGTCCATAATCTTTAATGGTTACTCCCCCTAAGAGAGATCATATTCCATCTGTTCCACCTCTGAGTTTAGTACATACGAGGGATCTTGTATGTACTTCCTCAGGAGTGATGTGTGGAACACGTCATGAACTTGAGCCATATTCAGTGGAAATGAAAGTCGATAGGCCACGGATCCTATGAAATCAATGATCTTAAAGGGGACAATGTACCTTGGTCTTAGATTCCATTTCATTCCAAACTGCATGACTATCTTCCACGGTGATATTTGAAGGAAGAATTTATCTCCAACGTTGAACTCTAAGTCCCTTTGATGATTGTCATCATAGATCTTTTTTCAACTCTAAGCAGATTTGATATTTTTCTGGATGTATTGAACTTTATTTGTCATCTCTTGCACAATATTTGGTCCAAGTAGATTTATTTCACCAAATTCATCCCAAGAAGTTGTAGTTATACATCACTTTCCATACATATCTTCATATGGAGCCATCTGAATAATCGAGTGGAATTTATTGTTGTATGTGAACTCAACCAATGATAAATGTTGATCCCATCCACCTTTGAATTCTAAAGAGTAGTCTCTTAGAATATCTACGGGTGTTTGAATAGTCCTTTCATGTTGGCCATCAGTTTGGGGGTGATAGGCATTGCTGAAATTTAATTCAGTACTCAAATCATGTTGAAGACTCCTCCAAAATATTGATGTGAACCTAGGATCATGATCAGAGACAATCAAGAGTGGAACTCCATGTAATCTCACTACTTCCTTCACATATATCTTTGCAAGTTATTTAAGAGATAGATCTTCCTGAATAGCAATAAAGTGGTAACTTTTGATGAGTCGGTCCACCATAACCCATATCACATTATTTCCTTTGGATGTATTCATGAGACCTGTGAAAAAGTCCATAGTGACATTCTCCCATTTCCACATGGGTATAGGTAATGGTTGTATCATCCCTTTAGACTTATGTCACTCGGCTTTAACTTGCTAACATATCAAGCACCTTGATATATACTCAGTAATCTACTTCTTCCAATTGTCCCGCCAGAAGTGTTCTCGGAGATCATGTTACATCTTGATACTCCTGAGATAGATAGAGAAAGTTTAGTTATGTGAAATTTCCAATAGATCCTTCTTTATCCTAGGTTATTAAGTCAGACAGAGCCTCATTAAAACCTTAATTACACCATCATCATCGATATGAAACTCTTGCAGCTTCCCTTTGTTTACTACATTCACCTTATTTTGTAACTACAGATCATCCCTTTGTGCCTCCTTAATCTTCTCTTGGATAGATAGTTGGTAAATCATTTGGGAAATGTAAGATTTATTCCCCGATTTTATGATTTCCAAATCCATCCTTTTCATATCCATGAAGATAGTGTATTTCTCAATCTGCAACATGGATTGAGTAGCAGGTTCTTCTCTTCTAAGAGAATCAACTACCATATTTTACTTATCGGGATATGAATATATAAATCTTAGTCTTTGATTATCTCTAACCATCTCCTTTGATGAATGTTGAGCTCCTTTTGTGTGAATATATACTTTAGTCTCTTGTGATCGGTATACATATCACACTTCTCACCATAGAGGTAGTGTTGCCAGATTTTCAATGAAAAAACCACGGCTGCTATCTCCAGATCATGCATCAGGTATTTTTGGTCAGGGATCTTCAACTCTCATGAGGCATAGGCTATCACATTATCATTTTTCATGAGTATACAACCCAATACTTTCTTGTAAGCATCACTATATATCAAAAAACTTTCTCCACTTTTTGGTAATGTGAGTACAGGTGCAGTGATCAGCCTCTTATTTAGCTCTATGAAGCTTTCCACGCATTCTTCCATCTATAATACTTTACCCCTTTCCTTGTTAACTATGTTATCATGCTTGAAAATCATGAGAAATTTCTCATGAAATGTCAATAGTACCTAGATAGTCCAAGAAAACTATGTATTTTCATGACACTAGAGGGTATGGTCCATTCCTTTATTGCCTTTGTTTTTGAAGGGTCCACAAAAATTCCCTCACTTGTGATCACATTTCCCAAGAATGTGATTTTCTATATCCAAAAGTCGCACTTTCTGAACTTAGTGTACAACTTATCCTTCCTTAATTTCACTAACACAAGCTTTAGACATTCTTCATGTTCCTACTTTCTCTTAGAGTAAATGATAACATCCTCGATAAACACTACCACAAACTTTTAAAAGTAATGTCTAAATACTATATTCATCAAATTAAATAATATTATAGGGGAATTATTAATTCTAAATGGAATCACTAGAAACTCATAGTTCCCATACTTTATATGGAAGGCAAACTTTTGAATATCTTCTTTCTTCACATTTAACTGATGATATCCAGAATGAATATCCACCTTTGATAAGTATTGATCTCCTCATAACTGATCGAACAAGTCATCAATCCTTGTAATATGATACTTGTTCTTTATGGTGATCTTGTTGAGTTCCCAATAATCAATACACAGCCGCATTGATCCATCCTTCTTCTGGACAAAGAGCACTGGCACACCCCAAGGTGATGCACTAGGGCGTATAAACCCTTTGTCAAAATGATCTTGTAGCTGCTTCTTTAACTCCTCCAGTTTGATAGGATTCATCCTATATGGACACTTTGAGATAGGATTATCTCAATGTATGAGTTTTATTGAGAACTCTACCTCATGATCTAGGGGAATTCTAGGTTACTCTTCTATAAATACATCATTGTATTCCCTCATGAAGGTAATTTCCCCTAGATTGATAACATCCTTTGACTCAACCATCTATGTGAGGTATTCTTCTTTATAGAGAATGAACACCCACACCATTGAAGGATTTTTAAAAGGAGATTCATGATTTTCCTTGAATTTTTATAGAAGCATGGAATATTTTAGAATATGAAAAGATATTTTCTTTTCTTGATAGTTTATATGTACTCTATATAAGAAGAGTCAATCCATCCCTAGTATAGTGTAAAATTCCTCCAAGGGAAGTATTAATAGATTCTATGGAAGAATATTCCCACATATGCCAATAGGAGAAGAGTCTAACACTTGGGTTGCAATGATTCACCACTAGGTGTTTTTAATGGTATCTCTACTTCATGGTTTTGGGTATTCGATTCAATATTTCTAGTAAACTTTCATGATATAAAGGAATGTATAGAACCAGAATCAAATAAGAAATTTTCCATTCTTTAGTGAATAGGAAGTATACCTTGTATGAATTCATTTTCTTCTTGTACTTTTACATTAGTTATGGAATAATCCTTCCCTGGCTTCTTTGGATTTGGTGGATGATAACACTGATTACCCTCAAGAACTCAAAATTTAGTGCATTGGCTTCCATAGTGCTCTTTCTCCATACAGTTATAGCATTGGACCAGGGACGATGCTCTCCTTTACTCCACCCATTATCCTAATTCCTCATGTCTTTTCGATATTCATGATCTTGGTGGTCTTATGTCCCACACTTGAAGCATTTCCCTTTACCTTTGAGGCAGTTCCTATGATGCTTCTTCCCACATTTTTGACATGTGTGTGGTTTAGTTTTCTTTCCACCTTTCTCATGAGATTGGTCTTTTCTTGTCGTTGGTTGAAGTTTTATGCGTCCCAAATTAATTACCCATTCTTAGAACTTTAGTATAACATAAGTTTGGGGTCGATCCATAGGGAACCATGGCGTGCATTAATTTAATTGAGTTAATACTTAATTAGGTTAAGTATGCAAAGTTTAGAAACGATTGGGTTGATTTTTGGGTTTTGATTTAAACTAAACTGATTTACTTTGAAGAATGGATACAGTTTGAAGGAAAACAACGGGTAAATTTAAAAAGTTCTTAGAAATGGAAATAAAAGACGTGTCGGGGCTTTGGTAAATAAGAAGTTCTTATGCAGATTGTTTAAATGGTTGTGTTGTTCATAATAATTCAATCATTCAGGATTCCATTTTGTTACAAGATTTCCTTGGTCTGGTTCCTCTTGTTTGGAATTAGAGCAGTTGACTCCTTGGTCCAGTAGTCAATGTCCTTAATTCTTTATTACGTCAAGTCCATTACTTGAATCGGTGAAAACCTTCCAATAGTCATGGATGTTTGCACCGTTACTTTTCTTTTGTATCGCCGAGAATTCTTCCCTTGGTCCGGCTAAGAATTCTCAGTTATATTAGACAATGGCTTAAGAAAAGTAAGATGAATTACAACGATTCAAACACAACTATATAAAATAATATACAAATTATAATCCCATCATCCACAGCCCCAACACGAGGGTTTTAGTTACACATAGAATTTAGGAGAGAAATGACACACGTGATACCTGACGGATGCATCGTGTAGGCGTTGAGATAGAGTATCGGAGGGTGGAATGGTGGAATAGCGGAATGATAGCACCTCGGTGGCTTCGGGAATGGTGGTAGCAGAGCTTCTCCCTCTTCCAATGATTCTGAACTCCCAAATTTGTAGTCCAAGGCCTCATTTTATAGAAAAATAAAGTACACGGCGTGTATAGAAAGTACACGCCCTGTACTTTTCGTCAACATGTTTTGGCGCCATTTTCTCCGCTGGCAGGTGACCGAGCACGCTGTTCTTGACTTTTGCACATGGTGCCTCCTGCAAGTTGAGTGAACACGGCGTGTAGCGCTGCCATACACGGCGTGTAGCGCCGCCATCCCCTTCTAGAATAGCTGACACAGCGTGTAAAAGTTCAGACACGTCGTGTCTTCATCAACGGCCACATGGGCATGTGGACTTTTCTCTGCAACCACCACTTCTAGAAGGTGGTACACGGCGTGTAGCACTGACCCACATGGCGTGCATCTCTTCCTGGTAGACATGGGTATGTACTCCCTGCTTTGGTCCGTGTCCTTGTCTGGATGTACACGGCGTGTATAGAAAGTACACGCCGTGTAGTTTCAAAAATGTCACAAACTTCCCTTGATCTGTGTATTAAGCCAGAAAGATTCTGCAAGTAAACAGATTCACCAAAATCAAAGAATATGTTCATGAAACCACATATATATTCTGAAAACAAGCTTTTCTCTTCAATTATATATTTGGAAATGTATACACAAATTGGGTGCATCAAATTTCCCCACACTTAGTCGTTTGCTTGACCTCAAGCAAAATCTCAACATCTAATTAAGAGAGCCTATACTTTGAAAAGGAAGGTATTTAGTTAATCAAACATATAACTGATAAAGTTACTGAGGAAAAATTCTAAAAGGCATAAACAAATTCAATTCATAAGATATTAAAATCATGCCTCATATATAATGTAATTAACTACTCTCATCCTCTTTCAACATAATGTTCAACCTTACAAAAATAAGCATTCCACTTGATGATTTACCTTACCAGTTAAAATCACACTCCACACTCAAGATGTTTTTAATCGAAGTTATGCTCAATCCAAGGCATATACATTCTATCCATAGGTTTTCAAGATATATTGTTCTCCATTTCAGAAAAATTGAATTACAAAAATCATGAGGGCTTTTTCAATAAGTTTTAGATGTTTCTGTGGCTAAGGGTTTGTAGGTTCAGATGTGAAAATAAATTCTGAGGCTTGAAAAAGGATGTCTAATTCCTTTAAACAACATTTCATGATATTAAAATTAAAGCTCATTGAAAATACATCCTTCAAAATCCCAGTCAAATGATTTTTTAATCGTTACCAACTCCCTTAGGTAAGTAGGGTTTATGGGAAAATAAGTATCAAATAAGTATAAGGTCCCCTCATTGTTTGTTTGTTTTTGTTGTTGTTTTTTTTTACAACAAAACACAAGGGCATCACTTATGAATACAATGAGTACATGTTTGGAACCCATTCTGCCTCAAATAATCAAGAGGCACTCCCCCACACTTTATTTCATGGCTATACAAAAATATACCATGTATTTCCAACTCCCTCTTTAAAGCTTAAATGAATAATCATGCAAATTTTAAAAAGAAATAGGGTAGGAAGGGAAATAGGCTTGTAATGTGGCTTCCTATAAAGGTTGTTCATGGCTTCAATTGGCTTAATGATGATTAAATGTAGGGTAGGTCTCAAGATAAAGGGGTTGAAACAATCTAATGCCTCAACATGTTAAAGTAATTCAAAAATTTCTTCATATTTCGAAAAGAAAACCTTGAAAATTATGGTAGTGATGCATATCCTAAGAATATCTCAAGAAAGAGGGTATTAGAAAAGAAATACGAAAAAAGGTTTAGAATACCTCTCAGGAGTGGAAAAATAATAAAGGGAAAATCAGGTCATGACATGCATATAAATGATTAGCCTAATTAATGTAATTTAATCAAGGATGAAAGGTTGTAATTGAAACTATATCAGTAATCATTTTAAAATACTTAAAAACTAAAAAGCATGTAACCTTTCCAAAAGTTCCTACTGATAACTCTAGCATTTATAAGACTGATTAACAAAAATTGCTTTACATTTACAAATATAGAGTCTAATAATGATGTCTCCTAGGTTAGTTTAAGGGAAAAGACTAAGGTGAAAGATATAGATGCTCCCCCACACTAAAAACTGCACATGGTCCACCAAGTGCAACACCAAGGTAAAGGGTAGGCAGTAGGGAGAAATGGGGGACAAAATGAGGGAAAGTAGTGGAAGAAGTAAATCCAAAAAGAAAGAAAATAGAAATGGAAAAATACTCCCCTCGTGAAAAGTGATGCCCAAAGCGTGACATGCCTGTACCTGTGACTGTCGAGAAAAAGAAAGAAGACTACAAACATGCATAACATCACAGCACAGAAAATGATAGAAGAGATATATAAGAGAAATGAAAATGTCACTATTATGGGGTCTCCGTAGGGGAGGCATCATCCAGTACAAAATCGGCTGGGAGAGATGGCACAGGAACCGTGGAAGGGTGAGGCTCTGACTCGGCATCGGGGAGGGTAGATGAAGAAGTAGGAGCCGCTGGTGCCAGACTCAGAATCGGAAGCTCAGTAGCAGGCCCTGGCATGGCAGAAGTGGCAGCAACAGAGCTCACCGTAGTCATCAGAACAGAAGCTGTGGCCGACGCAGGAGACGGTGGTGGAGCAGCAGCAGAAGGGCCAGGAACGGAGGCAGGGGCTGGTGGCTGAGGCAATGGAACACCAAGATGCTGAGCAATATGTACCAACAGATGCTCTATCCGGTCCTGGCGTCCATCCAGACGAATCAAATGGCGAGCAATGGTGTCCTGGCGGCCGATGATACGGGCCAACTACTGCTCCATCGTGGCTAAGCGGAGGGAAATGGCCGGATCGACCGAGGGTGCGGGGGTAGGTGGGATGGGAGAGGGGACAGAAGAAGGAAGGTTAGAAGAAGTGGGGTCAGTAGGAGGTGGGTGAGGGGGAGAAGCTAGAGGAGGTGGGGAAGGAGGGGCAGGGTCAGCAGGTGGGGCAGGGTCAGCAGGTGGTGGGGCTCGAGCCTAAGTAAGGACGTAGGCACCCCTCTGCTTCCGGACCAATCCCATGTGAATGAGCATGAGGAAGTCCATCAGCTGGGGTGAACCTAACAAGTCATGAGGTAATGAGGGCTTGAATACCCCCAAGTGGTGGGCAAGACGAGTGGTGTAAAACCCGCCGTTCAGGTTGCCCTGACGGCCGGTAAACATGGAGTGAAAATAGGAGGCGGTAAGAAAGGGGAGGTCCGGGTAGGTGTGCCGGATGACATAGGTAAGAAGATCCATGTCACGGCCGGTCACGACCCCCGTATCCTCATGGCGGGGGAAGAGTATGGCGCTGAAGCACTGGTGGGTGAAGAAAAGGACGGGATCGGCTATAAGAGTGCTCTTTTGAGAAGTGGGGGAGTACTGGTGGTCAGGCCTAGCGATCTCCCGCCACATGGCAATGAGGTCAGAGCGCTCGGGCCAGGCCAAGTCAGAAACGGGGGGTGGAAGAAAGGATGGGGGTAGAAGCCGCACCCTCGGCCGAACTCTTTCATAATCAGAGAAAAACGTCGGCCACCTAGCCGGAATCGAACCACTGGCACCGCATCTCCAGGCGTCTCTCGGTACTCTGCTCCATCGAACTCAAAGGAGGCCGCAAACTCCAAAAATAAATCTTTGAACACAGGAGTGCTGACCTGGAAAATATCGAGGAGTGCGGTGTGCCCGAAAAGTACCTCCAACTCCTCCCAAATACTGAGTCGTTGCGGAATGCTGCTGTCAAGGTACCAGCCGCTCAGGGCCGGCCCTGGGGCAAGCCCAGCAATCCCCTGGGCTAGGGCAACAGGAAAATTTTTTACTGTACATATATTGTACAATCACTGTAGCATATTGTAAGGGGAAACATTTATGCTCCTCGTCTTGGGAAAAAAAATTAAGAGTTTTCTGGGCCGGTCCTACAGCCGCTCAACGGTATCGGCCGACGAGAAAAGCGTCGGAGCCTGTCGTATGCGAGGTCGGTAACCGGGAATACCATGCAGGGCTAGGGAGCACCTGCAGGTCCCAGACCAGGTGCCGATGCAGCAGCAGCATCTGGCTCTGGAGGTGGATCCACCGAAGAAGAAGGTGGCTCGGTGGAAGGGGTGCTCGAAGAGGGACCAGCTGTTGAGGATGATGGTACAGCGGAAGTGGCAGCTGGTGCAGTAGAAGGAGGCCCCACCTCATCTGAGGGAGTGAGTGGAAGCAGAATGGCCAACGGAGGGAGCTCAAAGACCGGAGCGTCGTGGTCTGGCTGAGTAGGTGGTCGGAGTCGGATCCAACAATAACTGGACTCCTCTCCCTCAGTGGAGGAGGCTGGCCACTTCCCGCACGAATGATCATGATCTGCCATATCTTGAAATAGAAAGAAAAAGAAAAATAAAACAAAACAAAAGAAGAAAATAAAACAAATAAAATGTGAGAAAAATGGAAAATTAAAGTACACGGCGTGTACTCCGAGTACACAGCGTGTACTCATAGCTGGAAGATATCCTGTGTTCTCTGGAAAGACATGCCGAGGGTGGAAAGAGACCATGTAATAGGACATGGCGTGTACCGAACATACACACTGTTTTCACATCAAAGCCCAGGTGGTCGTGTAACAAATGACACGGCCATGTTTTTAACAGTTCAGAAAACACAATACACGTCGTGTAGTGTCTGGACACGGTGTGGACTACATACGAAGAACATGGTCATGCAGAGGGGGAGACACAGGCCGGCCACAGATATAGAGGACACGGCGTGTACCGAACATACACGCCGTGTTCTGGAACATGGGGTGACAGGCCGTGTTATGTGCCACACACAGAGGGGCCAACACTAACAACGCACACGGCGTGTACCAAACACACACGCTGTGTAAATGAAAATGGTGTGTGAGACCGTGTGCAAAAGTGTACGCGGGCACGATGAAACGGACACGGTGTGTACCGAACATACACACCATGTATATTCAAATTTCTAAAAATTCATTCTGAGGCCGTGTTCAGATGTACACGGCATGTGTTCTTCATTTCGTGGTCGTGTACTACCGGAAGCCGAACGGTCGGCCGATCCGAAAAACACCCTAAACGAGTCTAAAAATTTGAAACAGAGGGTGTAGAATGGTGTACCTGGATCGAGGATCACAATGTGAGAGGAATCAGAACTTGAAATGCCCCAAATCGACAGATTTGGCAAAAGGGGGTTCGGACGGCGTTTGGGAGAAGAAACAGGAAGAAGGGGAAGAATCAGGCGGCCGTGTAACATGGCCTCAAGCCGGGTGGCCCGCGGCTTTTATAGCCGAGGTATATGGCGTGTATAGAAAGTACACGCCGTGTATTATTTTTTTTCTTATTTTTTTTGAATTAAGAAAAGTACAAAATTTAATTATTATAGTAAACTATATAATAATTATTAAAAATATAAATATTGACAAATTCTATTATACATAAGCCTATAAACGATGTATATCAGGAAATACACGCCGTGTATTTTAAAATAAGAAAAAGAGTAGTACAACCTTTGGTCCGGTGCTTGGGGCGGAATTCGAACCGGCGATCGGCTGATTCGAACGGACTCCTTCACCCACTGGAGGAAAGGTTGTTCTTCTGTTCATATTTATTTTATATATATATATTTATTCTATACGGCTTATACACACGGAAAGAAGGAAAAACACGGCGTGTGGTTTTTATTTAGGAAACGATGGGGTGAAGCGGGGAGATTAGCGCGATTCAAAACTGGGTCTTGTGAACCTGGTGTCGAGACTTTTCCAATCTACCAACTTCACCCGCATGTAATTTCTTATTTTTTAAAACGTTTTTATTTATATTTGAAAAATCATGGCGCACACGGCGTATATCGGAGTACACGTCATGTGGTTTTATTAATAGAACAAATGATGGAAATGGGACGGTTGTCTGGATTCGAACCCAGGTCTTTTGAAACCGGATCACGATTCTAGCCAACCGGCCCATCCCCACCATGGGTTTTATTAAATTCATGTACATATATATATAGATTGACAATACCACACATGTAGTGTAATTAAAAAGGAGGAACCCCGTGCCGAAGGTAGGTCAGGAGGATTCGAACTGAGGACGGCTCAAATAAACTCCAGTGACTTTGTCATCGGCACCGGCATCATCCCTGGTTAGTTATTTGTTATTCTATAGATTTATACTATTAATTTTATAAATGAAAAAGAATTAGTACACGCCGTGTATATAAGTGGGACACGGTGTGTAACCTCTGGGCTTCCTCCCAGGAAGCACCTTTGTTTTAGGTCGTTGGCTCGACCAACTTACCTTGCTTACCGGAGGAGTATGGTGGACAACGTTCCCACCATGTTATCTGTAGGATGGTAAGCTTTCAACCGCTGCCCGTTTACCTTGAATGGTTGACCATCTTCTCCAGAAATTTCTACCGCTTCGTGATGGAATACGCGGATAACGTGGAATGGTCCCGACCAGCATGACTTTAACTTCCCTGGAAATAAGCGTAGACGAGAATTAAAGAGAAGTACCTGATCACTGGGTTGGAAAGATTTTCGTGATATCATCCGGTCGTGAATGGTTCTTGTCTTCTCTTTGTACAACTTGTCATTTTTGTATGCCTCTAATCGTATCTCATCTAGTTCCGACAGTTGGAACTTCCGTTTCTCTTCAGCTGCCTTCAGATCAAAATTTAGGGATTTGACGGCCCAGTAGGCTTTGTGTTCCAATTCTACTGGAAAATGGCAGGGATTTCCATAGACGAGGCGGAACGGGGAAATTCCCAGTTGTGTTTTGAAAGCAGTCCGATATGCCCATAAGGCATCATATAACTTCTTGGACCAGTCCTTCCGTGAAGTGTTCACTATTTTTTCCAGGATCTACTTGAGATCTCGATTGGAGAGCTCGACCTGTCCACTGGACTGGGGATGATATGGTGTCCCCATCTGATGCTTTACTCCATACTTCGATAGTATTCCTCTCATCAGTGTGTTGTCGAAGTGGGTCCCTCTATCGCTGATCAGTACTCGAGGAACTCCAAACCTGCTAAAAATATTTTTCTTTAAGAAATTTATGACTACCTTGGCTGTGTCGTGAGCTATAGCAATAGATTCCACCCATTTGGAGACGTAGTCGACGCAGACCAGGATGTAAGTGTTCCCAAAAGATGGGGGAAAAGGACCCATGAATTCTATGCCCCAGACGTCGAAAATCTCGACCTCCAGGATGGGGTGCTGAGGCATCTCGGCTCTACGTCCCACATTACCCATCCTCTGGCACCGATCGCAACAGGAAACAAAGGTTCGAGCATCTCTATGCATGGTGGGCCAGAAAAATCCAAACTACAGGATCTTAGCTATGGTACGGTCCGGGCCATGATGTCCTCCTATTGGTGAGGCATGACAGAACTCCAGGACACCGTGAACTTCATTCTCCGGGATGCAACGACGGATCACTCCATCTGTACAGGATCGGAATAGCAGAGGATCCTCCCAGAAGTACCTTTTCACATCAGAGAAAAATCGTTTCCTTTGCTGGAAGGAGAGGTCAGGATGAATTACACCTGTAACCAGAAAATTAGCAATATCACCATACCATGGTCGAGGTGTTTCACTGATCGAAAATAGGTTCTCATCAAGAAAATCCTCCCTGATCTCCCGATCTTCTTCCTTCTCTAAGTGTGGCAGCTCGAGGCGGGAGAGATGGTCAGCAATGAAGTTCTCACTCCCTTTCTTGTCCCGGATCTCAAGATAAAATTCTTGTAGGAGGAGTACCCAGCGGATCAATCGGGGCTTTGTATCTTTCTTGTTGAGTAGGTACTTTAGTGCTGCATGGTCAGTATAAACAATAACTTTAGACAACACTAAGTAAGAACGAAACTTGTTAAATGCGAAAACCACTGCGAGCATCTCCTTTTCTATGGTGGTGTAGTTAATCTGTGCCTCGTTGAGTGTCCTGCTGGCATAATAGATAGGTCGAAAAATCCGGTCAAGGTGTTGGCCCAAGACTTCTCCCACTGCGTAGTCGCTCGCATCGCACATCACCTCAAATTGTTCCTCCCAGTTGGGAGAAATCATAACTGGAGCTTTCACAAGGCGCTACTTCAGATTCTCAAAAGATCTGACACAATGGTCATCGAACTCAAATATGGAATCCTTGGTTAGAATATTGGTGAGGGGTTGGGCTATTTTGGAGAAGTCGCGGACAAACCACCTGTAAAATCCTGCATGCCCCAGGAAGCTGCGGATGGCGCGGACGGAAGTCGGTATTGGTAGTCGTGAAATGACTTCAATCTTCGCCGGGTCAACCTCTATCCCTTTCGCTGAAATTTTGTGGCCAAGGACTATGCCAATTTGTACCATAAAATGACACTTTTTCCAGTTCAAAACTAGGTTAGTGTGCTCACATATTTCCAAAACAAGCTCTAGGTGTCGTAAACAAATGGTAAATGATTTTCCATAAACGGAAAAATCATCCATGAATACCTCCAGGATTCATTCCGCCATGTCGAGGAAGATGGCCAGCATACAGCGTTGGAAGGTGGGGGGGCATTGCACATGCTGAAATACATCCTTCAATAAGCAAATGTGTCGTAGGGGAAAGTTAAAGTGCTCTTTTACTGATCCTCCGGAGCAATGGATATTTGGTTGTAACCGAAAAAACCATCGAGGAAGCAATAGAAGTTGTGCCCCGCTAGCCTCTCTAGCATTTGATCCATGAATGGCAAGGGGAAGTGATCTTTTCTTGTTGCATCATTCAACTTCCGGTAATCCACACAGACTCTCCAGCCCGTGATAGTGCGTGTAGGGATGAGTTCGTTCTTATCATTTGAAATCACAGTGATACCCCCCTTTTTGGGTACCACTTGGAGAGGACTCACCCACGGACTATCCGAGATGGGATAGATGATGCCTGCATCTAATAATTTGATCACCTCCTTCTGTACAACTTCCTTCATGGGAGGATTCAAGCGCCGTTATGGTTGTCGGGATTGCTTGGCACCTTCTTTAAGTAGCACCTTGTGAGTGCAAATGGTAGGGCTGATGCCCTTCAGATCAGTGACTGTCCACCCAATAGCATGCTTCCGCTATTTGAGAACCTGTAAAAGTGCATCTTCCTGCTCCTATGATAGTTCTTCATTAAGTATAACAGGCAAAGTTTGATTGGGTCCTAGATACCCATATTTGAGAGAAGATGGAAGAGGCTTCAGTTCGAGTTCCGGCGCCTTTAAAATAGAAGGCACAAGTGGCTACACCTCATCCCGTTCCAAACTATCAGGAACAACTGCACGCTACCAATAGTGGCTGCCCTGGCCTTCTATGAATTGCAAGTCTTCCGGCGCTTCCTCTAATAGAATATCTGGATCAGTTAAATTATTCGAAATAAAAGAACATACCAGTTCATCTCCTTTGTCGTTAAAATGATTATCCATGGTGGACACTGCATAACAGTCCTCATGCTCTGACAAGGAAGCACGTTTGACAGCTTTGAGGACGTTATAGGAAACTCTTTCATCACCTACCCTAAAAATAAGCTCCCCTTGGTGTACATCGATCAGGACCTTCCCAGTTGCCAAGAAAGGCCTTCCAAGTATAAGAGGTGCTTCCTGGTCATCCCCCATATCGAGGATGATGAAATCAGCAGGGAGAATCAGTCTACCCACCTTGACCAGTACGTCCTCAAGTAGTCCCTTCAGGTGCTTGATGGATCAATCAGCCAGTTGAAGGGCGAAACGGGTAGGCATGAGCTCGTGGAGTCCCAGCTTCTTGAAAACTCCGAGGGGCATAAGGTTCACGCTGGCCCCTAAGTCACAGAGGTCCTTCCCAAACTCGCAGGATCCAATAGTACAAGGAATGGTGAAACTACCTGGATCTTGGAGTTTGGGAGGAATGGAATGTTGAACCACCACAGAGAACTCCTTCGTTAGTGCAATTACCCCCAACTCCTCCATTTTCCTTTTATTCGAGAGGATTTCCTTCATGAATTTGGCATATGTTGGCATTTGTGTCAGGGATTCCGCAAATGGTATGTTGATATGTAGCTTATTGAAAACATCCATAAATTTGCTGAATTGGTGGTCCAGCTTCCTCTGCTTCAATCTTTCCGGAAAGGGTAAGGCAGGCTTGAATGGTTGGATTACGTCCTTTTCATTATTTTGTAAAGCCTCCTTCTGTGGGATATTGGATGAGGAGGGTTCGGTATTGGTACCTTTTTCTTCAACAGCGGGTGTGGATGCACCTTGCTGTGCTGATTAGTTCTGGTGTAGCTCTTTTCCACTCTAGAGCATAATAGCATTGGCCTCCTCCCTTGGGTTCTTTTTGGTGTTCCCTGGTAGTGTACCGGGTTGCCTCCCTGAGAGTTGATTTACCAGCTAGCCAATCTGATTCTCCAAGCCTCGAATCGAAGCTTCCTGATTCAGGAACCGAGTCTCAGCAGTAGATATAAATTTAGTCATCAAATCCTATAACCTTGAGGTGTTCTCCTGTTGAGGTAGTTGTTGATCCGATGGAGGAGGTGACTGTCGTGGATGCTGTGGACGAGGGTTTTGATACCCTTGTTGCTGATAAGGACCTTGTTGGGGTTGTTGCGGCCTTTGGAATTGGTTCTGGTATAGAGGTTGGTTGTAGTTGGGCGGTCGCTGGGGCGGAGGATTCTGTTGTTGTTGGCCCCAGCCTGTGTTTTGTTGATCTCGCCATGCCGGGTTCTGGTACTGCTGGTACTGGTTGGGCCCTCGATTGTGGGCAACATAACTCACCTCGCTCGTCGAGGTGCCTCCAGTTGAACCCGGGAATTCTCCCATGATGTGTTTATCACCACAATCTCCGCATGTTGGGTGGTGCACCGCATGAACTTGAGATGTTCCTTTGAGGTTCAATGCGTCGATTTTCTTGGACACAGCATCCAACTGAGAAACCAACATTGTGGTAGCGTCAATATTGTGCATACCTCTCTTTTGAGTCCCCCGCTCGGAGTTCCACTAGAAGCTGTTGGCTGACATATCTTCTAGTAGTTCGAATAGTTCTTCGGTGGACTTCCGCATCACCGTACCTCCAGCAGCATCGTCCACCACGGACTTGGTATTCATGGTAAGTCCTCCATAGAAGGTCTAGACTTGCATCTAGAGTGGGAGTCCGTGATGGGGGCATTTTCGTAACATCTCCTTGAAGCGTTCCCAGGACTCGTACAATGACTCGGAGTCGTGCTGCTGGAAGTTATGAATCTCATTCTGGAGTGTCACCGTCTTGGATGGCGGGAAGTACTTGGAAAGGAACGCTTGGGCTAGCTCCTCCCAGGTGAGGATAGATCGTTGTGGCAGCCCCTTGATCCAGTCCTTCACCTTATCCCATAGAGAAAAGGGAAATAGGCGAAGACGGGTGGCGTCCTCGGACACGCCATGGTACCGAAAGGTGTCGCAGATCTCCAGAAAGTTGGAGTGATGGGCGTTCAGATCTTCGCTGGACAAGCCTCCAAATTGGACTGTATTCTGGATCAGCTGCATGATAGCAGGCTTGATTTCAAAGTGTTGGGCCTGGACCGGAGGATGGACGATGCCCGTATCAGCTCCGTGAATCGATGGAAGTCCGTACTCCATAAGGGTACGTCTTGGAGGTTATTGTTGATGGGGTGGAGCTTGCATAAACTGCTCCTGAGGGGCAAAGTATGGTCATGGGAAGAGTTGTTTCAGCAGCCGTTGGTAATCCCTTGGGAGGAATTCTATGAAGGCTCCAGGAGGTTGCTCCGGTAGACCAGCAGCGGGAGGTTGCTGATCTTGGTACTGATGCTCAGTCGCAGCATCTACGGCTAGTGCTCCCTCTTCCTTGTTCTCCATAGGTCTTTGTAGATGGTTGTGAGTTTCTATCTGTGTACGCTGACGATGAAGCAAGGTCCGTTCGATTTCCGGGTCAAGCAGAACTAATTCTGAAGACTCGGCACTTCTGGATCGTGTAATGCGTTGAAACATACACTTGAAGCGCTACACAACACAAAACGAACACCAGGAGTAAAAGGAAAAAAAATAAAGAAAATTTGAATTGAGATTTAGAAAAGAGATTTTTTATTATTATTTTTTTTATGTTCACTTAAATCAATTATTAACACAATTTAAATTTTAGCACTAAACGTGGATCCCCGGCAACGGTGCCAAAATTTGGTCTTTGCTTGTCGTTGGTTGAAGTTTTATGCATCCCAAATTAATTACCCGTTCTTAGAACTTTAGTATAGCATAAATTCGGGATCGATCCACAGGGAACCAGGGCGTGCATGAATTTAATTGAGCTAATACTTAATTAGGTGAAGTATGCAAAGTTTAGAAATGATTGGGTTGATTTTTGGGTTTTGATTTAAACTAAACTGATTTACTTTGAAGAATGGATACAGTTTGAACGAAAACAATGGGTAAATTTAAAAAGTTCTTAAAAATGGAAAGAAAAGACGTGTCGGGGTTGTGGTGAATAAGAAGTTCTTATACAGATTGTTTAAATGGTTGTGTTGTTCATAATAATTCAATCATTCAGGATTCCATTTTGTTACAAGATTTCCTTGGTCTGGTTCCTCTTGTTTGGAATTAGAGAAGTTGACTCCTTGGTCCGGTAGTCAATGTCCTTAATTATTTATTACGTCCAGTCCATTACTTGAATCGGTGAAAACCTTCCAATAGTCATGGATGTTTGCACTGTTACTTTTCTTTTGTATCTCTGAGAATCCTTCCCTTGGTCCGGCTAAGAATTCTCAGTTATATTAGACAGTGGCTTAAGAAAAGTAAGATGAATTACAACGATTAAAACACAACTATATAAAACAATATACAAATTATAATCCCATCATCCATAGCCCCAACACGAGGGGTTTAGTTACACATAGAATTTAGGAGAGAAATGAAACACGTGATACCTGACGGATGCATCGTGTAGGCGTTGAGGTAGAGTATCGGAGGGTGGAATGGTGGAATAGCGGAATGACAGCACCTCGGTGGCTTCGGTAATGGTGGTAGCAGAGCTTCTCCCTCTTCCAATGATTCTGAACTCCCAAATTCGTAGGCCAAGGCCTCATTTTATAGAAAAATAAAGTACACGGAGTGTATAGAAAGTACACGCCGTGTACTTTTCGTCAACACGTTTGGGCGCCATTTTCTCCGCTGGCAGGTGTCCGAGCACGCCGTTCTTGACTTTTGCACGCGGCTCCGCCTACAAGTTGAGTGAACATGGCGTGTAGCGCCGCCATACACGGCGTGTAGCGCCGCCAACCCCTTCTAGAATAGCTGACACGGCGTGTAAAAGTTCAGACATGCCGTGTCTTCATCAACGGCCACATGGGCGTGTGGACTTTTATCTACAACCACCGCTTCTAGAAGGTGGTACACGGCATGTAGCATTGACCTACATGGCGTGCATCTCTACCTGGTAGACATGGGCGTGTACTCCCTTCATTGGTCCGTGTCCTTGTCTGGATGTACACGGCATGTATAGAAAGTACACGCCGTGTAGTTTCAAAA
Organism: Viscum album; assembly: GCA_963277665.1. Taxonomy (NCBI): domain Eukaryota; kingdom Viridiplantae; phylum Streptophyta; class Magnoliopsida; order Santalales; family Viscaceae; genus Viscum; species Viscum album. Next base: position 1,054,770,365 of record OY728120.1, on the reverse strand, counting down.
ATGTCACAAACTTCCCTTGATCCGTGTATTAATCCAGAAAGATCCTAGAAGTAAACAGATTCACCAAAATCAAAGAATATGTTCATGAAACCACAGATATATGCTGAAAACATGCTTTTATCTTCAATTATATATTTGCAAATGTATACACAAATTGGGTGCATCAGAGATCCTCCAGCTTGAAACTCCATCTTTATTTTCTTATCACCATAGCCATGGGACCATTCTCCAAACTCCATCTCCACTTTGAGAACACATTGAAAAACTTCTTCATAACTCCCTAAGTCTCAAATTGAAATTTAATTTCAAAGGTGTGGTTTTCAACCACTAAAAAATCTATCAATTTGTCTATCATTGTTGATAACAAAACCCAAAGCATGCCTTGAAAGCCTTGTGAACTTTTCTGGATAATCTGTGAAAAAATTAACCTTCCTTTTGATTAAGATCTATGAATTCTCACTCCATATTTGTATGAATAGTTCAACGGAAATACTTATTAAGAAACATTATCTTAAAGTCTTACCACTCAATATTTTCAATTTCATCAGTTGGCTTGGTGTTCCTAATCAAAGTCCATCATTAACCAGCCTCTCCATCTAGATGATAAACAATGAGAGTCACCTTCTCCATCTCAGAATATTAAAGTATATAAAATATCATCTCCATTGAGTTGACCCACTGTTCCATGAAAAGTGGATCGGAAGATCCACTAAACGTCAGTGGTCGTTGCCACATAAAACACTCGATAGTTAGTTTCTCCCTTTTAGGTAAAGGAAGATGTTCCACATTATTTAGGTTGTTGTTCATAACCTGAGATATATAGGTAAGAATCACCATGAAATTTTGAACTCCGCCTCCCAAGGCATTGGGGATGTCGTTTAGGCAATCGCTACATTGTCCCTTGCATAGTTTGTTGGCTTGGTTTCTCTTGGTTCCCACTATTTTCTAAAATAGAAAAGGTTAGAAAAAACATAATTCCATAAATAATGAATAAATAATATATTCCTTTGTTAGTTTAAGTCTAAAGGAATATCTTGTGGGATACCTATGTTTATAATTTTCTATAAAAAAAATTCGGTGTTTACTTATACTTAGTCTTATACAAAGGTTTTTAACTAAGGTTATATAATCCTAATTCCCAAATTAACTAAACCATCCTCGGATACCAAATATAGAAACACCACTTTTTTACATCACTATTACCTCATTTTAAAGACAATCAACATAATATCATTACACAATGAGGATCCAAAGGTTTAGTGTCTTGGTAAAATTAATACCATACATAAAATTTACAAAATAAAACATAAAAATTTATTTTGTTCCTTCTTCTCTAGCTTCTTATTAGCCCTTGAATTATCCTTAGTATATGTAATCACCTGAGAATATAAATAAAAAAGGGGTTAACTAAATGCCCAGTAAAAGGATAGATAAGAACATGAAATAATATAACATGGGGTGAGTATTAACATAACATCTTCATTATAACATAAGCAAGGGTCATAATATAAAAAGGAAGTCATTAAGATAAGGCTTGGAATGTGGCAATGCATAAAAATGAAACATCATGTATTAGTGGTCAACTACCAAACATTGTGAAAAGAGATAGAATCATGTTCATTTATATTTCAATTTATATAATGATATTATTTACATTACCCAATGCATTGGATCACTATATAATTCCGGGTGCACCCATCACATCATAACATTTACATTATCAAGCATGCCAAATAGAACATATATCAATATTGAAAATAAAATAACCCATGGAAAGGAATGGGTTTAATTTAAAAAATAATACATTCATAAAATTTGGGTTCCTAAATTAAATAGGGAATAACATACTTTATATATGAATCATTAACTTTGAGTGAAGAAGAAACAATCTTGAGAAGTAAAAGGTGTGTTTTTTTAAAGAAGAGTTCTTTTGGAAAACATAGTGTTTGTCATAAACTCAAGTAGAAAGAATTTATATCCCAAAAATGGTAAGATAATTATGAATAAATGATATTTAAGTAATATCCATATTGAAAATGTGGTGAAATATGGATAACCCAAAGAAAGAGAGTTGGGTTTGAGAATTCTCCTTACCTTGTGTCTGAATGATTCCTTCACTTTAGTATCTTATATAATCACATTATCTTAATTAATTACAAATAAATAACTTTTATAAATTAACTTTATTCATTATAGTTTTATTATGTTCATTTATGGGACTTTGACGAGTTATATAGTTTAATTTCATCATTCGGGAGCATTCATTTTCATGGTTTTAATGATCGGTTCACTTGTATACATAAATGGAAGTTCATGTAAAATGTGGAAAAATAACCAGAATTGTTATTATTTGTTATTAATGATATTAAATATTTTTAAATGATCTTATAAATAATTTTTTTTATATACTATGAGGATAAATCACTAGATTAAAGTTAATGATGGTTGTTTTAGGTTAATTTTGGCAGTTTTTTTATCACAGCGAACTCGTTTTGTTTTATCATTTAGTATTATGTATAAATGTTAGTTCTAGAACATAAATAGAGTTTTATAATACACATTAAAATATTTTTTAAACCATTTAATGTTTTTATTCACATCCTTGAATTAAGAAAAATGAAAGTGTATCACCCACGATGTCGGTAAATGGACACATCACGGGAGACTATTTCATTTTTATAATAAAAGAGTGAGAGGTAGAAGTTTAATGATGTATCTTACATTAACATGATATAATTTTAGTATATGTAAGGTAATGGAGTTATCATTCCATTTGGATGAAGTTATGTGAGGAGATAATAAGAAAAGAAATTAAATTGGAAGGAAATTAAAAGAAAAAGAGAGAGGATTTACCTCTTGAATTCTCCTCTTGAGATTGTCATCAAGGCACCTAGGCTTGGTCTTTTGATGATACCAAGAGATCCTGAACATGGGAGAGGGGATATGGAAGAGTTTTTGGAATAATTTCAGCAAGTCTAAAATCTTGAGTGGTGTGAGGAAAAGAGGGTGTGAGGGTGGTATTTATAGTGGAGGAGAGGGGTATTTTTTAATTATTTAATTCATTAGTTTATTATTTTTCTCAAGATAAGAAATAGTGTTGATTATTGAGACAAAATAAAGTAATTAGATCATGTGAGTTCAAATAAATGGTTTGTACATTAGTGATGACTCAATGAATAGTGTATTTAGCTTCGTATATATATATATATATATATCATAAATTACTGTATTTCATTATTCACCAAAAATTCAAGTAATTTAGAAAAATCCCAAAATTTTAACCTAATAATTTTTCAACGTGTAAAATTAAAAAATGAACTCCATTTTATGAAAATAATTTTCTAAATGTGAGTAATTTAATTTTTAGTTAAAATCATCATTTACTTGGAAAATAAAGATTTTAAAATCATAACTGATTTTATAACACTTTGAAAATTTACTTAAGGTCTCATAAAATTATCTTAAAATAATAAAACATTAAAATATTAATTTATGAATACATTTTCCTTTAAATTATTAAATTAATAATAAAATAATAATTAAATATTTATGACTTATAAAAATACCAACACATAATTAATAATTTTTAAAACATTTATTTACTTAGACTATGATATAATTATACCATAATATTAATTATAAGATGCCTATATTTTATTAATACTTTCATGGGTGTGGTTACTATTCATTATGCTAGTTCACTATTCATAAGGGTTATATTACTATTCCTAAGGTCAAGTTACTATTTAATCAGTATTGGTTCCTTAACTTTTAGAAATACTCTTTATTTCATTAATTCTTCATTTATAAATTTTTTATTATGGTCTCTGAGTAATTTTATGTGATTTATACAATGTGATGTTACTATAAGAACGGAAAAATTACTTTAATAAAATTTTGGGTCATTACAAATGCAATTAACATTATATGTTCATTAATAATGTTAAATATTTTCTACTTTTTTAAAATATATCATTTTAATATATTTATATTTTATTTTAAATAGTTTTTATCAGTGCTTTCAAAAAAACATTAATAAAGATGAGTTTTATCAGCTCTTCTTAGCTCTGATAAATACATATCTTTATCAGTGCTAGAATTATTGCACTGATAAAGACACTTTCTATCAGTGCTTATTTTAATAATGATAAAACTCATCTTTATCAATGATTTTTGGAAAGAATTAATAAAACCCTTACCGATCAAATAAATTAAACCCTAACAAAAACCATCAGTTTGGGTCGTTCAAGATTTCATAGAAGTAAAACTCTGCCACCACTCCCCCTCACACTTCTCGAATGAATTGACTCTCTCAAAATATAAGGTATGTTATTATTTATAATCATATTTCATTATGTTCTATACTTCCCTCATTCCCTACCATCATGCAGCCCCATAATAGTAGCCTCATCCAACCAACACTGCTTCCATATTCCATATATAACATCATCTATGCCTTCGCAACACCTTACCATCATCTGCCTTTACCAGTTATCTATGTTATCACAGCCAAAATGACTTCTCACCCTCATATAATCCCATTAATCAAAAATCAGATAAGGCTACATAATCCAACTGAATTGGCATCAAATAAGATCGAAGAAAATTTTTAATAATGAATTTTTTAAATTTTATGGGTTAAGTTATTTTTATAATATTTGATGGGAAGGCGCCAATTAATACTCATCTATCTAGTGGTTGAGCATCAATTCAATTGATTCACACCTATTTTTTTTATTCTATATTCTTCTATCATATTTCATTTCCCACATATGATTTTTTCTAGTCACTAGAATTAGACGAAGCACCCCAGCCACATGAATCAATTACATGACACTTCCTAAAAGTTAATTTAGTTTGGTGTCCCCACTGATGTGGGTAGGATTTGATTTCTACCACCAGCATCCAGAGAACTCATATAATGAAAATTTTCAAGTCAACTCAATTCACCTGCTTTTTCATTCAGAGTGCCCCAGTTCTATAAATTGTCACTCATAGTAGTTTCTTCCCCCTACTAACCCCATTGAGGATTCCTTACACTTTCATTCCAACCTTGGTACTAATTAGTAATATTTTTTCTTTATTTTCATCTCTTTATTTCTATTGGGCCCATCCTAGTCCCATTTACATTGTTTTTCTTAGATCCTTCATCCCAACCATGTGAATTGTGTAAATTTGAATAATTTTTCAAACCCTAATTACGTTGTTCTTTTGTTTCTTTAGTATCTTAAGAAACTTAACCTGAAAATTCTAGATTATTGGATTTAAATTTTAGAGTTTCTACAAATATAGGGTTCTCAAGAACAAGTGATCGAGACTTATCAACATTTTCATAATCTGATAAAAGATCATTAACTTCATCTCTAAAACACCTTGTCACTAAAACACCACATTTTCTCACATGAAACTTCCTAAAAGGTAATATAGTTTGGTGTCCCCACTAAGATGTGTCTTGGATTTTATTTCTGTTACAATCACTTGGAGAACTCGTAGCATGAAAATTTTTAAGTTGACTCAATTCACTTTCTTTTCATTTGAAGTACCCTAGTTATAAATTTTTCACTCATATTAGTTTCTCCCCCATGTTGACCCCACTTAGGATTCCTTCTACTTTCATTCCATCCTTAGTCCCAATTATTAAGTGTTGTTATTTCTATTTAGTTCGTTAGTTCTCTTTTTCCCCCTCCTGACCCCATTTTCATTGATTTTCTCTGACCCTTCATCCCATCCATATGAATTGTTTAAATTTGAAGCATTCTTCAAACCCTAATTAGATTTTACATTGGTTTTGTTAGTATCTTGAGAACCTTAACCCCAAAATTATAGTTTATTGGATTTAAATTCCAGATTTTCTTTAGATGTTAGGTTCTCAATATTGGGTGATCGGGACCTATCGATGTTTTCATCATCTGATAAAAGATCATCAACTTCGGATCTTGGTCACCTTGTCACTGAAACACCACTTGGACTGCATAACCCTTCCTAAAAGGTAATCCAATTTAGTGTCCCCACTGATATGTGGGTTAGCTTTGATTTCTTCCACCAACATCTAGAGAACTCGTAGCATATAGATTTTCAATTTTCACTCAATTCACCTTCTTTTTCATTCAAAGTGACCCAGTTCTATAAATTTTCACTCATAGTATTTTATTCCTCTTACTGACCCAATTAAGGATTCCTTCCAGCAGCATCATTCTGCTCTTATTATCTTAAAAAAATAGCTTCTTGAATATTAAATTATTCTTTAAGAATTTTATAAATACATACTCCCTATTTTGTGGAGTATATAACCCTTAAACCATTGTAGTTTGTTTCTTTTCATGTTACCCTTATTTAAAATGATAACTTATTAGGAATAATCACCAAAAAAATTAAAATTTTGGGTTCCCCTTATTATAAGTTTCTATAACATTCTCCTTTGATTATGAATACCTTATGTTTATTTATTTATTTATTTGTACAAAATTAATATTTTTTGAACCTCATAGGATGGAAATGGATTTAAATTATATAGATTTTAATTATATAACTAGATTATGGGGATAGATTCAAAGAGTTAATCAATATTTCAACCAAACATTCATAAAACACTTCTAAAATCCGTTTTGCTTATTTACATTGTTTTTAATCAATAAAAACTTTCCCAAAAGAGTTGGAAGAGCATTTTATTTGTCGTAAAATAGATCAAAGAGATAAATGTTAGACCAAACATGGGGAGAAACTTAATGTACATACTGATTAGGATGATACTACGATTTATGAATCATTTGATATGAATACTAGTGTAAATGATGATTGAGATCATATGGAAGAAATGAAAATAGAAATTTAATATGACCTTTATAATTTTCCAATGTTTTTTCAGAAGTTAAATAGTTGTGAAAAGAGACCATTTTATTCCAATTATACTAAATATACATCATTTTTAGCTGTATTGAAGTTATATAATTTGAAAACTAGTAGTGGATAGAGTGACAAAAACTTTACAAAACTACATGGTCTACTTAATTATATACTATAATAATAAAATGAGATTACTTGTCGAATATATAATGCTAAATGAATTTTATGTTCAATGGGTAAGATATCTAAAAAATACATGTCTAAAAAATGATTTCATGTTGTTTCTCAAGGACCAAGAATCGCTCAAAAAATTCCTTAAGTGTGGAATGGAATGAAACAAGAAATATTTATCAAGTCCTTAAAAGTTGTATGGTAATTTATTATCATTCCATGGTTTAGACAACTATATAGATGTAGAGAAACTTATAGATAATTTACATGGCATATAGATACAATAATTGAAGATTGGAAACTATGTCACCCAGTGGACTCTCCTTGGTGGAAGAAAATTGATTATGAGTGTCTTGAATTAGGAAACGATCGGATAAACCTTTGTTTTGAATTATTTATAGATGGAATTAATTCTTTTGGTGTACAGGGTATTACTCACAGTACATCTCTAGTTGTATTAGTACATTATAACTTTCCATCATGGTTATGGATGAATCACAAATAAATTATGTTGTATCTACTTATATCTGGACCAAAACAACCCCGTAATGATATTGATAACTATTTGGATCCATTTATTGAAGATCTAAAATTGATATAGGATATAGGTGTTACATTTTATGATTCTCATAGAAGTTAATAATTCACATTAAGAGACATTTTTCATGAGATGATAAATTAATTTACTAATTATATAAATTTTTTAGGATATAGAATTTAAGGGATGTTGGGGTGTCCCATTTGTGAATAATTCACACACTCAGGTTGAAAAATTCCTCAAATACTGTGTTTTTAGGATATCACAAATTTTTACCCTAAAAAAATACTGATCTTGTACGACATTATTCAATATAAATATAGAAAAAGTTACAACATCTTCTCCACTAATAGGTGATCAAATATTCAAGAAAGTAAAAGATATTGACACTATTTTCGATAAACCTTTTTTGAAAAACCTTATGAAATCAGGTTGAAAAAAGAGATCAATTTTCTTTGAATTATCGTACTATAATTTTTCCACATAAAGAATTTTCTTAATGTCATTCATGCAGAAAAAAAATGTATGTGATATTGTTATTCACATATCAATAAATATTCTAGAAAAAAAAATATGGAATCAAGTATTGGTTGGACATTATTGACATTGGGACAAGGTAAGAGTTAGCACTGGTGAAGGGTGAAAGATGAATTTTTCCTCCTCCATCAACTTACACTCTATCCATAAAAGAAATTTTTCAATTTTAAAACTTTATTAATGGTATAAAATTTCCATAAGGGTGATTATAAAATATCAATAATGACATGTTAGTGACTAATTTGAATTTATAGGGTCTAAAATCAAACAACTATCATGTTTTTATGCAATATTTTATGCCTGTCACTTTATGTTTCATTATTTAAAAAAATTTATGACATACATTAACTGGGATTTTATTTTTTTTAAAGCTATATGCAGTAATGTTATAGACATAGAAAAGCTTCAAATTAAGAATAATAAGATTACAGTCATATTATGTGAATTGTATATGTTCTTCCCTCCATCATTCTTTATTATAATGGTTCACCTGATGATTTACTTTTTTAAAGATATTTAACTATGTGGTCTTATCCATTATAGATGGATGTATCCCATTGTACAGTATATGAAGATTTTTAAAGGTTATGTTAAGAATTGAAGTTTTCTAGAAGGTTGTATTATAGAGAAATATATTGTTGAAGAAGTTGTTGAATTTTTTACTGATTACCTATCTGATGTTGATAGCATTAGTCTCCCAAAATCTCATCACATTTGTATGTCGTATGGGTGAAGTGATTTTCAAATGAGATGTTGCTATAATTACCATTATAGAGTGGGATCAAGCTCGCCTTTACATTTTACATAATAGTGTAGAGGTTTATCTATATGTTAAACCTCACAAGGTAAATCTTATACATTTGAATCTATTAAGGGCTGAAGGATGGATATCAAATACCCAAAATAAAAATTTTATATGATGATTCTAAGATCATATCTATAAGGTGTAATTTGAAAATCTGAATTCGATTGATGAATGAATTCAATGGATAGCCAAGGGACCAAATGTAAATGTTATTTCTTATACTATTTTTTTAATTAATGGTTATACATTCTATACCAAGGAACAAGATGAAAAAAGTACGATGCAAAACAGTGGAGTCATGCTTATGGAGGAAGCAATGCATGTATCTAATTACAAGGATTGAATTCCAATTTATGTGAATATTTCATATTTCATCATAATCGAAAAAATATATGAGTTTGATTACAAAACATTTCTGGTACTAATTTTATATTGAAAATGGGTTTACAATAGAAGTATAGTTAAATTAAATGAATTGGGCTTCGTGAAGGTGAATTTTGGTGTAGAAGGATAAAAGGATGAGTTTTTCATAAATGCATCAAAAGCATTAAAGGTATTTTATGTCTTGGATCCAGTAAATAAGAATTGGTCCACTATTCTATTGCTGAATAAAACAACAACAGGATCAGATGAAAATTTAATTGAGGATAACCCTTTCATTGGGAGATCAAAATCATTTCATGACAATCCCAATCTATAAAGTGTTTTGTATGTTATAGGGGATCACAAGGAGTGTATTTGGGTACTTGATAGAGGATCCAAATCTCTTAAAAGTTTAAAGAAAAATATATATATTTCAATAAAAAGGTTAATTTATTTTAATATACTATGATTTTCCTCATAATATTATGTGTTCTCTATTGTATTTGTGTAATCTAAATTAAATGTTTAACTACTCATACAGATAATGACTTCGTCACATGATGATGTTACCAATCATGAGGAAGAACAGACTGTCGATGATAAAACAATTGAATTATTAAGGGATTAACAACATGTAGATGAAAAAATAAGAAAGACATAGCATCACCATGTTAACTAAAATTATCAAGGCAAGGGGAAAAGGTATAAAATTTGAGGTTGTCCAGAATCAACAAAACCAATCTATTGACCCCAATAAGTCAATGTTAATTATTTAAATGGGGTCACAATGAGAATTCATATTCCAATTGATATAGATACATGGAACAATGTTTTCCTTGCATTGAAGTAATCCATTTGGAAATATATTAGGGTAATGTTATGATATACTTTCTCTCTTTTACTAAAAAATTATATAATAAAACATTGATTTAATTTTCATTATTCCTTATAGAGTTAAATTATTTTAGATAATTTCCATGAGAAATATGTCTTAGTAGTCACTATAAAAGATCATGGAAGCTTCTGAACACTTTTTACAAAGCATCATCTTAGAGATGTTGAGGGGAAAGTAAATTCAAACCCACTAGCTATATATTCACACATTATAAACCAGGAAACATAGAAATATTTCATTAGTCATCATGATGATAAATCATTTTAGGTGCATAATAATTGATAATATTTTATTTGAAAATATTTATTTTATCCACTTTGATTCAAAAATAATAATTTATAAAATAGAAAAGGTGTGTAGAAAATAATCAATGTGAATCAAAACGCATGAACCCCTACTGTAAAGCAATGATGGGGTATTATTCACTTGAGAAGAAAATGGTTTGTGTTTTAAATCTATAGTAAAAGTTTTATATGATAAGAAAGAACATATATTCCTTTTTTATATGTATATTTATTAATTAGAATCCAAAACCACTTTTATCCTATTCCATGTGCTATGGAAGGATGCTCGTGTAAATAAAGAGCATAAAATAGTAGATGTAAACAAATAAGTATTATTATAATCTTGTGTACGTACGATATAATAGTAATTTGATATTATTTATAATAGTATTACATAAAAATATGTATTTATGTTCATATGTTTTTATACAGTTTATATATGAGAATTGGTATTGATTGTACCTAAATAAAAACTACATTCAGCGACTTTGATGTGGCTAGAACAATACGGTCATGTTAGAGGTGCAAAGTTTAGAGTGTCACCTCAAACATATTTTGAGAAGATAAAACCATAAGGACAAATATATTATATGATGGAAGGAATACAAGTGAAAATTAATGCTTTGAGATATATTATTGTTCGTTCTGTTTTGGAATAATAGTGTATGCAAAAGGATTAAATCGAATCAGTAGTGGAAGAATGATTAGTACATAAAGATACACATGATCCCACTAGATTTGAGAATATCCATTCCCCTCAACCTTTTTCTTACCTTAGGTAAAAAAAATTCATAACTCTTTCTCCTAAATGTAAAGAAAATAACTTTTGATAACTTTATATTAGTAAAATTATGAGGGGTGAAATTTTATATAATTTATGTCTATCAACACCCACACATCACCCATTTTCAAGGGGTAAAGTGTGAAATATTCCAAGAGAAATGATACATAATAAACAACTCCAAAAAATCACTTGATTTGTGGAGATTGAATTATCCCATGAGTCAAGCACTGAGTTTCTTATTCCTATTGATGATTTGGAGGTTACCACGATCGATAATGATATTAGAACTTTCATAGAAAGGTTTTATAATCTTATAAAGATTCATGAGGCATTTCCTTGAAAAAATTACCAATTTAAAAACCTTAAATATTTGATGAAAAATGGTCTAAAATGAGGTATGGTTTATATTTGAAAAAAATGATGGGGAAACAAAATGTCAGATCAAGACAATCCAGTGTGTCAACTAATAAATCAAAAGGGCCACTTGAGAGTACCTTCACCCTACCAATTCCACTTATACATATATTAATAATACAAGTTCATATAGACACAACATTAAAAGATGTAAATATTTCTTATATTTGATATGGAGAATAAATATTTAGATATTCCATTATAGAAATGATTGGTGTGGAGAGTTTAAATGTGATTATCTAGTTTTAATAGATTAGAGTCTCGGTTTTGAATACATACATGAGGTATATTTTCATAATACATCTATATAAAAAATGATCTAATATGTTTATTATTATTTTTAACTATTCATATTTTCTATAGAATAATATAAAACTACTATATAAAGGGAAAACCCTACGAATAATGATTTGGACTCATTAATCCCTCTATCATTTTTATAGAAAAAAATTCTTTTGAATTAGAATAAATTGAAAATAAACATTATATACTAATATGGGAATTTAAAAATAAAATAATATATGACAGAATCCTATTGATTCTTATAATTTTGGGGTAAATTTTTTTAATATAATCATATAAATTATATTTTTCTTGTTTTCATCACTTATTTGTTTTTTTTTAGGAAGCACTGTATGCTCATCAGAATCAATTTAGATACCCTGAATGTTTATTTTTTTTATCCAAAGTAGTTATTTCTATCAAACTAACCATAAAATATGTTTATTGTGAATTTATGATGCAAAACAAATCAACATTTTATAGATAAAATTTAAATTATATATTTTAGTTTGTGTTTTAACAAGAATTTGGTTATTATAGGGAGATCTATAAATATCGATTAAATCATGGTACGGGGCCAGTGACTAAACACAAGAAGCCTAAGGATTTATTCAAATTGAAACAGGATAAGGTATATATAGTATGATCAAAACATATTTCAAAACAATTTACTTAATTTGGTAGATGTTGTTGTAATGTATGAAGATAAATAATGACAATGATTTTGGATATTATGTTTGAAAAATTATAAAACATGTCATATACCATCAACAGACTAGCATCCCAAAATAGGTAAATTTTAAAGGTAATTAAAGTTTCATTTAAAATATTTATTAATCATTTTTTTCCTATATTTTCTCAGTTTATAAAGACTACCAATAGTCAACATACTCAAAAAAAGAAGTAAATTTGTTTAGAGATGAGTGGAAAGATTACATGGTGTTATAATGTTTACTGACATCAATTTGAGGTGATTTTCTATTATGTTTGTGATCTATTTTAGTTTATGAACTTAGATAATCATTTGGTGTAAGATCTTACATTTATATGAGTTGGAAATTCTAGAATGAATTTGAATTTTCATTTAATTGATGGGTTAAAACTTTATAATAGGACTTTGAATGAAATTACAAGATTTGGAATGTTTTAAAGTGGTGTTTTTAGATGAGGAATTATTCTTCGGAGGTATAGTGAGTTTTTGGGTGATCTTTGGATGCTTTGGGTTAAGTTTTAGGAGTTTTGGAGTTGTCTAGCTAGGGTGCACATTTCGGTGGCATGATTTAGGAGAAACCTACAACACCTTGATTATAAGTGAGTTTTAGTTCATTTTAAACTAATAATGATTGGGTTTCAAAGTTAAAAAGTATTTGGAATAAACCATGTGATCCAGAGGAGAAACTATGTGAGGTTGAGGATAAAATGGGAGTTGGTACATTGTATGCACATGGTTTTAGACAAACAGTGTGCCATGTTACAGTGGGGTTCAATGCGGTGTTTAATGGTTAGTGCATAGTTTGTATGACCATGCATAAAAATCATGCAGGTGGGTTGGATTTGGATAGTTCTAACCACATGTTTGGCACACAATTTGGAAAACCATGCTTCCGAACTATGTGGCTACCCAAAAAATCATTAAAAGGTGGATTTTACCAAAATTATGCCTTGGGTTTTTAGACCACTCCACCCCCTTTCTCCCATATATGGTGCACGACAACTAGGGGTGTTCCCAGCCCCTTCTACCTCCTCCAACCCCTTGATTTGGAGAGTTTTCATGGCGATCATTCTGCATTTTGATGTAATAATTGACCACCAGTGGCTTCTTTTCCACTTATTCTTACTCAAATATAATTTTAGAATTCCCTATTTAGGGTTTTTTTAATGATTCCACCATAGAATGGTGTAATATTCTGTTTTTTATGGGGATTTTGGTCGGATTGTATATATGGGATCTCGAGATGACTTCCACACATCGTTTCCTAATGTTTTTTAAGGTATGCGACCACGGTTAATTTTCTTAGGTTTTCCCTAATAAAATAAATAAATAAACTATTTAAATGGTATCACCTCTTATGTATTTTCTAGGTAATGGTTTTGAGAGTCTTTTGTGGACCACCCATGGTGATTGCATGGAGTTTCGATAAGAGTTGAGTGTCTGGTGGGTTTTATATCATTATGTCAAGTTGGGGTTTAATGTATTAATTAATTATAATTGTTATAAATAATTAATTTTTGTTTCTTAAAATTGGGTTAGAGTTTTGGTGGTTGATATGTGCTCATTTTTATGTCGAGTAGTTTATAGTGGACTTGCACAGTCCTTTTCAAGGCCTTCATACTTTGGAAATATTATAGAAAGATTCGTTAATGAGGTAGGTTTTCTAATATCTTTTCCCATGGTCTTATTAATTACATTTTCATGTGTGTGTGGTATATTCCTTAAATCCCATGTTTGGTGTGTTTTTTTCCTTTATTTAATTTATTGTATTTGGTGATTTAAATTGATACCTTGGTATTTCCATGGATCCCTCTAGATCTGTTGGTGCTTATAAGACCAAACCTATGGCCTCCAATGGGGTGTTCCTTTTATGGAAATGGTTATGTGGGGTAAAAAAAGGGTAAAGTGAGTGGTTTTTGAGCTTAACATGGATAAGATCATTGGTTTAATTGATTTCATGGTTAACGGATACTTGGTAAGGATTAGGGATAAATATTTTATAATATTTCAAAAGGATGAATTGAAATGTTTTATGTGTTAAGCCCTTGTGAAACTCCTATGAGGCATTAAAATTATTTTAACCATGTTTATTTGTTTTTATCTCATTTTTGAGTTTAAATGAGTGAAAACTATGTTTTAAAGTGGATTTTGTTTTAAAGTGAGGTGTTAGCCTCCAAGTGATTCTAAAAATGGGGTTTTAAATGAATTTCAAATGTTTATTTGAAATTCCTATGTGGATACCCATTTGGTGAAGATTTATTGATGATTATTTTAATGGTTTTAATTTGAATAAATATGTTGACCTGGTTTGGCTATTAAAGAGGAAGATCATGTTTTAAGGGTGGTTTTGAAATGTTTTAAATGGATATATAAGATCCATAATTTTCTCATAAAGTGTTGGAATGATGTTTTATCATGTAAGAAGGGATTGACAGTCTAACTCAATTTTTGGTGTTATAGGTCATTGGGACCTTGGTAAATGATAGTGGTTGAAAAATGGTTTTTTGTGGTTTTTTAATGTTATGTAAGGTCAAGATGTCGACCCTTTATACTGTGAGAAATAATGAAATGGTTTGGGTGTCAAACTGATCTTCTAGGAATAAATAGTAAAATTTATGGGTCAAGTGTTGGACTGATTCTCACAGAATAGGTAGTATACTATATGGATTGGGTGTCAGGTTGAGGCTTTAAAACCGATAGTATACTTTATTTTTTAAGTGTCAAAATAATTCTCTAGGCATGCTGGTATACCAAATGGAAATGGATTGTGGAATGAAACTCTACATTCATAGTTTTAAGTTTTATACTAATGCTCAAAGCACTATTTTTTGAAATTATGAGTAGTTTATGGACTGGTTCTTAGGGTACTATTGTTTAAATATATGAGTTGGCACCACACTGAGGCTTTGGTCATTATTATTATGATGTATGGTTCTAGAATTCTGACATGGGACTCTATATCTAAGGTGTAGAGGACCAGATTGAAGTTTTATGATTTCATGAGTTAAATGATAAATGAAAATCCTCATTCCTTTATTTATAGCATGTATCACCCTATTTTTATCACTTAAATGACCAGAATTGTCCCAAGAGAATTTGGTTGGCCCAGGTTTCACTTTAGAACCTTAGGTCCAATACGTTATGTAACCAATGGTTGTTTGAAAATGTATCTGATTTCATGTGTTGTTTATTTATTCCAATTCGTATCTACATACACTATTTTTCTAGATTGTATTTTATTTAGACACCTTTTTAGTGGACTACCGAGTTGTACTCACACACTTCTTGGGTCGTCACTACACATGGACACCCAAACATCTCTCACATGTTTACTACAGACACGGGTTGGGTTGAGACCCAAGTTGACTTTTACATGATTGAGCAGGTTGGAATAGATGATATCAGGAGACCAAGTATGTGGAATGTCTTGGAGTTGGAAGTAGCATTATATGTCTTTATTTTTCAATTTTTTATTTTGTATATGTGATCATCCTAGTAAGCGATCAGTGTTGTATGTATGGAATAGTTGTTTGGGACATTACAGCATTTTATTTCATATTTTCACATTTTTTTTATTTATCCCTTCTACATACTCTGGTGTATATGATGATTGGCTATTTGTATTGTTATTTTGCACTCTAATATGGGGGTATATTGTCTTCACAGTACCACCCTAGACCCCTGCAGCTAGTCAAAAGCCTCTGGAAAAAGAGGAGGTACACCTAAGGTCATGTGTCAAAGCAGCTCGAGGAACTGGTTTAGTGGCATCTGATCCATAACGTTACAAAGTGGTATTGGAGGAGTTTAATTTCATATTGTTTTACTATTTGGGATTTGGCATATTAGAGATATGGGAATGTGTCGGATCCTCTGATAGATATTAGACTGGTGCATGATGAAAACTTATTCTGATAGGAAGTCCAAGTTACTAGGGGCTGAGATTGATGTTCTTGGTATTCGATGTTATGGTTGTATATGATTTTCACTTTAGGTGATGCAAATATGGTTTGAATTTGATGATTTTTGCTGGATTTTTGGATCTTGTCTCGTTATAAAGAGTCCTATGATTTGGTTTTGAATCTTGTCTAATAGAAGCAAGTGGCATCCCATGCATCATGATATGCACATAGGATCTACATATTATAGGAATTCTAGTGTGTATTTTTTATTGATGACTGAATCATAGTTGTTTAAAGTTTTAAAAATTAATCATACAACATTTTCCTGTATAAGTACTTAGTGGAATTCTACTTATCAATACTAAATTTTATATGGATATCTTTTTAATGGTAGGTTGTCTTGATCTATGGTCAGATGCCCAATTATGAGGACACTGGCATAGTCCTCATGCGTAATAGGTGTAGTGATCCTAGTGGGTCAGCATGGTATAATTATATTAGTGTTGGACCCTTGTGGTTGGGTTTTATTCGGGATTAGTTGTGTGACCTAGACCTCCAGGGAGTAGTCTGATGTGCAGATGCTGATAGAGGATGGGTGCTCTGGTTGTTGTCAGTTGGTTTGGCATGTGATTTCTTCTATTTATAAGACCCTATATATTGGTATTTTTACATGTTAATGTCTTGTGATGGTGATATGAGAGTTTTTTTTACACCCCATGAGTTGCGGCCTTCTATGAGTCAACACATATCTAGGTTATTGGTCCTAGTGGATCACGTTATACTTTATCAGTAGGGCTAGGTGTGAGAACCTAGTTACCTTCTAGATGTGACTTTGGTGTAGGGTGTTAGTTCTCTATGATTTTCAAGGGTTACCCATGAGTGGGGACAACTGTGTTGTGTGTGCCATCAAGTGAGTGAATCATGGGTGGATGCTTTGGGATTTTGAAAATGGTGTATGAAGGGTGTAGCATGGAATATGGTTTAGACATGTCGGATGCCTTCTATTTTAAAAAGTAACACTTATGTTCTAGTGTTTCATCCTTGTGGTTAGTCTTATGAGGAGAAGACTCATTTATATTCCTATCCTGGGTAACGGTTGAGAAAGTAGGATGTTCCTGGTGGTTATGAGTTTGACTGGGACCGTAGGAGGTTCTTGAGGGTATGTGGTTTTCTATTCATGAGTTTTTTGGTTGGGTTTCACAAGTGTATGTAATAGTTAAGTGTTAATGGATTATTGGGGGCATGATCATGTGGTGACACACTATGTCATTTGGATTATGGGTCAGGAATTACAGGATTTTATGGCCAAGCTATTCGAGTTAAGTAGCTAGTCGTGAGTAGGCTGAGAACTGATTTGGGTGTGATGAGGCACTTGCGGGCAGGGAGGCATGGGGAATTTGAATAGGTTTTACATGTCCCTGTAGTTAGAGGTGATATAGGAAACTGATATTTTGTGGGGGTACTCGTTGATGAAATATTAGTGTACTCTCAGTTTATAGATGATCATTCCAAATATCATGACATCTTCCTGAGTAATATGATATAGAATCGTCTATATTCTTGTCTTTTGAAATATATTTTTTGATTGATGAAGGGCCTCTATGGAGGTGGCACTCATGGAGAGGTGTAAGAAAAGTTGTGTGGTGAGAGGTGTACCATCATTCATTGTGAGTAAGTCCTTATATTGGACTATATGTTAAATAAATTCATGGGTACCATTATCAAAATCTAATAGTGGGTGATGGTTAACTTTTTGTTTTTCACTCTAGTAAGAGAAAGACAGTCACATTAGATTCTTGGGTTAGTAGTGGTTTGAGCGTGGGCCATGGTGGTTATTGGAGTTTCTTGAGCGAGGTGGTGACAATGATACTCCTATGGTGGGTGTGGATTTTTGATCATAGGGGTCTGGACCTTATTCTAGAAGGGTCACATGTGTGTATAACTGATCGTGGATCGGTCGTAGTAACACTACGATGCCAACGATGAACCATTGAGGTGTTTTCTTGAACTCTATAGGTAATTATAATAGGAAATTAGTTGTGATAGATAATTGAGACAATCATTGTATTCGAGCTTGAAGTGGTTCTAAAAATTAATCTTATGTTTTGTGTTGGGGATGTGTTTGTGGTGTGGTAGAGAAAAATAACGATTTTGGGTTAGTGGAGGATTTGACTATTGAGTCTCATCGATAGTTGGGTATAAAATCTAATGGGTGTGTTTGGGTGATCATGGAATTCAGATGGGTGTGAAGTAATTGTGATCAGGTGAGGTGGAAATGTGTCAATAATTAGATCCAATCACTTTTGGGATGAGTCATATGGGGATAAAATGGATTTTTTAAACCAGAGAAATGGGTGTGTTTTGGATTTTAGACCGGGATTTTAAATAAATAATTTTTTTTCTTAGTTAATTCTTGGATAATTGGTATGCATCTACTCTAGTTGTTTTTTTATGATGAGGATGGGTTTTGATGGTTATTTTCATTCTCATGGGTGTTTGGGCATGGTAAATTTAAAATTGTATTAGGCACGTTGTTGGAAAATGAGTTCTAGGTATCGTTGGACTTTTCTAATATTGGAGGTTATGAGCATGGGAATTTTGTATTGATAAGCTTAATCTTATGGTGGGGAGAACCATATCCTTGATGAGTGTTTTGGAAATAAAAAAATGATGTTTCAGTTTGATGGGTTTGGGTAAGCACCATCTTGGTTTTCAGGTTTTTACAGCATGGATTGGATTGTGTTTTAGACGATTAAGTGCCTTGAGTTGGAGGTTGTACATTCATAGTGTTTCGGGATTACGAACATTGAATGGGGTTGTTGCTTATACTAGTGACTGATTTAGGTTTGGTGGTATGAATGGATTACCAGCAAGACTTCTTAGAGATGATATGTATTAAGGTGGAGAGGTTGTAAGATCCTGCATCCCTACGAGTTAGAAATTCTGAAAGGAATTTGAATCTTCATTTAATAGATAGGTCAATTTTTTTAACAATACTTGGAATTGAATTTGAAGAGATGGAATGCTTAAAAGTGGGGGTTTTAGATGAGGAATGATGCTTGGGAGGTAGCCCAGATTTTCAGATTATCTTTGGAGGATTTGGGTTATGTTGTGGGAGTTTTGAAATTTTCTATCCAGGGTAAAAAGTTTTTTGTTCATAGTTTAGAAGAAATCATGTGACACCCTGATGTTGAGGTAGTTTTTAGTTAATTTTGAATTGATCATGGTGGGGTTTCATGGTTTGGGAATGGTTTGGGTTAAACCATGAGATCTAAATAGAAAACTGTGTGAGGTTGAGAGATAAGACATAGTGCATGGTCGGTGCATGGTTTTAGAAAAATTGTGCACCATTTTGTAGAGGGATGTAGTGAGGTGTTTCATGGTTGGCATATGGTTTTTACAAACATGAAACCAAACCATGATGATGGTTTGGATTTGGACGGTGTCAACTACACGGTTGGCACACGGTTTAGAAAATCATGTAGAAAAACCATGAAACTTTCCATAACTTCATTAGAAGGGAAATTTTTCCAAAATTCCCCATAATGTTTTTAATCCACTTCACCCCATTTCTCCCCCATTTTGTGTTCACAAACCAAGGTAATTCCCAACCCCATCCACCTCCTCTAACCCCTTAATATAGAGTGTGTTCATGGTGATTCTTCAGTATTTTTTGGTAAGATTCAACCTCCAGTAGATTCCTCTCCTCCTCTTCTTACTCCTCTCTAATTTTGGAATTCCTTGATTAGGGTTTTTTTATGATTCCACCAGAGCATGGAGGAATCATTTGTTTCTCATGAATATTTTGTTTATCTTGCATAGAGGAGATCCAGAGTCGACTTCCAAACATCATTTCATGATGTTTCAGTAAGTAATGAGACTATGGTGAATTTTTCTAGGTTTTTCCTAATTAAATAAATTATTTATTTATTTAAATGGTATTTCCTCTTAAGGCTTTTCCTAGTAATGGTGTCAAGAGTCTTTTGTGGGCCACCCATGGTGGTTTCATGGAATTTCAATCACTGGTGAGCACCCGATGTTTTTTTTGGTAGTATGCTAAGTTGGGGTTTAATGTATTAAATAATTATAATTGTTATAATTAATTAATTTTTGTTTCTTGACATGAGGTTAGAGCTTGGATGGTTGAGATGAGATCATTTTGATGCTAAGGAGTTTGGATGGGACTTGGAAAGGATTTTGTTCTTTGTAAATGTTATGGAATGATTTTTTAATGAGGTAGGTGGTCTATAAGATTTACCTATAGTATTTTTAATTTAATTTACTTGTGTATGTGGTATGTTCCTCAAATACTATGTGTGGTGTGTTTGTTTTCGTGGTTTAAGTGATTGGTTTTGGGGATTTAAGTTGATACCTTAGGCTTTCAACAGATCCCGCCAGATCCATTGGTGTTTATATTACCAAACCTATAGATGACCATGGGGTTCACCTTTTTATGTAAATGGTTAATTGGGGTTTACAAAGGGTAAAGTGAGTGGGTTATAAGCTTAACCCAACTAATCACATTGGTTGACTTGATTTCATAGTTAAGGGATACATTGTAGGACTTGAGGATAAGTGTTTTATAATATGTTGAAATGATGGATTAAAATATTTTATGTGTTAAGCCCTTTTGAAATGCCTATGAGGCCTTGAAATGGTTTTAACTATGTGTATTGGGTTTTGAATCTATTTTGGATTTAAATCGGTGAAATATATGTTTTAAAGTGGATTTTTTTTAAATTGATGTGTTGACATCCAAGTTATTTTAAAAATGGGGTTTTAAATGAATTTCAAATGTTGATTTGAAATGGGTGTTTGGATCCCCCTTTGGTGAAAATGTCATGATGATTCTTTTAAATGTTTTAATGGGAATAAAGGAATTGTCCTTGTTTGGTTGTCAAAGAGTAATATTGTGTTTTAAGGGTGGTTTTGAAATGTTTGAAATGGATATGTAAGATCCATCATTTTTCTATATGGTGTTGGAATGATTTTTTTCCATGTAAAAAGGGCTTGACCATCCAAGCCTTGTTTTTGTGTTTAAAATCATTGGAATCTTGGTAAATTATAATGGTTTAAAAAAGGTTTTTGTGTTTTTTTGAATGCTTTGCAAGGTCATGATTTTCACCCTTAGTATTTTGATAAATGATGAAATGGTTTGGGTGTTAGACTAAATCTCTTGGAATGGATAGAAAACTATATGGGTCATGTGCCAAACTAGACACAAGTAGTATACTAGATGGATTAGGTTTAAGAATGAGACTCTAGGAACTAATAGTATACTTTATGGTTTAAGTGATAGACTAAGGATCTTTGCATATTGGTATATCATATAGTAATGTTTTTTTGACTGATTCTCTACATCCATTATTTAAAGTGTTGGACTGATGCTACAAGAACTATTGTTTGAAAGTATGAGTAGGTTTTTGATATATTATCCTAGCACTATTGTTTAAATGTAAGAGTAGTCACTCGAATAAGGCTCTAGAAATTATTTTTATGATGTATATCTCTGAATTTCTGACATGGAACTCCACATACAAGGTTTGGAGGACCATATGATGTTTTATTATTTCATGAGTTGAATGATAAATTAATATAACCTTTCCTTTATTTAGAACATGTATCACCCTATGTTTATCACTCAGATGATTGGAATTGGATAAAGCAGGTTTGGTTGGCATGGGTGTCACTTTGGAACCTGAGGTCCAACAGTTTAGGTAACCAATAGTTTTTTGAAAATGTATCTTCTTTCTTGTACTTTTTATTTATTCCACTGATTATCAATATACAATGTTGTTTAGACTGGTATTTTCTTTAGAAAACATTGTTGGTGGTCCACTGAGTTATACTCACACCCTACTCGGGTCTCCCTTTCACATGGGTACCCAGAAAACTATCACATGTTTATTATAGGCATAGGTTACGTTGAGACCTGAGTTGAGTTTTTCATGAATGGGAAGGTTGGATCATATGATATCAGGAGATTGAGTATGTGGCATGGATTAGAGTTGGTAGTATAGCATTATGTATTTTTTTAGTTTATTTTTTATATGTGGTCAGCCTAGTGAGTGATCAATATTGTATATATGGCATGGTTGTTCTGGAATTTACTGCATTTTATTTCATCTTAGAATGTTCAGTTGATTTATCTCTTATGTATACTCTCATGTATATGATGATTGGTTATTTTTATTGTTATTTCACACTATGATATGGGGGTATATTATCCTTACAGTACTTCCCTAGAACCCCATTGTTATTTAGTAGCCTCTAGCATATGTGGAGGTGTGTCTGACGTCATGTGGAAAACCAGACCGGGGCACCAGTTTATTGGTATCCAGGCTGAGAAGTTATAATTAGGATATGAAACATTAGTAACATAATTCCTAGATATTATTTTTCCTAAAATAAAATTCATGTAGTATTGAAATTATATTAGTTATATTTTTATTCTAGCCTTGCATTTTCAATTTCTTAAAGTAGAAATGAGGAATTAACTATGACTTGAAGCGTGTGTTTTCAATATAAAAGTACATTTTTTAGTTTAAAACACCTACTACATTGTCAAAACCAAGATTAAAATCTTGGATTGTTTTCAAACATTAGTAAAATGATCCATAATTCATTTGTGACATATAGGAATCGACCACACATTAATCTATCATATTATGTGGTTGTTATAACTCACAATGTGTGTTTTCAATATAGATGTGTAATTTTACTTTAAAACATGTGTCACAAGTCAAAGACTAATAAAATGAGCTAGAATAATTTTAAAACTTTAGGAAAATAATTTATAATTCATTTTTTATGTGTAGGAATCAACTGCACATCAATCTGACACCCTATGTGGTTAGAATGACTGAAAGTGCATGTTTTTAATATAAAAGTTTTAATTTATTTTAAAACGTGTGTCGCATTTCCAAAACTAAGTAAATGAGATCAGACTATTTTCAAAATTTATAAAAACAATCCATAATTCATTTTTACATGTAGGAATCTATTGCATGTCAATAGGACAAACGATGTGGGCGGTATGACCCAATGTGCATGTTTTCAATATAAGTGTCATTCAAGTTTAAAACATGCATCACATAGCCAAAACTAAGAAAATGATCTCAGATTGTTTTCAAAATTTATTACAATGATTCATAATTCATTTTTTATTTGTAGGAATCAACCTCAAATCAATATGACACACGATGTGGTTGTTATGACTTGAAGTGTCTATTTTTAATATAAGTGTCATTTTATTTTAAAACACGAATCACATAGCCAAAACTGATAAAACAATCTTATAATGTTTTAAAACATTATTAAAATGATCCATAACTCATTTGTGATGTGTAGGATTCAATTTCATGTCAATCGGGCATATGATGTGGTCGGCATGACTTAAAGTGCACATTTTTAATCTAAAAGTGTTATTTTAGTTTAGAATGTGTGTCACATAAAAAAAACAAAGAAAATGATCTCATATTGATTTCAAAATTTAGTAAAACGATCCATAATTCATTTTTTATATATAGGAATTGACCACGTGTTAATCTAACACACGATGTGGGCAGTATGACTCAATGTGCATGTTTTCAATATAAGTGTCATTTTACTTTAAAATGCATGTCATGTGGTCAAAACCAAGAAAATGAGGTTGTAATATTTTCAAATATCATTCCAATGATTGATAATTTATTTGTAACTTGTATGAACTAACCTCACTTCAATTCGACATAGGATGTGTCTGGTGTGACTCGAAGTGCGTGTTTTCAATATAAAGTTTCATTTTAGTTAAAACACATGTCACATTGTGAAAACCAAGAAAATGAGCTCAAAATGTTTTCAATATTTAATACTATGATCCATAATCTATTTTTGATGTATAGGAATTTACCACACATCAACCTGACACATGATGTGGTAGTTATAACTAGTAGTGTATGTTTTCAATATAAAAGTGTCGTTTTAGTTTAAAATGCATGTCACATATCAAAAACCAAGAAAATGAACACTGGTTATTTTAAAACTTTCAAAAAACAATACATAATTCATTTGATATTTTAATAATAGACCTCCCATCAATCGGACACATGATGTGGTCAGTATGACTTGAAGTGCATGTTTTCAATATAAAAGTGTAATTTTAGTTTAAAACACACTTCACATAGCCAAAACCAAGTAAACAAACTTATAATTTTTTCAAACCTTAGGAAAACAATCTATAATTCATTTGTGATATGTTGGAATCAACAACAATTCAATCTAACAAATGACGTGTGTAACACCCGAGACTTTTATGTTATATAAATCATCAAAGGAATCTTTTTCTACACACAACACTTGCTTGGATTGCTTTACACGAAATCGCAACCTTCCTCGATAGCTTGCGTCGTACGCAATACCAAGTTTCACTAAACAATGATATGCTAATAAAATATTATTAAAACTAGCCGTTATGAATAGTAATAACCACTTTTTAAAATTTTATAAATTTTATTTTTCAAAATGGACTTCATTTTTGGATTCGGGATATCGAAATTATCCTAGGGTGAAATTTTGGTATTTTTCTGAAAACTTTCAATTTTTGATGAATAGTGAAACCACTAAGTGGTAGTTAAAAAACTGAATTTTTCATAAAACATAATTTTACCACTTCTGTGAGTGGAATTTCAAAACTCCGAGAGACACGGTTGATGTCAGTAAGTAAAATGTGGTTCAATGAGATGAAAATAATTTTTTGGTGAATAGTAACTTTTTACTTTTTTTTACCACGGTTAAAAGTAAATAGGGTAATTAAGGGTAAAAATGATATTATTATTACCCTAACACATGTCCTAATTCTATTGGACAAGGTTAATTCTACCAAAAACAACCTTAGGAATAAAATATGACCATCTAGGCCCACTTGCATTAGATTAGGACATTTATTATTAATTTATTTAAAGAAGGGTTAAAATAGTTAAAATCAAATTTTAATAAGTAAATCATTTTTAATATGGGGTTATACATAAGATAAATTCGATTATAAATATTCATTAGAAATATAAAAAGATTTCCTACATAATGGTATTTTATTTGTAATTTTTAGCCATTAAATAATTTAATTTGTTTATGACACAAAGATGATGCAGTAATTATCTTATTAATGAAATATTGACATAATTGATGTTATAAACACCAAAATAAATGTAATTTGAGACTTTTTATGAATTACACTAATTTTATAGATTAATATGACATGTTAGTATTGATTTAATTAACTTTTTTCGAACTAATCATTCTGTTATGAGTTTCACAAAAATTAATTACTAAATAGTGTCAAAATTGACATAAAATAGTTTTTAAAACAAATATTATATTAGTAATTGTTATTTTATTCCTAAAAATCGAAGGTTCGGCCAAATAACTTAGATAAGGTTATATATATTAATAATAAACAACTTGGGGTTCGTTTTGTTGCTTATAGTAAGTTTATTAACCTTATAGTATAAGAACACAAGAAGACACGATAAAAGTAAAATTATTTAACTTAATGTTAAATCTAAATGATAAGGTTAAAATAGGAACCTAAACTTGTCTAAATTATATTGGATGAGATTATTTCGACCCATACCCACCTTATCTTTGAAATAAATTAATTTGGATCTATTTAAAACCGAACTTGACTTTATAATAAAATAATATTTTTAGTTTTTTCAAAGGAGCCCCTCTCCTCCCTTATAAAAGGGCACCTCCTCCCCCTCTTCCTCACACCACTTTGAGCCTTAAATCTCGGACAAACCCTGCCAATTTCTTCTCTCCACTTCCCTAGAAACATCCTAGAGGTTTTGTTCTTCTTCAAAGACCTATTTTAGTGCCCTAAAAGGAGTTCTCAAAGAAGCACTTCAAAGAAGAGGTAATGTCCGTTACCGATTCTTTCATCTTTATTTCTTCTTCCACTTCTTCTTCTTTAGTTGTTTCATTATGAAGTAATAAAATCAGTATCACTCATATACTGATATTTTATTATAAGTATGAAACAACCCTATTTCACCATATATCCATCCTACAGAAAAAGAAATCACCGCGCGTGCGTACATACGGAATACCGTCTCCACGCCATGGTGTAATCTATTTTCCACCACCACCTTACTTGGATGGGTATAATGGTGTAAATAATGACTATATATGACTATTATAAAGTGATTCTGATTCTGAAATAGTATACATACACTCCAATATAATTTCACGATCATAGGAACGATATCATCACTCGTGCGTACGTACGGAATACCGTCTCCACGATGTGATGCGACTCATTCTACATGATCTTCATTTAATAATGATTATATAAATGAATTGAATGAATGAATATGATATATATTACACTAATACTATTATTTAAATGAGGTATCTATAACCTAAAGATAAGAATAAGAATTTATTCGACAAAACACGCATAAGAACAAAAAGTTATAAACACCCGAATAACAAGTAGCAATGAAATATTACTACTAAGAAGCTAAGAATATGACCATATATGATATAATAAAAATAATTATGATTCTGTAATAAGTCAATAACATTATTTAAATCATTATACAGGAGTTTTGGACACGTACAAAGCATATCGGACCTAAGTTAAGGGAAATATCACAATCTCATTTTTATCCGAGATTGTTTATACTTTGGCATTTACTGGGGTGTATTTTATCATCCACATCCATGTTTCCTCAATATGTAATATTATTTCCATCCACCTACAATTGTTTAAATCCAATTTTACCCTTAGGTGAGTTTTGAGTAAAAGATATGAAAGGAATATTTTGTCGTTTTTTGTACGAGGTACCCTTTTGACTTTTCCGACAAAAGTACGAGAAGAATGTTTTTTTAACTTATACGGAATGAATGGATTTTTAAAACAATATTTCCAAGAATCTTCCTTTACAAGTTTTCAAGTTTATTTTTAATCAACTTCTTTTAGTTTAGAATTGTATGACATATTAAGAAATGAAAAGTGTTTTTGAAGTAGAAAGGATATTTTCCTCAAGAATGGAGTTCAAGTGTTTTATCAAAATTATTTTCCATCTAAGATAATATAGGGTTCTGTTTCTATCCCTATTATTACATGGATTTGATTATGTTGTGATGGAAATATTTTTATGAATTTCTTTATCTTATATGAATTGTTTTATGATGTCATGTTGTTTAAGAATCCCATTTTTGCTACATGGGTTATGCAATGATGTATGATTTATGATTTTGTGGAACACATAAGAATGGTATCATTATGAGATGGGTGGTACCTATATCTCCCTCCAATGCATTGGGTAAAGATTTTATATCTCATGAGATAGACATGGCTGGAACGGTAGGTTATACCGGTTCAGTGAAACAGGACTGAAACGAGGAGTGAACTCGGTTCAGAAATGGACTTTGTCCACTAAGATAGTCTTGGAAATGAGTATTGACTAATAAGAAATGATTATCTATGATTATGTGTATATTCCACAAAGTTTCATGTTTTAAGTTATGATTATTGGGATTACATTTCACTACTATGATTTATCCCATGTTATGAAATTATGATCTCTTTTGCAGGTTAAGATTTCCAAAAGTTATGTGCTTATGCATATGATGTGATTGATATTTCTTTTGTTTACCCTTACTGAGAATTTTAGCTCACCCTTTTTGTATGTTTTATTTCCCCAGGTCAGGAAGTAGGTTATTAAGTAGAATATTCCAAAAAGGGACTCTAGATATGATGAAATAAATGGGAGGAAAAGTAGATGCTTTATGAACCAGTTGTTTATGTTTCACAGTTTCTAAAGACACTATACCTATACGGTCCTTTCTTGGTTTTGTTATATGTTGTAATAAGTGTGCTTCAACTCTGAAGTAATAACAATGTATGTAAAGTATGGGTCGTTATAGTTGGTATTAGAGGAAAGGTATAGTCAACCTTTGGAAACTAGGATGTGAAAGCCTTAGTAAGAACCCTAAGGATAAGTCTAAGCATAGAACACAATCTTAGTGTTTTAGAAATGGCCATGAATAACCTAGGATAAGACCTTAAGTATGAAATTTTATTCTTGATTATGTGGTTTTCCTATTATAATTAGTGTTTCTCACACTATTCTTCTTGGTTTTAGTCAATGGATGGAACCCGAAGTAACTGTGTTAATGCGGAATGCGATGGGAAATGCAATGATTGTCCCCCTGAGCAACCAAACATTATGGGATCTGGAATGAAAAATCTTGTAGCCATGCTCAAACAACTTTCTCAAGCTATGAATCATGTAGGACTTCCAAAAGATCGGAGGAAGGAGCAACATTCTGTTGAATCCTTCATGAGACAGCATCCACCTTCATTCAGCGGGTCTACTGATCCATTAGTTGCTGAAAAATGGATTAGTACTACTGAAAAGATATTTTCAGTTCTTCAATGTTCTGAGCATGATAAAGTCATCTTAGCAGTGTATCATTTGGAAGTTGATGCTGATCAATGGTGGAATCTTATTAAGAATATGAAGCAAAGGGATGAAATTGAGTCCATGGAATGGGACGAGTTCAAGAACTTATTTTTCAATAAGTACTTCCATCGTATTCTCCGAACAAAGATGGAGAAATAATTTCTTGAACTGAAGCAAAAGGATGATGAATCTGTTGGTGCCTATGAAGAAAATTTTACAAGACTTTCAAGGTACGCTTCTGGTATTATTATCCAACCTGAGAGTAAGATCGATCGATTCTTTAGTGGCTTAAAACCAAGTCTTTGAAGGGCCTTAGCCATAAGGGACTTCAATAGCTACGAGGAAATCGTTCGATGTGCTCTCAAAGTTGAGATGGAGATTGGAGTAACCCATCAGTCATATGGGTTTGATAAGAAGAGGAAAATTGAATTCAAAGGAAAATCTAAAGAGCACACTGAAAAGAAGATGAGCTTTCCCTTATGCTCAAAGTGTGGAAAGAAACATGGAGGGAGTTGTCTTAAAGGGACAAGTAAATGTTTCAAATGTGGAAAGGAAGGTCATCGGGCACTTGAATGCCGCGATGATGGGAAGAAGATGTCTAATGATGCAAACAAAGGAAGGGATACACAGAATGAACCTACTACACTTCAATGTTTCAAGTGCAAGGAGATGGGACATTATGCCAATAAATGTCCTAATCCAAGGGTTGATGATGATGGTCGACGTCAACAAACTCTTAAGGCTAAAGACAAAGGAAAGTCACATGCAATTTCTATCAGTGATGTGGAGTACGATAATAATGTGGTGAAAGGTACACTTACCATCCACTCTAAAGTAGCAAATGTTTTATTTGATTCTGGATCCACCCACTCCTTTATTTCTGAAGAATTTTATAAGGGTATCACTGTATTACCTCAACAATTAGATGTTGAGTTAGCTGTGACAACACCTAATGGCACAACAGTCGCATCAAAAGTTTATAATTCTTCTCTGATTGATGTTTTTGGGAAAGTGCTTCCTGCAAATCTTGTGATCCTTCCTATAGTGGAATTTGATGTGATTCTTGGCATGTATTTGCTTTATCTACATGGAGCTCATATCAATTGCCAAAGAAGGGAAGTCACATTTCATATTCCAGATCAATCTATGATCATCTATCAATGCAAGGATGAACATAACCTTCCAGTGGAAATTTCTTCCATTTTATGGGTATTGATTCCACTAAATGAAGGTTATTTATCTCAAATGGTTGGTGAGAAACTCACGATTAAGAATATGCCCATTGTACGGGAGTTTTATGATGTCTTTCCGGAGGAATTACCGGGTCTTCCACCGAATCATGAAGTTGAGTTTTCAATAAAACTCGTACAGGGTGCTTTGCCTATTTCAAAGACACCTTATAGAATGGCCCCAATTGAGTTGCAGGAATTGAAGAAGCAACTCCAAGAGAATCTTGATAAGGGGTTCATATGCCCTAGTGCGTCACCTTGGGGAGAACCTATTCTGTTTGTTAAGAAGAAATATGGATCAATGAGACTCTTCATTGATTATAGAGAACTTAACAAGATCACTATCAAGAACAAATATCCTCTCCCGCGCATTGAAGACCTATTTGACCAACTACGCAGAGCTCAATATTTTTCCAAGATTGATCTTCATTCAGGGTATCATCAATTAAGGGTCAAAAGGGAGGATATACCAAAGACGGCTTTCCGTACAAGGTATGGACACTATGAATTTATAGTGATGCCATTTGGTCTTACTAATTCCCCTGCTATCTTCATGGATCTAATGAATAGAGTCTTTAGAGACTATCTTGATCATTTTGTGGTAGTCTTTATAGACGATATTCTTGTCTATTCAAAGAGCAAGGAAGAACATGAGGATCACTTGAGAATTATATTGAAGACCCTGAGAAAGGAGAATATTTATGACAAATTTACCAAGTGTGAATTTTGGCTTCAAAAAGTTTCATTTTTGGGTCACATAATCTCAAAAGAGGGGATATCTATGGATCCAGCAAAAACAGAGGTTATCGAAAGATGGTCGAGACCAACAACAGTAACTGAGATCCGAAGTTTTCTTGGTTTGGTTGGATATTATCGACGTTTTGTGAAAGATTTTTCACGATTATCTAATCCACTCACCAAGTTGACTCGGAAAGGAGTTAAGTTTGTTTGGATGGAGGAATGTGAAGAGAATTTCAAGGAGTTGAAAAGAAGGTTATCCAGTGCACCTGTGCTCACACTGCCTTGTAGTGGAGAAAGGTTTGTGATCTACAGTGATGCATCCAAGAAGGGATTGGGGTGTGTTCTTATGCAAAATGATATGGTGATATCTTATGCCTCACGACAGTTGAAAATACATGAGCAAAATTACCCAACTCATGATTTGGAGTTAGCTGCGGTAATATTTGCATTAAAGATTTGGAGGCATTACCTTTATGGTGAAAGGTGTGATATTTATACTGATCATAAAAGTTTAAAGTATATTTTCACACAAAAGGAGCTGAATATGCGCCAAAGAAGATGGTTGGAGCTGATTAAGGATTACGACTACTCAATCCATTACCACCTTGGGAAAGAAAACAAGGTGGAAGATGCATTAAGTCGACAAGACCATGCTAGTTTATCCAAGATGAGGATCACAAAAGATCCAATATTTATGGATTTACAAAGGATGGATCTTGGAATTATTATGAAAAGGGAAAATCGTATCTTTCTCAAATAAATGTTCAACCATCTATACATGTGAAGATTAAAGATGCATAGAAAGAAGATGTCGAGTTACAAAAGAAGGTGAGAAATGTTCCTGAATTCAACATTGATTGTGATGGGATAATAAAGTTCAGGAATCGGGTTTGTGTTCCTTCCATCCCCGAATTAAAGAACGATCTGCTGGATGAGCCTCATAGTTCTTCATTCTCTATTCAACCTGGAAGCACGCAGATGTATAAGGACCTGAAAGAATACTTCTGGTGGGATGTCATGAAAAGAGATGTTGCTGAATATGTCTCTCGATGCTTGGTTTTTCAACAAGTTAAAGCTGAGAGACAGAAGTCTAAGGGGATGTTACAACCATTACCCATACCCGAATGGAAATGGGAAAACATCACTATGGACTTTGTCACAGGACTTCCTAAAACATCCAAAGGCAATAATGCTATCTGGGTCATAGTTGATCGTCTTACAAAGTCTGCGCACTTCATTGCTATTAGATAGGATTTCTCTCTGGATCATCTTGCCAGGATATATGTAAAGGAAGTGGTAAGATTGCATGGAGTACCACTTTCTATTATATCTGATCGGGATCCAAGATTTACCTCGAAGTTCTGGCAAAGTCTTCAGCATACTCTGGATACAGAGTTGAGTTTCAGCACTACTTATCATCCTCAAACAGACGGTCAGTCTGAGAGAACAATTCAAACTCTAGAAGATATGTTGAGAGCTTGCTCTATGGATTTCAAAGGTGGTTGGTATCAACACCTACCTTTGGTGGAATTTTCTTATAATAATATCTTTCACTCTAGTATTCAGATGGCTCCTTATGAAGCTCTCTATGGAAAGAAATGCAGGACTCCAACTTGCTAAGATGAAGTTAGAGAAAGAAAGCTATTAGGACCCAATCTCGTTGATGAAATGGCAGAAAAGGTCAAATCTATTCAATAACACATAAGAGCATCTCATATTTGACAGAAAAGTTATGCTGACAACTGAAGAAAAGACCTAGAGTTTGAAGTGGGTGATAAAGTGTTCTTACGAATATCTCCCTGGAAGAGGGTTATGAGATTTGGAAAGAAGGGGAAGTTGAGCCCTAGATATATCGGTCCTTTCGAAATACTGGATCGTGTTGGGAAGGTAGCTTACCAATTGGCGCTTCCACCAAATCTCTCTCAAGTTCACGATGTGTTCCATGTATCTCTCCTGAGAAAGTACATACCTGATCCTTCACATGTACTCAGCTCAGAAGTTGTACCGCTGGAGCAAGATCTTTCTTATGAAGAGCAACCGATAGAGATTCTGGATCGTAGCGAAAAAGTCCTACGAAATAAGACCACTCGATTAGTGAAAGTTTTATGGAGGAACCACCAATTAGAAGAAGCTACATGGGAGCTTGAGGATATGATGAGGGAGAGGTATCCTCATCTGTTTGTTAAAAAGTGACAAATTTCAAGGGCGAAATTCATTTTAAGGGGGGTAGAATGTAACACCCGAGACTTTTATGTTATATAAATCATCAAATGAATCTTTTTCTACACACAACACTTGCTTGGCTTGCTTTACACGAAATCGCAACCTTCCTCGATAGCTTGCATCGTACGCAATACCGAGTTTCACTAAACAATGATATGCTAATAAAATATTATTAAAACTAGCCATTATGAATAGTAATAACCACTTTTTGAAATTTTATAAATTTTATTTTTCAAAATGGACTTCATTTTTAGATTCGGAATATCGAAATTATCCCAGGGTGAAATTTTGGTATTTTTCTGAAAACTTTCAATTTTTGATGAATAGTGAAACCACTAAGTGGTAGTTAAAAAACTGAATTTTTCATAAAACATAATTTTACCGCTTCTGTGAGTGGAATTTCAAAACTCCGAGAGACACGGTTGATTTCAGTAAGTAAAATGTGGTTCAATGAGATGAAAATAATTTTTTGGTGAATAGTAACTTTTTACTTTTTTTTACCACGGTTAAAAGTAAATAGGGTAATTAAGGGTAAAAATGATATTATTATTACCCTAACACATGTCCTAATTCTATTGGACAAGTTTAATTCGACCAAAAACAACCTTAGGAATAAAATATGACCATCTAGGCCCACTTTCATTAGATTAGGACATTTATTATTAATTTATTTAAAGAAGGGTTAAAATAGTTAAAATCAAATTTTAATAAGTAAATCATTTTTAATATGGGGTTATACATAAGATAAATTCGATTATAAATATTCATTAGAAAGATAAAAAGATTTCCTACATAATGGTATTTTATTTGTAATTTTTATCCATTAAATAATTTAATTTGTTTATGACACAAAGATGATGCAGTAATTATCTTATTAATGAAATATTGACATAATTGATGTTATAAACACCAAAATAAATGTAATTTGAGACTTTTTATGAATTACACTAATTTTCTAGATTAATATGACATGTTAGTATTGATTTAATTAACTTTTTTCGAACTAATCATTCTGTTATGAGTTTCACAAAAATTAATTACTAAATAGTGTCAAAATTGACATAAAATAGTTTTTAAAACAAATATTATATTAGTAATTGTTATTTTATTCCTAAAAATCTAAGGTTCAGACAAATAACTTAGATAAGGTTATATATATTAATAATAAACAACTTGGGGTTCGTTTTGTTGCTTATAGTAAGTTTATTAACCTTATAGTATAAGAACACAAGAAGACACGATAAAAGTAAAATTATTTAACTTAATGTTAAATCTAAATGATAAGGTTAAAATAGGAACCTAAACTTGTCTAAATTATATTGGATGAGATTATTTCGACCCATCCCCACCTTATCTTTGAAATAAATTAACTTGGATCTATTTAAAACCGAACTTGACTTTATAATAAAATAATATTTTTAGTTTTTCCAAAGGAGCCCCTCTCCTCCCTTATAAAAGGGCACCTCCTCCCCCTCTTCCTCACACCACTTTGAGCCTTAAATCTCGGCCAAACCCTGCCAATTTCTTCTCTCCACTTCCCTAGAAACATCCTAGAGGTTCTGGTCTTCTTCAAAGACCTATTTTAGTGCCCTAAAAGGAGTTCTCAAAGAAGCACTTCAAAGAAGAGGTAATGTCCGTTACCGATTCTTTCATCTTTATTTCTTCTTCCACTTCTTCTTATTTAGTTGTTTCATTATGAAGTAATAACATCAGTATCACTCATATAATGATATTTTATTATAAGTATGAAACAACCCTATTTCACCATCTATCCATCCTATAGAAAAAGAAATCACCGCGCGTGCGTACATACGGAATACCGTCTCCACGCCATGGTGTAATCTATTTTCCACCACCACCTTACTTGGATGGGTATAATGGTGTAAATAATGACTATATATGACTATTATAAAGTGATGCTGATTCTGAAATAGTATACATACACTCCAATATAATTTCACGATCATAGGAACGATATCATCACTCGTGCGTACGTACGGAATACCGTCTCCACGATGTGATGCGACTCATTCTACATGATCTTCATTTAATAATGATTATATAAATGAATTGAATGAATGAATATTATATATATTACACTAATACAATTCTGGAAATGAGGTATCTATAACCTAAAGAGAAGAATAAGAATTTATTCGACAAAACACGCATAAGAACAAAAAGTTATAAACACCCGAATAACAAGTAGCAATGAAATTTTACTACTAAGAAGCTAAGAATATGACCATATATGAAATCATAAAAATAATTATGATTATGTAATAAGTCAATAACATTATTTAAATCATTATACAGGAGGTTCGGACACGTACAAAGCATATCAGACCTAAGGTAAGGGAAATATCACAATTTCATTTTTATCCGAGATTGTTTATACTTTGGCATTTATTGGGGTGTATTTTATCATCCACATCCATGTTTCCTCAATATGTAATATTATTTCCATCCACCTACAATTTTTTAAATCCAATTTTACCCTTAGGTGAGTTTTGAGTAAAAGATATGAAAGGAATCTTTTGTCGTTTTTCGTACGAGGAACCCTTTTGACTTTTCCGACAAAAGTACGAGAAGAATGTTTTTTTTAACTTATACGGAATGAATGGATTTTTAAAACAATATTTCCAAGAATCTTCCTTTACAAGTTTTCAAGTTTATTTTTAATCAACTTCTTTTATTTTAGAATTGTATGACATATTAAGAAAGGAAAAGTGTTTTTGAAGTAGAAAGGATATTTTCCTCAAGAATGGAGTTCAAGTGTTTTATCAAAATTATTTTCCATCTAAGATAATATAGGGTTCTATTTCTATCCCTATTATTACATGGATTTGATTATGTTGTGATGGAAATATTTTTATGAATTTCTTTATCTTATATGAATTGTTTTATGATGTCATGTTGTTTAAGAATCCCATTTTTACTACATGGGTTATGCAATGATGTATGATTTATGATTTTGTGGCACACATAAGAATGGTATAATTATGAGATGGGTGGGACCTATATCTCCCTCCAATGCATTGGGTAAAGATTTTATATCTCATGAGATAGACATGGCTGGAACGGTAGGTTATACCGGTTCAGTGAAACAGGACTGAAACGAGGAGTGAACTCGGTTTAGAAATGGACTTTTTCCACTAAGATAGTCTTGGAAATGAGTCTTGACTAATAATAAATGATTCTCTATGATTATGTGTATATGCCACAAAGTTTCATGTTTTAAGTTATGATTATTGGGATTACATTTCACTACTATGATTTATCCCATGTTATGAAATTATGATCTCTTTTACAGGATAAGATTTCCAAAAGTTATGTGCTTATGTATATGATGTGATTGATATTTCTTTTGTTTACCCTTACTAAGAATTTGAGCTCACCCTTTTTGTATGTTTTATTTCCCCAGGTCAGGAAGAAGGTTATTAAGTAGAATATGCCAAAAAGGGACTCTAGATATGATGAAATAAATGGGAGGAAAAGTAGATGCTTTATGAACCAGTTGTTTATGTTTCCCAGTTTCTAAAGACACTATACCTATACGGTCCTTTCTTGGTTTTGTTATATGTTGTAATAAGTGTGCTTCAACTATGAAGTAATAAAAATGTATGTAAAGTATGGGTCGTTATAACGTGAGCGGTATGGCTCGAAGTGTGTCTTTTCAAGTATCATTTTAATTGAAAATGCGTATTATATAGCCAAAACTAAGAAAACGGGATCATATTATTTTCAAACTTGATGAAAATGTTCCATAATTCATTTTTGATGTGTAAGAATTGACCATATGTTAATCCCAAAAATGATGTGGTCAATGTGACTCGAAGTGCAAGTTTTAAATATAAAAGTATTATTTTAGTTTAAAACATGTGTCACATTATCAAAACCAAGAAAACAAGCTCGAGATGCTTTCAAATTTTAGGATAATGATCCATAATTCATTTTTTATATGAAGCAATTGACTACACATCAATCTGACACATGATGTGGTTGTTATGATTTGAAGTACGTGTTTTCAATATAAAAGTGTTATTTTAGTTTAAAATGTGCATCACATATCCAAAATAGATAAAATGATATTATATTATTTTTAAATTTTAAGATAATGGTCCATAATTTATTTGTGATGTATAAGAATTGATTTCATGTTAATCAGACACACGATGTGGTTGATATTACTCAAAGTGTGGGTTTTCAATATAAAAGTGTAATTTTAGTTTTCAACGTGTTTCGCATATCAAAAACTGAGAAAACGGGTCTAGGTTGCTTTCAGACCTTAGGGAAACAATTCATAATTCATTAGTAAAATCTTGGAATCGATCACACATCAATTCGACATGCGATATTAGTGGTATGACTTGAAGTAATTGTTTTCAATATAGAAGTGTACTTTTAGTTTAATGATATAATTATTAACAACTATTTAAGTAATTAAGATAATTAATAATTGATAATATTATTAATATATTCAATAATTAACAATATAATTTATATATATTATTAATTAACAATGTAATTAATAATTCATAATATAATTATTAATTAATATCATAATTAATAATTAATATAAAATTAACAATATAATTTATCATATGTGGATTGTATAACATTAATATTATAACTTGCTTATTTTTTTATATATTGTTACTAAAATAAAAATGGTTTTATTGTAGGGATAAACTTTTATACTGAGGATGACCATTGGAAAAATCCTATAAGTGTTTTGATTTTGAATATCTTTTTGTAATTTTTTCGATTAATTTTAAATATGACATCAATGTAAATAATATTTTGTACATAAATTTTGAATTTGAAATGATGGTGAAATTTAATATTTTTATTTCAATTTGGTTTTTTGTATATTTTTATTCTAATATATATGTTTTCTGATTTGTTTGTTGTTTATATGGATACTATAGGGCTGCGGCTTTGTAGTAACTGTTATGACGTTTATTAGCACTAGCCAAGCGCTGATAAAATATGTGTGATTTTAAAGTCTCATAGATTGACAGTGTTTTTTAGTACTAACAAGGAACTTTTCTAGTGCTGATAAAGAATATTTATTAAGTAGTGGTTATTCTTAGAATGACAAAGATCATAATGGACCTTGGTTTCTCAAAATCCAACAAACGAATTTTGAGTAACTATAGATAGAAGATTGGTTTCTAAAAATTTCTCTCTAGAATTGAGAGGAATGGACCTTTGATTCACAAAATGAGATTAATATATATTAATATATATCTTATAACATTTATAATAACTTAATGTTTGTTTATTTTGGATACATGTGTTTAGAAATATATTAGTAACATAAAAAAATTCATTTTGGATAATTTCAAGATTTTCTAAAATATTTGAATAAACAATGAACAAATCATGAGTTTTCAAACCATCCTAATGTAATTATTGTGAATGAAGAAGTTTGTGATGATGAAGTCATTGGGGAGAATCCTTAATCTTTGTCCTTGGTGGACACTAATAAGTATCCTCAGTTTATGGGTCGTGGTTTTGTGCAGTCAAATGGATTGGACATGCTTGTGCTGAAATCAAGTGACAGAGACCATGACACTGATATGAAAAAAATCAATCTTCAGGAGGAGTCTAAGAAAAGCTATGGTTACTAGAACATTTCAGATAAGTGGGGTAATGTCTCTAATGATGATAAATAGAATGATAATATCCCTCCTAAAGCCTTGAGTTGCGACAAAGCATCCTACAGTCACATCATCGTGAATGAGGGGGAAAAGGTGAATGACAACGAGGGAGTAATCTATGCTCCACCAAAGGGATGGATGAGGAAGGATTATTCCAACATACCAAATAATATGTCTACCATTTCCTCTTATAAGGTTTCAAAGAGGATTTCTGTTGATACCAAATAAGGGTGGGTTACCAAGAACTCTGCAAGAGAGAAACTCACTTCAGAGTAGTTGAGGCTCAGGAGAGGTACATCATGCTTTTCAATCAATAAAACTTGCAATATGAATGGGTATCAGTTGATGATGTAGAATATTATGATTATTCTTATGGTGAATATTTTGATCCTTTTTATATGTAGTTTCTTTTCTGGAAGTGGTATTCCTATCTTTCATTCTGTTTTTTGCTCTGTATTTTTCTTTTATTAATAAATTTGGGGGACCAGGCACGCCTTGTCCTGTGCCTTCTCATGAGTTTTTTTTTAATATATGTTTTTAAAAAAATATATTCAATTAATCCTAGGTTAAATTATTTTTTAAAAGTAATACAGAAAGGTTGCAAGGTTGATGCCACCTTTCAGTTTAAGCCAAAATATGTTGAGATCGATTATAACAACCATGCTCTTCATTACACACTAAAACATGATTTATTACATAAAATTTCTCTTAAGAAAACTATAAGGATTGATAGGTCTAATTTCTTGGGAAATTAGGAAAATTTCATGAAAACATATGACATAAAATACAAAAACTTTACTGAAAACTTCTTTTACATGACCACATCATTCCTTTGTACTTAGCATTGCACGGGATAACCTGAGGACATACATAAGAAAATGGTGAGATATAAAGCCCAGTAAGGGAGTAAGAAAGGAATAACATGAAGAATACAATAAATTTTAGGCAATATTCATATAAATGGAACATAATAGAAACATTAACATAAAGGCATGATATATCATGATCATCATAATGTGGAGATGTGGTAACAACATTTAACATGACATTAGCATGAGCCAAGGCTCATTGCACATGGGGAATGAGTAAACCCACATTGCACATGAATTATCATGAGTAAACCCTAATTTAACTTGAATTATCATGAGTAAACCCTCACTTCAGATGGAGTATCATGATACTATTCTTTACCCAATGCATTGGAGCTCTATCAGGGCACACCTTTATAAACATTTCATTTTGTGCATAAGTGTGCCACATGGATCATATAACATGGAATCATTAAAAATAATAATTTATTCCAAAATTAGATAATTTGGAATAAATACATGTAAGTACCGTTAAATATGTATATTTTCATAAAGGTGAATACCCTTGATAGAGAAATGGGTATGGTATTCACTACACAATGATTTTGGCTTGGAAAATCACGGTGTAATTTTGGCAGCATAACAGCGTGACATAAAAAATCATAAAAATGGTTGATGAGAGAAAGGGGTATCTCATCATATGTAAATGAAATTGAAAGTAAGGGGTTCATATAGATACATGTCCCGACATATGGAATTTGGAAATAGAAGGTGTAACATAATAAAGAAACTTGAAGAAAGAGGAGAAATAGAATAACTCTTATGAAATTTCGGCATGGTAAAAAATGTACATGGGAGGGATTGATGAGAGAGAAAGAGTTATATCATCATTCAAACATAATGAGGGAAGTATGGGGGGTGATAAATCATACCCCAACATTTGTAATTGAAAATAAAAGGGAATAACAACATAAAGAAACTTAGACAAAAATAAGAAAGTAATAAATCTCTTACTTGGAAGTGTGATCCCAAAGGCTTGGGAGAGGCTTGAGAGAGACTTCTTGGGATCTTGGGGCGACTTGGGTGGATTCTAGAGAGAACGGGGTAGGGGTTGGTTGATCTCAAAATGGTTTGAGTGAAGAGTAATTGGATATTGAGTGGGTTTATATAGGAAGGGCGAGGGAATTATTTATTATTTAGGTTTTGGACACTACACATTAAACTAATCAAAACACAAAGCATCCCATGGTTTTTGCCCATGGTTTTTGCCAAAGTGGAGTGGAAAAAATTATTTTATAAGTCCAATTTCCTGAATTAATAAAATATTATGATTTCTTATGTGGAGGTGAGTCACACTCTCAAGGAAATCATTTTAAAAAGTTAAAATGTTTTTTAAGTCTTGGAGGGTCCACTAAGGCAACATAAAATTAATCAAAAAAATATAAAATAACATTATTTTAAATTTAAAAAATATATTGGCCAAACATACTTTTTATAGTTTTTTATTACATCACTATTGGGTCATTATGATGTCATAAAACACATTATATATTTAAACGGTATTTAATTTTTACCCAAAAATTCGACTATCTCAGAAAATTATGAAAAATTCACCATTAGATAATTTTGATATCCTGAATCCAAAAATAATATTCATTTTATCTAAATAATTTTCTAAATATGTTAATTTTTACTTTTTAAAATAAATACCGACATTTATCGAAAATTCATGGGTTTTGACAAAAATAACTTTCAAATCTTAATAAAAAATTACAATTGTATTCATAAAAATTATACGATCATTTACATTTAATAAAAATTAATTTGGTAATAATATTTTATTAAAATATTATTTAATTTAAAAATCCATTAATTCAACTAAATATATTTCTTAATTGAATATAAATATTAACTAAATAATACTATTTGAGCTTTAAAAACCATTTGAAAAGTAGAAATAATAAAATGAATGTATATTCTTTATTTTATACAAAAATAGTGCACATAATCATAGTGCTAGGGTTTTATCACATAACCCCTTATAATACATGCATAAGACCTAAGGGTGAGGTGTGCGATGGTGAAAGACTCTTGGGGCGGCTTGGATAACATTGCTCGGGTGATAATCTCTATTAACATCCACTTATCCTATAAGAGATTCCAGAAGCTCGTCTAGGGATTGGTCAAGAGCGAATCCCAGTGACACCACCTCCTTTCCGAGCTCCAATAAATGAGATTTATATGGAGCAATTCAGCTGGATGAGGTCATTGCCTCCTTTGTATGAGTAAATTGGATTTGTTAAAGCCCTATATTTATACTAATCATTTGATCACTATTCACCGGCTATATTAGCAACAGTAACAATTCTTAATGGTATTTTAAAATCTAAAAACATAAAACCAAGGAAGTGAATATATTTTATATAACCATTTTACATAATAATACATTTAATTAGATCAAGAGTAATTTTCATTAATAAAAGTTTGGGTCGTTATAATCTCTCCCCATTAAGAAATTTCACCCTTGAAATTTTCTTTTCCCACACTAAAATAGATGAGGGTAACTCTTCTTCATCACTTCCTCTGATTCCCACATTGATTCTTCAAAATTGTGGTTTCGCCACAACACATTGATGAGGGGCATTGTCTTATTTCGTAGAACATTTTCCCTGTGATCTAAGATCTTCACCAGATTATCTTCATAAGAGAGGTAATTCTCCAATGGTACCACCTATGGATTGAGTACATGCGATGGTTCTGGTATGTACTTCCTCGATAGTGATACATGGAATACATCATGTACTTGAGATATGTTATGTGGGAGTGCAAGTTGATAGGCCACTACTCCAATGCAATCAAGGATTTCAAAAAGGCTGATGTACCTTGGACTAAGTTTTCCCTTCTTCCCAAATCTCATAACCCTCTTCCATAGTGATATATGGAGGAATACCATGTCTCCAACATCAAACTCTTGGTCTTGTTGATGATTTTCAGCATAGCTCTTTTTTCAACTCTGAGAAGATTTAATGTGATGCTGGATGGTCTTAACCTTCTCTACTATTTCTTCAACCATTTCTGGACCTAGGAGTTTTAGCTTCCCAACTTCATCCCAACATACTGGTGTTTTTCACCTCTTCCCATAAAGGGCTTCATAAGGATCCATTTGGATGCTTAAGTGGAAACTATTATTATAAGAGAACTCAACCAGAGGAAGATGTTGATCTCATACTCCTTTTAAGTCCATTGAGTATGATCTCAACATGTCCTCAAGTGTTTGGATTCTCTTCTCAGATTAGCCATCAGTTTGAGGATGATAAGTCGTGATGAAGTTCAGCTCGGTATTTAGAGCATGTTGGAGACTCTTCTAGAACATAGAGGTGAATCTTAGATCTCAATTGGATACAATAGATAGTGGTACTCCATGAAACCTTACCACTTCTATGATGTATATCCATACCAGTTGATCCAAGGAGAAATCCTCCCAAATTGAAATGAAGTGTGCAGTCTTTGTAAGTCGATCCACAACAACCCATATAGCATTGTTTCCTTTGGATTTCTTCATAAGTCCGGTGAAAAAGTCCATGGTGATGTTATCCCATTTCCATGTTGGTATGGGTAATGGTTTCATCATCCCCTTAGACTTCTGCCTCTCAGCCTTCACTTGCTTCCATACCAAGCACTTTGATGTATACTCAGCAATCTCCTTCTTCATGTTATCTCACCAATAATGCTCTTTGAGATCTTGATACATCTTTGTGTTTCCTGGGTGAATGGAGAAATTTGAACTATGTGCATCATCCAAAAGTTCTTTATTTAAATCTGGATTTGACAGAACACATATTCTTGACCCAAATCTCACAATTCCTTCTTCATTAACATTGAACTCTGAGGATTTCCCTTTTCTGATAGTTTCAAATTTCTTCTGAATTCCCACATCATCCTTTTGAGCATCCTTAAACATTTCCAAAAGAGACAGTTGAGCAATCATTTGTGAAAGGATTGATGATGTTACCTTCTTTATGATTCTCATGTCCATCTTCATCAAATCTAAGAAGATTCGATCATTTTCAATTCTCATCAATGATATAATTGTTGGTTTCTTTCTGCATAGAGTATATTCCACCTTGTTCTCTTTCCTAGGGTGGTAATGGATTGAGAAGTCATAGTATTTTATCAGCTCTAAACATCTTCATTGGTGCATGTTCAACTCTTTATGTGTGAATATATACTTGAGGCTTTTGTGATCCATGTATATTTCACACTTCTCCCCAAAGAGGTAATGTCGCCAAATTTTTAAAGCGAATATTACTACAGCCAACTCTAGATCATGTGTTGTATATCTTTGCTCAGGAAATTGCAATTACCTTAAAGCATAGTCAATGACTTTGTCATTTTTCATCAATATAAAACCCATTACCTTCTTTGAAGCATCACTAAATACCACAAAAAGTTCTACACTTGTGGGTAGTGTGAGCATGGGCGCAGGGATAAGCCTCATTTTCAACTATTGGAAGCTTTCTTCGCATTCATCACTCCAAGAAAAATTGACTCCCTTCCGAGTTAGCTTGGTAAGAGGGTTTTAAGATCATGAGAAAATTCTCAAAAATATTCAATAATATCCAGCTAACCCAAGGAATCTATGGATATCCATCACAAATATTGGCCTCAACTATCCCTCAATTTCATTTCTCTTGGAGGGATCCAGAGATATCCCATTGCTTGTGATGATATG
Source organism: Viscum album (assembly GCA_963277665.1). NCBI lineage: Eukaryota > Viridiplantae > Streptophyta > Magnoliopsida > Santalales > Viscaceae > Viscum > Viscum album. Next base: position 1,054,725,989 of record OY728120.1, on the reverse strand, counting down.
GCCCAATAATGAATCCTCCTTTAACTAGAACTCACATTTTCTGTACTTTTTATAGAGCTTCTCCTTTCTCAAGGTCTCTAGTACAGTGCTTAGATGCTCCTCATGATCCTCCTTGGTTTTAAATTATAATAGAATATCATTTATAAAGACTACTACAAATTTGTAGAGGTAATCCCTAAAGACTCTATTCATCAATTACATGAAGATTTATGGAGCATTCGTGAATCCAAAAGGAATTACTATGAATTCATAGTTCCCATACCTTGTATAAAAATCAATCTTGGGGATATCCTCCTTCTTCACCCTTACATGGTAATATCACGACCGTAGATCCACCTTGGAGAAGTATTGTGCTCCACGTAGCTGATCAAACAAGTCATAAATTCTTGGTAGAGAATACTTGTTCTTTATCATGATTTTTTTGAGATCATGATAATAAATTCAAAGGCGCATTGACCCATCCTTCTTCTTGATGAAGAGGATTGGTGCACCCCATGGTGAAGCACTTGGGCATATAAACCCTTTATCCAGATTCTCATGTATTTGTTTCTTTAGCTCCTCAAGCTTCTTAACAGCCATTCTATACAGAGTCTTGGATATTGTAAAAAACCTAGGTATAAGATCAATCAATAATTCGACATCTCTTCTAGGAGGAAGACCAGAAAATTCCTCGAGAAACACTTCAGTGAATTCTCTCACAATAGGGATGTCTTCAAGGATGGATTCTTACTTAGACTCAATCATCTGAGTAAGATATATGTGATCATATGGCAGTAATATCCATGCTTGATATGATGGTTTTAAAGAAGATTCATCCTCCTCCTTGCACTTGTACAGAATCGAGGGTCGATTTTTCATATGGAGAGTGATTTCCCTCTCATGAAAATTTATGTTGGATCTATATAGAGAAAGACAATCCACACCAAGAATTACATCAAATTCCACCAGAGGGAGTATGAAGAGGTTCTTTGGGAATTTTAATCCACAAATTATGATAGAGGGGGAGTTATATTCCTAGGATGTAATGATTTCCCCATTTTGCGTTCTCATCGACATCTTTACTTCAATGATTTGTGGTGGGGTTGGGATTGTTCTACTAAACTTTTGGGATATAAAAGAATGGGTAGAACTAGAATCAAAAAGTATGTTTTCTATTCTTGAATTATTAACTAGCGTACATGTCACCACTTCATTTTCGGGGTTCGCTTCAGTGGTAGTGATGGAAAAATCTTTCCCTTGCTGCCTTGGAGGTTGTTGGTTGCCTCATAAAACCATTGGCTTAGGTAACTCATCTACAAAGTGCCCTAGTTCTTTGAAGTTTAAGAAATAAACAACTCTTTGAGGGTCAAACTGAGTGTTCCTATCCTCTGTCACAGTAGTAGGTTTTTCTTGTTGGTAGTTAATGGCCAGGTTCCCTTCTCTTCCACAGCTAAAGCATTTCCTCATCCCCTTCAAGAAACTTTCAGGGTGCTTCTTTCTGCGCCTTTGAAAAGTGGGGTGCTAGAATTTCTTAGTACCATTGGATTTATCCATTGGATTGCCAGAATTAAATTCCAACTTATGCTTCTTATCCCCATGATACCCCTGAGATTCTACGATCTCTATTTCGATTTTTAAGGAACATCGGAAAATTTCCTCATAGCTATCAAAGTCATGGATCACTAGGGCCTTCCGTAGGCTAGGTTTTAGCCCACCAAAGAAGCGATCAACCTTGCATTCGGGGGTAACGACAAAGCTGAAGTCATATCATGCAAGCCTTTTGAATTTTTCCTTGTACGCTCTGATGGATTCATCCTCTTTTTGATTGAGGTCAAGGAATTATCTTTCCAGCTTAAGTCGGAGGGTGTGAGGAAAATATTTATTGAAAAACATTTTCTGTAAATCCATCCATTCCAATGCCTCGATCTCTTCCTCGGGATTTTTATTTTTGATCAATGTCCACCATTGATTAGCTTCATCCTTCATACAATAAGCATCCAGAAGAACCTTCTCTTGTTCATAACATTGAAGTATTGAGAATATCTTCTCAATGGAGTTGATCCATTGTTCGGCGATTGAGGGATCGAATGATCCATTAAAAGTAGGAGGTCTTTGTCTCATGAAGCTCTCAATTGCAGATTGTTCTTACTTAGGGGGGTTAGATGTTCCTCTTGACCCATGTTTCTATTAAAAATATTATTTAAATGAGATAGTATTGTTACAAAGTTTGTGATTCCCACTCCCATCGGATTGGGCATCTCATTAAAACAGTCATCACATTGATCTTCCCATCATTTTTTAGCCTGATTCCTCCTATTACCATCCATTAGATGGAATAAAAGGAAATTTAGGGGTAACACATAAAGGGGAATCCAATGAAAAAAAGTGATAACTTATAAATTACATTTATTTCCTTAACTTATGAATTTATAGCCTTCAATCTATGTTATCCATGATCTACATCCCAACATATATTCTTATGAGAAGTTTTTTTATTCCCTTAATAATGGTTCATACTAAGATTATGAATTTACCAAAGCATATCCCCATGTATTTTCATAATAAAGAGTGTAACAAGGCCCATTGTTATGCACCAGTTCTCGTTCGAGTCTATCTCAAAGCGGTGTTTTTGGATTTTACCTCTACATCTGTGCCAGATCCACCTCTACTTGTTCATATCCATAAAGGTATGTATTTTCTTGATAAACCACTTACTATATACTCACCAAAATTTAGGGATGTTTTTTTATACTTAGTCATATCCCTAAGGCTTTCACTAGGGGTTTCTAATCAAAATCCCAAAAATAACTAAACATCCCTCTGATACCAACTATAACAACCCAGCTCTTTATTACACACTTAAACATGATTTATTACATAAACTTGCTCTTAAGACAACTCTGAGGATCGATATGTCTAGTTTCTTGGGAAATTAGGAACATTACATGTCAAATTAGGACATAAAATACAACATCTTTATTGAAAACGTCTTTTACATGACCACAACATTCCTTCGTACTTAGCATTGCATGGGATAACCTGAGGACATACATAAGAAAAGTGTGAGCTATAAAGTTCAGTATGGGAGTAAGAAAGGAATAACATGAAGAATACAATACATGTTAGGAAATAGTAATATGAATGGATCATAAGACAAAAATTAACATAAAGGAATGATATAGCATGATCATCATAACATAGAGATGTGGAAACAACATTGAACATGACATTAGCATGAGCCAAGGTTCATTGCACATGGAGCATGAGTAAACCCTAATTTAACTTGAATTAGACTGATTAAACCCTCATTTCACTTGAATTATAATGATTAAACCATCATTGCACATGGAATATCATGATACTATTCTCTACCCAATGCATTGGAGTGCTATCAAGGCATGCACCCTTTATAAACATTTCATTTCATGCATAAGTGTGCCACATGGATCATATAACATAGAATCATTCAATATCATAAGTTATTACATGGTTAAGGAATGTGGAATACATACAAGTAAGTACCATTAAATATGTATATGTTCATAAGTGTGAATACCCTTGATAGAGGCATGGGTATGATATTCACTACATAATGATTTTGGCTTGGAAAATCGCGGTGCAGTTTCGACAGCATAACGGCCTGACATAAAAATTCATAAAAATGGTTGATGAAAGAGAAAGGGGTATCTCATATTATGTAAATAAAATTTACAGTAAGGGCTTCATATATATACATGTCCCAACATATGGAATTTGGAAATAGAATGTGTAACATAATAAAGAAACTTGAAGAAATATGAGAAATTGAATAAGTCTTATAAAATTCCGGCATGGTAATGGGTGTACATGAGAGGTATTAGTGAAATAGAAAGAGGTATCTCATCATTCAAACATAATTAGGGTAGTATTGGGGAGGTTCTGAATCATATCCCAACATTTGTTATTGAAAATGAAAGGGAATAACAACATAAAGAAACTTGGACAAAAATGAGAAAGTAAGAAATCCCTTACTTGGAAGTGTGATCCCAAAGGCTTGGGAGGGGCTTGAGAGAGACTTATTGGGATATTGGGGTGACTTGGGAGGATTCTAGAGAGATTCGGGTGGGGGTTTTTCTAGCTCCAAATGGTTTGAGTGATGAGGAATGGGAGATTGAGTAGGTTTATATAGGAAAAGAGAAGGAATTCTTTATTATTTAAGTTTTGGACACTACACATTAAACTAATAAAAACCACAAACCATACCATGGTTTTTACCATAGTTTTTTTCCAAATTGGAGTGGAAAACATTATTTTATAAGGACAATGTCTGATATTATTAAAATATTAGGCTTTCTTATGTGGAGGTGAGTCACACTCTCAAGGAAATTATTTTAAAAAGTTAAAATGTTTTATAAGTCTTGGAGGGTCCACTAAGGCACCATAAAATTAATCAAAAAAATATATAATCACATTATTTTAAAGTTAAAACATATATTGGTAGAACATATTTTTTATAGTTTTTTATTACATCACTATTGGGTCATTATGATGTCATAAAACACATTATATATTTAAACGATATTTAATTTTTACCCAAAAATTCGATTGTCTCAGAAAATTATGAAAAATTAAGCATTAGATAATTTCAACATCCTAAATCCAAAAATTATATTCATTTTATCTAAATAATTTTCTAAATATTTTATTTTTTTACTTTTAAAATAAAAACTGACATTTATCGAAAATTCATGGGTTTTGACAAAAACAGCTTTCAAACCTTAATAAAAAATTACAATTGTATTCATAAAAATTATATGGTCATTTGCATTTAATAAAAAAGTAATTTAGTAATAATATTTTATTAAAATATTATTTAATTTAAAAATCCAATAATTCATCAAAATAGATTTCTTAATTGAATTTAAATATTAACTAAAAAATATTATTTGTGCTTTAAAAACCATTTACAAAGTATCAAAAATAAAATGAATGTATATTATTTATTATATACAAAAATAATTCACATAATCATAGTGTTAGGGTCTTGTTACATAACCCCTTATAACACCCGCATAAAAACTAAGGGTAAGGTATGGGATGGTGATAGACTCTTGGGGTGGCTCGGATAACATCGCTCGGGTGGTAATTTCTATTAACTTCCACTTCTCTTGTAGGCGATTCCATTCAAGATTAATGTGTTGAAGCTCAGATTGGGTTTGTTCAAGACCAAAGCCCAGTGATGTCACCTCCTTTATCAGATCCAAAAATGGGTTTCGTATGGAGCAATTCTACTAAATGAGATCATCACTTCCTTTGTCTGAGTAAATTGGATTTGTTAAAGCCCTATATTTATACTAATCATGTGATCATTATTCAACGACTATATTAACAACAATAACAATTCTTAACAGTATTTTAAAATCCAAAAACATAAAACCAACAAAGTACATATGTTTTATATAATCATTTTACATAATAAGACATTTAATTAGATCAAGAGGAATTTTCATTAATAAAATTTTGGGTCGTTACATTGATGTCTCATTTTACTTTCATCGACCTGGATCAATTACATAACATAGGAGGAGAAAGAAGTTAATGTGCAAAATGCCTTTCGAAACAATTTTAATGAAAGGTGTTTTTGTGCCTTAATGTCTTTAACCTAAAATAAAGAAAAAGGTTTTTCCGATGATAACGCCTTTTCCTTACCCCCTACAAAAAATCAATCCCCCCCCCATTCTCCTCACTCAATTTAGCTCACTTGTCTCTAAATTTTTCTCTCTCTCTCTCTAAGATTTTTCTGGTGTTTTCTCCCCTGTGTGTGACTTTTTTAGTGGCCTAAAAGGAGTGAAACTTTTGCAAAGTGTGGAATTTGTGAAGTATCATTTAGAGGTATGTTTTCTTATTTATTTTAAAGTTTATTATTTATTTAGTTGTTTAGTTTTCAGTTAGTTTTAAATATGTTATTTACTTAGTTGTTTTGTTATTTACATATAATTTATAAATAATAGTTAATATTAGTAAGTAAATTATTATTATTTAATTATTACTTTTGAGTAAATAATTTATAATTATTTTTATTAATGGATTCATTATTATAAGAAGATTATTATTTAGTATAACTTAGTAGTTTTTAAATATTAGTGATATAATCAAAAATTAATATTAACTGGATGATGAATAAATATTAGTGAAATAATATAACATTTAAATAAAACTTAATAAAAGTAGTAATATAAAATTTTTAATTATTAATAACAATGGTATTATTAACAAATTATTTGTATATATATGTATCTAAATATATATATATATATATATATATTTATTTAATTTATTAAAAAAAATATTTGGTGAAAGGCGTTATGGTTGTTAACGCCTGTGTCCAATTTTTTTGACAAAGGCATTCACACCTTTAGACCGAGCAAAAAATATCCAAAGTTGTGAAAGTCGTTCATGCCTTTATGTCTTGTTTTAAAAAAATTAACCAAGGATTAATTTAATATTTTTTTTAAAAAAACATATATAAAAAAACTCTTCATAAACTCTTGGATAGGTATTTTAAAGATTAAACTAATGGGAATGGTTTGGGGTTAATCTGATATATGGATTAAAGTTATCTTAGAGAGAATCTTGACACATTTTGAACTTGTCTCTAGATTTATGGTGCCTTGGGGATTGATTTACAAGTTAAAACTTATGTTTTTTTGTAATCCTCACATTGAGATGAAACTGCTGCTAAAATTTGTTGAAGAATAAAAACTTTATATCTCTAGAATTTTGCCATAGATGATAGACAGTAGCACCAATGAGAGTTCCAATGAGAAGATCTGGGATGTTAGAATTTTGATTGGATGACACATTAGCCCTAAGGAGAGGGAAGTGCATGTGGTTCGATGCTGGTGGCGCGACCACTACGTCGTCATCTAATCAAATGACTCGATGGACACAGGTTTGTTGTGTATCCCTATGAGGCGGAGGTAATGTCGTGCCATGCCGTCTCTAGTTCCCCACATGACGAGATTATCCTATGATGGCATGTGATGCAGACATTGGGGGATTTATACATGCATCTAGATCAGAGGATGAGAGAGGATAAATGGTATTTTTGTCTACCAAGAATTTAGGGAAATAGTCGATAATTGCATTGATGTTGATTTTTTGTATTTATAAAAAATAACATAAATGTTGGTTGTTCAAAAAATGAAAATGTGTTAAATAATTTTTTATATTTATAAAAAATAAAATTTTCCAGATTTATAAATGAACAATTAGTTTATGCTATAGATTTTCAAATTTTTAAGCATTTCTTAAAAATTGATTATTTGTAATTTGGCTAAAAATGGTATATGAATTTTTTAAAATTTATAAAAAAATATCATTTTATAATGAAATTATTCTTAAAATTATTTAATGAGATTATTTTTTAAGGTCATAAAAATTTACAATTCTTTACCAACCTAGAAATTTATTATTCCTTTGCAAACCATTTAAAATAACTTTGAAAATGTATAACAATTTTACTAATCATATTTAAAAAAATACAATTTGTATAGAATCATAAAAAATCATGTTTTTTGTGAAATGATATGGAAGATTTTTTTTTATAAACGTACAACATTGTTATTTTTTTTAAAATCATTAAAATTTACATTTTGAATTTATAAAAAAAATTATTATTCATCGTAGAAAATACTATTTGTAAAAATTTATTAATAATAGATCAAACTGGAAAATTATGAATCATTTAAAAATTAGTTTATGAATTTTTCAAATTTAAAATGAAATATTAATTTATGTTATAATTTTTTAAAAGCTTAACCATTTCATAAAAATTATTTTTTTTTAATTTGTCTAAACAAAGTATATGAATGTTTTTAAATTTATAAAAAAAAAATTTAGCATTTTATAATGAAATTATTCTTAAAAAAAATTAATAATTATTTTTTATAAATAAAAATAAAATTATTTTTTAAGGTCATAAAAATAGAAATTATTTTTCAAACATATAAATTTATTATTTCATTGAAAACCATTAAAAATAAATTTAAAAATTTATTACAATTTCACTAATCATCATAAAAAATACTATTTGTACAGAATCATGAGAAATTATGTTTTTAGGAAAGGATATAAAATATTTTTTTATAGATATACAAGATTATTATTTCTTTAAAAATAATTAAAATTAACTTGTTAACTTTATAAAAAAATTATCATTCATCATAGAAAATACTATTTGTACAAATTTATTAATAATAGATCAAACTGGAGAAGCATAAAAAATTATATTTTTATGAAAGGATATAGAAAATATTTTTTTATAAACATGCAACATTATTATTTATTTAAAATTTCCACTAGATAATTAAATCAAATTGTTTTCCATGAAATTTATGGTGGAAGTTCCACTGGAATTTCCTATGGAAGTTTCATTGTAATGTTACAATGGAAGTTTCACCGGAATTTCTAGAAGAAATTACACTATAATTTTCAAGTGGAAATTGATGTTCGACTATAATTTTCGAGTGGAAGTTTCCACTAGAATGTTGCGGTGGATGTTTCAGTGTAATTTTCAGTGTAAGTTTCCCTAGATTTTCCAAATGTTAGTTGAAGTTTCCACTGGAATGTTCCATTGGGAGTTGCACTAGAATTTCTATTATAAGTTTCACTGAAAATTCTAGTGGATATTTCAATTGAAATTTTCCAATGAAACTTTGTTTTGGAAAATTTCATTGAAATTTTCCAATAAAAGTTCCTCTGAAACTTCCAGTGAAATTTCCATTAAGAAGTCTAGTGAAAGATCCATTGGAAATTTCAATGCAAGTTCCAATGGAACTTCTGGTGAAATTTCTCTTACTTAACTTTCTTTTATCCTTATTAACTTTCTTTTACCCTTACTTAAATTTAGTTTTACCCTTATCTTTTTTTATGCTTACTTAACTTTAGTTTTACCCTTACTTAACTTTGTTTTACCTTTACTTAACTTTAATTTACCCTTACATAACTTTGTTTTCTCTTACTTAACTTTAGTTTGCCCTTACATAACTATAGTTTACCCTTACTTAACTTTGTTTTACCCTTACTTTGTTGTAGTTTACCCTTACTTTACTTTGTTTTATCCTTAATAACTTTAGTTTTCCCTTATTTAACATTGTTCTACTCTTAATTAACTTTTGTTTTACCCTTACATAACTTTGTTTCACCCTTAATTAACTTTAGTTTACCCTTATATAATACAAATTAACCCCTACTTAACTTCAATTTACCCTTACTTAACTTTAGTTTATTGTTACTTTACTTTAGTTTACTCTGAAATTTTCCAATGAAATTTTATTTTGAAAATGTTCCCTTAAAATTTCCAATCAAAGTTCCACTAGAACTTCTAGTGAAAGTTCCATCGTAACTTCTAGTAAAAGTTCCTCTGGAACTTCTAGTGAATGATACACAGAAACTTCCAGTGAAAGTTACACAAAAACTTCTAATGAAAGTTTCCACTGAAATTATTCAATAGAGATTTCCACTATAATTTTAATGATTTTTTTAATGAATTTTTCCATTGGAACATTGAATAAAATATTTCACTAGAACTTCAAGTAGAGCTTCTAATTGGAATTTTCCAATGGAAATTTTGCTGGAGTTTTACGGTGAAAGTTTCATTGGAATTTTATAGTGAATGTTTCACTAGAATTTTCCAAAACCCATTGACAATGGAATTTTTCGGTGAAAGTTTCTGCTAAAATATTCAATTAGAATTTTAAATGTTTTTTAATGGAAGATTCAACTCTAATTTTTTAGTATAAGGTTCAATTAAAATTTTGAAGTTGATTTTTTAACAATAATTTTCAGTGGAAAGTGACACTGGAATTTCTTTATACTAGAATTTTCTATCAAAAGTTTCAGTTGAAGTTTACACTTGATTTTGTGGGTGGAAGTTCCACTGAAAGTTTCAACTAGAATTATCCATTGGAACTTCCATTTAAGAGATTTATAATTTTTATTAATAAAGATTTTGTTAAAAATATATTAAATATATCTTATAAGTGCATTCATTAGAAATTTAGTTTTTATTATAATTTCATATTTTATTTACATTTTTATTTATACAGAATATACATTCTTAAATGATTAATTATATTATATTTATAAAAAGTATGTGACAAATATAATACATATTTTACATCATTGCATTTATTATAAATATATTTATTAAAACATAATTTTTACTAATATATTCTTTATTTTTATGAATATATACGTTTATTGTATTGTGAAACTTACACTAAAACTTTCACTAAAAATTTCATTGAGACTTCTACTTGAGCTTTCACATAATGGATTTATAATTGTTATTAATAATTTTTTTTGTAAAAAATGTATTAAGTACATCTTATAAGTGCATTTATTATAAATTTAGTTTTAGTTATAATTCCATATTTTATCTACTTTTTTATTTATATAGTATATAAATTTTTAAATGGTAAATTATATTATATTTATAAAAATTATGTAACAAATATAATACATATTTTAAATCATTTCATTTATTATAAATATATTGTAAAATTGATTTTTTATTAATTCAATCTTTAGTTTTATATACTTTTTTCGTATTCAAAAAAATTCAGTGGAAGTTTCGGTAGAACTTCCAATGAAACTGCCATCGAAAGTTCATGTGGAACTTCCAATGAAACTTTCATTGAAATGAAGTTGAACTTTTCACTGAAAATTTCTATTGAAAATATTACACTTTTCACTATAATATTCCTTCAAAAAAATTCACGTGTTGTGTATTTTTTAGTGTAGATTTTCAGGTGAATATTTAGTTAAAAAAACTAGTAGAATTATTTACCGTAAATTTTAAGTGAATTTTTCCATTAGAATTTTGCAATGAAATTTCATAGTGGAATCATTTAGATTTGTTTTCTAATGGAACTTTATACTATAAAATTAGGGTGAAGCTTTATCATATAATTTAATTGAATTTATTTATTGGAATTTTTATATACACCTTTTGAATGTATTTTTTTAGTATGAATTTTCAATGAAAATTTTCCTTATAAAATTTTATTTGTTTTTTTGATATTGATGTTTCTATTTTAAAGTATTTTTAAGAAATGAATTTGATTTTTAAAATATGCATATACGATTTTCATAATAGGCATAGTAAATATTAATTATTTGTAAATATCCAAAAAAATATTTTTTAAATGGATAATTTTTTAAATTTTTATTTTTTATACCAATTTTTAAAATTGTTGTTTTTAAGAATAATTTTCATTCTTTTTTAATTACGTTTCAAATTATTATTTTCAAAATGAAAATACAAATTACTATTTTTATAATGTTTTAAAAAATTATTATGCAATGGTAGTCAATAAAAGTATTTTTTACAGCAACAAAAAATAATTAGTTTTTTAAACAATTTAAAGATTTTTAATTTTTAAAAAATAATTTTCCCCATTTTTACACTCATAAGAGATTTAAGAATTTTTTTAAATGATTTACAATGTGTTAATATTTTCAAAATAGTTTTTTTCTTGTTTTCTCGAATTCAGTTTTAAAATATAATTACAAATTATTTAATTTTTAAAGTTTCGAGAAATGAATAGTTAACTATAAACAAAAAAAAATGAACGCTTTAAAATATTTCCCGAAATAAATAGTTATTTTTTATTAAAAAATTTACATATTTAATAATTTGTTATATTTTTTGAAATTATTTTCTTTTTATATTTTTGTGTGTAATACAGTTGTACGCTTATAATGATGTAATCGGACGACTGCCAGCTGATATGAGGAGCGTGAAGTGGGTTGGACCAGAGTCATTAGATCAAACGATCAGATGACAGATATTCAATCAGATGAGGGCGTGAGCGATGCCGCGTGCACACACGCATGGGGTTCCACGTGGCATACACTTGTTGGTCCAGGCTACAAGCCGTGCGTGAGAGCGCGTGGATAGGTAGAATTTGATAAGAAAATTCCCGTGGGACTCCTCTCGTCACCCCCAGACTTAATTGAACCATTTTTGTGGTATTTTGAGAATTTTTATTAATTGAAGGATGATTGTATTATTATGAAACTTATTATTATTAAAATAATAATAACAATTAAACTTTAATAAAACGAATCGGTTGCGCAATTCATTGCTGCCAGACATCAAATAATTTCTAATTGAAGTAGAAGAACCCAGTCAAGTGCAGATTCACATTGTGTTGATTATATAAATATTTTTTTATTAAATAATAATAATATATAAGAAAATGTTGAGATAGATTGTAAATCTCATTATGAAATTAGAAACATCGCGGTTTGGGTAAATGAAAAGGGAAGATATTAAATAAGAAACTGAAAGTGAGGTGATTATGTTATATATGAAAAAGGATTATCCAAGAAATTAGATAAAGTGTGGATTAAATATAATTTAACTACTTGAATAATAAAATATAATTAAAAAGATTCAATCATTTCTTTAATCGTGCTACCGAGAATGAAACTTTGTGGGGTTAACCGAGTGATATAAATTTGACCATTTATAATGAGACTTGGAATGTTGTTTAATGAAATGATGAATGTGATTTTTTTACATTGTTCTGGGGAGGGAGAAACAAATGAAAAATCGTAACTGTTTGTGCATGAATTAAGTGATAATATTTTAAGAGGTAGTAACAAAGGATAATGTTAAATTAATAATGAATTTTCTAAGAATTAAGGAAACAGATTGAGAGATGATGATGTGGTTTTTAAAGTATAGAATGGTGAAATCTTCATGATGATGATTCAGTGAATTGGCAATGATTGGGGAACTAGCCCAAACATGTTTCTTCTGGCATCCAGAAATTCTATGGGAAGTCTCTTCTGCTGTAGGATCTCCTATTAAGGTTGACAAAGAAACTGAACTCTCTAGGTTTGGTCACTTTGTCTGTGTGCTAGTTGAGGTTGATCTAGCCCATAAGTTGATTGTTACTGTTTTTCTTGTGGCTGGTGATTTTAAGCTTGAACTCTCAATCCAGTATGAATGGCTGCCTAATTTTTGTGATTCCTGCCTTTGCATTGGTCACTCACGTGATCAATGTAGAATGAATATCAATTGTGCTCTGTGTAAATCTTTTGGGCACTCTGCCGATCAGTGTAAGAAGGCTCAAACAAGTACTGGACAGACTGGAAATAAGGTATTCGAGAAGAAGGATACTTCCTCCTTTGTTGAGATTCTCAAGCAGGGATTAAATGAGGCCCCTATTGGCGTGGATTCTGCGTGCCCACCACAAAATGTCAATGAAGTGGTTAGTTGTGTTGATGCTTCCCGGAATGGTAGGGGATCAACTGAAGTAAGAACATCCTGGGCTGAATTGGCTGACAATGACTCTGAACGAGAGGAACTTATTCAAAAAACAGTTAATATAGAGATGGGTCAAATAGCAGTTGCTTCTGCTAGCAGTAAAGGCAAGTTGAAGCAGCTAAATGCTGATGGATTTGAATTGGTGATGTCCAGAAAGTCGCGAGCTCCCTCTGATCGAGTTGAAGGGGTGCTGGTGGCCAAGGATATTGGGCCGTCTTTTGTGAGCATTGGGACCACGACAGGGGCTCTTGAGCCTGCTATTCCAGATTTTCCAAGTATGGACTCCCAGATTGCGCCCTCTGACCCTGCAGCTCAGGATGGTGTAGCTCCTCCTCCCCATGCTGAGTTGCTGAATGACATCCAGACTAATGCACATGCTGTTTTACAAGATGATGCTCATGCTGATTCAACCTCTCCGCTGCATAAATCTGATGGGGATTCCAAGGATGTTCCACTGCAAACAACAACAAAATTGTCACCAGGACCGGACAAAGTTGGTTTTAATTTTTTTTTCTATGTTAGATTCTATTAAAACACTTGAATTTGACTTGCTCAATCTTGAGGGTCTTGAGAATGCAGGTTGTAGTAATCGAAAACATGGTCATTTGATGCATTCTACTCTTGGAAAGGTTCCAGTACATACATTGACCCCTGATGGAGGTGTTGATAATGTATCCAGTGAAGATGTACCAATACAAAAGGCTTTGCAGGATAAAACTCCGCAAACAGAGCAACTGCAGATGGAGGCTAGTGTATCACAACAGGCTGCAGATATGCAAGTTGTCACGTTTCAGGAGGAGGTGGCAGTCCAGGATGACCAGGATGTTCAGGAGGTCCAAGAGCAGATTATGGCTTCAAATCAAGTGGAAGAGACAGCAGATGAGGCATCGCATTTGCAGCCAATTCAATGGCAAAGTGGGCATCACTCAGCGCCTCGTGGTGGAAATCGAGGTCGGGGTCGGCCTAGGAAGAGGTGAGAATTATTATGTATGCTGATTTTTCTGCATTCCTTTTGTTGTGGTGTTGTCACCTCTTGAACATTTCTTCTTTCTTCTGTACCTTTACTTCTTATTTAATAAATTTTGGCGCCATGGATCACAATCCATGGCGGAGCCGCTTTGAGTAATATCTTTGGTGTGGTGACGTGCCTATTTGGGTAATTCAACAAAAAATTTTATCAGTTGTTGAATTATCATTGTCTACCTATGACTTAGGAAGTGAGATTTCATTTTAGATTTTGCAATAGCTGGATTACTACATGAGAAGTCTAGTACAATTAATATGAGGGTCCCTTGATTTTGATTGACTGGCTTATTATGTGTACCCACTACCTTTAGATGTGATAACTTGTGACCGATGGATATCAATGATGACCAGATATGGTGATGGATCTTCATGGAACCCATCCTCCGTCTAGAGTTGGTGTGAGATGATGAGATGATAGTGACCACACCCTATCTCACCCACTATTCTAGTTAGAGATCGACGATTACATGTGCATGTACTTACTACCACTCACCCACAACTTTGGGCTGAGATAAGTTGCATATTTTTTAGGGATATTGGGGATGAGTAATTTATTTAACATCTTTGGTATGAGATATGACGATATGGGTATTCTTCTTGCATCCCCAACTCAAATTCATGACATATGGGATGGGTGGAGATGTATAGCACCTCCAAATCCTTGGTATATGAATGTGATAATGGAAATTCACTAGAGTAGAGACACCTCTTCTTTCTCATAATATAGGTATCGAGGTGGATGGTGACGCATTCAATGTTATCTCTACTCCCTATCCACTGCTTTGGGTTTTGGAGCACTAGATAATCATTGGTAGCCCTTGAGATATGTATTTCCTTTGGTGTCCATACACGTTTATAGCCATGAACCAACCTGGGCCACCCCAGAACTAGGCACCTAATCTGGCCTGCAGAAAGGATTGAAGAGTGTTTTCGATCTTCATAGGATGACAACTAGTGCTTAGGAATCAAAAGCATACATTGGGAACAATTCCCCCCGATAAAACCATTAAATGGATTTGAACTGAGGACCTGGCATAACCTTGCCACACATTTTGAAAGTCATGCTTCTAATTAAATGGAACTGAAGCAATAAATATTTAACCAACTGAAGCATAAGTGAAACCTCAAAGAGAAGACAATAACCATAAATGACAACGTAAGAAATAAGCATACCATAAATAAAGAGAGTGAGTCAACCACAAATATATACAAAAGGATGGGATGGGGAGCCGATTATATGATGCACAAATAAGATACAAAAACTGGAACAAAAAATAAATCAAAGCAATTACCCATATCCGTGTGACATGAGAGCTCATTCCCCATTGTGTCACAACCATCAACCCATGCTCAAACCAATAAAAAGCGACATTTCCACCAAGCAGTCCTTTTCCGCTACTTGTATCTATAAAAAAATTCTACAAACACCCATTGGGTGTATGTGTTGGAGTTAGTTCCCTAGAATCAACTTCTGTGTACTTTATGATAACTTGTATTCACAGTTTTGAATATTAATAAAATTATTATCACATCATGATTGTTCTTATGTATAATATAGTATGTGATAATGTCCTAAGATTGGTTGTTACACTAAAAGGTCAAAACAGTTCCCCATTTTGATGAGAACCTAAAAGTGCTATGACACTATTCTTAAATATATGTTTTTATAGCTAGATGATATCATTTTAGGGACACAAAATGATACAGTCTATCAGAGGAGGGAACTCATAGGACTTTGAATCGCCTTCTCATGGTGTACACCTTAGTAATATCCACTGTAGGGTATTATGAGAATGAGACTCACTAGTAGGAAATCCATATTCATATGTGTCATTGGATGTTCCTATCTACAGACGTGTATATTGATATTTATATTTTAAAATTATTATTGATGAGTATTATAAGTCACATACTTTGATGTATTGACAAAAAACGCGATGACATATATTCGCAGCGAGGTAGGATACGTTGTGTGTGTCACGAGTAATATTGCATTAATGAGTAATGCGAGAAATGATTTTTACCTTATGTTATTTGACATAAGTTGATATCTCAGACCCTTTGATGATAATGATATAGCCTAAATAAATCCATGGCCATGGGGTTCTATAGGCAAGTTCAATTTTCAAGAAGTCAAAGAAAGAGATATCGAGCACATAGGTTGATGACACTGACATGCAACCTGCTTAATTAAAGATATCATGATAAATTAATTATATTACATAGTGAGCATCCGTATGAGGTATTATGTCATTGTGACATTAACTTCTTTCTCTATGGGTGCCTCGACATTTTTTTTAGACGCTAACCTTGGACTTTAGACTACTTCACCTAATGTCACTTAGAAAGAGGCCTAGAGGGTTACACACTAAGTGTATCCAGAATCTTAGTTAAATAATATATTATTATTTACTATTTATAAAGTTGAATAAATATCATTCCCTCACATGGTTAAATAATTATTCATGTTTTCTTGATCATATATAAATTTTCACCAGTTATTTGAGA
The DNA here is from genome assembly GCA_963277665.1 of Viscum album. Lineage (NCBI taxonomy): Eukaryota > Viridiplantae > Streptophyta > Magnoliopsida > Santalales > Viscaceae > Viscum > Viscum album. The sequence goes on along the minus strand of OY728120.1, from coordinate 1,054,709,155 downwards.
GAATATAATGTGATATGAATATTTAATAAATATTTATATGCTATTTAGTGAATATAATATTTATTTATTTATTGGAGAATAATGTAGAGATATTTATTTATTAAATAAATAGTCATTATTCAAGGACCGATAAATATTGCGGAGGAATGACAGACCGAGTTTTTAGGTCCGGTAAAAAATAATATATATTGAATATTATTTGATTAAATAATATTTAACTTAATTCGCAAGTTAAGCGCATGTTGAGGAAATAATAATAATATTATTATTTTAGAAATGGGGTTCCACAAGGGATTAAATAAATTTTAAATGGCGCTTTTGAAAATATTTATTTCTAAACCCTAGTGATATTTAAATGCAATTATATATTTATTTCAATAGATCCAATTCATTTTGTGTTGTGCACAATGATGATTGAAGAGAATCCTCTCAAGCCCTAGAGAGATCCCTCTTTAAAAATGCTGCCAAGAATAGAGAGAGATCTTCATTCCCCATTCACTCTCAAATCTAGAGAGATCAAGGAGAAAACTTTGGAAGCGATTCTCGTGGCGATCAAAAGCGAACGATGCAAGTATTTGAATCTTTCGTGCTAGCACCTGAAGATTCCTATGACGATGTTTAGAGATTTGTGGAACACATGTGGATCACCGTTAGAGGGTATCTTCTCTTGATTCATTAAACACAATGACAATACAATGTAGAACTGTTGTCATATCCATCAATGAAGAAACAATCCATGCAAGGTAATTCTTTAATTGATTAAATTAATTATAAATAATATGTGATGATCCTGTGTTTGGTTCCGACATTTTATCCCTTTCCCGTTTTCTTTGATTCAATTCCATTGATTACCGTGTTTATCGTCGTGTAAATCTTGGATTGATCATCAATCATGACAAAAAGAAAAGTTGTGCATGACCCATCACATGCTTCCGCTGCGCCCAGAACCTTCAAGTGGTATCAAAGCGGTCACATAATTATTTATAATTATTTGAATATTGTTGATTGATTTACGGATTTTTTATTTAGTTTTCAATTCAAGTTAAATCATTGCTTTAATCTGAATTGTGAGATTTGCTTCTTCCACTTTTGTTTCTCGTAGATCTAATCAAATCAATTAATTTTATGAACGAAATAAAATTGATGATCTCTTCTGGAGGAGCTGAGGATTCTGGCCGAATAACACAAGAGTACACGTCGTGTATTAGTTTTCAATGTATGAGGAATTGATTTTGAATTAATTAAAACCGCGTGCATTGAATACACCCAGTGCATTTAATTTCATACACCGTGTGTTGAGTGGGCTAGCCTAGTGCATGGTCAGCCGGAGCACATGCTATGTAGCCCATGTACATGGTGTGTAATCCTTTAAGTCGCATATGGGCTGTGTATTTCCATACATGGCCTACATGATTGGTGATTGTGTAACTCAGAGACCACACACTGTGTATCCCTTTGTTTAAGCCATGTGCTCCAATTTTTCTGAGGCACACTTTATACATTGAGTCCCTATGTGTGCACCTCAGATAGATGGTGAGAGAGATACATGCTGTGTAGCTCACCTATACACGTCATGTACTTATACCAAATTATGCAGAATTAAAATTAATTTATTATACTGTGTAAACCTTATCGACATGTGCTTGCGCGTGGCCATTAATTTGATAGGACACACCATGTCATGAGTTTTAATATATATATATATATAAATGTTTAATTAATTTCTACATAATGATCAGATCTACATATCATGTATGATTCGTATTGTAGTTATTACTCTACGTGCATTGAAGCATAGCATGTGACCGAAAAATCATGTAATTCATGTAATCATTATGTTGATAGTACATGTCATGAAAGTACGTGATAAGTCATGTATTTTATATGCCACAAGAGTAAATAGTATATGAGTATAATACATGTTGGGTATATTCAAACGAGTATTCACCATGTTGCCTCCAAGGTAGATTTATATACACGGTTAATTTTAAATAAATTTATTTAAAATTATGATGGATGATAATATCATAGAAATTCAGATGAGAATTAAGATAAAAGAATTGATTAATTAAAGAAGATAATTAATTTATTCAAGCGTGATTCATAGTAAATAAGAATTATTAATAACCGAATGCTAGTTTTATCAAATGCGTAATTCGTTTCATGCATGTGGATGGTCATGATCATAGACTAGACCTTTGTATACGACTAGTTTAATTTAATTTATTATTAAATTAAATTTTCGACCTATGTTCCTTCTCTCCTCTTATTATGTAAGGTCCTGTGTGCCCATGATTTCTTTTATGTAAACCATTTTCTCCTCACATTCGTGTGAGTAAAAGTATATGTAATGGATGGAGCTCCCAAGCTAGTAGAGGTGATTCAAGTTTGAAGTTGAGGTGAAACCAATCCAAGAGAGATACATATATGGGTAGGTGGAAAGCTATAACACGAATCTTAATTGGTTCAATGTGTTTTACTCTAGGTCAAAAATTAGTTTATCAATCGCTAGATAAACTAACTATTAGTAAAATTTCATGATCATACCACTTTATTATTTCATTTCTGTCAAGTTTCATGGTTATTTTATTATGTACATTTTCTTAGGATCACATGAATTAAAGAATTAACAAGAATACAAGATATAACTAAAATAAATTGGGTTATGGGTAAATATTATCTAAGACACGGTTCATCACATAAAGTAAATTCACTTAATATTAACAAGAATGTGATAAATATAATGATTGGAAATTTATATATAAAAGATAAAATCCCTCAATTATATATTATGTCGGTATAGTCTTCCACTACTTCAGTTAAAATCGAATCATAGTTAAAATTTATTGACCAACCAAAGTTGGAGTGATTTCAATTATCGAGGAAATATGACATGAAGTTTTGGGTTGAATTAACTCAGTTCATATCAAGGTTTGACCGCCAAAGAAAGACTTGGTGTAACTGAGAGGCAATGGTTGAGGAAATCCAATTTAATGATTTCAAGATTGGGGATTCCACCCAATAGATTAAGGAATTGTCAGTTAATGTATTTGTCATTTAGAATGACTACCTAAACCATTCAATTTTCTTGACCAACCAAAGTTGGGGTAATGAGAAGGGGAATATGGATCCTTTCCACAAGAATGTCCAATAGATAGGATATTACAAAGCCAATAGTGATAGCTATTGAGTTTTGATAAAATAGTGAGAGATTAATAAATATAATATTTATTTATTTGTCTAAATTTTACACTACTATAAATTTAGCTTATACCAACACTTTCAAACCGTTGGTAAAATCCCTAAAACCATTGGGAATTTCTTTCCCAACGGTTCACTGAACCGTTGGGCTGTGAGATGTGGGGATAACAATATCCCAACGGTTCAAGCTGAACCATTGGAACAGGTCGTCTGGATTTTCAAAATACCAACAGTTTAGAATTAACCATTGGTAAATGTCTATCCCAATGGTTAATAATTGTGGGTTTATACAACTACACCAACGGTTTTTAACCATTGGTATACACCAATTGCAATGGTTCAAAGTGAACCGTTTCCATGATCCGTGCAGTATGGATCTGTATACCAACGAATCTATGAATCGTTGGTATTTAGTCATCTCTACAAAAAAAACCATGGGAACCTCTTCCTACCAGCCCCTCTTCTAGCCAGCCAGAACCAACATACAATGACCTCCCATCCTATGCAATTCCAACGACCTCCACTCTCCAATTCCAGTACTACAATTCCAACAAGCAGCAGGTAGCTGGCTCCACTCTGGAATTATAGTACAAACCTGCAGAATAATGATGAATACAAAAAAACACTCATGCAGACAATATACAATGATTAATACAACACCTGGAAATACAAAATTTTAAAAAACACTCATGCAGACAATACAATTTACAGAATTGAAAAAAACACCCCCACAACCCCCCCCCCCTTGAACACCCCCCTACACCCCCATGCCCCCCTATACAACCCCTTGCACCCCTGCACCCCATGCCCCCTGGACAACCCCTTTCACCCCCCTAGAAAACCCACGTGCACCCCCTTGAACACCCCCATGCACCCCCATGCCCCCCTAGACAGTTCCCTTTCACCCCCTGGACAACCCCCTTGCTCCCCCACTGGACACTCCCTCCCCCCTATACACCCCCTGGAGACCCCTGGACACCCCCTTGGACACTCCTCCCCCTAGACACCCCCAATACACCCCTCCTAGACACCCCCTATACCCCCATGCCCCCCTTAGAGAGCCCCCTTGCACCTCCCTTGAACACCCCCATGCCCCCTGGACAGCCCCCTTGCACCCCCTGGACAGCCCCCTTGCACCCCCACTAGACACCCCTCCCCCCTAGACACCCCTCCTGGACAACCCCCCTAGACCCCCCTGGACACCCCCCCTTGACAGACCATGGACACCCCCTCTTAGACACCCCACCTGCACCCTCCCCCTGCCCTGCAGACCCCCCGGACAACCCTTGGACACCCCCCCAGACACCCCTTGGACACCCCCCCTGGACAACCCCCCTAGACACCTCACGTGCACCCTTCCCCCTGCCCTATAGACCCCCCAGAACCCCCCCCCCCCACCTAGACAGCCCTTGGACCCCCCTGGACAGCCCCTCCTAGACACCCCACCTGCACCCTCCCCCTGCCCTGCAAACCCCCGACCCCCCGGACAACCCTTGGACACCCCCTGGACAACCCCTCCTAGACACCCCACCTACACCCTGCCCTTCAGACCCCCCAGACAACCCTTAGACACCCCCCTAGACAACCCCTCCTAGACACCCCACCTGCACCCTCCCCCTGCCCTGCAGACCCCCCGACACCTCCAAACAGCCCTTGGACACACCACCTGGACAAACCCTCCTAGACACCCCACCTGCACCTTGCCCTGCAGACACCCCTGGACACCCCCCTTGACAGCCCCTCCTAGACACCCCACCTACACCCTCCCCCTACCCTACAGATCCCCGACCTCCCCATACAACCCTTGGACACCCCCTGGACAACCCTTGGACACCCCCTGGACAACCCCTCCTAGACACCCCACCTGCACCCTACCCCCTACCCTGCAAACCCCTTCAGACAACCCTTGGACAACCCCTCCTAGACACCCCACCTACACCCTCCCCCTGCCTTGCAGACCCCCCTGCACCCCCAGGCTTCCAACCACTACACAACAGCCTTCCTGTTTTCCCAGTATAGGCAAAATTTCATTTTGGATAGTTAAGATATTAACTAATATAACAAAACAAATATGAATCACCTCAATGGATTCAATATCCCAAAGACTCCATCTGGTAGTCTAAATTGATTCATGAAACCCAATATATTCACATTGTTTAGACTTCATCTGGTAGTCTAACAAAAAATACCTCTGATGATCCTAAAAACAAAGTTTCTTATGTCCTACTTTTTGGAATTGATATAAAACCATGTATTTTATCCTAGAAGAAACTGGTGAGAAAAAAATATAGTTTTTAAACCACCACTTATAGGGTCTGACATAGCACTTCCTTTTTCCCTTATTGAAGATTCCTCCACCACACCCAGGAATAGAAGAAACAGGAATAAAAGAAACATGAAATACCTGTTTCGGAATCTTCGGGAGTCACAATGACAGAAATGAGAAGCGAAAGAAAATGAAAAAGGAAAAAAATCACACAGAACACACAAATTTACGAGGTTTGGGAATAATCCCTACGTCCATGGAGAGGAAAAGTTCTCACTAAAAACCGGGAGCACAAATTACAGATTTTTGCAGGTTAGAAACCTTAGCTCAAAAATGGGCTACATATGGAGAAGACGATCCACTATTCCAAATAGTAAGTCCACATCACTACAGTGAACAATGACCACCTTTGTCAAAAGTGCTACAGTGGTTGTCGGGTGGAAGTAAAAAGTGCAACAGTATAGTGGACCCTACTAATCTTGCATCAACATTGATAGCTTATCACATAATCACTCTATAGAAGTGGAGTCCAAAGGAAGAAACAACTAGTGACAAGTAATCAAAGACTTTACTCAAACCACCAAGCGATTAAGGAATTGTCCAAGTCTAGATTAGAAATGTGTGGAACCGACTGGATAAAATGATTACTATACTCAAACACTCTTTCATCTCTTTACCAGAGCCTAGAAAATTCTATATCCATCAGTACCTTCAATTAATTATGAAATAATGCTAAATGAACCATGCCTTGAAACTTTTCCAAGAATAGTCTTTGTCTGTATTAGTCTGAATAATAGACTTCCACCACTTATAACTCGGACCCTCTAGTAGGATGGTTACAAAAATAACCTTAAGATACTCATAAATCTAAAGTTGGATAAAAATATCCTCAACCTTCAGTACCAAAACCAATTCATCCTAAGAATATTGTTACCCAAGAATTATTGTGGGGCTACCATCTTGATTCTGGGGTTCCTAGGTGTGCCTTCAAGATCTATTTATTCAAGGATTTTGATTCGGTGAGGTGGGACTTCTTATGGGATGCTTTCGATCTGCTCGGCTTTCCAGCTAGGTTCTTATATTGGGTTAAAAGATGCGTCTCTACCCCAATGTTCTCGATGAACATTAATGGAAATTTACATGGCTACTTTTTAGGGAAAAGAGGGCTCAGTCAAGGGGATCCTCTTTCGCCTATCCTTTTTGTGATTTTCATGGAGTTTTTCTCGCGCATCCTGGACTCCATTATTTCATCTTCATATGCTTAAAAGTTTCATTGGATATGTGGTAAAACCTTTATTTCTCACCTTTGTTTTTAAGATGACCTTATCTTCTTTTCTAATGGTGATTTGGATTTAGATTTAGTCTTGAATCATGCTTTGGATCTTTTTTCTTCCCTGTCTGGATTGAATGTTAATCTTTCGAAGTCCCTAATGTTTGCGGCTGGTATCTCTCCTAATTTTTGTGATTCTATTGAGGTTGTTATGGGGGTTAGGGAGGGGTCTCTTCCCCTTTTTTATCTGGGAGTTCCCCTTATCACTTCCAAGCTTAGATCTTCTGATTGTGTGGTCTTGGAAGAGAAAATTGTTCGAAGAGTTAATGTTTGGACCAATAACTCTCTCTCCTATGTTGGGCGGTTACAGCTTGTTCAATCAGTTCTTTTTATTATGTAATCTTATTGGTGTTATCACTTCATTTTAACCAAGAGAGTGGTCAAATCCATTTAATCCACCCTTAGGAATTTTCTTTGGAATGGTCCTTCGTTGGCTTCCTCTGGGGGTGGCCTGCTGTTTTTTCTGTGCTGGAGGTGTGGTTTGGATGGGGGCTGGAGTACTGGTTTTGCAGGCTGGTTGTTTTGGATTTATGTAGTGGAATTGGTTTTCTAGTGGATGGGGTGCTGGTTTTTTGTGGAGTTGGGTGTGGGATGGTGGTGTGCAGGGGCTGGGGTTTTTGGCTACTGTGGTTGGTGTCTGTGGCTAGTTTGGGCTGGAGTGGCTGGTGCAGGTTGGAATGCAGGTGACAGGGGGCTGGCTGGGGTCTGGTGCGGGTTAGAACAGGTGGTATGGGGTTGTTTTGTAGGTGGTAGGGGTTTGGTGTGGGCTGGAATGTAGGAGGCTGGGGGCTGGTGTGGTGGCTGGTGTGGGCTGGAGTGGCTAGTGCAGGCGGGAAGGCAGGTGGCATGGGGATGGCTGGGGGCTGGTGTGGGCTAGAATAGGTGGCAGGAGGCTGGTGTGGGCTGGATTGTAGGTGGATGGGGGATGTTGGGAATGTGGTAGGGGCTGGTGCGGGCTGGGATGCAGGAGGTCGAGGGCTAGTGAGGGATGGAACTGGTGGATGGGGCTGTTTTACAGGTGGCATAGGGCTAGCATGAGTGTTTTGCAGGAGGCTGGGGGTGAGGGCTGGTGTGGTGGCTAGTGTGGTGGTTGGTGCGGGCTGGATTGCAGGTGGTTGGGGGTTGGTGCGGGCTCGAATGCAGGTGGAAGGGGGCTGAAATGCTGGTGGAAGGGGGCTGGTTGCAGGTGGGGGGGGGGGATGGTGTGGGATGATTCAAAGGTGGCAGGGTGGGCTGCTGCGGGTTGGAATGCTGGTGGCAGTGGGCTGAAATGAAGGTGGAAGGGGGCTGGTGTGGGATGGATGTGGCTGGTTCAGGCTGGATTGTGGTGGTTGTGGTGGCTGATGGTTCGTAGGTGGACTGTGGTGACCTCCTTGTGTTGGTGGTTGGGAGCGTGCGTTTGTGTGGTTGGGTGCGTGCATGTGTTTTCGAGTGTGGGGGTGTGTCCCCCCCGTGGGGTGGGTGTGTGGGTTCGTGTGGGTGGGTGCATGCGTTTTCCTCTTGGTTGTTGCTTATATCGAGTGGACCTTGGTGCTTTCATGATGGCGGGGGCAGTTTTGTGTGATTCTCAGGTCTCCGGTTGGATGTTCGTTTGATGTTCGCATGTTTCTTTTGCGTCTATTCGTGTGGAGGCTACTTCATTGCTGCTGGTGGCGGGCTGATGGTGGTTGTTGCGGTCTCGTCCTGGAGTAGGGCCAAATCATGGCATTATCGCGGCGTGACCGCGGCGTGATCGCAGCGTGACCGCGGCATGACCGCGGCTTGTTGGCCCAGTCCAGCGACATCCGCGGGGCAACATCTTCCGTCCAGGAGCGAAGGGAGCAGGAGGAGGCGGGGAAACATTCTCACCGTCGCCTCCCTCCCCATTAACTATGGGTGGGTAATGTATCTAAAACTCTATCTAGGTATCATACATCGAATCCTGACATGACTGCGAACCGCCGCAGGGTGTCATCCTGGTGCAGGGCCAAATCATGGCATTACCGTGGCATGACCGCGGCGTGACCATGATGCGACCACAACGTGTTGGCCCGGTCCAACGACATCCGCGGGGTAGCATCTTTCAGCAAGGAGCAAAGGGAGCGGGAGGAGGCGGGGCAACATTCCGGTCGTCGCCTCCCTCCCCATTAACTATGGGTGGGTAATGTATCTAAAACTATATCTAGGTATCATACATCAAATTCCGACAGGACTGTGAACTACCGTGGGGTGTCGTTCTGGAGCAGGGCCAAATCACGGCATTACCGCATCGTGACTGCGGCTTGACTGTGGAGTGACCACAGCGTGACCGCTGTGTGTTGACCCGGTCCAGCGACATCCGCAGGGCATCATCTTCCGGCCAAGAGCGAAGGGAGCAGGAGGAGGTGGGGAAACATTCCATCCGTTGGCACCCTCCCCATTAACTATGGGTGGATAATGTATCTAAAACTCTATCTAGGTATCATACATTTAATTCTGAAAAGACTGCGAACTGCCGCGTGGTGTCGTCCTGGAGTAGGGCCAAATCACGACATTACCACGGCGTGACTGTGGCGTGACCACAGTGTGACTGAGGCGTGACCACGGCTTGACCGTAGTGTGACCGCGGTGTGACCGCGGCATGTTGGCCCGGTCCAGCGACATCTGCGGGCAACATCTTCCGGCCAGGAGCGAAGGGAGCGGGAGGTGACAGGGCAACACTCCGGCTGTCGCCCCGCCGACAGAAATTGTGATTAGTCAGTCTCAACATTGATCACCAGACTCATGGAATACTATCACAGAGCTAATCATCCATCAGATTCCCCATTGTTGTAGAAAGCTCCAACTACAATATATGAGGTGTGTGTTGTTTACTTTTTTCACACAGAAAAAAAGATAATGTAGAAGCATTTTATCTACAAGGGTCAAAACACTCATCAGATCATCAAGATCATAAAAATATCAAAATCCGAACGACAAGGACAAGTACAAAATAGAAAACCATACATAAATGGTTTCATAAACTCTGTTGAGAAAGTTAATTAATCATATTTTAGTAAAAAAGATTTTATTCTTATTTTTATCAATCATGTTATATAATTTTATATGCAATTAATGAATCCCTAGAATGGAAAAATCATGATAGGACTCCACTCTTATAGAACATGGAACCAAGTGGTCATGGAATGAAGTGGGGAGGACTAGTGATCATATAGAGTTTTTAAGTATTATTGAAATTTTATTCTACTTACCAATGTCTATACTAGATATCAAAATTTTGATTACTCTTTATACAGGATTCCAAATAAATCCTATGTAGTTGTCATTCACATTATAGAAACTGATCTTATGTTATAAAAAACAGACTCTTGATTCAGGATTGTGGTATGATAAAGATATATATTTTATATTCGTTGTTTTTAAAAGTGGTACTAGGTAGTTGAAACTACTGATTGAGAGTCAAATTATACAGGTGTATTACTTATCAATGGTATATGCATTTCTTGAAACTCTAATAATAAAACTTCATTCACCTTGAGAACAATAGAATTTGAGTATGTTTTAACCTCTCAGGATGCAACACAAATCTTATGGGAGAATTCACATATATATAAAATTAGATGCGCATTGAGGCCAGGAAAACACCCCAAACGGTGTTAAGATGAAGCTTATGGTGGGGAGCACCATAAGCCTGATAGGTGTTAAACAATGACACCAACAATGTTTTTAGATATATAGGCTCAGGTAAACACCCAAAGGGGTGGCCAAGAGGCCTGGAAAACACCATAAATGGGTTTCGCCATAAGATAAGGTCACAATGGGCATGATAGAACAAATAAACTATTTAATATGTTATAATAAGGGATCGTCAGAAGGTTGTAGTAAGCGGAACAATGACGCAACGTCTAAAGGGAAACGAAATGACAAAAAAGAATCATACACCCTAAACTATCACTATGAGTTTTCGCACACAGCGCACCTCTGTTGGAGAGGTTTTATTATAAAAACATGACTTTATTTATCAAATGAAACAATTATATTAAAGAACACTTATTCAAGATATGCAGTTCAATATAATTAAGTAGAATTAAGAAAGAAGCTAAATTCAATTTAAAGAATTCTTAAATTAAAGAGGCTACGAGAGGGACTCTACCTCAAGGTGGAACCAAGCCGTCCACTTCAGCTCTTAGATCTTTCTAACTAAAAGTTGTTGCTCCTCCACTGAGTATACACACCTTCACACACATGCAAGGACACCTATCCCCTATCACTACTGGAAATCCAGCATTTCCCAACGGTTTAGAACCGTTGGGAAAGGCTGCAGAACTGTTGGTATATGTTATACCAACGGTTCTGCAAACCGTGGGGAAGTAAGCCGTTGGGAAAGGCTTTTCCCAACGGTTTACACAGAACCGTTGGGATAGGTTAGAAAAAATAAACCTATCCCAACGGTTCTTCCAAACCGTTGGGAAAGGACTTTCCCAACGGTTTGGCCCGTTGGGAAATCAACACAACATTTTCTTTCCCAACGGTTTACAAACCGTTGGGAAAGGTTTTTACCAACGGTTCCATGAACCGTTGGTAAAAACAACCACTAAACAGGGTATCCCAATGGTTTCAAACCGTTGGGATAGGGTGTTTTTACCAACGGTTCCTTGAACCATTGGTAAAAACAGCTACATAGAGCCTATGCCAACGGTTTTCAAAACCGTTGGCATAGGATTTGCTGTGAAAATTGCACAGCAGCCTGCAATTTGCACAACAGGTCTGGTTTTTGGGCATTCACCCTCGGTTTCAATTCAATTTTCAATCCAATTATGCCCTCGTTTTCAATTCATTTTTCAATCCAATTATTGTACCTGTAACACATATAATGCATACATATAGAGAACAAACCAACACATACAAATAATGCAAACCAACCAACCAACACATATGCCAGTTGATGTTTTTCACTTAAAATGACGTCCTTTTGAAACAAAAGACGGACACTATGAGTGGTCCCGACCACACCGCGTCTCCAATTGAGGCGGGGTTGATTCGTACACGTCACATATGACCCATGGATCGTTCTCCTAAAGTTTAAATGGAAACCGAATGCGTTTGGTCGGTTTTCCGTATGTACTTAAAATGTTGTCCATTTTAAACAAAAGAGTGACACTTAGACTAATCCTGACCACACCGCGACTCAGATTCATCCTGGGTTGGCTCGTACATGTCACATATGACCCATGGATCATTGTGATAAATTATTAAAAGATTACGAATGCGTTTGGTTGGTTTTGCGTATGCTAGTTGTTCTTTTCATTTATAATCATGTCCATTTTAAACAAAAGAGACAGAGTTAGAGCGGTGTTGGACACACCGCGCCTCGGATTAAGACGGGGTTGACTTTTACACGTCACATATGATTCATGGATCGTTGTTCTAAAGTATCGATAGAATCCGAATGCGTTTGGTCGTTCTTCCGTATGTCAGTTGATGCCTTTCACTTAAAATGACGTCCTTTTGAAACAAAAGACGGACACTTTGAGTGGTGTTAGCCGCACCGCATGTCGGATTGAAGCGGGGATTATTCGTACACTTCACATATGACCCATGGATCGTTCTCCAAAATTTTCAATGGAAAACGAATCCGTTTGGTCATTTTTCCGAATGTACTTAAAATGGTGTCCATTTTAAACAAAAGAGAGTCACTTAGACTTATCCTAGCCACACCACGACTCAGATTCATCCCGGGTTGGCTCGTACACGTCACATATGACCCATGGATTGTTGGGATAAATTATCAACAGATTCGGAATGCGTTTGGTCAGTTTTCCGTATGTCAGTTGATGCTTTTCACTTAAAATGACGTCCTTTTGAAACAAAAGATGGACACTTTGAGTGGTTCCAGCCACACCACGTCTCCGGATTGAGCTGAAACCACCGTGAAACATTCTAATTATTATTCGTGACGTGTACGCGCAGACGGCACGTCAATCGGACGTGCGGTTTGCGCGGTACGACTCAATATTCGTGTTTTAAGTGATGCGCGCGCTTCGTAAACGCGCGTGAGGGGGGTCCAAATGGGCCGAACAAAGTCAGAATGACCTGAAATCAGACGACAAATACGGGAGAGTGATTTATGAAGTGGTCGAGCAGACGACACGTCAATCGGACGTGCCGTGTGCCCGCGGTGACCAACAACGCAGTTCTAGTGTCATAAACGGCCAAAACGGGCGTCCAACGGTCAAATTCATAGCGGACGACCTCAGATTGGCTGAAACCACCGTGAAACATTCTAATTATTATTCGTAATGTGTACGCACAGACGGCACGTCAATCGGACGTGCGGTTTGCGCGGTACGGCTCAATATTCGTATTTTAAGTGATGCGCGCGCTTCGTAAACGCGCGTGAGGGGGGTCCAAACAGGCCGAACGAAGTCGGAATGGCCTGAAATCAGACGAAAAATACGGGTGAGTGATTTCTAAAGTGGTCGAGTAGACGGAACGTCAATTGGACGTGCCATGTGCCCGCGGTGACCGACAACGCAGTTCTGGTGTCATAAACGGCCAAAACGGGCGTCAAACGGTCAAATTCATAGCGGACGACCTTGGATTGAGATGAAACCACTGTGAAACATTCTAATTATTATTCGTGATGTGTACGCGCAGACGACACGTCAATCAGACGTGCGGTTTGCGCGGTACGGCTCAATATTCGTGTTTTAAGTGATGCGTGCGCTTCGTAAACGCGCGTGAGGGTGGTCCAAACGGGCCGAACGATTTCGGAATGGCCTGAAATCAGACGAAAAATATGGGTGAATGATTTATGAAGTGTTCAAGTAGACGACATGTCAATCGGACGTGCCGTGTGCCCGCGGTGACCGACAACGCAGTTCTGGTGTCATAAACGGCCAAAACGGGCGTCCAACGGTCAAATTCATAGAGGACGACCTCGGATTGACCTGAAACCACCGTGAAACATTCTAATTATTATTCGTGACGTGTACGTGCAGACGACACGTCAATCGGACGTGCGGTTTGCGCGGTACGACTCAATATTCGTGTTTTAAGTGATGCGCGCGCTTCGTAAACGCGCGTGAGGGGGGTCCAAACGGGCCGAACGAAGTCGGAATGGCCTGAAATCAGACGAAAAATATGGGAGAGTGATTTATGAAGTGGTCGAGTAGACGACACATCAATCGGACGTGCCGTGTGCCCGCGGTGACCGACAACGCAGTTCTGGTGTCATAAACGGCCAAAACGGGCGTCCAACGGTCAAATTCATAACGGACGACCTCGGATTGACCTGAAACCACCGTGCAACATTCTAATTATTATTCGTGACATGTACGCGTAGACGGCACGTCAATCGGACGTGCGGTTTGCGCGGTACGGCTCAATATTCGTATTTTAAGTGATGCGCGCGCTTCGTAAACGCGCGTGAGGGGGGTCCAAACGGGCCGAACGAAGTCGGAATGTTCTGAAATCAGACGACAAATACGGGTGAGTGATTTCTGAAGTGGTTGAGCAGACGACACGTCAATTGGACGTGCCATGTGCCCGCGGTGACCGACAACGCAGTTCTGGTGTCATAAACGGCCAAAACGGGCGTCAAACGGTCAAATTCATAGCGGACGACCTCGGATTGAGCTGAAACCACCGTGAAACATTCTAATTATTATTCATGACGTGTACTCGCAGACGGCACATCAATCGGACGTGCGGTTTGCGCGGTATGGCTTAATATTCGTGTTTTAAGTGATGCGTGCGCTTCGTAAACGCGCGTGAGGGTGGTCCAAACGGGCCGAACGATTTCGGAATGGCCTGAAATAAGACGACAAATATGGGTGAGTGATTTATGAAGTGTTCGAGCAGACAACACGTCAATCGGACGTGTCGTGTGCCCGCGGTGACCGGCAACGCAGTTCTGGTGTCATAAACGGCCAAAACGGGCGTCCAACGGTCAAATTCATAGAGGACGACCTCGGATTGACCTGAAACCACCGTGAAACATTCTAATTATTATTCGTGACGTGTACGCGTAGACGGCACGTCAATCGGACGTGCGGATTGCGCGGTACGGCTCAATATTCGTGTTTTAAGTGATGCGCCGTAAACGCGCGTGAGGGGGGTCCAAACGGGCCGAACGAAGTCGGAATGGCCTGAAATCAGACGACAAATATGGGAGAGTGATTTATGAAGTGGTCGAGCAGACGGCATGTCAATCGGACGTGCCGTGTGCCCGCGGTGACCGACAACGCAGTTCTGGTGTCATAAACGGCCAAAACGGGCGTCCAACGGTCAAATTCATAGCGGACGACCTCAGATTGGGTGAAACCACCGTGAAACATTCTAATTATTATTCGTGACGTGTACGCGTAGAGGGCACGTCAATCGGACGTGCGGTTTGCGCGGTACGGCTCAATATTCGTATTTTAAGTGATGCGCGCGCTTCGTAAACGCGCGTGAGGGGGGTCCAAACGGGCCGAATGAAGTTGGAATGGCCTGAAATCAGGCGAAAAATACGGGTGAGTGATTTTTGAAGTGGTCGAGCAGACGACACATCAATTGGACGTGCCCTGTTCCCGCGGTGACCGACAACGCAGTTCTGGTGTCATAAATGACCAAAACGGGCGTCAAACGGTCAAATTCATAGCGGATGACCTCAGACTGAGCTGAAACCACCGTGAAACATTATAATTATTATTCGTGACGTGTACGCGCAGATGGCATGTCAATCGGACGTGTGGTTTGCGCGGTACGGCTCAATATTCGTGTTTTAAGTGATGCGTGCGCTTCGTAAACGCGCGTGAGGGTGGTCCAAACGGGCCGAACGATTTTGGAATGTCCTGAAATCAGACGAAAAATATGGGTGAGTGATTTATGAAGTGGTCGAGCAGACGACACGTCAATCGGACGTGCCGTGTGCCCGCGGTGACCGACAACGCAGTTCTGGTGTCATAAACGGCCAAAACGGGCGTCCAACGGTCAAATTCATAGAGGACGACCTCAGATTGACCTGAAACCACCATGAAACATTCTAATTATTATTCGTGACGTGTACGCGCAGACGGAACGTCAATCGGACGTGCGGTTTGCGCGGTACGGCTCAATATTCGTGTTTTAAGTGATGCGCGCGCTTCGTAAACGCGCGTGAGGGGGGTCCAAATGGGCCGAACGAATTCGGAATGTTCTGAAATCAGACGACAAATACGGGAGAGTGATTTATGAAGTGGTCGAGTAGACGGCACGTCAATCGGACGTGCCGTGTGCCCACGGT
Organism: Viscum album; assembly: GCA_963277665.1. NCBI lineage: Eukaryota > Viridiplantae > Streptophyta > Magnoliopsida > Santalales > Viscaceae > Viscum > Viscum album. Next base: position 1,054,693,132 of record OY728120.1, on the reverse strand, counting down.
GACCGACAACGCAGTTCTGGTGTCATAAACGGCCAAAACGGGCGTCCAACGGTCAAATTCATAGAGGACGACCTCGGATTGACCTGAAACCACCGTGCAACATTCTAATTATTATTCGTGATGTTTACGCGTAGACGGAACGTCAATCGGATGTGTGGTTTGCGCGGTACGGCTCAATATTCGTATTTTAAGTGATGCGCGCGCTTCATAAACGCGCGTGAGGGGGGTCCAAATGGGCCGAACGAAGTCGGAATGGCCTGAAATCAGACGACAAATACGGGTGAGTGATTTCTGAAGTGGTCGAGCAGACGGAACGTCAATCGGACGTGCCGTGTGCCCGCGGTGACCAACAACGCAGTTCTGGTGTCATAAACGGCCAAAACGGGCGTCAAACGGTCAAATTCATAGAGGACGACCTCAGATTGAGCTGAAACCATCGTGAAACATTCTAATTATTATTCGTGATGTGTACGCGGAGACGGAACGTCAATCGGACGTGCGGTTTGCGCGGTACGGCTCAATATTCGTGTTTTAAGTGATGCGCGCGCTTCGTAAACGCGCGTGAGGGTGGTCCAAACGGGCCAAACGATTTCGGAATGGCCTGAAATCAGACGAAAAATACGGGACAGTGATTTCTGAAGTGGTCGAGCAGACGACACGTCAATCGGACGTGCCGTGTACCCGCGGTGACCGACAACGCAGTTCTGGTGTCATAAACGGCCAAAACGGGCGTGAAACGGTCAAATTCATAGCGGACAACCTCGGATTGACCTGAAAACACCGTGCAACATTCTAATTATTATTCGTGACGTGTACGCGCAGACAAGACACCAATCAGACGTGCGGTTTGCGCGGTACGGCTCAATATTCGTGTTTTAAGTGATGCGCGCGCTTCGTAAACGCGCGTGAGGGGGGTCCAAACAGGCCGAACGAATTTGGAATGGCCTGTAATCAAACAACAAATACGGGTGAGTGATTTATGAAGTGGTCGAGTAGACGGCACGTCAATCGGACGTGCCGTGGGCCCGCGGTGACCGACAACGCAGTTCTGGTGTCATAAACGGCCAAAACGGGCGTCCAACGGTCAAATTCATAACGGACGACCTCGGATTGACCTGAAACCACCGTTAAACATTCTAATTATTATTCTTGACGTGTACGCGCAGACGGCACATCAATCAGACGTGCGGTTTGCGCGGTACGACTCAATATTCGTGTTTTAAGTGATGCGCGCGCTTCGTAAACGCGCGTGAGGGTGGTCCAAATGGGCCGAACGAAGTCGGAATGGCCTGAAATCAGACGAAAAATACGGGACAGTGATTTCTAAAGTGGTCGAGCAGACGGCACGTCAATCGGACATGCCGTGTGCCCGCGGTGATCGACAACGCTGTTCTGGTGTCATAAACGGCCAAAACGGGCGTCAAACGGTCAAATTCATAGCGGACAACCTCAGATTGAGCTGAAATAAAAATATTAATTCATATAAATACAAAAATAATTCATGGCATTAAATACAACAGATTTTTTTACCCATATCTCTGCCCAAGATCTATCTTTGACCTCATGTGGCAAATGTCTCCACGACAGCGGGCTGACGGGAATGATGTCGGAGTATTTGGCAAGCGTTGCCAGAAAACTCCGACATTGCTGCCCTGTTTTCTCAACTATATGATTGTCTTCATTATATTCCACCATAACCTGTGTGCGACGGTTCCACACCGAACGCATGCGTGTACGGCCCCGCCCCCGCCTTCTGTCAGTAGATGTATCTGTCATGAAAGAAAAACAAATATTTTATCAAAACATGTTATAATGAAAATAAATATTGCTATAAAAATTTGTTAGGGATTTATAAATATACCTGCGCTAGTCTGATCAATGAGTGGCGCCGGATCCACAGAACCTGATGGAACAGCCTCTGGTGGAACAGGAGTCGAAGACGATGGAATATAAAAGCTCGGAGAGACAGAAGTAGAAGGAAAAGAAGATGGAACAGCTGTATGACCTGATGCTGACTGGGGAGTGGGAATCATCATGGGATGTGAAAATGATGGGGCAGAAGATGCAGAAGGTAGCGAAAACATGGGAGGCCTAAATACGCCGTGTGTCCCTAACGACACACCGGGATCAGAATGTGGGAAGGCTGAAATGTCAGTGGGAGGGGCAGGGTCTAGTCGGGCACGCACAGCTCTACGTCCACCTCTGGTACGAACCCTCCTCGTACCACCGGCCTGAGTACTAGGACCAGTACTAGGCTCCTCGTCGAATAACTGTCGACGTAATGGTGGATCCTACAAAAAAGTTTACAAAAAAAAGTAATCACATGACATTATATATTCTGTAAATATATATATATATATATATATATTTGAAATAAAGTACTCACTGTAGGCACTAATGGTGGAATGCCCATCTCCTCCATCCGACGATTGTTCTCCGCCATTTTTTTTCTTTGTCTCTCTTCAATTGGCTGCATTTACTGCATTTGAAAACAAATATATAATTAATTAGAAAAAGAAAATTAATATGTAAACCAAAAAACTAAATATATGAGGGAATGAGGGGATTCATTGGTAATTTAGCTATCAATTGTTTTAGAAGAGCTTGAATGAATTTAATAAAACATACAAGTTGTAATGTTCACCAAGTTAGAAATATTGTTTGATTTGGTTTGAATACAGTTCAATTCCAAATTAGAAAATGCAATTCAAATAAAACAGCAACCAATACACATTGAAAATTCACATAACGGTCAAGTCAGCTAAAACATATTTGTGATCAATACTAAATAAATATGAATATTACCAACCTTAACAACCCAACTCGAGGTAAACCAAAATAATTGAGAACATGGATGAATGATTCTATATATTTCCAACCACAACTTCAGGTTCACAATCAACTCTGACAATTGAGCTATTGGAGTCATCAAAAGAAATAAATGGATTGGTTCCAATGGCAATAGGGACAGTGTCAATTCCATCATCAGCATCATAAAAAATATGTCTTGGAATTACTTCAACTATGACACCAAATTCAGGTTGAAGTTGATCTTTGACATAAAAAACTTGTTTAGCCATTGATGCCAACACATATGGTTCTTCGGTTGCAAGAGTGCGGGTCATATTAATTACTCGAAATCCACAATCATCAATAAATGTGCCATGTCTCGTCATCTAATCAAACCAATGGAATTTCATCATTGTGACTCGTCCATGAGAGTAATAATCCAATATTATTATTTTCTCAACGACTCCATAATAACCCACATTTTCAAGTCGCGGTCTACTATCTGATGCACTGGCATAACAATCTGTTGTGGTAGTAACCATAATACCATCATGTTGTGTTCTCATGTTTTTGGCTCATTCATTGACAATAAATCTGTACCCATTGATAACAATTGATTTACAGTCACGAACCACGGTATTAGGACCAAAAGCCAAAGCTCTTATTTCCTCAGAGACAGAGTCAGCAGACAAACTCAATACCTGCAATATAAATGACAGTTAAACTTAAGTAAATATTGAAATAATTAATTTAAACAATAATATTTTTACCTTCAATTTTAACCAAGCAGAAAACTCTTTGCTATGCAAAGTCTCTCTCCTTCTCAAAGATAAAGAACGATGCTTCCTATTTATCATTGTTTTATGTTCCCTGTAGATAAAAAAATATGAATAGTTTAACAGATATATATGTAAGATATACATATTCAATTTTGTTACCTGATATAGTCATCGAACAAATCACAGTTGAACAAAACTGTGCGATGTGCCATCTCCCGCTCTTCAAGGCTTAATGTCTTCAATGTATATGATCCAGGAATTCCTCCTGTTTGAGGAAGTGATGGAAAACTGGGTTCAATTTGCTCATATTGTTCTTCTTCATTTCTCATTGGTCTGTTCATTCTTGTAGTAAGATCAGACAAATACATTAAACAGAAATACATACATTCTTGAGCTAAGTAACCGTTCACGATAGAACCTTCGGGATGATTCTTGTTTCGAACATAAGACTTTAATGTGAACATATTTCTTTCAGTTGGATACATCCAACGAAAAGAAACAGGTCCTCCGAGAAGTATTTCAGTTGGAATATGGACAGTCAGATGCAGCATGCATGTGAAAAATGATGGGGGAAATATTTTCTCCAACTCACACAAAATTAATGGGGCATATGTCAACATTTTTTGCAAGAAAGACTTGGACAACTTCTTAGCACAAAGATCTCTAAACAAATGGCACAACCGAATAACACCCACCCTTACATTATTGGAAAAAATATGACGGATTGCTATTGGAAGCAACTCATGCAGTAGAACGTGATAATCACGAGTCTTCAAAGATTTTAGCTTCAACTCTCTTCTGTTGACCCGTTTAGATATGTTGCTTGAATAGCCATCAGGAACTCTAATAGTCTCTAATAATTCCAAAAATTGTTTTTTTTCAGTAGGTGTCATCACATAAGAAGCACATGGAAGTTGCCATTTATTTTCACTGATACGCACAGGATGCAATTCTGGTATGATGCCCCAATCCACCAAGTCACGTCGAGATCGTAAATCATCTTTTGTCTTCCCCTTGACATTTAGAAGAACTGAAAGCAACATTTCACATATATTCTTTTCAATATGCATTACGTCTAAGAAATGACGTAGCAAATTGGTTGACCAATAAGGCAAATCAAAAAAGATACTCCTCTTCCTCCAATTGTAACAGGTTTCTATGGAAACATTCTTTCTCTTTCCAGATTTCATTTGACCCTTCCTGAACGAAAAATCGAAATCTTTCAATTCATTAAGCACATCAGTTCCAGACATACGCTGAGGTGGATCATCGGTCTCTATAGTATTATCAAATCTTCGACGATTCATTCTATATGGATGATCCTTTGGAAAAAATCGTCGATGTCCCATAAAACTGAAACTACAACGATGTTTCAGTCTTCTGGATCGTGTATTCATCATACAAACTGGACATGACAGTTTTCCCTTCGTGCTCCATCCAGACATCATTGCATAAGCCGGAAAATCATTGATCGTCCACATAAGCGCAGCACGCATCTGAAATATGTCTTTCGAACATGCATCGTATGTGCGCACACCCACATCCCAAAGAAGTTTCAACTCTTTTATTAAAGGTTGCATGTATACATCAATATCAATGCCAGGATCAGAAGGACCAGATATGAGTATACTCATGAAAGTGAGAGATTTTTTCATACACAACCATGGGGGAAGATTATAAATGTGTATAAAAACTGGCCATGTGCTGTGCGAAGTAAGCATCTGCCCAAACGGATTAAAACCGTCGCATGAAAGACCCAGCCTCACATTACGCACGTCAGCTGCAAAATCAGGATGTCGAGCATCAAATCTCTGCCATGCAAATCCATCTGCAGGATGAACCAACTCATCATTAGTCTTCTTTCTCTCGGTATCATGCCATCTCATTTTTATTGATATGTCATCAGAAATAAAAAGATTCTGGAGTCTGGGGATCAATGGAAAGTGCTACATTACTTTCTGTGGAATGCGGGATGGTGTTCCATCAGATTTTGACTTCCAGTGGGATGTTCCACATTTTATACATTCATTTCGTTCAGCAGTTTCTTCCCAGAATAAACTGCAATCTTTCGGGTAAGCATGAATTTTGTTTCGGGAAAATCCAAGTTCTTCAACTAACTTCCATGCCATATAGTGGTTTGAAGGAATATCTACATCATCTGGAAGTAAATCCTTCAAGAGGGTAATAATGTAATCGATTTCTGTATTAGAAATCCCATACATAGTTTTTCCATGAAACAATCGGATTAAAAATTCCAGCTTTTTCATTTTATCGCATTGTCGCTATACTGGAGTCGTGGCAGCATAATTCAATTTTTTCACCCTATCAATATCATCATTTTCACTAGATGCATCAGTTGTCCTCATATCAACGTCTTCTTGAGTCGAAATCCTTTCTTTTTCATGATGACGAATAAACGGAAACCGATCATCTAACAAATTCTCCATTCCAGTCCTTTCATTTCGATCATCACCAATTTGAGATTTCATTTTCTACCCATTGTGATACCACACAAAGTAGTTTGCTTGAAAACCATTTTTGGTTATGTGGTAGTTGGCTTCTTCACGACTCAACCAAGGTCTACCAACACAATTGGAACATGGGCAGTGTATGCGAACACTATCTGAAGCATTGTGAAATGCAAAATCTATAAAGCTCTCCAAATTGTTTTGAAAATCGATTGAGATACGATCGGTTTCATACATCCAACTTCTGTCCATTCTGTAAAAAAATTCATATAAGTCATTTTGTCATAAACAATTCAATAGGATTGAACTTTAATAGAAAATACATTTAAGTAAACGATAAAGGAAGAAAATAATCACGGTATCAACTACACATGTGAAAAAAACATACTAATGTGTTATTGAAAAAATGTAAAACCAACAAGAACTTAATGTGTTATCACATCAGATCATGCCTCATCCCATAACCATATTAGTAGGGTACCCTCGTGGATAGCCCCGCCCACCCCCGTGGACAACCCACCCACCCCCGTGGACACCCCCTACCCCCTAGACAGCCCAACCACCCTCGTGGACAGCCCACCCACCCCCCTCGACACCCCTTCTCCCTATGGACAGCCCCCACCCCCTTGGATAGCCCGCCCACCCCCCTGGACACCCCTACCCCCTGTGGCCAGCCCACCCACCCCCCCTGGACAGCCCGCCCACCCCTCCTTGACAGCCCGACCACCCCCGTGGACAGCCCGTCCACCCTTGTGGACAGCCCGCCCACCCCCGTACCCCCCTGGACACCCCGTACCCACCTGGGATAGCCCCGCCCACCCTCCCAAACAGCCCACACCCCCTCCCCTACAACCCCACCACCACCACCTAGACATACCAACCCCCCTGGACACCCCACACACCCCTCCCCCACCGGGACACCCCACCCAGACCCCAGGACAGCCCACACCCCCTGGACAGCCCCGCCCACCCCCGTGGATAGCCTTTCCTACCCTCGTGGATAGCCCCGCCCACCCCCGTGGACAACCCACCCACCCCCGTGGACACCCCCTACCCCCTAGACAGCCCAACCACCCCCGTGGACAGCCCACCCACCCCCCTCGACACCCCTTCTCCCTATGGACAGCCCCCACCCCCTTGGATAGCCCGCCCACCCCCCTGGACACCCCTACCCCCTGTGGCCAGCCCACCCCCCTGGACAGCCCGCCCACCCCTCCTTGACAGCCCGACCACCCCCGTGGACAACCCGCCCACCCCCGTACCCCCTGGACACCCCGTACCCCCCTGGATAGCCCCGCCCACCCTCCCAAACAGCCCACACACCCCTTCCCTGCAACCCCACCACCACCACCTAGACATACCACCCCACCTGGACACCCCTCTCCCACCAGGACACCCCACCCAGACCCCCAGGACAGCCCACACCCCCTGGACAACCCCGCCCACCCCCCGTGGACACCCCCTACCCCCTAGACAGCCCAACCACCCCGTGGACATCCCACCCACCCCCCTCGACGCCCCTTCTCCCTATGGACATCCCCCCACCCCCTTGGATAGCCCGCCCACCCCCCTGGACACCCCTACCCCCCGTGGCCAGCCCACCCACCCCCCCTAGACAGCCCGCCCACCCCTCCTTGACAGCCCGACCACCCCCGTGGACAGCCCGTCCACCCTTGTGGACAACCCGCCCAGCCCCGTACCCCCCTGGACACCCCGTACCCCCCTGGATAGCCCCGCCCACCCTCCCAAACAGCCCACACCCCCCACACCCCCTCCCCTGCAACCCCACCACCACCACCTAGACATACCACCCCCCTGGAATGTGTAGAAATAACATAAAAATACATGATATATAGATAGCACAAAATACTCAACCTATGGGTTCACATTAACTACATAATCACACACTTCACTACTACCATAAAACACATAAACCACACCACCACCACACAAGACGCATAGCATTTCTCACATTCATTTATAAGCCACTTCATTCACACTTACATTGTCCATTCATTTAATGTTAAATTAATTAAATCCATTTACCACACATCCATTTCTATTCCATCTCATTTATTTAATATCTTGTTTTTTTGTTTTAACAGCATAATTTATTCCATAGATAACCAGGAAACTAATAAAACCACCACACAACAACTCACCATCTCAAAATAACCATCGACACCATGTTACATCGACCAACCATCTCACCAAAACAACCACATATCACAATAAAAATATTGCACATCACAAACCACCGCACAACCAAAACCACCTCACCACATTATACACCACAACTTCATCACACAACACCTCCACACGACACAACAACACCACACATCATCACTATCATACAACTTCACATGACACATCCATGCCCACTAACCATCACATTACAACCCCACATATCACAAAGCCCAACTGGTCACCTCAATCCCCATAAAACAGCCTACAACATACAATGAAACACAACAAAAAACCTCTCATAGAGGCAACATACCCCAACTTCCACAATTTATTTATTCAAGGTCTTTTATTAAATTACCCCTTTATTTAGCATGGACATTATAACACAACTGATATTCCAGGGGAAACTAATTAATTAACAAAATATTTATTCATTTCCCTATTTTACACGGTGAAATCACATAAAAATCCAAACTTAAAACTAAAATATTAGATCAATAACAATAAAAACAAGGTACCATATGTGTATAAAGAAAAAGTTACTTGATTTGAGATGATTCAAATGGGTTTTCACCTATTCGGATGGGGGATTTGGAGAGTAGCAGAGAGCTGGAGGTGGATTGATAACTTAAAACTAAAATACTAAAGCAATAACAATAAAAATAAGGAAGTATATGTGTATAAATGAAAATATACCTGATTTCAGATGGTTTTCACCTCTTCAGATAGGGGATTTCACGAGAGGAGAGCGGTGGAGCAGATGAAATTAGGTTTCTATGCGAATGGGGGAGAGCAGCCCTGCGGCTGGATTTGGGGGAAATAATTCCCAACGGTTTTTAAGAACCGTTGGGAAAAGGTGATTTACTCACCCCTTTACCAACGGTTTCTTCAAACCGTTGGCAAAGGGGTAGCTTTTCCCAATGGTTCATTGAAACCGTTGGGAAAGGCTTTCTTAATCCTTCAACCCCAACGGTTTTAGCAAACCGTTGGTAAACACCCGTTGGGAAAAACAGCATTTCCAGTAGTGTATGCACACACCCGTATGGCCATGAGCATGTGCAAGGGGATCCTTAAACATATGCTTATATGCATATACCGATCTCCACTCACCTGTGTATGCATTTATATATATATACATGGGCACACCTAGCCCCATACATGCACAATCACTGCCATGGGTGACTATACACATAACGAGGGAACCCACATACATATACTTACTTACCTATGCACATGTAGGCGAGTCGCCCTTGACTTGGTGACTTGAAATCAACGAGCAGGGATCAACGCACTACAAAAAGGATATTAAGAACTTTAAAACACATGAAGGACACTACATAACCAGTGAAAAACCAACCAATGACATTAAAGCCTTACCTAGATTGGCAGTAGAGAACCAAATCCACCCAAACCAACACAAAACGATCCAACTACCAACTGAAAACATAATATGGAGTCAAAAACACTAAAGCCCCAAATACATGAGGCGCGAGACAAGTAGTAACCCTAGAATCTTACCTCAGATCAAAGCTAGTGGACTGAATCAATCTGAACTCCTTCTTGCCCCCTTCACAGAATATAACTACCCTCTATCCATAGAAAGTAGTCAAAGATATAAGCGGCCAATGCGATAACGAAAATAAAATAAAAACTAAACTAAAACATACCTGTCTCCTATGACTATACATGTCACTGCCCAACATATAAGAACCACAGCGCCCCATGGGTCAAATCATGTTCCTGCAAGAAAAGTGGAAACAGATCAATGTTTCAAAATGATACCATCAAATAGTAAATTCCTATTAATTAACAATTACTCTTCCTATTAATGGTATATAATCAATTTGGCTCAAGTTTCAACTTAGTTTGGTTTTGTTCGATACAAGGGATGAGGTCTTATTATTCTTGGTTTTTATGTTTACACTTGAGATATTTATTTAAAAATGATGCATGTATTTGGCATTATTATTTATGGTTTTAGTTCTTAGCCTGTTGGCATGGGGCCTATCCACATGAATAATTATTGGAATGTAGGGTTCAGTTTACATTTATGCGCTTTAATGTGATTGATGTCACTAATGATGAGGACTCAACTGTTTAAATTAGAAAAACCCTATATGGTGTTTTCATATATAACTTATTAGAAGTATTCTACATAGTTGAACCACAATATTACTTATAATTAATGGTATTATGGATCATATGGTGAGATTTTCCTTGATGATGACTACATAGTCTCTCCATGCAAGGGATGTATATCGACCCTTCGTGAATTCTGGGCATTGGTGTTTATAGTTACAAAGCCAAAAATCATTTGATATTACAAGATAAGATTCAATGAGTTATTTATAAATTAATGATCTAAGTAGGTCACGATTGATGGCTAGATTATCACTATATAATATAGGAAATACTTGAACATATCTCTATGGTTTATGCATGTTGTTCATATGAATCTGATATGTGGTATCACCATGAAAGGGATGTATACCTCTGCTAGTGCCACCTCCAACCCATCAAATTCCATCCCCTTCCAAAGGACTTACCTCAAAGAATACATACAAGAGGAAATGTATGAGGTAGTCAGCTAAGAAACCTCACCCAAAGTCATCAAGTAAGTAGTGTGTTTTCTGACTTTAATCATCAAATTTCTTAAGTATCTCTTCCTTTATAAAGAAAGTATTAAGAGCCTCTACAGACCCTTAAACACTAACATGATTATTTGGTCATTGATTTCCAAGGAATTGATTATAACTATTTTTCATGGGAGTCATGGACTCTAAGGATGGTAAATAAAAGGAAATATATTAACATAGTAGACTTATAGATATAGTGTTCACAAGACACCTAGGTTTTGAGAAGGTTCTTTAGTGATTTTATGGAAATGAAATCACCCTGTCACTAGGTCTCCAAGTGGATAAGATATCGATTGGGATATGAGTGGTCTAACATATGTCTTAAAATTGGGATGATATGCGTATGGACTAGATGAGGATTTAGATCAAGTAAAATATTCCTAAGAGGATTGGGCCTTGTAGTGATAGGTGTGGCAATTGTACATCTAGCATTTGATGAGGAAATACTTATGAGGATGGATTGGAATCTTGGTAGGTTCTTAGAGTGGGATATTCCCTCTGAGCATATAAAATGTATTATGAAAGGTTTTACTCCATTTAATGATTCAAGAGTTCAACTAAAGAGATGAAGGATGAGATGCTAGTGTGGGTATTGGGTATTGTCGGACAGATTGGCATTATAATGCCAAGAGGCTTGGTGTGATTTAGCTTAGGATGGAACCTGGTTAGTGGAGATGGGTTATAATACATGATTTTGATGAGTTTCTTGACCGAATTATTGAGAATATAATGTAGATGGGTTCGACATGGTGTGCTTTTGTGACTAGGACAATCATAAGGTGAATAATCCTCTTTGTCTAGTTGGATGATGAGATGTGCATCGAGGCATGGGATAATCCTCGAGAGATGAGTCTAGACTGTGTGACCGATAAGATAGACTAGGATAGGTTTGATAGGATTGGGTGAGTGGCCAACCCATGCGAGGATGATATGATGTATGGAAACACTTGGAGAAACTTGGGGTTATTTATACTATCTCATGGATACACTTGGGGTTATTTCATGACTCCAACATACTCCAAAAATGTTCCCACACAATGTTTTAGGAAAACAATTCCATCTCATGGAAGACCCCAAGGCTCCTCTAGCTTCCAAAGTTTCCTCACACTCACACCTCATGGTATTACAGTATACAAGTGATCTACGTCAACTAGTCAGGATAACATCACTACCCTCCATCTGTAGAAAGAATTAAAATACCTAAGTGTCCAACATGATAAAGAAAATAAAATAAAAAATAAACAAAAACATACCTGTATCCTGTGACTGTACATGTCACCGCCCAATATATAAGAACCACAATGCCCCATGTATCAAATCATGTTCCAGTAAGGGGGAAATAGTTCCATTTAATAATCTCACTACGGCAAAATGCGGATTTAGCGACAGTTTTTTTCCCGTTTCACGGCGGTTTTGAAAAACCGCCGCTAAATTGTGCATCGGGAAACTATTCGTGACAGTTTTCAAAACCGTCGTAGAACGTTTTGCGGCGGTTTTTTTATTTTTATTTTATTTATTTTATTTATTTCATTTTGTTTATTTTGTTTATTTTGTTTATTTTGTTTATTTATTTCGTATTTATTTTATTTAATTCACATTACTTTATTTACTTTATCCATGCATGCATGCACATGCCCATACAATATAAAGAAATACTGCGTTTGGTGAGATTTGAACCCCTAACCTCTTGCATATTTTTCAAAGACTTTACCACTCCAACAAGCTCGTCATGTGGTTAATAAACAGAATTTAATATACTTATATATACTAATTAAAAAAACAAACAATACATAACTAATAGATATAAACTCAATAATAAATAATAAATAATAAATAATAAATAATAAATAAAAAATAAAAAATAAAAAATAAAAAATAAAAAATAAAAAATAATAACAAATAACAAATAACAAATAACAAATAACAAATAATAAATAATAAAGAATAAAGAATAAAGAATAAAGAATAAAGAATAAAGAATAAAGAATAAAGAATAAAGAATAAAGAATAAATAATAAATAGTAAATAATAAATACTAAATACTAAATACTAAATAATAAATAATAAATAATAAATAATAAATAATAAATAATAAATAATAAATAATAAATAAGAATAATAATAAATAACACATAATTAATAATTATAATTAAATAAATAATAAATAATAAATAATAAATAATAAATAATAAACAGTAATTAATAATAGATAATAATACATATATAATAAATAATAAATAATAAATAATAAATAATAAATAATAATAATAAATAATAAATAATAATAATAAATAATAAATAATAAATAATAACTAATAACTAATAAATAATAAAAAATAAAAAATAAAAAATAAAAAATAAAAAAATAAAAAATAATAATAATACAAAATAATAATAATAAAAAATAATAATAATAAACAATAAATAATAAACAATAAATAATAATAATAATAAATAACACATAATTAATAATTATACATAAATAAATAATAAATAATAAATAATAAATAATAAACAATAAATAATAATAAATAAATAATAATATATAATATATAATATATAATAAATAAAATAATAATAATAATAATAATAAATAATATATAATAAATAATAAATAATAAATAATAAATAATAATAATAAATAATAAATAATAATAATAAACATTAAACAATAAATAATAAATAATAAATAATAATAATAATAATAATAATAAATAACACATAATTAATAATAATAAATAATAAATAATAAATAATAAATAATAAATAATAAATAATAAATAATAAATAATAAATAATAAATAATAAATAATAAATAATAAATAATAAACAATAAATAATAAACAATAAATAATAAACAATAAATAATAAATAATAAACAATAAATAATAATAAATAAATAATAATATATAATATATAATAAATAAAATAATAATAATAATAATAAATAAATAAAATATAATAAATAAAATAAAATAAATAATAAATAATAAATAATAAATAATAAATAATAAATAATAAATAATAAATAATAAATAATAAATAATAAATAATAAATAATAAATAATAAATAATAAATAATAAATAATAAATAATAAATAAATATAAATAATAAATAAATATAAATAATAAATAAATATAAATAATAAATAATAAATAATAAATAATAAATAATAAATAATAAATAAATATAAATAATAAATAAATATAAATAATAAATAACGAGTAACAAATAATAGATAATAAATAAATTAAAGTATATTATAAATAATAAATAATATATAATAAATGAAACACATGAAAGAGTACAAAAAGGCGTGATAAGGGATGAAAAATTATGAAAACGCATGAAAATAGATGGAGAAGCATGAAGAAGGAAGCATTAGAAAGCATAAGAATGCATGAAAACTCATGAGAACTCTGGAAAATCCCTTAAAAATTCAACATAATCATCATAATAACCCACAAAAAACCATTGATAAAGATAACAAGTCATGGAAACCCAAATAAATAGTAATAAATGGAGCAACCGTTAAAACTCGTCAAAACGGTCATAAAGTGACAAAAACATTGGACTTACATTAACGAAGATAACTTATGATTTGAGAGTTTGTTCTAGATCCGCGACCAGTCAAATCAAAGATCCTAAAATGATCTTCAAGCTTATAGGTTAAAGAGACCGAATGGACCGACGGATCGAATGTTACGACCATTTAAAAAAAACTGACGGGGGAACGGGTGCTAGAAACGAGGCATCGAAAAACATAACAAACCCAATACCCACTAAAAATGCCATAACTTATGATCCAGGAGTCCATGTGGGTGCCACGACCAGTCAAACTGAAGCTCATGGAATGAACTACGATCTGGCAGGTAGAGGAGTCTGAACTGACATGCGGATCAAAAGTTAGGTCCATTTGAAGACAAGTTTGACGGGACACCGGTGACAGAAATGGGGTTTTGGAGGACTTCAGAGGGATTTTTGGGGTTGAAAAACACAACAAAAGCTTTCTTGTGTTAAACTAGTGTGTAGCTCTCTTCGTTGGCTTTGTTTTGATATGTGGTAGAGCCCAAACGGACACCCGGAGCGAAAGTTATGGCCGTTTAAAGTTGGAGAACTTTTTTCAACTTTTTTTATAACTCTCATATCTTACACACCTTAGACCGTCTCACGGTTTTGATTATACATGCATCTAGATCTCTTCATGAGCTTCAATTTGACTGGTCGTGGTGCCCCAATGGATGCCCGGATCAAAATTTATGGTCATTTTAGTGATTTCGGGGTTTCTCATGTTTTTTTATTTTTTCCTTTCATTTCGCGGTGGTTTTACCCAAACCGCTGCTATTTCGGGGCGGTTTTTTAAAAAACCACCGCTAATCCTCAAAAAGATTAAAAAAAAATAAAAAAAATAAAAAAAAAATTTAAGCCATTTCGTGGCGTTTTTAAAACCGCCGCGAAAAAACCGCCGCAAAATGACCGTTTTCCTGTTGTGTCTCTTCATTTTTCATTATGTTCTTTATATAGCACGTTGTTGGAAACACTATACTAGTACACTTATCCATTGAATACGCACCTATGCTACATTAGTTGAGTTGGAGATTGTGCGCATAACCCTCTTCACTATGAAAAGAACCTCATAGGGACCACAATCAATGTTTAGTAGTTGATCCTACTCTTGAACCTGGTTGGGAACCAGTCCATGAACTAGATGCTCTATTTGGTTATGAGGATGTAAATCATTTCATTATACTATACTAAGAATAAAGGTGTTGATATCTTTTCTACCAGCAATGGGAATTTCTTAAGGCCTGAGTGCCAATCGACTTTAGTTCCTAAGTTAATGGCCCCTTAACTATCTGTAGATGTCAAGGGGTGTCTCCCATGGGTGTCTTGTGGTGTGTAGTGTCTTTCTATGATTTATGCGGTGATTCCATATTGTGGGAAATGTGTATTTCATAGTCAGTTTAATAAATACATTGGTCAATTAGAAAATACACCCATAGTCAATAGAGATATACCCACTTTTGATAGATAATACCATCCAAATAACCAACTCGGAAATTAGAGACCAACATTTTACTTTACCAATTCCAATTACATAATATATGCAGCACCAAATTATGTTTTATGAACCAATCAATTAAAGGGAAAGAAACTCCTCACAATAACCCATAAAATCTCATATATCATCACTCACCTCCAATTAACCCACATAATTGCACATCTTAATGATGATACAACCTCATCACATATATATCATGATTAACAAAAAAAAATCCAACACAATATAAGGTCTAATAGGAGTCTATAAAGGAAATATGAGGTTTTTAAAAAATCATGAACTTTTTATTGAATGCACTATTCGAATGAATGGAATACAACCTATGAATCTAACCCTACATTTCTGGAAGACTCTATTTTGAAAAAATTCACAATTTAACCAATAATTCACCACACCATGAGTTTGTTACTACCCAAAACTCTAGAAAATTAATGATTAATATGAATGGTTATCCTAACTAAGAACTTAATAATGCATTCCTTGTTGCCTCATTTTTTAAAAAAGAAGACTAATTCTTACTTGGAAGTACCGATAAAAAACCATGGCGAGAGGAGAGGGATCCGAGAGAGGGGGATGTCCCGTGGGGTGTTCGGCCATGGGGGGTCTCACCCGCGACTGGAGAGGGGGGTGGGGGACGTCATCGTAGGAGATTGAGCCAAGAGGGGAGGGGGATGTCGCCAGGAGAGGGAGATGAGAGGGGATGGGGGAATGTCACCAGGAGCCGAGAGGGGAGGGGGACATCGTCGTCGAAGAGGGATCCGAGAGGGGAAGGGGAACGTCACTAGAGGAGAGGGAGGGGGCCGAGAGGTGGAGGTGGAGGCTGGGAGGAGATCTAGATTAGGGAGGGGGTAGGGGGAGGGAGGTGGAGGTCGAGGACGGTTCACGTGGGATGAAAAGTTAGTTTGGAGCCCTAAATTGGGTGTATTTTTTCCCTACGGTTAATAAAAACTGTAAGTAAATTTTTTCTTTCCCAACACTTTTGTTAAACCGTTGGGAAAACCCAACATATAATACCCTATACCAACATTTTACTAGAACCATTGGTATATGTTCTTTATCCCAAAATTTTTTCAAATCATTGGGAAATAAGTGTTGGTATAGGCCCGAATTCCACTAGTGTTATTAGATAGAGTGCTATGATAATGCTCAGCTTATTTGTAGAAATAATAATAAAAATAATTTCAAACATATCATTGTGATCCATACTTGAGAAAGATAAATTTCTCACTGACAAAAATTTGCAAGACTGGAAAAGGTGCTTACGTGTTATCCTTCACCATGAAAGGAAATTGTATGTGCTGGAAGAACCTATTACTAAAGTGCCTAGAAATGATGCTAGTGATGAAGATTTAAAACTCTATGTGAAACATTTAAATGATGTTACAAATGTTCAGTGTTTCATGCTATCATCCTTGACCAATAATATTTTCAAGTAACACGAGGACATCGATGCATATATCATGACATCTCACCTTCATGATATCTATCAAGAGAAGGTGAGACAAGAGAGATATGAGATCTCAAATGCTTTGTTTACAACTAATCTTAGAGAGCTTGTTCCAGCTGGGCCTCATGTAGTCAGGATTATTGGATACATTGAACAATTAGACATATCAGTGATTAAATTCCTAGATGAGTTGTTCACAAATCTCATACTTTCATCACTACCCAATACCTTATTTAGTTTTATTTTTTATTACAATATGATAAATAATGAGAATAAACTTTCAAAACTTCTTACTTTTATTCTTCAAGTGGATAAGAACATGGGGCATGAAAAACCATTGGTCCTTAAGGTTAATAAGAAAAGGAAGAATAATGAAAAGGGGCCTAAGAATCATAAAAAGTACAAATCACCTGAGCACTGTCCTTCCAAGAAAAGGAAGATGCAAAGGCAGGGAAAGGAAAAGGAGAAAGTATGTTTTTCATGTGGAAAACAAGGCTAATAGAAGAATAATTTCACCCAGAATCAAGGGGAAGCTAAAGGTGCATTCATTATTGAGTGAAATCTTTCAATATCTACACATTGGGAATTAGATACATCTTTTGGTTCTCACATATGTATCAAAATATAGGAACCAAGTAGACTCCAAAATATTTCTAGAGGAGATGTAGATCTATGAGATGCCAATGGCACGGGGCTAGCTACTCTATCCATTGTTGAATACCACCTTTAATTTCAAATAAGAATGGTTTTGGTTTTAAATGATTGTTATTATGTACCAATGGTTACCAAGAACATAATTTATGTATCGTTCCTAGATGCAGATGGTTTTATTTTCAAGTTTGTAAATAATTTTTTTTCTTTTATAAATACAACATATGTTAGGTTATAACACATTTAAATAACAATATTTATGTATTAAATTATGAAAATTAAGTATTGGAAATTGATAATGAATCACGTTCACATGAATCATATAACATCCAGCTATGGAATCACTGTCTTGGTCATGTAAATGAGAAGTGTTTGACAAAGATCTGTCAACATGGTTATTTAGAATCTTCTTAACTAAAATTACTTGAAAGATGTTATGCTTATTTACAATGAAAAATTACCAAAATTCCATTCGGTGGATAGGGTGAAAGGACCATAGAGATTTTAGGATTGGTACACACTGATGTGTGTGCACCATTTCTAGTAAAAGATAGAGGTGGGTATTCTAACTTCATAAATTTTTCTGATAACTTGAGTAGATATGGTTATGTCTACTTGATGATGTATAAGTCCGAGTTCTTTAAGAAATTCAAGAAATTCAAGAATGAAGTAGAGAATCAAATTGGAAAGAAGATAAAAAATATTTGATTAGATCGAAGAGGTAAATATCTTAACCAAGAGTTTATTGACCTTCTACGGGAGTTTGAGATTCTATCTCAACTCACTCCACGCTATACACCACAGTGGAATGATGTTAGTGAAAGGAGGGAATGTACCTTTTTAGACATGGTAAGGCTGATGATGATTCATGAAGATCTTCCATTATCATTTTAGGGATATGCATTATAGACTATGAAATACACACTAAAAAAATTACCAACTAAAGTGGAAAATAGAATTCCATTTGAGTTATGGAGTGGAAAGAAACTCATTTTTTCATATACATGTGTATGGGATTGAAAGTCATTTGTTAAGGCCTTATTAGAAAAAAACTAACACCCCAGGGTACAAAGTGTATCTTTATAGGGTATCCTAGGGAAATAAAGTGATACTACCTATACAACCCCTCAAACAAAAAAGTGATTGTTTCCAGACACGCTATATTTATTAATAGGGAGAAAATCCTCAAAAAGGATAGTGAGAGAATGATAGAATTTGATGAAGTCGATGATCAAAATATACAAGAGTTGGTATATGAATAGATTCAATAGGTCACCATGGAAGAAGTAGTTCCTAAAATAAAAGTACTATGTAGAATCACATGAGAGGTAAGAGAACCGGATAGATATGGTTTTCTAGTCACTGAATATGGTGACACATTATTGGTTGAAAATGATGAACCTATCTCCTAAAAAGATGTAGTAGAGAGCCTAGAATCTGCAATATGGAAATAATCCATGAATTCTAAAATGGATTCCATGTATCAAAACCAATTTTGGGTTCTATTAAATGCGCCAATTGATGTATAGCCTGTAGGATGAAAATGGGTATTCAAGAGAAAACTAGACATGGAAGGTAAATTAAATACCTATAAATAAAGGCTAGCATCTAAAGGGTTTAAACATCATCAAGGAATTGAATATGATGATAAATTTTTACTAGTTTCCATGTTTAGATCCATCAGAATTCTACTTTCTATAATAGATTACCATGACTATAATATTTAAAAGATATATGTCAATACTGATTTCCTTAATAGGAACCTTCATGAAGATGTATATATGAAATAACCAAAAGGGTTTTTGACTCCAGGTGATGAAAAAAAGATTTTCAAGTTGAAAAGAACAATTTATGGATTGAAGCAAGCTTCGAGGTCATGTAATATTCGATTAGATGAAGCTATAAAAGAATTTGGATTCATTAAGAATGAATGTGAGATGTGTGTTTACAAGAGGTTTAATGGGAATACAATCATTATCCTAGAAGTATATGTTGAGGAAATATTACTTATTGGAAATGAAATACCAGTATTACAGTATATTAAGGACTGGTTAAAAAAGTGTTTCTCTATAAAGGACTTAGGTGAAACAACCTATATTATAAGAATCAAAATCTTTCGTGATTGATCCAAAAGTCTACTTGGAATAATTCAAAGTACATATATTGACCATATACTGAAGATATTTTGTATGGAACAATCCAAGAGGGGATTGGTTCCAGTGTCACATGGTTTACATATTTATAATAAAATGTGTCATTAGACACAACTGGAGAAATAAATAATGAGTAATATCCCATACACTTCAGTGATAGGATCAATAATGTATGCCATGTTGTGTATGAGACTTGATGTTGATTATTCATTTTGTATGGTAGGAAGATATCAAGAAAATATAACAGAATAACATTGGTATGATATTAAGGCTATCATAAAGTATCTGAGAAGAACTAAGGATATGTTCCTAGTGTATGGAGGAGATGAGGAGCTGGTCATCAGGGTTTATACTAATTCTAGTTTTCAAACAGATTAGAATGATCAAAAGTCATAGTCATGATATGTTTTCAATCTCAACAGATGATCTGTGAGCAGGAAGATTTCAAAGCATCCGGTTTTCAATAATTATATAGAGGAGTCTAAGTATATAGTGGCTTTTGATTTAGCCAAGGAAGTTTTTTGGATTCAAAAAAAATTCCAGGAGCTTGATGTGTTACTTAGTAGTAAATACCCTATCACATTATATAGTGATAATACTGTAGTGGTGGCCCTTTCAAAAGAGACAAGGTCACACCAATGGACAAACCATATACTCTGAAAGCATCACCTCTTGATGGATTTTTATCAAAGGGTTGAAGTTGAAGTATGAATTTTACCTATATAAGAGAACATAGAAGACCCCTTGACTAAAGGCCCATCTCAATAGAAGCATCGATATCATGTGAGATCTCACAGACTGAGGTAGGTTAACAGTTGGCTCTAGTGAAAGTGAGGGTCTGTTGGAGCTGGTTCCCTAGAACCAACTTCAGTGTACTTTATGATAACCTGTATTAATAGTTTTGAATATTAATAAACTTCTTATCGCATCATGATTGTTCTTATCTGTAACATAGTATATTATAATTTCTTAAGAGTAGTTGTTGCACTAAAAGATTATAGAAGTTCTCCACTATGATGAGAACCCATAAGTGCTATGAAACTATTATTAAATATATGTTCTATAGCCAGATGATATCATTTTAGGGACATAAATGATACAGGAAATCACGGGTGGAGACTCATAGGACTTTGAGGCACCTTCTCATGGTGTACGCCCTTGGTAATATCTAGTGTATAATATTATGAGAACGAGACCCGCTAATAGGAAATACAAATTCATATGTATCATTGGATGTTCCTATCTATGGATGTGTGTATTGATTATTAAAATTTAAGATTATTATTAATGATTATTATAAGTCACATACTTTGATGTATTAATGAAAGCAGTGACGACATATGTTCGCATCGAGGTAGGATACATTGGGTGCATCACGAGTAATATTTCATTAATGAATAATGAAAAGAAAGGATTTTACTTTCTGTTATTTAACAGAAGTTGATATCCCAAACCATTTGATGGAAATGATATAGCCTAAATAAATCCATAACTATGGTGTTCTATAGGCAAGTTTAACTTCCAGAAATTCAAAAAAAGATATATTAAGAACATAGGTTGATGGAACCATCATGAAACCTATTTGATTAGAGATATCACGATAAAGATATTATATTACACAGTGAGCATCCCTATGAGGTATTATGTCACCGCGACATTAACTTCTTTCTCTATGGGTGACTTGGTGCGTTACAAGATGCTTACCTTGAACTTTAGGCTGCTTCACCTAATTCCACTTAGAAAGTGGCCTAGAGGATAACACACTAAGTGTATCCCGAATCTCAATTAAATAATATATTATTACTTATTATTAGAAAGTGGAATAAATGTTATTCCCACTCTTAGCTTAATAATTATTCATTTTTTCTTGATCTTATATATTCTGTCACCAGTTATTTGAGAGAAAATAATGTGAGTGGAATATTTAATAAATATTTATTTTCTATTTAGTAAATATATTATTTATTTATTTATTGGAAAATAATGAAGTTATATTTATTCATTAAATAAATAGTCATTATTCAATTCCTGATAAATGTTGTAGAGGAATGGAAGACTGAGTTTTTATGCCTAACGAGAAATAATATATATTGAATATTATTTTATTAAATAATATCTAATTTAATTCTAAAGTTAAGTGAATGACAAGGAAAAAAAAACAATATTATTATTTTAAACATGGAGTTATAAAAGGGAATAAATAAACATTAAATTTCTCTTGTGGAAATATTTATTCTTAAACCCTAGTGGTCTTTAAACCCAATTATATTTTTTTTTTCAATAGAGTAAATTTATTTTGTGTTGTTCACAAAAATGAATGAAGAGAATAATCTCAATCCCTAGAGAGATCCCTATCTAAGAATTATCCCAAGAAATAAGAGCGATATTCATTCAATATACAATATCGAGTCTATAGAGATCAAGGATAATTATTTGGAAGAAATTCTTGTGTAAATCAAAAGTGAACGACACAAGCATTTGGATTTGTCATGCTAGCACCTAGAGATTCCTATGGTGACATTCAGAGATTTTTGGAACATGTGTGGATCATTGTTAGAGTAAATTTTCTCTTGATTCCTTCAACAAAATTATGATACAATATATATATCTATTTTAGATCCATTAATGAAGAAATAATTCACACAAGGTAATTCTTTGATTTATTAAATTAATTATAAATAAAATGTGCTGATCATGTGCTTGGTTCCAAAATTCTATCCCTTATCTATTTTATTTGATTCAATTACATTGATTATGGGATTAATCATCATGTAAATCTTATATTTATCATTGATCATGACAAAAAGAAAAGTTGGTCATGACCCATCGCAAATTTCCACTGCGCTCGAAACCTTTAGTATGTAAGGTGTGAGCACAACTAGCCTAGTAGGATACCACCAAGTGTTTTGTAAGAAATATTTATTAAATAAAACCAAGTATTCTAGTTTGGAAATGAAACATATGAATTTAAGTTTTTAAAATTTTAAAACAAGAAGCATATAACACTTTAAAAATATATAATAGTAGCTATGTAAGTAAACAACTATAAACAAGAACCATGGGAAAGACCTAAGGAATATTTTTTTTGGAAATATAGGATTTCAACAACTTGAAAATTGAGGAAAATAAAAGTAAACTACCAGCACACCACTAGGGAGAGTAATCTCAAGGCATAGTGGGAAGGGGCCACCCCATCAAGTGACCCCCTAAGCATATAATAAGGATGTTTAGTCAGTGATGAAATGTGAATCGAAGCCCAGGGAGGGTAAACTATGCCTAGATACGTTTTTTTCTCATCTCCCACCTAAGTACCCAAGATTTCATGTTCTATCCCCCTCTTAAAGATTCACTATTTTATTATTTAAACCATTTTCCATTTAATAGGGTAATTTTATCAAACACAACACAAGAAACCCCTTATTTAGATCCTTTAATCCATTTAAACACCTAAACAAAAGGGGAAATAAATTTCAAAACATTAATAACAAATATATCTTATTTTAATGATCATAAAACATTATTTTGAACAATTTAAAATTTCTTAAAAAAATAAATCATTTAATGTTTAAGAAAAAAATTCAACTCATGAAACCACTTACCTTAATCCATCACCAATAATGAAAACCATTGTAAACCCACTTATAATGAGATGAGGGATCCTAAAAAGGAAAAAAATCATAAACATAAAAACCCCTTTCAATAGGTTCAACCAAGATAATCCTTAGGCCTCCATGGCATGAGGGTGATGAGAAAACCCTGAGATGAAGGCCAAAGAAAGGAAAACAAGTCACACACCAAGTGATTTTTCAAATAATCCAATCTAAAATCCACTTAAAATCAAGACACAAGGGATAATAGAGGAGGGAAATAAAACATGGGAGGGGATGAAGGTTGAGAATGAGGAATAAAATAGGTTGTAAGGTGTTTTAAATATTTAATGGAAAATTATTCATTTCCATATTTTTAAAATTCTAGGAAATATTATCCATGACACAGCCCTCATGGGTGCGTTGTGATGCCAAATCCTATGATGTATCCTATAAAATTGTTATATAGGAGGTCCCAAGTAGGCATAAGAGGGATGATCCCCTTCACAATGCAACCTTCATGGCTACAATGTGGTGCTCCCTTACCTACACCCCTTTGGTGTGGCCTCTTAGGTTGCAATGTGGGGCTGATCAAAATGGTAGGGCTGAGGTTTTTTGTTCTCAGGCCTCCATGGGGAAACACCAAATGGACATGATGGAATTCCTTCTCTATGAACCATCACCACATATCAACCTATGCAGTTATGGCTTGGTGACCAATAAAATTCCAACCTATAAAACTAAACTCCAAAAACTCAAAAAATACAAGGGGGAAACACCCAAGAAATAAAGATAATAGTAAAATCTATAAAATAATAGGATATGTACCTATAAGTGTAACTATGAGTGTGAAAATTCCCCTAACCATGCCACTCTCTCTCCTCAGAATGTTGTCTAGAAGATGGTTGATTAGGAAAAAGGTAAGACTTCTACTTCCTCATGAAAGATTACATCTCCCAAGTCTCATTTGAATCACTCCTATGTTTTCATAACACATAGAACTACAAGATAGATTTCCCATAAATCACTTTCACTCAGGATTCAAAAATCTATACTGGAATATCATCCATTGAGACATAAGGTTCTATCTCTATCTCTTCCTAATTTAGAACATAGTAAGAGTCCAAATTAAACTTCTTCAACTAAGAAACATGGAAAATGTCATGGATAAATGATAACCAAGGAGGTAATTCCTACTGGTAAGTAACTTCCTGATCTTCTAGGTGATCTTAAAAGGTCACAAATACCTTAGTGAAAGCTACCCTATTTTCTAAGACAATGGTGACCCAATAAAGGTGATATTTTAAAAACACCCAATTACCCACCAAAAGCTCCAAGGGAGGAAATCGATGATCATCATAAGACTTATAGAAAATTTGGGCGATTCCCAACCATTGTCAAATAATATAAAACTTCACCATCATCTCATGTATGATTATTAGTCCCACCAAGAAAGTCTCACCCACCTTAGCCCAAGAGAGTGAAGAGTAAAAGGGATGACCATACATAGGATATAAAAGAAAAATATTTATCGATGAATGATAACTGTTATTATAAGTGAACTCAACCAGACCTAGATAGATATCCCATGAAAATATAAAGTATAATATAGAGGCATAGTGTATATCTTATAGAATTTGAATTGCCTACTCTGTATGGTCATCTGATTACATATAGTAGGCCGTGATCAGCTTCACCTGACATCCCTTTACCTCCTGGAGGCCTTTCCAAAACCTAGGGGTAAACTCGAGGATTCTATTAAAGAATATAATAGATGAAACCCTATAAAACCCCAAAATATTTTAGATGTATATCCACACAATATATTCCACTTTCACTGAATCTCTAATTAGGATAAAGTGAGTAGATTTTGTTAGCCAATAAATTATAAACCATATAACATTATTACCTGTAGGGGTATGAGGAAACCCAATATTAATATTAAATTCTTTATCATCTCACTTATAGATACACACCAAGATATGTTGTAAAAAACTACAGGGTTTCTAGTGTTTATCTTTAATATGATGATAGGAAAGGCACCATGACACAAAATCTGTGATGTCTCATCTTATACCTAGCCACTAGTATTAGTGTCTCATTTTGTAGTGCACCATTGTGGTGTCAAGATGGATGAACCAATGAGAATAATTAAAATCTTGCACCATGAATTTACTCATTGATAAGGGAACCACATAGAGGGTCCTAAAATAAAGGGATACTTTAGAATATAGATACCACTTTCCTAATGTCTCCCCCATTAAATATCTTCTTAAATATATGACACTTCTTATCTCAAGATTTCTCCTAGAGGATGAGCTCTAGAATAGAATATGCCAATTTAATTCTAACAAGGAACAACTCTTCCTTATCATCCCTTTATTTTTGGATGAATCTGAGAAAATATACCCATGAGGTTCCATTAATTGATAGAATCTTTCAGATCCTGATAAGGAAAATTTCTATTGAGATAATCCACTACCAAGTTCCATTTTCCTGGCATGTAGGTGTTGTCAAAATCAAATTCCTAGAAGTACTACACCCATTTCATTTGCCTAATATTTATATCCTTTTGAGAAATGATATAAATTAAAAACATATGATCAGAGTAAGCCATAAATATTTAACCAAAAATATAGTGCCACTAACACTTAAGGGCATGCATGACTACTGCAAGATTGGGGCCATTAGTTGAGAAATTATTCTCATGTATTTAGAGTTGGAGAGATCCATACACCACAACCTGATCATCCTTCATAAGCACAAAACCCAAACCCACACTTGATGCATCATAATAAACAATATAGGTGTAGATGTTCATTTTATCTAACCTCACATGATCATTGCATATAGGGTAATTACTCAACTAGGAATTGACGGGATGTGTGATCACTTTATATTCTATGATTTATTTTGTAAGTAAGTTTTATTATTTGGAGATCACTATGGAAGTGAGATCTGGGTAGCTTGATAAGGTTTTATTATGATTATTTCTATGTGGTTGATGATGTAGCATGATTTTAGTTGTATAAACCATGTTTATATTTTATATATATATAAACTAGATGTTTTATTGGGTTAGTCCACTACTTGGGATCACCATACATAGTATTATTATACTTACCCCTAAAAGCGCACTTATGTGTTGTTCACCTTGTCTCTATGTAGATCCACTGATGTGGAATATGGATAACCATGGGTCTTGGAGATGCTTATAGATGTGGATAACTAATGGAGTATAGATAATTATGAAGACCACCCTTGGTTCATCTGTATTTGGGATATCACTTGTATTGGGATATATCAATTATATCAAGTTCTTCTGTTTAACTGGATTATTTCATTATATCAGTTCACCATGTATTATGGTGGTTCTATTGTATTAGTTACATTGTATCATGGTTGTTTATATGTACACATATTATTTATTTTAAATTTCATGTATGTTGCGGTGGATGGTGATGTATGATAATATATTATCAGTTAATTTATAGGTAATGCCTCCCATGGTTATGCAGATATTTCAATGATAGTTACTATCCCCTGACATTATAAAGGCAGGCTTAGGGAGTTCACTTACTTGTGTTCTAGGATGTGATAGTAGATGTCCAAGAAAATACAGGGCACTACATATATCACTAGCATACAACTCTATGTACCATCATTTTCTATCACATCCCATTCTTAGGTATCTATTGGATACCACCATGATGCCCATGTATTCACTTCGATTTAAGTACATTGTATTCAAAATTTTATTTCACTAATCTGTCACATACACACACATCTTTCATTCCTCGAATGATTCATTTGATCACAATTCCATCTCACTAAACCAAATCATACATGAAAAGAACCATCAATGGTACACTAAACTAACTTACATTGATAACTTGATGGCCTATGTGTCATGGATTCCATAATTTCATCATCCTCATTAGAAATTTTCCCAATAAAATGATATTTATTGAACAATGTGATAGCTGATGATGAACTCTAATATTCGGTTTTATAGGTTTTCACCTGACCAATTCTCACTTTGAGCTATCTATTATACTCCCACTATGCAACTCTAATCATTCACAATTTGACTGAAGCCTCCCATTTTAGATTTGATTCATCACATAGTCCCTTAATTCAATAATCCCATTGTTTTATTCTCTTAATCAGCATCAAAATTCTATATCATAATTCATACTTGGACTATTCATATAAATCTTTACCCTATAATCTATCACATGTACTGAACTTTTTCAAGTATATTGGATAAATTTACAATCCTTAATTTCTTCAAGAATTAAACCCAACCTTCCTCTTAGTATACCTGATACAATGTCCTTACTTTAAGTGGAAAATAATGTTCTCACAACTATATTATTTCACATATTATCATTTAATTAATTCCAACTTTCCTAAATCCTAATAACCCACAAGTAACACTAATCATAATCCCAGGTCTATATATTTAATCCTACCCATCCCATAAGCCTCAATTTATGATCCTAAGATATCATGGTGATATATTCC
The DNA here is from genome assembly GCA_963277665.1 of Viscum album. Lineage (NCBI taxonomy): Eukaryota > Viridiplantae > Streptophyta > Magnoliopsida > Santalales > Viscaceae > Viscum > Viscum album. Next base: position 1,054,664,844 of record OY728120.1, on the reverse strand, counting down.
ACCATTCTCCATCACCTCGTCAACAACCTATCATCTCAATCCATTGTCCCTATGGATATTTCACATATTGGTCACATAAATAAAATTTGATATGTCAACCAAATATTCTTTCCATAATATCAAGTTAAATCATACAATCATGGAATTCTTAAAATCATCATCCTCTAGTCATTACCACCCGATACCTGAGTCAACCCACTATAGGCCTTGAACCTCTTTATAAAAATTATTTTGAAAATAACATTGAAATCCCAACTCACTATGACAGATACATACCTATACTCTTTATTTTCTAGTTTTGTGCTTCTCTACCATATATAAATCCTACCTTCTTGATTCCTAACCACCCACATAACCATTATTTCTATCATATAATCAATATTCTTAACCAAAGATTAAATATTCCAATATAATTTTAAGCATCATATAATCCCCTAAGGATGTGGTATGATCACTCTAGAACTTACAATAACTATTGTGACCATCATCTCCATTTCATGAATCTATAATCAAGAGTCCCAAATATTCACAACATTCCCACTATAGATGGTAGTATTTAAAGGGAAAAAATTTCCAATGATGTATTATTTTACCCTTCACGAGTGAGTATATCCCAAACATAACTCTACAATACATGTCCACCCACTCGATGGTCATTTACTGATGGATCATTCATTAAATTACTTTCATGTAGTTACTTATTAACTCATTCTCTATCCAACATGACCCCAAGGGACATCTTCCATAATTATATATCAATAATATCCCATGATTCCATTAATACTCTTCTATACCAAGATCATTCCCTTACAACCATGCCCACTTAGAATATATATCCAATTTATCTCCTTTTTAGTTCAAAAGGAAAACATTTTTCCCAAAATAGCCATGTAACCCAAGTAATTTTCATATCATACATTTCACCCACCATGCCTCACATATATTTATAACCTTAATCCATAAAAAAAATCATCAAAATACATTTATAAATCCAAAACAAACTATTTAATCCATGATTTCATTACCAATCCATACAATTTTCACCATAGTCATATCCAATGTCAACCACCAAGACACTGTCATATGGTCAAGCTCCCATCATACCATCCCATATACCCTGCATATCATATGAACCCATCCTATCTTATCTCCATAGATATAGAGATAGAAAAAACCCTAACATCATGCCTTATAAAATATAAAAACTCTCACTCACTTTCCTTAATGGAAACTGAGAACTCATAACTCTAAATTCTGCAACCACATAACCTATTACACTCACAATATCTATCGAGTTTCATAATAATAAGGCATAAACTATCATACCAATTTGTTATGAAATCTGACTCAGGCCATCATATATACTATCCCACCAACCCTAGGCTCACCAATCTACTCAACATTTCAGGATCCAATTAATCCCACCTTCCAAATATCTAAACATAATAATCTAAGAACTATATATTCTTTCAATCCTAGAAATACCAAGGGAACCTGATATATCATGATATCCTCCTCTCAAATGTTTCTAATCCACCAGTCATCCCAAGTCTATAATAGCCTATAATCAAGTCCCACAAGGATTATATCAATCCATACCCCTAGGCCTAAACTACCTATGCTAATTTATACCTGATACTCCCCATGAATAAACAAGACCATACCATAGACATACAATGATTTTCCCAACCATTATAGGACTTTCATCATCCACATGCACATACACACAATAGTTATCAAATGATAGAATCTAAAAAAAATTCTTGTATGGTTTAGTTAATTAACACAACCCTACTATTTTATTTAAGAAAAAACTAAACAATTTATCATTGACTTTTAAATAAAAAACCTCTCTTTCTAAAATATTTTTCAAAACTTTAATCTTCTAAAACATTTTTTTTAAAAACATTTTCTGAAATTCCTTTTTCACACCACACATAGTCTTGTGCATGTCATGTGAAATTATATTTCAAGTATAAATCATGAACACACACCCTATTCCCACATCAGGCTAATATTACACTACTACAAATATGGCTTTTATTAGTGCTAGAAAAGTGCATTAATAGTGCTAAAAAAACACTGTTAATCAAGGCAAAGATAGGGGGGGTCCCTTTTATCAGCGCTTAGAAAAGCACTGATAAAGGGGTCTTTTATCAGCGCTAAAAAAGCACTGATAAAGGACCCCTTTTATCAGTGCTAAAAAAAGCGCGGATAAAAGGGGTCCTTTATCAGCGTTTTTTTTAGCGCTGATAAAAGTCAAAAAAATAAAAAAAATAAAAAAGAATATATAATTCGGGGGGGGGGGGGGAGCTTTTAACAGTGCTTGACCCCCTTTATCATCGCTAATTGGACCACTACAGCACGCTGCCCTTGCCCGCGCGTCCCACACATGCCCCCCGCATGCACCTCCTTCCTTCCACCAGAACTCGAACCCGCGACCTCCCCCTTGCGCGCTTGCAACATTACCACTAAGCCATTTCGTTTTTTTTCAATTTAATGATATATCTATATATATATAGTTATATTTATTCATATATTAATATAATTCATGTTAATATAAATATATTTAGTTATATTAATACATATATATTTATTCATATATTAATATATATTCATATTTATTCATATATTAGTATATATTTATTCATTCATATATTAATTTATATCTATATTTATTTATATATATATTTTTAGTTATAATTTTTATCCATATATTTATTTGTATAATAATATACATTTATAAGATTAGTTTTAAATACATTTATAAAATATGTTTTTTATGTGTGTTTATAAATAAATAAATAAATACATATATACAACACACACAAAGACACACACAAACACACACACATATATATTTATGAATAAATACATATATATATATATATATATGTGTGTGTGTGTGTGTGTATTTGAAAATCCATAGAATGTTAAAACAACCATAACTTCTAATCCGGAAGCCTTTTTCAACTCCAAAACCAGTAAAATCAAATAAAATGAAATAATATTCGATATAATATGTGGTAAAGGCCTAACAGACATCTGGATCAGAAGTTATACATGTTTGAATGTCAAAAAATCGAGGTATCCAGACTAAAAACTCAGTTTTAGAGGCCTTTTGGGTTTTTCTTGGCCTTGAAAAATGTGACAGAAGCTTTGCATGGGTCACTAGCGTGTAGAAATCATCGCAGGCTTCGATTTGATATGCTATATAACTCAAACAGACACCCTGATCAAAAGTTATGGCCGTTTGAAGTTTGAGTTACATCAACTTATTTTAGATCTTTTATTATTTTTTTTGATTTTTTGTGTCTTCAAATTGTTATTAAATGATTTTTAATCGATGATAATTAGAAAATTATTAATTAATTATGTTTTTAAAAATATTTTAAAGCCATTTTCACTAAATTTATTATATATTAAATGTAATAGTATATTTATACTTATCTAAAACATATTTTAAAAATATATATTATATTTATATCAATATAAATATACTTATATAACAACATATTATTTTTCATGAAAAATTATTTTTTTTAAAACATAAAATTTATCAGTGCTAGGAAAAAGCGCTGATAAAGCCCACCTTTATCAGTGCTACTAAAAGAAGCGCTGATAAAGGGGTCCCCTTTAATAGTGCTAAAAAAAGCGCTGATAAAGGGGGGGGTGCTTTATCAGTGCTAAAAAAAGCGCTGTTAAATGGTCACTTTTAACATCACTTTTTTAGCGCTGTTAAAAGTTCCCCTTTATTAGTTCTTTTTTTATCGCTGATAAAGGCCCCCTTTTATCAGCGCTTTTTTTAGCACTGATAAAAGGGCATCGCTTCCCTTACCCGTTTTTGTAGTAGTGTTAAAATAGTTAACACATAAAAATCATAACTTAAAAAGAACTCAACTATAATAAAAATATAATAAACCATTTCTCACCACTCTTGAAAGCCAGTCTTCCACTATGGATGTGTGGTCTAGGAAAAATCACAGCTTCTAACCCATGTTCTAACCATCCTATCACCATTTTTCAATACGAAAAAAGCCTATTATACCATTTGTAACATCTTAGACTAGTTTATCCTGACCAAGTCAGAGTAATACACACCTCATACACACCTCCCAGTATTCTAAAGTATCCCATCTATAAGTGAGTGTCCAATCTATATAATATGGAGACTATAGCCATGATATCATTTATATATAATAAAAATAGTAATATAAACAATCCATAAACCATTTATTGTACAACACTAAGATGAAATAATTGTGGGCATTCAACCACTAGAAATAATATACACCTTGTTAGAATGTAACAAGCCCATGACAACATACCAGTCATAAATTTATAAGATTTCCCTTAGAGGTTCAATCAAGTACATAGTAGGAAGATAAAACAAATTGAAATAAAATAGAAAAATCCACCATCTCTTATCCCTTCAAATACACTCTAGAACCACACTTATCACCAATTCATTTCCTAGAACTAAAACTCAAACATAAGTGTTACATTTATATCATGGTTTACATATATGGTGTAAGTACAAAACTCACTATTCCACCACTATGATATCCCTAAAAGATACCATGGTGAAAATATATGAATATGTAAACAAAGAATTATAAAAATCTATAACACTAATCATAAACATGAAAGTTAAGACATCATGTACTAACTAAGCCACCATGATACTAAAAATTACCAGCTCTAGCCAATACTGGTAAAGCATCATGATCATACCAAAGCATACTATGAGGGAACTCTAGTATCAAAAATCAGTTGACCCAAAAAATATTATCAATTGAATGGAAGGAGAGTGGTAACATAGTGAATCCCTTGGGAGTAACCCACATCACAAAGTAAATGAATCACTATAGCCCCTAACAATGAAACACCATCAAGAAATGTATTTGAATCATTAGAAGAGATGTATCACAACCCACAACCTTAGGAAGAACCACATGATATAGTACCATGAGATTTTCCCTCCCATATCTTAGAATCCAAAACAATAAGTATATCCACATCGTGGGTACTATGACACATTGATCGAATCCTAGAATCCAAAGGAGCTCTAAAGAAACTCACCTAGTAGAGTACCAAGGATCAATTCCTTCTCTTAACATATGGAACCCATCAAGGGAAAAGTTATAATTATGACATCATTTATCAAACACCAATCCCCTAGTTATGCACCGAAGTTTCTCTAGTATGTCGTATCTCAATAAACTCTCTTTACGCTCTACCAGTCACCAATGTATCCTATGCATCCCATAATCTATCCTCCTTAAAACAGAGATCAAACAACCTTGTAATAACTAATATCACATTCTACAATCACCTCACAGATAAAAACTAAGATCATAGGTTATATCCTATCATACTCGAACTTGACTCTGATATAGAACTAATCTAAATAGTTAGTTAACCCTTTCCACCTACAATTAATCATCTACCCCAGTCACCAAAGACCATCCTTGGTCTCCTTGAATCTATCTTGTCACTTCTATGGTGAGTCTTAAACCATAAGGTATTATTCAATATCACTCTGCACACTATTCCCCTTGGAAAACTTCATGTTGGGTTCCATCCCCATGGTCCACTCAAGGCTGGATACTCTAACTGATCACATTGCACATTGGCCCAACCCTTATACTACCCTCATAATCCTTGAATAATGTTATTGGGATTCTTAGGATCTAACCAATAGTATTCTAGACAATCACCCCTAAGGTGATGTCTAAGTTCCTAAGACCACAAATCAAAAAAATCACCAATAACAAACCTTAAGGTGAATCCATCCCTGAACCCAAAATCACATAAACTATTCCTAGTGGAACTGAATATGCATATACACTATGGTATAACCTTTCCCCCCCATTTTTAATCTCACCCATGGATCCTCACTGAGGAATCCGTATTTTTTCTCAGTTTGAGGATCACAAAGTGGCATGATCATAAGTAATAAAAATAATTTCTCATCCACAAGTGAATCATCCATTATAGTTCGAATGGTTTTTACCTAACTATCATAATTTACTAAACCCTCTCAGATCCCACTCGAGTTACCATGTCTCGAGTACCTATACCCACATATCATATTGAATATGAAACACACATAATGCATTAATTAAAAATTTAGAGACAACCCACCTCATCCAATGAAGTTACCCTTCATGACATGTTAATACAATTACATCCAATCTATAACAATCCATACATTACATATATGATTATTACATAATTTATAATATAAACATGAACATCATAAAATAAATAGGTTTATTATATCAGTAAATTAGGTTCATACAATATTAGATAACAAAAAACATTAAACTTTTTTAAAAACATTCAACATATTTAACCAATAGGATTTCATTATCCTTTTAATACATGTAATCATTTGGGGATATATATAAAATAAAGGGTGATCTAAAATCCCAATAACCATATGAATAATAGAAATAAAAAGGTGACATAAATAAACATGAATAAATGGGTGATCATAATAATAGTCATCACATCATAAGCATAGGATCATAATATGAAATAGTCATGGAATATGGAACATGCATAATAATCAAACATAATAAGAATAATTCAAGTATTAATACCAAGGAATCATTTCATAAATACAAAGCTAACCACATCATGATAACCCCATATGGGTCTTTAATTCCAATGAGAATACTAAATTTATAAATTTATAAATAACACAAAACTGTAATAACTAAATCTACAATTAAGTAGTATAGGATTTATGAGACCCGAGGTCGATCCCATGAAGTTAGGTATGGAGAAAATAATTATTTTAATAAAATAAAATTTAAAATAAAAAATTATTTTTAGAAAATAAATATAAACTATCAAGCATGAACTATCAAGTGTGAGGATTTTTGAAGAACGAGGGAGAAGAAAATAAAAAAATTCACCAAGTATAAAAGATCTAGGATTATGTAATTAATAAATTCGAAATCCCATGATTCCTATAAATTATTATCAGAATCAAGCTTAATTAGGTCCCTTGGTCCGAGTGAATACTCTCTCTATCACACCCGAATTTTCGATTCCATGATTTGTTTTAAATCCTCTTTTGGTTCTTAGCTTTCTATTGGGTTCTGGGTGTTCCAGGTTTTAAATTTTGGTGCCTCTTGTGTTATTGATCTATGTCCTTAGTCTTGGGGGTCTTGGATGTTACTTTGCCTCCTCTTTTTTCAAAAGTATGGTATTAGTTTTTGGTGTTTTGGAGTTGGGTTTGTGACACTCCTAGTGGAACCACTTGTTGGGTAAGTTGTTAAGGTGGTTTGTACCCATGAGTTGGATGAGTTTTGGGGAGAAAAGAGTGCTTTGTTTTGGAAAATTTTCTCCCCTATCCTTGGCCTATCCTTCCACTTGGTTTCCCCATCGTACCCCCCTAAAATTGGAGGCAAAACATCACTTTTTGGGTGGCCAGAACATGCCACATGGTTTGGCTGCACAATTTACTAAACCGTGCATCCAAACTGTGTAAGGGTATCCAGGTCATTAAAAACATTTTGTAATTTCAATTTGTCCTTCCTAGAAACGAATATAATCCACTCCATTCTTCCCCCATTTGACCCTATCAGCTATGGGAGGCCTCCAATCTCCCTCAATCTCCCTTGGAACCCATCTTTGATGGGGTTTTTGGTGGGGAAACTTCAAGATTTCATCAAGTAAGTGTTTACCTCTTAATTTCCTTATCCTTAGGGTTTCATCCCTCTTTATTGAAGTTATAGAATTTCTAGAAGTTAGGGTTCGTGCCTAGGGTTTTATTTTGTGTTTTTTGGTCAAATCTTGGGGATTTAGGTTGGATTTAACTTCCTCAGGGTGCGGCGGTGGTTCGGTTGCAGTTTCGCACAAAGAATTGGTGTTTTGACACAAAAGGTAGGTGGTTTCATGTGTAATAATCCTAATATGAGTTATATTTTCTTCATTTATATTTTTATCATGTTATCCTTACATTATTTTTGGTGTGGGAACCATTTTTGGTAGTGTTTATTAAGTGTTTAATTTGAAAGTGGCATATTTTTTTGAAAATGTGTGTTTTTCATGTGTATCTTTAGTGGTATTATTTGAGGTAAATTAGTAGCACTTGAGAGTTGTTTAAAAAACGATTCTAGGGCTTCCAATTCTGTTTTGGATTGAATTTGTGTGATTGTGGCCTTTAAATAGGGTTTTGAAATGAGTTTTGTATACAAAACGTGGTTATACCCCTTGGGTTTGTTTTATGAAAATGGAAAATGATTTAGTGAGTCAAACAAAGTGGGAAAATGATGTACATGTACTGTTTTGGTGATTGTATTCAATTAAAATAGGTTTTTAAAGGTAAAGAGGTGATTTAAGACGTAATTTTTTTAGAATATTTTATAAATGGATAAAGTGTTTTAATAAATTGTAAGAAAGGCACAAAACACATTTGTGGGATGTTTCATGTGAGTATGATGATAAAATGATTTTTAAGGTGAAAATGGTTTTATGTGAAATTTGTGTGGGCTGTTATGTGATTTTCTCTATCTTGGGAAGGATTTATAAAATTTTTAAAGGATTTTTTTAATTGTGAAAGAAATGCGAAAAGTGTTGCGGGCTATTTTGGTGTGAGTGTTATTTGAAAATGAATTTGAATGAAAAAGGGAATTATGTGACTTGTGTGATATACATGTGGGAATTTTGGTTAACGTGTGATGTTTAAGTGGTATTTTCATGTGAAAATTATATTTCATGGCTTGTTGAAATTGTTTGATCACAGGAGGGAAACCCGAGTATCTAGGTGGGTGGACGTGTACTAGTATGCTAGTGATACCATGGGGTTTGGCCTCAGTTTCATGTAGAAAGTTTTACGATGAAAACACTACCTAAACTGTGATGATGATGATTTGGGACCACTAGGTAATGGGTATTATCCATACTAGTGGCTCGTGTGCACGAGAACGTATATTGTGATGGTTACTTTCACTGAGATACGAGGTACCTAGGACCCACAGCGAGCTAGTGCCTAGGGGTTATTTACCGTTGCTTATGCTCATTAGATGATTTATCCTTACCATAATCATATGGTATGTTTAGATTTAAAATTCATTAGCTTTGGTATTTTATCTAAAAGTGTTGATTCTTTAAAATAGCCCACTTGAAAACTGATTTTATTTAAAGTTCCATCTTTTAGAAATTGTAACTAGCATTTCTTGTTTACAAAACTTTCAAGATTTTAGTATTTGAATGTTTATCACATGGAATATATTATTGGTGTTAACCTATTGGGATTTGTATCACACCCTACTTACACTTTTGGGTGTAAGTAGACTTGGTTATTTTTTTCGCAGGTTTGGGTACAACTTTTATGCCAATGGTTCAGGTTTTTAGCAGTCCAACGTGATGCGGTGTTGTGGAGATAGCTTGAGGGAGGTGCCTATTTCCATGTGGAGGTTATTTGGATTTTTTTTTGGTTTTGTAACTTTTTAATGGTCTTTGAATATTTTTTTAAATTGTGTAATTCAATTATGAAATTTAGTAAAAGTTGTTTTGGTTTGAAAAATCCAGATTTGTTTTATTGGATTTGTTTGTCATTGTGTGTTTATAAACTCAAGTAATTTGTTCCCAAATTTCATTTTATGATAACCGGGAACTTTTAATAGCCTATGAGGATTGATAAATACCTTCAATCCTTGGAACAAACCGTGTCGAGTGCCGGTTTTGATGGAGAACAGATTCGGTTCGTGATAAAATGGTATCAAAGGCGGTTTAGGTTAAATATTTGGGTCATGTTATTTGGGGAACAGTCAGGATATTATGGAGCTTGTATTTTCAGGACTTGATATTATAGTTATGGGTAGTGTTCCTGGCCATCACAACTCATGATTGGATTTGAGTCACCAGGGGAATTTGGGATTTTTCGCAGTCATTTTGTTTTCTTGGTTTAATGATGATTAGGGGAAATGAAAAGAGAGTTGGGTTAATGGTCTCAGTGATCTTGCAAGTCTTGGAAAGCCATCTGGAGACATGAATAATTCCCTAGAACAATATCTATGATGGTTAAGTGATTGGCGTATGGCCTCCAACCATATGACCAAGTCACCCACCGAAACTAGTTTCCTCTCACATTATCTCGTGTCCTTTAGTTTTGGGATCTTGGAAGTTTGGGTTTAATGCAAAAATAACTTAGTTTTAAAAAGATTAACGTTTTTGTGAAATGGTTTTCTAATAAATAGGGAATGATTTGATTTTTGAAAAGGTGGAACTGAATTTTTAGTATTGGTTTGAAATGGAAAATGGTGTGTTTACACCTATTTTGAAAGTAGGAACTATGTTAAAGTTGGTTTTGAAAAAGTATTTCCAATAGACTTTTATAAACTATTAAAGGTGTTTTAATGGGATGAAATGTTTTGAAATTGATGTGAATATATTGAAAGTGAGTTTTCATTTTAATGATTGTGTCTTTTTGAAAAGTTTTTTAAGATGTAAATTGGGATTTTTATCCCGTGGTTAGCGGTCTTGAGAAAAAGGATGTATTGGTTGACTGTTTTGGTTTTGAGAAGTAGAAATAATTTTTGTTTTCACCTTTGGTATTTCCATGAGTGACCACATGCATGGGGTTATATGGAATGATGGATGGTTAATTACATGACTAGATGAGTGTCAGGATGGATATGAGGAGGGTGCCCGGCGTGGCATAGAAACATGCATGTGTGAGGCCCATGGGGTACCATTGGTGGATACACAAACTGCTGAACCATTTATTTTCAAAGAGATGATTTTAAAATAAAACTTGATGTCTTGATGACTGGTTTAGGATGGTGTGTCTTATGTGTTTTTGAAAATGTTGATGTTGTGAGATGTTTTGACTCCAAGAACCCCTCTTTTTTGAACAGTGTTTTGGGGTTGTGTTTGCTCGATAAGCTGGGTTGAAGGGCTAGTTAGTGGTCACTTCTGAGAAAAGTTTGGGAAGACTCTATGGTGGTCCCCCTTATGTGTTAAGTTCAGGTTTTTGGCACATTTTGAACAATGAACCATATTGGTTTGATCATTGGGTTCTCTTGTTGGATAAGTTACGCCCCCAGTAAGGGTTAGTGCACAACTGAAGTGCAAACCGAATTGTTTTTCCGTTGGAAAATCCTCCAATTTATCAATATAAGGAATATTTTCTTGAGATTTGTAGAACGATTCTAAACCATTTCCTTTCTTTTTTTTGAGGATTCTCAGGTAGTAGGAGAGTGCTCATGGAAGTTTGAAAGAGACTTTAGTTTCTTAGGTTACCTGATTCATCGAAGGTGGAAGTGGTCTTGTGTTATTAGTGACGGATGTTATCTAAGAGGGGCTCTGGGTCCTTCATAGTCTCTTTGAAGCAGGGGTTCACATTAAACTACCAGTGTGGGAAATCTGGTCATGAGAGGCTATTATGGACACTTTCTGGAATTGTGTGTTGTTTGGGGACTTGGCATAAGGTCCCTTTCCATGTATTGTTTCTATCAGTCGCAATGGTCTTGATCAGTGAAGTCTTGTGTTGTCATGTGCTCATTTGATGGTAAATGTGAAGGTAATATAATCCTCTGATAACCTCTATTATGCTGTGAGTATGTCTCCCTTGGAAAAAATTCAAAATCCTCTACTTTAGAGGAAGGTGTTTATATATGTCCTTTATTTCGGTTGTTTCTCACCCGAAGAAACAAGGTGTGATGTGTGTGAATATTCTAAGTCCTTGTTTTAGTGAAATTTCGGGTTAGGGTAAAGTGAGTTTGGAATGTGTTATGTCTTGGTGAAACCATCTAGGATCAGGGTATAGTTTTCATGGAACTGAAAGGAGAAGTTCCATTCCAGGGGTTTCTAAAGCCTAACTATGAGGCTGAAGATGCTTCAATCATTTGATCTCCAACCATAGGTCTTGGAGTGAAGTTGGTGCATACACAAGGGAAATACTAGGGTTGTTAAAACCCTTGTACAAAGTCCTCTCCTCAGTATTAAGGATTGGAATAGTTTAAACCTATGGTGTCATCATCTTTTTTTCCCCATTTGATGGGAAGAGGTGGGAGGACCTCGTGTCTATGTTATCTCCCAATGTCATTCCTTCCCTCTTTGGTTTCCATTGAGTTTTTGGAGTATGGTTAGAAATTTGGATAGATAGGTGGAGCACATAGTTTGTGCATTATTGACAGTGACTGTATGCCAGGAAGCATGTAGATAGAATGATCCCCATGGTTAGTGCACAGTTTCCCAAAATGTGGGGACTAACCGTGCGACCATACCAACTCTTTAAGTTTTGGGATCTTTCTATGCCATCCCGTACTGGTCAGTTAATATGGTTGGCCTTTATGGTGGGTATACCCACTATGAATTTTTTGTAAGTTCTTTTGGAAATCTCTAATAGGAGTTTACCCCTTGTACCAAGGAGTTCGTTCAGGTCTCCCCATGTTAGTTTCCAGATCCTGTCTCGAGAAAATTCAAGTTGTCTCTTATAGTGGGGAGCCCATTTGCGTCTCCCAAAACTAGTAACTCATATTTTTCCTTGTTCTTAGCATGGAGGTAGTTAGTCTCATTCAGAGATATCTAGCCACCAACATCTTCCTTGGGTAAAAATTGGGATTAGAGAGCGCCTAATGGTTTAGTTAAAGAAAGGTAAGTGTAACCTTATTCGTCATTGTTATTAATTTTGGTAAATTGATTGAGTATTGTTCAGATAGTTTTTGAGGAGTTTTATTTTGGGATGAAGTCTGAATATTCTTGATCATTTCAGAAAACTGGTGTAAGTTTTGGTTTGTGAGAGTATTCCTTCCTTAATTGATCACTAGAGGTGTTTGGGCCTTTGGGGGTGAAACTTGGAAAGGGAGTCCATCTTGGTTTATCATTTGGGTTTGGTTTTTTCTTTTGGCCTTGATGTGCCCTTTCAGTTGCCAAAAGATTTATGGTGGGGAGAATTTTCACACCTGGATTTTCGATTCCATGCTTTGTTTCAAATCCTCTTTTGGTTCTTAGCTTTCTCTTGGGTTCCGGGTGTTACCGGTTTGAAATTTTGGTGCCTCTTGTGTTATTGATCTATGAACTTAGTCTTTGGGGTCTTTTATGGTACATGGAATCTTATTTTTTCAAAATTATGGTATTAGGTTTTGGTGTTTTGGAGTTGGTTTTGTGACACTCCAAGTGGCACCACTTGTGGGGTAAGTTGTTGACATGGTTTGTACCCATGAGTTGGATGAGTTTTGGGGTGAAAAGAGTGATTTTTTTGAGGAAATTTCTCCCCTATACTTGGCCTATATTTTCCCCTTGGTTTCCCCATTATACCCCCTTAAAATTGGAGGAAAAAAATCATTTTTTTGGTGGCTAGAATAGGCCGCACGGTTTGGCAGCACGATTTACTAAACTATGCAGCCAAACCGTGCAAGGGTATCCAGGTCATTAAAAACATTTTGTAATTCCAAATTTTCCATCCCAGAAATAAATCTAATCGACTCAATTATTCCGTAATTAGACCCTAGAAGACATGGAGGCCTCCAAGCCTCCTCAATCTCCCTTGGAACCCATCTTTTATGGAGTTTTTGGTGGGGAAACTTCAAGATTTCTTCAAGTAAGTGTTTCTTTCTTCATTTCCTTCCTTCTCCTTAGGGTTTCCTCCATCTTTATTAAAGTTCTAAAATTTACAGAAGTTAGGGTTCATGCCTAGGGTTTTATTTTGTGTCTTTTTGGTAAAATCATGGGGTTTTAGGTTGGATTTAACTCCCTCATGGTGCGGCGGTGGTGTGGTTGAAGTTTCACACAACAAATAAGTGTTTTGACACAAAATGTAGGTGGTTCCATGTGTAAGAATACTAAGATGAGTTAGATTTGATTCATTTATATTTTTATCACGTTATTCTTACATTATTTTTGGTTAGGAAACCATTTTTGGTAGTTTTGATTAAGCGTTTAATTTCAAAGTTTCATATTTGTTTGAAAATGTGTGGTTTTCCTGTGTATCTTTGAATTATTTGAGGTAATTTTGTTGAACTTGAAAGTGGTTTAATAAATTTTTCTAGGGCTGAAAATTATATTTTGGATTGGTATTTGTATGATTTTGGCTTTGAAAGAGGGTTTTGAAATGGGTTTTCTATACAAAACGTGGTTATACCCCTTCGGTTAGTTTTATGAAATTTGAAAATGATTTAGTGAGTCAAACAAAGTGAGAAAATGATGTACATGTATTGTTTTGGTGATTTTATTCAATTAAAATGGGGTTTTGAAAGGTAAATAGGTGATTTAAGATGTCAAACATTTTAAGAATGTTTTATAAATGGCTGAAGTGTTTTATTAAATTGCAAGAAAGGTGCGAAACACGTTTGTGGGATGTTTCATGTGAGTATGATGATAAAATGATTTTGAAGGTGGAAAGGGTTTTATGTGAAATGTGTGTGGGATTTTATGTGATTTTCACTATCTTGGAAAGGTTTTATAAAATTGTTAAAGTATTTTTTTAAGTGTGAAAGATATGCGAAAAGTGTTGTGGGCTATTTTGGTGTGAGTGTGATTTCGAAATGAATTTGAATGAAAAAGGGAATTATGTGACTTGTGTGATATATATGTGGGATGTTTGGTGAATGTGTGAGGTGGAAGTAGTATTTTCATGAGAAAATTATATTTCATGTCTTTTTGAACATGTTTGAGCACAAGAGGGAAACCCATGTATCTAGCTGGGTGGACGTGTACTAGTATACTAGTGATCCCGTGGGGTTTGACTTCAGTTTCACGTTGAAAGTTTTACACTGACAACACTAACTAAACTATGATGATGGTGTTGATGGGGGACCACTAGGTTATGTGTATGATCGCTACTAGTGGATCTTATTCATGAGAATGAATATTTTGATGGTTACTTTCACCGAGATACGAGGTACCCGAGATCCACATCAAGCTAGTGCCTAGGGGTTATTTGCAGTTGGTTGTGCTCAATAGATGATTTATGATTACCATCGGCATACGGTATGTTTGGATAGAAATTTCAGTATCTTTGGTATTTTATCTAAAAGTGTTTATTCTTTAAAATAACCCACTTGAAAACTGATTTTATTTAAAGTTGTATCTTTTAGAAATTGTAACTAGAATTTCTTGTTTACAAAATATGCAATCTTTTCATCTTTAAATGTTTATCACATGGAATCTCTTAGTGGTGGTATCCTACTGGGATTTGGCTCACACCCTACTTAGACCTTTGGGTGTAAGTAGACTTGGTTATTTTTATCATAGGTTTGGGTACAACTTTTGTGCCAATGGATTAGGTTTTTACTGGTCCAACGTGATACAGTGTTGTGGAGATGGATTAAGGGTGGTGCCTCTTTCCATGTGGAGGTTCTAGGGCTGTATTTTTTTTGGGTTTTTACCTTTTTAATGGTCTTTGAATATTATTTTAAATTGTGTAATTATATTCTGAAATTTAGTAAAAGTTGTTTTGGTTTTAAAAATACAGATTTATTTTATTGGATTTGTTTGTCATTGTATATTTATAAACTCGAGTAAATCATTCCCAAATTTCATTTTATGATACCCAGGAACTTGTGCGAGCCCATGAGGATTGGGAACGCCCTTAGGTCCTTGTCATGGACTGTTTTAAGAGCTAGTTTTGATGGTGACCAGATTCAGTTCATGACACACTCTCTCTCACTAAACATCCATTTTCTCAATGGTTATGGTACATTAGTTAATTAATAAAAAATATAACTTTAAAACACTTTTAAAGTTAGAATTCTATCAATACAATGGTCATAGTAAAAACCTATTTTTAGTTATCACTTTATTTAAAATATTACTTCTCCCTCACTTTGGAAAATAATGATCATACATAGAAAAGCAAAAAGAATAAATGAGAAAAAACTTAATTTAAAATAAAACATGAAAAAATCTTTTTATTAAACAAAATTCCCCTTTATAATGCATAATTGGCATGAAAATAAAATCACCACTTAATGCAATACATTATAGGGAAAAAAATAAAGAAATTAAATTCCTAAAGAAAATCATGGAGTAGGCTTAATAGAGGACTCTACAGAGTGAAACACCTCACCCTAAGACTCCGGTCTCTGATCAAATACCCTAAAGCTCTCCACATCCTTGTATTTATAGGCATAAATCACCCCAGGATCATACATTTCATAAAATAATATGTTGAATATAGATAGGTCAACTTTGAGGGCTATGGGTGAATAATATGTGGACCCAGAATAAATTTGACACAAATTTGGAAGATTCTGTATTTGGAAGGCATGTGTCATGACGTGACACTATATATCATGATGCAACTTTTTGATTTTTCATCCCAAGTGCTATTTTTATCCATTTCTTCCATCATGTCTTTCGGATGATTTTCACATCATGAATAGGTGATTCATGACATGAATTATCATTTTCAGCATTTTTTCCTCATTTATTCTTGAATCTTTAATTACAAGATTCATATTTAAGCCTTGACCTATACCATATCATAGAGAATGATTTTTTCATGAATTACATCTTTTTTTACTCTTTTTTCCTTTGAATATTTTTCACATATATCCTTAAAAATATAAATAAAGTAATAAATATGTTGAAAATATTTAACTATTTAAATTAGTTAAATAATTGTTTTAAATTAAATTATATATGCATGAAATGTAGACATAAAATACCCCCACACTTAAACACATTCTCATCCTTAAGAATTAAATATCAACAAATTATAAAGGATGACCACCCTACAAATATTCAAATTCAATGTTAATAAAGTAAAAGGTTAAAATGGGGAATTAAATATTCAGGAATCACATGGGAAATTTTTATCAACTCCAAAATTTTAAAAGAAACAAGTTAATAATTCATTTTACCTTTTCCATTTTGAATTGACCACTCCTATTAATTATTTTCATTAGTATTTTTCAATTCATTATCAATGTGCTTTCCACTTTCAATTTATCTCACATTAATTTTTCACTCATAATTCAGTGTAAAAAAGTATATATATTTTTTCTCTAACCTCGAATCATGATCCTTACCATAGTCTTGCAGCACATCTAATTTCTCCATCCCATAGAGACAAAAATAAAAAATAATCACGAGGCATCCCCCATTAGGATCAAATGTCTCTGAGGTTTAGGGTAGGTAAGTAAATAATGAAAAATAAGTAAATATGAAAAGGTGTCCATCTATTATGTATTTTTAATGATAATCAACAAAATCCTAGTGAAAAATTATCCCTTTAAAATGATATATCCCCTTTTCCCAAAACTCAAACTTAGGTCGTGAATAAATGAAGTATAATGAATGATTCACCCTCTTGAATTTATTCTATTTTTTTTCTTTCAAAATTTGAATTTGGATAAGTATCACATCCACCACTCAACCCCAAATGATAAAAACCATTGTTCAAGTAAATAGTGATTTTTTACCCTCCAAAACATAACCCATTTTTTTATTTTTTATTTATTTTTGATTTTTTGATTTTTTTTCAAGAAGGTGTGCAATAAAGTATAATGAATAAAAAATAATATACCTTTTACACAATACCCCATGAGAATACCCCCACACTCATCTGTTATAATACATATATCCTTTACCCCATGGATTCATCTCACCATGCTCATTTTTAAAAATCATGAAAAATACATAGAGTAGTGTAGGAAATGAAAAAACAGGCCTCTAACATGGATATTACCTAATAAGGTTATTCATGGATTATATGGTATTAAAAAGGATTAATGTAAAGGTGGGAACAAGGATAAATAATTAATCAATATATTCCTAAATCATATTAAATGTGAATTTATAAAATCATAGATTCTATAATGAACAAAGAAATCTCTAGAAGAAAACATGCTCGAGTTTTACTCAAGAAATATACTCAATAAAATAATGGAAATATAAAGATTATAAAATTTTCCATGAATGAGAAAATTTAATTGAGACAATAACTCATGGAAATCCACACCAATAATAAAATAAATTAGCACAAATATTATATTTTCAAAACATGGAAAATGTCTGAAAAATTATATTTACCAGAATTAACCAGTCTCCATAAACCATGATTTTTCAAATCTAAATCTCTATGTTTATCTTTTCATATTAATTCCCCCATTTTTATTTAATTTATTAAAAAATAAATTCAAAAAATGACATGATGGTTATCCAAATAATTTTTTTCTCCTAAATTGATGATTAAAAAAAAAATTTAAGCGCGGGACATGCATTTTCAAATTAATATTTTTTTGAGTAAAAATGTAGTGTAGAAGTAGAAAATACAAAAATTAAAACTCAAACTCCCCTTTTGAATTAATTATTCATCTCATAGCCACCTCTTCTACTGCCTTCAATGCTTTCATTTTTGACTAAAAAAATTAAATAACTCATCGAAGCACAAGTTCCATTCAATAAATCTAAAAATGATAATGGGAATTGAAACTAAATTGCTAATATTAAATTAATTTCTATGAAATCGATAAAAAACCATGGTCCTAAAAAGAAATAAAAAAACTAGGTTGCCTCAAGAAGATAACCGTTTTTATTATGATTGTTTAGCTCGACCTTACCCAGGCTATATAATTGGTGTATGATACAAAGCTAAACTTCTTTTATTAACCCAATTCTGAATTTGGAGTGAACCTAGCTCAACTCTTCTCCTATTTATTGAAATGAACATGAAATGTAGATGAGGTGGACATAATCTAGATAGTTTGAAAGTGTATAGGAAGAATTTAGAATCAATCCATATTTTGTACCATTATTCATTATTAATTACTAGCTACGGTTATTCCACTTCTACAAGGTTCAATTTATGTTTAGCTGCCAGCTCCCCAACTTTTTCTTCAACTACTAATTCTTTTTATTTTTCATAGTCAGTGAAGATTAAAACTACTTATTCTATTAAATGTTGTGCTCTTAAATAATAAAGATCTACCATTCTAGATATAATTACCATCTTCTCATTTTCTCTTTCTTCTTCCCCCAACTATAATCCTAGATTTTTAAGGAATCTATGTAAAAAACTTACCAGTTGAGACTCCTTCTATTTCTTTGTCTTATTTTTGATGTTGTCTTATGAATTTTTCATTGGTCCACTTGATTTCATCAACAATATATTCTTTTTCTTCCTCCTACTAACCTATAGTGCTGATGTCCTATTGTATAAGAAAAACAATTATCTTTGGAAGTGTTAATTACCTCTGATTTTCTAACCATGATTTAATTCCCCTGACACGCTTATTTGAAATCTAGTTCCAGGTCATGGAATGTTGATTCATCATTTCCTAGGTATGGTTGCAAAAATATTTCTACTTAATTATTCATATTTTTAAGCTCATCAACTTGATGTCCATGATCCCTAAAAAGGACAACAATTCTATCCTTTGTAGTTAATATGAATCATTTCCCTTCTATCATAACCAAAAATACCCAACTGTATTAAAAATAATAAAACATAATAAAATAAAACCATAATATAAAATCAGTAAATAGAAAGAGTAGATAAATTTATTTGTATAAATTATTAAATAAAAAATAATCTTCATACCAGTCCCCAGAAAAAATGCTAAAAATTTTATATCCTTGAAGGGGTTATTGATTCTGACTAGGATATCAAATTTATTAATTTATAGAGAACATGAATATGCAATCACTAAATCTAAAATTAAGTTGTATAGGATTTTTAGGTCCTGAGGTCAATCCTATGAATAAATATTTGAAAAAAATAATTATTTTAATAAAATAAACTTTAAACTAAAAAATTATTTTATGAAAATAAATATAAACTATCAAGAATGAGGATTTTGAAAGAATGAGGGTGAAAAAAATAAAAACAAACACACCAAGAATGAAAGATCTAGGTTCATATAATTAATAAATTGGAAAGACCATACTTTCTCTAAATTTTCATTAAAATCAAGTTTAAGTAGTCCCCTTGTTCCATGTGGATACTCTATCTCTCTCTCTCTCTCTCACTAACCATCCCTTTTCTCAATGGTCATGGTACTTCAGTTAATTAATAAAAGTGGAACCTTGAAACCAATTTTAAATATAAAATTTATTCAACCCAATAGTCATAGTGAATACCTAATTCTATCTATCACTTTCTTTAAAATATTATTTCCCCTAACTTTGGCACAAAACAACCATTAATAGTGAAATAAAAATAATAAATTTGGAATAATTGATTAGAAAACAAAATCCCAATTTAAAATAAAACATATTTTTTTTAAATATAATTCACCTTTACATTGTATACTTGTCTTGAAAAGAAAATAACCCATCATGAAAACCATGAGAGGGTGAAAAAAAATAATGAAATGAAAAAAAAATCATGGATCAGGCCCAATATAGGACTCTGTAGAGCATAAAATCTCCCCCCCATACTTTGGTCTCTAATTGAATCCCATGAAGCTCCCCCTAGACTTGTATTTATAGGTTTATGGGAACCACCAAGATCATAAATGTCATAAAATAGTACATTGAATCTAGATGAGTCAAATCTATGGGTTATGGATTTATAATACATAGGCTATGACCAAATTTGACATAAATTCAAAATATTATGGATTTGGATGGCATGTTTCATGGTGTGACACTATATGTCACACTATGAGTTTTTGAGTTTTCTCCTAAGTTTAATTTTTCATCTAATCCTTCCATAATTTCTTTTTTATGAGTTTCACATTGTGAATATGTGATTCATGACATTAATTATTGTTTTATAGTGTTTTCAGTTTCATTTACACTTGAATATTCAATTCTAAGATTCAGATTCGATCCTTGACCCATCCCATATCGTAGATCATGATTTCATATTGAATTTGATATCTGGATTGGTTTTTTCCCTTTAAATATTTTTCAAATGTATCCTTACTTAAAATAAACGAAACAATAAATATTTTGGAAATATTTAACAATTTTAATTTTTTAAATCATTTTTTCAAATTAAATTATGTATGCATGAAATGGTGACCCCACATCATGTCCATATATAATGTTATGAGAACAGGTAATTGCATCATGCTTACACAAAATTATCTCATGAGATATAAGGAATTTAAAATCTTAGTGTAGGTATGTATAATTCTAGGACCACCCATCACATTATAATGTGTTTAAAACCATGTGTTCCACTTATAGAGGAAACAAGAAATAAACCTAAAAATAAAATAATCATGAGAGAAGTGAACGGGTTTAAAAATTATGTTATAAGAATACATCAATGAATATACTTATAGGTATCTAAAATATGAACTGAATATATTATATTGGATATTCAATAGTTTTATCAACAAATAAAAAGAGTTTAATCCTTGGTGATAAGAAGAAACAACATACGAAGAACCAAAGTGGTTTTTGATTTTTTATCAAAATCATTAAAATAGATAAAAATTATTATGAAGGAACTAAATATATTTATATCCCTAGAATAAATAAATGGGAGATAAAATAAATTCATTAATAAAGGTTTCAATAAAAATATATAAGAATCACAAAAAACATGGGGAATAAAATTTATTATAAACATAAAAGTAAAGAGTTTGAGAGTCCACTTATGAACTTTGTAAGATACAAATTGAGTATGAACATTTAAGTTTATAATGAATGGGTATGTAGATCCCAAGAAAATTAGGGTATAAAATATATATTGTTTTGACCTCGGACAGGGTGGCCCAATTCTTAGGTTGTGAGGGGTTGTATATGGCTGTATAATCTTCGCATCAGTTCATTACTCCAATATTGAAAGTTTCCAATAGGTTTTATTCATGGAAATAGAAACACCTAATGGTTCCCAAATCCATGAAAATATATAGACCTACTTTCCAAAGGTAGGTGGTTATTAGGGTTTCTTAGAAATGATTCTTAGGAACTCACATTGGTCTAGAGGATGGGAGGCTGGGCTCATCACATCATATTGGGGGGATTATTTCTTATCACAAATCAAGCTGGGATTCCATCCAACCCGACATCCAACCTGGTCTGAGACATGGACCGAAGGGAGTTACCTATCCCACAGTCTAGCAACTAGTTCTGGGCATCAAAGTAATCACAATGGGAACAATTTTTTCCCAATAAACTAGGACAAAATAAATAAACCAAACAAGCAGAAGAACCAATAACAACTGAATCTTAATAAATATACAATTGATTCAATTACAAGAATTTGAAAAAACAAAACAAAAAACTGAATACAAGACTAAAACTAGACCATGACAACTAGATATCCACGTGACCTGTTGGTCACCACCAACCACAAGACCAACTTGCTCCAAAGGTGAGAAAATGAACCAGAAACCCACCCTTGCAAAACAGCTCGGGTCTACCAATGCTGAGTGGCACAAGTAGGGTGTGAGCTTAAGCATATCATTATGTAACAAACATAGAACCCATACATTTCATTTCCTAAAATAGTCCACAAACAATAGTTTTGAATACATATATAAAAATAGGGGTTTCTATTTTTAATAAACAAACATAATTTTCCTATTTTCAAAACATTACACACCACATCTCCATATTCAAAACAGATTACCATTTTAGAACTAAATCCCAAACCAAAAATCCAAACAATCAATGCCAAGCTATACTGAAAATAAATAAGTAGTATAAACAGGAAACCAAGTGTAATAGAATATAAATAGGAACATACTGATATCATCCATGGGAATTTACTAAACATCCCTAGAGTGATCCCTGCATGTACTCAAATCATACTCACCAACCGACATATGGTGCAACTCTATAGTCTATAACCAACTGGCCATTATAATCGCCAATGTAGTGGAACATCCTAACAAGCCCTATAAATTCAAGGGGGTACCAACCCATCTAATCAGGTTCAACTAGAAACTATCACTCGACCCTCTAAAAGATTCCCAAAAAACCCATGGTAATATTATATGGTGAAAAGAGGAGGCCCTCTCATGCGCGACTCACATTACTTTCCACCATCGCACTTGCCTACCCCAAACAACGACACCACCCACACGATAACCCACATCAGGGAAATCCTCCATAGGTGTTCCCATCATGCAACAATCCTTTCTCAAGTGTTAACTGGGCCATCACATCACTTGATCTATCAAACCATTTCTCAAAACATACTGAGATTCCAACCAGGCATTTGTATTTCCAAAACCAAAATTTATTTCCAAACCATTATAAAGTGACAACCAAGACATCAACACCATAAATTCCAATACATTTCAAAAAAAAGTATTCAAACCATTTCCAAAACAATATCAAATAGAAATTTCATCTATAAAATGCCAAATGGGCCCTTAAATTCCAAATACAATTCCACTTCCCACACCACTTTAAAACTAAGATGAAAACACACAAAATGACTAAAGATATCAAAAATTATTTCACACCATTTAAAATCCAACCATATTTCAAATTTAAAAATGGGAAATAATTTCAAATATAATTTGAAACCACTTTCATGTCACTTAGGAGCTAGGGGGCCATTAGTAAAGCATCAGGATTTTTAAGAAGAAAAGAAGGAGGGATAAGTGTTTTGAAATCTAGGTTTTTAAGTTGATAAAGTTCATTCATGACCATTATCATTTGTGTTCCCATGAATGTGTGCACCCCAAGCACACATGGATGTTCCCACATCTAATGACACAACACAAGTATCTAAAAAATTACCCAAAACCATTTTTAAAGTAACAACACATGTTCTTCCACCAACACAACAAGCCATACATAAGTGTAGACCCACAAAAGTCACTACAATCCACACATAAGGCTCATATCAAAATCAAACCACAACATAAAAATATAAACAATCTAAACACATTCCCAAAATATACAATTTCATCTAGAAAGGCTTCTTGGAATTTTATAAAACACGTCGAGTGCATATATACATAAGCATATATAAAGAATCTATTTGAAAACCATTTTTACCAAATTACACTAACATGAAAGAACAAAAAAAAAACCAAAAAAACACATCATAAGCATGGTAAAAAAATTTATAAATTATTTAGGAATACCCAAACATCAAAGGGAATGCATCATAAATGAAATAGATGGAAACACCTACCTCAAAAGTGTGTGGATATGATGAAACTCTCATAGAAGGAAGAGAATAACCCAAGGAACAATAAAAATTCCTTAAAACCAAAGAAACACAATCTAATGCATTAAAACTATCCTCTAGGGTTCTTTCAAATAAGAACCTACCAAGTAATCACCATGAAACTAAGAAAGGATAAGAGGAAGAGGAAAAAAGAGGCAAAAAACTCTAAGAAATTCACCTTAAAACCTTAGAGAAGCATCCATGGGGGGAGGAGGACCAAAGGGAAGGGGGATTTGGGACCCCTTTGTGAACCAAAAAAGACCAAGAGGGAGGGGGATTGATTTAGGGTAAAAATGGAGGAGTCTAGAATATGAATTTTATGATTTAAAATTTTTGGGCAGCTTGCATGATTTGGCCGCGTAGTTTTCCAAACCATGGGAAAACCATGCAGTCGGCACTATAGAAATAGATAAAACCTCATGCACGGTTTATACATGGATTCCCAAATGATGCGCAACCAATGTGCCTTACCTCTGGATCCCAAAAAAGCCACACAATTATCTGGGCTAAGCTGCACAGTTTCCCTTAACCATGCACTACCTATGCACCCATTTCTACCAAGCCCAAAACATCCATTTTTCAATAGAAACTAAAAAAATTAAAACTAGGGATCAACCAGAACCTCAACCAAAGGATTAAATACCAAAATAAGAATAAAAATAAATGAATTCAAGAGGTCAGGGTGCGACAATTCCCCACAAAAAACACTTTATTCCCCAGAAATTTACCCAACTGAATGAAAAACAAAACCTGATTCTATGCTCGATAAAAACAAAGGAAACCATGAAACTTAGGGTGACCCTTCACTTAACAAGTCACAACCGACCAATTATAAAGAAATCGATGGCAGAAATAAAAATTGGAGAACTTGATAGTGTTCTCCCCACCATATGTACTCAACTAAAAAAACCAACTTGAAAACTTAAATAGACCCTCCTCGGGGTGACCGGTGCGGGAATAAGGGAAATCCCAACAAGAACTATAAAACATCCAACCAAAAAAAACCCCAACATAAGGGGGAAACCCAATAAAGTAACCTAAACTTAACAACAAACCCAAATACATTCTATAAATGTCGACTTCCACAAGAACATACATCTCCAAACAAGCACAACGAAAAACAAGAAACTGATTCATGAAAGGATAACCATTTAAATATCTACACTTAGATAAATATAGCCACTTATATTATAAAATAAAAAGTCCATCATACTCTTAAAATGTAAAGTTAAACTTAAAATATAAGAAAAACTAAAACAAGGAAACTTCAAATGTCTCCACCCAAACATAGGAGACAAAAACTAGGAGAAGTCCCTTCGCACCCTCGATGATTCCCTAACTATCTGCGAGCCTCACTCCAAGGTCTATGGCTGGAGCCCTGAAAACTAAAGCATCTACTACCTCATAGTCAAGCACTAACACCCTCCAATAAAAAATTATTTCTTAGGTAATTATTCCTACATAGCTTCTCCAGATTACCCAAATGACCGCAATGATGGCATACCATCAGAGGATTGTGACAAGATGACTTTGAATTCTTGAAACAGACACAATCAAAGAATACGAACAAGCGGTCCGATGAATGAGAGGCTAAAACAAAAAAAAGGATACCCCTAAAAAATAGGTCCCTTTGGAATGGACTACTCACCATATGGGGAACCTCTATGATAAATAAGAGACCGCATTTCTAACTTTCACTCTGGAAACCAAATGAACTAGGAACTCTTCATCCAACAACTTCTCAAAATGAAGATCCTTTGAGGAGTGGGCTCACTCCTTGATCTCTGGAAGAAGGACCATGATAAAAAGATAATATTTCAACAAATCATGTTATTATATTTCCAAAGATAAATCAACCAGCTCCTTGAAATGTTCAACATAGGCCTTCACTGTCCACTGGCCTTGGTGAATACTCTTGAGATCTTACACTTTCGTAGCCTTCACCTCCTTAGGTATGGACCATTGTAAGAAAGTGGTCTTAAAAATTTCCCAAGTCATCCCATCTTTTAATGATGGTAGAAAAATCATCTTCCACTAATCCAAATTCAAACTTTCAAACAACCCCAAGATAGCTCGAACCCTCACCACTTCAAGAGTTCCTAATGGTCCAAAGACACTATCGAATTCCTCTAGCCATTCCAATACCTCTAATGGAACATGATCAGTATGAAAGATAGGAAATTAATAATAAGGACTAAAAACTTGATAAGACCCACTCGACACCTTGGGGACCTTTCCAGGTGGCATATTCTGAACAACATCAAAACATAAAACCAAAATCAACATCAAAACAAAATCTCAACCAATATGAAAAAATCAATCAAAACAAATGTCCCTTAAGCCAAACATTGCAAACAAAAACCATAATCCTTTTTTCAAAACTACCAATTACATTATGATTTCAAAACCACCTTTTTCCAAGTCCACATAACAACTATAAAAAACCATTTTTCTGATCCAATTTAAACATAAAATTATTCTTATACAACCAAAATATTTCTCAAAAATAATTTTCCATTTGAAACCCCTTTTTCTGAAAATCATTTTCCACTTCCAAACCAACCCACACCGACCAAAATCAAACCAAATCACAACTTACACCAAAATACTAGGATAAGAAACTAGTGGCCATGCATAACTTAGCAACATGGTTAGTGGGCCATGCACCAAGTAAGCATCAACAACTAAGAGGACCTTAAATCATGCACTCAGACTCCACATGGGTCACTACTCCATGCGAGATCACAACATGACACCGACTTGTATCCATTGTCATTCCTCAATCCAAAAAAAGGATAGAATACTCAAATACTTGACTACCCCTAGTAATTTTAGGATTAGAATGAGAAAGAGTTCATGACGTCCTTTCTGTACCTATCTCTCGAGTCCAGATAGTCCTAGTCTCCCATATACCTGACACCCCAAATATTAAAGAACCTCCTCTGATACCATTTTTTTATGAAAAAGCTATAATTTCATCCAACATGATATCTAACTTGGTCTCAGACATGGCATGAAGGGAATTCCTGAAATCCATAGACTAGAAACTAGTGTCGGGCATCAAATTAATCACAATGGGAATGATTTTTTCCCAATAAACGAAGATCAAATAAATAAACTGAACAAGAGGAAGAACCAATAATAACTGAATCTCAATAAATATATAGCCAATTAAATTACAACAACTGCAGAAATAAAACTGAAAACTGAATACAAGACTAAAAATGGACCACACCAATAGAATATCCACGAGACCTATTAGTCACCACTAACCACACGACCAACTTGTTCCCAAGGTGAGAAACTAAAACAGAAACCTAAAACTGCAAAACAACTCAAGTCTACTAATGTTGAGTGGCACAAGTAGGGTGTGGGCTTAAGCAGCTCAGTAGGTAACCACCACAGAATCCATACATTTCCTTTCCCAAGATAGTCCAAAAACACTAGTTTGTAATACATATATAAAAATATGATTTTATCATTTTAATAAACAAACACAAATTTCCCTTTTACAAAACATTACACATCACTTCTACATCTTCAAAATGGATTATAGTTTTAGAAATAAATCCCAAACCAAAATATAAACAATCAATGCCAAGCTATAATGAAAATAAATAAGTAGTATAAATAGGAAATAAAGTGAAATATAATATAAATCGGAACATATAGATAGAAACCATGGGTGTTTCCTAAACATCCATAGAGTGATCCCTAGATGTACTCAGATAGGAATCACCTGATGACCTATGGTGTAGCTCCATATTCTATAACCAACTGGTCATTCTAACTACCAATCTGGTGGAATGTACCACCAAGACCTATAAATTCAAGGGGGTACCAACCCATCTAATCAGAGTCAACAAGAAACCATCACTTGACCCTCTAAAAGACACCTAGGAAACCCATGGTAATAGTACATGGTGAAATTAAGAGGTCCTCACATGCATGACTCACCTTACCTGCCACCCCCACACTTGCCTACCCCAAACACCAACACCACCCATGCGATAACCCACATTGGGGAAATCCTATATAGGGGTGACCATCATGAAAAAATTCTTTCACAAGTGTTAACCAAGACATTATATCACATGATCTATCAAACCATTTCTCAAAACATGCTAAGATGCCAACTGGGCATTTGTACTTCCAAAACCACAATTCATTTCCAGAATATTATAAATTTTCAACTGGGCCTTCAATACTACCAATTCCAATAAATTTAAAAAATGCTTTGAAACTATTTCCAAAACAACATCAAACACCACTTTCATGTGAAAAATTCCAAATGGTCTCTTACATTACAAATCCAATTCCACTTCCAACACCACTTCAAAACCAAGATGAATGCACAAAAAATACCCAAAGATTCCAAACGAGATTTAATTCCATTTAGAATCCAACCATCTTTCAAAGTGACAAACAATCCATAATTTAAAATATAATTTGAAACCACTTTCATGTCACTTGGGATCCAAGGGACCATTATTAAAGAATCAAAAGTTTCAAGAAGGAAATAGGGAGGAGGGATAAGTGTTTTTAAATCCGAGTTTTTAAGTTGAGAAAGTTCATTCAGGACCATTATCATTTGTGTACCCATCCATGTGTGCACCATGAGAAAACATGGATGTTACCATATCTAATGAACACCACAAGTATTCGTAAAATTATCCAAAACCATTTTTAAAATAATGAAACATTTTATACCACCAACACAACAAGACATACATAAGTACCGACCCATAAAAGTCACTGAAATCCACACATAAGGCTCATATCACAATCAAACCACATAATCAAAATATAAACAGTCTGAAAAAAAGATAAAAAATACCCAATTTCATCTAAAAAGGCTACTTGTCATTTTATCAAACATGTTTAGTGCATATATACATAAGCATATTTAAAGAATCTCATTGAAAAACATTTTTACCAAATTACACCAACACAAAATCACCACAAAAAACCAAAAAAATACATCACAAGCATGAAAAACACATTTATAAATTATTTAGGAATACCCAAGAATTAAATGAAGTGCATCAGAAAGGAAATGGATGGAAACACCTTCCTCGACGAAGTGTCGATGTGACAAAACTATCAAAGAAGGAATAGAACACCCCACAAAACAATCAACCTAACCAAAAACTAAAGAAACACAATCCAATGCCTCAAAACTAGACTCTAGTGTTTTTAAAAACAAGAATCCACAAAGGAAACAACAATAAACTAAGAGATTAGAAGAGGAAGAGGAGAAAAGAGTCCAAAACCACTAAGAAACTCACCTTAAAACCTTGTAGGAGAATCCATAGAGGGAGGAGGACTGAAGGGGGGAGGGGGGGGGGGGGTTGGGACATCTTTGTGCACAAAAAAAGAACAAGATGGATGGGGGAACTATTTAGGGTAAAAAGGGAGGATGGTAGAATAATAATTTTAATATTTAAAATTTATGGGCTCCTCGCATGGTTTGGCCACAAGGTTTTCCAAATTGTGTGCAAACCGTGCGGTCACCACTGTCCAAATGGATAAAACCTCATGCACAGTTGCCTCACAATTTAACTAACCATGCTCAATCCATGTGACTTACCCTTGGACCCAAAAACAAGATTTATGATTACCTAGTCTAAGTCGTACGATTTTCCTTAACCGTGCTCTACCCGTGTGCCCCTTGTTGCCAAGCTCAATACTTCCATTTTTAAATAGAAACTCAACAATTCAAATCAGGGATCAATTAAAACCACAACTAAATGATTCAAGACCAAGGGAAGAATAAAAATAAAATAATTCCAAAGGTCTGGGAGTGCCATTTACTACTATGGGACTCTCTTATAGATCTAAGTCATGTTCGTGAATCTTTGCAAAATCTCAGTATGAGACTCATTTCCCAAATTATTGCAATAGGTTATTATCATATTTTGATGTGAATGTCCATACATATTAGAGGTATTATATTGATGTGAACATCTATATGTATAATAGGATCTATATTGATAATACCATCTATATGTATCAGAGGTTCTCTATCTTATTACTTAGTATTACTTAGCGATGATGGTCTAAATGTCGCTATGTTTTAAATCCACTGAACTAGGTGCTTTAGAGTTTATCATAATGTAGGTAGGTGGATGATGTTTATGGTGTCAGGATTGGTCCCTTTAAGGGGCTTCCTACATATCCTTGTAAAAGGAATAAAAACCCACATAGTTTGGTGCCACTTAACAAGCACATCATAGCTTTTATGGTCATGTGATAATGACCAATCTATGAAGTTTAACATGTGCGATAAAGAAAACTAGAAGAAATATTCCTAGTGATGGTTGGTGTGGGACTTATGTATGAGAGTCACTTTTTGGTCAACCTCAAAGTAAATATATCCCAATGATATTGGGTTGGTCTCATAAGGAAAATTATCTTGTGAAGACAGGTCTTTCCAGAAATATGTCTTGATGAGAATAGTGTGATGAGACCCAAAGAGAATGAGGACCTAAAATTAGTGGCATGATTTTATCAAGAATATGGACTGAAATAGGGATTAATAATAAGGAATATATCCTTAGTGGACGTGGTGATAAGATTGATGATTTTGGGTTTGAACCACATAGATTTTTCCTATGCATCCTATTGAAATAGGAATCAAATCACACACATTTAAAGGGACACGTTTTAAGTTCATGTGACAAGACTATACCATGATGTTTAATATTATATTATAAGGTCAATTTCATGTTTTTTAACATCACGTGATTAGGATGCAGACCTTACAATTTAACATCATACTATAAGGAAATATATGGGGACATTTGAATGTTAGATATGGGAATCGAGCCTTAGAGAGGTGTCCTACATATCTTGTGAAAGCAGGAATCAAAATTCATGTAGTTTTGATGTTTAGTACATATGAATCATAAAATACATGATAAAATAATATTGATTGAGGCTTATGAATATGAGGATACCCTGATATTATTCATTGGGAATATATCCCTATAAATAAATGTCTCGTGAAGAATATGGCCCTTTAAGA
Source organism: Viscum album (assembly GCA_963277665.1). NCBI lineage: Eukaryota > Viridiplantae > Streptophyta > Magnoliopsida > Santalales > Viscaceae > Viscum > Viscum album. The sequence continues at coordinate 1,054,633,765 of OY728120.1, read as the reverse complement.
AGGAGAAAATACAGCTAGGGATTAAACCTAAAAAGTGTCCCATAATAGAGATATTTTCATCATACCGATGGCATTATCATCACAAATATCTAAGCCCATATGATTCATTTTTACTATGAGAAACAAGATATGGTATAAGATCAAGCACATTTAATAATCAAATTTGAATGGGACTTATGCCTGAAGAGGAATACCTTTTTGAATCTACTCTCTATATACTGATGTATTATGGAGGGGATATATAAGCTATGAGAGATATGGAATCCTACAAGAAAGACCTCAGGCTTACTCTAGGGGAGATTTACTATTCAGATTAGCTCATGGGATATAGAATAAATCTTCCATCAATCCAAAAGAGACTATTCAAGTGTCTTCCTAATAGGAATCCCCATCATTAGGGGAATCTAAGATTGTGGTTCCAATGAGGTTCTTATTTTGGATGAAAACATAGAGCCTTCTGTTATCAAGGGAATTCATGATCAAAGGGGTTCATGCTGGTGTGAAATCCCTGATTGTACGAGTCTGATGGTTTTGAGGGAGGTTTCAAGAGTTTGGGTGGTCATATGGATGAATGGGGGTTAAGTGATCATTTGAATAGCCCATTTTGAGGTGATTAAACAAGGTGGTCTTGTGAACAAGGGTGTATCCTATGATAACATAATCTGAATAGGGTTAGGAAGTAGTATTACCAAATGATGAATCTGCAGTCATATGATAGGGGCATGATCAAGTGATCACATGACTGAATAGTAGTCATGTAGTTGAAATTCAAACTAGTAGACATGCGATTGAATATCACTCCCCTAATTATGTGATTGATGAGTGTTTCCTCTAAAGTCTTAATAATCCACTTGATAGTTACCTAATTATTCCCTAATTGAAAGTCTCAGAATCATCAAATCTCCAAATTTATTCTCCCTTTTTTGTGTCTCTCTTTCTCCACATGTCTTCTCTCAAATTAGAAATTTTGGGGGGTATATAAGAAATATTTTTTGATATCTATGTCAATTTATAAGAAAATAAGTCCATGTATGTGACTCAAAGGTGGTCAAGAGATTCCGTATGATCCAGGTCCATCACATGACCTTGGTCGAGCGTGTGATCTAAGGGTCTCATGATCCTATAAGGATCACATGATCATGTAATCCTACCATCACTGAGTTCATATCTATAATATATCTCATGACCAACAACAAGCATAAAACCATCCATAATTAACAACATTTTCAGCTGTGTTTCATCAAAAGAAACCATCACATGTTGGCTTTGACTTTAGGTTCTTAATCATCACAATATCATGATATATAGAGATAACATATCCATAATTCTTAGAAATCATATTTTTAATCCATAAAATGAATAAAGAATATTCAAATGACCCAGTTGGTGTTACATGATCACACCACTCAGTCATATGATCTAGAAGTCATTACATAGAACTCATGAATTCCTTATTTATGAGAATATCCTTTGTACAGACTCCATTGGTTACTGAATCCCCCAAATGGGACATTCCTTTTCCCATTATTTATCATTTTTATCACCCATTATTATATGAAATTTGCCAAAAAATTTCCCCTTGGAAATGATGTTTAAAGGTAAAGGGGGGAATCATATCTATGGAAGTGGAAACCTGATTTAGTCCCTTGATCTTCCACATGACCTTTAGTCTCCCATGAATCATCCACTATATATAGGTGGATAAAGGTATTTATCCAAACTTTTGAACTTTTTCAAGATCACTCGAATCTTATAACCCTGTTACATAATTCCCCCATATGTTACCATCATGTGACTCTTGCACATGATTTCTTTACATGATTCTTGAACAAGATTACTGGAATGTTCAACATTATGTAACTACTTCACAAGACAAGCATTGAATAAATCAAATGATCAATAATTAATTAGTAATTCCCCATTTTCTTAATTATTTATATGGGACTGTTTGTTATCCTTATATTTAGGTGACCATGTGATTACCTTATAATTCTAAGGAAAAAATATGAGCACATGATTTTTTCACGATCATGTGATTTCAAAACTATACATCAATCATGTGATCATGTGTCTCCATAATGATCACAGTATCTCATGAATCTATATTTTTTATGTGATTTCTTAAAAATTTTATGCCTTTGATTTCTAAATTGAATGTTCCTTCTTTGATCCAGATGGCTTCAAGAATGAATGTTGAGTAGATTGTGTACCATCAGACTGCTATGGTCATTAGTGTTGAGGTTGAACAGAATGAGATTATATAGTATGTTTAAGGAAATATTATGAGCTTAATGGGGAGGAACTTAATGAATTACCATAATATTGACTAACTAACCCTCTTATGGGTTCATTCTTCAAAACAGAAAACCCATTTCACCACCTCATGTAAGGAAAAATCCTCCTTACTATATCATCAAGACTCAACAAATGTATTGAGTGAACATATCCCATATTGGCTATTTTATATCCAAAGAAGATTTCTCTGATGGTTATGTGATGAAGGATACCCAAATGGATTTCAGGGGACACTGTAATGCTTATGACCATGATACTCACATTTATAGACTAATAATGAAAAAATTCATAACAGACCAGAAGCTTGGGTGGATATCTTGTTAGGATCTTTGATCAGGTGGGGCTTTTGGTATGGATTGGGTTTCCCTTTCTAGTTGAAAAATAATTTCAAGGAGTTTGTAGCGGAGGTGAATAGGGTAAGATTATATGACTCCATCTGGGTTTCAAATAATCTTTTGTATTGTAAGAAAGTCCTTCTTCCATACATAGTCAGTAGGTAGGTCCTATGAACCAATACATTCCACTTAATACACATAAAAGTGGAAATAAGTCTCTAGGTTATAGAAATGATCAACAATGTGATAATATTGATAGATATGTATGACAAATTACTCCCTCTTTATTAAATATGGGATGATTTGGAGTGGAATCCTGCTATTTCCTAAGATTTTCTCAGTTTAGTAAAGGATATCCTTGAACAAGAACCACACCCAGGAGTTGATGCCTCATTCAAAAAGTGGGTAGCAATATTATTCATCAAAATTAGCAAATATGATCTATTAGAGAAGAATCCAAAGGATTTTCCATCATGTGAAACTCATGAGGTAAATGGTTCTTATTATCAAACAAAGGAAGAGGGATGGTTCATCAACTAGGGATGGAAGTTGATCTCTCAGGATGATCATCTTAACCAAATGATAGACTTTATGATGATTTTCCTTTTTTTTTACCTACTTTCCATCCATGAGAAGGGTGGGGTAAGAGTGACTACCTTCACAATAGTGGAATAACTTCCTTGTGGTAGGTTAATTTTCTTATGCATACCCATACTGGCCAAGATGTATCACCAAACCCATCACATATATTAAGTAAAAGATCTATATAGGATTTATATCTCAATATAAGTATTAAGGGGTTGTATGGGAGCCCATATGGGTGGTTATGAATTGATCAAGACTCAGGGAGTTCTTGGTGCCTAGTTTAGGTCATTTCTATAAATAATCAGTGGGGTTAGGACTAGTTCATTGAAAATTTGTGAGATAAATAATAGATTTAATCGACATGACCAATTTTTACATGTTACGTATGGATCTCTAACTAACACCATTACTAATAGTGGACATGGAATTCTTGAAGAGAATGCTTATTTGGTATCCATCCATGAGGGTCTCTTGTAAGTCTGAGTAGGTGAAATGATTATCTATAAAGGATATAAACCCTATCGATTTGGGTGGTAGTTCAGATATGTTTAACGAAATTCCCAACTCTTCTATATAATATTCTTATAGAGAACCATCTGATGGATTCCCACCAATTATAGATGATGATGATGAGAGAAGAGACCTGTATCCAGGTGACCTTTTGTTTGACAGATATTGATATTGGTATTTCAAAAGCTTATTCTAACACTGAATTTTTTTATTCTCTAAATGGTCAATTAGTTGTGCTAGTTCAAAAGATCAAAGGGCCACCATCGATGAGGTATGAAGTTGAAGAAAATACAATAGTAATAGTGGTCCTGAGGCTCAGTAAACAGATTTTTTTAGGAATATCATTGGAACTATATATAATTAGGAAGTAATCTAGGTGCTTATATCAAGATTCATCATTAATGGGTTGACTGGGGGAAACATATGTCTATTGAAAATGTTTGGAATATAATCCTCTAAGAAGAGGTGCAACTTGATGGATTTAGGAACATGGAAACCCCTTAGGGTGTCTCATATGAGGAAAAACAACTGAGGTCGAGGCCCACCTCATAGATATCGATGTTTCAATTCATTCCCCACATGGTCAAGTTTACTATAATGACCAGGTGATATAGATGATTGTTACCCAACCAGGGGTAGCTAAGGATAAAGAGGGAAGAACATAACATTTTAAATAATGGGTGAGATAAATCTCCCTATTATTAGAATATTCAAAATTATTGAAACTCTATTAATATTCATTTTGGACATTTTAAGAAGCTGTAGAGATTATGCTACCTCTCACTTCTTAGATATATTATCCTAGAGGGAAAACGTTCAGAGCTAGCACACATGATGATGAAGTGGATGGTTAAGAAGGATCTATTGGTTAGATAGAGTATATGGGGGTGGTTTTCATTAATCCTTAAGTGATTCTTTTAGTTATGCAAACAATGCCACCTCTAGTGCTTTAGTCACATGTTCTATTTGATGGAATTTTTCTTAAATATATTAGAAAGATAAATCAAGCAACATCACTTATGATTAAAATTCATCTTTATTCAAAAACATGAGTAACACACTTATATAAATGACCTATGGATTACTTTAGTAACTTTTCATGATTTTTTTTGACTATATAGGTGCTCATCAAGACATACTAAGGAAAAATTTACCCATGACTGAAGGACATACTATTTATATACTTATGGTGGGATACTTAGTGGATACAGTGATGGTGGTGGCTCATGAACAATAAGAGTTTATTCATCAACCAAGAACACCAACTGTTATAATTGTAGGCTTGAGGTCAAAGGGGAATAAAGCAAGGTCCTCAATAGTTGATCTTTTAAATTCTAAAAAAGGGATGTGAGGGATGAAACTCCTACACCACTTGAAGTACCCTAGATTATAGAATATTTTTTGTGTGGAATAAATAGATTATGAAGTCTATGTGGTTTTGGACCTAGTCACTTGTTTTGATCTGGTGGATCTTATTCCCTTTGACCAAGAGCATGCATGTGTACTCTTATAGGCCACAAACATAACCACTTACTCTTCATATGATCTTTCTCGAGTAGATGAATTATTGAAAGAAGTTGGGTACCTATTTTAGGATTAAAAATTTGATCAAGATAAAATTAAATTATTTGACCATTGTATTTATTGGAAAATATCCATGGTGATGATACCAACATTCCAAAAGAAAATATTCAGATCATTCCTCATATCAAGGAAATAATAACAAAAGTAGTTGCTTCTAAAGCCAAAATATCCAAGATTCCATGGATCAACTATATTTTTTTTCTTATGATTGAAAGAAAATATATATTTGATCTCAATAGACCCATCCTAGAATTTAGGACTCATAGATTTATCTACCTTAGGGTCTCATATAATGGGAGTAGTTGTGGCATGGGATGGTTCATCCCTAAGTCCTCCAAGATATGTTAACATAAAATCCACTCTTAGAGACTTGGTTCCTGAATACTTCCCTATTCTAAAACTATGCTTAGGTCTAGGCTTAGATAATATATAATTCCAATAATAGTTCATGAAAAAGGTGTGGAAATACATCTGGACCCTGATCACTGAGGTCCCATTCGATGAGTTTAAAGAATAATTTTTTTACCTCTAGTATATGTTCACCACTCTCAACTATGGAAGTTATGAATATCATTCACTCTATGCTAGGGTGAAAGAGGTGGTAACCATATGGGAATATATAAGAGAACTCAAACTAGATATAGAATTTTTAGAGGCCTCAACATATACCTTTAATCATCACATCAAATACCTCAATGAATCCTTTTAACATGAGGCATTGATAGAGAAACATTAGGTTATAGTTACTAAAGGGATAGATGAAGTAGATATGATTCAACAAGAACTATCATGCCACCGTTATATGATCACCATGGATGAAAAGATATTATATGAATAAGTACATCCTGTTAAGGTAGTAAAAAAGGTTATAATTATGCTTCTATGATGGAGGAATTGCTTCAATCCATTGAAAAGAAGTGAATAGGAAGGGTATATTAGCTATATCAAGCCATAAATAACCCAGGGTAGATGATGGATGAGTTTGGTGAGTCTTCAGATCATATTTTATCATAGAATTGTAACTTTAGGCTCCTCTTATTTGGGAAAACATGGGAGAGAATATGAAATGTGGAGGTTACTCATTCCCTTTTATCTAATAATGAATGAATTTACTTATATTCCCTACATCATTGTTTTTTTTGATGCTTTCTGCTAGGGTCATGTTCCGTCTTTACACCTAACTGTGATACACTGTTTTATTTCCCCTCATTCCCATTTTCCAAAGGCGGGAAGCTTCTATCACTTTAATTAGTTATTTCAGCTCCCTGATCAAAATGAGATGATGGGATATTGGTTCCTCCTTCCATGGATTCATCCTTGGATCTCGTCACCTAATCCGGACCTCCATCATAGATTTAGGTCATGTTCATGAAACTCGTTCTTGATGCCATCTTGAGTTGGACAACAATTAATTACACTGCTTCTATCTCGACAGAGAAGAAACCTTTGGTTAGAGTAGATATTAAATCTGGGTATTTTTGGGAGTTTCTAAATGTTGGGTGGGTTGGGTATGAAATACCACCTTTATATTACATAAAATTTCATTACATTGTACAAAAAATAGGATCTTTTAAAGTTTAGTTTATTGGAAAAAATGTATATAATGCATGAAAACTTAAAACATTATTATATTCCAATTAAAAGGATTATTCACAGTTCATCCTAAGTATATTTATTGCATCTCATAACCCAGAGACATACATTAAAGGAAAGGGTGAGGATAAGGCTCAATGAGGGAAAGTAAGGGAAATAGTTTACATGTGATCATGATAATTATCAATATAAACTTGAGGAATATCATAAAGGAAAGATAAAGATTCATATAATAATAACAAGAACATGAATCATATCTTGGAGATGTGGCTACCACATTTAAATGAGACATTCATAAAAATATCACCAACATTTGTCACCAAGGTGTTGTAACAATTACTATGGTCATTCACCAAGGTATCATAAAACTTATCATCTCTAGAGATTAAATTCTTCACCAATTGAATTGGAGCACTATCTGGGCTCACCCTTAACATGTATTAATTTTCATGTGATCCATATAGATCATATTCAAACATCTCATAAATAAACTGATGGGAACAAAAGAAAACGAGTTTCATATCAAAATCACAGCATTTTAAAAAGTGCTTAAAAACATGATCACTATATCCTTTATAACCGATGAAAAGGGAATAAGGGTTTTATTGTAATGTCCCAAAAATTCTATGTAATTTTTTTAAAATTATATGGGATTATTTTGAGAATAGGCGCTCAGAAAACACCTGATTCTGAGGCCCGGTGAGCCCAAAATATATTTTTGAACTTTTTTTAAGATCATTTAAATAAACGTGCGAGTGGGTTTTTCTAACTTTTAAAACGGTGCTCATATAAAAAATAAATGGGTACTATTGAACTCAGAACATTGAGATTTGACTAGAAAGGAGATAACTTGTACCAATGAGGGTCGACCAGAAAAGTTAGTTTTCAGAATTTTCAGGAGAAAAATAAAAATAACTTAAAAAGTTAATTTTTTGTTTCCTTCACCATTGAGTGGTGACACATCCGTATTACAGTGCGGTGATGAGGTGATGACGAGTCAAATTAAATAAATCCATTTAATGTATCGTTAATGTCCAGCGTAATGACTCATTAAATGAAGTGTAACTGACACAATGTTTCATAAATGAAATAACATAACAATGTGATGACACAACATAACAGAAACGATACGAAACATTTCTCTTTTAATGGATTAATAGATTTGGAGAAACATGATAAAAAACATGGAAATACTCTAATGAATCTAAGGTGAGGAATCCTTTCCAATGAATGTCGGCGAATCACTAGCAACATCGATGCACATCAAAGAATGGGACCGGTGAGCGATGAATGCCGATGACTTAGAACTCTTGAATCTCCATGGATAGATCTCCATCAATAACAAGTTTCCCTCCTGCACGAATCTATCCTAGGTAGGGGTTATTTTTTTGTTTGAGTTTCCCCATTCTTTATTCTAAAACAATGAATGCAGATCAACCCACGAATAGGTTGATCCACGAATTGCTTGTTCTGGAAGGAGGGTGCTTTTCCTTGGGGTTTTGCACTAGGATTATTTTTTTATGGAATCGTAATATCAACCCCCTTGTTTTAAACTCTAACGCGGAGGGTGTGGGATAAAAAAAATAAGTCCCAATCCCCTCTTCCTTGTTCATTCTTCGTGGTTGATCCTCTATGTTAATGGAGAAGCAGTTTTGAGGCCTTAGTAGAGAAGGTAACACCCCATGGAGGATGAAGGTGCAGATGACACGAGGAATAGACCACCAGAGCGAACTCGATGGTCCGCTGAAGGCACTTCTGGCAACATCTGCGGGCTGGTGGTGGTGTTCCACAACAATACACTATGACATCTCATTGAAGGAGGCACTAAGGCTGGCTCGAGCTGCAGCGGTGTGGCAGGAGCCGCCGACAGTGCCCCAGTGGTGGGCGGATTGGGAAGTGGCCTGCGTCACGCGAAATATGGTTTCCTGCTGGCACGCGGTCCAGCAACTATGTATGGGACCAACAGGCATGGACGGATTAGCTGGCCATGGGGCACCGAACTGGATGCCACATGGCATCTGGGTTGGAGGGGACCGACCCAACTGGCGGACTAGACCGAGGTGCGAAAATTGGGCCACTATGCGGCCCGGGATGGGAATAAATCTGGACCACTATTGTGAATCAGGACAGTGTGATAAAACCGGGCCACTAGGCGACCCAGAGTTGGAAAGAACTGGCATGCCAGTTGTGGGCCGGGCCGGATGGAACTGGGTCGCTGGGCGACCCCGCGGGCTGGACTCCCAGTCGAACCGAGCCGTATCCAAAATGATCCAATGGGCCTGGCCCTATGGCCAGGTCGGACCAGTCCAGCCTAGACCCAAACTGGTTTAGGTCGGATCAGTCGAACCAGGTAAGGGCATGTGGGGCCCTTGTGCTGTGTTGGTCAGGTCGGTCTGATCGGGTCAGACCGGGCCCATACACGACCAGCCCCTGACTACTAAAACGCCAATATCTTTCAGGCTAGACGCACAATTGATGATCCATTTGTGGTGTTGGAACTCTTGTGATGAGGATGATCTTTTTTCATACTTTAAGGAGGTTTTAATAGAAGTTTAAATGCGATGAATGTCTTGAGGAGTAGTTTCTTCAGAAATCAAGCGCACTACGTGCGGGAATCCTGCAGCTGACTGAGACCCAAAGACTACTGACAAGAGACCCTATGTGGATCAGCTACAAGAGACCTTATTTGGATCAGATATGATGGCCTATTGGGAAGAGAATCTATGTGACCCAGTAGGCCCATGGTGGGGAGCAGCTTTGTGTGACCCGGTAGACCCACGATACTAATCAGGGATTACTACCTCAGTATTATGGCCAAGGTGGGAAGTGACTCTATGTGACCCAGTAGACCCAAAGTGGGGAGAGACTCTATGTGACCCAATATACCAATGGTACTCTTCAGGGATGAGTACCCCAACAGTCTAAGGTGTTCAATATTGTGACTGATGGTCTTTCTTTTTATACTCCAGATTATACCTACATGAGCTGATAGTACCTTGTGTATACTTTCCCTTGTTGGTTTGCCCTTATATTTCAGGGTCCCTACTGAGTATTTTTTTATTCACCCCTACACAGGCTTCGCTCGCACGTGTTGTGTCTGGTGCAAACGACAGGTGCTTCGACAGAGACCTTGGTGGACCGGGACCCGGAGGTGCCCTGTGAGATATGGAATGCAGGACGTACTTCCACATCTTCCAATAGCCACTCTTTGATTACACTTTAGGTGGGTTCTTATATGGACATATTACACAGATCTTTTTTAATTTTCTATTTTCAGTTTATCTTTTGTTGGGTTTTTATTCTGGCCCATTTGACTTACAGCTTGTACCTTTACTCAGTGATTGTTTAGTGGCATGCTTGTTTTCCTTTCTAGCTATTTGGGATGTGGTTGTGTGCGTGTTCATGTGTACAAGTAATAAGGAAAATGACTTCCACTCATGAGAGAATTCCTTCAGTGCTAGTCTCCAACCCCTGGCCTTTGGGAGGGGGGCTTGGTTTAGTCACAACACGAACCCCTGGGGATAGGTCGTGACAAAGTGGTATCAGATGTGGTCAGTTCTACTTCAATGATTGGGATTCTATTGTTTTCTTTTTGGGATTTTTTTTTAAATTTTTTGAGTTTTAATTTCAAATTCAGGGAGTCTAGTTTTGGTGCGGTGGCTGATGTATCCACACACTAGGACCTTGAATTCTTCTTTTTGGATCTTTACAAAAAAACCAAGATGCATGCATCATATAGGAATTGAGTGTATTGACTATGGTACATCTTGATCTATTTCAGGATGCCTCCATGGAGACATCCATCTAGGATTCCATTGCTTTACTATGAGGATAGAGCAACCATCAATGAGGTGTCTATTCAGGGACCCGTACTAGACATGACCCTTTCGGGTGGTGCACCAACATTACCACCACCCATTGATTAGAAGTTACTATTAGTATTACTGGTAGAGGAAATATGCAGAATCAGTTCCTTGCAAAATTTTCAGAGAAAGAGACCTCCCAAGTTCATGGGAGAGATATACCCTCAGGTCATTTAGGACTGGATAGAGGTGATGATGTGAGTCTTTCGCTTAGTGAGGATTCCACTTGACCAGATGGCGATCATAGCTGCGAGCCTTTTCAGGTCTCGATAGGGAGATGGTGGAGCTTGATGATTTAGACTCATGATGAGGAGACACTCACTTGGTAAGACTTTTAGCGCCTATTCAGGGAGGAGTTCTTCCTAGCGATGTTTCATTCTGTGTGCGTATAGGATCTAATACACCTAGAACAGGGTAGCATTATAGTATCAGAGTACTCGGTGAGGTTCAACGAGCTTTCTTGATACTCTACAGACATGGTGCGAGACCCATTCTTCAGGGCTTGGGCCTTTGAGTAGGGATTTTTTAGGAGATCATGGCATCCATGGAATCTCTCAGCATCCCTAATCAGGTTGGGGTGATGGAGTGAGCCCTTCTTGTGGAGAGAATCTTGGAAGAGCATGTGCTGATAGTTGGAGCCACCAGTAGACACCATGTGGCGGAGTCTCCGATGGTGAGTAGCAGGAAGCATACACGGGGACCCGAGTGGGTCATATATTTTAGGGGATGAACCCAGGACTCAGGGTTGGTAGTACAGGGATTCCAAAGCAGAGGAAGTTAGCAGGGATCCAAGTTGTGCTTCACGTGCGGTGGGCAGAGACACATGGCTTATGACTACCTGACCCACCACATAGACGATCAACGAATGATATGGGGACCAACAAGGAAAATACAAAGGTTTGAGTGAGGAGTTCCATAGGGTGGATGGAATGGTATAGGATTAGGCCGAGCATTAGGTAGTGGGCAACGGTTCAAGGTACTACCACCACCAGTCCCAGGTGGTCCACCCCGGCCTTAGGGAGCAAGTGGACAGGGGAGGACTCAACTTTAGGTGGTGGAGGTTTATGATCATGATGCTCCAGAGATGATTAGAGGTATGATCTATGTCTTCTCCACCTTAGCTACAGTTCTTATAAACACAGGTACCAGTCACTCTTTCTTTCCACAGATCTCGTTCGGATCTCAGAGATTCTGGGGGAGCCATTGGTTTGATCCTTACAATTATAGACTCCTACGGGAGGGGATTCGATGATAACACACTGGTGTCGGAAGTGTGAGCTTACTCTTAGGAAGAAAGAGCTTTGGATGAGATCTCCCAGTAGCAGTGTTAAGGCCCTATGATGTCATCTTGGGTATAGACAAGTTATCCATAGTTTATGCTAAGATTTACTATCTTAGACGCAATGTGCGGGGTGTCCACAAGGACGGGACAACGTTTTCCTTCACTGGTGATAAGGGAGCTCTTGCAGCACGAGACATACTTAATCGGAGGAGGGTGTAGCCGATCACTCACCTGTTGGCTAGCCCCACCCTCAGTGTGGTGGATGAGGGAAGTCATCACTTTCCTATAGTGGTGGATGAGTATTAGATATCTTTCCTGAGGATGTTCTAGGACTTCCTCCTTGAAGGGAGGTAGACTTCTGCATTGACCTGTACCCTAGGATGACGTTGATATCCACACAGGAATATTGGATGTCTCCTGTGGAGCTTTGTGAGTTTAGGGTATAACTGGAGTACTTGTAAGAGAAGGGCTTTATGAGTCCCAACATTTCACCATGGGCAACCCCAGTGTTGTTCTCTAAGAAGAAAGATAGAAACTTGAGGCTATGTGTGGACTTTTGGCACCTGAACCAAGTTACCGTGAAGAAAAAATATCCACTGCGCAGAATTGATGACCTCTTCGAGCAACTAAAGGGAGATAGGTGGTTCTCGTAGATAGAACTCAGATCAGGCTATCACCAACTTCGGGTACGGGATGATTATGTACCAAAGACAGTCTTCAGATGCCGGTATAACCCCTACAAGTTCTTGGTGATGCACTTCGGTGTGACTAATTCCCCGACAGTGTTCATGGGACTCATGAATAGGATCTTCTATCCTTTCCTCGACCATTTCATGGTGGTCTTCATTGATGACATCTTGGTGTATTCGGTATCAGAGGAAGAGCATTCTACACACCTACTGATAGTTCTAGATGAAATCCAAGAGAACCATCTTTATGGGAAGCTCTCGAAGTGCCAGTTATGGATTCAGGAGGTCCAATTTCTGGGACACATCAGATCAGAGGTTGGAGTTTTAGTGGATGTGGAGAAGATAGAGGCAATGCTTGATTGGGAGCCACTGAGAAGTATGACTGAGATGTGAAGTTTCTTGGGGTTGGATGGATACTACCAAAGGTTTGTGCCTAACTTTACCCAAGTTGCAACACCCTTATCAGCTTTGACATGAAAGGGATAGATCTTCTTGTTGATGGAGAAGTTCTTGTAGAGATTCTAGGAGTTGAGGCGGAGACTGACGAGTGCCCCCATATTGAGACTACTAGAGGAGGGCATTATGTATATAGTTTTCTGTGACACATTAGGGACCGGACTAGGTTGTTTCATAATGAATTAGAAAGTAGTGATCACTTACATTTCATGGTAGTTGAGGCAACATTATCAGAACTATGCAACCAATGACCTGGATTTATCATTAGTGGTATTTTCTCTGAAGATGTGGCAGCACTACTTGATGGGTGAAAAATTTACCTTCTACTCCGACCACAAGAGTCTCAGGTATATATTTTTCAAGAAGGACCTGAACATGAGACAATGACAATGGTTGGAGTTCCTATAGAACTATGACTTCGATATAGTCTATACTCATGGGAAGCGGAATTTGGCGGTGGATACGCTCAATAGGAGATCTGGTTTGCAACTGCTGAGTGAGGTGATAGAGCATCTAGCCTTGATGCTGATATCCTTTATGGATGATGATAGAACAATTTACCTTTAGTTGATGGCTATCACCCCCCACTATTACAATGAGTTAGGGAGGCACAACTTTTGGATGTTCACTGTGAGACTCAACGTGCTCAGTTATCCTCAGGATAGGCTCCTGATGGATTTTCGATAGGTGGGGAGCACATCATCCTATTTAGGGGGCGCAGAGTAGTACTAGTGGCATTGCGAGAGGATATTTTGAGGGAGTTAGATACCCACCCCTTAATTGTACATCATGGAGTGGCGAATATGTACCAGGATCTTTTATGTTAGTACAGGTGGCCAAGGATGAAGAAAGTGGTGGCCGAGTTCATTTCACGGTGCCTCACTTATCAGCAAGTGAAGGCTGAGCATCAGGTTCTAGCAGGCTTGGCACAACCACTTTAGGTACCATAGTGGAAGTGATATAATATCTTGAGGGACTTCATAATGGGATTACCATGAACATCCATGTACCACGATTATATATGGGTGATCGTTGACCAACTCACTATGTCGGCTCACTTCCTACCTATCCGGGAGCAAGGATCGGTAGAGGGCTTGGGACACCTCTATGACCAGGAGATAGTGCAGCTTCATGGGGTGACCTTGATGAATTTCTTAGATCATGATTCTTGCTTCACATCCTAGTCTTAGAAGATATCACAAGAGGTGTTTGGGACTCAGCAGTGCTTGAGCACAACTTTTCACCCACAGACTGATGGTCAGACAGAGCGGACCATACATGCCATAGAGGAAATGCTTTGTGCTTGCATCCTTGATTTTGGTTGTAGTTTGGAGGAACAAATGCCACTATTGGAGTTTGAATACAAAAAAAACTATCACTACACCATTGGCATGGCACTGTTCGAGGCTTTGTATGGGTGGCCTTGCAAATCACCTCTATGCTGGACAGACCCAGGGGAGTTAGTACACATGGGTCCATAGTTGGTATGGGTTACCATTGAGAAGGTGCATATCATCCAGGAGTGGATGAGGACTATAAAAAGTAGGCATAAATATTATTCTGACAGGAGATGGAGGCCTTTGGAATTCGAGGTGGGAGACCATGTGTTACTTCGGGTCTTACCCTGATGGGGATTGCAGAGATTTGGATGGGGAAACAAGTTATATCCAAGGTTCATGAGACCTTTCTAGATTCTGAGTAGAGTTGGAGAGGTGGTGTACCACCTAGATCTCCCCCCACATATGCACTGGGTGCATGATGTCTTCCACGTTTCACAGCATAGGAGGTACGTGCATGATCCATTGCACTTCAGCGACTGGGGTGAGCTTGAAATTGATGATGGGATGACATTTATAGAGTTTCCGGTGGAGATAGAGGATCGATAGGAGCAGGTAATTCATGGATGGTTGATTCCTCTAGTGAATGTTCGGTGGTAGTATAAGAATCTCCAGGAGAGAACATGAGAGTGAGAGGCTCAGATTTGTGCTCAATACCCCCATTTTTTTGTTTAGCTTTATTTTGGATTACAAGGACGTGAATCCCTAAAGGTGGGGGTAATGTAATTTTCTATAAATTCCATGTAATTTTTTTTATAAATTATATGGGATTATTTCGAGACCAGAAGCTCATACAACACCTAATTCCGAGGCTCAGTGAGCGCGAAATAGATTTTTGACATTTTTTAAGTCTATTTAAATAAATGTGAAAGCAGGTTTTTCTAACTTTTAAACCAGTGCTCAGATAAAAAATATGAGGGCACCATTGAACTCAGAACATTGAGATTCACCTAGAAAGGACGTAACTTCGATTGGTGAGGGTCGACCGAAAAAGTTAGTTTTTGGAATTTTTGGGAGAAAAATAATAATAACATAAAATGTTATTTTTTTTGTTTTTTTCACCATTCAATGGTAAGATGTCTGCACTATAGTGTGTAAATGAGGCGAAGATGAGTCAAATTAAATGAATTCCTTTAATGGATCATTAATGTGAGCGTAATGACTCATTAAATGAAGCCTAACTGATACACTGTTTCAAAAATGAAACAGTTTAATGATGCGATGATGCTACATAATAGAAATGCTATGATACATTTCTCTTTTAATGTATTAATGGGGTTGGATTAGTAGGATAAAAAATGTGGAAATCCTCTGAAAAATTGATGGCAAGGAATCCTCTCCAACGAACATTGATGAATCACTAGTGACATTAACGCACCTCGAAGAATGGGACTGGTGAGGGATGAACGCTGATGGCTTCGAACTCTTGAATCTACTTAGATGGATTGCCACCATCAACAAGTTTCCCTCTAGAGAAAATCTATCCCAGAAAGGGGTTATTTTTTTGTTTGAGTTTCCTCATTATTTATTCTAAAATAATGAACGCAGATCAACCCACAAATAGGTTGATTCGTGAATGGCTTGTTCTAGCAGGAGGGTGCTTTTTCTTGGGATTTTGCACCGAGATTATTTATTTTCTGATGGAATAATAATCTTAAACCCCACTTTTTTAAACTCTAATGCGGAGGGTGCAGGCTGACACAAACAAGGATCGAGCCCCTCCACCTTGTTAAATATTCATGGATGAACCCCCAAGATAACACCGAAGTGGTTTCGAGGCCTTAATAGAGAATATGACACCCTATGGCAGCCAGAGGTACAGACGGAACAAGTACCAAACCACCAGAACAGACCCGATGGTCTGATAAAGAACTGCCAATGCAGGCAGTGGCCACGGGAAGGGGGCGACCATGGGTGGTGGCGGCGTGCCACGACGGCGCACCGAAGGAGGCGCTACAGACAGATCGAGTCGTAGTGGTGTGATAGGAGATGCCTAAAGTGGGCCAGTGGCTGGTGGATAGGGACACGACCATCCGACCACATCAGTGGAGTAGCCTACACCTTATGGGCAGCGGTTTCCTACTGGTATGCAGTCCAATGACCACGTGCAAGACCAAAAGGTGTGGTTGGCTTAGCCGACCATGGGGTAATGAACCGAATGCCACATGGCGTCTAGCCTGGAGGGGGATAGCCCACGGGGCAGGCCGGACCAGGGCGCGCAAACTAGGTCATTATGTGTCATGGTTTGGAAATAAAGCTGGCCCAAAATTGTAGGTGGGGCCAGCTAGATAAAATTGGGCAGCCGGATGGCCCGAGATGGGAACTAACTAGCTTGCTGGTTACGGGCTAGGTCAAATGGAACCAGGTCACTGGGCGGCCCGGTGGTATGGACCCTCGGCCGAACCGAGCCAGGTCCAGCAAGTCCCAATGGGCCTGGCCCAATGGCCAGGCCGAACCAGGTCATCCCAGACTCAAACTGGGTCAGGTCGTATCGATCGAACTGGGATGGGTTGGTCGGGTTGGTCCGACCAGGTTGGACCAGGACCATACATGACCAACCTCTGATTACTAAAACACCAATATCTTTCAAAACATGCATCCAATTGACGATCCGTTTGCAGAATTGGAACCCTTGCGATGAGGAAGATCTTTTGGCATACTCTAAGGAGGGTTTCATGGAAGTTGAAATGTGACAAGTGGAATGTGGATTGGTTTCTTCTAGAATCAAGCGCACTACGTGTGGGACTCCTACGGCTGACTAAGGACTGAAGACTGTTGAAAAAAGACCATGTGTGGATCGGCTACAAGTGACCCTATGTGGATCAGCTATGATGACCCAGTGGTAAGCGGCTCTGTGTCACCCAGTAGGCCCATGTTGGGGAGTAGCTCTGCGTGACCCTGCAGACCCATGGTACTTATCTAGGATGAGTACCTTAGTACAATAGCCAAGCTGGGAAGTGGCGTTGTGTGACCTGACAGACCCATGGTGGGGAGCAGCTCTATGTGACCCAGCATACCCATGGTACTCATCAGGGATGAGTACCCCAACATTCTAAGGTGTTCAGTGTTGTGACTAATGATCTTGATTTCTATACTCTAGATTATACCTGCGTGAGCTAACAGTACCTTGTGTATATTTTTCCTTATGGGTTTTACCTTGTGTTTTAGGGTCCATACTGAGTATTTTTTTACTCACCCCTACATGGGCTTCGCCCACACGTGTTGTGTCTGGTGTAGATGACATACACTTTGACAGAGAACTCGGTGGTCCAGGACCAGGTGGTGCCCAGTGAGACAAGACAGGCTGGACATAATTCCACAAATTTTGATATCCACTCTTAGCCTACACCTTAAGTGGGGTAATCTATGGACGTCTTATAGTGATCTTTTTAACTTTTCTGTTTTTAGTGTCTTTTGTTGGGTTTGTATTCTGGCCCATTTGACTTATATCTTATACCTTTACTCAGTGATTGTATTGTGGCATGAATTTTTTCCTTTCCAATTGTTTGGGATGTGGTTTTGTGTGTGTGCATGCATATAGGTAATTTGGAAAATGCCTCCCACTCATAGGACAATTCCTTTGGTGCTAGTCGCCAGCCCCTAGCCTTTGGGAGGCGAGCTAGGGGTAGTCATGACATGGGCCCTGGGGGACGGTTCGTGACATTTAGGCATGTCAATTACAGAATAAAATAAATCATTTTTTAAATCTTAGTGAAAACACATAGAAAATAAAGAGTTTTGGGCATTCACATAAATAAAATAAAACAATATCTTGAGAAAAAGATAGAAATTTCGAGAAGAAAATTCGGCAACATAACAGGTAAGAAACATGGTTTTATAAAACATTAAAAAGAGAGGGGAAAAGGGTATCATATTCATAAAATAATCTTAATACAAAAAAGGTATAGAATAAAATTCATAGGAGAACATAATATTAAAATTTGACGGACATAGCATATAAAAAGAGAACTTGAATGGAAAAGAGAAGTTGAGATTTCCCCTTACCTTGAAGAGAAACTCCTAAAACTCAAAGATTGAGACCTTGGGGGCTTGAGGACACCTTGGGAGAAGATTTTGGGAGGAAAAATTATTAGAGATTCATGGAGGATGAATTGGGAATGAAATATAATGGAGAAATTAGTGGGTATTTTTAGCTAAAGTGAGATATATTTTTTTGATTTCCTTGGACACCTCAATAGTGGTATTTGAAAAATTGTGGGCTTTACCATGGTATTTTACCATGATACGTGAAACCTGGGACACATAATATGTTATTGTAATCATCAAGAGTCTACAATCATTTTATATTACTTATTACATAATTATGATGTCATTAAATATACAAAAATATCAAAACTGTATTTTTACTATTCACTGAAAAACAAAATATTTTAGAAAATTTTCATAAATTCAACCAAACCTAATTTCAATGTTTTTATTTCAAAAATTATGTTTTTTTATCATAATAAATCTCTAATTATGAGAAATTTAACTTTTAAATATAAATATCCTTATTTATTAAAAATAATAGTGGATAGAAAATGCATAGTAAAATTTCTGATATTTGAAAAAAATAAAACTATTTTATAATTTAAATTTAAATAAGAGTGTTTTATTCATTTTATTTCATTAAAATAAACATTATTAATAATAAAGTAGTTTATTTTAATAATTATATGCTTTTTGAAAAGTAAAATTTCAGTCTAAAAAATTAGTTTATCAAATTCATCATAATTTTAAGAAAAACTATTCTCAAAACGAAAATGATGGAATGGAAATTTTATTTATACAAAGGGATCACACATTAAGTAACTAATTACTCAACACATAACCCCTTATAAAACTAACATACGACCTAAGTGTGAGGTGTGCGATGATGATAGACTCATGAGGCAACTCTGCTAATATCACTCGAGTGGTAATTTCCAGTAACTTGATCTTATCCTATAGGCGATGTAGTTCAAGATTAACATGTTAAAGTTGAGATTGGTATTGGTAAAGAGAAAATCCTAGTGACAATACCTACTTCCCAATATCTAAAAAATGGGATTCATACGACATGACTCTACTAGATGAAGCCATCGACTCTTCGTTATGCATTAATTTTCCTTTGTTATTTCTACTTATAAATAATAATTATAATGTTAAAATCATTATTAAGAGATAGTTTCCAACGATCATATTGACCAATGGTCATGTAATGGTCGAAACACGATGGTCACATTTGAAATTATACTCACTTCATTATTAATGAGATATAATTATGTTGAGTAAAAAATAATATAACACACATTTTAAGGAAATAAATATTATTCAAAAAGTTTGGGTTGTTACATTCTTACCCCCTTAAGAAATTGTGTCTTCAAAATTTCAATGCATTCCCTTAGTTGAGAAAAGTTGTGGTACTTTTTCCTCATTGTCTCCTCTGATTTCCATATGGCTTATTCATATTTTGGGTTCCTCCACAACACTTTAACAAGTTGTGAAGTATTATCATGTAGAAACTTGTCTCTACAGTCCAAGATCTCCATTGGATGATCCTCATAAGAGAGGTCATTCTCTAGTTGTACCACTTCAGGATTCAGTACATGTGAACAGTATGGTATATACTTACTCAAGAGAGATATGTGAAATACATCATGCAATTGATCTAGATTTTGAGAAAGTGAAAGCTTATAGGACACTGCTCCTATATGATCAAGGATTTCATTTGTACCTTGGTCTAAGATTCCCTTTCTTCCCAAACCACATGAATCTCTAAAAAGGTGAAATTCAAAGGAATACTGTTGTCGTAAACATCAAAATCCAAGTACGTTTGACAGTCTCCAACATAGCTCTTCTGCCATTTCTGAGCAAAATTTATGTTTTGTTGGATGACATGAACCATTTTTGTCATATCTTTCACAAGATCAGGCCCAAGAAGCTTTCTTTCACTAGCTTCATCCTAACAAGTATGATTTCTACATCACTTTCCATATAGAGCTTCATAGGGTGCCATTTGAATACTCGAATAGAATATGTTGTTGTATAAGAACTCAACTAATGGGAGATGTTGATCCCATCCACCTTTAAATTCCATTGAGAATGTTCTCAGTATTTCCTCGAGTGTTTGAATAGTTCTTTTAGATTATCCATCAGTTTGAGGGTGATAGGTCTCACTAAAATTCAATTTAGTATTCATATAATGTTGAATAATTCTCAATAATTTTTAACGCGAACCATGGATCACGATTAGAAATGATCGAATGTGGCACTCTATGTAACCTCACCACTTCCTTTATTTAAATCTTGGAAAGTTTTTCAAGAGAAAAATATTCATGAATATAGATAAAATGGGAAGTCTTGGTGAGACGGTCCACAATAACCCATATCACATTATTTCATTTGGAAGTTATCATGAGACCAGTGAAAAAATCCATAGTGATATTGTCCCACTTACATGCTAGTATGGGTAGTGGTTGTAATACCCCTTTAAGAATTTTTCACTCTACCTTCACTTATTGACACACTAGGCACCTTGTAGTATAGTAATAAATCTACCTTTTCAACTTATCCCACCAATAATGATCATGAAGGTGCATATACATTTTAGTGATTCCTGGAGTTATAGAGAATATAGATCTATGAGCTTTATCCATAATCTCCTTCTTCATTTCCTAAATATATGGAACACATATCCTTTTATGAAATTTTAGTACACCTTATTGATCAATATTGAACTTAGGAAACTTCCCATTATTTAAAGCCTCTAACTTCTTCAATAAAAAAGTATCTTATCTTTTAGATTTCTTGATCTTCTCTAGTAATTAGGGTTGAGAAATAATTTGGGATATAGTTGATGATGTCCCTTCCCTTATGATTCCCATTTCCAATTTTACTAGGTCATTGATCAAAGGATCTATTTGAAGCCTCATTATTACCAACAGAATACAGTCTTTCTTACTTAATTCATCAGTGAATTTGTTTTCTCTTCTAGGCTGATAATGAATTGAACAATCATAGTCTTTAAGAAGTTCCAACCATCTCCTCTGTCTCATGTTCAATTCCTTTTGTGTGAAAATATACTTCAAACATTGATGGTATGTGTATATATCTCATTTCTAACAATAAAGATAGCGCCTCCATATATTCAAAGAAAAAACAACTGCATCCAGCTCTAGGTCATGCGTAGGACAGTTCTGCTCATGAGTCTTCAACTATCGAGATGCATAAGAAATCACCATATCATTTTACATGAGGATGTACCCAATCCATTTTTGGGATGAATCACTAAAAATAACAAATACTTCTCTGATAAAAGGTAATGTTAACATGAGTGTAGTAACCAATCTCTTCTTTATCTCTTGGAAACTTTATTCACACTCCTTTGTCTAGATGAACTTGACCCCTTTTAGAGTTAACTTGGTTATTATATTATAAAGTCATGAAAAGTTTTTCACAAACCTCCTATAATATCCCACTAATCCAAGGAAAATACGAATCTCAGTTACTATTGTAGGATGAGGACACTCTTCCACAACCTTTTTCTTGGTAGGATCAACTAATATTCCTTCATTGGTTATAATGTTCCCCAAAAAAGAAACTTTTTTAAATAAAAATTCACATTTTACAAACTTTCTACATATCCACTCCTTCCTTAGAGTTTTAAATATAACCCTTAGATGATCCTCATGCTTCTAGTGACTTTTAGAATATATCAGAGTATCCTCAATGAAAACTACCAAAAATTTATCAAGGTAGTCCTTAAAGACTCTATTCATCAAATCCATAAAAATAGTAAGAGTATTAGTCAAGCCAAAAGGAATAACAACAAACTCATAATGACCATATCTTGATTGGAAAGATTTCTTTAGAATATCTTCTTTCTTCACCCTCAATTGATGATAACCATATCCAAGATCAATCTTGGAGAAGAATTTATCCTTATGAAGTTGGTCAAATAAATAATCAATTCTTTCAAGAAGGTACTTGTTCTTTACCGTGATCCCATTAAGTTCTATGTAATCAATGTATAACTTCATTTATCCATCATTATTCTTCACAAAGAGAATAAGTTCTACCTAATGAGACACACTTTTCTGAAGAAACTCCTTCTGCAAAAGATCTTGGAGTTGTTTCTTTAATTCCTCAAACTCTACATTTTTCATTCTATACATAGTCTTTGATATCGGCTTGGATCCAGGCATGAGTTCAACGTAGAACTCTAAATCTCTTTCCAGGGGTTGTCCAGGTAACTCCTCAGTAAATACATAAATATATTCTTGAATGATGGGTATATTCTATATTCATATACTTTAATTTCCTTCTCCATTTTCACTGATCATCTCTATAAATAAGGCTACAAGTGGTACTTCTAGAAAAATCTTTGGTCGAGGTATCTCTCCTTTAAAAATAGATATAAGTTGTTCATTCAAGATTAATATGATTTCCTTGCTTCTAAAGTTGATATTAGCATTATACATTGAGATCCAATCCATCCCTAGTATAATGTTGAATTCCAACATGGGAATGACTACTAGATTTGTGATGAGATTGTGCTCACCAAAGTAAATACTACAGTTTCTATACATTGTTGATGCTTGGATAAATACTCCCAAAGTCTTGATAGATAAATCTACCTCTAAAAGTCCTGGGATAGATTCTATACTCTTTGCCAACTTGGAGGAAACAAAGGAATGAGTAGAACCAGAATCAAATAAAGTACCTGATAACATTGATAGAATAATGAGAGTACCTTCCATTACATCATTTTAAGCTTTAAATTCAGCTGTCATGATAGTAAAAGCATGGAATTTATCCCTTGGAATATGTTGAGGTTGATGGTGATTCCCCTCCATTAACTTCATATTTGTAAAATGATTGGAAAAGTTCCCAATCTATCCACACTTGAAAGCATTGGACTTTAGGTTGGGACTGCACAATCTTCCCTTTGTCGTTAGTGTTGAGAAGTTGAGGCTTCACCTCACTATGACAGTTCTGAGCAACATGTCCTTCCCTTCCAAACATATAAAATTTCCTGCTCCTAAGAAAACAGTTCCCCAAATATTTCTTCCCACATTTGTTGCATGTGTAAAGTTTCACTTTCTTTCCTCCTCTTCCTCGATCAAAGTTCCTCCCCAATTTTAACTATAAAGGCCTCTTCTTTTCATTTGATCTATAGGAACACTGTGTCTCTATAGACTCTAAATCAACCTTTATAGAAATTCTCATGATCTCCTCATAGTTTTCATAGTCTCAGTTTGATAGATTCTTCCATAGATGTGGTCTTAGTCCACTAAAGAATCTATCCACCTTACCATTAGGATCCATGACAAAGCTAGAGGTGTAATAAGAAAGTCTTGCGGAGTTCATCTCATAGCTTCCCATAAATTCATTTTTCATTTTTCTTTAGCTCTAGTAATTTCTTCTTCATTTTCATTTTTATTGAATGAGGTAAATATATTTTTGATAAAAGTTTCCCTAAACTCTTCCCACTCCATAGCTTCAATCTCCCCTCTGGGCTTCATGTTTTTAACTAGTCTCCACCACTGATCAGATTCTACCTCTAAGCGGTGCATATATAGGGTGACTTTATCTTATTCCAAACAACAAATTATAGAAAAAATCATTTCTATAGATATTATTCATTGTTCAGAAATCAATGGGTCGATAAATCATTGATGCTTAAATGACTCAATATAAAGTTGTTACCTTTGAGGTGAATCTAGTTTTTCATCTTGATTCAAGTTATTTCTCATAACTCAATTCAATTGATTCATTATTATCATGAAGTTTTCCATTCCATATTCCATCGGAAGGCCGTCAACGCTTAGTTCATTGTGATCACCATTTACATGGTTTCTCCTATTTCATGCCATTTTCTAAAATAAGAATAACTCTATGAGAAACGTGTTTCATTTAATAATATTATAATTCTAATTGAATTTAATTTTTTAAAAAATCATTCTTAAATATGTTATTCTTTAACAACAATTACATTTTATATAAATCCTTTATAATTATTAATAAAAATCTTGTGATCAACTCAATATATCCCCTATGAGTGTCAAACCAGAAGTGCAGCAAGACCCATTGTCATATACCAAGTTACACCGAGCCAGGACCGATGCACATTTTCATAGTTATTACCCCTAGGTACATCTATGCTAGATCCACATATACTTGTTTGTATCCAGATAGGGATTTATTTTCTCATAAACCACTTACTTAATATTTCACCAAAATACCCGGTTGTTTTTAATATATTTAAACATTTATATAGTGTCCTTTCTAATGTTTTCAAATCTTAATTTCCAAAAATAAATAAACCATACTTTTCTACCAAAAATGGAATACCTCATTTTTATTACATAATCCTTCATTACATTGTAGAAAATAAAGGATATTTTAAAATTTTTCTTCTTAGAAAAAAGGTACATAATAATTAAAAACATAAAACATTCTTTAATTCTACCTGAAAGGCTTCTTAAAGGTCCATCCTAAGTACATTTATTGCATCTCATGACCTAGGGATATACATTAAAGGAAATTGTTAGCATAAGGCCCAGTAAGGAAAAGAAGGGGAAATAATTTACATGTGATCACGGGAATTATCAATATAAAATTTTGGAATATAATAAAGGCATGAGAAAGCGGTATATCATAATAATAAGAACATGAATCATAACTTGGAGATGTGTCTACTGTTAGAGTTGGTTCCCAAGAACCAACTTCTTTATACTTTATGATAAACATATATTCATGGTTTTGAATATTAATAAATTTCTTATCACATCACGATTGTTCTTCTGGGTAACATAACATGTGATAATATCCCAAGAGTAGTTGTTGCACTAAAAGGTAATAGTAGTTCCCTGCTATGATGAGAACCTAGAAGTTCCATGACACTATTATTGAATAAATGTTTAATGTCCAGATGATATCATTTTAATGGAAACAATACAGGCTATCAAGGGTGGAGACTCATAGGACTTTGAGGAACCTTCTCATGGTGTACGCCCCTGGTAACATCTAGTAGGATATTATGAGAATAATACCCGGTAGTAGGAAATCCACATTATAAGTGTCATTGGAGGTTCCTATATGCAGATGTGTGTAATAGTCCTTATACTTTAAGATTAGTATTAATGTATATTATGAGTCACATACTTTTGATGTATTGGTGAAAACTGTGAATACATATGCACGTAGTGAGGTAGGATACATTGGGTGCGACATGAGTAATATTTCATTAATGAATAATGCAAGAAATGATTTATCCCTTCTGTTCATTAATGAAAATAAATATCTCATCCCCTTTGATGGAAATGATGTAGCCTAAATATATCCACGTACATGGTGTTCTCTAGGCAAGTTATATTTCTGGAAATTTAAAGAACGACTTATTGAGCTTATAGGTTTATGACACTGGCATGTAACCTACTCAATTGGATATATTGTGATAAAGGGATTATATTACACGGTAATCGTTCATATGAGGTGACATTTCATTATGACATTAACTTCTTTCTCTATGGGTTACTTGGTATGTTTCTAGATGCTAACCTTGGACTTTAGGCAAGATCACCTAAGGCCACTGAGAAAGAGGCCTAGAGAGTCACACACTAAGTGTATCCAGAATCTCAGTTAAATAATTTATTATTTAACAAGTTGAATAAATATTATTCCCGGTTGTGGTTTAATATTTATTCAGGGATTCCTGATCACATTTTATTTATTTATCAGTGAATAATTCAGTTAGATTTATTTATTTATTTAATAAATAAATAGTAATTATTCAAGGTTTGATAAATATTTCGGAGGATGAGAAGACCAAGTTAAAGGTTCCAATGTTCAAATAATATTAAATATTATTTGATTAAAGTAATATTTAATTGTAACTTTCAAGCTGAGAATGTGTCATGTAAATAATGTTATCGCTGTTATTATTTGATATGAGGGTTTCAAATGAAATAATAAAATAAGTAACGACACTTGTGCTAATTATTTATTATTACCTAGTGAATTAAATTTATATTCACATATTATTCTCTTATTAGCCAAGGGGGAAACCCATAGGATAGAGAGCCAATTTTTGTTTTGAACAACATTTTGGAGAAAAATCTCTCAATCCTAGAGAGACTTTTTTTTTTGTCTCTAAGAACACTCTCCAGAATAAGAGTGTCCATCCTCCACCGGATTAGAGAACACTTTGGAAGTGGAACTCAAGGCGATTGAGGGTGGATAACACAAGTGAAAGGACCTTACATGCTAGCACTGGAGACTCTTTCAGTGATGTCCAGATATTCACAGAGCACATGTGGATTACCATTATTGAAGATTTACTCTTGATCTCTACAAAGCAATGAAAGGCTCACCGCCGATCTGTGGTTAGACACATCAATGAAGAAATAAAACCTTAGAGGAATTTCTTTAATTTAATTAAATTAATTATAAAAAAAATTCGATCCCATCTTTGGGTTCTAGGCCTCTTTCTTGTTTATATAAATCTTTAATTTTATTCTAGGGATATTTCTGTTCATCGTCGTATTGATCCCATAATAATCATTGATCACAGTAAAATTTAAAGATGGGTGCTAGCCCAACCACGCTTCCATTGTGCCTAGAACCTAAAAATGGTATCATATGGGTCATATTTTTGTTTATAATTATTTAAATAATTCATTTATGATTTACAATTTAATAATTTAGTTTGTTAATTCATGTTTAATTGTTCTTGTAATCGGAATTTCAACATCTGTGTTTCCTATTTCATTTCTCATATATCCAACATAAATGAATAATTTTTTGATTAAAATTACATTGAGCATCTCATTAGGAGGCATCAGTGATTCTGTCCAGGTAACACGATAGTACACACCATGTATTTGGAATTACATGTTGTGTAATATTCCACACACGCCGTGTAATCCGAATTACACATCGTGTAGTTGTGTTCAATGCACCAGGAGTAATTTTTTAATTACTCAAGATGTGTGAATTAATGACACATGGTGTAGTTAATTTATACACCATGTGTTGACTAGGACATACTGGCATATGGTCAGCTGTACTACATGCTATGTGGCCCACTGGACACAACATGTGGTCCCTTTGGGTTAGGGTTAAGTCATGTATCCCATACATGGTTTTCCCAGCTGGTGATCATGTAACACAGAGTCTACATGGCATGTGGCCCACTGGAAATGTCCTGTACTCTAAAGATTTTCGAAGTACCCCTCACATGCCATTTCCCTAGGCGTGTACTTAGGATGAACGATGAGGAGGGTATACGCCATGTAGTCGGATCTACATGCTGTTTACTTTTTCCAGATTACATAGATTTAAAAATTTATTATTTTATTATGTAACCCTTGAGACATGTACCTCCATGTGGGAATAAATCTATGATACAACATGTGATAGGTGTTTGATATATATATATATATATAAATGTTTAATTAACATCTGTGTAATGTTGAAAGATCTACACATCATGTATGAGTTGTATTACAATTATAATTTTGCGTGCATGATACATGTCACATAGAATAAAGTGTATACAAGTATAATACATACTCGGTAGTTTTGGATGGGTATTCATCGGGTTTCCTCAAAGGTAAAAGTTATGTAAATAGTTAATTTTAAATGAATTTAATAATTTTTTTAAAATTATAATTGATGAGAATCTCAAGGAAATTTAGAAAAAGGATTAATATAAAATAATTTATTAATTAAAGATAATAATTAATCGATTCAAGCATGATTTATATTAAGAACAATTATTAAAGAATTGAATTCTAGTTTTATTAAATGCATAATTTGTTGCATGTTTGTGGATGATCATGAGTTAGAATAGACCTTTGTATGTGATTGGTTTCCTCTTAATTTATTTGTTAAATTAAAATTATTGGACTACGTGCCTTCTCCTCATTAATATTTAGGGCATGTATTCCCATGGTTTCTTTTATGTAAACCCCCTTTTACCCCTCACTTGAATGTGAGTTAAAATCATATGTACTGGATGGAGATCCCAATCTAGTGGAGGTGATTCATGTTAGGAGCCGAGGTAAAACCAATCTAAGGAGATACAAAGGTGGATAGGTGGAAAGCTATATACATAAACCTTAAATGGTTCAAGGCCTTTCTCCCCTAGTTCAGGGTCAATTTTTCTACCCTTAGATAAACAAACCATTATAAAATATCATGATCATACCCTTTATTTTATTTCTATCAGTTTCATGGTTATTCATTATAGATATATTATCATGATCACATAATTAATGAATTAACAAGCATGCAAGATGGAACTAAAATAAAATGGCCTATGTGTAAATATCATCAAGACATAGTTAATCACTTAAGTATATCCCACTTAATATTAACAAGCATGTGAAATGATAATAAGAGGCAATTTACGCATAAAGGATAAAATCCATCAATAATATATTAAGTTAGTATATCCTTCCATTACTTCGGTTAGAATTGAACCAATAATTCAAAGTACTTGACCAGCTAAAGTTTGGGTGATTTCAATTATTGGGGAATCCTAATATGAGGTTTTGGGTTAACATAACTTGGTTTACATCAAGGGTTGACTACCAAAGAATTACTTAGTGTAACTAAGAGACAAGGGTTGAGGAAATCTAAAATAATAATTTTAGGATTGGGGAGTCCACTCAATGGATCAAGGATCTTTGAGTTAATGTAGTTGGAATTTTAAATGCCTATCTATAACCATTCAAGTTAATTGACCAGCCAAAGTTAGGGTGATGAGAATAGAATATGGATCCTTTCCACTAGAATATCCAATAAATAAGATATTCCAAAGCCAATGGTTAGGGCTATTGGGTTTTGATAAAATAGTGGGAGACTAATGAATATTTATTTATTTATTTGTCTTAGTTTTATTAGATAAAGTAATAAAAATATGTTCATCTTATTTGTAGAAACGAAATTAAAAATGACATCAAACATATCATTGCAATCCATACTCGAGAAGGAAAACCTTCTCACCAGCCCTAATTTCCCAGAGTGGAAAAATATCATTCAAGTCATCCTTCACCATGAATGAAAACTATATGTTCTGGAAGAACCTTTACTAGTTGCATCTAGGAATGAGGTGAGTGATGAGGAGCTCTATATATATGAGAAAAATCTGGATGATGCTAAAAATGTTCAGTTCCTCATGCTATCATCCATGGCCAAATAGATCTTGAGGCAACATGAAGAAATGGATGCTTATAGAATGATGTCTCACCTTCAGGATCTCTATCAAGAGAAGGTGAGACAAGAGAGGTATGAGATCTCCATCACTTTGTTCACTACTAAGCTTGGAGAGTCTGTGCCAGCTGAACCACATGTAGTCAAGCTTATTGGCTATATTGAGAATCTTGACATCTTAGGGATTAAATTCTCAGATGAGTTGTGTACATATCTCATACTATCATCACTACCAAAGGCCTTCTCCAGTTTTATTGTGAATTATAATATGAGCAATAATGAGAAGATATTAAGAAAACTTATAATCCTAATTCGCCAAGTGGATAAGGAAATGAGGCATGAAAATCCTGTAGTCCTTATGGTTAATAGGAAGAGGAAGGAAAATATAAAGGGGACTAAGATTTATAAACAGTCTAAATCTCTTGAGCACTGTCTGACCAAGAAGAATAAGATCTAAAGGCAGGGCAAGGAAAAGGAGGAAGTATGATTTGCATATGGCAAGTCGGGCCACTGGAAGATGAACTATTCCTAGAGGCAAGGGGTATACAAAGGTTTGTTCATTATATATTGTAATATTTCCATTTCTACACATTGGGTATTAGATACAACTTTTAGTGCTCACATCTATATTCAAATACAAAAACCAAGTAGATTGTGGAAAATTGCTAGAGGAGAGGTGGATCTGTGTGCTACTAATGGTTCAAGGATGGATGCTCTTACCCTTAGTGACTACAAAATTTCATTTCCTACATGGATTCTTTTTGTTTTACATGACTATTATTATGTACCAAGTGTTACCAAGAACATAATTTCTATATCAAGTTTAGATACAGATGGGTTTATTTTCAAATTTGGAAATAAAAGTTGTTTCTTTTATAAGGAAAACATATGTTATGGTATGAAACATTTAAATAACAGTCTTTATGTATTAAATTATGAAAACAAAGTATTGGAAATCAATAAATAATCAAGTTCATATGAATCATATAACACCTAGTTATCAAATCACCTCCTTGGTCATGTAAAAAATAAGCTACTAACAAGATATTTTAATATGGTTATTTAGACTCTTTTGATCTAAAAAAACTTGATAGATGTCATAATTTTTTATAAGGGAAAATGTAAAAACCACCATTTGGTGGGTAGGGTGAAAAGGCCAAAGTCCTTCTAGGATTGGTACACATTGATGTGTGTGGACCATTTACAGAGGAAGCTAGAGGTGGATATTTTTACTTCATTACTTTTGCAGATGACTTGAGTAGATATGGCTATGTTTAATTAATGAGGTATAAGTATGATTCCTTTGAGAAATTCAAGGAGTTAAATAATGAAGTAGAGAATCAGATTGGTATGAATATGAAGAAGCTTTTATTGGATCTAGGTAAAGAATATCTTAACAAAGAGTTCATAGACATTTTACGGGAGTTTGGGACTCTATATCAACTCACTCCACCTTATACACCATAGTGGAATGGTGTTAGTGAAAGGATGAACTATCCCTTATTGGACATGGTAAGGTTTATGACGAGTCATGCAAATCTTTCATTATCATTTTGGGGATATTCATTACAAACTGCGTCATAAACATTAAACTGAGTACCAACTAAGGTGGAAAATGGAATCCCTTTTGAGTTATAGAGTTGAAAGAAACATGTTTTGTCACATACACATGTATTGGGATGCGATGCATTTGTTAAGGCTTTTTGAAGAAAAAACTAGAATCCTGGGGCATGAAGTGTATCTTTATAGGGTATCCCAAGGAAACAAAGGGAGACTACCTATACAACCCCTATGAAAAGAAAGTGACTATTTCCAGATAGGTTGTCTTTCTTGAGAGGGAGAACATCCTCCAGAAGTATAGTGGGAGAAAGATTGACTTCAATGAATTTGATGCTCAAGATATACATATGTTGGTATAGGAACAAGTTCCACAGGTCCCCATGGAAGAAGTAGTTCTTGAAACACAAGTATTGTATTGGAGTGTAATAGAGGTAAGGGAACCAGAGAGATATGGTTTTATTATCACCAAGAATAGTGACTCATTATCATTGGACAATGATGAACCTCTCACCTATAAGGAGGAAGTAGAGAGATCATAAGCTACAAGATGGCTAGAAGATATGAATTCTAAGATGGATTCCATGTTTCAGAACCATATTTGGCTTCTGTTCGATGTGATAGTTGATGCAAATCCTATTGGATGTAAATGGGTATTCAAGAGGAAATAGGACATGGAAGGTAAAGTGAGTACCTATAAATCAATTCCAGTAGCTAAAGGTTTTAAAAAATGTCAAGGAATTGACTATGATGAAACTTTTTCACTAGTTTCCATGTTTAAATCCATAAGAATCATACTTGATATAACATCTTACCATGACTTTGATATTTTGAAGATGGATATCAAAACTACGTTCCTTAATGGGAACCTTCTGGAAGATATCTATATGACACAACCAGAAGGGTTTGTAACACCAGGTTATTACAAAAGGGTTTTCATGTTGCAAAGATCCATTTATGGATTGAATCAAGTATCCAAGTCATGGAATATTCGATTCTATGAATCCATAAGGGAATTTGGTCTCATTAAGAATGAATGTGATCCATGTGTTTACAAAAGGTTTAATGGGAATGTGGTCGTTATCCTAGTAGTATATTTTGAAGACATATTACTTATTGGAAATGACATACCAGTATTTCAGTTAGTTAAGGACTGGTTGAACAAGAGCTTCTCCATGAAAGACTTTGGTGAAGCTACCTATATTCTAGGGATTAAGATCATTCCTGATAGATGCAAGATGTGACATGGGCTAAGTCAGAGTACATACATTTACTTTATACTAAAGAGATTTACTACGGAACAATCCAAGAGGGGATTAGTTCTAGTGTCACATGGTATACATCTTTCTAAGAAAATGTACCTCCAGACACAATAGGATAAAGATAGAATGAGTAAGATCCCACATGCTTTGGTGATATGATAAATTATGTATTCCATGATATGTACTAGAATTGATGTTGCCTTTGTACTAAGCATGGTTGGCAGATATCATGAAGATATCGGAGAATAACATTGGACTACTGTTAAGGCTATCCTTAAGTATCTAAGAAGAACTAAGGGTATGTTCCTAGTGTATGAAGAAGATGAAGAACTTTTCATATGAGGGTATGCTGATGCTGGTTTTCAGATAGACTAGAATGATCTAAAGTCACAATCTGGATATGTTTTCTATATCAATGGAGGATCTATGAGATGGAAGATTTCAAAGAAGATAGTTGTAACTGATTCTATAGATGAGTATGAATATATAGTGGCTTCTTATGAAGCCAAGGAATCTATTTGGATTTAGAACTTTGTTCAGGATCTTGATGTAGTGCATATTAGTAGAGACCCTGTCACATTGTATTGTGATAATACTGCAATGGTGGATCTTGCAAAGGAGCTAAGGTCACATCAATAGAAAAAGCACATACTCTGGATGTATCACCTCTTAAAGGATTTTCATCAGAGGGGAGTTGTAGTGATCATAGTGTCCACATAGGATAACATGTTAGACCCCTTGACTAAAGGAATATATCAGTTGAATCATGAATATCATATGATACCTAGCAGACTGAAGGTTGTTAGAAGTTGGATCTAGTATAAGTTGGATTCTGTTGGAGTTGGTGCCCTAGAACCAAATTCTTTATACTTTATTATGAACTTATATTCATGGTTTTGAATATTAATAAATTCACTATCACATCATTATTGTTCTTATGTTTTAATAATTATTCAGGTATGCTTGATCATATTTTATTTATTTATCCACGAATAATACAGTTAGATTTATTTATTTATTTAATAAATAAATAGTCATTATTCAAGGTCTGATAAATATTTTAGATGATGGGTAAACCAAGTTAAAGGGTCCAATAAGAAAATAATATTAAATATTATTTGATTAAAATAATATTTAATTATAACTTGAAAGCTAAGAACATGTCATGAAAATAATAGTACTGCTGTTATTATTTGATATGGGGGTTTGAAATAGAATAATAAAATAAGTAATGAAACTTGTGCTAATTATTTATTATTACCTAGTGAATTAAATTCCTGGTTACATATTATTCTCTTATTAGCCAAGGGGAAACCCACATGTTATAGAGGTAATTTTGGTTGTGCACAACATTTTGGAGAAACACCACTCAAGCCTTGAGAGATTTTTTTCCTCCAAGAATGCTCTCAAGAATGAGAGCGATCATCCTCCACTAGATCCGAGAAAGATTTGGAAGAGGCTCTCAAGCCAATCGAGGGTGGACAATGCAAGTATAAGGACCTTCCATAAAAGTTGTGGTCATGTGAAACTTTGGGTTGCACAAAGGATACTTCTCTTGCATGAACCCTACTAGCCTTAATAGGTGTTGCGTGAGGTACTCTCAACTGTAGTCCAAGACAAATTGGGGCCCATGGAAGGTCAGTTACATAAGTTCTCTACCATTGAGGGTCTATGGGATTTTGGTGTTGTGTGATGTCATGGAAGATATCTTTTCATGAGATAGAGAGATGCTTTGTCTTCTAGAGATCCATCCCAAAAGTGTTGGGGAGAAGTTCTATATATTACTGAAATGTGTGGGATATGTCACACAATTTAACTATGGTGCATAATAGGGTTTCACAATTGGAATCCATTTTTTGATGGGTCTTTTCCATAGAACATTTTGGGTTTAACATTACCTTTTTTATGAAACTGTATGGTCACACATATGAATATTTTCACAAAAAGATATCCTTTTGTGTGCATATTCCTTGGACACAATTTTGGGCTTCAAGAATACCTACTATACATTTTATCTCCAGCGTCACCTTTTGTGTTAAAGTCTTTTTCAAGGGGATTTTATTTTTTGCATGAATCACTCAATAGTTTCATGCAATAAGCTCCTCGGCCTCGATATATTCCTTTGGGGTGGATAGTTTACTTGGATTTACAAAACTAGCCCTTTAAGGAATGAGACACATTTTCAGTGCCAAAAAAACGCCCCCCTCAAAATCAAAGTTTAAGGGGATTATAAGGTCAAGTTTTGAGGGAAACACTAATGAGGAAGGATAATTTCCACATGGTCATGCAACTGTCTTCTTGGGTCACACAACCAAGTTGCATGGTCATGAAAATTAGAGGTCCTATTATTATAAATAGGGAGAGGTTCTCTTCATATGTTCACCTAGATTATGTGCATGATAAGCCATATATCATGCATGAAACTCATCATCTTATGTGAATTCTTGAGATTTCATTCATGCATTCCATGAAAACTCTTCTTTTCATGAAGTAGTTTCCCCACTTTAGTTGTATTTTTGAATATTCACCTTAAAATTTGTGTGATGCAATGAAATTTTGTGAATGATGCCCAATCTTGTGAGACTCACTGTGAGAATTCTATGAATTGAGAAATGGCCAACCTTGCTAATAAATTTTTCATTGAAGCTACTACCATGACCTGAAGGGATGAAATGGAAGGGAATTTAGAAATTCCCCATGCCAGATGTTTTTTTTCTGATAATAGTGAGATCATGGGCCTATTGATCGAACTCCAGAAGGAATAATTATTAAGAAATGACCTTAACCTCTATAACTTTAGACTAATAAAATACATTTCCATGAATGTTAACTTGTTGTGGTTTTGGTTTTCTTGGCATGGAAAACTTACCCATTGGAACATCATCAAATTTGGTCATCCTCTTTGGGAACATGAAGAAACCACTGTCTACACTATGAGTGGAAGAAAAAGGAAGACAATTAAGGATCTTATAGAGGATGAGGAGTTCCCATCCTTCTATGAGAGAATATTATAAACTAGTATACATAACAACAACATGGTCTGGTATAAGGATTGAGACCTATGGGCCGAGTATAAATTTACTGACTACTGGGTGTGGGTGTATTGGGTACACTTTACTTATCAGGAGTATGGGTATGATATATGCCATATTGGGTTATACGAAGTATTTTGGAAATCATGGTTCTATGTTTACTAAAAATAGGAGATACTACCAGAGTTTCTCAGTTGATGGTCCCCAGACCCCAACACTTTCCACCTCTATCATGGGGAGGTGGGGATCTGCCTATAGAGCCACCAATATATTGGTGGAATCCCATTGATGGGATTGTAATTAAAAATTCATTCAAGCCCCAAATTCTAAGGGTGAAAGTTATCATACCCTCTTTGTATAACAAATTATCCTAGGTGGGTTGATCCATGTTTTGAAGCATCACCCCCCCTTTCACTGGGACATTGAATTCAAGATTTGGATGAATATGTTCTTTAATATGCCCACTTCAAATATGTCAGGGTTGCTAAAAAAATTACTAGAAACACACAGAGGAGGAAACTAGGATCCTATTGGATAATACTAGAGGAAGGGTTCTACCATAAGTGGGGCTACAACATGTATGAAGGAAAGTAGCCGATGCTTAATTATACTATATTTTTGGAAACCTTCCTTTGTGGTTAGATTTCTCCAGTGAGGGATGAATGCATGAGATTGTGTCCTTAGATGATATTAATTGCAGGGATTATAGAATTCAACAACTAAGTGAACCTGAGAGTATCTGTTTCAGTCTAACACTAAATTTAGTTTGGCCATGTAGTGAGAGGAAGCATTCCTAGATGGATCTATGGTTCATTCTAGTTTTTTCATCAGTGGATTGTAGTGAATTTTTAGGGGTATAAATTTCCAAATATTTTTACCCCTACAAAAACTTTACCACATCCATCACTCCTCAATATAACTAGGGTTAAACCAATGACTCTTAATGAAGTTTGGGTTACATTCAGTGTTAGAAATACTATAAACTTCCATTTTTATCGATTCTAGACTCATACTGGTGAGATGGTTAATAATTTGGAGGGCTCATGGAGTATCAAGATTATATTTAGACATTATGATGGGGAGTATTGGTCTCCAAGATAGAAGGTAACACTTATTTTAAACCTTACACTTCATCTTGGTTTTCCTAATAACTCATATTCATCCAATACCTTACAAAGCGAGTCTATATGGGGATCCATGAGGAAATGAATCCTTGTATCCTTCATCAGTGGTGGTGGATGTTTATGGGTGAAGGCACAAGGGAGATCATCACGTTTCGACCCACCAATATCAATTCTTGTGTATTTCACATTTATGACGAAAATTGGATAATGACATATCTAGGTGAAATCCTACGTTAGAAGGTGATGATAGTTGTTCCATCAAGTGAGGCATAAGAGCAGTAGGGCAGCAGACATACTACTATTCTAAGTACCCATAAAGAATCAAGGGCTCTAGATGGGGCTGTAACAAGGGTAGCTCAAGGTTCTGTTGCACCCTCACCTCCTGAAGGGGCAGGCCTCCCTTAGAAGCAACCACAAGTGTAGGCGGAGAGATCTCAGGCTAGGACTAGTAGAACTAAAGAGGCCCTAGGAAAGAAGCTACAATATTTATTATATCTAGGTGGTGATTCTTCCTTTCCCACAATCTAGGTATCTTGGTGAATGCTACTGCTGACTCTGATGGTGGAACAATTATAGTGGAGGCTAACTCATGAGGGGATCAAGTGGCTAGAGGTTAGGCTTGCTATAATTACTACCAGGGTGAACTTCCATGAAATATTTGTGTACCTGGAGAAAATGGATTTGTTTTCATGACCATTTGGGGGATTTTATCTTTCCCCTAGCTAGGTATGTGTGATATTTGGTGGCAATCCTAAGGTGACAACATTTTTTAAAAAATCAACCTAGTAGGCATCATCCCTTGGTTCCAATACACAGGACATCAATGAAGAGGAATCTTGGGGATCAACCATCAATTAAAAAATCACCTAGGAGAGTGGAGAGGTCACCCTAGAGGGATATTACTTGAATGAGATTCTTTTTTGTGAGGTAATATTAGTTTGTTAACCTTATTGTCTCTTTTGGACCTTCATCTATTTTTTCCATTAAAAGGATATAAAATGATATTTTCTCTTATGTAAGATCCATCCTAAGAGGACCAAAGGGGCCCTAGTTTAAGGGGATGAGGGTTCTTCAATAGGTACCAGTGGGAAAAACTCAAAGTTTGTGCTTGAGGCCACAAAAAAGGGGGTCTGATAAGGAGGATGGAGGGGTGGTTCGGGAGCCCCTGATCCACCCAGTCATCTCTGGGTACCACTCCCTAACATTACAATAGTTGTACCTACTTCCAGTGAGGCAGAACTCTTGGGGTGGCTCATCATTTAGATTCCCATGCCTCAGGGTAAAGATAAAACTGAATCATCTTATATCTCTTTAAACATTCATGGAGATGTTTGAGTCTATCACATCAACATGAAGGTTTTTTATATATCTCACATCCATCTAGTACCATGGGGTTATGTTGAGGTGCCAACTGGTATCAATGGATCTCTGGTGGTGGAATTCACTTTTGAAAATCCAATCATAGATTTATCCCAAACTCTTTCCCTCAGTATGTCTTACATCCTTATGTGAGCCACATTTTACAAATTGATCACCACTTTTCAAACTAACAGGTATATTTTTTTGAAAAAGTTATCTAAAGGGTGTTTTACAAACAAATGTCTATGGTTGGGGAACCCAAGGAAGCCCCCCCTATGGCTGATCCAACACTTGGGGAGCCATTCATTCAAGATAATCCAACCTTAATATCAGGAGGGTAACCAATCATAGATGTGGGTGATATCTCCAAAGAGGACGATATTGAGGTTGGGTAAAATGGTGTTTCGAATAAAGACTCAAATGAAGATAGCCTCCCTCTAGACCTGGAGCTTGACCCATCTGAGAGGATCACAAAGGAAGACCATGCCGCCACTGTTCTCATGGACTTATGAGAGCATGAATCCATTCCACTCGAGGAATTAGAATATTTTGAGTCTAAAATTGTTCAGGAGAATAATATTATCCATTACATGGCTTGGAGTAGCATGCAAAACTTTATTACACACACTCTAGAGCCAGAGTTAGTGAGATATATTGAGTTCCTTCACCACTGGCTATAAAATCTGGGCACCTGGGGGGTGGATGCTCATTTTCTCCATGCATTGGTCCACAATTATCTCACAAAGTGGGTGAATGAATAAAGTTAATAATTCAACTTATCTTTGCACCAGGAGAAATATGATGGCACAAAGAAGCTCCAAACATCTGATCAGAAAATTATATGAATGGAAGATAATGTAAATGAGTACACATACATCATTATTTACCAATATTAGATCATCATCTAGTTAAAGGACCTAAATGGTGGTGATAGAAGCTTGGGAAGAAGAGGCGATATCTCAGATAGCTTAGTGCCAAGTTGAGAAGGGCCTGGTTTAAATGTGGGTCAAAGAGTTTTACCCCATGTCCAAGGAGGAAGATACATATCTCATTAGGTTGAAATAGGTTTTGAAGGACACATGCCAGAGGCAGGTTGGTTTGGAGTGATCAATTGATGATGTAGAGCCCTAGGGAGCATTATTTTTGTTTGAACAAAAGTGAGGCTCTAATGTAGAGATGACCCTTGGAAACTTTTTAAGTGTAATTGTATTAAAATTATCATTTTTATAAACGTGTTTCTATTTTTTCAATTCACCACCACAATTCAATAACATTAATGAAAAAAACAATTATCAATCCCTAAGACCACATGAGTCATGATCGACGTGAGAAACTGAGGATGATCATGAGATTTCTGACTTATGTGAGGGTGTTAGACAATGTCTAAACACTAGGGTTTTGAAACATTATTCTACCATTATGAGTTTCATGACCAAGAAATATTTAGTATGAGAGTGGGATGGTCTACATAACAGACTTAATTTCTTAACAGACACAGGTTCACAAATGGGGAAATTCTAGGGTTGTTTAATTATACTTTAATAGGGGGTGATGAAGAGAAAGAATTGAGATTCCCAAGATCTAGAACCCAAAGGGGGTTTCATGACCATGGGGGATAAACACTAACCATATTTGAAATACATAATCCTTTTTTTCTAAAGATAGAGAAAAAATGACGATCAAATGTTGACCTTATTCAAAACATGATACCTATCTCAAAATTTCTTCAAAATTATTTCTGGGTCTGTGCCTAGGAATTTAGGTGATTTGGTGTGTCCAGGAATCATTTTTTTAGGGGGACCATTCAGATGTGAAAGATGATGGTGATCCAAATCATGGAAGACATGAAGAATGAAGATGAATTGGGGAGATGTTTGGATAGAGTTCAATACCCTTATAATTATTCCAATATGGCTTTGAGAACATTGGGTAGGAGTATCAGTTTGAAAAATGGTTAAAATCATCTTCCATGGGAAGTTTCATCTCAAATGCTGAGCGATGATCAAGGATGATAAATGACATAGTAGGTGATCAGAACCAAAGGGGTAAAGTATAATCTTAGTTGAGGGCCTAAGTTTCTTCATAGTTTTACATCATGCAATGAGAATTACAAACATTAATTTTAATGTTATACTATGATGATGATATTCAAGTAGTTTAACTTCATATGGTGTGGAGGATGTACATGAAGTTTAAAATCATACGACTATGATGTTTAAACCGATGTGAATAACACCCACCCAGCCAAAGTGATGGGGGGATAAAGAGGGTAATACAATGTCCCCCTAGAGGATCCTGTGAGGTAAAGCGATCTTAATATTTGGATCTAATTTGTTTTCTAAACTTATGGGTTCAGTGAGAAAAACCAGGGTTTTTAAGGTTCTATAGTGGGTCCCTAATGGTTTTGTACCACTTTCTTTTAATCCCCTTATTTTTTCCAAAGTTATGGGAGTGACCTGGCGGGGGGAAGTATGACTCTTTTCAGGTTTACCCTTTGTGTTTTAATTCAAATAGGAATTTTTGCATCTTTTCACAGGAAGTTTAAGGTCATACCAACCAGACCAAGAAATTAACATAGTTTAAGATAATAATTCTTAGACCAAGAATCCTAGTTTAAGGCCATATATCTTGGACCATGGGTTTCAAATAGTTTAAATTAATAATGATTAGAAATGAGGTTTCAAATAGTTTAAGGTCATAATAATTTGACTAACTATAAATAGTTTAAGGTCGTAATGCTTGGACCATGGGTTGTAAATAGTTTAAGGTCATAATTCTTGGACTAAGACTCCTATTTTAAGTCCATAAATCTTGGAACAAGGTGCTTCAGATATTTTAAGTTCATTATGTTTGGACCTGAATGGAATCACTCTAGAAATGTTATTATGATGCCGTAGGGTTCAAAACTGATAGGAATGGCATACCTTGGAGGCCCTAAACCAAGAAAAATAATCCAGGGAAAGTCACAAACAGTTTATGGCCCTGATTCTTGGACCATGGGTTGCATATCTCAAAGGAATGTATGTGGAATAGGGGAGAGGTAACTCGATGTGAATCTGGATCCTTGGAGGCCCCTCCACATGGAACATTCCTAGGGTGACTTACAAATTGATTAATATTGTGATTCTTGGACTTGGGATCCTAGTTTGTGGTCATAGAGTTTGGACCA
Organism: Viscum album; assembly: GCA_963277665.1. Classification (NCBI taxonomy): domain Eukaryota; kingdom Viridiplantae; phylum Streptophyta; class Magnoliopsida; order Santalales; family Viscaceae; genus Viscum; species Viscum album. Next base: position 1,054,592,532 of record OY728120.1, on the reverse strand, counting down.
AGAAGGTTCACCCATGCATATCAAACTTTATTGAGGAAAAATACCTCCTAACTCCTAAACCCAAGTGATCCATGATCAGTGTGAAAACGTAGTAGTAGTATGGATTTACTCTTGTCTTTAGGGGAGAATACAATACGTGAAAAAACAGATTAATTTTAAAAAGTCCCACATGGGTAGATAGTGACTTTCAAGACTTGAATAGTAAAAGGGGAATGACCGATGGACAGGGAACAATAGTTGACTATGTCCAAAATGTAATTTATACACCCTCACTGATCAAGGATGGGGTGAAAAAATATAGGATCAACTATTGACTAAGTTTGAAACATGCGATCCACTATCTTTTATCTAGGATCCTTAGAGGCATAGGCCTAGGACGATAGGTGATCCAGTTTGGCTAGGAACCATTGTTGTTATGAATACCATTCAGATAGGGAGGATGATGATTATCCAAATTAATGAAACCATAAAGCATTGAAGTGGATGTGGGGAATGTCCTAGAGGTAATGTTGAGTGCCCTGGCAGCCATTCTACCATGTGCTCAAATGTACTAGATGAGTAAGTTAGTAGGAGAGGATCAATCCTGGCCCATAAGGGGAGGGAGAGAGGACCCCAAAATGAGTTGATGGAAGGGTTGAGGACATTAGTTTTTTTATCTCATATTTATCATATGAGGCATCCTAGTTATTTACAGGTAAAGGATACAGTTTGTTGTCATGTGCTATGGATGTTGGTTTGGTTCATCTCATATTTATCATATGAGGCATCCTAGTTTTATACGGGTTAAGGTTTACAATTCAAAATCATGTGATGAGGATGTTGGTGATACCTATTCATTGAGCTACCCATTCACCCTTCCATATGTTGGGTAATGAGGGCTTCTCAGCCTGCTAATGGATCAAGGAATATGATTTGGGGATTACACCTGAGGATGGGGCCCAAAATAATTTGTAGGAAATAATTCCATAGGTAATGGGTGGTTATGTGGTGAAATTGTGACTAGGCCCGAATATAGAAGGTCTATTAGTCATTACTTATCTCATGAAATTGATAATCATGTTGATCTCATTGTTGAGCATGTCAAATTAGTTTATATTTAACTAAAATATCTGCAGTATAGTAGAAACCATTAGTCCTCTCTCGATGGATCCTTATATCATTAATTTTAAAAGGAGGTTATAATTAAGAAACTAAAAGGGGAATGGGGTTTTATAAAACTTGGGGTTTTTATTTAAAAATATAAATTATATTACTGCTGAGAGAAACTAGTTGGAGAAATCGCGATCAACCCAGTAAGTATCCCTTGATGCTCAATTTGTCACCGCTCTCAAGGGAATGGGAAGAATCATTGATTCCTTGATTTATAAACACTGAAACTAGTATGACATGTGAGTTATTCCTAGTTTACCACCTAGGATTTTATCGATCAACGATATTGATTATTTATGACCTCTCAAAATCAACAAACTTGAATCGATGTAAAAGCAGAACTCAATCAAGGCATCCCATCAACAATGTGATGAGCTGACCAGATTTGTGTAAATCATAAAATATTACACAAGATAAGAACATTAATATTCATGGGTTCAAGATCCTGGGATTTATCAGCCAACATAATCCATTCGCACACTCATGAAATGTAAGGGGTGAAAAAAGAGGCAACCACACTCAAATCATCACAAGATCCGGGTTATGCATGGAAGCATGAGGATTATTGTTCCTTTGAATTTTATTTTATCATAAAAGAATAAAAACAAATTAATAAGGTATAAATTAAGCAAAATTTACAAAAAAACTATAAATTCAATTACCTTATGAAGATTACAAGCGTGGAGATCAGTATTACAACAAAGGACACCCCCCAAATTTATCACTAGAGGTTTAGAAGTACACGGGGGAGAGGATGGAGATAATGGATGAAGAAAGATCTATAATTATAATCACCCTTACCCCTGGTCGTGAAACCTGAGATAATGAGTGTAAGGAGTAATTTTATGGGCAATTACATCAAATTTCCACATAAAGTGGTCAAGTGCCTAAGGGACTAGGTCACTATTTAGGAAAAACTTTTTAATCCTTCTTTATCCAGATAGTTTACGGGCCAAACACATTAAATTGTCATGAAATTTTATGGAGAGGATAAAATTAGAGTTATTTGTCCAAGGGAGGTGGAATTATTCCAATTGGATCTTTGATGTCCGAGTTATGGCCCAAATACAGAAGGATAGTCCAATCTGAACCGCCCATAATTTCTTCACATTGTGGGCCTATTTGGGGCCTCCAAATGGACGAATTGGGATTTATGATTTTCTAAAAAAATGTATCCCACATTTTTTTAACTCATAAATGCATTTTTAGCCCAATTTGATGCACATATTATCCACAGTACAAATAATTGTCCACATGCATGCTTGGGATCTCGCGCAGTTTGGCCCATTTTTCTTGAATTCCATCACGGGCTCTCCAAATCACCTCCTCCTACAATGTAAAGACCAAAACAAGTAAAATTTCCCTATTAAATAGTGATAACAATTAATTCATAAATTAAAACCTAAATTAAAATTTATTTTTATATTTAGAATATCCATTACAAAACCAGTTTAAAACAGTGGTGTAAGAGTGGATTTGAATAGTGAATCTCTATACGATCACACCCCCACACCTAATAATTTTCACTCCTGGGAAAAGACACATATACAAAAAAATGATGCATTTATATATTCCCAACAACAAGAAGATTTAAAATCTGAGGAAATTTTAATTCATTTAAGTAACGTGATCAATGCACAAACCACACCAAGGAGTTCTTCCAAGTGAAAATGGAAAAAAGATATCTCATAAATCATATCATATGAAATTCATAGAGATTCATGATACCAAATTGAGAAATTAATTCAGAATTCAACCATGAAACTTAATTTCCATGTATCTGTGAAAACCATTCCATGCTATTCTTTCCACTTTTTATCTAATAAATATAAGTTATTTTAACATTTTTCAGCTTAAATGATTTTGTACATCAAACTTTCCCTACATCCTTTGCAATCATATTTCAAGTCCCACTTACTTAATCATTCCTAGAAGTCAAACCATAATCTCCCGACCTAGATATCCCCATATGTTGCACATTTAATCACTCCCCTCATTTATTTGTTTTTAGAAGTTTCATTTGGAATAAATCTCACAATCATCTCTCAACCCATGTTTGATCTCCTCTCAACACTAATTGTAATATTTATAACAATATAAAAGGTTGAGGAGGAGTATTTTTTGACCCTCCTAGGACACAAACCATTTTTTTTTGATTTTTTGTGGGTGTACAACAGTCGAATATTAGGTACACACACATAGGTTAACCCAATACAATAATGAAACAGATCAGACAAGGAATGATCATATGGAAATATCATTTTAAGTTGAAAAATATTAACCTGACATATATTTAACTTCTATTAAGTATGAGATATTCACTCTTTGTGGTTTGGTGAAAAAATGTGTGAAGATATTAGTGACCCGGTTTTCCCAAAAACAACTCACACAAGGGGCATCAATCATCTAAAAGGTTTCATAGAGATAAAACCATTTATATTATTGTCAGAAAACCAATTCACTAAAAAAATCACTCATTGATGTTAAATTCATACAAATATTTATTCCATAATAGAGAAAAGTTTTCATCAAATGTCACTACAACATGGAATCAAAAATTTCAACATGAATTTTCAGTAAGTTCCATGATTTAGAGACCATAGGGGGAGGGAGTAAAAATACAATAAAGAAGGAATAAAACAGAATAAATAAGAAACACAATGAAAATCCTAATAAACTCAACAAGACGGGGAAAAGTGAAAATACAAAAAAGAAGGGGGAAAATTGAAGAAAGAAGAAAGACAATGAAAATCCTAATAAACTCAACAAGATGGGGAAAAGTAAAAATACCATAAAGAATCCAAAAAATAGAAGAAAGAAGAAAGATGATGAAAATCCTAATGAACTCAGGAGTGTATCCACCCCCCACACCTAGAATGTTCAGTGTCCTCACTATAATAATTGTTAATGTGAGAAGGAAGGATAAAACTTGGTGTGTTTCACTGGTATATTGCTTCTAGAAGGTGGATTTACTCCACTGAATTCTTTGGAAAATCCCCATAGAAGGGTTTATGTCGCTGCCCATTGACGGTAATACTTCATCCACTCTTCACAGGAAAAATATGTATTGCACCAAAAGGGTAAACATTAGTAATATTATAAGGACCGGGCCATCAGGAACGAAGGTTACCTAGGTGTATCTTTAGCCTGGAATTGTACATGAGTACCTTCTCACCAATATAGAACTTCCACTAATGAATCATGCTATCAGGGATAGACTTTGTTTTCTCTTTATAGAACCAAGAGTTCTCATATGCATCACATCTAATTTCTTCCAACTCTTGAATCTACAACTTCCTATGCTCACCTGCATATGAAATATTCATATTAAATTGTTTAACATCCCAATATGCATGGTTCTCTACCTCAACTAGGAGGTGAAAATCCTTTCTAAACACAATTCTATATGGTAAAATTCTGATTGGGGTTTTAAAAGCTGTATGGTACGCCCAAAGCATATCATCAAAGCAAAAACTCCATTCTTTCCTATTGAGTTGTACCATTTTTTCCAAGATTATCTTAACTTCCTTATTTGAGATTTCTGCTTGTCCATTAGTTTTGTTGTAATATGCATTAGAGACTTTATGATCAACCCCATACTTACTAAGCCAATTTTTCTTGTTGCAATTGCAAAAATGGGATCCCTGATCACTAAAGATGAATCTCGGCAAACCAAATCGACTAAAAATTTGGGACCTCACAAAATCAACAACAACTCAAGATTCATCGGTCCTAGTATCATTTTCTTCCACCCATTTAGACATGTAGTCTATAGATATCAAGATTTATATGAAGCCAAATGAATTTGGAAAAGTCCCCATGAAGTCAAGGCCCCATGCATCAAAGATTTAATAGAATAACATGGGTTGTTGGGTAATTTCATTCCTCTTGGATATATTCCCTGTGAATTGACAACTACATGAATTAAAAAAATCTATGGGAATCCCAATAAAATTTTGGCCAATAAAGTCCTGAGAGATGGACCTTTTGAGCTATTCGTTGAGAGACAAAGTGGCCCCACAAGCCAAAGTGTGGCAGGAGGTCAAAATAAAGGCTAACTCATGGTCAGGGACACACCGATGAACTACTTGGTCACCACAAATTCTATACAAATATGGGTCATCATAAATTTACCAATGAGAATCATGTTTATGTTTTTGGGATTGAGAAGTGCAGAATTCAGTGGGGACCCTAGATGTTGCTATAAAATTTACAATGTCCGCATACCAGGTGGTAAGGTCCACAACATCAAAAAGATTATCATGAGGAAAGAATTATACAATGGGGAGGGATGAGTTAACATAGTGGTCCATTGGTGGAGAAATACTACTAATGTGTTTAGCTAAAACATTTTATAATCCCCTCTTTTCACTAATCTCAATGTTAAACTCTTGGAGGAGGAGCATCCAACTTATGAGTCGGGGCTTAGCTTCAGGTTTCTTTAAGTGAAATTGAAGGGAAAAATGGTCAGAAAACACAATCACTTTTTACCCAAGAAGATATGAATGAAATTTTTCCAAGGAAAACACAATATAAAGAAGTTCTTTTTCAATGGTTATGTAGTTTACCTGGCAGGGTCAAGAGTATGTGAGGCATACACAATGTCATGAGGATCCTTCTCAACCCTTTATGATAAAACTTCCCCTACTGTAAAGTTTGATGCATCACACATAAGATCAAATGGTAGATCCCACCTTGGTGGTTGGATAGTGGGAGGTGATGCGAGACTCATTTTTAGTGAATTGAATGCATCCTCATAATTTTTATAAAAAAAAACTCAGAATATTTTTACAATAATCAGGACACTGGAAGTGCAATCTTACAAAAGTATTTAATGAATTGGTGGTAAGAACTAGCATTACCCAAGAAAGATCGCACCTCACAAACACATTTTGGATATGGAAGGGATGAAATTAATTCAATTTTAGATTTATCAACTTGAATTCCCTTATTTGAAATGAAATTCCCAAGAACTATCCCCCGCTCAACCAGGAAATGACATTTCTCATAATTTAAGACAAGATCCTTTTCAATGCAGTGGCAAAGGATAGAACCTAGGTGTTCCAAACAATCATCAAAAGAAGAACCATATACCATGGAGTCATCCATAAATACTTCCATACAACAATCAAGGTACTTAGAAAAAATAATCAACATACATTGCTGAAAAGTACCAGGAGCATTACATAGACCAAATGACATCCTTCTGTATGCAAATGTGCCGAATGGATAGGCAAATGTTGTATTTTATTGATCCTCAGGGGATATATGGATTTGGAAATAACCCGAATAGCCATAAAGGAAACAATAATGGGACTTAACAAACAATCATTCTAACATTTGGTTAATGAAAGGTAGAAGAAAGTGGTCCTTCTGCGTGGCTTGATTCAGTCGGCGGTAGTCAATATAGACTCACCAACTATTTTGCACACGTGTTGGAACCAATTCATTCATTTCATTTGAAACAAATGTTATTCTTGTTTTTAGGCACAATTTTCACTGTTCTAACCCATTTATTATTAGATATAGGATAAATGATCCCCGAAGAAAGTAATTTACTGACTTCTAATTTTTCCACTTCAAGGAGAGTGATATTCCACCGGCGTTGAGATTGTCTTATGGCCTTAGCCTCATCATCCAAAATTATATGGTGCATACAAATAGATGGGCTAATCCCAGGAATATCAACCAATGTTTATCCTATTTCCCTTTTACACTCCCTCAAAAGGTTGACCAGTTTCGATTCTTGTTGTGGAGAGAGGTTATTGGAAATAATGACGGGAAGTTGGTCAATACCCTCAAGATATGCATAGTTTAAATTAGAAGTAAGTTGTCAAAGTCACAACATCAGTGGGATTTTTATTGAGGGAGGGGGTTTAGGGGGAGTGAGGTCCATGAAACTATCTATTTGCTTATGTTTATTCTCTAAGGAAATGAGATTTGCAGAATCATCGATGGTCATGGGTACCTCAGAATGAACACAATAATCAATGAAAGCACAAAATTTACACTTTTCATAACCCACACAACACTAAAAATATGTATCAAAACTCAAATAATCCAAGGATGAAGAAGGGGAAAATGAATCAGCATATGGGTTGAGAAGAGAATTGTGTGTGTGCATTGTTTGAGAGAACTTCTATCGAATAGATAAGAAGAGTGGATTGATATTCAATGGGGTGTTTCATAGCCTCAAGGATTTTAAAACTTACCTTTTCTCCTTCAGACACTATGAACAGCGTACCATTGTGAATGTTGATGATCATCTTTGCTGTTTTGAGGAATGACCACCCAAGTATGAGAGGAGCATGTCCTTGGTTTCAGGTATCTTCCATATAAAAAATGTAGAAATTAGTAGGAAAGATGAGATTCTTCACTCTAACAAGGACATCATCAATCACTCTGGTTGGATGCACAGTACTCTGGTTTGCAAGTTACATGACATTGCCTATTGGTTGAAGCTCTCTAACATGTAGAGAATTATACACTGAGTGAGGCATTATATTAATGGAAGTACCTAAATCTATCATGGAATCTGAAAAGAATGTCTCCCCTATGGTAAAAGGTTTCGTGAATGTGCCCAGATCCTTACATTTGGTTGGCATTGCAGGTTGAATCAAGGTTGAGACATTCCTTCCCAAGTTGGCTCTCTCATTTCCCTTCAATCTCCTTCTATGGTTGAAAATCTATTTAAGAAATTTTTGCATATCGAGGGATTTATTTAATGAAATCCAATAGTGTAATGTTAACTTGAACCTTTTTAAATGTATCCATTACTTCTTTATCAATATAATTATCAAAATTATTCTTAGATTTAGAGTGTCTTTGGGGGAAAGGAAGAGGAATGGATTGTTCATTTGAATAATCAATGATAATTTGATTACACTTTTTATTTTGTTTTTCTTCATTGGAATCTTTTATGGTTAGAGAAGGAGTGTTTTAAATAGGGGGACATACCTGTTGGGAAGAATCATTAGAAGGAGAAACTTCTTTACCACTACATAGTGTAACTACACATACATTACCTTTGTTATTCGGATTGGAAATGGGTTGGGATAGTAGTTGTCCAGAACCTTGCATCTTATTCTCACTGATGGTGTTTTCCAACTACCCCACTTGAGTTCGTAGGTCTTGAATTTCCAATTGTGTGGTCTGTTGGAACTAAAGGTTCTGTGTTTCCATTTTCTTCACCATATCCTCGAGTCTTGGTTTAGATTTGGTAGGAGTAGGATGATTGTTTTGAGAAGTTGAAGGATAAGATTGTTGCAGACCTTGGTTATATTGATAACAATTCTACTTGGGGTAGCTTGTGCTTCCTCATTGTCAGTACTGGGGTTGTGCTTGCCACCCAGGGTTTGGATTTAGCCTGAATGATTCTTTCTTGAAGGGAGGTTCTTATTGGTATGGACGCCCTGGGAACACAGCTGCACAAGACTCAAGTGAATCTTGAAGTTGTGGGCATTGGTCAGAAAAATGAGTATTTTTAGAACAAATACCATAATGTAACGGAACATGAGGAGATTGTGATTTACCTTGTTCTTGATCTAATTATCTTAGAAGGGTATGCATATCATCAAGTTTATTATCTAACTTTTATTCTAGGGATGAATTACTTACCTCATGAACTCCTAAGGTTGGTGAAGTAGCTCATGTACCAAATTGTTGTGCATTTTGATCCATGTTGTCTATTAAGTTATGATAAACGGAGGAGAAAATTCTTTTGAATCTCTCCTAGTATTCATGAAGGGTCTCTCCTTGTGATTGCCTAATTCCATAAATTTCTTTCCTAATTGATGCAGTTCAGGTGGCAGGGAATAAATTCTCTTAAAAGATTCTTTTCAGGTCATTCTATCCCCCAATTGTGGTAGAAAAATTGTATAGCCAATCTTTGGCTACACCATCAAGGGAGAAAGGGAAGACCCTAAACTTAATTAAGTCCACAGAGACATTTTGGGGTTTCATGGTGGAGAACACTATGTGAAACTTCTTAAGGTGTTTATGAGGGTTCTCACTAGGATGACCATGTAATTTGGGAAGTAGGTGGATGAGGCCTGATCTCAGCTCAAAGTTGGTTGCTTCTTTAGGATATTGGATGTACACAGGTTGGTACTCCACATCTTGGGTGGTCAGTGCTTTTAAGGTTCGATTATTTGCATTCATGTTTTATTGGGTTTGATTGGGTTCAATTTTTTATTGGTTTATGACTACTTGAGGTTCTAGAAGGGTTTCCTTAGTGTTACTTGATTTAACTTCTCTAGATGCCTTTATTTGTGTGTGAAGTGTCTTTTCAATTTCAAGGTCAAATTGAAGAAGTTTTTCTTTTTCTGATCAGGTCATGAAAATAAGTTGTGAAGTTTGTTTTTTTTTATGATTGAATATGGATAAAATCACTTAAGAAGGGTGAAAGGAGAATAGAATGTTATAATAAAGAATTATAGAGAGAGATATAGAGAAGAAGAAGAAGAGAGAGAGAGGAAGAACACACAAAAAACCAAAAATAGAAACAGAAAACCAAAACCAAAATAATCAATTGGGGGTGGGGTATTTAAAAGAGTAATAATTAATAATTAAAATAAATAAATAAAAGTAAATAAAGAAAAAAACTGATCTTGTCTCCCTGAAAACATCGCCAAAATTTGATCGCATTGTCGAGCATGTCAAATTAGTTGTTTATTTTTAACTATAATTTATACAGTATAGCAGTAACCCTAGGTTGTCTCTTGAACAAGACTTAGATCATTAATTTTAAAATAAGGTTCTGATTAAGGAAATACAAGGGGAATTAATTTTTATAAAACTTGGGTTTCATTGCTTTAAAACATAAATTGAAATTATATTACTAATGATAGAAACCAGTTGGATAAATCGTGATCAACCCGGGTAAGTGTCCCTTGATGCTCAATCCGTCATTGATCTCAAAGGAATGGGAAGGATCATTTATTCCATGATTTATACACACTTAAAAAATTATGTTATGTGAGTTCTTAGTAGGTTACCACCTAGTATTTTATCTATCAACGTTATTAATTATCAAAGACCACTCAAAATCAACAAACTTGAATCAATGTAAAAGAGGAACTCAATCAAGGCATCACATCAACAACATGATGAGATGGATAGATTTGTGTAAATGGTAAAATATTCCAAAAGAAAAGAACATGAATATTCAGGGGTTAAAGCTCCTGGAATTTATCAACTAACATAATCCATTCGCACACTCATGAAAGGGAAGGGGTGAGAAAAGAGGCAACCACACTCAAATCATCACAAGATCTGGGTAATGCATGGAAGCATGATGATTATTGTTCCTTTGATTTGTATTTGATAAAAAAATAATAAACAAAATTAACAAGGTATAAATGAAGAACAATTGAAAACAAACTTGGAAATTCAATTACCCTATGAAGATTACAAGCGTGGAGCTCATGATCACAACAAAGGACACCCCCCAAATTGATCACTAGAGGTTTTGAAGTACATGGGGAAGAAGAGGGAGATAATGGATGAAGACAGTGCTATAATTATATTCACACTTACCACTGGTCGTACCACCTGATATAATGAGGGGAAGGAGTGATTTTATGGGAAATTACATAAAATTTTTCACCTAAAGTCGTCGAGTGCCTAGGGACTATGTCACTATTCAGGACAGACTTTTTAATCCTTCTTTATCTAGCTAGTTGACTAACCAAACACGTTCAATTGTCTTAAAATTCGGTGGAGAGGTGCGCCTTCTAGGTATCTATCCATGGGAGGTATAATTAGCCTAATTAGATCTCATAAGCCCAAGTTATGGTCCAAATACAGAAGGATGGTCCAATCTGGACCGCCCGAAATTTCTTCACATTGTGGGCCTATTTTGGGTCTTCAAATGGACTAATTGGGCTTCATGATCTTCTAGAGAAATATATCTCACATTATTTTTAACTCATAATCCCATTTTTAGACTAATTAGATGTTTGGATTATCTGTAGTACAAATAATTTTCCACATTTATTCTTGGGATCTTGTGCAGTTTGGCCCATTTTGCTTGAATTCCATCACAAACTCTCCAAATAACCTCCTCATACAATGTAAAAACTGAAACAAGTAAAATTGCCCTATTAAATAGTGATAAAAATTAATTCATTGATTCAAACATAAAGTGCAATTTATTATTATATTTGGAATATTCATTACAAAAGTAGTTTAAAACAACAATGTAAGGGTGGATTTGAATAGTGAATCAGTATGCGATCACATGCCACACGTATTTCTAGAACATGGTGTGGTAGGAGACCAATAATAGTAAAGAATAGGGGATATCCATAAAATTAGTTTGGGACATATGTTCTTTAGTTTAAATTTTATATAAAAGGATGATGTCTATGAAGTTTAAGGTCATGTAGCTAAGACCAAGGGGGGTTCGGAAAATAGTTTAAATTCATGATTCTTAGACTACGAGGTTTTTTATTCAAGGTTGTTTTCATGGAATGAAAGAGTTAAAACCTATCATGAAAGGAGGAAGATTCAATCCCATGTGTGACATAAATATCCTAAAATGAAATATAAATATTTTAAGGCCATAATGCTTGGATCGTAAGTGAGGAAAACATGCCAAATGTTGGGGAATGAAATTTATTCCCCTTAGGGGAAGGGTTTTTAATGAACTGGTGGCTGGTTCAGAAGATAGGGAGTCTATGAATCACTATTTATCCAATGGTAATAGGAATCAAGCCACACATAGTTCTAAAAAATGGCATTTTAGATTACTAATTCCTGTAGTGGGGGGTTATCCTCTTTGATGAGGGCATTAAGGCATCCCACAATTTTCATGGGGCATCTCATGATTATAACACAGGGTAAGGATACCGTTTATCATTGTGTACTGATGGAATTGTTATTTTTTTATCATCCCACACTTGGTATGTGAGGTATCTTGTTTTTATTTCATAGGTTAAGACTATAGTTTAACATTATACACTAAGGATGTTGGGCATTACAGTTTAAAGTCATAAAAGTCAAACTATGGATGCTAATACTTTATGGTTATAGATCTTAGACCATAGGGGATGAATTTTTTTTAAGTTTATAAGGATTGTACCAAATAGGAAACTATTAGTTTAATGTCATAGATCTTGGACATTGGTTTCTATAGTTTAAGGTTTCATAGCATTTAATAGGGTTTTCACATAAAGTATTTGATTGAGAAACTTGGTGTTGGTGGGAGGTGTGATACACTCTCCATCCATGGTGATTAAAGATTATGACTATTATAATAAACCTTATGAATCATGTAAGGTACTTCCTATTTAGTCTCTAACTTTGGTGTGTTTTTTGGTTATCATAAAAACTATGAGAGTCAGTACCATGTCACCTTGGAGGAAGGATCAAAGGCGGTCGCAAACCAAGCAGAGTTTCCATCCAACCTGAAACCAGAACCATCTTGTGTTATGACCTGAAGGGCATTCCCGATCCCTATTAGCTCAAAAATAGTTCTTGAGAATCAATAAATACATTTGGGATTGATTTAAACCATGAGAATAAAAAATAAAAAACCACAAGAATTATACATGTCATCCCGACGCTAACCAAAAATAAATTGATAACAAGATAACATCACAACATGTGTTAACATTTTACAATTTAAAAACACAAAACAAAATATAAAAAAAGGGGAGTGGAACCAACAAGACCAAAAATCCTCTATTAAACCTGTGGTTCAACACCTCATGCCTCCACCACCAACACTCTCCAGTGAAGGAACCAAAAGAGCATATATTCACAATCACCACCATAGGTAACCTTGCCTTTACCTGGGTCAAACATAACAAGGTCTACATACACCCTATAGTGTATGTATGGTGTGACCAAAATTACCCATATTATACCACCAAAATATATTCCATGAAATGATATCATAATAAAAATTAACATTCTAGTTTTTAAGAAAAGAAGGATGAAATTTTAAATAAAACATGCTTAGAAATTAAAATAAGGTATTAATGATAATAATATGAATGGTAAGAAAGCATGAGCACTATAGGAAATACATAAGGCCCTAGTATTAGTGGGGTTCTAGTATCATTGTACACTTGTAGATCAAACCATCCCCCGTATGTGACTGTCCTACTTGAGCCACCAATCCCCATCACATAAGTGTTTAGTTATTGTTGTTATGTCAATATTTATTTGGGATTCTGGGCCTCAGACCATCTGACTTGCCTATTGTATTAGAAATAGTATGCCCACTTATATACCTAGGATTACCTTGTGCTAAATTTTATTCCCCATTTCACATGAACCATATTTTACAAAAGCACAAATCTAACAATTTAAACACACATGAAAAACAACCATTTTCAATAGGAAAACCATTATTAAATACTTATGCACACAAAAAAACTAGGAAAAAATGATTCACAACACCCAAAAATTTTGTAGAACCCATTTAAAAACTAAATAAATTTTATTAAAAGCACCAAATAAAATCAAATCATGGAACCACTTACCTCTTTCTTGGAAAACACCTAAAACCGTTTAGAAATCACAACCACACCAAAAAAGAGACCCTATAAGGGAAAGATCACACCGCATTCATAAATATTTAACCTAAATAATAAATATTTTAAAAAAATTAGGTCGAACCCCTTAATGTAAAAAGATAACCCAAGAAATAAATAATAAGAAACTAAGAAAGGAGAAGAAAAGAGAAGAGGAGTAGCTTACTTGAAGTAATATTGAATATACAAGGCCAAATCACCTAAAAAATGAATCCCAATGGAGAGGAGAGGAAGGGGGAGGTGAAAATAGGGTTGGGGAGTCGATTGGGTTGAGTTAGGGGTGATTCGCGGTTAAAATTAAGGATGGGAAATACTGGAATTTCAAGATTTTTAATGTTATGGATGGCTGCACGGTTTGGCCGCATGGTTTTTCTAGAGGGGGTGAAAACCTATGCGCCTAACTATAAAACACATACATTTCCACCATCTTAGGAACATGGTTATCCATGGAGGGTCACACACACATGTTCTAGGCTGTGAAACCTAGATAGTTCCACTGTCCAAGGTTCACCGTTTCAACTAGGCTGGCGCATGGTTTCTATTAACTTTGTGCCAACCATGGACCTCCTAATTTCCAACCCATAAAACACCATTTTTCTCAAAAAATAAAAGGAAATACATTTAATAAAGGTAATACCAATAATAAAAGAGAAAATACCTCAAAATAAAACCACTTATGTGACCATTCTCCCCACTAGGAAAACTTTATGCCCTCAAAAAGTCAATCCAAAGTCTGATTAGAGAGTAAGTGTGGATACTATTCATCCTCCCAAGAATTTTGATCCCATGTATCGTGATCAACTTTAATATACTAGAAAAGGACTTAAACCAATGGTATTTATTTTACACAAATCACTTTCACTTGGGTGTCCACAATCCGCATCGATCGCTCAAACACAAACAAGTCTAATTCCAACTCCAATTCATCTCAGTTCAGCACATGAGATGAGTAATAGTTATATTTATTAAATTATGAGACTTGAAACATGTCATGGATCAATATTAACTGGGTTGAAAAGGATAATTGGTATTCTACATTAAAAATTCTCTTGGTAATGCCAAAAGTTCTGACATACCTTGGTGCCAACTTTACTTGTTTACCAAGACGGAGGTGACCCAGGAAAGGGGCCACCTTCAAAAACACCTGATCACCCACTAAGAATTCCAAGGATCGATACCAATGACTGAAATATGACTTGTGTTATCTCTATGCTATAAAAAATTCTTTATGAGTAATCATACTTTATTAGATGTCTCATGCACAAGGCTCAATCCTAGAAGATAAGCCTCACCCACTTCTGTCATACACAATGGAGGCTCACACAGCTAGCCATAAAGCACCTCAAAGGGATACATTTTAATTGAGGATTGGTAACTATTGTTATATGAAAACTCTAAAAATCCTAAATGGTAATCCCACAATCCTCAAAAACACAACACATATGAACAAATCTTGTCTTCCAATATTTTATTCATATACTCAATCTAACCATCTGTTTGAGGATGGTATGTTGTACTATGTATAATATGTGACCCCATTGCCTTATGAAGGCCTTCCCAAAACTGAGAGGTAAAATTGGTTCAATGTATGAAAAAATTTCTAACATCACACCGGGGAGCCTCACTACTTCTTGAACATACAATTTAACCAACTCATCCACCATGGTTGATTCCTTGATCGGAATGAAATGAGAGGATTTGGTTAGATAGTCAATCACTACCTAGATAACATTCCTTCCCATGGGTTTATGAGGGAACCCAATGATGAAATCCATGGAAACCTCATCCCAATTATAGTTAGGAATGGGGAGTGGATGAAGTAAACCTAAAGGCCTATGGTGCACGAATTTAACCTTATGAAAAGTATAGAATTGAGAACAAAGTAAGAAATATCCCATCTCATACCTCACCCAGAAAACCAATGAAACATATCATAAAACATATTGGTGGTCTGAGGATGAACAACCCACTAAGACTAGGAGTTATCCTACATCTTCATCTTCTTCAATGGTAACAATACCGCAACACAACCCTTGAAGTAGATAATCCTCTAAAAAAATAGAGACCACTTGCTGGGAACCTCCCCACTATTTAAGAGATACATGGAATGATGACACGACTCATTATCAGGATGATACTCCTAAATAAACTATAGAATATAGGATGTCAACTAAATTATATCCAAGAAAACACCTCCGCTACTCTCTTTGGTTTCTAGGTGAATATGGGAAATAATCCCCATAAAATTCCACTCATCATTGGACTATTTTACCACTCTTATATACACCTTTCTTTTTAGGGTGTCTATTACCACATTACCTTTTCCCAGGGTATAGATGATATAAAAATTGAACCCCTTAAGGTATTAAACCCATCAAAACTATTTTATATTAAAGTAATTCTAGGAGAAAATGTAGGCCAATATCTTATGGTATGAGTAGACTATGAATTTATCCCTAAATAGATAGTGAATCCATGTCTTAAAATCATGTATCACCATGGCTAACTCCAAGTCATGGGTTGGGTAAGTCCTTTCATGTAGTCTAAGTTGGAGAGAACCATACACCACCACATGGTTATCCTTCATTAATTCACATGCTATACCCATGAATGAAGTGTCATAATAGACTATGTATCCCCTCCCAAGTACTAGTAGGATCAAGACAAGGGTGGTGGTAAACTACCGCTTAAGCTCCTAAAAGGATGCCTAGCATTTTGGGATCCAATAAAACCTCACCCCCTTCTAGGTGAGCACAATCATCAGTGAGTAAAGATGAGATAAATCCTTAAAAAACCTCTTGTTGTACCCTACCAGGCCCAAAAATCTCATAATATTGAAGTCATTATTTGGTTTCTCCCATGAAATCACCACTCCAATTTTCTCAAGGTCTTCTAAAATCTCACATTACATGGTCATGTGGCCCTAAATTTTGACTTCCTAAGTCCATAAAGTACACTTGGAAATATTATCATAAAGACAATGATCCTGAAGATTTCCTAGAATGATCTTCAAGTTCTCATCATTATATTTAGCAACACTGGAGTAGACTAAGATTTCGTCCACAAACACTATGATGAAGAAGTCTAGGATATTATGGATTATCCAGTTCATAAGCACCATGAAAAATGCTGGATCACTGATCATCCTGAATAGTATGAACAAATTCCCAAAGTGGCCATACCTTATTTGGAAGTCTTTCTTGGGTATATCTATCTCCCAAACCCCAACTTGGGGATACCTGGAGTTTTGGTAAATCTTGGAAAACCACCTTTCCCCCTTGATCCGATTAAAGAGTTAATCAATGTGGGTAAAGGGGAACTTGTTCATAATTTTTACCTTATTTAAATTCAAGTAATCAACAAAAAACATGATATATCCATAGTCCTTATTATAAAGAAGAACTAGGTTGGACCGAGGTGAGATGCTTGGGTGAATGAATACTTTTGATTCTAAATTTTCCAGATGTATATTTAAGTCCTTCGATTTTTTGGGGGCTATATGATATGAGGAAAGAGATATTGGATATGTTCCTAGTTAAAAATTGATGGTAAACTCCACATCCCCCTCTGGGGGCAACCCATAGAGATTATCAAGAAATAACTCTGGTAAATTTTCTACCACAAGAGGTAATACATCCTCAAAACTTATGTCATCATCCTCCAATATGAGAGAATAAACCTAGAAGAAAATGTTTCATAACTTTGGATGTGGAGGTCTAGCTCACTCAGATCGAGGATCCCATTCACCTTATAAGGCCGAGGTTCACCCATCGGGTTCCAAAAATATCACTTACCTATGATAAGAATCAATGTGCGCCTTAAAATGCACCATCCAATACAAGATGATGATCATGTCAAAAAGGCCCATTTACAAAAATAGGAAATCCTATTCCAGTTTGAATCTTGAAAAAGTGAGAGTGCAGGAAGGAAATGAAAAACTCTGTTCCTTCTTCTTGCCAAGCGTTGTAACCAAATCCATTGCATATGGCATAAGATTAGTTGGAAAATTCAACAATTTTATAATAAGGGTGGAAGTAAAGGAA
Source organism: Viscum album (assembly GCA_963277665.1). Classification (NCBI taxonomy): domain Eukaryota; kingdom Viridiplantae; phylum Streptophyta; class Magnoliopsida; order Santalales; family Viscaceae; genus Viscum; species Viscum album. The sequence continues at coordinate 1,054,574,798 of OY728120.1, read as the reverse complement.
TTAAATAAAACTTATCAAACAAAAAAACAACTATGGATAAAGTAATAAAAATAGTTCCTCGAACTATAATAGGTCCTACATCTAACTCTCATATTTTTTGATCCATAGCATGAAGGTACTTCATCTTTCCTAATTCTTGAGGTCAAATTCTGACTGGTGGATCTGATTTGAGTTGATTCTTTAAATAAGAAGATTTATCCTTTACACCATGCCCAATATATCAAGAATGCATATCCCTTGATGCAACAAACTAGGATGGAAATTCATTATGCATTGAGGAACCTACACCACACTGAGTTAGCATACCACTCTTACATAACCTCTGCAAGTGACCCAAACACCCACAACAATGGAAGGTTCTAGGTGGAACTAGACATGTTTCCCATACATTCCCTATCCTTCCATACCAGAAGCACACAACTTACCAACCACTAGTGGTCATAGATGAAGGAGGTTAGGATGTATGGAATGAAATGATAACTTCCCTTTTCTCATACTCATCATGATCCCTCATCCTTTTAAACAAACCACCACTTACTTGGAACACTGCTAAAACCACCCCAGAGAAACCAAAATTTCTATTATAATAAATATCCACCATTAGGGCTTAGTCAACTATCTTGGAATATGTTTTCAACTTAAATAAGAATAATTGGGTCTGTATATCTGGTTAAAATCCCATTTTGAAATGGTTATCCTTTAACCGATCATTTTAAACCACATCGGATGCAAAATGAACTGACTCAACACGATAGTTGGTGTATTCCAACATGGTATGATCCCCCTAGATATCCAATAACTCTCAAGTCTTGGAAATAACCAATGTCTCATGGAAATTATACTCATTAAAGAAAAATTTAAATTCCTTCTGACCAATCTGATCATGTTTCCCATATTGGACCACTGAGTCCCACAATCTAAAACTAGGTCCTTACAATATGATTGAAGCACACTTCTCTTTGATTGACTCAAGAGTATTAAGGAACTAGAAAATCCTCTTGATATTTTAAATCCAATCCTCATCTTCCTGGGGATCTATTCTACCCTAGAAGGAAGGAGGCTTCTTCTTGAGATATTCCTGATATTTTCCGTTTTCTGGACCCAGTTTTTCTTCCTTAGAATGAGAAGGATAATAGCCCAACCCTGATCCAATTCTTAGAAAACCTGAACCATGGATTCCACCAACCTATGATCAACTGGTGAGGGAGAAGTCTCTGTAGACACTTCTTGTGGTTGGACATGAAGTTTATAGGGTGGAATTATTCTACATTAATTAAAAAAACCAAGGGAACCATCAGTACATCATCCAAAGAAATTTCAGCAAAAAATAATTCCAAACATTCCCATAAATCAGGATGAAACCATAACAAACACAATAACAATTCAAACCACTCCACCCCACCTCAATTTCCATGCATAGTATGCAGTCTATACATCTCACCTATAGAATGAGTAAAACTAAATCCCTCACATCCCATGGTGACCTAAGGCATGTCATGGTGTGTGTTGGCCATACACCCCACTCGTAACCAGAACCTCAAGACTTAAATGTCCTAGATCTGATCTATATAGACTCACCCAAATAAAATTAACCAAAGAAAGGAAGAAACCCAGATCTGATACCATTTGGTTACAAACCAGGCCGGGCTTCCATCCAACGTGACACCCGACCCGACCGGCAGTATGACCCAAAGGGAATTCCGGATCCCTACGGGCTGGAAACTAGTGACTAGGAATCACAAAACACATTTGGGAATAAATTTTACCATAAGAATAAACCATAAATAAACCACAATAATGATAAATCTCATCACATCAATAACAAAAAATCAAGTGATCACAAGATAACATTACAATATGAGTTAACATTTTAAAAATTAAAAACACAAACCTAAATAACCAAAAAAGGGGAGGGGAAACAACTATACCAACAAGCCTCCATGAAACATGTGGGTCAAAACCCCATTACCCCACCACCAACACCCACCAACTAAAGAACCACTAGAACATAGATCCACCATCACTACCCTGAGAAACCTTGCCTTTACCTAGGTCAAACATAACAAGGTCTAAATATGCCTGAGGGTGTATGTAGGGTGTGATCCAAAATACCCTGTAGCATACCAAAAAAAAATTCCATAAATAATATCATAATAAAAATTAACATGCTAGTTTTTAAGAAAATAAAGATGTAATTTTTAATAAAATATTCTTGGAAATTAAAAGAAGGTAAAGTCGATGATAAAAATAATGGTAAGAAATCACAATCACCATTAGAAAAACCTAAGGCACTAGGATTGGATAGGTACTAGTATCCTTGTACTCTCAGTGATCAACCCATCCCCTAAACAATATGGTCTTTATTGAGCCACCAATCCCCACCACATAATTTTTTAGTTAGTGTTGTTACATCAATCCTTGTTTGGGAGACCTAACATCAACCCTACTAACTCTCCTAACATACGAGACCCAGTCTTCCCACCTAGATACCTAGGATTATCTTGTTCTAAATTTCATTCCCCATGTCACATGACCCATATTTTACACAATCACAATTAAAACAATTGAAACACACATGATAAACAATGATTTTCAATAGTAAAATCATTATTAAATCCATATGCACACCAAAACCCTTGGAAATCATGATTTAAACCACACATACAATTTGTATAACCCATTTAAAAACCAAATATAGTATAATAAAATCATCAAACAATGTAAAAGCATGGAACCATCTACCAATTTATTGTAAAACACCCAAAACTGATTGGAAACCATAATCACACAAAAGAGAGACCCTATAAAGGTAATATCACAATGCATTTATCAATATTTAACCCAAAGAACCAAGATTAAACCCAAATTAGGTCAAAACCCCTATTGGAAAAAGGGAACCTAAGAAATAAATAAGAATAAAATAATAAAGGAGAAGAAAAGATAAGAGGAAGATCTTACTTGAAGTATTATTGATGATCCAAGGCTAAATCCCCCATAAAATGAAGCCCAAGGGAGAGTAGAGGGAAAGTGTGGAGAACCTAGGGATGGAGAGTGAAGTGGGGTGTGTTAGGGGTTATTTAAGGTTTAAATTGGGGAGTATAAAAACTATAATTTCAGGATTTTTAAAGTTATAGAAAGACATGTGGTTTGTTGAACTGTGAGACAACCATGCTGTACCTCTATCCAAAGGGAAAGGAAGCCGCATAGTCTTCCTTAAGGGGGATCACATCAAATTTCCTAGCCATGTGCCTCAGATAGTTCCACTTTATTTGGCACATGGTTAACCCTAAAGGTAAATACACAAGTGTACTAGTTCATGCAACCTGGATAATGCCATTGTCCTAGGAACATAGTTTACATAGAGACAAAACATGATTTCTATTAATCAAGCACCAACTGTGCACCTCCTACCGTATGACATGAAACCTTCCATTTTAATCACAAGATCCAAGGAAAGACACATAATTAAGGTGTGCCTATTAATAAAAGAGAAAATACCTCAAAATAAAACCATGAATGTGATAGAGGGGAACCTTCTTGTTGAATGGTCCTACTATCCTTTTCTGGTGCCTCTTTATGTTATGCAAGTCCGGAAGCCTATTTTCATCGAGGGTCTCCAACTCATCTAGATGAACTTATGACATTATTTATGGAATCTTATATTCTTAAATATCCATTGTAGTTATAAAAACTAAACATCGATGGGTAAGACTGCCTATGTTCTATACACCAAGGAGTACGGAATTTCCTGGGTGGAATTTATAGATGTAATCCAATATTAACAAAGGGTGTTATGGAAATTTTTGGGCCAAATATTTTTATTATATCATGCCATTTTATGAAATATGTTAAGTATGGTCTTTTTGAACACTACAATCTTCCCATTTTCCTATTCATGGAAGCAGGAAGTATGGATAGATTGGATGTTGTACTTAAAGTACAATTTCTTCAGATCGGCAACCTAGAAGATTGTGCCATTGTATATGAGAATAGTGTGAGGCACCCCAAATTGATGGATGACATGGGAGATCAAAAACACAACCATGGATTTGGTTTTTTTACTTCTTTTATGGGAATTACATCTTCCCATTTATAAAATAAGTCTATTATGGTCAAAATGAACTTGCACTATCAAGTCGTTTCTGGTGGGTAGGGTCCCATAATGTCGAGTCCCCATATTGAAAAGGATAAGAATATTTTTTAGTGTGGAGAATATCAGGTGGTTGATACAGAAAGTTATCATGGAACTGACATGCATGATACCTCTTTGAAAAGTCAATGTAGTCATAAACCATGGTAGGCCAGAAGTATCCCAACCTATAATTTTTTGGGGAGAGATTTATTCCTCCTTGATGGGTTCCACATGATCTAGAATAGACCTCTTTCATGACCTAAGGTGTCTAATTTCCTTGGATTCAAAAACATATAATTACATCAAACCCACACTTGTATAGGGTTTTCTCATCATTAGGCTCACTCTAGAGGGTAAACTGTTTTTCATAGCGGCATATTTTCTCATGAGTGGTGTGGTTTGGTGGGAGAATGCCACATTGGATATTATCAACATAAAGAGTCATATAATTGGGCATTTCTTCAACTTTGGGGGGTATTTTAATTCCCTTGAAAAAAATTATCTGTATCCAACTAGTAAATCTATTAATTTCCATCATTTTAGGTGGTGAGGGTGATGACCCTCAGGTGTGGGACATGAATGACCATGTCATCCTAGTCAGTTGCGCAAGGGATGTACATAAGCTTTTTAAATCATCGTCTCGACCATTCTACGACTTAAAAACATAGATCACTTTTTCCTAGGAAGGTAACTTGACCATTATCTGATGGGTTCATTCCAATAGGGGCACAAGATTTTTTTAATGATGTAGTCCCCCTGGATCTATTTGATGACTATCTCAGAGTCTTTGTTCACATGTAAATAAGGGACATCAATCTCGAGGGATAACTCAATAATGATAATGAGATCTTGATACTCTGCATCATTATTAGTGAAACTTCTTGAAAACAAGAACAAATATAGAAATACAACCTATGCTGGAGTGATGAAAATGATTTAAAGGCCTACCATGTTGAGCTTAGGGTCACTAGGACTTATATAAGATAGGATCTAGGAGGTCTCATCAAATATAATCTTCCAACATGTTATATCCTGATCCACTAAGAGAAAATATTCATCAAGAAAATAAACATCTTGGGGTAGTTATTCAGGGGATGTATGTGCAGTAAGGAAGTCTTCAAGTTCCTGGCCTTTGACTACCTTATGTGGTAACAACCTAAAATCAAACTGCTAGAGGATTTCCACCCAACATGCCAATCATCCCATCAGTATGGGGAGATTTAGGATATAATTTAGTGGGTATACTCAGGACGCCATTTGTATCTCATGGTGCAGTAAATAATGTCACAAATTCTAAACTTCAAAGACTACTTTGGGACAACTCTTCTTGATAGGGGATTATCTGTTCTATGTGTCGAGGAGTATGTAGATAAGATAGTAGAGATTGTTTTCCATACCCTCATTGTTCTTATACTATAAAAGGGTGTTGAGGGACCACTCCAAAGTGGTCACATGAAGGACTAAAGGCATTCCATAGATGGGTTGAATCATAACCAGAGGCTACAGGAGGTACTACTTAATATCCCCAAAGGTAGTCTGGCAGTCCTTATCCCACTGTTAAATGTTGATTTTTTCATGATCCTTGAAAAGGGATTAAAATTTCTAACCATATTTTTAATAAATTATTTTATGTAGGATAAGTTTCCTTATAGGCCTTATAACTCCAAAATATTTCTTGGGGGAGGAATTTTATTGATAACATTAATTTTCTCCAGGTCAATATTAATGTATTTGTGTCTTATAAAAAAGATTCGAAATTTCCCATAGGTTACTCCAAATATTCAATTCAGGGGGTTCATCTTTAAGTGTATGGAGTGGAGATAGGTCATCCATGTAACACTTCACAAATTTCCAGATAATAAACTTAAATATGTGGTATATGGCATGACAGTAAGTGGCTCCAATGTTCTTCAAGACAAAAGGCGTAAGCTGATTACTGAAAGAGACTTAGTGTGCCTTGAAGCTGGTGAACTCCTCATCCTCAAAGGACATAAATATTAGATTATAATCAGAGTATTAATCTATGAAAGGGAGGTTTTTAAACCTAGACATAACATCAATAAATATCCCTATCACAAAAATTGGGAAAATCATCATTCAGACTATGAAGATTGAGGTCCTATAATTTGATGCAGACTCTGATATTACCATTATTCTTCCTAAATGGGACAATTTTGGCTCTCCACCGGGGTTAATGGACCTTCTTAACAAAGTTTTCCATAATAATATTTTCAACTTCAACCTCAACCATGTCATATTGAGAGGGGTGCATCTTTTTGGGATTTTGTTTGAACCCGAGATGACCAACTGGGAGGCCAAGGTGATGAATGGTTCCCTGATGGTATAAGAATGAAATATCATCATAACTCTAGGAAAATAAATCATGGTTCTATTTTAGGAAGGCTACATACTACTTCTTATCCTCTAGAAACATGGATGCACTAATCAGTGTCGGCCTTAGATCCTCCTCAATACCAAGGTTCACCTTAGTTAACTCATAAATAGTGGTAGAGACACCCTCTTAAAATATGGGGGGGGGGGGACAGGGGGAATCTTCAAAATCCTCTTCGTCATATGATATAGAGGAATTAGAGGTAGGAGTTGGATCTTCTGGGCTAGCTGACCTAGGGGTAACTCTAGTGTTTTCTCTGGTGGATACAAAATCCTTGATGAGGGGTTCCCATTCTACTGAGATTGTGGAGACAAAGTCTATTGATCCAAATCCATTTGGTTCTCGACTACGAGGTCCACTCTTGAAATCGAGGAAATGGAGACAATTCAACCTTCCTCTTTATGGAGCATGCATGAATGATTTGGATAAGTGGATATGGGGTATAATTATCAATACTTCATCTGAGTAGGGTCTTTCAATATAATCCAGGTCTATCTAGTGTAGGAGTACGAGGTAATCTACGAACACTCCATTTTCTTTGAGAAGATAGAAAACCCCCTATTCTTGGAATCATGGGCCTTAATTTATGAATTGGGATAAAAAAATATGCTTTTAAAGTATAATAATGGACCAGATATAGTGGCCTCTAGACCATTAGGGGAATTTATGTTCCAAACCCTGTCTATCTGGACCTTCTTTATGTCCCTTTTTTAGTAACTAGCAGCCAGATAATGGGCCTCATAGGAGTCAAAGGGGGATGCTTTTCCCTGCAGTACCCCTACTCGACCATAAAGGGAGTACATGAGGAGCTGGTGATACAAAGAGGGTACTAATATATGAAAATTAACCCAATATCTTCCTATAGGTGTGTTGTAGGTGATATCCAATGAGGTGACCATAAATTCAGTGCTTGATACTAAGCCAATGAATTGAGTCTTCAACTAAATTTTTTCATGCAGACTCTGCTCACTCATATCACACCCTTGAGTTTTTAGGTTATAGGGAGTGAAATATATTTCTATAGGTCCCATATTATGGAGCATCCATTTCAGAATAATGAAAATCCCTAAGAGAGTATCCACTAGGCGATGAAAGATTTTCATTCCATTGAATTGGTGCATGATATACAATAGGTGTATTCGTCCCTAATTTGTGATAAATTTTTCTTATCCAGAAAATGTGATAATGGTTCAAAATTTTTCTCGTTTAGCCTCATCTACGTAGTAGGACTTAGAGGAAGCTACCTCATCCTCAAACTAAATTGGTATTTTCAAGGATTCTGTAAGTGACTCATGCATTTCCTTTGATAGGTGGAGTGCCTCAATAATTGAAAGCCTCATGGGTGTTCTAGTGAGGTGATTTTTCACATCTTACCTAAATTACGTAGATATATTTTTGTCTATAGGGGTTCATTCCTTGTTAGGGGGTGAAGAGGATTCCATTAGCTAAACTTTTGTGGCTTGAATAGTACTAGATATATTCTACTACTAGATATATTTTCTTTTCTAAACAACTAAAGGATAAATTTTGGTCATATGAGTTTGGGACCTGGATGGATTTAACTAATCATAGTGTAGTCATGGATGATTCATGTAGTCAACTAATATAGTTGGCTATGGGGGTGTACCTAATGGAGAAGACCAGGAGGGCTATGCCTACTGATCCCTATCTAAGGATTGTTTCCTATTATTAGTAGCATGAAAAACCTAGTTTTAAATACTGATATGATCATTCCATCAACTAACATGTCCTCTACCTCTTCTTCCACGACATCATATAGAGGTGCCCGAGGGGTATGAATAACATTCCTTATTGTTGATTGATTTGAAGTGGTCCCCTAGTTCAATAACATTTATAGAGGTGTACTCTTTCAACTCATAATTAGAATAATATGAAATTGGGAGTACCCTAGGAGCATATCTCAAATAGGGTGGCATGAAGTCTTCATGGGAGAGTGCCAGATTCAACACCAGTAAGGGACTCTAATTTCCCTCATGCCACCAATTTTTATTCTTTCTAGGCATATAAGGCAGCAACATAGATTTAAAGATAGTGGTTGGAGGAAGAATATTAACCACATGAGGTTTTAGCTTACTCAAGAGATAATGGATGATACCATGGGCGTGAGATACTACCTTACGAGCCAACCAATCATTATAATTATATGTCCCACAGCTAAGAACCAGCTTCTATTCACTATAGTCTTCGCTAATATTATTGGTGTTAGTAGAGACATATGCTTCCTATGGTAGGAAATTTCCCAATATGACTAAACCATGATATGCTTGTTCATGGAGCCAATATTTGAATACAAATAATTATTTGATGGTGTTTTAAGGAACCTATGATATGAGCAATGATTGGCATGGATAGTGATTTCAATTTTCTGGGGTCTCTTACATTCATAAAACATCAATATTCCTATTTCTAGGGCATAAATAAAATATCTCAGGACCTTCCTATCCTCTATGGAATAATTCTTGTTCTTATTTTTTTGTGAAATGTATCATGGGAGTCAAGCTTTGAAGGTGGTCCAAGGCCATATTATCTCTATGGGGTGACTATTCTTGGAGAGTCTGTGCATAAAGGGGCCGCACTGGGAGAGGCTATGCTAGTAAAGGGGAAAGAAGATGTATCATATTAAGAACTTATGCATGAATTACAACAATTATCTAAACTTTTATGGGCCTTCTCACTGGATCTAGAAGGGTAAATGGCTGTATCTTTTTTATGGTTCACTGTAAGGATTCTTCCTGATGCTTATTTTTTTTCCAGATAACTCACAAAACCCATTTGGGTAGTTTAGGGAAATGAGGGTAGGGACCATCTCCTTTCTGATGTTATCCACATGCATTATAAAAATCTATTCCTAGGAAAATGGCATGTTAAGTGAATATGTGAGTCTCTTCCATCTAGTGAAGAAGTTAGTAAATCACTCATTAGGCTTATATTTATATTTGAAGAGGTTGACGATGCTCATGTTTCACAAGGAGGATCTGATGTAGTAGATAAATTAACCATAAAGGTCCCCACAACTAGAAATAAACCCTATGGGTAGCTGATTGTACCAGAAGAACATAGTTTCTTCCAAATTTTGGACAAATCATCAGATCTTGGCAGCTTGCTTTTGTTTCAGAGTCCCTAAAATTGGACCAAACCTTTAGGTGAAGCGGGCTGGATGCTATAGTGGATCACCCATCCCATTAAACGAGGTGAATCTATGATTACCAAAATCTAAGGGTGCTCAAAAATGGTCTAACCATGTTTGGTTTGGCTTTCCTTCAGGAATAATTTCCACCTATCATGTTTTCTAAGCATTTATATGTTAAACAAGATCAACTATCACATCATCCTCGCAAGGGTGTGTGGTCATTAATGCATTAAATGGATCATAAAACTAGGGACTAACATTGAATTTATCCTGAGGTGGATAATCATGCTACTCAGGTGGGGTGGGAAACTCATATCTCAGTCATTTTCTATATCCACCAGCCTTCGCCCCGGCTGGGTGCATGGGGCCACCAAGTTCAAATTAGGGAGTTCGACCGAGGAGGAATGGGTGCCCCACATGAGGAGATACAGGGTCCCTTATGAAATTTTTAGGCTCCAAGTGCTACTTGTAAATAAACTTAGCTGTGATATTTTTATACACCTCAAGATCCTAATGAAAGGTGGCTATCCTGGGTTCTGAGTCAACTTTAGATGCAGCCTCATATGGGTCAGTGGGATCAGAATATCCCTTTAATTTGTCAATATATTTAAGATAAGATTAAAATGTATCATTGGGGGGAATATTTAGGCTCAGATCCAATATCTTATGATGTGTATGGTTGACTTATAAGGAGTATTCTTGGTACTATGTTCCCCCTTGGGGCCGATTTTCCCTATCATACCCTACGTCAGTGACCCTATTTCTTTGATCCACTTACTGGTCAGTAGTGACAACATTGACTGTGGAAGTGGTCATAAAGAAGCCTTAATTTTTAGTAGGCTAATTAGATTAATAGTACTATCATTTCCATAGTATATGGATGAAATAGAGGGAAATATAATACCCCCATCCTCTGATCTTCATGTGTGGTGACACTTCTTTCATGATTTGAGTGAGGCACTTAACACAATTTTTTAGAGAGTCTAACGATATCCATATGATCCAGGACACTAAGCTACTAGGAGAAATAAAATCTATAAACTTTTTCACTATTAGTGAATGATATCAAGGTGTTCATGGCCCCCTAGGTTGGTTAGTTGATTGTCTCGAAGGTGCTGGAATGTTTCTCAAATAATCAAGTGAAAACAGACTACCTATAGTCCTTAGTAAGGGACTCCTGGATGATAAAATTGGGAGATGAAGGTGGACAAACAAAACTGATAATTGGTCAACATATACGAGTTACCATGATTCCTCTTATTCACCACTAGGGGGATGGTCCTACTCCTAATCATCCTAAGCTCTGGTTGGCATATTCCAAGTTAAGGGAAGTGACACTAAAAAATACCTTATTTGCTACTAATTTACAGGGAGAGGAGGACCGATACGTGTCAAATATCAACTACATATCAGAATGTATCTCAAAGGTGGATCCAGATTTAAGATCATATCTATGTAAGATGGGTTGTTTTCCACCTCCTAACATGAGAGGGTGGAAATGTCCCTTTTAGGCTCAAAAGATTGGTCACTAACATTTGAGGGTGTCAAACTAGACCCTAAAATATCTACAACTTATAACATGGAGGTGGAGATGAGGGAAACAGATGGTGATTGAGATAGTTATACTGTGAGTCCAAGGAAGGAGGTCAGAATGTCCTCCAACTTTTGGTACCTTCAAAGGGATCTAGGGATCTTATGGACCTCTTAGTCGACGAGCTTCTTCCCCAGAATCTAGCAGTAGGGGTGAAGGTTCCCTCATCGATTCATCCATCACTTCAAAGACTAAGAGGTTTATGATGACATGATGATTCCCAAGGTACCACCCCTGATGATGTAGGACTTATACAAGAGAGAATTACTAAGATTCGTTTGGGTCCCACCCATGTACGTCACAACCTGCACCACGGGTATGACACCCACCATAGGTGTTCATCCTACTGTCCTAAGATAGTTCTTCAAAGTAAGACATGTATTCAACATGGGGAGGAGTTCCATACTGGTTGGTGATGGTGTGGGAAGGAAATTCTCACTAGTTGGTGGGTGTGACACACCAATTTTTTAAAAATAGGAAAACTATGTTCGATATTGTATGTGATACACAACACCAAACACAAACAAATAATGATTATTTAAATATAACCATTTTAGCCTTTACATTACATTTGTGGATATGAGTAGGATTAACTACTTTATGAAATATATATATATATTTCCCAAATATATTGATAAATATTTAATAAATAATCAATCAATATTTGGTAATATCCTTTTGTTCTACAAAATATGTTTTCTTCAAAAATGATTTTTTTCTTATTATGAAAAAATGTTATAATTATTTTCTTGAAAATTTAGAAAATTTATTTGATAAAATGAAATCTATTTTTGATATCAGAATATTGAAATTAACTTAGGGTGAATTTTTTTTATTTTTCATAAAATTAATATTTTTTAGTGAAAAGTAAAAAATACAATTTTTATGTAAAATTTTCATTTATTTTGATAAATTAATTAGATTAAAGTACGTTAATTATTTTAATTTTATTTCAAGATAACATAAGTATTATTATTTTTTATATTTTATTCAATTAATTAAATATAAATCATCTTTATACCAGATTTTAGAATAAATTTATTTTTAGGGTTAAAAACACATTTTTCTAAAAATTATTTTAAAATGCATAATGTTTATATATTACAATTAATTAAAGTTAATCCTAATGATGAATAATTTAAATGAAAATTTTATATTATATATATATATATATTTATGAATTGAAATTCATATAATGAATAATACTAGTTATAGAGTTAAAAGTAAAATCATTTTTCGTTGAAAAAATAGATTTTTTTTGGAAAATCGATTTCAATCTTGCTTATGGATTTATTTTAAATTAAATTAATCCACCTATATGACTTTATATTGATAAAATGGATTCCAAATTTAGTATCATCATAATTAATATTAGTTAATAAGATCATCCTAATTTTTGGACAATATTAATGGTAACCATAATAAATATTTATTACCGTAGTAAAAGTAAAATAGGTTAATTAAGGATAAAAAAGAAAAATTATAATTTAAAAAGCAAAAAAGGGTAACCCTAAAAGTATGAATATTTATATTTAATTTTAATTTATATAATTATTAAATATTTTCCTCATTGTTTTTTTACTTTATAAATGACTAAGTGAAGAGTTTGATACAAATTAGTTTTTAATACGACAAAAATCAAATTTTATTTTCAAGAAATCTGAAATTAAAAATAATAAATTCATTTTTATGAATTGATGAATTTTAAAAAAATTATATTTTAATAAAATAATACTATTATTTAATTTTTATTAATGAAATTATGATTTTTACGATTTCATATGTAATTGTTATACGAGATCAAAAATTGTTATTGTAACAAAACTAGTATTTCTCAATAAATATTGATTTTTGTTTTAAAAGTGAAAATTAACATATTTACAGAATTATTTTCATAAAATAATTTTTTTAATCATCACATTGGAATTATCCAATGGTTAATTTTTCATAAATTTATGAGATAATCAAATTTTCATGTAAAAATTAAATATGGTATAAATATATTGTGTGTATTATGACATCATAATGACCGAAAAATGATGTAATAAATAATATAAATGGTATCCATGAACAAATATACGTTTAACCATTAAAATAATGTTATTTGGAGGTTTTTTGATCGATTTTACGAATCCTTAATGAATCCTCCAAAACCTATATTATATTTTATGGTTTTAAAATCATTTCTTTATAAACATGACTCACCTCCACATCAAAAATGGTAATATTTTAATAAGTTAGGCCCTTGGTCTTATAAAATAATAAAAAAACCATTATTTTTTCCAAAACAATGGGCAAAAACCCTGGAAAGGTTCTAGTTTTTTATTATTTTATTGTTTAGAGTTCAAAACATATGTTTGAGAAAATATAAAGAACTACCCTCTATTTTCCTATATAAACCCACCCAAGCTCCCATTCCACTTCACTAAAAAACTTTGTAGAAAATACTTTATCTACCCTAACCACTCTATCGTCCTCCCAAGGATTGATCAAGCTATCAAGAATCTCATCCTAAGCTTTTGGAATCACTCTGTAAAGGTAAGGGATCTCCCACTCTCTTTTTTATTCAAGATCCTCTTTTATGTTATGCCTATTAATTTTAATTTATTCTTCTTTGGGTTTTTTCTTTTACATCCCTATAATTGTAATTTTATTTCAATTTTATTTGATTCCCCTTTAAATATCTTTATACCACCCATTAACCTTTATGTACACCCATTACCGTGCCAAAATTTAGTAAGGGATCTCCCACTCTCCTTTTTATTTGAGAACCTCTTTTAAGTTATACCTTCTAATTTCCATTTGTTCTTGTTTGGTTATGTTTTTTATACATAACTCTTACATAAATTTTATTTCTATGTGATTATATACCCCTTTCACTCTCATTACACCCTCCCATGAATCTTTATGTACACCCTTTACCTTGCCAAAATTTAGTAAGGGATCTCCCACTCTCCTTATTATTCAAGAAGCACTTTTTTGTTAGGCCTCTTAATTTACATTTGTTCTTATTTGGGTATGTTTATTCTCTACATCCCACTTACTGAAAATTTATTTCCATGTAATTAGAGACACATTTCACTCTCATTAATCCCTCCCATTAACCATTATGTACACCCATTACCATACTAAAATTTTGTAAGGGATCTCCTTCTATTATTTTATTCAAGAACCTATTTTATGTTATGTCTCTTAAATTACATTTTTTTATTATTTGGGTATATTTTAGTACATCCATATTACTTAAATTTTTTTATGTACATGTGATGAGAGTCCCCTTTCACTCTCATTAATCCTCCAATTAACCTTTATATAGAGCCATTATGCTGCCGAAATTGTCTTGCGATTTTCCATATGAAAAGTGAGGGACCTCTCCATCTATTATTTTCAATTCAAGAACCTTCATTATATTAAAATTTTTTAATCTAAAATGGTTTTTTTTCATGAAATTATAAATATAATTATACTATCAAATTTATGTTCTTTTAATGAGATATCATTTATCCCCTCTCATTATAGCATTTACCTAAGCCATTACAAAGATAAAATCCTTTCCTTATCCTATTTATTAAAGAACCTTCATTATCTTATGGATTTTATATACAATTATTAATGTTTGGATATTTTATTACATACCCACTTACCATAATTATTCAGTGTAAATTATTAGAGACCAATTTCACTCTCATTAATCCCTCTCATGAACAATTATGTGCCCCCGTTATGCTGTCGATATTTCACTGTGATTTTATATGCCAAACTTTTTGTATCTTGAATACCATAACTATTTCCACTCAAGGGAATTAAACTATACATGCCTATACATATTTTATTTGGAAATTACATGTCTAAAAAACTTCCTCAAATGATTAAGGGGAATCATTGAGGCCATTTACTTCTTTTTTCATCTCAATATTGATGGAAATTTCCTTAGAACTAGAAGATTATACAAATACATATTTATCCTTTTTGAAGGATGTGGAGTCATTCTTGGGCCCAAAGAGTGATAATTCAAGGGAATTATGACTAGGGGAATGGAAGATGATATCTTTCTTCAATACTATTACCATATATTTAAGAAACATTAACATCCTAATACTTAAGAGACACTATAGGGGAATTTTTAATCACCACCAATGGTGTGAGGGAGTTCCCTAATTTGAATGAAAAGGGAACTCAAATTTGGGGTATTGTAACCCGTGAAATTAATCTCCCAAGTAATAATTAACTACTTATTTATGGTACTACTTTATATGGAATGGATTCTATTATATAGACATGGGATAGTGAAGCTTATCAACTTTAGAAACTTTCAGGGGTGGGATCTGCTGCCAAAATCTGATTTATAAGAAATAAAAAATCATTTTTAAGAAATATATAGGGGTTTGTAGGATTAGTTATGAAACTATTAGAAGTGAAAATGCACATATATCCTTATATAATATATTTATTTTATTCTTTCTTGTATAAATACACCTCTGCATACTGAGATTCACAAGATTCAAAGGGGTTGATATCTTCATCTAATTCTCTAACCTTTTTACTAATAGAGTACTTTAGTAACTAATGGTATACCCTTGGCACCATTGCATGGATGTGAATATAAGGTCTTCTGAGTAGAACATTTTAAATTGAGTCATTATGGATAACCATGAAATCAAAATCAAACACTTGACTTATAAACTTGGCTTTGATTTTGATCTTTCCAAGGGAATTTTTCCTGTTCTTATCATAATCCATGATGGTGATCTTTGAGGGTAACAAATAATCCTTCCTATATAAAAAATTACATAGATTCTAGATCAAGATAAGATAATCTAATAGCTATTTATTATCAAATAACGATTAATTTCTTCATTAAAAAAATTACCTAAAAGGTATAGGGATATGATTTTTCATTGAACAATGTCTTCTTAATACTTCTGTATGAATGAGATTTTGGTATGGTATTCTAAAAAAGAAGTTTCTCCTAGATACACCTTAACTACAATGACTTCTATATAAAAATCCTAAGGTCTCTAGAGGGCCTTGATAATAATTTCCTTGAGCTTCTTCAAGAGGTGAATAGGATATAAAATCAATATATTTTATGGAAAAAATGCACAATGTTTCAAGATTTCACTCTTCTACACCAGAGGTCCGTGCTTCCCAATATTAGGCTCCTTGTTGGAATGTGTATTAAAAGTTTATTTTCTTTATGAAGATGAATCTAGTGCTTGGGTAGAAGTTAAAGGCATACCTATTTCTGATGGTTTGAGTTAGGAAAATCTACCCAATCATTGGGGTTAGCCAAAAAGTTTTACATTTTACAATAGTTCATCTAAAATAATTGGGTTTGTATGAATCCTAGAGGATTTAGAGGTATCTACATACTCTTATTGGGATAACTAAAGTGCTGGACTATGGGTTTCAGTAACATATTTGGCTTCCATGGTGATTTGGATGAAATACCAATATCATCCATGATTGCATATTTCCATGCTTCCTCATCTTCCCTGGCCTCTACCTATAAATCTCCAATTAGGTATAGGGAACACAAGTTCATATGCAAACATGTTACTTGAGAAAAGTTCTGGTAAGTTAATGATGTCAAAAAAATAAAAAATTAGCTCTTTATATGATGATAATTCTATTTGGTGGGATGGATCACGTGCTCCAAAGTATTTTGTCAAGAAATCTAGAATTGTCTAGGATAGTTTGGGAGTTAGATAAGACTCTTCTTCTGGTTCCATATTCTACTTCCGTCGATTGGATATACCTCCATAGTATTATTTTTATGGAATCATTTTGAATAATATAGGAGTATTTGATACCATAATTAGTTAAAAAAGTTATACCTAGATAATAATATGAGCCTAGTAAACTATCTTATGGGGAATCCAATAATTGAACTATTTCTTATGCTTAGTCAATACTTCTTACTAACCACCTTCTTCCTTTTATTAGGTGGTGAAAACATAAGTCACTTACACTGGGTATTTTCCCAATATCAGATATCTAGAATCAACCATGCTTTGGAGGATTTATTTAAAGATAATACAATCTTGGATAGTGTGTCCCATACTCTAATGAAATGGGAAATAGTTAGGTTGATCATTAAGGTTGACTTCACAAGGTTTCTTGGGATCATGAATCTTGAGGAGACTATTTTCCATGGTTGTGATGAAGTAATAAAAAATTTATATCCTAAAGAAAGAAGTTTTTTATTATTCATATCAAAAGTGTCCTTGATCTCTATTTTCCTATGAAATGGGAATTTTTTTTCAATTTCTATTGGTTGGTGGGAGGTGTTAGGTGATGTGGAGATTTCATGAGAGATTTAGTAGAAATTATAACCAATTAGACTATAATATTGAAAGTTTCTACATTACAAGATGATTTTCCCTATGTTGTGGGTATGGTCTAAGATTTGGTTTTGGTTCATCGAATAATAACCTCTAGATTCTACATCACGTCTGAAAAATCCCAAAACCTACTCTGGTATTTCAAAATGATTAGTAGTGTCTTCAGTTCATCATGAACGTTTTCTATAAATTTTTTTAATATTTTCTCCGTTGGGAGTCGAATGTTGAGCGAAAACATCAAGAATTTCTCTATGGAGATAAAGTTGGAGACCTTTTCATTTTTATGCGGTTTATAGTTCTTGAGATTGATGACCATTTTATTCCTTATCATGGAGATAAATTAGTAATGAAACTAATCACATAGGTATTTCCATATTGTGTTGGACCTTACTGGTAAGCTACCATACCATACAAAATATGAACCTAGTAGATTGTTATGAAATGAACTCATTTTTTCTATCTTCGACTCTTCCCATGCCTCCATAATGGGGCCACAACCAGACAAAAAATTCAAGAGATGATGCTTTGGATCTCCTGTATTTTCGAATAATGGGGAAACAAGATTTCTATATTTGGGAAAAGGAGGAGTGACATCCAACCATTCTAGATATGATTTTATTTTAATATGTATTGGGGAATATCTCCCTTATATGGCCTCCATTTCAGTGGTAAGAGACTCAATGGTTATATGGAGGTCTGGGGGAACTACTATCTATGTATTCACATTAGTGCGAGTAGAGGTTGAGGCTTGACACAACCGTCTAACATCCATTGGATATTGACAGCTAGTTCGTGATAGGATGATGTGGCTATCCCAATATGGGGGATGCTATCACTAAAATGGATAGAAATCTAGATCTTATTCCATTCCTAAATTCAAATATTTTTTTTGGGATCACAATCCAACCTAATGATTAGAGTATATTCCAGTGGGTAGATTAACCCCGTCTATATGAGTGGGATGATAAGTATTCCATTTCTCTTGAAAGTGATACCCGATGGAAATATTATCCCGAAGTAATTCCTCAAGAAGACATCTGAGATTGAATATTTTTTCTTCATAATGTGGGAAATTATCTTCCATAAAGAATACGTTAATATCTCTTGGTGGTGAGTGGGACATTTTCATGACATTCCCTTTATCTCTATAAAAATAGCATTGAAGGGGTGGTAACTCCTGTGCTGAAGGTTCGAGGTTCTGGGTTTTCCTATGATTTTGGGTACGCAAAACCTCATTCTAGTTTTTGTTGAAACTCATGCCTCATGGTATTTTTTCTACATTTCATACCTCATTTTCTATTTCATGGTATATATTATCTACTTGATTAATAGTGAAAACATTCATTGAGGAATATCAGGCAGTGGGAATCACTTTATCATCATCTGAGTAATATAGTGCCTCTTTATTTTTTATATCTTCTTCTAATTGGAAATCAAGGACTTATACCTATTAAACTTTCTCTATGGGACATTTTGGATTGCATCCCCTATGGGATTTAATATTCTTGGTTAGATGTTCCTTTGGTTTTGACTCGAGGATAAAAATATTAATGTGATCTTCGATCATCCTTGTTGAATGTGACCCAAATGATAAGGGAATTTTTCATTATAGTAGGAATGATAAGGGAATCAACTTCTAGAAATCATTGACCAACTTAGATGATATTTATTTTCATAAATGATATAATAACAATTCCCACATCCCATAGGGATTGGGTTGATGTAGATCCACCACCAATTCTTCCTGAACCCACTAAGGATTTCATGATTCCATAAGTGGAAGCTGTGGTAAAAATGAACCCATACCTATGATATGGGGTTGACTTCGAACCACCATCAATATCATATATACCCATTGAGGATTTTATGACCCCAAAAGTAGAGGTGGTGGTAGAAATACCACTATCCCTATTGGATAGGGTTTATCCTGGATATCTTCCATGGAAGATACCATTGAAATCTTCACAATTTAGAACATTTTCACTCAGGAATGAGATGGGTGTAGTGCCTACCCAAATATTGAGGTACTTTCTATAGGGATTTACCCCTGTGGACTAAGGATCTATTTTTCCCATTCGAGATGTGATCTCAGCCTTTCAGGAAGAATGAATCTATATCTCACCAATGGGCCACTCTCTCTATTTACAATGCTTATATTCCTTATTGGATCAACCAACTAACATGCATGTTTTTTGGACCTTTGAACTCTCATGAAATAATGAAATTTCATGATGACGTATTTTGGGTAAGTTTTTTACCTAGGGAATATGTGACGTTAAATTCTCCATACTCACCCCATCCCTAAATACTTATATATGACGAGGCATTAGAAATTATCTGCCAGAGTGCCATTAGACTATGGAGACAAGCATAACATAGGCTCTCATAGTTCTTTTCTGACCTTAGGATCCACACTAAAAAGAAAGTTTCAAGGTCTATATGATAGTAAATCTTGTTCACTTCATGGATATTATCATTATATCCTTAATAATATTGTTTTTATCCTTTATCCAGTGAATGTTCACCCATAAGTTTTTTCATAATTAAGGCATGCATTACTCCTTTAACATATATGATATGTTATAATTTGGAGTGGTGATGATCCAGAACATATTCAAGAGATTTTACATAGGGAGTTATTTCCTCATATACATAATAGTATTCTACTCAAAAAAGGAATATTCCTATAATTTTTTAGACCACAAAGTTTTATTTTCTTAAGATCATGTCTCACAACCCATAGGAGGCAAGAATACTAGTCACTGACCTGAGTTATCTACTGACCAAGGTGAGGGGTTGCTAGAAATCGATAGAGCACCATATGCAATTGAGAATTTTTTTTACAACCTATTTATATGAAAATGTCCTGATATGGTGATTATTTCCTTGTATGGGTGAGGTATCACCATATAGAGGATTTCCAAAATATATATTAGGGTTAGGAAATTGTAATTAATATCTACGGAACCTCAGGGAGGACTTATATGGTAGGTGTGGAATTATGAATAATATTAAGAGTTTAAGCTTCCTTGGTATACAATAGATATGAATCCTATGGCATTAAGGATACTGGAATTGATAAGGGTAAGAGTATGATCCTCTTTCTACATTGTCTTCAGAATATGATGACTTTCCATTTAGGGTTGATCATGGATATGAGCCTGCTACTCAGTGGTCATCGAAGTATACCAACATGTTCCTTTGGCTATTACATTTATATTAACCTACTTATAGGAAGGTGTAGGGATACAATGGAAATATTCTAAACTATTGGCAATAATATGGGCCCTATAACGCCCCAACCTTGATTCCACTATCTGGTGACCTAATCTGGTCGGTCAAACAACCTCAAGCTCATCTCCCCAAACTCTAAAGACTATCGATTAGCAGTGAGGGTCTATGGTGTGTTCGTGGGGAGACTATTACCTCATCACGAGGGTATATCACATAAAATATAAAAAATCATATGAATATAGGAAGTAGTAAAAATATATATAAGAAGTAGGAAAAAAAACTATACTCTGACAAGACTAGTAACCCATGGTAGTGGAAGAATATAATACATAATTAATAGGGAAGAAACCGGAATTATAAAATCCAAAATATTATCATATATAACATGAAGAGTATGTCATGAGCTATATGAAAAGAAAAAAGAAGGCAAGAAATACAGTAAAAGTAAGAAAGATACCAAAGTAAAAAAGATCTATCTCTAGTTTGCATCATGAGACTCAACTTGGTCTCGTTCTCCCCTGCTCCTAATTAACAATAAAAAACCTATAGTAGGGAAATTTCCCTTATCTATACCTACAGACATATAATATTCTCAGGTACCAAAGGCGGTCTGAGTGGGGTGTGAGATAAAATCCCAAAATGGTCTCTAATTACATCCATTCAATTAATATATAATAATAATAGTGTGAAGGTAGTAATTGAATATGTAAAAGAAGTTATGTATGTAAACGACCCATAAAGGTACATGTTCCCATGGACACCCATCCTCTGCTACCTACTTCATCCTTATCCATAATGTTTATGAGTAACAGTAAGTCATGTATTATTATATTAATAAGTATTAGGACTTGTAACATTTCCCAACACCCCCCATAATGATATGTGATCAAGATTTTCATAAAGAAGAAATCAGTAAAGTATAAGGATATAACCGAATCCAAGTTTGGGATTTGGATTTGAAGATGCATTGTATAAATAATTTTATTAATTAATTAATTAAGAACCTGATCCCATACTTGAGATTCCTTATATAAAATCCAGTTATTTCTCTAGGAATAACATGAAGCCAAAACCTTACAAGAACATCCTAGGCATTCCTCATTGGAATCTTGATATCACTCTGGGTGTGGTATAACATCTCTGCTAACTAAGTCCATCCTTGGTGGTCCACTAAGGGAGACCATGTGTTACCCATGGAATATATAATCAAATTCCATTTGATTCTATCTTTGGTAGTCCATATAATGAGTCCAAGTATCACTCTGCCTATGATAGTAAAGCCTCTGAGTCCATCCTTGGAAGTCCACTAGGGAGTCTAAGTATCACTCAGGCATAAGAAAATCAGAATCTAAATGGGACCATCCATGGAATTTGTATGAGAAACCATGTGTAACCCAAGGCATATAATAAAAATTCAATCAATATCATTTAATTATTTCAAAGTTCATCATCGTGATCATTTCAATTAAACCTCACCTTAGAAGGAGGATCAAGAATGGGCTAAGCTTAGAAGGATTAGTCTCTTAATTATCTCACATTGTCATATCAATATAAGAATCAAATTCTACTTAAGTAAGAAAATACATAGATATATCCTAGGGGAATAATCTTCCATTACCTTTATTTAATCAATTCAAATTTCAATTTACATTTTATCATTCAACATCCCATTATAAGGGGTAAATGGAACACCTTTAATATTTTCAAATTCCATTTCCACCCATGGAGGCCCAACAAATTAAAAAACTCACCTAAGGGGTGGTTTTAATTTGAGGCCCTTAACCTTTAATAATTTATCAAAGGGTCTCATTAATTATGAAAGTCTCATCAATCCTTTTTATTCAAGGAATAATTCCATTTCAAGGGTGATTCTTGGAAAACCCAATGCATGGTATAATGACATATATATAAACACCAAACTTTAAGGGAAGAGAATAAGACCACCTATCGTAAGTCCATATTGGGGTTCTTGTCCAGTATCAAGATTTGATTCAGTCCAGATTTGAATAAAAATGAATAAAGAATAAGGAAACTAGAAATAAGGAATATTATCTTTCACCTAAATAACTTCATCAATACCTTGTTAAATGAATAATGGGTTAATATGAATGGAGTAATTACAGATGCTGATATAATGAGATGAATGGATCTTGATTTTTAGATTAGATAGAAGAACAAGATCAAAAGATATGAAATAGCTTCAAAGGAGAGCTCTCAAGGTGTGGGTTTTGTTCAATAGAGGAAGAAAGAATTAGATTTTAGGTTATAAAATATTTTAAGGTAATTTTGGCCTTTTTTCCTCAAAACAGTTGGCCAAGTGGTTTGGATACATGGTTGGGATTTTTATGCCAACTGTGTTCCTTTTTTTGTACTAAGGGGGAACCAGTATGGTTACTGAGCATAGTTGGAATAACAATGCATAAAATGTGAAAAACACCATTGCTAAAAATTCTAGTTTCTCCCACACGGGTGTGCACCTCCTACCACATGGTTTCCTCAAACAATATTGGCTCCTAAATCCCACTTCTTAGGCCTTTTATGGTTAGCCAGACCGTGGTTCTAGTCCTGCACAGTTACTAATAACCATGATACCTGCCTTATTTTAAAAAACATGGGATTTGGGCTCCGAACAAGCCAAAACACCCTCGATTCCACCATGGCCTTAAAGGGTGCTCAAATTAGGCCATAACCAAGTATTTAAACTAACATTAAATGGATATTTACCTCATATGAAAAAATAGGATCTTATTAACTTTCCTTTAGGAGGCTTCCATAATATACTGGCTAGAATTGGTTGAAATAATGACATTCACTTGATTCTGATGTTCATTCCCCACCAAAATATGTAGACAAACCTTCATAATGGGAGAAGGAATATGTGAATTCTCATATATATCATTTTATGTATGTTGATATATTCCTTCATTTGTGTGAGTAGGAATATATACCTTACTCTTATCAACTATCAAGATATGCCAAAAAGATTCTGAATTGTTTGTAGGGATACGAGCCTTCCCCAGGGAAACTACTAGAATATAATAATGAACCTTAGTTAGAACTAGAATATGAATTTTATAGTTATTTTCCTTTTAAATATTTCATTTTATTTCTTTGATATTTATACATTTCTATCTTGAGGTGGCTTCAAAATCATATTGATGAAACATAGTCAAAAAAAGAAAATGATCCCAATCCCATGCGTCTTCTTTCACCAAAATATGTTAGCGATCCTTCTGAATTGGAGAAATAATATTAAATTTCTCATGAGTATCTATCTAGTCATATAGAAAATTCTAAAACAACAATGCAATGGTTAGAATAAGAATATGTTTTTGTTCTTATGTGATTTTCCGAATATACTAGAGAATCTCCTCTGTCACTGCTAGAATATATTGGAAGTTAAAAAGGTTTTGAGAAAGAATATGATACTGATCATTTTTTATCACCAATATATGATATATGGCATATTTAATTTATTTTGGAATATATGTTCAATAATATCCTCCATTTTCTATCTAGACATGCCAATAGGCTTCGTCTAAGGGGGTGAGAATATGAAACTACCATTAACTTCATACCAAAATATTATATCAGACTTACTATGTGTGGAAAGAGATGTAACACTACTAACTAGTTTCTATTATATTGTATGGGTAGGATTATTTATCAAGAAAATGGATATTAGCATGCTTCTTATTGTTCACATCATGCCATGCCTAGAAATACCTAGTAATCTGGTGCAACCTCAGCAGGTGACTGAGGGGTAGTGGTTGCATGGTGCTAACAATAATGGTTGATAGGATTCCTCCTAGGAGAATCTTGAACTAGGGTGAAGTCATGGTTTAATTACTGATTCACCTTCCAAATATAAGGAAGGTATTTTTTGTAACACTTATGGGATATGCACTCAAAGAGGTTGGTAGTGGTGATAGACATCATTGGATTCATTACAGGATTCCTTAGATAGGATGGGCTCACAAGATTTAATGGGTTAAGACCCTTGTGTATGGACTCCAGGGTTAATATGGTACCATTATAATGTAACCCCTTACCATTAAATTATCTATTAGGGGCTAAATATTCTAAATATAAAACATTATCCTCCTATTTGTAGGGGATGTAGCTCGAGTGGAAGCTGAAGCACTACAACACTTTCTTGATAAATATTACATATCTTTAGATAAAATAAATCTCTTAATAAAGGTTACCTATAGAAATAAATAAAATAACATTATTTATTAGTGTAACATCAAATGTAAGAAAACATTCTTAAACAACTATGCACGAGCAACTCAGTTTTTTCTTCTACTTTAAAATATTTTCATCAGTTTCACTATTTTTCATTTCCATATGGAATGGGGTGGACTAATTCTTGGTTTTTAGGGGATATGTGTGGATACACAATATTCTCTTTGAGTCACTACTTTTATCTCAAACATTTTCTAGTGAGGTTTATTTATGGAATTAGAAACACCCAATGAATCTCACATCCATGAAAAGATATAGACCTACTTTCCAAAGGCTTGAGGTTATTGGGGTTTCATACCAATGATTATTATAAACTCACATTATTCAATAGGATGGGTGGTCAGTATCATCACACCATTTTGGGGGGAATTATTTCCTACTCTTGGAATCTCTTATATATTTATATCATGTTTATGAATCTTTCCCAAATCCCAGTTTGAGACTGGTTACCCTATTGGTAACTATCAACTATTAGAACATGTCATTGTGAATGTATGTACATATTATATGTATTCTATTTATGTGCACATATATATATATTAGATTTTCTCTTTTAATGACACCATCTATATATATTAGAGGTTCCTCATCTTATTACTTAGTAATGCAGGTCTATAGGTTAATATGTTTTAATTCCAAATAGTTGGGTACTCTAGAGTTTATCACAATAAGGAAGGCGATAGATGTTTGTGATTTTAGAATCAGTCTTATTAAGGGTCTTTCTAAACATCCATATGAAAGGAATAAGAACCCAGTAGTTTAGGGCCACTTAACGTACATATCTTACCTTTTAAGGCCACGTGATAAGGGCTAATCCATACAGTTTAATAACATTTGGTATGGATGACTAGGTGAAAGATTCCTAGAAATGGTTGGTTTGGTACTTATACATGATCATCCTTTTCTATTTTACCTCAAAGGGAATATGTCCCAATGAGATTAGGTTGGTCTCATAAGGAATATGGCCCTATGGAGATAGGTCTATCCAAGAATATTTCCTAAAAAGAATAGTGTGATTTGACTTGAATGAAATATAACCCACTGAGTGGGAGAAGTATTTTATCAGAAATATGTCCTGATATATGGTTGATCTATAAGGAATATGGCCTTGGTGTATGTGGAGAGAATATTTATGATATTGGGTTTGAACCTCAGAGAGGTGTCCTATTTATCCAATCAAAACATGAATCAAATCCCACATAATTCGAGTGACCCAATTTAAGGTCATGTTGAAAGGCCACATTAGGTGGTTTAACATAATGTGGTAAGGAAATTGTCATTAATATTAATGTCATGAGGCTAGTATGTAGGACATGTAGTTTAATTTCATACTATGGGGACATTTGAATGTTGGATATGGGGCTCAAGTCATGGAGAGGCTTCCTGCATATCCTATGAATACAGAAACCATAGACTGTAGTTTTGATGATGGGGACCTCTATGTCATAAAATATGTGATTATAGAGTATTGAGTCGGGATTATACATATGAGGCTTCCTTGGGATTCTTCATTTGGAATATATCCCTTTGATGGAATGTCTCTTGGGGAATATGGCCCTTTGAGAAAGAGAAAATAAAATCATGGATTTCTCCAAAAAGGAGGACTATAATAGATACATTTTCATAATGTTGATGGAATAATAATAATAGACCTATAATACCATGTGATTTATGCTCTATGTGAGAAACAAGAGATGGTAGAATATTAGGCACATTGCATAACCATATATGGATGGGACTTATGTATGAAGAGGATTACCATGATCAATCTACTTCATATCTATTGATGAATGAGGGATGGGATATAGAAGGTAGGAGGGATATGAAATCCAACAAGAAAGGCCAGGGGATTACTCTATGGGGGATGCCCTATCCAGCCTGACTCACCAGGAAGAGAATAAATCCACCATTAAGATGGAAGATACTATTATGATGTATTGTTGATGGGAATCCCCATTATCAATGGAATCAATGATTATGGTTCCCTGAGGGTTCCACTTATCTAGTATGATAACCCATAACCTCATTTAATCAATGGAATCTTTGATCAAAGGGGTGCACACTAGTGTGTGATTCTTGATCGTACATGTATGATGGTTTTAGGGGAGATTTAGAGAGTTTGGGTTCCTATATGGATGAAACAGGGTTAAGAAATCACATGAATGACCCCTAGTCAGGTGATTGAATAAAATGGTCATGTGAATAAGGGTGTGTCATGTGATTGTATGACATGAATGGGGTTAGTTGATCACATAACTGAATGTTGAGTCTATGGTCACGCCATAGGGGTGTGGTCATGAAATCATATGACTGAATATGGGACATGTGGTCACCATTAAATCTAATATACTTGTAATCTAATCTAATTCCCTCATGATATTGAGGAGTGTTTTATCCAAAGTCTTAACCATCAACCTTAGGGGTACCTTTTGATTCTTCGAGTGGTTGTATTCAAATATCCAAATCTCTAAAATCCTTATCCCTTAATTTTATCTCACTTTATCCATTTGTCTTATATAAACGGATAAATGTTGGATTATATATAGGAAAGTGGATAAGCTATCTATTCCACATTATAAGTAATGAAGTTCACAAATGTGACTAAAAGGAGGTTGAGAGAGTTAACATAAACAGGGGACATCACATGACTTCGGTCAAGCACATGATTGGAGGGTCATATGATCCTATAAGGATCACATGTTCATGTAACCATACTTTCTCCAAGTGTGTATCTCCAATGTGTCACATGAACAACAATGATTGAATTACTATCCTTCATTGAAAGTCTTTTCAGCAACGTCTTGTGAATGGAAACCACTGTGTGTCAGATTTGACTTTAGGCTCTTAACATTCAGAATTGCATGATATGAAGAGAGAATATATATGTATATAATAAAGAAAATATCCCACCTCCGTATCATAAATTTAATCAGTATCAAATAACCCAATTGGTGTCACCTAATTGCAACACATGGTCAGGTGATCAGAAGGGCAGTACATGATGCTGATTAATTCCTCTTCCTGGAGAATTTCCTTTGTATTGATGCCATTAGACTCTCCATTCTCACAAATGGGAATATCCTTTTACAATTTTTTATCATCTATTTCTCATCTATTCTCATTTGAAGGTTCAAAAACATAGTAACCTTTTTAAATAATATTAGATATGGAAAGATAATCTTAAATAGAAAGATCAATAATAATCCTCTTACCTTTGGTCCAGTGTGGCTTTGTTACACTTAAACTTCTTGTATAACCAAATTATGTTTTTCAAACTTTATTTTAGAAGTATATTTCCATATTTTAATTTATTATTGATTCTTTAATATCATTGGGAATTATTTATTAACCTTTTTGTAAAGATAAAAAGGCCCGATGACCTATTTGTTTAAATTATTCCTTTCTTATTTTAATATTATAGTATTGATCATTAACATTTATTTATGTGTTTAATTAATTAAATAATATTAAAAATATATAAAAACAAATACAAAAAAAAAATATTATACAATCTATAATGACCTTCCATGATGGTGGTGATAATTAAATAATTAATAACATGTTCGTATGTGATAAAACTGTACATTAACAGAACATGTCCAAATAGGGAGAGAGATGATGTATATGTTATAAATATTTTATAAAATTATATAGTGTAGAATTTTTTATATGGATATATAATTTATACTGATCATCTATAAAGGTAGTGATAGATTAATAATTGGCAATGTTCACATTGGTGATAAAATTGACCATTAAGAGGACACATTGAAAGCAGGGGAGAGATAATATATATATTATAAATAGTTTATAACAATTATATATTAGAACAATAAAATTAATATCATTTTAATATATAAATTAATTAATTTTCGGATGATTAATTTAGAGATAAGTGATTGAATATAATAAGGAAAGTGAAAGGAAGAAGAAGGAATGCTACCTTATCCTTGAAGTTTACTCCTCTGATAATATTTGAGGGGGTGTGAGACTAGAACATTTTTAAGAATATTATGGGGTTTAAGGGGAGTAAGATGGGAATATTTTGGGCACTATCTCAAATTTTGGAAGTTATCTTCCATGGGGGTGAGAGGGAGTATTTATACATGAAGGGGAGGTGTATTCTAAGTGAAAATATTTAATTTAAATTAATTAATGACCCAGACTAGCAACATTGGTTTTATATATGACTTATAATACTATTAAACACACTTTTAGTTGAACCTATCTCACAATTACAAGTTGAATTATGTTTTTTCATCATAATTGCTTCATGATATCATTATTTCATCATACTTATCCATTTAATCATTCAGTTATCTTTATTAAAAATACCAAAATTTCACCATAATTTGATTCATGCATCTCAACGCCAAATATGGAATTTATTTTATGAAAATAAATTTCTAACTATGAGATAATTAAATTTATAAAAAACCTATAATATTTTAAAAAACTTATTTTTATTTTATAAACTATTTCTTAACCCCTTAAAAATATTATTATAGGATTATAAAATTTCTTTATAGATTTTAGAATTCATATTTATGATTTAAAAATAAATTATTTAACTAATAAATAAATTTTAAATTTTATAAAATATCATTTCAAAATATAGCATTTCTTATTTTAGTATTCTCTTAAAAATTT
Source organism: Viscum album (assembly GCA_963277665.1). Lineage (NCBI taxonomy): Eukaryota > Viridiplantae > Streptophyta > Magnoliopsida > Santalales > Viscaceae > Viscum > Viscum album. The sequence goes on along the minus strand of OY728120.1, from coordinate 1,054,545,056 downwards.
TACTCTTTTAGAAAATTACCAAAAAAAATCACTCTCGAATAGTTTTTACATGATTATTCCAAATTTAAAATTCATTTTATCAAAATAAATTGATAAATTATGTGAATTTAATATTTATATTGGTTTTAAAATACTATAGTTTTATTAATAAATATAAATCACATTTCCAAAATAATTATTTTAGATGTATTGAAACATTATATTTATTACTTTAAATCTTAATTTATTATATTTTGATATATATATATAACATTTATTATTTTACTATTTAATGGTCAGGATGATATATTAATAATAATATTTCTAATGATTATATTTTCATCTCCTTCCATATATATATACACATTAAATCATATACATTTTATTCAATTTGTTTTCTCATAATATTCTCTCTATATCTTTTAGAATTTTATAATCTTATTTTTAGTATATTTGTTCTATTCATAATGGTGTTTGGAGATGTGATATTATTAGAAGACCATGAATCTATGGATTTCTAAATTTTAGTCATATTTTTTACTCATATTTATTATCCTATTGTATTATTTTTAATTTTATAAATTTATTCATCCTTTATATGTAATATTCTATATTGATTAAATAAAATACGGTTCATTTTTCTTATTAGGTGTATGTGATTTTATTTGTACAATATGTTATTTCTAAATATGAAACACATCAATATTAAGAAGAAATTTTTTATATATAAATGTCTTTGTCATTACAATCAATCCCACATTATAATTTTTTTGCTCAAATTTTTAAATCATATCCCCAGTCAAGAATAGATTAGCGTACTTTTGTTTCATTGCATCCTTAAGTTCCTATTTTTTCACTTTGTACTTATAATTTTTTCAAATAATTTAATAAGGTGAGTAGTCTTGTGAGGTAAAATTTTATCCCTTATCTTCACTGGATTCTCCTCATAAGAAAGATCATTATCTAGTTGTACCACTTCTATATTCATTACATGTGATGGATTAGGTATGTACTTCCCGAGGAGAGATACATGGATTAAATTATGCACTTGAACCAGATTTGGTGGATGTTCCTATTGAAAAGAACAACTCTTACAAGATCGAGAATATTTAATGGGTCAATGTACATAGTAAATATATTTCCATTCTTTATAAACATCATGAATCTATTTTATATAGATATTTTATGGAACACTTTATCTATAACATCAAACTCCAGGCCTCCTTGACAGTTTACAATTCAGACCTTTGGTTAACTTAGTGTTTCTTTAATATAATGCTGAATTTATTTAATCTTCTCCTTCATTTCTTACATAATTTCGAGTCCCAATATGATGTAGTCACTAAATTTATTACAATACATAGGAGTACTATATCTCTTCCCACATACAGCTTCATGTGATTCCACCTAAACACTAGACTGAAAAATGTGGTTATATGAGAACTGAAATAAGGAAATATATTGATCCTAACCTCTTTTTAAGTCTATAATTTAAGCTATTATAATTTTTTCCCTATTTCTTGATGTTTCTATTATATTGACTATCATCTTTGGGGTTATAGACCACATTGAATTTCAATTTTGTGTTCATGTAATGTTGAAGAGTTCTATAGAACTTAATGGTGTACTTGGATCTTTAATAGATGGAATAAAAGGTGGTAGCTCATGCAACCTCACCACTTACTTAACATATATATTTTTATATTTATTGAGTGATAAATCTTCTTGAATTATGATTAAGTGATAAGTCTTTCTAATTCAATCCACCACAACTCATATGATGATATTTCCTTTATATTTTTTTTGGAATACCCATAAAAAAATACTTAAAAATGTCCATACATTTCTATATTGTTATGGGAAATTGTTTCACCATCCCATTGGTATTTTGATATTGGTATTAATTTACTGATATACCATACAATTTTATGTGTACTCTATAATATCATTCTTTATTTTTTCTAACCATAAGTGCTCTCAAATATCTTAGTACATATTGGTACTTCCTAGGTAGATGAAGAAATATGAATTATGTAAATTATTCAATAACTCTTTCTTTATATTTGGCATTGATGGACATAGAGTCTAGTTTTAAAATTGACAAATCAATCTTTTTAAATGTTGAATTCATGTTGCTTCTCTTACTTTTTTTTATATCACCTTATTTAATAACTACAAATAATTCCTTGATTAATCCTTGATTTTATCATGGATATATAGTTAGGAAATCATATAGGTAATATAGGACATAATCCCCAACATTATGATTTTAAATATACTCTTTGAATTTCTATGAATATATGTCCTTTCCCAATGCCCATTATGGACAGGTTTGTAGGTTCATTTATACTAAAAGAATAAACTACCCTATTCTTATACCTAGGGTGGTATTGTATTTAGTATTCATAGCCGTTGATTAACTCAAACCATATTTTTTTGCTGGAATTACCACTCCTATCATGTGAATATATACTTTAAAATCTTGTGATAAGTATATATGTCACACTTTCACCCATAAAATAACTTTCACCAAATATTCAATGAAAATATTATAAATATTAACTTCAGATCATGAAGAAAGTAACTATATTCATGTATCCTTAATTACTATGAGGCATAGTTTATCACATTGTCATTTTTTCATGGGGATTCATCCTAAGGCATTATTAAAATCATCACTGAATATTAAAAATCCTTCCCCAATAAAGTTTGTGTCAGTAACATTATTCTGAGTACATGGGGATTTGTTTTTTTTTAAATTAAAATAAATACAATGTTAAAATTATGTAATAAATAAAATTAAAAAATAATAATAGAAAAAACAAATTTCTAGGAAAGATGATAAATAAGTTCAACTAATACCCAATTTGACTTCCTATGTATCCTACCTTCAAAGTCATGAGGGTTTTATTATCCCTTGGATTTAATGGTAGAAAAGAACCTAAAACAACCTTACTTTTTAAATTGGTTGTAGAAAGAAACAAAATAAAAATGAAGACACTAAATTTTTAATAGTTATAGAAATAAACCCAAAAACACTAACTTTAGTGGTAGTGAGCACCAGATAAGAATAATAAGAGCTTTTTTTATCCCATACCATTTAAAACACACTCTCAATTCTCTTAGAAATAATAGAATGAAAAAATGAGATAAAGAGAGATAGAGTAATGTGAGAGTAAATTTTTATTAAAAATAAGAACAAATATAGATAAAGTGAACACACAATAGTAACCAGTAGGTAACCAATATTGTAAAAACCTTATTGAGGTTTTATTTATATAATCTATAGATCCCTTAATGATTTTTATGGATTTTTTTGTGTCTAAAAGATCTATTATGAGGTTAAATAAGCTAGAGGGGACAACCCATAATAACTTGTTTTAATTTTTGGTAAAGTAAGTAGACCAACCTCTAGGATTTACCAACTAGATGATGATTAGTTTTTACCTTAATAAATGACCAGTGAGGCTCACTATCTGGAAAATAGTTGAGGTTGTGTGCATGTTTCACTTTTTAGCTCACCGGTTGGTTGATAACTTCCCTCTAGCTGGTTGGTGAGGGTGGACAATGCTCTGAGGGAACTTTCAAGCATATCATCTAGTTGGTGGTATTCATCCATTTAATAGGAAAAAATTTCCAATAAGGACCTTCAAAATGGCCCTCCAACTCCTCTTAAACCATTTTATTTATCAGTTAAATTCCTAAATTTTCATCTGTTCACAGTAACTGAAATATTTTCAAATGAAATGGTTTGAAAAATAAATGGTGTTTGTGATCATTTAAACATCTAAGAGAGTGATAGGTATAAAAATATCCCCCCTTTTATGATAAAAAAACTTTAAATAAAATATAAAATTAGAATGATTTAAAGGAATATGAAATTATTTATTAAAAATAAATATATCAAAAATAATTATTACATGAATTACAATATTCTATAATGAAATTTAAAATATATTTTAAAATGATTTACAATAATTAAAAGGTAAAAAAATATGTTTAAAAGTAATTTAGTTAAATCTATGTTTAAAATAATTGAATTTTAAAAGGACTAGAACAATTAAAATATAATATAAAATCCTTTAGAAAAAAGATAAATCAAATAAAAACTTTTAAAAGAAGTTGAGACTTCCCCCTGGTTGATTATCAAAAGTACTTGAAATAATAGGTAAGATAAGAAGGATATAAATAGAAATAAATTTATAAATAAATTTTAGAATGAATTTCAATATATCATAATGAAAATTGAAAGACATTTATTAAATTTTTTATAAATTATTCTCAATAGGGTATTAGGAAACAAACCTTAATAGCATTCCCCCCATCGTGATTATAAAAAACTCATAAATAAGGTTATATAGATAAAGTAAAATCCATATATAATAGAATGTGATCCATGAATAAGGAAAACATAGCCAATCATATCTGATAACAAATCCAATAAGCTTCCCACAATGACAATAATAAAATATTCAAGGAGATATAAATGAGATTTATAAAAATCATACAAAATTAGATAATCAATTTGAATTTAGATATCCTTTTATAAGATAATGGAATGGATAAACTTCAAGATAGCCAAAAAAATGTTTCATAAGTGATCCAAACCTAACCCCCTTAATAAAATATAAACATTCTAACTCAATGGGTTTTGTGAAAATGTTGTCCAATTGAAGATCCATGATAATAAATTCTTATAAGACATCACTCTTTTGAAATCTACCACTAAAAAAGTAATTCCTATGATCAAAATTATTAGTTTGAGAGTGTTTAATGGAATTTCTAAAAATATTAATTTCACTATCGTTATCACATTTAATAGGAACATAGTCAAATGTAAGCCCATAATCTGAGATAGTGTTTTTCACCCAAATAATTTATTTATAACTTCTCCCTATGATAATATATTCCACTATATGCATAGAAATATAAACCAAGTTTTAATTCTTAAAACACCAAGATACAAAGTATTTAACAAATAGGTGAAAATTTGTACTTAGAATTTTTCTGTCTAAATGACATCCTCCAAATCATCATACAAAAAACTAGTAAGTTAAAATGAAGTATATTTTGGATAAAATAACTCAATATTTTTAGATCCTTTTAAAAATTTAAAAAACATTTTTTGATATTTTAAATGATATTATTTAGGATTTTCTTGAAAATGAGTGTAAAGACAAAAACTAAACATAATTTATGATCGGGTCGTAATAATGTAAAGAAGAATCCCAATCATGCCTCTATAAAGGTTGTTTCCAACCGATTTATCAGTTTCATTATATGTTATCTTATAATAAGTACTCATTGGAATACTTATTTTATCGACTTGTTCCATTCCAAAATGATTTAACTATTTATTTGTTTATTTTCCTTGGTTTGGAAAAATATAATCCTAATTTCGAGAAATTTGAAAAATATAGAAAATTTTGGATTCCCCCATAAAACTTATATTGAATTATTTTCTCATTAAATATAAAAATTCATTACAAGGATATTATATTATAGAACTAAAAATAAATCCATCAACATATATTTGAATAATTAATAAATCTATGGAAAGATGTTTTAAAAAAAAGAAGTGTCATCATTTCCCATATTAACATCATTTTAAAAGTGGTATTTAGTTAACCGCTCATACCAATCCCGAGTGGATTGTTTAAAACCAAAAATATCCTTGGTTAACTTGAAAAAAATATTTGTATATTTTGAATTTTCAAAAATAGGATGTTTTTTTAAACAAAAACCATTCCTACAATAAAACCAATAAAAAAGGTTCTTTTAACATCCATTTGAAAAAGATTAAAATTTTAATTATGGTGATTGAAAATAAGATTATAATGGAATCAAGACCTGAAACCTATTTAAAGGTCTCACTATAATAAATGCCTTCTTTTTGATTATATCCTTTTTTACGAGTTTATGATTTTCACTTGTGTTTTTTATTTACTCATATAAATTATTCCAAAAAACCCATTCAGTACCATTAATGGGATTATCATCAGGTCTTTAAATAAGAGTCCAAATGTTGTTCCATGTATTTCAGTTCCACTCTTCTTTCATTACATGTTCCAAATTTTCATCATTAATGGAATCATCAATATTTTTTCGGTTTTATGTTTGAAACAAAAGAATGAAGTTCAACCACATTTAAAACTGGTGTTCTAGTATGAGTACCAACTTGACAATAATTGATAACAATTTCAAAATGATAGTCTTTAGACATCACCCATGCCTTGGGTAATGGTATAGATGATGGTTCTTACCTAACTTCAATTTATTTATAAGTATGTGTATCATTGAAATTCAAGTTTTTTAGTTCAACATCAATATCATCAATTGAGGGATGAGGTTTAGTAAAGTTCTCATCAAATTTTATGTAAATTCAATCTTATGTAGTTTTGGACTTTATATTAAATATTTTGTATGGTTTACTTGAGTTTTAGTACCCAATAAAAATATATTCATTGGATTTGGGTTCAAGTTTTCCTAATTTTTATTTGGTGTTAAAAATATAATATTTACACCCAAAAACATTAAAATAGAAAAATTTAGGGTTTTTAACTTTTCAAAGATCCTATTAAGTCTTCTTAAGAAAGGGTGTTACAAGAACACAATTCAAGGTATAAAAAGTATATTTGACCACCCCAACCCAAAAAATATGGGAGTTTAATTCATTCAAGAGAGTTCTTGCAATCAATTTTAGAGTTCAATTATATCTTTTAATAAACCCATTTTTAGGGGGTTCCTTAGAGAAAAAAAGAATGATTATAACCTTGAGAATTATAAAGTTTATCAAAATATTTTTTTTTAAAATCACCCTTATGATCACTTAGAATGGATATGATCTTATAACATTTTTCATTTTTTGAATTCTTGGTATATTTAATAAATAGGCCTCATTTTTATGATCCATGACACAAACCCAAGTAAATATTGTATAATGATTGATAATTAAAAAAGTATAAGATCATACTCCTATAATTGAAACTTGGGTCGGTTTAAATAAATAAATATGGATACTCTCATGGTATTATTAAGTAGATACTTACTTTTTATATTTAAAAGAAGATTTGGGTTTCTTACAAAGTTGGAAAGGATTATATACAATTTTTTTGAAATTTTATTTAAGAATATCTCATAGTTTTTTATTTCAGTTGAGTTTGCAATGTGTGTGTGATACGATTAACTAGACACCTATTCTATAACCACATATCACTATCCTATACAATAAGAAATTTTTCATTTTTTCTATAAAGTGATTTCAAAAAATAAAATAATAATTTTGAAGTTGAGAAGATGTAACTAAATGTTTTCATTTCAAGTACAAAACATTCCAAACCTTATTTTCAAATTAAAATATAAAAATAATATCACAAAAATTGTATAATACTAAGAAAATTATGTTTTAATCCATTAATATATAGAAAATATTTAACAAATGATAGAATTTAAAAAATCAATAGTACCCATGCTAGTGATGTTACTCCTTGAGTTATCACTAAAGGTGACGTGGACTCCCCCAAGATTTTCAATATGGTTGAACTCAAAGTAGTCACTACGCATGTGTCTCTAGCACCAATTTCCCATGTACCATATAACTCATTATTTTCTCTTGAAACATTTCTCCTAAAAAATTATCAAGATAATAAAACAATTGGTATTGAAATAAATTTGGTTCAACTAATGTTATCTAAAATAGACTTCATAACCAACATTTGTTTTGTATAATAATTTCCAAATGAAATATTGGAAGATATATATACCCTTTTGGGTCCACCATATCAATAAATTTTACAATCACATTCATAAATAAGATGCCAGATTTTATGAAAATAATTGAATTTTTTTAGATAATCCTCTTACAATTGTAATATATATAGAGTTGTTATAATTATTTGAAAATCCAAACCCAAAATGATTTTTTGGAACCTAGAATTTTATTTAACTTCTGGTCACCTTGGGTAAACTTAAAAAGATAATTTCTAAGCTCTTAAATAGTGTATTATAATTTATCTACATTTAATTTTTCTTTTAATTTTAATGACAATTAATCCTTTTATTTGGAGAGTTTATCATTTTCATTAATTAATTGTTTATTTTTCTAATCACTAGGAATTTGGTAACATGGTCCCAAAATCCATCATAAATATGATCTCTAGAAAATTTATGATATTTATAACTTAAATGACTTAAATAATAAGAATAAGTAGTTAAATTTACCTCATAATTTACATCAATTTATACCTTGATATATTTGGAAATATCATCACTTGATTTGGTTGAGGATATGGACTCATCACTAGAAATATATATAGAAGTTTTTATGAATTTATTACTTTTGAATATTTTATTTCATATTATTTTTGAATATGGGGCACTCTGGTTTTATGTTTCCCTTATTCTTGCATTCCTAAAAATTTACATACACTTCTCCATATGGATTATTATTTTTGTCATGTTGTAAATATTTATTCTTCCTTATGAATTTTTTCATATTTTTGGATAAGTGAGAAATTTTGGAATCACTACTAGATGAGTGATCATTGATTGTATTGAAGGAAATAATCTTCTAATCATTAACTTCTTTTTCTTTCTTTTCAGTTTTATGTTTCATGGTAATACCATTTTTCATGAGTAACACTGTAAGTTCTTTTACTTGCATGTTATTTAAAACCCTTTCTTCTTAAATTGAAATTTTCTTGTCTAAACCAGAAATTAATAGTACCCAAATTATCTTCTTCACAAGATTTTATATTATAAGAAAATCTCCAAGATATTTTTTAAAGTAGAAAATATTAGTAATAAAAGTGAAATTTTTTGTAATGGATTGATTATTATATATTATAAAGCCTTTTAAGTCTTGGAAATACATGTAAAATATAGTGTCATTGAAATTATTAGTTCCCTCATGCATGAATTCAATAATTTTTAAATTTTATTATGAAATTTTTCATGTAAAAATACTATTAAATTCAATATCGTATAACCCAAAATAAAGGTAATTATTGGATTTTCCATAAATCTCAAAGGAAACAACATCATTTTGATTACTTTTGTCCACTCATTCCTTAGTGGGTGTTTAACAAAGAAATAAAAATTTCCAAATATGATTACCAATACTTCTGAGAAATATAGACATGTTTTTAACAATAACTATAACTTAATCCATCATAAAATGGATCTCCCCATGTTGAATATCCTTTGGGAGTGCCTTTAGTGTTACATGAAGTGTCCATCCTTTATGGTTTTTCCGTGAAACCGGTTAATTTTTAGAAAAAAAGGATGAATATAATACCAATTTTTGGTCTGAGTAGGATAAAAAGGGTGGGGAGGGGGGTTTCCTTTTTTAAAAATTAATATAAAAATCATGATAAAATTATATGATAAAAAAAATTAAAGAGTAAGGAAAATGGAAAATAAATGACAATGAAATATGATAAAGGAGTTTGAATAATACTCAATTTGAGTGCATAAGTCTCCTTTCCGAAAATCATTGAGGATTATTTTATCTATTGGAATTAATGGAATCCAAGAACCTAAAATAGACTTTTTTTAATTAGTTGTTGCAAGAAACCCAATACAGTGGAAGACACTTACTTTTTTATGGTTATAGCTATAAACCCCGAAACACTCACTTTAGTGGTAGTTAGAACCCAAGAAGAAGGAGGAGGAGGGATTTTTTTTGGAAAAAAAAATCTTTACAAAACACTCTTAATAAAGTCAACATGAATAAAATGAAAGAAATGAGAGAAAGAGAGACAAATTAATGAGAGAGAAAAATATTACATTAAGGAAGAAAAAATATAGGTCAAGTGAGGACACAATATTAACTAGTAGGTAACCAATACTGTTCAATCATTATTGGGGTGTATTGATAGCCTATGGTGGTATCTTGATTATTTTTAAGTTTTGGGAGTCCAAAATACCTATTAGGAGGTGAAATAGGTTAGATGGGATAACCCATAATGACTAGTCTGACATTTTTCAGAAAGTCAATAGGTCAACCATTTGGACTCATCAACTAACTGGTGAGCTATTATACCATTATCAGTGGGATGATGTGGCTCGATGACTAGCCATTGGTTTCCTCTAGTTGGCTAGTGAGGCTAGACAGTGTTCATGTCCCACCGTTTATCACATCAGATAGATGGTGGTTCTTCTCCGGCCAGCCGGTAGAAATTCCTACTGAGATCCTTCAAAATGGTCCTTCAATCTCCTATTGAACCTATCAATTGATCAATAAACAACCTAACTTTATATCTAATCGTAATCATATAAATATAGTTAAATGAAATGGTTAAAATAATAAATATTATCTATGTTCATAAAAATATCTAGGAGGGTGATAGGTATAATAAGTAGAAGTTCTATGACTTGCATCTTCTTGTTCTCCTTAAATCATTTCTCATATTCGTCCATCCATATATACTTTACTCTATTATTCGTTAACATAGTTAGTGGTATAGAAAATTGTGAGAAATTTTTCACAAATCAATAATAGTACTCACCTAATATAAGAAAATTAGAGATATTTGTAACATTTTTTGTCCTAGTCTATTCCTCAATCACCTTTTTCTTTGAAGGATCCATGGAGTTAACCTCACTTGTGATCAAATACTATAAAAATTTGTTGCATTGCATCCAAAATTGACAGTTAATGTAGTTATAATATAACTTATACTTCCTTAATTTTTTTATAAAAACCCTAGGATATTCCTTACGCTCTTCCTTCCTATTAGATTATTTGAGAATATCATTAATAATGACTAAGAGAACATTATTAAGGATATATTTAAAGGCCATGTTATCAAGTAAATGGATATCCTTAAGGCATTTTTGAGTTCAAATAGAATTTATACAAACTCATAGAATCTTATATGAAAATCTATTTTCAAATATATTATATATTTACCTTCAGTTGATGATATCCATAATAAAGATCCACTTTTGGGAAGTACCAATCTCTATAAATCTGATACAAAAAGTAATAAATACTAGATAATGAATAATTTTTCTTTATAAAAATATTATTCATCTCTCAGTAATAATTTCAAAACCACATTGACCCATCCTAATTATTGAAAAATATCATTGGTACACCCCTAATGTGATACAGTAGGGTGTATGATCCCTTTTCCAAATTCTCTTACAATTTCTTCTTTAATTTATCTTATTCTATATGGGTCATTATAAATAGGATATTTGATATTTGTTCCACACCAATTATAAGTTCAATTGAGTAATTTACTTCATATACTAGGGTAATTATAGGAAAATATTTGTGGAAATACATTAGTATATTCTCTTATAACATGAATGCATTTAAGGTTGAAATATTCCCTTGTTTCAATCATTTGAGACATATATGCTTCTTCATTGGGTATCAATGACCAAACCATCAAAGGATTTTATAAACGAGAATCGTAATCATCCATGAATTTTTAGAAGAGCACGGTATGGATTTGGATATTTAAAGATATTTAATTTTCCTAGTTGTTGATATGAGTTTTATTTAAGGAGATCCTATCTATTCATAGTAAAATTCGAAATTGAACCAAAGGAAGACTTATGAAATTTTATGGAATAATCTTCCAGTAACCTTAATTGAAGATAAAACAAATTATTGGGATGGAACAATTTTACCACTAGCTATTTTTTATAGATTTTTGGACTTCAAGGTGTTAAGGATTTGATTTAATATTTCAATAATGATTTCATGATATAAAGGAATGCATCGATCAATAATCAAATAAAACTTTTACCATTCTTTAGTAAATGGTAAGTGTACCTTTTTCCACTTAATTTTGTTTAATATACATTTTCAAATATATAAAATGTTAGTAAAAAAACCAATGTTAATAAAGCTTTGAAAAACCATCCTGGGATACCATATTCCCTGACATCCAACCTCACCTTATACTAGCTTGGAGGGAATTCTTGATCCCCATGAATTGGAAACCAGTTCCTGAGAATCAAAAGAAACACATATGGGAAAAATTGTAACCTCAAATTAGAGTTAAATGATATCATACCATTTAGATGAAGTTCGGTAGGGACCCTCCTAAAATTGGGAGTCCAAAATTCACTAAGTATAGAAAAAATAAATAGACATGTCAAATGAGTCATAACTAACAAGACTTATTCAGTCTTTTTGCATAAATATTCCACATCACCCATAATATAAACAATAAATCATGTAATAATAAATAGTAGTAAAAACTATAGAATGAAATTTATAAAATGAATGTGTTGGATGATAATAGATAATTATAAATAAAACAAACACAAACCAATCCCAAATCCCACTCCATGTAACCTCCATTTTCTCACAACTTCCTAACTCACCCACCATCAGACCCAAAGTAAAAAACTCAAGTCTAGCTATTACCTGTAGTGTTCAATATAAAATAATGATCTAAACATCCCCGTAGGTCTCCACTCATTGAATCAATGATTTTTTTATTGAGTTAATTCATAAATATTAGTTTCAAAATACAACTATAAAATTTTATTTTCAAACATAAACAAGAAAAAACAAACATCAAGTTTACAACATTTTTAACAAGACTTTACATTTTGTTTTCTTAGATGAAAAATATAACTTAAAATATATTTTATCATCCAAATATTTATATAATATCAAAATCAACCATTTTAAAATCCACTTTAGAAACTCAACATTAGATTATTTTATTCAAAATAAAATTTCCAAACATCTTTGAAAACCACTAGAAAAGGAAACAACCCAACATAATGGGTCAAATATACCACAAAGTTCGCACCACAAGCCTAATGAAAAAAATAGAGATAAATAGGATAAGGGTTCCAAAACAATATAAGAAAGGGGAAAATATAATCAAGCGTAATATTATAACCCCTAACATGAACTACTAATCAAACAATAAGAGTTTCAGGGGATCTAACATAAGTCCTAAAATGAGATTTTTATAAATTTATCAAATTCATATGATCCAATTAATGGTATATGCTTAGTCTAAACTATAAATATTACATCAAACTATCCCATACTATCCCCATTAGAGTAACACCCCTATACTATCCCTGGTACCTTGCATGACTATTAGGACACTAACAGTGTGTGGAAAAACTAGTGTAACATAAGTATAGAGCTCCCACTTAGTACCTAGGCTCCCATGACCAAAATCAAAGTGGAGTGATTAAAAAAGTAATCTAAGATCAACACACAAGGCATATGAAACAAAAATCCCACACATCCATCACTCTCAAATAGAAAAATGTATTAAAAATCATAAATCCATCTCATAAATAAATGAAATACCTCAAAAGTGGTAAAAAATTTCATATCATGATAAAAAACTACACAGGGGAGATAAAATCAAGTGGTAAGAGAGAGGGTCTAATAAGGATTAACCAATATGCTTTATAAAGTGAAAAATAGGCCTTTAACTTAAAATATGATTCGGTATACAAATAAATTTCCATTTTATAAAACAATCTCATTCAAAATACTTTATAAATCCATTAATAACACACATGAAATATATATTTCAAAAACACCCTTTAAAAAATGGGGTTTCCTCCTTAAAATTCAAAAACAAAGACCAACAGCCTTCAATTTCCCTTATTTTTAATGAGAAATTATCGAATTTTTGAAAGGTTCATGGAAAAATATTCATTTAAATGAAGCATTTAAAATTCACCAAATAACCCCTTTTAAATAGTTTCAAGGTCAACACCACATTTGAAAATAAATCCCTCCATAAAACATAGTTTTCATCCTAAAAAAATGGGTTTAAAATCTAGTGCACACCCTATAAACCATTTTAAAGAGCCTCAAGGGGACTTCAAAAATTCTTGGAATATGAAAAAACTCAATTTAAAAAAGAAAATATTGAATTCAAAAGTTAAACCCCATATTCTATGAATAAATTTGATAATAATGATTGAGAAACACTATACGAATATCAAATATATTTGTACTTTCAATAAAAATTGATCTAAAAAGCTCAATCATACTTTGAATTCAAAAATGGAAAAATTATATAGAAATACCAACTTGTAATAATATAAAATAAATTCATAAGGTATTTAGTTTGATGAAAACCATTCAAATATGCAAGGAAAACTCATCTAAAATCCATAAGAAACCAAAATACTAGGTCAGAAACATCCCAAACCCATCCCAAAATTTCATAGTGAACTAAGGTATTGGGATAAAGGGGAAACCTAATAATATTTTGAAGAAGTAGGGAAAAAATATAAATAAAAGAAAATATGGATGGATTTACCATTAAATCACTTGAAAACCATAAATGATAAACTAATATTGAAGGGTGGAGGTGGAGGAAATATCTCATTGAGATTGTCAGAGTTAATAAAATATTATATGTTAAGAGGGGGGAGAATACCCCTATAATTAAAAATGGTTAATTTAATAAAACTACAAAAATTTAAAACCTGGGGAGACCCTAATATTTGTTCACATGGTTTTCCAAAACATGTTTCATCTATGCATCACACATTTTGAGAACAAGAGAAACAGTCATAGTCTTATCCATAATTATCCCCTAATCATTATCCCACCATGTAGGTTACCCCCAAGGGAAAAAATACATCACAATGTTTCTATATAAGTTTGTATGGTTAGAAAAACTATGCTCACACCATGAAAAACCACATTTTATTCCTGACAACATCCTTTATATAGTTTCTACATGGTCACTTCTAACCATGTAGACTAACTATGAACCACACATAAAATCCTATAAACTCCAAATTTAAAGCCCTAAAAATTCTGAGAGATAATGTGTCCCAAGATAATATAAAATAATATAAATTAATAAATAAATTAATATGTTTGAGTTACATTCTTCACACCATGTCACTTACTTCTCCTAAAAATTCTTCGATAAAAAATTAAAGGTGATAAAAAAACACATGGGAATGAAAAACCAAGGAGAAGTGATCAAAATTATCCAACCTCAAAACTAACCATCTAAGGTCCTTAAAATTATCAAACCAAACATCCCAAAAATATTTCTATATGCTATTAAAATCAACTAGAAAAGAAACATCAAACCAAATGTCTTAAGAAAGAAGGATACCTACCATGGTCTCCCCATTATTTATGATTTCTATAACATGGTGGAACCATTGGAAACTACAAAGATAATAATGCTCAAAATAACCAAAAACCCCTGATATAAACTCATCCTCAAAAAATAAATGCTTCCAAAATAAATTAAGGAAGAATAAATAACAAAAAGAATCAAACAACGATATGAATACCAACCTCATACCATAACACATAGAGATAATCTAGGGTCACAAACCATATCACCCTCACATGGTGGATCTATAAAATTATAATACAATCACCAACCAATGCATAATATCAGTTAGTGAGTTAACCAACCTTATTACCCAATCATGCACCTAAGGACATTCCTCATTCCTAGAAAATAAAAAATTCAAATTATCGACACAAACAAATAGCACAATCCAAAACTCTTAAGATATATTTACCAATACAATGAGGCACAAAAAAAGAGAACATCCAAATAAGGATAAAGAAAACCAAAATATACATCTATAAAAGGACCATCCACTAGTGTACCAAACTTACCATGATAAAATCCCAAAGTTCCAATAGATTATAATCATTACACAAAAGTCTCCAAAAATAAACCATCATCCAAAAAATATCATAGCTGATACTTTTTTTCAAAAAAACCTAGCTTTCAAAACCTTTTGAGATCATCTAAATGATAAAAATAGATAAAAAAATTGATATTTAAGACTAGAATACATAGAGTGTTTGGGATCCCCAAAAAGGAATCATATTACGGATCTCTTCTTCATTTAAGAAGCATTAGAGGTTCTGGAAGGATGACCCCCATCTACCTACATTCCCAACTCTGGCTCATATGACTTCTAGTGTACTCCAATGATGTTGCCTTAATTTTTATCCAATAAAAATATGTAATCTCTCAACATTGGTTTCATAGAATGGTCAAATAACACATGAATAGAAACCTATTTATAGATGTTAGGACAAGACTAAGAATAACTGAACCAAGATCTGGGCGATGCCCACCTATGAAAAAAATGAAATTTCTTATATTTGTTTATGAAAATCCCAAGAGAGAAGATGTAAAACTCTAATAAGTGATCAATGAACTACTTCACTAACCAATCACGATAATAATGTCTCTTGAACCCAAGAGCTATAACATCCCTCCCCTCACCCATTGTCTTGGGAAGAGTCTAGGGTTCTACTGACCTTAGGTAACATCCCTAAGATACCAAAGGCTGAAAATAAATTCCAAGGGCTTAGTGGAAAGTTTTTGGATGATTTTACCTAAAGAACACATGAAGAACTAAAAATAAAGAATATAAAAAACCCAATGACATGATGCCTGAACAATCAATATCATAAATTGATGAAATAAAAGTAAAATCACAATATCATATTATAATAGAAAAATAAATAAGATATAAAGTATCAAACTCAAAATAAAAATACATTCACACCAAAGTGGAACCATCCCAGAATTAGATGTACATACTTCCTAGAAACAACTTCAGAAACCAAACCACGATGTCATTTATCACCACTAGAGAAGTAAAAAACATGTCCTTTATCTCTATCTCGATAGATGACATATGAAAACACACCAAAGTACCCGTGAAGGGGGTGAGTATGTCACTCAGTTGGATTTCCATAAAAAATTACCATACATGGCACTAAGAAAAGAACAAGTTAGTAAATTTTGTTTAAAATAGCGGATGAGAATATTGAAATAGTATATTAAATGAAATAGAGAAGGAAATAAATTTTAAAAAATAATTACTTCAACTTTCCTTTAACTTTCCACTTTGAATACTCATTCTATGTTCCGTACTCACACATACATGCATGCTAAATGATAATCCCAACACTTGTGAGTAGAAACCCATCCTTCAGCAAATCATCACTAGGTGATATCCCTTTGGGCCTTAACAATTGGAATTGAGAACCATGTTTATTTGAAAAAGTCTTTATACAATGAAATATGAACTCATGACACCATGTATTCCAAGACCATCATACATATCAAATAGTTTCCAACAGAAAAAATTATTTAGAAAACCAAATCCTTTGAAAATATTTAATTAAAACATATCACATGAGTATCTTTAAAAACTTCCCTTTTGAAATCACATTATAATAAGGTTTTCCACATAAACTACTCTAGATATTTCCAATTAAATCATAAGAACAATTTATTATGATTATAGAAAATAAGTACTAAAACAATAGAGTGAGAGAGAAGCCATATTCCTCAATTACATTTTCATAAAGGAGTATAAATGATTTTGTGGATCAAACACTTCATTATGTTCCTCTCTCAAAACCCAATAAGATATCATCACCATAAATCTAAACTTATAGATCTCATCTTGCACACCTATATATGATTCTAAATGAGTCAATCCAAGATTATCCGAGATGAGAAAAAATGAGGATACTATAATCTTTAATTTATAAAAAAGGTTTAAATATCCATTGGAATCGAAGTCTGGATGTTGGTGTTCATCAAAAATCATCTAGGATAGCACTAGAAATCGAGAGGGAGAATAAGGAAATTGAATAAAAAAAAATAATTACTTTCCACATCAAAATTGGCTGGGTCTGAGATAATCATGACATGAATTGGGAATTCGGTTCATGAAATCTTTGATAGGACACTTACGTAGAAAAACCCATCACCTTGGTTTTATTTTTTTGAAAAAATTTATTTTATGGCATGAATTTAATTAATTTCTAGAAAAAACCTAGAAAAAGTATTCATGTTATGAAATGAACTCAAAAAATATTCCCCACTCAATTCACATCGTGAAACCACAGTTCATGACGTGAATGTGTCTTGTAGAATGTCCTATATCCAGATTCCAATTTTTTTCCCTTTTTCTCCTAAAAAAATTCTATTTATATTATTCCTTAAATACAATCATAAAATAAAGAAGATATAGAGATTCCATACCTCAAACTGGGGGTGATATATTCTCACCACGATTGGGATTTCCATCCTTAGGGAGATCGATATCGATTTTTCCCTTGAACATGGAAGGCCATTTCTCTAGTATAAACTTTCCAATTCCCAAGTTTCCCCTTGAACCTGGCCATGATATCATAGTACTCACACTAAAGAAATAGATCTCACTCAATGTTTCATTTCTAGTCTGTCTAGAACCCATATTGATTCATAGATACATGTTTATTTCAAATCAAGAGTAACATGATCCTAGGTGATTACGTGTCATGGATCAGGATGATACTTACTCAGCTGAGAAACATGGAATACATTATGAACAACACCAAATATTAGTGGTAAAAAAAAACTAGTACACAATATTACCAATATGTTTTATAACTTTTAATGGTCTCACATACCATGGAGATAACTTCCATTGTTTACCCAACCATCAATGAACAAATTTCGATGATACTTTCAAGAAAATATGTCCATTGACCTCAAAATATAAAGATCATAAATGATTTTATGCCTGAAAAATCCATCTAATTTATGCCATATACATCAGCTTCTAGATCAATTGTACTTTTTCCATACTATCTTTGACAATACTTGGTCCAATAAAATATTTCTCTCATATTTCCTGCCAACATATATGATAACAGAATGGATGACCATAAAAAGCATTAAACAGTTGAATCTGTATTGTCCAATAGTAACTATTTTTAAAGAATAATTCAAACAAGGGAATATGATCCTCCCATGAACCACCAAAGTTCATGTTATATTCTATGATCATATCTTCCAATTTATAAATATTGTGTTTCGAATATCCATAGATAACTAAAATGATAGGTCTCTGTTAGATAAAATATAAGATGGAACTTCATATAACCTAACCAATTATCAAATATATAATTTTCCAAGCCCTCTACCATTTTGTATAATCTGATAGGGATAAAATGTGATGACTTAGTAAGTGGATCCATAATTACTCATATATAATCATGTTTCCATAACATTCTCGATAGTCCCATGAAAAAATCCATCTCAATTTTCTTTCACTTCCGTAAAGTTATAGACATATACTACATAATACCATCTGGTATTTTATTTTTATCCTTTACCTACAAATATGTCAGACATTTAATCACATATTATATAATTTTATATTTCATACCATCCCACTAGAAATGAAATTTCATCACCTTTTACATTTTCTGAACATCAGGTTGACCAACCCATTTTGAATGTGATATGATGAAATAAACCATTCCAAAAAAGATCAAGGGTCTAAAATTTGATTATGCAAGCATAACAAAGAGTTTTAATCTTCTATCTGGTCATCAGAAGTCTCCCCACCAATTAGGTTTGACCTAATGGTGATATAATTAGAATTTGATATTTGATATTATTTAAATAATATTATTAAGTTCAAAACAAGAATGTAGAGAAAGAAAAATGAATTATCACTATGTGTAGTTAAATTTAAATGCATATCAGTAATAATTCTTTTTAACTTCCACCAGTCACGATATTCTCAAAACACTTCACTATAATATTTTTGAATTAATGAATATTCTAGACAATTGCCTTTATTGATTGTGAGTAATAAGTTTAGATTGAACATATAAGGGTACCACATATATCATTGTTTCCTAAAGTTCAAGTCTTGTTGATAAAATATGCATTTCAAACTATTATGATAAATGAAAAATATGGAATTTTTTCTAAATAGGCAATTCCTACAAGTTTTTAAGGTATATAAAATCATAGATAATTCTAGGCCACACTTAGTATAATTATTCTAATTCATTTGAAACTACATCATACCATAGGACACAACACAGTATCCATATATGAGAACACAACCAAGATTGGATCCAAACACATCATAATATACAACATAGCTATTACATGGTTCTATAAATATTAGTATGGGTGATAAGGTGATATGAGTTTTATATTGCAAAAATAATTTTTGACATTCATCATCCCATAACAATTGAAGACCTTTCCTTGTTAGAGTAGTCATGGGAGAAACAAGTATTGAGAAAAATCGAACAAAGCAGTGATACTAGTATGATAATCCAAAAAAACTTCATACCTCAAAAACATTATTTAGTGTCTTCTAAGAGACTACCACTTTTATCTTTCAAGGGTCAACTGATATTCCTTCTTAAAAAATTATATGCCTAAGGAAATGAACTTCTTGGATCCAAAAGTCTTACTTAGAAAACATATAATACAAATGATGTTCCTCCAACATGATTAGTATAAATATGGTCATCCTGGCTGATACAATAATAACGAAAAATAAAAAAAACTCTAACCATGCCTTAAGCATACAAGATGAATCCCATTGTTTCTCACCACATCCAAAGTCACCCATTGTTAGCCCCAACGTAAAAAATCTGAGTAAAGCTAAAAACTAGAATTTTTAATATGTAGAAATGAGTTAAATAGACTAGTAGGTCTCCGACCATTGAATCTATGAAATTTATTTCATAAGTAGATTTATAAATTCTTTTTTGAAAGTACAAATCAAAATTAATATTTTAAAACACAAATAAGAAAAAACCAACATTAATTTTACAAAAAAATTAACAATAAATTACATTTTTTCTAAAATAAAAAAATATCTTTAAAAACATTTTACTAGACTAATCATTTTTAAGCTAAAAAACATCTATTTTGAAAGAAACTATAAAAACCTTACATCAGAGACTTTGATTCAAAATGGGTTTCCAAAAAATATTTGAAAACCACTAAAAAAGGAAACGAACCAACAAAATAGGTCAAAATTACCACTATATAGGAACCACATGTATAATAATAGAAAAATGAGTTAAAGAAGATAAGGTTCCCTAACAATATGAGAAATTCGAAAATAAAATAAAGAATGAGATTAAAATCCCAAACATGAACCACCAATCAAACAATAAAAGATCATTGAGGTCCAGCCTAGGTCGTAACATGATATGCATATAACATTATCAAATCCACATTGAGTAAATACTATCATATGATGGCTATAAACTATCAACAATACATCAAACTATTCCACACTAGCCTTATCCAAATGGGACCCCTCCTAGCCCTAGTTCCCAACATGACTGGAGGAACACTTATAACATGTGAACCAACTAGTGTAACATAAATATTGATCTCCAACTTGGTACCCGTATTCCCATTAAAAAAATTAAAATGGGGATGATTGAAAAAGAAATTCAATATCAATACACAAGGCATAAAAAATACTACCCTCACCTCTATCACCCTCACATAGAATAACCCCTCACATATTATACATGAATTTAACAAATAATGAAAATCCTTCAAAAGTGAGTAAGAAACATGACATCATGAAAAACAGCCCATAAAATGGGATAGAAACTTAAGGGAAAACAAAGGAATCTCTCAAGGATTAACCAAAACACTCATTAAAATGAAAAATGGGACTTTACAATACAAAAAGACTAAGGATTCCAATCCATTTCCATTTTGAAAATTAAACTCCAATTAAAAATCCTTTTTAAATCCATTGAAAACACACATAGATTTTAAATTTTAAATCCATCCTTTAAAATATGGGTTCTATTTTATGAAATCAAAAAAATTAATGATACCCTTCCATCTAAAACAAAATAAATTAATGTTCCATTATGGATTTTTTTCAAGGGGTATGAAAAAAATCATTTGAAAGCAACATTTGAAATCTATCAAATAACCCCTTTTTAAATCATTTAATGGTTAACAACTTATTAGAAAAAAATCACTCTTCAAAATGTATATTTCACCCTTTTAAAGAAAATAATGTAATCAAAATCCAACAGACACCCTTTAAACCATTTTAAAGAGCCTCATGGGAATTTAATAAATGATTGGAACATGAAAAAACTATATTTTAGAAGAAAACATATAATTTTAAAATGAAACCCTTATTATCTAGACTAAATTTCATTTAAATGATTGAAAGACTCTATATAATTATAATATATTTTCATAATTTCAGTAAAGAAAATATTTATAAAGATCAAGCATATGCTAAATTCCAAAACTAAATAGTTATATTAAAACACCTAATTGGAAGAAGAGAAAATCAAGATCGTACATGTCATCTTTGACAATAATGAATCAAATAAGAATGGGAACCCAATATACAAGCCATAAGAAGTAAAAACCTAAGTTAGAATAATAATAAACCCCATACCTAACATACACAATTAATTAAGTTTCTAAGTGAATGGGTAAACTGAGTAAAGGTTAGAGGAAGAAGAGAAGGAGGAATATGAATAGAAAAGATGGGGGGATTTACTTTGAAATCACTATAAAACCATGGAGGACGAGTCAAGATTCAAGGGAGGAGGAGGAGAAAAACTCTCCTTGAGAACTTGGGAGTCAGATAAACTGTATGGGGGATAAGAGGTGAGAATACCCATTTAATTTGAAATTTTTAATTTAGGAAAACTAGAAAAATTAAAAATTTTGACAGATTGCACAGTTTTCCCAAATGTGCACCAACCGTGTGACATGCCCTACAAGAAAAAAAGACACACATAAAGTTTTGAACACACCGTTTCCTTAACCATGAACCAACCATACTGGTCATACCCAAGGGAGAAAAGTTTCCACACAATTCTTGGAGAAGGTTTCATGGTTTTACAAACCATTCAAACCTCACTATATCTATGATAGTACTTTCCATATGGTTTCCACACGGTTACTCTTAACAATGTCGGATAATCATAAAAAACTCAAAAAAGATTAAAAAGTCTAAATTTTAGGCTCTAAAATCATTAGGATTTAAGGTAATCTAATATAATATAAATTAATACAAATTAATCACTATAATAACATGTGGGTGTTATGAAATATTAGAAGAACGAATTATGTATTAATGATTAGATTTAATATACACTAACTTATGATATCCCATAATCCAACTAAGTTTATCTTTAATTTTTTATCCTAATTCCCAAATTAACATAACCTTTATTTGATACCAACTATTTCAATGTATACATTACACACATGATTATTACAGGTTTTTTAATATAATCATACAAATCCTTAAATCAATAGGTTTAATCTCCTAGTAAATTTGTTTCATAAAACATAAAACCTCATAAAACATTAAACCCTATATAAATCCTTATATATAGTCCTCATATAGGATTTTATAATCAGCTTAACAAATGTGATCGGTTGAAGACATACATCAATGAAATATTG
The DNA here is from genome assembly GCA_963277665.1 of Viscum album. NCBI lineage: Eukaryota > Viridiplantae > Streptophyta > Magnoliopsida > Santalales > Viscaceae > Viscum > Viscum album. The sequence goes on along the minus strand of OY728120.1, from coordinate 1,054,521,843 downwards.
ATCTAAATTCCATGTAAGTGGAATAATAGTAATAAAGAGGAGACATAAATCCTCATCAATACATCAGTGAGCGTAATAAATTTTATCACATCACAAGCATATGATCATAATCACAAGAATATTATGAAGGATATATGTAATATGTAAAATTCATAATATTAAAACATCATAAACATAATTCAAGTATAACTTCCAAGATATCATATAATAATGTAAAAATCTAACTATATCATGTCCATACAAAAATGTGTGAATAAATAAAATTAGATCATGTTCACATATATTGATATAATGTGATATGAATATTTACCCAATGAATTAGATGAGTATATAATTTAGTTACCACTCCTCTCATCAAGATATATTCAAAATCATTCAATCCACTTCAAAAGTAGACATACAATAAGCATAAACATGAAATAAAACTTAGGGAATAGTATGAGTTTCATAATGATGTTGTAAGAACATATATATGAATAAATATAGAGTTACCCAAAAGAATAAGGGAATAAATTATTTTTTATGTTCAGGTGTAGGAATAATAAATAAAAAGAGTATAGGATATGAAGAGAATGATAGAAAATAGAATAATAATTAGAGAGAGGTTTTTAAAAATACAGTTTTTTATCAAAATCTTTGATCTGGCTATGAATTCATCCTGGGAAATAATTTTTTCCCATATAATGGCGAATTTAAAATTCAAGAGGTGGGTGAAATGAGTTCATAAAATATTCTTCGCAGAAAACCTCCCTCTTTAGGTATGATTGATTAAATTGTTTTCCTAAATATGAAAGTAAAGTATAAATATAAACACATAAAGGGAAGATATTGAACATAGAAGATTTATTGTGGTTTAGGGAAGAAAAATAATCTAGTCTACTCCACCAACACTCTTTTCCATTAGTTGCGTGATTTTAAATACAACAACCCTTCCCTATAGGCTCTCAACTGAGTACAAGCAGCCTTCACTTAATAAAAATGTGTAATAGATTTAAACTAGGCTCTCCATTTACAAGAACTATCCTCAGTCTAAACATACACTCTTACAATAAGTGTTAAAAAATATAATTAATAAACTTTTTATGAAATAGTTTCAACCCACAGTTGCAAGGAGAAACTAAAAGTAGTGGAAGATTCATTATAAGATGATAATATTTATAAAAACCCTTATCTTTATTACACAATTAAACACGATTTATTACATAAACTTGCACTTAGACAACTCTGAGGATTGAGAGGTCTAGTGTATTGGGAAATTAGGAACATTACATAACAACTTAAAACATAAAATACAAAATCTTTATTAAAATATTATTTTACATGACCACAAAATTCCTTCATACATAACATTGCATGGGATATCCTGAGGACATACATAATAAAAGGGTGATCTATAAATCCCAATAAAGGAGTAAACAAGGCAAAACATGAATAATACAGTACATGTTAGGCAATAGGCATATCAATGGAGCACAATAGAAACATGGAAATAAAGGTATAATATATCATGATTATCATAACATGTAAATGTGGCAATGACATACAACATGATATTAGCATGATCCAATGCTCCTTTAACATGGATTAGCATGAGTAAACCTTCATTGCGCATGAATTAGCATGAGTAAACCATCATTGCACATGAATTAGCATGAGTAAACCCTCATTAGGCATGGATTAGCTTGATTAAAACCTCATTTCACTTGAATTGTCATGAGTAAACCCTCATTTCACATGACATATCATGATACTAAACATTACCGAATGTATTGGAGTGCTATCATGACACACCCTTTATAAACATTTCATTTCATTCATAAGTGTGCCACATGGATCATATGACATGGAATCATTCAACATCATAAGTTATTCCATGACTAAGGAATGTGGAATACATACATGTAAGTATAATTAAATATGTATATGTGTATAAAGGTGAATACCCTTTATAGAGAAATGGGTATGTTATTCACTACATGATGATTTTGGTTTGGAATATTGGAGTGCAATTTTGGTAGCATAACATCGTCATATAGAAATTCATAAGTTGGGTTGATGTGAGAGAAAGGGGTATATCATCATTTATACATGCAATTGATAGTAAGGGGATCATGTAACATAATATCCAAACATTTGAAATGGAATTCTGATGCATAATATGGGGGAAATACTTGAATGGAAATAAGAAGAGAGAAATCCCTTATGGAATTTCGACATGGTAACAGGTGTACACAGAATGAATTAATGAGAGATAAAGTGGTATTTCATCATCACAAATAAGCATGGAAGTATGGTGTAGGTGATAAATCATACCCAAAAATTTGTAATCAAAATTAAAAGGGTATAAAAATATAAATAATCTTGGATAAAAATGAGAAAGGAAGGAATCCCTTATAGAAATTCAGCATGGTAACGGGTGTACATATGGGTTAATAAGAGGGATAAATGAGAGTGAAAGGGGATCTCATGATTTATAAATAAAATTGGAAGTAATTATGTTATTTAATAACATATAACAACATATGAATAAAAGAAATTAAAATACATAATAGGAAAATAATGCTTTATAAAAGTGGAGGGTGAAAGATCTCTTACAAAATTTCGGCATTATAACGGCATAGGTAAGGTTTAAAATGAGGGAGGATAAATAATCCCTAATTTAATTAAAATAAAATGTAAATTAATCTAATTATTATAAATTAATGAAATTATAACCATTCAAAATTACAAGAACTACTTTCAAATACGATGCTTGAATTTGAAAAGAGGAGAGGATAGTAAGGATCCCTTACTTGGATGTGTGATCCTGAAGTCTCGGGAGAGGCTTGAGAGAGAATTATTAGGAGATTAGGTAAACTTGGGAGGATTATAGATAGATGAGGGTAGAGGTTTTTCAATCTCAAAATGGTTTTAGTGAAGAGGAATGGAATATTGGGTGGGTTTATATAGGAAATGAGAGGGAATTCTTTATTATTTAGGTTTTGGACACTACACATTAAACTAATCAAAAACATAAATAATACCAAGGTTTTTGCCCATATTTTCTACCAAATAAGAGTGTTATACAATATTTTATAAATCTAAAGGCCTAAAATATTAAAATATGAGGCTTTTTTATGTGGAGGTGAGTCACACTCTCAAGAAAATCATTTTAAAATGTTAAAATATTTTATAAGTCTTGGAGGGTCCACTAAGGAATTATAAAATTAATCAAACAAATCTAAAATCTCAATATCTTAAAGGTAAAACATATATTGTCTGAATATCCCTTTTATATTATTTTTTTACAACACTATTGGGTCGTTATGATGTCATAAAACACATTATATATTTATTCGGTATTTAATTTTTACCCGAAAAATTGACTATCTCAGAATATTATGAAAAATTCACCATTGGATAATTTCAACACCCTGATTCCTAAAATAATATGTATTTTTTCTAAATAATTTTTTGAATATGTGAATTTACACTTTTAAAATAAAAACCGACATTTACTGAAAATTGATGGGTTTTGAAAAAAAACAGTTTTTAAACCTGAATAAAAATTACATTTGACTTCATAGAAATTATATACTAATTTATTATTAATAAAATTAATTGGATAATAATATATTTTTTAAAATATTAGTTATCTCAAAAATTAATTAATTCATCAAAATAAATTTTTTAATTAAAAATACATTTTTTGTTTTATTATATAAAAATATAATTCTTATCAAACCGAATACTTAATCTTTTATAGAATAAAAAAATAAATATAATAATCATTTATAATTAAAATAAGTGTTATTATAACAATATTATAATAAAATTATTAATAAAAAAATATTTTGATATAATAATTTATATATTTATGAAAAGTACTATTTTACCTGAAAAGTCAATTTATCTAATTAATTATATTTTTAAGAAAAACTATTCTCATAAAGGAATTGATGGAATAATAATTTTATTTAAAAAATGGATTACACAATAAGTAACTAATGCCTTATTACATAACCTCTTATAACACCCATATAAGACCTAAGGGTAAGGTGAGCGGTGGTGACGAACTTTTGTGGCGGCTCAGATAACATTACTCGGGTGGTAATCTCTATTAACTTACACTTCTCCCATAGGAAATTCCATTAAAGTTTAACGTGTTGAAGCACAACTTGGGCTTTGTCAAGAAAAAATACTAGTGATGCTACATCCTTCCTAAGCTCCAACAAATGAGCTTTTTACAACCCGAGTTTACTAGATGAGGCCATCACCTCCTTTTTTTGAGTCAAAACGATTTTTTTAAAACCTTATATTTGTACTAGTCACATGATCACTATTCAATGAGTATATTATCAATTGAAATGATACTTAATTGTCATTTAAATCCAATTGGATAAAATAAAAAAATTTCACGTGTTTTCTATATCCATAAGACATTTAATTAAATAAAAGAAAGGGAATTTTATTGATGAATGTTCAGGTCGTTACAACCTTCCCCCCATTAATAAATTTCTTCCTCAAAATTTTCTTTTCCCACTCTAAAATAGATGAGGGTAACTTTGCCTCATCACTTCCTTCGGTTCACATGTTTCTTCTTCAAACTTGTGGTTTCTTCGCAATACTTTGAATAAGGGCATTGTCTTATTTTGTATAACTCTTTCCCTATGACTAAATATCTTCACCAGATTCTCTTCATAGGAGAGGTCATTAACCAATGGTACCACATCTTTATGGAGTACATGCGATGGGTCAGGTATGTATTTCCCCAAGAGTGATACGTGGAATAAATTATGTACTTGAGATAGGTTTTTTGGGAGTCCTAGTCGATAGGCCACTACTCCATTGCAATCATGGATATCAAAAGGGATGATTTACCTTGGCCTAAGATTTCCCTTCTTCTCTAGTATCATCAATGTCTTCTATGGAGATATGAGGAGGAAAACCATATCTCTAACATCAAAATCTAGGTCTCATCGATGGTTGTAAACATTGATTTTTTTTTTCAACTCTGAGCAACTTTGATGTGCTGCTGGATGGTCTTAACTTTCTCTACCAATTTTTTGACCATTTATAGACCTAGAAGTTTTTTTCTCCCCAACTTGATCCCAACATGCTGGTGTTCTACACCTCTTCCCATAAAGGGATTTATAAGATTCCATTTGGATGCTTGAGTGGAAACTATTGTTGTAAGTGAACTCAACTAGAAGAAGATGTTAATACCTTCCTCCTTTGAAGTCCACTAAGAATTCTCTCAACATGTCTTCAAGTGTTTGGATAGTTTTCTTAGATTGGACATAATTTTTAGGATGATAATCCATACTGAAGTTCATCTCAGTATTCAGGTGTGTTGGAGACTCTTCTAGAACTTAGAGGTGAATTTTGGATCTTGATCGGATACGATCGATAATGGTACTCCATGTAGCTTTTCCACTTCTCTGATGTATATCCGTGCAATTTGATCCAATGAGAAATCCTCTCAAATTATAATGAAGTGTGAAGTCTTTGTAAGGTGATCCACAAAAACCCAAATTGCATTGTTTCCTTTGGATGTCTTCAAAAGTCTGATGACAAAGTCCATGGTGATGTTATCCCATTTCCATGTTGGTATGGGTAATGGTTGCATCATCCCCTTATACTTTTTCCTCTTATCCCCCACTTGCTGACATACCAGGAACTTTGATGCATACTCAATGATCTCCTTATTCATGTTATCCCACCAATTATTCTCTATGATATGTTGATACATTATTGTATTTCTTGGGTGAATGGAGAAATTCAAACTATGTACATCATCCAAAATTTCTTTCTTTAACTCTGGGTTTGATTGAACACTTAGTCTTGACCTAAATCTCACAATTCCGTCTTCATTAACATTGAACTTTGAATATTTCCCTTTTCTGATAGTTTCCAATTTTTTTGAATTCCCACATCATCCTTTTGAGAATCCTTTAAACTTTCCAAAAGAGATGGATGGGAAATAATTTCTGAAATTATTGATTATGTTCCCTTATTTACGATTCCCATTTCTATATTCATCAAATCTAAGAAGATTGGATACTTTTAAATTCTCATAAATGATAGAATCACTAGGTCCTTTCTACTTAGTGCATCCACCACCTTGTTCGTTTTCCTATGGTTGTAATATATTGAGAAGTCATAGTATTTTATCAGCTCTAACCATATTCATTGGAACATATTCAATTTTTTATGTTTGAATATATATTTGAGAATTTTTTGATCTGTATATATTCCACACTTCTCCCCAAAGAGATAATTCCACTAGATCTTTAATTCAATGATCACTATCTCCAACTCTAGATCATGTGTGGGATAATTTTTCTCATGAATTTTCAACTGCCTTGAGGCATTGGAAATGACTTTGTCTTTTTGCCTCAAATTCTATAAAAGAGAGACTTATACAATTTTCAAGAAGAACCTTCCCACAAAATTCAATATGTGATACAACACTTATAGAAGTTTTTTCCTAATTATTTAATGTCATTTATGTTGGGGAATCAAAGTTATTAGAATACATTAAAGATATTCTAATAGGACATGAATTGAAATACATTATGAAATACACTACATTGAAGTAGTGGTTACATGTAATTCATTCATCATTATCCAAGTTAGCATAGGACTTCCTACGCTCCCTTGATCATGGAAATTATTGATGCTCATCATGCTTCACAGCCCTTGAAATAGATCATTGTCTTGGGTAATGCCTAACTTCTCCACATTTATAGCGTAGAACTGTATAAGATGCCTTAGATGGAACTTTATTTCCATTCATCACATTATCCATTCTTTTATGGAAATTGGATACTTTTTCCCATCCATTCCACACTTAAAACATCTCATAGTCCCTTTGGGACATTTCCCTTGGTGCCTCTTTCCACACTTGTTGCACGAAGGAAATTGGGTCTTCTTCCCCTTATCAACTTTATTAGGTGGACTTTCATGAGATGTCATCTTCCTCTTCTTTGATTTCTTTCAACATTCAACAAAGTGCCAATTTTTAGTCGTGATTTTTGATAGATGGTTTGGAATAATCACATATATCCTACTTAAGCTCCCATTTTATTAGGAATCTCATTGGGACATTTATCATGTTTCCCTTTACATTGGTTATTATCCATATTCCTCATATTATCGGCCATTGGATATAATAAAAGGAAAATTAGGGATGAGTATCTTAAAAATTTTTGTATATAAAGGGTAATCCAATGAAATTAAAGGGATAACTTATAAATTACATTTATATCATTAAATAATAAATTTCTAGGCTTCAATCTATGTAATCACTGATCTATGTCATAACGTATATTCTTATGGGCTTTTTTTCTCCCTTAATAATGGTTTATACTAAGCTTATGAATTTAGCAAAGCATATCCCCCGGGAGTATCAAACTAAGAGTTCAACAAGATCCGTTTTTGTTCACTAGTTCTTGTTCAAGTCTAGCTCAAAGTGGTGTTTTCGGGTTTTACCTCTAGACACATCTGTGCCACAACCACCTCTACTTGTTCATATCCGGACATGGATATATTTTCTTAAAAAACCACTTACTCTATACCCACAAAAATGTAGGGATGTTTTAATTATACTTGGTCTTATCCATAAGGCTTTCACTAGGGGTTTCTAATATTAATAAAAAAAGTAACTAAACCTATCATTTGATACCAACTACAACAACCCGACTCTTTATTACACACTTAAACATGATTTATTACATAAACTTTCACTTAATTCAACTCTGTGGATTGAGAGGCCTAGTATCTTGTAAAATTAGGAACATTACATAAAAAATTAAAATATAAAATACAACATGTTTATTTAAATCTTATAATAATGACCACAGCATTACTTTATACTTAGCATTGCATGAGATACCTCGAGGACATTCATAAGAAAAGGGTGAGCTATAAAGCCCAGTAAGGGAGAAAATAAAGCATAACATGAAGAATATAGTACATGTTAGGAAATAGTCATATAAATGGAGAACAAGAGAAAGACAAACATAATGTAATGATATAATATGATTATCATAACATGGAAATGTGGAAATGGAATACAACATGATAATAGAATGAGCCAAGGCTCATTGCACATGGATTAGCATGAGTAAAACCTCATTGTGCATGAATTAGCATGAGTAAACCCTCATTGCAAATAAATTATCATGAGTAAACCCTAATTGCACATAAATTATAATGAGTAAAACCTCATTTCACATGGTGTAACATGATACTAAACATTTCCCAATGCATTTGAGCGCTATCAGGGCACACCCTTTATAACATTACATTTCATTCATAAGTGTGCCACATGGATCATATTACATGGAATCATTAAACATAATAATTTATTCCATGATTAAGGAATGTGGAATACATACATGTAAATAAAATTAAATATGTATATCTGCATAAAGGTGAATACCCTTGATAGAGAAATGGATATGGTATTCACTACACGATGATTTTGTCTTTGAAAATCATGGTGCAATTTTGGTAGCATGACGTCGTCATATGGAAATTCATAAGTTGGGTTTATAAGAGAGAAAGGGATATCTCATCATTTATACATGAAATATACAATAAGGGGTTCATGGAACATAATATCACAACATATTAAATGGAATTTAGATGCATAATATTAGAGATATACTTGAATGGAAATAAGAAGAGAGAAACCCCTTACGAAATTTCAGCATGGTAACGGGTGTACACGGAAGGAATTAATGAGAGAGAAAGTGGTATATCATCATTAAAACATAAGGAGGGAAGTATGTTTGAGGTGTGAAATAATAACCCAACATTTTTAATTGAAAGTAAAATTGTTTTACAATATAAATAAACTTGGATAAAAATGAGAAATGAAGGAATCCTTAAAGAAATTCAGCATGGTAACGGGTGTACATAAGGGTTCCGAAGAGGAATAAATGAGATTGAAAGGGGATCTCATGATTTATAAATAAAATGGAAAGTAAGGATGTTATTTAATAACATATCCCAACATAGTAATAAAAGAAATTAAAAGACATAACATGAGAAGAATTCTAGATAAAATAGGTGGGTGAAAGATCCCTTACTTGGATGTGTGATCCTGAAGGCCTGGGAGAGGCTTGAGAGACGATTCTTAGGAGATTAGGGAACCTTGGTAGGATTATCGAGAGAGGAGGGTAGATTTTGGTCGAGCTCCAAATGTTTTGAGTGAAGAGGAATGGAATATTGGGTTGGTTTATATAAGAAATGAGAGGGAATTCTTTATTATTTAGGTTTTGGACACTACACATTAAACTAATCAAAACCACAAACCATCCCATGGTTTATGCCCATAGTTTCTTCCTAAGGGGAGTTTTCTGAAATATTTTATAATGTCAAGGTCCGAGCATATTAAAATATTTGTCTTGCTTATGTAGAGGTGAGTCACACTCTCAGGGAAATCATTTTAAAATGTTAAAATATTATTTAAGTCTTAGAGGGTCCACTAAGGCATTATAAAATTAATCAAACAAATCTAAAATCACAATATTTTTAATGTAAAACATATATTGTCTAAATATACCTTTTATAGTATTTTATTAGATCACTATTTGGTCATTAGGATATCTTAAAACACATTATATATTTTTTTGGTATTTAAGTTTTACCCAAAAATTCGACTGTCTCAAAAAATTATGAAAATTTCACTATTGGATAACTTCAATGTTGTTAGGTCCACTAGGAAAGATACCCTGAGAGGGGGGGGGGGTGAATCTGGGTTTGGAAGATTAAAATAACGTCCCATTTTGATCATGTTTTTCTGTCAGACTAAACCTTCTTCTCTCTCCTTCCAGTTGCAGAGTATTAATAAACCTTAAAGCATGCACATGACACAACAATTTTTACTTCATTCACCCTCACTGGGATACGTCCAAGGAGAATACACCGGCAGTGTTCCAATGTACCAATTTCTCTATAAGCACACTGTAGTCTACAAGTTCAAAGTGGACTCACTATCCCTCCTGGTTTACAACCACTCACAATTTGAGAAATCACTGCTCTCTCAACTGAAGTGAGCTCACTGCTTCTTCAGAAGATCCACTCAAAGTTTATAGAGATATAGGTCTCTTAATTACCACTAATGAATGCATCCTACACTGTATCTAGATGCACTATTGAAGTCCAAATTTCATCCACTGATGAATACCCCTTCCCCCCTGAATACTGAGAAATTCCTTTGGAAATACGTTAGCAAAGAACCATTTTTCACGAAGCTCCCAATTTCACGAAGCTCAAACAACCCTTCGTGAAGTCCCTGCCTTTTTGTGAAGCTAACATTTTCGCAGAGCTCAGGCCATTGCAGAGCTCAAGTCTTCACAGAGTAACTTCCCTCGCGAATCTCACTGAGCCAACGTGGAGCACACAACTTTCGCAGAGCAAGATTAGCCGCTGCGAACCTCCTTCCTTTTGAGAAGCACACTGCCTTCGCGAACCACCTTTGTGGGACGAGAGAAAAATATTTTCTTCAAAAACTCTCAACTTCTCTCGAGGGGATCGAGACCTATTTATAGGTGATTCCAACTACTGTCAAACCATCCATGCGATGTCTGCTCCACATCATCTCAAATCACGAAGATATGAAATTTCCATCGAAATTCTCTCAATATTGCAAAGCACCATGAGAATTTTCCGATCACAGAACTCGTAGAAATCATGGATCATTCAGTAAATTACTCTTCAACTTCTCCGCAAATCTCCACTCACAATGCCCTTCTCCACCGCAATGCTCTTCAACGCTTCTGTTCACGAAGCTTGTAGTAATCGTGAAGAATCACCGCCAAAATTTTTCATGTCTTCGTGAAATCCAATCCATGAAGCCTTTCTTCACGAAATTCATGCCTTTGTCATGGTTCTTTTCCAACATGTATTTTCAACAACATCTCTAGAACTCAACAATTCACCATGGAAACCTGCATTGTCAACAAACACAACCAACCCAAAAATGCTGTAATGTTACCTTGTGGGATATTTTTCTAAAAAATGTACCGATTAAAAAAATAATATTTATCTTATCTAAATAATTTTATAAATATTTTAATTCTTAATTTTAAAATAAAAACCGACATTTACTAAAAATTGATTGGTTTTGAAAAAAATATAGTTTTTAAACCTTAATAAAAATTACATTTGACCTCATAAAAATTATATACTCTTTTATTATTCATAAAATTAATTTGATAAAAATATTTTATTAAAATATTAATTATTTCAAATATTAATTAATTCATCAAAATAAATTCTTTAATTAAAAATACAATATCTGTTTTATCATTTAAAAATATAATTCTTGTCAAACGGAATACATAATATTGTATAGAGTAAAAATAACAAAATATAATAATCATTTATTATTAAAAGGTGTGGTATTATAAAACTATTATAATAAATTTATTAATAAAAAAAATAGTTTAATTAAATAATTTATATATTTTAGAAAAGTACCATTTTACCCGAAAGGAAAATTTATCTAATACATTATTTTTTCAAGAAAAACTATTCTCATAAAGCAATAAGTAACTAATACCTTGTTTGATAACCTCTTATAACACCCACATAAGACCTAAGGGTAAGGTGTGCGATGGTGATACACTCTTGGGGCGGCTTTGATAACATCGGTCAAGTGGTAATCTCTATTAACTTACAGTTCTACCGTAGATGATTCTGTTCAAGCATAACATGTTGAAGCTCGGCTTGGACTTGGTCAAGAGAAAAGACCAGTGACACTACCTCCTTCTTGAGCTCTAGCAAATGAGATTTTTACAACCCAAGTCTACTAGATGAGGCCATCACCTCCTTTGTATGAGTCGAATGGATTTTTTTTCAAACCTTATATTTGTACTAGTTATGTTATCACTATTCAATGGATATATTATCAATGGTAATGATGCTTAACGGTAATTTAAATCCAATTGGATAAAATAAAAAAGTTCATGTGTTTTCTATATCCAAAAGACATTTAATTAAATAGAATAAATGGAATTTTATTCTTGAATCTTCATGAAATTATAATAGTCTTCAAGATATAGCTCATAATGATCTTCAAATAAATTGATAAAACTAGTAAACATAACATGATCATTTTCATTTTATATTTTATATGTAAAGGCGTTCAACATATTGATGTGTATGATCATTATAATCATTATTCACATTCATTTGTCTCATATTAATCTTGTTTATGCATTGTCAAACTATTCCTTTTATATCTCATTTTAAAATTAGGCATGAGATAATCATAATGGTTGACTGAGACATGAAATGAGAAGTTAATAAGATAGGATATTAAGAACACGTGTAAATTTATTCCAAATTTAGATATTAATTTTTCTGTGTTATTTTCATAAAACTTCTTGTTCTTTGGATTTTCCCATTCATGGAAAATATTCTATATATCGGCCTTTCCATAAATAGATAACCCCTTTTGTGATATTCTCTAAAAACATGAAATGACTTATCAAGAGATTAACAAAGTAATAATGAAATTTTTTAGAACATCTAGATCTTCATAGGATATTAAACTGATAATATTATTTATCATAAGGTAACTTCCCAAGAGACTCTGTAAGAAAAACTGGTCTTTGAATTAAATTGAGCATAAGATAATCTGACTTCATTATTGTGTAAGATAATTATTCACTTTATGATAAAATATGTTACTTTGATTTTACACTTTGATTACTCAAATTATTATAGATTTTATAAGATAATATTTTAAAAATATCCTTTTTGTAAGATAACAACTTATTATTTGATTCATTCAATATGAAATATATGACTTGAGTATGTAGAAACTCATTTTTTTGTAAGATAGTATATTACATAATTAGATAAAATTTTAATATGGAGTCTTATGGTTTTGAGTAGATAGAAGATAAATACTTTATATGTTGTATAATAATCACTTAGATAATCATTGTAATATAAATTATTTTTATAAATATAATCTTCAAAACTTAAGAAAAACTTGTGAGAATAAAAACATGAATTTTTTGAATCAGTAAAACACATAAAAAATGAGAAATGTTAGAACAAAATAAGTCTATCAAATAATCTCCCCATTTTTTATAATAAAAAACCCATGAAATAGAAGACAATAATTTCAAAAGAGAATCTTTTAACTTTCAAAATATTCTCCCCTTTGGATAAAACTTTTAAACCATGTTATTAATTTTTCTTTTATATTATCCTTTTCTTATTCATATAGTTACAAAATTAAATTTTATAATTCTTAACCTTTTAAATAAATAAAATGAATGAAATAATAATTTTAACACTTTGAATTATTATGTTATAATTTTCGTCACACCCTTTAAAATAAAAAAGATGATTTTTTTGTATTCTCATAAAATTAAAATTTTAACACTTTAAAATTTTGTATTCCAATTTTCTTCTACCTTTTTTATGAAATATAAAATAAGTAGAATAAAGAATATAATTATTATTGCACAACATAAATAGTAAATAGTTAATGCTATTGATTTTTAATAGAATTTGGAATAAATTTTTTAAGAGATTAATTAAAAAGGAATAATATAAATAAAAAGTGAAAATATACAGTGGAAAAAAACATAATGAAGATGTGAATAAATAGATTGAATAAAATAGTATGCAATAAAGATAAATAAAATCATAAACTAATAATAGTAAATAACTACAATGTAAATCGAATAATATCTAAAACAAACACTTTAATATGAAAAATAAATTCATCGAAATCATATAAACTAAGCATTCAGGTAAAAAGCACCCGAGTGAAAAAAGCAGTATCCACATCAATTTTTTTACATTTTGACGTCATTTTTGAACTGATGTTTATAAAGTAAACATTAAAAATATATGTTTCAATTTCAGTTTTAAGAAACTGACATTTAAAATTGATGATCTTTGAGTTTTTGCGTTAGTTTACATAAAAAACCAATTCCCAAAATTGTGGTTTGGCGGTCTTTAGTGTTAGTTTACATAAAAACCAACACTAATGCTCTGTGATCTTTGGTGTCAGTTTTAATATGAACTGACACTGAATGTTGTGTTTTAATGGTCTTTTTTGTTGGTTTATATAAAAATCAATACCAAATATCTGGTTTTCTGTGTTCTTTGGCTTTAGTTTTAATATGAAATGACATAGAAAACAAGGTTTGGGTAGTCTTCGACATTAGATTAAGTAAAAATTGATTCTTAATATTGTGATTCTTCTATATTTGATGCCTATTTAGATGAAAACTGATACCAAAACTCAGGCTTCATAGTTTTCGGTGTCTGTTTATATAAAAACTTACATCCAAAGCACTTTGTTCAATGATTCAATGTCGGTTTTTTATAATGAAATGCTGAAAGTTGAATATTTTTTTAAAAAATAATTATATAAATAAATTTCTTAGAATGTATAAACCTATAAATAGAATATATAACATAAAAAATATAACTAAAACACCAAAAAACAATTTAGCATAAAAAATAATCTTCATGAATCATCCTTATGTTATCTGTGCCCACACCATCAACTATAATAACTTTTCCTACAAAAAAAATAATCATCAAAAATATAAAAAAATAATAATTCAATGCTCACATGAAAAAATTAATAAATAAATAATGATATTAGTTGTAACTTAATTGGTCATGAAATTTTCAAACTATACATTCAAAAATAATTGAGGATAATAATGATACCACTATACTTTATAATAATAGTTTTCCTTAATGGTAACTCATTATAGTGGTAAGGAGAGCTTGGTATCATCTAGGGAAACAACCACCTATCAAACAAGAAGGTATCACACAACATTGAAAATTATGTGTATAATAAACATTGTTTCTTATAAATCTTAAGATATATATTCATATTCTATAAAAATATTGAGGTGAAAAAATTAATATAAACAGTAAAATAATTCTACCTGGAGGTGAGCATGACCAAGAAATTTTTTTCAACAAAATAGAGCCTAAATGGTTGGGGTTTAAGCCCCAAATTTTCAAGCATTTAGATATAGATAGATTTTACTTTAGTAAAGAAGAACAAGGCTTATTAGAATATTTTCATGTTGATATAGATCTAGAAATTGGGCTATTCACTATTGGTATAATATTTCTACATGTAAAGATCATAGAATCCCTAGAGAAAGGGGAATTAGAGCTGAAATAAGAAAGAATACTTCCAAAAACATAGAAAATGATAGATCCATCAATGATGAGTAGATACGAATCACTTGAAAATTTTCTATAAACTTTTAATGGAAATTAAATAAATAATATCTTCATAATAATGTAAATCTCTTAAGAAATTCTTTAATCCATGCACAACCAAGATGACAACAAAGAAGAATGTTGGGAAGGAGATAGAACCTACTAATAAATTTTTCTTTTATTTTTGATAAGGAGGACATATCATGGAAAACTGAATAATGTTCACGAATAACAATGAAAAATAGACAATGATAAATTAATAAAAGGAATCTATCCAAAAGAGAGATTCTAATATTGGGTCAATGGTTAAAAATTTCTATAAAGATGTTTAGAAGCTTCCCTAGAAGGAAAAGGTAAAAGATGATGGATATTTGTATGGAAGGAGTAAGAATGCTAATCAGAGTACTATCAATTGTATTACATGGATACCACAACATGAAGAAAAAATGAAATATAGATTGAATTAACCATTAAACCCAAGTTAACATATATTTTCTGCTAGAAATGAATCCAGAAATGGAATTTTATGAACCTAATAACATGTTAATAATATGGCCTAAACTATTGGATGATTATACAAGGTGGGAAAAAGTTGAACATAGTCAAAATTCGGTAGCTACTCTAGTATGGAAGCCCATTCTAGTAAAGAATAATTTTTTAAAAGATAAGTACATTATTCCAAGATGGGTTTTTATTTGTAATGTCATTATAAGAGACATACCTAATAATTTAAATTACAATTATATTTAAGAAATTGTTTTTAAATAAATTGTGAAGATGTCTATGTTCTTCATTTGTATTTGACTTGTTTCATTGAAAATCTAAAATAACAATGAATGTTATTGGATTAAAAAATAGTATTTTTTCTATAAAACACAAAATAATTAATTTATCTAACCTTATCAAATTCATTTTCCCCAGTTGTGATTATCTCATCCATGAATCTTAATACATAATAACCACATTCCACACTTTATTTTTGATGATTAAAATAGATTTATAAAATATTAAATTTAAAATAAAAACTAATTTATATATATATATCTATAACAAAAACCAAATATTATCTAATTTAAAAATTATTTACCTTCACTAGAATGTAATTGATTGGATTTATCTTCTTTGTCAACATCTGCTATTTGTTAAAATTTTTCCATGACCTGCATTTTCATATATATATATATCAACTAAAAAAATATGTATAAACAATATGAATTACAAATTAATAATTTATAAAATATTATAAAACTTTTCTCATAAGTTTCTAAATTTTTAATGAACACGACCTAATAAAGAGAAAAACCAATATAAACTACATTAATTTGGGAATAATGTACACAACATACAATGAACTCTATGATATAAAAAGTTCAAAATTATTAATATTTTAATGAATATCAATTCATAATTATCATAGTGTTATTACCTATTAAGTAATGGAAGAAACCATCACTGAATCTCCGTATTTGAGAATCTCGCTCATATATATGCAACTTTAGAAATAGTAATCACATATTACACAACCGTTGAAATTAATTATGGATCTATAAAACCATAAAAACTATTGTATTATTTTCAATAATAATCATTTTAAATACCAATATAGTAAGTCATTTGAAATAATATTTATTTAAAGAAATAATGAAAA
This sequence comes from Viscum album, assembly GCA_963277665.1. Lineage (NCBI taxonomy): Eukaryota > Viridiplantae > Streptophyta > Magnoliopsida > Santalales > Viscaceae > Viscum > Viscum album. Next base: position 1,054,504,982 of record OY728120.1, on the reverse strand, counting down.
CATGGAACATAAATTTACTTATATAGAAAATAACAGAAACATAGGCACACTGATCTCATAAAAAATAATAAGATCCATGATATAATTTTTGAATATTCTAAATGGATATTATCTTACAAAAATATTAGATGTTATCTGAAACTAATAAATATAATCCAATGAAAAAAAACCCGAGTTTATCTTCACAACCCATCAAAAACTTTAGAAGTATCTGAGGTTGTTGATTCTTGAAATGCTATTTGTTTCTTTTGTATCAATTATTTGGATTTAAGATATTCCCATATGAAATAAATGTTAGAAAATAGTATATCACTTTTTAATGAACTATAAATAATTTTTATATAAACAATGTATACCTCATATGTCAGATAACATAGAAGGATAGGCAACCAAAGTAAAAAATGACCCATAAAATCTTCAACTCTGTTAACTTCCTCAGTTGGTAATGAAATAATATTATTTGGATTAATAATATCATTTATTAATATTATGATTTTACCCAACTGCATTGGATGATGATGTACAGAATCCACAAAAAGATGCATGACTTCGTACGCTACATTGCATACAAGAGTATCTACCATATACAAATCAAAGTAAAAGGTCAGATTGGAATGAGGAGGTGAAGGATCTATGTAGTAAGACTATGTAGACAGGGAAGGCTGGTCCATCTAGGAAGGATGGGAAATCAGGGCCAGTTGGGAAGTATGGGAAAGATAAGTCAGTTGGGAAGGCTGTGGAGGGTGGGAAGGTTGGGCAGGCTGAGCTGGCTGGCCTGGATCGGAGGGTTGGGTTAGCTGGGAAAGATCCATCTGCTACACAGGTTGTGACTGTCTCATCAATTGTTCAGACATAGCCTTAACAACTAATTTAATTTCATATACCATGGATTGTTTCTACTATTTCATCTCATCTTTTTATGAATCTATTTCTGGGTCTCTTGATTTCTTACTGTGATAACCAAAAAATTTCATGATACTAACACCTGCCTCATATAATCTTATGCGGATAGGGTGTTCTAGATTTCCTAAATTGGTTACTAGAATTTCCATCCTACCCTTAGGGATAAAAGTTTCCTCCTTCACTTTTTCCTAAAGTTCATCCTGAAATAAAAAATTAAAATGATTATTTGTGTTGTTAATTTAAAAAATACTAACATTCATGGAAGATAAAAATAGATTTATTACAATTGAAGTAGTCACTTCTTCATATTTCTTGGTAAGATACTTTTTATTTTTCTTTCCTCCCACTCTTTTCCATTTTTCATGTCATGTGAGGGGAGATGGAGGACCAAGTTGGACCACTTATAAACCATTACTATATTTATGTCTTAATGTATCAAACTTTTTTGTAATCATTTTTTACTCCAATAAATGATACTCTCCATGTGATAGAGTATGAGGATATTTGTTCTAAAATTGGAACTCTTTATGAGATCTCATAGAATCCCATTTCATAGCAATAAAAAAATAAGTAATAAAGTAATATATAATAAATTTTAAAATATAAAATAATTATCTTCAAAAAAATTCATCATCATGTCGGCTGGTGATAAATTTATTCCATGTATCTACATATAAAAACTCATACTTGAGTAATGGGGTTTCATTTTATAACCTACCAAAATCATATTTTTTTGTAAATTTTGTTTTAAAATATCTTCATCAAACGACAACCAAACATAAGAATTTTTTCTTAATTTCATTATTTACTTCAAAAATGATTGTAATCCATAATAAAATAAATCAAATATTAGCCATGTAAAATATATATTATTTTTAAAATGAGTTAAAAATATCTTAATTGAGATATTTTAACATTATAGACTCCCAAAACTTCTCTTTTTCCATATTGTAGATTTAATTTCAATCAGGATATAAAATGATAATCCTACAACAACTCTGTATAGAAATATAATTTATAAACTAGGTTACATGTGGGCTAGTTGGGTTATTATTTTCATAAAAAATAATATGTAATCTCTAGTCCTCACGTGAAAGTGACAGATTTGGTAAATATGTAATCCCATGTTTACCAACTCTAGAAATTTATTTATCAGTATAAGGACTAGAATCTTCCATTGGAAGCACATCAGTTGTACCATAATTATTTTTTGTAAATTATAAGTTTGATTTCAAGAAATAAATATATTACTAAATATTTAATAAAAAGGAAAAAACATATACCTCACTAAATATTTCTCTTCCTCTATGACTGTTATTGAAATAGAAAAATATAATTATATTCTATATACTTAAATATGAATAGAAAAGTGAAAATTTGAAAACATTTATATTACAAATATGCATGTAAAAAAATTGTATCACACATATGTATGCTTAAAAAATAATAATTATGTCATGATTCTTAAAAAAAATTAATTTTAATCTAAAATATTATATATAAACAGTAATTCTAAAATGATAGAAACATTTATAAATTTAATTGTCACATTTTAAAAAAAGTGTTTTTATATGTGTAAATATAACCAAAACCTAATGATGTACATCTAGTTTTTCAATAAAAAAATATTTATCCATAACTTTTGAATATAAAATTTAACTTGAAAATCATATAATTAATTGATTATATATAATTATAAATCCAGTAATTAATAAAAAAAAGTTTTAAAAAATGTAAATTTTAATAAATAAATAAAATATAAATATTTACGAGAATAATTAGGAGAGTAATTTAGTATTTTTTTTATATCCCTTTAGCATGATAATTTCATACAATATAGACCATGTATGCATTATAGTCATTGTTATCATATGGAAATCATAGAATAGATGAATAAGGATCATATAAATCCATAACATCACCATCATTATCACCACCCAAATGAATCTTTTTCTGTTGAAAAATAATGGACCACTAATCATTAAATGTATCAATGCCATAAAATATTTTATTTTCATGTGTCGTCATGATAAATGGTTTCTATTTTCTACAAAATATTTTCAAATCAACCAATGTAAACCCATAATCATCATGTTTCACACCACTATTACTATCAATCCATTTTTATTGAAACATTATGGCTTAGAAGCTTGTATAATCAATTTACCATATATCCTCAAGAACTCCAAAATATTCCATTGATATAGAAATTGGTTTTTTATCTTTTACACTCAAAAAATGCACGACTTCAACAACAACCATTACCTCACTATTTTGAACAGTACTCTTATCATAATGTTTTTTTGTGTGTAAAATGTGTATCCATTAATATTGAAACTAGAAAACATGATTACATTAAGAGACAGTCCCCCTACTGACCATTTTAATGTTACTGATACAAATTTATTAGTGATGAATTTCTTTTTAAAACACGAAAAAAAAAATTTATGCTCAATAATCAACCAATTTTCATTTATTTTTAGATATTTTACCTTTAATTTAGTAATACATGATGATATATGTGGTTGAACCTCATTAGAATTGTATAAAAAGTATAAATACTCCTACATCACATCATCACGTGAAATGAAATTTACCTTTACTCCTTTAATCTCTCTAACTTAACTATCAACTATCATATGTTGAGATATAGGGAGACCAACATGCTCATCTTCATACAGATAATCAGTACAAAACTCAATAACCTCTTCTGGTACATATTTTTGAACAATAGTGGTATTCGGTTGATGTGTATTTTTAACATATCTCTTAAAAAGTTTCATATATCTTTCAAAATAATACATCCAATATAAATTAACAGACCCACATATTCTTATCTCACAAACCAGATGAATCACCAGATCGACCATTATATGAAAAAAACATAAGTTAGAAATACATTTAGAGTTGAAAAAGAATAAGAGAATATTTATTCTCAAATATATCTAACAATTTTGGATAAATGAATTTGCTTTAAATTGGTTTGAAAAAATTACATAACCCGATGATAGTCTTTCTGACAGGTGTAAAAAATATACCACGCAGTGCAACCAATAGCTGTTGTTTCATCAATACATCACTATTATGAGTTTTTTTCCAATTAATTTACAATCCTTCAATGAAACTAAATTATTCACATTATAATAATATCCACCAGGAAATTCAATACCACATAGACACCAAAACAAATTCATATTCACACTCTTTCTTAACATGTGACAAGCCGTAGGTAAATATGTTGTGTTTTCTTTTATATTGGGAGATAACTCCAAACGTATTCCCATTGATATCAAGTTAAATATATCATTTAATACATATTTTTTTCTTTCCTTTTATGTCCAAAAAAGTTCCAATCAAACCATCACATATGTTTTTATCAACATGCGTAATATCAATGATATGTTTTATCTCTAAAAATATCAAATAAGGTAATTCTAAAATGATAGATTGTTTCTTCCAGATATTTTTTTCATGAACAGAGATTCATTTATTTCCAAATGTGATATCTCTATTTGTCACCATGTCATAATATTCTTCAATAGACAATGGTTGTGGGGGAATATTAAATTCATGTAACTGTTAAATTCTTTTTTCAAGCAACGATAAGGATGATCTACTCGTAAAAATATTCTATGTCCCATTTATACTATCATTATTCCATTCCAAAATTTCTAATATGATGTCTCTTCTTCATAAATTGGACATGAATTATGTCCCTTAACACCGTATCCAGATATGGTTCCATATATTGGAATGTTTTTTATAGTGAACATTATCGTAGCATACAAAAGAAAATACTCTTTCCTTTATGCATCAAGAAATGTAAAACCTAACTCCCATAGAATTTTCGAATAATCAATCAGTGGTGAATGATACACATTAATATCATTTCTAGACTGTTTTGGTCCAGAAATCATCAATATCATCATAAAATATTTTTTTCTTCATATATATTTGTGGATAACAGCTGTAAACTACCAAAAATATAGTCCACGAACTATGTTGTCTACTTAGGATTTTATATAGTTTTATTCCATCTTTGAACAGTCCCATTCTGATATTTATAACTTCATTTCCAAAATTAGGAAATTTTTTATCAAATATCTTCCACTACGGTGAATCAGAAGTGTGATGTAAGTTACCATAAGAGATGCATTCTTTATTATTCCATATTAACTTTTTTCATCATTTGAATTTGAAAATAGATGCTTCAAATGAGGAATCACTAAAAGGTACCAAATTGATTTAGTGGGAGGTTTGTTTTTTGTACCAGAGACTGAATTAGGGTTTAATTATTTTAATTATTGGAAGGAATTATTTTAAGGGAATAAATTAATTTAACAGGTGGTTATATGTCAGTAAGTGATAATGTATTGATGTTTAATTTTTAATCCATCTTATAGCTTGATGTACTGGATTGACGATAATAAGATAAATATTCATATTACATCCTATAAAACACACAATAATTGGGGAATTAATATATCTTTTTATACCCCAATTACATTGGGTATAATATTTTCTTTGCCTCATAATTTGATTCTCGAAGCCCATTTCCCTCTAGAAGTAGCTCTTTTGAAATTTCAATCATGTTAGAGGAAATTTTATCACTCCACCCATTCATTACTTTCATGTTAACTAATCTCTGAACTTAAGAAAACACAGTCTACTTAGAGAAACCAAATAATAATGGTTTCTCATTATCTGTATACAATTGTTCAACATTTATTGTTTTTTCGATGGTTCCAACACCTAAATCATGAATTAATTATTCAATAAGATCATCTGTCACATTATGAATATTTTCATCAACATTATATGTCGAAATTTCAATTCTTTCACCATTCCAAGTCCAACATGTATAATTATGACTAAAAACATAGAAAATGATATGATCTTTAATTTTTCTAAAATTTAAAGTTATCATATTCAAACAATTCACACATGGATAGAATATCAAATCTATGTTTTGAAGATTTTTTTAGTAAATTACAAGAAATCATGAACTCCTTTTTCATATTCATTAGTGGTTCTTCCAAACTTTATCCAACTATGATCTATTAAATACATAATATCATAATATGAAATGTTAATATGTTAAAACATATAAACATTTAAATATATATATAAAGAGATAACTTTTAAACATAAAAACATATAATCAAAATGATTGGTGATCAGGTGGGATATATCAATGATTATTAGGAATAAAATAAAAAATAAATTACTCAGTTTTTTATTTTATTTAAATAATTAATTATAAACTATGCTTGATGACCCTAGTAAAGGGATAAAGATATTTTTGTCAATTTTATATATTTTTTATCAACATCTATCAAACAACACCACTTCCATTCTACCTAGATCCTTTAAAATAGACAACAATATTCATCTTTATTTAACCTATAATAAATATTCTAACGCCCTAACCTTAGTTAACCAGAGTCGGTGCATTATTACATTACATTGGCATGATCACAAAAGATCAAGTCTTGAAAGACCGATCAGTTTCGTAGCCTTGGAAATACTAGATACATTCATAAGTTTTACATTACATTATAAAATAAAAAACAACAAAAACATTGTACCCTTTTTGAACACACTCATATCCCTTAGCCTATCCCTATAGGTCAATCATAAAATACTTCTTCACATCTAGGAAAATATAAAACATAAAAAAGGGTGAGCTCAGATGATTAGTAAGGATAACAATATAAAGGAAACTTTCATGAATAAGCATAAACATTTAAGGCAATGTAAGACTAAAACAAAAGCCTTTTAAACTTGAACTTCAGCATAATATGGAAAAGATAAAATAAAATAATTCCATTTACTTATTCACATGGATATTCTACTAGTAGAATAATCACATGAAATATCCATAACCACTTTCATAATGATGGAATGCAAAATTCCAGACTTCATAACCACATAGTCAAGGCCTTGTGCCAAGACTACAAAAAATATTTTATCAAGGACTTGTGCTAGGAAACTAGTTTGTCTCATGAGACCTAATGATGCATCAAGGAGCTATAGCAAGCTCCACCCGTCACTTACTAAGTCCAATGCATTCCTCATATGAAAAGGTTTAAACATAACATAAACATTCATATTAAAACTATCATAGAAATGTCAACACTATATCCATAAACCATGAATGTTTTAAAACTAACACATCCACAGTCAAAAATATCACAAAACCTTCAATATAATATGGAAGTTTTGTATCCTAATAAATCAACTTCAAATAAACTTACAATCCATCAAAGTATGTTGACATAGATGAAATCAAAACATTTTTTTAGAGAAATATCTCTTTCTATTTTGAAATCATTTAAAAGTAATATAAATATAAAATAAAACATTTATTTTGAAAATATTCTTATAAGATTGTAAGGGAAGCTTCTACGATGTTATAATGGCGGAAAATAGCCGCACCCACCGTATAAGTTAAAAAACATTCTTACCTTAATTTTTTCGAAAATGTCATAAGGTACGTTGTTTGGAAAATGATGGAAAGATTATTTTAAAACCATTTATAAAAAGTCAAAAAGGGTATAAATGACTTTAACCCATATTCTAGTAAATAGTAAAAATGTTTCGGAATATATTTTTGAGAAACATGGATGTGGATGATAAAGAGGTCCTAGTAGATACATACGTAAAAACAACCCCGGATAATAAAGAGATTGTGAAATTAACCCTTACCTTGTACTTTTCCTTGGTCAAGGGTAGGTTAAAATCCTTTATAATGGTGAAATAATTGTTATTAAATTATAAAAGAACCATATACATTAATATGATACCATATATGATATTCTAATATTGCTTTGTTAATGATATTTTAGTAGTATCATCGTTTCGGGTGTTAACTGATTCGTTTTTCTTTATATGCTTGGTTATGTAAGCCATGTTTGTTATGGATAGGATGAATTTGGTTCATATAAAGATTGATATTATGTTCATAAACATTATTTTTAATCATAAATTTAAAATTATTCTTGAATGATTACGATGAGGAATGAATCTTATTGTGTACATGGAGACGGTAATCCGTACGTATGCACGAGCGAAAATATCATTCCTTTGATATTAAAAAAATATATAATTGGGTGGTATATCATATATAAAAAATAATTATCATCATATATTTATTATTTACATCATTTATACTCATTATTATACCCATCCAAATGATGAAGTGTTTGAATAACAAACTACACCATGACGTGGAGACGGTAATCCGTACGTACACATGTATGGTGACTTTGTCATTTATAGGACATATAGAATAATGAATATGGCTGAAACATTTTTATAGTAACATCAAATTATATAGAAGATCTGAGATTTATTAGTTTAGAATGGAAAGAAAAAAGAAATAGGAAGTGGAAGAAGAAAAGAACTTGAAAGAGGTGATGAAATATTTACCTCTTCTTCTGGTTGTTTTCTTTTGATTTGATCAAAAGGGCTCCTTAAGTTGGCTTTATGACCAAAGGAAGGCCTCTAGGATGAAGGGAGGAAATTTGGGAGGAAATTTGGGCAGGGTTTGGCCGAGCCAAAAGGCTTTGAAGGTGTGAATTTGAGAAAAGGGTTGGTTCCCTTTTATAAGAGAGGTGAGGGTCACTTTAGGAAAAGCTTGAAATATTATTTTATAATAAAATAATTTTCTATTTATAATGGATAAAAAATGAATTATTTAAAGGATAATATTCTTATAGATCGAAAAAATCTCAACTAACAGGGTTTAGACTGGTTTAGGTCATCATATTAACCTTATCTTTTCGATTTAACTCTTAGTTAAATAGTTTGACATTTACCATGTCTCATTGTATTTTTATATTATATGGTTAATAAAATTACTATAAACTTCCAAGAGAACCTAAAGTTGTTCATTAATAACATATATAATATTATTCAAGCCCTTTGGCCGAAACTTATATTTTTAGGTATAGAATACCAATTAATAATATAATATTTGTATTAAAAACTCTTTTATGTCAATTTTGACACTATTTGGTATTTTGTTTTTTTTAAATTCATAACAGAATTATAACTTAGAAAAAAATTCATTTAATCAACCCTAACATGTCATATTAACCTAGAAAATTAATGGAATTTATCAAAAGTCTCAAATTATATTTATTTGGATATTTCTAATATCAATTATTTTAATATTTCATTAATAAGGTAATTACTACATCATCATTGTGCCATAAATAAATTTAATTATTTAATTTCTAAAAATTATAAATAAAATTTATTTATGTATTAAATATTTTTATCTTTATAATTAATATTTATAGTCAAATTTATATTACGTATAACCCTATATTAAAAATGTTTTAGTGATTAAACTTTGATTTAAACTATTTTAACCCTTCTTTAAATAAAATAATAATAAATGTCCTAATCTAATCCAAGTGGACCTAAAGGATAATATTTTATTATTAAGGTTTTTTTGGTCTAATTACACTTATCCAATAGAATTAGGATATGTGTTAGGGTAATTATGATATCATTTTTAACCTTAATTACCCTATTTACTTTTAACCGTGGCAAATAAAAGTAAAAAGTTACTATTCACCAAACATTATTTTCATCTTATTGAACCAAATTTTAATTACTAATATTAACCGTGTCTCTCAGATTTTTTAAATTCAACTCACAAAAGCGGTAAAATTATGTTTTTAACAAATTTGCATATGCTCCTAGGAGGTGGGTGAAAGACGATAAATAGTTCGATAAAATTTTATATATCTAAACTTATTATAAAATGACTCCAATGAATTAAATTGAACATATATATGTATTATGTATCTATTTTACCTAAAATAAATTAAAATAAAATAACTAATTATTTAAATAAGAAGTTAGTTTTAACCAATAACGTAGTGTTTTTTCACTATTCATCAAAAATTGAATGTTTTCAGAAAAATACAAAAAATTCACCCTAAGCTAATTTCGATATTATGAATCCAAAAAAGAAGTCCATTTTGAAATATAAAATTTATAAAATTTCAAAAATTGGGTATAACTATTCATAATGGCTAGTTTGATTGGTCGCGGTGTGTTAGAATCTCAAAGTTGCGTACAATGCAAGCTATATCGTTATTCAAAGGGAAACGTACCGTGGAATATTGGGGTGTTACATTATTCCCTCCTTAAAATAATTCATCCTCCAAATTTCTATAATACTACCGCACAAACAGATTCAGGTGGTTATTCATCATAAGTTTCTCTGGTTCCCATGTTGCTTTTTCCATCTTATGGTTTCTCCAGAGAACTTTTACCAGACAAGTCATCCGGTTTCTCAGCACTTGTTCTCTTGTATCAATAATTTTTATAGGCTCTTCACAAAAAGACAGATCAGGTTCCAGTTCAATTTTCTATTAGTTGAGTAGATGGATTGGGTCAAGTATGTATTCTCTCAATAGTGATATGTGGAACACACCATGAACTTTGGGGAGTCTTGGAGGAATTTCCAAATGATAAGCTAAAAATCCAATTCGTTCTAGAATTTTTAAAGGTATGATGTATCTGGGACTCAATTTACCCTTCTTACCGAAACGTATAACACCCTTCCCAGGAGACACCTTCACAAAAACATGGTCTCCTACTTGAAATTCCAAATCCTTCCTTCGGTTATCATCATAGCTCTTTTGCCTACTATGGGCTGCTTTGATGTGGGTTTGGGTAACCTTCACCTTTTCTAATGTTCCCTCAACAAGTTCTAGGACTATGAGTTTTCTTTCACCAACATCATCCCAACAAGTTGGTGTGCGACATCTCTTTCTATATAATGCTTCATATGGTTCCATATGAATACTTTAATGGAAACTATTGTTATAGGAAAATTCTACCATAGGTAAATATTGATCCCATATACCTTGATAGTCAAGTGAGAAAGATCTCAACATGTCTTCTATGGTTTGAATAGTACATTCTAATTGTCCATCAGGTTGAGGGTGGTAGGAAGTTCTCAAACGGAATTCAGTATCAAGGGATTTCTTAAAGACTTTTCTAGAATCTTTCTATAAAACGGGGATCACGATCAGAAACAATCGATAAGGGTACTCCATGAAGTCTTAAATATTCATTAATATATAGTCTTGCTATACGTTCAAGTGGTAAATCTTATATTATATCATGAAAGTGTACTGACTTGGTAAGACAATCAATAATGACCCATATTGCATCATTCCTTCTTGGAGTCTTCGGTATCCCCATGAAAATTTACATCATAACATTATCCCATTTCCACTCAAGTATGGGAAGAGGTTGCATGACTCCTCCAAGCTGTTTCCTTCCAGCTTTCACTTGTTGACAAACCATAAATCTTGACACAAAATCAGAAATGTCCCTCTTCATGTTGTCCCACCAAAAATGTTCCTTCAAATCTCTATACATCTTGGTGATACCAGGGTGTATAGAGAAATTGGCACTATGAGCATCATCTAACAATTCCCTTTTTAGATCCAGTATATCGGGAACACAAAGTCTCTTCCCAAATTTCAAAATCCCATCTTCATATATGAAGTCACTCAATCTCCCATCATTCACAGCTTTAATTTTCTTTTGAAACTCCTCATCATCAGCATGATAACTTTTTATCCATTCTAGAAAAGATGGTTTGGTAACCATTTGAAAAAGTATTGATGTTTCACCTTCCATGATTATTCCCATATCCATTTTCACTAGATCCATGAAAATAGGACCCCTATCAACTCTCATCTTGTTCAAAAATCCACGATCCTTTCTGGTCAAATCATCTGCCACCTTATTTTCCTTCCAGAGGTGGTAGTGTATTGTGCAGTCATAATCCTTGAGTAGTTCAATCCATCACCTTTGGCTCATGTTGAGTTCTTTTTTGTGAGAAAATATACTTCAAATTCTTGTGATCAGTATAAATCTAATATTTTTCACTATAGAGATAGCGTCTCCATATTTTCAGAGCAATGATTATAGATTCTAACTCATTATCGTGAGTAAGATAGTTTTTCTCATGAATTTTTAGCTCTCATGATGCATAGGAAATAAATCTATCATTCCCTGATTGTAGAGTCAAGATAGAATCATTGAATAATATTCTCTTCAGTTCTTCAAAACATTATTCACACTCTTTTTTCCAAACAAATATAACCCCTTTACGTGTGAGCTTGGATAATGGGTTATCCAATCATGCAAAATCCTAGAAAAAATGCTGATAATAACCTTCTAAACCAATAAAACTGCGTACCTCAGTTATACTCGTCGGTGCTGGCCATTCTTGGATTGACTTGGTCATTGAAGGATCAATAGATATTCCATCCTTAGAGACAATATGGCCAAGAAAAGAAATATCTTGAAGCCAAAATTCACACTGGCTAAACTTCTCGTATAATTCATTTCTTCTGAGGGTTTTCATAATGGCACGTAAGGGATTTTCATTATCTTCATAGATTTTGTATTATATCAGGATACCATCAATAAGTAACAATAAAAAGTCATCAATATATTCCTTGAAAACTCTGTTCATTAGATCCATGAAAATATAGGGTGCATTAGTCATCCTAAAAGGAATTACTGTAAACTCGTAATGCCCGTACCTGGTTAAAAATACTATTTTTGGAACGTCTTCCTTCATCACACACAATTGATGATATCCATATCGAAGGTCAATCTTTGAATAATATTGAGCTCCATGAATTTGGTCGAATAAATCATCAATGCTAGTTAGGGGATACTTTTTCTTTTTTGTTATAGCATTGATCTCCCTGTAGTCAATGCACAAACTCATAGATCCATCTTTCTTCTTAACCAAAAGGACATGGGATCCCCATGAAGAAACACTAGGGTGAATAAATCCCTTATTGCTCAATTCCTCTATTTGTTTCTTCGGTTCCACTAATTCCACAGTGGCCATTCTATAAGGGGTCTTTGATATGGGCCTTAAACCAGGAATTAAATCAATAGAAAACTCAATTTCTCTTTCCAGAGGATGTCCAACTAAATACTCTCGAAACACATCAATATATTCTTTCACAATAGAAACATACTGTATTCAAACATTCTTTTCCTCACCCATAATTATTTCATTCTCATCCTCCCCAATAATTAAATTTAGTAGAGCTACAGGGGTGGATCTAGAAAAGAATCAGGTGGTGATGTTTCTGCTCTAAACAAAAGGTACTCCATACTGAGGGTTATATAAAATTCAATCATGGGTAATATGATGAGATTAGAAGATAAAAAACATTTATATGCCCTAATGGGAACTGATTCACAAAACTTTGTTGCTATGATACTTCCCTTAGGAGTTTTGACTGACAACTCCCTTGTTAAATAAAATTGGAAATATCTAATTTTCTTAGCAAACTGGGAAGATATGAAACAATGTGAAGATCCAGAATCAAATAAATCATTGGATAAACGTGAGGAAACCATTAAATTACATACCACCACATCTTTTGGAGCTTCAATCTCAGTAGTAGTGATCACATAAGCTTGGAATTTCTCCCTAGGCCTTTTCTGAGGTAATTTACCTTGGCTCTTAGGACATTAATTTTCATAATTCCCCTTTTCTCTACAATTGTAGCATTACACATTGACAACCTCTTTCTTCCCTTTGCAATCACGAGCTTAGTGGCCTTTTTCACCACACTTGAAACCGACTCCCATTACCTTCAGGAAAGTACCAGGGTGTTTCTTCCCACATTTACTGTAGGATAGATATTCCAATTTTTCCTTCTTGCCCTTATTCCCATTTCTAGAGTGTTTAGAAGATCTATTCTTCTATTACTTTTCTTTAAAGTCATAAAAATTAGAGAATTTCTTTTCTGTCTTGATAGCACATGAGATAATATCTTCGTATGATGAGAAGGATTATGAGACTAATGCTTGACAGGTAAATGGTTTTACCCATCAAAGAAATGATCAATATTAATTATTGGGTTATGTATATAATCAGCATCATGCCTTTCCAACCTTGTAAAGTTATCCTCATACTTTGTGACATTATCGTCCTCTTTTTACCTCAGACTTAGAAATTGTCTTTCTATATCCGCTCGATGGTCATGGGGAAAGTATTTTTCTAAGAAAAGCTCTTTAAACTCCCTCCATTCCATATTTGATACTTCATCATCTTCCTTTGTGTTTTGATTAAATGACCACCATTCATCAGCATATCCCGTGAGGCGATAAATTTCCATGACAACTTTTTCCCTTTCGCTAATCCCCAAAGCATAAAATATTTTCTCTTAGGAATTTATCCATTGATCAAATAATAATGGATTTTTACTCCCATTGAATGTTGGTGGTTGTTGCCTCATGAAGCAGTCTAACATTAATCCTCTACGTTGTGGATCAGGGTGCTCCATACGGGTAAGGTTATTATTCATAACGTGAGCGATTTGTCCCAGTATGGTGATAAGCTGATCAACACCAACTGCTTCACCAGATCCACTATAATTATCTTGAGTAGGAGGGAAATACCTACATGGATTATATGTATTGATATGGTTTCCATTACTTCCACTATGCACCATTTCTAAACAATGTCATACACTAGATTAGTTTATGAATCACAACATATAATCCAAACATGTAAAACACTTAACATAATTTTAACAGTTTATGGATATAATCCATAATCCTAAAAATGTTTTTGTAACAGCCCAAGATTTTATGAAAAATATTCTTTTTTATTTCACTAATGTCTTGTGTTGTACGCTACACCAAAAGGAGCTTGCACAACACGCATCCTTGACCTGCCTTGCATTACACGCAATCACAACCTTCCTCGATAGCGTGTGTAGTACGCAATACCGAGTTTCACTAAACAATGATATGCTATTAAAATATTATTATAATTAGCCGTTATGAATAGTAATAACCACCTTTTTAAATTTTAGAAATTTTAGCTCTCAAAATGGACTTCATTTTTGGATCTGGAGTATTGAATTTAGCCTAAGGTGAAATTTTGGTGATTTTCGGATAACTTTCATATTTTGATGAATAGTGAAAATTACTAAATTTTAATTAAAAAAAACTTTTTCAATTGAAATAATTAATAGTGATAAATTATTAATTTGATTGGTTTTAAAGTATATTTAGAATATATTTTTACAATTTAATACAATGTTGGTCATTGGATGTAATTTCACATTTAAACCAGACATAAACAAGTGTCAATCTTTTGATAGATATTGTTTCTTAAAAACACGCTATTTGTTTTAACAGCGGGATTTAATTATAAAATTAATTAATGCAACTTCTATGTTATGAATTTGGTAAAATAGACTTCATTTTTGAATTCGGAATATGAAATATAGCTTAGGATGAAATTTTGGCATTGTTCTGAAAAACATCAATTTTTGATGAATAGTGAAACTACTAAGTGGTAGTTAAAAAACTGAATTTTTCATAAAACTTAATTTTACCGCTTCTGTGAATGGAATTTTAAAAATCCGAGAGACACGGTTGATGTCAGTAAGTAAAATGTGGTTAAATGAGATGAAAATAATTTTTGGTGAATAGTAACTTTTTACTTTTATTTACCACGGTTAAAAGTAAATAGGGTAATTAAGGGTAAAAATGATATTAATATTACCCTAACACATGTCCTAATCCTATTGGACACGTTTATCTCGACCAAAAACAACCTTAAGTGTAAAATATTATCATTTAGGCCCACTTGGATTAGATTAGGACATTTATTATTATTTAATTCAAAGAAGAGTTAAAAGAGATAAAATCAAAGTTTATTTACTAAAAGATTTTTAATATAGGGTTTTACATAAGATAAATTCGCTTTTAAATATTCATTAGAAAGATAAAAAGATTTCCTACATAATGATATTTTATTTATAATTTTTAGACTTTAAATAAATTAATTTATTTATGACACAACGATGATGCAGTAATTAGCCTTTTAAGGAAATATTAACATAATTGATGTTATAAATACTAAAATGAATGTAATTTGAGACTTTTTATGAATTACACTAATTTTCTAGGTTACTATGATATATTATTGTTGATTTAATCAACTTGTTTCGAATATATAATTCTGTTATGACTTTCACAAAAATCATATATCAAATAGTGTCAAAATTGACACAAAATAGTTTTTAAATCAAATATTATATTATTAATTGTTATTTTATTTTTAAAAATCTAAGGTTCGGCCAAATGACCTAGATAAGGATATATGTATTAATAATAAACAATTTGGGGTTCTTTTGACATGTTATAGTAAGTGTATTAACCATATAGTGAAAGAAAACAAAAAGACACGGTAAAAGTTAAATTATTTAACTTAGA
The DNA here is from genome assembly GCA_963277665.1 of Viscum album. NCBI lineage: Eukaryota > Viridiplantae > Streptophyta > Magnoliopsida > Santalales > Viscaceae > Viscum > Viscum album. Next base: position 1,054,488,776 of record OY728120.1, on the reverse strand, counting down.
GTTAAATCTAATTGATAAGGTTAAAATAATACCCTAAACTTGTCTAAATCTTATTGGTTGATAGTATTTCGACCCATACCCACTTTAGCTCCGAAATAAGACCCTTTGGAACCATTATAAACCGATTTTGACTTTAATATAAAATAATATTTTGAGGTATTCCTAAGGTGCCCCTCTCCTCCCTTATAAAAGGACACCTCCTCCCCCTCCTCCTCACACCAAATTGAGCACTCAAGCTCGGCCAACCCCTGACATTTTCTCCTCTCCACTTCCCTATAATAATCCTAGAGGTCCTGGTCTTCTTCAAAGACCAATATTAGTTCCCTAAGTGGAGGATTCAAAGAAGCGTTCCAAAGAAGAGGTAATATCCATTACCGATCTTTTCAATTTCTTTCTTCTTCAACTTCTTCTTCTTTAGTTGTTTCATGATAAAGTAATAACATCAGTATTTCTTATATACTGATATGTTATTATAAATATTAAACAACTCTAATTAACCTTCTATCCATCCTACAGAAAAAGGAAATCACCGCGCGTGCGTACGTACGGAATACCGTCACCACACCGTGGTGTAATCTATTTTCCACCATCACCTTACAAGGATGGGTATAAATGTGTAATGAGTAACTATATATGATTATTATAAAGTGATATTGATACTTAAATAGTATACATACACTTCAACACAATTCCACAACCATGGGAATGATATCATCGCTCGTGCGTACGTACGGACTACCGTCTCCACGACGCGATGAGATTCATTCTCAATGATTAGCCATTCATGAATGATTATAAAGTATATATAATAAGTACTAATGAAATATATGACCTAATAATGATACTGTAATTATTTATATTTATATTTATGTCATCTACTTAATTCCATTCAATTCAATAAGGAAACGAAAACAGCGTTCATGCGTACGTACGGACTACCGTCTCCATGAACGGTGTATTTCTTTCCATTTACTGATTTATTATATATGTATATTCTGAATATATATATATATATAAATCATGTTTTATATTCTGGAATTAAGTAATCATGATCTAAGAAATCATATGAATAATTACAAGTTAAAAACACGAACGACAAATGAGACGATTTTACCCAAAATGCTTCTTTAACATAAGTCAATGAAATTATTTAAATCATTATACAGGAGGTTCGGACACATACGAAGCAAATCGGACCTAAGGTAAGGGAAATATCACAATCTCATTTTTATCCGAGATTGTTTATTCGTAAGTATTTACTGGGGTGTATTTTATCATCCACATCCATGTTTCATAAATATGTAATATTATTTCCATCCACCTACAATTTTTTAAATCCATTTTTACCCTTTGGTGAGTTTTTAGTAATATTTATGAAAGGAATCTTTTGTCGTTTTTCGTATGAGGTACTTTTTGACTTTTCCGACAAAAGTACGAAGAATGTTTTTTTAACTTATACGGCATGAATGGATTTTTAAAACATTATTTACAAGAAGCTTCCTTTACAAGTTTTCAAGTTTATTTTTAATCAACTTCTTTTATTTTAAAGTCGTATGACATGTTATGAAAGGAAAAATGTTTTTGAAGAAGAAATGATATTTTCCTCAAGAATGGAGTTCAAGTGTTTTATCAAAATTATTTTCCATCTAAGATAATAAAGGGTTCTGTTTTTATCCCTATTATCACATTTATTTGATCATGTTGTGATGGAAATATTTTTATGAATTCCTTTATCTTATATGGATTGTTTTATGATGTCATGTTGTTTAAGAATCCCATTTTTATTACATGGGTTACGCTATGATGTATGGTTTATGATTATGTGGCACACATAAGAAAGGATTCATTATAAGATGGGTGGGACCTATATCTCCCTCCAATGCATTGGGTAAAGATTTTATATCTCATGAGATAGACAGGGCTGGAACGGTAGGTTATACCGGTTCAGTGAAACAGGAATGAAACGAGGGTTACTCGATTCAAAAAGGGATTTTGTCCACTAAGATAGTCTTGACAATGAGTCTTGACTAACAAGAAATGATTCTCTATGATTATGTGTGAATGCCACAAAGTTTCATGTTTTAAGTTATGATTATTGTGATTACATTTCACTGCCATGATTTATCCCATGTTATGAAATTATGCTCTCTTTTGCAGGTTAAGATTTCCAAAATGTTATGTTCTTATGAATACGATGTGATTGATATTTCTTTTGTTTACCCTTACTGAGAATTTGAGCTCACCCTTTTATGTTTTTTTTCCCCAGGATATAAAGAAAGGTTTTAGGTAAAAAAAAGGGAAGATATTTATAGGAGATGTTGAAGATCTTTCACCACGATTAGAAGACTACGTTCTGAGTTTCCAAAGACACTAAACTATTACGATCCTTGTGTGTGTGTTTTTGTTATGTACTAAGTATTCCGCAAATGTAATGTAATGTCAATGTACGTCAAGTTTCGGGTCTCTACAGTTGGTATCAGAGGAAAGGTTTAGTCAACCTTTGGAAACTAGGATGCCAAAACGTTAGTGAGATCCCTAGAGATATTTCTAAGGTATGTCTAGGGATGTCCCTAAGGTTAAGTATACGTATAGGTTATAGTACTATAATTACGCTAAAGATCATAGAATTAAACCTAAGATGTTAGATATTGAAGGTACTCCCCCTTTATTATGTTGTTTTCCCTAGCATGATTTTTTCCTCTCACACTATTCTTTTTGGGTTTTAGACGATGGCTGGAACCCAAAGGAACCGTGTTGATCAATGCAATGGACAATGCAATGATTGTCCTCCTGAACAAGAAAATGTTATGGGAGATGGAGTGCAAAATCTTATTGCTATCCTTACACAAGATATGAATCATTCTGGACTTCCAAATGATCAGAGAAAGGAACAGTATTCTATTGAGTCCTTCATGAGGCAACGTCCACCTTCTTTCAGTGGGACTTCCGATCCCCTTGTTGCTGAACAATGGATCAGTACAAATGAAAAGATATTTTCAGTTCTTCAATGTTCTGAACATGATAAAGTCATCTTAGCAGTATATCGTTTGGAAGGTGAAGCTGATCAATGGTGGAATCTTATCAAGAATACGAGGCCAAGAGATGAAATTGAGTCCATGGAATGGGACGAGTTCAAGAACTTATTTTTCAATAAGTACTTCCCTAGTATTCTTAGAACAAAGATGGAGAAGGAGTTTCTTGAACTAAAGCAAAAAGATGATGAATCTGTTGGTATATACGAAGCAAATTTTACAAGACTTGCAAGGTATGCATCTGGCATTATCATCCAACCTGAAAGTAAAGTTGATCGATTTTTCAGTGGCTTAAAACCAAGTCTTCGAAGGGCATTAGCTATAAGAGACTTTAGTAGCTATGAAGAAATTGTGCGTTGTGCTATCAAGTTAGAAATGGAAGTTGGTGTTACATATCCATCTCATGGTTTTGACAAGAAACGAAAGATGGAGTTCAAGGAGAAATCTCAGAATAATGGTTAAAAGAAGATGAATGTTTCCTTATGCACAAAGTGTGGAAAGAAGCAAGGTGGAGATTGTCTTAAAGGGACTAGAAAATGTTTTAAGTGTGGAAAATAAGGTCATCGAGCAGCTGAGTGTCGAAGTAATGGAAAAAGGGTTTCTAATGATGTGAATAAAGGAAACACTGTAGAGAACACACCACCAACACTTCAATGCTTCAAGTGCAAGGAAATGGGGCATTATTCTAATAAATGCCCTAATCCAAGGGTTAGTGATGATCAACATGAGAAACCACTGAAGGCAAAGGACAAAGGGAAGTCACATGCGATCACTATTGGCGATGTTGAATATGACAACGATGTGGTGGAATGATTAAGTGTTTATGTAATGGGATTCCAAAATAATATTGTATCATGGAGTATTGGAATATTTATGTATTGGTCTAATGTGGTATTCAAAGTGATTGAGATATTTTTGGAAATAATATGATATGCGCATAATGAAGGGAAAATGAGAAAATGAAATTTTTAACAGTATTCATGAGCTCATGATTGATATAAGGACTAAGTGATATCATGGTTTGAGTATATAGAATTTTGAGGATTTTGGTATGTGGAAAGTGTTAAATTTTAACTGTATTCATGTTTTCACTAAGGTATTCAAGAGAATACATGATTAAGGACTTTGAATGTTTAGAATGTGACCAACAAGACATATCTTATGGTGATCAACGATGGTATTAAATCTCTGGTAATTGTTTTCACTATATTATGAGAGTGGACTGCAGTATTATGGGTAAGCCTAAAGATTGGAATGGATTATGTTGGAATAAGTTAGTATTTTTTAATGATAGAAGTTTTTTTTCAATATTATTGATGGGATGTTATAGTAATATAGTTTTAGAAAAAGGACAACCTGCAGTACGAGCGACAGCCCATCGCGTCGGACAAGGATGTGGGAATCGAACCCACAACCGAAGTGCGACTGGCCTTTATCACATACCACTAGCCTACAGGAAGTCCCTGTTTATTAGAAACTAGTTTTATTATATTAATCAGTATGATATATGAAGTATAAAGTCCATTTTAGGAACCATATATGATTAATCTCACTATAGATCGACTTATGTATATAATTTTTGCTAACCTTTTGTTTGAGACAGATGGAATGACCCATCATTCTATCACATGATCTGCTAACACTTCACGAATAACAAATTCAACTTCATTTATTTAAGAGATGAAGTGGAAATTGTTAAAGGCACGAACAACAGTGAGATTGTACCAAAATAAAGTAAGTATTTATTCTAATTCAAATTCTTTAACTTTATGGAAACGATCTTGAAAACCAAAAATGTTGTCCTAGTGATCTTATATCTAATGAATCAGATGGTACCTTAGATCGTCACAAATTTATGGCTTTGTGATTGCTGGCTTTTCCATAGCCATGTTCTCTACCACTCTCCATCAGAACATGATGGTTAGATTTCTCTTCCATATCCATATTTTCACCTATGTGGAAACCCAGTGATTAGTTTATTTGGGTAACCGTTATGTTTCATACTTTTGTTTTTAAAGATAAGTTCTGGTATTCCTTTTTACGATGTGGGTTTCTATTAAATAAACTTTCGAATAGTAAACAATTTATAACCCCGACGAATTTCGAGGGCGAAATTCATTTTAAGGGGGGTAGAATGTAACAACCCGAGATTTTATGAAAAATTTTCTTTTTTATTTCACTAATGTCTTGTGTTGTACGCTACAACAAAAGGAGCTTGCACAACACGCATCCTTGACTTGCCTTTAATTACACGCAATCGCGACCTTCCTCGATAGCGTGTGTAGTACGCAATACCGGGTTTCACTAAACAACGATATGCTATTAAAATATTATCATAATTAGCCGTTATGAATATTAATAACCAACTTTTTAAATTTTAGAAATTTTAGCTCTCAAAATGGACTTCATTTTTGGATCCGGAGTATTGAATTTAGCCTAAGGTGAAATTTTGGTGATTTTCGGATAACTTTCATATTTTGATGAATAGTGAAAATTACTAAATTTTAATTAAAAAAAACTTTTTCAATTGAAATAATTAATAGTGATAAATTATTAATTTGATTGTTTTTAAAGTATATTTAGAATATATTTTTACAATTTAATACAATGTTGGTCATTGGATGTAATTTCACATTTAAACCAGACATAAACAAGTGTCAATCTTTTGATAGATATTGTTTCTTAAAAACACGCTATTTGTTTTAACAGTGGGATTTAATTATAAAATTAATTAATGCAACTTCTATGTTATGAATTTGTTAAAATAGACTTCATTTTTGAATTCGTAATATGAAATATAGCTTAGGATGAAATTTTGGCATTGTTCTGAAAAACATCAATTTTTGATGAATAGTGAAACTACTAAGTGGTAGCTAAAAAACTGAATTTTTCATAAAACTTAATTTTAACGCTTCTGTGAATGGAATTTTAAAAATCTGAGAGACACGGTTGATGTCAGTAAGTAAAATGTGGTTCAATGAGATGAAAATAATTTTTGGTGAATAATAACTTTTTACTTTTATTTACCACGGTTAAAAGTAAATAGGGTAATTAAGGGTAAAAATGATATTAATATTAACCTAACACATGTCCTAATCCTATTGGACAAGTTTATCTCGACCAAAAACAACCTTAAGTGTAAAATATTATCATTTAGGCCCACTTGGATTAGATTAGGACATTTATTATTATTTAATTCAAAGAAGAGTTAAAAGAGATAAAATCAAAGTTTATTTACTAAAAGATTTTTAATATAGGGTTGTACATAAGATAAATTCGATTGTAAATATTCATTAGAAATCTAAAACTATTTCCTACATAATTATATTTTATTTATAATTTTTAGACTTTAAATAAATTAATTTATTTATGACACAACGATGATGCAGTAATTACCCTTTTAAGGAAATATTAACATAATTGATGTTATAAATACTCAAATGAATGTAATTTGAGACTTTTTATGAATTCCACTAATTTTCTAGGTTACTATAATATATTATTGTTGATTTAATCAACTTGGTTCGAACATATAATTCTGTTATGACTTTAACAAAAATCATATATCAAATAGTGTCAAAATTGACACAAAATAGTTTTTAAATCAAATATTATATTATTAATTGTTATTTTATTCCTAAAAATCTAAGGTTCGGCCAAATGACTTAGATAAGGATATATTTATTAATAATAAACAATTTGGGGTTCGTTTGGCATGTTATAGTAAGTGTATTAACCATATAGTGAAATAAAACAAAAAGACACGGTAAAAGTTAAATTATATAACTTAGAGTTAAATCTAATTGATAAGGTTAAAATAATATCCTAAACTTGTCTAAATCTTATTGGTTGATAGGATTTAGACCCATACCCACTTTAGCTCCGAAATAAGACCCTTTGGAACCATTATAAACCGATTTTGACTTTAATATAAAATAATATTTTGAGGTATTCCTAAGGTGCCCCTCTCCTCCCTTATAAAAGGACACCTCCTCCCCCCTCCTCCTCACACCAAATTGAGCACTCAAGCTCGGCCAACCCCTGCCATTTTCTCCTCTCCACTTCTATAGAATAATCCTAGAGGTCCTGGTCTTCTTCAAAGACCAATATTAGTTCCCTAAGTGGAGGATTCAAAGAAGTGTTCCAAAGAAGAGGTAATATCCATTACCGATCTTTTCAATTTCTTTCTTCTTCAACTTCTTCTTCTTTAGTTGTTTGATGATAAAGTAATAACATCAGTATTTCTTATATACTGATATGTTATTATAAATATGAAACAACTCTAATCAACCTTCTATCCATCCTACGGAAAAAGGAAATCACCGCGCGTGCGTACGTACGAAATACCGTCTCCACGCCGTGGTGTAATCTATTTTCCACCATCACCTTACAAGGATGGGTATAAAGGTGTAATGAGTAACTATATATGATTATTATAAAGTGATATTGATACTTAAATAGTATACATACACTTCAACACAATTCCACGACCATGGGAATGATATCATTGCTCATGCGTACGTACGGACTACCGTCTCCACGACGCGATGAGATTCATTCTCAATGATTAACCATTCATGAATGATTATAAAGTATATATAATAAGTTCTAATGAAATATATGACCTAATAATGATACTGGAATTATTTATATTTATATGTATGTCATCTACTTAATTCCATTCAATTCAATAAGGAAACGAAAACAGCGTTCATGCGTACGTACGGACTACCGTCTCCATGAACGGTGTATTTCTTTCCATTTAATGATTTATTATATATGTATATTCTGAATATATATATATATATATAAATCATGTTTTATATTCTGGAATTAAGTAATCATGATCTAAGTAATCATATGAATAATTACAAGTTAAAAACACGAACGACAAATGAGACGATTTTACCCAAAACGCTTCTTTAACATGGAATTTACAAAAGAACGGGTAATATAAGGTCATAAGTGAACCATATATGATATAATAACAATGAATATGATTCTGTAATAAGTCAATGAAATTATTTAAATCATTATACAGGAGGTTTGGACACATACGAAGCAAATCAGACCTAAGGTAAGGGAAATATCACAATCTCATTTTTATCCGAGATTGTTTATTCGTAAGTATTTACTGGGGTGTATTTTATCATCCACATCCATGTTTCATCAATATGTAATATTATTTCCATCCACCTACAATTGTTTAAATCCATTTTTACCCTTTGGTGAGTTTTTAGTAATATGTATGAAAGGAATATTTTGTCGTTTTTCGTACGAGGTACTTTTTGACTTTTCCGACAAAAGTACGAAGAATGTTTTTTTTAACTTATACGGCATGAATGGATTTTTAAAACATTATTTCCAAGAAGCTTCCTTTACAAGTTTTCAAGTTTATTTTTAATCAAATTATTTTATTTTAAAGTCGTATGAGATGTTATGAAAGGAAAAATGTTTTTGAAGAAAAATGATATTTTCCTCAAGAATGGAGTTCAAGTGTTTTATCAAAATTATTTTCCATCTAAGATAATAAAGGGTTCTATTTTTATCCCTATTATCACATTTATTTGATCATGTTGTGATGGAAATATTTTTATGAATTCCTTTATCTTATATGGATTGTTTTATGATGTCATGTTGTTTAAGAATCCCATTTTTATTACATGGGTTACGCTATGATGTATGGTTTATGATTATTTGGCACACATAAGAAAGGATTAATTATAAGATGGGTGGGACCTATATCTCCCTCCAATGCATTGGGTAAAGATTTTATATCTCATGAGATAGACAGGGCTGGAACGGTAGGTTATACCGGTTCAGTGAAATAGGACTGAAACGAGGGTTACTCGATTCAGAAAGGGATTTTGTCCACTAAGATAGTCTTGGCAATGAGTCTTGACTAACAAGAAATGATTCTCTATGATTATGTGTGAATGCCACAAAGTTTCATGTTTTAAGTTATGATTATTGTGATTACATTTCACTGCCATGATTTATCCCATGTTATGAAATTATGCTCTCTTTTGCAGGTTAAGATTTCCAAACTGTTATGTTCTTATGAATATGATGTGATTGATATTTCTTTTGTTTACCCTTACTGAGCATTTGAGCTCACCCTTTTATGTTTTTTTTCCCCAGGATATAAAGAAAGGTTTTAGGTAAAAAAAAGGAAGATCTATATAGGAGATGTTGAAGATCTTTCACCACGATTAGAAGAGTACGTTCCGAGTTTCCCAAGACACTAAACTATTACGATCCTTGTGTGTGTGTTTTTGTTATGTACTAAGTATTCCGCAAATGTAATGTAATGTCAATGTACGTCATGTTTCGGGTCTCTACAGTTTTCTTTGAGGAATTATATACTCATAAACCCTTCATAATGGTTTGTAAAGAAAATGAGAATTATCCTAAGAATATCCCCAAGAGTGTCATAAACAAGAGTGCAGCAAGGCCCGTTGTCATGCACCAGTTCCCATTCAAGTATAGCTCAAAGCGGTGTATTCGGGTTTTACCCCTAGGTACATCTGTGACAGAGCCACCTCTACCTGCTCGTATCCAGACATGGATGTATTGCTTGGAAAACTCACAAAATATCTACTGTACCAAAATTCTAGGATGTTCTTCTATACAAATCCTCAAAGTCTATCTTAGGGTAATGTTCTATAATCAATGTTTTTCTAAATCTAGATTCCTAGGTTTGTACTTAACATCCTTTGATACCAACTGTAATGGCCCAACCCAAGTTACCCAGAGTTGGTGCATTATTACATAACATTGGCATGATCACAAAAGATCAATTCTTGAAAGACCGATTAGTTTCGTAGAATAAGAAATACTAGAAAAATTCATAAGTTTTACATTACATTATAAAATGACAAACAACAACAACATTGTACCCTTTTTGAAAACATTCATATCCCTTAGCCTATCCCTACAGGTCAATCATAAAATACTTCTTCACATCCTAGGAAAAATAAAACATAGGAAGGGGTGAGCTCAGATGCTCAGTCACTACGCCAAAAACTGGCAAGGAAAGCGCTACCCCTTTATCAGCGCTCAAAAAAAGCGCTGATAAAGGGGGGCCTTTATCAGCGCTTTTTTTTAGCACTGATAAAGGCCCCCCTATATCAGCAATTTTTTTAGCGCTGATAAAGGGGAACCCTTTATGAGCGCTTCTTTAAGTAGCGCTGATAAAGGGGGGATTTATCAGCGCTTTTCCCGAGCGCTGATAAATGTTGAGTTTCAAAAAAAAAAATTTAATGAAAAATAATATTTTGTTATATAAGTATATTTATATTGATATAAATACAATATATATATTTTAAATATGTTATAGATACGTATAATAGACTTTTACATTTAATATATAACAAATTTAGTGAAAATGGCTTCAAAATATTTTAAAAAAATATTATTAATTAAAAATTTTCTAATTATTATCGATTAAAAATCATTTAATAACAATTTGGGGACACAAAAAATCAAAACAATTAATAAAAGATCTAAAATAAGTTGAAAATGTAACTCAAACTTCAAACGACCATAACTTTTGATTTGGGTGTCCGTTTGAGCTCTAAAGCATATCAAATCGAAGCCTGCGACGAGCTCTACGTCGCTATGTTAAAGGGGGACCTAGTCAAGGTTTTTTTGACCCCAAAAGAGTCCCAGAAGTCCTCCAAAACTAATTTTTTAATCGGGATACCCCTATTTGTTTACATTCAAACAAGTATAACGTCTGATCCGGATGTCCGTTAGGCCTGTACCACGTATAATATAGAAGATTGTTTCATTTTCTTCAATTTGACTGGTTGTGGCGTTGAAACGGAATTCTAGATTATAAGTTATGGTCATTTTAACATTCTATGGATTTTCAAATACACATGTATATGTATTTATTAATAAATATATATGTATCTGTGTGTGTGTGGGTGTCTATGTGTGTGTCTGTGTGTTGTATATATGTATATATGTATGTATTTATTTATTTACTTATAAACAAACATCAAAAACATATTTTTTCACAATTTTATTTAACACTAATATTATAAGTACATTCTATGGCTTTTCAAATACACATATATATGTATTTTTTCGTAAATATATATGTGTTTGTGTGTGTGTATCTCTGTGTGTGTCTCTCTTTGTGTGTATGTGTGTTGTATATATCTATCTATGTATGAATGTATTTATTTATTTATTTATTTATTTATAAACACACATAAAAAACATATTTTTTCATAAATGTATTTAAAACTAATCTTATAAGTCTATATTAATATACAAATAAATATACGTATAAAAAATTATAACTAAAAATATATATATAAATATATTAATATACTAATTAATAGATATATACTAATATATTAATTAATATATTTATATTTATATGAATCTATATCAATATATGAATAAATATAACTATATATATAGATATATCATTAAATACAGAACAAAATGAAATGGTATAGTGGTAAAGGTGCAGCTGCGAAATGGGGAGGTCCTGGGTTCAAGTTCGGGTGGAAGTGAAGGGGGCACGCGTGTATGAGGATGCGCGGGAAGGGCAGCGCGTGGGAGACCTCCTAGCGCTGATAATGGGGGGGGGGGGGGGGGTGAAGCGCTGATAAAAGCACTCCCCCGTATTATTTTTATTTTTTTTTTAATTTTTTTTAATTTTTTTTATCTTTATCAGCTATTTTTAAAAGTGCTGATAAAGGAACCTTTTATCAGAGCTAAAATAAAGCGCTGATAAAGGGGTCTTTTATTAGTGATTTTTTAGTGCTGATAAAAGCGGTCTTTATCAGCGCTTTTCGGACCGCTGATAAAAGGGACCCCCCTATATTAGCGCTGAGTTTTATAGCGCTTTTTTTGCGCTGTTAAAGTCCTTTTTTAGCGCTGATATAGGCCATTTTTGTAGTAGTGAGTAAAGATAAAAATATAGCAGAAACATTCATAAATAAGCATAAACATTTAAGGCAATGTAAGACTAAAACAAAAGACTTTTAAATTTGAACTTCAACATAATATGGAAAAGATAAAATCAAATAATTTCTTTTAGTTATTCACATGGATATTCTACTAGATTAATAATCACATGAAATATCTATAGACACTTTCATAATTATGGAATGCATAATTCCATACTTCATAACCACTTAGTGAAGGCCTTGTGTCAAGACTATAAATAAGATTTTGTCAAGGCCTTGTGCCAAGACACCAGTTGGTCCCATGAGACCTACCGATGCATCTATGAGCTATAGAGGGCTCCACCCGTCACTTACTAAGTCCAATTCATTCCTCATATGAAAAGGTTTAAACATAACATAAACATTCGTATTAAAACTAGAATAAAAAATGTCAATACTTTATCCATAAACCATGAATGGTGTAAAAATAACCCATCCACATTCAAACATATCACAAAACCTTCAATAAAATATGGAAGTTTTGTATCATAATAAATCAACTTTAAATAACCCTACAATCCATCAAAGGATGTTGACATAGATGAAATCAATTTTTTTTAGGGAAACATCTCTTTCTATTTTTAAATCATTTAAAAGTCATATAAATATAAAAGAAAACATTTATTTTGAAAATATTCTTATAATCTTGTAAGGGAAGCTTCGACAATGTTATAATGGTAGAAAATAGCAGCACCCTCCGTATAAGTTAAAAAACATTCTTACCTTAATGTTTTCGAAAAGGTCAGAAGGGACCTTGTTTGGAAAATGACAGAAAGATTCCTTGCAAACCATTTATAAAAAGTAAAACAAAGGTATAAATGACTTTAACCCATAGTCTAGTAAATAGTAAAAATGTTTGGGAATACATTTTTAAGAAACATGGATGTGGATGATAAAGATATCCCATTAGATACTTACGTAAAAACAACCTCGAATAATAAAGATATTGTGAAATTAACCCTTACCTTATACTTTTCCTTGGTTGAGGGCAGGTTAACATCCTGTATAATGGTGAAATAATTTTTATTAAATTATACAAGAACCATATACATTAATATGATATCATATATGATCATCTAATATTGCATTTTAATGATATTTTAGTAGTATCATCGTTTCAGGTGTTAACTGATTCGTTTTCCTTTATATTCTTGGTTACTTAAGCCATGTTTGTTATGGATAGGCTGTATTTGGTTCATATATAGAATGATATTATGTCTCTTTGTATTTTTATATTATATGGTTAATAAAATTACTATAAACTTCCAATCTAACCTCAAGTAGTTCATTAATGACATATATAATATTTTTCAAGACCTTTGGCCGAACCTTATATTTTTAGGAATATAATACCAATTAATTATATAATTTTTGTTTTAAAAACTCTTTTATGTCAATTTTGACACTATTTGGTATTTTAGATTTGTTAAATTCCTAAAATAATTATTACTTCAAAAAAAATTCATTTAATCAACCCTAAAATGTCATATTAAGCTATAAAATTAATGGAATTCATCAAAAGTCTCAAATTAGATTTATTCGGATATTTCTAATATCAATTATTTTAATATTTCATTAATAAGGTAATTACTGCATCATCATTGTGTCATAAATAAATTTATTTATTTAATGTCTCAAAATTATAAATAAAATATAATTATTTATGAACTCTTTTTATCTTTCCAATTAATGTTTATAGTCTAATTTAACATATTCATTACCCTATATTAAAAATGGTTTAGTTATTAAACTTTGATTTTAACTCTTTTAACTCTTCTTTAAATAAAATAATAATAAATGTCCTAATCTAATCCAAGTGGAACTAAAGGATCATATTTTATTCCTAAGGTTGTTTTTTTTTGAATTACCTTATCCAATAGAATTAGGACATATGTTAGGGTAATTATGATATCATTTTTACCCTTAATTACCCTATTTACTTTTAACCGTGGTAAATAAAAGTAAAAAGTTATCATTTACAAAAAATTATTTTAATTTTATTGAACCACATTTTACTTACTAATATTAACTGTGTCTCTTAGATTTTTGAAATTCAACTCACGAAAGCGGTAAAATTATGTTTTTATACAAATTTGCATATGCTCCTCGGAGGTGGGTAAAAGATGGTAAATAGTTCGATAAAATTTTATATATCTAAACTTATTATAAAATGACCCCAATGAATTACGTTGAACATATATATGTATTATGTATCTATTTTGACCTAAAATAAATTAAAATAAAATAACTAATTATTTAAAAAAAGTCTATTTTAACCAATAACACAGTGGTTTTCACTATTAATCAAAAATTGAAATTTTTCAGAAAAATACCAAAAATTCACCCTAAGAGAATTTCGATATTCTGAATCCAAAAATGAAGTCCATTTTGATAGATAAAATTTATAAAATTTTAAAATGTGGGTATTACTATTCATAACAGCTAGTTTGATTGGTCACGGTGTGTTAGAATCTCGAAGTTTCATACAATGCAAGCTATTGAATTATTCAAAGGGAAACATACCGTGGAAGCTTGGGGTGTTACAAATATCCTAAAACCCATATTACATATTTATATATTCATGACCATGTTGGGTAATGTGTGGACAATTCTAACCTTTTTTTTGAGTTTTTCTATAATTAAAATTTCGATGCAAGGAGTAGTGTAAGTGATTTTTATAAGTGTGTGCCAATAATTATTTTAGTTAATAATGATATTTTCAATCCTTATTATTATTTCAAACCCCATATAAACTCTAACCATCTTAAAATATTTTTATTATTATTCAGTAATAATGTTATGAGTGATTTTTTATCAATTTCAATAAAAAATGTTGACACGTTTTAGAACGAGAAAATAATTGAAATTTTAGGTACCCCATTTATTGGGTTTTTAATATTAATAGAGTTATTATTCATTAAAGTGGGTGGGTGTTGATATAATGTTCAAATTAATTTTTTTAGTAGTTAATTTTTTATAGAACATTTACAACATATTAATCAAATTAAAACTCTTTTTAATTATAGAAGTTTCATTTTGGTAAATTTCATTTTAGTTTTTAGATATTATTGGTAAAGACATTAAATTGAAAAATGGAGAATGAATCTATATTTTGAGATAAAAATGGAATTATGGGACAAAACCAATTAATATTTCCATAAAATTAATAATTTTTAAAATTAAGAAAACTATAACAAAAATTTATAATTAACAATACAATGCATACACAAAACTGAAAGAATGAATAAAATTTATAAATAAAAGATAAAAACTTTATCTTAATAATTTTTAGAAAACACTTAGAAAATTCAGAGTTTTACAATGAAATATTGATCCTGAATATTGATTATTTACATCGACTTCATTAACAGGGATAAAACTAAAAAAAAGAATAAAAACATTTTCAAAATAAAAAAAAATAAAAAAGAACTAAAAAAACAATTAATTACTGCGACACTCGGTCTAAATAGGGTTACTTGAGATGAAATATAAACCTAGATCATGAAAAAAATATTTATGATGAAATATTTATGTCAACGATCATGAAAATAATATTCAAATCAAACAATATTGACTATAGTAGTCATCAATGACTGTCTATAGCCATCAGAGTCGTCATTGATCGAGGGAAGAATGGGGAATCAAAAAAATGAGGGTTTTAGGGTGATATTTTGTTAATAGTGTTTAAATGTAGTTTTTATAAAAAACTAAAATTCAAACCATTTGAAAATATATTTTTAGTGTCAGTTTTTTAAAAATAAAAATCTATAAATTTTCTTTATAATGATTTTTTGTATTAGTTCATAGAAAAACTGACATCCAATAGCTGAAACATTTTTTGGGGGTTTATTTTTATGAAAAATGTTGAAAAAATATTTCATTCGACCATTTTTGGCATTTATTTTTAGTAAAAACAATACAAAAAATTTCATAACAGATTTTTTGGAATCAGTTTTTATGAAAATCGATGCTGAAAATGCTATTATAATTTTTTTTGCCTCAATTATTATAATAATTGATGCAAAAAATATATCAGTTACACCTATATAATTTTTGTATATAGAAACAACATTTTAAATATTAAATTTAAAGGAATATCTTTACTATTTTCACCATTGAAATTTTTAAAAATGATACTTAACCAAACATAATTCAAATGTTTATGAAAACCATTCAAATGTTAAAAAGGAAGACATTCAAGAAACAATGATTCAAATGTTTGTAAGCTTCCCATCCACTAAAAAACCATAACATAAACTGGGAACCATGAAAGTTTGTCAATACATCATGTTGGAATGACTTTTTGGGGTGGATTTTTGAGTGATAAGGGTTATCCAATTGGTAGAGAGGAAACATGCATAAAAGTATCAGCTATCTCTCCAACAACATCTCCAAATGTTAGTAAGGATGATCCAAGATCTTCTTGATCATATTGAGAGATCCATATAGAAGTATCAGCTATCTTCCAACAATATCTCCAAATGTTAGTAGTTATCATGCTTTTAGCGGAAGTTTTCTCAGCTAAGGAATTATTTTTTTTAGCGGCGGTTTTAACCGTCGCAAAAAAAATATAAGCCATGGCCGAGAAAACTGACTCTAAAAGCATCATAACCGCCGTGAACTTCATGCGGAAGATGGGCCACTATAGCGGTGGTTAAAATCGCCGTGAAAATTAACACCGTAGAGGCGGTTATAACCATCGCGAATAGAAAAATGTTGACATTTAGTGGTATTTATAACCGTCACTAATTGAAAAATGATGACATATAGCGGCGGTTTAAACCACTACTAAAACCACTTTTACAAAATAAAAACAACATCTTCTGCAACTTCTGTACCAGTGCCCTAAAAAAAACAATTACAAGAATAATCTAAATCAGACCACTACATGTGAGAAATAACGACCTTTAACCCTTATGAATCCATGTTATAGTCTTACAATTTTAACACAACCAAAACAAACATAAATTATCTATTTCATAGGTCTTCTAACTTAATATGAATACCGACACCTAGAAACTTGGTCCAATATCCATCCATGTATCAAATTCCCATACATTAGTAGTTTAATAACCATAAAATATATTTAATATATATCTAATATAAGAATGATTTCCTATCTCATAGAGTAGATATATCCATGCATATAGGCTTCTTGTATCATTGTACCAATAGAGAACCACAACCATTGTCAGTCTATATTATTCAAATTTAAAATATCAGATAATCTTTATATTTCAGTCAATGAAGATTTGGAATATACAATATAATAATGGTGGATTTACACTATATAATTTCAACACCATTGATCCTTTATACTATTATCCATAAATCAAAAAGTCATCTCAATACTGATATGCATGAGGCCTTTCTTGACGCATTAAAAAATACCAACCCCATGAGCCTCACTTTTGAGACATTAATAATTACGTAATCAAGATAACCAGTATTTAGAAAAACAAAAAAAAATCATTGTCACAAGCTTAGTATTAGAGGAAACGACCCAAAATTTAGTGATCACTCTCACTACCATGTGATTTCAGTATTCAATTACACTACGAATTCTATCCAACTTCATTAGTAGTTTCAAAAAATTTATTGGTTTATAATATCAAATAATTTTTGTATTACCACTGAAGACATCACTAATCAATAAAATCCACTCATATACTTTCTTTCATGTTAAACTCAGTCACATAATCAGTTCCCACATCATATAATAAAAAATATATAATAACCCTGCGTTAGCTAAAGAATTATACTATTCCAAGTTCAACACTCATATACGAGACACGATTTCATGAACCTTCACACATTCATCTAGTACCCAATCATATCCTAAGAGTGATCATCTGTAATGTTCATCAACACTCCACAATATATCTCCATGAAATAAGTAAGGCTAATGTGTCATGGACCCATCACAACGTGCAGGTACCTCATAACATCTTATACCACATATAGTTCTCAAAAAACTAAATACGAATCACTTTTAGAAATCAAAACAAACTATGGATGAAATAAAAGATATCAATATTCATTAACAAGGTCACCAAAACATTACACTAGGAGTCATAGTACCTATATACAGTTCTCAAGGGACTAAATTGACCCTACCCTCTCCCCTGAACTAAATACCAAAACCACTGAGTGTGTTTCTCATCCCCGAAACACTAAATTACAATGACATTCCTCAACCCTTTCATGGATACCCTCATAAAAGCACCTTTTTGTTATTTATAATAACATAAATAAGATATATGAGAAAACACTATATAATATGCATACCATGACATTCCTCAACCCTTTCATTCCCTATTTTTTTTCCTATTCTTCACTATGGTAAAGTTGTTGGAAAGAGATTGGTTGGTTCTGTTAATGCTTTGGTAGGGGATGGATGTAGGCTGTTGTGTCCTAAATATGCACAACACACTCAAGAAATAAAGACATAAAAGGAAACCTCAGAAATAAATAAAATACATAAAAGGAAACATGACAAATCAAGAAAATGTTAGGTCATGAAAATGTTTTTTGGAAACTATATGCCACACATGATACATATAAAAATATACGATGAACACATATCGTTACCCTCTCCACCTCCAACATATCAACAATACAACTAATCACTGTTCGATGAAGAACACATATCGTTACCCTCTCCACCTCTATCTCCACTTTCGGATACCACCTGTAAGAACATTATATTGAAAATCAAATAGTGTGACATATTTATATTTAAACTTTAATACAATAATAGATTTAAAACTAAATGATTTTCAATTTTTGTGATTTAACTTCTCACCACCAGTCGATACAGTACCACCGGGGGAATATCTGCTCATCTGCTGACGTATATCAGTCGACTCTTTCTGCAAAGCGGATATCTCATACCCCTGCTCCTGAACTGTGTTTCGTAAAGAAAAAATATCTTTTTTATCATCTTTGGGTATGGTATGACTACAACTAGGATTATATGTAGCTACAATCCCCAGTGGCCTGCCTAAAACCTCAGATGGTACGAGTCCCAAACCCAGCCCGCACACTCTACCGGGATGCTCCTTCCCAAGGACTTTAGCAACCGGGTCATCCTGGGAGACCGAGTGGGACTGATCTGGATTGGAATCCCATAATTCTTTAATTTTTACCTATAAATAAAATATCAATATATATTAACATAGTAAAACAGATAATAAGTTATTATAATGAAAAAATAAGTTCATACCCCAACTTCTTTGGAAGGATCATTAACAAAACTTCCATCAGATTTTTTGTGCACATCCAACCACACTTCAGTTCAGGATGCTTCATTCCCTAAACACTGTGAATATATTAAACAAAAATAAGTTAACAATTTAATATATTAAACAGATAATATTTTCTTATAAATATTTAAACTAATGAAAAGATTACCAGATACAATCGGCTTATTGAAAAGATTTTTGACCCCGCAGTGTTAGGGATGACTTGGTTTGCCCGAATTGATGCATTCTTTCTTGAGAGATCCTAAAATAAATAAAATTCAATTTAATAGTAATGTATTCAATGTAATCTCCTCTTCACATACATGTATAAATGTAAAATGATGTTAATATAATAATATATATTTAAATACCATCTGCTTCACATCACGATGTCTATCAACAAAAAATTTCCACTGTTCTTTGGGTACCCCATTGAGTAGCTTCTCATACATTTGTTGGACGGTCAAAGAAGTATCGTTGATATTTCCCCAAAATCTCCATTTTAAGTCTTTCCATTTCTTTCCAAGATTTTTCATCATCCACTTTCATTCAATCACATCAGTAACTGTAAAGTGGAAAAACATCTATATACAGAAATTCATTTTGAACATATTTATAACATGAAATTCAATTACACCATAATGTATTAAAATTACCTTTATTTGGGAATAAAAAACTTTATTTTTTCAACTTGGAGGCATATGTCTCCAATCATCATAATAAATAGGAAGGGAAATGGGCTCTGCTGCGAGCTGGCCTAGAATTTGGCCAAGTAATCCCGCTGCATCATCTGTAGGGACCCCATATGAATCAAATGGGACAACTATATTATCTCCATTCATATTCCACACATCTTAACTTTTTATATTTTTCTCCACAGTTTCATTTTTTTCATCTTTAATGAAGAGATAGTTAGTATAAAAAAAGTGCAATAAATTTATTTATATTAAAATTTGTACCTATAATAGTGACCATCCAGTATGTCCGTGATTAACTAGAAGTGGTTCGTCGCCGCCCAACTGATGAGGCTTCTGAAGGGGGAGTCGATGACTTAGCTTCTAAAGGGATTCTCACAGAGGGTGTGAGAGATGGTGCAGGGGAGATGGTGTAGGGGCCGGAAACTGGTGGCTCAGAAGCCATAGGGTGGGAGACATATTGATCGCCATCTGTCGGAGTAGTAGATGAAACAATGTATCACTTCCTACTGCGTATTATTATCATTTAATCAAATAAAATTAAGTTCAGAACATATATTTCAAAAAAATAATGCTGAAAAAAAATTAAAAATAATAATAGATTCCCATTACTAACAAACAAAATATACATAACAATGATATTGAATGACTGTATAAATAAAATAAGTGGTTGCTGAATGAATAAATTAATGTATATACAACCTTCAATCATGTATGTTTCCTTATCCATTACTTCATCCACTTCATTCATCCTTTCTAGACTAATATTTTCAATATCATGATGGACAAATAATTCTGCTTCTTGTTGTTGATGAGATTCAATTTCAGAGGTCAAATCTTCCACTTCATCACCCATATCAAACAAATATCTTTTTATTACGTGAGAAACTACACTCCACCCTTCATCCAAAATATCATTCACATAATATATCATTTTTTCTTTAAATGATAAGATATATGGATCATTCAGTCCACGATCACCAACATCCATCAAGCGAGAGAAGTTCACATAATTAAATTGCAAGGAATCTCTTTTAACACCTTTGATAATATCGACCCAATTGCATTTGAATAAAACAACTAACAAATGCCCATGGTAGTTTAATTCAATATTATCAGTCAGACTTCTATAGTATTCCACTTTAGTAAATGTAAATATATCACTATTCTGTGTTTTCAAACCCTCTTCTCGATCGACTCTATGAAATCTAAAGCCATTCATGTTGTAAGCGTCGAACTTTCTAACTTGTTTTAGAGGACCTAGAGAAAGAAACTTCAAATCTTCTGACACCTTTGCTCGAGTATCAGTATTCATGATCTGAAAAAAGAAATATACTTTATTATATTTACAAAATACATGTGTCAAACTAATATTCATATTTATTGCAATATTTATGAACTTACACATCATGCAAACCGTTATACAAGCTCTTTATTAACAGATTTCATTATATCTTTATCATTTTGCGTTCAGCCTCTCATTCATATCATTGTTTGTATCCTCAACTCTTCATTAAATGGATCTTCAATTTCACTATTCAGTATCACATATCTATGTTCCTGTAATAATTCCAATTCTGTCAGTGTAACATTTGAGGTCCTCCCAATTGATCGACCAATAGTAGGAAATATTTTGGATTTCTGATGTATTTGAGATTGATTCGATGTGTCGTCAACATGTCCAAATTGATTAAATATTGTCTCAATATCATCCAAGTATCTAGAAAAAAAGGTAAGACAATCCTCAACCAAATATCCTTCAGCAATAGAGCCTTCCGGTTGAGCTTTATTTATCACGTATGAATTCAATGCCCATGATATCTATGAAATTAAATAAACATAATTATGCATTTAATTAAGTGCCAAGAATTTTTTACTTAACATAAAAACATATAAATAACCTCTCAGTTGGATACATCCATCGACAATGAACGCGACCTCCTAATTTAGCTTCCTCAACCAAATGAACAGTTAAATGCATAATTATAGTAAAAAATGACGGAGGAATGATAATATCCATTGAATATAGGGTCAATACAAACCTCTCATGGAGGTTTTCAAGCTAAAATGAATGTAGAGATTTCACACATTGTTGTCTGAAAAATTTGCAGAATTGGAGTACAATAGCAGTGATTGTTTTAGGTAATAATGTACGCAATGCCAATGGTAGTAACTGTTGTAACAAAATATGTGAATCATGACTTTTAGATCCATGTAACTTACGATTATTCTATTCAACACACCTCAAGATGTTACTTGAATTCCCATCAGATACCTTAATATTCTTTAAAATTTGAATGAATGTATCTTTATCCATATTTTTCATTGGAAAAAATTGCCGGAGGATACTTTTCATTCTCATCTGGTCAGAGATCATGTTTTATGTTCATTGCTTGTAAGTCTTTGTGAGCATTGAGATGATCCTTCAACATTCCATGCTCATTAAGAAATGTGAAAATCAAATTGTCACTGAAATTCTTCTCAATATGCATCACATCATGATTTTCCCACAACAAATTAAATTACCAATACGAAAGTTTGAATAATATTCTTTTTTTCTTCCATTGTTGCATTCCGATTTATCTTGACAATGAACTTCGAATCCATTTCCCACTATAATTCCAATGACGAACCTTCCCAAATTCTGTTTAAGCATTTCCAAGTTGTGTCAATATTTCAGATCCACTTAACAACTTTGGAGGTGGTCTATGATCAATGAAACCGTTAAATTTTGATCTGTTCAGCCTAAATCTGTGAGATGCTTTGAGAAATCTTCGATGGCACAAGAAGCACCATTTTTTACTGTGAGGTATCCGTTTGGGCTCAAAATCAAAGTTACAAATAGGACAAGACAAAACTGTGTAAGTGTTCAAACCAGATAAATTCCCAAGCCTAGGGAAGTCACTAATTATCCACATTAAAGAAACATGCATTTTTAACATTTTCTTAGAAGAAACATCAAATGTATCAACACCGTTTCTCCACAACTCCTGTAATTATTCAATTAAAGGCTGAAAGTATACATCAATATCATTTATAGGAATTTTTTTTCTAGGAATAATCATCTAAATGATAAAAGATGTTTGTTGCATACAAATCCATGAAGGTAGATTGTAAGGGATCAAAACAACTCACCAAATGCTATAACTGGTACTCAAAGTCCCAAATGGGTTGAATCTATCAATATCCAATCCCAATCGAACATTCCTAGGATTAGCTGAGAAATCTGGACGTAATGAATCAAATTTCTTCCATGATTGTGAATCTCGTGGATGTCTCATTAACCCAACATTGTTATTATCTACAGAATGATACTTCATGTGTTCGGTGGTTTTCAATGACATGAATAATCTTTACAATTGAGGATTTAAAGGAAATTAACACAAAAACTTTGCAGGTGTGTTCCTTTTATTCTTCTTCATGAAAGTATGTTGATTCATACTGCCAACATCACCCATTGACTACCATCTAGAAGAAGAACATTTTCTACAATCCTGCCTATCTAAATCCTCTATCCAATAAAGAATACAATCTTTAGGACACACATGTATTTTTGTATAATTCAAACCAAGCCTGTAAACAACTTTTTTCATATCATAAAAAGACTCATGGATGTTTGATTCAGGAAATGCATCACGCAACAATTCTAATATCATGGACATTTCCTTATTGGTAATTCCACATAGAAATTTGATATGGTACAACATCTACATAAAATAATGTTTTGAATATTTTAAACATCCACTATACAACTCTTGATTTCCATCGCCAACTAAATCATGGAACACATTTTCCTCAGTGATTTTTTCTCTTGCATTAGTCTCCAAAGAATCAATAGGACTATCCCCTGATATGTTACAATCTTGATATGGTTGTCCTACAGTCTAAAAAACATCACTTGTCTTGTTTCTATTTGTAGCACCCTCATCTGGTTGTTCTGATATGTTTTGATGTTGATGGTAGTCTCTTGTAGTGCTGAATGCATCATTTATAAGGTTTTGTATATCATTTTCCATTGTAGACGAAGTTGGGAGGTCATTCTGTGGATTGACATCAGTGCTCAACCTTTCTGTAACATTCGATTCTCCGTTCCAAATCCAACACAAATATTGACCAGGGAATTGCTTCAATATTAAATGTTCAAAAACTTCATGTCTCTTCAACCATCTTCTAAATTTACATTTAGGACATGGACATATTATTCTTCCTTCAACAGATCGATTGGAAATTGAAAAATCCAAAAACTCATTCAAAACCATAAAATACTAAGGTGTGTTCCTCAGTAAAGTGATCTAGCTTTTATCCATGTATGTCACAATGTGCCTGCACAATATTAAAAAAATTAAAACAAATAGATATGACTAAATATGGAAATAGATTCATATATACTAGTTTAAAAAATATATAAATATGTTACATAATGTTTTCCTATATCAATACATATGGTAAATCACCCACTAGTGGTGTCATATAAAGTAGTACCACCAAAAAGGATTAGAATTAAATTGGGAGATTAGGGTGAGTGAACAAAGTCCAACCACATTAATAAACTTAAGAGAGTTGAAGGTTCCCCTCTCCCATTAAATTAAAAAATTCTAACCATTGTTTGAAGTTTCCCAATATTTAGATGGAGATATGATCCCTGGGGTAGATGTGCTAATAAAGTACATGTTATTCTGCTAAAGGAAGATCTTATTAAATCCAAAAAATGCATGAAATAAGTGATGTAATAATTATTTCAAGTCTCATTTGATATAAAATATGATCAAAACGTGTTGTGGATGATCATGAATCAGCAAGTGGTGTTAAGAAACCACTCTTTTTTTCTTCAAAACTTGATCTAGAAGTTTCATGCTAAAGTAAAGTCACTTGTTGAATATATAATTACATAAAAAAGGATTATTCTAGAATAAAAATATGTTTCCAAGCCTTTAATAAGATAATCAATGATGTCATATTGAATCTGGTTTATAACAAGGGATATCAAGCACTGAATTTTTTAGAATTAGACCACTAATAAGAAGAAATTTTTTGAGGAGGAAGTAGTTATTCCATTACTATCATTAGTGTGGTTTCAGTGTGATTGGTAAGTTGTTATTGACATGATGAATCTAATTTTAAAGTTATATTGATATTGTACAAATTGATTAATGTGGATGATAAAGACACCGCTTATGGTTCCATTACCTAGTTTTCTCACCACTACCTAAAGGATAAATTTCTGTCAAGGGACACATTCCCAACTCATATGGTTTTTAGAACCTATCATTATCCATATAGTCCATATTGATTGCCCATCGAGCAAGGGAACCTAACTTGGTTCCATACTGGGTCATTCATATGTTCTCATAGATTATCACAACATAGATGACCATTACCACACCATCCCATAGCCTCACCCCTATAAATTTCTTTAGGAGAGAATCAATTACCTAAAAAAGACCTTTATAGATAACTTAACCCATAAATACATGATGGAAACCCTATTGGGGTTTTAATTTCCCTATAGTTAGGCCTCTCACATATATAACATATGCATAAATGGTTGTATAATCAATGCATCATACTAAAAGGAATTATATGAACCCAACATGAATCTCTTTCCTCATGTCTCATAAGGTAACTAACTCATGGAACCCACTCATGTCACATACCCACCTACATGAAATTTCAATCCACACAATAAATGCATAACCATATCCTATGGTAATATTAGTCATAAACTACCCTGACTATAGAGTTATACCCTTAAGAAATCTCATTCCATCCTCATCAAATCCATCTCTAGGAACCAACACCATATCAATCCCCTAAATCATAAAATTAAAACATATATTATACAGAAATAATAATTAATTAATAGAATTAATCCATATTAATCCAATTAGTCATACTTTAGGGACAATTATGTATCCTCCTTGTAACTTCAAGCAATGGGGTATGGATCACTCTTAGAACACCTATGATCTCATTTACAAAAAAACCAAAATATATGAAGTAAATTCATTAAATGAAATCATCCAAATTTAATGATAAACCAAAATAAATTATGGAAATGACTCAACAATAATTAAACCACTTAAAACCGTTTGCATTTTTCCTCCACAAGATTCCTCTAACCATTACACACAAAAACATACCTAAATACGAGCAAACCACCGACGACAGATCAGGGGAGCCGACCCAGGGTAGGAACTTGATGGGGTCAGGGGAGAAGCTGGTGTCACGAGTGTCAGGGGATGACTGGGGGTTTGCAACGACCGACAACGAGGTCACCGACAGCACAAGAGGGTAGCAGAGCTAGGGTTGGGGCTCGTTAGGGGGAGAAGCGTCGCAGGGTCAGGGAGAAGACCATCAGCTCGGGTGGGGGTGGGGGGAAGTGTCGCTGCTTTAAAAAATTAAATGGGTTTCGTGGAAGTTTTTAATAAACCACCACTAAACCTTTTTAACGAAAGGTTTCATAGAGGTTTTGTAAACTGCTGCGAAAAGACCACCGCTAAAGGCGATTTATGATGTAGTGACATGAGATGATTTCTAACAATTCTTGACCTTTTTTTGAAAACTCTATAGGTTTTGTAAGTAGTAAAGTATCATAGGAAGATACCTTTATCATCATTTGGATCTAATTTACCAATATTATCCCTGGCTTTCATGATATAAACCTTGCATCCAAATACTCTAGAGTATTCAACCTTTGGTTTTCTATTATTCCATAACTCATAGGGAGTTTTCATTAAAATAGGTCTTATTAGAACTCTATTAATGAAATCAAATGCTGTGTTAATAGATTCATCCTAGAAATGAGTGAGAATATTTTATTGACATAATACAGTCCTATAAATTTCATACAATGTCCCATTCTTCCTTTTAAAAAACCATTTTGTTGTGGTTTCTTGAGGATAGATAATTTTTGTTTAATTCCTTATTTTTAGCGATATGAATTAATTTCATAATTATAACATTCACCTATATGATCACTTCTCAAAGTCACCATTTTAGCATCCTTTTCATTTTTCACAATATTACACAAATTAATAAAAAAGAACAAGCTTCACACTTAAGTAATAAAAAGTAAACCCCTGTAAATCTCAAAAAATCATATACTGACACAAAATGATTTTCCAACAAGAATTTTAGTTTTAGAAGGTTTTAATAGATCAATATCGATAAATTCAAGAGGTATAGATGTATCAAACACTTTAATTGTTTTAAAGGATGACTTGTGATTATTTCCCATTTGACATGCATCAAATAACCTATTTTTATTCAATTTAAGGTAATGAAAATCATAAATCATATGTATTTTAGATATATTTTTAGAGAATAAAAATTAAAATGTCCAATAATTCTATTCCAAATCCATGATTCATCAATTTTTTATTCAATAAATTTACATTTTGTTTACAAAAATAATTTATATCTAGTATATAGACATTATCAATTCTTACTACATTAAATTTGAGAGATTTATCATTGAAAAATGAACATGAATTGTTAGAAAATTCTACAAAATAACTATCAAAAGAATGGTTAGAGATACATATCAGGTTGTTCTTAAAACCTTAAACATAAATATTTTTTTATGAGAATTGATTGATTATTTCAAATCAATCAAATCCCAAATAATTTTCCTTTTGCATTGTCACCCAGTGTGGGATAACCTTTATCAATATTGTATAGCCATTAGAAACTAGAGAAATCATAACTCATATGTCTTGAAAAAACATTTTACATTAAATTTTTTTCATTTCTATTCATGTTGTTTATTCCTTAAAATGAAAAATCAAACAATATAATTTTTTGGTACCCAAACACTTTTGGGGCAATAAATGTTATCTATAAGAGGCTTAAGGATCCATTTTTTTCCCGAAAACTTAGAATTTTTTTTTTGAATTTTTTTTATAAGAAAACCATTTTTAATTCCAAAAAATTGATGATTTTAAAAATTATATATATATTATCATATTGGTTATTTTTTTCATAATGAAAATAGTTAACTTTTGAAAGGTTTTTTGTTTTTAGAACTGGGTGAAAAATAGTTTTTGTAAAATTTTGGCTTTTTAACCTGACTTTTTATTCCAAATTTTTCTTTCTTAAGTTGATTTTGAACAATAATTTTATTGAGATAATATTATACTTTATTAAATTCAATTTCAACTTCTTTAATGTTTTGAACCTCCATCTGTAAATTTTCAATTACATTAGCCTGTTTAATGCATGATGTAATATTTTTTTCCCAATTAATGCTTTAGATCTAAAATTTGTTTTGTAAGGTCTTCATATTCTTTAATAATATTATTACAAGAATTTATGTTGGCCTTATTCTTCTTTTTTAATCTCTCATACTTTGTTTCCAACATGGTATAATATTCATTTTATTCTTCAAATGAGAAATTTTCATTTTTTGATTCATTCTCAAGATCAAAAGATTAATTAGAATGTACCTCATTCAAATGAACCATAAAGCATATGTTTCCTTTTGATTACGAGTTTTATCCTTTTATTCGGATGATTTGAACTCACTATAATCTATAGAATCACTCCATGTAGCCTTCATATCCTTCTTAGTTCTCTTCTTATAACATAATTTATGAAGTATTTCTTTTCTATATTTTTATCATCCATAATTTATCGAAAATAAGGTTTGATATGACCTAGATTATTTCACTCATACCATCTTAATTATATAGAACTATTACCATTCCTTTTGTAATTGTTAAAAGGTCTTTTTAAGCCTCTTATCTTGTTATAAATTTTTTAACTTTTGAGAAAATTGAGCAAGTTCCTCATATGATCTAGAATTTCATAATTATTCTTCTTCTTCAGATGTTTCATACATTTGTATGATTTTGTTCTTTCTATCATACTTATAATTATAAACCTTCAAGGAATGTTTTTATTTTTGATCATTTTATGCTCTCCAGCTTCAACTACAATTTCAACTTTATACATCATAAGTGTTCTATTGAGATCTTTTATTTTAAAGTTATTGAATTCTATAGATTTTCTAATAGCATCTGAAATTCCACTTAACTTAGATGGTTTAACTATTCTAACTTTCTATACTGGTTCTAGTTTAGTGATAGGTATCCCTAGATTAAGAATATTATTAAAAATATCAATGAACTTACCACTTAGTTGAGTGATACTCTCTCCTTTAGCCATTTTGAATATGTAAAACATAATACTGGATGTATCATATCTAAGATCCTTCAAATTGTCATTACTTTCATATGAAACTGTTATAGCTATCCACATTTCATGTGTTGTTTGAAATTGAGAAACTCTATTGATATTATATAATCCAAATACAGAGATTATAACATTCATAGATTTTTAATTTAGTTCAATTCTACATATTTTGCAGTATCCCATGTTTGAGGGTTTGTCTTAGGAATTTTATAGTGTTTTTATTCTTTGAGATAAACTTTTAATCCAAGATTCTTTATATATAGGGTCATGTGTGCCTTCCAAAAACCATAATTTTCACCATTAAAGCACATAGATCTTACCATTGACATACCTTATCATTTATAATCCATTAAATCCATTTGAAAAAAATTCATTAGGCATTAACCTTTGATAGTTGTGAATTCATGAGTCACAAGATCTGATACCAATTTTTGTACCATAGATTGTATAACTGAAAACTTCAGTATGGGGAGGGGGGGGGGGTGAATTGAGTTAATAAAATTTTCTATATAAAAAATCTCCATATCCCTTTACAATACTTATCCTTAGTATCAACAGACACTCTTATAATGAGTGTAAAATTATATAATGAATAAAATTTTGAAGAAATGGTTATAGAACACTGTTGTTAGAAGAATATGGTAATAGTGTATAATGAATTTTGAGATAAT
The DNA here is from genome assembly GCA_963277665.1 of Viscum album. Classification (NCBI taxonomy): domain Eukaryota; kingdom Viridiplantae; phylum Streptophyta; class Magnoliopsida; order Santalales; family Viscaceae; genus Viscum; species Viscum album. Next base: position 1,054,458,973 of record OY728120.1, on the reverse strand, counting down.
AATAGTATTAAATATATAGATTAGAATGATCTTCAGTGAAACTGATAAAACTGGTAAGCACATAATGAGAATTAATGTTTGATCTTTTCTATGTACATGCCTTCATTGTATTCACATGTATGAGAAATACAATCATTCTTCACATTCAACTATCTCATATTCTTTTGTTTATGTAGTTAATAGATTTTCCTTTTATACCTCATTTTGAAATTTGGCATGATATAATCATAACTATAGATTGATCCATGGATTGGGAAGTTGATAAAACATACTATTAATGACATGTGTCCATTTTTTTTGAAATAGAGAAAGTAATTTGTTATAGAACTATCAAAAATATTCTTGTTCTTCGGATTTTCCATTCCTGGAAAATCTTGCAAAAATTGAACACTATTTAAGTAAATAATAACTTTTTTGATATTATATAAAATCATGAAATGACCTATCAAGTGATTAGAAAAGTAATCATGAAATTCTGCATAATAGCTATAACTTCATAAGATATTTAACTAATAGTACTGTTCATCATATGATAACTTCTAGATAGACTTATTAAGACAAAGACAGTCTCTGAATTAAACTGATCATAAGACAAAATCACTTCAGCATCATGTAAGATAATTCTTCAGTATAAGATAAAATATGTTACTATTATGTGACACATAATTTCTTAAACTTATTATGCCCTTCATAAGATAATATTTTATGAATATCCTTTTCATAAGATAAAAACTTCTTATAATATTTATTATATATGAAATATCCTACTTGTGTATGCAACAACTCAATAATTCATTTCGTAAGATAATATCTTAGATAATAAGATAAAATTTCAATATGGAGTTTCTTATTATGAGTACAAAAATGATAAATACTCCACGATTCAATTAATAATCATTTACTGAATCAACATAAAATAAATTCATTTGATAAATATAATCTGAAACACAAAAGAATAACTTGTTAGAATAAAAATAAGGATTTTTTTGAGTCATTAAAACACATTAAAACAAATATATGTTGGAACAACATAAGTCTATCCAACAATAAATACAAGTATATCCAAAAATTTAAGAAAGGAATGATGAAATAAGTACATTAATAATGGTTTTTAAAAATATATATATTAATCATAGATAAGAGTTATAAGAAAATAAAGCACAAATCTAAAGGTAAATGAAAGAGTTTGAGAATCCCATTATAATATTTGTAAGATATAACTCAATAAAAAAGGTTTGATATTACAATTAATGGGTATATAGATCCATATAAAATTTTAATAAGAAAATTAATTATATAATTATGGTATAAACTGTATAAAAATATTTTGAAATATTATTATATAAGGAGAGCTAATCTCAAAGAGAAATATTGAAAGAAATCACTTTAACTCAGGTTTGGTTTGACATTGTTACTCTTACACCTCCTCTATGACCAAATTTTTAAATTAATTTTTTTAAAAGTATATTTATTCTATTTATATTATTTTATACTATTTATTATCATTTTAAATTAATTATTATCCTTTATTAAAGATAAAAATATGTGATGACCTATTTGTATGAATTATTCCTTTTTCATTTCAATATTGTTGTATTGGTCACTATTATTTATGTGTTATATTCATTATCTCTATCATATTAATAATACATAAAAATGAAAATGTATATTTTATATAATCTACACTACCCCAACATGAATATGGTGTTCTATGAAAAATTGACAATGTCTGTTTGTTGGTAAAACTGACCATTAACATGACATGTAAAAAGATAGAGGGAAATATATATGTTATAAATATATTATAATAATTTTAGTGTTTGAAAATAACAATATGTGTGTGTGTGTGTGTGTGTTAAACTAACTATTAGTAAGGGTGGTAATTAATAAATAATTTACCACATCCTCATATGCAATAAAATCAACCATTAATGGTACATGTCAAAAGAGGAAAGATATAATATACGGGTTTGAGTGTATTATAAATAGTTTATAACCATAGTACAATATTATTATATCATTAAAATCATGTTAATATATTAATTAATTAATCTTCATATGATTGATTTAGAGATGAATAGAATAATAAAAGAAGGAAAGTCAAAGGAAGAGGAAATAATGTTACCTTATCCTTGAAACATACTCCTTCTCTATGGGGCTAAGGCATTGAATGCTTAGAGTGAGGTGAGACCAAAACATATCCATGAAACATATGGGTATTAATGGTAGAGATATGGTTAGAGCTTGGGAAGTAGGTAAAATTTTGGAATTCATTTTCCATGGGGGTGAGAGAGGGTATTTATATTTGAAGTGAAGTGGTATTTTGAGTTAAAACATAGAATTCAAAATTAATAAATGACCAAGACATGAAATATTGGTATAATATATTACTAATAAAGTTATCCAAAAACATTAAAGACAATCCTAGGTTATTATTACATGTTTAATGATGTTCTTTTCATGATGACGTCATTTCTACATTGTTATTGTATCATATTTAGTTATTTATTCATTTAAATTTTAATGGGGAATAATTTTTTACCTTAGCCTAATTTTTCCATCCCAATTAAAAATATTAAATTTATCTTAGGAAAAATAATTTTCTTACTTTTTGAAAATTAAATTTTTAAAAAAACTTTTAATGTGTTTGAAATGAATTTTTTTTTATATTTTTTTCTAAACTCATAAAAATACAATTATTGAAATATAAAATTTATGAATAGATTTCAGAAAACATATTTAATATTTTCAAATATAATATTTATGTAATAAGTGAATTTTTTATTTTTATAAAATATTTCTGCAAATATAGAATTTAATATGGAAATATTCACTAAAACATTCAATTATTTAAAAAAATTACTAAAATTAATTCTTGACTAACTTTGATATACTAAATAAAAAATTTTAATCTATATTTTGAATATAAATTTCTAAATTAGCTAAATTTAATATTTATGTTTCTTTTAGAATATTGTTGTTTTATTTCTAAAGATAAATCAAATTTCAAAAATAATTACTTTAGACAAATGAAAACATTATATTCATTATTTTAAATATTCATTTATGATATTTTGATGTTTATATATTGGTATTTTAATTACATTTATTATTTTATTATTCAACAACAAGATCGCTATTCTAACAAACATATTTGTCGTTGTCGTAATGTGTTTCACTACCCTATATATACCTCTTAAATCATGCACATCTAATTCACTTAGTTTTCACTCAATATTCTATATAAATCATTTATAAAATGAAAATCTTAGTTCAAATATTTTATTTTCCTATTTATAGAGGTTCTCATAGGTGTGATATTTTTAGAAGACCATGACCATATTGATTTATAAATTCTAGTCATGTTGTTTACATGATTTTGTTATCAAAATATTCTATTTTTAATTTTATGTAATATATTTATTCTATATATGTAATAATCTATATTGGAGAAAAAATAATCTTCACCTTTTTATGGGGTTTATGTGATTTTTTATAATATACCTTATATATAAATATGAAATATACATACATTAAGAAGAATTATTTAATATAGAAAAGTCTAATTCATTACACGAGCTAGCCCTAACCATTATCCATGTTCCCAGGCCCCTGTCTCATCCAAGAGTTAAATTAAATAAATTATAAAAATTTATAATTATTTTTCATTAATTATTTCATATTGAATTTAGCGAGTTATAATATGATAAAAAAACATTGAGTGGTATAGCCTCATTAAAATATCATAGAATAGTGTAGAGAAAGATCATAGGGAACTCGAGACTCCTCTGTAGTGAAAGCCTCAAAATCCGATGTTGATTCATTATTTAATACCACCCAAAATTGATGAATTTTTTTTAATAATCAATATGCCCACTTACAACAAGAAAAATAGAGAGTGGAAGATCATAGTTATTATTTATGAGAATCTTAAAGCCTTCACTCATGAAAGGCCAATCATAGAATAGTGATTTCACAATGCTATGATGAAATTTCATCCCAATCCATTGATAAAAGACACCAATATCTAAGATAGAGGAAGAAAAAAAAAGACGAGAGGAAGAAAGGTGGTTGTTTTACCTCTTTTTTTCCATTACGAACACCTTTAAATTTACTCTCATTTGATTGGACTAAAATTAGATAACCAAGGGTGAGTTGCTGGATGAGTAACCCTCCTTCCTAAATTGGGCGGTGGGGGGGGGGGGGTGATCATAAAAAGAAGGTTGTGCTCCCCAATTTTTTAAAAAAGAGTCTAGGGGACCATAATTACTCTAATGGACTTCACCAAATCTTCCGATTAGACCGTCGAGGTCCTGATAACCACCACTAGAATCTCTCTGGTGTAGTCTACAACCCATGGAAGTCAACCAGACCCTTATTGACCTCTATCGGGGATTTAATACCTTCTTATATAGCCCAACCTTTCCACCTCATTTACTGGATGCTAGAAATTATATTTTGAATAATTTATATCAAAAATTTATCTTCCCAAACATCCTTTTAAACATATATAACAAATTAATAAACTCTCATCACTATTTTGAATAAATTTTTTTAAATCTACTCATCTTCAATTTTTATGGGTATCTGGTATATCTCTAATTTCACTAACACCCAACAATATAAATAATTTCAATATTCATTGGTCTTGATAGTCCATGTAATAAATACAGTTCTTAAGATTATTGAGATGAAAAATTGTTCACGTTATGAGTTTATAATTTTAATGGACCAACCTACAAAAACCTCAATGTTGTGATCCCAAAATGAAGTACTTTCCATTATGACACATAATAAAAACACTATATGTAATAATTGATATTTTTATGTGATTAAATAAAAATTTTGATATGTAAAATCATATCCAAAACACAAAATAAGAATATATATATATTTTCATAATATATTTATAAATTTTTATGACTTTAAATAAAAATAAATTTATAAAATTCTAATCTTGATTGGAAAAATTAAAAAATATTATTCCTCACACTATTCATTATGTTATTAGAATATAAAAATTACAACCATAAGAAAAATCACCACTAATAGAAGAATAAAAATCCTGTAATGGGAGGACAATAACCTGAAGTAAATATCACAGAAGTAAGGAGTTTGATTTTATGATAATTTTTATAGAAATTTATAAAATGGAAGGGAAATTATTGGGAATATTGTAATAATTTAAAATATGGATGTTATGAAGGTAATATGGCTGTTAAAATATTAAGTTAGTATTTATAAGTAATCATGGTATATAATTTTCATAATAACCTATTTTTAAAATAAATTTATTATTTATAATCATTAATTAAATTAATATTTCTTTAGAATTTATTTTCATAAAATGTAAAGAAATTTTAAAATTAGCTTATCAAAATTATGTATAGGGAAATTTTATAATTTTTTTAATAAAAAGACATAGAGGTCAATTGGAAAAATATATTATTAATATACAATATACTACAAGAATTTATTTTTCTATAAAAATGTTGTGATCAATAAAATTACCTTTTTAATACATAAAATATATGTTATTAATTAAATAATTAAATTTAAATTATTAAATTAAATTTTTAAAATGCATAAATAAATTTTTTAATGTTTAAAAAAAATTTATATATTTTTTAAAATTATTTTATTTGTTAAAATGGCTTCTTTCTATGTATATTTAACTTATAATTGGGGGAATTTGTGTTTATAAGACTAAATTAAAAATGCCATGATTTGTTAATGAAATACATTTTGTTTAAATTTATTTATTATTTTTTAAATGTTGAAATTTTACTACCTATATATGGGCTATTACAGAAAATTACTCAGAAATTATCATATATTTACTATTAATTCTCACACCACTACTCATTTTTATTCACTCAAAATCCCATTGATTATATTTTATCTATCTTCCTATCTCTCTCAAATATCACTCATAGAGGCTTATAAGGCCCAATTTGGTACAAGGGATATGGGGACCATGAAATGGAAAGGAAAATGTAATCCTAGTTTTTGTATGTTTTAAAAATTGGAAAGAGATTTCAAGTAAGATTTTTTAAATCTTATAATGGAACCAGGGATCCCATTTGATCAAGTGGAAAATGAGGTCACCCAATTTAACTAAAACTTTAAAATAAAAATATAATTCCACAATATTTTAAAATTTATATATGTCCCACCGCCCTCTCTGAGTCCTACACCATCATTTTCATCCACCCCCACTTCCCATAAACATCACTAATAACATATTTCTAGCTTAACTAAACATCCATTATAGAAATTTACATATCAATAGTAAAATATCTTCCACACCCCTACCCCACCTTTTACTGGCATCAAATTCTAATCTCCGAAATTACCTCCTCATTGTGACCCCACACTCATAACTCACCTCCCATATCATCAAACATCTCTTGCCACCACCTTCACCATTTCTATATGATTTATAGATGGACTAAAATAACCTATACCCTATTAAAATTGGATAATATAGTTTTTTTGTGAACCAGTATCCTTTTTTATTTTTTATTTCATGCTTTGAGTTTTTTCCCATAAATTATTGCTTTATAATTTTCTATATACACCATACATAAAAATGGATTTAATTTTTCCTCTCCCTTTCTATTTATCTTTCCCTTTACATTTCCTCAACATTTATTCCTTCATACCAAATATTTATTAAGTCTTTAAGTTTTACCATTCAAAATTTTGGAAATGATAATCATGGTAATGTTTTTCTCTCTTTTATCTCTTTGAATTAAACTTGCAACATTTTATTTTCAAAATAGATCCTCTTAATTTTTTGTTTTAACCTCCATATTCCACTCTTTATATTTTTTATGTATATATTTATATATTTATGCTATTAAGAGTATAAAAATTCCAAAAGGATAATATATTTAAAAACGATATTAGGTATACTGGTTTTAGTGATTGTTTGGACCTTTGAGAGAACTCTAGTTTTATAAAATTGAGTAAACATTTCATGTCTAAATAATTAGATTGTAGCCTATCCTTGAACAATTTCTATGTATATTTTTTTGGATGTGTGGATATATTACCATGAACTTTAATGTAATATCCATGAATTTATTAGTAAATTATTCTATGAAATTGATATTCCTAGAGGATCATAAAGTCACTATTGGGGGGGAGGGGTGAATCTGAGGTGGCTAACATTTACCGATTAAGTTGAACTTAAATTATTCCTTCACTTAGTACCTCTGTTATTAGTTAAGATGTATGGATCATTATAAATCAACCACAATGACTTATTCCTTATGATATGTAAATAATATAAAATAAATAACACATAATAATTTTTACATGGCTCGACCTCAATGTGAGAACCTACTCCTTACTGTTTCGACAGCCATCGAGTCACATATTTTTCCACTAATAATATCCATCATAGATTTTAAGTAGTGTGAGAAGGAATCAAACTTAACCTTAAGTGTGAATCACACACAATTTAGAAAACCAAAATATTAAACATGTTTTATATCCAACTTCTTAAATATCCTTCAATATCCATGGTTGGAACGATGAGGTAGTTTATACGGGAACCACCAATCTTTGAGTAATCTCCTCAATCTTCCTCATGGATTGTTCTTTGACTGCTTTGTATCATCCACTGTGCTATATATGCACATCAACCCTATCATTATTCAAAAATATTGTTCTTATTTAACTATAAATGTAATACTTTTATATTTTAATATAAATACTATGTTTGATAACATATACGATATGGAAAACTGGGCTTCAACAAACCATAGAATATTATTATTTAAAAATGACCACTTTCACCTTGCCTTTGAATTGAAGCGTATGAATAAGATTAACAATATTATAATATATATATATATATATATATAAAGGTCCTAATTAATAATAATGTATTGATTAATCCTTAGTAAATAAGCGCTCATGTTTTAGTAAAGTCATTTTGTTCTTCAAAATTATGTTTTTTTTCAAAAAATATTTTAATTTATTTTTGTGAGTGAATATTGTTATTAATTTATATAAATTTTTGAAATTTTATTTGATAAAATAATATAATTTTTTAAATTATCATTTAAAAAATATATTAGAGTTAATTTTTGGGATTTTTTTTCTAAAAGGTTTGATTTTCAGGTGAATAGTGAAAAAATATTGATTTTTATTGAAAACTATATTTTTGATTCAAGGATTTATAAAGATCCATTTTATTTTAAAATTGTTTCAATGAAAAATTAGTTTTATTATATTATAAATAATCAAATTAAGTTCCTCAGAATCAATTTTATTGTTGAATTTGGTATAAAAAAATTTATATTTTAAATGGATTTTTTTTGATGAACTATTTTTCATTTATTTTTTCATTTTAATTTTAAAAAAATTTATGAAATTTATATAAATTTAATATTGAATAATGGATTCCATAATTGGATTTAATAGTTTGATTTTTTTAAATAGTTTCCTTTTATTTTTTGTCATTATGAATAGTGACCATAGTAAATAACTGCCACCATAGTGAGGGTAAATCAGGTAATTATAGTTAAAAGTAATATAATAAAGACTGAATAATTACATTAACACTTGATTTTATCCTATTGGATGGTTTTATTTTGGACATGTTCATCCAAATTTTAGAAATATGGTAACTTGATTCCATAAATATCTTATTTTTACGTTTTTTATATTTAAGTAAATGATAAAGTCAAAAATGTCACTCTCTTATTTTAATATCTATACTATTTTGGGATAGGGATAAATGAAACTAATATTTAGTCCTAAATAGATATTTTAAATATAATTAGTTTTTATATTATTTAAATTTATTTTTATTTTTGAGGGATGACATAATTACCTTAAATTATTATGCAACACCTACATAACATTTATTCAGTTCACAGAAAAATAAAATAGATGTTATAATTTGAATGATTCATTTTTTACACAAAAATTATATATAAAAATTACATATTATAGAGCTATTAATGTATTATATTTGAACATAATTTTTTTCATGTTGTTTTGAAAGTCAAATTAAACGAATAGTTCCAAAAATGAAATTAATTGTATTTAATAATAAATAATATTTTATTAAATGATTTAAAATTCCTAAAAACCATATTTAAGGCCTATATATTTTTATATTTTAAAAAATATATACTATGTTCCATTTAGGGAACAATTTTCCTTTTTTATAACTACATTGAACCATAATGAAAAAAAACATCGTTAAAGCGATAATTGTCCAAAAGGGTTGAAGTAGGTTAAAAAAAGATATAAGCATAAAATCATAATATATAATTGTAAAAATTTAATTGGTTGATATTATTTAAACCCATAATAATATTAAATTCTAATTATATAAATTTTTATCATTTTTTCATTAAAATTAATTCATATTAATTAAATATTTTATGTAATTTCAAGAGTGCCCTTCCCCTCACTTATAAAAGAGTACCTACTTTCCTCTTTTCTTCACACTTAAAAATACTTTTAGTTATTCCAATACCTAATTTTTTTCATCAAATCCTTCCCCATATTCTAGAGGTCTTTATTTATTCAGGATACCAACCTTTGAGAGATTAAGGTGTAAAGAAAATGATGTAGTCTAAAGAAGATGTATAGTCTTTAACTAAATGTTTTAGATTTATTTATTAATCTACTTCCTTAAATATTTTTCAACCACGATGACATAATAACATCGATATATACCATATAATTATTTATTATTATTATTAATTACATTACAAATATCAATATCCTATTTCCATCAAATGGGAAATTAAATTTTCATTTGTGTGTAAAGTGAACAATCACCTCGCGAACGGATGTAAATTTTCCCCATAATCATCAATAAAATATGGATATAATGATATATTTAATGTGTATATGTTATATTAATTACATATTTATCATTATGGAAAATTAATATATCATAAATTTTCTTAAGTATCCATTCATTAGAAAAAATGATATCATTTTTCGTGCATATGCATGGATTACTACCTCCAGGAAGCGATGTGGTTCATTGTTTTCATTAACGCATCACATGGATGGTATATATTAGTGTATTTAAGTAAATAATATGAAATTTATGATATAATTATCTTTATATAGAGATATAATAACACTTAACTTCTTTCTATAATGATTATTGAGAAATGGAAATGTTATTTATGCGTACATATGACCTACCGTCTCTAAGATTGTAACACAGTTTATTTTTCAAAAAAATCAATAATGGTTGGTTTTAAAAGTATAACTGTTGTATAAAAATGAAAATTACATCATTATTATTATTCTTTATATGATTTAATAATGATTAATTTATTCTTTTTCGACTCACTAAAGTCATTTTGGATATATGAGCCAAATTTTGTCAAAATGTCCGATGTTAAATTAATTTATTATGTAATTAGATACGAACAGGTAATAAATTAAAAGGAATAATAAACATGATAAATGATTTAAGAAATTAAATAATTAACATCATTTTATTATTCAGGAAGATAAGGAACATATGTGATGATCCAGACTTGAGGTAAGGGATCTCTCTGAACAATTATTTTTTATTTAGGTTATCACTCCTATCTCTCTAACTCACTTTATATCTATCCTTAATATTATGAAAATTTTCAAAATTATTTATATATTTATCTCATATATATATCTACATTATTATACCTTTATTTTACGGTATAATACATTCCTTATGTTGATTTCTCAAATGCCTTCTTTAAGAAATATCTTTTGATTATGATATGAGGCAAGATTATGAAACCCATTTCCTTCTATGGGTAATTATTATTGTTATGAATTTTGATTGATTCTATATTTTTAGAACACATAATCATGAACATGTTATGAGGGGTGCACCCATATAGACTTACATTTCATGGCATAAATCTTTTGCCTCATGAGATATTATTTAGGGGATTAGGGAGTAAACCTAATCTATGATGGGACTTTGTCCACCATGTGTTATTGACTTGGGAGTGATCCAGGGCTTATAGGTAAATCATGATTTGTGTTTCTTCCAAATTTACTATGTTTCCATTTACCTTTGACACATTTTTCTTTATATTATTCTATCTTGTGATGACTCATGAGAATTTTATTTTATATCATGTTATAACTCGACTCACACATTATGCTTCCTTCATATTTTTATTTCCTTACTAGGTTTTTAGTAAGATGTTTTTTTCTATGTGCTCCCCAGGTTATCACATATAGTTTTTGGGGCTCAAATGAATTTATTATCTCATTATTGAGATCTAAATAATGTAATTTTATTTTCATGTTGACGTTTTATGTACCCAGTCTTCCAAATACACTAGTCCTTTAGATACTTATTTTTTATTTAATGGAGATTTATTTTAAAAACCATGTAATAATATGTGTAAAAAGTATTGGGTCTCTATAATTGGTATCTATGGTGAGTCTAGTTATTTTGGGGGATTAATACCAGATTAATTTAGGGAGAATCTTATGATTGATTCAATTTATTGAAAAAAATTACCATGGATAAACTAGATTAGAACTTAGTGACTCATAAGTTAGGTTATAATTTTCATTTATAAGTTATTCATTCTAAGTTCATAGTTTTCCTTTTTATATATTTATTAGTTAATGTATTCTCATCCTATTTTTTATTTAATTTGAGTTCACTTGAGGAAATAGGAGGAACTGTTCCAACAACCAATGTGATAGGAAATGTGGTGATTACCCTAATGATATACCTTTACTTATGGGAGTGGGAGATGGGAACGCAAAGTAAGTACTATATCTACTATCTCATGTTCTAAAAAATAACATGAATCATGCATAACACCCTCCTTATCCTAATAAATATCAAGGTAAAGTATTGTATTTTATGTGACGAAGTCATCCTACATTTTGTGTATCTTTTATTTCCCTAATCATTGAACAATATATTTACTCCATTGAGAAGATATTATCTTTACTTAAATGATAAAAACAAGAGAAAACTATACTAGAAATTTATCACGTAGAGGGATAAGATAATTATTGGTGGTCACTGATGTTGAATAAAAACTGATAATTGGATATTTATGCCATGAGATTTGAATAATTCAAGAGAAATATTTTTTGGTAAATTTTTTCTATGAACTATCCATACTAAAATGTAGAGGGAGTACCTTGAACAGAAAAACATTATGATGAGTTCATCAGGGAATTTGAGGAAAAATTCACAAGGATTTCACAGTATGCCTCTTGATTTTTTATCAACACTAAATTTAAGGTGGTCCATTTATTTTGTGAGTTAAATATAAGTATATAAAAAGTTTTAATGATTAAAGTCTTTGGGAATTATGAAGATATTTTCTATTAATACCTAAAAGTTGAGATGGAGATCAGTGACTCTCTATGGTCTTGTGGGACTGGATATAAAAGGAATAAAATGGAGTTTAATTCAGGAGGATATATGGATAAACCTAATATTAGGAAGAAAATCCAACATCCCATGTGTTAAAAATGAAAAAATAAGTATCCCAAAAACTATCTCAATGGAACTAGAAGATTATTTAAATGTGGAAAAGAGGGGCATTAGGCTAATCTATGATGGAAGGATATTAAGAATACCACTAATACAATAGAGTAAAAGAAGGTTTAGATCATCCCACAGCCTATGGTATGATGTTTTAACTATAAGTAAAAAGAGCATTATACAATACAATTCTCTAACCCAAGGGTTGTTAGAATATCAATGACAACAACCTTTAAGGCCTAAAAAGAAATGAATGGCATATGATTTGAATACTTTTATGGTGGATCTGATCAATAATGTGGTAACTGGTATCATAATTATTTATTCACGAATAGAGAAAATAATTTTTTATTATGTTTTTAAAAACTATTTCATATCTTTCACATTTAGTATATATATTCAAACACCACCTAAAAACACGGGGGTTGATCTATCCGTGAGAACAAAAAAATGGACAAATTCTTGCATCCAAAGTATATAACTCATCCTTAGTCAATATTTTTAGATTAAATCTTCCAAAAAATATCATATTACTTCATTTAGTAGAGTTTTATACTATATTGGGCATGGATTTGATATCCTTGTATAAATCCAACATCAATGATTGATAGAGGGATACCACTATTCATATACTAACTCATCCTACAATTTTGTAAAAGTGTAAGGAGGAGGATGACTATCAATTGGAATATTCTAATCAAGTGTGTATATTATTTCCTCATAAATAATAATATATATATAAAATAATGGAGAAAAAGGATTGAATCATGCTTGATGACATTCCCATTATGAGAGATTATATTTATGTATTCCTTATGGAGTTTTATAGTCTTCCTCCTAACTAAGAGGTTGAGTTCTTAATTTAACTTATACCTAGATCTATACCCTTATGCAATACTCCTTAGAGAATTTCCTCCATTGAGTTAGAATAACTAAAAAATAATTTAAAAGCGATTCTGAAAAAGGGTTTTATACACCTGAGCGCTTCACCATAGGGTGTGATAGTCCTCATATTCAAGAAGAAGGATACATCAATGCACCTTTGTATTGGTTATAATGAACTCAATAAAATAAAGACAAATAAAGAGTTCCATCTAGCACATATAGATGTTTTTTCTATCTACTATGTTGGGAATATTATTTCTCTAAGGTGGAACTTTGGTCAAGATATCACCAATTAATTTGGAAGAAGGGAGATATTCCCCAAACTGCTTTTTGAACAAGGTATGAACATTATGAGTTCATAGTGATTCCATTAAGACACACTAATTCTCTAAAAATATTTATGGATATAATGAATAGTGTCTTTAGATATTTCCTCAAAAAATTTATGATAGTATTTATAGGTGATATTATAATATGTTATAAAATAAATAAGGAGTATGGTAAGTAATTTAATACCTTGATAAAACATTTGGGAAAGGATAATCAATATGAAAGTGTAGTAAATGTGTATTCTAGATGAAGGATGTATCATTATTGGGGCTTTCTATCACTATAAAAAGGATATCTATTGACCCTTACAAGATAAATAAAGTGGAGGAGTGGCCCATACCAAAATCTAAAACATAGATCCATAGTTTCCTTATACTAGTTGGGTATTATCAATGATTTTTGAAAAACATATCATGATTACAAAACCCACTAACAAAGATAACCTGTAAGGGAGTAAATTGTTTCTAGGTTATTGAATGTGAAGATAGATTTAAGTATTTGAAATAGGTCTCATCAATAAACTCGACCACATGGTGTCCTCAATCGTGGAACTTTTCATGGCATATAGAGATGGATAAAAGATAGTTCTGGGCTGTGTACTAATTCAAAATAAAAATGTGATAGTCTATGCCTCAAGGAATTTTAATGTTTGTGAGTATAACTATAAAACACCTGATCTGGAGTTAGATATAGTAATATTTGTGTTGAAAATATGGTAACATTATCTCTATGGGGAGAAGTTTGAAATATATATGGATAATAAGAGTATCAAATATATATTCATATATAATGTTCTTAATATGCATCTGTGAATATGGTTAGAGGTGATCATGGACTATGAATGATCAATCCATTACTATCCCAATAAATCAATAAAAGTGGTAGATACTCTAGTTAGAAAGGATTAGGAAGCTTTATCAATGATGATAATTAAGAAGGTTCAAATCTTCTTTGAATTGAAATGGATGGAAATGTGAATCATAAAATAAGGAACATCATAATTCCTTTATAAAATTATTACTTAAGAATACCTTATAGAGAAGATATAGGGTGCTCAAAGAGATGATGTGGAAATTCTGAATAAGGAGGAAGCTACATAAAATGAGAAGTCCTTTGAGTTAAAAATTTATAAAGAAGGGTTTTTAAAATTTGGATCATGAATGTGTGTCCTATTAAATCTTTAGATAAATAATTAACTATTGAATGATGCACATAGATCAACCTTCTCCATTCACCCATGGAGCATGAAGATGTATCAAGATATCGAATACGAATACTAGTAAGAAAACTTGAATAAGGATATCATGGAATATAAATAAAAATATATGGTATATGGGAAAGTTAAAGTTGAGAGGAAACATTCTAATGGGATGATGGAACAATTACACCTACTTATATGGAAATAGAAAAATCTGAACATGGAATTTTTCACTGGTCTTCGAAATAAATCATGAGGAAATAATTTTATATGGGTTTTGGTTGATTTTATTATAAATAATTCTAAATTAATTTAAATTTGAAATAAATTATCAATTGATCAACTTTAAAGGATATAAATCAAAGAGGCGGTGAGGCTACATGGAAGACCGCTATAAATTATATTTAATCAAGATTCAAGATTTAGATCCATGTTTTGGAAGAGTATAAAACATTAAATAAACACTTATTTGAAATTCATTATGTATTATCACCTAAAAAAGGATGTCCAATCTAAACAGATGATCCAGACACTAATAGAAAAGTTGAGATAATTCTTGATGGAATTTAAAGAAGGATTGGATCGATATATTCCTTTGGTTGATTTCTCATACAACAATAAATTTCAATCAAGATTAAAAATGGATCATTATGAATCCCATTATTAGAAGAGATATATAACACATGATTGTAGGGATGGAGTAAGGGAACTGAAGTAGTTAGGACCAGAAATGGTAGAAAAGGTCAATAGAATTTAGCAACACATCAAGGATCTTTAGAGTCGATAGAAGAGCTATGCTAAAAAATATTGACGAGACCTAGAGTATGAGGTTGGGGATAAAGTGTTTCTATTATTAACTCTATAGAATAGATTCATGAGTTTTGGGAAGAACGAAGCTAAGACTAGGTACATTAGCCTCTTTTTAGATTCTCAATCACATTGGAGTTATGACTTTTCAACTAGAACTCCCTCTAACCTTTCTCAAGTATATTACGTATTCCACATATGCCTATCAAGGGAGTAAATACCAGATCCATAACATGTACTAAATTGAGAGGTGGTATATATGGAAAAGCGTTTATCTTATGAGGAGTAGCTGATGAATATCTTGGTCCATAGATATAAAATACTACACAATATGATAACTCACCCAGTCAAAGCACTATGGGGGAACCATAAATTTGAAGAGGTGAGATGGGAACGAGAGGAAGCCTTGAAGTAGAAGCAACATCACCTCTTTTCATCTTATTATGTAATACAAAATTTTGAAGGTGAAAATTATTAAATGGGGGGGGGGGATATTTAAATACTCTAATATTTTAAAAGAAATACCATGTTCAATATTATAAAATATATATAACACCGATCTTAAACGCATCATGAAATATTATTATTTAAATATGACTATGTAGACTAGTCATTGAATTAGAAGGTATGAATATGATTAAATTAGTTATATATATAGGTAATAATTAATATAAATGTATTTATTAATTCTTAGTAAATAAGTACTCAATTTTTAGTAAATTCATTTAATTCTTCAAAATTATGCTTTCATCGAAAATAATTTTAATTTATTTTTTTGAGAGAATATTGTAATTAATTTATGGAAATTTAAGATATTTTATTTGATAAAAATAATATGATTTTTGAAATAATCATATAAAAATATCTTAGAGTGAATTATTTGGATATTTTTGAAAATATTGATTTTTCGATGAATAATGAAAAAATATCATTTTTTATTGAAAAATATTTTTTTTCAAAAATATAAAAAAAAAATTTAATTTTTAAATGGATTTAAAGTAAAATTAGTTATATAATATTATCAATAATCAAATTTTGTTCATTTAAATCAATTTTATGGTTGAATTTGGTATAAAAACATTTTTATACATAAAATGCATTTTTCTGAAAAATGGTTTTTCATTGGATTTTGTATTTTAATCTTAAATTAATTTTTACCCCTTCCAGAAATTGAATATTGAAAAAAGGATTCCATATTTTTAATTAGGAGGTCAAAATTTGGAAAATAGTTTCATTTTATTTTTTATCATTTTGAATAATAACCATAGTAAATAATTATCACCATTGTATGGGTAAATTGAGTAATTATGGTTAAAAATAATTTGATAAGGACTAAAAAAATACCAAAACAGTTTCTTTTATCCTATTTTGTGATTTATGTTTGGTAAATTCCATTCAAGGTTCTAAAATATGGTAACTTGGTGCCATATTTCTTTGATTTTAACCTGTATACTACTTAATTAAAGGATAAAGTAAAATATATCACTCTATTGTTGTTAATATTTATAATATTTTGTGATAAGGATAAAGTTAACTTATGTTTGGTTATAGATGTCTATTTGAAATTAAACACATTTTTATGACTGGAGTTAATTTTTAATTTTTAGGGATGAAATATTTATCCTAAATTCTTATGTAACACTGACACAACATTTATTCAATTAGTATAAAATTAAAATAACTGATTTAAAAAATGTTCAAAGTAATCTAATTAGAATGAATTATTGTTTCCTAATAATTTTTTTTTGACAAAAATAAAATATTATATAGGTTTTAATATATTATATTTTAATTCCATTATGGTCATGTTGCTTTCAAAGTAAAATTAAATGAATAATTTTAAAAATCACTTTAATGTCATTTCATTCAAATAATATTTTATTAAATGATTTAAAATTCCTGAAAATACTATATTCAAGAAAGTGATTGGTATGTGTTTAAAAATATCAACTATGTTCCATTTATATACCTTTTTTTGGAATGTATATTGACCCCTAAAAAATAAAAAAATCATAATCATTGTAATTGTCAAAAGGGGTCAACATAGGTTAAAAATAAGAGAAAAGATTACAAAACCTAATATAAAACAATCTAAATTTTATTATATGATATTATTTAGACCTAAACTCAAGTTATATTCAAATTATACTAATTTTTATCTTTTTTGATGAAAATTAATTTTTAATAGTTTAATATTTGATATAATTCCTTGAGTGCCCCTCCCCTCACTTATATAAGGGAACCTACTATCCTCTTTTATTCATAATTATAAAGGCCTTTAGTTCAGAAAATACATTCCTAAATCCATAAATAAAATCCTTCCTCATGTTATAGAGGTTTTGGTTTTGGTATAATACCAGCCTTTGTGGGTTGAAAGTGTAAAGAAAACGAAGTTGTTTGAATAAGAGGTATAGATTTCAACCGGATGTTTTATATTTATTTCTCCATATATCTATTTAAATATTCTTCCAAAAAGATTATATAATAAAATTATTATCTAGCAAATATTTATAATTTATTATGATTAATGTCTTAACACATATCCATCTATTTCTTACATCAAATGGGAAATGAAATTTTCTTTCGTGTGTGTGGCAGACTACCACCTCACAAACTGATGTAATTTGTATTCCATCACTACATATCATAGATATATATAATGATGTATTTAATGTAATTATATATATATATATAATATTAATTAAAAATTTATAATTATGTAAAATTAATATGTCATATATTTTCTAACCTTTCTATTCTTTGGAAAAATGATAACGTTATTCCTACGTAAGTGTGTATTACCACCTCAATGAAGTGATGTGATTTTATTTTTCATTAACACATGAAATGGATGGTATATATAATAGTATTTAATGAAATAATATGAAATTTATGATATAATTTTAATTATATAACTATTAAATTATACTTACATTCTTTCCATAGTAATCGTTGAAAAATAGAAACGTTACTCATGCGTATATACGACTCACCGTCTCTATGATTGTATCATAGTTAATTTTTCATAAAAATAATTTTTGGATGATTTTAAAATAATAATTTATGTATAAAAAGTATAATTATGACCTGATTATTATTCTGGAGATAATTTAATAATGAATATTTAACCTTTTCCAACTAACTAAAGTCATTTTTGAGATATGAGTTAAATATCGCCAGGAAGTCTCAAGTGAAATTAATTGAATATGAAATTGAATATAACATGGTAATAAATAAAAATGAATAATAAAAATTAATTTTTTTATTAAGAATGAATATAATTAATATTTTTTACCATTCAGGAATATTAATAACTTACGTGATGAGTCAGGCTTGAGGTTAGGATCTCTCGGAACAACCATTTTTCTTTGGGTTATAATCTATCTCTATATAACTCAATATCAATCTATATTTAATGTTATGTAATGATTATAAATTATATATATGTATCATACATATATTCCAAGTTTATTATCCTTTACTTTGGTGGGTTAATATTTTCCTTATGATAATTTATCAAATGCCTTCTTTAAGAAATGTATTTTAATTATGATATGAGGAAAGATTATAAAACCCATTTATTTACATCGGAATTTATTTTATTTATTCCTTATGATCGATTTCCATTTTACAGAATGCATAATAATAAAAAATTTATGTTCAGTTCACTCAAATAGTACTCCAATTCATTGGGTAAACATTTTGTCTCCTTGGACATTTTGCATGAGATAAGGGAGTAAACCTTATCCACGATGAGACTCTGTCCACCATGTGATGTTGTCTTGGAATTTATACTTGACTAAATTGTTTTCATGTTTTGTGTTGCTGAAACATTTTCTATGTTTCCATAATCTTATGATGCTATATTATCTATGTTATGCTCCCATGTGATGACTCATGTGCATTCTATTTTATATTATCTTGTTATATCTTGACTCACACATTATGATTACTTAATATATTTATTCCTTCAGTTGGATTTTTTTCTCACCCCTTTTTTATTTGTATCCCATAGGTTATCCCATGTAGTTTTAGGATATTAAATAGATTTATGATATCATTATAGAGATTTAAATACTGATGTTTCATTTTCATATTGATGTTTTATATACCTAGTCCTCCAATGACATCAAGACTCTTGATCCATGTTTTTTATTTCATGGTTATTTATATTAAAAATCTTGTAATAATATGTGTAAAAGGTACTTGGTCTCTATACTCAATGCCTTGATCTTCAACGTCCATAACTTGTACTAGTTAGTTATTAATGTTATTCTTGATCTTCTCTTTATGGATTTTAGGATCCAAGAAACTTACTCATCACTTCAAAACATCAAGTTTTGGTCTTCTCAATTTCAAACCTTCTAATATTTCAATGTAAGTACTTTGTAAACTAATTTATCTATTTGATAATAAAAAATTATCTAAATTATTTCTATTTTTCCCAATAAATCACTCAAGTGATATTTCCCCTTTATATAGCTAATATTCCATTGGTAGATATGTGGAATGCACGAGATATTATTTGAAATTACTACCTTCTAATTTCTTTAATTGAACACATTTATTATCTTCTAAATATATCTAGATTTTGAATATTTTTGAGTTCCCATAGAACATAATGTCATTAATATACAACTCAACTATAGATCTTAGCTTGAATCACGAAATTACCTTCCATGAATATTTAACTTCGAATGTATACCTAAACAATGTAAAATCATTTCATCATCATTGTTAAATTTTATTTTGATGAAAAATATATTCTCTTTTCATTTATTCCTTTTTCCAAAAATCAATCTTCGTTATCCTTTACTACTACAACATTCTCTAGGATGATTCATGTTCTTATAGTGGTCTCTGTCTGACGGACCTTTATTTAGTTAAAACTGGTCTTGATGTTTCCTCTTACGATTAACTTAATAATTTTATTGACTCAACATGGATCACAAATGGTCTTACGCTATTGTGACATTATTTCGATGAATAAATAGTTTAGTATCATATGAACATCTTATTCCAAAATACTCAGTGTCTCAGGTTTGTCAACTTGAGATTCTAGAGACCTTAAACTTTAAACTAAACCTATTATAATATTTATCTTCTGTGAAATTTATAAAGATACTTCTAGAATATACTTTTAGAATATCCTTCCATACTTTTAAACACTTCAGTAGTTTTGGATTCACAACATATACTGTAGATTAATCTTCTAGATGTCATTCGACATATTATATTTAGTTACTCTTCTGGTGGTTCTACACTTAATACCTTTACCATATATATAGAGTAAAATATATTTTTAAGTTTAAGGTTAACTTACATTCCTTAGGGGTAAATCATAGGGACCTTATAAATTCTTTAGTGTGGTTCATACTTTAGATCATCCCGACTTCTTCAAATTTACTATTTTTCTTTTGATGGTTTTACCTTCAAGGTCATATTCTTTTCAAGATCTTAATATTACTTATGAGGTTTTTTCTATCAGTGTACTATTCTTCCGGCATGCATATATCCTTCAATAATCTCATTATTTATAAAGATTCATCCTAATCTTGTTATGGTGAAGTTATCTTTTCTAAAACAACTCATATATTCAATATCTTATTTATGGTCTTAAATATCCTCATCTACTGGAACATTCTTCTTCAAATCCTAATATTGTTGAAAATGTTTCTTCATCCTTTATAATTAGTCAAAAGTATAATTATGATCGGTTCTATAATCATTTGATTTCAATGGCCAATTTTAAATGGTATTATTTCAATGTATTTATCCTTAACCCATCAATAACTCTCTTTCCACTTATCTTCATTACTTTTGGTCATTTTCTAAAATTATATCTTACATCTACAGTGTTCCTAATTTCAATGTTTCCTCCATCTAGAATGGAATTTCTTCTAAAACATCTATAGAAAAATTTTCATTCTACTTTCTCATTGATTTTTCCTCAAACTATTGATAAAAAAGACAGTATATCATTATTATAATCTGATAAACACTTTAATTTCCCCCTTTATTTTTAGGGTCAATACCCATTAAAATAATAGAAATCAATGATAAAATTTCCCCTTATTATAAATAATTCCAAATTTTCCTTTACATTCTTCTTCTGATAACTTTAAGTGAGGGAATAATTTTCTCCCCCCTTTATTGATATAAATATTAGTCCCCCTTTAGTGATATCTTGGGGTGAGGGAGGATATTTCCTCACATGTTTTATTCATATCCCCCATTGAACCAATATTAACCTTGAACTTCTTTATATAAGTAAATGAATACATTTTTTAAATAAATAAGCCTAAATCAACCAACTTTAAGTCTACATGACCACACTCAGTGTAAAAAAAATATTGATTTACCTAGACATTAAGGCTGTCAATAAAAAATAACAGGTGATGAAAAATATTATAAAATATTACTTTTATGTGTAAGTACAAAATATTTTCATTCAAATTACTTTCTTTCATTCATATCTACAAATAGATAAAAAATGATCAATAATAAAATGTAGTTTTATCCAACTTTTCTAGATAATTCTTTCTTTTTCATTAATAAAACAATTTCTCTCCTTTAAAATTAAGTTGTAGTTTTTATATGAGCATGGGAGAGTATATATAATGTTTAACATCCCTATCCCAGAATCCACTAAACCAGTTCCCAAGCCGAGTCATCACATATCCTCAAATGCACCTCCCTATACTCCAGAGGTTGCTAACTAAAAGCGAGGGTCTAATAAGTCATGTGGGAGACTATACCCTCTTTACAAGAGTAATATGCGTCAGAACACAATATAAATTGTGAGAAAATTTTTAAACAACCAATAAACAAGAATATCCAAACATGTCCCAAATTGGGTACAGACCACAATTCAACATTAACCATGTCATGAAATTCTAATAGTGAAAAAGTGACTAAAACATAAAATAAACACAAATATATAATCCCAAAACACAGGTCCCGACTACATATTCTCATATATGCATATCCTAAGTTCAACTCAACATACTAGTATTGAGCCTTTTCTCTTGTCATTACCTGCAACCAAGAAATCTGCTCACGTACCCAATGACGGCCCGAGCAGGGTTTGAGTACAAAAATTAGTTGGCCACCACCAATGATGTCTAAAAAATATCCAGTCTAATAGATAGTGCATGAAATTATGAAATAAATGACAAGGTAAACCAACAAAAATCTTAGTATCCATTAGTTAAAAATATGGATCCTAACCATTTCTATCATTAACAACATATTCACCACCTATCCATCTTCTTTACTTAATCCACCATCTTCATGTGTTCCGCGGTTAAAAATATACATCATATACACATGGGTATAAGGTAATTGATCTCTATGAATAATGGAATAAGTCAAGTCCCTATCTCACTAGGGATGAACACATCACATCATCACATTATCCTCACCTCGAAGTCTCAGTCTGGGTGGAATGCAAGACTTAGGGGAATAGATCTTATGTCCCCTTTCCTTACCTGTGAATTTTGGGGTGGAGTTTATATCTATAGTCTAACTCAACCCATGGGCATAAAAACTCATGTCAATACCCTAATCTACCAATACATGTGAATATGTTTATTTATCCAATACCCACAACCATACTATAACACAGACAAATGTAACCAGTTTCAATGGAAATCATAATACTTAACAATAAACATGGGAATTAATACTATGCCGTAACCCATTAATACATTTACCATTTAAATTTAAAATCCCATTTAACCCAATTATCATTCCCTTACCTTAACCCATTAACCATATTAAATAATTCCTATACATTATCTTATTTATCCCATTTACCATTTCATAAGTATTTACCCACTTATTGTTTTCAACTATAATTATTGTCTCCCATAGCACAACCAATTCATTACATTCAACCCTTTAGGTATACCCCATAATTCCCATATATTAACCCTTTCAACATATTTTTCTATTCCCTTATTACATCTCATTTAACATATCTTTCCATTTTCCCATTCCATTACCTAATTACAAGTTCACCATTTCATATGCACTAACCCTCTTAGGAATTTCTCACAAAATTCATTAATCATTCGACATAATCTCATATCACCCATTTTACCCATTTTCATGTCATGCAAAACAATCCCTTATTCCCTTATCACCTTAGGTAAAACAAAAATTATTCCATTTTCAACTCAATAAACCATTACACATGTTCTTTATGGGATTCACTTTATCAATTGGCAACCCTTCACTTAACCCTACCACTCTCTAGGTTCAGTATTTCCGACTCACCCCATGGGTGGCCCTAAAATGGTCAATTCATCCTCTAAGAATCCCTCGAGGTTCGTGATGGGTTAAATTGGTCATATAGAAACCCTTTTTCATAAAACCCTCCAGAGGAACCAAGAACACAATTAGGGGAAAACAATAACACAAGCTTCCATGCACAAATCTAAAATAAAAACTATGGGATAATACTTATAGACCGCCTACCTTGAATCCAATGATGAATTCACTCTCAATCGTAGCCTTATATCCAAATTCATACACCCATTGAAGCCCCAACCAAGATTGCACTAGAGAAACAAGGTTTTATGGATTTAGATGAAGATAGGAGAAATTGGAAACCCTAATCTGGAAAAGGGATGCAAGAGGAGCATTATACTTACCCAAGGATTTGATATGGAACCAACGATGCTTAAAACAGTCAAGAATCAAAGGATAATGACCCTCAGGAAGATTTAGTCACCTATGCTAATCAATAGGATTATAGGAGGGGAAATGGAGGAGAATCCCGTGTTAGGGTTAAAAGTTTCGTAGTATATTTTTTGTAAAATTTTCAACATTACTAGGTCGCACGGTTTACCCACAAAGTTTACCAAACTGTGTAAAAACTATGTGCAAGCTACTTTCTAAAAAAAGTTGGGTAACAAGGTTACTTGGGAATTCTTCATGGTTATCTTAATCGTGTGACAACTATGTGTAATCCTCTTTCTAGGGATGCACAGTTACCTAGGATGATCCACATGGTTTGCACTCACCATGCACAAACTGTTCAACATGCCTAGAAAGCTCATTTTACCCTCTTTCTAGACCTGAACCCCCAGAATACTCCCTTGCCTTCTCAGGGAATTGGGAAACACATATTCAATAAAAAGAAGAGACTTAAACTGAAGCATAAAAAAACATACCATAAGAAAGAATATGAGTTCTTACATCCTCCCCATATTATAACAGCTCGTCCTCAAGACCTGCTCCCAAGCATCACTCGACTTCTGTAACCAAGAGACCAGGCCACTTGGACTGCCTATCCATTCCCCCATTTTCCAATTTTCTTGTAGAAAATTACAATTCTATCACAAAATTCAAACAGAGTTATGATCTTTCCCCGCAAGGCTTGCTCTCCACAACCCACAATATGGACCAAATACTCCTCAAGAGATGCATCAACTCAAACCATACTTCAAGCACTTGAACTTCATTGGGAAAACTTAGGCATTAATGCCTAATTCATAGCACATAGAATCTTTGCAGATAGTGTCATACCATCATGGAGGAACAAATCGGCATCCCATCGGTCCGATCTTCTTCAAAACTCATGACCTAAATAAATTTGTGTCATTTTACTCAATTTTCAAAACTCTAGCAGTGAACAAAACCTGATATGACCTTTAGGAAAACACATGGTCCTTCCAACCACATTTCCCAACATATAAAGACCCATCACTCAAGTCCTGATGATCCCATTCCATAACCGTACATACAAGCACATCCAAAAATCTTGGACACTCAACCATTTAGACTCATTCCAAGGTTCACTATCAATGCCTACTCACCCGAACCATTATCACTCAAGTCCCTCCAACCTGAAACTCTGATCATGACATCAACCAAACACTTGAATGTTATGGTTCCCTCCACCATCTTTCGTTGATTTACACCCCTTGCTATTGAAGAAGTACCACCATAATTTGAATTCAACTTCCACATCACCTAACATGTTCCAACTCACAATGCCCAACTATCCATAAGGAAATTACCCTCCATTAGCATCCAAACTCACCATTGAAACTATTTGGGAGGACATTCCTTCACCATCCATGCAGGGACTAAGATCAAATTGATCTCACTTGAGTACAACCTAATTTTCGAATGGCACTTGCTACTATAACATCAAACTTGAGGAGGGTCACTCCCAGCACACCCATTCCTATTTTCCATTTCAGGTTGAACCATTACTGACTATCTTTTCCTAGAACAACCATATTCCACTCCTGGCATGCTACCCCCTTTTTACTCCCCCAAGCCACTTACTACCTTGAAGCCTACCATTATCATCCAACATTCATATGAAGGTCATTCCCTGAATTCCAATAGAATTCCACCACAATGGGATTGTTACTCTCCAAACCATCATTGGCTCCACTGTCCCCATCAACATTTCCAACACAAGAACTCAACCATTCATATACTAACTAAATAATTCTACTTTCTCACTCATCCCATTCCAAAATTCGAAACATACTTTGCACCCCTAACATCCCCCTAGGGGGATTTATAAATTTCTACATTCCCCCCCACTCCAAACTGTGTCGAGTATTTCCTAGCTGACTCATTATGAAATGTTTAGACTCACTATTGGCATAACACTACATCACATAGATAAGGTGCCCTCAAATGTCAAGAAATTCCCATAATACCCAAATACACTTACTAGAGTCTACATCCATTTTTGTAGAAGTTACAACATCTAACCCTTCTTTGATGGCTAAACAAAGAAACCTTAAATTTTATTTGGAACCACCCTGATCCCAAATTCAACACTCAAGTCAAACATCCACTATAATCAAGGACCCCTGGCCTCTTTGAGAGACCCAGCACGCACCTCATAGGTTCCTCATTGGCATCCCAGTGTCCCTATATCAACTCATCAATATCCTCTCCACATCCTTGACTGATTTATCACTTCCCATCTTAGGTATGTCATTACCATTTCACTCCATGAGGGATTCCAACCACCATGGATTACACTTGACCACAATAAGAGCCCCAAAACAAAGACATGGCTATCTAGATTATCCGAGAACAAGGAAACAAATGTCACCCTAATCCCATTCCCAACTTCTATGAATGGTACCCACAACATTTACTGACACCCATTCCATCCCGGGGACCTCACCCAAAGTCCATCGATGGTGTACATCCCATCATCCTACTACACGTACACTACCCCCATGTGCATAACTCTAGGATGTCCCAAATCCAACCAAAAATCCTTCAAGTCTCTTGGCGTAAATCCAGAGATTCTCAACATACCAAGGACTTTGTGAAGATGTTGAGCATGATCATCACTATATGAGGCACACTAAAATTTTTCCAAAGAACACCACCCCGAACATATCTGTTTCTAATGCCACCTCACACAATAGGACACCATACCCTACTAAGGATCTCTAGAATATTTGATGCACACATCTAATCATCACCTAACCCCCACCACTTAGGTGTGATTGAAAACCAAGACTCACCACCTCTCCATGACCATCCAACAAAAATCCATGAAATAATTCTCTTTGTCAAACTGCTTTTACCACACCCCTAGAGCTCTTTTGGTATGCCCTTAGTAGTTAAAAATTGAATCAAAATAGTCCACCACACCAATAAAACCAATGGTATGTCACATAACCTTGCCAACCTCCTTGGATTCATACAAAACAACAAATTATTATCCTTATCGAGATTGCACCTTACCAGTGCGTGCCCACATCTGGACCTCATTAGAGCCCACAAAATTCCACACTTTCCTGTGACCATTCTTACATCAACTTTAGTTCCTAGAATCCTACCATCACATATGTATTGCCCCAATTCCCTCTTAACCACCTTACCATGCCTTTTGTTCCATCATACTCATCTTCCCCATGGAATTTTAAACATCTCACCCAAGAACCAAACTATTCACACAACAAGCTCATCTACGAGACCACCCTCACCTTAGGTGTCTCCTTCAAAACAAAACCATTTAACAAATCTTCATCCACCCTTGTCTCTTCCACTCAAAAACAACATCGAGACCTCCATTAATAATTGTCCAAACAAAAAGGTTAGGAATCCATATGATACAACCCTTCAAAACAAACCTTACACCCTACCATTGACATTTAGGTTCCCTTATAAGAAAACTAGGGCAAAACCATAAGACATATAGAAAATGATGGTACTCATTATGCATCGGTTCCACCTCTGAAGCATCCCCCATGATTCCTATTCCATAGAACAACATAACTGGGATAGCCTCCTATAAGTTCTCCCTTGAGTTCCCCAAAATTTCAATGAATATCCACGACCAAAGTCGCATAAAAAAACATCAATCATCCACTTAGACCTCTAGGAAAAACCTTCATAGGGTAACACTCTTCATGTCCCACTAACAAGGTCCAATACATCTTGTGAGACACACACACCCAAAAATACTTGGAATCCCATCCAACCTCCCTCATAGGTCACCATGGAGTACTAATGATATCAGATTCCTAACTAAAGTCTTGAAAAGAAAAATACACTAGTCCTCTCTCCAGCCATGCATTCTTGATATAAAAAAACAATGCTCGCAAATGGAACTCTCAGCCCCATTCTGATACGCACCGTGTCTAGCGCACTGAGTGACCAATCATTCCAAGTTATAAACCAAATATTACCTTAAACATAAATTGACACTATAGTTCAAACACTATCTCTAGGATCCAAAACACAAATAGCTAGGGTTCCTAATCACAAGGTCCCTAAAACCCAGGAATCATATTTATGTTCCAGTATACGCTCCATACAATCATGACCCACAAGTGTTTCCATACTCACATTACTAAAAAAGAACTCACAACCCAAAGGCCACAACCCTACCAAAGGTTCTCTAAACACATCTCCTATGACCAATAATAACCAGAATGGTCTTATGAAACGAATTTGAGGTCTCAAACTATGGAACTCTCACAGCCCCCAAACCACCCATACCAAGGATTAAATCGACAACAGAAGGGACACCCACTACCTATTTCAATCAATAGGTCCACCATTACACTTAATTTTATAATCATCTTCACCATTTTTGAACCCAACATTCACATCCACTTCAAAAATTTATACAATAATCATTTTAACTCATTATCACCTTTAATTAAGAAAAACTCATTAGCCATTTTACCATCATTTTGAAATATTTATCTTTCAGACACTATTCATCCTTTATAATTTATCGTAACCCAAAATTTTAACCCCATCGTAACATTTAGTTACACACACTATTCCTAAACTATTCATTTATATTAATTTTATTTACCCACTTTCATTACGATTATTAGACACCATTTTCTTCAATTTTATTTTATGGAAATAAAATTCATTCCACTCTCTATGTCCAACACACCCATCCTATGCATGCCTATCATGATGCATGCCAACTATATCCTTGGGTTCCTAAATTGATTCCTGAATTCACAAACTAATTAAATTTTGAACATGAGAAAAATATCATTAATTAGTCATATTATAAAACATGTTCATTACCCAATAGTGAAATATCATTCAACTGTAACAACACACATCAAGAACTAAAATTCACACCCTGAGTGACTTGGGTTTTCCCTCGTACATGGGTTAACGACTTCCAAGAACAAACTCATACCATGTACCGACACTTAATAACCTCAAATCTACAATCCCCAAATAGTTTCAAAAAGGAAAGAGATAGGAAACTACTCTGATACCAATTTGTAACATCTCTGACCGAGAATCCACTAAATCGGTTCCCGAGCCGAGTCATCACATGACCTCAAGCACACCTCCCCATACGCCAGAGGTTTCCAACTAGTAGTGGGGTCTAATAAGTCATGTTGGGATACTATACCCTCTTTACCAGAGTAAGACACAATAGAATACAATATAAATAGCAGGAAAAATATGAAACAACTAATAAATAAGAATAGCCAAACATCTCCCAAACTATGTTCAAACCACAATTCAAAATTAACCATGTCATGACATGATAATAGTGCCAAGGTGACTAAAAACCAAAATAAAACAAATTGATAAATCCCAAGAATAGGTCCTGACTCCAAGTAAGGATCCTCAGTCATTCATATCTGAATTCCAACTCAGCATCCTAGTATAGGTCATTTTCTATTATCATGACCTACAACCATGAAATCTACTCGGGTACCCAACAGCGGCCCAAGCAGGGTGTGAGTACAAAACCCAATAGTACACCACCAATGGTGCCTATAAAATATCTAGTCTAATAGATAGTTCATGTAAAGATGAAATAAAGGACAAGGTAAACCAAAAATAACAATTCAGTATCCATTATCTAACAATATGGATCCTAACAATTTCTATCATTATTACTATATTCACAACCTATCCATATTATTTACTTAATCCATTATCTTAATGTGTTATATGGTTAGGAATATACATCATCTACACATGGGTCAAAGGAAATCAATATCCATGAATAAGGGAAAGTCATGTCCCTAACTCACAAGGGATGAACACATCACATCAACACATTATCCTCGCCTCAAAGCCCCATTTCGGGTGGAATTCAACCATTAAGGGAATAGATTCTCCCTATCCTTCCCTAACTCATGCATTTTGGGGTGGATTTTAGTGCCTTAGTCTAACTCAACCTATGGGTGTAGAACCTCATGAATCCACCAAGCCATGTGCACATGATTATTTATCAAATCACCATAACCATACCATAACAAATAAAAATATAACCAGTTTCAATGGAAATAAAAATACATAACAATCAACATAAGAATTAATACGATGCCATAACCCATTAATACATTTACTATTTACATTTAAAATCCCATTTAACCCAATTCTCATTCCCTTTCCTTAACCCATTAAGAATATTTAACAATTCCCATACATTATGTAATTTATCCCATTTACCATTTCATAAGTATTTACCCACTTATGATTTTCAAGTACAAATATTTTCACCCATAACACCACAACTTCATTAACTTCAAACCATTATGTATACCCCATAATTTCCATGTATTAACACTTTAAACATATTAATCTCTTCCTTTATTATAGGTCATTTAATATATTTCCCCATTTTACCATTCCATTACCCAGTTACAAGCTCACCATTTCGCATGCACTAACACTCTTTGGAATTTCTAATGAAATTCATTAATCATTCAACATAATATCATATCACCCATTTCTCCCATTTTCATGTCATGCCAAACAATCCTTTATACCTTTATCACCTTAGGTATAACTATTTTTATTCCATTTTGGACTCAATCAACCATTACACATGTTATTCATGGGCTTCACATTATAACTCGGTAACCCTTCACCTAACCCTACCACTCTCTAGGTTCGAGATTACTGGTGCACCCCAAGGGTGGCCCTAAAATGGTCAAGTTATCCTATATGCATCCCCTGGGGATTATGAGGGGTTAAATTGGTCACTTAGACCCCATTTTTCACAAAACCCTCTACCAGAACCAAGAACACAATTAAAGAAAAACAAGGAAAAATGTTTCCTTGCACAAATCTAAAATAAAAACTATGAGACAATACTTGTAGACCAACTACCTAGAATCTAATGATGAACACACTCCCAATCGTATCCTTGGATCCGAATTCAAACACCCCATAAATCCCATACCATGAATCCACTAGAAAAAGAGGGTTTCATGGCTTCTAAATAATATGGTAGAAACTACAAACCCTAATCCAAAAAGGGAAGCAAGATGAGCATTAGACTTACTTGGGGATTTGAACTACAACCAACGATGCTCTTAACAGTAAATAATCAAAGGAGAAAATACCTTGGGAATATTGAGTCATCCAAGATAATCACTAGGGTTTTTGGAGGTGAAATGAAGGGGAATCATGAGTTAGGGTTAAAAAATCATGTAATAGAATTTTTATAAAATTTTCAATTTTATTGGGCCACACAGTTTACCCACATAGTTTGAAAAACTATGCACAAACCATACACATGCTACTGTTTATGAAAGGATGGGTCACACGGTTACCTAGGAATTCCATATGGTTATCTTAACCACGCACCAACCGTGCATAATCCTCTATCCAGGGCTGCAGGGTTACCTAGGATGCTCCACACAGTTTTTACTAACCATGTGAAAACCAAGAAACATGCCAAAAAATCTCTTTTTCCACTTCTTTCATTCCTTAAACCCCCATAATACCCCCGATAATTCTTGTGGATTTGGGAAATAATCATTTAATCTAAATAAGAGACTTAAACCGAAACACAAACAAAAACATACCTTAATAAATAATCTAGGATCTTATAAAATATACCTCAAAGATGATTTTTTTTTGATTCCCTAGATATTTTTTATCTAGAAGTTGAACATAATCATCATTAGCATGTGATTTGGGGTAATTTAATATTTAATCTATTGGATTTTTCATCATCTATTGTGGAAACACTTTGGTTGTGAAGAATATGAGATTTTTACTTCAATTTATAAATATTATATAATAACTAGCTCCATATTCACTTTAGGTCTCCCCCTAAATAACATCACTATTAATTAACTTTTTCAAAAATAATATTTGGATAAATCGGGAATCAGGTTTATCTTCCATTATCATCAATTATAGAAACATGGTTGAGATATTTTTCTCAACCTAGAAACTTTTTAATTAACATATTTTTTCTTCATGCCTTCACCTATAATTTTCAAAGCATTAATCTTCTAGGGAAGCATGGAATTTTTCCCTTATCTTATATTTATCACTTTTTAGGGGGATTTATTCTTAACTTATTCTAGAAAGTTGCATGCATTATTCTTTTATTCTACATGTATCCTCCTTTCTTCCTCTAACTATTTTGATCACACAATTATACATGCCTTTGAAATATGTTTTTCTTTATTTCTCCATTGATAATTTTCTTTTATCACGTCATTTATATGTTTAAAATTTTATCTTATTTAATTTACAAAATTATCCTATATTGGTACAATTTCCATGAAATTTTGAGGAGGGTGGAGGACTAACTTACACCTTCCACATGAATTATTATCATTTGGTAATTTACTCTTTATAGGTTACTTCTGGGAAATGTCAACTTCTCCACTAAAGATGTATTACACTTTTCTAATCTAATTGTGTATTTATTATATTGACTTACTCTGTTTTTTAATATTAATTCTATTAACTTGAACGCTAACAGTGAGTTTACAACTATTTATGAAGTGTCCTTTTCTTCCATATACAAAATATCTTTTATTGGGCTTTAATTCTTCTGAAAATTTCTTCTTGGGTTCATATTTCCCTATATCTAATGATTATTTTCACCTTAAGAAATAATTATATTCTATATTACTTTTACTTTATATCATATTTTGTGGCCTCCTTTCATTATTATTTACTGTTTTTTTCTTTTTATAATTAAACCATCACACTTCATCTCCAAGATAAATTCTTCCATACTACCAAATAAATTTTCAGGATATTCAAATATGTTATATGTTAGAATATTTTTCCTTTTATATGAGGGTTGGGAATTCTTAGATAAGATTATATTACCTTCCATTATTCTTTGTGAAATTTTTCCCTTTTTTCCATATTTTGGCATATTATGCCAACATTTTATTATCATGTGTCTAAACCTTCCACAACACCAATAGTAGCTGATAAGCCTTGTCTTCTTTTATTGTGTAAAATTATATCTAGTTAAGACTTCTTAAGAAACTTATTTTTCCAGATATTCACTTGGTTATTTAATTTTTTTGGGGTAACTCTTTCCTTATTCTTTTCTTACTTTAATATTTATAGAATAGGTGGGTTTATCTGTTTTCTTCACCCATATTCATTCAAAAATATAACCTACATTATGAAAAACATTAGTATTTGTGCATAAAAATTAATCATAATTTGGTTTTAGAATTTTCTTAAACTTATAAAAAACATTCTTCAAATAATCTCATATTATTCCTTGTATTAGATTAAGTCTTTCCAAAATTATGACATTCTTTAGAAACTTCGACAATGACAATTATCTTAGTTTTATGTGAAGATTAACCTTAGGAGGATTTCATGTTTTTAAATTTTATTTCAAACTCAGGAAACTTTAAATATAAATTTTTATTATCGTTGTTAAGGAACTCCACTTTCTCTACACATCAATCTTTTAACTTCAAAAAATTTTCTTTATGTATCTTAATTTTTTCTTATAAAGAATTATCACGCTCTTTGATTTTTCTAGATTTTAACTTTCTTTGAAATTTATTTATTTTTATAATTGATTATGATACATGAAATAATTATAAAAAATACTTCAAAGTGATATATTTATCACAAACATTCTAATGAAATCATTCTTTTACTAGGATAAATTTTCCATTAAAAATTATCAACATTTGTTCCTTAGCTTCCATGAGTTCTGTGAGAGTCTTTCACTTATTGAACTTCACATCCATTGCATATTCCATTTCATTAGATTTAAATTCCATATCTGTAATTACCTCTTATAATACATTAATATATTAATATATATATTTAAAAACTTCTATTGGTATGTTTTTCATGTAATCCATGATTTTCGAGTAAAAATATTTAATAGTTTTAATAGATTCATACACTTCACAATTTGAGAAAGATTCTCTGAAAGGAATAAATTTATTATATTTATATTATTTATTATCACACACATTATATTATATTAGTGGTATAACCTTATTATTCTATTCCCAAGAGGCTAATTTTTATTTCTTATGAGCTTATCTTTTTTCTAGTTCTTCATGGTTTTGGCAGAAATTTCCATATTTCTATAAGAAGGGATAACTTCCATTTTCATTATATTTGGATTAACTTTCTTATCTTCCTAAAGTATTTAATTTATATAAATATTTAATCACAACTATGAATATATTTACTGATCCAAATAGATGTAACCTTCCATTTGATACCAATTGAGATTCCTAGAGGATCATTTAGTCACCCTGAGAGGGGGAGAGGGGGAGTTGAATCATGGGTTACCAACCATTACTGATTATGTTTTACTTAAATTATTACTTATTTTAAGTTTACAATACCTCATTTATTGATTAGGATTCATGTATATTTATAAATTCTCCCCACCACTTATTCCTTATGTTGTGTAGATGATGTAAAGTAAAAAAAGCACCTAGATTTTTACAAGGTTCAACCTCAATGTGAGAACCTACTCCTAATGATGTCAGATCCCATAAATTCATGAATTATTACACTAATAATATTCATCACATATTACATGTGGTGTTGATAATAATCATCCTTAATCCTCAGTGTGAATCACACACACTGATGAAACCAATATGTTACACATGTTGTTGAGATGACTCCTGAAATCTCCTACTACCTCTGTAGTAGAAATGATGACATTTTTTATAAAATAATCACCCGTCTTTGAGTAATATCCTCAAAATTACTCATTTATATTTCTTATATTTACTTTTATATTCCATTGTGTTGTGAATTCACATCAACCCTATCCCTCTACTTCACCAATATTCCTCTTTTGTAACTCTCAAAGTGTTGATCTTCAACTGCCAAAAATTCTACACGGTAGTTCTAGATTTTGTCCTAGCTCTACTCCTTCTGATATTTTTGATCCTAGGAACCCACATAGTACTTAGAAACTCAATGTTTCTTTCTTCTAAATTTCAACCCTTATACTCTTTCAAGTGAAATAATTGGTCGACTACTTCCTCTCTTTGATAAATCAAAACTCTCTCAATTATTCTTCATTTTCTTGACATATCACTCATGTTTTGTTCCACCTTTATATATCCAAGATTCATACAATTGATGTGGGGAATTCATAATATTTTATTTGAAATCCCCACCTTCTCATTTCTTGAATTGATCACATTTGATATCTTTTGAATATATCTAGATTTTTTACTTAATTAAAGCTAACACAAAAATTAGAATCAATAATATTTAACACATTTGTAGATCTTAGATTGAATCATAGAATTTCCTTCCATGGATATTTCACTTGGACATCCAGATCATTATCAACAAATTATTTTTATTTAGAATAATGTAATTTACTTTTATAATATCTAATAAATGTTCTTTTGATACAAAAAACATGCTCCTTTCATTTATTTCTTTACCTCAACTCAATCTTTTAAAAACTTTAGTACTTTGATCATTATTTAGTAGGATTCTTTTTCTTATGGTAGAATCTATCTGATGATCCTTTATTTAGTTCAATCTAGGATTTTATATTCATATTTTAATAGATCTAATCATTAGATCAATTCAAATGGACCACAAATTATCTTCCTCAAATGTGATGTTCTTCTGATGAATGAGTAGTTCCACAACGTCTCACTATGTTCATAAAAAATATTCAATGGCTCAGGCTTCTCAAATTATTCTTCAATAGGCCTTAAAATTTATGTTGAACCTATTTCATTGTTTATATTTGATTAGATTCATAAAAATCCTTCTAGAATCTCCTTTAAGAATTCCAAACACTTTAGTTTTTCATATTTCTCAATATACCCTATCACATAATCTTTTTGAGAAAATTCTATATATTATGTTTAATGATTCTTTTTGTGGTGCTACACTTCATTCCTTTTTGATATATTTTTAAAAAACTCTCTTTGTATTGTGCAGGTCAACTTAAATTCCTCAAGATTTAATCACATGGACTTCATCAATTCTTATATGTGGTTTTTCCTTATGATCATCTTGGTTTCTTCAACATTGCAATTTTTATTCTTATGATTTTACCTTGAGGATTTCACTATTCATCATATCTTCTTATTAATTATGAGGATTATTATTCCAATACACTATTCTCTTGGTAAACATATCTTCTTCTAGAATCTTCTTATTTACAAATATCATTCGAAAACTTTATATGGTGAACTTATCTTTTCTAGAAACAACTCATATCATTATTCTCTTCTTTAGAATCTTCAATCTACCCATATTCTAAAACATTATTTTTCATATGAAAATATTGTTGAAAATGATTATTTATCCTTTATCACTTGTCATAAGTAAAATGAAGATTGGTTATACAATCTTTTGGTTTCAATGGATGCTTCTAAATAATAATCTTTCAATGTTTTTATCCTTCATCCATCTGCAGTAATATTTCTACTTACCTTCATCACTTCAAGTCATTTTATAAAAGTAGAACATGAATATATGGGGTTCCTAATTCTGTTGGTTTCACCATTTGAAATATCTTCTTTCGGTTTAATTTCTTCCATAAAATCCACATGGAACTTTCCCTTCAACTTATTTATTTTATTTTTCTCAAAATAATGATAATAAATGCAACAAATCATTACCATCGTCCGATTAGAACATCAAAAACTTCAAAATAACACCCATCATTAAGATTATAATGCTATGTGAAACCTTTCACTACAAATACTATATTATTTAAAGAGTGATCTTATACATATGACACCACTCCTTAAATTTGGATTTATTTACCCTAAACATACTTTATTGATTCACAAGTTAATAAAAATGACCAATCACATGGTATGGTTGTTTTATGTGATATATTTATGAATTTATTTATTTTATAGTGTTTCATTGAGTTCTATAAAAGTTATGTGAAAACTAAAACTAGATTATAAAGATTTATAATATATTTTTTATTTATTTATCACCAAATATACCATATACTAGGTACTAGTTGGTAACTAAGACATGAATTAAACTCACATAGAACTATATTTTCGGTCAGTGGTGACATTCGAGTTAGTAGATCCCCCAAAAAAACATGAATATTATAGGGTTTAATGACTAGAATTGAGGGTGTAGTCAAATTCATGGGATAAATTTCCATCAAAATTAATTAATAAAAATTGTTAAAAATAATATCCATACAATCTAATGATTTTAAATTGATAGAATATATCAACCATTATCATATCAATATAAAATTGATACATATCAAACATCTCATATAAATGTAGTAAAACTATAAATTATTGAAAAACCATATAACCAATAGGAATGTTATCACAAAATAACCCAAAAGTAATTATGTAAGTGACATATATAATCCTAATTTACCTCTAATTACTATATGTTCATCTAGATATTAATAATATACTCCACTAGAACCTCAGATTGTATCACCTGAGTCCACCTTGAACAAGATTGTAGCAACTTATAAGGATAAAAAATGGGAATGAAGTGAAATTAAGAGTGAGTTTATACATATTCAGTAGGTCCATTATCAAACATACCTTAAAGCGATTAATGTGAAGTAAGAATACTAATGAAATCCTGAGGTAAAGAAAAATAAATCAAGTAATACAATACACACCCAAGGTAAATTCCACTTCACCTAGAGTAATCTATAACCCACTACAAGCACACTATCCAACATTAATGTATATATATAATATAAAATAACTTCTAAAATCATTAATAGGAAAAAAATCCCATAACATAACTAAAAAATAAAGATAAATCATATGAATAGACTAATGAAGAGAGTATACTAATGTTTAATAGTACACCCATGGAATGGAGGACATATCATTGACTTAATCTATAGTTGATAAATATATATAGGAATGTGGTAATTCCATTAAAAAATGCTTTATTCTTGATCCTTACATATGAGGAGGGAATTATAGTCCCTCATATCAATAAATATCTTAGGGAATCCCTATGTTAACAATTATAAATAGATATATAGACATAGAAATGAATAAAAAACTAACCTATTATGAATCACATCTATGACTGAAGATTTTCTAGGGATATCCCATTATAACTCACATTAACATCCCATGTACTCAATAAAACCAGCACTACAATCAACTGAAAACTTCCATTAACACGATTAGGAGAAATCACATCGTCTCATCAGTACACATATGGACAAAAAAATAACCAATTAAGATTTCTCCTTGGTACACAACATAATCACCAATATACTGGATACTACCCAATATTTGGAATCATCAACAACAATATCATAGATATTCCCCAATAAACATAATATTCTTCATAACTATTACTAGTAATCACTGCTAAGGCATTCTCATTATCAACCAACTTATTCACCAAATATATACTTTTACAAAAATAAATTTCACAATGTTCACATTAATTATGTAGGTGTATCTTTAATCAAAATAATTTTTATAATTCCACTACCCATAAAAATCACTCCATTAGAAACATTTAGGAGGGGGGGGGGGTAACATTATTCATAAGGCTATTTATCACATTTACAAATGTTTCATGGGATAAAAAAAGTATAATGTCCATAAAAACTTCATTGGTGTCCAGTAATTATCCCCAACCTACTAATCTACCACCATAAATTTGATGCTACTTATAGTACTTTTACGGAACCTATATAACTTCTAGTTCATGCTCATAGGGAGTTTGGAGTTTGATTCAACTTACATAAATATTTTAATTCTTCATTTCCTTATCTAATAAAACCACTAATTGATAAATAAAACATAACATCATTATGAACATTTCATTGATAAAATAAAATAAAATTTATATAAAAATACATTAAAAGTATAAATAAATTACCAAATTCATCAAGAAACACATATTTTTGTGAATAAATAAAAAATATCAATCTATAATTTTAAATTAAATTCCTAACTATTAATTACCAAATATTTTGGGAATGGTTATATGAATTAATGAAAAATTAAAATAAATATGTAAAGATATTCACTGGATGAACATAATCTTTTTATTTTGAAAATATTTTTAAAGGAAAAGTGAGAACCCATTAAAGTACAAAATACAATCCATCAAAAATAATAAAAAATGGATAAACCATTAAAGTATAATTTGATCATATTTGACATATTATCCTTAAATAATTTATAGGGAATATTGTTTACCTCTCTAGTCATGTTATCTTTGATAAGATCTTTAAACCATGAAGATATATTTTCCTAAGATTGAATGTACCCCTCTATTCTTAATTTCCTTACATTCAATCCTCTTACCATAATAAGGTCTAACTTGTTGATCCACTCCATACTATTCTTATTAGTTTCAATAGGTATAATTCTCTCATTTATCTTATTAGCATCCTCTTGTGAGGGATTAACAAAAAGAGATGGCTCCATCATTTCTTCCTTAGAGTGGGTAATCAGCAACCAAAGGTTAGTACTATTTGTAACCTCCTTTCATGAATCCCGATGTTGGTTGTCAGGTGCACCCTTAATGATATCAAATCAGTCAGTGGTGTTGTCAACCTCCACCACAGAGGATTACTAAATCTTACTTGGTTCTCCCATCACATATCCATATTCTTGTTCAATGGTTTCAGTTAATTGGATTCCATAATGAACCATCACAATCACATTCAGATCCTTCTCCTTACCATGAGGTTCAAATATTGTCTCCTTAGGCATCACTTTCATAGCAGACTGTGTCACCATAGTTTTAGGTAGGTATGAGTAGTCCTTCAAACCTTAAGGTTTCTTTTTTAAAGAAGAATATAACTTCTTGAATATTTTTTTACTTATGCCTTTTCTTCCAACTCGGATTATAGATCCCTCTTCCATGGTGACCCACTACACCATCATATTAGAAATCACTAGAGAGCCCATAACTAGTTACGACCTTGAGGATGCATTATCATTCATTAGAACCCTCATCATTCATTGGTTCTAGATGATCATGATCCAATCCATCAATAGATAATCCTTAAAAATTGACACCTAGCTGAACTGATGGCTTGATCTTCCTTGAACCTAATGATTTATCAATAGTTTCAACACTCCATGTGACATGGATACCCAAAAACCGGGAAATCCTTTAAAATATTTCCAATTAATGGATGGATAACCATATCCTGATCAGATTTAAATATGGGACACATTTTTCCAGTACACTACAGTCCCTCCTTATGCATGGTTTCACTACCATATCTCAAGGCCTCAACATAAGAGGCTACCTTATCTAACGTAGGAGGTCTTGAGGCATCAAATCCATCTAAACCCCTAACATAGATGTATCCTACATTATTAAACCAACCAAGTCATGTTTCAAACTACTAAACACATCTTAAACTTTGGGATTAACCTCACTCAGATGAACATCCTTCTGGGTGGGAATTAGTTTTTTTCTTCACCCACACCTTTTCGACTAGATTCATAACTAGAGGTGGAAGAATGTGGATCCTATTTGAACCCAACTCACAAACCTAGCCCCTCCTCACCTGTCGAATGAACACGGTTCAAGGTACCATGACTTCAAACAACCTGTAGATGAACAATACACTTTCACTAAGATAAATAATCAACCCACTACTCAAAATATCTCGGTTTTTTGAATTGGAATTCCTCTCCAACCAATATACACACATACTCAATTGACATAAATGAAACATTGACTTCGACATAGATTCTTGGAGGAATCGAGTGATTAACCGAACGAGTTATACTATTAGAACACATATAATAACCCATTAGATTCTAAATCATTCGAATGAAAGATGGATTTTAAAATTTAATGGAAAGTCTAAGAGAATTTACCAAATTTTCATCATAGATGAATCTCAGTTCATGTGAAAATCATATAACCACCTGAACAAGAGGAATCAGAATTCATTGCAGATGTAGGGCACATTGGACCAATCCAAAATTAGATCATCCTCTAGGATAAATCGAACCATCATATGTTTGTTATCAAGAAGAAAAATTGTTGATCTATATTGAAGACCCCAAACATTTAAGATGAATCTGTCAAACGAGTCCACTGATAGGAAATATTGCTTAAAATGAACAATTAATATCAGGTTAAGCAAAGAAGAGACATGAGTGAACTCCGATGTTGAGAGTGAGAGCTCCGGGAATCTGTTGAATAGATTGGTAACATTAGGTCATAGTGAAATATAGGTTAAGGGATGAATAAAATTAGGTTTCAAAAAAGGTGATAAAGAGAAAGGTTGGGCCCCCACGGAGGATGATGGAGGTCCCTCCCCCTCCCATAGGGGAGGGACCAATGCACCCATCATCATAGCCTAGTGCATGGTGTGGTTATGTGTTTGATAGTGCATACATTATATGATAATTCATGTCAATTATTACTATTATGAAAATCAATAACCATTAGTTTGTTATTTTTAGATAATGATATTAAGGAGTTTAAACGTTTACATTAATTTATTAAATGGTAGAAAATTATGTTTAAGGATGAATCAAATTTTACAAGGAGTTGCAACATTATGAAAAATTAGAAATTTTTCAATAATATTAATGAAACTTTTGATAGTACATGGAGTGTTATTAGAGGTTTATATAAAAAAATTCATTCCTTATGCGATGAATCAAATATGACTATATGTGGGTGATTCAATCACTACTATTTTCCATGAAATTTATTTCACCTCTTAATTTTTTACCTAAAGATTTTTATTGGCCATGAGGGTGAGAAATATCCTACCTAAGGTGTTAGGTGATTTTTATTACCCATGAAATATCCTAGGAGGAAGGGTTTTTTTCAAATAAATATAAGGGATCTCCCTCAACTTTGAAGATTATAAGGTTAGTTTTTCTAAAAATTATGGTATGTTATTATTAATTTATCATATTAAATAAAAATGTAGCATATAATAATTTTTACATTTATAAACCATTAATTTTTATCATTATGGTGTTGTATGTTTCGATATAAGGTTAGAGAATAGAAGATGGAGTTAAAGAAAAAATTTCATTTTTGTGGATACATTGGGATGTGATTTATATGTGTTGCGCCATAAGGAGTAGGCTAGAGAAATAGATTTTTTATTATATGGTGTGTTTTTGGGAGAAGAATTAGGTTATCATGGTTCATGTATTATAGAATAAGTAGTGATCCATGAGAGTCTGGTGACCTGGTTATTTTAGGCAGGAGCCTGGTTTCAGAGTGAATTTGTCTAGATGTAGCATGGTGGTTCCATTTCATTCTTTTGTGAGGTCAGTCTCAAGGATATTATGACATGATGCCTTTTTGTTAACCTCACATGAGTTTAGTCATTCCATTGTTGTTAATATTACAATGTGGTTCTATTAAGTCATTTCAAGTTTACCATATTTTTTTTGGATATCGTGCTAGGTATTATGTAATAATCATACATGAGATGTTTTTTAATCTCCCATGATTATGATTTATGGTGTGGTTATACTAATTATTACATGATGTGTTGGGTGGATGATTTTTGGGTTCTTTACTTCTAGGTTTTATTAGGCCATGGCTCCTTTTATTTTTTTGGGTCTTAGTCTAGGGTTCGTTGGTTCTAAGGTGACCAAGTCAAGGATTGTGTCATGTTTTTTAAAGATCAAGTTTTACAGAGTGAACACCTTGGTCTCAACATGGACTTCATTAAAAGTGTAGAAGTTGGTATTAATTATTATATTTAGGGAAATATAAAGGGATATCATAGAGTGATTTTTAGATGTGAATTTTATTTATCTCCATTGTGGTGTGATCATGAGCCCTCACACCATGATTCCTTAAATTTCTAGTTATGTTATAAATTAGAAACCCCATCAGAATTCTAAAAAAATTCCTAAAATTCAAGAAAAAACTAGTTGAACAAATGTTCATATTTAGAGATATTTATCCTTACAATTATTAGTTTTAGCCCTTATATTCAAGATATCAACCACATTTTTATTTGAGGTGAATTTATCCTCCCATATTCTTTATTCTCGGAAAATACTTATTTGTTAGAGAGGATGTTACTAGAGTGATGATTCATTATTAGTCTTTATATGTTGGGATTTATATAGGTAATGGTCAAGATAAATCCCTGTGATTGATCCTCATGGATTATTTGGTGTTTTATTAGTCTTTCCTTATCATTTTATGCACCAGTTATTAAAGCTTTGTTTTTTGTTAGGGATTCAAGATTTATACTTTATTATTTATGATCAAATTATAGAAGTATTATTCCTTTTCATTATTTTGGTGAATGATAAAGATTAAACTAATAAAGATAATGATTTTGAAATAATGAAATTTAAGGGATGGGGAGAAATGCATATGTTTTATATAATTCCATTATATTTCATATAATTGAGGTCTTTTGTGATGTAACTACTAAGCGTTCTTCTGGTTGTGATATTTGAATTTTTTTATTGTCATTAAATGATTGTAATCACATTTCACAATATTCTAACCACATATAGTATGGAAAAACTTAAATGTATTTAATATTAGATTAAGATGTTGGTGTTTTGATATAAAATTTTACTATATATATGAAGGAATGTAAAAATAAGTCCTTTAATTTGGTTTTCAATTATGGTTTTATTTTATTGTTATAGTATATAGTGTCTTCGTTACTATTAATGGAGGTATTTTTGGATAGTATTTGTGGCTAGTTGGAAGTATGCGGTGTGATTCGGTTGTGGTAGTAATTTATTGGTTGTTGGGTATGATAGTATGACTGGTTATATAGAAAGAATATAGTTGTGTGGATTTTGTGGTGGTTTTTTTCCTTGGATGTATTGTATTTTATGTAGTTATGGGTTTGATTATTGTTAGTTTTTTGTTGTAGTTTCGTTATAACATGTAATATTTTTGAAATAAATCAAAATTTTAATGTGTAATAAGAAAAAATTAGTAATTATTGGTGAATGAAAGGATAATTATAATGGTTGGAATGGTTATAATTAATAAGGTAAAAGGATGGAAATAACATGATTAATGATTAATGATATGGTTAGTGGATAGAAACAAACTAGGATAAAATGAATAGAATAATGGATGTAATAATTCTTATAAATAATAAATTTGGTATCTAAAAAATCATGTGATTAAATGAAGAATTAAGAGTGTTTTAATAGCTATTATATGTGTTTTTTTGGGTACAGTTCGTGGTTTAGTGATGAGATCAGTTGTTAAAAAGAAATAGTAATGATTCAGTTGTTGTTTCCAAAATTGAAAGTATCGAATTAGCATAATCTCTTAGGTTGATCATGTGTGGGTACATGATATTAATTTAATTAT
The DNA here is from genome assembly GCA_963277665.1 of Viscum album. Lineage (NCBI taxonomy): Eukaryota > Viridiplantae > Streptophyta > Magnoliopsida > Santalales > Viscaceae > Viscum > Viscum album. The sequence goes on along the minus strand of OY728120.1, from coordinate 1,054,414,241 downwards.
TATTATTTCTTATGAAGCATCACTTGAGTAAGATAACCTTACTTATTCCCATATGGTTTTGGGTTTTGGTTGTTTCTGCAATATCAATGTTAGTAAGGGAATAAATGTCCGACTACTCCCTCTTCCATACTCCCTCTTCTAGGTGAGGTACATGCTTTAATGGATCACGACAGGTTTATGCACAAAAATTTAAAGGATAACAATTTTTTTGGAATATAATATATTAGATTAGTTGTTTTGTTTTTTTGATGATGATATATATTTGGGGGGTTCACATGGTATAATGTTTTATAGTGAGTTATTTTTTTTTCGATTCACTAATCAATATTTTTAACCCAAAGGAATATAGTATAACAACCACTAATGTTGTATCATTAGGTGGTTGTTGGATAAGTTCAAAAGTGTCACTTTTTTTCTATTTCTGAAGAGAAAAAGAAAATTGGGAATTTGATAAGTTAGTGAAAAATTTAAAAATAACTAAAGAAAATTAATAAAAAATAAAATTAGAGTGTGAATGTTTGAAATCAAAATTTGATTTTATTAATGAAAATTGTGAAATCAGATTTAATTGTAGTAGATATAAAAAGTTTTAACCTTCGTAAACACTATTATTTGTTGGAAAAAAAATTTCTCCTAATTAAACTTCTCAATGCACACTTCCAGACCTCAAAATATACATATAAATCTTCTTTAAAATCATATGAATTTCTCAATATAAGGGTTTTCCAATGATAAATGTGATTAAACTACTTGAATACCTCTAAGGAATTGAAAATAATTGAAGAAATTATACTCATAAGGATGATTTTTTATGAATATTTAATAGTGGAAACAATAAGTTTACTTCATATATTGGACCACCAATATAAATAGAATTATTAAAATAAATAACCCAAAGTAAAAGAAACCATTTTCATTCAATAAAAATAATTCTATAAAAATTAAAATGTTGCAAAAAAATTATTTTAAAGACTCTTAAGAGGGTTTATATGGTTTTACTATTCTCACAACTATTAAGGGTGTTTATCTAGACATGACTAAACCTATTGTAAAATCTATTCCCTCTTATTACTTACTACCTATGTTAGGTCATGAGCTTCTATCATTGTTATGAAATCATTCCTAACTTGTTTTCCATTTCTTCTTTTTTACCAACTATCATCCAATCATTAATATATATTCTTTAAAGTGGCGGGAAAACAATTTTAAAATTGTAATAGACTCCAATTTTCTCTTAAGGAACCTTCATGTATGTGATATCTTTACTAGATCATTATATAAGTGGAAGAAATGGAAATGTGTCTTCAATCTATATTGGGATTAAAACCTTTCATGAGGTATTCACTTGTGAAAATATCTTTTAATTATCTCATGGATAAATTCCATGATCGTCAACTTTTAATCTTTTAATTTATAATTTTCTATGTCTAACATATAGATGTATAATTTTAATTGAATCATGGTGAATGGGGTAACTTCCACAACCATGATTCTCAATAATTTCACTATATTAGTACATATTAATAATTCATGGTGTGACTGATTTCATCGTATTACAACCCATAATCTGATAGTAGAACTCAAATTTATTAAAGTCTCCTTATAGCACAAATCAATCACTTTAAATGTAAAACTTATTATTTTATAATTAAATTTATCCTATTGTGACACAACTATAATTCTTGTACTGAGAAACATTTTATTATTCGACTTTACAAAGTATAATACTTTATGTGAGCAGATTTGATAATATTTCAAAAATTATAAAAACATACATGACTCCATTTTTACTAAAAACACCCAAAATCAAGACAATGAATATATTACATGATTCATAAGATGATTTACAATGAAAAAAAATACTTTGTTTCAAGATGTATAATAAGTTCACTTCATACATATAAAACATTTCCAATTCAACTGATACATAACATTTTTTAATTAGAAAAATTCTGTATGGAACAATACATAAGAAATTTTTTAGTACCTAATAAAATTATATATCTTACACAATATGTAGGATAAAATTTTCATACATAATAAAAAATAACCTAAACACAACATTTCATACTTAGCCATATTTTCACTTTAGGACATGTGTAAGATGGTGAATGTCATATGTGATACATAATACATTAGAATTAAGCCATATTATCAAATCCTTAATTTCCAACATCTAAAATGTTCTCTTATACTATGAAAAAATTTATTAAGTATGAACTAGGAATTATATTATTTCACTTATCTTTATAGGATATTATATACAGGATTATCCCTTAAATAAAAAAGGGTAAAAAATCTTATGTAACATCTAAATATGCTACGTATCAGCTAAAAATCATACACTCAACCCAAAAATTGTTACGTATCCAACCCTTTGTATTTTTCATCCCCTTATCCAAGATAATATCTTTCTCATTGATATAAACAATACACAACTCAAGACATATCCAAAATTCAACCCATTCAAGTTCAAAATTACTTTTTTTAAAAAAACATTCAATGACATAAAAAATACTGGGTTTTGAATAAAATTCTATAAATTAATAAAAAAAATTAAAAAATAGGAATTAGTAAATTTTCATAATAAATACAAAAATATCCCTAAAATATTAAAATTAATTAATTTCCCTAAACATGAAAAAATTATTGTGATTAATTCATTGAAATTCAAGGTAAAAGTGATGAAAATGTTATCTCTATAAATTAATCCTCACTTAAGACATAGACTCATATACAAGAAAGCATCAAAATTATTACTATAGTATATTCAAAACATAATACCATGAGAATATAAAAACTCAAAAAAATGTCAGAAAAACCATTTATGACTCCTTAATAACCCTAATTATAAATTACTTATCTGCTACATTAAATCCATTCCCACTTCTTCTGTCCTCTCATATACACAAAGAACTAAATCAGTTGAATTATTTATCTCATTATATAAATATTAATATTTGAAATTTCTTTCTCATCCAAATATTTGAAAGGTCCACCATATGATAAATGATTATTGAAATCTCCACCCAATTGCTCAAGTTATTATATTAATCATGATTAAATTATAGGTATTTTCAATGGTTCGGTTTTGGTAGGTTTTGAATTAAAAAAAGTATGAGATAAAACAAATAGGTTTATCTATTTTAAACTAAAATGCATGCTTCTTGTTTTACACTTAGGAGTTGAATCCTCACCACTACCCACGAAAAGATTCATCTCTAACATCTCTTCGTTTTCATTAATAATTCACACTTTCAATACTGGAAAAAAATTATTTTCCATCCCAATATTTTCAACACATTATAAAATATATTTTTATTTTCAAATTCTTTATAGAATTGTATTCTAAATATAGAGAGGGTTATCCGAACATCCAATAGTGGCATGAACTTCATATCCTAACATTTTAATAATAAATCTTCTTACAATTTTCGCAAACTAGATTCTTCTCTATCATTTTATAACTTCTATAATTTCAGATTCTACACAAAATTTTACCTTTTAAAATTATTCTCTAAATAGATTCAACAAATTCATCTTAAAAATATATTATTGGAATAATATATTTATCCCAAAAACTCCAAATTATGTATAAAACATTAGGAAAACACCCTCCCCTATACTTGAGTTCAACTAATATCATCTAATTTACTTCTAGAGTAGGTTGGATAGGGATTTTAGGTTTGTAATGTGGCCACCTAACCTGGTTTCTTATGTATACTAAGGGACTACAGGGGTTAAATGTAAAATGAAGGATAAAATAAGTGTTTAATTAAAAAAGTGTCTAAAAAACCAAAATAATTTACTTAATAATTTTCAACAAAATAACCTTAAAGCTCTAAGGTTTTGATAGATACATAAGAAGTTATGTTTAATGAAACATTTTTAGTTCAATAAAAACGTGAGGTTATTGTGAAGAAGATTCTAAAACGGTCCACAAATTCATAGGAAAGTGATTTTAAATTTAGTTAGTTATTGAATGCATGATATTCAAAAATTTAACGGTCATGAATTTCCTAAAATATTTGAATCTAAAACAAATTGAATTCCAAAATTAATTTAAGCTATGTTCTATGGGTCAAATTAGTTCAAATATTAGCATAGGACTTAAAAATTAAAAAGGTATTCATTTTTGGATTAAAAGTTTTAATAACAAAAATAAGTAAAAATAAAAAATAGAAAATGAAAATGAAATAGAAAATAAAATAAAAAACAAAAAATAAGAAAAGAAAATAAAACAATGAAAAAAAATCTTAATCTAGAAAAGGATATCCCCCAAACTTATCTTGTGTAATATCTTCATTGTGTAAATAATCACATGAGAAAACATAATCAATAATTATAGATGCAAAAAAATGATAAGGAAGGACACAAACTGTCATTATTTATACACAAAATCTAAAAGATCGATTTCCACCCACCGAGGGTCTTAAAAACCTTCTCTAAATATCTTAAATATATTCTCATTAACTATATATATTTCATCTTTTGACAGTTATTTTATGAGTATAATAACTAATAAAAAATGAGTAATAATAAAGGGTAAGGCTATTTAGAAAAAAACATTACTTGAAGATATCTTGATTATACATTAATATAAAAATACTATGTATCCTTTTTTTAAGTCCTTGTTGATAATAAAATAACCATTGAAAGATTTGGTTCTATCTTTGTACAGCTTGGGGTTTTCATAATAATTATTTCATATTTTTTATAACTCTTTTATTTATATATTTCTTTCTTTTCCACATTTAAATAAATATATATTATGTATTCTAATATCCTAAAAATATTTATGTTCTAGATCCATAGGAAAGTATAAATCTTTCTAACAAACTAGTATAAATATTTATATTCCAATTAGAGTTTTAAAATTTGTTCTATAATCCCAAATATCATCATCCAATCTCGGAATCTAATATTTTTTTGGGGTGGATTTTTTCTATAGAATATTTTTATCTCTCCATTTGAAAACATAGTCTTTCCAATTTTTTTGGGATGATAGGTTTTCAAAACCTTATAATGAACTTCATACGTCATAAAAAAATGATAGAGTACTATTACAAAATTAATGATTTTGATCAGTGATAATAGAAATTTTCACCCCAAACCAACAAATAGCATTGACTTAATAAATGTGGAAAATATATTTTCAGTACCATTCTTCTTTGTAATAGCTTCTACCTACATGGAAAATTTATCAAAAATATGTTAAATGTAATGATTCCCAAAGGAATAGGAAAATATTTTCCTAAATTCCATACCAGAAACATAAAAAAAATCAAAAAAAAAATTGGGGTTATTATGGCATCTCATATTACGTGACAATATCACCTTAAAACTAGAAGGTCTTATATTATCTACAAAATTTAAAAAAATACATGAAAATGGTGAGCCAAAATAAACCTAAATAAAGAACTTTTATAGTTGCCTTTTGAGGTCCAAAATAACCACCACAACTCAATATATGGAAAATATTTCAAATTGAATGAGTTTTAGAATCTAGGATGCACCTCTTGATTATTTGGTTAGGTTAAAGATGGTATAAATAAGGATAATCCCAAATTTACTTCATAGATTTACTCACTAGCTTGGAAACCTATTTCGTGGAAAACCATAGAGGGACTTCATTGGTTGATAAGTTATTCAAAAGATTAGTAACCCATGTTCCAATACTCTTGATAACATGAATTTCCTGGTCAAAAAAGAATATCTTGATTGGTGGATATATTTTATGTTTCTCATTTAAAATAGAGGGTGGAATGCTCAAATGTTAATTTACTAAATTCTCTCATCTATTTTTTAGATTTCATTTTATCATAAAATTTTAGAATCAATAAAATAAACCGTATAAGTCTTTGTTTTTCATCATGTTTCTCAATAAAAAATATTATTGTAATATTTTCAATGAAAATAGATACATAATTCACATAAAAATTTACATAAATTGAAAAATATATAGAATATACCTATCAATGATATATTATTTATATTATACTTTATATGTAGGCCAAGATTAATAATATATTAAATGATACTTTTTTTTCATTATTTGACTAAAAACCGAATCTTGGGGAAATTATAAAGTAGTAGTCATCATTTCAAAAAGTAAATCCCATCTAAGTGGTTGTATAATTGTCTAGGATACCAAATTAAATTTCATTTTTCTAAAATATTGTTTATATGTATCATCAAATTCCAATTGATATTCATTATAATTTAATTTAGATAATGTAAATGATATCTTTTTAAAATATTTTATGTATACTCTTTAAAAACTAGTAAATTGAGTAAAAGATCTCAAATACTTCAATATTTTTGTGTGTGTGATAGTGAATAAATTATTTAAACCTCTGATTGATCGAATTGGGTTCTGTATTTGGAAACTAAATATCTAATAGAAATTATTTTTTCTTCTATAAAATGATGCTTATCATCTTGGAAAACAACATTTCTATCAATTAATTTTTTAAGGTCAACTAATAGAATCTTGAGAAAATTATGAGAAGATGTGAAGTTCCCTTGAATTTGTTGATGAAGTTGTTTTTTTGTTTGAATTTATTTTTAACATTTATTGAGTGTGAGTGGATGGGTTTGAGATGTTTTTAAGATTGTTGGAAAGGGCTTGAGGCAGTTTGCAGAAGTTTTGAGGTCCTTTTGGAAATCTTGGAAAACAAAGAAAATTGAAAAGTACGGATCATAAATATTTTACACTAAAAATAAGGTTTTGAAAGCTTATCTTAAGTATTTATATTTGATAATAAGAATATGGAATTGAACTTAATACTTTAAGCCTCTAAGCATATGTTTTTAATGACAATTTTAATTCTTTAAGTCTCTAAGTGTAAACCTTTGTAGTGATGAACTTAAGGCTTTATGAAAACATATTCACTTTATTAAATTAATTCACTCATTGTAAGGTTTTGTGTTCCCAAATTAAATCATTATTACTTATACAAATTATAAGTTTCTACTAGGTCAAATATATATTTCCCGAAATCATATTTTTTGATTAAACCAAACCTGGAGATGAAAGAATCGATCTTCAATAGATAAAACATCACATATGAAATGTGATTCAAGAAGATTCATGTAATATTTAGAAAATAATAATTATTGATAAGTTATGTTTGAACATCCAATTTTGAATATCTAAAAAGTTACTATGTTTCTCAGAGGGGAATCTATTTGAGAATAAGCTCCATATATTAAATCTAGAATGTTTTTATGACGATGACATGATGGTCTAAAGACCCTAAATCACATACTTATCCAATAATTATTCATGTTTACTTTTTTAGATAAGTTTTTTTAAAATTTGAGAAGTCATATTTTTGTCTTGATTTGTTTAAAAGGAAATGGAATATAGAGAAAAATCAAGTTGATTCAATAGGTGAAAATTGAAGAAGTATATTTACCATTCTTGTGTAGTTGAGTCTTGAGTAGGAAGAACAACATGATATAAGAAATATATACATGAAAGGGAATTTTGGTCATATAAGTTAGAAAAATATGATAAGTGACTTCACATTGTTTAATTAAGTATGAGTTCATTGAAATTAATGGGAAACCAAAATAGGAATTATTTTATGGTGATTTTAACCTGGTAACCTTAATGTATTCATGGTTTTCCATTTATGGATTCATTTTTGATGAGATCCACTTAATTATATTAAATGTAATTAATTTTTAGAATATTTATGTTGAGGGAATTGAAATATGGAGGAATCCTAAAATTAGTGGTGTGATTAAGAATTGTGTGGAATGGATATATGGGAATAAAATTCTAGGAAGAATGTTTGAGCCTCATATATGAGGTTAATATTTCATGATATAAATATTATTTAACTCAAGAATATAGTGAATGATATTTGAGAATTATATTTGAGAGTAATATCTAAATCAGATTCTATAATTAGGAAGCTTGTATTCTTGGAAATTATGAAGGCACATATTGAATAATATCATCTTTTTTCCAATAAAAACAAATCTTCATGTGATCATTTCCATTTATTATGGCCCATTATAACCATTGGTATACTATATAAATTCTAGTGGGATGTTGATAAAATTGGCCAAAATATTATACCTATCCTATCAACTTGCATTTGATCATAATAATTTAGTGGAGAATCCATGGCTTGGTGGGAGTCAAATAGAGTTTAGAGTAAGAACCCACACTAGGTCTGAAACTTTTACAAATTGATTTTTTCCTTATATTTTTTACTTTTTTATTCCATATAGGTATGGATGAGAAGAATATTTGAGTTGATGATGTCATAACTAGTAGTAAAGTTTTATTTTTGAATAAAATAAATTCTAAAATACAACCACCATCGATTCATACCCCTTTATCAAAGGTGAAATAATTATTAAGGGATTGCAAGTGTTATAAAAGCATCCATGTTACCTATAATATATCCTCATATTGTTTGGGATGGATAATATCAATTTAATCAATAATAAATGTATGTAACATTTTGATGGAAATAAATACCATGGATTTAATAGTATAATGCTTCCCTTTATCTTATCACTTGGACATGTAGTTTTTTTATGTTATTATAAATGGTTTACCATGGATAAAAATATATTTCAAACTACTAATAAATTAAACTCTGATATGGATGGGAAGTAAAGGAACACAATTATCATATCTATATCTAAAAAAGTCTACACTAAGGTGGTGGGATCTCACACTATAAAGGAAACAAGGGATAAGATTGAGAAAATCTTTGAAAGAAATTTTAAAGTCAAAGAAGCTAATATATATATATGGATAATTCAGTTTGAATACATTAGGATGATATATGATGAAAATATTGCAGACATATTTACAAGAATGGAATTATTTTTAACATCAGGGTATTTAGAGATAATTTTGATGACTCTACTATTGTAAATAAGTTGATGAGAAAATTTTCAAATAGGTTTGATTATAACATTTTAGCACTATAATATAGAGATGATCTTTCCCTTGATGAACTACACAATATTCTCTTTTCATAATAAATGAAAAAGTCTGAAATATTTAAAAATAAATATAAAGATAAAATTGCATTTTAATTCATAAGGGAAATTATTATCAATGATAAAGTAGGTAAATAACCATGTGACTTTGATAGTGAAGATAAGAATGAAGATGAATATAAGATTTTCATGTCACTTATCACGAGGAATTATAAGAATATAAAGGGTAAGTAAAAAAGGTAATTTCCAACTCAAATGCTTCAGTTGTGCTGATATTGGCCATTTTTCCTTAGTTTTCCATATATTAAATGTGGAGAGTATGATACTATGTATTATAAGCCTAAAATTGTATGGGTCAATTACACAAAAGAAGTCTCAAAATCAAGATATAATAAGAAAATTTTCCCTAGAATAAAAGTGATTAATCTATTGAGTTAGGAGGAAGAGGAATATGTCTTTTTTAGTATCCAATTATATGACGAGGCTGAAAATAATTTCACAATTTTTTTTTCTTATGTAGTAAAACATGAGGCATATTTTAATAGTAAAAGTGAATAAGATAAAAATCCTATATGGAACATGTGATGAAATTTAAACCATAGGCATGTCCTATGCATGATAATCCAATCAATAAATAAATTAAGCTTCTGATGAAGGGGAATAAAAATATATCTAAATCTCATGTTAAATTTACCAAAAAAGATTTTTCCTATATTTTAGAAATTAAAATGTTCTAGTAGAATGTTGTAGAAGATAACCAGATTATGAGAGATCATTAGAAGAAAGTAAATTTGAATGAATATGAGATTAAAAATATTCAATACATATATTTTAAAGTGAAATATAATTGATGAAGATGAAATTTTATTTTAAAAAATATATGAATATTAAGTTTGATTCCTCCATTTAGTTGAAAATGTGATCATAAAGTAGCAGGTCATGTTTTTTTTATAATTTGTTTGATGAAGAAAATTTTTCTGCAAAACATATAGGTTCATGTTCAAAATCAGGGGATATATAGGCTAATAAATAAAATGAAAAACACTCTACCTCTACTATGGAAGATAATAATGTTTCAAGAGACACAATCTCCCCAAGGTAGAAGTAAAGTTCTTTAGTTCCGATACCATATTTACAATGTATTAGACATAACTAAAATTTCTACATAAGTCATATATTCAATGGGTTCTCATTGTGTTTTGTAATTTTTGGCCACATGACATGTTCCTGAAATAAATATATGTCTTTACTAGGAAACATATTTTAATAAAGGTTGATTAGTTATGATAATGTAAGGAGGGGTTCATTGAAAAAGAAAAATGATTGTAAAGAAACATTTTTTACACATATTCATAACAATTTTGAGCTAATATATGAAGTATGCTAAATATACATACAATAGGACCATAAATGAAAAGATTTTATAACAATTTTTACTAGATAACATCATTATAATGAGAATGGTATGAATAAATTAAAGTTTTATTAAGAAGAAATACCATTTTTTTCTAAGGTTTCTTTGAATTATAGAAAAAGAGGAAAGACAAGGTTATTGGATAGTGGATCATCTTCATTTATATTATTCGATATAAAACTACTAAAAAATTATGGAATATGATGGAGGATTAGTATGTTTTGGAAATTACAGTTCTTTGAGAATTGAATAAATTGGTTCATCTATGATTTAAGAAAATAAACATAATTACAAAAGGTTCTTCAGGTGGAAGGGTTAAACAAAATATCTTTAGTGTAATCCAAATGTTTTATATAGGAAATGGAGTTCTATTCAATAAAAACTCAATTATAATTTAAAACTCTAAATACAAAAGCATCTTTGTAAGAGGAGAATGTACACGTTTCTAAATTGGTGATCTAACTAACTCATGCTACTTGAGTACTGAAGAAGAAAATGAATTGGGGAACATGACACTCAACCATATTGGCAAAAGGATTCTAAGTAAAATGAATCATCATAACATGTTAAGGGACCTTACCCAACTTTAAATGGAAAGAATGTTTTCTTGTGAATCATTCTAAATGGGAAATATAGTAAAATATGTACAAAAAATGGATATTCAATCATGAATACCACATTAATTTATTCATTGGGACATTTATATTCTAATAATGAATTATTTTACTAGAGGTGACTTATTTACATTACATTCATTGATTATTTCACCTAGATTAATAAGATCATGTTCATAAAGTCCAACATTGAATATGTTAACTTTTTTAAAATATTTTGAAGAAAAGTCTAGAAAGAAATTGGGGTGTACATCTAGGAGCTAAAAACATAAAATTTCAAGGGATTTATATGCATTTCATTTTTTAAGTATCTTATAAATAATGTAATTAATAAAAAATTTAGCATCTCTAAACTCAATAGAAGAATGGAATTTCTAAGAGGAGGAATCGTAGCATAGTTGGAATGGGTAAGATAATGTTGGATGTGCATTTTCTATCAAAATATTTTTGGAGAGAAGTAGCGTGTATAGTTGTCCATATTTAGAATAGATGATTTATAATACCCGATTCAAATAAAAACCCCTATGAGATGTGCTACCATAGAAATACTACAGTGAGATACATTGAAGTTTTTAGAAGCTCAAGTTTCATAAAAATCAAAGGTTTCAATCATGTAAAATTAAAATAAAAAGAATATGAAGGCATTTTCTTATGTTAAATTCTCAATGGAAGTGGGTAAAAATATTAGAACAAAAGGCTAGAAAAACTTATGGATTGTTATGATGTTAAAACCATTGAGAACCAATCCAATAGATGAGTTTTAGTTGATGTAGTAAATATTTGTTCAGAAGTGAATAGTGAAAAGAATTCATAAAATTAACTTGTTGAACTAGTAGAAAGGTTGAAAATTCTGAAGTAATTGACTTAAATCAGGCTTCTAATAATGGAATCGATTTTAAGTGTTTTAGGAATTCTAGGATAAAGAAACATATTTATATTGAAAATATAATTGGTAATTAGGACACACCGTTCCAAACGAGACGTATATTGAGAATTGAGAACCAAACATCCCTCATTTCACAAATTAATCCAAGATCTATTTCATAGGCAGTGGAACAGGAAGAGTGGATTTTGTTCCATGAACGAGGAGATGGATCAAATTGATAATTACTCAACTTGGTAGTTTGTTCCAAGTCTAGAAAACAATAATATTGTTATAATCAAGTTAGTTTTTAGAAACATGACCAATGAGAGAGGATAGGTGTTAAGGAACAAAGCTTGAATTGTTTGCAAGCACTACTCCAAAGTGAATGGAATATATTTTTTTATAAAAAGTTTAATATGATCATAAGGTTTGAATGTATTATAATATTATTAGTAGTGGATGATCATAGAGAATATAGATATTACCAAATAGTAGTTAATTTTTCTTTTCCTCAATATAGATCTGGAAGCAGAATTTTTTATTCAGAAACACAGGGGTTTTATTCTCGATAAATATGACAATATGGATTGAAAATGGAAGAAATAATTATATTGAATGAAAGAGGATATAAGGAGTTGGTACTACAAGCTATATGGAGGCTTTAAGATTCTTAAATTTTAAAAATATATGGTTGAAGACAACTTATATATGAAAGAATATACCATATGTACTATCAATGTCATGATCTATGTTATTGAAATAATATATTCAAGTGATCATGAAAAAATTTATGAATAATTTTTGAACCAAATGAATCATAATTTTGATATTTTCTTGCTTGGAGAGATGAGTTACTTATTTGGATTACAAATTTTACAAGGAGATGATTTTATATTTCTTTATCATGAGAAATATACTAAATATTTCTTAATAAGGTTTTAAATAAAATATTCATAGGATATTTACACTCCCATTTCTATTGAAACCAAATTAAAAAAATATGAGAAAGGAAAGGGAACCAATAAAAGGACATTAAAAAAATTATTTAAAACCTTCTCTATCTCACAGCCTCAAGACTTGACATTTTATTTGCAGTGAATATGTATTCTCAATTAAAAAGTGATCCAAAAGAATCTCATATTCTGGTAGTAAAATGTATTATGAGATATGTTAAATGGATGATCAATAATAGATTATTTTATAGTAGTATATTAGATATACAACTATTGGGGTTCACAGATGAAAATTTGGAATGAGATTTCACTGATAGGAAGTCCACATCTGATGAAGCATTCTTTTTTAGTGATAGTTTACTAAGCTAACATAGAAAGAAGTAAAAATAAGTGGCTATGAGTATTTTTTAAAAACATTACATCACAATTTTACATTCCTACATAGAAATTAAATGGATGAAAATGCATCTGACCATCTTAAAAGTGATTTTTGAGAAACCATTATATCCTTTTTGGGATAATATTACTATCATTGATCTCTCAAATAATCCCATGCAACACTCATGATCCAAACATATTGATATTTATTACTATTTCACTAATGAAAGAGTGAAAATTAATGATTTATATCTTGATTATATTTTCACCAATAATCATATTGCATATAATTTACAAAGAAAAAACTAAGAGAGATATTTGAAGAGAATAGGATTAATCTTAATCCAATGAAACACTCATGATCCAAACATATTGATATTTATTACTATTTCACTAATGAAAGAGTGAAAATTAATGATTTAGATCTTGATTATATTTTCACCAATAATAATATTTCATATTATTTACAAAAGAAAAACTAAGAGGGAGATTTGAAAAGAATAAGATGAATCTCAATGATTAGCCTTCTCAAGTTGCTTGGTGGGTTTAAAATCCCCCCACTATGATTTCTATTATATTGAAAAAAGTGGAGAAATGACGCCACAACTATTTTCAATATTGAGATATAATTTTTGTGGGGAGTGTGAATTTATTTTTCATATGAAGTTATGGATATTGAAATATGGGGAATATGATGCATGGATTGATGGGGAGTTAATTTAAGTCATCGGGACACACTTTCATGTCACTGAGGGATGTACTTCTCTAAAAAATTACCTTATCTGGTAGTGTATTGTGAGACACTTCCCATTTGAGATTGGATATGATTTTATGGTTCACATAAGAGTTTATGTTCCCTAAATAATTTAAGTTTATTATTCAGAGTTGAATGGATTTTAAAAAATAAAAATGGGGGGATATTAATGTGGTCATGGATTTTTTGATGATGTTTTCGATTTTTTTGAGTTATTTTATCAACCTTTATTGAGTATCAGTGGAATTATTTGAGATGGATGGAAAGGGAAATAGGTAGCTTAGAGAAGTCCTGGATTCATTATAGAAATATGAAAAAACTGAGAAATTTTAAAAAGTACCAAGTATAAGGCTTATATGATGAATGTAAGGATTTGAAACCTCAGTATAAGTCATTATTCATGACTATAAGACTTTGGGACATATATTAAGACTTTAAGCCTCTAATCATATGTATTTAGAACTGGTGACAGGGAATCAAGTCTCTGAGTGTAATCCTTTATAGTGCTGAATGTAATTCTTTGATCCAACACATGTACATCATAATAATCTTGCAATAGGAATAATTACTTGAGTTACGAATATAAATCATCAACACCTAGATTTTTTTTAATTTTCTACTGGGTGAAATATTGAGTTTCCAAAAATTGATTTTTTTAATGAAATGAAGCTCAGTGATGCTAGAATCTATATTTAATAGATATAATGTTACATATGAAATGTGATTCAAGAATATTTTTGTTAGATTTTTAAAATAATAATTATTGTTAATATTTTATTGAAGATCCAAGTTTAAATTTCTTAAATGTTTCTATATTTCTCAAATTTGATGATGTTCAAAAAGAAGTTATAGATATTAAATCAAGAATATTTTTATGATAATGATGTTTTTATATGAAGAATTTAAATCACTAGTTGATCCAACATTGATCTAATCTAAGTTGTTGAGAAATTTTTTTAAAATAAAAATATGAGTAATATTTTTTAGTTCATGATTAGTTTAAAATAAAATGGAATATTTAGACTAATCCAATGGATTCAACAGTTGTAAGCCAAAGAATATGAGTTTGTATACTTGGGTTTTTTAATCATGACTTTGAAGAATAAGCTAATACATTGGATATCTTCATGAAAATTAATTTTTTACATCTAATTCAAACAATCATAAAAATTGAGTTCACATGGATTATTATATTGGGTTGTACAAAAGAAGTTTCAAGAAACCAAAATGGGAATTCTATATTGGTTATTTTTTTAGAAACCTTAAAGTATTAATAGTTTTATTTTGGTGGATAATAAGTTAAATGGGATCCATTAATGATCTTAAATTTAATTTATTTTTAAAATATAGATTCTAATATGAATTAATAGATGGTGGAAAAAGAAAAGTAGTAGAGTGATTAAAAATCGTGTGGTATTGATTTAGAAAAAGAAAATTTTGAGAAGAAAGTGAAATTTTGATTTGGAAAGATCATATTTCAAAATCTACATCTAATTTAACTAAATAATCAAATTAATGATATTTTACACTAATATTTGAGAATAATATCCAAATTATATACAAAAAAGTGAGTATACTGTTTTGAATATTATAAAGGCTCGTGGAGAATATCATCTATTTCCAAAGTAACCTGAAGCTTCAAGTGAACTTTCTCATTTATTATCATTCATTATAACTAGTGGTATTATTTTTATATTATAGTTGGATTCTAATGAACTAGTTTATATTATAATACTTGGAATATCCACTTATATTATATAATAATAATTTAGTATAGAATCCATTGCATGATAAGAGTTAACCATGATAAGGAGTAAGAACCCACATTAAGTCCAAATATTGCAAACATTAATTGTGCCTTATCTTTTTTATTTTTATATTCAAAATGTGTAAGTCTGAGTAAAATACTTGAGTATATCATGTATTAATTAGTAATAGATGATTATTTCTAATTTAATGAAATTTTTAATGAAAACCACCATTGATTAATCCCCCCTTCCCAGTAGTGCAACAATTATTGGGAAATTTTTTGATAATAAAAACATTTTAACAAAATCCAAAAAAACCTCCATATAGTGTCAGGAAACATAGAAAATATACTATTCATAAACATTTGAAAGGTTCATAGATAATTTTAGAAACCAAAAGGAATTATTCTATAGGTTAATGTACAAAAAGGACAAAAGAATATGTTTTTTCTTGATCTTCAAGTATAATGTGAATTTGAAAGTAACCTAACAAATTATCTAGAAAATAGGGAGGTAGTTTTCATATAATACTATTGATAACTTGGTTAATAAATGGTAAAGAATTTTATTTTCCTTAGTTAATGGGTTGAGTTTTCTATATTAAATACACATTCTCTAATTTGTGGGAAGTCAAAAGGGAATGACTTCTTAAAAATCATTTTTTGTAATGGTTAAAATAATATTCTTGGAAACAATTTAGATTATAATCACCCATTTGATATTGTAAAATTTAAAAATAATTCCTTCATAAATAAAGTTAGTCACTTATTTCTTAAAAACATCTAATTTTTTTGTATTTTTCCATATTTTAAATTACCTAATTGGTTTTGTATTATCCTCCAGTTGGATTCTATTCAAGAAAATTAAAGGATTGAGTCTAGTCAAATCATCTAAGGTATATCCTCTAGATTTATTGTGTTATCTAAGGACTCCAAAAAGATTATTTCCTTCATTTGTTAATATCTATTTTGAAATAATAACAAAAAAACTTCATTCTCATCTAATAAATAATATTTAAGGTTTTCATATAAGAGATTAAATTTTAACTTAGTACATTTTCAATTATATTTTTTTTCATATCCTTACCTCCAAAATTGTTTCCAAAACAAGAATATTTTAAATTTTTAACAGTAGAATAAATGAGTTTAAAAGGATGTGAATAAGATTCCTTTAAGAAAGAAATTATAGATTCATTAAAACATTCAAGATATGAATTAAAATCTTGAATTTCATAAAATTTGGAGTAGTCAATAGTTGATTCACATGAAAAATTGGTTTATTATTTATGAAAACAATAATCTGGTTTATTATACTTTATTCTTTAAATAGTTTCAATGAAATTAGGGAAAATATTTGAAATTTAAGTAGGCTTAATTGTATCAGTTTCAATATTCAAATTCCCCTCACATGCAATATTTTAATGTTTATGTAAATCTGCTTCAATAGAAAATGAATGATCATTTTTAGAAACATCAATTTATAGATCATTACTTGTGAAATTGAGAAATTGTTCCTTGGGAAACCAATCAATCATGTTCACTTGGTGGGTTGAATCATCAATCATTTGATAATTTATGTATTTGAGAAATTTAATGTGAATTATTTATCCTCTAATTTCAAATGACAGTGTTCCATTATGAACATTTTTATTTCCTTTATTGTTTTCAAAAATCACATACTAAGGATTAGTGGTGAAACTGTAATAAATCCATCATCCACTATATATAATACATAAAATTTATTAGAAAAAATCACATCTCTTGCTTATAATAATACATAATTAAAGATATCTATAGGTTGAATTGTACTTTGACTGGATAATTGGATGACAATTCTAGATGGTTTTAGATCTTCAACCTGTAAAGAAAAAGTAAATAAAATGAGGGATTAAATTCATTGAATATACTAAATATACTATAAATTATTTAAATTCACACTATAATATTATGAATGGAATGATGAATATCCCTATATATTTACATTTTATAGGGATATCATATTGAATCATTGAGGAAATATTTCTACCTAGGTTTATTTTCCTCTTCCCTTGAACTTTCTCTTATGAGGGAATATTTCGTTGAAAAAAATTTCATACGAAGGAATCTATTTCAAAACATCAAGCAATGGGAAATTTAATTGAAATTTCTTAAAACTCGATTAAATTTCATTATCAATGCCATTTTCAATGATTTTTATTCTCTATTATACTACCCCTATGATAAGGATTTTTTTTTGTATTTACTGATCACTTCGAACAATATATTTAGAACCAAAATGTCCCATACTACTTCTATAATATCTCTTGGTTATTTCAAGAAAATATTACTCATTTGAAATTCATTTTTATTTCACAAATGAGGATGAATTTTTAGCAGGTTCTTCTATAGTTATCCTTTCCACAATAATCTCTACATCTAGTGAACAAGGCCTAGAACTTTCTTCAGTATGTTCATGTTCATAATTCAAGGAATGTGGTTGTTTTAACTTAGTTCATATAAAAAGTTATTTACAACTCACATTATCACTCCCTTTGGTATTTTTAGGTTTTTATGGGGGTGTTCCACTCATTTTATTTCTTATACTCCCAGTATGAGTGGCCATTTTTCCCATTTGGGTCATCAACATGTTTAATATAATTATTTGTTGCCTCACAGTATCTTCAAATCCATTTTTAGATTTTTAAATTGGTTGTGAAGGTTGTAAATTCATTATAAGTTAAGGATTTTTTTAACCTAAAAACTACCAGGTTGGGAATTATTTAATTGAAATTGGAAAAATACTCCTTTTGGTTTAGTTTGTGTAATTCATTAATTTGAACAATTATTCAATCCTTGGTTGAAATTTTGGATTTATTGAAAATGTATTGGATGTGTTTATAGGAATGGTATCCCTAAAAAATATCATTTAATGTTTTAGATTATTCTTATACTTGAGGAAATTGGTCATTAAATTGCTCATTTTAGGCACAAATTCAAAAAAATATTGTATTTGAAAACATGTTTCATTTTTTCTTGTGTTTTTGAAGAATTGATAAACATAATATATCTCACCATGGTAGTAATATCACTAATTTGAATCAAAATCTTGAAATTTGTAAAATTGAATGTGGTAACTTCCTGATCTGATTTGGAATGAAGTAGTACTCAATAAAAACTTTGATTTTCCATGTGTGTTTTTCAATGTTATATGGATTGTCTTTAGTTATATGAACTAAGGCGATGGGAGACTAAGATGATTAGTGTGCCCAAAATGAATTTTTAAAAATATTAAAAATATTAAATATCATATGTGTTTAGTTTTACTAAAATGTGGAATAAAATATAAATAGTGTCTCATATCAGAAATTTGAGACCACTGTTGAGTTCAAATCATGGGGTTTTACCCTAAGTGCCACATAAGATTTATTAGCATTAGGTGTTGGTCATGAGTACTTTCATGGGTGAATAATTAAATAAATTTAATTATATTTATTTAATTATTTCATGAAAAACATAAACCTAGGATTCCTTATAAATATTATCTTATGTAAAAATTTTAGGGTTATCCACATAACCGTGCAAATTGAGAGGATCCATTGGAGAGAATTAGAGGATCTTTCATTGTTGAGCGATTACTACATCATGTATTGATGATTAGTTTATGACGAAACTCTAGGATCTCACCAATGATAACGATAAAAAATAGTTCTTCAACAAAGATTGATCCAAATTGATATAGGATGTTGTTATATTTTGAATTTTTTCCTATTTTTTATTTCTATGATGAATGTGAATTACTAAAATTGAATATTGATTCACAGATTGATTATGTTACGGGTATGAGATTCTCTGCGGGGGTTATTGGGAGGATTTTTTTTATTAAATTAGATCTTTGTGTTTCATTATAATGGTAATGGATTGAGGCCAATCAGATACGGACATGGTTTGTTCCTCCTTAGCATGTTTCTTAGATTTTTTCAACGTTCTTCATTCAATATGGGCAATTCCTTTGGTTTGTAGTTTGAAAAATACTCGACAAACAATCATTTCACACCTGTTTATTTATGTGATGGATTTTTATCAAATATTTGGGATCACATAAATTAAAATATTGATCTATGATGATGGTGATGATGGATCAGGACTGAATTGGTACATGCATGTTTGGTTTTAGAATGGGAAGTGATGGGACACATGACCATTATTGATTAGTCGAGATGGCTGGAAATCGTTTCACTGGTGATGAAAAAATACAGTTGACCAAGATTTTTGGTCCACAAATGGGATTTACGGTAGATCTAGGAGTGAAATTGGTATATAAAGATGACTTGGGATGAACAAATGAGTTCTAGAAATTGTACTAAACACAGTGTGTAATCTGGGATTGCGCGGTGTGAGGGGCCTTGGCTAGTGTACTATGGTTTCTAAAAGAAAGATAAATATCACACGGCATGTGACAACTTCCACATTGCTTGTGATCCTTAATAGGAGGTTCGACAAGTACCATAGAAGGTACATTAGCACGAGCACAACTAACCATACATGGACACAGACAGACTGAGATGGACACAATAAAGAGTACATGGGATCAAAAATACCATGTACTCTTGCATGAAAAAGGACACAGTATGATCCCTGATACATGAGAAGGACGTAGTTCCAGAAGGACATGCCATGAACTATCAGTACACACAATGTAATCCTTCAAAGAAGGCTTGGAGCCCTTATCCTCTTTAGATTGCAAAAGTTTTGTAAGGGTGCATTCCCTTATTTCATTCCCCGAGGGTTTAGTATCAAATCACATCATATATGTAGGATGGTGATCCCTTCAAAGGGACTTTAGTATTGGATAGTGTTTTTGGAATCCCTCCGTGAGGCCTGGAGTGAGATCCTCTATTATCATCTTTTACCTAGGTAGAGTTATTGGTATCATCATGACCAACACTACATGGGTGTCAATCATCTACTGAGTGGGTTAATCCAGATAGAGTTTTTGGTATACCCCAAGGCCTTGGGTGTGATCCTCATCTATTTATCATTATCTTTAGACTTATAAGGTGTACTTCCTATGGTGGGTGTAGAAGAGCATGAAATCTTGGATACATGTCATCAATGCTATATAACTCAGGGAGTGCGTTCTCTCAGATGAGTTCTACATGGATCCTTTGAGCAGGAATCCAGGCTGGAATTACAGTTGGGAATTTACCTTGAGACCTTTTTTCATTGTTTAATATATATGGATATTCTTGTTTTATATGTTGTAGAAATATATTTATGATGATATGACTGTTATTCTTTATGTCATATTATTAGTGATTTTGAGGTTTCCTATTAGGTATTGTTATACTGACACCTACACACACTTTTCCCACATGTTTCATGTCTTATACTGATGATTGAAATTTTGATAGATTCCTAGTGCGACCAAGACTGGGAAGAGATTAGTGATCTAGATAGACCAAGGTATGTTACTATAGTTTCATTGAAAACAACTGCCTTTTATAATTTCAGGTTGTAATTTTTTTAGTTTCGTTGCAGTGGGATTGTGTTTTACCCTTTTTCTTTCTAGTAATATTTGTCATATTATGATGGATGGATTTTAGTTGTATGGATGCATGGTTTTTAGTTGTTCTTAATTTCAATATTGTATTGGATTAGAGATGTGTGTGTGTGTAGGTACATTAGGCTATGGTCTCCCATGTGTTTGTTATGCCTACTCACCACTAGTAAATAGCCCCTAGACAATTTTAGGTAGGCTTGGCATAGTAGGGGCATAGGAGTCGTTAGGATGGTTGGTGATAGAGTGGTATCTATGGATTCAGTTTTACATTAGGACCAGAATTTGTGAGATTCATTTGGGGAAACAATGTTAAGGGCTTCGAGATAGACTTTCAAACCATGACACCTGTATTAGTGCAGCAGAAGACATATCCATACACTAGGTCTTTGACCACCTACCTTTAGATATAGTACATGTTGACACTATTTGTAGAGAAAAATTTCTACATGCATCACATTGGAATGGGTTATCATGTCCATGTCCTTTATAAGTCATCTCTCTAGATACACTCACTGATTGTGGTACATATTTTATATTTTAGGATTCCTCCATGATGTTTTCTAGATAGGAATAAGCATTAGGATCATAAGTATGATCTCATCATTGATGAGGCTTTGATATTGGAACCCATTCATGAGTTGTTACCTATAGGTGGTTCACCAGTTATACCACCACCTAACGAGGAACAGATGGTACTAAAAGCACAACCAGATGAGGTGCATAGGATGATAGTGCTTCATGAGTCTCAAAAATAAGGAACACTTAGTTTCTAAGGATATCCCGATCCATATTTTTCTGAGGAATAACTTTAGGTGGGGACACAAGTTCTTCATCTTGTTAAAAAACGGGTAGATTATATCATTGTTCTGGCAGCGAGCCTTCTCCACAGATCTGAAAGATGATGGTGGGAGCTTAGTGACTGATTATCCAATGAATGAGCCTCATATTAATTATTAATATATATAATATTAATGCGATTTATTATTCATAAAAACTATTTTAGTGCATTATACACTTTGAACATTATTTCATATTATAATTGTAATTCCTTCTTAAAATGCACTATTACATGATACATTTTTTTAACATCATTTAAAGTAACCAAAATGGGATTTATTTTATTTTCATGTTTTATCTTCAGGTCTATCATTCTATAAGGAACAGTTCATACTTTTTATGTATCTGATGATTCACATTGGAAGATCACCAAAATGGGCTTTCATGAAAACACATTCTGGGAAAAGTAAACTGGACAACAGCTCAATAAAGAGACTGTAGCGGCCAGGATCCGAGTCCAATGATTCTCAAAATTAAACTTAAGATATAGGAAAACATGGGGAACATTTTAAAAAATAGTTTCCAAAGCTAATTCAGATTATTTAATGGTGTTCTAGGAAGCCCATGTTGAAGATAAATTTTTGGGCCAGATTATGCAGCCCAGAAAAATAGTCCACCAATTTACATATATCTCAAAATACATAAAATATTTTGAGCTGAAACATTACAGAATGTTAAGGGGAATCTGGAGATTTATTTGTGTCATCTATGGCCCACTCCAATTGGGCCATATAGAAGTCCATATAGGTGCTTCTGTTCAGTGGAGGAAGGATGGATGCAACTTTGGGTCAAGGGTAGAAAAGTCCCCTCTCCCTTACTTTCCACCACCCTAGGCCTACCAACATTAACTAAGGATACTTGGATAGATGAGGACTCGACCCAAGTCTCTCAAAATTCCTATTTAAGGCTATGGTTTTGGAGTATTGAGGGATCTAGGAGCATTGTTTTCATTGTAATGTTATTATTCCGATTTGTCTTTTTAACACTCTTCTTTCTCATGTAAGTTGTTCGAATCACCTCAGTTCTTTATAAAATTTCTTTGTTTACTCTTATTATGTTTTTCTTCTTATCAATTTGATACTAATACCATAAGGTGTGAATTTATTCACACCAAACCATGTGATATTCTTCACACAACGATGGAGTGATTGCTTTCTTTTTATTGTTTTTTTAGTTCTCTGATTCCTCTCTCATGAGTCTACTTTCTGCTTCCATTGAAACCATAGAATCAATGTAGGGCTAACTCTTTTATAGGTTGATTTAAGGGATTATAAAGGGGATATATTGGATTTTTTTTCTCAATCTCTAAATGTTATTGATTTCTTTTACTTGAGTTCCTTTTATTTAAGGATTTTCTCTCTTCCTCTTCCTTATTGAATTTTATCACCCCACTTTTATGTGCTAATAAGATCCTTTGCCTTGGAGTGCTCAAAAAAATGATCCTACAAGTGTATAGGTGATTATAATGTGTTTGTGAATGTGTTTAACCAGAAAGTGATGAGGTTAGTTTGAATTCATTAAATGAATCCTTCTTGAGTGATTGAAATTGAAATTATTAAAAAAAGGGAATTCATCCAGTCCACCCCAAGTGATAACCTAAGATCAACTCATTATTTTAATATGAATTCAATTAAGTCTCTTAGATTTCACTTAAACCCATCTAAAATCAACCAATGTTTTCCACTTAATTTCCAAAAATAGTCCATAGAATGTACGTGTCTATAGGTTTCTTTTTATGTCACTGAGGATTTGACAACCGAATCTAAACTACAAGCGACCGCTTAAACCTAAAAACTTGGGTTAATTTGGGGGAGACAGAATTTCAGCACCTTTTCCAGAAAGCTAAGTAATTAATCTTAAACACCCATTATATTCTACCCCATTTCTTCTATTCTCATCCAAATTCTCTTATCTTTCCCCTTTCTCGGTTTTTTTATTTTGGCGCATGTCCGCCTACACCAGTGACCAATCAATCCTTCTAGTTAGGGTGGATAATCCTGGGGTTGGGGAGGCAAGTACACCAAGGGAACTCTTTCCATTAGATCCTAATATTACTAATACTCTAGAGTCAAAAGTTAAGCCCATTTTAATGTAAGTTCTTCAAAGAAACAAACTCATAAACCTAGGTGGGGACCAAAATGGAAATCAAAATGAGGGATCCCCAAACTTGGGGAATGCAATCAATCAAACCATGAATGACTACCTCACACCTACCTGGACCAATGCCCCATCATGCATTAGACACAATTCCTTAGGAGATTCCAATAACATTTTTAAACCCCTACCCTACACAAAATTTCCAAAACCATAACCAATTCCAACCACAACCAATCCAATACCAACAACCCATGAAACAAACAAAGTATCCTCCTAGGATAAACCAACCAATACAAGCCCCCACTCAATCTGTCCCTCTTCCATTCCTTGAACAGTTTTGTAATCAAATGGAAAAAATGAGTTCATAATTCTCTTCCATTAAACAATAACATCAAACTATAAAAACTATAAAGGCACCCATGCCTACTCAGGCGGTACCATCCTCAAATTTTAGGGGAGAGTCAAGTTGTACTAAAACAACTCATGAATAACTAAAGGATGTGAAAATTTTAATAAGTGAGAAATCAATTGAGAATCCTGATTAAATAAGTCAAAAACCATGTGAAGATTCAATATATAATGAAAATTTAAATGAACCACATGATCAAACTGAGGAAATTGATATAGATGTGAAAGAAACAACCCTTCAACAAACAAACCCACAACCTGCACCATTTCCTCAACACATGAGGGGCAAAAGCAACCCTGAATTGAATGAAACATTGAGGGAAATATTCTCACATAAGAACCAAGGCCTTCTAGCATCAAATGTTAGCACAAAAATCCAAGGAACCCTTCCTCCCAAGATTATTGAACCAAGATTTCCTTACATCAATGTTGAACTAGGATAGAATAGAGTTGTCGAATCCTTGTGTGACCTAGATTCCAGTGTCAATCTCATTCCCTATTCTTTGTAATGTTAGTTAGCCCTGGAAGAGATCAAACCCACATCTTCCACACTTCAACTTGCTAATCATACCATTAGGGATCCAAAGGGGATTTTGAAGGATGTTCTGGGAAATGTAGAAAACATAATCTGCCCTGCGGACTTCATTGTCATTGAAAAAAATCCTAACTAAGGAAATAAGGAACAAAACCCAATCATTCTTGGTTATCCCTTCCTTTCAGAAATCAACTTTGTTATCTGATTCCGAAATGGGAACATGACCATCACCTTTAGAAACATGAGCCTAGACTTTAACATCTATAACACAAGCTCACAAATAGAGGATGATGAGGAAATTCATGAAGTAAACATGATAGGAAGCATTGATAATGAATCCATAGAACATCAAGGAATATTTGAGGAATGTTTAAGTCAGGATGAGGTTAATTTCCTTTTTCCACATTAATGAATTTTATCTCCATGGATAGAATCACTTTCAGATTTCTCTTATGATGAAATCTTAATACCATCAATTAGTGAAATCTTTCAAGAAACCACATTCATAGAGACCACTCCAACTTCCTTCCCTAAATCTGTTCAAGACAATATAGTAGATGAAACTTATACATGTGGGGAATCAATCCTATCTGAAACTCTAAAAAAAGAAATTGATCATGAGCCAATATCCCAATATTCTACTTAAATTTAGAACCAACCTGATCTTGAATTGAAATAACTTCCTTCTTCACTTAAGTATGCCTTACTAGGATAAAATGGAACACATAATATTTTCATTTATTCTTCTATTCAATCAAATCATGAGAGGATTCTTCAAGATGTCCATAGGAAACACAAGAAATCCATTGGATGGACCCTGTATAATATTCCTGGGATTAGCCCACTTATCGGGACACATAGGATTGTTCTGGATTCTGATTCAAAGATAAGTCATTAACCTAAACAAAGATTGAATCCTAATATCATAGAAGTAGTGAGAAAAGAACATCTGAAATTGTTAAAATCTAGTATCATATATCCCATATCAGAGAGTGAGTGGGTCATCCCAATCCAAGTGGTTCCAAAAAAAGATGGAATCACAGTGATAACCAATAAGGATGGAGAGATTCTTCCAAAAAGGGTGAGTAGTGGCTGGAGAGTATGCATCGACTATAGGATGCTAAACTCATTTACCAAGAAGGACTATTTCCATTTACCATTCTTCTAACATGTCCTTGAGAGAGTCACATGTCACGCCATCTACTGCTTCTTAGATGGGTACTCAGGTTATAATCAAATTGAGGTCTCCCTAGAGGATCAAGGTAATACTACATTCACATTTCCATTGAACACATTTGCTTTCAAATTCATATTCTTCGGGTTATGCAATGCCCTAGGAACCTTCCAGTGGTACATGATGCGAATATTCTCAGACATGGTAGGAGATTTTCTAGAGTTCTTCATGGATGAATTCTCTATGGTTGGGGATACATTTGAGGGATGTTTGAGGAATTTGGAGTGAGTCTTGTCAAGATGTGAAGAAAAGAATCTAGTCCTAAACTAGGAAAAATGCCATTTCATGGTTAAAGAGGGACTATTCCTTGGCCATCTAGTCTCGAGTAGGGAGATTTAAGTTGATAAAGACAAAGTTTAAATCATTCATCACCTTCCATCACTCAAAATTGTCAAGGAAGTGAGGTCTTTATTAGGACATGTTGGTTTATATAGAAGTTTCATTAGGAATTTCAGCTCTATTTATTGACCACTTTGTGTTCTAATGGTGAATGATGCTCCATTTTTATGGACATAAAGCTGTGAGGAATCATTCTCTACACTAAACTCAGCTCTTATCTCTCCACCTGTCATGCAGTCTCCAAATTGGAAACTTCCTTTTGAGCTCTTGTGTGATGGGAGTGACATTGTTGTGGGAGCATTCTTAGGAAAACGGTGTGAGAAAAATCCATGGGTCATTGCTTGTGCAAGAAAATATTTAAATGATGCACAAATAAACTACACTAACACCGAGAAGGAGTTACTTTCTATTGTGTTTTCCATAGAAAATTTTAGGTCCTAACTATTAGGATCCCCCATCACTGTATTCACTAACCATTCTGCACTAGAATACCACTTCCTAAAACAAGATGTTAAGGATAGAATGATTAGGTGGGTCCTTCTATTACAAGAATTTGACATCAAAATCAAGGATAAAAAGGGTGTTTAAAATGTTTTAGATGATCATCTCTCTAGGATGGAATTCAAAGACAACTCAAATCACCTTTCTGTGTCTGATTCATTTCCCAATGAGAACCTCCATTCAGTGATTTCCCATGGTACGCCGACATAGCCAACTTCTTAGTTACAGTAGTCATTCCAAAATTATCATCGACTCAATCTTAAAGGAAATTCCTTTTTGATGTCAAGCACTATATGTTTGATGATCCATACCTCTATAAGTTATATCCTGACCTAGTCATTAGAAGGTGTGTCCTAGAATCTGAACAAGAGTCCATCCTTAAATTATTTCATAGCGAGGCATGTGGGGGACACTTTTCCTCTAAGAAAACATCTCTTAAGATTTATTAGTGTGGTCTCTTCTGGATCACCCTCTCAAGGGACTCTTACACATTTTTTCAAAGCTTTCCAAAGTTTCAATAAGTAGGTTCCATCACAAAAAGGAATCAAATGCCACTCACTCCCATTTTAGTTGTTGAAATATTTGATTGCTGGGGAATGGATTTCATGTGTCCCCTCCCAAACTCTAGGGTAATATCTGTACATCCTTTTAGCTATCTATTATGTCTCCAAATGGGTTGAGTACATTCCCTAAAAATCTAATGATCATCAAACTGTGATTAGATTTCTCAAGGAAAACATCCTCTCTAGATTTTGAATTCCAAGGGTTATCATTAGTGATCATGGGACTCATTTTTGCAATCATCAATTCTCATCACTCATGGAAAAGTATGAAATTTCTCAAAAAGTGTCCACTGCTTACCACCCACCAACCAATGGTCAAGTTGAGTTATCCAATTGAGAAATCAAATAAATTCTTTAGAACACTGTTAATCCATCTAGGAAATATTGGTCAGGAAAACTCTAAGATGATCTTTTATCCTATCGAACTGCATATAAAACCATTTTAGGAATGTCCGCATTTATATTGCTTTATGGCAAAGCATGCCATTTTCCAGTGGAGATTGAACATAAGGCATTTTGAGAAATTATAAAAATTAATTATAACCTCTCTTTGGCCAAAACAAAAAGGAAATTAAATCTCGATGAACTTGAGGAACTTAGGATGGAGGATTATGAAATTTCAAGGATCAATAATGCTAAAGTACAAGCCTACCAATCTTTAATTCTTAAAACCAAACACATTGTATTGGGTAAACCTATTCTTTTTTATAGTTATAAACGTAATTTACACCCAAGAAAGTTGAAGTCCAGATGGTCAGGTCCATACATAGTGCATAGGGTGTACCCCCTAGAAGCTATAGAAATTCAAGATCCTACCAATGGTCAAACCTTTAAAGTAAATGGTCATAGAGTCAAACCATTCATTGAACCATTCCAAAAAAATGAAGTTCATGAAAAACTATGTGAAACAAACTTATATGAGGAAAATACTTAAATAATTAATGGTCTAAGTCGATCTAGAGACATTAAACCAAAGTGCTTCATGGGAGGCAACATGTGGTTTTCATCTTTGTGAATCGTCTTTTTTTTTGAAATAGGATTAATAAATCAATTTATATTAAAAAATAATTAACTCTGCATATGATAGTACCATAGACTGTTGACCTGTTCTTATATTATGAGTATAGATGGGTATGAAAGGGGAGGGCCATATGCATCCATGTCACTTGGTGTGATCCTTGAGTAATACCTTACCCAAAAATTTAAAAAGAAGAAAATGTATCATCAATTTATTTTTATGGGGTTGTAGGTTAAAATAAAAATAAAAATAATATATATATATATATAAGGACACACCATATGTCATGTGGAAAACTTTGTCACAACCGGCGAAGCCGCAGGGACTCAAACCCGGGACCGAAGGGAGATAAGGGAGTGCACCTACCACTGACCTTAGGGTTATAATGCTTCCTTTTTCTATATTTTTTCTATATATAATTATATTTTACTTTTATTATATATATATTTATATTGTTTGTTTTTTTGTTTTTCCTTTTTCTACTAGGGAACTTTGTGAGTGACATGGATATCGAAGGACTAAATTGGAGTATCACGATCTTCAACTTCAACCACAAGGTGACTTCATTCAACGATTCTAATTTTAAATTTCGTTTTTGAACTCCCCTTCTCTACCTCTACCCCTTCTAAATTATATACTCTTCAAGCACTGGGGACAATGTAATTCTAATTTGGGAGGGGGAGATTAAATAAAAAATTTGATTTTGTGTAAAAAAACTGCTTTTGTGTGAAAGAAATGATTTGAAAAAAATTGTGTAAATAGAAGGAAAAAATCCCTTAACTTTGAACATGATAATAAAAATTTCTCACTTTGAAAATGAATATAAAATAATTTATCATGCACTGATTATAATTTTAATCGATGAATAATTTCATGAGCATAGATTTTGGAAAGTCTGGCTGTCTAATGTGAAATTTCATTATTTATATTTTCATCCAAATAGAAAAAAAGAGATCACAACACATGTACTTTGGATAGTGGGGTATTAGTTTGAGTTCATGGGATAAACATGATAAATATCATAGGTTTGGTGATCATTTTTGTTTTAATATGAGTATTCAAAAATAAATCCAAAAATAAATAAATTTGTGCGTAGAGCAATGAAATGACCAAATGCATGGATTTAAGCCCTTGGAGATCATGACTCCCTAGTGGTCTAGCCTAGAGTTAGTAATTTTATCTCTATTTGTGGTAATTTGACCTTGCTTTTAACTGAGTTAACTCAATATGATGCCCGAGTATGTGGGCTTCACTTGGTGCCCTAAGGCCTTTGAGCCTGGGAGTCATCAGCAAAGTTACGCTACATGGGTTGACACTTTTGATTGAAATTTTAATTACCATGGAAATATTGAAAAAAAATTAATATACATCCTAATATTTAAATGTTATTCCACCTAACGCTTCTGTAATTTCCCCCTTGAATAATGATGAACCTCCATGTCTATTGTGATACACAACACATCCTCATACTTAATTGATATTGGACGAAATATGGTGATGAATTTGAACAAAGGATTGGTCTTGGGATTGGGATCTTCTTTTGAAACTATCTTGTATTAAAATATTTTGATGTGTTTAATAGTTTTTTGGTATAAGTGTTTTTGGTGATCATTTTGTATTAAAAGGTTTTTGGAAAAGGGAATTCGAATTTCATATTTTTGAGATACATTTTTCTCAGGAATAACCAAACTCAAGTGGGGGGGTTTGATTAGCCCCTAAATGAGGATAATATTCATTTTTAATATGTATAATATTCATGTGCTTTATTATTCATAAACACCATTTTAGTGCATTTTACCCTTTGAACATTATTTCATATTATAATTGTAATTCCTTCTTAAAATGCACTATTACATGATACATTTTTTTAGCATCATTTGAAGTACCCAAATTGATTTTATTTTCATGTTTTATTTTTAGGTATCTAATTATACAAGGAAAAATTAATAATTTTTATGTATCTAATGATTCACATTGGAAGACCACAAAAATGGGCTTTCCTGGCAATAAATTTTGGGAAAAGTAAACTGGAAAACAACCAAATTAAGAGACTTTAGTGGCCAAGATCCAGAACCAATGATTCTAAAAATTTATTTTAAGATAGAGTAAATCATGGGTAATATTTTATTAAACAATGTACATATCTAATTTTGATGTTTGTATGGAGTTCCAGGTTGCCAAAGTTGAAGATAAATATTTGGGCCAGAATCTACGACCAAGAACAACAACCCACCATTTTACACATATCTCGTAATCTGTAAAATATTTTTTTCTGAAACATTACAGAAGGTTAGGGGATATCTGGGTATCCATTTTTTTATTCTATGGGACACTCCAATTCCTCCATCTAGAATGCCATCTAGGCGTGTCTGTTCAGTGGATGAAAGTTGGATGCTCCTTCAGGTCAAGGGTGGAAAAGTCTCCTCTCCCTTAATTTCCACCACCCTAGGCCTACCACCATTAATTGAGGTGACTTGGAAAGATGGGGGATCGACCCAAGGCTCTAAAAATTCCTATTTAAGTCAGTGGTTTTGGAGGATTGAGTGATCTGGGAGCTTTGTTTTCATTGTAATGTTATTATGCCAATTTGTCTTTGTAACGTTCTTCTTTCTCATGTAAGTTGTTCGAATCACCTTAGTTATTAATAAAATTTCTTTGTTTCCTCTCTTTCTATTTTTATTATTATCACTTTGATACCATTACCTTAAGGTGTGAATTTATTCACACCATACCTTGTGATATTCTTCACACAACGGTGGAGTGATTGCTTTCTTTTTACTGTTTTTTTACATCTCCAATTCCTACCTCATGGGTATACTTTCTACTTCCATTGAAACTATAGAATTAATGGAGGGATAAATCTTTTATGTGTTGATCTAATGGATTATCAAGGATATGTATTGGATGTTACTTCTCAATCTCTAAATGTTATTGATTTCTTTTACCTGAGTCTCTTTTATTCAAGGATTTTCTCTCTTCCTCTTCCTAATTGAATTTTATCGCCCCACTTTTATGTGCTAATAAGATACTTTATCTTGGAGTGCTCATGAAAATTACCCTAGAAGTGTATAGATTATTAGAATGTGTTTGTGAAGGTATTTAACCAGTAAGTGATGTGGTTATTTTGAATTCATTAAATGAATCCAGCTAGAGTTAATGAAATTGAAATTGTTAAAAGAAGGGAATTCATCCAATCCACTCCAAGTGATAAACTAGGATCAACTCATTCTTTTAATTTGAATTCACTTAAGTATCTTAGTGTTGAATTAAAAACATATAAAATCAACCCAAGTTTACCACTTCATATCCAAAAACAGTTCATAGAATGTATGTTTCTATAGGTTTCTTCTTAGGTCTCTGAGGATTCGACAACCCATGCTAAACTACAAGAGACCGCTTAAACCTAACAACATGGGTAAATTTGAGAAAGACCCATGACCTAGTCATATAATGAGGTAGATATTGCATTGTCAGAGTTTAGGTACTTATTTAGAGAGAATTTTTCTCCAGCTATATTGAGGGCCATGTGTATGTAGGAGATTCTATAGCTTCATTAGGGTAGTACGAATGTGTATGAGTATTCATAGAGGTTCACTAACCTCTCTCAGTACTTAATGGATATGTTGCGTGATTAGTTTATTCGGGATCATACATTCGAGTGAGGAGATGATATTAGACTTAGGGACCTGGATGTGTGATATTTTTTAGAAATATATCTTAGGAAAGTAAATTTATAGTTTAGGGATCACAAGATGGATCTAGTCAGCCTAGGGAGAGGCAGTGATACTCATGTGACTGTAGGGGAACCTCTTTCTTGATTATCTGACCTACCATATGGATGATAGGGAGATGGTGGATGGAAAATCTAGGAAGAGGAAATAGATGTTCAAAGGATGATTTATATATTAGAAGCTCTTGTAGAGGAATTGGGAGAGCATTTGGAGGCGGTTGACATTTTTATCAATTACGACCATCAATCCAGGTGGTCCACACTAGGCTCAAGGTGTTGGGGGACAGGTCTGTGGGTAGTTACAAGAAGCTAAATATTATCACATAGAGGCTCTAGGGATGAAATGAGGTATGATATTTGTCTTTTATACCTTATATAAAATACTTATAGACATAGGTTTGAGTCATTACATTATTTAAACGTATCTTGTTTAAGACTTAGAGATCCCAATTGAGCCCTTGGATTAACCATTAAACTTAGAGACTACTACAAGAGGTGACTCAGTGATTATAAACTTGTACCGATGGTGTGACCTAACTCTTGGAGGTGAGAGTTTATTTTGGGATCTATTTATAGAAATTATGAGAACTATTTAAATTATCTTAGGTAGGAACAATTTATCAATAAATAATTCCTTCATAGACTATTTTGGGTGGAAGATTTTGTGTGTCCATACTGATGGGTTTAGATTTTATGTTGTGGGTGAAATGGAAAACCCTACATAATAAGATAAAATCTTGACCAGAAAGGTACAATTGATTACTCATAAGTTGTCTATAATGACCCTTGGTGTATTTTATTCTATGAGTTTTATGTTTCCTATAGTGATGGAAAATTATGAGGATTTAATTTTGGAGGAAATTATATGATTATCTCTCTATTGGGAGGTAGAATTCTATGTTGATCTACACCCTGGGATGACCTCGATATCTATTCCAATATATCAGATGGTTCCCGTAGAGATTCCGGAGCATAGGGTGTAGTTGGAGGACTTATTGAGGAAGAGATTTGTCTGACCCATTGATTCAACTAGGGTCGACCCTATGTTGTTCTCCAAGAATTTGGATGAGTGACTGATATTATGTGTGGAATACCGTTGCAAAAAAAAGGTGACCTTAAAGAGTACATATCCACTTCTGATGATAAATTAATTCTTTGATCAGTTGAGAGAGGTGTGATGGTTATTGGAGATTGAACTGAGATTAGGATTTCACCAGTTGTGAGTATAGTATGAGGATATACCGAAGATGGAATTATGATGTCTCTATAGTTAATATGATTACTTGGTGATGCCCTTTTTCAGGAAGACCACCACAGTAGTGTTAATGGGAACCATGAACTATATCCTTTAGCTTTTCGTAGACCTGTTCTTGGTATTCTTCATCAATAATATCCTAGTGAAATCGGAATCGGAGGAAGAGAAAATGAGATAATTGAGGATGGTTCTGTATATACTTTTATAGCCCTAGATTTATGGTAGAATTTTATGTTTCATTTCATGATTTAGGAGTTCCACTTTATAGAAATTGTAATCTAAGAAGATGGTTTAGCAGTGGACTGAGGAATGTTTGAGGCAGTGTTATCTTAGGATCTACCTAAGAGGATGGTGGAGGTGTAGAGCTTCCTTAGGTTACAGGGATACAATAAAATATTTTTACATGATTTTCCAGGATATTATCTCCCTTGATAGCTTTGATTGTAAAGGGGAAGCCTTTCTGGGAGATAGAGATGTGCCAACATGTTTTCCTAGAGTTGAGAAAAAGATTAATGAGTTCTCCCATCTTGATGTTTATAGAAGAGGGTGTTGAGTACGTAATGTTCTATGATTAATTAGGGACTAGGATTGGTTTTTTTCTAATTCAGAGGTAGGTGGTGATTGCCTATGGTTCACATTAGTTCAGAACACCTGAGCAGAACTACAAGAACAATGATCCCAAGTTAGCATTAGAATTCTTTTCATTGAATATGTGGTGACACTACTTGATGGGTGAGCCATTTATCATCTATTATTACCATAAGTGTCTCGAGTATATATTCTCTTATAAGTATATTTAATTGATATAGAGGGGATGGTTAGAGTTTCTACAAGATTAGGACTTTGAGATTGTGTATACTCCTAAAATGGGGAACATGATAGTATTTGATCTCAACATGAGATCCAGTTCAATGTTTCAGATCATGGTTTGGGATCCGTTAGAACAATTTTAGTTATCCTTAGTGGATGAAGATAGTGAAACTTACCTCTAGTCTATAGTTTTTATCCCTATACTTTTATTGTGGGTCAGAGAGGCACAACTTCAAGATACTATGAGACCCTATATACTAATATATCTACTAGACATGCTATTGATGGATTTTCTAAAGGTGGGAAGTATCTGATTATTTTTAGAGGACAAAAGATAGTACTGATGGTGTGGTGGGAGGAGGTTTTGAGATATTTTTATACATATCTTATGGTGGTATATTGCGGTGTGGAAAGTATGTACTAGGACCAATAATGTAAATTTTGGTAGCCATGGATGATGAATGGAGTGGTAGAGTATGTCTCTCGATTCATTAATTTTTAGTTAGTGAAGGCTGAGCACTAGGTTCCAGTGGGTTTAGATCAAACCCTTATGGTGTCAGAGTGGATGTAGAATGATATATCCCTAGGAATCACTCTGAATGGACCTAAGGCCTTCATTTTTTATTTTATTATAGAATATCCCAGGGCATCATGAAATGATTACAATGTATGTCTAGGGGACCCAAATTCATCCGGGTGATCATAGACCAACTCAAGAAGTTAGCCCACTTCCTAGATATCTGCGAGAAGCGTTAAGTAGAGACTTTGGGAAACCTCTACATGTAGGAGATATTCCAACTCTGTGGGGTTACCTTGATGGTCATTTCTGACCTTGATTATTATTTTACATCTTTATTATGGACGGTATTTTAGGAGGACTTTGGGACTCAATTTCATTTGAGCACAGTGTTTCACCCCTAGACTGATGGAAAAAATGAGTGGACCATTTAGTTCTTGGAGGAAATATTGTAGGATTTCATGTTAGACCATTCCCATAACATGGAGGATCACCTACCTTTGGTGTAGTTTTCATACAACAACAGATAATATTCCACCATCGATATGGCACCATTAAAGGCCTTGTATGGGTGACCTTTTAGTTCACCAATATAGAGGACTGGCCCAAGAGAGTCAAAACTTATGGGACCCAAGTTGGTGTGATCCAATACTGTGAAGGTTAAGATCATTCAGGTGAAGATGAAGACTTCAGAGAGCTATCAAAATTCATATGGGGATAGACTATAGTGGCCTCTGGAGTTCAGGGAGAGTGACCATGTGTTCCAAAGGGTCACACCTCAATGTGGATTGCAGATATTTGATATTGTATGAAAGATATATTCAAGATTCATTGGACCATTTTAGATACTGCATAGAGTAGGTGATATGGCATACCACTTAGCTATACCTCCATAGTTAGACCAGGTACATGATGTCTTCCATGTGTCAATGGTGAGGAGGTACGTGTTCGATCCATTGTAGGTTATTGAATGGGGAGATATGGACATCTAGGATGAATCTAACTTCGATAAGTACCCAGTCAAGATTGAGGATCAGTAGGAGTGGATCCTTCATGATTGATTGATTCCCCTAGTGCATGTCCAGTTACAACACAATAATATTTAGGATAACACTTAGGAGTTGGAGACTTAGATGTGTGCTAGGTACCCATATCTATTTGTGTAACCCTTTGGTTTTGTCTTTATGAGATATAAATCCCCAAGATGGGAAGAATGTAATACATCTTATTTTCCATATTTATTTTCAAACATTATATTGATTATTTTCGGAGCTAGGCTCTAAGTAGGCAGGAGATTCTAGGCCTAGTGCACCTAGAATTAATGTTTGAAATATATAAAATATATAAAATATCATTCTTGCACAATTTCCTTGAAAAAGTGGAATAAATTATTAATAGAGGCTTGGATCAGAAATATGAAGTCATCCTTGAGTTTAGAGCATGGGTTTTACCCTAATCATGACATAATCTTTGTTGACATTATGAATTGGGAATGAGCTCCTTCGTTGAAGAATAATTAAATAATTTTAATTATATTTATTTAATTATTTAATTAAAAACTTAAACCCCTAATTGCTTACAAATTATCGCTTATGGAAAATTTGTAGGTTTATCACATAACACTGCAAATCAAGAGGATCTATTAGAGATCAATGGAGGATCTTCAATTGGTAGGCGATGATCAAATCATTGATCAATGATCGGGTTGCAATGAAACTCTTGGATCTCTCCAATGAATATGACATGAAATCATTAACTACTAGAGATTGATCCAATTCATGGTAGGAATTTATTTATTTATATTCTTTCCCTGTTTATTTATTTCTAAGAGGAATGTGAATCAGTCACCCAATAGATTGATTCACGGATCGATCGTATTATGGATAAATTATTATTTATGGGTATTATTAGGATACATTATTTATTAAATTGGACATTCATTTTTCATTCTAATGGAAATAAATCAAGTACAACCGAACATGGTTGAGTTTCAATCCTCCTTTGCATGTTTCTTATATTTCTCCTATCATTCTAAGTTCATCATGAGCAATTACATTTTCCCATAGTTTGACAAATACAAGATAAAAATTACTTGTACACCTATTTTTTTAGTGCAGTGTATTGTTATCAAAGATCCATGTTTTCATTGATGAAGGGATTGAGTTATGATGATGGTGACGATGGATCAATACCATATTGGGACATGCATGTATTGTTTTGGAATGAGTGGCGATCACATGGATGCATGAAGATTCCTAATCACCCAGGTTAACCAGAAATCAGTTCTCTAGTGGTGAGAAAACGTGATTAACCCAGATATGTGGTCCAAATATAGGATATGTGGTGGATTTAGTAACAAAATCAGTAGAGGAAGATAACACATGATGAAGTAGTGGGTTTTTGAAATCACTGTATTCATAGCATGTAATTCTGGATTACATGGTTTTTGAGGTACAGATAATAGCGCTATCATTTTTGAAAGGAATATAAATATCACACGACGTGTAATAGATATCACAAATCATGTGAACCTAACTTGGAAGCTCAGTGTGTACCTGGGAAGGTACATGGGAATGGTAATGACTATACATAAAATGAAATGAACACATAGATATATACATTGTCAAGAGTACATGAGATTAGAAATTCCCTGTAATATAACATAGATGCAGATGTGACATGAGCCGTGATACACAGGTAGGACCTGTTGTCGAAGGAACACACCTTGTACAACTAGTATATGCCATGTACTCCTTAAAAGAAGGGTTGGATTCATTATCCTCTTCAGCACAGACACGTTTTGTTATGGCGTGTTACCATATATCATTCCCTAAGTGTTTTGTATGGAATCAAATCTTATACATAAGATGGCGATCCATTAAGTGGGACTTCAGTATTGGATAGAGTTGTTTGAATTCATCTATGATTCTTGGAGTGAGATATAATATTAACTTTTTATCCCTAAATGGATTTCTTGGTATCATTTTGTCCAACACTAAGTGAGAATCAATATTATATTTAGTGGGTTAATATAGATTTATTTGTTGGTATACTCCATGGACTTGGGTTTTATACTCATTTGTGTATCGTTCTATTTAGACTTATAGTGTTTACTTCCTATGATGAGAATTGATGAGAACAACCTCTCAAATGGACATCATCCGTGCTATTTGACTCAAGGGGTGTGTTCTCTCGGATGAATAATATGCTGAACCTTTATGTAAGAATAGGCTATCATTATAGTTTCAGATTTACCTTGAGAATGCATGTGTTTGTTGAGTATATATAGATACTCTTGTTATATATGCTGGGGACATATGCCTTTGATGTGTTGACAATTATTCTTTATGTTATATAATTAGTGATTTCAGGGATTCCTGTAGGGTTTTGTTATACTCACCCCTATATGGGATTTCCCTACACTTATCTTGTATTATGTAGATGATTGAGCTTTTTTAAGGAGTCCTATAGGAACTAGAACCATGCAGAGCATAGTGATCCAAACATACCAAGGCGTGTTCCTATAATTTTATTGAAAATAATCCCCTTATATACTTTCAAGTTGGACTTGTTTTCAGTTTCTATATGATTGGATTGTATTTGGACCATTTTATTTCTAATAACTTTTTTTCATAATATGATTGTGGGATTTTAGTTGTATGCATGCATGATTTTCAGTCGTTTAACATTTCAACATTGTATGGGCTTGGAGTTGTGTGTGTGTGTACAGGTACATTAGGCTAAGGCCTCCCATGTGTGTGATATTCCAACTCGGTACTGGTTTCCAGCCCCTTTCTTATTAGACTTGGTCTTAGGGTAGTTAGGACATAGGCCCATTCAGATGATTCATGACAACCTCTTTTCCAAATTGTTGAGTATTAAGGGACATGTTAGTAATAAGAGTTCTATAAGTTGTTAGGGGTTTATCTACTACATATCCATTGATAGTATCATTTATCATTCTTCCTTCAATAATAAAAATCCCCTCATAAAAAAATTTATTCATAATTTCTCACTAATCTAGTGGCAGAGGAACCTAAAATAAATTATTTCAAATACCTCCCATTATTCATGAAACGATTCAATTTGAGTTTTCCTAATTCCAAAAATCTCTTTTCAAATTTTACTAGTCTTAGACATGGGAAAAAACATTCAATAAAAGTTTTCCTCAATTCATATAAATCTATAATTAAATTAGAGTGAGAATAAAAAACCACTCTATAGAAAATCCTTAGTAAGAAAAAATAAATAAATCCCTATTCGTTAGTTGATCACCATTAACTCTTAGTGGTTTCAGGTTAACATAATGAAAAATAAATTCTTTAATATGTTTGTGTGGATCAGCTCTGAAGTCCATTAAATTTTGGAAATTCATTAGTGAATCCAGAATAGGTTTCAAAACCAGTAGGTGCCACATGATATCCCACATTATTTTTTGATTTTTTATAAGATAAATCTAATTCCTTAAGTGTTATGTTATCAACCATTATGATTTACAGTTTATAAGTTTCTCTTCTTAGTGAGTTTCTAGGTTTACAATTTATAGTGGAAGTTTCAGATTTTTCATTGATAGTTTTATCACTCACAAATTCAATGAGTTTTTTCTCCCTTATTAATAACTGATCTAGATTTAGTGTGATAATTCATATCAATTTATGTCCTAATGGTACTAAATCTAGGTTTCAACCCCTATAAATACAAAAATAGATTGAAATAACATAACAGACATATCAAGAAATGGAGATGAATTTATTTTGTGGGGTTTTTTCATGAAATCATTATCAATATTTTATCCCCATGGAATCCATTAGAGAAAAAACCAAGCTTTTCACTAAAGGAGGTTATAGGATAACATCAAAACTATAACATTTGTTTTTATATTTTTGAAAAGAATAAAAAAAATCAGGGATTTGATTTGATTATGAAAAAATTAAAGATAATTAATCAAATTAATTAAAATAAAATGGGAGAGAAAATATTTGAAATTAAAAGTAGTTTGGATTATAGAAAAGTGTGAAATCATATTTAAGAGAAAAAGATATGAACAAGTTTCATCCTTTGGAAACAACCTTATTTATTTTTTATAAAAATATCCTAATTAATATTCTTAATGAAATCATCAATACATGAAAATATACATTAAATTAAGTTGGAAATTAAAATAATGACCTTGGTATGAGTGTTGTTCCTCATATATAAGTGATTCAATTTTATGAATACCTCCAACCAATTAAACCAAATTCAAACTATTAAACTCCTAGAAAAAACTATGATTAGAAAATTTTAATAGTGAAAAAATTACATTGATTCATATATTTGAAAACCATTCTAAATATAATTTTTATAATTATTAATCCAAAACAAAATGAAATGATATTTTTTTATAATAATAATTCTAAAAAAATAGACAGAATATAAAAAATGATATTTAATACTCCGAAAAGGGGGTTTGTGTGTATTCACTACTCACAACTACCAAAGGAGTTTAGCCAAACATGAATAAACAATTCAAAATTTCCATTCCATCCAACTAATTTCT
Organism: Viscum album; assembly: GCA_963277665.1. Taxonomy (NCBI): domain Eukaryota; kingdom Viridiplantae; phylum Streptophyta; class Magnoliopsida; order Santalales; family Viscaceae; genus Viscum; species Viscum album. The sequence goes on along the minus strand of OY728120.1, from coordinate 1,054,373,621 downwards.
TCACAGGTTCAATAATGAATTCTTATCATTTCCATGTAGTCACTCATCCCTATTCTAATTTTCATATTTTATTAAATTTATTTATCAATCATATATGTATATTATTCATAGTGTAAGGAATAAAATTTGATAATGGAATCAGACTCTAATTTTCTCTTAGGGAACCTTCATGAATGAATCATATTTCTCTGACTATTCTTATGGTGGAAGCGATAAAGAAGAGTCTTTAATGCATATTGGTATGGAAGCCTTGATTGAGGTATTAACATGGGCATCCAAATATTAATTCTCTCATAGAAAAATTATACGATCTTAAACTATTAATCTTAACTCTTTTACTTTTCTATAATAACATATATATATGCATTTTTTTAATTAAATCACCGAGTAAGGGATACTAGTCTTGGATGTGACTCTTAAAAATTTTTATCAGCAAATCTCAACACTTAATGTGAATAATTTATTCATGGTGAAACATATAATCTATGAGTGGTACTTTAATTTATCAAATATTCTTCACAATATGACTCAATCCGTTATAACATAAAGATTTTTATTTTCTAATTCAATTACACCCTTTGAGACGTAACTATAAATGACCTAAAAGGGAACACCATTCTCTATAGTTTTAAAAATTTTAAAACATCACATAAGAAAATCCAATATAATTTCACAATGTATAAAAACTCATGTGACACGCTATGAATAAATAAAATACCCAAACATTAGAAAATGAATATCTTACATGACACGTAAGATTATTTTGAAAAAATATCATGTTTCATGATACATAAAAAGTTAAATCACTCGTACAAAATCTTTTCACTTAAATTGATATGTAATATTTTTCGAACATGATCCGTAACCCAGTTGGTGAGGTTTCTCTAAGTGCATCCAAAAGATCCAAGTTCGAAACTATGAAGAGGCATAATTCCGGGTTACTGCAGCAGTACTGTAGTAGGTACTGTTTGGTACTATAGTAGCCCAAACTATTCTCATTGGGCCACCAGTTTGGGCTTGGAGACCTTAAGTCCTTCGTGCCACCCAGGCCTTTGGGTCAGTTAGTCTTTCGGGCCACCTTAAGGAATTCAGGGCTCCTCAAGGCCTTTAGGGCCACCTGATATGTAGACGCACTGATAGATTCGACAAGGAACTAGCTCGAGAGGAGGATTTAGGAGTAGGGTGCATTCACTAGAGTAGGGCTAACAGATTTGGAAGAATGAGAGGGTATGGCATTTCCATTGGTATAGGTCCTATGCAACTCTACACAGGATAGCTAGCCGAACAACCATGAAAATGTGGAGAGCTGATCACAATGAATATGTTAGGGAGGGGTGGTTTAATGTAGTCATAGTGTGTATGATTTACTTAAGACCTATGGGTCCAGTAATGTATCCAATCTTATAGGTGATGTAATCTCTAAGCCTACAGTCCTTGTAAGGGTTCCCCCTCGTCCCTTGAAAGGGGGGTTATCAAAAACCAATTAAAAAAAGGACTTCGGTCCATTCAAGAAAGATATGTAATATTTTTCACATATAAATAATTATTGCTCAAAGGATACATAAGAAAAATAAATATCTAACATAATATATTAAATAAAGTTTTCATACATAAGGAAAAATATTCCAAAGGTAACATTTTCCATATATCCATATTTTCACATTAGATCATGTGTAATATGGTTACTATCTTAAATGATAAATAAAATGTGTGAATTTTCTAGTTTTAATATTTCTTTCTTCCAAATATCTTACATATGATTCAAGAATCCTCAAAAAATATACTACATATGATCCAGAACTTAGATATTTTCACTTCTCTTTAAAGGATATTATGTATTTTCTCTATCCTCCAATATAAAAAGAAAAAACAAATTATGTAACATCCATGAATCTTACTTATCACCTATAAATATTAAATATTTCCCAAAACGGTTACATATCTTTCCCATTTTCATTTGTAGCCACCTGTCCTAGTAAATATCTAACACATGGCCAAAAATATTATGCAAATCATGACATAGCAAAAAATTCCCCCATTCAAGTTTAAAATGACTTTATTTTAATAAAAAATGATATAAATAAATAAAATAATGGCTTGTATAAATAATTATATTAATTATTAAAAAAAATAAAAATCAGGGATGGATCAATTTTCATAATAAATACCAAAATATCCATAAAAACAAAAAATGATGTCATTTTCCTTATAATAGGAAAATGATAGGGACAAATTAAATGAAATGAAAGGTAAAAGTGATGATAATATGAGCTCTATCAAAGAGGGGTTGAGGTTTATGTCCTTTATGTTAATGTTACAATACTATAATGAGACTAAATTTTATGGTTCATGGAGGTTATGATGATGTTATTATTGTTACCTATTGTATATGGTTGTGATATAAATTTTGATATGAGATTGAATAACTATAGAAGGAATTGAAGCACTGAGACTCTTTCATTGGGGAATGAGAGAGAAAAAATTATAGGGAAGTGGTTTAGATGTACCCTATTAAAATATATTCTTTTGATAATATATAATTATACTTGAAAGTGATATTGGGTGAGCAATCTTTTGTGAGGCTCGGTGATAGTTTACCTAGAATAGGTGCACGTTGGTTATACTATTTTCTCACTGAGAAATTATTATACTTATTTCACATTTTCCTATGATATTTTGAGGAGAATCTTACTAAGTATAACTATATAAACGTCAAATATATAGATATAAATATATTTTATATCAGGTTTCCTAGAGGGATATGGAGACCGAGATGGGAATTACTATCTTGGGTTTTAGAGTTTTATTCAGAGTCACTACCGCAAGAGATTCTTTTTGTATTTCATTTTAGAGAGTTTCAATGGTATGCCATGGAAATTCATTATAGATTAGGTTTTATCTTATCTTTTATATGGGTTTTAAAGGTGGTATCTCACTTTTTCATGGGATTTATGTGTGTAATGCATTTCATTTTTTTATTTTATACCCCTAGTGCTATTCAGAAACACATGAAATTTTTAAGTATAATTCAGGGGTCACACTTGAATTTACTTCTAGTCCAAGATGGGTTCCTAGTGGGGGAAGGTCAAGATAAAGTGTTATTAGATCTATGTATGAGAGTTAGGATATAAAATAAAGTTTGTAATTGTTAATGGAAACATGTATTTTATAGAAAAAAAAATATATCCAAGGGAACACTATTATCCGACATAATGAACTTAATCTTACTGAACCCCTTATGTGAGATAGTAATGATTAAAGCTTAGAGACATAGGAGAGGTAAATTTATCATGTCTTATTTATCTTATGGTTAAATTGGGTTGATTATGTGGAAGTAAAAATAAATATTATTAAATGATCTTTAATGAATTTTGTGCTCTCATGCTTAGGGGTTTTCTTTATTCTATTATAAAGACGTTTGTGGGTTTTCATCCATTTTAGAATAGATTGTAAAGGTGAAAGAGTATGATTTATTTGTCCGTATTAGGGTTGACCTAGAAAAATATGACGAGTCTTGAAAGAAAGCATTGTGTGATTTTTAGCATTATAGTTTGGTGAAGTATGAGGGGAGTGTATCTTATATAGAAACAAATCAATAGATAATGGAGTTAGATATCACCTTAAGTTTGATTCATACTTGGAATAAGAATTGGGTTTCATTATATGTCAATCAAATAAGGGGATATGCATGTCAATTTTGGTTTCTATTCCTTAAAGAGTGCAAAGAGTTTTTAGTTACATTGGATGATTTCTAGAATAAGTTATATATAGAGTTTAATTCTTCAACGATGACCATGAAGATGTGGAAGGTGTATGTTTCCGTTTAATAGGATAGTGAGAGCATGTGGAATCTTGATATCTGGTTCAAATACATTATTCAATTTTCCCTCAATCCTTTCTTGTGAACAGAATAAAAAGTGGCATTTTGGGAAGGTGCTACATCCCACTATTTGATATTAGGTTACCTCTTTTATGTTATATATATATATATGGGGGTTACCACTACAAAAAATTTGATTGATTTTATACATACAAAATTATAATTTTTTTAGTGGGGAGTCATTATAAATTCCTAATGTGTAGATATACAGATGAAGGGTCTTAGATGATGATGTATTTGGGGTTTCAATAGACTGAGAGTCAATATCAGTGGTTTTTTTACAATTTTTGATATTTGGTATTTATTTTTCATTAAATGGGAGAATAATTGTAGTTTTATTTATTGGTGGAGGCTTTGGTTGTTTATGATTTCAGGAATTATCTATATTCTATGGTTTTCACAACATCAATGTTCATCTTTTAGTTTCACATCTACAATATGTGCTTCTAAGTCCTTATCTGCAATAGGGTCAGAAGGATTTATTCTAGCTGAGAGGAGATAGATAAAATATAGGACAAACCTAGGACATCCCTCATCTATATAAATATAGGGATGAGAATTGTCTTATAGGTGGATGTATGAAAGTCCATAAAGTTAGAGGTGTGGGATGTGGTCAGTTTCATTCCACAGAGATGCCAGTTCTAGGTTGGTGAGAGATCATTCAAGGAGCCATATGTTTATCTAATACCTTAGTATATAATTTTTTTTATAATTATGTAGTTTTATATTCCTTTTTTTCACCTTCCATGGTCCATGATTTGGGACTCAATGTAGGGGAACTTCTGGTTCCTGAGGTATTGACTTCACAATTTCGAGGTTAGTTAAGTATTATTGATGTGTGTTAGAGTTGTGAGGTAATAATGGGGAAACATCAGTCATTGTAGGATTTGTTTTTAACACATATCTAACCACATGATTTCATTATTAGCATGGATGGGTTGTACTCTCTACATGTGGTTATGAATTTCTTCTAGGGGAGAGTTGCATTCTTTAACATAGAAGGATACTATGTTGGGTTCATTTGGGAAAAAGAACACCATATGGGTGATTAGAAGTTATATCCCTTTTCTTCTCAAATTCTATTATTGATATTGTGCTCATTAGAGGCTTAAGAAGAGGTGTTTTCTAGGGTTTTGAATGTGTTTTTATATTTTTACCTAAAGAGGTTGTAATGTTATCCCCATGCTGTGATATATAGTTAATGATAAAGTTTAATCTCAATGTCTTTCTAATTTCGATGGCCTCTTATTCAATAAAACCTTTTGAGTTGTGAGAGTTGAGGAATCAGATCTATGGATTGATTTATAAGGTATTTATTTAGCCTCATTTTTCACTATGGGATTCTTTGGTGTTGTTTTCTAAGAATGTGTATGGTAGCCTGAAGTTATGAATAGAGTTCCTGTAATTTAATTAAGTGATGGTTAAGAACCACTATCCCATTTAAAGGATATATTATTATTTTTTCAATAATTTGAAGGATTTAAACTAGTTTTCTAATATTGACCTACTATTTTGTTATCATCAGAAGAGGGAAATGTGGAAGACATCCTAAAGGCTACTTTTTCGAGTAATTATAAAAACATCAAGTTCATAGTTATTCCATTCAATTTCATAAAGGGACAATATTGTTTTATTTTAATGATGAACTCTATATTTCATGAGTTCCTGGATTAGTTCATGGTAATGTGCACTAATGAAATTTTTATAAAATCAAATACATAGGAGGATAAATATGAGTATCTATGATATATTCTTGAACTCCTTTGACATCATCATATCTATGAAAATTTTTCTAATTGAAAATTTTATATTTATCAGGGGTATTTTCTATAGAATGTGGTGTCTTAGCAATGAGTGGCAATATATCCTCTAAATATTTAGGTATTCATTTCCTAGGAAGCATCAAATAATGTTTCATTGGTTCATAATTTCGCTAGTATCATAGGGTATTATAGGAGGTCTATATATGATTTCTATTAGATTATGACCCATTTGACATCCATAACCTGGAAAGACCAAGATTTCATGTGGATTAATCAATGTAATGTGGCTTTTGTCTACCTAAATAAGAAACTTATGAGTTCTATTGTTCTTTATCTCTAAAAGGAAGGAGTTATGTTTGAGTTTTTACATAATGATAATCATATTGTTTTAGGTTGCATATTTATGTAGAATAGGTAAGTGATATACTATGGGCCTTGGAATTTAAGACTTCATGAGTATAACTATGGAACCCATGACCTTAAATTAGTGCTTGGAGTGTTTTATTTAATTTTTTACTCACATTAACTTCTTAGGGAATTCATTGTGGTCTTCAATATTCATAAAATATTGAAGTATATATTCTCTAAGATGGATTTAAAACAACATTATCAGAGGTGGATAGATTTCATAGAAGAAAATTATTTCAATATCTACTACACTATGAGGAAAGGGAATGTATTTGTTTAGGAACTAATTAAAAAGATAGGAAGTGATGTTATTATGTAGTATAGAGATGTATGGAGAGTAATGTAGGAGTAAGAAATGATTCATTAGGATATAGATGAGTATAGTGGTAGAGGGTTCTTGTATCATTTAACCATGTAGTTTTCCTAAATTTAATAGGTGGAGGGGTCTCATTGGGAAGTCTTTAAGGTATAAGTGTTTTTATATGTTGCATTTTATAGTGATTATCATATGGTATGGTCAGGGGATGATTGACATTTGATATAGTTCCAAGGGAAGTTGTTCAACTCATCAGTGATGTGCGAGGTAGTTATTAATGAGGTTCATAGCTCACCTATGGTTGTACATCATAGTATATATAAGATATATCATGTCTTGAGGAATCAAATATAGTGTCTAGGGATGAAATGTTTAGTAGCGGAGTTCATGTTATAATGTATGATTTGTCTTTATGTGAAAGTAGAGAATCATGTTCTAGGAGGTTCACTATAACCATTTTATATCCTTGAGTGGATGTGGGAGTAAATTTTGATCAATTTCATCACTAGGTTTCCTAAATATTAAGGAGGACATGATTATATTTGGGTTACTATTGATTAATTGATGAAATTGGGTCATTTCTTGGTGTTTATGGAGTCAATTATTGTGGATATTTTAGCTATGCGGTATATTAATGGGATAATGAAGATTTATTGGGTTTTTATGACAATCATTTATAATTGGGATCCTATTTTTCACTTCATAAGTCTATGATGTTCTTCAGTGTGATTATAAATCTCAACTAAGCCTTAATAATGCATTCCATACTCATACAAATAGTCCGATGTGGAAGACCATTCAGACACTTTAGGACATATTTTATGCAGGTGTTCTCATTTTTTTTGGAATATGGGTGATGTAATAGTCTTTGCTTAATGCTTCCAATAATAATAGTTTCCAAACATCCATTATAATAACTCCATTTGAGAAATTTTATGGGTAGCCTTACAGATACTTATTATACTGGATAGAGGTTGAAGAGTCAGTGGTCCTCGAACTAGATGTAGTGTATAGAATAACTGAGAAAGTGGATATGATTCAGGAGTTGATTATGGTTGAACAAGACTATAAAATAGATATTGTAATAGGAGAAATAGGTCTTTGGAGTTTTATGTTTGAGACCAATTGTTCTGAAGGGTTTCCATTCATCATGGGTGGAATATGTTTGATAGACGGAGTAAGACTTCCACTTGTTTTATTAGTCCATTCACGGTATTGGGGTGGATCATAGATTTGGTGTATCGTTAATCATTTCCTATACAAGTGGATAGGATTCTAAATGACATTCATGTATCACAACTTTGTCGATATCTTCATGATGAATACCATGTCATTAATTATGGTGAGTTGGTTGAAGAGAATTTCATGATGTTCAAAGGGTAGCTGGTTAGGATCCAATATCACTGGGAAAATTATTTTCTTAGATGTTTCATTCCTTCGATTCACTTATTACAAATTTATGGTGTATTAAATGAATTCACATGCTAATATGAGTCACATATGTGATCTTTGTATCCTTATCGGGTTTTAACGTTGTTTTTCATTTATTATTTTAATTTTTTCTAACCTATTTGAGATTATTTTTAATTATTTTTCATCATGTTTGGGTGATGTTGTTATTATATTTTGAGATTTATCACCTAGGTATGTTTAGGTTTTTTGGTAGGCTATTTCCTTCTAAATTTTTTTTTGAATATCAATGATGAGAATCGTTTAAGTATAATTCAAATTAATTTTAGAAAACATACAAGAATGTTACTCTATATATTTTTGATATTATAATTGTTGAGATAAGGTTATAGTGAAGTTTATGGAGTTAGATATGGTATTCCCACTAGATGGTTGAAAAATGGTGTGGTTTATGTGTGTTTTTCTTTGAAGAGTCAACATGTGAAATGGGTTTTCTATTGTATAGTGCGATACTCCATGAATAATTGTTATATGATGAGGTTGTTTTGTTAAGATGTTATGTGTGAACAATGTTATTTTTTTTCCATTTTAATTTGAGGTGGGATCCTAATAATATCGTGAATGGGTTTGGCTGTAGTGTGGTGGTTCTAAAGTTAATATTATATGCGGCGAGTCTTTGGGTTATTATGACTTGAGGAATTATTTTAACATCATGTAAGTTTGGTCAAGATGTATTTGTTTGGGTCATGATGTGGTGGTCTTGAGGAATTTAAATTTTACCTTACATTGGTTGGATGTCACATGGGCCCCTTAGGGTTAATATTACATGAACTCTTGGTTAACCACACATGAGTGGGAATTGAGGCGTGGTAATACCCACTTCAGATTGAAGTCCTGGGTGACTGATTTCATGGTTCTACCTATCTCAATTTTGTTTTACCAAGATTAATTTTAGTATTTCATGGTTTGGTTTGGGGTTTATTGTGTTGTGGAGTTCATTAAATGGATCAAGTTATGTTAGTTTTAACTATATGATTCAATGAGAGATAAGGGGTGATCATGATGTGGTATCCAGAGGGACGTTTGATTTTGAACCACTATAGAATGATCATGACTTGTTAATCTGTAATTCATTAAATATCATATTCTATTATAAATTATAATGTATATTTGAATACATAAAATATCCTTTAAATTATTTTGAGAACAAGGCTACTCGAGGTGCATCTTTGGAGATCCTTATCAATCCCCTCATTGGGTTTTTCCATTAGATTAAATAAATTAAACACTTTATTATCCGAGGTGATTTTATATTATCCTATTCTTATATCTCTAAATGAAATTATTTCTTGGAGAGGCTATCATGTCACTAACGATTCAATATTAGTTGTGTTGTGTTGAACATTTTATGTGTAATTTTAGAGCTTAGGACTTATGGTTGATCTTGATGCATTATGTTTACTCTAAAAGTGATTGTTGAAGCTTTGGTTATGGTATGGGATTTCAGATTTATCCTTCCACAATTATCAGAAAACTATGTAAGTATCTTTCTCAAACATTATTTTGGTGGAAGTTATGGATTAAAGCAATAATGTTAATGAATCTAATAAAAGGATATTGAAGTCAAGGGGTGATTGACTACTATTTTATATGATTCCTCAATATTTATTATGATTTATGGATTGTTTGATATTTTTTATGAGAGGTTTTGTTTTTTATTATGACATATGTATTTTTTACTACTATTAAATTACTAGAATAAAATTTTATATTGGGTTAATAACTCAAATTTGCTAACAAATTGGTTGTGTGGAAAACAAGAATTAAGGTGTTGGTGTTTGAATATAAGATTTTGTTTTATATTATTCAATATTTAAAGGTAATTACTTTAATTCTTTTTGCTTTATGGTGTCTGTAATGACCCAAACTGTTATAAATAAAATTCCCCTTTTGATTGAATTAAATATCTTATGATATAATATGGTTATAGAAAAAACATACACTACTTTTGTTTTATTATTCCCTAGGGATTTAACTAACCGTTAAGAATCATCATTGTTGATAATATATATATATATATATATATATATTGAACATTGATCTCAGGGATAGTATAAATATAGGGTTTTAAAAAATACAATTGACACATATAAAAGAATTGATGGCCTCAACCAGTCAGATCATGCCCTATGAATCCTATTTATCAGAGATTCTAAGGGAGATAGCACCTCTGCTATCTTCCCTTGACCAAACGCAAGATGAGATCAAAAAACTTAAGCATGAGTGAAACCATTTATGGGATAAGTTAAAGCTCATCAAGACCACGACCCATACCATGTTTCATGAACCACCCCATGAAAGTCCGACCAATGCACACCATACCCTTAGTGAGTTTTTTGATGTATTAACGGGCTTTGTATCAATACCCTAGTATTAAGAGTATGTATATTATTTTTTATAGGATAATGAATATATTTTCCACCTCTTATTGTTTCTCTATAAACTATTTTTTTGATATAATAAAGTACAAATAGTATTTTTGGGTTATATTCAAATTCAATTAAGGAATATATTGTGATGAATTAATGGATTTTTAAATTAAATAATATTTTAATAAAGTATTAATATTATGTAATGTTTAATAAGTATTAATTATTATTATAACGACCTAAAATTTTGGATAATATTTGCTTCCTAAATTTTTGTTTTTTTTATTTTGTACTCAACAAAACTATATCCTTTTGTTAATGAAGTGAGTATAATTAAAATGATTCCTTTGGGTTTCAACTGATATATGATCATTGGTCAATATGACCATTGTAAACTATACTCATAACTTTATGATTATTGTAAATAAATAAAAATTATCATTGATAAATAATTCAGAAAGAAGAGTTGATGGCCTCATCTAGTAGACTCGGGCCATATGAAGCCCATTTATCAGTGCTACAGAAGGAGGTGGCGTCGTTGGGATTCACTGTAGACAAAGTCCAAGCCAAACTCTAACACATTAATCTAGAACGGAATCACTTACGAGGGACGTTCAAGTTGATAGAAATCACCACTCGAGCAATGTTGTCCGAGACACCCCATGATTCTATCACCATAGCACACCTTACACTTATGTCCTATTCAAGTATAATAAGGGGATATGTAACGAGGCCTTAGTTACTTTGTGTAAATCCTTTTGTATAAATAAAATTGTTATTTGTTATTATAGTAAATTTTTTGAATTTAAAATGTTAAGATAAATATAGGATGAATTTATAGATGTTCCATATTATTGACGAATATTGGAAAAATGTATTTTAAAATATTTTTCACACCTTAAATAATTAATAATATGAAATGATTTTAAAAAAATGGTCTTCTACAGTTGTGATCAGTATGCAATTTGGATTCTAATAAGAACGACATAATTTTTAGTGAATAGTAAATTATGAATTGTAATATTTCCCTTATGAATAGTAATATGACCAATGGAATAGTAACATAAATTAATAAATTATAAATATAATTTAGGCATCCTGATTAGGAAATGTGATGTAATAGCATAAGTAAATAACTGTTTCAGAAATTATTATTTAAGTATTATTATTTTTTGGGTAAATAGTAATTTTACATAAAAATTAAATATCTCATAATTATAAAATAATTTTCATAAATTGGAGTTCATTTTTGAATTCAAAGAATAGATATTAAGTTAGGGAGAATTTATGATATTTTTATAAATTTTTTGTTTTTCTGTGAATAGTAAAAATATAGTTTTGAGTTTCATTGTGTTTAATGACATCATTAATGATGTAATTGTGATGTTATAATTCTAGTTTACTTTTGTACAATAAGATATGTTATGAGGTTTCCCAATTTTCCAATACAATTGGAAATTCCATGGTTTTTTAAATACCACTAATGAGGAGTCCCTTGGATATTAATAAAATGTTCTCTCATTTTTGCTATAAATACCAACCCATTCCTTCTTTCCATTCATTCCAAATTCCTCCTCAATGAATCTATAGTCTATTTACCTTCCAATGAGTCCTCCCAAGGTTCCCTTAAACCCCTATGGTCCCAATATTCGAGTTTTTGTAGTTACTCTTCAAGGTAAGATAACCTTTCAGCCTCCTCTTTTAGTCATGACTTCCTTTATGTTATGTATTCTAGTTTCCATTTCATTATGTGGAGGCATTTTCTTCTATATATTTATTTTTTAATTTTTTTATAAATGATGAGATACCGTTTCCTCTCTCATCAACTGAATTTATGAATTTTTTAGTGACGGCTTTTGGCTATTGAATTTTAGTAAAAGAAATCACATCTTTTTTTAAAAATTTCCTTTTCACGTGGTATGTCATTCAAATATCCAAACCCTGATATTATTTCTTTTTTATTATATACCTCTACTATAAAATGAGTCATTTATGGATTGGAGACCCATTTCTCCCCTCTTTTTAATGTTTTCTAAAACCATGTTTCATAACTGTTAGGCTGCAAAATTTTCATCTCAAAATCTCCCTCTTTTTCTCAAGAAATTATCTGATTTCATTTATGTGAATACCCAAACATATTTCGTTTCTGGGGGTGTTCAACAGGAAATAAAAATGATATATTTTATTCTAGAATAAACATTCATAAAACCCTTATCCCCATTCCATGGGTTATAAATGATCTAATGATCTTGTTTTTATGCACCTTTTAAAACGTCATAGATTTTGATATGGAAACCATTTATTTTATTCTATTTGTGTTATTTATGAAATTTATGATTATGATATATGTGGATCACATGAAAATAAATACATATTAAGGGTGCGCCTTGATTGCTCTGGAATGTATTGGGTAAATAATCTAATCTCTAGAGATGATAAGTTTTACGATACCTTGGTGAATAACCTTGGTAATTTTTATGACACATTGGGGATAAACCTTGATGATATGTTAATGAATGTCTAAATTAAATTTTTTATAAAAATTTTAATGTTATGTTTCAAGTTATTATTTTTATGATATTCCTCTTTATCCCCATGTTCTTATTGATATCACTCAAGTTCACATGTAAATTATTTCACTTGTTTTCCTTACTAGGCCTTCTGCTCACTCTTTCCTTTAATGTATGTATCCTGCTTATGAGATTCTGTAATTTTACTTAGGATAAACCTATGATGAAGCCTTACAATTGGATTAGAATAATGTTTTATGTTTTCATGTTTTGGGTTCCTTATTTCCAAGACACTAAACTTTAAAGATCCTCTGTTTGTAAAATGTAATGAAAAGTTATGTAATAAAAAGGCAGGAATCCATAGTTGCTATCAAAGATTAGGTTTAGTTATTTGTGAAAATTAGGATATGAAACATTACTCATAACCCTATAGAAAAATTCTTGGTAAGTGGTGAAATTTTAAGTAAGTGGTTTCCCAAAGAATATTAATTAACTGGTTTCTGAAAAAAAATCATTATCTGGATACAAACAAGTGGATGTGGCTCTAGGAGAGATGTACCTAGGAGTGAAAACTTTGACAAGGAGTTTTGGGCATGATCCAGGGTATCCTGATACATGAAAACATGCCTTGATGCACTCCTGGTTCGACACTCCCACGTGATATATTTGGTTAATAACAACATTTTGAGGAATCATTATGAAGGATTTATAGAGAAATGTAATTGTTGTTAAGGAATAATATTTTGAATCATGATGTTTAAGACATAAAAAAAATTATAGTTAAAATATTTATAAAGGAAATAAGTTTCTCACTAAGGCTATATTATTTTAGAAAATAGCGGGAAATATGAGGAACTGTGAAAATGGGGACCACAATGGACCATGTGCTAATGGACCCCTAGTGGAAGCCAAAATGGAAACTTTTATAAGAATGATGAACCAAATGACACAAGTTATGGGAAATAACTTGAATCAAGATGAGAGACCAATTTCACCCAGAAGGGATCAACATTCTATTGAGTCCTTTTTGCGTCAATGACCACCAATCTTCAGTGGATCTGCCGACCCATTGATTGATGAACAATGGATCAGATTTATCAAGAAGATATTTTCTGTGCTTCGCAATTTGGAAGAAGGTCACCTTGGATCTTTACCGCATAGAGGGAGAAGCTGATTAGTGGTGGGAACTGATTAAAAAAACCAGGTCAAGAGTGGTGGTTGAATTCCTCTATTTCCTCCATGCTTGCAAAAAATTTAGAATCAACCCCTAAATTTCTAAAAGTAGAGTTATCCGTCAAGACTCTTGGTGGGATTATCCAAGCATCATGAGTGTTTAGAAACTCTATTATTTACTTTAGTGGTAATAATATTATCGCAAATCTAGTAGTCATTCCCATGCTTGAATTCAACATTATAGTAAGGATGGAATCAATCTCAAAGTATAATGCTAAGATCAAATGTAGAAGCAAGGAAATCCCATTAGTCTTGAATGGGAACCTATAGTTTTCTTCCAAGGATAGATATCTCAACCTGATCTTTGTCTAGAAAAACCTCCTATATCCTTATTTATGGAGTGGATCAGTTATGAAAAATAAATAAATGAGATTATAAGGATAGAAAATGTCCCCATCATCCAGGAATACATTGACATATTTCTTGAGGATTTACCCAGACCTCCCCTAGAAAGAGAGGTGGAGTTCTCTATTGAACTTGTACCTAGATCTCATACAAAATCAAAGAATCCATATATAATGGAAAATGTGGAGATAGAGGAATTAAAGAAACAAATCCAAAATCATTTGGAGAAGGGGTTTATCCATCTAAGTGTGTCTCCTTTGGGAGCACCTATTCTATTTGTGAAGAAGAAGTATGGATCGATGCAGTTATGAATTGATTATAGAGAATAAAACAGGATCACAGTGAAGAACAAATACCCTCTTCCAAGAGTTTATGACTTATTTTACCAACTTCATGGGGCACAATTCTTCTCTAAGATTGATCTTCGATATGTTTATCATCAATTAAGGGTGAATAAAAAAGATATTCCAAAAATTTCCTTTCGATCAAGATATGAGAATTATGAGTTTGTTGTTATGCCCTTCAGACTGACTAATGCATATTCTATTTTTATGGATTTGATGAATAGAGTCTTTAAGAACTATCTTGATGAATTTGTAGTAGTTTTTATTGATGATATTCTAGTATATTACAAAAGTTTTGAGGAGCATGAGGATTATATAGGGGTTATTTTGAAAACTCTACAGAAGGAGAGGCTTTTTGGAATGTTTAGAAAATGTGAATTTTGGTTACAACAAGTTTCTTTTTTTGGGGCACATTGTAACCAATGAAAGAATCATAGTTGACCCAACAAAGAAAAAGGTTGTATAGCAGTGGCCTCATCCTAAAAAAATAACTGAGATTTGTAGTTTCCTTGGATTATTGGGATATTATAGGAGGTTTGTGAATTTTTTTTCACCACATTCTAATCCATTAACCAAGTTAACTAAAAAAGGGGTCAAGTTCATCTGGACAAAGGAGTGTGAGGAATGTTTCTAAGAGCTGAAGAAGAGATTGATTACCATACCTGTGTTAACTCTTCTCTCAAGTGGATAAGGATTTTTTATTTTTAGCGATGCATCTCGGAAAGGGATTGGGTTCATCATCATGAAAAATGACAAATTCATTGCTTATGTATCTCGACATTTGAAGACACTTGAGCAGAACAATCCTACACATGATATGGAGCTGTCTGTTGTTTTTTTTCTCTGAAGATACAGATGCACTATCTTTATGGGGATAAATGTGATATATACCTAGATCATCAAAGTTTGAATTATATTTTCAGACAAAAGGAATTGAAAATGAGACAGAGGAGATGGTTGGAACTTCTTAAAGACTATAATTGTTTAATTCACTGTCATCCAGGAAGAGAAAAAAATTTCTGATGCATTAAGTAGGAAATAGTAGTTGTTCTTTCCATGATGAGGATTCAAAGATATCCCTTGATCCAAGAACTAGTGAAAATGGAAATGGGAATTATAAGGAAAGGGATATAATCAAATCTATCCCAAATGATTTCTCAACCGCCATTACTAGAGAAGATCAAGAAGGATTAGAAAAAATATCCTTTGTTACAGAAGAAGTTTGAGGCTGGGAAGGATGAGATGATTCTTGAGTTCAATATTGATCAAGAAGTTGTACTGAAATTTCATACAAGATTATGTGTTCCATCTATTCCAGAAATAAAGGAGCTGATGGTTGAAGCTCATAGCTCTACTTTCTCTATACATTTGGGAAGCACAAAAATGTATAGGGACATTTATGATCATTATTGGTGGGATAATATGAAAAGGGAGATTGCTGACTACACTGTAGGGTTCCTAGTATGTTAGCAAGTGAAGGTAGAGCAACAACTTCCGAAAGAAGTATTACAACCACTACCCATACTCGCGTGAAAGTTGGAAAATATCACTATGGACTTTTTCACTGGTCTTCTGATAAATTCTAAAGGAAACAATGCTATATGGGTTATTATGGACTGTCTCACCAAGACTGTCCATTTTATCTTTATTCGAGAGGATTTATCTCTTGATCAACTTTCGAGGATTTACGTGAAGGAAATGGTAAGGATGCATGGAGATCCACTTTCTATCGTATCTGATTGTGATCCAAGGTTCAAATCAAAATTCTAGAGAAGTATTCAACATTATCTAAGTACAGAATTGAATTTCAGAATATCCTATCACCCCCAAAATGATGGCCAATATGAAAGGACTACTAAAAAACTCGAGGAAATGCTAAGAACATGTTCAATGGAATTTAAAGGTGGATGTGATCAATATATCCCATTAGTTGATTTATCTTACAACAACAGCTTCTACTCGAGCATTCAAATGAAACCATATGAAGCTCTATATGGGAAGTGATTTAGAACTCCAAATTTTTGGGATAAAGTTGGTGAGAGAAATATTCTTGGGTCTGATCTTTTGTAAGAGATGACAGAAAATGTTCAGGCCATCTAGCAACATATTAAGGAAGCTCAGAGTTGGAGAAAGAGTTATGAGGACAACCGTAAAAGGGAATTTGAGTTTGATGTTGGTGAAAAAGTCTTTCTTAGAATTTCACCTTGGAATAGGGTCATGAGGTTTGGGAAGAAATGGATCCTCAACCCTAGGTAAATTGGCACTTATGAAATCCTTGATCACGTAGTAGTAGTGGCCTATCAACTTTCACTTCCTCCAAATATAGCACAAGTTCATGATGTCTTCCATGTATCCCTCTTAAGGAAGTACATACCGAACCCTTCACATGTACTAAATCCAAAGGTGGTACAACTGGAACATGACATCGCTTATGAGGAGCAGTTAGTGGAGATCCTGGATCATAGAGACAAGGTTCTACGGAATAAGACTACCCGCCTTGTTAAGGTGTTGTGGAGAAACAAAAAATGTGAAGAATCCACGTGGGAACTAGAGGAGTCTATGAGGCCAAAGTACCCACACATTTTCTCTTCTGATGGTATGAGTTGAAATTATGGGGACAAAATTTCTTAAGGGGGGAAGAATGAAACGACCAAAATTTCTGGATAATATTTGTTTCCTAAATTTGTGTATTATTTTATTTTGTACTCAACAAAACTCTATCCATTTGTTAATGAAGTGAGTATAATTAAAATGAGACCTTTGGGTTTCGACTGTTACATGACAATTGGTCAATATGACCGTTGGAAAATACACTCATAACATTATTATTATTGCTTATAAATAAATATGATCAAGGTTAAATAATACAGAAAGAAGAGTTGATGGCCTCATCCAATTGACTTAGGCCATATGAAGTCCATTTTTAAGATCTTGGGAAGGAGATGGCGTTGTTGGGCTTCACTCTTGACCAAGCCCAAGCTGAACTCTAACCCATTAATCTTGAATGGAATCGTTTATGAGAGAAGTTCAAGTTGATAGAAATCACCACTCAGGTAATGTTGTCCGAACCACCCTAAGATTCTATCTCCATAGTACACATTACACATAGGTCTTATACATGTGTTATAAGGGGCTATATAACGAGTCCTTAGTTACTTTGTGTAAATCCTTTTGTATAAATAAAATCGTTATTTCTTATTATGTTAAAATTTGTGAATTTCAAATGTGAAGATAAATATAGGATGAATTTATAAATGAAATAAGTTTCTCACTAAGGCTATATTATTTTAGAAAATAGCGGGAAATATGAGGAACTGTGAAAATGGGGACCACAATGGACCATGTGCTAACGGACCCCTAGTGGAAGCCAGAATGGAAACTTTTATAAGAATGATGAACCAAATGACACAAGTTATGGGAAATAACTTGAATCAAGATGAGAGACCAATTTCACCCAGAAGGGATCAACATTCTATTGAGTCCTTTATGCGTCAATGACCACCAACCTTCAGTGGATCTTCCAACCCATTGATTGATGAACAATGGATCAGATTTATCAAGAAGATATTTTCTGTGCTTCGCAATTTGGAAGAAGGTCACCTTGGATATTTACCGCATAGAGGGAGAAGCTGATTAGTGGTGGGAACTGATTAAAAACACCAAGTCAAGAGTGGTGGTTGAATTCCTCTATTTCCTCCATGCTTGCAAAAAATTTAGAATCAACCCCTGAATTTCTAAAAGTAGAGTTATCCGTCAAGACTCTTGGTGGGATTATCCAAGCATCATGAGTGTTTAGAAACTCTATTATTTACTTTAGTGGTAATAATATTACCACAAATCTAGTAGTCATTCCCATGCTGGAATTCAACATTATAGTAAGGATGGAATCAATCTCAAAGTATAATGCTAAGATCAAATGTAGAAGCAAGGAAATCCCATTAGTCTTGAATGGGAACCTATAGTTTTCTTCCAAGGATAGATATCTCAACCTGATCTTCGTCTAGAAGAACCTCCTATATCCTTATTTATGGAGTGGATCAGTTATGAAAAATAAATAAATGAGAGTATAAGGATAGAAAATGTCCCCATCATCCAGGAATACATTGACATATTTCTTGAGGATTTACCCAGACCTCCCCTAGAAAGAGAGGTGGAGTTCTCTATTGAACTTGTACCTAGATCTCATACAAAATCAAAGAATCCACATATAATGGAAAATGTGGAGATAGAGGAATTAAAGAAACAAATCCAAAATCATTTGGAGAAGGGGTTTATCCATCTAAGTGTGTCTCCTTTGGGAGCACCTATTCTCTTTGTGAAGAAGAAGTATGGATCGATGCAGTTATGAATTGATTATAGAGAATAAAACAGGATCACAGTGAAGAACAAATACCCTCTTCCTAGAATTTATGACTTATTTTACCAACTTCATGGGGCACAATTCTTCTCTAAGATTGATCTTGGATATGTTTATCATCAATTAAGGGTGAATAAAAAAGATATTCCAAAAATTTCCTTTCAATCAAGATATGAGAATTATGTGTTTGTTGTTATGCCCTTCAGACTGACTAATGCATATTCTATTTTTATGGATTTTATGAATAGAGTCTTTAAGAACTATCTTGATGAATTTGTAGTAGTTTTTATTGATGATATTCTAGTATATTACAAAAGTTTTGAGGAGCATGAGGATTATATAGGGGTTATTTTGAAAACTCTACAGAAGGAGAGGCTTTTTGGAATGTTTAGAAAATGTGAATTTTGGTTACAACAAGTTTCTTTTTTTGGGGCACATTGTAACCAATGAAAGAATCATAGTTGACCCAACAAAGAAAAAGGTTGTATAGCAGTGGCCTCATCCTACAAAAATAACTGAGATTTGTAGTTTCCTTGGATTATTGGGATATTATAGGAGGTTTGTGAATTTTTTTTCACCACATTCTAATCCATTAACCAAGTTAACTAAAAAAGGGGTCAAGTTCATCTGGACAAAGGAGTGTGAGGAATGTT
Source organism: Viscum album (assembly GCA_963277665.1). NCBI lineage: Eukaryota > Viridiplantae > Streptophyta > Magnoliopsida > Santalales > Viscaceae > Viscum > Viscum album. The sequence goes on along the minus strand of OY728120.1, from coordinate 1,054,353,973 downwards.
TCTAAGAGCTGAAGAAGAGATTGATTACCATACCTGTGTTAACTCTTCTCTCAAGTGGATAAGGATTTTTTATTTTTAGCGATGCATCTCGGAAAGGGATTGGGTTCATCATCATGAAAAATGAAAAATTCATTGCTTATGTATCTCGACATTTGAAGACACTTGAGCAGAACAATACTACACATGATATGGAGCTGTCTGTTGTTTTTTTTCTCTGAAGATACAGATGCACTATCTTTATGGGGATAAATGTGATATATACCTAGATCATCAAAGTTTGAATTATATTTTCACACAAAAGGAATTGAAAATGAGACAGAGGAGATGGTTGGAACTTCTTAAAGACTATGATTGTTTAATTCACTGTCATCCAGGAAGAGAAAAAAATTTCTGATGCATTAAGTAGGAAATAGTAGTTGTTCTTTCCATGATGAGGATTCAAAGATATCCCTTGATCCAAGAACTAGTGAAAATGGAAATGGGAATTATAAGGAAAGGGATATAATCAAATCTATCCCAAATGATTTCTCAACCGCCATTACTAGAGAAGATCAAGAAGGATTAGAAAAAATATCCTTTGTTACAGAAGAAGTTTGAGGCTGGGAAGGATGGGATGATTCTTGAGTTCAATATTGATCAAGAAGTTGTACTGAAATTTCATACAAGATTATGTGTTCCATCTATTCCAGAAATAAAGGAGCTGAGGGTTGAAGCTCATAGCTCTACTTTCTCTATACATTTGGGAAGCACAAAAATGTATAGGGACATTTATGATCATTATTGGTGGGATAATATGAAAAGGGAGATTGCTGACTACACTGTAGGGTTCCTAGTATGTTAGCAAGTGAAGGTATAGCAACAACTTCCGAAAGAAGTATTACAACAACTACCCATACTCGCGTGAAAGTTGGAAAATATCACTATGGACTTTTTCACTGGTCTTCTGATAAATTCTAAAGGAAACAATGCTATATGGGTTATTATGGACTGTCTCACCAAGACTGTCCATTTTATCTCTATTCGAGAGGATTTATCTCTTGATCAACTTTCGAGGATTTACGTGAAGGAAATGGTAAGGATGCATGGAGATCCACTTTCTATCGTATCTGATTGTGATCCAAGGTTCACATCAAAATCCTAGAGAAGTATTCAACATTATCTAAGTACAAAATTGAATTTCAGAATATCCTATCACCCCCAAAATGATGGCCAATATGAAAGGACTACTAAAAAACTCGAGGAAATGCTAAGAACATGTTCAATGAAATTTAAAGGTGGATGTGATCAATATATCCCATTAGTTGATTTATCTTACAACAACAGCTTCTACTCGAGAATTCAAATGAAACCATATGAAGCTCTATATGGGAAGTGATTTAGAACTCCAAATTTTTTGGATAAAGTTGGTGAGAGAAATATTCTTGGGTCTGATCTTTTGTAAGAGATGACAGAAAATGTTCAGGCCATCTAGCAACATATTAAGGAAGCTCAGAGTTGGAGAAAGAGTTATGAGGACAACCGTAAAAGGGAATTTGAGTTTGATGTTGGTGAAAAAGTCTTTCTTAGAATTTCACCTTGGAAGAGGGTCATGAGGTTTGGGAAGAAATGGATCCTCAGCCCTAGGTAAATTGGCACTTATGAAATCCTTGATCGCGTAGTAGCAGTGGCCTATCAACTTTCACTTCCTCCAAATATAGCACAAGTTCATGATGTCTTCCATGTATCCCTCTTAAGGAAGTACATACCGAACCCTTCACATGTACTAAATCCAAAGGTGGTACAACTGGAACATGACATCGCTTATGAGGAGCAGTTAGTGGAGATCCTGGATCACAGAGACAAGGTTCTACGGAATAAGACTACCCGACTTGTTAAGGTGTTGTGGAGAAACAAAAAATGTGAAGAAGCCACGTGGGAACCAGAGGATTCTATGAGGCCAAAGTACCCACACATTTTCTCTTCTGAGGGTATGAGTTGAAATTATGGGGACAAAATTTCTTGAGGGGGGAAGAATGAAACGACCAAAATTTTTGGATAATATTTGTTTCCTAAATTTGTGTATTATTTTATTTTGTACTCAACAAAACTCTATCCATTTGTTAATGAAGTGAGTATAATTAAAATGAGACCTTTGGGTTTCAACTGTTACATGACAATTGGTCAATATGACCGTTGGAAAATACACTCATAACATTATTATTATTGCTTATAAATAAATATGATCAAGGTTAAATAATACAGAAAGAAGAGTTGATGGCCTCATCCCGTTGACTTAGGCCATATGAAGTCCATTTTTAAGATCTTGGGAAGGAGATGGCGTTGTTGGGCTTCACTCTTGACCAAGCCCAAGCTGAACTCTAACCCATTAATCTTGAATGGAATCGTTTACGAGAGAAGTTCATATTGATAGAAATCACCACTCAGGTAATGTTGTCCAAACCACCCTAAGATTCTATCTCCATAGTACACATTACACATAGGTCTTATACATGTGTTATAAGGGGCTATATAACGAGTCCTTAGTTACTTTGTGTAAATCCTTTTGTATAAATAAAATCGTTATTTCTTATTATGTTAAAATTTGTGAATTTCAAATGTCAAGATAAATATAGGATGAATTTATAAAAGTTCCATATTATTGTTGAATATTAGAAAAAACGTATTTTTAAATATTTTTTTATTCTTTAAATAATTAATAATGTGAAATTATTTTAAAAAAATGGTCTTCTATAGTTGTGATCAGTAAGAAACTTAGATTCAAATAAGATCAACTTAATTTTGCATGAATAGTAAATTATGAATAGTAATATTACCCTTATGAATAGTAATGTGACTAATGGAACAGTAAACTCAATTAAGAAAGTATAAATTTAATTTCATCATCTTGATTAGGTAATGTGATATAATAGCATAAGTAAATAAATTTTTCAGAAATTATTAGTTAAGTATTAGTATTTTTTTGAGTAAATTGTATTTTTACATAAAAATTAAATATATCATAATTATAAAAATATTTTCATAAAATGGAGTTCACTTTTGAATTACGAGAATCAATATTAGGTTAGGGTGAATTTATGATATTTTTAGAAAATGTTTTTTTGGTTAATAGTAAAAATACAGTTTTGGGTTTCAGTGTGTTTAATGGCATCATTAATGATGTAATCATGTTGTAATAATTCTAGTCGACTTGTGTACAGTAAGATATGTTATGAGGTGTCCAAAGTGGCCAATACTGTGGGAAAATACCATGGGTAAGACCATGGTTTTTCAAATACCACTAATGAGTTGTCCCTTAGAAATTAAAAAAACATTCCTTCATTTTTTCTATAAATACCAACATATTCTGTCATTACTTTCATTCCAAATTCCTCCTCAATGAAGCTATGGTCTTTTTAACTCCCAATAAGTCCTCCCAAGGTTCCCTCAAGCCCCCAAGGTCCCATAATTCAAGTTTTTCATGTTAATCTTCATGGTAAGGGAAACTTTCACCCTCCTCTTTTAGTAATGACTTCCTATATGTTATGTCTTCTAGTTTCCATTTTATTATGTGGAGGTATGTTATTATATATCCTTATTTTTGTACATTTTATGTCCAAACTATGAGAGACCCTTTATTCTCTTATTAACTGATTTTATGAATTTTTATGTGATGTAGTTAGGCTACAGAATTTTCGTAAAAGAAATCGCATCTTCTCTTTCTTTTTTTATGTTTCCTTTTAATGTGGTATGTCATTAAAATATCTAGACCATGATCTTATTTGTATTTTATTCTATCCTTAAACTATAAAATGGGTCATTTATTGGTGGTATACCCTTTCCCCCTCTATTTTTATTATTTTCTAAAACCATGTTGCATAACATTATGTTGCTGAATTTTCGTATCAAAATATCTCTTTTTCTTAAGAAAATATCTTATTTTATTTATGTGAATACTCAAACAGATTTTGTTTCCAGAGGTATTGAAAAAGACATAAAAATGATATATTTTATTCTGGAATTTAAATTTATAGAAACCCTTATCCCATTTCCAGGGGTTATAAATGACATAATGATCTTGTTTTTAAGCACTTTTTAAAACATCGTGATTTTGACATGAAACCCATTTCTTTTATTCTCTTTAGGTTATTTATGAAATTTATTATTATTATCTATGTGCATTACATGAAAATAAAGACATATTAAGGGTGTTCCCTGATAGTGCTCTAATTCATTGGGAAAATAATTTAATCTTTGGAGATGACAAGTTTTACGATACCTTGGTGAATAACCATGTTAATTTTTTTGACACCTTGGGGATGGACCTTGGTGATATATTCTTGAAAGTATAAATAAAATTTTTTAGCCACAATTTAAATTTATGTTTCAAATTATTATTATTATTATAATTCTATTTATCCCCATGTTATTATTGATATCACTCAAGTTAACATGTAAAATTTTTCACTTGTTTTCCTTACCGGGCCTTCTGCTCACCCTTTACTTTGATGTGTGTCTCTAGGTTATGAGAAGCAATAATTGCACTTAGGATGAACCTATGATGAATCCTTACAAGTTTATTAGAATAATTTTTTTATGTTTTCATGTTTTATGTTCCTAATTTCCAATACACTAGAATTTAAAGATCCTATGTCTGTAAAATGTAATGAAAAGTTATGTAATAAAAATACATGATTCCATAATCATATAATTTTTAAGAAGTCAAATGTAATTTTTATAAGGGTTCAGAAACTATTGTTTTCAAAAAAATACTATCATTTTAAGTAAATGTTTTTTATTATTTTAATCGTGATAACTCACATATTTAAAAAATTATTTAGATAAAATCAATATTATTTTAGGAATTATAATGTCAAAATTATACAACAATGAATTTTTCATGATTTTTTGAGACAGACTAATTTCTGTGTAAAAATAAAAAATCCTACAATTATACTTTTTGTATTATGACATCATAATGACCCAAAATTGATGTAATAATACTATAAATAGGATCCATGACAAATATATGTTTTACCTATAAAATAATTTGATTTTAAGATTTTTTTATTTTTTATTAATCCATTATGAATCCTCTGAAGACTATAATATATTTTAAGGTTTTAAAATATATTTTTTAATAGTGTGACTCACCCCCACATAAGAAAGATAATTATTTTAATAATTTTGTCCCTTTTACTTATAAAATAATAAAACCACCCCATATTTATAGAAACCATGGGAAAAAATAATGGGATGGTTTATGGTTTTGGATATTTTTTATGTAGAGTTCAAAACCTAAATAATAAATAAATCCCCCTCTTTCCCTATATAATACCACCCAATCTAAAATTTATCTTCACAAGAAATATATGGATAATGACCAAACTCTTACCTATACTCCCTATTGTCCTCTCAATGCACCCAGAACCTCTGAAGAATCCCCTCTCAAGCCTTTGGATTCACACACTGAAGTACGGGATCCTCCATTCTCCTCTTTTGTCAAGAACTCCTTTTATGTTATGTCTTTTAATTTTAATTTGAATATGTTGAGAAATGTTATTAAATATCCCAATTACTAAAAATTTGATGTATAAATGAAAAGATCCACTTTTACCCTCATTTTCCTTCATATGAACCCTTATGTACACTTGCTACCATGCTGAAATTTTGTAAGGGTTCTTTCCTTTCTCTTATATTTAATATTTATTCAATATCACATGACTTACATTTTCAATTCATGATGTTGTTAAATGTCTTAAAAGGTACCTATTAATTTAAATTTCATGTCTAAATTATGATATACCTTTTCCTATCTCATCAATCTATTTTATGAAATTTTATGTGACACTGTTATGATACCGAAATCTATCTATGATTTTCCTTGCCAAAACAATTGTGTAGTGAATAACTAACCCTTTTTTTGTATCAAGGGTATTCAAATTTATTCACATATACTTATTTATTGGGGATGTTCATGTATGTATTCCACATTTTTTTATCATGTAATAAATTAAGATGACGAATGAATCCATGTTGTATGATCTATGTGACACCCTTAACCATGAGTATGAAATGAATATGATGGGTGTCAACATATAACAATCCAATTCATTGGGTAATGTTTAGTATCATGATTTTTCATGTTGGGACAAAGAGGGAACCTAATTACCTTATGAGAATTTTTTTCACTATGATGACTTGGTAGGATTAACCTTGACCTATGTTTATGATTTGGTGTTTTAGGATGTTCCCAAATTTTCCATGTTAGGATTATCATGCTATATCATGTCACTTTTTTCATGTTTATGATTCCTACTTATTTATGATGCATTGATATTTCTATTATTTAAAATTTATTATCCTATTCATGTTATTCCATGATTATTCCCATACTAAGATTTATAGATCACCCTTTTCTTATGTATGTCCCAAGGTTATCCTATACAGTTTTAAGTTTGAAGGAATATTTTGAGCATATTAAAGATGTTTTTAATAAAGATGTTTTATTCCCTATTTTATGTTGTTATTAAATGTACCTAATTAACAAATACAGTGTACTTCTCGATCATCTAGGTTTTATTAAGTTTAGTATTATGTAATAAATCAAGTATTAATATGAAATGTAGATACAAGTTTTTATAGTTGGTATCAGAGAAAAAGTTTAGTTTTTTTTGGGATTAGGATTAGTGAACTATAGAGAAAACCTTAGGGATAAAACTAAGTATAAGAAAACATCCCTAAATTTTTGTAAGTATAGAGTAATGGCCTATAAAGATAATACATCCATGTATAGATACTATAAGTTGATGTGGTTCTAGAACAAATGTACCTAAGAGTAACAACTCTGACAAGGTGTTCTGGACCAAACTCAGGGTAACCTGGTACACAAAAATGGTCCGTACTACACACCTTATTTGACATTACCAAGGGATATGCTTTGGTAAATTCATAATATAATTATAAACCATTATTAAGATAATAAAAAATTCTCATAAGATTACATGTTAGGAAATAGATCAAGCATAACATAGATTGAAGCCAATAAATTCATAAGTTAAGTTAATAAATTTAATTTATAATTTATCCAATTAATTCTATTAGATTCCTTTTAATGAGTTTAATATTTTGAAAATAATCACCCCTAATTTTCCTTTTAATCTCCCAAATGGATGGAAATAAGAGTAATCAGTTAAACAATCAATGTGATGAGAAATGTGATGATTTCACCAATGAGATGCCAAACCCAATGGGAGTAGAAATCTCAAAATTCATGATGATACTCTCTCAGCAGACTTAGGTTATTAATTGAAACCTGGATTATGAGTAGCATCCAAACCCCCCTTAGAGGTAACAAGCTACAATTGAGATTTTCATGCGATAAAGGCCTCCTACATTCAATGGATCATATGTTCCCTTAATCATAGAACAATGGATCCACTCCATTAAGAACATATTCTCAATCCTTAAATGTTACGAATAAAAGAAGGTTATTCCAGTTATTTATCATATGGAAAGAGAATATGATCAGTGGTGGACATTGATCAATAATATGATGCATGAGTAAGAGATCGAAGAAATGGAGTGGAAGAAATTCTAGAAAATGTTTTTTGATAAATATTTTCCTCGCAATATCCATATTAAAATAGAAATGGATTTCCATAAACTCAATAAAAAGGACGAAAAATATAATGGGGAATATAAGGAAAACTTCACAATACTTTCACGATACACCTCTAGTTTTTTCTTTACCCACAAATACAATGTTGAATTATTATTTTGTGGGATAAAACATATTCTATGAAAATCCTTGGTGATTTGTAACTTTGATAGCTATGAGGAAATTGTTTAATGTTCCCTTAAAGTAAAAATGGATATCAGTGAATCTCAAGGGTATCATTAGGATAAGAATTATAAAGTGGATTTTAATTTTGGTAGTCTAATGAAAAAAATATAATGGTGTGAAGAAATTCCAACATCCCCCAGTCAAATCTATGGAAAGAAGAACATTGGAAATTTCCTAAAGGGAATGAATAAATTCTTTATATATGGAAATGAAGGGAACCAGGATAAAATTTCCTGATAAGAGAAAATTTTTAATATAATTGAGTAATGTAATTCTCTAGTCAACCCTTATAACATTGTTTATTACTTAAAATGTAAGAAACTAGGGAACTTCAAAAACCAATTCCCTAAGCTAAGGGTTTTTAGAGATAACCAACAACCTCCAAGGAATCAAGGGTGAGATTTTTCCATCCCAACCATTGAGGTGGATCCCAACAACGAAGTGGTGACAAGTACACTATTTATTCATTCAATAATAGAGAACTTACTTTTTTATTATGGTTCTATTCATTCCTTAATATCATCAACGTTTATATGAACTATTTAGACACCACCACAAATCATGGAAGTAGAGTTATCAGTGAAAATGAAAAATGGGGAAATTATTACGTCCCATGTATATAACTCCTACACTATTACAATTTGTGGGATAAACTTATTAGAAATATTTTTCATACTAACTTTGGTGAAATTTCATGAAATTATGGGCATGGACTAGCTTTATATAGATAGAACTAACATAAATTTTTGTGAGAAGGAAATCACTTTCTATATGGTGAATCGACCCCGAATTCTGTACAAGTCCAAGGATGAGGATGAATCTTCTTTAGCCCCATCATCTCAAGAATGTATATTATTGACCAATTAGAAAGTGTATCTAGCTCAAATGATTGAGTCTAAGGAAAGGATCATCCTTGAATACATGCATATTATGAGGGAATACACTAATGTTCTTCCTGAGGAATTTCATGTCCTTTCTTTGAGTTGAGAGGAAGAATTTTCAATCAATCTTATACATAGGGAATCACTAATATACAAGACTCTATATAAGATGGATATTTTAGAGCTTGAGGAGTTAAAGAAACAACTATAGGTGTATCTGGATAAAGGGTTTATATACCCAAATGATTCAATACGGGGTGCACCAATATTCTTCACCAAGAAGAAGGATGGGTCAATGAAACTTTTCATTGATTAAAGTTATCTAAAAAAGATCATGATAAAGAAAAAGTATCCATTTAAATGGATTGATGACTTGTTTGATTAGATATGTAGAGAACAACAGTTCTATATGGTGGATCTACGATCGAGATATTACCTAGTTAGAGTGAAGAAGGAGGATATCCCCAAGAATACTCTTTGTATAAGGTTTAGGATATATATGTTAATAATAATTACATTCAGACTCACTAATTATCTAGAAATATTCATGGAATAGATGAATAGAGTCTGTATGGACTACCTCGAATAAAATTTGGCAGTCTTTATAGATGATATTCTTATATACTCCATAACCAAGGAGGAGCTTGAAGAGCTTTTGAACACTTTGCTAAAAAACTTACGAAGGGAGAATATTTATGAAATGTATAGAAAGTGTGAGTTCTTGTTGAAGTAAGTCTTATTATTGGGGCATATCATCACAATTGATGAGTTTTATTTGGATCATTTAAAGTCAAAAGCAATTGAAGGATGGATGAGTCCAACATTCTTGACAGATATTCATAGTTTCTGTGGGTTAGCTATATACTGACACAAATTTGTGTAAAATTTATCATGATTATAAAAACCAAATACCATGTTAACTAAGAAGGGATTCAAGTTTTCTTGGAATGATTAATGAGAAGAAAGATTCAATGTGTTGAAAAAGAGGCTTATCCATGCCCATGTTCTCACAGTACCCACAAGTGCTTAACTTTTCACAGTATTCATTGATGATTATAAGAAGGGATTGGGTTATGTATTGATGAAAAATAAAAAATTCATAGCCTATTATTCAAGGTAGTTGAAGGTACAAAAACATAACTATCCAACACATGATCTAGAGTTGTTTGTAGTGATCTTAACTTTGAAAATATAGAAAAATTATCTCTTTGTGGAGAAGTGTGCAATATATACAGATCAAAAAAATATCAAATATATATTCACACAAAAAGAGATAAATATGTACCAATGAATATAGTTAGTGAAGATCAAGGACTAAGATATATCAATTCACATCCATCTTCATAAATCAAATAAATTAAAAGATCCTCTATGTAAAAAGGATCCTGTAATTTTATCATTGATTAGAATGGAGATGGATCCAATATTATTTGAATTTAAGAGGATGGACATGGGAATAATAAAGGAACATCATCAATCATTTCACAAATGATTTCTCAATCATGCCTTGTTGAAGGGTTAAAAGATGATCAAAAAGATAATGTGGGAATTTAGAATAAATTGGAAACTATAAGAAAAGGGAAATTCCTAGAGTTCAATGTTAATGAATAAGGAATTGTGAGATTTGGGTCAAGAATATTTGTTCCATCAAATACTAAGTTAAAGAATGAACTATTGAATGATGCACATAGTTCGATTTTCTCCATTCACTCACTACTGGAAATAGTATATTTCCCAACGGTTCAGAACCGTTGGGATAGGCTGCAGAACCATTGGTATATCTTATACCAACGGTTCTACCAACCATAGGGAAGTAAGTTGTTGAGAAAAATTTTTCCTAATGATTTATGTAAAACCGTTAGGATAGGTTAGTTACAGCAACCTATACCAATGGTTTGGGTGAACCATTGGTATAAGTTTTACCAACGGTTCACCAAACCGTTGGTAAAACCTCTTATAGGAACCTTTTCCAACTGTTCTCATAGAACCGTTGGGAAAAAATCCTACAAAATTTATGCCAACGGTTTGAAACCATTGGCATAGGATTTTCTTTTCAAATTGCACAACATCCTACAATTTGCATAGCAGGGTCTGCAATACCATACCTGCATGCTGTAATTCTGTCCATTGTACTATAATTCTCCATTCCCTCTCCTTTCCAATTATTTAACATATAATGCATACACATTTAACATTGCACCCTAGAACTATACACATCAATAATTAAATCATAATTCATAACGTAATTATAAACATACATAATTGATTTAGAATTCAATTTAAAACTTAGATGACAATTATATGTCAAATCCAGAATTCAATTCATAATTGAATACATACATAATTTAATTATTAATTATCAATAAAATACATAAAAAACTTAATAAGTAATTATATGTGTTATACACAATTAAGAATACATGCAAGAGGTTTTTACTAAAAATGATGTCCATTTTAAACATTATACATAGACTTGGAGTGATATCAGCCACAACGTGTCTCATATTGAGGCGGGGTTTACTCGTACACATCACATATGACCCATAGATAATTGTCCAAAAGTATCAACATATTATGAAAGCGTTTGGTCAGTCACAAAAGGGAGACACTTTGAGTGGTGCCGGCCACACCACACCTCATATTGAGGCGAATTTGACTCATACATGTCACACATAACCCACAGATCGTTTTCCAAAAGTTTCAACAGAATCCGAATGCATTTGGTCAGTTTTCCGTATGCCAGCTGTACTTTTCAATTAAAATTTTGTCCATTTCAAATAAAACAGAGACCCATCGAGTTGTTCCGGCCACACCATGACTCAGATATAGTCGGGGTTTACTCTTATCTGTCACATATGACTCGTGGATCATTGTACTAAAGTTTTAATGCAATCCGAATGCGTTTGTTTGGTTTTTCATATGTCAGTTGTTGGTTTCACTTAACATGATGCCCATTTTAAACAAAAGAGAGACCCTTTGAGTGGTTCCAGCAACACCGCCCCTCGGATTGAGGCGGGGTTGACTCGTACCCATCAAAAATGAGCCATGGATAGTTTTCCTAAAGTTTCAACAGAATCCGAATGTGTTTTTTCAGTTTTCTGTATGTCAGTTGTTGTTTTCACTTAAAATGATGCCAATTAAAAACAAAAGAGGCACTTTCAGCGGTATTGGCCACACCGTGCCTCATATTGAGGTGGTGTTGACTCGTACATGTCACATATGACCTATGGATCATTTTCCTAAAGTTTAAATAGAATCCGAATGCGTTTGGTTGGTTTTCCGTATGTCAGCTGTTGTTTTCACTTAAAATGATGTCCTTTTGAAACAAAAGAGAGACACTTTGAGTGGTGTCGGCCACACCGGGCCGCAGATTGATACGGGGTTGACTCGTACACGTCAAATATGACCCATGAATCATTTTCGTAGAGCATCAACATATTCCGAATGTGTTTGGTCGGTTTTCCGTATGTCAGTTGTTCTTTTCACTTAAAATCCCGTCCATTTAAAAAAAAGAGACACAATTAGGGTGCTACTGGCCACACTGTGCCTCAGATTGATGCGGGGTTGAATCGTACACGTCGAAAATGTCGCGTGGATTGTTGTACTAAAGTTTAAATGGAATATGAATGCATTTGGTCAGCTTTATGTATGTCAGTTGTTGTTTTCACTTAAAATGATGTCATTTTGAGACAAAAGAGAGACACTTTGAGTGGTTCCAGACACAACGGACCTCATATTGAGGCAGGGTTGACTCGTAAACATCACATATGACCCATGGATCGTTTTTATACAGCATAAACACATTCTGAATGCGTTTGGTCAATTTTCCGTATGTTAGTTGTTCTTTTCACTTAAAATCCCGTCCATTTTAAACAAAAGAGACACATTTAGGGTCATACCAGCCACACCGTGCCTTAGATTGATGCGCGGTTGACTTGTACACATCCAAAATGTCCTATGTATCATTTCCTAAAGTTTCAACAGAAACCGAATACATTTTTTTGGTTTTCATATACCAGTTGTTTTTACTAAAAATGATGTCCATTTTAAACAAAATACATACACTTGAGTGATACCGACCACACAGTGCCTCTAATTGAGGTGGGTTTGACTCGTAAACATTACATATGACACATGGATCGTTTTACTAAAGTATCAACATATTCTGAAAGCGTTTGGTTGGTTTTCCGTATGTCAGTTATTGTTTTCACTTAAAATGTTGTTCGTTTCAAAAAAAAATGAGACACTTTGAGTGGTGTCAGCGACACTGTGCATCAGATTCAGGCAGGGTTAACTCATAAATGTCACATATTACACATTTATCATTGTTCTAAAGTTTCAACAAATTCAGAATGCATTTGGTCAATTTTCCGTATGCCAGTAGTTGTTTTCAATTAAAATGTTGTCCATTTCAAATAAATGTGAGACACTTTGAGTGATGCCGGCCACACCAGGCCTAGGATTGAGGTGGGGTTGACTATTAAACGTCACATATGACTCATGGATCATTTTCCTAAATTTTAAACAGAATCTTAATGCATTTTGTCAGTTTTCCGTATCTGAGTTGTTGTTTTCACTTAAAATGATGTCATTTTGAAACAAAAGAGAGACACTTTGAGTGGTTCCAGCCACACTGCACCTATGATTGAGGCAAGGCTGACTCTTACACATCACATATAACCTATGGATCTTTATACTAAAGTTTCAATAGAATACGAATGTGTCTGGTCGGTTTTCCGTATGCCAGTTGTACTTTTCACTTAAAATGTTGTCCATTTCAAAAAAAACTGAGACACTTCGAGTTGTGATGGCCACACTACGCCTCAGATTTAATTGGGGTTGACTTTTAAACATCACATATGACCCATGTATCGTTTTACTAAAGTTTCAATGTATTTCGAATGCATTTGGTCAGTTTTCCATCTATCAGTTGTTGTTTTCACTCAAAATGATGTCTATTTTATACAAAAGAGAGACACTTTGAGTGGTGCCAGCCACACCGCACCTCGGATTAAGGTGGGGTTGAATTTTAAACATCACATATGACCCATGTATAATTTTCCTAAAGCATAAACACATTTAGAATGCGTTTTTCGGTTTTTCGTATGTCAGTTGTTGTTTTCACTTAAAATGTTGTTCATTTCAAAAAAAATGATACACTTTGAGTGGTTCTGGTCACACCATGTCTCGGATTAAGGAAGGGTTGACTTGTACACATCACATATGATTCATTGTGCTAATGTTTCAAAAAAATTAGAATGTGTTTGGTCTGTTTTCCGTATTCCAGTTACACTACTAAAAAAACGGGCTATACCCACGGTTCAAAACCGTGGGTATAACCCCCAAAACCGTGGGTATAGGCTATACCCACAGTTTTGGGAACCATGGGATGGAAAGGCGTCAGTATAGGGGTCTTTACCTATACCCACAGTTTGGTAGAACCGTGTATATAGGTGTGTTACATAGCAACATGCTGCTGTACAGCGTGGCGGGACACAAACCCCACGGTTTCAAACCGTGGGGAATTAATTCAATTCGTATTTAAAAACTTCTTTCATGGAGATTCGAACCCTGCATGCCCCACATTACACCGAACTGCTGGACCAACCAAGCCAATGCCATTTCTGGTATTTATATATTTATTTCTCTAAATATATTAATATATCTGGTTATATGAAAAAAAACGCGGTGAGGATCGAACATCAGACCTACTGGTCTACGAAGAGGCACTTTACCAACTAACCTGCTGATATTTTATTATTACATATGTAGAATCTATTTACTTATATTTATTAAAATAAATTGATTGAAAAAAACATTTCCTAGAATTTGAACACTGGACCACGCAGAGTGCAGTAACTCCGGAACCAACTAAGCTATAGGTATTTGTAATTCTTATTTTTATATTTTCTTAATAATATTAATAAAAAGCATGTTCCCACCAATTTTTTTTATCATCCCACCTAAATTTCTTTCCACCATAACGTGGGAAAGCTATACCCACGGTTCTCCAGAACCGTGGGTATAGGTCTTCAAAAAAAACCCGCCAATACGCACGGTTTTAGAAAACCGTGGGCATAGGTTTTCGGGGAAAACCCTATACCCACGGTTTGGCCAAAACCGTGGGTATAGGGTTTGAAAAGAAAAATACATATACCCATGGTTTTTCAAGACCGTGGGTATTGGTGTTCAAAATAAACCTATACCCACAGTTTCAGTTAGAACCATGGGTATAGGGGTACTCTATACCCACGATTTTTTGTAAAATTGTGGGTATAGACCCATTTTCCAGTAGTGTTATTCTTTTCACTTATAATCCTGTCCCTTTTAAACAAAAGAGACATAGTTAGAGTGGTACCGACCACACCGCACCTCAGATTTAGATGGGGTCGACTCGTACACATCTCAAATGACCCATGGATCATTATCCTAAAGTATCAACACAATCCGAATGTGTTTGGTCGGTTTTCTATATGTCAGTTGATCTTTTCACTTAAAATGATGTCCTTTTGAAACAAAAGAGAGACACTTTGAGTGGTTTCAGCCACACCACGCCTCAGATTGAGATGGGGTTGATTCGTACACATCAAATATGACTCATGGATCATTTTTCTAAAGTATCAACACAATCATAATCCTATTTCTCAGTTTTCCTTATGTACTTAAAATGTTATCCATTTTAAACAAAAGTGATACACTAAGAGTGATCCCTACCACATCGTGCCTCATATTGAGGTCGGGTTGACTCATACACGTTACATATGACCCATGGATCGATGTCCTAAATAATCAACTCATTTATAATGCATTTGGTCAGTTTTTCGTATGTTAGTTGTTGTTTTCCCATAAAATGATGTCCATTTTAAAAAAAAGAGAGACACTATGAATGGTGTCGGCCACACCGTTCCTCGGATTGAGGCAGGATTGACTCGTACATGTCACATATGACCCATGGATCATTGTGCTAAAGTATCAACACAATCAGAATCTGTTTGGTCAGTTTTTCGTATGCTAGTGGTTGTTTTCACTTAAAATGAAGTCCATTTTAAACAAAAGAGTGACACTTTGAGTAGTGTTGGCCACACCATGCCTCGGATTGAGGCAAGGTTGACTCGTAAATGTCACATATGACCCATGGATCTTTCTCCTAAAGTTTCAATGGAAACCGAATGCATTTGGTCAGTTTTCCATATATACTTAAAATGTTGTCCATTTCAAAAAAAAAAGAGAGACACTTAGAGTGATTCCGGCCACACCGCAACTCGGATTGAGCCCGGGTGGGATCGTAAACGTCAAATATGACCCATAGATCATTGAGATAAATTATCAATAGATTTTGAATTCTTTTTTTCGGTTTTCTGTATCTTAGTTGTTATTTTAACTTATATTCCTGTCCATTTTAAACAAAAGTGACACAGTTAGAGTGGTACCAGCCACACCACACCTCAGATTTAGACGGGGTTGACTCATACACATCTCAAATGACCCAAGGATAATTTTCCTAAAGTATCAATTTGTAATGTTCACCAAGTTATAAATATTGTTTGACTAGGTTTGAATACAGTTCAATTCCAAATTAGAAAATGCAATTCAAATAAAACTGCAACCAATAAACATTGAAAATTCACATAACGGTCAATTCAGCTAAAACATATTTGTGATCAATACAAAATAAATTTGAATATTACCAACCTTAACAACCCAAATCAAGGTAAACCAAAATAATTGAGAACATGGATGAATGATTCTATATATTTTCAACCACAACTTTAGGTTCACAATCAACTCTGACAATTGAGCTATTGGAGCCATCAAAATAAATAAATGGATTGGTTCCAATGGAACTAGGGACAATGTCAATTCCATCATCACCATCATCAAAAATATTTCTTGGAATTACTTCAAATATGACAACAAATTACAGTCGAAGTTGGTCTTTGACATAAAAAACTTGTTTAGCCATTGATGCCAACACATATGGTTCTTCGGTAGCAAGAGTGTGAGTCATATTAATTAATCGAAATCCAAAATCATCAATAAATGTTCCCTGTATCATTATCGAATCAAACCAATGACATTTCATCATTGTGAATCATCCATGAGAGTAACAATCCAATATTATTATTTTCTCAATGACTCCATAATAACCCACATATTTTAATCGTGGTATACTATCTGATGCACTGGCATAACAATCTGTTGTGGCAGTAACCATAACACCATCATGTTGTGTTGTCATGTTCTTTGCTCGTTCAGTGACAATAAATTTATACCCATTGATAAAAATTGATTTACAGTAACAAACCATGGTATTAGGACCAAAAGCCAAAGCTCTTATTTCCTCAGATACCGAGTCATCAGAAAAACTCAATTCCTGCAATATAAATGACTATTAAAATTAATTAAATATTGAAATAATTATTTTAAATAGTAAACTTTTACCTTCAATTTTAACCAAGCAGAAAACTCTTTGCTATGAAAATTCTCTCTCCTTCTCAAAGATAAAGAATGATGCTTCCTATTTATCATTGTTTTATGTTCCCTGTAGATAAAAAATATGAATAGTTTAATAGATATATATGTAAGATATACATATTCTATTTAGTTACCTGATATAGACATCGAACAAATCACAGTTTAACAAAACTGTGCGATGTGCCAACTCCTGCTCTTCATGGCTTAATGTATTCAATGTATATGATCCAGGAATTCCTTCTGTTTGAGGAAGTGATGGAGAACTGGGTTCAATTTTTTCATATTTTTCTTCTTCATTTCTCATTATTCTGTTCATTCTTGTAGTAAGATCAGACAAATACATTGAGCAGAAATCGATACATTCTTGAGCCAAGTAACCGTTCACAATAGAACCTTTATGATGATTCCTGTTTCGGACATAATACTTTAATGTGTACATATTTCTTTTAGTTGGATTTATTTAATGAAAAGAAACAGGTCCTCTGAGAAGTATTTCAATGGGAATATGGACAGTCAGATGTAGCATGCATGTGAAAAATAATGGAGGAAATATTTTCTCCAACTCACACAAAATTAATGGGGAATCTGTCAACATTTTTTGCAAGAAAGACTTGGAAAACTTCGTAGCACAAAGATCTCTAAACAAATAGAACAACTGAATAACAGTCACCCTTAAATTATTGGACAAAAGGTGGCAGATTTCTATTGGAAGAAAATCATGTAGTAGAACGTGTTAATCATGAGTCTTCAATGATTTTAGCTGCAACTCTCTTCTATTGACCCATTTAGATATGTTGCTTGAATAGCCATAAGGAACTCTAATAGTCTCTAATACTTCTAGAAATTGGTTTTTACCATAGGTTTCATCACATAAGAAGCACATGGAAGTTGCCATTTATTTTCACCAATACACACAGGATGCAATTTTGGTCTGATGCGTTAATCCACCAAGTCATGTCGAGATCGTATATCATCTTTTTCTTCCCCTTGACATTTAGATGAACCAAAAGCAACATTTCACATATATTCTTTTCAATATGAATTATGTATAAGCAATGACGTAACAAATTGGTTGACCAATAAGGATAATCCAAAAAGATACTCCTCTTCCTTCAATTGTAACAGGCTTCAGAGGAAACATTCTTTCTCTTTCCAGATTTCATTTGACCCTTCCTGAATAAAAAACTGAAATCTTTCAATTCATTAAGCACATCAGTTCCAAACATACACTGAGGTGGATCATCGGTATTTATGGTATTATCAAATCTTTGACGATTCATTCTATATGGATGATCATTTGGCAAGAATCTTCGATGTCCCATAAAACTGAAACTACAACAATGTTTCAGTCTTCTGGATCGTGTATTCTTCATAAAAACTGGGCATGAAAGTTTTCCCTTCGTGCTCCATCCAGACATCATTGCATAAGCTGGAAAATCATTGATCGTCCACATAAGCGTAGAACGCATCTGAAATATGTCTTTCAAACATGCATCATATGTGCGCACACCCACATCCCAAAGAAGTTTCAACTCTTTTATTAAAGGTTGCATGTATACATCAATATCAATGTCGGGATCAGAAGGACCAGATATGAGTATACTCATGAAAGTGAAAGGTTTTTTCATACACAACCATGGGGGAAGATTATAAATGTGTATAAAAACTAGCCATGTGTTGTGCGAAGTAAGAATATTCCCAAACAGACTAAAACCGTCACATGAAAGACCCAACCTCACATTACGCACGTCAGCTGCAAAATCAGGATGTCAAGAATCAAATCTCTGCGATGCAAATCCATCTGCAGGATGAACAAACTCATCATTAGTCTTCTTTCTCTCGGTATCATGCCATCTCATTTTTATTGATATGTCATCAGACATAAAAAGATTACAGAGTCTGGGGATCAATGTAAAGTTCCACATTACTTTCTGTGGAATGCGGGATGGTGTTCCATCAGATTTTGACTTCCAGCGGGATGTGCCACATTTTATACAATCATTTCGTTCACCGGTTTCCTCCCAGAATGAACTGCAATATTTCGGGCAAGCATGAATTTTGTTTCTTGAAAATCCAAGTTCCTAAACTAACTTCCATGCCATATAGTGGTTTGAGGGAATATCTGCATCATCTGGAAGTAAATCCTTCAAGAGGGTAAGAATGTAATCCATTACTGTATTAGAAATCCCATACATAGTTTTCCCATGAAATAATCAGATTAAAAATCCATCTTTTTCATTTTATCACATTGTCGATATACTGGAGTTGTGTCAGCATAATTCAACTTTTTTACCCTATCAATATCATTACTTTCACTAGATGCATCAGCTATCCTCATATTGAAGTCTTCTTGAGTCGAAATCCTTTCTTTTTTACGGTGAAGAATAAACCGAAACCGATCTTCTAACAAATTCTCCATTCCTGTCCTTTCATTTCGATCATCACCAATTTGAGATTTCATTTTCTCACCATTGTGATACCACACAAAGTAGTTTTCTTGAAAACCATTTTTGGTTATGTGGTAGTTGACTTCTTCATGGCTCAACCAAGGTCTACTAACATAATTGGAACATGGGCAGTGTATGCGACCACTATCTGAAGCATTGTGAAATGAAAAATCTGTAAAGATCTCCAAATTGTTTTGAAAGTCGCTTGAGATCCGATCGGTTTCATACATCCAACTTCTGTCCATTCTGTAAAAAGAATTTATATAAGTCATTTTGTCATAAAAAATTCAATAGGATTGAACTTTAATAGAAAATACATTTAAGTAAACGATAAAGGAAAAAGTTTCTAGTCTATGTAATGAAATATTAACATAATGTAAAGAACAAGTACTCATAAATTAAATTAAAATTTATTTATATTCATTTTCATTAGGTCTATAATAGGCACATGCCTCATGTCCCATTATGTGTTATAGGCATCCCAAATCATTCACTCATGTTCAATAATTCATTATTGGCACCTCTATGGCCATACCTTTCATTACCCAATTACTTCCCCAAGTCAAGCGCACCCCATGGGTGAATAAATTTTAGGCTTCTACACTAATAGGTTGTTCATGTCTTGTAAAAAGATTTAATTTCATTAAGTATAGACAAAATCATTTATTTTTATATTTGAGATTAATAATAAAGTATGTCAATGATAACAACATTACTAAATTAAACTTGTGACTTATCTAACATTTTTATGGATGCCTACACATGCCAGTATGCCTAGTGAAAAGCACCCCACCCTCATAAAAGTGAGTGTTGGCCAAGAAGGATACATAATATACAACTTACAATGAGAACCATATTTAATTGACCCTAAAGTTATATTAGTACAGTCATCTTGGGGGAAATGGAATATATGATCCTGGTTAACTGATGAATTAAAAAGCTCATATTCCATATGTTGGACACTATCTAAGGTAAGAAATCATGTGAGGATGGGTTTACATCATTCAATTTCTTACATGCTAGTGAGAATGAAGGCTTCAATTAATGATCTAAGTTCACTGATTAAATGAGGGTAGAGGTTGCGTAGGCTGTGTAAACAGAATGATTAAATAAGGGTAGAGGTTGCATACATTGTGCATGGTTGGGGAGTCTTAGACGATTTAAAAAATAAAATAAATTCCAATCATAGGTATCAATAAGAAACATTAGCATCAAAAGAAACTCCAAATAAAAAAGGACTAAAAACATCAAACAATTTTTATGTTATCCCCCCCAAAAATGATCACGAATGTCCCAATACATTTTCATAATTCTAGAATTTATAGAGAGTTTATAGTTATGAGCTTCATCCATATTCACACCCTCCCCACCCCACTTGGACATCCCTACCGCCACCCCACTTGGACAACCCAGCTCCCCCCCCCCACTTGGACAACCCTACCCCCAACCCACTTGGAAAACCCAGCCCCCCACCCCACCTGGACACCCCTACCCCCACACCCCACTTGGAAAACCCAGCACCCCCACCCCACCTAGACACCCCTACCCCCACCCCACTTGGAAAACCTAGCCCCCCACCCCACCTGGACAACCCTACCATCTCCCCACTTAGACACCATGTGAACTGTTATACACACCATGTGGACCCTTATACACACCATGTAAAACCTTATACCATATCGTCATTATTACAACCATTAATAAAAACTTACCAAACTACATCACTTGTCCAAGATAATCAAATTGAACATAAATCAATAATAATATTGGATATATCAAGTAAAATGAATTCATAATATCTTACATCGTAAATGACCACCCACAACCATGATTAATGGCCACAAAGCTCCCCTTTCGGCCAAATCAAAAGTGAAAACAAAAACACATAGTTGCAAAAAACAACTTCATTTGTGTGAAGAATTATAATCCCATTGTTTTCATGATATTTGAACCACGCAGTCATGATTTTCAAGATGAAATTTTATTCATGAAACCATATGAGAAACACGATTCAATACATGTGTTTTTATGATTTTCCCAAGCATTTTGAGGAACCCCAAATCAGTGAAAATGGTCATTGTGTTTTAAAAAGGTGATTGAATAAATCATGTATGATGTTGAAGGCAGAATGATTAATGGTTATATTAGGAAAACTAATATTCACTAATATTGTAAATTTTACATTCTGTGAATTAGTTTCATGAAGAAGGAAGAAGTACTAATTAGGGACCACATACTATTTTGCAAAGTTCAAGAAGATACTCAATATGTTTTATTGTATAAAGGATAAGTGAATAGTGTGTCATTATATATATATATATATATATATTTATAGAAACATTATACATACTTGTTATTTAATACACATAGTGTACAAAAATTAGGATGAACAAGATCTTCATGTTTGACATGATCTTAATGAAAGGAGTGATTTTCATGAAATACTCTGAATAAATATTACAAAAAATTTATTATGAGTTCATATACATGAATCTGTAATATTTGAAGCATTGAGATTAAAAAAAGCTATGAATTTTTTAAATTAGAACACAATAAAGAGACACCATGTCCTTATAAATGTATATGTGTAATGAAAACATTAATTGGACAATGTGTACACTGATGTAGTGATTTGAGTACACAATTCGTGGAGTAGATAAAATTTTACAAATCCCTAAAAATTGGGAATAATGATATCCTTGAGAATAGAAGGATATCGTTGAGAAGAGGTGGAAGGATATCCTTGAGAAAAGGTGGAAGGAGTCTAACCTAGCAGCTGATCTGATTGAAGAGGTGCACCTGCTGGGGCTTCTCAAGGGCTTCTGCGAGTCAGAATCGCTTCTAGGAGAGCCGCGCAATGCTTTTGGAATCGTAGGGAAGGGGCTGCCTGACTTAGGAGAATTTGGGGCATCTTTTTCCCAATGATTATTAAAATCCATTGGGAAAACCCATTTTTTCCCATCTTTCCCAACAGTTTCATCAAACCGTTGGGGAAACTCAATTTTTACAGATCTTCACCAATGGTTTATGCAAACCGTTGGTAAATATCACCTATACCAACGGTTTTTTCGAACCGTTGGTATACATGTGTTAGGAAAAGTATGATTTCTAGTAGTGACTCAGGGAACATAAAGATGTATGGAGATATCAGAGAGAACTATTGGTGGGACAACATGAAGAAGGAGGTCACTAAATATATATCAAATTGCCTAGTATGTTAACAAGTGAAGGATTAAAGGAAGACATTTAAGGGAATCATGCAACCATTAGCCATACCATCATGGTAGTTGGAAACCATCAACATGGACTTTTATACCAGACATCCAAAGACATCTAAAGGAAACAATGCTATCTCAGTTGTAGTGGATCATCTTACAAATTCTACACAATTCATTGTTACTTTAGAGGATTTACCACTATATCAACTTGAAGATATATAAATTTGAGAAGTGGTTAGGCTTCATGGAGTACCACTATTGATTGTGTCCGATTGATATCCAAGATTCAACTAGATGATTTTCAAAAAGTCTCTAGATTTCTCAAAACAATAATACGAGCTTCAGCATAAAAAATCACCCTAAAACTGGTGGAAAATATGAACAGACTATCCAAACACTTGAAGAAATGTTGGGACCATGGTCAATTGAATTCAAAGTAGTATAGGACCAACATCTTCCTCTGGTCATGTTCTCTTACAACAAAAATTTCCACTCAAGAATACAAATGGATCTCTATAAAGCTCTTTATGGGGGGAAGTGTAGAATATGTTCATGATGGTATAAAATTAGGTAACAAAAATTGAAAGGTCCTAATATGGATGAGGAAATAGTTGAAATGGTTAAGACCATTCAACAACACATGAAGGCTCCTTAGAGTCAAAAAAATATCTATACTGAAAATTGTCGGTGAGAGCTAGAGTTTGATGTTGGAGACTTGGTATTCATCTGCATATCTCCATAGAAGAAAGTGATGAGATTTGGAAAGAAGGGAAAACCTAGTCCCAGTTACATATTCCCTTTCGAGATCATTGATCGCATCATAATGGTGGCCTATCGAATTTCAATCCCATAGAACCTACCTTAATTACAATATGTATTCCATTTATATACCTCTTGAGGAATTATATTATAGACCCATCACATGTACTGAATCTAGAGGTGGTACTATTGGAGAATGCTCATTCCTATAAAGACCATCCGATGAAGATCTCATATTATAGAGAAAAGGTTATACAATATAAGAGAATTCCCCTTGTCAAAGTGTTGGGGAGAGAACACAATTTTAGAGAAACCATGTGGGAACTAGAGGAAGTGATGAAACACAATTTACCTCATACGTTCTAGTGTGAGAAATGAAAATTACAAGGGAAAAATTTCGTAAGGGGGAAAGATTGTAAAGTCCCAAAATGTTATAAATAACTCCCCCTTTTATATAATTAAATGCATTATGATATAATATGGTTATAGAAAACACATGAAATTATATTATTTTATTATACCCTTTGGATTTAATTGACCGTAAAGAATCATTACCATTAATAATATAGCTTTTGAAAAATGATCACATGGTTTGTTTAAATATAGGGTTTTAACAAATCCAATTGATGAGGATAAAAGAAGTGATGACCTTAACCAGTAGGATTTTTCCCTATGAATCCCAATTATCAGAGATTCCATGGGAGATAATATTTCTAGGTTTTTCCCTTGACCAATCCTGTAACACCCAATGATTTTGTGAATTATTATTTTTCGAATTAATTTAACCTTTGCGATATATTTCATTTTAAATAGCACTGAAACTAGTTTTTTTTATTTTAAAATGACTATGTTTGGCTTGTGTTATACACAACACAATTTTAATCATACGGTACACATAAAATCAATTTTAGCTTTCTCTATAAATAACACTGAGGTTATCTTTCATACCACAGAACAATGACTTTCCTCAATGGATTTCATAACATAGATGACCGAGGTTACTAAACAATAATATTTTATTAAAATATAATTATTTAATATAATAATATATAACCTATCTGTTAAATCAGTGGTTATGAATAGTATTAAATAATTTATGAAAATATATGATTTACACAAATATAATATGAATCATAGGTTGCCAATTAATTATAAACGAATATGAAAACTGATTGAATATAACAAAAATATTAATATTTTTATGGTCACAAAGATGATTTAACCAAATAAATTAAATTAATCACAATTATTGAGTGATATTAATTTAATATATATGTTATATATTCAATCAAATATTTTTTTTTGTATTTATCCAATAGATTGGATATATATAAGATAAGAACAAACATAATTTTATCCATAAAACCTATATTTTTTATAAATGCAATTTTAATGATTTTTAATGAATAACCCATTTTAAATCCATTTTTTTGGAACTTTTATAGATTTAATACCTAAAAAACATTATCTTTTGAATAGAAACATAATTTTTTAGGATAGTTTTTTTGGTATTTTTCTGTAAAATTTCATTTTTTAATGAATAGTTATAAATACTGGATTTTAATTCAAAACTTCTTTTTAATATAATATATTTATAAGGATAAATTATATTTTAAATTGGTTTAAATGTTTAATTAGATAATATTTTTCTCAATTAATCCAATGTAGGACATTGTAAGCAATTTAACATAGAAATTGGATATAAAGACTTAGTAATATTTTGATCATTTTGTTACTTAAAAACCCGCATTGTCATCCTATCAGTGTGATGAACTTTAAATTAATTTATACCAATCATGTGATTGGAATTTGGAAAAATGGATTTAATATTTTTAATCAAAATAATTTATAATTTATAATAATTTCAATTTATTTTTCGACAAAAATGTTTAGTGAATGTAATTAAAATAAATTACTTTAGATAAGGTAAAATAATGCTTAAATAATGACTAAACCATAAATCTATGACCAAAAATGACCTATAAACTGGTACAAAACCAATATTATGAACATGATTTGTCCATTAAACTCTTATTATTGAGTTTTGTTTTTTATGTATTTATTTAGGTAAAAACATGTGTATATCTAACTTGTTTTCAAAAATGCCAAGTGTGTCATTTCCCTTCCCTATAAAGGCCAACACATCTCCCTCTTCTTCACACATATCAAACAAATTATTTTAGACCATTATATTACCAATTCACTTCCAAAAATATATCCCTTCTTCCATGAATCCTCTCTTTGGTCAGAAAGTCTTCCATGGAATCCTTTTCGCTCAAACCAAAAGGAGTTACCTGATTAAGAGGTAACACCTTCTCTCAAGATCTTTTCTTTTATTTTCATTATCCACCCATTCACTATCTTTATTCTATTATTGTATAAAAAATAGTATCCTAAATATACTTGGATGATTTTAGGATAATTTGTTGACCTAAACATACCGAAACCTCCATCTAATGGGTAACATACACACTGTTTATGTGCACTACAAACATCCGCCTCACAAAATGACGATTGTTCAATTTTATATACCAACTCTCATGGTGAACATTATGATGGACACTATGTTTATACATATTATATATTATATTTATTATTTATTTAATATTATTTATTCCTTTTACAAAAAACATATTTTTACTTTCCATTTTTTTAAATACAATAATTTTTTTGAGGAAGTGTGGACTACGACCCCCTCAAAGTGATGTTATTCGTTCACACACTACATGGAATATATTATGGATGGGTTTAGTGAAATTATATGATATATATAAAATTATAATTATACTTTAAGTATAAAATATACAAATATAAATAAATTTCATTTTATTTATTTCTTTCAATACGATAATAAAAATTTAACAACATTCACGCGTACGTACGACATATCGTCTCCATGAACGGTGTATTAAATTTCATAAATCTACATTCTATAAATTGTTATAATAATAATATAATGGATATAAATTATATTTATATCAATGTTTATAGTTTTTAATCATGATATAAGTATATGGACCATTGATATAACAAATTAAGACAGATGCGAAGGACAATGTGAATATTATCTGAAGTGAAACCTTAACATAGGATGGTTGAAATGAGGGTAATATTAGGCTGTAATAAAACAATATATGGTATTAGATATAAGAATATGGTTATTTAAAATATGTATAATAAATTTAAATTTAATATATTGGTGGTTTGAATAAGTACGACGAGAGTCAAGACACAAGGTAAAAGGATTTCATCTCGCTTTTTATTTCCATGAGATGCAGGCCAAGTTCACCAATCTTTCATTTTTTGTGGTGTATGTACTGAACATGATTGAATTATATGTATATTATACTTAAATTTATGCATATTCATATATACATTTTATTATGTTTCAAAAGTTACCAAATCAGTGAAATAGTTTCGTCTCAATTTTCCTTTTTTGGGGCTAATATTTTATTATGCTCGTAAATTTTCTTTAAAGATATATGTACTTCCATTTTTCTTGTTATATAATGAATTTAATTATTTTATTTTAATTTTAAGATTCTAGTAATTTACTTTTATTAAATGGAGTGTATGATCCCATGTTACCAAGTTATAATAGTTCATTGACACTACCTCATCACTTTTCAAGATTTTTTATGTTTACGATTCTTTTGATGAAATATTATGATTCATATCACAATAAAATTCATTAATTTTATTATACTCTAGTTATAAATGATTTATTCATATATTGGTGCCATTTATTCCAATATTTTATATATAAGATAGTTAAGAAAGTTTTTTTAATAATGCCTGAATTTAATATCTCTTTGGTTGGAAATTTGTATTCCTTCAAAACCCAGATTTATAAAAATGGTTTCCAAGAATATTACAATAATATCCTATGGTCATTAAAAGAAATTTGTACCCTTTTTTTCTCTTAAAAATATTTTCAATGGAATATTCTTGTTTCTTTTCAAACGAGGCATTTTTCTATATTTTTTACTATGAAAAAGTAATGTTCTTCTTACCTCGTATAGAATGTACGCATTTACTTGCCATCATTTAATTGTAGATTCATTTTATTTTTTAAATGGATTATTTTTAATAAAATGTTTTTAATATTAATTTTAAAGGAAAAATTATTTTCAAAATGTTTTAATGCTTATTTTGTATGTTTTTGAGGATTTATTTTCAAAATGTATTCAATCCTTATTTATGTGTTTTCAAAGTATTTTCAAAGAAATGGTTTTTAAAATAGTTTAAATCTTATTTCATATTTTTTCAAGTAAAAAGTTTTTCAAAAAAATTTCAGGCTTTCTTTATATGTTTTAAAATTGTTTTCAAATAAAAATATTTTTAAATTGTTTTGAAGGTTATTTTATAATTTTTAATGGAAAAAGGTTTTCAAAATGATTTCAGGTATTCTTTATTAGTTTTCAAGGTAATTGTTTATGACATTTTTTTAAATGGATTTATGTGTTAAAAATAAATTTTCAAAGTGGAAGGTTTAATTTCTTCAAGAAATTTTTTTGAAAGATATTTAAAAATTATTTTCCATATAATATGACATCTATTGATGTTACTCGTGACCTTTTAAAAAATGATCGAAAGGTTCCATTCAGATTCTCTATATTAATGGGTTATTCTTAAGGTCATGGTCATTATGAAACCTGTTTCTCTTTCTTAGGTTATGTGTTTATGAAATCTGTTTCTCTTTCATGGGTTATACATTTGATAAAAATATTATGAAACCTATCTTTTTCATATGTTATGATATGATTACTTTTTTATAATACCCATTTCATTTCATGGGTTATCATAATATTATTTATGATATTCTGGCACATGCATGTATGATTTTATTATGAGATGGGTGTCACCTATATCTCCCTCTAATGCATTGGGTAAAGATTTATAACTCACGAGATTGACTGAGATGGTATTGGGAATAGACATTGACAACTAAGATGGCCATGGGAGTGAACCATGACTACCAAGATGGTATGGGGAGTGAACCCATACTACTAAGATGGTCTTGGTAGTGATGTCTTGGATATTATGGAAATCATATTATATGCTTTTGTGTCTTCCATATTTCCATGTTTTATTCCTATGTTGTGCTTTCATCACTTATTCTCTTAATTATATTATGATCCATGTATTATGAATTTAAAATCATTATTACAATCTGTAATACGTAGGGTATGATCTTCAAATGTTATTCTCAAGTTCCATACCCTATTTTCATGTTATGTATACACATTTCATTTTTTACCCTTTTTCATCATATAAGATCACCCATTCTTATGTTTCTTTTTCCCAAGTTATGAAGAATGGTTTTAGGTAGAAGTTCTTAAGGTTGAGATATTCTTGGGAGATTTTTAAGATATTTCACTAGGATAAAATATTTTGTTTCCATGTTTCGATAGACACTAAACTATTATGGTCCTTAGGTATGTATTATTGTAATGTACTGAATATTCATCTAAAATAGTGTAATATCCATGCATGTTAAGCCTAGGTTGCTATAGTAGGTATCAAAGGAAAGGTTTCTACAACCTTTGGAAGCTATTATGATAAAACTTTAATAAGATCCCTAGGTATATTTATAAGGATATGTCTAGGGGGTCTCTAAGAATAAGTATAAGGATGAGTCAATGTTTTGTAAAATATCATTGGATTTTGGTAAAAGGTTGAGTGAGTGGTTTCCTAGAAATACATACCCATATAGATACTAAAAATGGATGTGGATATGAAATAGAAGTACCTAGGGGTAAAATATTTGACAAAATGTTTTGGGACATATTCAGGGTAATCTGGTACACGGTAACATGACATGCTACACACCTAGTTTGACACTCCCAGGGGATATGATCTATGAATTCACAAACTATTCATGAACCATTCTAAATGATTTAAATATATTTTTTCTATGAAAAACCTATGTTGAACATAGGGTGTCATATTTTAAAGAGTGATTCATGATTTAGACATCTTATAAGTAATCTTTTTCATAACTTTGCGGCTTTTTACTGTAATAAGTAATGCTCACACTATGCTTCTGGTTTTAGTCAATGGATGGAATGGGAAAAAAAGATTAAAGTTTAATATGATATATGATTTTCTCATTAGAATTCAAGTTGGTTGATCACTAGAGTGAAATATGTTTGGATCATTCCATATCAGTTTTCACAGAACAAGATTAACAATGTGGAACTTAACCAATTCTTGGACTCACCAAGTAAGAGAAAGAAGGAGTTCATTGAGAGTTCAAGTAATGGAGATCATATAGTAAAGAAGAATTAGTTTCCTTTGTGTCAATAATGTGGAAAGAATCACCTAATTGAAAGTATTAGAGGATTAAGAAGATATAATTTATGTGGTAAAGAAGGACATAAAGCTTGTGACTCTATGGGAAAAAGGAAGAGTTAGGTAAACAGAATGGATGAAAATATTGGCCTATGTAAGTCATCATCTAAGGTTAAGTGTTTTAGGTTTTAAATATATGGTAATTATGTAAATCAATTCCACGAGAGGAAATATCCTGAACAGGATTATCTAGGTAGTACGTGTAATGGTTACAATGCTGATGATGAAGAGGCTACTGACGAAATGTGAAAGGAAAGATTTATTGTGTAATATGATGAGGTGTCCTCTCTAATGGAATAATGATGAAGTGGAATAATAAAAGATTTTACGTATTTGTATTCAATAAGTATGTTATATGAAAGGTGATATATATAAGGATTGTTTGGTTTATGTTTTTAACTATGGATTTACAAGAACATGTTGAATGGTTCCAATGGAATAGAAAAGTGATATAATGGAAAGGTGATGTCCATGGAAAACACATGATTAAGGGAAAGATAACCCTTAATATGTTACTTATGTAATGTTAATGTTGTTTGGTTAATGATACAAGGGCTATTAATATGTAAATTGGTTGGTACCTATTACCTTGGAACTAATTAAGGACTTGTTGAAAAGTAGTTTATGCTATCACAGATGAAGTTTACAAATTCTAGTATTTATGTAATATATGTTATAATATATGGAATAAAAAAGAATGTGTGATTTCTATAATTATTTCTGGTAATTCAGGTTGTTACCATGCTCTATGAGAATTTACCATGAGGGTATTCACATGTTTGGAATGTGACAACCAAAATCTACCTTGTGATACATGAGGGATCAATGTTAAGATGATTTCATGACTCTCTTTCTAATGTTTTGAATTTTCATATTTGAGAAGGGTTATATGATTAACCATTCATGAAAATTTATGTTAAAATTTGGAGGAATTATTTGTGCACTAAGTTTGTAATGACCACCAATTCTCATTAACTTGAGAGTACAACTAGTCATTACTAGGCCTTAAGCGATATCCCCAGGACACCAAAGGCTGAAAATAAATGCCAAAGGGTTTAAAATACAAGTGGGGGACGATTTAACCTTTAATAAATAAACCAATAAACCTACCAACCATAAACAAAATTCAATCTATGATGCATGAACTAACGAAAGGCAACTCAACAACTTCATGTATCTCAAAACCACATCAAAGTAAGCAACAACGGAAGAATAACCACAAATAAAAGTGCATATAAGATAAACCACACATGACTCTACAAAGACCTCAAGACTACATGATCCACAAGCTCCATGATCCAAAATCTCTGAACAACCCATACATCCCAAGGCAGTGCTAAACACGTGTGAAACATTACCTTTTCCCTTGTCCTGAAAGATAGCATCTCCAAAAGCACCAAAGTTCCAAAGCAGGGGTGAGTATAAAACTCAGTAGGTTTTCTCCAATGACTTACATACTCACTCCACTAAGATAGAAGAGTTAGAAACAATTACATAAAATAGTTTATATAAAAAACTTCTCAAAAATAGTTTATAACTAAATATAAACAAGTTTCCAAAACCATTCATTACCAAAACCATACTAGTGCAATTGAAACCAATTTTCCCAGCAAGTTATTTTTCCAGATAAGTAAATAAGAAATATATACATCCATTTCAAAATATCCCTTTACCAACATACCCAACCATTCCTCAAACCCATGCAACCAACCATGCATGCTACGTTATGAAAGTTCCATACTAATGAGTGGTTTCTCACTGATCTACCAAGTCTTCACAAGGTAATTTTTTCCCATGTTCCACTAACCCTTTGGCACTAAGCACAAGGTCATATTTAAACCAAGACCCATATATGAAACATGAACACACACCACATATTGTAAAAGATCATTCCAAAACAACCCTTTCAATAAAAACACCTTTTTATTGAAAACCATTTCCGTCAAAACCATTTCAATGACAAACCATTTCAATTCCAAACCATTTCAATAAAACTACATTTTTATTGAAAAGCATTTCTATTGAAAACCTATTTTTCATAAAAAATTATCAATTCCAGAAAATCCATAATTTGAAATCATCATTTTAAATTCATGAAACTAAACCCCCTTTGCACAACTATTCACCAAGATCATGAAATTTTACAAAAACCATAAATCATCACTAATGAATATTTTTTCTTGAATTTAATAATCAATAAATTTTTTTTAATCTAATCCAATAAATCCTTGGAAGTGGAGATGAGTGTAAAGCCACCTACCTTGAAGTTTTGACAAAACATTGACAACAGACAAAGAACACACAAGAAAGAAGGTCGATTCTCCAAGAAAGGACTTAGTTCTCTTATCCTAGAAAGATCACGACTGAACATTGAATTATTTGGAATCCAAAAATGATGATCTACCCACTATAGGTTCATATTTGATAAAGAATGGAGCTCGGAGAAGTAGATCTAAGAAGATCTAAGAAAAGATGACAAATCCAGAAAGAATGGTGACATACCTCAAGAATCAGAATCGAAATCACCGACGGAAGGATCTGGGTTGGATTCAACTCATGTGGGGGGGGGGGGGGGTTATACAACCTTCTAGGGAGAGTAATCATGAAATAGGGGCGTTTTGAAGCAAAAACTAAATATATTGAGCAAAAACTAGTAAGCTCCTAGAAAATAGGATCTAGATTTGACATCTGTGCAAAGGTTTGACCACACGGTTTGGGCCAACTGTGTATGGATCTTGTGATCTTAATTATTGTCCCCACACTCCTTATAAAACACCCAAACTATCCCATACTTCACCTTTACCCTTTTTATAGAAACACATTTTTTATGTAAACATCCCACTTTATGGAAACACCCCACATTATGGAAACAACTCACTTTCTGGAGACACCACACTTTATGGAAACAACCCACTTTATGGAAACAACCAATATTATGGAAGCACCCAAATTTTTGGAAACTCTCTATACTATGGAAACTCTCTATTTTATGGAAACTCACTATTTTATGGAACATATCTATTTTATACACACCAAATTATAAAAAACATGAGAAAATGAGTTATGTACCCGAAACAGGGGGTACTACATTCTCCCCACCATTGGTTCTTCCATCCTAAGAAAGTAGAAAACCCTCACTATCCAAAAAGAGTTCTGTCCCCTGCTATTTCATTTCCTTCTCACGTTCTAAATCCTCTTCCTCAATCTGACCATGTTTCCACAAAACCCACACTAAGCCAATGATTTTCCCATGCAAGACATTCTCTTGTCTATCCCTAATCTGCACTGGGATATGTACAAATGCTGCATCTAGTTCTAGATCAACGTGATCCCATCTAATCACGTGGTCTAGATCAGGGTGATACTTTTTCAATTGGGATTCATGAAACACATTGTGAACCGAACTAAACAGTGGTGGTAATTCCAACTGATATTACACCTCTCTAACCTGTTCCAATATATCAAAAGAGACAATGTAACTAGTATATAAATTTCCCTAATTCCTGAAATGACGATGTCCAAGCCTTGGATAGATCCTCAAGAAGTCATGATCACCCACAACGAACGACAACGGTCTTCGACGGTGATCTACATAAGATTTATGATGACTCAGATCTGTCTCCATCCTCTATCTAATCAACTAGTTCTTCTCTCTCGTTTCTTGGACAAGGCTTGGTCCGACTAGTGATGTTTTTCCTGTTTCCACCCAGCATAGTGGAGAACAACTGGGAAGCCCATACAATTCTTTAAACGGGGCCATGTGTATTGAGGCTTGATAGTTGTTATTGTATGAGAACTCCACTAAGTGTATATGCTCCTCCAATGAGCCACCAAAATCCATTACACAAGCCCACAACATGTCTTCTAATGTTTTTATCATCCGCTCATATTTCCCATCTGTCTAAGGATGATATGCCGTGCTCATACTCAACTGAGTCCCAAGGGCTTGTGATAAGGATTTCAAAAAATAAGACATGAACCTCGGATCTCTATCTGAGACTATTGACACTGGTATACCATGACTCTTTACCACTTCTCAGATATATATTTTTGAATGATCCTCCACCGTATGAGTTTCACGAATATGGATGAAATGGGTCGACTTGGTTAGACGATCCACTATCACCCAAATTCTATCATGTTTCTGGACCGTTCTTGGAAGACCTGTAACAAAATCCATTGCTATCTGATCCCATTTCCACACTAGGATGGGAAAAGATTGTAGCATACCAGCTAGTCTATGATGCTCTTCTTTAACCTACTGACAAGTTAAGCACCGTGGGATAAACTCGGCCACATTCCTTTTCATGTCACTCCACCAAAACTGTGCCTTCAACACCTTATACATCTCCTGTTTACCTGGATGTACAACCCATCTTGAATAGTGGTAAGAATGAAGGAGTTGTTCCTGAAAACCATAGGGACAACCATCCGATCTCTAAAACCCAAAACTGAACCCCCATCAAGTTTTCATCCCTCAATGGTCTTCCCAACATTGATTTTTGAACTTATAACCAGACATTCTTCATAAGATTCTTGTACCTATATGATCATTTTTCTTAATCAGAAACATGCGTAGATGAAAAGAAAACCACAACATAACCTCGGTCTTCACATTACACATGCATGTTAGCTAATATCGACATCAAATGCCATTCATCGGAAGCTTCTTTCTCCAACTGAGTATATGAATTTATACTCAATGAATCTACCACCAAATTTCATTTCCCCGATGTGTACATCAATTTAAAGTCAAACATTTGGAGATACTCCATCCATATCAATTGCCTCATATTTAAATCTTGTTATGAGAAAATGTGTTTCAAGCTTTTGTGATCTGTAAAAATAGTAAATTTCTCTCCAAAGAGATAATTTATCCATGTTTTCAAAGCATGGTTGACTGCAGCTAACTCCATATCTTGTGTTAGGTAATTATTCTCATGAAACCTCAACTATCTTGAACTATAAGTAACCACATGATAACTTTTCATCAGAACAAAACCCAACCATGATCCTGAAGCATCACAATACACCACATACCCCTGTACTGATCTTGGGAAGATCATGATAGGTGCCGATGTAAGCCAAACTGTCAGTTACTTGAAATACTTCTGACATTAATCCATCCATTGGAATGGATCATTATTCTTTATCAGTGCTTCCATTGGTGAATCTAGTCATGAGAAATCATGCACAAAGAGTCGGTAGTAACCAGCTAGACCATGAACACATCATATCTCGAAAACAGTCTTCAGTGGTTGCCATGTGATAATGGCTTCTATCTTTTCAAGATCAACAAAAACTCCTTTCTCAGAGATGACATGGGAAAGAAAATGTACTTCTGGTATCCAAAAATCACACTTTGATATTTTGGAATACAAATGATGATCTCTTAGGATATGTAACACTCTTCCTAGGTGATCCTCATGATCATCCCTTGTCTTTCAATAGACCAAAATGTCATCCACACACACCACAACAAAAGAATCCAGATATTGTTGAAATATCAAATTCACCAATGCCATGAAAACCGATGGTGCATTCATTATACTGAAAAGAATTACTATGTATTCATAGTGGCCATATCTACTTCTGAAATCTGTCTTTGAAATATCCTCTTTCCAAACTCTCAATTGGTGATATCCTAATCGCAAGTCAATCTTGGAGAACCACTGAGATCACCTTAATTGATCGAACAGATCACAAATGCGTGTAAGTGGATAGATATTCTTTATCGTAACTTGGTTAAGCTTACAAAAATAAACACAAAACCAAAAAGTTCCATCTGCCTTATTCACGAACAAAACTGGTGCTGCCCATGGAGACATACTTGGTCGAATAAAACCCTTGCTTTCCAGCTCCTCTAACTACACTTTCAATTCCTGTAATTTTGTTGGTTCCATCCTATAAGATGGAAGGGAAATAGGACTATTACCCATAAAGAGATCAATTGTAAACTCCACATCACTTAGAGGTGGTAACCTAGAGAAGTTCTTGGGAAAGACATCGGGAAATTGATCCACAATAGTTGGATAACTATTTTCCTTGATCTCTTCCATTGATGACAAAGTCAACACTACCAATTGGCAAGAGATCTTTCCCACCATTGGTTCCAACAAGCTCTTTACACCCACCTTTACAATCTTCTACCCACTAAAGAGATGCTCAATTCCATCCTTAGTTATGAAACTAACTATTCTATTATAATAGTCAAATTGAGACTTGAACATTTTCAGCCAATCCATACCTAGGATTACATCATAGACATCCATATCCAACATCAAGAAGTCCCATTTTAGCTCAGATCCATCAACAGTTATAGAACATGCTCTACACACAAAGGCAAGAAATTATCTTTCACCGAGAGGAGTTTTCAATTTCAAAACCGAAGGCATCATTTCTAGAAAACCCACAATTTAATATTATCATTTTAAATTCATGAAACTAAACCCCATTTGCACAACTATTTCCCAAGATCACAAAATTTTACAAAAACCACAAATCATCACTAATGAAGACTTTTCCATGAATTTCACAATCAATAAACCAATTTGAATCTAAGTCAATTAATTCTAGAAAGAGGAGATGAGAGTGAAGCCACCTACCTCGAAGGTTTTGATGAAACTTTGACAACAGACGAAGAACGCATAAGAAAACGGGTCGATTCTCTAAGAACGACCTTAGTTCTCTTATCCTAACAAGATCACAACTCAACATTGAATTATTTGGAATCCAAAAATGTAGATCTACCCGCTAAAGGGAAATATCTAAGGAAGAATGGAGATAAGAGAAGTAGATCTATGCAGATCTAAGAAAAGATGAAAAATCCAGAAAGAATGGTGACATACCTCAAGAATCGGACTCGAAATCACCAAGGGAAGGCTCTAGGTTGGCTCCAACTCATGTGGGGAGGGTTCTCTGGACTTCTAGGGAGAGTAATATTGAAATAGGGGCGTTTTGAAGCTAAAAAGAAATATATAGGGAAAAAAAGAGTAAGCTCCTAGAAAATAGGATCTAGATTTGACCTCTGCGCAAGGTTTTTCCACATGGTTTGGGCCAACCGTGTATGGATCGTGCGACCTTCCTTCTGATGCCAACACTCCTTATAAAACCCCCAAACTCTCTCATCCTTCACCTTTACCATTTTTAGGGATACACATCTTTAAATGGAAACATCCCACTTTATGGAAACACCCCACTTTATGGAAACAATCCACTTTATAGAAGCACCTCACTTTATGGAAACAACCCACTTTATGGAAACAACAAACATTATGGAAACACCCTAATTTATGGAAACACTCTATATTATGGAAACTATATATTTTATAGAAACTCTCTATTTTATGGAATCTCTCTATTTTATACACACCAAATTAAAAAAACATGAGGAAATTGGTTATGTACCCGAAACCGGGGGTACTACAAAGTTTGTATTCAAAACCCTGGTAAATAGGCTATTTTTTTATTAAAATTATTTAAAGGATGTCCTTTATATTTTGGAAATTATATTAGTGTGGTTTTAGAAAATAACATCATGTATTTTGGGAGACAACCAATCAATTCCAGCAAGGCTGTAGGTCTTGAACCCATGACTGAAGGACGATAAGGGTTTCACACCTGCCGTTGGCCAACACAACGTCCTGGTTAATGTATAATTATTTTTTATGAATAAATATTTATAATGAAACAATAATTTTAATTTTATGTTTAATGATTAATGTATCAACCTTATTTATCTTTTTAGAATATTTATACATAAATAGATATACTTTTCATTCTTTTATAAGCCGTAAGATTTTCTAAAAGTTTATTTTAGAACTTCATGCATCAAAGTTAATTTCCAGACATCAATTGAATGACGTAATGGATGAATTGATATTAATAAAATAACAAATAAAGAATGAAATTATGTTTATAGGAATTATCAAGTATGTATATTTCCTTATATTCTTGGTTAATAAAAGAATTAATCAACTTTAGGATAATGACCAAACGGTTTTTTTTGACTTAATACCTTAATGTTTTCAAACAAATGACCTTTTAAATTATCAAACATTTATGAATTTGAGGGCCTAAAATTTTCTTTTATCATTCACTTGCTTGTTATTGATGACCTCAATCACTCCATATAAATATTTACGGTTTTCCTCCATATCCAATCTGCACTCCCAACCTATATTCGTCTATATGTAGACTAAATTATATGTTACTTTGTTTAACTGTTATGGTTCCAAAATTAACTTTTTAAGGGAATTTTTAATATCCATTTTTTTATGTGGGTTTCTATCAATTAAACCTTAAGGTAATAAACCTTTGATAACCCATATGAATTTCGAGGGTGAAATTTATTTTAAGGGGGGTATAATGTAACACCCTGAATTTTTTTGAAATATTGTTTTCGAGTTAATTTACTATTTTGGGATATTTTTCATTTCACATAACACTAAAAATAGTTTATTTTATATTAAATCACTATATTCTGCTTTTTTATACACAACACCAAGTTAATCGTGCACTACACACAACATAAATTTTACCTTGCTCTATACAAAACACCAAGTTTAACATGTGTTACACGCAAAAATGAATTTCCTCGATGGATTGAATAACACACATGATAAATTATTACCAGATAATAATATATTATGAAAATATTATTAAAATATTAATAAAAAACAATTTTCAGTTAGAATATATTATTAAAATATAATTATTTAATATAATAAGATATAAACTAGTAGTTAAATTAGCGGTTATGAATAGTATTAACTAAATTATGAAGATATATGGTCTAGAAAAATATATTATGAATTCATAGGTTACCAATTTATTTTAAATGAATATGAAAACCGATTGAATATAAAAAAAATATTAATATTTTTATGGTTACAAAGCTGTTTTACCCTAATAAATTAAATTAATTACAAGTAGTGAGTGATATTAATGTAATATATATTTTATATATTCAATTAAATATTTTTGGTATTCATCCAATAAATTTGATAGACATAAGGTAGGAACATAAATAATTTTATACATAAAAACCGATATACTTTTTATATAAGTAGTTTTAACGCCTTTTAAGAGAGAACCCATTTTAAATAAAATATTTTAAACCTTTATAGATTTAATACATCAATATAAGATTTATCTTTTTAATAAAAACATAAAAATTATGTTAGGATAATTGTTTGTAATTTTTCTGTAAGGTTTCATTTTTTAATGAATAGTTTCAAATACTGGATTTTAATTCAAAATTTATTTTTCATCTAATTTATTTAAATAGTTAAACGATATTTTAAATTTGTTTCAAAGTTTAGTTAGATAATTTTTTATAAATTAATCCAGCTTAGTTCATTGGAACTAATTTCACTTTGAAATTGGATATAAAAACATAAGAAACTTTTGATCTATTTTTTACATTAAAAACCCGCAGTGTCGTCCCGTCAGCTGTATTAATTTTAAATTAATTTATACCACTCCTATGATTGTAATTTGGAAAAAGGGATTCCATATTTGGAATCATAATAGTTTATAATGTCCAATAAGTTCAACTTATTTTTTGACCAAAATTATTTGTAAATGTAATTAAAATTAATTAGATCGGTTAAGGTAAAAGTAAGCTTAACTAAGGAGTAAACCATAAATTCAAGAGCCTAAATGACCTTTAAAGTGGTCCAAAACCCATAGGATGACTGTTATTCATCCATTAAACATCAATTATTGGGATATTTTTTTGTTTTTATGACTTTTTTTAGAAAAAAACATCGATATACCCAACTTTTTAAAAAGAAATGAAAAGTGTGTTCTTTTCCTTTCCTAGAAAGGCCAACACCTCTCCCTCTTCTTCACACCTCTCAAAATGATTATGTTCATAAAATTTATACCCAATAAACTTATAAAATTCCATTCCTTCCTCCTTGTAGTCTCCCTTTTGGAATAAAGTCTTCCAAGGAAGCCTCTTGGGACAAACCAAAAGGAGTTCCTGATTAAGAGGTAACATCTTATCTCATGCTCCTTTCTTTTATATTCCTTATGCACCACCTCAAATATATTTATTCCATGATGGTATAACAAGTTATCCTAAATATAATATGATGTTTTTAGGATAATTGTTTTACCTACACATAGACACCCCTCCATCTAATGTGTTACAAACATATTGTTTATGTGTACGACAAACTTCTCCCTCACAAAACGATGATTGTTCAAGTTTCCTTACCGCGTATTATGGTGGAAATTATGATGGACACTATATTTATAAATATTATATGTTGTATTTATTTTTTATTTAATATTATTTTTTCATTTTACAAAATATAACTTTTTTATTTCCATTTATTGTAAATACGATAATTTCATTTGAGGAAGTGTGGACTACCGCCCCCTTAAAGTAATGTGATTCGTTCGCACACTACATGGAATGTATTATGGATGGTTTTAGTGAACCTATTTGATATATATAACTTTATAATTCTAATTTAATGATATTAAATATGTATATACATATTTAATTTTCTTTCTTACTCTCAATACGAAAATAAAAATAGAAACAATGTTCTTTCATACATATGACATACCATCTCCATGAACGGTGTATTCTCTTTCATAATTAAATATTATATATATTATTATAATAAAAATATATTGTATATACATGATATTTATATCA
This sequence comes from Viscum album, assembly GCA_963277665.1. Classification (NCBI taxonomy): domain Eukaryota; kingdom Viridiplantae; phylum Streptophyta; class Magnoliopsida; order Santalales; family Viscaceae; genus Viscum; species Viscum album. The sequence goes on along the minus strand of OY728120.1, from coordinate 1,054,313,342 downwards.
TTTTATATATTACATATTCATTATATAAGTAAAATGACCAATAATATAACAAATTAAGACACATGTAAAGAATAAAGTGAATATTATACAAAGTGAAACCCTAACATAGGATTGTTAACAAGCGGGTAATATAAGGTCGATATCAAATATTATATGGAATCAGATTTAAGAATATGGTTATTTAAAATACGTATAATAAATTTATATTTATTTTACATGTGGTTCGAACAAGTAGGATGAGAGTCAAGACACAATGTTAGGGGATTTCATCTCACTTTTTATTTCTGTGAGAAATATGCTATGTTCGCTACACATTCCTTTTGTGTGGTGTATGCACTGGACATGATTTTATTATATGTATATTTTAAAAAAATTTATGCATATTCAAATATCTATTTTATGATCTTTCTTTCATGGGAAATAATTTTCAAAAGCTTCCAAAACGGTGAAATAGTTTTTTCTCAATTTTCCTTCTTTGAGACTCATGTTTTGTTACACACCAAAATTACCTTTCGAGATGTATATATTTCCATTTTACATGTTATATCATGAATTTTATTCTTTTCATGGAATTTTATGTTTCAGGTAATTTTATTTTCTTACATGGAGTGTATGATTCTATGTTTCCAAGTTATAAGATTTCATTGAGACAATATCATCATTTATCATGATTACTTATGTTTGTGATTTCATTGATGAAATATTATGATCCATATCTCAAGCAAATTATTGAACTTTATTATCCTATACTAATTAATTATTTATTAACAAATTAGTACCATTTATTACACTCTTTGGTACATATGATAGTTAAGAAATTATTTTAAGAAAACCCCAACTTTACCCTCTATTTGATTAGAAATATGTGTTCCTTAAAAACTATGTTTTATAAAAAGTGATTCCAAAAATATTATACCAATACCCTATGACCATTAAAATACATTTTAACCCATTTTTATTTTACCAATATTTTCAATGGAATATTATTTTCAGTTTCTGAATGAGGTATTTTTGTATCATATTTATCGTGCAAAAGGAATGTTATTTTTACCTCATATGGCATGTTCAGATTTACTCTCCATCAAATTTTTGAAGAATAGTTTTCATTTTTAATAGATAACTTTTATGATTTTTTTTAAATTAAATATCAAAGAATTTTTTTTTCAAAATGTTTTCCATCTTCTTTTATATGTTTTGAGGGAATTTTTTTTTCAAAATATAGTCAAGCTTTATTTATAAGTTTCAGAGTATTTTTGAAAGAGATGGTTTTCAAAATAAATTAAATCTTTTTTCATATATATTTAAGTAAAAAGTTTTTCAAAACATTTTAAAGATGTATTAATATTTTTCCAAAAATTTTTTAAAAGAAAAATGATTTTAAAATGTTTGGAAGCTTATTTTATATGTTTTCAAGGAAAATGGTTTTTAAAATGATTTCGTGTCTTCTTTATAAGTTTTCAGGGTATTTTTTTAAGAAAATTATTTTCAACTGATTTTATGTGTTAAAAATCTTTTTCCAAAGAAGAAATGATATTTTCCTCAATAAATGTTTTTGAAAAATACTTCAAAAATTATTTTCCATCTAAGATGACATATGTTGATGTTACTCATTCCCTTATAAGAAATGATCTAATGGTTCTATTCATATTAATTCTATGAATGGGATATGCTTAAATTTAAGGTTTTTATGAAACCCATTTCTCTTTCACAAGTTATGTCTTCATGATATCGATTTCTATTTCATGGATTATTCTTCTAACTAAATGATACTAAAACCTGTCTTTTTTCATAGGTTATGATATCCTTTCATGTATATAATATGTAACACCCTGAGAATTTATGAAAAATATTATTTTAATTTCATTGATGTCTTGTGTTGTACGCCACACCAAAATTATCTTGTACTATACACAACACCGTATTAGCTTACAGTATACACAACACTATTCTTGGATCCTGTTACACACAATTTCAAGTTCGTTTGATAGTAGTTATTCTACACAACATTGAGTGTATATATGTATATATATATACATTCAATGTATAAATGAAATATGGTTGGATTCTATTATACTAGACAACAAAGGAGTCTTGCACTACACACAACCTTGACTTGTCTTTCATTACACGCAATCACGACCTTCTTCGATAGCGTGTGTTGCACGCAATACCGGGTTTCACTAAACAACGATATATGGTTATAATATTATTATAAATTAGCTGTTATGAATAGTATTAACTAAATTTTTAATTTTATAACATTATTATTCATCTTTCACATTTTCTAGAATATGGTTTGAGAACAAAATAAATTTTTTCGGGTAAAATAAGTATTTTTAAAAAAATGCAGTTTTACCGCCTTTTGATGGCGCACCCATTTTAAATATAATTTTTGAAAAGTTTATATGTTAAATTTTACAAAATAATCTTCTTATTTTGAATCAGGATATCAAAATCTACATTGGATAAAGTTTTAATATTTTCCTGATAACTTTTATATTTTAATGAATAGTAAAAACACGCTATATTTTAATTAAAAACAACTTTTTTCATCATAATAATTTATATGGTTAAATTATAATATTGAATGGTTTTAAAGTATAAATATAATATATTTTTACCATTTAATATAATTTATGTCATTTGAATTTATTTTACATTGAATTCGTAGGTTAAATCAATTCAATCTTTTGCAATGTTTTAAACAAAAACCCGTTTTCTTTCGACAACGGGATTAATTTTAATTTAATTTCTGCAATTTCTGTGTATTGAATTTAAAAAAATGGATTCCATATTTGTAATCAGTGGGTCTAAATTATGCTAATAGGCTACTTTTTATTTTTGGGAATTATGAATAGTAACTACGGTGAATTTTATTTACCATAGTTAAAGGTAAATCTGGTAATTAAGGGTAAATATAATATTATTAAATTACTCTAACACTTTTCAAAACTCTATTGGATGAATAAAAGTCGATCTATATCATCTAAGGGTCAGAATAGATTAATTTCATGAACTTTTGACGATGAAAATTACATAATTATTAATAAAACCAAAGAAAGTGACAATATGTCACTCTCCTAAATTTTATAAGTATAATATTTTTAATATAGTGACAAACTTCAAGAAATTTTGAACATTAATAGTTTTTCGAAATATAATAAAATTATCTACATCATGTAAATTTATTTAGAATTTTTAGGGATTAAATAATTATCATCAAAGGTGACACAATAGTGATGTTGAAATTATTTTATTGATTGAAATATCAAATAAATGGTTTTAAAAATATTAAAATAAATATTATATGAACTATTTAATGTTCTACACGAATTTTATAGATAAATATGAAATTTTTTGAATCTATTAAATAATTTGGTTCGAACATATCTTCTGTGTGGATTTTATTTAAATTCAAATAAATTAATTGTGTCAAAATTGACACTATTGATATTTTATATTATTAAATTTTTTAAAAATCACAAAAAAAATTTAAAAATTGAAAATTCAAATTTATATGATCTAAAATTTCATTAAATATCAAATTATGTATAATTAAGAACACATAAGTAAGTATTTATAACCATATAGAATTTATAACATTATTACCATAAAAAATTAAATAAATTAAATAAGGATAAATCAAAATGATAAGGTTTAAAATAAAATCAAAACATGTCTAAATTTAATTTTTTGGTGAGATTAAAACCCTATCTTATCTAATATCCGAATTTGAGTCACTTTGGAAGTTTTTAAGTGGGTTTTAGGTTTTATATAAATTAATATTTTGAGGGTTCCAAAAGTGCCCCTCCTCCCTTATAAAAAGGGTACCCATTACCTCTTCTCTTCACACCCTTTATAGCCTTGAAGCTTGGCAAACCCCTGACCATTTCTCTTCTACACTTTTCTATCAACATTCTTGAGGTTCTGTTTTATCAAAAGACCAACTCTAGTCCCTTAAGAGGAAGCTTAAAAGAGGTGCGTCAAAGAAGAGGTAATCTCTTCTACCGATTCATTCAAGTTTCTTTCTTATATTTACACTTATTTTGTTGTTTAATTATGAAGTAATGACATAAGTATCACTAATATATTGATATGTTATTATAAATATGAAACAACCTCATTTCACCTTCTATCTGTCCTACGGAAATTGAAATCACTGCGCATACGTACGTACAGAATACCATCTCCACGCCGTGGTGTAATCTGTTTTTCCACCACCACTATACTTGGATGGGTATAATGGTGTAAAGAATTACTATATATAGTTATTATAACATCAGACTGATTCTGAGATATTATATCATCCACTACAATTCATTTCAATAATTATGGGAAAAATATCATCGCTTATGCATATGTACGGATTACCGTCTCCACGACGCGATGAGATTCATTCTCAATGTTAACCACACAAGAATGATTATAAAGTATATATAATGAATAATAATGAAAATATATGACATGATAAAGCTACTGTATTTATGTATGTATATATATATATTTCATCTACTTAATTCCATTCTATTCAATAAGGAAACGAAAATAGCGTTCATGCGTACGTACGACCTACTGTCTCTATGAACGATGTATTTCATTACATTCATCGATCTATCTTATATATGTATATGATGAATACGTATTTTAAATAAATCATGTTTTATATTCTGGAATTAATTAAATCAGGATATAAGTAATAATATCAAGAACAATAAGTCGAAACACGTACGATAAATGAAACGATTTTACCCAAAACGATGCTTTTGCATGGAATTTACAAAAGAACGGGTAATATAATGTCATAAGTGAACTGATATCATAACAACGAATATGATTTTGTAATAAGTCAATTACATTATTTAAATCATTATACAGGAGGTTTGAATACATACAAAGCATATCAGACATAAGGTAAGGGATAACTTTTCCAATCTCATTTTTATCCGAGATTGTTTATTCGTAAGTATATACTGGGGTTTTTTGTTATCATCCATGTCCATGTTTTCTAGAAATTTATTCATGTATTTTTAAAGTCCTTTTCATCCATTTTGACTTTTACTACATGGTATGTAAGGAATCTTTTTCCGTACGAGATACTTTTTTGACTTTCCAGCAAAAGTACGAGAAGAATGTTTTTTTAACTTATACGGCATGAATGAATTTTTATGGTTTCATAACACCTTATTTTCATGAAACTTACTCTACAAGATTTCATGATTATTTTCAACAAAATATTTTTATTTTAAAATTGTATGTCATTTTGAGAAAAGAAAATGATTTTAGAGAAGAAAGGATATTTTCCTCAAGAATTCATTTAAAGTGTTTTATCAAAACCATTTTCCATATAAGATGGAATTATTTCATATGTGTATGTTTCAAGTATAATGTATCTATGATTTACATGGTTTCACTTTTCTTATGATGAAATGATATCCATTTTTTATGGATTATGTTATGATGGGATGATGTTTATGAAACCCATTTTATACTTTGAGTAATGATGAATGATTTATGTTAATGTTGTGGAAAAAGTAAGAAGGATTTCATTTTGAGAAGGGTGGGACCTATATCTTCCTTCAATGCATTGGGTAAAGATTTATATCTCATGAGATAGACATGGATGGAATGGTATGTTAATCTGGTTCAATGTTGTAATGCCCCGACCCCAGTTACCTACAGTTGGTGCATTATTACATAACATTGGCATGATCAAAATAAAGATAAAATCTCGAAAGACCGATTGGTTTAGTAGCCTTGGAAACACTAGATAAAATCATAAAGTTTTACATTACATCATAAAAAAACATCTTGTCTTCATATCCCCTCATACTATCCCTGTAGGTCATTCATAAATTACTTCTTCATAATCCTGGGAAAAATAAAACATTGAAAGGGGTGAGCTCAGATGCTCAGTAAGGATAACATTATAGTAGAAGCTTTCATAGATAAGCATAAACACTTAAGGCAATTTATAATTAAAACAAAAGTATTTTTAAACTTGAACTTCAACATAGTATGACAAAAATAAAATGAAATAATTCCATTTACTTATTCACATGGATATTCTACTAATAGAATAATCACATGCAATATCAATAACCACTTTCATAATGATGGAATGCATAATGCCAGACTATCATAACCACATATCCAAGGCCTCGTGCCAAGAATACAAATAATATTTGGCCAAGGCCTTGTGCCAAGACACTAGTTTGTCTCATGAGACCTACTGATGCATCGAGGAACTATAGTGGGCTCCACCCGTCACTTATTAAGTCCAATGCATTCCTAATATGAACAAGTTTAAACATAACATAAACATTCGTATTAAAACTAGCATACGAAATGTCAACACTTTAACCACAAACTATGAATGGTATAAAAATATCACATCCACAGTCAAACATAACTCATTCGATACAATATGGAAGATTGTATTGTATCACATTAACCTCCATCAAGAATAATGAAGGATGTTGACATATATGAAAATAATCATCAAAACCTTTTGAGAGAAATATCCCCCTTTTTCTTGAAATCATTTAAAAGTCACACTATTTGTCAAGAAGCCATTTAAAAATAGATTTTTGAATCAAAGTGTCCCATACCACTTTGAAACTTTTTAAAAGGAGTTTTAATTTTAAAACTTTAATGTCCATATAAATAAATCCTTAAAACCATTTTTAAGACATGGACATTAATGAGCAAGATTTAGATGAATAAGTCCTTAAAACATTTAAAAATGGTATTTTAGTTAGAGATTCTAACCAAAAGAGAGACACTTGAATACAAATAATTGAGGTAATAAAAACTTTGTAATATCTTGAGAATAAAGGGATTCATGATATACTATGTCAAAGTACATTATATACACCACATAAAAGTGATTTGGTGTATATCAACAAAGAAGTCTCAATGGAATGTAAATTGAGATGAAATCTCTCATAAAGGCCGTATCCTTAGGTTAAGGATAAATCAACGACATAGTTAAGTGTGAAAAATATAAATACACTAAATATGATTCGATATTCAGTGTAAATAAATCAAAGGATATTCACACATAATCTTATAAAAACAACACCAATGAATTGGATGTTTAACTCAACAAATGGAGAATGAGTAAAAATTACTCTTATCAAATTCATATCGATGACTTGAGAAATTATAAATCGAGTGATTATGTGTATCAAAAGTATATCCACAGAAAAGGGGAGTGGAAATTATGACATAAGCAAATGAATAGTTATTCCACATATAATCTTGGAGTAATATAATCAATGAAATATGTGTAAAGCCAAATGAGTGGAAATTGAAATTTCAAATTCCCTTATCGATTTGGTAACTTATGAAACATGCACCCAAGAAAGAAGGATCATAAAATTATGATGTAAATACCCATAAATTAAAGTATATTACACAATGAATACAATCATGGGTGCTAAACATACACCACATTCAATAAATAAGTGGTGAACAATGGAATTCTCACGAAATTAAGAGGAGATAAGAAACCCCTTACCACGTTGTAATCAACTGAGTCGTATGACCAAAAGTTAATAACCACCAAATTATTTACAGAATAACATGAATATAAAGATAATCATGATAATATATATCAAATGGCAGTACACAATACACCACTTTCAATAATTTAGTGGTGAACAATGGAAATCTCACGGAATTGAAAGTGAGATAAGAAAATCCCTTACTTTGTACTTTTTCCTTGGTCGACGGTAGGTTAACCTCTTTTATAATGTTGAAATAATTGTTATTGAATTATTCATGAATCATATTAATTAATATGATATCATATATGATCTTTTAACATTGCTTTGTTAATAATATCTTAGAATTATCGTTGTTTCGGGTGTTAACTTACTCGTTTTCTTTTATATGTTTTGTTGCGTAAGCCACGCTTGTCATGGATAGTTTGTATATTATTTATATCCAGAATGATATAAAGTTCTTAAACATTATTTTTAAATCATCAAATGATAATTATACTTGAATGGATATGATGGAGAATGAATCTCATCGCGTTCGTGGAGACGGTAGTCCGTACGTACGCACGAGCGACAATATCATTATTTTGATATTAAAATAATATATAATTGGATGGTATATCTTATATAAAGAATAATTATCATGTTATATTTATTATTTAAATGAGTTACATATCATTATTATACCCATCCAAATAATAATATATTGAATAACAATTACACCATGACGTGGAGACGGTAAGCCGTACGTATGCACGTATGGTGACATGTTATTCAAAGGGGGGATAGAATACTGAATATGGTTGTACCATATTTATAATAATATTACAACATATAGGAGATACTGGATTCATTATTTTAGAATAGAAATAACAAAGAAAGAAGAAGTGGAAGAAGAAAGGAACTTGAAAAGGGTGGTGAAATCATTACCTCTTCTTCGGGTTCTTCCTTTTGATTTGATCAAAAGGGCTCCTTAGGTTGGATTTCGGATCAAACTAAGGCCTCTAGGTTGTAGTGAGGGAAGTTTAGAGAGTATTTGGGCAGGTTTTGGCCGAACCAAAAGGCTTTTAAGGTGTGAATAAATGAGAAGGAAGAGTGCCCTTTTATAAGAGGGGTGAGGGGCACCTTTGGAAAAGCTAGAAATATTAATTTATAATAAATACATATTCGGTTTCGAATGGCTCCAAAGTTGATTATTCAAAGGTTAAGGTGGGGATAGGTCGAAAACCATTCAACCAATAGAATCTATACAGGTTTGGGTTATTATATTAACCTTATCTTTTAGTTTTAACTCTTAGTTAATTGGTTTGACATTTACCAGGTCACTTTGTATTTTTATATTATATAGTTAATAAAATTACTATATACATACAAGAGACCCCCCAAGTGGTCCATTAATGATACACCTATCATGATATAAGTCTCTTGGCCGAACCTTAGATTTTTAGGAATTTAATATCAATTAATAATATAAGATTTGTTTAAAAAACTCTTTTATGTCAATTTTGACACTATTCAATAGTTGATTTTTTTAAAACTCATAACAGAATTATTACTTCGAAAAAAGTTAATTAAATCATTACTAACATGTCATAGTAACCTATAAAATTAGTTTAATTTATTAAAAGTCTCAAATTATATTTATTTTTGTATTTATAATATCAATTATTTTAACTTTTCACTATTATGGTAATTCCTCCATCATCATTGTGTCATAAATAAATTAAATTATTTAATGTCTAAAAATTAAAATAAAATATGATTATTTAGGAACTATTTTTATATTTCTAATGAATATTTACAATAGAATTTATCTTATGTATAAATCTATATTAAAAATGTTTTAGTAAATAAACATTGATTTTAACTCTTTTAACTCTTCTTTGAATTAAATAATAATAAATGTACTAATCTAAGCCAAGTGGACCTAAATGATAATATTTTAATCCTAAGGTTGTTTTTGGTCGAGATACACTTGTCCAATAGAATTAGGATATGTGTTAGGATAATATTAATATCATTTTTACCCTTAATTACCCTATTTACTTTTAACCGTGGAAAATAAAAGTAAAAAGTTACTATTCACCAAAAATTATTTTCATCTCATTGAACCAAATTTTACTTCTTGATATTAACTGTGTCTCTCGGATTTTTGAAATTCCATTCACAAAAGCGGTAAAATTAAGTTTTATGAAAAATTCAGTTTTTTAACTACCACTTAGTAGTTTCACTATTCATCAAAAATTGAACTTTTTCAGAACAATGCCAAAATTTCACCCTAATCTATAATTGATATTCCGAAGTCAAAAATGATGTCTATTTTTAAAAATTCCAAACATATAAGTTGCATTAATTAATTTTATAATTAATTCCCTCTGTCACAACAAATAGCGTGCTTTTAAGAAACAATATATATCAAAAGATTGACAATTTTTTAGGTCCAATTTCAAAGTGAAATTAATTCTAATGAACACCATTGGATAAAATGGTAAAAATATATTCTAATTATACTTTAAAACCACTCAATAATATAATTTATCACTATAAATTATTTTTATTTTAAAAATTGTTTTTAATTAAAATTTAGTAATTTTCACTATTCATCAAAATATAAGTGTTATCCGAAAAGTTCCAAAATTTCACCCTAGGATAAATTTGATATTCCGAATCCAAAAATGAAGTCCATTTTGAAATATAATATATATATAATTTCAAAAAGTAGGTATTACTGTTCATAACGGCTAGTTTGATTGGTTGTGGTGTGTTAGAATCTTGAAGTTGCGTACAATGCACGCCATTGCATTATTCGAAGGGAAACGTACCGTGGAAGCTTGGGGTGTTACATTCTCCACTCCTTCAATAAATTGTGTCCTCTCAATTTTTAAAATTGTTCTTTGGAATATAATGGAAAGTCCCACATCGGAAAAAGAGTCAATAAAACTATCACTTTAAAAGAAAGAAAGAGAGGTATAAAGGTCAACCAAGATAACCCATACTCGGATTCCATGTAGGAAAACATGGATATGGATGATAAAATAAGTGTCAAGTTCTGATGGAGAGGGATAGAAATCATGATCAGGAGAAAGTTCACAATAAGAAAACCAAAAACTTGTGTTGGGACAAACGACAATTAGGCTCCTAGTAGGAAAGTAAACGAACAACATTTTTTTGTTTTAAGTTACATTACATAAGTATGAGGAATTCATTTATGATATTGAATAAGAATATAAAGATATGTACTTACATTTTAAGTAGAGTTTCATTCTTTAATAAATTTCCACCACTAACTCATTTTTTTTAAACGATGAGTATTCAAGAAGACTTGGTCACACTGGAAGAGCTAGAATAAACTTCTATAGAATCACATGATCCATGCAGGATGAACTACATATTTACATTGTCTTTAGAGATAAATCAAAACCAAAATGGTTATTACAAGATCTAATGATCCCCCAAAAGAATATTCCTTGAGAGAAATAAACACTAATCTTAATTTCCAAAATTAAACCAACAATACCCCAAAGTTAAATAAATACCATTCAATAATCAATTGTCCTTAAAATACTTCAATATAATCAAAACTAATATTGAAAACCAAAACTTATTAATAATGTAGTCTTCCACGTTAAATTGTATCTCCAAATGACATTAATTACTCTTAAAGTCACATACTTAAAAGTAATTAACCTAATCATTTCCATAAATAACCCAAATCATTATAAATCCATAATAAAAACATAGATAAAAATCCACCATTACTCCTCAAATTAAATCCCATACTACTCTATTTTCCTTTGGCATATAGTGTTCTCAACAAAGCGAACAACTTCAAAAATGACATTTATCACTTAATCACCAAATCATTTTCCTATACTAAGGGTATTCATTTGATAAGACATAACATCCAAAATCAAATTATTATTGATCAATAAAATCATTTAACTAGAAATAATAGTCACACTAACCAGGGACTTCACGTAGTCCAGAGGTAGGCGATAAATCCCAATCACACTTTGGTTGTGGGTTCGATTCCCACAGCTTTTTCCGACGCGACGGGTTGTCACACGGTCTACTTGTTGTCCTTCTTCAAAAACTATATTTTATAATATTACCAAAATGAGATAAATTCCTCAAAATACCATAACATAATTTAACCACAAATGTTATATCATGCCTTGCATTTTCATCCCAAATTATAATAACTTATAATTCACTCAAACCCCAATGATCATATAAAACCAAATAGTTATTTATACCTATATCCAAAAGAGAAGAGATAATTCTTCCTCAAATATCATTCTCACATGAAAAAATGCAGGGTTACAAATACAATAGAAAATTATTCCAAAGTAAACCCATCAATAAGGAGCACTAATATTTTTTTAAACATTTCTCCAACAATTTATTTCCACATAGCTTCTTCTTTGACCAAGAAAATATCCTATAGAATAGGGCATTCACTCGGGTAATGGCCAGGTCCCCTACATTTACGACAAATAACTGTAAATGGACTCTTAGGACCATTTTTATCTTCTTCTATAGTACTCTTCATTTTGCTTCGGCAATTATTCACTTTATGTCCTTCCTTCCCACACGTAAAGCATTTCTTGGTCCCATTGAGACACTTTCCCGGGTGTCTCCTACCACATTTATTGCATGATGGAAATTGAGGGTTCTTTTCTCCATGGTCTCTATTGCTGGAGCTCTTATCATTCATCACCTTTCTCTTCCTTGTTGAGTCTGGGAGTTGGTTAATATATATGTTTTTGATCATATTTTTGGAAAACTGATTTGGCATAAAGACAATATCTTTTACGCCTATCAACATTCCATTTTGTTGCTCATTGCCACCACCGTTCCCACCTTGTACATCATTCTCAAAGTCACAATGACTTCCTTGGAATCCATCCATTGACTAAAACCAGAAAGCATTGTGTGAGTAACAGTAGTCGTAAAATGATTTAGAGATTAACATGTCACCATATTATCAATTTGAAACATATTAGGATTAACCAAGGTCATTTAGTCTCATATTATATATTTAATACTTCAAAATGGTTTGTAAAGAAAATGTAAATTATCCTAAGTATATCCCCCGGGAGTGTCGAAACCAAGAGTGAAACAAAGCCCGTTATCGTGCACCCGTTCCCGTTCGAGTCTAGCTCAAAGCGGTGTTTTCAGGTTTTACCCCTAGGTACATCTGTGCTAGAGCCGTCTCTACTTGCTCGTATCCAGACAGGGATATATTGCTCGGAAAACTCACAAAACCTCTACAATACCAAAATTTTAGGAAGTTCTTCTATACTAATCCTCAAAGTTCATCTTAGGTCTATGTGATCTAATCAGAGTTTATCTAAATCTAGCTTCCAAGGTTTGTACTAAACTTTCTCTGATACCAAATGTAACGCCCCGACCCCAGTTACCTAGAGTCGGTGCATTATTACATAACATTGGCATGATCAAAAGAATGATCAAATCTCGAAAGACCGATTGGTTTAGTAGCCTTGGAAACACTAGATACAGTCATAAAGTTTTACATTACATCATAAAAAAACATATTGTCTTCATATCCCCTCATACTATCCCTGCAAGTCATTCATAAATTACTTCTCCATAATCCTGGGAAAAATAAAACATTGAAAGGGGTGAGCTCAGATGCTCAGTAAGGATAACATTATAGCAGAAGCTTTCATAGATAAGCATAAACACTTAAGGCAATTTATAATTAAAACAAAAGAATTTTTAAACTTGAACTTCAACATAGTATGGAAAAAATAAAATGAAATAATTCCATTTACTTATTCACATGGATATTCTACTAATCGAATAATCACATGCAATATCAATAACCACTTTCATAATGATGGAATGCATAATGCCAGACTATCATAACCACATAGCCAAGGCCTCGTGCCAAGACTACAAATAATATTTGGCCAAGGCCTTGTGCCAAGACACTAGTTTGTATCATGAGACCTACCGATGCATCTTGGAGCTATAGCGGGCTCCACCCATCACTTATTAAGTCCAATGCATTCCTCATATGAACAGGTTTAAACATAACATAAACATTAATATTAAAACTAGCATACGAAATGTCAAGAATTTAACCACAAACTATGAATGGTATAAAAATAGCACATCCACATTCAAACATAACTCATTCGATACAATATGGAAGATTGTATTGTATCACATTAACCTCAATCAAGAATAATGAAGGATGTTGACATAGATGAAAATAATCATCAAAACCTTTTGAGAGAAATATACCCCTTTTTCTTGAAATCATTTAAAAGTCACACAATTTGTCAAGAATCCATTTAAAAATAGATTTTTGAATCAAAGTGTCCCATACCACTTTGAAACTTTTTAAAAGGAGTTTTAATTTTAAAACTTTAATGTCCATATAAATAAATCCTTAAAACCATTTTTAAAACATGGACATTAATGAGCAAGATTTAGATGAATAAGTCTTTAAAACATTTAAAAATGGTATTTTAGTTAGAGATTCTAACCAGAAGAGAGACACTTGAATACAAATAATTGAGGTAATCAAAAAATTGTAATATCATGAGAATAAATGGATTCATGATATACTATCTCAAAGTACATTATATACACCACATAAAAGTGATTTGGTGTATATCAACAAAGAAGTCTCAATGGAATGTAAATTGAGATGAAATCTCTCATAAAGGTTGTATCATTAGGTTAAGGATAAATCAACGACATAGTTATGTGTGAAAAATATAAATACACTAAATATGATTGGATATTCATTGTAAATCAATCAAAGGATATTCACACATAATCTTATAAAAACAACACCAATGAATTTGATGTTTAACTCAACAAATGGAGAATGAGTTAAAATTACTCTTATCGAATTCATATCGATGACTTGAGAAATTATAAATGGAGTGATTATGTGTATCAAAAGTATATCCACAGAAAAGGGGAGTGGAAATTATGACATAAGAAAATTAATAGTTATTCCACACATAATCTTGGAGTAATATAATCAATGAAATATGCGTAAAGCCAAATGAGTGGAAATTGAAATTTCAAATTCCCTTATCGATTTGGTAACTTATGAAACATGCACCCATTAAAGAAGGATCATAAAATGATGATGTAAATACCCATAAATTAAAGTATATTACACAATTAATACAATCATGGGCAGTACACATACACCACATTCAATAAATAAGTGGTGAACAATGGAATTCTCACGAAATTAAGAGTGAGATAAGAAACCCATTACCACGTTGTAATCAACTGAGTCTTATGACCAAAAGTTAATAACCACCAAATTATTTACAGAATAACATTAATATAAAGATAATCACGATAATATATATAAAATGGCAGTACACAATACACCACTTTCAATAATTTAGTGGCGAACAATGGAAATCTCACGGAATTGAAAGTGAGATAAGAAAATCCCTTACTTTGTACTTTTTCCTTGGTCGACGGTTGGTTAACCTCCTGTATAATGTTGAAATAATTGTTATTAAATTATTCATGAATAATATACATTAATATGATATCATATATGATCTTTTAACATTGTTTTGTTAATAATATCTTAGAATTATCGTCGTTTTGGGTGTTAACTTACTCGTTTTCTTTTATATGTTTTGTTGTGTAAGCCACATTTGTCATGGATAGGTTGTATCTTTTTCATATCCACAATGATATAAAGTTCTTAAAAATTATTTTTAAATCATCAAATGATAATTATACTTGAATGGATATGATGGAGAATGAATCTCATCGCGTTCGTGGAGACGGTAGTCCGTACGTACGCACGAGTAACAATATCATTCTTTTGATATTAAAATAATATATAATTGGATGGTATATCATATATACAGAATCATTATCATGTTATATTTATTATTTAAATGAGTTACACATCATTATTATACCCATCCAAATAATAATATATTGAATAACAATTACACCATGACGTGGAGACGGTAAGCTGTACGTACGCACATATGGTGACATGTTATTCAAAGGGTGGATAGAATACTGAATATGGTTTTACCATATTTATAATAATATTATAGTATATAATAGATACTGGATTCATTATTTTAGAATAGAAATAACAAAGAAAGAAGAAGTGGAAGAAGAAAGGAACTTGAAAAGGGTGGTGAAATCATTACCTCTTCTTTGGGTTCTTCCTTTTGATTTGATCAAAAGGGCTCCTTAGGATGGATTTCTGATCAAAATAAGGCCTCTAGGATGTATTTAGGGAAGTTGAGAGAGTATTTGGGAAGGTTTTGGCCGAACCTAATGGCTTTGAAGGTGTAAAGAAATGAGAAGGATGAGTGCCCTTTTATAAGAGGGGTGAGAGGCACCTTTGGAAAAGCTAGAAATATTAATTTATAATAAATTAATATTCGGTTTCTAATGGCTCCAAAGATGATTATTCAAAGATTAAGGTGGGGATAGGTCGAAAACCATTCAACCAATAGAATTTAGACAGGATTGGGTCATTATATGAACCTTATCTTTTAGTTTTAACTCTTAGTTAATTGGTTTGACATTTACCATGTCACTTTGTATTTTTATATTATATAGTTAATAAACTTACTATATACATCCAAGAGACCCCTAAGTGGTCCATTAATGATACAATTATCATGATATAAGTTTCTTGGCCGAACTATGGATTTTTAGGAATTTAATATCAATTAATAATATAATATTGTTTTAAAAAACTCTTTTATGTCAATTTTGACACTATTCAATAGTTGATTTTTTTAAAACTCATAAAAAAATTATTACTTCTAACAGAGTTAATTAAATAATTACCAACATGTCATATTAACCTATAAAATTAGTGTAATTCATTAAAAGTCTCAGATTATATTTATTTGGGTATTTATAATATCAATTATTTTAATTTTGCACTATTATGGTAATTACTGCATCATCATTGTGTCATAATTAAATTACATTATTTAATGTCTAAAAATTATAAATAAAATACCATTATGTAGTAAATCTTTTTATCTTTCTAACTAATATTTACAATAGAATTTATCATATGTATTACCCTATATTAAAAATGGTTTAGTAAATAAACTTTGATTTTAACTCTTTTGACTCTTTTTTGAATTAAATAATAATAAATGTCCTAATCTAATCCAAGTGGACCTAAATGATAATATTTTATTCCTAGGGTTGTTTTTGGTAGATATACACTTGTTAAATAGAATTAGGATATGTGTTAGGGTAATATTAATATCATTTTTACCCTTAATTACCCTATTTACTTTTAACCGCGGTAAATAAAAGTAAAAAGTTAATATTCACCAAAAATTATTTTCATCTTATTGAGCCAAATTTTACTTCTTGATATTAACCGTGTCTCTCGGATTTTCGAAATTCCATTCACAAAAGAGGTAAAATTAAGTTTTATGAAAAATTCAGTTTTTTAACTACCACTTAGTAGTTTCACTATTCATTAAAAATTGAAGTTTTTCAGAACAATGCCAAAATTTCACCCTAAGCTATAATTGATATTCCGAATTCAAAAATGATATCTATTTTACAAAAATCCAAAAATATTAGTTGCATTAATTAATTTTATAATTAATTCCCGCTGTCACAACAAATAGAGTGTTTTTAAGAAACAATATATATCAAAAGATTGACAATTGTTTAGGTCCAATTTCAAAGTGGAATTAATTCTAATGAACACCATTGGATAAAATGGTAAAAATATATTCTAATTATACTTTAAAACCACTAAATAATATAATTTATCACTATAAATTATTTGGATTTAAAAAAGATGTTTTTAATTAAAATTTAGTAATTTTCACTATTCATCAAAATATAAGTTTTATCCGAAAAGTTCCAAAATTTCACCCTAGGATAAATTCGATATTCCGAATCCAAAAATGAAGTCCATTTTGAAATATAAAATATATACAATTTCAAAAAGCAGGTATTACTATTCATAACGACTAGTTTGATTGGTTCTGGTGTGTTAGAATCTTGAAGTTGCGTACAATGCACGCCATTGCATTATTCGAAGGGAAACGTACCGTGGAAGCTTGGGGTGTTACAAATGTTATAGGACTGGAATGAGGAGTGAACTCGGTTCAGTAAGGGACTTTTTCCACTAAGATGGTCTTGGCAACAATGTCGTGGCTACTATGGAAATAATATCATGTGCTTAATTTTTTTCCACAATTACATGTTTTATTCCCATGCTATTTTATCATGATTAATGTCCCATTATGATCTATACCTTACGTACTGCCATGTTTTATTTCATTGCTCAAGATTTTGATGTTTAAACATTATGTTCATGTTTTTAAGTTCAAATGTATATTGTTTATTTTATTTTCTCCATGCTTACCCTTATTGAGCATTTCAGCTCACCCTTTATATGTTTTCTTTTCCCCAGGATTTTAAGAAAGGTTTTAGGTAGGAAAAAAGGGGAATATCTTTATGGGAGATGTTGAAGATCTTTCGCCACGATTAGAATATTATGTTATGAGTTTCCAAAGACACTAAAATATTACAGTCCTTGAGTGTTGGTTTTTGTTATGTATTAAGTATATCACAAAAGTATTGTAATATCTATGTACGTCAAGCTTTGGGTCATTACAGTTGGTATCAGAGGAAATGTTTAGTTAACCTTTGGAAACTAGGATGCGAGAACTTTAGTGAGATCCCTAGATAGATTTCTAAGGTATGTCTATGGATGTCCTTAAGGTTAAGTATAAGTATAGGTTATAGTCCTACGATTATGGTAACGATCATAGAATTAAATCTAGGATGTGAGATATTGAAAGTAACCCCCCTTTATTATGTTGTTTTCCTATCATGATTTTTGCCTCTCACACTATTCTTTTTGGGTTTTAGACGATGGCTGGAACCCGAAAGAACCGTGTTGATCAATGTAATGGAAAATGCAATGATTTTCCTCCTAAACAAACAAATGTTATGGGAGATGGAGTACAAAATCTTATTTCTATACTTACTCAATCTATGAGACATTCTGGACTTCCAAATGAGTAGAGAAGGGAACAGTATTCAATTGAGTCCTTCATGAGGAAACGTCCACCTTCATTCAGTGGGTCTTCTGATCCACTTGTTGCTGAAAAATGGATCAGTACCATTGAAAAGATATTTTCCGTACTTCATTGTTCAGAACATGAAAATGTCATTCTAGCTGTTTACTGTTTAGAAGGTGAAGCAGATCAATGGTGGACTCTAATTAAGAATACGAGGCCCCGAGATGAAATTGAATCCATGGAATGGGATGAGTTCAAGAACTTATTTTTCAATAAGTACTTCCCTCGTATTCTTCAAACAAAGATGGAAAAGGAGTTCCTTGAGCTTAAGCAAAAGGATGATGAATCTGTTGGTATATACGATGCAAATTTTACAAGGCTTGCTAGGTATGCATTTGGCTTTATCATTCAACCTTTAAGTAAAGTTGATCAATTCTTCAGTGGATTAAAACCTAGTCTTTGAAGGGCATTAACTATAAGAGACTTCAGTAGCTATGAAGAAATTGTGCGTTGTGCTATCAAGGTATAACTTGAAGTTGGTGTTACATATCCTTCTCATGGTTTTGACAAGAAACGAAAGATGGAGTTCAAGGAGAAATCTCAGAATAAAGGTGAAAAGAAGATGAATGTTTCTTTATGATCAATGTGTGGAAAGAATTATGGTAGAGATTGTCTAAAAGGTACTAAAAAATGTTTCAAGTGTGGAAAATAAGTTCATAGAGTAGTTGAGTGCCGAAGTAATGGGAAAAAGTTTTCTAATGGCATGAATAGAGAAAAAGACTACCGAGAACACTCCACCAACACTTCAATGCTTCAAGTGCAAGGAAATGGGGCATTATGCTTATCAATGCCCTAATCCAAGGGTTAATGATGATCGGTGTGAGCCACCTCTTAAGTCAAAGGATAAAGGGAAGTCACATGTGATCACAATTTGTGATGTTGAGTATGAAAACAATGTTGTGGAATGAATAAGTGTTTATGTAACAGGATTTTGAGATAATGTTGTGGAATCTCATTTAAAGTATCATGGAATATTGGAATATCAATGTATTGTATCATTGTGGTTTTAAATAATTTTATGGTACTGATGACCATGAAAAGTGATTGAAATATTTTTGGAAAGCAGATGAAATGCGCATAATGAAGGGATAAGGAGAAAATAATATGTATGATAGTAATCACGAGCTCATGAATAATATAAGGACAAAGTGATATCATGGTTTGAGTGTATAGAAATTTTGGGATTTTGGTATGTGGAAAGAGTTAACTTTTGACATCATTCATGTTTTCACTAAGTTTCAATGGGTATTCATTTTTCAAGAGAATACATGATTAAGGTATTCACATGATTGAAATGTGACCAAGAAGATATATCGGGGATAAATGATGGTATTCATATGCTTGGTTGATGACATTTCTAGTAATTGTTTTCTTTATACTATGAGTTTGGACAGAAGTATTTTGGATAAGCCTAAAGATTTGAAATGGATTATGTTGGACATAAGTTAGTATTTTTTAAGGCTAGAACTGATTTCTATTTTATTGATGGAATTTTATAATTATGTAGTTTTAGAAAAAGGAAAACCTATAGGAAGGGCGACAAGTCATCACGTCAGACAAGGCTGTGGGAATCGAACCCACAACAGAAGTGCGACATGCCTTTATCGCCTACCACTAGCCTACAGGAAGTCCCTAGTTAGTAGAAACTAGTTTTATTTTATTAAGCAGTATGATAGATGAAGTATAAGTCCATTTTTTGGAACCATATACGATTAATCTCACCATAAGATGGACTTATGTATAAAACTTTTTCTAACCTTATGTTTGAGACAGATGGAATGACCTATCATTCTATCGCATGATCTACTAACACTTCACGAATAACAAATTCAACTTCATTTCATTAAGAGATGAAGTGGAAATTGTTAAAGGCACGAACAATAGTAAGATTGTTCCAACATCATGTAAGTAATTATTTTAATTCATAAACTTTAGGGAAATGATCTTGAAAACCCAAAATGTTTTCCTAGTGTCCTCATATCCGATGAATCCGATGGTACCTTAGATCATCACAAATTTATGGATTTGTGATTGTTGGATTTTTCATAGCCATGTTCTCTACCACTCCCCATCAGAACTTGATGGTTAGATTTATCTTTCATATCCATATTTTCACCTACGTAATCCTATGTGGAAACCCAGTGATTAGTTAATTTGGTTAACCATTACGTTTCATACATTAGTTTTTAAAGCTTATGCTGGGTATTCTTTTTTATGATGTGGGTTTCTATTTAAGAAACTTTCAAGTAGTAAACCATTTATAACCCCGACGAATTTCGAGGGCGAAATTCACTTTAAGGGGGGTATAATGTAACACCCCGAGATTTTATGAAAAATATTATTTTAATTTCCTTGATGTATTGTGTTGTATTCTACATCAAAATTAGCTTGTAATATATGCAACACTGTATTAGCTTTCAGTATACGCAACACTATTCTTGGATCGTGTTACACACAATTTCAAGTTCGTTTAATAGTAGTTATTCTACGCAACATTGAGTGTATATATATATATATTCAATGTATAAATTAAATATGGTTGGATTCTGTTATACAAGACAACAAAGGAGTCTTGCACTACACGCAACCCTCACTTGGCTTGCATTACACGCAATCACGACCTTCTTCGATAGCGTGTGTTGTACGCAATACCAGGTTTCACTAAACAACGATATATGGTTATAATATTATTATAAACTAGCCATTATAAATATTATTAACTACATTTTGAATTTTATAACATTATTATTCATCTTACACATTTTCTAGAACATGGTATGAGAACAAAATTAATTTTTTTGGGTAAAATAACTATTTTTCAAAAAATGAAGTTTTGCCGCCTTTTGATGGCGCACCCATTTTAAATATAATTTTTTAAAAGTTTATAAGTTATATTTTAAAAAATAATCTTCTTATTTTGAATCAAGATATAAAAATTTACATTGGATAAAGTTTTGATATTTTTCTGATAACTTTCATATTTTAATGAATAGTAAAAACACGCTATGTTTTAATAAAAAACAAATTTTTTCATCGTAAAAATTTATATGGTTAAATTATAATATTTAATGCTTTTAAAGTATATATATAATATATTTTTACCATTTAATATAATTTATGTCATTATCATTGATATTACATTGAATTCTTAGGTTAAATCAATTCAATCTTTTGCAATGTTTTAAACAAAAACCCGTTTTCTTTCGACAATGGGATTAATTTTAATTTAATTTCTGA
This sequence comes from Viscum album, assembly GCA_963277665.1. NCBI lineage: Eukaryota > Viridiplantae > Streptophyta > Magnoliopsida > Santalales > Viscaceae > Viscum > Viscum album. The sequence goes on along the minus strand of OY728120.1, from coordinate 1,054,291,489 downwards.
AACTTTTGTGTATTTAATTTAAAAAAATTCATTCCATATTTGGAATCATTGGGTCCAAATTATATTAATAGGCTACTTTTTATTTTTGGGAATTATGAATAGTAACTACGGTAAAATTTATTTACCATAGTTAAAGATAAATCGGGTAATTAACAGTAAATATAATATTATAAAATTACCCTAACACCTGAAAAAACTCTATTGTATGAATAAAATTCGACCCATATCACCTAAGGGTCTGAATAGATTAATTTCATGGAATTTTGACAATGAAAATGACATAATGTTTAATAAAACCAAAGAAAGTGACAATAAGTCACTCCCCTAAATCTTATAAGTATAATAATTTTAATATAGTGATAAACTTCATGAAATTTCGAACATGAATAGTTTATAGAAACATACTAAAATTATCTACATCACGTGAATTTATTTAGAATTTTTTGGGATTAGATAATTATCATTAAAGGTGACACAATAGTGATGTTGAAATTATTTTATTTATTGAAATATCAAATAAATGGTTTTAAAGATATTAAAATAATTATTATATGAACTATTAAATTTTCTCCACGAATTTTATAGATAAATATGAAATGTTATGAATCTATTAAATAATATGGTTCGATCATATCTTCTATTTGAAGTTTATTTAAATTCAAATAAATTAATTGTGTAAAAATTGATACTATTGATATTTTATATTATTAAATTGTTTAAAAATAACAAAAATATTTTAAAATTACAAATTTAAATTTATATGATCTAAAATTTCATAAAATATCAAATAAGGTATAATAAGAACAAATAAGTAAGTATTATAACCATATATAATTTATAACATTATTACCAAAAATAAAATTAAATAGATTAAATAAGGATAAATCAAAATGATAAGGTTTAAAATAAAATCAAAACATCTCTAAATTTAATTTTTTGATGATATTAAAACCCTATCTTATCTAATATTCGAATTTTAGTCACTTTGGAAGTTTTTAAGTGGGGTTTAGGTTTATTATAAATTAATATTTTAGAGGTTTCAAAAAGTGCCCCTCTCCTGCCTTATAAAAAGGGTACCCCTTCCCTCTTCTCTTAACACCATTTTGAGTCTTAAAGCTTGGAAAAACCCTGACCATTTATCTTCTCCACTTTCCTGTAAACATTCTTTAGGTTCTGGTCTTCTCAAAAGACCAACTCTAGTCTCCTAAGAGGAAGCTTAAAGGAGGTGCATCAAAGAAGAGGTAATCTCTTCTACCGATTCTTTCAAGTTTCTTTTTATTCTATTTCCTCTTCTTTAGTTTTTTCATTATGAAGTAATAACATAAGTATCACTCATATACTGATATATTATTATAAATATGAAACAACCCCATTTCACCTTCTATCCATCCTACGGAAAATGAAATCCCCGTGCGTGCGTACGTATGGAATACCGTCTCCACGCCGTAGTGTAATCTATTTTTCCACCACCACCTTACGTGGATGGGTATAATGGTGTAAAGAATAACTATATATAGTTATTATAACATCATAATTATTCTGAGATATTATATCATCCACTAAACTTCAATTCAATAATTATGGGAATGATATCATCGCTCGTGCGTACGTACGGATTACCGTCTGCACGACGCGATGAGATTCATTCTCCATGTTAACCAAACAAGAATGAATATAAAGTATATATAATGAATAATAATGAAATATATGACATGATAAATCTATTGAATTTATGTATGTATATATATATGTCATCTACTTAATTCCATTAAATTCAATAAGTAAAAGAAAACAGTGTTTATGCGTACGTACATCCTATCGTCTCCATGAATGATGTATTTCATTCCATTCATCGATCTATCATATATATGTATATTATGAATAAATATTTTATATAAATCATGTTTTATATTCTGTAAGTAAGTAAATCGGTATATAAGTAATAATATCAAGAACAACAAGTCGAAACACGTACGATAAATGAAACGATTTTACCCAAAATGATGCTTTAGCATGAAATTTACAAAAGAACGGGTAATATAAAGTCATAATTAAACCATATATGATATCATAACAATGAATATAATTCTATAATAGGTCAATGGCAATATTTAAATCATTCTACAGGTGGTTCGGATACATACAAATCATATCAGACATAAGGCAAGGGATAACTTTTCCAATCTCGTTTTTATCCGAGATTGTTTATTCATAAGTATTTACTGGGGTTTTTATTATCATCCATGTCCATGTTTTCTAGAAATTTTTTCATGTATGTTTAAAGTCCTTTTCATCCATTTTGACTATTACTACATGGTATGTACGGAATATATTTTCGTACGAGATACTTTTTTGACTTTCCGGCAAAAGTACGAGAAGAATGTTTTTTAACTTATACGGTATGATCGAATTTTTACGGTTTCATAACACGTTATATTCATGAAAATTACTCTACAAGATTTCATGATTATTTTCAACAAAATCCTTTTCTTTTAAAATTCTATGTCATTTTGAGAAAAGAAAATGATTTTAAAGAAGAAAGGATATTTTCCTCAAGAATTCATTTCATGTGTTTTATCAAAACCATTTTCCATATAAGATGGCATTATTTCATATGTGTATGTTTCAAGTATAATGTATCTATGATTTACATGGTTTCACTTTTCTTATGATGAAATTATATCCATTTTTTTGTATGGATTATGTTATGATGGGATGATGTTTATGAAACCCATTTTATACTTTGGGTAATGATGAATGATTTATGTTCATGTTGTGGAACAAGAAAGAATGATTTCATTATGAAATGGGTGGGACCTATATCTCCCTCCAATGAATTGGGGAAATATTTATATCTCATGAGATATAAATGGCTGCAATGGTAAGTTAATATGGTTCAGTGTTACAGGACTAGAACGAGGAGTGAACTCGGTTCAGTAAGAGACTTTGTCCACTAATATGGTCTTGGCAGCAATGCCTTGGCTACTATGGAAATCATATCATGTGCTTAATGTTTTTCCACAATTAAAAGTTTTATTAACATGCTATTTTATCATGATTGATGTCTCATTATGATCTATGCCTTACGTACTGCCATGTTTTATTTCATTTCTCAATATTTTAATGTTTAAACATTATGTTCATGTTTTTAAGTTCAAATGTATAGGGTTTGTTTTATTTTCACCATGTTTACCCTTACTGAGCATTTGAGCTCACCCTTTATATGTTTTCTTTTCCCCAGGATTTAAAGAAAGGTTTTAGGTAGGAAAACAAAAGGGGAAGATCTTTATGGGAGATGTTGAAGATCTTTCACCACGATTAGAAGATTATGTTTCGAGTTTCCAAAGACACTAAACTATTACGGTCCACGAGTGTTGGTTTTTGTTATGTATTAAGTATTCTGAAAAAGTATTGTAATGTCTATGTATGTCAATATTTGGTTTATTACATAATACCCATTTAAATGCATGGGTTATGATATGATTGTTTATGATCTTGTGTCACATGTATGTATGATTTAATTATGAGATGGGTGTGACCTATGTCTCCCTCAAATGCATTGAGTAAATATTTATATCTTATGAGATAAACTAATATGGTCGTGTGAATGAGCCTTGACTACTATGATGTCCATGTGAGTGAACCACGACTACCAAGTTGGTATGAGGATAGAACTCATTCTACTTTGATGACCATGGGAGTGAACCACACCTACCAAGATGGTATGTGGAGTGAACCCATACTACCATGATGGTTTGGAATCAATGCCTTGGCTACTAAGAAAATTATATTATTTGTTTATGTGTCTGTGAAAATTCCATTTTTTATTCCTATGTTGTGCTTTAATTACTTTTTCTCTTAATTATATTATGATCCATGTATTATGAATTTACAATCTTTATTATGATCTCAAGTATGTAGTATTTGATCTTAAAATTTTATGCTCAAGTTCTATACCCTTTGTTCATGTTATGATTACACAATTACTTTATTTACCCTTACTGAGCATCTGAGCTCACCCCTTCTTATGTTTCCTTTCACCAGGTTTTGAATAATGTTTTTAGGTATAATTACTAATGGTGGATATTTTTATGGGTGATATTAAAGATCATTCACTAGGATATAATATTTTGTTTCCATATTTCTAAAGACACTAAACTATTACTGTCCTCAGACATGTATTATTGTAATGTACTAAATATTTATCTAAAATTATGTAATATAAATTTATTTTATGTTTGGATCACTAAGAATGAGCACAACCATTTACAAGAGAAGTACAAGCTTATCTAGATCACGACCCAGACAATGTTTGCCGAACCACAAAATGAAAGTCGAACCATCACGCACCTTACTATTAGGGTGTTTGCTAGAATATTAAAGGTATTTGTATCAAGATATTAGAATTATGAGTATGTACATTATTTTTATAGGATAATGAATATATTTTCATCCTATTATTGTTACCTTATAAATGATTTTTATTTTGATACAATAAAGAAAAAAAGTATTTTTTGGTTATATTAAAATAGAATTAAGGAATTTATTTTGACTAATTAATGGATTTTTTAATTAAAAAATACTTTAATAAATTATTATTATTAAGTAATATTTAATAGATTTAATTTATCATATAATTTTTATGAAGTCAAATTTAATTTTTATAAGGGTTTGAAACATGTTATTTTGAAAAAAACCCTTCATTTTTAATAAATATCAGTTGTTATTTTAAAAGTGAAAATTAAAATTATTGGACTCACCTATTATGATAATCCCAAATCATGTTTCATTAATGTGATAATCATGTTTCTTCTATAGAATAATCATTTTTCATTAATGTGAAAATCATGTTCTAGTGATACCTATGTATCTTTAATCTCATTGTTCTATTGTTTAAGCTTACAGTGCAAAGGTCACTGATGCAATGGTCACCGATGCAAAGGTCACCAAGGAAAAGGTCACTGATGCAAAGGTCACCGATGAAAAGGTCACTGATTCAAAGGTTAGTGATGAAGAGGTCACTGATGCAAAGGTTACCGATGCGAGGTTACCGCTGAATGCTACCATTGAGAAGGTCACCGATGCAAGGCTACCATTGAAGGCTACCGATGCACACTACTGTTGAAGCCTACCATTGTGAAGGCTACCGTTACTAGTCTACCAATGCTTACCCTTCCATACATTTTCAAATTCAAAATATTATTCTAATGGTCATATTGGGTAAAATTAATGCATCTGACATTAATTAATATTTATTATAGACATATCATGAAACCATATCTAGGGAAAATATAAGGTACGAGGAGGATCACATGTGGTTTACTTATTCCTATTGTCAGTCCTGAAATATAAAAGAGAAGACCGAGGAAGAAAATAGTAGAGATAATGAAGAAATGAGAAAAAATAGTGGAATACATGAGAAATAACTTACTGACTAGATCAAAGAGAACAAGGAAGACCCATTCAACACTGACACTGTGAACCCAAGAGTCCCAAGATGATCATTTTGGGAGAACAATTTCTAGGCTATCTTCTGTGCTTCATCAACTCTCGATCAATACAAGAAGTATAATACTCTATTCCTGGAAGCAAGAACCTAGAGTTACGACACTCTGTTTTGAGGAAAACTTCCATAGAAATACTCAAACTTCAATTTCTTCACTCCAAGGAGTAAAGATATGAACTGCAAACACATAGATATTTCTAAACTCAATCTTATAATATTAGATCTACTGTGTTCTTTTATTTTACATTTCTGATAAGTGTGTGTTTGTCTATTACACACACTGTCTCCTATGCTTGAACTGGAGGATACTAAAAATTCTTAAATCAAAATTCTCTTAAATTTTATTTCCCACACATAACTGTGGAAGAGATCATGTGCGGTCTGTATTGTTTGTTTTTTTCCATGAAGTAATGTGGTAGAAGGTGCGAACCCAGGACAGTTTGTGAAAACTATTGTAAATCCCGATACAGGTTATGTATCAATTTTATCATTTATATAAACAACATGGTTGCAGGTGATCACCAAGTGGAGAGGATTAAGTCTCGGCTTGAGACTGAACCTCTTGTTTAACTCCACTTTACACTATATTTTTTTGTTATACTCTATTTTGTCTATTTTTTGCTGCTTATAATTTCAATAACATAAAACTAGTTTGCATTGACTTTGATAGTTAGTTTAATTAGTGCGTCTATGTGTCTAATTTAGAAAGCTTGTTTCAAAATATGAAGAAGTGTTTTACAGTAATTCAACTGAGGACTAATCACCCTTTGAGAAAAATGTTGACCAACTAAGCATTTATATCTATACTGCCTTAATTAACTGGGCCGTTTCAAAATTGGGGGATCTTTATCATAAAGTTTTTAACAGAAATTTTAAGTCAGAACTCAATTCACCCCTCTTGTGATTCCACTCCTACCAACATTTGATATTAGTGGGTCTTTTTTTCTACTATCTAAACTTTTGTGCAAGTTGTCAAATTATTTTCAACTATGATTTTAGTTTTATCTTAAAGATCATAAAATTTCTATCATATATAAATTTTCAGTTATTTAAAATTCCAAATAACTAGGAATAATAGAGTAGAGGGTTCTGCTACTAACATGCCACCTTTCTTTAATGGCAATAACTTTGCTTAGTGGAAATTAAAAATGAAAATGTATCTAGAGAGCATGGGTCCTAAAATCTGGGACACAATTGAAGAACAACATGTACTACCTGTTACTACTGGGGACACATGGTCTCAGTTGAATAAAGCTACATATAAATGTAACATTAAAGCAATGAATTCGTTGTACTATTCTCTAGGTAATGGAGAATTCAATAACGCATCTACCTATAAAACTTCTTTTGAAATTTGTGGTACTCTGGTTGTTTCTCATGAGGGAACAATCAATGTTAAAGAAATGAGATTAAATAATTATACTATTAAATAAGATAATTTTAAAATGAAGACTAATGAACATATATCTGAAATGTATCCCAGGTTCATTGAAATAGTAAATACCATGAGTCTGCTTGGAAAACTAGTGGATGATAAGGATCAGATTATGAGATTTCTTCTATGCCTTCCTGACAGATAGAGAGGAACTTCTATTTCTATCTGAGAATCCTGTGACTTTGGAAAGATACCAGTGAAGGAAATAATTGGAAAACTGATGATGTATGAAGAAGATATTAAGGTAAATCAAGAGGTAAATGAATAACCAAGAAAGATATCTGTAGCATTCAAGACTTCTACCTCAATGAGAAAAGAAAAAGAAAAAGTTCAAGATCTTGTAGAAACTTCCACCAGTGAAGACTCAGACTCTGATAGGGATGATGAGGTGGATCATCTTTCTAGAATATTCAAAAAGTTCTACCTTAAGAAGAAGTTCTTTATAAATTCAATCAATAAAGTAAGGTATGATAATAAACGACAGTGGAAAAAGATTAGAAAATGGAATGACAAAACAAATTGGATAGTCTACTATGAGTGTAAATGAAAAGGCCATGTGAACGCTGATTTCCCCAAGATAACATTTAAGAAGAAATACAAAGACTAGGGAAAGGGATATAAAAAAGCTATGAAATCTACTTAGAGTGCTTTATATGATAGCTCCAGTGGATTTGACGCTTCTGATATTGAAAATGACAAACATGCAAACCTGTGTTTCATGACAGAAACATCTGAGGTAACACCCAATTCCCCTATACCTAATGCTTATTATTCTGGGAAAGAATTTGAATCAAATAATGATGAAAAAATGAATAAGGATAAACTATTTGAATATTGTGGAATTCTTGAGGATACCTTTAATGAACTCATGGATAAATATAAATTATTAAAAAGACAACATGCTTTAAATGCTAATTATAAGTCTGATCTGGATATTGAAAAGGAAAATGTTCTAAACTATTAAAATAAAATACTGAACTTTAATTATCAAATGAACAATTAAAAAGGGATCTTTAGAAGTTTAATACAGGTAGAGAAACCTTGACTCAGTTTCTAGGGAAACATATTGCTCCAAAATACACAACTGGTATATGATATCAACCAGGACAGAGAAGTGTTATTAAAAATAAGTTTGTTCCAAAATCTGGATAGTTTACTGCTAGTTCAAATTCTGGACCATCTTTTGAAAAACATTTCTCTAAAAGACCTAAAAAAGTACACATGTCTGAAAACATATCTGATGAATATAGGAAACCTGTGATACAAGAATGGGTTCCCAAAGTTTTACTTGCTATCCTCTCTGGACCCAAAAAAATCCGGGTACCAAAGTTACCCTATATTTAATATATTTTGCAGGAAAGTTGTTTAAAAATCTCTTATATAACTCCATGGTAATTGGACAGTGGATGTTCAAGACATATGACAGGATACTATTCATGATTCCAGAGCCTAATTAAATTTGATGGTGGACATGTCACATTCGGTGATAATGCTAAAGGGAAGATCATCAGCTTAGGCCAAATTGGTAACCCTAATACTATATTAATTTCAAAATTACTTTTTGTCGATGGGTTAAAATATAATTTACTTAGTATCACTCAATTGTGTGATTATGGTTTTAATGTTATGTTTGAAAAATGATGCATGTAATTTTTTTAATTCTAAAAATGATTTAATATTCATAGCTCTTAGAAATGAAAATGTATATGTTGTTGATTTAAATTCTTTAGCAATGAAAAATATTTCTTGTTTAAATGCTTTTATTAATGAATCCTCGTTATGGCACAAAATATTAGAACAGTGGAATGTGCACTCACTTAAGAAACTAACATGGAAAGGTTTAGTTAGAGACTTACCTAAACAAGAATTCCCACAAAACAAAGTTTGTAATCCATGTCAAAAGGGAAAAAAACCAAAAGTATCTTTCAATCCAAAGAAATAAGTTTCTACTTCTCAACCACTTGAGTTGGTTCACATGGATTTGTTTGGACCATCTAGAGTTTCAAGTTTAAATGGTAAGCACTATGTTTATGTTCTTGTAGATGATTTTTATAGATATAATTGGGTATATTTTCGATCTCACAAATGTGAATCATGTTCTTACTTCATTAAATATTCCAAGTCTGTAGAAAATTTTAGTGGACTTAGAATTAAGACCATGAGAAGTGATCATGGCCATGAGTTTGAAAATCATAAATTTGAATCTTTTTGCTCACAAAATGGCTATAATCACAATTTATATGCTCCTAGAACACCTCAACAATATGGAGTTATAGAAATAAAAAATAGGACACTTTAAGAGATTTCCTGAACTATGTTAAATGAGTATAATATACCTATCTCTTTTTGGACTGAAGCTGTTAATATAGCTTGATACATTATCAATACAGTCTTAATTAGACCTGTTCTTAAGAATACCCCTTATGAGCTTTGGAATAATCGTAAGCCTAAGGTTAATTACTTTATATTTTTTGGTTACAAAGTCTTTATCCTTAACACTAAGGATAATCTTGACAAATTTTCTTCTAATATTGATGAAGTAATTTTCCTAGGTTATTCAATCTCTAGTAAATCTTTTAGAGTATTCAATAAGAGAACCAAATGTGTGGAAGAATCAGTTCATGTCAAATTCAATGAGACTGATCCACATAAAACCAAAACCTCCATTGAACATCTTGAGGAAGATATGTCAATTCTCGACCTTAATGATAAATATAGTGAACCCTTAGTGAAAACAACTAGTTCTAGAAATTTTCTAGAATCTGTGTATGGTGAATCTGAACCCATAGACAACCATGAGGAGTCTAGTTGAACTCTTATTATAGGTATTAGAACTCTCAAGAATCATCCTTTATATTCTATAGTAGGTGATGTAAATATTAGAACACAAACTAGAGCTTCTTTGAGAATCTTGGTTAAACATCAAGCTTTTCTTTCACAGATTGAACCTAAATATTTTGATGATGTAATCAATGAAGAATCTTGGGTGATATCTATGCAAGAAGAATTGAATAAGTTTTAAAGAAACAAAGTTTAGTAATTAGTAGAAAGACCTAAAGACACTTTGACCATATGCACAAAATGGGTGTTTAGAAATAAAGTTAATGAATCATGAAACATAGTTAGAAATAAAGCTAGAATAGTTGCACAAGGATATAGTCAAGAAGAAGGAATATACTATGAGAAAACCTTCACAAATGTAGCTAGACTAGAAGACATTAGGATACAAATTTCCTATGCAGCTCATCTAAATTTTAAACTTTATCAAACAGATGTCAAAAGTGAATTTCTAAATGGGTATATAGTTGAGGATGTATTTGTTGAACAACCCCTAGTTTTATAAATCCACATCATTCAAATCATGTTTCTAAACTTTCTAAAGCTCTATATGGTCTAAAACAAGCTCCAAGAGCTTGGTATGACAAATTTAGTTTAATTTTATTTCAAAAGGTTTTACTAAAAGAATTGTAGATCCTAATATTTTTATTAAAAGGATTTCTAAAGATGTTTTAATAGTACAAATTTATGTAGATGACAATATTTTTGGATCCTTTAAAAATTATTTATGTAATGATTTTTCCAAAATGATGCAATATGAATTTGAAATGATTTTAATGGGGTAACTTAAATTTTTCTTTAGATTTCAACATTTTCAAAATAAAAATGGTATTATTCTAAATCAATGTAAATATACTAAAGATATTTTTAAATGTTTTGTTTTGGATAGTAATAAATGTAGTGATACTCCTATGAGTATCACCTGTAAATTGAATGCTGATGAAACTGGTAAACCAGTGGATCAAACAAATTACAGAGGTATGATCGGGAGTCTTCTATGTATTACTACTAGTAGACCTGATATTATGTTCAGTGTATGCATGTGTTCTCGTTTTCAAGCCATTCCCAAAGAGTCTCATTTAACTAACATTAAAAGGATTTATAAATATATTCGGTTTACTACAAACTTAAGACTATTTTATCCAAGAAGGAAATCATTTGGCTTAATATGTTATTCGGATGCTGAATTTTCTGGTTTCAAGTAAGATAGAAAGAGAACCTCTGAAACATGTCACATTTTGGGCAAGTCACTAGTATCATGGTGTAGTAAGAAACAAAATTCCATTGCATTATTTACTGTGGAAGATGAATATATTGCTGCTGGTAGTTTTTGAGCTCAAATTCTATGGATGAAACAAACTTTACTAGACTATTGATTTCAATTAAAATATGTCTCTAAAAACTGTGATAATACAAGTGCTATTAACATCTTTAAAAATCCAGTATCTCATGAAAGGAAAAAGAAAATTGATGTGACACATAACTTCTTGAGATATCATTATCAAAGAGGTAATATCACTCTAGAATTTGTTGGCATTGAACTCCAATTGAATGATATATTCACAAATCCTTTGAGTTATAAGAGGTTAAGTTTCATCAAACACGAGTTAGGTATGATAAACTATTAAGTTAGGAACCTCACTGTTTAGAACCTCACAGTTGGACCTCACCATTAGGAACCTCACCGTCAGACCTCACTATTAGGAACCTCACCCTTGGAACCTCACTGTTGGAACCTCACCGTTATGAACCTCACCATTGGACCTCACCGTTATGAACCTCACTGTTAGGAACCTCACTATTAGGAACCTCACTGTTAGAAACCTCACCGTTAGGAACCTCACCATTAGACCTCACTGTTAGGAACCTCACCATTAGACCTCACTATTTGTAACCTCACTGTTAGGAACCTCACCATTAGAACCTCACTCTTAGAACCTCACTGTCGTTACCTTACCGATAGTAAATGTTTTCAGGACTTAGAATTTTCTCTCCCACTAAAAACTATTCTGTATTACTTATTGGTTTTTTACTTAATTTATTTTTCGATCCCTAAATGATAAAAATAAAGAACACACCACATTTCAATCCACTTAGAACCTCTCCCAAACCTCTTTCACCCTAACCTTAGAACCTCTCCTTCTACCAAAACCTTCAAACCGCTCTAGATTGAAATGGGAAGTTTGAAGTGATCGTTGGTCAGTGATGAAGGAGATGCACGAAATCCTAAGAGACCTCAAGCTAAGTCGAATAGTGGAATCCAAGAAGTGGAAAAGCCAATAAACCCTAATTTTTCAACGAGGGAAATAGTGGTTCAGAAAGAACTGAGCTCGTAATGGCTGATGTTGAGCAGGTATTTAGTGCTAAAGGCACTTGAAGCTCAAGGATGGGTTGAATGCTTTGAAAATAATAATGGACCTTACTACCCAATGTTAGTGAAGGAATTTTATGAATTTTTGAGATTTGAGCAGTCTAATGATGAGAATAGAATGTCTTTAATGGTAAATGGAGTAAGTGTGACTTTTTCCTTTCTTGAATGGGCTGAGTTTTTGAGAATTCCACTTGAAGGGATTTTTTATTACTACTCAGGAGTGATGCCTCCCACTAGTGAGTTCTTCTGCTATGAAGAAGCCTTAGCTGAACTAACAGGGAATGGGATCCCTAGGAAAGTAATTGCTACTGAAATGGTAGGAGAAGACATATTTCTTTTTAAGTTTGTTCATCATTTCTTGAGTCCTACGAGAGGGGACTTTTCAACCTTGAAGTATTAGGATGTATTCCTTTTATATCTGTTGAAGCATGGACAGAAGGTAAATTTGTGTATATTTCTAATGATTCAATTATAGGATATGAAAAATCCCAACTCCAAGTCCCATTCCTTGTTTCATTCCAGATTTATATCCTCAATGTTGAAAGTAAAATGAGTTGCAGGAAATAAGGAGGAAATAGTTGTTTTGAGAGATAATTTCTGCATCCACAAGATAATTTTCAAGTTTACGAAGATCAGCTGGAACCCTTGGCAAAGAATATGGGTAAATAATGAGGCTAGTCTATATGAGGAATTCAACCCAGTTACTCATCCTACTAGGCCTAAGGATAAGAGAGACACTGGTATGAAGCGTAATGAAGTGGAGCCTGCATACTCAGATGATGAAGCAGAAGCTACTGTTATGCAAGTCGGAGAGGATTCTCATATAGATGATAGGAGTGATCCTGACCTTCCTCAGAATAATATTTTATCTTTTAGTGAGCCTAGCCCACCCAAAAGGCTGCCTAAAAGAGAGAATGTCATAAGGGATAGTGATGATGAGAAAACCAGTGAAGAAGAAGGAGATCAAAATGTCTTAAGAGACATTAGAGAAACCTCGGAGGAGGAAGATGACACAGAATCTAGTCATGATGAATTTGAGACTGCTTCTAGTGAAATTGAAGAGGAATTTCTTAGTCTCAGGCCTCTGATAGAACATACAAAAATGGTAGAAAGTGTGAATGAAGAGGTTTCTAATTCGATTGAATATGTAATTACAATGGCAGTAGTTGAAGATTCTATAGAGTAAGTGGCAGTGGACTCTCCTATTGAAAATGTTGATCAAAGAGGTATAACTAAGATGAATGTAGTTGTTCAGAAAAATGCTCCAAGTAAGGGGGAGGAATCTGTTTCCACATTCTCAGTTTTTGTTACTCATGGAATCGAGGACTAGTTAGAAGACCCTGGATTTGTGGTCTTTGTCTTAGATTATTGAGACTCTAATGTTGACCAGCCTATAAGAAGTCCTCCAATTCCTTCAGTTACAGATACTACCATTGTGCAGCCTGTTGTACTTTTACCTCAAGACTATGTGAGGAATGATGATTTGGAATCTTTGAAGTTAGATTTGAAAAGACTTTTTTGATTATAAATCTATTGTGATATAGAGGAATTTTTCCCTAAATCAAGAATTTTTAGCATCTTCTTTAGAGAGAGTTATTTCTACCTCTCACTCAAACATGATACATGAAGTGAAAGCTTTTATGAATTAGATCAGAACATTAGAAGAATCTATGGAATCCGTGAAGCAGTTAATTTCAAGATTAGATTCCTATATGGGATCAAGGGTGCGAGTGGACAGAGAACTTAGATATGTTAAGAGTGTGGTTCAACAGGTGGTCACTGTGTTTTAGGACTTTAAGAATTCAATAAAGACACATGTGAGTATCCAAGATGATGATATGAAAAGGCTAATCAGTGGGCTAACAAAATCTTTTAAGGAGATAATGACATTTAATTTGGCACCTATGAGTGCATCTGATTCCTCTTCAGCCTCTCCTTCGGTTGATATAGAATCTTTCAGGTCAGCTGTTAGAGAAGAAGTGGAGAAGTTCTTTGGTGCAAGTACCTCAGACCCTCAGTCTATGACTGAGGTCATTTACACTACCAGGAAAATTCATAAGCTTGTGGGAGATTATCTAAGATAAGATTCTCAAGTTCATAAGGCCATTATTGAGCAAGTTGATTTCTATTACAAAAGGGTGTATACTAAGCATTAGATAGATGGTCAATTTTAGCTACTATTGTAGAACTTGAAGATCCCACCTGGCACTTAGGAATTTAAGGAAAAAGTTAGTAGGCCTAGAGAGATGACTACTAGATAAGAGAGATTCATGGAGAATAAGGATGACTTTATCTCAGACATGGAACGATGAAGAAGAATTATTATGGATTTCAAAAATCTTCTTTTTCCTTTCATCCAGGTGGAATTCACTCCCATCATTGTTCCTCCATCCTTACCTTCTTCCTCAGCTGCTTCAGGATCTACCAGTACTACACCAATGATGAATAATGCACAGGCCATCTGAAGCTTGACCCCCTATGATTCCTCAGAGATATACTCACTATAGGTCTGCTAATGCCTTTATAGCAGCTCCTCCAACCCTGCTAACTTCTATACCTAGTCCTATCCCTCCATCTTCAGACCCTAAATTCTCAACTTCAAAATCCAATACTCCCATGGAAATTTATGATGTGGATTGACTGTGGGATGTCTTAGTTGATAGGGATATTTTGTACACTTTTTGTATCTTGTATTATTTCTACATTAACAATAAAATCTTATTTTGTTAATTTTATCTTACATTATTTTTGTTAATCACAAAGGGGAGAATTTTTAAGTTTCCTATGTTTTATGTTTCTTGAATCTTTGAATTTATATGCTATAATTTTGGGGGAGAAGTCTTATGTTCCCAAAAGTTACACAAAGGGGAGAAGTTTTTATGTTACCTAGTATTTTTGTACATATAAACTATTTTTATTTTCCACCATAACCATGGTTTAGTTTTAATTATACACATCTCTAAAGATATTAGAAAATGTGCTTAACCCTAATTAAGAAAATACTAACATAATTTGTGATTATAAAAAAGGGAGAGATTGTTGGAGTCACCTATTTTGAAAATCCCAAATCATATTTCATTTATGTGATAATCATGTTTCTACTATAGAATAATCATGTTTCATTAATGTGATAATCATGTTCCAATGATACCTGTGTATCTTTAATCTCACTGTTCTATTGTATAATCTTACAGTGAAAAGGTCACTGATTCAAAGGTCACCGATGAAAAGGTCACCGATGAAAAGGACACTGATGCAAAGGTCCCTGATGCAAAGGTCACCGATGCAAAGGTCACCGATACAAAGGTCACCGATGCAAAGGTCACAGATGCAAGGTTACCGTTGAAAGCTACCATTAAGAAGGTCACTAATGTAGGCATATTGCTGAAGGATACCAATGAAGGCTACCAATGCAGACTACTGTAGAAGCCTACCATTATGAAGGCTACCGTTACCAGTTTACAGATGCTTACCCTTCCATACATTTTCAAATTATTAAGATTATTCTAATGGTCATATTTGATAAAATTAATGCATCTTACATTAATTAATGCTGATTATAGACATATGAAGAAATCGTATCTAGGGATAGTATGAGGTACGACGAGGATCACACGTGGTTTACTTATTCCTATTGTCGGACCTCAAATATAAAAGAGAAGACCAAGGAATAATCTAGTAGAGATAACGAAGAAGTGAGAAACAACAGAGGAATGCCTGAGAAAGAACTTACTCGATAGATCAAAGAGAACAATGAAGAACTATCCAGTACTGACACTGTGAACCCAAGAGTCTCAAGAAGATCATTTTGTGAGAACAATTTCAAGGTTACCCTATGTGATTCATCAACTCTCGATCTATAAAAGAATCAGAATACTCAGTTCTTAGATGCTAAAACCTGGAGTTGCGTCACTCTGTTTTGAGGAAAAGTTCCAGAAAAAGACTCAAACTACAATTTCCTCACTCCAATGAGTCAAGATTTAAACTGAAAACACATAGATCATTCTAAACTCAATCTCATAATATTACATCTAATGTATTATTTTAGCTTACATTTCTGAGAATTGTGTGTTTGTCTATTACACACACTATCTTCGGTGCTTGAATAGGAGGATACTTAAAATACTAGCATAAAACTTCTCACATTTTGTTTCCCACGCATAACTATGGAAGGGACCATGTGAGGTCTTTATTGTTTGTTTTTCCAATGATGAACTATGGTAGAGGGTGAGAACCCCAGATAGTTTGTGAAAACTATTTTAAATCCCGATACTGGCTATGTATGAATTTTATCATTTTCATAAACTACTTGGTGGCTGGTGATCACCGAGTGGAAATGATTAAGTCTCATCTTGAGACTGGAACAATTATTTAACTCCATTATGCACTATATTTGTTTTATACTCTGTAGTGTCCATTTTCCACTACTTATAATTGCTAAAAAAGAAAATTGTTTTGCATTGACTTTGATAGTTAGGTTTGGTTAATGTGTGTATGTGTTTAATTCAGTAAACTTGTTTCAAAAGTTGATGAAGTGTTTTACACTAATTCAAATGAGGGCTAATCATCCTTTGAGAAACCTATTGACAACTAAGAATTTATATCTCTTCTTCCTTAATTAACAAAGACATTTAAAAATTGGGGGATCTTTATCATAAAAGTTTTAACAGAAATTTTAAGTAGGAACTCAATTAACCACCCTAAGATTCCACTCCAACCAACAAAAATATTTAGAAAAATATCTGGATAGAATGAATATAATTTCATTAATCATAATTTCTAAATTATCCAATAATTAATTCTTTATAATTTTTTGAGACATTAAATTTTTTGGGTAAAAATTAAATATCATATAAATTACTTTGTGTATTATGACTTCATAATGTCCCAAAAGTGATGTAATAATTACTATAAATTGGATCCACAACCAAATATCAGTTTTAACTTTAAAATAATGTGATTTGAGGTTTAGTTTATTAATTTTATAAATCCATTATGAATCCTCCATAACCTATAATGTATTTCAATGTTTTAAAATCATTTATTTATGAGTGTGACTCACCTCCACATATAAAAGGGAATTCCTTTAATAATTTTAGACCTGGGGATTATAAAATAATAATAACCATCCCCTTTTGTTTGAAACCATGGGATGGTTTGTGGTTTTGAAAATTTTATTATATAGAGTCCAAAACTGAAGTAATAACGAAATCCCCTTCTTTTCATATATAAACCCACCCAAGATCACATTTATCTTAACTCAAACTCCCTGGATCATGACCCAAATCATCCCTTCACTTCCTAGAGTCCTCCCAGGGCCCCCAATCTCACCATAATCCAATCCCAAGCCTTTATAGTCACACAATCTTGTAAGGGATCCTCCACTCTCCACTTTTATCAAGAACTCTTTTTTTTGTGATGCCTTTTAATTTCAATTTTCATATTTGGGATATGTTCTTCCATACCCCCTTACTTTCCATTTTATGTGTAAATGATGATAATCCATTTCACTATCCTTTTTTCTCTTATGAAACCTTATTTAATCCCATTACCATGCCAAAATTTTGTAAGGCTTATTTCATTTCTCTTCTTTATTAATGTTTCTTCAATATAATATGACTTATATTTAAAATTTATCAAGTTGGGACATGTATTTCCATGACCCTATTACTTTAAATTTCATATTAAA
The DNA here is from genome assembly GCA_963277665.1 of Viscum album. Taxonomy (NCBI): domain Eukaryota; kingdom Viridiplantae; phylum Streptophyta; class Magnoliopsida; order Santalales; family Viscaceae; genus Viscum; species Viscum album. Next base: position 1,054,273,650 of record OY728120.1, on the reverse strand, counting down.
ATGATTATAGAACTCTTTATCTCTCATCAACCCATTTTATGAATTTTTATGTGACATTGTTGTGCTGCTGAAATTTCACTATGATTTTCCATGACAAAACAATTGTGTAATGAATATCATACCATTTTTTTCTGTCAATGGTATTAAAAATTATGCATATATAAATATTTACGGGGGATTTACCTGTATTTATTCCACACTCATTGATTATGGAAACAATTATAATGATGATTGAATCCATGTTTTATGATATATGAGGAACACTTAACCATGACTAGGAAATGAATATGATTCATGTGCCCATAAAGCACTCTTGTGATCTGGGAAATGTTTAGTATCATGATACATCACATTGGTATACGGAATGAACCTGATTCCTTTTTGGGAATTTTTCTACCATGATGTCTTGGCTGGTTCGGCCTTGCCCTATGTTTATGATTTAATTTTTTACGTTGTCTCTACATTTCCCATTTTATTATTATCATGTTATATCATTTATATCTTTTCATTTTTATGATTCCTACTCTTTTTATGACTCATTTTTAACACCCTGATATTTTGTGAATTATTTTTTATTTAATTAATTTATTCTTTTTGATATTTTTTATTTCACACAATACTGAAAATATCTATTTTATATATTTGGTTTGTGTTATTTGAAAAAAAAAATTAATTGTGCACTACAAGAAAAATAACTTTTGTCTTGCTCTACATGGAACACCAAGGATATCTTTAGTTACACACAATAATGAATTTCCTTGTTGGATTTTGTAAGACAAAAACCCTCAAAACGATAATGATATTTTATTAAAATATTAATTAATATAACCTAATAGTTAAATTATTAGTTATGAAAAGGGTTAACTAACTAATAATGATCTATCATTTACATATATAAAATTAATTCATTGGATATAAATGAATTATAAATGAATATGAAAACTGATTGAATATAATGGAAAATATTATTCTTTTTATGCCCACAATGTCATTTTCCCTAATAAATTTGATTAATTAAAATTATTGATTGATATTAATATGATACATATAATATATATTTTTTAAAACAATTTAGATATCCATCTATTAGATTTGATATTATTAATATAAAAACCCCATTTTTATGCATAAAATACTATATTTTTATTAAAGAATTTTTACCACCTTTTAACAGAGAACCTATTTTAAATACACTTTTTTGACCTTTAATTAATTATATATGTCTAAATAAATTTCATATGTCAATGTAAAACAAAAAAAATAGGTTAGGGTAAATTTTGGGTATTTTTCTCTAAAGATTCATTTTTTAATGAATAGTGAAAAATATTAATATTTAATTCAAAACTACTTTTTCTTCTAATTTATTTATAAGGATAAATTATATTTTAAATTGATTTTAAAGATTTATTATATCATATTTTTATTATTTAATCCAATTTAGTTCACTGGACTCAATTTTACCTTTAAATTGACTATAAAAAAATTGCAAACTTTTAGAGGTTTTTACATTAAAAACATGCTTGTCTTCCTGTCTATGAGATTAAATTTAAATTAATTTATCCCACATGTGAGATTGTAACATGATAAAATGGATAGCATATTTTAAATCTGAATAATTTATATTGTATAATATGTTCATATTAGACTTTTACTATAAATATTATTGAAAGTAATTAAAATTAGTTACAATGATTAAGGGAAAATTAAGCTTAACAAGAGACTATAACTTAAACTTAAGGACCTAAATGACCTATAAAGTTATGAAAAACCAATTTTATGGACATATTTAAGATATAAACCTTCCATTATTATGTTTTTTGTTTGGGAATAATTTTTTTAGGTAAAAATGTGATTACACATAACTTTTTAAAAAAAATGCCAAGTGTTTTACCTCCCTTCCCTTTAAATGGACACCACCTCTCCCTCTACTTAAATCCTCTCAAACCACTTAGGTTTGGAAAATATCAAACCAATAAAATTCCCAATATCCCTAACATAATCTTAGAATCCTATCATTTTGAATAAACCAATCCAAATAATCCCTTTGGTGAAAACCAAAAGGAGTTACCCAAAGAAGAGGTAACATCCCTCCTCAAGCTCCTTTCTTTTATTTTACGTTCTCCACTCCCTAAAATATTATTATTCAATGATTTTATAAAAAATTGGTATAAAAAATATTTTATTATTTTTTATTCTATTATTTATACCTACACTTAAACACAGTTCCATCTAATGGGTAACGAACATACTATTTATGTGTACGGTGAACTACCACCTCACGAAACAATGTTTGTTCATTTTTTTCTTTACCACCTCTATTGATGGAAATTGTGATGGAAACTATATTTATATATGATATATATGATATATATGATATATTTATTCTTCTTTAATTTTTTAAGAACAACACTCTTTGCTTTCTATACTGTGTAAATATGATAATTTCATTTCCGGAAGTGTGTACTATCGCCCCTCAAAGTGATCTGATTCGTTCACACAATATATATAGTGTATTAAAGATTTTTTTAGTAAGATTAAATGATATATAGGAAATTATAATGAAAAAATAATTTTATTGTGTACATATTGACATATATTTCATTTACTTTCTTTCTTTCAATATGACAATATAACGGAAACAACGTTCATGCGTATGTACGACCTACCGTCTCCATGAATGGTGTATCCATTTTCAAATATCTTTATTATATTGATTATTTTAATAAAAACATAATTAATATACATGATATTTATATCATGTTTTATATTATTTAAATCATGATATAATTATAAGGACAAAAGATAAAACAAATTAAGACACAGACGAAAAACAAAGTGAATACTAACCGAAGTGAAACCTTAACATAAAAATGTTAATAAGAGGGTTATAGAAAGTCATAATCAAAAAATATATGATATTATATATAATAATATGGTTCTCTAAAAAATTTATAATAAAATTATTTTTAATTATACAGGATGTTAGAATGAGTACGATGAGAGTTAGGAAACAATGTTGGGGGATTTCATCTCACTTTTTATTTCCATGAGATAAATGCATTAATCACCACTCATTTAATTCGTGTGCTGTGTATACTTACCATATATGTATTATATTAATCTTATTATTAAATTTATGGGTATTTAAATATCAATTCTATGATCTTTTTTTCACTGGGGTTATGATTCAAATGTTACCAAATCGGTAAGATAGTTTTGTCTCAATTTTCATTCTTTGACAAAAATGTTTTTATACACATACATTATTTTTTTAAGGTGTATTCAACATGTTAAATCATGAATATTACTAATTTAATGATATTTTGATTTTCATGAAATCTAATTTTCTTACATGAGGATTATGATACAAAGTTACCCAGTGATAATATGTTTATTGAAACAATCTCATCGTTTATAGATATTATTTATGTTTTTCCTTCCATTGATGAAATCATATGATCCATATCTCATGAAATCTACTGAATTTCTTAAACTATAAATATTCATGTTATATCGATGTAATGGTACCATTTTTCCTCTCTTTGTTACTTAATACAATTAAGAAAATGTTACAATTAAAATGTGTCTATATCTTCCCTTTCTCTCATAAATATGTGTTCATTAAAAATCATGATTTATAAAAATGGTTTCAATTTTTTTACATTTATAATATGTTGTTAAAGGAAATTTTTACCCATTTTTTTAAATTTTAAAAAATGGTGTTAGAATTAATATTCTTGTAATTTTTTGATCAAGATAATTTTCTAAACATTTATGGTAAAAAGGAATGTTCGGCATGTATAGTCATACCAACCATCATGACCATCATTTCTTTGAAGATTCCGTTTTAATTTTATATATTTATTTTTAAGGAATTTTTTCCTAATATTTGGTACATTCATTGTATTTAAAGTTTTTTTAACTGAAAAAGGTTTTTAAAATCTCTTTGTGGTCATTAATGCATCCTTTAACTATTTTCAAAGCTATTGTTTTTAAAGAAAATGTTTTTAAATTTTTTTTATGTTTAATGAAAAGTATTTTAAAACTTTTAAAAAATTATTTATAAGTTTTCAATGTATTTTATAAGAAATGGGTTTCAAAACATTTTCAACCATATTTTATATGTTTTCAAGGAAAATTGTTTTCAAAACGTTTTCAGGATATCTTTATATTTTTTCAAATAAAAAGGTTTCCAATTTTTTTTCAGATCATTATTTATAAGATCTAAAGTTTATTTTCAAGAAAATAGTTTTCAAACGGTTTTTTTACAGACCCTTTTTCAAAGTAGGAAGGATATTTTCCACAAGAAATCTTTTCAAAAGATGTTTCAAAATTATTTTCCATCTATGATGACATCCGTTGACTTTACTAACACCATTTTGTGAGATGATTCAAAGGATCCATTCATATTATTTATCTAATCGGTTTATGTTTTGGTGGAATTATGTTTATGAAACCTTTTCATCTTCAACAAGTTTTATGCTTGTGAAACCCACTTATTTTCATGGGTTAGGATTTGAGGAAATTATTATAAAACATGTATTTTTACACAGTTCAAGATACAACTACATGTTTTTGTTTCCCATTTAATTTTTTAGGATTATGATAGAATGTTTATAAAACCCATATCTTTTTATGGGTCATGATATGATTAACGTTTTATTACCTTATGGATCATGTATGCATTATTTTATTATGATATGGTTGATACCCATATCTCCTTCAAATGCATTATGTAAAGTGATATATCTCATGAGATAATGATGCCAATCTAGTCGATGAGATTGATCCACTATGGGAAGATATGGAAACCTAATCCCTTAAAAGGAAAGGACTATGACTCAGGATGGTGGTGTGTCATGCCTAGAAGGTGTAGTAACCATGAAGTTGGAAGATGGGGAAACCTGATCCACTATCAGAAGATGCAGAATCTAGACCCCTTATAAGGAAATAACTACAACTGGGAATGGTGGTGTGTCCCACCCAATAGGTTCAGTTACCACGAAGAGCCTTGATAAGTTCTAAAAATAAGTCTCCTCATATATGGAATGACATAACATGTTTATGTATTCCACAATTCCATATCATATTCCTATGATATGATTCCATGGAATTTGTTCTTTATTTCTTTCTGATTCATGTATTATGAACAACCAATATTTATTCCATCAATCATATTTATGATCTTTGATATACGGGGTATGATCTTCTAATGTTATGATCACGTTATCATACCCCTATCCTCATGTTTATACTTATATATATATCTATTTTTTAACCTTACTGAGAATCCTAGATCACCTATTTTTATGTTTCCTTCCCCAGATTAAGAAGATATATATTAAGTATGATGTGTCTAATAAGAGTTATAGTCTTGAAGAACCTATTGGGAGATAATAGATCTTGCTTATATACCTGTGTTTAGGTTTCTATGTTTCTTAAAGGCACTAGAAAAATATGGTCTTTGGGTTTCTATTTGTTTAATGTTTTATATATTCCAAAAATGTAATGTAATTTCTATGTATGTTAATATTGGGTTGTTATAATTGGTATTAGAGAAAATTTTTAGTAAACCTTTAGAAACTAGGTTGAGAAAACATTAGTGAGATCCCTAGGTATATTTCCTTGGATATGTCTTCGGATGTATCTAAGGATAAGTATACAGAAGGGATAACATTTAGAAAAATGTCCTAGATTTTTGGTAAAGGATGGAGTGAGTGGTTTCTAAGAAATACATCCCTTTCTGGATGCTAAAGGTAGATGTGGATTTGGCACAAATGTACCTAGGGGTAACAACTTTGACATGGTTTGTCGGGCTTGACTCGGTGTAACATAGTATACAACAACAAGCCTTTCTACACACCTGGTTTGAAACTCCGAGGGGGATATTCTTTTAGAATTAAAAAACTCTTTATGAACCATCATGAAGGGTTTAAATAGAGGATTACTGTGAATAACCTAGGATAAACTAGGGTTTCATAGATTAAAGAAGTATGTGTCATGATTTAGACATCCTATAAGTAATTATTTTTTATGATTATGCGATTTTCTTCTATAATATGTGTTTCTCACCCTATTATTTATGGTAAATAGAAGGAAAAAATTTAAAATTGAATGTTTCATATTTTGAAAGTATGGTCTTTATGAAATATAAATTTCTAACCCAGAAATATCTTAATGATAATTAAGAAGTTGGTATAAGTATTGGTTATACATATGAAGAAAAAAAGACCACAAAAGGCATGTGAAAGGTATGTGATGTTATTCTAGTATTATTTACATTAAGAATAAGAATCCTGAATAGATTATGGTTGAGGTACCATAAAACATGATTCATATTTCATATTCTAGGAAAGATGTGTTAAGGAATAATTTTATGAAGCATGATTAATGGTTCAAGAATATAGTTGGATGAATGGAGTATTTATATTTTGGAATTCAAAGATTATGTTATATTAATCGTGAAATATATATGTATTTTAAGTTTAATTTTTCTTTAAGGACTGAAAAATACATTTTTAATGGCGAAAAGGACATATAAAAGTGTTATTTTGATTAGGGGAAGGTAACCATTAATTAATGCCTAATTATGAGATAATGATGTTTGGATAAATATATGTTGTATATGAATAAGTAAAGTGAATGTTATGGACTAACATAGAACTTATTATTTAAAAAGTTCTATATATCACCAAAGACTATGTTTACAACTTCTTAGATTGAAAGAATGTATCCAGAAGTCATTGGAACAAAGAAGCATGCATGTTTTCCAGAAGGATTTATGGTAATTCAGGTTATTACCATGTTTTAATAGAATATTCCATTAGGGTATTCACATGTTTGGAATGTGAAAACCAAGTGGTGCTTTGTGATATTTTGGGAATCAATGTTGAGATAATTTTAGAAATTTATTTCAAATGATTTGGATTTTCATCTTTCAGAGGGGTTACAAGGTTAACCATTGATGAAATTTTTAAGTTAAAATTTCGATAAAGTATGTATGTATTGATATTGTATTTAAATCCTTAGTTAAAATGATATTTAGTGATTAAAATTATTTTAATGATGTCCATCATATTTATTTTGGATATTATATTAGTTTGTTTTTAGAAAAGGACATCATGCATGTCTGGTAAAAACCAATCAAGTATGACAAGGTTGTGTGTCTTGAACTATGACCGAAGGACAATAAGGGTTTCACACCTACCACTGGATGATGCAATATCCAGATTAATGCATAATAATTTTATATGAATAAATATTTATGATGAAATAGTAGTTTTACTTTGTATGTTTCATTTATAATGTATTGACCATATTTATTTTTAAGGATAACAAGAGACAAATACTTATGCTTTTCATTCTTTTATGTTCAATAAGGTCATCTAAAAGTAGGTTTTAATGCTTCGATCATGAAATTTAATTTCTAGAAGTAAATTTATTAAAGTAATAGATTAATTAGAAATTGATAAACACAAAACCAGAAAATGAAATTTTGTTTATAGACATATATCAAGCAAGTACATTTCCCTGGTTAATAAAATAATTACTCAAAGATAGGATAATGATAAAAATGAGTTGTCCTAAGACTAAGTTATTTTGAACCGATTTCCTTTTAAATCATCACAGATTTATGAATTTGATGCCCTCAACATTTCTTTGATCATTCACTTTTTTTGTGATTGGTGACCTCAGTCACTCCCTATAAGTATTTATTTTTTCCCTCTATGTCCAATATTTACTGCTAACCTATGTTCTCTTATGTGGAAACCTAGAAATATGTTACTCTGGGTAACTGTTATTGTTCCAAATTTCCCTTTTTAGGGAAGTTTTAGTATTAATTTTTACGATGTGGGTTTCTATGAATGAAACTTTCAAGTATTAAACCTTTGATAACCAAGATGAATTTCGATGGAAAAATTCATTTTAAGGGGGGTATAATGTAATACACCAAGATTTTGTGAATTATTATTATTTTAATTAATTTAACCTTTTTTGTTATTTTTTATTTAAAAAAAATCTAAAAATAGTTCATTTTATATATTTGGATGGAATTATATAACCAACCAAGTTAATCGAGCACAAAATGAAACATAAATTTTATCTTTCGCTACACAGAACACCAACGACAGCTTGGGTTACACGTATCAATGACTTTTCTCAGTGGTTTTTGAAACACAAAAGGCCGAATAACAATAATGATATATTATAAAAATATTATTTAATATAACCTAGTTTTTAAATTATTAGTTATGAAAATGGTAAACTATGTTATGAAAATATTTGGTTTACATAAATATAAAATGAGTTCATTGGTTATAAATGAATTAGAAATGAATATGAGAACCGATTGATTATAAATAAAAATATTATTATTATTTCCCACAATGCTATTTTACCTAAATAAATTAAATTAATTAAAATTAGTGAGTGATATTAATGTGATATATATATATATATTATTCAAGAATATATATTTTTATTCATCCAATAGATTTTATATGCTTAAGATAAAAACAAACCCAATTTTATCCATAAAATACTATATTTTTATTAAGGTATTTTTACCACCTTTTAATGGGGAACCTATTTTAAATACATTTTTTGGAAATTTTATGGATTATATATGTCTAAATAAACTTCATATTTGAAATAGGTACATAAAAATTTTCTAGGTTAAATTTTGGGTATTTTTCTTTGAGGTTTCATTTTTTAATGAATAGTTAAAAATACTAAAATTTAATTCAAAACTGCTTTTCATCAAATATATTTATAAGGATTAATTGTATTTTAAATTATTTTTAAAGTCTTATCAGATCATATTTTTATAAATTAATATAATTTAGGGAATTGGACTCATCTTTACTTTGAATTTGACTATAAAAACATAGAAAACTTTTAGAGGTTTTTACTTTAAAAACTCCCTTTGATGTCCTGTCTAAGGGATTAAATTTAATTTATTTTCTAACAATTATGTTACTGGAATTTGGAAAAATGGATTCCGTATTTGGAATAATAATAATTTATAATGTATAATAAGGTCAAATTATTTTTTGACCAAAAATATTTTTAAATGTAATTAAAATTAACTACACTGATTAAGGAAAAATATAGCTTAACAAGAGACTAAAACTAAAAATAAAGGGCCTAAATGACCTATAAAATTGTCCAAAACCCATTTTATGTCTATATTTTGGACATAAAACATCCATTATTTATGTTTTTTGGTATGAGATGATTTTTTTAGGTAAAAACATGTGTACACCAAACTTTTTTTAACAAATGCGAAGTGTGTCCCCTCCCTTCCATGTAAAAGGACGCCACCTATCCCTCTTAATCACAGCTTTAAAACCTATTATGTTTAGAAAATATATACCCAATACACTTTTCATTATCTATAATTTCCTCATTTAATCCTCCCTTTGGGAATAAAGCAATTCAAGGAATCCCTTTGGTGAAAACCAAAATGAGTTACCGAAAAAGAGGTACATCTCTCCTCAAGATCCTTTCTTTTATTTTCCATTCTACCCTCCATAAAATCTTCTTTTTCCATTATTGTATACTAAACAGTATCATAAATATAGTAGTATGTTTTTATACTAAGTGTTTGTCCTACACTAACGCACACTTCAATCTAATGGGCAATGGACATGCAATTTATATGTACAACAAACTACCGCCTTAAGAAATGATGATTATTCATTTCTCCTTTATCGCATCTCATGGTGAACATTATGAGGGAAAATATATTTTTATATGATATATATGAAATTTATAATATATTTATTCTCATGTATTTTTTATTTAGAACATACCTTTATGCTTTCCATCTTGTGTAAACACAATAACTTTTTTTGAGGAAGTGGGACTACCTCCCCCTCAAAGCGATGTGATTCGTTCACACACTACATGGAATATATTAAGGATGTTTTTTTGAAATTATATGATGTTTTTGACATTATAATTGTAATTTAATATTATTATATACTTAAATACATTTATTTAATTTTATTTCTTTCTTTCAAAATGACAATAAAACAGAAACAATGTTCATGCGTACATACGACCTACCATCTCCAAGAACGGTGTATTCCATTTTCATAATTCTCTATTCTATATAATATTATAATACAAATATAATTAATATAAATTATGTTTATATCATGTTTTACAATATTGAAATCATGATATATGTATAAGGAACAAAGATACAATAAATTAAGACGCATGCGAAAAACAAAGCGAATATTACCCAAAGTGAAACCTTGACATTGAAATGTTAATAAGTGTATAATATAAAGTCAGACTAAAAACATATATGGTATTAGATATAATAATAAGGTTTTGTGATATATGTATAATAATATTGTATTTATTATACATTATGTCTTAATGAGTACGACGAGAGTCAAGATAGAAGGTAGGGGGATTTCATCTCACTTTTTATTTCCGTGAGATACATGCTTAATAACCACTCATTTAATTTATGTGGTGTTTATACTTCCCATGGATGTATTATATGAATATTATTGTTAAATTAATAGTTATTTTCATATCCATTTGTTGATATTTCTTTCATGGGGTTTATGTTTCAAATGTTACCAAATCAGTAAGATAGTTTTGTACCAATTTTCCTTCTTTGAGAAACATGTTTTGTTATATAGCTACATTTATTTTTTGAGGAGTATTTGAAATATCATTTCATTAATATCCTTAATTTCAGGATATTTTAAGATTCAAGAAATATAATTTTCTTACATTAGGATTATGATTCAAGGTTACCAAGTGATAAGATGTTTATTATAACAATCTCATCATTTATAGAGATGGTTTATGTTTATGCTTCCATTGATGAAATTATTGGGCATGTATTATATCAACAATTTTCTATAAATTATGATGATATTTATGTTCATAAAAACCCATATTTGTTTTCTAATGATGTTTTTTTAGGTATGTTTGAATTTATATTCAAATTTTAAATGAATTTAGAATTAGCAGAATGATTCCGGAAACAACCTTTTTATCCCTATGTTATGCTAAAAAGCTGTCTTTTGCATATGGTATCGACCCTATTTTATGATAAAGAGTTTATTTATGGATTGAAAACCCTACGTTTCATGAATGCTAAACGTAAGGAATATAAACCCTACGTTGGATTCTAGATTTACTGTTTGCAACCCTATGTTCAATAAAATTGAACGTATGGTTAATCAATGCTACATTCGGGATTTTATGCTAACAAGGACGAATGTATGGATCATAAAAATATGATACTTTTTGATTAAAATGTTACATGCTGATAAAAGTATTTCAATGGAACCCTATACTATGCAATGGAACTCGACGCTACAGAAATTAACCCTACGCTACGGAAAGGAACCCTATACTATGTAAAGGAACCCTACACTATGTAACTGAACCTTATGTTGTGTTTTGAACGGTGAAGCTTTTCTAGATGAGTTTTAAATCCAAGATTACTACAACGGTCAAGTTATAATTAAATATCGATCCAAGGATCTTTTTTATTTTTTCAAAGAACCTAGTTTATTAGGGAAAATCATTCACATTTCTAAGGGAAATTACGACTATCTGGGTCAATTGAAATTTGATTTTTTGTGATCAATCAAGCCATTCTTTTGGATATAAAATATTGAAGCAAGACATCTAATATATATATTCCTTCATAATATCTCTTCAAAAATATATTATAATTTACTCACATACAAGACAACATTATTGAAAATCCTTTACAGTGTTACAAAGAATGAATGACTCAGAAAGGGAACTGCACTTTGGTGACATACATGTTCAAAATTGTTCTATTATAAGTACAATGATATTTTGTTTTGTTTTTGTTATCAATTGAAGATATTTTTAAAACTGGATCTCTTCTGACTGTTCCAATTTTGAAGACATTGTTTTCTGAAGAAGAAAATCCTTCAACTGTAAATTGTGTTCTGCTGTAATTGAAAAGTTCAACATGTTTCAAAAAAATAAATCTCTTTTGATTTATTTGGAGTTTTCAACTGCTCATACATAGTTGTGGTGGAGTATCAACTTCTCGATTTTTAGTTTTGAACTGCACTCTGTTGTGGAATTTCAGTCTTATGATAAGAGGACTAGACTATAGAAGTTCAACAAACTTGCAATGAGAATATTTGGTGGAGTGGACTAGGATATCATTGTGCCCCAGACCACTATAAATTTTTCGTTCTTTATTTCTATTAATCTACTGCATATTTTCATATAGAAGAAAAAACACCACATTTCAAAATAAATCAACGTGGGTTTCAAAATCCAGAATTGTGGAAGCTTTTTAAAAGACACAATTCACCCAATATTGTGTGTTACTTTGTGTATTCTAGCTTAACAAATAGTATCAAATGTGAGATTTTGAAAAACATATTGCAAGATAAAAAGTTTAAGCTCTATATAAATATGACAATGGCTGATCCTAGAGAAGGAATGTCCATGGTTCATGCTCCATATTTCAATGATGAAAATTATTGGTGTTATAAATCAAGTATTATTATATATTTAAATAATCTTGGATTTAGAGTCTACTCAAAGATCATTACTCCATATGCAATTCCTGAGAAACCAGAAATGTGGAATGTTGCAATGGAAGTTGAATATGACATGAATTTAAAGGTTATGAATGCTATTATCTATGGTCTTGGACCATATAAGTTCAACTGTGTTTCACAATGTCCTACTACCTATGAAATGTGGAAAACTATTACAGTTTCCTTTTTAGGAATATACAATGTAAGACAGATGAGGTATGCAACAAAAAAGTTGAAATTCGATACATTTATGATGTTTGATGGAGAAATAATTACTCAAATGAATGGAAGGATTACAGAAATTATCAACAACATTACATCCTTAGGTGAACCCATCAAACAAGCCAATAATGATTTTAAAGTACTAAGATTACCACCTTTTAAATGGAATGTAATATCTGCTACTATTCGACAATCATCACTTGTCAAAGATATAACAATGAAAGAATTAATTGGGAAACTGATGATGTATGAAATAGAAATTTCAGATCTAGCTAAAGATCATAATATTATAATAATGAAAGAAAATACTGCTCTGATGGTGATATCTGAGAAGCAATGTTGAAAATAAAAATAGGATGTCAAAGAATAGGAGAATTCAGATTCATGTGATTCTAAAATGGAACTTTCTCTGCTATCCAGATAGTTTAGAATTTTCTATAAAAATAAAATAGGATTAAAAAAATATTTTAGGAAGGATGATAAAGAACTAAGAGAAGTCAGATGTTATGAATGCAAGAAATTGGGTCATATCAGACCTGATTGTCCTCAACTAAAAGTTTAAAGAAAAATATTAGAAAAGATATATTAGAAAAATGATGACTATTAGCATAAATGAAAAATGGAAATGAAAGATACATGGAGTGTATCTCAAGACTCAAACAGTCTTTCAATGTATGATATAGAAATGGAGAATTAAATATAAAGGCCAACATGCACTTTATGTACAATGAAGAAGAAGAAAAGGTACAAACTTATTATCCTTCTTATAATAATCCTAGTAGTTTCTCAAATGATAAACTAGTTTTCCATTATTCAATGTTAGAAGAAAAATATGATGTTTTGATAGAGAATAATAAGCCTTTTAAAAATATTCATAACTCATTTTTAGGTGATAGAGATACCATGCTTAAAAAAATCAAGAATTGATGAAAAAAATCAATTCACGCACAACAAACTATGATGATCATGAAGAAAGGATCAATGCATTACAAGATGAAGTATAATCTTATAATAGTGCTTCTCTTTTTTTTACTAAAGGAAAACAATATCTTAAATGAAATTCAGGGAAATAATATCATTAAAAGGGAAAGATTTCGAGTAGGAATTGAGGTTGAGAAATCAAAATTTTATAAAAACTATATTGTGTACAATTAAAAAAATACAACATGTTATCATTTTGGAACGAGATTACCCGAGAAGGGATAACCCTAACAACGAGGGAAGCTATGTTACTGTTTCCTTCTTCATGACGATGGAAGACACTCTTTCGGTCCCTCCCCCACTGACCGGGGAGGGACCTCTGACATCTCGCAAGGTAGAAGGTTCCACTTTCCTTCCCTTCTCTAACCCTGATTCCTCCCTCCTTTTCCTCAAGCATCCTTATAGCCAAAAGTTCCCGATTTTTTGATGGGAGACCTAATCTACCGTAATTGACCACAGAGTTCAATGAAACCTCAACACTTTTGAATATTATGATGATTGATCGGTTCGAGCAACAACATCCTTCACTCGATTCATTTTCCAGGTATGTCTTCAGTTATTGGGATTTACAGGAGAGGGATACAATGGGTTTGTTGGACAACAGACATATCATGATATGTTTTGCATTAGAGAAGGATTTAATCTGAGCCTGATCTAGTGCTCCCCATAACTTCAAAGGATCTAGGTTATACCTCATTTTATGGATCCATATGAAGCACGATTCCCCTATAGTGAAAATTTGGGTATGCTTCCCCAGTCTCCCCCTACCGCTTCAAAATCCCTTGGTGATATATTTATTTGGAATTTAGTTTATACATATCTCTGTTTAGATAGTCATACCAAATCTCTCTTTTCACCATGTCAATATGTGAGTCTCCATTGATGTGGATGTGTCCAAAGTGCCTTTTGATTATGTTAGGATAATATTTGTGGAAGTATTTTAGTGAAAACAATAGGTGGTATATGAATCATGGTTCGATTTATATTCAATCTGTAAGAGGATAGGTCATTCAATGACATCCTATCAATGGGGGTCTATGAGTAAGTTGGGTTCGGACAGTGGTAAGGAAACAGAAACACGTACTACAGTAGGCTTGCCAAGACAGAAGCTGATGGGTGTGGACTCTAAGGTTAATTTTACAATGGATGTGAATGGTGGATCTTGGGCAGTGAATCCATTGTTGGCTGATTTCTTCAGATGCTTAACAGAGGATCTTGGTGGATCACAATATCCTATTCCTGTGCCATTAGGAATAGAGGGTGATGTTGTGGTGGAGGTGAAACCTGATAGGGGTCTCAATTTAGTGGATCCACAAATGGATGAGGAAGATGGCCAAGGACACCTAGGGTACTTCATATGTCGAGGCTGTGTGATTAGGGTCTGGTACTAGTGACAATGGTCCAGAACATAAGGCAATAAGGGAGGGTGTTTCTCATAGTTGTAAGGTGTTGCAACCAGTTTTATCGAATTTTCCAAGTACGGAGATGGCTGTAATTGTGCTGGGAAATAGGTTTGAAGAGTTATCGATGGTTAACCTGGAACTGGAGGCTGATGCTGATCCATCTAGGACCTCACTAAAGTAGGGGAAACTTGAGACTAAGTCCAATGATGAGGACTCTAATTTCTTATCTGGTGATATAGAAGAAAACTTCCTGGGATACCATCTTGCAAGCCCGAGGCTAAGTAAGAGCCGAAGGGGCACTCAAAAAGAGACAAAAGACTATTCTTATTTGCCACCACTTAGGGAGACTAGGACTATGAATAAATCCAAATCAAAGATGTTGGTCAGTGATCCCCTTCCTCCTTCCAAGGCTGACATTAGACAACCACAAGAGTCAGGTATGATGATTGTTCCTTCTTTGGAGAAGTTTATGCATTCAGGAGAATAAATTGTGGAAAATGTTATAATGATTAACGCTACTGACGAAAAAGATAATAGGATGATGGGAAGACCATTAAGGGTGGTTAACATTGAGGATAAGAGTAACTGGATTGAAAAACAGTAACTGATATTGATTATGGGATTTAATGATGGGAAGATCAGCCAAGAGGAGTACGTTCAGTCTCAGAAGAAACTGGCATGTTATTTCGAAGACCTTCAAAAGGATGATCTTGATACCTAGGTTAGAACTATATCATGTTATATAAGTAGGGAGAACAAATATAATAGGCTTAAGTTGTTCTTTAATGGTTTATATATTTATTTTAGTTCTTGAACTATTGGTCTCTCACTTTTCCCACGAAAGTGTTTTTTAATAAAATGTTAATTTTCAGTAATCATTGTGTAAGGAGAGGCCATGTCACTAATAATTATTATTTGAAAAACTCTCAAATTAGTGAAATTAAGAGAGATTTTTTTAATTTTTTTTATCCAAATGTATTTAAATAAGCTATGGAAATACAAAGAAGATCTGGATTCCCATATCTTTTCTAGCTAACACTACTGAACCGAAGAAAATATGGGTACGAAGACAAATATTTGTTTAACTGCTTTTGCAAGTAACTAAACAAAAGAACAGAAATGCTATATGGTATATGGATAGTGTCTATTACAAATATATGAGTGGAGATACATCAAATTTTCACTCCCTGACACAAATGGATGGAGTTCTTGTCACTTTTGGTTACAATGCCAAAGAAAAAATAATTGTAGTCAGAACTGTTGGATATCCAAATACCATATTAATCAAAAAAGTTACTGTATGTGAAAGGGGTGAAGAACAGTCTGAGAAGTATTTAAATTCATTGTGTGGATGGTTTTTATGTTGATTTTTCTAAGAATTATTTTTCAGTGTATAAAAATAAGTTTCTTAAGTCTAGAGAACCTATAACTGTTAATGTTTATAATTTGGATTTAAATTCATTATGTTACACTACAACAAAGTCGCCTTTTAGCGGAGATTTTGTAGCGACAGTTCCTAGAACCGCTGCTAAACCTTTTTAAAAAAATGTTTCACGGCAGTTTATAATAAACCGCTGCAAAATATTTTTTTTGAATAGCCCTGACCCTTCCTCTTTCTCACCAGAGATCGCGATTCCCCCCGGACCCCCACTTCCCCTGCAATCCCGACCCCCCGCGACCCTGACGACCCCATGACCCCAGCGACCCCGCGACCCCAGCGACCCCACAACCTCGGCGACCCCAGCCCCCTGCGACCCCGAAGACCCCGTGACCCTAGCGACCCTGCTTCCCCAGCAACCTATACGAACCTAGGGTTTGATTTCTAATTTTTTTGTTGTTTTGATATTAGTTATTTCTTTATTATTATTGTCTCTTATAATAAATTGTAATTTTGTATTTATTGTATTGTATGCATATGTTTTCGTTTATGATTATATGTTTTTCTACTTATTGCATGTGATATTTTATATGTGTTTGTTAGTTTTTATTCTTAAGTGATTGTTTTTCTATCTGCTTGATTGTTTGTGGTTGTTTGATACTATACTCATGGTTTGTGATGACTCATGGTTACAATACATGCTTATATTATGGGTTATAATGGATTAATGTATAACATTAACACATTTACCTTGGTTGTGATGGCTTTAAGGCTATGTCATGTTTTTGGTTGTGATGGCTCGAGGTTATAACATGTGTCATTTAGGTAATGATGTGGAAATTTAGTGGATGTTGGGATGGTTAACACTGGTTGAGAGTTGGAATTTCTTGTTATGCTGATGTGCTGATGATGATATGATTGACATAGGTTTAGAGTTGGGACTACCTATTTTCTAGATAATATGATGATGTGACAGTGATGATTGACACATGTTAAGAGTTGGGTTTTTTGTTTTGTCGAAAATATTGATGGTTTCCATATTATCGAGTATATAATTGTAGATCTACATGACCTACCATTTGAATTAAAAATATGCATGTCAGTCCATTTGATTATCATTCCACCAAGAACTTATATGGGAAAGAGACATATGATCCATTTTTTACACTTTAAAAAGATTAACCTCTATCATCAACGATAATAATCACACTAACATGACTATAAATGTCATGTGAATCCTATGTGCCTAAACATGATTCATGATAGGCCTCTTCCCTCTACTATCCAAGAGTTAAAATCCTACATAAATCACATATCCAACACCATGTTTATCCAAGTGAAAATAATATAACTGTAATAAAGAACAATAAGAACAAAAATTCCAAGCCCCTGGGAACTTAGAATCCCTACCAGAAAAGGTGTTCATGATGCACCAGTACTATATCTATTATAGGATTTTAAACATTCCTATATCATTGGGTTACCATATCCCAAATAGTAAAACAAAAGAACCATTGATCAATTTGTAACATCTTGTCTTGACTCACTATGAATAGTAACCTGACCAATGGTGCTATGTGACCTCAAGAATGCCTTCCTGTATACCAGAGGCTACTAAATAGTAATGGGGGGAGAAGGTAGTATCATAGGGTGACTATATGACCATATTAGAGTGCACAATAATGATAAAATAACTAAGCATCATACACATCAGAGTACATAGAAATAATAATAAACTAAGAATTCTATAACAAATAGAAAAGGTATATATAGGCATAAATACACAATTGATCACCCACTGGACCAATCACACATGTAAATAAAATACATAAATAAATAAAATTATAAGAGTCCCTACTAAAACCTCAAGCCTCACCTCATCAAAAACTCCAGTACATGAATCCAAACTATCCTAATCGACCTTGTAACTTTGAGTCTCTTCCTAACCTATTCCTATAACTAAGGGAGATCCTTCTTAGGTACCCAAGTGCAATGGTGGCCTAAGCATAGTGTGAGTAGAAAACTCAGTAGGGAATAACCTACTTAGTCTTGTAGATACCAAAAATATGGTGATATGTGCATGTTAAATTCTTGGAATAAAGGCATATTCTAAGAAAATAAATAAAAGCACAATGTTGATCCTCAAGTACATGATCTCGATCGAATATACCTACATCGAATGACATGGAGTGTCTCTAGTCACATCACAATGACCTTGCCAACCATAATATTAACACGAGGTTATTCCACCCCCAGTATACAGGTAATTACTTGGGGGGATTGATCCACCCTGGTATACATATAATGATCTAATAAATTCTCTATCCTAGAATAATAACCCAGGGAATGATCTATCCCAATATACAATAGTTCCTGAAAGCTGATGCCCGGAAGTGTGGGATTCTAAACCACACCCACCAAATACAACACAAGATTTGATAGCCAGCACATGGAAGGACATATACTCTTCCCATAAATAATATAATCCCAACTCTAAATCCATGGAATCTCTACCAATAACATCACAAATCTCTATAAAAGGGGATTTTTATTTAGTATCACTAACCTCCCTACAAGGAGAGTTTTATTTAGTATCATAATCACTCCATGATTATTTTCATTTCAAATCAAGAACTTCTAAATGGAATATACCATATCAAGAATGAATACACACACAAACACAAATATATATATAAGATCAACATCGGTTTCAATCTCTCTAAACCATCATGTAAACCGTGGTTATCCCCTAAACCCCTTATGGATTTATCACCTTATCCAATTCATTTACAAGCATTTTATTTTAATTATATAACCCACTTAGTTCAATTAATTAACAAATTATTAAATAAAACTCCACCAGTCACCCATAGTGAAAGGTCCATACAAATAAAATTCCAAATAATAAATAAAATTAAAAATTTACCATAGGGATATACTAAGGGACCACCAACCTATTTTGTATGATTATTCTATTTTAATTCCAGGTCTGCAAGTTTTTTTAGGATCACCATGGCTTTACCAAACCCATAGCACATTCTGAGTACCTATCTCGAACCCAAACATTCTGATTGAGTTAATTCAGTTCAATATTATAATTAATTATCAATTTCTTGTTAAAATATAATTAAAATCAAATTTGTGTAAATGTTGGATACTAATAAAGAGGACCCATCACACCAAAACCACTACCAATCATCCATGAGAAGTCATTTCCATGCCTCTATAACTAACCTAGGAAAAAACCTATGAGACAAAACTAATTCCATAGTTAAATTACTTAAATTTCATGAAAAAACATAGAAAAATCAGAATCACAATGTACCTCCACTGATTCAATGGGAAACTACATGTATATGACATTATGAGGTGTCCTCTATGAAAACCAGATGAAATCCCCATTGTTCTAGGATAATTATACAATTCTCCCATGGAATTTTCACTCAATTCCTTAATCACAGAGATGAAAATTATAGATAATGGGAAGATATGTTAGATAGATATTTTAATAGGTGAATTCATACAATACATTATTGAATGAAGAATCTAAAACCCACCCAAATTCAAGGGGTTTTAATAGGTAAGGAGGTGATGAATGTTGGGGTTTATATGCACCAAAAAAGGGGGATAAATAGGGATCCCCCTCTAAAAATACCAATGGGGATAATGGTAATAATTCCCACTTAAAATCCCCACTAAATAGATGGTAGCTCCAAGTATGTTGGGGAATGACTTGCTATCCCATTGGCTAGTTGGTGGCTACAACTGCAGTCATGACTACTCTGAGCCTCCTCTGATTCTATCCTAAAATACTCAAGAAACTTTTGAGACATATAACACATCCATATTCATACTTTTAAGGTGTCCTGGCTATTGTAATTCTATTCTGAACCCCATTTTAAAATCTGGCCCCTCAACCAATTAAAAAAAATCAAATTTTTACTTAAAATCAAAACCTGTACGGACACATGTTCTTACAATATTGACTTTTTTGGAAATATATTAACTAGTTTAAAATTTTAATAAAATTATAATAGTTCTCAGTATAATTTATTTTGAATATATATATTTGTAACAAATGGATTTAAAAGACTTATTTTGTTCACAATGGCGCGCGCCATGTTGCGGCAATGGCGTGCGCCATTGAGCCTTTTTGACTTTTTTTATTTTTTTAACCTGCTAATTCTTACGCCCCGATTGAAAATACCTCTTTTGAGGTCAATCAAAGACCTCCCCTTTTGACTCTATGCAACACTCTTCCCGTGAGCAAAGCGACCCAGCTGGTGTTGGACCACATTGACTGCCATGACAAAACCGAGATCCCTCGACCGCCGTGACCCAGTCGACCACGACTTAGCTGAGCTCCCTAAACCACCGTGACTTAGATACGCAATGTTGACTTCATTTGCTTTTTGATGTATGGAATATGAATTATTGACATAAATATTTGTTATATATATATAAATTGTAGAATTTATTATTTGTTATTCTTGATATATGTATACACCTCTTTTCTGTGCCACAAGTTAATATTGTCACACGCCGTGCGCCGCGTCGTGCGCTTTTGCGCTGGTGGATCTTGTCTCCGTTGTGCGCCATGTGCCATAAATAACTATGTGTTTTAATTATTTTTATTATTGTGTAGGCACATTTTGATATACATGGATAAAAGATAGATCACGTTACCGAGGAACACACCTCAGTATATTAAGGGTTTGAATGAGTTTTTAGATTTTTAAATTTCTAATCGATCCGTTGAAGGGAGAATAAAGTGTCAATGTCCTAAATGAAAATTTAGAACATGGTTGAAGATAGATGAGGTTTATGAACATTTAATACTGAAGAAATTCCCTGGTCAATATTTGTGTTGGATTTGTTATGGAGAATCGAATGTTACAGAAAGATTGAGCACTGATGTTAATCCGCAGAATGAGGTCCCAAGTTCATCGACAATGGAAAATGAAATACAAATCCTCATAAATGATGCATTCGGCACTGCTAGACACCACTATCAGAATGAAAACATATCAGAACAACCATAAGAGGGTGGTACAAATTGAAACATTACAAGTGATGTTTTTGAGACTGTAACATAGACAGATCAAGATTGTAACATATCATTGGATCCTCCTCTTCATTCTGTGGATCCAAATGTAAGAGAAAATCTCACTGAGAAAAATGTGTTTCATGATTTAGTTGACGATGGAAATCAAGAGTTGTATTGTGCTGAAGTTGTACCATATCAAATGTCTATTTGGAATTACAAATAAGGAAATTTCCATGATATTGGAATTGATTCGTGATGCATTTCCTGAAGCAAAAATCCCAGAATCTTTTTATGATATGAAAAAAGTTGTTAACAAGCATGGTCTGAATTATAAAAAAATACATGCGTGTCCCAATGATTGTATGCTTTATTGGAGAGAGGATTCAAGTAGGCAGAATTTCAAGAAATGTTCTTCTAGATGGAAATAAAAGGGTGATGTTGGAAGTCTGAATGAACATAATTTCATGGAGATGAAGAAAAGGAACACACCTACAAAGGTTTTGCATTACTTTCCTTTGAATCCTCTATTATAAAGATTATTCATGTCATCGAAAACCACTGAATACATGAAGTGGCATTCTGTAGATAACAACAACGATGGGTTAACAAGACATCCATGAGATTCTCAATAGTGGAAGACATTTGATTCATTACATCTCGATGTATCAGCTGATCCTAGGAATGTTCGATTGCAATTGGTTTCCAATGGATTCAACCCATATGGGACTTTGAGTACCAGTTATATCATTTGGACAGTTGTTTTAATCCCTTATAATCTACTTCCTTGGATATGTATGCAACAAAAATATTTTATACTTTCGATGATTATTCCTTGAAAACAATTTCCTAGAAATGATATTGATGTATACTTGCAGCCTTTGATTGATGAATTGCAGGAGTTATAGAGCAACGATGTTGAGACATTTGATGCTTCTTATAAAAAAATGTTCAAAATGAATGTTGCTTTAATGTGGACAATTAGTGACTTCCCTGGGCTTGGAAATTTATCTGGTTGGAACACTTACACGGGTTTGTCTTGTTCCATTTGTAACTTTTATTTTGAGCCCAAATGGCTACCTCACAGTAGAAAATGGTGGTTCTTGTGTCATCGAAGATTTCTCAATGCATCTCATAGATTTCAGCTGAATAAATCAAAATTTAATGGTTCCATTGATCATAGACCACCTCCAAAGTTGTTAATTGGTTCTGAAATATTGACACAGCTTGAAAATGTTGAAATAGAATTTGGGAAGGTTCATCATTTGAATGAGAGCAGAAAACAGGCTCAAAGTGCATCATCAATCGAAACCGGAATGAAAAGTGGAAGAAAAAAAGTATATTCTTAAAAATTCCTTATTGGGAAATTAATTTTTTGCGGCATAATCTTGATGTGATGCATATTGAGAAGAATGTCTGTGAAAATTTCATATTCACATTTCTTAATGAGCATAGAAAGTCGAAGGATCATCTCAATGCTCGCAAAGACTTACAAGAAATGAACATAAAACACGATCTCTGGCAAGATGAGAATGAAAAGTATCCTATGAAAATTTTTTCAATGAAAAATAGGGATAAAGATACATTCCATCAGATGTTAAAGAATGTTAAGGTATCTGATGAGTATTCAAGTAACATCTCAAGGTGTTTTGACTTGAAGAATCGAAAGTTACATGGATTGAAAAGTCACGATTCACATTTTTTGTTACAGCAGTTACTACCATTGGAATTGCGTACATTATTACCTGAAAAAATTACTGCTGTTGTACTCCAGTTCTGCACATTTTTCCGAAAACTATGTGAGAAATCTCTACATCCATTTCAGCTTGAAAACCTCCAGGAGAGGTTTGTATTGACCCTTTGTGTAATGGAGATGATCTTTCCTCCGTCATTTTTTACTGTAATGATGAATTTAACTGTGCATTTGGTTGAGGAAGTTAAATTAGGAGGCCCCATTCATTATCGATGGATGTATCCAATTAAGAGGTAATTTATTTATATGTTTTCCAATTAAGTAAACAATTTTTGGTACTTAATTAAATTCAAAATTATGTTTATTTTATTTCACAGATATCTTGGGCATTTGAAATCATACGTGAGAAATAAATCTCAACCAGAAGGCTCTATTGCTAAAGGCTATTTGGATGAGGAGTGTCTGATATTTTGTTCTCGATACTTGGATGATATTGAGACAAGATTTAATTAAGTTGTATGTGTTGACGACACATCGAATCAATCTTAAATACATCATAAATCCAAAATATTTCCTGCTATTGGCCGATCAGTTGGGAGGAACTCAAATGTGACATTGATTGAATTGGAATTGTTACAAGCACATAGATATGTGCTGCTGAATATTTAAATTGCAGATCCATTTATTGAAGAGTTGATGATACAAACAAAGAGACGATTGAGAGGCCGAACACGAAATGATAAAGATGTAACGAAAGCTGTTAATAAAGAGCTTATAGAATGGTTTGCATGACGTGTAAGATCATAAATATTTCACTAAATATGAATATTAGTTTGAAACATACATTTTGAAAATATAATAAAGTATATTTCTTTTTTCAAATCATGAATACTGATACTCGAGCAAAGGTGTCAGAATATTTGATGTTTCTTGATAGAGTTCCTCTAAAACAAGTTAGAAAGTTTGAATCTTATAATGTGAATGGCTTTAGATTTCATACAGTCGATCGAGAAGTGGGTTTTAAAACATAGAATAGTGGTATATTTACATTTGATGAAGTGGAATACTATTGAAAGCTGGATGATATTATTGAATTAAACTACCACAGAAATTTTTCGGTAGTTTTATTCAAATGAAAATGGGTCGATTTTATCAGATGTGTTCAAAGAGATTCCTTGCAATTTACTTCTATGGACTTATCTCGCTTGATGGATGTTGGTGATCGTGAACTGCATGATCCATATATCTTAGCATCATAAGAAAAAATGGTATATTATGTGAATGATGTTGCCGATTAAGGGAGGATTGTAGTTTCTCACATAATACAAAGATATTTGTATGATATGGGTGATGAAGTGGAAAATTTGACCTCTAAAACTAAAGTTAATCAGCAACAAGGAGTAGGATTATTTTTCCATCATGATATTGAAAATATTAGTCTAGCAAGGATGAATGAAGTGGATGAAGTAATGGAGCAGGAAACCGACATTATTGAATGGGAAAATGATTGTATGTACAATTATTTATTTATTTAGCAACCACTTGTTTCATTTCTACAGTCATTCATTATCATTGTTATATATATTTTGTCTGTTAGTACTGGGCATCTATTATCATTTTTAATTTTTTTTGTCTGTATAATTTTTTTAAAATATATATTCTGAACTAAATTTTATTTGATTAAATGACAGGAATTCCAAGAAGGAAATGGTACACTATTTCATTTAGTTCTACGACATATGGTGATCCATCTGGATCCCTCCCCACAACATCTGAGGCATCAGCTGCCGACACCCCTGCACCATCTCCCCCTGAACCATCTCTCACCCCATATATGGATGTCCCATTAGAGGGTGAGTCGTTGAATCCCCCTTAAGGATCCTCAGTAGTGGGGCAGTGACACGCCCCTTCCAGTTCATCCCGGGCATACTGGAGTGTCACTGTCATAGGTACAAATTTTAATTAAATAAATTTATTACATTTTTTATAATAATTGTTTGCTCATTGAAGATGACAAAAATGAAACCACAGAGAAAAACATAAAAAGTTCAGATGTTTGGAATATGACTAGCGAGGATATTGTCGTGCCATTTGATTCTTATGGGGTCCCTACGGCTGACGTCGTGGGGTTACTTGGCCAGATTATAGGCCACCTGGCAGTGGAGCCTGTTTCCCTTCCCATTTCATATGACGATTGGAGACATATGCCTCCAAGCTTGAAAAATGAAGTTTATGATTCTCAAATAAAGTTAAATTTGTTACATTATGGTTTAATTGAATGTCATGTTACTAATATATTCAAAATGAACTTCTGTATACAGATGTTCTTCCACTTTATCGTTGCTGATGTGATAGCACAGAAGTGGACGTTGAAAAATATAAGTAAGAAGTGGAAAGATTTAAAATAGATATTGCGGTGTGATGTCCACGATACTTCATTGACCGCACAACAAATGTATGAGAAGCTACCCAGTGGGGTACCGAAAGAACAATGGAAAGTGTTTGTTGATAGAAATCGTGATCAGAAGCGGATGGTATTGAAATATATAATATTATATTATCCTCATTTTTCTGGATCGAATATATAGATATGTATGTCTATTAAAAGGAACAATACAAGAGGGGGGGGGGGTGAATTGTATGTTTAAAAACCTTTAAGGTTTAGTACTTAAGAGATTAGTCCAAATGATCTTAAACTAATACAAATGCAAACACCTACAATTGTAATGAATATAAAAAGGTATGATGTAATGTAATACTAATGTAATGTAAAACAATTGTATTCAAGATGAACACAATAATCAGAGTAATACAAAGATGTATGATCCTACCTTAAAGAATATAGAATCAATCAATACAATATGTAATAGAATGATTGTAATTTAAACAATTACAATTGAATATGTACAGAAGAAAGGAAACAATAAAAATTCCTTTCTAATACAAGTAACAGCAGAAATGTAAAAGAATTACAATTCTTTTAACCCAAAGAGTAGGGTTATCCTTTCACCTAGGATAAAAGGTCTGTCTCACCAGCACCTTGGCGAGCCCTCGATACGATGATCGGTTTGTCTGTCTGCCTATCCCTGGCAGCCCTCGATACGATGATCAGCACGTCTGTCTACCTATCCTCGTCAGCCCTCGATTTTAAAGGTAATCGGCACCTCTGTCTTTCAATCACTTGAAATCCCTCGATATGATGATCGGACGCACAAGGAAGATAAGAGAAGTCACAGTGTCTCTCTCTATAATCTTGGTAGTTCACGAAGTCTCTTCATTCAATTATTCATTCCCTCAGCTTCAAATGACCTCCTATTTATAGGCCTCGGGTTCCAACGGTCATATTGCCTCCAACGGTCATATTGAAACAGAAAGCATGAAATCGTTTTGATTAGTTTGTAACTAACTCAACAACATCGTTTTTGTTAGGACAAAAGATATATAGAAATGAAAAACATGGGTACGATTCATATACAATAAGTGTTTTTGACTAAGTATTGAAACAAGCATGTAATAAAAGTTATGAGTAACAGAGTCAATACAATTTACATATTCAGTATGATCAGCATTGTACGATTGGCATGGTAAGTACGATCAGTATTGTACGATACGATATGGTTAGTACGATCAGCATGATCAGTACGATCAGTATTGTACGATACGATATGGTCAGTACGATCAGCATTATCAGTACGATCAGCATGATCAGTACGATCAGTTCGATCAGTATCGTATGATACGATATGGTCAGTACGATCATCATTGTTCGATACGATAAACATGATAGAAGAAAATTTTAATTTCCAAAATATGATAGAATACATTTGTGATTTCCAAAACATGATATAAAAGTCAAAAGAGGACTTTTGACTCAACAATCTCCCCCTTTTTGGAAAGCACAACACATAAAGTAAATGTAACAAGAAATACTTATCTCCCCCTGAGTTATTGGAAACTCTTCTGAAAAAGAAATTGAATACAACTAACTCCCCCTTAGGTATGGACTTTCCTAAGGATTGTATTTGTACTTTTTCGTTAAGAGAGTTTTAAAGCATTCTTCCCTTTTATAAAACATTCTCTCCCTTTGTAAACATTCTCCCCCTTTGTGATTTACAAAAAGAAAGGAGTAATCTTGAATTGTCTGGAGTTAGAAAATAAACACAAGACAATGGATAAAAGAAATTGAGATAACAATCATTACGATAACAAACATTTCCAGACTTGAAAACAAATACAGATCACTTGTTTTCTCTTTATTTATCCCTTTTGATTCACTCATGAAGAACTGCCTTCATCTTTTTTATCTCTTTCTTGTCTTCAGAAAATGATTCACCCTGAGTTCTGAGAAGGTCTTGTTGGTCCGCAAAAATATGATCTTGATTCATGATAGTCTCCTCCTGGACTCTGATTACTTCTTCAAGAGTATCAATTCTGTTTTTCAAATTCTTGTTATCTTTGGATAACACGGAATTTTGATTCTTCAACAAAACCATTTCATCCTTGAAAGATGAAACCTTAGAGAATTCAGATTGCAAAACATTCATTCTCTCTTTCAAATCTTTCACTGAAGGAACATCGGCTCTTTGAGAAGACAAAAGATTCAACCTTTCAACCATTTCTCTGTCAAGCTTATTGAAAGAAACTGCAAGCTCATTTGAAAACCTTCTTATATCTTCAATTGCTATCTTATGATCATTGATTGAGCTCTCTGTTTTGTACGACCACTTGGTCATCTTGTTGCAGTCCTTCTTATGAGCAACCGAACATTATGAAAGAACTTTCAAATCGGCTTCAACTGACAAAACTTTCTTCCTCAATTCTTTTATAGAGCCAAACTTCTTCTTTTGATTGTTAGTAATAAAATCAATCTTCCCTTCAAGCCTCGGGAAATATGGAATGGTCTTCTCAACCCTTCTCAAAACATGAACAATGTAATCAATCTTCTTGAGAGAGATTGTATGTTCTAAATCAGTATCTTCATCGTACGATGCAAGTTCATACGATCGGCTTGAGTCAACAACTGGATGTTTTCCTTTTTCTTTTTCTTTCTGCGTTCTTTCTTCTTCCACTTTGTCACTAATGACAACAACTTTATCTGTGTGAGAGTATTGAGCACCTTGCTTTTCTTGAGATGACATTCTGTCCGGAGTTCGTGCTTGATCGGCATGAGAAGTTTGTTGAACACCTTCACTCAGCTTTTGAACTGATTCCTCTTTACTCTTCTTCGAACTTTGAAGAAATTCTAAAAGAAAATATCCTTCTTCTTCTTCCACTTCTTCTATCTCTTCCATCACTTGTTTTTGTTTTTCTTTTCTCAGGGAGACTCTGTACGGTGGGCTCTTGGTGTACTTCTTCCGTCAGTTGAGCACTAGCTTTCTCTACTGCTTTCAAGACTTTAGAGACATCAAAGTCCGGAGCCTTTCTTTTCAAAACAATTTTCTTTTTATTTTCAGCCTTAAGGGTTTGTTCTACCCTTATTCTTTCTTCAAAAGCCTCAGCCGGGTCAAGTCCGAACTTTGGATCACCTTCCTTTCTCTACTACTTATCCTTTCTCCATTTGGCTACAACCTCCTTACTGTACCTTGGCTTCTTCTTAGGCTTTGAACTGGTTTGCAGATCAGACTTTTGAGTAACACCAGTAGATTGAATGTCTTTGGCTGGCATAGGTGCCGATTGATTTTGAGCCAATTAAGCTTCTACATCTCTGACAAAAAGTTTTGAATTTGGATCAAAACAAACATTCAGCTTTTTCATTTTACTCTTACTAATCCATGAGGGATTCAAATCTATTGGGTTTCCTTTCAAAGGAATGTCAGAAAACTTCATACTTTCAAGAATGAACTTTGTAAGGATGGCTGGATACATAATCATTTGGGACTTAATCCCTCATGTCTTGACATTCTTAATGGTTTCAAAAACATACCCCATGAGATTTACTTTTCTCATATTCACAAGATAGTCAAGCATAAAAATATCAGAAACTTTCAGAGTTTCTTTATCCCCTTTCCCTGGGATAAGAAAACCTTGCATCCATAAAGTCACAAAACGATTATCTGGAGAAAGATGAGACACTTTTCTCTTTTCTTCATTAATAACAAACAATGACTTTTCAGCACTTTCTCTATTAAACGTACCAACTTCTTCAGGTAGTTTATGAGATGGACAGAAAGAATCCCCTTCTGTTGGGACATTCAGAAAATGAGCCGCATGTTTCACAGACATAGACAACTTTCTATAGTATACAGCAAAATTGATAGTCATGTCTTTGTCGAAAGATACGGTTTTATAAAACTGACAAACTTCATCAAAGAGAACCGGATCTTGAGAAACAGGTCTTTCAACACACAGATGCTCCCATCCTTGAAAGAGAATGATTCTTCTGATTGTGGAATCATACGAATCAAAAAAGTCTCAAGAAACTAACCTTTCTCTGTTAAAGTCTTTCTCTGTAAAAGTCTTTGAAGACATTTCAGCGGGAGTGTCAGCAGAGGATTGAGACATAAAGGTGATACCGATGAATGATTGTATGATGATTTAAAACCGGTGGAGCAGAGCTTCGCCTCAAAACCTGAAAAACCAATGTGGGTTTGGGGAGGGGGGGCTATTTATAGGTGAAAAAGGGATGATCTTTGATCTTCTACGGTCAGGATTGGAGAAAAACCAATCAATGGTTAGGATTAAAAACAAAAAAGAAAAAGAAAAAAATGGAAAGTACCTGACGGAGAATGTAAGGAGGTTGTTGGTTTTTAAGATTAAAGAATACACAACCGTACAAAATAAAATAGAAGTATCAAACGACATGCCGATGGAAAACAATCTCATTACCATGAACTGACAATACGATGGAAAACAAACTCGTTACCATGAACTGACATGCCGATGGAAAACAATCTCGTTACCATGAACTCACAGTACGATGAAAAACAATCTTGTTACCATGAACTGACAAGACGATGGAAAACAATCTTATTACAATGAACTGACACTACGATGTAAAACAATCTTGTTACCATGAACTGAAAATACGATGGAAAACAAACTTGTTACCATGAACTGACAAGCTGATGGAAAACAATCTTGTTACCATGAACTGACAATACGATGGAAAACAATCTTGTTACCATGAACTGACAATACGATGAAAAAAAAAACTCGTTACCATGAACTGAAAAGTCGATGGAAAACAATCTTGTTACCATGAACTGACAATACGATGGAAAACAATCTTGTTACCATGAACTGACAATACGATAGAAAACAAACGCGTTACCATGAACTGACAAGCTGATGGAAAACAATCTTGTTACCATGAACTGACAATACGATGGAAAAGAAATTGATTACCATCTTCGGTCGATACGATGGAAAAGAAATTCATTACCATCATCGGTCGATACGATGGAAAAGAAATTGATTACCATCATCGGTCAATACGATGGAAAAGAAATTCATTACCATCATCGGTCGATACAATGGAAAAGAAATTCATTACCATCATAGGTCGATACGATGGAAAAGAAATTCATTACCATCATAGGTCGATACGATGGAAAAGAAATTCATTGCCATCATAGGTCGATACGATGGAAAAGTCAATACGATAAATAGGAAAAATGAATGATACGATAAAACTGTCAATAAGATAAACAGAAAAATGAATCATACGATAAAACTGTCAATACGATAAACAGAAGAAAAGAAATACACATATCCAGAGAGTAAATAGTTAAAGAACATAAGATAAAAAGAAACATAAAGATATAAAGAAATGTGCTCCCCCTTTCAAAGGGAGTTTTTAATGTTAAGAGAATTGTAAAACATGAAGTAGATATGAATTATTATTTTAATGTAATCATTCCTAGATTCTGTTTTATAAACTCAAATCTATCGGAAGGT
Source organism: Viscum album (assembly GCA_963277665.1). NCBI lineage: Eukaryota > Viridiplantae > Streptophyta > Magnoliopsida > Santalales > Viscaceae > Viscum > Viscum album. The sequence goes on along the minus strand of OY728120.1, from coordinate 1,054,242,464 downwards.
AATGGTTTTGTAAAAATGTCAGCAAGTTTTTCTTGCGTTCCGATAAATTATAAAATAATATCTCCTTTTTTTGTGTGATATCTAAGAATGTGATGCCCAACATCTATGTGTTTTGCATGAGAGTGATGTGCTGGGTTCTTACTAAGAGCTATGGAACTTGTATTATCACAAAGAAGTTGAGTTTTGGAAAAACTCAATCCATAGTCAGTGAGTGTGTGCTGCATCCACCATACTTGAGCACAGGAACTTCCAGCTACTACATATTCAGCTTCAGGAGTGGATAGTGCTACTGAGTGTTGTTTCTTGCAGGACCAAGAAACCAAAGAATCTCCTAAGAAATGACATGTTCCAGATGTACTTTTTCTATCCATTCTACAACCACCAAAGTCAGCATCTGAAAAACTTTTTAAAACAAAATCATTCCCAGAAGAGTAAAAAAGACCTAAATCTATAGTGCCTTTTAAATACCGAAATATTCTCTTTACGGCTTTTAAATGAGACTCTTTTGGATTAGATTGGTATCTTGCGCATAAGCATACAAAAAACATTAAGTCGGGTCGACTAGCTGTCAAGTATAGCAAACTTTCTATCATACCTCTAAAGATTTTTTGATCTACTGGTTTCTCAGTTTCATTAAGATCAAGTGTATTTGAGGTACCAATTGGAGTGCTAATAATTTTGGTTTTGTCATATCCATACTTTTTGAGTAAATCTTTTATATACTTTTTTTGAGATATATATGTTCCTTCTTGTTTTTGAGAAATTTGAAAACCTAAAAAGAATGTTAACTCACCCATCATACTCATTTCAAACTCACATTTCATTAAATTTGCTAAATAATCAGTTAAGGATTTCTCAGTTGATCCAAATATGATGTCATCAACATAGATTTGAACAATCAAAACATTTTTGTTTTCCACTTTTATAAAAAGAGTTGGATCTGCTGTACCTTTTGTATAATTGTTTTGTAAAAGAAATCATGTAAGTCTATCATACCATGCTCTAAGGGCTTATTTCAGACCATATAGAGCCTTGGTAAGTTTGAAAACATGATCAGGATGTTTTGGGTCTTGAAAACCAGGAGGTTGTTCGACGAAAACTTCTTCTTGAACAAAACCATTTAGAAAATCACATTTGACATCCATTTGAAATAGTTTGAAATTGAAAAATGCTGCGAAGGCTAATAGAATACGAATAGATTCAAGTCTAGATATAGGAGCATATGTTTCTTCATAGTCTATTCCCTCTTGTTGATTATAGCCTTTAGCAAAAAGTCTTTCTTTATTTCTTACAATGATTCTATTTTCATCACATTTGTTTCTGAAAACCCATTTTACACTAATTACAGTTGTTTCTTTAGGTCTATCAACTAAAGTCCACACTTGATTCCTTTCAAATTCATTTAGTTCATCATGAATTGCTTTGATCCAATCATCATCACCTAAGGCCTCACTTGAACTTTTAGGTTCAAATTGGTAAAGAAAAGAAAGATGTTCTATTTCATTTCTTAAGGAATTTCTGGTCCTTACAGGTTGATTTATATCACCAATGATGTTATCACTGGGATGATTCCTAAGAAACAATTGATTTGGGTTTTGTAAAGCCTGTTCATCATCGTATGATTGAAAATCTTTTGTGGTAAATGTTTCAGGAATACTTTCTTGAACATTTTCCTCAACAGAGTGATCTAATAATGGTTGATAAGCATTTTTAGAAAAAACATCTGAGGATGTAGGATTGGGTTGGTTGAAAACAAAAGGATCTGTTTCATCGAATTTTACATGTACTGTTTCTTCAACAGTACAGGTGTTTCTATTGAAAACTCTATAGGCCTTAGGGGTTTTAGAATAGACTAGAAAGATTCCTCCATCAGATTTTGGTGAAATTTTTTGTAGATTATCTTTTGTATTCAGAATGAATACTTTGAATCCAAAAACTTTGAAGTATGAAACATTAGGTTTTCGGCCAGTCCATAACTCATAAGGGGTTTTATTAAGAAATGGTCTAGTTAAAACACGATTTATAGTATAAAATGCAGTACTCACAGCTTCAGCCCAAAAGTGATTAGCAATTGAGTATTCACTCAACATGGTTCGAGTCATTTCCTGAAGAATACAATTTCTTCTTTCGAAAACACCATTTTGCTGAGGAGTTCTTGGAGCTGAGAAATTGTGAGTAATACCTTTCTTACTACAAAAAGTTTCAAAATCTTAATTTTGAAATTCACCACCATGATCACTATGAATAGTTATCAATGGTAGGTTTTTCTCATTTTTAACTTGGGCTCTAAAAGTTTTGAAATAGGAAAAGGCTTCAGATTTCTTTGTGATGAAGTAAACCCATGTAAATCTAGTAAAGTCATCAACTAAAACAAATACATATTATTTGCCTCCAATGCTTCCAAATTGTGAAGGACCAAAAAGATCCATATGCACTAGCTGTAATGCATTAGAAGTTGAAACTTCATTAATTGATTTAAAGCTAGTTTTATGTTTCTTGCCAAATTGAAAAGGATCACAGACTTTTGAAGAATCATATCTTAGGTCCGGTAGCCCCTTTACAAGTCCTTTCTTTGAGAGTTTACTAAGGTTTCTCAAATTACAGTGTCCTAGTCTTCTATGCCATAGCCATGATTGGTCTTATATTACACTTAAGCAGGGTAAGTTTTGGCTCCTAAGGTCTTCTAGGTTAATAGTGTAAACATTCTCTTGCCTATGGGCAGATAGAATGAACTCATCCTTGGAATTTTGAACAAGGCACTTATCATTTCTAAAATTCACAAGGTAACCTTCATCACATAATTGACTTATGCGGATGAGATTGTGCCTAAGACCTTTAACAAACAAAACATTTGAGATAAGAAATTTTCCAAGAAAAACAATATTACGTATACCAACAATCTTTCCTTGAGCATTATCTCCGTAGGTAACTTTTCCACCTTTTTTTGATAACCTTTACAAAGAGATCTTTGTTTCCAGTCATATGCCGAGAACAACCACTATCCATGTACCAAATGTTCTTATTGGTACACTTCTCGTTTTCCTGAAAAATAAACAATTAGTTTTTCGGAATCCAAATGTGTTTGGATTCAGAAAGGTTAGATAAAAGAATTTTAGGAATCCACATTTGTTTTGAAAAATGAGATTTATGAAATCTTAAAGATTGAGTTTTGTTAAGAGAACAATCTCTTCTCCAGTGTCCATCGCATTGACACTTAGAACAGAAAGTGGTTTTTTGAGGAACAAAATAGTTGTTTCTAAAAACAGGTTTGGAATAAGTATAACCAAGACCAGAACGATTTCTTAAAGGTCTAATTTGAGAATACATCCTGTCAAAGTTTTCCTTCCCATGAGTAAAGTTTGACAAACATTTTTTCAAGGAAGAAATCTCTGACTTTAGTTTTAAAACCAAATTATTATTTTCCAAAACATTTGAATTTGAACTAGAGTTAGGCTCTAAAATAATTTTCTTTGAAATTACAGTTTCAAGATCCTTAGAAAGTTTAACTTTATCAGATTTAACTTTCTCAAGGGTTTTTAAAATACTTTCAAAATCAGAAGTTTTCACATCAAGATCTTTAGAAAGATCTGATACTTCTTTAGTCAAGATTGAAATTCTAGAATTTGCTTTCTCAAGCCTCTTCTTGAGTTTAGAATTTTCATTTTCAAGTAATTTATAAAATCTAGAGACTTATTCAAAAGAAGGTAATATATAATCTTCTGATGATGAAGATTCATCATTTGAAGATTAATAATATCTATTATCAGTATAATTTGCATTCAAAGAGACATTTTTAATAGCTTCAGCATTATGTACCTTATCCATGAGACAATGATCTTCAATTGGTAATCTGGCTAAGATTCTGATATTCCTTTGTCCTGATGTCTCATATTCTGAAGAATCATCTGAGGAATCACTACCACTTGCACTCCACGTATCATTTGCTTTCAAGACTTTCTTTTTCTTATAAAACCTTTTCTTGTTTCTTTCAGAGTGTTTCTCCTTTCTATCTTTCCTTTTTAGTAAAGGACAATCAGGCCTTATATGTCCTGCTTTTTTACATTCATAACAAGTTACCTCTGAATCTTTCCTATCCTTTCTATATTTATTTTTGAATATGTATTGGAAATCTTTCTTTCCCACAATCTTGTTCATACTTCTAGAAAGATTGGCTAACTCATTATCCGAAAGATTACAATCGCTTGAATCAGATATAAAAACTTTCTTGGATTTAGACCTTGTAAGCCTTTCAGGCGTTTTAGCTTTAGATGCAAAGACTACACTTCCATTCCCATTCTTCTTCTTGTTGAAATCAACATCTCTCTTCATTCTTGTCTCCTGCTGTAGAAGAGTTCCAAAGAGTTCATCAAGAGTAATCTGGGAAAATTTTCTATTTTCATCAATAGTTGTCCTTTTTGACTCCCATTCATTTAGCATTATATCTATAATCTTATCAACAAGAGCTTCATCATCAAGACCTTTTTCTCCCATAGTTTGTAAACTGTTGACAATTGTCATAAAACTTTGTTGCACTTTACATACTGGCTCTCCATAAGGAAAAATAAACCCATGATACTCTGCTCGAAGCATTGCTCTCCTTGTTTCTATAACCTTGGATGTTCTAAAGTGAGTGACTTCTAGTTTCTTCCAAATACAGTTGGCAGCTTCACATGAAGATATCCGGCTGTATATATTCCTGTTCATAGAGCGTAATAAAGTATTGCGTACCTTGTAATTCAGTTGATATTCTTGCTTCTCTTGGTTGGTGAAAGTACTGACTTATTTGTCAGGAATTTTATAACCTCCAGTAAGCATAATAAAATTTTCCACACCAATATTGATAACGAACGTCTTCATACGATCTCTCCAATACTCATAATCATTCCCATCAAATATTGGTGGTCTAGAAGGATTCAGATTGTCTATTGACCCAATATTCATTCCTTCCATCTAATATAACAAAAACGTTTCCACTCCACACGTTAGTGTAGTAAGTATTTAAGATAGTAATATGAAATAAATAAAGCTAGTAATACAAATCAGTGGAAAACCTCCTCTGATACCATTTTTTGGATCGAATATATAGATATGTATGTCTATTAGATGGAATAATAAAAGAGGGGGGGGGGGGGTGAATTTTAGGTTTAAAAACCTTTAAGTTTTAGAACATAAGAGATTAGTTTAAATGATCTTAAACTAATACAAATGAAAACACCCACAATTGTATTGAATATAAAAAGGTATGATGTAATGTAATACTAATGTAATGTAAAACAATTGTATTCAAGATGAACACAATAATCATAGTAATACAAAGATGAATGATCCTACCTTAAAGCGTATAGAATCAATCAATACAATATGTAATAGAATGATTTTAATTGAAACAATTACAATTGAATATGTAGAAAAGAAATGAAAAAATACAAATTCCTTTCTAATACAAGTAACAACAGAAATGTAAAAGAATTACAATTCTTTTAACCCAAAGAGTAGAGTATCCTTTCACCTAGGATAAAAGGTCTGTCTCACTAGCACCTTGGTGAGCCCTCGATACGATGATCGGTTCGTCTGTCTGCCTATCCCTGGCAGCCCTCGATACGATGATTAGCACATCTGTCTGCCTATCCCTGGCAGCCCTCGATACGATGATCGGCACGTCTGTCTGCCTATCCCCGGCAGCCCTCGATACGATGATTGGCACGTCTGTCTGCCTATCCCTGGCAGCCCTTGATTTTAAAGGTAATTGGTACCTCTGTCTTTCAATCACTTGAAATCCCTCGATACGATGATCGGACGCACAAGGCAGATGAGAGAAGTCACAGTGTCTCTCTCTAGAATCTTGTTAGTTAACGAAGTCTCTTCATTCAATTCTTCATTCCCTCAGCTTCAAATGACCTCCTATTTATAGGCCTCGGGTTCCAACGGTCATATTGCCTCCAACGGTCATATTGAAACAGAAAGCACGACATCATTTTGATTAGTTTGTAACTAAGTCAACGACATTGTTTTTGTTTGGACAAAAGATATATAGAAATGTAAAACATGGATACGATTCATATGCAATAAGTTTTTTTGACTAAGTATTGAAACAAGAATGTAATAAAAGTTATGAGTAACAGAGTCAATACAATTTACATATTTAGTATGATCAGCATTGTACGATTGGCATGGTAAGTACGTTCAGTATTGTACGATACGATATGGTCAGTACGATCAGCATGATCAGAACGATCAGTATTGTACGATACGATATGGTCAGTATGATCAGAATGATCAGTATGATCAGCATGATCAGTACGATCAGTTCGATCAGTATCGTACAATATGATATGGTCAGTATGATCATTATTGTTCGATACGATAAACATGATAGAAGACAATTGTTATTTCCAAAATATGATAGAATACATTTCTGATTTCCAAAACATGATATAGAAGTCAAAAGAGGAATTTTGACTCAACAATCTCCCCCTTTTTGGAAAGCACAACACACAAAGTAAATGTAACAAGAAATACTTATCTCCCCCTGAGTTATTGGAAACTCTTCTGAATAAGAAATTGAATACAACTAACTCCCCCTTAGGTATGGACTTTCCTAAGGATTGTATTCGTAGTTTTTCCTTAAGAGAGTTTTAAAGCATTCTTCTCTTTTATAAAACATTCTCCCCCTTTGTAAACATTATCCCCCTTTGAGATTTACAAAAAGAAAGGAGTAATCTTGAATTGTCTGGAGTTAGAAAATAAACACAAGACAATGGATAAAAGAAATTGAGATAACAATCATTACGATAACAAACATTTCCAGACTTGAAAACAAATACAGATCACTTGTTTTCTCTTTCTTTCTCCTTTTTGATTAACTCATGAATAACTGCCTTCATCTTTTTGATCTCTTTCTTGTCTTCAGAAATTGATTCACCCAGAGTTCTGAGAAGGTCTTGTTGGTCCGCAAAAATCTGATCTTGATTCTTGGTAGTCTCCTCCTGGACTCTGATTACTTCTTCAAGAGTATCAATTCTGTTTTGCAAATTCTTGTTATCTTTGGATAACACAGAATTTTGATTCTTCAACAAAACCATTTCATCCTTGAAAGATGAATCCTTCGAGAATTCAGATTGAAAAACATTCATTCTCTCTTGCAAATCTTTCACTGAAGAAACATCGGCTCTTTGAGAAGACAAAAGATTCAACCTTTCAACCGTTTCTCTGTCAAGATTATTGAAAGAAACTGCCAGCTCATTTTACAACCTTCTTATATCTTCAATTGCTATCTCATGATCATTGATTGAACTCTCTGTTTTGTACGACCACTTGGTCATATTGTTGGAGGCCTTCTTATGGGCAACAGAACTTTCTGAAAGAACTTTCAAATCAGCTTCCACTGACAAAACTTTCTTCCTCAATTCTTTTACAGAGCCAATCTTCTTCTTTTGATTTTCAGTAATAAAATCAATCTTCCCTTCCAGCCTCGGGAAATATATAATTGTCTTCTCAACCCTTCTCAAAACATGAACAATTTAATCACCCTTCTTGAGAGAGATTGTATGTTCTGAATCAATATCTTCATCGTACGATGCTAGTTCATACGATCGGCTTGAGTCAACAACTGGATGTTTTCCTTTTGCTTTTTCTTTCTCCTTTCTTTCTTCTTACACTTTGTCACTAATGACAACAACTTTATTTGTGTGAGAGGATTGAGCACCTTTCTTTTCTTGAGATGACATTCTGTCCGAAGTTCGTGCTTGATCGGAATAAGGAGTTTGTTGAACACCTTCACTCATCTTTTGAACTGATTCCTCTTTACTCTTCTTCAAACTTTGAAGAAATTATAAAAGAAAATCTCCTTCTTCTTCTTCTTCCACTTCTTCTCTCTCTTCCATCACTTGTTTTTGTTTTCCTTTCTCAGGGAGACTCTGTACGATGGGCTCTTGGTGTACTTCTTCTGTCAGTTGAGCACTATCTTTCTCTACTGCTTTCAAGACTTTAGAGACATCAAAGTCTTGAGCCTTTCTTTTCAAAAAATTTTTCTTTTTATTTTCATCCTTAAGAGTTTCTTCTACCCTTATTCTTTCTACAAAAGCCTCAGCCGGGTCAAGTCCGAACTTTGGATCACCTTCCTTTCTTTGTTCCTTATCCTTTCTCTATTTGGCTACAACCTCCTTACTGTACCTTGGCTTTTTCTTAGGCTTTGAACTAGTTTTCGGATCAGACTTTTGAGTAACACTAGTAGATTGAATGTATTTTGTTGGCATAGGTACCGATTGATTCTGAGCCAATTCAGCTTCTACATCTCTGACAAAAAGTTTTGAATTTGGATCAAAACAAACATTCATCTTTTTCATCGTACTCTTACTAATCCATGAAGGCTTCAAATCTATCGGGTTTCCTTTCAAAGGAATGTTATAAAACTTCATACTTTCAAGAATGAACTTTGTAAGGATGGCTGAATACATAATCATTTGGGACTTAATCCCTCCTGTCTTGACATTCTTAATGGTTTCAAAAACATACCCCATGAGATTTTCTTTTCTCATATTCACAATATAGTCAAGCAAAAAAATATCAGAAACTTTTAGAGTTTCTCTATCCCCTTTCCTTGGGATAAGAAAACCTTGCATCCATAAAGTCACAAAACGATTGTCCGGAGAAAGATGAGACACTTTTCTCTTTTCTTCATTAATAACAAACAAAGAATTTTCAGCACTTTCTCTATTAAACGTACCAAATTCTTCAGGTAGTTTATGAGATGGACAGAAATAATCCCCTTCTGTTGGGACATTCAGAAAATGAGCCGCTTGTTTCACAGACATAGACAACTTTCTATCGTATACAGCAAAATTGATAGTCATGTCTTTGTTGAAAGATACGGTTTTATAAAACTAACAAACTTCATCAAAGAGAACCAGATCTTGAGAAACAGGTCTTTCAACACACAGATGTTCCCATCCATGAAAGAGAATGATTCTTTTGATTGTGGAATCATACGAATCAAAAAAGTCTTGAGAAACTAACCTTTCTCTGTTAAAGTGTTTCTCTGTAAAAGTCTTTGAAGACATTTCATCAGGAGTGTTAGCAGAGGATTGAGACATAAAGGTGATACCGATAAATGATCGTACGATGATTTAAAACCAGTGGAGCAGAGCTTCGCCTCAAAACCTGAAAAACCAATGTGGGTTTGGGGAGGGGGGGGGGCTATTTATAGGTGAAAAAGGGATGACCGTTGATCTTCTACGGTCAGGATTAGAGAAAAACAAATCAATGGTTAGGATTAAAAATGAAAAAGAAAAAGAAAAAAAATGGAAAGTACCTGCCGGAGAATGTAAGGAGGTTGTTGGTTTTTAAGATTAAAGAATACACAACCATACGAAATAAAATAGAAGTATCAAACGACATGATGATGGAAAACAATCTCATTACCATGAACTGACAATACGATGGAAAACAAACTCGTTACCATGAACTGACAAGCCGATGGAAAACAATCTTGTTACCATGAACTGACAGTACGATGGAAAACAATCTCGTTACCATGAACTGACAGTACGATGAAAAATAATCTTGTTACCATGAACTGACAAGCCGATGGAAAACAATCTTTTTACCATGAACAGACAATATGATGGAAAACAATCTCGTTACCATGAACTGACAATACGATGGAAAACAAACTCGTTACCATGAACTGACAAGCCGATGGAAAACAATCTTGTTACGATGAACTGACAATACGATGGAAAACAATCTTGTTACCATGAACTGACAATACGATGGAAAACAAACTCGTTACCATGAACTGACAAGCTGATGGAAAACAATCTTGTTACCATGAACTGACAATACGATGGAAAAAAATCTTGTTACCATGAACTGACAATACGATAGAAAACAAACTCATTACCATGAACTGACAAGCCGATGTAAAACAATCTTGTCACCATGAACTGACAATACGATGGAAAAGAAATTGATTACCATCATCGGTCGATATGATGGAAAAGAAATTGATAACCATAATTGGTCGATACGATGGAAAAGAAATTGATTACCATCATCGGTCGATACGATGGAAAAGAAATTGATTACCATCATCGGTCGATACGATGGAAAAGAAATTCATTACCATCATAGGTCGATACGATGGAAAAGAAATTCATTACCATCATAGGTTGATACGATGGAAAATAAATTCATTACCATCATAGGTCGATACAATGGAAAAGTCAATATGATAAATAGGAAAAATGAATGATACGATAAAACTGTCAATAAGATAAACAGAAAAATGAATGATACGATAAAACTGTCAATACGATAAACAGAAGAAAAAAAAATACACATATCCAGAGAGTAAATAGTTAAAGAACATAAGATAAAAAGAAACATAAAGACATAAATAAATGTGCTCCCCCTTTCAAAGGGAGTTTTTAATGTTAGGAGAATTGTAAAACATGAAGTAGATATGAATGATTATTTTAATGTAATCATTCCTAGATTCTGTTTTATAAACTCAAATCTATCGGAAGGTAATGGTTTTGTAAAAATTTCAGCAAGTTGTTCTTGCGTTCCGATAAATTGTAAAATAATATCTCCTTTTTGTGTGTGATCTCTAAGAAAGTGATGCCTAACATCTATGTGTTTTGCACGAGAGTGATGTGCTGGGTTCTTACTAAGAGCTATGGAACTTGAATTATCACAAAGAAGTTGAGTTTTGGAAAAACTCAATCCATAGTCAGTGAGTGTGTGATGCATCCACAATACTTGAGCACAGCATCTTCCAGCTGCTACATATTCAGCTTAAGCTGTGGATAGTGCTACTGAGTGTTGTTTCTTACAAGACCAATAAACCAAGGAATCTCCTAAGAAATGACATGTTCCAGATGTACTCTTTCTATACATTCTACAACCACCAAATTCAGCATCTGAAAAACTTTTTAAAACAAAATCATTCCCAGAAGAGTAAAAAAGACCTAAATCCATAGTGCCTTTTAAATACCGAAAGATTCTCTTTACGACTTTTAAATGAGACTATTTTGGATTATATTGGTATCTTGCGCATAAGCATATAGAAAACATTAAGTCGGGTCGACTAGTTGTCAAGTATAGAAAACTTCCTATCATACCTCTAAAGATTGTTTGATCTACTGGTTTCCCAGTTTCATCAAGATCAAGTGTATTTGAGGTACCAATTGGAGTGCTAATACTTTTAGTTTTGTCATATCCATACTTTTTGAGTAAATATTTTATATACTTATGTTGAGATATATATGTTCCTTTTGGTTTTGGAGAAATTTGAAAACCTAAAAATAATGTTAACTCACCCATCATACTCATTTCAAACTCAGATTTCATTACATTTGCAAAAGAATCAGTTAAGAATTTCTGAGTTGATCCAAATATGATGTCATCAACATAGATTTGAACAATCAAAACATTTTTGTTTTCCACTTTTATAAAAAGAGTTGGATCTGTTGTACCTTTTGTATAATTGTTTTGTAAAAGAAATATTGTAAGTCTATCATACCATGCTCTAGGGGCTTGTTTCAGACCATATAGAGCCTTAGTAAGTTTGAAAACATGATCAGGATGTTTTGGGTCTTGAAAACCAGGAGGTTGTTCGATGAAAACTTATTCTTGAACAAAACCATTTAGAAAAGTACATTTGACATCCATTTGAAATAGTTTGAAATTGAAAAATGCTGTGAAGGCTAGTAGAATACAAATAGAGTCAAGTCTAGATACAGGAGCATATTTTTCTTCATAGTCTATTCCCTCTTGTTGATTATAGCCTTTAGCAACAAGTCTTGATTTAATTCTTACAATGATTCCATTTTCATCACATTTGTTTATGAAAACCCATTTTACACCAATTACAGTTGTTTCTTTAGGTCTATCAAATAAAGTCCAGACTTGATTCCTTTCAAATTCATTTAGTTCATATTGCATTTCTTTGATCCAATCATCATCACCTAAGGCCTCACTTGGACTTTTAGGTTCAAATTGGGAAAGAAAAGTAAGATGTTCTATTTCATTTCTTAAGGAATTTTTGGTCCTTACAGGTTGATTTATATCACCAATGATGTTATCACTGGGATGATTCCTAAGAAACAATTGATTTGGGTTTTGTAAAGCCTTTTCATCAACGTATGATTGAAAATCTTCTATGGTAAATGTTTCAGGAATACTTTATTGAAACTTTTCCTCAACAGAGTGATCTAATAATGGTTGATAAACATTTTTAGAAAACACATCCGAGGATGTAGGATTGGGTTGGTTGAAAACAAAAGGATCAGTTTCATCGAATTATACATGTACTGTTTCTTCAATAGTACATGTGTTTTTATTGAAAACTCTATAGGCCTTAGAGGTTTTAGAATATCCTAGAAAGATTCCTTCATCAGATTTTGGTGAAAATTTGTGTAGATTATCTTTTGTATTCAGAATGAATACTTTGCATCCAAAAACTTTGAAGTATGAAACTTTAGGTTTTTGGCCAGTCCATAACTCATAAGGGGTTTTATTAGGAAATGGTCTAGTTAAAACACGATTTATAGTATAACATGCAGTACTCACAGCTTCAGCCCAAAAGTGCTTAGCAATTGAGTATTCACTCAACATGGTTCGAGTCATTTCCTGAAGAATACGATTTCTTCTTTCAACAACACCATTGTGCTGAGGAGTTCTTGGAGCTAAGAAATTGTGAGTAATACCTTTGTTACTAAAAAAAGTTTCAAAATCTGAATTTTGAAATTCACCACCACGATCACTATGAATAGTTATCAATGATAGGTTTTTCTCATTTTTAACTTGGGCTCTAAATGTTTTGAAATAGGAAAAGGCTTCAGATTTCTTTGTGAGAAAGTAAACCCATGTAAATCTAGTAAAGTCATCAACTAAAACAAATACATAGTATTTACCTCCAATGCTTCCAGATTGTGAAGGAGCAAAAAGATCCATATGCACTAGCTGTAATGCATTAGAAGTTGAAACTTCATTAATTGATTTAAAGTTAGTTTTATGTTGCTTGCCAAATTGACAAGGATCACAGACTTTTGAAGAATCATATCTAAGGTCTGGTAGCCCCTTTACAAGTCCTTTATTTGAGAGTTTACTAAGGTTTCTCAGATTACAGTGTCCTAGTCTTCTATGCCATAGCCATGATTGGTCTTCTATTACACTTAAGTAGGGTAAGTTTTAGCTCCTAAGGTCTTCTAGGTTAATAGTGTAAACATTCTCTTGCCTATGGGAAGATAAAATGAACTCATCCTTGGAATTGTGAACAAGACACTTATCATTTCTAAAATTCACAAGGTAACCTTCATCACATATTTGACTTATGCTGATGAGATTGTGCCTAAGACCTTTAACAAACAAAACATTTGAGATAAGAACTTTTCCAAGAAAAACAATATTACCTATACCAACAATCATTCCTTGAGAATTATCTCCGAAGGTAACTTTTCCACCTTTGGTTTTGATAACCTTTTCAAAGATATCTTTGTTTCCAGTCATATGCCGAGAACAACCACTATCCATGTACCAAATGTTCTTATTAGTACACATCTCGTTTTCCGGAAAAAGAAACAATTAGTTTTTCGGAATCCAAACATGTTTGGATCCAGAAAGGTTAGATAAAAGAATTTTAGGAATCCACATTTGTTTTGCAAAATGAGCTTTATGAAATCCTAAAGATTGAGTTTTGTTAAGAGAACAATCTCTTCTCTAGTGTCCACCACATTGAAACTTAGAACGGAAAGTGGTTTTTTGAGGAACAAAATAGTTGTTGCTAAAAACAGGTTTGGAATAAGTATAACCAAGACCAGAACGATTTCTCAAAGGTCTAATTTGAGAATACATCCTGTCAAAGTTTTCCTTCCCATGAGTAAAGTTTTAAAAAAAATTCAAGGAAGAAATATCTAACTTTAGTTTTAAAACCAAATTCTTATTTTCCAAAACATTTGAATTTGAACTAGAGTTAGGCTCTAAAATATTTTTCTTTGAAATTACAGTTTCAAGATCCTTAGAAAGTTTATCCTTATTGGATTTAACTTTCTCAGGGGGTTTTAAAATACTTTCAAAATCAGAAGTTTTCAAATCAAGATCTTTAGAAAGAACTGATACTTCTTTAGTCAAGATTGAAATTCTAGAATTTTCTTTCTCAAGCCTCTTCTTGAGTTTAGAATTTTCATTTTCAAGTAATTTAGAAAATCTAGAGACTTATTCAAAAGAAGGTAACGTATCATCTTCTGATGATGAAGATTCATCTTTTGAAGATTCATAATATCTAATATCAGTATAATTTGCATTCAAAGAGACATTTGTAATAGCTTCAACATTATGTACCTTAGCCATGAGACAATGATCTTCAATTGGTAATATGGCTAAGAGTATGATATTCCTTTGTCCTGATGTCTCATATTCTGAAGAATCATCTGAAGAATCACTACCACTTTCACTCCACGTATCATTTGCTTTCAAGACTTTATTTGTCTTATAAAACCTTTTCTTGTTTCTTTCAGAGTGTTTCTCCTTTCTATCTTTCCTTTTCAGTAAAGGACAATCAGGCCTTATATGTCCTGCTTTTTTACATTCATAACAAGTTACCTCTGAATCTTTCCTATCCTTTCTATCTTTCTTTTTGAATCTGTATTGGAAATCTTTCTTTCCCACAATCTTGTTCATCCTTCTAGCAAGATTGGCTAACTCATTATCCAAAGGATTACAATCGCTTGAATCAGATATAACAACTTTCTTGGATTTAGACCTTGTAAGCCTTTTAGGCATTTTAGCTTTAGATGCAAAGACTACACTTCCATTCCCATTCTTCTTCTTGTTGAAATCAGTATCTCTCTTCATTCTTGTCTCGTGCTGTAGAAGAGTTCCAAAGAGTTCATCAAGAGTAATCTGGGAAAATTTTCTATTTTCATCAATAGCTATCCTTTTTGACTCTCATTCATTTGGCATTATATCTATAATCTTATCAACAAGAGCTTCATCATCAAGACCTTTTTCTCCCATAGATTGTAAACTGTTGACAATTGTCATAAACCTTTGTTGCACTTTACATACTGGCTCTCCATAAGGAAAAACAAACCCATGATACTCTGCTCGAAGCATTTCTCTCCTTGTTTCTATAACCTTGGATGTTCCAAAGTGAGTGACTTTTAGTTTCTTCCAAATACAGTTGGAAGCTTCACATGAAGATATCTGGATATATATATTCCTGGTCATAGAGCATAATAAATTATTGCGTACCTTGTAATTCAGTTGATATTCTTGCTTCTCTTGGTTGGTGAAAGTACTGACTTCTTTGTCAGGAATTTTATAACCTCCAGTAAGCATAATAAAATTTTCCACACCAATATTGATAACGAACGTCTTCATACGATCTCTCCAATACTCATAATCATTCCCATCAAATATTGGTGGTCTAGAAGGATTCAGATTGTCTATTGACCCAATATTCATTCCTTCCATCTAATATAACAAAAACTTTTCCACTCCACACGTTAGTGTAGTAAGTATTTAAGATAGTAATATGAAATAAATAAAGCTAGTAATACAAATCAGTGGAAAACCTCCTCTGATACCAATTGTTGGATCGAATATATAGATATGTATGTCTATTAGATGGAACAATAAAAGAGGGGGGGGGTGAATTTTAGGTTTAAAAACCTTTAAGTTTTAGCACTTAAGAGATTAGTTTAAATGATCTTAAACTAATACAAATGAAAACACCCACAATTGTATTGAATATAAAAAGGTATGATGTAATGTAATACTAATGTAATGTAAAACAATTGTATTCAAGATGAACACAATAATCATAGTAATACAAAGATGAATGATCCTACCTTAAAGTGTATAGAATCAATCAATACAATATGTAATAGAATGATTGTAATTGAAACAATTACAATTGAATATGTAGAGAAGAAAGGAAACAATAAAAATTCCTTTCTAATACAAGTAACAGCGGAAATGTAAAAGAATTACAATTCTTTTAACCCAAAGAGTAGGGTTATCCTTTCACCTAGGATAAAAGGTCTGTCTCACCAGCACCTTGGTGAGCCCTCGATACGATGATCGGTTCGTTTGTCTACCTATCCCTGGTAGCCCTCGATATGATGATCGACACGTCTGTCTGCCTATCCCCGGCAGCCCTCGATACGATGATCGGCACGTCTGTCTGCCTATTCCCAGCAGCCCTCGATTTTAAAGGTAATCGGCACCTTTGTCTTTCAATCACTTGAAATCCCTCGATATGATGATCGGACGCACAAGGAAGATGAGAGAAGTCACAGTGTCTCTCTCTAGAATCTTGGTAGTTAATGAAGTCTCTTCATTCAATTCTTCATTCCCTCAGCTTCAAATGACCTCCTATTTATAGGCCTCAGGTTCCAACAGTCATATTGCCTCCAATGGTCATATTGAAATAGAAAGCACGACATCGTTTTGATTAGTTTGTAACTAACTCAACGACATTGTTTTTGTTAGGACAAAAGATATATAAAAATGAAAAACATGGGTACAATTCATATGCAATAAGTGTTTTTGACTAAGTATTGAAACAAGCATGTAATAAAAGTTATGAGTAACATAGTCAATACAATTTACATATTCAGTATGATCAGCATTGTACGATTGGCATGGTAAGTACGATCAGTATTGTACGATACGATATGGTCAGTACGATCAGCATGATTAGTACGATCCGCATGATCCGTATGATCAGTTTGATCAGTATCGTATGATACTATATGGTCAGTATGATCATCATTGTTCGATACGATAAACATGATAGAAGACAATTGTAATTTCCAAAATATGATAGAATACATTTGTGATTTCCAAAACATTATATAGAAGTCAAAAGAGGACTTTTGACTCAACACATTTTACATTTATACTTTTATATGAAAATTAAATGACATTCAATACATTAGTATTCAATTGCATTTTATTTATTTCAGGATCTCTCAAGACAGAATGTATCAAACCGGGCTAAGAAAGTCATCCCACACACCATGGGCTCAAAAAGTTTTTCTAGAAGCCGAACGACATTGGTAATCTTTTAATTAGTATAAATATTTACAAGACAATATTATCTGTTTAATATATTGAATTGTTGATTTATATTTGCTTAATGTAGTCCCAGAGTTTAGGTCATGAAGCATCCAGAACTGAACTGTGGTTGGATGTTCACAAGAAATTAGATGGAAGCTTTGTTAATGAGCCTTCTAAAGAAGTTGGGGTATGAAGTCTTTTTTTTATCATAATAACTTATTATCAGTTTTTACTGTGTTAATATATATTGATATTTGATTTATCGGTAAAAATTAAAGAACTATAGGATGCCAATCCTACACAGTCCTACTCAGTCTCTCAGGACGACTGATTGCTAAAGTCCTTGGGAAAGAGCATCCTGGGAGAGTGTGCGGGATGGGTTTCGAACCCGTACCATCTGATGTTTTTAGCAGGCCAACGAGGATGGAAGCTACATCTACTCCTGACTTTACGCAGCCCAAACCCAAAGATGCTAAGAAAGAAATTTTTTCTTTATGAAACACAGTTCACCAGAAGGGTGATCATATATCTTCTTTGCAGAAAGAGTTGACTGAAATACATCAGCAGATGAGCAGATATGCCCCCGGTGGTAGTGCATCGACTGGTGGTATGCAGGTAAATCAAAAAATATCAAACTCATTTAGTTTTCTAACTTTAATTGTTTTTACGTTTTAATATAAATATGAAACCGTATTTAATTTTCAATATAATGTTCTTACAGGTGACAGCAGAAAGTGGAGATGAAGGTGAAGAGGGTGACGATGCATCATCAGAACTTGAGTAGTTGTATTGCTGATGTGTTGAAAAAATATGGGAATAGTTGTTTTGTATACGTAACATTTGTGGCACATAGTTTCCACCACACATTTTCATGTCCTAAAATTTCCTTGATTTCTGATGTTTCTTTTTATGAATTTTATTGATTTCTGATGTTTCTTTTTATGAATTTTATTGATTTCTGATGTTTCTTTTAATGTCTTGATTTCTCGAGTGTGGTATACATCATTCCATTTAGGCCTGCATTTGAATTGGTAGTTGCCACCACACATTTTCATGTCCTAACTTTCACCCATACTATCACACATCAATCACTTCTACATCCTCCCTCAATAGTAGAAGTAATAATGGACTCATTAAACACTAAATACTTTGTTATTCAAGAGGGTTACTGGCTGCAATGAATGATCTATGCCTCAATGTGAATTGTGTGCATCAACTGAGAGGGTTACCAACTCTATGAATGGAGGACCCATGTCCTATCACTATATAGGGTTACGTAATCCAATAAATAAATAGAGGACTCATTCCTTGGATCCATTATGCTACCAGGAGGGTTATCGACCCGATGGATACTCCAATTGTCCACCCACACCTATCATAATCCCTACAAAGCTATAAATCACCATCTACTTGTATGTTATCAATATAAACCCCAGATTATGAATGCATGTGTAGCATCATGTTCTATATAGAAAAATTATTAGAATGGACTAATCATATGTCCCAAACTAACACTCTAGTGAGAAGATATATAAATTACTAGAATATATCTAGCACACAGGACCCGATGGATTTTTTTTTGCAAAAAAGGTTCTGCCATTATTTATACATCTATCATATATGATTGATGCTAGTTGTACTAGGTTTCCACCCAAAATATTTCATGATAATAGATTAGAAACACAACAACAATCAAAGGGTCTCATCCATCCCATCAAGTGATTCACAGGTGTCCTAAGTAATGAAAATTGTGTAATGCCCAATTAGAGATTCTAATGAATCTTGTTAAATGTCATGAATCAAGACTAAATATAAATATAAATAAAAACATGGTCAACTGAACACCCATTCCCATCATTATCATCTTAGCTCCATCAGGCATCCACATTGGTTCAGGTTCTATAGTGACACCTATAACCATCTCTAAAGAAACACATGCCCATGTTCGGGGTTGGTCTATCTACTAGGAACCCAAATGGGTCCTCTAGTTCTGTATGTATGTAGATGAATATCTCTTGAGATCCTTTTTCATGGACCACTATCTCAATCTAGTACTTTTTATTCAATAAAATCACAATTTCTAGTAGTGTCTATATAAAATAATATCTCGGCCTCAATACGGAAACCAAATAATGGGTTTTCCAGGAATATGGATCATAGACCATCTTAGTTAGAAGGTTCCACTTAGATGGTTCACTCAGCAAGCCCAATCCTAGTCCATCCTATGTTCGTCCACCTAGAGTAAATCACAACTAATGGAAAAGGGTTTGGTCAATACAAACAATTACTATGATTTCATAACTTGATGGTATACCCAAGACACATTCCAAACTAGATAGGACATGGTTTATAAGTCAGACATTACTTAATTGTTGGAGGTGTCTCAAGGATCTTATCTAGCCCACATTGGATGGTCATATTATGTCACAAAACACCTCCATAAAAAGGTATACAAGGCGCATCCTCTAGGGAAAAGACATCTCAAAAGGTCCCCCCCCCCAATGAAGGGGTCAGGAAGTCACTTGAGATCTCTAAGTTCAATGCCTCATCCTTTAGAGACTGAGGAATCAGGCCAGTACACAATCTTCTACTTGTTCCCTAGAACATAGTTTATTTTTCTCATGGTCTTCAATCACCTTAACATTTTAATTTCAATTAACCATTTAATTAAAAAATAATAATTGGGTTTATAGAAGGAGAACGGAATCCAATGGAAATATTACACACCTCAAACCACACAAAATAATAATAAAAACAATAGGTTTAGAACATTAGAGAGCCTAACTCATTTTAAATCCTCTTTACATTGACACACCACTTAACAGCTCATGGACAGACCTCACCCCCAAGCTTTCCATGGACCAATCTTTCACCACCCATTTTCTTAGGACCTATAAAATACAAAGGAATCATACATAATTAATGATAATATTTTATCATCAGTTATAATTAATTAATCCATTTTAACCAAATATGAATAATATATAATTTCTTACGAAATGATGTTTTATGGAAAGTGATGTTTTGGTGTGTGATTTTCTTGTTGTTATTTTTGATATTGAGGAAGTGATTGTGGGAATGTGATGTAGTGAAGGAGGAGGGCTAGTGATGATGATACATGATGTGGGTTATACATGGTAGGAGGGATATAATGTATCTCAGTTGGTTTATATTTCTGATTTGATTTTTTTTTTCAGGGCAGTGGTGCAACAAAAGAATTTTTTTTTTCTGGGCACCTTTTAGCAGTGGTTTTAACCGCCGCGACATTTATATGGGTGGCAGTTTAAACCACCGCTAAACTGTGAAAACCACAGCTAAATGTACATTATTTCTTATGTTTAGCGGCAGTTTTAACCACCGTGACATAGCCGAATCATTGCTTCCTCATTCCGCGGCGGTTCCCGTGACTTCGGCGGCAGTTTTACGGTCTCTGAATTTGAGTTTATTCACGGTGGTTATAACCGCTGTGAATAAATTGATATCCAGGAACCGTAAAAACTGCCACGAAATTCAGTAAAACTACTGTGAGATGAGGTAACTATGACACTTTCCTTAAACTGCCGTGAAATAAAAAAACCGCAGTGAATTGATTGGAGATGCCGTATTAGGCGGCGGTTTTTATAAACCACCACCAAACCTTGCGACGGTGGTTTAAACAGCCACGAAATGCAAAAAAACCACCACTAAATGGTGATTATGTTGTAGTGTTAATAGAAAGTGAATTGGTTAACTACCAAGACAAGTAAATCATAGATATGGCATTGAATAATTAGACATTGTAATATTTATGTTTTAAATAAATTATCTATGAAACTGTTAGTTTTTGTTTTTCCTAGTCTTATTTTTGATAATGATAGATTCTATGATGCATACCAAATTGGAAAGAAGCATAAATCATCTTTCAAATCTATTAACAAAATTGCTACATCTAATCCTTTTGAACTTATCCATATGGATTTGTTTGGACCACAAAGGATAACAAGTTTGTCTGGTAAATTATATGTTTATTTTTTAGTAGATGATTATACTATATTTACGTGGTTTTATTTTCTAAAACTCAAATATTATGTTTTCAGTATTTTAGAATGTTTTTGTAAAATTGTTCAAAATAATTTTTTTTAAAATAATATCATTGAGTATTGGTCATGGTGGAGAATTTGAGAATCAAGAATTCAATTCTTTTTTAAAAAATTTGGGTATTAAACACACCCTCTCTGCACCAAGAACACCTCAATAAAATGGAATTATTGAAAGAATAAATAGAACTATTCAAGACATGCTAAGGAATATACTAAACGAATACAGTATTCCTACCTATTTTTAGGTTGAAGATGTAATAATATCTTACTATATCATGGATATAGTTTTAATAAGGCCTATTTTCAAAAGGAATCCTTATGAACTTTGGAATAACAAAAAACCAAAAGTAAAGTATTTTAACGTTTTTGGATGCAAGGTGTATATATTGAATTCTAAGGAAAACCTTGGTAAGTTTGATCCCGAAGATAATGAAGGAATATTTTTGGGATATTCTACTACCTCTAAATCTTATAATGTTTTTAATAAAAATTATAGGATTGTTGAAGAATCAGCTCATGTGATGTTTGATGAAATTAACCCTTTCATAAAGAGAAAGATCAAACTAATGAATTCACTAAATCATTTGATAAAACGAGACTTGAAACCATTAAAAATTATTTTGAAAATGATATTATAAAATTCAGTCCATTTTAGAAAAACATGATACTAAAGAACCATAAATTGTTCTTCTTAGATAGTTTAGAATCCTAAATAACCATTATTTAGAAATAGTAATATGAGATATTGACATAGGAATTAGATCAATAAGAAATGCAGGAAACCTAGATGAATTACCTACCTTTCTATCTCAATTAGAACCTAAAACTTTTGAAGAATCCATAGAATATGAGAGTTGGTATTTATCCCTGAAAGAAGAGCTAAAACAGTTTAAAAGAAATATAGTTTGGGAACTAGTAGATAGACCAACCAATTATCTCATTTAAGGAACCAAATGGATTTTTAGAAATAAACAGGATGATCAAGGGATCATTACCAGGAATAGAGCCAGATTAGTAGCTAAAGGATATAATCAGGAAGAATGTATATATTATGATGAAACATTTTCTCATTTAGATAGATTAGAAGCTATTATCATTCTTTTAGGCTATGCATCTCATATGAAGTTGAAATTATATCCGATGGATGTTAAGTATGCCTTTTTTAAATGGTTATTTAATGGATGAAGTTTATGTTGAACAACCCCCTAGTTTTGAGGATTCTCAAAAACAAAATTTTGTTTTTCAATTTACCAAATATCTCTACGGTCTTAAATAAGAACCTATATATTAGTATGAAAGATTAAATTTTTTCCTTTGAAAAATGGATTAATGGTTGGTTTGGAATATCCAACAATTTTTTTAGAAAACTATTTATTCTAATATTTTATAAGTTCAAATTCATGTTAATGATGTTAGTTTTGGTTAAACTAATAAAAATATGTGTCATGATTTTTCAAATTTAATGCAAAAATAATTTGAAATGATTATGATGGGAGAAATAAATTTCATTTTGTGATTTCATATATTCCAAAAATATATGAGAAATGTTTTAAATAAATTAAAATACATTATGGATTTATTGAAAAATTATGGGCTTGAGAACAACAAGACATATACAACTCTTATTTGTACCAATATAAAACATGATTTGGATGAAGATACAAAACCAGTTGAAAAAAATTTATATAGAGGTTTGATTGGCATTTTTTTATATATAACTTATGTTAGACTAGAAATTATTTTCTACGTATGTATTTGCACTAGATTTCATCTATTAGAAGAATTTTTATAAATTTAAAGGGAACTATTTTTTAATATCTTCTTTACCCCAAAATTTCTAATTTTAACATAATTTATTATTCAGATGATGACTTCGGAGGGTGTATATTAGATAGAAAGAGTACCTCAAGAACTTTTCACTTCTTAGGAAAATATTTAGTTTCATAGGCTTGTAAGTAGAAACACTCAGTTTCCCTGTCAACTGTTGAGGCAAAATATGTGTTTGCTGGTAGTTTTTGTGCACATGTTTTGTGGATGAAAAACACTCTATTGAATTTTAGACTAACTTTTAATAGTATACCAATTTTATGTGATAATACTAGTGTTATTAATATTTCTAAAAATCCAATAAGTCATTCTAGGCGTAAGCACATTGATATAAGACATCTTTTTCTAAGAGGTCATGTTTTTAAAAAGAATATTTATTTAAAATTTTTCAATAATGAATATTAATTAACTATTATTATTACGAGACCACTTCCCAGTTCTAGTTTTGATTTTATTAAGGAGGAGTTAAGAATATTGGAGTTTAAGTGATTGGTTATTAATTTATATTTAGTTTCTCTATTTTTGTTTTAATAAGTTTAATTTAATATGTTTTTTTCGACTTCATTTTAATTTGTTTTGAAAATAATTTCATTTCAATTTTATTTTATTTGGATTTTAAAAATTAAAAACTTAATGATTATATCCTCAATCTGCACAATATGACCTTTTTCTTTCTCTCACACTCATACTCCTCCGCATTTGACTTACAAAGTAACTATCTCTTTCGATTCTCATTAACCAAAAACCCAAAACCATCAATACCTTCAACCCAAAATACTTAAAAAATGGTAGCTTCATGAAGATATATTGATGTAGAGTTGGAAAATAGTATGTATACTATGGGGAAATCCCATGAAGTCTTTTACAGAAAGGTAATATATTTTGAATATTCAGATTCTATGAATGAGTCTCTTAAATAAGATATGAAATTTCAAGGTCTGATTTATGCCTTTGGAGAAGATAATATGCCAATGGTTTATGAAATAGATGTTAATGTTTTTTTGTAAATATTCTTTATTCAGTCCTGGGTTTGATGAAGACACTATTATCTCATAGATTGATAATACGAACTTTTCCTTATCATATATTGAAATGGATGAGATGTTGAGATGTCCCTATGAGGGGGAGTTTTAGTTTTATTTAAGGATCATTGGAAATAGAAGACATACTTCTCAAGATATTATGTTTTCTTTGTTTGGAACACAAATTTTAAAGAAAGTGTTTACAAAAGAACTTTATCTTGACCGCCATGTGATGATGACATTTATTTATTTAGGTATTTTTCACAGAACCATTGAGCTTGAGAAGGTTGTCTATCCACAAATGTATAAAATATTTCTTCTTTTGACTAATGTTAAGTTTAATTTCTCCCAGTTAATGATTCTTCATCTAAATCATTGTTTCCACCCAAATGCCAAGATGATTTATTATCCCTATTATAAGATTATTTCTTTCTTTCAATGATGAAAAGGAAATATTTTGAATATGTTTTTTTGATGATCTTATCACCATAAGAATACGTTGAATTCTATGATAGTCAAGAAGCTTAGTTTTTTATAGAGAAACTCATGCAACAGTTTGCTTCCAGTTGGTGTTGATCAACAAAAGAGGTTGTTAGAAACTTCTCAAGGGGAACAAAGTGTTATCCTTTTAGTAGGCTCTATAAGAAAGAGTATTGAAGATGAATAAGTGTCAAGGCAAGAAGGCTCTCTTGTTTGACGAAAAATACTATCTACTAATGTTCTAGAAGTTGTTGTTGAGGATAAAATTGAAAGTGTGGATGTCATTCCACCTACAGAACAATGAGAAGTTGTTGGTCATGAGAACCCAGTAGAAGGGAAAGTTTAGAAGAAGGATCAAATTCAAGATATCCCTATTCCTGTAACATATAATCTTCCTGGTTCTAGTATTTTGGGAGGATAATATTTGGCCAACAGAGTAGAGGGAGATGATGAGCCAATCTTAGCTTTAATTTAAGTTGATCAAGTAGGGGATTATTCTCTAGAATCATCAGATTCAGAGGAAAATAACCAAGTTATAAATATTGAGTTGTTGGAGGCTCAGAATTCATTTTTAAGATATCAGTTGGAATTTGAGGTGAATTTTTTTGAATAATTCAAGATTTTTTTAGTACCGAGATCAGAGTTTGAAGATCAAAAACTTAATTTGAGGGAATTCAAATAAAATATCATTTTAGTTGAAGATCTTATGGAAATTATAGAAAATATTTCAAGAGAATTTTCTACATTGAACTATGAATCTTTCAAAAAGATGGAGTTTTAGGAATTCTTGTTAATGATTGGAAGAGAGTTTTATCCTCTCAAGGAAATCAATAGAGCATCCACCTCTTCTTAATGAACACCGCTAGAATTTATTAGGAAGTTTTAAGGAATTTCCACTATACTAACTGAATTTAATGACATGATACACACTCTTCATTGTGATATAATTCCTTTGAATGTGTTTTTGGAGAATAATAGTCATTTGATAAGTCAAATTTCATTAAATAAATCATGGCTGGGACTAATGATTAATCAAATCAAGGAAAACCTTACCTATTTCATCCAGTATGAAGAAGCTGTTAATGGTTTTGTAAATATCAATTTGGTTAAGATCTTGAAGGTTGTAAATGATTCCAATAAGCTTCTTCAACATTGGACAAAAGTGTTTAACAACCATTTTTAGAGCCTGCTGTTGAATTTGATTGATCTTAGCAGTGTAGTTCATGCCCTTCCTCATACAGAAGTACCCTCAGTCCCTAATGACACTGAACTCTAATCCATTCATTTTTAAGACTCCATTTTCTATATAATGTAATTTAAAACATTTTAATATATGTTTAAATTACATCAGTTTATTCATTTTTTGATTTATTTTCATTTATTGCAGTTCAATACCTCATTTTCAATCTTATATTTATTTTTTCTAACACAATAATAAATATCTATTCATTTATAATTTAGTGTTATGTTAAACTATGGTTTATTTCATTTATTTTTTCAAAAGTCGTTTTGATATCACAAAAAGTGGGAAAAATCTATGTTTATGAATCAAAACTATATCTGATGGAGATGGAGAGAATATTTTCAACCTCAACATTTTATTTTGAAAATTTTATTTGTATATATAGTTAGGTAAAATCAAAAATTTGATAATTCTTTTATATCCACTTATTTGTTTTACAAATCCTATATTTTCTTTATATTTTGTTAAAGATTATTTTATGGGTTTTGTGATCATCAAAAGAGGGATATTGTTAGACAGGTATTGTCTCAAAAATACTCTATAATTTATAATGATTCTGATGTCACAAATACTGATTGTTTTCTATTAATTTTTTGTTATGTACATTTTACAGGAATATATTTTATAATTTTAAAGGAATTTAGCGTTTTGGGAATGGTTTTGGAAACACTATTTTTCATCTATACGTTACAATGAAATGAAATCATTTGTTTATAGAATCATCCCAACATTATGATTAATTGTTTACATATGGACCGACAACCCTACATTCTGATAATTATAAATGTAAGGAATATCAACCCTACATTGGAGTCTGGATTTACTATTTGCAACCGTACATTTGGGAAAATTGAACGTATGGTAAATCAATATTAAGATCATGATTTTATGCTGACAAGGGTGAACATATGAATCATAATACCTATGTTAGTTTTTGATCCCTACGTTACATGATGACAAAAGTATCACACAAGAACCATTTGTTACGAAAAGGAACCCTATGCTACATAAAGGAACCCATTGATATGCAAAGGAAACCTACACTATGAAACTCAACCCTACATCGTGTTCTCAACAGTAATGTTTTTCAAGCCACATTTTCAATCCGAGATTACTGTAATGGTAAAATTAGAATTAATGATCAATTAAATTATTGTTTTAATTATTTCAAATGACCATGTTTATCAGAGAAAATCATTAGTATTTCTAAGGGAAGTTAAAAATATCTTTGTCAATTGAAATTTGAATTTTTGTGATCAATAAGACTATTATTTTGGATCTAAAATATCGAATCAAGTCATCTTATCTATATTTTACTTTAGAATATATCATAAAAAATATGTGATAAGTTATTCACATACAATACTTTCTCATTTAAAATACTTTACAGTGCTACAAAGTATAAATAACTTAGAAAGAGAACTACACTTTGGTTACATACATGTTCAATATTATTCTATTATAAGTAAAATGATGTTCAATTTTTTTATTGTTATCAATAAAATTTCATTTTGTAATCATATCACTTCAGACTATTTCAATCTAGACTATATTGTTTTTTGAAGAAAAATATTCATCTACTGTCAAAATCATGTTGCTGCAATGGTGTCGTTCAATCTATTTTGAACAAATCAATCTCATTTGATTCATTTGGAGTTTTCAACTGCTCATACATAGGTACGGTGGAGTATTAGATTCTCAATCTATTATGTGTATAATAGGTTCCCTATTATTAAACCTGAAGAATTTGTAATTAGTCTTGAGAAAATGTGTAAAATGGCTGCAATCAATTGTGGATTTTTGGTCTTATGATAAGAGGACCATACTAGTGAAATTCAGAAAGCCTGTAGAGAGAGTATTTAGTAGAGTGGACTAGGAGATCTTTGTTCCCTGAACTATTATAAAAGTTTCGTTCTTTATTTATGTTAATACACTGCATATTTTTATACAGAAGAAAAAACACTTCATATCCGCATAAATCAAAGTGGGAATCAAAATCTAGGGTTGTGAATGTTTTTAAAAATACACAATTGAACATATCTTATGTGATACTTTTTATATTTCAACCTAATAGAATTAAAATGATCCATCTCTCAAGAACCCTCATGAATTTTATTACCCCTTGGATATGTATGTTATAACCATGTAATGATACCATTTTCACACTCTTTGTTTCTTAATATAATTAAGTTAATGTTTTTATGAAAATGAGGCAATATCTTTCCTTTTAGTTGGAAATTTGTGTTCTTTAATAAACATGATTAATAAAAATGATTTCAAAAATGTTTTACATTCATCCTATGATGTTAAAGGGAATTTTGAAACATGTTTTACCTTTTAAAATATGGTTTAAAAAAGAATATTTGTGTCATATTTTGATCAAGACACTTTTCTAAACTTTTAATGTAAAAAGAAATGTTTGACATGTATGGACATATGGTAATTTCCTTGAGTATTATATTATAATTTTACTTGTTAATTTTTAAGGAAAAATGTTTTTTAATATTATGAAAATTAATCGTCTTTAAATTGGTTTTCAATAAAAATTGTTTTCAAAAATGTTTTGGTTATCAATGCTTCCGTTAATAGTTTTCAATGATATTTTTTATAAATAATAATGTTTTCCAAAAAAAATTATGTTTAAAAAATTATGTTAAACGTTTTGAATAATTATTTATATGTTTTTAATGTGTTTTCCAAGAAATATATTTAAAAATGTTATCTAGCCAACATTATAAGTTTTCAAGGAAAATGGTTTTCAAAATACTTTTTAGATCTCTTTATATGTTTTCAAATAAAAAGGTTTCCAAAATATTTAAAATCTTTCTTTATAGGTTTTCAAGTTTATTTTCAATAAAATGGGCTTCAAAATGTTTTATGGTTTAAAGAGACTTTTTCAAACAAGAGATGATATTTTCCTCAAGAATGGTTTTTATAAGGAATTTCAAAATTATTTTCCATCTATGATGACATCAATTGATGTTACTAATTCCCTTCTGGGAAATGATTCAAAGGTTCCATTGATATTATTTATCTTAATGGTTTTTATTTTTATGGTACGAGGTTTATGAAATAGGTTCCTCTTCCATTGGTTTTATACTTGTGAAACCTACTTCTTTTCACAGGTAATACTTTGACTAAATGATTAGGAAACCTTTATTATTCCACATGTTAAGATATAATTACTTGTTTAAGTTTCCCATTTAATTTAAAGGTATTATGATAGGATGTTTATAAAAACCATATATTTTTATGGGTCATGATATGAAAAAAGTGGTATATTCTTGTGGAACATGTACGAATGATTTTATTATGTGATGGGTGGGACCTATATCTACATCTAATGCATTGGGTAATGATTTATATCTAATGAGACAATGATGTCAATCAAGTTTATGGGCTTGATCAACTATGTGAATATGGGGAAACTTGATCCCTTATAAGGAAATGACTTTGATTGGGGATGGGGGTTTGTCCCACTCAGTAGGTGTAGTCACCATGAAGTGAGAAAATAGGAAAACCTGATCCACTATTGGAAGATAGGGAAACATGATCCCTTACAAGGAAAGGACTGTGATTGGGTATGGTGGGGTGTCCCACCTAGTAGGTGTGGTACCCATGAAGTGCCATGATAAGTTCCAGAAATGAGTCTTGACTTATAGAGAATGATATAACATGTCTATCTATGCCACAATCCCATTTCTTATTTCTATGATATAATTTCATGGATTATGTTCTTTATTTATTTATGATTCATGTCTTATGAACTACCAAGATTTACGTCATTATTCATGTTT
Organism: Viscum album; assembly: GCA_963277665.1. Taxonomy (NCBI): domain Eukaryota; kingdom Viridiplantae; phylum Streptophyta; class Magnoliopsida; order Santalales; family Viscaceae; genus Viscum; species Viscum album. Next base: position 1,054,212,949 of record OY728120.1, on the reverse strand, counting down.
TTTGACATTTGATATGAAGGGTATGATATTTTAATGTTATGATGATGTTATCATACCCCTATTCTCATGTTTATTCTTACACATCTCCCTTGTTTACCTTTACTAAGCATCTTAGCTCACCCATTTTTATGTTTCCTTCCATAGGTTATGAAGATATGTATTAAGTATGATTTTTCAAAGAAGGGTTATAGTTATTAAGAACCTAGTGGGAGATAACGTAGCATGATTATATACTAGGTTTTATGTTTGCATGTTTCCAAAGGTAGTGGACTGGGCATGTATTTGATTAATGTTTTAAGTATTCCAAAAAAGTAATGTACTATCAATGTATGTTAATATTGGGTTTTCATATCATTGATATATTTATTATTTAACTTGTATTATCCTTTTCATTTGATTCCATTTTTATTCCCTTACAGGGATTTATAGTTCAACCAATTCTTAGGTATGTCCTCAAGTTATCCCATATAATTTTAATTTTGAAGGAGTATTTTGAGCATGTTAAAAAAGTTTTTAATAAAGATGTTTTACTCCCTATTTTATATTATTATGTCATGTACCTAAATCCTAAATACACCAAACTTCTCAATCGACCAAGTTATATTAAGTGTATTCTAATGTAATAAATCAAGTATTAATGTGAAATAATGGGCAAGGTTGTTGTAGTTTCCCTTACTTTTTGATATATATGAGTCTTCCTTGATATGATTGGAGGTGTTTTAGATAGTTTTTATTTACATTTGGGTGAATATGAAATAATTTTGTTACATTAGTGACTGAAGGATTGTTGTCTGTGGTGGTATGATTGGTTATCTGTAATGGAAGTAGTTTTGTGGAAGTTGTGGGGGGTATTTAGAATTGTATTTGGGGAAGTTCATACAATTAAATGTTTGATTATTATTGGGGTTCTGTTGTAGTTTCCTAGTAGCATGTAATATTGTTGAAATAAATGAAACAAAAATAGGTAATTAGATGGAATTAGTAATGGTCGGCTATAGAATAAATAATGTTATTAAATTTAATGATTTTAACTAAAAGTGGTAAAAGATGGTATATATGTGATTGATGATTAATGAAATATTCAGGGGCTAGAAATAAAGTGGTATTAAATTAATTTTATACTAAATGTAATAATTATGGTTCTTGGTAAATATATAATCTAAAAACTGATTTAATGAAATACTAAATTAAGAGCGTTTTTATGATTGTTTTATTTATTTTTATTGGGATGGTTGGTGGATAAGTGATGGTAGTAGTTATTAGTGAGTGGTAGAAATGATGCATTGGCTATTATGGGGGTTGATAGTTTAGGATTAGTGTAAACCATTTGGTTGGTTTTTTGTGGATATATGATATTTATTTTATTTTCTTCTTATTTTTTATTCACTACCATTAGTGTCGATAACCATACTAACACCTATATGGTTTTGGGTTACACGTCTTTTCTCTAATATCCAAGTTGGTGAGGGAACATATGTCTGAAAACTCATTCTTCCCTACTATCACTTATAGGTGATGTACAAGCTATGATGGATCACTTTATGTATATGAATACATGCTTAAATTATTTAAAGATTATATTATGTAATATATTCACTTACATGGTTATGTGGTTGTGATGTTGATACATGGTGGGGGACATGCATGGTAGGAGGTGGTAATGTGTTTTATGTCCTCAATAATCACATAAACCCACTTTATTAAGGCTTTGATGTGCAGGGGTGATGAGATATGTGATAATGATGAATTTATGGTTGTGGAATGTGGTATACGTTTGTGATATGAGATTTGATGTGAATCTGTTTGACTATGGAATGGATGGAAGTGCCAGGATGTTTTTCATCAGGGAGTAACAGAGAAAAACAATTGGGGAAGTGGTTTAGGGTAAACTTCTTAACATATATTCTTTAGATATTATATTATTACACATAGATGAAATATTGGGAGGGAAATCCTTAGTGAGGCCATGTGATAGATGAGTTGACATAGGTGGGTGATGGTTACGCTATTTTTTCACTAATACATTAGTATGATTCTTCCAAACTTACATGAGACATTTTGAGAATGTTCCTAATATGTATACTTTTTTGATCACCCCTATATATAAATATATATTTTTTGATTCCATGATGGACTTGGTGAATGAGTTTGGAATAACTAGCTTGAGGTTGGGATTTTCTATCAGAGTTAATGCTGTAGGAGTTGGTTTTGGTATTTTATTTTAGAGACATTGATTTTTATGGAATTGACATGAATTTTGGATTTGTTTTTATTGTATATTTTATATGGAGTTAACTGGCGGTGTCTCATTTATTACTATGATTTATTAGGTAAAATCATCACATTTATCACTTTTATACCATCGATGATAGTCATTAACCGTTGGCCTATTGAAGGTAGGATTTCGGGGTCAAACTAAATTTTTCTATCAACCCTTTACGGGTTCTCAATGGGGGTGGTTCATGAAAAACTATTTTTAGATATCACGAGAAATATTTTATTCTTTATTTTTATTTTATTCAGATAGGTGTTATTCAAGTAAAACCCAATAGCCTTATTAGAGAAACGTCAATTTAGTTTGCATTGAATTATTTGAAAAATCTAAAAATGGGGTTTTCTAGAACCACATAATTTTGTATAAAAACGGTCATAGTTTATGATTATTTTTATAACCATGATGTTTAAAAAAAAATTGGAATGGTTTATGGAAATTTTCATAAACCACATATTATTTTTTGAAAAATGGTATTGGAAAATGTTTTTAGAAAACCATTACATTAAAAAAATCACATTTTATATAGAATACTAAGAAGATTCAGGTTAAAGAAAATTCAACCCTAAGACTTATTAAATTAAATGTAAATGTAAAAAGTCAATCGTTACAAGGGGGTTTACAAAGGATAGAGTGGAAAACTCCCCACATATTTGTATCCACCATTGGTGCACTGTATGTAGGAGTCCTACATGACCACATAATACCCATTTCCATGATTTATATATTTGAAAATGAATCTTAAACTTGGTTTTATTCCTTTTAGACATGTGAAATAGTTATATTGATATGTTTGGATTGATAAGGGCATCTAATACAATGAGGGAGGATTCTCCATGGGACATTCGTAGTTCTTCCTTTGAGGTCATTAAATATAAGTTTAAAGTTCAATTAAATCCATATTGAGTTCCATTTATTATATAAATCATGCTTAATAGCATAAATTATGGCCCATAATTCAGCTTCATATGAAATTCCCTACCCAATAAATTGATGTAATTAACCATTGACAAAGCCACGATGAGTGCAGAAGGCACTTCCACAACCCGGGGACCTAGTATACTATAGGATGCTCCATCAATATTTAGTTTTATACATACAACGATAGGATGGATCCAACAAATTCATTCCATCATTAGATTCTTCCTTGGTCTACCTAGAATGATAAGAAATCTAAGAGTGTTGAGGTCCATGAAGCTACTATTCACGAAACCAACATATACACCAGAAGTAGCATGAACTTCTCTATGAATGGATTGATTCCCTACATGAATATATGGAAATTAGTTTTCAAACAAGGCTTCATTTCTTTCTATCTATATTTATGTGATGACAGTTTCTAATTCCAGCAAAAGGGGTTTCTGGATCTATTCACTACTTACAATCTTACTGAAGTAGACCATTAATTCATCCAAATGCCTATGAATACAAAGATTCATGTTAAGAATGCTTCCAACATATTTTCATAGGTCCTAATCAATGGTGAATCTCATAAATAGATTTTAAAGAGTTTCCTCATCCCTAAATCATATATGACATGCAAAGAAAATTTTCTTCCCATCCCTCCTCTACTGATCATGTGTGGGAAATTAGTTCTTCCAAATCCTCCAAATAAGAAAAATTCTTGAAGTTTAGAGAAAAGGTACCTTAAAATTAGGAAATCATGTTTGTGGTTTGATGGATCCATCACACTAAAATATGCTATATTCATTGCCATAAAAATGGCCATTTCTATTGGGCCTCAAAATCAGGGTGTCATCTACCATGAAGGTGTAGTTATGTATTTCTAGGATAGCTTGAGGAGGAACAACAACATCCAGATTTCTATTATGTTACAAGAAAGTATCTATAGGAATTATAATCATCTTGGTAGGAATATTCATGGGTTCAGTGAGTTGTCTATCCTGGGAGTATACCAAAAATTAAGGTTTGACTATCTACTAACCAACCATTTTTAGTTATTCAGTATATCAGCTAAAGAATGCTTGATTTAGGGACAAAAAAATGATGTAATATAATGTGGATACCCATTCAACATCTTAATTTTGAACTATCTTGATAATAAATCAATATAGGAATCATTTTAGGTTAAAATATTCGATGTAAATTTACTAATATGATCATCATTGAAAATCTTAAGATCCTTCATTCTGAGGCCTCCTATTTCAATGTGTTTGATGTATTCCTTCCAAGTGACAGTTGTTAGCTTCCTTTCATTCATTTACAATGCACAAATGAAGGTCACTATTTTCAATTTATGATCACTAATAGGACTTCATGGCCATTTATAAATAGAAAACAAATACACAAATTTAGAGGTGATAACCGAGTTAATAAGGCCCATCCTCCTAACTTGAGACATAACTTTCCCCTTCCACCTAGAAAACTAATTAAGGATTCTAGGGAATATGCCTCCAATATATTGATTCTAAACCTTACCCTAAAACAAGGTAACTCGAAGATAATTGAAGATAATGGAAACCCTCTTCACTCCAAGAGTTTTGGTGAACCTGTTTTTCTCACCAATAGATATTCATTCTCAAAAAACAACAAAAGATTTGTTCCATCTTAATAAATAACTATCCACTTATTCATAGTTAGAAAATAAGGTTTTAATAGTATAGTTGGTCTTCTTTAAGTATTTACCAAAAATTATAATGTTATCATCATACAATAAGTGTGATGGAATGAAATTAGACCTAACACCTTTTATTTTCTTTTAGACTCCAATATGATTGAGTTCATTAAATCATCTGTTCATTTAGTCTTTAAAAATGGAAAATAGGATCCATGAGACTGTATCTCTTTTTATAACACATATAATGCATTGGAAATAACCTTTGGGAGATCCATTTATTAGGATGGAAAACCTTTAAAATCTGAGAATGGTGCTAATTAGTATGATAAAAGTATATAAAAATCCACACCTTCCAAGGAAAACAATCAGGAAGTTCCATTTTAGAGTATCAAAATTCTTAGAGATGTCAATTTGGAGGGAAAATTTACCTTTCATGGATTTTTTTATTATATTAATATTTTTTGAGGTAGGGAATATAAAATTCTAGATGCTTCTACTAGTTACAAACCATAACCAATTTAAGGTGATATTCTCTTTAATTAATCCTACCATTCAAGTCATTATGATTTTAATAATACATTTGGGACAATTTTCCCAATAGAAACCAACCTAAATTCTTTAGTTTCAACTATATTCTCATTATTGGGTACCGAATTAATGAAATTTTATTTGATCCCATAAGGTATATAAGCATGAGAAAAGAATTATCTTACTGAATCATATATTTCATCATTCTATATATCATAAGAAAACCTAAAAAATTTAGTATTAAATCCATCTGAACCAGCAAAAATCTCCATGTTTAGAGAGAAGAGGGATTCTTTGATTTCCTTTTTAGAATATTCCAAGATAATGGAAAGATTTTAATGATCCTCAATGCAAGGAGATATGTTTTCAATCATTTTATGTGTATTTTTCATCACATCATAAGATTATATTCCATTGAAATAATTCCTCACTACATTGGAGATTTTACTTTTAGCGGTGTGAAGAAATCCATTGATACTGATGGCCTTTATCCATGCCCTTATTATCTTTTCATTTTGTTTCCTATGAAATAATATCGAGTTCTCTTAACCACCCTTCAACTATTTAACACTTAGCTTATTTCAGTCCAGCATTTCCTTGATAGTTAGAAGATCATCAAGCCTTGAAATAGATTGTATTTATTTTCTTTAAGGGATGTTCTGGTGTTGATTTCTGTTTTGGAATCTTGCCAAATTTTCTTTAGATGGCTTTATCTCATGGCAATTCTTAGAAAAATATTTTATGTAATGAATCATATTTTTCTGAATTTATTTTTTAGAATTTATTTGAGAAATTTACGAGACCCGGCACTGCGATGGCATGCGATACAGGGGCCTGATATTCCTGGAATGATTCGATGAAAAATGTTTTGTTTTTAATAGTACGCCCATATTAATTTTTTTAAAAATTTAAATAAAATTTAAATGGTTTCCTAGATAAAAAAAATACCAGGACACTGTTGAACTTAGAATAATTGATTTACCCTAGGCGCGACCTAACCTTGGTCAGCATGGATCATCTGTAGACAAAGACACTAGGGACGTAGCTGTAAATAAAATAATTAAATAAAATTATTTTATATTAAATTCATAATAACTCAAATAAGCTAGCTTATATTGGAAATAAAAAACCACCATTGAGTTTGAAAGGGGTTGTTATTCTTAGTCGAGGCCTAACATCAGCCGAAACATCCTGGTTGTGGAAGACAATTTTTGGAAGTAAATTTTGTTAAAATATTTTAATACAGATATTTTAGTATTGACGCAACGACATGTTTTCTTTTAATAAATGTTTTTTAGAGAATTTTGGGTTTTCACCATAACCCTTTAATTCATCTGAGGCAAGGATATGTAGCTCTCTCGACTCACATTAGAGGATCGCAGATCAAGGATCAACGAAGAATATCTGATTTGAAGGATCTTCACCAACGACAATGACGCAATGACTATTCTTCTTTAGTGATCAAACCCAATCGAGGTAGGAAATATGTGATTTTATTTCCTTTCCCCATTTAGTAATTCCAAAAAAGTATGGACCAATCAATAAATAGATTGGCTCGTGAATCGATAATTGTTTCTGGATGGGATTTACCTTTGCAGGGTTTTGATGGCAGAATGATCTTGTGATTATTTTTTAGATTTTTTATTTTCATTCTAATGAAAAAAACCATGATCAACAAAAACCTCGATAAAGTTCCATTCCTCTTGGTTGATTTATGTCCCCCCTTTCTTTTTTCGTTAGATTCATTCTTTTTTTAGCCCGTGAATTGACATTTTGTGATCGATCGATTGTTGCACACTCAATCCTTGAAACAATGATATGATATTTCAAATCTGGGACCAACATGGCATGATGGAAGTGCGAAAATAATGGAAATGGATGGATTAAAGAAATTCAGTAGATATTTCAATTTGAGTGGATTTCTTTCAGGATGAATTGCGATATGAATTAAAGCCAAGGGAAGTGAAGCACATGATCGAAGCATCGCAGGCATGCTCCCATTTAGAAAATTCCAAGCACTAGAGGAAAGCTAGTGGACAGTGCAGGAGGAATGGAGCCTGGTGGGGCCATGTGGGAGCCTGTGGTCAGAGAGGTTCCACAGGTGGTGATAGGGGATTTAGCGAAGGGAGCCAAGTATGCGGCAGGGGTCTGTGTGGAGCCTGCAGTGGTAAGAGGCCATATGGGAGCTAGGACATGGTAGACATTCATGTTAACTAGGTGGAGGCATGCAATTCTCCGGACATTGTGTGGTGACACTAAACTGACCTATACACATGGTCTAGATCAGTTGAGTTGGGCCGCTCCTGCAGCCCATCGAGATGGGTCGGGTTTTTTGGACTGAGTCGATTTAGCCTGTAGGTCGAGTCGGACCCAAGTCAGACTTTTTCACTAAGTCAGTCATAATATTCAAACAGAAGGTCTATTTGATGATATGTCTACGGTGTTGGGACCCTTATGATGAGGAGGTACTTTTGATATGGCTTGGTGGGTTTTTATTTATACCAGTAGAGGTTGATAGAATACCCTTGTCCTTTTTCTATGAGGCTTCGATGTAGGATGTTGTTCCCGTCATAGAGGATGACCCATATTCTGAAGTGAGTTGTCTCATCCTGGTTTTGATAGTTGACTCAGTGGGTTAGAGTAAGTATCACACCAACAGGCCTAGTCGGTCCTCAATTCTCTTCATGGTACCTTATAAAGGGTTTTTGGAGAATGTGTGACCAATATTTATATGGGCACCTGTCATCTATGTAGGATGATATTTCCTGTAGGGAGAGGAGTTCCCCTAGTGAGACCTAGGTGTGGAGGACCCCCTATCTATGTATTGAGATTAGATTATTTCTATTCTATATAATTAGACCATATGATTTTTCGTCAGGTAGTTTTTAGTGGTTGATGTTTGGCTGTGACTTGATGACTATGTGACTAGGGGATTGTAAGTCTTATTGACAATCAGTGTGTTACCGACTGTTTGTGTGTTACCCACACTTCGTGTGCTACTGAAATTCCAAGTGTTAACGACACTCTATGTGTTATTGAAATTCTATTTATTAGCGAGACTGGATGTATCATGGAAACTACATAACTTTTTGATACCCTAGTGTTCTCTTGGGTACTTTTGGTAGACATGTTCTGCGTGCTTTTATCAGTTTTATCGAGGAGTGATATCTCTTGGGATGAGTGTGCTATGAGAAGAACCGTGTAACTGGCAGTGGATGATTCTTTGAGGCTTGTAATTCTTTATGAGTATACCTAGATATTTTTTTATATGTGTTATAAACATATATCTGTGTTGAGCTGAATATATACTCTTAGTGGTGTTTTACCTTTTGGGTATTTCTATATGGTATCTTCTTTGTGGTGTTTCCTCTGTGGTATTACTTGGTGTTTTTTGGGCATCCTAATGAGTATTGTTTTACTCATCCCTGCACGAGATTTTCCCACATGTGTCATGTCTTGTGCAGATGATTGACGCTTTGACAGAGTCCTCAGTGGACCAAGACTAGGTGGTTCTTTGAGTGATCAGATAGACGAGTTGTGCTCCTACGGCTTCAGATAGTTATCATACACCTTCCCTTCAGGTAGGGTTTTCTGCGGATGAGTTTGAGGAACATTTTCATTCACTTTTATAGACTATTTATTTTGATGGGCCTATATTCTAGCCCTGTTTACCTTCCAGTTTTTCTACTATCGTACTATGTGGTTGGTATCTTAGTGTATGCTTACTTTGTCTACTTAATGTTATTATATTTTATCCTTTTGGTCTTGGATATGTGTGCATGTGTACAAGTACATTGGAAAATTCCTCCCATTTGTGGGATATTCCTACTCAATGCTAGTCGCCAACCCCTTACATATCGGAGGTGGTCTTGGGGTAGTCATGACACGGGCCCCTATGGGAAAGGTCGTGATAGAGTGGTATTAGAGGTTGTCAGTTCTACTTATGTACAAAGATTATGGTAGATTGGTTTGGGGAAACATTGTTAGGTGTTTCAAGTTTGGCTTTTAGGATAGGGAACCCAGTGTTGGGGCGGAAACCAATATATCCTTACATAAGGAATCTGAATTCTGCTCCTTGAATCGGTACATAAAACACTAGTTGTGGGGAAAAATAATGGTACATTCATCATATAGGATTTGGGTGTGTTCTCATGTCCTTCTAGAGTCATCTCACCAGATATAATATTTTGACCATGGTACATCTTGTTATATTTCAAGATGCCTCCGCATAGATAGCTAGACATGATTCCACCGCATGATCTGATGGGTGATGATACATCGGTACAAGGATTTTTACCAGATATAGCACCTCCAGGTGGTTGACCAGCTATACCACCACCTGTAGAGAAGTGCATGGTACCCCTATTACAAGTGGATGAGGAGAGCAGGATGAGCTTGCCTCGTGAGTTTCTGTGATTGAGACCCTCAGATTTTGAGATGAGCCTGACGCACATGAGACTGAGGACTGACTTGAGGTGGTGATCCAAGTTTCCCATCTAGTCAAGACACCATTAGATTAGATGGTGGTCCTGACAGTGATCCTTCTACATGGCTTCATAGTGAGATGGTGTGGTTTGGATGCCCGAGCATATAATGAGGTGAATTTTCCATGGATAGAGTTTGAGAACATTTTGAGGGAGAAAATCTAACCTTATAAGCTAAGGTATTTTCATGTTCATGAGCTTATAATGCTCTAGAAGGATGAAGTGTCAACATCTGAGTATTCATTGAGGTATACCAACATTTCTAGTTACTCGATGTATATTATTCACTGCCAGTACTTCTAGGATCAGACCATTGAGTGAGGTATGCGTAGGGACATCCAAGCAAGTGTTATCCCTCTATGCATTCCTACCTATTCCAGGGATCTAGAGTGAACCATTGTGGTTATGATTCCCCTATCTAAATAGATACATCTAGTGATAGTCAGCAGTGGTAAAGTAGTAGAAGAAAAATCCGCAAGGTGGCTGGTTGGGTAGAGGAGCAGGTCGGGTAGCAGGTGGTGGGTGGAGGTATGAGGTACCACCACCACCACCCCAAGGTAGTCCACCATGGGCTCCGGGTGGTACTGGACATGGAAAAATCTATATTTATGTGATAGAGGGTTATGGCCCTAAGGTTCTTGGGAATACTAGAGGTATGATCTTGGAATATTCCACCTTAGCTGGAATTTTGATAGATATAGATGTCAGTCACTTTTTTCTCTCTAGGACCCTTAATTGGGACTCAGAGATTCCAATGGAACCATTGAATAAATATCTAAACTTAGAGACTCCTACAAGGGGGGAGGGATTCAATGATCACACACTAGTTTCGATAGTGTACCTTTACTCTAGGGGGGTAAAGTGTTTCGGTTGGGATCTCTTGGTGATGGTGTTGAGGCCTTACGACATCTTTCTCGTTATGGACTGGTTATCCATAGTCCATGCTTAGATTGATTTTTTAGGCCTAGAATGCAGTGTGTCTGTGGAGATGGGGCCATGTTCTCTTTTTACTGTGAAAAGAAAACACATTCAGTGCAAGATGGACTCACACAAAGGAGGATATAGATGATTTATCATAAATTGGCGGGTATAACCCTCGATGTAGTAGGCGTTATGAGTCCATAGATTCTTGCAATAGTGGCAGAGTTGTAGTGGATCCAGCAAAGGTTGAGACATAGGCATTGGCTAGAGTTCCCCAAGGATTATTAATTAAAGATTGTATCTACTCATAGGAAGGGGAATTTGGTGACAAATGCTCTCGGTAGAAGATCTAGTTTGCAGTTGATGAATGAGGTGTTAAATTAGTTGCCCTCATTATAGCTATCCATTGCAGATGGATATGGAACAACTTAACTTCAGTTGATGATTGTCACCCATCCACTCTTATATAGAGTCAAGGAGGTACAAATCGAAGATGCTGGCTATGAGACTTTACATTCTCAGATATCCATAGGGTATGTCCCTGATGGATATTCAAAAGGTGGGAAGCATGTCATTCTTTTCAGAGTGTGATCAGTAGTACCAGTGGAATTGTGAGAGGAGGTTCTTAGGGAGTTTCATCAATCCATTTTAGTGGTAAATCTAGGTGTGGAAATGATATGAGGGACCTCTGATGTTAGTTTGGTGTCCATGGATGAAGAAAAAAGTAGTAGAGTTTGTGTCTTGAATCATTACTATTCAAAAAATAAAGGATGATCACTAGGTTCTAGTTGGATTGACCCAACCCCTTGAGGTGCTAGAGTGGAATTGGGATAGGATATCAAGGTAATTTGTGATAGGTTTACCATTGTTAGGTCCACTAGGTTGAATACCCGGAGAGGGGGGGTGAATCAGGGTATGACATATTAAAACTTTCTCCCTTTCGGATCTGGTTTCATTGTTATAAAAAAACTAAATTATTCCTTCCCCCCATAGAAATTTATGAACAGATATGAAATCATGCACCAGACACAATGATTTTTACTTGATTCACCCTCACTGGACTATATCAAAGGAGTATACAATGACAATGTGCTGATGTACCATATTCATTAAGGCTCACTGCCAATAATGAGTACAATGTTCGGGCTAGATCTTCTTCAGCCATTCTCACTTCCTTTATAATGTTTAGGATCTTCTCACTGAATTCCCAAGGGTAACTCCCTATGCCTCTTTCTATAGCTCAGTACTGGCGGAAAGGGTCACTGTCTTCCTCTTCCATCGCTCACTACTCTTGAAAAGAAATCCACACATAATTTATCGACTTGTAGGTCAAACACAGTTTATGGACATGTAGGTCCCTTCATTTTCATGAATTCTTGCATCCTCAAAAGTAGGTAGATTCTCTTTTGATGTTCCTTTTTAACCCACAGATGAATTCCAACTTCTTGGGTACTGCTAGATATCGGTAACTTCTTTCCCAAACTGATTTGAAGCTTTTTCAATCTTCCTAGTGCAAATTGTGAACCGTTCTTGTCTCCTGCGTATTGAGTTCTAGGTTTGGTATGTGGAACACATTCTTCACGTACCTCTGATGCGATCGTGAACCACCCTTCATTCGTCGACTTATACTTCATTCACTATCACGTATCGCCTCTGCATACTAATTTTGCAAACCCCTTCTGCGAAACAACCATTGTCCATGAACTGTTCTCTATTCGCGAACTATCATCGCTTCTGTATACCGGAGCTCCCCCTATGAATACCTCTTAATGAATTCCCCATATTACATACCAGTGATTCCTCCTATGTGTACCAGGACAACTCCTTCCATGTACCGTACTTCCCAATCCGTGTACTGGACATCCATTGTGGGATAAGAATCCCCGCAAACACCTTCAGCGCGAACCACTTTCGGACTTTGCTGAATTACCAGACCAAAATACGTTCTCTAATGATGTTAAATATCCACATTAAATGGTGGGATTATCCATTATTATATAGTCAAAGATATCCCCAAAAACCGTTAATCCAAGATTTGCCAAATCTTTAATCTAGCCATCACCGCTTACCGATCCTTCTGCCATCACGAACTGCAAGCCATCCATGAACCATTTTTCTTACCTGGTCTGTGCACATCCATCCCTCTTACATGGAATTTTTCTTCCACCGACATCAAGCCATCCACATACCGCTTCACCATCCACCGTGAACCTTTTTTGGTTTCGTGAACCACTCTGGCGTACTGTTCCCGCCGCTCCACGTACCGTTCCCGGAACACAGTACACAAACCATGGATAATGGTAAGTGCTTCATATCCTTTTCCAATTTTCATCAACATTCTTCATACCATTCAATCCTATGAAGTAATACTTCATTTTCCAATATCAAAATCCCAATTTTGAGGCCCAAAAATTTGGAAGACACTGGGAAACTACGTAACATTAAAAACCTGTCTTTAGCAAACAAAAACTATACTCATTTGCGGTCATCTGGCTTTGTCAACAAACAAAACCACAACCAATACATAGAGAGATAAAACTTTGAAGTATTTTTCCAAATAACTATGTTTTTTCAGGGGACATGATACTATCTGGGTGATCATTGACCAACTCACTAAGTTATCCTACCTCCTAACTATCCAGGAGTAGAGTTTAGTATAGAGGTTGGGATGCCTCTATGATTTGAAGATAGTTTGAACCCATGGAATTACATCAATGATAGTTTCAAATCGTGATGCTCTTTTTACATCCACGTCATGGAGATCAAGGATTTATAGGAGAGGATACTTTATGTGCATTCAATTCCTATGGTTCATGTTTGGTGGCAGCACAGGAAACTCCTAGAGAGCACATGGGAGTAGGAGGCTCAGATTCATGCTCAATACCCACATATGTTTTGGTATCCCTTGGTTTGGATTTTGGGGACATAAATTTCTAATGTGGGGATAATTTAATGATTCAGATTTTACTAAATTAATTTTTAAGAAATTATGTAGGAATCTTATGAGACAAGGAACTGAGACAATGTGCAATTCCAAGGTCCAGTGTTCCCCTAAAGATTTGCTAAAAAATGTTTTGAATTTAATAGCACACACACATGAATTTTTTTATAAAGTAAAATAACATTTAAATTTCTTCTTAAATAAAAAATACGAGTGAACCGTAGAACTCAGAATAATGGATTTACCTTAGGAATAACTTAACCTTGGTCGATGTGGGTCAAATGTAGAAAAATCCACCAGGGACGTAAATAAAATAATTAAATTATTTTGTTTTATTTTAAAATACTAATAAATCATTAAAAGTAACTCAGATTGGAAATACCAGACCACCATTAAGTTCTTAAGGGGGTGTTTTCCTTAGGCGATGCCTAACATCGACCAGCGCGGCTTGATTTTGGAAGATAGTTTTTGTTCATAAACATCATTGAAATAGTTTAATAAAAATATTTTATTCTTGGTTCAATAATTCATTTTCTTTAAATTTACGTTTTTTAGAGAATTTAGGTTTATAACCATAACCCTAAAATTACTCTAAGGTAAGGAGATGAAGACCTCTCAATGAAGGATGGGAGATCTGGGATCGACAATCAATAATGAATATCAGATTCGACGGATCTTCACCGAGGACAATTACAATATGACCATTCTTCATCAGTGATCGAATCGAATTGAGTTAGGGAATTTGTGATTTTATTTCTTTTCCCCATTCATGAATTCCATAATGAATGTGGACCAATCAACAAACATATTGGCATGTGGACTAATTGTTGTTGCATGATGGGATTTTCCTTTATAGGGTTTTTATGGGTGAATTATCTTGTGATTATTTGTTGGATTTTGATTTTCATTGTAATGGAAATGAATCCCGATTTACATGAACATCGATCAAGTTCGAGTCCTATTGGTTGATTTATTCTTTCCCCCCCTGTACTTTATTCATCATGGGAGTTTTTTATTTGGCCTGCAACTCAACATGTTGTGATTGATTGTTCGTTGCGAACTAGATCCTTGGAACAACGATCTATTATTGAAGATCTTGGATCTTCATGGAATGAAGGAGGTACGATGATGATGAAAATTGGTGAATCAAAGTGCGTCCTGAAATATTTTCATTTGAGTGGTTTTTTTCCCAGGATGAATCAGGACATCTATCAGAGAAAAGGGCAGTTTAGCACGCGACCCAATCATCCTAGGCATGCCTCTGTTTTGAAAACGGAGCACTAATGGCGAATCAGTGGCCCATGGAAGGGGCCACCCTATTTCCGGTGGTGGCACGTGGTGGAATTCACATGAGAATGTGGTGGACGACAGTGGGCTGCCGACAAAGGAAGAACATGGACCAATAGGGCCATGTGGGAGCCCACAACCAGAGCTGTGCTGCGGGCAGTGATAAGGGACATGACAAATGGAGTCACATACGTAGATGGGGTCTGCGTGGAGCCCATGGTGGAAGCAAGATGCATGGGAGCTGGGACATGGTGGTTGTTCGCATTAAAAGAAGCAGTGTCGCGTTGACCATGCATAGGCATGAAATCCGGTAGACCGCATGCGGTGAACCAAATCCAGCCCATGCGCACGGGATGAATTAGGTGATATGGGCCTCTCCAATGCCCCAGTGGATCATCGAGATGGACCCATTGAGCCAAGTCTATTCTAATAGACTGGTTTGGGTGATGTTGGGCCCGAACTGAACCGGGGTCAGACTTTCTCACTAAATCAATCTCAATTTTCACTCAAAAGGACTATTTAAAAAGATGTCTACATCATTGGGACACTTATGATCATGTGTTCATTTTGAGATGGATTGGTTAGTTTTTAGTTGGTATTATAGAGGTTGATATCATACCCATTATCCTATAATGGTTTGATGCAGGATCCCATTCCCATTATAGAGGATGAGCCATATTCTAAAGTGAGTTGGCTTAGCTTGGATTCAACAGTTGACTCAATGGGTTGGAGCATGAATCCCATATATAGTACCAGTCAGTCCTCACTTCTCTTCTTGGTACCTTAGATAGGTTTTTTGGAGAAGGTGTTTCCAATATTTACACAGGCACCTATCACCTATCAGGGATGATGTTTCTAGTGGGGCGAGGAGTCCCCCCCAGTGTGGCCTAGGTGAAAAGGACCCCCTATCTGGGTATCAAGACAATATTATTTCCATACTAAATAACTAGACCTGATGAGTGTGATTTGGGAAGTTTTCCATGGTTGATGTATGGCTGTGACTTTGTGGCTATGTGTCTTTGGGGCTGCATGACTTATCTACACTCAGTGTGTTACCGACACTCTTTGTGTTACCGATACTCCGTGTGTTATTGAAACTCCATGTCTTAGTAAGAATGGATGTCTTAGGGAAACTCTGTAAGTTTTCAAGACCCTAGTGTTATCTTGGGTACTTTTGGTAGTCCTATTATATGTTCTTCTATCATATAGCTTGAGGAGTGAGATCTCCTGTGATGGACATGCTACGAGTGGAACCATGTAACTGGTAGTGGATGAGACTTTGAGGCTTGGAATACTTTATGAGTATACCTGAATGTTATAATTATATGTGCTATAGATATATACCTATGTTGAGATGATTATATCTTCTAGTGGTGTTATCCATTTATGGTATTTCTACGTGGTACCTTCTTTGTCGTGTTTCCTCTATGGTATTATTTTGTGTTTTCAGGGTGTCCTACTGAGTATTTTTTTACTCTCCCCTCATTGGGATTTTCCTGCACATGTCGTGTCTTGTGCATATGATGTAAATTTTGATAGAGCCCCAGGTGGACTAGGACCAGGTGGTTCTTAGAGTTATCTGATAGATGAGGTTTACTACAACAACTTCAAATAGATATCCTACACCTACCCTTTATCTATGGTTTTCTGCAGATGAGTTTCAGGAACTTGTGCATTCACATTAGAAGACTCTCTCTTATAGTGGGCTTGTATTCTGGCCCTGTTTACCTTCCATTTTTTCTGCTTTCATACTCTTTGTTTGCTGTCTTAGTGTATGAATACTTTTTCTACTTAGTGTTTCTACATTTCATCATTTTGGGCTTGGATATGTGTGCATGTGTAAAGGTACATAAGAAAATGCCTCTCATTTGTGGGATATACTAACTTGGTGCTACTCTCCATCCCCTAGATTATTAGAGATGAGTTTTTGGTCATCATAGCATGGGCCCCTTTGGGGTGGGTTGTGAAATTCTACTCCAATATCTTAAAATACTTTTGATGTTTTTTAACTTCTCAATAAGTATGTGTAGTGGACTACCATGGAGTTCCACCTTCCAAGCCTCTATAATAATCTCATGGCATCCAGGAGTAACAATACACCCATTTTTGATTAAAAATTGAAGGTGACCAGACTTTTCAATGTGAGTGAAGAGATCAACACTGATAGGGGTATGGTCTGAGTGGTTCTTGGGAAGGGTGTTTCCTGAGACTCCAATATCAACACTTTGAACATCTGTCTGAACAATACAATTGTCAAGTTTTCTTACCTTCATTTCGGTCATAGTTTACCTACTCTAGGTGAATTCATAACCTACAATTGGATATTCATAAATATTAAACTAATCAATGAATTAGGAGAATTACATTGAGGTTTATCTGTTAAGATTTAATCTATTTTTTTTCCTCAGGCTTCAGGATAGTGTTAAATTCTCCAATAATCATACATTAGTGATTTATATTTTCATATATTACCACAAACTCATTCCATAACTCCCTTATTCATATGTAATATGTGGAGGCATAAAAAAAAGAGAAATAAATTTTTTAGCCTTGGATGTTGAAATAGATAGAGATACATTATGATATTTTGATCTTTGAGATTATGTGAATGCTTTCATGATTAATGACCCAAAGGTGATCCATATTGATATCATTTAGTTTTAGGGAAACAAAATTATACCCAATAGAGGCCCAAATGGAATTCCTCTATTATTCAAATAGATTTTTTATTTACAATTCCAATAATCATAGGTTCTTCATTCAAAATATAATGATTTGGGTCCTTGTTCGTTGGGGGATTCTTAAGCCCTTTCTAATTCTGATAAAATAGATTCATTGTAAACGGGATTTTATACTTGTCTGGGGCCCTTCATCCTATGCCACATCCAAGTGGCCTTTAATTTTTCTTCCTATATCTTTCTTCTTCCCTAGTTTAGGAGTTATTTCCAATATTAATTTATATGTAGTTAGATCCTAATCATTCTCAACTAGTTCGACATTACGTTGGAAATCCTCTTTATTTGGAGAGGTATCAACCTACTAAGGGAGCTGTGAATCCTTAGTCTCATTAGAAAAAAATTCTATTCATAGGTGTAAACATATTGCTGGACTGCATGTTCTTAGGGTTACTACTCACATGATATTTTCTTTAAGAAGCCATATAATTTTTTATCTACAAAAGAGGACCATCCAATTCAGTTCTAATAGCAATTTGATCTTTCTTACAACCACTATTATCAACAAGGGGAGGCATATTCAATGAATCATCCTACCCATTTCCATTAATTCCCACTATAGTAGCATTATAACTCTAATCAAGGGATCTACATTTTATCACATTTACTGTATTATCATGATAATCTTCTGTGGTAGTTTTCCTATTTGGATGATGGTCCATTGATTCCTCTGGTGAATTTTATTAAAAAAAAAACGTTTTTCACTCCCACATTATCATGCAGGAAATTTCCATCATTAGAGCTTGAAGTCATATGATTAGGAGTGGATTGTTTCTTTATGATGTTTTCCTCTATGTGCAGTCATTATCCCTTTGGACTTCCACAACCTTCCCATTTGATGGTTGTCTAGATTTACCACATAGTTCATCCTTTAGTGTGGGATATAACTACTCAATCCAAGCCTTTTTGTCCTCACCCTGAGAGGTTTCATCCTTATTGATGTTCTGAGGATTATGAGGTATTATCTTATCTTTCCCTTTCCCTCTTTGATATATGGAATAATCATGCCCTTTCACCATGAAAAAGATTCACTCATTATCCCTCTTACATTAAGCAATGAGATAGTTAAAAAACATAAAAACTAGGAAGAAATTTAGATTCCTCTCTTATTGAATATCATGTCTCATGTTGTCATCCATTGATGTAAAGACCACTTCTTCCACTAGAGTGATGGACATGTCAACCTCCACCAGTATCCTGACATAGTTCAACAACCTCAGGTTTTCTATCTGTTTATCCATTCAAATGGTATTTCCCACATATGAAGGTATGTCAGATAATATCATTGGGTTCTAGTAAAGAAAATTCAAACTTCAAATGTGATTATTTACTTGACCATGTGTATTCTAAAAATTAGTAAAATATAAATGAGTTTATATTTTTTTGTATTTTTATAAATTATAATATGAATTTTACATATTGAATACCTTATTTTAGAAATTTATTTAATCAAATACAAAATGGTTTTAGTGTATTTTATCAATGGTTTAGATAAAAATAAAATATATGATACTAAAATAAATTTAAATTGCTTACATTATCAATATAAAGTGTTCAGATAAAAAGGAATATAATAGGGTAATATTTCATAGAGAATAAGATATTTTATTTTGAAAGAGTATATTTATTTACTTTATAATGATGAAATATGAATTGCTCATATTATTGGTATAAATAAAAAGGGATTATATTTATATATTATGTAATGTTCATAAATGGATGTATATATTATAATTTTTTTCCAATTGTTTTATTTATGAAATCTTTATAAATGTTTTTATCATGACTAAATATTTGATTTGATTTGTATATTTATTTATTTCATACTTTATTTTGTGTATAGATATAATGTGTTTATATAATAAAGTGAGTTATAAATGATTTTAAAACTATTAAATGGATTCTTATAAATTCCATACCATTCATATACATAGTTACATGATAGTCATGATATAAAATTTAGATTCAGTAAACCAATATTATGATTTCGTTTTTAGGTTATAATTTTAATAATAAATAGATAATTATTATTTTTTTCATATTGTGTGTTAGTATTATATTAGAATTAACATATTTATTAAATATTGGTCTATGGATAGGAGGACCTTGGGTGGGATCTCTCAAAGTATTGGGATATTGGTATCTATTTTGTAAAGGTGAGGGTTTCCACACCATGCATTCTCTTGAGTATATTTTGGTTTCATTTTATTTTTAGCCTTGAAAGAAAATTCTTTCAAGAACCTTATGCATGAGATATAATTTAATATTTATAGATATAATTAGGTTTTATTTTTCAGAAACTAATACAAATAATTAGGACTATAAAGTGTAATATATTAAAATTTATTGAATATATTAATTTTGTTTAAGGTTTACAATTCAAAACAAAATCATTACAAATATGAATAGATATTGGGAATATATGGGATAATGTATTGATTATAAACTAAAACCCCTCATAGTACTAAGTTCTTGATTCCTTATAATGTTTACACATTTGATGTCTTTGATCCAACAGTTTCAGGAACAGGGAGAGCCTGATCATATATTTTTTATGAAAAAATAAAATAGTTTAAGATTTCTAAGGAATTTGTAAAAATAAGGTAGTGGATCTCACCTTGCATGTCTGCATCTACCATTTTTGTGTCAAAATAAAGGGTTTAGATGGACCACATCGAGCTCTTATCCATAACCTATCTCTTTGATAGGGTTTTTGAAACCTTATTGGCCTCCTAGTATTCATGTGAGATTTCTAATTTAATGTGTCTAGTGTTATCAAGAAATTTAACACATTTCAGAATCATCTTCTAGAGGACCTTCCCAGTTTAAGATTTGAGGGAACCAACAAAAAGTTGTGAATAAGATTCAATCCAAAGGGCCTCATATCCATGGTTGAAATAATATTTAACAACTTGAATTATTTACCATAGTTCATCCTCATACACAAATCTAATTTTAATATAGTGGTAATAGCATCCTTTTAAAAATCCATGATGGGTATGGAAAACACCACTCTATCCAGAGGGACCCAATAATTCTGGAGGCCACACTATCTACATTGACTTTGACCCATTAAGGGATAGGGGAAATCAGTGGATGAATTTTAAGACAAGTGTCTTCTTTAACCCAACATTTACAAAAAACAACCATAGTATATTTAAATCAGATAGAGTTGTGCATTTTTCTTATTTGTATTCTTGATTCATTGAACACATCCGTGTGAATTTCCATCATTAAAAAATAAATCAATGGGGTTTTACCATAAAATATAAACACATTCTATGCCTTATATATGTAGTATATAATGTATGTCGTATATGTGAGCAGAAAATTATGTAATTGTTTAGTCTATTCAACATTAATAATGGATAGCATCAGACCTTTCAGTTGGTTATCATTATAGAAAATGATGCCAAATATTTCCTATAGATTATTCTAGATACATCATGAAAAGTTACATCAAATGAAAATGTGTTGTCCATTTTAGGCATTCCTCAGAAAAAAGTGATAGCCTAAGGCAAGATGAATTCCCCAAATATGGATCTAGTCATACGTAATAAAATTATCCTTCCATATCTTCCTAATATGTATACATATTGAGGGAAAAATAAATGTGTTGTTTAATTTTAGTATCCAGAATGGAGGGATTTTTCTTCCTTCGCACATTATCATGTAGTAATGCTGGCTGTTGAAGACTCCATTTATATTCAGTTCATAAATGAGCATCTATCTATTTATAAATATAGACCTATGTATCTCAAGGAAGATTTGACAGGGGACTGCATCATTCAGACTGCTACTATTCTAGATGAATTTATCAATAGTAATATCCCAAAGGCTTTAGGGCACATCAATGCTATCAACAAGAGGTGTGCTAATCCAATGAGTGTCCCAAAAATTCAAGTTGGATTGCCTACATACTCTACATTTTGAGTTTCACATGATGTATTTGAAATAATTTCTACTGGATGACCACATGGATGATGCAATATAATTAGAGCATCCATCTAGAAGCATGCGAACAAACATGTTTAATAGAAAATCAGAAGAGGGATCTGAAGATTCCATTAGTTTCCAAGTGAATTTTCTAAGTAGTGTATCATTAAAAAAATTTAGATCCTTGATGCCCATCCCACCTATATCAATGGGAATAATCAATTATATACATAAAATAAGAATGATCCTCCTTTCATGTACTGATTACATCCATATAACGTTCCTGATCACTTTTTTTCATTTTATTAATAAGGCATTCAAGATACTTTTATATCAAGAAGGCATACAAAAATATGGATATAAATACTAATTTCACCATGAAAGAGCATTCACATTGTGTTATATATTTTCCTTTACAACATTCCAATTGATTGATAATGTAAGAGCAAATATTTTCTAGAAAATAAATTTTAACATTTTCCCAAAAGAGTGGGATCCCAAGGTAAATGAATTGGAGTGAATGACTTTTCACTCTTAGTGTTTTGGCAATCCTTTTTTTCTTGTTGGCATGGATTCCATCATTAAAGATATAAAAGGGATTGTTCCAGCTGATGTATTGAACTATAACATATTCATTATTTTTAAATATGGAATTGATAGTAGAGAGAGTTCTTTTAGATACGTTTCCATGATGTATGATGTCATCAACATATAGAATATGTGAAGGAGTTGAAAATACCCTACCATCCTTGATCCATTTTTACATTACAATTTGAACAATTTAATTTAAACATCTAATAATTCAATCTTCATGCTTATTAAATATAAGACATGAGAGGGGAATTCCTTATGTGATACCCCTAGATCATTGAGAAAAACCTTTGGGTGTTCCATTAATGATAATGTAATTCCTTTTAGTTTTGTGAATGATGCTAATAAATCAGGTGAATGACTTAAAAATCCATATCCATTGAGATTTTCAATAAAGAATATGCTTTTCATTGTGTCAAATTATTTTGAAAAGTCAATTTTGAGAGAAAAGTTCCAATAATTAACATTAATTTTCATTAAGTTGATACTTTACAATGTGGTAAATAGAATTCTTTGAATTTCCTTAACATGTACGAATGCAATTTTTTTGGGGGGGTAATGATGTCTCTAATTATGACCCCCATCCTGATCACAATTATTTTGATAATTCCTTTGGGGACATTATTACCAATAGAAACTGGTATGAAGTCTTTAATGTCGATAGCATTTTCCTTTTTGGGTATAAATAAAAATGATGATATATTTTATTTCATGGGGAATGGAGGAATGATTTAATATTTTTTTAACAAAATTGGTAACCTTAATATATAGGATACCCCATAAGAATATAAATAATTTATTAGTGAAACCATCCGGGCCAGGATCAGGGTCAATGTGGAGAAAGAAAAGAGTTTCCTTCACTTCTTGTTTAGGGGGATCCAAGGTAAGATATCTGTTTTGATGATCTTCAAAAAATCTGGGTACGTTTTAAACCATTATTTGGGTGTCTTAAATCCTATCATCACAGTAAAAATTTCTAAAATGATCAATCACACCATTGGAGATATCATCTTCTAAGGTGAGGGTACACCCATTGATTCAAATGACATTATATCCTATTCTCTCTATTTTTTATTTCTGTAAATGATGAAATATCTTAGAGTTCATATCCCTATCTCTTATCCACTTGAAATTGATCTGGTTACATCCATCCTCTCCTTGAGTTTTAGGAGATCATCATTTTTAGAGAAGGATTTGATTTACTCTCTAGATAGAGTATCATAGCTCTGATTTATATGTTAGAAAATGGAATGACTCTCTTTAGCATCCCCTATCTCACGATCAATTTTAGAGAAGGATTTTTTTTCTCCATTACATTAAGATGATTTTGATATTTATCAAATTTCTAGCACGATTTTTGAGTGGGTTTCCTGTAGGATCCAACTTCTATGCTTCAATAATAGGTTCCCAACATCCTTATATGGAAAGACATACTTTATTAAATTCTAATTGGATGGGGTAGTACTTTTGAATTTTGTGGAGATCATAATAAGGATTAGGTTGTGATCGAGTGAAATTTGTGGAGGGTGAACCTGGAGACCCCAATGGAAGAACCCCTATCTTCCATTTGATAAAATAAACTATCTTTTTTATTACCATTCATGGTGTATGTAATCTAAGTAATGTCAACCCTAGAAATTTAGACATCAATTAAATTGAAATGGTCAATGAAACTAGAAAATTCATGTGAGGAAATCCTATACATGTTCGATCCATTTTTATCGTCTTATTTCAACACAGTATTAATATACCCCACAATAATATAGTTTTCTCTTCTTTCCTAATAATTTTTCTATATCTCCATTAATAATTCCATCCTCTGGATGTAATATTTATAGGAATATATGTATGCAATATATAGAGTGTGGCAATGAGATTAAAGATAAATGAATATGTGCTGATGAATTTTCTTACAATTGATAAGATGAATGTTTCCATGCTTAAGGACCCATAAATGGCCAATCTCATTGTTATGTGTATTCTAGATAACAAAGATATATCCAGGAGTGTCTTATTTAAAGTTTTTTCATTTATCAAACATCATTTTGGGATGAGAGACTCCAATTAAAATATTCTTATAGGTCCCAATGTAATGTCTAAGGGCTGTGATAGTGGGTGAGCTCCAAAGACCTTCATAATTTCAGTAAAAAAGCTTTATGGTTTTAGGGATTTTCCTCTTGTTAGAGGCTCTCCCTATTGTTTTATCTATCACTATTATTTTCACCCTTTTCCTTTGAACATATTCCTTTTCCATTTTATGTAGTATACCTTACTTCCTTTTCCTATCTAGTAGGTGTTTTATCATATTTGTTAATTTGAACTGGTTTAATGCATTCAGTGTCATCCACCCACAATTGACCATTTAAATGGGTGAATTTTTTGGTAGATGTTTCTATTATAGAGGTGAATTCCTCATTTTCTAATCTATTAAAATCCTTTGAAAGGGGAACTTTTAGGAAGGGGTTTTCTAATTTATCATGGGGAGTCGCTTTTTCAATCCTATTTTCATCTGGGAAATAAAGCTATATAGAATGAGGTGCCTTTAGTTTTCTATATACTTGTGTGTCACACAAATCTTCCACATCATGTTCCAAATATCACAAGTCATTTCGACTCATTTGTTATTATTTTTATGTTTTATAGGATTGGAAATATCTTCTTGTGTGTTATGTAACTTCACAATATTTTCCTCTAGATTCATGTTGTTATCATTCCTCGATTAATTGCCTACAACAAGATTTTTACCATTCATGTTGGCACTCACATTATCCTTGTAGAGGTGACCATGCTTGTATGTCTACTGAGAATTAATCTCCACTAGTGAAATGGATGAATGAGGGGGGGGGATCCAAGATGAATTTGAAGAGCATTGGTAGCCTCTTCAATAAAAATAGCTCCCATAAATTCTTCATTGAAATTATCATGATATGTTTCCACATTTTCAACTTGATTGGAAGACTAGAATATAGGGGGGGTAGGGAGTCGAGATCCCTACCTGAAGTTATAGAAGGATAGGGGTATGAAGCTACCACCTTAGGGGTGGGGGGTCAAGGTTCTTTTACCTTATATTTTCCATTAGACTTCCAATAGGAATTTTCCACATCTTCTTTGGATTTTCAGAAGTTACGAATCTTTGCTCTCTTTCACTCAAAGTCCATATGTACAAAGAGAATAAAGTTTGAAAATATTATGAGATTTATTTTATAATGAATTTATAGATTACTTTTTTTCTCCCTTACTGTTAGAATCACTTTGTCAACTAGGGCATCGTCCATGTAAATTTCATCCAAGACCCTGGGATAGTGCCAAAACCTTGTGTTTTTAGCTTGTAAATATTGTCTGATTTGATTTCCCACTTTCAATGAAATATTCCATAATATTAGAGGATAAAAATATAACCAGATGAGCTTAAAAATTTAAATCCATACTTGTGTAATAGTGTTCATTAAATTAGAAGTGTCAAATTTCTTACCCTATTCTTGTATTCTGAGGAAGCCTGGCTTTGAAAAAACAAATCCAAATCTCCATGCACTTATATTATATTCATATAAGTGGAAAACTATGTGATAATAACCTATCCAAATAACCACCAACTTACATTCAATGAACCCATATATTCCTATAATAATTTTGTAAATATCATTTAATTTCCACAATCAATCCCCTTTTCGGGTGATGGACCTCACAAGTATAGAGTACCTACAAAGATAAATTCTTTCCTCGATGGAATATTGGTTCACCAATACATGAAAATTTCATTGTTTTTTTATTAATATTCATGGGTAAGAGACATAAAATTCTAAAAAAGAGAGATTTGTGATATATTTTACATCCTCCATAAAAGTTTTCTTCAAATCCAGTGCCTCTGAGCCTCAGGTGATCCTTTGAGTTTTGATTTCATGGCATACAAAGCAGAAAAATATATTTGTTCCCCAGGTGGTTTTATATTGTATGATCTTGATTTTCACCTTTGATATCTGGATCTATTGAATATTCATCTTTCAAGTAAGGATCAAAATCACATGAAATTTTCCCTTCCTCTACTATCAAATCCAAATACACTAATGAGGCTTGTGATATCTTGATGGATTTGATTAATCATTAAGGGTAACACTAAAATTTAGGCACACGTAGATTATATTGTGTGTGTATTAGTGGATGTTGGTATCCCAAAAAATTTAGATAAGCATTTGCAATTTTCTACTTCATATAACACTTATAAATCCAAACATATGATTTATGTAACCAAATGAATAAAGTTGAGATAAATCCATATTATGGATTTGGATAATGAGTTGTCCATTAAACTATTAAAGAGTAATATATGACATAATTTAACTGATTTTTTTCTTAAGTAGTTATGTATTAGGAGAAACACTAAATATATTCCAAGCCATAGTGAAATATGTAGTTACATCAAGAAAATATTTTTTATAAGGTATGAATGTCTTCTTTTCCAATAACATCCCTAATATATGAAATTTTATTCTTTCTTAATAAAAATTATGAATTTTTTATATGATTACAAGAATTTTCTTCCTTCAATATTGTGGTTTTACAATGTTAATGTCAAAGATAGATTTGATGATGATTATATTATATCTACAACATAATATTTTATCAAATGAGAATCATGTTTTTCAATTATTTAATAAGAGTTGTATTAAATATTCTCCAACTAGTAGATATGTTGTTAAATAAAGGGGTCATCATTTTAGTGGGAGAATATTTAATAAAATGCTTATTAAATAATTTTAAAACACGATTATCATTTGATAAAAGTTTTTGTTGTAGATATAATAGAATCATCGTAAAATATATCTTTGACATTAATATTGTAAAAGAATAATATTAAAGGAAGAAACTTATTGGAATTGTATAAAAAATCATAATTTTTATTTAGAAAGATTAAAATTTAATATATTAGGGATGTTATTACAAAAGAAGACATGCATACCATATAAAAAATATTTTCATGATGTAATAACTCTAATTCATTTATCCATAAATAATATGTTCAGCAACTAACTTGAGAACATTAATTCATTGAAAATGATAGGTAACCTAAGGAGAATCATTAAATAATAATGAAGTAATGGATGATAATAGATTTGAAAGTTATTTTTATGGAAAATGTTCAGTGTAACATCTATATGAACTCATTTACATAAAATAATTGGATATGAAAATGACATAGAGAGACTAGGATTGCCTTTAATACTTGATCTGTTTATATTATTCATTTTATAATAATTTTTTGAAATTTATCTCAATTTATAAAAAACAAAAAATGAATATGTCTAATAAAATTTTATTTGATTTCATCAATATGTTGAGGATAAATGAGAATGATATGGGAGGTCCAAGATTTGGTGTTGTGATGATATTATAGAAGGGTAAAATTTTATGCTATAATAATAACAGAACTATTAATAGGCCCAATTTTTAATGTATGAAATTTAAATATAAAGGAGGTTTTGTGAGGGAATAAAAATATATCTATTGTTTAAATCCAAGAGATTATAGACATAACTACAAAAAATAATTTAAATAGAGAAATAATATCCATATAAATCCAACTTTATGTGTTAATAATATAGGAATCAATTCATTAACCCTAAAGGTTATATGATAATAATTTTACATAAAACAATTTTTTTGAATATATACAAATGTCAAAAATTAAGAACTGATTGATGAAGTTGGATTTTGTATAAATAAAGTGAAAAAATATTCTTATATAGAGAAAATATTGGAAATGATTTCTTTAATATTAATTGTAATAGACATGAACCCGCATTATCAAATATTGTACTGAAAACATAAACTTTACCTTTATGGATTTGATATCAATAAATGAGTCCCAATGTTTGAAATCCAAAACATACCGCATATAAAAGAAATATTGGATCACTTACATACTTAATGTAATTTTAGGTTCAGAATTTTAGAGAATTTTTAAAATCAATTAATAACTTGGGTTCATAAATAACTAGCTAATACTAATCAAAATCATCTCCTTCTATAAATTTGATTTATTTTCCATGTTAGGTATTTAACCTCTCCTATAAAATTCTTCAAAAATGAAACATTTCTAAAAAAACATTTAACATCATTCTTTATAAATTTGTGAAATATAAACATAAAATTGGTGATCTTAAATTCTTAGTAAATGTAAACATAAGAATTACCAATTGAATTTCATGAATGAGAAAAAAGATTATAACAAGGGAATGATGACATAATCAATATTCATGAAAATAACTCAATATAAATCATATCCATCAATACCTAGATCATAAATCATGAAACATGAAATAATTCATTAAAAAAGGAAAGAGTTATATGAATAAATATTCCTGAGCCATGTGATGTTAATATTAATCAAAGGAAACATTTATAACCCATAGAAATGATAATGAAAACATGCTGGTATCTTAGAAAATTATCTTTTTTTAACCCTTACAAAACCCTTAGAATTGAAAAAACTATACGAAAAACTTTCAATACAATTCTTTGAAAAACATATTCTTTACCCAATTCATTGGAGTGTTATCTGGGCGCAACCATCAGATAAGCTATAATTATTTCACTCATGAGATATAATAGTGAAAAAACCCTTACTATACAATTTTCAAGAACCATATAATGAATAAATTATAAAGATCATTAATCTTATTACACTACCACAAAATAGGGCAAGGGAAGCGCTGCCCTTTATCAGCGCTAAACAGAAAGCACTAATAAAAGGGTATGCCTTTATCAGCGTTATCTAAAGGTGCTGATAAATGTTACATTTATCAGCGCTAAAATAAGCACTGATAAATGAATGTTTTATCAGCGCTTTTATTTTAGCACTGATAAAACATACCTTTATCAGCACTTTAAACGAGCACTGATAAAGGTTCTGTTGGTTTTTATTTAATAACCCTAACATGCCATCCTTTCTTGCACGCGGTCAAGCTCTGGTGAAAGCTGAACCAAGCCCCTCACCATGCGACCTCGTCCTCCTTCTCCTCATCCTCCTCCTTCCTCCTCCTTCCTCCTCCTCGTCCTCCTCGTCCTCCTCCTTCTCTGTCGCCGCCGCCGCCTCTGCCCCTGCTCCTGATACCGCGACCGCCACTGCCTCTACCACCACCACCCTCGCTGCCGCGACCGCCGCCGCCTCTTCCACCACTGCCGCCTCCGCCTCTGCCGCTGCTGCCACTCCCACCCTTTCTGCCACGACCGCTGCCACCTCGTCCTCCTCCTCCTCGTGCTCTCAGGGTGGGATGTGAGTTCCATGGATGGTATTCCCTTGGTATATTATTTATATATTGTGTGTGGGGGGACCAAATAGTGAATATAGATGTGAGATAGGAATGATACCATATTTTGAGCCTAATTCCAGTAAGGATTTCCATAATAGATAGTGTGGTCATAATGTGATTATGATTATGTCTAGGGATGTGATTCATAATTAGTGATGAGTGTCGAGGATGATGCATGTTGGTCAACTTGTTTTAGAAATTGTTTATCTTCATCCGTGCCTTGTACTTGCACCCATGAATTTGAAGGTGAGTATGCATACCCGATAGTTTACCTTCTTAGAGAAGAGTTTCTGGAAGAGTATAAGAGTCATGAAGCAATTAAGATCATTAGAGTGTTGGAGAAAATGTGGTTGCTACAAACAATATGGAAATCAGCTTGTGCAACGCGACCTAAGTTACAACTTGCAGGTATTGTACTTTATTTTTTTCTGGAGGGTTTCAGTGTAAATGCATTTTGGAATGATCATTGCTACTCATTGTCTTTTAGGTTTTTTTGACAGCTGAGGGGAAGGGGTGGGGTCTGTAGACATTGGAGGATATGTCGAAGGGTGACTTTATGGGAAATTACATCCTATATTTTTGCAACATTTCCATAGTATCTAACATCTAACCAAATGGCCTCTTTGCCCTTCAAGCTACCCAAACCCCAATGGTGATCAGGGTTCGGGGAGCTTGAATGGTAAAGAGGCAATTTCTCCAACATATTCACACACAAAATCACCCTTCGACATATCCTCCAATGTCTGCAGACCCCACCCTTTCTCCTCGGTTGTCAAAAGAACCTAAAAGACAATTAATAGTAATGATCATTCCAAAATGCATTTACACTGAAAGCCTCTAGAAAAAAATAAAGTACAATACCTGCAAGTTGTAACTTAGGCCGCGTTGCACAAGCCGATTTCCACATTATTTGTAGCAACCACATTTTCTCCAACACTCTAATGATCTTTATTGCTTCATGTCTCTTATACTCTTCCAGAAACTCTTCTCTAAGAAGGTCAACTATAGTGTACGCATACTCACCTTCAAATTCATGGGTGCAAGTACAAGGCACAGATGAAGATAAACAATTTCCAAAACAAGTTGACCAATGTAAGTATTAATGGTACCTTTATGATTTGTAGCATGTTTTTTTCAAATTTATTTATTTGTATATGTGACAGACAAACTAGGTGATATGTTTTGTATTATGGGTTTATTCGGAGTCTGTATGATTTCCTGTTTCCACATTTCATTTTAAATAGAATGTTATAATTATATATTACTGTACCCTAATGGCTCAAATAGTCAGGAATATTGTATATGTTTCTAGAATGCTGTAGGATTCTTTTTCCCCAATGGTAGTACATTTTTAGGATGTTTTCACTGATGAGGTATAAAATTTACTTCTTAATAAATAGATAAACTTTATAATCAAGTTAGTTTTGGGAGAAAATTCAGTTTCTATCACAATTTCTAAAATAAAACCAATAGAGCATCAGTTGTTTGAATTACAATTTGATGATATAGAATATAATGGTTTCATATGGCATAGTACTTTACCATGGGGTTTTATAGTTCTCTAAAATAGATGGTTGATTGGTATTTATTCTTTTTTTGGACTATTGGAGATTAAACCTGATGAGAGTCATGAATATGTATCCTCATCCATGCATTGATAGTCACATAGATCATCTATGAGGTTCTATTATCTTCTCCAAGATAGATTTGACATTAGGATACCATTAGATGAGTTGGACATCGATGGACCTACCATGGACTACTTTTAGGAGTAGTTATGGCCTGTATGATTTTTTAGCGATGATTTTTGGTTTAACTAATGCATTGGTTGTATTAAGGGACTTGATGAATAGGATATTTCATCCTTTTCTGGATCAGTTTTTAGTAGTTTTTTTCAATTAAATATTAGTGTACTCCTGACCCATAGTTGATCTTGACCAACATCTTATCATCACCTTGAGTACATTGAGATAGCATCATATTTTTTACTGTTTTCTCCTGTTACTCATTGGTTTCCTCTTGTTCGCATGTCATGTATTTTCTAAGGAATCATTCAGTCTTTGTAAGACTAACTTGGAATAAATTTGATATATTTCATATTAAATCAGGTATCTTATACATACACGATGTTCACACTACTGGAAACACCATGTATATGGATTTCACATGTGTTTAAAGGCATTTGTACCTTGATTTGTTTTTATAAAACCCAAACAATTCTACCTGATTAATTAAAACATAATATTAGGCATGTTCTCGAGATCAAACCCATAAAGACGATGAATATGAATAAAGAATGGATGAATGCCAATCAGTTGAAAAAAGAGTATGAAGATGGCGTGAAAGAGTTTATCAAGTTTGCAGAAGATCGTGCATGTGACCCTTCTCAAATCATTTGTCCGTGTTTACGCTGTTTTTATTCAAGAAAAATTAGTCCAGAGGAGTTGGAAGAACACCTGATCTGTCACAGAATAGATTGAAGTTATACATGTTGGAATAAACACGGGAAAAAAACCAATGTAGGTAGTGACTCAGAGAACACAACATTTTATAGATCATCTGATATGATTAGAAGCATGAACAATGAAGACGATCGTATGGAGGGTGTGATTACAGATGTGAAGGATGATGAAGATTGTATTGAGAAAATGACAAGGAAAGTTGAAGATGAACTTCATGATGGCCCAAAATTGTTTGAGAAGTGAAAGAGTTGTGAAAAAACGCCATTGTATGCTGGTTTCACTAAATATACAGAATTTTCAGCCGTATTGAAGCTGTATAATTTGAAAGAAGGCAACAGGTGGAGTAATGCCAGTTTTACGGAACTACTTGCTCTCTTGAATGACATGCTCCCAGAAGATAATTAACTCCCAAGCCGAACATATGATGCCAAACGAATGCTATGATCGATGGGTATGATCTCTGAAATAATACATGCTTTCCTGAATGAATGTATATTGTTTCACAAGGACCACAAATCACTTAAAGAATTCCCAAAGTGTGGTTCTTCCCGATACAAGAAAGATGATTCTAGTCCTACGAAAGTTTTATGGTACTTTCCAATCATTCCTAGGTTTAGATGCCTATATGGAAGTGAGGAGACTGCAGGACAATTGACATGGCATGTAGATACAAGAATTAAAGATAGGAAACTACATCACCCTGCAGACTCTCCTCGGTGGAAGAGAATTGATCATGAGTATCGTGAATTTGGGAACGAACCGAGAAACCTTCGTCTGGCGTTATCTACAGATGGGGTGAATCCTTTTGGTTTTCAAAGTAGAACTCATAGTACATGACCGGCTATGTTGGTAAATTATAATTTACCACCGTGGTTATGCATGAAACGAAAATACATCATGTTATCTATGCTTATATCAGGACCGAAACAATAGGGTAATGATATTGATGTTTATTTGGCCCCATTGATCGAGGATTTGAAAATATTGCGGGATTCAGGTGTTACGATGTATGATTCTTACAAAAATGAACAGTTCACTTTGAAATCCATGTTGTACGGGACGATAAATGACTTTCCTGCTTATGGAAATTTGTCAGGATATAACATTAAAGGAACTCAAGGGTGTCCCGTTATTGAACAAGGTACACATTCAATTAGGTTGAAACATTTATCGAAAACCGTGTTTCTAGGACATCACAGATTTCTACCCCGATGACATAAGTACTGATCTTGGACGACATCATTTGATGGAAGTTCAGAGGAACATACAACACCGTCTCCACTAACAGGTGATAAATTGTTTTAGAAAGTGAAATATTTGGACACTACTTTAGGTAAACCGTTTTCGAAAAACCTTACGAAAACTGGTTGGAAAAAGAGATCAGTTTTTTTTTGAATTACCATACTGGAATTGTCTGTATATCAGACATTTTATGGATGTTATGCATGTTGAAAAAAATGTATCTGATAGTGTCATCGGCACGTTGCTAAATGAACACAGAAAAACAAAGGATGGAATTAAGGCTAGATTGGACATGGTTGAGATGTGAATACAAGAAGAGTTGGCACCAGTGAAGGGTAAAAACGAACATTTCTTCCTCCTACTGCTTACACTCTTTCCAGGTAGGAGAGATATCTATTTAGAAACTTCTTGAATGACATAAAGGGTCCAGAGGGGTATTCATCAAATATCAAGAACATCGTGTCAATGGGAGATTTAAAATTAAAGGGTCTGAAATCACATGACTGACATGTTTTGATGTAAGATCTAATTCCTATAGCTTTACGTTGCATTTTTTCCCAGAATGTTCACCATACATTAACGAAGCTCTATTTCTTCTTCAAAGCTATATGCAGTAAAGTTATAGACCCGGAGAAATTGCCAACTATGGAAAGAGAAATTGCCATCATATTATGTGAATTGGAAATCTTCTTCCCGCCGATATTTTTTGATATGATGGTTTGATTGATGGTTCATTTGGTGAGAGAGATTCGACTATGTGGTCTTGTACATTATAGATGGATTTTAAGGCCCCAGCCTTAAACCTTACTTAATCTTGAGTTATTACAAGATTACACATTGAGGATCTTTTCGGGTTTAGAGTTTTAGAGAATTAGATCATAAAACTTGCATTACATTCCACATGTAAACAAAGTGGTTACATAAATATAGTATTCTTCTTTCCCATCAATGGAATCATATTTAAAATAAAACATGGATTCTTTCTTGACACTTCCTTGACACTATCATCATATCATGTACCTTTCCCTTGACCTGTGAAAAACATTTCAAAAAAACTTGGGATGAGCATATAAAGCTCATAAGGGATATAAAAATATGGAAAGGAAACATGGGTATATATATACATAAGAATGAAATCATACTTTACCCCTAAAACATAAGCACTTTAACATACCTCATCAAATCATGAATAAATCATAGAAATCATAAGACATAAAGGTAACTTGAGGCATTCATAACATTCTTACGCAGGGAGTAACCCTCTTGGTTACGTTTGGAATACCCATCACAGTATATTCCCTAAATCTCTTCGGAGAAACCTTAACGTTTCACTCCTTCGTGTTACCCATTGCATTGGAGAGCTATAACGGGCTCACCCTCCCTTAGTCAATCACGGAACCACCCGTCTTCATAATAATTCCCAAGAACCTCAACATAATCATATCACATAAAACATGTATAAAGGAAACATAACATTTCCACCTTTCAATCACAAGATATCAATACAACACATTGATATAAAAACAATATTAAAACAATCTTCAATACCAAAATAAAAGAAAAGTAAAACATGGTATTTATTTTTCTTTTTAAAAAAAAAGTATGGCTTGTAGAGGAAGCCGAAACTCAAATAATGGTCACGGCGGCGGAGAAGTCGTTGTCGCCGCATACATACGACAAAAACATTCCCTTTTGTCGTTTAGTAAATGCTTCGTATAAAAAATATTCCTTTTGAATAAACGTAAAAGTCAAAGGGGTTTATACACCGTATAAAAGAAGGTTGTGTATAAAACAAAATATGCCTCAATGAAAGGAGATTGAGACGAAGTCCCATACCTCGGGTCCGACTTGACTCGATCGTTCTTTAATGTCCTGAATAATAA
This sequence comes from Viscum album, assembly GCA_963277665.1. Taxonomy (NCBI): domain Eukaryota; kingdom Viridiplantae; phylum Streptophyta; class Magnoliopsida; order Santalales; family Viscaceae; genus Viscum; species Viscum album. The sequence continues at coordinate 1,054,177,779 of OY728120.1, read as the reverse complement.
ACTTGAGTTAATTTCTACTTGTTTAAGAACCTTTTTCAAGTTCATTATTCCTTTTATATCACTTATTTCCATGTCATGAACACTATGTAATTATTTAAGTTAATAACGGTAGTTTTAACAATCATTGGTACTTGAGTCAAAAACAAGCCCTTTATAATTACCTGTTGTTCATGTATCCATTATATCCAGAATTATAATCATGATGTATATATCATATATATCTAGTATATATATTCATTTATAATATTACATAATCATTTAGAGGTAAGAAATGAAATGCACCGTTCATGGTGACGGTAAGCCGTACGTACGCATGAACGCTACTTTCATTTCTATTTCGTATTTTATAGAATGGAATCATAATGAAATAAAGGTATATTATAATTCCAGTATAATATCATATATAATATCATAGTTCCATCCTTTATACGTCCCACATATGGTATTTAACGAATCAAATCACTTTGAGGGGGCGGTAGTCCGCACTTCATTAAAAGAAGATATCGCGTTTACCCATAATGGAAACCATAAAGGTATGACCAAAAAGAAAAATACAGAAGCTTAAGGAAAACATAAACATATTATATATCATATATAAATATAGTGACATCTTAATGGCCACCTTTAAAGGTGTTAAAAGAATGTTGAACAATCATCGTTTCGGGAGGCATAAATTCACCATCCACGGAAACAGTATGTTCGTTAACCATTAGATGTAAGTGTGTGTAAGTGTAGCTCGAATACGTATTATAACAACATCCTAGTATATTTAGGATACTGTATTTGTTACAAAAGAAATGAATAAAAAGAGTTTAGGGGGTTGGAGAAGCAAAATAAAACAAACGGACTCAAGTGAAGACTTTACCTTAAAATTGGATAACCCCCTTTGGTTTGAGCTCAAAGGCTTCCATGGAAAGACTTCTGACCAAAGTGAGGCTTCAAGGAGTAAGAGAGGGAAGTGGAGAGGAAAAATGAGTAGGGGTTGGCCGAGTAAAATGCTTTGGGAGTGTGGGTAAGGAGGTAGAGGTGGGGGCCTTTTATAAGAGGAGAGGAGGGGCACTCTTGGAAAGTATAGATAAGTTACATTATTTTAAAATGAGTTTCGGATTAAAAAGGTCCCACATTGATATAATTCTCGGATAAGGTGATACAGGTTCTAAATCCACTCATCCAATAGGTTTTGGACATGTGAAGGTCTTAGATATTACATTATATTTTCATTTTACTTAAATCGTTAAATAATGAGGTCATCGCTACATCATCATGATGTCATAAATAATTTAATTTATTTAATGTCTAAAAATTATAAAAAATTACTATGATGTAGAAAATCTTTTTATATTTCCAACGAATATTTATAATCAAAAATCTGACTTGTATAACCCCATTTAAAAATTGTTTTCGTAAAACATATTATGTTTGTGTCATTTTTACTTTTACATTAAATAAAAAGTTATTTATGTCATTTCCCAACCAAAGTGGCTCTATGGGGTCCCCAAGTTGACCCATGGCTTTTCTTGGTCGGCCATGACACATCCAATAAGGGTAGGACATGTGTCTAGGTCATTTTATATTATTAAAGCATTATTATTACCTTAAACTACACTAATTACCACTAATCGCGATTAAAAACATAAAAGTTACTATTCACCAAAAAATATTTTAATCTCATTGAACCACATTTTACTTCTTAATGACAACCATTTATGTAGGATTTTTGAAAATCAAATCACAGAGGTGGCAAAATTTCATTTAAATGAAAAATCAGTTTCTTTAACTACCACTTAGTGATTTCACTATTCATCAAAAATTGAAGTTTTTCAGAAAAATACCAAAACTTCACCCTAAGCTATATTTGATATTATGAATTCAAAAATGAAGTCTATTTTAAAAAATTCAAAACATATAAGTCACATTAATTAATTTAATAATTGATTCCCGCTGTCAGAGCAAATAGCGTGTTTTTGTGAAACAATAAGTATCAAAAGATTGACACCATTTTAAGTCCAATTTCAAAGTGAAATTGATTCCAATGACCACCATTGGATTAAATGGTAAAAATATATTCTAATTTCACTTCGAAACCAATTCAAAAGATAATCTAATCATATAAATAAATTATATTAAAAAGATATTTTGAATTAAAATACAACATTTTTCACTATTCATTAAAAAAATGAACTTTATCGGAAAAATACCAAAAATTCACACAAAGTAAATTTTGATATTCCAATCATAAAGAATAAGTTTATTTTGACAAACATAGCGTATAAAATTGTCAAAAGATATATTTAAAAATGGTTTTCCATCAAAAGGCAGTAAAACAATCCTTTAAAAAACTATTAGTGTATTCCATGCTTAAGATTGGATTTATTTTCATTTTAAGCCTCTAAAACAGTATCTAATTCATTAATAGACATAGATAAAAATATCTATTATTCATTACTTACTTGGGATGTTACATCCTTCCCCCCTTTAGAAAATTGTGTCCCCGCAATTTATTTACTTATCGAATAAATGGGGGTACATATCCCTCATTGCATTTTCAGATTCCCATGTTGCCTCTTCCATCATGTGGTTTTTACACAAAACCTTTACCTGATTAATCACCTTATTCCGTAACACTTGTTCCCTGTGGTCAAGAATCTGGACCGATTGTTCCTCATAAGATAGGTTCTCTTCCAGCTGAACTACCTCAGGACTCAAAACATGAGATGGATCTGGCATATACTTTCTCAACATCGAAACATGAAAAACATTGTGTACCTGAGATAAACTCGGAGGTAAAGCCACCCGGTATGCAACTGATCCAACTCTCTCCAGAATTTCATATGGTCCAATAAACTTTGGACTCAGCTTTCCTTTCTTACCAAATCTCATCACACTTTTCCAAGGAGAAACCTTGAGAAAAACATGATCACCTACCTCAAAAGATAGATCCTTCCTCCTGTTGTCTGCATAACTCTTCTGCCTACTCGGAGCTGTTCTCATGTTCTTCTGAATCAGCTAAACTTTTTCTGCCATCTCTTCCACCAATTCTAGTCCCATCAACTTCCTTTCACCCACTTCATCCCAGAAAGCTGGAGTTCGAGACCGCTTCCCATATAATTCCTCAAATGGTGCCATCTGTATACTGGAATGAAAACTGTTATTATATGAAAATTCAACCAAAGAAAGATGTTGGTCCCAACTTCCCTAATAATCCATAGAGCAAGAACGTAGCATATCCTCCAATTTCTGAATTGTTCGTTCTGACTGTCCATCTGATTGAGGATGAAAAGTTGTACTAAAATTTAATTCAGTACCCAACGACTTCTGAAGTCCTTTCCAAAAGTTAGAAGTGAACCTGGGATCACGATCAGATACAATGGAGAGGGGAACTCCATGAAACCTCACTATCTCTTTAAGATACAAACGGGAAAGTTGATCTAGGGAAAAAGTATCTCGTATAGCAAGGAAATGAGCAGATTTAGTCAAGCGATCAGCAATAACCCAGATTGCATTATTACCTCGAGATGTCTTCGGTAATCCCACAACAAAGTCCATGGATATATTCTCCCATTTCCACTATGGCACTAGTAAATGCTGAAGCATCCCTTTCGGTAACTGTCGATCTGCTTTAACCTGTTGACAAGTCAAACACTTCACAGTAAAGTTAGCAATATCTCTTTTCATTCCATCCCACCAGTAATACTCCCGCAGATCTCTATACATCTTAGTACTGCCTGGATGAACTGAAAACGGAGAACTATGAGCTTCACATAACAACTCTCTCTTCAACTGTGAATGACAAGGCACACACAATCTCTTCCCAAATCTCAAAACACAATCATTATCAATGTTGATTTCAGGCAACTTACCTTTCTGAACCAGCTCTACCTTTTTCTGCAACTCACTGTCTTGCTTCTGTGCTTGCTTGATTCTATCTGATAGAGATGATCTCACTGATACCTGAAACAAAACAGAAGAACATCCTGCACCAACAACTTCTATGCCAAAGTTCATAAAATCCTTAACCAAAGGATCAAGTTCCAAACGCAACATTGCTAATGAAGCATTACTTTTTCGACTCAAAGCATCAACCACTTTATTTGCTTTTCCCGGATGGTAATGAATTGTACAATCATAATCCTTGATTAATTCCAGTCATCTCCTATGTCTCATGTTTAACTCTTTCTGAGTGAATATATACTTTAAACTTTTGTGATCGGTATATATTTCACACTTTACTCCATACAAATGATGCCTCCAAATTTTTAAAGCAAAAACAACAGTAGCTAATTACAAATCATGTGTAGGGTAATTTACCTCATGAGTTTTCAACTGTCGTGAAGCATAAGCAATTACCTGATCATTCTGCATTAGGACACAACCAAGTCCTTTTAATGAAGCATCACTGTAGATAACAAAATCACCATTCTTGGAAGGTAGTGCCAAAATTGGAGCATTCACCAATCTTCTTTTCAATTCCTGAAAACAATCATCAGATTCTTTTGTCCAGATAAACTTAACACCCTTCCGAGTTAGCTTAGTCATTGGACTAGATAACCGTGAAAAATTTCTAACAAACCTTCGGTAATAGCCTGCCAAACCAAGGAAGCTACGAATCTCTGTTACATTTGTGGGTCTTGGTCATTCTACAACAACCTTTGTTTTTGCAGGATCAACAGTTATCCCATCTTTAGAAACAATATGACCAAGGAAAGAAATTTGTTGCAACCAAAACTCACACTTGCTGAATTTTCCATATAGTTTATTTTCTTTTAAGGTTTTCATGATAACCCTTAAATGTCTTTCATGCTCCTCATTACTTTTAGAAAACACCAAAATATCATCAATGAAAACCACCACAAACTTATCCAAGAACTCATGGAAAATTCTATTCATTAAGTCCATGAATACAGAAGGTGAATTGGTTAGCCCAAAAGGCATTACTACAAATTCATAATGGTCATATCTCGTACGGAACGCGGTCTTCGGAATATCTGCCTCCTTTACCTTCAACTGATGGTACCCTGATCTCAGGTCAATCTTTGAAAAAAACTGATCTCCCTGGAGCTGATCAAACAAATCATCGATATGAGGCAAAGGATATTTGTTCTTAACAGTGATATTATTCAAGGCTCTATAATCAATGAAAAGTATCATAGAACCATCTTTCTTTTTAACAAATAAAACCGGAGCACCCCAATGTGATGTGCTAGTTCGAATGAAACCTTTCTCTAATAAATCTTGCAATTGCTCCTTCAACTCTAAAAGTTCAATTTGAGCCATTCGATAAGGGGGTTTTGAAATTGGATTAACATCAGGAACTAAGTCAATAGTAAACTCAACTTCTCGATCTGGTATTATTCCTGGAAACTCATCAGGAAAAACATCAGGATACTCATTTACCACTGGCACATCATTAATCTGAACAGTTCCTTTATTTTCAACAATGTGTGCAAGGTAACATTCATTTCCATCTTTTACAAGTTTCTTGGCCTCTTGATAAGTTATCAACAGTAGGGGTTCATTCTTGTACACAAACCGAAAGTCTTTCTGAAAAGAAACTTCTTTAGATCTACAGTCAATATTAGCATGGTAAATAGAGATCCAATCCATACCCTGGATAACATCAAACTCTACTAGAGGTAGAACAATAAGGTTTTCAAGTAGGTTCTTTCCACAGATAAGGATAGAAAGATTCTTATAAATTATTTTTGCCTCAACATTTTCCCTGGGTGTTTTTACCAAAAGTTCATGAGTCATTTCTTGAGATGGTATTCCCATTTTACTAGAAAAGGTTTCAGAGATGAATGAATGTGTAGACCCCGAATCAAACAACACACTGAAATAATCTGAAAAAACAAAAAAAGTACCTGATACAACTTCATTTGATGGCCCGACGTCTGCTGAAGTAGTTGCAAAGGATTTCAACACCCCTTTCTGTTTGTAGTCTAACTGCTTCCCATCACTCAAGCTCTTTGTCGGACAATCGTTTTCATAGTGACCCATCTCATTGCACTTATAACATTTCACTAACAGTAAATCAAATTTTGTCTTACCATCACCCATATCTTTTTCAGTGCAATCACGAGCCTTATGTCACATCTTACCACATCGGTAGCACTTTCCATAATTCAAAAGACATTCCCCCGCATGCCTTTTTCCACATTTATCACAAACTGGAAACATAGTTTTCTTACCATCAGACTTTTTTGAAGAATTCTTACCTTTCTCCTGCCACCTCGGTCTCTTCTTCTGTTGGTTGTTATAGAACACTTGATCATCGGCAAACTCCATTTCCACCTTCTCAGCACATCGAACAAGCTTTTCATAACTTTTAAACTCGCGAGAAGCTAAGTCCCTTCTATATTTTGGCATTAATCCTGAGTAAAAATGATTGATTTTACTATCAAGGTCTCGGATAAAATTTGGAGCATACCTTGCCAATCGAGTGAACCTTTCTTCATAGGCAGCCACTGAGTCTTCCTCTTGCCTCAATTCCAAGAAATTATTTTCCATCCTAAGTTGAATAGCCTTAGGAAAATACTTCTCAAGAAACATACCTTTGAATTCATCCCAGTCGAGAGCATCAATCTCATCAGCGTCCCTGATATTTTTAACCATCGACCACCACTGATCTGCCTCACCCTCCAAACGGTAAATAACAAGACTAATATTTTGATTGTCTAAACACCCCATGACATAAAAAATATTCTCCAGTGCTTTAATCCACCCTTCAGCTAACACAGGGTCAGATGATCCTCTGAATGATGGGGGATGTGGCCTCATGAAATGTTCCACCACTGACATGTTCCTCTGCGGTTGATCTGGCTGATCTCGTGCATGGATACCACCACCATTTATAGCCCGAGTCAACTGTTCCATCACTGCAACAAACTGTTCAGTTCCAATTCCGACCATCTCGGGATGCTGATTTGGAAGGTTATTTCCTTTTGTATGCCTTCCTAGCACTACTTCCCTGTTTCCTCTGCAGAAAACCATTCTGAACAAACATGTCTTAGATGAAGCAACATGGTAATATTCAAATGCTATATCACTTCAATTTGACCATAAAAAAAATATTTTTGGATAATAATTTAATAGAATTCTAACTCCTAAAGTTATCTAAACCAACCTTTGATACCAACTTTAAGGCCCCAGCCTTAAACCTTACTTAATATTGAGTTATTACAAGATTACACATTGAGGATATTTTCGGGTTTAGAGTTTTAGAGAATTAGATCATAAAACTTGCATTACATTCCACATGTAAACAAAGTGGTTACATAAAGATATTATTCTTCTTTCCCATCAATGGAAACATATTTAAAATAAAACATGGATTCTTTCTTGACACTTCCTTGACACTATCATCATATCATGTACCTTTCCCTTGACCTGTGAAAAAAATTTCAAAAAAACTTGGGATGAGCATTAAAAGCACAGTAAGGGATATAAAAATATGGAAAGGAAACATGGGTACATATATACATAAGAATGAAATCATACTTTACCCATAAAACATAAGCACTTTAACATACCTCATCAAATCATGAATAAATCATAGAAATCATAAGACATAAAGGTAACTTGAGGCATTCATAACATTCTTACGCAGGGAGTAACCCTCTTGGTTACGTTTGGAATACCCATCACAGTATATTCCCTAAATCTCTTCGGAGAAACCTTAACGTTTCACTCCTTCACGTTACCCAATGCATTGGAGAGCTATAACGGGCTCACCCGCCCTTAGTCAATCACGGAACCACCCGTCTTCAAAATAATGCCTAAGAACCTCAACATAATCGTATCACATAAAACATGCATAAAGGAAACATAACATTTCCACCTTTCAATCACAAGATATCAATACAAAACATTGATATAAAAACATTATAAAAACAATTTTCAATACCAAAATAAAAGAAAAGTAAAAGATGGTATTTATTTTTCTTTTTTTTTAAAAATTATGGCTTGTAGAGGAAGCCGAAACTCAAATAATGGTCACGACGGCGGAGAAGTCGTTGTCGCTGCATACATACGACAAAAACATTCCCGTTTGTTGTTTAGTAAACGCTTCGTATAAAAAATATTCCTTTTGAATAAACGTAAAATTCAAAGGGGTTTATACACCGAATAAAAGAAGGTTGTGTATAAAACAAAATATGCCTCAATGAAAGGAGATTGAGACGAAGTCCCATACCTCGGGTCCGACTTGACTCGATCGTTCTTTAATGTCCTGAATAATAAACATGAGTTAATTTCTACTTGTTTAAGAACCTTTTTCAAGTTCATTATTCCTTTTATATCACTTATTACCATTTCATGAACACTATGTAATTATTTAAGTTAATAAAGGTCGTTTTAACGATCATTGGTACTTGAGTCAAAAATAAGACCTTTATAATTACATGTTGTTCATGTATCCATTATATACATAATTATAATCATGATGTATATATCATATATATCCAGTATATATATGCATTTATAATATTAAATAATCATTTAGAGGTAATAAATGAAATGCACCGTTCATGGAGACGGTAAGCCGTACGTACGCATGAACGCTACTTTCATTTCTATTTTGTATTTTATAGAATGGAATCATAATGATATAAAGGTATATTATAATTCCAGTATAATATCATATATAATATCATAGTTCAATCCTTTATATGTCCCACATATGGTATTTAACGAATCAAATCACTTTGAGGTGGCGGTAGTCCGCACTTCCTTAAATGAAGATATCGTGTTTACCCATAATGGAAACCATTAAGGTATGACCAAAAAGTAAAATACAGAAGATTAAGAAAAACATAAACATATTATATATCATATATAAATATAGTGACATCTTAATGGCCACCTTTAAAGGTGTTAAAAGAATGTTGAACAATCATCGTTTCGGGAGGCATAAATTCACCATCCCCGGAAACAGTATGTTCGTTAACCATTAGATGTAGGTGTGTGTAAGTGTAGCTCGAATACATATTATAAAAACAACCTAGTATATTTAGGATACTGGAGTTGTTACAAAAGAATATAAAAAAAGAGTTTAGGGGGTTGGAGAAGCAAAATAAAACAAACGGACTCAAGTTAAGACTTTACCTTAAAATCGGGTAACTCCCTTTGGTTTGAGCTCAAAGGATTTCTTGGAAAGACTTCTGCCCAAAGTGAGGCTTCAATGTGTAAGAGAGGTAATTGGAGAGACAAAATGAGCAGGGTTTGGCCGAGCCAAATGCTTTGGGAGTGTGGGTAAGGAGGTAGAGGTGGGGGCCTTTTATAAGAGGAGAGGAGGGGCACTCTTGGAAAGTAAAGATAAGTTACTTTATTTTAAAATGAGTTTCGGATTCAAAAGGTCCCACATTGATATAATTCTAGGATAAGATGATACAGGTTAGAAATACACTCATCCAATAGGTTTTGGAAATGTGAAGGTCTTAGATATTGCATTATATTTCCATTTTACTTAAATCGTTAAATAATGAGGTCATCGCTGCATCATCATGATGTCATAAATAATTTAATTTATTTAATGTCTAAAAATTATAAAAAATTACAATGATGTAGGAACTCTTTTTATATTTCCAATGAATATTTATAATCAAAAATCTGACTTGTATAACCACATTTAAATTTTTTTTCTTAAAACATATTATGTTTGTGTCATTTTTACTTTTACATTAAATAAAAAGTTATTTATGTCATTTCCCAACCAAAGTGGCTCTATGGGGTCCCCAAGTTGACCCATGGCTTGTATTGGTCGGACATGACACATCCAATAAGGGTAGGACATGTGTCTAGTTCATTTTATATTATTAAAGCATTATTTTTACCTTAAACTACACTAATTACCACTAATCGCGATTAAAAACATAAAAGTTACTATTCACCAAAAAAATATTTTAATCTCATTGAACCACATTTTACTTCTTAATGACAACCATTTATGTCGGATTTTTGAAAATAAAATCACATAGGTGGCAAAATTTCATTTAAACGAAAAATCAGTTTCTTTAACTACCACTTAGTGATTTCACTATTCATCAAAAATTGAAGTTTTTCAGAAAAATACCAAAACTTCACCCTAAGATATATTTGATATTATGAATTCAAAAATGAAGTCTATTTTACAAAATTCAAATAATATAAGTCACATTAATTAATTTAATAATTAATTCCCGCTGCCAGAGCAAATAGCGTGTTTTTATGAAACAATAAGTATCAAAAGATTGACACCAGTTTAAGTCCAATTTCAAAGTGAAATTGATTCCAATGACCACCATTGGATTAAATGGTAAAAATATATTCTAATTTCACTTCAAAACCAATTTAAAAGATAATCTAATCATATAAATAAATTATATTAAAAAGAGGTTTTGAATTCAAATACAACATTTTTCACTATTCATTAAAAAATGAACTTTTTCAGAAAAATACCAAAAATTCACACAAAGTAAATTTTGATATCCCAATCATAAATAATAAGTTTATTTTGACAAACATAGCTTATAAAATTGTCAAAAGATATATTTAAAAATGGTTTTCCATCAAAAGGCAGTAAAACAATCCTTTAAAAAATATTAGTGTATTCCATGCTTAAGATTGGATTTATTTTCATTTTAAGCCTCTAAAACACTATCTAATTCATTAATAGACATAGATAAAAATATCTATTATTCATTACTTACTTGGGATGTTACATCCTTCCCCCCTTTAGAAAATTGCGTCCTTGCAATTTATTTACTTATCGAATAAATGAGGGTACTTATCCCTCATTGCATTTTCAGATTCCAATGTTGCCTCTTCCATCATGTGGTTTTTCCACAAAACCTTTACCTGATTAATCACCTTATTCCGTAACACTTGCTCCCTGTGGTCAAGAATCTGGACCGGTTGTTCCTCATAAGATAGGTTCTCTTCCAGCTGAACTACCTCTAGACTCAAAACATGAGATGGATTTGGCATATACTTTCTCAACATCGAAACATGAAAAGCATTGTGTACCTGAGATAAACTCGGAGGTAAAGCCACCTGGTATGCAACTGATCCAACTCTATCCAGAATTTCATATGGTCCAACAAACCTTGGACTCAGCTTTCCTTTCTTACCAAATCTCATCACACTTTTCCCAGGAGAAACCTTGAGAAAAACATGATCACCTACCTCGAAAGATAGATCCTTCCTCCTGTTGTCTGCATAACTCTTCTGCCTACTCTGAGCTGTTCTCATGTGCTTTTGAACCAGCTGAACTTTTTCTGCCATCTCTTCCACCAATTCTGGTCCCATCAACTTTCTTTCACCCACTTCATCCCAGAAAGCTGGAGTTCGACACCGCTTCCCATATAATTCCTCAAATGGTGCCATCTGTATACTGGAATGAAAACTGTTATTATATGAAAATTCAACCAAAGAAAGATGTTGGTCCTAACTTCCCTGATAATCCATAGAGAAAGAACGTAGCATATCCTCCAATTTCTGAATTGTTCGTTCTGACTGCCCATCTGATTGAGGATGAAAAGCTGTACTAAAATTTAATTCAGTACTCAACGACTTCGGAAGGCCTTTCCAAAAGTTAGAAGTGAACATGGGATCACGATCAGATACAATGGAGAGGGGAACTCCATGAAACCTGACTATCTCTTTAAGATACAAACGGGAAAGTTGATCTAGGGAAAAAGTATCTCGTATAGCAAGGAAATGAGCATATTTAGTCAAGAGATCAACAATAACCCAGATTGCATTATTACCTAGAGATGTCTTCGGTAATCCCACAAAAAAGTCCATGGATATATTCTCCCATTTCCACTTTGGCACTGGTAAAGGCTGAAGCATCCCTTTCGGTAACTGCCGCTCTGCTTTAACCTGTTGACAAGTCAAACACTTCACAGTAAAGTTAGCAATATCTCTTTTCATTCCATCCCACCAGTAATACTCCCGCAGATCTCTATACATCTTAGTACTGCCTAGATGAACTGAAAACGGAGAACTATGAGCTTCACATAACAACTCTCTCTTCAACTGTGAATCACAAGGCACAGACAATCTCTTCCCAAATCTCAAAACACAATCATTATCAATGTTGATTTCTGGAAACTTACCTTTCTGAACCAGCTCTACCTTTTTCTGTAACTCACTGTCTTGCTTCTGTGCTTTCTTGACTCTATATGATAGAGATGATCTCCCTGATACCTGAAACAAAACAGAAGAACTTCCTACACCAACAACTTCTATGCCAAAGTTCATCAAATCCTTAACCAAAGGATCACGTTCCAAACACAACATTGCTAATGAAGAATTACTTTTTCGACTCAAAGCATCAGCCACTTTATTTGCTTTTCCCAGATGGTGATGAATTGTACAATCATAATCCTTGATTAATTCCAGCCATCTCCTCTGTCTCATGTTTAACTCTTTCTGAGTGAATATATATATTTTAAACTTTTGTGATCGGTATATATTTCACACTTTACTCCATAAAAATGATTCCTCCAAATTTTTAAAGCAAAAACAACAGCAGCTAATTCCAAATCATGTGTAGGGTAATTTACCTCATGAGTTTTCAACTGTTGTGAAGCATAAGCAATTACCTGATCATTCTGCATTAGGACGCAACCAAGTCCTTTCAATGAAGCGTCACTGTAGATAAAAAAATCACCATTCCTGGAAGGTAGTGCCAAAACTGGAGAATTCACCAATCTTCTTTTCAATTCCTGAAAACAATCATCAGATTCTTTTGTCCAGATAAACTTAAAACCCTTCCGAGTTAGCTTATTCATTGGACTAGATAACCATGAAAAATTTCTAACAAACCTTCGGTAATAGCCTGCCAAACCAAGGAAGCTACGAATCTCTGTTACATTTGTGGGTCTTGGCCATTCTTCAACAACCTTTGTTTTTGCAGGATCAATAGTTATCCCATCTTTAGAAACAATATGAACAAGGAAAGAAATTTGTTGAAACCAAAACTCACACTTGCTGAATTTTCCATACAGTTTCTTTTATTTTAAGGTTTGCAATATAACCCTTAAATGTCTTTCATTCTCCTCTTTACTTTTAGAAAACACCAAAATATCATCAATGAAAACCACCACAAACTTATCCAAGAACTCATGGAAAATTCTATTCATTAAGTCCATGAATACAGCAGGTTCATTGGTTTGCCCAAAAGGCATTACTACAAATTTATAATGGTCATATCTCATACGGAATGCGGTCTTCGGAATATCTGTCTCCTTTACCTTCAGTTGATGGTACCCCAATCTCAGGTCAATCTTTGAAAAAAACTGAGCTCCCTGGAGCTGATCAAACAAATCATCGATATGAGGCAAAGGATATTTGTTCTTAATAGTTATATTATTCAAGGCTCTATAATCAATGCAAAGTCTTATAGAACCATCTTTCTTTTTAACAAATAAAATAGGAGCACCCCAAGGTGATGTTCTAGGACGAATGAAACCTTTCTCTAATAAATCTTGCAATTGCTCCTTCAACTCTAAAAGTTCAATTTGAGCCATTCGATAAGGGGGTTTTGAAATTGGATTAACATCAGGAACTAAGTCAACAGTAAACTCAACTTCTCGATCTGGTATTATTCCAGGCAACTCATCAGAAAAAACATCAGGATACTCATTTACCACTGGCACATCATTAATCTGAACAGTTCCTTTATTTTCAAAAATGTGTGCAAGGTAACATTCATTTCCATCTTTTACAAGTTTCTTGGCCTCTTGATAAGTTATCAACAATAAGGGTTCATTCTTGTACACAAACTGAAAGTCTTTCTGAAAAGAAACATCTTTAGCTCTACAGTCAATATTAGCATGGTAAATAGAGAGCCAATCCATACCCAGGATAACATCAAACTCTACAAGAGGTAGAACAATAAGGTTTTCAAGTAGGTTCTTTCCACAGATAAGGATAGGAAGATTCTTATAAATTCTTTTTACCTCAACATTTCCCACAGGTGTTTTTACCAAAAGTTCAGGAGTCATTTCTTGAGATGGTATTCCCATTTTACTAGAAAAGGTTTCAGAGATGAAAGAATGTGTAGACCCCGAATCAAACAACACACAGGCATAATCTGAAAAAACAAACAAAGTACCTGATACAACTTCATTTGATGGCCCGACATCTGCTGAAGTAGTTGCAAAGGATTTCACCACCCCTTTCTGCTTGTAGTCTAACTGCTTCCCATCACTCAATCTCTTTTTCGGACAATCGTTTGCATAGTGGCCCATCTAATTGCACTTATAACATTTCACTAACTGTAAATCAAATTTGGTATTACCATCACCCAGATCTTTTTCAGTGCAATCACGAGCCTTATGTCCCATCTTACCACATCGGTAGCACTTTCTAGAATTCAAAAGACATTCTCCCGCATTCCTTTTTCCACATTTATCACAAACTGGAAACTTAGTTTTCTTACCATCAGACTTTTTTGAAGAATTCTTACCTTTCTTCTGCCACCTCAGTCTCTTCTTCTGTTGGTTGTTATAGAACACTTGATCATCGGAAAACTCCATTTCCACCTTCTTAGCACATCGAACAAGCTTTTCATAACTTTTAAACTCGCGAGAAGCTAATGCCCTTCGATATTTTGGCATTAATCCTGAGTAAAAATGATTGATTTTACTATCAAGGTCTCGGATAAAATTTGGAGCATACCTTTCCAATCGAGTGAACCTTTCTTCATAGGCAGCCACTGAGTCTTCCTCTTGACTCAATTCCAAGAATTGCTTTTCCATACTAAGTTGAACAGCCTTAGGAAAATACTTCTCAAGAAACATACCTTTGAATTCATTCCAATCGAGAGCATCAATATCATCAGCATCCCTGATATTTTTAACCATCGACCACAACTGATCTGCCTCACCCTACAAACGGTAAATAGAAAGACTAATATTTTGATTGTCTAAACACCCCATGACATCAAAAATCTTCTCCAGCGCTTTAATCCACCCTTCAGCTAACACAGGGTCAGATGATCCTCTGAATGATGGGGGATGTGGCCTCATGAATTGTTCCCCCACTGACATGTTCCTCTGTGGCTGATCTGGCTGATCTCATGCATGGATACCACCACCATTTATAGCCTGATTCAACTGTGCCATCACTGCAACAAACTGTTCAGTTCCAATTCTGACCATCTCGGGATGCTGATTTGGAAGGTTATTTCCTTCTGTATGCCTTCCTAGCACTACTTCCCTGTTTCCTCTACGGAAAACCATTCTGAACAAACATGTCTTAGATGAAGCAACATGGTAATCTTCAAATGATATATCACTTCAATTTGACCATAAAAAAAATATTTTTGGATAATCATTTAATAGAATTCTAACTCCTAAAGTTATCTAAACCATCCTTTGATACCAACTTTAAGGCCCCAGCCTTAAACCTTACTTAATCTTGAGTTATTACAAGATTACACATTGAGGATATTTTCGGGTTTAGAGTTTTAGAGAATTAGATCATAAAACTTGCATTACATTCCACATGTAAACAAAGTGGTTATATAAAGATAGTATTCTTCTTTCCCATCAATGGAAACATATTTAAAATAAAACATGGATTCTTTCTTGACACTTCCTTGACACTATCATCATATCATGTACTTTTCCCTTGACCTGTGAAAAAAATTTCAAAAAAACTTGGGATGAGCATAAAAAGCTCAGTAAGGGATATAAAAATATGGAAAGGAAACATGGGTACATATTTACATAAGAATGAAATCATACTTTACCCATTAAACATAAGCACTTTAACATACCTCATCAAATCATGAATAAATCATAGAAATCATAAGACATAAAGGTAACTTGAGGCATTCATAACATTCTTACGCAGGGAGTAACCCTCTTGGTTACGTTTGGAATACCCATCACAGTATATTCCCTAAATCTCTTCGGAGAAACCTTAACGTTTCACTCCTTCCCGTTACCCAATGCATTGGAGAGCTATAATGGGCTCACCCGCCCTTATTCAATCACGGAACCACCCGTCTTCATAATAATGCCCAAGAACCTCAACATAATCGTATCACATAAAACATGCATAAAGGAAACATAACATTTCCACCTTTCAATCACAAGATATCAATACGACACATTGATATAAAAACATTATGAAAACAATTTTCAATACCAAAATAAAAGAAAAGTAAAACATGGTGTTTATTTTTCTTTTTTTAAAAAAAGTATGGCTTGTAGAGGAAGCCGAAACTCAAATAACGGTCACGGCGGCGGAGAAGTCGTTGTCGCCGCATACGTACGACAAAAACATTCCCTTTTGTCGTTTAGTAAACGCTTCGTATAAAAAATATTCCTTTTGAATAAACGTAAAAGTCAAAGGGGTTTATACACTGTATAATAGAAGGTTGTGTATAAAACAAAATATGCCTCAATGAAAGGAGATTGAGACGAAGTCCCATACCTCAGGTCCGACTTGACTCGATCATTCTTTAATGTCCTGAATAATAAACTTGAGTTAATTTCTACTTGTTTAAGAACCTTTTTCAAGTTCATTATTCCTTTTATATCACTTATTTCCATGTCATGAACACTATGTAATTATTTAAGTTAATAACAATCGTTTTAACGATCATTGGTACTTGAGTAAAAAATAAGCCCTTTATAATTACATGTTGTTCATGTATCCATTATATCCAGAATTATAATCATGATGTATATATCATATATATCCAGTATATATATGCATTTATAATATTACATAATCATTTAGAGGTAAGAAATGAAATACACTGTTCATGGAGACGGTAAGTTGTACGTACGCATGAACGCTACTTTCATTTCTATTTCGTATTTTATAGAATGGAATCATAATGATATAAGGGTATATTATAATTCCAGTATAATATCATATATAATATCATAGTTCCATCATTTATACGTCCCACATATGGTTTTTAACGAATCAAATCACTTTGAGGGGGCGGTAGTCCGCACTTCCTTAAATGAAGATATCGCGTTTACCCATAATGGAAACCATAAAGGTATGAACAAAAAGAAAAATACAGAAGCTTAAGAAAAACATAAACATATTATATATTATATATAAATATAGTGACATCTTAATGGACACCTTTAAAGGTGTTAAAATAATGTTGAACAATCATCGTTTCGGGAGGCATAAATTCACCATCCACGGAAACAGTATGTTCGTTAACCATTAGATGTAGGTGTGTGTAAGTGTAGCTCAAATCCGTATTATAACAACATCCTTGTATATTGAGGATACTGGAGTTGTTACAAAAGAAAAAAATAAAAAGAGTTTAGGGGGTTGGAGAAGCAAAATAAAACAAACGGACTCAAGTGAAGACTTTACCTTATAATCGGGTAACTCCCTTTGGTTTGAGATCAAAGGATTCCTTGGAAAGACTTCTGCCCAAAGTGAGGGTTCAAGGAGTAAGAGAGGGAAGTGGAGAGAAAAAATGATCAGGGTTTGGCCGGGCCAAATGCTTTGGGAGTGTGGGTAAAGAGGTAGAGGTGGGGGCCTTTTATAAGAGGAGAGGAGGGGCACTCTTGGAAAGTAAAGATAAGTTACTTTATTTTAAAATGAGTTTCAGATTAAAAAGGTCCCACATTGATATAATTCTAGGATAAGGTGATACAGGTTCGAAATCCAATCATCCAATAGGTATTGGACATGTTAAGGTCTTAGATATTACATTATATTTCCATTTTATTTAAATCGTTAAATAATGAGGTCATCGCTGCATCATCGTGATGTCATAAATAATTTAACTTATTTAATGTCTAAAAATTATAAAAAATTACTATGATGTAGGAAATATTTTTATATTTCCAATGAATATTTATAATAAAAAATCGGACTTGTATAACCCCATTTAAAATTTTTTTTCGTAAAACATATTATGTTTGTGTCATTTTTACTTTTACATTAAATAAAAAGTTATTTATGTCATTTCCCAACCTAAGTGGCTCTATGGGGTCCCCAAGTTGACCCATGGATTTTATTGGTCGGCCATGACACATCCAATAAGGGTAGGACATGTGTCTATGTCATTTTATATTATTAAAGCATTATTTTTACCTTAAACTACACTAATTACCACTAATCGCGATTAAAAACATAAAAGTTACTATTCACCAAAAAAAAATTTACTCTCATTGAACCACATTTTACTTCTTAATGACAAAAATTTATGTCGGATTTTTGAAAATCAAATCACATAGGTGGCAAAATTTCATTTAAACAAAAAATCAGTTTCTTTAACTACCACTTAGTGATTTCACTATTCATCAAAAATTGAAGTTTTTCAGAAAAATACCAAAACTTCACCCTAAGCTATATTTGATATTCTGAATTCAAAAATGAAGTCTATTTTACAAAATTCAAAACATATAAGTCACATTAATTAATTTAATAATTAATTCCCACTATCAGAGCAAATAGCGTGTTTTTATGAAACAATAAGTATCAAAAGATTGATACCAGTTTAAGTCCAATTTGAAAGTGAAATTGATTCCAATGACCACCATTGGATTAAATGGTAAAATTATATTATAATTTCACTTCAAAACCAATTCAAAAGATAATCTAATCATATAAATAAATTATATTAAAAAGAGGTTTTGAATTAAAATACAACATTTTTCACTATTCATTAAAAAAATGAACTTTATCGGAAAAATACCAAAAAATCACACAAAGTAAATTTTGATATCCCAATCATAAAGAATAAGTTTATTTTGACAAAAATAGCTTATAAAATTGTCAAAATATATATTTAAAAATGGTTTTCCAACAAAAGGCAGTAAAACAATCCTTTAAAAAATATTAGTGTATTCCATGCTTAAGATTGGATTTATTTTCATTTTAAGACTCTAAAACACTATCTAATTCATTAATAGACATAGATAAAAATATCTATTATTAATTACTTACTTGGGATGTTACATGGATGTACCCCATTGAATGGTATATGAAGATTTTGAAAGGGTATGTCAAAAACCGAAGTCGGCCAGAGGGTTGTATTGTGGAGCAATATATTGTTGAGGTAGCTGTTGAATTTTGTACCAAATACCTGTTTGGGGTGAAAATTGTTGTCCTACCGAAATATCGTCACACTGAGTGGCTTGAGGGTGATGGAATTTCTGTAAGAGAGGTTGTCACAATCAATATTACAGATCGGGAGCAGTCCCACCTTTACGTTTTTCATAAAAGTTTTGACGTTGACCCATATGTTCAAACCCCCAAAGAAATTCTTAGGCGTTTGTATCCTCCTAGGGATGAAAAATGGATATCAGATACACATAATTGAAAGTTTATAGGAGGTTTTGGAGACCATATTTTTAAGAAGTTAGATGAAAATATAGACTCAATTTCAGAACGACTTCGATGGCTGGCTGGAGGAGCAAGTGTGTACATATTATCTTACAATACTTATGCAGTTAACAGTTATACATTCTATAATAATGAACATGATGAAGACATTACCATGAAAAATAGTGGGGTTACACTTGTGGCTGAGGCGATTCATGTTTCTGGTCCTAAGGACAAAAATCCAATTTATGCGAATATGCCATAATTTGGCATCATCAAATGAATATGGGAGTTAGATTATACGAAATTCAAAGTGCCGATTTTTCAATGCAAGTGGGTTGATAACATGAGTGTTGTTAAAATAGATGAATTAGGTTTTGTGAAAGTTGATTTCAGAAAGGAAGGGGAGAAAGGCGAACCATTTATAATGACATCACAGGCAGTACAAGTATTTTATGTTCCAGACCCCGTAAACCGAAATTGGTCAATTGTTCTGTTATCGACCAAAACAACTGAAGGGTCAGATGAAAGTTCAATGGAGGTTGAACCTTTTATAGGGACTTCACAATTATTTCGTAGCGGTCCAAATGTAGACGACGTTTTTTATGTTAGAGGAGACCACAATTAAGGAATTTACATAGTCGATGGAGGAGTCAAATAACTTCAGCCTTTAAAGAAAAAAAAGAGAGTACAATAATCTGGTTATTTGTTTATTGCAACATGCATCGTGTTATGATATGTTGTTATCTGTTAGATGATGTTTTTATGTAATCTAAATTAAATATTTAACCACTTCTGCAGTTAAGGACTTTTGCACCTGCTGATGCACCCAATCTCGAGGCACAAAAGGTCTCTCAACCAGCAGCTGGTGGTCCCACTGCAAAGCAACAATAGGTTTCTCAACCAGATGCTGGTGGTCCCAGTGCAGAGCAACAACAGGTTTCTCAACCTGTTGTTGTTGGTCCTAGTGCTGAGGTACAACATGTTTCTCAACCAATTACTGCTGGTCCCATTTCCAATGCTAGCGCTCTGGGGGAAGATATTGATGCTACTTCTCAGGAAATGGTAGGAAATGAAACCCTGAAAGTGCAAAAAAACAAGAGCGTTGTAGTTTGATAGTGTTGTCCAAAATCTTTATGGAAAAAGAAAAAGGCATCAAATTTGAGGTGGGGTAGAATAAGCGAGACCAACATGTTAACCCCAACAGAGCCATCTTTAGTAGCTACATTGGAATTGTCACTCGGCAACATGTGCCGATTGATGTACAGTCGTGGAACCATGTTGTCACCGGGCTGAAGACACTAATGTGGGAAGAGATTATGGTAACATTATAATATCCTTTTTTAAATTTATTAAAATAAAATAAAATACCAAAACATTGACTTCCTCTTCATCATCCATTGCAGAGTGCATTTATAGTAGATTTCTCGCACAAGGAATATGTATTAAGAGTTACAGGAAGGATTCATAGAGGTTTCCGCACAAGTTTAATGAAATATCATCTTAAAGATGCATAAGGGAAAATAAAGTCTCACCCACCTCCTCTTTATGCACAATTGATATCCCAAGGAGCGTGGGATGCGTTTAGCAACCGTTGTGGGGAGCATACTTTTCAGGTACATTGTGTGGGGTAATACGTTTTTTGAAGTTTGCTTGTATTCATCACTCTGATTGACAATTTTTTATTTATGAAACAGCTACTGAGTGCGGAAAATAAAAAACGCACAACAGAACCAGTGTACCCTTACCGTAAAGCAAGGATGGGGTACGCTGAACTTGAGAAAAAATTGGTATGTCTTTTAAATCTACCCTACTACTAGTATGTGACATAAAACAACACCATAACCATGTTTCTCTATTTATATGTAGATTAATGAATCGAAATTGAAATCCATATCCATACCACACCACGTGCTATGGAAGGAGGATCGTGTAAATAAAGAGGGGACATTGATAGATGAAAACACACAAAAATTGTGGGAAACATGTGTAAGTATGACATAATATAAATTTTAGTTGCATTAAATCGCTATTACATTACAATAACTACTTATTTTTCTATATTTTCTATCTGAAATAGTTATAAGAATCAACAAAAACCGCACCAGATGCATACATACTTTCAGCAGCCTTGAAGAAGCCAGAAAAGTATGGCCGCGTCAGAGGTGTGGGTTTTGGGGTCACACCCCGAACATATTTTCAAAAACAAAAACAAGCGAGGGATCAAAATGAAAAAATGGAAAAGCTACAAGAACAATTATCTATTTTTCAAGAAGAATTAAAATACCAGAGTGAGATGATAGAAAAATTGATGGGGGAGAGGCAAAGAGAAGAAACAACTCAACAACAACCCGTACGTGACGATCTCCCCCCACCCCCACTAGCTTTGAGGCGAGCCATTCCCCTAAAAAACCTAACTTAGATGAAGTAATCAATGTTTTAATAATTGTTTCTGTGAAATGTGATTTACATAGAAACTGATACCTTTCCTCTACTAATATTCCATAGGGTGAAAATGACTGTGATTTATATTTATCAACTCCCACCTATCGCCTTGTAACGAGGGATACGGTGTTCAATATGAAAAACGACATGCTACACAACAGACAGCTTCCAAAAGATCATCTTAGAGCGTCAATTAACGTAGATAATGAGCCGAGTGCCAAGCTACCTATTCCAAATGATGATGACGACATTCATACGGTCGAACAAGGTGTTGGAACATTCATCGCATGGCCGACAGTTCTTGTAAAAAACATGTCGACAAAAAGGTATTTATTTCTAATTTATTTTTCAAGATGGACCTTTAACATTTAATGAAAAAAAAGGTCTGAACCGATGACTATTATTACAGAATGAAAAGGAATGTGGGGTGAAACTAAATATCAGCTCAAAACTATCTCAAGGATCAACCAACCCATTGAAATGGTCTACTGAGAGCACCTTCACCCCGCCCGTTGTATATCCACAATTAATATCATTGCAGGCTCATGTGGATAAAAAGTTGAAAGATGACAGTACTCACATAGTTGATTTAGAAAAAGATATGTATAGAGAGGAGATATCAGATTTCATTAGTGATGAAAATGTAAATGAACTCTTCAAGTATGAATGGCTAGGCGCCTCAGTTGTAAATGTATACATGAGGTAAGTTTTCATGATTTGATTTTACAAAAGCTGATATACTCTGATAATTTTTACTAAATACATTTTATATTTGTTGCAGACGTATATATGAAAAAAAATTGAACAGATTTCCCCATGAACAAAAATTTGGACTCGTTAGTCCTCACACCACATCTTCAAAAGATGAAATAGATTCTGTTAAAGAGGCTGCAATAATGTCATCCCTGCTCAAATCGTTTGAAAACAAAATTATGGATGACAGACTCTTTTTAATACCAACGATGTAGGGGTAAAACTCTACAATTTAATCTTATCAACTATATTTTCATTTATTTCTTTACTTGTTCCTTTTTGTAGTTTTAGGGAGCATTGGATGCTGATTGCAGTCAATTTGGATACTACAAAGATTTATTTTCTAGATTAAATGCATGGATATCCAACAAACTGACCACACATGATGGCGTTTGTTAATTTGTAATACACTAGATCTAACATTTTAAAACTAAACATCTAGTTATATAATTTATGTTATCTTTTAATGAGGATTCTGTTATGATAGGATGGTGCATCAATATCGTCTAATGCATGGAATGAATCCAAGGCATAAGGATAAGCATGCCTACAAGATCTACAACTAGAAAAGTATCCGGGTATATATAATAACATTGCAATATCCAAGAACATATCAAAACAAATTACTTATTATTGTCGATGTTTCTGTAGTTTCCAAAAAAAACAGAAAGGACTGTGATTATTATGTTTGTAAATTTATGAAAGAGATCATATTTCATCAACAAACTAGCATCCCTGATGAGGTATTTTTGAAAATAATTACGAGTTCATTTAAAATATTTATTAATCCTTTGTGTATTTATATTTTTTCAGTACTACTATGACTGTCACAAAAACTCATATTCAGAAGATGATATACATGTGTTTAGAAACGAATGGGAAACATACCTGATGGAAGATTGTACACAAATAGGATGAATGTGAATTCCTACCACTTATGTTATCAATATATGATCCTTGATTATCCTCCAACCTTCTTTGGTGAATTGAGAATGCTCCAATGTATTGAAATATTAATTTATTACTCAATGTTTTCTATCTCCGGATTCATATTATTGATCTTTGAACAAATCAATATTGAAGTAAGGCATGATGGTGTGCAGTGCGTATGGGGTGAATGACGAAACCACCGAGTATCAACAAAATCCATTTTCTGTATCTCGTTTGTTTGAACTTGTATTTGAGCACATGTGTTGTTGTTTGACTTGCTCAATTATTTCTAGTTAGATGCATGAGATAATCAGTATCGTTGAGGGATTTTTTGGAACCAAAATATGTGTCCCAGGATAATTCAAGTAAGGGAAAGGATGGTTGAGATAAAATCCAAGCTCAAACGACCAGTACATCATCAAAAGAATCAACCCTGTGATGAACCATCATGTATAATATCTTCCTCGTGATGTTATGAGGTGTTTATGGAAGGTATGGGGAGTCTGATAAGCCCCATGGCCACCATAAATAATGTTTACAGACAGATCCACATGTTTTTGTGCCTCGTGCATCTTTACAAGGATCACACCATTCACATGGTCCATCTTAGCACGTATGTCCCATTCATCCCATTGCTACTCTTGGAAGAACCTAAGAATCTGACAATGCATAATCCCCACAAAACCCATACTCATCAAACCAAGAGTATTCCTAGTGTAAAGGGAAGCTAACCATGGGTAATACCCACAACATACCTCTTTTAAATATATGGGTTTTGATTCTTGTATTCTAAATAGGGTACGTAGGAAGCCTCTATGAGGTTAAATCCCAACCAATGGTAAACCATGCAGACCCCCTCACTGGGGTACACCTTCTCTTATTTTCCCTCTTGTATTTCCCTTAGTGGCATCCAAATAAATCTTAAAAATGAGAAACCTTACCTTTATGGGATGCACCACACATGGGTCAGAACTCATTGGGCGTTTTGATCCATCTATCAGGTAAACATTCTAGGTGATCCCTCCTAGAGATGTACCTACCTGATCCACCTTTATAAGTGTTTTGATCCACCCAGGTCTTACATATCTGTAAGTCATTAAATCATGACCCTCTATCCTTGTGGGATTTTAAACTCATGGAATACCACAAGTTAAACATGGGTTTCCATTAATATATTCGATATTAATGTTTAATCAGTCCTTATTAAGGTATTGTGGAGGTGTGGTTTTATTTTTTCCAATAGATTTCGGAATATTCCACGCTTTATGTAGGTGATTCCATGCTTTTACATTATATGATGATTTTATTATGCTGTATTTGCTTGCTAAGTGTACTATATGAAATGTTTGTGTGGTTAAAAATGTGTTATCAAAGGAATTTGGGGTGTTTATATACTTGAAATTTATTTTTAAAATGAACAAAGTTTTATTTCTTGTGGATTTTCATGCTTAAGTCCTTTAAATTTTTTTGAAGAAATGAGAAAGTTGTGTGATGGGTGTTTTTAAATGGATTTAATGTGTTTGTGAATTTTAAAGAGGGTTTTCTTATAAGATGTAGAGAGTCTGTATATGTGTATTTAAATTTAATAAAAGTACATGAGAATGTGTTGATATATATGATGTGTATAATGTAAATTGAGCTCAATTTCCATACAAGGTATTTTATTTATGATGTGCAGGGGACAGGGTGAGAGGGTAGGGGTGGTTTTCTGGGGGAGGGGGAAGGGGGAAAAGGTGTAGGGGGAAGGGGTAGGGAGTGTACTGGGTTCTTTTAAAATATGTAGGGGGTGGACATGGGGTGTGCAATGGGAAGGGGGGAAGTGAAATGGGCATGGGTGTGCTGGGGAAGGGGGTAGGGGGTGTTCAGGGGGCAGGGAGTGTGCAGGGGTAGGGGGTGTGCTCGGGGGTGGGCAGTGTGTAGGGGGTGTTCTGGGGAAGGGGTCAGGGGTGCTTCTTTTTTATTGAATGGGGGGACATATAGCCATGGTATTAAACAGTGGCTATAGGTATATAGCCAAGGTTTAATGTCTTTTCAAAAGGTCGATCATTGGTATCCAATAGAGGAGGATAATAGGGTTGAAGATATTCCACCACTCTTTTAATGTAATTGATAATATTTGAATTATCTCAAATGTAAGGGAGATATCCCATGGGGGAAGGGAGAAATAGGAGAGTGTGTGTAAAGGATTTTGTTTAGTGGAATGAGGGATATATAAGGGTAACCCACTTTAATGGTTGATAGTGAAAATTTGTTAATTCCACTCATTAATTAGGTGAATTATTAGGCCTAAGGGTAAAATAAATCATTTTCCAACAATGTGGGAATCAATATACAAACACATATAATCCGTATAGTTTCATTTAGTGGCTTACAATCCATTATTCAACCATATAGAGATACTTCCCCAAAAACTCATACCTTACACAAGTTCATCACATTATTTGACAAACCATTAACCATCAATGGGAGACCATCATAACTTTAGAACCAAACTGTATGTTTATATATTTCCCCTCAAATCATTAAATAGCCCATGTTCTACTAAACATTGGTCCATTTTATTATTATAGATGATTAGCCCTAACCATGCACCAATTTCATTAATTGGTTATTTTATGTTTTGTGCCTCACTAGTATAATTCCATTTAGCAACCCCATTCTTTATTTCATTATTGTATTACTAACATAATATTTGTTTTATTATGTAGGTTAAATATTTTTCCTTAGTTCGAATGCTTTTTTCGGAAACCGCCGACATGGACGACAATTTTTTAGAGCAGATGGATGCAAAAAGGATGGAACATCATTTTTTTAACTGTTTGTTGGATAAATATAATTGTAACCAAATTAAACATTGTTTGAAATGTATATAGGAGTGTGTTGTTTTGTATTCATGATTTCAAGTAAATGTATGTATCATTTTTGTTCTTCTGTGCACTGTGTGTGGGTGTTGTGTGTGTTGTGTGCAGGTTTTGTTTGGACTCTATGCAGGTGCCGTAATGTGTGCAGGTGCTGGGCAGGTTTTGTGCAGGTTCTGGTTTTGGATAGGATCTTTGGCCTTTATCAGTGCTAGTTAAGCGCTGATAAATACTACCTTTATCAGCGCTATTTTTAGTGCTGATAAAGGGGACCCCCTTTATCTTCGCCGAGATTAACAGTTCTTTTATAGCGCTGTTAAAGGCCGTTTTTAGTGCTATTATAAGCCATATTTGTAGTAGTGTTATAAAAATCATAGAATCATATATTAATCCTTTCATAACATGATTAACCTATGGAAAAGAAATGTGTTCTGTGAATATCTATTTGAAACAATAATAATATTTCCAGATAAAGAATGAAGATGGTATCACTAAAAAATAACCCCAATAGAACATAATTAACATCTAGGTTCATTAGTATTGATTAGTGGAAATATAATTAAAAGATCACTAAATTTTTTTTTGAAGAAAATATCATATTCATTTGTAAAATTACATATAAATACTAAAAATTCTTAAAATAATCTAAAAATAATTTTATTTAAAAATAAACTCAGAAACTTTTAAAGTAATATTCAAAAAATTTAATAGTCATGATGGTGAGAAATTCAGATCATGTTATAAATGTAAAAAATAAACATTCATTCCAAATATTTTGTGAAAGAAGTCAAAAGTAACCCATTTGGAAAACATTAAAAAATTTCCTTTCTAATACCTATAAAAATAAGGTCAAATATTTTATAAAATAGATTTAGTAAAATATTTATGTTTAGAAAAAGAACATTTTTTGTAAAAATTTTATAATACATTGACATGGAAGAGAAAGATTCTTGATCTAAAGAAATACACAAGATCGATATCACTTAAAAACAACTATCTTGATGTTTAATAAATCAATAAGGGAGGAAATATAAATTAAACATTTGAACCAAATTCATAACCATAGGTGAAGAAAACATATTTGGTTCAAGAAATTAGTTTCATATAAATTTCTCTAAAAAGAACCTTAAACATAAACAGTCCTGAAAAGAATGGAGATTATAGCATAAATCCCTTTCCATTTTGTTAACTTTTCAATCATAAGTCCCATCAAAGAATAACATCAATTGAAACCCTAAATATCATAAAAATAAATATATTCATGATATAACTTGTTAAATGGGCAGTATATACACCTTATAAAGGAAGAAGGGGTATATAAAAAATGTATGTCCTAAAGAAAGAGAATTTGAGATGAATTACCCTTATAGAGATGATATCATTGAATTGAGAATTAATCAATGGAGACATTATGTACAAAGAATATAAATCCAAAAAAGAAATTATAAATATGGAATAAATAAATTTATAGATAAATTCACACATAATCACTGAATATCAAAGTCAATGAAGATGAGTTATAATCCAAAGAATGTAAATTTAAATAAGAAAACCTTTGCCTCTTGGTAACTCTTTTATCAAATACCCTTGGATGAAATAATTAAAATTGAAACTTAAATTTCCATGAAATATTAGGGACTCATGAGATATTATGTTAAATGGTAAGTATATATTCATAATAAAATAAATTAGTTGTATAACATAAATATATTCCTCACGAATGGAAATTGTGACAAATTCCCTTATCTTGAGTCCATACTTGAAATATATGTCTTTAAAAACTTGTATAATAGACTCATATAAATTATTTTATTTTTTAAGAACCTCATCCTAGATTAATATTTTATCTTTATTGTTTTCATTTACTATAATGATAAATTTAATTACCTAATCAGTTAAGTCCACATCGGGTGTTTTGATGATGTTTGGATCCATAATTTAAAAACGGTTTTGGTTTGTTGACCATGATCAAAGGGGTCATTATTACATCCTCTATAGGATAATAATCATGATATATTTATATTTTTTATTCATAAAATATAAATTTTAATCCAACTATAAAATATTTTATGAAAAATGAACAATGTTACCATCATAGAGACGGTATGTCTTTCGTACGCATGAGTAACATTTCCATTTTTCAATAATCATTATGGAAATAATGTGAGTATTAAAATATATTTACATAATGATTATAATATCATAAGTATTATATTATTTCATTAATTACACTTATATATTTATATATCATCCATGTGATGTGGTGATGAAAAATGAATCAGATCGCTTCATGGAGATGGTAGTATGCATGCATGCATGAACACCATTATCATTTTCAGTGATTGGTAGGGTAAGAAAATATATGTTTTATTATATTTAAAAAATTATTAATAAATTACTAATATCTTTATATATATATATATATATTAAATACATAATTATAACCTTATGTGAACGATGCTGATGTAAATGAATTACATCAATCCGTGAGGGGATAGTTAGTCGTATACATGAACGATGGATTGCATTCCCATTTGATGGATGTTGGATATGATATAGGTTATTAAATTAAAATAATGAAATATAAGTATGTGGTATATAATTACTTTATTTTATCATCTTGGTTAAATAAGATTTTAAGGATGTGGAAGAAGAAATAAAACAAAAATAATAAGTTAAGAATGATACCTCTTCTTTGGACAAACAAATGGTTATTTATGTTTTAATTAATGAGAATAATATATTCACTTTTATAAGAGAGGGGATGTGTACTCTTTGAATTTTTCAAAATATTAAATTAATAAAAATTAATTACCTTTTAAAAATGGATGTATTTTTTTATAATATAGGTTGAAAATAATTCTAAATAATCTCATACAATCAAAATCAGACAAGTTTTTACTATTTTTTACCCTTATATTTTTTATTTTGACCCCCATTAACCCATTTAACACTTATAGTGACAACAATGTTTTGTACTATTTTAGGGTCATTCAAATTAATATAAATGATAAAAGTCCCATAAATGGACCATTGTTGATATTATAAGACATATCCTAAAAATTTTAATTAATATAAATTTTTATAAATTTTATATAATTGAATAAAATATTATTTGTTATTAAATATCATCAAGGTCATTTTTTATAACTAAAAATTAATTTGAGTTTAATGACATAAATAAAAAAAATTAAATTAAAACAAAATATTTTATTACTTCCCTGAAATGTTATGTTAATATATAAAGTTAATTTATCTTATTAATTATCTCAAATTACATTTCTATAAATATTTTTAATATCATTTATTTCTTTCTTCCATTCAGTAAATAAGTTTTTCACCGCGTTTGTGTAAGAATTTAAGATAATTTCTTTATAAAAAATTAAAAACAAAATCCATGATGAATATAAATAATTTATATTTTAAAAAAATATTTAGAAACAAACATATATTTTTTTAACTACATGTTAAAAATATTATAGTTATTACAAAACGAGTGTTATATTTTTGACTTTTCATTACATAAAATATTATAAAATACATAATCACATCTAAATATAAAAATGTACATAAAAATTAATATTTAATTGTTTTGGATGATATTAAATCATAAATTAAAATTAAATAATGTTTTACGGTTATTTAATGTTCGTTATCATATTATTTTTAACCCTTAATTACCCGATTTATCCTTTATTATGGAAGCAAAAAATTACTAAGGATGTGACTAATAGTAATATAAAATAAATAGATAATATCTAACAAAATAAAAAAATAACTAATAAAATAATAAAAATAATCGAAAATAGAAATTTTCATTGGAAGTAATATAAAATAAAATACAGTTTTAATACAAATCAGTATTTTTCACTATTCACTAAAAAATAAATCTTTTAAGAAAAATAATAAAATCACCCAAAATAATTTTTTATAAGATGAATTAAAAAATGATATTTATTTTATAAAATAAATTTTCTAATACTTCCATTAATTAATTATGTTATTCACTCTATAAAAAACCATTTTTCAAGAAAACATCTCTTTGAAGAATAAAATGATTTTACTAAAAATTGAGTGATCATTTTCTAATAATTAATCAAAACATTTACATTGATTATAACCTTTATATATATTTCCAAAAATTATTTAATCATGTTCACACCCTACAATTTAATCCCTTGGTTATAACAGTCACATTTAAATAATAATATTTTTTGATTCGTTCATTCTTTATATTACATGTCATAAACATTATCCTACGAAATGTCCTTTTAAAATTGTGATATATTACATTCTCCCCGTTTATGAAATTCTCCCTTCAAAATTTCCAACACAATATTAGTAACCAAATTTTGATATTTCAAAATATCTTTGTTTAAATCCAACACTAAAAAAGGTTAATATATTATTCTATTTAAAAGAGAGAAATGGAAGTACAAAGGTCATCTGGGATAAAAAATACTAGGTTCCAAAATATGAAAACATTAATAGGGTGTGAAAATATGGACATGGAAGAAAAGAATAATATATGAATAATGATTTAGAGTGATATAGACCATTGATCAGAAGAAAGTGAATGATTACAAGGAAGCAAATGACCAACAAACTATAAACCAAAGAGGTGTTAAGAAGACCATTGATTCATTGGAAATAAAAATCACTTGATTAATTTTTTGTTTCAAGATACTTTTCATATTTTTTTGGAATTATCTAACTATTTAAACTAAGAAAATATGGATTTTTACATACTTTAATTATAAAATTTCATCCATTAATCATTTTCCACCACAATCTCATATTTTTCTCAAAATGACAAGTATACCAGATGGAATTTTTTATGCTTGAAGTGCCAAAATCAACTTCTAATGAGTTATATAATCCATAATATAATACAAATATATTATTATTTTATTTATACATTTACCAAAAAAATTAGATAATGATATTATAATTCCCAAAATGAATAAGCCTTCATATGAATAAATAATTCCTCAATCGTAAAAATTCAATTATCACACCAAATGGTCAAAATAGATGTAACATCCCAAAATGACAAACCACTAAACTAGTAGCTAGACTGGTCACTACATGACCTCATGCAATCCTCCCCATATACCAGAGGCTTCCGACTAGCAGCTAGGGTCTAATGGTGGTATAGTGGGGAGATTATACCCTTAAAATCAGAGTAGCACTATGGTATATTAGGTGAATATCAATAAACAATAGAAAATAAAATAATAATTAAAGAAAAAATAGTCGAAAAATAATATATTAACCGATTAAAAGTGTCCAATGTCAATTTACAACAATTCATGCATGTCACATGAGCCTCATCCTAGTTGATGAGGACTCGACAGGTGCATCCAAGAGACCCAAGATCAAATCCGGGTGAAGCCATATTTCTGAGTACTATAGCAGTACTGTAGTAGGTACTATTCATTAATGTAGCAGCTAGAACTGTTCATCCATCTGGGCCTTTGGGCCATCAGTTTGGTCCTCAGGTCCTGTAATGCTTTCGGGCCACCCAAGCCCTTCGGGCCAGTTGTCTCTAAAGGCCTTTGGGCCACCTTAAGGCCTTCAGGACACATTAAGGCCATCAGGTCACATGAATATGCAGATGTACCAGTCAGAATACAGGGGACAAGGATCTAGATGAGGATTAGAGCGAGCACATTAACCAGAGCAGAGCCCATCGGACTTGGAAGAATGAGAGGGTAGGTCATTTCCATTAGTACCGGGCCTGTGCAGCTCTGCACAAGATAGCTAGCAGACCAACCATATGAAGGGGGAGTGCTGATATCATGAAATGTGATGGGGAGGAGAAGTTCCCAGTTGACTTTTTTGGGTTATTTACTCTAAGACCTACGGGTCATGAAATTGTCTCTAAGCCTTTGGGCCTTGTAAGGGTTCCACCTCATCCCTTGAAAGGTGGATTGTTAAGATAATAAAAAATTCCTTCAGGCCATTTAGAAAAAAACAATTCATGTATGACATATGATGCTACAAGTACAAGCATTAAGAATTACAAATAGTAATACGATGTAATATAAGAATAACATCCCAAAAACTACCTCCACAGGCATCTCAAGCATTATATTAGTCCACTTCCCCTACTCCATCCAAGTATTGTAAATCCAAACATTGGTAGGTGTATACTTCCCTTGATCAATACCTATAAACACAAAGTATAATCAGGTGCCAATGGTGCCCGAGCAAGTTGTGAGATAAAATCTCAGTAGTCCATAACCCAAAATGTCTAGCTGAATCCATTTCATGCAATATAAATTAATCATTTTTCCATAGTAAATATAGGAAATACTAAAATAAATTAAAAAATTAATTGGAAAGGTTTCCACATAGAAACTAATCCAATCTACATTCTTTGAACTAAACTGGTGAGTCTGAACCAAAGGATCCTAAAATTGTTAACTGGGTTAGATAATATTAGAGGAGGTGGACTAACCCAAAGTTTATGGTTTTCCTTGGAGGAAACATCGCCTAATCATTAATACTAAGGGTATTAATACATGATTTAAAAACATTCATTTACCTTTTTTTAATTTCAATTTGAAAACCACTTTTCAAAACATCACGAGACACCCTAAGCCTGTCCATGAAAATCCTGTAGGAATTTCCAAGTATTGTTTGAGGGGCTTCACATATGAACAATGCCAAGGGGTCCATCCATGGTGATCTAGGAACGAAGTCCCATGTATCACTATGATCATGGTGGGAGAATTCAAGTACTAGACTCTATGTTCGTACCTGGTATCACACATAGGGGCATGAGTCTCACTCGAGGCCTGGTACAACCATCGTGACTTTGATCCCTTTCAAGGGGTCTCCCATGGGGAACCAGTGTCACTCATTTGGAGTTAGAAATACATAACATGTGGTGAGCCCATCTCAGGAATATCTGAAATAAGGGGTTCCGACTTAAGGATCCTCTAGACGGACTCTTGTGCCTTCTTATTATATTTGTTGATAGTTAGTAAACACTATACAACACACCTCATATGAGGGGTTTTATTATAAAAACCTGACATTTTTTACCAACAAATTCATTTAGCATAGTTAAAAATAATTTCATGTGTCATAATCAGCTCACATTAAAGAATCATTTATTCTAAACATCATACATGATTAATTAATATCAAAGGAAGGTGTGAAAAGTGAGAAATTAATGCATTGTTAAATTTAAAGGGCCAATTCAAATGGATCCCACCTCAAGAAGAAGAAGGAAAAGGTGAAACATCTCGTAAATTGATGACTTTGACAACAGAAAACTCTACCCTTACATTTACCACTTTCATGCATATGTACCTTTGCATATATGCAAGTACACATAACCCTTGTTCACATATTTTCATGAAAAAATATGTAAAATAGGATCCTTACATATAAGCTTATTCATAAATGTACCCCTTTACACTTACATGGGTATGAATCTACATATATATACATAATTAAACCTAACCCCATTACATATATTCATCCTACCATGGGTGAAAATATATAAAGGGGGAACTTACATATAACTTTTCATACTAATGCATACAGATATAATAATTCGAAAATGAAAGTCTAACACCACTTCTAGGATGACCAAGAGGCACTACAAAAAATTTAGGAAACCTGAAAAAAAACCCTAATTAAAATTGAACCAATGCGAAGGAACCAAAAAATATTACTTCAAATTGAAGAAATACCCACATCTATTGAAAAATATGTAATGAACGATGCTCAGTGGGGTAAACGATTCCTAATCGTCAATAAGCAACAAGTTAAAATACCCAAAAATTGATTTAGGGTTCTACCAAGGCGTGCTCACCACACAGAAGAGAGATAAAGAAAAAAATAAAAGATGAAGAAAGGAGAGGAGGTTAATTGGAGAGGAAAACAAAGTATAACAGGAGGAGAAATGTTTGATGAAGTGAGGTAGGTGGCGTGCTAGAGGGTATTTGGCTGGGATGCGTAGAAGTGGATGGGGGGGTGCGTTGTGAAATGGGGTAAGGGGAGACCCCTTTTGTGTTTCTTAAAACCTAAAATTATTAATAATAATAATAATCATAAAAATGTTATTATTATTATTAATACATTTCATCATTTACAATTTCTATTTTTCTCATTTAAATTATTTTTATTATTATTTTAATTTAAACAAATTATATTTTTTAAATAAAGACTATGCACACTGTTTGGGTCACATGGTTATCCAAACGGTGTGCCAACTGTGTGATGAAAAGTGAACACACACTACCTAAATGGAACTAACCATGTGAGGTAGGTGAACGTTTTGGGTAAACCATGTATAGCCTGTGTAAAACCTTCTTCACCCCTAGGTTAGACTACATGTTTTTTTCCGGGGGCCATACCGTTTTAGACTAACCAAGCACCTCATCCATCTACTCATGACTTGATGTTATAGAGCCTAACTATCATGAAATAAGAGGGAACACTCATGGCACACCTCGGGACTTGATCCACATCAAAAAAAAAACATTAAAGTGATGCAACTATCAAAATTCAATTTTGATGCTCAGTTTACAAAACAGACCAATCACCAAACCATAAAAATAAAAACCTCCTAAGAATTACATCTGGTACAAAAACATGGGATGCTACGATCTCCCAAACTTATAACTTCTCATCCTTGATAATCCCTTCGAAGATAAAGAAAACCATAATAGAACAATTTGGTTCGGGAAGAATTTTTTAAATGGATGCCTTGTATTTCCAAATTCCAACACACCTTCAAGCATCACCTTAGCTTATAGCTCATAAGTCGTACAAAATCAAACCAACACCCACACTCCAAATGAATAATTGAGATATAGGTTATCCAAGCCCATCAATCTAGATACACATAATCCATGTTGTCTCTTTTTCCAGCAAGCATGTAGTGCTTTCACCACAAGCGTTGGCATTAAAAGCCAATTTTGAACCACAATATCCCCACCATTGGAAATTGTCTTACAACACATGCATTTAGTGTTCCACGACACTCATGACAAGAGAAACAATATTATTATAGGATTGAATATGAACCAACCCCATTTAAACTGATCATGCTGACCATTCCATGAAAAGTAGTGGTCGATATTATCCTTGCACCCGTCTTACCCGATGAGGTTAAGATGCAGTTACTCACTAACTACATTCAACAAGAGAGGGATATCAGGTCACACCATCCTTAGTAAACTACCCTTGAGACATCCATATTTGATTGTTGGTGCATTTTAAAATCTGAATCTGATAACTCTAGATGAAGGAACCTCAGTACATCTTCGAGAACAATCACCAAGTCCTACAACCTGTTTTTGGTGATTCATCTAGCCAAAAATGCTCAACTATACTGTTTTTCCCCCTCACGAATATAAAAAATCCCTCGATCCAACACATTTGGATCATTGTAGTTAAAAACACTTTCTGAGCTAGACAGAAGTAAATGGTAACCTCAGAGTCAACAACTAAAATCCAGGGATCTTATCCAGGGAAAACCACATTCAGAACTTACGAGCGATATTTAAGTACAAGCTGACTATCTATATAACAAGAACACCGACTAACCCCAAGTAGCATCCACATGGAGACCAAGTCAAAGGGAATAGCTGGTGCTCATTATACCTTCAAAGGCTTTCCTACTTGAGAAAAACTAGGTATGAATCAATACTAACCATGAATTTAAGAATAACTATGCTTCCAAAGTGCACTTTGATAGAAGCCACCAGAACAATCCCAAAAGCTATTAAAATATTAATATAGCATAAGAAAAAATTTCTCTCACTATACTCAGATGATACCAAGATAGTGAACATTGTCACCTGAAAGATGAGAGTACACTATGAAGTTTTAACTATCACTATAAAGGATCTGAGACACCTTCTCTATAACGTTGGAATAGTTCTCCATAAGCTTTCAAAACAACCCTTCCAAAAGGGAAGGTAAGGATTGTGGATCGATTATATGTCGACTTCCTTAAAAGATCTCAGCAACATCAGCCAACACATTTCTAACCCGATGACGATACCTTAACCAAATGAGGCATTCCATGGCCACCCAAACAAAACCATTGTGGGCCCATACCCATCCAACAGTGTCTTCACAGGTTGCACATATATCCATGCTCATAATTATCATGCAGTCAAGAAATAACTGACTTAAAGAATTATTACTATCCATAAGAAATATTGAGCAAGCCCGACCATTTTTAAAGGGTCATCTATGTTGTTCTCCTTCTACATGGAAGGACATATATAAGAAGATTCAAAGTGATTCTCTCCACTTTAGTAGCTTACCTAACATTGGATTTAATAGAAAATGTGATCTCATTTTCTGACACACGCTCTATCAACCACTAACCATAGGTCCTAGAGGTTTCCATCACGCTTTAAAAAGCATTCAAAAAAGGAAATAGAGGTAACTAGCTACTCAAGAGCACTCGATTAGACTTGAAAATAAATGTAGATGTGATTATTCTCTGAATTACATCCCCACACATCAAGGTATTATAAGTAAAATCCATGAAAACTAACCAATTTTTCAAACAACCGATTCTCTTTAAAATAGAATCCCATACATTGGGATGAGACATGACCTTTATCAATTCCCTTGTCACTCGCCTCAGAAGTTGATTAGTGTTCAAAGCGTAATGACTCTAGATTAAAAAATGAACATACAAATCAAATGGTTTAATGTACTATTTAACAAGGGGATGGGAAAAACATATATCGATGAATACTACCCTAATATTAAATGGGAAAACGAAACATCATTAATACAATACATAGGCTTATCCACCATATGAGTTCATGTATCTGATGGCCTAAAACCGGTTGAACCCGAAGTCATACTACTCTGTATGACTATTAAATTGCCTAATGAAGTATCAGGTTGTCCATCACTGGATATGAGGAATAAGGATCTCATGACCTACTTAAGGGGTTGACCATTCCCTTAGCATGTATAGCCAGCAATAAATGACCACTTCGTAATGTTCACACATAGATCAATGGTTAAACAACACAAAACCACCTTTCAAAACATTTGTTTCTTTTTTAAAACTAAGTGTCCTACACAGTGGAACCTTAATAGTACCTATTAAGATAAACATCATGCAATAAACAAAAAGAGATACTAAGATCTAAGGGTGATACCTACAATAGGATAACCCTCTCTTTTTTTACCATGATGATAAACAGGGACCTAGAACAAGGTCTGGCTTATAAATTTCACTAGGATTAAGGGAATATTATTTTGATTCAACTGAGGAATGAATAATTCTACAAGCATTCTCACACTCCGTTTCAAGGAAATACTGAATAAATAACTCAACAACTCTTACATTTGGGTTATGTCCAAGGACACCTCATAAGGTTTTATTTTCAAGTATTTAAATCAAACTCATTTAACAATTTAAATATTTCATGTTTAGTTTTAAATAAGAATCATCACCCTACATAAGAAAAAGCAGGGAATGTTTTTTAAACAAAATTTTAAACCATTATTATTATGTGAAATCCAGTTACAACTATATCCTTATTTTCATAAAGTGAATTTTAAAAATCATTCATTTATTTATAAACCATATTTTAAAACATTATTATTATGTGACTTCCTATTAAAACTATAACCTTATTTTCATAAAACAAATTTTAAAAATCATTCATTTTTTTATAAAGCCTCACACAAGATCATCTTGAATAGATTAAGATGTATTTCATTAATTAATGGGGCACTATTTATGAAAAAATCCCCACACAAGAAGGCACTTTAATTAACCACCTATATATAGTGTAATTACCCCCATGGGGTTTGAAACTAGGAACTTAAAAGTAAAGGATACATAATAGGGTCTCGTTAGGCTACATTGGGTTCAACTAAAATCTATCAAAGAATTTCAAGAATTTTGATTTTTGAAAACACCCTTAGAATTTCAATATTATTAACAAGAATCCCCAACTAAGATACATGGGTCTAGGTGTGCTTTTATGAAATTTTCGATATTGTTCATTAGGCCTAAGTAATAGACGTACGAGCCTCAATGAGGCAATTAATACATTAATAGACAAAAGATTTGAATTCACTCATCAGTCTTCAAGGAAATACCCATAACTGATGGTTCATATTTATGGGAAACCACCCCTAAACATATAAAGAACCAATACACTTAACATGTTAGAGGGGGATCCCATCTAACAACAACCATATTTTTCCAAAATGAAAAGAAAGTTTCAAATTATTGACATTTAAGAAAAATTCATTATATATAAAAGTTGAAACCTTAATAGTTTGATTATATGGGTCACCTTATTCTAATTCATAAAGGACCCATAAACTTTACTAAGTAGAAATTGGTTCATATTTAACTACATCAAAATTAATTAGGATAAAATTGAAATTTTAACAACTTTAACATTTATACAAAGCCCATGAATATAGAAGGTACAAATACAATTATTCGGTTTCTTTTTCATCATTTTCCAATTCATGTGGTGCCCATACATCATAAAAACTTGATGTTGACTCCCATTTTATCAGAAGGTGAGTGTTTCAGCCTATTATAAACAACAACGAAGAAAGTAAATTTTAAACTATCATCATAATAATTCACCTAAACATGGTAATAAATAAAACATTCCAAATAATCACAAGTAATAAAAGTTAAGAACAACTAAAAATAAGATGGAGAAGGAATGTCAAAAAATTTCAAAATTTCCTAGCAATTCAACCTACACGGCATGTAATGTAAATTCTACATGCCTATAATGTTGCAGGTAATGCTTCTTTTTTACTATACCAGGCCAAGGGTGATTTATAAATCTCATAAATTAGTATGTAGCTAAAAGTAATCTAATCAATCGAGGTGAAATCAAATCAATGGTGATAGAAAAAGATTAAACAAAAAACCTAACCCTCGACACTTGGTCTTTTCCTACAATGTGGGGTGATCACTCCCACGAAAAACTATTTACCATGCACTGATATAATCCTAGTCTTTCATCTATAAGACAAAATAGTAATGTAATGAAAAATGAAGTCTCTAATACCACTTTGTAACATCCCCTAAAAACTTACCACTAAAACGGTATCCATACCTGTTTCCACTTGCCAATGAGCTCGTACCCGAGTGGTAAGGGCTCCTGCTTGGCATCCAAGAGACCCAGGTTCAAAACTGGGTGGAGGAGAATTTACGGGGTTACTGTAGTAGCACTGAAGCAGTTACTATTTGGTACTGTAGCAACTGGAACTATTCACTTGATCTGGGCCTTCGGGCCACTGGTTTGGGCCTACGGGTCTCAAGGGCCTTCGGGTCATTAAAAGGCCTTCAGGCCACAGGGCCTTCGGTCCACAAAGACTATAGAGTCGCCCAGTTCACACAGAGCATGCCATAGAAGAGGATTAGAGCAACCAGAGTAGCAACCACCATAAGTAGAGCTAACCAGATTGAAAGAATGAGAGGGTATGACAACAACCATCGGGACCAGGCACAGTGCAACTTTGTACGGGGCAATGCTTTCCGGTCAGCAATGCAAGGTGGGGAGCTAGGTGATAAAAATGACGTAGAAGCTGGGGATGGTCAGTTCTAGTGGATTGGGCCTATGGGTCCTATAATGGGAATGGTAGGCCTTTGGGCCTTTGGGTCATGTATTGCGGGTCATGTCGGGCATTGTGCCTTGGGCCTACGGGTCAGGTAAGAGTTCCCCTTCTACCCTTAAATTGGGGATTACCCATAATAAAAAAAGGCCTTTGGGCCATTCTAGCCATACCCATTTCAACATGGACTTAAGTGTAAATCCCCATATTCCTAAGACTATCAATTGGCAGTGAGTGTCTAATAGTGGTATGGTGGGAAGACTATACCCTCTTGATTAGACTAGCATAGTGATATATTTGGTGAATATAAATAAATAATAGGAAAAGAAACAACAATAGAAGACAAAAAATAAAAGAATAATTTAT
Source organism: Viscum album (assembly GCA_963277665.1). Lineage (NCBI taxonomy): Eukaryota > Viridiplantae > Streptophyta > Magnoliopsida > Santalales > Viscaceae > Viscum > Viscum album. The sequence goes on along the minus strand of OY728120.1, from coordinate 1,054,137,529 downwards.
TAAATGAGTAAAATAGGACAACACAAATTTAAAACAATGCATGTATGACTGATGAATCTATAAGTAAAAGCAGTAATAATTTCAAAAAGAAATGAAATATAATAAAAGAATAACTTCTCAAATAATATCTCTGTGAGAATCATGAGAATCATCTTGTTCTTCTTACCTAACTATATCCTAGTAACACAAATCAAAAAATTGGAATCTGAGTGATTCCCTTGATAAATACCTATAGAAATAAAGTATACTTGGGTACAAATGGTGCCCGAGCAGGGCATGAGATACAATCTCAATAGGCTAGAACCCACGATGTCTAGCCCAATCCATTTTGTACAATATAAATTAAGTGGTATTCCATAGTAAATAGAGTCAAGATATAAATTAATAAAATAATGCATTATATTGGGTACCAATTAGACCCCATTCCAATCTCTTTGTTTCATTCTAAACCGGTGAGTCTGAACTAAATGGTCTTGAAATGTAAAATTGGGTGAGATAATATAAGAGGAGGTGGACTGACAATAAGCTTTTGTATTGTCTTAGAGGACATGTCCTTACTTCTTTAATACCAAGGATATTAATACTGGTTTAAAATAGTTCATTTACCTTTTCTTTAAATTCAATTTGGAAACTGATATTCAAATCATCACGAGACACCATGATCCCATCCATGATAATCTGGTAGAACATTCCAAGTATTTCTCGAGGGGATCAACATATGACCAATGCCATGAAGTCTTTCCATGGTGATCCAAGAATGAAGTACCATGTTTCATTATGATCATGGTGTGAGAAGTCAAGTATTATCCTCTAAGTGTGTACCTAGTATCAGACGTAGGGGCTCGAGTCTCACTTGAGGCTTGGTAAAGCCATCATTCCTTAGAGCCGATCTAAGGGGTGTCCCCTGGGGAACCAGTACCACTCGTATGGAGGTAAAAATAGAGAACACGTGGTTATCTGATATCAGGAGTAACTAATATAACACTCGATGTTTTTAATAATAATAAAAAAATCTAACAAGTAGACACAAGAGTCCATCCAATGGATCCTTAAGTTAAAACCCCTTGTTTCACCCTCGACTCTAATATAAAATACGTAAAAAATAATTTCATTTATAACAAGACAATAAATATGAAATTCACTAAACATATTATTATAATTTTGAAGACATCACTCCACATATGAGGGGTTTGATTATATAAAATTGACATGTTTTCCCAAACAATTCCTTTAGCATAGTTAAACATCATTTCAAGAGTCAAACTCAATTCACATTAAACAATAATTTATTCTAAAAATCATACAACACTAATTAATATCCATGTAAGGTGTGAAAAGGGATGAATTAATTCATTCAAAAGTTTAAAGGGAAAATGGAAAGGGCTCCTACCTCAAGAAGAATAATAACAAGCTGAAACATCTCGGAACTTGATGATGTTAACAATAATAACTCAAAACTTCCATTTACCGCTTGCATGAATATGAACCTTTGTTTATATAAAAGGACACCTAGACCCTAGGAATATATTTGAATGGATATATATGTACAAGGGGATCCTTATATATATTCTTATACATGAATATACCATTTTTCACATACATGCATATGAATCTTCATATATATACATAAGCAACCCCAGCCCCATTATATATATTCATCCTTTTATGGGACAATATATATAAAGGGGGAAATTATATGTATCCATTACTACCCATGAATACACAGATAAGCCTTCAATAAAAGAAGCCAAAAACCATTTCTAGGATCAGTGAAATTCACTACAAAAATATTAGGAACCCTAAAAAACAACAACCCTAATTAAAATTGAACTAGAGTGAAGGAACCGAAAAAACCTTACCTAAAATTCTATTGAAACCCACTACCATTGTCAACTGTGGAAAAATGATGTCATCAGGGTCAATAAAACCTAATCATCAAGAAACAACAAGAAAAGATACCCAAAAATAAATTTAGTTTTTTTCATAGTGTCCTCACCACATTAAAGAGAGGGAAACCAGAAAATAGAGGGAGAAAAAGGGGAGAAGGCCTACCAGAGAGGAACATACACCAAACACGAGGAGAAAAAATCACTAGATGGAGGGAGGTGGTGCACTGGAGGGGCTTCACCTGTGTTGTGTAAATGGGGAAATAGGGTTAGCGGGGGGAGGGGGGTTGCACCACATGATGGGGTAAAGGGAGACCCCTTTTGGGATTCCTAAAAATAAATATAATAATAATAATAATAATTTTCATAACATTATTTTTATTATTAAAACATTTATTTTTTTTATTTTCCATTTTTTATCATTTAATTTTTTTTATTTAAATTAAAATAAATAATGATTTTTTTTAAAAGATTCTACCCACGGTTTAGGTTGCATGTTAGCTAAATTGTGTGACAACTATATGATGAACAACACACACAAACTGTCGAAATGTCACTAAGCATGCGGGATGGGTGCATGGTTTGGGTCAGTCATGCACAGCCTATGTGACACCTACTAAACTCTTGGGCTAGGCCACACAATTTTCTACTCTAGGCTATATGGTTTCAGACTAACTATGCACCCCATCCATCTCCTCCAAATTTAAGGATTTGGAGCCCAATGATCCTGAAATGTTATAGAACACCAGGGCACCCACCGATACTTGATCCACATCTAAAAACAAAACATTTAAGTGATTCAAATCTCATAATTCCATTCTGAATATCGATTTACAAAATAGACCATCCACCAAATGATAAAACTCAAAATCCCCTAGGAATTCCATCTGATTCAATACCATAGGATGCTATAAAAGACCCCAAAACATAGAATTATTTGATCTTGTATTCTTATATGAAAAATTTAACATTTATCTCCAAATAAAAACTAAATTTTTATAATGTCTTATACATACATTGTATATGCCCTCATCACATAATCTCCAAAATAAGTTAACCATTTCAATAAATAAATAACCCTATATCCCAATAATAATAGTAATGAATGTTTTAAAATAAAAGGTTATATCATACCTTTCAAAATACACCCCCAAAATAATAATAGAATTTTATAGAGATAATACTTCATGTTAAACCATAGGGTTTTATAGAAATCAACCCAATATATTTTTCCAAAATATATTTAGTCACCTTAAAATTACTTCACATAAAACCTCAAAATGGGTCTATATAAATTTAAACTTATGATCAACCTTAATAATATAAACTCATGATGGTTTCCATAACTCTAAAAATAAACTGATATGAAAATTTCCTAATCTCCCAAGTTATCTAAACCTTTCTCTGATTCCAACTGTAATATCCACCAACCCACACTCACTAATCCAGTGCTAGAAACATAATATTTAAATTTTAGGATTTGATACTAATAAATATGACCCAATTTCATCCATACAAAATATACAATATAAAAATAAAATGTTGGATACCTTATATACACAATTAACTGTTAGGTTTATAATTTTATATAATTAGGATAATCTCTTAGAAATATGGGTCTATAAACAACTAGTTCATAATAATCGATATCATCTCCCACTATCCCCAACTTTTCATATTCCTTGTTAAGTCTTCAATATCTCCCATAAAATTCTTAACATATGAAGCCTTTATAAACATACAATATTTATCATCATTCTTCTTATCCTAGTAAAAATTAAACATAATAAGGGTGAGTTCAAATGATAATTAAGGGTAAATATAAGAACTAACAATTGAATGTAATCATAGAAAAAAATATAAGCATAAGGTTATGACATAATAATCAAATTTCATTAGAATATCATAAGATAAATCATAAAAATTAATACTTGGATCATTAATCATAAAACATGGAATAATGTTTTAATAAAGGAAAGAGTCAAAAGAATCAATAGACATGATCTATGTGATGACAATATTGATCAATGGATATATTTAAAGCACATAAAATTAAAACAAAAATGTTTTGGTATATGAAAAAAATATCTTTATAGAACCCTTACAGAACCCTTAGAATTGGAATATCCATATGACCAACTCAAAATATAATAATTCTCTAGAGAACATAATGATTAAGAAATACATTGGAGTACTATCCAGGTGCACCCAATATATAATATTTAATGGTCTGACCCATGAACTATAATAGGGATCAACCCTTAATAAAAATATTATAATAACCATAACATGAATAAAGTACATAGAGCTTTCAGGTCATCAAAAATATCCATGAAAAACACATTTTCTCGTTTATAATTTGATTAACTTGTGGAAAAAATGGGATTTATAAAAATATCTTTGAAATAATCATAATACATCTAGAGAAAGAATGATGATGGTATAAATAAAAAATATCCTAGTGGTGAAAATATATCATCAAGGGGTTTTGTCTTTGATGAATGTAAATTCCATTACAAACATTCTTAAGGAAAATATAATTTTCACCTTGAAAATCACTTTTGAAAACTAAAAATTTATAACATATTGTAAAAAAAATTCTTTAAATATAAAATTGGAAACATATGATGAAATTTTCAAGAAAAATATTGGTAATGATAGTGATAAAATTTATTCATGTTGTAAATGTTATAAGTAAAAATTATTTTCAAACATTTTTAAAAAAGAGTCAAAAGTGACCCATTGGGAGAACTTTAAGAAATATCCTTTTTAAAATCTGAAAAAAGAAGATAAATCATTATATGAAACCGATTTAAGAAAAAAGGTATGTTTATAGAAGAATATTTTTCAAAACATTTTAGAATATATAGATATAGAAGAGAAATATTACCGATATAATGGAAGATAGAAGATCAAAATCACTTTTAAACCACTATGTTAATATATATTCAGTAAATAAGGGTAGAAATTAAAATTAAACATTAAATCCACATTCAAAACTGGAGTTATAGAAAAGATAATTTTTTTAAGAAAATAGTACCATAAAATTTCCTCTAAAATAAACCTTTAACATAAAAAATCTCATAAAGAAAATAGATTGTAACATAAATCCTTTTCCACTTTGGCAACTTTTAAATAATAATACTCAAGAAAGAATAACTTCAAATGAAACTTTTAATATCATGAAAATAATTATATTCATGATATAACATGTCAATGGTCTATTATATACACCAAATAAAAAAATATGGGTGCATATCATTAATGTATGTCTGGAATAAAGATAATTTGAGATGAATTACCTTTACAAAGATCATATCATTTAATTGATGATTAATCAAAAGAGAGATAATGTTTATCAAATAAAAATCCATAAAAAGTGTAAATAAAAAATTAATCAATTTATATATCAATTCAAACATAATCATGGAATATCAAAGCCAATGAAAAAGAGTTATAACTGAACGGATGAAATTGAGTTAAGAAAACCTTTACCACTGGGTAACTTTCATGTCAAATCCCCTTAAATAAATAATTAATCTCAAAAATTAAAATAGACTAAAATATGAAGGATTTAGTATATAACATGTATATTTTTTAGTATACACACCTAATAAAATAAATTATGTGAAGAACATTAAAATATGACTTAATGAAAGGAAATTAAGACAAAATCTCTTACCTTGACTTTAGACTTGATATATATGTCCTTCAACACCTATATAATAGACCGATATAAATTATATGATTTATTAATAAAATTTTCATGTATTAATAAATTATATTTAAACCCTTTTTAAGTTTATTTCAATGATTTATTTTAGCACTTAATCATTTAATTCCATTTAGGGAGTTTTGAGGACGTTCTGTCCATAATTTCAAAACATTTTCGATATGATGACATTGGTGAAATGAATTATCATTACATAATCTTGTTAATTATAATAATTATGAAATATTTATAATTTTTACACACCAACTACATTTTTAAATCCCACAATTAAATATGGTTATAAATAATGAACCATGTTATAATCATGGAAACGATAGGCCATACATACACAAAAGTAACATTCCCATTTTCCAATAATCATTATGGAAAGAAGGTAAGTATTATTATATATTTAAATAATGATAATAATATCATAAATACAATTTTATTTCTTTAGATAAACTTATATATATCATCCATGTAATGTGGGGATGAAAAACAAATCTCATAACTTTGTGGAGTTGGTAGTCCACACATACACACATTTTTCAGTGAATGGAAGAGTAAGAAAATAGGTCTTATATTACCATTAAAAATTGATAAATATGTCCTTAATATCATATATATAAATTAAATCCATCCTTATGACCATTAAATGGAGGTGGTGGTGGAAAAAAAAATTACATCATTCTCAATGGCGGTAGTTCACTATATACATGAATGATGGATTACATTCCCATTTGATAGAGGATGGAGATGGATATAGGTTATTATATTAACATAATAATATTTAATTATATGGGAGATAATTATGTTATTATATAATATTGGTTAAATAATATTTTAATGATTTGTAAGAAGTAATATAACAAAAAAATTGATTTAGAATGATACATTTTATTCAGAAAACCTCTTAAGGATTACCGCAAAACCTTCCATGGTTTGTTTCATGATAAAAAGTCCTATTTTATATGAATAGAAATTTAAGTACGGTATTTGGTTAGGTATTGATATAATTAAGTGGTTATTGAAATTTAATGTAATGAGAAGAAGAGATTCCCTTTTTGAAGAGAGGGGAGGGACACTCTAGTAATTTCTCAAAATATTAAAATAATATAAATTACTTTTTATTCACAAATGGATTTAAACAGTTTTATTTAGATGAAAGGATGTCAATGGGTAAAAATAATGACATAAAATAAAAAATATACAATTATTGACTATGTTTTTACCCACATATTGTTCTTTTAACCCCTTGTTAACCCTTTTTACACTTTTTATGATAAGAAGGGTTGTTTCTCTTTGAGGGTCATTATAGTTACTGTAAATGAAAAAAAGGTGAATAAATATACAATATTAGATAATACAAAACATATAATAATAACTATGATGAATCTATGTTTTTTTTAAATTTTATATCAATTAATAAAATATTATTTATTATTAAATATTATTAATGTCAATGTTTGGAACGATTCATTACTTAGACTTTTATAACATCAAGAAGGAAAATGAAATTAGAACAAAAATCACTTTATTACATTCATAAAATATTATATTTATCGGGAAAATTTATTGACCACATTAATTATATAAAATTATAAATTTTTTAATATTTTTAATATCATTTATTTGACTTTTCCATTAATTGAAAAATTACCATGTTTGGTCTGTGTAAGAATTTTATGGAATTATTTTTTCACTAATAATTAAAAATAAATTGTAGTGATGAATATAAATCATTTAAATTTTATATTTATATCTATAACCCAATATATCTTCAATTTATCCCCATGTTAAAAAAAATTAGTTATTAAAAACAAATCTGTGACATTTTAGAATTTTATTTAAGTAAAATATTATAAAGGTCATAATCACACCAATTGAAAAATCCATATAAAAAATATTAGATTATTATGGATAATATTGATCGATTGAATAAAATTAAGTCATGTTTTATGTTAATTTTATAGTCCTTATCAAATTATTTTTAGACATGAATTACCCTATTTACCCTTTATCGTGGAAACCAAAGTTACTAATGTTACTATTAATATTGATTAAAAACAAAAAGGAACTATTTTCCAAATTTTTAACCAATAACTTAAAATGTGGAATACATTTTAAAAAATTAAAAACATAGATTTTACCTAATTTACAATAAAATTAAATTGATAAAATGCGATGAAAAATAGTTTTTTCAGAAAAATTAGTTTTCAAGTATAAAATGTTTTTATACTAAATTATTTTATTAAATTTATTTCAAAAAGAATAATCAGATTAATTAAATCAAAATTATTAATTGAAATTTAAAAAATAACCCAAATAATGTTTTTCTTTGTAAATACATTAAAAGAAAAGAAATTTTTATCTTAAAAATCAATATTTTTCACTATTCAATGAAAAATAAATATTTTTATAAAAATACTAAAATGTCACCCAAATATAATTTTGATATTATGATATAAAAAATAATAATTATTTAATTAATTAAAATTTAAAAAGTTTCAAAAAATATTAAATTTTATTCCCTGAAAAACATTTTTGAAGAAAAAACAATTTTGAAGAATAAAATGGTTTTACTAAAAATTGGGTTCTTATTTCTTAAAAATTAATCAATAAATTTGTATTGATTAGAAACATTATATTTATTTAAAAAATTATTCAATCATATTCATGACCACCAATTTAGTGGTTAGGATATAACGATCATATTTAAATAATAATATTTTGTTGTTCGTTTATGTTTGCTGTGTAATTTCATAGACATTATCAAACATAATTTCATTATATAAAATCTGGAGATATTATATTAATGGATTGGGATATTGTAAAAAATACCTATATTTATCATCTCATTATTATCTTATGATATTTGATAATTCATATATAAATTAATTTTTATTTTTAATAAAATGAGATATTTTTTATACACACTGTTTATGATTTTATTAATTCTATAAAATGGTTTAAAATGAAAGGATAAAAGTATTATTATCATGGATAAAATAATTTTGTCCATGTTGTTTGTAAAAATTTTATGGAAATATTTTCTATGATATTTCTCTAAATGTATGAAATTCTATATCATATAGGGGTATAATAATTATTTTCAATGTATTCTTATGAAGGAAATTAATGTTATTTTTATTATGTAAAATATTTTTTTTCTTGGAAATATAATTTTATAAAATACGTTTTCTAATTGTATAGTGAGATTATACTTAGAGTTAGAGAAGTTTAAGAAAATGTTTATACTAGTCTAATTCAATGCTTATCATAATAAAGTTTTGTATTTATTAGTAAAATAAAAACATAATGTAAGAATTTTGTAGTTTCTTATAACCAATGATCTCAAAAAAGATGTATTCATTGAAATGGTTCTATATGTTATCCATTTTTACAATAATAAGTTAAGAATGTGATAGTATGAGATATTATTAAGTAAAAATATTTAGATAGAATGTTCATGTGTTGAACATAGCGACTATAATTATTAATATCATAATTATATAAATTTTCTCTCTTTTTTTATATATTCTTAATAAAATAGTTTAGTGTGTGGATTTTATCATATGGAGAAATAGAGACATTTCAGGTGTCACATAAGTGATGTGATAAGTGTTACGTTTGATGTAAATTTCTTAACAAGACTATATAATGCAGAAAAGATAAGGTCACAAAGGTTTTTATGTATTGGATATGATAGGATTAATTCCTATGTATAATATTTTCATTATAATTTTCTTAAATGTTTCTAAGATTATACAAATATATCATTCTATACAAAGTAAATCCCAATTTATCTTTATTTCATGTATGTTATAAATATTATGGAATTAAAATGATAATTATTCCTTTGAAATATAACTTCAACATATCCCCTATAGGTGATCATCATGGAAATTCTTGGTTTGTATTGATATTTTTAAATCAATGTGATTAGGAGATCACATAGAGATACACATTCAATCATAACTCATAAAATGAGTTATGTGTTCCTGATGGTTTATTGAGTATACTACATAGAATCTCATACACAATGTCATTTCTATAATTAAAGTGCACGATTTATGGTAATACCCACTACTTAAGATTAAAAATTTATTTTATATGTAAACCTTCTTATATAAAAACATTAATTATGCTAGTCTCGAGGATGCTTTGTTTTGTTGTCCTCTCGATACTATAACTCTCATTTTTTTAGAATAAAATATTTTAATGATCATAAGGCACTCATATTTTAACTAAGAAACTTTCAGGCGTGTTTAAGTGTTGAAATATTAAATTGATGATACATGGTGAAACAAAATAAAAGTATCATGACTAAATTTCATTTTGATTGAAAATGGATCAAAGGGAACAATGGATAAAGAATGAACTTTATTGATATATAAAGGAATGATAAAGAAAAATGTTTGAAAACCTCAATATAATAGGACCAACTAACTTCCTAACTAAGCATAGAATATTATTGAAGGTAATGTGAACATATGAGGAAGAAGTTGAGAGAAAATAACATTACAAAGTCACATAACTCATCTAGACTTTAATAACTTGTAAAATATTAAGGATATATGATGTCATGATAAAAAATAAAAAAATTGTAACATAAAGATATATTTTAAATAAACTTTTTCATATTCATATCTATTATCAATGATAAAGAAAGGGCCAAAGATGAATGAAATAAGATTAAAGAATCTAATAAAATTATGAAGTCTAATTAAAAATTATCTCAATTACATAATTCTTAAAAGGAATTGAAAACTAGAAGACAAAATATGAAAAATTAGATTTTTACAACTAGAAAAGGAAGTACAATGACTAATTTTTTAGTTTAACATTAAACTTTTAATGGTCATATAACATAAGTTTAGAAGTCAATAAAAGAATCTTATTGTTAGAAACAAATAAATGAATGTACAGTGTCTATGAAGATAAATCCATATCATCTGTAGTATCAAAATAAAGGCAAATGACCCCCGAATAAGCTATGTATACACCAACAGGAAAATGATCAATAATTAGATAAAAAGGCATATCAATATATCCAATGATTATTTTTCTCAATGACCTGATTTTGGGACTATATAGAGGCACATGAAGTTATTATTTAAAAAAATGATTATGTTCATTATAGAGACCTAATAGAGAACAAAGGGATAATTTTAAGGGAGATCATGCATTAATAGACCCCTATTTGATCTTATTCTCTTTATTTTAAATAAAAATATTTCTTATATGATTTATTATCATTATATTAACCTCTTTAATGAATCATCTCAATCTTTTTTTAAATTTATTTTAGTATACGGATCCCATCAATTATATTCAATCTATCCACCCTTTGATTGTCTAAATGATTATGTTAAAGGGATTGGGACATGCCTTTTGTTGATCACTGATCGTAGAAGTTCCAGGGATATAAATTAGTTTATTTCTAGTCCTAGATCAAAGAAGACCAAGGGATAATGGGTTTTCTATCTTATTTGAAAAATCCATGTACTTGGGCTTAATGTTATTAAGATTTGAATATAAGATCCTAGAGCATATTTGGGTTGAAAATGAAATACTTTTTATGGATAAGAACTTATACATAGTATAAAATAAGGTGAATATGTTTTTTTACTCTAAGATTCCTTAACATTTTTTTTTCATTTTTCATATGGACTTTTTTCTTTATTTTATACATCTTATTTACTTTGGTATGTTTCCCTGTTTACCTAAAATTTAATATCAATCCATGAGCATGGCCATGTTTAGATAATGATCCTAAAGTATTCACTTACTATCCTCTGGTGTTTTCTGTAATATATTTAAGATTAAGGTTTATCGTATTTTAATATTCCTTTTTGAACATATCATTTAGAGTATAAACTAAAGGGAATATAACATTTGGTGATGGCTTTTAAACCATGGTTTTCAAAACCCCTATAAGAAATTTCCTTTTTATTTTTTTAATAACCATTTTAGAAAATTATCAATAAGTGGAAGTGTTTTTTAAAACATACTCATTAGTTAATTAGCGAAGGTTTTTTATTTGTTACTGATTTTTTAGTAGAGGTTTAAGCCACCTCTAATCAATCAACGATGTTTTTTATTCAAATATTAATTTTTAGTATTTTTTAATTTTATTTACCCGGACGACCTGACCCACCAAATTTAATATAATAATAAATAATAAATAATATATAATATTTATATAAAACAAAAATAATTACTAATTAGACATTAATAATTCTTTTTTCATGTTTAATAATTATTTTTTACAAAATATATTAATATTGTTATTTTAACTAACAATTAGTCATTACTAACTATTTGATATATCTTATTAATTAGTAATTACTTATGATTAAAAATAAATAGTAATTAATAATTAATAACATAATAATTACTATTTAAAAATTAATATTAATAATGTGTAATATATAATTAATTTATAGATATAAACATATAAACATATAAACATATACTGTTAACTTGTAAATAGATGTACATATATACATATACAAAAATATTTAAATATATATAAATATCCATAAATATATAGTTAAATATAAATATATATTACCATATAAATACATAAATGAGAATTTGTATATAAATATATAAATTGACACATTTATATAATTTTAGAGTTTTATAATATTATAGAATATATATGTGTAATTATATAATTGACAATATATATATCTATATGTGAAAATAAAATCATATAAAAATATAAAAATATAAAAAGTTATAATTATATATTACTAATTATATTTATTTATATTTATATATATGTTTATATAATTGAATGTATATATATATGTGTATATTTATATATAATTATATATATGTATTATACATATTTGTACATATTTAGAATTATATATGTTTTTAAATATTTATATGTATTAATAGATATTTATATATTTATATACATTTATATATATTTATGTATGTAAATACATATATAAATATATATTATTATATATACATATATGCATAATAACAAACATATATATATATATATATATAATTATTTGTGTGTCTATATATATAAATATAAAAATACATATAAATATAAATACACTTATATATATTTAATTATATTACTATATAATGAAAGATATATATATATATATAGTATCCATGTTTATATATATTTACATATAATTATATGTATTTATATATATTTATAAATATATGTTATATATATATATATTAATAGTAATATATATATTTATGTCTAACTATATATAATTATAATTATACATAAGGATATATATTTATTTACATGTATTTAACTGGAGGAATGTGTGTCTGTGTGTGTGTGTATATATATATAAAATAATATTAAATTTTTATTATTCTATAGATGAAGGACTTGAGAAAGTGGTAAAGAATTTGATGAATAACCAAGAGGTAATAAGTACATATCTTACCCCAGACATATATATAATATATTTTGCAGAGTGGGTTGATGAAAGTTGGTTGGCTGAGCAAGTGGGTCAGGTCAGGCTTGTGGGATGAGCAGGGCGGTCGAGCTGGGTTAGGTTAGTTGGGGTGGACCACATCAGCTGAGGTGAGTCGAATGGCGAGGTTCGCAGAGAGGCTAGGTAATTTTTTAAAAAAATTAAAAATTATTTGAATTAAAACTATTTCTAAAAAAGAAATTTGAAAATAAAAAATACTATAAAAAACCATCATGAAATAATTTTCAACACATCTCTCTATGATGGTTTCTATGTAGTATCGTAAATCATTTATTGGTGGTTTAAATTATCTCTAAATGGCATTTTTGGTGTACTGTGGGTGAAATTGATTCAATTATGAAGAAATTCATATCCTAAACCTTCTTTTGAATATAGATTCCTGAGTTTTTTATTTTTTAATTTTAGTTCTTACACTACCTCATTTTTCTATATACCGTTTTATTTTACTGAAATTTATTAGTTTAAAAAATTTTATTTTATAACGGTCTTATTTCTTAGTTTTTCAATTCACCCCTTATTGAAGTTTCTAATCAGATTCTATCTCTTATTAATTATATAGACAAATAATTGGTATCATAGTAAGTCTTTGATGCATTATATCTTACACACTCATTGATCTCGAAACACTTGATATTAAATTAAAAGTTTCTTAATTATTTCCAAGTCTAGCAATTTAAGATATAAAATACAACAAAAAAATAGCTACTCAATTTTTCTATCTCTCACTAATACCGAACAGCTGAATTAGATCCAACTTTTAACATATTATATCCTTTTAGATATTCTTAATATCTATGCTTTCCTCATGCTATATTCAAATATCCTTTTTAAATGGAAATTTCCTTTGACAATTATCTTTTTTTATAGAACTGATTTTGCATAATGGACATATTTGTTGGAATAACATCATAAATCTAAAAGTCTATCTTATCATCCAAAGATTTTATTACTTTCCTATAAAGAAGGTAAAGTTCTTTACCCCTATGGAAATTTTAAATTTGAACACAATATTTTATTCTCCAACATGAGTAGTGATATATAGAAATCAAGATTCATCACTTTTCTATACTTGTGGGGCTTAAACTTATCTTGATTTTTCTTTTAGAAGGAATTTAATAGAGAGTGCTACCACTTCCAATATCAAAATATCTAATGAATACCTTTAAAAAAAATTATGTAAAGACATAATTTAATGTAATTTTTGAATATTCACTAATGAAAGATGATGAGAACTATATTAACTCCAGAAAAATCAACACATCAACTAATTAATTAAAGAAATATGAGAAGTGGGAGTTTCTTCTTCAATATTCTTCATATAAACATCATTACAAAGAGTCAAAGGTGAATAAAAAAGGTATATAATATACTAATCAAAATTTCATTATATGTCAAAGCCCCTAAAGACCCAGATTTAGAAAATTAGATTAAAAGATACTCAGAATATATATGTATTGTTAAAATCAAGAAACTTTTTATACAAGAGGTATATATAAAAAAATTTCCAAAGTAAGATATATAAATTTCTGTTATATGATCTTCGAGATCAAAATCCATATGTATAATTTAGTGTCAGATCTTGACATTTCAAAGGATATGAATCTTAATCTTATGTATGACATAGAATCAAAATTTGAAAAAGTCAATGTATTATTCTCACATATGTGTGTAAATTGATTAAAATATGCTTGTAATTCTAGATAAGAAAAAAATATCAAATAAACATCCTTCAGATTATATTTTGAAGATAACCCTATGTTTGAAAATGAATATTTCTTGAAAACCATGGATACATTTATGGAAGAATATAAATACTCAGATAAATTCCTGGTAAACCATAATCCGGTAATGTATTGATATTTAATTAGGAATACCAGGGACAATGAAATGAAACTCTTTCTGATTTACATTATCCTATTAATAATTCTAAATAGAGGAAATAAAAGAAAATATAGATTCTAATGACATTATGAAATATAAAATCTCAAACAAAAAAAATTCATGGATACCAAAATATATCATTTACACCACTAATCTTTATGTTTTATTAGAAAAAGGAAAATTCATTTGTTAGGAACATGAACCCAAAGAGAAGATCACCTTCCTAATTCATACATATTTGAAATTAAAATTGGAAATATATACTTAATATTCATGTAATTAAATATAAATGAGGTAATATAAAACAACCATCATTTAATGATTTTTTATATATTTAAGAATAGAATTGTTTAATGTTAAAAAAATGATATCATTATGAAAAATATTTTTATTTTCCATTAAACATCAGAAAATTAAATTCTATAATCTGATATTATACATTGTTTTATTTTTACAATGAATTATTTTTTATTAAATGACTAAAAATCTCTCAATTTAATCATAGAAAAAAATATCTATTCATTTCAATGGATACCTTGAGATATTGTCATTTAATAACTTATTGAGTAATCATTCAAAAATAAAACTCTCACTCTATCTAATATCTCATTCTATATTCCTTTAGGGACGAGATTAATTCTTATTCAACATGTATTAATATTTACTATCCTTTTATTGGTTCTCATAATATTTCCCAAAAATATTTTTGGAATTACTGATATATACAAATTTCTATGTCTTTTTTAGATATTATACTCAAATTAAATTGAATAGAAGCTATTTAATTACATTGAAAAACAATCATTATTTTTCTTTATCAACTTCTTTCATTTTCCAAGTTTCAACCTAGGTTGATCCATTTTTTTCATAAAACATTTCTTTTTATGACCCAATGAAATTGGGATGAGAAAGGTAAGTACTATAATTTTGAATATGGTTTTACAGTTGGATGATCTACCTTCTCTTTAGATCTAATTTATTCCACATCTGGTAGGAAAATCTGAGGTAAAAGAACACATGGATGAGGATATGATTCTTAGATGAAATTAAAATAATATAATGAGATATGTAATATCAAATAATAGTGATATATTAAACATATAA
The DNA here is from genome assembly GCA_963277665.1 of Viscum album. NCBI lineage: Eukaryota > Viridiplantae > Streptophyta > Magnoliopsida > Santalales > Viscaceae > Viscum > Viscum album. The sequence continues at coordinate 1,054,121,459 of OY728120.1, read as the reverse complement.
TATTTATTTATTTTTCATTTTATATTTTCAAGCATATTTTACAAGATTTTTCATCATTTGATTATGAAATTTAAAAGGAATATATTTTTCTCCCTATTAGAATGAAAAATTTTAAAAAAATTATATATCTTTCATCGACCTCATTGTAAGCATGAAGTTAGGAACTATAATTCTTTAAACTTGAAGAAATATTTTTTTTTGAAAAATTAATAATTAAAATAATAAATGAATATGAAACATGTTATAAATATTTTTTATCATCAAGGTAAAAATATTTAATAAAAAAACAAATCAATACTTAATCACACATTTATTAATGATCATACTAAAAATATATATATATAATATCTAATAAAAAATATAATTTTTCCTTATTGATCAAATAAATAAACCGCTACAATAAGTAAGATGGTGAACCCTATTCAACAACATACTTTTAGAAGTGTTTCTCCTTAATTACAATGAAAATATTTTCATATACATTTAGTTTTCTTCCTATGACTATCTATTTTATAAAATATTTTTCCTCTTTTACTCCATTAAAATTAGACTACCCAAATATGGATCAATTATTTTCATATTCCCTTAGGGTTTTGTTACCTTTACAAAGGGTGGGTTTTTACTTTTACTAATTAAAAAACACCTGATACTTTTTATAGTTGGGGAAATCCTCATTTTTTACTATTAGGGTATTATTCATATTTTATCTTTCTCATCTGAAATAATGGAGAGTTTAACTAAAATAGCTAACTTATAGGGGATAATTTTTCAAAATAGGGATAAAAGTTTTTATTTCTTAATAAAATATTTTCACAATCATATAGGAGGAGAGTTTACACTTCATATATAATCAAAGGATATAAAATGATTTTTCAACATAGTTTCAATTGGAACATAAATTAATAGCCCAAAATCTATGTACCTTTTAATTATTTTTATTCATAAATTAATGTATCATATCTTATGATCATTAAAAAAGATGATATTTTTAGGACCTATGGATACCATTGTTCTCTATTTTTCATATTTACAAGTTTTAATTATCATCGGACACGAATATTTTCAATAATTTCATGATTGGAATTATCATTCCCCATGATCAAAAGAAATTAGAATATTTTTGTGTCATCCTTCAAAGACCACAACTCTTATAAACCCAAATGGCAAGTCTTATTGATCATTAAACACTTTCATTTTTATATAATAAATATTACTCAGTGTTTTAGTGCATTAAATAATAAATGGTAGATTTGTGGAAAAACCGAGGATGAGGACCATTATTGAATGCCCAAAAAATTGAAAAATAATCAAAGAAAAAAACAATATTAGTGAAAAATAATATACTTAGGTTTTATCTAAAGAAAAAATAAATAATAAATACTAAAAAACTCAACACACCAAAATTGTCTAACTCATCGATTATTCATAGATGAGAACATTTGATAATATGAATAAATGAAGTAGAGTGTGAAAAAATTATTTAGTAGAATCACAAAAATAATCTATAATTCAAGTACCAGTGGAATGAAAATGTTATAAAAAGGTACACTATACAGGATAACATAATATTTAAGTTGTTATCCTTTTTAAATCAGCTTTATCTTCCATAAATAACTTACCATAGTTGAATACCAGGAATAAATTTTTATAGGTGAAGGTTGAAGCATCTATTAAAATTATAACATCCAACCGATACTTCTATATAACACTACACACCTACATGGCCTTCATAAATAGAATAATGACCAAAAAAATTGAGAAATTAACAACTAAATAAGTTGTTATAATGGATATATTTGTTTCAGATCAACATCTACCTTTCAATAATCATATTACGCATGGTAGTAAGACTAAAAACAATATATAGGTAACTTCATAGGTTATAGGGGATAAGTAAACAAAATTAAAATGTGATTAAATATAAAAATATCTAATGAATACATTTCAAAATGATTGAATTCTGACTCTATATAAAGGACTAAAGAGAGATTATTTGAAAATAAATTGATTGTGAGGATTATAAAAATCCAATAAAGAGAAAGGGGAGAACATTAGATGATCTCATGCATCATGAAATTTCTTATCATTCTCCCAACTTAATGATTCCTTATATTTATCTGGTTTGGTATTCATCTGAAAATAGAATAAGGAAACCCACTATTATATTCACTATATCTATCCTTAGATCATTTGATCAAATAACTTTCAAGTTTAGGGACTTGGATTCTTTTTATCATTTTTCAAAGAATTTCGAAGGATATGATTTTTTTCAAGATGTTATATTGAATAAGTAATATGGATAAGTTCATTTATATATTATCAAAGGTGGTAACTATTTGTACTCATATTTGTGTGATTCTAATCATTAGATGCTCTAACTACTTTTATTTTATTGTGATGAATTTTTTAAGGTTAATAACTTATAGATAACCCAAAATATGGGAATATGAATTTATTATCAGAAGGCTCACAATATTTCCTATATCTTTTCCATCAATATTTTTTTTTCTTTTTCTACATTACTTTTTCATGTATCCTAATTTTTGTGAATTTAAATTAAATACATAATCATGAACAAGTCTGGAGAGTGATCCTGAAGAATTCACTCACCAACATATAGAGATTCCCTTAATATACATTAGATCAAACACCTTATCATATTATAAATATTCCTTTTTAGTAGGTCATTATGAATCAAAAGGTACAAATTCAATTATATGGATAGTCATTTCCTAAACAGTCATTACCAATTCCAATGTTTTTTTATGTTTTCACAATTTTCTTTTTTAACTTCATAATATTTTATTTTAATTTTATTTATTACCTTATGAGTGAATGTTTTAAAAGGATGTTTTCCTTATCATTTCAACCCACTCTCCCATTTTATGTTACAAATCAGGTTTCATCTCTTGAAAATTCTATGGATTAACAATAGATAATTTGGGGTGTTCAGGTATATTTTTAATCATATAATAGGTTCTTATTAATCAAATAACCATTCATCCTATTCTATGATAGTTTTGATATACATGCCCTCAATTGAGAATGGTCCTAGAAGTGCATGAAGAAAAAGGTGGCAGGTTATGCGCTTTCCAATTTTGGTGAGTGAAGTGAGATGTAGTCATTTAATTGAATGAATGTCAACTCAAAGAATCTAGAATGTATGATTAGGCCTATTAAAGATGGAAATAATTGGTGTCTCATAAACAAATTATGTCTTTCAAAAATGTATTGTATTACTATGAATGATTTATGAGATACATTTAGTCGACACATGTATTGAGATACATTTTTTTTGTTAGAGATGATATTATATCCTTTTTTAGATAGAGTATAGTTGGAACTATTATTAGTACACACCATTATTAAAATGATGGATTAGATTACTCATAATTTTTTTCAATACTAAAAGGCCCATGATATATCAATTATGGGTTTAATGGATGAGGATAAGTTTTTTTAATATATGTTCTTGTCCAAAACATCAAGATTAGAATGATAGATTCTCCAAAATGCACATGAGCCTTAACCTAGTTGGTGAGGACTCCTTAATTGCATCCAGGAGACCAGGGATCAAATCCAGGTAGAGGCATAATCTTCGGGTACGATAGCATCACTGTAGAAGGTACTTCATGTCACTATAGAAGCCGAGACTATTCCCATGTTTGGGCCTTCAGGCCACCGATTTTGTCCCCGTGTCCTTTAAGACCTTCGGACCACCTAGGACTTTGGGTCAGTAAGGCCTTCGGGCCACCTTAAGGCCTTCAGGCCACCTTAAGGCCTTCGGGCCACCTTAAGTACAAATGAAAACCAAACAACCTAAAAGGAACAATCTTTATAAGGAGGATGAGTAAGGAGATTTCACCATAGCAGAAGCTAAACGGATTGCCAGAATGAGAGGGTATGACACCTACCATAGGGACAAGCCTGTGCATGAATGGGAAAGCCTAGATGAATAGTCATGCGAAGGTAGAGAGATGATTTCATGATGAGGATGCTGGGGAGGAGCAGTTCCAAGTAGTTAGTTTGGGTTGTATGTAATGTTTGAAGCCGGCAGAAAATGAATTCCTCTATGGCCTATGGTCCATGTAATACTTATGCCTACGAGCCTTGTAAGGGTTCCACATCACCCCTTGAAATGTGAATTATTAAAATTAAATTAAAAATGAAGGCCTTCAGGCCATTGGAGGAGGATAGATTCTCCAAAAGAAGTTTTGGAGGATATATAAATGAATGTTTGGAAATGATTTCATGAATTTTTATATGCGATGTTATATCACCTGGAAATTTATGAATTCTATGAGGCTTTAGTGAATGTTAGATATTGATAAGAATATACACTAAAGAAAAACCTTGAAGAGGATACATTCAACATGTCATTGTTTGTGCTCAATCAAACTATGAAATCGTAAATGTCACAATTCCATTATTATATTAATATAAGTTCATGCAACATGTGAGAGTTATTTTCAACTAATTTTATCCTTTAAAGGTGTTATGATTATTTTATCATTACTATATAATGATATTTTGATATTTTGAATATTTTTATTAATTATTTAAATGTTTAAAAAGTATGTATAAGTTTGAAATGAATGTTACAAAGAGGATTAATGTTATAAAAAATTTATAAAAAGTTAAAAAAATTAATAGTTATAATTTATAGAGTGTTTGTGAGCTAATGAGTATTCTTTTAGGTCTATATAAATAGGTTTAATCCGTAAGATATGTAGTAGATATGAATTTATTTTAGTAATTTTATTTGTACTATAATGAACCATATCATAATCTACCCATAATTACATGATTTATAAAAAATTAGATACTATATTACATTCCCATTTTTTATAGGTTTAGTGTTTTATAGATTTAGGAAAAACACTACGTAATAAATTCTACACTTCCACATAGTATACATATTTCCAAAAAAATAGTGATTTAAGTCTGCACCCCTATTTTATTCGAGGCACTTGTTCTTATTTTAGGATGAGTCCAAAGTGTAAATTTTGACCTTGATATATTAATGAATATAATTATATTCTATTAAAACATTTGAAAATTTGGTATGAGGAAAAAAATCCTAGAAAGGTATATAAAAAAAGGAAACCCCTTAATCCAGTCAAAAAGGTGAAAAACCATGAAAATGATTACCTTTTTGAAAACAAAACTTTGAGAAACAAAAAATATATATATATGGAAAAATTAACATGTTATCAAATAAAACATGAGAAACCCATTAGAAAAAATAAAATAAAATTATGAAGGAATCATAAGGTATATGAGAACTCATCAAAATATCCATTGAAAAAAAAACAATTCACCTAAAAAGGTTTGTAGAATTTTGTTTCTTCATAGAATCGAAATATTTCTATAAAAAACATTGAAATATCAAAATGGGTATCTTTAAGTATCATATTTATAACCCATATTCACTCTTGTTAATCCCATGTTAGAAATAATTGAGGGCAAGTAAATTCTATAGGACTAACCTACCAAGTTATATCCTTTATTTTCTGGATTTAAAGAATATTCATTATCCAATGCATTGGAGAGATTCATTAGGATAAACTATCAGAATGAGATATATCATGATATACCATCATCATATATAATGATCAGGTACTTTATAATGGACAAAAATTTTGTAAGATTTAAAATTTTCATTATAAAACCCATTAAAACTCATTTCAAACCATTAGCAAATCACCTTCCATTTTCTCATAAAAATACATAGAAATATCCCTTTGATCTAAAAAAATATTTAAGTGAAAAATTATCATAAAATGAGAATATTATATTCTTTTAAAAAATGAAAATTTATAGGGTGGCATTTTTAAAAAATAATTTATATGACAGAATGAAATGTTGGTTAAGTCATATATGTTAAAAAAATATTCCTTTTCACCTTGGTAATAAAATGTAAAAATGAACTGCCTGGTAAATGTTTAAAATATTCATTTTTAAACCATTAAAAATAAATTAAAAATTATTAAAAAATTAATTTAACAATATTTTATGTATAAATAAAAATATTGTTTGAATTTTTTGGATAACATGGTTATGAAGGATAAATATTTGAATGGGATACTTTAAAATAAGGTTTTAAAAAAAATTAATTAAGTTTCATCTGGCTTTGTATTTTACCTAACTCCAGAATAATAAAATTATATTAGTTTTATAATTTATTAATAAAATTTTTCATGTCAATTTAATTATTATTATTATTTTTATTTCAATTATTACTATGACTTATTTAGTTAATAAAATAGTTACGTTCACAATGGTCTTTTTAGGGATGTTCAGTTAATAAAGAAAAATAACATCAGTGCATTGAACATGGTCAGAAATATTATTGTTAAATCACCTATATAATCTTAAAAAAAATTATTTATCATTTTTTACAATAAATATAATTTTAAAACCATCCAAATTATATGGTCTTAAAAATTGAATGACATCATTTCATGGAGATGGTAGTTCATATGTACGCGTGAATGGTTTTTTCATTTTTATACTGTTAGAGGATAAGTAATATTGACAGTATTTTACTTTTTATATAATAAAAAATATTTTATATAGTAATTCATTTAGTTCCATCCTTATGACTATCCATTTTAGTTGATGATGAAAAAAATCACATCACTTCATGATGGTGGTAGTCCACACAATTGTATGAGCGACGTTATAATTTTCAAACAGATGGATGGGTCTAAATGTAAGTAATATATTATTTTTTAAAAATACTAATAATTTCATAAATATAATATATATTCATTTTATCCATCATTTTAATCATCTCTAATATTCAGTGATGAAAAATGAAACACATCGATTCATGGAGGTGGTGTTCCACATGTATGCCAGAGCAAAGTTTCCATTTCCCATATGATCGAGAAGTTAAAAAAGTTTTTACCATAATAATAAGATTTTTTATATATATTTAATATAATCATGTCATTTTATCATGAGGTTTAAATAATATTTGATAGAGGTAGAATAATAAATAAATATGAAACCACTTAGTTGAGAGTTATAACTCTTCTTTGAAAATATCCTTTGGATTATACATTAAGCCTTCTAGATTTATTATTTGTTTGATAAAAATACCTATAAGATATGGGTAGTGTATTTATAAGGTATTTGGGTAGGTATTGATCAATATAAATGTCTCAAATATGGTGGAGAAGAAAGGATAGGAGCAGCCCTTTTATAAGCCTAAGGAGTGGAACTCTTATAATGATTCAATGTTTTATTATAATATAAAGACATAATCCTAGGAACGTTGAACTAAACCAATTATAGTAATAATATAAGGGGATAAGGGTTGAAATAATATCATATAATAAGAATTAAGAAAATATTTTGTAACCGTATCACTTAGTTTTTACCTTAATTGACTCGTTTACCCTTTTACTATGGTGATGAAATATTTACCAAGGTTAGTATTCATAATGAATGAAAATAAAATTTATCTCATTGATAAATTTGAACCCCATGATTCAAAATATGAAATAAAATTTTCAATATTATATATAAATATGTAATAGAAATTAATTTTAACATAAGAACACAAAACACAATGAAAAATAGTTTTTCCAAAAAATGCATCTTTAAGCCTAAAAAGGAACTTAGACCCATATCAAATATAATTATAATTCATATATAATTAATTAAGTAATTTTAAATCAAGAATATATTATTTAACATTAAAATTAAATAAAAAACATAATGGGACTTTTAAATTACTTGTCTTAAATACAAGTAATGTCAATTTTGTAAAAATCATCTTTTTCACTATTCATTCAAAAATATATCATTGTAGAAAAATAACAAAAAGTTCAACCTAAGATAAATTTTATATAATGAAATAAAAAATTAATTCCATATTAGGAAATTAATATCATTAAATATATAAATATAACATCTAGATATGACCATATAATTCATGAAGAACAATATGGTTTGCAAAAGTAATTAGTTTTTTTACTGAAAAATTAATTAAAATATGTATGGTGAATATAAATAAATAAAATACAATCATGGATATTATTAATACCTGAAATTTATTTATTATTTACAATACCTATTATACCACATTTTCCCCAATTTTACCAAATTGCATCCTCAAAAGTTTATTCATTTCTTAAATAGGTGATGGTTTTTTTCCCTCATTATTTTTCTGATTCCCATGTTGATTCTTCAGTCATATGATTCTTCCTTGAAAATTTCACCAAATGGGTCACCTTTTCTAGAAAAATAATATTCTCTATGATCTTGAATCAGAACAAAATTTTTCTCATAATAAATATTCTCTTCCAAATCAATTACTTCCGGAATCAATAGATGAGATTCATCAAGCACATACTTCATTAACCATGAAACATGAACCACATAATGTATGAGAGGTAAAATTAAATGTAAGGCTAATTAGTATGAAATTGATCCCATTTTTTCAACGAATTCATATTAAACAATATACCATGGATATAATTTTATTTTCCTAAAAAAACACATAACACTTTTCCTAGAAGATACCTTAAAAAACATGACCCCTACCTAAAATGGAAGATAATTTGTTCAGTTATCTCCATAAGTTATCTAACTACTATGAGATACCCTAGTATAGTGTTGAATCATATTTACCTTCTCAAATATATATTCTTCCAATTATGGTCCCTACAATTTCCTTTCCCTGAATTCATCCCAACATGCTAGATTTCGACACTACTTTCTATATAATTCCTGAAAAGGATTCATATGTGTATCGAAATTAAAATAGTTATTATAAAAAAAATACCAATTAAAGGTAATGATTAAAAATTTATTAATAATCCAATGAGAAATCCTAAAATATATTTTATAATGTTAGAGTATTTTTCTCTAACTATCAATTATATTGAGTACAAAAGGTTATACTAAAACTCTATTCAGTACCCAACAAATTCTAAACAGCTTTCCATAAATTTGAGAGAGATATAAGATTATGATGATATGAAATATAGATAGGGACTCCTTGTAATATGAATATATCATTAAGATAAAGTCTATAATGTTAACGCAAATACGTAATATCTCAATTATGAAAAAAATGTGAAAACATAATCAAATGATCGACAATATCCCAAATCTCATAGTTATGTCAATATATATTTGAAAATAACACCATGAAATCCATGGATACATTATTTTGTTTACATTCAGGAACTAGAAAAGGATTAATAATCCCCTTAAATATTTGTCACTCATCTTTAACTTGTTGACAAGTAAATCATTTAATAGTAAAATCAACAATATATTTATTCATTCCACCCCACCAATAATACTCTTTAAGGTCTCTATTAATTTTAGTGTTATCGAGATAAATAAAAAAATAGAGCTATGAGATTCACATGGTAATTTATTCTTCAATTATGTATCACCTAGCACACACAACCTCTTAACAGATATGAAAAAAATATTATTTTTAAATGTTAAATATTGAAAATTACCCTTCTTGAACAATTCTTCCTTTTCCTATAAATCAAGATCTTCTTTGGGATCATGCTTAATTTTTCCTGACAAAGATGACGAAATAGACACTAGAACCAAAAGAGATGGAGTTAATGTATGAAAATTTTATAGGAAAAAATTCACTAAATCATTAACTAAAGGATATTATTCCTATCATGGAATGGTTAATGATACATTATATTTTTGACATAGGGAATCAACTAAATTTATTTATTTACTCAGATGATAGATAATAACTAAATTATAATCATTATTAGTTCCAACTATATTATTTTTCACATGTTCAACTATTTTATAAGGAATATATAGTTTAAAATTTTATGGTTAGTATATATTTAACAATTTAACCCTTACAAATGATGCCACTAAAATTTTAAATTAGAAATCACCAATATAAGAACGAGATAAGGTGTTGGGTAATTATACTCAAAGAGTTTCAATTGACTTAAAACATATTAAATTAACTACTAATCTTTTATAAAGTCACAATAAAGTCCCTTTAATAAAGAATCACGATAAATTAAAAAATTATCTTTTTTTTGTAAAGGATAACACTAGAGAATCAACCAGTCTTATTTTCAATTCATGAAAAAAATCATCACATTACATAGTATAGTTTAATTTAAATCCGCCTTTATTTAACTTAGATAGTTGTTTTGATATCCAAGATATGTTTTTAGAAAACTATTATTAGTAAGGTATTAATCCCAGAAAACATAATATTCAAATGAAATTTTTAGTTCTTGGAAAATCTTTTACCACTTTATTTTTAGTAGTATCAATAATTATTCCATTGTTAGAAACAAATTTCATAAAGAAATAAATCTTCTATAAAAAAATAAAATTTGATAAATTTCCTATACAACTACTTTTATTTTAATTTATATATAAAAATCATCACATGTTATTATGTTGTTCATAACATTTATAATAAACTGGAATGTCCTTAATTAATACCCCCACAAATTTATCGAAATACTGATTCTTATAATTTCTTCCTCATTTATATTCAGATGGTGATACTGAAACCATATATCAATCTTAGAAAAATACTGAACTCACCTTTGTGATGATCAAGAGAGTCATCCAGATGAGGTAATGAATGCTTTTTCATAAGTGTGACTTAATTAGTTTCCTTAAAATTATTTAAAATCCTTATGGTATAATAGATTTGTTTAAAAAACAAAAAAGGGGCACTCCAAGGTGAAGTGATAGGTATGATGAAACCCTTATCAATTAATCATTGTAACTATTCTTTCAATTAAAAGTTTTCTACATGATCCATTTGATAAGGTGGTTTAAAAATTGTTTTATCATGAGGCACTAAGTCAACATAAAATTAAACCTCCTGATTATGAATATCTTTTAGAAAATAATTACAAAATACGTACACATTTTGATTTACTACTAGAAAGTCATTAATTAGAAAAATATCCTCCTTTTCAACAATATGTGGAAGATAAATTTCACTCCCACGTTTAATTAGTTTCTCAACATTTTATAAGTTATCAAAGGTATGAAATCATTCTTATATATGAATTTAAAATCAATCTAAAAATTGAATATGAATTCTTTATCTCTGAAATCCATCTTATGTTGATAACTAGAAAGACAATCTATACCCAAAATTATATCAAACTGGACTAATGTTAAGAAAACAAGGTTTATTTGAAAAACAATTCCACATATAATGATATTAAGGATCTTATGAATTATTATTTACTAAATACTACCCCTAGTATTATTTACCTAAAGTTTAGAATTCATTTCCTAAGATGATATTTCTATTATACATAAAAATTTCTCAAATATAAAAGATTATGTGGATTCTAAATCAAAAAAGACATTTCCATAATACAAATATACAAGTAATGTACCTATAACCACTTCATTTGATTATTCCACATCTACCATAGGACTATAAAAATATTTTTTTCAAACCTTTATGTTTTTGACATTCATGATTTCCACCTTGAGTAATTAACCTCATACATGCATTGGCATAATGACCCAACCCATTACAACAGAATATATCACTCTAGGATGAATATCTATTTTACTGTTATTTTTAGATTAGAACATTATTCCTAAGATTTACAAGACAAATGACCAATCTTACCACATTAGTAACACACTATTGATTCTATGAAACATTATTTATAATTTCTTTTTCCACATTTTGAAAATTTTGGGGGATTAACTATAAGTTTATTTTTTTGATGCTTTTCTATTGGATGGAACATAGACTGCTCCTTATTCTTGTTTTAATGAAGTATATAAGTGTTAGGAAACTACATATTAACATTATAATGACAATAAATAACCTCATTATAAAATTTAAATTAATTTTATGAAATAACTCCTCATAAACATTTTTAATACCTATGTACAATATATAAATTATACTCTCATGGTCTTGAATTAAATTTATTGCATACCTTCTTGGTCTTGTAAAGTTAACTCCATAACTAGAGAGAAATTCATATTTCTTTTAATTCAACTCTATAAATTTACTTTCCATTCTAATTCAAATAACTCTAGGAAAATACTCAAGAGAAATATATTTAAAGAGTGTCTACTCCATGACATCAATCTCATCATTTTCATCAATATACTTAATCAAATAAAACCATCAATAAAATTCACCTATAAAGTGATTAATATCAATAATTACCTTTTGATATTCCATATATCCAAAATCTTTATATATCTTATATAATTAATTTATGCATCCTTGATCTCTCACCCGACCTGAAGATCAAATAAATGATGGAGGGTTTTGTTTCATGAAATTCTCTACAATAGGCTTGTTACTCTATATAGAATCCTATAACTATATTTTACGGTTTAAATTTTTAATTTATTGCATCAAATAATTTAACACTACCATACAATAATTTATTCCAACCATTCTAGGTATCTAATTTATAATGTTAGTATCCCCTTGGCTCCTTCTTAAATTAGCTACCCTATTTCCTGTATGGAAAACCATTTTGAATAGACATAAATTAGATTAAGAAACATAGAAATAAATAAAATAATTCTCATGATGATATAATAATAAATTATAATATCTTAAATTTTATTTTAACATCACTCTATCCTAAAAATCTATCTAAAACGATACTATAATACCAACTATAATGCCTCCAAACACGATGAATCAAAAATTATATTATTTATAATATGTTTTGTAATTTATTACATTAACATTATCTATTTTTTTGAGATTTTTAGATAAGTAGGAAATAAATTACAGAAAACATTAGACACATCCATATAGTAAACATTTGTTCCACAAATTATGGGGTTTAATTTTACCCCCATATTTCATTCAAGACAGTTTTTATTCTTATAAGTTGAGTAGAAAGTGGAAATTTTGACCATGATATAGTTTCAACACATCTTTTGATCCTATAAATAAAAATTTAAAACTTTTTATGGGAATATAATCTCATTTAGGGATATAAAAATAAAGTAAATCCATTAATAGAGTGAAAATCATGAAAACCCATGAAAATGTTTACATTTTTTAACAATAAAAGTATGATCACATAAATAAAACATATTAACATATTAAAATTAAACTTTTACAAATAAAAATTTTATAAAATATTATGATAATAAAAATCATGAATAAAGTATTAGGTATATGAGAACTCATTAAAGCATTCCTTGAAAAACAATCCATTCACCTTCTAAAAGGGTAAAAACATTTCTTTCTTATTGAAATCAATATATTTCCATAAAACCCCTTAAAAAGTATGAAATAGGTGTATTGTAGAATCATATTAATAAAATAGGTTCACTCATATTTAATCCTTTTAAAAAATAATTGAGGATCAATCAATTCCATAAGAGTAACCTATCAGACCATATTTATCATTTTCACCTTTGATGACAATTCATTAGAGAGCTATATCAGGCTCACTCATTATCATGAGCCATATCGGGTCACACATTATCATATATAATGATGAGGAAACAAATAATGATTGCATTAACCTTGTAACTTTTTATCATAAAACCCTTTAAAAACTCATTTGAACCTTTATGAAAAACACTTCCCATTTTCATATAAAATGTGGGGAAATATCCCGTTATTTTGAAAAACATTTACGTGAAATATTTTCAAAAGAAATTAAATAAGATCATCATTTAAAAACCATAAAAAATTATAGAGTATTATTTTTAAATAATAATTTCTATGATCATGGGAAAATGATATCAAGTAATATACATTAAAAAACCTTATCTTATACCTTGTCAAAAAAGTCAAAAAAGTCCCGTATGGTAAAGTTTTAAAAGATTACATTCAAAAAATTAAAATAAAATTAAATTTAGTTAAAATTTAATTTTTAAAATATTTTATGGATAAATTAGATCATTATTCTAATATTTTGATGAAAATTAACATGGAGGATAAAATTTGAACGACATACTTTAAAATATGTTATTAAAGAAAAATCGCTTACCTTAAGTCATGTCAAGATTCATAGGTTCCCTTACAATAGAATAATAAAATTATATTTTTTATACTTTCTTGAAGACCATATTCATGTTAATGTTTATTATTATTATACCATTTATTTTATTTATTACCATAACTTATTTAGTTATTAATTGTTGAGGTACATGTTGGTCGTTTTTTGGGTCGTTTAGTTTATAATATCAAAATAACATAAGGGCATTGACCATGGTTGAAGGTTTCATTTTTTCATAATATCCACAATTATATAAATTTTATAATAATCATTTATATATTTAATATACTTTCAAAAACATCCATGAAAGGCATTCATGAAAAATAAATCACCTCATTTCTTGGGGACGGATGTCCATACGTATGCATGATCATCATTTTCATTTTTCTACTCAGTGAAGAAGAAATAAATTAGAAAATATTTTTCATTTATTGAATCATTTTTTTAAATTTCATATTATTTAATTTAATTCCATTATTATTATAGTTAATATGTGACGATAATGAAAAATTAATCAAAACTCTTCATGGAGGTGGTAGTCGGCACATACTTATGAGAAACACTATAATTTTCCAATAAATGAAATGAAAAGAGGAAGAATAATAAATTATCTATGAAGGATAATATTTATGTCAAAAATATAATATATATTCATTTGATCCATAATTTTGAAAATCTATATGGTCTGATGAAGGAAAAAAACACATCGCTTTGTGGAGGTGAAATCCCACATGTAAACATGAGTGAAGTATCCATATCCTATAGGATGGAGAAGGATACAAAAAAGGTTTACACCATTGTAATAATAAAATTTTTGTATATGTTGGATACTTTTTTTATTATATCATCATAAATAAATAATATTTTAAGGATGTATATGAAGATATGAACATGAAAATATTCAGTTTAGAGTTATACCTCCTCTTTAAAAACCTCCATTGTATTTTACCTTAAGCCTTAATGGTTTGATCCTTGATGAATCTAGGAATACTTGGAAATTTTTAGGGACCTTTGTAAGGTATTTTGGTACGTATTTTTTGGACAAAATTTCTCAAGGGTTGGGTATATTAGAGGATATAAAGTTCCCATTTATAAGTGAGGGGAGTTGTACTCTTGTAATTATTCAATGTTTTAAAATTAAAAAAAAGTATTAATCAAGTTAAAGTGGAACTAAATAAACCCAATATAAGGTTATAAGGTTAAACATAATATCATCCAAAGAAAATTAAAAAAATATCCTTTGATCGTATCACTTAGTTATTACCATAATTAACCTGTTGTACTCTTTCACTGTCACACCCCGACCGCGGACGTCCGTAATTTTTCCTTCTTTCTTGGTCCCGGTTTAAATTTTTCGAAGATTAATTGCATTGGCGGTTCCGCGCCGGTGCGCGGTCACCGCATTGTCAGCGGTGACCGTGCGCTCAGCCCGGGTGACAGTGTGTTCACCCGGTGTTTTAAATTTTATAATTTTTACGTTGGTATTTTATTATTAATAACTTTTCATTTGTGTTATTATTATTGTATATATGTTTATATATGTTTATATATATGTATAATAATGTATGTATATATATATAGAATTATATATGTATAAATATATATATATATATGTGAGACATCTTTAAATGATTTTCTAATTATTATTTTAAATATGTGATCAAAACAATTATTATTTGAATTAACTAATTTATTATTTATTATTATTATATAAGTTTTATTATTATTATAAATGTTTTATTATTATTATATAACTTTTATTATTATTATATAAGTTTTATTATTATTAAGATTATATGTTTTATTATTATTATTATAATTATAATTATTATCTTTATCACATATACATATATATATACACCTAAAACCTACCCTAACCCTAACCTATTCCTCCCCATAGCTGCCACCCCATTCGGCTCGCCGTCCTCTCCTCTTCTCACCCCGTTCCCCGCTCCTCTCCTTCGCCTCGCTTCGTCCCGGCGTCCCGAGGCCGCACCCAGCCGTGCCTCCTTCTTCCTCTCAGCCGCGCCCGGCCACCCTGTCCCTCATTTCTCTCCCGCTCAGCCCAGGCGCAGCCCCTGGCTCCTCCTACGCCCTCCTCCGCCGCAGCTCTCCGTTCCGGCCTCCCCTCGTCCCGGCTTTCCGCCGCTGTGCCGACCCAGCCGCCGCGCCCGGCCGCTCCTCTTCCCCTGCACCTCGCCGATCCGCAGCACCCCCTCCTTCCCTTCTCCTCCACGAGTGCCGCCGCACGACCTCCTCCTCCTGCCGGCCTCCCGTCGCCGTTCCGCGCCCCGATCCCATAGCCCTGCCGTCGCCTCCCCGTGCGAACCGCCGCCCGCACCGACCACCTCCGCCAACGCACCCGGCCGTCGCGCGTCCTCCCGCCAGCCGCGCCGGCCTCCGCGTCCCGCCTTCTTCCGCTCACCAGCCGCACCTCCCGATCTCCTTCGCCCGCCGGCTCCCGCCGCGCCCCGCGCCAAGCCGCCGCGCGCTGCTCCGCCCCTGCACCCTCCTCCCGGCCTTCCCTCGCGCAGCACCCCGGCCAACCCCGGACCCCGCCGCGGCTCCCTCCGGCTCCTCCCCTGCTTCACCCGACCGGCCTTCGGCAAGCCCTCCCCCCATTCTTCTTCTCCCCTTGCCGGTTTGGCCGGCCGACTCCGCCTCCTGCGTGCTCCCCTCCACCGCCGGCCTCTGCCCCTGGTTCCCATCGCCAGCACACCCCCGCTCCGGCCAGCCCGCTCCGACTGCGATCTTGGTGCCGCCGTCCAGCCCCCGCTGCAGCACCGGCCTTCATCTGGCCTCCCCTCCGCTCATCCACGCTCCTGTAAGTTCCAGTATTTATTTTTACTTTGTTATTATATTATTATTATACTTGATTCATTATTATGTTAGAATTTTTATTATTAATGCGTTAATATCAATAATATTATGATTATATTATTACTATTGTTATTTTATTATTATTATTATTATTAAGTTAATATTTTTCTAATACTATTATTATTATACTACTATTGTTATTATTATTATATCATTATCATTATTTTTTTTAAGTTATTATTATTCTCATTAGGTTATGGTAATTATTATTATGACTGTTATTATTGTGCCAAATTATTATTTTTATTTATTTATTCTCTTGATTATTTTTGGTATGTGTTATTTATCTATATACTTGTTTAAATGCTTATTTGTTTATTAATTAATTGATTAATTAATTAATTAATTAATTTATTTATTTATTTTTCCGTCGCGGCATCTTGGTGTTTATGTTTAATATAGATTAATCCTTTTTCTGTCGCGGGTTGAGTGACGTGCACTTTTTCCATCGTTCAGCGTACGCAGTTTGTCCGCGAAGGATCGTTCTACTTTCCGTCGGGGTTCCGTCGCGTCCGCTCCTTGTTTGAGGTAGGCGAATTCACCTGTTTCCTTTTCAAAGCACTCTGCTGGTACTTGAATTATTTTAAATTAATTTTATTCCTTGATTCGCACATTTATTATATCCTTGCGTGACTTATTTTGGTGTTTTAGAATTGGTAGTTTTTGTTCGAAACTATGTTCTGAAGAAATTATATTTTACGCCTATGTAGTCGTGCACTAGATGTTGTTTCGCACATTTTATTGTTTATATAGTGACCTGCGGTAGTGTTTTCGTGCTGAAAGATTTGATTAAAAATAAACTTTAGGATGCTCCTCTGTTTGTGCACCTGTTTATGCTTTGCCAGCTTGGTTGGAACTAAATGCCTATATTTTTCTAATGCGATCATTGGTTGTTTTAAGTGGTGTTCTTTTTGTAAAAAAAAAATCACTCTTGGATCTTATTATCCTGTGCTGGTTGGTTTTATGAAATTTAGTATCAATTGGAAGTGTTGTCGTGCCCCTTTGCAGGTTTGACGCACCATTGGATGTTGACACATCCATGGGTGCACCAGGTGCACGCATGGATGTGCCCTCAAATGAAGATGGTGTTTGAAATTGTTACCATTTATGTCCATTTATTTTTATTTTCTCGAGATCTTGACTTTTCTAAATGGTTCTTGGTTACAAAATGTTTTCGCCTCTTTTTGAGACACATCGAACTTGTTTTAAAAGAAATATACGAAGATATGCCCGTTTGGCCCTTAATACAAAAACAGTGTTTTGAGTTATTTAAAATGGCACGGTGAAATATTCGTGTAAAACCGTTTGTTTTTGAAAAACCAAGTGCTCGCTTGACAACTCCAGGTATTTTTATAAAGTTGTTTTGATAATCAAATGACGTGAAGGCCCGATTGGCACTTTATTGAATGTGAAGTGATTATACATATGGGTATATACATATACGTACTTGTGAGGGCATCTCTACAGGGGGACTTCCCTTCGAGGGTTGTCGTGTAGCGATGTCCGTGTAAGGGGTTGGCAAGTGCGGTGAGATGAGTCACGCGTGCGTGGGCCTCCCACTTACACAGTGTGACAAAAACCACCATGGGTTCCTGGGCGTCTTGTAGATTATCGAGTGACGGTTGCTTGCTAACCCTGATTAGACGGGTTGGTACCCTCTGGAGTTGTGGACAGGCCAGGTGGGATGTGCCACTGGTTGGCTATTAGGGCGGCCAGTTGGTTATTGACTGTAGAGTACCATGCCGGCAGGTAGTCTGAACCCGAGTACGTCCAGGGGTTTTCTAGGGATGTTTAGGATCACCCATGGTTACTTGTTCACCTTGATTGTTTACTTTCAGTTATTCTTTACAGCTTATAGTGTTACTTGTGTCCTTTTGCACTTCTATCATCTTGCATTACTTGGTTACTTTCTGTTTCACTGATTTACTTTCAGCCGGTACTGTTTACCTGTTCCTTTTTAGCACAGTCGTAGTATCATCTGTATTAGGTTTTGATTATAAAAACATGAAATGGTTTTGAAAGTGATTTATAGTGTGCGTTGGGTTTTCAAATGGGGAAAACATGTTGTTTATTTTTAAATGTGAAAAATCTATTTTTATAATTGTATTTTTCAAACCTGTGTCAACGGATTGCTTGGGAAAGGAAACTTTTGGATTCAGTGGTTTACTTGGGCTTACCTACTGGGCATTTTTAATGCTCACGCCTATATTATCATTTCAGTTGCAGGTCTTCCCTTGCTCATGTTTTCTGTTTTGAGTCGCTCAGTGTTGGAGCGAGGTTGCTCTCTAGTTGGGTGGTGACCTGAGAGGTCACATGGAGGTACGTGGTTGTGTGGCTTTTATTTCTTTTCCGCTGTTAGTGTTTATTTATTCTGTTCTATTTACTTTTGTTTTGGGCTGAAATCGTTCCCAACGATCAAGTCTTAATGCCCGGCACTGGTTGCCATCCCGGGGGGATCGGGAACGCCCCTCGGGACTTGCCGCGGACCGGCTCGGGTGACCGGTTCAGGGTCGACCCGGGCTGGTTCGTGACAAAATGGTATCAGAGGGTAGGTTCTTGTTATTTGGGTTGTCCGGTAGAAGGAGATTAGGACTGTCGGAACTCGAGGGGTAAGTACGGGAAGAGCGTCGCGAACTCTTGCTCGCACCGATCCTCGAGTTACCAGGGGTAGTTCGGGAATTGTGTCCTTGTCTTTCCTAGTTTGTCTTGGATTGAGAGATGATAATGGAGGCAAGCCGACGTTACATCGTAATTTCACATGGAGTAGTGACCCATGTGGAGTTCGAGTACGTGGTTTGAATTCCTCCTAGTGGTCGACGCTGACTTGGGACATGGCCCACTACCATGTCGCCAGGTTGAGTGTGACTACTAGTCCCTCATTTCAGTGGTTGATGCGAATTTGGGTGCTGCTTTCGTTTTGGTTGGTGTGAGTGCGTTGTTGGAAAATGAAAAAGGGTTTTTGAAAATTTGACTGGTTTCTTTTAAAGGACTTTAAATATATGAAATGGGTTTTGAAACTGAAATTTCTTGATTTGGAAATCTGTTGTTTGCTTGAAATTGGATAAGAATGATTTGGGTTGAAACCTCGGTTCCTCTTTATGAACGTTTGCACATGTGTGAGAATGCATGGAAAGTGTGTTTTGATGCACGTATGAATGGAATGTGAATAAAGACATGTGCAACGGGTCATGGGAGTACCTGGGTGTGTTTGAAATTTAACGCTTGAATTTGTTTTCTAAATTGGTTGTAAAGAGGAAATGGTTTTGGAAAGTTTTTGGTTTGAAAGCGGGTTGGTTTTTGGAAAGTGATTTTGAGAAAGGGTGGTTTTGAAATCAAAAATGAAAAGGAAATTTTAAGGAGGAGATTTTATTTTGGGTTGTGTTGTATTTGATTGGTCCTTGTGCTGACTGTTTTTGATAAAGGTGCTTTTATTGATATTGCTTCGATTTGATGTTGATTTGGTTTGATGTGGGTTTTGGCCTTGTGTTCTATATGTCGCTCAGGAAATGCCGCCCAGAAAGGTCTTTAAGGGTTCGGATATGTCATGCCCAGTTTTTAGTCCTCCTCAGACTTTGCCTGTTCTCCATGGTGATCAGGGTCCGTTAGAGGCAGTGGAATGGCTCGAGGAAGTGGAGCGCGTCTTTAGAATGTTGGGAACTCCCGATAGTGTTAAGGTTCGTGCAATTATGGAGTTGTTTGAGGGTCCATCTCTGGACCAGTGGAAGATGGTTACCCCACCGTCAACGCAAGGTAAAATGACGTGGGATGTCTTTAAAACTGTTTTCATCCAATGGTTTGTACCTGAGGAAGTGAAGCTGGAGAAAAAGAGAGAGCTTGTGCATATTCAGCAAGGCCAACGGACGGTGAAGGCATATGTTGACCATTTCAAGGAACTGATTTCCTTTTCTCCAGATGTAGCGTCGCATGAGCTCATGAAGGCCTCTCTTTTCACTGGAGGTCTTCGTCCAGAGATCAAGGAGCGTGTCCTCCCTTCTAAAGACCTTTGTTTCGAGAAGCTGGTGGAGAAAGCTTTCTTGGCTGAGTTGGTTTCCGGTGTGCGGGTGGCTACTACTACAGCGTCCCCTGTTGTTCGTAAGAGTTCCCCCTCTGGTGAGGAAAAGGCGCCAGAGATGCCTGTTCCTAATGAGTTATCCCCTTTGGTCCCAGCTGTCAGTTCATCAGATCGTTCGAAGGTGTGCTATCAGTGTGGTCGTTTCGGGCATTTAAAGTCGTCTTGTCGCAACCCTCCGAAGACATGTCATCGCTGTGGTTGTCTGGGTCATCTGGAGAAGTTTTGCAAGAAGCGTCGCTTGAAGAGGAAGCTGTGATTGGAGAATGTCACTACCTGACTGTGAGGCAGAAGATGCTTCAGCCATCAGAGCCCCAGCCACAAGTCTCGGGGTGAAGCTCGCGCACAGTCAGGAGTCCCCAGGGTTGTGAAACCTTGGTCCAGGTTTTGAGTTCCGCGTTAGCAGTGGAACAATCAAGATCTTTTAGTACTTGTTTTTCTGCTGATAAGTTTTGACGTTGTTGTATGTTCATCGTTTTACCATGGGGTTATCATGGACTTGTTTTATTATGATCCAAGTAGACTGGTTTATGTATATGTGTTGTTTTTCTAAAAAGTGACAATGGACTTGTTCTATGATAAATCTAAGCGGACTTGTCGTGAGAATGTAATATTCTAAATCGGGTGTCCTTCCAAAAAGTGGGTTTTACTCTCGTGTGGGTTGACCCCGTTTTAGTTATGTTGTCGATGTGGTTATGTTTTGTGGACTACGGTGGATCATGTCTCCAGTTTGATGTTGGTTAAATGTTTTTCTATGGTTTTTCCCTGGTGTTGAAGGTTGTTGACTCTGGTCGAGGATTTAATGTCTAGACGGAGGTGTGGTTTTAATTGTTTTATAAGAGTTGGTTTAAATTGGTTGGGAGTTCCCGCGTCGACCCCCCCCCCCTTCCCGGGGTTTTCTATTTAAATGGTCAACTTTTCTGCACTAGTTAAGTTCTTGTGGTGGGGAGAACCCCTTCATGTTCTCCCCTCAACCTCGGACCCCAGTTTTCTCTTGAATCGGTCGGGTGTGACCTGTGTAGAGTAAGGTCATCCCCGAGAACCTCAGTTTGCTTCAGTTCCTTTAGTTCTGTTTGGGCATAGACTTGGTTTTTGGCTGACTTGTAACCTGGTGACTTTCTGGGGGCAGAAAGTGTCTGTGGTGGGGAGAATTGTCACACCCCGACCGCGGACGTCCGTAATTTTTCCTTCTTTCTTGGTCCCGGTTTAAATTTTTCGAAGATTAATTGCATTGGCGGTTCCGCGCCGGTGCGCGGTCACCGCATTGTCAGCGGTGACCGTGCGCTCAGCCCGGGTGACAGTGTGTTCACCCGGTGTTTTAAATTCTATAATTTTTACGTTGGTATTTTATTATTAATAACTTTTCATTTGTGTTATTATTATTGTATATATGTTTATATATGTTTATATATATGTATAATAATGTATGTATATATATATATAGAATTATATATGTATAAATATATATATATATATGTGAGACATCTTTAAATGATTTTCTAATTATTATTTTAAATATGTGATCAAAACAATTATTATTTGAATTAACTAATTTATTATTTATTATTATTATATAAGTTTTATTATTATTATAAATGTTTTATTATTATTATATAACTTTTATTATTATTATATAAGTTTTATTATTATTAAGATTATATGTTTTATTATTATTATTATAATTATAATTATTATCTTTATCACATATACATATATATATACACCTAAAACCTACCCTAACCCTAACCTATTCCTCCCCATAGCCGCCACCCCATTCGGCTCGCCGTCCTCTCCTCTTCTCACCCCGTTCCCCGCTCCTCTCCTTCGCCTCGCTTCGTCCCAGCGTCCCGAGGCCGCACCCAGCCGCGCCTCCTTCTTCCTCTCAGCCGCGCCCGGCCACCCTGTCCCTCATTTCTCTCCCGCTCAGCCCAGGTGCATCCCCTGGCTCCTCCTACGCCCTCCTCCGCCGCAGCTCTCCGTTCCGGCCTCCCCTCGTCCCGGCTTTCCGCCGCTGTGCCGACCCAGCCGCCGCGCCCGGCCGCTCCTCTTCCCCTGCACCTCGCCGATCCGCAGCACCCCCTCCTTCCCTTCTCCTCCACGAGCGCCGCCGCACGACCTCCTCCTCCTGCCGGCCTCCCGTCGCCGTTCCGCGCCCCGATCCCATAGCCCTGCCGTCGCCTCCCCGTGCGAACCGCCGCCCGCACCGACCACCTCCGCCAACGCACCCGGCCGTCGCGCGTCCTCCCGCCAGCCGCGCCGGCCTCCGCGTCCCGCCTTCTTCCGCTCACCAGCCGCACCTCCCGATCTCCTTCGCCCGCCGGCTCCCGCCGCGCCCCGCGCCAAGCCGCCGCGCGCTGCTCCGCCCCTGCACCCTCCTCCCGGCCTTCCCTCGCGCAGCACCCCGGCCAACCCCGGACCCCGCCGCGGCTCCCTCCGGCTCCTCCCCTGCTTCACCCGACCGGCCTTCGGCAAGCCCTCCCCCCGTTCTTCTTCTCCCCTTGCCGGTTTGGCCGGCCGACTCCGCCTCCTGCGTGCTCCCCTCCACCGCCGGCCTCTGCCCCTGGTTCCCATCGCCAGCACACCCCCGCTCCGGCCAGCCCGCTCCGACTGCGATCTTGGTGCCGCCGTCCAGCCCCCGCTGCAGCACCGGCCTTCATCTGGCCTCCCCTCCGCTCATCCACGCTCCTGTAAGTTCCAGTATTTATTTTTACTTTGTTATTATATTATTATTATACTTGATTCATTATTATGTTAGAATTTTTATTATTAATGCGTTAATATCAATAATATTATGATTATATTATTACTATTGTTATTTTATTATTATTATTATTATTAAGTTAATATTTTTCTAATACTATTATTATTATACTACTTTTGTTATTATTATTATATCATTATCATTATTTTTTTTAAGTTATTATTATTCTCATTAGGTTATGGTAATTATTATTATGACTGTTATTATTGTGCCAAATTATTATTTTTATTTATTTATTCTCTTGATTATTTTTGGTATGTGTTATTTATCTATATACTTGTTTAAATGCTTATTTTTTTATTAATTAATTGATTAATTAATTAATTTATTTATTTATTTATTTATTTTTCCGTCGCGGCATCTTGGTGTTTATGTTTAATATAGATGAATCCTTTTTCTGTCGCGGGTTGAGTGACGTGCACTTTTTCCATCGTTCAGCGTACGCAGTTTGTCCGCGAAGGATCGTTCTACTTTCCGTCGGGGTTCCGTCGCGTCCGCTCCTTGTTTGAGGTAGGCGAATTCACCTGTTTCCTTTTCAAAGCACTCTGCTGGTACTTGAATTATTTTAAATTAATTTTATTCCTTGATTCGCATGTTTATTATATCCTTGCGTGACTTATTTTGGTGTTTTAGAATTGGTAGTTTTTGTTCGAAACTATGTTCTGAAGCAATTATATTTTACGCCTATGTAGTCGTGCACTAGATGTTGTTTCGCACATTTTATTGTTTATATAGTGACCTGCGGTAGTGTTTTCGTGCTGAAAGATTTGATTAAAAATAAACTTTAGGATGCTCCTCTGTTTGTGCACCTGTTTATGCTTTGCCAGCTTGGTTGGAACTAAATGCCTATATTTTTCTAATGCGATCATTGGTTGTTTTAAGTGGTGTTCTTTTTGTAAAAAAAAAATCACTCTTGGATCTTATTATCCTGTGCTGGTTGGTTTTATGAAATTTAGTATCAATTGGAAGTGTTGTCGTGCCCCTTTGCAGGTTTGACGCACCATTGGATGTTGACACATCCATGGGTGCACCAGGTGCACGCATGGATGTGCCCTCAAATGAAGATGGTGTTTGAAATTGTTACCATTTATGTCCATTTATTTTTATTTTCTCGAGATCTTGACTTTTCTAAATGGTTCTTGGTTACAAAATGTTTTCGCCTCTTTTTGAGACACATCGAACTTGTTTTAAAAGAAATATACGAAGATATGCCCGTTTGGCCCTTAATACAAAAACAGTGTTTTGATTTATTTAAAATGGCACGGTGAAATATTCGTGTAAAACCGTTTGTTTTTGAAAAACCAAGTGCTCGGTTGACAACTCCAGGTATTTTTATAAAGTTGTTTTGATAATCAAATGACGTGAAGGCCCGGTTGGCACTTTATTGAATGTGAAGTGATTATACATATGGGTATATACATATACGTACTTGTGAGGGCATCTCTACAGGGGGACTTCCCTTCGAGGGTTGTCGTGTAGCGATGTCCGTGTAAGGGGTTGGCAAGTGCGGTGAGATGAGTCACGCGTGCGTGGGCCTCCCACTTACACAGTGTGACAAAAACCACCATGGGTTCCTGGGCGTCTTGTAGATTATCGAGTGACGGTTGCTTGCTAACCCTGATTAGACGGGTTGGTACCCTCTGGAGTTGTGGACAGGCCAGGTGGGATGTGCCACTGGTTGGCTATTAGGGCGGCCAGTTGGTTATTGACTGTAGAGTACCATGCCGGCAGGTAGTCTGAACCCGAGTACGTCCAGGGGTTTTCTAGGGATGTTTAGGATCACCCATGGTTACTTGTTAACCTTGATTGTTTACTTTCAGTTATTCTTTACAGCTTATAGTGTTACTTGTGTCCTTTTGCACTTCTATCATCTTGCATCACTTGGTTACTTTCTGTTTCACTGATTTACTTTCAGCCTGTACTGTTTACCTGTTCCTTTTTAGCACAGTCGTAGTATCATCTGTATTAGGTTTTGATTATAAAAACATGAAATGGTTTTGAAAGTGATTTATAGTGTGCGTTGGGTTTTCAAATGGGGAAAACATGTTGTTTATTTTTAAATGTGAAAAATCTATTTTTATAATTGTATTTTTCAAACCTGTGTCAATGGATTGCTTGGGAAAGGAAACTTTTGGATTCAGTGGTTTACTTGGGCTTACCTACTGGGCATTTTTAATGCTCACGCCTATATTATCATTTCAGTTGTAGGTCTTCCCTTGCTCAAGTTTTCTGTTTTGAGTCGCTCAGTGTTGGAGCGAGGTTGCTCTCTAGTTGGGTGGTGACCTGAGAGGTCACATGGAGGTACGTGGTTGTGTGGCTTTTATTTCTTTTCCGCTGTTAGTGTTTATTTATTCTGTTCTATTTACTTTTGTTTTGGGCTGAAATCGTTCCCAACGATCAAGTCTTAATGCCCGGCACTGGTTGCCATCCCGGGGGGATCGGGAACGCCCCTCGGGACTTGCCGCGGACCGGCTCGGGTGACCGGTTCAGGGTCGACCCGGGCTGGTTCGTGACATTCACTATGTGGATAATATTTTTACCAAGGTTACTATTCATAATGAAAAGAAATGAAATTGAAATCATTAATAAATTATCACCTCCTAATCCCAAATATTCAATCTTTTTTTCATGATTCAATCTATTGAAGTGGCATAAATTAATATAAGAAAATAACACAAAATGTAAAATAGTTTTTTTATTAAAAAATGAATTTTTATGCCTAAAAAAAACTTATAAGAAAATAAAATATAATTATAATTAATATGGAATTAATTAGATTACTCAAATTTATGGTATATTATGTTACTTTTAAACTAAATAAAAAACACAATGGCATTATAAATTTCTCAATTTAAAGAATATAATTGATAATTTTTTAAAAATAAGAATATATCACTATTCACAAAAACATCAATCATTTTAGAGAAACCCAAAAAAAATCACCGTCATATAAATTTGTTATATTGATATAAAAAATTAATTCAATTTAATCAAATTACATTCATAAAATTAAAATTTTATCTTTTAAATAAAAATATATAATTCATGAAAAACAATTTGGTTAGAAAAAAATATTTCTCTATCCACTGAAAATTACAAAAAATAAATATAGTGAATGTGACTTCATAAAATATAATTATGAATATTACTAAGGATTAAAATTTATTTATTAATAACATTACCTCGGTTGTCAAAACTACTATACTCTAAGGCAATTCTCTCATTTTTAGTATTCTCTTTCACTCAAAGGTTCTAAAAGGATGTGAATTTTAGAGGAATCTCACCCAAGGTGTTAATTGATTCAAATAATATGTGGACTACAAATAGAGTTAAGAGTTTGATAGATGATTCCAATAGATCTACCTTAGTCACTTATATTGATTTAGAGGCTAAATATTTCTTCAATTTAATTTACTTTATTATTCATTTATCACACCCAATTCAAATGAATTATGGTTTGATCTTGTAGAGAATGTTTTGGTACTTATTTCCATTTTTTTGAAAAAATATTCCTACTAAATCCCAAAATATGGACTTCAATTTTTTATGATTTTAAAAAATATTTTTATGTGATTTAAAATTAACCAAACATGATTTGAAAAATCAAAATCATATTCACAAATTTACTATTCTTGAATTCAAGAACAAAATAATTAATCCTATTTTCCTGTTAAATTGTAATAAAAATAAATATTATCAGCATCTATTCATAATAACATCAACATTAATCTACATCCATCATTTTAGAAGTAAATTCATAAACAAGTAGAGGAAACTAGATAAATAATGAATGTTCATGTTTGTATTCACTATAAAAGGATGATATATAGATCACCACCACTAATAAGAGATTTATAAGAGGTTATTATAGATTATATAAACAAGATACACATCTTCAGAGGACAAAATCTTAAGATATTATAAATATTAATTATTTATGTGAGTATTTGTATATTAACTACCCATTTTATATACAATTTACTATTTTTTCAACCTAATAAGAAGTGGGGAAATCCAATGATCACCGAATGGGTCCAAAATCAAAATCCATCATAAATAACCTATTTTAAGACCAATTGAAGGCTAATTATTCTAATAAAATCACATATACAAGTATAAAATACATATTTTAAACTATAGTTTCAAAATAAATAATCCAAAAAAACCATGATGATTAAAGGGGACGATTCCTGACACTCTACCCTACAATAGTACTATAGATCTTTGGTTGTTTCCTCTATGAAACTGTGCCTTTTTAAGGAATAACTCACCCATTGAAAATATTATCCTTACGGTATTTCATATCCATCAGATTATCTATAAACAAACTTTAAATATAAATCACCCAAGTGAACCACGTTTGAGGGATTGTAACCATACTCCCACATTTATGATATATAAATAAATATTTATGAACTCAATATAGTTATGGATGGAGTTTAAACCTATAGTGCACCTTTTATGATAAAAAAATCACCTTGAAATGAATAAAAAATATTATTGGAAACCTTCACCCTCTACAAATCCTTTATTATATGTGTTATAGAGAAACATATAAAACACATTTCAATTGATCATAAACACAAAATGATAACACAAATGGCCAATATTGAAATTATAACAACTCTTTGACATCCTAATATACTATTTAATTAACTTGAACCACACTATAGTGATATGATCCTAATAAGTCCCAAGAATATTTGAATCTTAAATATCTATTCGGAATAATAGAAAATGGAATGATTTTATGTACAATATATAAAATACATATATACCAATCAATGGATTATTTTTTTTATTATACAAAATATCTAATTGGGGAAGGATTCCTATCCAAGATCTACCAAAACCCAAAATTCTATAACATTTGAATATTTATCACAATCTATCAACTTTTTTATGATTATAATATAATTCTCAAACATAATTAGATATTAAAATTACTCTTCAAACCCCTAATTGTTATTTGTAAATAAATAATTGTTATAAAAAAAGAACAATGAACTCTTTGAAACCACACCACTTCAACCAAATATAACTACAGTAGACTCCTTATTGGGATATACTACCAAATTAGTGAAAAATGATAAATAATTGATTTTCATTACTAAATAACAAAAATAACATGATGAACCATATGTGTATAAGAAAAAATTATTACAAAATTCATAGTAACTCATTCTCATGTCCACTATGGAACACCAAATATCAATATAAAACAACCTGATACATTATTCACAACATTCAATGATTAACATATAAGAAATATTCCCACAAAAACCCACTTAAAATATCTTCATGACTTACTATTTAAACCATTTCCTCAAAGAATGATATATCTTTTCCACTTACGGATACATAACTGTTGGTAAACTATAAATCTCACAGACATCCTACTCTTACATATAGTTTATAAAAAATAGGAATACATGTAATTTTGATTGGTGATGTGAACCTATGAATCAATCATCTGAAGTATCCCCCTAAAAAAGGAGTCCTATCTTAAGTTTGGTCCCTAAATCATCCAATTGAGACTCACCCCAAACTGAATCAAATAATAATATACATAAATATGATAAAATCATTCTCAACTATAAATCTATAAATGGTTGATATGAAAGGAATATAACTACTCTCTCATCCATCATTAATGACTTACCTATAATAAAGATATCCACAATTTTTCTAACTGAAAGTATGAAAAAAACATTATCCTCCAAGAAGGTAAAAGAAATATCAAAATCAAAATCATGGAAAAAATCAACTCATTATCTCTATAAAAAATTTATATCCCTATATAAAAACAAGTATCATAGGATATTATGAAATGTAAAGGCCAAAACACACTATGTAAATAATGCCTCAAATATTTTACAGAAAAAAAACTATTAAAAGGGTTAAACCGTGGTTTTAATAATTTCATTCATGAGGGTAAAATGGAATCAACCCATTGGAAATAAAATCATGATTCTATATTAGTATTTTACCTAATATGGAATGTGAACTATCGAAATAAACCTCAAAAGGAACTATCATTACTAAAAATTTCAAAACTTATAAAATTTTAAACTACTCCATTAAGAATGAAAAATATACCCGACACTAGTTCAAACAAACAATAGAATGAAAGTTTTTGAAATTTGTTGATAAAGTATTAATTAATTTATAAACTTTAACCATAAACCTCCTATAATAGTTCACTAATCTAAAATTTTTCCTTACCAAAAAAATAATATCTAGAGTATCCAAATAATATGCACCTCAAATTTTATTGGATATATAGGTACAACACACTTGGATATTTTTTTCCCCTGGAAGTGAACTTTAGTAATAAAAAATAATTTTTTTATATTTTTTTCCAAATCATTGTTTTTATATTAGAAATTTTAGAAAAAACCTAAAATTTATATGTTTCTCATTCTTATAACTAAAATAAAAACGTTATTATCATTGAAAATGATCACAACCAAGTCCATATATAACTATAATATTTGACTCATCAAATATAAAAACACATTAGGTTCATTAATAAAATTGATAAAAGTATCTATATACAAGAAATGGATATAAAGAAATCATAAATCTACCATCAAGATATTATTATATTATAAAATCAGTTGATGATAATCAAATAAAAAATATACCTTTATTAACATACCAACTCCCCTCAGTTGATTAGAGATATTATCAATTCACCATATTGTGAAAAGCTTCTTCACAATTACTTGGTTAAATCAATGAAAATTAACACATAATTAAAATTTTTTATCTATCTCTTAGTTAAAAAAAGTGCATCACACCTTTATGATGTACTATATTGAATAAATCCTTTATGTAAAAAACATTCACTTGACATCTAAACTCATAAACCACATTTGGTTTCATCAAATAAGTTTTTATAATGGAAAACATCATAAATTAATGAAACTGTATAAATATATATAACTTAAACCATAGATTTAAAATCACAATCTTATAAATAAAAAACCATTTTTAAACCCTTTAATACTTTAAAGAGATATACCCCTTTAACCATGTTATTTAGAATTATAAACCTATTATCCATGAGTATTTTTTTAATGTTCTATTTAAAGAATCACTTAGCTATCTGACTCACAAATAAATAATATCCAATCTTATAAATACCATCACAGTTGACTCATTATTCAAAGAAATTTGAAAATCCTATGGATGTAGTGGTATAGAATTATTTAAAAGGTGACATGAATTTAGAGGTGTTTGGTATTCCAATGGATTCATTCTGATTTGTTACTTTTCAATACATAGTGAGAAATCCCTCATATACTAATTTTTTTATTTAGGAACATTTATTCCAATTAAAAGTAAAACATGGTGTTTTATGTCAACATTTAAATAATTTTAAGTGCATGATGTAAAATTTTATGGATTGTATGGATGCATATGTTTAAAAAAATCTAGAATTCAATGGTCATATTGTCTAAGTATTATACAAATATAAAAGTAACCATTTTAATAAAAAAAACTAGTATCCATTATATTTGTACTCATTTTGTAATATTAATTTTTAATTCTCTCTAAAGACATGAATTTTAATATATTTGTGTGATTGCATACATTTATTCTCAAATAAGGGTATAATTTCTTTAATTGGTTAATTAAATACTTGGGAATATTCCATTTAATATGTGTGTGTATATATATATATATATTGATGAAGTTCTTTTCTTGTGCTATAATATTCTCCAATTGATTGAAGGAATTTAAAATAATATAGGAAGGAATTAAATTAATTCATGATATTTATTTAAAATATCCAAAAATTGATAAAAACAATATTCAAGGATAGGTGTGTAGTTTGGTTAAGGATTCAGTGAATATTGATACAACATTCCATGTATTTCACTTCAAAAAATGATGGAGAAACAATTGGTTACTGAAATTTTCATAGTAGGATATGTTGAATAAACTAGGTGAATATAAATATAAACTAAGGATATTATGATTTAAATTTATAAAACAATAA
This sequence comes from Viscum album, assembly GCA_963277665.1. NCBI lineage: Eukaryota > Viridiplantae > Streptophyta > Magnoliopsida > Santalales > Viscaceae > Viscum > Viscum album. The sequence continues at coordinate 1,054,089,747 of OY728120.1, read as the reverse complement.
AGGGATCTTGAATGAAACAAACCTGATTCACTAGAACCCAACCTATGTTAGTTATAAGGCTATTTGTACCTCTCTAATATTTTCTCTAACGGGATAGGGGTCTATGACTAACACCAAGAGGGTTTACACATAAAATGAGACATATTAAACTATGAAACAAGAATAAAAAATCACTACAACTCCACTAGTAAACAACATATGCAATGAATATTCATGTGTAAATTGAAATACATGAAACAATGATTGATATAACATTAGTAAAACATATAATAAAACTAAATCAATGATATATAATAAATTATATAATGAAAATCCTTGAAATTATAGAACCATTATATATATTAAATCCCAAATGAGACACCTCAATAAGTATATGAAGACTCCCATCATCCAAACACCACCAATGATGATAACATATGCCACTATTGAGTTTTCATGGGGGGAAACTTTTCCAAAAAAGTAAAAAAATAATAAAATACTTTTTTCTATAAGATACAACCATTCGTTTTAACTGAATAAATCATAAATGAAAAATATACCAATTTACTATTTGATAACTATTTCTTCATGCTCTTCACAACACTTGATAGAGATATCTCAGGAACAATTAAACAATTACTTATAGAATTTTCCATGGGTTATATGAATAATATAACACTTAGGATTTTTAATTCCCCTGTATTTCTAAAAAAATTATATTAGAGTAAAATAGAAAAAATAATGTTCAGCTCAGAGAGTTTTTACAATTTTCTTATATCATAAAAATTATTTTATGTGATTCAATGATATTCATTTAGAATAACTATTATGATAATCATTTAAAAAACTTTTAAATTTTCATCATTACAAACACTAAATGATTTGAATTTTGAAACCATGTTACAAACACTTCTTAACTTTCAACCAAATCCAAAATGAAATATTTAACACATAAATCCAACTCCATTGAATATCATTATATGATATTGTAAAAAAAATTGATATAATTTTGTGGATGGATTATCAAGATGGAATTTCTTATTATATAATTAATACAATTCTATGTAAACGCCATTATATAATGACTATCGCTATGATATGGTTTACTTTTTCACAATCCAAAACATCATAAACAACTATATATCATGGATTTTCTTTAGTTTATATTTCTATGAATATATCACTTTCACTAATTGTATATAAAATTAATACCCTTTCATCTTATGTTATATCATATTCCACAATGTGTAAAACTTTATACAAAATTCCTTTTAGATATCTTCTAAAACTCATTTTGGATAAGCAATTATACTCTTTTAGTTTATACAAATACTTTATAACAGGCCGTATATTTATTCACTCAACCATAAATTTTAAACCGATACACATTTTTGGTATTGTAAAAACTATTTATTATCTAATATATAGTTTTAATAAAATAACATCTTATTGTAAAACATTAATACTATTGAAGCTACACATGGATCTAGTGTGATATTTATTGAACACATGTATCTTAATATTTATTCCCACAAGATGTATCATATATATTATATTAATAATATAATATACTTATCAATGACATTGAGTGACTATGAGGAAAAATTCATGCCAATATTTTATTTTCTATTCATATATTCTTGATTTTCCAATCATAGACTAACCAAATGGATGAAAAAAATCACTTCTCATTCACCCAAATGAATGAACACATCACATTCCCCTCATTGAAATTAATAAACTCATCACATATAATTTGTTAAGGTTTTAACAAACTCTTCCTCATCCTATTTCTATCGATGAACCAAATTTTTTACTCATCATATGGGGGAAAATTCCATCTTAGAATACCTCAACTTATGACATGATAAAAAATATACCCAACCACTTTCTAATTATTCTGGACTCATGGATGATTTAAGATACATATCAATGTTTGACGGTTTTCATGATATGTATCTTTTGAAACCAAGGTAATGGGGATTCAATAAGAAATATGCACCCTTAATATACCAAGGACAAAATGTATGACACTCCATGTGGTATATTTTGTGGGATATATAGTAAAAAAATATTTTTAGTCTCATAAAAAATTCATTTCTCTATATGAAACCTTTCCCATTATAATATTTATTTTTCATTACAACTTATAATAATCCATGTAATAAATTGATTAGGGATAACAAAAAGTCATTCTATGAGAGGTTAATTATAATTTAACTTCATAAAATTTATGAAAATAATATCAAAAAATAATATATAAAATATTACTTTTATATAACATGTTATTTTTCCAATATTCAAAATCGCATTTTAGAAGACTAATATAATCATATATTTTTTCCAAAATAATAATGCTCTATATGATAGTACACAAAAAAGATATTATATTTACGGTTATTTTAATGTGTTTTCTAAAATATTTACACCACAATGTAATTCATAAAATATCAATGTATGACTCTTTAATTTATCCTAGAAATAAACTACCCAAACGAGATAAAATCTATGAATATTTCTTGTTAGAATAATGGTCAATAAAGATTAATAATCCTCTTATTTAACTCTTTAAATATATTATTCATGTTTCTTTACATAACAACATCCAATGTTATGATATTAATATATTTTATTTATTTTATTATCAAATCACATTCCACAATTTATTCAATTATTTGGATCATTTCCATTAAATATTTTATTTGTAATCATTTGGTAACATATTTAAGTGCTATTATTTACATTAAAACATTTTATTACAAATATATCCTAAATAATTTTAGGATATAAAGTGGATTTAACAATGAATTAGATTGATAAAATCATTTATTTATTACATTTTTAAATTCACCAAGTTTAAATATACTCATACTACTAATAATATTTAACAAATAAAATATTAATTACCAAATTTCATATAAAATTTAATCTATTAGTGAAATATACATTAAAATAAAATACTTATTTTAAAAATAATGCATTCGTGGTTGGTGGGTATTTTTTACCAAATATATTAACAAATAACATTAATAAAATCTTTTATCCTCGAAAAAATATTTAACATTTACTTTAAAACCTTATTATATAATTGGATTGATTATACGCTATGTGTATCGACACCATTATATTATTTTTTTCGAAACATATCTTTGTTTACAATCGATCTCTTATCATACAATGGAAATAAAATGACATACAATATATATCATTTATCAAAAATTACCCAAACCAATATATATATATATATATATCATTAATTATACCAACATGATTTACAAACAATTTTCTTCATCTCTTAAATACATTCTTCAAGATCTATCCATCAATGATTCCTTCATTTTGAACTCCATTATATCTAAAAAATTATAAAATCTATAATTGAAATCATATATTCTTCTAAATAAATCAATTTATTTTCTAAGAAATTAATAATTGACATAAAAACTCCATGATTTTTATTACCCTCCTTCAATAATTTTAGAAAATTTTATTGGTGATGTATGAGTTTTTTGTAGTGGAAATATTTTCCATAAAACTCCATTTCATAGAATTAAATAAATTTTTGTATACTCTCTATGACCTCTCTTCTTTAGCACATGGAAATGTTATTTACCCTTTCAATTTTTCCACTATCATTGAAATATAGCATGGAACTCTCATGTTTAACTTAATAATCCTAAACATATTAATAAGACCATGTAATTTTTTTTGTACTCCTTCATGTTATAGTACATAATAAATTATTTGAACCTTTTAGGAAGCGGTTATAAAATTAATTCTATGGTTTGATTAATCCTAGTTAGTGATCGCATACTATTAAATAAATTTACATACCTGTTTATATTGAGAACATTAGTTGGGACTGAACAACTTTCATTCATTTTACACTAAGAGTTAACTTTGGAAATATCATGTCCATTATATATATATATATATAATTCTTCATAGATCCCCTTTAGGTTATCTATCCTCAATAAATAATCCATATTCTCATGTTTTTTTGAAGGTCGATATCCATTGAAATAGACATCAATATAGAGACATGAAGTGAATCATTACTGTTCTTATAATAAAAATCCTTTACTTCAAGTATAGATTCATCAATAAGTGCTTTATCTGGATATTTATACTCAAAATATAAATCTATCCTCTACAGGTGAGACCTTTTATCATATTCTTGTACCAATATAGGAATTTGCCTTTATTAAATTTCTTATTTTCACTAAATGATCACAAACTCAAAGTCATCAGTGATGTCATTTTTATTTTTAAAAAATATATTGGATTATATAATATTTCAATACCATTTAATTATTAATTTTATTAAAATTGTACCTCACTAAAATGTTTTATAATCATATAAATTACGGGTATAATATCTATATTTTACTCTTCTTTAATTCACTTTTCTATTTCTATCATTACATAGCTATTTAGGTAGGTCACCTATAAATCATATCATATATAAGTCTTAGATATTTTATTGGACAAATCCATATGAAAATTAGTCATATTTATTATCTCAGATATATTTATCTATGCACCTAATCCCATTAGAGTCACCCAGCTAATAATAAACCAAAGATCATGCCAAATAAAAATACACAATCCTATTTGGGTTACCTATATTATAATTATTGAACATAAGATAATCCATGAGTATCCTTATTTTTCATGACATACCCATTTGGATTATTTAGGTTTTGAAAAGATAATTCTTTATAAGTAATGCAATACCTATTACTTTTATGGGATTTTAGTATCTCACTATATGCTCATATTTATTCACCTTATACGTGCATTATTTTAATGAATAAGATTTTATATCCCATACCATAAACAAAATTAATATGTTCCAACCATATTAATGAATAAAAAATTATACAACTAATTATTTTTATTACTTAACCAAAAACAAAAACTAATTATATCTATATATATATAATTTCATCTCATGCATAATTTACATGAAACACTTTCATGTTAAGGTTTATAATCATATTAATTCAAAATAATTACAAGAAAACATATGATTAGATACATACCCAACTCCTTATTTTATAAAAAATAAATAATCCACTAGGGAAATGAGAACTTTTACCCTGATTTCCACATCTATATATCAATACTTAAGAAATAACATAATTCTAATATAAGTATAATATCTAAAATATATATAAATCATAATAAACCTTTATTATCATGTTCAAAACCAATGAAAAATAATTGTCTTCATTGAATGCAACTAAATCTTATTTCATACCTAACATATAACTCCTTATATAAATGGAATGAGATTTATAGGAAATAATTTTACTGTTTAAACTAATGAAAATATTCATTCAAAATATAGCACTTTATGCCCATGAATTAAATAATTTAGGGAATTAACTAAATAAAGGAAAATTTCATAAATTTAGTGATGAAATTAATATGTATTATCATTTCACAATCAAACAATTATAAAAAAAATTTAATTAAAAAATAATTATGGATGTCCAATAAATAAATTAACATGAATATTACATATTTATTTTGTTATAAATTCTTTCGTAGGAGAATTATAATGATATTCAATATGAACTCATTTATATTTAAAAATATGATATTTATATGAATATATGAATTTTATATTTAATATAAACATTTCATATTTTCTGTAAACATTTTACATGTTATTAATATAATAAAATTATTTTAGTTAAACATTGATCAAATCGACTAAAACTCCTTTCGGCATTATTTAAATAAATTTCCAAAATTAGTACCATAATATAAATATTTCATATCATTATTTATCATCATTTAATAAAAAATTACAAACTCTATTATATTTAGACTCGTTTTATAATTTATAAACATTTTATAAATTAATAAACCATGTAAATTAACTTTAAATTGATATCACATCCACTAAAACAATTTTGTTGTGATTTAAAGAGCCTACGCCTCTATAGGGATTTGAGTATTTTTATAAAAATAATATTCATTATAAGTAATAGAACCATGTTATTTTTTATAAACCACATCACTGTTCTTTTTATATGATGTCTATTTTAAAATAAATGATATAATTTTATCTATTGGTATCCGTTTTGGAAAGATCTTTTAAAAGTTATAATTTAAAAACCTCTAGGTTATTTTGTTCTGTTATATCATGGGTTTCTTTATGAAAGTAAATTCTTATATAATCCGCAACTTTTATTAGCTAATAACATGATGTTAAAATTATATTTTTATGATACTCTATTTTTGGAAACATTCTATATAATCTATCTTCATAAAGTATAAAATATTTTTTATAAATTTTAGAGAAACCAGTACATCATTCATATACCCTTATATTATTTGATGAATTTTTATAAACCATATATTTTTTTTGGATTAAATGTTTTATATCTAGAAAAAGATACTTTTAAAAATTATATATTTATTAAATATTATATCCAAATTATATGGAAGTGGATTTGATACCACTATTGGGTTTTTAGGGAAAACACCTATATAAAATATGTGAAAACAAACTTCTAATTTTTTTCCAAAAGATGTTACAATTTATTTGAATTAAATAAATATAAAGTATAACATACCTATTTACTATATGATATCTAATCATCCAATATCTTTTTCATGTTCTCGATGAAGATCCCTCCGAGATAATTAGAACTATCCTTCCTTATATATTACATGGGTTGTAAGAATCATGAAAAATATATTTTCAATTATCTATTTCACATGGACTTATAGAACCTTATATTAAGGAGAAAGATATAAGGGGGTATTTGGCTCAAGGGGTCTGCTGTGACATAATATTTCATTACCATCTCATGGTCTTAACTTAATTTTATTCAATTTAAGGATGCAGATTTAGAAGATCTATAAAGAATTTCATTTTATAAATGATAAATATTTCATCATTTCAATTGTCAAAATTCATGATTTATAAGACCATGTTATAAAAAAATTATAATGTTTTTATAAATTAAGAGTGAAATATTTTACATTTAATCATTCCAAAAAAATCATTTAAATAACACCATTTGATATTTTAATAAAATTGGGATAATATTTAGAGGGTGAAATAAATAATTAACATGTGCTATCGTATAACACATGCACCATCATGTATAAAACCATTATGTAGTATCCTTCAATATGATATAGTCTAATTTAGAAAAAACCACAATATTGGAAATGCCTCCAAATTTTAATATTTATTTATTTAATATTTCTATCATACAAAATGATAGAGAGACACAACCATATCCATATTACTATGTTATGTAAGAAAATATTAAACATTTCTATGACCATAAGTACATCATTACACAAGTGTCTATATATGGGTGAGAAAAAAATCCCTATTGGACATCCCAAGTGATAAGAAATTATGTAGTTGATATTTTTCATGTAAAAGTCCTTTTTTAATAAAAGATATGAAAATAAATAATTGATGCCTTTGGGGGATGAGAATGATGTAGCCCAAGGGAATCATCCTTCACAATGAGAGAGAAATCATTGGGAAGATACCTAGTATGATAAAAGACAATGATACCAATTCTTGGGTCATCTTTGCTTTCCAAATAATGTGCTGTAAAGATTCCTTCCCCAAAAATGTGACCAACACTTGCACTCAGGATGAGGATCTTGTTTCTCTTGCAGAACAAATATGTCAGTTCCCATGGAAATTCCCCCTTGTACTATAGAAGCACAACATGAAAACTACAATCTGACTCTGCCTCTGAGCTACAAATGTTGTAGAGTATACATAATGACAGTATGGTTTTCATTTTTCTGACCTCAACCCCCAACCGAGTTCAAGCTCTGAAGAAAGAAATGAAACATGAAATTACTGATCTATTATAGTCCCTCACGAGGTTGACCCCTATCATGGTCCTTGAAACAAAGGAACCATCCAAATTCATTTTTAATCCCTCACTAGGAGATGTCCACTCGATCCATTTACAAGATTTCATCCTACCCCTATCCTTTTTATCAGTGAAGGTTCAAGGGAGAATTTTTCAAATCCCTATAGAATAGGACACACCCTTGATTAGAATCCCTAGTTCCACCATCGATAGAAACACATGGGATTTTAAGAATGAATAAAATCCAGTTTTCCATCCCTCATGTTGTATCATGTCTCCCAAACGATGCAACACATCTCTATGAAGAGAATACTTTAGACATTTCCCATGACCCCATGTTTCTTTTTCCTCTAGTACTATCCCATGAGAAAGATTCAAACACACTCTCTAACACTAGAGAACCCCTAATAATGACCCATGATGCTCCATAAATAGGTAATACAATCACTCCTGAAAAAAAATTTCCAAGTTGATTATGATATTTCTTGAGCATAGAACTTACATTTCGACATATGCATAATGCCCCTCATTATGATATTTTCATCAGTGGTAGGGAATGGTTTTTCAAATTCTAGACCAAAAACTTCTATATTCATCAGAATCTACTTGCACCAGATCATTGAGGTACATTCATCTTATACAATGTTGGAAAGCTTAGAACTGAAGAAATAACGAATAGTGGAATGAGATGACTTGGTTTTGGAATAAACACATCCACCTGGTTGATAATTCCTATATATATTATCAAATTATATTTTTTATGGTGATTAAAAGTGGTGTTAATGAATCTAGGTTGAATTCTTTCTTCCTGAAAAGAAATTCCTTGGACTGGTCACTATGGGAAGAACAACACCTCACCAGCCCAGTTATCATCCCTATAGTTAATGTCTCTGTTCCCCACCACTAACCTGACATCACCTTCCAGTGACTCTAGATGCCCAATCATACACTTTTATAGGGTGGAGAGTCTCCCCATTTTTTCCCATAAACTCCAATTATCTCTATACTTGTATCTCATGATATTGGATCCCAACGTCTTACTACGAATGATTTCCCAGGACAACCTATCTTGCATGGCATGCATGTATTCTAACACTCTTCATAGGTTAAATCCCCCAGCATTATTGGTTTATTCATCTTATTCTAGGTCACCCAGTGACATTTTTGACTATGATTGGCATACCATGTAAAATCCATGAGAACATTTTCAATCATCTCTATAGTTCCCTACATGTCCATTATAATTTATAGTAAATGGAGGGGAATGGAGGAGAGGACACTGTTAACTAGTGTTATTCACTCTCTAATGTAAGGGAACCTATTCCTCCAATTACTAATTATCCTAATTATTTGTTTGATGATGTCTTAAAGTAAAAAAACTTATTTATTTGACCATATGAGATGGGATCACCTCTATATACCATATTAACGTCTCTTATTTGCATCCCTAGCTTGTTAAGAATGGTTCAAAAATAGCTACATTGAAATTTACATAAAATATAGACATTAATCTTCTTTAGGATGATCTTTTGGATGCTGCATGTTTCAAGGAGTCCATTATTTTATAAAACCCATTTATAGAACGTTTCCTTCCATTGAAGAAAAGAATTATATCGTTTGCTAATATAATATGAGTAACCAGTCGCTTCCTTCTCCTACTTCTTAAGGGTCTCATTCTCCCCTCGTCTATTCCACCATAAATATTCTTGAGAGATAAAGTTGTTCCAATATGAAGTGACTTGGAGACAGTGAGTCTCCTTGTCTAAGGCCTACGATAGTTTTAATCAAACCAAAGGTTTTACCCATCATTGATATGGAGATCCATGGTGAGGATAGGCATATGAAAAATAATCTCACAACATATTCCTTGAGTATGAACCTCCTCATGACCTTCAATATAAAACACCACTCGACATGATCATACGCCTTGTCCATGTCAACTTTGATTATTATGTCTGACCCTATAAATTTTTTTCGATGTCATCCATAATATCCTTTTGTATTCCAGTTTCCCCTTGGATGTTTCGACCATGAAAAAACCCATTCCTCTCTTCTACGACGAATTTTGGGATCAATATTCATATCCTTCAATTGATAAAGTAATACAATATTTTTTACCCAAAGTAACCTAGACAAATTAGCATGTACTGATTTAGGGAACTTATAGCATTTATCTTCAATATGAGAAAAATCTTGGATACCCTGATGGCCCTTATAAGGCATCCACCTCTAAAATAGTCTTGAATTACATCACACACATTTTTCATTGTGATATTCCAAAATCCACAATGAATTATCCAGGAAATCCATCCTGTACTGGACCACTTTTCTAGTTCCAGATGCACATCACCACCTTGATTTATTCCTCATCTGGCACTACCTCTAGCATTCCATTATCTGAATCATCAACCAATCACAGAATATGATTTAAAAAATCATAATAACTACAGACACCCATTGTCCTTCCATTATCACTAGCGTTGTCACCTACTAGAATCTCCCAAAAATGATTTCACTACCAAAAAATGAGGTAAGGGAAGAACCTTGTTTTATTAGTGCTAAATTGAAAGTATTGATACAGGGGGTCTTTATCAGCACTAGAAAAAAGTGCTGATAAATGTATCCTTTATCAGCGCTAAAAACACATTGATAAAGGTAGACATTTATTAGAACTGATAATGGATACATTAATCAATGCTATTTTTAGCACCGATAAATGTTTTTAATAATAATTTATATACAATTATTATATTTATATTCAAAAATAATGTTTATTTATTATACAATAAATAAAAAACCCATGTTTATAATTAGTATATATTTTTTAATAATTCAAATATATATATAATGTTTTAAAAAATGTATTTCATTGATTATAATTAAACATATATGTGTTTCCAGTGAATTTGGTCAATAAATACCTTCATCATGCATGAACATATGTTATGTATCATCATGAATGTTCATTTATACAATACACTATTATTATTATTCATGTTGTCCATTGATGGATCATTTTTTATTATGTATATTTACTAGGTGTATATGATTAAATCATGCTTGTTACCTATATATATACTATATTATGTTCCTAATACTTATAAAATTACATTAAATATATTTGAAGAATAAATATATTTATTATATTTATAATTATTAAATTTTAATTATATATGAATAATTTTTAAATATAATTATTTGTAATTATAATTATAACTATATATATATACATAATTATAAAATTATAATAAATATATACATATATTATAATTATATATATATAATTATATACAAATATTTAAAAATATATTTATTTATAGTTGTATTTATAACTATAAATAAATATATAGGTAAATATTTATAAAATTATTTTAAATATATTTATTATACTACTTATAAAGTAATAAATATATAATTAAAAAATATATAAAAATATTTATAAATAAATACAAATATTTATAATTATAATTCCAAAATAAATAAAGATATATTTAAATAATTAAAGACTATAATCAATATATTAATTATATATATTTATATAAAAATATCTATATATAAATACAAATAGTTATAAATATAAATCTAAATAAATGTAGATAAATTTAAATAATTAAAAAAATTATAATAAATATATTCATTATATATATTTATAAAATTAGAAAAGTATTTGTTATAATTTTATAATTATTTATTTATATATATATATATATATTAACAACTATAAATAATTTATTTATTAGAATTTTTAATTAAAAACCAATATATATTTATTTGTTAGTTTTAAGTATATATAAATATATATTTATTTATATATTTATTTATTCATAAAAAATATATTTATTATTTTCATATATAATGTTGTATATAATTAAATAAACATATATCTAAATATATTTACTAATATATTGAAATATTGAGAAATAATTAAAAATATTTATATTGATTGTTATAAATAAATACAGATATATTTAAATAATTATAAAATTATAATAAATATACTAAATAAATAAATATATATATATTAATAAAATAATGAATATTAGAAATATTAATTTGTTATAAATTTATAACTATTTAAATAAATAAATATACATTCATTTATTATTATAATTATATATAAATATATATTCATATAAATAATTATAAAATTAGAATAAATATAATTATATATATCTATAATCATATAAATATATATAATTAATATATTTATTACATATATTTATAAGATTAAAAATATAATAAGTCTATTTCTTAGAATTTTATAATTATTTAAATTATAATTTTATAAATATAAATATATATTTATCATGCATATAATTCTATAAATATATATAAGAATATAAATAAATTATCAACATTATATCTTTATCATCACCTTTTTAGCACTGAGAAAGACTTATCTTTATGAGTGCTAAAAAAGCACGAATAAAGGCATGTTTTATCAGCGCTTTCTATATTAGCGCTGATAAAACATACCTTTATTGGCTCTTTTTCACAAGCGATGATAAAAGGTTTACCATGTTTTATATAGAAACCCTAACTTTCTTCTCCTTCCTCGCACCCCTCAAACTCTCACGGAAGCTGATCGTTGCTGCCTCCTCCTCCTCCTCCCTCGCTGACTCCTCTGCTATGAACCCACCTTCCTCGCGTTCCTCTCCTCCACAGTGCACCTCTACTCTTCCGTGTGACTCTCCTACACCGCGTGAGTCTCCTTCTCTATGTGAATCTCTTCTACCGCACTCCTATCCTCCACCAGAGGACTCCTCCACCATGCGACTCTCCTCCCCCACCGACTCCTCCACCTCCGTGATTCCCTCAATCATGAACCTAGCTTTCATTTGCAACTCTCCTCCACCATTCGTCTCTCCTCCGATAGAGGCGTCCTCCGCTGTGTGCCCCTACTCCGCCACACGCCTCTCTGCCACCGCAAACGCACCTCTTCCGCACGATGAACCATTCCATTGCAGTGATTTTATTCTCTTTCTCATTCGTTTATCATGTTATTACAGTTTGATATTAATGGTGATGTTGTGAATTGTATAGGATAAACACCCCAATGAAAATCAAGTCTGTTGGTGGTCCTTGTTTGCGCACTAAATTAATTTCAAGATGGTTGTTCTTATTTTCACAGTAAATGAATTACTTGCGGGTTTTCCTTTCTATTTGTTTCTATTGTTAATATTGTATAATCTCATGTACTTGTAATCTATACTCTCCCTACTCATATACTTTCTTATCCTGATTTTTCTTTATCCAGTGGTGTCAAATCTACTCCGCTAAATCTAAAGAACAACAATAAACATTGAACTTATATCGATTACCTGGAATTTATGGGTATGGTCCCCATAAGATTTTATGAACCTTCTCTTTTTCCATGTCTATCAAAAGAATGTCCACTAGGAATTTTAACTTCTCCACCTTGAAAATGAAATCCTCAAGAAAACCCAATGGATGCCAGAATGTAATCTTTACAAGTTAAATCATAACTCGAGTTGGATTAATATCTCTAAATCCCTAGATTTTAAATATTAAGTAAGACATTACATTCATACTAACTCATAATCCACTAAGAGACAGACCAAACTCATTAGACCAAATATTAATTAGAATGGAAAAGTTAACAAGATCACATTACTTATTCAATAGTATTCATAATGCAATAATAGAACAATACCCCATCAATGTTAGGGTACCCAATTCCATTGGATTTATCTTTTCATAAACTATTTCATTTATAAATTTTGTATAAGTAGACATGTTCACTATAGCCTCAACAAATGAAAAGTTAATTTCTTATTTCTTAATTAACTCTTAAAATTCTCTCATTTATCATTCTACTCTCATGTCTTTTCACTCCATTGAAATGGTAGTATTGGTTTATATTTTAGTGGTTAATCCTTACTAACCAACCCCTCATCTTCTATTTCATTTCCATTATTCACTAATCTTCTTACCTTTCTTTCTCAAATGTTTCCTCCACCTACTCTATGCTCCTTTTACCTTATATCTTATAATATATTTCTGAAATTTCTGCTCTATCATAGGTTTTTTGACACTCTTCATGGTTTATTATTCAGGGAATGTTTTCCAATCCCACATAGGGGAGTAAGGGAAATTCCTACTAGGCTTTATCGATCATGTCTTATAGTGGGAGCAATGGGGACTACTTTTGGTCTGGGGATTGGATGGGTGTGTATGATCTTCCAATTCATTGGGCCTTTAGGGGTCTTCTATCACTAAGATATAATTATATAAAAATACTCTATTGTGGGTAGGCATGTGTATGTATTGGACTTGAGAAGTGGATTGTTGAGAGATATCTCAATCTAGAAGTTGGGTTCATTCTTATAGATTTTATTTGGTGTATTTATTAAGGAAGCAACCAATATTACTTCAAGTGAGATATATATATATTGTTCCTGGGGTGTACAACCAATTTATTTGGTGTGAGCCAATTATCATTGGGATAATTTGGTGTTTGTAGTAAACTGAAATAGGATTGTTTCATGGTTGTGAGTGTGGTCACTAACTATGAAACATATCTGTTAGTACTCTAATGTTGTGGAGAAGGATAATTGATATAACTGGACAATGGAAGCAATGATAAGGGATATCCAATAGTGTGGAGAACAATATAAAATGTTTATGGAAATTATTATTATTACACCAACTATAATAATAATGTGATGGAATCATACACCACTGATTTATTTTCAATTAATTGTGTTGTTTTCTATATATCTTTTATAAAGTTCCTCTCTTGCGATCTATGTCTTTATGAAAATGCCAAAGTGGATATTTTTAAATGAATAAAGTGTTTTGAAATGTTTCTTAAAGTTTCATCACTCATTTTAAATGATTATTATTGTTGGGTTAGGAAGTTTCCTTGAATGTTTAAAAAAAGTAATTTTGGTTTTGTGAAAGTGTGTTTGGAAGTGATTAATTTATTTTAAAACGAGTGTGTTATTTTAAAGAGGAATTTGTGTAAATGGGTGGTTTTTTTAATGGGATTTGAAGTATGATTTTTTAAATAGTTTTCAAAGTACATTTAACCGATTGTTTTTCCATAATAATTTAAGTTATATTTTTATATAATTAAAAAAACCATTACATTATATCAATATTTTGTGTATTTATTTTGTTAAATACTAATATCACCAAATAAAATAGGATTGATATGAATAAATAATGGATAGATGACAATAATTTGAAAAAAGAGTATTGAGATGGAGTGAAAGAGTTCATCAAGTTTTCAAAAGATCATGCATATGAACATTATCATATCCTTTGTCAATGTTTATACTATTTTTATTCAAGACAAGTTTGTCCATGGGATTTGGAAGAACACTTAATCTGTTATGGAATAGATCAATGTTATAAATTATAGAATAAACATGTGGAAAATGTGAATGTAGCTACTGTATTGGATATCATTGTGTTTTATGGATCATATTATATGATTACAAGTGTGGAAAATAAAGAAGACGATATCGAGGATTTGATTCTAGATTTTAATGAGGATAAATATCATATTGAGGAAATGACAAGGAAAGTTGAAGATGAACTTTGTGATTTCCCAAAATTGTTTAAGAAGTTAAAGAGTTGTGAAAAGATGTCTTTTTATGGTAGTTTCACTAAATATATAGCATTGTCGGTCATACTAAAGCTGTATAATTTGAAATTTGGCAGTTGATGGAGTGAATCTAGATTTACAGAATTACTTTCTCTCTTGAATGACATGCTCCCAGAAGATAAGAAGATCTTGAACCGAACATACGACGCCAAATGAATGCCACACTAGATGGGTATGATCTCTAAAAGAATACATGTATACCCAAATGACTGTATACTATTTCTCATGGACCACAAATCACTTAGAGAATACCCAAAGTGTGGGGCTTCTAAATACAAGAAAGATAATTATGGTCCTATAAAAGTTATATTGTACTTTCAAATAATTCCAATGTTCGGGTGCTTATACGTAAGTGAGGAGACTACATGGAGACTGAAGTGGCATGCAAACATAAGAAATAAATATGGGAAAATATGTCACATAGCAGACTCTCCTCAGTGGAAGAGAATCGCTCATGAGTATCCTAATTTTGGAAATGATATGAGAAATCATCGTCTTCTTTCATCTATAGATGGAGTGAATCCTTTTTTTCAAAGAAGCACTCACAATAAATGTCCAATTATGTTGGTAAATTATAACATTCCACTTTGGTTATGAATGAAATGAAAACACACTATTCTATCTATGCGTATATTAGGATTGAAACAACCGGGTAATGATATCGATGTTTATTTGTCTCTATTGATCAAGGATTTGAAATTATTGTAGGATTCATGTGTTACATTGTATGATTCTTATTGAAATGAATATTTCACGTTGAGAGACATGTTTTATGGGATGATAAAGGACTTTCCTACTTATGGAAATTTTTTAGGATATAGAATTAAAGGTACTCGTGGTTATCCCATCTGCGAACAAGGTACAAAGTTAATTTGGTAGAAACATTCATTGAAAAAAGTGTTTCTATGACATCGTAGATTTATACCCTGATGAAATAAGTACCTATCTTGGATGACATCATTCGATGGAAGTTTAGAAGAACGTACAACACTATCTCTACTAACAAGTGATCAACTGTTTGTGAATGTAAAAGATGTGGACACTGCTTTTGGTAAACTGTTTTTGGAAAACCTTACGAAAACCAGTTAGAAGAAGAGATCGGTTTTTTTGAATTACAATACTGGAATTGTCTGTACATCAGACACTTTCTTGATGTAATTCATGTTGAAAAAAATATATGTGATAGTGTCATCGACATGTTGCTAAATACACCCGACAAAACAAAGGATGTAATTAAGGCTAGGTTGGACATGGTTGACAAGGGAATATGAGAATAGTTGGCACCAGTGAAGGGTTAAAAATGAACTATTATTTCTCAGGCTATTTACAGTCTCTCTAGGATGAATAAATATCAGTTTTTCAACTTCTTGAATAACTTAAAGGTTCCAATGGGGTATTCATTGAATTTAAAGAACATCATTTCAATGACTGATTTAATGTTAAAGGGTCTGAAATCACATGACAACCACGTTTTGATGACCGGTCTAATTCATCTTGATTTACATTGCATATTTCTTAAGAATATATTTTATACATTAACAATGTTTGGTTTCTTCTTCAATGTTATATGCTACAAAGTTATAGACCCGACAAAATTTCCAAGTATTTAAAGAGAAATTGACATCATATTTTTTGAATTGGAAATGTTATACCCACAAAAATTCTTTGATATGATGGTTCATTTGATGGTTCATTTGGTGAAAGAGTTTTGACTATGTGTTCATTTACACAATAGATGGATGTACCCCATTGAATAGTATATTAAGATTTTGAAAGGGCATGTCAAAAACAAAGTCGGAATGTGGGTTGTATTACAGAGTGATATATTGTTGAGGAAGCCATTAAATTTTGTACCAAATACATGTCAAGTATGGAAATCACTGGTCTACCAAAATCTCATCACACTGGGTAGCTTATGGGTAAAGGAATTTCTGGAATATAGGTTGTCACAATCAATATTATAGATCACGAGTAATCCCACCTTTAAATTTTGGATAATAGTTTAGAGGTTGACCCATATGTTGAAAGCCACAAAGAAATTCTTAGGCATTTAAATACCTCAAAGGATGAAAAATAGATATTAAATACACATAATCGACAGTTTATAGAATGGTTTCAGGACTATATATTTATGGATTCAAATGGGATTTCAGACTCAATTATATAACAAATTCGATGGCTATCAGGAGGACTAGGTGTGAAGGTTTTATCTTATAATTCTTATGTATTTAAAGGTTATACATTCTATACTAATGAACATGATGAAGAAACTAAAATGAAGAATAGTGGAGTTACACTTGTGGCTGAAGTGGTGCACATTTTTTAACACCCAAAGATTCCACGATATGTTTCCCTTTGAATAATGCAATAGCTTGAATTGTATGCAACTTCAAGATTCTAACACACCACAACCAATAAAACTATCCGGTATGAATAGTAATACCCACTTTTCAAAATTTTATAAATTTTATTTTTCAAAATGGACTTTGTTTTTGGATTCAAAATATCGAAATTAGCTTAGGGTGATTTTTTGGTATTTTTCTGAAAACTTTCAATTTTTGAGGAATAGTGAAAAAAGACTACGTTATTGTTTAAAACCAACATTTTTTTAAATAATTAGTTACTTAATTTTAATTTATTTTATGTAAAAATTGATATATAATACATATATATGTTCGAATTAATTCATTGGATCAATTTTATTATAATTTTAGATATATAAAATTTTATCGAACTGTTTACCGTCTTTTACTCACAACCTAAGAGCATTTCAAAATTTGCATAAAACATAATTTTACCGCGTCTATAAGTTGAATTTCAAGAATCTGAGAGACATATTTAACCTTAGTATGTAAATTTTTTTTAAAAAAGTTTAAAATAATTATTAATGAATAGTAACTTTTGACTTTTATTTACCACGGTTAAAAGTAAATAGGGTAATTAAGCGTAAAAATGATATTATTATTACCCTAAAACATGTCCTAATTCTATTGGATAAGTTTAATTCGACCAAAAACAACCTTAGGAATAAAATATGATCCTTTAGGTCCACTTGGAATAGATTAGGACATTTATTATTATTTTATTTAAAGAAGAGTTAAAAGAGTTAAAATCAAAGTTTAATAACTAAACCATTTTTAATATATGGTTATAAATAAGATAAATTCAACTATAAAAATTCATTAGTAATATAAAAATATTTCCTAAATTATGGTATTTTATTTATAATTTTTAGTCATTAAATAATTAAATTTATTTATGACACAATGATTATGCAGTAATTACCTTATTAAGGAAAGATTAAAATAAGGGATATTATAAAAATCCAAATAAATCTAATTTGAGACTTTTAATGAATTGAATTAATTTTATAGATTAATATGAAATTTTGGGGTTGGTTAAATGAATTTTGTTCAAATTAATAATGCAATTTTGGATTTAAAAAAAACAAAATACCAAATAGTGTCAAAATTGACAAAAAAGAGTTTTTAAAACAAATATTATATTATTAAATGATATTATATTATTAAAAATATATGGTCCTAAAAATGGCTTAAATAATATTATATATGTCATTATTGAACCACTTTTGGTTTGCTTTTATGTTTATAGTATGTATATTAACCATATAATATAAAAATACAAAGAGACATGGTAAATGTCAAACAATTTAACTAAGAGTTAAATCTAAAAGATAAGGTCAATATGATGACCTAAACCTTTCTAAAAACAATTGGTTGAGAGTTTTTAGACCCCTATCCACCTTATCATTTAAATCATTCATATTGGATCAATTAGAAACTGAAAATTAATTTATTATAAAATAATATTTCAAGCTTTTCCTAAAGTGACCCTCACCTCTCTTATAAAAGGGTACTTCCCCTTCTCTTAATTTCACACCTCAAAAGCCTTTTGGCTCGACCAAACCATGCCATAATATCCTCCCAACTTTCCTCCCTTCATCATAGATGCCTTCCTGTAGTCATAAAGCTGATCTAAGAATCCATTTTGATCAAATCAAAATGAAGAACCCGAAGAAGAGGTAAATATTTCATCACCTCTTTCGAGTTCATTTCTTCTTCCACTTACTCATTATTTATTGATTCCATTATAAATTAAATACTCCATTATCTTCTATATACTGTGATGTTATTATAAAAATGGTACAATCATATTCACTATTTTATCCATCCTAAAAATGATAATTCCACCACATGTGCGTACGTACGGATTACCATCTTTATGTCGGGGTGTAGTTTTCTATTCAAAAACTTCATCATTTGGATGGGTATAATAATGAGTATAAATGATTTAAATAATAAATATAACAATATAATTATTCTGTATATATGATATAATATCCAATTATATAATATTTTAATATCAGAAGAATGATATTGTCGCTTGTGTGTACGTACGGATAACAGTCTCCACGAACGCGATGAGATTAATTCCCCATCGTAGTCATTCAAGAATAATTTTAATTTTATGATTAAATATAATTTTTATGAACATAATATAATTCTTTATATGAACCAAATACATCCTATCCATAATAAACATGGCTTACGTAACAAAGCATATAAAGGAAAACGAATAAGTTAACCCCCGGAACGATGATACTACTAAAATATCATTAACAAAGCAATATTAGAAGACCAAAGATGATATAATATTAATGTATATAGTTATTTTATAATTTAATAACAATTATTTAACCATTATATAGGAGGTTAAACTACCCTTGAACAATGAAAAGTACAAATTAAGGGATAATTTCACAACCCTTTTATTATCTAAGGTTGTTTTTACGTAAGTATATACTGGGAACTCTTTATCATCCACATCCATGTTTCTTAAAAATGTATTCCAAATTTTTTTACTATTTACTACAATGTGGGTTAAAGTCATTAATACCCTTGTTTTACTTTTTATAAATGGTTTTATAAGAATATTTCCATAGTTTTCCAAACAAGGTACCCTATGACCTTTTCGACAAAATTAAGCTAAGAATATTTTTTAACTTCTATGGCGGGTGCAGATATTTTCTACCACTATAACATCTTTGACGCTTCCCTTACAATATTATATGAATATTTTCAAAATAACTATTTTCTTTTATATTTATTTTACTTTTAAATGATTTCAAAGTAGAAAGTGATATTTCTCTAAAAAAAGTTTTGATTTCATCTATGTCAACATCCTTTGATGGATTATAAGCTTATTTGAAGTTGATTTATTATCATACAAAACATCCTATTGTATTGAAGGTTTTGTGATATTTTTCACTGTGGATGTGTTATTTTTACACCATTCATATTTTATGGATAATTTATTGACATTTCATATGCTAGTTTTAATATGAATGTTTATGTTATGTTTAAACCTATTCATATAAGGAATGCATTGGACTTAGTAAGTGATGGGTGGAGCCAAATATAGCTCTCTGATGCATAGGTAGGTCTCATGAGACAAACTAGTGTCTTGGAATAAGGCCTTGAAAAAATATTATATGTAGTCTTGGCACAAGGCCTTGACTATGTGGTTATGAATTCTGACATTATGCATTCCATCATTATTAAAGTGGCTACTGATATTGCATGTGATTATTTGACTAGTAGAATATCAATGTGAGTAAATAGAATTATTTTATTTTATCTTTACTATATTATGATGAATTTCAATTTTAAAAGTATTTTGTTTTAGTATTACATTGCCTTAAATGTTTATGATTATTTATGAAAGTTTCTGCTATATTGTTATCCTTACTGAGCATTTGATCTCACCCCTTTCTATGTTTTATTTTTCCTAGGATATGAAGAAGAATTTTATGATTGACCTATAGAGATAGGATAAAGGATATGAATGTGTTCAAAAAGGGAACAATGTTTTTTTTGTTTTTCATTTTATAATGTAATGTTAAATTTATGAATGTATCAAGCATTTTTAAGGCTACTAAACTAATCAGTTTTTTAGGACTTGATCTTTTTTTATCTATCCAATGTTATGTAATAATGCACTGAATATGGGTAACTGGGGTCAGGGCATTACAGTTGCTATCAAAGTAAGTATAGTACAAACCTTGGAAGCTAGATTTAGAAAAACTCTGATTAGATAAAATTACCCTAATATAGACTTTGAGGATTATTATAGAAGAAATTATTAGAATTTTGGTACTATAGAGATTTTGTGAGTTTTACAAGAATTAAAACTATGTCTGAATATGAGCAGGTAGAGGCGGCTCTGGAATAGATGTACCTAGGGGTAAAACTCGAAAACACCGCTTTGAGCTAGACTCAAATGGGAACTGGTGCATGACAACGGGTCTTGCTGCACTCTTGGTTACGACACTCCTGGGGGATATGATTAGGATAATTCTCATTTTCTTTAAAAACCATTAGGAAGTGTTTATTAGTATATACTTCCTTAAGGAAATCATTTTTATGATTCCAGATTATATCCACAAAATAATCAATTTATGTTAAGTTTTTTACAAGTCTAGATTATGTATTGCGATTCATAAATTAATCTACTGTATTCCATTGTTTAGAAATGGAACCTAGTGGAAGGAATGGAAATAGTATCAATGCACATAATATATGTAGGGATTTCACTCTTACTTAAGATAATTATAGTGGTGTTGGTGAAGCAACTGGTACTGATCAAATTATCACCATACTGGGACAACTCACTCATGTTATGAATAATAACCTTACCCATAGGGAGCACCATAATCCACAATGCAGAGGATCAATGTTAGACTGCTTCAAGAGGCAACAAAATCAACATTCCATGGGAGCACAAATCCATTAGTAGCTGAACAATAGATAAATTCCATAGAGATAATATTTCATGCTTTGGGAGTAATGAAAGGGAAAAAGTTGTCATGGAAGTTTATCGACTCACATGAGATGAAGATCAATTGTGGTCATTGATTCAAAACAAAAAGGAAGATGATGAAGTATCGAATATGGAATGGAGGTAGTTTTAAGATATTTTCCTAGAAAAATAATGTCCTCATCACTATAGAGCGGATATGGAAAGACAATTTCTAAGTATGAGGCAAAAAGAGGATGAGAATGTTGCAAAGTATGAGGCTAACTTTACAAAGATAGCAAGGAATGATATAGATTATATACATAACCCAATAAGTAATATTGATCATTTCGTTTATGGATTAAAACCATTTCTCCATTGATAATTAGTCTCACAATCCTTCTCATCGTACGAAGATATTGTCCCATGTGCAATCAAGACATAAAAGGAATTCTTTATGTCATACAACTTTAAAGAAAAGCTATAGAATAAGAGACCTGTTGAACACTCTGGAAATGGAAATAAGGGGAAGTAGGGAAAATTTGAATATCCATCCTGCATTAAATGTGGGAAGAAACACCCCGGTACTTGCCTGAAGGGAATGTGAGTCCGTTACAAGTGTGGTGAAAATGGCCACCAAGATCGTGTTGCAAAGGGAAGAAGGAGGATGTCAATTTGGAATGATACAACTGTAGAGAAAAGGGGAATTATGAAAATAAATGTCATAAGTGCCAAGGGAACATACCTCCAAAAAGGCCTAGGGAGCATGGCCAATCTTATGCGATCACTACTGCTGAGGTTGAAGCTCCGAAATATGTGGTGGTAGGTAATTTAATGGTTTCCTCAAGTTTAGCCAATGCTCTATTTGATTCTGGATCATCGAATTGTTTCATATCATCCCAATTTTCTAAGAAAATTAGATATTTTCAGTTTGATTTAACAAAGGAGTTGTCAGTCAAAACACATAAGGGAAGTATCATTGCAATAAAGTTTTGTAAATTAGTTCCCATTAGGGAATATAAATGTTTTTTATCTATTGATCTCATCGTCATACCCATGAATGAATTTGATATAATCCTCAGTATGGATTGGATTTCGGACCATGATGTGAAAATCTATTGTAATAAGAAGGAGGTTACAATTTTCTATGATGATAAGGAGTACATTATCATTAGAGTAGAAACATCACCACCTGATTATTATCTAGATCCACCCCTAGTATCTCTACTAAATTCAATTTTTGGGGAGGATGAAAATGAAATAATTATGGGAGAGGAAAAGAATGTTTGAATAGTAAATGTACCTATTGTGCAAGAATTTGTTGAAGTGTTTCCAGATAATTTACCTAGACATCCACCAGAATGAGAAATTGAGTTTTCCATTGACATAAATCCTGGTTCAAGGCCCATACCAAAGACCCCTTATAGAATAGACACTATGGAATTAGTGGAACTAAAGAAAAAACTAGAGGAATTGAGTAATAAGGGATTTATTCTCCCTAGTTTTTCTCCATGGGGATCCCCTGTCCTTTTGGTTAAGAAAAAGGACAGATCTATGAGGTTGTGCATTGACTATAGTAAGATAAATGATATAACAATAAAGAACAAGTATCCCCTACCTCTCATTGATGATTTATTTGGACAACTTCATGGAGCTCAATATTTTTCAAAGACTGACCTTCGATCTGGATATCATCAGTTGTGTGTGATGAAGGAATATATTCCAAAAATAGCATTTTGAACCAGGTACGTTCATTACGAGTTTACAGTAATTCTTTTTGGGATGACTAATGAACACTCTATTTTCATGGATCTAATGAACATCGTTTTCATGGAATATCTTGATGACTTTTTAGTGGTATTTATTGTTGATATCCTGATATACTCCAAAAGCTATGTAGATCATGAAAATCACCTGCGCACCATTATGAAAACCCTCAGAAGAAATGAATTATACCGAAAGTTTAGCTAGTGTGAATTCCGGATTCTAGAGATTTATTTTCTTGGCAATATTGTATATAATGATGGAATATCGGTTGGTCCTTCAAAGACCAAGGCAATCCAAGAATGGGCAGCACTGATGAGTATAACTGAGATACGCAGTTTTATTGGTTTAGCAGGTTATTATCGACGTTTTGTCCATAATTTTGCATGATTGGTGATTAGACACTGAAAGAGGATATTATTCATTGATTATATCTTAATATTAATGTGTTTCAAAGTTCATAAACATCAATTTTACTCCAATTCATAAATTGAACTTCATTTCCCATCATTGTGCAATTCATTCTAAAAGTGTCAATTTGGGCCCACTCAATAAATTGCTTGTGAAAAATACTTTATTAATCATTTGAATTTTATATTTTGGTATATTATTAATCACTCTATTTATAACATTTTATCTTTTTGTTCCGATGGACGAATCCCAAGGGAAGATGTAGATTTTTGCGCCTGAATGCAGAAATTTTCTAGAAAAAGCATAATGGGCCTAAGGCCCATCAAACAAAGGTGGGGCACACAAAACAAGCCCAATGAAAAAAAAATATTTTACAGTAGAAGGATAAAAATATGAGTATAATTTTATTCAACTGTGGCTGGAGCTAATTCTGATGTTTTCATGATGATAAAGGGATCTGAAGTTGAAATTTAAATGGTGGGCCCGACATAAATGCACATTAAGTCATCCCACCATTTTGACCATAACATTAAAATGGCTGATCCAAATTTCCTAAACATTTTACAGATCATAGAGGAAAAATTTACGAGCATATTTTGATCCTATGACCCCTCTGGATTCGGCCTTCTTCAATTACAAATTAACACGTTAAAACGGTGGACGAATCTGGCTGGTTTTGTGGTCAACTATGTAATGTCAATTTCCTTTTGATTATTCACCCTCCTTTTGACTCTATTAATTGTTGGGGGGTGAATTTATTGTTGGGGGTGTACCTAAGGCTCCTAATATTACTATATATGGATCTGGTGGTGAATGGAATAGGCATCTCATATTTTTCTTATCATCTAGTGTTGCTTGTTTCATTGTAAGGTTATGCTTCCAAATTTCCTTGGTAATATTTTCCATTTCCATGTAAGTTTCTTTTTTGTATCTTTATGTTATTAATAAACTTCTTTCACTTATATATTTTCCATTTATTTTATTAAAAATTCATTATCACAAATCACAGTGATATCTATGTGTTGTTGTGAATTAGTTCACACATAGGTGTGAATTTCATTCACACACATGGAGGAGTGCTCGTTATTTTCATGGTTTTAATTTCTTTAATCCAATTCTTGTTAGTCATATTCCACCCACAATTGATAGTATACCATAAATGGAGGGCTAACCCTTTAATTGGTTGATCATAGGAGGATGAAAAGGTTGTATTGAATGTTATTTTATGAACGAATTTTTGTTAATTGGATAATTAATTTAAGACTTCCATTATTCAGTTATTTCTACTCTTCATCTTCACTGTGTTTGAGCAAGCTAAATTCAAGTACTAAATGACCATATACCTTGGAGAGATAATGAATTTGGTTCTCTAAGTGTGTAGGGAATTAGTAATTGTGTTTAGTAAGAACCACACTAGAAAATTATGAAGGTAGTGTTATTTTTTAATAATGGATTCATCAAGAATTAATAAAACCAAAATTGTCTAAAGAAGTAAAATTCATTCAATCCACCCCGAGCATAATCCTAAGATCAATCCATTTTCATTGAATTGAATTCACTTAGATCCCTTAGTTCCCTTTTAAAAAAATCTAAAATCAACCCAAAGTTGGCCACTTCATTGCCAAAAAATCCATCTTTATTTATTGTGTGTCTAAGGATCTTCTTATGTCTCTAAGAATTAAACAACCCAAACTACACTTCAAGAGACCGCTTAACCCTTAGAACTTGGGTAAATTTGGGAGAAACTAAATTTTGGCACCGTTGCTGGGGACCAAGTAAGTTCCATAGACCAAAAACCTTCTTTTCCTACCCCCATTATTCTATTCTCACCCAAATTCTCTTATCTTTTCCCTTTATTGATTTTTTTCTTTTGGTGCATGTCCGCCTACACCCGCGATAACTCAAACAGATTAGTTAGGGTGGAAACTCCTAGGATAGGTGAGTCGAGTTCATCTAAGGGATTGTTTACATTTGATCAAAATATTCTTGAAACTCCAAATTCACCATTTAAAACAAGTCCAATGGAGGGTCTTCAATTAAATAAAATAGTAAACCCTGTGGGTGATCAAATGGGAAACCCAAACCAAGAAGCTCCAAACATAGGGAATGCAGTCGATCAAACCATGAATGACAACCTCACTCCAGAATGGACCAATTCCCCCTCATGCATTAGTCACAATTCCCTAGGAGATACAAACTACAACTTTAAACCCCATGTCCTAAACCACCTTCCAACATTCCATGGAAGGGAGTCTAAGATACCCTACCTTCACATTAAGGAGTTCAATGACATTGTAGAAACCACGTGTCCCCCACATCAACTTGAATCAGCTAAAATGTGGCTATTTCTCTTTTCATAAAAGGATAGAGCTAAAAATTGGCTAACAAATTTGAGACCATCATCCATCAACTCTTGGGACCAATTAAAAAGGGAATTCTCCAAAAAATACTTTCCCCCCCACAAAACAATAAGACTTAAAAAGAGAATCCAAAACCTTTTTGAAAAAGAGGGAGATTCATTCTATGAAACAGGGAAAATATTCAAGGACACATTAAACATGGTACCACACCATGGTTTCTTAGTCCCAGAACAAGTGAGAATTTTATATGAAGGGTTAGGTCCCAGAAATAAACAATTAATTGATATGATGTGTAATGGAACCTTCAAAAACAAAGCCCCAAATGATGCTTATGAGTATCTAGAAAATCTTGCCGAACATAACCAAACATGGGGAACATCACCATACTATGAGAAGCCACCCAAATCTGGTGGAATGTACAATCTTGGAGAAGAAGAAACCCTTAGAGAAAAAATTGATGCACTCATGAGGAATGTTGAAGAGATTGATCTTAGGAAGGTCTACAAAACCCAAACTGTTGAGCTTGTTTGTACAATTTGTTACAAACATGACCACAAGACTGATAATTCCCTAACCATTCCTTCTATCAAAGATGTTATTTTAGGAGGACCACCATAAGTGGTTAATGCGATGAACTTTCAAAATCTGCAATTCCAAAATACCTTCAATCCAACGTATAATGACTATCCATGCTTTTGTTGGAAGGACAATCAATAACCAACACAACAACAAAGTAACAACCCATACCCTCAACAAAAATTTCAACCTCATAATCAGTTCCAACCACAACCGGTCCAATTATGACATCCTAATGTCCAATATCAACTACCTATCCAACAAACCATTCAACATCCAATCCAAAAACCAAAGTATCCTCCTGGGATAAACCAACAAGCTCAATCACCAACACAAATTATTCCACAAAGCCTACTAGAACAACTGTGCAAACAAATGGACATAATGAACTCAAAATTCTCATCCATTAAACAAGAACTTCAAACCATCAAAACTGGAAAGGAACCCATGCCCACACAGGCCATTCCAGAACAAACATCAAGGGGATAGAGAAGTTTCACTCAAACAACTCATGAACAACTTAATGCTGTGACAGTTTTGAGAAGTGGGAAATAAATTGAGAAAACTAAACAAATAATTCAAAAACCATCTGAAGCTTCAAACTCTAATGAAAATTCAAATTAATTACATGATAAAACTGAGAAAACCAATGACAATGTGAAAGAAACAACTCTTCAACAAACAATCCCACAACCTGCACCATTTCCTCAATGCATGAGGGGGAAAACCAAGCCTGAATTAATTGAAACATTGAGGGAAATATTCTCACAAGTCAAGATGAACATTCCACTCCTCGATGCTATTAAAACCATTCCTGCATACTCAAAATACCTAAAGGACATCTGGAAATTTAAAAGGAAATTCTCACATAAGAATCAAGTCCTTCTGGAAGCAAATGTTAGCAAAAAAATACAAGGAACCCTTCCACCAAAGATGAAAGACCAAGGATGCCCTTAAATCAATGTTATACTAGTAGAGAATAATGTTTTCAAAGCCTTGTGTGACCTAGGTTCCAGTGTCAATCTCATTCCATATGTTGTGTACATCGAGTTAGGCCTTGAAGAGCTCAAACCCAGATCTTTCACACTTCAACTTGTTGATCATAGAATTAGGGTTCCAAAGGGAATACTAATGGATGTTCTGGTAAAATTAGAAAACTTTATCTACCCTACTAACTTCATTGTCCTTGACAGAAATCCAACCATAGGCAATAAGGAACAAACCCCAATCATCCATGGTCGTCCCTTCCTTGTAACAATCAACTATGTCATCTGAGTCCGAAATGGGAACAAGACCATCACCTTTGGAAACATGAGTCTAGACTTGAACATCTATAATTCAAGCTTGCAAATAGGGGATAATGAAGATATTCATGAAGTAAACATGATAGGATTCATTAATAATGAATCCATAGAACATCAAGGAATATTTGACGGATGTTTAAGTTAGGATGAGAATGATTTCTTTTTTTCACATGAAGGAAGTTTTTCTCCTTGGATTGAATCATTTTCAAATTTCTCTTATGATGAAGTCTTAGGCCCAACAATCATTGAAACCTTTCAAGAAACCACTTTCATGGAGACCAATAAGACTTCCTTCCCTAAATCTTATCAAACCAATCTTGTAGATGAAATTTCTACACATGGGGATTCGATTCTATCTAAAACTCTAGGAAACAAAATCGATCTTGATCCAATGTCCCAATCTTCTGCTGAAATTCTGAACCAAACTGATCTTGAAATGAAGGAACTTCACGCTAAACTCAAGTATGCCTTCCTAGGGGACAATCAAACACAACCTGTTGTCATTTCTTCTTCTCTTGAATCCAATCATGAGAGGATTCTTTTAGATGTCCTTAAGAAACATAAGAAATCCATTGGTTGGACCCTATCTGATATTCCTGGGATTATCCCACTAATAGGGACTCATATGATTTTTCTAGAATCTGATTCAAAGCCATGTCGTCAACCTCAATAGAGACTCAATCCTAATCTCATGGAGGTAATAATGAAGGAACTTCTGAAATTGTTAAAATCTGGTATCATCTATCCTATAGCTAACAGTGAGCGGGTGAGCCCAATCCAAGTGGTTTCTAAGAAAGCAGGAATCACAGTGATAACCAATAAGTATGGAGAGATTCTTCCAACTAGGGTGATTAGTGGATGGAGGGTCTGCATTGACTATAGAAAGATAAACTCATTAACCAAGAAGGACCATTTCCCCTTACCATTCATTGACCAAGTCACTGAGAGAGTGGAAGGCCATGAGTTCTATTATTTCTTAGATGGGTACTCAGGGTACAATTAGATTGATGTATCCCTAGAGGATCAAGGGAAGACTACATTCACCTACCCATTCAGCACCTTTCCCTTCAAACGCATGTCGTTCAGGTTTTTCAATGCCCCTAGAACCTTCCAGCGGTGCATGATGTGAATCTTCTCAGATAAGGTAGGGAATTTCCTTGAGGTATTTATGGATGACTTCTCTGTCTTTGGGGATACATTTGAGGGATGTCTTAGGAATGTAGATATATTTTTGTCTAGATGTGAGGATAAAAATCTCATCCTAAACTGGGAAAAATGACATTCCATGGTAAAGGAAGGACTTGTTCTAGTCCATCTAGTCTCAGGTAGGGGGATTGAAGTTGATAAAGCAAAGGTTGACATTATTCGTCACCTTCCATCACATAAAACTATTAAGGAAGTGAGGTCTTTCTTAAGACATTATGACTTCTATAGAAGATTCATCAAGGACTTTAGCTCAATATATCGTCTCGTTTATGCTCTCCTAGTAAATAATTCTCTATTTGTTTGGACAGAAAGTTGTGAGGGTTCATTCTCAACCCTCAAATTCTCTCTCACCACTCCTCCCATTATGAAGTCTCCAAATTGGAACCTTCCATTGGAACTCATGTGTGATGTGATTGACTTGGCTGTAGGTGCAGTCTTAGGAAAAATATGTGAGAAAACTCCTTATGTCATTGATTATGCAAGAAAATCATTTAATGATGCCCAAATAAACTACACCACCATTGAGAAGGAGTTACTTGCTATTGTGTTTCCCTTAGAAAAGTTTAGGTCCTACCTCTTAGGATCCCCCATCACTGTGTTCACTGACCATTCTGCACTGAAATACCTATTCCAGAAACAAGATGCTAAGGATAGACTGATTAGGTGGGTCCTTATCTTACAACAATTTGACCTCACAATCAAGGAAAAAAAGGGTTTTGAAAACGTTGTTGCTGACCATCTCTCTAGGATAGAATTTAAAGAAAAATCATCTCACCTTGATGTGTCTGATTCATTCCCTGATGAACACTTATACTCTGTGAGTGACTTCCCTTGGTATGCCGACATAGCCAACTTCTTAGTTACAGGAGTCATTCCATAATTCTTAGGGAGTCAAGCTTCATGTAAATTCCTTTCTAATGTCAGGAACTATGTTTTTGATGATCCATACCTCTATAAGTTCTTCCCTAACCAAGTCATTAGGAGGTGTGTCCCAGAATATGAACAAGAGTCCATCCATAAATTCTGTCATAGTGAAGCATGTTTAGGTCAATTTTCTTCTAAGAAAATTTCTTCTAAGGTTCTTTAGTGTGGTCTCTTCTGGCCCACCCTCTCAAGGGACTCTTACACATTTTTTAGAAGTTGTACTAGGTGTCAACAAGTAGGGTCCATCACAAAAAGGAATCAAATTCCACTCACTCCCATCTTAGTGATTGAAATATTTGATTAGTGGGGAAACGATTTCATGGGACCCTTACCAAACTCTAGGGGATATCTCTACATCCTCTTAGTTGTTGATTACGTCTCAAAATGGGTTAATCCCATTCCCACCAAGACTAATGATCATCAAGTTGTGATCTGATTCCTAAAAGAGCATATCTTTTCTAGATTTGGAATTCCGAGGGCTATAATCAGTGATCGTGGAACCCATTTCTACAACCTCCCATTCTCTTCACTTATGTCTATGTATGGTATTTCTCATAAAGTTTTCACTTCATACCATCCTCAAACCAACGGTCAAGATGAGTTGGAAAATATAGAATTGAAGCAAATTCTTGAAAAAACTGTCAATCCCTCAAGGAAAGATTGGTCCATGAAACTCTTAGATTCCCTTTGGGAATATCTAACCGCTTTCAAAACTATCCTAGTAATGTCACCATATAGATTGGTTTATGGAAAATCATGTCATTTACCTGGTGAAAATGAGCATAAGGCCTTTTTGGAAATAAAAAAAATGAACTTTGACATTTCACTGGCTAAAAAAAGGAAATTAGATCTTAATGAACTCGAGGAACTTAGAATGGAGGCTTATGAAAATTCAAGGATCAATAAATCTAAAGTTCAAGCCTACCAATCTAGGAATCTCAAAGTCAAAAACTTTGAACCCAGAAAATTTGTGCTCTTGTATAGTTCAAAACTTCATCTACTCCCAGGAAAGCTAAGGTCTAGATGGTCTGGTCCATACCTAGTGCATCATGTGTACCCTCATGGGGAAATAGAAATCCAGGATCCCACAAGTGGTTATGTCTTAAAAGTCAATGGTCATAGGTTAAAACCATTCATTGAATCATTCAATAAACAAGAAACCAAGGAGTAGTTAACTGAGCCAACATATGAACTAGAAAAAAAATTGATAGATTTAGGGTCTATGTCGGGCTAACGACGTTAAACAAAAGTGTTGCACGGGAGGCAACCCGTGGTTTTCAGGTTTCCAATCTTTTTGAATCATCTTCTGTTTCCTTCTTCTTCATTTTGTTATTTTTAAAAAAATAGATTGTTGACCTGTTCTTCTTTTATGAGTAATGATGGTTATGAAAGGGGAGCACCGTATTCATTTGTGTCACGCGGTGTGATCCTTGAGTAATACCTTACCCAAAAATTTAAATTAAGACAATGTATTATATGTTTATTTTATTTTATTTTATGTTTTTGTATGTATTTAAAAAAATAGATTGTTGACTTTTTCTTCTTTTATGAGTATGGATGGGTATAAAAGGGGAGCACCGTATTCAACCATGTCACGTGGTGTGATCCCTAATTAATACCTTACCTAGAAAATATGAAGAATACAATGTGTCATTAGTTTGATTTTTAAAATTAAAAAAAATAAAAAACAATGAAAACCATAAAAATGTTGATACTTTGTTTTAAATAAATTCTTGTCTTGTTTGTTTTGTCTGGTTTGTTTTTCTTTTTATGATTCAGGGACTATTTTGGGTGACCCATATTTGATCAAGGAGGTGCCTACATCTCCCAAGATATTAAAGGAGTAATATGGAGCATCATGACCATAAACTGCAAAAACCCGGTGAATTTGTTCCATGTTTATTGTTTCAAATTCCTTTTAGAACCCCTCTTATCTTCTTCTACCTCTTCTAAGTTTTCTTTAAACACTAGGGATTGTGTTATTCTATGTTGGGGGGAGATGAAAGAAAAAATGATTTTTTTTCTTTAATAAGAAAATGCATGGAAAGAAAAATTCCATTAACCTTGAACATGATAACACACATTGCAAACTCTGAAATTGGATATCAAATAATTTTTCATTCCTTGATTCTGATTTTAATTCAAGTTTTAGTTCATGATCATATTTTTTGGAATGTGTGGTTGTCCGATGTGATTTTTCAAAGTTTACATTTTCATCCTCTTAATAAAAATTCCACAATGAAAGTCTACTAGATCTTGGCTGTAAATTTGAGTTCCTAGGTCCCTTTCATTATAGCATAGGGTTCTGGGGTCACTTTTAGTTTAATTTGAGTATCTAAAAAAAATTGAAAAAAATAATGACCACATAGAGGAATGTTTTTTCCAAATGTGTGGTGTCTGGAACTTGGGGATTGTGACTCCATAGTTGTCTTTCCTAGAGTTAGGCTTTATATCTCTATTGTAGAGCATGGAATTGACAATATGTGTGGTGTCCGTCACATGGGCATTGTGACTCCATAGTTGTCTTACCCAGAGTTAGTCTCTTCATATCTATTATGTTTAAAAAACAAACAAAAAAAATCCAAAAAATGGATACTCACTTTAAGGTTTAATGTGATTCCCACCTAGCGCTTCCATTTTTCCCCTTGAACAATAAAATGGGCCCCATATCTTTTGTGATGCACAACACTTTATCATGCTTAATTGAAATTAGATGAAATGTGGCAATGAATTTGAACAATGTAATGGGCTTGGGCTTGGGATATGCTTATAGACCAAGCTTATTTTTAATGATTTTTATGGGTTTCATAATTTTTTTGGTATGAGGTCTTTGGGTGAGCAATGTGTATTAAAATGTTTTTGGAAAATGGAATTTGAATTTCATATTTGAAATATATTTTGCTTGGGACTATCAAAAATCAAGTTGGGGGTGCAATTAGACACTAAAAGAGGATATTATTAATTGATTATATCTTAATATTAATGTGTTTCAATGTTTATAAACATCAATTTTAGTCCAATTCAGAAATTGAACATCATTTCCCATCATTGTGCAATTAATGCTTAAAGTGTCAATTTGGGCCCACTCAATAAAATGCCTATGAAAAATATGTTATTCATCATTTTAATTTGATATTTTGGTAATTTATTCATAACTTTATTTGTAACATTTTATCTTTTATGTCCGATGGATGAATACCAAAGGAAGATGGATATTTTTGTGCCTGAATGCATAAATTTGCTCGAAAAAGCATAATGGGACTAAGGCCCATCAAACAAATGTGGGGCCCACAAACCAAACCCAATAAAGCTCAAATTTTTACATAATAAAGATAAAAATATTAGGATAATTTTATTCAACTGTGTCCAGAGGTAATTCTGAAGTGTTCATGTTGATAAAGGGATCTGAAGTTGAGATTTAAATAGTGGGCCCGACATAAATGCACATTAAGTCGTCCCACCATTTCGACCATAACTTCCAAACGGCTGAGCCAAATTTCCTGAAAGTTTTAAAGCTCATAGAGGATAGATGTAAAAGAATATGTTTCCTCTATTTTTCCTCTATATTCATCATTCTTCAATTAAAAATTCACACGTTAAAATGGTGGACAAATCTGGCTGGTTTTGTGGTCAACTTTGTAACGTCAATTTCCTTTTGATTCTTCACACTCCTTTTGACTCTGTTAATTGTTGGGGGTGAATTTATTGTTTTTGGGTGGACCTAAGACTCATAATATTCCTATATAAGGAGCTGGTGGTCAATGGAATATGCATCTCATATTTTTCTTATCATCTTGTGTTGCTTGTTTCATTGTAAGGTTATGCTTCCAAATTTCCTTTGCAATGTTTTCCATTTCCATTTAAGTTTATTTTTTTGTATCTTTATGTTCTTAATAAAATTATTTCTCTTCAATATTTACCATTTATTTTATTAAAACTTCATTATCACAAATCACAGTGATATCTCTATGTTGTTGTGAATTAGTTCACACATAGGTGTGAATTTCATTCACACACACGGAGGAGTGCTCGTCATTCTCAGGCTGATGATGTGGAGTTTCAAAAGAAGATTAAATTTGTGAATGATGGGAGATTGAGTGACTTAATATATGAAGATAGGATTTTGAAATTTTGGAAGATACTTTGTGTTCCCTATATACCGGATCTAAAAATGGAATTTTTAGATGATGCTCATACCTCCAATTTTAATATACATCCTGGTATCCCCAAGATTTATAGGGATTTTAAGGAACATTTTTGGGGGGACAACATGAAGAGGGAGATTGCTGATTTGGTGTCAAGATGTAAGGTTTTTCAACATGTGAAAGTTGTAAGGAAATATCCTGTAAGAGTCATGCAACCTCTTCCCATACCTGAGTGGAAGTGGGATAATATTATGACGGACTTTGTTATGGGGCTACCAAAGACTAATAGAAGGAATGATGCAATATGAGTCATTGTTGATCGTCTTACCAAGTCATCACATTTTCTTGATATAAGATAATATTTACCACTTGAACATCTAACAATACAATATATTAATGAAGTTTTAAGACTTCATGGAGTACCCTAATCGATTGTTTCTGATCGTGATCCCCATTTTACATCAAGATTCCGGAAAAGTCTTCAGAAATACCTAGATACTGAACTTCGTTTGAGCACTGCCAACCACCCTCAAACTAATGGAAAATTATAATGGACTATTAAAACCATAGAAGACATGTTGAGATCTTTCTCACTTAACTTTCAAGGTATGTGGGATCAATATTTACCTCTGGTAGAATTTTACTATAACAATATCTTTCATTCACGTATTCAGATGGCACCATATGAAGCGTTATATGGAAAGAGATGTCGCACAAAAACTTGTTGGGATGATGTTAGTGAAAGAAAACTCGTAGGCCCATAACTTGTTGAGGAAACAATGTAAAAGGTGAAGGTTATCCAAAACCACATCATAGCAGCCCAAATTAGGAAAAAGAGCTATGCCGATAACCAAAGGAAGGATTTGGAATTTCAAGTAGAAGAACACATTTTCTTGAAGGTATATCCATGGAAGGGAGTTATAGGTTTTGGTAAGAAGAGTAAATTGAGTCCCAGGTACATCAGACCTTTCAAAATTCTAGAATGAATTGGAGTTGTAGCTTATCGTTTGGAAATGCCTCCAAGTATCTCAAAAGTTCATGATGTGTTCCACGTATCACTATTGAGAAAATACATGCCTGACCCAACGCATGTACTCACCTATGAGAAAATTGAACTGGAACCTGGTCAGTGTTATTGTGAAGAGGCTATCAAAATTCTTGATACAAGAGAACAAGTGCTGAGAAACCGGACGACTCGTCTAGTAAAAGTTCTATGGGGAAACCATAAGATGGAAGAGGAAACATAGAAACTAGAGAAACTTATAATGAAGAACCACCTGAATCTTTTTGTGCAGTAGTATTATAGAAATTTCGAGAACGAAATTATTTGAAGGATGGAAGAATGTAACACCCTAATATTCCACAGTACGTTTCCCTTTGAATAATGCAATAGCTTACATTGTACGCAACTTTGAGATTCTAACACACCACAACCAATCAAACATATCATTATGAATAGTAATACCCACTTTTTGAAATTTAATAAATTTTATCTCTCAAAATGGAATTCATTTTTGGATTTGGAATATTGAAATTAGCTAAGGTGATTTTTTTGTATTTTTCTAAAAACTTTCTATTTTTGATGAATAGTGAAAAAACATTGCGTTATTGGTTAAAACCAACATTTTATTTCACAAATTATTTATTTTATTTTAATTTATTTTA
Source organism: Viscum album (assembly GCA_963277665.1). NCBI lineage: Eukaryota > Viridiplantae > Streptophyta > Magnoliopsida > Santalales > Viscaceae > Viscum > Viscum album. Next base: position 1,054,053,096 of record OY728120.1, on the reverse strand, counting down.
GGTCAAAATAGATACATAATACATATATATGTTCAACATAATTCATTGGAGTCATTTTATAATAAGTTTAGATATAAAAAATTTTATCGAACTATTTACTATCTTTTACCTACCTCTTAAAAGCATTAGAAAATTTGCATAAAACATAATTTTTCTATTACTGTGAGTTTAATTTCAAAAATCTGAGAGACACGGTTAAAATCAGTAATTAAAATGTGGTTCAATAAGATTAAAATAATTTTTGGTGAATAGTTACTGTTGACTTTTATTTACCACGGTTAAAAGTAAATAGGGTAATTACGAGTAAAAATGATATTATTATTACCCTAACACAAGTATTAATTCAATTGGATAAGTGTAATTCGACCAAAAACAACCTTTGGAATAAAATATTATCCTTTAGGTCTACTTGGATTATATTAGGACATTTATTATTATTTTATTTAAAGAAGAGTTAAAAGAGTTAAAATCAAAGTTTAATAACTAATCCATTTTTTATATTGAGTTATAAATAAGATAAATTCGACTAAAAATATTAATTAGAAATATAAAACTATTTTCTACATGGTGGTATTTTATTTAAAAATTGTAGACATTAAATAATTAAATTTATTTATGACACAATGATGATGCAGTAATTACCTTATTAATGAATGATTAAAATAATGTATATTATAAATATCCAAATAAATGTAATTTGAGACTTTTAATGAATTAAATTACTTTTATAAGTTTATATGACATGTTAGGGTTTATTTAATGAATTTTTTAAGTAATAATGTTGTTACGATTTTAACAAAAACAAATTACCAAATACTGTCAAAATTGTCATAAAAGAGTTTTTAAAACAAATATTATATTATTAATTGATATTATATTCCTAAAAAATAAAAGTTTTGGCCAAATTTCTTAAATAATATTATATATGTCATTAATTAACCACTTGAGGTTATCTTTGAAGTTTATAGTAAGTTTACTAACCATATAATATAAAAATACAAAGAGACATGGTAAATATCAAACTATTTAACTAAGAGTTAAATTTAAAATATATGGTTAATATGATGGTCAAAACCTATCTAAATCCTATTGGTTGAGATTTTTTCGACCCATACCTACCTTATCCTTTAAATAATTCATTTTTTATCCACTTTAAACCGAAAATGATTTTATTATAAAATAATAGTTCAAGCTTTTCCTAAAGTGACCCTCACCTCTCTTATAAAACGACACTTCCCCTTATCTTAATTTCACACCTCCAAAGCCTTTTGTATCATCCAACCCCTGCCCAAATATCCTTCCAACTTTACTCCCTTCATCCTAAAGGCATTCCTTTAGTCATAAAGCCAACCTAAGGAGCCCTTTTGATCAAATCAAAGGAAGAACCTGAAGAATAGGTGATTATTTCATCACCTCTTTCAAGTTATTTTCTTCTTCCACATCCTCTTTCTTTGTTTTTTCCATTCTAAAATAATAACTCCAGTAGATTATATATACTTTGATGTTATTATAAAAATTATAAAACCATATTCATTGTTATATCGATCATATAAATGACAAAGTCACCATACGTTTGTATGTACGGATTACCGTCTCCACGTCGTGGTGTAGTTTGTTATTAAAACACTTCATCAATGGGATGGGTATAATAATGAGTATAAATGATGTAAATAATAAATATAACATGATAATTATTCTGTATATATTATATACCATCCAATTATATATTATTTTAATATCAAAAGAATGATATTGTCGCTCGTTCCTACGTAAGGATTATAGTCTTCATGAACGTGATGAGATTCATTCCCCATCGTAATCATTCAAGAATAATTTTCATTTTATGATTACAAATAATATTTATGAACATAATATAATTATGTATATGAACCAAATAAATCTTATCCATAAAAAACATGGCTTTCATAACCAATCATATAAAAGAAAAGAAATCAGTTAACACCCGAAATGATGATACTTCTAAAATATCATTAACAAAGCAATATTAGAAGATCATATATGATATCATATTAATGTATATGGTTATTGTATAATTTAATAACAACTATTTCACCATTATAATGGAGGTTAACCTACCCTCAATCAAGGAAAAGTACAAGGTAAGGGTTATTTTCACAATCTCTTTATTATCCGAGGTTATTTTTATGTAAGAATATTCCAGGACCTCTTTATCATGGACATCCATATTTCTTAAAAATGTAATCCAAAAAATTTTTACTATTTACTAGACTATGGGTTAAAGTCATTTATACCCTTTTTCACTTTTTATAAATGGTTTGAAAGGAATCTTTCCATCGTTTTCCAAACAAGGTACCATATGACCTTTTCGAAAAAATTAAGGTAAGAATGTTTTTCAACTTATATGGCAGGTGCGGCTATTTTCTACCATTATAACATCGTCGAAGCTTCCCTTACAAGATTATAAGAATATTTTCAAAATAAATGTTTTTTTATATTTATATGAATTTTAAATGATTTCAAAATAGAAAGAGATATTTCTCTAATTTTTTTTTGATTTTATCTATGTCAACATCCATTGATGGATTGTAAGATTATTTGAAGTTGATTTATTATGATACAAAACATCTATATTGTATTGAAGGTTTTGTGATATTTTGGATAGTGGATGTGTTATTTTTACACCATTCATGGTTTATGGATAATGTATTGACATTTATTATGCTTGTTTTAATACGAATGTTTATGTTATGTTTAAACCTTCTCATATGAGGAATGCATTGGACTTGGTATGTGACGGGTGAAGCCCGCTATAGCTCCTCGATGAATCGGTAGGTCTCATGAGACAAACTAGTTTCTTGGAACAAGGACTTGACAAAATCTTATTTTTATTCTTGGAACAAGGCCTTGAATATGTGGTTATGAAGTCTGGCATTCTGCATTCCATCATTATGAAAGTGGCTATTGATATTGCATGTGATTATTAAACTAGTAGAATATCCATGTGAATAAGTAAATGGAATTATTTGATTTTATCAATGGAATATTATTCTAAAGTTCAAGTTTAAATTGATTTTTTTAGTCTTACATTGCCTTAAACTTTTATGCTTATTTATGAAAGTTTTTGTTGTATTGTTATCCTTACTCAGCATCTGAGCTCACACCTTTCTATGTTTTATTTTTCCCAGGATGTGAAGAAGTATTTTATGATTGACCTGAAGGGATAGGCTAAGTGATATGAATGTGTTCAAAAAGGGGAAAATGTTGTTGTTGTTTTTCATTTTATAATGTAATGTAAAACTTTTGAATGTATCTATATTTCCAAGGCTACTAAATTAATCGATCTTTTGAGACTTGATCTTTTGTGATCATGTGGATGTTGTGTAATAATGCACCGACACTGGGTAACTGGGGTTGGGGCGTTAGTTGTTTCTAGTGTTAATGACAGGAATCCAATTTATGTGAATATGTCATACATTGGCATCAACAAACATATATGATAGTTGGGATTATACGAAATTCCAAGTGTAGATTTTTTAATGAAAGTGGGTTGATAATTGGAGTGATATTAAAATAAATGAGTTGGGATTCATGAAATTTTATTTCAGTAAGTAAGGGTATAAAGATGAACCATTTATAATAGAATCAGAGGCACTACAAGTATTTTATTTTCCAGATCTTGCAAATCGAAACTGGTCAATTATTCTATTATTGACCAAAACCACTTAAGGTTTAGATGAAAATTCAATGGAGGATGACTGTTTCATTGGGATGTCGTAGTAATTTCCTAGCAGTCCCAATGTAGATGACAATTTTTATGTTAGTGGAGACCAAAAGGAAGGGATTCAGATAGTCGATAGAGGGGTCAAATCCCTTCACCCTTTAATAAAAAGAGAGTTCAATAATCAGGTTATATATTTTTGTAATATACATCTTGTTACTTTATGATATTATCTATTTAATGCTGGTTTTATGTAATGTAAATTAAATGTTAAACCAATTTTGTAGATAATTAATTATTCACATGATGATTCTCTTAATATTGAGGAACAACATGTCTCTCAACCTTATGTTACTTATAGTGTAGAGGCACAATAGGTCTCTCAACCTGCTGCTACTTGTAGAGCGTAGGAAAAATGGGTATCTCAACCAGTTGTTGCTCGCATTGCAGAGTACCAACAAGTTTCTCAATCTTCTACTGCTGCTTCAAGTGTAGAGGTACAACCTCCAAATACACATGACGATGCTAGAACTCTAGAGTATCATAATGATGATGTTAAAACTGAGGAAATTGTAGGCAATGAATCACTGGTGGCGCAGAAAAAATAAGAGCACCATAGCTAGATAGTTTTAGCAAAAATCCTTATGTAAAAAATAGAAGGCATTAAATACAAGGTTGGATGGAATAAGAAGGGCCAACATGTTTACCCCTACAAGGACCTGTTCAGTAGTTACATTGAAATCATCACTCAAAAAAGTATTCTGATTAATGTGTTATCATGGCACTATGTTGTCACTAATATTAAGAAACTGATAAGGGGAGATATTAAAGTAACATTATGATATCATTTCATTAAATGATTAAATAATAAAATAATGAAACATTGATATACACTTCATCATATCTTGTAGAGTGCATTTATAGTAGATGACTCGCACAAGGAATTTTTATTAAGGATTGATAGAAGGATTCATAAAGTCTTTCACATAATTTTAATGAGAGATTATCTTAAATTTGATGAAGGAAAAATAAACCCGCACCCACCTACCCTTTATGGACACCGTATAACCCAAGGAGCAATGGATGTATTTACTTGCCGTCATGCAAAGCAGTCTTTTTAGGTACATTGTGTTTGGTAATATTTTGTTTGATGACAAATGTATTAATGACTTTTATTGATAGTTTTTTATTTATAAAATAGAAACTGAGTCCTCAAAATAAAGAACAAGCATCATAATCAAGATACCCCTACCATAATGCAAGGACGGGGTGCGCTTCAACAGAAAAAAAATTACTCTATATTTTAAATCAGTCGTAATACTTTTATGTGACATAAAACGACACCATAACTATGTTACTCCATTTTTATGAATATTGATGAATCTAAATCCAAAGTCACTTACGTCCCATTCCATGTACTATGGAAGGAGGTGCGTGTAAATAAATATGGGATAGTAATATATGAAGACACAAAAAAAAGTGTGGGAAACATGTATAAGTATTAATTAATAAATATATACTTTTATTTAAATAAATATTACAAAAAAAAATGATTACTTATATTTCTATATTTTCTATCTAACATAGTCACATGAATCCACAACATCCAAACTGGATATATACATACTTTCAGTGGTCTTGATGCAACCAAAAAAGTATGGCCTCGTTAGAGGTGTGGGTTTTTGGGTGACACCCCGAACATTTTTTGAGAAAAAAAGAGGAGGATAAAAGTAATGAAATGAAAATGATGAGAGAAAATGTAGATATCATTGAAGAAAAAATGAAATGGAAGAGGGAGATCATCCAAATTTTATGGTGGGGTGGAACGAGAAGAATCAACATAAGAACAACCAGCGCCTGAAGATCCCGCCCCACCGCCACCATCTTTGAGGCGAGACATTCCCCTAAAAACCCTATATTAGCTAAGGTAATAATTTTTCTAATAATTGTTTATGTGAAATTTAGAACAGATAGAAACTGATACTTTTCCTTTACTGATATTCTATAGGGTGAAAATGACTGTGATTTATATCTATCGACACCCAACCCTTGCCTTGTAGTGAGGGCTATAGTGTTCAATATCTAGAACATCGTGCTACATAATTTACCACTTCCAACAGGTCATGTAAAATTGTTAATTAATGTATCCCATGATTAGAGAATTGATCTACCTGTTCCAATTGATGATGAAGGTATTTATAAGGTTGAAAATGATCTTGGAACAATCATCGCATGGTCATCACAACTTATAAAAAAACATGTCGATAAAGAAGGTTTTAATTTAAATTTTATTTTTTAAGATAAAAATTTTACATTAAATGAAAACAGGTCTAAAACCGATGAATGTTATTATAGAAGGAAACATGGAAGGGATTGAAAAGAAAGAACTGCTCAAAACCATCTCAAGGATCAACCAACTGATCGAGATGATCTACCAAAAGCACCTTAAACACTCCCGTTCTATATCTACATTTATTATCATTGATGGCTTATATGAATATGAAGTTAAAAGATAATATTACTCAAATGATTTTTTTTCATGAAAATACGTACAACGGGGAAGATCCAGATTTCATTATTGTTGAAAATGTAAGTGATATCCTGGAGTATGATTGGTTAGGTGGCACAATGGTAAATGTATACATAAAGTATGTTTTTATGATTTGATTTTCCAAAAGTGGATTTACTGTGATAATTATGACTGAATACATTTTATATTTTTCACTGGTGTATATATGAAAAAAATTAAGGGATTTACCCATGAAGAAAATTTTGGACTCGTTAGTCCTCACATCACCTCTACAAAACCAAGAAATAGAATCCAATAAAGAGGTTGAAATAGTGGAAGGAATAATTAAATCGTTTAATAAAACAATTATGGATGAAAGACTCCACTTTATACAAACGATTCAAGGGAAAAACTATAAAATTTAATCATATCTAATATATTTTAATTTATTTCATTTATTTATTCTTTTTTTTGTTCCTAGGCAGTATTGTATTCTCATTGTAGTTAATTTGGATAATCCAAAAATTTATTTTCTAGATTCAATGCATGGATGTCCAAAAAACCGACCACACATGATGGTGTTTGTCAATTTTTAATACACTCTATCCAACATTTTCAAACTGAACATCTCGATATATAATGTATATTATATTTTAATGAGGATTCTGTTATGATAGGAAGGTATGTGAATATCATCCACATCATGGAATGAGGCAAGGGGAAAATGACATGAATCATCATAAGTACTGCGACTAGATAAATATCATTGTATATATAATAAGATTTCAACATCCAAACACATATAAAAAAATCATTTATTTTCTCAATGTTTCTACAGTGCCCGAAACAAAAAAATGGAAAGTATTGTGGTCATTATGTTTGTAAATTTATAAAAGTGATCATATTCCATGAACAACCCAGCATCCCTAAAGAGGTATTTTTGAAAATAATTACTATTTATTTTAAAATATTTATTAATCCATTTTGTATTTATATTTTTTAGTACTACCATTATTATTGAAAATAATGATAACCAAAAGACAATATTGATTCATTTTGAAATGAATGAGAAATATACCTAATGGAAGAATGTACACAAAAAGAACTGATATGTGGCTGCTATGACACGAAGTGTTTATTTTTATTTAAAATTGAAAATATTTTTATTAAAAAAATAAGTGACATAATAAAAAATGATCAAACACGTGAAGATTGATTTGATACTTTAGGGAAATGATCCATATGTCATTTGTGACTTATAGAAATCCACCGCACCTAAATCTGATGCACGGTGTGAACGTTATGACATTAAGTGTGTATTTTTATATTAAATTAACAATAAATTTTTCTAAAAGAACAAGTGACATACTAAAATCCAAGAAAATACATTAGTATTGTTTTGATAATTTTGGAAAATGATCCTTGTGTCATTTGTGATGTGTAGCAATCAACCACACCTCAATCCAAGAAACGGTGTAACCGATATGACTAAAAGTGTAAATTATTGGTTTAAAATTCACATTTTAATTCAAAACGTTTCAATCACTGAAAACCATGAAAACATACTATGATTTTCATCATAATTTAGGAAAACTATTCATTAGTTATTTTTGACATGTCTGAAGTAGTATCATGTCAAACTAACACACGATGCGACCAGTAAGACTCAAAATGCATGTTTCCGCTTTGAAATGATATTTTAGTAAAAAAACACAATTGACATAATACATACTGATAAAAACACATTCAGAGTGTTTTGAAACATTAATAAAATGATCTATAAGTCATTTGTGATGTGTATGAATCAACCAAACCTTGATCTGACACACGGTATGACCATTATAACTCAAAGTGTCTATTTTTATTTTAAATTGACATTAATTTTAGTATAAAAGACAACAAGCATAATAAAAACCGATAAAACACATTTGAATTATCTTTATAATTTAGGAAAATGATCCAAGATTCAGTTTTTGACATGTAGAAATTAACCCCACCTCAATACAACACACTATGTGACATTTATAAATCAAAATGTTTCTTTTTATTTAAAACTGACAATAATTTAAGTAAAAAGAACAAGTGATATAATGAAAACAAATAAAATGAATTTTTATTATTTTGATACCTTAGGAAAGTTATCCATAAGTAATTTATGATGTGTAGGAATCAACCTCACCTCAATTCCATGCACGGTGTATCCAATATGACTAAAAGTGTCTATTATTAGTTTGAAATTAACATTTTAGCTCAAAATGTGTCACACACTGAAAACCAAGTAAATGTTTCTGATTATATTAATAATTTAGGAAAGTGATTTGTAACTCCTTTATGACATGTATGAAGTAGTCTTACATCAAACCAAGGCACGATGCAACCGGTATGTCTCAAAAAAGCATGTTTTCAGTTTGAAATGATATTTTAGTAAAAAAACACAACTGACATACTACAATCCAAGAAAATGAATTTGGATTGTTTTAATACTTTATAAAAATGATGCATGAGTCGTTTTTGACATGTAGGAATAAACCACACCTCAATATGATGAATGATGTGACCGGTATAAATCCAAATGTGTTTTTATTTAAAATTAACATTAATTTAAGTAAAAAGAACAAGTGACATACTGAAAACTGAGAAAATGCATTTGCATTGTTTTGATACATTAAGACAATTATCCATGATTCATTTGTGATCTGTAGAAATCAATCACAACTCAAAATGACGCACGGTGTTACTAGTATGATTAAAAGTGTCTGTTATCAATTTAAAATTGACATTTTAGCTCAAAACATTTCACTCCCTGAAAACCTAGAAAATGCACTCTGATTTTCTTCATAATTAAGGATAGAGATTCATAATTCATATGTGACATGTATGAAGAAGTATTACCTCAATCAAACGTACGATGAGACCGGTATGACTCAAAATGTATGTTTCTAGTTTGAAATGATATTTTAGTAAGAAAACACAACTAACATAATAAAAACCAAGAAAATGAATTCAAATTGTTTTTATACTTTAGAACAACGATCCGTGAGTCATTTGTGATGTGTAGGAATGAACCGCACCTCAATCCGATGAACGATGTGACCAGTAAAAATACAAATGTGTAATTTAAATTTGATATTAATTTTAGTAAAAGAACATGGGACACACTCAAAACCATGAAAACTCATTTGTATTGTTTTGAAATTATATAACAATGATCCATAACTCATTTGTGATGTATAGGAATCAGCACCACCTCAATAGGACACATGGTGCGACCTGTATAACTCTAAATGTGTCTTTTTTATTAAAAAGATATATTTTATTAAAGTATTCTTTCATATTAATGTTTACTTTATTTCATTATAATATTACTAACATAATATTTATTTTCTTATAGAGGTGAAATATTTTTCTTGAGTTGGGATGATTTGTTCGGAAACTAATACCATGAGAAGACATTTTTGAGAGGGGACCACGAATGTGAAAGAATGAAACAATAAAGTTTTTAACTATTTGTTGGATAATTGTAAATGTAATTATATAAAACATTATTTTAAATGTATATAACAATGTTTTAGAAACCCTTGGGTGCCCTGCTTTGTTCTTGTATGCATTGTTGTCTAAGTTGCTTTAATTTTGAGTGTGTTGTGTAGGTGTTGTTTTGTGCAGGTGGTGTGTGGGAGTTGTGTAGGTGCAGTTGCGTGTGTTTTTATATAAACAACACATCACATGAAGATATTATTTTACCAGTGCTATTTTGAGCATTGATAAAGGCACCCTTTTTCAGTGCTATTTCAAGCGATGGTATATGACTCCTTTATCAGTGCTATTTTTAGCACCGATAAAATTTTCCTTTATCAACACTAAAATAGAATTGATAAAAGGGGAGTTTATCAGTACCTTTTTTAGCATGGATAAAGGACCCCCTTTATCAGCAGTTTTTTTAGCACTGATAATGGGGAGCCCCTTTATCTTTATTGCGATTAACAGCACTTTTCTAATGTTGTTAAAAGAAGTTTCTTGCGCTTTTAAAAGCACTGTCTGTATTAGTATCAAGAGAAATTTTCACTACCACCTAGGTCTTCAAAGTGACCATCTTATAGATTTAGGTTTGAATTTTTGGCCACCTTAATTTCCTTTTCATAGTCTTAAATGAAAACAGTGATCCTTTCCCCTCCCTTATCAACATATCTTTGGATTTTTTACTCTATAATATTTCCAAATCCATAATTTTATCATATAGAGTGCTTTGTTTGTATGATAGAAGTAAAATAGTATCATCATTTTACCTTTCGGGAATATTTTCCTCCAGTATCTCAATGTCAACTTGTAACTCCTCCCAGAAATATTCTCTACCATTCCACAAAGGCAATCAGTCCTATATATCAATTTTTATTCATTGAAGATGATGAGAGAGACATACCCATGAAGTAGTGACCTCATCCAGATCCCAAAAGTCATTCACCAATTACATGCAGCCCTCTACCTTTATCCATCTCCTTGAATAGAAGAAATCCTTTCCCATTATGTCTGCCTTTTTCAGATGAACTACAATGGGATCATGGTCGGATAACAAACTAGAAAGGTGGTAAATAGTTGTTTGTGAGAAATTGGTAATGCCTTGAAAGTTTGAGAGAGATTGTTTGAGCCTCATAAAAATTCTCACGGTTCCCTTCCTGTTGTTTATCCTGGTAAACTTACTCCCTGTTAAGCCCAAGTCCATGGGATCGATGTTTGGCATGAATCTCAGGAAGTACTATATAGCTCCAGTGGGATAGGCCACTCCACCCCTTTTTTGAATGCCTCTACTATTGTGTTGAAGTCCCCCAAAAAAACCTTTGCAATCACTCTAGTTCAAAATAGGATACTTATTACCATAACATGATTCTATCTTCCTCATTTCTCTAAGAATACACAAAACATAAGAGAATCTCCAAGCCACTTGTGCTTATTTTTATTTTAATGTGTTGTAACAATGAATCAACCAACTAAAATATGAAACCGCTCATCCATAAGAAACCTAGGTTCACATTTATTGGGATTTTATGCATGAAATTGTAGAATCACATATCTCTAGATAGGGACCGTAAATGAACCACATATTGTTTATGCTTATTCATGACGAAAATAGAAGCTTGAAAACAATTTAAATTGCTACGAACAAGGGCCATTTTGGATCGAATTCCCAAACCCCGCACACTCTAGAAGATAACCATGATCATTTAAAAACAAATTTATTGGCATTGTGGCATGAATACATACTTTTGGTAGATACTAATAATATTCAATTACACCCTCTTTCTCTCCCTCATGTGATGTGAATGCTCTCCGACGAACTAGGCACGTGAAACACTTCTTTCCCTTTACCCTGAGCTAGGATAACAATCACTTTAGGCACCTCAAACGCACCCATATCCCCAAAAACCTTTTGAAGGAAGCCGAAGAGGATGTGAAGAGCCTCAAATTTCTTACCATTAAATGATGGAGAGGGGGAGTCGACTTATTTGGAGAAACGCTGACGTCATAGTCTTCCTCATATGAAACCAAGTCAAAGATGAATCCCTATCCTCTCATGGAAATTCACTTGTTATAATGATAATAAAAAAAATTCCAAAAATAGGGTTGTTAGGATACTATTTTCTAATTTAACTTTGTTTTCTCATGCTTGGGGACAAGGTAGTCAAACTCGAGAGTCTACTCAGACTCGTTTGAGGTCAGTAAACTCAACTCGTAGACTCGACTCATAGACACGTAAGTGTCGACTTCAATCGGATCAATCACCACCATTAAAAACTCCCATCTAGAATGAAGGTTAATGACCCATGCTATAGTAGCCCTAATCTATAGTGTTAAGACTTGATCAAATTACAAGATCATATTGCATCAACATTCAGAAAACCATTTAAAAATAAACAAATTAGACACCATCACTCTAGCGGGTTCAACCTTTACTGAGTCACAAAAGGAAACAAATAAGAAAATTACACCAATTCACATCATTCTAATAACAAATAAAATCCAAAAATTCAAATAGTTCATACCAAAAATTCTCATAGCTCAGATAGAGACTGACAATTAAAATTAAAACAATCTTAACCAAATGAAAAAAATCATACAAAAAATAACAATACAGAAAATATAAAATTCATAAAAAAGATAAGAAATTAAGGCATCCAGAAAATTAAAAAAATCATACAATAAATAAAATTCATACAGTAGATAAAAATTCATAGATTAGATGACATTAGATAAATTTATACATCTTATCACATGAAAAAATCAGACATAGAAAGATATAATTAGGAATTCTAGCAAAAAACACCATGAGCTAAAGGAGTAGCGAAGTAGTGACGATTCAATGAAGTAGGCGAAGAGCAGGAGAAGCATAACTCAATATTGAAGGAGGTAATCTAATGCGATGCTAAGATTGATGGTTATCACAACCAGTGTGAGGTCGAGGTTATTGATATTATCTCCATAATTTGATGCAAGGTCAAGAAAGAAGCTATATATTCAGATGCGGTTGTTTTGTATCTTGCAAGGAAAGAGTAGAGGAGAAGACCAGAGGTCTGTGCGAGGCTGGAAACATAGAGAGGGGAAGAAATAGAAATTTGAAACCCTAGTTAATGATGTATTCCATATTTCAGGTTGTCTTAAATAGTCCCTAAATTCTAGATTTGAAAATTTGTTGTTGGTTAACTCATTGGATGTGGCGATTCTATGCGCATCTATGAGTTTATCTTGAGTTTACTTTTTTGCGGATGATTTTTCCCAAAATCTAATCCACATGTGAATTGAAACGGAGGGGATGATTGAAATTTTAAACTCATAAAATTCTAAAAGTTCACTCACGATTTTAACTACCTTTCTTGGGAAAACTATTTTCCCAAAATAAGGTTGTTTTTTTACTCCTATTGAAAATTTGAGGTTGTTCAAAAATAGTTTCCCGAGTACCCTATTTTATTAATATATATTTTTACATAAAATTATATGCTAAAATTTCCCTCTATAATTTATCAGTAAATCAACCAAGTGAGTTGTTGGTGAACCACATGTTTCCCACTGGGGTGAAAATCATCTTGACCCCTCTAGGATCTGTAGAAAAATAGAGACCATCTTGGAATGGGATAGACCCAAAGAGGACATAGCCCTGTAAATAAATGGAGAAAAATACCAACATCCATCAGTTTGCTAGAATATACAGGGGGTCCCCCCCTCCTCTTAAGAGGATATGGGAAGTAAGTTCTTTAACAAGATCAGGTTCAACCTAGATATTCAGGAACAAATCTTCTTATAGGAACCTGATACTAGAGTCGGTGAAATGAAAGCAGACCAAGGTGTTACAAAATGAGTAAAGTATTGAGGGGTTCTTGAGAGGAAGTGGGATCCCTGACAGGTATACCCATACTACAGTCGAACTAGAATATTTCCCATAATGAGTGTCCCAGGAAAACCCATAAAGAGATAAATTTTGTATACCACAACGGTGATCTTCCCTTGAACAAGATTTAAAAACCCTCTTTAGAAAGAAGGAAAATTGAGAAGCCTATTCTAGAGAGAACTGAGACTGTGACTGGGTTGCTGAGGCCCCAGGAGTCCATGAACATCTAGAAAATACCATAGGGGGTTTATCTCGACTGAAACTTTCCACAAGGGTTATATGATGGAACTCTTCCACTTCCTCTAACTCCCTATCTGAGAAATCCTCCACCATAAGGCCCTCCACCATGCATGAATAAATATGAGGTAAGGATATTCCCATGATAGAGTGAAGGCAATCCCTGAGGAATTTTTTGGTAGGACACATGAGAGGCTCCATTATCAACTGGGGCCCCAACACTCCACCAACACTAGAAGAAGGCGATTGCAAGGAAAGGTCGAGCTCACGCCTAAGCACCAGTGAAGATAACTTTAGCATGGAAACTAGAGTACCTGGGGAGGATGTTGATATTATTCATGCCAAAAAATAAATCAATATAAACTCATAATATATAGTTTTGAACACATAACCTAGTACTACTTATGGGTGATCTTGGTCAAACATCAACTAGAAAACTATGACATCCATAAAATGTGATAAAATACCATATAATAATGTTTCACACATCAAATGTTTGTTAGCCATTTTACATAGTCTATGTTATTAATGAGTCTCATTCCCAAGCTCAACCCATGAATTTATCAACAAATAAATCACCTCATAAAGGTAGATATATAAAAGTAGGGACCCAAAACCAAAATCGCCATTAGATATGAGGAATAATCAACCATCTTGCATTTAATAAACAATAACCCCAGAATATAATATATGGTGGATAAATCACACCCCATTGAGGGTATATATAAATTGATGGAGTAAATAAACCCAATAATTTTAGACCCACACCCTATCATGAATAATGTTATTGATTGGAGGATTTTCTAACCCCATTACTCATATGTTAGACTCATGCCTAAAAACTGATGATACTTTCGATCAGTGGAGTACCTTACTCTAAGCATAATATAGAGCACCCACACTTTTGAAATATATAAACATTGATCATCATTTTTAAGAATATAAAAAAAAATAATTATGAAACAAATAAGAAAAAATGAAAAAGTAAAATTCACTATGAAAGAAATCGAATCATTCCATGAAGTCTTCTTTTAAATAGAGGGTTTCATTTGTGGAATCATAGTGTAAATCCATTGTGACTAAATGAAATTCTCACAACCCAAAAATCAATTTGTAGAGATAAAGTATATAAGATTTTTTTCCACGAAAAATTGAATTTCTATATTTTTCAAAGTAACATCATTTTAAGGTGATTATCATTGTGATGATGTAAAAGTCAACTGAAAGGTTTCATGGTCATGCTATAATTAAACCTTCAAGGTTTCATTATAATAAATACTACATCAGTTCAAATTAATTCTCCTCCATGGTAGAATAAAATCATTAACAAATAATATTCAATCCATTTTCTTGTTATATTAGATGGTTTGTGATATGGTTTCCTAAGAATCTATAAAGTGGGAGACTTATGTGATTTTATAACATGTTTGTGGTGATGGTTCCACTAATTCTAGAGAGAAATTTTATATTCATATCCTAGAAATACCTGTGAAAAAACTTATAGGATAAACAAGAAAATTTCCCTAACATGATTTTCAATAGATGAATCACCCTCTTTGGAAACATTCCCTTTGTGAAATGACTTTAATGCATTCCCTTCAGGCAACATATGTGTCTATGAATGAGAGAGAGAGAGAGAGGGAAGGGAACCATATAGTAAATTAATTGTAATGTATTCCCCATGTAAAAAAATCAAGGAGCTTCCAATATAAGATCTGTTATGAATGATTCCATTTAATTTCTCCATAGATGAATTCTTACATAATCCTATTATGATCAATAACCTTTAGACATAATGACTTTGGAAAATTGTACCTATTAATATAGAATTACAATTTTATGTGAAATATAGGCTTCTTCAATTACATTTCCCTTTATTTAGTGTTCCATAACTGTGAATGATTTCACCCAGGGTAAGTTTCTTTGTGATGTATCCCCATCATGGACACCAAGGCCTCCTTTATCTAAGTTATTTTACCTAGGCCAGCTTCCTAGTTTTAATTAATTCAAATGACCAAAATTGCTTCCTTTTACTAAGTTCAAAACCATAAACACTAAAAATTGGACTTATACCCACATAACTATACCAATTACTTATAGTTACCTTTGGCATATCATGTTTATTGGAATGGTATACAAATAGTTTATTTTAAACTATTGGTATAGATAATACTATAATAAAAGTTTTTGAAACCCATTAGTATAGATTTAGGTTATACCAATGGGCTTAAAAAATGTGGGTATAGACCTCATCATACATCCCAACCTGGTAACCACCCCTCCTCCTATCTCACTCCCACCTAGATTCAACCATTAGAGAATCCTTCTTTTTTCTTCCTCATCCCCAGGGATCTCTCCTCAGTTGGTGTTTTGATTACATTCTTCTTGAACATCAAATTTGGGGATTCCAAATCTACCATCTCTTCTTCCAAGAATTATTTTCATTTTTTCTTTGTATAAAACACTAACCAAGATTATTGTTTTTAATTATTTTTCCATATTTATTAATATAATTTTGGGTTTGATTATATTTTTTTGTAGGACATAATAAATTTGATTTTAAGTGTTGTATTTTTTTTAATTTTGTTAAACATTTATTCTATATAAATATAATACAGAACTATTTTTTTTTAATATATGAGATAAATCTATAATTTATTATACGAGTTTTTTTCTTTTTGAATGTATTCGAGGGTTATGAAATTATTTGTTTAAATGATTTATTTAAATAATTAAAATTATTCATTTTAGATCTTAAAAATGTTTTAATTTCAAATTTAATATATGGTTGGAATATATAGATTTTTCTTATTTTCATAAAATGTTGAATATGGATTGATTTTGGGTTTTATGAAAATATTTACTAAATTATGTAAAATATGTGGAAAACATATTTATATGAAACACTATTTCATTTATCTTGATATGTATAATGAGTTTTTTTGTTATATATTAATCCTTGTGTGGCTTGTTTTGAATAAGAATTTGTTATAAACAATTCCATACTATAAAAAATTTAATACTAAACACTAACTTAGTTTACTACAAATATAATCTAGTTGTTGACCAACCTAAACTAATTCCATGTTTGGATTGTGAAATGAGATCTTAAGAGAACAATATGTACCATCGTATGTGTTTGATATACGGTATTTTCTTTTACATTATAATTCTTATATGGAATAGTTTTTCAGTTATTCCATACATATATATTTTATGTTGTATTATGTATAATCATTGATCTTTATAATAATGGATTTCAATATTATGGTATTACATATATTGTATTGTGTTACCTCAATGGATTCAGTCATGAAATTAAGGATAAGGGTGATAAATATATAGTTTTAATTATTTGAAAATATCATTTTCCCTTATGAAATAGAAATTTTAATGAAATATTTTTTCTTATATTGATGTATTCATGTATGTTAAATTTGGTATTTATGCACAAAAAAGGAGATTAATTTTAAATGAATTTGATTTCAAATTAATTTCAATGTTTTCCAACATGATTAAAATTAAGATAACATGTCATATATCCTTAAATATATGTATTATTTGACTTGATAATATTTTAATTCATTTAATACCCTAAATAAAACATTTTTTAACATAATAGATAGAATTTGGATGTATGATACTAATCAGATCTCAATCATTTTTTTAAAAAGTTGGATTGTTTTTAGATTTTTCATTTTATAATGCATCAGATAGTGGTCCTATAAATAACCTATGTTATAATTATATTTTAATTCCTTAATTAAGTCATGAAAAATTTATATTCCATATTAAAATAATTTTTTTTCAAACAAACTATTATTCCTAGTACCACAATGGGGAGAAAAGACTGTCTAAAATTGTTTATAAATTGAATTAGAAGAATATATTAGAGAATTTATTGTATAAATGATTTTTTAATCATCATCTTTAGAAAAAATTATCCCAATATAAGGAGATAATCATAAAAGTACAAATGATGCATTTAATTAAAATGATGATGTTGATAGGGTGAAAAAATTGATAGATACTACCACAACACTAGTATATTGGCAATGTGGTAAAATAAAAAATTTGGATTTTTTAACATGACTATTTTATTGGAAAATCATATATGGGAATATAATACTTCAATCAGTTATATCCTTACCTTTTTGAAATAATTACTTCCCAAAGATACATATATTCCCTCAAACCATTATACGTCAAGGATGTTAATTGACCAACATGGATTTTATAATTTTTTTATTTCCTAAAAGATTGTAGCTTATTCTAAGAAAAAACTACTCTAATAAATGATTATATAAAATGTGGCACATATCTACGGAATTCATATACTAATTTACCACCATATAATGTTCCAAAAAATCAATGTGACACTTTCCACTGATTGAAAGACTCAAAAATCATTTCATATTTGATGAAATTACAATAAATATGTTATAGAATGATTCTGAGAGAAATTAGGATAGTTATGAGATTTTTCATCCTATATATGGATTAAAATGGTTGAAATTTGATGCTTTATATCTTGATTTTGTAGCTTAGGTGTGTAATGTGAGGTTGGTTCTATCATGTGATAGTTTTAATTCATTTTTTCAAATGCTTCTCACAAAACAAGTCATGTTTTCATACAAATTTTCAACATTCCTCCTTGGATGAGTATGAAAAAACCATTCAATTTATTGAGTATAATCATAACTAGAAATTTTGATACTAGAATTGATATAGATGTATACTTGAAACCTTTAATAAAATATTTTGATTTATAAGATTCTATCTTTTCTAGGTACACCCCTCTTGATTTTTGGGTGATCCTCTTTTAGTGGGGTACGGTTTTCTTCAAAAAGAATTGTGGTTGAGTCTTTTATTTTGGGATATAGAGAATTTTTTTGGGAAAAAATGAACTATAGCCCAGGGATGTATGTTTTTTTAAATTAATGGAGTCCAGTTATAAATCATTACAATAGATTATGAGGGTTCTCTATGGGTTTGAAATGTTTTGATGGTGGTTCAGGTTCATTCTACAAAATCTTGGTTAAAATATATCTGTTAGGCATTTTCATATCGTGATTGGTTTACATGATGTAAATATGTTACTAGGAAGATGTGATGAACTAGTTCAGATCATGAAATGTTTACACATCATGAAATTGTTTCATGTTGTAAAATGACCGATCAGGGTTATTTTAACCTGAGGTGATGAGATTTTCAATGCATCTTATAAATCAAGAAATTCGTATCATGAAAGGGGTTCACACCCTAAATATATCAGAACCAGTAGTTTTAAACCATGTTCTACTTATGATTTTATTTTCATCCACCATTTATACTACACTCTAGAAAACCAGGATGACTCCATGTGATTGTGGAGTGATTCCTTCCCTTATAGACATCATGGCCTAGAGTTCGATCTCTTGTGGGTTCCTTTTATTTATTTTTACCTTTTTCATATAATATTCTCCATTATCACGGTGTGAAAAATCGGGAACTATAAAATCAGGTTTTTATCATGATATTATAGTGATATAGGTTTTCCTTATGATCTCATTCACCTTCATTTGACGTTGAGATTCCCAATTGAGAGAGTTTCATTGATCATTAGATAATGGTAGGTGGTCTCGAACAAATCCCTATAGACTGTTTCAATTTGTTCAAGTGTGTGAAATATATTTAAATTGTGTAGAAACAACATTTTCATTAAATAAAAAAAATAATGGGTTATGATAATATTGTGTTTGGTATACTCCTTAGATCCCATTGGATCCAATGGTGTTGAGACCCAGCTAGCAGTTGCCCATAGCGTAAGCCAATCCTTGAACAATATGAAATTTTCTATTGGATTAAAACATGAATTAGCATCACATTAGACTTTAGGTTCATTAATATGATAGGATCTCTTTAGAAAATGGCTAACTTGTTTTTTAAAATGATTCGTGATACTTTTATATGACATGGTTGTATACATTGGCTTGTTAATGGGATAATAAAAAACATAATGAATGAAAGGGAATTGAAAGATAAAATGTAATTAGATTAATTATAATTTGTGGGAAATTACTTATGATGTGTTATTATTTCCATTATGACTTGTGTTATAGGTAACTCAAAATTTATTATATAGAGGTCATGTCTTTATTATGCTGTAATGTTTATATAATTTGGCCTGGTTATGATGAAATGCTTATATTGAGGGTGTGGCCCAGTTATTCTAAAATTATTATATAGATGACATATCTTTAAAATGATGTAATGCTTATAGAGTTATTCCTATTTATCCTGAAATGATTATATACAGGGCTTGGCCTGGTTATGATGAAATTATTATATAGAGTACTTGTCCTAGTTATGATGGAATACTTATATAGAGGGTTGGGCCCAATTATGTTGTAATGCGTATAGGGCTTGGAATGGTTATTCTAAAATGATTATACAGAGGGATTTTTCCCTATTATGTGATTACTTCATCTACTTATCGTTGTGATTTGAATGGAAATTCTACATGCTTAGAGATATCCTGGGATGTTGTTGAAGCAGTTTTATTGTTTTACAGTATTAATTTATTAATGAATACAACTATTCATTTCTTTGTTTCATGCACTTACTGTTAGACTAATTTTTTTATACATGGTGGTGTCCAACTATTGAGTTATACTCACACCCTATTTGGGCCACTATTTGGTGCCCGAGAAGATTATATGGATGTAGATTTGGATAAAGGTAAATTACCTTATTATTGAAGTTTGATTTCGGTATGGGTTGGAGATTGGTGTTGGGACATACTAGGGATTCAGGATTGGTGAATTCTGAGTTTATTTATGTAATCTTGGTATTTTATCTATATTAATTCCAACATGTCATTTAGTAATAATTTATCCCAAAATTACATGGATTATTATTATTTTGATTACTTGGTTCATCCTTTACCTTGTTGTGGAATGGGGTATAATTTTTTTCTATTTTTGTTACTATAATATTTTTATATTTTCTCTGTATTGAAACTCTATACTAGGGGGTATAGTTTCTCCACTATGTTATATACTCCCTTATGACTAGCTGGTAGCCTATGATAAATGGGGAGGTGCTCTTGAGGTGTAGTAACCAAACTAATTTTACCATGTGAGAGAGTATATGATCATGGGATGCTACAAAGTGGTACCAGGGGATTTTGGGTTTTATTTTCTATTACCTTACTACTTGGGAAAGTTAGAATGGATACTTGGATGTGTCTGGACATGGTAATGAGATTATGCATGTGAGTAGATAACCAATGTATATGGGAAAATTTTTGTTCCTAGGGATGGGATTGCTGTTCATGTTGTTCACTCGTTATGGTGGATATTATTTCAACTTGAGTGATTAACATGTTGGGTGATGTTATTATTTCTCTTGAATTATAATCATATATTATTATGACATGAGATGAGTATGAAAGCATCACGTTATACATTTAGGGATATATATAAAGATATTCATTATTCATGGTAGGGATATTTTTATTTCATGTGATATATTTTCCTGTATGAAAAATGAAATGAGATCCCTATTACATCTAATAAATTTAATGAATGAACAGTTATGTCATTCCAATTAGCTTTTTAATTCATGCTTATAGAGACCATGAGCTAGTGGTTCCATGTTTTTTTCACCTATTAAGGTTAGCATTTATTTAATCCAGTGTTATATGGAGTGTGTTTTTCTTGAATAGAAAATGCCTCCTCCTCGTCTTCAAATAGGGATTTAGAAGAGCGGAAATAAACATGCTCCTAATAGAGATGAACTTGAGATTATTGTATCTCCAGAGGATCAGATAGATGTTTTTCTTCATGATAAGTTCCTGAGGGTCATTCATCCAGGGAAAGGGATATGGTTCTCACTAAAACTTTGATGGATAAGTTGGTGAGAGAGTTTTAGTTGTATCATATTCCAATTTTCACTAGGGAGGGAGGCCCCAATGAATTCGAGTTCTGGATCAAGTTAGTCCAGACGATCTTCAGGCACCTCATGACACCCAAAAATATGAGGGTGAATCTTAATGTATATATGCTTAAGGGAGCATCCAAGAATTAGTGGGAAACTTTATAGAAAACGTTTTTGAAAGAGGATTTATCCTAGAAGGACTTTGGGAGAAAGTTTCTGATCCACTATTATCCTGAGAAATTTAGGGATGAGAAGGATCATGAGTCCATACACTTGATGTAGCAGGGTATATTAGTAATAGACTACTTCAAAAATTTCACAGACTTACAGTTCTTTGAACCATATTTAGAATCTAATGAGATGGATAGGGTGAGGTGTTTCTTTAATGGGATTCACTATGACATCAGTTCATGGGTGAGAATTTTTCACTTGAGTATAAATTTGGACAAGATAAATCAGGATTTCATCATGAAAGGGAATTTTTGATAGGCCCTGAATAGAGGCCAAGCTGTTTCTGCAGGGTGAACTGGGATCTCTTCTTCTATTGGAAAGAAGCACCACTATGATAGTAATATCTAAGGAAGCATTAGGAAGAGAAGTTGTGGAAGTTTACATCCATCTCCTAGCCATGTTCCATTATAGTGATATCAATGGTGAATATTTAGACACAAGTAGCCTCAGTGTCAGTACTCTACTTTGGAGTACCATGGTTATGGCGGCCTAGGAAACCTATAGTGGTTTTGTAGGGGCATGCAAGGGAAGATAAATGGAAGGGGATCAAGATATGTACTAGATTCTGGAAAAAATTCAGCTACCCCTTAGTATTCTATTAGTTAGATTTCCAATGGACTCATAGGATGAAGTAATGGATGTGGTGATCAAGTGTAGGAATGGTCATACCAGGTAGATGGAACAATGAATGGGAATCATACTAGTGTCTTTGGTAGAGGGTAAAGTTAGCTACATGCTACGAAGTCTACTCCGGTTAGTTTTAATATAGGAAATTCTACTATTAGATGTATGATTTTGGAATCATCTACCTTATCTTTAATTTTTTTTATACAAGATCATAACATTACCTTATATCTTATCTTTTTTACAAATTTTTTAATCTATGTTATTGAATACTTGGATGATGTCTTGACGATGGACACACTATTGGGAGTGCGGTTAGAGAAAATTAAACATTGTAAGGTTTTTAATAGAGAAATTGGTGGTTTCCCTTTCTTTTCAGAATTGCTTGAGCTGGAAATGGAAGGATTTGATTCGAATCCGAGTATATATTGGTTAATTCGACACCAATATCATATGGAATATTATTGGAGGAGAGTTACCTTTATATCTCCATAAGAAGGTATCTATTTTTACCTAGATGAGTGTGATATCTACATTGGTCATACAAGACCAATTCAGTGAAAATGGATTGTCTCATAGCACATATGGAATGTATTTCTCTTGAAAATGTTGGAATATATAAGGATACTTTTCATACAGTGGTATACCATCTTTAGGATGTTTTCCATAAATATCTCTATGGATTACCACCTAGGAGGGATACCAAGTTCACGATCAAGTTGGTGGTGGGAGGAGATCTAGTTTCTATCCCACCTTGCATGACGATAGGAGAGGAGCTTTGTAAATTGAAGGTTTAATTGAAAGATGTTGAACCTAAGGGTTTTATATGACCAATTAAGTCACGATGGGGTTCTCCCAATATTTTCCCCAAGAAGGTTGATATGAATTTGTGAATTTTTTGTGGAATATTATAGGTTGAATTAGATGATGGTGAGGAACTAGTATCCCCTTCCACGCACTGATGATATTTTCATTTAGATGAGTGGTGCTCAGATTTTCTCCAAGATCGACTTGAGGATATGGTATCACCAATTGGGGGTGAGATCATCGATCATTCCTCGAACTACTTTTAGGAACAAGTATGGATTCTATGAGTTCTTTATGATGTCATTTAGTTTTATGAATTCACCAATGATGTTCGTAGCCAAGATGAATTAGATTGTTTATCCTTTCCTAAATAGGTTTGTTGTGGTTTTCATCAATGATATCTTAGTGTAATCCCAATAATCAGATGATCCTTACCAACAACTTGATATCATTTTGTGTATATTGGGAGAGCATTTAATTTACACCAAGATATCCACATATAGTTTTTGGATTGATAAAGTTAACTTCTAAGGCCATGTCATCTTAGGGGATGGAGTTATAGTGGGACATGAGAAGGTTGCAGACACTGTATATTTTGACTAGCCTGTGAATGACTTCATGATTTGAAGTTTTTTTGGTTTAGCAAGTAATTATGAGTGCTTTATCATGGAATTATCCCATATAGTAGCAACAATGTCAGGGATAATTATGAAAAAGGTGATGTTTGTTTAGTCAGATACTTACATGAGATATTTTCAAGAGTTTAAGGGAAAGATGAACTTAGCACTAATCCCCACATTACCTATTTTAGGTAAGGAATATATCATGTAATGTGACACATACAAAGTCGGGATCAAAGAAGTTTTGATATAGGAGAATCTAGTGGTTTCTTTGGCCTCTAGAATGATACGACCACATGAGATGAATTATCCTACTCATGATATGGAGTTATCTACATGGGTACATGCCCAGAATTTCAAGATATACTATCTTTTGGTTGATAGGTTTTTTTGTAAACAAACCACCAGATCCTATGGTACATCTTTACTTAGTGGGAACTAAACCATTAGAAGAGGAGGTGGGTCAAGTGTCTTCAGTATTTTTTCTTCGATATAAGTTATACATAGAGAAAGGCCTAAATTGATGCAAATTACTTGATTTTAAAGATGAATATAGAGGTAGTGAATGAGTCTTGTGATGAGTGGAGAATTATATAACTCTTTATAGACATTAATCTAGGTGTTAAAGAGTCCCATGGATGAGTAGATCTGACCCCTACATCTGTTATAGTTGTCATTTTGGATCAGATCAAGAATAAGATGGTTTTTGATCCATAGGGATTAAAACTAAGGGACAACTTAAATGCTTAGAATCCACCATCTAAACAGTATCTTGGAAGTGTAAATTCGATTATTTTCTAGGATCGAATGGGTTCCTACAAGATTTTGTGAGGATATTATGATAGAGTTTCATGATTCTATATGAGTGGTAAACCCATGTATGGTAAAGGTGTATCAAGATATTTGTAAATAGTAATGGTCTCCCTGAGAGTAGAAGGAGGTAACATGATTTATGGTGAGATGGTTTACCTATCAGTTGGTGAAGGCTAAGCATCGAATTCCTTCTTGGATATTGTAACCTATTCCCATTATGGAGTGAAAATGAGATGATGTTACTATGTGGTTTGTGACAGTAATACCTCAAACACCTTTAAATAATGATGTAATATGTTTGATCATAGATCGACCGATGATGGTAGCCCACTTCTTGACCATCAAGTAGACCATCACAATTGATGATATGTTTATTCTTTACAAGAGGGAGACATTTTAGTTTCATGGTGTTCCAAGGATATTTATTTCTTACCATGATCCTCCTTTCACTTCTCAGTTTTGGTAGGGTCTCCAGAAGGCCTTGGGATCACAGGTTCTCCTAACTACAACCTATCATCCACAGACTACTAGTTAAACTAAGGGGTAAATTTAGATTCTAAAGGATATGTTATGATCTTGTGTTTTGGATTTTAGGGGTACATGGTAGTATCATATGTAACTCATAGATTTTTCATACAATAACAACTTCTAGGTGTCAATCTAGATGGAATATTTCAAGGCTTTATATGTATGTCCATGCTATTTTCCACTTTATTTTATGGAGGATGGTAAGTCTACATTCATTATACCTGGCCTCGTACAAGATATTTTTGAGCAGGTTAAATTGAATAATTATAAGTTAATGGTCGTATAGATCATGAATAAATCTTTTGAAAACTATTGGAGGGGAACTTTGAATTTGGAGGTGGGTGATCATATCTTCCTTTGGGTGTTTCCCTGGTTGTGTAATTTCTATATCATGAAACATGGGAAGCTGATGCCCCATTGTTCGAAGATATTTGAGATAGTTTAAAGGTTTATTTCAGTGGAATACTTATTGGCCCTCCCATAGCACTAAAATGAAATGCATGATGTGTTTCATATGTTTCATCTTATATGATATCACCATGTACCTTCTCATGTGGTAGATGTTGATTACATCAAACTTGGTGTAGATGTGTCTTTTGAGCATAATCCAATATGGATTGCAGACTATAGTGAGAATTATCTATAGAAAAAAGACCATACCTTGAGTTTAAGTTTAGTGGTAGCATGTTAATGTTTAAGTGGGAGCCTATGAGAGGGAATCTAATATATGATCATAGTGGATATAATTATTCAGAAAGATCCCCCAATGATGATTGGAGTAGCTTAGGGATGGGATGTTAAATTGTGGGGAGGTTGTAATATCCCATATTCTCTAGTTATGTCCCTATTGGGTTTTGGTTGTACCTATTTTTATTGACTTTTCTTTTCTCCATCAATCGTTTTTGGCCAGGTCTTTTTTTGGGTTGGGGAGCTTTTGTTGGGGAAAATAACCTAATTTTTTAGGATATATGTTTTTTTAAATTAATTTGGTTTTATTATATATGATTCAAATGGATTATGTGGGTATTATGTGGGTTTGGAATTATTAAAAGGAGTTTTAGGTTCTTTCTGTAGAAGCTATGATGATATTTGTCTATTGGACACTTTCCTGTTGTAAAACGTTTACACGACATGAACCTATTGTTGGGAAAATTTTGTGAGTTGGTTTAGAGTCTGAAGATTTTACACATTGTGAAACTATATCACATCATGGAATGATATATTGGGTTTATTTCTACTAAAACTGATGAATTTTTTGGATTATCATATAAATTTGATGAATTAAAATTGTGAAAGGGGTTCACATCATGAATATATTTAGACCATGAGTTTTATACCTTATTGTGTGTATGATATTATTTTCATCCACCACGAATCATCCTATATTAAAACATAGGGTGTCTCAAGGAAATATTCAAGTCATTCCTATATTTCTAGGTTCCTAATTCTAGAATTTAATCTCTCATGAGTTCCTTCACTTTAGTTTCCCCCTTTTTATTCTGCTGTTATCCTTTATGACGGTGTGATATCTTGACCATTGCTGAAGTAGGTTTTGATCTTGAAGTTTGTGTGATATATATTTTCCTTTTGATCTCCTTAACCTCCATTCGTCATTATATTCTGCTATTGATAGTGTTTCTTTGATCACAGGATATAGTTTGGTGGTTTAGAACAAAGCCCTATGGTCTAATTCGATCTTTTAAGTTTGTGAAATATTATACGATTGCACTGAGACAACATGCATGTTATATAATGGAATAAAATGTGATTATAATCATATGTTTTTTCTAATCCTTATGTCACTTTAGATCCATTAGTGTTGAAACTATTTTTCTACCACCCATAGGGTGATCCTACCCTTGAACTCTAATGAATTGGCTATTGGACTAAAACATGAATTTTCATGACATGAGACCTTAGGTGATTTCTTTGGATAGGATCACATTGAAAAATGGATTACATGGTTATTAAAATGACTAGATATACTTTGATATGATATTATTGTGTATAATGTCATGTTAATGGGGCATTATATAAATTTATGAATGAAAATGAATTGAAAGATAATAGTAAATTGGCTGAATTGACCTTGGTGGCTTATGATGTGTATTGTTTAACTCTTTCCATTATGACTTGTGTTATAGGTTATGCTAAAATACATATATAGATCATGTGGCCCAGTTATGTTGTAATGCTTATAGGTCTTGGCTCAGTTATGCTATAAGTTTTATATAGATGGTTTGGACCATTTTTTCTGAAATGCACATATAGAGGGCATGGTCTGGTTATATTGTAATGCTTATAGGGATTGTCCCGGTTTTGATGAAATTATTATATATAGGGATTGGCTAGGTTATGATGAAATGTTTACATAGAGGGATTGACCTGGTTATTCTAAAATTCTTATATAGAGGGATTTCCCTGATTATGTTGCAATTCTGGTTGGGATTATCCTAGTTATTTTGAAATTCTTATACAAAGGGTTTTTTCTAGGATATGTTATTTTCCATAGACTTTTGGTTGCGTTTGATATGGAAATTCTACATGCTCAGAGATATTTCGGTATAGTTTCTAAGTAGTTTGATTGTTATATTGTATTAATTGATTAATTAATACTTCTATTTATCTCTTTACAGCATAAACTTACTATCAAACATTTTTTCTTTAGGCATAGTGGTGTCGACCTAATGAGTTTTACTCATGACCTATTCGGGCCTCTATTCAGTACATGGGGAGATTACAATGATTTATGTTGGATAAGGTAAAAGTACATTGTTGTTGATTTTTGATTACCAGACGGGTCGGTGCTTGGAGACTAGACCAACCAGCCCATTAGGATTGAGGTCCATTGAGTTTATTTGTTTCATCTTGGTATTTTATCTCTATGAGTTCTAGCATGTCATTTAGTTACATTTATGTCACATATTACATGGTTCATTATTGTTTGGTTTACTTGGTTCATCATTTATCTTCCAATTATCAGAGGTAATATTTCTGATATTTCCATTACTCTGATATTTTTTTTATTACCACTGTATTGAAACTCTATACCCAGGGGTATAGTCTTCCAAATATATTCTCTATACCACTGATGCTAGTCAGATACCTCTGGTGTATTGGGAGGGGTGATTTATCTCCAATAAGAAACCTGATTTTTCCATATGAGAGAGTGTCAGATAAGAATATATTACATGATAAATCTTTGGAATGTGGTTGTGTGCATAAAAAATTATTGTTTGAGAGACATATTTTAGATATGTACAATGATTATGGGGATGATAAATAATTTTCATTATTATGTAATGATATCTAGCTAAATCATGAAGGGAAAATTTTTCTACCCTATTTTAATGATGACTACATGATCTAGAAGACAGAAATATCATCATATATTTTTATAGGACATTGATGATTCTTTACAATTTATTTTCTATATAGGAATAATCATAGATGGTTTGAAAGTACCATTGAGATTAAAAATACACCTTAAAATATGTCTATAACTGATGTCTTTAATGAATTAAATTATGTAATTTTTTCATACAGGAAAGGTAAAATGAAATCTATAACGAGTAAGAAAATTTGAACTGATCCTAATAACAATTACAAGAATAAAATCATTTTTTTAGTTTCCATATTGGATAAATTTTTTTACATCATTGTTCAGAAATAATGGACATTGAAAAAATATATTTAAAATAGTAATTTAAATTTTTATAAATGTTAAGGGGATGAAATAAGACGATTTATGATCTTGGGGTGACTTCATGTATTGGGGTATTAGGATGGAATTCCATCCTGTGTGTATATGTGAAAATAAATAGAAGGTTCCATGTTCTTATAATGTGATGAAAAATTCATTAAAAACAATTTTTTTTAATATACTAGAGACTATATTAGTTTCCAATGGATATTAAACAAACATATCAAAATATTTCAATAGAAGAGAGTTGAATATGAAATCTCTAAAGACTCATGACTATCACATCATTCTTCATTAGTTTATTCCAATAATATTCTATCATCTACAATAAAATATTGTATGAGTGATAGTGATTAAATTATTCAATTATTATTGATATATTTGTGAAAGAAATTCTAATTATTTCATGAAAAAATATTGGATGTGGCACTAATAATTTTGTTTGAGTTATAGATAATTTTCCCCCATTATTTTTCACATGAATGATTCATCTAACTATCCATCATTCATGTGAAAAAATATATGGTGGACCAATTTATTTTTTATGAATCAAATTGAAATAAATATGTACACAGTGATGTATTATGTATATAGTAGAAATCATCATGTAGGTTCCATTATAAAAGGTTTTATGGCTGAAGAATGTAAGGGTTTTTGTTCATTGTATTTGTATGATGTGACCATGAGACATAAACAAATAGTGAGAAATAAACATGAGTAGTATGATAAAATTGAAACAAATTCTCCATCACTTCTAAGAAAAGGGGTAAATATTGGATAATATTAATTGACTACATTAATCCTTGATGATAGAAAGATTACATATCTCGTAGTCTTGTTTAATTTTTATTTGTTTAATGATTACATCAAGTAAGTTAATTTAACATGTATATTTCATGTCATCTCATGAAATTGTAAATTTATGTTATACTATTTATAACTTTTTTTGAATGGAATATAGAAAAAATATAAATATAAATCATCATTCATTACCTTTGATAATGAGGGAGGCATTGACTATAAAAGAGTATCCTACTTGGTTAAAATCAATGTTAGAAGTGTTACTATAATAAAATAAAAATAAAAAAATAAATTTAATTTTAATATTTATTTATATTTTAGATATTGTGTTTACCTAATAAATATATATCTAAATAAAAAAATATATTTGTATTTTGGTTCTAATTCTATGGTTCATTATTGAAACTAAATCGTGATAAATGGGTATAAATTTATTATCTCTGATTGAGCAGTCATCATGAGAACACAACATGATGGTGTTATAGTAATTGTAATAATAGACTATTAGGCTAGTGCATCAGATATTAGTCCTATATATAAAAATGTTTCCTATTGTGGAGTTACTAAGAAAATACTAATGTTTTACTATTACTCCCATGGGAGTGTCTCTATTATAAAATGAAAATGTTTTGACTCAATGATGATACATGACACATTTTTTGATGAATGCGGATTTAATGTTTTTAACACGACACGTATTCTTGGTATTGATAAACTATATCTTCATCCATCATTGGCGAAACCAATTTTTCTTGTAAAACATCATCCAATATCATAATTTTGTGTCATTATTGATGTAATATCAAGACATATTTTTAATGATGGGGGTGAAATTGACACCATCACTTCCCTAATTAGCCTCAATGAATTTATTACTTATTATGAATCAAATAGTCCAATTTTAGGAGTTGTTTGTGAACCTAATGTTATGGTGGGTAATATAAAGAACCATATATATATGATATTGGTTATTTTGGTTTATTTTAACTTTAGGTTTTTTAGTTTGGAACAATTAAAAAACCTTTATTGTTGGTATACAATATTTTTTATCCAACTTGACGTTGTGGTGAATTTTCCATATATTGTTGTCGTAATTTTCATTGATTTTCATTTTAATATATTTAATTGAATTATATTAGAAGATTAAAAAAACTCAAATAATCCATTTTAAATAAACAAGGTGAATTGAACTGAAACAAATTAAACAAATTATAATGAAAAACAAAAAAATGAAGAAAATGAAAAAATAAAAATGTGTTTAAATATCCACATGACATAACTGAAAAAATGAAATAAATTAATTAACCCAAAAAATAGCCAAATACCCTATTAAAATAACAAAAATAAACCAAATGGAATTACCAAAAATGAATTGGACCGAATTGAAAATAAAAGAATAAAATCCCATAATACTCCTGTTTTACATTCTAATTAGAATGTGTGGATTTTTCCAGGACACAACTTTTATGTTTTTATATTCTTTCCAGTAAATATGATATGATTATGTTATGTCACTACCAATCCTTTATTTATCTTGAAATTGGAATACATTAATTAAGTCATGTCACCTCTTCTTTCATGTTTGGATTACAAATCATTTACAAGTTTATAATAAAATGAATTTTTATTTTTCAGTGTAGGAAATGAAATAAATTTAAGAGATATGAATTAAGAGAATGTCTGATCCTTATTTTTTCATGAGAGAGATGAGAATTCCACCTATGGTGCCTATTGTGAGCATACTATTTCTAATATATATATCAATAACATTTAATTTCGTGACATTAATATGTTTTTAAAATTTAATCAGTAATTATCCCTTAGTATAAAACTATTCTTTGGCCATCCTAGTGGAAGTGGTACATAGCCCAATGATTCAAGGGGGTGGTACTAGAGCTACTTGCATTACATATCATACCTGATTAAACCTAGACCCATCCTTATATATTCTTGTAGCATAATTCCTTATCCCCCAATTCAATTATAGGAACCTGGGATATTAAGACCACCTATATTATCACCACCATTTATGTATGATCCTCGTCACAAATATTTTCCTTATCTAGTGATGGATCCTACTCCATACCCATATTATCTTTTTCTATTGAATTCTATGCTATCTCTTTTTTCTACTACTTCATTATCTTTGGGATTTTATGTTGATACTCCTTTAACTTTTACTGTGGTGAATTTTAAAGCTCTTGAGTATAAAAATTATCTTGAGTATGCATTGGAACCAACTATTATTACGTAGGTCGATAATCCTTTACATCCAAGGGATCTAATAGTACCCATTGATTGACAAAGATCAAGTATATGTATAAAACACCAGAAATTATTTTTTACAATAATTTATTTTCATTATAAAATGAAATAATTTAATATTTTTCTTTTATTCATTCACAATTGTATCTTCGACTATAAGGAAATGTGAGAACACGCACATGCATGTAGTGTGGATTTTACACACACAACTGATTGTTGAATATATTGAGGATAATCCAACGATTGGTAAAACATGGAGAAAATAATGATGTTGTATGGCTATGGTTTCTAAATATTATGACATCATTCCCATAAATCCAATCACCTAGATATTTATTGAAAATTAAATAAAGGATACTTATTGGGATAAAATTTGGGCAAGAAAATTCATTAGATTTAATGTTATGTAATTATTGTATTTATGGGAATTAATATTTTGGTAGTTGCTCTACTATAATTTTCTATATGGTGAGGTTATAAGGACTCCATGCCTAATGGAATTAGGAGAGAAATGGAGAGCATATAACATGAGTTGTATAATGACTGGGTTTCTAGAGTTTGAATAGATTTAGAGGTCATTCCTATCCCGAATGAGTGTATAACAACATGATATCATGAAATGATTACTCATTGAAAGAGTGATGAGTATATGGTATTAACCAAATTGAGGGTATTTGATTGAAAATGATGATTAATTTCCTAAAAAATATTTTTTATTACAAAGTTTTGTTTTTCAAAAATCATGAAAAAGAATAAAAAGCACGGATACTATAAAGAATATCTATACTTTGGGGTGGTTGAATATGCAAGAACATGTGAGGAAACAATTATTTTTCATTGACACTTGAATTTAATTAGGTAAGTATAGAAATGAAAAATGGACAGTACCTCAATTCAAAACCATGTAAGTGTAAAAAAAAGTTACAAAAGGGAAAAATAAAGTTATTAAAGGGTAAAAAAAGTTATATATAGGTAAATAAGAATTTTTACAAGTTATGAAAGGCTAATAAAAGTTATGTAAGGGTAAAATAATTTAAAATAAGTTTAAAAATTTGTTACGTATGGGAAAAAATGCTATTTAAGGGTAAATAAAAATTAGTATAGGATAAGTGAGGGTAAATTAAAGTTAAGTAACAGTAAAATAACATTAGAAAACGGTAAAATAAGATTATGTATGGGTAAAAATAACTTTTTAAGGATATGAATTTATTAACTAGAGTTAAGTGAGGGAAAAATGATAAGTAAGGGTAAATAGAAATTTATATTGTTTAAGGGTAAACTAAATATTAGTAAGGATAAAAAAAAGTTATGTGATGGTAAACTAACAGTATGTATGGGTAAAGAAAGTTATGTATAGGTAAAAAACATTTATATGTCAAGTAAGGGTAAACTAAAGTTAAGTAAGGGTAAAAAAAGCTATTTTAGGGTAAAAAGGTTATGTTAGGGTAAATATAAGATAATTTTGGGTAAAAAATTATATAAGGGTAGATAGAAACTTGTATAGTTTATGTATGGGTGAAAAAAAGTTACGCAAGAGTAAAACCAAGTTACGTAAGGGTAAACTAAAGATATGCAAGGGTAAAATAAGTTAAGTAATGTAAAGACCCGTAAATTTCAAAGAAATTTTTTTCTTAATTTTCTTTGGAATTTTACAAGAGCGCAGTTTCTAACGGCACTTGATTCCGAGGCTCAGTGTGCCCGGAATCATTTTCCGAAGTTTGGCTTGGGTACCTTCAGTGAACGGACGAGCGGGTTTTTCTAACTTTTGAACTGGTGCCCGTAATCAAATTCTGAGGGCACCGATGAAATCGCAGTGCCGGTATTTTCTTAGAAACGCCTCTTCTGGAGTTGCGTTTTCTTGGGTGTGGTTTTTAATTTTTGGGCTTAAGGTTAAGAAATAAAATAAATTGTTCGACAAACTTTATTTTATTTCACTTAAGCCACTTGAAGCCACTTGAAAGCCACTTAAACTGAGTTGAAACGGATAGGTTGCTATCCAAAAATATCCTACCCTCTTGGTAGGATATTTGTGAGGTGAGACCCGCACGAGCCCACCGTTTCTTTTCCGCTAAGTAACGCACCCGCGAAAACCTGTCATTATGAATGTCAAGTGACGCGTTTTCTTAAATCCTTAACGCACCATTTAATTGGGCAGTTTATTTCGTGACTTAAATGGGCAGTTTCTTTTGTTGAATTAATTCTGTGAATTAATGGGTCGTTACTTACCACTTTTTCGTTAGTTGGCGTAATAATAAAATAAGACCAACAAGACTTTTGGAGGATTGAACGTTAAGAGGCTCTGGCAGAATTCTTGTGCCTTCATCCTCCTTCGTGAAGAACGCGAAGAATGCCGTCACCCTCAGAGTTTGACGACGCTTCATCCGAGACGTTCTTCCCCGCCCCGATCTCCGATCTCCCACTGCTTGAGGTAAGAGATCTCGGGTTTCTTTTTAAAACACCTTTGTGGTTTTTACCAAAACACGGATTTAATTATTTATAATTAAATCTGTTGTTTCTTGGTCTGTTGAGTTCATCGACGCTACGCCGGATTCCGCGACGACGCGACGCCCTTCCACGACGCCCTTCCGCGACGACGCGACGGTTCCCTCCTTCCGCGACGAACAATTCCGCGAAGAACGCGGGCGACGACTTGGCGAGGTAGGGATTTTTATTTGGAATTACCCTTTCATATTCCCGTGAACGTTTCTTTAAAATTAAAGAACCTGATTCATATGAACAATTTTATTTTATTAAAATTGTTGGTTCATGTGTTGAATAATTTCTCCCGTTGTTTTTATCTAACGTGGAGGGTGCGAGCCAAACGAACACGACCCGACAACCCTCCGTTGTTCTTCGTTGTTGTGCGAATTTGGCGGGCGATGACAAATCGTGACGCAAGGGCGTTTTGAGGATCCCGCAGTGGAGAACGGAACCCGGGAGGAACAACGGCGCAGACGAGAAGGAAAAAGGACCACCAGAGCAACTCCGGTGGCCCGCAGAAGCCTCCGGCAGCGCCCCGGCGCGCCGCTGGACGGGACCGCTGCGGCAGAAGCCGCGTCCGTTCAATCAACGCGGCCCCACGCTGGGCTGCGGCATCTCCAAACCGCGGATGCGGCGCCCCGCAACGTCCAGGTGCTCGGCCGCTCGGCCGAGCCGAGCCAGGCTGGTCTGACCCGCCGGGCCGCGCCCTGGCCGGGCCGGACCGGGTCCGGCCGGGTTGGAATGGGTCAGGTCGACCCGGTTCGGCCGACCCAGGGGGGTCGGGCCGGGTCGGCCCGGGCTCGGACCCCCCGTCTTCGGACCATTTTCGGTCTTTTTCCCGTAACTTGAGCTACGGGCCTCCGAACGACGCACCGTCAGCTGCAACGCGATCCTTGGATTGAGGCGGTCATTTTGGTATATCGCACTCAAGGTTTCAGAATACTTTGGGTTCAGCTGGGTTGGTTCGTACACGAAACCAACCGGACCCTCAGAGCGGAAACGCTCATATCTTGAGCTACGGACGTCTGATTGACGTGCCGTCGGCTTTGTTGAATTCCTCTAAGTGAGACAGATCTTTTGGCTCACTCCACCCGAGGTTTGGACACAGGTGTAGTACGGTCGGGTTGGTTTTTCCTTAAAAACCAACCGGGCCCTTGGGACGAAAAAGCCAATAACTCTCCGACTGGGCGTCCGATTGACGCGCCGTCTGCGACGTTGAGTTCCTGTTGACGATACAGAACTTTTGGATACATCAACTTCGGACTTTGTGTCAGTTGATGTATCAGCCTCTCGGCTCGTGGAGCGGACCCTCCCGAACGAGCTTGCTGTGTGCGGGAACCCTAGAGCTGGCTGCGACTGCTACTTCGACAGCGACGACTGTGCAGAGATCCTCAGTGGACTGCAACGACGACTGTGCAGAGATCCTCAGTGGACTGCGACGACGACTGTGCAGAGATCCTCAGTGGACTGCGACGACGACTGTGCAGAGATCCTCAGTGGACTGCGACGACTACTGCACTCAGCGATCCTACGTGGATCAGTGCAACAGATCATGTGTGGGCCCGATCCTGTGTGGGTTTGATCCTGTGTGGGTCAGCACTCAGCGGTTATATGTGAGCCAGCGCCTACAGGTCCTGTGTGGGCCTGATCCTGTGTGGGTCATTGCGGGGGTTAGTACCTTTCGATCCTTTGTGGGTTCGATGACTTAGATGGATCAGTGATCATCTTTATCGTCATCCGAAGAAGTATACCTGTGTGAGCTGAATCATGTGTTACTCTCCTTTGTGGATTGTGTTGAGATATCCTCTGTGGATTTACTGTTTACTCTCCTTTGTGGATTGTGTTGAGCTATCCTATGTGGATTACTGTTTACTCTCCTTTGTGGATTGTGTTGTGCTATCCTGTGTGGGTATACGTTTTGCTTTCCTGTGTGGACTGGGTTGTGCTTGGGCTCAGACGTTGGATCCGAACGGGAATTGATGACTTAGGTATATGTATGGGCATATACCTAAGCCATGTCGGATGTTACTTCGTGATTGTATCTTTCCTTTGTGGAGTATCCTTTGTGGATTCTGGGAGACCTTCGGGGGTCTCGGGGTCCCTACTGAGTAGCTTATACTCACCCCTGCACGGGCTTTGCCCGCACTTCGTTGTGTTGGTTGCAGACGACGGACAACGCTGATCGTGGTGGAGGAATACGGAGAAGGACAGTACCTGGAGGTGGACCACTAGGTGGGACGTACTCGGAGCGGTCAGGTGGACCCGAGGAGCAGTGGAGGCTATCTGTACCCACCCTTCAGGTGGGACTTCTAGAGGACGGCTCGACGCTGCGGCTTTTCTTTTCAGTTAATGTTTTTCCCTTTCAGTTGTACTTTACAGTTGAGCTTGTATTTCCGGCCCCTTTTACTTTCAGCACAGCTTGTTACAGTTTTCACTTAGTGTTTACTTTTCCTCTTGCTTACTCTGTGGTGATTGTTTACTTTTCAAAGGCAACGCCTTCCCTTTTTCCGGGATTTACGCCTTGGTGCTAGTCGCCAGCCCCTGGCCTATGGAAGGCGGGCTTGGGGTAGTCGTGGCACGGGCCCCGAGGGCGGGTTGTGACAAATTGGTATCAGAGGTGGTCGGTTCTACCGCAGACTCTGATCTTTCTTCTATGTGAGGCAATAGTGTTCAGCGTATTGGGTGTGGTTATCAGTCCAGGGAGTCCAGTGTTGGTGCGGCGGCCGACGTATCCATACACCAGGACCCTGACTTCTGATTTCCGACTTAATACACGAAAACATTGATTGCATGTGTGTTTCAAGTTTTCTTTGTGATTACTTGTGTCAGCTCACCAGGTATACTGTTCTGACCATGGCGCACTTGTTTCCTTTTCAGGATGGCCCCATGACGGCAGCCAGCTAGGGTTCCCAGAGTAGAGTACGACGACAGCCCGCCGAGTGATGAGGCCTCGGTACAGGGCTCGTTGACAGAAGAGGCATCGGCGGTACCTTTACCCGCCGAGCCCCCGATGCTTCCAGCACCGACTTCTGACGATGCACGTCGTCTTCAAGCTTTGCACGAGTTCCAGCGCCAGCGACCACCCAGGTTTCATGGGGAGATGGACCCCCAGGCAGCCGAGGACTGGTTGGAGGCGGTCGTTCGAGTTTTCAGGCTAGTGAGGACACCAGCAGACCTCATGGTGATCCTCGAGGTGAGCCTACTGCACGCAGCAGCAGGACGATGGTGGAGGTTGATGCTCCAGGTGCACGATGAGGCCTCTCTCATCTGGACGGACTTCGAGAAACTCTTCTACTCATAGTTCGTCCCAGCCACCCTCCATGCGGTGCGCATTCAGGAGCTTCTTCAGCTGCGGCAGGGCAGCTTGACGGTCTCCCAGTACACGGCGAGGTTCACCGATCTCTCTCGCTACTCGACCGACATGGTACGGGACCCCTTCTTCTGGGCCCGGACCTTCGAGAAGGGATTGAGACATGAGATCAGGGCATCGCTGATCTCCCTCAGCATCTCGACCCAGGTAGGAGTACTGGAGAGAGCCCTTCTGATCGAGAGCTTTCTGGCTGAGTCCACAGCGAGACCTGCCGCAGGGCGGCAGGTGGCGGAGTCTTCGGCAGCAGGTAGCCGACGGATGACTCAGGGTTCCAGGCAGACCAGACCCTCTCGTAGATGACCTCAGGACACTAGCTCAGCAGTGCGGGGCACACAGCGCGGAGCCAGTCTTCTGAGAGGCAGGCAGTGCTACGCGTGCGGCGGGCAGGCCCACATGGCTCGTGACTGCCCGACCCACCGTACTGAGGAGCAGCAGACGGTGGAGGGGCCACCTAGGCAGAGGCAGAGGGTCGACCGTGGTGGTCCGCAAGGAGGAGCCGGACGAGGTAGAGGAGCTGGCTGAGCAGCAGGTGGTGGGCGACGCTTTGAGGCTCTGCCACCACCGCCACCAGGAGGTCTGCCCCAACCACAGGGAGCTGGCGGATAGAGACAGGCACAGCTCCAGGCAGCGGAGGCCTACGACCATGGCGCGCCAGAGATGATTCGAGGTACGATATGTGTCTATTCCACCCTTGCTTTAGTTCTTATAGACACAGGAGCGAGTCACTCTTTCATAGCCACTGCCCTTGTTCGGAGCTCAGAGATTCCGACAGAGCCGTTGGCTCGATCCTTACCGCTAGAGACCCCTACGGGAGCAGACTCGATGACACGCACTGGTGCCGGTAGTGTGAGCTTACTCTAGGATGAGAGAGCTTCGGTTGGGATCTCCTTGTAGCAGCGTCGAGGCCTTACGACGTCATCTTGGGCATGGATTGGTTATCTACAGTCCATGCTCAGATTGACTGTTTTAGGCGCAAGGTGAGATGTGTGCGCACTGACGGGAGCAGGTTCACCTTCACCGGCGAGAAGGGAGCCTTTGCAGCATAGGATGGACTCACGCAGAGGAGAGTACAACCCATCACTCATCAGTTGGCTAGCCTCATCCTTGGATCAGTTGACGTGCAGAGTCCTAGTTTTCCTGCAGTGGTGGATCAGTATGCGGACGTCTTCCCCGACGACGTTCCAGGACTACCTCACAGAGAGGTAGACTTTTATATTGATCTGTACCCCGGGACAGCCCCGATATCCACTCAAGCGTATCGGATGGCCCCCGATGAGCTTCGAGAGCTGCGGGTATAGTTGGAGGACTTGCAGGGCAAGGGGTTCATCCGACCCAATGTTTCACCCTGGGCTTCCCCAATATTGTTTGCCAAGAAGGCAGACGGGAGCTTGCGAATGTGTGTCGACTATCATCGCCTGAACCAGGTGACAGTGAGGAACAAATATCCTCTACCGAGGATTGATGACCTCTTCGATCAGCTCAAGGGAGCATGGTGGTTCTCGAAGATAGACCTCAGGTCAGGCTATCATCAGCTCAGAGTTCGAGACGAGGACGTGCAGAAGACGGCCTTCAGGTGTCGGTATGGCCACTATGAGTTCTTGGTTATGCCTTTAGGCGTAACCAACGCTCCAGCAGTATTCATAAGCCTCATGAACAGGATCTTCCAGCCATACCTCGATCGATTTGTCGTGGTCTTCATCGACGACATTTTGGTGTACTCGACCACGGAGGAGGAGCACGCCTACCACTTGCGGGTTGTACTAGACACACTCCGAGAGAACTAGCTTTATGGAAAGCTCTCGAAGTTCCAGTTTTGGTTACGTGAGGTCCACTTCTTGGGGCACGTCATTTCTGAGGCGGGAGTTGCAGTGGATCCCGCGAAGATCGAAGCAGTGCTAGATTGGGAGCCACCCAGGAGCGTGACAGAGGTACGGAGTTTCTTGGGTCTAGCCGGATACTATCAGAGATTTGTGCCAGACTTCTCTAGAGTTGCGGCACCACTCTCAGCTTTGATGAATAAGGGGAAACCCTTTGTGTGGTCAGACAGATGTCAGCAGAGCTTCCAGGAGCTGAGGCAGAGATTGACCAGCGCACCTATCTTGAGGTTTCCTGAGGAGGGAGTTGGATACGTAGTCTACTGCGATGCATCAGGGACCGGAATCGGATGTGTCCTAGTGCAGGAGCGGGCCGTGATTGCCTATGGATCACGCCAGTTGAGGCCGCATGAGCAGAACTACGCTACCCCTGACCTGGAGTTAGCAGCAGTGGTCTTCACTCTGAATACATGGCGGCACTATCTGATTTGTGAGCGCTTTACAGTCTTTTCTGACCACGAGAGTCTCAGGTACATCTTCTCTCAGAAGGACCTGAACTTGAGACAGCGGTGATGTCTCGAGTTCGTCCAGGACTATGACTTTGAGATAGTCTATACTCCTGGGAAGGGGAACGTAGTAGCTGATGCCCTCAGCAGGAGGACGGGCATTCAACTACTTGAGGAGGCGACAGAGCAGCTAGCCGCCTTGCAGATATCCTTCGTGGATAGGGATGGAGCAGCCTTCCTTCAGTCTCTCGCAGTCACCCCTCCACTACTGCAGCGGGTCAGAGAGGCACAGCATGAGAACGCCGACTGTGAGACACGACATGCACAGATATCCTCGGGACAGGCACCTGATGGTTTCTCTCTTGGAGTAGAGCACGACGTCCTTTTCAGAGGACGTACCTTGGTACCAGTCGTTTTACGAGAGGAGGTGCTGAGAGAGTTTCACACTTCTCCTTTGGCGGTACATCCTGGAGTGGCGAAGATGTACCAGGATCTCAGACGACAACACTGGTGGCCGGGCATGAAAAAGGTTGTGGTAGAGTTCGTTTCTCGATGCCTCACCTGCCAGCAGGTGAAGGCAGAGCATCAGGTACCAGTAGGCTTAGTACAGCCCTTGGAGGTCCCATAGTAGAAGTGGGACGAGATATCTATGGACTTCGTGACTGGACTTCCATGCACTTCCAGAGGTCACGACTCCATTTGAGTGATTGTTGACCGACTCACCAAGTCGGCACACTTCTTACCCATCCGAGAGTAGGGCTCAGTGGAGAGCTTGGGGCGTCTCTACGTTCAGGATATTGTACGGCTTCACGGAGTTCCATCGTCTATCGTCTCCGATCAGGATGCTCGTTTTACTTCCCGGCTTTGGAAGGGGTTGCAGGAGGCATTTGGGACGCGGCTACATCTAAGCACCGCTTTTCACCCGCAGACGGATGGTCAGACAGAGAGGACCATTCAGACTCTCGAGGACATGCTCTGCGCATGTGTCCTCGACTTTGGTCGCAGCTGGGAGGACCACCTACCCTTGGTGGAGTTCACGTAAAACAACAGCTACCACTCCACCATCGGGATGGCACCATACGAGGTGTTGTACGAAAGACCTTGCAGATCTCCTTTATGCTGGACAGACCCTGGGGAGTCAGCACTCGTGGGACCAGAGATGGTCCGGGCCACGACAGAGAAGGTCCAGGTCATCCAGGAGAGGATGAGGACAGCTCAGAGCCGGCAGAAGTCATATGCTGACAGGAGGCGGAGGCCACTATAGTTCGAGGATGGCGACCATGTCTTCTTGCATGTCTCACCTCGACGTGGTTTGCAGAGATTTGGCCGAGGTGGAAAGTTGTCTCCATGCTTCATCGGACCCTTTCAGGTCCTCAGCAGGATTGGCGAGGTGGCTTATCTCCTGGCTCTACCACCTCGGTTGCACCGGGTGGACGACGTATTCCACGTATCTCAGCTGAGGAGATACGTGCACGACCCGACGTATATCATTGACCATGGGGAGCTAGACGTGGATGATGGGGCGAATTTTGCGAAGGTCCTGGTGGAGATATAGGATCGACAGGAGCGGGTCCTACGTGGGCGATCGATTCCTCTTGTGCGCATCAGATGGTAGCACGGGAACCTCCAGGAGAGCACATGGGAGCGGGAGGCTCAGATGCGTGCTCAGTACCCACATTTGTTTCCCTAGTTTATGATGTATCTTTACGGGGACGTAAAGCCCTGAGGTGGGAGTAATGTAAAGACCCGTAAATTTAAAGGAAATTTTTTTCTTAATTTTCTTTGGAATTTTACAAGAGCGCGGTTTCTGACGGCACCTGATTCCGAGGCCCGGTGTGCCCGGAATCATTTTCCAAAGTTTGGCTCAGGTACGTTCATTGAACGGACGAGCAGGTTTTTCTATCTTTTGAACCGGTGCCCGGAATCGAATTCTGAGGGCACCGATGAAATCGTAGCGCCGGTATTTTCTTAGAAACGCCTCTTCCGGAGTTGCGTTTGCTCGGGTGTGGTTTTTAATTTTTGGGATTAAGGTTAAGAAATAAAATAAATTGTTCAACAAACTTTATTTTATTTCACTTAAGCCACTTGAAGCCACTTGAAAGCCACTTAAACTGAGTTGAAACGGATAGG
Organism: Viscum album; assembly: GCA_963277665.1. Taxonomy (NCBI): domain Eukaryota; kingdom Viridiplantae; phylum Streptophyta; class Magnoliopsida; order Santalales; family Viscaceae; genus Viscum; species Viscum album. Next base: position 1,054,010,662 of record OY728120.1, on the reverse strand, counting down.
GTACTATCCAAAAATATCCTACCCTCTTGGTAGGATATTTGTGAGGTGGGACCCACACGAGCCCACCGTTTCTTTTCCTCAAAGTAACGCAGCCGCGAAAACACGTCATTTTGAAAGTCAACTGATGCGTTTTCTTAAATCTTTAATGCACCATTTAATTAGGCAGTTTATTTAATGAATTAAATGGGCAGTTTCTTTCGTTGAATTAATTCTGCGAATTAATGGGTCGTTACTTACCTCTTTTTCGTTTGTTGGCGTAATAATAAAATAAGACCAACACGACTTTTGGAGGATTGCACGTTGAGAGGCTCTGACAGAATTCTTGTGCCTTCATCCTCCTTCGCGAAGAACGCAAAGAACGCGAAAAACGTGAAGAACGCGAAGAACGTTGTCACCCTCGGAGTTTGACGACGCTTCATCCGAGACGTTCTTCCCCTCCCTGATCTCCGATCTCCCACTACTTGAGGTAAGAGATCTCGGGTTTCTTTTTAAAACACCTTTGTGGTTTTTACCAAAACACGGATTTAATTATTTATAATTAAATCTATTGTTTCTTGGTCTGTTGAGTTCGTCGACGCTACGCCGGATTCCGCGACGACGCGACGCCCTTCCGCGACGACGCGACGGTTCCCTCCTTCCGCGACGAACAATTCCGCGAAGAACACGTGCGACGAATTGGAGAGGTAGGGATTTTTATTTGGAATTACCCTTTCATATTCCCGTGAACGTTTCTTTAAAATTAAAGAACCTGATTCATATGAACAATTTTATTTAATTAAAATTGTTGGTTCATGTGTTGAATAATTTCTCCCATTGTTTTTATCTAATGCGGAGGGTGCGGGCCAAACGAACACGGCCCGAAAACCCTCCGCCGTTCTTCGTTGTTGTGCGAATTTTTCGGGTGATGGCAAATCGTGACGCAAGGGCGTTTTGACGATCCCGCAGTGGAGAACAGAACCCGGGAGGAACAACAGCGCAGACGATAAGGAAAACTGACCACCGGAGCAACTCGGGTGGCCCGCGGAAGCTGCCGGCGGCGCGCCACCGGAAGGGACCACTGCGGCTGAAGCCGTGGTGGCGGTGGCCAGTGGACCTACGGCCGCGCGGGTCCAGCTCGCCCACACGGTACGCTGCAAAATCCGCGTCCGTTCAATCAACACGGCCCCATGCGGGGCCACGACATCTCCAAACCGCGAGGGCGGCACCCCGCGGCATCCAGCTGCTCGGCCGAGCCGAGCCAGGCCGGTCCGGCCGGGTTGGACCGGGTTGGGTCGACCCAGTTCGGCCGACCCCGGGGGGGGGGGGGGGGGGGGGGAGGGTCGGGCCGGGTCGGCCCGGGCCCGGACCCCCCGTCTTCGGACCATTTTTGGTAATTTTCCCGTAACTTGAGCTACAGGCCTCCGAACGACGCACCGTCAGCGGCAACGCGATCCTTGGATCGAGATGGTCGTTTCGGTATATCGCACTTAAGGTTTCAGAATACTTTGGGTTTGTCCGGGTTGGTTCGTACACGAAACCAACCGGGCCCTCGGAGCGGAAACACTCATATCTTGAGCTACAGACGTCCGATTGACGTGCCGTCAGCTTTGTTGAATTCCTCTAAGTGAGACGGATCTTTTGGATCACTCCGCCCGAGGTTTGGATGCAGGTGGAGTACGGTCGGGTTGGTTTTTCCTTAAAAACCATCTGGGCCCCTGAGATGAAAAAGCCAATAACTCTCAGACTGGGCGTCCGATTGACGCGCCGTCTGCGACGTTGAGTTCCTGTTGACGATACAGAACTTTTGGATACATCAAATTTGGACTTTGTGTCAGTTGATGTATCAGCCACTCGGCTCGTGGAGTGGACCCTCCCGAACGAGCTTGTTGTGTGCGGGAACCCTAGAGCTGGCTGCGACTGCTACATCGACAACGACGACTGTGCAGAGATCCTCAGTGGACTGCGACGACGACTGTGCAGAGATCCTCAGTGGACTGCGACGACGACTCTGCAGAGATCCTCAGTGGACTGCGACGACTACTGCACTCAGCGATCCTACGTGGATCAGTGCTACAGGTCCTGTGTGGGCCCGATCCTGTGTGGGTCTGATCCTTTGTGGGCCAGCGCTCAGCGGTTCTGTGTGAGCCAGCGCCTACAGGTCCTGTGTGGGCCCGATCCTGTGTGGGTCATTACGGGGGTTAGTACCTTTCGATCCTTTGTGGGTCCGACGACTTATATGGATCAGTGATCATCTTTATCGTCATCCAAAGAAGTATACCTGTGTGAGCTGAATCCTGTGTTACTCTCCTTTGTGGATTGTGTTGAGCTATCCTGTGTGGATTTACTGTTTACTCTCCTTTGTGGATTGTGTTGAGTTATCCTATGTGTATTACTGTTTACTCTCCTTTGTGGATTGTGTTGTGTTATCCTGTGTGGGTATACGTTTTGCTTTCCTGTGTGGACTGGGTTGTGCTTGGGCTCGGACGTTGGAGCCGAACGGGAATTGATGACTTAAGTATATGTATGGACATATACCTAAGCCGTGTCGGATGTTACTTCGTGATTGTATCTTTCCTTTGTGGAGTATCCTTTGTGGATTCTGGGAGACCTTCGGGGGTCTCGGGGTCCCTACTGAGTAGCTTATACTCACCCCTGCACGGGCTTTGCCCGCACTTCATTGTGTTGGTTGCAGACGACGGAAAGCGCTGATCGTGGTGGAGGCATACGGAGCAGGACGGTACCTGGAGGTGGACCACTGGGCGGGACGTACTCGGAGCGGTCAGGTGGACCCGAGGAGCAGTGGAGGCTATCTGTACCCACCCTTCAGGTGGGACTTCCAGAGGACGGCTCAACGCTGCGGCTTTTCTTTTCAGTTGTTGTTTTTTCCTTTCAGTTGTACTTTACAGTTGGGCTTGTATTTCCGGCCCCTTTTACTTTCAGCATAGCTTGTTACAGTATTCACTTAGTGTTTACTTTTCCGCTTGCTCACTCTGTGGTGCTTGTTTACTTTTCAAAGGCAATGCCTTCTCTTTTTCCGAGATTTACGCCTTGGTGTTAGTCGCCAGCCCCTGGCCTATGGATGGCGGGCTTGGGGTAGTCACGACATGGGCCCCGAGGATGGGTTGTGACAAGTAAGGGTAAAAAAAGTGATGTAAGGTTAAATAGAATATTCAATAGGTTATATAGAGGTAAACTAAAGTTATATAAGGGTTAAAAAAAAGTTGTATAAGGGTAAACTAATGTTATGTAATGGTAAACACAAAATTTTACAGGTTATGTAAGGATAAACTAATGATAATTAAGGGTAGAACAAAGATAAGTAAGGGAAAATTAATGTTAAGAAAGTGAAAAATATGTCATGTAATGGTAAATAGAAACATATAAATGTTAATTATGGGTAATAAAAATTTACGTAAAGGTTAAAAAATTATGTAAGGGTAAACTAATGTTGTGGGTAAAAAATTATGTAAGGGAAAATAGAAACTTTTATTGATTAATTAGGGTAAACTAAAGTTATATGAGGGTAAAAAAAGTTCACTAAGGGTAATCATAAGTAATGTATGGGTAAAAAAGTTATATAATGGTTAAAAGAAACATATATAGGTTATGTATGGGTAAAATTAAAACAAAGTTAAGTAAGGATAAAATAATTTTATTTAATCATTAACTAAAACTTGAATATATTAATTAACCGCAAACTAATGTTATGTATGGGTAAATAAATCTTTGGTAATAGTAAAATAATGTTTTGTAAGTGTAAAAAAAGACATATATTGGTTAATTCTAGGAAAACTGAAGTTATTTTAGGGTATAATAATGTTATATAAGGGAAAAATAATGTTAAACAAGGGAAAATAAAATTTATTTAAGGGTAAAAAAATTATGAAAATGTAAATAAAAACTTGTATAGGTTAATAAAGGGTAAAAAAAGTTATCTAAGGGAAATGTAAAGTAATGTAAGGGTAAAAAAAGTTATGCTATAGTAAATATAAATGTTTATGGGTTAATTGAGGGTAAGCTAAAGTCATGTAAGGGTAAAAAAGTAATGTAAGGGTAAACTAAAGTTAATTAAGGGTAAAATAAAGTAAAAAAATGGTAAAAATGTTTTATAAGGGGAAAAATAACATTATATAGGTTATATAAAGGTAAACTAAAGTTATATAAGGGTAAAAAAAAGTTACATATGGTTTAAAAAAATAATTAATGGTAAAAATAAGTTAAATAAAGGTAAAAAACGTTATCTTTGGGTAAAACTATACACCTATTGGTTAATTAAGTGTAAAATAATGTCAAGTAAGGATTAAAAAAATTAATGTAATGTCAAACTAAATTTATGTAATGGTAAACAAAAACTTTTACAAGTTAAGTAAGGGTAAACTAAATATATGTGTGGGTAAAAAAATATAATTAAAGATAATATAATGTTATGTAATGGTAAACATAAACATAAACATGTTGTGTAGTGGTAACCTAATATTATATATGGGTAAACCAAAAATAAGTAATTGTTAACTAAAGATAAGTAAGGACAAAAAAGCTTAGTAAGGGTAAAAAGAAACTTTTATAGGTTAAGTAACGAAAAAATAAAGTTATGAAAGTTTAAGAAAAACATAATTAGGGGTAAACTAATGTTAAGTAAGGATAAACTGATGTTATGTAAGTTTAAAAAAAACTTATATAAGGGTGAACATAAACTTTCACGTGTTAAATAATAATAAACTAAATTGAATTAAGGGTAAAAAAATGTTATATAAGGGTAAACTAAAGTCAATTAATGTTAAAATAAGTTAATTAATGGTTAAAAAAAGGAATGTTGGGGTAAATATTTATGTACTAACCCACCAAGGCCCTCCTGGATGGATATAATCCATGCATAGCACCCTAATACCACCTCTAATATGACATGGGATGATGATAATTGATGAGCAGGCATATGAAAAACATGGGAGGTCTTAGACTAATGTATTTAAACATACTATAATGAATCATATTTTCCTGATTTTATTTTTAAAAAATATTTGGGAAAATTCTAAGACCAGTCACTAAGACGATGTGCGATTCTGAGGCCCGGGGTGCTTGGAAAAATTGTTTGAAAATGTTAATCTTTTTATAGCATGAGCGCATAAAATTTCTGAAAAATTGAAAGAAATACTAAATGGGTACTCAGATTTTAAATATGAAGGTACCATTGAGCTCAAAGTAGTGGATTTACCCTAAGCGCGACCTAACATTGGTCGGCGCGGGTCATCTAAATAAACAATCACCAAGGGCATAACCATAAATAAAATAATTAAATTAAATTATTTTATTTTATAATCCTAATTACTCAAGAATGGTAACTCGGATTGGAAATCTGATACTACCATTGAGTTCATAATATGGTGTTTTCTTTAGGTAGGTCCAAATATCGACCAGAGCAGGTCGACCTTGAAAGTTAGTTTTTGGATTTATCAGTAATACAATATTTAATAATTTTTTTATTTCAATGGAGTGACAAATTTTATTTTTATTAGAGTTTTTCAAGAATCCAGGGTTATCACCATAACCATGTAAATCCTCTGATACATGATAAAGAAACCCTCTTGACAATCAACAATGATGGATCAAGAAGATCATGGATCATTGCACTAGCAGTGTTTGAGGATCTCATCGATGACAACAACATTATCGGTCTTCATCAAAGATTGATCCAAACTTTAGGTAGGGTGTTATTTCATTGTGATTATTTCCATGTTCTTAAATTCAATAACAAACACAGACCAACCCATGAATAAGTTGATATGTGGTTCAATCATTCTTACGGGAAAAATATTTGTTGCGGGGTTTGACGGGTTATATATATTTGTGATTATCATTCTTTTTTCTTCGTTCTAACATGAACAGATCAAGGATGATAGGAGAAATGCCAAGATATGTTCCTTGGGTGTTTTGGGGGGTCTTTCTCTTCTCTTGTTCTTGGTGTCGTAGTCGTGGATTGAATTTTAGGGAGGATCCAAATATGATTGGACCCCCCAGATCAGAGGCATATTGACCATAGAGGCAGCAACAGTGTAGATCAAGACCCGATGAGGCCAGATCTATGACCAAGTGATTTTTATGGGCATCATAGGAGCACCGATGGTCTGCGGAGTGGACCACAAGAGTGCTGGAATGGGAGACCAGCTCCAACAGTCACATGTGGAGGAATACAAAGGGTCATAGGCTAGTAGGCAATGATGATATAGGGCAGTGCGGGGTGGCTGGTAGTGATAACAGGCCTCATGGGTGGCTGGAGGCAGCAGCAAGCCCTAGGACGAGGCGCAAGAGGCCACGGTGCATGCGATGCATGTGGCAGGGCTGCGGAGTGTTGTCGAGGTCTAGACTGTGTGGGATGTGGTGCCATATGTGTGGACTATAGGGGAGGAATGTGTCCAGGGCAGTCCGCGTCTGACACACAAGCCAGCTCGTAGTGTGGCCCGGTCCAAGGGAGTCGGGCTGCTCCAGGTGGCCTAGTGGACAGCGGTCTAGCAGGTCAGGCCAGGTTGGGTCAACCGGACTGGGTCGGGTCTACCAATGGGTCAGGTCAGGTTCAGTGGGTTGGGTTGGATACAGACTGGACCCAGGTTAGACCTTATCCCTAAAATGGCCATATCTTTTAAACAGTGTGTCAATTTGATGAGTCATTTGTGGCGTTGTGACCCTTGAAATGAGGCGGTCCTTTTTAGATACTCTAAGTGAGTTATTTTGAAAATGTGCATACAACCAAAAGACTTGAGGAGTATGTTCTCCTAGAATGAGCGTACTATGAGTGGAATCATGTGGCCAACTACGAACTTGAGACTACATGAATTTATAAGACTTTGTGGCTTGAAGAGACTACATGTATTATCATGAATCTTTGTATCATTGGGACTGAGTCTCTCATACAGACTGAGTGTCTTACCGGGAATACATGTCTCATCGAGACTACGTGTCTTATAGATACAATGTGTTTTTTTGGATTATGTAAAATAATCCAATTTTGGGTACTATAGACTTATACATGTGTGATCTAACTAAGTATATTATTTTTGGTATAATGATACCACATAAGAAAAACAAAAATACTATGAAGAGAACTCCAGATTTTTCAGATCCCAATGCCAGGTTCCAAAAGTTCAAAAGGAAAATCAAAACACTCCCAAAGAACTTATCAATGGATTAACTACACAGGCCCATGTAATAGAACTGCAAGACTGACCTACGTGGCATAGCTGTGCGGTGTAATATGGTTGTGCACCTATGTGGAGCCCCTATGCGATAGAGCTGTGTGGCGTACCTGCGCGAGAAACATTTCTTTGGACATTCCCCATATTTTCCTATAAATAGAGCCCTTGGTCACTCCATTTGAGGACTGAATAATTAAAGAGACTCTTTGGAACTCCCATTGTGAAGCTCTTTTACTTAGATCCCTCAAATTGTATTAGGTGGCTCTCTAAACAATGAGGGAAGAGATACTTAAATAAGATAAGCATGTTTTGAAAGTATTTTTTTCAAATTTTTCATAGTTTTGGTTCTCATATTTAAAAAATATTCTTCAGTCATCATTCATACCTGCGTGGTATACCTACATGTCATACCTGCGCGGTATACCTATGCGGTACATCAACGCAAGGTACCTACACGACATACTTGCACAAGGGACCTATGTGACCAACTCATGTACCCTTTTTATAATCCATTCATGGAAGGGTATATCCTTCCTTGGTTCCCTTATCTGAAAGGGACTATGTAGATACCTCCACCAAAACCTCATGACTTATCAAACCTTTGGGAATGACACATCTGTGTGTCTCATATTTGGGTTAGTATTTCCACAGTCACGGGTTTCCCACATTTGTTTCACAATGTGGTTAGGATTTATAAAGTGTCTGTGATTTTTTATATCCACAGTCACATGAACCTTTCTCCTAGAAAAAGTGTTACGATGTTCCAAATTTGGAGGAGGGTTGGGTCTTGGCCTCTCCTTTCTCAAATAGGTGACCCGAATCCTTAGGTCTCTGGTAGGGAAGGTACAGTTCACACTTACTTTTCCGCGCAAGCAAAGGATAAGTATCCCTTTACATACAGGATCAATTTTAGGGAAGCCATCATGGTGTAATCCCTTCACCTTCATACCTTCCTCCTTACATTGGACCTTTTTCCAATTTAAAGAGAATAGAGGGAAGGCTCGTCACCTCACCCTCTTCCACGGTCAACGCACCCTCTTCCATCAGCAGAGGAGGAAAAGTGTGAAGTGTCATTGTTGAATCTTTCACATCCTCTTGTTTCTCACACTGAGCAAGACTCACATGGGCTTAGAGATAAATGATGGTAATAACATGTTCACAAACACTCATTGGAATTAACTATGAGAACTCTGATTCATGTTCTAACCAGGACATGCTAGAAGCCTTTTCGGGGATTGAGCTCATAGGAAATCCTCCTCAAGAACCCAATCCCAATTCCCTTAATCTGGGAATCCTCCTTAGGAATAAGCCCCAAATTGAATCCCCTAGTCATCAAGGCATCCTTTTCAGAAAGTAACCACAAACTTATCTCTTTCAAAGGACCATACTCACCTATGAGACATATCGAACTACGTGGGATATGATTTCCATCCATATGGTATATGTAGGAAGCCTCCTTGAGGTTCAATCCCAACACTTCAAATCAACCATGTTCTCCTTGGGGTATATTCCCAACAAGGTCTAATCTTACTTGAAAACCCATATCCATTCCAATTCCCTTAGGATGCTTAAGCATAAGTCCCACACTATGTTTTGGCCAAGCACCTTTCGCTTAGAGGTCTTTATCACATGACCTTAAAAGGTATGATGGGTCCAATTAAGTGGCATCGAACTATGAGGGTTCTAATTCCATACACAAGGATACATAGGTAGCCAATTTTATGGGCACGATCCCAAGATCAAAACTAACCTTCATCTCCCTAAATGATAATAAGTTCCAGAGTGCCCCACTAAGTTGTTTAAGAACCAGTATCATCACAACTATGATTATTATAATCTCTAACCGGTATATTAGAGGATACCATTTATGGAAAACCTCTAATACATATGGATATTTCCATTAATGAAGAACCTTGAATTCATACTGATTATTCTAAATTTTACACATGTTAATAAGTGATTGTAAATTCCAAGGGATACATATGATATACTTGGTGAATTAATAAGGATTCATGAAAATATATTAAATTTAAAAAGACGGTCCCATAGTAGACAATAATTCCCCCCAAAATAGTGTGATGAGTCTGACCTCCCATCCTCTCGACCAATGCACGTTCTTAAGTATTGTAATGTTCAAATGTAACAAACACCTTCCTTTAGAAAGCAGGTCCCCTTTGGATAAATAACTATTGGAAGTTTCTAGGTCCATAAATAAGTCTAATGGAAACCACCTGGAAATAATGATTCTTAAAACTAGAACACATGTTTCAAGAAACTACAAAACAAAAATGGTGAACCCGACGCGAATCCTTTACCAAGTTAATAGTGTTACACACCTGCTAGGTGAAGTTCCCAGTTAGGATCCAAGTATCACTGAGAGGGGGAGGGGGTGAATCAGTGATATCTTTTTCTTTTTAAGTTTCCCCTTTTTGAAACAACTTTCACCTCCTGTTAAAGAGTTTCTTCCGTACTGAACACACACAACCACAGGAACACAGGATTTTCAAGGTTCACTACTCAACAATAGTAGCTACGTTCGTGGTATGGTATGGAAACAATCCAGTACCACACAATCCACTAGAAAACAATCCTTTGATGTGGAATACAACGAGTAGGATATACCCTTACACTCGTGTAGCACTTTGAAAACAATCCAATAGTGTGTGTTCTCCCTCTTAGCACAAATAGGGTAATACAATGGATCAGTGCTTCTTAATGAGTTTACACAAATAAAATCTTTCAAAGCAATTATCCACTTTCCTACCCAAAAGCTGGCAGGAACCCCTGGAGAAAGACAGCTTGCGCACCCACTTCCACTTGCGCACCCTATACTTGCGCACCTTCAACTTGTGTGCCTCTTATTACATGTTGTAACTTGTGCACCCCAACTTTCACGGCAATACATGCATGACAGACTTGCGCAGCAACACTTTCATGGAAGACTTGCGCGCCAACACATGCGCAACAGTCTTGCGCGCCTTATAAATAACCCTTATCTTGCATGCCCAACTCTCTACATGCGTGCCCAGAGCAGAAAAATAATTCCAAGTATTGAGCCTTAAGCAATGAGGAGGCTAGTCATCTATTTATAGGAATTTTGGTGACTTGCGTGACCTAGACTTCCACGCCAATACTTGTGCACCGCTCCTTCACTTGCATGTCGCTCCATCACTTGCGCGCCGCTTTGTCACATGCGCGCCCTTCCATCAATAGCATGACACTTTCTTTCCTTTTTCATATTTTGATATGATGATGTTGGAATAGGACTTGTGTGCCACTTCACATGCGCGCCAATACTTGCGCACCACCACTTGTGCACCACCACTTGGATGCCACTTTCTTTCCTTTTCCATATTTCCGAAATAAAATTTTTTAAATATGACTTGCGTGCCTCTACAACACTTGCGCGCCGCCACTTGCGCACCGCCACTTGCACACCGCCACTTGCGTGCTGACACTTGCGCACCGACACTTGTGTGCCTTCTTCTTGCCTTTTTCATTTTTGGATGGTATGATATTTGAAATATGTTTTTCCAAAAACACTTCTTTACTCTCTGTATCCTTCACACGGCTTGCCCCACAAGTTCTCCAAACTTATAATGATTGTAAAATACAAATTAGAAAAGAATCGTCTGATTTCTAATCCTTTTACAAAGTGAATTTATTTATCTTCTTTGACAACAGAAGACAACACTCTATAATAGAAAACTATTCTTACTTCCTTATCCATCCAAATTGGTCCCAAAATCCCCCCCTTAAGATTTTGTTGTCAACCATGATTCATAAATCACTGAACTTTGTAACCTTTAAGCAATGGATTACTTATCAACAATTATAAGACTACGTGAGCTAACTCATTGTAGGAAACAAGAATTATTGACAGCCAAAACCATGCTATCCAAAAACAGTGACTATGAAATCTCATGAGCGTACCTCCTCAGCCTTCTTCAGAACATCTTTCAAGCTTCTGCTTCAGCATTCTTCACTTCATCAACTTTACTTGAAAACAAACAACATTGTTTCCTACAACCACTCCAACAAATAGTTAGAATAGTTCACACACATACATGTTGGATTCACAGCTTACCCACAACTCCCCCTTTATGCATGCATCTATAAGGATAGATTTATAAGTGAATTCTCCCACTTGAAAACACTATCCAAAGGAAAGATGAGAGTGGGGACAGAAACACATACCTTAACTTTGATGAGAAGGAGGTTGGACAACCATGTTCAGCCTTAATTTTGCAAATGGTTCCTTCGGTAATGGTTTTGTGAATATATCAGAAACTTGTTCAGATGTAGGAACATACTCCAGCCTCAATTAATTCTTCTCCACCTACTCATTGATGATGTGGTACTTTATATCAATGTGTTTTGAATGAGAATGTTGTACTGGATTTCTTGTAAGATTGATTTCACTCTTATTATCACAACCCAAGAGCAATGGTAGCTTTGTGATAAAACACTATTTTGTTGAATATTTTATCAATAATAAATGATATAATTTCCTCACATTGTTCTAAATATGTTTATTTATAAAATATTTGGGATTTGATCATTCATTTGAAAATTTAGTGAAAATTTCAGTTTTACCCTTTATAGTGCACTATATTTTTTCGAAGATAAATATATTTATATTTATTATTTGAATTTTAAATTTTGTAACATTATTCCTAACTTAATTTTCTACAAATTTTATTCATGATACTAGAGCTAAAGAGTGCATTTGGTTGTTGAAAATGGGTCATGAAGTCAAAGTTGGGATGGACACTCTAGAATGGACATAGTTTCTGTATTTGGGTAATAACATCTTAACCTGTGCTTGGATTAGGACCAAATTTTGAGAGGCACTCGGGGATTAATTTTATCAAAAATCATCCTTCTGTAAGGAGAGCTATTTCACGCGTTTTGGAGGTCAAATGGGCGGTTCAAGTTGTATTAAAATATTTGGCCGAGATTTCCCATTCACACTTGAAACCTATTTAAACCTAGCCTCCCCTCCACTTTATAAAACAGTTTTTTTCTCATTTGGAGGGTTTGGGACGTGCCTTAGAGGATTGGGAGAAGAGTTGAAGTGGTTACTTTCCATTTAAATTCACCATTGGAGGAGGGAATCTTTCATGCTAGGATCTCCTCCAAATTGCTCTTCTCTTCCTCCTCTTTGTTGTAATGTTTTTGCTCTTTCAATAAACTTCTTAGTTCCTCTTTAATTTATTATGTTTTCCACTATTTTGTTCATTTTTATTCTTCATTAATCTTCCTCTTTGGTCTAGAACTCAAGAGTATAAGCGTGATTGGGTTATACCCATTCTAAACTATTGCAAATGCAATTCGCTTCTACGATGACTACACCGCCCATGGAAGAGTAGTTATTTTTAGTAATCAATCTACCTCTCACCTTCTTCATTAATTTATTTTGAATCAATTATATGCTTTAATTTACTAAACATTATACAGTAATTGAGTTTTTAAATTATAATAAACTAAGTGAGAAATTGAACAATTAACACAAAACGCGTGAGGTCGGGATTTGTGTGAATTGTGAGAGCGTGGTCTTAATCGGTAAAATAAGACCACATGGGATCAATTTGTAGAGTTCAAATACAATCCCTAAACTCAATTAATCCTCATTTCCAGAGTGGTGATGTGCCTTAATTTACCACTGACCATAAGATAGCCTTAGAACATCAATCAAAGCAGGGTGCTACGATAGCATGTTCCGAAGCTAGCATAGGGTTTAATTAATTTTATCTTTGTGGTAAAGTTAATTCTCATAGGGTTCGGGATTTAACAAATTAAGGGATTATAATTAAGTGAATTTTGATTTAAATGATAATGATTAATAATAGAGTGAAGAGGTAGAGTTATATCGATTATGCATTTTAAAATATTTTCTAAAAAAACATCTTCTTGTTGTGTCTTTTTAATCAAACTTCATTTCATAATTAAAAACAAAAAAAATGCAATCTTCTTCCAAAAAACTTCTTCAAGTTTTTTAAATTATCAACAACCACCCTCCATCCTTTAAAGTAGTGTTTTTATTCTCTTTTATTTTATTTGTTTTATAATACCTCTGAAAAGTTGTTTTAACTTCCTCTTTTGAGAGACGACCTTGGTCATCCACTCTGTTTCACCTAAGTACCCCAAAAACCCCTAATCATTTGAGGGCGCCCACGACAGCGCTCTTTCAAATTGGAGTCGCTGCTGGGGAGGAAAGTATTTTATTCAACTAATTTGAGGTATTTTTTTCACTTTTATTTTAATATTTTATCTTCTCTTCTTTCTTTATTCTTTCCCCTTTCTCAGTTATCTTTTTTGGTTTTCTATTTTCTTTTTTTTTTGGACCATCAAATCAAACTTCTTATTATTTTATTATGGTCCACTTTTCTTCACTTCATTTTTCTATTTCTTTGATTTATGACACGAACTAATCCTGAGGATCTCTTAGTTATTGACCTTGAGATTGAACGCATCCATAGGGTGTGAATCCTTCATTCTCAGTCTACGGGAAGTGTCGACATTTACCCAACTGGGGAATTCCTACACTCTAGGAATTTTAAAATTGGAAGCACTTCTAAGTCCAAATTAAAACAAGAACCAATGGCTGAAAATAATTTAAATGAACTTAATAGAACCATTCGAGAATTGGTCACACCGGATATTAACTATCAACCAAATTTTATTGCATACCCGAACCTCGAATCGGACATTGAATTGAAATCTGGATTAATTCACCTTCATCCAATGTTTCATGGATTATCAGGTGAGGATCCCAACAAACACCTTAAGGAATTTAAAGTGGTTTTCTCAACCTTAAAACCAAGAAATTTTTCTGAAGATCAAATTAAATTAAGAGCATTCCCATTCTCACTTGATGGAGCTGCAAAAGATTGGATGTATTATTTTCAACCTAAATATGTAACATGTTGGAATGATTTGAAACGTCTTTTCTTGCAAAGATTTTTTCCAGAATCAAGGACCACATCCATTCGAAAGGAGATATCGGGGATCAAGAAAGCCCAAGGGAAGTCAATGTATGAGTACTGGGAGCGATTCAAGAAGTTGTGCGCACGCTATTCGCATCACCAAATCAGTGAGAAACTCCTCATCAAATACTTCTTCGAAGGACTCACACCCATGGAGAGGAGCATGGTTGATGCTGTAGCTGGAGGAGCATTGGTGGACAAGACACCAGCAGCCGCACGTGCATTGATTGACAAGATGGCCCAAAACTCCCAACAATTTGGCAATAGAGATACACCACATATCAGGGGAGTACATCAGGTAAGTACTTCTTCTCTTGAAATTCATTTGATTGATACCAAGTTGGAATAATTGACCACTATGGTGAGGCAGATTTCTTTAACTCAAAATACATCCCAACCCACTACTTCAAGGCCTTGTGGCATTTGAACTGAGACAAGCCCCCCAACTGACTGTTGCCCCAAACTACAAGAAACAAAATATTGCGCAGTAGTATTCCCTGGGAGACCATATCAGCAACAACAACAACCACATCCCCAAAATAAGTATGACTAATTTGCACCAACATTCAACCAAGTGTGGAAGGATCAATCAGACATGAGGTATGACTCTGGGAAACAACAAAGGCCCCCTTTTCAACCAAACTTCCAGTAGCCTCCACCTTACCAACAGGGTTTTCAACAAGCCCAAAGGAGATTCGAAGCTCAAACATCAACAGGTCAGCAACAAGGGAATCTCCAACACAAGGTAGACTCTAACTCTGATGATCTTTTGAAGAAAATTGTTCTTAATCAATAGAATGAACTGAAGAGTCAAGGTTCAGAGTTGAGGGAGTTGAAGACTCAAAAGAGCCATATTGCCACTGCCCTCCATGAACTTGTAAGTAAGAATTATGGAAATCTACCTTCCCAACCCACTCCAAATCCAAAGGGGAATTTAAGTTCCATTACATTGAGAATTGGGAAGCAAACAACTGATGATTCTCCTCCTATCATTCCTCTGGGATTCACCTCAACTCTAGAGAATCCACATTCCAAACCAACAGATGAGCAATCCAAGGAGAAAGATAAAGGTAAGAAAAAGATTGATCCAAACAGGGTTTTTCAAACCAAGAAGATGTCTGAAGAAGCAATGAAAAAGGAGGTTTTGGACACATTCAAGCGTGTGGAGATCAACATTCCTCTACTTGAAGCCATTAAGAAAATTCCAAGGTATGCGAAATTCTTAAAAGAACTTTATACCAATCAAAGAGGGCTCAAGGGAAATGAGAGGATCAATCTTGGAAGGAATGTGTCAGCACTCATTACACCAACTCTAGCAATACCAACAAAGTGCAAGGATCCAAGGACATTCACTATCCCATGCACCATTGGGGAGTTTCAATTTTTGGATGCACTTTGTGATTTAGGTGCTTCCATAAATGTGATGCCTCACTCTGTATTCTCTTCCTTACAGGTTGGTGGGTTGAAGCCGACAAGAGTAGTGGTGCAGTTGGCAAATAAAGCTACAACATATCCAGCGGGAGTCCTTGAGGATGTACTTGTCCGAGTAAGAGACATGATCTTTCCAGCTGAATTCTATGTGATTAACATGGAGGAAGATCAGGTAAGTTCTCATGCCCCCATTATCTTAGGTAGTCACTTCCTCAAAACTGCAAAAACTATCATAAATGTCAATGAGGGTACACTTTCCATGGAGTTTGGAGATGATGTTGTGGTATTTAATGTCATGGAATCCATGAAGTACCCCTCAGAGGACCATTCTGCTTTTGTTATCTCCCATTTTGAACCACCAAATAAAAACTCAATGGAATTTGATTGTCATATGCTTAGGAAGATTATGAGTATTGGTTCGAGTTTGATGTCTAAGAGCACTTCCACACATGTTGCTGATACACAATCCTCTCTTGGATTTGATTTTTATGTGGATTCATGTTCTGATTTTGATCATGTTCACTCGGATTATGAAATGGCTCTTGGGTATGCTGATGGATTTGATGCTTTATTCGCTGATTTTGATGATGTCTATTCTGATACTGATGCTCTTTGTGCACATATTTCAGTTCCTTTAATGTCTCCATCCATACTACGCCCTCCTTCATTATAACTCAATCCATTTCCACAAAATCTGAAATAATCATACTTGTTAAGTGGTGAGAAATTACCTGTTATCATTTCTAACAATATCCCTTTTGAACATGAAGAAAAGAATTTGAATATTTTGAGGCAGAACATCAGGGCGATTGGGTGGACCTTGGCTGACATATCAGGTATTAGCCCCTCCATTTTCATGTATAGGATTCTCTTGGAGGATGGGGCTAAACCTGTGAGACTGCCACAAAAGAGACTCAATCCCACCCTCCTGGAAGTTGT
Organism: Viscum album; assembly: GCA_963277665.1. NCBI lineage: Eukaryota > Viridiplantae > Streptophyta > Magnoliopsida > Santalales > Viscaceae > Viscum > Viscum album. Next base: position 1,053,994,137 of record OY728120.1, on the reverse strand, counting down.
TAAAAAAGAAGTTGAGAAATTTCTCGAGGCTGGTATAATCTTTCCCATTTCATATTCTCAGTGGGTAATTCCTATTCAGGTTGTGCCTAAGAAGAGTGGTGTTACTGTTGTTAAAAATGAGAAATATGAGTTAGTTCCAATGAGGGTTCAAAATAGTTGTCGTGTGTGTATTGATTATAGGAAACTAAATCAGTTCACTCGCAAAGAACATTTCCCCCTTCCATTTATTGATCAAATGCTTGAGAGACAAGCTAGGAAAACACACTATTGTTTCTTGGATGGATTTTCTGGATATTTTCAGGTTCCTATAGCTCCAGAGGATCCGGAGAAGACTACATTCACCTGTCCCTTTGGCACATTTTCCTACCAGAGGATGCCATTTGGACTTTGCAACGCCCCACGTACCTTCCTGAGATACATGGTGAGTATTTTTTTCTGATTTTATTGAGACCTTCATGGAGGTATTTATGGATGATTTTACAGTGTATGGATCCTTATTTTATGAATTCCTAAATAGTTTGGGAAAGGTATTGAATCGTTTTATTGAGAAGAATCTGGTCCTGAACTTTGAAAAGTGTCATTTCATGGTAGAGCATAGCATTTTATTAGGGCATGTAGTGTCAAAACATGGAATAGAGGTTGATAGATCTAAGGTAGACATTATTTCATCCTTACCCTATCCTTCATGTGTGTGTGATGTTATATCTTTCCTAGGGCATGTAGGATTTTATCGGCGCTTCATCACAGATTTTAGTAAGATTGATCTTCCTATGTCACGATTAATTCAAAAATATTCTGATTTTGTGTTTGACGATTCTTGTATGACTTCCTTTGATGAGATAAAGAAGTGTCTGACCACTCCACCGATCATACAGCCTCCATGGTGGGAGATTCCTTTTGAGATTATGTGTAACGCCTCCAACTTTGCGGTTGGAGCTGTCTTATCTCAGATGGTGGAGGGACATTCACATGTGATCGCCTATGCATCAAGGACACTGGATTCATCCCAATCAAACTACAGAACCACAAAAAAGGAGTTTATTGCTGTCATATTTGCTTTAGATAAATTCTTTTCATTTTTATTGGGCTCTAAAGTAGTTGTTTTTTCTGACCATGCAGCTCTGAGGTACCTCTTGAAGAAGCCAGATGCAAAGCCCAGGCTGATCTGATGGATGCTCCTTCTTCAAGAATTTGATATTGAGATAAAGGAAAAAAAGGGGTTAGAAAACATGGTGGCGGACCACATGAGTAGGCTTACTCACACACTAGAGGATGACACCTTGGACCAAGTACCACTTCGGGACACTTTCCCCGATGAGCATCTTTATTCCATCTTAGGTACGCATCCTTGGTATGCAGATTTAGTTAACTACCTTGTTGCCTCTGAAATCCCTACAAATTTAAAGAAACATCATGTCCAAAAATTTAAGAGTGAGTCAAGATTTTATGTTTGGGATAATCCATACTTATGGCGCATGTGTAGTGACAAAGTTATTAGGAGGTGTGTTCCTGATCATGAGTTTGAGTCTGTTTTGCAATTCTGTCACACACTTGCATGTGGTGGACACTTTGGACCCCAACAGATAGCTAGGAAAGTTTTGGACTCTTGATTATATTGGCCTAGTTTATTCCATGATGCCTATGTGTTTTGTAAGTCATTCTCTCATTGCCAACACACTGGGAATATTTCTAGGAGACATGAGATGCCCCAACAACCCATACTATTCTGTGAGATTTTTGATGTGTGGGGAATTGATTTTATGGGTCTTTTTCCATGTTCATATGCTTTCTTGTATATTTTGGTTACTGTTGATTATGTGAGAAAATGGGTGGAGGCCAAGGCCACTAGGATTGATGATTCTCATGTTGTTGTGGATTTTTTGAAGGCACAAATTTTTTGCAGATTTGGAGTACCAAAGGATATCATCAGTGACCAAGGGACACATTTCTTCAATCAGAATCTTGCTTCCCTTCTTCGGAAGTATGGGGTGACACAAAAAACATCAACACCATACCACCCCCAAACAAATGGCCAAGTTGAGGTTTCAAATCATGAGTTGAAACAAATTTTGGAGAAAACTGTGCAGCCAAATAGGAAGGATTGGAGTAAGTGCTTGGATGATGCATTGTGGGCTTATAGGACAGCATACAAGACACCCATTGGTATTTCCCCATTTTGGATTGTTTTTGGGAAAGCATGTCCTCTCCTCGTGGAATTTGAGCATCGGGCTTATTGGGCTATAAAGAAATGCAACATGGATTTGGCCCAAGCTGGAATCCAAAGGAAGCTGTAAATTCAAGAGCTTGAGGAGATTAGATTGTCTTCATATGAGAACTCAAGGCTCTACAACAAAAGATAAAAATAATCTCATGATATAATGATCCAACAAAAGGAGTTTCATCTTGGAGATAAAGTCGTTCTCTATAGTTCATGACTGAAGCTAATGCCTGGTAAGTTGCGTTCCAGATGGTTAGGTCCTTATGTTGTGACTGATGTTTTTCCTTATGGTGCAGTGGAGATCACACAAGAGGACACAAGAAGGAGCTTTACAGTTAATGGGCAACGTTTGAAGAGATAAATTTAGGGAATTCCTACTGATGCAGTGGATTTTATCACACTGCATGAACCCATCATCACTTGAGCACATCAGGCTGTTCCTAACCCTTTCAATTTTATATTATTTGTCCTATTTAAAAAATCATTTCATGTGCATATATCATCTCATGGGTTCACATTGAGGACAATGAAATATTTTAAGTGTGGTGGAGGGAACCATTTAGTTTAGTAATTTCAATTGTTTTCCTATTTAAAAAAACCAAAAAAAATTGTGTGTTTTTCAAATTTTGTGTGTTTATTTTACAATTTTTTGTGTGTTTTTGAAACTTTTGAGCTGAAATTATTCTCATCACCATTTTTAAATCCATATCAATAAGTGAAACAATTTACCCCTTGAACTAAGCTTAAATGAATGATGAAATGACTTTGTTTCAAGTTCAAATATTTAGTAATTTCATGAAAAGTACACTAAATTTTGAATCCCATGCCACATTTCACTGTCTTTATATTTGAAACCACTTTCTTGTGAGGCTTATGAACCATTATTTTCATATTCTTTACATTCAACTCACTTATTGAGAGAACCAAACAATGCTTGATTTAACAAGAATTTGATATATTCCTGTCAAAACATGAGGGTTTGAGGTACTTATGTTTAAATGATTGAGGTATTTGTTTGGTATTAAAGCCCATATTTCAAAGAATCCTTTTTAATAATGGCCTACCATGAACATTTAATCCTTTTATCCCTTATAATCCATGCACAACCTGTTAGGTTAGCCACATTACAAGAAAATGTTTTCTATCCAACCAACTCTTGAATTGAAATTGCATAATCTAGTTGAGCTTAAGTGCGGGAAAATATATCTTGTGTTGTGCTACCACATTCTGTGATAATTTGGGTGGAAAATTAAATTCTGAAGAGATTTTTTTGCATCTAATGAAAATAATTATATTGAAATCTGTGCCTTTTCTGGAGCTTGTAATTGAGGTGGAAAGTTGTGCCCGTCTGGAGCTTTCAAGAAAATCATGTTTGAGAAGATTGAAATTTTTTATGCTGAAATGATGAATGGTGTAAACCTTTCATGACTTTTCATAATGATGGAGCTGAATTGATACTATGGGGATTGAGGGGAAGAACATATTTAAGTGAAAATTTGATTAATGCAATTTTTCTTCAAAAAGAGTCAAGCCCTCCTCATTCAGCCTCAGAGTTTTTCACATCTTAATCATACCAACCGAAAGCCACAGAACAACCCTGAAAAGTCCTCATGATAAACATACGTCCTTGACTCACATCGGGTGGCGATATAAGAATTTATCAAGCCTATGGTGACCCTTGTATGAGTTTGGATGAGAAAGACATTGCAAAAAAATGACATTTGTGTGATAAGAGAAAATTCAAGTGAGGTAAGTGTTTTGTGCATGGGAGGATAAATAAAGTGGAAATATATTGAATAATATAAATGAATAACTTGAGATAATGGGTTTTTATGAGGCATGATATCTTTTTTTCTTGGTGTGTAATTGTTTGATCTCAAGGATATGTGTTTTAAAATTGGTTTTGATTTGATATTGATGTTTACTTGACATGAGGTTTTTCCCAGGAGTGCAAAAGGGTAAGTGTGGGGGAGTTGATAAAACACTATTTTGTTGAATATTTTATTAATAATAAATGATATAATTTCCTCACATTGTGCTAAATATGTTTATTTATAAAATATTTGGTATTTGATCATTCATTTGAAAATTTAGTGAAAATTCATGTTTTACCCTTTATAGTGCACTATAGTATTTCGATAATAAATATTTTTATATTTATTATTTGAATTTCAAATTTTGTAACAGTGTTACTAACGTAATTTTCTACAACTTTTATTCAGGATAATAGAGCTAAAGAGTGCATTTGGTTGTTGAAAATGGGCCATAAAGTCAAAGTTGGGCTGGACTCTCCAGAATGGACATAGGTTATGTATTTGGGTCATAACTTCTTAATCCGTTATTGGATTAGGCCCAGAATTTGAGAGCAGCTCGAGGATTCATTTTCTCACAAATCATCCTTCTGGAAGGAGATCTGGTTCATGCGTTTTGGATTTCAAATGGGCGGTGAATGTTGTATTAAAATATTTGGCCGAGATTTCCCATTTTAATTCACCATTTGAGGAGGGAAACTTTCAAGCTAGGATCTCCTCCAAATTGCTCTTCTATTCCTCCTCTTTGTTGTAATGTTTTTGCTCTTTCAATAAACTTATTATTTACTCTTTAATTTATTCTGTTTTCCTCTGTTTCATTCATTTTTATTCTTCATTAATATTCCTCTTTGGGCTGGAACTCAAGAGTATAAGCGTGATTGGGTTATACACATTCTAAACCATTGCAAATGCAATTCGCTTCTATGATGACAACCCCACCCATGGAAGAGTAGTTATTTTTAGTAATTGATCTACCTATCTCCTTCTTCATTTATTTATTTTGAATCAATGATCTAATTTAATTCACTAAACATGATCCATTAATTGAGTTTTTAAATTAAAAGAAACTAAGTGAGCAATTGAACAATTAACACAAAACGTGCGAGTTTGGGATTTGTGTGAATTGTGAGAGCGCGATCATAATCGGTAATACAAGACCACACGTGATCAATTTGTAGAGTTTAAATACAATCCCTAAACTCAATTAATCCTCATTTCCAGAGTGGTGATGTGCCTTAATTTACCACTGACCATAAGCTAGCATTAGAACATCACTCAGAGCAGGGTGCTACGATAGCATGTTCCGAAGCTAGCCTAGGGTTTAATTAATTTCATCTTTGTGGTAAAGTTAATTCTAGTAGGGTTTGGGATTTAACAAATTAAGGGATCATAATTAAGTGAATGTTAATTTAAATAATAATGATTAATAATAGAGTGAAGAGGTAGAGTTAGATCGATTACACCTTTTAAAATATTTTCTAAACAAAACATCTTCTTGTTGTGTCTTTTTAATCAAACTTCATTTAAAAATTAAAAAAAAATGCAATCATCTTCCAGCAAACTTCTTCAAGTTTTATAAACTATAAACAACCACCCCCCCCCTCATCCTTTCAAGTAGTGTTTTTATTCTCTTTTCTTTTATTTTTTTTAAAATACCTCTGAAAAGATGTTTTAATTCACTTCCTCCTTTGAGAGACAACCTTGGTCAGCCACTCTGCTACACCTAAGTACCCCAAAAACCACTAATCATTTGAGGGCGCCCACGACAGCGCTCTTTAACTTTAATTCAACAAGTAGATCTTCTAACTGGGTCTTCATCCAAATTAGTTGAGTTGCAGCTTTAGTTGCAGCAACATAATCAGCTTCAGTTGTACTAAGAGTTACTGAATTCTATTTCTTGGTATGCCAACTAACACAAATTTTCCCCAGAAAGAAAAATCCACCAGATGTGGATCTTCGATTATCAACATTTCCTGCCCAATCAGCATTAGAATACCTGAATAGATCAATGTTTCCAGAGCCCCCATACCTGATTCCAAAATTTGTTGTGCTACTGATATATCTGAGAAATATTTTTCCAGCAATCAAATGTGATTCTTTAAGAGCACTCTGAAATCTTGCACATAAAGTGACAGCATAGACGATTTCGGGTCTTGAGGCTGTCAAATACAACAGACTTCCAATTAGCTTTCGAAACTCTTTCTGATCAACTTCATTGCCTTCTCCATCTTTAGACAACTTGGTTCCCACTGAAATCAGTGTGGAAAATGGTTTCGAATTTTCCATGCCAAACTTCTTCAGAAGTTCCTTAGCATACTTTTCTCAAGACATAAAAATGTGATTCTTCTTCTGTGAAATTTGTAGCCCAAGAAAGTACTTCATTTCTCCCAGCATGGACATCTCAAATAACTTCTTCATCTCCTCAGAAAATTTTTCACATGATCTTTCCTCATTTCCAGCAAATATAATATCATCGACATAAACAACAACGATCAATGAAAACTCCTGACATTCCTTGATGTAGAGATTGCTATCAACACTCCCTTTCTTAAAGTTCAACTTCTTTAAGCAAGTATATAATTTAGAATACCATGCTCTTGGAGCCTATTTTAGCCCATATAAAGTCTTCTTCAACCTGAACACATAACTTTCAACTTTTCCAATAACCAATCCACAAGGTTGATCAATGTAAACCTCCTCGTCAAGGTCACCATTCAAGATTGTGGATTTTACATCCATTTGAAAGATTTTGTAACCTCGTTGTGTAGTAATAGTAAGAAAGATTCTTATTGTTTATAATATTTTCACTAGAGCAAAGGTTTCATCAAAATCAATGCCTTCAATTTGTGAATACCCTTTGCAAACCAATCTTGCTTTGTTTCTTATTGCTTTACCTTCTTTATTCAGCTTGTTCCAAAAAACCCACTTTGTACCAATAATGTTCTTGTTGTCCGTCTTGGGTACAAGTTCCCAAGTATCATTCTTCTCTATCTGATCAAGCTTTTCATTAATATAATGAACCCATTCCAGATGCTAAAATGATTCATTCACATCATTCGGTTCAACTTTTGAATAAAGATATGTATGTGATATAGCATTTTTTGTTCTTTTTGTTTGGACCCCCTGATTTTTATCTCCAATAATGTTTTGAGCCTCCACTTGCTTCCTCAGCCTAGGATGAGTTATTTGAACTCCATCCTCATCACTTGAGATCTCTGAGTCGGATTCCTCTTCTTGAGTAGGATTAACACAGCCTGAAGAATTATCATAATTTTTAACAAAATCTTCTCTATCTTGCTCGACTTCGACATCAACAAATGACTTCTTTTCTTTCTCAGCATTTTCAACAACTTTTACATCTGAAGAATCAATAATTCTTCCTGTTTCTTTATTAAGGAATCTATATCCTCTTCCTTCTAAAGCATAGCCCTGAAAAATTATTTCATCTCCTATTTGCTCAAACTTTCCTAGATTTCCACCTTTCTTCTTTCTAATACATGGACTCCCAAATACTCTCAAGTGTTTCAGACTTGGATTTTTTCCATAGAACATTTCATATGGAGTCATATCTGAATTTGGCCTATAGAAACACTGGTTATGAATTTATATAGCAGTTCTCATGGCTTGCCTCCAATAATAATGAGAAAGACTATGTTCAAGTAACATAGTTCTCCCCATTTCCACCAGACTTCAAATCTTTCTTTCATCCACCCCATTTTGTTGAGGTGTGTATGGTGAACTGAACTCATGCCGAATTTCATGTTTCTCAAGATAACTTTCAAACTATTCATTCTTATACTCACCACCATTATCAGTTCTCAACTTCTTCACTGAATACTCACATTCCTTATCTGCTTTCCTTCTGAAACTCTTAAAAATTGTTAGAGCATCTAACTTATGTCTCATATACATAACACAAGTAATGCGAGTAAAGTCATCAATGAAAGTAATGAAGTACTTATCTCCATTTGAATATTTCTTGCGTATTGGTCCACATATATCTGAGTGTATGAGTTCCAAGGGTCTTTTTGAGTGAATTTCAACTCTCTTGTGCATAGATTTAGTAATCTTCCCTTTCTCACAAATAGTGCAGCACCAATATCTTTCTCTTCATAAACCAGGCATATCCCGAACACTGTCTCTCTTTGATAACTTGCACATATTTCTTTGACACATGTGCCCCAGTATTTTATGCCATAATTTATTTTCATCCACCACACTCATGTAACAAGAGTTCTGTACATCACCAACGTGGAATAGATTCCCTCTTGTACGTTGGCATCTTTTAACTATATTTCCATCATTATCACTTTTCACAAAAAATCCATCTTTTCTGAATATTACATTGTTTCCATCATCATAGAGTTGTGACACACTTAACGGGGTATGTTTCAGCCCATCAACATATAGTGTTTTCCTGGATTTTATCTTTTATTTTCCAATAATGGCCGACCCAACACCTTTGATCCTTAGAGATCCATCATTTCCAAATGTCAATGTTCCTTCTTTGAAGTCTTTCACATTCTTCAGCAGCATTAAGTCTCCTATCATATGAGAGTAATATCCACTATCAAGAATCCATGGAAGTTATCCTTATGTAGAATTCAAAGCAGTTTCGACAATAAGAGATTTTTTTCTTCCTTTTCCTTGACTTTCTGTTGTGATTCATCCAATTTACTAGCCATGTCAATGTGTTCTAGCCAGACAACCATGCACTCTTTGTTTTCAGACTTATCAGACCTGTCCATTTTAGCTTTTAAAAACTCTGGCTTTTGAGAATTATTAAGAATCTTTTGTTTCTCTGGTAACACACTAAGGCATCCCTTGGAATTATGTCCAGGTTGATCACATCTTTCACAAACAGTTTCCAGTGATTGGAACCTATTCTCAAATTTCACACAAGTCTTCTCAGATATATTTTGAAATTTATTTTGAGAATTTCTATTTTGAATGGATTGACTCCCCCTCAATCCTTGTCTTTCAAAACTTGTGGAATATTTGTAATGTTGTTGATTAAACCAACACATGTTTGCAGTGTGTCCGAATCCACCACAATACCAGCAGTAACCATAGAATGAATATTTACCTTTGAAACTTCTATACTGACCAACAACCTTCTTAATAGAACTCTGTTGACCATCAACCTTTCTGTTTTCAATCGTAACATTCTTTTTCAGATCATATTTCTGTTCAAACATATCAGTACCAAAAGTAGTAGAAATCTTTATAGACACAGGATTTTTATGAACTTCTGATTTTTCAGCATTACTGACTTTGGACACATACATAGCCTTTCCAACTTTGTTCCTATTAGAACGAGTTCCATCTTTCCTCTAAACTTTTGAAGGTAAATTCTGTGGACCCTTAACTAGTTCATTCTTACTGGAATATTCACCAACTTCTGAGATAGAATTTTTGAAACTGACATTCATTTCTTTATATTTGGACAGTTTCTATTGGAACAGTTCAAACTCTTCTTCTTTTGCTTTCAACTTTACTTCAAGATGATCATTATGATTCTTTGCATTCTCAAAAGAATTATTCATATCATCAATCTCTTTTTCCATCTTGATTTTTACCTCAATAAAACCTTGTTGATTGTTTAATGTGGAAATTTCATTTATCAACTTTTTGTTTTCCTTCTCAAGCCTTCTGATCTTCCTAAAAAATTATTTAAACTCTTCTTTCAGATGATATTCAAGTTGAGTTTATTCTTCTTTAGAACGGTTGCTCCCGTATTCTTCATTATTCAATGCTGCAATAAAGGTATTCTCTCTATCTTTATCAGTAAATGATTTCTCAGATTCAGCTTCGCTATCTTCTTCTTCATCTCTAGATAAAAAGTTTCTTCCTTTTGATTTGAAGAATTTTTTATCCTTACCCTTTGAAAAATATTTATCTTTGTCAGTTTGTTTCTTCCATGACCTTCTTGGCTGTCTCTCATTGTCTTCTTCATTATTCTTTTGAGGACAGTTTTCTGCAAAGTGACCAACAGCTCCACATTCAAAACATTTCAAGGGAAGTTTCCCTTTGTATTTCCCTGTACCTCTTTTCACATTTTTAGAAAAAAAGGTCAAAATTTCATCAAACATTTTACATACCTCATCTTCAAAATCGGATTCACCAGCATCAACTTCAATAATAGCCTTATTTGACTTCTCTCTCTTTGAATCCTTGAATGACATTTCTCTATCTAATTTTGTTTTCATCTTCATAGTCTTCTACGCTCTCTTTTCATAAGTAATGAGAGTGCTATGAAAGTCATCCAGAGATAATGTCTCAGGGTATCTATCTCCCAATGAAGACACTTTAGCATCAAATTTGTCTGGAAGAATTCTCAAGATCTTTTCGGCAATTGTAGAATCCTCCAATGTTTCACCAAGACATCTGATTGTACTGACAATATAATTTATCCTGGTAAAGAAATCTCCAATAGATTCAGATTCTCCCATTTTCAAGTCTTTATACTTCAGTCTCCTGATTTGTAGTTTATCCTTCTTCACTTTTGTATTTCCTTCATAGATGTTCTTCAGTTTGTCCTATATTCCTTTGGATGTAGAAACGCCTTTCACTCTTAAAAATTCACTCATAGAAAGAGATGAAAGTAATGCATTTTTATCTCTTCCATAATTCTCAAGATTCTTCTTATCGACAGGAGTAAGAGTAACCTTGTCATCAAAAGCAGGAAATCCATCTGTTGTAGTTTCAAGAACTTCATATCCAAGAGACATAAGATAAGGCATCATTCTGTCCTTCTAGATGTGATAGTTCTTTCCATCAAAAATTAGATTCTCCTTACTATTCACGCAATTTAGATTCTCCATCACAACTTCTATTCAACCACTTCAGCAGAGAATAAACGAAGGGAACCTGTCCCTTTGACACAAATTGAAGTTCCTAGTTAGGATCCAAGTATCACTGAGAGGGGGAGGGGTGAATCAGTGATATCTTTTTCTTTTTATGTTTCCCCTCTTTGAAATAACCTTTGCCTCCTGTTAAAGAATTTCTTCCCTGCTGAACACACACAACCACAGGAACACCAGATTTACAAGGTTCACTACTCAACAAGAGTATTTATGCCCTTGGTATGATATGGAAACAATCCAGTACTACAAAATCCACTAGAAAACAATCCTTTTATGTGGAATACAATGAGTAGGATATACCCTTACACTCGTGTAGCAATTTGAAAACAATCCAATAGTGCGTGTGCTCCCTATTAGCACAAATAGGGTAATAAAATTGATCAGTGCTTCTTAATGATCTTACAAAAATCAAATCTTTCAAAGAAATTCTTCACATTCCTACCCAGAAGCTGGCAGGAACCCTTGGAGCAAAACAGCTTTCACCCCCACTTCCACTTGCACGCCCTATACTTGAGTGCCTAAATCTAGCGCGCCTCTTCTTGCGCACTGTAACTTGTGCACCCCAACTTGCACAGCAAGACTTACGCGGCAGACTTGCACACCACCCTACTTGCGCACCTTATAAATAACCCTCAGCTTGTGTGCCCAACTCTCTACTTGTGCGCTCAGAGCTCAAAAATAATTCTCAAGTATTGAGCCTTAAAAAATGAGGAGGCTAGTCGTCTATTTATAGGCATTTTGGTGACTTGCGCGACCTAAACTTGCATGCCAATACCTGCACGATGCTCCTTCACTTGTGCGCCACTCCATCACTTACGCGCTGCTTCATCACTAGTGCTCCCTTCCATCACTAGCATGAAACTTTCTTTCCTTTTTCATATTTTGATATGATTATGTTGGAATAGGACTTGCGTGCCACTTCACTTGCGTGACAATACTTGCGCGCCACCACTTGCGCGCCACCGCTTGCGCGCCACCACTTGCGCACCAATATTTGTGCACCACTTTCTTTCCTTTTCCATATTTTTTAAATTATGCTTTTTGAAATATGACTTGCGCGCCTCTACAACACTTGCACGCCGACACTTGCACGCCTTCTTCTTGCCTTTGCCATTTTTGGATGGTATGATATTTGAAATCTGTTTTTCCAAAAACACTTCTTTACTCTCTCTATCCTTAATAAGGCTTGCACTACAAGTTCTCTAAACTTGTGATGATTGTAAAATACAAATCAGAAAAGCATCATATGATTTCTAATCCTTTTAAAAAGTGAATTGATTTATCTTCTTTGACAACAAAAGACAACACTCTGTAACAGCAAACTATTATTACTTCCTTATCCATCCAACTTGGTCCCATCATTAGGCCCCTATCAATTGATAATGGAAAGCCAGAAAAAGGAATTAATCACCATGTATCCATCTTAAAAGATGTTTTTTTAATAGAGAAAAATTGTCTCAGTTTTCCATATAACTCCCTTCAATCCAAATAATGGTTTTCTCCAAGACCACATCTGTGAACTTCCCGACTGTTTCTCAAGCTGGATCTCCATCTATGATAAGGAAATAATCACCAACCCAATATCTTCAATGTTGGGTCTCTAATGTGATGGTAAAGGAATATCGCCAACATGGTACAATCCTGACTTTGGAGGCTGCTCGACAGGCCCTCCAGGTCAACAACAATCCTCGATCATCTGGCCAACTACTACCGCTGATCAAGAATAAAATGGTGCCAACCACTTTCTCCAACCTTTTTGGGTCTTTAACCCCCAGAATGAAACAATCAATCCCTACCATACTATAGAGAGGTGGATCAAGAGGTCACTAACGGCCTCAATTCAAGAATTATTGAGTCCTTATTGAGGACTCCCACCTGAAAGCGCCGCCAGAATCACACGGTAGTGCACCCCCAACATGATGGGGGTGTTGCCTCTGGATGTTTGGCTCAGGTCTCTCCATCCCGAGCATACAAGATGAACCACCAGTGACAACATCTAGTTAATAGGGACGAGGTTCTCACCTCTGCCCCCACTGGAGAAGTCCACAAATTTAACTTGATGGCAAACAATGATCAGGTACATACCCTCGTCCGTCCTAATTTTTCTACTCATCAAACTCATCTAACAGCAACCCAAAAATCCCACCAAAGAAACCTATTGGAGTACCTTGAATAGGCACATACATCTGTTTACATGTTATCAGCCAGTAAGTAAGCCTTTCTGACTGCATTTAAGGAAGACCACCAATATAATGTGGTGGAAACTGGTAAACAGGAATATACACCTGTTTACAATCACTGATTCTGTCAGCAATCTCTTCTTCTAGTAATGAAGGAAGTACGTCAACCATACATGATGGAAAACATCCATAAATCCCATACACCTACCAATGTTCATCAAGACTTCCAACAGTATCCTTTGGTAGCTCCCAGAGAAGTCATTCCGAAAGCTCTAATGACAAATTTGGGGCAGACCCAACTCTCTGCCCCTATGCGTGAGTACTGTCAATATTCGTTAATAAGAAAATGAGGATAAGAGTAGGCACATAAACCTACTCCAAATACGAAATGGAATTATATTCGTGTTTCGGTCGCTAAAGTCACCAAACACATCTTATTAATGGTGAAATGGTAGACACATATCCATTCCCATATTCTAGAAGCATGTTAGGATATTTTAACAACTACTTAAACAATATCATGGGAACATACCCATACATTTGTCCCCACACATGAGATGACAAATCAGCAAGCCATCCCGAAGCAGATACATACCTCTGTTCCAGTCTCTGAGGGTCATGGGGCATATTCCCCATATCATATGGACAATAGGATCGGGAACATACACCCTTTCCAATTGGAGGTAATCAGGTCGTTACAATAACTACTCCAAGGTAGGCACATATACCAACCGATGATAACCACTTTTCCTGGAAAGTATCCACAACTAAGTATAAGAGAACATTTGAGAAAAATATTCACCAAGAATTGTTGGAAAATTAAAATTTATGCTACGATGTGGCTCCTCTTAATGCTGGAGTTCTTGAAGCCCTCATAAATTTATCTATTGATGCTCAAGATCCTATCCTCTCATTCCCAAATAATTTTAGTGGTAGTTGTAATTATGAGGTTCCTTGTCGGACACTTCATCAAGAAGGCTTACTTCATCAAAATTCAGCCAATCCAGAGAACCTATCTCCGGATGAGAGCCACAAAACCCTCCATGTGTCTAGAATACCAAAGAGTAATAAGATTTACCCCTTGTTTTAATCCATTGTGGTGATCCTCCCCATGATGGAATTCTATGCAAAAGTCCTCTCTACAGTAGTATTTCACATTGTCAAGAAAATTCAATAATTGACAATGTAGTGATGAGAAAGACCTCTTATCTTGAGGTACTTGAAAACAAAAATCCAGTCATGTCTGATTCCTTGTCATTTATGGGTGAAACACTTTCTCAACTAGAAGATGTCTTAAGGGAATAGTCATTCTACGAACCTCCTTTAGGTAATTTATCTTCTAATACAGAGCATCCACTCGGGTCAGATCAAGCGGAGAAACCTATTTGTGAAGGATGATGAATATGTGTTAAACATAAGGAAACAATTAGCTAATGGATAAATCCCAGTCATGTTCCAGCCTTTGGAAAATTTCAATATAACATTCCAGAATTGATAGCATAAGATTACATTCATGAAATTAAACTCAACTTATGGAAAACTTATTATCATTTGAAAACCAAAGTCCTACCATATGATGAATATAAAAATCATGTAAAGGTAATATAAGGCTTACAACGCCAAATTGACTTGGAATATCTCTCAGTTTCCCAACATCCAAAGGTTGAAAAACATAAGAGAACCCTTCAGCGTGCATGTCTCAATGCTCTAAAGAGGTTATGGTAGTTAATTTCTGATTCCCCATCTAATGTTCATATTAGAGGATGTGGCGCATATGGAGCATTTCATTTCAATACACTCAAAAATCAGCAAAGTCCGCCAAAAATGGTTTTATGCAATGTCATTGCCCAAGGTTGGCTACAATCAATAGGTTTTTTATGTAATCAAATGTATGCTCAAGAACAGGCCTCAACCTGTTCTCATCAGAATCAGGCCCAAAGAAAAGAATTCATTGAGATACTTTTACATCAAGCATTTTAGAATATTTAATATGAATCTCATTTAGAGGATGTAAGGCATCAGAGGATAAAAATGTCTGAAATCACAGAATAATTTTCTGAAATAGGTGATTTAGGTTATTGTCGGATAATACACCCACCTAATGTCTGAACGAAAATCCGTAAAATCAGAAGTGCAGTTGCAAAAATTTCAGCCATAGAATTTCAAGAATAACCCTAGCTTGAAAGGTTGAGGGATCAATTAATTTAACCTTAAAATTCATTAAACAATGTTCAAATATTTGTAGAAGAAGAACAGGAATATCCCTAGCCTATAGGGCTAGGGGATTTTTCACATTTTCAATCCCCTCCTCAACCGAAGTCATTTTTCTGCCGATTTGGGAAGAAGCCAAAAGGAAGTGTACGACTGAACTCTCTAAGTATTCCCTTCGTGTTACTATCTACCAAAATGTTACAGGGAATTCTTTATATATGAGAATGAAGTCTCGTGGAAGACATAAAGTGAGATGATCTAGCTAAAGAATAGACAGAATTCCATCAATTCCTTATGCTTCAGTGAATGTTATTAAAACCATTTCAGAAAATCCTCCAGAAAATAAGTCCAGTTCAGGGGAATCATAGGATGAAGTTCTTGTCCATAATACGATACACACTAAGGAAAATGAAGAATTTGTGCGTACCCGAAATCAGAGGCATACACAGAATCTAGGTATGCCTTCAAATAACTAACTCCCCCCTCTTTGAAAGTCATCTAACAAGGGGAAAGGAAAAATTCAGATTCTGTCTCACTTTTCCACTGCAGAAGGTCAATATCTTTTGCTTAAAGAGAGATTTTCATAGAAAGAAGAGGAAATGAAGGAGTTGAAAAGACTCAACATAGAGTTACTTAGAAACAACATTTCTACTAGATGGTATCCCCAGAAAAGTCCTCAACTTGAAAATCCTGTAGGATACCATTGATGGAAAAGAATGATGATTAAAATAATCTCTAATTGGTATATTTGAGAATACCATTGACATAAAACCTCCAATACCTAAGGATATTTCCATTGATGAAGAACCTCGAATTAATACTGATTATTCTAAATTTTACACATGTTAATAAGTGATTATAAATACCTAGGGAGATCTGGAACAACACCTAACACATTTTGTTTCTCATTGTGATCCCATGGTGGGAAATTCTCAACCACAATAAGCGGTTAAGCTTAGGTGTTTTTTGCAGTCATTACAAGTACAAACATTTGTCTGGTATATAAGTGTGCAATCTAGATCCATTACTGGATGGGAAGATCTCCATCAAAAATTTCTTCTCCAATTTTTCTCGATGCTACCAAAGTTTATATTTTTTTTATCTTACTAATTTTAAACAAATGGAGATTGAAAGATTTTCAGATTTCATTGCATGATAGAAAGGATTAACATATTACTTAAATCTATCACTCCCTCAAGAATAATTGCAGGAAATCTGTGTGGAAAATATATTTCTAAAATTACGCACACCATTGATCCCTGTGAAATACACATGAGGGTTTCAAGACCTTACTTAAATCGCTCAAAAGATAGAGACTCTATTATTAAAACTATGGATAAAACTCATGAAATTCCCTCAACCCCAAGAAGGAGTATAGGAAAGGCAGAAGCTGCTACAGTCACACTCAAGTAGGCACCTGTACCTACTTCTACTTCAAGACCTTCTTCATACCGAAGGGATCCGCTTCCTGAGCATCAGAAGCAATGACCAACTCATCAAGATGATCAAAGAGATAAAAGGTATAAGCAGTTTGAGGAATTAAAGAATCATGTTTATTCTTTCAAGAATGAGCAAGTTCCTAGAAACTTCATCTCACCCTTAGAAAACAATTTGATTCTGTTTCCAAGGCTGAAAAAGAAAAATAAAGATGGAGATGAAAATCATCCGAATTATTGTACCTTTCAGCAGATCTTGGGACACCCCATTTAGGATTTCTTTGTTTTCATAGACCTTCTACAAAAGAAGGTATACTCTAGAATAATGAAATTTAAAAGTTCGTCATCTCAAGTAGCATGTGTTACTGCTTCCAATCTAGAGGAAGAGGGAGAATGATAAGAGGTTAAAAGTAAAAATTTCCAAAAATATGATGATTGGATGATCATAAAAATGATCAACTGGACTCATATTATTTTACGAACACAGTTGAAACAACCAATTGTGTCTTCTTCCACTTTTACAACTCCTGCCACATCAAAACCATCTTCATCAAAAGGACATTCCTCAAAAGGGAAAAGTGTTCATAGAGACAAAGAGCAGTAAAAAAAGACGATCTCATGTCATGGAAAAAGTTTTCCTTCACCTTAGAAGATTTTATGCCATATGTTTCAAAAGAACAGGCACTTCCCCGCCAAATGGTACAACCCGAATTAACCTGTCAAGAGGAATATTTTTTAGATGAATAATTGATCTTTGGTTATGTTAATTTTATTCATTTAATGGATCCTTATGCAACTGGGGTTTGTGATTGTAGTGAGCCAGAATTCCTTGTACCTAATTAGAGAACAAGAGGAAGGGGCCAAGGTCGAGGATACAGGTGAAGACATGGGAATTTCAGAAACCACCATTTTAATTCAACCCCTGATCGAACCATATATGAAACAGAAACTCTTAGAAGATCCCTTATGTGGGATCAAAAGGAACAAGGAGTTTCGTCCATGATAGACAGGTTCAGTTCTGACATAATTATATTTTAAGACTAATTAAAATCCACACCATCTTCTTCTTAGCAAATGAATAGACCTTTTAAGTCTAATTTACCAAAGGCAACAGTATTTCCAGCTACTACTCTGACACAGAGTATATCTACATTAGAAGCATCAACTTCCAAAGCAGCTGCAATACCACATTTCCATGCTGGGAAACACAGAACTTTAGACCAAAGGTATGATGTATTGAAACAATTGGCCTATGTAATAGATAATTTATCAATTTTGGATGCTTTGAATCTGTAAAAATATCTTCGAGAATCACTCATTGAGGCTTTGTTAAGTCCTCAAGAATTTGAAACCGAAGTTATTATGGCTGAGGTTTACCGTATAGATATTGATCCTGCAGAGTGCCATGCAGTCATATCTTTTACAGATAAAGATGATGATAATGTTGTGCATGGTAATATCAGAACATTGGCCCCTTCCTCTTCATGTCTGATTCCTTGTCATTTATGGGTGAAACACTTTCTCAACTAGAAGATGTCTTAAGGGAATAGTCATTCTACGAACCTCCTTTAGGTAATTTATCTTCTAATACAGAGCATCCACTCGGGTCAGATCAAGCGGAGAAACCTATTTGTGAAGGATGATGAATATGTGTTAAACATAAGGAAACAATTAGCTAATGGAGAAATCCCAGTCATGTTCCAGCCTTTGGAAAATTTCAATATAACATTCCAGAATTGATAGCATAAGATTACATTCATGAAATTAAACTCAACTTATGGAAAAGTTATTATCATTTGAAAACCAAAGTCCTACCATATGATGAATATAAAAATCATGTAAAGGTAATATAAGGGTTACAACGCCAAATTGACTTGGAATATCTCTCAGTTTCCCAACATCCAAAGGTTGAAAAACATAAGAGAACCCTTCAGCGTGCATGTCTCAATGCTCTAAAGAGGTTATGGTAGTTAATTTCTGATTCCCCATCTAATGTTCGTATTAGAGGATGTGGAGCATATGGAGAATTGCATTTCAATACACTCCAAAATCAGCAAAGTCCGCCAAAAATGGTTTTATGCAATGTCATTGCCCAAGGTTGGCTACAATCAATAGGTTTTTTATGTAATCAAATGTACGCTCAAGAACAGGCCTCAACCTGTTCTCATCAGAATCAGGCCCAAAGAAAAGAATTCGTTGAGATACTTTTACATCAATCATTTTAGAATATTTAATATGAATCTCATTTAGAGGATGTAAGGCATCAGAGGATGAAAATGTCTGAAATCGCAGAATAATTTTCTGAAATAGATGATTTAGGTTATTGTCGGATAATACACCCACCTAATGTCTGAACGAAAATCCGTAAAATCAGAAGTGCAGTTGCAAATATTTCAGCCATAGAATTTCAAGAATAACCCTAGCTTGAACGGTTGGGGGATCAATTAATTTAACCTTCAAATTCATTAAATAATGTTCAAATATTTGGAGAAGAAGAACAGGAATAGCCCTAGCCTATAGGGCTAGGGGATTTTTCACATTTGCAATCCCCTCCTCAACTGAAGTCATTTTTCTGCCGATTTGGGAAGAAGCCAAAAGGAAGCGTACGACTGAACTCTCTAAGTATTCCCTTCGGGTTACTATCTGCCAAACTGTTACATGGAATTCTTTATATATGAGAATGAAGTCTCGTGGAAGACATAAAGGGAGATGATCTAGCTCAACAATAGACAGAATTCCATCAATTCCTTATGCTTCAGTGAATGTTATTAAAACCATTTCAGAAAATCCTCCAGAAAATAAGTCCAGTTCAGGGGAATCATAGGATGAAGTTCTTGTCCATAATAGGATACACACTAAGGAAAATGAAGAATTTGTGTGTACCCGAAATCAAGGGCATACACAGAATCTAGGTATGCCTTCAAATAACTAACTCCCCCCTCTTTGAAAGTCATCTAACAAGGGGAAAAGAAAAATTCAGATTCTGTCTCACTTTTCCACTGCAGAAGGTCAATATCTTTTACTTAAAGAGAGATTTTCATAGAAAGAAGAGGAAATTAAGGAGTTGAAAAGACTCAACATAGAGTTACTTAGAAACAACATTTCTACTAGATGGTATCCCCAGAAAAGTCCTCAACTTGAAAATCCTGTAGGATACCATTGATGGAAAAGAATGATGATTAAAATAATCTCTAATTGGTATATTTGAGAATACCATTGACAGAAAACCTCCAATACCTAATGATATTTCCATTGATGAAGAACCTCGAATTAATACTGATTATTCTAAATTTTACACATGTTAATAAGTGATTATAAATACCTAGGGATACTTATGATATAGTTGGTTAATTAATAAGGAATCATGAAAGTATCTTAAATTTAAAAAGAGAGTCCCAGAGTAGACAATAATTCCCCCAAAAGGGTGTGATGAGTCCGAACTCCCATCCTATCGACCAATGCACATTCTTAAGTATCATAAAGTTAAAACTTAACGAATACCTACCTTTAGAAAGAAGGAACCCTTTGGATAACGAACTATTGGAAGTTTCTGGTTCCATAAATAAATCAAATGGAAACCACATGGAAATAGTGATTCTTAAAACTAGAACACATGTTTCCAGAAACTATGAAACATGGTATAATACTTGTATTTATTTGTGGTATATTTCATGTATTTATTAGTGGTATTCTTTTTTTGTTTCGAGGTTTCCTACTTAGTATTGCTTTACTCACTGCTGCATGGGCTTTGCTCACACATGTCGTATCTTATGCAGACGATCAACACTTTCATGGGGACTTAGGTGGACCCAGGCCAGGTGGTTCTTAGAGAGACCAGATAGTCAAGGTATTCTCTCGCGACATTAGAAAGATTTCCCCATACCTACACTTAAGGTATCATTCTCTGTTGATGTGGTTTAAGAAATTGTGCATTCAATTTCCAAACTCCTTTTTTCCGGCCTGTATCAGCACCACCATCAGTGGTTTTACTGTTCACGGCACCAGCTCAAGCTCCAGTTTCTATACCTTCATAGGTTCTAGCTCATTTAGATGTTCCAAAAATTCTTATGAACACAATTGAGGCATTAACGGCTTGATTGGAAGCTATGGATGAATGACGTTCACCAGTTCATTTGGAAAAGATAGGAAACCCTGAATGGTATAAACATGTGATCCCATGGTGGGAAATTCTCAACCACCTAATGGTTCGGGAGATCCGGAACAACACCTAACACATTTTGTTTCTCATTGTGATCCCATGGTGGGAAATTCTCAACCACAAGAAGCGGTTAAGCTTAGGTGTTTTGTGCAGTCATTACAAGTACAAACATTTGTCTGGTATACAAGTGTGCAATCTAGATCCATTACTGGATGGGAAGATCTCCATCAAAAATTTCTTCTCCAATTTTTCTCGATGCTACCAAAGTTTATATTTTTTTATCTTACTAATTTTAAACAAATGGAGAATGAAAGATTTTCATATTTCATTGCATGATAGAAAGGATTAACATATTACTTAAATCTATCACTCCCTCAAGAAGAATTGCAGGAAATATGTGTGGAAAATATATTTCTAAAATTACGCACACCATTGATCCCTGTGAAATACACATGAGGGTTTCAAGACCTTACTTAAATCGCTCAAAAGATAGAGACTCTATTATTAAAACTATGGATAAAACTCATGAAATTCCCTCAACCCCAAGAAGGAGTATAGGAAAGGAAGAAGCTGCTACAGTCACACTCAAGTAGGCACCTGTACCTACTTCTACTTCAAGAACTTCTTCATACCGAAGGGATCCGCTTCCTGAGCATCAGAAGCAATGACCAACTCATCAAGATAATCAAAGAGATAAAAGGTATAAGCAGTTTGAGGAATTAAAGAATCATGTTTATTCTTTCAAGAATGAGCAAGTTCCTAGAAACTTCATCTCACCCTTAGAAAACAATTTGATTCTATTTCCAAGGCTGAAAAAGAAAAATAAAGATGGAGATGAAAATCATCCGAATTATTGTACCTTTCATCAGATCTTGGGACACCCCATTTAGGAGTTCTTTGTTTTCATAGACCTTCTACAAAAGAAGGTATACTCTAGAATAATGAAATTTAAAAGCTCGTCATCTCAAGTAGCATGTGTTACTGCAACCAATCTAGAGGAAGAGGGAGAATGATAAGAGGTTAAAAGTAAAAATTTCCAAAAATATGATGATTGGATGATCATAAAAATGATCAACTGGACTCATATTATTTTACGAACACAGTTGAAACAACCAATTGTGTCTTCTTCCACTTTTACAACTCCTGCCACATCAAAACCATCTTCATCAAAAGGACATTCCTCAAAAGGGAAAAGTGTTCATAGAGACAAAGAGCAGTAAAAAAAGACGATCTCATGTCATGGAAAAAGTTTTCCTTCACCTTAGAAGATTTTATGCCATATGTTTCAAAAGAACGGGCACTTCCCCGCCAAATGGTACAACCCGAATTAACCTGTCAAGAGGAATATTTTTTAGATGAATAATTGATCTTTGGTTATGTTAATTTTATTCATTTAACGGATCCTTATGCAACTGGGGTTTGTGATTGTAGTGAGCCAAAATTCCTTGTACCTAATTGGAGAACAAGAGGAAGGGGCCAAGGTCGAGGATACAGGTGAAGACATGGGAATTTCAGAAACCACCATTTTAATTCAACCCCTGATCGAACCATATATGAAACAGAAACTCTTAGAAGATCCCTTATGTGGGCTCAAAAGGAACAAGGAGTTTTGTCCATGATAGACAGGTTCAGTTCTGACATAATTATATTTGAAGACCAATTAAAATCCACACCATCTTCTTCTTAGCAAATGAATAGACCTTTTAAGTCTAATTTACCAAAGGCAGTAGTATTTTCAGCTACTACTCTGACACAGAGTATATCTACATTAGAAGCATCAACTTCCAAAGCAGCTGCAATACCACATTTCCATGTTGGGAAACACAGAACTTTAGACCAAAGGTATGATGTATTGAAACAATTGGCCTATGTAATAGATAATTTATCAATTTTTGATGCTTTGAATCTGTAAAAATATCTTCGAGAATCACTCATTGAGGCTTTGTTAAGTCCTCAAGAATTTGAAATCGAAGTTATTGTGGCTGAGGTTTACCGTATAGATATTGATCCTGCAGAGTGTCATGCAGTCATATCTTTTACAGATGAAGATGATGATAATGTTGTGCATGGTAATATCAGAACATTTTATTTGTCTGGTAAGTTCAATGACATATATATCCGACGAGTCTTCATTGATAATGGCTTCGGGGCCAACCTCATTCCCATTCATATACTTCTTCAACTGGGTTTGACTCAATCAGATTTATCTCCTTACACTTTAATGTTTCAAGTATATGACAAGAATGAACAAGAACCTTTGGGCGAGATTACACTTAGAATTCGGTTTGGAGATCTTGTGTCTAATTCAGATTTCATGGTTGTTCGGTAGGACACAACCTTCAATATTCTGCTTAGAAGGCATTGATTGGATCAACATGAACCTATACCTTCATCATACCACCAATTTATGAAATATTGTTTCAATGGTCAAATCATAACATTGTATGGTGACAAAGATCCTTTCAAAACTTGTGAATCTCAATGCATTGAGGCAGATTTTTATCACACAGAAGGAACGAATCCCATGACAAAGGAGATAACCATAGTTAATGCTCCAAATAGACTGGAAAAGATCCCAGCACACCCATTCATACATTTGTGAACATATTATGTGTTACCCATCAATCAAATTGAAAGGGTAAAACCAAATCTAAAGACTTGTCCAGTTACTTCCATAATTTCAACTTCAGCAACTGAGCTTGATAACATGGGAGAAATTATTGATACACCAAGGAATGATGAATGCCTGAATGGTGATGTTTTCAACTAATCTGGTGAACTACAACAAGCCTCTACTTTGTCAACCAGAGTATAAGAGGTAGTGGTAATGCTAGAGGAAGACAAATATATTGATTCACTGTCCATCAATCCCACTTTATTACCATGGGAAGACCCTTCATCATCAGTAGGGTCAGATATGGTGGCCTTTTCTTTGAGATGTTCAAATATTAATTTCTCCCATAACACTGGAATTTTTGCTTCATCATCTACAATGAAAGTTGAAATAGAAGAGGTAATACATAATTAAGAAGAAGTGGAAGATCTCAGGGATTCTCCTCCTGCATTTGAAGAAGGTGTCTCTACCACCATGGATGAACTCAGAGAAATAATTATGGGTACAAAAGAAGATACACACCCCACTCTATTTAGTGCGGTTATGACGTCTGAAGAACAAAAGGTGTATAATTCCATTCTAAAGAAACATTGAGATGTATTTTCTTGGATTTATATAGAAATTACCTGTCTTAATCCTGATGTAGCCACCCATCATTTGGGTTTTACAGAAGAACATCGTGGATTTAAGCAAGTATCAAGGAGAACACACCCAACTCGAGCCTCTAAAATTGTAGTTGATGTTGATAATCTTATAAATGTTAACTTTGTTAGGGAAGTTCAGTATCCCAAATGGCTGGCCAATATTGTCCCAGTGAAAAAGAAGAATGGGAAAATCACAATCTACATTGATTTTAGAGATCTTAACAGGCATTGTCTTAAAGATGATTTTCCAGTCCCAATTACAAAACTTTTAATAGATGAAATGGATGGCTATGATGCTCTTTCCTTCATGGATGGATTTTCTGGGTATAATGAAATCTTAATGGCCCTATAGGATGAATAATCTACAGCCTTAAGATCCCCTCAAGGTGTGTTTTGCTATTGGGTAATGCCCTTTGGATTAAAGAATGAAGGTGCAACATACCAACATGCCATGCACCATATCTTCAAATCATTGTCAGGGAAATTTGTTGAATGTTTTGTCGATGATTTGGTGGTCAAATCCAAACTACGTTCCAATCAATTGGATGATTTGGAAACCATATTCAATAAAATTCGGCAACACAGTTTGAAGATGAACCCCTTGAAATGTGTTTTTGGGGTAACCTTAGAAAAATTTCATGGATTTTTTGTATGCCATCGTGGTATCGAAGTTGATCTTGAGAAAAAAAAAGCAGTCCTTGGTATGTCACCTCCTCAAAATTTCAAAGAATTAAGAGGATTCTAGGGACATTTGGCCTATATTTGGCGATTTATCACAAATTTTCTAGGAAAGTGTTTACCCTTAACTAGATTAATGAATAAGGGAGTCACCTACCAATGGACTGAAGATTTCCAAGAAGAATTTAATACCCTCAAGAAATATCTCTTGAGTCCACCAGTATTAATGCCACCTATTGAAGTAAGAGCACTTATTCTCTATGTGACCGCTTTAGAGCGATCGATAGGTGGCTTCCTCGACCAAAAGAATGATGCAGGGAATGAAAATAGTATTTACTATCTCATTAGAACTATGCTTGATGCGGAAACTCGGTATTCAAGTATTGAAAAGTGCTTCCTAGCATTAAACTTTGCAGTTCAGAAGTTGAGGCACTACTTGAAACATCATGAGGTCCAATTGGTGTTTTGTAATAATCCACTCAAATTTATCCTCAGTCATCCTATGCTTACAGGACATCTGGCATGGTATGCGGTTATTGTATAACAATTTGATATCCAGTTTGTACCTCAAAATTCAATAAAAGGCCAAGCTCTAGCTGACTTCCTTGCTGAACATCCATCTATGGAAGATATATCGTTTAATACTGAGCTTACTGATGAAGGGGTATTCTCTATTCCACCTAATTCTCAAACATAGGAAATGTATTTTGATGGTTCTTCCAGAATTACAATAGGAAAGAGAATGGGAAACCCTATATTGAACAAGGTTGGATTAGGAATTGTCCTTATTTCCCCAGAAAAGGTAGTATTGCCTTATTATTTCCTATTATCAGAAGGTGGTACCAACAATGAAGCGGAATATAAAGCTCTCATTGTAGGTTTGGAATTGGCTCATAATGTTGAAATGGATCATTTAAAGGTAAATGTTGATTTAGAATTGGTAATAAAACAAATTAATGGTGAATAATATATCAAAAAGAAAGAATTAATTTCTTTGTGTGATTATGTCAGAGGGTTAAGGGCTAAATTTACCTCAGAGCCGACATTGTATTATGTCCTGTGATCACAAAATGCTTAAGCAGATGCACTAGATAATGCAGTTATAACCTTGGTAGATCCAAATCAGGATGAGACAGTTATCAGCATAACCCATCACTGTGTGGTTTAACATTTTTTTCAAACTAGAATGATGGAAATTAATGAAATTTGACCTATTTTCAAACCATATGGTCATACCATGGGATGGAGAACATCCATCATGGAAAATCTTCAAAATAGGGTACTTCCATCAGATTGGGATAAGAAGGAACATATCTTGTGATGAGTGTCCAATTTATTCTTTATGATAGTCCAGACAACCAAAAGATCTTTTACAAGTGAGGCTTTGATGGAATTCTCTTCAGTTTTATTTATGGAGAAGAGACTATAGTTGTCATAAAAGAAGTATATCCAGGAGCTTGTGGTGCCCACTAATCTCAGCCTAGACTCTCTGATCAGATCTGAAGGCTTGGATACTTTTGGCCTTCAATGATGTAGGATTGTACAGATTTCACTAAAAAATTTCATCCCTATCAAGTGCATTCCAACTTCATTTATCAATCCCTAGAGTTACTGCACACATCTAAATACTCTTGGCCATTTTCCACATGGGGAATGGATATAGTAGGGCCTTATCCTCCAGCCTCGGCTAAGTAGTTCATGTATATTCTCACTGCTACGGACTTCTTCTATAAATGGGATAAGGCAATACCTCTCAAGGAATTCAGATCCAAAAGAATTGTTAGTTTAGTCAAAACTAATATCATCACCAAATTTGGCATCCATCATACTATATTGATGGACAATGGCACCAATATTTGTTCTGTTGAAGTAAAAAAGTTGTATTAGGAACATAATATCATGTCCAACCATTCATCTCGATATCATGCGGCATCCATTGGACATGTAAAGGCCTTCAATACTACCTTATCGAATATACTCTAGAAGATGGTGGATAAAGATAAGAAATCATTGCCTGATAAACTTTTGAATGCTTTGTGGGCTTATTGGATAGCTACCTGTACTGCTACACAAGAAACTCCTTATTCATTGGTATATGGAACTGAAGCAGTTTTTACAATTGAACTACAATTGCCTTCACTTAGAGTTGCAATTTGTGATCAGTTTTCTACAGATGAAAGATCTTAGAAATGGTTCAATGAGTTAGAAATATTAGACTATAAAAGATTTCATACATTGCATCATTTAGAAATTTATAAGAACAGAATAGCGTGAGCTTTTAATAATAAAATTTGCCTTCATTCATTCCTTCAAGGAGAATTGGTATTGGTCCTTAGGACTCTAATGATACTAGGAAAGAAACCTCTAAAACTTGAACCAAAGTTCAAAGAACCTTATTCCATACATAAGGTCTATTCAAATGGATTCTATGCCTTAATCTAATTGGATGGAGAGATTATCACAACTCCAACCAATGCAAGATTTTTGAAGAAATACTTTGTGTAGTTTTGTACAAATTGTCCTCATGGCAAGACTTTAAACTGCACAGTACCATGTCCTTCCTGCAAGACATAAAACTGCACAGCCCCCATGTCCTAGTCAGTTGACTTTAAACTGGATAATAATCGTTAGCATCTATGCAACATGACGTTAAAATGTGTAGCATCTTATTCCTTGTCACAAGACATTAAACTGCATGACATCATTTTTACGAATAACGTTCTCTATATTTGATGTTAGAATCT
The DNA here is from genome assembly GCA_963277665.1 of Viscum album. Classification (NCBI taxonomy): domain Eukaryota; kingdom Viridiplantae; phylum Streptophyta; class Magnoliopsida; order Santalales; family Viscaceae; genus Viscum; species Viscum album. The sequence continues at coordinate 1,053,966,576 of OY728120.1, read as the reverse complement.
TCCATAATCAAACATCATTGACATCATCACTACTTTTTTGTAGTACATGAGTCCCTATCTCCCCTATGTCTGATTCAGATCTGCATAGATACCATGTTTCAAGAACTGTGTATGGCTTGATTCTCATTTTTAATGAGATACGTAGAGATTCCTAAATCTCTAATTTTGGGCCCATCCACAATCACAAAATCTTCTTATTTTCTTTTCTCCTCCTATATATGAATCAGATCTATATAGAGTGTTTTCTTAAGATATATGATTTGGTCCTTATACCATTTTATGTCTTAAGATTTACCATTCTCTCAGAATATGTCAAAATCCACATTCTTCATATCAAACTCCATTAGCATGAGGAACGGTTTTTTAAAGAACTATATATGGCTTGATTATAATCTATTTTTATATACATAGAGATACCTAGATCTCCAATATTGGGCCCAGATGCGATAGGAAAACCCCTTTATTTCTTGTTTAAGAATCAAATATGCATAGAGAATATTTTAAGAACTATGTATGACTTGATTCTTTCCCCAAAAAGACATATAGTGACACTTGGGTTTAATCCCTTAATCTAGTTACAATATGTCTTTCCTTTCATATCGGTTCATTGTCATCCTTACAGCATGAAGTTAAACTGTATGGAAATTTGACACCCCTATTCTTCATCTGTTTCACCTTTGTATTATATAAAAGACCCTTACTACTACTTGTTTCTCACACCGAGCATAGCTCAAGTGATCTTATGAATGGGATAAGGTACTTATTTATATAATTATGGTGTTTTAACTCATTATGGGGGTGAAAATGTCCTTATTTCATGACTATAAACTGCACATCATAATATTAATTCATAAGAAACAAAGAAATTATCCATTTTACATATGAGTCTAATCTATGTAAAGGATGTCAAACTCATGGCCAATACTGGTTCAAATATTTCTCATATGCATTGAACATAAAATAATTCCATATTTCATACTCTTAATTTTGAATACTTTTCAGATCTTGATAATCCTTCCTACGGTTTTTGGTGATAGAGTTTCTAATACCTAAGAGCTCTTTTGTCTTACTATGCAGTACGTTCCCTTAGGTGGTCGGGCATAAGTTGCCTACATGACATGTCTGTGAGTCAAAAGATGTAACTATTTGGCTATGTAGAATATGCCCCAGTTGGCCCTACATAATACAACCCCCATAACGGGCTTTTCATATAATGGTTACTTTGTTCTTGGTTATAATATATTTGTACCCATTAATATTTGATGACAATATACAAGAATCTGTATTTTAAAACATTCATTCAAGTATACTTGTCCCATTATCTTTCTCACAATATGAAAGTCTTCAAGACCATGGTTTAGACATTTCCCTCACCATGTGTTCAATACAATGTGAAATAATCTTGAAATCACCTGGCCACATTTTATATATTTTTTCCATTTCTCGTTCTAGTTGTATGACTTTAACTACAGACACCATATCTCTTACGTTAGGGTCAAACCTTCATAAAAGACTTATTCCTCCGATTCATTGGACACTCTCTGTTGGAAATACCCCATCCATATTCTGGTACCTTTATCCATAAATCAAAATCTACGCTTCATAAAATATGAATCTCCATCAACATTCTTCAGCTTTTAGAAATAGAACGTTAACTTCTAAGAACTCTTTTTTTTACTATGCAGTAAGTTCCCTTAGGTGGCCTTGCATAAATTGCCTACATGACAGGCCTAACAGTCAAAAGATTCCACTATTTAGATATGCATCATATTCCCCAGTTTCCCCGGCATAAGATAGACCCCATAATGGGTTTTTCAAATAACGGTAGCTTCATTCTTTGAAAATACTTTCTCTAATGATTTTATCCCTTTTCCCATATCATTCCTGGGTTCCATAAAATCCCAAATCATGGTTTACAATTTTCCCTTAAATACCTGAATATGATAATATGTTTCCAAACAAATTACAAAGAAATTGGGTGAGTTTCCTAATATCTTTGGTTAGAGATAAAGACCTTAAATTAAATCCATCCAATGTCTTCACTGCATGACTTAAAACTACACAGTACAATGTCCTCATAACATGAATTAAAACTGCATAGTATAATGTCCTCACTGCATCACTTAAAACTAAACAATATGATATCATAAATTTACCCTTTCTGAAAAATTTGAACCATTACTCTTATACCAAATTTGTATAGAAATGGTTTTCCTATCCATGACTTATGTCAGTCTAAAATGGCCCTTTCATTCCTTAAATTTATTTCCATGGAAAAACTACTCACTGTGGTATTGAGTTACCCAAATCTTATTTTCTCCAATCTATCAACAATAAAATGTTAAACTTCCAAGAACTCTTTTTTCCTGACTATGCAGCACGTTCCCTTAGCTGGCCTTGCATAAATTGTCAACATGACACGCTTTTCAGTCAAAAGATGCCACTATTTGGCTATATAGCACGTTCCCTTAGGCGGCCTTTCATAAATTGACTACATGAAAGGCCTGTAAGTCAAAAGATTCCACTATTTGGCTATGCATCATATGCCTTAGTTGGCCCTACATAACACATCCCCCATAATGGGTTTTTCAAATAATGGTAATTTATTTCTTGGAAAATATTCCCCTTATGTTGACATGGGTTTTAAAATTTGGTGACCATAAAAATCATGGCTCAAGATTACACTTGGAAATATTTAAAGAATATTAAATCAATTCTTATCCTCAGAGTTTTTTTTGGGATCTAATTTCAAAATTTATGGTCAAAGCTATTCGTCCTTAAATACTAGCCCTTTATAATCCAACATGAATGACTTTAAACAACCAATAACAAAAGACTTGGTGCTCATTAGATTGAGAACCCGCAAAGGGCACTCTAAACCAATGTCGAGTCCCAGCTCACTAAACATACATTTTTTTATGATTTAGGTAATATTGAGAAATAAAAAAAGTCAAAAGATATGAAATTTGTGTGGTTATCCATTTAACCCTAGAAAAAATCAAATAATGCTCATTTGGGCCATCTGCTTAATAAGAAAATTTTGAGCACTCCATTCTTTCCATTATAATAATGATTTTCTAACATAAAGGAGTCATTATCATCATTTACCTTTAATATTGCAATCATAGAAAACAGGAATGAAGAAATATATGATTGAAGACCAAATTTTTATTATTCATATAAAATTAGAGGGATATCCACAAACTAAGGACTCCCTATCATGTTTAGAATAAATTCTCAACGTGACATTTTATTTTTTGGACCGCTTCATATGTTGTATCAACTGCTTGTTGAAGTTGAGACAGCTGAGCAACTCCAACCGCCTCTACCTAACAAAGTTCTCCCTTAGTAGTTGAAATGGCATTTATCCCCTCTAGTTGGGTTTCTTCAATTGTTTTATTCAACTGCTCAAGTTTTTTATGAACATCATCCAATTTCTGTTGAAGATATAATGACAACTTCATGGATTGTTTAATTTGTTGGCTAATTTCGATTGATTTCTTGTTATGATTTGCCTCTACCTCTACTAATGCAGCTTGAAAACCCACAATATTAATAAGTTTTTTAGACTCTTCAAAATTTGGTCACAACATATGCTCCTTCTGCTGTTGGAGAATGTCCTCTTTCATAGAATCATGTATTGGTTGATAATTAAATCCACCATATCCCAATACACAAAAAAATGCTGGGAGTTTTGAAAAATGGGACATCAATTCATCTAAAGGATTCTCAACAATTATGCTCCAGATATGCCGCCATGTCATCTTACATGCCATGTCAGAAGCATATTGCATCCCTAAGTCTAAATCTGAGTCACTACCATGAGGTAAAATATACTCTGGAAATAGGTCACTTAAAGAGATGCCTTGTTCTACTTATCTTCGAATAGTAGAAGATTCAAATTCTGATCTGGGAGCTGACAAAACTAAATGATAACTCAAGGTCATTTTCAGCTTCAAAAAGAATAAATAGATATGATTTTGTCAACTTATTATATTTACCCAATAATAAGTCAACTATTTTATTGGATTCATCTCCTATATTCTTAGCTTCAGTTATTTGAAGAGATGATTCTTGAGAAGGAACATTCCCTTGAGTTTTTATAGTTGTTATATTCGAAGGCTCTAGAGTATCTCTTGATGGAGGATCCTCTAAAATTATTTCTCCAGCTCCAATAGAAGGATAGAGTGGTATACCCCGTTTTCTGAAGAGCCTTTGCAACATTTACTACAGATAGAGCTTCATAAGGTGAACTTTTGATGTAAATAATAAAATAAAGAATAATAACTATGTATGAAAAATGCCCTAATAAGGACTTGTGTCCTTTAAATTCTTCATGAAAACCCCCAAATTACATGATAAAACTTTGAATATCAATATTTGGATTAAGGGATTTCACCATTTCAGTATATCCCTCTTGGAATTTTATAGCATCCTCACCATTTAATATATCCAAACAATATTGGTTGATGCCTAAATTGGCTCCGCTGATATTATGTTCCATCAACTCTTCAATTGGTATAGCGGAATTAGGTCATTCCATGTGTGGGTCAGCATCAGTATTTGTCACGGATTTCCCTGGGTCTTTATTCCTTTCTTCTGAAGCAATAGGAATATCAGAGTTGATTATTTCAGGATCCTCTGACAGAAGCAACTGAGGAATGAATTTACTCTTACCATGACTTTCCGCAATCTCAGAAGATCTAGGAGCAGGTATAACTGAATCTTTTGACAATTTATCTACTGAAATTTCAGATTCGTCAACATAAACATGGGTTTCCCCTAGGGTTTCTTTTTTTGGCCTCGAAGAATTGGCTCTTAATCACTAGAAAGAGAAGAGAGACATAGATCCTAAAAGAGGATAAAATGTGGTTACCGAATTATATTGGGAAAATTATATGCCCTAATAACAGTATAAATACTTACTCCTTTGGTGAACACTTCAGATCAATCTAATTGCACTCTTGCGTTTTTTTTCAAAAGATTGGGGAGAGATTGAAACACTCCTTTTAGTAGGAGAAACCTAAGGTAATGGTTGGGGATTATCCGTTTCCATTATCCCATTCATGATTCTTGCTCCTAGAGATAGTTCAGGTGACCTGGGTGGATCATTCATTTTTTCAATAGGAGAGTCTGCAGGACCATGCTTAGGTGATTCGAGAATTGGTCAGGAGCTTCCTTCTCTACATTCAAGACACACAAACACATTTACATCAAGGTTAATGATGATAAATGATAAAATAGAGTTGAGACAAAAGTAAAAGGGAAATACATTCTTAGTATTAACATAAATATCCCACTCCTCCTCAGAATCGATAATTACCCCTTCATGGACTCCTATGTCCAGCATGTGAGATACTCCTTTAGGGGCTGGGATTTGTTCATCAATAGAATATATAAAATCCTCCAGCTCCATGATATAATTCTATACTTCTACCAAGTTATCGTTTGGATTACAATCATAAGGTGCTTTAATGTAACCAATATATGGTATTCAAATTCCATGCTGGAGAAATTCCCATCCATCCATAAGATCACGAGTTACACCCTCCCAATGACGAATGGCTGAAGTTCGAACATAATTCAATCTTGGTATGGTTGATTGTAGAGGAGATTCAATGCCTTCTGAATGGTGAGCTTCTTTAGGACTCCTTTCTTTAGAAAGTTCAATAGATGGAATAGGAATCTCAGTTTTATGGTGACGACTAGATTGCATTGGCGTTGGAGGTATTCCTTCTCTAGCCCTGGTCTTCCTGGTATACCTCCTACGAAGATGTTTTGAGGGATCTAAAACCTCCGAAACATCTGTATCGTCTCTGGCCTTGGATTTCTTACCACAATTTCCATGTGAAACAGTTGTCATAGTCGCCACTCGATATATTCATTTTTTCAAAGCCCCTTGAGGATATGAAGAGGCCCAAGATTTGGCATACCCAGCTTTCAATACAATCGATGCATCTGGTAGAGGTAGCATAATTGATAGTTTGGATACGTATAAAGTCATTAGGATATGTAATTGTCACGCAACCATTGGGTGTTTCTCCCATCTGACATACGTGGGTGGAAAAGTATTTGATTGTTGAAGGCATCTAAACTGAATAGAAAACCTATAGGGTATGTAAGCCTCACATATAATTTCACCATCAATCCTGGTTGATAATAAGCCTTCCCTAAATGCAATCATATAAGATCTCATCTCATAATTCTTTTCTTTACCATCATCAATAAATGCTCCAACTGGTGGATTACCAAAAGGAAGGAAGCTGAATTATCCTGAAACATTCAATGCCTTTAGCACCACACCAGGTCTCAATCATAGAGGCTGAACACTATAAAAATTCTGTAAAAATGGGTTGAATTGACCCTTGGGAACTCTAATTGAATTCAACACTAAGTGTGAAGAAAAACGTGCTGCAATCCAGCCCCACAACACTTAGAATGGACCTTCAATTCTAAATGGATCCTTCACAATATTTAAATGCAGTAGAAAATGGTAAATTCTTTCCAATACAGGGGTTTCTAACCCAATATAATTCCCTTCTACCAATTTATCCATAATGATAAAAGTCCCTGATCTTACACCACCCTCGGATTCACGGACTGGAAGCAAATAAACACTTATCCACATAGCAAGGAAGGAAGTTAAGAATACTTTTGCATCAATATCAGGTTTCACTTTATTTCCCTAGTTCTTGTAGTCACCCATTTCAAGCATAGGCCAATATGTTCTTGAACTGCCCTGGTTATCTCTAGAAGGATAAACAGTAGGACGTCCACAGGTTGGACCTTTCTCTGTTGGGGGTTCTAAGAAGGCTTCCATCCACACTCCGTCATGGATATCTCTCTTGTCTTTGGGTGAATTCTTCACTATCTTAAATAATTCACGGGACAATGGTGTAGTTCTAGTAGCATCACCCCAGGTTATAGTAGGTGGAATGAATTCATCATACATTTCCCCAAAAATGAGAATCCCAGCTATTTGGTAAATATCCCAAAGACTAATAAAAAAGTCACCATGAGTCAAATGAAAGGAATTCGTTTGTGGACTCCAACGGCTCAGTAATTCAAAGATGAAATCATTTTTATTAACATAAGTTTTCCCTATCTAGACAGCTTCATAGATATGAACGTCTAATAACTCTTTCCTAAATCTTTCACAAGTCCGATGTACCCAGAATGCCCACGTCCACTCGGGGATGAAACCTCCTCCAGAAAGAAGATCCCAGTCTTCCTTCCAACCATTAGATTGATCTTTTTGAGAAGCCCGAAAAGTGGAATCATAGAAATGTGGTCTTGGATATACCACATGATCCTCAATATCTAGAGTGCAACCACTATGATGAAGGATGTAACTAATAGGGATTGTTCCGTCTTGTACTGGAACCGCCCTTTCACTAATATTCATGTAGTTACAGTTGGAGTATTGAAGAAACCAATTCTTTGGAAATTAATTTTTAATAGATGGATCATGGGCATCTTGAAAAAATCCATGCCCGTACAAGGGTAAGTAAGGACTTTGTGGATAATCACTCATGTATGAAATTAAACCTCTCCACAACCCCGAAAGATTACTTTCATCAACGTCATAGTAGTTTGGCATGACGATCTTCATCATTTCATTTTGGTGTGCCTTAGCTTCTTCATTATGGGTCACCAAATGAGTCATTATTTCCTACAAAATAATTTCCAAACTTCCACTATTAGTTTGGATTAAAAAAAAGATAAATCAAAAAATTTTCAAAGGACACTATTCGCATAGGTCCATCGATGAGGTCCATCGCGTAGGTCCATCGATGAAGTCCATCACATAGGTCCCTCGACAAGAAGTCGACCGTAACCCCTTTGATGAACTTATTTATCTCAGCTCCATCACTTAGAAAACATTACGTTGATGAAATTTCAAGGAAATTATGCTAGAGCACAACACGATGGGGCTGAGCGAACGAACTACGCAACGAGAGTTGTCAAAATCTGAAATGTACAGGTAAAGAAATTCACAAAGGAAGAGACCTATTTATAGACAACTGAGGACCTACACACCATGACAACGCATAACATCTGCATGGGATATCTGTGCGGGGTACCTATGCGGAAAGCCTACACGGTTCAACAATTGATCCATAGTCTTTATCCCCACAAGTTCACCTCAGGACTTGAACCTCTTTCTATTTTTGGATCCAATCCTTAGGGGGGGGATTCTGTTGATACCACATAAGAAAAACAAAAATACTATGAAGAGAACTTCGAATATTTCAGATCCCAAGGCTAGGTACCAAAATTTCCAAATAAAAATCAAAACACTCCCAAAGAACTTCACGATGGACTAGATGCACAGGCCTACGTGACAGAACTACGTGACTGGCCTATACGGCATTGCTGCACAGTGGAATATGGTTGTGCACCTACGTGGAGCCCCTGCGAGACATAGCTGCGCTGCGTACCTGTGCGAGCAACGTTTCTTTGGCTAGGCCCCATCTGTGCCTATAAATAGATCCCATGGGCTCCCCATTTCAGGACTGAAAAATTAAAGAGACTCTTTGAAGCTCCCATTGCGTAGCTCTTTCGCTTAGATCCCTAAAACTGTCTCATGTAGCTATCTAAACTTTGATGGAAGAAATAATTAAATGGGATAAGCATGTTTTGAAAGTCTTTTTTTTCAAATTTTATATAGGTTTGGTTCTCCTATGTAAAACATATTCTTTATTCATCATGCATACCTCTGTGGCATACCTTCACGCCATACCTACGCGGTATACCTATGCGGTATATCAACACGGGGTACCTACGCGATATACTTATGTGAGGGACATACACAACCAACTCAAGTACCCTTTTTAAAATCCATTCATGGTAGGGTATCCCCTTCTTTGGTTCCCTTAACTGAAAGGGACTATGTTGAGACCTCCACCAAATCCTCTTGACTTATCTCACCTTTGGGAAAGGCACATCCGCGTGTCTCCTATTATGGTTTGTATTTCCACAGTCAGAGGTTTCCCACATTTGTTTCACAATGGGGTTAGGGTTCATAGAGTGTCTGTGAGTTTGTATATCCACAGTCACATGGACCTTTCTCCCAGAAATAGTGTTGGGAAGTTCCTAGTTTAGAGGATAGTTGGGTCCTGGCCCCTCCTTTCTCAAAGAGGTGACCCAGAACCTTAGGTCTATGTTAGGGAAGGTACAGGTCACACTTAATTTTCCGCACAAGCAAAATAGAAGTCTCCCTTTCCTACCAAGATCAATTTTAGGGCATCCATCATTGTGTAATCCCCTCACCTTCATCCCTTCCTCCTTAAATTAGACCCTTGTTGTAACAGCCCAAGATTTTATAAAAAAATATTCTTTTTAATTTTATTAATGTCTTGTGTTGTACGCTACACCAAAAGGAGCTTGCACAACACGCATCCTTGTCTTGCCTTGCATTACACGCAATCGCGACCTTCCTCGATAGCGTGTGTAATACGCAATACCGAGTTTCACTAAACAACGATATGCTATTAAAATATTATTAAAACTAGCCGTTATGAATAGTAATAACCATTTTTTAAAATTCTGTAAATCTTATTTTTCAAAATGAACTTCATTCTTGGATTCGGAGTATCGAATTTAGCCTAAGGTGAAATTTTGGTACTTTTCGGATAACTTTCATATTCTGATGAATAGTGAAAATTACTAAATTATAATTAAAAACAACTTTTTTAATCGAAATAATTAATAGTGATAAATTATTAATTTGAGTGGTTTAAAATTATATTTAGAATATATTTTTACAATTTAATACAATGTTGGTCATTGGTTGTAATTTCACATTTAAACCAGACATAATCAAGTGTCAATCTTTTGATATATATTGTTTCCTAAAAACACGCTATTTATTTTAACAGCAGAATTTAATTATAAAATTAATTAATGCAACTTCTATGTTATGAATTTGGTAAAATAGATTTCATTTTTGAATTCGGAATATGAAATATAGCTTAGGATGAAATTTTGGCATTGTTCTGAAAAACATCAATTTTTGATGAATAGTGAAACTACTAAGTGGTAGTTAAAAAAAAAACTGAATTTTTCATAAAACTTAATTTTGCCGCTTTTGTGAATGGAATTTCGAAAATCCGAGAGACACGGTTAATATCAAGGACTAAAATGTGGTTCAATGAGATGAAAATAATTTTTTGGTGAATAGTAACTTTTTACTTTTTTTTACCGCGGTTAATAGTAAATAGGGTAACTAAGGGTAAATATGATATTACTATTACCCTAACACATGTCCTAATTCTATTGGACAAGTGTAATTCGACCAAAAACAAACTTAGGAATAAAATATGACCATTTAGGCCCACTTGGATTAGATTAGGACATTTATTATTATTTAATTCAAAGAAGAGTTAAAAGAGTTAAAATCAAAGTTTATTTACTAAAACATTTTTTAATATGGGGTTATACATAAGATAAATTCGATTGTAAATATTCATTAGAAATCTAAAAAGATTTCCTACATGATGGTATTTTATTTGTAATTTTTAGACATCAAATAATTTAATTTATTTATGACACAACGATGATGCAGTAATTATCTTATTAATGAAATATTGACATAATTGATGTTATAAACACCAAAATAAATGTAATTTGAGATTTTTTATGAATTCCACTAATTTACTAGGTTACTATGATATATTAGTGTTGATTTAATCAACTTTTTTCGAAAATATAATTCTGTTATGACTTTCACAAAAATCATGTATCAAATAGTGTCAAAATTGACACAAAATAGTTTTTAAATAAAATATTATATTATTAATTGTTATTTTATTCCTAAAAATCTAAGGTTCGGCCAAATGACTTATATAAGGATATATGTATTAATAATATACAATTTTGGGTTAGTTTGGCATGTTATAGTAAGTGTATTAACCATATAGTGAAAGAAAACAAAAAGACACGGTAAAAGTTAAATTATTTAACTTAGAGTTAAATCTAATTGATAAGGTTAAAATAATACCCTAAACTTGTCTAAATCTTATTGGTTGATAGGATTTCGACCCATCCCCACTTTAGCTTCGAAATAAGACCCTTTGGAACCATTATAAACCGATTTTGACTTTAATATAAAATAATATTTTGAGATATTCCTAAGGTGCCCCTCTCCTCCCTTATAAAAGGACACCTCCTCCCCCTCCTCCTCACACCAATTTGAGCACTCAAGCTCGGCCAAACCCTGCCAAAATCTCTTCTCCACTTCCCTAGCAACATCATAGAGGTTCTGGTCTTCCTCAAAGACCAATTTTAGTGCCCTAAGAGGAGGTCTCAAAGAGTCGCTTCAAAGAAGAGGAAATTACCGTTACCAATTCTTTCATCTTTATTTCTTCTTCCACTTCTTCTTCTTAGGTTGTTTCATTATGAAGTAATAACATCAGTATCACTCATATACTGATATGTTATTATAAGTATGAAACAACCCTATTTCACCATCTATCCATCCTACGGAAAAAGAAATCATCGGGCGTGCGTACGTACGGAATACCGTCTCCACGCCGTGGTGTAATCTATTTTCCACCACCACCTTACATGGATGGGTATAATGGTGTAAAGAATAACTATACATAGTTATTAAAACATCATATTGATTCTGATATATTTTATAATCCACTCCAATTCAATTCAATATTTATAGAAATGATATCATCGCTCGTGCGTACGTACGGACTACCGTCTCCACGACGCGATGAGATTCATTCTCCATGTTAACCATTTAAGAATGATTATAATGTATATATAAGAAATAATAATGAAATATATGACATTATAAAGCTACTGGATTTATGTATATATATACATATGTATTTCATCTACTTACTTCCATTTCAAGACAATAAGGAAAGAAAAACAGCGTTCATGCGTACGTACGGACTACCGTCTCCATGAACGGTGTTTTTCATTTTATTTATCTATCTATTATATATATATATATACTGAATATATATGATATATAAATCATATTTTATATTATGGAAGTAAGTAAATCATGATATAAGTAATAATGATGTCAAGAACAACAAGTCAAAACACCTACGATAAATGAGACGATTTTACCCAAAACGCTACTTTAACATGAATTTACAAAAGAACGGGTAATATAAAGTCATAAGTGGACCATATATGATATAATAACAATGAATATGATTCTGGAATAAGTCAATAACATGATTTAAATCATTATACAGGAGGTTCGGACACTTACAAAGCAAGTCGGACCTAAGGTAAGGGAAATATCACAATCTCATTTTTATCTGAGATTGTTTATACTTTGGTATTTACTGGGGTGTATTTTATCATCCACATCCATGTTCCCTCAATATGAAATATTGTTTCCATCCACTTGCAATAGTTTAAATCCAATTTTACCCTTAGGTGAGTTTTTAGTAAAGAATATGAAAGGAATCTTTTGTCGTTTTTCCGTACGAGGTACTTTTTGACTTTTCCGACAAAAGTACGAAAGAATGTTTTTTTAACTTATACGGCATGAATGGATTTTTAAAACATTATTTCCAAGAAGCTTCCTTTACAAGTTTTCAAGTTTATTTTTAATCAACTTCTTCTATTTTAAAGTTGTATGACATGTTATGAAAGGAAAACTGTTTTTGAAGAAGAAAGGATATTTTCCTCAAGAATGGAGTTCAAGTGTTTTGTCAAAATTATTTTCCATCTAAGATAATAAAGGGTTCTGTTTTTATCCCTATTATTACATGGATTTGATTATGTTGTGATGGAAACATTTTTATGAATTCCTTTATCTTATATGAATTGTTTTATGATGTCATGTTGTTTAAGAATTCCATTTTTTTATTACATGGGTTATGCGATGATGTATGATTTATGATTATGTGGCACACATAAGAAAGGATTCATTATAAGATGGGTGAGACCTATATCTCCCTCCAATGCATTGGGTAAAGATTTTATATCTCATGAGATAGACAGGGCTGGAACGGTAGGTTATACTGGTTCAGTGAAACAGGACTGAAACGAGGGTTACTCGATTCAGAAAGGGACTTTGTCCACTAAGATAGTCTTGGCAATGAGTCATGACTAAAAAGAAATGATTTTCCATGATTATGTGTGCATGCCACAAAGTTTCAAGTTTCATGTTATGATTATGGTGATCTCATTTTCACTTCTATGATTTGTTCCATGTTAAGATATTATGATCTCTTTTGCAGGTTATGATTTTAAAAAAGATATGATATGATTTTTATTTCTTTTGTATACCCTTACTGAGCATTTGAGCTCACCCTTTTATGTTTTCTTTTCCCCATGATATAAATAAAGGTTTTAGGTAAAAAAAAGGGAAGATCTTTATGGGAGATATTGAAGATCTTTCACCACGATTAGAAGATTACGTTCCGAGTTTCCGAAGACACTAAACTATTACGATCCTTTAGTGTGTGTTTTTGTTATGTACTAAGTATTCCGCAAAAGTAATGTAATGTCCATGTACGATAAGCTTCGGGTCTCTACAGTTGGTATCAGAGGAAAGGTTTAGTCAACCTTTTGAAACTAGGATGCGAAAACGTTAGTGAGATCCCTAGAGATATTTCTATGGTATGTCTAGGGATGTCCTTAGGGATAAGTATACGTATAGGCTATAGTCCTAGAATTGCGCTAACGATCTTAGAATTTAACCTAAGATGTTAGATATTGAGGGTACTACCCCTTTATTATATTGTTTTCCCTAGCATGATTTTTGCCTCTCACACTATTCTTTTTGGGTTTTAGACGATGGATGGAACCCGAAGGAACCGTGTTGATCAATGCAATGGACAATACAATGATTGCCCTCCTGAACAAACAAATGTTATGGGAGATGGAGTGCAAAATCTTATTACTATACTTACACAAGCTATGAATCATTCTGGACTTCCAAATGAGCAGAGAAGGGAACAATATTCTATTGAGTCCTTCATGAGGCAACGTCCACCTTCTTTCAGTGGGACTTCCGATCCACTTGTTGCTGAACAATGGATCAGTACCACTGAAAAGATATTTTCAGTTCTTCAATGTTCTGAACATGATAAAGTCATCTTAGCAGTATATCGTTTGGAAGGTGAAGCTGATCAATGGTGGAATCTTATCAAGAATACGAGGCCAAGAGATGAAATTGAGTCCATGGAATGGGACGAGTTCAAGAACTTATTTTTCAATAAGTACTTCCCTCGTATTCTTTGAACAAATATGGAGAAGGAGTTTCTTGAACTAAAGAAAAAGGATGATGAATCTGTTGGTATATACGAAGCGAATTTTACAAGACTTGCAAGGTATGCATCTGGCATTATCATCCAACCCGAAAGTAAAGTTGATCGATTTTTCAGTGGCTTAAAACCAAGTCTTCGAAGGGCATTAGCTATAAGAGACTTCAGTAGCTATGAAGAAATTGTGCGTTGTGCTATCAAGGTAGAAATGGAAGTTGGTGTTACATATCCATCTCATGGTTTTGACAAAAAAACGAAAGATGGAGTTCAAGGAGAAATCTCAGAATAATGGTGAAAAGAAGATGAATGTTTCCTTATGCACAAAGTGTGGAAAGAAGCATGGTGGAGATTGTCTTAAAGGGACTAGAAAATGTTTTAAGTAGCTGAGTGTCGAAGTAATGGAAAAAGGGTTTCTAATGATGTGAATAAAGCAAACACTGCAGAGAACGCACCACCAACACTTCAATGCTTCAAGTGCAAGGAAATGGGGCATTATGCTAATAATTTCCCTAATCCAAGGGTTAGTGATGATCAACATGAGCAACCACTGAAGGCAAAGGACAAAGGGAAGTCACATGCGATCACTATTGGCAATGTTGAATATGACAACGATGTGGTGGTATGATTAAGTGTTTATGTAATGGGATTCCAAAATAATGTTGTATCATGGAATATTGGAATATTTATGTATTGGTCTAATGTGGTATTCAAAGTGATTGAGATATTATGCGCATAATGAAGGGAAAACGAGAAAATGAAATGTTTAACAGTATTCATGAGCTCATGATTGATATAAGGACTAAGTGATATCATGGTTTGAGTATATAGAATTTTGAGGATTTTGGTATGTGGAAAGTGTTAACTTTTAACTACATTCATGTTTTCACTAAGGTATTCAAGAGAATACACGATTAAGGACTTTGAATGTTTGGAATGTGACCAACAAGACATATCTTATGATATGTGGGGATCAACGACAGTATTAAATCTCTGGTAATCGTTGTCACTATATTATGAGAGTGGACTGCAGTATTATATATAAGCCTAAAGATTAGACTGGATTATGTTGGAATAAGTTAGTATTGTTTAAGGATAGAAGTTTTTTTTTTGAAATTATTGATGGGATGTTATAGTAATGTAGTTTTAGAAAAAGGACAACCTGCAGGACGGGCGACAGCCCATCGCTTCGGACAAGGCTATGGGAATCGAACCCACAACCGAAGTGCGACTGGCCTTTATCGCCTACCACTAGCCTACAGGAAGTCCTTGTTTAGTAGATACTAGTTTTATTATATTAAGCAGTATGATATATGAAGTATAAGTCCATTTTAGGAACCATATGTGATTAATCTCACTATAGATCGACTTATGTATATAATTTTTGCTAACCTTTTGTGATGGAATGACCCGTCATTCTATCACATGATCTGCTAACACTTCACGAATAACAAATTCAACTTCATATATTTAAGAGATGAAGTGGAAATTGTTCAAGGCATGAACAACAGTGAGATTGTACCAAAATAATGAAAGTATTTATTCTAATTCAAATTTTCAACTTTAGGGAAATGATCTTGAAAACCAAAAATGTTGTCCTAGTGATCTTATACCTGATGAATCAGATGGTACCTTAGATCGTCACAAATTTATGGATTTGTGATTGTTGGCTTTTCCATAGCCATGTTCTCTACCACTCTCCATCGGAACATGATGGTTAGATTTTTCTTCCATATCCATATTTTTACCTATGTGGAAACCCAGCGATTAGTTTATTTGGGTAATCGTTACATTTCATACTTTAGTTTTTAAAGCCAAGTTTTGGTATTCCTTTTTATGATGTGAGTTTCTATTAAAGAAACTTTCGAATAGTAAACCATTTATAACCCCGACGAATTTCGAGGGCGAAATTCATTTTAAGGGGGGTAGAATGTAACAGCCCAAGATTTTATAAAAAAATATTCTTTTTAATTTTATTAATGTCTTGTGTTGTACGCTACACCAAAAGGAGCTTTCACAACACGCATCCTTGTCTTGCCTTGCATTACACGCAATCGCGACCTTCCTCGATAGCGTGTGTAATACGCAATACCGAGTTTCACTAAACAACGATATGCTATTAAAATATTATTAAAACTAGCCGTTATGAATAGTAATAACCATTTTTTAAAATTCTGTAAATCTTATTTTTCAAAATGAACTTCATTCTTGGATTCGGAGTATCGAATTTAGCCTAAGGTGAAATTTTGGTACTTTTCGGATAACTTTCATATTCTGATGAATAGTGAAAATTACTAAATTATAATTAAAAACAACTTTTTTAATCGAAATAATTAATAGTGATAAATTATTAATTTGAGTGGTTTTAAAGTATATTTAGAATATATTTTTACAATTTAATACAATGTTGGTCATTGGTTGTAATTTCACATTTAAACCAGACATAATCAGGTGTCAATCTTTTGATATATATTGTTTCCTAAAAACACGCTATTTATTTTAACAGCAGAATTTAATTATAAAATTAATTAATGCAACTTCTATGTTATGAATTTGGTAAAATAGATTTCATTTTTGAATTCGGAATATGAAATATAGCTTAGGATGAAATTTTGGCATTGTTCTGAAAAACATCAATTTTTGATGAATAGTGAAACTACTAAGTGGTAGTTAAAAAAAACTGAATTTTTCATAAAACTTAATTTTGCCGCTTCTGTGAATGGAATTTCGAAAATCCGAGAGACACGGTTAATATCAAGGACTAAAATGTGGTTCAATGAGATGAAAATAATTTTTTGGTGAATAGTAACTTTTTACTTTTTTTTACCGCGGTTAATAGTAAATAGGGTAACTAAGGGTAAATATGATATTACTATTACCCTAACACATGTCCTAATTCTATTGGACAAGTGTAATTCGACCAAAAACAAACTTAGGAATAAAATATGACCATTTAGGCCCACTTGGATTAGATTAGGACATTTATTATTATTTAATTCAAAGAAGAGTTAAAAGAGTTAAAATCAAAGTTTATTTACTAAAACATTTTTTAATATGGGGTTATACATAAGATAAATTCGATTGTAAATATTCATTAGAAATCTAAAAAGATTTCCTACATGATGGTATTTTATTTGTAATTTTTAGACATCAAATAATTTAATTTATTTATGACACAACGATGATGCAGTAATTATCTTATTAATGAAATATTGACATAATTGATGTTATAAACACCAAAATAAATGTAATTTGAGATTTTTTATGAATTCCACTAATTTCCTAGGTTACTATGATATATTAGTGTTGATTTAATCAACTTTTTTCGAAAATATAATTCTGTTATGACTTTCACAAAAATCATGTATCAAATAGTGTCAAAATTGACACAAAATAGTTTTTAAATGAAATATTATATTATTAATTGTTATTTTATTCCTAAAAATCTAAGGTTCGGACAAATGACTTAGATAAGGATATATGTATTAATAATATACAATTTGGTTTTCTTTTGGCATGTTATAGTAAGTGTATTAACGATATAGTGAAAGAAAACAAAAAGACACGGTAAAAGTTAAATTATTTAACTTAGAGTTAAATCTAATTGATAAGGTTAAAATAATACCCTAAACTTGTCTAAATCTTATTGGTTGATAGGATTTCGACCCATCCCCACTTTAGCTTCGAAATAAGACCCTTTGGAACCATTATAAACCGATTTTGACTTTAATATAAATAATATTTTGAGATATTCCTAAGGTGCCCCTCTCCTCCCTTATAAAAGGACACCTCCTCCCCCTCCTCCTCACACCAATTTGAGCACTCAAGCTCGGCCAACCCCTGCCAAAATCTCTTCTCCACTTCCCTAGCAACATCATAGAGGTTATTTTCTTCCTCAAAGACCAATTTTAGTGCCCTAAGAGGAGGTCTCAAAGAGGCGCTTCAAAGAAGAGGTAATTACCGTTACCAATTCTTTCATCTTTATTTCTTCTTCCACTTCTTCTTCTTAGGTTGTTTCATTATGAAGTAATAAAATCAGTATCACTCATATACTGATATGTTATTATAAGTATGAAACAACCCTATTTCACCATCTATCCATCCTACGGAAAAAGAAATCACCGCGCGTGCGTACGTACGGAATACCGTCTCCACGCCGTGGTGTAATCTATTTTCCACCACCACCTTACATGGATGGGTATAATGGTGTAAAGAATAACTATACATAGTTATTAAAACATCATATTGATTCTGATATATTGTATAATCCACTCCAATTCAATTCAATATTTATAGAAATGATATCATCGCTCGTGCGTACGTACGGACTACCGTCTCCACGACGCGATGAGATTCATTCTCCATGTTAACCATTTAAGAATGATTATAATGTATATATAAGAAATAATAATGAAATATATGACATTATAAAGCTACTGGATTTATGTATATATATACATATGTATGTCATCTACTTACTTCCATTTCAAGACAATAAGGAAAGAAAAACAGCGTTCATGCGTACGTACGGACTACCGTCTCCATGAACGGTGTTTTTCATTTTATTTATCTATCTATTATATATATATATATACTGAATATATATGATATATAAATCATATTTTATATTCTGGAAGTAAGTAAATCATGATATAAGTAATAATGATGTCAAGAACAACAAGTCAAAACGCCTACGATAAATGAGACGATTTTACCCAAAACGCTACTTTAACATGAATTTACAAAAGAACGGGTAATATAAAGTCATAAGTGGACCATATATGATATAATAACAATGAATATGATTCTGGAATAAGTCAATAACATGATTTAAATCATTATACAGGAGGTTCGGACACTTACAAAGCAAGTCGGACCTAAGGTAAGGGAAATATCACAATCTCATTTTTATCTGAGATTGTTTATACTTTGGTATTTACTGGGGTGTATTTTATCATCCACATCCATGTTCCCTCAATATGAAATATTGTTTCCATCCACTTGCAATAGTTTAAATCCAATTTTACCCTTAGGTGAGTTTTTAGTAAAGAATATGAAAGGAATCTTTTGTCGTTTTTCCGTACGAGGTACTTTTTGACTTTTCCGACAAAAGTACGAAAGAATGTTTTTTTTAACTTATACGGCATTAATGGATTTTTAAAACATTATTTCCAAGAAGATTCCTTTACAAGTTTTCAAGTTTATTTTTAATCAACTTCTTCTATTTTAAAGTTGTATGACATGTTATGAAAGGAAAACTGTTTTTGAAGAAGAAAGGATATTTTCCTCAAGAATGGAGTTCAAGTGTTTTGTCAAAATTATTTTCCATCTAAGATAATAAAGGTTTCTGTTTTTATCCCTATTATTACATGGATTTGATTATGTTGTGATGGAAACATTTTTATGAATTCCTTTATCTTATATGAATTGTTTTATGATGTCATGTTGTTTAAGAATCCCATTTTTTATTACATGGGTTATGCGATGATGTATGATTTATGATTATGTGGCACACATAAGAAAGGATTCAATATAAGATCGGTGGGACCTATATCTCCCTCCAATGCATTGGGTAAATATTTTATATCTCATGAGATAGACAGGGCTGGAACGGTAGGTTATACTGGTTCAGTGAAACAGGACTGAAACGAGGGTTACTCGATTCAGAAAGGGACTTTGTCCACTAAGATAGTCTTGGCAATGAGTCATGACTAACAAGAAATGATTTTCCATGATTATGTGTGCATGCCACAAAGTTTCAAGTTTCATGTTATGATTATGGTGATCTCATTTTCACTTCTATGATTTGTTCCATGTTAAGATATTATGATCTCTTTTGCAGGTTATGATTTTCAAAAAGATATGATATGATTTTTATTTCTTTTGTATACCCTTACTGAGCATTTGAGCTCACCCTTTTATGTTTTCTTTTCCCCGGGATATAAATAAAGGTTTTAGGTAAAAAAAAGGGAATATCTTTATGGGAGATATTGAAGATCTTTCACCACGATTAGAAGATTACGTTCCGAGTTTCCGAAGACACTAAACTATTACGATCCTTTAGTGTGTGTTTTTGTTATGTACTAAGTATTCCGCAAAAGTAATGTAATTTCCATGTACGATAAGCTTCGGGTCTCTACACTTGTCCAATGTAAATAGAATAGAGGGAAGTCTCGTCACCTCGCCCTCTTCCACGGTCGATGCACCCTCTTCCATCATCAGAGGAGGAAAAATGAGAAGTGTCTTTGTTGAATCTTTCACATCCTATTTTTTTGACACCGATCATGACTCAAGTGGGATTAGAGACATGTGATGATTACAACATGTTCACAAACACTCATTTAAATAAACTATGAGAACTCTGATTCCGGTTCAAACCAGGATATGTAAGAAGCCTTTTTTAGGGCCCGATCTCATTGGACATGCTCCTTAGGAATGCAATCCTAATTCCCTTAATCTGTGCATCCTCATTAGGAATAAGACACAAATTAAACCCCCAAGTCATCAAGGAATCCTTTTTAGGAATTAATCCCAAACTCATCTCTTTCAAAGGACCATAATCTCCTATAAGACTTATTGAACTATGTGGGCTTTGATTCACATCCATATGGGTTACGTAGGAAGCCTCCTTGAGGTTCAATCCCAATACTTCAAATCACACCTGTTCTCATTGGGAAATTTTCCCAATAGGGTCTAATCTTACTTGGAAACCCATATCCATTCTTTGTTCCTTGGGTTGCTTCAACATTAGTCCCACAATAAGTTCTAACCAAGCACCTTGCGGTTAGAGGTCTTTATCACATGACCTTAAAAGGTATGATGTGTCCTATTAAGCAGCACCAAACTACGAGGGTTCTGATTCCTTCCACAATGATACATAGGTACCCATTTTATGGATACGATCCCAAGATCAAAACAAACCATCGTCTCCCTGGATGACAATAAATTTCAGAGTGCCCCACTGAGTGGTTTAAATACCAGTATCAACATAATGATTATTAAAAGAATCTCTAATCAGTATATTAGAGGATACCATTGAGTTAAAACCTCTAATACATACAGATATTTCCATTAATGAAGAACCTTGAATGCATGCTGATAATTCTAAATTTTACACATGTTAATAAGTGATTGTAAATTTCAAGGGATACTTATGATATACATGGTTAATTAATAAGGAATCATGAAAATATCTTAAATTTAAAAAGTGTGTCCTAGAGTAGACAATAATTCCCCCAAAAAGGTTCGGATGAGTCTGAACTCCCATCATCTTGACCAATGCACATTCTTAAGAATCGTAAAGTTCAAATATAATAAACACCTTCCTTTGGAAAACCGGTCCCATTTGGATAAAAAACTTTTGGAAGTTTCCTGTTCCATAAATAAATCCAATGGAAACCACATGGAAATATTGATTCTTAAAACTAGAACACATGTGTCAAGAAACTACGTAACATGGTATAATACTTTCCTTTCTTTGTGGTTTATTTCATGTAATAATTAGTGGTATTTGTTTGTTGTTTCAGGGTGTCCTACTTAGTATTGTTTTACTCACTGCAGCATGGTATTTTCAAGAACATGTCATATCTTATGCAGACGATCAACACTTTGATGGTGTCTTAAGTTGACCCAGACCAGGTGGTTCTTAGAGATACCAGATAGTCGAGGTATGCTCCTGCGACATCCGAAAGTTTTCCCATATACCTACCCTTAAGGTATCATTCTCCATGGATGAGTTTCAAGAAATTTTTTATTCACTTTCCAAACTCCTTTTTCGGTAGGCCTGTATTCTGGCCCCAATTACATTCCATTTTTCTACAATAGTACTCTTTTTTTGTATCTTAGTGTTAAGAATTCTTCATTACTTAGTATTTTACATTTAAACATTTTGGGCATGGAGATGTGTGCGTATGTATATGTACTTAGTAAAATGCCTCCCATTTGTGGGATATGCGTACTCGATGCTAGTCATCGGCCCTTGGCTTATTAGAGGCATTCTTGGGGTAGTCACAGCATGGGCCCCTCTCAGACGGCTCATGACACATCCATTTCATCATACACAAGTATAATGTGAATTGAAAAACAAATCATACAATAAATTAATTCACTACAACTATCACACATCAAAGTGTGACATTAGTATAGGAAATCATAGGGTCACATACATTACCAAAAAGCTATAAAAGAGTCTAACATATTATAAAGTTTGGGAATACAATCAAATGAAACTCTTGGAACCCACCATATTTTTTCTATACCAACTATTCTCAAAATTCTCTCTGTCTTCCTAGTACTCTATCAGAAGTCCTATTTTTGGCATAAGATAAGACATGTACAGTAAAGTCCCATGCATGAGTGAGTGTTACAAAACCAATAGGAAACCCTAAAATCACCAAACATAAATAATAAATAAATTGGTCAAGTCAAAAACATAAATATATACCAATTAGGGTATGATAAATTAAAATAAAAACCCTAAAAAACAACTAGATATCCTCAAGATAGACACTCAGTATCAACTTAGGTCAAAACTGTAAAAATAGCCAAGAATTCCACCTATGGATTCATAGTAATTCATGTCTAGGAGAACAAACTCTTTGATTCTTTCTAACATTGGTGGTGCTTATCTGAGTGGTTGTGCTCGTCGGGACTTTACATTAAGGGAAAAAAGTTGGAAGTCAAAAAGGGTAGATAATCATGTAAGGGACCACACCAAGACCCTCCAGGGGGTACCTTACCCCCTAGGGGATACCTGACCCTAAATGGATTAACCTAAGAGATGGGGGATTGAATGATCATGTATATTGGTCATGTGATAACTAACCTTACCTAGGAAAAAATATGGTAATTTTGATCCACCCACAATCCTCATGGAGGGATACCTATTCATATATTCCAATGAGGTCTTACATCAAACACATAGAACTATATTCCACACTAAAACCCTAATGGGGAAGACTGAGTAAACTTATACCAGAACAGGAGAACATACCCCTAATGAACTAGATAGAGAAAATAAACCAAAATAATACATGTCCAAACTAAAAAGGTCACGGGATTAAACATGTACTCGTTAATGTACTTGGCATGTATAGGAAGTGAACGATATGTATTTCGAACCCCAAGCCTACTAGAGCCCATGTTCCTTTGGTCATGCCAATGTACTATGGTTGTGCCCATGTACACTGGCCATTCTTGTATACATGTCCATGCTCAAGTTCCCCTAGATGTGTCCATGTAACCTAGTTGTGCCCATGAGCTTGGCCATGTACATTCCCACATACAACTATGGTACCTGTAAGGCCACCAAACTCCAGTTATAAGACATTTGGAAATTCCACATGGAATGTGATATTTAATTCTTCATGAAACCATAGTCTTCATAGAAAGGGTCCACACATCATGTGTTCTTCAAACTATATGACGTGCACATCGGGTTTTCATATAACTCACTGGTATTCATGCAGATATGGCCATTATGGCGTTACCTATGATGTAGCAATAAATTATACCCATGAAATGCAGATATTGGTTGACCGAACACCGACTGTCACTAGTGTATCGATTTTGGCCACCCATTCCCTCAAGAATCATCCACTTTCATACATCATCACTGGAATGCAACCACCCATTATATAAGGACCTTTGATCCATCCTTGATCTCCCGTAATCATCATCACACCATGATCATTCCATTGATTATGATACTAAACTTTCGGAAATATTCCTGCATGCTAAATAATGATTGCACTAGGATCATTCACTAGGTATTTGTCAAAATACTAGAAAATGGAGTCACAGATGTTGAATATTCATGGAACATGAGGAGAGAAATATAAAAAATGTGAGGAACAAACCTTATTAATTTTTTTTTGGGTTGGACTGAATCCACTGATGTAAAAATGAAGAACAAAGAAGAATTAAACAAGAAATAATCAAATCATAAATTTAGAGATAAAAATATTTCAATACTAATCATAGGTCAACCTAAGAATCAATTTTTTATAAGTATATACTCTTGTTCCACATGTAATAAAAAAAATTATTTAAAAAAAAATAAAAAATCTCATACCTTGAGTTTTAATTAGTCATTGCTGGGAAATTGTTCTATTTCATTTTCAGTGGTGAGATCCAAAAACTCCTTAGAAAAACGATCATTACACCATGATTCTATTTTTTGTCAAAATCTGTCCTCTATGGATCCTCTCAAATATCTAGGGATATGATATTAACCCTATTGGTTTCACATAATAGGGCTTTTATAATAGAATATTATGTCATGAAAATTAAATAAGAAATTAATTAATTAAGTAATTTATTCTATTATTTAATAATCCAACTTAAATTAAGCATTCCACTCAATAGTATAAAATATTATGTCATTCCTTGGATAAAACACATATTACCGCTTTAACTACAGTCTTAGATTTATGGTCTCGAACAAAATTAGGCTAAAATTACTTAAATTTTTAAAAACCATGGATGCATGATATTATATACTTAATATATTTAGTATATCAACAATGAAGTTCCCTGGGGCCCAGTATCTCATGCTGACTCTCGAAATAGCTTCGAAAATATTCTTTAAAATATTCTAAAGTATTACAAGCAAAATATAGAGTCATTAAATTCTCTCCATCTCAGATATTTTCATCCCAAAAATAAAAATCATACTAGAAAAGATGAGGGGTATTGAGCATGCATATGGTTTTATCTCTCATATATGTTCTCCTAAATATTCCCATGATGCCATCAGAAAAACACAGAGGGAATCTCTCAGCCATGAAGTATATAATCCTTATAATACTCAATCACAACCGGGTACTCTATAAAGGTAGCTTCATCTTCAATTCCCCCCTCTTCCCAATCGATAACATGTGTAGGGTCATGCACATACCGCCTCAGCTATGACATGTGAGAGATATCATGTACCCGGTCTAATTATGGTGGTAGGGATTAGTGGTATGCCACCTCACCCAAATTATGAAGTATTTTAAAATGGAAAAGAAACCTCAAAGATTAGTTTATTCCCCTTCCAAATCAATGTAATCCTCAAAAAGTTGATACCTTTAGGAACACATGGCTTCACTTTTCGAACCAAATGCCTCCATCATCAGTCCGCATAAGAGTTATGAAGGATATCGATAGTCCTCATACACACCTGGATGATATTACCATTCTCTATCATCACTCACACTAATTCCAAGCTGATGAGTTCTAACTCTATAAGATCAGTCTAGTATTGTGGTGACCTATAGGGTCTCCCATATAAGTCATAAAATGGTTCCATACCAATAGGGGCATGGTAGCTATTGTTATACCCAAACCACACAAATGGTAGATAACCCCCAAAAAATAAACAAATTCCAAAATTCAAGCTCGAAACATGTATTATAAAACCTAAATTGTCTACTCTATTTGGTCATTAGTTTGGTGGTGAAACACCATGCTCAAATGAAACTGAGTCCCTATGGACTCCTAAAATCATCTCTATAATCATGAAGTGATACAAGCATCCTAGTTTGAAATGATATTTAAGTGACATTCAAAAATAATGACTTTATCTAACACATAAATACATCCCAATCTCTCCAATGAACTCTTATCAAGGATAACTAGGAAGTGGGATAACTTGGATATCCTGTTTATGATCACCCGGATCACATGACAACATCACTAATCATGGCATTACTCTCACTAATTCCATGGATATAAAATTTCAATTACTCTCCAGCACCTCAAGGGGTTAAGTGAAACCCAAAAAACCCGGTTTTCAACCTTCACCTATTGACAAGTGATCTATCTAGAGATAAACTATGTTGCACACCTCTTTATCCATGTCCTCGAGAATTTATACAAAAGCTCCTGGTATGTATTTTTGACTCTTGGATTTAACATTAAGGGTGATGTTTTAAACTACCTCCATACCTCATCTCGCATCATGACTCATACCATTATCTTCCTTGAAAAAGGGATAACATGTTCCCCACCTTCATAAAATCCATCATGAGCACATCCAATGGATATTTGAACATGAAAATACACACAATCGATATACCCTAGTTATTCATACCTAATTCAATGAAAAAGTGGGTGGGGGTGTAACAACAATCGAATGGAGGTAAACTGCACTATACTCATCCACTAAGGATAACAAAAATGAGGAAAACAACTCTGATGCCTTTCTCAAAAAAATTGAACAAGATCTCATGTTGAGAGGATTTTCTATCACATTCAACTTCATGAGAATATAGACTCTATCAAAATCATAATCCTACCAAAACCTCTATCTCAAGTTAAGATCTTACTAAAAAAATATATACTTGAGACTCTTGTGATCTGAATTGATGATAAACTAATCACATATATGGTAGTGTCACCATGGCTTGAGGGAAAATATAACACCACCAAATCTATATCATGGTCAATGTAGTTTTTCCCAGGGGGTCTCAACTTTCATAACCTATAAGTGATCACTACAAACCTTTACATCAAAATACATCTGAGCCCAGCCCAGGATGCATCATAGAATACCACATACTCAAAATCCTCTTTTTAAAGTATAAAGATTGGAACACTCAACATCCTCTATAATAACTCATGAAACTCCTACAAAAACATCCCTTCCCAGGTGAAAGGATACCTTTTCGAGTCAAATAAGTCAAGGTTACTAAAATTATAGAGAAATTGGGCATGAATATATGATAGTAGAATAATAACCCATGGAAGATCTGAAACTCAATCAGACACTTATGTGGTTCCCTAGTTAGCAGTGTCTCAAACATTTCAGGGTCCACTGCTACTGTCTCTTCTGAGATGACAGACCCTAGGAAGATAACTAACACATCGAAGACTTTTTATAAAGATAGATCTATTAGAGTATGTCTATAACCATCCTTAAATGACTTGCATGCTTATATTATGACACTGTGTACACCCATTTTTTATAAATGGAGACTACCATGAACCAGTCTAAGAAGGGCTAAAATATATGATTTATGAGTCCCATGGAAACTGATGGGGAGTTCTTCACAACAAATACCATCAAACAATACTCATAGTGAATGTAGCGACATCCTAATTCCATGTTTGGTACATTACATACTAAAACTCAAAGATGTTGATAACTAGAACTCTGTTCAATATTCAAGAACAACCTAGAACCTTTAAACTTGTTTAATAAGGTGTAAATATTGGAATTGGACACTTATTCATGTTTGTAACTAGATTTAGGTGATGATAATCCACAAATGAACTCAATCACCCATACATATTCTTATAAAACAATATTATAGTTTCTTAGGTGGATATGCTCTCTCTGACAAAGGAATTCCTGGGAAAATCATTATACCACACCTTTAAATCTATGATCTTATTGAGATCCATCTGATATGCTGCTGTAGATATTGGGGTATTCTCTAGGAAAAATTCTATGTAGAAGTTAATATCTCGATGGGGGAGGTAATCCTTACACATCCTCAAGAAATATGTATTCTTACTCCACCGCTTCTATAGGAAATTGGAGACTCATAACATCTGATACTCCAAGGATAATTCTAACCAACTTATGAATAATTTATTATATCCTCTAACATATGAGCCCATACTACTCTTTTTGGACCTTTTCCTCAATAATTATTGAAAAATTATACCATCAACTTGAACAAACCACATCCCCAATCTAAAATAATTAATCTATTCATGAATTTTAGAGGGATAGTCTATACCAACCATGATGTCGTAAGCCCTCATCATGGAAAAAATGATGTCCCATAATAATCCATATCCTCCAAGAGTCTAGTCACACTTTTTAAGGAAGTATATAATCACATAATCTCCTTTAGTATGAGTCTATAAAAACCAATGGTCAAGACAAATGTTTGGCAAGGAGCTCAAGATATTGACTAATGGATGTGGAAATGAATGAGTGGATTGTGACTTTGACTATGAACACTTCATCCAATTTATAAAAAACACATATCATACCATGAATTATCCCTAGAGTCTCTAGTTAAAAACCCTCTACTACATCCATCTAACCTTATTCTAATATAACAGTTCCCCAATCCTAGCATGCATGACCTGGGGGTGGTGGTGGAAACATATAAAACCATCGGTCACCCCTAAAACTCTCATAGATTTTATACCATATTCTCCACTTGGTTGGCCTCCCTTATCATATAACTACTCTACATTGTATTTCCATCGAACATCTCCTCGTTTGACACATGGAGGGTAAAAAATCCCTCACAAGATATCCTCCACTGTCATAGGAGTAGCATCACCTCTTTCTCAGTTGACTTGAACCATCATTTGATCCTTTTACTAAAAACCATTTATCATGAGATTATCCCTAGATATTCCACTCATTCCTGGATCCTTGGGTCTATCATCAGTAACCAACATCTGAATTATTAGAACCATGGTGCCCACTTCCAGCACCAACTATCAGAATCTGCATGACTATAATGATTTCTATAATGAAGGCCCACTCCAAAATTCCCGAACAGGTAGGGATACTTGTATATATCACACTAGAATAGATATATCAATGAAGACCAAGATTAAAGTCCCATGATCAAATGTATGCATCACGAACAATGTTTATAGAGTATAAAAGATTGTCAGTGAACCTAGATTCATACTCTACTACTAAAATCATGCCTTAAAAGAGCTCTATATACTTCTGGATACATAAAACCCACAACAACAATAAGAGAAATGCCACCCTAAAGAGTCTCTCAATATCTATCCAAGCGAGACATGATTATAAGTTATTTGGATCAACTATCACCCTATGAGACTCTAGAGAAAGATCTATACTAGGACCACCATCTGATTTGGAGGCATTCTAACAATGATGGAAACTCACAAAACTAAGTTGAGCCACTCCTTAGATGCATGGGGGTCTAGGTCACCCCAAAACCTGGGGTCCCTCTCTCTCTCCCTCCCTTAAACTCATAAAGTCAAATTAACCTACCCGTGTAATATTTGTCACTAATGTGATTACATGTTGCCCAGTATGTGGAGTTAAGATCAGAAAACCATCTGAGGGCACCACATATTGCACCATCCCATACAATAAAGTCACATCAATAGGAAGATCATTATCGAAATAATGCTATGGAACTCATTTTAGCTATCCTCATGTAGGTATCTGGGAAAAGCTCAAGATATACCCCAATCAATGAGAATATTTGGGGAGCTATCTCAAGAAGGTAATAGAATCCAAACTTCATTCCCATATAATACATGTACAAATTTTTTCCTTACAACCATTTCATATATGTACCACATCAAAAAGAATGTTAATAGAGTCTTAGTGAATGGATATGTTGTACTCTACAACATCAATGAGTTACCTAGGTAAATATATGAGCTTTAAACACTTTAATTATATTTTATTAGTTCCCAAACCAAGCCTCACTACTAGAATATATCCAAACATTGGTCCTAGGACAAACCTGTGGCCTCTAATACCACTCTACTGTAAACCAAACCACTGAGGCCCAAATGGACATTGATAAGATGAGTGTGACATAGTAGGCCCAAATCCAATAGTATAGGGGATAACAACCACCATCGAGTATGCATTTCACACAAATGGGAGGTATTAAGGTAAAATTCCTATACACACACACACAAACACCCATCTGTAGTCACTAGTATATTGAATAAAGATAAAAAAATCATTCTTTTAATTCATGCACCAAAAATGCAACCCCGCATAAAATTTTGAAAAATGTACATGAAATCATATGGCCAAATACAAACCCACTAATTCTATAAAATTGTCCAAAATGCTATAAATGAGGTTATTACTATAAATTCAGACTCTTGGAACCAACTACATTCTATTTAGATGATATATACTCCACTTACATGAAATACACCTAGGAATCCATTGAAAATTAAATCATCTTAATAAGACATTATATGTTTGGGAAGATACCATCTAGGTATGAGTATCAAAATATATATTAATCCACCCATAAATCACCAAATAGATAGAATGAAGATAGTGGTCGACTCAAAATCACAAATATATGTCAATTAGAGTATGAGAAATTACAACAGTAATCACAAAAACTAACTAGATATACTCCATATATACATTGAGTCTCAAATTAGGTCACAACCGTACAACTATCCTAAGATTATTCTTTAGGCTTCAAGGTAATACTCATCCCAGAGAACATAGTCCCTCTGTCTTTCAATCATTAATGGGTCTAATTAGAGAGGTCATGCTCATTGATAATTTCCATGAACAAGTACAAATTAGAACTCAAATGATATCATTAAATAGTTAGGGGATTACACCAGGGGCCTCAAGGGAATACCTAACCCAAACATGATTAACCTTCTTGTTAAGGGCTTGAATGCTAGCGTATATAGTAACATGATACCTAACCCAACTGAGGAAGAATTATGGGTATGATAATACACCCATGGGACTCATGGATGTATACCTACTATAATACATTTAGGGAATATTATGTCCAACACATAAGACAAGATTTCACACTAAACCCCTCATAGGAGAAAACTAATGGAACTCATCATGGAATAAGGGAACTCACCCACACTGAATTGGAAAGTGGGAACAAACCCAACTGTTACTTACCTAGAATAAATAGGAAAAGGGATTCAACATTACCTTGATAAAGTGAATGATATTTATAGTTAGTACATGACATGTCTTCCAATACATTGGCTTATCTTATCGCATGTTTTTAATGCTATACCCATGTATAATGGTCATGCCCATGTACACTGGTTGTGCCCGTGTACCTACCTGTGCATGAGTACTGCTAGTCGTGTCCTTGAAAACTTTTTGTTCCCATATACATAGCCATGTCTATGCCTATTTACCCTTGGGTAAATGCTAGGATTCGATCCATGGGTTACTAGGTGTGTGGATAGTACACAGATTGTGTGATATTTAATTATAAATAAATCCATAACTATCACAACAAGGTCCCACATGGTTTATGTTTTCTTAGGAGTACACACCCTGTATGTAAATTTTTTTAAAAATGTTCTAGTCTTCCTAGGGATATTCTCATGCTACTATTGGATCCTCTTTTCTTGCAAAACACATTCACTAATTAGGGATTTGAGTTGACCAAACTCCGATCATGTCTAATGCCTTGATTCCGACCACACTTTTTCTCGAGAATTTTCCACCATCCCACCGCATCACCGGACGTAAAAAACCCATGAAAAGGAACTAGGATGCATCCTCGATCTCCTATAACCTTCATCACAACATGACCATTCCGTTGATTCTATCCTCTAATTGACAATAACCATCTATTTTTCTAATGAATGATTGCACAATGATCATCTATCAAGTATTTATTAAACCACCAACCAAATGAACCACTGATGATGAATGTTCATAGAATTATAGGAGAAAACTACAAAAAAAGATAGGAACAAACATTGGACATTATTCTGGTTTAAATCAATCTATTGATGTAAAAATGACAAATGAATAGTAATTAAACAAGGAATCTTGAAATGATAAATTCATGGACAAAAATACTTCAACATTAAATTATAGTTCGACCCATGAATCAATTTTTTAGGAGTATTGATTCATGTTTGACATATAATAAACAAATATGTGTTCAAAGAAATATAAACAAATTCCCCACCTTGATTTTATTCCAATCACTAATAGAGAATGGTTCTAAATTTTTTTCAGTAGTGATATCCCCAAAATCCATTGGTGAAGACAAATCTTTTGAAAAATGATCACTACTCTATAATTATAAAGTCATTCATATAAATATTTCCTCCATGGATCCTATAAAATACCTATGGATATATGTCAAGACCAAGGGATTTTCATTAAAATGATTTTATAACAGGACACTATGTCATTAAAATTAAAAAAACTTAATTAATTAATGTATTCTATTATTTATGCCAGTGACTACATTTAAATGAACCAACTGATTCCATAAAATATTATTTAACACCTATGGTAAAACCCACATTCCATATTTAATGGAGATATCATAGTTCCCATCTAGAACACTATTCATGAGATAATCTATTATTTCAAAAAAATTAAAGAGTGTGATATCATATTTTTATTAATTTTCTATAACAACACCAAGGTTCCCTACGCCTCAAAATCTCAAGCTGACTTAGTTCCTAACTCTGAAAATATTATTTCAAATATTCAAAAAATTTACCATGAAAAAAATCATTACATTAATAAAAACATGTATAAGTCATTTAAGGGTAAATTGATGTTATGTTAGGGTAAAAAAATATTATTATTGTTAAAAAAATATTCAAGTGTAAAAATAAACTTTACATGTTATATAAGGTTAAAATAAAGATTATTTAAGGGTAATTAGAAACTTATAAAGGTTAAGTAAGTGTAACGTAATGTAATGTATGTTTAAAACAATGTTATGTATTCGCAATCTAAACTAAAGTTATGTAATTGTCAAAAAATTTAAATTATGGGTAAACTAAATTCATTTAAGGTTAAAAAGGTTATGGTGAACTAAACTAAGGTAAGGGTAAACTAAAATTTCATCACATAATATTAACATATAAACAATTATAAATATAAAATAAAAAACATGAAAACTCTAAACAGTATTAAGATGTACATTGTTTCAAATAATATTTACATATTAACAAGTAAATTGATTCATTTAATATGAACATAAATACTTATGACCTTAAAAATATTGAAACTATTGTGTGAATATAATAAAAATAAATCGAAATAAAAATTGCAATCCATATATGCCCAATCAAAATCAAATATAAAATAACTGAGCCATAAGTGAACAATTATATCCTAATAGACTCGAACCAGATAAATATAAATAATATTAAATATGACAAGAATTAAAAAAATAAATCCTTAAATGAACTATATTGTAAAAATATGTATGAATGAAATCTAAATCTTATGATGTATTGAATAGATCTACATCTAAAACATAAATTGAAAAAAATCACTAAAACTAAACTAAACTATATAATATTAAACTAATAAAAATTAATCTGAACATAACTTTATCAGACTAAACTAAACCATATTAGACAAAAATAATCTGAATTAATAATTTTTACTCATAACTAAAACAAAAAAGAATGATTGGATCTATAACTTTAGAATTAACAAAGAAAATTATAACTCAAAAAAAATTCATCCAAAATTAGTACAACCAATACAAAATGATGTTTACCTAATAAGATGATAAAAAAGTTAATTTAAATATATATTCGCGAAAATAATAAATATTTTTCCATTTCAGTAGGATTGATTATAGTTTTTAATAGTTGGGTATAATAGAATAAATTTATGTGAAATTTAATTAAATTGGTTTTGGTTTTGGTTATGGTCTATTAAATATTGGTTAAAATGACTTAATTTTGTTCAAAAATATAGTATTATTGAATAATAGTTTTTTAAATTCGATTTTTTTACAGAGGGTGGTATTGAACATTGTAGGATATGTTCCTCAAGAATAATTATTTTTATTGAGATGAAAGAAGAATGATGGAAGAGCTATAAATAAAAATACACAACTATAGATTGTAGTTTTTAATTTTTTGATTTCAAATTTTAATATCTATTTTTTAACTAAATAGTTTTTTTCTTTCAACAGTGTGATTTGTAATCTTTTAATGAAAATTATTCTAGATACTTTGGGCCAAGAAGTCATTTTCACAAGATATTATTAGATGAAAACCATTGGAGAGTATGATTTTGATTATGGAAGAATATTTTACACACTAAATATTCTCCCAAAATCATGTGCTTTTAATAGTTGTAGTAGAGCCAAATTGAAATTGCTAATACATATATAGAAAAGGTTCATACAGATGATAGATATGAAAAAATATTGCCATGAAGGAGGTTGAATGTAGTCCAAAGGCCTGCAAACAATTTATAGAAGTTTTGAAAACATTATTTCAGTCACATTCACTAGAAAGCACATATGTTGTTTAAACATTCATGTTGAAGAAGAGTTCATTATCTGATGCACCAAGTAATGGTGATTACTGTCCTAGTGGGGGTTAGGATGATAAATTTCTCAGTTATGTTAATGGAAATAGGTATGACGATGATGATGTTGACGATGACAATGATGGTGATGGTGGTGGTGATAAATATGTTGGTGATGATAGTGATGGTAATAGTTTTCATGAGAGAGAGATATTTTGATCTTCTATATTCCTAACTGATATTTGTAACACATCTTATTCGATAAATGAACATTATTTCATATATTTTTTGTGATTTTTTTATCATTGATAAACTGATAAACTGTGAAATATGCAATATATGTGTTTTATAAATGTTTACTATGATTGGTTCAAAGCGTTAATTTTTTTTTCATTTTTTTTCTATATTTGATTCCATTTGTTTGGGGTGTGGGTACATGTGTTTGGGTTGTGTGGAATTTTTGGGCTATGATGGTAGGTGTTGTTTTAATTTTAGTGGATCAAGGAAATACCGACAATTTATAAAACCATTGGTTTTGTATATATACACAAAGATTAATAAAATGATCAGAAAAAGATGATTCAAGGGGAGTTATACCAATTGTTTCTTTGAATCTGTTGGTATAGATCTATCCCCATAGGTTGTATTCCTATGATTTAGGAAACCATATTTATAACATATAAAAATAGATTTCCAATCTATACCAACGGTTTGAAACCATTGGTATGGATTAAATTTCCAGTAGTGTCTAAATATCCCAAGATAATGAGTTACATACTATTTTTTATCCTTATACATGTTCTCATTGATGATCTCATCCATGTGAAACATCAATGAGCCATACATATGATGATCTTATTACTAGTTTCATCCTCTAATCTTAAACTCACATATTTAATTACCTTTAAACATGATGGAACAGAAAGGGACGGTACTGTGTAAGTCCCACACCAACCATTTCTAGGAACATAGACCTATTATTCAATTTTACATGATGTTAAAATCACCCAAATATGTCTTATCCTTATGATAATAAATTATAGAGAATGTTGGTTCAAGATTCATGAAATTAAATGGTGCATTATTTTTATTTATTGAATCTCTATAAAATGTACATCATTGGTCCTTTTCACATAACATTAAGGGGTCAATCATTAGTACTTATAACATGAACATAAAATTTGCATGATTAGTCATGGATACATGACTTTAAAGGGTACCATAATATTAATTTTCACATAAACTTATAAAGTATAACATGTCTCCTTAAGAAACACATAACTATATATGTTTTGATTCCCTTCATAAGGATACGTAGGAAGACCCTATCATGGACCAGATCCCAACTCCACAACACCAACATCCTCCCTAGATGCTGATAAACATTAGAATATTTAGAAATAAAACATTAAATAATAGCATAATTAACCATTAAGGAAAATGTAGAGAACTCGTAATATATAAATACGTTCATATCGATGTGTGGTAAAAATCGATCACTCTCATGAACAAGGTAACATATATTTCTATTAAGAAGGATTTCATGAATATTTCTGAGATCAATAAGAGAGTACCTAACTATACAATAAGATTCTTTATGTGATTTGATGACCTATCATCCTCTCTACCTCTATGTGCAATTTGAAGTGTCATTGAAATATCCCAATGCTTTCTTTCCTTTGGAATGTTGGTGCAAAAAAGTATAGAAACATTGGTGAGATTTTGAAGGGGGTATAGATGATGAAACTAACATGAATCCTTTACCTAATAAGGAAAATGGCCAACCATGCACTTTTTTTTGAAATACTACATTGAATGGTTCCTTATTTTTGGTTTTCCCTTAATATCTCCCATCACATATACATTTCATCACTGAACACACTATCACATGCTAAGATTCTCCATTAGAGAGGTGGAGAGCACAATACACTTCTTGCTATGAAACAACACTACCTGATGCAGTAGACATATCCTTTCATCATGAATAAGTCCAAGGCCTAAATGACATGATGTAAACTTTTTTTAACCCATAACCTTCAATTATAAGCAGTGAAAATCATGGTTTGGGAATATTACCTTGATAGATCTATCCTAAAATTGAAGGAAAATTGGGAAAGCCTCTTGATGACCAATCCAATATGGTCTTCCTATCAATGAGAGGTTACAATGAAGTATTTGTCCCCTATTACCACATAGAATTACATAGGGATTCAATCCCCAGAGAATAATAAAAGTTAACCCCCTTATATTTAGGAGGTATAGGAGGAAATAAACTATATCCCCATTACTTTTTTGGGAACTTTATAGGAGGTCTCATACTAATCACTATCATTGCTAGGTCCTCACAACCTCATACCCTAAAATATATGTTGAGGAGGTCACCATAAATATCATAAAATTGGTTGTATAAACCAAGACACCCGAGAGGAAGGATAACTGAGTGTCACTAGCTAAAAAATATGTAGATAAGGTTTATACTCATGTACCCATTAACACTCATGAATCACACAAACATATTCTGATGATAACTGATGAGCTATAGAGGATGTATCCTACTCATTATGGTAATTACCCATATTTTGTGTCCCCAATTATGATATTATTCTTGACCATGGACACCCTTACAATAACATATATAAGGAAGGCTCACTGAGGTGAAATATAAAATCTAGAAGTAGGTCTCTACCATTGGGTACACTAACATCCCTTAGGCTCATTAACATAACCCAAAATTGGCCCATGGATCTTATGACCCCTCATTAGTAGGTGAAGAAAACCATATCCATAGAGGTCCTCCATATGGTACTATTTAAAATAACTCTAGAGGTCCTGAATAGAGAATCATCTATATAGGTCCTATTCACAACACCAAAATCAACCACTATGGAGGTCCTCCCTAGAGTACCATTCGTGAAAGTCCTCCACATAACACCAGACATATCAATCGTGAAGGTCCTACACATGGTATAAAATGATTCATTAACCATGGAAGCCCACCTAGAAGTTATATATTGTTAGGAATCTCTAAAGGTCCTCCTTAGATAATGCACAATAAATATCTTCTATATAAAAAAGTTAAGGTTGGTCATGAAGGTCATATTTGTGACATCAGTTTTGGGGTCCCTCCCTATAACATGAATACTGAGAGGAACAGAGGTCCTAACCTCAGTAACTCATCAAAAATTAGTAACCACGGAGGTCATAATAGTGGAAACCAAATTAATAACTCTCGAGGACCTCCCTAGAGTATACATTTCAAAGGTAATCCCTGTGAAAAATAAAACTTACAACATGAAGGAAAAACCCCATAAGAACCTAATAAAATAGAAACTATAAAGGCACATAATAAAGATACCAAGATAATAAACCATGAGGTCCTCCCTAAGGAATGTGTTGTAATGGTTCTCCTTATAATAGATAATTGATCCACAACAATGGCCTTCCCCATGTTGTAAAACTGGGAATAAACTGTGAAGGTCCCCCCCCATTTGAACTCTCTGTGAAGGAATTTTATTAAATATGATATCCTCTCAACACAAAGTTTCTCCTAATATTGAAGTAATTAAGTTTCCCTTATATTGAGAGTCATTTGAGAAACCAAGGCTAGCTACACGGGGCACCTTATCATAAATTTATGATGTGTTGTCCATATTAATAGGTAATCTAAGGAAATAACCATAATTTGTGCCTCCCCTAGACTATGAAACCTTATAGGTGAATTGATATATTTGGAATGATCCAATTAATCTTAAAAAATAAACAAATAAATTTCCTTTATGGTTAGATTAGGCAGAAGAACCCCTCACTGAGGATGACATGAACTTAGTGGTCATTTGGAGAGAATTGGATGATGACAGAATAAACTCATGTTATGAACCATTGTTAATCTTAAATATGAAATTAAAAGGGAAATAAAATAGGAGTTCATATATTATATTAATCACAAACTATGGTAGATTATTCATCATCTTTAAACTAAATTTCTATATTATGGGATGTAAGTTAACCATCTTAAGAGACTGGATACAATTTTCCTCCATATTGACCCAACCCCCTTCTCAATGACCTAATTCTCCAAGTCCAGAAGATAGTGTAAGGTTCATATGAGTTCCATATAAGTTTTATGGTGCTCTATAAAATAATAATCGACACCTTACTCGACCTATATATCAGAGGGTGGGGAAAATACAATGCTATACATTGCACCTCACTCATGGGGAACAAGGGTCGGTAGGGAACGAATCTTAAAATGCCATCACTTTATGAGAATTATCAAGTCCTAAATAAATATATATATATATATATATACTAGTTGGCCCATTAGATAAAGTCTCACTATTCTTATAGTCTAGAAACATTATAGTCATTGGGAAGGATCCATTCTTAGGATTTTTTATATTGTTTTATGAAATGTTAAAAATGACTCTTGTTTATGGAAAATGAAACATATCATCTCAGAAAAACACTTGTTGGTTTGATGCACTATAATAGAAAAGGTGATTTATTTAGCTCATTATAGGATAAAACCCTAAAAGTCTAAGAAGGTTGTAATAACATTACCTATGGAAGAACAATAGTTTCCCCATCCCATAGGGATGGGGAAATTTTTTCCACCACCATCAACATTGGGTTTATCAAATGAATAGTGGAGTCTGACTATAGTGGTGGAAGAGTGAAATTTACCCTTTCCCGATAGGATCATAAGATTTTTTACCTCCACCATCCATGGAAGTTATCCTTTTCTAGGCTAGGAGTATCTTTATAAGAACTACCCTTTCAATTCCCTCCACTATAATTTCATGATTCATCACCTTTATCATGATAATGTTTAGTGGAAGCCATTAGGGATTCCCTCAAGATTTCCTCTCACAAAATTCTTCTGAGGGAAATCAAGGAGAGTGAGAAAAACCTATATGTTTATATAAATAAAAAAAATCCACTAATAAAATAAATATCATGGATGATTCTAGCCTATCCATCGACAGATACACTAGTGCAGAAAACATTTTTTACGTCGGTTATTTTTCATTTGTTACGTCGGTTTTTAGGCGATGTTAATACGGATGATGTTATAAATATTGTTTTTTTACGTAGGTTTTTAAATAACCGATGTAAAAAACATAACATCGCGATGTTTATCACATCGGTTATTAATTAACCAACGTGATAAACCAGTGCGGGGGTGTTTATCACGTCGGTTATATAATAACTAACGTGATAAACTAGTCTAGGGGGTTTTTATCATGTCTGTTATTAAATAACCGATTTGATAAACCATTCCATGGGTGTTTATCACGTCGATTATTGAAATAACTGACGTGATAAACCCTTCCCCGTTTTTTTATCATGCCAGTTATAAAATAACCGACGTGGAAAACCAATTTTTTTTAAATGGAATGCAGTCCTCTGCTCTCCCCAGAAACAACCAGAAACCAAATCAAGAATTCGTACCACAAAAACATAAGTAGAACAAAATAAGAACCAAATAAAAATTAAGAATTTACATTGATAACATTTGAAACTTACCCCACTGGACAGCCCCCAACACCCCCTGAACATCCCCCCTCACCCCACTAGACTGCCCCCACCACACCCCTAGACTACCCCTAACCCACTGGATAGCCCCAAACACCCCAGGACAACTCCCACCCTCATGTATACCCCCACACCCTAGACAGAAATCCCACACCCCTAGACAGCCCTGCCCCACCCTCACCCCACTAGACAGCCCCCACCACACCCCTGGACTGCCCCCCAACCCCCTGGACAGCCCCAAACACCCCTTGACAACCCCCCCACCTCATGTATACCTCCCACCACCTGGATAGCACCCACAAACCCCTGGACATCCCTCCCACACCCCTGAAATAGACCAAAAAGTTACCAAAAACAAACCAGAACCCCCTCACCCCACTGGACTGCCCCCACGACACCCCTGGACACCCCCCACACCCCTGGACATCACCACCACCCTTTGAACATCCCCCCACCCTCCTGTATACCCCCAACCCCCTGGACAACACTCCCACACCCCTGGAAAACATTCCATCACCCTTGGACAGCCCTCCCACACCCCTGAAATAGACCAAAAAGTTACCAAAAACAGACCAGAACCCCCTCAACCCACTGGACAGCCCCCACCACACCCTTGAACACCCCACAACACCCCTGGACACCCCCACACCCCTGGAATGACACCCCCCCACCCCACACCCTGGACAGGCCCAACACCCCTAAACAACCCCCACCCCCTGGATACCCCCCACCTATGGACTTCCCCACCACCCCCTGGACAGCCCCCACACCCCCGGACAGCCCCCACACCCCTGGACTGCCCCTCACCCCCTGGACAGCCCCCAAAAACCCTGGAACCCCCCCCCCTCCCCAACCACCCCACCCCCATGGACTACCCCACCACCCCCTGGATAGCCCCCCTCACCCCGCTGGATAGCCCCCACCACACCCCTGGACACCCCCACACCCCTGGACTGCCCCGACCCCCTGGAAAGCCCCCCACACCCCTGGACATCCCCACCACCCCCTGGAAAACCCCCAACACCCTTGGACAACCCCCCCCCCCCCCCACACCCTCCAGTATACCCCCACCCCCTGGACAGCACTCCCACACCCATGGACAGCCCTCCCACACCCCTGAAACAGAACAAAAAGTTACCAAAAACAGACCAGAACCCCCTCACCCCACTAGACTACCCCCACCACACCCCTGGACACCCCCACCCTCCTGGACACCCCCACCCTCCTGGACACCCTCCTAGACACCCCCCCGGGGGGCACGCCGCTGGAAGGTACTCATCACTCCCACATGCGAAGCTTGAGCTCTCAAAATGTTTCACATGTTGGAGTGATGCATACCTTCTAGCGGCGTTCAGCCCCCCGAGGGATGGCAGCTCCTCCTCTCCCACCCACCTGGACTCCCCCCCCCCATCCCCATGGACACCCTGGACCCCCCCCCCCACCCCACCCCACCCCACTAGACACCCCCCCCCCCCCACCCCACTGAATAACCCTCCCACACCCCTGGAAACCCCCCTCACCCCACAAGACACCCCCACACCCTTGGACACCCCCTGGACAGCCTCCCACTCTCCTGGATAGCCCTCCACCCTCCTGGAAATGCTCCCACCCCACCGGAAAACCCTCCCACACCCCTGGACACCCCCACCCCACTGAACACCCCCCACACCATTGGAACCCATCCCCCCAGACCATAATCCATACCAAAAAAACCATCATAAGTAGACCAAAATAAGAAGTATAGAAAAATTAAATAGTCACATATATAACATTCAAAACATACAATATCAACTTCAAAAAAAACTAAATCCAACCTAAACAACTTCCAAATACACAATTACAATAACGATATTCAAAATTACATTTTACACTACAAGCAAATAAAATTCAATCAAACCTATAAAATAATTTTACCACTCCACTTGTAATTGTTTGATGTCTTGAGCGTTATAGGGTTGAGGGTTATCAAATAGCTAAAAATGAAAATGATAGTAGTTAATGTGTATAATGAATAAATCAGATTGAAATATTATGGAAAATTTTAAAAGGAAATCTTACCATGTCAAATTTCACAACTGTCCCAGTTGTTATTATTTCATACATAAATCATAACATATAATATCTGCATTCGGTGACGCCATGTTGTTCATGAAAATTTTATTTGAATGAGTGTAAATTCAATATATTATTTTTATGTAATAAATCATAAAGTACAAATTATAAATGTATATTTACCTTCGAATTTACATATTTGATCTTTGCACTCCTTTTCTTTGTGTTTTTTCGAAAGTACACCCATCCCCTGTTAGAAAATAATACGAATGGGGTAAATTTAAAATTCATTATAATATATAAAACTATTGAGAAATTGAAACTTACTTTTCAAATATATTTTTAAATCTTTCTCGCACATCATCATGGACAGAGCATATCCAATAAAGTGTTTTCTCCCTTGGGAAAAAAACCCCTAACATCCAATGATCACTGATAAAAGAAAATTTTAGGTTAGTGTTTTTTATGTTAAAATATAATTAACTCTTTGATAGAGATGTGTTTCATACCTCTCATAAAAAGGAATCATCCAACTTTGTGGGATTATTTTCTATTCAAGTCATTCAGTAATATAAAGCATTATTTGTTCCTCATCCAATGCACATGCTTCAGGGGAAATCAATTGTGGGTCCATGAATCCATATACATCTGTCAGCTCATTCCTCTCACAAATTTTATAAAGATACCTAATAAAAAATAGACATAAGTATACATTTTTAACAAATATAATGCAGGGAAAAGGTGTTAAGACTTACATAGAAAAAATTTGCACCACGTTGATGCCCAACTTATCTCCAGTAACAAGCTCCATGGTATCAGTTTTCATAATCCCCACAGTTATTTCACATCCACAAACATAAGCTTCCATTGGAAACTCATAATTACCCACCAAAAAATTTGAATATCTTGACAATCTGTCAAGACTACTAGAATTTATATCTGATGTCATAGCCATTTGTCTTTGTTGTTGTCTATAAAATATTTCTTTACTTTTGAAGTATTCTTGTAAAAATAAATAGAAAAATATATTAGTTTTCAAATGATAAAACAACTTTAATAAAAAATGATATAACATTCATACCTCTATTGTAATGAGTCAAAGAAGTCTGGATGGCCAAATTAAACAATGGATGATACTATGTCCAACTGTCATCACCTTATCTGTAGGTAATGGTACTCGAGCTGATCTATCTATAATATCATGTACAATGACCCTATGATTTTCTACCTCTAATTGTTGATGATGAATTGTATCTCATATACAATATACCAACCCATATGAAACTATATGATGTTGTGGATCATCAACATACAACTCGCAATAAGTAGGAAGTTGTCGCGGAGGATTAGGATAAAAAATGGGGTCTGCCGGCTGAGGTGGGGGAGTAGGAGATAATGGCGAAGGTGGAGGATAAATAATGGGGTCTATAGGGGGGAGGGGGAGGAATGGGAGCAACAGTCTGAAATTGTATTTTCATGTCTGTAGATATAGACTGTACTGACGCTCTTATCTTTTCCTCCATCATCGTATTAATATTATGAACTTCAGCCTCCAAGGATTCTATTTTTTTTTATAAACACTCTCAACGATAGAAGTTGAAGAACGTCGCAACACATTTCTTACTGATACACCTGCCAAATATCCTCTTACATGACCAGGATTTCAGGCTTTCCCAATGCTACAGATAAAATATCTTGCCTCCCAGTAGCTGTAAATGCCCCCTGTGAGCTCTTCTTCTCAAGAGAATCCTGTATTAATTAATTGAACATTTCTATAATGATTGAAATTATATGAAGAAAATATTTAACATAAATAAATAAAATAGATATTTTACAATCCTCTCAGCAACGATTCTCAATTCTTCCAAAAGATATTTCCCTTTTTCCCATCCGAGCTCTCTTCTATTTTTCATGTCTAGATGGAGGGGATGGAGGGTCCACATCTCCAGAGCTTGAAGACTCAGCTCTTAGTTTTTGAAATTTTTCTGCCATCATTTGTTTTTCCAAAAATGCATACCCTCACCGAGATAAACTATTAGGGTATACATTTTTAAATTGGATCTCCTGATGATATTTCCTTGTTTTCTATAAATTAAGAATAAGAAATCATTAACAAAACATTAATAAGATCATTTATATAAGAAAGATTATAAAATTTTACATTGCCCTTTCCAAAAAGGACTCTTTTCTTCTACTTTCAACAAACTGTCTCCATGTGTATTCATCTATAAAAGGATTTATACGACATGGATTTTCATGACTCCTATGACCAAAAATGAAATCAGATGATAGGGTTGATTTGAAATCCCTCCATCTCCTGGCAACCATCGATAAGAATTTCTTCCTGACTCCTCCAGTGTCAAGAATATCAAATGTCATCTGATAAAGAAGAGGTTAAACATATTATTTATACTAGAAACATTTAAAGAATAGTAAAACAATAGAAAAAGATATTACCAAAATTGTCTCCCACAACTGAGAGATTATCGCTTTCTCCACACTTCTCTAGTCATCATAAGAAATTCTTACTTTGCTCTTAGCCTGAGTTGATACAAAACTCTTAAAATCTTTTGCATTTGGACCTCTAGGAATATCATCATCATCAAAATCAATGAGTATCCTCTAATCCTATGTACGATCAAGTGATAATTTTGGTAAACGTGTGCACCCACGTTTACCAACTCTTGAA
Organism: Viscum album; assembly: GCA_963277665.1. Taxonomy (NCBI): domain Eukaryota; kingdom Viridiplantae; phylum Streptophyta; class Magnoliopsida; order Santalales; family Viscaceae; genus Viscum; species Viscum album. The sequence continues at coordinate 1,053,922,067 of OY728120.1, read as the reverse complement.
CTCTTTGTCGTAATAGGAGCACATGAGGAATATTGGGGAACATCAAGAGGAGCATGTGAATGTTCCTCCCCAGAGGTATGACCAATATGATCATCTCCAGAATCATGTGGTTGATCAATTGAATGATCTTTAATTATCCTTCAAATCAAAAAAACAAACATTAGTTCACAAATATAAAAATTCAAATATTTTAATACTACTATCATCAGAAAATAGAAAATTGTACTAAGTAACGTAATAGTAAACATTGTTAATATGGTAAGCATGTTAAACAATGGTAAATATGGTAAAGATGGTAATCATGGTAAAAGTGGTAAACCTGGTAAACCTGGTAAACCTGGTAAACATGGTAAAGTAATTATCACTGAAAAAAATAATAGATATATAATTCATGTAATGGTAAATATGGTCAACATGGTAAGCATGGTAAAAGTGGTAAACCTGGTAAACCTGGTAAACATGGTAAAGTAATTGTCACTGAAAAAATAATAGATATATAATTCATGTAATGGTAAACATGATAAATTAAACTAAACAAACTTAAAACAAACAAAAGCTTATACTTATTTTTTTTAATACATGTTTTAATAAAGAAAAAACTTACAATATCTAACATTTTATGAAAAAAATAAGAAATAAACATATGTTACCTGTAATTTTAGGAATGTAGAAATGGATTGTTTTCCCAAATTCCTTCATCATGATCATTTCTTATGGTACAAAACATGTCTTCAACATGCTCATCATTATGTTCTGTTAATCTTTCCATGGAAGTTGGGATCTCACATAAATCAGCATCTTCATCAATTTCATCCTCACCAACATATTTTTTTCCCTTGTAAAACAACATCCCACCGCATATCTAATTGATCTACTACATAGAAAATTTCTTTTTCATGTGTTTCCATTATAAAAGAATCAGTTGTGTCTTCCAATCTATTCATATTAACAAGTGTCCTTCCAAATTCATCGTTTCTAACACTATTGTTACCGATAAACTATTTACATTTAAAAATAGGAACTATAATTTTAAAGTAATAAACCTCCCATATGTCTTCAATCACTCCATAATATGCACCTGATGCAGAAATTTGGTTTTTGTCCTTAGCACTCAAAAATGCATTACTTCTGCAAACACCAATACACCACTATTCTGAACTGCACTTCTTTTGTCATGAGATTTTGTATGAAATGTATAGCCGTTAATGTCATAAACGGGCCATGTTATCACATTTAAACATGGACCACCCACTATCCATTTTAATGTCTCTGATACATCTAATCTACCAAGTGTGTTCTTTTTAAACCATGACAAAAATATTTTGTTGTGCAATTTCAAAATCCACTTTTCTTTCTGCTTTGGATGACATTGTTTCAACTCATTAATATGAAATGTGATATACGGTTGAGCATCAGCTATGTTATTTAAAATGTATGATTCTAACTTCATCATCTATTCAGCTGATATTTATTTGACTTTCAAGCCACGAATTCCCTTTCCCTCATTATTAACTCCTTCATGGAGAGATGGAGGAAAACCTATGTGCTGCGTCGTAGCCAAGTATCTCGTACAAAACTCGGTAATCTCCTCATAAATATACTTTTCAATAATGGAGGCTTCAGTTCGATATGGATTCTTAACATACCCCTTTAATATTTTCAAATACCTTTCAAAAGGATACATCCAATGAAGATATATAGGACCAAAAAGCTTTGTTTATCGAACCAGATGAATCATTAAATGCACCATTATAACAAAACAATTTAGAGGAAAATACATTTCCAATTGACAAAGTATAAAAATTGCATCCTTTTCCAAAAATGTTCAAAGAATTCACATCAATCACCTTATTACAAATTGAATTGAAAAAATAACACAACTTCATTATAGTCTTTCTGAAACGGATGGGCAATATTCCACGCAATGAAACTGGTAGAATTTTTTGCATCATGACGTGATAATCATGTGATTTCATACATATCAACTTCAAGTCCTTCAATGAGACAAATTTTTTTACATTTGAAGAATAAACTTGAGGCACTTTGATATAATGAAGACACTGACAAAAGATAATTTTCTCCCTCTTTGATAATGTATGAAAAGTCGGGGGAAGAAATGTTCGTATTCCTTTAAGAGTGGGAGCTAACTGCAAACATATTCCCATTGATAGTAAGTCTAATCTTGCATTCAACCCATCTTTTGTATTTCCTTTAATATCTAATAATTTTCCAATCAAACAATCACATATATTCTTCTCCACGTGCATGACATCAATATTATGTTTAACTTCATGATATCTCTAATATGGTAGATCAAAAAATATTGACCTTTTCTTCCAGATATGTCTATCATTACCATATTTCTGTGTCTTTCCTAATGCCACATCAGGGTTTTTCACCCTCTCAAAATACAGATCAGGGGATAATGGTTTTGGATAAATATCAAATTCTTGTGAGCCATTGAATGCCTTTTTTAGTCTTCTATAAGGGTGATCCATAGTCAAAAACTTTCGATGACCCATGTACACTGTTTTCCTCCCATGATGCAATTGATAATATGATGTCTGTTATTCGCAAATTGGACATGCTTTATGCCCTTTAACACTGTATCCAGAAAAATTTCCATATGTCGGGAAGTCATTTATTGTGATCAAAAGGACTGCATGTAGTTAAAAATATTCCATTTTATAAGAATCATACAACCTAATACCATCATCCCATAAAAGTTTCAAATCATCAATCAAAGGTGACAAGTAAAAATCAATATCATTTACAGGTTGCTTCAGACCAGAGATCATTATACTCAACATGACATATTTGCGCTTCATACATACTTCAAGAGAGAGGTTGTAAATTATCAATAAAACAGGCCATGAACTATGTGTGCTACTGAGGGTTTGGTATGGATTCATTTCATTTGTGCACAACCCTAGTCTGAGATTTCTAATTCCATTCCAAATATAGAATACTGCTCATCAATTTTCTTCCATTGTGGACAATCATCTAGATGACGTATTTTTTCATCATATAACCGCTCATCAGCATGCCATATTAAACTTATTGCATCATGTGAATTAGAAAATAAGAATTTGAAATGATGAATTATAGGAAGATACCAAAATACCTTTGAAGGGATCTTTGTAATCTCTACATTAGCCTGTGATTTTTCATTCACCTTATACCGTGATGTCCCACATTTAGGACACTCTAACAGAAATTCATATTCCTTCATATATATAATACAATCATTCGGATAGGCATTTATTTTCTTTTATCTCAATCCCATCGGGCATAATATTTTCTTGGCCTTATAATGTGAATCTAGAAGATCGTTATCTTTTGAAAGAATGTCTTTCATCAATTTTAACAGCTCTGTAAAACATCCGTCACCCCATCCAAGTTTCTCCTTCAGGTTAATCAATCTTAACACCGCCAAAAAAACCGTAAAATCTATAAAACCAGGATATAATGGTTTTTCAGCATCACCATATAGACGTGCAACTATCGGTTCTATCTCAATTTGTTCTGTTGCAATATCATGAATCATTTCTTCAGTTCCATCGGAGTTACCATCTTGCGAATCATCATCATCAGTGACATTCCATCTAGTTTCACCATGCCAAATCCAAGGGCTATAACTCGGATTAAAACCATGACAAATAAGATGATATTTTATCTCTCTACTTTTCAACTTTTTCATATTCAAACATTTCAAGCATGGACAGAAAAAAATGTCACTACTTGGAACATTTTGTTTAGAAAATTCCCAAAAGGCATCAATACCTTCCTCATATTCATTGCTCATTCGATGTGCCATAATCCAACTTCGACTCATTATTACCTATAACAAATATCAAAATTATACATATTTTTAAGATAAGACAAATATATGTTTATATGAAAAAAATCATAATTTGAATGTAAAACAATTTTGAAATATAAAACAAATCTATGCATATTTAAATAAATATGCTTGAATATGATTTTAAAAAGAAAATGTAGTTAGATATAACAGTTTTAAATTCCATTGAATCAAATAAAACCATGGGGCCTCCATTGGTTGATAGAAAATTGGAGAAAATGGAGTAAAACTGAGAATCAAATCAAATTTAAAATAAAAACTCAGATGGAGAAAATAACATGTAAATCCAATCATCACGGCACAGTGGGGTCAGGATAACTACGCATATTTGAAAACCACGACATGGTCTCCCCCATAACCCATAATTTTCTCCTAGTTGATGACTGGTCAAAATATATATAACCAAATAGAATCATATTACAGCACTAATATCCAAGAAACAATACAATCATCTTGTCATAATCTCACAAACCACGATGCAATAGTCAATCCCAACTGACACTTATCGCCCACCCCCCTTGGACACCACCACCCCCTTGGACATCCCCCCACCCCCTGGAAATCACCCCCACCCCCTTGGACACCCTTGGACAACACCACCCCCTTGGACAGCCCCCACCCCCTGGAAACCACCCCCACCCCCTTGGACACCCCCTGGACACAACCACACACTTGGACAGTCCCCCACCCCTCCTGGACACCCCCACCCCTCCTGGACACCACCACCCTCCTCCTACCCCCTTGGACAACCCCCTGGACACCACCCAACCCTCTGGACAGCCCCCCCCCCCAAACAACCACCAAACCCTCTGGACAGGCCCCCACCCCCTTGGACAACCCCCCACCCCCTTAGACACCCCCACCCCTGGACACCCCCACCCCCTTGGACAACTCCCCCCCCCCCCCCAACACACACACACACACACCCCTGGACTGCCCCCCCCCCCCCCCCGAACAACCCCCAAACCCTTTGGACAGGACCCCACCCCCTTGGATAGCCCCCACCCCCTAAGACACCCCCACCCCTTTGGACATCCCCCCCCCCACACACACCACAGGACTGCCCCCCCCCCCCACCTCCATGGACACCGTAGACACCCCCCAACCCTCTGGACAGCCACCCGAACCCTCGGAACACCACCCCCACCCCCTTGGACACCCCCTGGACTCCACCACCCCCTTGGACAGCCCCCACCCCTCTGGACAGCCCCCCACCCCCTAGATAGCCTGCACCCCTCTAGACAGCACCCCCACCCCTCCTGAAGACCACCCCCACCCCCTACCCCCTTAGAAACCCCTTGGACACCCCCAACCCTCTGAACACCCCCAACACTCTGGATAGCCCCCACCCCTTTAGACAGCACCCCCACCCCTCCTGGACACCACCCACACCCCCTACCCCCTTGGACACCCCCAACCCTCGGGACAACACCCCACCCCCCCAGAAAACCCCCCAAACCCTCTGGACATGCCCCCACCCCCTTGGACCCCCCCCCACCCACCCCCTTGGACAGCCCCCCACCCCCTTCGACACCCCCACCCCTTGGACCCCCCCCCCCCCACACACACACCTGGACTGCCCCCCCCCCCCCCCACCTCCATGAACACCCTGGACACCCCCCAACCCTCTAAATAGCCCCCCGAAACCTCTGAACACCACCCCCACCCCCTTAGACACCACCACCCCCTTTGAAAACCCCCAAACCCTCTGGATATCCCCCACCCCTTGGACATCCCCCACCCCTCTAGACAACACCCCCACCCCTCCTGGACACCACCCCCACCCCCACCCCCTTCGACACCCCCTTGGACCCCCCAACCCTCTGGATAGGCCCCACCCCCGGACAACCCCCCAAGGCCTATGGACTGGCCCCCACCCCCTTGGACAGCCCCCCCTGGACAGCCCCCCCCCCCCACCCCCTTCGACAACGCCACCCCCTTGGACCCCCCCCCCCCCCCCACACACACACACACAGACACACCCCTGGAATGCCCCCCCCCCAACCTTCATGGCCACCCTGGACAGCCCCCAACCCTCTGGATATCCCCCAACCCCCTAGACAGCCACCGACCCTCTTGAAAGCCCCCCAGAACCATGGGATTTTAACCTCAAGATACTAGTTTTGTAATATCTAGGGATTTTAACCTCAAGCTACTAGTTTTGGTATCATGCCATTATTCAAAATGAGAACCATGAACAATATCATCTACTTGTCTAAAATGGTCTATTGTTCAATGAATCGGGTTTTAATAGCATAAGAAGACATATAATAGTCCACGAAAATAAGCGATGTAAATAGATTATGGAACAACAAAAAGTGATACCCAAAATAGAAACAACCAAGGATCCAAAACAAACATTCCACCATGAAAACCCATATATACATATAAAATAAATCACTCTTGTACATGGAATGGGTGTATCACAATGGTTTACATATAAATTGCAGTAATATGGGTGAATGAGATCATTAGTTTTCCATGACAAAAAAAATACAATCAATGTCGGGCATCCGCGAAACAAAAACAAACGAAATAGAAGTAGGTTAGGCTTACATGAATATTCCGAGTCGATCTAATAGATCTGGTGATAATAAATAATATGTTGATGGAAAAACGAGGTAAGAGTGTTTGATATCAAAGAATCTTACCTAGTTTAAACAAAAAAAATGCAAAACATAAATATAGGCTATCTGTAAAAAACGAATGAAATAAATTTATGAGAGGCTTACCTGAGTGTTGCGAGTGTATATGATAGATCCGAGGAGAGTAATGATGATAAAAGATGATGAAAAATGAGTTTAATGAAAGGAGATCGAAGAGTCGATTAGGGTTTTCTGCATGGGAGAGACGAGTTTCCGGTCTGTCGATCAAAAAAATCATAAATGACAATCCATGGGGCGTGTTAATTTTTTAAATGTTTTATAATGTCGGTTATTTAATAACCGATGTAAAAAAATCCGCGTGTTGGTTTTTTATGTTTGTTATTCTATAACCGATGTAAAAAACAAATTAGAAACCGCATTTTTATGTAGATTATTTTATAACCAACGTAAAAACTCTTGGGTGTTGGTTTTTACATCGGTTATCAAATAACCGATGTCAAAAAGTCCTCAGATGACGCCTTTTTATGTCGATTATTTTATAACCGACGTAAAAAAATTCGTAGATACCTCATTTTTTACGTCGGTTATCAAATAACCGACGTAAAAAATTTACTCTCCATATTTTTTATGTCGGTTATAAAATAACCGACGTAAAAAACCACGTATCACAGATTTTCACGTCGGTTATATATAACCTACTTAAAAAATGGCGACATTAAAAATGTTTTCTACACTAGTGATATTTATGAAGATGATGAATCCCATTACTAATCAGACTTGGATGAGGATTTTATTACCACTACATTATTCGTGTGAGTTAAGGTTATTGACATAGTCCCCATATATTACATATAGAATGAAATCAGGTAGAAGGTCATAATTAAGAGATATATATTTGAAATGTGGTTTTTACCAAACTTCTTGAATATGGTGTTCACACCCAACATTAGAGGGGGACTCGTGATCTTATAGCTCCTCTAAATATTTGAATACTTGTTACTCAATGATATTTAAATAACAATAAAGGGAAAGGTATATTTATTTCCACAATCCACCTATAACCGAATGATGTTGAGATGCATTATGAAAAGGAAAATATTTACCAATAAGAAGTCAAATTGAAGAAATTGAGGTGACTCAATGCCCAATTAATCAGAGTTAATATACTTATTGAATAAAATTATGAGGATAAGGCCAATATATCTCCCCTTGTGAATCTACTGGAATAAGATTAAACCAATCAAACAGAAAGTGTGTAGTCAAGTATTCTGACCAACACATTGCCCAAAATATAAGTATATTTAACCTTTATAGCCATTTATTATCAAAAGTTCCCTCCATTTGAGAAATAACCAACATTATTTTAAGTGATCTACCATGGGATGGATCAATATACATATCAATAATAGGAATAGTTGTCCTGACTATACCAAGTTTAGACCACAACCTCCACCTGGGTGTCAGCTTAGGCAATATTTGAAAAATTACTCCTTACCTTGGTACAATGATACATTAATGAACGTGGAATGGTGAAACTTCCATTAGAACTTGAATGGAAAGGATAATTGTACCTTCCCATTCTTAAGTGGATTGTTTATTTTCATGTCTATCAAAATTCAATAGATACAAACATATATGGATTCCAAAATAACTCTTTACCATCATTGAGTCCATTTGTATTCAAATGAAATTTATTGATGGGTGATTCACACAAGTGAAACTTGGTATGAAACCATTTTATGAGTGGGTGGTCTTGAATCCTCCTCCAATGAACTTTGGGAATCCCACATTCTTGATATTATAGGGTGTGATATATCTGATAGAACACATCACATGCTTCACATCTCAATGTGGCCCAATTATGTGAGAACCATAGCAATTGGATGTGTAATATCATAGGTGATTCATATCATTTATAGAATGAAAATAATACTTCTCATATAGTAAAATACTAGTCTAGTATATTTATAATTAGGAAGATATCCAGTGAAAATTTATTTTCATATTCATCTATACTCTATGTAAGATGGAAATTCATGAACTCTCAAATTAAAAGCAGTGTTTAGAAAGTGGTTTTCACACTTTATTTCTAGGTGTAAAGTTTTATCCGATTCACTAAATAATTAGCTCCCATAAGATCAGTTTTTATAGATTCACATAAATAATTTTTGTGATGAGTTACAAAAATTTCTCATTTATTTTAAATACCATGGTGGTTTTGGGGATTTTACAAAAATATTAGTGGTTGGAAGATACCACTCAATATTATAAATCCAAATCTTAATAGATGTTGTTGGAATAAGGGTTAAAATATATTCGAGTGTAAACTGAAACCTTCATCCCCCAAACAACATTAGTTATATCATTAACCCCTAAGCTTTATCTCTATCATGTGGAGCCTCCTCTTAAATAGAAACACAAACCAAACCATTATCAAGATATATTGAAAGATAAAAATAACATAAACCAAAAATATTAGAATAAAAATGTTTATTACATTTGAAAATTCAAGTTCTAATAACTTTAACCACTACATTGGAGAAGAACATGGTTAAATTTTTATAGATCAAGAGACCTAATGAATCTAGCTTTAATGATTTCCCAGTCTACTACCCATTTCACTGGATGTTGGGTCGTAACAACTTAGAATTTTTTATCACCTCAAATATGTTTTAGAATATGGTTGAATTTATGAATTTAATGTTGGGAAACCTCTTGAAACAAGTAACGTGTGTCTCTGAACTCCACCAGAGGAAGTAAATGAGTTTTAATAAGTTCAAACATATGTGCGTAGAAATATGGTGATTGGGTGACTAAGAAATCAAATTCCCATATACATGAAAAATTCAGGGTAGGACAAAATCAACTAGTTTTCACCATAATTTCCTCACTGATACTAGAGATGATATCTTCATCGTCATATAATTTTAAGAGTTTTTGTAACTATAATTATAGGAAAAACAACATAGTAAGGGGGACCTCATATATACCTAATATATTAAAAAATATTCTAGATTTACTACACTCATCATTTAGAGGATGTGAACCATCCTGCCAAATATAATTTTAATTTAATGAGGAGTCATAATATGGCTCAGTCAATGTTATCCACTTGAAATACCCATTCATTGATGAGGTGGACTCATATAAACCCATATTCCCCCTTGATTAAAAATTAATAGGTCATAGTGGTTGGAAATAAAAAAATCATGATGGAACCTGACTATTAGGTATCATTATACTAAATCAAAATATAGATCAGAGACATAAAGATAAGATTTTAAATAATCTTATCTATAACATCAGGTTGATCTTGAATCTTCTATAGATATTTATAACCTGATTATTCTTGTTGAGTGGTCAACAAATATATATTCATCTAGTAAATATTGAGTTATGGGAAATTTTGTGCAACCACACCCACAATCACTATCATAGTCACCTTTAGCCCCTAAGTGTCAATTTAGAAAGAAACCCCAAGTTAGAATGTATATCTTCAAGAGTATGAAATTTTGAAGTTTCTCTCTATCATCCCTAATAGACTCTCTATATTGGTTGTATTTATCTTTTAAAGAGAATTTAGTTAAACCCTTATTGGGGCTCATTCAAGTCCTCCAGATTTTGAGAATAAAATCTATATATCAAAGTCATATTATGATGATACTATCTCTATTAAATGAAAATATTTATTTATCTCACTAAATAGAACTAAGAAGCTAGAATATAAGGGGATATCATGCCTTTTTATAAATATACAAAACCTAATGATATCAATTTCCATAAATATCTAATTAATAAAAGTTATATAATCAAACTTGTGCTGATTTAAACCCTTTGATGTTTGGAAAATTGTAAAACTGACTTGTCTCCCTCCAACCTAGAAATTCAAGGTTATAAAAAGATTGAGAAAAAACTTCAAGAGTAGATAACATTGAGAACCAAATTTGGAGATCAATTTTTGGAATTTAAATTCATGGTTGTTCACCAAGATGCATCTTTCAATGTCCTACTTGAAAATGCATGGATATCTATACATGCAACAATTATCTCTTCATATAACTGATGTTTAGAGTAGTTTTTCAATGGTATAGTTAGTAGAATTTATTTTTATACCTCCCCTTTTGAGTCCTATGAATATCAATATATAGATTAGGGGTACAATAAATTATATGGGAAGCAGTTTTAGGTAGTTAACATAACAAATATTACTTCCCCTAATAGTATAAAAATAACCCATGTTAATCCTTAGAGTGAACTCAGTGAATACATTAAGTTGAATATTAATATAATTGAGGAGATAGATCTAGATCAAGGGAAGTATTAGGTATTATTGTCTAGTTGAATAATACCTACAATTAATTTCAACTCATATCATGGTATAGTGGATGTTCCTATTGATTATCTACCTCCAATAAGTGAAATCACCTTTATAAATTAAATTCATATCAATCTTACCCCTGAGTGTATTTACTCAAGTTTAGATATCACTTATATTTTTAAGTTACTACCAATACTCTTTGACTGGTTGGGTATGATCCCTGGAATAAGAACACCGGGTTTAGGAACATCCACATACATTAAAATAGATTTTGATTCAGTAGATTAGTCTTGCTATTATAAGGAAGTGTGTGATCCTGGTGGAAGTTACAATTCCTATGTTCATCTAATAGATCTCAAAGTTATATATCATATTCAAGAATTGAACATAATGATGAGGAATAGTAATAAATAAAATATTCTACTACATTATTTGAATAATGTGTATCAAAAACCATTAAAGAACTCATAAAAGTGAAATTTGGTGTGAAAAATGGTTCTCAAACTACACTGATCAATGTTTACATGGCTCTGATTGAACGAGATAAATAATTTTCCTTCAATAATTACACCACGACGTATTTATATTGAATAACATAGAGATCTCAAGATTGTATCACCAAGTTTATTTCCATTATTGTCAAATAAAACAGCCTCCATAACTATATATGGGTAGAAAGGAGAGTTTATCATACCCATTATTCCAAGTTGGAAGCCAAAGATGATAAGATAATCATACTGAACTCCATCTGTAAAGTCCAATAACTAAAATGGTTCCCTGATATTTTCCCTAAAAAGAACAATATTAGGAAAACCAAGATCTTTATTAATTTCAAGGATCTTTACTATCACTTCCCAAAGAATTATTTTCCAATACAAATCATGGAAATATTTATTGATGAAACGTAGGGTTTCAAAACCCTCTCCTTCATGCATTGAAAATTTGGATACAATAAAACATGGATGAATCCTAGTGAATAAGAGGACACTGCCTTTAGGAAAACCCCTGGGATACATTGTTATCATGTAATTCCCTTGGGATTGAAGTATTCTAGTTCCACCAAATAATTTTCCATGCACCATATTTTCTTTTACTTTCTAGAGAAGAACATAGAGTTCTACATTGGTGATCTTGTGGTTGGATTTAAGTAATTTTGTGATCATATTTTCAATCTTGGATTAGTTTCATAAAAATATACCAACATAGCATGAACATGAACCTATATAAATGTTTATTGAGATTGATATTGGGAAAATTACACATATTCTTAGTACTCCATCATGAAAACTATGTTTACCTTAGAGAGATAAAAGTGATTATTGATATTACACCTCCTTAAAACCTCAATGAATTAAGGGAAATATTTGGATGTTTGACCTATATTAGGTTCATCATATCTAACATGACTGGTATGTTCTCACCATTCACATGATAATTGAATAAAGGGGTTACTTATCAATGGGAAAATAATTGTTAAAAAGATTTTCATAATATAAAACCATACCACATACACCATTTGGTCTTGATGCAACATATAGAAGGGAATTAAATTATACTTTATGTTTCAGTCATTTAATGATTTATTGGGACCCCTCCTTCTTAGATGAATGATATAGGCAGGGAGAATATTCTATATTATCCAAATAAAGAAATTTTGGATACTATGACTCCATATTATGATATCAAGATGATATTACTTATATTGATTTTTGAATTGAAAATTTTAAGTAACTATTTACTACACCATGATGTCCACATGTTCTCTCATATGAGTTCATATAAATACATTCTTAGTCATTAAATGTTTTTTGGGATCCTAGCATGATGGATAATAATTATTCAACTATTTGACATCTAATTTGTTTCTAAAAAGGAGATTAGAGGGAAAAATTCCAATATTTCCTCACAATGGATCCTATCCAAAATTAAATATCATTGGACATAGAGATCCTTGTTGAAGAGGTATTATAGATCCATAAAACCTACCATTCATGGGAGATATACTTTAATGGTACCTTTAGAATCCCAATGTGTAATAGGGTATAAAATATGAGGCTCAACTAGGTTATGTTGTGGATTTTGTTTTTCAATATATGTAAAGTGATTCTACTCTACTCCTTATGACTATAAAAATGATGTACCAAAAATAAATAAAATACCATTCTCTAAATGTAGGTTTGAAAGTGAATTTTCAAATACAAGTTACTAAGATTAATATTATGCATTATTTAGAGTTTGGGATCAAGAAAATCAGTATTGATTATGCTATCATGAATGAAGAGTTGATACCCTTTCTTGATTATGTGTGAAGGTTGATGGATGAACACCCCTAAGATCTAACACTACCTCACATCCAACATTCCTATAACACACAAGAGGACACATTGTCCAGTACTATTAAAACCCTAGAAGATTTATACCAGGATAAACTGTCCATTCACATTTCCCATCATAGGGTGGCCTCTCCAATTATCTCTAATGATAAGGAATAAATCAATGAAATTAAAGACACCCTTGATTAAAGAGAATATTCTCCCTCTACAATTGGTTCTATAATTAGATAGATTTATTTTATAGTAGAGTATCATAAAAAATTTATTCTTCCATGGAATCTATCCAAAATTAATATATCCATTAATTGGAAATAAAGTTTACCCTTTATGACCACTCAAGTTCCCAGAAGGTTATTTACAAGATTCGATTTTATGGATTCTTCCTCAAGTGTTTTGATAGAGGATATACCCTCACTTTTATAAAAGAATTAAATTTTTGTGCCTATAGTTATAGCCCAATAGGAGGTAAGATCTTAAAAAAATTAGGATATTAGGATACTTTTATCCTTTAATGATACATAAATTCATAGAGTTTACAAAAAAATCATTCCTAACAGATACATGATAACTTTATTCATCAATACCTAGAGTCATTACACACATCCCAATACTCCTATACATTTATTATATGAGGGATATAAGCCAAGGGATCATGCCCCACCATATATATATGGGTAGTTATAAACCATTATTACTACAAAAAATTTCATCTCTATAGAGGATGATGTTGAACCACTTAAAGAATGTCAAACAAAATCTAACTTCAATTTCCTGAAGTCCAATATCATTACCATATTTAGTGTTACTCACACCACATTGATGGATAATGGAACAAATTTATATTATTTAAAATTAAAGAGGTTTTATCATGAGTAAAATATACAGTCATAAAATTAATCTCACTATTAATAAGTGGTGAATTGAAATATAAATTCAATAAATAAAACTCAAAATAAAATTATTTAGAAGATGGTGGAAAAAGTGAAGAAGTATTAGAAAGGTAAACTCTTGAAGCATATGTAGGACAATCCCACAATGATATATACTTCAATATAGGTAACCCCATAATCACTCATGTATGGGAATGATGTATTTATTCCGATTTAAGTTCAGTTTCCCTCACTCCATACCACCATATGTGATTAACTATAAAAAAAATCATCCTTATACCTCACTAGATTTATTGGAGTGAGTATATGTAAAAATATTACAGACACAATATAACAATTAGGTCCATAAAAATCGAGTTTCATGAGTTTTTAATAAGAAAATTTACTCTTTCTTGATTATCTAAGGATAATTAGTGTTGTCTTCGAGAAATCCCATGATATCTAGAAAGAAACCCAAAATATTGAGGTAAAGTAAGAAGGAACATCCAATACACATTAGGTCTACTCAAATATATCTTACTATTTGATTAAAAAGTATGGAGAGTGTACCATTACTATTACCAATGTATTCTTTCTCATGAAATAATTTTCATTTTTCCATGCTAGGTGCACAAAATCCATTTCATATGGATCTAAACTACTTAGCGAACGTCCTAGTCATAAAACCTTAAAATGCAATAAATTTTGGTACATTTCATATAATTTTAAACTAAATAACATGTGTCCTACCCAACAATATCATTTTACTTCTTGGAGTGATCTATTTTATAAAACCTAATTCCCTTACACGAGGTACAGATTCATGAAATACTCTCATGTGTATAGTACCTTATCCATAAGTCAATGCTAGGATGAAATACACAATTACAAATAATTTATCCCTACTATTTGGGCCTTATTTATTCATCTCATACATTAATTTCCATGTCATAAAAATGATACATGATCATTATGTCATTACCTTATACATGATATAGATCTCTGTTTATATTATTTTATAATAACTATGTGTGACTTGATTTATGTAATCTTAGGGTACATAGAAACACTTGTATTTCATATGTTGGTCCCACTCATGAACACTATAAACTTTAATCCTTGACATGTGGGACTTATGTAATTCATATCAAGTCTTCTCTTATATATTTAAACAAAGATAAAATAATCATATTTAAAAAAAACCATGCTTCGATCTCTAATCCAGGGAGCACCAATTTATCTCATCAACCACAAACTCCCTCATAATTTATGGGTTATCCTCATTTGTGGTGAGTATTTCTATGTTATTCTACAAACTAGGATGAAATATTTACATTAATAACAACATGTGACTTAATTATTATTATTATTTCAAGATACATAGTGACATATTAATTAATTATATCATAACCAACAAAAAATTATATTCATATGAAACTCCCACATCATACTAGTGTATGAAACATCATAAATTAATTTTAGGTTTTAATTATTTAATAATACACCAGAATATAATATTCCTAGAGTCAATCATACCTCGTGGTGACCCAAAATCCATGAGTTTAGTTTCTTTTAATGGAAAATTTCCATTTTATACATGGTACTCATTGCATGACACTATACATCATGAGACAATTTTCCATCCTACAAGACTTTAAACTATTCAAAGTGGTCCATTTTATATGATATAATTCCCTTAAGTATGAAGAATATCTTTGTACTATTATATAGTGTACGGGTTCACTAGTTCATGTTAAGTCATCTACAATATCCCTAAACTAGAAAAAAACAATTTTTACCCATACATGAGACTTATCTATATAAACACCCCAGCTAAGAACAAATCATGACATGATTATTATTCTCATGCGACACATGGTGATTTAAAGATAATTAATCATGTAATTGAAAAAAAATTACACTTTCTTCTAATCCCTCTCACTTTATGGGATCCATGTTGAAATTGGGTTTTAAAATATGACCATAAAATTGGGAACTACATATATAAAGATAGGTCTCCTATTCAAGGAACATACACGAATATTCCCTTTTTTATGATACTAGGACATGATAAATTTTTACACATAAAATTTATATATGTTATAATATTTGGGTCTTCTCATCTCTCATGTCAGTTTTTCTATAGCCATGAATTTGGATGGAGCCACTCTATTTTCTCATGGAGATGAGATCTTATTTATGATGGTTTTCTTCCCTTACCATAGGAGGATAATCCTATATTTTTCCCCCATATCCCCAAAACAGGAGTTAGATGCCTATAGAGACTAACTCTAGAACCATGTCTCACTTGATCCCTGCTAATTTAGGATATGTGGTGATGTCAAAATTATAAATCTTGGACCCATCCTCAAATTTGGTTCCTTTTCTATTTTATCTTCCACCCTTACACTTGATTACCTGGATTCATATTAGGTATTCCCTCATTGACCATGTGTTGGATAATAAGTTACAATAAACATCATTTCAACACTCCATCCTAATGTTTTACCCACCCTCATCAGCCACTTATGGTTCTTCAAGGGACCTATATTTGGATAAAGTAGTTTTCAAGTCTCCTATGCCTGATGTAGATTTTTGTATATATCATTCATATAATATACATGTGTCTTGATTCATATTTTCACAAGATAACTAGATATGTTTGGAAAATATATCTCTAACCCAAATATAAATTGTAATATTCTTCCACTCCCATTCATTGTTCCATAATATCCCAACCTTAATTAGTTTTGGACTGGATTTTCACAATCACCTTTTGAATATCCTCTTCCTATATAAAAAATTTCACAGCCATAATGTCTCAATCATAATAAACCATTAAATGGTATTAGTAATTAGTGTATATAATTCTAAAAAAGACCCCTATACATGGTGACAACATCTATTCCATATATCTATCACATACTAAACTAATCAAAGGCTAGTTTCTATTGTGAGGATAAGGTCCTATAACCCAATGTACCCTTAATAGTTCTATATTAGAACCCATTATTCAAAAAAATTCAATAGTTATCCTTAACATGATTATTTAATTACACTACATTTTGATTCAAACAACTCATGTTATTATTTACATCTACAAAATTACTTTTTTGTAGGTGTGAATGTACTTCTGGCTCTTAATCCCAAATTTAGTTTCCATACCACTCCAAAACTTTTGGTCCCAAAAATATGACCTTAAACCATGTGATCCATCTACTAAAATTGGTTTCTTATGTTAGTTTTTGGTTCACTCTTCATGTAGGGTCAATTATACCCTTACCATCAGATGTATGACCTCTTCATTTGTTATAGATGTATGTATTTAAGCATTTGACCTCACTATTCCCAGAATTATGACCTAAAAAAGTGAATATTCCCTTTCTTTAGATTTTCATATAGATATTGGTTCATGTATTATTACCCAAAAAATTTGAACCTATAACAGAGGTAATCTATATTCATGTTGTCCCTTGAATATTCACTTAAAGTTAGTTTTTCATTTATGAAAATCATGTGACCTCACTCATATTTCAGTCAATATTGTATGACCATAATGGTAAAAAAATTGGTTTTATAACTGTCACCTTAAACTTTATACACCCAATTTAAGGTTACATATAATAACATTTGGTTATCAATTAACTTTGGGTTTATATTTCCCTTACTAGATAAACCATATTATATTTTGGTCAAAGCAACTTGAACATAAAATTTAGCTTTGTTAGTCTAGATTGAAAGACCATAAACTGATAAAGGAAAGAGAAATGGTACTCTCTAGGTAAGAAACCAAAAAGGGATATTGATGAGAATGTGATTCCTTTATCTCTAGTAAATAATCTAATATAGCGTTGAATTTTTTTGAGCATTTGAAAAATAAAAAGGCCCAAATCCTTTCAGGTTAAAAACCCTCGAAGGGTAGTTTAAGAAAAAATATAGTTCCTACTTCTTTTCCCTATCCCCTTTCATAGGTTAGGTAATTTTGTTTTTTGAAAAAATAAAAAATAAATAAATATTAAAGGTACCACAATTCAACCATTTAAAATTTTTGGCTAGTGTCTCTAGGTTTATCCACCAAGGAAACAATTAAAGAACCTTTTTTATTTATAATAGATATTGGTTTAAAAGATTTGTGTAGAATGTATAAAGATATAATTTTATGGTATATGAGAAATTTTTATTATTTAAATAATCATGAAAACCATTATTCAATATTTTCATTATGATGATTCATTCACTCTACCATAACTAAATAAAATAACCATGTCTTATGGTGATTGTAAATGTTATTAATATTTAGTTGGGAAATATCTATCTTAGAGTACAATTTCAAGAGGAAGACAACATAATGGACTAACCTCAGCTTAATATGATAGTAAATGTGTCACATATACAACATTATGATATTCATCTATGTGTAAGAGTTTCAGATGAAATCAAATTTTATAGTCATTTGTCTCACTTACATTACTTAACTTATAGGGGTATTATTTTTTATATATATCAATCTTGACTATATCCATATGAAGATACTTTAATTTATGATAATACACTAATTAAGAAATATCATCATCTATTTAGGTGTTTGGAAATAATGAATTACACAATTAATTTACGCATAATATTTAAACGAATTCAATTATAATGATGTCACAATTTATACATTTCATATGATTTCATGAATGGATGGTCAAAGAAACATAAGATTTAGAAATTTTTCAACAATTTATCAAAATAAATATTTTTTATTCATTGAAAAAAGGTATAAGCATCCACAAGATTGATCCTTCACATAAAACTATCAAAAAATGGATATAAGATAGAGAATATAGTTATGATATAATATTGTTGGAAAAACACTATAAATTTGATAATTTATAATGGAATGAATCGATTAATCACTAGAGATAAAATTTCATGATATATTTAACTTTAGATAATATACATGTATGTTTGATTAGTGTATCCCGCTCTTAATTCTTTCACTTGATAATCTGAATTACATATATCACTATCGATAATATTTTTCTCACACATGTTATATTGTCCTCAAATTTCATTATTTTCATTGTCAAAGTTTCCACTCGACAATGAAAATATAATTATTCAGCATTCTATAAATACATGTACTTATTATCCAACTATATACACTCCACCTAATGGTTTTTGATATCAAATTTACAAGTTTTTCTTTCTCAAATAATTATTTACTCATGAATGACTATGTTTTACTGAATAAGGGATTGTAATATTCGGTAATATAAACAACTCATTCCCAAGTCATTAAAGAGTTGGAATAGGATCTTGGTCTTACAACCATTCTCTTATAATATTCTCTCAGTCATGGCCACATGGACTTTGTTCTAGTCCCATTTTCTTATAGCTTGATTTTTAATAGAATATTCTAGATTTATATTTGGATCACTCACTGCTAAATATATGTTTTTATGGACCAAATTTTCCATGAAATGATTTGGTCTAGAAAACGACATGTCTGGGTAAGATTCTTAAACAGTTACCCATTGTCAATTTCGTGTATTAAATTAATAAAAGCATCCTCCACTAGTGGAGCACTAGATATATGCATAAAAAATCAGCATCCGTGATATAACTAGTGATTTTTGCTACTAGAATTGGGTCAACAACATATTCAATATAAAGAGGGAATGAATGATAAAATTTACCATGTTTTCTAGGGAACTCTCTAGGAGGGTAATTTTTTTCAATTATTTGTTCAAAAATAATATCACAATGTGGATAATAAGAAACAAATGGCGTGCTCACTCGTTAGACCAAGTATTCTAGCACACCACTTGTGTGGTGATTTATTCATGAATGAGAGTAATCCCTTGAAACATGAGTTGGGTTGAAGATAATTGTGAATGTGATTTCAAATTTTTTTCTCCATCATTTGATAACATCAACCAAAATGTTTCAACAATAGTAGGACATTGTTCATTATGAACTCTAGTTAAAGGAGACAAAAAAATGTTCTATAGAAACCTGAAATGGAAAACAAATCTACATTCACTATTACAAAATGACATTAATTTTGGTATTTGAGGTGACTTATTTGCAAGTGTTTTTAAGTATATTTATAATTTAAGTTATTAAAATAGGAGTTAAAATATATTTTTTATAAAATAGAGAATATTTTCAACATTTTTTTAATAGTCGATGTTGATAATTCCACTTGATGATGACCTTTGATGTTTTTTTTATAACTCACCTATTAAATGAAAATAGAAAACATTTTTTTTCGGTTTTGTTTTATAAATAATGTCAAAAGTTAATTTTTATATTTTTTATAACAAAAAATGTTGTCAAAACACTATAATTATTTCTAAATATTTAAATTATCATTACTCTCTTGGATTTAAATACAAGATTAATCAAGTAGAAAATTATAGAAACTATAAAAAATAAAGAAAAAGAAATAAAAGATACAATACAATGATCCAAATTAAAGATGAGACTCACTTGGATGAAAGTATAACATTTTATAAACTAAAAATATAGAAAAATAATGTTTAATATTTTATTTAATTTTAATTATTGATGTGATATCCATTGATTTAATGTTTTTTAAAGGAAAGGTCTATTGTGGCATCTGAAGTTTCAGTTTGTAGGCCTTTTAGACTTGAGTGTATAAATCACACAAGGAATATTTATATTTTAATGTTGATATGATAAATTATCCTTCATCATAAAAAAAGTTATCATTAACTAATATATTGATATATAAAGGTAGTCATAAATAAATTAAGTAATGAGAGAATAATTATAAATACCATTTTGAATTTTCTGAATGAATAACTCATGAATGGGGGTCAGGTTCAAAATAGTAGAAAAGAAATAAATAATTATGGAGAGTGAAAACATATAAAATATTCTCAAAAACTCATGACATTGTATAATAAATATTAGTATGCAAATGAAAAGTTAGAAAGAACATTGTAAAAAAAATTAAATCCTACTTTATAGTTAATTTTGATGCCAGTAATATAAAAACATGATGTTAAAATATACCTAAGTCATATTTTTTGAGGTTTATTTTTATTAAAAACTGACATAAAAAGTTAAAACACACACACACACACACATATATATATATTAAATTATTTTTTGTAAAAACTTATTTTGAAATATTTTTAAAAAAATTTGATCTTAAGTTTACCAAAAAATGACATCAAAATTAAAAACATTTGGTCAACATTGATTTTTAGAATAACAAATGTTAAAACATTATTATTTTAAACTCTTTTTTTTAATAAAAATCAATGACAGA
The DNA here is from genome assembly GCA_963277665.1 of Viscum album. Taxonomy (NCBI): domain Eukaryota; kingdom Viridiplantae; phylum Streptophyta; class Magnoliopsida; order Santalales; family Viscaceae; genus Viscum; species Viscum album. Next base: position 1,053,900,791 of record OY728120.1, on the reverse strand, counting down.
AGTGAATATATATATATATATATATATATATTGACATATTTTTTAGTAAAAATTGAGGTCCAAAATTTTAAAAAATGTTTTGATGCCAGTTTTACAAAAAAAAAGGATTTCAAAAGTAAAAAAATAATAATTTTAACGTTATTTTTTAGTAAAAATATATAAAAAACCTGGATAATATAAATATAGGGATATATTTGGTTTTCAGCCTTTCATTTAACTGGGCATGGGGCTGAAACATACTTACAGTTCAAATATTATGGTTGTTGGAAGTTGGACTTCTCTTAAACTTCACATAGAGGAATCAAACATTCGATGACCATAAAATTGGATTAGTAAGTATATTATATTTCCATGAATAGTAATCTAAAATCTTGGGGAAGTAAGTAAAACCTTTTATTTATGGGTTCCAAAATTTTAACATCGTTTATTTGAAAAAACTGACATTAAAAGTGACTTTTAACATCAGTTCTAGAAAATGTTTATTTTTAATGTATTTGACAATAAACATTAATGTCAATTTTTCTAAAAACGGACATTAGAATTTTGAAACATTAAATAATGAGGAATAATTGGTTTTATAGGATTATATTTGACTAGTTTTAGAGCTCAAACAAACTTACAAATCCAAAATTATGACCTTTAAAATTTGTACTTCTCTAAGATTATTCTTAGAGAATTCCTACTTTTTCCTACCATAACTTTTGATATGTAAGTCTCTTTTAACTCCATGGCCTATAAAATTGAAGCATGAAAAAAATACAACATCATAGTTTGGGTTTCACATATTTAAGTGTAGTTATATTAAAAAATGATTTCAAGATTATAATTTTAATGTCAGTTCCTAAAAAACCAACATTAAAAGTTTTTTTGGGGACTTTTAACAACATTTTGTTGTGGAAACATTGAAAAAAGTGGAATTTTAACCTTTATTATAGATGAAGAGAAATTAAAAGTAATATATGAGGAAATTAAATATTATTCCTTAAGAATAAATGTAAAAAAGATGATTTTGTATACCATTTTTCTACTAGTGATGGGATGTAAGTCTTACAAATGATCTTCTTAGTAACTCATGTTTCCAAAATTCTATAATGAAGAGAAATGATAAATTAACTCTCATAATGAGTTCAACCACTATTATCAATAACCATTATAAATGGTGAATCATAAAGGCAATTTCTAATCTGGGATCATTCATTAATATGTTAGTGACCTCAATGGTACTTGAGATATTTGTTGAACACCGACGATGTTGAGTAGTCTGAGGAATGATGTTGAATAGGGAATCGTGGCAGTATTCTTAAACCCACAATAACAAAAGTGTTATTCCAACAAAACATACAAGAACTAAAATTGGTTGTTGATATAATATGGGGTGTTTACCTGTTATATAAAACATAACATATTGTAAACCGGAGAATGAATGATCATGAAAAGTTTTATAGGTTGTACTATCACTAGATGCACCGCCAAAATTGGGGTACTAGCCCTAACACACAAGAGATTATTCATAGTATGGAAGAGCCACCCAATCCAGAACATCACCAAAAACCCTACCAAATATACATTTGAAAGAATGCTCATGTTGAACTCATATCCCCAAATGATATACATGAAAGTTTCAATGGTGTCCCAATAGGAACCCTCAACATTCTAGGATTTTTGGGAAGGAAATATCATCAGATGACTGACTCCATACATCTATCTATTAGGCTATATAATGATTTCTAATCATTCCCCAAAAGGTATAATCATGAAAATATGAAGTTATATTCCTATTATTTTATCTACTTTAATAGAAAATCCATCTCTAAGGGTGGAATTTTATATGAATCTACGAAAACATTAGAAACATAGTGGAGTTTACTATACATCCCTCTGAGGATTGGGATACCTCCCAATTTTGGGATTTACCACATGATAATATGTCTTTAATAATATTGAAGTTGAAAATTTTTTGTGACAAACCACCAATTATTGATTAATTTCATAATGATATATGCTTACCAATACATTTTTAATTAAAAAATCCTTGTCTTATATTATAGATGATTCCCCAATAGTTTTTCAGTGCATTATGTATACCTTTAAGGAACCTAAAAATCTAAAGACCATTTATTAATGGGGTTTCACCCAGAACATAGATTCCATTTTGAACTTCATCATCTATTAGAATCATTTAGTGAAATGGTGATAATGGGTGAATAATTTTTAGTGATTGGTTGATGACTCTGACCTTGATCATCCTACGTTAGTGGGGAACAGTTCAAGATATATGAAATTCCTTTATATTATTCTAGAACTAGTTAAGCTTCTGTATAAATTTTCATTTGTATATAATCAAGAAAATATAGGAACCATGCTTATGGTTGGTTGGGAATATGTGTGGGAATTGAAACATCCTTGTAGAGACCCAAACAGATGGATATCATTTCAGTAATTAATTTAAAATTAATCCCGTTGTTAAGAAAATGGGTTTTAAAAGTTAAAACGTTGCAAAAGATTGAAATGTTTTTACCTATGAATTCAGTTTAAAATTAGTGCTAATGACTTAAATTATATTAAATGGTAAAAATATATTCTATTTATACTTTAAAACCATTAAATATTATAATTTAACCATATAATTTATCTTGATGAAAAAATTTGTTTTTAATTAAAATTTAGCGTATTTTTACTATTCATCAAAATAAGAAACTTATCAGAAAAATACCAAAAAATTATCCAATGTAAATTTTTATATCATGATTCAAAATAATAAGTTTATTTTTTAAAATTTAACTTATAAACTTGTCAAAAATTATATTTAAAATGGGTGCACTATCAAAAGGCGGCAAAACTGCATTTTTTGAAAAATAAATATTTTACCCAAAAAACTTATTTTGTTCGCATACCATGTTATTGAAAATGTTTCAGATGAATAATAATGTTATAAAATTCAAATTTTAGTTAAAACTATTCATAACGGCTAGTTTATAATAATATTATAACCCTATATCGTTGTTTAGTGAAACTCGGAATTGTGTACAACACACACTATCGAGGAAGGTCGTGATTGCACGTAATGCAAGCCAAGTCAGGGTTTCCTGTAGTGAAAGACTCATTGTTTGTTGCGTATAACAAAATCCATCCATATTTCATTTATTCATTGAATATATATACACTTAATTTTGCGTAGAATAATTACTATCAAACAAACTTGAAATTGTGTGTAACACGATCCAATATTAGTGTTGCGTATACTGCAAGCTAATACAGTGTTGCGTATAGCGCCAGATAATCTTGGTGTAGCTTACAATAGAAGATATTAAAGAAATTAAAAATAATATTTCTTATAAAATCTCAGGGTGTTATATTCTACTCCCCTTAAAATGAATTTCGCCCTCGAAATTTGTCAAGGTTATAAATGGTTTATTACATGAGAGTTTCTTTCATAGAAACCCACATCGTAAAAAGGAATACCAAAAATTATCTTTAAAAACTAAAGTATGAAACGTAATGGTTACCCAAATTAACTAATCATTGGGTTTCCACATAGGAGAACATAGGTGAAAATATGGATATGAAATAGAAATCTAACCATCAAGTTCTGATGGAAAGTGGTAGAGCACATGGCTATAAAAAATCCAACAATCACAAAACCATAAATTTGTGATGATCTAAGGTACATTCTGATTCATCAGATATGAGGGCACTAGGACAAAATTTTTGGTTTTCATGATCATTTCCCTATTGTTGAAGAATTTTTTTGAATTAAAAGAAATACATAATTGATTTTGGTACAATCTCACTGTTGTTCGTGCCTTGAACATTTTCCAATTCATCTCATAATGATTTGAAGTTTAATTTATCATTAGGGAAGTGTTAGCAGATCATGTGATATAATGATGGGTCATTACATCTGTATCAAACAAAAGGTTATAAAAAGTTATTAAAAATACATAAGTCCATATATGGTGATATAAATCATATATGGTTCAAAAAAAGGACTTATACATCATCTATCATACCACTTAATAAAATAAAACTAATTTCTACTAACCAGGGACTTCCTGTAGTCCAGTGGTAGGTGATAAAGTCCTGTCGCACTTCAATTGTGGGTTCGATTCCTGCAATCTTGTCTGACGCGACGTGTTGTCCCCCATCCTGTAGGTTGTATTTTTCTAAATCTGTACTATCATAACATTCTAGAAAACATTTTAGCCTTAAACAATACTATATGATGTCCAACATAATCCATTGCAACATTTAGTCTTATCTAAAATACTTATTACCAATCTCATAGTATAATAAAAACGATTACTAGAAATGTCGTCTACCAAGCATGTGAATACCATCATTTATCCCCCATATATCATAAGATATATCTTGTTGGTCACATTCCAAACATGTGAATACCTTTATCATGTATTCTCTTAAAAAATGAATACCCATTGAACATTAGTGAAAACATGAATGTTGTCAAAAGTTAACTCTTTCCACATACCAAAATCCCAAAATTTAAATATACTCAAACCATGATATAACTTTGTCCTTATATCAGTCATGAGCTCATTAATACTATTAAACATTTCATTTTCTCCTTATCCCTTCATTATGCGCATATCATCTGCTTTCCAAAAATATTTCAATCACTTTTCATGGTTACCAGTACCAAACAATTATTGAAAACCAATACATAGATATTCCAAAATTCCAAGATACAATAAATGAGATTCCATGATACGGTTTTGAAATCCCTTTACATAAACACTTTATCATTCCACAACATCATTTTCATACTCAACATCACAAATAGTGATCGCATGTGACTTCCCTTTGTCCTTTTCCTTAAGAGGTTGCTCACATTGATCATCATTAACCCTTGGATTAGGGCATTGATTAGCTTAATTCCCCATTTCCTTGCACTTGAATCATTGACGTGTTGGTGGAGCGTTCTCTGTAGTCTTTTCTCTATTCACGTCATTAGAAACCTTTTTCCCATTACATCAGCACTCAGCTGCTCGATGACCCTCTTTTCCACACTTGAAAAATTTTCTAGTACCTTTTAGAAAATCTCCACCATGCTTTTTTCCACACATTGAGCATAAAGTAACAATCATCTTATTTTCACCATTGTTCTGAGATTTTTTCTTGAACTCCATCTTTCGTTTCTTGTCAAAACCATGAGATGGATATGTAACAACAACTTCCAGTTCTACCTTGATAGCACAACCCACAATTTCTTCATAGCTACTGAATTCTATTATAGCTAATTCCCTTCAAAGACTTGGTTTTAAGCCATTGAAGAATCAATCAACTTTACTTTCAGGTTGGATGATAAAGCCAGATGCATACCTTGCAAGCCTTGTGAAATTCGCTTCTCATATACCAAAAGATTCATCATCCTTTTTCTTAATATCAAGGAACTCCTTTTCCATCTTTGTTCGAAGAATATGAGGTAAGTACTTATTGAAAAACAAGTTCTTGAACTCGTCCCATTCCATTGATTCAATTTCATCTTGGGGCCTTGTATTCTTAATTAGAGTCTGCCAGTGGTCTGTTTCACCTTCTAAACGGTAAAAAACCAGAATGAATTTTTCATGTTATGAATAGAAAAGTATGGAAAATATCTTTTGAATGGTAATGATCCATTGTTCAGCAACAAGTGGATCAGAAGACCCACTTAAAGAAGGTGAACGTTGCCTCATGAAGGATTCAATAGAATATTGTTCTCTTCTCTGCTCATTTGGAAGTCTATAATGATTCATATATTGTGTAAGAATAGAAATAAGATTTTTCACTCCATCTCCCATAAAATTGGTTTTTTCAGGGGGACAATCATTTAATTTTCCATTACATTGATCATCACGGTTCCTTCAGGTTCTAGCCATCGTCTAAAACCCAAAAAGAATAGTGTGAGAGGCAAAAATCATGCTTGACAAAACAACATAATAAAGGGGGAGTACCTTCAATATCTAAAATATTAGGTTTAATTCTAAGATTGTTACCATAATTATAGGACTATAGCCTATACTTATACTTAACCTTATAGACATCCCTAGACATACCTTAGAAATGTCTCTAGGGATTTCACTAAAGTTTTTGCATCCTAGTTTCCAAATGTTAACTAAACCTTTCCTCTAATACCAACTATAGAGACCCAAGATTAACGTACATGGACATTACATTACTTTAGTAGAATACTTAATACATAACAAAAAATAGACACTCAAGGATCGTAATAGTTTTGTGTCTTTGGAAACATGGAACACAATCTTCTATGATCTTCAACATCTCTCATAAAGATCTTTCCCCTTTTTTTCTTACCTAAAATATTTCTTTATATCCGGGGAAAAGAAAACATAAAAAGGGTGAGCTAAAATTCTCAATAAGGGTAATCATGGAGAAAATAAAACAAATCATATACATTTGAACTCAAAAGCTTGAACATAATGATTAAACATCAAAATCTTGAGAAATAAATCTTGGAAGTACATAAGTCATAGATCATAAAGGAGCATTAATCCTGATAAAATAGCATGGGAATAAAACATGTAATTGTGGAAAACCATTAAGCACTTTATATGATTTCCATAGTAGCCAAGGCATTTCTACCAAGACCATATTTGTGGACAAAGTCCCTTATTGAATCGAGTTCACTCCTCGTTCCAGTCCTGTATCACTGAACCGGATTAACTTGTCATTCCAGCCATATCTATCTCATGAGATATAAATCTTTACCCAATGAATTGGAGGGAGATATAGGTCTCACCCATCTCGTAATGAAATCATTCTTACTTGTGCCACAAAATAAACATAAATAATTCATCATAACCCAAAATATAAAATGAGTTTCATAAAAATCATCCCATCATAACATAATCCATATTAAACAAATGGATACCATTTCATCATAAGAAGAATGAAACTTTGTAAATGATATATACATTATACCTGAAACATAATCATACTAAATAATTTCATTTTAGATGGGAAATAGTTTTGACAAAACACTTGAAATAAATTCTTGAGGAAAATATCCTTTCTTCTTCAAAATCATTTTTTTTAAATGCCATGAAATTTTAAAAGAAAAGGATTTTGTTGAAAATAATCATGAAATCTTTTAGAGGAATCTTCATGAAAATTTGAAGTTATGAAATCGTAAAAATCCGTTCATTCCATAAAAGTTAAAAAAACATTATCCTCGTACATTTAACAAAAAAGTCAAAAAGTACCACGTATGGTAAACAAAATAAAGATTCCTTCCATAACACAAAGTAAAAGTCAAAGAGGGGTAAAAATGTCTTTAAACATACATGGAATAATATTAAACACATTATGAAAAACATTTTTATGGACATGGATGAAAAATATAACCCCATTAAATACTTACGTATAAGCAATCTCGGATAAAAATGAGATTGTAAAATTATCCCTTACCTTATGTCCAATTTCTTCCATATATGTCCGAGACTCCTATATAGTGGGTTTAAAAATATTATTAACTTGTAACATAACCATAATAATATTTATGATATCATACATGATTCACTTACAACTTTATATTACCCGTTCTTTTGTTAATTCCATGTTAAAGCAGCATTTTGGGTAAAATTGTTTCATTTATCGTACATCTTTTGACTTGTAATTATTCATATGATTTCATAGATCATGATTACATATTTCCAGAATTTAAAAAATTATTTATATATAATATATATTCATCATATAAATATATAATATATCGATAAATGGAATGAAATACACCGTTCATGGAGACGGTAGGCTGTACGTAAGCATGAACGCTGTTTTCGTTTCCTTATTAAATTGAATAGAAGTAAGTAAATAACATATATATAAATCCAGTATAATTAATATGTCATATATTTCATTATTATTTAATATATATACTTTATAATCATTCTGGAATAGTTACCTTGGAGAATGAATCTCATCGCGTCGTGGAGATGGTAATCCGTACAAACGCACGAGCGATGATATCGTTCCCATAATTATTGAATGGAATTAGAGTGGATGATAGAATATATCAGAATTATTATCATGTTATAATAACCATATATAGTTATTTTTTACACCATTATACCCATCCAAGTAAGGTGGTGGTGGAAAAACAGATTACACCACGGCGTGGAGACGGTATTCCGTACGTACGCACGCGCGGTGACTTCATTTTCTGTAGGATGGATAGAAGGTTAAATAGGGTTGATTAATGTTTATAATAACATATAATTATATTAGTGATACTTATGTTATTACTTTATTATGAAACAAAAAAAGAAGAGGAAGTATAAGAAGAAATGAACTTGAAATAATCGGTAAAGGATATTACCTCTTCTTCGACGCGCCTCTTCTAAACCTCCTCTTAGGGCACTAAAGTTGGTCTTTGAAGAAGACCAGGACATCTAGTATGTTGTTATGGAAGTGGAGAAGTGAAATGGTCATGTTTTGGATGAGATTTAAGGCAAAAAGTGGTGTGAGGAGGAGAGGGAGGAGGTGCCCTTTTATAAGGGAGGAGAGGGGCACTTTTGGAAACCTCCAAAATATTAATTTATAATAAACTCAAACCCCACATAAAAACCTCCAAAAATGACTCCAATACGAATATTAGATGATATAGGGTTGTAATATCATCAACAAATAATATTTAGACATGTTGGGAAATTATTTTAAACCGTTCAACTTGATTTATTCTTATTTAAACTATTTAATTTTATTTGTGGTAATAATATTCTAATTTTTAATTTTTTATAAATACTTACTTATGTGTTGTAAATTTTACATAATTAGATACATTATTATATTTTAGACCATATAATTTTAAATTTGTAATTTTTAAATATTTTTGTGATTTTTAAACAATTTAATAATATGTTATTTTTATAAAATATTAATAATGTCAATTTTGACAATATTTAATTATTTGAATTTAAATAAAATCCACACATAGGATATATTCAAACCAAAATATTTAATAGATTAATAATATGTCATATTCATAAAAAAATTCATGGATAACATTAATGTGTTCATATAATATTTATTTTAATATTTTTAAAACCATTTATTTGATATTTCAATCAATAAAATAATTTCAACATCACTATTGTGTCATAATTAATGATAACTGTTTAATCCCTAAAAATTATAAATAAAATAAAATGATGTAGATAATTTTATTAGGTTTATGGAGACTATTCATTTTCAAAGATTTATAATGTTTATCACAAAATTAAAATTATTACACTAAAAATATATATACGAGGGACATGTTGTCACTTTCTTTGGTTTTAAAAATAATTACATCATTTTCATGGTTAAAAGTCCATGAAATGAATCTATTATGACCCTTAAGTGATATGGGTCTACTTTAATTCATCCAATATAATTTTGGCAGGTGTTAGTGTAATTTTGTAATCTTAGGTTTACCCTTAATTACCCGATTTACCTTTAACTGTAGTAAATAAAAATTACCGTAGTTACTATTCATAATATCAAAAAAAAAAATTAACCTATTAACATAATTTGGACCCAATGAATCCAAATATGGAATCCATTTTTCAAAATTCAAAAAATAGAAGTGGAAGTAATTAATTTAAAATTAATCCCATTGTTAAGAAAACGGGTTTTAAAAGTTAAAACGTTGCAAAAGATTGAAATGTTTTTACCTATGAATTCAGTGTAAAATTAGTGCTAATGTCTTAAATTATATTTAATGGTAAAAATATATTCTATTTATACTTTAAAACCATTAAATATTATAATTTAACCATATAATGTATCTTGATGAAAAAATTTGTTTTTAATTAAAATTTAGCATATTTCTACTATTCATCAATATAAGATACTTATCAGAAAAATACCAGAAATTTATCCAATGTAACTTTTTATATCATGATTCAAAAGAAGAAGTTTATTTGGTAAAATTGAACTTATAAACTTGTCAAAAATTATATTTAAAATGGGTACGCCATCAAAAGGCGGCAAAACTTCATTTTTTGAAAAATAATTATTTTACAGGAAAATTTTATTTTTTTCTAATACCATGTTCTAGAAAATGTGTAAGATGAATAATAATGTTATAAAATTCGAAATTTAGTTAATACTATTCATAACGGATAGTTTATAATAATATTATAACCATATATCATTGTTTAGTGAAACTCGGTATTGCGTACAACACACGCTATCGAGGAAGGTCGTGATTGCATGTAATGCAAGCCAAGTCAGGGTTGCATGTAGTGCAAGACTTATTTGTTGTTACATACAAAAAAATCCAACCATATTTCATTTATACATTGAATATATATACACTCAATGTTGCGTATAATAATTACTATCAAACAAACATGAAATTGTGTGTAACCTGATCCAAGATTAGTGTTCCGTATACTGCAAGCTAATACGGTGTTGCGTATAGTGCAAGATAATATTAGTGTAGCGTACAATAGAAGATATGAAAGAAATTAAAAAGAATATATCTTATAAAAGCTTGGGGTGTTACATTCTACCCCCCTTAAAATGAATTTCGCCCTCGAAATTCGTCAGGGTTATAAATGGTTTGTTACATGAGAGTTTTTTTCATAGAAACACACATCGTAAAAAGGAATACCAAAACATATCTTTAAAAACTAAAGTATGAAACATAACGGTTACCCAAATTTACTAATCACTGGATTTCCTCATATGAGAACATAGGTGAAAATATGGATATGAATGAGAAATCTAACCATAATGTTCTGATGGATAGTGGTAGAGCACATGGCTATGAAAAATCCAACAATCACAACGCCATAAATTTGTGATGATCTAAGGTACCTTCTGATTCATTAGAGATGAGGGAACTAGGACAACATTTTTTGTTTTCAAGATCATTTCCCTATTGTTGAAGTTTTTTTTGAATTAAAAGAAATACATAATTGAATTTGGTACAATCTCACTGTTGTTCGTGCCTTGAACAATTTCCAATTCATCTCTTAAAGAAATGAAGTTGAATTTGTCATTCGTGAAGTGTTAGCAGATCATGTGATAGAATGATGGGTAATTCCATATGTATCAAACAAAAGGTTAGCTAAAGTTATTAAAAATACAAAAGTCCATATATAGTGCTATAAATCGTATATGGTTCCAAAAAAGGACATATATTTCATCTATCATAACACTTAATAAAATAAAACTAATTTCTACTAACCAGGGACTTCCTGTAGGCCAGTGGTAGGCGATAAAGGCATGTCACACTTCAATTGTGGGTTCCATTCCATCAATCTTGTCTGACGCGACGTGTTGTCGTCCATCCTGCAGGTTGTCCTTTTTCTAAAACTATACTATTATTACATTCTAGAAAATATTTTAGCCTTAAAAAATACTATATGATGTCCAAAATAATCCATTCCAACCTTTAGGCTTATCGAAAATACTTATGTCCAATCTCATTGTATAATAAAAATGATTACTAGAAATGTTACCTACCAAGCATGTGAATACCATCATTTATCCCCCATATATCATAAGATATATCTTTTTGGTCATATTCCAAACATGTGAATACCTTAATCATGTATTCTCTTGAAAAATGAATACCCATTGAACATTAGTGAAAACATGAATGCTGTCAAAAGTTAACTCTTTCCACATACCAAAATCCCAAAATTTCAATATACTCAAACCATGATATAACATTCTCCTTATATCGGTCATGAGCTCATTAATACTATTAAACATTTCATTTTCTCCTTATCCATTCACTATATTCATATCATATTCTTTACAAAAATATTTCAATAACTTTTCATGGTTACTGGTACCATACAATTATTGAAAACCAATACATAGATATTCCAAAATTCCACGATACTATAAATGAGATTACATGATACTGCTTTAAAATCCCATTACATAAACACTTGATCATTCCACAACATCATTGTCATACTTAACATCATAAATATTGATCGCATATTACTTCCCTTTGTCCTTTTCATTAAGAGTTTGCTCACATCTATCATCATTAACCCTTGGATTAGGGCACTGATTAGCATAATGCCCCATTTCCTTGCACTTGAAGCATTGAAGTGTTGGTGGAGCATTCTCTGTATTCTTTTATCTATTCATGTCATTAGAAACCTTTTTCCCATTACTTAGTCACTCAGCCGCTCGATGAGCTTCTTTTTCACACTTGAAACATTTTCTAGTACCTTTTAGAAAATCTCCACCATGCTTCTTTCCACATATTGAGGTTAAACTAACATTCATCTTATTTTCACCATTGTTCTGAGATTTTTCCTTGAACTCCATCTTTCGTTTCGTGTCAAAACCATGAGATGAGTATGTAACACCAACTTCTAGTTCTACCTTGATAGCACAACCCACAATTTATTCATGGCTACCGAAGTCTCTTATAGCTAATTCCCTTCGAATACTTGGTTTTAAGCCACTAAAGAATCGATAAACTTTAATTTCAGGTTGGATGATAAAGCCAGATTCATACCTTGCAAGCCTCGTAAAATTCACTTCGTATATACCAACAGATTCATCATCCTTTTTCTTAGGCTCAAGGAACTCCTTTTCCATCTTTGTTCGAAGAATATGAGGGAAGTACTTATTGAAAAACAAGTTCTTGAACTCGTCCCATTCCATTGATTCAATTTCATATTGGGGCCTTGTATTCTTAATTAGAGTCCACCACTGTTCTGCTTCACCTTCTAAATGGTAAACAGCCAGAATGAATTTTTCATGCTCTTAACAGCGAAGTATGGAAAATATCTTTTCAATGGTACTGATCCATTATTCAACAATAAGTGGATCAGAAGACCCACTGAAAGAAGGTGAATGTTTCCTCATAAAGGAATCAATTGAATATTTTTCTCTTCTCTGATCATTTGGAATTCCAGAATGATTCATAGCTTGTGTAATCATAGCAATAATATTTTTCACTCCATCTCCCATAACATTGGTTTTTTCAGGAGGACAATAATTTCATTGTCCATTACATTGATCATCACGGTTCCATCGGGTTCCAACCATCGTCTAAAACCCAAAAATAATAGTGTGAGAGGCAAAAAACATGCTAGGGAAAACAACATAATAAAGGGGGAGTACCTTCAATATCTAAAATCTTAGGTTTAATTCTAAGATTGTTACCATAATTCTAGGACTATAGCCTATACTTATACTTAACCTTATAGACATCCCTAGACATACCTTAGAAATGTCTCTAGGGATTTCACTAAAGTTTTCGCATCCTAGTTTCCAAAGGTTAACTAAACTTTTTCTCTGATACCAACTATAGAGACCCAAGCTTGATGTATATGGACATTACATTACTTTAGCAGAATACTTAATACATAACAAAAAACCGACACTCAATGATTGTAATAGTTTAGTGTCTTTGGAAACATGTAACACAATCTTCTAAGATCTTCAACATCTCCCATAAAGATCTTTCCACTTTTTTTCTTACCTAAAAGCTTTCTTTATATCCTGGTAAAAGAAAACATAAAAAGGGTGAGCTCAAATGCTCAGTATGGGTAAGCATGGAGAAAATAAAACAAATCATATACATTTGAACTTAAAAACATTAACATAATGTTTAAACATCAAAATCTTGAGAAATAAATCCTGGCAGTACATAAGGCATAGATCATAAAGGAGCATTAATCATGATAAAATAGCATGGTAATAAAACATGTAATTGTGGAAAACCATTAAGCACTTGAAATGATTTCCATAGTAGCCATGGAATTTCTGCCAAGACCATCTTAGTGGACAAAGTCCCTTATTGAATTGAGTTCACTCCTCGTTCCAGTCTTGTATCACTGAACCGGATTAACTTGACATTCCAGCCATGTCTATCTCATGAGATATAAATATTTACCCAATTCATTGTAGGATGATATAGGTCCCACCCATCTCATAATGAAATCATTCTTACTTGATCCACAAAATAAACATAAATCATTCATCATAACCCAAAGAATAAAATGGGTTTCATAAACATAATCCCATCATAACATAGTACATATTAAACAAATGGATATCATTTCATCATAAGAAGAATAAAACCATGTAAATAATAGATACATTATACCTAAAACATAATCATACTAAATAATGTCATCTTATATGGAAAATAGTTTTGACAAAACACTTGAAATAAATTCTTGAGGAAAATATCCTTTCTTCTTCAAAATCATCTTTTTTAAAATGCAATGCAATTTTAAAAGAGAAGGATTTTGTTGAAAATAATCATGAAATATTTTTTAGGAATCTTCATGAAAATTAGAAGCTATGAAATCGTAAAAATCTGTTCATTCCATATAAGTTAAAAAAACATTATCCTCGTACTTTTAACGGAGAAGTCAAAAGTACCACGTATGGTAAACAAAATAAATATTCCTTCCATAACAAAAATTAAAAGTCAAAGAGGGGTAGAAATGACTTAAAAAATACATGGAATAATATTAAACACATTATGAAAAACATTTTTATGGACATGGATGGAAAATATAACCCCAGTAAATACTTATGTATAAGCAATCTCGGATAAAAATGAGATTGCAAAATTATCCCTTACCTTATGTCCAATTTCTTCCATATGTGTCCGAGACTCCTGTATAGTGGGTTTAAACATATTATTAACTTGTAATAGATCTATAATAATGTTTATGATATCATACATTATTCACTTATGACTTTATGTTACCCGTTCTTTTGTTAATTCCATGTTAAAGCAGCATTTTGGGTAAAATTGTTTCATTTAGCGTACATGTTTTAACTTGTAATTATTCATAAGATTACTTAGATCATGATTGAATATTTCCAGAATGTAAAACATGATTTATATATAATATATATTCATCATATAAATATATAATAGATCTATAAATGGAATGAAATACACCGTTCATAGAGACGGTAGGTCGTACATACGCATGAACGCTGTTTTCGTTTCCTTATTAAATTGAATGGAAGTAAGTAAATAACATATACATAAATCCAGTATCATTAGTATGTCGTATATTTCATGATTATTTAATATATATACTTTATAATCATTCTTGAATGGTTAACCTGGAGAATGAATCTCATCGCGTCGTGGAGACGGTAATCCGTACATACGCACGAGCGATGATATCGTTCCCATAATTATTGAATGGAATTAGAGTGGATGATATAATATCTCAGAATTAGTATAATGTTATTATAACCATATATAGTTATTCTTTACACCATTATACCCATCCAAGTAAGGTGGTGGTGGAAAAACAGATTACCCCACGGCGTGGAGACGGTATTCCATACGTACGCACACGCGGTGATTTCATTTTCCATAGGATGGATAGAAGGTGAAATAGGGTTGGTTGATGTTTATAATAAAATATCATTTTATGAGTGATAATTATGTTATTACTTTATTATGAAACAACAAAATAAGAGTAGTAGAAGAAGAAATGAACTTGAAAGAATCGGTAAAGGATATTACTTCTTCTTCGACGCGCCTCTTCTAAACCTCCTATTAGGGCACTAAAGTTTGTCTTTGAAGAAGACCATGACCTATAGTATGTTTCTAGGGAAGTTTAGAAGATAAATTGGAGGGGTTTGGACGAGCTTGAAAGCTCAAAGTGGTCTGAGGAGGAGAGGGAGTAGGTGCCCTTTTATAAGGGAGGAGAGGGGCACTTTTAGAAACCTCCAAAATATTAATTTATAATAAACACAAAACCCACTTAAAAACCTCCAAAAAGGACTCAAATAAGAATATTAGAGGAGATAGGGTTGTAATATCATCAAAAAATAAAATTTATTCATGTTTGAAAATTATTTTAAACCTTATCAACTTGATTTATCCTTATTTAAACTATTTAATTTTATTTGTGGTAATAATATTCTATTTTTTAAATTGTTATAAATACTTACTTATGTGTTCTAAATTTTCCATAATTAGATATATTATTACATTTTCGACCATATAATTTTAAATTTTAAATTTTTAAATATTTTTGTGATTTTTAAACAATTTAATAATATGTTATTTTTATAAAATATCAATAGTGTCAATTTTGACACTATTCAATTATTTGAATTTAAATAAAATCCACATAGAGAATATATTCAAAACAAAATATTTAATAGATTCCTAACATGTCATATTCATCTAAAAAATTCATGGAGCACATTAATGTGTTCATATAATATTTATTTTAATATTTTTAAAACCATTTATTTGATATTTCAATCAATAAAATAATTTCAACATCACTATTGTGTCATAATTAATGATAACTATTTAATCCCTAAAAATTCTAAATAAATTAACATGATATATATAATTTTATTATATTTCTGGAGACTATTCATGTTTGAAGTTTTATAATGTTTATCACAAAATTAAAATTATTACACTAAAAAGATATAAGAGAGGGACATGTTGTCACTTTCTTTGGTTTTAATAATAATTACATCATTTTCATGGTCAAAAGTCCATGAAATGAATATATTACAACCCTGAAGTGATATGGGTCGAATTTAATTCATCCAATAGAATTTTGGAAGGTGTTAGGGTAATTTTGTAATCTTAGGTTTACCCTTAATTACCCGATTTACCTTTAACTGTAGTAAATAAAAATTACCGTCGTTACTATTCATAATATCGAGAAAAAATAAAAGTAACCTATTAACATAATTCGGACCCAATGAATAAAAATATGGAATCCATTTTTCAAAATTAAAAACACAGAAGTTTCTGTAATTAATTTAAAATTAATCTCATTCTTAAGATAACAGGTTTTAAAAGTCAAAACGTTGCAAAAGATTGAAATGTTTTTTCCCATGAATTCAGTGTAAAATTTGTGCTAATGACTTACTTTATATTAAATGGTAAAAATATATTCTATTTATACTTTAAAACCATTCAATATTATAATTAACCATATAAAGTATCTTGATGAAAAAATTTGTTTTTAATTAAAATTTAGCGTATTTTTACTATTCATCAAAATAAGAAACTTATCAGAAAAATACGAAAAATTGATCCAATGAAACTTTTTATATCATGATTCAAAAGAATAAGTTTATTTTGTAAAATTAAGCTTATATACTTGTCAAAAATTATATTTAAAATGGGTGCGCCATCAAAAGGCGGCAAAACTGCATTTTTTGAAAAATAATTATTTTACCTGAAAAATTTATTTTTTTCTCATACCATGTTCTAGAAAATGTGTAAGATGGATAATAATGTTATAAAATTCAAAATTTAGTTAATACTTTTCATAATGTCTAGTTTATAATAATATTATAACTATATATCGTTGTTTAGTGAAACTCGGTATTGCGTACAACACACACTATCGAGGAAGGTCGCGATTGCATGTAATGCAAGCTAAGTAAGGGTTGTGTGTATTACAAGGATCCTTTATTGTTGCATAGAATAAAATCCAACCATATTTCATTTATACATTGAATATATATACACTCAATGTTGTGAAGAATAATTACTATCAAACAAACTTGAAATTGTGTGTAACACGATCCAAGATTAGTGTTGCATATACTGGAAGCTAATATGGTGTAGCGTATAGCACAAGATAATATTGGTGTAGCGTACAATAGAAGATATGAAAGAAATTAAAAAGAATATATCTTATAAAATCTCGGGGTGTTATAATCCTCATAAAGCATTGTAATGACCCGGGCCTCTCCGGCCCATTCCTTTGTCAAAAGAAGGTCAAGAAGTGTTCTGGAGGGTAAAATGGACTTTTCCCACACTTTACAAAATTTCAAAACTACATGCCGTGTAGTTTGAGTACACGTCGTGTACCCCCTTGCCGGGTATACCCCGTGTTTCAGGTCGTGTCCTCGCCGTGTGAAGTAAATGGGCACACGCCGTGTGTCCAGTACTACACACCGTGTAGTCCTTCCCCACGTACACGTTACCAGTCAATGGTCATGTACCGTTTTGGAGCTGTGTCCTTGCCATGTGCAATAAATGAGTACACACCGTGTGTATAAACTACATGTCGTGTAGTCCTTCCCCGCGTATGTGTTACCCTCAAACAGTGTGTTGACTAGTCAACGGCCGCGGAGCCGTGTTGGAAGCCGCGTGGAGACCGTGTGAAAGAACCGAGTACACGCCATGTACTTTTCCTTTTCTCGCCTATAAAAGGAGGGGTCCCCTCCTCCTTTCAATTCACTCCTCTCCTCCCCTTTCCTCTGAGAATAGCTCTCCCAAGAGACTCGAAGGCTCCTTTCCTTCCATAACTTCTTCGTCCGAGCTTCGATTTATGATCCGTCAGTGGCCATAGGATCGTTACAACGAGTCGAAACTTCCGAGCTTGGATCCGTTGACTTTCTTTTGGCCTTTTCTTTCCGACTTCCACCTGAGTAGGTTTTTCCGGGACCCGACAGAAGTGACGGACGCCGACGGACGTCTTCTAAGGTTGATCCGGGGGAGCATTGCGATCAGGAACCTGTTGAAGTAGGGATATTACCTTTGTCTCTCTAATTTGGGCATCATGAGGGGTGGGTATCCTATTGTTTTCATGAGAAACGGTTGAACCATTAAATAAAGATAATAAATGGCTTATATAATGGGGTTGGGAAGTTGTGTTTTGTTGTTACTTTATATCCTTTGATTTTATGTTCTGAAATGAATAGGCTTATGCCTACTGAAAATAACGGTCGTTGGGGGCCTTTTCTTGCGCAATTAAATGTTGCCCTATCTTTCTAGACCGTTATGTGAATGGAACTTTGTGGAATGTGGAAATTGGTTAATCACGTAAATTTGGCTGATTAAATGAAAATCTGGAACCCTTGTGTGATCACCCCGGTTGAACAAAATGGAATAATGAACATGTGGGTGTTGGCTTGGTTACGTGGCATGTGATGGGGGTGTTTTGTGGGTTGTTGTGGATCGGGTGGGCAGCGGGGCTGTGATAAATGGTATTAAAGGGATAATGACGTACGTGCTTTAGTGTGGTTATAGTTATGGTGGCTGGCAGCAGGGCTGTAGGGATGGGTTTAAATGTGAACGGGCTATGGGTTTTGAATAATAAATAAAAAGTGGAAGAGCTACTAAATGGTGGGTCGTGGTAATGGAACGAGATAATAATTAATGGGGTTGGTTGGTTGTTAAGAAGGGACTTGGTTATGTTGCTTTTGTTTTCCTAACTTGATTTGTCGATGGCAGGGATTTTGTTTTTACGAATGATCGTTGTGGTTGGTTATGGATAGTTGCCCAATAGTTAAGGAACTAAAAAACAATTCTACTGAAACGTGAAAACCTAAATGGGGTTGGGGTTGTTTTTTGTATGCATGCTTCGTGTTAGAAGTGCTGAGGCACATGCTCAGTTTCTCTGTTTAGAAGCCATAATTTGGGCTGAGTGGTTGCTATATATATATATTTGTATCTTTTGTGTTTTATCGCACCCCACCCATGTTGAGCACTTAGTGCCGAACACTCCCATTTCTTGGGAGAGGGTGCTTTTCCCTTAGTTACTAGCTCCTTCCTGCTCCTTCTCCCCTAGGCTGTGATGGCTTGAGGCGACCTTACACCTAAGACTGTTCGGGTAGGTTTCGATTATGGTGGCTTTAGCCCAAGAATCTCCAGGAAGGTTCTACTATTTCCCAAGAATCTTCGGGATGAGGCCCAGGTGTGTGCGGGGGGGGGGGGGGGGATACGTAGTGGTGAGGCCCAGGTGTGTGCGGGCGGGATGTGTGGTTGTGAGGATCAGGTGTGTGCGTGCAGGATTTGTGGTTGTGAGGCCCAGGTGTGTGCGGCCGGGATACGTGGTGGAGAGGCCCAGGTGTGTGCGGGCGGGATACGTGGTGGAGAGGCCCAAGTGTGTGTGGGCGGGGAGAGTGTGGTAGCGTCAGGACGTTCACCATTAGGAAGAGCAGTTAATTAAAGGGAAATGGTGTGGGGTACCCAATACTCTTTTTCTTATATACTACGTCCTGTTGTGTTTGTGTTTTAGTGAGTGTGGCTGGTGAGGTTGGGTGGATAGAATTCTTTGCTAGGTTTCTTCTGTTGTTCTCACGGGACATTAGGATGTCTCCCCACTTGTGCATGAGAGTTTTAGGTTTCCCTACTGAGTATACTTGTATGCTCACCATACGTTTACTTTCAAGTTTCCAGGAGGACTACCAGGGCCATGCGGGACCCTACTAGTTTGACAGTTGTAGTTGTTTCTGTTGTTGTACTTTTTCTTTTGGTATTGTACTTTGAGCTTTCTTGTACTTGTACCTTGTTATAAAATTATTTAAACATCCATGTGGGATTGGTTGGGGTTTATTTCTATACACTTGTCCTTTTCCTTTTTGGTGGTTGACTTGTCCTATTTCTCGATCCTAAATAAATAAAAAGGTTAATGCCTCCCATATTTGTGAAAACTCATACCCTTGGTGCTAGTCGCCACCCTGGGGCCTACTGGAGGTGGGACTCGGGGGTCATTATCTCTCTTTCACCATTGCCAGCTCAGGAGGGGCATCTCTGGTGGGAGGGGGTCGTGACAGAATGGTATCAGAGGAGATGGTTGAGAGATAGGATGGAGTCTGATGTTAGGCACAACGAACATTTCATGGGATGGCAGGGAAACAGTGTTAGTTAATCTTGGTGCGTGACATAGGCCAGGGAAGACCGGCTAGGACACGGGATTTTGGGGCCCCCTGTGATCCGATGCAAGGACTCTGAGCCTACCTAAAGACCAAGTTAGACCACATTGATTGCAGGGTAGAGACCCTAGGGAAGTTACATCCATCATCATGATTGTGTTTTACTTTATTTGGGTGTTCTGGGAAAGAAATTGAAATAATGTGATAAAATAGAACCTTGAAAAATTTCCTTACTACTTGGGATTAGGAAATCCTTGTTTACCGTACAGTTATGGCCCATGGACGTCATCCCCGGGTGGCTCAGACGGCCGAGGCCTAGCAGATTCAGGTGGTCGATAAACTGAGGATTGACCGAGAGGAGGAAGATAGCCAGTGGCAGAAGACTCTCCGTTCTTTCCAGTGGCAGACCCTAAAGAAGTACGAGGGTAGTACTTCAGATACAGAGACGGAGGGGTGGCTTGAGGAGCTAGGGATCGCTTTTACCTTGATTCGTGCTCCGAGGGAGTATTGGGTTCCCCTAGCAGTTAGTCAGCTGAGAGGTGCGGCGCGACAGTGGTGGACACTCTACCTCGGAGAGAGGATAGAGGCAGAGGTTCCATGGGCTGACTTTGAGAAGGAATTCCGAGAGGAATTCCTTTCTTCCATGATCAAGGCAGAGAAGCGGCAATAGTTACTCTCCCTTCAGCAGGGGATTATGTCGGTACGAGATATGGGGATCAATTTCAAGGATCTTCTGCGCTTTTCTCCGGATCTCTTTCTGGATGAGGAGTCTCGAGCGAGACGTTTAGAGGAGGCGCTTCGTCCCTCACTCCAGTATGTTGTCACCCCCTTCACCCTTCCGACGTACATGGAAGTGCAGAAGAAGTCAGAGGTTGTAGAGAGGATTCACTAGTAGGGAGGTGCACCACGTGAGGGGTTTCAGCTAGGTTCGTTGAAGGGGAAGGCAGTCAGCAGCAGGTCTCCTACGACGAGACCTTCCAGGTTCAGGCCAGTGGGGAGCAGGCCCTAGCAGTTCCAGTTCAGATCTTCGGGTCCTCGTCCCTTTTTCACAAGCCCAGGACTGAGGTGTTTTTCTTGTGGAGGTTTCGGGCACGTTCAGAGTCGGTGCCCGACCCGAGCTCAGTACGGTGGAGGTTGGCAGGTTCAGCGCCCACCTTAGCAGCACCAGTTGTCGGCGAGGCCCTTCCAGTAGCAGTAGGACCATGCTCCTCTGAGGGCATACTTTGTGGGAGGAGGCCGACCTCAGGGTGCTCCTCAGGGACCTCGACCAGGGTGTGGTCAGGGAGGTGGACGACATCATAGAGGCAGAGGAGCTGGGCATGGACAGTTGAACGCAGCAAAGTTGACAGCTCCAGTAGGACCAGAGGTGGTGCGAGGTATGATTTGTTTGTTCAGCACTCTTGTTTCTTCTTTGTTCGATTCGGGAGCTTCACACTCCTTTGTTGCACCTGGTCTAGCCCATGCCTTGGGACTAGACGTAGAGAGAATTTCCATACCACTGGTACTGAGTACACCATTTGGAGGCCAGACCAGCGTATCTTGTGTTTTCCGGGGATGTGGGCTGATGTTGGGACCACATCGATCTAGTGGAGACCTTCTTATGTTACAGATGTAGCCATGCGATGTAATCCTAGGCATCTACTGGTTGTTTTCTGGTAGTGTCGTTATTTACTGCTTCCGGATAAGAGTCATGTTCTCTGACGTGGATGGGAAGTGTGTATATTTTGTTGGTGAGAGAAGCTATCAGGCGGGAAGCCGGTGTGTGGAGCCTCTCCTTTCCTTGTTAGGCGGGTTATTAGTGGTTCCAGTTGATACAGAGATGATGGATGTCCCAAAGGTTGTTGGGGAGTTCCTCGATGTTTTTCTTGAGGAGTTTGTGACTCTACCCCCCCCCCCCTGACGTGACGTTGAGTTCGGGATAGACTTACAGCCTGGTGCTCGTCCGATTTCGATGGCCCCTTATCGGATGGCACCTTCAGAGTTGCGGGAGTTGCGGATTCAGATTAACTATCTGATGGAGAAGGGTTTTGTTCAACCCAGCGTATCTCCATGTGGTGCTCCAGTTTTGTTTGTGAAAAAGGAAGATGGTGGTCTCAGGCTATGCATAGACTACCAAAGGTTGAACCAGGTAACGGTCAAGAACCGCTACCCCCTCCCAAGGATAGATGATCTCTTCGACCAACTGAGGGGAGCAGGTTGGTTTTCCAGGATTGATCTACAATCTGGATATCATCAGCTGAGGGTAAAGGATAGTGACATCTCAAAGATGGATTTCAGGTGCAGGTATGGGCACTTTGAGTTTGTAGTGATGTCATTTGGAGTTATGAATGCACCTTCTATGTTCATGGGACTTATGAACTTTGTCTTCAGAGAGTTTCTGGACTGGTTCGCCATTGTGTTTATCAATGACATTCTGATCTACTCAAGATCAGAGTAGGATCACATTGAGCATCTCAGGGATGTCTTGGAAGTCCTTCGGCACCACCAGCTTTATGGGAAATTGTCAAAGTGTATGTTCTTGACGCAATAAGTACACTTCCTTGGGCACATGGTGTCTTAGCATGGAGTGTCAGTGGACCCGTCAAAGGTAGAGGTAGTTGTTTCTTGGGTGGCACCCAAGAGTGTGGCGGAAGTTCGTAGTTTCCTGAGGTTGGCAGGTTACTATCGCAGGTTCGTTTCAAACTTCTCTCGAGTTGTTGCTCCATTGACAGCTTTGACTAGGAAGAACCAGGTCTTCCTATGGAGCGAGCAGTGCCAGAGGGCTTTCGACTACCTGAAGGAGAAGTTGTTTAGTGCTCTCGTACTCAGGTTTCCAGAGGAAGGGTTGCTGTATGAGGTGTTTTGTGATGCTTCTGGCCTTGGTCTGGGGTGCGTGCTGATGCAGAAGAACGGAGTGATCTGTTATGGGTCTAGGCAGTTACGCCCTCATGAGTGTAACTATGCCACCCATGACCTGGAGCTTGCAGCAGTAGTGTTCACATTGACGTTTTGGTGACATTACCTCTTTGGGGAGCGCTTTGTGGTCTTCTCAGACCACAATAGCATGCGTTATATCTTCTCCCAGCGTGACCTAAACTTGTGGCAGTGGAGATGGGTCGAGTTTCTCCAAGACTATGACTTTGATATCTCTTACACTGAAGGTAAGGGAAACGTTGTGGCTGATTCCATGAGCAGGAAGTCACACAAGGAAGTGATTCAGGAATCCGCTGATGCTTGGAAAGAGATGGGAGAGTTGGCTGCCTTGCACTTGGATGCAAGGGTAGAAGGTGTTAGAGGCTGTTTTTTTCAGATGACAGTGTAGTCCTCCTTGTTGCAGCAGGTGGAAGAGTCTTAGTGGGGGTACTCTGAGGCGGAAGTGATGTGGGATCATGTCTATCAGGGGAACAATCCAGAAGGATATTCAGAGGACAGCCGACATCAGATGATTTTCCATGGAAGTTTGTTTGTTCTGGAGGCGATGCGTGAGGGAGTTCTCCATGAGTTCCATAGCTCAGCCTTGGCAGTACATCCAGGAGTTTTAAAACTGTACCGAGGTTTGAGGGAACAGTTTTGGTGGCCCGGGGTGAAACGAGCAATGGTGGAGTTTGTGGATAAATTCCTAGTGTGACAGCAAGTGAAGGCTGAACACTGTGTTCCCAGTGGTTTGTTGCATCCTTTAGACGTCCCCGAGTGGAAGTGGGATGACATCTCGATGGAATTTGTCACAGGACTACCCAGAGCTCAAGATGGTTATGATGCTATCTGGGTGGTGGTGGATCGTCTGACGAAATCAGCTCACTTCTTAGCAATCAAGGAGTCGGGTCTGGTGAGTACCTTAGCACAGAGGTATGTGGACGAGGTGGTGCGTTTTCATGTAGTTCCGAGGACTATCGTCTCAGACCGGGATACTCGGTTTACCTCATGAGTCTGGAGGGGGTTACAACATGATTTTGGCACCTAGCTATGCCTTAGCACTGCTTTCCACCCCCAGAACGACGGGCAGACAGAGCGGACTATCCAGACGCTGGAGGACATGCTGCGAGCATGCATTCTGGATTTCAGAGGGTCATGGGTATGACACTTGCCTTTAGTAGAGTTTTCCTACAACAACAGCTTTCACTCTACTATTGGCATGGCATCGTTTGAGGCTTTGTATGGAAGGCCATGTCGTTCACCCATTAGCTGGGCAAAGTTTGGAGAGACAGGTGCTCTTGGGCCAGAGGTAGTACAGAGCACCACAGAGAAAGTCCAGCTTGTACGTGAGAGGATGAAGGCGGATTAGGACCAACATGAGTCTTATGCTGATCGTCGGAGGAGGCCCTTGGAGTTCGAGGTGGGAGATCATGTGTTCTTGAAGGTTTCCCCTCGACGGGGGCAGTGAAGGTTTGGCAAGGGGAGCAAGCTCTCACCTAGGTTCATCGGACCTTTTGAGGTGCTGAGGCGAGTCGGTGAGGTGGAATATCAGCTATCCCTACCACCTCAGTTGGAGAAAGTTCATGACGTCTTCCACGTCTCCCAGATTCGTCGGTACTTACACGATGACTCTCACTGTAACAGCCCGAGATTTTATGAAAAATATTCTTTTTAATTTCATTAATGTCTTGTGTTATACGCTACACCAAAAGGAGCTTGCACAACACTCATCCTTGACTTGCCTTGCATTACACGCAATCACAACCTTCCTCGATAGCGTGTGTGGTACGTAATCCTGAGTTTCACGAAACAATGATATGCTATTAAAATATTATTAAAACTAGCCGTTATGAATAGTAATAACCACTTTTTAAATTTTAGAAATTTTAACTCTCAAAATGGACTTCATTTTTGGATTCGGAGTATCGAATTTAGCCTAAGGTGAAATTTTGGTACTTTTCGGATAACTTTCATATTTTGATGAATAGTGAAAATGACTAAATTTTAATTAAAAACAAATTTTTTTAATCGAAATAATTAATAATGATAAATTATTAATTTGAGTGATTTTAAAGTATATTTAGAATATATTTTTACAATTCAATACAATGTTGGTCATTGGATGTAATTTCACATTTACACCAGACATAAACAAGTGTTAATCTTTTGATAGTTATTATCTCTTAAAAACACGCTATTTGTTGTGACAGCGGAAATTAATTATAAAATTAATTAATGCAACTTATATGTTGGGAATTTTGTAAAATAGAAATCATTTTTGAATTCGGATTATCAATTATAGCTTAGGGTGAAATTTTGGCATTTTTCTGAAAAACTTCAATTTTTGATGAATAGTGAAACCACTAAGTGGTAGGTTAAAAACTGAATTTTGCATGAAACATAATTTTACCGCTCCTGTGAATGGAATTTCGAAAATCCGAGAGACACGGTTAATATCAAGGACTAAAATGTGGTTCAATGAGATGAAAATAATTTTTTGGTGAATAGTAACTTTTTACCTTTTTTACCGCGGTTAATAGTAAATAGGGTAACTAAGGGTAAATATGATATTACTATTACCCTAACACATGTCCTAATTCTATTGGACAAGTTTAATTCGACCAAAAACAAACTTAGGAATAAAATATGACCATTTAGGCCCACTTGGATTAGATTAGGACATTTATTATTAATTTATTTAAAGAAAGGTTAAAATAGTTAAAATCAAAGTTTAATAAGTAAATCATTTTTAATATGGGGTTATACATAAGATAAATTCGATTGTAAATATTCATTAGAAATCTAAGAAGATTTCCTACATGATGGTATTTTATTTGTAATTTTTAGACATAAAATAATTTAATTTATTTATGACACAACGATGATGCAGTAATTATCTTATTAATGAAATATTGACATAATTGATGTTATAAACATCAAAATAAATGTAATTTGAAATTTTTTATGAATTCCACTAATTTTCTAGGTTACTATGATATATTAATGTTGATTTAATCAACTTGGTTCGAACATTTAATTCTGTTATGACTTTCACGAAAATCATATATCAAATAGTGTCAAAATTGACACAAAATAGTTTTTAAATCAAATATTATATTATTAATTGTTATTTTATTCCTAAAAATCTAAGGTTCGGCCAAATGACTTAGATAAGGATATATATATTAATAATAAACAATTTGGGGTTCTTTTGGCATGTTATAGTAAGTTTATTAACCATATAGTGAAAGAAAACAAAAAGACACGGTAAAAGTTAAATTATTTAACTTAGAGTTAAATCTAATTGATAAGGTTAAAATAATACCCTAAACTTGTCTAAATCCTATTGGTTGATAGGATTTCGACCCATACCCACTTTAGCTTCGAAATAAGACCCTTTGGAACCGTTATAAACCGATTTTGACTTTAATATAAAATAATATTTTGAGATATTCCTAAGGTGCCCCTCTCCTCCCCTATAAAAGGACACCTCCTCCCCCTTCCTCCTCACACCAATTTGAGCACTCAAGCTCGGCCAAACCCTGACAAAATCTCTTCTCCACTTCCCTAGCAACATCCTAGAGGTTCTGGTCTTCCTCAAAGACCAATTTTAGTTCCCTAAGAGGAGGTCTCAAAGAGGCGCTTCAAAGAAGAGGTCATTACCGTTACCAATTCTTTCATCTTTATTTCTTCTTCCACTTCTTCTTATTAGGTTGTTTCATTATGAAGTAATAACATCAGTATCACTCATATACTGATATGTTATTATAAGTATGAAACAACCCTAATTCACCTTCTATCCATCCTACGGAAAAATGAAATCACCGCGCGTGCGTACGTACGGAATACCATCTCCACGCTGTGGTGTAATCTATTTTCCACTACCACCTTACATGGATGGGTATAATGGTGTAAAGAATAACTATACATAGTTATTACAACATCATATTGATTCTGATATATTGTATAATTCACTCCAATTCAATTCAATAGAAATGATATCATCGCTCGTGCATACGTACGGACTACCGTCTCCACGACGCGATGAGATTCATTCTCCATGTTAACCATTTAAGAATGATTATAAAGTATATATAAGAAATAATAATGAAATATATGACATTATAAAGCTACTGGATTTATGTATATATATACATATGTATGTCATCTACTTACTTCCATTTCAAGACAATAAGGAAAGGAAAACAACGTTCATGCGTACGTACGGACTACCGTCTCCATGAACGGTGTTTTTCATTTTATTTATCTACCTATTATATATATATATATACTGAATATATATGATATATAAATCATATTTTATATTCTGGAAGTAAGTAAATCATGATATAAGTAATAATGATGTCAAGAACAACAAGTCAAAACACCTACGATAAATGAAACGATTTTACCCAAAACGCTTCTTTAACATGGAATTTACAAAAGAACGGGTAATATAATGTCATAAGTGAACCATATATGATATCATAACAATGAATATGATTCTGTAATAAGTCAATAACATGATTTAAATCATTATACAGGAGGTTCGGACACTTACAAAGCAAGTCGGACCTAAGGTAAGGGAAATATCACAATCTCATTTTTATCCGAGATTGTTTGTACTTTGAAAGTTACTGGGGTGTAATTTATCATCTAAATCCATGTTTCCTCAATATGTAATGTTATTTCCATCCACCTACAATTGTTTAAATCCAAATTTACCCTTCGGTGAGTTTTTAGTAAAAGATATGAAAGGAATCTTTTGTCGTTTTTTTGTACGAGGTACTTTTCGACTTTTCCGACAAAAGTACGAGAAGAATGTTTTTAACTTATACGGCACGAACGGATTTATACTGTTTTATAAAGCCTTATTTTCATGAAGCTTCCTCTAAAATATTTCATGACTATTTTCAATAAAATCTCTTTCTTTTAAAATTGCATGATGTTTTGTGAAAAGAAATTGATTTTGAAGAAAAAAGGATATTTTCCTCAAGAATTCAATTCAAGTGTTTTATCAAAATTATTTTTCATCAAAGATAATAAAGGGTTCTGTTTCTATCCATATTTTTACATTGATTTGACTATGTTGTGATGGAATTATGTTTATGAATTCCTTTATCTTATATGAATGGTTTTATGATGTCATGTTGTTTAAGAATCCCATTTTTATTACATGGGTTATGCAATGATGTATGATTTATGATTTTGTGGCACACATAAGAAAGGATTCATTAAGAGATGGGTGGGACCTATATCTCCCTCCAATGCATTGGGTAAAGATTTTATATCTCATGAGATAGACATGGCTGAAATGGTAGGTTATACCGGTTCAGTGAAACAGGACTGAAACGAGGGTTACTCGATTCAGAAAGGGACTTTGTCCACTAAGATAGTCTTGGCAATGAGTCTTGAATAACAAGAAATGATTCTCTATGATTATGTGTGTATGCCACAAAGTTTCATATTTTAAGTTGTGATTATTTTGATTTCATTTCACTACTATGATTTATCCCATGTTATGAAATTATGCTCTCTTTTGCAGGTTAAGATTTTCAAAAGTTATGTTCTTTTGAATATGATGTGATAGATTTTTATTTTGTATACCCTTACTGAGCATTTGAGCTCACCCTTTTATGTTTTCTTTTCCCCAGGATATAAAGAAAGGTTTTAGGTAAAAAAAAGGGAAGATCTTTATGGGAGATATTGAAGATCTTTCACCACGATTAGAAGATTACATTCCGAGTTTCCAAAGACACTAAACTATTACGATCCTTGTGTGTGTGTGTTTTTGTAATGTATTAAGTATTCCGCAAAAGTAATGTAATGTCCATGTACGTCAAGATACGGGTCTTTACAGTTGGTATCAGAGGAAAGGTTTAGTCAACCTTTGGAAACTAGGATGTGAGAACGTTAGTGAGATCCCTAGAGATATTTCTAAGGTATGTCTAGGGATGTCCCTAAGGATAAGTATACGTATAGGATATATTCCTAGAACTACGGTAACGATCTTAGAATTTAACCTAATATGTTAGATATTGAGGGTGCTCCCCCTTTACTATGTTGTCTTCCCTAGCATGATTTCGCCTCTCACAAAATTCTTTTTGTGTTTTAGTTAATGGAGGGAACCAGAAGGAATTCGGTTAACATTGAATCCAATGGACAAATTTGTGACTATGAGCAACAAAATTGTGTGATGCCTAGAGATAAAGATATTGTGATTATACCGAATCAGTCATCACGATATATGATTAACAAGGTGAAATTTAGTGGTATGACTAATTCATCAAAGAAGAGGAAGATAAACTATTATGCATGTTCGCATGTTGAGGATCATAAAGAAAGGAAGATTGAGATTTCTAAAGAAGGGAAGAAGAACCTTGAGGAATACCTCAAATGAAGGGACCGATGTTATCTGTGTGGAGAAAAGGGTCATAGAGTGACAGATTGTTATGGAGTTCAATGTCTTATTTGTGGAGAACATGGGCATTACCCAACTCAATGCCCTGACCTAAAAAGATACTTCTAAATCAAGGAAGGACTTATTCCAGGACAGTCATTGAAGTGGATGGACTGAAGTGTTTATGTATTGGTATTCAAGAATAATGTTGTTGAGGTACTTTTATGGTGTATTGGAATATTTATGTATTGCTCTAATGTGGTATTCGAAGTGATTGAGGTATTTTTGGAAAAAAGATGATATGCGCATAATGAAGGGAAAATAAGAAAATGAAATATTTGACAGTATTCATGAGCTCATGATTGATATAAGGACTAAGTGATATCATGGTTTGAGTATATAGAATTTTGAGGATTTTGGTATGTGGAAAGTGTTAACTTTTAACTGCACTCATGTTTTCACTAAGGTATTCAAGAGAATACACGATTAAGGACTTTGAATGCTTTGAATGTGACCAACAAGACATATCTTATGATATGTGGGGATCAACGACAGTATTAAATCTCTGGTAATCGTTGTCACTATATTATGAGAGTGGACTGCAGTATTATGTATAAGCCTAAAGATTAGACTGTATTATGTTGGACATAAGTTAGTATTGTTTAAGGATAGAAGATTTTTGATATTATTGATGGGATGTTATAGTAACGTAGTTTTAGGAAAAGGGACAACCTGCAGGACGGGCGACAGCCCATCGCTTCGGACAAGGATGTAGGAATCGAACCCACAACCGAAGTGCGACTGGCCTTTATCGCCTACCACTGACCTACAGGAAGTCCCTGTTTAGTAGAAACTAGTTTTATTATATTAAGCAGTATGATATATGAAGTATAAGTCCATTTTAGGAACCATATATGATTAATCCCACTATAGATCGACTTATGTATATAAATTTTTCTAACCTTTTGAGACAGATGGAATGACCCGTCATTCTATCACATGATCTGCTAACACTTCACGAATAACAAATTCAACTTCATTTATTTAAGAGATGAAGTGGAAATTGTTAAAGGCACGAACAACAGTGAGATTGTACCAAAATAAAGTAAGTATTTATTCTAATTCAAATTCTTTAACTTTAGGGAAATAATCTTGAAAACCAAAAATGTTGTCCTAGTTCTCTTATACCTGATGAATCAGATGGTACCTTAGATCGTCACAAATTTATGGATTTGTGATTACTGGCTTTTCCATAGCCATGTTCTCTACCACTCTCCATCAGAACATGATGGTTAGATTTCTCTTCCATATCCATATTTTCACCTATGTGGAAACCCAGTGATTAGTTTATTTGGGTAATCGTTACATTTCATACTTTAGTTTTTAAAGCCATGTTTTGGTATTCCTTTTTACGATGTGGGTTTCTATTAAAGAAACTTTCGAATAGTAAACCATTTATAACCCTGACGAATTTCGAGGGCGAAATTCATTTTAAGGGGGGTAGAATGTAACAGCCCGAGATTTTATGAAAAATATTCTTTTTAATTTCATTAATGTCTTGTGTTATACGCTACAACAAAAGGAGCTTGCACAACACTCATCCTTGACTTGCCTTTCATTACACGCAATCACAACCTTCCTCGATAGCGTGTGTGGTACGTAATCCTGAGTTTCACGAAACAATGATATGCTATTAAAATATTATTAAAACTAGCCGTTATGAATAGTAATAACCACTTTTTAAATTTTAGAAATTTTAACTCTCAAAATGGACTTCATTTTTGGATTCGGAGTATCGAATTTAGCCTAAGGTGAAATTTTGGTACTTTTCGGATAACTTTCATATTTTGATGAATAGTGAAAATGACTAAATTTTAATTAAAAACAACTTTTTTTAATCGAAATAATTAATAATGATAAATTATTAATTTGAGTGATTTTAAAGTATATTTAGAATATATTTTTACAATTCAATACAATGTTGGTCATTGGATGTAATTTCACATTTACACCAGACATAAACAAGTGTTAATCTTTTGATAGTTATTATCTCTTAAAAACATGCTATTTGTTGTGACAGCGGAAATTAATTATAAAATTAATTAATGCAACTTATATGTTGGGAATTTTGTAAAATAGAAATCATTTTTGAATTCGGAATATCAATTATAGCTTAGGGTGAAATTTTGGCATTTTTCTGAAAAACTTCAATTTTTGATGAATAGTGAAACCACTAAGTGGTAGGTTAAAAACTGAATTTTGCATGAAACATAATTTTACCGCTCCTGTGAATGGAATTTCGAAAATCCGAGAGACACGGCTAATATCAAGGACTAAAATGTGGTTCAATGAGATGAAAATAATTTTTTGGTGAATAGTAACTTTTTACCTTTTTTACCGCGGTTAATAGTAAATAGGGTAACTAAGGGTAAATATGATATTACTATTACCCTAACACATGTCCTAATTCTATTGGACAAGTGTAATTCGACCAAAAACAAACTTAGGAATAAAATATGACCATTTAGGCCCACTTGGATTAGATTAGGACATTTATTATTAATTTATTTAAAGAAAGGTTAAAATAGTTAAAATCAAAGTTTAATAAGTAAATCATTTTTAATATGGGGTTATACATAAGATAAATTCGATTGTAAATATTCATTAGAAATCTAAGAAGATTTCCTACATGATGGTATTTTATTTGTAATTTTTAGACATAAAATAATTTAATTTATTTATGACACAACGATGATGCAGTAATTATCTTATTAATGAAATATTGACATAATTGATGTTATAAACATCAAAATAAATGTAATTTGAAATTTTTTATGAATTCCACTAATTTTCTAGGTTACTATGATATATTAATGTTGATTTAATCAACTTGGTTCGAACATTTAATTCTGTTATGACTTTCACGAAAATCATATATCAAATAGTGTCAAAATTGACACAAAATAGTTTTTAAATCAAATATTATATTATTAATTGTTATTTTATTCCTAAAAATCTAAGGTTCGGCCAAATGACTTAGATAAGGATACATATATTAATAATAAACAATTTGGGGTTCGTTTGGCATGTTATAGTAAGTTTATTAACCATATAGTGAAAGAAAACAAAAAGACACGGTAAAAGTTAAATTATTTAACTTAGAGTTAAATCTAATTGATAAGGTTAAAATAATACCCTAAACTTGTCTAAATCCTATTGGTTGATAGGATTTCGACCCATCCCCACTTTAGCTTCTAAATAAGACCCTTTGGAACCGTTATAAACCGATTTTGACTTTAATATAAAATAATATTTTGAGATATTCCTAAGGTGCCCCTCTCCTCCCCTATAAAAGGACACCTCCTCCCCCTTCCTCCTCACACCAATTTGAGCACTCAAGCTCGGCCAACCCCTGAAAAAATCTCTTCTCCACTTCCCTAGCAACATCCTAGAGGTTCTGGTCTTCCTCAAAGACCAATTTTAGTTCCCTAAGAGGAGGTCTCAAAGAGGCGCTTCAAAGAAGAGGTAATTACCGTTACCAATTCTTTCATCTTTATTTCTTCTTCCACTTCTTCTTATTAGGTTGTTTCATTATGAAGTAATAACATCAGTATCACTCATATACTGATATGTTATTATAAGTATGAAACAACCCTAATTCACCTTCTATCCATCCTACGGAAAAATGAAATCACCGCGCGTGCGTACGTACGGAATACCATCTCCACGTCGTGGTGTAATCTATTTTCCACTACCACCTTACATGGATGGGTATAATGGTGTAAAGAATAACTATACATAGTTATTACAACATCATATTGATTCTGATATATTGTATAATTCACTCCAATTCAATTCAATAGAAATGATATCATCGCTCGTGCGTACGTACGGACTACCGTCTCCACGACGCGATGAGATTCATTCTCCATGTTAACCATTTAAGAATGATTATAAAGTATATATAAGAAATAATAATTAAATATATGACATTATAAAGCTACTGGAT
This sequence comes from Viscum album, assembly GCA_963277665.1. NCBI lineage: Eukaryota > Viridiplantae > Streptophyta > Magnoliopsida > Santalales > Viscaceae > Viscum > Viscum album. The sequence continues at coordinate 1,053,866,886 of OY728120.1, read as the reverse complement.
TTATGTATATATATACATATGTATGTCATCTACTTACTTCCATTTCAAGACAATAAGGAAAGGAAAACAACGTTCATGCGTACGTACGGACTACCGTCTCCATGAACGGTGTTTTTCATTTTATTTATCTACCTATTATATATATATATACTGAATATATATGATATATAAATCATATTTTATATTCTTGAAGTAAGTAAATCATGATATAATTAATAATGATGTCAAGAACAACAAGTCAAAACACCTACGATAAATGAAACGATTTTACCCAAAACGCTTCTTTAACATGGAATTTACAAAAGAACGGGTAATATAATGTCATAAGTGAACCATATATGATATCATAACAATGAATATGATTCTGTAATAAGTCAATAACATGATTTAAATCATTATACAGGAGGTTCGGACACTTACAAAGCAAGTCGGACCTAAGGTAAGGGAAATATCACAATCTCATTTTTATCCGAGATTGTTTGTACTTTGAAAGTTACTGGGGTGTATTTTATCATCTAAATCCATGTTTCCTCAATATGTAATGTTATTTCCATCCACCTACAATTGTTTAAATCCAAATTTACCCTTCGGTGAGTTTTTAGTAAAAGATATGAAAGGAATCTTTTGTCTTTTTTTTGTAAGAGGTACTTTTCGACTTTTCCGACAAAAGTACGAGAAGAATGTTTTTAACTTATACGGTACGAACGGATTTATACTGTTTTATAAAGCCTTATTTTCATGAAGCTTCCTCTAAAAGATTTCATGACTATTTTCAATAAAATCTCTTTCTTTTAAAATTGCATGATGTTTTGTGAAAAGAAATTGATTTTGAAGAAAAAAGGATATTTTCCTCCAGAATTCAATTGAAGTGTTTTATCAAAATTATTTTTCATCAAAGATAATAAAGGGTTCTGTTTCTATCCATATTTTTACATTGATTTGACTATGTTGTGATGGAATTATGTTTATGAATTCCTTTATCTTATATGAATGGTTTTATGATGTCATGTTGTTTAAGAATCCCATTTTTATTACATGGGTTATGCAATGATGTATGATTTATGATTTTGTGGCACACATAAGAAAGGATTCATTAAGAGATGGGTGGGACCTATATCTCCCTCCAATGCATTGGGTAAAGATTTTATATCTCATGAGATAGACATGGCTGAAATGGTAGGTTATACCGGTTCAGTGAAACAGGACTGAAACGAGGGTTACTCGATTCAGAAAGGGACTTTGTCCACTAAGATAGTCTTGGAAATGAGTCTTGACTAACAAGAAATGATTCTCTATGATTATGTGTGTATGCCACAAAGTTTCATGTTTTAAGTTGTGATTATTTTGATTTCATTTCACTACTATGATTTATCCCATGTTATGAAATTATGCTCTCTTTTTCAGGTTAAGATTTACAAAAGTTATGTTCTTTTGAATATGATGTGATATATTTTTATTTTGTATACCCTTACTGAGCATTTGAGCTCACCCTTTTATGTTTTCTTTTCCCCAGGATATAAAGAAAGGTTTTAGGTAAAAAAAAGGGAAGATCTTTATGGGATATATTGAAGATCTTTCACCACGATTAGAAGATTACATTCCGAGTTTCCAAAGACACTAAACTATTACGATCCTTGTGTGTGTGTGTTTTTGTAATGTATTAAGTATTCCGCAAAAGTAATGTAATGTCCATGTACGTCAAGATACGGGTCTTTACACTCACGTTATCGACTGGGGAGAGTTAGATATGGGAGACGATGTGACCTTCGAGGAACAACTAGTCAGAATTGAAGATCGTAAAGAGAAGGTGCTCTATGGACAAACCATTCCCTTGGTTCGTGTGTTGTAGAGGCATGGAGACCTCAAGGAGAGCACTTGGGAGCGGGAGACCCAGATGCACGCTCAGTACCCAGAGTTGTTTTGACTTGTGTTTTACCTTGTTCTTCTGAGCTTGTTTTTTTTACTTTGTACCTTTGTTATATGGAATGCTTGGCTTGTCGGTTGTGAGACCTTTTGTTTCCTTGTTCTCTGGAAGTGTGTAGCATGTTCGGATGTGTGGGGAAAGGGAAAAACCTGATCCTTAATCGAGACGCATTAATGCAGATGCGATTGAACCCATGCGGGCAAGTCAGTGCCGCCTAAAGCAGATAATATCTGGACATAGGAGAAGGATTTTTTTCCCAAACCACATGTTTGGGCAGTGTGTTGGTTGTGTGGTGTTGGGGGGTAGTGAAAGTTGGAAAATCCTAATATATGTAAGTGGGAAGGCCCAATCCTTAATTGAGACGCATTAATGCGGATGCGATTAAACCCGTACAGGCGAGTTAGTGCCGCCTAAAGCGGATAATATCTTGACATAGGAGGGGGAATTCCTAACACCTATGATTAGGGTTGTTGGTTGGGTTCCAGTTATAACTAGAACCCTAAGAGGTATCTTGTTGGGTCCCTCTGGGTTGGTTTTTGAATTCTTGGGGACGAGAATGTTTTAAGAGGTATCTGATGTAATGGCCCGGACCTCTCCGGCACATTCCTTTGTCAAAAGAATGTCAAGAAGTGTTCTGGAGGGTAAAATGGACTTCTCCCACACTTTCCAGAATTTCTAAACTACACACCGTGTAGTTTGAGTACACGACGTGTACCCCCTTTCCGGGTATACCCCATGTTGCAGGTCGTGTCCTCGCCGTGTGAAGTAAATGGGTACACGTTATGTGTCCAGAACTACGCGTCGTGTAGTCCTTCCCCGCGTACGCATTACCAATCAACGTCCGTGTACCGTGTTGGAGCCGTGTCCTTTCCATGTGAAATAAATGAGTACACGTCGTGTGTCTAAACTACATGCCGTGTAGTCCTTCCCCGCGTATGCGTTACCCTAAAACCATGTGTTGACCAGTCAACGACTGCGGAGCCCTGTTGGAAGCCGTGTGGAGACCGTGTGAAATAATCGATTACACGCCGTGTACCATAAAGTACACGCCGTGTACTTTTCCTTTTCTCGCCTATAAAAGGAGGGGGGCCCTACTCCTTTTAATTCACTCCTCTCATCCCCTTTCCTCTGAGTAGAGCTCTCCCAAGAGACTCGAAGACTCCTTTCCTTCCATAACTTCTTCGTCCGAGCTCCGATTTACGATCTGTCAGTGGCCACGGGATCGTAACGACGAGGTAGAACTTCCGAGCTTGGATCCGTTGACTTTACTTCGGCCTTTTCATTCCGACTTCAACACGAGGAGGTTTTACCAGGACCCGACAGAAGTGACGGACGCCGATGGACGTCTTCTAAGGTTGATCTGGGGGAGCATTGCGATCAGGAACCTGTTGAAGTAGGGATCTTACCTTTGTCTCTCTAATTTGTGCATCATGTGGGGTGGGTATCCTATTGTTTTCATGAGAAATGGTTGAACCATTAAATAAAGATAATAAATGGATTATATAACGGGGTTGGGAAATTGTGTTTTTCTGTTACTTTATATCCTGTGATTTTATGTTGTGAAATGAATAGGCTTATGCCTACTAAAAATAACGGTCGTTGGGGGCCTTTGCTTGCAAAATTAAATGTTTCCCTATCTTTCTAGACCATTATGTGAATGGAACATTGTAGAATGTGTAAATTTGTTAATCACGTAAAGTTGGATGATTAAATGAAAATCCAGAACCCTTGTATGATCACCCCGGTTGAACAAAATGGAATAATGAACATGTGGGTGTTGTCTTGGTTACGTGGCATGTGATGGGGGTGTTTTGTGGGTTTTTGTGGATCGGGTGGGCAGCGGGGCTGTGATAAATGGTATTAAAGGGATAATGATGTAAGGGCTTTGGTGTGGTTATGGTTATGGTGGCTGGTAGCAGGGCTGTAGGGATGGGTTTAAATGTGAACGGGCTATGGGTTTTGAATAATAAATAAAAAGTGGAAGAGCTACTAAATGGTGGGTCGTGGTAATGGAACGAGATAATAATCAATGGGGTTGTTTGGTTGTTAATAAGGGACTTGGTTGTGTTTCTTGTGTTTTCCTAACTTGATTTGTGGATGGAAGGGATTTTGTTTTTACGAATGATCGTTGTCGTTTGTTATGGATAGTTTCCCAGTAGTTAAGGAACTAATAAAAAATTCTGTTGAAACGTGAAAACCTAAATGGGGTTGGGGTTGTTTGTTGTATGCATGCTTTGTGGTAGTAGTGCTGAGGCACGTTCTCAGTTTCTCTATTTAGAAGCCATAAGTTGGGATGAGTGGTTACTATATATATATCTGTATCTTTTGTGTTTTATCGCACCCTACCCATGTTGAGCACTTAGTGTCAAACACTCCCATTTCGTGGGAGAGGGTGTTTTTACCTTAGATACTAGCTCCTTCCTGCTCATTCTCCCCTAGGTTGTGATGGCTTGAGGTGACCTTACACCTAAGACTCTTTGGGTAGGTTTCGATTGGGGTGGATTTAGCCCAAGACTCTTCGGGCAGGTTCTACTGTTTCTCAAGAATCTTCAGGATGAGGCCCAGGTGTGTGCGGGCGGGGATACATGGTGGTGAGGCCCTGGTGTGTGCGGGAGGGATGTGTGGTTGTGAGGCCCAGGTGTGTGCGGGCGGGATTTGTGGTTGTGAGGCCCAGGTGTGTGCGGGCGGGATACGTGGTGGAGAGGCCCAGGTGTGTGCGGGTGGGATACGTGGTGGAGAGGCCCAGGTGTGTGCGGGAGGGGAGAGTGTGGCAGCGTCAGGACGTTCACCATTAGGAAGAGCAGCTAATTAAAGGGAAATAGTGTGGGGTACCCAATACTCTTGTTCTTATATACTACTACCTGTTGTGTTTGTGTTTTGGTGAGTGTGGCGGGTGAGGTTGGGTGGATAGAATTCCTTTCTAGGTTTCTTCTGTTGTTCTCATGGGACATTAGGATGTCTCCCCAATTTTTCACGAGAGTTTTAGGTTTCCCTACTGATTATACTTGTATTTTCACCCTACGTTTACTTTCAGGTTTCTAGGAGGACTACCAGGGCTGTGCGGGACCCTACTAGTCTGACAGTTGGAGTTTTTGTTGTTGTTGTACTTTTTCTTTTGGTATTGTACTTTGAGCTTTCTTGTACTTGTACCTTGTTATAAACTTGTTTAAACATGCATGTGGGCTTGGTTGGGGTTTATTTCTATACACTTTTCCTTTTCCTTTTTGGTGGTTGACTTGTCCTATTTCCCGGTCCTAAATAAATAAAAAGGGTAATGCCTCCCATATTTGTGAAAACTCATACCCTTGGTGCTAGTCGCCACCCCGGGGCCTACTGGAGGTGGGAATCGGGGGTCATTATCTCCCTTTCACTATTTCCAGCTCAGGAGGGGCATCTTTGGTGAGAGGGGGTCATGACAAACACAAAGTAATATATGGGTTTCTTTTTGGATATAAAGAAATTCTAAAACCCAAGATAGAGAAGATTATTTAAGGAGAAGTTTTGAGCTGTGACATGGTACTGAGGGTAATTTATAATATTCTTAAAAATAAAATCCCTCTTTTAAGTTACATTCATCAAGTATGAGAGATTATCCAAACTATAATTTGTTTCCCTATAAAAGGAAATGATGAAAATTTCTTCATACATCTAAAGGATTTAGAATTATTATATAGAAACTCTTATATTCTAATATTGTAAAGAAAGAATGAGAATACATTTTTATTAACATGGATAGTTCACAAATATAAAACAAGCACATAAAAATTACGCAACTAACTTAGTAATTAAAGCTTCATGAAGAGTATGTTCTTGGGGAGTTTCATTCAAGATGAGATATTTTCATGGAGAGGATTATTCACGGAGAAATTTATCTAAAAATAAAAAATAATAATACTTTTATACTACCAATATAAATATTGACAAGTTCATGAATTAATAAGTAGGCTCCCCTTTCAAAGGATGGACATCTTATGAGAACCACATAGAAATTATACATGATGAAAAGTTTTTATTTGAAATAGACTCCATTTATTTTGGTCATATTCAATTCTATGAGGGGTATTTTTTGACACCCATAAAATTTGATCAACATTTTAAATAATCTTATAGGAGAAGATATTGAATAAGGTATAAAAAACATTCAAAAGAATATTAATTGTGAAAAAAATTAGATTGTTCGCAAAAGGATTCTTATTTTCGCGGAGTGTAATTTTTGAAAATATAGATGAAATAGCTTGTGGCCATATAAAATAATTACAGTGTAGGAATCACATTGTGAAGGAAAAGAAAACATGTTTTGTGGTTTTATATGATTAAACCAACTAATTCCTCATGGTCATGTCAGATTAAGGTGGTTGTCTTCATGAAAGTGTAGGATTCAATTGAAATTCCACAAGACCACATTAGACTAAAACCATTATGGTTAAAACAAAATAAATCCTTTTCTACATCAGATTCATTATTTACCATATCAAACTAAAACCTTCACCATGTCACATTAAATGGTTTGGGGCATGGTGTTGACTGCAACCCTAAAGCTGAATCCTTATACGATAACAGACCCTATTTGTTGTATAAATTACACCAATACTCAGGGTAAAAATAATGTTTCTATCCTATAAATACACTCAATGGAACACACTTTTAGGAAAAAAATTAGAATATTTTTTGGAATTAAAATTTAGAGGTACATCGCCCTATTTTTGAACTATCCCTTTGCGGAAATCCATTGATGCATTCCCTTTGGTAACTTCAGAGTGTAACCTTGAGATAGAGTGAATAGAATCATGTAGGCTATTCATGAAAATACCTAATCCACATAAAAAATTGTGGATCCTCTCATGTAAGATCTATTATTATGGATTACTACATAATAGTCTCACAAAGGGTCTCTTATATAATTCTTATGCGATTAAAAACCTTTAGACACCATGAATTTGGAGAAACATACCCACTTTCATAGAAATATAATTTTTTATGAAATTAAAGATTCCAAATGTAAAATTTAGACTCTTTTAAATTGACCATCACTATTAAACTTTTAATATATGGTTAGTTACTTCATGAATGTTCCCTATCATAGATACTTGGTCCCCTTTTAAGTCCCTTATTTAAAAAAGGTCACCTACATGGGTTGGCGTAATCCAAACGACCTAAGTGGATTCCATTGGCCATAGAGAAAACCTATAATTTTACAAAACCCCTGAGTATCCTACTAGGTGTAATCCCCAACATGTTCTCATTGATGATATCATCCTTATGGCCCATAAATGAGCCATAGAAACCATGGGCCTCTTACTAAGTTTAAAGTCTGACCTTACCTTTCCATATTTATTTACTATAAAATTGGGTGAAATAGAAAGGATAAGTCATGCATAATTCCCTCACCATCCATTTCTAGGTACCTTGATATAGTATCCAATTCAAAATAATATTAAATAGATAAACATTGGTCATAGTTTTATAACCTTAAACTAGAAAACATAATGGACCAAGTAACATAACCATAAAAGTAGCATCATTTGTCCTAGTCCCATAACCTTAAAAGTAGAATATTTAGCCTTTTTTGCATGAAAATAAAAGTTGGATCATTAGTTATTATCACATGAGCTTAAAAGGATCATCATTGGTCATAGATAAATGATATTAAAATACACCAAAATGGTCCTTTTTGTATGATCATAAAAGGTAAGACATGTTCAATTATGTGGCATCAAACATTTTGGGTTCTGATTCCATTCATAAGGAAATATTAATCCCCTATCAGGTGCCTAATCCCATCTCCACAACACCTTCCACCATCCTAGTTGGAGAAAAATTTTATAGATCCCAGCTGTGCATATTTAAAAAATAGTATAATCAATTAGTAAGGGAAATATGGAAAATATCTAATATGTACAAATGTTCACATTGATGTGTGGTGATGATCAATCACCCTCATGAAAAATCTAACTAATATTTTTAAATTAATGAATTATATGAATAAATCATAGATCTTCAATAAAGTGCTAAACAATTTTTATAAGACCCCTTAGATGATGTGTCGAACTCCAATCCTCTCAACCTCTTTAAATAATTTTGAGCATCAATGGTATATCCCATTGAATTACTACCTTTGAAAATTAGCTCCACATCCCTGAAATAATGTGGGTGAGAACATGTGGGGGTGTTATATGTATCATTACCATTTTATTTTTTATTATTTTATAATTACGTAAACCTGTCATTTATTTTTTAATGTTTTTCTAATTATATATTTGTTATTTTATTTTTTATTATTCTTAATTATTATTTACTCATAATTTTTGGTTATACAATTCTTTTATTTATAGGATATTACATATGTGGATTATTTTTTAACTATTTGAATTCTTTTTAAGAAAACTGTATATTATGATACCAATTATTATGTACCATAATATGTTTCTAAATAAAAGAAGTGAGGGTTAATTGTAAATCATAATGTAATCTGAGTACTCATAATAATAAGGTAGGATTTATTATATTATAAGAATAAATAATTTGAGAATAAAAAAATTATGTAGTGGATGTTTGAAGGGTGAAATAATTAAAGATAAAAATAGATAACAAGATATTTATAGTATTTCAGATCCAAATGATCATACGTATAATCTTCACACTCTCAAACCAAGATAATTTATATCCTCAATGGTATAACCTTTTATTCGGTTGAGAACTAAACCTGTCCTTTTACACCAATAAATAGAAAACATGAACATTTAATTAGAATCCTTAAACTATCCCTTTTATAAGATTAAAGTAAAACCTACAAAACATCATTTTGGTTAGGTATGAAAAACCAAGATGATACATTTTATTGATTTTATAACAGGTATTTGAATGGACTTATAATAAAACATAATACATTACAATGAAAAGATAAACTAGTGAAACCACTAAAATATTAAAGGTGACGTTAATTATTTATATACCAATGAGAAGGTTTGTGGTGATTTAATAGTTTTTCAAAAAGAGAATGAAATTATGGGAATTTACTGGGACAAAGTTACATAAGAATGTGACTGTTTGAGAAATACAATGCATGGTAAGACTATTCTAAATGTAAAAAATAGTGATACCATTTCTTTTACTAAATGAGATGATAAAAGTAAGATAATGGTTTGTTATTCTATTGTTAATTATTTTAAAGGTGGAATACATGTTCATTATTATTCTAATTATTATGAAATATTTTAAAATCCATTTTTTGTATGAATATGTTTTATAATATATCTTTATCTTCATTAAATATTAAAAACATTTACTATTTTAGGGTCCCAATGTCATTATTTTGAAACCAAGTTAACCAAAATCATTCTATCTTACCAGGCGATGCATTTATTATGGACAGGTTTCATATGTATTATATTTTTATGTTATATTATATAGGAATGATATTATATATAAGTTATTTCATTTTTCTAGTTATTATATACTTTTTATCTATTTGTTTTACTTGTAATATTTATCCCACTTTTTGCAAGTTGTTTTTTTCAAGGAATTATTGTAATCATTTCCAAATATATTGATGAAGAATAAGATATTGGAGGCTACTAAGAGGTTCTCAAGAATTTTTCCTCACAATATTAAATGGATTGAAATTGGAATATACATCTTAGAAGTGATATTTTAAATTTTTTGTAATATTTTAATATGAAATATTGTGTTCTTTAGATAGGATTCTTTTAAGAAATGTTTCTTGTTAAACGTAAACAATAATTTGATGATTTGAGGGGTTCCATGGAGAATGACATCATATATCTCAATGTTTATGGATTTTCAATGTTCCATCTATGTGTTTTATGAAGGTTATATTGATATTTTGAGGGTATATCATTATATTTGATGATGCATGGAGATGTATTCCTGATTGATTAAATATCATAATACCTTATGTTTCTGATTTGATTTGAATATTATTATTAGAAAATACTCTGTGAAATAGAGGTAAAATTAGTTGATTAAAAGTCTAGTGTTATTAAAATGATTAAATATCTTGATATTTGTCATCATGATTCTTGATAATGTTTGTGTATGAATATTGAAAGAAACAATAAGTGTAGAACAAAGAAGAAGTGGAAGTTTTTGTAATTGGTTGAAGAATTGTTGAACCATGTATATGAATCTTCATATGTGATATACGTAAGGAAATATATGTGTATTTTATTTCCTATATATATGAATATGTGTATTCAAATTGGCTAATACATAAGGGATTATCCACACACATGTTTTTACTATACAAGGGAAACTGTATAGACAAATACTATGTCGTTTTTACAAAGTGGTCACATATGTGAATTGTTATATCCGAGAATTGTTCACATAGTCTAATATTCTATGAATGAAAATGTGGATATGTAATGTTATATTAATTTGAATGTCACATGTATAATTTTTTTAATGAATGATATTTGGTTATGATAATATGTGTGCTTGAGAATCACGATATATGAGAATGGGATACATAAGAAAATATTACACTAATGAGGATGAATATTATAAAGGTAATATACCTTCTTTGTAAAAGATGAGAATAAGGTGATGGAGAAGAGATAATTGATTTAGTATATTCCAAGTGATATGATAATAATTAAAAAGAAAAATCATGAGGCTTCATTTTAGAAAATGATTTAGGTAGAGGAAAATTCCAAATGAATGTATGAGCTGTTGTTTATGTATGAATCCAGAGATGTACCAAATGTTTTGAGTCATGATTGAATTTCCATGAATGTTTCAAGTTCATTAAATCTTAAATATGATCCAATTAAATTGAATTTTACTTAATGAATTAATGATTAAATGATATGTGGGATTATCCTATACTGAAAATAAAGGAGGATCAACAAATGCATTTATAGGAGAAGCATGTATATAAGTTTTAAACACAGATAAATTAATCCTAGTTTGAAGGAGTAGTTTTGATGAATTATTAGGTCTTAATAACTATTATATTTGACTTTTATAGGTGTAATTATGTGATATTTTTAATTATCATTAGATTATTTAATGATGAGCCTTCATATATTATGAATAGAATTTTAGGCAGATGATTCTGGATCTAGTTAGAGACCATGAAAACTATGATCTAATGTATTTAAATTAACATAAATTTTGATAATTAAAATTATGTGTTCACTTGATATATTAAATATAGAAATTTATATGAGAAAAAATTAATTAATGATATATTTATCATTATCATTATATATTTTCTTTTAGGTTGGAGAATATTTTAGGTGAAGAGATTATGATGAAATTCCAACACTGATTCAAGAAAGAATATTTTTTGTATCAATTTGAAAAATACATGAATATATTATTGTTATCATATTTTTTTATTCAAAGACATTAATTAAGATCAAGTGTTATTTTTATTAATTGAATAAGAATAATAAGAAATGATGATGTAAGAGTGATCCAGTGAAAGCTATTCTAGTGCATTGAAGAAAAGAAGAATGATAAAGTGTTTTGAAAATATATTGTATAAAAATAATAGATAAATAATGAGAGAGAAGAAAATAATAAAAAGGTATTAATTTATTATTAAAATAAATAAAATAAGGATAAACACTTATACTTTTTAATGAGAATAATTTTATGTACACCTATGTATACATGTGAAGAAGTGTTACTTTCATTCTAGTCTGTAATTAAGAAAAGATGAGTAGAATAACATTTCAACACTAAGACAATGAAAAAAATTCCCATATGGTAGAGGAATTTAAGGTTGTTACAAAAAACATGAAAAAGTTAAAGGCTATCTATATATTTAGTATAAATATACAGTGAGGAGTTATATATTAGGATATTCTATCATTATCTAAAGGAAGAAATATTATTTTCCCTTATCTTTTTTGTAGGGTTCTACTCATAAAGAACAAGATTATTTTATAAATTATCTCATTATTTTGACATGTGTGATCAAATATTATTCCCCATTTATATTATGGACTATCCTTTCTTATTGGAAGGTTACCCTATTCAATATCTAATCAACTTTTTATGTGTCCTAACGAATAAAAAAATGTAATAGAATAAGAGAATAAAGATATTAAGAAGTATTAGAGGTAAATTGTTAAAAATAATAAATTTAAAATGAATATAAATACTTGAACACAAATTCACAGCCCTCTCAGTGTGGAGATTATCATAGTTATCCTATCAATAGGTAAGAGATAGTGGTTTGCCTCTACTATATTCTTTTCATTGGATGTTTTTATATTTTTTATTATTTTAGTATCATTATTATTTTATAATAAATTTTAGTTTTAGTGAAGATTTTTTCACATAAAATTAGGAGTCATTTTCATCCCAGACTCTATTGAATAGAGAAGGAGAAAAGGATGTGTAAGAAGTTTCATCTCTTATATAATGAAGAATATGTTTGAATTTCTCCATTCCAACATAACAAAAAAGAAAGGGATGAAAATATGGTTGATTAATCTAATAAGATATTGTATATTCATTCTACTTTAATTTGATATTAAAGGGATCAATAGACATGTGTTATTTTTTTCTCAAACTACCCTAACAATGATCCAAGAACAAGTGTTAGTGATGAAATTTCAGCTATTTTTTTAATTGATACCTTAAAGGGCATGAAACATGACTTTCCCAGAGAACATTATTGTATTATTTGATGGATTTTTTAAAGCATATAGGATGAAATCAGTTCGATTGATAATAATTAAGAACTATTAGAAAAGGGCCAATAGTATTAGTTTTTATTTTGTGAGAATCTCTCTAACAATGTTGAATCCAAGGATTCCCAAAATGTGATCCAAAAGAAAATTTCAACAATTTTGAAAAATAATAGATAAAGAAAATCCATGAAAAGGGTATGACCAATAAATAATTCGATAATAAGTTTTATGAATTATAATAAAAATTCAAAAATAATATTGATGTAAAAAATATTATATTTGGATATTAAATCCCAGAGGATTAAAGAACCTGAAATATTTCTCCTGGATAGGATGAGAATGAATAAAGAAGAGATTGGAATAATGAAGAAGGATTGTGAGGAAATTTTATTATTTAATTAATATTAAAATAATACACTCAATCTAAAATTCATAGAATTGGAGATAAAAATGATCAATCAATGGGGTATATATATAGATTCTCCACAATCAAAAATAATAAATTTTATTACTACTACACAATTCTTAACCAATGATTCATACTATTAAAGAGCTTTAACATGTGATAAGAATATAGCGGGATCATTTTATGATCATTATACACCATATATTAATAAATAAGTACCATCAATTTCAAGTTCAAATGCATATTCAAAATATATATTTAGAAACAATGATGGTTTAAATACAAATTCAATAATATTATGGTTGAGGAAAAGTTAAGGGAATTATACCAAAATGAAAATGGTGGAGAGAAGGGGAATTTTTTATGTCGGTTCAACAAAAAATCACAAATAGTCAGAAAAAATATAAAAACATCATGCTCAAAAATCTAGAAATTATTGACAACGTCTAATGGATAAAAATAAGGTCATGGATTATAGGGACTTGTTAGTGATACAACATGGTAGGGAAATGTTAATTGGATTTTTGGTCTAATCCTTTAAAAGATAAATCAAAAAATAAAACCATTTCAAGGGGGAGAGATCCAATGATGAAGAAGAAATATCCATTGATTATGAAGAACCTATTTACATCAATCTGATGTAATGTTCTTCATGATTTCTATGATGTTTAATAAAGTGGTGGTCACAATTGGGGAGGGATATTCCCATATTACAATATGTTAAATGAAAATAAATAAAGAATAGCATAGGGAGAGAAAGTAGTTACATCCATGGAAAATAAGTTTATGGTAGCAACAAATGCAGATTCCACCAAGAAATCTATAAGAAGGATTTTGGTTTACTATTATGAAATAAAACTAAGAGGTTTAAGAAGTTTTATTAATATATAAGGGTTGATGAGATTAATGGAACTCATAAGTTCCAATTTAAAGACCTCAATAAGGAGACCTATGTAAACACAGACATCTAGGTCATTTAGACATCTGTTTTTTGGTGAGAAATAAAACTGGAAGAGGTACATGAAAAAGGATATACCAAAGGAGAAGAATAAGCTTCACATAATTAACCTAAATTTCATGAGAGGGGATCTAAATAAGATAAACCTTGATTTAAATATGTTTTTTGTGTGAGTTGCAATGTGGATATAAATATTCCTGGAGATTGTTTTTTCTGTAAGTCTAGAACAAAAAGTTTATCCAAAAAAGATGAATGTAACACTAGTAGATACATGTGGATTAATATCACCCGAGAAGATAAAAATTCAAACACAAATAATTTAATTAAGTGATGTGATCTATGTAACTTCAAGATAAATCAGAATTTATGTTCTGATGTTCAAGAATGAATAGTGGAGGAAATTGAAAACATGGTTAAGACAAACATCTCAATATTATTGTTCACATTAAAGAAAATAAAGACACACATTATAACATTAAAGTTTTTGTATTATATGTATTCATAAAGTGCATGTAATTGAAGGGGATGTATGATCTCAGGGGGAGAACCTGACAAAAAATTATGGCTGTCAATTCCTAATAGTCAAGATGGGGATGCCATCATCGAAAACTAACCTCAAAATTAGTATTCTGGAAAGTATGTTTATCATATTATCTTTTATTATTTGAAGTAATTGGTTTATGTCAAAACATTATAGGAAAATAATTAAGATATTAATAGTTTATTTATCATAAATTTTATATTTTGTACAACATGGATTGAATAAGACCACCCTTGGTGATGATGTTGAAGTTTTCAAATATGGACAACCACATGGTTATGATCCATTATAGTGTTATATCAACATTAAAAATAATGTATTGTATATATAAAACATTATAAATATCAAGTGGAGTGCCTCATATTGGGGGGATAAATTTAGAGTACATGAAAAAAAGCTTCTAGAATCATTATCGCAAGTAAATATGATCATTATGGAAAGGGTTTGAAGAATATTACATTGAATAGGTATGAATGTTATTCCCTCTTATCCTTTATAATTGAAATTTTAATCATAATTTAATGCAATGTAATTGAATTTATCAACAAAATAGAAAAAATGAAATGAATTATAAGTTCTAAGGCTATGTATCCAACAATATCCCTTGAATTATTTAAACCTATTTGTTAATGTGAGTGAATGATTGTTTGGATGATATATATGTCTGAATTTTATCTCAAATGGTGCCTATTGTTTGTATCTACACACAATAAAATTAGAGAACCCTTTATGTCATGATCATGAGTTATCACTTTATTTGGTATGATTCTATTTTATAATGGAAATATCTATTGTCTAAATAAAATCCTCTGTTTTTCTACATCGAGTATGGAATATGTAAACTTAGAGTGAAATGATTTATGGAACATTTACTAATAATTAATTGATAAAATTTTCTAAATTACTTAAAATTTATTTTTAATAATGTATAGATAAGGTGAAATGTAAATTGATAAGAAAGGGGGAGAGTATAATTAATATCAATAGATAATTTAGATAGTATTTCCAACAAATACAAGGTAATAGATTATTAATCCTACTTTTTATGAGATGTATTTATTTTCAAGGAAATATTTTAAATTCATTTAAATATATTGATGAAGAATAAAATATTTGAGGAAGAAATAATATTATCCAATAATTATGTCTCATTTTGTTAAGTGGATTTAGATTGGTAGGCACATCTTAGCAGTGGTATTTGAAGTTGATTTTCTTTTTTAAAATTAAATAGTATATTCTTTAATTTAGATTATTTAGAGATATGTTAATTTTTAAAGGTAAATTATTAGTTAATTATTTTAGGAGTTCTATGTATAATAACATCATACAACTTTAAATTGGAGAAATTGAATTAATCAATGACATAATAAATGTGAAAGGAATAATAAGTATCAAGGAAGTTTATCCAATAATTTTCAATTGAATGATTTTAAACTATTTGTTAAAGTGAGTGAAAATGTTTTATATTAATATACCAATAAAATTACATCTCAAATGGTATCTATCATTTGTCTCAACATGGAATACAATTTGATAACCCTTGGTGTAAGACTGTGAGTTCTCATTTCATTTGGAATCAATTTATTTTATAATGAAAAAATCTATTTTATAAATTATGTCCTATTTATTTTAACATTGATCATGGTGTCCTATATATAGATTAAAATTATGTGTGGATCATTTATTAAGAATAAATTGATACCCTTTTTCTAGGTAGTTTATATTTTTTGTAAACATGGGAGAGAGAACGTGTAATGAAAGATTGATTGGAATAGGGGAGAGTAGAAATCATATTGATCCATCATTTAAATGGTATTTATAATGAAAACATAAGGGGATATTGTTGATCCCACATTGTGTGAGTTTTATTTCCCGTCAAGGGATTATTATAGATGAAATTCAATATATTGAGGTCAAAGAAGATATTTTAGGTTTCTTAGAAGTTTTCAAGAATTTCATCTCAATATGTAAAGTAGATTTAGATTAGAGGATATATATTAAATGTTGTATTTAAAGTTTCGTTTAATATTTTATTATGAAAATGTATTATATTGAATTTTCATGCCTTGAAGAAATATTAATTATTGGAGGTAAAGGATATATCAAATATTTGAGTCATTCTATATAGAATTATATCATATATCTCCATGAATAAGGAGTTTTGATGTTCCATCCATGAGATGGAAGGCGATTTTCATGATAGGTTGAAAATATTACATTATATTAGTTGGTTCATAGTGATGTATTCATCATTTATTAGAGATAATAATTCCCCATGCTTTTGAATTAATATGAATATTGGAAGAATAAAATCTCTATGAATTTGAGGAAAAACTAGTCTATACAAAGCGAAGTGTTCTTCCAATAATTACATATCATAATATTGGTAATCATGATTCTTGTTAAAGTTTTGGGATGAAGTGTGAAAGAAGAAATAATTATATAATAGGGAAGAATAGGATGTTTGGGAAACTAGTTAAAGAAGTGTAGAAACATGTATGAAAAGTAATATACTTTATCCATGTATGGAAATATCCACGTATGTAATTTCTTAAGTGGATGAATCTATTTACTTGAATAGGATACTACATAAGGGATTATCCATATATAGGTTTTTCTATATGGGTGAAAATGAATAAATGAATTCCCCGCCACATATATAAATTGTTCATGTGTGTGAATTTCTATGTATTGGAATTGTTCATGTTTTTTAATATGTTGTGGAAGAGAATTTGGA
This sequence comes from Viscum album, assembly GCA_963277665.1. Taxonomy (NCBI): domain Eukaryota; kingdom Viridiplantae; phylum Streptophyta; class Magnoliopsida; order Santalales; family Viscaceae; genus Viscum; species Viscum album. Next base: position 1,053,849,653 of record OY728120.1, on the reverse strand, counting down.
TATATAATGTTCTATATAAGAGAATTTTACACATATGTTTATTTTACACAGATGAGATTTGGTTATGATTGGGAGTGTGAAAGTGAATAATGATGTATTATAATTGGATAAATAAGTGAATGGGACATGGATAATGATGGACTATGTAAAGGTAATCTAGATTATTCATAAAGTAGGAGAATATGGAGTTATAGAAGGGATCATTGATTTAATAAATTCCATGTAATATTATAATCATTGAAATTATAAATCATGAGGCATAATTTTAATCCATGGTTTTGGAATATGAAAATTTTGAAGGAATGTATGAGTTGTTTTTCATTCATGAATCAAGAGATGTACTATGGGATTTGTTCCACAATGTAAGTTCCATCGATAATAAATGTTCATGAAATCATACATACAAACCATTCCATATGAAGTCGATTTCAAGAAGTGATGAATAATTAATTTGTGGGATTATCCTATAATACAAGTAAAATAAGAACCATGTAAAAATTTACTAGAGAAGAATAAATATGTTTATTTAATGAATATAAATGATTCTTTTATTGAAGGAGTGAATTTGAAGAATGATGAAGATATTTTAATTAATATGTGGTTTTACATGAGGAGTTATTGGATATTGTCTATTATCATGTGAGTACTTAATATTTAGTATCCCAGCATTATGAAAGGATGTTTAGGATGAATATTGTGTGTCTAGTCAAAGTCCATGATGGCTGAGATTCAAAGGATTTTAATTATCAATAATCTTGGTAATTAAAATCAAGTATTCACATGGTATTGTGAATTGAAAAATAAATAAGATAAAGGTGAAACCAACCCTATATTTATCATTATTTTATATATTCTTATAGGTCAAAGAATATTTAAGGTGTAGAGATTGTTTGGGATGTTTATAAATGATTTAAGAAAGAATAGTTTTGGTTTCAAGAAGAAGGATAAAAAAATATATTATTATTATCATATATTCTATGATATGAATACAAGAAGGAAGTTTTTTTTGTTTTTTTATGAACTGAAGAAGAATAATAAGAAAAGATGAAGGAAATTTGATCTACTATAAGATATTCATGTGTATAGAAGAAACTAATAAGGAGGAGAAAGATCTATATTGATCTATTTCATAAAAAGAATAGAATAAGTAGGGTATAGAAGAAAATAAGAATTTGTTGTGCATTTTTCTATATAGGAAGAAGAAGATGGAAAATCACTTTGACATGAAACTATGAAAAACTAAATACAAACTTGTGCATATAAGAGAATATGTGTCAGTTTCTTGATTATGTTCATGTAATAGAAGAATGGGGTGAAAATATTCCAGCACTATGAAAATCTACAAAATTCACATATGATTATGGAATTTCCTGGTGATACAATGAAATTGAAAAAGTTGAAGACTATCTTCACATGTATTATAAAGATCTGATGTGGAGATTAAAGTTGGAAAATGATATCACTAGTCCTAGGACACATTACTTGTTCTATCCACCCTCTTGAGTGTAGGCTACCTCACTTCAGGGGTAGAATTATTTTCTTTATAATCCACTGTAATAGGTATCTCATTATATTGTAATATGTGATCAATGATTATTTCCAACTTGAATAATGAAGAAAACTTTATTATTGAATGGTGAGCCTTGAAAATCACCTATCCTTCCTGTGTGTAAAATAATTATTAAATTAAGGGTTATATAATGAGTAAATCAAGAGAATAATAGATCTAGTAGAAAAAAGGGGTAAAAATATATGATTTAAAAAAGTCCCTAGCACTGATTCACACCCCCTCAATTTTGAGATGATACCAAGTGATCCAATAAAGAATGTGCTTAACTATTGGTTAGTTTTTAATTATTTATAAATCATTTATAATTTATAGAATTTAATTAAATAGTTGTTGGTTTCTTGAAGTTTTTTTATATTTGAGGAGTTCGCATGATTATCATTCATTATATAGTCATTTCAAAAAGAGAAATATTAGATTAATGGGAATAATTTATTGTTTTTATTATGTATTTAGTTATTTAAAAATTAGTATATCTTTTATTAATCATGCGTTTAGAGGGAGTTTTACTTTTAACTTCTTTTTATTTTTGTTGAGCATTTTATGCATTTTGTGAGTGAAATTTCTTATCACTTTAGAATGATTGTTTACTCCTCACATTTTTATTAATATTTTTTATATTGATTTATTGATCAATCATAGGGGGAGATTATTATTTTATAGAATTCATTACCCCATATCTTTTTATTTTTTATTTACTATTATTTTAGTCTTTATGTGAACAATTCTATATTTTCATTACTTATTATTTCTATAAAAAGGGGGAGAGATGTTTTGGTTCTTTAATAATGAAAAATGGGTAGAATTTTTAGTTGGTCCTTTCCACATTATTTATTTTATTTTGATTATTATAAGTTATCCCAATTATTATTTATTTGTTGAACATTATTTAAGAATTATTTCAATCATTTTTATTAATTATATTTATTTTATCATATTTTTAGTGAAGTAATTTTTTTTACGTTTAGGATATTATGCATGAGAAAAAATATATATATATTAATAAGCTCTGGAAGAAAACTTACATTTTGTTTTTTGGAAAAGTAAAAAACTATATGTTTCATGTGGAGTTCAGAATATTAATTTGTATTGGATGAGATCATTAAATATTATAAGTTTTGAAAATTTAACTATGTAATGTTCCTCATGCATGATGTTTAGAATATATTATATATGAAGTTTAATAAAAAAACATCTATATTGATATTTCCATAAAGGAAAATACATTTTAAATAAAAATTATATTATGTACTTGTTTTCTATCTAAGGGATATATATTATGTATTGAAGGGGTCTAACATATGATGACTTGAAATATATTATTTATGGAAGGACCCTTGTAAAATATTCTTACCAAAGTGAGGCCCTTTATATATAATTTCAGAGTATGAAAATTACAAAAGGAAATAACAAATATGTAGTATAGTGGGATATGAAAAAACATATATATAAAGATACTCTTATATATTGTCTATACATATATTGGTGAATTATATGTCACTATCTATGATATGATTATCAACCATTTTATATAATAGATAATATTTTGAAACACTATGTATTTTATTGGATATTTGGGTAGGTATTATTTAGTGTTCTAGAGGATGTTTTTTATTCTATATTTTGAATTTAAATTCAAGGGATATATTACTAGGATAATTTAATGAGGATTTTTTATAGAGAAGTGAAAAAAGGTCATCAAAAGACTATAACCGATAAATGAAATAAACATTGCTGGGAAAATGGAAACAATGTTATTTATATATTATTTATAATTATTCTAACCATTCCATTATAGTTTGTAGATAGATTTAAGGAAACAATCATGTGATGTAATTTTTGATCTTTAGAAAGTAAGACTATAGAGTTTAAACTACATAAATTAACCATTATTATTTAATCTATAAAAGTTGAATCTACAGTCAGTGTTGAACCACAAGTTATTACTAAAAATTGTGCTGAAAATTTCTAAACAAACACTATTTATTCAATTCTATGATATATTTACCAAATCTAATCATCAAATACCTGTGAAGTGTTAAAGTACCTGTTTAAACACAAGCAACAACATCAATAACAATTTGATGGTTTCACTGTTTTATCTATTCATTTTACTATTTTTTATTGTACTGTAAATTCATTAACACATTAGATATACCACCATTAAAAATTACCATAGTGGTTCTTCTCACCTAAACAAAAGGTAAAATCATAGGTCGTGCTTGATCCTGGTATAAAACATAGGTTAAGGTGGCTCCTATAAAATCTAGGTTTGTTCTACTCCTATTTAAATGGTTTGATTTTATCCCTATCAATGTAAAATTCTATATCATAGTGGATACTCTTGCTCTTGGATTGAGATCATGAATACTAGAAATAAGATCATTTGGATTTGAACAACTAAAAATCGCTTTTACTCTATTGTGTGTCCATACAGATTTCAATCTTTATACATCTAATCCAATATTGTTTTTGAATTGAAATATTTATTCTTATTATCCACTGAATTCCAGATTATTATTTTCTAATTACTATGATTACTCTAATATTTAAAGTTCACCCCTATTATAATTTCAATCATTGTTATGGGACCTAAAAAGAGGGAAATTCTATAAGAAATTTGATCAATCAAAGAAATACCCGAATCAATAAATTTTCCCAAGTCAAAAATCATAAATAATAATAACCCCATCTCTATATTTAGTTTTTTCTAAAAAGAACCTATAGTTTTTCTCCAATTGTTAAGATATTCTCAAAATAATAAGAAACCATTGGGAAAAACATAATAAAACATTAATAAAATCACTACTGAGTTAAATAATCTCCAAAACTCTTTACATGCATCTACAACTAGGTAATAACATACCATATAATTCAGATCATCAACCCAAAGAAGTCACCCCATGAGACTTATCTATTCAGGTTATCTAAAAACCAAATATAAATTATCAAAATTTTAATAATCATCTCTATTGACCTCACTTTTTTGATTTTCTTTTAATATCGATTAGGGTTGTAAAAAAATATTTGTTAATATGTGTTGTACACAAATTATTTGTCCCATAATAGGGCATAAAGGACTGTTAGATAACTCTTAACAAGTGTAAATGAAAATTTTAATGAAATTGGACACTAATAACTCAAAAATAAGGGAGATAATATTTTCATAACCTTAACCATCATTGAAGATCCCACTAAAACTTGTTAACTGTCAAATTAAAACTTTAACTTTAGATTAAAAGTAAATAATGATCTTTTACAAGCTTGATTAAGTAACTAAAGGATCAAATCTCGACAAACATATTTTAGATTTTACATATTATATTATTGAAAATAAAGTCTTAAAAACATCATGTAATGTTGAAAAAATAATCAAAATGAATTCCTAGAGACTTGATCATGATTAAGGGTTACAATAGGATCCTCTATTGTGTTTTCATATCCATAATTATCATCAAAATGAATTCTCTCGCATTCATATCAAAAATAAATTTTTCAATTAATATTTTTGTTTTCGGAGTTCTAAATGACCCAATGGATAATACATTTGTGTTATAATAAATAAATAAAATACAATGATACATATTATTTTTAGTCTAAATCATTTCTAAATTCAGTGGAAAAATATGTAAAATATCATTTTAATACCATTAAATGGTCTAAGAGGTCTTCAATTAAATAATTTTTTCAATCTACATGAATATATGAGTGAAATATACAATTAAAATGGGTCAAAAATGATCCAAATTTTCACAAATAAAAATAAAAATATTATAATACATATATATATATATATTTAAATGTAAATAAATACAATTAATTAACACAACATCAATTCATTTGTCCTGACCAAATATTTCTTGAACTTACTCACTAAAAATGAATGTTAAAACCAAAAAACTTATCTCTAAATGTATATTTTTACATTTTATATAAAATCATTACCTTCATCATGTTGTAATTACAGTAGACTCTAACAAAAATACCATTGATGACCTGTGATCTACGCCATAAAAATATGGTGCCACTAGCTTTATCATAGCTATTATCACTACCGTACAGACAATCACCCTACCTCATAAGACAACTATTCCTCACCATTGATATTTCACTAATTTATTGACCCCAAAAGTATTATTGTTTTATATTCAAAAACAATACTCCTTCATATTGTCTACACTTTGGACACTAACCAACATTATTTATGGAGTTAGTTTCAATCACGACTGCCCAATGTGGTTAGGCTATGATTATCAATCAAGTGTGGCCATGATATTTGAGTTTCCATGGTTTAATGAGGAATGAATTATGGTTGGTATGCTTTTAGATTCCATTAAAACATATTATAGTAAATAAATAAAATTATACTTTTATAATTATTGAATCATTTTTTGCAAGTTATGTGTTGTTATTTTATGAAATCATTGATTATTATTCATTACATAAACAATAAAAAGAGTCTCAAAATATAACCTCAAGGGACCATAATCATTCTATTAATCCTCCTTATATTTTTCAATCCGTAAATTTAATTATAAGAGTGATAAAATGACAAGGTGTAATAGATTTATATGAAAAAGTCACATATGAAGATAAGAGCCTAAAACAATTTATGTAACCACTAATATAAACATAATGTCATGAGAAATAGTTCTATTATAAATTTTCAATATGATCTCCCATTTATGATATATTAATATCATTATTTTAGGGGCCATCATTCAAGTAAAATTTGTTTTATTTTTATTCATTTTTCCAAGATGTTTTTGGTTCTTTATATAATACTATATGTGAATAATCATGTTATTTTAGAAAAAAAAACAAATATAATTATAATGAGATCTAAATTTTTATGAAAAGATATGTTACTCTCAAAATTAAGGAAAGTCATGATGTTCTCACTACCTTTAAAACATTTCATCTTTAAAAACACCTTCAAGAAGAGAAGTGTTTGGGATCACACCCCTATCACATACCCTCAAATAATTAGTTAAGATAATATCATACCATTAAGGATCTATCTTTAGGATAACTTACAAAAAACTATTTAAAAATCAATACTCTAACATAACTAACAACTATGAGAATACAAGAACAATTTGTTTCACATACATATCACATCATCAAATGATATTCCATAATTATAAAAAAACCATAGAAGTTATGACTCATAAAACATGTCCCACATTCATCCACTAATGATAAGAATAAATGGTGGTTGGTCACCTTTACTTGTTACAAAACACATGATCATCTAGTGATATGATAATTGTTTACATAATTGATTATAATTTTTTAATCATTAATAAAAATAAATTACTGGGTCAAACCTAACAACAAACTAACAACACCATAAAAGATCAAATCACATCCATGAATACCTATCTTGTTTTACATGTCTTCTTATGAAAATATATGTGAAATATTTTATTCAGTTATAGATAAATATTTGGAAGCCATTCTATAATAGAGATATGATAATGGCATTTCAATTAGATACAACTATCAATAACACTACATGAAATACATGGTCTCCATATAAAATCATTTAATATCCCAAGGATCACAACTCCTAAAAAATCAAGAAATTTTATTACTATTACAATGGTACAATGATCACTCAAGTAGTGTCATCTCATTTTACAACAATATAGATACTCATCTATAAAAAAACTACTTTTTATCATCTCACTTATATTACTAGATAATCAAGGGCTGAATTTAAAACAATAGATTATCTCTTTGTATGTGCTTCACTTGATTCTACTTAAGGAATATACTTACTAACTGAATGTTGCTTCATATATTCATTCACTAAATGAAATAGTTGAAGATCTTGGTAAATTATTGAAACACATGGGATACCATTAATTGTAAATTATGAAAATCATTGAATACTTCTTTCAATTTGTTTATTAATATAAATATTTATCTCCAAGATATTATATCATTATCCATAATATTAAAGGGAAACCTTAAGGGGGATTAAATAGAAATATCTTTTTATATTCAACCACAACATCAGTGATTTTTGTGAAATCCACTATACTCAACGAATAAATGAAAAAGTTATAGACAAAAAGATCAAAAACTATAAATTGTCATCATTCACACAACTATGTGTTTATCCAGAAATATTTCAATCCATCTTACAATGTTTTAATGATTATCACCATAAGTTTATCATTTCCTTTTCATTATCCACATTAGTTGGATGAAAATTACAATAATTTTTCTATATAATTAAATATTTTTAAAATAAGCATAGGTATTGTAGTTATCCTTACCCCTAACTAAAATGATTCATAATTGATCATAACTTCCTCACATAACATGTTATAAAGATAAAATAATTTTAGTTCATATTACATTCATATATATGACTAGTCATGGAAATTATATCTTTGATACTAACTGTCAAGATGAGGGAAAATATCAACCCTCTTATTTCACATACTATTATGTTACAAAAAATGATTTCAATGGTGACCACCTTTATAATATTTTTTTAAATATTTAGTGGATTAAAATTATGAAAACACAATCAATGATCCATAATTATTTAGTTGAAATTCCATCTTAGGAAATAGTTGGTTCTTTATTAATACTTTTTTAAAATATACAACTATTGAGGTCACAAAACTGTTAGAGAGAAACTCTCTCATCCACTAACTATCTAACCAAATTGGTAATCTAAATATTCGGGGATCCTACCACCAATTGTTAAGAGTTAGAGGTAGTTTCCCATAACTAACTGTTTTTACTTGTATTACGTGAATAATTTATGGTTTTAAAATTAATAAAAATATCATATTAATTTTTTTTTATTATAATGCATGATATTAAAGTAATATTTTCCTATAATATATGTCACATTGATAAGGTCATAAAAGTTACCCAATATGAATAGGACCTTGAAATGACATTAGGATATTATTAAATATTTCTTTATGGTAGGATGACATAATATGATAGAGTGATGTATGTAGGCCATCAGGTGTGAGCACTCTCAAGTGGATGAGGATTCTTCTTAAAAAAAATTCATTTGGTAATCTTGAAGATGAGAAATTATGAGAAGAGACCCACAATTAGGAATTTCATATGTTTTGGTATAATCTGATATTCTAATTTATGATAATCTATAATAGTCCTTATACTTTATGATTATTATTAATTTATGTTACTACTTGCACAATTATATGTATATCACAAACTATGATTATGATAGTTCATGGTAAAGTTGGATATGTTACCTACAACATGAGTGACATGTCATTAATGAATAATTTTAAGAAGGATTTTTTCCATTCATATTTATGGAAATTTATATCTCAATCCTTTAATTGGAATAGAACCATTACATTAAATACTAGGTCCATGGTGTAACAACGTGTTTATATTATATAATCAAAGAAATATGTATCGAGCACATTGTGTGGTGACACGAATGTGAAAAATATGTGATGAGATATTTAAAAAATGGAATTATATTACACAATGAGTGTTTGTATGTGGTTTTTGTCATTGAGACATTATTTCATTTCCCTTGAGTACCTTTCCCCATTTCCAAATAGAAATCATGGACTTTGGGTGATCCTACCTAATGGCAACAAATATAGATCCTAGAGGGTCTCCCACTAAGTGTTTATATTGATCATGGTTAAATTCTATTTGAATTTAAATTCTGAAATAAATATTATTCATAGTACTAAGTAATAATTCAATTCTTTTTTTATCAATCACATAAATTAAATAAATATTTACTCGCTGGATTGAAAATAAAAAAATGTATTTATTTTTTTGAATATTTAATAAATTTTTGTATTCTAGAATGAGAATAAAATTCTTATTTATGAATAAATGGTATATTTTTGTATTGTATAAATGATGAAGAGTTTGAATGAACCAATACCACATCCGATGATAAATATTATTTTACAATCCAGTTAAATAATATTTATTATTGCACAATTTAGCACATGCACTATAAAATAATATTATTATTATTATTATTATGGAATGGGGTTTAATAAATATTATTACAGTATTTAAGGAATTAAATGAAAATAAATAAAATTTTAACCTATAACGAAGCTCTTTAAGTAGATGGTTATGCCTATTTTGTAGGGTTGTTTAAATATTGAGAAAAAATAATTGTTACATAGAACAAAATTTTCTATATATCTCTCCGTCTCAAACTTCTTCTCTCTTCCTCTTAAGAATGTGAAAAACACCATCAAGCCTAAAGGATATTTGAGTGGTCAAGAAAAATAATTAAAGATGATGTATTCTCCATTCTAGCACTCAAAAATCAATCATTGTTTCTCACAGACCAAATAAGCATGTGTGGATATCCTCTAGAGGGATTCTAAACATGAATGCTCTAAACAAAACAAAGTAAAACTAAGAACAGTTTACATAAAATCAACATAAAATTTGAAGAAATTTCCTTGAAATATAATTTATTCTTTCAATCTAAATTAATTAATTATAAATTTAGTGTGTAAGATCTTCTCCTGGGGTTTTTTCCAACTCTAAATTAAAATAATTTTTAATTTAATTCCCACCAAAGGTTCCTCTATTGTGCCTAAAACCAATAAGTTGTTGAAGGGTTGTCATATTTATATATATAATTTTTTATTTTATTGTTGATTATTTAAAATTTAAAATTTATGAATAATTTCATGTTTTAATTCATTATTGGTCTATCTTCAACATTTATTCTTCCATTTGTTTCATTTCTCAAAAAAATTAAAATATTAGCAATGATTAAGAAATTTTAAATATGAAGATCCCATATATAAGTGATGAGGTTCCTAGATGAATAACACAATAATTAACAGTCTATAATTATTTTTTATGTATAGTGTACCATTGTAAATTTTATATAGAAGCATATGTGTAATCTGGGTTGTCGTGTAATAAGTGAACATTGTGTGAAATTAATGAACATTGTGTATATCAAACAGGGTGCTACAAAACATTAATAGAGGACACATTATGTTGTTTTAAAACATTCCATTTAGTCCATGCATTTACATGATTAAAAACAAGGAGTAAAACTATGTTTTGTAATTAATGAACCACGTGTATTTAATACACAGTGTGTACAGACAGACAACCATGTAACTAAAAGTACATGTTGCGTATCCAATATAAATATGATGCACTTAATAAATGTTCATGAAAAGTGCATTCTTAATCCCTAGGCATGTACGGTGGATATTTGGTAAAGGTACGTACAAATCATGTAGCTATATTGCATACACAGTGTAATTAACCAATTTATGCATAAATATTAAAAGTAATTAATTAATACATAAACCAAATCAACTTGATTTCTGTTGGTCATTATGTTGACAATTCACATCAGTCATTAGGATTTATTTTATATTAATTTTTAAATTAATTTAGCATCATATTCAAGACTATGAATCATGTATAGTTATTTTATGTTAAATAATTAACACATTAAATTGTACAGGCTATATAATTTTCATGTGTTCAATGAGTCATTAAGTTGACATTGAATTCCATGAAATTATGACACATGTCATGTACACACTATGTTGTGTGAGTGTATTTATTATAAATAAACCATACTTATTATTCTGAATAGATAATCACTAGGTTACTTCCATGTACAAAGTTGTGTATAATTTTATTGAGTTTTAGATAAAATAAAATTATATATTTTAATTAAAATAATAGTGTTTGAGATTTTTTTTGATTATTGGATGAAATTAGATTAAATGAATTAATTGATTAATAAGACATTTAATCATATTAATTAATTGTTTCTTTGTCTCATTATATATCAAATTGAAATTGTTTCTAGTTAATTTTTATAAATGTGTAACCATGGTCTATTTATGACAAATCAGGAGCTAGACCAAGACTTGTGTATGAGTTGGAATTATATTTTAAAATTTATTGAATAGTTTTGAATGTTTAATTATTAAAAAAAATTATTTCCTAAATGTAATATCTTGATATATTAGAATATATAAAATTTAACAGATAGCTTGTAGTGCACACTACTCTGATCTAGAAGGAAGTGTGATATACTATTAATTATTATTATTTTCACATGATCATTATAACCTAGCCATTAAATTAGATGGTGTAAATTGGATTATTATATTTTGTAATATATATTATGGTAATATTCAAAAAAAATTACTAATTATTAGGCAATAAACCATCAATTTTCAGTAAAGTCATTTTATTCTTCAAATATATTTTTTCTTCAAAAAAGAAATTTTTATTTCTTTCCATGTGAAAATATGTATAAATAAATTTTTCATATTTTATAAAATAAATTTGATAAAATGAAATTAATTATTGGAAACATCAAATAAAAATTATCATATGTTGAATTTTTTTTATTTCTTTCAAAAGATTTATTTTCTACTAAATAGTGAAAATTCAAATTTTTGTTGAAAACATTATTTTTACTTGAACCCTTAAAAAGTTACATTTTATTTTAAAATGGTTTAAATTTAAATTTTTTAATATTATATTATGCAAAATACAATTGTGTTCCTTTAAATCAATTTTATTTTTGAATTTCTATAAATGTATTTTAACACTTAAAAATAGAATTTTCCTAAAAACTATTTTTCATTGTGTTTTTTCTGCTGGATATTAAATAAAATTCTACAAATTATGTAGTTTTAATTTTGAAAAATGGATCCCATATTTGGATATAGGATATCTAAATTTTGTAAATATGACCCTTGTATTTTTTGTCAATATGAATAGAAATATTGGATATTTTTGTTACTATAGTAAATTGTAAATCAAACAATTAAAGTTAAAAAAAATGATAAGGACAAGAATATAACCCTAACTATAAGATACCATATTTTTTTAGGTTCTCCCATCTTTGAGTTTTTCATTTGAACCATGGTGTCCTAGTCTTGTTTGGTGATGGAGATCCTTTATTAGGGAAAATGACCTAAAGCTTTTGGATATTTTTTTAAATTAATAGATTTTGGTTATAAATGTGTTAAATAGGATTTTGATGGTTTTAAATGCTTTGGAAGGATTTGGGGGTGGTGTGGGTTTTTATATAGAAACTGAGCCCCAAACTGTATACTTGGTGATTACACACCAAGTACATTTTAAACAACATGTAAGTACCACTGGACATGTCGTGAACTAGTGCATGGTATGAATTGATTACACATTGTGTAAAACATAATTTACATAAATAAGCTAAGAAGGGCCAAATATTATGATGTGATGATTTGTTTTTTGTTCTACCTCATTAAAAATAAATACAAGATGTGTAAATGAATTAAACGCCACATATTTATCACGAGTAGTTGTTTTATGTATGTCGTGAATTTGATGTTTCCCCAATACTTTGGTGTAGATTTTCCTCTATTGACCTAGGGAAAAATCCAAGATATGTTGGAGACTTTACAAACCCTCCAAATGCCATTTTGGGGAAATTAATACCACATTTTTCATTTTGTTTAGGTTTTAAATTTTCTCTATTTGCTCTCTATCTGTTACAGTGTAATGTCTTAACCATTTTCATTGTTGGTTTTAATCATGATCAGTTTCGATCATGGATCCTTCATGTGATCATATTTACATTTTTTCAAGATGGGGAATCCTACGATAATCATTTTTTGATTATTAGTTCATGGTAGGGGGTCTGAACCATAACCCTATGTCCAGTTTAATTGAAATTATGTGAAATATTTTGATTTCTCCACCATAGAAAGAACCTAAATTAATTAAATGATGAATTAGATTATTCCGCAAAATCCATTTGTATCCAATTAATTTTTGAACTATCTTTTAAATACCCTTTGGGTGAGATAAACCTTGATTATAAATTAATTTAAATTTTTCTTAAAGTGTGTTTAGCATGACATGGCATTTGAGTGATTTAATGATATAGATTCACCTTGGATTTTCCTAATTATTGAGGTGACTGACATGTCATTAGTTTCTGACCAAAGGATATGTGAAATATTTAATTGAATGCAAAATTTTAATTTTCATAATTAACCATTTAGCCTTATGATGTGATATTGTGATATCATTTTTTCATTAGCATGTGTTGTGTTTTCCATGCTGTAATTCTTATATGGGATGTCAGCCCAATTTGATTTTTTAGATGTTATAGAGTGTTGGCCCAGTTAACATGCTGAAATGATTATACAACGGGCTGTTCATAGTGACACATGGTGAATTGCATATATACTAGGATTAACCCTGACACATGATTACATGATTATATACCAGGATTGGATCAAATACATTTTAAAATGATTATATATTGGATAATCCCTGATTTATTGCTAAAATGATTATACAGTGGGTTTGACCCAGAATTGTGTGATTTTTTCAATTGAAATATGGTGGTGGTTTTCATGGTTGTGAGACATGCTTAGAGACATTTCAACATGGTTTCGAGGTTATTTATGTTTTAATACAATTTTATAGTCACAGATGGAATGTTTGGGATACATGATCAGATATATTCCAGTATGTTATTGAAGTAGGTTGATGTGGTATTGATTTAATGCTTAATTAACTAATACACCTATTTATTTCATTATTTCATGAACTTATTATCATACTAGTTATGTTTTGACATGGTAGTGTTGATCTACTGAGTTATACACATAGCCTACCTAGGCAACCATTTGTTACCTGAGCAGATTACATGAATGATGTATTAGACAAGGGAAGGGACCTTGTAGTTGAGTATTTCTTGCTGGATGGTTTAGATTTTGGAGACCTGAACAACATGGTATTTGGGACTGGGGTCTTTGAGTTTATTTTTTTCCATTGATTATTTATTTTATTACATTCAATTTTAAATTTAGTAACATTCTAGCATGAAATTACATTATTAGTTTATTATTTATTGATTTATGCAGTAGGATGTTTTGTTTGGTTATCTGTTTTATTGTATTGATTTCATTATTTACACACTATGTTGTTTGTTGATTGTTATATGATTATTACACTATGTTGTAACACTTTAATCAGGTGGTGGAGTCTCCCTACAACACTTATCAGACCTCTACTACTAGTTGGAATCCTCGGGTGTATGGGGAGGTGCTCTTGAAGTCCTTTACCCAACCCGTTTTTTCCATATGAGAGAGTGTAGAATCAGGGGACATTAAATGTGCTATCAAATACCACCAAGTTTCATTTCAATTTCTTTAAATTTTGTAAAGGTATAAAGGATACTAGGATACATCGAGACTTGGTAATGAGATTTTCCATGTGAGTAGCTAACCCATGTATCGGGGAAAATATAATTGACTACAGATGGGATTACTATTTATATTATTCTCTTGTTATAGTTGATGTTATTTCTCCTTGGGAGATTCACACGTTTTGTGAGGTTGTTATTTCATGATGTTATCAGTTCTTGGGATTTATACTCATGGATCAGTATGGCATGAGATGAGTATGTATGCTTCATGATAGACACATATGGATATATACTTACCTTCATTGTTCATGATTGGGACATATTAATTGCATGTGATATATATATTCCCATTGAAATTTGATATGAGATACCTATTATATATATGAAATTAAATAAATGAACTTTTATGTCGTGAAAAAACACTTATAATCCATGTTGGGAGGGGCCATGAGTGAGTAATTCTATGTTTTTATCACCTATTGAGGTTAACCTTGTTGTTGTAGCTAGTGATCTTAGGAGTGTGTTTGTCATGTGGAGAAAACTCCTCCTCGCCGTATTTGATTTAACAATCCAGAGTGTAGAAATCAACAAAATCATAATGAATTTAAACCAGATCTTCTAGTAGATCTTGAGGATCAGATGGATGTTCATCTTCATAATAACTTTCTGAGGGTCTTGCAATCCATGGAAAGGGTGATTGTTCGCACCATGCCATTGATGTCTATGCTAACGTGAGAGTTCCAACTACAACATCATCCCAATTTAACTATGTGGGAGGCCCTTATGTAGATGATTTCTATATTGAGCCGGTCTAGATGATCTTCATGTATCTTGATACACACACAAATATGAGGGTGATTCTTGATAAATATATTTTTCTTGTACTTTCCAAGCATTGGTGGGAAATTCTTGTGAAATTTGTGTAGTAGGGTGAGTTATTTTGGATGGACATTGATAAAATTTACCTAATCCATTTCTATCATCAGTCTTTGAGGAATGAGAAGGATCATGAGTTCATGCCTCTGACATATGAGGGCATGTCAGTGCTGGACTACATTGAATGTTTCATTTACCTACAACACTTTTCACCATATTGGGTAGATAATGAGATCTACATCATGAGATGTTTTCAAGATGGTATTTTCTATGAGATCAAGTTTTAGTTTTATTTGTTCCATATGATCATTTTTTACAGTTGTGATAAATCATGCACTCAACACAGAATGGAATCTTAGAGAGTCCCCAAGCAGTAGCCAAGCTGTTTCAACAGGGCGAACTATGAGCTCTTCTTCTTGTGGGAAGAAGCATTATTTTGATAGTTTTCTCTAAGTAATGATAAAAGCAGTTAAGGAAGTGGGAATCCATATAAAAATCATGTACTGTTGTAGTGTTATTAGTGTGGAAAGATGGGCCATAGGCTATCTCAGTGTCTGTTCCCCACTTTAGAGTGTTATGATTGTTGCAGACGGAGCCACCTTAGAGGTATTTAGGGGTATATAGTAGTAGAGTAGTGGCATGGGATTTGTATTGGTTCCATAGTCCAGTAATGAATAAACTACTCCTTAGTAAACATATAGTCGGAGTTCCACATGATGTTGTGGTCCAGGCAGGGGATGTGGTACACCAATGTTGGAATGGAAGTACCAGGTAGAGGAAATAGCTCAAGGAGTCAGGTTAGAGCCCGTGGAAGGGGGATTGGTCAGTTGCACATTATATAGACTACTTCAAATATTATGGATGCCAGACCATATACCGTAAGTCTCATGATTCTTATATCATCTACTCTTACTTTTGTTTTGTTTGATAAGGTATTATCATGTTCCTTTTTATCAATTTTTTTTGTAAATGGTATGAGCATGGATTTGTAAATCGTTTATGGTGTTCTGACCATTGATAAAACATTAGGAGTATTTTCAGAGAATATCTAATGTTGAAAGATGGGTCCTTTATAGATTGGTGGTAAACATTTCTTTTAGGAACCATTTGTGTTGGAAATGTAATGTTTCAATTTGATACATGGTATAGATTTTTTAGTTCTATAATAAGATCATATTAACTATTACTGAATTGGAGTAACCTTTTTATCTCTAGAAAGTGGAAGCTATTCTCACTAAGGTGAGTGGATCCTCAGGATATTCATGCAGGACAAATTCAGTACAGATTGTATTGTCTCATGGTTCAAATAGATGGTTTTCTCTAGATAATGGTGGAAGAAAAAATGATTCCATTCCTCTAGTAGTATACCATTTTCAAGATGTTTTTACTGAAGAGTTATATCACTTACTACCCATGTGAGATATGAAGTCCACGATCGAGTTGGTGTTGGGAGCATATTCAGTTTCTATCTTGCCATATTGAATAACACAATCATAGCTTCGGGAGTTGAGAGTTTAGTTGTTATATTTTGAAGCTAATATTTTCATATGGCCTAGTACATAACCTTGGGGTTCTCCAGTTCTTTTATCTAATAAGGATAATGTGACTTTGTTCTTTTGTTTGTATTATCCAAGATTGAACTAGTTGATGGTCAAGAACTGATACCCCCTTTCCCATATCAATGATATTTTCAATCAACTGAGAGGTGCTAAGAACATCACCAAGATCAATTTGAAATTAGGATACCACCAGTTGACCGTGATAACTTTAGATATATGTCATACTCCTTATAGGAGTAGGTATGGCTTGTAGGAGTTCATAGAGATTCCATTTGGTATAAAAAAATCACCAATGATATTGATGAACTTGATGAATATGATATGTCATCATTATCTAGATCAGTTTGCAGTTTATTTTTGAATACAATATAGTGTAATCCTAGTTAGTAGATAATCATGAACAATATCTTGAAGTCATATTGAGAACAATGATAGAGCATCAAGTTTATTTCAATATAACCAAATACAGTTTTTGATTTGATATAGTTCACTTCATGGGCCATTTCATCTCATAGGCAAGAGTGTCAGTTGTCCCAAAGAAAGTTAAAACTATTGAATCTTGGGAGAATCCATATAATTTATTCTAAATATAGATCTTTTTGGGTTTAGTAGATTATCATCAGTAATTTATATGTGAGATATCCTATTTAGAAGCACTTATGAATTGTCTGAATAATAAGGGAGTGATGTTTTTTTGTTTGTTTCTTACTAGAGATCGTTTCAAGATACAAAATATAATTAGAAATCAGCACTTATCCTCACTTTTCCTATGCTGGATAAATCATATATTGTGTACTATGACTCATCTGGTGCTTGAATCATATTAGTTTTGATGTAGTAGCATCGAGTGGTTGTTTACGTCCCCAAATAGTTGAGAAAAAATAAGAGGAATTATTTTTCTCACAATTTAGAGTTAGCAGCAGCGGTACATGACCTAAGATGCTGGAGGAATTATCTCATGTGTGAGAGTATTTTGTATACATAGACATTAAGATCCTTAGGTAAATTTTTTCTCAATGGGACCTGGACCTTTTATAGAGGAGGTGGGTCGAGTATCTATAGTCTCTCAACTTCAAGTTGGATTATATACCATGAAATTGAAATGTCATTAACGATGCATTGAGCCGAAACATATAGATAGATGAAGTGTGGGAATCTTACGACTAGTGGTCGATAATTTCCCTTTTGATGACATGAATCTAGATGATCAGGAATCATAGGGTCAAGTAGGTCTGACTTTGACATCAGTTATATTCATACTTTTATATTGGATCATGTTTGAGAATTTATCTGATACAAAGTGATTAGTTTTGAGAGAGAAATTATGTGATGGGGAGACACCATCATGATAATCTCTTATAAATGGAAATTCCCTTATTTTATATGGTCGATTATGGGTTCACACATGCTTACATGAGGATCTAATGAGATATTTTCATGATAATAGATGGGTGGTACATCATGGTTTGAAAATGATGTATCTTGATCTATGCTGACAAACCGGTGTTTTGGAATGAAGAAATAACTAGCATGATTTTTTCCATGAAGTTTCACTTTTCAGTAGGTGAATGTTGAGAATCAGAGGTCAACTAGGATTTTATATCCTTTTCTAATTCCAGACTGGATATAGAATGATTTCATTATATATTTTTTTTAAAATTATTACCCAGGAAAACCCATATGAATGATGCTATTTGGGAGATTGTGGATCAACTGATGAAGGTATCCCAATTCTTGGATATTAGGGAGACCTTAATAGTTAATGATCTATATAGTATTTACACATGTGAGGTATTCAGACTATATGGTATTCCTAGGAGTATCATTTCATATAGAGATCCTTATATCACATATCGATTCTGGTAGGTTCCTCAAAAGGCTCTGGGATCATAAGTTCTTTTGAGTATGTCATATCATCCTTAGACTGACAGTAAATCTAAGAAGACTATTCGAGTTATGGAGGATATGTTACGAGTTTTTTTGATTTTGGTGGGTTATGGGAGGATCATATGGCACTCATGGAGATTTCATATAATAATGGATTAACGGCATTAATCCAGATGGAATAGTTCAAGGATTTTTTGGGAAATCCATTCCTTTCACCTATTTTTTGGTTTGAGTTAGGTGAGTAAGTGCTTGTTGGTCCAAGTCTTGTACATGAGACACCTGAGTAGGTTTAGTTGATCAGGATGAAATTAGTGACCACATAGAGTAGGCAGGAATCATATACTGACCTCTAGAGTTCGAGGGTCTTCATCATGTTTTCGTTCTGGTGTCTCATAGGTTGGGGAAACGTCGTATCAGCAAGTAGAGAAGAATATAAAGAAGGGTTTTTAGGTTGTTTAAGATAGTGGATAGGTTCAGTCTTATAGAATACTAATTATCCCTTCCATAGTGCTACATTTCCATGCACGACATGTTTCACATGTCGCAACTTTAAAGATACTTTCTAGACACTTCTCATGTGATATACATAGTATACATCGATCTTAGTGATGATTTGATCTTTAAGGAGCATCCCATATGGACTATGGAACATAGTTAGAATTATCTACTGGGTAGAGAAATTCCATTGGTTCAAGTGCAGTGGATGGATGGGTGAGTTTGGAGGATACCAGAGAGGGGGAGTTTGATATGTGATCATAATGGCATGACATATTCTCTGAGAACCCATATTCATGATTGGAGTAGATATGGGAAGTGATGTTATATGCTGGGGAGGTTTTAAGATCAAACATTTTTCTAGGTACATCTCTCCTTGAGTTTTTTTCATTTAGTCTTTGTTGGATGAGTGTTATTCATAAATGGAGAGACTGTTTTGGAAAATGACCAAATATTTGGTGATATATGTTTTTTTAATTAATGGAGTTTGGGTTTAAATTTTTTCAACGTTGTTATGAGGTTTTCACATTATTTTTATGGTTTTGGGGTTAATATTGGTCCTTATATAGAAATTGGGCATGAAATTTTATGCTGGTAGATTACATGTTGTGTATATGTTACATGTGTTGTAACTTCATTTGGAAATATAGTGAACGAGTGTAGGGTGTGAATTATTTACTCCTAATGTAAAACATATATGTCATGAAAAAGTAATGAAGGGTTAAATATTCATCCATGATGATTAGGTTTTTTAGTTTATCCATTTTAAAGAAAGATACTACATGTAAATGGATTATTCACCATGTATTTATCATGAGAAATATTTTTATGTGTGTTATTAATTTGATTTATTCACATTACATTGGTGTATACTTTACTCTCTTGACCTTGGGAGAACTACAGGTTATCTTGGTTCCTTTCCATCCCTTCTTGACTTCATGTTTTAGAAAATAAATCTCTTTTAGTTTTTTTTTGTTTAGGTTTTCACTTCTTTCTATTTCCTCTCTAACCGTTGTTGTGTAATATCTTGACAGTGGTCCTTGTTGGTTTTTATTTGGACCGTTGATGATCTAGGATCATTATTAAAATCATATAATCATTTTTTTATTGTATAGGATTTCTAGAAGGGTGTTTGATCCTCATTTAATGGTACAGGTTCCAAACCTCAACACTATGTTCTATTTAATTTCAATTATGTGCAATACTTCAATTGAGCCAACATATAGTGCACCTAAATTAATTAAATGATGAACATGATTATTCCTTGAACTCCCTTTGGATATAATTTTTTATTGAGCTATCTTGTGGATGTAATGAACCATATTTTCTGTAAGGTATTAATTTTTCCTTTTTGAATTTAAATCCTTGGTTTAATCATGGTAGAAATGCACTACGGTTTGAGGAAGGTCCCAGGAGCATTTGGAGATTTTTTGGAGCCCATAGTTCCCAAAATTGGCCAAAATGACTTAGCTAAATGATTATAGGAATCCATGTAACATGGAATACATATCCCCTTATAACCGTATGAGGTGAGATAGAGGTGAAACAAGAGCTGCATAGGTTTTCTAAAACCATGAGACTCTAGGATAATGGCCATGTTACAAATTACAGACATTTGATAATGGGTTTTTGCAAGGTTTACACATGGTTTGAAAAACCTTTCACCTTAACGATCGAGGGACCTTCCCTTAAGAAGTGTTGTGATCATGGTAGGTGTACAATTTGGCCAACTGTGAAGCCAAACCATGTGACATATATTTTGAGGGTGAAAAGTCTAAAATTCTCTTAATGAATATATTTAACCATTCTCTTTTATCCCTTATTCTCCAACATATGAAACTAAAATTTCTCCTACCAAAGTGCTCTATCATGAAAAATCGAGGAATTAAGATTACTTATTCACCCATTTCTCAAATCATGATCCATCAAAGGTGTTGGATTTATTAAGTTAATCTATTGAGTTCTTCTCCCTTCAATCTAAGTTTATATTTGTATCCATTGTGCTATTTAGTTGGAAGACCTGTTTCCCTATTTTTTGGGCATTGGACCATTTTTTTATTTCTTCCAACATACTCTATAAATGTGTCCAATATTGAATGAGTATTCATTTATTTCTTTGAAATAGGTGGTCTCATTATTTTTACCAAGAGTTTTTGTGTTTGTTCAGCTTTTTCGTTATGTCGCATCTCGACTTTTGTCAAGAAAACACTTTTTACTGAGTTATTGACATCAAATTGATCAACTCACCTCAACACATGAAATTTTATCCTTGTATAGTAGTTTATAAGATGGTGACCTCATTTTTGGATATCCTTGAGGAGTTCCAAAATGAATTTCCCTTTTATAATTAATTTTTTATATGCCCAGATTACCTTCTATGCATTCAAATTATTTTGATTATTGAATTCTCCTATTGTATACATGTTTGATGAACCTAAGGAAGCTTCTTGGTGTTTGGAACAACATATAAATATGATCTCCTGGTCAGGAAATTTCCATATCGAACTTGTCGCAATTTAAATGGTTTTGAACATTATAACTTGAATTTCCATATTTTATTAATTGAATTTCATGTGTTAAATGAAATGGGTTTGACCTGATGGTTTCCTTCACCTAAATTAATTAAATGTATTCATCTAAATGATTATAGGGTGGAAAGGCCATGCCTAGTGTTTCATTCTGTAGCAATTGTTTTAACTTAATTATTATGACTTATATATATATATATGTGGGCTTGGTGAACATGATGCATGGGAAGTAATGATTAATTTCTATTATAAATGGATTACGCATTTGATATAGGATATGGTATGATGGTAAGGGATTATTTGAGTAAGATGGTTTTATGCTCCATTAGATTGAGTGTTGAGAAAGACGCCTCACATCACTAACACTATTTGGAAGGTGGAAAGACATACCATGACCATTGTTCTGGTGTTGAAATGATGGGGCAGTATTCATATCGAGTGATGATCATGTCTCATTATGAGATATAGAGTATGTACCTTATTTCTAGATCTTAGATTCTTGTTAGATTAGTCATGGATGTCTGAGTTACACCTTGGTACAACCAATAATTAGTATTCTAGGTATATGGCCACTTACGTCTGCATGAACTTGGTTTATATAGGTGGATGAAATATATTACTATAAATATATATCATTAATATATATAGTTTCTAATTGGACACTCATTTTGGCCAAAAGGGGAAGCAGGTAGAGCTTCCAAGTGTCACTTCAGAACTTGAGTGGGATGTTATTTATTTATTCAACTTTTTCAATTAATTATTCATTCTCAAACACTATTTAGTTATGATAACTACTTGGATTACTTATAGACACTATTGGTGGTGTCCTACTTGGAGTTTTTCTAATACCCTCTTCAGGATTCCTTTAGTATATAAGGTGATTACTTTTCTACATGAAATGGTAAGGGAAAGTTCCCTACTATTGGTTGTTGATGATTTACTTATAAATGGAGCATATGATTAGAGGACTGAACATATGCATGAGATTCTTATGAAGGATCTTTTGTTATTGTTTTGGTTTTTGAATCATGTTGTATTTTCACGATCCCCGATTCCCCTTTTGTATCTCAGCATTCCATGCTTCCATATATATGAAACTGAATAGTGGATTTATTATTAATATTATGTCAATCAGTTATTTAATCTTCCATTTCATTATATTGTTATTTTTTTATTTATTATTTCAATTTTGTTTGATATTTGTTGTATCCACTATTCCACACTGATATGGGGGTATAGTCTCCCCACCATACCACCTTTTCACCCACACTGCTAGTCAGAAGCCTCTGGAATATGGGGAGGCACATTTGGGGCTATGTAACCCAACAGATAGGGGAACGAGTTAAGTAGATCCCAGGTCTGGAAATTACAAAGTGGTATCATTGTGTATTTTTCATTTTTTTTACACATTGCATATTAGACAAGAGACTAGTAGTTGATGGGATATGGAATTGACCTTGTTCTTAGATGTAGCTAACCCAAGTATAATGGAAACCCAAATTACTTAGGATTGGTAATTTCATCTATTGATTGTTATATTTATAATTTATATGAATTCACCACTGGGATAAAAACATGAATTATGATGATATTGATATTGGTATTACTGAAATGTTTCTTTCTTTTACCTATGCCCAATTAAATTAGGGTGTTGCAATAGTTCATGCATCATATTTGGTACAAAATGTCTAATATACCATGCATTTTTCCTTGTCACACCAATTTTTTAGCATGAATTTTCCTATTGCATATTGATAATATGTTGATCATGTATTTGAATGTGCTGAATTTTATTATAGGTATTGGAAAACATAATTGAAATTTAAAGTGTCTGCTTTAACCTAACAATGTATTCCTATATAGGTTAAAGAAAACACCATAAGCAGTTAATTATATCACGTTGAGCTAAGGACCGTTGTTTTCGTGGGATGGAATGTGTTATGGTGTGAGTTAAGTGGAAAGCATATTTTGGTGCATAATGAAAATGGGCCCTTCAGGATCAGAAACATCAATCCACCTAATTCCACTATTTATGGGGAATGAAATATTTGAACCAGTATAAATCTAAACTGATAGTAACCTTTAAAATTAAATTAGTTATCAAGTTTTAGTGAAATGGTTACTTAGAGATAAAACTGGCATTTTAGTGGGTATCTGGTGTGTCTCTTTCATTCTTGGGGCCTGCTAGGTTCTCTTCTATATCACACAGTCCAAGATTTTGGAGTAGACCGAGTGCTGTGATTGATTCTATAGGATGGATATGTAAATTTCCTAGTTTTCAATCTGTAATATTTTTAGCTATTAAAATTTATTATTAGGCATTCATTTATAATTTTACTGTCATGTCACCACGAATTATTCTAGTTATATGGCTTGAAGAGGGTGAAAACCATGCACCTGAGGTGGAAGGAATTGGTCCGCCAGTGATTCCTCCTGTAGTGCCACCTATGGAACCTCTTTCTATACATGATATGAGAATTGAGGCCTAGTTTTGAGAGGGATTTATGTGTATGTTATAGAATATGAAAGGTGGTTTTTGTAATTTCTCGATTATGACATAGTTAACTTAGGAGTTTCAGTAGCATAATCCTCCAAACTTATCCAGGTGTAGAGGACCACATGATGCTAAGTTGTGGCTCAAAGCTATATTTTCTATATTCAATCATTTGGAGAAACCACAAGATCGGAGTGTCAAACATTATTCATATATTATAGGTGATTCTACCAAGTGATGGTGGGAAATAATTACCCTGGTAGATCGATATAGAGATATGGTTTGGGAAGAATTCTAGACCATATTCTACAACTATTTCTTTCCACAGACTTTGTGGGATGATTAAGTTATAGAATTCATGAACCTGTAGTAGGGAGGCGGTTCTGTGATGGAATAAACTGATTATTTTACTGAGCTCCAATGGTTCACTGCATCTATGTTAGGTTACAATCTTACAACTTTTAGGGAATTTGAGGATGGTATGGCATATTCCATCCGATCATTGGAAAACATCCTTAGGTTGAGGACCATATAATAGATAATCAATAAAGCCCTTATTTTAGAGAAACATTTGAGGGAAGATGATGATGTGAGTCAAGGTAGATCCACACCTATATCGATAAGTAATCTTTATTCTAGAAAAAATTGTCACTTCTAGGATACTCATGGTTGTAGCTTTACTTAGGTTCCTTGTGCTAATATATTTCTGATATTTCACTAATGCGGGAAGACAGGACACCCGAATCATCAGTGCTTATAAGATCTAGTGGAATGCAGAGGTTATGGTAGGATGGGACATATGCTATAATTTTATACAACCATTCCATTGGCACCTTGGAATCAGGGATTACTCCTACCCCATGTTTCAGAGTATGGATTGTACGATTATTCCAGGTAGGCTATTGGAATACTACTAGTCGATCTAGCCGAGGTGTAGTCGAGGAAGACATAGTCAGACTCATGATTCTTAGCTCAAGTTGAGTAGGTATGCTTATGGATATCAAGAAGTGACTCAGGGACATGGTATATATCATTTACATTTAGTCCATCCTATGCCAGAGGAGAAGAGTTCCATACCTTCTACTATGTGACGTAGTATTCTAGTGGCCTAAACTTTAGTGGTTTTTTATATAGGTGCGTCTCATTAATTTATATATGAGGAAATCATGGATATTCTGGGCCTCAACTTCAACCACTTCTGTGTAATTATGATGTTTGATAACCCATTATGTATTTTATCATAGGTTGTTCATCATTATAGATATTTTACCCTGGATATAGGTGGATACGTCTTAGTACAAAATCTTTTCATCACTAGTATGATGGGGGGTTTTGAAATCCTCGGGAAGGAATGGTTAGTTACCTATTGATCCCATACTAACTTCTATCACTAGGGTGTTTTTTTACATCACCATAGGGTGGTAGGAATGTTTATAAGGGAGAATGGGTTGTTCAAGGTATGTGATTTGGTCTCGAGTAGTATAGGCTAGGTATTGTGACTACATAGATCATGAGTATTTCATGGATGACAAGGCATTAAGACCCACTATTTTCAATCATATAGAGGATCATTTTAGGGTATATTTCATGATGAATTATCTAGTCTAAATCCAGTGTGAGAGGTACAATTTACTATTGTTCTTGTACCAGTACCAGAACTAGTTAGTGTTCCGCCTTTTTGGATAGAATCTATAGAGATTCTGTAGCTCAAGAAGAAAAAATAGTATTTTGAGGCTAAAGGATTTATACACCCCTACACTTATACTTGGGGTTCACCAAAACTTTTTTCTAAGAAGGTGGATGGTACCCTCAGACATTTCCTACATTACCGTCGATTGAGAGAGATCAAGGTAAAGAATCTATATCCACTACCTCATATAGACTATCTCTTTGATCTTCTCTAAAGATTTAGAGTGTTTTGAAAGATAAAATTTAGGTTGGGCTATCATCAGGTGCATGTCATGACTAACGACATAAATCACACATCTTTTAGGAGCAAGTATGGTCTATACAAGTACATGGTCATGCCGTTTGTTCACACAAACACACCTCTAGTATTTATGGATCCTATGAATTGGGTTTTCCATTCGAACTTGGAGTCATTCATGTTAGTCTTTGTTAATGATATCTTCATCTATTCATGCTATGGAAACGAACATTCCAACCATCTTGATATCGTGCTTAATACACTAATATAACATCAACTCTATGCTAAGATCAATAAATGACACTTTTGGATCAATAAAGTCCACATCTTAGTTAAAATTATCTTAGAGGCAGGAGTTTCAGTACACCAATAGAATGCGAGAGATGTAGTTTCTTGGGAGTAACCAAATAATTTATTTGAAAATCAGAATTTCTAGGGACTAGTTGGATATTAAAGATGATTCATATAGTATTTCTCATGAATTTTAGAGTTTCATTTAGGAATGGAAAATTCAGGTGTGAAATTAATATGGTCAGAAAAATATGATGCATACTCTCAAGAGTTGAAAGGACAAGTTACTTCAGCACCAATATTGATTCTTCTAGATCTAGGGAGGAGCCATATGGTCTGCTATGAAATATTCAGAATGATTCTTGGAGCTTTTTTGATGCAGGATGGTCAATTCATCTAGTATGAGTCTCTTTAGTTGAGGCCTCATGAATTAAATTACCCAAAGCATGACCTCGAGCTAGCTGCTGTAGTTTTCTCTCTATGTAGTTGGAGACACTATCTTCTTAGAGAGTGTTTTTTTGCTATTCACTGATCAAAAAAACCTCTTGTACATATTTACATAGTTATATTTTAATCTCAAACAATGCAGGTGGTTTGTGTAGCTATATTCATTTGATTTTAGGTTTGACTACATGCCTGGTAAAGGCAATGTCATAGTAGATTCTTTGAGCCAGAAGACTAAGACATGGGTGGTAAATGAGTCTAGTGGCCAATGGTAGATCATGGAATTATTCTCAAAGATGCATGTTAAGGTTGAGGAGGACCATGGATATACTATCCTCTCAGCCTTAGTAGTGACCTATACTATTTTAGAATGTGTAATAATGTGGAAACTATCATATCACAAGGTCATTGACCTAAGGGAAAGTGTCTCAAATAATGACACATCTTTAGTTTAGACCATGGATGAGGATGGAACCTCAATTTTTCAAGGGTGATCATGGATCCTTGAAAACTTTCAATAGGGACTGATGTGTGAATTCTATAGCTCAGCATGGAAGGTACACCCTGGTGTTACCAAAATTTATCAGGATCTACGACACCAATATTTGTTGCATGGTTAAAAATTGGAGATTGCTGGATTCAACACCCATTGATCCACCTGTCAGCTGGTGAAGGTGGAACATCAATGACCAACATGAATTTTGTTTCCATTGTATATTCCTCAGTGGAAATGGGATGATGTTTTGATGGATTTCGTGACTAGTCTACCCATATCACCCCATGGAAATGATACAATGTGGGTTGTTTTAGATCATTTGATAAAGGTAAAACACTTATTACCTGTACGAGATACCTTCTTGGTAGAAGAGCAAGGAAGGAAGTACATTAGAGAGGTTTTACATATTCATGGAGCTCCTCATTATATCATTTCTAAAAGGGATGATCGATTCACTTTATAGTTCTAATAGGGTTTATAGAAGGCCTTGGGTAGATTGGTATTTTCGAGCATGACTTATCACCCAAATACTGATGGACAAAAAAGTGTATGATTTATGTTCTAGAGGATATGATCCATGCATATGTCCTTGAATTTAGGGGTTCCTGGTAGAAACACATTCAACTTATTGATTTCTCTTAAAATAATAGATTTCAGGATACCACCGAGATGAATCCTTATGAAGTCATATATGGTAGGCCTTTCTATTCATCTCTATGATGTCTAGAGGTAGGGGAGGAAGTTATTCTTGGACCATGTCTCATGAAGAATACTATAATGAAGGTATAATTGATTTGATAGAGTATGATGATAGCTTATTCCAGACAATAATCATATTCCAAAAAATGCCGATGACCTCTCAAGTTTGAGGCTGGAGACTGAGTTTTCATGTGAGTCTCACCCAGTTTATGCTGAAGACATATTCAGAGGTAGGTTAAGAAATCACCTCAGTTTTATGTACCATTTTATGTTGTGAAATTGATTGGACTAATGGCTTACTAGTTGTAACTTCCTAAGAAATATCATTCAATGTGTTATGTCATTGATGTATCTCAGCTTTACCGATATCATCTAGAACTGTCACATGTATTTAATCCTGAGGAGGTTGAATTGGTTGTATATTCTTCCTTTGAGGAGTATCCAGTTCATTTAGTGGGTAAGAGTTTGAAGACACCCCAAGGTGGGGCATTTACTTTGGTACGGGTTCTATAAAATCATATCTGGGTTCCAGATGAGACATGGGAGTGGAAGTAGATATAAAATCTCAGTAGATGAATCTATTCTTGGACAATACCTCTTTACCCCCAGAAGGCCATCTCGAGGATGAGTTGCTTTAAGTAGGGGATATTGTAATGACTTGTCTTTTCACAAAGGTAAAAATCATTTTATTTTCAATTTAAATACTTTGTTTAAAATTGGTAAATGTTCACTATATCTTGAGGAAGGTCCTAGGATCATTTGGGGCATGTTTGGGGCCCCAATTTCTGACAATTGGCTAAAATGAACTGTGTAGCCTAGCCTACATAGTCTCTTCTAACCATGTGGGGAAAAAAGAGGGGAAATAAGATCCCCATAGTTTGTTTGAAACCATGCAACTCCTAGCACATGGCTTTGTGAGAAACTATACAAATTTGACAGTGGGATTGCGCAAGATATGTTCATGGTTTGGAAAACCATGTGCCTTAACCATGTGGGGCTCTACCCTTATGTAGTGGATTTATTATATTTGGAAAATGGTTTGGAAAACCGTATAGACAAACCATTTACACCACATTCTAAGGGTAAATATTCTAGAAGTCCCTTAATCAATATATATACCCTCTATACATTCTCTCCTCTTCTCCAGTAGATGAAACTCATATTTCTCCTCCAACAACTCTCTCTCAATCCAAATAGAGTCATTGAGATAACTTCTTCATTCGATGCTCAAATCAAGATATATCAATAGAAATGGATTTCTTAAGGAGAGCTCTAGAATTATACATCCTTTATCTAATTTTATCTTTGTATTTATTACAATATTTATGAGCAATCCCATTTGCCATATTTTTTAGGATGTTTCACCATTTCATAGATTTCTATCAACCAACTCCATATCTAAGGTCTATATCAAGCTATTGTTCATCTATGGCCTTGAGGTAGGTTGTCTCATAATTTTACCCATGAGTTTTGTAGTTTCATAGACATTATATTATGCCACATTCCATATTTTTTCAACAATCCCATTTTTATTGAGTTATTCATATGAAATTGATTATCACATCTTGATAAAAAACCTACAATCTTTGTTGAATAGTTTAGAGAATGATAAACTCATTTATGGACACCCCTTGGGTGTTCCAAAAGTAATATTCCTTTTATAATTAACTATTTATATACCTGGTTCACCTACTAAGTGTTCAAATTGGTTCAATAATTTAATTTCCCTATTTCATACTTGTTTTATGAACCAATGGAACCTCCTTGGTGTTTGGCCCACCATATAAATACTATTTCCCATATAAGAAATTTCCTTATTGACTATGTCACCATTTAAATGGCATTGAACCTTATAACTTGATTTACCACCCTTTTTTAATTAAATGGCATGTGTTAAATGGAATTGTTATTATATGACGATTTCCATCACCCAAATTCATTAATTGGATTCATTTAAATGATTAGAGGGTGTAAAGGACACGCTTAGTGATTCATTATTTATCAATTGTTTTATCAAAACTATTATGTCTTATATATATATATATGTGGGATTTCTGAATATAATGCATGGGAGGTAATGAATCATGTATATTATAAATATATTACACCACTAATATTGGATTTGGAACAATGGTAAAGGATAAATTGGGCATGACAGTACCCTATCCCTTTACATCCGGTGTTGAGCATGATGTCTCACACTACTAACACTGTTTGGATGGTGGTCAAGATCCACCACATCCCTTGTTCGGGTGTTTATATGATGTAACAGTCACAAAATTGAGTGAAAATCATGTAATTTACCACTCATTATGAGATGTAGGGTATGTACCTTATTTCTTGAGCTTATAGCCTCCTTAGATTGGTCATGGATGTTTGAGTTATGCCCTGGTCTAGCCAGTACCTATTATTCCAAGTATAAGGCCACTTATGTTCAAAAAAACTTGGTTCATATTGGTGGATTCAATATATAAATTTAGTATATATATCAGTACTATATATAGTTCTTAAAATTACACTCATTGCATCCATGATCAGAAGTAGGTAGAGATGCTATGTGTCCCTTAGGAACCTATGTGGGATGTTATTTATTTATTCATCTTTATTAATTATTTTTTTATTCCTACACACTGTTTAGTTATGAGTACTGATGGGATTACTTCTAGACACATTTGGTGGTTGACTAATATTATTTTATCTCACACCCTACTCAGGATACCGATGGTACGCATGATGACTGCTTGTCTATAGGAACTGATAAGGGAAAGTTCCCTGTTATTGGTCCTTGATGATTTACTTCTATATTGAGCATATGAGGAGAGGAATGATCATATTATCATGATGATTAGAGAGAATATTTTGTATTTATGTACTTTTTATAGAATTTTGTATATGAATTATCCCTTATTACCTTTTTTCATCTCAAAATTCCATGCATCTATGTATATGACCCTGCCAAGTGGCTTTATTATTATTACTCAGTTGTTCAGTTATATATTGTTCCACTAATTTGTTGTTCTATTTTTTTATATATGATTCTTCT
Organism: Viscum album; assembly: GCA_963277665.1. Taxonomy (NCBI): domain Eukaryota; kingdom Viridiplantae; phylum Streptophyta; class Magnoliopsida; order Santalales; family Viscaceae; genus Viscum; species Viscum album. The sequence continues at coordinate 1,053,818,158 of OY728120.1, read as the reverse complement.
ATTTTTTTATTTGTTATATAAACTATGAAACTATGATAGAAGGTTATATTCTCCCCAACATACCACTATTCCACACTTGCCACTAGTTGGAATCCTCTAGAGTATAGGGAGGATTGTTTTAGGCAATGTGATCCCCAAACTTGGGGTATGAGTTATGTGGATCCCGGGTCGAGATGTTAAAGTGGAACTATTCAAATGAGATATCCCTTGATTATAAATGAATTGAATAATTGATTAAAGTGTGTTTATCAAGACATGGTATTTAAGTGATTCCCAAATACAGATCCACCCTATATTTTCCAAAATATAGAAGTGACTATAATGTTATTGGTAATTTAAAAAATGATATGTGAAATGTATAATTGAAATAAAAATGGTAATTTTCATAATTATCCCTTGATCCTTATGAAGTGATATTGTGATATCCTTATCACAATGACATGTGTCTTGTTTTACTCATTGTATTTATTTTTTTGGGCATTGGCCGAATTTTATTGTTAAAATGTCTATATATGGCGTTGGAGTAGTTTTCTGGATCAAGTGCTTACATTGAAGTATTTTCCTAGTGACACAAGATAAAATTATTATATATTGGGATTGTCACATTCTTAAATTATTATATACCAATCTTGGACCTATATATAATGAAATTATTATATATCTGGGTCGGTCCCCATTTATTTCATAAATTCTTATGTAGCAGGGTTGACCTCGAATTGGGTGATTTATACCATGAATGTATGGTTGTTTTTGGACTAGTTGTGAGACATGATCAAAGAAATTTCTACATGATTCTATGGAAGTTTCTCTTTTACCGTGGTTATACGGTTATGGTTGGAATGGTCATGATACATGCTCAGAGATATTTTGTCATTGTGACGATGTAGGTTGATGTGTTATTGATTTAGTTTATTAATTAATTAATAAACATGTTTATTGAATTGTTTTATACACTTATAATCAAACATGTTTTTTATTGATATCATCGTTTTGACATACTATGTTATAATCACACCCTAATTGAGAAACCTTTTGGTACATGATAATATTACATGGATATAGGATTGGCCAAGGGAAAAAGACCTTATTGTTGAGTATTGCTTACTGGATGGAATGTAGTTTTGATAAGAGACCGAGATAGGACTCAGTATCATGATCTTTGAGTTTACTTTTTAAATTTGATTATTTATTATAATAATTTTAGTTTTACATTTAATTACATTACATTATTACTTTATTATTTATTGGATTACTCAATTGACTTTTATTGTCTGGTTTTCCACTGTATTGTATTATTTTACTTATTTAAATAGTGTGATATTTTTTTATTGTTATATTATTATTCTATTATGTTTTAACTTTTTAACTAGGGTAATATTTTCTCCAATATACTTATCACAAATCCACTTCTAGTCGCTAGCCTTTGGCATATGGGGGGACGTGCATGAGGTTCCGTAACCAACCCATTTTGGTGAGGTCTGAGAGTTCTGGATCGAGGGACATTACACAAGAACCTTCCTAAATCATATTGTATGAATAAATTTCATCCATAATCTAAAAATATTTAGTCATATGTAATTTTATGTCTATTTGGATGAGACTATGCCATTTAATGTATTTTATTTCAAGAAAAGTCAAACATATCACACTTTTATTTTTAATAATTACAACATTTTTAATATGGTGTTATTCAGATGATACATTCTACTATAAATATTATTTTTGTAATATAATATATTTATATAAAACATGTAAATTTATTTTTAATTTTTATTGATGCAATAATTATCTTAAATGATTACAATCTGATGATGAAATAATGATTCAATTAATGGAAAAATAAATTAAATGATATTAAAAATATTTAGAATAATATAATTTGAATTAATTAAAGTGATAAAAAAATTCAAGATTAATTTTAAATATTGGGGATTTTTTAAAATATTTTTTTCCAAGTTATCTAGTTTTAGGGATTTTATTAATGCCAAAGTCATTAATATTGTAGTAATTTAAAATAATGATTTTTATGAATATATTATTTTAATGAATTAATAGAAAATAATAAAAGTGTTAACTAAGAAAAAAGTGGATAAGATATCATCTAAATTTTCCTACCCTATTCATTTATAGTCCATATGGATGAATTCCTCTCAACAACAGTGTTTTTGTATTTTAATATTTTGTGAATTTCACCTCAATTATTAAACAGAACACCATAACTCTTTTACTCACACCACATTGAGCCTTCAAGATCGAACAATTACTACCCCTTACTATTACAATATTCATTATCCATGTTTATTTGGTAATTATCCCCTCAAAATACTAACCCTATATCTCTTAAGAAGATGTCTAAATAAAGTTCTCTGAAGAAGGTAATCGTCTTTTTCAACTTTTTCATGTTTAATTTTTATTCTACTTCCTCTTCCTGTGTTGTTTCTAATATGAATTAAAAAATAAAATATCATATATTTACTGAGAGGTTATTATGATTATGATACAACCATATTCCACCATTTATCCATCCTACTAAAAAGGAAAGCATCGTGCATGCATACGTATGAAGTACCCTCTCCACAACGTTGAGTAATTCTTATTTCATCAAAACATTAATTGGATGATTATAATGATAAAAATATTAAATATTTATGATATATTTTACATAATAATGATTTTGGAAAGGTTAATTATTCTTTACCATTATTTCTTTCCATCCATCGAGAAATAAAAATGACATTCATGCATGTGTACGACCTACCATCTTAATGAACAATGTAATTCATTTTTCTATATTAATATTTATAGATGGATCTAAATATATATATTTAATATATATGATAAATAAGATATAAGTAACATTACATTGATTATGTCACTTTTATTAAATTATATGTACAAAAAATTCTGAATCAAATCATACATGAATAATGATGCAGTTATCACCCAAGATAGTGATTTTAATAAAGAATTGGTAATAAATGAGTGAAAAAAATATTATAAAAAGATAACATATTATATGATATATATGTTTATTTTTATACAGTATATGAATAATAAATAAATACTCGCTATAAGAAAAATGAACTATAGACATAGACCCATAGCCATAGTTTTATAGGTTTGAGGATACAACTTAATTTATAGCCACAGTTAAATTAAAACTGAGGATATATGGATATTTGAATTGATGATTTAATTAAAATAATTTAAATAACATGTGTTTCAATCCTTCTATCTATGACCCCTACCATTACCTTGTGAGACCCTCCTCTCTATGATCCTACTCCCCCGACGCCACCCTTCTTGAGCTCTCCTCTTTGTGACCCTCCTCCCCCGGCGCAACCACCTAACAAGGCCACCCCACAATGATCTCTCCACTTTGAGACCATCCCCCCTAACACTTCCACCTAATACATCCATCCAACCTCCCCACTAACACTTCTCCTAGACAACCATTTCACCTCCTGCTCTTGTGTCCCTCCGACGTGGCCACCCCACCTCTTGGTGATCATCCTACTCATCATGGATCTCAACCGGTCAAACATAATGAATTTGGTTACCCATTGAAGGTATTTAGGGTTTTTTGTGGTTGGGTTGTTGAAATTTGTTCTTAAACAAATTCATTTCACAATGTCTCCTCTATCTCTAATATAGGATTCTATTTAGGCTTGCACTTGGTGGGTGAATTCCTTAAATTTCCTACGGTATATTTTTATTTTAACACTCCATCTTATGTTAGTAATTTTTTGAACCAATTGTTTTTAGATTTTTATACCCTCACTATATTAGATGTTTTCCATATAGAATATTGCCCATATTTTTCCCATTCTAAACTAATTTCTCCAATTCCAGTCTATCGTTGTGGTGATATAATTTTTTTATGGTACTTTGGAGGTAATATTTTCTAAAAATAATTGAAATTGCATATTCTCTATTTTCTTCTTGCATGTACACTTGACTTTATGAAATATTATTTTAATGTAACTATAAAAACCTTAAAACCTTGACACAATCATGATATATAATTCATAGCATTATGTTTTCCATAAAATTGAACTTATTATGCATAATTGGTCACATTTCTAATGATGGTTATTATTATTAGTAGGTTTACTATGTTTTTTATTCCCAAGTGTTAAATATTTTTTTTAAATCCTTACTAGTTTAATCATTTAAATATCTACAAAGAAACTAATATATTTTGGTTTGTTTTTATATTGTGATATCGCTATAAAATATTTCTTTGAGAAATTATTCGAAACATGGATGGTTCTTACACTACTTAATTAAAAATATGAATCATTCATAAGACTCAATGAATATTATTGGGATCATTCAATACAATGATACACATTCTATCTTTTCTTCTCACATTTTTTTATTATGTAGCACCAAAATATAATTTTTTATGATTTATATAGAAAATGTCAATCAATCAGGGTTTAGTAATCCATCAAATATTTTATCACTAAAATAAAATGGGTGTACTCCCACAATCATAGAATATTCCAATATTCTTACAACCTTTTATCTATAATGGAATTTCAAGAATACCATTTTTCATATATAAAATGGTTAATAATATACTTTTAATTTCTCATAATTTTATTATAAAAAAATACATGTCAAATAAGTCTCAAGTTTCTGCTACCCAATGTATTCATATTCTTATTCTCAAAATAATCTAAAAAATCCCAAAATAATGATTTCTTCCTGACTATATGAAAATAATACTACAAAACTCTAATTATTATGTGGCATAGCTCTTCAGGGCATGTAATCATTCATAAATCTAAAATTAACTTCATAATATAATTTAATTCATGGATTGTACGACCACCTGATCTTGTTATAAAAAACATACAAATCATAGTTATCATCCTTAAGTGTGAATCACAATATCATTTTTGATATATTAAACAATTAATATCTATTCAAATATCTCTAGATATAATTTTCCACCCAATGATTTATTGTTATTAAATATCACATTTTCCAAAAGTGTATAACCACACATAACATTTAAAGAAACTTATATTTCAAAGTGTGACTTAATTTATCTTATATATCTATATATGATAATTCGAATCATTGAATTTTAGTAACATTATATATAATGGGGTTTTTATATAGTTTTTCATGATCCTTACATTATTTATAAGGATTTTCCCTTTACTCCCCATATGTATTAAATACAGAAAATATATCATGATAAAAACTAACACATCTATCACATAAGGCATTTTACATTTTTAATTTCATTAAAATCCCTAGAGAATATATTTTTATCTTCAAAAAATGTTATGGATCACATGGATTTGATAATTATGAGAGACCTTTAACAATAAACTTACACATTAACTCGATCGGTCTCAACTGGGCGGGCAAAATGAGGCACGACCCAATGTGCTGATGGATTTCTTTGACGAACCATCGCATATCGGGCTATCACCCTCCTGGATGCTCTGCCATCTTGGCTAGCAATGGCTCCTTCCCTGGCTAGGGATCTACCTCAGGACAGTGACATATTTGTGGGGGAGGGGGGTTTCCATGTGTGGAGGGTTCAAAAAGGCCACACATGGGAATTCCCTTTTGAAGAAGAAAAAATAATTTTAGAAATTAATCCAATATCATATGAATTACTTTTGTTTCTATTTTTCACATCTTATGAATATAAAAAACATACCAATACTTGGAACTCCAAAAAATATTCCTTTTTATCAATTAAAATACAAAAAAAAATATTATGTATGAATTAATACATAATTAAATACTAGTCACAACCTCTTAATCGATTATCAATGCATCTCTTGATACTTCAAAAGTCACAATAATATTAAATAACATTTTAAATAAAAGTTATATGTATAAAACTCTCTCAAAATTATATACAAATTATTTTTAATATTTAAGCACCCAATTTATTGAGCTTTAATGACCATAAATATCATTTTAACTCAAGGCATAAATCATACTCATCTTTATCTTCCATTTACCATTATCTAAGTGATTTTAAACAATGTATACAATATCCTTCATGGTAACTAACCCATATTAGTGAAAGATAATTTTATTATGAGAATAATAGTATCAATTTTTACATGGAAATGCTCTATAAATTAATAATCTCTAACTATATCTGATAAATGTTTAGTGTAGAAATAAAGAGTGACCAATCATGAAAATAAATATGTCTATAAATAATCAATACCGTGTTACTAACTTTTATGATTATTTAAATGGATTTAACATATTGATTTTGTAAGAAATTTATAATCCTCACACATATTCAACAAAAACAACAAAAAAAATTGATTAAAAAATTGGATTTTACCCCTTCCAATCTATTTTTTTGTTTATCATTCACTCTAAATTAGTAACCATACTTAAAATAACCACAAAAAAATGGGAAAGAAATTAAAATACCTCAACCATTAGTTCTATAAATTTTATCTAATATTCTTAATTTCAACATGAAATAAAAAAACCATTAAAACTTCACTATTTAATAGATCCCCTTAAATGTCCTCCAACATGTGTTAGCAAACAATATAGAGGATAATTCACATAAATAGATGGAACGAAACAAGTTCTAAAGATTAAGGAATATTTTTATCCCTCTCAAATATTCAATAATTTAGAATCTAGTAAGTTTGTATCAATAATGCAATAAGTTATAAAATTTTAAAAAATATTAATAGTGGATCTTATTAGGACTCCAACTACAAAAATAAGACCAACATCAAATATGAATATAAAATAGGTATTATATAAAAATATGAATTCCATAAATTTATATTATTACAACAAAAAAAATTCAAGTAAATAACCCTTTTCTTTTTGACCAAAGAGTCATTTTTTCATAACCTAACTTATCGTATCCAAGACCACACTAGAACTTATTTGAAATTATACTTTCATAATGTATCAGGAATAAACTATGAGCACCTCTTTATTGAAATCATCAATATCAAGTGAATAAATGGAATTCATTGAACTAAATTTTCAGAATATAAACTAAAACCTATCGTAAAAATCTCATTAGTCACCAAAATTATATAAATAAATGGTTCTATAGCTCAAAACCTCATCAATCTCACATTATTAAAATGGAACAAATATTTTAAAGAAAATCTAAATACCTTATAAAGAATAGATCACCATATTATAAATTTTATCATACACTAATAGACTACTATAAAAATAATTTATAAAAGGCAATGAGATTGTCTAAAAAACATCATTGTAGAGTAATCATAGTGTTTTTAGTATCCTCCACTTTCTAAAGATTTGATTCAATATATAAGAATTGTTTTTGGAATATTAAATGATTAGATTTTATTTTCTTTATCTATTAATTTATATATATTATAATAAGCTTCATGTTTTTTTAAATAAACTATTTCACTTCAGACTAGTAGAACACCATTACAATAATAAATCTATGTTTTGGTAATTTGTTCATAAAACTAAGTTCATCAGAACATGGGTAATTGAATATTTTAAAATACAAAACAATAATTAAAATAATTATATAATCATAAATTAAATTATAGGCTTAGTGAATTGTAATTTTCAAAACCATGGATAAAGTTATTATTTGACCCTAAAAACTCCCTTTTTTGAAAATTACCATCATGAATTAAAATTAACATGTTTGATAAAATTTAAATCTAAAATCATCATATATTATGATAAAATTATTATCTAGAAGATTTGTTTTTATGATAAATCTCCCCAATTTAAAATATTTATCTTCTCCAAGTTTAAAATTTTCTCTCTATGTGTGTTATTTAACTATAAATAATATTAACAAACTTGAATAGAAGAAACAATTGTATAAAAAATAATTAAAAAATACATTTTATAAACATAATATTTTTATAAAAAATGAAAAATATATTTTTTTAATTTTAATAGATATTAATTTTCAACACCTTTTAATACCACCCTTTTCACTAAAATGAGTAAAATATTGTAACAAATTTATCCATTGAATGATAAGACTTTAAAGAATTAATCTTTTAGAACATATCACCCAATGCATAAGGTTAATATTATTCTTATGAATATGTTTTTGTTAAATTTTCTAAACATCCTATTTTATCTCCTGGAAAATAATATTTCCTATTCTAATACATGGTAAGTGATACTTTTTAGTTTATGGGGTACGAGTATCAGGGTATCAAAGTATAAACACAACAAAGCATGTAATTTTTTAATGTAATGAATGAGAGAATTGGAATATAAAAAACATAAAGTAGAATATTATAATATATGAAACATAGTTTTACAATAATAAATATGAATAATTTCTTAGTATATAGGGGTTCCTTTTAGAGGTGAGTGCCTAACACCACATCACCAAGAGGCCTCAACATATTTCTATGCTGCTCGCCTTTGAAAACTGTGAGTTCTTCTATGCAGAAAATAATCACCAAAATATTATAATGACAAAAAAATCTCCCAAGTAGGCATAGTTGTTAATGTTTCACGCCATGGCTTTCCATTACTTCATGGATAACACTAGGTACCATTGCACCATGAAACTCTTGTACAATTTCCAATTTGAGATTGCATGTCGTGGCGTGTTTTATGTTTCCCTGTGGCACAGTGTAGAACTTTTCACCTCATTGAGCCATTTTAATTTTTTTGTTTTATTTTTTAAGCCATTTTGAACTGGTTGAACAACCTATATTAAAATACATTATTGAGACACTTTATTTTATGTCAAGTTATGTCCCTCCTTCCTCCCCCAAATCTATGTGATTCATTGATTAGGCACCACAAACAAAAAAACAAGAAATATTATAATCTAGCTTGTTATTTTTAATTATTTTAATGTGATTATATTCCCTTTGTGCACCACAAGTTAATATTTCCTCGTGTTGTGTTCTACTCATGCGGTTTTTCATTTGTGGGCCTTATCACCATTGTTATCCATGCATTGAAAATAACCATGACAATAGGAATCCCATAATTCAAGAACCATAATTATTTCATTAGTTAATCATATAAATTATGTAATTTATATTAAAAATATATTCATCTCAAAAACATATAATCTCTCTTAGGATCATGTACATATATTTTTTTAATTTTCATTTAAGTTATTTTTAATTATTTTTTATAAAAATACTTTTGATGATTGGTTTTTATCTTCTGAAACAATACACATCACATTATGTGATTTCCTAGATTATTTATTTAATGTGTGTTTATTTTTATCAGGATATATATAAGTCTGATGTACAATATTGATCAGGTCATTGATAAGTTTCCGAATGAGTTACGATATTTATTAGACTTTTCATTCCAAAATGATTTGGATGGTGAATTGATTTGATACCCTTGTTTTGATTGTGGTCGAAAACCATGGTTAACTCATGAGGAAGTGAGTTATAATATCACTAAACATAGTTTATAAACAATATCACATGTGGTATTAAAATGGGGAATAATATCAAGTGGAGTATGACATTGGTTCACCTAAAATTATTGGTACGAAAAAATTAATTTTTCACCTGGTTGCACTTGTTTATAAAGAAAGCTCCTCATTTGGACTACTGAATGAGGAAATTAATACTGAAGCATAGTTTTCTATATTGATTTTAATTATTATTTTGAGAGTTTTAGAAAATTGATGGAAGATCAGAATATCCCAGTATATTAGTAATGTGAAAAAATGAGTAAATGTGAGTTTTTAATTTGATTATATGATCGGAAAGAAATGTTTGGATTTTGTAATAATATAGTTGACTATATACTTACATTTATTAAGTATTTATGACCAGATAAAACATATATTCTAGATAATGATCACATGGTATCAAATTTGGTTGTAAATTTTGGATTTTTATATACTAATATATATTCATGACCCAAAGATTGTTGTCTATTTTGGAAGTAAAGTACAGAGTTGAGTTAGCGATAACAGTGGGGAAGATCGAGGTGGAAGTCTGATAAAGACAAAACTCAATCTTGTATTCCTGAGAATGTGATGTGGAACATCCATTTAATATTAAAGCCTCAAAAAAATTATGTTAGAAAAAATTGAAAGGAATATAAGATGGCATGAAGATGATGAAATAAGGATAAGGATGGAATAGTGCATCCTATAAATGGGTTATATTGGAAGAAATTTAATAGGTTACTTACTAGTTTTGCAGATGACCCAAGAAATGTTTGATTGGGATTATACTATGATAGTTCCAAATCATTTATCCAAATGAATATTTCACAAAGTAATTGACCTATTTATATTGATATTAATAAATTTTCTTTATAGATGTGTATGATGAATCTGTTTAATATCATGAGTATATTGATATCTGGACATAGGGATCCTAGAAATGATGTTGACATATACATGAATACATTAATATTTGTGTTAAAGGAGCTTTGGATTATTTATGTTCATTCATATGATACAATTACTAAGGAATACCTTATATTTTTTGCTGCATTATTATGGATGATAAATGATTTCCCAACTTATCAAGTGATGTATGGTTGTAGTAAAAAAGGGAATTATCCTTCACTATTTGTATGAAAAATACAATTTCTCAGAGGTTAATGTTTTGGAAAACTATCATATTTATAGTGTATCGATGATTTCAACAGATGGATCATCTATATTGGAAAAATAATATATAGTTTGATAATTTCATTGAGATAGATGAAACACCTCAATGAATTTCGGGTAATGATATTTTAAAATAAATTGATGTCTTGAATGATGTTCTTGGAAAAATCCAAAGAAATATCAGAAATTGAGAGCATTTTAATAAAAATTCCAATAGAAGTTGAAGAAAAAAAAGTATATTCATTGAGTTTCTATATTGGTCATCAAATTTTTTATGTAATCATTTGGATATAACTAATATTAAGAAAAAAATTATGAGATAATAATTTCTACTCTTTTAAATGTTAATGGAATAATAAAATATGGTTTAAGGTTGTATCATAATTTGATGTATTGGTCTATAAGGGATATTTTTCATCATCATTTAATCTGAAAAATTAAGTGGAAAACCCATTTTTTCTATTATTCAATGAAAAATATGGAGTTAAAAAAATTTCTTTATTTCATGGAATGTTTGAACGCTCTAGAAGGTCATTTATGTAACATTTTAGAAAGGGTAAATACAGAAGATGTGAAACTAAAGTCTCTTATAACCCCTGATTAAAATTTCATTTTACATGAGTTGATTCCCATTCCCATTCCACATTTACATTTAAAAATGTTAGATTTTTTGTGATTAAGTTATGTCATTTTTATTGAGGCCTTTTTAGAAAAAGACTGATTATAAGTGTTTTTTATAAATTATAGAGAGATGCACAAATTTTTCTTTGTGACTTGGAGAAAATTTTCCTACCCTCACCTTTCACATGTATCTTACATATAAATGTGAATATTTCCACATAAGTTCTTTTTGGTTATTCTATTTTTTAGTGGGTGGATATATCTAATATAAAGAATAATGTTTACATTCAAATCTTATGTGAGAAATAAATATCAATCCAAAGGATCGATTGTGAAGGCTATTTATCACAAGAATACATGCACTTCTATTTATTTTACTTGGAAAACATCATTATGATGTGTAATTGAGTAATGGGAACTAAATATTATAAATATGATCCCATGAGACTATATTTCCTTCACTTCCGCTAGGGGGGATATCTCGATCATAATCATTGCATACATTAAGTAGGGAAGAGTGGGAAATGACTCATCATATAGTATTATTCAAATTTTTTGTTCTTGAGGATTACACCATGTAATTAACCTAATAAATATGTATTTTTCATTATGTGATTTCTTCATATCTTATGACATTTTAATGCTTTAATATTGGTAGTGAAATTTTAGGAATTATAAAAATGAGACATTATTCTTGTATCTATTAAGAGGAAGGAACAATGGGAAAAATAATTTACTTTTTTATTTTAATCAAAGGTAACAGTTTCCCTTTTTTCTCATAACTTTATCACTAGTATTCGTTTAATATTTGATGTAGGTATCTTTCATGTTTTAACTTCACCAATTAATTACGTATCTAAAGAAATAAGATCATTGTACTTTAGTCCAAATAATATGGTACATGATTGTATGGAAACTATTTTCAATGAATTTAAATACATTATACGTATTTATGAAAAAAATTGGAAACGTATAATGATGATGTCATGATGAGAACTACAATAGATTTTTACATGAGTGCATCAGAAAAGAAACCTTGGTTAGTAAATATATCATATTATGGGGTTATTGAAATAATATTTTTGTTAGATTATTATGTACTTGGTCATGTAGTAGTGAAAAAATTCAAGTGGTTTGATTAAATGAAATGTTAGGTCATTTATAAAGATAATTATGAATTTATAGTGATTTATATGAACTTCTAGCTTCATACTAATAGGCCTTATATTATTGCATCACAACTTGATAGGTGTTTTATATAACTAACCCATTAAAAAAACAAATTTGTGTTATTATTGATGTCATTACTAGACATATTTTTGAAAATGGAATGTTTGATAATGATGTTGTGAATGAACCTGTTGATATTTATTTGAATGCTACATTTGATGAAATATGTGGATCAATTTATAGAAAAGATTTTAAATTGGAAATTATCACAGATCACACATAGTATTAGAACATTTTAAAGTATTTATATAATAATATTTCAATATTTTATGTGTTTTTTAAACATTCATACATGACATCCAATTAACTAGTATTTCTCCAATGCAATTGCACAAGACATGATGCGTTTTTATAATAATGTTTTGATTATGAATTAAAAATATATAACATTAAACTATATAAAATAACATTGAAATGAATTATTGATTTTTTCATATTCCCAAAATATTCCGTTTGATTTCAAATAGATTCTAGATATATAACTAAAAATGTAATGGTCATGTGCACAATATTCAATATGACTTCTTCATATAAGGGTTGTTATACAAGACTATTTAACACTTATCCTAGGGATTTATCAATCATAAATAATTAATTAGTTTTAAACCAATAAAATACTAGCATTCATTAGTTCCACTTTTATGAGTGAATCAGACCTCAATGTAAAATACTCCAAAATATGGTAATCTCACATAGCATGCTCAAACAAAGATCTAGGTCATTATAACACAATTTCTTTTTGTTACATAGAACTGCTACAACTGCTTATAGATTCTTCCAAAACTCAATGGTATAACTTCTTCATCCCTATACGTAAGTATCACCACACCATCATTGTAAAAATACATATCAACAGTTCTCAAAAGTTTTTTTGTAATCATCTTGGTATATGACAACTCATGCTAATGGTAATGTGAATACAATAAAACAGAGGTATGGAAAGGTATTAATTAAACCTAAAATAATGGTTAAAAATTACTTCATTGTTAAAAATAGATCTAAGAATATTAAAATAGAATAACAATAAGTTTTCCAACCATCACTTTAAGAAAAATTTAGGAAGCAGTGATTCTGCTCTTAAAAGACAAGGAAAATATGATATTTTTGAAGAAAATATGGCTATAACTATTGAAAACCAATATATTATGAGTGGAAATCCAATTAATTTCAGTGAATATTCCTATACGAATTCAAGTTTTAAACATTCTAAACTATACCTTGTTCTAACCTATATTCCTTAAACTAGAGTCCCTTTGCTTTCTAAAGTGCGAAATCAGTTTTTAGTTGTAGTTGAAAATTGTGGTTTCTTCACCACATTACTATTATCATTACTGTGTGGACATATTGTGTACCAAAATTATGCCTCAAAATAATTTTAATCATCGTATAGGGAATCGATTTTTTAAAATCCAACCTTACATGGACAAAACTAGCCATGAACCAACATTTTATAAAAACCACCCACCTAATAACTTTAACCAAAACAAATTTAACTCAAAAATTTTTAACCAAAAAAACCAAAATACCAAGTAAAATTAACCAAGTAAGTTCTAAAAATTATAATGGGGAATCATAATCTACAAAACCGTGGGAAAATGTTCTTGAGAATCAAAATTATTTGCTAAAAATATGTGATGTGCTTACAAAATAATAGAAAACCAATTGGGATAAATGAATTCTCAATCATGTCAAATAAATCGTTTATTTAAAATCATAAATCAACAATAAACTTCAAAACCAATTTTTAAATCCTAAAGGTTATGTGAATGGAATCAGACATATATATAGAAGTCTATTAATTCAACCTATAATATTTTTTAGAAATGATTGAATTAGAAAAAATAGAGTTGAGAATATGAAAACAAAAGAAAACGAAGTTTTCCATCAATCCCATATATATATTTAGTGTTCAGAAATTAATCTTCTATTAAAAAACATGGAATAAAATCTATTTTTGAAGAAAATATTGTTGTTCATGTTGATAACCAAGCTATTCTAAGTGGGTAACCAGCTCATTTCCAAGAATCATCCTATACTAATTCAGCTTTCGAACCTGCCAAACCAGCCCCTATTATGACCTCCACTCCTTCCCTTATATTTTTTCCCTAAATATATAAATATAGATAAAAATCCTAGTGAATATAAACTCAAGTTGCATGATATTTTTATGATAATGGAGTTAAATATTCTATTTCTTGAGGTTGTGAAGAAAATTTCTAACCAATATATGTTTTTAAGGAAATTTACAGTAATTGGAGAAAGATCAAAGAGGTTAAAAATATATCTCATTAGTTTATGTCACATTTTTATTATTTAACATTTTCATTATCTCTATTTATCTATGAAAATTAATTTAAATTTCAAGGTCAAAATTTCTTATTATAATGATGTAAGAAGAAGTAGAATACTAATAAATGAATAACATATTAGTGATTTATGCTTGTCTCCTCTCGTTACTACTATAAGAACAATTTGTGTTTGAATATTAGGTTATTTAATATTATTTATGTGGTCATAATTCATTTCATTTCATCACCCATGCTATTTTTGGCTATATCATCAATGAGATGGTTGGATTATGCTATGGTGGTTGGTAGTATGGAGGGGGTATTGGTACGATTGATTCTACAGTTTCGTCCACCACTATGCCACTTATGTCACTAGAAGGTCATTTAGTTCAGCTTCCTTTCATCCCAATTCAGTCACATGGAGGTTATCCTATAAATATTCAATCTCCATATTTTCCATACCAACCTTTTCCATATTCGTTTTCTCCCACATCTACACAAAATGGTAGTTAACAGGCTCCCATCCCCCCTTATTACACATTCTCACCATCCACTATACATTGCACTACTCCCCCATATATCCCAGTGCCATATACATATCCATATCCATCCTCATATATATAGGACTATCCATCAAGTTCTCTACCTCCATCAGTACACCGATCATCATCGACTATACATAGTACTTCTACTATAGATATCCCTACCATCACATAGGCTACTCACCCTCATCTAGACACAACAATTCAGGGGTCAACAGATCCCACATCTACTGTTATGTGCTTAAACATTAATGATAATGATTAATGGTAAATTAATATATATTATTTTACTTTAATAATTGTTTTTCATGATTAAATAAAGCCTTCACCAGATAACAAGGCTGCATAAAAATGCAAGAGGTATGGAATTGATAGACACAGATCAATGATCAATACAATGAGGACAACATTATAATTGGAAAAAATGGTAAGGAATGTAAATGTTTTATGGGAGAAATTATTAAACATAATGATATCCTTAAATTTGAAAAAAAAAATATGGAGGTAATTTAGTGAAAAAGTAAAGAACAATGCTTGGGAAGAGATTTGCATAAGTAATTTTAATAAACATATATATATATATATATATTAAATTATAATATTTTCTTAAAAAATATTTTTTCCATTGCAACTTCGATATAATTTTCCGAAAGGAAAAAATTCCAAGGCCACATGGTTAGTGGAATTATCTGATATGTGGAGATCACACAAGTATGACTCGTGTGTCGGTCGTAAAGAGAGAGAGAGAGTTAATACATAGCTTGAATAAATACCAATAATTCACGATTTACCAATATAACAATATATAGAGATGATCCTCTATTAGAAGATCCCATAATTTAATGTATTAGTTAAATTTTTTTATATAATAATTTGTTTATTTGAAAATTAATTTTAAATTTTAAATTATTTATTTTATTTATTTAGTAGAATTATATGATTTTTTGTTTATAGGAGAAATAAGACATAAATAAAAGAAAGAAGAGTTTAATGAAAAACATTTATAATATTGAAAACACTTCACTCCTAGATCATGAGAATGTAAATGTAATTTAACATTTAAAATATTCAAATGGGCTTCCATTGTGCATTTAGGATTTTAGTATTGTACAAAAAATACAATTTGTTATAGATAAATATTTTTTAGTAACAATAATTTCCTACAAATCATGTCCTTTTTAATTTTCATTGTTATGATTTTATATATTGAGGATAATTATATTATTTTTCATTCAGTTCATCTGTTTGGTACTCTTTTGGGGAACTATAAATCAATCTCTTTCTAATACCACCTATTATCCCCAAACAAGTTCAATATACTAAGTGGGTGGAGGTGAATCATGGTTAATCTATTTTATTCTACCCTCACAATTAAACTTTTACTTTATTTTCCAATAATTCATTCTCTCCCTATAAATTTATAAGAAGAATTTAATAAGTAAAATATTATACATGGTAAAATTTTATTGTTCTTAGTGATTGTAACATAGGAATCCATTGATGATTCCAACCATGTTCTGGAAAATTTCATAAGGATTCCCGATAATTGAATGTACATTTATATGAATTGGTATTTAGAGGCTATAAATGTGGGTGATCCTACTAGTGAAAAATTGAAAAAATCTCTTCGATTAAATCTTGGATGACATCTTTGACCACATTTTTGATGACCCGCCAAGAAATAATATTGATGAAGCCTGAAGATCCATCAACCCTTCAATCACTATTATGTTTTAGATAGTTAACATCCCCCATGATATCATTCTCTATAGTCATGTCATAAATTATATTATTATGTTTGTAACCAATTAAAAATTTTCTATTATTAAAAGATAATTCATATAAATCCTCTCATATATATCAACTATAATCCTCTTATAAATAGAATAGAATAGATGATATGTATGAGAAAAAAAGTTTTGGTGACCTTGATATAGTTGATATATAAATTATATTCATGTTTCATATTTAGGGTACCAAAAAATTTATTCTCATTGATACAATTTCTTAATAACCCAATATTCTTATCATGATCTTTTATATATATATACCCCGATCTTTCATGATCAAGGCCCACTTTAAAAATATTTCAATTCATAATCTATGTCTGTTAGAGAGAATCATGTTTTTTTCAACATGAAATGTATACTAATATACAGTGTTGAACTAATAAAAATATAACTTGAATTCATTAAATTTATATCTTCCTAAAAATCAACTCATGGTTCAAATTAATATATTATAAAAAATATAATAAAAACAAATTTACATTTATGTATTCCATGATTTCACTTATTACCCATGAAATATTAGGAAAATTATTCCTACTATTTTATAATATAATGAGAAAACTTATATTTCACATGGTATAGACTTTATATTTATTTTTAAGGAGTAAGATTATTTTTTAAATGCATAAACCAGAAACAATGTCAGTTTAACCCAGCTTTAGTAAAATCACCATTAAGAATTAATTTTTTTTTTAATTTTATGATAATATTTTCATACTATAGTATTAATTTTTATGCAATGGATAAATTATTAAAAAAAGAATAGTGTATTGGATTAACTCCATTTATTATAGTTTCTACATTAGGTAAGCATTTGTAATAACTTTTTTAATTTTAATTCTTATCACTTTTATTTTGTTGCTAATTTTAAAGAATTGAAATATGAATTAATCTACAATGTGTTGAAATGTTTATAGAAATCAAATAGGAAATTATATTAGTTGTTTCTACTATATTTAATGATTATATTACTTAATCCTAGTCATTTTGTAACAATTTATGAGAATATTGAATCAAATATTGAACATATAATGTTTTACCTTACATCATTCTAATTTTTTTTCTTTTGTGTTACAGATGTGAAGTAGTGTATAACTATAATTTTTTTATCTTAATCTATCTAATGTATTATTATTTTTTAAAATATTAAATTTGAATTTTTCTTAACATATTGAATAATATTTTTCATTACATAATTACTAATCCTTTTTTGAACCATACTACTTTATTTGTTTCTCCCGCATAAAAAAGATAAATATTAAAGACAATGTTGGTTTATATGTGTTGGTGTAAGGTCTTTAAATTTACAAATAACCGCCTAAATTTTTTATACATCAAAATTACCTAACATTTTATAGAATTAATTTTCCTTTAAATTTATAATAATTTCATTGGCCACTATTTATAGTGAGGCTCCACATTCCATAGGTGTTGTCTAGAACTCAATATCCATCTCATTTGGATGTCAAACTTATTATTATTGAGATCCTGGGCGATAATTAAATCTTTGGATGTATCTTTAGTTTTTTTGTTTTCCATATCAATTTATGAACACTCATATGTTACAGAGTAGAATATTTGGTAACCTTTAGAGATGATCAAGAGGGTTCTACCCAACCTCATTGTATTTTGTTTTTTTTTCACATTATTGGATATCTCTTCCCCAGCTATAATTTCTATTTTTAATCATCACTCCTTCTAAATAATTCTCCTATAAAGGGAGGAATTCACTGATTATTGGGTTCTGGTGTCGAAATCTTATATTTCCTAGAGGTTCAATTTTTTATTGGTTGAAGAAGTTTCCTAAGTCACATGATACTTAGATAGTGGTTGTTTTTCATCAACTTCTCAGTAATCTACTTCCATTCTAAAACCTTGTTAGACTACCTATTACATCAGTCTACTCACTATATTCAACTACTATCAAGGTTAATGATCTCTTTTTGAAAAAATATCTTCATTACATTAAAGGTGATCATTTCCACTTCATTTCACATTTAGGTAATCTATTCTTCATCTATAGGATTAAGAGTTATATTCTTGGTGAGGTTAGGTTTTTGTGTATAAGTCCTGTTTAAAAACCTCCCTAAAGGGTTATCCTCTTTCATTTTTTTTGGGGCATCATATCACTTTATCTCTATTGTTCAAACCCCTATAAATGGTTTCTTTTAATTTTTATCCTAATTAGGGAGAGGTGGTTTGTAAAATTCTCCCACCTCTTCATATTTAATTTCCTTCTACATATGGGTATGGGTTTTTTATTCTAGATCCTCATTTGGGTGGGTTTGGTAGTGTTTTTAGTACCATTCTTGATCCTCCCCTCAGTGATATCGTGTTTCCCTTTTTTCCCATTATAGAACCACTATTGGTTGACCATGCCATTTTATTCCAGTACCCTCATGCTCAAGGGTACCTTGTTCCTCATGAGGGTTAGTATAGTTACCATTATGGTATGAAGACCATAATAGGTGGAATTGACATGAGTTATGCTATGAATATTTCATTATCCTTTTATGTACTAAGAGCTTTTGTTGCTTCTTTTTCTGAACTTTCATGCCATATATCTCATAACTAGTTTTATGTACCAGTTAATTATGAATATGTATATATTATTTTCTATTATCCTAATGGATGTTATAAATATAATAGGAGGTACATGATCTACATTAGTATGGATTCTTATTGGATTGGGTACTAAAACCTACAAATTTTCCTTATAATATGCAGTTGATCTATTTTTAACATTATCATTGTGAATAGCAGTTCTAATCATTTTCAATGATTTCTTGTTAAAATTTAATTCATGTCCTGGATGTGTGAAGAAGGAATAAGGAACCTCTCTATGAAAACATTCCTTATAGTGGACTAAAATTTCAAAAATTAGGAAAAAAATAAGGATGTTTATTATAAAATATTTTCAATCAAATCTCATCCTACATGGTTGAAAGAACTACCATATCAATAGTATATGAGAAAATATAATTTTTAAATAAAACCCTATCATAATGACCAAGGTGAGAAGATTTAGTATGTATATCCATTAAAATTGGAATTCTAACAAATAAATCAATATCAAATAGAATACACCTCAGAATATACCTGATCCCAGAAATCTGAATCCAATCATTGACCTGAGTATTACAAATAATGTTTGGATTGAATTTTTTCTCGTATTATTTAATAAAAAATAAAACAAGATATAATTAAATACAAACATATCATTGTTCTCTCTAATTGATATCACTATTTTGTGGAGAATTTCATCATGTGTTCCCCTACCAGAGATGTATTTGTTTTTAGAATAGAATAACAAGACTTTCCCTATGATCCTTGTCAATTTATTATTCATGAAATGGTCACTTTAGACACATCATAAACAATATAATATAGATTTATAGAAATATCCCACTATGAATTATAGATCAAGGGTGCATTGTGCCAATATAAAATCAATCATTTCATTAATATTTTCATTTCTAAAGTGATTATAAAATGAATTTATTTTTATAATTATCAATTATTTCATTCATGTCCTCCAAACACCATTGGAAAAGCTGTGTTAATCTAAATATCATTTTTTGTTCATTTTTTGGTTTTTTCTATTAAGGATAAGAAATCAACCTTATTGTGAACCAAGATTATTTATCTTCTTCTCTATAATTTTCATATTTTTTACTCATGTCCCATGTTTTGATAGAAGATGATTTTGAATGACATGATCATTTTATTCTACATCAAAAGATTAACTAATTTTTAATTTTTATTTATTTTCTTCGTCCTTGATTTTCAAGATATTGTATGAGTTTTTGTGGGTTACTAAGATCAATATAATTTTTTCTGACTTGTTATAGTGTAATTTAATTGAATTATAATGTTTATTTTTCTATTTTTTCCAAAAAAAGAAATAAACATCGAGGGTTTCATTCCTCTGTCTACATTGTTTTGTACAAATAAGAAAACGATAGAAGGTACTATGGTAAATATTGAAATCGAGTAGACAATTTTAGGTGTAATTTGATTTCATTTATTTTTATTTAATTTAATTATTTATATTATTTTATCATTTTAATTTATGTTTTATGTCACTCAATATATTTTTTTGGAGGCATTATCACAAAAAAAACCCCTGAAAATGTGGGTCTGAACAATCATATATATTAGTTATTCAGAGATGAGCACCATGGAAGAGTGCATTATTGACCTGGGAAGAAGATTGTACTATCTAGATATTGGCCTTAAAACTATGTTTCTTTGAGTACCTATTTTGGAATGGTTATAGTGTAATAAATAAATTCCTCAATTAAATAAGAAGCTCAAAAAGAAGCTCAGCAACATGCTCAAAAATTAGAAGAAGAGACTCAACATCCAAATATGAAAACTAAAAATATAATGAAAGCTATGTATACTCTTTATCCTATACTTACTATAGAAGAATATGCATCGGTTGATTCTTATTTTATGTCTATACATTATGTATATCTAGATCCCTCTGTTATTGTTAGTTCTGGTGCGAGTGTCGATGTCGATGATGATGCCTATGCCAATGTTGATGCCAATGCAGATGATGATACTGGTGGTGTGAGAGGATGTTATGATGTTTCTGTTGGAGGTGTATATGAGGGTTATCATGGTTTAGATGATATTATTACTGAGACACATTTTTTATTTCAACTATATTTTGGGGGTTTTATATGTTGAATTTTATTGTGTAGATAAGTTTATTAATATTATATTGAAATGTGTTCTGGTGTGTCTCTCTGTATCTATTTTGAATTATTTCATTATGGGGTGGGTTTCAATAGGATCAACAAAGTAGCTAGCCTTATTTTTTTTTGGGGGGGGGGGTATATTCTATTTCCATGGTTTGAAACCATGGTTATAATCCTATATCCACAGTTTCAACTCTGAAAGTAGAGTGGTAGGAAGGGTTTCTAACCAGTTTTATAGACTATCATGGAAACCCAGATATCCATGGTTGTAAACAATTTCTACTACCCCACTTCGATGGTGGAAACTGTGGCTGTGGGGATGTATCAATAGTTGATAACTATGGAAGTTGATTAAAAGTGAAATACCTATATCCACAGTTCCAAACAATGGCTATATATGTACTTCCATGGTGGAAACTGTAATTATTAGTCTATTGTCATGGTTCTAAACCATGGAAGTAGATTAGATGTTAAATACCCATTTCTATGGCCCAAAACCAAGGCTATAGGTGTACTTCCATGATGGAAACCATGGCTATAGTCGTGACCCTTTTTCCATACCAATAAGAGCTACATTTCACCGAAAAATGGATATTTCCTATGGCCATAGATTTTGTACCTAAAGAAATAGTTATAAACTATGGCTGTATCTTAATTATCAAGTAATGATTTATTATATAGTAGGTTAAATCACATTTTACTAAAAGGAAGCATGAGTTAAAGGATATTCATATCACTTTTATTTTGTGTGGTGTATGCGGTACCCATTTGATATATTAAATCATCAATCTATTTTCCTTAAGATTTTTTGAAGTATCATTTGTGGTTCTTTATATCATGTGGAGTATGATTGATAAGATAACTAATTGTAAGGTTTTATTTGACAATATCTTCATAATTCAGGGTTATTTATATTTTAGTCTTTGTTGCTGAATATTTATCTTCCATGTCCAAGTTTTCAATAAATATTTTCAAATATTTTCATACTATTATCCTATAGTATTTTAACATCATTTTTAACCTTGTTTAACTTTTTAAATTTTTTTAAAAGTTACATTCCTATCATTTTACAAATGAGGTACTTTGTTCCTTTTCTAAAAAAATATGAAAGGAATTATTTTTTAGCTCATACAACATAAGAGAGTTTTCCTGCCACCCTAACACGTTAATTATTTTATGCATCCATTACATGTTTACAAGGTTATTTTTTTAAAAAAAATATTTCCTTAATATTTTTGCAGCATCCTTTTGAAAGTGAATTTCAATGTAAAAATGGAATTTTCCCCAAAAATGTTTTATTGATAATTTTTTGGCACTTTTATTCATCAATTAAAAATCCCATTATATTTCTAATTTAACACTGGGTATGTGTTTAAATGATACCTTCCTTTGAATCATTTAGATAATTTGGATCATTTGATATTATATTTTTCTTAAATATAATATATTCTTGAATCATGTATATAGTTATTTTCTAAATTGTATAAAATTTTTAAATGTATTGTTTACTCTTAATTAAATTTGATTAACTAGGAAATATTGATAAATCTGTATCCTTTATTCCATATAGCTATTTTTTAATAAATCATATTAATTCATGAATTAAATAAATTATTTGATATATGTGGAATGAATTGGACATGTAAGTATGATTGGGGACTATTTATTGAAAGCCCCTTGATACATTGATAGGTCTCAAGAGAAAAATCAGTTGGTCAAACCATATTGGTTTGTACCCAAGAGTTTTGAACCATATTATGAAAAGTCGTGATAATAGAGGTATTTTTTGGAAAACCTAGTTCAGTTTATACCCATTAGTTTTAAACCATCTTGTTAAAGGTATTAACAGGAGAGGTATTGATGTGGCTCTATTTTTAAATAGTTTTTCCACATCTTTTTACACAATTTTTATTGATTTAATTAAATATTCAACCACATTTAACTAAATAATTTTACTTTTGTAAATTTGTAACTAATTTTGTTAATTAAACATTTTTTTATAATTAATTAAGTATTTTTTGTTATAAAATAATTAATTTTAAAATTACTTTACTTTTTTAATTTAATTTTTTTTAATTAGTCTTGTTATGTGAAATCTTCATGACTATTTAACAAATTAATATCTATTTTAAACAATTATTTAATCTTCATTTTTCTATCTAATTAACTTAGACCTAATTTTAATTTTCTATCCTTTAATTTGCAATTATTAGAATAAATTAACTTTTCTAATTAACATGTTTAACCATCCTGCTATTTAATTATGTAAAGAGTTTTAGTTTAAATTTAATAAAATAGTTCACTTTTAACATTAAGTATTCACTTAGTTGTTTTATTAATCAATTTATAGTTTTAAAAAAGTAATTATTTAATCCTAAGTATGTAGTTAGATTATTTATTCATTAACTCTTGTTTTTAGTCTACTAGTGAGACAGATATGAGCTATGGGTGACTTATTTAAGTCACCGATGCGATCCTTTTCCACTCATTACAGACCCTTTAATAATTTTTCATTTATGTATTTTATCAATTTAGATTACCAATTATCTAGTTTTTAATTTAAGTGTTATCAATTAATAATTTTTATTATAACTTTAAAGTTTAAGTTTAATAATAGTCCTGTTTTTAATTTATGTTGTTTAGCCTACTTTTAATTTTCAGTCATTGTATTTTTTATTTTATGGTTTTAACCGGTTAATTATTTTCAATATTTTTATTTAGATTACTTATGTTTTAATTTTAAGTTAAATTTAAGCATTTTTTTTTAAATTTTGAAGGTCACCGTTAGCCATTTTTTGTTCTATTGGTGACCCTTTTCTTTTTTTTTTGCAACGGTGAGCTTTTAATTTTATAACTATTAGTGGCCTCTTTTATTATCTTTACCGGTAACCTAAATTTTTTATTGGCAAGAGTGGAATTTTTATTTAAAGTAACAGTAACCTTTATTTTTTCATAAGCCATCGGTAGCCTTTCATTTTAGCCTATCGGAAACCTTATGTTTACCTAATGGTGACCTTTTCTAAAAAAAAATTAACGGTGATCTTTTTCACAATGTGATATTTTTATATATTTTACAATGATAACATTCTCCTTTATCTTGTTAGTGATCCTCCTTTTTAAGCCACCAATGACCCTTATTGTTTTCTACCAGTGACCTCCACTACTTATCACTTTTGTCACCCATCTATCTTGACCTCATTCCCCTACTACTTCCCCAGACACCGCAATTCCTTCCTACCTTTTCCCGTGTCACCATTGTGTTGGGAAATACGGGAAAGCGACGAACGCGCAAACAAAAGAAAAAGTAAACGCGCAGTGGAAATTGAATCTTTCCCCCCAAATAGAAGCGGATGTGAAGCGACAAAATTAAATGTGCAGAAAAATAAATTTGACAACGGAAATTTTTATGTGGAAAACCCGAAAGGGAAAAACCACGGGACCTAGTCCAGAAAGGGGAATCCACTAAAATCAAGAAGTACATGGTAGAGACTCCCCAAAATGGAAGGGATCTCAAAAGTAATACTCAAGAATAAAAGTATGGATCAAAAGGTGGAGAGTAAGAAAGATGATCGTCAAAGAAAGGCGATCAACAAATGGGATTTGCTCTCGGTGTTGTTGTTGCCGATGATGTTGAAATGTCTTGCCTCTGCCTCCTTATATAGGAAAAGAAACAGCGTCAAAATAATGTCGCCGCATCAAAAAATTGTCACCGCATGAATTAATTCACGCAGTCTTGGCCCGCATTAAAACAGATACCGCATGAGCACCAATTGAGGAGGCGTTACCCAGTGAGCCAACCAGGAAGGCGCCCAACAATATCCCCCTCCGACTCAAGTGGGGATCACCGCAAACCCTGCAATCTGTCGGCAAGTCTCAAATTTTTCTCTAGGTAAACTCTTGGTCAACATGTCTGACCCGTTGTCATCAGTGTGGATCTTCTCAAGCTTTAATTGTCTCGAATCAAGGACGTTTCGAATCCAATGATATCGAACATCGATATGTTTCGACCTTCCATGAAAATTAGAATTCTTTCCCAAACAAATAGCACTCTGACTATCACAAAATTAAACATACCTGTCCTGATTTAAATTGAGCTCTCGAATAAACGTTTTCATCCACAACAATTCTTTGCACGACTCAGTAGCTGCAATAAACTTTGACTCTGTGGTAGATAAAGCAACACATCTCTGCAACTAGACTGCCAAGATACAGCTCCCCCTGCAAAAGTGATCAAATAGACTGAAGTAGACTTCCTCGAATCGATATCTCCTGCCATATATGAATCTGTAAAGCCACAAAGCATAGGTTCCCATTTTCCAAAACACAATCTCAGATCAGAAGTACCACGAAGATAACGAAAAATGTACTTCAATGCTCTTCAATGCTCTCTACCTGGATTTGATAGAAAACGACTGACCACACCAACTGCATGAGCTATATCGGGTCTAGTATATACCATTGCATACATCAAACATCCAACATCAGATGAATAAGGTATGTGTTGTATCTCATCTCTCTCTTCATCAGTAGAATGTAACTAACTGGAACTAAGCTTAAAATGTAAAGCAAGAGGAGTACTAACCACTTTCGCTCTATCCATAGAAAATATCTGAAGAACCTTCTCAATGTATCTCTCCTGAGATAACCACAACTTCTTGACCTTCCTGTCACGGGAGATCGTCATGCCAAGAATCTGTCGTGCTAGCCCCAAGTCTTTCATCGCAAAAGACTGACAAATATCCTTCTTCAATCTATCAATTCTAGAAGTATCATGGCCAACAATGAGCATATCATCAACATAAAGCAACAGTATAATAAAATCGTCATCAGTAAATCTCTGAACAAAAACACAATGATCAGAAGATGTATTCCTGAAACCCTAATGAGAAATGACAGATTCAAACTTCTTATACCACTGCCTCAGAGCTTGCTTCAAACCATACAAGATCTTCTTCAACTTGCAGACATGATTTTCTTTACCTGTTTCAACAAAACCCTCTGGTTGCTCCATATAAATCTCCTCCTCTAAATCTCCATAGAGGAAAGCTGTCTTCACATCCATCTGCTCAATCTACAGATCTAAACTTGCAGCCAAACCAAGAACAACCCGAATGGAAGACATTTTGACAACAGGTGATAAAATCTCATCAAAATCAATACCTTTCTTTTGATGGAAGCCTTTGACAACTAACCTTGCCTTGTATCATGGAACAGAACTGGATTCTTCATTCTTAATCCGATAAATCCACTGATTTTTCAAAGCTCTCTTCCATGTCGGTAAGTTCACCAGCTCAAAAGTTTGGTTGTCGTGCAGTGATTTCATCTTGTCATCCATTGCTGCAACCCATCTATCCTTCTTTTCAATCTCCATTGCCTCATCAAACGATTCTGGTTCTCCCCCTTCATCGAGGAGCACATACTCATCAGGTGAATATCGAGTAGAAATGGTGCGATGCTGAGATGACCTCCAGAGTGGAACTGCGGGTTCATTAATAACCCCTGGAACCGGATCATCAGAAACAAAAGGTACATCAGAAACTTCAACTCCAACCTGTTCACCTTGAGCATCATTCTGTACATCAACATGATCATCATAATCAACAACATGAGGTAAATGTGAATTAGAACCTGGCTTAAGACTGACAAAACCATCAGAAGTTGGGGAAGAATCTTTTTCTCCCTTATCAATGTCTGCAATAGTCTGATCCTCCTTAAACACTGCATCGCAGATTCTGACAAGTTTCTTCAAAATAGGATCATAGAACCTGTACCCAAACGCATCGTTTCCATAGCCAATAAAAATACACTGGCGTGTCTTACCATCCGGCTTGGATCTCTCATCTCAAGGCACATGAACAAAATCCTTGCAACCAAAAACACGCAAGTGATCGTACCTGATCTCTTTGTCATACCAAAATTTGTCGAGAGTGTCTGTCTGCAAAGCAACTGCAGGTGATAAATTGATTATATAAGCAGTAGTAATTAAAGCCTCACCCCAAAAATGTCCAGAAAACTTTGCTTCTGAAAGAAAACAACGAACTCTTTCCAGCAAAGTTATGTTCATCCGCTCAGCTACACCATTCAGCTGAGGTGTCTTGGGTGGCGTCTTCTAATGCCGAATACCTTCCTGCCTGCAATACTGATCAAACGGACCACAATACTCTCCTCCATTGTCAGTACGAATACATTTCAATTTCTTTCCTGATTCTCTCTCAGCAGAAACATGAAATTGCTTAAAAACACTGAGCACCTGACTTTTGGATTTCAAGACATAAACCCAGAGCTTTCGTGAGTAGTCATCAATAAATGTAACAAAATAAAGACCGCCACTAAAGTTCTTCGATTTCAAAGGACCAAAAACGTCAGAATGTACCAATTGAAGTACCTGTGACTTCCTGTGTGGAGGATGACTGCTGAAACTCACTCTGCTCTGTTTTCCAGCCATGCAATGATCACATGTGTCCAACGTGACACTCTTCAAATCTGGAACAATATTTCTCTTGGCCAAACAATCGAGACCTTTCTCACTGATGTGACTGAGCCTCTTATGCCACAACTTGTATGAAACATTGCACTCAACAACGCAAGCAGTATCACAAGAAATAGAAGCTCTAGTCCAGTACAAACCTGATTGCTTCTTCCCTCGAGCTACAATCAAAGAGCCCTTGGAAATCTTCCATTGGAAATCACCAAAAGTGCTGATAAACCCTTCATCATCAAGAACACTGGTAGAGGTAAGCTTCAAACGAACCTCAGGTTCATGTCAGACATTCTTCAAAATCAGCTTACTTCCTGTACTGGTCTTTAAATAAATAGTCCTGATGCCTACAACGTCAGCATGTCCATCGTTTCCCATCTTCAAAATCCCAAAATTACCTGGGCTGTAAGATTTAAAGAACTCCTTCTTCGATGTCACGTGAAAACATGCACCACTTTCAACAACCTATCAAGAATCATCAGAAGCAATGTTAATGGAATCATAAACAATAACAAGATCACCCCATGTAGCAGCGGCAACATGATCATCTCCATCACCATTTTTCTTCTGTTGATTTTCCTTCAATATGTTCTCTCTTTTCAGCTGATAACAAAACTTCTTAACATGACCCTTCTTACCACAATGATGACATTCAAAATCTCTCTGCTTCGGTCTGGATTTGCTTCTGCCTCTGCTCTTATCTCGACTGCTCTGCCCCCGGTCCTGGATTCTCCCCCTGTTGTCTGTGACCAAAAGCTAGGAAGAATATTTCTCCTGAGTACGTCTCCTGACCTCTTCATTTAAAATAGCATACTTGACAAAACTAAATGTCACAGCACCATTAGGAGCAGAACCGATTAGAGTAACACGTAAATTTTCCCATGAATCGGGTAATGTGTTAAGCAGCAAAGAGCTAAAACCTCATCTTCAAAATAGATACCCATGTCAGACAACTGATCAAAACATCCTTGATATTCACTTAAATAATCAGAAATAGACGTACCTTATCTATACCTCAAGTTCATCATTTTCTTGAGAAGAAACAGTTTATTGTTTCCCGTCTTCAAAGCGTAGGTCGTCTCAAGCTTCTCCCACAAAGTTCTGGCGTGATATATGTTGACAATGTGGTTCATCACGTTGTCTTCGACCCATTGACGAATGAATCCGCAAACCATCTCATGCTCGAACGCCCATTCTTCATCTGACACTCTCTCTGGCTTCTGGGTACTAAACACTGGAAGATGCATTTGCTTGACAAAAAGCAGATCCTCCATTTTAAGTCGCCACATATGGTAGTTGGTACCATTTAACAAAATCATCCGACTGTAGTTGGCCTCCATAATAAATATGAAAAGAAAAGAACCAAACCCTATGATACCAGATGTTGGGAAAGATGGGAAAGCGACGAACGCGCAAACAAAAGAAAAAGTGAACGCTCAGCGGAAATTGAATCTTTCCCCCCAAATAGAAGCGGATGTGCAGCGACAAAATTAAATGTGCAGAAAAATAAATTTGACACCAGAAATTTTTACGTGGAAAACCCGAAAGGGAAAAACCATGGGACCTAGTCCAGAAAGAGGGATCCACTAAAATCAAGAAGTACACGGTAGAGACTCCCCAAAATGGAAGGGATCTCAAAAGTAATACTCAAGAATAAAAGTATGGATCAAAAGGTGGAGAGCAAGAAAGATGATCATCAAAGAAAGGTGATCACCAAATGGGATTTGCTCTCAGTGTTGTTGCTGCCGGTGATGTTGAAATTTCTTGCCTCTACCTCCTTATATAGGAAAAGAAACAGCGTCAAAATAATTTCGCCGCGTCAAAAAAGTGTCACCGCGTGAATTAATTCACGCGGTCTTGGGCCGCATTAAAACAGATACCGCATGAGCACCAATTGAGGAGGCGTTACCCAGTGCGCCAACCAAGAAGGTGCCCAACACGTTGCTGTGCATTGGTGGCACCAATTCATCATCAGTCCACCCACTATAACAAGCTACACATTGCTTCATCCTAGGAATACAAACTCCAACCCAACTCTACTCAAATTAAATCCAGATCTTCAAATTTATCAATTTCAACTTATACAAATCCTTTGCAAATATCAAATTACACAGATCTAATAAACAACATGTCAAGGAATCCATCACCACTGGTCTCGATCCAACCTCTGCTGTAGGGAGAATTCGCCGCGCCGTGGAGGAACCCCCAGGTTCTACTATTGTGAACCGAGAGCCACTGTTTCACCACTGCTGATGCCTGGAACCACACCGGCCAGATATGAAATTCGGATTAAACCAACTGCAACCGAGCTGTGATTTTGTGCCACACTGCCATGGTTTGAAGGGGCGGAGAGAAATCATTATTGTCATTAGAAAGAACCGAACCGAGAGGTGTTTCTGCATCATTTTCGCTGAACCACAAGATTTGGAAGAGGATAAGCACACTTCAGATCTGAGCTGGGAAACTGCCGCTGCAGTTTAGGCCCCCCCTTCACTGTGGAGATCTCCCTGCACTGCTGAAATTGATGCCGGATGAGACCACCTGAAGCCGCACTAGGGGATTCCAATGCAACCACACTAGGGAGGAGTTGTCCACAAGCCGTCGTAGCTAGTTGCAGCGCCGAAGACCCCCTCCCCTTTTTTGTACGGCAGGTTTGGGGGAGGAAGGAAGAGTTATAAAAAAAACTTAAATAAACACTAAAATATAAATAACTAAATCCAAATATTAAACAATAATAATTATAAATAAATTACTATTAATGAATTCTCTTATTTATAAAGAAATTTTTTTATTTTATTTTACTTTAGTAAAATTTTTATTAAACTAAATAAGTTTATAATAACGTATAAATTAAAATAAATAAATTATAATAAGCTTAGTAATTTCAAATTAATGTTTCATATTAAATAATTATAACAATATAATAATAAAATATATAAAATAAAATACTAATAATAATTTATAAATTTAAATCAATATAAATTGGTCGATGAATTTAGAATAGAAAATAATCTAAATTTTCATAATAGTAATAAACCTAAGTTTATTAATAATAATTAATCATAAATATCAACTTAACTATTTAATATAATATTTAGAACTAAAATTATGACAAATTATTAATTTATATAAAGTAACTTTATTTAATTCATTATTGAACAATTAGATTTCTTTATTCATAACAAAAATTAACATTAATAAATATATTAAATTAAATAAGTTAATTACATAATTACCTAGCAATAATAATTAATAATTAATAATTTATGTTTTAGATTAAATAAATAAAATATCCAGGTAATAACTGTTAAGTGATTTATTTATTTATATTAATTGTTTTATTATCATGTTTTAATAGCTTTAACTTTTTTTTTGTTTCTTACTCTGTAGGTTCACATCAAGACCTTAAATATGTTCAGGTGCATTCATCTAACTCAGCAAAAGTTAGTTACAAGGGAAAAACTAGCACGACATATTAGTCACGAAAAAATGCACGTGTGCAGTGCAACAGTAAAAGATGAATTCAAGACCGTGAAGAGTGGCAGTAACGAGTAGCAGAAGACAGTGGGTACTTAAGACAGAGCAAGCAACAGATTTATGGGAGGGGGAGATACACATTTTTATGATCGAGGTCTGAGCAGACAAAAATCAGAGGGTGACTCTGGAATCATTTCAAGGAGCTGGAGGAGTTTAGGAGAAGAGCATTGTCTCAGGAGTTTATCATCCATTATAATTCTAGTATTAGTACTCTATTTAGTATGTTACAAATTGTTGTAATGATAATGAACATGTTTACTAGTTAAATCATTTAGTTCAAGGATAAATTGAAGTTTCACTGGTTATCTTTTAATTTTCTTTTCACTTTATCATTTTGATGTCTTCATTATTGATCGACGAGATCAATATTGAATTCGTCCAAATGCTTGTACCACTAGAATTTTATTTCAAAATTTCAATGTGAATTTGTGAGATTAACTGTGGATTTTTTTTTAAAAGATAATAAATTAAAAGACTTCGGGACTTACAATGAGTTCGTCCTGTTGTCATTACAAATGATGAAATTTAGAGTTGATCTTTATGGAGTGGATAACTCAGTTCTTCATCAATCTCTTAGACTTAACTCCTGGCAAGGGAAGTAAGTCACTCTCTTAAAATGGTGGTACTCTGCAAAAACTTTTAATTGAATTGAAATACTTTTAAAACTAGTAGAATGAAGATTTTTCCTCAAGAATTTCATTAGATTGTTCATTTATCATAATTTTATATCTCGGTTGCTTTTTCTTTTGAACTGTTTCTAGCTTCAAATTAGTTTAGATACATGTTTTGAAATTTTCAGTTACTCTACTACTAAATAAAAATATAAGAAAAATATAAAAGGTAAAAGATAATATAGAAAATCAACCTCACTACTGACAAAAGTGAGGCCTTTTGAAAGTTTTTATAGAAGATTAGTGGTCCTAATAGCCTTCGTTGTGGGTTCAACCCTACTTTCCACATATATAGTAGTTAGATGGATTATAAATTTTAAACTTTGACCGACTTCAAAAATTGTCCAGGTCAAGTTTTTGGTGTCGTTTCTGGGGAAGGCAGGAGCCATTGCTTCTAAATAAACCTAAACAATCATTAAAAAGAAACCTTTAAAAATTTTAAAAAATTTAAAAGTGTAAAAAAATATGTTTCTTTTCTTACTACTGAGTACTGTCTACAATTTTTTGCATGATAAAAAGAACTTCTGGTGTCATATTAGAGCCCCTAAACCTTGAAATTGGAAAAACATTTAACTACTCTAAGAATGAAAAATAAATTTGAAACTGAAAACAAAGATGAGAGAGTTCCTGCACCTAACAACTTCCAAAATCATCCATAACTCTTAGATGAAAATGAATGTCCTAGGATGAGGGAGTTCCAACTTCCTCAAGTTTTATGAAATCTTCTTCTATTAGGTTATCTCATAGGGCCAGAAATTATGAACTTAAACTGTCCCACATTTCACTACTGCCCACTTTTAATGGACTGTCTAATGAGGACTCTCCATCCATCATTAGAGATTTTTATAATATTGTACATCAGCTACCTTTTCTAGGAATCACGGAAAATGAGATGATAATGAGAGTATTTCCTTTTTTCCTTAAAGGGAATGCTATGAATTGGTTTCTGAGTCTAGATGATAAAATTTTCCAAAACAGGGATCAAGTGTACTACTCATTCATTATGAAATTTTATCCCCAAAGTGTTAAAGGTGAACTTAGAACAAAAATAACTAGTTTTTATCAAGAGGATGGAGAAGCTTTTCATGAATCTTGGGATAGATTCAGGGATCTGCTTAGGTAGTTTCCCTATCATCAACTCCAATATCACTATCTCATGGATACCTTTTATGAAGGATTGTCATCCTCTGGACAGAATCTTGTTGACCAAGATTCTGGGGGTAATTATATTGACAAAACAGATGAAGAACTTAGACATATTTTTAATAATCTTTCACTGAATTCACAACATAAAAATTCAAGATGGAAAAGAGTCTATATAAATGTTAATTCAAACACTGGTTCAATGAATGAAACTCAAGCCCAACTTACTGAAATCACCAATCAATTGCAATCTTTAATGAACCATAACTCTAAGAAATTTTTTAATAAACTTGGCTATCCAAGAACCAATCAATCATTAAGGGAACTGTGTATCCGGTGTGGAATGTTTGGGCATACAAATATTTTTCCATAATTTTGATATGTCAGCCCAACAACAAGATAATTCAAGCTTTGTTAACTATGGTTCGAGAATGCCTCCTAAAGAATATCCATTTTCAAATAATAATAATCAAGGCTATAGGAACCATCCAAATATTTCTTCAAAAGATCAAGGCCTAATTAAACAATCCACTGCCCCTAATTACTCTAACCAACCAAGACCAAACTTTCAATATCGACAAAGGGGTGTGTCTTAAAATGTACAAGGAAATAATGATAATCAAATGTCTTCTAAGTCTGATCTAATCTTGAAAAAAAAATTAACTCTCCAGAGGAATGATACATGACTCAGCTAACCAAACATCAAAATCAATATGAGTCCGATAAAATACAAACTGACGTGGGATTGCAGAACAGGGAAACACAACATGGAAAACTTGGTAGAAATTTTTCATATAGGGAAAAAGGTAGACTTCCAAGTACCACTGAGATTGACCCTAGAGAGAATTCCTTAGTGGTAGTAACTAGAAGTGGGCATAGAAATCGAACTGTTGCGGATAAAGACCTTGAAAATGCACAAAATGATAATCTTCTTCAATCTGGAAATAATAATCTACATTGCACACATGCTGGAAATTTACCGAAAAGCCATGAAAATGATCAAAATTTGAATTTTTCACCTGAAACACAAGATGAAAACTCATCTAAAATCCAAATAATAATGGAAATTAAAAATTTGTGGAATTGTTGAGGGATACACCTACTGTCCTTAAAAAATTTTACCCGCCCATCCCTTTCCTTGAGAAGTTGAAACCTCAAAGTAAAACCAGAGATGAACTTCTTCAGTTCCTTGGTAATCTTTCTAAACTTCAAGTAAACATTTTGTTCATTCAAGCCATAATTAAAATTCCATCTTACTTGAAATAATTTAAAAAATTGTTTCAAACAAAAAAACTATGGGAGAATTTGCAACTTACAACCTCACTGAAGAGTGTAGTACTGTGCTTCAAAAGAAAATCCCACCCAAACTGAAAAACCTAGGAAGCTTTGTCATTCCCTATACCTTAGGAAATTCGGATCAGCTCAACCGTTTGTGTGATCTAGGTGCTAGTATTAATCTGCTCCAATACTCACTATTTCGATAGTTAAGGTTGGGTGAACTTCAACCCACCACAGTAATATTGTAGTTGGCTGATAGATATTTCACTCATCCTGTGGGTAGGATAGATTACTTTATAATTGGGGTTGGGAAGCTATTTTTTCCAGCGGAATTTTTAGTCTTAGACAAGGAGTGTGATCAAGAGGTGCCCATCATATTAGGTAGGCCGTTCTTGGCCACAGTTGGTGCTGTTATTGATGTGTCAAAGGGTTAACTTATTTTCAAAATTGGAGAACAAGAAGAAGAGTTCAATGTTTTTAAGAACATTAAAGGACCAACTTATTCTGAAAACTGTTCAAAAATTTAGTTCCTTGAAGCGACAAGTTCTTATAAAAATCAACATGAACACATTGAAGAATCTGAAAAGCAATCCTATGTTGAACATATTTATCCTTAAACTGAAAATCCTATTGAATCTGTCTTAGAAATTGAAAATTCTAATTGAAAACCGAATCTTGAAAATTTTCCAGAACTGGAGAACTACCCAATTTCTACTTTAGAAGAGTCCTCTGTTTCTGATCATAGGAAATTTTTGAGTGAATTTGAGGGTGTTTCTGTTAACACCAACCTTACTGAACACTTTGATGATGTTGAGGGAAATTTTTTAAGACAACTTAATGATTCTGATTTGATAAACTTGTTGAATTCTAACATGGATAGTCTGGATAGTATACTGCCCAATTTGGATAGTACCACTGTAAATTCTGAAGTAGAACATGAAATTGAAAATCATTCATCATTCAATACTCCTTACAAGAGATATGTTGAAGATATTTGACCCCTAGGCCTAAGAGTTTTCCTTATATTGTAGAACCACCCACTCTTGAATTAAAACCAATACTTTCTCATTTTAAATATTCATTCCTGGGCGAGAATTCCAATTTTCCTGACATAATTTTTACTGAACTTAATGAAAACCAAGAATAAAGATTGTTAACTGTTTTGAAAATTTTAAATCTTCCATAGGCTGGACAATAACTAATATCAAGGGTATTATTCCCTCATTCTATATACATAAAATACCTATAGAGCATGACTATAAGCCTAGGGTAGAGTGTCAAAGAAGATTGAATCCAAACATGAAAGATGTTGTGAAAGAGGAAGTGATTATGTTGTTGTACACTTGAATGATATATCCCATCTCTGATAGTGCTTCGGTCATCCCTGTCCAGGTCATCCCCAAGAAGGGATGATTCACTATAGTAAAAAATGTAAAAAATGATGAAATCCAAGTTAGTAAAGCCACAAAATGGAGAGTCTTTATTGATTATAGGATGTTGAATGTATCCACTAAGATGGACCATTTTTCTATGCCCTTCTGGGATCAAATTCTTGAGAGTCTAGTTGGAAATGAATTTTTCTGTTTCCTAGATGGGTATTCTGGTTACAACCAGATTCTTGTTGATCTAGAGGACTAAGAAAAGATAAATTTTACATGCCCCTTTGGTACATTTTCCTACATGAGAATTCCTTTTGGGTTGTGTGGAGCTCCAACCACCTTTCAATGGTGTAGGATGGCTATTTTTTCAGATAATATTGAAAGAATAATTGAGGTTTTCATGGATGATTTTTCTATTGTGGGTAGCACTTTTGATACTTGTCTTGGAAATCTTGAATTAGTTTTGGAGAGACGCATTGAAACCAAACTTGTTCTTAATAGGTAGAAGTTTCAATTCATGGTCATAGAGGGTATAGTTTTTGTTCATAAGGTGTCTAAGAGAGGTTTAGACATTGATACTGCTAAAATAGAAGTCATTCAGAAACTACCTCCTCTTGAAAATTTAAAAGGTATAGAAGTTTTCTAGGGTAGGCCAATTTCTACAAGAGATTGATAAATTTGTTTTCAAAAATTACAAATCCCTTGTATTCTTTTATGGTCAAGGACGATCCTTTCAATTTTGATGAAAACTTTTTGAAAACATTTAATCTGTTAAAAGAGAAACTCACTACATCACCCATTATCACTACACCTGACTGGAAACTACATTTTGAACTTATGTGTGATGCTAGTGACATGGTTGTAGTTTTTTTCCTTGGACAGAGGGGAGATAGGAAGTTACATGTGGTATATTAAGCTACTAGACAACTAGATGAAGCCCAAAATAAATATACCACTACTGAAAAAGAATTGTTAACTATTTTTTTCACTCATGAGAAGTTTAAACAATTTTTGTTAGGTTCAAAAGTCATTGTTTTCACAGATCATTCTACTTTATAGTATTTACTTTCTAATAAAGAGTCTAAACCCAGGCTGATTAGATGGATTCTATTGCTACAAGAGTTTGATTAAGAGATTAGGGATAAGAAGGGAGCAGAAATTTAGTTAATAACCACATATCTAGGCTTCCTCTTACTCAATATGATGATCCTAGGGAAATAAACTCTTCCATTATTGATGATAAGCTTCTCACAATTTCTATTAAGCAATATTATTGGTATGCATATTCTTCAAAATTTCTTGCAGCAGGTGTCTTTCCCAAAAATCTATCCAATAACTAAAGAAAGAAATTTATTTCTAAACATAAATACTACCTTTGGGATGATCCCATGCTATTTAGGATATGTGTTGATGGTATTAATAGAAGGTGTGTGCCTAAGGAAGAGATGTTTCCTGCCTTAGAAAGTTTCCACTCCTCACCTTGGGGAGGTTACCATAGTCGTGAAAGGACTAATCATAAAGTATTACAATCTAGTTTCTATTAGACTGCCCTTTTAAAGGATGCTTGGAGCTTTGTAGTTGGATGCGATAGATGTAATAGGTTAGGAAATGTTTTAGGAAGTAGGAGTTACATCAAAAAGTAATTCTATAAGTAGAGATTTTTGATGTCTTGGGTTTAGATTTCATGGTTCCATTTCCATCATCTCATGGGAAGGAGTATATTCTTGTTGTTGTAGACTATATTTCAAAATGGGTTGAGGAAATTTCACTGTCGAACAATCAAGAAAATTTTGGAATATGTTTTTTATAAAATTATAGCATCCCTCCTTTTTATCACATAAACTTTCATTACATTTTACAAAACCGGGGATCTTTAAGGTTTAGTGTCTTGGAAACCAGGAACTTAAAACATGAAAACATAAAACATTCTTCTTAAACACTTGAAAGGCTTCTCCTTATGTTCATCCTAGGTTCATTACTGCATCTCATAACCTCGGTACATACATCAAAATAAAGGGTGAGCAGAAGGCCCAGTAAGGGAAACAAGCGGAAACATTTACATGTGAACTTGAGATACACCAACAATGTCATGAAAAAGAACTTTAAGGCATGAGAAAGAAATCATGAGGCATATCATAATAAAAATAACGTTTTTTATAACTTGAATATGTGTCTACAATATTTAATATTGACAATCATTTCTTTTTCACCAAAGTCCATCCCAAAGGTGTCATTAAAATTTACCGAGGTTATTCACCAAGGCGTCGTTAACAAATAGTCATCTCTAGAGATTAAGTCTTTACCCAATGCATTGGAGCGCTATCAGGGCGCACCCTTAACATGTCTTTATTATCATGTGAGCCACATATATCATCATCAATCATTTCATAAACAACCCATATAGCATAAAAGGAATGGGTTTCATTTCATAATCATAACATTTTAAAAAAAACTGCTTTAAAGACATGATCTTTGTGTCACTTTAAAACCCACAGAAAAGGAAGGTGGGTCTCATGTATGTAAATCCCAGAATTTAAAATAGAATATTTTGGTATATATGTGAATACCCCTATAGAAGATATATCTTTGAGTATTCACTTAATAAAATAAAAGAACTTTAGAACAAGAGAGAGAGACATTTTGAGACGGAAATTCTGCAGCATAACGACTATGTTTCGGGGTTTTAGAAAACATTGAAAAGTGAGGGGACATGGGTCAAACATTCATAAATGACCCATAAAACAGTAGAGGGACATAATATTAAGGATATATGAACATGTTAATGAAATTTTAAATATATACCATATGAAATGAAGAACATGAAAGGAAGACAAAAATAATATTTCTCTTATGAAAATTCGGTTGCCTAACGACGTCACTTAAACTTCAAAAAACGAATTGACGGGATCAAATAGGGTCTCTAATAATATGAACATAAAAGATCAGTATGATAGATATATATATCATACCCCAAAAAAATAAAAAGGAACTTGAAATACTTGACATGAAAGTAGAACTTTGAAAAATGAGAAAGGTGAACGAATCCCTTAAAAATTCGGCAGCCTAACGGCGCCACTTAAAACTTCAAAATACTAAATTGAAGAGATCAAATAGGGTCTCTCATCATATGAACATAAAAGATCAGTATGATAGATATAGAGATCATACCCCAACAAAATAAAAAGGAACTTGAAAGACTTTACATGAAAGTAGAACTTTGAAAAATGAGAAAGGTGAACAAATCCCTTAAAAATTCGGTAGCCTAACGACGCCACTTAAAACTTCAAAATACTGAATTGAAGAGATAAAATAGGGTCTCTCATCATATGAACATAAAAGATCAGTATGATAGATATATATATCATACCCCAATAAAATAAAAAGGAACTTGAAAGACTTGACATGAAAGTAGAACTTTGAAAAATGAGAAAGGTGAACGAATCCCTTAAAAATTCGGCAGCCTAACGGCGCCACTTAAAACTTCAAAATACAGAATTGAAGAGATCAAGTAGGGTCTCTCATCATATGAACATAAAAGATCAGTATGATAGATATATA
Organism: Viscum album; assembly: GCA_963277665.1. Taxonomy (NCBI): domain Eukaryota; kingdom Viridiplantae; phylum Streptophyta; class Magnoliopsida; order Santalales; family Viscaceae; genus Viscum; species Viscum album. Next base: position 1,053,778,349 of record OY728120.1, on the reverse strand, counting down.
GATCATACCCCAACAAAATAAAAAGGAACTTGAAAGACTTGACATGAAAGTAGAACTTTGAAAAATGAGAAAGGTGAACGAATCCCTTAAAAATTCGGCAGCCTAACGACGCAACTTTAACATTATTAAAATGAAATGATGAGAGAAAGAGTGGGTCTCTAATCATATTAACATGGAAAAGATAGTAGTATGAATATAAAATAACATCCTCCAACATAAGAGAATGGAGCATAAAAGAAATGACATAAAAGAGATTACTTGAAAAGAAAGAGGGAGGTAGGATCCCTTACCTTAAAACGTAACTCTTAAAACTCAATGGTTGGGACCTTGAGGGCTTGGGGGCACCTTGGAAGGACTCCTTGGGAGGTAATGAGACTAGATCTTTGTTGGGGGAGAGTTGGGAGTCGAATGGATGAGATGATGGCTTGGTATTTATAGGGAAAGTGAGGGGACAAGGCATTAATGGCCAAGGGACACCTCATTAGTGGTTTTGAAAAAACCATGGGCTTGCCCATGGTATTTGCCCATGGTATTGGTCACTTGGGACACATCATACCTTATCTTACTATTACTAAGTAGACCATATTGATTACATACTTAATACATCATTTAATGATGTCATTAAACACCCGTAACTTAAAAACTGTATTTTCACTATTCATCGAAAATTCAACTTTCTCAGAAAAAACCCAAAATTTCACCTTAACCAAATATCGAGGCTTTGATTTCAAAAATGAAATCCATTTTATAAAAATAATTTTCTAAAAAATTTTAATTTAATCTTTAAATAAATACACTATTCAGTGAAAATTCATTTTTTTCAGAAAAATCCCCAAAAATTACCTTAACTTAATATCGATGCTCTGAGTTCAAAAATGAAATCCATTTTATAAAAATAATTTTCTAAATATTTTTAATTAAATTTTTAATTAAAAAACACTATTCACCTGAAAAAAACTAATACTTGACACGATGAAGTTCGGCATGGGTTTGGTCCAGAGCAAAGCCCAGTGGTGCTACCTCCTTCCCAAGTTTTGTTAGATGGGCTTAGATCAGTCCAAGACTACTGGGTGAGGCCATAAAATCTTCTTTCTATATTAATTAACCAAGATCAATTGTATTTAGAGACAAATATCAAAATAATTAGTTTCCAGCGGTCATATTGACCAATGGTCATATAACAGTCAAAACCCAACAGTCTCATTTTATTTATACTCATGTTATCCAATGAAACAGTTTTTTTGATTAATAAAAAAAATAACACACAAAATTAGGAAACAGATTTATTCAAAATTTCGGGTCGTTACAAAAATAACATCTTTACACGATTTGGAGTTCCAAAGGCCTTTATCAATGATAATGGAACACATTTTAAACACAATAAGTTTAAATCTTTGATGGAGAAATATGGTTGTGTTCATAAAACTGCTACTCTTTATCATCCACAGTACAATGGACATGTGGAAATCTGAAACAGAGAACTGAAACAAATACTTGAGAAGACTATGTCATCCTCTAGGAAAGACTGGTCTCTTAAATTGGATGAAGATTTATGGGAATATAGAACTGCTTTCAAGACCCCAATAGGCATGTATCCTTATAGTCTGTTGTTTGGGAAATGTTGTCATTTACCCGTGGAGTTTCTACATAAGTCTTTTTGGGTAGTTAAGGCTATGAAATTTCATTTTAATAGTGCTAGTGAGAGAAGGTTACTTGAGTTAAGTTAACTTGATGAGATTAGAAGAGAGATTTATGATAATTCAAGGATTTATAAAGAGAGGACTAAAATCTTTCATGATTCTATCATTCAATCCTAAGAATTCAAACCTAGATAGAATGTCCTTCTCATTAACTCTAGACATAAACTCTTTCTTGGAAAACTTAAGCCCAAGTGGTCTGGACCATTTACTGTAGTGAAAGTTCTTAATAATGGAGGAGTTGAAATTCTAGGTGAAGAGAACAAACCCATGTTAGTTAATGGGTAGAGAGTGAAACTTTTTTTGAGGGATAACCAAATGGCTTGGCTGCATTCACTGTGTTTGAAAACTGATTTTTAATAAAGTCTGGCAGAAGACTTTAAAACAAAGTGTTGTATGGGAGGAAACTCATGGTTATTTTTTCTTTAAATTATTTCATTTTTACCATTGAATAATGTGCTACTTCTGTGCTCTGTTTTTGGGAAGTCTTGTTACTGCTCACTCTTGGTCTCTTTGTTCTATTTCACAGTTATCAAGAAGTTGTTGTTTTGTTATTTAAGGAGTGTAATTCAAATGCTGAAGGAGTAATGAAAAAACTAGCTAGGGAAGTATCTTACTGTTTAATTTTGTTTTATTTCATCACTCCTTAATGATTTTAAAAAGATGTGGCTTGTCTTGCATGAAAATTCTGTTCAATATGTTGCTACTTTTGGAAGTTCTGCTTGAACTGTATTAAATTCTGCTACATTTCTTGATATTGAAATATAAAAATTCTACAAATTTTTGGAATTCTGCTCGTATTGGAATGAAAATATGATGTATGTCACTGTATAAATAAAAATCTTCATGTTCTTCACTACTGAAAACTGAATTTCATTGTTATTAAAATCTTTTCACTACTTTAAACAAATTGTGGGGGGTACATGCTTTCTAGTGGTTGTGTTTTTTATGGAATGTGCTTTGCTAAGGGGTGTTAGGAATGATTGCTTTATGCTCTATCGAACTTATTTTTGAACTCTATCTATTAAATTTCTTACACCTTATTCACTGTGCACTTCCAAGTTACATGCCAAGTTTGTACTTTACTGGAAAATCTTTTTCACTAGAATTAAATGTTAGTGCATCTATTTTCTAATGAACCTGTAGAAAAGTAATACTTTTTGGTGAAAAACATTTTTAGAACTTCAAAGTGAGCCTTTATACATGTTATCGATGTACTAAATTGGAAATTTGTTTTGAACCTTAATTGTTTAATTGTTTTTCTCCACTTTAGAAGTCAACTTTGGGGACAATGTTGGGTTTTATGTGTGGGAGAGGGGGTCAATTCTTGATTGTGTTGAACTATGCTTAATTGAAATCCCATCAATTCCCACCGCAACTTCAATTTTTTTGTAAAAAAATGGTTTTTTTTCAAAATTCTTTCATAATATTAGGCTCATTATACCTAATTAGGTCTTGCCTAAGGATAGTTTCTTGCTAGTAGTTAAGAACTTCTTTGAATTTGAAATTAATGAGCTTGGATGGTTGTTGAGTGATTTTGCTTAGTGGTTTTATGAAAATTTGGTTAGGGACAATTTTTTAGAGTGATATGGGTGACATTTTAGTGAAGTTATGATCATATCCCTTGGAACTGAAAGTTTGATCTTGATTCTAGGGAACTCATTTTTTTTAATTATTTAAGTAATGTCCTTAATGAGACAATGTAAATGGTTTTCATAAAAATCTTTTGAAACTGCAGTTGTCTGGGAATCTGGGATCCCACGACGAGTCTCTAAGGCCCAAGTTGCTGGGTGAATTTCTGTTTACTATAAGCCCTCTGTACACTTTGAATAAGATAATTGCACAGTGCTTAGCACATGATACATGGCTTGGGAAAAATAAAATAAAGTGTATAGGGTCAAAAACAAGTTCATTAAGGTGAGAGGAACGATGAACACCGGATGAAGAAAGGATCATCTTGTTTATATGGAAGTCATTTATGTTGTTTCATTAAGGTGATTCACAAAAAAGAATATTTATTGTTGGAACCTAGGTGATGAGTCAAAGTACATAGTTCATACTGTTAAGCTCTTAACTTCACTGTTGTTTTATCTCTTATCACTCTTGAAATTAGAACATGGGTTTGGATTGAAATGATCACTAAACAGAGTCGCGTATGAGGTATGCCACTTTATTTGATTAATGAATCATTGCTATCTTGATTACCATTTGAGTACTCATACCAGGCAAGGCTTGATTTGAAAATATTTTCTAAAAAGCATGTTCTCATGTTCTGTCCTCTATTCTTAAGTGCTGGACATTGTTACAGTTTTTGTTGAATCATAAATACTACATTATGTTTTTCAATGATAACAAACACATGGAATTGTTTGACGACAAAAAATGCTTATGTGTGGGGGAATTTGATGTGGCTCTATTTTTATATACTTTTGCCACATCTCTCAATATAATTCTTATTGATTTAATTAATTATTTATGCACTTTAAACTAAATAATTGTACTTTAGTAATTTTATAACTAATTTTAATAATTAATCAATTTTTATAATTTATTAAGTATTTTTTGTCATTAAATTATTAATTTTAATCTTACTTTACTTTTCTAATTTAATTTTTTTAATTAGTCTTGTTAAGTGAAATCTACTTGACTATTTAATAAATTAAAATCTATTTTAAACAATTGTGTAATCATCGTTTTTCTATCTAATTAACTTAGACTTTTGGTAATTTTTTATCCTTTAATTTAAATTTATTAGAATAAATTAACTTTTCTAATTAACATGTTTAACCATCCTGCTATTTAATTAAGTAAAGAGTTTTAGTTTAAATTAAATAAAATTGTTCACTTTTAACTTTAAGTATTCACTTAGTTGTTTAATTAATCAATTTAGAGTTTTAAAACAATAATTATTTAATCCTAAGTATGCAGTTAGATTATTTATTCATTAACTCTTGTTTTTAGTCTACCGGTGAGATAGATATGAGCTATCGATGACTTATTTAGGTCATCGATGCAATCCTTTTGCACTTATTATAGACCCTTTAATAATTTTTCATTTAAGACTTTTATCAATTTAGTTTATCAATTATCCAATTTTTAATTTAAGTGTTATCAATTAATAATTTTTATTATAACTTTAATGTTTATGTTTAATAATAATCGTGTTTTTAATTTATGTTGTTTAGCCTACTTTTAATTTTTAATCTTTGTATTTTTTATTTTTTATTTTTAACCGGTTAATTATTTTAAATCTTTTTATTTAGTTTACTTAATTTTTAATTTTAGGTTCAATTTATGAATTGTTTTTTAATTTTTGAAGGTCACCATTAGCGTTTTTTTGTTCAATTGGTGACCCTTTTCTTTTTATGCAACGATGAGCTTTTAATTTTATAACTACCGGTAACCTCTTTTATTATCTGAAACGATAACCTAAATTTTTATTGGCATCAGTGGCCTTTTTATTTAAACTAACCAAAACCTTTCTTTTTTTTATAAGCCATCTATAGCCCTAATTTTTAGCTTATCGGTAACCTTATGTTTACTTAACGGTGATCTTTTTTAAAAAAGTATAACGACGATCTTTTTCTCAACGTGATCTTTTTCTTTATTTAATAATGGTAACCTTCTCATTTTTTCTGATCAGTGACCTTTCTTTTTAAGCCACTCGTGACCCTTATTTTTCTCTATCAGTGACCTCCCCTACTTAACGTTTGCACCAATCTAAATCGAACTCATTCCCCTGCTTCTTCCCTAGCCACCACAATTACTTCCTGCCTTTTCCCATCCCACAATTGTTGTGCATTGGTGGCACTAATTCATCCTCATTCCATCCACTATAACAAGCTATGCATTGCTTCATCCCAGGAATACATTCTCGAACATAACTCTACTCACACTAAATCCAGATCTTCAAATTTATCAATTTCAACTTATACAAATCCTTTGTAGATCTCATATTTCACAGATCTAATAAACAACCAGTAAAGGCACTCATCCCCACTGGTCCCGAGCCTACCGCCGCTGCATGGAGAATTCGTGGTGCCGTGGAGGAACCCTCATGTGCCACTCTTGTGAACCGAGACCCACTGTTTCAGACTGAAGCCTGGATTCACGCCGACCCGATCTGAAATTCGGATTCAACTAGATACAACCGAGCTGTGATTTTGTGCCGCGCTACCATGGTTTGAAGAGGAGGACAGAAATCATCCATGTCATTAGAAATAACCAAGCCGAGAGGTGTTGTCGCGTCGTTTCCGCTGAACCGAAAGCTTTTGAAGAGGAGAAGTGTGCTTCATATCTGAGCCAGGAAACCACTGCTGCAGTTCGCCCCCCCCCCCCCCTTCACCATGGATATCTCCTTGCACATCTGAAATTGAAGCCCGATGAGACCACCCGAAGCTGCACCAGGGGAGTCCGATGTAGCCACACTAGGGAGGAGCCGTCCACGAGCCGCCGTAGCCAGTTTCAGTGCCGAAGACACCCCCCCCTCCCCCCCTTGCTGTGCGGCGGGTTTGGGGGTGGAAGAAAGAGTTATAAAAAAATAAAATAAACTAAAATAGAAATAACTAAATCAAAATATTTAACAATAATAAATATAAAGAAATTAGAATTAATGAAATATCATATTTATAAATATTTTTTTTAATTTATTTAACTTTAATAAACTTTTATTAAACTAAATAAGTTTATAAAAACTTATAAATTAAAATAAATAAATTTTAATAAGATCATTAATTTCAATTTCATATTTCATATTAAATAATTATATCTATCTAATAATAAAATATATGAAATAAAATAATAATAAAAAATTATAAAATTCAATCAATATAAATTGATTGATTAATTTAGAATAGAAAATAATCTTAATTTTCAAAATAATAATAAACTTAACTTTATTAATAATAATTAATCATAAATATCAACTTAACTATTTAATATAATATTTAGAACTAAAATATTAACAACTTATAATTTTAAATAAAGTAACTTAATTTAATTCATTATTGAACATTTATATCTCTTTATTCATAACTAAAATTAACATTAATAAATATTTTAAGTTAAATAAGTTAATTAGTTAATTACTTAGTAATAATAATTAATAATTAATAATTTAAGTTTTAGATTAAATAAATACAATATCCAGGTAATAACTGTTATGTTATTTATTTATTTTTATCAATTGTTTTGTTATAGTGTTTTAACACCTTTTACTTTGTTTTTTCCTTCTTTACTCTCCAAGTTCACACTAAGGCCTTAAATACGTCCAGTTGAATTTAGCTAACTCAGCAGGAGTTAGTTCCATGGGAAAAACTAGCGTGACATGTTAGCCACAAAAAAATACACTTGCACGGTGCAATAGTAAAAGACAAATTCAAGTAGGTGAAAAGTGGCGGTGACAAGAAGCAGATGACAATGTGCACTTAAGACAGAGAGAGCTGTAGATTTACGGGAGGGGAGAGATACACATTTTTATGATTGAGGTCCGAGTAGAGAAAAATCATAGGGAGACTCTGTAACCACTTCCTAGAGTTGGAGGAGTTCGGGAGCAGAGCATCATCTCAAGAGTTAATCTTACATTCTAATTCTATTATTAGTACTCTATTTAGTATGTTAAAAATTTATGAAATGATAATGAACATGTTGACTAGTTAAATCATTTAGTTCGGGGATAAATTGAAGTTTCGCTGGTTATCTTTTAATTTTCTTTTCACTTTATCATTTTGATGTTTTCATTATTGATCGGCGAGATCAATATTGAATTCCTCCAATTGCTTGTACCACTAGAATTTAATTTTAAAATTTCATAGTCAGTTGGAGAGATTGATTGTGAAAACACTTTTCAAAATATAATAAATTCAAAAGACTTCGGGACTTATGGTGAATTCTTCCTCTTGTCATTACAAATGTTGATGTTCACAATTGATCTTCTTAGAGTGGCGAACTCTGTTCTTGATCAATCTGTCAAACATAACTCCTGGCAAGGGAAGTAAGTCACTATATTAAAATGCTGGTACTCTAAAATATCTTTTAAGTGAATTGAATTTTTTTTAAACAAGTAGAATGGAGGTTTTTCCCCAAGCGTTTCATTAGATTGTTCATCTATCAGTATTTTATATCTTTGTTTCTTTTTTTCAACTGTTTCTAGCTTCAAATTAGTTTGGATACATGTTTTGAAATGTTCAGTTACACGACTGCTTAATAAAAATATACGAAAAATATAATAAGTAAAAGAAAATATAGAAAATCAACCTCAATGCTGACAACAGTGGGTCCTTTTGAATGTTTTTTACAAGATTAGTGGTCATAATAGCCTTCTCTGTGGGTTTGACCCTTCTTTCCACATCTACAGTAGTTAGTAGGATTATAAATTTCAAACTTTGAATGACTTCAATGATGGTCGAGGTCAGGTATCATGTCCCTGATTCATGAAAACCAATAATTAAGCATCTCCTTCTTTTAGAATTTAGTTATTATTATTATTATTAATGACATTTTAACTATGCGATTATCTCCAAATGCATCTCATTCTCATTTTTTTATTAAATGGCTTCTGTTTTCATTTATTCAACTTTTGATTTTGATTATTATTATTGATTTATCAAAGAATGCACTGTACTTAACCCTTACTAATCATTAGATCTCACCCATATCTTATTTCATGTCCCCTAGAATCCATGATGTGTTTTATGATTTTTAAGCAATGATATTCTATAGGGAATAATTTTATTCTCAAAATAATTATGTTTTAGTTTATTTTTTTAAAATTTAATACAGGAATCCTGTATGTATCAACTTTAACAATACTAAAAAACTATTCTGTCCTTTAGGATATGATTCCTTGTATCCTATGTCAATGTAATCAAGTAACCGCCAGATCTAGGATACTAGTGTAAGAGTTGGTGTCCTAGAACCAACTTTCTATACTTGGAATACATGGATATTTAATGTATTCATATATTAAACATCTTATTACATATTTTTCATTGTTCTTCATTAATGTGATGTAATAATGTCTTAGAGTATTTGTTGCATTGATAAGGTCATGGTAGTTCCCCGATATGATGAGAACCTTGAACATATATGACAATATTCTTAAATATAGTTCAACAGTTGGATGGATTGCTATAATGGGATGCATATCATGTAGACCGTCAGGTGGGAGTACTTGAAGCAGTTGAGACTACCTCTCATGAAGTTTTCACTTGGTAAACTCTAAGACAGTAGATTATGAGAACAGACCCGCCAGTAGGAATTCCACACATTCTGGTTTCATTAGATATTTCTATCGGAGAGCATGTGTAATGATCCTTACACTTTATGTTTATCATTAATACGTGTTATGACTCACACACTTTGATTTTCTGATGAAAACTATCACACAGAGAGTGGGTGAGAAGTAAGGTAAGTTGGCTATGTCATGAGTGACATGTAATTAATGGATAGGTTGAGGAAGGATTTGTCCTGTCCATCTATGGAAGTTGATATCTCGACACATTGATTTAAATAGAACCATCATGCAAAATTCCATGTCCATGGTATAACGATGAGTTTATTTATGGTAGTGAAAGAATGAAAAATCAAGTATAAAATTTGATGACACTATAATGAAACTCGCTTGATGAGATTTTGTGACAATGAGATTATATTACACAATGAGCATTCATATGTGGATGTCATTGCTGCAACTTTATGTTCTTTCTCTTGGGTGCCTTGAACCGTTACTAGACAGTACTCTTGGACTTTAGGTAAGCCCGCCTAATGGAAACGGGAAAGAATTATAGAGGGTCACACACTAATTGTTTCTGGTGGCCTTGGTTAAATTATATTGGAATTTAATTAATAAATACTATTCTCAAGATAATGGAATAATTTTTTTCAAGTTAAAATGATTGCATAAATTAAATAAATATATTTTTACTAGATTGTGGGTAAAATATATTTATTTCTTTTGTTGAACATTTAATAAATAATTATTTACTAGTTTTTAAATAAAATATTTATTTACTAGTTTGTAAATGAAATATTTATTTAAGAGAATAAATTATATATTTATTTATTCGGGTGTTCAAGAAATGAAAGTGGATTTTGAGCTGACCATGACTGGTCTGGTAGTAAAATGATTATTTTCAATATGAAAAATAATTATTTAACATGATGGAACAAATTAAAATATTGTTGCTATTATTTTTGACATGAAATTTTATTTATAATTTTGTTTTTCATAGGTTGACGCACCAAAAATAATGAAGTGGTATTATTATTTACAGCATGGGTTTTCTCTAAGGTTATGAATGTATTTAATTGTTGTAACATAATTAAATATTGTAATTAAATCCCCATGTCAATAAATAGACACATACGTCTATTGGGCCATGCATCGAACTGCACGGCCGACGAATTGAGAATTTTTGAGCTAAACAAGCTCTCTCTTGAATCCTCTTCTAGCCCCTCTCAAGAATAATAAATGCTATTCAAGGCTGAAGAACAAAGTGATTATGAACGACCAACACAAGAAACTTACTTGGCCGTGCTAGCACCTGGAGAACAAGTAGTGTATATCGGAGGCCATCAGAGCATGTGTGGAGCACCGCTCGAGGGATTCTTGTTTTTATCCTCACAAGCGCAACGAGATAATCCAAAAGGGTCATTCTGGATGATCATATCATCAATAAATAAAATATTGAAGATCTAAGTATTATTTTCTTTTTGAAATTAATTAAATTAATTATGAACATAATGTGAAAGATCCTATCAAAAGGTTTTAGGCTTCCTTTTTTTTATCTAAATAGTTGATTCTATTCTGTGGAGACTAGAATTCATCATCTTATTGATCCCAAAATAATCATTGGTCATGGTAAAAAATAAAGTTGGGTGTCGTCCCAACCACGCTTCCATTGCACCCGGAAACTACAAGTGGTATCAGAGCGGTTACATCACAGTTCATAACTATTTAAATATTTTTTTTGATGATTTATGCATTTAATAATTTAGTTGTATCATTTCAAGTTAATCATTCTGAAAATCTAAATCTTGAGATATATTCCTACAATTTCATTTCTTGTTCAGCTTATAGAATTGATATTTTATTTTAATATTTATTAAAATAAAATAGAGGATCTCATTTGTAGGTTCCAAGGGTTCCTAGCCATACTACACCAGAACACATGGTGTGTAATCGGTAGTACACACCGTGTAGTCAGGGTTCAATGAACCGGGTCTTGTCCGCCAAACCAAGCCATGTCATTGGAGTTCTCCTAAGTCTTAATGACTCCGTGTGTTGACCTAGAATAGTTGGCACATAGTTTCCGGATTACACACTGTGTAGTCCACTGGACATGCTATGTATTCCCTTCGGGTTAGTGTTGGACCATGTACCACATACATGTCTAACCCGACTAGAGACTGTGTAATGAGGAACAACACAGTGTGTGGCCCACTGCACACACCGTGTACTCCAATGATTTCCAAAGTACACTCACACATCGTTTCTCTAGGCGTGTACTTCAGATGGGTGGTGGAGAATAGTACACGCCTTGTAGTTGTACCTAAACGTCGTTTACTCATCCAAATTAGGAATATTTTTTAAAATTTATTATTATTCAAACCCTTGAGATGTGTACCATCGGTCGGGAACAAAGCTGAGGCAAAACACATGATAGGTGTTGTATATATATGTGTTTAGTTTAACTTTTGTGTAATGTTCACTTCTAATCATTGGGTAGTTAGTAATATGAATTCACTGTGTTACTTCCAAGGTATAAGTTACGTACAAAGATAATTTTAAATGAATTTATTTGTTTAAAATTACGAATGATGAGAATATCAAGGATATTTAGAAAAGGGTTTAAGATAAAAGGATTTATTAATTAATAATGATAATTAATTGATTCGTGCGTGATTTATCTTAAACAAGAATGACTAAATAATTGAATGCTAGTTTTATTTATGAGTAAATATCATTGCATATATGGATGATCACAAGCTAGGACAATACCTTTGTATGTGGATGATTTATTTTAATTAATTTATGTAAATTAATTTTGCTGTCCGGCGAGCCTTCTCCTCATTAATATGTAGGGCATGTGTGCCCAATGTTTCTTTTATGTAAAATCCTTTTTTACCCCACACCTGCATCTGAGTTAAAAATGGCATATGTAATGGATGAAACTCCCAAGCTAGAGGATGCTATTCAAGTTTTATCCAAGATTCAATCTATCCTAGGAGACACAGAGGTGGTTAGGTGGAATGATGTAAACACAACCCCAAAAGGTTTAGGGTGTTTCTCCCTAAGTTTAGGGTTAGTTTATCAACTTCTAGATAAACTAACCATTAGAAAATCTCATGATCATTCCCTTTTCTTTATTTATTTTCTATCATATGCATGGTTAATTATTATGGATGTGTTTTCACGATCAACTAATTAATGAATTAAACAGGCATACAATATGGAACAAAAACAAACCAGGCTTATGCGTAAATATTATCAAGATATGGTTAATCACTTAAGTAAGATCCACATAATATTAACAATCATGTGATAATGATAATAATCAATTCACGCATAAGTGATAAAAATCCCTCAAATAAAATATTAAGTCAGACCAAGCCACCCGTTACTTGATTAAGCGATAAACTCAATAAAACTAGGTGTTTTACCAACCCTTGTTTGGACACATGACTTTATACAGGAAGCCCTTATGAAAGGTTTGAGGTTGACTTAACCATATTACATCAATACGTGTGGCCCATGCAAGACTTGGTGTAATACCGGAGGCAAGAGTTAAAGAAATCCAAAGTCAGGATTTCAGGATTAGGGAGTCCACTCAAGAGATCAAGGAGCTGCAAGCCCACAGTTGGCAAAGACGTACCTACCTAAATACCTTCAAATAGATTGACCAACCTTTATTGGGGTTATGAAAAGAGGAATATGGATCCTTACTACTAGAATGTCCTGGAAACTATACATTCTGAGTTCAATGGTGAGGGCCATTGGGATTTAATAAAATAGTTGGAGACTTAATTTATTATTTCTAATAAAAATGTAATCAGGAATCTACTAATGATATTCTCTTTTAATTGTGGAATAAAAATAAAAATCTTGTAAACCACACAATCCCTGCGATGAAGTTTGGATAAAGACAACATCGTCACTGACAGTAACTTCCAAAAATGGTTTAGACACCTTCAGGGTTTCCTACGCCATGAACAGAAGTCTTACATATTGGAGTCAGCATTACCTGATCCACCTACCAAAGAGGCGAGTGATGAGGATTTCATGGTCCATGAGAAACATGTTAACGACATGGTTGAAATTCAATGTTTGATGCTATCATCAATGTCTAGTGTGCTCATGAAGTTCCACGAAAACATGGATGCTTATAGAATGCTCGAGCACCATTGTGTTCTTTCCCAAGAGAGAGAGAGTGATAGGAAAGGTTTCAGATCTCCAAATAACTCTTTCAGAGTATTATTGTATAGGGTACCCCAGCTAGGCCTCATGTAGTCAATATCATTGGCTACATTGAGCGCCTGGAGGTTCTAGGGTTTAAACTCCTTGAAGAGTTGGGCACTGATCTAATTCTCACATCAATCCATCAGTTCTTCTCTAGCTTTGTTTTTAATTTTAACATGAATAACATTGAAAAGTATCTATCTCATCTTCTTATCCTCATTCACTAGGTGGGAAAAGATATGAAGTGTGAAAAGCCTTATTTCCTTATAGTGAATAAGAGGAAAGGGAATGCAAAGATATTTAAGAATAAATCTTCTTCACGACCATCCAAGAAAAGGAATATCAAAGGAGAGACAATGGAATAGGATGTTGTTTATTTCACATGTGGCAAGAATGGCCATTGGAATATGCACTGCACCCTACCTAAGAAGAAAGGGGAAGCTTCAGGTGAGTTTTTTATCGAATGAAATATATATATTTCTACAAATTGGGTATTAGATATATCTTTTTGTGATCACATATGTATCCAAATATAGTAACCATATAGATTCAAGAAGATTGTCTGAGGGGAGGTAGATCTGTGAGTATCCAACAGAGCCCGAATTACTGTTGAATCTGTCGAGGACTACCACCTCACACTGCCAACTGGGATGATCTTGGTGTGAAAGAGTTGTTATTAAGTGCCTTACGTTACTAAAAACATTAGTTCTATATCCATATTATATACAGATTTATTTGTTTTGAGGTTTGGAAATGAATATTTCTTATTGTACAGAGATAGCATTTGTTTTGGTAGGGGACATTTATACAACTGTCATTATGTGTTGGATTATAAAAATCAAGTAATGGAAATCAATAACAAGGATACTTCACATGACTCATACCAAACCCAACATTGGAATCATTTTATTAGTCATATAAACAAGAAACACTTGACAAAGTTACATCAAGATGGATATTTAGATTCATTCAAACTAAAAACATTGGGTGCTTGTCATGCATGTTTACCACGAAAAATAACCAAATCACTATTTAGTGGGAAAGGTGAAAGGGCTAAATAAATTATTAAATTGGTTTATACTGATGTGTGTGGACCATTTTCAGTTGAAAAAAGGGGAGGGTACTCATACATCATGACTTTTACAGATGATTTTTATAGATATGGATATATCAACTTAATGAGGTATAAGTCAGATTCTTTTGACAAGTTTGAATACAAGAATGAGGTTTAGAACAATATTGGTAAGAAGATTAAGAAACTTCTCTTAGAACAAGATGGAAAATATCTTAATCAAGACATTATTGATTACTTATTGGAGTTTGGGATCCTATCCTAACTCACTCCTCCATACACACCCCAGTGGAATGGTGTGAGTGAAAGGAGGAACCACACCCTTTTGGAAAAGGCGAGATCAATGATGAGTCTTTCAATTATTACATTATCCTTTTGGGGATATGAGTTACAAACAATAGTGAAAATACAAAACCAAGTATCAAAAAAATCGATAAATGGTATTCCATATGAGTTCTAGAGTGGAACGAAATCCAAGTTATCAAATTTAGATGTGTGGGGAAGAGATGCGTTAGTTTAGGCCTATTCAGGTAACAAATTTTCACCCTGAGGAACAAATTGTACCTTTATCAGATACCCCAAGGAAACATGGGGATATTACCTATACAACCCCTCGTACAAAAGTTTATAGTGTAAAGACATGCCATATTTGTTGAGAGGGAGAACATCTCCAAAATAGAAAGTTGGAGCGACATAGACTACGATGAAGTTGAGGCTCAAGGTACACAAGAGTTGGTACATGAGCAGATTCCACAAAGCCCCTAGGAAAAAATAACTATTATATAGACACAAGAACTGCGTAGGAGTACAAGAGAGGTTAGAGAACCAGAATGGAATAGTTTTCTAGTTACTGAGGATGGTGACTCATTATTAGTTGATAATAATGATCCTCTTAACTACAAGGAAGTAGTAAGTGGCACATATGATACCAAATGGAAAGAATCCATGAATTCTGAAATGGATTCAATGTATCAATACCAAGTCTGGATTTTGGTAGATCCTCTAGTTGATGCAAAGCATGTTGGTTGCAAGTGGGTTTTCAAGAAGAAACTAGGCATGGAAGGACATGTGACTATCTATAAGGAATGACTAGTTACAAAAGGGTTCAAACAACATCAAGGCACTAACTACGATGAAACCTTTTCACCTATTGTAATGATGAAATCCATCATAATTATATTGGCTATTTACGCTTACCATGATTATGAGATTAGGAGAATGAATGTTAATGACACAACCTGAAGGGTTTATGACTCCAAAGGATTCCAATAAGGTATTCAAGTTGAAAAAATTGATTTATTAATTAATGCAAGAATTCGGGTCATAGAAAATTCGTTTTGACAAAGCCATATTAAATTTTGGTTATATAAAGAATGAATTTGAGAATTGTGTCTACAAACAGTTTAGTGGGAGTGTGGTTGTTTTCCTAATAGTATATGTTAATGAAATATTATTTATTAGAAATGAGATACCAGTCTTACATTCTGTTAAGGCACAGTTGAATCAATTCTTCTCCGTGAAGGACTTGGTTAGGAAACATATATTCTTGGGGATCAAGATCCATCGTGGTAGATCCAAGAGATTTCTAGGCCTAAGTCAAAGCACCTACATTAATAATACACTAAAGAGATTCAGTGTGGTAAAATCAAAGAGGGGTTTGATTCCATCATCACATGGCTTTCATCTTTCCAAGAAAATGTGTCCTCAAACATATGAGGAAAGAAAGTTAATGGAAATGAATACATATGAATCAATGATTGGGTCATTCGTGTATTCCATGCTAGGTACTAGGATGGATGTCACCTATGCATTCAGTGTGGTAGGCAGATATCAATTTGACCCAGGTGACCTCCATTGGATGGCAGTCAAGACTAGCCTAAAGTATCTAAGGCATACTAAGGACATGTTCCAGGTTTATGGTGGAGATGAGGAACTAGTAATCATAGGATATGAATATGCTAGTTTCCATACTGATCACGATGACATGAATTTGAAAATGTGATAGATCTTAACTTTGGATGGAGGTGTCGTGAGCTGGAAGAGGTCAAAGAAGAGAGTGGTTTTAGATTCTACGGTAGAGTCTGAGTATATCACATCTTCTGAGGTAGCTAGAGAAGTAGTTTTAATGCAAAGCTTCATCCAAGAGATGGATGTCATACCTAGTAGTAAAGATCCCATCACACTGTACTATGATAATACTGCAGCGGTGTCTCTCAAAAAACAGCCAAGGTCACATCGGCAGATGAAGCACATACTTCAAAAGTGTCATATCTTGAGGAATTTTTCTCATAGAGGTAAAGTTTTAGTGAGAAGTATTTCCATGGAAGATAATGTGGGGGACCCCTTGACTAATGCCATGAATTGGTAGAAACATGATCACCGTGTGAGGTCTTGCATACTGAATGTCATAGGAATTTGGCTCTAGTCCAAGTTAGAGTTTGTAATAGTTGGTGTCCTAGAACCAAATCGTTGTACTTTGATTACATGGATATTTAATTTATTTAAATATTAAACATATTATTACATATTGTTCATTTTTCTGCATGACTATGATGTAATAATGTCCTAGAATATTTGTTGCATTGATAAGGTCATGGCAGTTACCCACTATGTTGAGAACCCTCAAATTCTATAATAATATTCATAAATATAGTTCTACAGTTGGATGACATACTATGATGTGAAAAAATTAATGAAGACCGTCAGTTGAGAGTGCTCTTAAGAAGATGATACTTCCCCTCATGAATTTCATACTTAGTAAACTCCAAGATAAGAGATTATGATAATAGACCCGCCAGTTGGAATTCATCATGTTTTGATGTCATATGATATTTCTATCTACAAGCATGTGTAATGATCCTTAGAAATTAATATTATCATTAATATGTGTCACGACTCGTGCACTTTCATTTACGGACGAAAACCGTCATACAATGAGTTGGCAGGGAGTAGGATACATTGGGTGCGCCATGAGTGGTGGGTTATTAATGGATAAGTTAAGGAAGGATTTTCCCTTCTATTTAAAGAATTTGATATATTATCCCTTTTATTGAAATAGTACCATCACACGAAATTCCATGGCCATGGTATAACGATGAGTTTATTTCAGTTAGTCAAAGAACAACTAATCAAGAATAAAAGTTGATGACACTATCATGAAACTTGTTTGATGAGATATTGCAACAAATTGATTATACAAAACATCGAGCATTCATATATAGATGTATTTGTTTTGACCTTATGTTATTACTCTTGGTTTCCTTGACCCGTTCCTAGAGAATACTCGTGGACTTTAGGCAAGCCCGCCTAATGCTAATGAGAAAGAATCCTAGAGGGTCACACACTATGTGTTTCTGGTGGTCTCGATTAAATTTTATTTTAATGTAAGTAATAAATATTTTTCTGAAGAAAGTAGAATAATTTTATTCAAGTTAAAAAGATTTCATAAGTTAAATAAATATTTATTCACCGGATTGAGGGAAAAATATATTTATTATTTTATTGAATATTTAATAAATATTTATTTATTAGTTTGTAAATAAAATATTTATTTAAGTGAATAAATTATTTATTTTATTATTTGGGTTTCAATAAATGGAAGTGGAGTTCGAGTGGACCATGGTCGGTTCAGTAGATAAATAATTATTTACATGATGATAAAAAATTATTTAACTATTTGGAACAAATTAAAATAACACCACTATTATTTTTTGATGCATAATTTTATTTATAATTCCATTTTGCGCACATTGTAATACCGTAAATAATGAAACGGTATTATTATTAATATCATGGTTTTTCTATGATGTTGTGAATTTGTTTAAATGTTGTTACACAATTAAATATTGTAACTAAATCCCCATGTCAATAAATAGACACATACGTCTATTATTCCATGTACCGAAATGAACGACCAGTGAAATGAGAATTGTTGAGCTAAATAACATCCCTTTCTAATCCTCTTCTTGTCCCTCTCAAGAATGAGAGACATTCTTCAAGGCCGGTGAACAAGTGATCATGAACGACCAACACAAGACACTCGCTTCACTGCACTAGCACCTGGTGAACGAGTGGTGTCGATCAGAGTCCATCGAAGCATGTGTGGATCACTGTTAGAATGATTCTAGTTCGGATCCTCTCAAGTGCAATTAGATAATCTAGAAGGGTCATTCAGGATGATCAACATCATCAGAGAAGAAAATACCGAAGATCTAGATATTCTTTTCATTGTGAAATTAATTAAATTAATTATAAACATGATGTGCATGATATTTTCTAATGGTTTTGGGATATTTACTTATTTATCTAAATCATAGATTCTATTCCATGGAGACTGGAGTTCATCATCATATTGATACCGGAAAATCATTGATAATGGTAAAAATTAATGTTGGGTTCAGTCCCAACCGTGCTTCCGCTATGCCCTGAACCTACAACTAGGGTTGATGTATTTATAGTCTGTATCAATGGATGTTTTAGAAAATCCTTGGAAACTAGATTTAGGAAAATATATACTTGTAAAACATAATACTATAATGGAATTTGAAGATATTTTCAAATAAACCAACTTATTATTTTGTGATTATTTATACATGAATTTTCAATTTATGTTATGTGTTTCAATATATTCAAAATTATATATTAAGATTCATAATATAATGTATTTGTTTTATAAATAGTGCCTAGAATAAGAAATGGAAACCATATCAATTCATGTAATCCATGTTTAAATTTCCCTCCTAGGAAATATATTGATGCTGGAGTTGGATCTACTATTGGAGATGAAAACAATTGTAACTATATTGAGATAAACGACTAAGGTTAAGAGAAGTAACGTTACCTGTATAGAACATCCTTCTAATCCACAATACATTGTAATAATTCTAGATCACTTCATGGGTAAAAAACTTCCATCATTTATGGGGACTACAAATCCAATTATAAGTGAAAAATGTATACATTACTTAGAGAATATATTATTCAATTGGTAATGCAATGAAAGGGAGAAGGTTGTTATAGAATCTTATCATCTATCCGGATGTTAGTATCCATGGTTCTCTATAATTCAAAATATTAAAGATTAGGAGAAAATAATAAACATGGAATGGAAGGAATTTAAGGAACATATCATGGAAAAATATTTTACTCGTGAACATTAAGAATACATGGAGAGACGATTCTTGAGTCTAAGATAAAAAAAAGTGGAAAATGTTTCAAAGTTTGAAGGAAACATTACATGGATAAACAGAATGTTGTAAAATATGTACATAACCCAAATTGTAATATTGAACTTTTCATTCACGGGTTTAAACCAATCCTTCTAAGGGAATTAGTCTCTAAAACATTCTTATCATATGAGGATATAATAATTTGTTTTATAATGAAAGTGTAAGTATTCTCCAAGTCTTATGGTTAGAAAAAAAAGATAATAAGAGGATAAAAGAGAAAGAAATTAGTAAGGGGAATAAGATAAAGAATCATTTATCTAAATGTGAAAATTGTGTAAAGAAACCCCATTGTACTTTCTTAAAGGTAATGGTAGTTTTCTACAAATGTGGAGAGAATGACCACTGGGACCAAGATTACAAGGGAAAGTAAAAAGTTTCCAAGGTCTAATGATTAAAAATTAATGAAATTGGGAACTATGAAAATTAATTCCCAAGGTTTCAAAGGAATATAACTCAAAAGAATTTAAGGGATCAAGGTAAAGTTTATTCTATTGATATTGTCTAAGAGGAATGATTAATGTGCTAGTGTATTGAAATTCAACAATTATATTGTAATAGTATTTTATCAATGATATCTTTTACAATGATCATCGGATATATAATGATTGTACTAAAATACTTATTCTGTAGGCATTTGTAATCATTTGATGAATAGTATAGGTAACCAAGAGAAGTGATCTTTTGGAAAACACATCATTTTGGGTAGATAATAGTAAATAAGTTCCTAACGTTGGAATATAAATGATTAAGATATGTTAATGGGATGGTATTGGTGACCTTTAAAATCGATAGTGATTTGATGATAATGTAATTCATGATGAAGTGTACTATATTTTTGGGATTTATCAAATATATTTTATAATCTGAAATTTTAATTAAGGAACAAGGGGAGAGTTAATCCTTAAAGGAATATATGTTTCCATTACAGTTTTAAGGTGATAAAGGAATTCAAATATTGAGTATGTGACATTAATGGATAATTTTGGAGATTAATGGTATATTAATTTTGGAATCATAGTTACTTTACTTAATAATTTTCTCTTAGGAATTTTCTTAGACATATATTGGAGGAGTTTTTATAAATAACAACATATGGATTAAATAAATCCAAACCTTGGGCATCATAGTTGATATTTTTGAAATTAGTGTATTTTTCTATATTGGAAAAGTTATGATAACAATTTTTGTTAATATATAAATATAGAATTAGTATCTTGTAATCCTTTTGTGAATTATGTGATCCATTGGAATTTGATCTTAGTTTTTGAGGAACAAATTATTCATCTTATTCTTAATTTGGATAAAAAGATGATATTATGGTTCAAATTGATTAAAGGATTAAATTATAATTGTCATGTGAGTATGTTTCATTATGATCCTAGTCTAGATGGTAAGGGAATGCATCAAATATATCAAAAATAATATCACGGAATTTTTTTTGTTAACATTCAATAATGAGGAATTGATGGTCTTTTTACAAATCGACGATTTAAAATTTTGTGATTGCTAAATTTTTCAAGATCATTCCCTTGTGATCATTGATCACTGGAACACACTTTTTATCCATGTCCATACTTTCAATTCCCACTAATGTTATCCTATTTAGAGTAATTGTTTTTGGTGACCATCAAATTTCTCTTCGTCTATATTTAAGGTGAAGTTTTATTGACTATTTAATAATGTGGGATTTCTATAATGTAATTTTCAAATTTAAACCCTTGATTTTTGAAGTTCCATAACAAATTATGAGGAAAACATTTATTGAAGGTGGGGAGAAGGTAACATCATGATATTTTTGAATATATAAAACTTAATTGACAGATTGTGGTTTATGCAACACCGAGCTCAAACGAACCATGATGTACTACTAAATATTATTTTTTAAACATGACCTTTATAACTTATATATTAAATTGGTGTGTGGGAATATGATTAAATATATTGTGAAATATAGAGGAAGTTCATATTCGATATATATTTTATTTTTTTATCCTTAATAAAAAAACACTCAATGTTTAGAAAAGCCATTTTATTATTTAAATATATGTTTTCTCCAGAAAAGAAATTTTTATTGCTTTTTTTATGAAAAGTTATAAGACAGTTCAGGTACCGAGTGAACATGGCCCTAAAAATTATTATTGAAAATTAAAATTTAAAAATAGAATCATATATCTGTGTGGCACAAAAAGAACCACCAAATCAGAAAAGTGACAAAACACCCAACCCAAAACTGGAGAAATTGGTCCCAAGACCAATAAGAGGAGCCGCATTGGCCCAAATCTAGAACCCATATTGAATGACCTACTTCCACTCAGTTATCACCAGCCTGTAACAACCCTAGGTCATCCCCTGCATTCCGATTTACACACTCATCACCATAATTGGGAACCAAACCCATAACACATAACAAGGGTCACCACCTATAAATGTTGCATGATCAACGCCAATCACGCCGACTTATTCATCCATCCGATGTGAAGATTTTCAGCGACACAATACCTGATCACATCACCCACGATCCCCACATCCAGCTAGTTGTCACCAGTGATCCCCACATCTAGCCAACCTGTGACCCCATCGAGGCAAGGTGGTTTCCTACAAACCCTGATGTCTTCCCTGTAATACCAAAGACGCGCTTTGAGTATAGGAATATCCAAATTGCCACCTCCTCGGCTCCAAATCCCTCACCGATGAACTTCCCACTTGAATACGAGATCGTCACTCTTATATCCAAAAAAAAAAACTAGCTTCTCACCCACTAATACAAAAACATCGCCATCCCAATGTCTATCCAGAAGTGCTGCCAGGCTACACCGGGATCCCAGATCCAAATCAGCCACATATCCACATAAAAAACATACAGAACTCGATCAACATTGCCTTTCACCCAAAGAAAGCCTAGAACGTGTCGTAGCCTCATCCCACACTACCAGGAATCCCCACCACTTCATCATCCACCTCTTGGCCCCACCAACATACTAGGAGGACATCTTTTTTGCTTGAAACCCGTCCACACAGCTTGATCTCCACCACCCACAGGGGCCATGCGTTCACCATATGTAACCTCATATCTATCATCAGTTTGATAACCATGACAAAAATCAGAAAACATATCAAAATTTCCATCAACATCATTAATGATCAGTATATTTCAAGACAAATCCTTGGATTTAAGAGAGATAAACTCTCTATTAACGATAGAGGATCTCTCTATTTCTTTTTATTTCAAACTTTTATTTAAAAGTTAAATACTAATAATTTTTGAAACTTTTAGAAAATTTACTTTATTAAATGTAATTAATTTTAAAAATCATCCTAAAAAATATCATAGAGTGAAATATTCTCATTTTTCTTAAAATATTTATTTTCCAGTGAATAGTGAAAAATATCAATTTTTATTGAAAGAGGTATTTTTATTACAATCATATAAAAGTCATTATTTCTTTTAGAAAGGTTTCAAATTAAAACTACTTATATAATATTTTTAATAATCTGATTATGTTAATTTTAATCATTATCACTATTTAATTTGGAATAAAAGTATTTTTATATATAATAAGTATATTTTTTCAAAAAACTGTATTTTATTGCATTTTATCAATTTAATTTTTTTAATTATGAAAATAATATATTTTTAGTTTTTAGAAATGGATTACATATTTGGATTCAAGAGGTCTAAATTTTGTAAATAGGTCCCTTTTTTTCTGGATCAATATTAATAGTAAATTCATTAATTTTTGTTACCATAGTATAGGTTAAATCATGTAATTGAAGTTAGAAATTAAATTACAAGGATTGATAAACGACCCAAAAAAATTCCTAAATATTATTTTATGATTCAATTTAATCCAAATTCATATAGGATTTATTATTATTGAATTTTAATGCAATTTGGTGGAGATTATGTCATTTTAATTCTTTTATTTCCAAAAAATTAAAAAATGTCACACTCTTATTTTTAATAACAATAAAATAATTTATTTTTTATATTCCAGAATATGTGTTCTAGTATAAATAGTTTTCTGAAATATAATAGATTTATCTAATTCATAGTAATTTCTTTTTAATTTTTGGTTATTAAATTATTACTTTAAATGATTACAAAACAATAATGTGGTAATTATTAAATTAATGGATAAATAAATTAATGATATTAAATATATTAAAAATAATATAATTTGAATTAATTAAAGTGATCCAAAAACTTTAAAGATACATATTAAATAATTTTTATGTATTAATTGATTTTTTTGAGGTTATCTTATTGTTTAGATTTTAGTTAATTAAACGTAATGAATAGTTTCAAAATTGACAAAAATGATGTCTTATGAATATAATATTTTATTAAATTATATAAAAATCATAAAAAAGGTAAAATAAGGACCATGTTGATAATATATGGCCTATAATTACATCCCCTATAAATTTATAGTCCATTAACAAGCATTTGGAAATAGAATAGTCATATTATAGTTTAATATTTTGAAAAATACCCCTTAATTAAAAAAGAGAACCTATTTCCTCACTTATTCACACCACATTGAGCAATATAGATCGAATAAATCCATTAAATTCCTATTATGAACTTCTTTATAATTTTTTTAGAGGTTATGGACTCATAAAAACACCAACCATAGATCCTATATGAATAGATCTAAAGGAAGTCCACTGAAGAAGAGGTAACTGTCTTTAGCAACTCCTTCAAGTTTATTTCATTTTATACTTCCTATTCATGTGTTTTTTTCCTAAAAAATTAGGAAATATAGTTCCATATATATATATATATTAAAATATTATTATTATTATGATAAAACCATATTCCACATTTTATCCATCCTACAAAATATGGAAACATTATGCATGCATACATATGGTTTACCGTCTGCATGTAGTGGTGTACATTGTTTTTACTCACCACTTTAATTGGATGTTTATAATGATGAATATAATGTATATATATTATATATATGTAATAATAATTATTCTTGAAAGGTTAATTTTTATTTACCATTATTTTGATCTATCCATCAAAAAATGAAAACAACATTCAAGCCCACATACCACCTGTTATCTCCATGAACGATGTAATTCATTTTCCAATCTCTATATTTATGGATGAATATAATATTATATATATTAAATATATATTATATTTTAACCATAAATATTATTCTATAGATGATGGGACTTTGCTAAAACTATCATTACCATAACTACTAAATCACAATATACATGAAAAAATGAAGCAATTACCACCCAAAACATTGATTTAAATATTGAGTTAATAATAAAAAGGTGATAAAATATTATAAGTAAATAATATATGTTATTATTTATATCATTATTTTTGAGGAATATATTCATAATAAATATATATTTGTTAAACAAATGTTTAAATCACATTCTACTAAAGGGAAGCATGGGGTAAGAGATTTCTTTCTCACTTTTATTCTTATGGTACACATGTCTTATTCACCACTTATTTCTTTCTTTGTTATTGTGTATATGCTTCCAATTTGATATAATATACCATGAATCTATTTTTCTCTATAAAATTTAAATATTCATTTGAATGTTTTTCTTTCAAGGGGCTTCCGATTGATATGATACCCAAGTGGTAAGGGTTCATTCCATAATATCTTCATTATTATGGACTGTTTTTGTTTAAGTCTCTTCTAAGGAACATTTATTATCTACATCCATTTTTTTCTAAATAAAATCAATTTTTTTACTATTTAACTAAAATATCTTAATTTCATATTTACCCATTTTTATCTTTTTACAATTTTTTTAAAAGGAATATTCCAAGGCTTTTTAAAATATTAACTTTGTTACTTTTCCTAAAAAATAAATATAATGTTTTTTTAAATTATATGTCATGAGTGGATTTTCCCATTTTGATGATGGTTTAATGCCTTTATTCTTACTTTAAATCTTTATAGGGTTATTTTTTTTAAAAAAATTCCATTTTATTATCATGGATTCTTTTTAAAAGTGAATTTCAAAGTGAAAAATATATTTTACTCAAAAATGTTTTGATAGTATTTTTATGGTGATTTTATTTATCAAGGATGAAAACCAGTATTTTTCTTATAAACTATTGGTTATATGTTTAAATGACACCATCCTTTAAATAATTCACAAAAATTTGATCATTGGATATTATATTTATCTTAAATATCTATATTGTAATATCATGGATATGGTTATTTTGTAATCTGTATAACATTTTTTATGAAGAGTGTTTCCTATTAATGCTATTTGATTAACTAGGAAATATTTATAATTCTTTTAATTTATATAATATGTTTATTTTCTAATAATTTAGTTTGATTCATAAATTTAATCAATTACTTGATATATGAGGAATGATTTGGAAAATAAAGTATCAGTGGAGACCTTTTATAGAAATCCCATAGATGTATCGCCATGTCTCATGAGACAAATCAATTGGCCAAACCTGATTAGTTTGTACCCATAATTTTTAATCTATATTTTTAATTTTCATGAAATTAGAGGTAATGTGGGCCAAACTAGATTGGTTTTTACCTAGTAGTTTTAGCCTTCTTCTTAAAGGTCTTGATGGTAGAGGCATCATGATATTTAAGCATGACATAAAATAATTAAGCATTTCCTTATATTAGAATTAAATTATTATTATTATAAATTATATTTTCACTCTTATTTTATATATGTATTTGTTTCATTCCTATTTATTTATTAAATGACATGTGATTTTAGTTATTTACCTTACTATGTTAGTTATGATTATTGAATTATGTTATCTTCCTTTGTACTTAACCCCTACTGGGAAATTGAGATCACCCTTATTTTGATTCCTTTCCCTAGGAATCCATGAAGCATACTTGGTTTTAATTCAAATATATTCTAGGGGAAATATTTTATTCCCTAAAAAAATTGCGTTGTAATTTATGTTTTCAAATGTATTATGAGAATCATGTATGCATCTAGTTCACTAAGACATATAAACTATTACGTCATATGGGATGTGATTTCTTTTCTATTATGCTAATATATTAAAGTGACCATAAAATGTGTAATACTGAGGTCAGGGTCATTACAATGCATGTCATCCCTCTCTCCATTATCATATAGGACTCACGTGTCTATGTTTATTTATGTAATTCACCTTTAACCATTACTATGGTTTCCATAACCTACATGTCAGTTTTAAATAATTACAATTAATGGAAAACACTAAAGTGCGTAGAGGTGGTTCAAGACAGAACCAATATGTTACCAACCCAAGTGATGCACATGTTGGCTGATGGAATGCAGCAAGTCATGCTAAGTACAAAAGATTGAGTTATTTCACCTTGGTCAATGGTTTATTTATTTCCCACCAAATAAATTAGCCTTTAGATAATATTAATATTTATTCATTTATTTATTAACTTATTCATTATTTATAATATGGATGAATGTCCTCCATCACATTAATAAATGAATTAACATGTGAAGATATAATATAAATAAATGGATTATGTGTAAATATTTTATCCAACATGTTTAATTAATTATTTAAAATTATATTTAATATTAACAATAAATGTAAAGGATAATCCAAGAAAAAAATTATGCATAAGAAAATAAAATACCTTAATTTAATATTTTGTAATTAATCCTTCCATAATTTGACTTAATATAAAACCACAGTTTAAGTGTTGGTAAGGCCTCTGTTGGAGGAACTATTAATTATTAGAAAACCGTAACTAAGATAATGGGTCAACTTAAGAAAATATTTATTGGCCTCAATGGCCTTTATCTATCCAATACAAATTTAGAGGAAAGTGTTGAGGAAATATGATTTAGGGTTTCTGGTTTGGGGATTCCGCTCAATAGATCATGGAGATGGATGACCAGAGTTGGCAAGAATGTCTTCCTAAATAATTTCAAATATTTTTTATATATACCATATATATTATAAAAAAGAAACTATAGATATTTTATACCCGATAATCAAATAACATAGAAATTTCAATTTCAATGGTGGGAGAAATTATGACATGATAACATAGTGGGAGTCTTAATACAATTTAATTACTATTAATTCTCACATAAATTGTAATTTCTAATAGTACTAATAATATAATATTTTAAATTATTAAATAAATGAAAATATTATGAAAAAAATTATCCCTATGATCAATATTGTAGAATTACTATCTCCTCATAGGAAGTGACTTTATATAGTGGTTTAGATTCCTTTAGGTTGTGCTACACTATGGAAAGAAATCATACATTCCTGATTCCTCAATGGATGGTCTTCCTGTCAATGAGGAGAGTGATGAGGAGTTCCTTATCTATTAAAACCATATGAATGACATGGTCTATGTTAAATGTTTTATTGTATCATCCATGTATATTAAAATATTGTAGTCTTAAGAAAAAATAGTTACATATAGGAAGAACAAGAATTTGTATGGTTTATATTAAGAGAGAGTAAGAAAAGACCTATTAGATATTTACTAAGAACTCCATTAGATTACACTTATAAAATATGCACCATATGTGCCTCATATAGTCATTCCCATTAGATACATTGAGCTCCAATAAGTAATAGGGATTAAAAATCATGATGAACTATGCACTAATCTCATTATTATATAACTCCCTTTGATATTCTTCAATTTTATTGTTAATTTTAAAAATAAAAAAATTGAGAAGTCTATTCCAAAATTTCTCACTCTAAATATCCAAGTAGATAATGTGAAAAAGATAAAATTCTTTTTATCCTTTTAGTAAAAAAATTTAAAGGGAAATAAAAGTGCTCTAAGCCAAAATATTCTTCAACCCTTTTAAAAAGAGGTAGATAAATGAAAAAATAAGGAATCATGATGCTATCTATTTCACATTTGGCAAGAAGGTCCTCTAGATGTGAAGTTGAACCAGCTAAAAAAATAAAATCCATCCTTATGTTGTGTTTTATATCAAGTAAAAAATATCTATTTATAAAAATTGGGTATCAAATACAACCTTTGGTTCTTAGATATGTAGTTAAATATAATAACTGAGTAGATTCCAAAATACTGATCAAGGGGAGGTTTCATATGAGTTACAAACATAGATAAACTTGTTTTTGTAGAAATTGGGGACTAAAAACTCACATTTCCACCCAGAATAATATTTTTCTTAATTTTTTTACTATGTTCCATCCATTACCAAAAACTTGATATCTAAATCTAGACCTGATACAAAGGAATTTATTTTTAGGTTTGGAAATTAATGTTTGTTATTTTTTATGGGAAAAATTTTTTATGCTAAATAACATTTAAATAATGATTATTATGTGTTGGATTGTACAAAACTAGTAATAGAAATCAAAAATGAAACTACCTCACATGAATCATACGACTACCAATTTTGGAATCACCGTAAAATTTATTAAATTACAAAAAGATGGATATTCATATTACTTTTAACTAAAACTACTCAGTTTATGTCATGCATGTTTTTATGGAAAAATGACCAAATACTTAAATCGTGTAAAAGGTGAAAGGAAAAATAGTTTATTAAATTAGTTTATACTGATTAATGGGGACCACTACCTATTGAATAAATGGGTAGGTTATTATACTTCATAACTATTACTAATAAATTTAATTGATATGTATATATATAATTAATGAGGTATAAGTCAGATTCCTTTGATAAATTCAAGGAATAGAATATTGAAGTTGATAATAATCATGGTAAAAAATTAAGAAAAGAATCTCATACCATTGAGGAAAATACCTTAATCAATACTTCGTTGATTATTTAAGGGAGAATGGGATTCTATCCAAACTTACTCCTCCTAATACACATCATTGGATTGGTGTAATTTAAGGGTTTAACCTCACCCTATTGGACATGTTGAGATCAATGTTGAGTCATGAAAGTATTCCAATATCCTTTTGGGTTTACACAATACAAATATAAACAAACATTCTAAATTGAGTTCCAAATAAATAAGTAAAATATATTTCATATTATATTTTTCATAGAAATAAACCCATATTGTCACATGCATGAGTATTAGGATGTGAGTATTTTTCTAATTCTATTTCTAGAAACAAACATTCACCATGTGACACTAAGTGTATATTTATATAATATCCCATGGAAACAAGCTGATATTTCTTATATGACTCTTCAAATAAAAATATTTTCATATTAATACACCCCAAATTCCTTGAGATGGATCACATATTTGAAATAGATTGTGGTATTGATATAGAATTCAATGAAGTACAAGTTCAAGATACAAAATATTTTTAACCAGAAAAAATTCCACAAAACCCCTTAGAAGATGATGTTCCAAAGACACAAATACTATGTAGGAGTACAAGATACATTAGAGAACTAGAATGGTGTGGTTTCCTAGTCACTGAGGATGGATACTCATTATTAGTTTATTGTAATGATTATATAATCTAAAAGGAATTAGTCAGTGGAATTGATGATGTAATGTGGTATGATGCCTTTAATTTGGAAATGGATTCCATGTACTAAAAAAATATTCATTTTGGTAGATCCTCTAATGGATGTAAACTCAATTGGATGTGAATTGATATTCAAGAAGAAATTGGAAAATGAATTAAATATTAGTATCTAAAAGGCATGACTAGTAGAAAAAGGGTTTCAATAGTGTCAAGGCCATGAATATGAAGACACATTTTCACTAGTTACAATATTTAAATCCATAATAATTTCACATTTCATTTCTGACATCCATGACCATGAGATTTTGAATATGAATTTAAAAATATCCTTCCATAATCAAAATCATTAGGAAGGTGTCTATATGACACAACCTAAAGGGTTTATAACTATAATAGATCCCTACAAGATATGAAAATTTTAAAAAATCTATTTAATGATTAAATATAGAATCTAGGTCATGGAATATTTGATTTGACGAACCCATAATAGAATTTGGTTTCATAAAGAACAAATAAGAGCTTTGAGTTTTTAATCATTTTAGTGGGAGAGCTTCCATTTTATTAATAGTATATGTTAATGACATATTACATATAGGAATTGAGATAGTAGTATAATAGTATATTAAGTAATGGTTGAATAAATGATTCTCAATGAATGTATTAGGTGATTATACTTATTTTCTAATGTCCAAGATCCATAGTGATAGATACAAGAGGTCGCACGACCTATGTCAAATTATATATGCCAAAAAGATTCGGAAGAGATTATGTATAGAATAATCCAATATGAAATTATTTATAGTATCAAATAGAATTCAAATTTCCCGGAAAATTTTTCTCAGACACATGAGGAAAGACAATGAAAGACATGGATTATATAAATGTCAGTGATTGGGTAAGTGATGTATGATATGCTATATACAAGGCTGGATTCCTCTTGTACATTAAATATGGTAGGAAAATATCAAGATGAATCCAGTGACTTCCATTGGATGGTATTCGTGACTATCCATAAGTACATTAAGAATATTAAGGATATATCCACAGTCTATAGAGTAGATGAATAACCAGTCATCAAAGGATATGATGATGCTATTTTCCAAACATATCAAGACGATTTGAATTTGTTAACTTAATAAATCTTTAATTTTAATGTTGATACTGTGAGATGGAAGAGATAAAATATGGTTGTGTTTAAAGATTATATAGTATAATTAGAGTATATTTATTCTTATAATGATGATAAATAATAAGTATCATCACACAAATTCATCCATAATCTTGACATTCTATATAACATTAATGATCCTATCACACTCTATTATGAGAATACTATAGTGGTGGCACATGACAAGGAGATAGGTTCATATCACCGGATGAAGCATATTATTTTTAAGTATCATCACTTAATAGGGTTTGAAAAAGAGTTGTGGTTATATTGAGAACTATTTCCATGGAAGAAAACATAGTGGACCCCTTAACTAAATCCTTGACTCAGAAGAAACAAGATTATCATACAAGTTCTAGTAGACTTAATGCCATATGCAGTTGGATTTTGTAGTCATTATGGTTACTTTTAAGAGTTTAAGTCCTAGGAACAACGATTTATACTTAGATTACATGAATATTTGATTATTTTAATCTTAATAAAATATCATATAACATATTTCTCATTGTTTTGTATGAAATTAATGTAATTATTTCCTAGATTATCTATCACTTGGATAAAGGCATAAAAGTACCCTGATACGATGAGAATGTTTTAATTCCATGAATATATTCTTAAATAAAGTTCTATTGTTGGATAATGTGCTATGATAGTGTACATAGTATGTTGACCATCATGTGAGAGTACTCGTAAGTGGAAGAGGATTCTTCTCATGAAGTTCACACTTAGTGATTTTAATTAATGGATATTATGAGGAAAGACCCATAAGTAGGGATCCTATAAGTTTTGGTGTCATCGTATATTCATAGCTTCATAAATTTGTAATGTTTCAAAGACTTTAATATTATTATTAATGAATGTTACGACTTATACACTTAGGCATATTTCATAAATCATGATGATGATTGTTCATGGAAGTGTAGGATACATTGGGTGCATCATGGGTGACATGTTATTAAGGAATAATTCAAGTAAGGATTTATCCCCCAAATATTTGTCTATGTTTATATCTTGACCCTTTTATTGGAATAAAATCATCACATTAAATTCCATGACGATTGTGTAATTTTTTAGATATATGAAGAAATACATATCAACCATATAGGTAGATGACATGGTAGGGAAGCCTACTTGATGATATATTGAGAAAAAAGGATTATATTAAACTGTGAACCTTCGTATATAGTTTTCATTATTGAAAAAATAATTTCATTCTCTTGGGATCCTTGACCTGTTTCAAGATAGCAATCTTGGGCGTGATCATGCCTAATGACAATATTAAAGAATCCAAGAGGGTCACATAATAAAAGTTTCCATTGATCTCGATTAAATTATATATGAATATAATTAATGAAATAAATATTATTATCAAGACTAAGGAATAGTTATATTAAATTATTATTGATTGAAAAAATTAAATAAATATTTATTCACTAGATTTTGAATAAAATATATATATTTATTTTAATGAATACATAATAAATATTTTTCATGATTTTTTTGATTAAATATATATTTTAGAATTGAATGTTTACTCGAATATTCAATAAATGTTGAGGAGTTTGAATTGACCGGAACTACATATGATGAAAAATATTAATTTACAATAATGTTAAAAAATATTTGTTATTGTACAAGTTAGAAGACACACCATAAAATAATAATAATAATTTTATATTGTTAATTGGGAATGTGTTTTAATAAAAATTATTATATTATTTTTGGTCGGACAAGAAATTAATCTAATATTTTAACCTAAACTGTAGCTCAATAAATAGATAGTTTCTTCCATTATGTGTGGTATGTTTAAAATTTAGGATAGGGAATCATTTCAAACAACATGTATCTCTCTCTCGACATACAACTAAAACCTCCAAAGACAATGATGGTTATCTGGGAAGGGTTTACAGATGGCCAACATCATATTTGAAGAATGATCCTTTATGAGATAATGTATTCTTTCGATCTAAATAAATTAATAATAAAATTTACATGAAAGGTCCTATATTATGGTATATAGAAACTCTAATTTAAAATAAATTTCAATTTTACATCCACTAATGGTGTTTCCACAATTCCCGAAACCAATTTTACATAGTTGGTTCTGATCACAACCAATTGATCATGGTTTTCAACTTCATACTCCAGTATGAAACCTAATTTTATAATCTAATACAACATTTATAAAAAAACTATGTCTTTTAAATATTTTTAAATAGTGACCACTATAATGTATAGTTTTGACAACATTAAGTAGAACTAGTGAGAAAGTTTATGAGCCATTGAAGATTAAATAAAAATGATGATGTGAATTAAAAATGGTAGAGCTTAGATAATCTTGATTTATATTGGTAAATATAGTATCTATTTATAAAAAAATGGTTAGAGAAGTCTAAAAAATCATTATATACATTGATTTGGAGTTTGAATAACCGTCACATTGGTTTTTAAAATAACAAAAATTTTAAGATGATTTATTTATGAGTTTTGATAGTGATATCTTACTGTATTTATTATCAACATGCTCATGGATGATTCAAAATATTATTAGATATATCCTAGAAGTAATGGAATAAATAAATTACATGGTAGCACAAAACACATCATGGTTCTCTCAAATAACACTTTTGTTAATGTGTAGAAATGACCAGTGGAGGAATAAATTGAGAAATGTACTTTCATAGTCTTAGTTTCCTATCATTCTAGAATATGATCATAATGAAGTCACACTATGACATATTTAGTCTATATTATAGTATTATGTGTGGTGAAAGAATTTATAAAGGTAATGGTTAG
This sequence comes from Viscum album, assembly GCA_963277665.1. Lineage (NCBI taxonomy): Eukaryota > Viridiplantae > Streptophyta > Magnoliopsida > Santalales > Viscaceae > Viscum > Viscum album. The sequence goes on along the minus strand of OY728120.1, from coordinate 1,053,744,485 downwards.
GGTTTTGGATAAGTTGAATGTTGAAGTGCATTTCTTTATACAAGGATCTATATATGACACTTGTTTTCTCTATGCCATGGTGTAAATAAATATACATATATTCCGCTCCCAAAATTAAATCACCCTTTAATCATATAATTATTATATATGTTTGATGATTGTTAATTCATGATCCCAATCACTTCAGTATGGTTTATGTGAAAGATATATTTTAGGGAAGGAAAATGACCAATAAAACTTATGTAATATTCAAGATATCTCACTATAGGGTTAAGATATGTCCTTCACTAGAGGAAACCCTCTAGGGATGAACATATTATTTCATGGAAGAGTTGTGATTATATATAAATTGTTTGTTTAATATGATGGATTTTGATTAATAATTAATATATATAACCAAACATTTCTAGTAGAGTCCAAATAACATTTTTGATGGGTTTGAGGAGAAGAAGGTAGGTGCATGTTTTATCCAACCAAAGTACCTCTTAATAAGGGACAAAAAATATTTAACAACTAATTGAAACTTGTTATAACATTCCATATAATTAGATTTTAGGGCCTTCTTTTAACTCCTATTCCTAATTATTTTTGACTGTAATATAAAAAATTTAATAATTGGATCATAACCATTGGACACTAAGTATTAGGATTTTGATAAATAGATTGTAAAAAATAAGTAAATTTTCTTATGCCATGTGAATCCAATAATAATCTATATATTATATCATCAATAATTAATTTTTTTTCCTTCATATTAACTTTAATAGGAATTATAATTCTTGTGACATTCTAAGGAATTATTTTGATTTTTATCTCACTAATTTACCCCTATCTCAATGACCATAATAGTGGTTTCATGGGTCACTTATGGTGTTATTAGAGCATGGTTATTCTTTAAGAAACAAGGTATTTTATATTAATTTTATATTTTTCTTTAGTTTTTATAGATATTATAAATTTCATCAATAAAAAGTGTTTTCCCATGTTTGATGAAAAAATATTTCATCCACTGAAAGTGAGGATGGTTACATATATTCTAAATCCTAGGTTGTGTATTCTTAATATCATCAAGAATATTTTTCACATTCCTAAAATATGGAAGATTTTAATTTTATTGATAATAAAAATATTGCATCTAATGTAATGATTTGGGTCTTTCTCAATCAAGACTTAAATTGATTTTGAGTTTCAGAGTATCATGACCTCCCTGTGAATAAAATGGAAAATTTAACTTAGAAAAATACCCTAAAAAAATTATCTAATTGTTCAATTGATTTCGTAGTATGATGTTTATCCCCAGGATATGATCAAACATAATTTCATGTATTGAAGATCCCCATAAATAATATATTAAATATAATATCTTATTTTTAGTTCACATGAGTGTATTTGTTATGAATTAATATTATCCTTTAAATTGGGTCTTAAATGGGAAAATAGACACTATGATTGCTTCTAGAAAGGGATACTTCTCCCAGGGATGGAATGGATTTCATTTTCATCATAGATTCGAAGGGTTTCACCATTATGAAGATATTAATTTTATAAAAAACAAAAAATCTATTAATTAATATATTCATGGAGATTAAAATTATCAAAAATGACCTAATTTCTATTTAAGAGACATTATGTCCAAAACCTAGAGTAAGTCATATAGACCCTAGGATTTGGGAGCAATAATGAAGGGGTAGATTTTAGGGAGGAAATAAATAAAATTCTCATTAGATTGATGATGGAAATGGATGCGAAAACATCCTTTTTCAACATATGATCTAATTAAAATTTATTGTTTTGTTATTTTATATTCACTATATTCTTTATAAATTTTATATTTTATAATATTTTTTAATACCTTTAGTATTTATGTTTTTTCATGCGATTATTTATCAAATTATTCTTCCCAAAATTATATTATTGTCATTGAATTTCTATTCTCGATTTCCATTAACCTCATGCAATGAATTCAAAATAGTTAAATTGGTTAATATCTGACATTGTTCTTGATTTTGGTAATAGTTGATAGTGGATTGATGTTGAATGTGGGTATTGATTATCCCTTCTCTCTCCTATCTCTCCCCTCTTTCCTTCCTCCATCCTCTTTATTATTCTATTCTCACATGGTTGGAATATTAGTTTGGAAGTTTTAATGATATTCCATGATATGATTAACATGAGGTGGGAAGGTTTTACGATGCTTGAGTAATTATGGTACTATGAAGGAGGAATCATAGTGAACAACCGAATAGATTTACATAGGAGAGTGGAAGGTGGTGTGATGTGGAGCAGTGGTGGAAAAAAGCAGATCATATGGGTAATATGTAGTATGGGTGGAAAACATTGTCTATGATTAGTGGTTCAGGAGGATGACTAGGATGTGGGAAAATTTAAAGTCATCCATAAAGGTATAACATATAAAAATGTTAAGAGGATATCATGGTCATGGTTTTGCGATGGGGAGTTGGTGGTCATGATGGACGTTATATCTTGGGAGGAGACAACTGTATATGACACCATGATGCATGAGGTGTTGGAGGTAGGGTAGTTTCTTTGGCACCATAGACTTCCGATCCACTTGGGATCAGATGAAACTGAAGCCACAATGTGATGGAAACATAATGGGCCAACCCAACTAACTAGTAAACTTGTCCAAAAGTATCAGTAGGCAATGATACTGAGCAGGGTCCACTTTTACCTAACCTAGGGTGGTCTAGTGGATGAAAATAGATGATAATTTCATGTGGGTAACAGGAAACCATGTACTGCATTGTGCATGTGATTCCATGCCCCTAAATACATGCAACAATCCATCCCTACTGAACATGTGGCATAGTTGGGGCTCTCCAAGTGACAAGTTCCTTCCCTTAAAAATGGTTTTGAAATTGTGTTTAATGACAATCCAATTTGGAAAAATAAATGGAATACCCTAAATATTTTTCAATGAATACAGATATGGAAAAGTTAGTTCATCCATTCAATTATATTTGTACCATGATATAGGTAGTTTTTTTCTTCAATGTTTGTAGGGTTGATTATGGGGTTTGAGCATGGAGATAAGATCATTTTCAGGATCAGTACTCCCCTAGTACCATGTTTTGATAAGTAATCGGTCTACTATTTTCCCACATAGATTTTGACTCTACCCAATAATATTGGGGTGTGAGACCTACAAATCAGTATGGGGTCATTAATCCCTCGAAAACATTTAGGTGAGGGTCCCCTACATATTATAGATAGTCTTCAATACTCTATTGACTGAGTTATCTTCTAGTGAGGCACATTTTTTAAACATCCATTATAATGAGGTAATGTTGGTTTTACCAAACATGGGTTGTTATTATTGTTGGGGTCAATACTCCATAGACCAGAATATATCCCTGATCAGGGTTTGGGTTCCTCAATCGGTTCTTGTATCAGTGAATCAAAAATCATGGGAAATATGGTGTGTCACACTATCTAATGATTTGTATAATTTAGTAGAGTTTGGGTACCCCATGGTGTATTCTAGTGATGATGTGGGAGAATGGTTGAGAAGATCAGATTATTAGAGACTTGATATTATTTATTCATATTGGGTTTCTTATGTAATGGAATATATGTAGTTAGGAAACTAGCTTCATTCTTTTCAAGTTTTTCAGATTTCCCAGAATCTATAGCTAGTCATGAGGTGAAAACTTAGAGGATAAGATCTAAGAATACTAGGATTTCTCTATGTTCACTTAGACTTATATTAGTGGAGAATATCTATATCATTTCCTAATTTTCTCTTTGATACCCTCTTGTACTAGATATTATGAGGTGAATTGTTTGTTGTCTTTCCTTTATGGTTTTGGGGAATCATACTGGGTAAGTTTATATTCATCCCAGTATGATATTTGTTCCCACAAGTGTTGTGTGTTTGTAGATGACACAGAGTTCATAGGTGGTATTGGGGGACAAGGAGCTGGTGTGGCTTATTCAAATCAGACACATAAATAAACATGATGATGCATGATTGACCATGTTTGTTCATCATGGTATGAAAGAATATTGAGGAAGAGTATCCATCTGGTAGTACTCATTTCAATGAGGAGGATTTTAGTTTCTTTCATATATAGGTTTTGATAACTTTTCAGGTGCAAATTTCTTTTTATTTTTTCTTTTATGGTGTTGTGTAGTATGAAATCTCTCATTCATGTGTTATATACAGATTATTTATTCATATATATGTATGCTTTCGATGTTATTGGTTATTTTGTTCATTGGTTATATGTAAGTCCATTATAGGTTGATATAGGAAAAGGCCTTCCATTTTAAATATTATGCCTACCATATGCTCACCTTCCCCAACCTATTTGAAATGGTATTATGGTTGAACTCTTATCTTACTGCTGGCCTCATTTGGGCCTTGATAGGATTGGTCGTTTTAGAGTAGTATCAGGTTGGGTTTGTCCTTAGCATGAAATTTGGTGTTAAAAATAATGTGAGGATTCATTTGGGAACATTAGGGAAATGATTGTAAGAGGTTATTGAGTTTGGTTATGAAATTAGAGATACGCACATAGGTGAGATGATAGTAATATCTTTTCACTAGAACAATGATATTATTTTAATCAAACCAGAGCACTAAGACATCTATTTCATGGCATAACAAATGTTGTACATGTATCTTATATAGGTTGGATACAATCGTTTAGGTTATTTTTTTCATATAATCCAAATATACAATAATATTTATATATTAATCCAATCAATGAAGGGTGTTACCTAATAATATACATAATTTTGGTAGAGGTTGGGTCATGATGAGACTTTATCTATAGGAAATATCTCTATGATTTAGTGACTTATGAGGCATTGTTTTCTATAACATGGGTGAGATACATTCTTCCCTTGATGTTTGTGGAAGTTCATATCCCCTTTATTCTTAGTTGAGATCATTATTATTATGTGGATAGCAATTCTCATAGAAATAGTTGAGACTACCCGTATATTGAGTATACTGCATGCATTATAATGATGGAGTTATCAAAGGTTTATGAGGAGAGTGAGATACTTAGGTGATAGAGGTTTTGATAGAGTTTGAGATTCATGGTTTTCATTTTTTTTGGGATCTTTCTTATAAAATGATTATTCTTACATTGAGATCCCAAATTGAAATAGTGAATTTTTTGTGAGTGAAAAATTGATGAAATCATGAAAATAATGATACATCATGGTTAATGATTGACCCTTACTTAATATAGAGTCTTACCCATGTACTCTAGACCATTTAAAAGGATGATTTACTATGTTCAAGTACACAATGAGGCCCCAAAACCTTGCAGGGTGTTATTTAGATGTGTTTCTTAGAGGAATTATTCATGTTCAATGGTTCAGGAAGAGACACTGATGGAGGTGTTACCATTCAGTGGTTATGTTTTCATAAGACTCCACCAATTCCAAATACATTAATCAATCATTGGTGGTTGTGTGATTCTTCATAATGGTTCTCCATAGTTGTTAACATAGGTTAATTTTTTTCAAAAAGATTTAGATAAGTGTCATGGATGGATCATTATGTCATGGACAGAAATGAAAACATGTATTTTGTTATCTATGGAAGGGGATTATCAGGGGTTATTTTGTTTGTGAAGTGTGGTGTTCATTAATAGATTCCCATAGATAAAATTTTGGTCGTAACCGATAAATATAACTATTGGTTAGTTCCTATCTTACATGATGTGATAACAATCCGAGCATTAGTAAGATTCACATAATGGGTGGATATGATTAAGAATCAATAGATTGAAACCAATGTATGAATTGTAACCTCTTCACAAGGTCCCTCATACAAGATGGAATAGGTGTGAGTTATTCTTTCCACACCTGACTTTTAAAATTTTGATATTATGGTGGATCCCATAACTTGAAACTTTTAATCCATATAGTTTCCAATGATGGAGACCATCATTCAATCACCCCTTCCACTATAGTGAAATAATAATTTGTAGGAATTGGTTTACTGAATCATAGTTAAGTTAATTTTTAAATTTCGAACTAGATTATATCATAGAGGATTTCATGTTCTTTGATAGGAAGTGTCCATTAAAGGTTTTGGTGAGAACCAACTCCTTACAGATGTGGAGGAATGTATGGATGATTATAAATGGTGAATTATGGTTGTCCAACAATGATATACCATCATAAATAATATCTTTCATTATATGAATATAATTTTAATTTATCATTAAGTGTAATTATTAACACCCTTCTTGAATTTATGAAGCAGCAAGACCAAATTGTCTCTTAAATCAATTTGTAGAGGATCCTATAAGGTATTTGAGGAATTTATGTAGTCTCATTAAAAGGGAGTAAAAAATGTATTATCCTATTTTATTGAGTTTCAAATTAATGAAGTGTTCTATAGTCCTCCATAAGTTGAATATGTGGAAGTTTATGAGTCCCAAGTGTTTTAATAGTGGCATCATGGGTATCACTCATAACAAAATATTCTATGTCCATATGAAATAGATGGTCATGGAGATTTTTTTAAAATATATTTTTTATGGTGAGGTTATGGAGAATTTGACCACCTATAATTATTTTTTGTTTTCCCACACTCTTCCATTGTGTGAGAGGGATCCGTAGTGTAACTACTGACTAAGTGTTCTAGTATTACATAGATGAATAGTGGATTACCATTGGTGTTCATAGTGAATATAGTTATTCACATCTATAATGGAGGCCACACTAGTGGTAATTAGCCCTAAATTTTGTATATCCATTGGATCAATGTGGGTGTACAAATCACATGGAAATTATTTTAAAAACATAGAGGATTGAGTTTTCTTTGGAAGTTATATATTCATTTCACTTGGGAAAATATGATATCATGTTATGGAGACGAAAGAGTGGGGTAATTTGAATAATTTGGACCATTTATTGTGGAATGTGTTTTATTAGGAATCCTAGATACAAGTGGTGTTATAATTCCACAGTTGAGTAAGGAAAATGTTGTTATCAAGGTTCAATTTAATTGATTTCATAAAATAGTTATGGTAACATAATCAAGATATCTTTTAAAATAATTTTTGAGTTATTGAAAATCATTATGCAAATGATGAATTATAATTAGTGTATAGGAATATATTGAGGTGGATGTCCCATTTTTCACATAATCTACGAGCTTGGGATATTGGTCCTAGTTATTATTAGTAATGTAAGTGATGAAAAACTGGTTTGGATCATAAATAGTTTGCATCATGGAATATATTCTAATGTAAATTTGGAATATGGTAAAATCTATAGCATTGGAATGTGATATCGATGGGTTTATCTCATACTAAAATCTTATAGTATGATCTTAAAAGGCATGCAATGAGGTTCTACTACCATGGGTGACCTTGGAAATTTAACATTCCAAGACAGATTTCAAGGGTTCTTGTTTTAATTCCTTGACAAGAGAATAATTAACTTTTAATGTGAAATGGGTTTGAGTGATGTGTGTTGACAAGAATATCCTAGAGATGATACATGTTTCCAATTAGTATATTCATCAATATGGGATGGATCTAATATCAGGTAGATGGAAGAGGATGTTTCTTTCTAAAATGATTATGTACTAAGTTTTTTATGGCATAGACCTATGAGATGAAAGAAGATTATGCGGGTGTGGGTTACTTTCCACATAGATAGTTTTTTATGTTTTATTTTTGAGTTACTCAAATTGTTTTCTTTTAAAGGATAAAAAAATATTAAGGTGGAGTTGTTGTAGCGACCTATATTTTTCTTGACCAATACCTAAAACAATTTTTAGTTTTTGAGTCTCAGGAGATCCCTGAGGGTATAATTATAAATATAACATAGTAGATAAACACAGAAAAAATATACTATGGGTTTATTGATTTTGGCATACAGTTTTAACCCTTGGTTTGAGCCGGTAAAAAATTTTGTGTGTAGAGGATTCTGAAAAATAATATAATAAATTAATTAGTCTTTTATCCAGCATAATGGTATTTGTGAGAAAGTTAATAAATCTTTTAGATAGAGTTTATAATGGAAAAAATGATAAATTTCGTTCATATAAAATTTGTGTTTTACCTAATGATGGTATAATATTCATTTATATTTGAGTTTCTAGGGTTGGACTACCATGGATGAATTAATTTAATAAAAACTCAAATTCTATTAATTATAATAATTATGGAGAACAAAATATTCAACCTAGACATCAAGTTAGTAACACCCTAAGTTATTCTGAACTTTTTTTTGAATAAATTAAATTTCTTTGATGGATTCTGTTACATGTTAGAAAGATTCATCCTTACATTACATGCAACCTTAGGTAATCTTATAGTACTCGCAACACTGGGTTAGCATCCATGACACACAATATTGAGTTGTAACAATACCTGAACATATTATTAATATAGTTATTTAAACATGTATATAGTAACCTAGTCATTAAAATTAGAAAAAATAGTATTTAATACTTTTTAAAAATTCATTATAATGGTTTTAAATAAGGTAAACAAATTGATAATAAAAATATATAATATTTGGTAAAGTTTTATAAGTATAAAAGTGCAATTTTCATAAATAAATGATTTTTTCCTCTATGAACAATAATAAAATTAATATTTTAAAATTTGAAAAATCTATTTTGAAAATATAAACTTAATTTTTAATATATAATGTAAAAATTATTTTAAAGGGAATTTTTGTAATTTTTCTGAAATGATTTATTTTTTGATGAATAATGAAAAATAATGAGTTTTAATTGAATAATGCATTTTAATTTGATTTATTTATAATGATAAATTACATTTTATATCAGTTTTAAAGTACTATTAGTTTGTTTATATATCTAATAACATAATTTCAGTTTTTTAATCAATTTAATATTGGAATTGAATATAAAAACATTGAAAGGCTTTGATCATTTTTTGCTTTAAAAACTCCCTTTCTAGTCACGCCCACATTATTAATTTTAAATTTATTTTTTTCACTTCTATGTTTATAATTTATAAGACTAGATTCCATTTTTGGAATCATAATAATTTTTAATTTCTAATAAGGTCAACATAATTTTTGACAAATGATATTAGTGAAAGAAATTAAAAATTAATTACAGCGATTAGGGTAAAAACCAGATTACTTAATGGATAAACATAGAATATAGTGTATAAAAATGAACCAAAAAATTACAAAATACAATTGGATGAACATATTTAGATATTTTATTTCTTTTTTTATAATTTGATCCGTTTTGGACACTTTTACCCAATAAAAAACGTGGGTGGAATTAACTCATTAAAAAATTTACATGTTTTCTACGCACCTCCCTTATAAAAGGCCACCCAAAATCCCTATCTATTTACACCTATAAAGACATTTGGATAAGAAAAAACAATCCAAATATATTCCAAAATCCCTTAATATCATAAAAAATCATTTATTTTTCCAAAAATCCAACCATGAAATCCTTTTGATACAATACAAAAGGAGATACATGATGAAGAGGCAATGGTTATCAATGAACGTTGTTTCTTTATTTCTTTTTCAAACCCATTTAATTTTTCTATATAATTATTATATAATAACATTAGTATATTAAATTTAATTAGATATTTTTTGTTATGGTTACAACCTAGTACCACACACAAACTTTTATCAAATGAGTTATAAAATCATTATTTGTGTGTATGGTGGACTGGCGCCTTGCAAACCAATGTCGATCGTTTTTCTATCACCACCTATCTAAGTTGGAATAATTATGTAAATAAAAGTTATATGCTATATTAATGATATTAATGATTTTATTATTATTCTATAATTTTTATATCACACATACCTTCATCCTTCCCATTTTTTGAGAATACGATAATGTCGTTCGTGTGTACGACAGACTACCTCCTTGTGAAACGATGTGATTCTTTCATGCTTTACATGAAATTTATTAAATGGTGTTTTTAAAAAAAATATGATATATATGAAAATAAAATTATTATTTAATGATAATATATCATATTTTTTTATTTTTTTCAACCCGATAATAAAATGGAATCAACGTTCATGCGTACATTTGGCCAACCATCTCCATGAACTGCATATTTTATTTCCTATTTAAATATTTTATAGAATATTATAAATAAATATATACTAAATATATATGAAATTTAAATCATGGTTATCATTTTTGAGATTATGAAATCATGACTAACGTAATAGAACATAAAATATAATAAATCAGAACTTTTATGAAAAATAAAGAAGTTATTATCTGATACGTTAATTTAACAAGGAATAGTCAATAAACAGGTAATAAAATGTCATAAGAAAATAAAATATGGTATTATATATATATTAATATTATTCTATAATATATTTATAATAAACTTATATTTATTATCCTGGAGGATTGAATGAGTATGAATGAAGTTAATATTAAAGGTAAGAGAATTTTATCTCAATTTTCCTTCTTTGAGATACATGTTATGGTATGCACTAAAATTGTTTGATAAGGTTTATATAATTCTATATTTACCATTTATATCATGTATATCATTATTTTCATGATAGTTTATGCTTCATGTGATGAAATTATTTCATGGGAATTATGATTCAAAACTAACCCAATGGTAAGAGTTTATTTCTAAAATCTCATCATTTATCAGGATTGTTTATGATTATGCTTCCATTGATGAAATATTATGATCCATATCTTAATAATTCTCATGAAATTTATTCTCCTATCATTATTCATTATATTATAATTTAATGTTACAATTTTTCCACAATATGGTACTTAATATAATTACGAAAATGTTTCTTAGAAAATCCCAATTTATTTATCTCTTCAGTTGGAAATATATTTTATTCCAAATCCATGTATTCGAATAATTTTTAAATTTTTTTTTTCATGATCTTATGAATTCTAAAAATCATTTTATCCATGTTTTAATTATTATATCATTTTTAGAAAGGAATCCATATATCATTTTCCAAAATAATACCCTTTTGTCTTTAACTGAAAATGTGAAAGGATCCTTTATATTATTGTGTACAACTCAAATTAATTTTTATAAAGTCTTGAAAAATCATTTCCCTGATGATTTATATATATGTATTCATATTTATTTACAATTTTAATGTTTTATTTTAAATTTTAATGTTTTTAATGAGATTTTCTCTAAGTGGAAAAAATATTTTCCTCATGGAATTTTTTAAATGATATTTCAAAATAATTTTCCATATAATATTACAGTAGTGAGTATTACCTATTCCATAATAGGGATATTATTCATGAATACCATTCATATTATTTCCTAAATGATTTAGGTTTTTATGGAATTATTTTTATAAAACCATTTTCTCATCCCTGGGTTATACCATGATAAAATGCTTGTGAAACCCACTTCAATTCATGGGTTTTACTATGATGAAATGATTATGATACCTTTATATTTTCTATAAGTATTATTTGATGACATATTATTGATTCCAATATAATTTCATATGTTATCATATGATAAATATTAATGTTCTTTTGGCACATATATGTTTTATTTCATTATGTGATGGGTGGGACCTATATCTCTATATGATGCCCTAGGTAATGATTTAATCCCCTAATATAGACATGAATGGAACAATGAGTGAACTTCGTACTTTAACAAAGGGATGAAATATGAAGTGAATTGAATTGAGTAACATTTTTTTTGGAAATGAAAGTGATCATGGTTCAGTAATATATGACATGTGTGGGGTATGAAACCTATTTAGTAAAATAAATTTTTCCACTATTATGGTCTTGGTTGTTTGTAACACCCTAAGATTCCACAGTACGCTTCTCTTTGAATAATACAGTAGCGTGTGTTGTATGCAACATTGAGTTCTAACACACACCACAACCAATCAAAGTAGCCATTATGAATAGTAATAGCAAATTTTTGAAATTTTATACATTTTATCTTTCAAAATGGACTTCATTTTTGGGTTAGGAATATCAAAATTATCCTAGGAAGAAATTTTGGTACTTTTCAGATAACTTTTATATTTTGATGAGTAGTGAAAATTGATAAATTTTTATTAAAAACAACTTTTTTATTCGAAATAATTAATAGTGATAAATTACGAATTTGAGTGGTTTTAAAATATATTAGAATATATTTTTACCATTTAATAAAATTTGGGTCATTGTACTTAATTTCACATTTAAACCGGACATAAACAAGTGTCAATCTTTTGATAGTTATTATCTCTTAAAAACACGCTTTTTGTTTTGACAATGGGAATTTATTTTAAATTAATTTCTGCCACTTCTATGTTTTGAATTTGGAAAAATGGACTCCATATTTGGAATCAGGATGTCCAAATTTTTGTAAAAAGGTAAATTTTATTTTTATACATTTTGAGTAATTACTTCGGTAATTATTTTATTTACCATGGTTAAAGGGTAAATCCGGTAAATAAGGGTAAAAAAATAATATTATAATAATAATAAATTATCCTCAAACACGTCTTAACCCTATTGGTTTATACATTTCCGACCATGGGAATATTTGGGTCGATTTTGGGACCCCATGTATCCACTTGTAAGTGATAATGACACTTTATATTAATTAAGTTAAAGTAAATACAAAAATGACATAAGCCTATATCTTTTAGCAAAACAATTTTTACATAAGATTATATATGCTATAATTTCAACTATAAATATTCATTATAAATATAAAAATATTTCCTATATAATGGTATTTTATTTATAATTTTTATACATTAAATAAGTTAATTTATTTATGACACAATGATGAGGAAGTAATTACCTTATTCGTGAAATATTAAAATAATTGATATTATAAATACCAAAATAAATATAATTTGAGACTTTTAATGAATTAAAAGAATTTTATAGGTTAATATGACATGTTATGATTTATTTAATTAACTTTTTTTGAAGTAATCATGCTTTTATAAGTTTCAAAAAAATAAAATAACAAATAGTATCAAAATTGACATAAAAGAGTTTTTAAAATGAATATTATATTATTACTTAATATTAAATTACTAAAAATCTAGGTTCAGAAAAAGGACTTGTATCATGATAGGTTTATCATTAATGGACCACTTGGGGGTCTCTTGGAGGTATATAGCAAGTTTATTAACTATATAACATAAAAATACAAAGTGACATGGTAAGTCTCAAACTAATTAACCAAGAGTTAAAACTAAAAGATAAGGTTAATATAATGACCCAAAAATATATAAAATCTATTTTTTGAAAGGATTTAGACCCATAATAACCTTAGGATTTGAATAATCCACTTTGGAGCCATGAGAAACTGAATATGAATTTATTATAAAATAATACTTTAAGTTTTTCCTAAAGAGCCCCTCCTCCCCCTTATAAAAGGACACCACTTCTAAGCAATTATTCACACCTTCCAAGCCTTTTGTCTCGGCCAACCTCTGCCCAAATATCCAACCAACTTTTCTCACTTCAACATAGAGGTCTTATTTTGTTCATAAAGCCAACCTAAGGATCCTTTTGATCAAATCAAAAGGAAGAACCCGAAAAAGAGGTAATGTTTTCACCACCCTCTTTCAAGTTCCTTTCTTCTTCAACATCTTATTTCCTTATTATTTATATTATAAAATAATAAATCCAGTATCTTATATATACTGTGATGTTATTATAAATATGTAACAAAAAAATTCATTATTCTATCAATACCTTGAATGACATGTCACCCTACGTGCGTACATACGACCTACCGTCTCCACGTTGTGGTGTAATTGTTATTCAATATATTATTATTTAGGTGGGTATAATAATGATGTATAATTCATGTAAATAATAAATATAAAATTATAAGGATTCTGTATATATTATATAACATCCAATTATATATTATATTAATTTCAAAAGAATGATATTTTCGCTCGTGCGTACGTATGGATTACCGTCTCCACGACATGATGAGATTCATTTCCAAGTTCACCATTCATCAATGATTATAAAAATATATATTACTAATAAGTATGTAATATATGACATAATAATGATAATGGAGTTATATATATTTATATATATAAGTATTTATGTACTTACATATATCTTATTCACTTACTTCCGTTCAATACTATATGAAAACAAAAACAACGTTTATGCGTACGTACGGACTACCGTCTCCATAAACAGTGTTTTCCATTTCATATATACGTCTTTTATAAATTTATATATTCTAAATATATATGATAAATAAATCATGTTATATATTCTGGAAGTATTTAAATCATGATCTAAGTGATACAATCAAGAGTAACAAGTTAAAACACGTACGATAAAGAAAGCGATTATTACCCGAAATATTAATATAACATGGAAACTATTATTAAATGGGTTGTATAAACTCATAAATGAATACTGTATGATTTAATAAATATTAATATGGTTTGGGTATAATTTAATAACATACTATAGTCTTCATACAGGAGGCTAAACGTACCCTCGACTAAAGGAAAGTGCAAGGTAAGGGGTTTTCATCTCACTCCTTATTCTCATGAGATTCATGCCATATTGCCACTATTACCTTTTGTGTGGTGTATGTATTGCCCATAATTGTATTCTTTATGTAATAAAATTTAATTTATGTGTATTTACATATTCATTGTATGACACCTCTTTCATGGGTTGTATGTTTCGTAAGTTACCAAATTGGTAAGGGTTAATTTCACAATCTCTTTATTATCTGAGGTTGTTTTTATGTAAGTATCTACTGGGACATATTTATTATCCATGTCCATGTTTTATGAAAGAGTTTTCAAAGGGATTCTTGTAAGGTAATTTTTACTAAAACATCATTTCAAATGTTTTAAATATTTATTCTTCTAAGTCTTTCTCATTAATGTCCATGTATTCAATATGGGTTTTAAGGATTTATTTTTATGGACATTAATGTTTTTAAAATGTTAATTCATTTCAAAAGTTTCAAAGTGGTATGGTACAATTTGATTCAAAAAATGTCTTTAAATTACTTTTTTCCAAATTGTGTGACTTTTAAATTTCTTCCTGAAAAAGGGGTATTTCTCTCAAATATTTTTACAAATCATTTTCATCAATATCAAAATCCTTTAATGGATTTTAAATTTTTTTGAAGTTGATTTATCATGATACAAATCTTCCATATTTTATTGAAGGTTGTGTGATATATTTGACTGTGGATGTGTTAATTTTATACCATTCATGGTTTATGGGTAAATTATTAATAATTAGTATGTTTGTATTAATATAAATGTTTATGTTATGTTTAGACCTTTTCATATGAGGAATGCATTGGACTTAGTAAGTGACGGGTGGATCCCGCTATAGCTCCTCGATGCATTGGTAGGTCTCATGAGACAAACTAGTGTCTTAGCATGAGGCCTTGAAAAAATCCTATTTGTAGTCTTGGCACGAGGCCTTGGCTACATGGTTATGATAGTATGAAATTATGCATTCCATTGTTATGAAAGTGGTTATTGATATTTAATGTGATTATTCAATTAGTAGAATATCCATTTGAATAAGTAAATGGAATTATTTCATTTTATTTCTGCCATATTATGCTGATGTTCAAGTTTAAAAGGCTTTTGTTTTAGTTTTATACATTGCCTTAAATGTTTATGCTTATTTTTGAATGTTTCCGCTATATTTCTTACCCTTACTGAGCGTTTGAGCTCACCCCTTCCTATGTTTTATTTTCCCAGGATTCCAAGAAGTGTATTGTGATTGATATTTAGGGTTAATCCGAGGGAATAATGGTGTTCATAAAGGATTATTTATGTTGTTTTGTATGTTATAAAGTGTAATGTAACATTCATGTATGTAATCTATTTTCCAAGACTGCTAAACAGATCGGTCCTTCGGGACATGATTCCTTGTAATCATGACAATGTATTAAAATAATGCACCGAATCTAGGTAACTGGGGTTGGGGCGTTACAGTTGGTATCAAAGGAAGTTTAACAATAACCTTGGAAACTAGATTTAGATATACTCTAATTAGAGAACATCTCCCTAAGATAGACTTTGAGGATCAGTATAGAAGAACTTCCTAGAATTTTGGTGTTGTAGGGATTTTGTGAGTTTTCAAAGAAATAAATCTCTTTCTGGATACGAGTAGGTAGAGGCGGATCTGGCATAGATGTACCTAGGGGTAAAACCCAAAAACACCGCTTTGAGCTAGACTCGAATGGGAACTGGTGCATGACAACGGGCCTTACTGCACTCTTGGTTACGACACTCCCGGGGGATATGCTTAGGATAATTTTCATTATATTTACAAACCATTATGAAGGGTTTATGAGTATATACTTACTCAAATAAAACATTTTTATGATTATGGATTATATCCATAAACTGTTTAATTTATGTTAAGTGTTTTACAAGTTCAAAATTAGGTATTTATATTCATAAACTAATCTAGTGTAAGCCATTGTTTAGAAATGGCACCCAATAGAAGGAATGAGAACTCCAGCAATACACACGATCCAAAGAGTAAGAAAGATAATATCTTTAATGGTCATAAGCCAGAATTTAGAAGAGAAATAGTCTCCCATGTATTATCATCATATGAAGAAATAGTATCATGTGTTGATAAGATAAGTAAATAATTCTTGGAGTCCTATGGATTTGAATGGAAGCCAGAGAAGAAAAGGATGGTAGAGAGAAGGACATATAAAGGGAAGAAGGTAAATAAGGGTTTTACCATATGTGATAACTGTGGAATGAATCACCTTGGGAAATTCTTGAAGGGAATGAGAGTATGTTATAAGTGTGGAGAAAAATGACACCAAGTACGTGACTGTAAGTGTAAGAAAAAGGTTTCAAATGTAAAATTCTTCATCTTCAAGGAGTTCGGACACTACGTGAACCAATGTCCCAGCCATCAGACTATGTCACAAATGATGCTATTGGATAATAATCAAGTTATGATACTACCACAGATGAATAGGAATGTCTAGTGTTCTTATGTTGTTATTTTAGAATTATTTCATTTAAGTGTTGTATCAATGATGTTCTAGAAATAAATAAGGATTATACTGTAGTACTATTTCATTGAGGATTTGAGATTTTATGGTACTAAGAAAAGTGACGCTACAGCGAGTTAAACTTTTTTGGAAATTACATGTTTGAAGGAAAGATAAACCTTAATATGGTCCTAATATTGAGGTACTGATTTTGGAATAAGATATAGTTGATTTGGGTAAATTATATTGGATATTCTTGACTTCCTTGAAACCGATTAAAGATTTGGATATTCCATAATTGTTGGAGTTTACAACATTTTTGGATGGATTCTATATGGAATAAGGGATCATGAATGTAATCAATAAGGTTTATGGTAATTCAGGATGTTTCAGTATTTTAAAAGAATACATGATAAAGGTATTCACATGCTATTACGGGGTAAAAAGGATCTACATTATGTTTAAATTTCATATAAATTTTGGACTGAGAGTTTACAGAAGTATTTTGAATAAGTCTAAAGGTTGTAATGGATTATGTTTGAAAGGTTATTTTTGGATTTTTATAAAAGGACAACACACAGACCGTGTGACGACCCGTCGCGTCGGACAAAGCTGTAGGAATTGAACCCACAACCATAGTGAAATTGGGATTTGTCATCTACCACTGGACTACTTGATGTTCCTGGATGGTATTATGTAGTTTCTTTTTTTAAATGGTCTGATATGTGAATTATAAATTCCTTGTATTTGGAACCCTATACGATTAGGATAAATAGAGTATTTTTGAGTTGTATTATGTTTTGGGGTGAAAGATGAGTTTGTGGTAGAAATTTATTTATGGATAAAACTCTAATTATAAAGTATATATCTTTATGATATTATCCAATATCATAAATAAATTCCTCAACATTAATAAAAGGAACTTAGAACAAAAATGTGGTCCTAGATGGTACCTTAGATCATCACAAATTTATGGCTTTGGGATTGTTGGCCTTTTCATAGCCATATTATCTACCACTCTTCATCAGATATTGATGGTTAGAGTTCTCTTCCATATCCATATTTTCTTACATGGAACCCTAGTATGTGTTATTTTCGGTAACCTTCATACTTACCACTCTTTATTTTAAATAGAGGCCTCATTAATCCATTTTTCGATGTGGGATTTCAACTAAGAAGTTTTGAAATGTCAACCCCAAGTTTCCAATACCGAGCATAAATTGTGAGGACGCAATTTATTGAAGGAGGGGAGAATTTAATACCCCAAGCTTCCACATTATGCTTCTCTTTTAATAATACAGTAGCATGTGTTGTACGCAACTTCGAGTTCTAACACACACCACAACCAATCAAAGCAGCTGTTATGAATAGTAATACCAACTTTTTGAAATTTTATACATTTTATCTTTCAAAATGGACTTCATTTTTGGATTCGGAATATCGAAATTATCCTAGGATGAAATTTTGGCACTTTTCAGATAACTTTTATATTTTGATGAATAGTGAAAATTACTAAATTTTTATTAAAAACAACTTTTTTAATCGAAATAATTAATAGTAATAAATTGCGAATTTTAGTTATTTTAAAGTATATTAAGAATATATTTTTACCATTTAATACAATGTTGGTAATTTAACATAATTTCACATTTAAACTGGACATAAAAAAGTGTCAATCTTTTGATAGTTATTATCTCTTAAAAACACGCTTTTTGTTTTGACAGTGGGAATTAATTTTAAATTAATTTTTTCCACTTTTGTGTTTTGAATTTGCAAAAATGGACTCCATATTTGGAATGAGGATGTCCAAATTTTGTAAATAGGTAACTTTTATTATTAGACATTTTTAATAATTACTTCAGTAAATATTTTATTTACTATGGTTAAAGGGTAAATCCTGTAAATAAGGGTAAAAAAATAATAGTATAATAATAATAAATTACCCTAAAACGTATCTTAAACCTATTGGTTGATACATGTTCGACCATGGGAATCTTTGGGTTGATTTTGGGACCCCATGGATCCACTTGTAAGTGATAATGACACTTTATATTAATTAAGTTAAAGTAAATACAAAAATGACATAGGCCTATATCTTTTAGAAATTTTTTTTTAAATAGGGTTATATATGTTATATTTTCAACTATAAATATTCATTATAAAGATAAAACTATTTCCTACATAATGGTATTTTATTTATAATTTTTATAATTTATTTATGACACAATGATGATGAAGTAATTACCTTATTAGTGAAATATTAAAATAATTGATATTATAAATACCCAAATAAATATAATTTTAGACTTTTAATGAATTACACGAATTTTATAGGTTAATATGACATGTTAGGATTTATGTAATTAACCTTTTTATAAGTAATAATGCTGTTATGATTTTCAAAAAAATCAAATACCAAATAGTTTCAAAATTGACAAAAAAGTGTTTTTAAAACAAATATTATATTATTAATTTATATTAAATTCTTAAAAATCTAAGGTTAGGAAAAATGACTTGTATAATGATATGTGTATCATTAATGTACCACTTGGGGGTCTCTTGGTGGTATATAGTATGTTTGTTAACTATATAATATAAAAATACAAAGTGACATGGTAAGTGTCAAACTAATTAACCAAGAGTTAAAACTAAAAGATATAGTTAATATAATGAACCAAACCTGTCTAAAATATATTGGTTGAAATAATTTATACCCATACCCACCTTAGTCTTTTAATAATAAACTTTAGAGACATTATAAACTGAATATGAATTTATTATAAAATAATAATTTAAGTTTTTCCTAAAGAGCCCCTCCCCCCCCTTAAAAAAGGGCACCACTTCTAACCAATTATTCACACCTTAAAAGCCTTTTGGCTCAGCCAAAATCTGACCAAATATCCTCCCAACTTCCCTCAATTCAACCTATAGGACTTAGTTTGATCATAAAGCCAACCTAATTAGGCTTTTGATCAAATCAAAAAAAAGAACCCGAAGAAGAGGTAATGTTTTCACCACCATCTTTCAAGTTCCTTTCTACTTCAACTTCTTCTTTCCTTTTTATTTCTATTATAAAATAATAAATCCATTATCGTATATATACTGTGATGTTATTATAAATATGGAAAAAAAAATTCATTATTCTATCCATCCCTTGAATGACATGTCACCATATGTTCGTACGTACGACCTACCGTCTCCACGTTGTGGTGTAATTGTTATTCAATATATTATTATTTAGGTGGGTATAATAATGATGTATAATTCATGTAAATAATAAATATAACATGATAAGGGTTATGTATATATTATATACCATCCAATTATATATTATATTAATGTCAAAAGAATGATATTTTCGCTCGGGCGTACGTACGGATTACCGTCTCCACGACGCGATGAGATTAATTTCCAAGTTCACCATTCATCGACGATTAATAAGTATGTAATATATTACATAATAATGATACTGGAGTTATATATATTTATATATATAAGTATTTATGTACTTACATATATCTTATTCACTTAGTTCTGTTCAATACTATATGAAAACGGAAACAACGTTTATGCGTACGTACGGACTACCGTCTCCATAAATGGTGTTTTACATTTCATATATAATTATATTATAAAATTTTATATTCTAAATATATATAATAAATAAATCATGTTTTATATTTTGTAAGTATTTAAATCATGATCTAAGTGATACAATCAAGAGTAACAAGTTAAAACACGTACGGTAAAGAGAGCGATTATTACCCGAAATATTAATATAACATGGAAATTATTATTAAATGGGTAGTATAAACTCATAAATGAATAATGTATGATATAATAAATATTAATATGCTTCTTTTATAATTTAATAACATACAATAGTCTTCATACAGGATGCTAAACATACCCTCAACTAAAGGAAAGTTCAAGGTAAAGGGTTTTCATCTCACTCCTTATTCCCATGAGATTCATGCCATATTGCAACTATTACCTTTTGTGTGGTGTATGTATTACACATAATTGTATTATTTTTGTAATAAACTTTAATTTATGTGTATTTACATATTCATTGTATGATACCTCTTTCATGGGTTGTATGTTTCGTAAGTTACCAAATTGGTAAGGGTTAATTTCACAATCTCTTTATTATCTGAGGTTTTTTTTACGTAAGTATCTACAGGGAAATATTTATTATCCATGTACATGTTTTATGAAAGTGTTTTCAAAGGGATTATTTTAAGGGAATTTTTACTAAAACATCATTTCAAATTTTTTAAATACTTATTCTTCTAAATCTTTCTCATTAATGTCAATGTCTTCAAAATGGTTTTTAAGGATTTATTTATATGGACATGAATGTTTCTAAAATGTCAATTACTTTCCAAAGTTTCAAAGTGGTATGGGAAACTTTGATTCAAAAAATTTATTTAAATGACTTCTTTTCCAAATTGTGTGACTTTTAAATTTCTTCATGAAAAAGGGGTATTTCTATCAAAGAGTTTTACAAATTATTTTCATCAACATCAAAATCCTTTAATGGATTTTAAACTTATTTTGAAGTTGATTTATCATGATACAAATCTTCCATATTTTTTTTGAAGGTTTTGTGATATGTTTGAATGTGGATGTGTTAATTTTATACCATTCATGGTTTATGGGTAAATTATTGACAATTCGCATGTTATTTTTAATACGAATGTTTATATTATGTTTAGACCTTTTCATATGAGGAATGCATTGGACTTAGTAAGTGACTGGTGGAGACCGCTATAGCTCCCCGATGCATCGGTAGGTCTCATGAGAAAAACTAGTGTCTTCGCATGAGGCCTTGACAAAATATTATTTGTAGTCTTGGCATGAGGCCTTGGCTATGTGGTTATGATAGTCTGGAGTTATGCATTCCATCGTTATGAAAGAGGTTATTGATATTGAATGTGATTATTCGATTAATAGAATATCCATGTGAATAAGTAAATAGAATTATTTCATTTTATTTCTGCCATATTATTCTGAAGTTTAAGTTTAAAAGGATTTTGTTTTAGTTTTATACATTGCCTTAAATGTTTATGCTTATTTTTGAAAATTTCCGCTATATTGCTTACCCTTACTGAGCATTTGAGCTCACCCCTTTCTATGTGTTATTTTCCCAGGATTCCAAGAAGTGTATTGTGATTTATATGCAGGGTTAAGCCAAGGGAATAACGGTGTTCATAAAGGATTATTTATGTTGTTTTGTATGTTATAAAGTGTAATGTAACATTCATGTATGTAATCTATTTTACAAGACATCTAAACTGATTGGTCCTTCAGGACTTGATTACTTGTAATCATGCCAATGTATTAAAATAATGCACCGACTCTGGGTATATGGGGTTGGGACATTACATTGTTAGTCTTGACCCATATGGAAATTTTTTTATATGCTTATGTGTATAATAAAAATTCAATTTCCTATGATCTCATGGATCATGTTTTTTTATTCTCTTATTATTAATGCCTTTTGAACTACAAATTTTTTATGCCAAGACACATGGTTGTGATTTTTAATATGAAGGGTATTTTTTCCAAATTTCATAATCATGTTCCTATACCCTTATGTTCATGTTATAATTATGTATCTCCCATGTTAATATTACTCAGCATTTGGTATAACCCTTTTATATTTTTTCCATACCCAGGTTATAAAGATATGTATTATATATGATAAATCGAACCAGGGTTATAATTATGAAAAACATAGAAGGATATGATGTAGCTCACTTACGGACCCATGTTTATGTTTTCAATTTTCCAACGGAACAAAACTATTATGTTTCAACAGCATGTGTCTATTTAGTGTAATGAATATTCTATTTTTTTCAATGTCCATATATAAGAATCCATTATCGTTATAATTTCTATTTATGTTTTATTATTTAAAAATATTAGGTTTAGCCACATGAACCCTAGGATTTATGAGTGCCAGCAAAGCGGGAGATTTCAGGTGGGGAGGAGGGAACAACTAAACATACCATTGGATTGATTAAAAAAATGATCAAGAATAGGTGTTCCATTTTCATGTTTTATATTTTATATTTTAAGATCAATTAAGTATTATTTAAGTATATATTTGAATATTATTTTTGAATACATTTGATCATTATGGTTTTTCATGTGGTTGTTTATTAAAATACTCATCCAAAATTCCCATTAAGAACATTAACTTTCATTTATCAATTCCCCTAACAATATTTCAATTTGTATATTGGAGTTAGATTTCTTAATCACTAACATAAATCTTGATTTTTATGGTGTTTGATTGAAGATCGATCACGAATGAGGGCTCAGATTATACCCTCTCTCCATATTTTCTATCTCCAACAATCTTTTCTTTCTCTTTTTCCTCTCTCCACATTCTATTCTCACATAGAATGTGGCTCGAGAAGGTAGTTTTGATGATTTTACATGGAATAACTGGCGTGAGGTGGGCTGGTTCAGGGGATGTTTGGAAATTTTGGAACAAAGATAAGGGTTGTGTAGTTAACACAAGTGTATTTTGTTTCATGTGAAGTAGAGGTGGTATGAATAGGATTATTGGTAGATATTGATGAATATCATGGGATAGAAAATGAAAGGGAGGGTGAATGAATTTAATGTTGGAGTTTTCTATGTAGACACATCTGGAGTGTGGCCACGACACCATGAAAAAGAGGCAAAATCTACAAAACATCAATAAGAGAGTGGTGAATGTGACACCTCAATGGGGAGGAATCGACCATGATATGCATTGTGGAGTAGGAGGCGCCAATTGTGTATGCCACCATAGTTCATGAGAAGTTAGAAGTGGGGGAAGTTTCATTTAAAAACAATAATCAAATGAATCAATGATCAAACACAACTATGCCCATCATGTTGTGGGTGGAGGAATGTATGGGTGCACAGCCACATCAGCCAGAAAATAAATAGGACCAGGTTGGGTCCACCCCAACCCTACCAGGGTAGGTTGGAGAATACACATGGATTAAAAAAACTTGTGTGCACCATGAACCCATTTATTTCATGACACATGGGAAGAAAGTCGCCTAGAGGTGTGTGGTCAACTACCCTTAGCATTCCACATTGCATGATTAGGCCCCCACATATCCAACTCTCACACCCAATTGTGTTTTTGATAATTTATTCATTGCGCATCCAAATTGGTAAAATAATCAACTTATCAATTGTATTTTTCAATATTGATTTTTATATGATATTTTGTTGTCTATTTAAAAAAATTTGTGTAGAGATATTGTTAGCTTTTGGATTTATATCTATTTATCCGATGATAAAATTCATACATGATGATTAGAATGTTCTCAGGCTTTGCACTCCCTGAAAAAGAGTTTGGAAAGGGAACTTTTCACCCTTATTTAATACTAGATTTTTATATCCCTCATATAATTTGGGAGAAGGTGGTCCATATAAACATGGGGGTGGTACTACATCAATTTTGGCGTTGTATCGATCCCCCATATACTATGGATATGGTTATGTTTTCCCTTGAATGAGGTGAATCATAATGAGGTGAGGGTTATATATCTCTAGAGTTAATATTACCTTATCTACGGTGTCTTCTATTTAGGCTATGGTCCTCCAACATGATTATAGTGAGGTTACATGAGTTTTCTTTTTGATGGGTAGTTAAGATAATAGTGGTTTACATTACATTGATCAATATCACTCATTATTACAGGATAATGTATCCCTATAGGTTTTTATATTAATGTCCCTAAAATAGTGGGAATGATGGAGTTGTATTTCCATGAGTTAAATACATATCTTTGTAGAAATGAGTAACCCTTTTATGGATTCTAGCATTGGTGTGGGATGAAGAATGAGAGATAATATTTATTTCAGATTTTAAACTTATTAGAAACATTAAGTTTCCATTTAGATGCATAACGTAAGTGGGATATTGGATTCAAACCATGGGGTTTCTCTAGTTCTCTATAAATTCATAATTTCCATAGATTTTTCATGTATGAGGACATGAGCTGATATAACAAAGATTTTTTTGTGATCCATGATAATTCTAGTAGTAGTGATGTTTGTATCATTCAAATATTTTCTCTTGGTTACCCACTTGTATCTAGGGTTTTGAGGTTACTTGATTCTTGTATTTCCTTTTCGGGCTTTGTGTGTTATATTGGGTATGTATATACTCACCCTACATAAAAGTTATGGATATATATGTTTTTTCTATATAGAGGATGAAATATTCAAAGTTGATCATAGTGTATGTTAAGAAGATTTCCCTTATTTAGATATTAAAACCAGAGATTCTTGGAAATTCATGGATAAGAATGGTGGTTTATGCTGGTGGAAGTTGCCTTTGTGGATGGATATCATTCCATAAGTAATCGCATCAAGGAGAATCTTATTAGTTCATTGTATCTATCTGGTGTTGTGGACTGTCAAATGTATAGTTCCTTTGATATTTTATTATGTGTTGGTGTGTTGTATTCAATGTCGTTCACCTGTGTTTTATATAATTATATTACTTTTTATATATTTATTCTTCAAGTGTTATTGGTTATTTTTTTCATTGGATATAGGTGAGTCTATTATAAGTTGATATAGTTTATGTCCTCCCATATTATGTGTTAAGACTATGCAGTTCTAGTCACCAACCCATGGATTATTGGAGGTTGGACTATGGTGTAACTCTTATATTACTATCCTGGTTATCTTTGATAGTTCATAATCCATTAATCTCACCCCATATGAGAAATAGTTGAAAACATATCTAGTTACAAATAAAATTAATGGAATTTGATAGAAACTTCATGAAATATATGTGGGAGATACCAATTCCAAGGATTAAAAATTACAAAACTTTCATACTAAATTGTATTATATTTGAATTTCATAGGATAATTCAATGGGTGAGCTATTAATTTAGGTGAGAAAAAGTGTTATACATATTTTTTGTTATGGATAAATTATGAAAGATTCCACGTTGGTTGAGAAATAGATTTGAATTACGTAGAACACATTTGATGTAAATATTTCATCCCATAATGAATCAATAATTATTTGTGTTTATAGTTTGTATGATCCATAATATAATTATATTTTATGAGATGAGGTGGGGTCCATTCATAAAGAATAATATTTGAATATACAAGAATAATATATTGAAAGATTCTAGATGTCTGAAAAGTCTCAAGATAAAGAATCCTCATAAGGAGGTATCATATGATGAATATGACAAAATGAATTTATATGAATTAAAATTCATATTTTTTAATAGAACATAGTGAAAAAATGTTATATATAAAGGAAAAATTACTTTTATGTTCTTCAATTATTTCTTAATTGGAGATATTTTAGCTATTTATTTTGAGAAATAAGAAGAATTTTAAGAGAGTGATCTACTCAAGAAATCATCAAAGGGAACGTAGGTGGAAAATAATTAAAGTGGAGGTAAATTGTATAATAGAAAAGGAAATATCAATTATCTAAATAAAATAATTTTTCTATGAAAAATAATATGTCTAATTATGATAAAGAGTGTGAAAGGGAGGAAAAGGACTCAAATAATGAAGGTCCTCTAGCCTTCAAGGCTAAATGAAAATAGTCTAATGAACCCTCTAGAATGGAATAATTGTGCAATTAAGAGGACTGATGTGATGAGGATACACCAAAATAGTTTCAATTAATGATGGATATGGTGGTCAACCTTTTTATAACCTAAAATTTTAATTACATGGCACAACACTAAATAATACAGAGGATCTTTTGAGGTTTAGTTTCTTTGATATTAGGAATACAATACAAGGAAAAAATAGAATTTATTCTAATAAAATTGAATTTTTTCTTCATAGATTCATCATAGGATAATTTTTCTACATATAATATCCTTGGGACCTATATAAAAGGAATTTTGTGTGCATAAATCCCAGTACAGGAATAAAAAATGAAATATATAGCATGTTATTATAAGTCACAAAAATAGGGAAAGATTATAATCACATGAGTAATATCATAATATTAATATCTTGATGAATGACATAAAAATGATTCTAAAATAAAATAATGAAACACTTAGAAGTATATAACCAAATTTTAAGACCAAGTATTCATACAACATAATTACCAAGGATATTAACCTAGATATTATAAATCATGTCATTACAAGAGATTAATTATTTAGATATTTCATTATAGTGATATCATGTATCAGACTTCATATTTCATAATTATTGTGATCCACAAAGATTACAATAAATAATTTCATCAATAACTTGAGGAGAATAAAATATATATTTCATATAAAAACATTTTGTAAATAAGTGATTAAAGAATTTATCATTATGTCATTTTTAACACATGAGAAGGAAATGAGAGTTTTATGATTTTAAATACCCAATAAATTAATTATTCTTACACTTAGGTGAATACCCATTGAAAATGAAGAGGTTTGGGTATTCATAATATAATAACATTTCATTTAAAAGATATATATTAATGAAATGGTTTCAGTAGTATAATGAGTATAAAAAATGGATAATAGAATAAGATAAATGAGAGGGTATGGAAATATCTAATTAAAAGAAAATAATTTGTATAGTAATATAATCATTCAAATCATTAAAATGGAAATAATTTGAAAAACAATTTACTATAAAGGACATAATTGAATGTAATGGAAGAAAGAGTAATATAATTCCCCTACCTTGGGAAGAAAATTTATAAATCACAGAGAAATAAACCTTTGGACCTTGAAGAAAAATGGGAGAGAATTCAGAGTGGGTAAATGAGCACAATTATTTTACCAAGGGATTTAGAGTAGAGAGGAATGGGTGAATGGGTTGGTATTTATAGTAAAAGAGGAAGAATTATGTAATAATTTCAAAATATAGGTTTTAGAATTCTTGGTTGTGGAATATGGAAAACCATTGGCTTAATCCTTGTTTTTTATAATGGAAATAGGAATTTATGTCATTTTTTATAATATTTTAATTAATTTGAAACATTATTAAAATTTTAATGTTAATTTGGGCATGGAAAATTAAAATTTCCCCAAAATATAGTTCAAAAAACATTAATTTCCATTTGAAATATAAGAATTAATTTATAGGTTTGTAAATTCATTTAAATCTATAAAATACATAATATTAATAAAATAATATACTTTTAACCGTGAAATCCCAAAACATGATTATTTAATCACTTTTCTATATTATTTTGTCATAATACATATTGTATATTATGACATGTTTTATATTTTACCAAAAAGTATAACGATCACAGAAAATTATGAAAAACCCAAAATTAGAAAATTTTTACATGGTGGTTTGAAAAATGTCAACCATTTTATTAAAGTTTTTTGTTGATATGTTAATTTTAAATTTCAAATATAAATTACTTATTGAATGTAAAATAATAGTCTTTGTAAGATAGTAACCTTTCAGAAACTTATAAAAATTTCATAGGGAATTATAAAAATATATTATCATTTTTTTAAATAAATCATTTTTATGAATATTTCAGGATTGTAAATTTTATTTAGAATACCCATTTTTTTTTATAAAATTGAATATATTTTATGAAAATACCATTATATATTATTTGTATCAAAAAATATTTTTATCAAATTCACCTTATATTATCCTATATTTTCTTAAATAATATAATAATGAAAATGGGAATTAAAGAAATAATTATTTCATTTAAACAAAAGAAATTACACTTTTATGATACTAAGGAATGTATAAAAAACCCATTTTTACAACAACATGTTCCCAATGGGTATGGTGTGTAATGGTGGTAGTTTCATTTGGTTTCCTTGATAACATTGACCAAGTGGTGATCTTCATAACTTGAAATCTCTCATATATTATTTTTTAAAGCCTATCTTGTTGAATATCTAGTTGGTCTTAGTCATTAGAGAATTCTAGTGATGCTCCCTCTATCTAATGTTTTGATATATGTGATTAAAAAGCATGATCATATTAGTGGAGGTAATCCTTTCTATTTTCTACTGTAATTAGCTTTTTTCCATTAAACTTTGGAAGCACTAATTCTAATGGTATAATTATTTCCAAAAGTTATAATTCCCAATATTTATATTGAAAATTTGTCATATTATCCAATATTAATGTAATAGTAATCTAACGGTCATATCCTAACAATCTAATTTCCAATTACATCCAATATGTATATACCACCAAACATCTACATTTACTACTTGATCATCAAAGGTTTTTTACATTTCCTTTTTTAATGTATTTGATATTCTAATTAATTCATATTCTTTTAATAGTTCTCATGGTAGGAGTAATCTATATATATGTTTGGTCCCCTGGAGTATACAATTACATGGTCTCTATTATTTGGTTTTTATATCCCAATCATAATCTTATTCATAATATTTAGTGTTATTAATTGATATGTAATATTTTTTTTGTAATAGTCTTTTTTCTTAATTCCATTGTGCAACATAATAAAATGGTCATTATGAAAAAAAATTATTTTATTAATCAATGATGGAATTTTATGTTCATTACATTGGAGATATTTGTTTTGAAAGAGAAAATAGGAATCTTTAAAGAGTAAATATATCATTGAAGAATGAGAATGATTCCTTAAGTAAGTATCTTATTGGACAAAATAATAATGTTATTATGAAGATGGAAATAGAGTTTACAAGTATGATTGTTTATATTAATACAATCCTTGCAGCAAGAGATAATATTCTTATGACTAATATAATTAATATTTTTACAATGATGGAAAAGTTCAATGTTCATAAGGAAAAATTGGTTAAATATAAAAATTCTTTAATAAAATATCATTTTTTTTAAAATTATATCACGAAAATTTGGGAATATTCAAAATTATATAATAAAGTTATTTACACCACCAAAAATAATATATATTTTACCATGGTTTCAGGAACTATAATGTTAGAAACTCAAACAAGAAATAAAACCTATTGTATCCATGATAAGAAAGGGAGAAAGTGACTACTTAATAAACTAATGGTGAAATACATATTAATACATTTATTTTTGGTAATGAAAATCATAAAAGTAGTGTGGTGGAAAAGAAGAATGACGTTGAGGATAATAATAAGAAAAAATCCCAAGTAAAAGAGGTTATATAGTGTAATCGATATATAAATATGAAAAAAATCACTGAGAGAATGTTGAGAAATAATTTATCCAACCGAAGAGATTTAAATTTGATGGAATAAATTGGTGTAATATCGTTTGAAATGAATAAAATATAATATGGTGTAATGTTTCACTCTCTCAATCAAATAAAGTCCAAAAATAGGGGAGGTGGTGGTGGGGTTACTCTATAGGAAGTTAAGAGAGTACATCTAAGACAACATCCAAAAGCAAAAGTGAAATTACATATCATTATTGATTATATTGGTAAAACTAATGGTATGTGTGATAAACCATGAAAAACTATCAAAAATTAGTTTTTGATACTATTAGATCAACTGAAATAAAATCATAACTTCAAATATATCAAGCGGATGAGTATTTTAGATCAATCATTGATAGTTGAGGGGATTATAAAGAATAAAATAATAGAAATCCTTGAATTCTAGATAGTAATTTCTCATTACACAAGACTAGAAATAAATATATAATAAAAGAAAGTAAAATTTATAATGGATAAACGATTATATTCATAAATTAGTAAAATAATTCAATTTTAATGGAGTGGTAAGCCTAAGAATTGGTCCGAAAATGTTTGAATATAATGATATTATCTATAATGATGGGATGAGACACCAATTCATGACTGCCTCTCAGATATGTAGTAATGGGAAACAAGGGATATTTATAAATAATGGATGTTTTAATATGTTAATAAGGGAAAGATCAAACATCATATATAGTAATAAAAAAATTGGAGAATTATTATAGATTTTGAATGAGAAAAACACTTATTATACTTATGAAGTAGGATAATGATACTGGGTTTATAATAATTGGCCATTTTGATTAAAAAAATGAAAAAAATTATTTTGTATGAATCTATATATATTATAATAAATATAATTATTTTTAGTATAAATACATGTGGTGTGTGTTATAAAGAAATGATGGTTAATAATAGACATAAGACGGTATAAATGAAAATGAATATGCCTCATGAAGTGATTCACTCAACTGTTTATGGATTAATGATCTTGCAATCAAACAATAGAGATAATTATTTCATTACATTTATTAATTAATTTACTGATTTTTTTTACTTTATGTACATCATATCACAAGCTTCTGAGTGATTCAAGAACTCTCAAAGGTTTTTTTTAAATCAAACATGATGTATTCTCAAAAGGATTTAGTTTATAAATGGATCTAAATATAAGAATGAATAATTTTTCTTATATCATGAAAAAAATAGAATAAGTTATGAATAAAGTTCTCCATACTTACCCCTAAATAATTAGAGTATTTTAAAGGAAGACTTATAGATTGGTGAACATGGGTAGGACCAAATTATTAGAGCATATAATTTCAAAATTATTTTAGAGACAAGACACAATAATGGCTATATACTTTCATAGTAAGTTTATTTTGTGAAAAAATTTAATCAATACACCATATATGAAGTGTTTTAATAATAATCATGATTTAAAGAGTTCTATATTATTCATTTTCTCAATTTAGATAAAAATTAAATGAAGAAAAATGGGAATGTGTTAAATGAGAGCTGATGGAGGGATAAATCTTGGATATACACCTGGTGGAAGAAATTAATTTTGTTACAAGAAGAATAAAAGGAAGATAAATAAAAACAAAGAATTAAATTGTCATATAATTTGTATATTTTCTATGTTATAGATGTTGATTCAGTTTTTGGGAGTTTTTATTTCTAGAAATATGAGCTTTAACTTCTTAAGGGGAACTATAGAATGATCAGAACCTCATTATTCCATGAAGATTTTATGGGTGGTTTCTTCTTGGATTTGGGCATGGTTTCATGTTTTTTATTATTTATTTATAGTGTTTAAATTGATTAAAGATGTTTTGGAGGATTTTATTTCATGTTCTGTGTTTATCGAATAGTGGTTCCATTTTTAATGGTTGTGGTTTGATGTTAGTATCCATTTCTAGCATTGGGCATTTGGAAATAGGTGTGGTTTCACCATTATAGAGTAAAACATGGTTTTCAAAACAATATACTCTTTTCTTATCATGGGTGATTTGGGAATATGTATGGGCCAATGGGTGATATGTTATGGTGGCATATAATATGAGTAGGGGAATTAGGGGACCAATATATGGTTAATGCTACTGTACCCTGATGCAGGTCATACATGTTTTTGAAATAAATAATCAGTTATTTTTAATTGGACTTGGTAATTATAAATCCCACGGATCTCATATCGATGTTAGACAAGCTACACCAAGACATGGTGAAGCCCTATTATATCATGGTGGATTCCCCTGAATTTTTATTATAAATTCATTTATCTCTATATATTTACTCAATTATTTTCTCATCATCTCAAAATTTAGATTTTATGTGGCTCATATTGGTGGTAATTTTTCATCCCTTAGAATATATTAATCATTTTCATTGTGAGATTTATCTTTCATGATCTAAGGTGAATTTACATTTCTTTTTATCTTGTTTCACCTAATCATAAGGTAATTATATGTGATTTGTGTTCAATATTAGTAAATACATGTTCTTGTTAGGGGAGGTCATTTTATATATTTTTCATTGTTTCTCAGGGAATATTTAGTGTTTAATGATTGATTTATTTCTCTTTTTTCAGCATTAATTTGTTTTCACTTCGATCAAGTTAAGTGATTCAGAATCTCAATAATAAATTTCCATGTCAATGAAAAATAATCCAATTTTTTTTGTAATGAGTTTGATTTAAGGTAATGGATATAATAAATTATATTAAATAAAATTAAGGGATGGAGAATAAAATATGTTTTAATTGTTTCTATTTAATTAATTTTTTTTCCTTTTGTTTTAGGGTTAGGCATGCAACTGTAATTTTTGTATTTTTATTGATTTCAAAAAATATGTTTATTTGGTAAAATAATTGAAGATGAAAATGAAATAAAGAATACATAATATATATTTTTTTGAATTATTTATTATTATTAGGGGTTTATAATTAATTTACTATGTATAATTAGAAGAAATTTTGTAAAATCCCATCCTTCAAAATGTTGAAATTTTATTTTCTTATTCAATAAATATAGTTTACCATTAAAAAGATTATAGTTATTTGATCCAATTATGTTGTAATTTTTATAGTTGTGATAATTGTGTAATTTTAATGTTTTAGTGGAGGAGGGGGAGAATTTTATTTGGTGGATATTTGATATGGTTCGCATGATTATTTTAGTTACTAGTGAAAAGTAGTAGAAATGGTTTTGTGGCCTATTATTATAGTTTATTGATATGGTATTATGGTTAGGTTGATGTTTTGGTATAGTTTAGTTTCCATGGGATATGAAAATAATTAACAAATTAATGAATTGTAATATAAGTGGGAAATTTATCATGTAAATGAAATAAAGAGTGAAATATTAAATTTGTTTTGAGGCAATAACTAAAAATTCAAATGAAATGATCAAGTAAAATATGGAAACCAAAACATACATGAAGTGAAAGAGTAATGGTTGTGTGAATTTATGGTAACTATATTTAATATATTGAATTAATCTAAATTTGTTAATGTTGAATAAATTAATTAGTGGAATTAAAAGTTGTTGTGTAGTTGTAGTGGTTGTCGGTGAAGTGTTTATAATGGGAGGTGATTAATGATGTGTGGTGGTGGAATTGAAGTGATGAGGTGTGATTATGGTGATGTTTTTGTAGGATAGAACCCAAGGATGGTCTTGTAATTTATTACAATAGATTAAATATAGTGTATGTTATTTCCTATGCATTAACATTTGTGTTTTTAATATTACTAATTCCTATGATAGCTTTAGAATTTTAAGTGTGTTCATAAAGTCTAGGATATGAGGGAAACATATTTATTAATACTCCACCTTTCTTTAAAACTCTCCCAAACAAATCATATGTCTTTATTACATGATTTATTGATATATGGAATGTGTTAGATATTTAGATATAATGAGGTTTTAGTGTATGGTGATGTGGTAGTTTTGTGATGATGAGATAATGATGTGGATGTACTATAGCATGTGGTATATATATGTGATATGTTATATATGGATTTGATATGAGGAATATTTCTATTATTCTACATTTGTGGGTTTTATGTGGTTGTGGTATGTGAATATGGAAGGAATTTTATCTCTAGGATATATGAAATTGGGGTGTGAGGCTAACTAGTTCTGTGAGGAAGTGGGTTAAAGGAACCTTCTTGATATATTTATAGATATTATATTATAATTATTGTGTTTGGATATTTCTAGTGAGCCTGAGTGAGGATGGTTTATAGTGGAACTTATCATTTCATAACCTACTGGGGCCCCACCCAGGCCAATGAGATGCCAAATGTTTTACCCCAATCCCACCTCCAATATGGCAGGGGAAGGTGACAGGCTCTGAGTAGGGTTTCCACACACATTGGATGACCTAGCCTATCATAAACAGTAACATATACATATCTACAATACAACAAGTAAGAAATTAAATCAATAGGATATATATAAATGTGATCATATATAATGAATTAAACACATGAATGAGACATGTACTAAGATTCAGAAGATAACTAGTATGAATAACATAAAATAAAAATGGAAAAAATAAATACCCAACAACCAGAAAAGGAAACTGACATCCATACAAGGTGAATATTCCATCACTACATGTTGGCTATAGACACAAAAAAACCCCTACTAACATAATCCCCTGCTACCACCAATACCAGGTTAATACTAGATCCTCAAAGGTCACCAGATATTGACTCTAAAAAAGAAATTCCAAATCCATTATCAAGTCTATCTTTGACTAGCCTATCATCTACATTGACGCAATATATGAGGGGAAAATTTTGATGAATGGGTGATTATTAACATTATTAGTAAGAAAAACTAAATACCAAAAAGAGGTCATGAATAAATAATTAAAAAAACTCATAGAATATGAAGCTTCAATGAGTAGGACAATAATAAAATTTAGAAAACGAGTCTGATTAAGGCTATAGACATAATGGAGTAGTTGAGAGGAAGCCAAAAAAATAGTTGAGATATGCTCAAACACTAGTGAACTCATAGATTCTGAAAATTATTTGTTATCGTAGCTAGAATCCACAAAATCAACTTCACATGAGTGCCTAGTCTTGTTGAGAACACCAATAATCCACAAATCATGAAGGCAATATAAATATAAAAAATTCACATATCAAAGGCAAGACAAACGGTGGTAATGAATCACAATCCATCTAGTCTGGTCCTTTAACTTATATTTAATCATATTATCTCTAATTTCCCTACTCTCAAGTCAAAAGAATCATGAAACCAAGGCAGTCGCTAATGTCTCCCGATCTGGAACTCTCTCAAGTGGCTAAAATGGGTTGGTTATGGGACCTCAAGCATGTGTCCCAAAAAAAGTATACTAACTATAAGTAGAGGTGTGATAGTTATAATGGGGATATAATACCATCTTATCTAGAGATACAACGCATTGTAAATTAACAATGTAAATAAATATCAGAGTTACAAAATAAATGAAATAATAAATTTCAGAAGAAAAAATTCAAATCTAACTGAATAATAAAATAAATAATAAATGAATAATACAGTGTTGTTATGGAATGTAACTAAATTTCATTATAGAATTAATAACATTAAATACTAGTAGACTTAAATAAATAATCAAAATTCCCTAGTTTCAGACCTGATGTATGTCCCATATCTAAACTCTAGCCTATACAGTAGGAAATAATCAAGATAAATGTATCATACTCTTGTCTAAAATTGCATCGATGTAATCTTCTTGGGTACCTAATGGATTCCCTATCAGGGTGTGAGTGTAACTTAGTAGGTTGACACCACCATTTCTAAACATAAAAAATGATAATAATTGAATGAAATATTGCAATAAAAAGGTGTATTAATTAATTATAAAAATAAAGTAATACCACATTATCCATCTTCGGTATCATTTTATAATATCATTGAGCACGTATCATAACCACAACAACTATAACCATATAACCATGGTATAACATAACATGCCTCATCACCATTCCATAATGTATCTAAGAATGTCTCACAACCATTCCAATCATAAGAATTTAACCATGATATCACATAACCTTCTTCGGTAACATGACAGAATGTCTCTAAGCATGTCTTACAACCATGCTAATCATAACCACATAACCATTGTATAAAATGACCTTACTGGGTTCCATTATGTAATGTCTCGGATCATGTCCGATAACCATGCTAATCATAACCATAAAACGATGGTAAAAAACACACAATTTTTGTCAAACCCGATATATAAGCACTTCAGCAATCAATCATGGCTGTGGTTTTTATATAAGAGTTAAAACATGTATCAGGGAAAAGAATTGTATATAATAATTATGGAATGTATCAGGTCTAAGCCTAGTATATATTAATTAAAACATGTATCAGGTCAAAGCCTGGTATATGACCATTTCATCTTGTATCATGTCTGAGCCAGATATATAAGAATCACAACAGGAATAACTATGAATATCTCAATATCTAAGAATTACAACATTTATCACAACAAGTCAAAATTTCAAGGATATCACCACATCACATCATAAGTCTTAGTGGATAACTTTTAAAATTTCCATTTATATTTTAATAGAAAATTTTGTTTATAATTTTTTCATAAACGAATAACATGCCAACAATTTCCAATTATCATGCGAATCCAAGGTAAATCTATGTTAAATAATCACCCAAAAACCCATGTCATTATAAAAAATATTTAGACACTATCCAATTCATTTATAATCATAGATTATCTTACCAAAATGGTAGCCTTAATCCAAGTAATCAACCCTAGAATCCAATGGGATTCCAAGGAATAATCCAATACATCATTTAATTAAATTAGGCACACATTTTGTTGGAACAAATGAAATATTTCACATACTTCATAATTTAACTGAACATAGGGTTAATGTTTAGAACCCCTAAATTTAACAGGTGATTAACATAGATCTTCCAAAGGGTAACACCAATGAGAAAGATGGTGAAAAATATTTAATGTTGAAACCTAGGATTGATCACACAAACTTGATGTCAAAAATGACAGAAAGGATCCCAAAATCATATGGAGAACCATAATAGATTTAGAGGATAAGTATGCACATGAGGGATGATGGAAAATCAGCCACATAAAACCCTTCAAAATTACTTATTCAGAAAATATTGAAATGTAATTCATTGACATGTCGTGTATTTGTTTATAGGGATACACCAAAAAACCCATCATCTCAGCTAAATTATTTATATTCCTAAACATTACACAGTGTGAATTGTTTACACAACTTGTAACCACTTAACACAAAATATTTGTTTCGTGAAATGTGTTTGGAAGAACTTAAATGTGGTTTAATAGATTTAAATGGTGTGTAAATCCCATGCAGGTAGCTTTCAACCCAGTTTCTTATATAAGGATTTGAAATACCTCCAAATCCTTCTAAAATAAATAAAACCCATTTAAACCTTTTAAAACATTTATATCGGGACCCCATTAATTACAATAAACATACACACTTTATTTTTAAGTCATTCTACAAAACAAAGGCTCTCCATATTTGAAGATGACTAAGTTACCAAGGCTTAAAGAAAAGGTAAAAACCAATGAAAATATATTTATTACAAAAACTAAAATATATAAATACCTAAAAAATATTAGATCTTACTATTAGGTCTCTACGGGTAGATGAAATAAGGAATATAGTTAGAGGGAGTGAATATGCCCTTATTAAGATTATCAGATTTATTAAAAAATTAATCTCAGAATTTAGAGGTTTAAAATCATTAAAGGGGTATTTCATAAAATAATTATTATAGTGGGTATTTAAAAGTGTATACAGATAAATAACCAAAAAAACACAATGAATTTTATACTTGTTCATATCAAAGTGATCCTATATGTACTCTTCACACCCAAAACAATGAAGTATAGAATGCAATATGAGAGAGATAAAGTCTTCTACACAGAAAAAATCAAAATATATACATTTACATAGGTGATATCACAATTTAGGACTTTCTAAGAGTGGACTTAATATTTCCCACGGCCTTTTGTAAGAGTAGACAAGATCCTATGATTTCTACAGGAGCAGCCCCAACCTAAGTGTTCTACTTTTTTGGAAATGTGTTTATAAAAAGGAGCTTCTTTTTGGTAAGCTAGAGAAACCAAATAATACTTTTCATAGGCTTTATAACCTATTGTGTGAAATATTTAAGTGAATAAAACTATAACCTAACTAGAATAACAAATAAAACAATTACAGACCTACTAGAGAGTTGTAAAAAGTATGTTTTAGATGAAATAGTTGATGCATTCCCTTTGAATGGACTTAAAGGATGAAGTATGGGAATTCCATAAAAGTTACATTACGTCACTTCAAGGAGAATGTAGTTGAAGAATAATTTTTCCTTTATTGAGAGTTCATCACAAAATGTGTAAATGGTTGCGCACAATATCACTTGAATGTCGAAAGAGTATGAACATATGAGATCTCCATTTTCAAGGTATTTCATTTCCAATAATCCTCAAATAGTTTAAATAGGATTTGTTAAATCTAACAAACCAATCTCTAACTATGTAAAAAAATTCAAATAATAACAATAAATATAAAACATAAAGAGAAATTTTCATTACTATAATTATCTAGGATAAATAAAGTTATTGTCCACAATAATTCGAACGATAGTTGTTTGAATTTAAAATTTAAACACTAATTTGAACAAAAATGAATTACCTGTTAAATAATTATATAATTTCCATAATAACAGCTCAATGAAATGACCATAATTATATTAAGTTAATTTCATGGTTTAAATTTCAAAATACTTTACAATTTCAGGCAACATGTATTAATAAAAACATTTAATTCTAATATATTAAAGATTAGAAACTAATTTGAATAATTTCATTTTCATAAAATATCAATTTTGAAAAGAAACATGTTAATCAAATTAACTAAAAATTAAAAAACATAAATATTATAAATATAAAATTAATTCACTATGAGAAATAAAATTTAATTCAAAATTAGAAATAAAATTTAATTCACTGTTTAAAATAAAATTTAATCAATATTAAAAAATAAGAAAAATTAATTAACCATTAGAAATAAAATTTAGTACAATGTTAGGAAAAAATTTAATTCACTGTTAAAAATAAATTATAATTCATCATCCAAAAAAATTGGTTGGCGGTTTAAAAAATGATTAATTGAATTTATCTTAAAAATATTACTTGTAGTTCTTTTTTAAAAATAATTGATGATTTTTTAAAATATAATTGACATTTCTTAAACATTAATTGTTGTTCTAAAGAAAATATTTAATTGATGTTTTAAAAAAATTAGTTGGATTTTTTTTAAATAATTGTTGTTTAAAAAAATTAATTGGATTTTAAAAAAATTAATTAATGAATAGCGCATTATATCATGTACAAGCAGAACACACAAATTTTGATGAATTTATAAGACATAAAAATAGATGAATTAGATTTTCTTTCAGAAGAAATAAATGAACATAATTTTGTTTTCTTTCTAAAGAATCAAGAAGTGCTTCAATATGACAAATATGTTAGAATATATGATTGAGAAACTATGAAAACACAATAAAAATGAAAAACATACTGATATTAGAAAATTATTATGGAATATAAATTTCATTTTTATATTTTCATGTATCTCAATAAAATGCATAAGAACCTATTATATTTTTACCCAAAAAAACGTTTAATATCATTGTATATCGTGAGATATATAATTGTAATACAAATATTTTGAATTCTGAAAATTCTAGAAATATAGATATTTTATATAAACATGAATTTTTTTTCACCACATAAACAAAAAAATTAAACTTCCATTTATTATAATGAAATATTGATAAATTTTTTATATTTAAAACAAAATATTTTTTGAAAGAAGGATATCTACTTAAATTATTTTATGATTAAATAATAAGGTAAAATTTAACAATACAATAGGGGAAAAAAATTTCATACCAAAAGATTGTATCATGTTCGCATATAAATGAAAACATGATATAGATTTAATTATACAAAATAGTAGTTGAATTAATATTTTATAATAATTTTATATTTTTAATTTAATTAGATATATAAAAATATGATCACATGAACTCCTGATATATTTATATTATAGTGACAAAGTAAAAAGTCTTTTTCACATAAAATGATAATAGTGTTTTCTAAATTTAATAAAATCTAAAGATTGATTTTAATAGGAAAAAACCTAAAAATAGATAAAGGAACATTTTAAAAAATATGCTCAATTTTTTATTGAATAAACAAATAGTTGAAGACAAAATTCTCCCCCTTTTTATAAATCAGCAAAAAAACAACTACAAATTTTATTTAAATAAATGTTATCATAAATAACAAATAACACCTCTTTTTAAATTTAATTATTTGAAAATATTAATGAGAAAATTAAATCCAATAATATTAATATAACATAAACCCCCCATAAACACATTCCATATGATAAATATAATAGGTAAATCTCCCCCTAAAAGGAATAGAAAATCTGATTGAAGATCTCCTCTAGAATGAAATTGTTTGTGCATAGTTTTTTTAAAACCTCTCCGTATCTTCATAAAATGAAACATTATTTAGAGAGTATACATCATTTTATTTAAAATTAGTGAACATGTGGTAGATTCATGTAAAAAATAGAACACAAACATTTTTCTGGTACCCATTCTATTTGGTGTCCAATTGGGTTAGTAATAAAAAAACTTTTGGTATCGAAGAAGAATTAAAACATTTATTATATGTTACATGAGAAGATTAATTTTTAATGATATTGTGAAATCTTGAGAGAATAATCATTATCATAATTTCCATGTAACATATATTTAATTCATGTAACTAAATAATAACTTATATTCAATTTAAAATCACACTTCTTAAAACGAACAAGCTGATCATTGTTGTATTTTGAAACAAATAGTGGTTTGATTAAAACATTCTCCTCATTTTATCTCATTTTCTAAGGCATGTTTTAATTTAATATAATCAAAAACATTATATATAATATTGTAATGATAATTTATCAACTTATCATTTTATTTCTTTAACTTTTTAATATTTTCATCATGTTGGGATAAATCATCTAAGAG
This sequence comes from Viscum album, assembly GCA_963277665.1. NCBI lineage: Eukaryota > Viridiplantae > Streptophyta > Magnoliopsida > Santalales > Viscaceae > Viscum > Viscum album. The sequence goes on along the minus strand of OY728120.1, from coordinate 1,053,703,195 downwards.
TAGAATAAATTTGTTTTTTGGAAACTCATTATGTTTTGAAAGTAAATTTTTAAATCTATAATTCTTATATTTATGATTTATTATTTCAAGATCCATATTTCTTAACCTTTGAACTTCAGGATACTAATTTTTTTTTTCTACAAAAAATTATCTTATATTTTGATTCCAGAGATAAATGTAAATCCATCCATGTGGGGGTATTGATGAATTAGTTTGGAAACTATGATTTCATATATAAATCCCTCTCCTAGGTAACCTCATTAAATCACTCATGCTACCACTTTATTCAAACTAATGTTATAGTCCAACCCTATAGATACTTCTTAGAATGGTCCAAAATCCATATGGGATTCCCCTCAAATGATGCATCTTCCCCAAACTTGACATCCACTATATATATCACATAATAATGGTCTTGATGATATCTTTGAAGATACGACACATGAAACAATTCATTAATGGAACTATAACACTATGGAAGGGCTAATTGGTTTGTCACTAGACTAACTATATCATTTATCTAAAACACCCAAACAAGCATGGGTACTATCTTTCACCATTACCTAATACGAAATTGCCCCAACCTAGGAGACACCGAAAGGAAAATATGATGAATAACCTTGAAATACATAGGTCATATTTGATGGACAACATATGATTTTACCCTAGTCTATATAGTGACCAATTGTCTCCTGATCTAATGAACCTTCTTAGCTGTCTCCTATACAAGATTGGCCCAACAAGTGCTAACTCACCCGCCTCTAACCAAATTTTTTTCCAATGTCATGATTTTCCAAAAAAAATCATTGAATGATTCCAATTGGATTTATGCTTATAAGATATTATTATATTAAAACTCCACACATTCCATATGCTTCTACAAAGAACCACCAAAACCAAAAATGTAGGATCACAACATATCCTCTAGAACCGGAATAGTCCCCTCAAATTGAACATCAATTTTTGGATGATAGGCCATATGAAAAGATCTGGCTATCCAAGAGCCATCTAAAGACCCTACCAGAATAGTTATGTGAAATGATGATCTCTATCAGAAACGATGCTCATAGGAACACCTTGTAGACAAACTACTTCACACATGTAAATACCACCCTGATCATCAACTATGAAGGTCTCCCAAATAGTCAATAAGTGGGATAACTTCAATGATCAATACACTATCATCCATACAATATTATTGTTTTGGGTTGTCCTAAGTAACCATATCACAAAATCCACAGAGACATCATCCCATTTCCACATAGAAATGGGGAAATCCCATAATAGCCTAGCTGGACTTTGATTTTTGTGTTTCAACTACTAAAAATTGAATCATCTCAAAACAAATCTCACTACCTCCTTCTTCCCTCCCAATAACTAGTACTATAGTGACCCTAATTTTTGTGAATAGACTATTAAATTATTATAATAATAAAAAACTTCACGATATTACCAAACTAGGATCCAAAGGTTTAATGCCTTCAAAAAATTATTCGGATACATAACTTGTACATAATAAAATAAAAACATTTATTTAAATCCTTCTTATTATCTCTTTTTAAAAGATCACTTCCTTTTTAGTATAAGTAATCACATGAGGATATACATAAAAGAGAGGAGTGAGATAAAAGCCTGGTTAATGGTTGAATAATGGAGGTAAATAAATATTACATCATTAACCATAATCATCATCATCATTTCATAATAATATTATCATCATCATGATAATGGGTGTAAATAGTAGATACATTCATGGAATGTGGAAATTCATAAAAATGAAACATGATGTATTAGTGGTCAAAAACTATACATAATTGTGAAAAAATCTTGCATCATGTCCATGTATAAAATATGTGAACCATCATAAAATAATCATTGTGAAAAAATACATAACAATGTTCATACATAATATAAATAATCTCATGAGATATATCACATTTCCCAATTCATTTAACAGTTATATAATTTTAGGCCCACCAATAAAATCTTAACATTTACATAATCTTGCATGACACATAGAATATATATATAAAAAATTCATGAGGTAAACCATATAAAGGAATGGGTTTCATAATGATTTAATAATTCCTGAGTAAATAAGGGGTTGCCAAATGGAAAAAGAAAAAACATATTTCGTATAAGATTGATCATTTCTATGAAAAGAAGAAGAAACTCCAGATGAGTCAAAATGTGTTTTGGAAATAAGTGTTCTATAGAAATTTTTTTTTCGTAAAATTTGACTAGAAATATGTATATCACTAAAAAGGAAAGGGTATAATAGTGAAATTATATTTAAGGAATATTAGAGGAATATCCACACTAAAATTTTTCCTGAAAAGGGAATAACCCAATAAAAGGGAATTTGGTTTGGGAATCCCCTTACCTTATGTTCAAATGTGTTCTGAACATTCACTTAGTATCATGGATAATAAAACAAGATTCATTAATTACATAATTAATAACCTATTATATATTTAATTTATTTATTATAAATTAACTAATTTCATTTAAGAACATTTTCATGAGTTATAGAGGTTAATCTCATCATTCTGAGAGCATTCGTTTTCAGGGTTTCATGGTCAGTTTACTTGTATATAGTTATGGAAGTTCTTTTAAAATGAGTGTAATTTTACAAATGTATAATTATATGATATTAATTTGATTATATAATTTTAATTAGTCTCACATATATATTTTTTAGCATGAGGATTATTCATTTGATAAAACATTAATGATAAATGATTAGTTTATTTTGGTTGGTTTTTAGACCAACATGAACTAGTTTCATTTTATTTAATAATTTTTCTTAAAATTTATTTTATAATAATACAAAAGTTATAATATACATATTAAAATATATTTTAAACATAATAATAGTTTCAAGACTGCCTTTTAAGGTGAAAATGGAAAACTAAAACTCATCCTCCACTAAGTTGGTAAACTGACATATCACATATGTTGTTATTATTTTTAGAATAAAAAGAGAATATAAGTGATTTTATTGTGGAAATTACATTAAAAAAATAAAATTCCTGTATATATATGATAATGGATTCATCATGACTCTTTTAAAATTAGATATAAGAAGGGGAAAAGAAAATAAATGAGATTAAAAGAGAGGGATTGAGGATTTAACATCATGAATGTTTTCTCCTTGGGAACCTCCTTATGAAACTAGGGTTTAGATTTTGTTTGAGACCACCAGATATTGGAGGGGACAAAGAGGATTGGGAATGGAATTGGGATGATATTATACAAGCTAAAAGTCATGGAAGGTGTGATGAGAAGTTATTATGAGATGTGGTGTTTATAGGGGAGGATATAGATGTTTGTTGATTGTTATATTTATTAGTTTATTAATTTGGCTCTACACTATCAATAGTTTTGAATCCAATGACTAAATTTTTTAAATGGTTCAGGATATTTTGAACCAATGTGTTATTACATCATCCATGACCCAAAAATTAATGTATTTAACTTACAATGTTAAATATTACAAATTACCTTATATCACTATTCAAAAGAAATTCAACTGTTTCAGAAAAAACACAAAAATTTACATTAGGCATTTTTTGATGCGTAGATTCAAAAAATGGAATATATTTTATAAAAATAATTTTCTAAATATGATATATTTAATTTTTAAATAAAGTCATAATTTATTAAAAAAAGTAACGATTTTAATGCTATAACCTATTTTATGATATTTTGAAAATTAAATTAAGGACTCCAAAAAAATTACATATAATTATAATAGAAAATAATAATTTATGGATCTATTTTAAAAAAATTTATTTTATTATAAATCATTATAATTATTATAAAATTATGAGTAAATATTTACATTTTATAAAAATATCAACACTTAATTTATCACTTTTAAAAAAATTATTTAATTTTAATATGATATAATTATATTATATTTTCATTTATAAGATGAAAAAGATTTAATTATACTTTAATTGGTGAGATGAATATTCTATTTTCTATATTACTATTTCTAATTTTCATATTACTATTTCAATGGTCTGGTAACTATTCAACTAGTATAGGTTCTTTTATTTCTAGAAATACCCCTTATTTCATTATTCATTTATGAGAATGATTTTTTATTGGGTTATATATGCGGTTTATGTGTTTTATAATATATAAAAAAATTATAAGAAGGTATATTCCATTGATAAAATTATGAGTCGTTACAGTCTTCCCCACATTTGAAATTTCACACTCGAATTTTTTTACATACTAAGGTCAAAAAAGGGGATGCTATTTCTACTTTATCACTTCATATAGTTCTCATGTCACCTATTCATAATTATGGTTACTCCAAAAGACTCGAATAAGGTGAGTTGTCTTGTTTCATAGTTATTTCTCTCTATAGTCCAAGATCTTCACCGACTTCTCTTCATTCAAGAGGTCATTCCCCAAATGTACCACCTCTACATTCGGTATATGTGAGGGGTTGAGTATGTAATTTATCATGTGAGATACATTGAAAACATCAGGATATTGAGCTATATATAGTGGAAGTGAAAGCTGATATAAAAATACTCTTATGAAATCAAGGATCAAAAAGAGGCCAATGTACCTTGGGTTATGCTTCCCTTTGTTTCCAAACCCCATGTCTGTCTTCTATAGTGATATTATAAGGAGGTCTTTATCTCTAAAATCAAACTCTAAGTCCCGTCAACGATTGTCAACATTGCTCTTTTTTTTTTGAATTTGAGTATCTTTAATATGTTGTTATATGGATTAATCATTCTATGTGATTTGTTTCAGAAGATCATCTCCATTTAGCCTTTATCCGCCAACATCATTCGAATAGGTTAGAGTTCTACATCACTTCCCATACATTGCTTCATGTGGATCCATCTGAATACTCAAGTGGAAACTATTATTGTTTGAGAATTAATCCAATTGAGTCATTGACCCCATCAGACATAAAATCCACTTTAGGATTCTCTTATCATTTCCTCGATCATATTAACAGTCCATTCAGATTGGACATCAGTTTGGGGTGGGAGATATGCCATGATAAAATTCAATTAAGTTCTCAAAACATGTTGAAGAATTATCCCAACTTTTAATGTGAACCATAGTTCATGATCTAAATTTATCAAAAGTGGTACACCATGAAGCCTCACCACTTCCTTAACATATAAATTGGATTGTTTTTCAAGAGAGAAATCTTCCCGAATAGTAATGAAGTGGGTATTCATGGTCAGTCAATCCACCACAAAATAATCTCATTATTTCCATTGGATATTTTTGGGATACCAGAGATCATTTCCATAGTGATATTCTCCCATTTCCATGTGGGTCAAGGAAATAGTTTCATTATCCCTTTGGACTTATGTATCAATTATTTAACTTGTTGACATACCAAACACATTGATATATACTCTCCAAACTTTAATATTTTCTCCACAGAGGCATTCTCAAATATCATGGTGTATCTTATTACTTATAATATGGATGGAGAAAGATGACATATGTGCATTATCCTAGGGATACTTCATTGTATCAAGTGATGAAGGAACACAAATCCACTTCCAAACTGAAATACACCATCATCATCGATATGGAACTCATGTATTATTACTTATTTATAGATTTCACCTTCATTTGTTTCCCCATATAATCCAATTGTTCCTCAATATTATTTTAGAAAGATGGTTAGGAAATAATTTGGTAAAGGTAAGATGTATTCCTTACAATTATGATTTTAAAATCCATCATTTTCATATCAATTAATATAGTGTCTTTATCAATCTACGTCATGGATAGAGTTGCATTTTATTTTTTGCTAAGAGCATCAACTATCTTGTTTGCCTTCCCAGGATAATAGTGAACATAGAAACCATAGTCCTTTATTAGTTCTAACCAGTTCCTTTGATGCATGGTGTGATCCTTTTGTGTGAAGATATACATTAGTATACTATGATCAGTATATATGTCACACTTCTACGAAATATGTAGTTACACCATATTTTCAAGGAAATAATCCCTGATATAAACTCTAGATCATGCACTGTGTTGTTATGGTCATGGAACTTCATCTCTCATGAGGTAAAGGATATCACTTTTCCAATATGCATGAGTACACAACCCAAGAATTTCTATGTAAAATCAATGTATATCACAAAACCTTCACCACTAGTTGGATGTGTGATTACAATTTCAATGATTATAATCTTCTTGAGCTCCCTAAATCTTTCCTAAAATAATTCCATCTAGATATACTTTACCCATTTTCATGTAAACATAGTTATAAGGTTAGAAGATTCTGATAAATAACTCACAAAACATTTTTAGTACCCATCTATGCAAAGAAAACTATGGATTTTCATGACACAAGTGGGTCTGGGCCATTCCTCAATTTTCTTTTTTAAGGGTCCACATAAATTCTCTCATTTGTGAACACATTCCCCAAGAATGCCACCTACCACATCTAAAATCCACACTTTCAAAACATAGCATGAAATTTACCCGTCATTAATGTTACCAGAATAATACATAGATGTTCTTCCTATTCATATCTCTTTTTTGAGATGAGAATATAGGCTATATAAACAACTAATTGTTTTCATTGTAGTCTCTAAAGAATTTTTTAATCAAAACTATGATTGTTTTAGGGGAATTAGTAAGTCCTATGGGCGTCCTAAGAAACTCATAATTCCCATATCTTGTATAGAAAGAAGTTTTTTTGACTATATACCTTCTTCACATTTAGTTTAAAATATGAATAATAAAGATCCTTCTTTGATAAGTACTAGGATCCAAGTAGTTGACTAAAAAAGACACCATTTCATGGAATATGATACTTTTACTTTATAGTGGTGTTATTGAGCTCTTGAAAATCAATACACAACAATAAGGATCCATCATTTTTATTTAAATGATAACTGGAGAACTCAAAGGCAATTCACTAGGGTGTATGAAACATTTTTCAAAGTTCTCTTTTAGATTATTTTTTAAATCATCTAGTTCTGTAGGGGTGATCATCTAGGGAAATTTTGAGATAGGGGTGTCTCCAGGTATGTTCTCTATTGAAAACTCAATATCATGATCTGGGGTAAGTCTGGGTATCTCATCAGGAAATACATCTCTGTATTCCCTCACAATGGGATATTTTTGAGGTTTTATGATTTATTTTGTTGCAAACATTTGTGCCAGGTATGCTTCTTAAAAGGGTATCAACATCCACACCATTGAGGGATTTTCCATAGAGGATTCAGTATCTTCCTTGAATTTTAACTGAATCATGGGATGTTTTGGAATATGAAAAGATATTTCATTCTCCCTATAGTTGATGTTTGGTCTATATAACGAGATACAATCCATGACCAGAAAAAAAATATATTTCCAACAAGGGAAGTATTATGAGATACACTGGTATAATATTCCCACAAATTCCAATATAATAATATTCTAAAACTTGGGATGAAATGATTTCACCACTAGGTGTTTTTATAGATATCCCAACTTTAAGGTATTAGGGATTCAATTCAATTGTTCTAGAAAACTTTCACTATATAAAGTATTGTGTATAACTAGAATCAAATAATATTTAATCTATTCTTGAGGGAATAATTAGTCTACCATGTATAAATTCATTTTCATGCTCCAAGTTAGTAGTATTGAGGAATAAGATTTCCAATCCTCCAATGACATTGGTTTCTACTGATGCTTGTTACCCTCAAGGATTCATGGTTTAGTGAACTGGATTGCATAGTTCACTTTCTTCCAAAAGTTGAAGCATTTAACCATAGGTGGTACATTATGAGGTTCCCTTATTTCCCCAATCATATTGGTCATCGTATTCTTTTATCTCTGACATTAATGAGCTTGGTGGAATTCTTTACAAATCTTGATGCTTTTAACCGTAACATTGGGGAAATTCACATAATTCTTATTTCCAAATTTTTAACACATGAGGGTAAAGATAATCTATCCTCCTTTTCAATTTGATCTAGAAACATGAAAATCCATTATTATCTTCTTATATTTCTAACCATGAGACAAGTCTTCGAACCCCATCTTTATTTTGAGGGAACATCGAACTGCTACTTCATAACTACCAATGTCTAGAATAGATAGATCCTTTATAATGTGTGGTTTTAAACTACTAAAGAATTTATACTTTTTTCTATAATTATTGATAAAAATATAATAAGAATACCAAGAAAAACTTTGGATGTTTTCCTATAATACATGTAAGATTCACCTTCCTTTCACTTCATCTCTATGAATTCCCTCTCGATTTGTTTCTGTAGAGTTCATGGGAAATGCTTGTTGAAAAATATTTTCTTAAATCCCTACCACTCCATCTCTTATATATCATCATTAGAATTGGTGTTCTTAATATATATCTACTAATGATCATACTCTCCATCTTAATGGACAATATCTTGAGTCACCTTCTTCTTCTCAATAAAATGGAGCATCGAAAAGATATTATCCACTAAGTTAACCCATTATTCCTCCATGAGTGGATTAGAAGACACACCAAATGTCGATGGTCATTGTCAAATAAAGTAATAAATTAATAGTTTATCTTTATTAGGTGAAGTTGGATATTCCATGTGGTTCATGTTTTTGTTCATAGACTCAGATAGATGGGTAAGCAACTCCATAATGTTTTAAACTCCAACTCCCATGGAATTAGGAATTTTTTTCAGACAACTATTGCATTTTCCCTGAAAAGGGTTGTTTGCCTGTATTCCCATGGTTTCCACAATTTTCTAAAATATAAAAATATTTGAACAAAAAATAATTCAAAATATCATGAATAACTTATCATTTTATTCAGTTAACACTTAAGGAATATCTTATGGGATCCCTATGTTAATGATTCTTCTAAATCATTGTTTTTTGGATGATTAAATTTGATTAGTCTTGTCCTAAGGGATTTAACAAATTCTCTCTAACACTAATTAAAAATATTACTAAACCATGCTTTGATAACAACAAAGATGACCCTAAGTTTTCTTACATGAAATTTACATCATTTTAAAGACAAGCAACATAACAGAGTAACAAAACCAGGATCCAAAGGTTTATTGTTTTGGGAAAATAAGAATCATAAATAACATGTAAATAATAAAACATAAAATTTTATATATTACTTATTATTTATCTTTATAAAATATCACTTTATCCTTTGAATAATTAATCACCTGAGTATATACATCAATGAAATGGGTGATAAGAAATCTCAACAATAAGATGAATAAATGATATAAATCGATATAATAAGGGTGAGAATAATCGTAATCATCATTTCACAATAATAATATCATAATCATGGCCATGAAAAGGAATATTAGATAAATTCATGGATTGTGTAAATTCATAAAATTGAAACATCATGTCTTAGTGGTCAAATACCACAAATAGTTGTAAATCAAATATCATTATGTTCACACATAAATATTTTCATAGTCATAAAATCATCACTATGAACAATGATAAAATCATGATAATAGAAATACACATAATTTCATAAGATACATCCCATTACTCAAGGCATTATAGGGATATATAATTTCGGGCCCACTCCCCACATCATTACATTTATGTCATCATGCATGGAACATAGGACGAATATCAAAATAATTCATGGAGTAAAAAATGCAAGGGAATGGATTTCATAAGTACAATCAAGAATAAACATGGTGTTTCCAAATTATTAAGGAAAAACATATTTTGTATATGTTTTATCAATATAGATTGAAGAAGAAGCAACTCAATAGGAGCCAAGATTTGATTTGTGAAGAAGAGTTATTTTTGAAAATCATTGTATAAGTCATAAAATTATATTAGAAACATGTAAATAACGGAAAATAAAGGGTAATAATAATGAAATTTTATTTTTGGAACATTAAATGAATTTCAACCCCAAAAATTGGTATGAAAGAGCAGTAACCCAATAAAAGGTAATTGGGTTTGAGAATACCCTTACCTTTATTCCAAATGTGTTATTCAATTGCACATAAAATAGAAGATAATAAAATTAGATTAATTAATTATAAACTTAAAAATATATTATATATATATATTTGATTTATTATTAATTTATTAATTTCATTTATGGATATTTTGATGAGTTATAGAGTTTAATCTCGTCGTTCTGGGAGAATTCATTTCACTATTTCATGGTCAATTTACTTGTATATAATTATAGAAGTTATTATAAAATGGGTATAATTATCCATAATTGAAATTATATGATATTAATGCAATTCTATAAGTGTAATTTCTCTCATATAACATTTTGTTTTCTAGTTTGAGGATAATTCATTTGATAATACATTAATGATAATTGTGTAGTTTATTTTGGATATTTTTATAACCATCTAGAATGAGTTTTGTTTTATTTAATGATATGTCTATAAATTATTTACAAAGCATTAAAAAAGTTACAATGTATATTTTAAAATGTTTTTTATCCATGATAATGGATTTATTATTGTAATTGAAGGTGGTAAGGGAAAATAAAAACTCATCACCCACAAAGGTGGTGAACCGACATATCATGGATGGTGTTTTCTTTTTTAGAATAAATGAAGAAGAGAACAGATTTAACGATGGATATTCCATTAATATAATAAAAATAAATTATATATATGATATTGTAGTTATCATTTTACTTTAGATAGGTATGTTAAGGAGTGGATAATATAATAATAGAAATTAAAATAGTGGGATTGAGGATTTTACTTGTTGAATATTGTCTCTTTGAGAACCTCTTTAAGGTAATTCTATTTGGTATTTTGTTGAGACCAGTAGCTCCTAGACATAGGGAATTGGATAGTAAAGGTAATTGGGTATAATTTAGACAATATATGAGTCTTGGAAGGTGTTAGTGTAAGAAAAGTTGGGGGGGTGGTATTTATAGGGGAGTAGAGGGGTGTTTTTATTAGTATATACATTAGGTAATTATTATGGCTCAGTGATATCAATATTCTTGAATAAAATGAAAAAATATAATAAATTGTTTAAGAAAGATAGAGCCAATAGTTTATTACATAATCTATGACAAAAATTTTTTATGTATTTAACTTATAATATGAAATACCATAAATTACCATATTACACTATTTTCAAAAAAACTCAATGATTTTATAAAAATATTGAAAATTAAGCCTTAGCATTTTTTGATGAATAGATTTGAAAAATAGACTAAATTTTATAGAAATTATTTTCTAAATATGATAAATATTATTTTTAAATAAAGTCATTATTTAATTTGAAAAAACCAATATTAATATTATTACTAATTTTATGAGATGTTGAAAAATTAATTGAGGTATATTAAAATTACATTATAATAATAATAAAAAATTGTAAATTTATGAATATATTTTATAAAAATAAACATTACTTTAAATCATTATATTAATTTTTAAATTATGAATATACAATTACATTTTACATGAATGTCAACACTTAATTTATCTTTTTAAAAATATTTATTTACTTTTATTATGACATAATTATATCATATATTAATATAGACGATTCATAATTTTTGTTTATACATTTATATGTAAGGTTAATTTTCTATTGGCCATATTACTTTTCCTAATGGTCATATTACTATTCCAAAAGTCATGCTAATATTCTATCGGTATAGGTTTCTTAGTTTCTATAAATACCACTTATTTCATTCTTCATGTAAGATAATGATGTTTTTATTTGGTTCTATATGTGATGTATGTGTTTTATACTGCATAACATCATTATAAGAAGGAAAATTACACTCATAAAATCTTGGTTAGTTACAACTACAACCTCTAGAGATCACGACAAATATTTGGAAAACAAGGATGTACCACCCATCTATAAGTGTGAAAATGTCTCAGTTTCTCCTCAAATAGACCTATAGAATACCATAATTTTCTAGGGAAAATGAAATAATTTTCATTGCCATGAGATCATCCCAATGGTGTATCCCCACCATATAATCTATCTCTATGAACTAATCCCTTTGTATTAGATAATTGCTCAGCCTTGATCTGGTAAAAAAGAATGGGTATAACAGATGAAAAAGATATCAGTACTCGTCCCTAAGACTATTGAACATATAGATATATGTCCATAGAGAGTTACATCATCCTACACTCATATAAAGACTCTAGAAGTATCTCTTTATGAATCTTTAGGCATAATGAATCAACAATGACATTTCCCTTTCTTGGTGTACAAGTCAACTTGTTGTTGAAAGACTATAGATGCCCAACCCTCCTCCACTACATAAGGTTATGGTTCTACTGAGAAAAGATGTACTCGAGGCTCTTGTGATCCATGTATACCACCGAACTCTCACACATGATTTTATGTCTCCATTATCATAGGGAATATACCATTGATGCTAACCCAAATCATGAGTAGGGTAATTGGTCTTGTTCCATCTTAGCTATCTAGAGCCATACGAAACCAGTCAATACTTCTTCATTGGAATAAATCCATTTCAATGTATTGAAGTGTCATAGTACATGGTATATGGTTTACCCGGTACATGTAAAGTGAGGATATTCACTAAATAAATCATAAATTTTAACTCCGAAAAAGATCTCTCATAAGAATCTAACCGAATGAACAACACCCCCTTCTTAATAAATGATTACATTAGTGCTTCTAAATAATATAATTCTCGGATAAAGAATCGATAATAACTTTATAAACATTAAAATATTTATATCTCGAACACATTCTTTGGATGATCCCAATATAAAATGTCTATAAACATATCTTGGTCCACTGACACCCATCCCTCTAAGATGAAATGGCCCAAGAATTAAACTTTATCAAACTAAAAACTACATTTTTTTACCTTGGTATAAAGATGATGATCTATCAATGTACTCAACATGAAGTTAATATATTGGGAATGATCATCTACTGACTGGTTGTACACAAATATTTCATTGAAAAAAAACACTACAACCCAATCTAGAAAAGGATGAATGAACGGATTCATCACAGCCATGAATACTGCTAGTGAACTTTTCTAACCAAATGACATCACTACATACTCATACAAGCCATACATTATACTAATAGTAGTTCAAGTTATGTATGATGGTCTCACCATAAGATTATTGTATCTTGATATAAAATCAATATTATATAAGTTCTTAAAAAATATCAATTGATTTAAAAGATCACTTATACAAATAAGGGTTTAAGAGTTCTTGACCATCACATGGCTCAATCAATGAAAATTCATAGATAAGAACAATGTAACATTATCCTTCTTATTGAAGATAACTAGAGAACCGTAAGAAGATATACATGGCTGAATGAAACCTTTAGCTTCCAGATCTTCCAACTAAACTTTCAACTACTGAATCTTTTCATGTGCCATTATATGTTAGGATAGAAAGTAACTTTGCTCATATCACTAACTTGATCATAAATGTTTTCTCTTGCCTGGGTAGTAATCAATATAACTCATTATGAAAAAAACTATAACAATCTACCACTAAAGAAAAATAATTCTACTACATCCCACCATCATGTATAGAAAGATTGACTATCTGAGCTGTGAGGAAATCCATTCATCACTGAATTGGTCTTTCATGACCATTATTAAGATCCCACTCACTCTAGTGAGGAAAAATAACTCTTTCTAGAGATAAAAGGGTAACTCTACTCTGGTAACATTTTTTATGATCCTAGTATATAACTAGGGAATACTTACTAAAAATAAAATTGAAATTTTTCCTTTCAAATATAAACAGTTTCCAAAAGAAATAGTAACAATCAGTCACTAGAGAACAAGCCTTGCAATGTCTTACAATATTTGATTGCTCTCCCAATCGTGTATTTATAGTCATATCCCCGTAAAATAATTCCACATAAAATAATAAACTACTTAAATAAATTGAAGATAAAAAGGAATGTGATGCTCCTATATCAAACAAAACACAAAAATGTTTATATGATCTATGAATCATACCTCTACCATAGGAACGTCATGTATCACCAATAACCGATGTAGTCTGAATAACATGCAGCTAGCTGGCCTCTCTACCATGTGTTCCAACCTTACTCCCCTGATCTATTTTCTCTATCTAGTACTAGAATTCCTAAATCAGGGTACCATGTCCCATGGCAAGATTTGAACATCTAGTGGGAATCCATATACCTATCTACTGAGGAGTAGCTAAGTCCTTCCTAGACTCGAGTACATTCCATGATCCCATTCTACTACACTACTACTGTATTCCCATACAAAACCTCTATAGGTGGACCATCCTTCCACAATAACAACACTCCAATGAATGGTATGGACACTAAGGCCACTGGTGTCCCATCCTTCTACATTGATAAAACATTAAAAGAACCCAATATTGTGAGGGATTGTAATTACCTTAACTGCTCTGATCACTATTGAATTTGAGAAAACTATCACAACGATGCTTATGCCCACTAGAAGAAGGGATCACAATTTTCCCTACTGAAATAGCCTGGACACTACTCGATTCCTCTCTTAGATTCCCATTTGTAAGGATTTCTTGATTCATCACTTTTGCAATGCTACTCAGAGGGAACATGTTTACCTATGATTTGATCCCATAGAAAACCCCATCCTGAAAAAATATCTCCTTAAAGACATCACAAGCTTCTATAGATGGAATAAAGTGATGTAGTCCAATGAAAAATTTGGTGTAGGCCACAAATGGAATACCCTATTATGTTAGATGCATGAAAACGTGATACTTCTCATCCCTCAAGGTCTTGGGATAAAAATGGATCAGAAAAATCATCTTGAATTTCTTCCAAGATAACTCCTCCTACTGCCATGTCTACTCTAGAATGTTCCCCCAATGCTTGGATTTTACACAAAGAATATATGAAAAGACCTTCACCCTCTTATCCGAGGGTGTCTCAAAATGCCCAATGATCATCTCAGATGACTTGATCGAGAACTCAGCTACCTGGGAGCCTCCATCCCTAATAGACATTGGTAGATTACATAGCCAGAACTCTCTCGTTGGGAGGAGAATGATGATTTCCTCTCTCCATAATCTCAACTCAATGATGGAGAGGAGACCTTTTCTCTATAAGACAAACACACTTCTCAGAACAATGGAAATAATAACTGGGTGAACCTCAATATGTGATGAAAATAGAGAACCAATACTCTTGGTATCTCTAAAAATAGATTAATAGTGTTTCAGGATGACATAATTGTTCATTTTATTTATCTATTATAATATGTATATGATATCACAGTCCATATAGGTAGTTATATAATACATGTAGTAAATATATCCCTATAACGAAAAATTAATGTAAATATATATACCTATATACCTATCATGATTAATTCATATTGTTCTAGGTAATTATTGGTCCATGAGTATAAATCCCAACAACCAATAACATCATAAAATAATATCCTCACACAACTTTTGAATCACCCATGGTGAAATAACATTAACTCTAAATAGATAATAACTTAAACAATAATCCCAACCTTAGGAACTCATATTTTCCTTCATACATGGTTTAAATTCCACCATGAACTATCTCATTTCCATGTATTTACACTACTTGGCCTCCTTTATACCATTACAAAGTAGAAAACAAATAGAAAAGAAACATGGTTTTCTTTGGTACCACTTTGTAATGTCCCTTGATCTAGTAGTCATAAGGATGAAATGGACTAGTTATAGTATCTATAACATTAATTCTAATATGCCAAAGGTTTTTGAAAAGAAAAGGTGGTGTGATAAGTATAGTGGTGAGATTACAACCCTAGTTAATAGTTACAACATAGTAGAAAAGAAAAAAGTAAATAAATAATAGATTATAGAAATAATGGAAATAATACATCATAAAAAATAATAAAAGACAACTATATAATACAATAAATAATAAAGAAATAATATAATGTCATGTTGGAATGTAAATAAATGCCATGCTATAAGTAACAGAATAAAATACTAGTATTCTCAAATAAAGAAACAAATTTCCCTGGTCCTGAACTGCATATTGGTCCCATATCAAAATTCCAACTCATATAGAAAAAAACAAGCAATAGTAAGTTCCTTTTACTCTCTCCAAAACGTCATCCATGTAATCTACTTGGGTTCCAAAT
Source organism: Viscum album (assembly GCA_963277665.1). NCBI lineage: Eukaryota > Viridiplantae > Streptophyta > Magnoliopsida > Santalales > Viscaceae > Viscum > Viscum album. The sequence continues at coordinate 1,053,687,081 of OY728120.1, read as the reverse complement.
GAATACCTGAGTTTGGTGTGATTATAACTCAGTTGGTTTACACCAAACTTTCTGAACATAACAAGTCTGATAATAATTGCATGATATATTTCAAAAAACAGTTGTATTAGTTAATTTAATAATTAAATTAATTACTCATCAACTTACTATCACACAATACTAGAATATATATAATCGTATCTCACAATAATTATAACCATTACCATATTAGCATGGTATAACAAAACTTTCCTTAGCTGCATGTTATAATATCTCTGATCATGTCTCACAATCAAGCCAGTCATAACCATATAACCATGTTATAACATAACCTACATTAGTTCCATGCTAGAATGTCTCTAATCAGGTCTCGCAACAATGAAAATCATATCCATATATCCATGTTATACCATAAAATTACTCAAGGACATTCCAGAATGTATCTGAGAATGTCTAAAAACCATGCCAATCAAAACCAAATAGACATGGTAAAAAAACAAAAATGTTGGTTAAAAATGCTATATATTCCAATCAGAAATGAATCAGGGATGATCCTAGTATATAATAATCACATCATGTTCCAGGACCAAGCCTGGTATATGTAAATTGCAACATGTATCATGATTAAGCCTATTATATAGGCATTACAACATGTATCTGGGCCATGCCCGATATATAAGCATTAAATCAGGTATCAGGGATGACACTGGTATATAAGAATCACTACATGAACCACTAGGCATAGTCCTCTATATAATAATTTAAACAATTATCACAAAATGAAATAATAGAAATGATATCATAATATCACATCATATGGATCAATAGATAATTATGAAAATTACCATTCATCTTTTAATTATATATTTCGTTTATTATTTGTCCATAAACCAATAACATGCCTGTCATTTCAATTATCAATCGAAGACAAGGAAAATCTGTATCGGTCAATCATGCAAAACCCATATCATGTTAAAAACACTTAATCAATCAGATAGTCAAATTATTATCAAGGATTCTATCACCCAAATAGCAGCTAAAATCTAGGTCAACAACTGTCGAATCTAAATGGGTTGAGTGTAATATTCAAACTCATAATTTAATTAATTTAGGTGATTGTTATGTAGGCCCAAAAACAATATTTCAAAAAATTGGTAGCTAAAAAGGTCATAGGATTTAGGTTTTCAACCCTAACTTTAACTAGTGAATAACATAGCCCCTCCAAAGGGTTGCATCAATGAGAAAAAAATGTGCAAAAGAGAGAAAGATGAAACTAGGGATCAATTACACAAATAAGACATCTTAAATAGACGAAAGGATCAACAAAATAGTCTAGGTAATCATCCTAGGTTGATATAAGCAGGCTTCACATAAAAGAGAATGAGAAATTTTTCACATGAAACCCTTCAAAATTTCTTCTTAGGAATTTCTATAGGTTGCAATTCTTTTTCATGACGTACATGTATTTTTAAATGGATATGCTAGAAAACCCATTATCTCGAAGAAATTTAATCTATATTCCTTAAAATTACATGGCATTAACTATTAACATGATGTGTAACCACTTCACACCCGATATGTTTTTCATGACACATGTCATAAATAATTTTCACATCGTTTAATACCTTTACACGATGAGTAAATCCCCTACAGACATCCTTCAACCCAATTTTCTGTATAAGGATCCGAAATTACTCTAAGGAATTGTCAATAGTGGAGAAACCCTCACAAACCATTCAACATGTTTATATCCACACTCAATTAATTCAAATAAACATACATCCCTAGAATTTGGTTTATTTCCCCCAATAAAGGATCTCTATCTTTGAGCAAGACACAACCACCAAGGCTTAATAATAAAGGAAAAAATACACGAAAGACATTAATTGTGAAAACACAAATATATACATATATAGAAATTTATATGACCACACTTGTAAATCCCCTTAAATGATTCTAGAATATCCCTACCCCTTTAGTATGGGTGAAATTCCTAACTCTTGTAGAGGTTCCCAGTCCTATTTGAGCTATATGAATGAGAGAAATTCTACCCTGATGGAGGATCCATATCTCATCAATGCACAATTTATAGGAAAGATTATATAATATATATATAGGATCTCTTCCCCATATATATGGGTAAAATTCCAAACTATATCTATATACACAGGCACATTATCCCATCCTCATGCTTATATTGGTGAAATCCCACTCCTCCGGGTGATACTAGTGCCAATGGGTGAGATATAAGCTCCACCTGAGAATAATAAGAGAAGAATCAATGTTTTATGAGAACTTCCTAGGTAAAAATTAAGTACATATAATATAGTAGGGATATAAAATATGTTATCCTTATAGGTGTACTCCACATGTACCCCATCTATCTACACCACATCCCACCTAGGGTATAAAATTTATGGCCTAGAACATATAGTGTGTGGGACCACATAGATCCTAATAATTATAAATATAGAATACAAAGAGTTGTTCCTCCAATATTTGATGATTTGTGGTCCTAGATACATTCTTGTGTGATATTTAACTAAACAAAAACCCTTTTCATGCAACACATCACACATGGAGGGTGTTTTTCTAAATTTTACATTACGTAGTCATAAATTTTGGAAAAAGTGAACCCATTTAATGCCTCTCTTATTCCATTCGATCCTCCTATGAACTGACCATAAATCACACCATATATATATATATAAATGTAATCATTCACACAATGAACATTGATATCAGTAAAATTTCAGCCAACATTTTCTCAGAAAATCAATCACCGTCATCTCTGGAATCCATTGTATGCCTTAGCTTGTGAATATTCTTCTCCAATCATCCATATATTTCAATGATTATTTATTGGAAAACAAAAATCATCTACCAAATTAATCTTATGTAGATCCACCATCATTTTAATGTTTATTACAACAACTGATCGCTAAAAAATATACTCCTGTAATGATTCCCCTACCGTGTGCATCACCAAGTGGAATACACAGAAATCCAATTTTATCTCTACAATCCACCAAAATATAGGATCCTTGATCATGACATCATCATCCATGATATGGGAAAAAAATCAATGGTCACCAAACTCATATTCAATCAATAGTGGTACTAGATCTTTAGGATAATCGAATAACGAAACATGAAAAAATTCCAATGATGAACACATGAATAATGGATGGGGGAAATCCAAAGAAACTGAAAAAAATTATTAATGATGAATAAAAAACATGTATGGTCTTCTTCTATAGAGGATAAATCCATTGTAATCATGAAATAATCTCAACTTTCATGGTCAAAAATATCAATACATAACATAAATTAATAATAAAAAGTTTACAAGGCCATGTGAATTAAGTGATCATGGATTAAATTTTAGAAGATTAAATACATTTCCATGACATGAATCAAAATTCATAAAAAATGGAAATACCTACATTGATATTAATAATTTTAACCTTTAATCAAATTTCACAACCATATTTTTTTTCACTTTCACCATCAAAATTCGGCAATAGACATTTCCATTGATCTAATTCTACTCCTCAATCGATCATCGCCACAAAATTATTCATCCATTATTCCCTCAATCTAGGGTTTTTAGATGAAAAATATGGCAATCCCTATATTGTATGAATAATTTGGATTAAATAGAACACTACTTAGAAAATTTTAAATTAATTTTAAAAATCTATTTAATTCACTTAACGATTTTTTATCATATTTAACTACACAACACTATAGAACCAGATGAATCCCAAACCAATATCATAGCCTATGTAAAAACCCTATTCAATACTCAAAAGTGTTCTCAATTTTCCCATTTGAGGTCTTATTTAGGATATATGATTTTGTTTCTTACAAAAACAAACACACACCTCAAAATAATATAATATTTTGTTATATTATTTCTAATTCTCCACCTAATTTTCTGTTACCCATTATCATTAAATTGAAAAAACTACAAATTATAGAACCAATATAACACTTACAAAATATTTTTGGTGTCAACAATTGGGCTAGAAAGACAGTTTTAACCAAAGAGAGGTCTCGAGACATCAAAACTCGAAATCGATATGAGTTCCTCTTGGGTAATAATCCATGAAATTACATTCTACCAATATTAAAACTTATCATCCTCAAAAATAAAACAACTAGAGTTGAATAATAACAATTAATGTTATTGAACACATGTTTAACAAACAAAAAATCAAACTCCATACCATACCCATCGATATTTGATCTCTAAGATAATTATTTACATCACAAATTAGGAAGGATGGCACCTTCCATTATCTATGAAGATATTGGATGCAACCAATCTCAAATAAATAAGAAATTTTGGAATTTATATACCCAATTGATAATTTACTAAAAAACTAAATTCAATTAATTAGCCATGCTAATCGTTGGGATTAGATAAATCCCAAAAGGCACTAATTGTTTCCCTCAAATGAACATCATAAAGATAAACACTAGTGGGAGAGACCTACTCCCCACCTTTCAAATATTGATATATATGGTCTCCTTAGAGGGTAGACAATGTTTTCACAATAACCCCTGCATGTATTTCACTAAATTTCCATGTTATCATAGAAAAACTATACTAGTACACATGCTCTTCTGGATACATGTCAGTAAACTGTACCATATTTTTTCATAAGGATGAAGCTTCATTATCACAAGATATAGTAAAATGGAAATGTGTTACTTCCAATAAGACCATGGTTATATAATTTTTGATGGTTTTCCCTTTCAAACCATCATCCCAAAACTAATAAATTCTTTTATTCCAGATATCATTAATGGTTTATTATTGTTATGATTCCCCAGACTTGCACTCTCATGACTGATGCTCATAAACACAATCCTTACACACTAGATTCAATAACATAGGTAGATTCTTATACATGAATTTTCCATAGTTATATGAAATAAAACAAATATTTAATTACATATAATCAAAATTCTTTGTAGGATTTGAAATTTATATAATTAGAGAATGAATAAAAAATAAAACTCCATACCTTTCTCAACTAATATATATTTTCTCCATTATATAAATAGATAAATAATCCACAATAAGTACTCAATATCTCCCATAAATTCCCACATATGCTATCCTATTAGACATATCATGTGTAATAAATTCTTAATATCCTTGGAAAAATGAAACATAAGAAGGGGTAATATCAAATTCATAGTAAGGAAAACATATAACTACTGCTTTCAAAACATAATCAGGACTTACATAATATGAAAGGAATAAATATTCTGAATAATTTCATAATCAATTTAAATAAATAGAATACTATATGCATTTAAAAATGGAAACATGTATATCAGTAACATTAATCTCATAATTATGGAACATATAACATTATACATCAAAAACATGAAGCCAAGGCATTATGTTGAGAAACTGTACTTTTCATTAAGATCACGGTTAATAAATTTTTCTAAATTTGGTTAGAGTATACCAAATATGCAAAAAAGTTTTTTATAATGATACATATTGATGATTCAATGGAATATATAATTCTATGCCCCACCCATCACCTAATTAAGTCAAATTCATTCACCATACGAGTTAAAAAGACCAATTATACCATTACTTAAGGAACCCTTAGCTTAATTCCAAAATGGATACCCATATAATGAAGAATACGTAATATTATCTATAGATAAACTTTCATTAGAAATCAACAATCATAAAGAATTTCAATACTTTTAACCATTTCAATAAATGGATAACATAATAATAACCCATCCTATAAAATCAGGTAATTGGTCAAATACTACATAATCAACATTCCAACAATTATCCACTACTTTTCACAATGTAAATAAAAGAGATAACATTATCATAGTCCATCCAAATAATGAAAGTGTATGGTAAAGAAATACACAATTAACTTGTCAATAATCATCCATATTTGAATATCAACATACAAATTTGTAATTGTTTTACACATGTAAATAGAATATTTTTATGAGAAAATATTCCAATATGAAAGATGTATAATATTATGTTCACAATGTATAGAGAAATGAGTATAAAGAAAAGTCAATACTAAAATAACAAATTCAAAAACTGTCTAGAGAAATATGGTGGGTGGTTTCAAAAGAACATAACCTAAGAAGTGAAAAATAGTTTTCAAAGATTTCATATGGTTGGAATATATATCCTCAAAAAATAATTAAATGATACAATGTAATAAAATAAAAGGGAAGGATGTAACTAAATTATATAAAATAATTTTAAGAGAATGATCATGAAATAATAGATGAATGTTGATTTTCCAAAAATCATTACCACTGGTGAAGTAACTAAATCAATATAAATTCGAATAATTGAGTTGTATTTGGAAATTAAATCACATGAAATACAAGAAAATAAATTATAGATTATTTATGAGATAGTAAATAAATATAAAACCATATAACTGGAACATGATGTTTAACATGTAATACGTCTCAAAGAATAGAAATTAAGACCAAGAAAATCCATACGACTTGAGTAACATTTTCATCAAAACCCATTGAAAAATATGGATTTTAATTAAACATCATATACAATTATTAATAAAGAATTTGTGATATAAATAACAATTCAGCATAATATATTCCAAATAAATAAAATTTTGTGCATATTACTAGACATGTTTCAATGAGTGGAATTTGAGTTTAAAACAAAAACCTCAGCCCTTTTCCATTCATTAATTGTATAAAATGGCCCAAATAATTAAATTATGTTAATCAAATATACCTAAGAACTTTATTCAGAATTATAACTATTTACACAACCTATTTATAATCATTACAAATATAATCTAGTTTTTACCTATTTATAACACCAGGTGTAGGTAATCTTTATTTCTTTTATCTAATTTCGCAAAATCCGTTTTTTATCTATTTTTTCATAATTAAATCACTATTGATTAATCTATGTCACCAGAATAGATCTTCCAAGATTGTTTATAGAGTAATAATTAAATTTCATGTAAGGTTTTGTTATTAAACAGGAAGATGAAATCAAGGATGATCATGTTTCCAGGATTCTTAAAGGGTAAAATAGGTTTTATAAATTAAGGCATAAAATATAGATACAACCTTACATGAATACTTTTTATTTATATATTTATATCAATAATACATGTAATATAATGACCCCTGATTTTAATTAATATATATTACATCATTTTTTATGAACATTCATTACACTACACAAACACACGCTTGAGGATCATAGAGGTATTGTTCCTTTGGAAACATGGAAACATAAATAACCTATTCATAGTTGAGCTACATAATATTCTACTACGTTAATTACAAATGGAACCCAACATAGAAAAATCATACATAATACATTTATTCATATCCTAGGGTGATGAAACATAAGAAAGGGTGAATTTAAATGCTCGGTAAGGTTAAACAAGGGAGATACATAAACATAACATGAGAATAGGGGTATAGGAACATGATCATAACATTTGAAAACCATTCCCTAAACATCAAAGATCATAATATAGGGTCATGGATTAAAGATTCACAGTTCATAAGACATGAATCATAGGGTAATATACTAACATTAGACATGATAAAAAAATAACATAATAAGACATGGAATTGTGGCTTACACATAATCATAGAAAATCATCTCCTTGGCAGTTCAAGGTTAATTGACAAGACTATCATAGTTGAATGGGTTTACCCCTAAACCATTGTAGTAATAAAGGTCCACTCCAAATACAACCATAGTAGACATATTCCCTTACTGAAATGGGTTACCTCACCAGTATAGTCATATTTATCTCATGATACACCATTTTTTACCCAATGAATTAGAGTGAGATATAGTTCCCACCTATCACATAGTTAAAATCATACATATGTGTGCTAGAAGATCCCAAAAAGTTAATAATATCAGAACCCATGAATTAAAATGGATTTCCTAAAAATTCATCATAACAAAACTAGTGGAAAACAATCAAGTTTTATTTTCATTTCATTATTTCTTCAAATCATGACTCATGGAAAAAGAATCATATTTCATATGCATTTTTTAATGGTATAACACATGGAAAAGAAATAGGTTTCATCAAAAATCTTACCATCCTAAACACAATCCATATATATAAATATTATATATGGAATCAATTGAACATGTCCCTACAAATGATTAAATATCCTCAAAATATGTCATCATAGATATAAAATTATTTTGAATGAATAGTCACATGGAACATTTCTTGAGGAAAATATCCTTTCTTTGAAAATCATATATTTTAAAATTAAATATGAAAAAATTATTTAAGAAATAATTTTTCATTGAAAATAACCATGAAAACATATAATTAAATCTCCAATTAAAATAATGGCCATGGAATTGGAAAATCCCATTCATGACATACACGTTAAAACCAAGGTTCTTTTCATATTTTCAATGAATCCTAAATATGCCTTATTTTAGAAAACTATATAGAGATTATTTTGAAAAAAATATATAAAAATTAATTATTAGGTAGAAACATCTTAAAAATATCATTTAATGTATTTTAAAAACATATTAAATTTTATTTTCAGAAAATATTGTTTAGGATAAATAGTGTTTTCAATCGAAGAGATAAATAAACAACGTTTTTCAGAAAAACATTATTTTGCTATTAGGAGTACATAAAGAGATGAAAATGAAGAGAAAATATTTATTCTAATTTCAAAAATAAAGTAAAATAATATTCAAGCATTTATTTAGAAATTTATTATTATATTTTATCATCATATTTAAAATTAAAAACAATCCATATAGTCTAAGATATTCTAAAGTAAAATATTTACTTGTTTGGAATCTTTTGAATTGTAAGTATCAATAAATTTCAACATCAAATGAAATGGTAAATATAATAAAAACATGTATATTCATATATAACATGTAAAATTTTCTTTATATATACCTCATAAAAGAATATAAGTGTTTAACTTAACATATGTCTCAAGGAAGGAAAATTGAGACCAAAATACCTTACCTTAAGTCTTGATATTACTATTACATGTTGAAATTTCCTATATAATAAATATAAAGTTATTAAAAATAAATTAAACAAAATTAAATATATATATCATACCATATATGATCTAATGTCTACATTTTTGACCCTTTTATGATAAATTCCATGTTAATGTCACATTTTGGGTAATAATTACACTATTTTTCATATTTATTTATTTTCTTTTATTTTTATTAAACATACTTTTATCATGGTTAAATCATGTTTATAATATTAAAAATTATACAAATAAAATATATATATATTAATTATATATATATATTTAGTGTAATCCATAAATTTTAGAGATAGAAAATGATGTGCATCGTTAATGGATACCGTATGCCGTATGCACACATGAACACTATTTCAATTTACTAGAATGATACAGAAAAATAAAGGTAAATAATATATTAAATTTTAATAATAATATATAATTAATATAATTATATATATTTATCAAATTAATCTCTTATTACCTTCCTAGAGAAATATAAGTGAAAAGTGGATCACATTGCTTTGTGAGGTAGTAGTCTGACGTCCGTACGAATGACATTATCAAATTTTCTAGGGGATTGAATGTAATATATATATGATAATATATTTACTGATGTTTATTTATTTTAGAAATATCATTTATATATATATATATATTGTATATGAAATGTCATACGCAACCTTGAGAGGTGTTCATGGAAAACTTGTCACATCAGTTTTTGAGATAGTAGTCCGTTGTACACATGAACAATTTTATCATTTCCTTTTCAAGGGAAGAGGATATAGATGTAGGTAATTAACATATAATAAAAAATATCATAATATTGAATAAACTAGGTTTATTATATTATCATGTATTAATAATAATCGAATGAGATGGAGGTATAAATAAATAAAAACACTTGTAGAAGATTATTACATCTTTTTTGGCTAACCTCCTTGGGTTTGGACATAAAATACACTGATATGTATTTATGGTCAAAATAAGGATTATAAGATTATATTAGTGAATTAATTAATTTAATTATTTAGGTATTTGATGATACAAATGGTATTATAAGTGTGAAGATGAGAGGAGAGTTGGTGGCCCTGTATAAGTTAGGTGAGTGGAACACTTGTAATTTTTGGAATGAAAAAGGTTAACCCACATTTTCTTCCTTACAAAAGAAACAAATTTTTTTCATTTTAGATCTTATAGGATATAATGTTGATTTATGGCCATATTACTGGTTTTTTACATGTTTTAGGTCATTTTCATCCCTTACCTTTTTTGTTTTTCCCCCAGGAAACCCATTTTACCTTAACCACAGTAAATAGTTTTTATTGTTTTTCTATTCATTATGGTCGAAAATTAAGTTGAAAATATTATATAATATAAATTATTATGATTAAAAATATGAAATAACTTTATTTAAATTTAATTCTTAAAATTGGAAGGACATAATTTAAAATTAAACTCATAGGCATGATTGGAAATCAATTTCCCAAGAGAAAATGTTCGAATGTATAAAAACATTTTATATCAAAATTCAATATGAAAATGATTCCAATAAAATAAATTTGATTTATAAATATATAATTTAACTAATATTACTTTTAATCCCATTTTTAAATGAAAAGGAACCTCATAAAATCTAAAAATAAAAAATAAATTTTCAAAAATAAAACAGTATTTTTACTATTCATCTAAAAATTAATCTTTTTAAAAAATACTAAAAAATCACCATAAGATAATTTATATGTTATAACATAAAAATTTTATTTTATTTTTTACAATAATTTTTCTAAAAGTTTCACTAAATAGTTTCATTTTTGTTCACAAAAATACATAAAAAATGTTTCTTGAGAAAATAGTTTTTCAACACATATAAAGACTTTACCAAAAAATAAGTACTTGTTTATCAATATGTCTTATTAATATTAAAAAATCAAATATTATATTTATTGTTTTTTTATTATTACCAATTTTAACATCTTGGTAATAAGGGTCATGCATATGTAATAATACAAATAATTTTTTGTCGTTCGTTAAAGCCTAGTGTTGCATGTAACATTAGCTATCAAAGAAATTTAATCTTTTTGAAAAAATAAAATCCATAAAAATTAAGGGTGTTACATTCTACTATATTAAAATATATTTTCCTCTTAAATTATGTCACATTGGTACAAAAAACTAAAAATAAATATTCCTCATTACATCCTTAGGTTCTTATATAGCTTCCTTAAACAAGTGGTTTCACCACCAAACATTGACTAGGTGAGTAGACTTTCTTTGTAGAAAATTATTAGTATGATCCAAAATATACAACATTTTTTCCTCATAATAAATATCATAATAAATTAGTATTAAATTTATGTTTAAAACATTTGAAAGGTCAAGTATATACTGTATTAGGAGAGACACATGGAACATATCATGGACTTGAGAGAGGTTTGGTGTAAGTGCCAACCGATGCGATACTATCTCAATATGATCAAGAATTTCTAATGTGCCAATATAACTAGGTATTAGTTTCTCTTTTAACCTGAATCACTTCACCATCTTCCATGGATAAATTCATAGAAACATTTTTTCACCAACATTGAATTATAGATCATGTCAGTGATTATCCACAAAACGTTTTTATCATATTCATTTCACCCTTATGAGTATTGAATGACACTAAACTTCTCTACCATTTCATCAAACAACTAAGGTACCAATATCTTTTTTTCAACTTCATTCCATCACATTGGATATCTATATTTTATTCCATAGATGGATTCGTAAGTAGCAATCTGAATACTCATAGAAAAACAATTGTTGTGTGAAGAATAAACTAGAGGAAGGTGTTGATCCCAAACACCATTGAAATCCATATAATAAGATCTAAACGTTTCCTCCATAGTTGGAATTATTCCTATTTTTTGACCATCTGTTTGAGGATGACCTGTAGTGCTGAATCTCAAATTTGTATCAAGCTATTTATGAATACTTCACCAGAACATTAAGGTAATCCTCAGATCTTGATCATATATAATTGAATGTGGAACTCTATAAAACCTTACCAATTACTTAATTTATATTCTATTAATATTATCTAGAGTGAAATCTACACTGATCATGAGTGATGGTGATGACTTTTTAAGATTATCGACTATAGACCATATTAAATTATTCCCTTTACACATTTAGGGGATTCCAATGGAAAAAATCAATGGCGATGTTTTCCAATTTCCATTATAGTATGGGAAATGGATGATACATCTCATTATACTTTATTTATTTCATCATTGACTTTATAAATTAACAATATCCAACATAAAAACTTTTTGATATATCTCTTCATGTCATCCCACTTGAAATACCCATTCAAATTTCAATTCCACTTTTTGTATCTAGGATGAAAATAGAATGAGTAACTATGAGAATACTCTAAAAAATACTTCTTAAAATATGGTATAGACAAAACACATACACAATTCATGAAGCCTATAATTCAATCACGATCATTGTTAAACTCAAGAAAATTTGTAACCATCTTATACGTCATCCTTCTACAGCTCTTTAATCTTCACTTAGACAGATAGTTGAACATTCAATTGAGGAAGACATGATTTCACCCCTTCCCTCTCGAATTACATATCCATACTTTTCAAATCCATAAATATTATATCTTTTGTGATCCTCATCAAGGATAATAAAGTATGATAATTTCAAAAAAATGTATTAGCCACCTTGTTTTCTTTCCAAGGGTGTTAATGTATTGAGCTTTCATAATATTTAATCAGCTCTAACCATCTTATCTGATGTATTTTCAACTCCTTTTATATGAATATATACTGTATGTTTTTTTGATTTGTATATGTATCATGATTTTCTCTGAAATAGTAATTTCTCTGAATATTTAATGTAAAAATTACCATAGTAATATTCGAATCATGAGTTAGGTAATTTTTCTCATGAACCATTAATTTTCACGAGGCATAAGCTAAAACCATAAAATTCCATATAATAACACATACCAATCCATTATTTGATGCCTAACTATAGATTAAAAACCCTTCTCCACTACGAGGTAATGTAATAACTTGTGCATGGAATAATATTCTCTTTAGTACCATGAAATTTTCCACACACTCATCTGTCTAGAGGAACATTGCCCCCATCTTAGTTATCATGGTGGGTGGGTTAGATAGCCGTGAGAAATTTTCTACAACCTCTTTATAACATCCATAAAAACCAATAAAACCTTTAATATTATTCACCATAGTTGTCCTGGGAAAATTTTTAGTAGCCTCCATCTTGATGAATCCATAATTATACTCTCTCTTGATATTATATGACAAAAAATGATTATTTTTGAATTTATAATTCATTATTTGTAAATTTTTCATAATAATAATCATTTATCAGGGTATTCAATACAATACTAAAGTGATATTCATCCTCTTACTTAATCATTTAATATATTATAATGTCATCTATAAATACTACCACAATATTATTAATGTAATATCTAAATACTATATTCATGAAATCCATGTAGATAACATGGGATTTATTAAGACTAAATGGCTTCCCATCATATTACCAATGTACATAAATTATATGAATGATGTATTTGATATATCCCCCTTTTGACCCTCAATTCATGATATCCATAATTAGAGTCAATCTTATGAAAGTATTGATCCCAACACAGTCAATTAAACAAGTCATCAATAAATGGTAGAGGATACTTGTTCTTGATTGTGGTCTAGTTCAACTCTGGATAGTCAATGAAAATTATTATTGATCCATATTTAATTTTGAATATGAGAATTAGTGAACCCCATGGTGACACAAATGGTTGAATGAATCTATTTTCATGATTACACTAGAGTTTCTTCTTCAATTCATGCTACTAAATCTGGTACATTCTATAATGAATACTTGAAATAGGAATGGAACCAGGTATGAGTTCTATTGATAAATAATATTCTTGTTTTTATGGAAGGATATGAATATCTTCTAAAAAACATCAAAAAAATAAAAAAAATAGGTATACCATTGATTTTATTTTTCTCCCTAACCATATAAGATAAACCCCCCTCTTAGGTAGGAATCAAAACCCATAAAATAGATGTTATTTCTATCTTATGTTCATATTTATCCTTAAAATAATAAAATATCATAGGTTAGTTAGTGATATCAAACATAATTTCCAATCCTTGTAAATTAATGTGGAATTTATGTTGATAAATCCAATCCAATCCTAATATAACATCAAATTAATCAAGAGGAAGAATGAAAAAAATTATAGGAAGCACATTCCCACAAAAATAAACCAAATAAGAATCAAATAATTGAGATGAAATCATTATACCTTTAGAGTTTTTCACTTATAATTACAAATACAATCATTTTTTATAATATTTTTACCTTTATAAAAATATTAAAATATAGAATAATGGGTAGATATGGAATAAAAAAGAACATTTGTAGTTCTATTGTGTATGGTATGTGTATCTTTCAACATGTTGTCATCACACACCTTACTATAAATAGTGATGGCATGATATTTTCTCTTATCCCTGAGATTAAGAGGTCCCTGATGTTGATTAGCTTCATTAAACATTGGATTTGGTCCTTGAAAAGGTTATTTCCCATACACCTTGTATTTTAACCACTGGATTTTGGGAGGATTATTATGAGGAGATTTCTCTATATTCACATCATTAGCTAACTTTTTCTCATCAATTCAGCAGTCAATTTCTTCGTAATATTCCAACCCACAAATAAATTTTTTTACTAGTCCACTAAAAATAATTTCCACAATGTTTCTTAACAAAATTTTAGAAAAAAGGAAAGCTCATATTATTATGTCCATGGTTTTTATATTTTCCATGGAATTATATATTTATCCTCTTATGAAAACCATGAGATTAATACATAAATACATCCTCAATTTCCAAATTTATATCATATAACAACCCCGATCTTTTTATTACACAATTAAACATAATTTATTACATAAAATTCACTTGATACAACCTAGAAGATTGAGAGGTATAGTGTATTTGGGTCATAGGATTATTACATAACAACTTAAAACATGAAATACAACATCTTTATTGAAAAATTTCTTTACATGACAATAACATTCCCTTGTACTAAGCATTTCATGGGATAACCTGAGGACATGCATAAGAAAATGGTGAGCTATAAAGCCGAGTAAGGGAATACTCATGGAATAACATGATGAATACAATAATTGTTAAAAAAATAGGCATATAAATATAGCACAAGAGAATCATAAACATAAATTCATGATAAAGCATGATAATCATAACATGGAAATGTGGCAACAACACATAACATGGAATTAGCATGAGCCAAGGCTCATTGCACAAGCAGCATGAGTAAACCCTCATTGCACATGAAGCACGAGTAAACCCTTGTTGAACTTAACTTATCATGTGTAAACACCCATTTCACATGATTTATCATGATACTATACTTTACCCAATGCATTGGAGCACTATCAGGGCACACCCTTCTTAAACATTTCATTTCATGCTAAGTGTGCCACATGGAACATAAAAAATTAAATCATTGAACATAATAATTTATTCCAAAACAAAAGAATGTGGAATACATAAATTAAACTATTTAAAAAATAAGTAAATGTGCCTAAAGGTGAATACCTTTGATAGAAAAATCGACATGGTATTCACAACACAACGACTTTGGCTTGTAAAAGCGCAGTGCAATTTCGGCAGCATAATGACGTGACATAAGAACTGATAAAAATGGTTGAATAGAGAGAAAGGAGTGTCTCATAATATTTACATGACATGGAAAGTAAGGGTATAACATAGATACATTTCCCAACAAATTTAATGGAATTTATATTCATGATACAAAATAATTTCTTGAATGTAAATGAGGGGAGAGAAATTCCTTTCGGAATTTCAGCATAGTAACAGGTGTACATGGGAGGAATTTAATGAGAGATAAAGGGATCTCCAATCACTAAAACATAAAGTGGTAAGTTTGGGGGAGGTGGGAAACCGTACCCCAACATTTATAATTGAAATAAAAAGGGCATAACAACTTAAATAATATAGGACAAAAATGAGAAAAAAAAGAAAAAACCCTTACTTGGAAGTGTGCTTCCAAAGGCTTGAGAGAGGCTTGAGAGAGGCTTCATGGGAGATTGGGGAACCTTGGGAGGATTATAGAGAGAGAAGGGATTAGGTTGGAATAACTCCAAAGACTTTGACTAAGGAAGAATTGGGAGCTTGGGTGGGTTTATATAGGAAAGGTGAGGGAATTCTTTATTATTTAGGTTTGGGACACCTCACATTAAACTAATCCAAACCACAAACCATCCCATGGTTTTTGCCCTTGGTTTTTGGAAAAGGGAATTAGAAAAAAATATTTTATAAGGCCAAATTCAGAACTTCTTAAAATAATGGGGTTGCTTATGTGGAGGTGAGTCACACTCTGAAGGAAAAAAATTTAAAAAGAAATTTTTTTAGTAAGTCTAGAAGGGTCCACTAAAGCTTTGTAAAATAAATCAAACAAACCCAAAATCAAATTATTTTAATGGTAAAAAATATATTGGCCTAAAATAAAGTTTATAGTATTTTATTACATCACTATTGGGTCATTATGATGTCATAAAACATATTATATATTTCAACGGTATTACATTTTTACCCATAAAGTTTTATTGTCTCTGAAAATTATGAAAATTTCACCATTGGATAATTTCGACGTCTTGATTCCAGAAATAATATTCATTTTATCTAAATAATTTTATAAACATGTTAATTTTCTCTTTTAAAATAAAAAATGACATTTATCAAAAATTTATGGGTTTTGACAAAAATGGCTTTCAAACCATAATAAAAATTACAATTACATTCATAAAATTATACATTCATTTATATTTAATAAAACTTAATTTTATAATTTTAATAATATTTTATTAAAATATTATTTAATTAAAAAATCCATTAATTCATCAAAATAAATTTCGTAGTAGAACATTAACTAAAAATACTATTTGAGCTTTAAAAACTATTTACAAGGTAACAATAATAAAATGAAAGTATATTCATTATTATATACAAAAATAATGTACATAACCATAGTGATAAGGTCTTGTTACATAACCCATTATAACACTCGCATAAGACTAAAGAGTAAGGTGTGTGATGGTGACAGACTCCTGGGGTGGCTCGGATAACATCGCTTGGGCGGTAATCTCTATCAACTTCTACTTCTCCCATAGGAAGTTCTGCTCAAGATTAACATGTTCAAGCTCAGCTTGAGCTTGGTCAAGAGCAAAACCCAATGATGCCCCCTCCATTCCGAGCTCTAAAAAATGGGCTTCATACGGGGAAAGTCTACTGGATATAGGCCATTTCTTCCTTTGTCTGAGTAAATTGGATTTGTTAAAACCCATTTTCATACTAAATATGTGATCACTGTTCAATGGCTACATTAGCAACGATCAAAATTCATAACAATATTTTTAAATCCAAAAACATAAAACCAAATAAGTTGACATTTTATATAAAAAATTTACTTAAAGGGACATTTAATTAGATCAAGAGGGATTTCCATTAATGAAAGTTTGGGTCGTTACATATCATATCAACCAATATCTTCATAGCTACCGATATCTCTTATGCATTCACCCTTCAAAGATTTGGTTTTATGCTACTAAAGAATCAACCAAAAATCCTTTTAGTTTGGATGATAATAATAAAAGTGTACCTAGAAAGTCTTAAAAAATTTTCCTTATAGGCACCAATAGATTCAACTACATTTTTCTTTTGCTCAAAGATCTCATTATCCATCCTTGTATGAACAATAAAAGGTATTTAATTATGGAAAAAATAATTTGTTAAAATTGTCCCATTCTATAGAGTCTATTTCATCATGTTTTCATATATTCATTATAAGATTCTAAAATTAATATGTTTCACCTTACAAATATAAGACATCTAAAATTACTTTCTCAGGATCTGAACATTGGAATATGGAAAATAAATTTTTATTTGTCTTTACCTATAGATCAAAAACTACTAGATCCGAGGAACCAATAAAACTAGGTGGATGTTTCCTCAAGAATGAATCAATAGAATGTTTTTCCATCCTTTCCTCATTTGAAATCCCAACATGATCCATATATTGAGAAATTTGTGAGAGTATAGGAAGAATATTTTTCATTCCATCTACCATAAAATTTGGATTATAAGGAGGAAAATAATTTCATTTTCATTAACATTTAGTACTAAAATATTTTCATTGGGTTAAAACTATCATCTAAAAAAATTGTTTGAGAAACACTAATTATAGTGGAAAACAATATAGTCAAGAAAAATTATTTAGCATATCTAAATCAATAAAATTTATTTTAAATATATAAAACCTTTAGATTTACATTGGTAATCCTTGATTATTTTCTATTCAAATACTTCATGATATCATAGAAAAAATGGGATTTAACCAAAGAATATCCCCTGGGAGTGTCATACTAGGTGTGCAGTATGGCTCTTTGTCATGTACCAGGTAATGTTTGAGTGAATCCTGACATGCATTTTAGGATGTTATTACCCATAGGTAAAAATATTATAGAATTGAATAAAAATTTTGTATCTAGAAAAGGATTTAATTCTAGGTATACCATATAATATCTTCCTTGGAAAAACCTTAGGATGTTACCCTATACAAAGGATTATCCTAATAGTTCACACATAAGTATTCCCGTCATAGTTTCCAACGGTAAATTATACATATCATCTGATACCAACTATAAAGACCCAATATTTTCATATATAGATATGGAATCAATTTTTTATGATCATTTATTGAGTTATATAGACATATTCCTAATTATCATAAAGGTATAGCTCCTTAAGACACTTATCATCCCAAACAAATAGTTCTTAGGTGAACTACATCATCTTCGACTATGTTCTTCACAAATAGAACCCTTATTAAAAAAATAATACATAATAAATTTATTTATAGCACAGGGAAAAGAAATATAATAAATAGTGAGATCAAATACACCAAAAGGGTAGATAAGAGAGATATATTAAAATAACAAGAGGAGAAGTTAATGAGAACATGATAATAACATTTTAAAAAAATTTACTAGATATCAAGGATCATAAAAATGGGCCATGGAATAAATAGATACAGTTAATATGACATTTATCATAAGGTAATCAAATAAAATGATCCATGAGTGCATAAAAATGTAATAATACTTGGAAATATGGCATAAATTTAAGCATATAAAACCAATTCCTTAGTAGTTCTTGGCTTATTTCTAAGACTATTATGGAAGAATGGGTTCACACCCTAAAAAATCGTAGTAGTCAAGGATCATGAAAAAGACTATAATAGTGTATAACGTACCTTACTAAACTGGTTTCACATTCCATTCTAGTCCTTTTTATCTCATGAGATATCAATCATTACCCAATCCATCGGAGCGAGATACTGGTCCCACCCCTCACATAATGAAAACCAAACAGATATGTGCCAAGAGATCATAAATAATTCATTATATCCAAGCCTATAAAAATAAAAGTGTTTCAAATAAATTCATTATATCTTAAACATAAAAAAAACAGGTTTTACAATCATCACATAATTTCATCAATGCATAACCTATGTAAAAAGAAGAGGGTTTCATAAGAATTTGGTCATTGTATTACCCCAAAAAAATGTTTCATAAACATCTTATTATCATAAAAACAATCCATCTAGATAAATAATAAAGATATTATTATTGGATAATATACCCAATAAATATTAAGTAACATTAAATAAAGTTACTATACATGGAAAATTATTTTTAAATAAAAATCATTTGGAATTTTTCTCATGGAAAATACCAATTATTTGAATATAATCTTTACTAAACATAAAAATTCATAAAATATTTTTTTTAATAATTTTCTTTAAAAATTCAAAAAAAATATTCGTAACTTATGATTCAAATAAAATAATGGTCATGAATTCAAGATAGTTTGATCATGTTGTATATCTTTAAACAAATATTTTTTTATATTTTAGGAAAAAGGCAAACGAGCCTTTTTTGGAATATGACATGGAGTTTCTTGTCACATTTTTTTTGAAAAGTAAAACATGGGTTATAATATATTTAATAAATAATTTTAATAATTATAAAAACACTTTTGAAAACATTTTTAGAAAACATGTTTTTGGAATGATGTGGGCTTTCTACCGAAGAGAGGAATAACGTCGATTTTTATTAAAAAAATTATTTTGCACTCTTAAGTACATAAAGAGAGTAGAATAAAGGGAAAAAGTGTATTCTCATATCATAAATAAATTCCATGAATATTTATGAATTTATTGAGAGATGGTTCACAAAATTTCATCATAGAAATCACAATCATAAACAATCCTGATAATTGATGAGATTGTAATATTAAATCTTTACCACGGGTATCTTTTGAATCATATATATCATTATTCATGAAAATAAAATTAAAAGTTAAATATCATAAAAAAAGTATATTCATGATATAAAATGTCAAAGGAGATGTGTATATCCCTCCTTAATGAGGATAGGTTCATAATGTAACATATATTTCATAAAAGGAAAATTATGACAAAATTCCCTTACCTTGAGAGTCAATATACTATTTACATGTTCACATATCTGATAAAAAAATATAATTTTATTAAATATAATTTAAAGAACCATATTTATATATATCATATAGTATATGATTTACATATGAACTTTTATTCCCTATTTATTAACAATTCTTTGTTAAAGTCATGTTTCGAGTAATATTTACTTTTTTTTCATTTACATTTTTATTTGTGATTTTTGGTCCTATTATACTTATCATGGTTAAATCATATAAATAATATTAAATATGATATAAATATATTATATATTCTATATATTTATTTTTATAGAAATCCATTAATGTTAGAGACAACAAATGAAATGCACTGTTAATAGAGACGATAGGTCGTCTTACACATGAACATTGTTACCATTTCCATGATAGAGGAAAAAAATAAAGGTAAAAAATATATTAAAATTAAATAATCAGATATAAGTATTATATATAAAATATATTCATTAAATTTTACTCTTATTAACTTCTATGTAAAATGTAAGTGAAAAATGGATCACATCATTTCGTGAGACGTTAGTCCACCGTACACACAAATGGTGTCATCATATTCTATATGGGATTGATAGTAAAAAATATAATAAAATAATTAAAAAAGTATATTTATTTTATAAATATAACATATATATATATATTATACATCATCATACCCAATTGTGAGAGGTGTTAAGGGAAAAACTGTCACATCAGTTCCTGTGGTGGTGGTCCCCCATACACACGAGTTCCATCATCATTTCCCATTTGAGAGAAGAGGATATGGATGTAGTTCATGCCCAAAAAATTATAAAATATCAGTATATATAAGATAATGAGCATAATATATCATAATTTTTTAATATATATTTAATTAAGTGGGGGAATAAATAATATAAAAATGATCATTGAATAACTTTACATCTTTTAGGGGTAACCCCCTTGTGTTTAAACCGAAAAACAACCTTGGATGGATTTATGATAAAATAAGTATTATAGGACGAGACTAGGGAATTATTGAATTAATTTGGTTTGGTATTGGTTTAAACAAAGAGTTTTGGGAGGGTAAATAGGTTTAGGGAGGTGCTAGTGTTTTATAAGTTAGGTGAGTGGCATATGTGTAATTTCTAAAAAGAAAAAGTTGTGCCCACATTTGACTCATGACATAAGTCTCTAAAATAGACCATTTTAGGAATAAATGATATAATTATTTTTTAGTACCATAAATTGGTTTTTTACTAGGTTTGGAATATTTTTAACCCTTTTTTTGAGTTTATCCCTCAGTAAACTCATTTGTACATTAACCACAATAAATAATTTTTGTTGTTTTAATAATAATTATGGAAAAAATTATATTGAAATTATTATAATATATAAATTATTCCAATTAAAAATATGTAATAAAATTTCCAAAATTATATTCATATATGTGGACAAATATATATATAATTAAACCAAAAATCACGATGATTAAACGTTTTTCATAGTTGAAAATGTTCACAAGATTAAAAGAATTTATATAAATATTCAATATGAAAATGATTCAAACAACAAAAATTAGATCAATAAATAGATAATTGAACGGATTTTAATTTTAAATCCATTTTAAAAATGAATATAACATTATATTTTTTGTGAATGAAAATGTATTTTTCAATAAAAACAATTATTTTTCACTACTGATAAAAAAATTAATCATTTCAGAAAAAATCAAAAAATTCACCCTATGATAATTTTTATATGATAAATTAAAAAATAATTCTTATTTTTTCAAATTAATTTTCTAAAATTTTTAAAAAATACATTCATTAGTGCTAAAAAAATAAATGAGAAACCTATTTTAGAAAAAAATATTATTTTTGAAACATATAAATAATTTACCCAAAATTAAGTACTTTTTATCAATATATTTTATTTTCATAAAACCATTATACTTTATATTTATATTTTTTTTCCTGTACATTTCATGAAGTTTAACGACTAGGTAATATGGTATGTGATTAAATAATAATATTAATAGTTTGTTATGGTTTGTTAAAACTCAGTGTTGCATGTGACACAAGCTATAAAATAAATTAAATTTATTCAAAAAAAGATAAATTCATAAAAACATGGGGTGTTATAATAAAATAAGTTCTCATATTCATCCAAGAATCAAATTTATAGTATTGTTCAATTAGGTTGTTAAACCGACCCTAATATGTACTAATCATGATTAATGGATGATTATGAGATGGTTTAGATGTAATATCATTATAAAATAAGAGTAATGATATTATTTAATGTTTTTTAGTGTGATATATAAAAATTTGAAATAATTATAGAGAATTTAATTTATATAAATGAAGTGATTATTTTCTTCTTGGTTCGCTAATTTTAAATGGTTGAATTGATGATAATCATTAGTTTAACATATCACTAAAAGGATATCCAATTTGTAATACCAAAAATGAAAATGAATTACTAAATATATCATTTCTTCATTAAACCATTACCATAACCATAAATTTTGGGTGGTTATGAAAAATAAATTTTTTCGAACATGTTGGAGGTAGTATGTACATATGCATGAATAATGATTTCATTTTTAATAATGGATGGGATATAAGAATAGACAATTTTATACCCTTAATATTGTAAAATTTAAAAATATATATTATACTAATATAATTATATTATTATTTATATAATAAGATTGAATAAATATCTTTAAGAATGAAAACCGAAGAGTTGATAATACTCGCATAGTATACTTTAATTTCTCATGGAATTATCCTTAGAAATGGAGGCCTTATGATAACTAATAGGGTTTAGAAAATTTTTAATGTGGGAGGGGAGTCTATTAAGAGATAATTGTAATAGTTTCAAGGAGAAATTATAATAGTAGGTGAGTCTTTTTGTGGATGGGTGTTACATTTTTTAAGTAAGGAGAGGGGCATATTGGGAAGCATCGATGACATTTTGAATAATGTGATATTACAATTATGAGGTCAATGGATTGAAAAAGAAAAAATGATGAAGTTAATGTGATTTTGGGAGTAAAATATTCTCAACCACTCATTTTTGAGACATATTTGAGTGTTTTAGGCTATTTATTTTATTTTTAACATTTTACCCAAATTTCCCTTTACTGTAGTAAAGGATTTATAACATTAGTAATTAATTTTAATTGAAAAATTTAACATTTATCCCTTCACCTATGTTTAGTGGTATGATTTAAATTTTTTAAATAAGTCATTCAAATAATTTTTCTCAAGGTTTTGAAATTTACTTTTACGATTAGCGCACGCAATGCGTAAAAATATTTTTTTTAGAAAAAATGAGTTCTTAAGATTAAAATGTATTCATAAGGAATAATTATTAAAATTATAAATAACCATAAAAATGGAATATTTAAAAATAAATAATATATATGAGGTCCCCATGGAATTTAAAAAACCAAATATCACCATTAATGCAGTTTATTCAAAAAGGAATGAAAATAAATTTTATTAAAGAAACATTTTTTTCTTTAGTTATAAAAATGTCTTACAACTATTTAATAAATTTAGATAACATTATAAAATGCATAATGTTATTATATATATTCATATTTTTAAAAATAAATTTTTTTTTATTATTTATCATTCTTATATAGTAATAAAGTCATAAAAACATCGGTTTCATGGAAATCATATTATTTGACTAAAAAAATACCATTTTAAAAAAAATATAAAAAATTGATACTATGTCAGTTATATTATGAATAATAGAAAAATAAAGTTCATTTTATTCATTAAAAATTTATAAATTCAATTTTAAATTTAGTTCATAAAATAAAATTAAAAAGACATCTTTATTAGAAAATAAATTTTTTAAATATTAACTATTATTGTTCTAATTTCATATCATTCACCCACTAAGATTATGGTAACCAATTATTAAAATCAAAAATATTTTATCATTATTAACCATAATTTTGTTGAAATAGATATTCATATCACATGGAAAAAGGAAATGTTTAGAAAAATACTTTTCTCGAAGATAAATAATCTTATTATTCATGTAATTTAACTAATTTTATTTCATTTAAATGAAAATTAGAATTTATTTTATTTATAAATATATTTCATAAAGTAGTTACTATTTTGAATTCTCAATAATTCAATTTTTTAATGAACATACTTAAATATTTGTATTTTATCAAAATATATCACAGTTTCTTTTAAGTTTGATGATGCATATGGAAAAATGTATTGAAAATATTGGACTAATTTAAAATAATTCATATACTAAAACCACAGGGTGTTATATTCTCCCCCACCCATAAATAATTTTCTTCCTCATAATTTAAATTATAAATAATTGAATAATGTTGTTGAGGGTATTCTTAACACATTTTTCATTTGGGATAAAACATCTAACATGACATATACCTTACTCCCTTATACAATATGATGTCACTTATCTTTACCCCAACAAACAATATCAATTCATAAAATCATGTACCCAAGTATGTAAATATACTAATAATATATTCTACATATCATACCTTTCCAAAAACCATTTGAATCTCCATGTCAATAAAACAACGAAAAGTTATGTATTACTCAAAAAATTAACTCTATCCTTAACCCTTAACTGATTTTAACCAATTGCTCATAAGCACATAAAGTATTAATTTTATATCATAATACCCAAAGATAAATAAACAATAAAAAATTATCTTGGATTAATTTTTTTAAATCAACAATAAATTCTAATAAAATCAATAAAATTTAACTTATTTCTCTCAAAATCAGTTAACCCTTTATTATCTCATCATAAAGCATAAAATAAACCTTAGAATAACCCATACCCCAATCATATGTTCTCAAATATTTATTGAAAAGATAATACCTAATCATTAAATAAAATTTCATGGTTATTAATTAAATTAAATATCTTTTATAATACCGTTAATGTTATAATACAATAGAATAATCCATAGATATTTGACATTATCCCCAAAATGTTTAGGAAATACCAAATTAACATTGAAAAATATGAATGAATAATTACAATAGATAAGTGTTTCAACGTTATTAAAATATCGATCTCACAACCATATGTATGATTATGAAACTCACCCTTCTCTCTATAATACTCATATATCAAATTTCTTATCCATTTACGTATACTCCATTATTAAAATATATGAAATTTATATTTCCATGTACATACCTATCTAATATTCATTTCAATGATTATATTTTAAACAAGTACTAAAAACCAATGAAATGTGCATAATTAACTTAAAATTAAATCATACACTATCCAAAAGGGTTATATAAGCGTTCACAATTATGATCAACCCTAAATTATCAACCATTAAATTATCCTCAACCACCATCATAATTTTCAATGATATCTAAACCATTTTTGGTAACAATTGTGACTCTTCAATCCCACACTCCCATGTCTTGTTCCCATAAGCACATAAATTACATACCGGATTTGACACTAACTATAGATTCCAAGAAATGACTATCCATTTATGACATTAATTATAAATAATATTTTGTTACATAAATTCCAAAAGCCTTTTAGGTTAATAGGAATAAATAATTAAAATAAAAGACAAACTAACATACCCATTTATTTTTTAAATAATTGATATTTTTCCAATATATAAGAAACCACTTAATTCATAATGAGTCTTCTATATATCTAATAAATTTTCCACATATGCTATCATATTAGATATATAATGTGTAATAATTTCCCCAATAAACTATGAAAATGGAAGAATTGAAAGGGGTGAGATGAAAGGCTCATTAAAAGAAACATATAAATGAGACTATAAAACTCATAAGAATGGAATACATCATATGAAAAAAATCTGAATAATTCCATAATCAACTAAAATTGATAAAATTCTATATCCATTAAAAAAATTACAGCATGGATACAAATAATATCGATCCCTTATTTATGGAATACATAATGTTGGACATCGAAAACATTATTTAAAGGACTTATATCTAGACCATATAATCATCGTTGAGACTATAATCTATGAATAATGCATAATAGGGTGGGAATACAGTAAATAAAAAAAACAACTATTTTCTTAGGAGACTTATCAATGCATTAACGGGCTATATAATATTCACCCCCACTGTCACCTGATTTATTCCAATGTATTCATTATAAGAGTCAAAAAAAACTTTCTTACAATTCCTTAATGAATACATAGATTAATAAGTAAATGTATACCAATATAATTATAATGTCCCGGTTCCAGAAGCCAACCATAGGTGCCCGTACCCCATAGGTCACATGGCCTCAAGCACATTTCCCCGAACGCCAAAGGTTTTTGACTAGCAGCGAGGGCCTTGGGTGTGATAGTGGGGAAACTATGCCCTCATTGGCAGAGTATACAGCAGAAGTAAACAGATATACAATAACAGAAGTAGTAATAATATCAAACAAAAATAACAGTGGAAGACTAATAAAGAAAAAACTGGAGCATATATATATATATATAAATGATGCATGATACATATATGCCTAGGAAATCATCCAAACAAGTCACAATGATTAATACAGTACTAAACCAAAGTACCAAAGGAAAGCAGATAATAAAATCTTTAGAATCGCAAGCCTCAGCTTGGTCCCATGCTCTCCTGCTCCAATGCAATCAAGTACCTGAAGTTGAAGGGTTCTTAACCTTGTCTATACCTGCAATAATATAATCTGTTTGGGCCCAAAATCATGGCCCAAAAAGGGTGTGAGACAAATACCAGTAAGCATACACCACTAGATTTGTGCCTAACTGTCAGTGAATAGATGGCAGGTAAAAGTACAGAAAGTAGTAAAAAGGAAGTACTCAATAGTAACAATCCACAGTTTCAGATATCAATCAACAGCTAATCAAAGAAGATAATCACAACAGGTAACCCTCTAGGAAGTAATCACAGCCTATCCCCTATGGTCCTACCTAACATATACAAGCAACCCTCTAGGTAGCACACACAGTCTCACCCCTCTACTTCAGCTAAAGTATAGACTCTCTGAGAAAGCACTCACCATCAATTCCCCCTATAGTCTCATACCGGTACTAAAGACACTCTAGGGAAGAACTTATGTCACATTCCCTCAGTGGCCCACATCAAGGAACTAAAAACTCTCTAAGGAGGAACTCAAAGTCAATTCCCCCTGTGGATTCACATCGTAATATTATAAAAGACACTCTGGAGAAACCCTTACATCCATTCTCCCTATGGTCTACTACACTAGGTTCTCACGACCCTGTGTAAATCAACAAGTATAGCATCTCATATTGGCCAAAGTAAACCTCAAGAACTACATGGATATAATTCTACAACAAATTATCATGTCAGAACAATAGTCACACCATCCTACAATACTAGGAATGGGAAAGTAAACAGCAGCCTGACAAGAAACTTGACCCAAAGGTAAAAACTGGAAAAACATGCATGGGAAACACATCCAAATCACTACAATTCACCCTATTCTCAATCAAGTATCATCTACTCAAGCATACAAGAATAGACGACAAACAATAGGGCTAAAACGGTAAATGGGCAATACCTCGTTCATGGGTATTGGGAAAATTTTCACATAAAACTCAAAGACATTCAACATAAAGGCACAAACCACCTACCTCAGCATTGGGAGATCAATATACTTGAACCAAAAGGCTTGAATCGCCTTATAACGCCATATATATTCGATGACATATAAAATTTTCAACCCGCGATAACACACAAAAGAGGAGAAATCAAGGGACGGTGTTCTATGAGAAGAGATAACTCACCGATGCGATTCCAAATCAACCATCTATGTTTGATTTGGAGGACGGATGCTTGGCCGAAGGCTTGTCAAAGATCTACAGCTACTTGGTGCTCTTGGACGAACTAGGTTGAGATTGAGATGGTTCTGTCCATCAGATGCGACTCTAGTGTGTTTAATGAAAAAAAAATTACATGGCATGTAGATTTAAAGTACAGGGCGCGTACTCCCTATTTCCATACTCTGCTTCAGGCGGCCTCTAAGTCATCACACATGGCCGTGTTCAAGGCCACTACACAGCCAGCACACGTATACCCGCGGTAACTGAGTACACGACGTGTACTCATAAAGTACACAACGTGTACTTCAATAATTCCCAAGAAATCCTCTTTTCCAAAAAACTCTAAAAAAAGAAAAACATACCTAAAAATAAGATCTGAGTTCTTACAAACTTTCCCCCTTAAAGAAATTCATCCTCGAATTTCCCTATCAAGGTGGCGTAGAAGAAGAAACCTCGAGCAGCTCCGGCCACTGTGATCGTACATCGGCCTCCCACTCCCAAGTCTCGTCATATACTCACACATGCTTCCATAGCACCAGTACCAGAGTAATAGACCAACCATGGAGAACCTTAATACTTCGATCAGAAATCTGGATAGGATGCTTCTCAAAAGATGCATCCACTTCCAACTCAACCTCATTGGGTTGGAAAACATGATACGGGTATGAAATGTAATGTCAAAGCTGAGAGATGTGGAAAATGTCGTGCATAGCTCGGTACCTCTGAGGTAACTGCAACCGATAGGATGCTTACCCTATCTCCTAATCCTCTTCTGTCCCAACCTCGGTGTGACACGTAGAAAAACCTAATCCCCGACCTCGAACTCTAGAGGTCATCTTCGCTGATCAGCATAAGACTTCTGAAAAGACAGTGCAGTAGCCATCCTCTTCTGAATAAACTCTATCTGTTCCATGGTCTCCAGAACAAGACGAGGTCCCAGAAAAGCTACCTCTCCTACTTTCAGCCAACATAAGGGTGATCGGCATGACCTACCATACAAAGCCTCATATGGTTCCATCTGAATAGTTGCTTGAAAACTATTATTGTAGTCAAACTACACAAGGAGTATATGCTTCTCCAAAAAACCTCCAAAATCAAGGATGGATGCATAGAGAATTTCCTCAAGCACCAGAATCATACGCCCAGACTAGCCATCTATTTGGGGGTGGTAAGATATACTCAAAAGTACCTATATACCCAAAGACTTATAAAGCCCCTGCCAAACCCGAGAAGTAAAATGAACATCCCTGTCTGAGAAAATGGAGTGTGGAACTCCATGAAGATGTAAAATCTCACGGATATACAACCTTTCCATCTCATCAACACTAAAGGTCTCCTTGATCGGCAAGAAGTGAGATACTTTCGTAATTCTATCAATGACAACCCATACTGCATCATTCCCGCGAGGCGACCTTGGCAACCCTATCACAAAATCCATCGCGGCGTCGTTCCACTTCCACTCAGGAATGGGAAACTGTTATAGAAGCCCTAATGGTTGCTGATGCTCTGACTTCACCTGCTGACAAGTAGAATACCTCAAGACAAAATGAGCAACATCTCTCTTCATACCTGGCAACCAATACTGACAGTGTAGATCAGGAAACATCTTGGTGACACCAGGATGAACTGCCCACACTGAGGAATGAAAATACCACATCAGCTCCTTGCGTATATATACTGGCACCCATACGTGTCCCTGGAAATGAAAGATCTCATCCTAGCCTATGGTCCATCCAGGAATAGGGTCCTCTCCTAACACACTTTCCTGCCGGACTAGGCCTTAATAATCTGATAGATACCTTATTCGTACTCGATCAAGAAGGGTAGAGGTAACAGCTACCGAAGAAATAAAGGTCTGCCCCTGTCTGTCGTGCACCTCCAAAGGAATCTATGATAACAAATACATAAGCTGAAACTCACTACTGGCATCATGAACTTCCTGTATTTGAGTCCTCCTTCTCAACGCACCAGCCACTGCATTGCCTTTCCCAGACATGTAGGCAAGATAAAAGTCAAAAGACTGAAGGTACTCTACCCACCTTCGCTGTCTCAAATTCAGATCATGCTGAGTAAAGATGTACTTGAGACTCTTGTGGTCAGTGAAAACCACAAAATTCTCTCCCCGAAGGTAATGTATCCAATAGCATAAGGCATAATCAACTGCAGCCAACTCAAGATCATGCGTCGGGTAATTCCTCTCTTGTGGCCTCAACTGCCGAGACCCATACACAACGACTCCATCTCCCTGCATAAGTATAGCTCCAGCCCAATATAAGAAGCATTACAGTACATAGTATATCTCTTTCCTTGCTTTGGAAACACTAGTATCGGTGCTGAAGTCAACCTCCCTTTCAACTCCTGAAAGGCTGACACACAATAATCTGACAATATGAACTTCACACCCTTCTTAGTCAAAGCCGTCAACGGTGCTTCTAAGCGTGAAAACTTCCTAATGAAGTGTCTGTAGTATCCATCTTGCCCTATAAAACTCTAAACCTCAAAGATGTTCTTTGGCTACTCCCAGGAAACTACTTCTCTCACTTTCTATGGGTCTACTAATACTCCTGTCTCTGAGATAACATGGCCCAAAAAGTGAATTTGATCCATCCAAAAGAGTAATTTTGAGAGCTTAGCATATAACTGATGCTCTCTCAGTGTACTCAAAATGATCTCAAGATGTGTGGAATGATCATGTCGAGTGTGAGAGTACACCAAGATATCGCCCATGAAGACAACCACGAAAGAATCCAAGTATGGATGGAATACTCGGTTCATCAATTCCATGAAAGCTACAGGCGCGTTCGTGAGACTGAACGACATAACCATATACTCTTATAGACCATACCTACTTTGGAAGGCTATAAGAGGTATTTATGATGGTCTAAAATGAAACTGAGGGTAACTGGACCTCAGGTCAATCTTCAAGAACACCCGGGCTCCTTATAGATGATCAAAGATATCATCAATTCTTGGTAGGGGATATCAATTTCTGACCGTCAACTGGTTCAACATCTGATAATCCATGCAAAGCCTGAGAGTACCATCTGCCTTCTCCAAAAACAAGACAGGTGAACCTCAAGGAGAAGTACTTGGTCAGATGAAACCCTGTGCCTACAAATCCTCTAACTGCTTCTTAAGGTCCTGGAACTCTAGTGTAGCCATCCTGTAAAGAGGAATGGACATCGATGCTGCTCCTAGTCCAAGCTCAATCGAAAAGTCCACCTCTTGCTTTGGAGGAAAACTTGAAAAGTCCTCTAGAAAGACAACTTTGAAATGATCCATCATTGGAGGAAAGTCTTACTATAAAGTCCCCTGATCGTCCAAATATGGACTAGAAATATGGGCTGTAACTTCTCCCTACCCATGATGCTCTGGACCCGCTCTGCTCGCCTGGACATCCCACTCAGCCTTATGAAGAAAAGATCCACCCTCTAGTGATATGTAACTAAACCTTTAGTGATAATAGTTAAAGACTTCCTGGAAGGGTACTAGCCTGTCCATTTCGAGAATGACAACATAACCTGTCATCTCTAGGACATAGAGATCCCATAAGAAGTGACACCCACCAACCTCTAGAGGGAACTCCTTACACTAATGTACACTATCCGTCCTACTCCCCAATGGAGTGTCTAAAAAAAATATATTGGTAGAGGAAAAGATACAGAGCCCAAGTCTCTCCATGAAAACAACAGATATAAATCTATGAGAACCCCTGTATCGAAAAGTGCTGAAGATAAAACTAAGGCAACTAGCATTGTACCTCGAACTATAGATGGTCTAGGATCCTGCTCCTACTAGGTCTGCTCCACCACAATGGTCTGGCCTACTCCCCAGCCCTGTGACCCAACCAGACCACTCTGAGATGATCCACTCGGATGTTGCTGAAAGACTGGTGACTGACCACCACGGCCATGACCTCCACCTCGCCCTGAACGGCCAGAAGAACTCCAGTTCCCAGACTGGTGAGAAACTAGCAGTGCTACTTTTGAACACAGAGTCATAGAAGAACCCCTATCACCAGCTGAAGGTGAGAAGACCTGACCAAAACGTTGAAGGTGACCCATCTTTCCGCAATATCGGCACTCCACTTGGTCTCTCTGGCACTCTGGCCTCATATGCCTACTCTTCCCACACTGGTAGAAAACTACCTGGCTACCAGAAGATGTCTCTATCCTCCTCAAATCTCTACACGAAGAATCCCTATGGAACTTCCTACTATCATTAGAAGGAATTCTAACTCAAGATATCGAGCCTCCCTAGCTCAAAACTTCGAAATCCCTCAGACTGTGCTCCATGATCAGCACCTAGTTGATGATAGAAGTGATTGAAGTCAACCAGAAGATGTTCACCTGGGAACGAATGTCGTTCCTGAGACCATCCTCAAACTTCCTCACATGGAACAAGCCATATCCCCCTAGGAAGGGTGTAAAGTGCTGAAACTCGGTGAAGTCTAAGGAATACTCCCTGACAGAAAGAGTTCCCCGCTCTAGACTTATAAACTCCCAGGCTCGGTCGGCCCTTAGGGTCTCCGGATAGAAGTAGTCATAGAAGATGCACCAGAACTCCTCCCTAGCCATAACCTGATGATGCCCCACATATGAGATCACATCCCACAATCTCTTGGAGGAATACCATAGCATGTATGTAGTGGGATTGACCCTCATATCTAGAGGCGTATCTAGAGGATCAAAGATCGTCAACATGGATTCTAGCCACAACTATGCAGCATGAGGTCATTTTTCCCTAGAGAAGGTGGGAGGATGCTACTGCTGGAAAACCTATGTCAATTCTGACATCGACGGGGTAGGAGGAAGTGCCCCTAAAAGGTCTGCATCATCCTCATAAAGCCTTCCCTGAACTATGCATCAACACCGATATCAGGTATAACTGCTGGTTACAGGACCGGCACAACAAGAGGATATGCAGGAAGTCCTTGATCTTCCATATCCAGCGTCTGATCACTGACCTGTAACTGGAAGACAATTGGAGGAAATCTAGGTGGCATGAATACTCAAGGGAAAACACACACCTTAGATCAACATTACCAAGGACTGAAAACTAGGAGTGTATGAAGGGAATAATAGAAATAAAGAATTCAAGTTTTACAAAAAATGACTACATGGCATGTACAATTCCTACTTATTGTGTTCCATTAAGTCATTCACATGGGCATGTAATCCTGCCTAAATTGGTCGTGTAACACCCCAAACACCCGACGTGTTGTCTTAACACACATCATGTACTTGAATCCTCTTTCCCTTCCCAATTACTTCTACATGTTTAAGCCACACAACTCTTTTAAGAAAAGCCTATATGACTTTTTTAATAGAAACACAGCGTGTACGAGATGAGCTTCTCCTGGACCGTGTTGTTAGTGACACGGACGGATACGTGGATCACAATACACGGCTTGTTCCAGGTGGACACGATGTGTATAATATGAGACTCAACCGACCCGTGTTGTTAGCTACATGGTTGAGTTCCTAGGATTACACTACACGACATGTTCAATCCCGACATGGCGTGTATAACTTAAGGTTTATTTGTCCGTGTTGTTAGTTAAATGGGCGGACACAGGGTCAAAACCACACAGTGTGCACTACCAGTACATGGTGTGTTCCCACAAGATTTCCCCTATCCTGTGTCTCTGCCCACACAGCCTACGACACGGTTAGAGACTACATGGCATGTAAATAAAGGACACGATTTGTACTTATGAAAAACAGTTTCATCCAGAACGGAAGAACACATGGTGTGTAGTCAAAACTACATGGAATGTATTCTGGGTTTTTCCAGATAGTAAGCCTCAAAAACTACTCTGGAACCCAGAAAACCCTGAAAAAATCCTTGAAGGTTCCAAATTCCGATCCGTAAGGGCCCATACACCCCACGAATCAAAGCTTGGCATCTTATACATGTTATAAACACGGTAAACCAGGCAATGATCCACCAATTTCTGGTCCATGAGGGCCCTTAACTCATCAAGAACAAAAATTTGGTATTCATTCAAACAAAACCTTACACAATCAATGCTTTAACAAGAAGTAGGTATTTTATCAAGGCATCTATCACAACAACATGCATATTCTACACAACATCTATCACAACAATATGCAATCGCTAATTCATCCTAAATGGCATGACAAGAATGCATGACATGTGATTTAAACCTAGGGTCTACATGATGCATGAGATGGAATACCCTCATCTCATTGGGTTGCGACATAAGTAGATCCTCAATAACATCAACTGTAATAGTATAAAACATTTGAGTCACCCAATGGTGAAAATAAAATCAATGATAAAATTATAAAACCATAAAATTGCAATAAACAAGGTATGTTGTATTTTCCCCATACACGGGTTAGCTACTCCCGGGCACAACTTATTACCAAGTACCTATTCCTTCATATCCCTATCTAAAGGCTTCAAAAAATAAGTCAAGAGAAAATAATGCCTCTGATACCACTCTGTAATGTACCGATTATGGAAGCCACCTAGAGGTGCCCATACCCGATTGGTCATATGGACTCAAACACATTTCCTCGAATGCCAGAGGCTACCGACTAGCAGTGAGGGCCTTGGGTGTGATAGTGGGGAAACTATTCCCTCATTGGTAGAGTATACAGTGGAAGTAAACATATATACAATAGCATAAGCAGTAATAATACCAAACAATAATAATAATGGAATACTGATAAAGAAACAAAAAGAGCATATATATATATAAATGATACATGATACATATATGTCTAGGAAAGCATCCAAACAAGTCCCAATGCTGAATAAAGTACTAAAAAAAAGTAAAAAAGGAAATCACATAAGAAAATCCTCAGCATCGCAAACCTCAGCTTGGTCCCATGCTCTCTAGCTGAAACACAACCAAGTACCTAAAGTAGAAGGGACCTTTCCCTTGTCTATACCTGCAACAATATAATCCATTTGGGCCCAAAATCATGGACCAAAAAGGGTGTGAGAAGAATACCAGTAGGTAACCACCACAAGATCAGTGCCTAACAGTCAGTGAATATTTGGAAGGTAAACGTGGATAAAGTAGTAAACAAGGAAGTACTCAACAATAACAATCCACAGTTTCATATATCAAGCAATAGGTAGTCAAAGAAGATAATCACAACAGGTAACCCTTTGGGAAGTACTCATAGCCAATCCCCTTTGGTTCTACCTAACAGATACAAGAAACCCTCAGGGTAGCACATACAGTATCACCCCTATGGTTCAACTAATGTATAGGCTCTCTGAGGAAGCACTCAGTGTCAATTCCCCCAATAGTCTCGTATTGGTACTAAAGGCTCTCTAGGGAAGCACTTACATCAAATTATCTCTATGGCCCATGTCGAGGAACTTCAAAATATCTGAGGAAGCACTCAACATCAATTACCCTTTTGGTCTCGCATCATAATATTATAAAATACACTCTAGAGAATCCCTTAAGCCCATTCTCCCTATGGTCTACTACAATAGGTTCTCATGACCTTGTGTAAATCAACAAATATAGCATCGCGTATCGGCCAAAGTAAACCTCAAGAACTACTTGGCTAGCATTCTACAACATATCAATATGTCAGAACAATATTCAAACCATCCTACAATACTAGGCATGGGAAAGTAAATAGCAACCTAATAGGCAACTGGAGCCAAAGGTAAAAACCGGCAAAACATGCATGGGAAACACATCCAAAGCAGAGAAATTCACCCTATTCACAATCAAGTGTCATCTAATCAATCATAAATGAATATAAGACAAACAATTGGGCTAAAATGGTAAACACACAATACCCAGTTCATGGGTATTGGGAAAATATTGACATAAAACTCAAAGACTTTCAACGGAAAGGCACAAACCACCTACCTCGGCATTGGGAGATCAAAATACTTGAACCATGAGGCTTGAATCACCTTAGAACACCATAGATCTATGAAAATGTATAAAACTTTCAACTCAATATAACTCATGAAAGAAGAGAAATCAAGGGATGATGTTCTAGGAGAAGAGAGAAGTCACCGATGTGATTCCAATGCAACCGTCAGTGTTTGATTCGGAGGACGAACACTTGGCTAGGGGCTTGTCAAAGATCCATGTCTACTTGGAACTCTTGGACAAAATAGGTTTAGAAGGATATGGTTCTATTCATCAGACGTGACCCCAGTGCGTTTAATGAAAAAAACAAAATACCCTGCAGGTACTCGCCGTTTTCGTACTCCACTTTAGGCGGCCTCCAGGTCATCACACATGGTCGTGCGCAAGGCCGCTACACGACCAGCATACGGCTACTTGCGGTAACCGAATACATGGCGTATACTCATAAAGTACATTACATGTACTCATAAATTACATGGTGTGTACTTGAAAAATTTCCAGAAACTCCCCTTTTCTCAAAAACTTTAGAAAAAAGAAAAGCATAACTGAAAAGAAGATCCAGGTTCTTACAATAATGCAGAATATAAAATATTAGTACATGATAAACCTATTTAATATTTCCATAATCATTAATAATTTTATAACTTTTCTCTATTTTAACAAATGGATAACATGATCATAATGCATTCTGAGCAAGATGGTGTACTTTCAACAAATACGTAGTCAACTTGAAAAAATTATCCTATATTTTAATAACAATATAAATTTATCCAAGACATTATCGCATTTTAAAAATTAAATAACATGATCATAACCTATTTGGAGGAAAAAGCTGAGTGGTTAAACAATACACAATCAACATGTTAATAATTATTTATATTAGAATAACATCATACTGAACACCATTAATTTACCCCAAGTCAATATGAAAAAATTATTTATAGGTGAAGATCATAAAAAATTAATTATATATAATTTTATTATCATGTTTGATAAATTATTTATTATAAAACTATGTTAATACTATAATAACATGATCATAAGTCTCCTAAATAAAAAGGTGTATTGTTAAGAAATAAGATAACCCAATTAGTGAGAAATACTTTTCAAAGGGTTCACTTGGTAGGAATGTATATCCATATAAATAAAATGATAGGATACCTCATAATAAAATCATTGGGTTTATTATACCAAAATTATTTGAAATATGCTCAAGAGGATGGTTATAAATCAATGAACAAATTTTGAGTTTCCAAAAATCTTTACTCATGGGGAAACAACTAATTAAATAGACATATGAGTAAAGGGACATGAACTCTATAGTAAATCCTACGAAATACATGGAAAAAAATTATATATAATTCATGGTATAATAAAGTATGATATAACCATATAAAGGGAACCTGGGTTGTAACATGTAACATGTGTCAAATAATCCGAATTGAGACAAAAAACTCATTAAAACACTATTCAAATTTTAATAAACACCCATTTAAAGAGAAGGATTGTAATTTAACATAAAACACCATACATAAAATATTATTCATGATATGACATCTCAAATATTCATAATATTCACCATATGAAATGAAATTAGTTTTATAATTCCAACCATGTGTCAAAGTGATGAACTTGAGACCAAGACCCCTATATCAGTGATGATCAATTCTATACATATAGAAAATGTCAATAATAATTAAATTAAGTTCCTTAAATTCATACCTAGGAAAATTATCCATAACTATAACCATTTGTACCCATAATTTGTAACCATTATATATATATATGCTAGTTTTTTCTACATTCAGCACCAGGGGTATGTAATCTTCATCGCACTGAACTAGTTTCACAAATGTCATGATGGTATCTATTAATTTTCAAAATTACATAACTATTTTAACATATAGTAACTTTAATATATATTAAAATATAATATGTAATTCAATAATATAATTGCATGTCAATTAGGGTTACATTCTAAGAAGATGAATCAATGATAGTAATTTTTTAGTGATTCTTAATAGATGAATGTTGTTTTCCTAATTCATGTGTTAAATGTTGACATAACCATACCAAAACACAAAAAAACAATATTTAAAAATTTATATCATTTTATACCAGTAATGTTTTTCTCATATTTATCCATGACATATATGTACTGTATTTTTCAATTTGGTGGTTAAATAGACCAAAAGATGATCCTTCCATGATTATTGGATGAATATGAGATGTTTGAGTTGTAATATCATTATAATATAATCTTAATGATATAATTTAGTGTTTATTATTGTTATATATAATAATTTTAAATAATTATAACATTAATATAATTTATATAATGTCATTAATTAGAAATAAGAGATCATTTTCCTCTTAGTTCATTCGTTTTAAATGATTAAATTAACGATAATCATTTTTTGATCATATAATTTTTTTGTTCTCAATGTTTTCTTAAAAAAAACTTAATTATTTCATAGAAATAATATTTCCCCATTAAATAATTATTCAAACTATAAATTATGGGTGGTTATAAAAAGTAAATTTCATTTCCTGTGGTAGCGATAACCATCACATACACATCAATGATGATTTGGGTTCCCTTAATAAATAATATTAATGGATAGAAAAAGATAACACCATTAATATGGTAACATTATATTAAATAAAATATATAAATATCGTAATATTATTATAGATAGATTGAATTTGAATTAATATAATTAAGAATAAATGATAATTAGATAATAATACTCATGTCTAACACTTGAGTTTTCCTTGTAATTCTCCTTTAAAAAGAAGGATTCATTCCAACTAACGGTTAATATATATATATATATATATATATAACATGGGATGGTTATATATGAGAATAAAATTAGAATATTTTAAGAGTGAAATTCTATGAATATGCAAGTCTTGAAGTGGAGGGAGTGTTTTCTTTTTATACGTGAGAGAAAGGGAACTTTTAGAATCACCCTTAGCATTTTCAATAATGTGATGTCAATATTTAATATTTTATTTTTAAAAAATAGATAAAATAGGAGGTTAAAGTGAGTTTGGGTAGAAACATAGTCAACTACTCATTTGAGAGACAATGATTGTATTAAGGAATTTTACATCTAATATTTTACCCAAATTCACTTTCAAGATGGTAATTAATCATTTACCTTGGTAATTAATATGTATAAAAAAATTAATATCATTTTATTCACTTAAATTGAATCTTATGATTTAAAATTTGGTAAAAATTCTATAAAATAAAAAATAAAAGTGTTTTAAAATATAATTTTATGATTACAGATATAATGTTTCATTTTGTTTTTTTAAATTGTGATTTTAAGAATGAATTTTATATGTAAGGGATTGAAATTAAAATTATAAAACCACATAATGAAAATTGTTTTATTTTTGAACAAAAAATATTAAAGGATTTAATTGTAATTCAAAACTAAATAGCACCTTGAAAATAATTTATTCAATGAATGGCAGAAAACTATTTTTATTGATGTAACATTTTACACTTGTTCTAAAACTTTTTGACATAGGTTTTATAAGTCAAAATAATATCTTAAAATAAAATATATTATCCTATAGATTCATATTTGATCATCTTATTTTTTTTAATCTTATATATCATTCTTGTATAATGATAATGTTATAAAGATTTCATGGTTCATGAAAACAATATTTTTCAACTAAAAACCAACTATTTCCAAAAAAATTTAAAAATACATACTACCTAAATTTTGGAATGAAGAATTAAAAAATGGATTTAATTATATTAATTTATAATTCAATAATTTATAAAATCATTTTTTATGTTAAATCGTAAAATAAAATGAAAACTTTTTTTTATTGGAAAATGAAAATTTTAAATATATTATCTTTCTATTATTAATTAATATCATTTACCCACTATTTTTTGTCAACTAATTTTCAAAATTAAATTAAATTTATCGTCATTAATCATACATGTCTTGAAATTGAAATAGAAATTACATAAAAAGGATTTTTTTAGAAAAATAATTTTTAAAATAATAGATGATCTAATTAGTCATTTGGGGTAAACTAATTGAATTTATTTTATAATGAAATTGTTATTTATTTTATTTAGTCCAATTATTCATTAATAAATTAAATTTATTCCTTCAATCAAATTCAATGGTTATGTTTTAATAGAAAAAAATAAATATTTATATTTTATCTAAATATTTTTCAGTTTTATTTAAGTATGGTGTTGTGTGTGGAGAATACTATAACCCACATTTGGATCATTTAAAAGAAGTCATAAATTAAAATATCATGGTGTTTAAATTTATATTTTGTGAAATATATTAATGAGCACATCAGTCATCCCAACTACTTCATCCAGCTAATCAAAGTCACTCTTTTTCCCACCAAGCTACCTAATCCACCACTAACTAAAGCATATCATCTTGGACATTAAGATAACACTTATCTATTGCATATAAAACCAAATAATGAACCTAGATGAGTGAAAAACATTTACAAACCATTTAAAGAAGATCTTAATCTTCAATAACATGGTTTTCAGAGGGATTGGTATACTCATACGTGAAAAAAAATTACAAACCATTTAAAGAACCTCTTAATCTTCAATAACATGGTTTTCAGAGGGATTGGTATACTCATACATAACTACTGGGTATGACAAACCATGGACCACACTTTACTTGAGCATTCCTTATTCAAGAAGACCATCTCAAAACCCATCATGTGAACCAGGGAAGAATATTTTCCACAAGAGTAAGTGGATTAAATGGTTCATAACTCCATGGAATACTCTTTCATATTTCCATCTAGGTAAATATGATTAAACAACAACAATTGTCGATATGAAACCCACTATGTACTTCACAAAAAGGAAAGGTGTGTAGATACCACTATCAAGTAAAGGTGATAATAATATCCACTTTAATTCTATAATACCAAAAAAGGATAAAATGATCACATTATGTCATCATTTATCATACATATATTCCTTTTTTATAGAATGATAACCACCATGACAGATCTATGATACTTTGATCTACTCAGCCTATATATTCAACATTTATGAAGGACCAAGATAGTCCTTGAATCTAGTTTCCATACTATCATAATCTGATGTCCTGATAGCCTACACCACAAGCCACATGAAGGATAGATGTAGTTCACTACATCACAACTCTATAATGTTTATCACTATTCATTATATCCAGTTTGATGCATACATCAAATTTTCTCTAAGGGTCAATCATAAATTACCATACTGAAGCTTCCAAAAATTGCATGGCATTCACAGAGAGGGAATGTGTTTTCTATTCCAATAGAGTACAAACCATCAATATCCAATTAAGTATAATCTTACTAAATGTATAAAGGGTTTTCTACATTTGACCCAATTTATGGTCTTTTCAACTATAGTAGATAAGGCATACCCCATTCACATAAGTACCAAAAATCATGATGCCCATAGAGGGTATCCAATTCACCCTGAGGTGGGTACCATGAAACCTCCTCCCTATCCTAATGTCACTCTCAAAAAAAGGTTTTTCTCCACCAAAGGTGAACACACTATAGTAAAAGGATGGGTGGATAATTTTAAAAATAAATTGAAGCATTCAGGCTCACCAAGATCCATACCAAGGTTCCACTAAAATATTCGACTCTTGGGTATACAAAACTAGGTGAATATAATATATATTTAAAAAAATTATGGCCTGTGATGTAATATAAAAGTGCCACACATTGGTTTATATAAGATAACACTTAAAAATATGTTTACATTGAGAATGTTATCTGCAACTAAGGTCATCAGTACTCTACACTGGTCCCCATTGATATTTTTCAATCATCTTGGGGTAAAACAAGGTGATACATAGATTCACCTTACATGACATGGATGGTCAATCCAAAACACTACTATGCCTTCCTCCATGTTAAAAGATAACATGATCTTGTAGATTGGGCACACTTATAATAATATTTCCAATATTCTAAGGCTCACTTGGGTGACTTTAGAATAAGTGGAGTTATAGGTTAGATAAACCATAAACCAAATAATTTTTATCCAGAATTATCTTGAATCACCAAGATTTAACAACTATCCCATAGAACATTCCCATAAAAACCTCATAAACCCACCATGAATTTATGTTCACCAAACATGGTTTTGATACATTGTGAAAGGTTCAATGTCCTCTAATGAGAACTGCATTTTAAACACGGTCTCAAAATCTGACTATGGTAGAGTATTCCCTATTGTGAGTTCAAGGAATATATCATTCTCTTACATATTAGAGTGTGGTATATAATGTTCTATAAACAAACCACTATATTGATGTATAATCCTAAAACAGATGATTTAGTGGGTCATATATAATAGTTAATCCCTTTTAACTAAACGGGGAGGCCCACCTCACAAACTCTGAAGTCTTCAATAGTCCTATGCATATTTTAAATTCAGTATATTGGTATTATCATCCAAAAAATTATATATTTTGATCCAATACATGAGAAAGATCGAAATCATGCATAGGGGAAGAGAGGCCGACTCAAATTAGGGGGTGTGAGCACCTCTTAACCATGTCTTGAGAGACAATTCCTCATTACCCACTGTTGGTTGGTGAGAGGAATGACCACATTAATTATATAATCATATCCCTATCTCCATATTCATGAAGGCTATCAGTGGGTGGAAATGTTTAATCATTTGGTATCATCTACAATGATTCGACTGTATTTGGTTGGTATAAGAAATTGACAACATAAAATATCATAATTTTCCACTATATGACACATATATTTAGAGTTACCAGGACTCAAAAATCGATGTCTTTCAGTACTAGTTTCACTTCCATGTTACTAGAGTATTAGTGAAAGGATATGTTGGTCTTCCCCCTA
The DNA here is from genome assembly GCA_963277665.1 of Viscum album. Taxonomy (NCBI): domain Eukaryota; kingdom Viridiplantae; phylum Streptophyta; class Magnoliopsida; order Santalales; family Viscaceae; genus Viscum; species Viscum album. Next base: position 1,053,643,784 of record OY728120.1, on the reverse strand, counting down.
CACTGGTTTCTATCTTCCATTAACCGAACTCAAGATCCCCTTATAACTATTAATCTATGTTCTCAATATAATGTTTACAAGGCTTCTTACTCAAATACTTTTATTGTGAAAAATACCACTATGATACCACTCTATTACATCCCGACCTATTGGGACCCACCCGAGCTGGAGACATGTTGAAAGTGACACCCAAATCCTAGCTCCAACATATTTGGGGTTAGTGACTAGCACTAAGTAGAAATATCACACAGAAGGGAGGCCTTATCATATCATAACCTATAAACGATACATATCTATAATAAAAAAGTAATAAAATAAATTTATCATATATTCTAGGGGTTGGGTGCTATGACTTAGTGGGGACATCACATACATGGGAGGCCTTATCCTATCATAAACTATGACAAATACATACCACTAATAAAACAAGTAAGAAAAGAAATTATAAGTATATATATACATGATCAAATGTACTAAATGTAACACATGAATGATATATATAAATTAAGATATAAATGATAACCAGTGTCAATAACATAGAAAAAAGTGAAAAATATATATGCTAGAACTATAAAGGGAAACTGACATTTAGTGAAGGTGAACATGCCCATACTCTAACTTGGCTCTAAACATGAACATATTTGGTATCCATTATCTCCTAGTACAACCCAAACATCAGAAACAACTCATCCACAATGTTATATAGGAATTAAATCTTACAAGGATTTATCAAACCCTCTCCCTAGCCAATCCATGACTTGTTCACTATTTTCACTTACACAACATGTGTAGGCCCAACACCTGTAAAATGGTTAGTATAAACATACTTAGTAGGACCCCAAGACAATAAAAAGTGAAAAATAATGAATAATTGACTATTCTATTAGATCTCTAGGTGACCAAACGAAATAAAATAATAAAATAGATAATAAAAATAAGGTCGAGGATCCAAGAACTGAGTATCTAAGAGGAAGACAATAAGAATTTTCTGGATATTCTCAAACACTAGGGGAGTTAGAGAAGTTGTGAATACTTGTTCATAAACACTAAAATCCTAAAAATCAACCACATAAAGGTAGATGGAGGTTCCTGAAACACTAAACAATGCACAAATTCTAAATATGATAAACAGACACAAATCCACTTATCAAGGGAAACCCCTAGGGTGATGAGGAATCAAAAAAAGATTTATATTTTACAAGACGTTATTTTTGATCTATTGATCTAAGAATTCCATCTCTTTAGTAAAAAGTATCACAAAACATGCCTAGTAATTCCCTCAAATGATAAAGGAGGACCTCTTCTCCATGACTATCGGTGAAGAACCTAACTCCAATGGAGGATCTATCTTCCATCCTTTCTCTACATGTAAAAAAAATTCTACTATATTATTGGATACATATTCCATATGAGGTATATGGATGGGAAAAATTCTACTCCAAAAATAAACGATCCCTAAAATATATATATGGGTGAAATGAATGACTCTATCTGATACCATACGTAGAACATCCCATCACCTTGCTTACATGGGATAAATAACACTTCCTAGGAGCATCCATGTCCTAACAAGTGAGATATCATACCCACCTAGGAATAATGAGGTATGAATCCATGTAATAAGGAAAAAACTAATGGGAAATGAAGCACTCATTGTGTAGGAGAGAAACGTGATGTGTTATCTCAATGGGGGTTCTTGGTTTGTACACCATCTGTTTGAGCTGTGTCTAACTAAAGATATATGGGGTGTTGTAGATAACACATGGTGTATATGGAAACATGATTCCCAAGGCATTTACATATCATAGACACTGATTTGGTCTTCCTGAATGTCAGTGAGTGTTTCTGTTTCTATATGTACATGGGATATTTAGCTTGAAACAAACCCTTGCACCATAATACATGACACAAAACATGAACTCTTTCGAACTAAATATCAAGTAATATTTAATTTTATATAAAGTAATCCAATTAAATGTGTATATAGTTCCTTAAATCCATCATATAAACTATTTGAAAATTACCCATATGAAATCCACATAATGAATCAAATGCAAAATGAACATTACTAGTGGTCAGATTCCGACCACCGTTTTCTCCTAAAATAAGTCACCATTGCTTCCAGAATTTTATGCACACATTTTCAATTCAATAGAAATCCCAGATATTCAAAATATTTCTATGATTCTTGATTGAAAAATAATGATCCAATATAAAATCTATCATCCTCAAATACTCCATCATCGTAAAATGACTCTAATCATCAATCATAAAAAAAATAATATCATGTCTTGATTCTACTGATGTGTGCATTAGTGAATCTAAAATACCACAATCCTATTGTGTCTCAAAATTCCTTAACCATATGGGATCTGACATCAAGAATTCATCATCACAGATATCAAACTCAAATTAAGTGTTGTGAAACCTATTTTAAATCTATTGTGTTATTAGATCATATGGATAAACAAATCATCATTCAAGAACACAATTTTATGAGGAACAGATGAGAAATGTTAGAGGTAAATCCAAATAAACCTAATAAATTTTAACTATAAACACAACACATGATCAATATTCTTTAAAACTAGAAAATTTTTTATGAATCAGTAATCATTCACCACATTCACATGAACAATATCATTTTTTAACATAACAATAAAATAGAAAGTTTATAAGGTCGTGCGAACTAAGGTATCATGGATTTAATTTAATAATATTAGTTCCATTTCTATGTCTGGAATCAAAATATATACAAAGTAGTAAAAAAAAGGCACCAGTTGATGGTAAATTTTATAAGCTTTGATATTATATCACACCCATAGGTATGATTATCACCACCATCAAAAACCACCTATAGACATTGTTGTAGATCTAATTTCTCTCTTTGAGTCATCATCACTACCACTAAATTTACCCTTTATATAATCTCAGTAGGGGTAGTCAATGAAAAATGAGGATAGTTCTATAAAGTTTATATAAGGGGATTAAATAGATGATCACTAAGTCAAATATCAAATTAATTTAATTCACTTTACCATTTATAATATTTTAAAGATAAAAAACTTCGCAGAACCCGATGTGATCCAAGAAAATATCGCACCTTGGTTAAAGACCTCATTATATACGGAATAGTGGTCTTATGTTTTCTCTATAGGGTTAATTTAATAAGATATCATTGTTTTTTAAAATTCACATGCATACCTTAAAATATAATAGTAATATTATTATATTATTTATAATTCACTGAGGTATTATCTTTCACATAAAAAAAATACTTGGTGGTAAACCACATATTCCATTAATTATAGAACCATTAGAAAGTTTTTAGGGGTCAAAAGATAAGGTATAATTATTTTTTACCCTCAGTTAAGTCATGGGTATTTAAAACAAAAAATTGAGATTCTCCCCACATAGGTAAAAACTTTAGACATTACATTACTAGTTATGTAGAGAGTTGGTTTCACTGTTTATTCATTCAGGCTTAAGTATGATTGTTCCTCGTCATTATAAGTGTTTGTTGGGAGGATCCTATTGAGTATACTTATATTCATACCTCAGTATTCTATATCCTATTTTATAGATTTATATGTTTGATTTGATGATTCAGCTATATACTACAAGCTCTTAATGATTTTCCGAGATATATATTCTAAAATAGAAGTTTTTTTTTATTTTGGAATACTTCGTTGTTTATATATAAAATTACAAGAATTATGGGATCATCTATTATTTTTCTTATATATATTTTATTAGTGTTTATTATTTTTTTATTCATATTTATATGGTTAATGTCTCTCATAATACTATTTTAGACCCTCAACTCTAATATCGAACCTATAACCTATTGGAGGAAGGCTGTAGGGGTCACACATTCCTTTATTGATGGCCTAAGAGGGGGTCTGAAGGAAATGAATTATGATATAGAAGTATTCATGATTTATTTAGTAGTTAATATGATAATTATTGTTTATAATTATTGAGGATTTCGTTAGTTTAGTTGGGAAGAAAGTTATTTAATCGTAGTATATGATATAGGAGAGAGAGACTGACTAGAAAACCAATGGGGTTTCTATGATCTAACAAAAGGACCTTATGCTCACTAATAATATTAATTTTTGATGATATATATTTTAAGTAGATATCTATGTTTCATGCACGCATATTTATATATGGTGATAATTTTTGAATGGTGAAAAATTTTGTGTGATTTAAAATAAATTTATATCCAATGATTATGAGTTGGTATTTTTTTTAAAGGATGGTTGTTGGAATACATACCCATGTGGTAAAACTATTTGTATTTTGGACAGATCAACTAGTTGATCATTATTGGGTCATTAATGAGGAATATAACTCTAGAAAGAAGGAAGTGTCTGTTTTTTATCATATTGGTTTATTGTAGTGTATGTGGAGCTTCTCTGATCAAGATGAGTATCTATGATGACGATATAAAGAGTTATTTAGTGTATCTTGATATTTCTGTTGGTTTGATTTGTGCAAGGTATGAACATTGGACTCTATTTGATTTTGTATTACTAAGAGGGAAGTGGTGGATTCTATTATATGGTGATTATTAAGAGTTTAATGTGATGTGAGAGATGTTCTATAGTCAGTTCCAGTTAGAGTTGTTTTCTTTGAAATTGAAAGTAGTAAAATAAAATGAGTTTTTCTCACTTTTCTAGGGGATCTTGAGGTTATGGGAACTCAAAGTCTAGTTCATGAATCTTATTCACTTTTTTCATTAAATTATCCTTAAATATTTGTGCAAGTCATGACTTTTAAAAGAGTTGTTACATCTAGATATCATGAACAAGTTCACCCATTTTAAATTGGTGATATATCTCAAAGTTCTAGAGAAGGCCAATGTGACAAGGAAGATATTATTATAGACATGATAATATCAAGAGTTATGTCATCAAAACTTCCTAAGGAGTTGAGTGGTAGAAGGGGGTTCTTGTTTATCTGGACATTAAAGGGTATAACTGATAGGGATTCAGTCTTAGTTTTTTCTTCATATTTATCTGTAGTTGGTACCTCTTACGCCTCAAGCATAATATTGTTTTCTAATTAGTGGAAGAATACATTGATTGTTCTAGTGGATAACCCTTCTTAGTGACCAGTGTGTGATAAAAGTATTGTTTCAGATGTACCCAAAATAATAGTTACCTTTGAGGTCTTATTAGAAGCAGTAGGGTCATCATTATTTTAGGTAGTAGATAGAAGATTGTTTAGAAAGAGGATGACCCTAAGATATTCCCCATACTCTAGGACAAAGTTATAATCTTGGGTGTGGTGTTGGATATAATACTAGGGTAGTAATGAGATGACCAAAAATTACCATACATACATAATACAAAATTTTACATGAATATTCAGTATATATCATAATAAATAAAATCATAGAACTTATATGTTTAATTTCTTTAGTGACCATATACACGACCAAATTATTTTACCAATATTATTTAGTATCTCCTACAAATAATATTCAAACATGAAACACTTCTATAAATATTTCACATAATAATTTACAATGGAATGGAAATATAAGAAATGGTTAACCTCATATGATAAATAAGTTTAAACAGAATATATAACAACCAAAGATTATAAGTTCATATAATATAAAAATATGGGTATGAGAACGTAATCAATGTTCATGAACATAAAATAAAAAATCCTACCCAATAAAAAAAAGATCCTAAATAAATGGTATTGACATATAGTCCTTTTCATATCATAAGACATGAGTAAATGAGTGTGGAAATATGATTTAAAAATCATAATCCATAAAATGACACAATAAGAATGCATCATATCATATATCATAGAATAATAATTTGGAATATACATAAGCATAGAAAATAATTTCCTTATATCGATGCTCATGACTATGACTGTTTTTACTTAGTGGTAAAAGTCACATAATTAATTGGGTTCACTTCCCAATACTTGACATTTAAAATAATGAGATATATGTATTTTTATATTACATTAAAGGTAAATATAATTATAGTCCAACTCATTACAAAGTGGAAAAAAACACATATGTATGTTATATGAACATGAAACATTTTGTAATTCAATAATAGAATAATTAACCTAGGAGAATGAAATAGGTTTAATGAATATTTAGAAAAGACTTGATGAAAATTGATATAGGGGAATAAGTTTTGTGATTTAATTAGATTATATCCATTTTAAATCATAATAAACAATAAATTATATTGAATCAAATAAAAAAAAGTTTTATAAGAGTATTAGAAGATTTCATTGAAAGAAAGAAATAAATACCCATCACATTTTTAACAACATTAATTTCGATGGATATAAATTATGAAACAATGAAAATATTAATTTCCTTGTAAAAACAAGGAAAAATATAGATGAATATTCATATATAAAATTCAATAATATTCTAGTAAAAATTAATTATGTGTAAAATGTAAAAAAATATCCCATTCATACTGCAATAAATAAAATGGACACTTGTATAAAAATGTTTAAAAATAGATTCATTTCATTGTTTTTTAATAATTTTAAATTCATTATAAAAAGGACTTAAGAAATTTTTTATTTATATAGAAGGATATACATATAAACATATATATAATTTGGATATGGAGGAGAAATATTTCAGAAAAAAAAGAATAGAAAAGGTTGGATACACTTACATGAATCCTTTTGGTCGAATTGTGAACTAAATAGAGGTTGAATTGTAAGGATGCATGTAAAAACGTTAAATAAACTTATACAGATAAAATTTAGTAGTTTTATATTTGGAAATAACAAATAATATTCACTAATTTGAATCTACAGATTGATAATGTCTATTCAATGTGTGATTTAATGGAAAACCATACATCTTTGGTATCTTTGGAAACAAAAGAAGTTGAACGAGATAACTTGATATGAATTGCTAAACACATTTAATTAAAAGAAAAGTATTAAAAAATCATTCCTTGTAAAGTTATATAAACCAAAAAAAGTAGTGGCTGTGAAGGATTTCTTAATGAAAGCGAATTGAGATGAGAAAACCTTACCCCAATATTCTTCTTTTCCCAATGCACTCTAAAATATAATATAATTAATTTATGTTTATTTTTAATCTATGTAATAAAAATATTTATGTTTATTTTACTTCATATATATTAGGACCAAGTTGTACTAAGGAGTTTTTGAGGTTACTTTATGTTTTTATGAATATGTTTAGTTTGCTTTCTTTTGAAAAAAAGGCTTGTTGTAAATAGTTTTTATATTTTTTTCATATAAAAAAGTACACCACCTTGTAATGTTTTATATAAAATTAAATTAAATAGATAGTATTATATAAACTTTTAATAGACTAATCCCACTATAGAAATGTTTTATGACTAAGGATATTAGATAAATGTTTCTACTGAATGATTATATTATAATGTTTCCAATGTTACATCAGAGAAAATGTTTGATTAAAAACCCTAGAATCATTTTGTACATGGAAAGTCTCTAATATCGTGAGTTATAATTATATCAAGATATAAGAATATTTTTTGAAATAGGGGAGAATTTTTTTGGGGGTAAACATTTATTCTTATAATGTTCGTTTGAATCCACCAAACAAAAAAATTTGAATTGAGGAATGGATGAGAAGATATTTTGGCTGAGCTATGAAAGACTTTTTAGAGATCTATGTATGAAATATATCCATATAATGGGAAAGGGTACATTAAAATTATAAATAAAATTAAAACTGAGGCTTTGTAAAGTTTTAGATGGATGTTTATAATTTGTTGAGAGTAGATGAAAGTTATAGAGTCAATGAATATATTGAAGAGTGGAATATGAAAATGCCTTTGGGTGAAGTCCATCAGATGTACCTTCTATTAAACATCCATTAGAAAATGTATACTGATGAAGTCCATCAAAAAAATTGGTCAATTTATATCAAATGTTCATTTATAAAGTTATGATGTGGATTATTTCTCAAATATGTTCAGAACAAATTTTTTTTAAAGATTACGGGATAGAGTTTTGAGAAATAAGTTTCTATTGTAAGTCATTCTATGGATGAATAATCAAGATACTCCTATGAACTTTGTTATGAAATTTTTGGATATATATTCTTCAAATATAACATTTTTTGTAAAGTTTTCTTACTCAATTTTTTTTAATAATCATTCTGATTTTACGTTCTTTAGGATGTTTCTGTAGAGATAACTAATTTTATAATGTGGAACTGATATTTTAATATGGAATATACCATGGAGTAAAATCACGAGACTCATCGATAAATAAGTAAATTTGATGAAGGGTGGAGTTTCTGATGTTTCACATGTTCATTCTAGAATATTACTAAAATTATTGAGAAGGTTTTAGTTAATTTTTTTGAGATAGAGTTTTGAATTTCATGTTTTTTCAAGTATGAAATCAAAACAAATTTCACACATATGTTCTATCAAATGCATTTACAAAAATGATCATTGTACAAAATATAAAGGTGTATTATTAACATGTTAAAATGAGGAAGTGTAGTAGAATTTATTTTAGATAGATATGCTGAATAATTATTTATAAGAAAAAGTTTGAGTAGGAAGTTTCCAATCCAGGAATATGTTGGTTGAGGTTAAAGATAAATTTGGTATCAATCAAAGGATTTGTGATCAGTAAACTAACAAAGTTTTTTTCGTCATAAAATATTTTATATCTGATTGGATCAGAAATAAAAATTATTGTAAGATAGAGGTTTCTATTATTATAAGGTATAAAAACCATTTCATTTGATCATTTTGGGAAAACATGTTAGAAGGAAAAATAAGATGGACGATTCATATCAACAACGATTGGATGGAGTAAGTTATTAACCCCTACTTGGTAAGAAATTAATGAAGAATATTTTGTTAGAAGATAAAAAAGTGATGTATGTACAAGAAGTACATTTATTTTTTTGAGCCTATTGGTGAAGGTTTCAAAAAGTTTTAACAGAAGTCATCATTATATTTTTCTATCACTGAATCACAAGAACTATTTTTTGATTATAAGAAATGCAACTGTAAGGATATTTCCAAGTTACTATACCCACATATAAGTATTATTCTCTACTAGATAGTGTGGTATTGGTTTATTTTCATACCCTAACAAAGACTAGATACTCTTGTTGATTAGTGAACGTTGAAAATTGTTTTTCCTCTATGATTGTATTGTCAAGTTTGTTTTTTCAGAAAATATATAACTCTTTAATAGGAGGTATTGGTTGTTTTATGATAATTGAAAAAGATATTAATAATTTGACCCCTCAACCTACCAGTGATAGAAAAGATCCTACTTAGTCCTTTCAATTATTATTAGAGTGAAGGTTCCCATCCATAAATATTTTTTAATGTTTGAAGAAGTTTTAGTTTCTATGGATGTCCCAAATTCTATGAATTTTAATGGAATTCATGTTTTTTATGGAAAGAACAAACATATATGGTAAAATATAATGTCATCATATTTTATATATGATGGTTATGATTCTATTGATATTCATACACATGTATTTCACTATATTTTTGAGAGTTTTCCCATTATGGATATTGCTAAGAAGAATTTGGAAAATGATTGGAGAGGTAAAAATGCTATAATTTCCTAACTCTCTGAAAGGGAGTTCCTTAGATTTAATTGATTTTTACTGGCTACATTAATCTGTTAAATGTTAAAGAACATCAATGAAGGAAATATAAATGTAAAGAAACTAAAGTAAAAATCTTGAGGCACAATTAAGGGGAGCTTAAGATGAGTGTTTATGAATATATAGGTGATGTATCTACAAGATGGAATGACATTGTAAGCACCACAATACATTTTGGAAAGAAGTTTATTGATATAATTTCTTTAAAAGATCTTATGAATTCAGTCTAATATGTTTTATGTGAACGTTTCATCATTGGAATATAGTGATCCCGTAACTCTATCTTTAGAAGATCTCTATAGCACTATCATTACATATTAGATGATAAGAAAGAAAGACATGAATATTAAATAGAAGGATGGTCAAGAAATTTTCATCAAATTTTCTAATAATGGAAAATATTTGAAACTTCACAAATATTAAGAAATTAGTGGCTTTGACACTAATGAAGAGGTTTGTAAAAATATTTATGATGTTATGTATTTATTTTAAAAGAAATTAATAAGGGAATAAGAAATTAAAAAGGGTTGTTTCCATTAGAATTTTTTGGCTATAGAGATATTAATAACATTATGTCAAATTTACCTCAAATAATGGAAGTTGAAGAAAGTAATAAAGATGATATAAATTCAATAATATCATTTTAAAAGATTTTAGAATAATCCAAATCCTATTTCAATATAAAGGATAAAAAGTTATCTAATTCCTAAAGGAGAATAAATTTGTCTAAAGATGAGGAATATAAAAATATTAAATAAGAAGATAAAAAATAAGTGATAATGGTGGTAAAAATAACCTTTTTGAAAGTAAAATTGATAAAAAGTTCACCAGGGATTAAATCAATAGTTTTAAATAAGAAGAGACTTAAATAGATATTATACTAAAAATATAATTGAAATAATTTATTCAAAAGGTTGTAAGTATTGAAATGGAGAATATGAAGATGAATAGTTATAATCCCTTATAAAAAATGATTATTTCTTGAAAAATAATCTAATTTGTTTAAATAGTGATATGTTATGGAGTGGGAACATGATGAAGGTAATAACGAAAATAATTAGTTTAAATACATTTGAAGGTAAAGAAGTAAGAGTTTGAACGTACTCATCAAGAACTTTTGTATAGGGTGTTGACTCACTCAAAAGGGATTCTCTAAGAATGTTTGTATAATGTTTTAAAACATATTCCATGCCATAGGAACTCTTTTTAAAATATATGAACATATTGGAAATACTGAAAATGGTTTTCTTATGGTGTTACTTTGAAAAATAATGTTTCATAGAAAAAATAAATTATTGGATGTGAAGAGAGAAAAAGTCATGGGAAAATCACTTCTTGTAGGAACATCTTTTTATGATACAAAAGGTGAAAAACCATGTATTTTGGATAGTGATTGGTATTCACATATTGTAACACCCCCTTATTTCATAGTACGTTATCTCTTTAATATAATTCAATTACTTGCGCTACACGCAACACCGAGTTCGAGCACACCATGACTTACCAAACTAGATATTCAAATGGTGGTTATGTGTAGTATTAACTGAATTTTGAATTTTATAAAAACCATATAATCTTAACATCCATATTATGTGTTTCTTAGACAAAATATAAGAACAAATTCAAATTTCCAGATAAAAGAAGTATTTTTCAAAAAATGTAATTTTACCACCTTTTATTGGAGAGCCTTTCTTAAATAAAATATTTTACAATTTTATATATTAAATTTAATGAAATTAAATCCTTCTTTATAATCAGGATATAAAAATTATGTTTGGATAACTTTTTGGTACTTTTCTGATAACTTTCATATTTTGATGAATAGTAAAAAAATACTAAATTTTAATTGAAAAAAACTTTTTTAATTGAATTTATTTAAAGTGTTAAATTATTCATTTGAGTAGTTTTAATGTATAATTAGATTAAATTTTTATCTTTTAATACAATGTAGGTCATTATAAGTAATTTCACATTTAAATTGGACATAAAAAATGTCAATCTTTTGATAGTTTTTACTTTAAAAAACCCGTTTTTTAGTTTCGATAATGGGAATTAATTTTAAATTAATAAATGCAACTTATATGTTTTTAATTTGTTAAAATATAATTCTTTTTTTAATTTGGAATATCGAAATTAGCTTAGGTTGAATTTTTGGTATTTGTCTAAAAACATTCAATTATTGATGAACAGTGAAAAGCGCTGCGTTATTATTTAAAACCATCTTTTCATTTAAATAATTATTTTTTTTATTTAAATTTATTTTAAGTAAAAATAGATACATAATACCTATATTAGTTCAATTTAATTCATTGTAGTCATTTTATAGAAAAATTAGATGTATAAAATTTTATTGAATTTTTTTAACGTCTTTTACCAACCATCTAGGCACGTTAGCAAATTTTCATAAAACATAATTTTACCACTTTGGTGAATTTAATTTCAAAATTTCCTGAGACATGGTTGACATCAGTAAGTAAAATGTGGTTTAATAATATGAAAATAATTTTTGGTAAATTTTAATTTTTGACTTTTATTTACCGCGATTAAAAGTAAATAGGGTAATTAAAGGTAAAAATGATATTATAATTATCCTAACATATGTAAAAATTATATTGGATAAGTGTATTTATACCAAAATAAACCTTAGGAATAAAATAATATCCTTTTGGTTCACTTTTATTAGATTAGGACATTTATTATTATTTTATTTAAAGAAGAGTTAAAATTGTAAAATTAATTGTTTAATAACTAAACCATTTTTAATATAAGGTTATACGAAAGATAAATTTGATTATAAATATTAATTAGAAAGATAAAAATATTTCCTACATAATATTATTTTATTTATAATTTCTAGACATTAAGTAATGAAACTTATTTATGACCCATTGATGATGGAGTAATTAGTTTATTAATGAAAGATAAAAATAATTGATATTATAAATATCTAAATAATTGTAAATTGAGACTTATGATTATTTCCACTAATTTTATAGGTTAATATGACATGTTATGGTTTATTAAATAAATTATTTCAAAGTTATAAAGTTTCTATGGCTTTCACAAAAATAAATTACCAAACTGTGTCAAAATTTACATAAATGATTTTTTAAACCAACACTATATTATTAATTGATATAATATTCATAAATATACAAGGTTTGTCTAAAGGACTTATATAAGGTTATATATATCAATAATGAACCACTTGGGGTTCTCTTGTCTTTTTATAGTATGTTTAGCAACCATTTATTATAATAAAACAAGAATACATGGTAAATGTTAAACTATGTAAGTAAGAGTCAAATCTAAAAGGAGACCTCTTGTTCAAATCAAAAGGAAACACCAAACAAAGAGGTAATTATTTTATCACCTCTTTCAAAGTTCTTTTCTTCTTCCAAATTATCTTTATGTATTATTTCCATACCAAATTAATTACTCCAGTACCTTATACATAATATGTTGTTATAATAAATACGGCACAACCATATTAATTATTCTATCCATCCTATGAATGATAATGTCACCATACGTGTGTACGTACGACTTACCATCTCCACGTCGTGGTGTAACTTTTTATTCAACACTGTGTTATTTGGATTGATATAATTATGAGTAATATGTATATAAATAATTAAAATAACATCATAATTTCTCTGTAAAATTAATATAGCATCCAATTACACACCATTTAATCATTACAGAAATGATATTGTCGCTCATATGTACATATGACTTACCGTCTCCACGACGCAATGAGATTCATTTTCACTTTCACCATTCAATGAGGATTATTAGAATATATATTATTAATAAGTATGTAATATATGGAATAATAAATATATTGAATATATCTATATATATATATTTGTGTGTGTGTGTGTGTGTATGTACTTATATATATCTTATTCACTTACTTCCTTTCAATACGATATTAAAACGGAAATAGCGTTTATGTGTATGTACGACCCACCGTCCCCATAAACGGTGTTTCCCATTTCATATATCTATCTATAATAAATATTTATATTTTAATATATATGATATATAAATCATGTTTTATATTATAGAAGTATTTAAATAATGATCTAAATGTTAGGATCAAGAATAACAAGTTAAAACCTATATGATAAATAAAGTGATTATTACCCGAAATGTTGATTTAACAAAGAAATCATTATTAAATGGATAGTATAAAGTCCTAAATGAATCATTTATGATATAATAAATATGAATATGGTTCTGGTAAAATTTAATAACATCCAATGGTCATTATACAAGAGGTTAAACATACCCTCGACCAAAAAAAAGTGCAAGGTAAGGGTTAATTCCTCAATCTCGTTATTATTCAAGATTGTTTATGTGTAAGTATTTTCAGGGATATATTTATTATCCATGTCCATTTTTCATAAAATTAATTTCAAAATGATTCTTTTAAGGTAATATTTAACTAAAAAATCATTTTAAATGTTTTAAATATTTATTCTTCTAAATCTTTCTCATTAATGTCCATTTTTCAAAATGGTTTTAAGTATTTATTTATCTGGACATGATTGTTTTAAAATGTTAATTATTTTAAAAAGTTTCCACATGATATTGGATACTTTGATTTAAAAATTAATTTTAAATGACTTTCTTTTTAAATGCGTGACTTTGAAATGATTTCACCAAAAGGGATATTTATCTCAAAAAGTTTTACTAATCATTTTCAACTATGTCAACATCCTTTACTGGATATTATTCTTTATTAAGGTCGATTTATTGTAATACAATCTTCCATATTGTATTGAATTAGTTATGATATTTTTGACCGTGGATGTTCTATTTTTATACCCTTCATGGTTTATGGTTGAAGTATTTACATTTTGTATGCTAGTTTTAATACGAATGTTTATGTTATGTTTCCACATTTTCATATTAGGAATGTAGTGGACTTAGCAAGTGATGGGTGGGGCCCGCTATAGCCCCTCGATGCATCATTAGGTCTCATGAGGCAAATTCGTGTCTTGGAACAAGGTGTTGACAAAAAATTTATTTGTAGTCTTGGCATGAGGCCTTGATTATGTGGTAATGATGTCCTGCATTAGGCATTCCATCATTATGAAATTAATTATTACATGTGATTATTCGACTAGTAGAATATCCATGTGATTGTTCATATGGTAATGTTTGATTTATTTTTTCCATATTATGTTAACGATTACGTTTAAAATGATGATGTTTTTATTACATGTATTTCCATAAATATTTATAGATTCCACTATATTATTTACCCTTACTGAGTATTTGATCTCACCCTTTTATTATGTTTTATTTCCCTATGATTCCAAGAAGTGTATTATGTTTGATATGAATAGTTAAGCTAGAGGAATAATGGTGTTCTCAACATATTATTTATGTCATGTATTATATTTGAATGTGTATTGTAACGTTACGGTTTATAATATATTTTCCATGACTGCTAAACTGATTGGTCTTTTGGGACATGATTCCTTGTAATCCTGCCAATGTATTAAAATAATTCACTGGATCTGGTCTTCTTGGGTTGGGGCATTACAGTTGGTATTAGAGGATGTTTAGCACAAACCTTTGATGCTATACTTTGATAAACTCTGATTAGAGAACATTAACCTAAGATAGACATTGAGGATTAGTGTAGAATAACTTCCTAGAATTTTGATAATGTAGAGATTTTGTGAATTTTCAAAGAAATACATCCCTATTTGAATACGAGCAGGTAGAGGGGGCTCTGGAATAGATGTACCATGGAGTGAATAATCTGACATGGTGTTTTGGGATAGACCTTAGGTATCTGGGTACATGACAATATACCTTGATACACTCTTGGTTACGACACTCCCGGGGGATATGCTTAGAATAAATTTACATTTTCTTTAAAAACCATTATGAAGGATTTATGAGTAAATACTCACTCAAATAATTTTTTTAATGATTTTCAATTATATTTATAAACTTTTCAATTTATGATATGTATTTTACATGTTTTTAATTATGCATTTCTATTCATAAACTAACCTAGTGTGCTCCATTGTTTAAAAATGGTTCCAAGTAGAAGGAATGAGAACTCCAGAAATACGCATGATCCCAAGAGTAAGATGGATCATATCTTTCATTGTCTTAATCTATAATTTAAAAGGGAAATAGTCTCCCATGTATTCTCATAATATGATGTAATAATATCTTGTGTTAATAAGATAAGTAAAGAATTCTCCGAGTCCTATGGCTTTGAAGGGAAACAAAGAAGAAAAGGATGGTAGAAAGAAATATGGATAAAGGGAAGAAGGGAAATAAGGATTTTCCTATATGTGATAAATGTGGAAAGAATCACCTTGGTAAATTATTTAAGGTAATGAGAGTTTGTTATAAGTGTGTAAAAAAAGGACACAAAGTGGGTGATTGCGATGGTAAGAAAAAGGTTTCAAATGTACAATTCTTCATCTGCAAGGACTTGGGACACTATGCGAATCAATGTCCTAGTCATTATAGTATACCCCAAATGATGATATTTAATAATAATCAAGTTATGATACTATCTAAGATGAATATGAATGACTAGTTTTCATAAGTTTTTATTAAATAATTGTGTCATTTTAGTACAAGTTATAAGAATTATAAAGTATATAAGGATTGTATTATAGTACATTTTCATTAAGGATTTGAGATTATATGGTACGTAGTAAAGTTACACAGTTTCAAGTTAATATTTTTGGAAAATATATGGTTGGGGGAAAAATAACCCTTAATATTTTTCTGAAATAGTGATAATGATTTTGGAAAAAGATATAATTGGGTTGGATAATGTATAATGGATTTTATTAACTAACATGGAACTAATTAATTTTTTTATTCCATCATTGTTGGAGTTTACAACATTTTGGATTTATAGAGTATATCAGATATTATATATGGAATAAGGGATCATAAACATATTCAATAAGGTTTTAAGGTAATTCAGGGTGTTTCCATGTTTTAGAAGAATACATGATGAAGGTATTCACATGTTATTGTGTGGAAAAAGATATCTTCATTATGTTTACCTTCTTAATAAATTTTGGAATGTGAGATTGGACAAAAGTATTTTGTATAATCCTAATGGTTAGAATGAATTAAAAATGAAATTAGATACTACTGTATTTGGATAAAACATTTCTTAAGATTATTTTTGGATTGTTATAAAAAGGACAACCTGAAGTTCGGGTGATAACTAGTTGCGTCCGATAAGGCCGCGAGACTTGAAACCACAACCGAAGGGCGACTAGGGTGCATCACCTACCTCTGGCCTACATGATGTCCTGGTTTGTATAATGAAGTTTTCTTTAAATAGTATTGTAGATGAATTATAAATTCATTATTTTTAGAACCCTATATGATTAGGATAAATCAAATATTTTTGAATCCTATTATCTTTCGGAATGAAAGATGAGTTTGTGGTAGAAATTAGTTCAAGGATGAAAATATAATTGTCAAGTAATTTTTTTTCTCTTATTATATGAATAAATTAATTCTTAAACATTAGGGAAGGGATCTTAGAACATATTTTTTTATACTAATACCATATGTTTTTTTGAACGGATGATATTTTAAATCATCAAAAATAGATGACTTTGATGACATTAATTTTAAACTTGTTTGTGATTGATGACCTCAATCACACCCTATAATAATTTACATTTTTTCTCCAATTATGTGTCTATAATTTTTCCAAATTTTCTCCAATTAAAAACCCTAATTTTGTGGCGACTTTTTCATTTCTCTTTCCCTCTTATTAAGAATAAATTTTATTAACCCTATTTCCGATATGAGTTTTCCACAAAGGTATTTTCTATTTTCAATATTTTATTTTTGAAGAACAATTTAAAATTGTGAGGAATAAATTTATTAAAGTAGATGAGAATGTAACACCCATGGATTTCATTGTATGTTATCTCTTTAAATTAAGTCAATAGTTTGCGCTACACGTAACACCGAGTTCGAGCGCAACACGACTTACAAAACTAGCCATTCAAAAATTAATTAGGAATATTATTAACTAAATTTTAAATTTTATATACTCCATAAAATTTTAACATCAAAATTATTTTATTCTTAGAAAAAATATATCAAATTCAATTTTCCAGATAAAAGAAGTATTTTTAAAAACAATGCAATTTTACCGCCTTTTATTTGAGAACCCTTTTTAAATCCAATATTTGGAACTTTTATATATTAAATTTTATGAAATTAAATTCTTCTATAGAATAGGGATATACAAATTCATTTTGGATAAATTTTTTCTACTTTTCTGATAGCTTTCATATTTTGATGAATAGTTAAAAAATACTAAATTTTAATTGAAAACAACTTTTTTAATCAAAATAATTTAAAGTGTTAAATTATTCATTTGTGTATTTTTAATGTATAATTATGTTATATTTTTATAATTTAATAAAATTTAGGTCATTATAAGTAATTTAACATTTTAATTGGATATAAACAAATGTCAATCCTTTAATAGTTTTTAGTTTAAAAAACCCCGTTTTTTGGTTTTGACAAAGAGGATTAATTTTATAGTAATAAATGAATGTTCTATGTTTTGAATTTGGAAAAATAGAATGCATTTTTGAATTTGGAATATCAAAATTAGCTTACGGTGATTTTTTGGTATCTTTCTGAAAACATTCATTTTTTGATGAATAGTGAAAAACACTACGTTATTATTTAAAATCGCCTCTTTATTTAAAGAATTATTCATTTTATTTAAATTTTTTTAAGTCAGAATAGATACATAATACCTATATTAGTTCTACGTAATTCATTGGATTCATTTTATAACAAAATTAGATGTATAAAATTTTATTGAATTTTTTTTATCTTCTTTTACCCACCATCTAGGCACGTCAGCAAATTTGCATAAAACATAATTTTACCACTTCTGTGAATTGAATTTCAAAAATCTGAGAGACACGGTTGACATAATTAATTAAAATGTGGTACAATATTATGAAAATAATTTTTGGTGAATTGTAACGTTTGACTTTTATTTACCACTGTTAAAAGTAAATAGGGTAATTAAAGTTAAACAATGATATTATAATTATCCTAACACATGTACTAATTCTATTTGATAAGTTTATTTTGACAAAAATAAAACTCAGTAATAAAATATGATCCATTTGGCCCATTTGGATTATATTAGGACATTTATTATTATTTTATTTAAAGAAGAGTTAAATTTGTTAAATTAAATGTTTGTAACTAAACCATTTTTAATGTAGGGTCATACATAAGATAAATTCTACTATAAAGATTAATTATAAAGCTAAAAAACTTCGTAAATTATCGTATTTTATTTATAGTTTTTATACATTAAATAATTAAATTTATTTATGACACAATGATGGTACAATAATTAACTTATTAATGAAAGATTAAAATAATTGATATTATAAATATCACAATTAATTTAATTTGAGACTTCTGATTAATTCCACTAATTTTATAGGTTAATATGACATTTTATGGTATATTAAATAATTTTTTTTCAAAGTGATAAAGTTGTTATGACTTTAAAAAAACATAATACCAAATAGTGTAAAAATTGACATAAATGAGTATTTCTCTAAAAATACTATATTAATATTTGATATAATATTCCTAAAAATATTAGGTTCAGAAAAAGGACTTATATAAGGTTAGATATATACATAATGAACCTCTTGGTGTTCTATTGGGTTTTTATGTTAATTTTAGTAATGATTTATTATAATAATACAAGAATACATGGTAAAAGTTAAACTATTCAACTAAGAGTTAAATCTAAAAGATACAATTAATATGGTGACCAAAACCTGTCTAAAAGGTAACCGGTGTGAATAACTTAGAATAACATAGAGAAAAATACATGTGCAATAACTAGAAAGGGAAAGTCCCATTTAGTGAAGGTGAACTTTCCTCTACTATAATTTGGATCTAAACATGAACATATCTTGTTTATGTCATCTCTCAGTACGACAAAAACATAAGAAACACATCATCCAGAAAGTTCTATAGGAATTAAATCAAACCAGGCTATATCAAACCCACCCCAAGTCTATCTCGGGCTTGTTCACCATTTTGATTGAAAAAACATGTGTGGGCCCAATGCCTGTTAAATAGATAGTTTAAAGATACTCAGTACGACCCCCCAAAACCATAAAAATGATAAATAAGTAATAATCAACTAGATTATTGGAACTGTTGGTTCCCAAATGGTATAAAATAAGGAAATATTGAATAAAAATCAGATCGAGGCTCCTAGATCTGAGTAGATAAAAGGAAGACAAGAAGAACAGTCCAGATATTCTCAAGCACCAGGGGATTTAGGGAAGCTATGAATTATTGTTCATAAAAACTACAATCCTCAATATAATACACAGAAAGGTAGTTGAAGGATCCTGTAACACTTAATAATACACAAATTAAAAAGATGATATCCGTCCAAAACACCCCATTTCAAGGGAATCCCCCAAGGCAATGTGGAATCAAAAAAATTTAATATATTACAAGAACTTATTTTTTATCTACCAATCAATGCATTCCAATCACTTTAGTCAAAATTATTTTGAAACTTGTCTAGTCATTCCCTCAAATGTTGTTAGAGGATCTCTTACCCATGACTATCGGTGAAGATCCTAACTCCACTGGAGCAACTATCTCCCATCCTTTCTATATGGGTCAAAACAATTCTACTCTAGTAGAGGATACATATCCCATATCAGGTATATGGATGAGAAAAATTCTAGTCCAAAAATAGAGGATCCCTAATATATATATATATATATATATATATATATATGGGTGAAATTCCTAACTCCATCTAATCCCATAGGTGGAGCATCCCATCCCCATGATTACGTGGGATAAATTCCACTCTTTAAGAGGATCCTAGTCCCAAAAAGTGAGATTTCATCCCCAAATAAGAATAATGAGGTAAGAATCCATGTCTTAATAAAAAAATTGATGGGAAAAGTAATCACTAATTATGTAGTAGGGAAACAAGTTTTGTTATCCAAATGGGGGTTCCTGGTGTTTACACCATCTGTTTGAGCTGAGTCCAACTAAAGATATATGGGGTGTGGCCTATAACACCTAGTGTAAGGGGATACATGGTTACCTAGAAATATACTTCTCATAGAAACTGATCTGGTCTTCCCAAATAATATGGAGTGTTTCCCTTTCTATACGTAAATGTTATATGCAGCTCGTGACAAACCCTTGCACCAAAATTCATAACAAAAAACATGTGTTCATTTGAACTACTTATCATGTAATATTGAATTTTATATAATTTATTCCTATTCAATGGGTACCTAGTTCCATAAATCACTTATATAAAATAGTTGAAAATTCATCATATGTAGACAACCTAACAAATCACATGCAACTAGAATATCCCTGGTGGTCAGATTCTGACAACCATTTTCTCCTAAAATAAGCCACCATTGTTTCTAGAATCATCTCCACACATTTTCAATTCAATATAAATACAATATTTTACACAAATTTCCATGATTCATCCTTGAAAAACAACGATCCACTATAAAATGTTTCATCCTCAAATCCTCCATCATCATAAAATGACTCCAATCATCGATCATCAAAAGAACGATATCCTATCATTATTTTGCTAATGTGCGCATCAATAAATCAAAACTACCACAATCCTAACATCACTCCACATTCCACCACCATATGTGATCTATTATGATGAATTCATCATCATTTATATCAAACTTCTTTTTAGTGTTATGGAAACTATTTTCAATCGATTGTGTTATAAGATCATATGGATAATCAAATCATCATCCAAGAATAAAATTTTATCAAGAACACAAGAGAAATTGTGGGGGAAATCCAGATAATCCCAATAAATTTTAACTACGCACACAACACATGATCAGTATTCATTAAAATTGGTGAGATATTTATAAATCAATAATCATTTACAAAATTCCACTTATACAAAATCATCTCTAAACATAAATTGAAAATTGAAAGTTGATAAGGTCATGTGAACCGAGTGATCATGGATTTAATTTAATAAGATCAGTTCCATTTCTTTGACATAAATCAATATAGATCCAACCATCCAATGTAAATTTTTTATTTATGAAATCACATTTAAGGGGAAAGTGGGAACCCTCAAAACTAAATAGTTTCAGTACCAAAGGATACGACAGATCTTTTAAAGAAAAGAGTGAGTTTTTTTGGAATCGTTTTCCCTGAAAAAACCTTGGGAGTATCATTTAACTCATTTCTGGGGAAATACTTCATGGTGAACTCAAAAAGAAGTTCCATGTTTTCCCAAGAATTCTTGTATTCCTCCTTTATAATCTTCCACAAGTTGAAGTCTCCAAGCAGAATGTGTGCCTGCTTATTAACCCACTCACCTTGAACCTTTATAGTGTCCACCTAGATCAGTTTCATCTTCTTCAAAGTTTTAATATCTGAAGTATCCTCAACCATTTCATCATTCGAATTCATGATAATACCCCTATGTTCCAGGAAAGATTCTATATGGCACATGGAATCACCTTTGGAACCTGCTTCGTGCTGTTTCCTCTGACCACTCTCCTCTCCACCACCTGTATAAGAATCTAGATAAGCAGCCTCACATCCTTCCATAACCAGGTCCTTGGTGATGGAGGCTAACTCTTATTGGCCAAGGACATTGGACCTATTCAGGGTTGAGCTTCCAACCTTAGTAGAAGCCTTCGGGGAAAGATTTACCTTACAAGTAGAAATAGTAATAAGAGGACTGGGGAGGTTGGAGTAATCCTTCCTTCTACACGCCCTACTATTGTTCGAAACGAAGCCATCTAAATCCATGATTTTTCTCTTTCCCTTCCACATAGGGGATCTAATGCAGTCATCCTCTATGGCCAGTTCCTTAGGAGAATTGTGGTTTAAAGCCTCAACCTTTTCTTCTGGGAATGATTTCACATCAACCAAAGGGTCCTGACCATGATCCACCAATGAAGCTTTATCAATATTAAGGTAGTGTTCTTCACCAAGCACTACAAACCCGTTTTGAGAGGTCCCAATTTCCCCCTGCTATCAGCTTCTCTGCATAAGAGGTCTTTGGGGCCTACTTTGTCTTGTTCAGAACTCTTATCTTCTAAAGACCATGACCCATAAATTGGAAATGGTTTGGGATGTCTTCCAAAATCAATCATTGTGTAGCCTCACTAGAAACATGACCCTTACTATCAACCTTCAGGAAAACATCATCAGTTTCTATTGGAGAAACCACCTAAGATACCTGTTGAGAATCCCAGAGTAACTCCCTCGATTCCTGACCGCCCTTTGGCCTGCCTAATCTGCATCCGAAATAAAGGTCCTCTCCTCATGCCAAACCTCACACACCTTCATGTCCTCGCTCGAGCTTCTTTCACCCACATCATGATGGAGCTGATCAAACCCCTCAGAAACAAGTTGCTCCAAAATATCTGGAACACATTTTTTAACTGCAGCTGAAGAGCACCCCCGACCAACAACCAAAGGATCCTACCTGGATCGGTCCTCACCCATGGATATAAGGTCCCCCTATCCTAGAAAGCTAGATATTCCTCTATGAATGCATCCCCAGAAGCATCCTCTTGAGGATCAGGCTCAAAAGACAGACCAGTGGGGTCGACCTCATTATAACCTGGAGCCTTCTTCTGGCTCAAAAGAGATATATTATAGTAAAAACAAAGATCTAACTAAATAGTAATTTTTTGAAGATTTTATATTATATCAAACCCATAAGTATGATCATCAACACCTTCAAAATCAATCTATAATGGTTTTTGTAGATCCCGTGTTTCTCCTTGAGTCCCCATCACTGTCACCAAATTCACCATATATATACTCTATGTAGGGGAATTCAATGAAAAATGTAAATAGTCTTATATAGTACATATAATGAGGATTAAATAGATGATCACTAGGTTAAATATCAAATCAATATAATTCATTACAGCTAAACAACACCACAGAACCCGATGTGATCAAAGACAATGTCACACCTTGGTTAAAGACCTTATTCAATACTCAATAGTGGTCTAATTTTTTCTAAATGTGGTTTCTTTAATGAGATATAAATGTTTTTTAAATTTCACATGTAGAGCATAAAATAACAAAAATTTATTATTATATTATTTCGAATACACTGAGGCATTCTTTTTCACAATCTGAAAATACGCGGTGGTAAACCACACATTTTATAAATTTCATAACCCTTGGAATGTTTTTAGGTGTCAAAATATTAAGTATAATTATTTTATTACACCCAGAAAACTATCAACTCATTAAAACACATAGTTGATATTATCCCCACTCTGGTAAAAGCTCTTGGAATTACATGAATGGTTAGATAGAGAGTTGGTTTCATAGTTTATTCATTAAGGCTTAAGTATGCTTCTTCTTCATTATTATACGGGTTTTTTGGGAGGATACAATTGAGTATAATTATATTCCTACCCATATCTTCTATATCCTATTTTATGGATTTATAGGTTGGATTTGGTGATTTCTCAAGATATTACAAGCTAAGGGTTATTTTTAGAGATATATATTCTATCATAGGTGTTTTCTTTATTTTGGATTTTTTTTTGTTTATGTATAAAATTACATGAATTATGGGATTATAAATTGTTTTTGTTACATAGAGTCGATTTGTGTTTCTTATTTTTTTTCAGTCATATTTATGAGGGTAATGTCTCATATTCTTATTTTAGACCCTCGAATCTGATATCTATCCTATAACCTACTGTAGGTAGGTTATAGGGGTCACAATTTCATTTATTGATGGACTAGGAGGGCGTAAAATGGAGATGAATTATGATATAGTTGTAGTAATGATTTATTTTTTAGTTAAGATGATATTTATAGTCCGTGAGGATTTCATTAGATTGGTTTGGACACAATGTTATTTAATCATAGTATATGCCACTAGAGAGAGAGACTAACTAGGACACCAATGGGGTTTATATGATCTAACAAAAAAACCTTAATCTTACCGAACATACTAATTTTAGATGATGTTTATTTTAAATAGATATCTATGTTTGATACATGAGTCTTTATAGATGTGGCTAATATTATAATTTTGAAAACTTTTGTCTGATTAAAATGAATATTATATACTTTGATAATGAGTTTGTATTATTTTTAAAAGAATGGTTGGTGGAATACATAACCATCTGGTAAAAGTATCTGAATTTTTCCACGATCAACTAGATAATCATTATTTATTCGGTCATGAGGATGCTGGATCTGGAAGGAAAGTGGTTTCTGATTTTTAGAATATTGGTTTATTGAAGTATATGTGGAGAATCTTTGATCAATATGAGTATCTATGATGTAGATAGAAAGAGTTGGTTAATGTATCTGATATTTCATATAGTTTTATTTGTGAAAGGAATAAACATTGGATTCTATTTCATGTTGGATTATTTATAGGGAAGTGGTGGATTATATTCCTTGGTGATTATTAAGAGTTTAATGTAATGAGATAGATATTCCATAGTCAATTATAGTCTGAGTTATTTTAGTTGAAATAGATAGAAGTATAATAAAATGTGCTTCTCTCACTATTGTAGAGGATATTTAGTCTGTGGGAACTTAGAGTATAGTTCATGATTCTTATTCACTATTCTCATTACATTATCCTTATGTATTAGGCATGTTTAGGAATTTTAAAGGAGTTATTACATATAGATATCCTGCACAAGATCACCCATTCTACATTGGTGATATATCATATAGTGCTAGAGAAGGCCATAGTGATAAAGAAGGTATTAATATAGACATGATAATCTTAAGATGGAAGTCTACATAACTCATTAAGGAGTTGATTTTTAGAGGGAGGTTCTTGTTTATCTGGACATTAAAGTGTATAACTGATTGGTATTCAGTCTCAGCTTTTTTATTTGTATTTATCTATAGTTTTATCTCTAATTCCTCAAGCTTAATTGTATTTTATAATTTGCAGAGGAATAAATTGATTGTTCTAGTGGTTGACCCTTAATAGTGACAAATGTGTGTTAAAATGATAGTTTCAGATGTAGCTATAATAATATTTACCTTTGAGGCCTTATTATTTGTTGTAGGGTTGTTAGGATTTTAGGTGGTAGAGAAGATATTGAGTAGTAAGAAGATTTCCCTAAGATATTCCCCATCTTCTAGGACATAGTTCTAATCTTGGGTGTGGGGTTGGATGTCATACTAGGGTAGTAATGAGATGGACCCAAATTAACATAAATACATACTACATAATTTGGCAAGAATATTCATTATATCTCATAATAAATAACATCTTAGAACTTATAGGTTTAATTTCATTAGTGACCATATACACAACCAAATTATTTTACAAATATTATTCAATATCTCCCAAAAATAATCTTCAAACATGAATGGTTTCTATAAATATTTCACATAATAATTTCTAATGTAATTGAAGAAGAATAAATGGTTGATCTCCAATGCTAAATAAAGGTAAACACAGTATTTAAAAATCAAATATCATTAGTGAGTAATATAGACATATGGATATGAGAACATAACTATTGTTAATGGATGTAACATAAGAAATCATACCCAATAAAACATCAATCCTAAATAAGGATTCATGACAAATAGCGTTTTTTATAACACAAGACACGGGTTAATGAGTGAAGAAATATGATTTAATAATCATGATCCATAAATTGATTCAATCGGAATATTTTATATCATATATTACTGGAATAATAATTTGGAATATATATAAGTATATGAAATAATTTCCTTATATCGACGCTCATGACCATGTTTGTTATCAAATAATGGTAAAATCCACATGATTCATTGGGTTTACTCCCCAATACATGAAATTTATAATCATGAAATATACATATTTATCAATTATATTAAAGGTAAATATAATTCTTATACCATCCATTTAAAAGTTGAAAACCACACAAATGAATATAACATGAACATGAAACATTTCATAATTCCATCATAGAATAATTATCCTATGATAATTTAATGAGTTTTATCAATATTTAAATAAGGATTGATCAAAATTAACCTTGGGGAAGAAAGTGGTTTGTTAAATTATATTATTTCTCTTGTAAAGTATAAGAAATATTTAATTATGTTTTCATAAATATAAACCAATTTATAAGATTATAAGATGATTTCACTGAATAAAATAAATACATACACTTTACATTTTTAACAACATTAATTTTGATGGAAATAAATTAGGAAATAATTAAAATTTTAATTTCTTTGGAAAACCAAGAAAAAATATAAATTGAGATTCATATATAAAATTCAGTAGGAGGGTGTAAAAAATTCATCATGTTTAAAATATAAAAAAATATTCCATTCATACTGTTGTAAAGAAGGTATACATTAATAAAATGGAAACATGCAGAAAACTGTTTAAAAATAAAATCATTTCACAATTTGGAAAATGGATCTAAATTCATTAGAAAAAAAATTAAGAAATTTTTTAATTATATAGAAGTATACATATATACCAATATATAGAATATGGATATGAAGGATAAAGATTTTGGATAAAAAAAGAATATATAAGTTTGGAAACACTTACATTCATTGTTTTGGTTTTTTTGTAAAACAAATGGGGGTATAATGGTAAGTATAAATGTGAAAACAATAAATAAAATTATTCAGATAAAATTTATGCCTTTTTATATATAAATAAAAAATAATATTCTACAGTTGATATCAATACATTGATAATGTCTACTCAAAGTGTGATTTGAAGAGAAACCAAGACATCATTGGTATCTTCTGGAAAAAAAAAAGAAATTAGAAGAGATAACGTGATATGAATTTTAAAAACCATTTAATTAAAATGAATGTGCTACAAAATTAATCCCATTGAAGTTATATAAATGAAAAAAGTGGTGAGTTTACGGAAATCATAATGAATGGAAATTAAGATGAGAAACCCTTACCCCAATATTCTCATTTACCGATTCACTCTAAAATATAATATAATAAATTTATGTTTATATTTAATCTATGAAATAACCATATTTATTTTTATTTAACTTATATATATATTATAACAGTGTTTTATTGAGGATTTTTGAGGTTGCAGTATGTTTTTATGAATATATTTAGTAGGAATGATTTTGAAAAAATAAGGCTTACTGTAAATGGTTTTTCTTTTTTGTGATATAAAAAATAACATCACTTGGTAATGTTTTATAGCAAAGGAAATAAAATAGATGTTATTATATGACCTTTTTCTAAACCAAGCCCATTAAAAAATTATGACTAAGTATATCAAATAAATTTTTATACTTAATGATTATATTATATTGTTACCAATGTTCCCTCAGATAGAATATTTGATAAAAAAATATAGAAATGATTTTCTATTCTAAAAGTCTCCAATATAATGATTTTTAAATGTATTATGATTTGGGAATATTTTTTTAAAAGGGGGATACAATTTTTTTGGGAGTAAAAAGCTATTCTTATAATGTATTGTTGAATTCACAATTCAAACAAATTTGGATAGATGAATTTCCAAGAAGATTTTTTGGTTGAGATATGAAAGAGTTTTTAGATATATATGCATGAAAATTATCTAAATGAAGAGAAATGGAACATTAAAAGTATAAAATCATTGAAAAACGAGGATTTATAATGTTTTTTTGTGGGTTTTTCTAATGTTTGGAGAGTAGATGAAAGTTATAAAGTCAAGGAAGATGCTAAATAATGGAATATGAAAATGTCTTCAGAAAAATTCAATCAGATATACTTTCTATTCAACTTCCATTAGAAAATTTATTTTGATAATTTCTATAAAAAAATGGCCAGTTTATAATGGATTTTAATTTTTGAAGCCGTGATTTGGAATTTTTCTATAATATTATAACTAGAAATTATATATATATATACATATATATATATATATATATATATATTATAAGATAGAGTTTAGAGATTTAATTTTATGATGTAAGTAATTGTATGGATTAATATTCAAAATATTCATAATAATTTTGTTAAGATATTATTTTATAGATAATCTTTAAATTGAACATTTTTTGAAAAGTTTTATTACTCAAAAAAATTATGTGTTTTAATAATCATTATATTTTTAACTTCTTTATGATTTTTTTTGAGATAACTAATTTTATGATGTGGAACATGTATTTTTAAATTGATTATATGATGGAGTAAAATTATGATTCTTATAAATATTTATGTACATTTGATGAATGATGGAGTTGTGGATTTTCTCACGTAATTTCCAGAATATTAAAAATTTATTGGGAAGGTTTTAGTGAATTCTTTTGAGCTGGAGTTTTGAATTTCATGTTTTTTAGAGTTGGAAATAAAAAAAAAATGATTACACATAAGTTCCCTCTAATTCTTCTACAAAGAGAATCTATGTACAAAATATAAGGGTTTACTATTCCCAAGTTAAAATGTGGATATTATATAGAATTGGTTTTAGATAGAGATGCTAAATAATTTTTTATAAGGCAAAGTTGTGGTTGGAAGATTTCAATCAACAAATATTTTGATTGAGGATTAAGAGAAAGATGATATCAATAAAATTTCATTTGATCAGTAAACATATAGTGTTTTTTGTCATTATATTATCCTTTCAATCGTATTGGATCAAATGTACAAATTAGTGTGAGAAATATGTGTCTATTATTATAATTTACAAAACAAACTCTATAGGATCATTTCGGGAAACCATATCAGAAGACGACAGAGAATTCATATAAACAACGAATGGATGGAGGATGTTCTTAACGTCTACTTGGTAATAATGTGAATAAGAAGATTTTGTATGAAGATAAAAAGTGTTGTATGTAAAATAAGTATAGTGAAAATCTTTTGAGCTTGTTGGTGATGGTTTCTAAAAGATTTAATAGAAATCATCATTATATCTTTTGTTCCTCGAATCAAAAGAACTATTTTTTGATTATAGTAAATGAAAGTGTAATGATATTCCCCATTTACTATACCCACTTAAAAGTATTAGTTTCTACTACATTGTGTGTTATTGGGTTATTTTCATTCCATGACAAGGACTAGCTACTCTTGTGTATTAATGAACCATGAAAATATTTTTTCCAATGGTTGAGTTTTTTTTCCAAAAAATATTTGTCTCTTTAATATGGGGGATTTGTTTTTTTATAATAAATAAAAAATTAGTGAAAAACATATCAATATTTTACCCTTCCACCTCTCAGTGATCAAAACGATCCTTCAGGGGCCTTTTAGTTTGTATAAGTGTGAAGGTTCCCTTACATAACAGTTTTCTATTGTTTGAATAAGGTTTAGATTCTATGGATGTCCAAAATTTTATTAATTTTAAGTAAATTAAAATTATTAAGGGAAAGAACAAACATTAGTGGTAAAATATGATGTCATCATATCATATGTATACTGGTTAAGATGCTAAAAACGTTTATACAGATGTATTTTCCCATAGTTTTCAGAATTTTCCCCTTACAGATATTGATAAGAAGAATTTGAAAAATAATTAGAGAGTTAAGAATGCGATAAATTCCCAACTCTCTGAAAGGGAGTTCCTTAGAGTTAAAGGATTTTACTAGCTAAAGAATCCTTTTTTATGTTAAAGAATATATATGAATGTAAATAAAATATAGTAAAAATCTAGAGGCATATGTATGGAGAGCCTAAGATGTGTGATTTTGAATATATTGGGTAATTATTTACAAGATGGAATGACATTGTAAGCACCATATGATTTTTTGGAGAGAATTTGATTGATTTTTTTTGAAAGATCTTATGAATTCATCTTAATAAGTATGATTCCAATGATTCATCATTTGAATATAGAGATCCTGAAACTCTATCCTTGTGTGATTTGTATAAAACTCTCATCACATATCAGATTATAATAATGAAATATAATAAGATCTAATAGAAGGATGGTTAGGAAGTTTATATAAATTTTTTTATGAATGGAAAATAATTGAAACATCACAAATACTATGAAGTTAGTGAATTTGACACAAATGATGAGGTTTGTAAAAAAAGTAAGTTATTTACTTATTTTCAAAAAATATTAATAAGGGAATAATAAATTAAAAAGTGTTGTTTCCTTTGTAATTATTTGGATACAGTGACATTTGGAACATTGCATCAAATTTACTTCAAATAAAGGAAGTGGACGAAAGTGATAGAGATGATTGGAATTCAATAACATCCTTTATAAGATTCTATAATAATATAAATCCTATTTCAAGATAAAGGATACTATGTTATATAATTCATAAATGAGAATAAATTTTACTAAAGATGATGAATATAAAAATAGTAAAAAAGAAGATAAAAAAGTGAAAATAATGGTGAAAATAGCCTTTTTGAAACAAAATTTATAAAAAGTTCACCAGTGATTAAAGAAATAGTTCTAAGCAATAAAAGATTTAGATATAGTTATACTATGAATACAATTGAAAGAAACTATTCAAAAGATAGTAAGAATTTAAATGGACAATAAGAAGTTGAATAATTAAAATCTTTTAGAAACAATCATGATTTTGTTCTTGAAAAATAATAAAATTTAGTTAAAAAAAGTTATGAATAGGTAACATGATAATGATAAGAACAAAAATAATGAGCATAAAGAAATTTAAATGTAACGGAGTAAGAGTTAGAACTTAATCATCAAGAACTTTCTAAAATGGGTAAGGAATTTAAAACTTCAAAAAATCACTTACCGAAGTTGGTAGATGTTATGAAATGTTTATAGTAGATATGTATCAAAAAAATTTATCATCAAAGAATGATAAGGATGATGAATTTGGTCATAAGAATAATAGATTCAATAAATTTATGTATGGGGCTAACAATAATAGTGATGATAAACCTAAAGCTTCAAAGGTTACAAAATATAATCAAATTGTTTCCACTATAGGTGTATTTGTTAAGGTAAATAGGAAAACCATAGTATGTTTCCTAAACAATTATGTGCAACAAGATACCAATGTGGTAGGTAATAAAGATAATAAAAACTAGAAACACAACTCTAAAAAAATTATGATACATAGAGAGATATTATTTCTATAGTTACTAATAGAATTGTGGAGGACTAGGTGACAAAATATATATGTTTTGGTTTAATCGGCAATGGTACTATGAAACAAGAATAATTTGGGGGAAAAGATGGAAGGGGTATTCACCTACTCAAAATTTATTCTCAAATAATGTTGGTATATTGTTTGAAAATAAATTCCAAGACTTAAGAACTATTTGTAAAATATATAAAAATCCTTGAAATATTGAAAA
The DNA here is from genome assembly GCA_963277665.1 of Viscum album. NCBI lineage: Eukaryota > Viridiplantae > Streptophyta > Magnoliopsida > Santalales > Viscaceae > Viscum > Viscum album. The sequence continues at coordinate 1,053,611,800 of OY728120.1, read as the reverse complement.
TCATTTTCTTGTTATGTTACTCTCACAACTAATTTTTGATAGAAAACATTAAATGTTGGTTGTGAAGAGGGAAAAAGGTATAGGAAAATATATTGTCGTTGGAAAATCTATTTATGATACAAAAGTATATTGAATTTGTATATTAGATAGTGAGTGGTACTCGCATATTATAGGGGATTTGGAACTATTAAATAATGTGACAAATTTCAAATATAGAATAGTGAAATTTTGAAATGATGAGTCACTCTAAATCAAAGGAATTGGATCTACCATTATAGGGAAAGAGAAGTTTAAATACAAAAAATCCTTGTTTTTTATGGTCTAAAACAGAAATTATTAATGGTTTTATAATTTTGTGATGAAGGTAATAATTGTTTTAGTAAACATATCATTTTTATGAAAATAATAGAAGATGTAATTGCCATTACATATAAGCAATCAACTAAGGGTAATTACTTTCAAGTTGGTTGTGTAGAATGATAATGCTATTTTTGAATAACAGATGAAAAATAACTCCAGAATAAGAGGATGGTGAACATGTCTTAGAGGAATTTGTGTATTTTAAAAAAGATAGATATTATATTTGACTTCCCAATATGTAAAGTAGAATAGATTTATGAATTTCCATTTTATATATGGGAAATATTGAAATATAAATTCACAATAATTTTTAGATACATTAAAAAAATCCCTTAGATCTATTTCACTTATATATGTATGGTTAAATGAGTAAATAATCAACATTAATATATAATTATTTATTTTATTTAATTGAGTATTATAATCATATTACAAGTTTAAAAAAAAAATCTGAGGCTTTGAAAATGTTTAAGAATTTCAGGAGGAGAGAAGAAAAGGTATTCAGATATTCTGTGAAGATGTTATGAACTGATAGTGGTGGTGAATATAAAAATTAGGAGATCATATATTATATTGAAAATGATGGAATTATTTAGTATTTTAGTGCACCATACTCGCCAACACAAAACAATGTTACTGAAATAAAATAATATAAGTTTGGTGGGAATGTAATGAATGATTTTGATCAAATAGGATATTTACTATTATTTTTGGAGGTAGGAATTTTTTGTAATAATTCATATAAAAAATAATGATTAGTTAGAAAATAATCTTTTGTGACTTTTTTTGAAATGTTTCAGGATAATAAACTATGTTTTAAGAACCTAAGGGTGTTTAATAGCCGTTCCATTACAATAATCAAGGGTTTAAATCATGATAATTTGGGTCATAGAGGTGTTCATGGAACATTTTTTGGCTACAATAATAATGGTATATGATATAGATATTTAAATAAATAGGTAAGGTAGTTGATTTTTTATATGTAAATATTCTTAAATAATATGATATAAATGTTTCACAAATAGATGCAGATGTGAATTATATGGAAGATGAGGAGGTAATAGTTGGGAAACATGAAAAAATGTTTGAAGATAGTAAAAATGTTTATTTATAAAGATGATGATTTAGAGTCAAATATATCATCCAATGAGGAAAAAACTCATACATATCGTCCAAGTTCAAGGAATCATGTGGATGTTCATAACATCATTTGAGTTCAACAAAAAATTGTTCAAACTAGAAAATATTCATTGTTTGTTTCCAATATTTCCTCATGTTCATACTTTGAGTTAAAAGATGTTGATGAATCTTGGGAGAATCAGGAGTGGATAGATTCTATGAATAAAGGTTTGGATTATATTTAGATGAATGATACATGGGAACTTTAATGTACTTAAGATAATACAAATGTGATTGGTACAATGTGAGTGTTTTTAAATAATTTAATCGAAGATTTTGATGTGATAAGAAATAAAGATAAAAATTCCATTAAAGTTTAATAAAAAAAATAAATGATATGATTTTGAAGAGAATTTTGATCTATTGTAAGCATTTGAAACTATCTATGTCTTTCTTTATATCACTACACAATAAGGCTATTATTATTTTTAGATGGATGTAAAGTCCTATTTTATTAATTGATAGCTTGAGGAAGAAGTTTATATTTAAAACCATGTGGCTTAATTATTGTTAAAGATGAAATTTATTTTTATAATTTGATGAAAGATTTAAAAATATTGAAGTAATATCTGAGAGTTTAGTATAAAAAATTGGAAAATATTTTAAGGTAGATAACATCAATAGATGAAGATTTGATAGTAATACATACTTCAAAGAAAATATTTATGATTACCTAATTGTGATTGTTTATATTGATGATATTATTTTTACTGGGAATGATGAACAATATTATGAAAATATTTCTAATGTGATGAATTAGTTTTGTGAAATGTCGGTTATTGGAGAAAGGAAATATATTCTTATATTAAAAATCTCACAAAATAAGAAAAATATATTATTATCTCAAGAGAAGAACCCTAATGAAATTTTATTAAAGTTTTGCATGAGATACTTAAAACTAGTTTCCACACCAATTTTATGGTGTACATAGTTATAAAAATAAATATAAGGGAAGGATGTCAATATTAAGGAGTTTAGGAATATATTTAGTAGTTTTTTATATATGATGGCGTCAAGGACATATATTTTCATGTTTTTACTTTATAAATAATATTTTGATGTGGTTGAAAATAATATCATCTCTTGGAAGGGAAGTTGAATTCCTAGATATATCAAATGCACACCTTATTTTGGTATAAAATATATTATCTTATAAATATTGATTTTTTTTGGTAATATAGATGCTCATTGGGGAGGAAGGGGTGATGATTGAAGATCCACATCCAGTGAAGTTTTATTTTTTTAGAATGTTGTTTGCGTTATCATTTAAAGAATCCTTTTTGGTAACTCTTTTTATGGATGAAGATGAATATATGGCTAACACTCAAGTTTCAACACAAATTATGTGGATGAACACCTAGTTGGATGATTTTTTACTTTATGTGAAGTTACCTATGAAAGAGTATGAAGATAAGAATAAAATAAATCTATAATATGTTTCTATAATGGATCAAGTTGATGATATATTAACTAAAGCATTGTTGAAAGAATCTATTTATAAGATGAGGTTGAAGATGGGTGTATAAACTCCCTCTATTCAAGGATATGGTATGTATCCATTGGTATTACTTTAAAAAATTAAAGAAAAGTATATATTTATGGCGAGGCTTTTAAAAGTTGTAAGTTGTGATTTTAACATGTGAAAACAATTTTAATAGTTTTTCAAAGTGGATACTTGAAAATGATTTCCTTTATGAAAATTGTGAAAAAATTTTAAAAGATAAATGTTAAGGAATGTTGTTTCTGAAGAAGTTTGTAAAAAGAAATTTTTAGTTTCTTTTTTTCACTTCTTATGGACGACATGGGTTTTTTGTTCAATGATTATTGTTTCTTTCATCAAGATCACATAGGTATGATTAGAGTTATATTATAAGTAATCCATAGTGTATATTCTTGACCTTGGAGACACTAAAATGGTGCCCCAATCAAGTTGAACACTAGGCCTACAATGTGACACCCCATACACCGGATGTTTTTGATAAGCAATAAGGTTTTTAATGGAGGTGTAGTGGTGAGAGTATACCATGTAGAGTAGTAATAAATATAGTAGAAGGAATAATACATAAATTATATGGAATAAAATAATAAATGTACATAAATTATTGACAAATAAATGACCATGCATGAATATGATCTTACATAAACATTGGAATATATACCTAGTATAAGGAGGGAATAAAAAAATGAAAATAAATAAAATGAACAATGACTATCTTTGATCACATCATGAGAAAAAGAATAGTACTTTTCTCCCATAAACCATCCCATCCCATATAGATAATAACAAGAAAGAATGATCCTTTAACCTGATCCAACAAATAACAGGTTTGTTCTGGTACCCCAATGGAATGGCAGTCCAATCAGATTGCGAGATATTCTCAATAGGCCAATGGTGTCTGAAAATACAGTATTTGAAAATAGAATAAGTAGTGTGCATGTATATCGAAATGAGGTAGTAAAAACTAAATAATAACATATCGAGATCAGGTTATTCAAAGACACCTGGATGACCATACTTTCTTTGACATAATCTATAATGTCTCTATATAACTTCCATTATGTATATATATGCATACATCAGAAAATCATTTTTTAAAGAAATACAAGCAGTTGTATGGACCCTCAGTTTGGTACCTAGGGAATCTACATAGGGATAATATCATAAGTTAAAAATTTATAATTAAGGTGAATAATTCCTATAATAATCATGTATAACAAGGTTCTATATGATATGTTATGATAATGATAAAGAGGGACCCATGGTATAACCAAGGAATCCATGAGAACAGAGGGTTGAGCCCACATATATTAATAACTCATGCAGTTTGGCAATAGGGGTTTGACCATAATCCATAAGATAAATCCTTAGCATCCCGCCATAAAAATTTCCAACTAGGTTTGGGAATTCGTGTCCCATATAATCTCGAGCTAAGTATGATCTGGAGCCTTATGAGGCATCCCTTGGAATTTCTAATCTGAGGTTGATGAAGTAGTGTGTATCCATGGAATTATAATATTTGGAAGTGAGTCCAGTGAATCAACAATACTACACTGAGGAATTCACATATGATAGAACATTTACCAAATTTCATGGTGGTTATCTCCCTTGGATACTGTCTTGATGAATCAGGGTGGTGTACTTAGAGTTCTTAAGGAATTCCCATAAGAATCCAAGGATAGTTCAAGTCAGACCACTCTAAGAATAACTAAAATTTCCATAGTATCAACAGGAAACCTAATTTTAATAAATGTTCTTGTCCATTTAATAATCATGTTTTTCTATCAATTCACTTTATTTAATTAGTCTCCCATTCCTTAACAAGTGAAAAGGGTCAATATTAGATGTCATCCCAATCAATCGTATCGATTTTTTACATTATTAATTTCAAGCCTCTTTCTCTTCAATCAATAATGAAAAAGGGATATCAAATATTTCATAACATTTTTCATATTATTTAAAATAACCTACATAATTAAAATTTCATTTATACTTGACCCAGTCCAAGGTAGGTTTCAATTCGGCAATTTAAATTAATTTATTCATACGAGGAATTCAAACCAAACACACCTGTGGGTGTATCAGTTATCAGATTTTATGGGGGAACATATGTGTAAACATGGAACAACCAAGCAGTGGCTCACATTTAGATCATTTATCTCCAATGAAAATAATAGGGTCTAATAGGGCACTTCAATTCCAAAAAAAAAACTATTTATGAAAAATTTGTACATGGAACATAGTGCGAGTATAACCAACACTTGATATAATAGAAAATATTATAAATGAAAAAGAGATTATAGAAAAATACTAGGCCACCAACCTCATAAAAATGATGGCACACTCATCCAATATTGATATTTTATTCAATCCATAATAGAATAAATTGGAAGAACTATAAAACACCATGAAAATAGGGTGAATTAGTTTACATGGGTTTAGAATTCAGAATGGTGATATATACTAAAAAGTGAGGGAAGATGATTGACATAGATACCATGGGGTATCCCACACCATTGATGGAATCTAATTTCAGGACTATATGGATAAGATATATCCATTCTTAGAGTCAAGTCCTAGTAGAAGATCCCAAAGTGGGGGTTGTTTGACATTGAAGGGAGGAGAAGAGAGGGGGTATAGGATTTAAAGTAAAATTGGATGAATTATTATTTTTCCATATAAAAAATCCTATAGTTTGGTTACACCTTTTGGAAATCCATTTTCCAACTGTTTTCACTATATTTCCAATGTAGTTGAACCTAGCATGGCCTACATGCACGACTTGACAACCCATTGACCTCACTATACATATCTACTGATTAAGTGTCACTATTGGTATGAGTTAGTTTTAGAGTTCGGAAAAAACATTCATAGCTTATGTGGGTCACCCCCATGAACACCTACACAAAGACACACAACCTCTGAGGCCCCTGATATAGTTTAAAAATACTATGATCCACATGAAATTGGGTCACACAATTGACCAACATAGTTATACTAACTATGATCCAACTATGACCCCCATGAAACTACTTGAAAACTCAGATCATAAAAATACTGTTACCTTTGAAACTATACCAAACTCATTAGAAACCCCTTGATACATAAAAATCATCCCAAAAAAACATTGAAATGTTCCATCACTCAGTTCCATGATCTTAAGATCAACTTAAATATCGGATCATTTCTAAATGATTAAATTTTAAACTCACTTGAAATTTTCAACATGGTCCAAAACATGTGATCTTAATGTAACTCCACCTTAATAATTCACCTCTTAAAAATGACTTTGGGAACAATGAATCATCACCTGAACTTCTTAGGTCATGATGTTTTATTGAAATTTCAATGTTGAATTTCCTAATTCCAAAAGACCCTCTAAACTTCACATAAATCATGTTGTACTTAAACCACTAAAACTCGATCCAACACTCAAAAATTCCATTGGAACATCAATATGACACATATGTGAAACCATAATACATGAGAAATGATGAGATCATCATACCTTTATCATACATCCTATTGAATTACCAACCGTAGATTATATTCTTAAATGACCAATTCTTAGTCACGGTACTCTCACCATAAAAATTTTCTACTAAAACATGTATGTATTGTTTCCAAAACACTCCCAAAATGTTTATAAAAATACAAAAAAGGGATCTACCCAAGTTCTTTAATCTAATAATAATGGCCAGACTCCTATTGAACAAGCCCAAATCAGCCACACTGTATTTTCCTTGAAAACCTTGGATGAATATTGAAGTTTCACCTACCTCATCTTGATGTCATTCCCATTGCAGTTCACTCTCCAAATTCATCCATATATAAGAGAATAAATAAGATGAACCACCTCATGTAAACTATTTTTAGATAACAATCAGATCCTACATCTGACACATCTCCGAATACATTATTCTGAAGCCATTTTCCCAAGGTATACTAAGGTAATCCTGAGCATGCTCTTCGAAGTCCCCACCCGAATTTTGTTAATGTATCATAAATGAAACATATCTTAAAAAAATATTTGTGATATAACCCAAAAACTATGATTTTCCTAATCCAACATCCATGGATCATCATGAGCTATGCCATGCATAATTCCCTCCTCTAAAATTTCACCCAAACCATAAATGAATAGAAACTAGTATCTATTATGAATTCCATCCAAACCTCATTTCATCTATTAAGAAGCATATGATTGAGAAAATAATTTTTCACATGACTAGTATCAAGGCCTCATGTCCATTATCATTGGAGGGCCACCCCCAATAACTGATGTCCCTCTCCCAACCTTTGGAGAATACTTTTCGTCACATCAATGAATAAAATACTGATTACTTTAATGAATACCCCATCATCATAGGATGTATCAAACAACATATCTAGGATCCTTCTCATCCCATGAGTCAACATAAATTTAAATCTTCTCCCATTTACATTTCTAAAGAACAGTTATCACAGAAAAATTTCGATTTTGAATTATAATAATGGTTATCAACTTCCAACAACCAGTGGGGTACAATTCACTTTTTGAATTATCTTATTTTGATCCTTGAGTTCAAATATCAAAGATCTATTTTTTTTACCACAATGTATTTTTAAAAAGTTATCCCAATGTATATTTGATTATCTCTCAACATACTTAGGAAAATTTCAAAATAAGGTGCATGATCACCTCTTAACAAGGAGTACACTAATATTTCATTGACAGACATGAATAACTTCCTTAGAGACACACTACAATAAACATAGGTACACCATTCCTTTTAAATTACTAAGGAAAAATCTCTAGATCATGTGTGTCTAGGTCCATTATACCTTATCCCCTATCTGGTTACTTCCTTTAATCTACCCAAAGCATTGGGTCCCCTTACCTTCCAGTATCAAATTAGATTCTGTCGATTGTCAACAATTACTCAGACATGCATCAATGTTCAATTATTATAAATTAAATGGTAAACATATGAATGATAATGTTGAGCCCTCTGGAAGATTGTTGAAATTCTTCCTATGATTGCTGTTTTAATAATCATAAATCATCAATTACTTAATCCGGTTGGATTTCTCATACACATAATCACAATCTCTTAGTGAATCTGTGAATATTGGCTGGATCATGTTTTTATCTCTTTGTTATTGATTTTCAAGTATTCGGGAAGTCCTCTGGATCAAAGGACAACGGTCGCACCGATCCATATCAAAGGAAAAAGGTCACACCGATCCATATCAAAGGACAACGGTCGCACCGATCCATATCAAATGACAACGGTCGCACCGATCCATATCAAAGGAAAACGGTCGCACCGATCCATATCAAAGGACAACGGTCACACCGATCCATATCAAAGGACAACGGTCACACAGATTCATATCAAATGACAACGGTCACACCGATCCATATCAAACAGACAACGGTCGCACCGATCCATATCAAAGGACAACGGTCATACCGATGATGATCAAATGAGTCACCAAAGATGACACATCGATGCTGATCAAATGAATCACCGATCATGACACACCGATGCTGATCATCTGAGTCACCAAAGATGTCTCACCGATGCTGATCAATTGAGTCACCGATCATGACACATCGATGCTGATCAAATGAGTCACCGAAGATGACACACCGATTCTGATCAAATGAGTCACCGATCATGACACACCGGTGCTGATCATCTGAGTCACCGAAGATGTCTCACCGATGCTGATGTTGATGACCTACCGATCACTTGACACACCGATAGTCATAAAAAGCTGTTTTAATTTCTTTATCTTTATTTAATCTAACCAACGGTCATATTAGGAATATTTTAATGCTCTGTCATTTATTTAATGAAGGTTGTTGGGTGTCAGGGAACCGTACCTCGTACCTGCAAAAAGAAATCATTTCTTTTACTGGAGCTCGTGCCATAAATACAAGAAGCCCCTGTTGGCGCATATACAGACGGGAGTAACAATGACAAGACAGTAGAGCGCAAAGAGTGGTGGATGAGATATTCGTTGAAAAACACAGAACCTTATACACACTCAATATTACTCAAGAAGAGTTCTGTACTTCCATGAGGACATTGAAGAACATCATTCACTACATTTCTCACTGTCTCTGAATATGGATATCAAGCAGACGACACTCTGTTTTTCTGAAAAAAACCAGACAAGGACTCAGAATCATCTCTGATCAAACTCAAGGAGTCTAAAGCTTCATTGAAATCCCTAGAGCCATTTCAAAACTCTACACCTCTGCTCTGTGATTAATTATTTTACATTTCGAGCAGTGTGTGTTATCACCTGCATTTAATACAGAAACTGTCTCCTATACTTTAACTGGAGGATCTGTAAATCCTCACTCAAACTCTTACATCTTCTATTTCCCACTGAGATAGTGGTAGAGGTCATATGTGACCTGGACAGCTGGTTGCTGTTGTTCTGTTTCCCACGAATAACAGTGGTAGAGGTCTTGGACCTGGACAGGTGTAAACTGTTGTGAACCCCGATCCAGGGTGTGGATCAAATTTATACAAATTTTTGAGAGGACTAAGTCTAGGCTTGAGACTGAACCTCTTGGTTATATCTGATGTGCTATATCTGTCAAAGTTATTCTTTTATTCCGCTTCTAATTTCTTTAATACCAAAACTGTTTTAAAGTCACTTTGATAATTAAATTCGCAAGTGTTTATATTAGTTGTAAATCAGTAAGTTGGTTTCAAAAGTTAATAAACCTTTCTATTTTTATTAACTGGGAAATAATCAATCCCTTGATAACCCAACCGAAACCTTACTTTGATATATATTCACTACAGTTTAATTCAGTATTTTATTTGGGGGTTTTTTAAGAGAAAGTTTTAAAATAGAAATTTTAATTGGAACTCAATTCAACCCCCTCTTGAGTATCCACTCCGACCAACAATTGATATCAGAGGAAGGTTTAAATATTTTTTAAAAGTAATCTGTTTTTCAACTGTGATTTTAGTTGTATTTTAAAGTTCTTAAAATTTCTGTTATTTATAAATTTTTATCTCGTTAAAATCTTTGATTTAAGTAATATATCATGGATAATAGACTTGAAGGTGTTGCTACCAATAGAACACCATTTTTCAATGGCACTAACTATGCTTAGTGGAAAATCAAGATAAAAATTCATTTAGAAAGCATGGGTTTTGATATTTGGACTGCTATAGAATCAGAATATAAAATTCCTACTACTGTTAGAACTACTTGGAATGAAGCTACTAAGGCTGCCTACAATAATAACTACAAAGCTATGAATGCCTTGTACTGTTCTTTAGAAGATGAGGAATTTAATAGAATATATTCTTGTAAAACTGCTTATGAAATTTGGGATACCTTAGCTATTTCTCATGAAGGAACAACTAATGTTAAAGGAATGAGATTGAACACTTATACTATTAAGTATGATAATTTTAAGATGAAACCTGATGAACCCATTTCTGATATGTATCTCAGGTTTAATGAAATTTTCAACACAATGACTTCTCTGGGAAAGGATGTTCTATCAAAGGAACAAATTATGAGAATTCTGAGATGTCTACCTGAAAGATGGAGTGGAACTTCTGTCTCAATTATAGAATCATGTGATATTGGTGAACTACCAGTCAAGGAACTAATTTTCAAGTTGATGATGTATGAAGAGGAACTCAAGGTTAACAAAGAAGAAGAAGATTAAGCAAGAAGGAAGTCAGCTGCTTTCAAGACTTCAACTTCAAAGAACAAGGATAAGGAGAAGCTTCATGCTATAAATGAGAGTTCAAGCTGTGAAGACAGTGAAAGTGCTTCTGATAGTGATGCTGAGATGGCTCACATTGCCAGAAGATTTAATACGTTTTATAGGAAGAAGAAGTTTTTCAAAGATCAAATTATAAAGGTAAGTATGATAGCAAGGGACATTGGAATAATAATTGGAATAAATCTGACAAATCAGATGAAGTTGTCTGCTATGAGTGCAAAAGAAAGGGACACATAAAAGAACACTATCCAAATTTGAAATACAAGAAGAGGTATGATTACAAAGATAGTAAGTACAAAAAGGCTATGAAGGCTACTTGGAGTGCTTCTGAGGATAGCTCCACTGAATCTGAAGTTTCTGAAACTGAGCACATAAATAAGGCAAACATGTGTTTTATGACAAACACCTCTGATGTAACATCTGAAACTCCTGCTTTAAATTTATATTATTCTGAAGGTGATTCTGACTCAGAAAACATGTCAAAATCTGAACTATTTGAATATTGTGATATGTTAGAAGAAACATGTAATGAGCTGAAAGACAAATACAAAGGTTTAAAGAAACAGTATGCTTTAACTGTTAAACATATATCTGATCTTGATATTGAAATGGAAAAGAATGCTCAGTTGATTAAAGAAAACACTGAACTGAAATTATCTAATGAGCAACTCAAAAAAGACTTAGAGAAATTTACAAATGGTAAAGATACTCTTACTCAGATGCTACGTAAGCAAATAACACCTAGATACACTACTGGTATAGGATACAAACCTGGAAAAGGAAGATTACCAAAACTAAATTCATTCCTAAATCTGGACAGAATGTATCTAGTTCTGAAACTTCATATGCTTCAACTAGATATATTCATAGTTTTGGATCTAATAAGGTTTACCTTTCAAAATCTGTTGATTCTACAAAGTTTATGAGACCCATAAGACAAATTTGGGAACCAAAAGCTCTGATTGCTAACCTGTCTGGACCCAAGAAGATCTGGGCACCAAAATCATTTCCTATCTAAATCCGTTTTTAGGGAACCTACTTAAAGAGATCCTATAGAAAGCCTTGGTATTTGGAAAATGGATGTTCAAGAAATATGTCTAGAGACTTCTCATGCTTTAAAATCTTAGTCAGATTTGACGGAGGTTTTGTCACCTTTAGTGATAATTCTAAAGGGAAAATCATCGGCTTAGGCCAGATTGGAAACACTGACTCAGTATTAATTTCTAAAGTTTTATTTTTTGATGGACTTAAATAAAATTTGTTAAGTATTTCTCAGTTATGTGATGATGGTTTTTATGTTAAATTTGAAAATGATTCTTGCAATGTTTTTAATTCTATAAATGTTTTAGTGTTTTCTACCTTGAGAAATGAAAATGTTTATGCTGTTGATTTAAATTCTTTAGCTAAGAAAAATATTACTTGTTTAAATGCTTTTCCTAAAGAGTCTTGTCTTTGGCACAAAAGATTAGGACACTGCAATGTGCATTCACTTAGAAAACTTGCTAGGAAGAACTTAGTTAGAGACCTACCCAAACTTGAATTTCCAGCAGACAAAGTTTGTAATCCCTGTCAGAAGGGAAAGCAACATAAAGTTTCTTTTAAATCAAAGAAAGAAGTTTAAACTTCTCAACCTCTAGAGTTTGTTCACATGGATTTATTTGGACCTTCTAGAGTTTCTAATTTAAATGGGAAGTATTATGTCTATGTTCTTGTAGATGACTTTTGTAGATATACTTGGGTATATTTTTTAGGTCACAAAAGTGAAGCCTGTTCTTGCTTTGTAAAATACTCCAAGTCTGTAGAAAAACTTAGTAGAATTAAGATTAAAACTCTGAGAAGTGATCATGGCCATGAGTTTGAAAATCATGAGTTTGAATCGTACTGCTCACAAAATGGCTATAGTCACAATTTCTCTGCCCCTAGGACACCTCAACAGAATGGTGTAGTAGAAAGGAGGAATAGAACCCTGCAAGAAATTTCTATAACTATGCTTAATGAGTATGATCTAACTATTTATTTTTGGGTTGAAGCTGTAAATATAGCTTGTTATGTTATCAATAGAGTCTTGATCAGACCTGTTCTTAAGAGTACCCCTTATGAGTTGTGGAACCAAAGGAAACCTAAGGTTAACTAATTCAATGTTTTTGGCTGCAAAGTCTTTATTCTTAATACTAAAGACAATCTCGACAAATTTGCATCCAAGAGTGATGAAGGAATTTTTCTAGGTTACTCAACTTCTAGTAAATCCTATAGAGTTTTCAATAAAAGAACCAAATGTGTGGAAGAATCTATTCACATAAAATTTGATGAAACTGATCCACATGAACCTAAGACCTCTCTTGAAAATCTTGAAGATGATCTCTCTAGTTTGAACCTTAATGATAAAGACAGTGGACCTGTAGTTAAAACATCCAGTTCTGGAGATTTTCTAGACCCTTATTCTGTTGAACCTCAACCTGTAGATGAACTTGAAATCTCGAGCCCTACCTTTTCTAGATGAACTAGAATTCTGAAGAATCATCCTTTAGATGCTGTTGTAGGAAATCTTGATAGAGAAACACAGACTAGAGCTTCTCTTAGAAATCAAGTTGAACATCAAGCCTTCTTGTCTCAGCTAGAACCTAAAAATATCATTGATGCTATCAATGATAAATTTTGGGTAATGGCTATGCAAGAGGAACTAAATCAATTTGAAAGAAACAAAGTCTGGAAATTAGTAGAAAGACCTGAGGACACTATAACCATAGGCACAAAATGGGTGTTTAGAAACAAAGTTGACGAATCTGGAAACATCATTAGAAACAAAGCTAGGCTAGTTGCACAAGGATACAATCAAGAAGAAGGAATTGACTATGAGGAAACCTTTGCACCTGTAGCTATATTAGAGGCTATTAGGATCTTACTTGCCTATGCATCACATTTTAATTTAAAGTTATATCAAATGGATGTGAAAAGTTATTTTTTAAATGGTTTTATTATTGAAGATGTTTTTGTAGAACAACCACCTGGTTTCACAAATCCTCATTTTCAAAATCATGTCTTTAAACTTTCTAAAGCTTTATATGGTTTAAAACAAGCTCCAAGAGCTTGGTATGAAAGACTTTCAAACTTTATTATTTCAAAAGGATTTACAAAAGGAATAGATGATCCCACTCTTTTTATAAAAAGGATTTCAAAAGATGTGTTAATAGTACAAATCTATGTTGATGATATTATTTTTGGATCTTCTAAAAATTCTTTATGTACTGAATTTTCAAAGGTTATGCAAAATCAGTTTGAAATGAGCTTAATGGGAGAGCTTAACTATTTTCTTGGATTTCAAATCTTTCAAACTAAAGATGGTATTATTCTAAATCAAAGTAAATATACTAAGGATTTATTAAAACGTTTTGGTTTAGATAGTATTAAGGAAAGTGATATACCTATGATTACTACCTGTAAGTTGGATGTTGATGAAACTGGGAAACCAGTTGATCAAACCTATTATAGAGGCATGATTGGGAGTTTACTTTATCTTACTGCTAGTCGTCTGGATATTATGTTTAGTGTGTGTATGTGTGCTAGATTTCAATTTAATCCTAAAGAATCACACTTACTGGCTGTTAAAAGGATTTTTAAATATCTTAAGTATACTGTGAATTTAAGTTTGTTTTATCCAAAAGGAAAATCATTTGACCTAACTAGTTATTCAGATGATGACTTTTCTAGATGTAAGGTAGATAGGAAAAGCACATCTGGAACATGTAATTTACTTGGAAAGTCCCTAGTATCTTGGTGTAGTAAGAAACAGAACTCAGTTGCATTGTCTACTGCTAAAGCAGAATATATTGCTACTGGTAGTTGCCGTGCACAGATTCTATGGATGAAACACACTTTATTGGACTATGGATTTGATTTTAAACAGGTTTCAATTAACTGTGACAATACTAGTGCGATCAACATATCTATGAATCCTGTGTCTCACTCGAGGACTAAGCACATTGATATCAGACACCACTTTCTAAGAGATCATTATCAGAAAGTTGATATTTCTCTAGAATTTATTAGTTCTGAACATCAATTAGCTGATATTTTTACAAAGCCTTTATGTTCTGAAAGAATGAATTTTATTAAACAAGAAATGTGTATGATATATATGTGAAACCGATCTATGAAACTGATCTGTGAAACCGATCTGTGAAACGGATCTTTGAAACCGATCTATGAAACCGATCTATGAAACCGATCTGTGAAACCAATCTGTGAAACTGATCTGCGAAACCGATATGTGAAACCGATATGTGAAACTGATATGTAAAACCGATCTGTGAAACCGATCTGTGAAACCGATCTGTGAAACTGATATGTGAAACCGATCTGTGAAACCGATCTTTCTTTATATTACTTTTTTTATTTTGTTGTGATCAATTAACTAATTTTATCTTTATTATGGGAACCCTAAATGATGAAATAAATGATACGCGACTATTTCTATTCCCCAAACCGTTGACCTTTCATTTCTTTCCCTCCAAACCTTATTTCCTCTCTTTTCCTCTACTTCAAACCTTCAAACTCCTGCTTTCCCCAGAATCATCAAATGGCTAAGCAGAAGAGACCGAGCAAAGGATCAGAAATCCTATACCTTCAAAGCGTTCTCGAGGCGAGTCGATTAGTACCACTAAAAGATCAGTAAATCCAAACCTAGAAACTCGGATTGTTGCTGTAGAAAAGGAAGTCATCTCCACCTGGATTTTGACAAGTAAGTCGTTGTTGTTACAAGTTTTAGATTCGCAAGGATGGAAACCCTGGTTCTCAGATAACACTCGTGTATACTACCCAAAGCTAGTGCATGAGTTTTATATAAATCTTCAAGTTACCTTAGATGGCGTCGAGGCTGACAGAATGTCTTCTGTAGTGAAAGGAAAGAAAATATCTTTTTCGTCTAAACAATGGGCTGAATGTTTGAATGTACCCCATAAGGGTCAGTATGAGGATTATGCTGGAAACAATCCTCTAACCACTGAATACTTCTCTTATGAGTTAGCTTCGGAGCTTTTTACTGGAAACAGAGAGTCAAGGAGAATCATAGCCTCCGAGCTGGATGGTGAATGTAGACTTCTCTTTAAGTTTATTCAGCACCAAATTTTCCCCAGGAAAGGAGATTATGCTGCTGTAAGATACCAGGATGTTTTTCTATTGTTTTTACTAAAGACCCATGAGAAGATCAATTTTTGTAGATATCTAATGGTGGACATAGCTAGAATGGTGACACCTTATAAGAAAGCCACTGCCCTGTTCTATTCCAAAATGATCTCTGCTATGTTAAAGAATCTGTAATGTGTTGATGAAGCTGATGAGATAGCCGAATATGATAGTGCTTATTGTGTTAATAAAGAAATTTTTAAACGGATGAAAATAAACTGGAACCCATGGAAGAAATGCTGGGTTGCTGATGAGGACAAGTTGTATGAATCTTACAATCCCACTAATCATGGAAGGAGGCCGAAGGGTTTGAGAGACCCTGGTTTGAAATCAGATGAGGAGCCAATTTATTCTGATGATGAGGAAGAAGTAGATGTTGAATGGAATAAAGACACTGAAGAGTCTGGTAAACAAGGGATGGAAGAAGCTGAAACAGAAGAAGGAAGTATGTCACCTCCTGATGATAGGAGTGATCCTGATACTGTGAGCCCTAAGAGAAGAATAGACTTTGGATCTACCAGTCCACCTTTACCCTTACCTGAATCAGAACCAGTTCTTGGTAATGAAGAAGCTAGTGACACTGAAGTATCTGACAGTGACATTTCTGTGAAGAATGGAAATGAGAATGGAGATGATGATGATGATGATACCACTAAATCTCAGAGAGAGATCAAGGAAAAGGTTGATCACTACTTTTCAAAATTCTATACCAAGCATGAGATGACCACAAATTTCAAAGTGTTAGCTGACAATCTGAGACTACCTCCAGTCACTCAAGCTTTCAAGACTCAAGTTCGACAGTTGCAAGATTTTACTCCAACCTTGGAACAGTTCATGGAGAATAAGGATGATTTTGAGAAGGCTATGCAATATGGTGCAGAACTTATTCAGAATTTCATAAATCTTTTGAAGCCTTATCTGAATGCACAAGCCACTGCCATTGTGATTCCTACTGCTGACCCTCTCAGTGCCTCTGATGTTTCTCCAAATCAGATCTCCGTTGCTCAAGATCTATCTCAACTTCGACCAGTTCCTCAGCAATCTTCTCAACCAGCTCCTACAGCTCCACAACAAATCCCAGTGGCATCCTGTCCTCCAACCTCCAGAATCATCTTACCACCGTTTCAAATTCACCCAGTTCAACCTGCCTCCAAGCCTTTCAACATACCAACCATTGATCCTTCTGACAAGGGCAAAGCCCTGTTACATCCCCAGAAATAGTTGTGCGTTTATTATTGATAGGGTGAACCCTGTTGTGATTGTACTGTGATGTCTTATAAACTTTATTCTCTTTTCTTTTTATTCTCACTGATGCCTTCTTTTAATCTCTTCTTTCTCTGTTTTCCCTCCATTTTGATTATCCCAAAGGGGGATAAATCTATATATCTATGGATCTATGGGGATATGGTGGAGATGCATCTCTCAAGGGGGTGATTTATATCTTTTTATGGCAATGCTTGCATAAGTATTTAAAGGCACAAATTCAGGGGGAGATTTATATCTCATTATGTTTTTATTCTTATTATGCCTTATTATTGATGATATATTATATTTATTTATGGCTAAGCTTTGTTATTGGATAAGATTTGTGATTATCAAAAAGGGGGAGATTGTTGAGCCCTCTGGAAGATTGTTGAAATTCTTCCTATGATTGCGGTTTTAATAATCACAAATCATCAATTACTTAATCCGGTTGGATTTCTCATATACATAATCACAATCCCTTAGTGAATCTGTGTATATTGGCTGGATCATGTTTTTATCTCTTTGTTATTGATTTTCAAGTATTCTGGAAGTCCACTGGATCAAAGGACAACGGTCGCACCGATCCATATCAAAGGACAATGGTCACACCAATCCATATAAAAGGACAACGGTCGCACCGATCCATATCAAAGGACAACGGTCGCACTAATCCATATCAAAGTACAACGGTCGCACCGATCCATATCAAAGGACAATGGTCGCACCGATCGATATCAATGGACAACGGTCGCACCGATCCATATCAATGGACAACGGTCGCACCGATCCATATCAAAGGACAACGGTCGCACCGATCCATATCAAAGGACAACGGTCACACCGATCCATATCAAAGGACAACGGTCGCACCGATCCATATCAAAGGACAATGGTCACACCGATGCTGATCAAATGCGTCACCGAAGATGACACACCGATGCTGATCAAATGAGTCACCGATCATGACACACCGATGCTGATCATCTAAGTCACCGAAGATGTCTCACCGATGCTGATCGAATGAGTCACCGATCATGACACACCGATGCTGATCAAATGAGTCACCAAAGATGACACACCGATGCTGATCAAATGAGTCACCAATCATGACACACCGGTGCTGATCATCTAAGTCACTGAAGATGTCTCACCGATGCTGATGCTGATGACCTACCGATCACTTGACACACCGATAGTCATAAACAGCTGTTTGAATTTCTTTATCTTTATTTAATCTAACCAACGGTCATATTAGGAATATTTTAATGATCTTTCATTTATTTAATGAAGGTTGTTGGATGTCAGGGAACCGTACCTCGTACCTGCAAAAAGAAATCATTTCTTTTATTGGAGCTCGTTCCATAAATACAAGAAGCCCCTACTGGTGCATATACAGACGGGAGTAACAATGACAATACAGTAGAGCACAAAGAGTGGTGGATGAGATAGTCATAGAAAAACACAGAACCTCATACACACTCAAGCCTATGGAAGAAGTGTTCTGTACTTCCACGAGGACATTAAAGAACTTCATTCACTACATTTCTCACTATCTTTAAATCTGGATATCAAGCAGACGACACTCTGTTTTTCAGACAAAAACCAGACGAGGACTCAGAATCATCTCTGATCAAACTCAAGGAGTCCAAAGCTTCATTACAATCACTAGAGCCATTTCAAAACTCTACATCTCTGCTCTGTGATTCATTATTTTACATTTCGAGCAGTGTGTGTTATCTCCTGAATTTAATACACACACTGTCTCCTATACTTTAACTATAGGATCTATAAATCCTCACTCAAACTCTTACATCTTCTATTTCCCACTGAGATAGTGGTAGAGGTCGTATGTGACCTGGACAGCTGGTTGCTGTTGTTCTGTTTCCCACGAATAACAGTGGTAGAGGTCTTGGACCTGGACAGGTGTAAACTGTTGTGAACCCCGATCCAGGGTGTGGATCAAATTTATACAAATTGTTGAGAGGACTAAGTCTCGGCTTGAAACTGAACCTCTTGGTTATATCTACTGTTCTATATCTGTCAAAGTTATTATTTTATTCTGTTGCTAATTTCCTTAAAACCAAAACTGTTTTAAAGTCACTTTGATAATTAAATTCGCAAGTGTTTATATTAGTTGTAAATCAGTTAGTTGGTTTCAAAAGTTAATCAACCTTTCTGTTTTGATTAACTGGAAAATAATCAATCCCTTGAGAACCCAACCAAACCCTTACTTTTATATAAATTCACTATAGTTTAATTCAGTATTTTATTTGGGGGTTTTTTAAGACAAAGTTTTAGAACAGAAATTTTAATTGGAACTCAATTCACCCCCCTCTTGAGTATCCACTCCAACCAATAGATAAACATACCATGCATAGTGGGAATACATCATGTACCCCTTAATTCATAAACCCGAGTCACACACCAAATCGTTTTTAGTCAAAAGGTTAAACTAACAGTGCTACTAGGCACATTAGTTTTTCAATATGTTGGGTATTCGATTGGAAAATATTATTCTTAATTGAGAATGTCACATGTTCTAGGATTTTTCAAATGACCGTCGACCTCATGGTCTATTTTTTGAGAATAATTCATCAACAAAATAATCACTCGAAAACTAGGCTTGGAACCTGAACAGTCCCACCGAACATATCTAGTTTTGATAAATACAAACTCAGGGTTCTCTTTTAATGAATGGGAATTATAATTCTATAATAAAAAGATTCAATAAAAAACTATTCACTAGTCTAGAATTTGACATAAAATGGATAACAACACAAAAAATAAGATATAGTTTTAGACCAATCTCTTTAGTGTTTTATACTTAATAGAACCACATGATTATCCTACTAGAGTATTAGTCAATAGTGAGGGTCCATAGGATCCCACCCTATCCCCATGGAGTATAACATGAGAACCACACCTCAATTTTTTTTCAATTTATACATGGTGTATAACATAGATAAACACCCTCTTTTAGAAGAGTATAGAACTAATTAATGCTAGGAAGCATCAACCTACAAGGATAAGAAACTACTTCCATTTGTGTTACAACATTACTTTCTAATCATCATGCTACTAGTCCATAATCATTCTCAAGAATCTAGATAGGTAAAAAATAACTAGAAAGTAATAAAAGAACATAAATAATAATGTTTTGGTGCTCAAAGGTATCCATATATAAGAATAACCCCTCATAGTTCAACTTAACAGATAGCCAACCAATTACCCATGGGTGTCCTTTCATTATCTTGAGTTTTACTCATGAGAACTTGAACCCAAATGACACCTCTCATCTAAAAATAATAAATAATCATTTATCAATGATTTAAGGTCCAAGTGTCCTATTAACTATCTAGAAACTTACATAATCATCAAAACCACACTAAAATAAGGTCACACTTGAAAACACCTCTTGTAATTACTGCCTAACCCTTAGGTCCAATACATCATAAGAATAATTCAATAGGGATCCATAGGAAATGTCTATGCACCTATCACCAATAAAAATCTAATACTGACCCCTTAATGGGGTTCTTTATAATAAGAACCTATAAATGATTTTATTTTGATGAATATAATTAATTATCATTCATTTAATAAATTAAAACACGTCATACTAAGTATATTGAGTGTAACTTATTAGGGTAACTATACCATTCCGTTTATTTAGTTGACTCCAGGCATCCATTGGAAAATTTGCTTATACTTTCAAATTTAAACATTTTCTTTTTTAATAGTTTTATCGATTGGCTTGATCAAATGAAATGTGAATTTTCTATATATAGATGAATTTTTTTTTTAGTTTTAATTGAAATTTTAAAAAACTAAAAAATTATAATAATAAATCTATAAATTAGATAACAAGGATTTTATTAATTAATGGATCATTTCAAGTAAGATTACACCATACATTTATATGTAACCCCATTTATAAAGCTATATAGTCTTTAAAAAACCATTATATTTTCATAAACTTACCCCAGTGTGTTTTAAGTAATAATATCATAAGAATGTAAAGGCGAACTATGATGGTCCCATCATGTTAATATTGGATCAATTATAGTGTAATACATTCCTAATTTATAGGGTCAACACTCATTAAATTGATGATGGAATCCCATATTAATTTAACAATTAACAGTTTATATTATTGAAAATTCAAAACACCCATAATGGGTTTATCTCATAAGTAACATTCCCCAAATGACATACTTGGTTTCAGTTGTGTATTTAAGTTTTTAGTTATTTAGTTCATCATACCCAAATAATAAATACTATATTTTATAAAGGAATACATTTTATATAAGAAATTACATTCAACATTAACATATATGAATCATGGTGCAATTTGGTGAATTAGTATCCCCATGTTATAAATTTAATTGGATTTATAAGTTACAAATCACATTTATGTAACTGAAACCTAGTTTTTATTTTCAGCGTAAAATAATTCAAATTCATGTATAATTATTTCATTACATGGGTTACCTTTCTGGATTTTTAAAGTCCCCTAAAATATAATTTTTTAGTGTAAACCTTTTATTCACAACCATAAATGTGTCCACTTGTGAAACCAGTAGTCCATGGATTGAATATACAATAATTCCATAACTAATGTGACACTACCAAACAATATCTGGAAGAACCATTTCTGTTGATGAAGAAATTAATGACCAATTACATATTTCAGAAGAGTCTTTAGGGATTCTATCACAGAGTAAGAAATTCAGACATTTAATCATACAATCCTAGAATAATATATACATCTAAGAAGGGTAAATAATTACCAAAGCTATGGATAAAAAACATCTTTCACGAGAAAATATATAATGCAACCTAAATGGAATGGAATATGAATTGCATGTGAATTATAAGTTTCTATCAAGATGCATGTAACAATACTTCCTTTCCAAACAGATCTAAGGGAAAATTTTGAAAATCATAAATCAATAACTAATTGAATTACTACAGTCACCCAATGTGGAAAAATAATAAACTTTAATAGAAATAAGATAAATGATCCCATATGTGAAAACATGATATTTCCCACATGATTTGCTTTTTTGACCCATACACAATCTATTTACCAAGTGGTGACATATTCACAGTCTCCTATTTACTATCCCAAATAGTTAGATTAATGGAAAAAACAAACCCCTGAAACCACTTGTATCTTCCTGGTATGAGATCCACTGAAATGGTGCCCTGATCTAGTTGGCTACTCACCCTCAGGCACACCTCCCCATACCCTCGTGTTTGTTGACTAAAATCATGGGTTTAATAGAGGTTATATGGGGGAGACTACACCCTCTTGATTAAAAATAAACATTGTACAATAAACGATACATTAGAGTCGCGAATTATAATAATTAATGAAAATAATTTATAAATTAATAAATGATCATGCATGAACATGATTTGAAATAAATCTACGAAGTTATACACTATATAAGGAAAGGATGAGAAAATAGGTAATGAAATAAATGAAATAGCTACTATCTTTTATTGCATCATGTGCACTAGCTCAGTCCTCTACTCCCATACTCCATCATATCGTAGAATTATGATAACTATAAATCCCAATCTAGGAAGATAATCCTGAAATAAGGTGGTCTATTTGGGTACCCTAGTGGAGTGGCAGCCCAAATAGGGTTATGATAAATATTCATTAGGCCACCACAAACGGTGTTTAATGCTATCAATTCCATGAAAATAAAATAATTTGTGCACATTGATATCTGAAAGTGGTGGTAAAAAAAGATAATAACATTTTGGGATTAAGTCCCTTGAAGACACCTGGCCAACCATACCTATTTCGGGATAAGTCAGAATGAATTTTCACACCTTTCATCACACACACATATATATATATATGAAAATTTTTGATAATCATTTTTCATAGATATATATGTATAATCCTAGACCCATGGTTTAGTAACCAACTTATTGATATAGAAATAATATAATGAGTTGGACATTTAAAATTAAAGTGCAACATGAATATACACATCATGTATAAAAAGAGACCATATAATATATAAATATTATGATAAATAAGAATCCAAGGTGTAAATAATGCATTATTGAAAAAAGAGGGTCAACTGAATATAAATAAATAACTCATTCAGTCTATCCATTGGGGTATGCATGTAGCCTAGACGATAAATCCTTGGAATTACATTGTAAAAAAGTTCTAACTAGGTTTGGGGAGTCTTGTTCCAAGTATGTTTGGGCTAAGAATGATATGGAGACCAAGGAGATATCCCTTGGTATCGTGTTTCCAAGGAAGTCTTGATGAATCCAAGGAGTATATCTAAGGCATTCAAATTTCTGAAAATAACTCATGTGAATCATCAGTAGTATACTGAGAAAATCACATATGATAATACATTGACCAAATTAATAGGTGGGTATCACCCTTGGAAACTAGACCAATGAATCAAGGTGGTTTCCTCTAATTTCTCAATACATTCCCTTGGTATTCTAAGGCTGTCTCAAGTCATACCACTCTTATGAAATGAAAAAGGTCCATATTAGAAATATACCCCTTTGGTTTAATAAATATTCTTATCCATGTTATAATCATGTTGTCATATCAAATAACTTTATTTAATATGTTACCCATTCACCAATAAGTTTTAAGGGTCAACCTGAGATGTATGGATAATAAATCAAATCAGTTCATTTACATTATTTAATTCATGTCTCAACCTTTTCACTCAATGATGAAAAGGGGTATAAAAGTGTTCGTATCATTTGTCACATCATTTCAAATAACTTATGAAATTACCTTTAATTTATATAAGACAATGTTCAAGGGAGGATTCAATCCAACCATTTATATTAATTAATTCATTTGGTGAATTCAAACCAAACACATCAATGGCTGTTTTTGCTTTCAGAGTATATGGGGGCCTATATTCATAAATATGGAAAAAAAATGTGGTGAATTAAATTTAGATCCTTGAACTCTAATGATAAGCAGAGGATCTAAAGGGGATCTTATTTTACAAAATAAAGAACAAGTTAAGGAAAAATGGTATTAGGTAAAATTCATGGTTATAACCAAAATAATACACAATGAAAAATATTATAAAAAACAAGACATTAAGGAAAAGAAACTAGACCAACTACCTTAATCCTAGGATTTTCTACTAGTCCAATATTAGGATTTTATTCCAGATGGAAGAGAATAAATAAGAATATTCCCCAAACACCCTGAAAAGGGGAATATTTGATGGAATAGGTTTAAAAATCTGTATGGAGTGATAAATAAAAAAAAGAATAAAGAGGATTGATAGAAACAATAATGGAAATCCAACGCAACATATGGTAGTCGATTCTAGGTTTGGATAGAGGGTATCTTTCCATTCCTATAGGAGAGGCTATGTAGAAGAACCCAATAATGGGGATGCTACATGGTATGGGAGGAGAAGAGAGGGATTGGAGGCTTAAAATAAGAAAGGGAAACATCATCATTTTTCCTTATTTTAAAATACACATTATTTGGATATAATATTTGGAAAATTGTTTTCCAAATACGCATAACTTCAATCCAAGGGACACATACATCACACGGTCTAGTACTATGCACCTAATAATTCATAGCTACTAGTTATGTTGCACTAATTATGTTGTCCAGGTACATGGTTTGTTCACACTATGGGTAGCTTTTAAGGGTCACCCCAATCACACCTTCACAAAGTCCCACTACCTTCTGGTCCCCTTGTACTTCTTATTCAAACCCCACTCATAATGAAATGGGTTCGTAAATTTGACCAAAATTGTAAAAATAATTGTACACCTCATGATTATTATCTAAAAATAAATATTTTAGAGTCTTATGCCTTTGAAACACATGAAAAATGATGATAAACCCCCTGAGACTTAAAATTGAACTAAAAAATATTCCATGTTTTCCAACACTCAATTTAATTATCTGGAACATTGATTAAAAATTAGTTCATCCACTAAATTATAGTAGTCCAAACTCACATAGAATTTTTCACCTTGTCCCAAACATAGTATGTTATACATAGCATGTGTTTGAAATTAACAATGATTTATGCTTATTGGTTTATTAAAAATACAAAGGAGTAGATTGTTTAAAAAAAATTGAATTAAGGAGTTTTTGATGTTGCTGGATTTTTTTATGAAGACGTTTGACTAGATTGTTTTTTAAAAATATGGTTTGTTGTAAATGGGTTTCTTTTCTTGTATGAAAAAATATCACATCACTTTTTATATTTTTTATAAAAAATTAAATCATTTGGAGAGGATTGGATGAATGTTTCTTAACCTAAATCCATGAGATGAATTTTTTCTGACTGAGGATATCGGATAAAGTTTGGTACTGAATGGTAATCTTATAAAGATTCCAATTTTCCATTAGATGGAATGTTTTATTACAAGATACGATGATGAATTACTCTTCTAAAATTTATAAACACAATTTTTTACTATTATATCTTGATCTAATAATTTTTTTTAAATGGGTGGAGAAACATGTTCAGGTGTATATATTTCATATTAGGATTTCCTATGGAATTCTCCTGAAAAAAATCATACAAATGAACAGATGAGAAATTTTTTTGGTTTATCTATAATAGGGATGCCAATATTTATGTGTAATGAAATTATAAAAATTAGAATAAAGGGAATATTAAATGTATAATAATTATGGAAGAAAAATATTTATATCATTTGAGTTGGATATTTGTAAAGTTAAGAGAGTAAGAAAACATTGTTGAAGCTATGAAGATACTAAATAATTGAATATGAAAATGTCTTCAGTAAAAGTCCATTATATTTGAATCAAAATCAAATACCTTTATACAATTCCTTTAGATGATGTAGAGTGGACTTTTTTTATAATATCTCTTGAAAGAACCATTACAGAGTTGTAATGTTGATGTTGGCTATATGATAGTCAGAGTAAAATTTGGTATAATGATCATTGGAAAGAAGTTTGATATTGAATGTTTTGATGTAAGTCATTGGACCGAGGAACATTCTAGATATTCCAAAAAAATTCTCATAAGGAATAATTGGATGGATATTACATAGATGGGACATTTTTTATAATATTTTCTTACATAAAAACATTAAGGGATTTAATATTCTTTCTAGTTTAATTTTATTTATGAATTTTACATAGATAACACTAAAGTGAAGATGTTGATATAGCCTTTTTAATGTTTTAAATATAATAGAGTAAAATCATGACAATCATCGAGTTTTAATGAAATTTTTAGAGGGGGAGTATGTGGAAGTTTCTAGTGTGCATTCAAGAATATTCCAGAATTTTTGAGAAGATTTCAGTGAACTATTTTGAGTGAGTGTATTTAATTTCATGTTTTCATTGAGTAGGAAATAAATTTGGGATTCCCTCCCTTTCTCCAGAAAATGAATCTATGAATAAGATGCAAGTAAAAAAGTGTAGGGGTGTTATATTCATGTTTTTGAAAGTGGAATTACTACAGAATTGGTTTAAGATAGAGATACAATATGATATTTTTTAGGCCAAATATTGAGATGGAAGTTTCCATCCATGGAATCTAATTGTTGAGGTCAAATACGATGTTGATATCAATTAGTGGTTTTCTGATCAGTAACTTGAAAGGGTTTTTATTGACTGAAAAATCATTTCTATCAGGTGTAATCAGATGTACAAAGCAGTTTAATAAAGTGGTGTTGATTATGAGAAGTCACATAATGAAATTTTTAGATGATCATTTTAGTTTTAACTTAATAGATGATGAAATTGGATAGAGAATTCATATAAATAGGGAATATATATAGGAATATATTACCTATTAATGGGTAAGAAATTAAAGAAGAATAATTTTTAATAGGTTTAAAATTGATTTTTGTACAAGTATCATTGTGTCAACATTCTGAGATTTTTGTTAAAGGTTTTAAAAGTTTTTATAAAAAATATTTATTATACCATTTGTGGTTGGAAGAATATACACTATTGTTTTATTATAGTGAAATTAATATTGGAGTATTTTCACTAGTTTCTCTAAGAACATTAGAATATTTTTTTCTAGGGGATTGTGTGGAATCAAATTATTTCTAAAACATTACATGGTCTAGATACTATTGTTGTGTAGTTAATGTTGTAAAGTATAATTTTCAAATGTTTTTGTTCTGAGTTTTTTCATCAAATTTATAAATATTTAATAGGATGTGACAACTATATCATTATAAAGAAAACATAAAATAAAAAGTTATTAGTTATTCACCCCTCCGCATATTAATGATCTCAAAGACCCTTCTTTGTCCTTCAATATTATTCATTAATAATTTTCAATTAAAAATTTTTTAATCATTATTTATTAATATTAATATTAAAGTGTTAATTGTCCAATTGTTTCTATTCTATATTTGGTATATCGGTTCCATATATTGATCCTTGATCAGAGATTCATCAATTAAATAATTTTTATGAATATTTAGTATATGTTTTGATGTTTTTTGGTTTCCCATGGTTATTTAATAGATATTTTCAGGATAGTTATCATGTAACACATAAATATAACATTTTCAATAATTATTGAATTAATAAAATTATATAATTTATTGGTGATTATAATTTGTAATATTACAACTCTAAAATTTTAGAAACATTTTAAATTAATATTTTTTATGATAAAAGTTGGAAATTTTTATTATGTAAAGAAAGGAAAAGATAATAAGGGAGATAAGAAAACAACAATGTCAAAAAGGCCTAAAATAGTGGAGGCCAATTGAATTTAGCTAAAAAAATCTACACATTCAAGGGGAATGGAACCCATATAAGAATAAATAATGAGAGGGTTTCTATGGTTACCCTTATAAGAAAGGAAATTTGAAACACAATTTCCTTGGATCCATGTGTGTTTCATATTTTCTCAACCTATGAAATTATTTCATCTTCTAATGATATAAACAATAGACCAAGGAAGATCGTTTCTAACAGGAATAGAGCTATAGATGACTAAAAATCGACTTCAATCTCTATTAGAGTAATATTAAATATACAGAAAATCACCAGAACATTAAGAAAATCCATAGCCTCCATAATGATATAACCATCTTGGTCATAGAACCAACTTAAATCAATAACCACTGACCCTCTTGGTTCCCGGACAATGCCTCCATCTCTCATGTTCCCTTGATTACAAGTGCCATCAATATTGAGCTTAACACTACTGATTCGGGGGTTCCACCGGTCCCATTTCCCCAATGAAGTCACTCCTTGGATATAAGTCTATGATATCTCCCCATCCATAATATTACTATTATTTATATTTTTTTATTTATTCATTATGTAATTGTAATAATAGATTTCCTATAGGTGGTCAAATTGAACAAAAAAACTACGTTTTAATGATTGAATGGGTAAGAATATGTAATTGTATAATAGTAGTTTCACTTTGAGATAATCATAATGGTTTCAAAAAAATTTAATTTTTCTGCGAAATTATATTTGAGGATATTTGTGGAAAGAATATAATAGAGAGTGATTACAGAGAGGATAACACTTTGGTTAATGATTTGAATCTCCACCAAGAGAGTGTATTTGAAATTGTATATTTGGGACTTTTTCTTATAACCCAAGGATAATAAACATGAAAAAGGAATATTTATTAGGAATTTGGAAAAAATTCAAGATAAAACTAATTTAAATGAGTTTTTAGGGAGGGGAAGAGGTTTGTTCATTTTATAGGTGAGTTTTGAGTTTAATTTTTGGAATTCCCCATTATTTAATGTATATGGTTGTAATTTTAAAAAGAGAAGTGGTTAACTATGAACAAATATTTCATAAGGGGTTATCCGAGTTCAGAAAATTCCATCACAATTCCATATAAAGATAAATTCTTATGATATTTTTGTTTATTACCACCATGATTTTACAATTTTACCGTTTTAGAAATTATTATAGTGTCAAAGTATTACCTTTGTAACTTATTTTTATGCCTAAGATTGAATTTGTTGAATAATTAGTATATAATGATTTAATTCTTTTTTTAATCCAACGTATTGTGTTCAATTTCTAAAAGGGATAAAAATTAATTTTATTATTTAATCACATAAAAAAAGAATTTTTTTAGAAAAATATATTTTAAGAATGAAAATGAACTTAATCTTTTTTCATACCATGTAATAATAATTATATTATTTTTAATTTGTTTAAATATATATATATATATATAATTAAATTCATTAAAATAATTCTTTAATCGGGATCAATTTTATTTATTAAAATTCAAATACATTACATATAGAAGAAAATTCATTTAAAATGCCTTTTTTGATAGTAAATGAATTTATCATTATTACAAACTAATTGATATTTGATGCATGAATGTTTATTGATTTTATATATGTAAAGATAATACATTTAAATAAATTTCATACATTAAATATATCAACTTTTACTTTTATATAAAAATTTATAATGTATAATATAGGCAATTATTTTAAACAAAACATTTTTTTCAATAAATAAATAAATTAATATTTCCCTATAGATATTTAATTATTTCTTATATTTCATTATTTTATTTTACTAATAATTGTTTTAATTTTATAAATTCTATTTGCCGATATTATTCTTTAAATGTTATAACTTTTAATAAAATTCATAATTTATAAAAATATGTTTCTTTAGAATCAATGATATTTAAAAAATTGAATTAATATCTTTCAATACTATTACCAAATCATTTATTTTATTAAAAATAAAATATTTATAAGAAATTTTTTTATTTTTATAACATATTAATAATTTTTCTGTATTTCAATTATATACTAATAATTCAAAACTTTTAAGATGTTAGATGGTTTTAAAAACAAAAAATATATACCCTTTTAATAATTTTCAATTAAAAGTTATATCACCCCATTAAAGACTATAAATTCGTTGCATTATAAATTCACAATGCACATATCTCATTCCTATATTTTTCAATATAGATTTTATAGTATTATTTCTACTTTCATATTTTTTTCTCATTGTATGTTTAGTTCTACTAACGATGAATATCAATAGTTGAGGATGATCCGTGGGATTTCATAGTTATAAAAAATTTATCCTTTTATATTTATTTTCCAATTATAATAAACATACTTTTAATGGTTGTATTCATTGATGTTATTTAATAGTTAGTTGTATAAAGTACTTAGTAGTCTATAGTTTTTTTAAATCTTACTTTATGGATGAATAAAGTTATATTTTTTTTGATTCATTTCATATATGATTTATTTAATACATATGTTATTATTAATTATAATGATTAATAAATGTAACATTGGGAAATAAAATTCAAAATTAAATATTATATATTAAATTATCCCATAATTTAATAAACTATTTCTATATAATTTTAATTTCTCTCACTGATGAAAATAGATTAGGGTATTCTTAACATAGTCTCATCTCAAAATATAATTTCTAATGATATATCAAATTTACTATATTGGGTATGTCTAAAAAGTTAAATTTCTATAACAATAATAATATATTAAAATATTCATTTTCCATATCAATTTATTCCAAATATGCCTATAAATTTATAATGAATATATCACCACTATTAGATCTACACCATGTGTTGGATAATTTTTCTAATTACCGATAAATTAAAAAGAGGTGTAAGATACCAACATGTCATTTGTTATTAGGACACATCATATTCCCATCATTGATGCATCAAATTATATTTAAAATCATTCTCAATTACAATATAGTGTGATTTTATATGTAGTGAGTAAAATTATCTTAATATCCTTGAAACTTTCTTCACATTAATATGTATAGAGGAACTTGTCTCCCAACTGAGACAAATTGGTTACTGGATTTTATAATCTTGATACATTTCTCACAAAGCATTATTAGTATCTATCTAATATGATGAATCAATATATCTCTATTATATTGGTTGGGTTGGGCCCATATTTAATTACTTCGGACATTAAAGGATATATATCCATACCCCCTCTTGGGATTACATGACCCAATACTGACACATTTTTTTCCCACAATATCCACTTGATAAATTTGAAATAAAACATCCCCTTTATCATAGTATTCATCACAATCATCCAAATACTTTTATTCAAATATTTTATGATGGAATATATGATAGTGTCATCTATAAATAATTAAATAAAATTTTAAAGGTATTTTATAAAGACATGATTCCCGATATCACTTAAGATAACTGGTGAATCTGTTAGTAAAAATGGATTTACTATGAATACATAGTGTCCAAATATTATATAAAAGGTTGTATTGGAGAAATACACTCTTTTAACCCATAATTAATCATATCTAGAACGAAATTCAATCATTCAGATGTATTGAGACTATTTAAAAAGTCATCAAAATGGGGTATAATATACTTTTTCTTCATCAAAATAATGGGAAGTTCATGATAATCAATATTGAGACACATTGATCAAATTATCTTATTAATAAAGTGGGATGGTGAAATCTATGGTGTAACTATAGGGAATATAAAACACTATCCTGGTTATTTTCAAGTTATTCCATTAATCCATTTTATTCATTTGGGGTTATTCTATAAGAGTTTTTATATAAGGATGACACAATATTTTATTTTTATAGAAAACTTAACCTCATGCTCAAGGGGAAAACAAGTATGTTGTTCCAGAAATATATCTATATATTCCCGTATAATTTTCAAGTTCTAAATATTGAGTTCCTCTCAAACCATTTTAACTAAGGGTCTCTTATTATTGGGTATCAAGAACCATAAAGGAATTTTTTTTCCAAAGGGAGCTCATCATTTTACACCCACCAATATTATACCATGTCATGATTTGGGATATGAAATGATATTTCCATATCCCAATCATTGATATGAAATATATTTAGTGAGATCCATTACATGATTAAAATATTATCAAATTAGAGCAATAGAACAACAACTAGATTTACAAGAACTATCTTTTAACAAACACTGATTAGTGTAGATTAATATCACATGGATGTGATCATCATGTCATTGGGTGTTTTCATTATAAATTTAGTATCTAATCATTTGGGTGGTGATTTCATTTTCTAAGTAAAAAAATTAGATATAGTAGTGGTTAGGAAAAGAATCAAATAACACATTTTTAGTTCTTTAGTAGATGATAAGTGTATCACATAACTTTTCATTCGGATAAACCACCTCGATAGTAGTGATATTTTATGAAATCCATTTTCCCTTGTCCTAAGAGGCAGTTGACATTAATTTCATTCATTAACCCTTGGATTGGGGACCCACTTCAGTACCAACATACATAGTTAACAAATTTCTATCCTTTAAGACATTGAATTATTAGTTTCACAATAGGAAGTATTTTCTTTTAATTCATCATTAATTGAACTATTATTTATTTCTTAGTAGTTATTTGCTCAATTCCATCCTTTACTAAACTTAAGAAATCTTCTAGATCCTTTTAGGAAATTACCAGATTGTTTTAGAAATAAAATAATTTCATATATGTTCAGGAATTTTTTTCATCCATGTTACATTTCCTTCAAGTTTCCATGAAACTAAATTTTCCATTTATTGTCCCCAAAAAAATTACTATGGTATCCAATTACAATTTACATTTTAATTTCACATTTAATAATTAATTTATTGCTAAAAAAGTCCTTATATCTAATTAGTTTCAAATAATTTGTTTTAAGCCACTAAATAAATTATCAATCCCAATTTTCATGTCAATGAAAAATCTAGAATCACACCTTAGAAGTATTTTTAATTTTTCTTCATTGGCACAAATTGATTCATTCGGTAATTTAATTTAATTAAGGAATTATCTTTCCATATAGTGAGATGTTTTTAGTGAAAATATTTATTAAAAAAATACTCAAACTCCTCCAATTTCATTGATTCAATTTTATCCTCTTTCCAAGTGTTCTTTCCTAGTGTCCAAAATTCATAAACTTCACCTTATAATAGATAAATAGGGAAAATTATCTTTTCATTCTATAAGATTTCAAGAATAGAAAATATATTTTCTTTTATTTTATACATTACTCAATAATTAGTGAATTTAATGACCTATTAATAGAAGGTTGTTATTGATTTATTAAAGTCTCAATAAAATATAACTATTTTTTTGGGGAGTTCAGTGGGTCAAAAGGGTTTTGGTTTGTATTCATAACTATAACTGGAATTTCTGTAAATGTGTACAATAAATCTCCCATACCATTTGGTTAATAATTAGGAATACAATTGAATTATCCATTACACTTATTTTTTTCTTAGTTCTTTTTATTCTCAACCATTGAATAAAACCAGATTTTTTAGTGAGTATTAATACATGATAATTAGAGAAATTGATCAACTGATAAGAGAAATTAGCGCCAATATTTCCTAAATAATGACACCTTCATCTCAATACATTATATTTTGTGTGTTTCCTATAGAAATTTTGGTTCAACATAGGTTGTTCTATGTTTTATACACTTATTATTCACAACCAAATCCATAAAAATAATTAAACCCCTCCCTAATACGAACTATTATGACCCAGCTGAAAGATACATACATATTACATAATTTTGACAAAATATTAATTATTATAGAACATTATAGCACCCCATATCCAATAGGTTTAGTGTATTTGGGGAATGGATGTAACACTAACTTATTTTAAAATATTAGTAAGCATATCCCACAAAAAAAAATTCACACGTGATACCATTATAGATATATTACACAAAATAATCCACTTCATTTCATGAAGAATTAATATATTACAAATGGGTGAGATAATATTTCCACTAAGAGTAAATATGGGGGAAAAATATAATATCCTATTTGAGAATAAGATGAACATGTGGGTATAAGAACATAATAAGGATATAATAACATAACATAAAAAAATCATTCCCAATAAAACATATATCATAAATCATGATTCAATACATAATGATATTTGAAAAACAAATGAAATAAACCATAAGAGTGTGGAAACATGATTTAATAATCATGAAAAAATAAAATATAACATAGGAATGTTGCATAATAAAGAGTTTTGATGTTATAATGTTTGATATAAATAAGTAAGAAAATAATTTCCTTATATTGACAAGAACCTCTAAGACCATAACCATATAGTTGATAGAGTCCCATAGTTGATTGGCTTTACACCCCAATCCCTTGTATATTACCTTATGAGATATTATGTTTTTCCCAAATTCATTGGAGACCTATAAAATTACAATCCAACCCATGAAATAAGGAAACACCATACATATTCATTTCACATGGACATTAAATCATTCATATTATTCTATAGAATAATTATCACATGAGAATAAAATGGGTTTCAATAGGATTTCCATAAGGAATGATCATTATCCATCTAAGGATAAAAGGATAACCATATCATTAAATTATAACCCCATTGATTCATAGTAAACATTACTGTATGTTTACAATGGTTCAAAACACTTAGTAAGAGAATTAAAAAATTAATTTTAAAAAATAAGAATAAATCCCCCGTATAATATTAATAAATTTAATTTCTATATAAATAATTTATAAAATAATAAAAATATTATAGTGTAAAGCTCTAAGGAAATGGAAAATAATATTCAAAAAAAATATATGGACATAGTGGAAAATGTGAACATGCAAAAAAATGTTAAAAAAATTATTTCATATATTTTTAAATATAGTCCAAGTCTATATAAATGTAATCGTGAATTTTTTTTAAAAATATATTCCTTTCATATTTTATTAATGAAATTAAAATTGAATTAGAAATTAATTAAATAGATATATATGTAAAATAAATTAAATCCATAAAAATTAAATAAAATGGTTATGGAGAAGAACTATTTCCATTTGAAATGAAAATATAAGGTAAGCTCCACATAGAAGCTTTCTTTTAATTAAATTGTGAACTAAAGAAATTTGAAATTTTAAGAAGACATGTAATGAAAAAAATAACCATAGTAGAAGAAAATGTAATGGGTTTTATAGAGAAGTAATATTAAATTTCCTCCAATAGGAATTGGACATAGATAATCTCGATTAAAAGTGAGATTGGAAAATAAACCCTAAAAACTTTATAAAAATTTGAAAAAATATCCATTAAAAGAGAGAACTTGAGACATTTATTAGGTAGTATATAAACAAAATAAATGAAAAAATTAATATGATTTATATCTCAATGAAATAAAATTGATATGATAAACCCTTACCTTATAATTCTACTTAACCGGAAGCATTATAACTCAATTTATAACGCATTCAGGTTTATTATTCAACTATATTTCAACAATTTAAACATTAATTTTAATTTTTATCATAAATTTATAATATCTTATTATCCATTTATTAATAATTCATTTTTAAATAAATTTATATTTGGGTGATAAATTTCTTGTTTATTTTATAATAACCTTGGTATGGTAGTTTTGGTCCTTACCATGGGTTCATCTATTTTATAATGTTCATACAAATGGTTTATATGTGTTTTATATAGTTTTGGAGTCTCTTAGTTATTTAATGGATCCTATGGAGATAGTTCACTTGGAATACTTAAAAATATAATTTCTAGTGATTATTTAATAAATAAAAGAATTAAATATGTTAGATAATATATTATGTAATTTTATAACTAATGAATTATAAAAACAAATCAAATCAAACATTATTAAATAACATTACATGTATTTATGTTTTATTATTTTTCCATGAAGTAAACATCATAACATTACTTATATGAGAGGAAACAATTTCCCAAACAACAACACATTATAGCATATGAATGAGTAGGAATAAATTTTTTATTGTAATAATATCACTTTTATATAAGATTAATAGTTTATGGAAATAATTTTAAAGTGATAAATCTAGTATAAAAATACATCATTGAAGTTTATATTGAATAATTATTATGGATTGGATATCATTTACAATGAATACTAAAATCTCCCCTTAGAGAGAAACTTGAAAATGAGGAATTTTTCACTTTTTCAAGGGAAAATATACACCAAAAAAATTCTAATAGATTTAAGAGAGGGAATTTTTGAATGTATTCTAGATCTAACCAAATTAAAAGAGTTGTTTGTGAGGTGTTATTGATGCCTTATAAATGAACCTTTGTAATAAGAATCCGTGAAGATCTTAGAGTATATGTACCATTTTTTTATAAAAGGAACATAGAATGGAAAGAGAACCTAATGAGTAGATCACAAGACACCTTGTGGGTCTAGATATGGGGTTACATTATCATGTAATATTTAAATATTCATGTGATTCCCCTAAGGAAAAATGATCACATTACCCCAAATAATTAATGTGACTTGTTCAAATTGGGATTACCATAATGGAATGATCTCACAATAACTCCACATAATGAGATATCCTAATGGTAGTTGATTTACTAACCCCAACATTTTCATGAAATCAACTTTGTAGAGGTTATCCATGATATACTGAGTTGATGTTGCTCATCTTGATTCAATTCCATTATGATGTTAAATCATGAATTCCCAAACCGATAATGTGATCCACATTGGGGGTTTATCCTTGATGGGATACTTTAATGGTTGTTCTCCATCACGTGATGAAATAAAGAAACCATCAATGTCACCTATCTTTTGTAATTTTTAATAAATAAGCTAATACTGACTTAAAAAGATAAAATCCACAACCTCAACCCCTAGAATGTGGCTCACCTTCCATATGAAGCATCGTTAATATATTGTTCTAATGCCTACAAAATCCACCCATGACAACAGAATATAGAGAATTTATAAATTAAGAGAATAATTTATAGACAGAGGACACATGTGATGAAAGGAGAGTTATAGAGAGTTATGTTACTTTAACAAATCTAATTTTTAAATAATGTGAGAATATTCAAAGGATCAGGACCTTGTAAAAGGGGTGACCTTTTTTTAATCACTAAAACCATTTATGAAAATTGTTGATGTATGATCACCTATGTAAGTATTAATCGTGTTATAGTCCAATGATCAAGTGACATACTTTTGACCTTTGAGTCATGTGATCATATCATGTGGTTAGATATCCAAATCATGATTATGCGATCATGATATCCCATTCCATTTTTGTGATCATGATACCCAATTTCCTTTTTGCTTCCACATGACCCCATTACATTCATGTGACCACATGGCCCAAACTCCATTACCGAGTGCATAACTCCAATTCCATTATGTGATATCATGAACCCATGATATTTATGTGGCAACCCAATTACCATATAAACAAGAAGGGTCATCCTTCTATAAAGGATCTAGATGAACCAAACATGTATCCATTATCTTCATCTCATGCGATTATATATCTCTCATGGGAATAAAACTTTGTGTAATTCCTTAATATTTTATAAATATTGGGGAAATATTCCCTCAAGTTCAATTATCCTTATTTACCCAACAACATTCCATGAACCCATGAACTATATAAACCCCAGTCACTATTAATGATAGGAAATATAGGATTCCTCTTTATGGAATGAGTTCCATATCCAATATATTTATGTGTCCTATTTTTCAACATTACTATAATCCCCATGATGATTAGGAAACCTCAATGACATTATTATCAAATTCCCCATAAAATTATCACATTTAAGTATTCCTTTTAAAATATGATGATGTCTATTATAGATATATATCCTCCATGAGTATCATAAAAATATTTATCTCAAGGGTTCCTTATTCTAAAATCCCCATTCTAATATAATCTTATTCTAGCATTAAATGTTTCTAATATGATTTTATATTTTGTTTCTCACACCTAGAATGTCACATGTGGTCTGAGAGATCTATGATTATTATTCTATATAATATGTTATAAATTCCTCTATTATAGACCTATTTTTTAGGTGAAATCCCAACCCATATATTCCATTCCATTGAAGTTCAATATTCCTAATGAATAATATTAGGGAATATCCATTTGAAAAATCCCCTCTCAATCTACTATTATCACACCTTCTGTGACATAGATTTTCTTAATGTTGGAACAACGTGGAATCTAATTCCTATCATTCTGGGATATGTTGGAAAAAATTCAATGGATAGAGCCCCCCATATTTCATATTATAATTTCCCTATCTATTTTCTAGTTAAATGATGTTAAACTACAAATTAAAATTCACACCACATGGCATTAAACTATATGGTATGGTAATGTCACAAACATTTAACATCTTCAATTGGAACTATGTGGGATTTGATTCCTTTTTCAGTAGGATAATTTTCTGTTACCCATGAAGATAAAACCTAGACATTTTTACCCTCACTTATAGTCGTATAATTCTCATAGGGTTATATTCCACATGAGAACATTCATGGCATTCCATTTCATTTATATACATCTATGAGTCTTAAAACCCCTTTTCTTAGTGAAATATTACATATGGTCCATCCTCGTTAGGTCGTATTTCTCATGGGACAATTTATTGCCTCCCCCATATGGTTATACTCCTATAGAACTAGACTAACCATCTGTTAGGGTCATAATATCAAGATAACACCATCGTATCTTGCCATATTATTGGTGGTATCGTGCCCCCGCTCAAAGGGATATATTCCTTTTTGTCCTATTATGACAACCTCATTAGGATATACTCATGGTGGGGTATATCTTCACAAGGATATACTCATGGTGGGGTATATCTTCACAAGGATATACTCCTTATGAAACTAACTCAACTATGTTGGGATATAATCCATATGTTGACATTTAGAATGGGCCGCTCATGAATAAGTCTCATTTTAACCTGTTTTAAGAATCTTCTTCCTAGTCATCCATACTTCATGTTGATAAATGACATTGTTCAGTAATTTTTCTATGAACATATAATGTATATTGTGTCCCCTTATGTGGAACCATACTATGTGGGTTTTGATTCCTTTTAGAAGGAAATTTAAGAATACTACTTCATGATCCCAATCTCCACAAAAAAACCATTTTATTTTCTAGATAGTAATATATTCTATTTTATTTAAGCTTTGTGGTTCTACAACATTTTAAACACTAATAAAACATCACTAAATAATAAAAAGATAAAGATAGAGTACCTTTGATATATAAAAATTATTTCATCTATGGATAACCTATAGAACATATAGATGTTCATGTTGATTGAAACCCTTTAGTATATAAAGATGTTCACATTGACCTATTCTAGTATCCAATTTATAAATGTTTGGGTAACCAATTCTGTAACAGGGATTAGGAAGGATTCACAAACATTACTGATCTATAGTGGTAAATAATTCCTCATAATAGGTTACAATGAGCCTGACTTCCCATCCTCAAAAAAATTTTATTTCCTAATAATCATGAGTAAGAAACCCCATTAAATGAATGCCTTTGAAAATTTGGACCCAGGGTCAATACGGATTTAGGAACCATTGTGTTCTAGTTTAACAAATAAACCACGTTTTAAACCATCTAATATTGGATTAGTGACTCAACGGAAGGATTGTGAAGCCATGCTCACCCCTCCTAAAACCAAGCATAGAAAGACCTCTTCCCATGATGTAATAAAAATGGTGAAACCAATGAGAATCTTCCAATAAATAAGAATAGTTAGGTTTACCAGGTGTCAGTCCGTTTTGGAATATGTAATCTACACAAAAAATGGCGAACCCGAGGTTAATATTAAAATAACTATGTTTAATTGTGTTACCCATACGCTAAACCATTTTCATTTACTTATTCTATATATAAAAATTGTGAACCCAATGAGAATATTTAAATAACAAAAATTAATCCAATTATAAAATGACTAACCATTTTTTTGTGTATTAATTGAAAATAACAATGGTGAACTCGATGGGATGTTTTCATTAATGATAACAAATAAATGAGTTTCATATACATAGCTAGTTAAGTTTGTCTCTTACTTATGATGCTACACTGATTGGTATTATTTTTTTTATTTTCATTGTGATTATATAAAATCCTCTTGATATCTCTTCAATCCTTAGAAATTTTATTTTCATTGAGTAATAATTTAATCTCTACAACTATCATGTGAGTAGTTTCCCCTAAAAAATGAATTTTAACATCAAATACTCAGTGCATCCCGCACCGGGTGGAAAACTCAATGGTCAGTGAGATCTATTAGCCCAATACCATCCTTAAAATAGAGACTACACACAATGGTCTCTTGGTTCTGAATATTGCATGTCTATCATTTTCAATGATGGTTTCAATAAATCTATAAACATATGTTTCCACTACCAACTGCTTCAGGAACAT
The DNA here is from genome assembly GCA_963277665.1 of Viscum album. Taxonomy (NCBI): domain Eukaryota; kingdom Viridiplantae; phylum Streptophyta; class Magnoliopsida; order Santalales; family Viscaceae; genus Viscum; species Viscum album. Next base: position 1,053,571,311 of record OY728120.1, on the reverse strand, counting down.
GTCCCTAAAAATGATAAAAAGTACATTCCTTATATTAGGATGTTAGGATACAAGATTTTGATATGACTTCACTATGGTTTAGGATTTTCCTAGTAGGCCTCATATCAAAATTTACCACCAAAAACACATAACATTACCCCTTATCCACCTACTGAAGGAACTACTCAGTAGATCTCCACTAACAACTCTAACCTTGAAATCATTGAGATCTCTAGAGGAGTAGTGATTTGTAGAACATTGGGAGTGGGTTCATATCCTCGCTTCCACTAGTGAATCTTGATGATATGTTCTGGTGAAAACCAGTGAGAAGTATCATATCCATACTCAATCATACTATGTCTATCAGTATATTTTAGAAGAAAGTTGGAGTAAATAATATATTTCCTACTCATGAACATGATTCCTGTTATAATATTTCGATAAAAAATGGAGGAATATTTTGTCCATGTATTCCCACTTCAAACAGGGATATATACCATTATACCCTAATGACTATAGGTTAGAATCCTCAAATTCCTTATCTAAACCATTTGAATTGAAATCATATCCGGGAAGTAATATATGAGAGTTAGTGGAATATTCTTTTCATCATACAAGAAGATTAATATACTGATGTTCCAACAAACTAGAATCATATTGGCCTAAAAAACATGAATAGATAATAATTCCATTGAACTCATATATTATTTCTCTTTTTTAAGAGGATTATCAATAAATTCTAATAAATAACAAGGCATAGGATTGAGCTCATATCCACGTTGTATCTAGGGTTCATCAACCCAGTTTGATAGTCATCAAAACAGATGAATAAATTCCTATAAAAATAGAGTTAGAAACATATTCCAAAGGAAATACATGTTGTTGTTTATAATCTTTCTCAAAATGTGGTTTTTAATTTCTCTAAATAGTAACCTAATGAGAAGCCCATTTCTCATGATTTTGTTTCAAAAACTACTTGGAATATAATAACAATTGATATAAGAAAGGAATATATTCATACTCTTTGCAATCAATGACAATATCATCATCCCCAACATTCCATTTATGATAAGGCCCATATCAATTCTCATATTCTGGAGTTCCATCAATATATTCTAACGAGGATTGAAAATTCTTGTTGGTAGCTTATTCCCACTTAAATGAATTCTAGAGAGAATATTCTAATATCAACCAAAGAGTGGGATGATATTCTCACTATCAATTCCAAAGATTCTATAAATAACCAAGTTACTTCCCAACACTTGCTATATATTCCCACAATATCAAAAGGTAGTCATGTCATATCCTAGATTCCTCCAAGTAGCAGGATCATATCCCTACTCAACCCCAAATAGAAGGTCGATATATACAAATGATAACACCTGATGGGTTTTATATTACTACCACTCTCCTTTTCAATGAACATTATTATATTGGGGTTCATTGAAAAATAGGTTAAACTACATATGGTGCCTCATCAATTTCTACTGACACCTTATCTTAGTCAGCAAGTGACCCAATCTAGTGACCACCATCCCTACATTATATGGGTCGTGATTCATTATTTGTTGAAATGCACCCATAAAGTATGAGTTTGTAGAGTAATATGTCCTAAATTTGGTAGAATAAATCATGGATATGTGTAAATAATTGGCTTAAAATTACCATCAAACTATGTTAAAACCCAATGTCAGTTCTAGCTATGATTTCCCAAATTAGCTAATAGGGAAGTTCAAGACATATCTATTCTAGAGCTTATGGGTGCAATTTCACCATAAATAAGATAAGAACATCCCCTTTAAGTGTTATGATGATCACCTATAGGTAGTTAACTAGATTTTATGTAAGATAGATCTCACTATTTTATATATGGATCGATATTGAAGGTCAGAAAATCACTGTGGGAGCCTGTGACATGCTTGTACCCAAAGCCTTGTGGCCCTCTAACAAATAATCAAAAAGATTCAATTGATGTAAGAATACTGGGATGTGGAAAATATAATGAATTTATATTCATTATGTACCTATATTATCATAGTCCCTTGATGATCAAATCTTGCAATGTTATATCCACACGATGGGAGGAGTTTCTGAAGAAAGCGTACACCAATTGGTCGTTCTAAAACCCCTTCTAGTTTCTATAGAGAAAAGCATATCATAATTAGTTATAACGTCATTATAAGGATCATGATATATGATTTGTTAAAGTACAAGAACCCAAATTTGTTTAAAAATATCAAATCGTTCGACTGGAAGAAAACTACCCATGTAAAGTAGCTCATATTATGAGTGGGAACTACACATAGTACATGCTTAAGTAAAAATATTACCACTCAAGAAATTTGAATTGAAAAATTACATGGAATATATCTGGGAGAAACTCTTGCACCAAGGGAAGGGTGTATTTTTAGAACTTTCGCTGTCCCATGACCACTAAATCCCTAATGGATCTAGAAGATATCAGTAGAGGCTCAAAACCAACTATAGAGTATGGGGTTGTGGTCATTTTTACCAAGAACAAAAACTAACATATAATTGAATCCTCAGTGGGTTAATGATATACCAATGGTGTAACTATATCATCCCCACACCTTAGGATTGGGTGAATTATTACCATATCTTCAAGGAAAATCACTCTTTTCTTGGGATGGAAGTGGTTTAAAAAATCCATAATCCTAACCATTATTAACTCTATGTGACACACCCTTGTCATTCTGTGCATGTTTAGTGTAAAAACATTGGGATTCCGTTAAAGTCGATATTCATTGATTAGAATCAGGGTAATATTTTATGAAGAAGAATAAACCCTACAAAGGTCCCTAGCTGAAATGATCCAATGAGAAAAGGGTCCCTGAGGAAGGCCTTTAACTAACTCTCAAATGGGGAATGAGAGGTGTAGATTAACTATATAACATAGATGATAAAAAATGACTCATTTATCTCTATATTCCATAGTGTATTTCGTCACCATTAATCTGGTAGATGATATAGATTGGGAAACAAACAGAAAATCATGAACCATAAAAACAATTCCCCAAGACATGGGTTTTACTAAAGAATATGTTGAGAGTACATGTACCTAATAAAAATGTGAAATCATAATTTGGTTCCTTCAAATGGTGAGTGGACAACCCATCAATTCCATTCCACTAGGGATAAAGGGGATGGTGTGGTTATATCCCAATCACCTATAGGAGAGCCCTAATTACTCACTATAGAAGAGAAATTCTCACACTACGGGTCGGAGATAATTAATTAGATACATCAATGAGGAATTACACTGGATTAATACTCCCACCAGGTATCTCCAACAATCAAAAGAAAACAAATTCACCTCCCACTCATCTGGAGAAAGTTAATTTAACCATAAGGATTAAGATTTAGGTTCAGGTCCGTTCAAGGGATAAATAATATGTGTTTCTGAATTCAGGGATTGAGGATAACCCATGTTTTCTTCTATTAAGGTGACAATAGACCTTATATCAAGAATCTTACCTTGTCCCTTAATGAATTTTCAATTATTAAATAATGAATACCAATATGACATTTTTAGGATATTCCTATTACCTTCACATGGAAGGTTGTTCAAACAATGTTCCACTATAACACCTGAACACCATCAGGAACCTTTCAGCTCAAATGGAAGCCTTGGAAGGGTGATATAAACTAGTTTACATTAATGGAATCCATATCCTGATTTGGTGGATACCACTATTCCTAGGAACAACAATATGAATCAAGTTTTCTTAATATTTGATATCATAAGCGATCTAGTGAAACATCAATAAATATTCAACACCTACTATGTCCCTATGATAGGCCACTGAGACTAGAAAAATGAAAAAAATGAGGGGATTCATATAGACTATACTGAGTCAAGTATTTTTTGGGTATGTTCTCCACACAATAGTGACCATTATTGGATATTTGAACTTTTTCTAATAATTACTCTATCAATTTATCTCCATACCAAGGAATATGTTGGTCATTGCCTTGAAAAACTGTAAATAAAGTGATAATGAATGGGTATATGACATTATTTCAAGATGGAATGGCCTAATGTATTCCTTCATTATGTCACTCCTATAATAGTTTCTGTTGAACATTTTTACTAAGACCCTCTGTAGTTATCTCTACACACCATTTATCCTATTGAAATATCGATGTGGATTCTTGGAGTTTGTAAACATGGTGTAGTGTCTCGACGATTTCATTCAATGAACCAAGGAAAATATTAAACCAAAACCACAACATATAATAAATGGTCACGAAATCAAGAAAATTTCATTATTACAATACAAAATGTTATAATGAGTACTACATCACTTAGGAAAACTCTACATCACCCAATGCCTCTAGTAGAGTGACTGAAACAAAACACCTCCCCTATATTTAGTCAAGAAGTGACAAAGGAAACCCGAGATTCTAGGAATGGAAGAAAAAAACTTATTTCATCTATAATGAATAGGTTCTTGTTTAATTCCTTGAATCCGTGGAAATAATATCCTTATGTTGTATGAGTCCAAGTGGCCCCATAAGGTTGGCCCTGGTCATTATCAAAATTATTCCCCTTTTCACCAAATGATGTTTCACACTATACATGACTCTTTAATATTAAATGATATAGTCTAGAGAATGGTTCACTCTAGATAGTTAATAGTGGGAGAATCCCACACACTTGTGTCCCATGTTTCCTCTATCAAATAAGAGGAATATGGTGGTTAGAAATAAGCCCCTTCGAGGCGTGAACAAAAGCTCGATAACTGGATAACCATGAAGATTTTTGATCGGGGTAAAAACATTATTAGGGTGAAACTCTCTCAACTGATGGTTGTCCTAACTCATCTTGAATCATCCCAAGGGATTCCATAAAATTCATCCTCTAGAAGAAGATGTCTCTATAACGAGTAGATTGAGGTAAAGGAAGCATAGTCCCATATAACTCCAAAACTCTTGATAACTCCTAGAAATTTAATCCCCTCATCATCAGAAGCATGAAAAATAGACTACCAAATGGAATATTTTTTGGATGAAGAGATACTATTTGGATCAGTTAAAATCATTCATTTAGTAAAACACTTTTTTCCTTCATGAATATGTATATGAAGATTATTTTCCTATACCAGTCTAGGGAGATACATGTATTGGGTATGGAATTCAAGGGAACATGGGGATATTTAATAATGGAAGAGATTAGTGACCTTGAAAAATACACACCAAAGGTATATACCTAGATGGTACCTACATGTTATAACTTTAGTGATCTCAAAATAAATATAGAAATACCCATGAATCTTTCAAGAGTTATCCAAACCCAATTTTTCATAGAAGTATAACTGGAGGCTTTTCAATGGCCTGACCTACTTAGAAGAATGGGTAGACAAACTAAGATCAATCCTCCAGGGATAGTAATGCCTTGAAATTATATCCGAACAAAAAATCCATCTCATTAAAGTTATTTATCCCCTAATACAGAAGATAATGAGAGAAAACAAATTGGTAATTGAAAAAATATAGTACAGAAGTGTGAATGTTTTAAAAAATTGGTAAAAATCGTATCCATGATCACAATCTATTACACTTTCCAATCTGTCAAATGAAATTAGAGATGTACTTTTCAAGTCACTCTTGTTTCTCCAAGAGTTTCAATGAGAAATTGACATATACATGATTTATGAGGTGAGAAATGTTATCAAATAATGTCATAACACTATCTCTTTTTTATATAAATATTGTGAATAATCCTTTAATCGGCATATCATACCCCTGAATGATTTATAAAATACTTACAATTTTGACATTTTATGGTCCATGGTTGATAATAGTTATATGATTAATCTTATCATGGTATAGAATATTCAAAATTTTGGTTAAAATTAGGATGATTTTTCTCCCTCCATGATGATCATCAAATGATATGAAAATAGTGATAAAAATCCCCATAAAAATGATTAAACACACGGACTAGTCCATAGGCCTGGTGTCTACTACTATGATCATAATTATATACCCAGAAAGGACATGTTATTTCCTCTTAGAAGGCCTTATATTTATATACATACAAAAGTTTCATAATCATACTAGTAATGATTGAAATACTATATTAACAATATAATTTTAATGGTATGTGGTGATAGTTCCCCCCTTTGAATACCATTAATCCCAGTACATCATTCCAGTTTTCTATAAGTGAGATGGTAGGAAAACTATGTGAGAGGATGATACATGGGTGTATACTTACAATAATTTGGGATATATATTGAAACCATGATTTTCATACATTACTATTACATCATTTTAAATACATACTATATAATAATGTTACGAAAGAAAGATCCAATGTTTTGGTGTCTTGGAAAAATTAGGAACAAAAATAAAATTTACATAATAAAATATCAAAATTATTCAATTACTTATTATATATATTATTTGTGGTCCCCATTTACTACCTAGTACAAGTAGTCACCTGAGGATATATATCAAAAAAGGGGTTATATAATATCCCATTAAGCAGAAAGATTAGAATGTGAATCAATATAACATGTGTGAGCATAATCATTATTATTGTCATATAAGCATGGGATAATCATCATAATCATGAGAGTAATAATTAGATAATGTAAATGAATATAGAAATGTATAGAAATGAAACATCAGGTCTTAGTGGCCAATAACCAAACATAGTTGTGAAAAAAGATAGCATCATGTTCACACATAACATATGTTAAAAATCATAAAATCATCATTGTGAAAACATATATCATCAAATTTATGCATATTTCATATTATCTCATGATATGCATCTCATTAATCAACAAATTGCAGCATTATATAATTTTGGTTGCACCCATCACATAATAACATTTACATAACCATGCTTTCCAGATAGAATATATATCAATAATAAAACAATATCACCTACGGAAAAGGATTGAATTTCGATTCATTCATTTTTGAACATAAATTGGCGTCAAAAAAGGGAATAAATTTTTGGAATATTAATTATAAACCTTTAGTGAAGAAGAAACAATCTCTTATGATGTAAAAGAAGTGTTTTTTTAGAAAAAAGAGTTCTTAGGAAAAAATCATTGAATTTGTAAAACAATCAGATTGGAAGCATGTATATCCAAGAAAATAAAATCCATGAACAAATAAATTTTATTTGAGTAATATTAAAAGGTAATACACCCAAAAATATGGCATGAAAGTGGAATAATCCAATGAATGGAAATTGGTTTTGATAACCCCTTACCTTATGTCTGAATGATTTCTTCACATTAATATCTAGGATAATAAAATTATATTCCTTAATTAACAAATCCATAAAAAATTATATATTTATTTGATTCATTATAGTTATATTAAGTAATTTTATGTCCATTTTTATGAGTTATAGTCTTCAATTTCAACATTTGGGAGTGTTCGTTTTCTTGGCATTCATGATTGGTTCACTTGTATACTTGTTTGGACGATCGTAAAAATGGGGATAATTCTCAAAAATTGATTTTATTTGTTATTAATGAACTTAAATATGTTTAATTGGTATTATATATATATATATATATTTATTTATATATTAAGATTATTCATTAGATAAAATGTTAATGATAATAATTTAGTATAATTTGGAAGCTTTCGATCACAACACCCTTGTATAGTTTTATTATTTAATATTATGTATATTGGTAAGCTCCAAAACATAAAAAGGTTATAAAATACACATTAAAATATATTTTAACCATTATAATGGTATTATGACCAGACTTTAAGGTGTTATAATAAAACAAAAGTGCATCATCCATGATGGGGGTAAATTGGTACATCATAGATGACGTTTTCATTATTAGAATAAAAGGGAGAGAAGAAGTGGTATTAATAAAGGATTAATCAATTTACATAATAAAATTATAGTATATTTATGATAATATAGTCATTATGTAACTTGGAAAAGGTGAGTTGAGGATATAATAAGAAAAGAAAATAAATTGAAATGAAATTAAAAGAAAAGAAGAATGATTCTACCACTTGAATTCTTCTCCTTGAGAACCTCCTTAGGGAAAAGAGTTTTAATTTTTTATGAGTCTAATGACTCCTAGATGTAGGGGAGGGTCTTAGAAATATTATTGGGTAGATCTTGGACAATATTAATTCCATTTAAGGTGCGAGGATATGAGGTGGTGAGGGGTGGTATTTTTAAGTGTGGAGATGGGTGTTTTCTCATTATTTTATTCATTGTATTATTATTATTGGATCAAGACTATAAATAGTTTGAGAATTACCAATAAATATATTAAAATAATTAAGATATTTCAAACATTATGGTTATTACATTAGATATGATTCATGGAATATTTTATGTAATTGATATTGTATATATACTGTAAATTACCATTTTTACTATTCCAAAAAAACAAGTATTTTATAAAAATCCAAAAAATCACTCTAATTTTTTTGAGGGGTAGATTTCAAAAATGAACACCATTATATGAAAATAATTATCAAAATATGATAAATTAAATTTTTAAATAAAATCCTATTTTATTTGAAAAATACTGATTATAAATTTATGAATGATTTTATTACAAAAAATAATAATTAAGGTCTCATAAAAATATCATAAAATAATATGAAAACAACATATTAATTTATGAATATATTTTATGAAAATAAATCTGATTTTAAATCATTATATTAACTATACAATTTTAAATAAACATTTACATCTGAAAAAAATTCCATCAATTAATTTATCATTTTAAAAACATTTATTTACATATACCAAGAAATAATTATATAATTTTTTTATTTATAGAATTCCAAAATTTTATTTATAATTTTATTAGTGGGGTTACCATTATATTGGATGGATTACTATTTATAGTGGTCGTGTTAATATTCCATGGTTCAGGTTATTATTTTTTGTTATAGGTTAATTTATTTAAATATCACTTATTTTATTCTTAATTTATGAGAAAAAATTATTTACTAGGATATATATGCTATTTATGTGTTTTATACTATATAAGATAATTATAAGAAATGCAATTATTCCATTGATAATAGTTTGGGTCGTTACATTTTCCCCCCTTTTGAAATTTCACCCTCAAAATTTCGTTTTACAAAAACAATTAAGGTTACTTATCCTTCATCACCTCCTACGGTTCTCAAGTAATTTATTCATTCTTATGGTTCATCCATAACACATTTATAAGGTGTGTTTTATTATTTTGTAGAACCTTATCACTCCGATCCAGAATCCTTGCTGGCTTCTCCCCATAAGAGAGGTCATCCTCTATCTATACTGCCTCTGAATTTAGTACATGCGAGGGATATGGTATGTACTTCCTTATGGGAGATACACATAACATGTTAGGAATTTTAACTATCATTTTTGGAAGTAAATTCTGATAGAACAATGATTCTATGTGATCAAGGATGTAAAAGGGGCCAATGTACCTTGGGCTATGCTTCTCTTTGTTTCAGAACCATGTGAATTACATCCATAGTGATATTTGATCAAAGTACTTATCTCCAAAATTATGCTCCATGTAAATTCGATGGTTTTAATAATGAATATTTTTCTAAATATGATCATCTTCGATATGTTGTTGGATGGATTGATCATTTTCTGTCATCTCTTATAAATTTTTAGGTTCAAGTAGCTTTCATTCATCAACTTCATCCCAACAGGGTGGAGTTCTACATCGGTTTCCATATAGAGCTTCATATGGAGCCATTTGAATACTGTGGTGGAATCTATTATTATATAAGAACTCAACCCATGGGATATGATGATCCTATACACAACTAAATTCCATTGAGAATGATCTTAGCATGGTTTCGAGCATTTGAATAGTCCTTTTATATTGGTCATTATTTTTGTGATGATAGGCCTTGCTTAAATTCAATTCATTACTCAAAGAATGTTAAAGACTTCTTCATTTTTTAGATGTAAACCTGAGATTATGATCATAGATGATAATAAGTGGAACCCCATGAACCCTTACCACTTCTTTCAAATATATCATGGATTTTATTTCAATAGAATGATCTTCCTGAATAGAAATAATGTAGGTTTTCTTGGTGATTTTTTCCACCACAACCCATATAGTATTATTTCTTTTGGAGTTATTTGGGAGACCAGTGATGAATTCCATGGAGGTATCATCCAATTTACACATGGGTATAGGAAATAGTTCCATCATCACGTTGGACTACTATCACTATGCTTTAACTTACTAACATATCAAGCAGCATGAGATATAATTTTCAATATCCTTATTTATGTCTTCACAGGAGAAGTGATCTCAAAGATCATGGTACATGTTGGTACTTCCATGATGGATTGAGAAAGTTGAGATATCTGCATTATCCAATAGATCCTTTTTTATCCCAAGTGCTGAAGGCACACAAAGCCTCATTCCAAACTGAATCTATCACATCTGTCTTTTTAAATTATTTTTTATTTTATTAATTCTTGGATCTATGTTCTTTCTCTATGTTCGGGATATGTACCAAATTAATATTTTTATAATTTAATACTTTTACTGGGTTTCGGACCAGTGTGTGATCACCGCACAGTGAGCGGTAGCCGCACGATCACCCCTGGTGTTTGTGCGGATGCTCAGGTGGTCTGGGTTGAGGCACGCAACTTGCACGTGGTTTATTAAGCTATGCAACGAGGGCACAATGAAACAGTTTTCAGAACAAGATAAATAAACAGATTAATTTTTTTTAAAAAAAGAAAAGAATATTCTATAACAATAATAATATTATGCTTTTATTTTTAATATTATTATGATCATTGTTATGAAAATTAAAATTATTAATGATATTATTATTCTGTATATATTATTATTGTTTTCATTATTACTAATCTCATTATTATTAATTTTTTAATTATTATTTTTATTGTTAATTTTTTTTATCAATATTACCTTTATGTTAATTTTATTATTATTATTTTGGTTTTATTATTATTATCATTCTGTTATTATTATTATTATTATTATTAATATTATTAATATTACTAATATTATTATTGTTAACATAATAGAATTAAAAAAACACACAAACCCTAATCTACCCACGGGTCGCCCCTCCCCCCTTTTCCCCCATTCGTTGTGATACGTCGCTCTCCTCCCCAGGTTCCGCGCTACATGCCCCATCCCCGGCCTTTGCTCCCTCACCCTCAACCTTCCTCCTCTGCCCCTCTCACCGCACACCCCGCCCTTCACCTCCAGTGCTCCCCTCCCTCTCTGACCTCGCCCCAGCCTTCACCGACCTTCCACTTTGTGCCGACTCGCCGCACCGCTGAACACCCTCCGTACTGCCGGACTCTATCTGCACCTGCCTCCTCCTTTGCAGTAGCACCTCGACCTCCTCCCTCATTCAACCTGCAGTTGTATCCTGCCACCCCTGGACTCCCTCCACCTCGCTCGGCTTCCGCACCCCCTTCCCTCTCCTCGCCAGCTCCCGCACCCCCTGCCCTCGGCCTCGCCCCCTCCAGCTTGCCCAACCGACCTCCCTTTACCCATTCGCACTACCTCGTTGTGCTCCGGCCTCCGCCCGCTGCAACCAGCACCCAGCACCCAGCACCCTGGCCCTGCCCCCTCGCCTCATCTGTGGCAGCCGTGACCCCTCTAGTTCGCTACTCCCGAGTGATCCGCACAAGAGCCCCTTATTTTTTCCCCTCACTGGTCTCCTAAAACAGCCGTCCAGCCTCACCGACAACTCCTTTTCATCTTTGGTGTATTTATATATTTTGGAAAAACCCTAACTCATTGGGTTCGTGTTCGTGCGTTTTTCTTGTGGTTTGGGTTGTGAATTTGGTTTGCGGGGCGTCATTCAACCATCACTTGAGGTTCTGTCGTGTCCGCTCATGGATTGAGGTAGGTAATTCAATGGGTTTCCTATCCTCAAATTAATTGATGCTTGGGTGTTTCAATAATTTTATTTTATGTGATTTCCAGCTATGATATACCCATAATTTTCTTGCTATAGTGTTTTTAAACTTTTAGAATTAGGTAGAAGCATGTTTTGAGTCAGTTCCTGGTTCGAGTCTGCAGTTATTTGATTATGTGTCAAATCCTATTTTGATATTATTTATAGATATTTTTTAGGGGAATTTATTTATATAATGATACAATTTGATAAAATAAAATAATACATTGAAGGTGAATATTTGATGATGATAATATTTATGTGTACTTGGCGCATTTGATAAAATACTATAGTTTTCAAAGTGGAATTGAGGGTTTTTATAAAATGTTTAGCCTTGATTATGTTGTGTGTCGGCATTGGTTATTTGTGAACTTGGTTTGGTCTATAATTTTGGTATTGGTATAACATGATAATTTTGTTAAGGTGTTAAAATAAAAATGGGGCTCTTTTGTTTTTAATGTGGAGGTGTGGGTTCTTTTGAAATAAAGTGATCTGTTGGTTTTAGTTTCAAAGTGGTAGTTTTGTAGGCATAGTGTTGGTTGTTTTCTAGGAATAAAAGTGTTCCATTAGATGTTGGAACATCCATGGGTGCACTCGGTGCACCCATGGACATGCCTTCAAGTGACAATGACACCTTTAAACTAGTGTTTCTTTAGAACCTTGTTTTTCTAAATGGGTTTTCTTGTTTCCTAAGTAAAAATTGGTCCTTTTATGGATTTTGTGAAAGTTTTGAAGTGTGATCTCAAGGGTATGCCCATTTGGCTTTGAAAAAATAAAATTTGTATTTGAGTAATGTTTTGGGTAATGTTTTTGGACATGACAACTTGAAGAACGGTTTGTCTCTTCCAGTTAATGGGGGGAGTTGTGTTAACTTTTTGAATGGTTTGTGTTTGGAAATTGTGTGTGTCTGGTTGGAACTTTAAATTTTTTTAGAATAATGATTTTGACATGGGTGTGTTGTGATGGCCCATTTGGAACTTTTAGCTTTAATGTAATGTTTGCGTTAACTCCTCGAAATGACGACGTTTGGATTACTATATTCCCATATAACAACAGTAGTATTTTGAAAAAGGTATCAAATGGTTTTAATGATTTCATGGAATGAAGGCCTGGTTAGCACCTTTGATGATATGTTATATATATATGTGTGTATGTATATATATACTGGGTAACCTCTATAGGGGGGATATCCCTTACGAGTTATCATGTGGAGTGTCCGTGTTTGGGGTAGGCAAGTGCACTGAGATGATTCACACGTGCAAGGGCCTCTTACATACACAATATTATTGTAACCACCATGGGTTCCTGGGAATTTTTTAGAGATCGAGTGATTGTTGCTAACCAACCCCGATTAGATGGGTTGGTACCCCCTGGATTTGTTGTTAATCCAGGTGGTATTTGCCATTGGATTGGTCAGTAAGGGCGGCAAGTTGGTTATAGACTTAAGAGCATCACCATACGCTGGTAGGTGGTTTCAAAACAGAGTACGTCCATGGGTCTTCTAGGGATGTTAGGGATCACCCATGGTTACTGGATTATTTACATTGCTTGTTTACATTTCATTACACTAGTCTATTATCGGTTTTTTCTGTTTACTTGTTTTTACTTTATCATTTCTTTGGAATATTCTGTTTTGGGTTTTGTTTATAACATGACAAAAGATTTTGGAAAGGGTATGTAGAGTGTGTTGGGTTTTAAATGAAAAAAAACATGTTTCTTATTTTAAAAATGTGAGAACCCTACTTTTAAAATTGTTTTTCAAACTTGCGTTATTGGATAGTTTCGGGAAAGAAGACGTAGGATTTTATGGTTTATCTTGGAAATCCTACTGATCATCTTTAATTCTCACACCTATCTTTATCATTTCAATTCCATGTTTCCTTGCTCATGTTTTTCTGGGTTGAGTTGCTCGTTATTTGGGGAAACTCGGCCTTTGGTCGGGAGGTGACCTAAACGGTAACATGGAGGTATGTTCGGTTTTATTTTCTTTCCCCTGCAAGAATTATGTTTATAAAATATTTATATTTATTTTTTTACCTATTTATTTTTTTTTCATTGGAGAAATCATTCCCAATGATTAAAATTTTGATGCCCGACACTGGTTACCAGCCCGTGGGGATCGGGAACACCCTTGGGGCCATGCCGTGGACCGGCTCGGGTGACCGGTTTAGGGTCAACCCGAGATGGTTCGTGATAAAATGGTATCAGAGTGGGGTTCTTGTTATTTGGGGTGTCTGGTATATGGAGATTAGGACTATCGGGACTCTAGAGGTAGGTACGGGAAGGATGTCATAAACCCTCACCCATTCCGAACATTGAGTCACCAGGGGTATTTTGGGAATTGAGTTCTGGTCTTGTTCTAATTTTTTTGGATTAAGGGATGAAAAAGGAGGAAAACCAATGTTGCATCGTGATTTCACATGGATTAGTGACCCATGTGGAGTCCGTGTATAGGGATGAAGTTTTTCCTAGTCGTTGACGCTTACTTGGGGCATGGCCCACTACCATGTCGTTTGGTTAAGCATGACTATTTGTCCCTCCCTTCGGTAATTTGATTCAAGTTCGGTGTTGCCTTGGTTCTTTTGGGTGTAAGTGCACTTTTGAGAATGAAAAATGGTTTTTTTGAAATTAGAATGATTTCTTTTAAATGGATTTAAACTTGTGGGAATGATTTTTTTAAACTAAAATCTCTTGATCAAAAACATCAGGTGGTCGCTTTGAATTGGTTGAGAGATGGTTTGAGTGCAACCTCGGATACTTCTTATAAATGTTTTCACATGTGAGGAAATGCATGAGGAGTACGTGTTATTATGTATGGGTTAGAGAGGAACAGTCTATGGGATTACTGGGGTGTGCACTTGGAATTAAAGGCTTAACCTTGTTTTTCTAAAGTGATTTAAAAAAGGGGAAATTACTACTAGAAATATGAATTTGGTTTGGAAAGTGGGTTTCATATTTAGAAAGTGACCTTGAAAGAAGGTGGTTTTGGAACCTGAAATGAAAAAGGGAATTTTGGCTGTGTTTATATTTTCTTGGTTTCTTTTAGCTTGTTGTTTTTGGATGGAGTCTTCATTGATGTTACTTCATCTTGATATTGGTTTAGGATTTATGTTTTATATGTTGTTCAATAAATGCCACCCAAAAAGGTCCCCAAGGATTATAATAAGTCATTCCATGTTTTGGGTCCTTCTCATACATTGCCTATCCTTCACGGTGATCGGGGTCCGTTAGAAGCAGTAGAATGGCTTGAAGGGGATGAGCATGTCTTCAGGGTTTGGGGAACTCCCGAAGGTGTCAGAGTGCATGATGTTTGGAGTCTGTTTCAAGGTAAATGTCTGAAAAAATGAGATTTGGTCGCCCCACTATCACTCTAAGTTGAGATGACATGGGATATCATTAAATATGTCTTTGTCTGATGGTTTATGCTAGAAGAGGTGAAAAAAAAGGAAGAGCTCATGCATATTCAACAAGGCCAATGAACGGTGAAGGCATTTATTGACCATTTTAAGGAGTTCGTGTCCCTTTCTCTGGAGGTAGAATCATAGTATTTTATAAATACATCTCTATTCATTGGGGGACTTCGAGCAGAGGTCAAGGAGAATGTCATCCTTTCTAAAGATCATCGTTTCGAGAAGTTGGTGGATGAGGAGTTCTTAGCTAAACCGGTCTCTAGAGTGCAGGTGCTTGGCAATCCAGAAAATCTAGTTTCTCATGAAGGTTCCCCATTTGGCGAGTAGGATGTGCCAGAGGAACCTCTTTGAAAAGATTCCTCTGTAGTGATTTTGGCTTCTAGTTCGTGGGAGCGTTCAGTGGTGTGCCACCAGTGTGGCCGATTCGGGAACGTGAAGCTGTCTTGTCACATCCCTCCAAAGACGTGTCATCGTTGTGAGTGCCAGGGTCATCTAGAGATGTTTTATGGGAATCATCGCCAGAAGAAGACGCTGTGACCAAAGGAATTTCAGTACCTGACTATGAGGTGGGAGATGCTTCAGCCATCAGAGCCCTATCCACAGGCCTTTGGGTGAAGCTCGCGTTCAGTCAGGAGTTTCCAGGCGTATGAAGCCTTGGTTCGGGTCTTGTGTTCCATGTGGGAAGTAAAACATTTAATGTCTTTTCATTTTCATTTTTATACTATTAAAGTTTTGACATTGTTTTAAGTTCATTGTTTCATCATGGATTTATAGTATACATGTTATGTTGTAATCAAATAGTTTTGTTTGTCTGATTATGGATTTCTGAATTGTGTGTTTTTCATAAAAGTTTTCCGGCCCTTATTTGGGTTGATCTTAGTTAAGAGGTGTTCATTTGGAGATGTAAGTGCCTGCAAAAGAGTTAAGGCTTGTAGTTATACTCGGGTTCACTGTTGGTATCGTTTTATTCTTGGAGGTTTTTCACTAGTGTTCGAGGTTTTTTATCTCGGTCTAGAGTTCCAAGTTTCAGTGTAGGTGTTGTTCACTCATGTTATAGAAGTTATTTTAGATCAGTTGGGAGTTCCCGCATCGGCCCCCCCTCCCGGGGTGGTTGGTTTAGGTGTTAAATTTCCATGCTAGTTGAATTATTGTTGTGGGTAAAAACCTCTCATGTTCTCTTATTCTCTTGTGGTGTAGTTCCTTTCAGTTTCAGTTGGGCATGGAATCTTTCTCTTTCCATTGTTCAGTTGGGTGACTTTATGGGGGTAGAAAGTGTCTGTGGTGGGGATAATTGTCACTTATGTCTATTTAAATTAATTATAATTTTCTTAATTATAGGCTCCAAGTTCTTGCACCATGTCTCGGATAGGTCCCTAATTAAATTTTTTGTCATTTAATACTTTTACTGGGTTTCAGACCCATTCATGGTCACCGAATGGTGAGCGGTAGCCGCACGATCGCCCCGGGTGTTTGTGCGGATGCTTAGGTGGTCTGGGTTGAGGTGCACAACTTGCGTGTATTTTATTAAGTTGTGCGAAGAGTGTGCATTGACCCTGTTTTCAAAACAAGGTAAGTAAACTGATTAATTTTTTTTAAATAAAAGAATTTTCAATAAAAATAATAATATTATGTTGTTATTTTTATTATTATTATGATCATTATTAAAAAAAGTAAATTATTAATTATATTATTATTTATTATATATTATTATTGTTTGCATTATTATAAATCTCATTATTATTATTATTATTATTATTTTTATTGGTAATGAATTTTATCAGTATTACCTTTATGTTAATTTCATTATTATTTTTTTGGTTTTATTATTATTATTATTATCATTTTGGTATTATTATTATTAATATTATTAATATTACTAATATTATTATTGTTAACATAATAGAATGAAAAAACATACAAACCCTACTCTACACATGGGCCGCCCCTCCTCCCTTTTTCCCTCATCCGTTGTGCAACACACCTCTCCTTCCCTGGTTCCGTGCTGTAGGCCCCATCCCCAGCCTTTGCTCGCTCGCCCTGAACCTGCCTCCTCTGGCCCTCTCACCGCACACCCTGCCTCTTACCTCCCGAGCTCCCCACCCCATCTGACCTCGGCCCAGCCTCTGTGGACCATCCGGCTTGCGTGGACCCGCCACACCACTGGACACCCTCAGCACCGTTGGACTCACTCTACACCTGCCTCCTCCTTTGTAGTAGCGCCCCGGCCTCCTCCCGCGTTTATCCTGCTTTCGGATCCCCCCTGATCTCCCTCCACCTCACCCATCTTCAGCACCCCCTTACACTCACCTCACCCAGCTCCCGCACCCCCTGCCCTCGGCCTTTCCCCCTTCGGCTCATCCAGCCGACCTCCCTTTACCTGGCCGCACCGCCTCGTCACGATCCGACCTCCACCTGCAACACTCATCACCCCAACCCTGCCGCATCGCCTCATCCGCAGTAGCCACATCCCCTATGGTTCACTCCTCCCCGGTGATCCACACCCAAGCTCGTTCTTTTTTCCCCTCGTCAGTCTCCTACAACAGTCGGCTAGCCTCAACGGCGACTCCCGCGGTCCGACCAGCCTACTCTGAACTCACCTAGTATAGATTTTCATTCATCTTTGGTGTTTTTATCTATTTTGGAAAAACCCAAACTCGTTAGGGTCTTTTTTGAGCGCTTTTCTTGTGTTTTAGGTTGTGTGTTTTGTTTGCGGTGTGTCGTTCCACCTTCTACTGAGGTTCTATTACATCTGCTCTTGGTTTGAGGTAGGTAATTCCATGGTTTTCCTTTCCACAATCTAATTTACTCTTGGGTGTTTCGATAATTTTATTTTATGTTATTCACAGCTATGATATATCCATAATTTTCTTTCTATAATGTCTTTAAGTTTTTAGAATTAGTCAAAATATTGTTTTGAGTCAATTCCTAGTTCGAGTCTGCAGTTATTTGGTTATGTTCCAAATCCTACTTTGATATTGTTTATAACTATTTTGTTGGGGCTTTTCATTATATTTTTATATAGTTTGATAAAAGAAAATAATACTTTTAAGGTGAATATTTTATGACGATAATGGTTAGGTGCACATGGTGCATTTGATAAAATACTACAGTTTTCAAAGTGGAATTGAGGGTTTTTATGAAATGTTTTTCCTTGATTATGTTGTGTGATTGCATTGGTTATTTGTATACTTGGTTTGGTTTATAATTTTGGTATTGGTATAACATGATAATTGTTTTAAGGTGTTAAAATAAAAAGGGGTCTCATTGGTTTTTATGTGGCGTTGTGAGTTCTTTTCAAATAAAGTGAGTGCTTGGTTTTAGTTTCAAAAGTGGTAGTTTTTGGGCCTAATTTTGGTTGTTTTCTTGGAATGTAGGTGTTCCATTAGATGTCAGCACATCTGTGGGTGCACTTGGTGTACCCATGGACGTGCCTTCAAGTGATAATGACACTTTTAAACTAGTTTTTCCTTAAAACCTTGGTTTTCTAAATGTTTTTTTTATTTCCTATGTATGATTCGGTCCTTTGTGTGGCTTT
Organism: Viscum album; assembly: GCA_963277665.1. Taxonomy (NCBI): domain Eukaryota; kingdom Viridiplantae; phylum Streptophyta; class Magnoliopsida; order Santalales; family Viscaceae; genus Viscum; species Viscum album. Next base: position 1,053,552,444 of record OY728120.1, on the reverse strand, counting down.
TGTGAAAGGATTGAATTGTGATCTCAAGGGTGTGATAGTTTGGATTTTAAAATATAAAAGTTGTATTTGTGTAATGTTTTGGGTAATGTTTTTAGACATGAAAACTTAAATGCCTGTTTGGTTCTTCAAGTTCATGGGTGGAGTTGTGTTAACTTTTTGAATGGTTTGTGTTTCAAAATTGTGTGTGCCTAGTTGAAACTTTAATTTTTCTAAAATAATGATTTCAACATGGGTGTGTCATGACAAACCGTTTGGCACTTTCTGCATTAATGTAATTTTTGTGTTGACTCCTTGAAATATCGACGTTTTGGTTACTGTATGCCTATATAATGACATTAGTATTTTAAAAGGTATCAAATGTTTTTAATGATTCCAGGGAATGAATGCCCAGTTGTCACCTTTGATGATATGTTATATATATATATATATATATTGGGGAACCTATATAAGGGGGATATCCCTTATAGGTTATCGTGTGGAGTGTCCGTGTTTGGGGTAGGAAAGTGTAATGAGATGAGTCACATGTGTGAGGGACTCCTACTTACATAATATTATTGTAACCACCATGGGATTATGGGCTTCTTTTAGAGATTGAGTGACAGTTGTTGAACAAACCTAATTAGAAGGGTTGGTACCCTTGTATTTATTGTTAGGCCAGGCGGGCTTTGCCACTAGATTGGATAGTTATGGCGGCGAGTTGGTTATAGACTTAGGAGCATCACCACACGACGATAGGTGGTTCCGAAACCGAGTACGTCCAGGGGTCTTTTAGGGATGTTTAAGATCACCCATGGTTACTGAATTATTTACATTGCTTGTTTACTTTTCATTGCACTAGTCTATTACCAGTTTGCACAGTTTACTTGTTTTTACTTTAGCCTTGATTTGGTATATTCTGTTTTTATTTTCATTTATAAAATGATAATGGATTTTGGAATGGGTATGTAGCGTGTGCTGGGTTTTAAATGAAAAAAACATGTGGATTATTTTAAAAATGTTAAAACCCTAATTTTATAATTGTTTTTTAAAACATGAATTAATGGATTTTTTCGGAAAATGAGATGTTGGATTCTATGGTTTATCTTGGAAACCCTACTGAGCATATTTAATGCTCATGCCTATCTTTACCATTTCAGTTTCAAGTTTCCTTAATCATGTTTTTCTTGTATGAGTTGCTCGTTATTGGGGAAAAGTCAGGCTTTGGTCTAGAGGTGACCTAAAAGGTCACGTGGAGGTATGTTCAGTTTTATTTTCTTTCTTCTGCTACTATTATGCTTATCGACTGTTTATATTTATCTGTTTACCTATTTATTTTTTTTTCATGGGCCAAATCATTCCCAATGATTAAAATTTTGATGCCTGCCATTGGTTGCCAGCCCGTGGGGATCGGGAACACCCTTCAGGCCATGTTTCAGACCAGCTTGGGTGACCGCTTCAGGGTTGACCCGGGTCTGTTCGTGACAAAATCACACCATTATCATCGACATGGAACACTTGATTCTCCCCATTCTTTATAGACATCACATTATTTTGAAGCTCCATATCATTCATTTGTACCTCCTTAATTTTATCTTGGATATATAAATGATAAATCATTTGGTAATGGTATGGTTTATTCCCAATTATTATGATTTCTAAATCCATCCTTTTCATATACATAAATATAGGTTCTTTCTCAATTCACATCATGGATTGGTTGGGAGGTTCTTTTCTTCTAAGTGCATCAGATACCTTGTTTTCCTTCCCATGATGATATTCAATTGATAAATCACAATCCTTGATTAAAACTAATCACATACTTTGATTAATGTTGAGTTTCTTCTATGTGAATATATAATTTATACTATTGTGATTGGTATATATTTCACACTTTTCACCACAGAGGTAGTTTGGAATATTTTCATGGAAAAAATAACAATTTCTAGTTCCAGATCATCTATCGGGTAGTTCATCTCATGGAGACACTAGAAACTCATATTGCACATAACTTATACAGATGTGGTCTTCTATATATCAACATTATTCCCCTTTATTTTATGATCTCCAGAACAAAGATACACCTTTGAGAGGTATTTAAATCATCACATCTTATTAAAAAATTCATCAAAACTTGGAAGATGACACTTATTATTTCTGGTGATTTTTTTGAGTTCTAGATAATCAATACAGAGCAACATTGATCCAAAATTTTTCTTCACAATAAGAACTGATGCACCCAAAGGAGATGAAATAGGGTGTATGGAAATTTTTTAAAATTCTCTTATAGCTCCTTCTTTAAATCCTCTAGTTTGATTGAAGCTATCCTGTAAGGGATGTATGAGAACAATGTGGATCTGGGTATGAGTTCTATTTATAACTCTACCTCATGATCTGGGGGAGTTTTTGGGTAACACTTTGAGAAATACATCTTTTTATTCCATCACAGTGAGCATATCCCCTAGGTTTATGCCTTCCTTTGACTCAACCATTTGGGATAGGTATGCTTCTTCACATTGAATCAACTCCCACACCATTGATGGATTTTTCAAAGGCAATTCATGTTATTCCTAGAATTTTTAGATGATCATGGGATGGTTTGAAATTTTAAAAGATAGTTCATTTTCCCAGTAGTTTATGTGTGTTAAATATATAATGAGATCTAATCCATACCTAGTAGAGTGTAAAATTCCACAAAGGGAATTATCCAAAGATTCTCTAGAAGAATCATCCCACATATGTTGACAGGATCATATTCTAACACATAGGTATTAATGATTGCACCAACAGGTGTTTTTACAGACATCCCTACTTCATTGTTTTGGGGATTCGATTCAATAGTTTTATCAAACATGTAATATATTATTGAAAGTGTAGAACTATAATCAAATAATAACTTTTCCATTCTTGAGAAAATAACAAGTATACCTTGTATGACATCATTTTCATTCTCTACATCAGTAGTAGTGATGATGTAATCCTACTATTTCTCATTTCAATTTGGTGGATGATGACACTAATTGCACTCATAGACTCATGGATTAGTGCACTATATTTCATAGTTCCCTTTCCCTATAGAGTGGAATCATTGAACCCTGAGTGGTTATCTCCTTTCATCCATCATATCTGCTAACTTCTTTATCTCTCTTCGACATTCATGAGCTAGATGGCCTTCTCTCCCACACTTTTCACAATTCCCCATCCCATTAAGGTAGTTTCCATGATGCTTCTTCCAACATTTTTGACATGTGAGTGGTTGGGATTTTATTACACCTTTCTCATTAGATCCTCAAGATTGAAACATCACCTTTCATTTCTTATCACCAAATCCTAGGGACCATTCTCAAAACTGCATCTCCACTTTGAGTGTTCAACCAATAACTTCTTCATAACATCTAAAGTCTTGCATTTCTAGACACTTTTGATTTATTGGTTTTAAAATAGCTAAAAATCTATCGATTTTTATATCATTTTTTATATTGAAACCAAAGCATTCCTTGAAATCCTTATTAATGTTTCTTTGATGAAGATGAAATATTCACGTTCCTTGTGATTTAACTTTTTGAATTATCCCTCCATCTTAGTACAAAGATTGTAGGATCGAAATAATGATGTAGATGCTCAATACACAAGAGGAGGGGAGTGAATTGTACACTTTTAAAATTTTCCTTAAACAAGGAATGATCTAAGTTTAACAAAGTTAAACTAGGAAAACTCAAAACACCTCTAACACCAATTGAAATATTGGGAAGAAGTATGAAGTTACAAACTTCTAGTTCTATACATTTGCTTAAATATGGAAAGTGATTCCGAAAAGCTGGTTCCAGAAATATGGATCCGGAAAATGAAACTTAACCAAAGTTTACCAAATGATATTCTACCATAAAGCATATAGAATCTAAATTAATTAGAGTATACAAGTGTAATTAAGTATAAGATAGTTATACTTTCTTAAACATACAATATACAGTGGAAAAGATAAACTTGTAACAAAAACAAGTAACAAGATATAAATCTTTTAACCCAAAGAGAAGGGTATCCAACAACCTTGGATAAAGGTCCCTTGATTTATACTTTTAAGAAAGTTTGTCTTACCCACACCTGGGTAAGCCCTCGATACAAAGATCGTAGTCTCTGTCTTTCTATCCCCGCAAGCCCTCAACTTCAAGGTAGTTGGAACCTCTTTCTTCCTCAGCAAGGAATCCCTCGAACTACAACGTAGTCGGCACCTCTGTCTTCCTATCCCCATAAGCCCTCAAATGTAATCACCAACATTCGGAGTCACATGTAGCAATCTGAATGAGCAGTTCGGTATGCACAAGGCATGAAAAGATTCTCTCTCTAGAAATCACCTTAACAGCATGTGGTTTCTAGAGTGATCAACTTCTTATTTATCTCTTTCAAATAAGCTCCTATTTATAGGCTCGGTAGCAATGGTCGGCTCCCTCCTCCAACAGTTATATTTTCCTTAAATTTCGGAGGGACTTGTACATGTGTCACTAAACCAACGGTTAGTTAAAAAATAGAATGGACGACATAGTTTCATAATAAAAACATGTGTAACTGAAAGCACGACATCGTTTTATAAAAAACTTAACAAATAGGAGTGTAAGTAAAATGTTCGGAGTCTAACCAAAAATTATATTCGGAGTATATATTAAAAGGATATTCAGATTTTGTTTATCAGAAGAATTCAAAGACGAACATAATAAAAGTTCGTATCCATAATTCTTAATCAGAATTCACAACCGGAATTCGTAATGATAATTCTGCACTGGAATTCGTAATGAGAATTCATCCGAGAATTCGTAATGAAAATTCTTCATAGAATTCGTAATGAGAATTCATAAAAGAATTCGTAATGTTAATTCATCACATAATTCATAATGACAATTCATCAGAGAATTCATAATGAGAATTCATCACAGAATTTTTAATGATAATTCATCACAGAATTCGTAATGAGAATTCATCATCATAATTCGTAATGAGAATTCATCACAGAATTCGTAATGAGAATTCATCACAGAATTCGTAATGAGAATTCATCACAAAATTCGTAATGAGTATTCTGCAATAGAATTCGTAATGAGACTTCATTACAGAATCCGAAATGAGAATTCATTACTGAATTCGTAATGATTATTCTGCATTATAATTCGTAATAAGTCTTCATTATCGAATTCGTAATGAGAATTAGGATCCTGAAACATAATTCATCATATCTAAGTATTATAAAATTCTGAGAATATAGATATGAATCCAATTTTTAGACTTGAAAAAAATATTTATATGAACAATGAAAACAAGATAGAGGTTAATTTCCTAAAGGAAGGAAATTTTCTTTATAGAAGTAAAACAGGGGTAAAAACAAATTTGCTTAAAGATAAGGTGCTTGTGATTTTCAAAACATGAAGGAATGGAAAAGTCATAAGGAAAGCCTTATTGACTTAATAATCTCCCACTTTTTGGAAATCACTAACATCCTTACGAAAAAGAATATAAGAACTTAGAATAAATTTCTAGACTTTGAAATTAAAGCTTATCTCCCTTTGTTTATGGATGATAGTGAATACAAATAACTCCCCTTTAGGCTTTGGAACTCTAAGGATTGTAATTTGTATTTCTAGAATGGGATTTTCATTATAATAAGAATAAAAAACTTCGTAATGAGAAACTCCACCCTTAGATAAGCCCCCTCTTACTTAGGGATAGTTCTTCTTTACATAGAATGTTTTCTTCTCCATTTTAGATTTTTTTTCTCCACCTTTTGATTAATTCTTTTTCCTTCTCCCCCTTTTTGATTTTCAAAAATAATTGAGGGAATGGAAAAGATAATAAAGTTCCTGAAATATTAGTACATGCATCCAACCAAAAGACAAGTAATCAAAATTTCATTACTACTGGAAAGAACTAGTACAAGGGAAACAGTACAACAAAATATCGGAGTGGTCTATTTTGTTTCTTTGTCCTTGGGCATAAGAATTTTGAAAATTGACTTCAGCCTTTTCATTTCTTTGTGGTCCTCCTACACTTTCTTCTCTAAAGTAATGATTCTTGCATCTTGAGCCTCCATTGCCACTTCCTGAGCTTTAAGAGCTTTATCTTGCTTTAAAACCTTTTCTTCCAACTGAATTCGGAGATCCTTTTCTTCCCTGTAGTACTGGACTAGAGAACTTAGATTCTCATTCAGATCTTTGACCTCCTGTATCCGAACATCCTGCTCAAGAGTTAACTTCTTCTCAAAAGAATATGTAAGATCCTTGATTTTAGAATCTTCGGTATCAAAATCATCTTTAACATCAACTTGGAATTGATCAATCTCTCCCATCTCTTGAACAACTTTCCTAGACCACTTTGTTATCTTCTTGCAAGAAAATATATGAGCATCATAATTGATAAGAATGTTTTTATGATCATCCTGAAGCTTAGAACACCTATCCATCACCATAGATATAGAGTCCAATTTTTGATTTATACTATGCTGAAGCATCTGGCATTTGGATTCTATTGCTGGAAAATTCAGAATGATGTCCAGCAACTTCTTTAGTGACTGTTCAACAAAGTCATGTCCAAATACAGATGACTCTGAATCTGATATTCTTATTAAAGATGGTTCTTCCTCTGACTGTATCAGCTTCCTTTTAGATGATCCTCCAACTTCTTTTCTTATTATAATATCTTTCGTTGGAGTTTCAACAACCACTTGATTTCCCTTATCAAATTTCGGAATATTATGTTCACCAGGAGATTCTTGCTCACTTTCTGAAAGCTGAACAATCTCATCTTCGTCAACTTTCTCCTTCTCTGCTCCAACTTCAACATCCTCAGGATTTATAAAGACATGATTGTAACTTTCTTCCTCAGACAGCTTGTTTACTTCCTCTTTACCTTTCTCATCAACTCTAGGTGTAACAATTTTTGTGGATCCGACTTGGGAAGTCCGGAGTGAAAATTTATCACAAGCACTATCCTTCTTATGATAGTATTCAACTTGTTTGATTACATCACCAGAGGCATCACTGCTCTTTGCTTGCTGAATTTATTCTACTAGTTGCTGAACTCTCAACATCAATTACTTCTCAGATTTCTTCTTATAATTTTCTGGAGTCTTCTCACTCGGAGTTTCAGGAAAACCTTCAACCAAAAAGGATTTCGGAATGGGTAAATTTTCAGATGCTACTTTAGTGGATCTCAGAAGAGATTGAACAATCTCTACCTCTGACATCTTTTTATTCATCTTCTTCTCCTTGGATTGCTTTTCAAATTCATCATCCACTTTCTCTTTCAAGGCCTTAGCCTCAGCAGGGTCCAATCCGAATTGTGGATCCCCTTTTTTTCTCTTTTCTTTATCTTTTCTCCACTTGGAAACCACCTCATCTGGATAAGACTTTTGTTTCTTTGGTTTAGGAGGTGCAGATTGAGTTTCCTAAGACTTAAGGGTTTTGTCAGCAACTTCCACTTCTTTAAATTTCCTTTTCTTACCACCTTTCTTTAATGGTTCTAGAGTTTGTTGATCTTTCTTCACTGCCTCAGCCTCTTCCTCTAGTAAAGAATAAAATTATCTGGATTGAATAGAAAAGTCCATCTTCATCCTCTTCAACATATCATCACTAACTAGAATTACCTTGAAATTTCTTGACTTGGAAGTACAAGCAACTTTAACAAAATCAAGACACCTGATAATAAGCTTGGAAAGCAAGGACGGATACATTATAATCTGAGCTTTCATATTCTCTTCTTTAATATTCTTAACTGTAATCAAAACATGCCTCATCAAATTTAACTTCCTTAGATTTACCAAAACATTTAAGATGTAAATGTCACTTTTCTTGAGGTTATCCTTATCACCGCTTATTGGTATGAAAAATCCTTGTACCCACAACTGTAGAATCCGATTATTTGGAGAGAGATGAGGACTCTTAGCGGTCTTAACATCTTTAATTCCAAGGAATTCCTTAACCATGACTTTATTGAAACTTCTTTGCTCATATGGTAGCTTGTGTGTGAAAAATTCAGCTTCACCTTCATATGATAGACCCACCAAGCTTGCAGCCTTAGTGTAAGAAAGCTTGTAAGTCTTCCTATAAGACTTGAAAGAAAACTTCTCTCTGCTATCTTTCTCACGGAAGGAAACAGACTCGTAAAACTCTACAAGAAAATCTGAATAAAACTGATCCTAATTTGCTGGCTTTGATAAGAATACATCCTCCTAGCCATTGAGATTGATGTTATTAGATATAAGACAATCATACTTGTTGAAATTTGGATGCACCAGCCTCTCCCTATAAACTAACCACTTAGAAATGGTCTTCCCAATTGACATATCTTGAGAAGTGGCTTCTATAGACATTCGGAACTGAACTCTTCGGAAGAAATCAGAACGAACTTGGGAAAGATTGAAGCAGCCATAAGTAAGGAGGACAGAGCTTCGATATTCAAAAGCTTGATATCCGATGTGGGACAACCCTCGGGGGGTCCCCTTTATTTAGGAGTTGCGACGACTGTTCAGATTTCACGATAGATCAAACAATTTAGATTCATTGAGATTTGATCTGACGGTTGAGAAACAAGACGCATGTAAAACTTGACTCCGATCTTTTTAGGTTTTAAGAAAAACCATCAGATTTAAGAAAAATAGAATCCGAGAAATTTTAAAACACATAAGAAAGTACCAGAAAGTAAAATATGATTACAAAAACTTATGTAAGGAAATCATACCTTTTGAATTAGCTAGAAATATTGTTCGTAATATGTGAAATTCTTCTTGATTAAAATTTGACTACAAAAAATATTACTATGAAAAACATGAGTATGAAAAATTTCATTACGAAAACTATCAGTACAAAAATTTCATTACTAAAGTTCTCAGTACGAAAATTTCATTACAAAAATTCTCAGTATAAAAATGTCATTACAAAAGTTCCAGTGCGAAAATTTCATTACGAAAGTTTTGAAAAGCTCATTACAAAAGTTCTAGTACGAAAATTTCATTACGAAAGTTCCAGTATGAAAATTTCATTATGAAAGTTACACTACGAAAATTTCATTATGAATGTTTTGAAAAGATCATTACGATTTTTTTTGAAAATCTCATTATGAAATTTTTTGAAAAGCTCATTTTGAAATTTTTTGAAAAGGTAAAAAAAATGTACTCCCTCTATGAAAAGAAATTTATTACTGTAAGGATATTGTTTCAACAAGAAGTTAATGAAGGAGAATTACCTTACAGTTATCATTCATAACTTCTGTTTAATGAATTAAAATCTATCGGAAGGTAAAGATTTTGTGAAAATATCAGCAAGTTGATCTTGCGTTCCGATAAACTAAAGAATGATATCTCCTTTCTTCTTGATAATATTTTCAAAATAGTTTTTGTTACCAGTCATATGTTAGGAAAATCCACTATCCATGTACCATGTATTGCTATTGGTACTTCTTTTATCTTCTTGAAAATAAGAAAAGAGTTAGACTTTTGAAATCCAAATTTGTTTGGATCTGATATTTTCAGATAACAAAATTTTGGGCACCCATATCTTCTTAAAAAAATAAGCCTTACGAAAACGTAAAGATTGGGTTTTGTTTAGAGAACAATTCTTTGCCGAGTGACCACCACATTGACACTTTGTACAAAATGGGGCACTTTGAGGAACAAAATAATTTTTACTAAAAGTGGTTTTTCATGGTTATAACCAAATCTGGATTTGTTTCTTAAAGGTCGTATTTGTGAATACATCTTATCAAAATTTTCTTTACCTAAGTTAAAGTTCGACAAACACTTATTTAAGGAAAATATTTCGGACCTAAGTTTTATAAACATTTTTTTATCTTCAAAATCATTAGATTTGAAACTAGAGCTAGGCTCAAAAACACTTTTCTTAGAAATTACTTTTTCTAGATCTTTAGAAAGTTTATTCTAATCAAAATTTTCTTCCTCAAGGCTTTTTGAAAAACTTATAAAATCAGCATTTTTCTTTTCAAGATCCTTATAAATATTTGATATTTCCTTAGTAAGAATAGTATTCCTAGAATTTTCCTTATCAAGTATTTTATTGAGTTTTGATTTCTCAATCTCATGAATTTCAGAAAACCTAGATACTTCTTCATAGATAGGTAATGTATTTTCTTCATTAGAAGAGGATTATTCATTAGAAGAGTTATAATATTTATCATCATTAGAATTTAAAGAAATGTTGGTCAATTATTTAGCATTGTGTACCTTAGTCATAAAGAAATGATTGTTAATAGGTAATCTGGATATAAAACCAAGATTCTTCTGTCTAGAAGATTCATAATCTGAAGATTCATCTGAAGATTCACCACCACTAGCACTACATATATCATTAGCTTTCAGAACATTATTAGCTTTAGCTTTATAATACTTCTTCCTAGTCCTTTCAGAATGCATCTCTTTTCTTTCTTTCTTCTCGAGAAAAATACAATAAGGTCTTATGTGTCCAGCTCTATTGCATTCGTAGCATGTGACTTCTGAATCTTTCTTATCATTCCTTTCCTTCTTCTTATACTTGGATTGGAAATTTCTTTGTCCAGCTATCTTGTTCATCCTTCAAGAAAGATTTGCTAACTCATTCTCTGAGACTTCACCCTCACTAGATTCGGATTGGATAACAACCTTCTTAGATTTGGATCTAGATACTCTCTTATGAGTCTTAGCTTTCATGTGATTTGATGTTGTAGTAAAATCAATAGTACCATTCCCATTATTCTTTTTGATGTTGTCAGAATCTCTCTTCATCCTTGTTTCATGTTGGAGAAGAGTTCCAAATAGCTCATCTAATGAAATTTGGGTGACCTTCCTCTTCTCATCAATTGTTGTTCTCTTTGATTCCCACTCATTTGGATTAATATGAATGATCTTGTCAACAACAGCTTCATCATCCAGAACATTCGATCCCATATATTGTAAGCTATTCACGATAGTTATAAATCTTTTTTCACTATACAAATGGGTTCTCTATAAGGAAATTTAAAACTATGATACTCAGCTCTAATCATATCACTTATTGTATCAATCACTTTGGATGCACCAAATGTTTAACTATGAGTTTCTTCCATATACAATTAGTTACTTCACAAGAAGAAATTTGGCTATATATATTCCCATTCATTGAACATAGTAAAGTATTGCGTACCTTATAGTTTAATGGATAGTCATGCTTCTCTTGATTGGTGAAAGTACTAACTTCCTTATGAGGAATTTGATAACCTCTAGTAAGAATAACAAAATTTTATACACCAGTATTGATAAAAAAAGTCTTCATTCAATCTCTCCAATACTCATAGTCATTAACATAAAAAATTGGTGGTCTTGTAGGATTTAGGTTTTTGATGGAACCAACATTCATTCCTGCCATCTTAAAAATCATTCTACACAAAAACTTGTTAATAACAAAAGTTCATATTCAAGGAGAATGTTCATAAGCAAGGAAAATAGAGAAAAATGACAAACTGAGCAAGAAAAACTTATATGTGAATATAAGTATTTCAGAGACCTCCTATGATACCAATTATAGGATCAAAATAATGATGTGGATGCTCAATATACAAGAGGGGGGGGGTGAATTGTACACTTTAAAAATTTCCTTAAACAAGGAATGATCTAAGTTTAAAAAAGTTAAACTAAGAAAATTCACAACACCTCTAATACCAATTGAAAGATTGGGAAAAAGTATGAAGTTAAAAACTTCAAATTCTATACACTTGCTTAAATCTGGAAAGTGATTATGAAATCTGGTTCTGAAAGTATGGATCTGGAAAATGAAACTTAACCAAATTTTACAAAATGAGATTCTACCTTAGAGCATATAGAATCCAACTGAATCAGAGTATACAAATGTAAGGAAGTATAAGATAGTTATACTTTCTTAAACATACAATATGCAGTGAAAAAGATACAGTGGTAACAAAAACAAGTAACAAGATATAATTTTTTTAACCCAAAGAGAAGTGTATCCAACAACCTTGGATAAAGGTACCTCGATTTATACTTTCAAGAAAGTCTGTCTTACCCACACCCAGGTAAGCCCTCGATATGAAGATCAGAGTCTCTGTCTTACTATCCCCACAAGCCCTCAACTTCAAGGTAGTTGGAACCTCTGTTTTCCTCCGCAAGGAAGCCCTCGAACTACAAGGTAGTCGGCACCTCTGTCTTCCTATCCCCGGAAGACCTCAAATGTAATCACCAACATTCGGAGTTGCACGAAGAAATCGGAATGAGCAGTTTAGTATGTACAAGGCATGAAAATATTCTCTCTCTAGAAATCACTTTAACAGCGTTTGGTCCCTAGAGTGATCAACGTCTTATTGAGATCTTTCAAATGAGCTTTTATTTATAGGCTCGGTAGCAACGATCATCTCCCCCTCCAACTGTTATAGTTTCCTTAAATTTCGGAGGGACCTGTACACATGTCACTAAATCAACGGTTAGTTAAAAAACAGAATGGACAAAATCGTTTTATAATAAAACTTGTGTAACTGAAAGCACGACTTCATTTTATAAAAAACTTAAAAAATCGGAGTGTAAGTAAAAAGTTCAGAGTCTAACCAAAAATTATATTCGGAGTCTATATTACAAGGATATTCAGATTATGTTTATCATAAGAATTCAGAGTCGAACTTAATAAAAGTTTCTATCCATAATTCGTAATCAGAATTGACAACCAGAATTCGTAATGAGAATTCTGCACTAGAATTCTTAATGAGAATTCATCCCCGAATTCGTAATGAGATTTCTTCATAGAATTCGTAATGAAAATTCATCACAGAATTCATAAGGATAATTCATCACAGAATTCGTAATGAGAATTCATCATAGAACTCGTAATGAGAATTCATCACAGAATACCTAATGAGAATTCATCACAGAATTCATATTTTGAATTCATCAGAGAATTCGTAATGAGAATTCATCATCAGAATTTGTAATGAGAATTCAGCACAAAATTCGTAATGAGAATTCATCAAGGAATTTTTAATGAGAATTCATCACAGAATTCGTAATGATAATTTATCAGAGAATTCGTAATGAGAATTCATCACAGAATTCATAATGAGTATTCTGTATTAGAATTCGTAATGAGACTTCATTACAGAATTTGGAATGAGAATTCGGATCCTGGAACAGAATTCTTCATATCTAAGAATTATACAATTCCGAGAATATAGATATGAATCCGATTTTTATACTTGAGAAAAATATTGATATGAACAATGAAAACAAGATAGAGGTAAATTTCCTAAAGGAAGGAAATTTTCCTTTGAGAAGTAAAACAGGGGTAAAAACAACTTTTCTAAAAGATAAGGTGATTGTGATTTTCAAAACAAGAAGGAATGGAAAAGTCATAAGGAAATCCTTATTGACTCAACAAATATTCTAAGGGAAATAATAGTTAAGAAACATTATCTTAAGGTCTTACCACTCTATCTGTTCAATTTTTTTCTTTCAGATTGGTGTTTTTAATCAATGACCCCCATTGATCAGCCTCTCCACCTAGACAATAATTGGCCCGAGTCACTTGCTTTATCTAATAATAGAAAAGAATTTAAAATACCTTCTCCATTGATTTGAAACACTTTTTTGAGACTAATGAATCAAAATATCCACTAAACATTGGGGGTCGTATCTACATAAATGATTATATATCTAGTTTTTTCCATATTTTGTGATTTCAAGAATTCCACATTATTCAGGTTATTCTTCATATCATGTGATATCATGGTAAGAATATCCATGAAATTTTTAATTCCACTACCCAAGGCACTATGGGTTTAATTCTATAAATTTCTCCATTTTCCCTCATATGGGTTGTTGGCCTGGTTTCTCTAAGTTCCCTACATTTTCAAAAATATAAAATATTTGAACAAAAAATAAATCAATAAGACATGAATAAATAGTTTATTCCATTCCTCATTTAAATCTAAATGCATGTATTATGAAAACCCTATGTGTAGCATCTATAAAAATATAATCTTGTGTGATCACTTAGAAATAGTCTTATACTAAGTGTTTTCACTAATTTTTATAATACTAACTCCAAAATTAACTAAACTATTCCCTCATACCAACTATAAAAACCCTTCCATTCTTACATAAACATTAAATATTTTTATATATAAACAATATAACAGTACTAAAAATCATCTATCCAAAGTTTTTGTGTCTTGATAAAATTTGGTCCAAAATTAACATTAAAATAATAAAAGATAAACATTAATTAATTCCTTGTACTCTATATTCATAGTTTCACACATTTAATCCTTATTATAAGTAGTCACATAAGGATATACATAAAATAATGGGGTGAGATAAACTCCTAGTAAGAGGGTAAATAATAACATTAGTCAATATAAAATGGGTTAGTATAATCATTATCATTATAACATAATAATGGTATCATAATCATAATCCTAAGAGTAAGAATTCTATAATGGAATGGAATGTAGAAATTTTTAAATATGAAAAATCATATCTTATTGGTAAACCACCAAAAAAAGTTGTGAACAAAAATAGAATCATGTTCACGCATAACATTTGTTCAGCATCATAACACCATCATAGTAAAAAAATATACTATCAGGTTCATACATATAATCATTATCTCATGATATACCTCACATTACCTGATTAATTGGAGTGCTATATAATTCTGAGTGCACCAGTAACATCATAACATTTATATAATCATGCTTTTCAACATAGAATATATATATCAATCACATATATAAAATAACCAATGGAAAATAATGAGTTCATTTTATAAATTTTGAACAAAATTTGTGGTTCCAAAAAGGGAATAAAATACTGGTCTTTGAATCATCAATTTTTAGTGACGAAGAAAAAACAATAATAGAAGTCTAAGTTTTTTTAGAAAGAATAGTTATTATAGACAAATCTTTGCATTTGTCACAAAATCAGAATGGAAGCATGTATATCCCAGAAAAGAAAAGTTAAGAACAAAGAAATTATATTTAAGGTATATTAAAAGATCATCCACATTTAAATTTGTTATAAAAAATGAATATCCCATAGAAAGGAAATTGGGTTTGTGAATCGCCTTACCTTATGTCAGAATTAATTCTTCACTTTAATATCCTAGATAATAAAATTTGATTCATTAATTGAAAAATATATAACCTCTTATACATGTATTTGATTCATTATAATTTTATTAAGTTCTTTTATGGGCATTTTGATAAGTTATAGTGTTCAATTTCATCATTTGGGTGTGTTCATTTTCTTGGTTTTTATGATCACTTCAATGGTATACTTGTATAGAAGATCATGTAAATGGTCATAATTATCTACAAATTGATTTATATGTTCTTAATGAACATCAAGAAAATTAATTAGTATTATATATTATTTTGTTTCCCAAACATAAAAAGGATATAACATACATATTAAATTCTGTTTCAACCATTATAATGATTTTATGAAAATCCTTGAATGTGGTATAAGAAAATAAAAGTGAATCATGTAGGATAGAGGTAAATCAACTCATCATGGATGATGTTTTCAATTTTATAATTAAAGGGAGATGAGAAGGGGTATTGATGATATATTATTTTATTGAAATAACAACATTATATTATATCTATGATACTGGAGTTATCCTGAAACATTGATAAGGGGATGTGAAGAGTGAACAAGAAATTAAAATAAATTGAAAATAAATTAAAAGAGTAGAAAAAGGAATTTACCAATTGAATTATTCTAATTGAGAACCTCATTAGGGAAACGTTTTTGTTGTTTTTATTATACCAAGGGCTCCTAAACATGGGGGTGGGGCATGAGAAGAGTATTGGGTAGAGATTTTTCATGATTCAAGGCTCAAACTTTTTGAGGAGAAGTGGTGATGAGGGTTGGTATTTATAGGGGATGATAAGGATGTTTTCTCATTATTTTTTTTATTGGTTACTTATTTTGGCTCATAACTATAAATGGATTGGGAATTGTGAATAAATATATTTAAATAATGAAGTTTATTTCTTGATTATTGTGATCACATTGGTTACAATTCCTGGAAAAGTGCATTAAATATATAATAAATATATATATAGTAAATTATAAAATTTTACTATTAAAAAAAATTCAAGTATTGTAGACAAATCCCAGAAAATCACCTAAATCTTTTTTTTGAATTAAATAATGAAGGAAATTTTATGAATTAAATTTTCTAAATATGAGAAATATAATTTTTTATTAAAATTATCATAAATTTAAAAATTACAAATTTTAAAATTATAACAAATTTAATAACTATTTAGAAAATATTTAATCTGACATAGAATTATCTTATAATATTAAGGAAATAAAATATTAATTTAAGAATCAATTTTATAGAAATATATTTTATTTTAGATCATTACTTTAATTATAAAATTGTAAATAAATATTTATGTTTTACAAAAATATCATCACTTAATTTATTATTTTAAAAACATTTATTTACATAAACTAAGTTATAATTATGTCATATTTTTTATTTCTATGATAATTAAATTTTATTTATTCGTTCATATGTTAGGATAATATTCTAATATCCATATTACTATTCTTTATGGGCATGTTACTATTCTAAGTGTCATGTTACCATTTCTTCAGTATAGGTTCTTCAATTTATTTAAATATCAATTATTTCATTGTTTATTTATGAGAATACAATTTTTATTGATATCTCTATGATATGAATGTTTTTTATACCATATAATATAATTAGAAAAAGTAAATAGTTCCATTGATAAACGTTTAGGTCATTATAAGAATGACCCCTAAAAACCCATGGAACATACCTAACAATGACTATGTACTATGGGTTAACCTGGTCAAACTAAAAGATCCATACCTAATTATATGTTGTATTTTCAAACATCTCAGGGGGATTTTTAGATAATAACATTGATGCAGCTGATGTAGTCCCATCATGAAGCTATCAAATCACTACCCCAAATACGAGTTCTCTTTTCCCATCACCATCCAGATTAGATAATTCTCTTGTAACATTGGTATAATTTTAAAATTACCCTATGAGATCTTTGACCACTCGATTTTTCAACATTTTTCTACCCCCAATGATAGAAAAGAATAAATTGAGTATCTACGATGTTCTCCCATCATGATACCTATTCCCCAGCAGTCTAAGTACAATAAATTAAATCCCTAAAATTATAAAAGGTCTTGTAAACCACTTAATATCTTCCAGTATATATGTAACATACTTTAATGTTGAGATCGATTATGAATACTTTGACCTTAGAGATGATCCTCTAGTGTTTGAGGAAGATTTCTCGACCACCATTGATGAACTTATCCAGGTAAATTTTCCAAAATAAGAGGATCTACAACCCATATTTTCCATTGTCTCTATGAAACTGGAAGAGAAATATATTTATATTTATTTATTTAAAGATAGTTTCTATATGTTCATATGGAATTATTTATATATTACATGGTTAGATGCCAAACTTCTTACCTATCACTTGGTATGACAAGTTGATCATTAAGGATTCAAATATATATCTAGGAGAATGTTCCCCACAAATAATACCAAGTTAGAGTGTATTTTTGTAAAACATATAAATGATAACATAATTTTAGAGGTAAAATAACCAAAATAGATAGATAAATCATCCCCAATTTAAAAAAAGGGAAGACCTGGGTATGCACTGGTTTTAAGGATCTCAATCCACACTATTTAAATGATTATTTTCCAATTCCAATCATGAAACTCCTAATCAATGAAACTATTTCATAGAAGATTGTTCCTTTAAGGATGGTAAATCATGGTTTAATCAGATCCAAATGTTTTATGAAGATGATGAGGTCATTGACTTCGAGAAACCTTTAGGGTTATTCTATTACTAGGTCTTGCCTTTTGGTTTCGATAATGCAGGTTCCATTTAACAATGAAACATGTATCACATATTCAAACCATTTACAGAGTGATTAATGGAAATATATATCAATGACCTGGTAGTTATGTCCTAGAGACACAATGATCATCTCACTGATATTAAAAAAATCTTTAGAAACTTATAGCAACAAAACTTCAATATGAACACATTGAGCTATGATTAAAGGGTGACATAATTAAATTTTTTTATCTTCACAGTATTCCACCATGATATAATGTTTAAACCCAATAATAATAGTTCAATATTCACTATACTACCTCTTTTATAGCATAAAAATTTGAAAGGGCTTCATGGTTACCTCACTTAAATTAGGTGTTTCATTGACAACATGAAAAAATACCTCCCCCTCACCAAGTTAATGAAGAATGGAGGAACTTATTAATGTGGCATGGATTAACTAGTGGAATTTTGGAACCTCTTATGATATGTGAATCACCCATTAATCCTTATACAACTAGTATAAGGGAAACCACTCATTTTATATGTGTCCAGTATGGTGTGATCACTCTATTACCTTTTTTCACAAAATAACGAGGAATGGAATAAAAGTAGTATCTACTATCTTAGTAGGATGATTAAATATACTGAGACACAATAATCCAATATTGAAAATAATTTATTTATAATTATTGTTTTACTAAAAATTTGAGAGACTACATACATCACCTCGATTTCTAATTGATCTCTCATGTCAACCCATTGATGTACATCATTAGACTCTCATAGTTTACTGATCATTTGGTTTGATGGATTATTATTATACAAAAATGATGAAATAAAATTTATATCACAAACGTAAATCATGGGGAAAATAGTTTATAATTTCCTCATAACACAACTTTCCCCCGAAGGCATTCTCGGAAACATTTTGTTTCTAGAAGAAGAGGTTTTGTTTACCCATAAAACAACCAAAACATTGGAGTTTTATTTTAATGGATCATCTCAATGTCTAAATAGGAAAATCATGGGGAGATCAAAACCCTATGTGGTTTCCCAATGGATTTAATTTCCCCTCCCAGCCATGTAAATTATTTAATATCCCTTCATGTTATCTATAGGCTACACCAACAAAGAGGTGGAATAAAAATACTTTATCATAAATCAAAAACTATTCTGAAAGTTGTAGATAACCCATCTAAATGTCAATATTGATTCATAAATATTGATTAAGTAGATAAATGGTGAATAAAAAATCATGAAATAAGAGTTAATCCCTATCACTTAATTTATGAGGGAATGGATGGTTGAATTACTTTTCAATCCAACATGGAATCATGTACCACACCCACACAATGCCCCCACTGATTCGCATGACCATTCTACCACATCCCTGGATGACCGTAACCAAAATGAGATAGTCTTACACATTTCACACTAAAGGGTTGTCTCCTTGGTATCATCTATGACATAGATGAAATTACATAGATTAATGTTGTATTTAGAAATGATGAGTTGATATCCATTATTGGATGGATAAGCCCCCTAACATACATCCTCTAAAATAGTACCCTCTCATTGGATCGAGTCAAATAAGTAATAAATATGTTGCAAGGTAATTACCTTCACCCTTTATGATGGGTTTATGGAACAAAAATACCTTTACAATAAGGGTGTAAATGTATTCCTACTCAAATTCATCAAAAAAGTGAGACCCTCACTATATTTAATGATGTCAATGCAGGATCCTACATTTCTCATCAACCAAGAACCATACTCTCCCACAAAAATTAGGATGCTTGGTTATTTTTCACTAAAAATGATGCAACACTAAATATAATTCCCCAAGAGGTTTCATTCTTATCAAATACCTAAAAACAAAATAAATCAACCATGATAGTTTTTGTATACCCCCTAATACCCATAGACCTATTCTATATGTGGAATAGATATCATGGGGCCATATTCTCTAGAATTAGCTTGGTCATTTATATAGATCCATTTCACCAACAAATTCCTTTCCAAATGATATGAGGAAATTCACCATAAAGAATTTGAGATAAATAATGTCATCCACTTTTCTTAGTTTAGAATCTTCAGAGGATTCGGTGTCCCCTATAAAATATTTATGGAAAATGGAACTAAATATTGTTATTTAGAGTTTAAAAGGACGTATCAAGAGTAAAGCATCAAGAAAATAAATTCATCCTACTATCACACAATAATAAATGGTATGAAATAGGATTTAAATAAAACCCTATTGAATATAATCCATATAATGGTCAATAGAGACAAGATATAATAGGCATAAAAATATTTCATTATTTATGGATCTATTACAGAATAACCCACACTACCACATAAGAGACCCCACATTTAGTTGTTTATGGAACATAGGTAGTTATTCCCATTAAATTATATCTTCCTTCACTATGAATCTCTATTAGTATATAGTTACCAAAATATGAATAGTCATAGAAGAAAATTGATGAGTTATAAAAACATAATTAGGAGAGGTGGCATACAAAGTATAACCTATAAGTCTATCAAAATTAGATTGAAAGATCCTTCAATAAGATGGTACATATCCACTCATTCCATTAAGGATATCTTGTATTGGCTTTTAGAACCTTGACGATTGGTGGTATGAATACTCCAAAGCTATAACCAATGTTTGAAATACCTTACATAACACACAAGGTATATTACAATGGATATTTCTCCTTGTCCACGATAGATAAGGAATATAGCATGCCCCTAGCATTTCATGTTTTCCTAAGAAATTATTTTCCTAATTCCCTTTTTATAATTCATGTAATGGGGAATAAATTATAATAAAAAAACATCTAATTTTTTGGGTAAATAATCTATCCAAGAAATCATCCATGTCTTCGGAGTAAGTGTTTATACTATAGAGAATCCTTGATTTATTAGAAAAACTCTAAACAATGGAGAATCCAAGTACTGGAGGAAGTAATTTAAACTACATAGGATCCATGTCCTTACTATATGGTGTTAAATGACATGGTCTTCATCCACTCCATGTGACATTAAACCACAAGGTGTAAGTCTATCGTTCATAACCCGAAACTACTCTGAGTGGTCCATTCCTTACCACCTCTTATTTTATAACATGAGAGGTTGATCAATGTAGAACACTAAGTACACATTTTACCTATGTAATATTGAATTAATAACCCAATATTATCCACATATGAGCCATGTCCATTATGAAATAATAGTTAATGGATCATCCCTTGAGGAATAAATTCCCCTTTCCCCATCATATGGGGAAATGTTTTACTAGAGACCTTTTCATCAAAAACTATGTGTATCTTGATTAATTTCAGTACATTATATATAGTGATTCCCATATCTCATAGTCCTAACCACAATTTATAAATTAGAATATCCATTCCCCCTCCATTTGATTCAAATCCATTTAGAAGATTTATTTTTAAGAACTACGTGTGTATTAAATCTTGATTATTCAGGATACATAGTGAAAGCGGGGTATATTATCATAGGCCCAAAAATAGGATTATAAATACATAGTGAAACCACGGTATGTTAGAAAAGGAACAATAATATTATTATATAAATTAAAACTCTGCTCAATTATGGGTCCATATCTAATATATTCACTATCATTTTACTAAATTATTATGCATATTACCCCTTATATGATTGCCTCTCCCAAAATGAGAGTCCCTTACATTCACAATATAATAGATAGTTAGATAGGATACTCATAGATCATGTCAAAATAACTACATGAGGCTTGATTTCTATTAGTATACGATAAGTAGTAGTGCCCAAATCTTCTATCACGAGAATAGCCATAGAGCAAAAAAATAATGATGTTATCATCCGAACAATAAGGGATACTAATTCCCCCTTTCACTATGGTGTGTTAGCCTCTGTCATCTCTTTGAATGAAAATAAAGTAACTTGAAACCCCTATTCAATTACTCTTTAGTAAAGTTCAATTAGTGGAGAAGAGATATATTTAAATAAATAGGTATGGATTTATTTTAGTCAAGAAAATACACATAGTGATATTGTGATGTTCTCTAAGTCAAAGTTATGCCTTATATTGACCCTTATTTTTTATCTTTTGGGATATGGGTAGTTTCATGAGATTAGATGATGAAAAAATTGAATTTAAGAGAACTTGTTCTGGTTGATGGTTAAGGATCATAGTTTTTTTTTAAATGTGTGGAAACTTTTCAACATTATTTTGTGATGTTTAAGTGTCATATCACATGGATTGTGAACAGTTTGGAAAACCGTGTGACACGCCTAGGTAATTATGTAGGATTTATAGTTGTTATCTAGGTTGTTACATGGTATGAACAGGGTATTACCAAACCATATTTCCCCCAATGATAACCATTCACCCCTATTATATAATGGGTAGTAGGAGTGTATGGTTATTGTGCATAGTTAGTTTAACTGCGTGGCCTTCTTTGGAAAACAAGGTGACGACCTTATAAAATATTAAAAATTGGGATATTAACCTTCTCCCTTGTTAATTTAAAGGATCAATCAAACCCAAATGTCCCTTTTTATCATACTTAACCTTCTCCAGAACCTTTTTGGTCTCTCCCTCGGGATTATTGGATGAATTACTTCATTATTGACCTACTGCATTGAGGTATGTTGTATTTTGATCCAGTTTCCTATCATATTTGTAGATCTTAGTTGATATATTCTCTTAATGTATATTTGAACCAAAAAATAATAGTGTATACCATATATATGGGGGTTTTATAGAGGATTACCATTGTTTCTTATAGATCTTGGATCACGAGGACCTGATCTACTCTTCCTCAGTTGTTGTTTTCGAAGATGAATTGTTCTACCTCTATTTTGAGGGTGGTGTTTCAATAAAGTGGGTTAATTATTTGAATTTATTATTTTTATTTTAATATTAATTTGGTTTATCCAATGAATTTAAGTTATTTATGGTTTTAATGAATTTCCTCTAATGATAAGTTTTAAATGGGTTTCCTTTAAAAACTGGGGTTTTAATACCATGTGTTTGATTAAATGATTAAAAGGGGATTTTGATTTGGAAATGGATATTCAAACACTGAAGTAGATTATATTGGATTTGAAAATGTCTTATAAATGGTGATCATGGATTTTAAATTTACTTTTTACAATGGATCATTGGGATCCTTAGGTGTGTCGGGGAAGGGACATTGGTGGCCCTATTGTATGTATCACTAATAGGGATTTATTTTAGTATATTGATGGACTGTGGAAGGAATTGATAGTGGTTGGTATAAATAATTATTTCTAGTTTATTCTCTATTATGTATATTATGTATTCCAATAGGATATAGTGAAATACAGAGTGTGTTTTCATTTATGGTTATTTACCTTATGTTTTTTTCATGCATAGTTTCTGAAATGATTTCAACATGATGTCGTATCACATGGTTTCAATAGATGGGTTATGTCATCGATGTGTGTTTACTTTCATACTTCATAGTATATGTATATTATCTAACTATTTTATCACTTATACTTTTCATATTCAATGATATATTGATTTGATATGATTTTATGAAAAACCAATGGAAAATGATTTCAAATGGTTTTTCATTTATGAAAATTATTTATAAAAAAATTATGTTTTAAATATTAGACATGCTGCATTTTTGATATTAGAAATTTTATAGACTATTTTTCGGTATCTTATTGGTCTTTGATCTCGCAACCTACTATTTAATTTGGGAGGTTGTAGATGTTTTATTACAGGATCTGGGTAAAGGGCAGGGAATCGTATAGTATTCTTCATTATCTTGTTTTTATAGCCTTCAGTTCAATTTTGTTTGAAGATGAAAGTTGTTCACTTGGAGACACATTGGTCTTTTACTTTTATACTTTTGAATTATCCAGGTTGCCATGGATTGGATGATTATCACTGGATGTATCTATTTTATTCAGATTTTTTTTACTTTGGTTCTATTTCATGTTTTTTTATTCAATACTTGTCTCCATTTTTTTTATTTTACCTCACCATGATGGGCCAGTACTGGTGGCTTATCTAGTTTACTCAGCCTGGTCTATTAAATTTTTTATCAGAGGGGTGATCAAGATGAAGTGTGTTAATGCATCTGAAGCGTGGTTCTATTTCTTGAGAATATTGGAGTTAGGATCAACACAATTTGGGATTAATGTGAAGGAGGGTGACTCACCATTACACTTATGTGTATGAAATTGATTTACCATGGGTGGTCTGGGAATTTTTACAATGTTTGAGGCAAGTTGATTTTGGTCATTTTATAAAATGTTTTGGATTTTTTTCCCAGTGGACCTATTCCTTATTAAATATTTTTTTTCATTTTTATAACTCATAATTTATTTAAATACTAGATTTTTTAATAATAGAAATAAATTTGAGAAGATCTTCTTATGATTATAGAATATGATCTAAATATGGATAGTCATTGTCTTATGGTTAAAATAAAATGAATCCAAGAGGAGGTCATTCAAAATTGAGAGAGGGATCCGTGAGATCGGATCCATATGTGAATCCTCTAGTGGATTATTTTCTGGTTGAACCTATCATATTTACAATTCAATCTTTGGTTAAACTGGGTGTCGGGAACTCGAGATGTGTGTTGGATCATGGATATTAATCCACATAGAAGAATCTATCCATACTTCATATTTAAAAGAAAACCCATGTTTCTAAGGATAGATTTTAGAATATCAAGAGGATATTTATCTTCTTTTAGACTCATGTTGTCTATATGGTGGGTTTTCATCATGTACATTCTTGAGGGGTAGAGAGTAAAATGTTTATAATCTAGTTTAAAAGACAATTTTGACAAGGAAATTAACTGGAATTATTTCTAAAGAAATATTTAATATGTATTTTCTACCTGATACATTATGTGAAGTGAAGACCTAAGAGTTTTTTGACCTTAAAGAATGTAGAGCATACTAGTTTGGAGTATTCTAACCACATTATGTAGTTGTTTCTTCTGGAGCTAGAGATTGTTTACAATGAATATAAGTAGTCTTGGGGGATTATATTGGGGATGAGGCATGACTTATGGTCAATGTTGATTCACATGTGACTTGTGAATTTCATGGAAGTTCTTGAAGAAGTAACATTAAAAGAAGAATACATATATGGGAAGACATGTTTGGGTGGTGCTTCAGTTAGTTCAGTTATTTTCCAAAGTCCGTATTCTGGTAATAAAAGGAAGTGCAAGGGTGGTTAGTTTCATTTAGTAATAGTTTTAGAGGATTCCTCTAGATAGATGCAATTTATCTACTGTTAGTATAGAATGCATGGTCATTCCAAGACTAACTATGCATAGGCTCTTAGGACTTGTGATCATCATGGATTATTAGGCCATCTGAAGTATCGTTTTTAATGGATATTGCAGAGAAGTAAGGTAGGGTATACTCTCACCAAATGTTAATAGGTTTGTACTAATGTTTTCAGGGGTAGAGGTTCTATTACTCAATACATGGGGGATGTTCATTCATATGAGACTATAAAATTTTATGTGATGGAGTACATTCTAGAAGAATCTAATGAAGGTCCAACTACTGTTAGAGGAATGGTGTTTATTTCATATTTTATGGTGTTAGAATTGGTTTATATAGGTGTTACATGTAATTTATATCATCTGAGTCAGCTGATGTGATGTTATTATGCTTCTAACTTCTGTTTTTCTTATGGGATCTATCCATGAATATGGTAAATAGGTCTAAACAAGGTTTCAAGTTCCCTGCATGTCATGTGATGAAAGATTACTTTGAGGTGGTGTGGGACTTCTTAGTTCTCCATCATGAATTATTCAAATTGATTATCCATATGGATTAGATGATCGATATTAATCTATAGATTGAAAAATATAACCATCTATATAATTTATTATCTTCTAATGGGGTCACTCATGTATTTCAGAGTGAGTGGGACTCTAGATTGGGATGGGAAGGGACTTTTGTTCCTTATGTTGGGATAATCTCATGCCACATTTCATAGATTATTCTAGACAATATTGAACCTTATTTATATATTCCTTTAATATGGTGGTGTTAGAGTTCCCTAAGGTATATTTAGATGATTTATTTACTTTTCCACCACATTGATAGGTCAATTTTGTTATTGATCTTCTGCATTTTATGATTCTAATTACTATGAAATATTATCAAATAGAACCTACGAAGTTGGTGGAACATCTATTTCATTATAAGGATATAGAGATTACGGGATTTATTTATCATTGTGTGTCACTGTGGGTTTCTCTTATCCTCCTTTCTAAGAAGAAACCTGGTAGTTTTATAATTTTCATGGATTATCCAAAGATGAATCAGGCGACGTTTAAGAAAAGATATCAATTACCTAGGATTTATGATCTTTTTTACCATATTAGAGGCCCATGTTGGTTTTCCAAGCTTGAACATCAGTCAGGGAACCACTGGTTGAGAGTTTGAGAAGAGGATATACCTATGTCAACATTAATGATCCAGTATGGGTATTTCAATTTTTTGGTTATGCCATCAATCTCACCAACACTTCTATTTTTTATGGATCTGATGAATTAAATCATTTATTAGTTATTTTAATCTTTTTTTATTGTCTTCAAAGATTATATTTTGGTGTACTCCAAGACATAGGAGGATAATACAGACTATTTGGATATCATTCTTCAAACCATGAAAGAACATCATTTATATGGTAATATTTCTAAATGTGAGTTTTGGATTTAGGAAGTGAAATTTAACGTGTATGTAATATCTAATTTTCATGTCTCAGTGTATCTTATAAAATAGGTTTTTATGCCCTGGGAGTATCCTAGAATTGAGTTTGAGATTTGAAGCTCAATGGGTTTGGATGATTATAAAAATGGGTTGTTTAGGATTTATCCAACCCTGAATCTTTATTGACAACATTATCTGAAAGGGGGTAAAGTCTGAATGAAATGAATTTTGTTTGATATTTTTATGAATATAAGGTGAGTATGACATCAAAACTAGTTTTTATTACTCTAGAACTCGTTTTATGTTATGATGTTTTCTGTGATTCTTTAGGTATGATTTTTTGATGTGTTTGGATATAGGGGAAATGGGTGGTGGCCTACGGATCTGTAAAATTATTCCCTCTTGAGAGTACCTACCCAAATCAAAATCATTAGTTGGTAGCAATTATGAAGGCACTAAAAATTTGGTATCAATATCTCTCTTGGGAGTGGTTTATAGAATATTTTGATCATAGAATTTTGAAATATATTTTTACTTATAGGGATCTAAACTTGTGAAAGAGAGGTCACATAAATTATCTTAAAA
The DNA here is from genome assembly GCA_963277665.1 of Viscum album. NCBI lineage: Eukaryota > Viridiplantae > Streptophyta > Magnoliopsida > Santalales > Viscaceae > Viscum > Viscum album. The sequence continues at coordinate 1,053,525,276 of OY728120.1, read as the reverse complement.
TTTTTTATTTTGATTTTCCATAAACATCTAGGAAGTGAAATCATGATTCTGATTTGTCTTATAGAAAATTACTAACACAAGCCATGAATGCATCAAATGAAGAGTGGTCTATGATGATTTAACTTTTTGTGATGATCTAGGGAGTGGAAGAGAATAATGAGTAACCATTACTTGATTTACAGAAGGATAAATCGTATTTTAATAGGGCATTTTGACTCAAGAACATGATAGACATTGATTAGTGATTCTTGAGAAAAATAATTTTTTATGGGGAGACCTTGAGTGAGTGGACTCAGTCTCCTAGTGGAGTGTTATGCATCTATAGTTGGTTGGTGTTTTTGATTTATCTGAAACATGAGTTGATGGAAAATATAAACAAGTAATTTTGGGCTAGACACTCTATGGATACCTTGATGTATCATGACTTGAGACACAAATATTGGTGGCCAGGGATGAGTAGGTCAGCTATAGAGTTTGTTTTATAGTGTATTAATTTTCATAAAATTAATTCATATCACAATATAATTACTAGTATTTTGTTTCACATAACCATTCTAGTATAGAACATGGATGGTATTTCTATGGAATTCATTATTAGAGTGACATGAAATACTTGTGGGAAGGATTTGATTTTTGTGATCATCAATAAACTTTTGATATCAGTGTGTTTCCTACCTATCATGGAGATGAAAAAGGTAGAACAAGTTGGGGACTTGTATGTTTGAGATATTGTGATACATTAGGGGGTTACCATTATAATTGTATCTTACTAGGACCCAAGGTTATCATCCATGATCTGAAAATATATATTGGTGGATGTGGGTTTCAAAATTAAATTGATAATAACTTATCATCCACAGATGGATAGACTATAAGAGAGATCTATCCTTGTCTATGAGGATATGCTTCAAGCATGGGTTCATCATTTTCGAGGATCTTGTGAAAATCACATTCTTCAAGTAAAACATTCCTATAAAAATAGTTATCAGGATTTGAAAAAGATGGATTAATTGGAAGCATTATATGGGAAGCCATTTTATCTAAATTATACTGGTCAGATCGTGGAGAGTGGTCCATGTTTGGTACAAGTATCATTATGGATATGATTGAAAAGGTTTAGTAGATTGAGAAGAGGTTTCTCACAACAAAGATCTTTCAGAAATATTATACAAAACTTCATCATCAACTTCTATAGTTCAAGGTTGGTGATGATTTTTTTCTTATATTTTCACCTCACTTGGGACATCATCAATTTAGTAACTACAGAAAGTTGTAACTGAGGTTTGTTGGCCCCTATGAGCTCTTTGGGAGACTTAGAAAGGTGAAATATCTATTTAACTAACTATCTCAGTTGACTTAAATCCATGACATGTTTCATGTTTCCTAGCTTAGGAGGTATCACCCCAAACCTTCCCATGTGATTTGAGGGGAGGATGTTGATATTGAGAAACATACCACCATTATTGAGTTTCCATCTTAGATTTTGGGTCACTATTATAATGTAGTGCCCGGTGAAATGATTTCCTTATTCTGAATACTATGGTGGTGCAGATGGGATTGGCCTGAGATGTGAGAGAAAGAATAATTGATGAGGTAATATGTTCCTTATTTTTTTGGGACCAATATCTTAAGAACATTCAGGGGAAATAATGTACTTATGATGGGATGAATTATGGACTCCTCTAGGTCACAAGAATGCCCAATGTTATACCATGGTTTATATCTTTCAGGGTTGAAGAAGTTTCATGGGATTAGAGGATGAAAGAAATGGATTTTGGTAGAAACTTGAATGGTTCATTGTTAAGGCTCATGGTTATTATAACCGTGAAGTAATCACGAATCTCTCCTTTGTATAGTTCCATGTTCATATAACATAGATTACATGGTGTTTGACTAAAAACGGAAAATTCCTCAGGATTTATGCTAGGATAATGGTTGTTTTCTAAGGGTTTTAAGATATTGAAACATTTTTTTCACAGAATATGTGTCCCCAAGTGAAAACCATTCACCCCTAGATATAATAGAAAATAAGGGTTCATAGTTAAGGTGAACAATTAGATTAACTATGTGGTCTCTTCTAGGAAATTGTGTGACCCCATTACAAACTATTAAAATGTCATATCTTACCCTTTTCTCTTGTTTTTTTAAAATCCTAAACATCCACTAATATCAATTTATCCCATACTTATCTTTTAATAGATCTAATGAGGTATCTCCCATTGGATTCTTAGAGAATTTATAACATTCTCGATGGGTCATATAACAGTATGTTATGTTTGGATAATGTTTCCTCTCTTCTTTGTAGATCCTCCATTGATCTCTTCCCCTCCCATATCATGGAACCCAAATGGGTAATTTATGATTTAACTATCAATTTTAAAAGGGGATTAATGATGTTTATTATGGTTCTAGGATCATGAGGAACTGATTTTCTCTTCCTTGGTCTCTATTTTCAAAGTTGAATTGTTATACCACCATTTTGAGGTATGTGTATCTATACAATGGATTAATTCTATGAATTATTATCATTGATTTAATTTTATTTATTTATTCATTGAATTGATGTTATTTTTTTAAGTAATATATTTGGAAGATAAATTTTATTAAAGTGTTTTTCATTAAAAAAATGTTCTTTTCACTCCCAGTGTTGTGTTAAATGCTTGAGTAGGGATTTTGATTTGGAAATAGGTTTTAGAAAACGGTTTTAGTTTGGCTTGGATTTTAATTTTTATAAAAATAGAATTTATGTTTTGGAAATTTATTTTTTAAAATAGAATACTAGGAATCTTGGTTGCATCAGAAAATAGACATAGGTAATCCTAGTATGTGTGGAATCACTATAGGTTTCTTTTAGAATATCAGTGGATTTTGGCAGGACATAATGTTTTTTGGTATAAATAGTATACTTAACATATTCCCTATTATTCCAATTACATATTACCATAGTCTAGGGAATAATAATTATTTTATTCATTAATGCTTATTTATTACATGATTTTTAATGAATATTTTCTAAAATGTTTTCCAAATGAGGTTGTATCACATGGTTTTTCATGATGTGTTATTTCATGGATGTCTGTTTACTATTATACAATATTATTTATGGATATTCTCTCCCTATTTTATGACATAAAATTTTCATATTATAAGATTTATCGATATGAAATGATTTTATAAAAAGATAAAGGAAAATGATTCCAGATAGGATTGTATTTTTGAATATTATTTGTAAAACTGTTTGGTTTAGATGCTAGAACTTTTAAATTCGTGATATTGGACAATTTATATAATATATGGGGGTATCCTACATTGATTTTATCTCACACCCTAATTTTTTTGCGAGGATTTTGGTGTTTTATTATAGGATCCTAGTAATGGGATGTGAACCACATAGCATACTGGATTCTCTTGTTATCATAGCCTTTAGTTCAGGTTGGATTTGAGGTGATAGTTGGTCACATGGATACTCATTGGACTTTTCCTTATTTCTAATTTTGCAGTTTTGGATTGGATTTTACGATTTTATTTGTATTTATATTATTTTTTTCTATATTTTACACTGATTTTATGTTTTTTTTGTTATATTTAATCATTGTTTATGTTATCATTATTTACCTAACCATGATGAGTTGGTTAGGGTGGCTTGTATAGTTTAATCGAGTAGGTTTATTATAGATACTTAGATCTCATATCCTATGTTTATCTAAAAATAAAATATAAAGTCTTCTACATTAGTGTTTGTTTTTTTATAAGGAAAATTCATTTCACAAAGTGAAATATGCCAAGTTGAGGTTCAATTCTCATTCCTTGAACATGTGCCATATCCATGCTGCAGATTCCTCAATTCTTTTTGGATTTAATAAATTTCACATCCAAGGTATGGGAATGAACTATATAAGAGTGTTCATATTTAGGTTGTTCATCTATGATCCTAAATAAAATATACTATCCTCTATGCATAATATTGGTCCACATATGGGACACTATTTCATGAAATATGTGTTGTTGTATTCTTACTGATAGAGGATACATAGTGATGCTCATATCTCTATCCAGGGCCTACCCACACTTACCAAATGAAATCTCCCCTATCTATACAGATGAGTTCAGTTAATTTTGGGATCCATATAATTAATATGTGTGTGTTGAAATCTATTGATAGAAGATATGCAGCGATTCCTAGAGATTTTACCATGGTCTTGGCTATTTAATCAAATTAAAATGCCACATTTCTACTGCATTTGATTGAGATTAGTTTTGGGGTCTTCTAATATAAGAACCATGTCTGGATTGATTCATAACTCTATAGGATATTCATCATCACCCAATCATCCAATCTTAGTCCTTGAATACATTTGTAACCAAAAATACAATATCCTTATCATAAAACTCAGATCTAAATTCTTGATTTCTTTATAATAATTAGGTATTTATTGATTCCTATCCTGATATGGTATATATATATAATAGGGGTCTTTATATTTAGGTTACCTACAATATGATTTTCATAAAATCTATCAATAAATCTTAAAACTCCATCTCTATAGACAAAAAATTTCATTCGTTAAGTAGTACAATATTGAGGTGAGACCTAGCCCTTTTCCATACACATGATCATGAATTTTGAATTAGAAGATAAGTTAAATAACCCCTCTCTAACATATGAGATTCATCTATGTGGGAGTATTTATCATTGATATCTTCTTGAACCTACATGAAAAATTCCTTCACTACTATATGATAACTTGATCCACATAAACTACACATGTCATGATTCATTACTTTATTGGATATGTAGAGGCACTCATATGGGTCAATCCCCATTGATTGCAAATCCCCCACCCCATATTTGTCCCCAATCAGATCTATCATCTTTCATAATAGGAAACACTCACAATCAATACAATGAAAATATTCTTAGACCTCACCCCTGAATCATATTTTCATAAAAAAATTGGGAATGGACCCCCTACTTTTGTGCTAGATCAGTATAGGATCCCTGAACATGGGATACCTTATTTATGAACCAATGATTAAATGGTTTCAATTTTCCATGAACATGAGTCTGACATATGAAAGTGAATAAATTAATAAGTAGAGAGCATGAAAATACCCCATTCTATAACTTTTCATATACATTTAGGCCTGTGATATACTAATTTTCCCTTATATTTCATGTCCCTCCTTTTTCATGCATCCATAAGAAACACATTATGATTTATTCTCCAATCACCTCTTTTTTATCATAATGATAATGAATCATGGGAGCTTAATGGTCTTTTATAATCACCATATATGATGTAATTAGGTCCACCATGACTAAATATATGAAAAAAATAGTCTATCTTGGAAAATATTAAATTGAAAATGAATTTTCATCCTAGAGACCAACATTACTTATATAAGACTCAGATCTATATAAGGCACCCCAACATATGACTATTTATTTATATCCTTACACAAGGATAAACCCCCCTACACTTTTATCCTCACTGTATGATGCTAAAATGTGCATTTTGGGGTCCCGATCACATAACCCTAAAATAAGAAACCCCAGATTCCATGTCACATTATGTTAAACTAAATGAATGTTGAGTCATTGTCTCGTGATATGTAACATTATGAAAATTGCATTCTTGTTTCATGATTTCAAATTCATAGACTATTATCCATTACCATTAATTATCATCAGACCAAAATAGAATAATGGGGGTCAAACATTGTTTGGGGGTACATTCATCATCTTTTCTAAACATATTATTGCACAAATGAAACTTCCTTTACTGAATTTATTGGGTTTCCACAAAAATTCAATGGCTATCAAAGATAAGTATATCAATTTCCAGGGACCCCTCTACATGACTATGAGTACTTAGACCTAGATCCTATATATTCAACATTAGATTAATATATCAATTAGTGGAATTTGTTCCCTACAAGGAGGACCTCTAATCCCCATGATCCCTCAAAAAATTACAGCAGAACTCATCACCAATGTTTCATTCATGATAATACCTAGAATTTCTATCCCTACCATTAATAATGTTCTCATAACCATTATAAAAGTATTAGGATGCCCTAATTCACTTTTCAAGAAAGTATTAGAGTATATCTGATCCTAATAATCCTAATTGGGTTGTTTTCTCACACCCCATTTCCTTGGTCTTCACATCATGACAATAAAACGCATAGGATTTGGTTAATGTTTTATGAACTTAAACATTATCATTTAATGTTATAAATCACAAGACACTAAAATAATACAAGGAGTGATAAAAACATGTCAAACTAAAAATCCATAAAGGGTGATATGAGAAGAAGTTGAGTCTTTACTCACTAAACTTCACTCTTTAAAAGTATATGCAAAAAATAGGGCATAAAAAAGAGGTGCATAGATCATAGAGAATTATGATAAAAGGAAATTTTATTCAAGAACTATAAAGACTTTCAATCTTGGAAAAATATATTTCAATGATATATCATATTTTTTTAATTAGAATGTGTGTTCATTACATCACAACACAAATTTTTGGGTTCCAAAAACCTCCAAGGTATCCTTTTTATTGTATCCTAATTCATTTTCCATGTTTTTAAACATTAAAAAAATTCATAGATATTGTAAAGTATTTTATCTAGAATTAATGGACCCATCTTTTTGACTATACAAACATTCCCCAGGATCCAGTATATGAACCCCTTGTTTGGCCTGTTCATCAGAGGACTTTTTCCCTTTAAAAATGGTCCTCTAGTCTATGGGTTCCCGAAAAACATTTTAGGGGGAAATTATAACCATAGTGTGATTCATGATAATATATGCATTGTCAATCCTATATCATCATCCTTAGTTTAGACTCCTTGTGACGTGATTTACACAACCCATAATCCAAATATTCATGTGTATTTTATATCCTTGTCATTACACCACCATATATTATATTCATTATTTGGGAATGAATTATGTACCTTAATCTTAAACATTCTTATTACCCTCATTGTGTGATCCTAAACTGTATGATATAGGGTCCAAGATTCTGGTCCATGAACTGAATTCCCCATTATCCAATATAGCCTATAACAATAATTATACCACCATTTATGTCCAGTTTCACTTATCCCTTTATATATAATAAATCCCTCAGATACCATAACCCTTCTTGAATCCTTATATCCCCTGAAACACATCATGTATTGAGTGCTTGAATCTTCATAAATTTTATATAGCCATTAGTAACAAATGTAATTGACTCCATGGGTCACTCCTAAATGGTTATGCAGGTATTCCGTATATAGGATCATACATATGTGCCATTATTTTTTCATATAGACTAGTGTATTTTTTTCCTTATAAATAAGGTACTATGATTTACATATGCCCTAAAAATAGCACAATGTATTTCATTATCCTGATTGGATCCATGATAATACTCAACATGTATGTCCCATATCATCACCCTGATTAAATATTTTTGAGAGATGATTTAACATTTCCTTCATTCCATTATTATGGATGTGGTGTTTTTTTCTAAAACCACGGTCAAAGATATATGACCCTAAAATAAAAAAAATATGACCAAATCCATAGGATCATAAACTAAAGGAACACACGGTCAATGTTATACAACATTAAATTTTACCAACTCATTTTCAAAGATATATGACCAAAATATAGAGAAACACTTAGTTAAACGTACACGACTATAAAATGAAGAAAAAATCTGTCAAAGTTAAGTGTCCTTAAAATAAAACAACATGTGGTCAATTCTATATGAACTTATATTTCTATATCACACAATTGATGCAATGTTACCTCTATAATAGTGGACACATTAGTACAAATTGGTTTACCTTTCAATACTTTGGGAAAGTCTCATAATATTCATTACAAATAAAACCCATAAAGGGTGGTCTGGAAAACATTAGATCCACTACTCACTGTTCATGCACATTGTATGGTATAGGAAATGTAAGAAACAATAAAAATTAAATAGGTGTATAACTAGTTAGGTATAAAACCGTTAAATGGTTTACTATGTAAAATCCACGTCACATCTCACTAAGTCATCCTCTTAAGAATATTAAGAATGATTAATGGTAATAAAATAGAGTGACACAACACATGAGAATCTTACCATAAAGTCCCAAAAAAATTCAAGCAATGCACGTAAGGCCCCTAGCATATAAAAAAGTTAGAGCAATCCTTTTCCATGACATGTTCAACGAAATCATCACATTGATCCAAAACATTTATCATTATTTGAGATTTAATGGATATAGTGACCCTGTGATGTTTTTTATAACAATAACCATATGTGATCCACATTGAGGAAAAATTCATCATTATTTTAAATTGAATGAATCTAGTGTATAAGTGACTGTGTTTTTTATAATATCCATCTATGAACCCTTCCTCGAAGGAGTTTATTATAGCTCAAGTGTGTAAATAAAAATTTAGTTGGTTTAACATTTTGAAAAACATCGATTTGACTTATTAATTTATATGATATTAGTTTCTAAAGATATAATGAATTTAAAAAATGGCTAAACAAAAAAAATGGAATTAAAATGATTCTATTTGTACAATCTCATAAGGAGGGAGGGATGTTATTATCTAAAAGTCTCTCCTATTATACCCAATATTAGGGGGTTCTTAAAAATTTAAAAATAGTGATAGAATTTAATTGGAAGACTCTGAAAGATATTACATATTCTTACACAGAATAGATATGGGTTGACACAATTGATCTTATATTATTTTTTCTACCTTGATAGTCTATCATTGTGTCTCTACTCTAGAAACAACAACATGTTTGGAATTTTATAGCACTTCTATCATCTTCTTCTTTTCTATAACCATATTCTTTATAGTATTGAACATGTAATGTATGTGAGAAAACTCATATTGAATCATATAAATTTCATCGTTATTTTCATTGATAAAACATTAGTGTGTCATTATTCTATTTTATAGTAGGTGGATTTATTCAAGCCCCTATTTTGATATTATATAAATTAAGATGCGACCCCCATCGTTAATACAATTAATTCAAGTTCCCTCTTTGGGAATCTAATTGTGACCACCTCCTTCACCATATGATTGATTTTCAAATATTACAAAATACCATTGATTAATTATGTGAACATTTATTAGAGGCATCATAATAGGTCCTCATGCACTTTAAAAGGACCCTATATGTCCAAGAACTAAAAATATACCAAATATATTTACCAAGGTTTCTGATGAATCACTAGGAGTTTTGATCATCAAGACATGCATATCCCAAGATCATAGATGTATTATAGAAAAATGTCACTTATCAAGAAGTTTATACTCACATATATCAGTAGGATCAATGGATAACATTATTGAATCTCAGTTATTTCCATTGGTAAATATCTTAATGTTTAAGGATGTTGGATCATTGAGGGATTTTGGATGAGTAAGTGTAATTAAACTCATAAATTCCATTAGTTTACATAAGTAAATAATGTTCTAAAAAAGTAAAAAATGATGTTAACCACTATGAATATACCATTAAGAGATATAACAGTTTCAATTTATGATTCCTCAACCTCACCTTAACAGAAGGTAGAAATGTCCCCATGTTTTAATTGACAAAGAGATGTAAATAACATCCCTTCCACTAATTAAATATTCTTAAGGATCCTGATGGGGTTTTCATCTGGAAGTGATACAGGTTTTAAAAACACCAGGAAATATAATAAATACTTATATTTACTCTAGTTTAAGAATTGGTTATTACCCTCTCTAATTACACAATCCTTGAATGATATGTAGGAGAATACATTCTTGATTCATGCACCTCTAGGAGCATAGTTCTCCTTTTTAGAACAAAATCCATGAGGGCTAGATAATCCACATCAGGCACTGAGACCAATCCTATTTGGCCCCCACATGTTTCTGTCCCTCCATAGACCTCTCCCATAGCTTGAGGTCTCTTTAAGGGGATTATAAAACCCCTAAAATTATAAAAGAGTTACTTTTACTTGATTACATGTATGACATGCAACACCAATCATAGAAAGGAATATAACATATCGAGAATTTATAGTCTATTTAATATTTTAAATGAATTTAATATTTTATATTGCATAAAACTAATTTGATACTATGTTATGTCACATTTCACGCTACAACGAGTTTATTGGATGGTTTTCATTACATTTAAGACTGAGTTTTATAAAACAATATATTATTAAAATATTATTTTTTACAATAATAAGATGTATCCTTGTTACATTATTAAGGGATACATATATTATTATATAACTTAAGAAAATATAAGATTTATGAAAATATATATTTTAATTCATTGGATAATAATTAATTAAAAATTAACATAGAAAATAAATGAATATATATGGAATGATTTAATAAAAAACTATTTTTATGCTCCAAAGGTGTTTTATCAGAATAAAATAAATTAATTAATATTAGAAAATTATATTAATGAAATTTAAATATTATATATTCAATAAGATATTTTTTATATTCAACCAATATAATTTATAGGCAAAAGAATATAAAAAACCCAATTTTATGCATAAAAACCTATATTTTTCTAAAGATAGTTTTACCATATTTTAATAGAGACCCTATTTTAAATAATATTTTTTGGAATTTTGATAAATTTAATATTTAAAAGTACACATAATTTTTTAAACAGGAATATGAAAATAATATTAGTGTGAATTTCTGGTAAATTTCTGTGAAATTTCATATTTTAATGAATTGTGAAAAGTACCAAATTTTAATTCAAAACTTCTTTTTTAGTCTATTTTTTTCAAAAGTATAAATTAATTTTAATATTTTTTTTAAATATTAATAATATTTATTTTGCATTAATTAATCCAATTTATTTCATTTTATTCAATTTCACTTGGAAATTAGATATAAAAACATAGCAAACATTTGAATATTTTTACTCTAAAATCCTACATTATTGTCAAATTTTCCGGATTTATTTTAAATTAATTTAGGCCAATTATGTGATTTTAATTTGGGAAAAAATATTCCATATTTTTAAATAGGAATAATTTATATTTTATAATAATATAAAATTAGTATTTTATCAAAAATATTAGTGAATTATATTAAATCTAATTTCAACAATTAATAAAAAAAATTAGATTATAAAATGAATTAACCATAAACTTAAGAGCCAAAATGACCTATATAAATTCAAAAATCTATTGGATGTCCATTTATGAACAATATAAAAGCTTTTATATATTAGTTTTTACATTAATTTATTGAATTTATGTTGGAAAAATTTTGATCGAATTCACTTTTAAATAGTTTACAGTAATGTCATTCCTTATCTATAAATAGGTACTCTTCCCTCCCACTTATTCAAACATCTTAAACATTTTAGATCCTTGAAAATACAATAAAATAATCTTCTAAAATACATCTCATAATTCTGTAATCTTATACATATACCAAAATAATACCATGGAATTATTTTCATATAAACCTAAAGGAGTGACCTGAATTAGAGGTAACATTATTTAATGTACATTTATGTTAAATTTGTTTACCCAATAATTAAATTCTTATTATCCCATGATTGTTTAATAAAATCAGTATCTTAAATATATTGTGATTTTTGGTATTAATATTTCATCCTACACCTACACACAAACATGAAAAGGGTAACAAAAAAACAGATTTGTGCATGAAAAAGAACCACATCGTGAAACGATGCTGTTTGTTTTTCCTTTACCACATATCAATGTTGGGAATTATGATGGATTATTTTAATATTATATATATGATATTTATGTTTCCATAGTGCTTTTTTAATTATTATATAAAAAAATAACATTATTTCCATTTTTTCTAAATGTTATAACATCATTTGTGGACCTTTGGACTAACACCTCGTCGAAGCGATGTAATTGATTCAGGATATATGTTTAATGTATAATGGATGGGTTTAATAAAAATATGTTAAAATTATTACATATATATGATACTAAAAATATAATATACACATATATCATTTAACTTTCATTCTTCTAATACGTTAAAGAAATGAATGTATCATTTATCTGTACGTACAGCCTACCATCTCCATGAACTGTGAATTTCATTTCTTATCTTCAAATATTCATGATTATTATAAATATATAAATTTATATATATAATTAATATAAATTCTATTAAAATCAGGTTTAAAATTCTTGAGGTTATGAAATCATGATCTAATTAATAAGAACAATAAGTAATAAGTTAAAACATACTAAAAAACTACACAATTAACACCTAAAATAGTGAAAATAATGAATTATTCTTAAAAAATAGGTAACATGATATGATAATAAAATAATATATTATATTATAAATATTATTATTTTTATTTAAAATGTTATTAAAATTATTTAAACCATTATACATGAGGTTAAAGGATGTTAATATGAAAGGAAATGCAAGGTAAGATATTTTCTTCTGTCTATTCTCATCTATGATATAAATGTCATATTTTCCACTTAAATATTTTGTGTGGTGTATCTAATTCCCATTTTGATAAATTTTTTCTTGAATTATTTTAAATTATTGGTATTTTTAGTTTCAATTTCAATTATTTATTCTGAAGTGATTTTAGTAAATGGTTACAAAGTTTTAAAGAATTTCATAACCTGATTCCTTTTGATTGGGTTATATTACATCCTCACCATCGTTAACATTATAAGATTATGTGTGTAATGTTTTTACAACATATTTTGGTATTTCCACTTGTTTTGTTTGAATTTAAATTTTACACCCATAATATATACATTTATTGGTCCAAACATCAAATTTATGGTCTTTTAAGGGTTCACTTTACTATATCATTTTATTCGGTATTGGCTACACGTGAATTTCCATACGAGGAAATTATTTTAAAATTGTCCACCAAAAACTTTTATTTTCATATATTTTGGTTATTAATTACCTTTTCCATTTAATTTTACCATTTTTTCTCTTTGGTAATAAAAATGTTTTTGAAAACGTTTTAATGAAATCCCGACATCATTTGTCTCTTTAGTCAGAGAACCTTTTTTTTTCTAAAAGGCATACTTTCTAATAAAATTAAAAAATATTTTTAACATATTACTAATGATTTATTAAATTTATTTTGACCATTTTATTCTTTTACAAATAAATTTAAATGAATCCTCTTGTATCATTTCGAATAATAAGCATTTATATCCTTTTACCTTATAAAAGGAATGTTTTTTCTCTCTATTACATGTATGAAATTACCCACCTACATTTCATTGAAGATTTATTTGTATGTTTTAAATGTTAATTATTAATGGATTTTTTTAAAAGTTATTTTCAAGGAACATGACTCTAAATATGAAAATACTATTTTCCTCATGAATGTTATTAAAATACATTTTTATTATATTTCCATTCATCAATGAAAACAACCATTTATTTTTCTCCACTTGGGATATATTGTATTGAAAATATCCTTATTCTTCCCCTAAATGGTTTATGATACATTTTTCAAAGGATAATATTGAAATTCACTATATTTATTTCATTTTTAGTAACCTTGAAAAATTTAACTCTCTATGATCATTGCATATTAAAATTACCCTAATTATACATATAATTTATCATAGATATTATTATTTCCTAAACTATATTGAATTTTTCCATAATGTGTTTAATTTTAATGTTATTTTATATCTAGAGAAATATTGAAATATATGTGTCTTATACCCACTGAAGATATTTTATATGGAAAATTGTTCATGAATAAAATCTACTATTTGATATATGAGAAATAATTTAGACAGGTAGAACATGGGTGGTTCCTATTTATATATAGCCCCTCAATGCATCAATAGCCTCATGAGACAAAATAAGTTATCTGGACTAAGATATCTTGATTATTACCCTATATGTTATTAAAAATCTAGTGAAATTTCTTGATGGTAAAGTTACCATGAACCTAGGAAAAATTTCATCCAATAATTAAACATTTCCTTTATTTTTATTTGGTTATTATTATCTATTAGATTCTCACCCTGAAAAAATATATGGATGCATTTGATTCAAATTTTTTTATTAAATGGACTGTTGTTTAGTTATTTACCATTATATATTTATTATCCCTTATCCCATTAATTAATTTAAATCTATGTTCAGTTATTTATGTATCCATTCAATTTACACACTCCCTTTAAGTATACTGATTTCAAGGAATATTTGTTTAGTGTCACCCAACCAAATTGAATATGCTTATTGATTCATAATTGATTTATCAGTGATTAACCCTTAGAAATAATTTAAGCTCAACCATATTATCTTTCTATTCACTAGTATTCCAAGATGTGTACTAATAATGATATGGAAGTATAAGCTTGATAGAATACATTTGTTATCCAAGAAGGGAAATAATTATGTTTTAAATATATTATTAATTTACAATACAAGGCCCATGTATGTATCTGGTTTACCAAGAATAATATACTCTTCCTCCCTCTGAGATTTTGTTCCATATAATCATGCCAAAGTAATATTAGTAGACACCAACTCTGTGCTTCTGGGGTCGGGTCGCTATTGTTGGTTTCAAATGATGTTTTGTAGAAACCTTTAGAACAAGATTTTGGAAATAATAGATTATTTAAAATAACCCTAATGTATAATTTGATGATAAGTACATATGAACATCCTAATGATTTTGTTAGATAAAGATTATGTAGTTTTCCCTTCAATACATCTCTACATAGATACTAAAATTGTACATGGTTCTTCCACAGATGTACCTAGGGGTAAGAATTATAAAAAGATGCATCGGACCTGACTTGAGTATTACCTGGTACAGAACAACGGTCCTAAATTTTCACCTGGTTTGATATCCCTGTGGATATGATATATATGATTAACAATTTCTTTTAAAACCATTATGAAGAATTTTAATATGTGATGAAAATGAACAACCTAGGATAAACCTAATGTGTTTTAGAGTGTAGATAAGGTGTCCTGATATAGATATCCTATATATTATTTTACAATTATCTTATAATTAGTACTATTTCTTACACTAGGAATTATCATTTTAATCAATGGATGGAACCCGAAGGAGTCAATTTAACAATGAAAATAAAGGAAAAGGTTGTGAAAATGAGAAACCAAATGAACTTTTTATATGATTTGAAGATATAATGCTTATACCTAATTATATTTCCAAAAATATACTTAACAATATATACCTTAACTAACTCCCATACACCCCAAAGAATAGAATGATGGAGAATGTAAGATCTTGAGTAGTGTATATAATGAAGAGAAGAAGGAAAAATTTTATCAAGAAAGTAAAGCAGAAGGAGACACCCATGAATGTGTCTTAATGGAATGGTGAAATTATTTATGTGTCAGAAATATGTAAATAATGAAAATAATTTCTGAAGATAAATTAATGATATGAATTAAGTAAATAAATCTCATCATAAGGACCCATTTATTGTTTTTTGTGTTAAATTTGGAAAACCAGGGTAGTACCTGAGTCAAACCCCTTTTCTAATAGTTAAAATATAGACCAAGGAATAACATAAGTAAAATAAATTAGGTGAAGTATTTATGTATTAGGGTGCATTAAAAATGTTAGTTAAAAGACTATTTTTTGATTAACATTATTTCAAGGATGTCCATCATATTTATTTTGGAAAGTATATTAATATGGTTTTATAGAAGAAAAAAATTCATGTTGGGGGAAATTATATCAATTATAGAAAGTAAATGAAACTTGAACCCATTATCAAAGAATGATAAGGGTTTAATTCCACTCAATGACCTACATAATTTTCTGCTTAATATATCATTGTTTTTAGTTGAACAATTTGATAAATAAATATATATAATGAATGAGTAGTATTTCTTTTCAAGTTTAGGGATTAATGTCTTAACAATATTAGTTTTTTAAAATAGTTAAAGTCCAAGGTAAATACCTATTTTATGGGCCTTGTGATCCATTAAATGTTTATTTTAGTGCTTCAGGAATCGAAGTTAATTTTGGGATATCCATTTCTTGATGTATGAGATGAATTATAATATGATCGAGTTCCAACTAAATTATGAAAATATTTATATGTAATTGAAATAAATTAATTAGGTATATTTCATTATATCCTTGGTTAATAAAATCATTCATCAACTTTATTGAAGAGTATCTTAAAACAGTAATGTTATCTTAATACTTTATTTTTGTTGAAGTGATGGTCTTTTAATCATTATATATTTATGGCTTTAATGCCCACAAAATTCCATTGATAATTTACTTCTTTATGATTTAAGACCTCAATCACTCCCTATAAATGATTATTCCTTTCTTCCATGTGTGTATCTTTACATTCCACTATTTTTCTCATACTTATAGTCCCAGTTATATGTTTGTCCATGTGACGTTTCTATGTATTATTCTTTCTTCCCTAGATGATGTTTTATGAATCCTTATCAGAAATTTTGATTTCAACCTTGAATGTATCAAAAATATATATTACCATGATAAATATTAAATTGTGAGGATGAAATTTAATTAAGTTGGGTAGAATTTAACACCCCCATAATTCTAAAAGAGTAACTTTTATTTGACAGCATGTATGACAGGAAACATCAACCATGGAAAGGAATATAACAACTTGGGACTTTATGGTATACTTAATATTTTAAATAAATTTAATTTATTATATATCTTGAAACACACATTATACTAAGTCATCTGTCATCACATGCAATAATGAGTTTCACCAATAGTTTGTGTTATATGAAAGATTGAGTTTTACGAACCAACAATATATTATTAAAATATTATTATATAATATAATAATATATAAACTAGCTATTATATTAGAGGTTATGAATTGTATTAACTATCTTATGAAAATATATGGTTTTGAAAAATACATATTTGGATTCAATGATTAACAATTAATTATAAATGAACAACGAAATGAAATGAATATAAAGGGAATGATTTTATAAAAAAACTATTTTTATGCTCCGTAGGTGTTTTATCATATTAAATTAAATTAATTAATATTAGTGAATTATAATAATGAAATATATATATATATATTTATTCATATATTTTTGATATTCTTCCAATATATATGATAGTCATAAGATAATAACAATCCCAATTTTAGGCATTGAACCTCCATTTTACTAAAAATATTTTTACCACTTTTTAATGGAGAAACTATTTTAAATATAATCATTACAACTTCATAAATTTTATATTCCAATATAAAAAAAAAATTCTAATTCAAAGCATTAAAAATATATTAAGGTGAATTTTTGGTATTTTTTTGTGAAGTTTCAATTTATATTGAATATGGAAAAATACAGTATTTTAATTCAAATCAATTTTTTTGTCTAATTTTTATATATTTTAATTTAATTTTTTATTTGTTTTAAATATTAATTAGATGAATTTGGCACATATTAATCTAATTTATTCCATTATGATAAATTTTACTTCTGAATTATATAAAAAAACCAAGCAATATTTTGAACATTTTTAGTTTAAAAACTGGCATTGTTGTCTCGTCTGTGGGATTAAGTTTAAATTAATTTCTACCAATTATAAAATCTTAATTTTGAATAATCGATTGAATATTTGAATTAATAATAATTTATAATGTATAATATGTTAAACATGGTTGTTGGAAAAAAGTTTTAGTGAATGTGATTAAAATTAATTACTGTGATTAATAGAAACGTTAGCTTCACGAAGGACTAAACTATAAACTTAATAGGCGAAGTGACCTAGAAACTTGTAAAAAAACATTTTTTGTTAATTCATAGACAATATACTACCCTTTATTGAATTTTTTCCATTATTTTATCTACTTTACATAAGATAAACTTGCGTGGAATCCACTTCTCAATAATTTACAAGAATGAAACACCTCCTCCAATATAAAAAGGCACTCACCACTCACACTTATTCCCACATATCAATCCAATTAAATCACCTAATTTTACATCCTAATGTTTTAATGAATAAACACTATGTTTGATAGGGTACATGATACACCACATTGTGATTAATTAAAAATTGGTTTTATCTAATTTATTTATATTGTTAGATTATATTATAGATTATATTTAAAGTTAATTAGAATAATAATTTATCATTTAATCCAATTATTTTAATTGTATTAAATTTCACATTGAATTTTTAGGTGTAAAAATTTAAATCTTATAGTCATTTTTACTTTAGAATACATGTTTACTCGATCCATCAATGAGATTATTTTTTATTTAATTTCTGAAAATTAATTGTTTCGAATTTTGAATAATGTTTTCCATTTTTGGAATAATAAGTACCAAATTTAAAAAATAAGTCCTTTTATTTTGGTAAAAAATTTAAATAGTATCATTGGTAATTTTTATTACCATGTTTGAGGTTAAATAGTGTAATTCATGATTAAAATAATATTATAAATATTATAAAACTACCTTAAAACTTTTAATAATTTTGTTGGATTGGTAATATTAAAACCTAATCATTGAAGGATTAGTTGATAGACAATTTATGGCCTTTTGTATTTTTATATAACATCTATAATATTATATTCAAAGGAAAGATAAATTTTGGCATATTTTTATTTTTTAACAGGAGAAATATTTCTAATATAGGGCCATATAAGTGATATTTTAGACTATAAGTTGTATATATAAATATAAAATTTTTATATACATCATGGTAATTTATTTTTAATTTTTAGTGATAAAATAATTCCATTAAATGGAGACACAATGATGATGAAGTAATTGTTTAATTGATTAAATAATCAAATGATGAATACTATCAAAATTTATATTAACGATATTTCAAAAAGAAATATTATTTTATTAAATGATATAAAATAAATAAAAATTTAATATTATATTAACGGATTAGTGTATGTCTTAAATTTCATAAATGCCTCATTTATTGTTCTTTTTGAATTTTATAGTAATTATATTAACCCATAATGTGTAAATTATATGATATCATGTTAAGAATTAAAATAGATAAATAATGCATACAAAAAATGACAAGGATTAAAAAAATAATCCAAACTTTTTTAATTTCGATCAAATGAATTTATTTCTACCTGTAATAATCATATTTTCTAAATAAATCAGTTTGGTTCCATTTGGAATTTAAAATTATTTCACATTAATTTAATAATTTGATGAATTCCAAGAGTTCCCCTCCCATCTCCAATAAAACAGAACCACTTATTCTCATTTCAATACACATCTCGATATTTTTGGATTATGAAATATATACCTAAATCTATTTATACAGTCTCTCCCCACATTCTAGTTCTCCTATTTAAGGTATAACTCTATCCTTAGTGTTCTTATGGGGTTATACAAAGGAGGTGGTCTGAGAAAGAGGTATCATTTTTAATCAAGTATTTTTGTTTTATTTCTTAATCTACTTCCTCAAAATATTTTTCCACCATGAAGAAATAATAACTAAATTATAATAAAAAGTCAAATATTTTATTATGTTTATATCATAACCTTAATCCATATTGACTTCAATAAAATGGGAAAAGTATTATTATTCATGGGTATAGAAAACTACTACCTTGTGAACCAATATAATTCACTTTCCATCACTATCTATTAAGACTGGTTATAATTAAGGAATAAAAGTTTATTTATTATATTAATGACATGTTTATTATTTTAAAATAATAATATTAAATTTTTTTCTTAAATTTATTTTCTTGAAAAATAATAACATCGATCATGAATACGTTGGAACTATCACCTCCAAGAAACAACACGATTCATTTTTCATAGAAAATCAGACAGATGATATATAAAAAAATATTAAAAATATTAAAATTATATTATTGATTTTAAGATCATTAATTAATGATAAAATAGTACATACCTTTTTTCCATAATGATTATTGAAAAATAGAAATGTTACTCAAGTGTACGTATGACTTACCGTCTTTATGATTGTAATGTATTTAATTTTACATATCCCCATGTCATGGATGGATTAAAATATATAAATATATGCATAAAATTGATAATTATATCTTGAATATTATTTTTCATTAATGGAATAATTACGACCTTGAAAATTTACATCGTACCAAATTCAATTGGTCCTATGTACTGAATAGTGTCCAAATGCCCATTGAGATATTAATTAATTTATTTAATGTCATAACTTAGTAAAAATAGATATAAAAAATAATAAAAATGTAAAATGTTATGAATAAATTAAATAATTAATATGTGTTTATTATTCTGGAAATTAAAGGACATACATGGTGTATTAGACTCATGGTAAGGGACTTTGTCTCAGTAACTTTTCATTTAGGCATAGTTTGATGTTATACACCCACCTTATTTTATGAGGTGTATGTACAACCTATTTGAATTATTATATCATTAATTTATTCATTGTAACGTTATTTAATGTTTTTAATGTTTTTATCTCATATATATTATGATTTAAATGTTCAAAGTGGTATGAGTCACTTTGAATGTTTAATAGTTTAATAATCAAATATTTTTCCCATGTCAATATTCTTGATATTATTTTACATTTTTATTTATATAGATATGAAAACATTATAAATAAAAGTTAATATATTTTATTAATTTAATTCAATGGTTTTCCAAAGTAATAATTTTTCATGTTTTTATACAGAACTTATTGACAAACAATATAAGGAATGTTCTATTCTCAATATACAGGGTGACAATTACTTTTCCACCGCTATGAATAGTTTTTAATTTATAGATTCTTTGTAAAGGTTACATGATTTATTAAATTAAAATAATTATTTTTCCATTTTTGGGTATTTTCCTTTTTAAAATAGTTTTATCAAATAAAATGTTGTTTTGGTATTAAAAATGGGTTTGTAATATAAAATGGTTTTTTGACATTTGAAAGTGTTTTTCTCATGGGTTTAAAAGAGTTTTCAAGTGTTTTATTCATGATTCGGTCCACGGAAATTATATATAATGGGTTGATCCCCATATATATCATGGATGATCCAAATATAACATATCATTTGGTTTGATCCCCATTATACATCATAAGAAATAGGTAATCCCAATATAGCTTATGTGAAGGGTGAGCCCCATTATTGCTCTCCAATGCATTGGGTACTTCGAAGAGAGAAGTCGAACATATAGTCATTACATTTTTAATGGTGAATTTATGAGTGGTATGGTAATTATTTACCATTTCACATATTTAATTATTATATTTTTTATAATGAGTTTTAAGAAATAGTTTTTAATGGGTTCTCATATTTAAACTAGACTAACGATTTACTTTATTAATGTACCTTACTAGGATTTTTGTTCTTATCCAAAGTATTTAAATTTTTTTAATATACCTAAATATTTTAAAGGAAAAAATAATATTTAATGTGGAAAATATAGAATCTGTTTCTTATAATGAAACCTTGTTTTTTACAATGGTTTGTTGATGAAAAAATGGATACCGAGTAAAAGTGACCACTTGTAATATATGGGTTTACTTTTTATATGTTATACCTAATTCTCTAAAAAACTAAATTGAAAAATTATTTGAATTTGAATTATAGTTCCAAGAAATGATGATATGTATTGTATACCATTCGATCCATAAATTTTGTATCAAAGGCTGGTTTATACAACATTTGATATTAGGATGTTTTCTAAAGAGTTATGGATTTCATCATGGGTTTATAATTTTTAGGTTTATCATATGTTTAGATTCATAGAAACCCATTTTGAGGTTTTATGTTGTGAAATTTTACAGTGATTACTGGTATTTTTGGAGATATTTTTTTTTGTAATTTTGGGTTATAACTTTTTGGGGTAAAAAATGAAATGTAAGAGATAAACATTAAGGATAAAATATTTTTTGTTTATTTTTTAGGATTTGATCATATTTTTGGAATATTATAAGAATTATATTGGTTTAAAAAATGGAAAAACCTTAGGATAGGTGTAAACCTATCACATTTGATAATGCCTTGATAATTAACCCCACAACTGGATGGTGAGAAGCGTGTATTTCCTACTAATATCCTATGTGAAGTCCCAATTATTATGACTTTTTTTAGTTAAATGATTTGATAGCTGAATAATAATTTGATTTTGGAACATATAATCTATCAAATAGATAACCATGGGATTGGAAAATGACTTTGTGATTAAGTGATTAATTTTATTTCAAAAGAAAATCACTATTTTAGAAACCTTATATTGTGCATGTAAATAGAATACAATGAGAATTAATTTTAGAGGTAATTTTTGATTAATAGTTTGGAATAATATATGATTTTATTGTGGACTTATGGTGATTCAGGATATTTATGGAAATAATTATCTTATATCTGAGATTATTTGACTTTTGAAATTACATTTTTGTTATGATACATTATGAGTGATTCATTTTATTTGGGGTAAAAAGTTAAAATTTATCTTGGAATACTATATTATCAAATCCTTATGAATTGGGGTTTAAAATCATAGTTTGGATTATTTTGATGAATTTTAAGGTAATTTATTTTGTTAAATGGTCTATGTTGAACTTTGGGTATTACTATTGAATTTTTGAGATTGAAGTTGGTTTTTCATATAAGGGTATTGTTTTTGGGGAATTATCTTATCTTGTACAAACCATTATGGGTTTTAAAGTATAAATACATGAGAAAAATATAGTTATTTATTTTTGGATTATGTGATTTTATTGAAGTTGATAATGGTGCTTCCGGGGTAAAAAAATCATCTTGAATACTCATTATTTAGAGAAAAAGACTAGTTTGTGGTGGAAATTTATTAAAGGAAGAAAATTTACTACTCAAGTAGGTTTATTTTCATATGTTCATAGTTTAAGTTGTAAAATAATTATGAAACACTACGTAAACAATCTTGAATTTTTTTTTAATATGTTTACTTTTCTTTCTGAGAAATCAATCAACTTTTTATCCAAAACATATTTATTCTTTGGTGAGTGTTAAATTTATAATAGAAATCTTCACTATCATTCACTATCAGAAACTGATAGTTTTTTTCTCTTCTTTGTGCATGTTTTCATACATGTAACCCAACTATGTGTTATCTCAAGATACATATGTACTCCCCTTTATTTATTTTAACATGGATGTCTCATTAATCCTTTTTCCAATGTGAGATTTCAAGAAAGTTATTTTCAATAGTCAAACAATATTCAATGAAACTAAATTCAAAATTTTGAGGATGCATTTTCCAAAAGTGGTGATAATGTAACATCCTAATACTTTAATAAAGAAACACTACGTTCCATAGCATACAAGATATACTGTATCAAGCATAAATGAAAATCTAAATATTATAACTTAATCGTTACTATTATAACCTATCACCTAGAATAGAATTTATGAATAAGATTAATTGAATTATGAAAATATGGTATATATATATAAATAATTTTATGATGAATAATAAATTATAAATGAATGTAAAACCATTTTTTAAATAAAAGTAAATGTTTTTGTGAAAATTATTTAAATGCGCACAAGTACGTCTTATACCAATAGAAAAGAAAATATTTCTTTTTTGATTATATTAATTATATATATAAATATAATATTTAATATAATGTTAAAAAATCACCTTATGTGTTTTCTAGAAATGATATAATAAAAATATAATTTACAGATAAAAGAAGTTTTTTTCTAAAATGTATAATTTCCACCTTTTGATGAAGTAATTGTTTTGAATATAGAATTTTACACTTTTATAAATTCTATTTTAAAAAATAAACTAATTATTATGATTATTATTTTCGAAATTTACTTTGGTTGAATTTTCTGTACTTTTGTGATAAGATTTTTTTGATGAATAGTGAACAAATTTCTTTTAATTGAAACTATTTTTTCATATGATTTATTTATACTGTTAGATTATATATTATATTGGGTTTAATGTATAATTAGGTAAATATATTATTATTTAATCAAGTTAGGGCTGTTTCAATAAATTTGAAAAAGAATTTTGATGTAAAAATAGTTTTATCTTATGGACATTTTTACAATAAAAAACACTTTTTCTCGATCCTTCGACAATATAAATTTTTCATTAATTTCAAAAAAATATGTTTGGAAATTTAAAAAAATTATTCCATTTTTGGAGTTATAAGTTCCATATTTCGTAAATTTGTCCTTTTTATTCTTAGATGAAACATGAATAGTAACTTTGGTAATTTTTCTTCCCACGATTAAGGGAAAATCTGCCAATTAATGGTAAAAATAACATTACCAATATTTTTAAATAACCAAAACACTTGTCAAAATGTTTTTTTATTAGTTTTTTTCTTCCCTAAGAATTAATGTCTCTGTTATGATACTTTTTATGGCCATTTATATGAGAATATAACCTTTATAATATTATATTCAAATAAAAGTCAATTTGTTATACTCTTGTTTCTAAAAAGAGAAATATTTTTAATATGGGGTCATATAAGGGATATGTTCAACAAAAAATAGTATTTATAATGATAAAAGTTTTATCTATATCATAGTAATTTATTTATAATCTATGATGATAATATAATCACCTTATATGTTCACACAATGATGATTCACTAATTGTTTAATTAATTGAAGAATTAAATAAATGATACTAAAAATATTAAAGTAAATATAATCTGATATAATTAATCTCATAAAAACACTATTGAACTCCTTAAATTTTTTATAGGTTATTTCAAAGAGTTTAAAGGTTGATATAATGTTTTTATGATATATTTAAAAATTAAATTGATAAAGTGTCAAAATTGACATTAATGGTATTATAAAAAAAATACATTATTTAGTGGTATAAAATTTATAAAAATATAAAATTATGATAAATTATGTGGATACATCATAAAATTTCATAAATGATACATTTATTTTTCTTTTTTCAATTTATAGTAATTACGTTATCCCCCAAATTATAAATTACATGATATCACCATAATAATTAAAAAGGTTAAATAAGGGTTACAACAAAAATATAAATATTTTAGAAATAATGAACATCTGTATTATTTCCGTTTTATAAATTTATTTATACCCTTAGTCATACTATATTTTAGTAATTCAATTTTGATACATTTTTAAGACAAAATTAAGTTACACGATATTAATACTTTGAAGAATTCCTAGTGTTCCCCTCCCCTCTCTTATAAAAGGGTACCCATTCTTATCATTTAAATAATCTTAATAACCTTTTTTTATCAGCCAATATATTCCCAAATAATATACTAGAATCCATCCCCAACTTCTAGAGCTATTATTTCAATCATAAAAACATACTTAGGGGTATTAATGTGTTATGAAAAGGTGGTGATCTGAGGAAGCGGTATCGTTTTTAATCAAGTATTTCAATTTTATTTCTTCTTCCACTTATTTAAAATATTATCCATTCATGATGAAATTTTAAATATACTATAATAAATATACATAAATTTTATTATGATAATATCATCACCGAAATCAACATGCACGTTCATAAAATTGGAAAAATTGTAATTTTTTTGTACGACACACTACCGCCTCTAAAACCGATATAATTCATTTTCCATTAGTGTCTATCACGAATTGGTATAATTATGGAATTATTTTTTATAAATGATATTAATGAAATATTTATCATTTTAAAATAATAATATATCTTTTAATTTCATACCATTACATGAATGAAAAAATAACAAAGTCAATCATGCCTATGTGTGAACTATCACCTCCACAAAGTGATGTGATAATTTTTTCATCACCAAATCACATGCATGATATATATTTCTAAATTTAAAATATTAAAATTATATTAATGATATTATTATCATTATTTAAGGATAAAATAATAATTTTCTTCTTTCTATAATAATCATTGAAAATTTGAATTATTACTCATGCGTTTGTATGACTTACCATCTCCATGATTGTAATGTAGTTTTTTTCAATACCCATATGTAATGGATATATATTAAAGTGTAAATTATGTATAAAAGTGAATTTAATATCGTGAATATTATTTTGTAGATGATTTAGTAATTACCACATTGACTATTGATACCATACTAGTGTAATTTTGTACCCATGTACCGAATGTCATGAAAACATCCAAGAAGATATTAAATAATTTATTAATTATTATAAAATCATAATATGTGATATAAATGTAATAATAAACTTTAAAAGGGTTATAAATGAAGTAAATAATATGAATATTTTTATTCTTTAGGAAATTAATTGACATACACGACGAATCAGTTGCAAGGTAAGGGACTTCATCTCAATCTCTTTTCATTACGAAAATATTTTATGTTATACACCAACCTTCGTTCATGAGATTTATATAGAATGACTTATAATATAATTTATTTATTTTCTATCATATTATTTAATGTTTTTTATTTTTATTTTTTCATGGAGCTTATTATTTAAATGTTCAAAGTGGTATGGTACACTTTGAATGTTTAAAGATTTAATTATCAACTATTTTTCTCCATGTCAAAATTCTTGATATTATTTCATTTTTTTATTTTTAAGGATATTAAAGGATTATAAGAAAATTTATATCTAATTTTAATTTAATTCAAATTCATTCAATATGAATCATTTTCCATATTTTTATAATATTTTAAAAAAAAATGATAAATGGAATGTTCTATTATTAACATACACGGTGACAATGAATTTGTTTCCACTCCGATTTGTACTTTATTTGTAGATTAATTTTAATTATTACATGTTTTATTACATGAAATGATTTATTTTTCAATTTTTTGGTTATTTTGGTATTAAAAATGGTTTATCAATTAAAAATTTGTTTTGGTGTTTAAAATTTGTTTGTGAAATAAAATGGAATTTTGATATCTAGAAGTGTTTTTCGTAGGGTATTATAAGAGTTTTAAAGGGTTTTATTCATTATTTTGTACATAGAAATTATATATGAAGGGTTGAGGCCAATTATATATCACAGGGGATCCTGATATAGATTATAAAAGTGTTGATCCCTATTAAATATCAAGATAAATGGGTGATACCAATGTAACTTATATGAAGTGTGAGCCCCATTATAGGTCCCCAATATATTGGGTACTCCAGTGATAGAAGTCAATTTTTTGGTTATTCCATTACAATGGTGTATGTAATAGTGATATTGTAATGATTTCCCAAGGAAACTATGAGATTCTATGTTTTCTAATGAGTTATAAGAAAATTATTTTAATGGGTTTTCATATTTTTACTAGACTAAAGATTTAATTTCTCTATGTACCATACTAGGTTTTTTTACTCATCCAAAGTTTTAAAATGTTTTTAATAGGCCCAAATATTGTTAAGGATAATAAATATTTTATGATGAAAGTTTTGATGATGTGTCTTCTAAATAAACCATGTTTTATTTCATAATGTTATTTTTGGGTAATAAATGGAAATTTTGTAAAATTTTCCACCTCTAATATATGGGTTTACTTTGTAAAATTTTGTCAAAATTCTCTAAAACTCTAAACTAAAAATATCTACAAATTTGAATTGTAGTTCAAAAATACAAGGATATGTAATGATTTAGGCAAGAGCCTTACTCACATCCTGTACTCAAATAATCTCCCAACATCCCTCCCCTCATCCTAAAAGTTTCACCTTGGGCAAAAAAACAAACCATGGAAGGGTTTTAATATAAATAAAATTTGTTACTCGAATTAGAGGTCACATTGTTCAATTTACATTTATGTTTTATTTTTTTCTCCATCCATTAATTTTTTATTATTCAATGAATATATAAAATATTTGTATCCAAAATATAATAATATGTTATTATGTTAGGTGTTTGAACTACATGTACATACACTTCCATCAAATGGGTAACAAACTTATGTATTCTTGTACAAAAAACAACCTCCTCACAAATTGTTGTTATTCATTATTCATTTACCAAATATCATGGTTGTGGAGTATGATGTAAACACTATTTTTATATGATATATATGATATATATATTGTGTTCACCCTTATATAATTTTTATAAAACACAAACTTTCATGCATTCTTTTTTTTGTAAATACAGTAACATCATTTGTGGACTTGTGTACTACTGCCTTCTTAAAGTGTTGTGATTCATAAAAATTATACATGGATTGTATAAAGGATAATTTTAATAAACACATGTGAGATATATGAAAAATACATGATACTGGAATTATAATATACATATATATCATTTACATTTAATTATCGTAATATGGAAAATAATTGAATGTTGCATTCAAGCGTACATACGACCTACTATATCCTTGAACGGTGCATTTCATTGCATATCTCCAAATTTTATGGATTATTATAAAAATATTAATGATAAAAAAATATTATATTTAAATCATGGTTTAAATTATGTATATTATTAAATCATGATCTAATTAATAGGAATGACAAGTGGAAAGTCAAAACAAACAACAAAAACTAGTCAATTAACAACCAAAATAGTGAAAATAGTGTATGGTTGTTAAAAAACTAGTAATGATATAACATAACAAGATAATATATGACATTATAAATATAATTATCATTATGGAATAATTGTTTATCATTATTCAAACCATTATACATGAGGTTAAAGGAAGTTCACCTGAAATGAGATTCACGGTAATGGATTTTCATCTCACTTTTAACATCAGTGAGATAAATGTCATATTCACCACTTAGATATTTTTTATGTCATATATTTTTTTCATTTGGATACATTATGTCATGAATTAATAAATTTACATGGTATTTTTAGTTTAAAATTTAATTAGTATTTCTAAAGTGATATTATTTAATATTTACCATGTTGTCAAGAATTTCATAACCCAATTCCTTTTCACTGGGTTATATTACATCTTTGTTTTCGTTAATATTATAAGATTATGTGTGTAATTTTTTTTTTAAAATTTACTTTTTGTATTTCCACTTTTTCATATGGATTTAAATTAGACACAAAAAATCTATTCATTTATTTATTCTCACATCAACATTGTGGTCTTGTAAGGGATTTTTTTGATCACATTTCATTCGGGATTGGTTACACTTTAATTTCCATTCGGGTGAATTATTTTATTTTTATCTCCAAAACATTTAATTTTATTCTCATTTAGTTATTTATGATCCCTACCATGTAATGGTTCCACGTTTCCGTTCTATGGTATTCAAAATGTTTGGGAATAAGTTTTAATGGAATCTCTAATTCATTTCTCTCTTTTATCTAAGAACATATTTTTTTCCCAAAAACCATTTTTTCTAAATTTATTTTATAATGTATTTTTAAACATTACAAAAATATTTATTAATTAAATTTTTACACTTTTTTATTTTACAAATTAATTTAATAGAATCTTCTTGTCTCTTTCTGGACAAGGCACCTTTTTTCCATTTACCGTACAAAATGAATGTTCTTTTTAAATTGTATTAAATGTACAAAATTACACATCATCATTTCATTAAAGCTTAATTTGTATGTTCATAAGGTTAATTATTAAAGTAAATTTTTTTAAATGTTTTTTTCAATGAAACTTATTTTCAAAATAAAAGGGATAGTTTCCTGTTTTTTTTGAAAGAAATTACATTTTAGAGTATTTTTATTCATCAACCAAAAAACCATTTATTTTACTCCACATAGGATATGTTTTATTAGTACCATCCTTATTATTTCTCTATATGGTTTATGATTCCTTTGAAAAAGGATGTTATTAACATTCACTACCTTGATTTATTTTACAACCCCCTTGAAATGTGAAATTTCCTCTTATCATTGTACATTAAATTTCCCCTAATTATCCATATCATTTATCAAGGATATGTTTATTGCCTAACCCATATAAAATTTTTACATATGGTTTTTACATTGAATGTTATTTTATATCTGGTGATATATTGATAAATCTATATATTTTAATCAATGAGGATATTTAATAAGGTACATTTTTCTGGAATTAAATTTATTATTCGATATACGAATATTGTTTTGAATAGGTATGATATAGGTGGGTCCTAGTAACTGATAGTATATAAATGCATCAGTAGTCTCATGAGATTAAATTAGTTGGAAATCCCAGGGAAATGGATTTTTACCCAATAGGTTATAAAATATATTTTGAAGGTATTGTCAATAAATGTACCATGTACCAAACATACATGAAATCCATTTATTAATAATTTCTTTCATTTTGATTCATTTATTTTTATCCATGAGATTTTAACTGAGAAAAATGTTTAAATTCATTAAATTTTTAGTTATTTGATTAAATGGAATTGTTTTATGTTATTTGACTTTCATGTGGATTATTCCTCCTATAGTTTTTTACATAGAATGTGTGTTCTGGTATTTAACATAACATATAATTTAAACAAACCCATTATTGTTTATTGATTACATGGAATATCTTCTCACTGTTATATTTCCATTTTGATTATGAATATTGATTCATTATATGATCTATTATGCTTAACCCTTAGTGAGCATTAGATATCCGCCTAATTTGATTCCATTACACAAGAATCCCAAAACTGTACTAAGAATGAGATGAATGGATACAGTAGATGAAATAATTTTGTTTTCCTAGAAAGAAATAAAATTGGGTTGTAATCAGTTTATTAAATTTTAATACAAGACTCAAGTATGTATTAGGTTTACCAAGACTTCTCAACTCTTCGATCCTTCGATATTTGAATACTTGTAAAATTACCAAGGTAATGGTAGTATACACCAGCCCCATGAATTTTTGGTCAGTCACTATAGAGATTTAAAGTATTTTCTCCTCAATAATAAATATTTGTGTCCTCAGATGGACCTGACGAGAACCTATAATATTAAAGATGTAAGGAAAATGTACTAGTGAATTTCCAAAAATGGGGGTCTGGAAATACAATACTTACTTGTTGACTTGTAGAGATGTTTTTTCATTGACTAACTTTCCTTTTTTATATTCCAAATCTTATATAAAATAAGAACATTATAGGTAACATATTATGAATTTATAATTAATGTAATTATGAATATAATTTCTTCCAAATCAAAAATAATAACAATTATTCATTGGGCATTTAATAGTGTCCCTTGTCTTTAATAGCCACCACAGTGCTGGGAATTATCTTTCATAATGCCATTTCATGCTTCAATGAATGATTTTTTTCTCCTCCAATCATCCAGTTTTGAGGATATGATGGGATACATTTCCCTAGAAAGTTTAGGAACCCCACCGAATAGAACTTCACTTAGGGTCACTCCACTTTTGGTTTCTCTATTTGTCAATACTCTTCAAGATGATGGAATGGGATCAAAGTGATTGTTTTCATTTCAAGGAATCACCATAGAAGTGTTTTTCCCTAATATGAACTCATACTATGACTCTAACTTGTTGATGATTCCAAATCCCCTAAAAAAATCCTCGAACCACTACTGGTGGCTCTATAATTATCACCTACAGTGTAATATATTTTTAATTCATATGGGATTGAATCAAGGTTTTAGTTTAGGCATTAGAGTCACCAAAACTCAAACCAATTATATATAATGTCACCCCAATCTATGTATCTTCCATGGAAGCCATAAAATTGAACTAATCATCTTCCATCATGTTCCTTTATGAGTAAATGTTTCATAGAGGTATAGTGTGCTTCATTTGGATTCACCCATATTGTCACACGAATCAATAAGGTGTATACCTATCATATAATATATTTCCATTAATTAGATTAGAAAAATAACTATTTCATACCACTACCTGGTAAGATATAGGTTCAAGATCTTCATTTCCAATATTAGCGATGGTTCAAGTTAGTGATCCATAAGGAATGTGGATGTATTGGTTGTTCAAATTCATCTTAGTCATAATATACCTATTCTAAATGTAGTGGGCCTGACCCCACTAATAATCTAATGGAACGGCCTGAACTAGGCACTAATAACATTTTGGGTTGATAAATTCATAGCCTTCCATGTGGGAACCCATCCGACCCCATAATACATGTAAGGGAACTTGAATCCTATATAAGGCATTTACCTTATAGATGTGGTGAAGGTGATGATATAAAATGGAAAAGATAGGAATGTAAAAGAAGATATGTTCTCCACTCACTATCTATATCACCATCATGATGGTGGAAATACATATATCATGCATCCTTTCAACTAAGAACAAATACCCCATGCGGTGCACTACAAACAAGGATACTGGATGGACAAGGTGATAGGCCTGGGGGTAACTGACCATTCCAAGTCATTGAAATAAACCTCTTCAATATATAGAAAATATACACATTGTGACACATGTTAATTATGTGACAAGAATTCCTTTGGAATCTTGGATAAATGTTCATCTTAGTTATTCTGGGCAAATTACATGACCCACTTCTTAAAATAGATGGTGACCCTCAGATGAAAATCCTTCATTATTTCCTCCTCATCCAAATTACTAAGATCATTTTTATTGAGGTGAGTTTGTTAAAATTTATCAAATAATGTCAAGGGGGGGTGAAAGTCGTCTTTTATGTCCCCTAGAATTGGTGGACCACTAATCTTTTTGAGAACTAAAATATTGGTATCATTCTTACCATGCATCAGACAAAATGTGTTAGTTCCTAGAATCCACTATCTAACATGGTTTTCCATAAAGAATTTATTAAAACAGGAAAGGGTATGGGAATACAACATATCATCATATAATACCATTTCCCACTAAATATAAATATCCATAATAACAGGATGCACCCACAAGGTCCATCCCCAATCCATTATGAAGCTTCTACCTGATCAAAGATTCCAAATGATGACCACATGATTTTCTGATTCGATATTGAATTATTCATTATCAAGATATATATGTGGGTTTTAATGTCAAAATCACCCCAAATAACTTAAAAATAAATGATAAGTGTCCTCAAAACATATCTATCACAACGACCTGCTATAGGAATGAAGTGAACCACACAAAAAATATTTTCTCTCACTGTAATTTGATTTCCTGACATTCCAAGAAGAATGCTAGATCCCCACCCAAGGTTGAAAGATAAGAACATAATTTCAATGTATGATCCAATATAAAACAAACAACTATGAAAATAGATAATATAAACATTTTATTCCCTTTAATCTCAAAATGTGATCATTATAAGATGAATAGCCTCACATTGTTCAACTTACACGGTTTTAACAATGGTTTTCCATTGAGCCCCAACCTCTCATGCTTCTTTCATTGAATACATCTACATTAGAAAAGGTTAAATTTTATATTAAGTATAAAAATTTGTGGACATTTAATTAATAAAGTCTTGAACAATCCTGGGGAAAATAACTTATTAATGTTCATCATATGTGAATGACTTATACAAAGTCACATGATTACCTGACTCTACCATGATCATGAAATCTCATGATCGTTTATGAATTATGAAATCGGATAACCTTAAAGACATCACATGTATGCATAATGTGGTTAAGGAAATTACCATTGGTATTCACATGAAATAGGTTATATAGAGTTTTATTATGATTATAGTTATGGGAGTTAGTCATGAGATGAGGTTACTCGATACGTTCATGAGAAGGGGCTCATAAAAAGAACTCTCTCATATTCCAAAAATCAAATTTCTTTAATGTTAATAGAATGTTTGGATAAAACCACTTAATACCCTATTTATAAGGATAATTAAAAAAATACAATGTTTCTCATCGAAGACCAAAGGACATACAATGACCTAAGGGTACTCTGGTGGGAATCCACTTCTCTGCAATGAAGTCCCCCTTCTTCTGGTCTTTGTTTTTGAGGGGGATTTTTTAATTCCCACTAGATGAACATTGGTAAGGACATGTAGTAAAATAACCTAAAGTGAATGTTCCATCTTGGAATAATAGCCACTCAAAGGTTAAACATCACCTCATACCTTGATAATTTAACACCATGGGGTTCATGCAGTCCGGTTATACAATCAAATAACTTTTAAAGATATATAAAACACCCAAGAGGACATGTGGGTTGGTTCTAGGTAGAGAGGATTCATACTGGGGTGGGTGAGATATTAAAATTTCATTTAATATTGAGTTTTTTGTAACCCTGATAGGGGATCTTTCATGTCAAAATTAGAATTAATTTTATTTAATATAAAAAGAAACTAACACATGGGTTTAGATTCCTTCATCGATGTGAATATTGATCATCCTAAGAAACCCTATTGGACTTACTTCATTACATTATGAGGATACAGGGATAGAATCCCTCTATAGGAGATCCTTATTTGATTATTTTATCTCTATGAAATTCCAATCAATATCTGGGTACGATCATTGTGAATTGATTGTATTTTTTTATCAACCCCCCTTCATTATTAAAGGAATATGTATGGAATTTCTCATCCATGAGAGGGATAGAGAAGGAGGATTCAAGATATAATTCATTATGTGCCACAATTTTTTATTTTCAATTTTACACCCAAAATGAGATATATAACTTTATATTTATAAAGATAGTGTTTAGGAAAAAGTGATATTTAATAGAATGATGACCATTTAACAATATTATGACCTTTAATAAACCCCAGGTAACATAATAATAATAATAATAATATTATTTTTATTATGAGGTGGGTGAAAACATACATAACCAAACAAATATTAATGAATTAGATTCTAAATTAGAAATTTTCACTGGACATAATCTTATTACTTTCAAACACATCTAGTATTTATTGAACCCATAAATAAATATTTAAATATTTTATTCATCAAAAAATATTTATGATCAATAAAAATTTGAATAAATTTATCCCTCAGTCTTAAAAATAATATTTATTCAATTAATTAAACTCAAATAGAATTTAACCGAGATCATCAGAAACTATTTGTGTGTGACACACTACGATTCATCCGCATTAGAATTTAGAGTGTTGCCTAAATTACATGATTACTGTATTTATATGGGTCAAGGTACCCAACTTAAATGAAATAATTTTGCAATGACGACTACCACAAATATGAACCCTCACTACAAAAT
The DNA here is from genome assembly GCA_963277665.1 of Viscum album. Taxonomy (NCBI): domain Eukaryota; kingdom Viridiplantae; phylum Streptophyta; class Magnoliopsida; order Santalales; family Viscaceae; genus Viscum; species Viscum album. Next base: position 1,053,490,243 of record OY728120.1, on the reverse strand, counting down.
TTATTCCCATTGTCATAATATCTCATCTATATGGTTACACATCTATATCACTAACCAATTTTCTCGATACAACATTCTTTGATATTCGAAAGAAAGAAGTTGTTTAAAAAAGGCCATAAAATTTAATTTGATGTATAGTATCCTATCAAAGGATCAAGATATCAACTTCCAAAAATTTGGAAGGGACATATCCGTCCTAAAATTATCCATTAATTACATGTCAATCACTATTGACCCAACTTACCCTACCTCTCCAAGAACATATTTATTCATGTTTATCATTATAAAATCAAAGTGTATGAGTCATGACATTAATTAATGATAATATTAACTTCTCATGGACATTATATATTCTCACATATTTAAATATTTGAAGACACCAAAATATGGGGAATTCCTACTAGAGGGTCTCTTATCATAATATCCCATATAAGATATTACCAAGTGAGAAAATCATGAGAAGAAGCATCATATTATTTTGAGAACTTGTGCTTTAAAATTTATATACTATCTTTCATATCATAGTACATTATCCAACCATGAAATAGTATTTAATAAAACCATAATACTCTTCATGGTTCTTATTATAAACAGAAATTCTTTTGACCCTATATACACAACATATACTATTGGACATTATTACATTAGATTCATCCAGAATAATGAAAAAATTATAGTACCAGTTTCTATTAATATTAAATACATTGAATATATATGTACTCAATGTAAAAATAGTTGGTCATAGGGTACCAAATCCAATGAACTCCCACTTTTACAATAGACAACTACCTACAATTGTTAGTCTATTTTACCTCATATGTTAATAATTTTTATACTATGTTGAAGCTTCTATTAAGGTGTACCCCATGTTATGTTTCTTGAAAATACTAATATATAAATTTTTATCACATTGAGAAAAAATCATGAAGATATGATACATAAAAAGTATGTGATTCATCCACTGATGTGACCATGGATATTTGTAAACAACCACCACTATTGTATTAGCATGGTAGAGTGTGATAGGATATTTACTTCCAAGTACCACATTAAGATCATAGAAAAAGTTTTTCATCTATACTTCGTCATTATGTACCCCAAAAGATCAAATATTCTCAATCTCTCTTATATAATCAGGGACCAAAACCTTCTTTGAGTGATTCAAACTCACATCACCACAATTCAAAGTGAATATGTATCCCATTTTTGACTTCATGCCAAATTAACCTATTTTGAAACTAAAATATACATATCCTCTAATTACTAGTTCCTCATCTCCTACATAATCCATGAACATAGCCTTCACATGCCTCAGATAATTAAATATAGGCTAGACTGCCATCCAATAGAGGTTTTATGGGTTATCTTAATATCTACATAACACACTTATTGTGTAGGTAAAATTTAACAAAGTACAAACCATATAATACATGATTGATCCAATCATTGATGTGTACAGAATCCTTTCCATTTAATTTATATCCTCATTCATCTGAGGATACATTTTCCAATAAAGTTTTATTTCGTGGGATGCTGGAAATTATCAACTTTGAGATTATTCCTTAATAAATCTACTATGTGTCTTATCAATTTATGTACATTGACTTAGGCCGAGAATATAGAGACAAAAGGATATCATACAGAGATATTATATAATTTTTAGTTAATATTCATTACATTAAAGAAACACATAGCTGAGGACTGAAATATTATAGTGCCTTTAGAAACATGGAAACATGAGCAACTAGTTCATAGGTGAGCTACATCATATCCCACTAAGATCATCATATCAAGAACCCATCTTTAAAAAATGATACACAATACTTATCGTCATAACATGGGGAAAGGAAATACAAAAATGGTTGGATTATATGCTTATTAAGAACAAACATGGGAGACATATATGCATATCATGAACTCAAGGGCATGAGAACATGAGTATAAACTTCAAAAACCATGCCATGTATATCAAAAATCAGAATCTTGATTCATGGAGGAATTATTGGTATTTCATAATAAATGAATGATAAAGAAATCATGGAACACAAGCTATGATAGAATATCATCTGCATTAAACATAGTTTTGTGGAATACACATAAGAATAGAAAAACATTTGCATCGATACCTATGAATACATTCATGAAATTTTTGTCTTGTGATAACCACATGTGTACCTACTTAAGAAATGGGATGAACTAAAATGTAACATATTTTGGGATTGAGATAACAAACCATGTACCCCCATTTTGGGGATTAGTCTAACCAATACTATACCCTCCTTTTCATTCTTAGGCTAACCACCCATGTACCCTTTTTTTGGGCTTGGGGTAAAAAATATTATACCCTATGATATCATATAACATTTATCAATAATTAATTAATTGGAGAGTTATATAAGTTGATTAAATAAGCTTTCCTTATGAATTTTCTATTCCTCTATTTTTTGAAAATCACAAACACTTTATTTTAAGGAAAATTATATTTTCTCTAAGAATTATCTTAATAAGGAAAATTTTCCTTCCCCATGGAAATTTATCCTTACCTTTGTTTTTATTATTCTTTTTATAGGTTCTCTAAATCTAACTCATTTTATTCAAATTGGTTTCACATCTAATTCCTCAAAATCCTATAAATACATAGATATAGAGTATTATATTTTCATGTTATAAATTTAGACTCCGAATTCTCTAAAAATTCAGACTCTGAATTCTCTGAAATCTAGACTCTGAATTCTCTAAAATTTAGAGTCTGAATTCTCTAGAATTCAGACTCTGAATTCTCTATTATTTAGACTCTGAATTCTCCGAAATTCAGACTCTGAATTCTTTGAAATTCAGACTCTGAATTCTCTGAAATTCAGACTCCGAATTCTCTAAAATTCAGACTCCGAATTACATAGAATTCAGACTCCAAATTTTTGAGAAACCAGACTCTGAGTATCCATGAGTTAGAGTCCTCAAATTTTTATTTGGTTAGATTCCAAACTTTATTTTTTCTAGACATTATTTTTATTTGGTTAGATTCAGACTTTATTTTTATTTGGTCATCAAATTTTTATTTTTACTATAAACTCCCAAAAATGGTTTTGGTTAAGAAAAATTATTTTTCTTACACTTGTTATAGTTATGAAATAATGTCGTACACTCTATTTCCAACTAACTATTTTTTGAGTGACACATGTATAGGTCCCTCTGAGATTCAATGAATAATATGACCATTGGAGGAGGGAGCTGACCGTTGGAAATATGATTATGAATAGGATCTTATTTGAATGAGCTTGTTAAATATTGATCACTCTAGAGATTTAATGCTGTTGAAGTGATTTATAGAGAGAGAGAGAGAGAGAGAGAGAGATAGACTCTCAGGCATTGTGTGTACTGAACATATTTTCCATCTTGCTTCGTGAGACTGTAATTGTTGTTGTGATCAATCAAGGAATTTCTGTGATAGGAAGACCGAGGTGCAAACTACCTTAACGTTCAAGGACTTACAAGTATATCAAGATAGATTTTATATTTTTATCAATGGCTTACCCTGTTGTGGGTGAGAAAAACTTTCTTGAAAGTATAAATCAAGGGACCTTTATCCAAGGTTGTTGGATACCCTTCTCATTGGGTTAAAATATTTCATACTTGTTACTTGTTTGGTTTCAAGTTTGTTTCCACTGTATTTTTATAAAGGAAGATAGTATAACTTTCATATACTTTATTGTATTTTTGTGTACTCTGATATGTAAGATTTTATAAGCTTTAAAGAAGTATATTTTCCTAGTGAACATTCATAAGATTCATTTCTATAATCATCTTTTCCAGAACCTAGAAGGTTTGTAGAACTAGAGGTCTTTTTGATTTACCTTGTATAACCTTATTAAACATAGTTTTCCTTAAGACTAAAAACAAATGTTTTTAAACTTACAATTCATCCCCTCTTGTATTTGAGAATCTGTATTCATATTTTGAACCAACAATTGGTATCAGAGAAGGTCTTTGAAATACTTATAGTCATATATAAATTTTCTTTCCCATGTATTCATTGTTCTAAATATTTTCCTTCCTTAGGTATTTTTATCCTTGTTTACAAACCATTACTATTATCAAGTTTCTATGGAATGTTTTTTCTCTAAAGATGGCAGTAATGAATGTGGGTTCAATTGACAATCTAAATCCCACTAGACTGCCTATATTTGAAAGGATTGATTATGAATATTGGAGAGATCATTTGAATACTTCTGTTATTAATACTGGAGTGGAAAACAATGTTATGCTTACTGGACATTACAAGATTCCTGATAATGAAGTCATAACATTCACCAATCAATAAAAGTCATAATATCAACTAAACTAAAAGTTACGAAATAAATTTTTGTGTTCCATGAACAAGAATATATATATTAAGATTTTTTCTTGTGAATTTGTTAATTTTATCTATAAGAAATTGGAGGTTAATAATTTTGGAACATCCAAAGTTATAGAAACTAGATGATTTGTGCTTAGAGGAGAATATCTTGGATTTTTATTTCCTTATAGAGAGCCAATATGCAGAGTACAACAAATGTTTCTGACTATTATTAAGAGTCTACAATCTGTGGGTGACAAAGGTCTTAATGATGAGGAACTTTTGGAATGGATTATAGATATCATTCCAAATGAGTGGGAATTTAAGAGAACGTATATTTATGAGAATGGGAAAGTATCTCAAATTACTTTCGATTGGGTTTTTGGAACTATTCTTTAACATAAGACAAGAATGAAAATAGATGATGATATGAATAAGAAGAAAAATGGTAATGGAAGTGTATACTTTACTACCAGTGAATCCAAGAATCCTAGAAGGGTTATAAGATCCCAGCCAAAGAAAGTCATTGTTTTATCTAAATCTAGTGAAAGTTATTTCTAGAGGGAGAAACTCTCATTCCTTGTGTGTACTAAACATCTAGTTCAACTTGCTTTGTGGGACCCTGATTGTTGCTGTGATCAATTGACGAATTTTGGGGATAGTAATAATATATTTCTTACTATTTTATTTATCAAGGTCTTGTGGGGATTGCAAGATAGATTCCTATATTCTTATAGAGGTCTTACCCAGGTGTGGGTAAGACTGAATTTCTTGAAAGTGTAAATCAAGGGAAATTTATCCAAAGTTATTGGATACCCTTCTCTTTGGGATAAAATATTTCATACTTCTACTTATATTAATTCAATTTTATTTACATTGTATTTTTTTAAAGGAAGAAAATATTACCTTCATATACTTTCTTGTATTTTTGTATACTCTGATAATTAATATTTTATATGATTTAATGTAGAATCTTTTTCTTGTAAACATTAATTAAAATTGATTTTTGGAATTATCTTTTCTGGAACCTAGAATGTTTTTAGAACGTTAGGTCATGAGAATTTACCTGGTTTAACCTAGTTAAACATAGTTTTCCTTAAGACTAATAAATAGTTTTTAAACTTTCAATTCACCCCCTAGTATTTGAGCATCTACATTCATATTTGGATCCTATAATTGGTATCACAGCAGGTCCCTAAAATAATTATATTCACATATAAGTTTTCTTTTTCCTGTTTTCACAGTTCTAAATATTTTTCATTTTTAAGGATTTTTATCTTTGTTTACAAACCTTTACAATTAACAAATTTCGGTGGAAATATTTTTCTCTCAAGATAGAATGAATGAATGTTGGTTCAATTGACAATCTAAAACCTAATAAACTGCCTATATTTAATGGGAAGGATTAAGAATACTAGAGAGGTCGTATGAATACTTTTTTAATTAATATTGGAGTGGAATACTTTGTTATGATTACTGGAGATTACAAGATTCTAAATAAAGAAGTCAGAACATTCACCAATCAAGAAAAGTCAGGATATCAACTAAACTACAAGGTACACAATACTTTTTTTTTGTTCCATGGCCATAAATATATATAGTCATATTTCATCATGTGAATATACTTATTTTATCTGGATGAAATTAGAGGTTACTCATTTTTGTACATACAAAGTTATAGAAACTAGAAGAGCTATGCTTAGAGAAGAATATCATGGATTTCTATTTCCTTATAGAGAGCCAGTATACAAGGAACAAAAAAGTTTTTTGTATATTGTTAATAGTCTACAATATATGGGTGAGAAAAGTATTGATGATGAGGCACTTGTGGAAAATATTATCGAAATCAAGAATAATCAGTGGGAATATAATGGAATAACTATTGATGAGAATAGGAAAGTATTTAAATCACTCTTCATGAGATTTTTCTAACACTTATTTAACATGAGACAATAATGAAAAGAGATATTGATATGAATAAGAAGGAAAATGGTAATGGAAGTGTATCCTTTAATACTAATAAATCCAAGAATCATGAAACAGTTACATGATCCCTGTCAAAGAATGTCACTATTTTATCTGAATCTACTGGATTTGATTTCTAGAGAGAGAGTCTCTCATGCCCTGTGCATACTGAACATCTTGTTCAACATGCATTGTGCGACTCCAATTGTTGATGGGATCAATTGTGGGCTTTTTGGTATAGGAAGACAGAGGTTATGAATACCTTAATGTTTGAGGGATTGTGGGGATAGTATGACGAATTCTGATATTCCAAATGAGGGCATACCTAGGTGTGGGTAAGATAGAATATCTTGAAATTATAAATCAAGGTACCTTTATCCAAGGTTATAGATTACCCTTTTATTTGGGTTTAATAATTTCATACTTGTTACTTGTTTTGTTTCAAGTTCATTTCCATTTTATTTTGATAAAGGAAGAAAGTATAACATTCATACACTTTCTTGTAATTTTTTATTCTCTGATAAGTAAGATTCTATATGCATTAATGTATAATTTTTCCTTGTAACTTTTCCTTAATTTTCATTTCTGGAATCATCTTTTCTGGAACCTATCATGTTTTTAGAACTAGAGGTCATATGAATTTACCTTGTTTAACCTTACTGAATATTGTTTTCCTTAAGATAATAAACAAAAGTTTTAAACATAAAATTCACCCCTCTTGTATTTGAGCATCTAAATTCATATTTTTATCCTACAATATAGGTATAACATGTGAAATAATGAAAATCATACATATGTGTTCCAAAAGAACATAAAACATTCATCCTATCATAATCTTAGAAAAGAAAAGGGTTTCATCAAACATTTTAGCATATCATAACTCATAAGAAAGGGAGGAGTTTCATAATCATTTCATTATGGTATAAATCGTGGAGGATAAATAGGATTCATAAACACATTTTCATTATAAAACATTCAGATAAATAATAAAAATGGTATCTCTAGGTGAAATCCTCTATATGGTGAAGGTAACATCAATATGTGTCATCATAGATGGAATATTATTTTTAGTAGTCATTTAAAATATTTTTTTTTGTAGAAGATATCATTTATACTTTGAAAAATATCTTTAAAAAATTTTTGAAAATATTTTCCTTCCAAAATAAACTTGATACCCTATAAAGTAATATTCAAAGAAAGTAAAGGTCCTCATTATGGGATGTTTTTTTTCATTCTATACATGATAGAAAAATGGACCCTTTATCATTTTTAGTAAAATACAATCAGTCATTATTTATGAAAATAATGAAGAATCCATTGATTTTTTGGATAAAAATATAAAAATGGTTTAAAATAAGTTTTTCAAATCATAGGAGAATAAAAAAAAATCAAAGCATTTTTAAAAAATATGGTTTTGTAAGGAAACATATTTCTAATTGAAGAGATAAATAAAGTCATATTTTCTTTAAATCATTTTCACAATTATTTTAAGTACCTAAGAGTGAAAAATGGTACTATCTCATGAAAATATCATTGATAAACATATTATAATAAAATTAATGATTTTCTTGAGAGTTTGTTCATCATTTTTTCTCATAAAAAACACAATCATAAACAATTCTAATAAATAATGAAATTGTAACATAAATTGATTACCCATTAAGTAATGTTGAATCATAAGACTCGTGAAGGAATAAAATAAAATATAAATTAATATAAAATGAGGATAAGTAAATACATGATATTAAATTTAATAGGGGCTATATATACACATTGTGAATTTATATTGGTGGATAACTTAATGTATTTCTCAACGAAGGAAAATTGAGACCAAAATAAATTACCACTTTAGTATACATTTGAATCCTAATCCCTAGTAAATAATAAAATCAAATAGAACATTAATTTAAAGGAAAATTAAAGAGTGATGAATTTTCATATGTCTCCTAGAAAATTAAAGAGTGATGAATTTTCATGATATAATATGTTAAAGGGGAATTATATACACCACACAAAATTAAAGAGTGATGAATTTTCATATGTCTCCCAGAAATAAAACAGTGACTAGAAATCCCTTACTTTATGTATTGACCTCATTAATACACATTAAACACTACAATATAAAAATTGAAAATATATTATAGATATTTTAATGGAGCATAATTACTTGTATATTATAATATATTATTTACTTATGACATTTTTTCACCTATTTATTGGAAATTCCATGTTAAAGTCACATTTCAGGTAATAACAGCTTGGTTCTTCATGTATGTTTTGATTAGTTATTTCCTATGATATTACATTGAACAGTGTTCCATAGCATCAAAAAATTTAAACATGATATAAATATCATATATATTCCATTTATATGTATATATGGTAATCCATTAAAATTATATATAAAAACTACACCAATAATAATGATAGTAATTCATCTGTACACATGAAATTTGTTTTATTTTTCTTATTAGATTTAAAGAAAGAAATTTAAATGATATATTTTAATTATAGAATCATTTTTGGGACATATATATCACATATTTTCATTAAACCCTCCCTTATTACCTTTTATTTGAATCAGGAATAAATTCCGCTGCTTTGCAAGGCAGTAGTCTGACGTACACTTGAGCGACAACTAGTGCATAAATCGTTTTTTACGACACCATTTTTTACGTCGGTTATATATAACCGACGTAATAACCGATGTAAAAAACCAATGCACAGGGGGGTTTTTTACGTCGGTTATTTGATAACCAATGTAAAAAACATGTCAATATCGGGTTTTCTACGTCGGTTATTTTATAACCGACGTAAAAAACGCGTAGATATCGGGTTTTTTTACATCAGTTATTTTGAAACCGACGTAAAAAACCAAATCCCCGGGGGGTTTTTTACGTCGGTTTCCAAATAACCAACGTAAAAAAGCTAAAAAATAGTTTATAACGTCGGTTATTATATAACCGACGTTATAAAGCATTTAGAAAAATTAAAGCCCATGTTCTGTCATTTACGATTTTTTCGATTGACAGTCGCCGGCTCGTCTCTCTCTTGCGCGGTAAACCGTAATCGGCTCATCGATCGCCTACATTACACTCATTTTGGCTGCATTGTTTATCTTCTTCACTGCTCTCGGATCTATCATCTCAACTCGCGACATTCAAGTAAGCCTTCCACGAATTTATTTGGTTCATTTTTGTTTCAATTCTTGATGTGCTTTTCGTTCGTTTTCCCTTGACATATGTTATGACTTATATGATTATGTTTGTGCCACACTCTTATGTTATTCCACATACCAATGTTGTGATCTTGTGAATAATGTTTTTTAAATCATGTTCTCACTATCATATAAATCATGTCTTATGTTATGCTAAAATTGTTATACTTGGACTCAGGTTTTATGATCTATGATTATATAGAACTGTTTCACTTATCTTTTTGATCATGTGCTTTGTGTATACATGCTCTTATACCCCCATGGATATCTTTTTATGAGATTAGATATTATATTTATATATATCTTGTTTACCCATAATGAGTATCATAAATCAAAACTTTTATTATTTTCATTCCCTAAGTTAGAAAAATAAGTATTATGTAGGATGATTCAAAAATTTAATCTGTGAGATGAGTTGATTTATGTGTGAAACCTAGGCCAAACACATATGTATTTTTTTATTGGTATTACATATATATAGTTCGACATATACTTTTTTTTACATTACCATGATATTAACATTACTTTTTCTAAAGAAATATTAATGTCCTTAGATTATATATCGGATCAAAAGGATATAGTAATTCTAATATATAATCAGAATGATCAGATAATATGACAATATTATTAAACATAAAACAAATGGTCTCTATTCATATTTTTAACATGACACTTACGATGTATAGCTATTTGGTGTTGGGTACTTATGAAAACTACTACTACTTTCAAGATTTGTTTTATATTTTAAATTGTTTTACATTCAAATTATGATTTTTTTCATATAAACATGTTTTGTCTTATCTTAAAAATATATATTTTTTGTTGATATATGTTATAGGTAATAATGAGTCGAAGTTGGATTACGGCACATCGAATGAGAAATGAATTTGAGGAAGGTGTTGATGCCTTTTTGGAATTTGCAAAATGAAATGTTCCAAGTAGTGACATTTTTTTCTGTCCATGCCTGAAATGTTTGAATATGAAGAAGTTGAAAAGTAGAGAGATAAAAGATCATCTGATATTTCATGGTTTTAATCTGAGTTACAGCCCTTGGATTTGGCAAGGTGAAACAGGACGGAATGTCACTGATGATGATGATTCACAAGATGGTAACTCCGATGGAATTGAAGAAATGATTCGCGATATTGTAGCAGAAAAAATTGAGATAGAACTGACAGTTGCACGTCTATATGGTGATGCTGAAAAACCATTATATCCCGGTTGTACAGATTTTACGGTTCTGTCGGCGGTGTTAAGATTGATTAACCTAAAGGAGAAGCATGGATGGAGTGACATAAGTTTTACAGAGCTGCTACAATTGATGAAAGACATTCTTCCAAAAGATAACGATCTTCCAGATTCACATTACAAAGCCAAGAAAATATTATGCCCGATGGGATTGGGATACAAGAAAATACATGCCTGTCCGAATGACTGCATTATATATAGGAAGGAATATGAATTTCTGTCAGAGTGTCCAAAATGTGGGACATCACGGTATAAGGTGAAAGAAAAATCACAGGGTGATGTAGAGATTACAAAGCTCCCTTCAAAGGTATTTTGGTATCTTCCTATAATTAATCGTTTCGAACGTTTATTTGCTAATTCACATGATGAAAAAAGGATAAGATGGCATGCTGAAGAGAGGGTATGTGATGGAAAAATACGTCATCCAGCTGATTGTCCACAATGGAAGAAAATTGATGCGCAGTATTCTACATTTGGAAATGAAATAATAAATCTCAGACTAGGGTTGTGCACAGATGGAATGAATCCATACCGAACACTCAGTAGCACACATAGTTCATGGCCTGTTTTATTGGTAATTTACAACCTCTCTCATGAAGTTTGTATGAAGCACAAATATGTCATGTTGAGTACAATGATCTCTGGTCCAAAGCAACCCGGTAATGATATTGATGTTTACTTGTCACCGTTGATTGATGATTTGAAACTGTTATGGGCTGATGGTATTAGGGTGTATGATTCTTATAAAATGGAATATTTTCAACTGCATGCAGTGCTTCTGTTCACTATAAATGACTTCCCAGCATATGGAAATTTGTCTGGATACAGTGTTAAAGGGCATAAGGCATGTCCAATTTGCGAACAACAGACGTCCTATTGTCAATTGCATCATGGGAGGAAAACATTGTACATGGGTCATCGAAAGTTTTTGCCTATGGAACACCCTTATAGAAGACTAAAAAAGGCATTTAATGGCTCACAAGAATTTGATACTTCTCCAAAACCTTTATCCCATGATTTTTATTTTGAGAGGGTGAAAAACCTTGACGTGACATTGGGAAAGACACAGAAATCTGGTAATGATAGACATATTTGGAAGAAAAGGTCAATATTTTTTGAGCTACCATATTGGAGGTATCATGAAGTTAAACATAATATTGATGTCATGCACGTGGAGAAGAATATCTGTGATTCTTTGATAGGAACATTGTTAGACATTAAAGGAAAGACTAAAGATGGCTTGAATGCAAGATTAGACTTAATATCAATGGGAATAAGTTTGGAGTTAGCTCCCACTCCTAAAGGAAAACAAAAATTTCTTCCCCCGGCTTGTCATACATTATCGAAGAGGGAGAAAATTAGCTTCTGTCAGTGTCTTCATGATACCAAAGTACCTCAAGGTTATTCTTCTAAAGTAAAAAATTTTGTCTCAATGAAGGACTTGAAGTTGATAGCTATGAAATCACATGATTGTCACGTCATGATGCAACAAATTCTACCAGTTTCATTGTGTGGAATATTGCCCATTCGTGTCAGAAAGACTATAATGAAGTTGTGTTATTTTTTCAATTCAATTTGTAACAAGGCGATTGATGTGAATGATTTGAACATTTTGGAAAAGGATGCAATTTTAATACTTTGTCAATTGTAAATTTATTTTCCTCCAACTTTTTTTGATATAATGGTGCATTTAATGATTCATCTGGTTCGAGAAATAAAGCTTTGTGGACCTGTATATCTTCGTTGGATGTATCCTTTTTAAAGGTATATGAAAATATTAAAGGGGTATGTTAAAAATCTATATCGACCTGAAGCCTCCATTATTGAAAAGTATATTTCCGAGGAGGTAGCAGAGTTTTGTACGAGGTACTTGGCTGCGGCGCAACACATAGATTTGCCTCCATCTCGCCATGAACGAGTTAATAATGAGGGAAAGGGGATTCACGGCGTGAAAGTAAAATCATTGTCAGCTGAACAGATGAAGAAATTAGAATCATACATCTTGAAGAACATAGCTGATGCTCAACCATATATCACATTGCACATTAATGAGTTGAAACAATGTCATCCAAAGAAGAAAGAAATGTGGATTTTGAATGAGCACAACAAAACTTTTTTGTCATGGATTAAAAAGACTTTGCTTGGTAGATCAGATGTATCAGAGACATTAAAATGGATAGTGGGTGGTCCATGTTTAAATGTGATAACATGGTCTGGTTATGACATTAATGGTTATACATTTCATACAAAAGCTCAGGACAACAGAAGTGCAGTTCAGAATAGTGGTGTATTGGTGTTTGCAGAAGCAATGCATTTTTCGAGTGCTAAGGACAAAAACCCAATTTCTGCATCAAATGCATATTATGGAGTGATTGAAGACATATGGGAGGTTGATTACTTTAAAATTTATGTTCCCATTTTTAATTGTAAATGGTTTAACGGTAACAACAGTGTCAGAAACGATGAATTTGGAATGACACTTGTTAATCTGAATAGATTGGAAGACACAGCTGATTCTTTTATAATGGCAACACATGCAAAACAAATTTTTTATGTATTAGATCAATCAGATATGCAGTGGGATGTTGTTTTACAAGGGAAAAAACAATATGTTGGTGAGGATGAACTTGATGAATATGCTGATTTATGTGAGATCCCTACTTCAATGGAAATATTAACAGAACATAATGACGATCATGTTGAAGACATAGTTTGTGCCATAAGGAACGATCAAGACGAAGGAATTTGGGAAAACAATCCATCTGTACATTCCTAAAATTACAGGTAACATATGTTTATTTCTTGTTTACATTTATTTTTTCCATAAATGTTAAATATTTTATGTTTTTTATTTATTAAAACATGTTTTAAAAAAAATAAGTATATTTCTGAGTCTACCGTCCAACCGGTGGATTCCCACCGGCCAGCCGGTGGTCTCTGGCAAAAGCATTGTTTTCTGCCAGAGCCACCGGTCAGCTGGTGTTAGTGCACCGGCCAGCCGGTATGGGCACCGGCCAACCGGTGGATGACCACCGGCCCGCCGGTGTTAGCGCACCGGCCAGCCGGTATGGGCACCGGCCAATTGGTTCTTTCCCACCGGCCAACCGGTGGATGACCACCAGCCAGCCGGTATGGGCACCGGCCAACTGGTTCTTGCCCACCGGCCAGCCGGAGGACCAGGTTTACCATTTTTTCCATTTTTTACCATCTTGACCATCTTGACCATCTTGACCATCTTTTCCATCTTTACCATTGTTTAACATGCTTACCATATTACCAATGTTTACTATTATGTAACCTAGTACACTTTTCTATTTTCTGATTACATTAGTATTAAATTATTTGAATTTGTATATTTGTGAACTGACGTTTGTTTTTTTGATTTGAAGGATAATGACAGATCATTCAGATGATCAACCACATGATTCTGGGGAGGAGCATTTTGCTGGTCATACCTCTAGGGATGAACATTCACATGCTCCTATTACGACAAAGAGTTCAAAGGTTGGTAAATGTGGTTGCACACGTTTACCAAAATTATCACTTGCCCGTACGCAGGATCAGAGGATAGTAGTTGAGTTTGATGATGATGATATTCCTAGAGGTCCGAATGCCAAAGATTTTAAGAGTTTTGTTGAAACTCAGGCTAAGACCAAAATAAGCATTCTGTATGATGATTGGAGAGGTGTGGATAAAGCGATTATCTCTCAGTTGTGGGAGACGATTTTGGTAAGATCTTTTGTCATTGTTTGAGCATTCTTTTAATGTTTCTGGTATATATAATATGTTTAACCTCTTTATTAGATGACATTTGATATTCCTGACACTGGAGGAGTCAGGAAGAAATGCTTATCATTGGCTACCAGGAGATGGAGGGATTTCAAATCAACCCTCACATCTGATTTCATTTATGGTCATAGGAGTCATGACAATCCATGTCGTATATATCCTTTTATAGATGAAGACACATGGAGACAGTTTTTTGAAAGTAGAAAAAAAGAGTCATTTCTGGTAAGGGCAATGTAAACTTTTATATACTTTCTTATATAAATTATTTTATTAATGTTTTGTTAATGATTTCTAATTCTTAAATTACAGCAAACAAGGAAATCTCATCAGGAGATCCAATCTAAAAATGTATACCCTCATAGTTTATCTCGGGGAGGGTATACATTATTGGAAGAAAAAATGATAGCGGAAAAATTTCATCAACTAAGAGCTGAGTCTTCAAGCTCTGGAGAGGTGGCCCCTCCACCCCCTCCATCTAGACATGAAAAATGGAAGAGAGCTCGGAAGGGAAAAAAGGGCAATATCTTTCGGAAGAATCGAGAATCGTAGCTGAGAGGATTGTAAGATATCTATTTAATTTATTTAAGTTAACTTTTTTCATCATATAAGTTTCAATCATTACAGAAATGTTCAATTAATTAATATAGGACTCTCTTGAGGAGCAAAGTTCAGAGGGGACATTTACAGCTACTGGGAGGTAAGATATTTTATTTGCAGCATTGGGAAGGCCAAAACATCCTGGTCGTGTAAGAGGATATCTGACAGGTGTATCGGTAAGAAAAGTGTTTCCACATTCTTCAACTTATAACATTGAGGGGGTTTATAAAAAAAATAGAATCCTTGGAGGCTGAAGTTCAAAATACTAATGCGATAATGGAAGACAAGATTAGAGATTCGGTGCAGTCTATGTTTGCAGAAATGCAAAGACAATTTCAGACTGCAGCTCCCACTCCTCCACCTCCCCCTGCAGACCCCATTATTTATCCTCCACCTCCGCCAGTAGCTCCCACTCCCCCACCTCAGCCTGCGGACCCCATTCTTTATCCTACGCCTCCGCCGCAGCTTCCTACATATTGCGAGTTGTATGTTGATGATTCTCAACCTCATATAGTAGCATACGGGTTGGTATATTATATAGGAGATACAGTTCATCATCAACAATTAGAGGTAGAGAATCAGAGGGTCACTATACAAGCTATTATAGATAGATCAGCTAGGGTACCAATACCTACAGATGAGGTGGCGATAGTTGGACAGAGTATCAGCCATTTTTTAGTTTGGCCATCCAGACTTCTTCGACTCATTACCATAGAGGTATGAATCTTATATATATATTTTTTTTTTTATTAAAGTTGTTTTATCATTTGAAAACTACTATAATTATCAATTTTTTTCACAGGAATACTTCAAAGGTAAAGAAATACTGTATAGAAAACAACAAAGACAACAAGCTATGACATCAGATACAGATTCCAGTGGTCTTGGTAGATTGTCAAGATATTCACATTTGTTGTTGGGTTTTTATGAGTTTCCAATGGAATCTCATGTTTGTGGACGTGAAATAAGTGTGGGGATTACAAAATCTGATATCATGGAGCTTGTTACTAGAGATAAGTTGGGCATCAACGTGGTGCAAATTTTTTCCATGTAAGTCTTAACACCTTTTCCCTGCATTATATTTATTAAAAATGTATACTTATATATGTTTTGTATTAGGTATCTTTATAAAATTTGTGAGAGGAATGAACTGAAAGAAGTATATGGATTCATGGACCCGCAATTGATTTCCCCTGAAGCATGTGCATTGACTGAGGAACAAAGAATGGTTTATATTGCTGAAAGATTTGAAAATAATATAATCCAACAATGTTGGATGATGCCTTTTTGTGATAGGTATGAAACACATTTCTCTCAAAGAGTTAATTATCTTTTAACATAAAAAACCACTAACATTAAATTTCCTTTTATCAGTAATCATTGGATGTTAGGGATTTTTTGCCCAAGGGAGAAAGCTCTTTATTGGATATGCTCTGTTCATGGTGATGTGCGGGGAAGTTTTAAGAATATATTGGAAAAGTAAGTTTCAATTTCTCAATAGTTTTATATATTATAATGAATTTTAAATTTACCTCATTCGTATTATTTTCTAACAGTGCATGGGTCTACTTTCGAAAAAACACAAAGAAAAGAAATGCAAAGATAAAATATGTAAATGCAAAGGTAAATTTACATTTATAATTTGTACTTTTTGATTTATTACATAAAAATAATATATTGAATTTACACTCATTCAAAACAGAATTGTCATGAACAACAAGGCCTCATCGAATGCGGATATTATATGTTAAGATTTATGTATTAAATAATAACAACTGGGACAGTTGTGAATTTTTGACCTGGTACGATTTCCTCTTAAACTTTGCAATAATATTTCAATTTGATTTATTCATTATACATGTTAACTATCTTCTTTTTCATTTGTAGCTTTTTGATGACCCTCAACCCTATACTGCTGAAGACATCAAACACATACAAGTGGAGTGGTCAAATTATTTTATAGGTTTGATTGAATTTTAGTTGTTTGTAATGTAAAATGTAATTTTGAATATTGTTGTTTTAATTGTGTATTTGGTAGTTGTTTAGGTTTGATTTAGTTTTTTTTGAAGTTGATAGTGTAAGTTTTGAATGTTATATAAGTGAATGTTTAATTTTGCTCTACTTCTTGTTTTGGTCTACTTTTGATGGTTCTTCTGGTATGGATTTGGGTCTGTGGGGGAGGGGTTCCAAGGGTGTGGGGGTGTCCAGCGGTCTGGGAGGGCTGTCCGGTGGGGTGAGGGGACAGTCCTGGGGGGTTGCAGGGATGTCCAGGGGTGTGGGAAGCCGGTCCAGGGCTGTGGGAGTGCTGTCCAGGGGTGGGGGGGTTGTCCATGGGTGTGGTGGGGGCTGTCAAGTGGGGTGAGGGGATGAGGAGGTGTTGTTCAGGCGGGTGGGGGGTTGTCGAGGGGTGTTTCACTACTGGAAATAATATATATACCAACGGTTGAGAAATGTTGGGAAAGGTTGGAAAACCGTTGGTATAACATATACCAACGGTTCTGCCAACCGTAGGTAAGTAAGGCGTTGGGAAAAACATTTCCCAACGGTTTACAGCAAACCGTTGGCATAGGGTGGAGATGGGTTACTCTATCCCAACGGTTCTTCAAAACCGTTGGGAAAAAGGTTTGCCAACGGTTTAAAACCGTTAGCACAGGGGCTTAAAATTATCATGTTTTTCCCAACGGTTTGGTAAACCGTTGGCAAAAACCCCACATCTACTCTTTCCCAACGGTTCTAAACTGTTGGGAAAAGTGTTTTACCAACGGTTTGATGAACCGTTGGTAAAACTAATCTACAATTTCTATGCCAACGGTTTTGAACCGTTGGCATAGCCTCTGCTGGGAAAATCACCCAGCAGCTCCCCAATTTTCCCAGCAGCTCCCAACCAGGTCTCCAATTTTGACCAGCACCACATCTGGTTTTGTGGGTTCCCTCTCATTTTTCAATCCAATTATTGTACCTGCAATAAACTAACACATACATATATAATTATTGTACCTGCAGTAACCAACTAACACTTACATATAGAGAACAAATTCATACACGTTTAACATATAATGGTAGAACTATACACATCCATAATTAAATTAGAATTGATAACGTAATTATAAACATACATAATTCATTTAAATTTCAATTTAAAATGTAGATGACAATTATATGTGGAATCTGGAAGTCAATTCATAATTTGATCTGTTTTTTGTATACCATATATTTTTACCTAAAGTAATGTCCGTTTTAAACATAATACATACACCTGGAGTGCTACCATCCACAATGTGCCTCAGATTGAGGCGGGGTTGACTCATAAACGTCACATATGACCCATGGATCGTTGTGCTAATGTATCGACACAATCCGAATGCGTTTGGTCGGTTTTCCGTATGCCAGTTGATGTTTTTCAATTAAAATGACGTACTTTTGAAACAAAAGGCAGACACTTTGAGTAGTTCCGGCCACACCGCGCCTCAGATTGAGGCGGTGTTGACTCGTACACGTCACATATGACCTATGGATCGTTCTCCTAAAGTTTCAATGGAAACCGAATGCGTTTGGTCGGTTTTCCGTATGTACTTAAATTGTTGTCCATTTTAAGCAAAAGAGACACAGTTGGAGCGGTGTCGGCCACACCGCTCCTCAGATTGAGGCGGGATTGACTCGTACACGTCACATACGACCCGTGGATCCTTTTCCTAAAGTATGGACACAATCCGAATGCATTTGCTCCATTTTCCATATGTCACTTGATGCTTTTCACTTAAAATGATGTCCCTTTGAAACAAAAGACAGACACTTTGAGTGGTGTCGGCAACACCGCGTCTCCAATTGAGGCGGGGTTGATTCGTACACGTCACATATGACCCATGGATCGTTCTCCTAAAGTTTCAACAGAAACCGAATCCGTTTCATCGGTTTTCCGTATGTACTTAAAATGGTGTCCGTTTTAAACAAAAGAGAGCCACTTAGACTGATCTCGGCCACACCATGACTTGGATTTATCCCGGGTCAGCTCGTACATGTCACATATGACCCATGGATCTTTGGGATAAATTATCAACAAATTCGGAATGCGTTTGGTCGGTTTTCCGTATGCCAGTTGTTCTTTTCACTTATAATCATGTCCATTTTAAACAAAAGAGACACAGTTAGAACGGTGTCGGCCACACCGCTCCTCAGATTGAGGCGGGATTGACTCGTACACGTCACATACGACCCATGGATCCTTCTGATAAAGTATCGACACAGTCCGAATGCCTTTGGTCAGTTTTTCGTATGTCACTTGATGCTTTTCGCTTAAAATTATGTCTTTTTAAAACAAAAGACCGACACTTTGAGTGGTGTCGGCCACACCGCGTCTCCGATTGTGGAGGGGTTGATTCGTACACGTCACATATGACCCATGGATCGTTCTCCTAATGTTTCAATGGAAACCGAATCCGTTTGGTCGTTGTTCCGTATGTACTTAAAATGGTGTCCATTTTAAACAAAAGAGAGCCATTTAGACTTATCCCGGCCACACCGCGACTCGGATTCATCCCGGGTTGGCTCGTACAGGTCACATATGACCCATGGATTGTTGATATAAATTATCAACAGATTCGGAATGTGTTTGGTCGGTTTTCCGTATGCTAGTTGATGCTTTTCACTTAAAATGACGTCCTTTTGACTTGAAACCACCGTGAAACATTCTAATTATTATTCGTGACGTGTACGCGCAGACGACACGTCAATCGGATGTGCGGTTTGTGCGGTACGGCTCAATATTCGTGTTTTAAGTGATGCGCGCGCTTCATAAACGCGCGTGAGGGGGGTCCAAACGGGCCGAATGATGTCAGAATGGCCTGAAATCAGACGAAAAATACGGGTGAGTGATTTCTGAAGTGGTCGAGTAGACGGCACGTCAATCGGACGTGCCCTGTGCCCGCGGTGACCGAGAACGCAGTTCGGGTGTCATAAACGGCCAGAACGGGCGTCCAACGGTCAAATTCATAGCGGACTACCTCGTATTGAGCTGAAACCACCATGGAACATTCTAATTATTATTTTTGATGTGTACGCGCAGACGGCACGTCAATCGGACGTGCGGTTTGCGCGGTACGGCTCAATATTCGTGTTTTAAGTGATGTGCGCGCTTCGTAAACGCGCGTGAGGGGGGGTCCAAACGGGCCGAACGATGTCGGAATGGCCTGAAATCAGACGACAAATACGGGTGAGTGATTTCTGAAGTGGTCATGTAGACGGGACGTCAATCGGACGTGCCGTGTTCTCGCGGTGACAGACAACGCAGTTCTGGTGTCATAAACGGCCAGAACGGGCGTCCAACGGTCAAATTCATAGCGGACGACCTCGGATTGAGCTGAAACCACCGTGGAACATTCTAATTTTTATTCGTGACGTGTACGCGCAGACGGAACGTCAATCGGATGTGCGATTTGCGCGGTACGGCTCAATATTCGTGTTTTAAGTGATACGCGCGCTTCGTAAACGCGTGTGAGGGGGGTCCAAACGGGCCGAACGATGTCGGAATGGCCTGAAATCAGACGAAAAATACGGGTGACTGATTTCTGAAGTGTTCGAGCAGACGGCACGTCAATCGGACGTGCCGTGTGCCCGCGGTGACCGACAATGCAGTTCTGGTGTCATAAACGGCCAGAACGGGCGTCCAACGGTCAAATTCATAGCGGACGGCCTCGGATTGAGCTGAAACCACCGTGGAACATTCTAATTATTATTCTTGACGTGGAGGCGCAGACGGCATGTCAATCGGACATGCGGTTTGCGCGGTACGGCTCAATATTCGTGTTTTAAGTGATGCGCGCGCTTCGTAAACGCGCGTGAGGGGGGTCCAAACGGGCCGAATGATGTCGGAATGGCCTGAAATCAGACGACAAATACGGGTGAGTGATTTATGAAGTGGTCGAGCAGACGGAACGTCAATTGGACGTGCCATGTGCCCGCGGTGACCGACAACGCAGTTCGGGTGTCATAAACGGCCAGAACGGGCGTCCAACGGTCAAATTCATAGCGGACGGCCTCAGATTGAGCTGAAACCACCTTGGAACATTCTAATTATTATTCGTGACGTGTATGCGCAGACGACACGTTAATCGGACGTGCGGTGTGCGCGGTACGGCTCAATATTCGTGTTTTAAGTGATGCGCGCGCTTCGTAAACGCGCGTGAGGGGGGTCCAAATGGGCTGAACGATGTCGGAATGGCCTGAAATCAGACGACAAATACGGGTGACTGATTTTTGAAGTGGTCGAGTAGACGGCACGTCAATCGGACGTGCCGTGTGCCCGCGGTGACCGACAACGCAGTTCTGGTGTCATAAACGGCCAGAACAGGCGTCCAACGGTCAAATTCATAGCGGACGGCCTCAGATTGAGCTGAAAACACCGTGTAACATTCTAATTATTATTCGTGACGTGTACGCGCATATGGAATCTCAATCGGATGTGCGGTTTGCACGGTACGGCTCAATATTCGTGTTTTAAGTGATGCGCGCGCTTCGTAAACGCGCGTGAGGGGGGTCCAAACGGACCGAACGATGTCGGAATGGCCTGAAATCAGACGAAAAATACGGGTGAGTTATTTATGAAGTGGTCGAGCAGACGGCACGTCAATCGGACGTGCCCTGTGCCCGCGGTGACCGACAACGCAGTTCGGGTGTCATAAACGGCCAGAACGGGCGTCCAACGGTCAAATTCATAGCGGACGGCTTCGGATTGAGCTGAAACCACCTTGGAACATTCTAATTATTATTCGTGACGTGTACGCACAGACGGAACGTCAATCGGACGTGCGATTTGCGTGGTACGGCTCAATATTCGTGTTTTAAGTGATGCGCGCGCTTCGTAAACGCGCGTGAGGGGGGTCCAAACGGGCCGAACGATGTCGGAATGGCCTGAAATCAGACGACAAATACGGGTGAGTGATTTCTTAAGTGGTCGAGCAGAAGGCACGTCAATCGGACGTGCCATGTGCCCGCGGTGACAGACAACGCAGTTCTGGTGTCATAAAAGGCCAGAACGGGCGTCCAACGGTCAAATTCATAGCGGACGGCCTCCGATTGAGCTGAAACCACCGTGGAACATTCTAATTATTATTCGTGACGTGTACGCGCAGACGGCACGTCAATCGGACGTGCGGTGTGCGTGGTACGGCTCAATATTCATGTTTTAAGTGATGCGCGCGCTTCGTAAACGCGCGTGAGGGGGGTCCAAACGGGCCGAACGATGTCGGAATGGCCTGAAATCAGACGAAAAATACGGGTGACTGATTTCTGAAGTGGTCGAGTAGACGGCACGTCAATCGGACGTGTCGTGTGCCCGCGGTGACCGACAACGCAGTTCTGGTGTCATAAACGGCCAGAACAGGCGTCCAACGGTCAAATTCATAGCGGACGGCCTCAGATTGAGCTGAAACCACCGTGAAACATTCTAATTATTATTCGTGACGTGTACGCGCAGACAGCACCTCAATCGGACGTGCGGTTTGCGCGGTACGGCTCAATATTCGTGTTTTAAGTGATGCGCGCGCTTCGTAAACGCGCGTGAGGAGGGTCCAAACGGGCCGAACGATGTCGGAATGGCCTGAAATCAGAATACAAATACGGGTGAGTGATTTCTGAAGTGTTCAAGTAGACGACACGTCAATCGGACGTGCCGTGTGCCCGCGGTGACCGACAACGCAGTTCTGGTGTCATAAACGGCCAGAACGGGCGTCCAACGGTCAAATTCATAGCGGACGACCTCGGATTGAGCTGAAACCACCGTGGAACATTCTAATTATTATTCGTGACGTGTACGCGCAGACGGAACGTCAATCGGACGTGCGGTTTGCGCGGTACGACTCAATATTCGTGTTTAAAGTGATACGCGCGCTTCGTAAACGCGCGTGAGGGGGGTCCAAACGGGCCGAACGATGTCGGAATGGCCTGAAATCAGACGACAAATACGGGTGACTGATTTCTGAAGTGTTCGAGCAGACGGCACGTCAATCGGACGTGCCGTGTGCCCGCGGTGACCGACAATGCAGTTCTGGTGTCATAAACGGCCAGAACGGGCGTCCAACGGTCAAATTCATAGCGGACGACCTTGGATTGAGCTGAAACCACCGTGGAACATTCTAATTATTATTCGTGACGTGTAGGCGCAGACAGCACGTCAATCGGACGTGCGGTTTGCGCGGTACGACTCAATATTCGTGTTTTAAGTGATGCGCGCGCTTCGTAAACGCGCGTGAGGGGGGTCCAAACCGTCCAAACGATGTCGGAATGGCATGAAATCAGACGACAAATACGGGTGAGTGATTTCTGAAGTGGTCGAGCAGACGGCACATCAATCGGACGTGCCATCTGCCCGCGGTGACCGACAACGCATTTCTGGTGTCATAAACGGCCAGAACGGGCGTCAAACAGTCAAATTCGTAGCGGACGACCTCGGATTGAGCTTAAACCACCGTGAAACATTCTAATTATTATTTGTGATGTGTACACGCAGACGACACGTCAATCAGACGTGCTGTTTGCACGGTACGGCTCCATATTAGTGTTTTTAGTGATGCGCGCTTCGTAAACGCGCGTGAGGGGGGTCGAAACGGGCCGAACGATGTCGGAATGACCTGAAATCAGACGAAAAATACGGGTGAGTGATTTCTGAAGTGGTCGAGCAGACGGCACGTCAATCGGACGTGCCCTGTGCCCGCGGTGACCGACAACGCAGTTCGGGTGTCATAAACGGCCAGAACGGGCGTCCAACGGTCAAATTCATAGCGGACGGCCTATGATTGAGCTGAAACCACCTTGGAACATTCTAATTATTATTTGTGACGTGTACGCACAGACGGCACGTCAATCGGACGTGCGGTTTGCGTGGTACGGCTCAATATTAGTGTTTTAAGTGATGCGCGCGCTTCGTAAACGCGCGTGAGGGGGGTCCAAACGGGCCGAACGATGTCGGAATGGCCTGAAATCAGACGAAAAATACGGGTGAGTTATTTCTGAAGTGTTCGAGCAGAAGGCACGTCAATCGGACGTGCCCTGTGCCCGCGGTGACCGACAACGCAGTTCGGGTGTCAAAAACGGCCAGAACGGGCGTCCAACGGTCAAATTCAGAGCGGACGACCTCGGATTGAGCTGAAACCACCTTGGAACATTCTAATTATTATTCTTGATGTGTAAGCATAGACGGAACGTCAATCGGACGTGCGATTTGCGCGGTACGGCTCAATATTCGTGCTTTAAGTGATGCGCGCGCTTCGTAAACGCGCGTGAGGGGGGTCCAAACAGGCCGAACGATGTCGGAATGGCCTGAAATCAGACGACAAATACGGGTGAGTGATTTCTGAAGTGGTCGAGCAGACGGCACGTCAATCGGACGTGCCCTGTGCCCGCGGTGACCGACAACGCAGTTCGGGTGTCATAAACGGCCAGAACGGGCGTCCAACAGTCAAATTCATAGCGGACGGCCTCGGATTGAGCTGAAACCACCGTGCAGCATTCTAATTATTAGTCGTAATGTGTACGCGCAGAGGGCACGTCAATCGGACGTGCGGTTTGCGCGGTACGGCTCAATATTCGTGTTTTAAGTGATGCGCGCACTTCATAAACGCGCGTGAGGGGGGTCCAA
Source organism: Viscum album (assembly GCA_963277665.1). NCBI lineage: Eukaryota > Viridiplantae > Streptophyta > Magnoliopsida > Santalales > Viscaceae > Viscum > Viscum album. Next base: position 1,053,465,460 of record OY728120.1, on the reverse strand, counting down.
ACGGGCCGAACGATGTCGGAATGAACTGAAATCAGACGACAAATACGGGTGAGTGATTTCTGAAGTGGTTGAGCAGACGGCACGTCAATCGGATGTGCCCTGTGCCCGCTGTGACCGAGAACGCAGTTCGGGTGTCATAAATGGCCAGAACGGGCGTCCATCGGTCAAATTCATAGTGGACGGCCTCAGATTGAGCTGAAACCACCGTGGAACATTCTAATTATTATTCGTGACGTGTAGGCGCAGAAGGCACGTCAATCGGACGTGCGGTTTGCGCGGTACGGCTCAATATTCGTGTTTTAAGTGATGCGCGCGCTTCGTAAACGCGCGTGAGGGGGGTCCCAACGGGCCGAACGATGTCGGAATGGCCTGAAATCAGACAAAAAATACGGGTGAGTGATTTCTGAAGTGGTCGAGCAGACGGCACGTCAATCAGACGTGCCCTGTGCCCGCGGTGACCGACAACGCAGTTCTGGTGTCAAAAACGGCCAGAACGGGCATCCAACGGTCAAAATCATAGCGGACGGCCTCGGATTGATCTGAAACCACCGTGGAACATTCTAATTATTATTATTGATGTGTACGCGCAGACGGAACGTCAATCGGACGTGCGGTTTGCGCGGTACGACTCAATATTCATGTTTTAAGTGATGCGCGCGCTTCGTAAACGCGCGTGAGGGGGGTCCAAACCGTCCAAACGATGTCAGAATGGCATGAAATCAGACGAAAAATACGGGTGAGTGATTTCTGAAGTGGTCGAGTAGACGGTACGTCAATCGGACGTGCCGTCTGCCCGCGGTGACCGACAACACATTTCTAGTGTCATAAACGGCCACAACGGGCGTCAAACAGTCAAATTCATAGCGGACGACCTCGGATTGAGCTTAAACCACCGTGAAACATTCTAATTATTATTCGTGACGTGTACGCGCAGACTAAACGTCAATCGGACGTGCGGTTTGCGCGGTACGGCTCAATATTCGTGTTTTAAGTGATGCGCGCGCTTCGTAAACGCGCGTGAGGGGGGTCCAAACCGGCCAAACGATGTTAGAATGGCCTGAAATCAGACGACAAATATGGGTGAATGATTTCTGAAGTGGTCGAGCAGACGGCACGTCAATCGGACGTGTCCTGTGCCCACGGTGACCGACAACGCAGTTCTGGTGTCATAAACGGCCAGAACGGGCGTCCAACGGTCAAATTCATGGCGGACGACCACGGATTAAGCTGAAACCATCGTGGAACATTCTAATTATGATTCGTGATGTGTACGCGCAGGCGGCACGTCAATCGGACGTGCCGTGTGCCCGCGGTGACCGAAAACGCAGTTCAGGGGTTGTTCAGGGGTTGTTCAAGGTTTGTTCAGGGGGTTGTCCGGGGTCCAAGGGGGAGGGTGGGGGGGTTGTCCGGGGGTTGTCCGGGGGGATATCCGGGGTCCAGGGTGGGGGGTTGGGGGCTGTATGGGGGGCTGTCCAGGGGGCTGTCCGCGGGGCTGTCTGGGGACAGCCCCGCCCACCCCCATAGACAACCCACCCCCGTGGACACCCCCTACCCCCTAGACAGCCCAACCACCCCCGTGGACAGCCCACCCACCCCCCTCGACACCCCTTCTCCCTATGGACAGCCCCCCACCCCCTTGGATAGCCCGCCTACCCCCCTGGACACCCCTACCCCCTGTGGCCAGCCCACCCACCCCCCCTGGACAGCCCGCCCACCCCTCCTTGACAGCCCGACCACCCCCGTGGACAGCCCGTCCACCCTTGTGGACAGCCCCCCCCCCCCCCCCCCCCGTACCCCCCCCCCCCCCCGGGATAGCCCCGCCCACCCTCCCAAACAACCCACACCCCCTCCCCTGCAACCCCACCACCACCACCTAGACATACCAACCCCCCTGGACACCCCACACACCCATCCCCCACCAGGACACCCCACTCAGACCCCCAGGACAGCCCACACCCCCTGGACAGCCTCGCCCACCCCTGTGGACAGCCTTTCCCACCCCCGTGGACAGCCCCGCCCACCCCCGTGGACAACCCACCCACCCCCGTGGACGCCCCCTACCCCCTAGACAGCCCAACCACCCCCGTGGACAGCCCACCCACCCCCCTCGACACCCATTCTCCCTATGGACAGCCCCCCACCCCCTTGGATAGCCCGTCCACCCTCTGGACACCCCTACCCCCTGTTGCTAGCCCACCCACCCCCCCTGGACAGCCCGCCCACGCCTCCTTGACAGCCCGACCACCCCCGTGGACAGCCCTTCCACCCTTGTGGACAGCCCGCCCACCACCGTACCCCCCTGGATAGCCCCGCCCACCCTCCCAAACAGCCCACACCCCCCTCCCCTGCAACCCCACCACCACCACCTAGACATACCACCCCCATGGACACCCCACACACCCCTCCCCCACCATGACACCCCACCCATACCCCCAGGACAGCCCACACCCCCTAGACAGCACCGCCCACCCCGTGGACAACCTTTCCCACCCCTGTGGACACCCCCGCCCACCCCCGTGGACACCCACCCACCCCCGTGGACAGCCCCTACCCCCACAATCGGTTATCCAAAACATATCAAATTGGTTTGAACACAATCCATAATTCCCACAATCCATTATCCAAACATAGAAAAAATCTCACATGATGCTCGACCATTGGAAAATAATTAAAAATCACCAACACCTCCTTCCAAACATAGAATAAAAAAAAACATTAACAGAATACAAAAACATTAAAAAATCTCACAATCCATTATCAAATTGATTTCATGAGTAATATCAAATTGGTCTGATTTACATGTTTTGAACACTCTCCATCCAAACATAGAATACAAAAACATTAAAAATCACCAACACCTGGATAATCAATTAAACTACCAACACCTGGAAAAAATATATTCATTAAAAAAACTACAACAATATGGTTGAGATCAAATTTCACCTATTGGTATGGGGTGTACCTGTTGGGATGGGGGTACTGGTGTTCGGATTCGCGAGAGCAGTGGAGTGAGATCGGGTTCGCGAGAGCAGCGGAGTGAATAGATTAGGGCTCTGTCCGAATGGGGAGAGGAGATCGCGGCCTGCAATTTGGGGGAAACCTTTGCCAACGGTTTTTATAAACCGTTGGCAAAGGCTGAGTTTTAGTAGCCTTTTCCCAACAGTTCCATTGAACCGTTGGGAAAGGTCTGAGCTTTAAGCCTTTTCCCAATGGTTCCAGTGAACCGTTGGTAAAGGTCTCCTTTTCCCAACGGTTCCAGTGAACCGTTGGGGAAAGGTCTGCTGAAATTCTCTTTGCCAACGGTTTTCTTAAACCGTTGGCAAAGACTCACTGTCCCAACGGTTTAAGTAAACCGTTGGTATACTGCCGTTGGGAAAAAGCTAAATTCCAGTAGTGTTTGGGGGTGTCCGGGGGTCGGGGGACAGTCCAGGAGTGTGGTGGGGGCTCCAATGGGGTGGGGGAGGGTTGTCCAAGGGGTATACATGAGGGTGGGAGCTCCAATGGGGTGGGGGAGGGCTGTCCAGAGGGTATAAATGAGGGTGAGGGCTCTAACGGGGTGGGGGAGGGATATCCATGGGGTATAAATGAGGGTGGATGCTGTCTAGTGGGTAAGTTTTATATGTTATCTATGTACATGCTTAATTTCGATGTACTTCTGTTTTTGTGGTACGGTTTCTTGATTTGTTTTCTGGTTGATTCTGGTGGAGAGAAGATCACTGCATTCTGTTTAAAAAAAAATTGGGTTTATCACGTCGGTTATTTAATAACCGACGTGATAAAATGCCTGGAAAATAGTTTATCACGTCGGTTATTTAATAACCGACATGATAAGTGTATGCAGAATGGTTTATCACGTCGGTTATTTTAATAACCGACGTGATAAAAGGCATGGAGAATGGTTTATCACGTCGGTTATTTAATAACCAACGTGATAAAGTTCCTGGAGAATGGTTTAGCACGTCGGTTCTTATATGAACCGACGTGATAAACCACGCTCAGCCCGGTTTATCACGTTGGTTCTTATAGAACGGACGTGATAAACCACCCTCACCCCACTTTATCACGTCGGTTCTATATGAACCGACGTGATATACCCCCTCTCCCCTGTTTATCACGTCGGTTGTTTAAGAACAGACGTGATAAACCATTGTCCAGGCCGTTTATCACGTCGGTTCTTTAATAACCGACGTGATAAACCATTCTCCAGGCCCTTTATCACGTCGGTTCTAAAATAACCAACGTGATAAACATCGCGATTTTATGTTTTTGACGTCGGTTTTTAAATAACCGACGTCAAAAACCTTATTTATAGCGTCGCACGTGTTAACATCGGCTAGAAACCGACGTAAAAAATGACAAATAATCGACGTAAAAAACGTTTTCTGCACTAGTGGACATTTTTGAATTCCAAAAAATGGAAATAATGAAGGTATTATTGTTATTATAATTTAATAAGAATAATAATAATAACATAAATATAATATATATAATCAATAAATAAATCATTATAACCATCCTTGAATGGTTTTGATGGAAAAAGGAATGACATCCATTCACGAGGCAGTAGTTCGTCGTACACTTGAACGATGATTTCATTACCCATTTGATGGAAGTGGAGATAGTTGTAGGTTTTGATCATAACATAACAATATATCATTATATGGGATATTATTATATTATTATATAATAATTTTATAATAAGTATTGGAGTAGGAGGAGGAATAAATAAAACAAGAATACACATTGAAGAACTTTACCTCTTCTTAATGCATCCGCCTTAGGATTGAAACAAAAATATAATTAGGATGAAGTTATTAAAAAAATAAGGATTTTAGGATTATATGAGGAATTTTTTATAGTGATATGGTTAGTTATTGGTCAAGAGGAATGTGCAAAGTGGTGTGAAGGAATGATTTGAGTGATTTCACTTTTATAATTTATGAGGAGTGGGACTTTTATAAATACCCAAAATTATTCACTATTGGGAGGTCACTCATACCATATGTGCCTCAAATATTGATCAATAATAGAGTGTTTGGATTATATGGTCATTATAAACCTTTAACTAACAAATGAAACTCATTTTTTATCATGTTATTCTTTAGTCTTTTTGTTTACTCAATTTTACAACTTTAGTTTTCTTCAACAGTAACTTGTATCATTCAATTTACATAGGTAATCTATAGATAAATAATAATATTAAAATTAAACTTATTAGATAATTCAAACTTAATTGTTCTAAATATAAAATATAATTTATCAAATAAAGATCTTTTGTTTTTGAAAAAACTAATTTTAACAAAAGTGCATGTAATGCGCAAAACTATATTTTAACAATAATTGATGTGATTAGTTTTCAATTTTTCACTAGGTGTTATTGTTAAAAATTATCTTCACCTTATTAGATAATATATATTATGGTGATAAGAATAAAAAATCCATTATTCTAAATTCCATTTGTAGAAGAGAAAAAATATACTTTAATATTAATCTCGTAGACATGACAATAAATTAGGGGTTTTAAGAGAAAATGTTCCAATGATCGCAAAGTTTGTATATCCAATTTCAAAATTAAAATTATCCATGAGAAAAATATTGGATTAATGGGTGTATTATTGAACTATGTTTACTTTAAAAATAATTTAATATATAGTTTATCTTTATAGAAAAATTGAACAAGAAAAAAGTGTTCAATTAAAATTCACAATTAATCACTATTTATTACAAAATGAAACATTTTAGAAAAGTACCAAAAAATCACCAGAAGATAAGTTTGAAATAATTATTTCCAAAATGATTTTTATTTTATCAAATCAATTTTATAAAAATTTCGTAAGTTAATTTTATTATTTTTCCCGAAAGTCAAAAAATAATTTTTTGAGAAAATAATGTTTTTTGAAACCTTTATACTTAAAAAATATATATTATATTATCAATATGTGTGTTTTTAGAACCATTATAATTAATATTTAATAAATTATTACTAATAGTAATGTCATAATGTTTAATGATCTATTTATAATGAAAAAATTTAAATATCTATGTTAATAATATATCGTGGTTTGGTTGAAACTCAGTGTCATGTGTAATGCAAGAAAACCCAAAGTTTTATGTAGTGAAATAATAGCAGATTATAGCATGTAATGTAAGATTTCAAAAAAAATTTATTTATTCAGAAATAATAATTCATAAAAACATGGGGTGTTATATTCTACCAACCTTAAAATGAATGTCACCATCAAAATTTGTCACTCTAATATAATCAAATGAGGATAATTCTAACCCACCATATCCTCTTGTTCCTATGTATCTTCCACTAACATGTGGTTTAATAAAAAAATTTGTCCATGTGAGTGGTTGTGTTTTATATGTCATTATCTGTAGGATCCAAAATTTCCTATGTTTGTTCCTCATAAGAATGATCTTTCTCTAATGGTATAACCTCTGATTTCACTGAATTTGATGGGTCAGGTTTGTTCTTCATCAGGAGTGATCAATGGAGAACATCAAGAACTTGATAGAGGTTCTATGGAATCACTAAGAAATATAAAATGGTACTGAAATGATCATGTATTTAAAAGGGACCGGTACACCTAGGGATCAATTTCCCTTTCTTCATGAATCTCAAAACATTCTTCCATAGAGATATTTTTAGAAACACCTAGTCACCAACATTAAATTTTATATGACACCGATGATTATTAGCATAACATTTCTGTTGAATTTGATCTCTCTTGAGGTTTGGATAAAAAGTTTTAAACATCTCTACCATTTCATTTGATATATCAATTCTCGATACCATTCTTACACCAAATTCATTCCATCACATTTGATCTCAATATTTACTTCCATAGAGGGCTTCATATTAAGACATATAAATGCTTTAGTGGAACATATTGTAGTAAAAAACTCATCTAAAGGAAGGTGTTGATCCAAACACATTTTAAATCTAAATAACATGATATCAATATATCATTTATTTATTAAATTATTCTCTCACACTGATAATATGTATGAGGATGATACGTACTTCTTAAAATGAACCTTTTATCAAGAGCATGTTGAATACTTATCTATAAATTTGATGTAAAACTTAGATCCCAATCACAAAAAATTTAATGTGGTTCTCTATACAACCTTACAACATACATAATGTGTACGTTAGAAATATGATCTTGAGAGAATACTTATTTAATAGTTATTAAGTGTTCTATCTTAGTAATTTGATCAACTACAACCCATAAAAAATTATTCCCTTTAACCATTTTTTGGAGTAAAGAGAAAAATTTTATGGTCATGTTTTCCCATTTCCATTATTTTATGGGTAATTGATGTAACACAACTAATAGTTTGTTCTCTCATCCTTGACTTGCTAACATACCATGTAGTGAGATATAAACTCTTCGATATCAATAATCAACCCATCCCACTAGATATACTCTTTCAAATACTTATACATATTAATACATTTTGGATTAATAGAAAAATAAAAACTATTATTTTCCTCTAACAACTCTTTCTTGAAATCTAGTATGTATAGAATTCATAAAAAGTTTATAAAACATATCATTCCATCATGATGAAGGTTAAACTCATGAACATTTATATGATTCTTTTATCGATCTATATCTTCCTTATGTACCTCTTTAATCTTCACTAAGATATATTTTTGAACAATCAATTAATCAAGATAAGATATATCAACTTGATTATTTCTAGAACCATCCTTTGAAAATCCCAAAATATTGCATCTTTTATAATCATCCTATTAGATAATCAAGCATGACCCTTTCAACTCAAAGCATCAGCCACAATGTTTTCTTTCATAGTGTGGTAATGCATTGAGTATTAATTCACTTTAAAAATCTCTAACCATTATCCATAGAACTTATTAAACTCTTTATGTGAATATAAACATTAAATTATCATGATCACTATATATATCATAATTTTCTTTATAAAGATAATCCCTCCATATATTTAATACAAAAACTATAGAAACTAACTCCAAAGAATGAGTTGGGTTATTTTTCTCAAGAATATTCAATTACCCTAGTGAAGAAGCTATAAAAATGTATTGTTTTTAATAAAAAATACTAATCCCTTATTGGATGAATCATTATAGATTACACATCCTTCTATACTATTCGGTAATATAAGCAGTGGTGTGAAAACTTGTCTTCTCTCCAGTTAATTGAAATTTCTTCACAATTATCTATATAAGGGAACTTTTCTCCCTTTTAAGTTAACATGTTTAGAGGATTATATATTCATGACAAATTTACCACAAAAATTTAATAATATCTAGATAAAAAGGGAACTAAATATCTTAGTAATCATGGTTGGTATAGGAAAACATTCAATAGCCCCCGTCTTTGAAAGATCTACTGATATACCATATGTTGATGTTATATGACAAAAAAATGAATCCTTTTATAGAAAAAATAAACTATCTATAAAATTTCATCTATTTTTTTCATTCCTTTAGGACTTTAGTACTACTTTCATGTAGTCTTCATGATATTCATCTCTCTTTGAATAGATAAAAAATTTAATTTATAAAGACTATAAAAACGGATCAATGTAATCTCAAATGTCTTTATCTATTAAATCCAAGAAAATAACATAGGAATTATTATGATCAGATGGAATCACTATAAATTCATAGTGTCCATACCTTTCATGAAATGAATTGTTGGATATTTCATTTTTCTTAGGCCTTATTTAATGATATCCAAAACAAAGGTGAATATTTGGAAACATATTTAGATATATTAAGTTGATAAAATTATTCATCAATAGGGGGAATAAGATACATGTTCTTAAATGTGATATTTTTTAGCTCCTAATAATCAATTATGTGTCTCATTGATCCATATATATTTTTACTGAAAACAATATGTTCACCCCAAGCTGACAAACTTGGCCTAATGAATCCCATGTCATGGTTTCCCAAAATTTTCTTCTTTAATTACTATAACTCTATTAGGTCTATTCTATAGGTATTCATTGAAATTGGTGTGTCACAAGGTATGAGTTATATTGAGAACTCAACTTTACGTTTTTTAGATTACTAGGAAACTCTTATAGAAAGACCCAAACAAATTCCCAAACAATAGTTATGACATTGTTATGGGTTTCTTCCCCATCCATTTGAGATATATACACATTTTGAATAGAAATTAATACCCATAAAATTGATTTAATCTCCAATGAAAGTTTTTTACTTTAGTCACACTGATGGATGATCATATATTGGTTTTCAATATCAAATGTAACTTCCATTCCTTGAAGATACATATGGTATATTTTTAGATAAATCCAATACATTCCTATGATAAAATCAAATTCAAGAAAAGTAAAAATGAAAAGATTTACAGGAAGCAAATTCCCACAAATATCAACTCTAGAGGAATCCTATACTTGAGTAGAGATTATCATTCCATCAATGGGTTTTAAAGATAATTTTATATCTAATCATGTGGGATTCATTGTGATACCATTATATAATTATTTAGATATGAAAGAATGTGTAGATCTAATGCCAAAAAATAAATTTTCAATTATAGAGTGGATGGAAAATATACCTTTCACCATGTCATTATCACAATGATAATCTGAGATAATAAATACATATCAGATATAGTTTTTTATGTTATATTATTTGTTTATTATTCAATGCAATGGGTTTTGGTTTGTTTTCTCATGAACTATGAATTTTGGACTTAATTGAAAAATGAAGAAAAAGTTCCAAAAACCGGATTTACAAGCAGTGTACAAGATACACAATGTGTAGACCTCATTTGAAACATTCATATAAATCCAAAAAATCTTGTGAAGAATTTTCATGATGTGAAGACAGTACATGATATTTAATTTAATTACAAAATGTGAAGAATTCAAATATTAAAGTCCCCCAAATAGCTAGTCACATAAATGACATGAAAAGATTACACGACGTGGAAGTTCAAAGCTCACTCAATCAAAGATACAAATCATTTATTTTATAATAAATTAGTATTTGAAATACATGGTGTGAAACCAAAACACATGACATGTAGATGTTGGGAAAAAATTTACATAATCTAGTATCTTAGGTACATGAATTACACAACATGTACTTCATGGGTCTGTTTATATTTTGAGCACCCTCCTTGTACAGAATGCTCAACCCTTTTCTATTTCTCTCTTTTTCTTCGGAATTTTTCTCCCATTTTTCAATTTTTTATATTGAAAATCTATTTTAATTCATTCTATTAATTTATTTAGAAATTCCTTCCATGTTATTTTTGAATCTACATCTGTTATATGCCACATTTAAATATGATTTTATTTTCAATATCCATTTCATCACTGATTGTGGCTCTTCATCAATGCCTAGAATTTTCTTCATTGTTTGATTGTGTGCATTGATTTTTATTCAATTTTTAATTTATTACAATTGTTTGATCACGATTCTTAAATTTTTTAATCCCCTATTGTTTCTTTATTTTCAATTTCATAATTTTTATAAAATCTTTTGTACTTCCATTGTTTTGATAATTACTACCATGTGTGGATTATCCACCAAGGGTTGAGGATATGGAGTATGGGTGTTTCTAAGCCTAATTAATATGTATATTTAACCACGGTGACCTTATAGCTAGTAATTAGGTTATTAATAATTGATCATCATATTATTTTCCATAAACCTAACCGTGGGAAGGGAAATTTAATGAACCTAACCAAATTAGAGTTGATAAGTACTATGAAATCTAACTATGAAACATTATACAAGAACCCATGCATAATAAAACTAGGTTATTAGCAACACCCTGACCATGATAATGTTTTACAATAGGTAGATCAAATTTTTCTGACCAAAAAATGCTTAATACCTTTTATCCACATTATAAACTAACTTATTGGACTATACCATGTTAAATATAGGATTTTCTTTTATAAAGATCCCATAAATCAACCCTGATACCATCCTTTATTATCTAAATTAAATAAAAACTACCTAGAATTTGTAAAAACCAAACATGAAGAGTGAAAGTGAAAAATACATTAGAAGGGTATGGTTCGATTGGTTGTTGACCTGCCAGTAGTTGTCATGGGTTCAAACCGACACTACCACATTAATACACCCTTGTGGTAAATGAATTATGGGACTATATATTATTAATATAATCAACACCTATTAAAATTTAATGATATGCATGAGCGAGTGAAATTTGGTATTGTATCCTAGGATTACAGTTGCTCAGGAATAGTAACATTTGGATTGACCCCAGATTACCACATCCTCCACTTTTATTCTTCATCCTTCCCCTTTTCCTTTTTGTATTTTTTTTAATTGAGAAAACCTTTGATATATCCCTCTCTCACACTCTATTCTTTATAACTATTTCATGCACCCAAAATCCTTGATTCTCTCAAGATGTTTAGATGTATAAGAACAACTTATCTTTGGTCAGAATATAAATCTATCTATTGTTTAATGCTTCCACATTATAATGGATGATCATAAAAATCTTGTGACACCACACATTAAATACCACCAATATGTGACACTAGAGAATCATGGTGAGAGAATAGTGCTTCATGGTCGAATCATTGTGAACTATGGTTTCTCATCCATCAGTAGTGTTGTGAACAACATTGTTCGCCAATGGATTCAGGTGAACACTTTTGAGATGAGACCAGGACTCATTCACCTGATCTAGAATATAGGTAATTTCAGTGTGCTTCAAAGTTAAAACCCCCATGAAATTAACTCCAATTTTTTAGAGGTTTGTGGTACCTTTTCAATCCATGGAGTATCATCTAACATAATAATAATTTTTTCACCCCTTTTTACTTATGTTATAAATCGATGGAATGGAAAAAAATTCATGTACATGAGTCGATTGTGACTTGGGTAAAATCAGAAAATATGTTTTCAAAAAAATAATTCCCACCAATTAAGACTTGGAAGCTCTGAAACAAAATTCAAAATATCACCTAAGAGGATAGATAATCAGAGTGGGAAGTAAGGGATAATTTAATGTGCTAACTCAAAAGTTCTCATATCATTGACTAGATGTGTAGATACAAATAATTATAATATCTATCTTGGACTTCATCCGACTTCCTCTACTATGGTAGATTCCACTACTGATGGATGAATCATGCACATGATGTAGAGTGTTAGTCAATAAATTTTAGAAGATGTTTACCACAATTCCAATATGTGTAAAATTGATAGAGGAACTCCACTATACAAAATCCATCTGGTATAAGAGGCCACTAACTTGTGATCTCATGTAGAGTCTCTTAAAAATAATCTAGATTCATCTCAACTACCTATTATGCCACTACCCCCTCGTACACTTGTATTAGTTATTTAGTCCTATAACACGCATAGAGACCTGTATTATTACCAAGACTACAGTGCATGTATGGAATAACCCCTAGAACAATATTTTATTTACATCAATTTCAATCAATGAGACCAATAGATCCAATACCCCCAAAAAATTAAAAATCCATCAGTAAAGACCATCTGTACAACCGATACAAGAAACCCATTGTCACTTTTAGTAGTGGAGTATGCTGATTCAACCTAGGAATTAAAGACCACCTATGTAACCACTAATAGTACTAGCTCCTCAACCTCAAAATCAATTACAAAAATCATTTTTTAGATATTTATAGTTTCCACAAGCTCTTCTGTAAAATTTCCAAAAATATCCACGAAGGCCACAATAGAAAGATCCACATATCCATAAAATTTTTGAAACCCTACTAACATCCTTCATGTTTAAAGTTGATCAAATGATGATAACCCAAGAGATGGAAATGAAAAAAATAGGTCTACACTACATAACATTTTCCATAATGTGGGGAATATCTCTAAGACCTTAAGTGACCAGATACTAGGTACCTTCCCTTGTAATATCAGAGCTCATCCGAGGGAAGAGGATTAAGTTGTAATTGTTAAAATTGGAAAAATTATGGACTTTATATATCCATACAAAGATGAGGAGAACTATATTGATGAATATTTTCAGGGGAAAACTCATGAGGAAGAACAAATTATGAAATCTCTAACAAAAGAACAGTCTCAGAGGGAAGAAATTTATATAGGACCACCAACTTAAATGCCAGGTCTCCCTTTCTTGAAAGGATGAAACAAGGCATGATGGAGGGGAAATATAAAATATTCCTAGATTTTTTTAACCAATTTCATTTCAATGTAACCTTTATAGATGAATATTCTCAATTACCCACTCATAGGATTCTTTAAAAATTGTATCTCAAGAAAAAAAGAAATAGATGACTTTGGAGTAGTCTCCCTAAATGTTGAGTTCTCCACAATTGATCAATGTAAGCTACCTATAAAACTAAAAGAACCCATATGTCTATCATTTCCTTGAACCATAATGATGTGTAGTTTTGAAAATTCCATGTGCCCTCTTAGAAATAGTATTAATATCATTCTGATGAGTGTTTATAAAAATGTGGGACTCAGAGAATTGGAACTATCTTTTTTGAATGTCCAACTCGCTAACCACTCTATCAATAACTCTCAAGGATTTATTGAGGATTTCTTATTAAAATAAATAAAAAGCATTTTCCTGAGTGATTTTATCATTCTAGATATGGATGATGAACTTGGTATTATTTTGATTCTTGAATGAACATTTCTCACCACCATAAGGGCAATGATTGATGTTATCCTAAGGAGATTTATTTTTTTTGTGGGTGAAGTACATGTTGTATGTGGTTAGGTGAAGGATGTTATGTAAATAAATTAGTCCTTAAATTATCAAACCATCCTTCCAACTAACATGAAATATGTTAATGAGAAAATTTAATATGCTTATAATAAAATACCTCATGTTGAAAAGGGATATTGTGCACACAAGATGGGTAATTGATCTTCACTTTTGACAAGAGAGAAAGTCCCACCATTAACCACTATCAATTCAAGAATAATTTTTCAAGGGCTATCAACTCATTGTTAGTGTCCTTTTCTTTGAAAAATTTACAACACTAGAAAATAAATTAAGCATTTCCGGTGAGTTATACCATTTTAGGTTTTCTTGGATAGGATAGGATAGTATAGTTCGTATGAAGAATGAGGGTCCCTGGATGTTTTTTAGGATAATTGGATAAAAAATCTTTAGAAATAGAAAATATATTCCCTGTATGGAATACACGGTTTGAAAATTTCGACCACCTAATGAATAAAAAATTTCATAAAGACAGTATGTGTAACAAATAAATAGAATATAAATTTTGAGTGTCTTTAAAATCCTCTGAACCCAGGGTTCATGGCGACCCCACACCCCATCCAATGGTCAACATTCTGCAAGCCTCTTCCCCTACCATGAGATCACTCACTTTAAGCCTCAAGATTCCGTAATACTACACACCTAACCTCTCCTTCTCATCCTCACCATCATCTCCACCACCGCACCATCCTCAAACTATAAAATGGATAGATCCAAAAAATTTCACACCCTACCCACTGACCACACACCCATGTTTGAAAACAGACATCAACCACCTAATCTACAGAAGGATACTCCTATACCACTAACGTCTTCCATCTCATCACCCACAAATATCCATGTATCACCTCCCTCTCCTGATGGATTCCCCTATGAGATGACAGAACCTGCTACCTAGAAGTAGTATTAATCATAGAAGTCCTGATGTGGAAAGGACCTAGTAATCCCAACATTTATCAAAGTTCCTTTCGTCGAAACTTATTCAATACATGCAACCTCCATCCAGATTAGAACCTAACCTCTTTCATCCATTGAGATCACTTCCACCACCACAGCACCCCCCCAACAGTTGATCATATACCCTTCCTCTATCATTGATATCAATTGGGTTTTCTAGATATAATAACCCATTGTTTGGTAGGGGAAAACTAATGTGGACATTGATGAATTTGAATTTACTACACAGGTTTTTCATGTTTGAAGTGTGAATGAACCATTTAGATACCAGTTAGAGGGGGTGAATTAGGGGAATAAAATTTTTAAAAATTATTTTACTTTTAATTCAACCTCTGTGACTAATTAATTTTTTATCCTCCATCCTTAATAATCAACCTCATATTGAAATAAATAAAAACAATAAAAGTAAAACACAAATGGATTTACATGGTTTGGTACAAATACAAACTTTTCCCATATTGGTTAGACCCCAAACATGTATTCTCCACAATATCATAAGGTGATTACAACAATAATTTATTAGACCCCCAATTACAAACTAGTTATACCCCCAATTCCAATCAATATTCAACAGTTGGTTAGACATCCGCCATCTACACCTTCATTACAATGATTGGTTAGACCCCCAATCACACTATTTTGTGACCGGTTAGATCCCCAACTACATCCTTCAATATCATATTTCTTGATCCTCTATATAAAGATAATTAATTATCTTCCACCATAATATCATTAGATCACACTAGATTGTGTACAATTAAATAACCTTTACACTGATGCTAGAATTGCTCAAATTCTGATCACTATATATAATCAGTTACCACAGTAAAACGTTCTTTGAAAAAGAATTGTTAATTCTGGTAAACATTCAACCTCACTAAACACTAAAAACATGGATACAAAAATCAGCAGAAAATATGATAGAAAAATTATCATGTCTTTAGTCTCAAAAATCACAGCTCACTTTGCATTTTATATTGAATGTAAATTTCGTCCGAAAACATGCATGTGTATAATATACTTTGTGGTATTCACATTTTATACATGTATTAATTTGTGTTCATACAAACTAACTTAAGAAATGTATACTATATAAACAAACATACACTTCATTTTTTCTTCTTTTTCAAACTAAAAGTGTTCCTAATTATTCCACATTATATTCATGGTAATACATTAATACATAGATATACTATTTGTCTCATGAAATTATTAAACTATGTCCACCTCTATTTTTATTGCATGCACTGTTCGAATCGTACAAAAACACCTTTGATCACACAAAAATGCATTTCCATTCTTCTTATTTCATGTTACACTATAATGTATGTTAGATGTTAATCCACACAATTTTTTTTCATGAGATATAGTGTAGATGTACTCTATCTTGAGATAGTTCCACACACTTATCACAAGTATCACAATGTAATAACACAAATGGTAATTCTCCTAACTTAATGCATCTTTATGAAACTCAGATAATAACTTTCATGACCCCCTCAAAAATCATCCTTCATGCATGTAGATCTTTTATGTATGATTCTTATACTCATAGAATCATATATTATGCTGAAATCTACTTCTTAACTTCATATTCATGTAGTAGTATACATGATTCTAATTTTGTATCGTAAAATACATTTCTCAGAAACTCTATCTCAATAACAAAATACAATGCTTTGTGGGAATTATTTATTCTTCACTTAATTCCAGCATTACACAGATATTTAACCCACCTCATAGAAAAAAGTGAGGATATGAAAGTTTTAATACATTCACATATATGAAACTCCAATGAATGGAACATCCTTTTCAAATATAGAACACATAACTATTCTGGTTCTCACTCAAAAAATACACTGATCTCTCAGATGTGAGTCAAGGTCCACATAAAAAATGGTAATATATATATTATTTATAGTCAAATAACTCCACTAAACTAGATTGTTTCCACATACTAAACTCAAGAATCCAATTCCTTAGTAATTGATTTGTGGGTCATAACCATCAATAGAAAATATTATAAATTCTACACTATGAAAATCCATGGTTAGAATTCTATTTTATCGTGAAAATGAACTAGTATATAATTTCGATCATGATTATTTTATTATAATTTTCAAATGATTATAGGTGGTATGGCTCAATATTTTATAGATGTCACTCATGGAGATCCAAGTGAACACGAATCCTTTGAGAGCTTGTTTTAGAAGATGACGTGAATGAAGATTAGATGTCATAGAAAAGTCGATCATATGGCTTGGATATTTATATCGATAGATTATATAGTTTTAAGGCTCAACTAAGATGATAAGATAACCATCATAAAAAGATCGAGTGATCAGATGGTTTTGGTTCGTCCAGTGATATAATATATTAATCCCACATCAAAACAACCTAAAAATATGGCCTCTCTAATAATATAAGACGCTTATCATCCCTGATATAAAAGGTTACTGATTGAATACATAGAGTGTTGGAACCGGCCCATGCCACTTCTTTCCTATGCCATTGTGCCTCCCTTCATATTTCCTCTACACGAACACCATTCCATCATGAGTGCATTCTCATCCACCCACTATTCAACCTTTTATCTTAGCTCGGGATTTCTCCCTCAATCGTGGTTGACCCTTTAGGGTCCCACCAATAGAACTAGGTGGAGCTATATAGGTAAATCTTGAGTGTGATGGATTTATTTTTGAGTAAAGTCCAACTTAATTTGAATCAATCTAAAAAATAGATACTTCTCAAAAATAATAATTCCAATACAAATTCAAAATACAACATACTCCAAAAACAAAATTCATCTATTTTTTTGAATTAAAACATAAATACTAAATCTTTAAATCATAATGTTGTAAACATTGTGTCAATTTCAAGTAACCAATGATACAATTTTTTTAAACTAAAAACAAGCTACAAAATTGTCACATTTAAAACATTAAAACATGTTGAAATATTTCACGAAAAAGTAATTCCCAAAAAATGAAATTCACTGTAAACATTATTATACCCCATTATATTTTTTTAATACTAAGATAATGTCAATATCTATAAATTTAGTTCTCTCTATTACTGGATATCAATAGAAAGGTAAAATTATGAGTTTAAACTTTAAGAAAATTCGTTTCAATGTCGGTTGTTTTCTAGAAAAATGAAACCTATCTCAAAAAAAGCAATGAGATTTCAATTAATCCACTCTAGCTCTACATGGGAAAACCCTGGGTAGAAAACTAGAACGATTTCACTGAAACATAAAATATATTAAAACTTTATAATATGATAGGATTTTCAAACTTAATTTAACAACTTCACCATAGGGAAAATTTTGAAAAAGATTTCCAATAGATTTCAAACAAGCATCTCAACAAAAAAATCAGAAAGTTCAAGTGAAAAAAACATCCCCAATTAAATTCAGATTTAAAATTGTAATTGGTGATTAATTTTAAAAAATTATGAATAATTGAAAGCTTTGAATAATTTCTACCCCACCTCTAGGGATGAACACATCTCCCTAAATTCACTTAATTTTAGTAAAAAGGGATCTACATATGTGAATATGGAGGAACGTGTTTATTTCTCAGGAACAGAACTAAGGCTGATAGATTCCTCTAAACCTTTATTTTCTCTTCTTCTTTCTAAACACTAGTTTGGAAGAGTTTTCCATTATATCATGAGGTTTTATAAGAATCATTCAATGTTCTGTATCATGCCCAATTTTCTACATCTTTCAAAATTCATAATTTTTCATTTATTATTTGTAGATGAATCTGAACAGTCATTAAATTCATCACATGTCACCACCTTATATTATTTATCTCTAACAAGATTTTTATCTTCTTTAAATTGTTTCATATTCCCACAAAATTAACTAATGATTGTATCATTATTAAATATCTAACTTCACATATCATATTCATTATGAGGAATATCACTTGATAAAGAAACTCTACATTTCTCAACATTGTGACCTTCTTGTCCAAATCCAATAGAGACTTAATTCAAACATTCATATATGTCCTACATTGATAGTTTAATTATAGACTGGATCACATAATTATCTTTCTGATAATATGATCTCACCTTCTCATCATTGATTCCCCTTGATTCATGCCTCCTACTTGGTAGTGACTTGTTATTCTAGCATGACATTTATTTAAGATCAAACACTCCACAACACCAACAATAGCCTCCAAACCTTGATCTTATAGACTCATATAAATTATGAACTCAATATTGTAGTTGTTTATTTCTCACAGTATATGGATTTATTTTCTTTGGAAGAAATATTATGGATAAATTATTTTACACTTTTTTTTTAATTTTTTTCTCATTTATTATTTTGGGATAGTTTGGTTCAGTATTGTATTTATGGTCTACATTTTTTGAAATACCAAATGTACATTGAGATTCATTTGGTTTAGAAATAACCTTTTTCTCTGAATCCTTATTCTCAATGGGTGTAGAAGAATCACCCTCAATATCAATAAATTTGGTGAAGTATTATTTCATCATCTTCAACTCACTTTGAGCTGCAATGAATATAAATTGTGTCTCAGAGAATTATTCCTCTCCAACAATAAGTATTTATTCAATATATATCACCATTTTCATAAATTCAGCTAATTTAAAATGTTTTTTCTTCACTTCAACAAATGTTGATTCTCTCTTTTCATGAGCATTATTTCAAATTGTTTTTAGTTTTACTTATAGATCAGATATCTTCACATTTTTTTTATCTTAACTCATTATGATGATTTTTATATTTCTTTACACATTCTTTATTCTCAAAGTAGATCTTATCATTTTTTATTTTTAAATTTTTCTCTCTTGAGTTGAAATTTTTTCATAAGAGTACGTTCAAGATTATATTTTAACATCCATTAATAATAAGTTTTCTCTTAACATCTATCACCTTCAAATGAGTGTACAGATTTACTGAATTTACCCATAAATCAAATTTGTTTCTTAGAATATCTACCATCTTCTGAATCACTACCTGATGATGTAAATTCATTCATTTATCTACTCATAAAATATATCTTCATGGAATTAAACCTCTATTAATGATTCTTCCACTTCCCTTTCTGATACTTATTATCCGCTTCATTTGAGTGAGTGTCATCAACCTTCTTATTTGGACATTTACAAAAAAACCACTATTGTGGAAATTCGTTGACTTTAGAGTTTTTTTTGTTATTTCCTTTCCATATAAACCTTTGGAACATTTTTTTAAATAAGGAATGTATTTGAATAAATTATGGTTCATCTTCTTCATACATAGAATAACTTGATTTTGGTTCTTATATGATTTGGGTTTTACCTTTTATCAAGGCTTCAATGTATATCGAATCTCAAGAATTTTTCTTGAATGATGGCATTTTTCACATTTCTTAATATATGAGGGTATTATAATGTTCATACAATGATAGTTCTTCTCTCTCTTCTAGTGTTGAAATATTTATGTCAAGTATATCTAGGAAATCTATCAAAAGCATCTTCAAAATAGTTGAATCATCCAGATTCTCTCCAAATCCTATGATATTACTGACAATTTCATTTACACATATAAATTATTCATTAATACTCTCATCATATGCAGTTTTGATATCTTCAAATTTTCTTCTACACATATGCAACTTGGCTACTCCAACATTACTATTTCCTTTATAAGAACTTCCCAGTTCATCCTAGATCTCCTTTGTAGTTTTGAGGACCACTAAAATGTTTCTAATAAATCTATCAACATTACATTCAGCGCCATACCAACAACTACCAGATTTATCTTTTTTGATTGAGTTATAGAGACATCCTCATTAATAGGAGGGAATCCCTTAATTTCGAAATATCTCACTTCTAGTCGAAGAGATAGAAGGTAAGGACACATCCGATTCATCAAAATTTGATAGTTAATTCCATCAAAAGTATGAATTCTTTAGTTGTTCAATGAAATAAAATTCTATATTTCTAAAATAGTTTTATGGATCTAATAATGGTACCATGTCTAATTATTGCAAATAAAGTTTCTATTTAATAATTAGATACCACTGAGAGGGTGTTGAATTAGTGTTATACTATTTCTTCAAATTATTTTACTTTAAATTCAACCTTTGATATTGATTAACATATCAACCCCTTGGAATTAATACAATGACTCACCCTGCTAGAAATAACAACAAAGAAAGCATATAATATTAGTATTACAGGGTTCAGTACAAATACCTACTCCTTGTTGTGTATGTTAGACCCCCTAACCCGGATTCTCCACTATATAATAAGTGTGATTACAATAGCCATTGGTTAGAACCCCAATTACAAAATCGTTATACCCCCAGTTCCAATCATACTTACATAGTTGGTTAGACCCCACCAATTTTACCTTACTCGAGATTATTGGTTTGGACCCAATTACAATATTCAACAATGGTTTAGATTCCCCTACTACATCCATTAACATAAATGTCTTGATCCACTAAAGAAATGTCAATTGTAGATCTTCCTCCACAAGCTCATTGGATCACACTTGATTGTGTATAATTCAAGAACCATTTGAAATATTTTTTGCTTGTTAAAATTATGATCACTATATATAATTATCCACCTTAGTAAAACATTGATCATGCAATAATTGTTTCCTCTACTAAAGACTCATAATCACTAAACACTGAACACTCGGATACAAAAATCTACAGAAAATATGATAGACAAATTATCCCAGATTTAGTATCAAAAATAATTTATCACTATGAAATGTATATTTCATTTTAATTCCTTTAGGAAACATGAATATATTTAATATACTACATGGTCTTCTCATTTTATACATGTATTAAGTTTTTTATTCTAATTACATTAGTAAATGTAAACTGCATAAGAAAAAATACACTTCATCTTTGTTTCATTTGAAAAATAAAATAGTTCAAGACTGTTCCAAATTATCTGCATGGTCATACATGAAGATATAGATATAATTGTTTTCTCTTGAAATTCATATACACTATCTACTTATATTTTTATCTCATGCACATATTGAATCTTACAAAAACAACTTCGAGAACGCCAAAATGATTTATTCTTCTTATTCTTCCATGCTAAATAGAATGAGTGTTAGCTGTCAATTCATATAAACTCATATTCATGAGATATATAATATATGTATACTGTCTTGAGATAGAAAAATACACCTTTCATAAGTCTCACTATGTAATCATGCAAATGGTTTTGCTCCTAACTCACTGTGTCATTATACAACTCAGAAAAGAACCCACAAGACTTTCTCATGAACTATCCTTAATTCAGATAGATCATTTATCTATGATTATCATTATTATTTAATAATTGATTATTAATAACTAAAATTTTAAACATAATCTTCACGTGATAATATTTATATTCATATTTTATATCACAAAACAATGTTCACAGAAACTCAATCTCATTCGCAAAATACAATGCTTTATGAGACTTTTTTCTTCTTTGTGTCATGAGAGTTTTACATGGTTATACAATATCCTTAAAAAAAATTAAAGGAAACTAAAATCTTCATTCATTTACATATATGGAATTTTAATTCATGGTACTTCCTTTTCAAATACATACCACGTATATTAACTCTATTTCTCACTCAAAAACTACACTCATCTATTGAATGTGGGATATGTTCAAGAGAAAAAATGACCTTTTCTAAAGTATTTTTAGCAATATACCTCCATAGATCTATCTTGATTCGACTACCTCAACTCAAGAATAAAATTACTCAATACTTTCTTCATGAGTCATCCCCATCATCGAATAATCTCAAAATTTTTACAATATACAAATCCACTATCAGAACACTATTTTATCATGAAAAAGAATTTATATGTAAATTTGATCAGGTTGAAGTTATTAGAATTTTAAAATTATGATTTTAGTCATTGATCATTATTCTATTGACGTCACTCATGGATATATGGGTGAATAGGAATCCTTCGAAGACTAGCTAGCGAAGACGACGCAGCTGAAGATCGGATGTTGCTGCATAGTCGATCAGATGTCCTGGATCGTCATATTGGAAAATCAGATGGTTACAGAGCTTGAATGCGATTATCAGATGACCCAGATAAATAGATATAGTGATCAGATAATTTTAGTTCATTCAGGGATACAATATATCAATTTCACATCAAACCTACCAAAAAATATAACCTCCCTTATAATAAAAACCACTTTTGACCCCTATACAAAAAAGGTTACTGAATGAAAACATAGAGCACTACTACCACCCCATGCCTCCACTAGCCTTAGGCACTGTGACTCCCCACATGGTGGATCAGCACTACCTATATTTCTTTATATAGGCATGCTCATCCACCCAACGTGATGACTCCTAGATTGGATTGGGCATGCTCCCTTAGTTGTGGTTGACCATTTGACATCCCACATAAGGAAAGAGGTCGACCTAACTTGGGATAGCTTGTATGTGTTGGATTTATTTTTGAGTAATGAAAACCTTTATTTGTAATAATATAAAATGAAATAATTCTTCAAAATAATAATAACAATACAAATTCAGAATCCAACATAATAATTTACCATGATTCATCGCATTTTTATAATTCCATCATAAATTCAAATACTTCAAATCTAAATGTCATAAACATTGTGTCAATATCAGATCATAATTTTCATATGTATCTATGATATAAAAATTAGTAATATAATAATAAATTTTAAAACCATAAAACATATTTTAAACATTCACCAAACACTCAAGGAAAAAAATTCAATTCACTAGACAATTCAATTGTCCCCTCCCCCATTATTGGATTAGTTTTGGGTGACATTTTTTATACTGATTGTATTCCATTTATCATTGATGTGTCATTTATCTATATAATAATTGGATATATGTTTTTTCATCACTATTATTTTTATTTTTTTCGTTCAATAATTTTTCACATTATCCATGCTTAGCTCTTCTATATCCTCTAAAGTTTTTCAAGCACTTTTTTTCCACCATCTACCCTCCTACACTGGATGAATTCTCATCTAGATGATATCAATTACTAACATGAGGAGCTATAACTTGATATTCATGATCAACATGGATCCATACCACAACAAGAATGGTTGATATTCTTGTTGAATGAGATGCGTGATCATAATTCTCCTGAGGGGGTTAATCCCACCATGAATCCCTATGATATCGATGACACATCCACCGATTATTATAGGAGGAAATATACCTCTGAGTATATGGATGACAATACCTGATGATATTTTCTATCGATCTAGATACTGATGTCTTTCTTTTCACTTTATTAGAGGAAACCCATCTTTTTTTAGTCAAATTAAAAGAATCCTTATTTTAATTTTTGTACCATTATAGTTCATATGTGATTCCTGAACTGAATTGTACTCACTTATCTACATTTATTTGGGTTGATTTTTACTACTTTCCACTCTTTCCACACACCCATTATACAACTTTCATACTATTTTAATAATGTGGGCTAATATTGTATCTATTGATTTTTTTCATTCAAAAAAATTATGCTTGTATCCCATTTCTAAATCACCATAAAAAAACATCCCCATTTCATGTCACTTGTGATAAGAAGATCTCAATTATAAAAAAAATATCAAAATTTCATTCCATTTTATTCTATGAATTTTTTGATATCTATAACATGATTACTTATACAAAAGTCCAGACATAGCCTCTTGGTTTGTGGGGAGATTATTTCTTGAAATGTATTATCGACCCACGTGCATTTTTTATTTTTTCCATTTATCATGGATACATTTTTCACAATAGTCATTATTTTAACCTTAAAACTCAATATAACCATTTAAAGAATAGAAAATTTAAGGTTGGAATATTCTTGAAATCTATGTTTTATTTATTTTTAAATTTTTTATCATGATTACTTTGTTTTGTACTTTAATTCTAATTATAGACTCTTAAAATTGTTTTTGAATGAATTATTACTGATTTAATACACTAAATGATTACTAGTTATTTTTTTTACTCTCAATCATGAGAGGATTATGGAGAGATGATTTCATGTTCTTTACTAGGTATATTTCTTGAGAGATTTTTGTGACATATAAACCTACCAGAACATTCATTGATATCTTATTGTTGATATGATTGAAATAATACAATTTTAATATGATTGTGGTTCTTTTTGTAGAGAAAATCTTTCCAGAGACCCAAATGTACATATTTCTATATTTACCCTACTGTATCCATGAATAAAATGGTTAAGATGAATCCATTTCAAGAATATTATCTATAACACCAGGATGTTTTTATGAAATATTTTCTTTAAATAATTTTAATTCTATAATAGCTTACATTTCTCACAATCATGAATTTAAATGAACCGGGATACAACCTTATTATAAAATTGCAATTATAACATAGCTGTTAGGTTATAAGGAATAAATATAATATCATATGAAAATGTATCGTGGATGGAAAATATAAATCAATTATATTTATTTATTTTTTTCAAGTTATTTACAATTAGTAAATGAAATTGCTAAAATATAATTTTTATATATTTAATAAAATTTTATTAATATTCATCCTATATATATTTTTATCATAGGGTATTAATAAACCCAATTTGATGTATAAAAACATACATTTTTCACAAGGGTAATATTCCACCTTTTAATGGAAAACCCCATTTAAATTAATATTTGGACACATTAATAATTTTTATATGACAATATAAACATGTTCTTCGGAAGCGAGATATAAAATTTACTTGGGTTGAATTTATGATTTTTTATGATGAATTTCAAGGTGTGATGAATGATAAAAATACACTATATTTCAATTAATACAAATTATTTTCATCAAAATAGTTAAATATGGTTAAATTGTAATATTTAATTTTTTATAGTTTAATCAGTACAAATTTTTATCATCTAATTTAGATGTGAGAAAATTTCAATCTTTTTTAATGTTTTAACTTTTAAAACTCATTATCTCTTTCTGAAAAAATGTTTAGTTTTAAATTAATTATTGCAATTTATTTGATTTCAATTTTGTCAAATGGATTCCATTTTTTCAATCAGTAAATTCAAATTATATAAATAACATACTATTATATTAGGAAATTATGAATTGTAACTTAGGTAATTTTTATTAATGTGATAAAAGGGTAAATCAGGTAATTACGGATTAAAATAATATTACGAAATTACCATATTAATTTTTCCTAATATCATTGGATGATTTTGTTTTGACCTAAATCATCATTGGGACGAAATATTTTCCTTTTGAAGCCACTTGGACGAGATAAGTATGTATATTTATTTTTACTAAAAGAAAATTTAAATATGTCTTACTCAAAATTTAATAAATATATCATTTTTAATATAGTGTTATATAGAATATAAATTAGATTATAAATACTAAATTGAAAGATAATTTTTTTATTTATAATTGAAATTTATTTATAATTTTTAGGAAATAAATAATTACTTTAAAGACTTCTAGTTTAATGATGAGAAAATTATTTAATTTATAAGAAATCAATAAAATAATTATTAATAATGTGATAATAACCATTAAAAGACCAACAGACTTGAAAAACTCTTATTTTTCGAGTATATATCGACTATAATCATCCAAGGGTTGAGTTATTAACCATTCCTATCCCTATTGAAGTGATTGTTACACTTGTATTATTTTATGTAAAATAATGACAAACTTGTCACATCATCGTTTTAAAAAGTATGACATTTTAAATGATGGATTCTGTAGAAGATATATTAGATTATAATTATTGTGATTATATATAAAGGATTTTTATTTTTACGTATTTTATTATTAAATATTATTCAACAAATGTGCCTGTTAAATAATTACACCAAACAATTATAGAAATTATTTTATTAAGGGAAATATTTAATAAATATTACGAATTTTTTTAATATAATTATAATTTGGGATAATTAATATGTCCAATGAATTTTGTAAATGAACCTGACCTATTAGAAATATAAAAAAATAATTGGATTGAAGTCAACCTGTTATCTTAATATTTTAAAAAATTAATGAATTAAATAGTGCCAAAATTGACGCTTTTGATTGGTTAGAAAAATATAGTACTATTAGATTATTTAAAAATCATAAAACATTTTAAAAAATATATAATTATTATGGTATTATAAAAATATTATAATTTATTTATTTATGGTCTATTTCAAATAAAATAAGTAAATATTTCACTATTTTAATATTGAAATATTTTTTACCATAGTTAAAAATTAAATAGAATAACTAAGTGTTAATTACAATGATAAGGTTTAAATTAAATGAAACCCCTATCTAAAATTTATTGGATGATGGTATTACAACCCTATATAATCTCATCCCTTATATTGAGAATTGTTTTAGGTTTTTTATGTGGTATGATTTTATTATAAATTAATATTTTTGGAGAACCCAAAGGTTCCCCTCCCCTCAATTATAAAAGGGCACCTCCTCCATCACAACTTTACTTCACATTGACCCTTCAATATCTGACATACCCTTACCATTTCCTTTATCAACATACCTTGTTATATTCTATAAGTTCTTCTCTTCTTAAAAGACCATCTCTAATGCTTTCAGTGGAGATTTATAGGGAGTTTGTTGAAGAAGAGGTAATATCCCCTACCGATTATTTCAAAGTTATTTCTTCTTCTAATTCCTCTTTGTGAGTTGTTTCATTATAAATATAATAAATGTAGTATCACTTATAACCGATATGTTATTATTATTTTGAAATTACCATATCCTTTTTATTATCCATCTTATGAAAATTGAAATCACCATGCGTGCGTATGCACGGCTTACTGTCTCCACCTTGTGGTGTAATCTATTTTTCCTCACCACCTTACATGGATGGGTATAATGTTGGAAATAATAATTATATATTATTATTATAAAATGACAATTATTCTGAAATATTATACACCAACAACTTCAATACCATTAAACTATTAATGGAATGATATCATCGCTCGTGCATTTGTACGACCTACTATCTCCATGATACGATGTGATTCACTCAATATTATCTTCTTTAAAGAATGGTTATATAAATTAATGGAATGAATAAATATGATATATATTATACTAATATCATTCAATAAATTATATAATAATAACCTAAGAAGATAAAAAAGAACTTATCTGAAAAAACATGCATAAAAAAATAAAGAAGTTAACAGTCAATGGACAAGTAATAGTGTTACTAAAAACAGATGATAATATGATCATATATTATATCATAAAAATAATTATTATTCTGAAATAAGCCAATTAAATTATTAAAATCAATATATAATATGTTTTGAAACATACAAAGGTTAATAGGGAATATTTATCATCCATGTCCATATTTCTTAATTATGTATTCAATAATATTATTTATATTATTATAAAATTTCTTTGATTCAATTTTAACAATTATTTAATTTATATTAAATGTAATGAAAATAATCTTTATTTATTTTCAATATTATGTACTTTTTGAATTTCCAAGAAAAAGTAAAAGAAGAATGATTTTTACTTATATAGAATAAATAGATTTTTACATTTTTATAACACCTTATTTTGATGAATCTTCTGATACCTAATTTAAAATTTATATTCAAATAATGTTTTTTCTTAAAATTGCATGACATTTTCAGAATAGAAATAATTTTTGAAGAAGGAAGGATATTTTACTAAAGATTTATCTTCAACTGTTATATAAAAATTATTTTTGATATATTATGTAATTATTTAACAAGATAATGTTTCAAGTAAAATATCCTTATTGTTCCTATGGTTTTATTGTTTTTATGATGGAATTATATTTATGAAATCGATTTGTTTTACTTGAATTATGTTATAGTCTTTAAAGAAATCCATTTTATTCATTTGGTTATGATGAATGATTTATGTTTTTGTGACACACGTAAGAATGATTTCATTATGATATGGGTGGGACCTATATCAAACTTAAATGAACCAGGTAATGATTTATATCTCATGAGATAGACCTGACTGGAATTATAAATGATCTCAGTTCAGCATCATAGGGCTGGAATGAGGAGTGAACTCAGTTGAGAAATAGACTTTTTCTGCTATGATGTTCTCTGAAATGAGCCCTAAATAATAGGGGATGATTTTATATTCTTAGTTACAAGACAAAAAATTTCACATATTATGTCATGACTTTTGGGAATTCATTGATTTATTCTTCTGAACTTTTAGGATTTATCACATGGAAATTTATCACGACCTTTTATATGTAGGATAATATTATCAAATGTAATGTTTCAATGTATTATGATTATGATATGATTTATATCTCCCTTTTTTACCCTTAATGAGAATCTGAGATCACCCTTTCAAATATTTATTTTCCCCAGGTCATGATGAAGTATATTAAGTAAGATATGTCAAAAAGGGCTTTATTTATGTTGAAATAAGTAGGAGATATTGAAGATGTCTTATGAAACAATTGTTTATGTTTCCCAGTTTCTAAAGACAGGGTACCTATATATTCTTATCAGGTAATTATTATATTTTTTAATTATTATTCATCAATTTTGATGTAATATCAATGTATGTAAAGTGTGGTTCATTATATTGTCCTTTCAAACCCTACTTATGGTATGATTCATGACTATAATTTGAACAAGTGTGGGCTAATTTTCAAAACTAATGGACACAAGATATTTTCATTTTGGAGATGTAATATAGAAATTTTACCATACTAATATTTTTTGGTCAATTATTAATCTTTCCATTTTATACACCAGACCCGTTCCATTGAAATATATATAAAAAGAAAAAAAAATATTGGGTTGTGTTTTAGGAACGTCAAAAATCACCATTTCTTGACCAATGAATCCTCCGATAGATCATATATTTCTAAGGGATAGATGTGAAATCTATCCTAGTCACAACATTTTAAAAATACAAAAAATGAAAATAAAGGAACATGTCATGTTTTAGATACTTACATAATATATTAACGGATCTAATTTGGGATGATTGGATCATGGACACCATTTTCTCTCAGAGGAGTCACTTTATTGTAGTGTTTATATTTATCATGTGTTATACTTTATATCTTAAACTCATTTTGAGATTGATTTTTTCTTTCTACCAAACTTACCTCATCCTCAGAGTCATTTGAACCATTTTTACTGAAGCCCTAATGTTTGATTTGGTATTATAGATTATGAAGTGTAGATGATAGAACCAAAAAAGGATTATGGTTAGGAACATGTATTCAGGGTATGAGTATAACTCCAGTTACATATTACCTTGAGTGCTGAGGGATAATTCATAGTGAGTTAAATTTAAAAATTGGTATATAATTTGAGGAAGAGTAGTGAGATTTTAATTAAAGGAATAAGTATCTTGATAAATCACAAAACTGTGATACCTGGAAAAATTTCCCTATAGGATTGATTATGGAAAAATTACTTTTTATGTTTACACATAGTTTTATTTTCCTATTTGTAATGAATGTTTCCATTTTTTAAAAATATTTCTTTTGGATTCCTTATTAAGATACTTTTTTCTTAAAGACAAGCAATTCTTTATGTGTGGTGGGATTTGATAAGATCAAAGTATGTATACAAATTAGAAACATTTATTTAAGGTGTATTATTAATTAATTTGGTAATACACTAGGTTTTGGAACAAATTTTAAAGAAATTATAAATTCTAGATATAAAGTAGTAAATGATATTTTAAAAATAAATAAATATGATTTACACACCATGTAACACATACACGATGTGTGGAGTTCATTCACAGCATGCATGTAACCAGCCCGTGAAGAATTATATAACATGAAGACAATATAATACATGTACATTAATTAAATTATGTATATATTTCACAGATCAAGATCCCATAAAAAATTAATCACCTACATGACTTATAGAGATTTCATAATTTGTGAAGTTTAAGGGCTCGCTCGGTCAGAGATATGAATCAATTTTTCGACCAGAATTTTAGATCTCAAAGACATAGTGTGTATCCAAATTACATGATGTGAATATTTCAAGATAGAGGTCACTTAAGATAGTACATGGTGTTCACGACATACACGTCATGTACTTCTCATGCCTAATAATATATTGAGCACCCTCCTTATATAGAACACTCATCCCCTTTATTTTTCTCCCATTTTTTTCCTATTTTTTCTTCCATTTCTCATTTCTTTTTTTAAACCAATTTCAATTCATTAGATTAATTGTTTTAGAAAATAATTTTGAGTTATTTTTGAATATATATGTTTTTACACCCATTTCAGTTCCACTTTAATTTCATACATTTGTTTCATCACCACTCTCTTTTCATCATCAATAGATATAATGTTCTTCATTGTTTTATCATGTGTAGTTATTTTTTGATCTTGATTCTTAATTTTTTTAATCCTATATTTTATCGTTATTATTATTATCATGATTATGCACATAAAGGTTTGTATTTCCATGGTTTTTATTTTCACCACCATGAACTGGTAATCCACATTGGTTTATGGGTCAAGAGTTAGGGTGTTTCTTAGCCCAATGAATCTATATATCAATCCTTGGTAACCCTATGTATAGTGATTAGGTTAATAAGAATTTTTCCTCACATTATTTTTCACAACCTTGACCGTGGGATATGAGAATGAATGATCCTAACCTAAATGGTGTTGAGGAGGACTGTGACCATCAGAGTGTGATACCTTCTACATTAAGTCAAGTGTGATGAACCGTGGATGTCAGTTATACCCTGACTATAGGATAGATTTAGAATTCGTAGATCCAATTGGTTTGACCTAAAACAATTGGTGAGCTTATCACTACTTCATAACGTAAGCCATAGGACTATCTAAAGCTAAGCATACGATTTTCTTTGGTCAAGATTCCATAAATTGTCCATGATCCCTTACTTTATTATATGAATTACATTCAAACACCCAATAATTATTAAAAACAAAACTATAAGTGTGAGTGTGAGTAATCCCTTAAAATGGTATTGTTTACTTACTTAAGGACCTCACAATAGTCGTCATGGGATTAACCCCACACATAAACATTACCATGACAATATAGTATGTGTATTTTGGGACGTGAAATTTATAATCTAATCAAAACCCATGAAAATTTAATGATCCATATGGGAGAGTAACTCACCCATTGTCTTAAAGAATGATCTGATGTTATTTCCATTTTTTCCTCGGCTTAAGATAAAAATATCAATGACTATTGTCATTGACACTCAGATTTGGGAACTAGTTATCATAAATCCCAAATAACTTACATTGGAAACACTTTAGTGTGTGTGATTCATTTTTTGCATCGTTATCCCTATTCTCATCATTAGATAACTTATTCCCATCACTTTGGAAATTAATTACCCAATGAACTTCCCTTATACAATTAAATAATTTATTTTTCCCCTTAAGAATATTTCCTCCATTATTCTTCTTGCACATTGAGAATAAATAAATTCTCATTTTGTTCCCCCTGGTTCCTAGATTTTCCTTCGTCTTCCATTTTTTTATTCTTATCAAAACAAAGAGAAGTATAATTAACACTAACCACCATTTCCACATTTATAAAAAATTGAAAAATCTATTCACTAATTCTAAATTATATTAGGTGAAACACCCTTTAGAGACTTGGTTTTAAGCCACTGAAGAAATGATAAAAATTTCTTTTAGGTCAGATTATAATACGAGAATCCTACATCAATAGTCTTTCTTAATTTTCCTCATAGATACTAATGGATTCATCATCCTTTTTCATTAGATCATGGAATCCCGTCTATATAATCATAGAATGAATATGATGTAAGTACCTAAAAAAAATAAGTTCTGGAACTTATCCTAATACATGAAGTCTATTTCCTCATATTCCCCATATCATTTATATGATCCCACCATTGGTTCGCTTCACATTTTTAATGGTAGACATCCAAAAGGAATTTCTAAGGTTCTGAACACTGGAATATGTAATATATCTTTTTGGGGGGCACTAATCCATTATTCAGAAAATTATGGATCAGAAGATGATTTGAAATAAGGTGGTAATTTCCTCATAATTAATTCACCAAATGATGTTCCTTCCTTCATTCATTTAGAAGTCCACCACGATTCATATCTTGGTAAATGTGAGTGATCATAAAAAATATTTTTTTTCATTTTATCTGCCATAATGTTTGTATGATTTGATGGAAAATCATTTCATTATCCATATAATTCATCTATAAAATGGTTCCTTTAGGTTCCAAGCATTGAATGAAACCAAAAACAAAATTGTAAGAATCAATAATCAGGATGGTGAATGTAAAATCATGAAAAATAGCTAATATGATGTCTAAATAATGAATAATGTTTTAATTTATGAAACATTATTTTTATCCTATGAATTTCATAGTTATTTTCTATTTTATAACTTCTTGAGTTTTCATAAAGAGTTAGATAATTTCCAAATCATATCCCTTAATAGTGACAAACTAGGTGGGAAGCATCAACCATTTTCATGAAATAATTAACCATCAAGTCTAGCGCAACTCTCCCTTTTTAGAGTTAATACCCCTAGGTATCTCTCTTCTATTGACCCATCAAATTGTATTATCCATACAGGGATGTAAATTCTTGAAAACCAATTGATCTATCTTTTAAAAAAATTCGTGTACATTTTACAATACTTTGAATTATCTTTAGAGTTGTCCTTAGACATGTACTTAGTGATTTCACTATGGTTTTATCCTCCAACATTCTAATGGTTTACTAAAACTATCATAGTAATCACACTATAGTGACCTAGGATTATTTTAAATATATATTATATCATTTTCAATTAATATTAATCACATTAGAGAAACATATGCCATGGTACTGTAATTTTTTAGGGCCTTTGGAAACATGGAAGGATAAAAAACTATTTCATAGGTGATCTAAATCTCCTACTAATAATATATTCGTATCTATGTACACTCTTAGAAAAATAATACATAATACATATCTTCATACCCTATTAAAATTAAACATAAGAAAGGGTGAGCACTATTGATTAGTAAGATAAATAAGGGAGAAACGTAAGCATAGAATGAACCCAAGGGTCTGAGAACATTATTATAAAAAATGAAAACCATATGATGTATATAAAATATTAGAATCATGAGTCATTGAATAAATATGATTAGGTTATAAGACATTAATAATAAGGAAATAAAATAACATGAACCTTTGGAGCATAATAATGGCATAAAACATAGTTTTGTGGCATACACATAAGTATATAAAATCTTATGTAAAGGCTAAAAACCAATACAATAACCAAATTATTTTTGGTATAACCACCCATCTACCTGCTTCGAGATTGGGATGGCATTATTTGTGCCCTCATTTTTTGGATTTCACTAACCACCCATGTACCCTCCTTTGGGGTTTGTGCTAACCAGTAGTGTACCCTCTGAGATACTATAAATTTTGATAGTACCGAATGAAAATTTAGGAAATATATACCATCTTTCTCTTAATGAAGATCATTAATATGTGTTCCATAAGATCAGAAAACATTCATCATCTAATAACCCTTTAAAATAAACGAGTTTCATAGAATATTTCATCACATCATAACCCATAAAAAATAGATGGGTTTCTTAATTATTTCATTAGGGTATAACCAATGGCAGTGAAACAAGTTTCAAGAACATATATTCATCATAAACCATTTAGATAAATGATAACAGTGGTATCTCTATATCATGTACCCAACAATAATAGGAAACATCAATAGATGTAATCTTGGATGGAAAATGAATTTGATCAGTCATTTAACAAATATATTTTTGTAAAATGTAATTTCTACTTTTATTTTATTTAGAACATGAATTTTTTTTGAAAATAATTTCATTTGAAAGTACCCTTGAATATTCTTAAAGGAATACTTAAATCAAATAATTTTCAAGATGTTGGGAAGTAACGTTTATGATGTACATGTTAAAACAATGGTTCCACTATCATTTCCAATAAAAGTAAAACGAGCATCATTTAGAAAAATGACAGGAATATTACATTTAATTTTTATTTTGTAAAAAATGTAAAACATGGTATAAAATTTCTTGGAAAATAATACGATAATAATAAAATATTTTTGTGTACATTTTGAGAAATCATGGTTTTGAAATAAAAAATATTTCCAACCAAAGAGATAAATA
This sequence comes from Viscum album, assembly GCA_963277665.1. Taxonomy (NCBI): domain Eukaryota; kingdom Viridiplantae; phylum Streptophyta; class Magnoliopsida; order Santalales; family Viscaceae; genus Viscum; species Viscum album. Next base: position 1,053,430,528 of record OY728120.1, on the reverse strand, counting down.
ATATTTTATTTTCTTGAAAACATTTTATAATTTATTTTAAGTTCCAAAGAGTAGAAAGTTATAATATAACTTGAAAATATAATTATTAATAATAGGATATTAAAATTTATGTGTTTTTTTAAGAGATCGATCAGAATATTTTATCACCGGAAACATAATCATAAACTATCCTGATAAACAATGATACTGTAATAAAAAACATTTCAACTATAGTAACTTTGATTCGTAAGCACAGTGATGTAATTCCATAGGTTGTAAAATAAAATATAACAAGGAAGAAAATTCAGAATTTTCATGTCAAATTGGAATTATATATAGCTCAATAATGATTATAGGGGCATAACATAATGTTTGTTTCAAAGGAGGAAAATTGAGAAAAATCCCTTATCAGGTTAATATTTCATTAAACCACAATCCCTAGTAAATAATATAATCAAATGAAAATTTAAATATCCTTAGAAGAATAGGATTCATGACAAAAAATATCAAGGGGCGGTATTTATATGACATAGAAGAAATAAGTGGGGTATTTTCCTGTCTCTTAGAAATAAAAGAGAAACAGTAAATCCCATACCTTAAGTATTCCCATTCATCACACATTAAAAAATATTTTATAATAAATATAAGTTTCTTATAAATATATTATATAACCAAACAAACACACAAATATATATATATATATATATCATACCATATATGATTTACTTATGATATTTTATTACCATTTATTAACAGTTCCATGTTAAAGTCACGTTTGGGTAATAATCGCCTTGTTATTCATGTATGTTTTGATGGGTTATATTTATTCTTGTTAATCTAGTAATGATTCTATCATATCTAGATCATTAACATGATATAAATATCATATATATTCATTATATATGTATTTATTTTAAACCATAAAATTTACTGATATAAAATGAAATACACAATTCACAAAGATGGTATGCCATATGTACACTTGAACAATATTTCCATTTTCCTGTTGGATTGAAAGAAATAATGGTAAATGATATATTATAGATAAAAATAATTTTTATGTCTTTTAAATCACTTATTTTTATTAATCCCATCATTATTACCCTCCATATGAAGTGTGAAATAATCTCATTGCTTCGTGAGGCGGTAGTCCATCGTTTTCAAGAGTGACATTTTAGTATTCTAACCATGTGAAAATAATGGAAGTATGTGTAATATAAAATTTGTAGAAGAATAATAATATAGTATATACTATTTATTAAAAATAAATTCATCATTATAACTAATCCTGAGTGGTGGTAATGGAAAAATGAATGACATCAGTTTAGGAGGCGGTAGTCCACCGTACACACCAATGATTAATTCATAAACCATTTGATATAAGTGGAGAATGTTGTAGGACATAAAATTAAAAGAACTTAATATTATTATATTTTAGATAATGAGTCTAATATATAATCATTTTATAATAATAATTGGAGAAGGTTGAGTAATGAATAAAATAATTACGCTCATTGATGAACATTATCTAGTCTTCCGATATCCTCCTTAGTTTTGATCTAAAATCCTTCCTAGGATTGATTTATGTACAAAATATGGATTTTAGGATGATTGGATGGAAATGGAAGTGATTTTTGATGTTATTGGTTGAGAAAAATAGATTGATATATGGGAATACATGAGGGGATTTAGTGATCTTTTTTAATTGTGGTGGAGTGGCATTTATCTAAATACCTAAAAGGATTCATTATTGTGAGGTAAATATTTACTCATGTGCCACCTAAATTGATCAATAAATGACATTGGGGATTATATTACTGGGAAACCCCACTAGAAAAAAAATATTCACATTGATTTTTGAGGTTACTCCTTAGACTTTAAATTTAGTCAATTTTATCCTTTATGTTTTGTTACCATGGTAACATGTATATATTTATTCACATCAGTAATATATTCAATAAGAGTAAAATTGAAATGTGAATTATTTTATATTTATAAAATATTATTCTAAATATTATATCCAATTTACTAAATAAAAATAACACGTGCATGGAAAAATTAATTTTAACATAAATGCATGTAACGTGCAAACCCCTGTTTTATCTTTAATATCAGTAATTAATTTTAACTCTTTTCATTAATAATTCTTGTAAAAAATTATGTTGAAATTATTAGATAATATAAATTATTATTATTAAAAATATGGAATCCAATTTTCCAAATTCTATTTAAATAAGTGGCTAAATTTAATTTAAATTTAATACCCAAACGTGATGAGAAATCGAGTTTTTTAAAGAGAAATGGTTCAAAAGATTACAATGATACTATATCCAATTTCTAAATGAAATTGATTATAAAAACCTAAATAATATTAATGGATATAATATTGAACTAATAATACTTTAAACACTATTTATATTGTATTTTATCTTTATAAATAAATTAAATGTAAATATAGTTTTAAATAAAATTTTATTTTTTTATTATTCAAAAAAAATAATGTTTTCAAAACAATTTCTAAAATTCACCCTATTATAATTTTGAGATGTTTATTTCAAGAATTATGTTTATTTATAAAATTAATTCTATAAAAGAGTTGAAAAATTATTTTCATTAATGTAGACAAAAGATATAAAAATCATGTTTCGAGAAAATAATATATTTTGAAACATAAAAATAATTTATTGAAAAATAGAGACTTTATTATCGGCATGTTTAATTTATGTACAATAATTATAATTAATATTTTAAAATTAAATATTAATATTAATATTACTATGTTTAATTCCTTTGTTATAATTATCACATTTAAATAACTATATTAATAATATATCGTAACATTGTTAAAACTTAGTGTCTTGTGTAATGATGCAAGGAAACACAGTATTTCATGTATACAATACTAACATCATGTTTTAGGCAATTCAAACTATTAATTAAATTTAATTTACTCAAAAAATAATAATTAATAAAAACATAGGTTGTTATAGAGAAACCACTTATATCTGTCATGATGGATCTTGATCATAAGAATATATGTTGCCTCAACAAACACCTTTATGGTGAAAAATTTAATCAACTATTAACAAATAGTCTTTAATACTATTATTTCATTTCAAATTATTAATATTTCATTAACATATACTATTAAGTAAATGATTACACTCCCACTAAACCATTTATCGACACAATCCTCACAATCATTCTTTTTGTGACCAAATTAAGTTATGGATTTATAAAAGTTAATGTTTTGTGACCTAGATTATTTCCTTAACCCATTAAATGGAATTTTTAAAATTTTATATCTTGTTGGAATCCTATGGAGTAATAAAACTGTTGGGTTTTGTCATATAGAAACCTTCATGAAGGTTCCTGTCAATGAAGGATGTGTTTGCATCCATTTTCCAAATCTCACAGTCATGGTATGCCCGAATGGAATGTAAAATTAATATGGATTTAAAATTTAAACAAGTGAAAATGATTCATCATATGAAATTTCATTATGACGTTTAATCCTTTTTTAACTAGTCATTCCTTATATGTACTGAATTTTCCTTTAAAGTATTTTTTATGTTTGAAAAGCTATTTAAAACCAATAATCTTCTCATCCACAGGAGGATCTACCCAAATATAGACATGGTTTTGGAATATGGAATCCATTTAATAATTCATGGATTTGTTTATCATGGAATCATATATTCCACTTACAACTTCCAGTTTTGTCAAATGGTCGTTATGATCAAAAAATAATGAGTTACCATCCAAAGTGAATAAAAACTATATCGTTATGGTTCTATAAAATATATTTTACTCTTGGGAAGTAATTGTGTCAGTAGAATAGTTTATTATTCCACATAGTTTTAGGGAATCTATTCCACATCCAACTCATGTGTACCTTGAGCCTTAACTTTGTCAATTTCTATCTCTCTACCTCTATCTCTTTTAGTCATATGCTTCTTCTCAAGGAATATTAAATGTCTTTCCACTATTACCTTTTTTCTAAGGGGTCATATATGTAATATCCTATTATTTCTTTTCGGTGTCCTATAATTGTATAATTATTTCCAAGGGTTATAAGTTTTTTACTAGAAAATTCATTATAAAATTGTTCACAATATCACAGATGTATGTTGACAACATATGTTTCATTCCATTCTATATATGGTATGGTATACCATCTTTCACTTTACATGGAACTTGGTTCAGTATTTCTATTTTTGTTTGTAACACATATAACAAATAGTAAAATAGAAGACTCACCTGGATCATCATTGATCTCAACATTTCCAATAGTGTGTGGTTCCTCCTTTTTCATAAAACATTAAATTAAGTCATGTAAGGAGGGGTGGATTGATATAGCATCATTAACTCCAATAAATAATCCCTTAAGTATTGATTATGTTATTCTTTAACGTGATCTTATTCGACTTTCTTAATCATCTTACCAAGATGGTTCTCAAATTCATTCTGTATTACATGAACTTATCAAAAGAACTCAACTTATACCTCATTTATGTAGACATGTACATATCTTCTAAAAATATTAGAAAAATTAATGAATTATGAACCTACACTTATTAGAAAATTTTCCCCACACATATATATAAACTATTTTAAGGAGTTATTTATACCTTACACTTCTTCTACCAAATGGGGCTTTAGTCATTTTATATTTGAATCCTACATGACATAGACGAAGTTGTTTTAGTTCAAAAGAATATAAATATCCATACTGGTATAATTTAGTCATGTTATTTTTATTTACATGAATATACTAGTTATTCCATAGTTGGTTGTGGTATGAGTCCTATGAAATATTTTTGTTATCAATTTCCATTACCTGGTTTGTGTAATCCAAGACATAAAGGCATTTATTTAAATGTAACTTACTACTAAAATCTTATCATTATAAAATAAACAACATGAAATTTTGAACACCAAAATACATCCATCTATAAAAAGCATGTATTTAGATATAATTATTTTGATAAAAAAAGATATATAATAACAATTCGTTAAAAAAAAGTTCATTGTAGTCAACAATGAATAGCAGTAGTCCCCAATGGCTATAACAGCAAGTTTATCTCTATTGTTAGTTCAAAGATCTCCGTTCACTAGGATATTTTTTCAAAATATACATGGTTCTCATATTTGAATACTCATGTAGGAACCATAATTTTTATCTAATTATCAATTTGAAGAAACAAAAAAAATCATTTAATTACAAATGCACCTAAAGCATCCCCTAGGATCATTGGTATTGTGTAGTTTTTCATCCAACGACTCTTCATGCCATAAAAGAAATAGAAAATATCATATTCCCCTACTTTCCAATTGATCTTCCACTTTTTTGAAGAGAGTAAAGAATCATTGGATTAGTTATACTTCCTTTTCCTTTCCATTTGTCCATTTTATGGAAGGAATTCTTTTCATGCTTCTTATACTTATCTGCTTGGAGAAGGAGAGTAGGAAGATCAAACACAGACTTCTAAATTTTGTTTATATTAAATGTTATAAAATATATGGATAATATCTAATGGAGTAATGATTATTTCCTTACTTTCTCATTGATCTTCCTCTTGTTGGAATGGAGTATATAATCTATGGACGTAATTCTATTTTCTTTACATTTATATTTGTTCACCATATGGTGGGAAATATTTTCAGGCTTCCTATAAGTACTCAGTATATCCAATGAGATTGACTACATGTGACAAAGATTGGTAACCTCTCCAAGATTTCATTGAAAGAGCACTGTGAAATCTAAAACTGTTCTTTCTTATCTATCTCCTAATATAGACCATGTAGGCTATCAAGCCTGTTATATATATCATTGTTTTGCTGAAACATCATGAGTTAGATAGACATATAATAAAGGATCAAATATTTAATGTTGACCACATTGATCAAATATTTTTTCACAAAAAACTAATACTTCTGTAATAGGCTCATGTACAGGCTAATTAGAATGTGAGAAATTTAGCATGTGAGATTTCCATTCATGGGGAAAAACAACTCAATATTATCTGAAGCACTCTTAGATGTTACTTATAGTGAGGATATTGTATTTCTAGGATATTAATCATTGGGATAATGTTTAGGATGTTCTTTCAATTTTATTATAAAATTAAGGAGAATATTATTAGTACTTTTTCTTGATTACATATTATGCAGTAGTTTTTTAATCTCACACTATTTTATCTTGTCCTAATATCCCACACTATTGAACTCAGAGTATCATGTTACTAAAAAATTTTACTTGTAAGGATCTATATTCCTTTTCTTATAAGCCCACCAAGGTTTGGTAAGGCTTCTTGAAGGTATTTAGGTTTGCAGGTCATTTCCAATTATTGTCTTGCAGCTCCTTGATCCATTGAGTGGACTCCCCTATCATGAATTCTTGACTTGTATTTCATCATCACATTCCCCAAAATTAAATCGAGACTATAGAGGGAAACATTTATCGATTTAATATGGTAAATTGAACCAATAACCTTCATAAAAACTCCACGTTAAAAGTTTGTTGCACAATAAGGGTAGGTCAAACACTTAGATCTAATGATTTCATTCCTAATCATGTAATTGAAGGTTGACTATAACCTAATATTTAATCAAGGGAATGTAATTTTTTATTCCAAAATCTTATCTTTTTCTATCCATTACATGTCATGTTTATATTAGGGGATGTTTATTAACTAATTAAGGATACTGGAAATTTTTTCCCATATGCTCCATTTATTTTAATTCTATTTTTTCAGAGTAAGTAATTCATTTATATATTTTATTGTGTTCTTCTATTTTTAAAACAAATAATTTTCCTGAGAGTAAAAAATAAATAATTAAATGACCCATTCATGAGTTTTATCTAATGGTTGATTTAATGAGCAGACATTAAATCTACCCGTGACCTAATAGAAATAAATCATGTATCTAGTCTTGAAAAGAGTTAAATCATTCCACCTATACACTTATGTAACACCTAGTTTCTAATCATTAATGTTCTATCCTGAACTGTGTCCACACACCTAGGATAAATCAATTAATTATAAGTATTTATAAGTCAGATGAAGGTGAGGCGGACCAAAGGATTGGATATTGGGAATTACATAAATATCCTTGGACACACAAGGCCTACATAATAATTGATGTGGGGTGGCTCATAGTCCATCAATTTGAATTTAATAATAAATAATTTAAATCCCATGAAATAAATAAAATTAAATAAATTCTTACACATACACTAATATTGGTCTACATTATGAGTGGTCATACATGAAATGTATACACAAATGTAAAAGGATAACATTCATTTAATTATAAGTTATTTATTACTTTAATAAACATGAGTTCAATAATTAATTCCCTTTCATCTTAATGAACATCCAAATTCATTTACTGATAATGATCATAATTTAATTAATAGAAAATAAATAGTAGAGCAAATAGTTTTATTTTTTTATAATAATTTAATTGAGAAATTAAATTTATTAAAAACTATTATTAAATTTTCAAACACATAAATATCCAATTAAGGATTTTTTTCTATGTTGATATTTTAAATTTAATGTAATTTAATTTCTCTAATAATTGGGAGAATTCATGGAAAATATTATCTAGATACATGTTGTGTAAATCCATTGTCACATATCTAGGAAACATTATTTGGCCTTTGGCATTTTGACTTGGATAGAGTACACTTAATGTAAATTAAAAAAACATTCCCTGTATCATCTAGTCGCATGCCCGAGATACTCACTTATTTCATCATAGTAAATTTGGCCTGGATCACATGGAGTGTATAAGCCTGATACAAGATGTGTTGTCTGAATTCCACATGCCTCTACAACCCTTTGAAATAATGAACTTGTTGTCTTAGGATTTACTACATGAAATGTGGTGCAAACTACATATAGTATATCTGTAATGTTTTTTCCTAGATAACTGGTAATTTATCTTGGTCATTGGAATTGAGGAACCACACACCTTGTACATTGATTATACATAGTTTATATCATAAATTATTTTATGTTTTTGTTATCAATACATCTTAATATGTATTATGGCCACATGGATTACAAATATTACACTACAAACCCATGTAGACTATATGATGTGTTTGCTAGCTACAAGCTATATAGTCTGACAACTATATTCCAGTTTGGTTAGTCAAAAAATGACATACAGTATGATTAATAACTTTATAGGATGCCATCTATCCCATGATATGGCTAGGTTCCACATATTAGTGTACAAAAATGTACATTTCCTACTAGACATGAAACCCTATCTTACTCAATTTTTTTTTGTAGTTCTCAATGGAATCTCTAATAATTCATCATCGGTTCTTAAATGATTTAGAAATTGAAGCACTGATTTAACATGATTAATATATCAATGAAATGTTATTTCAAAAAGGATTAAAGGATGAATAATATGAAATGAAAATTCAACCATGCCCTATTATGGATCAAGAATCAAATAAATAATGTAAAATTTAAACATGAAAACTTTTACACCACATGTTGGTTCCAAGCAATATGGAGGCATGCAGTGATTGGTGATATATTAAAAATTATTTTAATGTCAAGTTTCTTGAAACCCTATGTGAGGATCTTACTTGAACTATTTATATTTTTTTAATATCATAAGAAAAAAGTAACTAGTATTATTATGTTTCTTTTATTTAAAGGTTGATAATCCAAATAAACCCTTTTAGATTACCCTTATTGCACTGTGGGGAACCAATTTTTGAATACCTCTAGTTGTGATCCACATGTGCTCCTTTAATCTCAGTGTAATTACAGTTGATCTCCAAGTGCTAGAATGAGGAATTGATTGTCTTATGTTTTTTTGTTGACTTTTCATCCTTGGGGAATGAATGAATATTTCATTAATTTATCATTATTTAGAGGGATAAATAATGTGATCTTGTGATACAATGTTTTGTGCACAACGGTTCTCCATTTTCAATTTCACACCCAACACAATAGACATAACTTTCTATTTATCGAGCTTGGGATTAGGTTAATATATTATTTAATTTCTTGAGGGCCATTAATCAATAATATAACTCTTAATAAACCCCATTGAAAATAATAATCATATTATTATAATTTTGTGTCATATTCCAACTTTCACAATAAAAAATATTATTTAACCAACTTATTAATTAATATATGTCATCAGACATTGTCTTACTCTGTACTAACTCCTATAGAGTTTATTGAATCTGTGAATGAATATTTAAATATTTAATTCATCAAGAAATATTTTTGATTGGTAAAAACATGAATGAATTATTCCTCAGTCTTGAGAATACTATTTACTTGATTAATTAATTTAAAATAGAATTTAATTGAGATCATCAGAAAACATAGTTTGTGACCGAGTAGGATTTTTTATTTTTAGAATTATGTAGTGTTGTATAAATTTGAAGTGTACTTTCTAGTAATAGGTTATGGAACCCAAGAGAAATAAAATACTTCCACAATGAATCAAACCACATATGAACACTCACCGAGTAATATAATATATTTGACATAATATATCCTCAATAGGTTTGCACACATGTGTCACTAACCTATCTTCTCGATACATATTTCTTTGATAATCTAAATTAAAAAAAATCACCATGGACATGGAATTTAATGTGATGGTCCTATTCCAATCAACAATTAGAGATATAAACTTCTATATTGATGGAATGGATAAATCCTTCCATAACTTATCCATTAATTACATGTCAATCATGACACCCCCAAAATTACATACCTCATAAAAAACTTATTTAATCATATTTTTAATGGAGAAATATATGTTCTTGATACATGAAATGCATTAATGATTATCATAAAGTCTAAGTACTTTTACAAAAGCTTTTAGATAGGAAAATTAGATGACACCAAGACATGCATAATTCATAATGGAGGGAATGTTCCCATAATATCCTGCCATGGAGGTTACCAAGTGTGAACTTCATGAGAAGAATCCTCATCCCCTTATGAGTACTCTCTCATGATACTATATGTAATATGTGTTCCATCATAGTATATTTTCCAACTGTAGAAAATTATATCACAATACCCTCATAGGAATTCATTATTCTAATCATAGTAAGAAACTATTATAAACATATAAATGAAATATATAACCTAGGAAATTATTAAATTAGAGTAATTTAGAACAATGAACACTATATAATATGAATTTTTATTAATATTCAGTTCGTTGATCATACATGTAATCAATGTACAAACAGTTTGTCGTAGGACACCAACTCTAAAAAATTTGATCATGTAAATTCAACCAAATCATGTTACCATTTCAAAGGTTCATGTTATTAATAAATTATATCCAAATCACTCTTCATTATCCACCACCTCAAACACATGGACATGACTCTCCTAACATATAAAATAGAATAGATATAGGATGTAAATTCCTATAAACCCCCTTGAAAATAGAACAAGATATAACTGATACATAAGAAGCCAAATTTATAGATAGAGGAATATATACAACAAATGGATTACTATGTAGATTAAAGTGACTTCAAAGTCTCCCATTTTGAAATTTGGTGACAAAATTGAAGGATAAAGGCTTAGTAACATTGTAGACCATTTTAAAATTGCAAAAACCATTTATTCAAGACATGGTCTCATGAAAAATGGTTAAAGTTATAATCACGTGATATTCCCATGGCTAGAAAATCACCTAATGGAATCTTGGTCAAGTGATTGTGTGACAATGTCACCAAACCTATCAATAATTATAAAATTACTCAACCCCTTACCATTATGAGATCATGAGACACAATTATCTTTATGAAACCACATGATCATATTTCCTTCATGTAACCACATGATCCCAAATCCATTACCCATGCACATGACCCTAACTCCATTATGTGATATCATAAACTCGTGTTGTCCATGTGATATATCAGTTACCAACCAAACATTATAGGTATTTATTGAATAGAAGTTACATGTTTAACCCCATATGTCTCCATTATCTTATTTTCCTATGAGTCTATATCACTTCTAGTAATGCACCATGGGGTAAGTCCTTGATATCTTTTAACTCATCGGAAAATATTCCCATGAGTTGAATTTTCCTTCCTTAACCACTTGCGTGCAAGAAAATTAAGGGATACATAGGTCATGAGTCCTATTATTAGTAGGATATATTTGAAACCCCTTAAGGATTGACTTACCTATATAATATATTTTTCATCCTATATTTCAATATGGATATATTCCATTTTAAGACTATAAAACAACTATAATGTCAATATAAAATACCCCTGAAAAGTTTTGAAATTACAATATTCCAGGTGAAATATCATTACTTATCTCATATATCTTTATTCTCTATGGGACTCATAAACAAATTAATCTTAGTGTGGACTCATTGTGCAATCAAAATTCAAATCCAATCCTCCTCTAATAAGATCCCATTTTGATCGTTTCTATCACTTATTTCTCACACCAATCATGGTTCCTATTAGAATAGAGATCATTGATGATTATTCTATCAAAATATTATAAATTCATCCATTATGGGCCTCCTTCTTAGGTGGAAGACCTGGCCTTATTTTAATTTCCATTACAGTTCCATATTTTCTAATGAAGCATCTTAAGGAATCTCAATATGTATAAGCCCTTCCCATCCTTTGTTTTCACACTATTTATAACCCAAATTTTTTTAACATAAACACTATGTGAAAAATGTTTCTTATCAATATGGGATATGTGGGATTTCTCTCCAGGGCTAGATCAACAATATTCCATTTTTCAATTTTACCATATGCATCCTAGTCGCATGATGTGAAAATGCATGACATCACCCCTCTACATGACATTGAAGTTAATGGTATGGTTCTACTGCATGACCTTGATTTTTTCAATTTAATTATGTGGGAATTAATTCATATTTCACAGGATACATAGGATTACTCCCTATAGTTAAAACCCATCATCATTAACCATCCATTATTATCCTATTATTCTCATGTGGCTATATTCCTTATGATAGAATTTATGTCCTTCCCTCACCTATATAAACAGTCACGAGTCTTACAATCACATCCATTTGGGATATATCCCCTACAGACCATCCACATTAGTTCATATTCCCCATGATAATATTTATTTCATCCCATAACCTATCTATACTCCCGTGATAATGGAAGTCCTATTAGTAAGGAACATATTCCTTATGGAAAAACCTTTTATCGACACATATTCCTGGTGGTATAATTCCCCCACTCATTGGGATATATTCCTTACGAGTCATATCATTCCACCTTCATTGAGAGATACTCCCAATGGGGGAAATATTGACAATGCTATACTCCATGGAAAACAACACAGTCTCAATAGGATTTATTATCTATGATGTCATCTAGAAAGGGTCTCTCATGTGTAAGTCCCTCACTACCCATTATTAGGATTTTGACACCCATCCATGCTTACCATTTAATGATAAACTATATAGGATGGCTCAAATCACATGCCCTTAAAAGGATGGATGTCTCCCATTAATGGGAACCAAACTACATGATTTTTTATTCCTTTCACAAGGTTATGTAGGAAAACCCATTTATGGGACAAATCCTAAAAGCACAAACATTGACTTTCTTCTTTGAAAGTAATAATATATAGTGATCCCAACCACGTGGATTTGAAATATTTTATCCACCATGAATAAAATCAATAAGTAAGAAAAAGATTAAAATGGAGAACCTATGATACATAAAATTGTTTAATCATTAGAGATCCAATAATACATATATATTTTCACATTGATTGAGTGCCTCAGGTATGTAATTATATTCACATCGATATATGCCAATAACTAATTGGAAATTGTAGCATAGATGATCCAATATAAGGATCTATGAAAGGTTCATGAACATGAATTAAATATATAAGAGATTATATGTGTAGGAAATAATTCTTACCAATAGGGTGTGATGTGCTTGACCTCATATCCTCAAAATTGTTTGAGTTCCTAAGAATCATTAGTAGGAAACCATAACGATCACCTACCATTGGAATGTGGGCCCATTGATCCTTATAGATATGGGAACCACTGTTTTTCTCAGTTCCTCAAATAAACCCCATTGGAAACTTTTCAATATAGTAATATTGACTTCCCATAAGGATTTTACAGCGAAACTCATCCCTTCAAAATACCCATCACTGGGAAACCCCATCCCTACCTGAAGCACGGGTAGTGTAGGGGTCCTTTTATTAGAGTGTATTGAGTGGAATTCCCATAAATATGTAATCCTTTATGTATGACCTCGTAATTTTAAAATGGAAAGTGGACATAAGTGATCAAATAATCAATAAAGGATAATGGGAGGTTTATAATTACTCATCCTCCCATTTTAGGATAATATCTAAAGATATTTTTGGCAAATACACCCTTAATTGTGAACTTTTTTATTTTTAAATGTTGGTGGATAAATTTTACCCCGATATTTTATTTTTATACCAAAAAATAAAATTTTCCTCATTGGATAATTTAGATATTATTATTCTAAATATAAAACAAAATTTAGTTTATTTAATCTATAAAATGTATAATAATTAATTTTTTTATAAGAACACAAAACCAATAATTTTTTTCTAGAATAATGTTTTCTAAGAAGAAAAATGCATTCATAATTATTCCATACAATATAATAATTATTTTTTTTGATTTTTTTTTAAATATATATATAAATAATAATAATAATAATAATTTTCATTAAAATAATTATTTCATTGAAATAATTTAAAATTATTAAAATGAAAATACAAAACTTATAAAAACATTAATTGAAAAATATAGGTATTTTTATATTAAATGAATATGAATTTAGTACTAAATAATTAATAATAATTGAATGAATTCTTATTATATTTTCTATATAAATATATAATATATTTTATTAAAATTAATACTTAAAATATGAGAAATATGACTTTTAAATAAAATGATATAAAGTATAATAAAAAGGCGTTTTTAAAGAAATCATTATATTTAGCTGTCAATAATCAAATTAGTATTAGTTATACTCAATTAATTATTTATTGAATGTTATTAAATTAATTTAATAATAAATACTTGGATATTTTCTATACAACTTTTTTATATCCTACTTTGAATGTAATAAATTTTAAAAATATACATAAATCATTAAATATATTTCGTTAGAATCAATAATATTTCAAAATGTAAATTGATTTATTTTCATTATATTCTAAAATAATTTAATTTATTTCAATTAAATTAGTTACTATGAAAATGAATGCTTTTTTATCAAATAAATAGGATTTTTTTATATCAAATATATAATTGTAATTCCAAATTTTTTAGAAGTTCTATAATATGATACCCATTTACTATATACCCTTTAATAATAGCTATATAATGTCTTTATTACCCTCGTTACATCCTATAAATTCATTACATTCTAACATCACAATGCACACATATAATTCAAACATTTTTCATTCTATATTTTACAATAATCTTTCTCCTTTAAATTGGTTTTTTTGTCAATATGTGTTTTTTCTACTAATGGTGATTCCCAAGTGTGAATGAGGATGAAATTGCAATGGATAATTTTATATGTCACAATAGAAAATTTGGATTTATAGTATTACATTCATTGTAAGAAAAATCCCATTTTCCCCTCTCATCCATCCCCATATACATCGATGATGATTATTTAATTAGTCTTCTCACTCACATAGTGGAACAATTAATGATTAAACCCATATATGCATCAATGAATCTTGTTATTCCTTCTCATATTCTTTATGTGGCTGAAATCATTGTGTTTTTGCAAGGAAGTTATAGAAATATATAAAACCTAAAGTAGGAACTTTTCAAATATGTATATTTTTATGGTAGGTTATCAATGAGAAGAAATCTTCTAGAATTTTTGGAACGGGCATCCCAGTGCTAGATGATCTCACACTATATTGGAACTAAGCAGTAAAAGAGGATTCCTTCCCATTACCTACCTCAGTGTAAAATTATTTAGGGTGATAACTAAATAAAGTTATTTTTCTAGGATTTCTAATCAAATCCAAAATCGTCTCTCATCTTTGAAAGGGAAGTCCCTTCATATGGATAATAGTATTTTACTTGTTAAATTCACTGCCATCTCTAAAATGGTTCGTTATTTTATGAAATATAAATGTCTTATATAACTCCATGAAAAAATAAACGAATGTATTATTTTATTTTTAGTGGAATTAATATATATATAAATATGATCATCATTTCTTAGATCAAATGTTGTAAGAATCTGGATAATGGGGGACTTCAAATAGAAAATATCAAAATAGAGAATGAGGCTTTGAAAGCCAGGTTTACAAAAAAACTTCTATATAGTTACATGATGTATAATAACAATCAAGGAGATATATTTATTGGGATGATGATAGTA
The DNA here is from genome assembly GCA_963277665.1 of Viscum album. Classification (NCBI taxonomy): domain Eukaryota; kingdom Viridiplantae; phylum Streptophyta; class Magnoliopsida; order Santalales; family Viscaceae; genus Viscum; species Viscum album. The sequence goes on along the minus strand of OY728120.1, from coordinate 1,053,415,098 downwards.
TAATCCTGAATTATCTATAATCTTCTATTTCTCTAGCCATCAAATCCTCTTTCTCTACTATTCTATCACACTACAGATTGATTTCTAATATTGAGTCCTCCCCTAAATTTTGGATTGAAAACTGTATATAAACTTATATTATTTCACTCAAGAATTTTTATTATCTCCATATGGCTGCTCAGGTCTCCATTAATGATTTTAGTGCTATTCCCAATATGGATATTCTAGTGGATTGTTTCAGCCTACTCAATAATTATTTATTTTCTCATAATGGTGACATGATGATCTGAGAACCTACCCAAAATAGAATTGTTGACTCAAATAATTTTTATTCTTCCAATTTTTTGGACTCTAACCATGATATCACCTATTTCAAAATATTTGAAAAGTCTTGGATTGGGATATCATGATTCACCCTTATTTAGAGGCTTTCACATAATATAATTATTACAGATGATTTCTTAGAGTCTATTTTTATTCCACTTTTTCATAGGTTATGCATTTTTAGTTAATATTTGTAGTATAAAATTAATCTATTCCAAACTTGTTCCACTACCTCTACTTTATGGAAATCATTTTACGATCTCTTTAAAGTCACATAGCATCTGATTCTACTATTTAATTATAGATAAAACACTATAAAACTGTATATCTAGCTCCCCAAATTAGAAACAAGTTTATGAAAACCATTATTGAAACTATACATGTTCTCTAGTATGGTCTTAATTCCACAATCAATAATTGATCCAACTATAGTGTACGTGAATCCCTATTGGGAAATATCACCATGACCAAGGATGAAAACCCTCTCCAATGTTTTTATTTCTTTAAATCAATCCATGAATTCACTATACTATAGAGGTTATTCATTTCTAGAAACTAAAAATATCTTACTGAAACATTTGAAGTACTCTTTAAAGCTACTATTCTAGACTGGGTTAGAATTAATGATGGTGATGGATTAAAAGTTAATTCGCATCCTTTAGGTTATGGTCCAATTTGTCATGATTGCAGTGGATGGATGGTTGGATAATTCTATGGTACATGTGGAATCTCTTCATATTTGGAGATTGAAATGATCAAAATTATCAATAAAGAATTTTTTCATGGAAAAATTGATGGCCCAATATTTTTCATGAAGGATACCCCAAAACAATCATTCAAGTGGTTCATGATATCATGATCCATCTTTTGTGGAAACTCACCACTAGATGGTTGAAATGTATCTTATTCCTTTATGGCTCTAATTACATCATCACCAATGCTTATCTGTAAGCTAACACAGTGGAATATGGGATCAACCATAATGGATTTATCAATTATATCACTTGGTTGGATGATCTACCATTGGATATGCTATTCCATTTTGATAAATATTATTATAAATTTGCTTATGTCATATTTATGTAACCTTTTTATTTTTTCAATAATGGAGTCTTGGATTCTCTATCCAAGGAATCACCATCCTACAAAATTAACACCCATATATTTTCATGTTACTAATAGACCTAATGTTACATGAGTTCAAGGATTACTTGTAAAGACCCATAATTTCAATGTAATTTTTTTTAAATAAATGGGAATTTTACGAGTTCGTGAAAATTGACGCAGCGTGATTCTGAGGCCCGGTGAGCCCAAAATGAATTTCTGAACTTTTTTTGAGTACATCCAGTAAATGTGCGAGTGGGTTTTTGTAACATTAGAACCGGTGCTTCGAATTGAAATCTGAGGGCATCGTGGAACTCGCAGCACTGATATTCAGTTAAGAAGACTTTCACCTTGATTGCAGTTGGTCGAGAGTGAAAGATATTTTTTGGGTTTTTTGTGAAGGAATAAAATAAAATAAAATTTGTGTAAAATTTTATTTTATTTTTCTTTAGGCTCTCCAAAGTGGATGTTAGGAGGTGGGGACCACCAGAACTAAAACCTCTCAACATAGGTTATGGTGGTGGGGACCACCCAAGCCTAACCTCCCTTGTGGGTTATAGTGGTGGGGACCACCCGAGACTTAAACCTCTTGAACTCTACTCATATGTGTGAGAAACCTCTTGAGCTCCCCTACTTAATTGTGCCAACCATCCCCTTAATTAATTAGGCCAACCCATCAAATAATTAATTAAGCTAATTTGAATTTATGCCAATAACTTAATAGATAGCATAATCTATTATTTTACGATCTCTTCATTTTGGTGGGATTCAGAGGAAGGAGGCTTGGGAGAAAAGCTCTCCAATGAAGAATTTCAACTTCTATATAGACATCTTCCTTGGGACATTCGCTGATGAAGAATGTCTTCAATGCTAACGAGTCGACGATCGAGGGAACACTGATGTCACAGAAGTCCGTCTACCCCCAACAATGTCACCTACTTCCTCGCGACCTCTGTCAATGAATCAAATGAGGTAGTTGGTTATTATTGAAATCTGGAATTCTCTCGATTAATTTCCACATTCTTGGAAAGCATGGGAAACATGGATCAACCAAAATTAGTTGATCCACGATTCGTTTTAAATTGTAGAGTTTTTTGTTCTTGACTATTATTTTTTTGAGCCCCTTGGTACCACTCCAACGCGGAGGGTGTGGGACAAACAAACATGGCCCGACCCCTCTGTTGGTCTGCTTCTTTGGTATGTTCTTTTAAATGGATGAATGCGGTGACTGGTGTCAGTGGTTGGCACTAGTGGAACTGAAGTATCGCGATGAAGGTGATGAAGGCAATGGCGCCGCCCAGTGGTCGCTACTACCCGGGGCCTTCGCCCCCCCACTTCGCTCCGCCGTCCACGGCCTCCTTGCACCACGGTGGGCTGCCACCCGTGGCCTGCCACGTGGACTCACCGTGCCACCCCGCAGACCAGTCGTGCCATCCGCGGCCCTCCGAGCTGCCCCACGGCCTTGCGCCGCCTGCGGCCTCCAACGGCCACCAACACCCCCTCATGTGTCCACGTCCCCTGCGCCACCCTCATGGTCCTGCGACCTTGCGCCGCTCGAGGCCTCCACTGCTTCTGTCGCCCTACGATCAATTGCCCTGGCCAGGCCGGACCAGCGGGTCGGTTCGGGTTAACCTGAACTGGGTCATCCCAGGCTAGGTAGGATCGGACCTGGACCCACTTCAACCCATTTACACATCCTCGGCCATATCTTTGGCACCAGGCATCTGTTTTATGAACCGTCTGCGGAAATTAGAACCTTGGAGGGAGATGGTCTATGTGGTATAACACACTATAGATTTGGAAAAAGTTGGGGAATTGTTGGTTGGATCAAGCACGAATCCAACCGGGACCTCGGGACAAAATGGTTAATAACTCACAGACCGAGTGTCTGATTGACATGCCATCTATTGCATTCATACACCTATGACATGGTGGTCCTTTGGGATACTTCTTCATGGGAATTCATGGAAGTTGGAGTATCTACTAGTAGCTTGAGGATCGGACCCTCCCAGAGACGAGCGAGCTTTGTAGAGGAACCCTGTTGTTGGCTGTGATGTGAATAATGGAGAGCGATCATGTGTGGGTCAGCAGATTGCGATCCTGTGTGGTTCAGCACATACAGATCAAGTGTGGGTCAGCACCTAGTGATCCTATGTGGGTCAGCACCTTGGGATCCTTTTTGGGCTAGCACCTAGTGATCCTTTTTGGGTCAGCCCCTTGCGATCCTATTTGGGTCAACATGTAGCTATTCTGTGAGGGTCATCACCCACTGATCCAATGTGGGTTAGTGTGTAGGTCAGCACTGAGCGGTCCTGTGTGGGTCTGCCTCTTAACAGAGTAAGATGATTCAGTAGTTACATCAAATCATCTCTACTACTGTTCTTATGTTATACCTGGTGTGAGTTGAGTATGTACCTGTGTGGTACATTCCTTCGTGGTAATAACTTGGTGTTATGCTTCTGTGTGTCATACCTGTGTGGTACTTGCCTTTATGGTTTTCCTTCCTTTGTGGAATAGTTGAGCTCTAGGCTTTTGGGTTGGACCGTGTGTTTGCTCTTGATTGATATGGGTATACTTGATAACTTACGTATATGTATGGGCATATACTTATGTAGGGGTGACCTTTGACTTCATGATTTTAGGTTTATCCTATGTGGATTTTGTGATACCTTGAGGGTCTCGGGGTCCCGACTAAGTATCGTTATACTCACCGATGCATGGGCTATGTCACACCTTATTGTGTTTGGTGTAGACGATGAACAACGTTGATCAAGATGGAGGGTACAAGGAATGGATGGTGCCTGGAGGAGGACCTTATGATGAGTTCGTACTCAAAGGATACTGAAGGACATGGAGTGCGGAATAGGAAATTTTTACCTACCATTTAGGTGGAAACCTCAGAGGATGACCCAGATGTTGTCTTCCTTTTTTCACCAGTTTTCTTGTACTTTCAGTTTCATGTACTTTCCAATTGGGCTTGTATTCTGGCCCCTTTTACTTACTATACTCACTCTGTTAACTATTCAGTTTACTTGTTTTCATATCTTGTTGTGTGATTAGTGCGTCTGATTATAGGTTATAAAGGCAATGCCTTCCCAGTTTTAAGGATTATGCATTTCGGTGCTAGTCGCTAGCTCCTGGCCAATGGAAGGCGAGCTTAGGGTAGTCACGGCCTGGGTCCCGGGGGATGGGTCGTGACAATTTGGTATCAGAGGGATCTATTCTACCGTAGAACATAGGAATCTGATCTTTCATTTTAACAGTAATATTGTTAATTATAGTGAGTGTGGTTATCAATTTAGGGAATCTAGTATTGGTGTGTTAGTTGACGTATTCATACACCAGGACCCTGACTTCTGATTTCTGACTCAGTGCCCGAAAACACTGATTGCGTGTGTGTTTTTAAGCGTTTTCTTTGTTATCTTTTTGAGTCAGCTCACCAGGTATAACTTATTGACCATGAAACACCTTTTTCTTTTTAGTATGCCTCCATGAAGATAGCTGGCTAGGCTTCTAAGAGTTGTACACACTGATTTCCCACTGAGCTTCGATGCCTCAGTGTAGGGCCCTCTTCTAGTAGAGGAACCAGTGGAGGCACCAGCAGTACTATTACCTATTGGCCCACCTATGCCACCAAACCAACAACAGAGGATGCACGCCACTTGATCACGTTTCATGAGTTTCTGTGCCAGATTCCACCCAGTTTCAGGGGAGAGACGGACCCACAGGCGGCTGAGGATTGGCTGGAAGCCGTGGTTAGAGTATTTCGACTAGTAGGGACACTAGCCGATCTCAGGGTGATCCTTTCCTCCATCCTTCTATAGGAAGCAGCAGTAAGATGGTGGTGCTTCATGCTCCAGGTTCACGACAAGGTAATGCTTCTTTGGGGAAACATCGAGAGCCATTTTCAAGCAGAGTTTGTCCTAGTGACTCTTCGCGCAATGCGCATGCAGGAGATCCTTCATCTATAGTAGGGTAGCATGACTGTGGCTTAGTATTTAGCGAGGTTCAGAGATCTCTAATGCAACTCCACGGATATGGGTCGTGACCCATTCTTTCAAGTCCAAACCTTCGAGCAGGGACTTAGGTGAGAGATCAGGTCTTTGATGATTTCACTCAGCATCCCGACGCGGGTGGGGGTGTCAGAGCGAGCCCTCCTAGTGGAGAGTTTCTTTGTTAAGAAGTCACCAGCAGCGACACCCACCCCCTATCATCACGTATTGGAGTTTTCAGCGGTTGGCAGTAGAAATATGCTGTATAGGTCCAAGATTACTAGACATAAATGTGGATGACCGCAGGATTCAGGGTCGGTTGTGCGGGCACCCATGACAGAGCTAGTCATTCAAGGAGAGGGCAGTGTTACGCATGTGTCGGGCAGGGTAACAAGGCTCATGAATGTCCGACTCGTCGTATAGATGATCAGAAGATGGTCGAGGGATCACCCATGCAAAGACAGAGATTCTATCGAGGAGGTCCGTAGGGAGTAGGTGGACGTGGAAGAGGAGCTGGCCGTGCAGCTAGCTGTGGGTGACGATTCGAGATGTTACCGCCACCACCACCAGGAGGACCACCCCGACCACAGGGAGTCGGTGGATAGGGGAGAGCCCAGCTCCAGGAAGGTGAGGCCTACAATGACGGTGCTCCGGAGATGATATGAGGTATGATCTGTGTGTACTCCACCTTAGCTTCTGTACTTATAGACACAAGTGCTAGTCATTCTTTTATTTCCACTACCCTCATTCAGAGCTTAGAGATTCCGATGGAGCCATTGGCTCGATCCTTATGGCCACAGACTCCTATGGTAGTGGATTTGATGATTACGCACTGGTGCCAGAAGTGCGAGCTTACTCTTAGAGGTGAGAGCTTCGGCTGGGATCTCCTCGTAGAGGCATCGAGGCCTTACGACGTCATCTTGGGTATGGACTAGTTATCTATAGTCCATTATTAGATTGAATGTATTAGGTGAAAAGTGCAGTTTGTCTACATGGATGGGAATAGATTAACATTAATTGGCAAGAAGAGAGACTTTTCATCATAGGATCAACTTACCTGAAGGAGAGTGCAGTCGATCACTCATCAGTTGGCTAGCCTTATCCTCGAAGCGGTTGATGTGGAGAGTCCGAGTAATCCTTAGTGGTGGACCAATACACGAATGTCTTCTCTGATGATGTTTCAGGTCTACCTTGTCGCAGATAGGTAGAATTTTACATTTAATTGTACCCCGGGATGACACTTATATCTACACCAGCGTATCGGATGGCTCCCATGAAGCCTCATGACTTGCGGGTATAGCTTGAGAACTTGTAGGGGAAGGGATTCATTCAGCCCAGTGTTTCAACTTTGGTAGCCCCAATTTTGATTGCCAAGAAGGCGGATGGGAGCTTAAGGATTTCTGTTGACTATCAGTGCCTAAACCAGGTTACTGTGAAGAAAAATTACCCACATTCGAGGATTGATGACCTATTTGATCAGTTTAAGGGAGAATGATGGTTCTCGAAGATAGGCCTTAGATCAGGATATCACCAGCTTAGAGTACGAGACGATGATGTACAGAAGACAACATTCAGATGTCGGTACAACCATTACGAGTTCTTGGTTATGACATTTGGTGTAACCGATGCTCCATTAGTGTTCATGGGACTCATGAACAAGATCTTTTATCCATACATTGATCGCTTTATAGTAGTCTTCATTGACATAATTCTGATCTACACGACTACTAAGGAGAATCATGCCCACCATTTTCAAGTAGTACTGGACACCCTCCGAGAGCACCAGCTTTATGGTAAGCTCTCAAAGTTCCAGTTCTGGATCCAAGAGGTTCCCTTTGTGGGACATGTCATATCAAAGGCTAGAGTGGTAGTTGATCTAGCAAAGATTGTGGCGGTACTATCTTGGGATCCACCCAGGAGTGTGATGGAGGTACAAAGTTTCTTGGGTTTGGATGGATACTACTGGAGGTTTGTGCCAGATTTCTCCAGTTTTGCAGCACCTCTATCAGCATTGATGAAGAAGGGGAAACCCTTCGTGTGGTCGTAGAGATGTCCATAGAGTTTTCAAGAGGCTAGGCAGAGGCTGACTTGCGAACCCATCTTGAGGCTACCGGAGGAGGGCCTAGAGTACGTAATCTACTGAGACACATCAGGGACCAGGCACAGATGTGTCTTGATGAAGGAACGAGTAGTGATCACATATAGTTTTCGACATCTGAGACAACATGAGAAGAACTACGCTACCCATGACCTATAGTTAGAAGAAGTGGTCTTTTCCTTGAAGATGTGGTGACACTATCTAATGGGAGAATGCTTTATAGTGTTTACTAATCACAAGACTCTTAGGTATATCTTCTCTCAGAAGGACCAAAACCTGAGATAACGACGTTAGATTCAGTTCTTCCAGGACTGTGACTTCAAGATAGTCTACACTCTTGGTAAGGGGAACGTTGTAGTAGAAGCACTCAGCTAAATATCTGGTATACAGCTGCTAGGTTAGGTGACAGAGCAGCTGGATGCTTTGCAGATATCCATTTTGGTTTGGGATGGAGTAGTCTTTATTCAGTCTCTTACAGTCACTCCCCCACTTCCTTAGCGATTCAGGGAGGCACAGCGTGGAAATGCTGACTACGAGACTCAACATGCTCAAATTTCCACAGGGCAGGCAGCTGATGGATTTTCTAAATGTGGGGAGCACGTCATCCTCATTAGAGGACATACCATGGTACCATTGTAACTCCAGGAGAAAGTGTTGAGGGAGTTCCGCACACCCCCTATAGCGGTACATATAGAAGTGTTGAAGATGTACTAGGATCTTTGATGATAGAACTGGTGGCCAGGAATAAAGAAAGAAGTTCCAGAGTTTGTCTCAAGGTGCCTCACTTGTCAGCAAGAGAATATGGAGCATTTGGTACTAGCAGGCTTGGTTCAGCCCTTAGAGGTTTCATAGTTGAAGTGGGATGGGATATCCATGGACTTTGTGATAGAACTTCCACAAACATCCAGAGGTTATGACTCGGTCTGGGTGATCGTTAACCGGCTTTCCAAGTCAGCCCACTTCCTACTGATCAGATAGCAAGGTGAAGTAGAGAGCTTGGGATGCCTCTATATGCAGGAGATTGTGCGGTTACATGGAGTACCCTTGACGATTTTCACCGATCGTGATGCATGTTTTACATCCTAGATATAGAAAGGGTTGTAGGAGGCTTTTGGGATGCATTTACATTTGAGCACCGCCTTCCATCCTCATACAATGGCCAGACTGAGCGGACCAATCAGACTCTCGAGGACATGTTTCCTACTTGTGTCCTCGACTTCTGTCGTAGCTGAGAGGATCATTTTCCTTTGGTGGTGTTTTCATACACCAAAATCTATCACTCCACCATTAGGATGACACCTTTTGAGGCGTTATACGGGAAACCTTACAGATCTCCTTTGTGCTGGACTGACCCAGGAGAGTCAGCACTCGTGGGATAAGAGATGGTACGGGTTACCAAAGAGAAGGTGCAGATCATCCAGGAGAAGATGAAGACTGCACATAGTAGGCATAAGTCTTATGCCGATAGGAGATGGAGACCTCTAGAGTTCAAGGATGGTGACCGCATCTTTCTACGGGTGTCACATCAATGAGGTTTGTGGAGATTTGGCTGAGGCGACAAGTTATCTCTATGGTTCATCAGACCTTCTCAGGTCCTCAGCAGAGTGGGCGAGGTGGCTTACCGCTTAGCTCTTCCAACTCAGTTTCACCAGGGGCATGATGTATTCCACGTATCTCAACTGATTAGATACCTGCATGACCCTTCTCACATCATCGACCATGGAAAGATGGATTCCAATGATGGGGCAACTTTTAAAGATGTTCCAGTAGAGATTGAGGATCGACATGAGTGGTCCCTACATGTATGGTCTATACCTCTGGTGTGCGTTCGCTGGTAGCATGGGAACCTCCAAGAGAGCACATGGGAGCGGGAGGCTCAGATGCATGCTCAATACCCCCACTTGTTCCCTTAGTTTGAGTTGTGGCTTAAGGGGATGTAAATCCCTGAGGTGGGGAGAATGTAGAGACCCAGGATTTCAATGTAATTTTTTTTAATTAAATTGGAATTTTACAAGTTCGTGAAAATTGACGGCACGTGATTCTGATGCACGGTGTGCCTAGAATGAATTTCTGTATTTTTTTGAGGTATGTTTAGTAAACATGCAAGCTAGTTTTTGTAACTTTTGAACCAGTGCTCAGAATTGAAATTCAATGACACAGTTGAACTCGCAGCACCGGTATTTTCTTAAGAAGACTTTCACCTCGACGACAGTTGGTTGAGAGTGAAAGGTAATTTTTTTGTTTTTTCGTGAATGAATAAAATAAAATAAAATTTGTGTAACATTTTATTTTATTTTACTTTAGGCTCTCCCAAGTGGATGTTGCGAGGTGGGGACCACCTTAACTAAAACCTCTCAACATTGGTTATAGTGGTGGGGACCACCCAAGCTTAACCTCACATGTGGGTTATGGTGGTGGGGACCACCCGAGACTTAAACCTCTCGAACTCCCCTCTTAAGTGTGAGAAACCTCTTGAGATCTCCTAATTAATTGTGCCAACCCTTCCCTTAATTAATTAGTCCAACACATCAAATAATTAATTAAGCTAATTTGAATTTGTGCCAAAAACATAATACAGAGAATAATCTATTATTTTGGTGATCTCTTCATTTTGGTGGGATTCGAAGGAAGCATCCTTGGGAGAAAAGCTCACAACGAAGAACACCAACTTCAACTTGGACTTCTTCCTTGGGACATTTGTTGATGAGGAACGTCTTCAATGTCAAAGAACTGACGATTGAGGAAAAGACAACATCACCGACATCACTGACTTCTGTCTAACCCCAACAACGTCGTCTCCTTCCTCGTGACCTCCATCAATGAATCAAACAAGGTAGGGGGTTATTACTGAATTCTGGATTTCTCTCAATTAATTTCCTTGTTTGTGGAAAGCATGGTGAATGTGGATCAATAAAAATTAATTGATCCATGATTTGTATTAAATTGTAGAGTTTTTCATTATTGACTCCTGTTTTTTTGTTTCTTAATAAAACTCTAATGTGGAGGGTGCAGACCAAACAAACATGGACCGACCCCTTTGATGTTTTGCTTCACTGGTGTGTTCTTCACAATGGAAGAAGGCGGCGACCGGTGTTGGTGGTTGGCACCTATGGAACTCAAGAACCACAATGCAGGTGGCAAAGGAAATGAAGGAAATGAAGGCGGAGAAGTAGATGAAGGCAAAAAAACACCAAAACCGCCTCAAAGCTGTCACCATATGCTTCTCTACCATCTGCGGCCTGCGCTGCCGCCCGCGAGCTCTGTGCCTCGCACCGCTCCGCCACCCGCGGCCTCCGCGCCCCCCGACGCTCCTCCGCCTGTGGCCCTCCGAGCCGCCCCGCACTGCCTGTGGCCTCCCACAACCCCCGTGACCCCCTCGCGGTTCCCCAACCACCACACTGCCCTCAAAGTACCACGGCCTCGCTCCGCTCACGGCCTCTACAGCCGCTGCTACCCCGAGGGTCGTTGCCCATGTCGGGCAGCCCAGTGTGGGTTGGGTCGCCCAGCACTGGCCTAGTCGGACCCCGCATGACAGGCTAGACCAGCGGGTCGGTCCAGGTCAATACGAACTGGGTTGGTCTGACCAGGTCGGGCCACACCCGAACCCACGTCGACCCATTTACGCATCTTCGGCCTTATCTTGGGCACCGAGTATCCGTTTCATGAATAGTCTGTGGTGCTGAGAACCTTTTAGTGAGACGGTCCCTTTGGTATACCCCACATGATATTAGGATAATGTTGGGGAATGTTCGGTTGGATAGAGTATGAGTCTATCCAGGCCCTTGGTACTAAAAGGCTAATAAATCATAGACCAGGCATCCTATTGATGCGCCGTGTATTGCGTTGAGACCCCTACAACATGGCGGTCCTTTGGGATACTTCTTTAAGGGACTTAGTGGCAGTTTGTGTATCAACCAGTGGCTTGAGGATCGAACCCTTTCGGAGATGAGCGAGCTTAGCACGGGAACCCTATAGCTAGTTATGACGTGAAGAATGAAGAGCGATCATGTGTGAGTCATCACCTTGTGATCCTATGTGGGTCAGCACCTAGAGATCATGTGTGGGTCTGCACCTAGTGATCCAGTGTTGGTGAGCACCTTGCGGTCCTGTGTGGGTCAGTAAGTAGCGATCCTGTGTGGGTCAGCACCCAGTGATCATGTGTGGGTTAACACCTTGTGATCCTGTGTGGGTCAGCACCTAGTGATACTATGTGGATCAGCACCAAGTGATCCTGTGTGGGTGAGCCCCGACCGATCCTATGTGGGTTTCCCTCTTAACAGAGTAAGTTGATTTAGTAGTTACATCTAATCATCTCTATTGCAGTACTTATGTTATACCTGGTGTGAGCTGAGTTCGTACCTGTGTGGTACTTTCCTTCGTGGTAGTACCTTGGTGGAATTATTCTGTTTGGCATACATGTGTGGTACTTGCCTTTGTGGTTTTCCTTTCTTTGTGGAATAGTTGATATTTGGGCTTTTGGATTGGACCCTGTGTTTCCTCAGGATTGAGATGTGTATACATGATAACATAGGTATATGTATGGGAATATACCTAAGTAGGGTTTAAAATTGACATCATGCTTTGAGGTTTATCCTTTGTGGATTTTGTGAGACCTAATAGGTCTTGGGGTCCACACTGAGTATCGTTACACTCACCCCTGCATGGGCTATGCATGCACCTTGTTGTGTTTGCTACAGATGACAGACAATGTTGATCGAGACTGGTGGTACTAGGAGAGGACAGTTCCTAGAGGACGACCTTACGATGAGTCGGTACATGGAGGAGACGTATGAAAATGGAGTGCTGAGGAGGCGATATGTACCTACCCTTCAGGTAGGAACCTCGGAGGAAGAGCCAACAATTGTCTTCCTTTTTTCTCTAGTTTACTTATACATTCAGTTTCTTGTACTTCCCATTCAGGATTGTATTCTAGCCATGTTTACTTACTATACTCACTCTACTTACAATTTAGTTTACTTGTGTTCGTATCTTGCTGTGTGTTTGGCTTCCTATGATTACCGATTATAAAGGAATTGCCTTCCCAGTTTTAGGGATTACGCCTTTCGGTGCTAGTTGCCAACCCTTGGCTTATGGAAGGTGGGCTTGGGGTAATCATGACACGGGTCCCAGGGGACGGGTCATGACATTACATTTTTGGTTGTGTTCACCATTGGAATATTCAAATATTCTAGTTTAAATGGAGTAGACAAGAAAGGAATTTGAGCTAATGTTGAAAGAATGTGTTTTAGAATTTTTTGGTTTATAGGTGAATTATTTTTCCTTTGATTTATTTTACATATAATAATTATATCAGTAATTTATTTGTATGAATTTCCCTAATGTGTGATATAGGAAACTTGTTTGATATTTATTGTATTGATTCTTGTTTTCTAGGTCAATATTTTGTATAGAACATAACACTAAAAGTAAATGTGATTCTTGATCAAATAAAACCTTCCATGGATATCCGTTGAGCTTATACTGATTAGGAGGAAAATTTTTTATTGAACTATTACAATATATATATCGGGTGTTATGTTTTTTAGAAGAATGTTTTGTAGAGTATTTAGGGTGAAAAGATAAAATTTAACTTCTGTAAGGACACTATAACAAAGTCAAATCCTCACTATTCTATAGTGAGTTTTGGGTTGGTCTTAAACTGGGTATGTCCATGGTGTAATTTCTGTTTTTCAAGATTAATATAGTGAGGCTAATTATATCAGTTTTATAATATTTATGTTATGGTTACAATTTATGGAATGGTGTTTCCCATCTTAGTGGTAATTCCTTGATATTGAAATCCATTTTTACCAAGTGGTGTGTAAATCTATGTGTGGTGGATTCCCTGGGGGTTTATGTTAAGGTTAATATAACACTGCACTCTAGTTTTATTATGAGTTCTTTGGGGAAATTATGAATATTTGTGTGACATATCATGGGGGTGTATAACTTTGGATGGAAGATATGGGAACAATAATGTTTCTAATGTCTCTATTCCAATATAAATGCCTAACTCATTTTAAGGAAACACCTGAAAATAATTTATGGTATATAGCCATTTTGAAGATATTAGATCTCATATTTTTGTGATAAGGCTACACTAAGACACGGTCAAGTCCCCTAATATTATGATGGAGCACCACAAAATTTTTATAAAAAATTCTGTCATCACTTTTCGTTATATTGATTCTTTTAACTTTCTCTCAAAACCTAGGTCATTTATATGTTGTCTTTTCAACTCTTTGAACATCCCTTGGTGTATATCTTTAGTTTCATTAGATAGGTATTTTGTGATATAAGGTTACTTTATCTTCATTTTTTCCATGTTCCTTATTATCATAAAGGTATGGTAAGGTAAATTAATTCAATTTTTTAAAATTTTGGTTAAGGACTTGATAGAGGATTATATGGTATGGGTTATTATATGTTTCTCTTTTGATATTCAACTTTTAAATATTTTTTCCATTCTCTTAAATTTGGTGTTATGTTTTTGAATCATTGATTGAGGTAGTGGATTTTTAATATCACTATTTTATTTACATGTTAATATAGAATTATCATTCTTTTTTTCTTTAAGTAAATGGTTTGAATTGAATTAAAGTTGATAAAAAATTAAATTAATTAAAATTAGGGAGAATAAAACTACATCTTTCATATATGTTTTCTAGGATATTAATTATTCATTTCTTATGTCATTGGGGTGAGTATGATACGTCAATTTTGGTGTCATTTTTGATATGATAAAATATATATTATTTGTTAAATATTTTTTAGATGGTAATTTAATTAATAATTTAGAAGTATGTATTTTATTAATGTTATTATTATGATTATAAGTTGATAATTAAATTATGAAGTGTTATTCAAGGAATTTTGTTCAATTATGTTTTTATATTCTTATTATTATGTTTTCACTTATCTGTGATAGTTGTGATCATGGTGTGTTTGGATAGTTATGGTTGAGGAGTGGGGAAATATTGTGATTTTTTGTGGTGATGGTTGATATGGTTGATTTGTATCTGTTAGGTTGTTTTTGAAAATAAGAATAGACGTTTTTATTAGTTGATTAATTTTTATATATATTAATGTAGATTGGCCGATGAATAATTATTATTTAATTTCCCTAATATTTTGAAATAATTAATTTATGAAGGAATTCAAAAATTGAAGGGAAATAGGTTTAGTGGATAAAGTGAACTATAAAATATGAAATAGGAATTGATACAATGACTAATAATTTAAATTAAATGGGGAATTAATCTATTGTAATTGAAATTTAAATGGTGTGATTGAATAATGGTGGTGTAAATAAACACCTTCTAGAATTAATTTATTAAATTAATATATTATGTTTTATGATAAATAAATTTAGATATTGGGTAAAAATTTGTTGTGTGGTAGGGGATTTTTTATTATGTGGTTTTTATGGGGATTTATAAGTGTTTATTGTTGGAATTATAAACTAAGGTCACTATAATATAGTTTTTGTAACTATTTTATTGTGGTTTCTCCATATGTTCACCACAACATTGAGTAAAAACCATGCCATCATGGATCCCACATATCTAAATTGGTTATGTAATATCATATGGGACTTGTTCTGATTCATCACCAAATATTATCCTGATTATTTTTTCATAATTTTATGATGATTAAGGAATGTTTTTATAGATTAAAAAATCATTTACATATTAATTTAATTAATGAAGGATTTTACAAAATGATTAATTCTGTTGAAATGTATGGAATGTTCTTGAAATGTTCCCATTAATTTTGGATGAATTTATTTTGTTCTTGTAGGCCTATATTATATAATTCAATCATAAAGAAATTTGTTTCATTCCATTATGTGAGAATCTAATTAGAAATTCTCAAAGAAGAAAACATTTATATCCCATTTCTATCTATCATTAAAGAAAAAGTTTTGAGAAAATAATGTATAAAATGAGATCATCCTTAGGCATTAGAAGATTTATTTAGCCTATGGATACCCTAATATGAATGATTATTTTAGCTGGTTCATAGTCATCACATTCAAAATCATATGGATATGGTCAATAGATATAAAATAACATCCCCTTCATTAATGATTCATTTATTCAATTCAATTCATATAGATGATCTTATGGTTTTAGGTTTTAATTATGGTTTTTATCTCTTGTTTGGATAATTTTTATCCAATAAAAATTCCTTTTGTTGTAACATAACCAAAATTATAATGTTTGGATTAATTACTTGAACGAATAAAAAGACTATAAAATGTTCTATTCAGGTACCATCTCATAGATCATTACAAAACACTGATTTTTATTTTTGGGTATCTCAGGAGATGTCATAAATGAATCTAAAATACCCATTTTGGTTTTATTTCATTCTTTACTATGAAATATGGGAATTTTAAATGGATATTATAGGGAAATAAAATATTATTAAATATAAAATATCATAAGGTGATACAACATTTTTCTGTTTAACATGACACTATGTTGTGGTGGAATTTAAAATAAGGATTGACCATGAAAAAGATGATGTTTTTAATCCATTTTGGAACTTATAATATCTTTTATGAAACACCATAGTTATGAAAATAGATGTTGCCAAAATGGATTACCAAAATCACCTAGGAAAAGCAAAAATTCTTTGTCTAAAATTGTATTACTGAAATTCCATTTCTAAAAGAGGATTATAACAAAATTTAAAAGCCAATGATTTTGTTCCTTATGAAAATAGTAATAGTTTATTTTATGTTTATAAGACTAAAATGACATAATATATCATATAATGGAAATTAGATTCAGTATAATTTTAATAAAAAACAACATTGGTTTAAATTTCAAAATAAAATTGATATCATTGTTCTGAAGCTCCCATGGAAAATATGCGCCTTTAAGCCATAACAAAGACATTTTTGTAAATATAATCTAGGTTTTAAGTATAACTACATGGTGAATTGGTCATAAAATGATTATAAATAATAAAATAAGGTAAAATATAAAAAAAATAACTTTATTTATAAACTATTTGTAAATTTATATTTAATATTTTTATATGATGGCGTTATTAAGAATTTATTTAAACCAAACCAAAAGTAGTTTAATATGATGTGATAAATGATTTAAAGAAAATAAAATATGTGATATTTATTTTATATAAATTGATAAAATGATATAAATTATTTTTATTATCTGATAATAAAATATTCAATAAAGTATATAATGTTTTAAAAGATGAAGTCCCTCGTACTAAACATATGTAAATGATAATATAGAAGAGGTTATATAAAATATATGTGATTTTTTTCATGTTTATCCATTTGTAAATTATAAATTATTTACAATTTATTTATGATTGGTCATAAATTTTTATCCCAGGTCTAATTTTATGAATTATTCATTTATTTTTATTATTCAATGATTTTTTATTCTTCAATTTAATGTCGTACATTGAATAGATTTATGATTTGTTTTAATAAACTTTAAACATATTCAAATTGTTAGGAATTCCTTTTAGAAGTTACATACCCAATATAATAATAATTTTTTCTATTCTTCTACATTTAAGTTATATTTTATTTGGATATAAGATTAAATTAAGAATTTAATTATAGTTTAAACATATTACGTGTAACACTTTTGATAGGATTTACATCACTCTCAATTTATGAAATATTGGTAAAGGGGATTCAGGTTGTGCTTTTAAAATTTTGTGGAGGATTATACATTTTCTATGAATGTGGTAGCAAGATACCTATAGATATATGCATGATATTTTATGGATTATTGATATTTATCTGATTCTAATCCTTTACAAGAATATACTTCATGAACATTATACATGGGATGCAATTAGATATGTGAAAATGTAGTGGTATTAAAATTTTGGATAACAATAAAAGACATGAGTTGTGTATAGAGTTATATAAAAATATGGATCCAAAATATATATTTATTATTTGGAATTGGGATTTAAAAACAAAAAAATTTAAAATAATACATACATAATTGGAATAAAAATAGATAACATAATGATATTAAATTGCCTTTTAAATACAATGTTTTGGATTTATTCTAATGAAAATTCTCTTCAAGACCTCAATCAATAATCTAGAAAGATTCATGAAAAATGTGGGTTCCCATTGATTAAATTTTCTGAGGAAAACATGTAATTATTTGACCATAATTGTTAGTTTTCTAGTTTTTTACATTTAATTTGGGTTACACTTAGTTGGAAAATCCTTAGGAAGGATCATATATGAATAGTATTGATTTTAACTATATAATAGATTGAGAATGTAGGTACCTACACAATTATCCTAGATTCATATATTATATTATTAGTAATATGGAATACCTAAATAGCTAAATGATGAGATGGACAGTAATATGGACTCATTACCTAGTAAAATATTGATATAGTTCCCCAAAGGAATATATTGTAATTAATAAAGGATTCACCATTTTAGTGTTTGTATATATAATAAAAGTATTGATTAAATGATAGAAAAATTTTATAATAATACAATAATAGATTCTATTATTGGTAAATTGAACAATTACCACCGAATATGATTTTGAGATCAACTCTAGGGAAAGAAAATATTAAAGGAAGAAACCTCCTAGAATTTTACTTGAACATGAGAATATTTCTTAAAAAGAAAAATTATATATATTAGATAAACTGATTCATGAGTTACCAAAATATGAAGTTTCTCTTAATGTGGATATATATGATTGTGATAGTCATGGATGAATTCAAATTATTTTTCAAAGGAATTGTATAAACTAATGACAATAAATGGTACATCAGTATCTAATCAGGTGCTCAAAATGATTGTGTATGTTTATGACCTGAAGAGACTTATAGTTTCTTTTATAGATTGTTTTAGATATCACACTCATTGTACAATAATTATTGGAAATTTTTCAATATTTTTTATAAGTTAAATTAATTCTTCATTGTTTCATCCATGGGTTATAGATAATTGATCTAAGAAATAGATTAATAGGTTCTTGTTCCATTTTAAAAGTATAAATGTATAAAATTTCCAACAAAAATTTGAGTAATATCAACAATGTTTCCTCAAAGAGCCATTTGAGATCATTAAAACCTTAAGGAGATGTCAAGAAAATGCGGTAATGATTCCATGGTATGGAATATTCTAGTATTCTTGATGGGGTTTTGAAAAACACAACTAAGAGTGAAGGTCATGTATTAGAGTCATAAAAATAAATCATAAATTTCCAAATGTATATACTACCAAATATTTACTTTAAAAAGTTATAAATATTCAAAAGTTCAATGTCCATGTAGGAATTGATGGAGAATATAGTTTTCCACAAAATCTAATGTAAGATGCTTATGTTAGGTATATATATATCATGGAAAAGGAATATTTCAAACTCAGATGGTTCTAAATAAAGGATATGTATTTTTATCATATTTATCTAATATGAAAACAAAAGGTCTGTTTTAAAAGTAGTTTCCAAAAACATTTATGATAAAAATTTTGATACATATGGTTTGTTATTCCTCAAAATCTATAATATTTTTCAAATAAAAAATAGAGAAAATTAATTCAAATCAGGATAAGTGAGTTCATCGTACATTTTAACATTTGAGGGGAACAGTTATCTCGACCAAAATGTGGCAAAGTTTAAAAATAAACCTTATTTTTTTAATTTTACCTAAACAAATAGAATACCACATATGAAATGAGTAAAAATGTTAATTTTCCAATTATTCTAATTAATGGAAAGAATTGTTATCTTCTTACATTAATTAGTTTATAGATCTTATCATGATATTCTCAAAAGAATATAGTTTCTAAGAGGATAGTGGTTATATTTTTATACTCAGATATGTTTTATGGTTTTGGAATAAAGTATTATTTAGGCGAGATTAAAATTATATCTCAATTTTTATCATAATTTTTGTTAAGATGTGTTGAAAAATAATAATGTAATTTTTTAAATTTTATTATAAAATGATCTCAAAATAAATATTTGAGGTAATATTTTGAAGAATGTTGATGTAGATGAAAATAGAAAATTTATAAGTGGATAACATATGGTATTGACATTGTAACATGTCTGGTAGTTATTCTAAGAAATTGGAATACTATATTTAAAGAGATAAACACTGGAATTATTGTTCTTAAGTTTCATCATTATTCCAACAAAAAAAATTTAATAGGTATTACTAACTAATTAAATTTAGTTAAAAGTATTATTAGTTGGTCAGGTAGAGATGTGGATGTAATTTCATAGAGACGTAATCAATTTAAGGACACCTTAAAAGTGTAATAATAATAAGGCCTCTATTATGGTAAAAAAACATTGGGTATGATTATATGGGTACATTTTTATGATTTTTTTAGTTTTATTAACGGTTTTTATGAATATAAAATGTTTAGTATTGTATAAAGTAAGTCAACACCTTTTCATTATTACATATTGTTTGTATATGGTTCATGAAGTAAAATATTAAATGACCCTTCAATGTATGACATTGAGTTATAACACATTAATATTCATCATGGAGTATTTTATATTGTGGTGAAATTTTCATGATAACATGGGTAGGTATTTCTATATAGACCTGGAACATGTTTATGAGACACAAAATGATTTTTTGTGATAGATATCCCACAATGTATATTACATAGGTTATACTACACAATGGAATTGTGATTCTAGTAATTCATGTTTCGTGTTGAATCCTCATACCAGAGTTTGGGAAGATATCTATAATGAAAACATTTATATTTTAATACCCTTATTATCCAATCATTGAGGATTTTCCAATTAGGGGGTCATTGGAAATGTCAAAATGCATGTCTTTGGTTAAGTCTTAACCATGATAATTTTTTCTGTCATTATAATGAGTATGAAATATGGGACCTCTATTGATATTTAATAAGGATGTATATGGGTATACATAGAAAATGAATATATTGTGTACTTACATATTTTGATGAGGGGAATGCGACACACAAAATTACTTTGATACATGATATTAAATGCATTAATTGACCTAGTTTGTTTATATAAGGAGAATCAATAAAGTATTAGTATGATATATAGGATTGAAATAAACTATGTCCCATGGTCACTCAATGTATTGAAACTAGGTATTATATTATTATGCATACTTTTATATGATAAAACATCAGTAAAAAGGTATTTATATACATTTTCTAACATATATCTTATAGGATCTCATTATTGATAGATTATCATTAAGGATTTTATAGAGGAATCTCTTTACATAATTTTCTGTATTAAATAATTCATAATGTTTTCAATGATAGAAATGATCATGTGGGTAAAATATCTAAAAATTTTAAGGGGGAAATGTTTATTAAATTTTTAGAGATACCCAAAAAAAATTTAGAGATACCCAAAAAAAATTTAGAGGATATATAGAATATTTTTTGGATGTATTTTAAAATTTTAGTTTATATGATGTAACATGTCATGAATAAGAATTATATATTTTCCAAAATATTTTTTTTCAAGATATCTAAAAGGAGTTTTGGATATGATTTCTAGATTTATTGCATATGTTGTGACATAAAGTGAATTTTCACCTAGAATATAAAAATTTAGAATAAATATGAGATATTTGGACTTGTGAACTTTGGGCACCATGAAATTGTTATTTTCACTATGTTATGGCGTAATATCATTAGGTTCACTAGGCATAGTATGAGAAACTATGATTATAAGGCCCTGACCATAAACATTACTTAATCTTGAATTTGATCCTGAAATTTATTACATTCGCATTGAGGATATTTTGTGTTTTATATTTTTATATAACTATTCAATTACACTTATACATCAATCAAAATATTAACTAGTAGAAACTTCTACTCAATATCTATTTTTTATTTCAATAAAACATTTTCAAATAGAACATGGCTCCTTTTCGTGATTAATTTCCACAATTTTCCACTTAATATCAGACTTTTCTCTATTATCCATTAAATACTATAAATGTTTTTGAACTTGGTAATCACAGGAAACCTTCTTAAGGGATAAAAAAAATAAAATAAACTATTAGTTCAGTAAAAATATGAAAAACTTGAAAAACACCTTCCCTGAAAACCTAAAATTTAATCCAAAAGGTAAATATCATTCCATTAAAAAGGTAATATATTATACGTTTTTAAAATAAGATACTCCCATAAAAATTCATTATAAATAATATAAAATTCATGTAGGTACCATGGGAAATTGTCACATTGAACCCTTACAGAACCCTTATAGAAGTTTTATAGATTAAAATAACCATACGGCCAATATCCAATATAATTTTCCAGAGAAAAAAAATTATAGAATATATGAGGAAACTATGTCGAAATACCCATCATTTATAATTTCCATTAACCATATAATTAATAATACTATTTTAATATCATACTAAAAACATGGATGTAGAAGAAAATGAGTTTAGAAAAATCCATAAAGAGGCTTTTTGCAAAGAAAATGCCCTTATCTCTTAAGAAACACTTGAATTTTAAAAGCCATTAATGAATGAAATCAAACACTAAATAAATACACAATAGGTAAATTATTGGTTTATAATGTCAATGATTATGTATATATACCTTATAGGATAAATACATGCATATAATAAAAATTACTTTAGTGAATGAAATTGAGATGAAATCCCTTATCTTAGGTCTGATTCAACATGTATACCCTTAAATTACCAAAATAATAAACATATATCAATTATTTAATTTATTTATAAAATTTTCAAGATTATTATTTCTTGTATATCTATTATTGTAATGCTGTAACAATTAATTAATTATTTAAGTTCACGTTGGATGTTTTGACAAAATTTAGTACATGAGCCGAAAATGAATTTGGTATGATGTCAATAGTCAATGTGGTAATTAGTCCATCATATCAAAAATAATATTTATTAAATTATTATTCTTTTTATACATCAATTATACTTTTATATCAAAAAATTACATATGTTTATTAAAAACAAACTACATTATAATCATGGAGATGGTTGGTTGTACATACGCATCGGTAACATTTCCATTTTTCAATGATAATTATGAGAAAAAGGTAAGTATTATTTTGTTATTAAATAATTAGAATAATATCATTAATATAATATAATAAATTTTAATATAATTATATATATAATAAAACTAATGTGGTGATGAAAAATGAATCACATCTCTTCGTGGAGGTGATAGTTCACACGTAAGCACGAATGACATTATCATTTTTATGGTCACAGAAAGGTAATAATTTAAATTATACATTATAAATTCATAATGATAAATATTTCAATAATATTACATATTTAATTTAATTTAATCATTATAAAAATTATTGTGAGACGGTGATGGAAAAATAATTATATCTGTTTGCGAGGGCAGTCTGCCATGCACATGAACATTTAATTTCTTTTCCATTTGATAAAAGTCAAGATGGATTTGTGTGATTATATTAACATAATGACACCTAATTATATTTATGATAATGGATTTATTATTTAATCATTTTTGATGAAGATTTTATGGAAGTTTAGGATGAAATAAAATAGAAACACTTAATTAAAAATGATACATTTTCTTTAGAAAATCTTTTTTCACTGGAGACATAAAACCACTATGGGTGGTGTTATGCCTAAAATAAGAGCTATATTTTTTTTTTGAGGGATCCTAGTAATGGTTTTAGGCATATCTTAGCCTCTACCAATAGGTTTTTATATCTATTTAAATGAGAATAATATTTACCCTTTTATAGGGGACATGAGGGCCACCCTGAAAATTCATCAAAATATTATATTAATATAACTTAATATTCTACTCAAAATGGATCTAAACTATTTTATTTTGATTATAGAATGATTTTGTGTCAAAATAAATTTATAAAATGGAAATTAGACGTTTCTTTTTCATTTTTTATACCCTATAATTTTGTTTAACCCATAATTAACTTCTTTAATTCTTACCGCGACAACTTATTCTTGTACTTTTTAAGGGTTAAAATAGTTACTATAAAATGGAATATAATAAAAATGGATATTTTATGTAATTTTAAACCATATCTAATTTTTTAGGATGAAATTTATATTATTTATATAATTATATCATTTAATAAAATATTATTCATTTTAAAATATCATTAATGTCAATTTTTGACACTATTCTTTTATTGAATTTTAAAAATATCATTAGAGAATGATATATTAAAAAAAATCTTTTAGGATTTCATTAATATGTCATATTCATCTAGAAAATCCATGGATAAAATTATTTATATTAAATTATAATTTTTAAAATATTTTAAATAACATTTAGTTGATATTTTTATTAATTAAACAATGACAACGTCATTGTTGTGAAAGCGTTTAACTTATTAATTTATTCTATAAAAATTAAAAAAAATAACCATACTAGAGATTGAAATTTTATATATATAAATACTATTTACAATCCAATATATCTATGATGACCATACCTGATGGTCCTGGGCCACAACTCCTCAAGCCCACCTCCTATAGGCCAGGGGCTCATGACTAGCACCGAGTAAGAATATCACTAACATGGGAGGAATTTCCTAAGTACATGAATGAATGCACATATCTATATGATCACAAAATATTGAAATGTAAAAAACCAAATGAAACCAATGCATTCATACATCTATATCTGAAAACATGAGTATAATAGAAGTACTAAAAGAAAAAGAAGGGAAAAACTACAACCACCAAAGAAAACTGTAAAAGTGTCCAACCTGTTCAAAAAGAGAGGATCGATGTCAACTAAAACTACCAGAAATCTCTTCATCCTTACTCCAATAAACACCTTATCTTGTCTTTCTCGCTAAGATCCAACTACATTGGGTGTTCCATGGATTCCGTCAAAAGGCCTCTGGTCTGCACAAGTCTCAAAAAAAGTACCAAAAAATTCTATACAGAGGTAAGTATAAAAATACCTAGTATGAGACCCAAAAACCCAAAAATTAAAAAACAATAAATGAATGGAAACATTCCTCTCGACCTTTCTAGATGGAACCCCAATCGATAGAGAAACTCCATATTGAACCATCCTCAGTTTTACATGACAAGTGAGCTATGTCTACAAGGGGTGTCAACCTTTACATGTGATAACACTGCAAGGACTCCCATAAATCACCCATATAATCTCATCTTCGAATCCAAGTCTCATGAGGTTCCACCCTCATGAATAGTAATATAATTTGTGCTTGAGACTTAAGAGGAAGCACATAAAACAAAGATATCACACTCCACAAGTTCATCCATCCCAGATGGAAGCTGTCAAAGAGATGAACTCCATCTGGAACAACTTACTAGGGCCATATCTAGTTCCCAACACTAGGCATCCTATCGTCATTACCTTTTACCCAATTTAATCTAATGAATTCCTAGTGGAGAGGCCTTCCCCTAACCACTACTCAAAGTTGATAGATGAATTTTCCAGGATATTCATCACATGTATACTCTCTAACACAATAGAATGAAGGGACCTGCACCTCATCGTTGCCCTGATGTTGACGGAGTACTGCTCTTAACTGACCTGTGAAACCTCTATCTCTCCGTCATGGAGTGTATTTCACTTCAATCCATCAAGGGAGTACTAACTCCCAACTAGTAATCCTTTATATTAATTGGAGGGGCTTGCTCCACATAATTGTATCCCGCTACCAAGGGAGATCCATCACTAATGGAGGACCCGCACCCCGCTACTACTCAAAGACATGGGAGTACTACTCTGTAAGTGAGGACCCATTCCTTGATCCAACAGATTATTACTAGTAAATGAATGGAGGACTCGCACCCTGATAAAATAGGGGAGTACCAAAATATGGATCATGGACCCGTACCCAAACCTAGTAGGGGAGTACCACACATTGGAAAAATGATTCTCACCCTGGTAGGACAGGGAAGTACCGACTCTTCTATATCATTCACCATGGGGGACCCACACTCTAACCTGGTAAGGGAGTGCTGACCCCAGGCTGGAGGACCTACTCCCTGACATGGTAGGGGAGTACTGACTCTACCGGAACAACACGTATGGATTAACTATGCCCTGGAATGACAGGTGAGTACTGACTACAAGGATAGAGGACATATGCCCTTACATGATAAGGGAGAAAAAAACCTACCTATATATCATATATGGAGGACCCGCACCCCAGTTCAACAATGTAGTACTATCCATCTGGAAGAACATCATGGGGAAGCTCGCACCCTTTTCCATCAGGGGAGTAACACCCCCTGAAGAAACTAACCATTGGTAACAAACTCATACCCACGACATGGGGATTCCCATCTATACCTAAGAAGATATTTAAGGGAAAACCAAACCCTTTTACATTAGAGGCATACCCATCCAAGCGTATCTATACATGAACCACACTTATCTCCAACATCGGCTCATTACAGCTTCAAAAGCATCTGGCATGATCTACACTATCTTGTATCTTATAAGTTGTAATGGAGGACACCATCAAATTATACATAGAAAAAAAATCCATATAGACTACAAACAATCCTATTTATCAGTCCTTGAGAAGAATATATAGAAGGTGGAAGATCCCAGTAGGATCTCTTAGGAGTACACGATGTGTAGTGGGGCCCACATAGTGTGTGAGCCTACCTGAGAGCTTGGTTATTTATCCAATATACATGGTTTACCAACCCATTCATGGGTACATAGTGTGTAAAGGAGTTACACCCCATGTATTCCATCACATGGCCCCTGGCTGTGTTCTACTTCTCCATGGACTAGCCGACCATGTCCCTCTCACCCGATGTATCCAATAATACATGGCATGTTTAGGATAAATGGCCACCTGAACATATAGTTTTCATGTTTCCATGTATAGGACCTTGTGTTTGTATACCTTGGACGTGCTTTTGTGTACATCCATGTAGTTTCTCATGGCCGGCCCAAGCCATGTCCCTAGATTACATGGTTTAGGTCACTTCACAGCGTGTAACCCTGATACAAAAATTGTAATACAAAGAGTTCATATTCCCTGAATAGGATGATCTATATGGCAGGTCTCACTGAATTACAATTTGTGTATATGGTAATTCTAGAGAGAAATTACCTGCAAAATACCTTGATTCTTGCTGTTTTTCCCCAACACTCACAAATCTACCTAACATTGATAAATAACAATCGTATATGGGCTATAGAACCATAAAACAATGAATAAAGAAATGGTTCGAGACGAGAACTCAAATATACCTTCCTCATTGCTGAAACATTGTAGCTTTGGATGAAGGACAATGTCCGAATTGTGCTTCTCCTCGATCTATTGATGATCTCTGTTAGGAACCAAGACCAATAGAAACTGGCTCCATCGATTTGGTGTCATCTCTTTCATCGCCCAACGGTCGAGACAAGGATAAGGAGAGGTGGGATTTCCTTTGGTGTGTCATGCACCCAACATCATAGGGTAAGAGGATATTAGGTTTAGGTTTTAAATTTATTAATTAACCATTAATTTAATCAATTAATTCACCATGAATCAACCCACCAACTCACCTCCTTCTAAAACTATCGGCGCGGACAACCTTCAGTCGCACCTTGTGTAAACATGACGTTTTGGACTCCACAGTGGTCTCATAAATCTTACTCGAGCCTCAAAATGAGAGTAATTTATTTATCTAGAAGAATTTCATGTGTCTGAAAAAATATTTTTAATATCACCGTGATGAGGCTCCCTGGGACACAACATTCCTCATCGACTTAGTACCCAACTCTAGAAATATTCTCAAAAATATTCCGAAGTTTTTGGGTCAATACCCAATTCATTACAGTCTCCCAACCTAAAGTATTTTCATCTCTGAAAATTTAATGCCTATGTAAAAGGGATGTAATTGAGATCCACACTAGACTCCCGCACCAATGAGATCACCAAGGGTTCTCGTGATGCATACAAGCACACACATAGAGGAACCAAAAAGGTCAAACTACCTTATCACCATCTTATAACACAAAAATATTTTGAATAAATGAGAAAATATATCCTTATCTAAATATTTTGGGATAGTAACAAACCCCATGGTCCATCTAAATTCATAGGGTCTAGAGGTACACCACCTCGCTAACCTGACGCAGATACTAATGGAACCCCATAGTTCACATCTACCCCTGGATGGACTGTACAATAGACACCTTAATATTTTTTCATTAACTATTGATTCTGAACACGTGAGGGTATTTATGAATGAAATAGGGCATCCCAAGAGTATACACTATTTCTTACCAGGTTGTTCGTCTACAAACCTCCAACTGTAAAATAGCTTTCCCAAACCAAAAAACATGTCACACCCACTAGTGACATCTCAACTGAGCATGGTTTGTAGGAAACTAGTCCAAATTATAGAAAAGTCATAGGGTATAACTCTAATGCTAATAAATTAGTATAAGAAAGGATCACCCTCTCTTAGGGACAGTAAGCTAAAGGATTAGACCAGATAAAACACACTGGAAATGCTGGGTCATGCTCTAACACTTCATCACACAACCACTCCCTGAACAATAATTCCTATGGAAATCTTCCGCCTTAGTCCAATACTGTCCACTTTGGGCAGCACTAAATCTCCTTTACTATTTTGGTTGCATCACAAAAACACGTTTTAGTGAGGAAATTGTTCCTCTTCCTCATAAGTTTAGAGCTATGTCTAAATGCACCACATCCACCTAGAGTGTGCCGTGTACAAAGATGACACCAACACACGAGGTTATTAATGAGAGTCAAAGGGATTAACAAAGAAAAACTGGGACGTACTGGGACCTCTATCACAGCTACCGACATGGGGTTCTATTGACACCTCACGTCACCTTGGTTAAACCTCAAACAAGAAGAGGAAATAAATGAGTACCCACAATGGTGTCTAAAAATTGAATGTATAGAAATTATAAAGGATGCAATGAATGCCTTTATTCATCCTTAGAGCTTTTGGGTCAAAGGCCTATATGGCCTGCAGCTGTCCTCACCAACATCCCCCAGCTCTCAGAGCCCGGTGTGGACCACCTGGGGGTGGTGGTGGAAAAACCTTACACTGCCTCCCACCTCTTGCCTCTCTTCTAGCTCCTCCACCTCATCCACCACATCACAAAACTCCTTGATCAAAGTGCTCTCTCTGCCAAGGTTTCTCATAATCTTTACCCCTCTCAGTAGCACAAAGGGTTGAGAAATCTCTTGTGAGTTTCCCCTAGCTATCACAAGAGTTCCACCACCTCTTCTACAGTTGACCATATCCTAGACACAACTGCTACACTACAGATCCACAAGTTTGTGTCTGGGAGTGGGTATGCCTCTAGTTCCCAATCCTATCACTTATAACCAATCATCCCCAATATAAGCCTCAAACTCATGACCTCTATTGTGGATTACACCAACCAGTTCCTCATCCCTAAAACATTCCACCACCAAATCTCTCTCTACCACTCCAACATTGGTGGGAATGAATAACAGAATCCCATATGCCTAGATCTCCGGATGTTGGGCCTTCTGGAAAGTTCGTGATCTGAAATATTTTATCTAAAAACACATCCAAGAAGTATCATGAAAAGTCTATTAAACTTGTTGAGAACTCCATAAATATCATTCAACTCTGACAAAGATGTCAAAGATCTTGGATATGCACTGTAGTCAATGTGGATAGGTAAAAATGTACCCTATATAGTCACTTGAAATACTCCCAAGTGATCATTTCCTCATCATGAGATAATATAACCAAACTCCACCTTCTCTAGTCTGAATCCAATAAAAGACTCAATGATTGGACCACCGTCTGATCGATAGGTTTCCTTACTAAGCGGAAAACTCACGTGACTACCTTGATCTAGTCATCGACTTCTTGGGGGTATGGATCACCCTGGTA
The DNA here is from genome assembly GCA_963277665.1 of Viscum album. Lineage (NCBI taxonomy): Eukaryota > Viridiplantae > Streptophyta > Magnoliopsida > Santalales > Viscaceae > Viscum > Viscum album. Next base: position 1,053,385,674 of record OY728120.1, on the reverse strand, counting down.
CCTTAGAGGTCACTACCTCTAGAACTCGTACAGTAAACTTAGTCTTCTCACATACTCAGCCTGGTCATTCGTTAAAACCTATTGCTCAAAAATCATTGGCACTACCGATTGACCATCTAGAGGTAACACCTCATAATCAGTTCTATACATTGAAGCCTCGTCATGGGGCATATTGTCATCATAATTGTTTCATATAATGTTTTCTAGATGTTTTCATGGAGGAATCCTAAAATAGAATCGTGACATACCACAATCAATGAGTATATATTGAGAGATAACTCAATAAAGATAGGAAAAAACCAAAACCCAGACCTATATGATGCATGTACCATTTAGTTCCTAGCGACTATGGTCCTAATGTATGGATATGAAATATATATTATCTAAATCCTGGTGAATAGACACATTGACCAATACACCAACTATAGAACCTATTAACTTAGAGATAAAATAAAAACATCCTAACAATGTAACTGAAAATCCAAATCCAAACTCTCAAAACTGTGGTCTGAAAGTTGAACCAACCTCCTCTGATACCAATCTGTCAAGAACCGACCTAACAGGGCTCAGGCGGAAACACCCCAAACCCACCTCCCATAGTCCAGGGGATGGAAACTAGAATCAAGTAGGTATATCAATAACATGGGAGGAATTTCCTAGGTACGTATATAAACACACACATCTCCAAGCTCACAAAATGCTAAAATGTCAAAAATCAAAAGCAGCAAATGCATGCGTACATCTATATCCCACAACTAAACTGTAATAGAAGTACTTAATGAAAAGGGATGGAAAACCACACTAATAAAAGAAACCTATAAAAGTTTCCAATCTACTTAGAAGGATAGGATCTCTGGCGACTACAACTAAGGGAAATATTCTCAACCCAACTCTAGAAAACATCTTAGTCAATCCAACTCTCTATAATCTACCTACCTTAAGTCCTCTATGGACTTCTTCGAAAGGAATGTTGTCTATACATGACACAAAACATGTGTGGGAATATCCCAGATAGGGGTGAGTATAAAAATACTCAATAGGTTCCCCACAACCCCCAAAAGAAAAAGGTAGAAACTTATATGCAATTGTCTATTCGACCTAGCTAGAGGGAACCCCAATCGAGAGAGAAACACCATCACAGACCATCTTCACCAATACATGACATGTAAGCTCAGACTATAAGGGGTTTCAACCCTGACATGTGATAACACCATAAGTTCTTTTATAAACAAACAAGATATATTTGTTTTAGATTCCAAGTCTCATGAGGACCCAACCACATGTCCTGTAATATGATTTCTATTCAAGGATCTAAATGTAGAACATAAATCCAAGAGAACACAATCCACAAACTCATCCATCCTATCTGGAACCTATCTGAGAGATTCACTCCATCGAGATCATAATACTAGGTCCGGCTTTAGTGCCCAACACCATAGGTCTAGTAGTCATTATAGAGTACCCATCACAATCTATAGAACCCAAAGTGAAGAGGCCCGCCCCTCACAACTACACACAGTTGAGGGAGTACTGATCCAGAATATGCATTACATACATCCTCTGTAACAAGAGAGAATGGTGGGACCTACAATTCATAGCTTCCCTATAGTCGAGGGAGTACTACTCCAAACTATCCTTCAGAACCTCTGGTTCTCCTACATGGAGTGTCATGAAAATCATTCCATCAAGGGAGGACCAAATCCTGACTAGGTATTATTCATATATAGTTGAGGGCCCCACTCCTCATAACTGTATCCCATAGTCGAGTGTCCTCTAACTCCAATGGAGGACTCCCTCCCCACTGTTACTCGAATATGGGGGAGTAATACACTATAAGGTATGAACCATGCCCGGATCTAATAGGGAAGTACTACTTAGAGAATGAGGGACCCTCACCCTAACACGAACGGGGAGTAACACTCTCTAGATCACAGACTCACACCCTAACCCAATAGGTGAGTACCACTCAGTGGCTAGAGGACCTGTACCCGGGTAGGATAGGGGAGTACCAACTCTTCCAGAATGTTCACTATGGGGGATCCGCACCCTATCACAATAGGGGAGTACCAACCCCTGAACAATATGTATGGAGGACACATTCCATGGAATGATAGTGGAGTAACGAGTCCTAGGATAGAGGAACCACACCCTAAAATGGTATGGGAGAATCATCTCTACAAATACATCATATATGGAGGACCTGCACCCTAGTCCAATAGGGGAGTACTATCCATCTTCATGAACATCATGTGGAAACCCTCAACCTTGTCCAGTAGGGGAGTAACACCCTTTAAGGAAACTACCCAAACGTAATTAACTCATTACCATGACATGGGGAGTCCCATCTATACCTAATAAGGGAGGTAAGGGAAACGAAGACCGTAGTCCCTTAGGGGAGTACCCATCCTAGCATCTCTCTACACGAACCCCACCGATCTCCAACATCAGCTCAGTGTAGATTTAAAAACGTGTTTCTCGATCAATGACGCCTCATATATTAAAATACATAATGGGAGACACCATAATTTTAAACATGGAAAACCAATCAATATATACTACTCACAAGCCATAATCTAAATCATTGAGAAGAATATACAGAAGGTGAATGATCAAAAGAGGATCTCTTATGAGTATATAGCGTGTACTAGGGAATACACGACATGTGACACCGCATGAGCACCTATTCTTGTATGATTTATATAGGGTTTACCACGCCATGTATTGGTACATTGTGTGTAATGGAGGTACAAATAGTGTCCCTCAGCATCAACCCATGGCCTTGTTCCTCTTCTACATAGACCGGCCAACCATATCACTCACACGCATTGTATCCCATACTACACGGCGTGTTTAGAATAAACGTCCACATGACCATGTAGTTTACCCTCTTCTAGGTACTGGACCCCATTTCCATATACCATGGCCCTATGATAGTGTAGGTACATGTAGTTTCACACGGCTAACCCAAGCCAAGTCCCAAAATTAAACAGTTTATGGAACTACATGGAGTGTAACCCCGATACACCTGGTGTAGTGCTAAGAGTTCATCTTCCCCAAATAGGAAGAGATACACATTGTGTTTCACGGATCTAAAAACTATGTATATGGTAATTACAATGGGAAATTACATACCGAAGACCCTGATTCATCCCGTTCTTCCCCAAAACTCCGAAATATACCAAGTAGGGATCAATTGAAATCGTATTTCAGATTTTGATCCATTTAAAATTGCATATAAATGGATCAGGATCATAACTAAAATATTCTAATCTCATTATAGAAAATATGAAGCTTTGGATGAAGAACAATGGCCATATCATGCAACTCCTAGATCTGATGATGATCTGTGTCAAAAATGGTGATTGACAGCACCTTGCTCCATCGATTTGGCATCAGCTCATTCATCGTGCAAGGGAGGAGAGGGGGAGAAAAATAAGAGGGATATCCTTTGATGTCCAATGCAACCAATGTGATAGGGGAGAGTGATATTAGGTTTAGGTTTTAAAATAATTAATTGAACTTTTATTTAATCAATTAATTCTCCACGCATCACCTCCACAAACTCACATCCATATGAAACTCTCGACGCGGATGACCATAGGTCTCACCTAGTGAAAAAATGACATTACAGAATCAACTTTGGTCTCATAAATATAATATGAGACTCTAAACATGACTTATTTACATTTATTGTGAAACTATACCTATGTGAAAAAAATATTTTTAGTATTTTTATATCACCAAGTCCAGGCTCTCGGACCCCGGCTTCCTACACCGACTCAGCGCATGAAGCCAAATATATTCTATGAAATATTTCTAAGTGTTTTTGGTTTACACCAGAGTATTTAAAATATCTTTTAAGTAAAAATATATTTAAATTTTTTTAGTTATAAAAAACATGAGTATGAGATCATTGAATTTTTAAAAAATATATTATAAAAGTCATAATCTTATCCATGTGGACTAAAAATGAAATAATTTAATCCCAAGGATGGTTTTAGTCTAAAATCACTCAACCAATATAATTTAGTTAAATTTTAGTTTAACATTATTATAATTATAATATTAGTTTTACCCTTAATTATCAGATTTTCTCATAACCTTGAAAATAAGAATTACTAAAGACACAATTCATATTTTCCAAAAATAAAAGAATCATATTTACTAAATTAATACCTTATGAACAAAAATTTGGAATATATTCCTCCAAATTATATTCCATGAATTTATTGAAATTATTTAAAAATTTATCCTACAGACGGGAGGAAACAATGAGTTTTTAAGCTAAAAAATTCCAACGTTTTGAAAGTTTTTTTTATCCAATTTCCATATAAAATTGATTCCAATGAACCCAATGGAATTATTTATTTGTAATAAACTATTTATAATTTCAAATCAATATCAAATATTATCTAACTTCAAATAAATATTTTATAGAAAAATAGTATTCAATTAAAAATAGAATATTTTTACATTATTCACCAAATAGTGAAACTTTTCAGAAAAATACCAAAAATTAAAATATACTAAAATTTGATATCACAATTTAAAATAATAATTTTATTTTGTAAAATTTAAATTTGAAAATGCTTCAAAAAAATATTTAAATTATGTGTATCATCATAAGGTGGGAAAAGAAAATTTTTATAAAAATTCTTCTTTTATGCTTAAAATTGGATTTATTCTTATATCATGTGTTGAAAACACATAGAAAGAATGTTGAATATTATATTGAATATATATTATATATATTTAATTAATATAATCCAACTAGGGTGATTTTTTATTGGTATAAAATACACTTGATTACATTTAAATTGTTTTTCATCAAAACATTTCCATTTATTTTAAAATTGGTTTTATTTTAGTTTAAATTTAAATGGTCAATAAATTAATTATATATAAATTTTAATGTTATATTTTCATAATTAATTTATTACTATCCATTCCTTCATCATCATCAAAATTACTTTTTTATTAAAAATGAGACAATACAGAGAAGCCAACAAAGGAAACCAAGGATACAATGGAGAAAGAAAACTAAGGGGGTCTAAAATAGTGGAGGGTGAGGTAATCCCCTATAATCATATTAAAACCTTCTGGTTTCAACATAAAAATATCATGATGCAATATGTGATCATTACTAGGGACATCCATCGAAGCCAGTTGATCTGCCACCTTGTTACTCTCACGCCAGGTGTGCCTTATTTTGGTGCCATTGGTGATCATGGTTTTACACTTTCTAAAAATGTAGAATATAGACCATAGAGGAGAGAAAGTCTCATTCATGACATCATTCATGATCATGGAATCTGTTTCAACTTTGGATAATGAGATACCCTTTTGGTGGTAGAGATTAATTCCCATAAGCAAGGTCTTTGCTTCAGCCTGCAATGAAGAGCCATGACCCAAGCTGGAGGAGAAGGCCAGGAGGACCGAATCATGAGAGTCCCAGATAGCCCCACCTTCATGTAAGACCCCTGTCCTATAGGATCCATAAAAATTGAGTTTTAGGCCCCTAATGGGGGGATTCCATCAAACCCAAATACTTCGGTTGATGTTGTTCTTCCACTAGGCATCATGAGAGAAAGAATTAATCCAACTATGGGAGGGGGCATCACTCCAGTTTCCAATGAGCCGATCCAAATCTAGGAGAATGATCTTCAATATAATGATTATCAACTTACCTGCTGAAGGAATCCCCTCAGGTCAAAGCATATTCTTGTCCTTCCATATAGACCCACACCTAACAAGGAGGATCACCGAGCGAGCCATCTTCTCCAGCCCTCTATCTCCTGAGCCACTGAACCACCTATACAAGAATGGTAGATCCACCATTTTAGTATCCGGAAAGCTAGGTAACTTTCCAATGAACCTACACACATCACACACTCATTCCCCTCTAAAGTAGAGGTGATATTCACTTTCTATTGTGCATTCATTACAGGAGGAGCTACGCGATATGCTTGGGATAACACAACACATAATATTCTCATCCTTAGGGATTTCCAAGTACCTAATCCTCCATAATAGGAAGTTAATATTCGAAGGAACCATATTAGGACAATGGGGTCCATTCTATCTGTCATACTCTTCTGGCATGCATTGAGCCCGACAATAATCCCGGGTATTAAAGTCCCCCAAGGTAGAAGGAGTGGAAACGAACCTATTGGGATCCTGCGACAAGACAATGGTGTTGAAGAAGTCATGTTTTGCTTCATCTAGAATAGCCTTGATGAGTGCTGTATACATACTTGTCTCCCTAAAAGACATGGTGGGAGGAGGGTACACTGGGAAACCTAGCGAATTCCCAACCCAGTTGTGGTGCCAGAAGGAAACGTCTCCTCTCCCAATGATCCTTTGGGACTGTAACTGAATCTCTGAAATGACATGTATTAAGGAAGGCCATAACGGGTAGGCCTGACACAGAGCTGAGGATAGATTGCTCAAAAGATGATGCATTTTTCCCCCACAATGTAATTTGTTCCATGACATCCCAGGCCAGTCTAGAATGCATGCAACAGAGGGTATCAACCAGGAAATGGACATTAATACCTCTTTCCCTATCCGGACTTTCCACCATATTCCAAGAGGCCCAGTGCCTTATACTCTCTACAAGAGGGTCCCAAATGAATCTGACAAGGATCTTATCGATGCTGGAGATGACACCATTTGGCGCCTTGGATCCTGAGAGAGCATGGATTGGAGTTTCAAATAGGACACTATTAAGGAGAGAAATATGACCCCATAATGGAAAGAACCTATTTTTCCAGTTGTGGATGTGCTCCGCGATCCTGCTGATAATGAAGTAGAAGTCCCGAATACGAATCATGCCCGAGGAAATGGTTTCCTCAATGTATTTCATAGGAAATAATCCTCTTTGCAAAGAAACAGAGAGATGAATATCATAAATCCTTCTGGGTGAGCTGCTGTTGGAGATGTAGTAGTGGATATTCTCTTTATTAATAATCTAGACAATCCAGTGGTAGTAATTTCCCAAGAGTTGGTTCAAGCCTTGAATATATTTTTCCCTACCTTAATAAACCACAGGGTATCATCCAAAAACATTAAGTGAAAAATGGTCATGGCTCTCATACTCCTCTGTTATGCCAAAATATCTCCATTGTTGATGCTCCTATGGATGAGTCTACTAAGAACCTCTTGTGTGAGGATGAAAATGCTGGGGGATAGAAAACTTTCCCTATCTTAGGCCTCAGGTCACTTTAAAGAAACCATAGGACTTCCCCAAGAAGGAGACCTCTATCAACAAGGAGTGGAAACATCTGAAAACAAGATCAGTAGTCCTAGAAGAAAATCCCATAACTTCAATTACCTTGATAACGAATCCCCACTCAACTTAGTCATATGATTTTTTCATGTCTAGTTTAAGATCCAAATTGGAGCCATGAGCTTTATAGTTAATATCTCTAATCATTTCTTGGGAGAGAGTAATATCTCCTTGAATAGACGATCCCCTCATGAAACCAAACTGTTCCAAGGAAATCTATATTGGAAGGTGGATAGAAATTATGGAATTAATGACACTTGTGAGGACATTTTATGAGCAGTTTCACATAGGCACTGGTCTATAGTGCGTGATGGAGGATAGATTCCTATTTTTATGAATACGGATCATAGTGGTGGAACATGTAGCCCTCAGAAGACTCCCTCCCTGGAAGAAATCATGAATGGCCCGAATGATATCCTCCTTCACCACCTCCCACTAGTCTTTGTAAAAAGATCCTAGGAATCCATCAAGTCCTAGGGAACTGTTCGGGTGGAGGGTCATTATAGCTTTGAAGATTTCATTTTCATGTGGAAGGGAAAAAAACCCTCATTGTTCTGGTTTGAGACACATTTTTGGAAATTCATTCCTTCCATTATAACAAATATTTTATAATTCTATTATTTAAAGAATAATATTTTGTAATGTTGTGACCCTAGAAGCTTATAACCGGTGTATTACTTTAATACATTGGCATGATTACAATGAATGAAATCATAAAGGGTCGATTAGTTTTGTAGTATTGGAAATATATATTATATACATGATACCCATAGTACATTAGGATATAGTAATTACAAATATGATACTTAATAAAATAAAAAAAATCTACATCCTTGAAAGGTTATTCAATGATTTCGTCTTCCCAACCAGGAGAAATGAAAAATAATAAGGGTGAGATCAAATGCTCTGTAAGGGTATGTGAATCAAAAGAAATAATGAATCAATATTACTAAATTAACATGGAAAGGTAATTAAATAAAAACACATGCCAATCAAAGAAGTGGATAATTGAAATTCAATATGACAAGGTAAGAAATTGGTACAGATTCCATTTAATGAATCAACAGAAATGAAATGTATCCATAAATATGTTGACGGAAAATATCATGGATGAATAAAAACTAAAATATCGATTAATGAAATTATTAATTATTTTATTTCATGTCTTAGACATATGTGGACCTATAATGTTAAGATACATCATCCTGACAGTTTAAAACCATAGGTAGAAACCTGTTTAATTTGGCTAACTTAATCATCACATGAGAACCTATTCGTGCATCAAGTAGATATATAATTTCTAGGATCCACCCCTCATTTAATGTCCAAATCATTATTCATATTTATTAATATATTTAATTAATAAAAAAATCCATATCAAATATCTGCATTGAGTAAAAGAGACATATTTATCAATAATTCCCTACATAATCAAGAAATGGTCGTAGTAAACACCATATGTGAAATGATATATAGTTTAGGTAATAATAATACAAATAATATTAATATATATATATTAGAGTAAATTACAAAATGAAAATTGATTACAAAATTAAGTGATATTGAAAATATTATCATTAAGAACATTCTTGAGGTGAGTAATATTTAAATATTCTAAAGTGTATCATACCACTTTGAATCATTTGAATCATAATATACTGAATTTTTGAAATTAAATGAAACATAAAATATCATGATAATATGGGGATTCAAGATATAACATGAAAAAGGTAGTATATACAAAAATTATAGCTAAATTAGCGCATAATAACAAATAATCTTCAATGGAATGTAATTTGAGACAAAATTCCCTTACCATTGTATTAACATATGAATTGGAAGACTAAAATGTAATTATCATCCAATGAAAAAATTAAATACCCTCATGATAAAATAATTCATGATATATTATGTCAATATGGGAAGTAGGTAAACTACACTAAATAAGTAATTGGTGTACATGATATTTATCTCATAGATGAAAAAAGTGAGAAGAAAACCCATTACCTTATCCTTCATATGTTTGAGTGGTATTTATCATCCTCTATAGTGGTTTAAAATATGTAAAAAACTACTATAATAACCATAATAATGATTATAATATCATATATTAACTTCTTATAATACTTTATTACCCTTTTGTTTACACTCTTTCATTATTTTAACAATTTCATGTGTTAATTGTATACTTTTCTCGAGTTTCTTCTGACATGTTACTTGTTCTTCCGATTTAATAGATATTGATTTCACAACCCAAATAATATAAACCATTAATTAATTATCTTATATATTAAGTACATATTTATTTATAATAGTCCATAATATTTGGAGATTAGAAAGGAAGTGTACCATTCAAGGAGACAATAGGTCATACATACACAAGAATGCTACTTTCATTTATTTGTCGAATTAAAAGAATGGAAAGTAAATTATTTGTATGTATATTATAATTATAGTATCATATACATGTTTTATATTTTACATATATTTATAAAAAAAATTATATGTTCCATGTATGGCATGAATGAGTTATATCACTTTGATTCGGCTATAGTTCACACTTCCTCAAACAAAATTATCATATTTACAAAATATTGAAATCATAAAGTAATGTTACAAATACAAATTAAAGATTTATAATGACATTATGTATATCATATATATCATATATAAATATATTTTCCATCATAATGTCCACTTTGATAGGTGGTAAGGGAAAAATGAACAATCGTCCTCTCCTGAGGTAGTAGTTCATCACACACAGAAACAGTATCTTCATTTCCCATTAGATGGAGGTGTGTGTAAGTTTAGGTCAAAATAATAACATAAAAACACCATATTATATTTATTATACTATTTTTTATTTAATCATATAATAATAAGGGTATAGGGAGTGGATAATGGAAATGAAACTAAAAAGACTAAGAGAAGACTTTGCCTCATAATCGGTAACTTCATTTTTATTATACAAAAGGACTTTATTGGAAAGATTTATTCCATGTGATATGATTAAAAGTATAGGGGAGAGATTTTGGGAATCTATTTGGGGAGATTATGGATGAACCAAATATGTTTTAGATGTGTGAAGAAGTGGCAGGGGTGGTGGCCTTTTTTTGGAAATGAAATTGACTAACTTGGACCTTTTGGAAACAGGTTACGTGTACATATTTTACTTCCAAAAAAACTCATAAAGTACCCAAAAAACACAATAATGGATGTTTTACTGACGTGATATGGAAATATAATAGGGTTTTCACAAGTGGTTAGGTCATTAGGTCACTTATGTTAAAGGTTTAGTCCTTTGTTAAGCTTAATTTTGCCTTAATAATTGTAATTAATTGTAATTAATTTCATTAATATTTTTGCTAAAAAATTAATTTTAAATTATTAATATTTTAATCAATTTTTTCAAATTAAAATCACATAAGTTATATAAATGTATTTAAAATTCATCCCGATGGCAGGTCGACAATGCAGGGTTTTAATGAAAAAACATCCAAAAGTTTTATATGTTTTTGCATTCAATTTCCAAGTGAAATTGATCTCAATATCCTAAATTTTTTTAATTTTTAAAAATATAATCTAATTAAACATTAAAACCAATTAAATTTATAATTTAATTTTATAAGTAAATTAGATGAAAATGCTGTTTGGAATTAAATTTCAATATTTTTCACTATTTATTAAAAAATGAAAAGTTTCCAAAAAATGTCAAAAATTCACTATAACCAAATTCATATGTTTCACTTTCAAATAAGAATTTTTATTTATTTATTAAATCAGTTAATGATTAAAAATTAAAACTTAAAATGGGTATTTCCTTTAACAGGTGGTAAAGTTGCCTTTATAAAAATATAGGTTTTTATTTCTAAAATAAGGTTTGTTCTTATCTTATGCATTCCAAACAAAATGGATGGATGTAAAAAATATTTATTTAATATATGACATATGTATTTCATTAAAGTATTCCAGCAATTGTAATTAAATATGTTTATTAAGATAGAATTCCTATGGATGCTTATAAATAATAATATTTCCTTTTTATATCCCGTTGGTTCTTATTTTCGTTTCTCAATAGTTGTAAACCAATGAATTTTATTTATATTTATATAAACAATAAATTTTAAAAAGTAATTTAATAATATTCATAAACACTAACATAACATCCTAGATATATTATACAATATTAGATAATTATACTTTAATAATATATGATTATTTGGTGAAACTCGGTTCTGTTTGTAATGCAATCTATCGAGGAAGGTCACTATTGTTTGGAAAGCATGATAAATTTTGTTTTAATTAATTACAAACTATATCATGTATTGAATATATTTAAAATAGTTAATATACATTACATTATCAGGATATTATATTCCCTTACTTGTTTAGTGATGAATGTCATGCACGTTATCGAATACAGGGTTCTACATTATAATTTTGATGTGTTACATTCTTCCAAGACTATGTAAATTGTGTCCTCACATTTCAAACCAGACCTTAGTAATCTTGGAATTGAAAATAAACTATTATTGAAATACCCACATCCTAAAAAAAATTAATATCACATCTTCTTAATAAGAGAGAAATAAAAGTACAATGGTCACGTAACTAGATTCCCTAATAGAAGAAAATAGGTTGGAAATGGAAATATGGATATAAAAGAAAATGTTAAACAATCATGTAATGATGTAGAGTTCTAGAGAACATATTTGGATCAAATGTTTTGACCAGAAAACCATAAACTATAGGTTTGAATAAAGGTCATCGATATCATAAAAATGATGATAATAAGACAACATTTTGGTTTCAAAACCATTTATTTCTATAGTTGAAGAATTATTTCACTCTATAAGAATAAAAGTAAATATAGGTTTCTAGAAAAATAATATTTTCCTCTTATTACGACTTTAACTATTTCAACTTCATCTCCTAGAACATGATTAATCACCTTTTGAATTAATAAATTAACCTCTAAAATCTCTTCCAAGGATCATCTTAAACAATTTTATAAACCTTACCATTTCAAATGTATTATGATCTAATAAATTTGGAAGGAGTGTCAATGAATTTCTGAAACATACTTATCATTAACCTTCAATCAATATGAAGTTTCTCAGAATCATCACATTCCAATAATGAAAAAAACATCACCACGTATCCTCTTGAAATAAGGTAATAACTCTAATCACTTTAAAACCTCATTGGAAACTTAAATTCTTCCTTATTCCTTATGTATGTCATTTGTTATTTGATATGTTTCATTAATCCAAAACTGTTTTCAAATCTATCAATGATAGCATAGAAGAATTGTTGACAAGTCATTAATTCGTTCTAAGTTTTTCAAGACCTATCCAAATCAATCAATTATTCATCATCATCTCATCATCTGGAAATTATTATGTGATGTATTCCCCTCAATCATCTGTTTTCTGAAAATGTTAAATTTATACTAAATAACTTTTCTTGGTACCATTTATAATATGATCTCAAATCCTTAATAAAACAATATATTATAAAAATCCTCTAATATTCTAAAATTCTTATAACCATTAAATTACAGATAAAATATTCCAATGACATACTAATTGAATAGTCTTATTAATCATTACTCTTCATCTGTGAAAATATCATAACAAGGCCATTATATAATAACATTATTTGGGGTGTAATACTTTGACGCTTGAGACATTAATATGCATAGTGTTCTGTCTCCTTATAATTATAGGATTTGACATCAAAGATTAGATTCTCCCCTTTTCATTCATAATCCTAGTGACCCTAATCTACGCATTTATAGAAAACACCTAGTCCATTCAATCATTTTCAAAGGTTCTTTTTCCTATAGTTATAACATTTGGAAAAAATCCTTCTTTTCATTCTTCCATTTATCCATCTTTTTCTCTATCAACCTCTTCTTCTCTTGCATCCCTTCAAAGCCATGGGACTTGGGAAATTATTTACTTTTCTTGTTAACACATGATACAATTTCACTATATTATGATAATACATGGGAGACTATTTACCTTTGAAATGTTAGCTTAAGACAGTTAAATATATGATCATTTTTAATCTTTAGATCACATGCATTGGCGACGATTTTATTTTTTATTCTAGGAACCATTTCTAAACATTGGAAAATACTAGATTATCTCCTAATATGATGATCTTTAATAACTATAAATATGGTATATCATAAAATGTAAATTTATGCATCACAAATCCAAGAATCATAAACTTTGGTTACTTTGGGGTAATCATTAATTTTTAATCCTTCATAATGGTAGGTAAATAAGATATGAAATTTCCTATGTGTATCCACCAAGAGTGTCAAAATAGGTGCGTAGTAAGGTTCATTGTCATTTAAAAGGTCACCATGAGTCAGGCCCAGAACATATTATCGGAGTTAACACTCACAGGTATATCTGTTCCAGAACCACATCCACGTGTAATGTCCTAACAAGGATGTATTTTAAGGAATACCCACATAATCACTACCTTTCAAAAAAATTTGGAAGCTCTTGTACACTTAACCTCAATTTATATGTTATGGTTTTTCTCCCTAATCATATAATTCTAGATGTAGATTCCAAGGTTACTTTTAAATATCCATTGATACCAACTATAACTCCCTGACCCCTAAGGATCGAAGCTAGTTCATTACATTATAACATTGGTATGATTGCAAGGAATCAATTACAGAAGGACCGATCATTTTAGAATTCTTGGAAATCAACATTACATACACGATACCCATAATACATTGGGAAGTAGAAATTATAAACATGATACATAATAAAATATAATAAGTTTCATCCATGAATGATTATACAAATATTTCTTCATCATAACCTATAGAAATGAAACATAATAATGGTGAAATCAAATTATCAGAAAGGGTATGAAATTTGGAATGAATAATCAGTTAATATGACTAAATTAACATGTAAACTAAATTAAATTATAACACATTAAATTCAAATAATTATAAAAGGAAAATTCAATGTGGAAATTTAAGAAACCGGTACATGATCCATTTAATCAATGAACAAAAATGAAATTTATCCATAAATATATTGAACCAAATATTATTGATGAATAATAACTAAAATATCTACAATTGAAATTATTAATAGTTTGATGTCATGTCTTAGGCACATGAGGAAATATACTATCAAGATCCATCCTCTGAAAAATTTAAAACTACAGGTAGAAAATTGTTTAATTTGGCCAACTTGTCATCTCATGATAACCTATCAGGTCATCAAAGAGATATATAAAGTCAAATATCCACCCATCCTTTCATGTATAAATAATTCATAATATCTAGTATCCAATTTAATTAATTAACTAAATTCTTTGACAAATACTTGTTTTGAATAAAATATACATATTTATCAATAATTCGCTAGTAAATCAAATAATTTTCAAAGTAAAAATTGTATGTGAAATAATATAATATTTAGGAAATAATAATATCCTTCATAAAAAAATTTATATTCATGGAAATTTGAAATGAAAAATGATTAAAAATGTATTGATATTTTAAATATTATCATTTAGATCACTCTCGAGGAGAATAATCTTGAAAATTTCCAAAGTGTTCCATAAAACATAGAATGATTTGAATCATAATATCTATAGTTTATGAAATTAAATGAAACTTATAATATCATGATAATAATGTGATTCATGATAATATATGAAAAAGGTATTATATACATCAACTAAAGGTAAATTGGTGCACAATAACAAATAATTCTCAATGGAATTTAAATTAAGAAAAAAATTCGCCTACTATTGTCATAATATATGAATTGGAAGAAAAATAATAATTATCATCTAATGAAACATTATAATACCATCATGATAATAGAATTCATGATAATTTTTCAAAATTTCTAGTAGTTACAATACAAAAAATAAGGAAGTGGTGTACATGACATTTATTTCACAGATGAAAAGAGTGAGATGAAAATACCTTACCATATCCAAATTTTTTTTTTCTTTATTCTTTGGACTCCTATATTATAGTTTAAAATAATTTATTGACTAATATAATGAACATATTAATTATTATAATATCATATTTTAATTTTTTATAATATTTTATTATCCTTTGGTTAACATTCATTCCTTATTTTAACTACTTCGTGTGTTATTTGCCCTATTTTCTCAAATATGTTTTGACATGTTACTTATTTTTCCTATTTCTAGGATCATGATTTCATCATATTCAAAATGTAAACCATGAATTAATAATCTTATATATTTATTAAATACTTATTTAGAATACTCCATAAATTTTGGATACTATAAATGAAGTGCACCGTTCATGGATATGGTAGGTTGTACGTATGCATGAATGATACTTTCATTTCATAGTTGCATTAAAATAATGAAAAATAAATTATACATATGTATGTTATAATTATAGTATCATATCTATGTTATATATGTTATATTGTTTTATTTTTAACATCCTTTATAAATTCCATGTACATAATGAATGATTCATATTTCATTGATGGGTGGTATCCCACACTCACTACTATAAAACTGGCCTTTAATAGTGCTAGAAATGGCCTTTATCAATTATATAAAAGAATTAACAATTTGAGAGATTTTAAAAGCCTAGGAATTTTGTCAACTTTTATAAGGGGTTCATTTATCATCTCTAAAAAAGAGATGACAAATAGGACCTTCACTAGTGCTAGTAAAAGACCCATTTATCGGTACTTTAATTTAGCACTGTTAAAGGAACCATTTAACAATGCATTTCGAAGCACTAGTAAATGACTTTATTATGAGTGATTTTGAAATCATTTATTAATTATGTATTTATCAATGATTATAAAAGATCCAATTAACGACTATTCTGTAGTATGAGATTACAACACACTACAGCACCAGAAACACATCATATATCAACAAAAATAACTTCCAATAAAAAATTTAAATTAAATAAATTTTACCACACAAATACCTGAAAAAAAACACTATATAATAGATATTTTAAACATTGTTTTATACAATTACATAAAAAACAATTATTACACACATTGAAAAATAATCCCGACTATTAATGTTACCATGATTTCCATTGACTTTCTTAATCGAACTGCCAACATTTCATGAGTAGTTTTGAACAAACCCCCTCAACTTGAAAACAATAATCCACCTGTATAAGAAAAAATTATTATATGTAATACTAAAAATAAATAAATTAAACATAAATATGGAATAATACATTAATTCTTTGGATAATGATTTTATTGTGTAAATATCAATATTACCTTTGTGATTGAGTAGTGTGTGGAACTTGAAATAATGATATAAATTTCAAAACAATATGAGTGAATGGTTTTGTGCAAGAAAATATTTGTGGATTTTTTGGTGCCTAAAGGGTAGAAATATGGACATAGCACCCCAACTCGATATAAATAATCCACCTATAAAAGAAAACAATTTTTATGTGAGTAATACTAAAATAAATAAACAAAACATCCATATGAGACAATATGTTAATTCTATGGACAATGATTTTACTCTTAAAATATCATGATTATCTCTATATTTGAGAAACTCCAGCGTCGTTTCTCTTTCAACAATGACAATGGAGGTAACATGAAAGAGAAAGTGATAAATGAACTACTACACACATGAAATGGTTTTAAGGGAGAATGAGCAAGAAGGCTGTACAGAGCACCCAAAAATCAAACCAAAGAAACCACCTATATAGGAAAACAATTATTAACTGAGTAATAATAAAAAGAGATAAATTAATCATATATATTAAAAAACATTAATTCCGTGGACAATGATTTTTCTATGAAAACATCATTATTATCTTTGTAATTGAGAAGAGGCTGCATCGTTTCTATTCCAACAAAGGTAGTGGAGGTAACTTCAAAGAATGTGATAAATGCACCACTGAAGGGGTGAAAATATTTTAAAGGATAAGAAGAATGGAAGTTAGACAGAGCACCCCAACTCAAATAAAATAACCCCCATGTATAAGAAAACAATTAATATGTGAGTAATAATAAAAATAAATAAATCAAACATAAATTTGAAACAATACATTAATTTTATGGACAATGGTTTTACTATGAAAACACCAAGGTTTACTCTGTGATTGAGCATAGACGACAACATTTCTCTTCTTACAAAGGCATGGCACATTGAAAAAAATATTCCAAAATAAATAAACTATCCAATTAATAATGAAAATTAAATAAACATTCCACTATATAATTTTTTGGTAAAATATATAAATTATATCGTAAATTTACATTTTTATCTATACCTAGGGTTTCCTTCATTATAGTTTGTTATTATAAGGGATTTGTAACATAATCATGTGTAGAAGACATTGTTTTCATGAGTAGTGATATATTTAATTTATATTATGTTAATCAAGAGGAGAACAAATAATATTATGAGGAAAACATAATATATTAAAAACTATTTTAAATTATCATGAAACTCTCTTTATTTTTTTAATTATTTCAAGGATATGGTGTCTCTTTTGAGAATCCAAACCCCTTATTTGTGGTTCCATATAATGTACAAGACATTGGATACATTAGGATTGGTGTGAACTGATTATGATTTCTCAATGAAAGGGTCATCGTCGATTGAAATTTCATCTAACTCAACATTTTTTTGGTCACGAACAGGATAATCAATCAATTATTGTTTATTTTATCAGAGACATAAAATACTTTTAATACATGTGAATCTATTATGAATGACTCTTATTT
This sequence comes from Viscum album, assembly GCA_963277665.1. Taxonomy (NCBI): domain Eukaryota; kingdom Viridiplantae; phylum Streptophyta; class Magnoliopsida; order Santalales; family Viscaceae; genus Viscum; species Viscum album. The sequence continues at coordinate 1,053,367,620 of OY728120.1, read as the reverse complement.
TTTCCCTTATACACTTAAATTCACCTTCACAAAACCCATTTCATCAACTTTCAGTCCACTGATATTGTCAACACATTTTCAATGGAAAAGTGTCATATGAAATTTTGTATAATACAACTCATATATCTATTCGATAATGCTAAAATATGAAATATTTTCATAAATTGTATTTCTATGATTGGAACTATATTTTTTCATCCCTTAAGCCACAATATGAACACCATGGTTTTGCATCATATAGATGTCATCGCGTTTTGGTCCCAATATCCTTGGAAATCCATAAGGATCCATTTTAAAATATGAATGGAAACTGTTGTTATAATATAACTCCATTAGCAGAAGGTTTTGGTCCCAATATCCTTGGAAATCCATTTAAACATTATCTCTGCATTCTCCCTAGGGTTTAAATTGTCCTTTCAGACTAACCACCATCCAAGGATTATAATCATTTCAAAAACTCTGTCATATATCTAGAACTTGTTGACGACTTCTAAAAAACCTCGAATAAAACCTTTTATCTTTATTAAATACAATGTACAGTGGAACTCTATGCAGTCTTACCACTTACATTGTGTATATCATAGAGAATTGGTTAATAAGGAAATATTCATTTTTAAAAAATTAAATGTGCCTACATTATAAGGTTATTCACTACCACCGAGTTGGTGGTATTAACTTTATGTTTCTTTGAGAGTACTATGAAAAAATATATTGTTATGTGCTCTCATTTCCAAATTAGTAGAGCCTGTGCTTATATTATACATTTAGATTAATGAAACTGAACCTTGACTTGTTAGTATACCATGAATTGAGATGAAAACTCATCAATCACCCTATTTATATTATCTCCCCATGATTTCTTCTTCAAATATCTATACAAAATAATTATTCTTAGATGAATAGATAATGATGATTTATGTACATCATCCAAAAGTTCCCTATTACTTTATCATTTTTATGGAAAACATATATCAGTTCAAAACATATAACTCCATATTCAACAATGTTTTTCACATGAAATTTTCACTACAATTTTCATTAGAACCTCAATTTTTTATGAGCTCCATGATTATCTTAGGAATAGATGGTTGAGTAGTTACTTGAGAGAGTTAGGATGACTATCCTTTTCATATTACCATATCCATCCTTTTCTAGTACAATAATATCGAATAACTTTTAATCATCATCATAGATAAGGTTATGGGAACCTTTTAGCTTTCAGATTCGTCCTCATTGTTTTCCTTCCTAGGATGGTAATGGATTTAATAATAACAATCCTTGATTATCTATATCCATTATCATTGGAACATATTAATCTCCTTTTGTGTGAATATATACATGAGGCTTTAATGATCCATAAATATGCCACATTTTTCCATTGAGTTAATGTCTTCAAATTTTTAGTGATTATATGATTATAGATAATTCTATATCATATATTGGGTATTAATTATCATTTTTATTTTATTACTAGGTCGAATAGGATATCAATTTTTTATATTTAATGAGTAAAAACCCACATCACTTTTTTACACATCATGGTAGATAAAAAATACTTCCCCATGAGTCTATAATGTTGGCATTGGTGGGGTGATTTTCCTCTTCTTCAGATCGATAAATATTTTTCACATTCATTAGTATAGAAAAACATAACTTATTTTACAAAAATTATTCATGGGGATATCAACCTTATTTACCTTTACTTGAAAATATCTTGATCGAAGATCCACTATAGAGATGTATTAGGCTCCACAAATCTGATCAAACAAGTCATCAATCTATAGTAGAAGATACATGTTTTTTATCGTGATCTTATTGGGCTCATGATAATCAAGGAAAATGAACATTTTTCCAAACTTATTCTTGATGAAGCGGTCTATTATCCCACATGTTTAAGAACATGGTTAAATAAAACTTTATCTAGATTCTCATATATATTTTTCTCTAACTCCTTATGTTCAAAAATAGATATTATTTAAGGAGTGTTGGACATTGGAAAAGCTCTCAGTATGGGATCGATTGAGAACAACACGTCATGTCTAGGAGGAAGACTATGAGATTATTCACGAAACACATTATTGAATTCCCTTAAAAATGGTATGTCAACTAAGATGATAATTATTTAGTCTCAATAATATGTGATTGACAAAATTATTTGTAAGGAAATAATATTTGTGCTTGTGATGTTAGTACGAAATAACATTCAACCTCATCCTTGAAATTGTATAGAACTAGAGGGCGATTTATGATACATAGGTCGATTCCTTCACTCTTCGATTTATGTTATCTCTATATTAGAGAATCCAATTCATGCCTAGAAAATCATTGAATTCTTGTAAGGGGAGTATCAAATGGTTTTCTAGTAAATTTAACCCACAGGTTTAGATATGGGATATGTTATTTGTTTATGATTAAATAATTAACCAATTTGGAATCTTCAACAATAACTCGAATTCCTAATTCTGATATGGTTTTTTAATAGTTATATTAAACATGCATGTTTTGTAATAATAGAAAGAACCAAAATCAAATTTTATGTTCTCTAACGATCAATGAATAACTACTATATCTATCACCACTTCATTGTAGGGATCCACCTCAGATGTTATGTTGGAATATTCATTCCCTTACACTATAGGCCTTTAAGGTTATTGTTTTTGGTCATCATTGACAACCCTTGTATTAGGTATTTTATTCACATAGTGATTATATTACTTACAATTATAACATTGGACAATAGCCTAAGGGTTTACTGGAGCATTCTTTTTTCCATCACATTGTTTGGTTTCTCTTAATATCAATTTATAGATAGATTACAATACTTTCCTATCCAAAATAATTTACTTAACCTATTCAAACAATTTTTAGGATGTTTTTACCCTCACTTTTGACAAGTTGGATGATGGATATTCTTACCCCCGTGATATTTTTTCAATGCACTAGAAAAATTAAAATCAATTTTACTCATCCTATCACATGTACTAAGAGACCCTTTTGATTTATTAATATCCATTTAATCATTGAGGTATTATTTAAATTTATTCATTGTTGTTAAATACTCGAATAGATAATTGTTTTTTAGATTTTTCTTTTTCTTACCAAATAAGTGGTCAACTATACATTCATGGGTAATAATGAACTAGAAAGCATATCATTAAATTATTGGGATGTTTTACTCATACTCCCCAATGGATTCATTATCCTTTTGGTTTAGGCTAATGAAATCCCTCTCAATTTTATGTTGGAGAGTGTGGGGAATTTTTTTTCAAATAACATTTTCCAGAACCCACTTTAATCCATCACTTTGATATCCCCTTTGGGATTTCTATTTTTTACTAAAGTCATCCATTAGTTATATTCTCCACCATATTAAAAATATATAGCATGAAAATCCCATTCTGATAAAATTTAAGGACAAAGGAGTTATTTTAAATTTAATTTATTCATTAATATGTGATTAATGTATCATAATATCCACTAAAATTGAGGGACCTTTATCATATATGTGCCTTAATTGAAACATGATATTTCCTGGGGGATTGAAAAAATTATTTATTAAGGTTTCAATTCATAATCTGTGTCAATTTAGAATTTACTTTCATGAAATTTTTTATTCCTACTCCCATCTGTTATCAAATCTCATTTGGTCATTGATCGTGTTTCCCCTCACATTGGTTGTTGAACCGATTCCTATTATTTATGCCCACTGATTAGAAATGAAGGGAAAACTAGGGGTGTTAATTTTTTAACTATTAATAAATATATTAGAAGCCATAAACATTAAATATATAACTCATAAATTATATATATTATTTAAACTATGAATTTATATTATTCAATCTATGTTACCCATTTTTAATTTCCTAACATAAAATCTTACGTGAAATGTTTTCCTTAATAATGGTTCATAAGGAGATTCTGAATTTACTAAAGTATATCCCCTAGGATTTTCAATCTAGGTGTGTATTGTAGATTATTTTCATGCACCAGGGGATAACCAATTCCATCTCAATGTTCATTTTTTAGGGTTACCACCCTTAAGTAAAACTATTCGAGATCCACATCAATTTATAATATCCAGGTACTGATTTATTTTCAAGGAATCCACATACACTACAAATTAGAAAATACTAGGGATGTTTTCCTAAATTTAGTATTATACCCAAAACATTTACTATAGTTTTCTATTCCTAATCTCCAATAATAACTAGATATTTTTCCAATACCAACTATGGAAACCCATATTTTATTACACCTTCAATGATGATTTATTAAATAAAGATAAAATTTATAAAAACATATAAGGTTGTGAGTCCTGTTATCTTTGGGAAATTAGTTACATATAAAATTAACATGAAATATAAGTAAAACGCAATTATTTTTAAAATCTGAAATATTACCTTATATTCCATAGATCTTCAAAAAACTATATGGGATAACCTAGGATGTACATAAGAGCTGTATGAGCTATAATGTCCAGTAATGGAATAAAAAATATGGAACATAATGTAAAGGAATACATGGGAACCAAGAGTTATATACAGGTAATATATGATAGGTGAGAATCATTATCTTGGGAAATGAGGCATGATATAACATGCTAACATAAAGCCAATATAAGGGAAATGATTTAAAACAGGATATCATAAACATAAAATAAGGATATCCAACAAGAAAAAAATAATGATATTATCAAGATTAACTCACATGAACCATACATGTAATATCATTAGATAGAAACATTACCAAATTAATTATGTGGCTATATAATTTTGGTCCCACCTGTCAAAATCATAGCATATACATGAATATGTGTGCCACATAGATCATAGGCCATACAGATGTCTTCCATCCATTTTGGCCCCATGAATAATGATTGAGGTATTCGTACATGTAAATCACCACAAATTAAGGATTTTAACAACTCATAAAATACGTTTTAGTGAAAATGGGTATGGGTATTGACTATAATAATCTTTGTCATGGAAAACATTGGATAATTTCTGCATCATAATTAGGGTACATAAAGGATTTTGGGAGGGGTGAATAAGAGAGATAGTGGTATTTCATCACTTCTAAATAATAATTATGGTAATAGGTTTGTTAAAAACCTATCCTTACATGAAAATGTATAAATAAAAATGATTAGTAAAAAGAAGGTTCTTAAATAAAGTGGAGAACGAGAGGATCAATTACCTAGAATGGGAAATTATAAATGAATTGTAGGAGATTCATAATAGTTTGGAGGAATCTCAGGAGGGATATATAGAGGGAATGATAGAGTAAATTCATGATACATGAGTTTTTAGTGAAGTGTTATGGAGGTTTGGGTGGTTTTATATTGAAATGTAGAGTAAAATCATTTGATGGATTTACAATTATAGCTTTTGGACATAATAAGATAAAGAAATCAAAATAACAAACCTTCCAATGATTATTATCAATGGTTTCTGCCCAAGTGGAGTTCATATAATTATTTTACTATTCTAGAAACTGATCACATTGAAAAAATGTCCTTATTGATGTGGAAGTGAATCATGTTTATATTGAATTGATTATAAAACCATAAAATATTATATAGGTTTTGGTGGACTAATCAAGGGTTTATAAAATAAATCAAATAAAATCTAAAATACATTATTTTGAAGGTGAAAATAAAATTTTCCCGTGATACTCTTTATAGTATTTATTAAATCACATTTTTATCTTTTATGATGTCATAATGGATGTTGTATATTTATATCATATTTAATTTAGACCCATAAATTCACATATCTTGGAAAATTAGTAAAAGTTCAAAATTGGGTAATTTAAACTTGATGATATATAAAAAATATCAATTTTATTGAAATTATTATCTTAATATAATAATTTACACTTTTAATTAAAAAAGTCCCTATTTATTATAGAATAATTGGGGTTTCTACAATAATATATTTCTGAACCATATAGAAATTACATTTGACTTCATAAAATTATATAATCATTTATATTTAATAATATAATCATTTTAAAATATAATTTATTTTAAAAATTATTGAATTCATCAAAAAGTGTGTCTTGATGGAAACAATATATTTTCCAAAAATACAGTTTCTGTTTCATCATATCAAAATATAATTTTTATAAAACTCATTATTTAATAATTTAAAATGTTACATTAAAAAGAAATAAATATAATAATTATTTTATTAAAAATAATATATGAAAATTTTAAAACCATGAGTTTTTTTTGAATTTATTTTTTTTCAAAAAAAATTCTTTGATATCTTACGTTACACACAACATCGAGTTTTAGTGAACCACAATAAATTATTAATATTATTATTTAAACCTGAATATTAGTACCTATCCATTAAAATTGGCATAATTAATAGGAATAACCACATTTTAAATATTATTTCTAATGGTATTATATAAGTAAATTTTTTTAATTAAAATATACTTAATATGTAGTTAATACTTTATATGTTTTGAAAATAACATTTTCACAAAAAAAATATTTTTATAAAAATAATAAAAACAATTCATGAACGTTCATAAAATTGATCAAGAAAGTGAAAATTATTTTTTAAGTAATCGTTTCAAAAAAATCCTAGAATGAATTGTTGGTATTTTATATGAAAAATATTAATTATTTTATGTATAGTGAAAAATAATGGTTTTTATTGAAAACTGTCATTTCATTCAATGAATCGATAATGATAATTTTGTTTTAATATGGGTGCAAAAGTAAATTTAGACCAATTATATAAATTCAAATAAAACTTTCATAATTTTAATCATTTTATTATTGAATTTTTATATTAAAACATTTTAAACTTTTGAACGTTTTCTCTTTGCAAAACCACTTTCTCCTCGCAACTGTGGGTTTAATTTTAAAATAACAATTTCCACTTTTTTAAAGGAATTTTTAATGTTTTTTAAATATTTTGAATATTCATAATTTATAGTATCAAATCTGTTAAATTGATTTTTTACTATGATAAATATTAGAAATAGTAAAAATTATTTACCGTAGTTTGGATAAAAATGGGTTTATCATGGGTTAAACTAAAATGATAAGGGTTAAAAATTAAAAAATAAACATATAAAATACTCATTTTATGGAAATAATTATAGATTATCCCTTATAGGTCCTATAATTTCTTTTATTTATCCTTTTGGAATGAAATAAATGTGGGTACACATATTTATTTTCAATAATTACACATGTGCCACTCACCTCACATTTAAAAGGCCATCCCCTCTCTTATCCTCATCTCACTTAGAAAAAAATTTATTTCCATTATTCCTAGGAAAGATCCATTCCTTAATTACATAATATTTTCAAAAAATAATTAGTTATATTATAAACCCATCCAATGATTTTTTTTTTCAAACCCAATGTGGTAACCCAAATAAGGGGCAACGTACTTCGAAAGGCATTTTTATTTTATTTCTTCCTCCACCCCATGAAATGATGTGACACATTTTCCATCAACTCTTATCATGGTTGTTTATTTTGATGGATATACTGTATATATATATATATTATATTTTTAATCTAAATATACTTTCTATAAATATATTATCCCATATTACTTTTTTTAATTCTATTCCATAGAGAATACGATAACGTTGTTTGTGGGTATAGGGGAAAACTCCCTCACAAAGCGATGTGATTATTTTTTCACTTGAGTTTTTCTAGGGAAGGTAATAATGCTAAAATTTAATAAATATATATGATATATTTGGAACATATACAATTATATAAAGTTAATATATTATTAACCTTTATTTCACTTCATCCATCGAGTTAATGGAGACAACCTTCATGCATGTGTATGCGTCACCATCTCCATAAACAATGTATTTCATTTTCTATATCTAGCATTTATGAATTAATATAAATTAATATATATTGAGAGTATGTTATATTTATTTCATGTTTAAAATTATGGATATTATGGATCAATGATAAATTCAATATGTCTAGAAATTAAAAATAAAAACATACATTTAAAATATTGCATCAATTTCTAAAATGTGAATTTAGCATTGAATTTTTAATAAATGGGTGATAAAAAGTTATAAGTAAATAATATATGGTATGATATATACAATTTACATTCTTCAACAGAATACTAATACAAATATAGTTATTATATAAGATTTTTTTTATGTGTACAAATGAATTCTATACGTAATGTAAGGGATGATAATCTCAATTTTCCTTCTTTGAGACATATGTTATGTTGTGAGCCTATATTCAGTTATGAGTTGTATATAAATACCCTTTGAAATTTTATATCATAATTATACCTATTTTATTGATATTTAATGTCTTATTTTATGTTAATATTTATTTTTTCTTATGATTCAATAGATAACAAATTGATAAAGATTTTATGTCACAATCACATAAATTATCGAGATTGTTTATGATTATGATATCGATGATGAAATATTATGATCTATATCTCAATAAACTCATTATTTTTCATATCCTATATTAATTTCATACGAATACATGATTCCATTCATTTTCCTCTCTTTATGTACTCAAGAGAACAAAATATCTACATTAATAAAAAAACAACTTTATTTCCCTTTTTGTTTGAAATCCCTTTTTCTTCCAAAACCATGTTTTCTTAAAATATTTTCAAAAATATTTTTATGGTTACCCAAATGATTTACTAAAGAATCTTTTTCCCATAATTTACATTTAAAAAAATGGATCTCCATGTCATTTTATAGCACAAGGTCATATTGGATTTTATTAAAAATGTGAAAGGAATTATTATTTTAACATGTATGAAAGGAAAATAATTTCCTAAAAACATGAAAATTATTTTCCTGGAATCATCAATTATAATTTTTCAAGTTTTTTAAACAAAATGATTTCCAAATTATTTTATTAATTTTAAATTTTAAAAAAGATAATTTTATGAGAAAATATATTTTCATCAAGAAATGTTCAAATTGATTTTTCATTAAAAATTAGTTACCATATATGATGAAATTTAATTCTACATAATATTTACATGGGATATGATCCAATGATTTCATACATACTATTTATATATATGGATTATGATTATTATGACATGTTGGTTATGAATCCCATTTCACTTCTATAGTTTATACCATGATAACATGCTTATGAAACCCACATATATTTCCATGGGCTATGATTTCATGAAAAAATGAACCATTAATGAAACCTATTTCATTTTTAATAGTCATGTTATAAGTAATGTTTATGAAACCCATTTCTTTTCCTGGTTTTGGATATGAAGAATGTTTTTTGATCTTTTAGACACATATGTATGATTTTTATTATGTGATAGGTAGGACCTATATCTCCCTATAATACAATAGGAAAATATTGATATCTTATGATATAAACAGAATAGAAATATGGATTAATCCTAGTTTTTCAAGGGGCTATGTTCTATATGATAATATTGGGATTTTACCTGGACTACTTCAATTGTTTGGGGGAGTTAACCCATTACCTTAAATCAATCTCAACAATGAGCCTAGAATAACAAAGGAAATAGATTTCAATGATTATGTGTATTCCAAAATTCCATATCGAATTCTATTATTATAATCTCATGTATCATGTTATTTCATTACCTTATGATTCATGTCTTATGAACTGTAACTATTTATTCCATGATGTAATATAATGATATTTTTTAAGAAGGGTATTGATTTACAATGTTATTTTAACTATCTAATTCCATTATGATCATGTTTTGTTTATGTATCTCTTTCGTTTACCCGTAATAACCCTTTTATATTACCCTTTCATATGTTTCTTTTCCCCAGTTTATAAAAAAAATCATTTTTAAGATTTTTTTCTAAGAAGGGAGTTAGTTATGTAGAACATAGTGGTTGATGATGTAGTTCAACTATGTACCAGTTCTCTATGTTTCCATATTTCCAAAGTCACTATACCTTTATGATACTCGGGAATGTGTCTGTTTAATATATTAAATTTTCATAAAAAAATGATGTTATTTCTATATATAAAAATCAAGGTTCATTATAGTTGGTATCATCAGATTGGTTCAATTAATAATTTGAAGCTAGGATGAGGAAAAAATTGAGAACCATTAGTTTTAGCCTATTTATATAGTAACATCCTAATGTTTTTTTAAGGAATGGATTATGTGTTTTACTTTAAATTATTTATTTATATAGATACTTAAATTTGATATGGTTCAAGTATAGATATTACTATGGGCAGTAACTCTCAAAATGGTGCATTGGTCTTGACATGAGATTACCTGGTACATTAAAATTGATTCTATTGTTCACCTAGTTTGACAATTATAGGGGATATTATTTGGTGCAATCACATTTATTTATGAACCATTTTTAAGGATTCGAATAGATGATGATCAAGGATGACCAAGATAAACCTTTATTGTCATATATTAAAATGAAACTATCTTGATTTAGATATCCTAAATTAATTTTCATTACTATATGCTTTCAAAAATTATTATTGTCACCCACACAATACTTTTGGTTTTTAGTTGATGGTTGGAACCATAAAAAACCATGATAATGTTTAGTGTGATATAAAATTAAATTATTTTCCCCATTGAAATTTAATGTAAGGGAGTTAGAATGGGAAATCTCATTGTTCAACTTAAACCACAATCTTAATCTAGGAATCAAGATGGAAAAACAAATGAGTAAATGAGGGATCAAATATTTTTTTATTCCTTCATGAGGAAATTTACAACTTTTATTTGTGGGTCTTTTGATCTATTAGTTCATGAGTATTTAATCAGCATCACTAAAACAATATTTTTTTTCATCTATCATTTAGATCATGACAATGTCATTTTGGTTATCTACAATTTGGATGTGGAATGTGATCAATGGTGAAATATTATCAAGAATACAAATAAATAGGATAAAATTTACTCCATGGATTAGGATGAGTGAATATTTTATTTTTCAATAAGTAAATTTCTTATATTATTCGTATGAGTATGGATAATGATTTTTTTATATGTAATAAAAAGGATGAAAAATCAATTATAACCTATGAGGAATATTTTATGATAAATGTAAGTTACAATTTTGGTATTATCATCCAACAAAAAATTAAGTTAGATCAATTCTTTAGTAGATTAAAATCAATCCTCATAAGGGAATTATTCCTAAGTGACTTTAGTAGTTATGAAGTGATTTTTAATCTATTTAAATTATTAAGATCCATGTTTTACTTATGTATAATTCTCATTGATTGTATTATAAGAGGTAATATAATTTATTATAAAATATAAAAACCATGGAGAGATGGAGACGAGACATCCATTAATCTTTTGGAGTGGTAAGAATGAGGGATGAAATTATCTTAAAGGACTAGTAACTATTTTATGTGTGTGAAGGAAGGTTGTCAATCAATTGAAATTCTAGGTGATGGGAAATAATTAAATTATTATGTGAATATAGATAAATATCCACATAATGCACAAACCACATTCCAGTGTTCCAAATTTAATTATTATGGGAATTATGTTAACTAGTGCTTGAATCGAAAGGTTAATTATGATACGAGAAATCATAAATCTATTATTCTATTAGATAGGTGGAAATCTCAATTGATCTCTATTTTTGAAGAGGAATGTGATAATGATGTTTTTAAAGGTACACTGACTATCCAATATAGATATGATAATTTTCTATTCAGCTATTAATCCTACCATTCTTTCATATTTGAATAATTTTATAATGGTTTCAGGATTCTACCCAAATTATTAGATGTATAATTAGTATTCAAAACCCGTAATGGTATAATGAAATCATCCTTGGTATATAATTCCTCTATGGTTGAAGTTTTTGGGAATGTTCTTGTTGTAAATCTAGTTATTCATTCTCTAGTTGAACTAGATTTTATCTTAGGAGTGGGTTTGAATTTTCTATATAAATCCCACAACAACTATCAAGGAAGGGTAGTGATAGTTTATATTCAAAACCAACCTATAATCATAAATTATTGATATGATTAATATTACATTCTAATGGAAATCATATCCCTTTTATTTTTCTTGATACCTATTTAAAATGTGTTTTTATCTCATATGGTTTGGAAGAAACTGAAAATTTATGACATTTATATTTCATGTGATTTTTTGTATGTATTTCTAGAATATTTTATTTCATTCTTCCACAAAAATAACAATTTGAGTTCTCAATAGATCTTATAACTTGCTACACTCCAATTTCAATGATTCCCTTTATAATGGAATTGAATGAGTTGTAAGAGTTAATGAAGTGACACAAGGAGAATTTGGAAATGGGATTAATTTGTCCAAGTGTGTCAAAATTGTATGTACGCATTCCATTTTTCGAAAATAATTCTGGATTGATGCTACTTTTCATTGATTATCATTTTTGGAAAAATATCACAATCAAGAAAAAATATACTCTACCTTATATTAATGAATTATTTGATCAAATTAGGTGACCCCAAAACATTTCTAAAATTCCCTTAATTCTAGATATCATAAAATGAGGTTCAAGAAGGAGAATATGTCCAGGATTGTATTCGGTAAAAGTTATCGAAACTATGAATATGTTGTGATGTCACTTGGTCTTGCTAATTCCATTGTTATCTTCGTGTATTTAATGAATAGATTCTTTATAGGTTAAATTGATCAATTTTAATTCATCTTTATAGATGATATTATTATATATTCAATGAGTAAGTAAGGGAATAATGATCACTTGAGTATTGTAGTAAATAAACCAAAGTAAGATAATTTTATGAGAAAATTAAAAAGTGTACATTTTTTCAACAGAAATATAAATTTTGGGTTTTATTATCTCAAGATAGATTTTATATTTGGATCCATCAAAGATGAAGGCTACTAGACATTTTCCTATAATAACTACGACGATTGAGATCTAAAGTTTTCATGGTTTGGATCGATATTACTGTTGATTTTAAGAAAATATCTCAAGACAATTTGATACACTCACAAAGTTAAATCAAAAGGGAGACAAGTTCCTTTATATATATGAGTGTTAGGATATTTTCAATGAACTCAAGATAATATTGGTCAACACACTTCTCATTGCATTACCCCATAGCAGAGAAGGGTTTTTAATTAATATTGACTCATCCCAGAAGGGTTTTTTATTTTTTCTTATGAAAAGGTCATGGTTATATATAATGCACCCAAAAAATTGAAGCTTCATGAAAAACATTACATAACTATTGATTTTTTGTTACCTGGAGTATTTTTTTCTTCATAGATAAAGACAAATTATCATTATAAAAAAATGTGTGATATATATAATGATCATAAAATTTTAAAGTATATATTCACAAAAGAAGAATATATTCTAGAAAATATGTTTATAGATGATTAAATATTAGTACTGCACAATACATTACCACCATATGAAAGAAAATAATGTTTCCAATGCATCAACTCAAAACGATCAAGCTATCTTAACCATGATGGTGATAAAAAAGGTACAATATTTTATGATTTGAAAATAATGGATCTAGAAATCAGGAAGGGAAAAAATATCTTTCTCAATTCTATGTTCAACCATATATCCATGTGAAGATTAAAGCTGTTTTGAAGGAATATGTTGTTCTATAAAATAATGATATAAATATTCATGACTTTAACCTGGATCATGATGTAATAATAAGGTATATGAACTATGTATCAGTTCCATACCAGAGATATATAAATAAAGTGTTCTTTAATGAAGCTCATAGTTATTCATTCTCTATTCATCCTGGAAACACAATGATATTTAGAGATATACAAGAATATTTATGGTGGACTAGAATAAAGAGATTTGTAATAGTCTTTTTATCTCAATTATTAGTATGTCAGTATGAAATTACTAAGATACAAAGTCAAAGGGGTTGTTACACACATTATCATACTAGAATGGAAATTAGAAAACGTCACCATGCATTTTTTCATCAGGCTCCCCAAAATGTCTAAAGGCATTATTCAATATTGGTTATAGTTGATCATCTTATAAAGACAGCAAACTTTATCCCAACCATATAAAATTTATCTCTACATCAACTTTACATGATATACATTAAGGAAGTTTTAAGGTTCCATAGATTACTACATTAAATTGTATCTCATCAGTATTCCATAATTACCCCATCCTTCTAATGAATCCATAAATAATCTCTTGATATGGATTTGAGTTTCAACACTATGTATTATCCCCAGAAAGATGGCTAGTCTAAAAGAACAATTAAAAAGCTAGAGTATATGTTGATATATTGGTCTGTGGATTTCAAAGGTTTTTAGGATCAACACCTTCTTCTAGTTGATTCTTCATTTACCAATATATTTCACAAGATTATTGAAATACATCATTATAAATCCCTATAGGGAAAGAAGTGTAGATCTCCAGCATGCTATAATTATGTTAGAAAAAGAAATCTATTTTAATCTATGATTATTAAGAAATGGAATAGAAAGTTAAAACTGTTAAATGAAACAAAATGATTCTGTAAAGTTGATAGAAAATTTATGAGTATTATCGCCTCCAAAATATGGAAAAATTAATTTAATTGGGTTAATAATGTAACACCCTAAGTGTTTATGAATTTTTTTCTATTAAATAAATTAAATTCCTTTGATAGATTTCATTATATGAGACAAAGAGTTCTAATGAACCATGATAAAATATTATTATTATTATTTATATATGACCATTATTACCTACTCATGGAACATTATTGCATGAATAGGAATAAATAATGCTTAATTATTATTTATTATGGTTATATATAATGAAACAAATATTGATAAAAATGTGCTCAATTTTTGGTAAAGTCATTATAGTTTTCTAAAATAATATTTTCTCAAAAATGTCAAAAAATTAGTAATATATTTTTTGAAACATATTGGAATCTAATATAAAAAAATAAGATTTATTTTTAGTTCATTAAATAAAATTATCCACTGGTGAATTATTGGGTTTTTTTAAAAGATTTATTTTATGATTATTAGTAAAATATATTTATTTTAAATACAATTTTCCTTTGAAATTATTGAATTTATAAGGGTCATTTTCTAAAAATGGGATTAAAATTAACATTAGATCAATTGTATGTATATATTAATCTGATTTGGGTCATTGTAATCATTTTAATATTGAATTTTAAAGTTAATTATTTTTCAACATTAAAACATTTTCTCATTGAAAACCACATTCTCATTGGGAATTCATGTTTTAGGTTAATTAAAAATTTTCTACATGTGAATGGAATTTTTAAAAATGGATTCCATATTTTTAATAAAAATAATTTATTTTTTGTAATAATATACACTATATTTTTTACCATAATGAATTCTAGAAATTGTAAAAATTATTTAGAGCTATTAAGATAAAAACAATTTATTGGGGATTAAACTAAAATATTATGGGTTAAAAATAACCCAAAACATTTCGTATTATTTTTATAGGAATATATAAACATTCTCACATCAAGAATCAATAGTGTTCCAATTTGGTTCTTTTTTCATGAGACAAATGTGGGTCGATATTATTATCAAAAATTACAAGTGTCCCACTCACCTCACAAATAATGGCCTCCCCCACTCCTATTATATCCGTACTTGAAAAACTAATGAGTTTGTTGTGTACCTAAAAAATCCAATCCTTACTTCCTTGTTATAATTATACAATCCTCATTTTTATCATAAATTCATCCTAGTAATGTTTTTGGTTCCTACCGAATTAGTCTATTCGAAGAAGACATAACATACTTCAATGAGATTTTTTATTTTATTTATTCACCCACATTTTATATTTTTATTAAAACATGATGATATTGTAGCCTAAGTATATTAAATATATTGATATTTCTTTATTTTAATTTAATTTCTTACTTCCATCTCCTATTACACCAAATGGGAAATGATGACATTGCTCTTTTGTATGGAAGACAACCGCCTTCTGAACCGATGTGACACATTTTCCATCAACACCCCTCTTGGTTGGTTGTTTTAAGGTATATAATTTATATATATATATAGTCAATTTTAAACATTAATATTATTATTAAAACCTATTATCACATATAACTTTTTAACTTCCCATTCCATGGATAATAGGATAGCCTTATTTGTTTCTATAGATGACTACCTCCTTAGGAAAGGATGTGGTACGTTATTCACAAACATTTCACATGGAAAATAATAGGGGATAAATTTAATAAATATATGTGATATATATGGTAGATTTGTTATTCTATAATGGTAATCTATTATTTAACTTTCTTTCACTTTATCCGATGAGGTAATGGAAACAACGTTCATGCGTACGTTCGGCCCACCATATTCTTGAATTGTGAATTTTATTTTATATCTATAACATTTATGGATTATAATAAATACATATATACTGAATATATATTAGATTAATATCATGGTTAAAAAATTTATATTGTTAAACCAAGATAAGTATCATAGGATCAAAAATAAAAAATAAAGATATACATGTAATAAAAAAAATTATTTCATTTAATGTGACTTCCACTTGGTAATGCAAGAAAAATGGATATAAAATTTCATAATTAAATCATATATGGAATGATATATATAATTATGGTTTTGTAATATATTTAGAATAAACATATATTTATTAAACTGTAGGTTTTATCGTAAAAGAAGGATGTCAATAATTAAGGTAAAGGATTTTGTTCTCAATTATCCTAAATTGAGACATATGTTATGTTATGAACCAATATTATTTTATGAGGTGTATATAAAAATGAATTATGACTCAAAAGATACCCAAGTGGTAATAATTTTACTTTCCAATATCATAGATTATTAGGGTTGTTTATGGTTATGATTCTGATAATTAAATATTATAATCCATATCTTAAGAAACACATTACCTTCTTTATCATCTTTTTATATATTGAGAATACATTTTCCGATTAATTATTCTCTATTTATGTAATCAATTGACCAAAACAGTTTTTTTAATAAAAATCATCTTTATTTTTCCCTTCAGTAGAAAACTGATTTTTCTCCAAAACCTTGTTTTCTAAAAATATTTTCTAGTTTTTTGACATTATCCTAGAAATTTATTAATTCATATTTTACCCATTTTTTAATATTTAAAATATATTTTTAAAAGATTCTTAATGTCGTTTTCTAAAACATGGTCATTTTTTAATAAAAAAAGTAAAAAAAATATTTTTTAAATTGTGTTCCATGAATGAAATTTCATAATGTCATGACCATTAATTAACATGATCCTTTATTTATAATATAAAAAGATTATTTTAAAATAAAAATATTTCAAAAATATTTTATTTATTAATAATTTTAAAAAAAGTTTTCTTCAATGAAAGGATATTTGTTTCATGAATTGTTTCCAGTGATTTTATTTCAAATTTATTTTCCATATAAGATGAAGTCATTTGAAGTTACATAATACATAATGGGAATATGATCCAATAATACCATGTTTATTATTTCTATGGATCTCTTATTCTCGTAATGATTTAATTTTTAAGAATAATTTTTCTCTTCCATGGGTTATATAATGATAAAATTCTAATGAAACCAACTATTTTTTCAATGGGATATGATTTGATGAAAGAATGGAATTGTTATAAAACCTATTTCTATTCCATATATTATGTTATGATGAAGATTTATGAAGCCCAATTCCTCCCATTGATTCTGATACGATAATTATTTTATGATATTGTGGCGTACATATGTGTGATTATTATTATGTGATAGGTTGAAAAAATATATCCCTTCAATTTTTTGGGAAAATATGGATATCTCCTGTGATAAATATGACTAGAATGGGGAGTAAACATATTTTAGTAAGGGACTCTTTTCCTAATTTGAATTTTTCAGGAGTGAACCCATTCTTTTATGATAGTCTCAGAAATAACCCTTAAATTATTATGGAGATGATTTTAAATTCTTATTCATATGATAAAATTCTATGTATTATTCCATTATTATTCTCTTGGATCATGTTATTTAATTACCTTATAATTAATTTCATATGAACTAGAAATCATTATTAAATAACCCATGATTATGATATTTTATATGTAGGGTATGGTTTTCAAATGATAAGATCATGTTTTAATACCCTTATACTCATGTTATGTTATTGTATCTCACTTTTTACTCTTACTAATACTTTCAGATCACCCTTTCTTATTTTTCATCTCCAAAAGATAGTAATTAATGTATTATGTATGATTTATTAGAGAAGGGTGCTAGTTATGAAGAAGATAGAGGGAAAATCTATATTTCATTTATGAACTATTTGTTTATGTTTCCATGTTTCCAAATTAAATATATATTTATAATCCTAATGTGTGTGTTTGTGTATTATAATGAATGTTCATCAAAAAAATATGTAATATATATGTATTAAAATCCTTGTACAATTTAAAAATTCATATTGTTGAGTTTTAGACACACAATTCTTTATTACCCCATTAAATTACATAAGGTTATAGTATGTGATAGTGATATTTTCTTGTGGTTGGTTAGAAATCACAAACTGGGTTGTGATCTAAATGATATTGAAATTATATTTTAAATGTTTTTATCAAAATTATGTTGTTGAATATTGACAGGGGTTGGTCAATATAATATCAAAGTAATTCTATCTCCCTAAGAATATTTAGTAAATGGGATTCATTTGGTATGATCCTTCTGGTTGAGCTCATTGAATCCTTTTTCTATATTGAGTGGACATTAACATAACCCATAATATACTAATATTAATGGTCATTGTAAAATATATATATTATTTATAGTAATGATTAATTACAATATTTTAAATTTAATTGAATATATAATGGTGAAAAAAACTAAATTAGTGGATGTGTTTTCTTTAACATCATTTTTTAGTAAATAATTTAATCATTTTAAAAAAAGAATTCCATTTACAAAGGTTTTGTTTGTTACAGTTCAGAGGAACACACACAAGGTATTCCATTCTGCATATCATCTTGGGTTTATGTGTTGAGTTATATATCACACTCCATGTGATTTACACACACATTGTGTGACACTTTTCAAGCTGGCTTGGTTTGTACTGGGAGTAGACACCCAGGAATCTATGTTGTGTTATGTTCAATGTGTGTTAGAACACACGTCTTTTAAACCATATAGAATGGATCAGATTGTAGAGGGAGAGTATTTTTAAGTAGTAATGTGACCCCACCTGCTGTGTGTGTCAGGGAACATGCAATTTTCTTAAGTTAGTGTGAGTGTTCGTAGATGGTCAGTGTATATAGCCCCAACCATAGTGGATGGAAAAGGGCTATAGTACATGGGATTTACTAGACATCACACAAAGATTTTAGAGTAACCACTATATGTTCTTTACCCCTAGTAGAAACAACATGATTTTAGAGGAATAAATATTTTGTAAGACCAAGAGATATGGGTCGTTCTAGACATATAGATATTTGTTGTGTTATCTAAGGGACACTTCATGTACTAAATCCATGACAATTTGGACCCATTTTCTTCTACCCTATATATATCCTCCTTTGTGACACAAATATTAGCCATTAAGTAGCATATCCTAACTAGTTTCCCACATAAAACATGATGGAGACCTTCATTTTTGCATCCAATATATGACATATGGTGTTAAGATCCGGACACATCTATTTGGGATTTATTGCTAATAGGACTGATCGATTTTGATCATTACAGATATATTGGGTGGGAAACCCCACTATCATAACAAGGTATGGGTATTCCATAATCATTACATAGGACATGTTCGAAACCCTCATAATATATCAGGTGTGAGTCATCTATCTATTGTGTGACCCCCCCCCCCTCTTTGAGATCCATCTTGGACCGACTCTCCCTTTGGAGATAGTTCCCCCTTAGGAATAGAGCTTAGTGGGGAGGTTTAGGCCCTCCACATGGATTCTTTACTGGTTATTTGAAATAAATGGAATTGATATAATACCCTCTAATCTTTGGATCATATCTTCGAGGTGTGTTCCCTTCACATTGATTATTGTGTTGTCACATGTGATATTGAGCAACAGATATTAGCCTTTTGGAGCTGCAAGCTCACTCATCATTCTTAGCTATCTATAGAGATGAATATCCCAATTACCTATTATTTTTTATTCTTTTCTATACTATTTGGGATATTATTATTATTATTATTTCTCATATTACAATTGTAATCCCTTCATGGTGATTCTATTCACCCTTGATTCTTGGTGTTTGGTGATTTTTGGGTGTCATATTGTGTATGTTTATAATCAACCCTACATGGTATATGCTTGTTTTTTTCATTTCATATAAAGACAACATGAATTTTAGGAGTCCGAGGAAACATAAGATTAGTTGGAACATAGTTGGAGATTATTTATT
This sequence comes from Viscum album, assembly GCA_963277665.1. NCBI lineage: Eukaryota > Viridiplantae > Streptophyta > Magnoliopsida > Santalales > Viscaceae > Viscum > Viscum album. Next base: position 1,053,347,215 of record OY728120.1, on the reverse strand, counting down.
CAAAATAGAACTTACATGGATGTTGGAGTTACTTTTGGGTAGTTTCCCCTATGTTTTCAGTAGGTTGGGTTTATTGCATTTTTTAGTGTGATTATAATTGGACCTATATTCTTTTATTATACTTATTATTCTCCTCTTATGTGGGAATTATTTTATTTATTCTTTTATTGTATCAATTTCCAATATTTTTTTATTAATTTTTTCTTTTGAGATGTATGTGTCTGTAAATGTACATTAGAATAAGGCATACCTTGTTTGGGATATGAAAACATGGAACTAGTTTCTAGAACATGACCTATTGGAGGTGGTATTTTTGAGTCACTCTCATCTTAGATCCAGTCAAGAAGGCCCAGTTGGATGGGTCATGAAAGAGTTTAATCAAATGGGGTGTTCTTTGGTCTAGATTTTGGAGATTTTCTAGCTATGATGATTGGTTTGGTAATAATGTAAATAGTGTTATATTGTCTCAAGTTTGAGTTTTTTGTCTGAGAAAAAAGTTTTAGTGTGGTGGACTACGTATCCATTCAACATAACTCTAATAATATACATGTTTAATCTAAACAATGTTGCACTAGTTTTAGGGAAAAAACTAGTTCCAGCATCATAGAGGAATGGTTTTTGATTTCTATGAACTTCTTGAGCCATTTATATCAAACCTCTCATTGACCACGATACAGATTCATAATTTTCAATATTTATCTATGAAAAAAATTCATATTGGATTATTAAATAATTTTGTAATAAAGAGTAGTTGAGTGATGAGACCTCAAATTAAGGATCCACTCATGAGTTGATTCCTATATGAAGGCACATAAAACTTCTTTAATCGGTTGAGCGTCTTCCAGATCCACCTCTAGTTATTCAGAATTATAGTATACATCATATTGATAGGGTAATTTATCTAGTAGGTCATGGTGGTAATATGTATAGGACAAACATTTTATAAGATATTTAGTGGTAGAGACAACTAGAGTTTTACAATGTGCTGACCCTCAGCCAAATGAGGATTGGGTATTGGTGGTGGTTTAAGTATTATATCTTTTGAAAACATTGTAGAATAAGATGGTTACACATTCAACCAATCTTCTTCGGGGATAATCATTTGGTTCTAGTGGTACCAAAATATGACACACCTATTCAAAGTGAAAATTGAACGTTTTGGAGATAGAGATCACCCATATTTCTTGGTGGGCTAGTCCTCTTTATTGGAAAATTTAGGAATGGGTAAATCTTATGGTGAAAGTTATCTACTAGGATAATATCCCTCTTAATAGTGGTTTTTGCCATCATACTTCTCCCTAGTGATGAAGTTCCTTAGTAAATCATTTTTTTGGTGACTTTTGTTGTGGATTTAGTCAGGAAAGGAATAGGAAAACATCCCCCACAAATATGTTTTCTTATGATGTGAATTAAAATTTTTTTAGAGAGTAATTTCCACCCAAATTGGGTAGGGTCGAGGTATGGAATTTGAGATTATTTCACTTGTATGTTTGAGATTATTAGGGTGTTCTAATATGTCAATGTGATCCCTGGTTTTGGGGAATAGGAAGACATACGTAAGTAACATAGATGTCCATTTAGAGGAAGATCAGTGACCACACAATTCTACTCAAAGTGTTTCATAACTCTTAGAGGATAAAGATCCTCATGTGAAATATTTATGCAGTGTATGGTGAGGCTTTACGATGTTTTCCATAGTAGGGAGTGGTTTCTTACAATCCAAAGTATTTTTAATATAACAAATTTTGCTTTCAATGTATCTGATCTAGTAAGACATAATTTTATCTCTACTTTGGAGAGAAAGGACCCCAAAAAGGTAAGATGAGCTCATATATAGGATGCGATAACTAATTTTCTATCACCTGGATAATATGTCGCTTCAATTAGTGGATTCTATGAGATTTTGGTTTCTAGTGGTGATGGTGGATCATAATGATTTCTTCCCTATAAATTTAAATGAAATACCACCTCCATCGAAAGCTGTCATCTATAATAAATTTCACCCAAGAATGTCTTAAAATTTTCAGTAGCATATTGGTTAATCTTGTGTAGATATGAGAGATGATAACATGCCTGTAGAATCAGAATACTAGGGGCTTAGTTAAAACTAGTGTGTTTCCCTAGGCATCCCATTTTCATTCAACCAAAAGGTGGAAAAGAGAATGAGGTTAGTGGTGGCCTAAGATATACTATACTGAGTAATTTTCAGGAAAGAGTATCCACCTATGAGAATTGATGACTTTTTCAACAAGTAGATAGGGGGATGCAGTTCTAAGGTTTTGTCTTCATGATGGGATATCACCAGCTCTGGGCTTGAGATGAGTTTATACCAAAGACGTATCTATACATATATTATGGTTGTTTTGAGTTCATGGTGACACCTTTCATAATTTTGAAAGACCTCAGTGGTGTTTGTGAGACTTTTGAACTGGTTCCCTCTACCCATCTTGGATTGTTTCATGGTAGTCTTTTTGAAATAAATCCTTGTGTAATCAGTGTTAGAGGTGGATCACATGAGACACATGAAAATAGTTGTAGACAGGTTATAGAAGAGTACCAAATTTATGGGATGCTATTAAAGAATTGATTCTATTGTCAAGAGATCAACTTCTTTAGATATTTCTTCATAGGCATGGGGTTAATAGTGGACCAAGAAATGGTTGAGGAAATTCCAGTTTGTGTTCCACCAGATGGAATGGTTGTTGTGGAAAATGGCCACAATAAGGTTTTCATTCCACTATTATTGAGCGATGTGAGGGATGATTTGAACTTTTTCAATTAACCCATAAGGATTAAAATAGTGTTATGTACCCCCACTCGATAATTGTTTCAACTTTTATATTTTAGCGTGGAGGGGTGTAACAGCATGCAGATATAAATTATGAGAGATTGTTTGAACAGATATCCACTGTACATATTTATTATAGATATTTTATTGGTGGAGAGAATGTCACCTTTTTTTAGAATAGATGAGGATGTCAGTAATGTTGTGTGGGGAATTGTTTAGGAAAATTGATGCTTTCCCTTATTAGTACTTCCATGAAGGTTGATGAGAAACCTATGTCCTTTAGTATCATGTTGGGAAACCAAGAATATTGTGGAATGTTCATGAGTTATCTCTCGATGCCTTGCGTATTAGTTGGTAAAGGCCAAGGTACTTGGATGGAAGTGAAAATTTCATGGAATATCATCTGTTTTCAAAATGATTTTTCAAATATTATAGAGGGGTTATGACATTACATGAGTTATTATAGACCGAATCACCAAGTTGTACCACTTTCTGACCATTTGATATTGGAGTTTAGTAGACTTTGGGATGCCTATGTTTTTAAAAGATAACCCATCTTCTTGAATTTTCATTAATTATCATTGGAAAACATGATTCACACTTCACATCCTTATTATAGTGATGATAGAGAATGCATATGAAACATATTTCTAGTTGAGTAAATTATTTATACCCTAGAAAGATAGAAAATAAAAGTGAACCATTTAGGGTTTAGAGAACATTTTATGGGTTTTCATGTTATTTATTACTGTATTTGGGAGTATTATCAAACATTAGAAGAGTTTGTGTATCATGATAATTCCAATACACCATTACTGTTGAAACATTGGGTTTCGAGAATGGGATACCCTATTTGTCAGCACAGTATTCATTGAATCTTCGGGGAAAAGTTATTGTGGGACTAGAGTTGGTGAAATCGATGGTTGTTGAAGGTTCAGCTCATATTGGGGTGGATGATGACTACCCAGTGATGTAAGGAGTCCTATATAGACTATAAAAAGTTACATTTATAGTTCAATAAGCGATATCATATCTTGAGAGATGTCCCATTAATGATTGTTTTAAATATTTTGATGAGGTGGAGGCAATATCCTAGGTTCATAATAATATTACCTTGTTACTTCATCATGTTAGCAAGGTAGATTGCTACTTAGCCCTACCACTATAGTAATACCGGGCATTCAATGTAATATACATTCCCCAAATGAGGAGATATATGCATGACTTGTTTCACAATATCATCATGGGTGAGATGGATATTAAAGGTGGAGTTATCTTTACATCAAGCCTGTTTTTGTTATAGAACTAGTAGGAGAAGTCCTGATATGTGAATTTGTTCATCTATGGGAATATATTTTTAGGAAGCAAGAGAACCTCTAGGAGATCTTGTTGGACTAGGAATCCTAGAAGAAGGATTGGTATCCACACTTATGAATAGTATTTTCCTTTCATGATAGAAATATATAAAGGTAATGAGAATGTAATGATTCTTTTTTTCATAATAATACACCCGAATATTTTAAGGAATTTTTTTGAAGACATTCATTAAGTCTTCATGGGATTCTAGGTTTGGGAGAGCCATGGGGTGAATATATTAAAAATATTAAATATAATATATTTCTCTTGTGTATTTTTTCTATTATAATGGAATATCTCTTGAGTTGGTACTCAAATGGGAAATTTAATACCGCTATAAAAAATGAAATTTGGATTTTACCCTAGGTGAAATATAAATATTATGTATATTGGTTGTTTAGATTATGTGTTGTCATAGGAAGACAATAATAAATTAAATAAATTTATTAAATTTAATTGCCTTTATTTTTCATCACCTAAATCCTTATCCATGTAAAACTATTTATGGAAAAATTATATAGTTATTTAGAAAATTAATGGGATTTGGAGAGAGATTTTGTAAGAGATGTAAGGGGAAAGACGATTGAATCATTGATCAACGATCTGTGGTGATGATTTTTACATTACCAATGGAGTTTATGGATCTTTCCAATGATGTTGGAATTGAACTGTTCTTTTTTAGTGATCGATACAAACACAAGTTAAGATTATTTTTTAGATGGATTTTTCTTCATTTTTTATCCCATTTTGAACATGAATCAAATATCTAAACAATTAGATTTATGAGTGACTGTTGATTTATGGGTATGGTTTTAATTAAATTATTTCCAAATGTATAATAATTTGATTATGTATTATTTATTCATCATTATGATGGGAAATTATTAATTCCAACATAAAAAAAATGTTTTAGGACCATTCAAATTGTTTTTTTTCATTTCTCTCACCATTCATCACTTGTTCATCTTCATCATTTCCTTTAGTTAATGGTTTGAAAAATACCCAGTATCCAATCATTGTTCAAACATTCCTTGGAATAATGGATGGTTATCATGGGTTTGGGTTCTGTTCTGTCTATCATGATTGGGTTTTTTAAATGAATATATACAATAAGAGATGGATCAGGATCATATTGGTGTTCAATATACGTGGATGGTTGTTTCTGTAGTGGAGCGGTGCATTAAGAGGTGATTCCAGAGAGGTAGCGTGGACCAAATCCCACCACTTATGATGGATCAAGCATGATATACTCCATATCTATATTCCCTAATTTGATTCATGGAAGAATCTATTGTAAAAGTGTTGAACAAATATACATGTGATACATTCTATAATTTCTTAAAAATGATAAATTGAATGTCATGTGGTTTAGAGGAACACACACTATGCAGTTCCTTTTTTGTGGTTGTTATGGTTTATGTGTCATGTTAAATATCAAATGTCATGTAATTCCATTACATTTTTAACCCTTAAAAATCATCTTAGCCTGTATGTGAATTACTCACCCAGGAGGCTAGGTTCAACTATGCACCATGTTTCTAAAATCACACACTATGTAACCCTTAGTGAATGACTCAATGTGTACAATAAATACACACCCAATTATCCATGTCACAACAAAATCCATGTATTTTTGGATATATTATGTTTAATTCAGAAAATGCACCGGACCATGCATGTAAAGTGTACACAGTCATGGCCACAGTATATTGGCACAAGACAAAGTACATGAGCTTAATCAAACGGCACACGCCAAGTGCTATCCAACCTCTTCTCAATGTGTACCCCTAGTACACATGGGTTTTATTTTGTGGAATACATTACATGTCAAACAGTGAGATACAATCTTTTCTAAACTAAGATAAACATCTAATTTAACCCAATGGGATATGCCGTTTAATATTTTTAGTTCTTGTTTGATCCCTTGATCTTCTACCTTATATATCTTCCCCTTACGGATGTAGATTTGGTCCTGGGAATATCCTACATGAGTAGTTTTTGGGATACTTCATGATGATGGATTTCATTTTGGAATCATATACATGACCTGAGTTTTTATGTGTGGAACATTTATCTCAAGGATTATTAGCTAATAGTAATGACGAGGTTTGATTATTAGATATATGACAGGGTTGGGCTCCCCCTATCACACTAGGGAGAAGTTCCCTCATACTCTTATATTTTTTTTGGAAACCCCCATACTATATAGGGTGTGGGTCCTCAATATACATATTTCGCATGTCTTAGATCTCTGATTTGGATGGGGTCCTACAATAGAGGCAATTCCCCCATGGTTATATAGGGTAGTGGAATGGTGCGGGCAGTCCACATGGATTCAAGAGAGGTTACATGCAATTCATTGTTGATATATAGTTTCCCCTAAATTATGGATCATAGTAGAAAAGTGTACTCCCTTCACACCGATTCTGGTGTAGTTATATGTGGTTCTTATCATTAGTGATGAAACTTTGGTAGATGTAGTCTCACTCATCCTTCTTAGCTGCCTATGAATATTGAGATCCCATTTATATCATTGATGGGGATTTACTTTAAGGATATATGGGTTATTATTTTGGTTTTCTTCACCTATTTTTATTTTAATTCATTCATTTTGATGTGATGACTAGTAACCATTGATTTTTTTTTATTTCAGTGTGTCCTACTATGTGAGTGTGTGTGTAGTGATCCCTTCATAGAGTCTTCCCATATATAAAATTTATTTTGAAGATGATAAGACTTTTATTGGATGACGGGGTGTACAAAGAGTAAGTGGAGTATATTTGGAGTTTTGTTATGATATATGGGCCATATTTAGATCAAAGAGATATTTTTGTTTAGCTACCCCATATTGTCATCATGTTGGGTACTTTGTAGTTTTTGGTGGGATTTTATTTATACCTATTCTCTTCTACTATAATACTTTTGGTACACTGATGTGGTACTGATATTAATAACACATTTATAGTTTCAGTTTCAGATCATTATTATTAAAATCGGTTTTTATATGTGTGTGTGTGTGTGTCTATGTGTGTGTGTGTGGGTAGTTATTTTAAGCTAAGGCCTCTCATGTGTCCAATATACCTACTCGATGCTAGTCAAAATCCCTTGGACCATTAGAGGAGGGCCTGGGGTGTCATTATCGGATTACTATCGGTAAAGAAAACCTTATTTGTTTGGGTCATGACAACAACAACTAATAATTTGATATGCTAAAAAAGATCTATTCAAGAATAAATAGTAATTATTAGGGGAAATGACCTATAAAACGAGAGGAACATAATAGGAAAAGAATATAGCCTATAATTTTTTCCCTTTTGAATTTAATTATTCATGATAATTTTTCAATGAAGTTTCAAAACATCTCTATCAAAAATTTAAAATTTTAATAAGAAAACCATAAGGGTATGGAATCAATATAGATAAAAAATAAAATGAAAATTCGTAATAACATTAATATAATTAAAAATTAATTTAATAACAAAATGAACTTATAAAATCCCCCATTTATATTTCTAAAATCATGAATTATATTTTATTAAGTTTTTAGGAAAATCAGTCAAATAATAGGTACACCCACAATTAAACTCAGGGGGGATTGAGACCAACCACCTCTATAACTCATCGATGAGCATGTTTTGATATAGGGTTCACAAAGTAGATTCATAAAATAGATCAATAATATTTTATAACCAATATACCAAAAATAAAAAAAACCCCACCTATAGATATTTCATAATTAACCTATAGCACCTATTAATAGAAAATCTGCAAATTATTTAACCTAAACAATCTCTAATTTTTAATAAGACAAATTAGGAACCCATTATCATCCATCAAAAAAATATGATATTTTAAATACACTTAAAGTTCAGAATCGTATTATATTAAACCATGATATTATAGAACTATAAAGTTATGAGGTTCTTATTATGTATTATGATCAAGATATTTTATAATAGGCAGGCAGATGCCTCTATCATATGGTATGAGAAGCTTAATATCTTATGATATGGGATATTTGTGTCTCAAAATTTTATATGTCTTCAAAATAGTTTATGTTCTACTATTAATTAAATAATTAATAAATTTATGATATGTAAATTTATTGAAATGTCATATAATTATGAATCACCAATGGGATTACATTAAGGTAAAATACTTGAACTTCAAAACATTAGTATCCAACACTCGACTCCCTTCCATTATAAAGGGAGCCTATATAAGTGGTAGAGATCCTTCTATTAGTATATGATATGCTTTCATACCAAATATAAAGTTGTTATCACGCCTAGTTATCCATTTTTTTTTTCATGAAATAAGGGTTAAGAATACTACATTGAGTTAAAAGAGTCCACTCATATAATATATGGATTATGATGTCCAATTTATGTCTTGTGGAGGAGAGAGTCTATTAAATTTTAATTTGTTATCACTATCAAATATACTCCATTAAGATGGAGAATGACGGAGAACACTATGATTGACATATATGGGTTTCTATTTTCTATAACAGCATGATATTTTCATTCATAATTATTATACATTTTGAAATGAATATTCAATTAATAATATTTTGTTCCATGATAGAATCGTAAAGGATTAAATTATTTGGAGAATATATATAAAAACAGCTTATTTCTGGAAATATATTCAAAATTTCTCATAAATTTATACCCAAATATCACTATTTATAGGAATTCTATATTTAAAACATTATTCATAACCTATTTAAAGGAAAAACAATATGAGGTGATCTCAGAAACTCATTATAGATAAGAATGGGAAATAACAATTGATGAACCAATGAAAGAATTAGATAATCATAATGGTATAATATCATGAGTATAACATAAAATGTGAATACCAAATATGAAAAATATCCTAAACATGTCTTATTATATAGAAAATTAATATTTCAAAGGATATCAATCTTAATAATGATAAATCATCATAACTCAAACATGAACCGTAATATAATTTCAGAAATGTGTGGAATCAACATAATAATAGAAATCATTTCATATGTAAATGTTATGTTCCAAGACCTTCTAATTAAGCTTCAAAATAATCTTCCCGTAGTGGATGAAGTTCATTAACTTATTTTCCCTAACAGGGAGAGCACTTCTACTTTTTCTCATAAAGTCTCAAGTACTTTAACATGTTTCCTCTAACTATCTCTTGAGATATAATACTTTACCCAATGAATTAGAGAGATATATAGTTAACACCATTCATTTAATTAGTTCCATAAATATTTGTTCCACAATATCAAAAAACATCCATCATATCATTACTTAATAACCTATGAAAAGATAATGGGTTCCATATTTCATCAAATTATTGCATAACCCATGAAAAAGGGTTTCACAAACATATCATCATCCAAAAAATAAACAATCCAAATAAATAATAGTGATGGTATCATTAGTTCACATAACTTTTATAATATAATAATCAATTAAGGTTTTTTTATTGATGAATAGAAATACTATTAAAATATCATAAAAAATATTCTTAAGGAAAATACCCTTTTCATTTGAATATAAATGTTCAGGAACTAAAAAATATCCCAAATATTATGGAATTTTTTTTCATATAAAATGGTTTTGGGAACAAAAAAATTTATAATTCATTGAATTGTCTATTCATTTTTGAAGGAAATTACATTCATACTATATTAGTTAAAATAAAACATTCCATTCATATTTTGTCAAAAAAATCATAAAGTACCACTTTCAAGAAATGAAAAGTAGATTAATTGTTTTTTTAAATAACCAACCGTAAAAATTGATTTAAAAAATAATATTATGATCTTAAATTAATTTATGAAAACATTTTTTTAAATATGGATATTTAATAAAAATGATTTTAGGTCAAAGAGATTACTAATGTTTCTTTTCCTTAAAAACTCTCTTTTGAGACACTAAATAATTAAAGTGAATATTATGAAAGGAAAATATATATTATCATGGTATTAAAATAGTAGAGTGAAATTAAATGGATTCATCTGATAACAAATATACAATTTCGTCAATGTAAATTCATGTGTAATCCAACCCAATTAAAAAAGGCTAGAGTCAAAAATAACTTACCTCAAGTCCGCCTTTCAAAATTAACATCCAAACCACCGGTATAATAAATGTATAAATTTTATAAATTTATTAACAAACCATATTAATATCTATCATACAATTTATAACCTATTTATAATATATAATGACCCATTTATTAATAAGTTTTTATTAAAATCATTGTTCTGGGTGGTAAATGCTTCGCTTTCCAGGAATGTTTCAATTCAACAGTCCATATCATTATACATTGATCATGGTTCCTTAATTTACAGAATTTTAATCCTGGTAAAACCATAATATATATTCATTATATAAGTATTTATAATATTTCATAAAAGTTATATAAATAAAATGTAATTATACCATTCAGGGAGATGGTAGGTCATACATATGCATTAATGCTATTTTCATTTCTTGATGAATGGAAGGAAAGAAAGGTAAAAAACAATTAAACTTTAAAGGATTGATATGATATCATATATTTAGTATAAATTTATTTATTATAACATTATCATCATATATGTATAATGGAAAATAAAAAATAAATCACATCTTTTTTGTGAGGTAGTAGTCCATACATATACACGAGCAACGTTATTGTTTTTTAAGAGACTGGAAGGTAATAAATTCACTGTGACATTTTTATTAAAAAGTAAAATTACTTCCTAAATAGGATATATATACTTTAAATTCATCACAATGACCAACCATGAAATATGTTCTTCGAACTTGAATTTTATTTCTTAGTGGAGCCGATAAGCAGTATGTGTGCACGAGTGATACTTCCACTTCTCATTTAATGGGAAAGAGGGTGGATAATGTTGAATTGAAAATCAAAATTAAATTTTAGTATATTAATTATAACGATTTTAATATTTTATGATAAATACCAAGGATTTATATATGGTAAAAAATATATCAAAAAAGAAAGTGATTGATTGATGAAATTACCTATTATTTGAAAAAACTCATTATGGTCAACTCATAAGGATCCTTGGGTTGGAATTTTGGGAAGTCCATAAAATATAAAATTGGGATAATGATGTTTTAAAGCTATTTTGGTAGGGTATTTATGAGATATAAGTCTAAAAGTGGTGTAAATAAGTGAGGGAGGATGTTCCCTTTTATAATTGATGTAAGGGGGAATATTTGAATTTCATAAAATATAAAATTATAATAAAGTAATTATCTTACAAAAATTTTCTAAAATTATATGGGATTCAATATAAGATATTATATGTTTCTAATACAATCATACAAGAAAATTTGGTCAATTTTTTCTATCATTTATAATAATATCTTTTTTATTAACCACATAGTTAATCATTTTAACCTTGATTGTGGTAACATTTTTTCATCCTAAAAGTGTAAAATTTTTATATATAATGAGAAAATTACTCAAACATTTCAAGGAGAATTACATAAAGACAATATATTATCTTAATTTTCCTCTTTAAAAAGATTTATTTCTTTTAAATATGTTTTTTGAAAAATGTATTATTAATGTTTATTTAACAATATTCATTTAATTTGAATTAAAATATATAAAATAAAAGTTTTAATTAGAATATAATCCATAAAAACTAGAAAGAATTTATATTAATTTTTAAAATCTATGTTACAAATTAACATAGTCAAATTATATCACGTTTAATACTTTTAATACAATTTATTTAATGTTTCTAATAAATGAATAAATTTTATTTTTCATTGTGTAACCATTTAAGGTAGTTATTTAATACCTTTAAATTATAAATAAATATCAATACTTAAACTATGTTTATTATTCTAAAAATGTTCATTTATATTTATTCATTTTTTAATTTTGTCCCTATGTCGACAAATAACTATTATTTAAAACCGAGAGAGTGATATTTTGTATCATTATTTGATTCGAATAATATATTTTTCATTTTCGTGGGAAAGTGTCCATAAAAAAAATTATATCTAATCGTGATAAATTTTTAATTAAATTCATCCAATAAAATTTTTTATGAATAATTATATACTTATCAATTAGTTTTAACATAGATTAAAATGATTTAACCTTTAAGAGGTGATAAATTCCCCCACTATTAATATTCATATGTAGCAAAAATAAAACTGTAATATTTACAAATTTTTAAATTCATAAACATAAATATAGAATGAAGTTTATTTAAATAAATACATATAATTTCAATAAATTAGTTTTAAAATAAGTGCACACAACATGGTGAAAATGGACTCTTAGAAAAATATGATTTTTAAGCTTAAAACATGTTTTATTCTTATCCCATACCTACAGAAAAATTACATTAATTCTTACAAATCTGATTGAATATATAAAATATAAATTTCATTAAAACATCACTAACAGTAATTAAGATGATTTATTAATATTGAAATTCATTTCAGATATAAGAAAAAAAAATTAGAAAGATATCACATATATATTAAAATATTTTTTATTCTCATTTCAATACATTTTATATCCAGTGAATACATTTTATAAATGTGCAGAGTGTATATTTTTTATAATTCAGTTATTACTATTCACACTCACCAATCCATCATCTAGGTGATAAACTTCAAATAATAATATTTTAATAATTTAACATGGTTTGTTTGAACTTGATATTGTATATAACACAAGATATTAAAAAAATAAAATTAATTAAAGGGAATATTTTTTAAAAACACTCATGGTGTTACATTTTATGTTATCTATTTTATATTGATTCATTAATGACATATTGTAAAATCAAATGGGTTTCTTTGACCATTCCAAATAAGATAGTATCCTAAAAACCCATAAATTTTATTAGATAAAAAACTATTCAATTAAAAAAATTGATTTTGTGAATAACATAAATATCATAATGTGATAGATACACTCAAATAATATATTTTTTAATAAATAAACCTCAATTTTTTGTTAAAGGAATTTTTCTTATGAAATTTTTATTTTGTTATTCATTTTATGTAAATAATAATTTTAAGTGAATTAAAAAGGTAAACAATAAAAGAGATGAAATTAAAGAGATTTAAATACTTCACACTGTGACACAAAGTGGCCAATCACGACACCTGATGAATGAATCTTAAAAAAATAAAAAGGTATTGGGTTGAGTAATTCAAGTATTAAAAATAATATTTACTATGTGAGTGGTGTTGAATTTCATTTTGATAGATTTTCAGAGTAAAGGAAGTCTTGGTGGGAAACTTAAAAAATCCTAATTTCGGAAAAAATTCACACAATGAAATAGATTCAACAAAAATAATAATTTTTTAATTCTTATAATCCTTATAGGATTGAAGATAAATTTCAATTGGGACTCCTAGGATTTAATTGAGTGATTTAAAAGGAATATTTTTTCGGAATTTAATGCTGAATGAGGGGTTTTCATTGCAAATAAATAGAAGGAAAGTTCTTTGTTATAAAGGATGAAGGATACCTAATCCTAGGGCAAGGTGTAGTGCTGCTACATATGTAACACCCCTAAAATTATAAAATAATAAATTATTATTCAATAGAATATGTTACTAGCAACATTGAGTTTATCTTATGGTACACCCAACACTAAGTTAGCTTGTGTTGCACTCAAGACCAAGTTTTACTAAAAATATATATTATTATTATCATTTTTTAAAATGATATTCATCCCCAAGATGCTGGAATGGGGGGAATTAATTTAATTAAATAAATTATAAATATATATATTTTATAAAAATTTATTTGTGTATCAATTGGTGGTAAATTAAATACGAATCATTTGAAAGAAATTGAAGTGTTTTCTAAAAACAGTGTTTTTTTTAAAATACAGTTTAATCATATTTGGTGAACAAACTTTATAATTACTTTTTACCAATTTTAGAAACATTATATGAAAAATTAAAATCATTTTAGAAATTTGAAATGTGAAATTATTTTAGGGTGAATTTTTTGGTATTTTTATGATGGAATTCATTTTGATTAATAGTGAAAATTGCTAAATTTTAATTGAAATCTACCTTTTCAATTAAATAATTTATTAGTTTAAATTATATATTAATTTTTTTAAAGTAAAAGTAGTTAAATTTATATAACTTAATAAAATTTAGTTCATTGGAATCAATTTAATATTTAATTTAGTCATAATAACATTTCAAACTTTTGAACATCCTAACCTTTAAAACCATATTTCTCACCATGTATGTCGGATTAACTTTATACTATTTGTTTCCCATTCTATTGATTGAATTTGAAAAAATTTATTTCTTATTTTTAATCATAATAGTATATAATTTTTAATAATTTAAAAATAATTTATGAATAAAATTATTAAGGAAAATTGCTAAAATTAATTATAGTGACTACGGTAACGCCGAGTTTACTTATTGATTAAAATAATAATATAAGGGTAAAATGACCTATGAAATAGTATAACACCCATTGGATGGAGATATATTGATCCTTATAACCTTAGGTTCTAATTTAATGTCTTTTGGGACAATTTTCTATGACAGTGACCCCACAAATAATTTAAGTAAAGAAAAGACAAAAACATTTACCTCCCTTGATTTTAATATCAATAATGTTTTGATATATGTAAAAACAACAACATAGGTTTAGAGAAAATTATTATTATTAAAAATAAATGATATTTTCTAATCCTAATATTTTATCCTTATTTTTTGGAGATGAAATCATTAATTACTCTTCATAAGAAATCCTAAGATAAAAATTATTTATAAAATAATTAAATTAAATTAATGATACTGAAAATATTAAAAGTAAAGTACATTGAATGAATTATTAGGTTACATTAATTTTTTGGAAGAATATAACATGTTACACAGATTTTAAATTAATATATTAAAATTATATCAATTTTTTTTGATATTTTTTAATTCAAATTAAATCAATAATGTCAAAATTGATGTTAATGTAGTTTTCTAATAAATTATATTTTATTAAATGATTTAAAATTACAAGAAATATCCTCTTTTGACAAGATATTATTAATGTTTAATAAATTTAAAAAAAAATCATTAATGGACCAATTTATCTTCTATATTGAATATATTGACACATAAATTGTAATAAAATTATTAGCACGGTTTTGATAAATGTATTATTTTTAAACAATACATGTGCTTTTGTTAAAATTATTTACCAAAACACAAAAAATTTATGTTTTATAAATTACATATCATATTTATAATCATTGGGTATAAATTATATTTTATGGTTCATTTTATTATATTCTTAAAGGATATATTACCTAGGGTACAACATTAGTTACCATAACGAAAAAACAAAAATTGTAAAATAAGGAAAAAAGGAGTTAAGGGAAAAAAAGTTTTAAAACATGTTTTATATTTTGTTTTTTGGGTGTTTCATGGACATATAGTCCTTAAAACCTATTAATTATCAATCATGGTGCCACTTGACATATGTGAGACCTCCCAATAGTGAATTATCTTGAGTATTTACAAGAATTCTACTCCTCCTCAACAATTAAAGGGAACTCAATTCCCTCAATTATTCACACCAATCAAGAAATTTGGATGAACCAAGATCTAATAAAATCACTATTAAAACTCCCTATACTAATTTTATAATAATAATTATTTCATGTAAGAAAATATTTTGTGGTTTTAGTGCAAACCAATGGCAGATATCCCAAGAAGAGGCAATGTTCTCCAAAAATTATTTTTAATATACTTCCTTCACTGCCTATTTAAATTACTATTATACCAAGATTTTATAATAACCAAATTATCTTACATATATTGTTTTTTAGGTCATTTTTATGACAAAATTATTCATACACTTCTATCAAATGGGTTACAAAATCACTATTTGTTTGTATGGCATACTACCACCTCACGAACTGATGTCATTCAATTTTCCATTCACACCCTTTATAATTAGTAATAATGATGGATTTATATTTTATAAATAAAATATATGATATTAGGGATGTTATTATGCTTTTTAAATTGTTATATCACAAATTCCATCAGGATTTTTAATTTGTGGGAAAACAATTACATCACTCATCTATACGACAGACTATAACCTCAAGAAGAAATGTGAATCATTCAAGCTTTACATGGAATAAGTTGAGGTTTCTTTTAATGAAATATTGTATATATATGAGATAAAAATGATAATTTAAGGATAATATAAATATATATCATTTAATTTTTTTTCTTTCAATATGACAAGAAAATGGAATCAACGTTCCTGCATATGTATGACCTACCGTCTCCAATAATAGTGTATTTCATCTACAATCACAAAATATTAGGGAATAATCTATATAAATTTATAATGAGTATAATTGATAATTATATCATGATTATTATTTTGGATATTATAGAACTACATAATATGAGAAAGATCTGAAATGTTCATGATAATGAATGAATGGGAAAATAAGGAAATTAACAATCAAAAGAGAGAAAATAATGAAAGATTATTAACAAATAAAATAATATTAATATAATAAGATAATATACAATAGGGTCAATAATTATATCGTTTTTTATAAGGTAGTGACATGATTTCAACTAGTATACATAATTTTAAAGATTAATCAACCAAAAGTAAGTGTAAGGAAAGGGATTTCATTACAATTTTTATTCCATTGAGACTAATTTTTTTTATGCACTAATTCACTATAATGTGGTGTATATATTTCCCCTTTGATATTTAATATCATTAATACTTCATTATTAATTTTATATTATTTTTCAATTTTAATTATTTATTTTATAATGCCACCTCTGTTTATTTTTTGATTATTAATCTTCTCATAACACAACCACTTTATTATAGTCATTTTTCATTATAATTTACATTTCTCTTGAATATCCATATTTTTTGAAATTGATATTATTTTTTTCCTAAAACATATATAATTTTTATATATGGTTTCTATGTTTAATTATTTTGATTAATTGCGTAATATCCCGGTTCTGGAAGCCACCTAGAGGCCCCCCGTACCCGGTTGGTCACATGGACTCAAGCGCATTTCCCAGAATGCCAAAGGCTACCGACTAACAGTGAGGTCCTTGGGTGTGATAGTGGAGAAACTATTACCTCATTGTCATAGTAATAGAATGGAAGAGAATAAAATATACAATAGTGGATGTAGTAAATATTCGGCAACAGTAAACAGTGGAATACTGAAATTATAAACAATAGAACATATATATAAAATGTTGCATGATGCATATGTCTAGAAAAATAGCGAAAAAAGTCACAATGCTGAATAAAAACAGTACTAAACCAAAGTACAAAAGAAATAGACAAACAGATCCTCACTATCGCAAGCCTAAGCTTGGTCACATGCTCTCCAGCTCCACAACAAGACAAGTACTTGAAGTAGAAGGGCACTTTCCCATATCTATACCTGCAACAATATAATCTATTTGGGCCCAAAAGCATATCCAAAACAGGGTGTGAGACTAAATCACAATAGGCAACCACCCGAAGATATATTCCTAACAGTCAGTGAATATATGGCAGGTAAAAGTACAGAAAGTAGTAAACAGGAAAGTACTCAGCAATAATCCGTAGTTTCAATATCAAGAAACAACTCAACAAGAAGCTAAACAAAACCAGGTAACCCTCTAGGAAGTACTCATATCCCATCCCCTCCATTCCTACCTAATAAGTACAAGAAACCCTTTGGGTAGTACACTCAGTCAAACCCCTTTGGCTCAATCACAGGAATATATAAATAGTCTCTCTAAGGAAGTACTCACAGTCAATTCCCCTTATAGTCCAAAGTAAAACAAGGCTCTCTGAGGAAGCTCACGCAGTCAGTTCCCCTTATATTCTAAGGTAGTCAAGGACTCTCTGAGAATCTCATACAGTCAATTACCCTTATATCCCCAAGTTCAAGGACTCTCCGAGGAAGCTCACTTGGTCAATTCCCCTAATAGCACAAAGTCGTTCAAGTAATTCAATGACTCTCTAATGAAGCTCACACGGTCAATTCCCCTTATAGTCTAAAGAAACCAAGGAATCTCTAAGGAAGCTCACTCAGTCAATTCCATTTATATCCCCTATTTTTCATAGGGTCTATGAGGAAGCTCACTCGGTCAATCCCCCTTACATCCTAAAGAGCTCAAAGACTCTCTCAGGAAGATCACTTGGTCAATTCCCCGTATAGTCACCTACACCATGTTCTCACGACCCTGTGTTGGTCAATGATAATAGAAATGCAATATGTTCTAAGTAAACCTAAAGAACTACTTGGCTAACCAGTCTATAGCATATCAAGCATGTCAAAATGCAAACTTTCCACCCTACAGCAACAGGCATGGAAAACAGGCAAGGAGGCCAAAAGGCTAAGCATGAACAAATGGTCTTAAATAGATCATGTGTGGGTAAAACATCCAAATTATAGCAATCAACCCTATTCATATCCTATTAACCTCTACACAGGCATACAAGCATGGAAGATAATCAGTAGGGGTAAAATGGTAAACACACAATACTCTGTTCATGGGTATTGGTCAAAATTGAACATAATACTCAAAGACTTTCAACTAAAAGGCACAAACCGTCTACCTCAATGTTGGGAGTCTATATACTCCAAAATCGGCCCTTGGATCAACTTAGAACATGGTAGATCTACAAAAACGTCTAAAATGTTCACCCCATGATATCTCTTGAGAGAGGAGAAATCAAAAGATAGTGCTCTAGAAGAATAGAGAACCCACCAATGCGATTCTAATGCAACCGACAGTGTTTGATTTGGAAGAAGGATGCTCGCTCGGGGGTTCATTGATGATCAGTGGCTGTATGAAGATCTCGGTCGAACGGGACCTAGAAAAAGTGTGTTCTGGTTATTAGAAGCGACCCCCATGCGTTTAATGAAAAAAAGTACATGATGTGTGCTTTTGAAGTACACAACATGTACTAACCATTTCCATACTCTGCTTTCGGAGGCATCCAGGTCACCCCACATGGTCGTGTTCTTGGATGCAACATGGACAACACCCAGCTATCTATGGTAACCAAGTACACTATGTGTATTCATAAAGTACACGACGTGTACATTGAAAATTTCTAGAATTTCTTATTTTCTAAAAAATTACTAGAAAAGGAAAACATACCTGAAAGGAAGATTTTTGTTCTTAAAAATTTCCCCCCTAAAGCGTCGTAGAATAAAAAACCTCGAACAGTTCCATCCACTGTGCTCGTACATCAGTCTCTCTCTCCCAAGTCTCGTCCTGTACCGGCCCGTGCTGCCATAGCACTCTTAACTGAGGAATAGATAGGCAATGGATGGCCTTTTTTCTGTGATCAACAATTAGGATAGGATGCTCCTTGAATGATGCATCCACATCGAGCTCAACCTCTTCAGGTTGAAATACATGAGATGAGTCTGAAAAGTAACGTCGATGCTAAGAAACGTGAAAAATGTCGTGCATAACCCAGTACCTTTGAGATAACTACAACAGATAGGCAACCAGACCAATTCTATACAACAACTTAAATGGAATGACGTAACTCAGAAAATCTTACCCTATCTCTTAATTCATTTGTGTCCCAACCTCAGTGTGACACATAGTAAAACCTGATCACTGACCATGAACTCCATAGGTCCTCTCTGCTAATCAGCATAAGACTTCTGTCGAGACTGTGCAGTAGCCATCCTCTTTTGAATCAACTCTAACTGCTCTGTGGTCTCCTGAACAAGCCGAGGTCCTAGAAAAGCTGCCTCTCCTACCTCCATCCAACATAAGGGTGATCGAATGACCTACCTTACAAATCCTCATAAGGTTCCATCTAAATAGTTTCTTGAAAACTATTATTGTAGGAAAACTCTAAAAGAGGTACATGCTTCTCCAAAGAACCTCCAAAATACAGGAAGCATGATCAGAGCATGTCCTCAAGAAACTGAATCATATGATCAGACTAACCATCTTTCTGGGGGTGGAAAGCCATACTCAAAAGTACCTATGTTCCCAAAGCCTTATGAATCCCCTGCCAGACTAGAGAAGTAAAATGGGCATCCCTTTATGAAACAATTGAGTGTGGAAATCCATGCATACGTACAATCTCACAGATGTACAATAATCCATGCTCATCAACAATGAAGGTATCTTTGATTGGAAAGAAGTGAGCGACCTTCATAAGTCTATCAATGAAAACCCAAACTGCATCATTCCCTCAAGGAGACCTCATCAACCCCATTAAGAAATCCATCACGACGTCATTCCACTTCCACTCGAGAATTGGTAATAGTTGTAGATGCTCTGTTAGCTGCAGATTCTCTTCCTTCACCTGATGATAGGTGGAACACCACATGATGAAACTAGAAATATCCCTCTTCATACTAGGCCACCAATGCTGATGGTGTAGATCATGATACATCTTGGTGACACCATGATGAACTGCCCGAACTGAGGAATGAAATTCCCACATCAGCTCCTCATGTATATCTTCTAGAACCCATATACGCCCTTGGAAATGCAAGATCTCATCCTCTCCTATGGTCTATCCTGGAATAGGGTCCTCTCATGACACACTCCCCCGTAGGACTAGTCCTTCTGAATCTGATAGTTGCCTCATTATCACTCGATCAAGAATAGTAGAGGTAACAACTATAGAAGAAAGAAACGTCTTCCCTGACTATTGTGAACCTCCAAATGCATCTCAGAGAATAGAGCCATAAGCTGCCACTCACTGCTGGCCTCCTGTACTGCCTATATCTGAGTCCTCCTACTCAACGCATCATCCACTGCGTTTCCATTCCCCAACGTATAGGTATGATCAAAGTCAATTGACTGAAGGTAATCAACCCACCTTCTATGTCTCAAATTCAGATCATGCTAAGTGAAGAAGTACTTGAGACTCTTGTGGTCGGTGAAAACCACAAAATGCTCTCCTAGAAGATAATTTCTCCAGGAGCATAAGGCATGAGTAACATTTGCCAAATCCAGATCGTGTGTCAGGTAATTCTTCTCGTGTGGCCTCAACTATCGAGACACGTATGCAAAGACTTCATCTCCCTGCATAGGTACACCTCCCAGCCTGATACCCAATGCATCACAGTAAACAATATAGCTCTTAACCAAATCTGGAAATACTAGTATTGGTGCTAAAGTCAACCTCCCTTTCATCCCCTAAATGGATGACTCAGAAGAATCTGGCAACAAGAATTTTTTACCCTTCTTAGTCAGACTCATCAGTGGTGCTGCTAAGCGCAAAAATTCATATATGAAACGTCTATAGTATCCAGCCGGCCCCAGAAAACACTGCACCTCAAGGACGTTCTTTAGCTGCTCCCAGGAAACTATTGCTCTCACATTCTATGAGTCTACTAATACTCCTGCCTCTGAGATAACATGTCACAATAAGTGAATCTAATCCATATAAAAGTGTAACTTTGATAGCATTGCATATAACTGATACTCTCTCACTGTAATCAAAATTATCTCAAGGTGCGTGGCATGGTTGTGTCGAGTGTGAGAGTACACCAAGATATCGTCTATGAAGAAAACCATGATGGAATCCTGGTAAGGATGAAAACACTCTGTTCATCAGTTTCATGAAAACTATAGGCACGTTCATGAGACCAAATGGCATAACAATGCACTCATATAGACTATAAATGCTGCGAAAGGCTATGGGAGGAATATCATATGGTCTAATGAAGAACTGATGATAACCGAACCTCAAATCAATCTTCGAGAACACCCAGGCTCCTCAAAGCTGATCAAAGAGATCATAAATACTTAGTAAAGGATATCGGTTCTTGACCATCAACTGGTTCAACTTACGATAATCCACACAAATCCTAAGGGTTCCATTTTGCTTCCTCACAAATAGAATAGGAGAACCCCAAGGAGATGTACTGGGTCGGATGAAGCCCTTTTCCGGTAACTCCTCCAACTATTTCTTGAGCTCCTGTAACTCTGGTGTAGCCATATTATAAGGAGGAATTTACACCGGTGCCGCTCCAAGAAAAATCTCAATAGAAAAGTCTACCTCATGATCCGGAGGAAAACCTTAAAAGTCCTTTGAAAGAAATCTCTGAAACGATCCACCACTGGGGGAAAGTCTATATGTGAAGTCCCATGTTCATCTAGATATAGACGATCAATATGGTTTGTAACTCCTCAAAACCCATGATGCTCGAGTCCTTATCTACTCACCTAGACATCCCACTCACCACTATGAAGAAATGATCCACCCTTTAGTGAAACAGAACTCACCTTATAGTGATAAAAATCGACGAATAACTGGAAGGGAACTAACTAGTCCATCCTAGTAATGACATCGTAGCCTATCATCTCTAGTACATAAAGATCTCATAGGAAGTGACACCCACCAACCTCTAGAGGGAACTCTCTGCACTGGAATACACTAGTCATTCTAGTCCCCAACAGAGTTTCTAGAATCAAGATATCGGCAGAGGGAAAGATAAAGAGCCCAAGGCACTCCACAATAGCAATAGATATAAAGCTATGGGAAGGCCCTGTATCAAAAAGAGTAGACGATAAAACTGATGTTACTAAGATTCTCCCTCGAAATGTAGAGGGTCTGGGATCCTACTTCAGCTAGGATTACTCCACTGAAAAATTCTCACCTATGCCACAACCCTCTAACCCTACCTGACCCCTCTAAGTTGATCCATCCTGTTTCTGCTGAAAGGTTGGTGACTGGCCACCACAGCCACGACCTCCACCTTGGCCTAATCGGTCGGAATAACTCTAGTTCCCTGACTGGTGAGAAACTGGTGGCACTGATCCTGAATGCGGAGTCACAGAAGAACCCATGTCACCAGCTACTGGTGAGAAGATATGATAGAAGCGCTAAAGGTGACCCATCTTTCTGCAAGATCGGCACTCCAATGGGTCTCTCGGGAAATGTGGCCTCGTATTACCACCCTTCCAAAAATAGTATCACACCACCTGGATACCTGAAGATGCATACTGCCTACTCTAATATCAATGTGCAGACTCCCAGTGGTGCTTCCTGCTATCAGAAGAAGAAATACTAACTTTGGATGCTGAGCCGCCCAGGCTCACAGCTTCAGAATCTCTTATATTACACTCTGTGATCAGCGCCCAGTTGATGATATAGGATATCTAAGTCAACCCAAAGATGTTCACCTATGATCGGGTGTCGTTCCTCAAACCATCCTCAAAGTTCCATAAAAGGAACAAATCCTCACCTCCTGGAATAGGTGTGAAATTCTATAGCTCTGTGAAGTGAGATGAATACTCCATAACAGAAAGAGTACCCAACTCCAGACTCATGTACTCTCGGGCTCGATCGGCCCTCAAGGTCTCCAGATAAAAGTAATCGTAGAAGATGCGCCAAAACTCATCCGAAGCCATATTCTCCTATTGTCATGACTGTGAGAACATATCCCACCACTTATTTGCGGTGTCTCGAAACATGTAGGTAGCGATATTCACCCTCTTCTCCAGAGGTATCTCTAGATGCTCAAAAATCATATGTGTGGCTTCTAGGAAATTCTCTACATCATCCTCAAAAATCCCCCTTGAACTCTACATTAGCACCTATGTTAGGTATAATGGCTAGTACCAAGACTGGCATGACAGGAGGATCTACTGGAAGTCCCTGATTAGCCGTGTTCGGTGTCTGATCATCGCCTAGCAATTGGCGTACAACCAGAGGATGTCTCGGTGGCATGACTCTGCAAGGTCAAGCACACACCCTAGATCAAGATTGTCAAGGATTGAAAACTAGAAGTGTTAGATGGGAACAAGAGAAATAAATCATTCAAGTTTAACAAAACTTGACTACACGGCATGTATTGAGCCTACACGGCATGTTTCCTTAAGTCATTTACATGGTAGTGTACTCCTCCCTAAACTGGTCGTGTAACACCCCAAACACACAAGACGTGTTTTCTTAACACATGTAATGTACTTAAATCCTCCTTCCCTACCCGAGTACTTCTAAACGATTAAGCCACCCGACTCTCCTAAGACAAGACTACATGGCATGTTTAAAGTAGACACATGGTGTACTAGAGAAGCTTCACCTGGACTGTGTTGTTAGTGACACGGCCTAACACATGGCTCACAATACGCAGCATGTTCAACTTGTACATGGGGTATTCTAACCAGACATTCCTCATTTTGTGTCTCTGCCCACATGACATATGACACGATTAGAGACCACACGGCCTGTACATAGAGTATATGGTGTGTACTTAAGAAAAATTGTTTCTTCCCGAACCGAAGAACACATGGCATGTAGTCAAAACTACACAACATGTATTCTAGGTTATTACAGAAGGTAAGCCTTAGAAACTACTCTAGAACCTAGGAAAACACTGAAACAAAAATTGAAAGTTCCAAATAGATTTGTGATGGCCCATACTCACCACGAATCAATGTTTGGAATCATATATATGTTATAACATGGAAAACAAGGAAATTATCCACTAAATTCCAGTCCATGAGGCCCATAACACCTAAAGAACCAACTTTTGGTGTTCATTTAGACAAAAACTTACACAAACAATACCCTATGAAATAGAAGATATTTTTTCAAGGCATCTATCACAACAGCATGCATATTCTACATAACATCTATTAAAACATCATGCAATTGCTAATGCATCCTAGATGGCATGGCAAGATTGCATGACATGTGATTTCTAGAAAGTGCTTATATGATGCATGAGATGGAATACCCACATATCATGGGGTTGAAACGGAAATAGAACCTAAATAACATCAATGGTAATAACACGAAACATGTGAATCCCGTAATAGTGAAATCAAATAAACTGTAAAATTGCAAACTAGAAAAATTGCAATAAATGAGGTAGATTGGCTTTTCCATGTACATGGGTTAGCTACTCCCGGGAAATGCTTATTACTAAGTACATATTCCATCATATCCATAGATATATGCTCCAAACAGTAATTCAAGAAGAAAATAATTCCTCTGATACCACTTTGTAACGTCCTGGTTTCAGAAGCCACCTAGAGGTGCCCTATACCCGGTTGGTCACATGGCCTCAAGAATATTTCCCCAAATGCCAGAGGCTACCGACTAGCAACGAGGGCCTAAGGTGTGATAGTGGGGAGACTATGCCCTCATTGGCAGAGTAACACATTATAAGAGAAACAAATATACAATAGTTGAAGTAGTAAATATCCAAAAATAGTAAACGGTGGAAGACTGAAATAATAAACAACTGGATCACATATATAAAAAATGATTCATGATGGAAATGTCTAGAAAAACATCCAAACAAGTCACAATGCTGAATAAAAACAATACTAAATGAAATTACAAAATAAAAAGATGAACAAATCCTCAGTATTTCAAGCCTAATCTTGGTCCCATGCTGTCGAGCTCCATAGCAAGTCATGTACATCAAGTAGAAGGGAGCTTGCCCTTATCTATAGCTGTAGCAATATAATCTATTTGGGACCAAAATCATGGCCCGAACAGGGTGTGATACTAAATCCCAGTAGGAAACCACCAATATATTTGTACCTAATAGCCAGTGAATATATGGAAGGTAAAAGTACAGAAAGCGATAAACAAGAAATACTCAGTAGTAAAAAATCCATTGTTTCAATATAAAGCAACATCTAAACAAGCAGCTAAACCTAACCAGTTAACCCTCTGGGAAATACTCACAGCCCATTCCCTTTGGTCCTACCTAACAAGTACAATCAACCCTCTGGGCAGTACACTCAGTCTAACCCCTCTGGTTCTGTCACAAGAATATATAAAAAGACTCTCTAAGGAAGCACTAACAGTCAATTCCCCTTATAGTATAAAGTAAAACAGAACACTCTGAGGAAGCTCCCACTGTCAATTACCCTTATAGTCTAAGGTATTCAAAGACTCTCTGAGGAAGCTCACATGGTCAGTTCCCCTTATAGCCCCAAGGTCAAGGACTCTCTAAGGAAGCTCACATGGTCAATTCCCATTATAGTTCAAAGTCATTAAAGTAATTCAAAGACTCTATGAGGAAGATCACATGGTCAATTCCCATTATAGTTTAAAGTAGTCAAGGACTCTCTGAGGAAGCTCACTCGGTTAATTCCCCTTATATCCCCATGTAGTCCTAGTCTCTCTGAAGAAGCTCACTCGGTCAATCCCCCTTATTGCCTAATGTGCTCAAACACTCTCTAAGGAAGCTAACTTGGTCAATACCCCTTATAGTCTACTACATCAGGTTCTCACATCCCTGTGTAGGTCAACAAGCATAAAAATAAAATATAGACAAAGTAAACCTACATAATTACATGGCTAACCAGTCTACAATATATCAAGCATGTCAGATTGAATACTCTCCACCCTACAACATTAGGCATGGAAAACAGCAAGAAGTCCAAAAGGCTATGTAGGACCAAACGGTCGTAAATAGATCATGCATGGTTAAAACATCCAAAGATCATCAATCAACCCTATTCATATCCATTTAACATCTACAGAAGCATATAATCATGGTAGGAAATCAACAGGGGGTAAAATGGTAATCACACAATACCTTGTTCAAGGGTATTGGTCAAAATTGCACATAATACTCAAAGAATTTCAAAAGAAAGGAACAAAACACCTACCTCGGTGTTGGGAGATTGATACACTCCAGTTTCGGCCCTTTTATTGACCTAGAATGCGGTAGATCTACAAAAACGTCTAAAAAATTCTACCCATGATATCTCATGAGAGAGGAGAAATCAGAAAATGGTGCTCTAGGAGAATAGAGAACTCACAGATTCAATTTTAACAAAAATGATGGTGTTTGATTTGGATGACGGATGCTCATATAGGGTATCGTCGAAGATTTGTAGCCGTATAGAGCTCTCGGTTGAATGAGACCTAGAAGAAGTGTGTTCTGGTGATTAGATGTGACCCCGGTGCATTTAATGAAAAAAAAGAATGTACATGGTGTGTTCTTTTGAAGTACACAGCATGCAATCTCCAATTCTGTACTCCACTTTAGATGGCCTCCAGGTCACCCCACATGACCGTGTGCATGGCCGCTACACGACCAGCACCCGGCTACCTGTGGTAACTGAGTACACAAAGTGTACTCATAAAATAAATGGAATTTACTTCAAAAATTTCTAGAATTTCCTCTTTTCTCAAAAACAATGAGAAAAGAAAAACATACCTGAACATAATTTTCAGGTTCATAAAAATTGGGAAATATTGATAAATGTGTATCCTTTAATCAATAGATATATTTTATATGTAAAAATATTTTTGAATTGAATCAATTATTTGATATATGTGGAATGATTTGGTCCGACATACATTGTTGGGTATTGGTTAGTGATAACCCCTTGATTCATTAGTAGTCTCAAGATACAATTTTGTTGACTATATTAAACAGGTTTCTACCTATGGTTTTAAACCCTCTTATGAAAGGTCTTGATGGTATAGGTTTAAATATGCCTCAGACATTACTTCCAATAATTAATAATTTCCTTCCTTGTGTATTCAGTTATTGTTATTATCCATGATAGTTTTTACTTTGAAATTATCTATGGATGGATTTCATTCTCAATTTACTGATAAAATGGAATATGTTTTTATTTATTTACCTTAAAATATTGATTTTGGTTATCTATTTATAATATCAAGTTATTTAAATGGAATATGTATATATTTATTTATCATTCTATTTGTATTATACCTATTGATTCATTATATCTTTCATTGTACTTGACCCTTTGAATTTTAGTCGACCCTTATTTTTTTCCCTTCCACCGGATACAATGAAGAATACTATATCTAATATGGAAGGAAATTCTTGATGGAATAATTTTATTCTCTGATGGAAAAAAATTATGTCTTAATTTGTGTATTCAACTATAATTTATGAATAATGTATGTATCTTGATCACTAATTCTAATAAAATAATCTATCCTTCTAGATACAATTCCATATATATTATATCAATGTAATGGTAGTAGACACCCACTGGGGGATGCTGGGGTTGGGTCATTACAGAGAGTATCAAAGGAATTTTAGTGAAAACAATTAGGAACTAGATAAAATAAAACAAATATTAGGGAACAAACCCCGATGATGGTCTTTTACGATTACTATAGAAGCACATCCTAATGTTTATGTAAGGATGATATTTTGTCCATTTTCCTAGAAAAAGATCCTTTTTGGATAAAAATAGTGGATGTGGCTCTAGTAAAGACGTACCTATGGGTAACAATCCCAAAAATAAAATATTGATCTAAACTTTTTCTTGAACGAGTGCCTAGATTTAGGGCATTATTCACACCTAGTTTTACACTCCTTATTCAACTTTTTATGATAATTTACATTTTATTTATAAACCATAATAAAAAATATGAATAGTTAATGATAATTAATTGCCTA
The DNA here is from genome assembly GCA_963277665.1 of Viscum album. NCBI lineage: Eukaryota > Viridiplantae > Streptophyta > Magnoliopsida > Santalales > Viscaceae > Viscum > Viscum album. The sequence continues at coordinate 1,053,318,659 of OY728120.1, read as the reverse complement.
GGATAAAACCTAGAACAATGAAGGACCTAAGTGGAAATAAAAAGGATGATGTAGTTTTTATTAGGATTCAAGAATTAAATTATAGAATTATTTTTCCAATGTTATTTTGGTTATATTAATCGTGAGTCATATAAGTATTGTGTTAAATTTTAGAGTCAATTGTGTATTACTTAACATAATAGTTATGAAAAACATTATGGATTAATGAGTTTAATATTGACCATAATTTCAAATTCTTAAACACATCTTTTAGGTATAATTTTGTAAGAATGTCACAATATTAAGGATATATTGGAAGAATTTCATGGGAATTTTTTTTAATATAATAGTTATTTGAGGAAAAATTACTCTACATTTTATAGACATAATTTTAAAGGTATTTATAACCATGAGGGTTGATATGATTATTAATGAAATGTAAATAATATTCAAATAAGGTTTTTAAATTTTGTAAAAAAATATTAAATTTAATTAAAAAATTGTAAAAATTATTATTTAATGATTAATTTTATTTTAAGGATTTCCACCATTTTCTAAGAACATTAAAGAAATTAAATTAATATATCTTATAAAAATCAAAATAGGTATATATGTTGAAAACCCATCACATCTAGGAAGTCAGTGGGGCATGAACCCATGACATAAGGACAATAATGGCTTTGTGTAGACCATTGGACCACATGATGTCCTAGTTAATACGCCATTATTTTTAGGCAAAAAATTTGAAAATTAAATAATCATTATGAACCAATAGTGTTACTTTTTAGTTTTAGAGATTAATTTACTATAATATATGCTAACCATATTGGTGATTCAAAGTAGTAATATACATAATTAAAAATGTGTCACACATTTATGGATTTTACAATCTTTTAAAATAAAATTATTTTTCTTCAGGTATCGAAAAAATTAATTTTTTTACATTTATTTCTCAAATTATGCAATTAAAGAACAACCAAATGTTGAAATTGTGATTATAGAAATGTATCATTTAAGAATATTTAGATATATTCTTATACATTTTCATAATTCCTCACACATTTGAAAATAATCATGAAATAAAAAAATGTTTTCCTACCAAATACATTTTCAATGAATCAAATATCATTTTAAATCATAAAAGTTTTAAGTATTTGATACCCTCTTATAAACATTGATCGTTAACTTGTTTGTAATCAATGACCTAAATCACCCGCTATAAATATTGACGGTTTTCCTCCATGTCCATATCATCACATACAGCCAATTGTATCCTAATTAGTTTCCTATTAATGTTTTATTACATATTTCATTGGTAATTCTATTTATTACATAGAAATATGATGTTTTGTTAACCCTTTTACGATGTCATTTTTCAACAAATTCATTTCCAAATTTCAATCCATGGATTATCACGATCATGTTTAAAATTCGAGGACACAATTTATTTAATGTAGAGAGATTGTAACTCTCTTAGAATTCTAAATGAATTATATTTTATTTAATAGAATATTTTCCATAAAATATTTATATTAGCTTGTATTACATGCAATAATGAGTTATCTTGCACTGAATGCAAGAAAACGTTTTATTAAATAAAAGTATACTATTAATATCGTTATTTATAATGATGGTCGTCACATAGATATTGTAATGAAGAGTAAGAGTATAATTAACTAACTTATGAAAAAAAAAATTTTATGATCATTTTTTTATTATCTATTGATTATAAGTAAAATATGAATCATTCGAAAGAAAAAGAAATGTTTTCTGAAAAATAATATTTTTTTCTAAAAAGAAGGTATCATCGTGCATGGCGCACATAATTCAAAATTTGTATATAACTATTTTAATAAATATATATATGAAAAATAAACCTAATTTTATTAATTTTATACAAAAATTATCATATGGGGAATTATTTTATTTTTCTGAGAAGTTTTATTTTGTTGAATAGTGTGAAATGCTGAATTTCAAATGAAAAACTCAATTTAATTTAAATACATTATGAGGATAAACTATATTTGGAGTTGATTTTAAAGTAAAATTATATTAATTTTATATCAATTAATAAAATTTATTTCATCAAAACAATTTTCATATTGATTTTGAGCTTTAAATTTTTTTTTCTACTTTTATGGATTGAATTTAAGGAAATTTGTTCTATATTATCAATAATTGCAATTTATAATGTGTAATATTTTCAATGTAATTTATGAATAAAATTAATATTGAATAATGTTAAAATTAATTAGAGTTATTAATGTAAAAACGGTTTTACTTAGTGGATAAACAATTAATATAAGGGTGTAAATGTCTTACCCATTTTGAAAACAACAATTGGATGGGATTAGTTAAAACTGTGTAACCTTATTCCCTACTTTTATAACTTTTTGGGACACAATCCCTTTAAAGTAGGCCAATTAGTAAGTTATGTAAAGAAAAAGAGAAAAATTATATCTTCCTGGATTTTAATGACTTATATGATTTGTGATTTGGTAAAAACCTACAATGGTTTAGTTAAAAATATTATTTTAAAATATACTGAAGCTTTAGTTATAAATAAAATTTCAATTTTTTCTAGATATGAAATAATTACTTATAATTCTAAATAAATTCAGACACAATAATTATTTAGCTAACATTTAAATAAAATAAATGATACTAAAAATATTGAAACTAAAATAAATTGAATTAATTATTATGTTAAATTAAATTTTAAGCTGAATATTTCATGTTACTTAGTTTTGGAATCAATATATTCAAATTCCATCACTCACTTGATATTTTTATATTCAAATTAAATGAGTAATATAAAAATCTAAATTTATGTTATTTTATAATAAATGATATTTTATTAAATGATAAAATATTAAAAAAAGTAATATCATCATCCAAGAGAATTTTAAATGTTAATAATATTCATATAGATTCCATTCATGAACCAATTTATCTTTTATAATGAACATTTTGACCCATAAATAGTAAAATTTATGTTAGCACGATAATGGTTAATGTGGTATTTTTATATGTTACTTTATCTTGTGTTAAGAATTATTGGTAACACACATAGGATATATATTTTATAAATTATATATCATATTTATGACTAGTTGGTAAAAAGTATCCTGTTATTATAATTTAATTCTAGTGTTAAATGATAAATTATATAGGTTAGAACGTTACCATAATGAGAACCCAAAATGGTAAAATAAGGAATCATTGTAGTATAGGCACAAAATGATTAAAAAATGGTTATATTTTGTGTTAAAGGTGTGTACTGACCATATCATCTCTGTAACCCCTTAATTATCAATCTTTGATCCCAATGAGGTAAGGGAGACCTCCCAATAGTGAATATTTTTGAGTATTTACAGGACTGTCAATCCTCATCATCTATAAATTGGAACTCACTCCCCTCACTTCTTCTCACCTATCAAGCCATTTGGATCAACCAAGATCTGACCAATCCACTCACCAAACTCAATATACTCATTCTAAAAGCTTATTCTTTCAGGAATAAAATCATTTAAGGTTTTAGTGCAAACCTAAGGGGGACACTTGGTGAAGAGTTAATGTTCTTCTAAATGCATATTTATTTTATTTGCTTCTCCACCTCCTTAAATTAATAATATATCATGATTATAAAATAACCTTAGTATATAACATATACTGATAGAATATGTTCAGTTCGTCAGATGGCTGTAGAAAGGAGATCTCTTTGTTTCCTGGAGAATGGTGATAAGCCTCCTCTGAAGGATCCTATGCTTAGTGAATCATCGGTGGTTCCTTCCCAAGATCGTATTGGCCACAAGGATCTGTTCTCGCTATGTAATCCTTTACTTTGTGGTCTTTCTAATCGTGCGTTGAATGTGGCTCCTTCTTCTTCGAACAAAAGCTTTGCGGAAGCGGTCAAAGTTGATTCTCAACCCTCATTCTCTGACTTTGTATCCCCCTCTCCCGTGTTATCACACCTAAAGGGGAACTGATGTCACAGTTCCCTGAATTGTTCAAGAAGATTTCTGTTGCATGGGGTTTTGACAATTGGATGATGACCGCAATGGGCAGGGGATTCTTCAACATCGTATTCCCCAATGATGATCTCAAAAGAAAAGCCTGGGGAGTTGGATCCACTTCCCTCAAACTAGGAATTCTTTTCATACAGGAGTGGGATTGAAATTTTGATCCCTTTAATGTCTCTAACACTCTTGTTCAAGTATGGGTTCGAAACTACAAGCTCAATTGGACTTATTGGCACCCCCAAATCGTATGGGATATAGCATCCTCTCTTGGGAATCCAATACGAATGGATAGACAAATGGATAACCCAAGATTTGGACATTTTTCTCGTGTCTTGATTGATATTGACATGGCTTTCACTTTAGTGGAAGAAGTCCTTCTTACCACCAGGGATGATAGCATTTCACTAGAAATTTTCAATGAAAGAAAGCCAAAAATTTTCTAAGAATGCAATCTCTTTGGTCATTCGCCTGAGGAGTGCAGGAGGGCATGTATCTGCACCTTCTGTAATTCCAAAGGGCATGAGGAATCTGGCTACAGGAAGAAGAAAACATCCCAATCTCTTGATGTTAATCCTCCCACCTCTGAGGTTTTACAGGATGACCTAATCTCTCTTGTTGGAATTGTTGCAATTGAGCAGGCTATGAAAGAGATTGATGACTCTTACTTGAACAACAATGCTTTGACACACCATTTGAATGATAACATGGAAAACCTTACTCAGGTTTTTCCCAATGATCAGCCTCTGTATGTCCCCAGATATCATGATGCCTCTCTTAGGAATTTACTACCTATTGATGGGAGACTGCCTGAGGATTTTATGAGTGAGGGAGCGCATATGGCCTCTACTGGTGGTCATGTGATTCTGTCTTCCACTCCTACATCATCTGATAAGCCCGCAACAATGACTGTGCCTGCTAATCTGTTGGTTATCAATGAAGGATGTTCTCTACAAGTTCCTGAGCTTTCTTCTGAAACAGTTTATGAACCTAACGAACAACAGATTATCAATGAAGAATACAATATGCAAGTGTCTAGCTCCCCAATACAGGTTGGGATTACTTCTTTCACACAAGTCCCTATAAGTAAATCTTCTAAAAGGAAGAATGGTAGTGAGTCTGAGGTGGGAATTGATACTTCTATAAACAGATTCAGCCCTCAAACTGGAGTATTGTGGTCAGATAACCAGATAAATAGTGATAATGAAGATGTGAAACCATCTGAATTAGATGAACTTCATACAAACAGAAATGGGAATGGGAAGGGAAGAATTACAAAATATCTCCCTAGGGGTTGGGCTCAAACAAGGGCTGTGACTGCCTCAAAGAAATGAAGTTCATATCCTGGAACTGTCAAGGGCTTGGGAATTCTCCCATGGTCAAGGCCCTTCAATATGTTGTTTTGACCAACAAACCTCTCATTATTGGAATTGCTGAGCCAAGAATGAGGTTTACCAATTGTAAATACTTTAAATGGGAATCTATTTGATACTCATTTGTTAACCACAACACTCATGATGGGAATTCTAAGAGCTTATGGGTGCTTAAACATGATTCCATCACTTTACTCTCATGTACATAAGGGAAACAAATTGTTTCTGTCTCGGTTTGTTTGAATGGTCTTAACTATTTTATTTCTTGTGTTTATGCTGATAAGTCCAATCTGAAAAGGAGGGATCTATAGGCTTAAATGGTTTCCTTATCATCTCAACTGCCTTCAAACTGGATCATTGCAGGTGACTTTAATACTGTTTTGAGACAAGAGGAGAAAACTAGCTGCTGTTTTAACAGGCTTGAGCCAAGGATTTCTCTCAATGCATTGACATATGTAATCTCATTGAGAATGATATGGTGGGTTCTGATTTTACCTGGGGTAGATATACTCAGAATGGAAGACAGGCTAGTAGATTGGATAGATGTTTTATTCAAATTTTTGATAATAACAACACCCTTTCTGCTTCTGGTATTTTGCTTCCCAAAATTCACTCAGATCATAACCCCCTTGTGGTGGACATTTCCTCTAGTGGGCCAAGACTGGCACCTATTCCCTTTAAATTCAACAATGCATGGCTTGTCAATCAAGGGTGTCACAATATTGTCACTGTTCCTCGAACACAGAAAATTCTGGATCTGTAGCTCAAATTCTTTCTTCTAAATTGAAAAGAAAAAAATTAAGGCTGAGAGAATGGAGTAAAAACAGATTATATAATATTGATGAGGACATTCAAGAGGCTGAAAATCATCTTCTAAACTGTCATAATGTCCATCAGCTATGTCATTTGCCATCCAGTGATGAAATTCTTGCTCTTTCAAAACTGGATAACATGCTTGAAATTAAAGAAAATCCGGCCAGGTCTCTATATAATATCAAGTGGTTGAAGGAGGGGGATATGAACTCAAAGTTATTCCATCGGATTCACAGGAAAGGAAACTCAGAAGGTGAGTTTCTGCTCTGAGTATCAACAGTTCAATCTTTAATATAGAAGCTGAAATCTCAAATGCAGTTGTGAGTTATTTCTCTGAGCATTATTCTGAGAATGGAGTAGATAATTCTAGCAGAATTTCTCATAACATCATGCCATCTATTGATGATCAAATTAATGATAATCTTGTGGAAATTCTGAGAGGAAAGGTGGTAATGGAAGCCTTGTTCTCCCTTAATATTGATAGTGTTGCTAGGCCTGATGGCTTCACTAAAACATTCTTTATGTTCAACTGGGAGTTGGTTCATGATGAGGTTGTGAATGCAGTTAGAAATTTCTTTATCACTGCCTCCATGAATTTTGGCTCCAACTCTAATTTTATTTCCTTGATTCCTAACAAGGATAATGCCTTTGATATTAAGGACTTCAGACCAATTGCGATTGGGAATACAATTCCCAAAATTATCAGCAGAATCATTTCGAACAGGATGTATCATGTGGCCAAAAACATTATCACCCCAAATCAGTTTGGGTTTGTACCAGGAAGGACCATTCAAACATGCATCTTTACTTCATCTGAATGTATCAATTCTATGAGGAGAAAGGCAAAACCTGGTAGCTTTTCCATGAAGATTGACATTTTAAAACCCTTTGACACTATGAAATGGAATTTTCTCTTCTCCATTTTGAAAATGCATGGGTTCTATAGTAAATTTATCAATTTTATTCATTCTATCCTCAAGAGTGCGAAGCTTTCTGTTCTGATTAATGGATCTCCAAGGGGCTTTTTTCAGTGCCATAGGGGCTTTCAGAAAGGGGATCCTCTTTCTGGTCTCCTTTTTGATTTGGATGAGGATTATCTAAGTCACTGTCTTGATAACCTGGTCCATTGGGGTTTGTATAATAAAATTCAAGTTGAAAGGGATATTCATGCCCCCTCTAATCTGTTTTATGCTGATGATATCATGTTATTTGGAAGGGATGATTTCAGAATAGTTAATTCGATAAAGGATATCTTCTCCCACTATGAGGATGTCTCTGGACAGGTTGTTAACTCCCTTAAATCCTTTGTAGTCTTCGGAAAAGGAGTGACTACCAGAAGGAAGAGGAAGCTTGCTAGGTTGCTTGGAGTTAAGAAGGGTTCTCTACCTTTTAATTATCTTGGTGGGCCTCTCTTTTGGGGCAGAGTTAAAAGATCTCATCTTCATCCCATTTTCTCACATATCACCGATCAAAGGGATAATCGGAAGGGGTAGGCAATGTCCCAAGAAGGAAGAATCTGTCTTGTGAACTCTGTGGTCACGTCCATGTTTATTTATGTTTTTTCTGTTTATAGATGGCCATGAAATCTAATCAATGAGATGCAGAGGCTTATAAGAAACTTCATATGGATTGGATCCATGTATGAAAAGAAACTGGTGGTTGTTTCCTGGAAAGAATGCATTAAACCCATTGATATGGGGGGTCTTGGTATCAAGGATCTAGCTCTTTTCAATGATTCCCTGATTAGAAAATTTACATGGAATCTTATATCATTCCAGGACAATTCTATGGAGTTCATTGGTGCCCGGTTTATTTCAACACTTTGGGATGAATATCCTCACTACCTCTCATCCTCTGTTTGGCCTGCTATAAAGTCTTCCTTTAATAGGATTCTTATGTCCTCAAAATGGCTGGTTTGTAAGGACTCACCTATGAATGTCTGGACAACTTCCTGGCTTTCTAGACCTATTCAGCAGGCTGCTGTCATTCCCTTGAATCTGATGCATGTCCAGATAGAATCGGTGCAGAATTTCAATCAAGATTTTCTGGATATCCTTCCTTCTGATCTGCTATCTGAATTCCTGAATTATAAGTACATGGAGAGGGATACTCTCATCTGGGAGCATAGTACCAATGGGATACTCAGTACCAGAGCTATGTAACATTATGTTTGTGTTGGCTAATCCCCAGCACCCAGGTGGCTCCTTGCTTTCAAGACTTGTTTCATACCACCCACTGATTTTCTACTCTTATGGAAAATCTGGAGGAAAAGACTACCAGTTCAGTCCACTCTTCAAAGGATTGGCATTCATCTAGAATCGACATGCCCTTTATGTTATGGTGCTGAGGAATCCCTTGAGCACATCTTCCTCTATTGTCCTCTCATTTGCAGGTTATGGAACTACATCCAAGACATGACAGGGAGTTCATTAAATATCTTCTCGATGGAAGGGCTACTTTGTTCTATTGTTGATTCTCAACACAGTGAACAGGTGAGGAATATGACTATGGTTGTTGTTGCAGCCTCCATAAGCTTCACTTGGAAGGCCCAGAATTATTATCTCTTTAACAGTATCTCTCCCACTATTTACTCTGGTGTCAAAGCTATTCATAGGGTGGTCTGCACAGCTTCCAGGATTCAAACTGGTTGCTTGAAAAATGAGTTAACTGACTTTATTGTTTTGAGGAATTTTGGTGTTAGTGGTAGACCCAAAAAACCTTAATGCTGAAGTCTATTATATGGATTCCCCCCATTCCCTCCTGGCTGAAAGTTAATGTTGATGGAGCGGCTGCAGGGACACCTGGACCTTCAGGCTGTGGTGGTGTCTTCCGTACCTATCGAGGTTTTGTCAAAGGCTGTTTTTATCATTTCATTATGTAGGGATCTGCTATTGAAGATGAACTATGGGCTATTATTAAAGCAATCAGATATGCTATTCATTTTGGTTGGTGTTTTATCTTGTTAGAATCTAATTCTATGGTGGCAGTGGATTTAATCAAAAAGAGATCCAGGAATGTCCCATGGGCTATGCTACCTTATTGGGTTGAATGTCTTCACCTTCTTGATGATATTATCTTTGATGTTACCCATGTTTACAGGGAGGCCAATCAAGTGGCTGATGCTCTATCAAAGTTTTCTATGGAAGAATCAATCTCTGAATGGTCCTTTTTAGCTCCTGAATGTTGTAGGCACTTTATTGAGGCTGATTCTTGTGGAATGGTGTTTACCAGACTATGTAAATCTCATTTCTGATGCTTTGTTTCTTGCTTTTATTTTTCAATAAATTTTGTAGGGGTGGATCTTTGATTCATCCCTGGGCGTTTAGACTATATAACATATACTAATAAATTTTATTTATTAATTTTTTCTCCTAAAACATCAAAAAATTCCTTCAAATGGGTTACAATATCATTGTTCGTGTGTAAAGCAGACTACCACCTCATAAACTAATGTTGTTCATTTTTTAATTACCACCTGTAGAGGCTGGTAATAATGATGTATTTAATGTTTTTATATACTATATATATTATATTTATGATGTTATTAACCCTATATAGTTATGATATCAAACATAAATTCATTATTTTTATTTTAAAGTAATATTATAATGTCACTCATGTGTAAGGCGGACTGCTACATCGCAAAGCGATTTGATTCATTCACGCTTTACACGGAATGTATTAAGGATTTTTTTAATTAAAATATGTGATATATATGACATAGAAAATATAATTAAAATATAATATACATCTATATCATTTACTTATCTCTCATAAAATATGATAAGAAAATGGACATAACGTTCATGAATACGCATAACCTACTATCTCCATGAGTAGTGTATTTCGTTTCCTCTCACTAAATATTATTGATTACACTAAATAAATATATATGGAATATATATGATATTTATTTCATTTTTATTAATAATTACATGATAAAACTAAATTATATGTTCAAGACCTGAAATATTCCTGGCACTGAATGAATGATAAATCAAGGAAATTAACACATGAAACCAGGAAAATAATGAAAAATTATTAAATAATAGGTTATAAGATATTATAATAATATTATATATGATTTGATAAAAAATATTATGGTTTTGGAATAAGTTTTTAACTTTATTAAAACCATTATACATCATTTTAAAATCATTCAACCAAAATAAAGCATAAGGTAAGGTATTTTGCCTCAATTTACACTTCATTGATACTTATTAGTTATTATAAATAAATACACTTTTATCTAGTGTATATACTACCCTTATTTTATTTATTATCCTTAATACTTAATTATTTATTCTATTTTAATTTTCAATTTTATTTACTTGATAAAAGGTATTTGACTTGAAAATTACCACATGGTAAAAATTATTATGAAATATCACTTTATTTGGTGATTGTTAACATTATCTTAAAATAATAACCATATTATAGTAATTATTCATTGAAAATTACATTTTTTATGAATATATATATTCTAGTGTAATGTATATGAATTTCACATAAACATTTTACCATTTTTAAATATAGTTTTTACATTAAAAGATATTTCTTTATTAGATAAATATTGATAAATATTTGAACTTTACTTAATATAGATATTTTAAAGCACATTGTATATGATTTAAATCGATTATTTTATATACAAGGAATTATTTGTAACTACATACATGGGTGGGTCCTGGTTAATGATATCCCCTCAATTCATTTTTTGTCTCTTGGGACAAATTAGTTTCCCAAATTTAACATGTTTCTACATGTAGTTTAGAGTCATCTTGTAAAAGGTAGTGATTGTATTGGTTTTCATGTGCCTTAGACATGACATAAAACAATTAAGAATTTAAATAATTTTTTATTAATTTACTTTTATTATTATCCATGATATTTATTTTTTAAATTATATTTGGATGTATTTCATTATAATTTTATTAATAAAATTTCAGGCATTTTCAGTTATTTACCTTAAAATATTTATTCTTCAATATATATTCTTGAAATAAATTTATTTAAATGACAGTTTTGTCCTATTATTTACCTTTCCATATTTGTTGTTATTATTGAATCATGATATCATAAACATTATTTAACAATTTTACATCATTTAATCACCAGCTTCTTTTTTCCTTTACCATGTTTTCTATAAAGAATATTATGTTTGATATGATAGTATATGCTAGAGGGAATAATTTCTTTATCTAAAAAACTATATTATAGATATTGTATTCAATTATAATTTAATAATTATGTATGTTTATAGTTTAATAATACTATTTAACTATTTTATCCTTTATGATACAATTCCTTGTATCTTATTCTAATTTAATGCTACCATGCACTATCTCTAGGATTCTAGTGTCAGTTTGTTACAATAGAGTCCTTTAGAAGACTATCTCCACTAGTTATTTAAGATTTTATTTTATTCTTTTCTCACCATTTCAAATCCATAATTAAGGGGTGATTTATTTATTAAAATATACAATTTGAAGGGTAGTTTCATTGGTGTATGTATTGTTTTATTTATAATTCAGGTTGGGAGTTTTTATTCCACATCTCTTCCCTCTATTTATCCCTTTTTTATTGCATAAGAATTTATTTTCTACTAGGAGATTATAATATAATATAATCATTAGAATTAGGCCTTACCAATCTCTATTTAGAGGGTTGGATTATGTGTTTCAAAATTGTTTTTGGTTACCTTTGTCACTATGGAACTGAATTATATAATAATTTAAAAATCGATGTATATGATATATATATATATATATATTATCCACTCAAATCAAAGGGATAACATTGTCTTAATTATAATGATAAAAACATTAATTACTTAACCTTCATAATCCCTAATTCATGACCCTTGATATTATATATTGGTTATTCTTGTTTTTATTGTCTTCTACAAATTTCTCAAAAATCCACTTGATTAGTGGTTTTGATTTTAGTTCTGGATTCTCTATTAGATTAGGTTTGGATTATTAAATAAGTGTTTTCTCTACCTTATCTTCATGGGATCATCTTAAATAGTTTCAAATCTTATACTACATAACTTTATATTTATTGATTATAGTTTCATGTTTATGAACTCAAAATTTGGTAACCATCAGGGATTATAGGAATCCTTTTGGTGGTATCATAATAATGTTTCAGTGGGATCCCAATGTACGATGGGATGTGGTTGAAGGTTATTTATTACATCACTATACATGTAATTACAACAAATGATATCATAATGTGTGTTTTTTTCGTATTCTTAGGGTATGACTAATTTGTATCATATATTATTATACATAAAAATACAAGGTTTTATTATATATCCTAAGATACAATATTATATATCATAGTCTATGACATTAAATCCTGATTTTAAAAAAAATTAGATTTTTGGTGTATCAGGGATATAGAATATATCATAAAATATAGTAATAACACCTTAAAAGTTCTTATCATAAGAACTAGGCGATTCAAGGATTATGATTGGCGGCTCTAGTACCAATAGAAAAATATTTTATATCCTAAAAATCATAAAAATATATTTTTATTTTAAAATAATTTTGTATTATAATTTTTTTATAAAAGATAAGTGTTAGGAATTATAAATGGAATATTCTTATTCCTAAATAATATGTAAAATAATCGTATTAATATCCCATGTTAATTAAATAGATAAAATGTTATTTTTTAACTCATTCCTATTTAATATTCATATGTCAAAAAAGACTATATAATTTTAATATTATACATACTTAAATTATTTTAATAGTATACATACTTAAATTATTTGATATATTTCTTCTTATAAAATTTATATACTATACTATGAATGATATAACAATATTTGTGTTTTATTTTCATTTAATTTTGTTTATATCTAATGTAATTAGCTTGATATTAGAGTTTGAATATATTTTATACATATAATGTGTAAGATTTATGGTGAAATTAAAATCTTTCTTTAATAAAGTGTCTATAAGAGCCCCTATTTTTCGATCCCTACCTTTTTTATAGTACACTACATAATAGTAATTGGTGGGGTGCTCGTTTTGGGACTGACTTGGGTCTATGACTATGGGGATTTCCATTTTGGATAGGTATTATTATGGGGTGATTGTCTTGATTGTTTTTTTGTGGTGTGTGGTGAACTATGGGGATTGAAATGGTCAGTGAGGCCATATCATAAGTAGAATTTGTTGAGAATCCAACCTATGTAAAATAAGAAAAAAAAGTAAGGATTCAAGTATATCAGTGTGTGGGCTGTGGTGAAGCTGAGTGCATGGGAATGGGATGGAATAATGAGGAAGGAGTCTCTATTTAATAGTATTCAGTATGTTGTCTCCAAATGATGAGGGTAATATCCCTACATCGTGGTGGAGGTCATGGTTGGGAACATTTATATTATACAATTCATGTGTGAATGTAAAGTGAGTATCATTAAGATCTCTTAACAGTTATCACAAATATCATGTGTAAGTAGCACGACTTCTACAATCACTACATAATGGTAGAGGTGTGTCCAGACCTGATGTGCACGTAGCTATTCCTTGGGATAAAAAATAAACATAAATATTACATCATTTTAGATGAATATTTAACATATCTTATAATAACAAAAACCTCTAATCCATAATTTTTAAGTGTATTTGGTGACTATATACATAAAAATCTTATTTTATGCAACATCTTAATAATATTCCACAATTTTCTTCTCAGATTGAACACTTGTTAAACATGAGCTACATAAAACAATCCTCTATATCCTAGGGAAAGGAAACATAATATGTTGCGAGCATAGATTCTCAGTAAAGGTAAACATATTTTCATCACCCCTTCGATGAAAGATACCTCAATGAGGGGAGATAGATGGTTACTTCCTGAGTCAATTCTCCAGTAGGCCCTGGGTTGGAATCTAACACAGTGGGTATAATAAAAATACATATTTAAGGCATTACCCTCTAAGTGAAACATGCAGAATAGAGGGACAAGAAGCATAGCGAAACTAACACCTTCTCATAAATATAGATAAATAAAATAAATTTAATGTGGAAACTTGGAATTCTATATAGTACTAAACAACTAAAAGGATAACTACAAGGTCTAAAAGGAAAAGGCCATAGTGACCATGAAGCCTAAATAGGTCATGTTAACCCCCAAGATAGTAAAATTTTATTGTCATTTGTATTTAATAAATATTTATTTAATAATAATATTTTTTAAAAATATATTTATTTAAAAAAATCTTTAATGTATCAAAAAAAATCATCATTGAATCTATATATATTTGAAAAAATATTGCTTTTTTCATAATATCAAAATCTAATTTTTTAAAATATTACTATTTGAAAATTATAGATTGATAAAATACAATTATAATAATTATATTATTAAAATGAAAAATATAAAAACTTATATTGTTATGGTATATATATATATATATAGCCCATATCAACCCAGACTATACATACATTGATATTACATCCATTTAGATGAATATTCATCACATTACAAAAGTGCATGCTTGGGGACTGTAATAGTTTAGTTTCTTTGGAAACATTAAAAATATATAATAACATGGTGAAATATATTAAATGTTTCCCATAATAATATTCCCTTTATTGATTATATTTTAATTCATTCTTCATAACCTATGGAAATGAAAGATAAGAATGGGTGATATCATATGCTCAGTAAGGGTTAATAAAGGAGATATATAAGAATTATATGAACATTAGGGTATGATAACATGATAACAACATTTGAAGATCATATTATACATATCAAAGATCATATACATGTTTCATAACATATATATTGGCAGTTTATATTAAATGAATCAAAACGGTGATAAATAATTATAAATCAATCATAAACCATAAGCTCAAGTCATATAAGTGTGGAACCATCATAAATATAGAAAATAATTTCATGTGTGAAGGTTAATTAATAGGACCATGAACATTGTGGATCATGTCACACCTATTTCCCATAGTGTATCAGGATGCACCTATATCCCATTGTGGATTTTGATGCACCTAATTTCTACTATAGATCGGGACAGACCTTCTTCCCATAGTAGATTAGGGAACATCTATTTCTCATATTGGATAGGGACACACCTATTTCCCATTGTGGATTAGGACACACCTATTTACCAATGTGGATCAAACCCATCGACATGTCTCCCATAATTATCTAATAATATATAAATCAGTATTAAATGAATTTTAGGGAGTTTCATGGGTCCAACATATGAAACATGTATCTCCATGATGAAAAATTTAGACATAATTATATTATCGATTAGGTAACTCTTGAACCATAAACCCTATGAAATAGGGATAATTAAGTTGATATATAAAATATCCAAAAATTTAATTATAATAATCATATAATACATTCATGGGTAGTATATACACCATATATATGAAATTGAAGGTGAACATGGGTTGTGTCCCTTGGAAAATAAAATTGAGATGAGAAAACCCTTACCTTAAGTCTTGAATATATTTCTACAAATTAAAACCACATGTTCAATGGATATAATATTATTATAAATATAAAACATATCCATATTATTATATAAAATAACATATATAATTTTAGTATGAATTTATATTACTAATTTATTAACAATTTCATGTTAACGTTACATTCCGGGTAATATTCACGTTGTTTTTTGTATATGTTTTGAATTATTATTCATGATAATATTAATTAGATCATAATTTAATTATTATATAATTAAAAAATGATATAATTATCATTTATATTATCTATGTAAATATTTATAATAATCAAAAGAATATATAATTTTGAAATGGAATACATCGTTCATAGAGACGATAGGTCGTACGTATGCATGAATGTTGTTTCAGTTTTGTAGTCATTTAAAAGAAAAAAATTAATTGAAATATATATATAAAAGATCATCCTATTATAACTATTATTTCATATATATAATATAATTTCACTAAACTCATCCATAATACATTCAATGCAATGTTTGAATGAATCACATTGCTTTGATGATGTTGCAGTCCACACTTCTACAAATAATATTTTTATATTCATACAAAATAGAAAGCATGAAGTTATGTTTTATATAAAAATTACTAAATAATAAATATATCATAAATATCATATATATAATTTAAAATCAAAGTTTACATCGTAATTCCCATCCATGAGATGTGGTAAAGGAAAAAAACAAACCAAATCATTTTGTAGGGTAGTAGTACGTCGTACATAATAATGGTTTGTTCGTTTCTAATTAGATGTAAGTGTGTGAAAATTTAATTCTAAAAATTAGAATAAATATATCTTAGTATATTTATTATACTTTGGTAATTATATAATCTTGTAATAATAAGATTTTATGGGGTGGAGAATAAAAATAATACAAAAGAGTTTGAGATAGGATATTACCTCTTCTTTGGGTAAATATTTTTTATTTTCACCAAAGGGGATACTTGGATGGATTTTATCTAAAATTAGGATTTTATAATTAAGTTAGGGAGTTTTAGAGATTATTTTATCCAAGTTTAGAAGATTAAATATGGCTGTAGAGATGTATGGAAGGGGAAGAGTGGAAGTCTTCTTATAGAGGAGGAGGGGTGGCATAATTTTAAATACCAAAATGATATCAATATTGAGAGGTCTACCTTACCTAATGCACCTAAAAAATAGATAAGTAATGGATTAATGTTAAATTCCAGTCTATAAAAATCACCAATAAAAAAATAAGTGCATTTTTATAATTTAGTTCCTTAGTCATTCAGTTTCTTTATATTTTTCATTTTGGGTTTTCATTTAGGTAACTTGTTTTCCATCCAATGAAATTTAACCATTATTACTAAATAAATGATTGATTTATCAGAAAATATAGACCCAATAAATTATACATATGAAATATAATTTTAAAAAATAGAAATACTATATGTGTTTGAAATTAAGTTTATGAAAAGCACATGTATTGCGCAAAAACACTTCTTTAACCCGGGTCGTGTTAGCAATTTAGTACTCTCTGTGGATCAATATTTTAATTATAAAATATCAATTGGCCTATTAATGGACCATATATGGAATTTATTAACAATTAAAATTCAATTGGAAGAATATTTGTTTATTATTATTTTTTACTAATTTAATAAAGAATATTTTATTGTAAAATAACATTAATGTCAATTTTCACATTACTATTTTATTTTAATTTAAAATATATTAAAAAAATATTGTAAGTAAAATATATTGACTTAAAATATATGAATCATGATATATTTGGGTAAACAAATAATTTAACATAATAATTCATTAAATTTAATATACTTTTAATTATTTTATAATATTTTATCTTATTTAATTAATAACTAATAAATCCATGTATTAGAATTTATTAAGCATTTATTATAACTATTTAATGTCTAAAAATTAATGTAAAATTATAATTATAAAAGGAACTAAACTAAATTTCAAAATAATGTTTATAACTAAAACTATGTGGATCGTTCCATATTCGAAAGCCTTATAAATGTTAATGGTATTGATGGTTCCTTTTTTTGTCATTTTCCATTATTAACTTATTATATGGGTAACCATCATGTATATGTGTCCTAGTAAATAATAAAATTAGAACCAGTAGGGTATATTGTCAAACTATTGGTATGAAATGGATTTCGGATAGGTTTCTTGGTCGTTTTTCCCTTATGTTTAAGGTTTAGCTCGTTGTTAAGATTATTTTTACTTTAATCACTAAAATTAATTTTCATTATATTAAATAATAGTTTTTCTCAAAAATTATGATTATATTATTATAATATAAATAATATATTGATTACGATATTTTCTTTCTGTTTTCTAAAATTTATTTCACAATAGTGGAATTTTTTTTAAGGATAATCCCATAGACATGGCAATAGTGTGAGTTTTTAAACTAAGAATTCTCAAAATTTTATTAGTTATTCATATCTATATTAAATATAAAATTTATTCCAATTACCTCAATTGGATTAACAAATTTATATTTTTTCTTTTTTTCTAATTTATATTAAATTTAAAATGTAATTTCACATAAACAATTATGTAAATGAAAAGGCATTTTTCAACTAAATTGCAATATTTTTTACTATCTATCATAAAATGAATCTTCTCAGAAAAATAAAAAAAATTATCCCTTTGGTTGTTTTGACATAAAAAATTTAAAAATGAAGTGTTTTATGGACCAATAAAATTTATTGATGTGTCAAAATATCATTTTAAAATAGCTGCTTCATCAAAATGGTGGTAAAACTTGGTCTTGCCTGTAACACATGGCAAATCTATGTTGTTTGTTACGTAAGATTTACATGGTGTTCCATCTACATGAAGACTAAATTAGTGCTTTCATATATAAATATCTATATACATTGTTTCATTAAATTTAAAATAAAAAATATATATTAAATTATTTTGAAAAAAATTAATTCACAAATTTTCAAGGTGTTGCATTTTTACAACCATAAAATGAATTTTCCACTCCATATTCATATGGTTTATCAAGTTTTTAATACATAAATGTTACATTAATATAATCACACATCATAAAAATGTGTATTAAATATTCCTTTAAAATTTGAATGTTAGAAAGATTATATTTACCAAAAGTAACATGTATCTAGGTTTCCACATAGGAGAACATAGGTGGTAATTGAAAACTTGGACATGAAAGAGAAATCTAACAATAAAGTTCTAATGGAAATTGATAGAGAACATGGTTAGGATAATTTTAACAATAAAAAATCCCTAACACAAAGAGCCTTGAAAAATTTCACTAATAGAATAAAAAACAATGATAAGGGGAAAAAATTATTTCAAGACCATTTCCATATATTTGATTATTTTGCATGAGAATATATATCTGTTTGATTTTATCACAACCTCGCCTTTTTCGACTTTATAAATTTCAACTTCAGCTTTTATTGTAGGAAATAAAGGTTAATTTTTCTTTCCTAAAGAATTAATAGATCATGGGATCCATAAATAGAATGATAGTTTATTCCATCACCCTTTAGTTAAAACCCCGATAAAATAGATATAAAATTATATCAAATATGCATAAATCCTCATATGGTGAGAAAATACTATAATTCCACAAAAATCATTTAATTTTTAACGTAAGATTTCTATAAATAGGTCACCTGATAACTGTTTCAAAATATTAAAATCCAAAACTCGATAACGAAGATCACTAAATCATCTTAAAATTGATCCCCAATATATAACCCTGTAGTTTGTGGTTTTCATATTCCAATTATGTGAATAACCTCATCATATATTAAATTGAAATATTTTATTATCTTTAAATACCGTAAATCCTTTGGTCATACATATATACATCCTTATTCTAAAGATTAGTGGGTATATTCCTTAAATAAAAGATTCCAAAAACATCAAACATGATAAAGTAGACCACATTATTTAAAAAAATCCTTTATCATTTATTATGTCATAAATACAATAAAATTCACTTCATCCATAACATCATCTATTTTTCCATATAAAATATCATTTTCTCATCCATAAGAACATGGTATGGTTTTCCTTCAATAAAGTTAACCTTGACATTAAATCAATTTTCTAGGAAATCAATATCATTTAATATATTATTGAAAAAAATTAAATAAAATATTCTATAAACAATCCTTATAAACATCATGATTCATATAACATAATAATTGATTTCCAAAACATATAAACTTCAGTCATACAACATTGTTCTTAAACCATTACTTGGGGTTCATCAACTTATTCTATAATACATATTTCCTAGGATATGAAATATTAATCATGTCTTAAGGTTCCTAAACCTAAATCTAATGATTCTTCTTACATTTAACGTAACAATTTCTATAAGAACATCTCATAGCTTTCACATGTAATTTTTATTTTCCATATCCTCATCAATATATCCAATACTCAT
Organism: Viscum album; assembly: GCA_963277665.1. Taxonomy (NCBI): domain Eukaryota; kingdom Viridiplantae; phylum Streptophyta; class Magnoliopsida; order Santalales; family Viscaceae; genus Viscum; species Viscum album. Next base: position 1,053,298,521 of record OY728120.1, on the reverse strand, counting down.
TCAAACTTCCTGATTATATTAATGATATTTACACTTAGTACAAAAATTTTTATAATTCTCGTACTTTAGAAATATTAAACAACAAATGATAACCTAGTTCCATCTAGTTCTAAATATAGAAAAAAACCATAAAGCATAGGGTGAGAAACAATTACTATATAATTGAACAACAAAATCATGAAAAATTAATTATATGATGTCTAAAGATGACAACTTCTTATTTAATTAATAAAAACCTTTGTTTATCCTAATTTATTCATATTAATATTCTATTTATGTCCTTCATGAAGGTTTATAATGTGTTAGTGAATTCATAAATAATTTCCCTCATAGTGTGTCAAACTAGGTGTGCAGCAAGCCCCATTTTCATGCACTAGTTCCTAATCAAGTCTTAATCAATACGATGTTTTGGGGTTGTTTCCCAGAGGTAAATATGTTCCAAATATGAAACCACTTGTAGAATGCATAAATGGATGTAATTCTGGGAAACCACTCACTCAACCCTTTACCAAAATTCTAGGACATTTTCTAATAAATTAACTCATCATTAAAATTATCCCAAGATACATCCTTACGCATATCTGAAGTGCCCAGATCAGTGTGAATCACAGAGAGGGGGAGGGGGTGAATCAGTGATCCTTTAAAACTTTTTACTAATTGATTCTTTATCAATTAAACCTCTATGGCTAGTTAAAGCCTCGGTCCACTCTTCTTGTATCTCTCACCTTTCCACGAATGATGCAGTAAATGTAAAGGCACTGGACACAAGGATTTACAAGGTTCGGCACCAAAGGCCTACATCCTTGCCATGCTCTCCCAGCATGGATTCTCCATTATAACCTGTTAAAATTAAAATGGTCAATACAGAGTCCCATTGTATCTCTCCTGAGTCCCACAGGAGGGTCTTTATACTGCTTCACACAGTGTTACCAGAGTCCCACTGGCCTGCTCCAGAATCCCACTGAAGACTTCTTCTCCCTGAGTCCCACAGGGTCTTCTCTTGGCTGCTCGAGTCGCACGAGTAGCTCTTCTCCTCTTTAACTTCTTCAAGTAACTTCAGCAGCCTGGGATAAAGCCTGCTGGCCTTGCTCTGTACCTCTGATCACTTGAGTTGATCAGGTCTTCTCGTCTTGCTCAGGATTTATCTCCTTCTTCTCAGGATGACCTGGCCTCTCTCTCCAACTACTGAATACTCAGACAACTGATATCTTTAACTTCAGTCTGGTCCAGTCTCACTTCACATCAACTTCATGAACTGGGTGCATGGCATCTCTGCATCCTCATGCACTGACTACATGGCTTCTCAAATTCTTCAAGATCCTCTGGTCTTGGTCAACTCAAATGCACACAAGCAGATTCAGACTTGTTCACGTGTGCACGTGCATGCATGCAAGCATGCACTCCCCTTCTCTTCTTCTTGGTGTAGTAAACCCTCAGAGGGTGTAGTCAACTATAGCACACACCTCCTCACTTGAACTTCACACTTTGTTCAATGTGTTTACACACTTAAATGTGTGTTATACTTTGTGTGAGTCTTCTTCTTCTTCTAAGTGTGTCCACTCCACTTAGAGCACACACATAGGTTCGGCCACTTCACTTTGTTGTTTTGCACACACAACTTTGTTCTTTGATTTGCACACACACAACGAGTGTGTATTTGGCCTTCACTATTTTTTCACACACCCAAGCTATCCTCGGCCTTCTTTTCAAATGCACACATACACAAAGTGTGGTGGTCTTCACTCTTCAAGAATGCACACACAAATGCACTAAGGCCTCGGGTCTTCTTTGGTTGCACAAGGCTACGGCCTTCTCTTGTTTACTTTGCACACAAGGCACTAAGGCCTCGGGTTCACCCTCTTTGCACAAGCCACTGCCCGTGGGTGTTCTTGTCTTCTTGGCACACAAGCACAAAGGCACGGCCTTCCTTCTCTTCTTGCACACGCCCAAGGCTACTGCCTCTTCTTCAAATGCACACACAAGGTGTGTTCTTCAATTTGGCACAACCACAAGGTATGGCCTCGGGTTCTCTTTTCCACTTGGCACACACACACTGCCTCCTTCTGTTTTTGCACACACAGCCCGAACTCCTTGGGTGCAAGGAAGCCGTGCAAGTCTCAGGTGCAACCTGTGCAAGGCACGCAAGGGGTGCAGCCTTCCTCTCTTCACAACCGCGTAGGGTCAAGTGTGCAAGGGTGAAACACTGCCGCGGGCACTTCTGTCGCGCAAGCCTCAACGAACCACGAGGGCCCGCAAGGTGCTTGCGGCTGCCTCGGGTCTTCATGTCGCGCAAAAGGAAGGCGCGCAGGGGACTCTCCCTTTCTCTTCTTTCGCACAAGAGGTGCGCAAAAGGAACACACACAGAGCCAAGGGATGGCTCCGGGCTTCACTGCCGCGCAAGTGCAGGCTGTTCTTCGCTAAGCATCGAGGCTTCGCGGGACTTCAAAAATTCAGTGCATCAGCAAGTGTAAACGAGAGCTCGGCCTCTCTTTATATAGGCAGAGGCGGTGAGGTTCATCCTTGTGATAAATCTCAAACTCCCGAGATCTTCGGATCTTTAAAAATCTTTTCAAATCTTGATTTTTATCCTCTGTTTCACGCGGGCTTCTTATATTTTCTCCTCCTCCTCGTGCATGCACATGAAACCGCGTGCATGGCCTCTATTTGGCCCATCCCATGCAAAACAAGAACACCGTGTGGCCTCGGCACTTCGTTTGCCTTCGTCCTTCATCGAATTTCTCCACTGGTAGCATTCAAGCTCATTTTAAAGCATGGATGTGATCGTTGTGGCCGGACGAGCTCAATGGAGTCTTCGGATCAAACTATGGTGGCCGGGAGCTCGAAAACAGGTCGTCGGGGAGGCTCTGGTTCAGCGGCGGCATGCGGGGTGGTCTTCGGCTGAGCTCGAGGAAGACGATGTGGCAGCCGTCGGATCAGCTCTTTGGACGGCCGCGATCAGATCGCGAATGACGCGATTAGATGAGTGGCTCGGATCGGGCGCGCGATGAGATGGATAGCCAGGATTCGTTCCGCGGGAAAATCCCGCGTCCCACATCGAAACGGAGCGCGGTTTTTCCGCGCTTTATCAAAGATCCTCTCCCCGCTCAATGCTCAGTTGCACTTCCCCCTCCACGGTGCCGCCCCGCACCGTGTTCTCTTCTGCGGGCGCGCTCTGCGCCAACTCTCGCCTCTGCGGGCGCGCTCCTAGCGCCCACTATGCATCCTCGGGTGCGCGGGCTTCACCACCGCGTGCCCTCGGGGGCTTATACACGGCCCCTTCCGCGCTCCTCCGGGCGTGCCCCAAGTGCCCATGCAGTGTCCTACGGGTGCGCCCCTGCCTCAAGGATGCTGCCCTAGACTGAGGGTTCCCCATGGGCGTGGTGACCTTGAGTCCCACAAGTGCCTTGTGTGATGACCCTCGGCTGGCCTCCTTGGTGGCCTTATTTTTTGCTTGAGAAACACTAAGTACTTTGTATACAAACAAAGTAACCAAGTGTAAATGCCAAATGCCACTTCTTCTTCTTCTAAGCCATTCTTTACATTCCTCATTTCTTCTCATCTCTTCTTCTTAGGAATTCCTCAATCCTCCTCACATATACTCAATACATAGAATGTGGAATTCCCGAAGGGTCTTCTTCATCAACCGAGCTCCTGAATCACAAAATCTTCATTGTTCTTCATTGATCCAATCAGAGATCAATTGGATCTCCTTCAAATTCACATGCACTAAGTGTTAGTGCATGGAATTCATTAATCCACTTCATCCACTTAGAAGTTGTGGATGGATCCCATTCAACTCCTCATGCATTGTCAATACAATGCATGGTCTTCAAACATTGGTGTGACATTGTATCCTCTTGATACAAGTTCTTGGAACTAAAAGAACAACTCAACAATCGTCTGATTTACATGGAGAATGTTCCAACCACAATTTCCAATACCACTTAGTGAATCTCCTAAGTGACATGCATCTTAGTACCATGGCCATTCTCCTTCAGTACCAACACCATCACAACCTTTTTCATTCACATCTTGACATTCCCTGACTTCCATTCATTCTAAGACAACTTCATGCCTCATTGACAACAAATGCAACACATTGCACTTCAATCTCCCCCTTTGTATTTGTTGTCAATACACAACTTCAGCACATATGAATGGTTCAATATGTGTGCCAATATTTTCTCCCCCTTATTGGCAATCAAATGCAAAGGTGTGGTGTGGTTCTCTTCCACAATATCTCTTCCTCCCTTCGAATAGCATCTTCTTGAAAAACACTACGAGAGGGATGATGCCACATGTTCTTCTTTAGCAAAGAACCTTTAGTAAATCAACTCTAAGTCTACTTGGGCTAACCCGGTGTAGAAAACAAGAGTGATGTAACCAAGGAACTCAATGCTGTCCACATTCACTGTAAACATGTGAGATCATGCTAAGGGGTTCAGATATTCAATGAATTTCTAAATCCTGCACATACTCCACAAAACACATTAGAATGTTCAGGTGCAAAGATAAAGCTCCCCCTTTCGTCCATTTTCTTAAGATGATATAAATCTTTGACCATCATCTTCTTCAGATTTTCTCCCCCTCAAGGGGTGCACTCCATTACTTATAAACCATCCTCCAGCTGAGAATGATCATCATCTTCAATTCCCTGCAATGTTAGCACATGTGAATACCAGAAGTATAAGGGAATAAGATGGAACCTCCTTGGTTCATCAATGTGAACAACAAGGTTGAGAAGATTCTCTCAACCGAGATGTCCCATTTTCACCAGTCTTCACACTTGCACATTTGATCTTCATTGATGATTGTGCTGGTGTGGTTCTCAAAACATCTTCATGTGAAACCTTCTTATTCCCTTTTGCTTTAGCAATTGCCAGAGTTTCATCTTCAACTCTTTGTATTTCTCTGGCAAGTTGCAACTGATGTGGCCATATGACAAGTAAATCATTTGGAAGAGTGGCCCCAGTTATGGAAGTTCCACATGGTTCCTTAGATGCTGTCAAGCTACCTTTCTTAGGCAACTTGTTTTCAATCAATCCCTTCTGCTTCTTTTGGATTGATTGTCTGTTTGAGTTCAGTTGGCTTCTATTTATTTCCATGGCTTGTTTGCAAAGATCCATGGTATGACCTTTCTTTCCACAGTAGAAGCATGTCTTCTTGGTGGCTCCTCTTGATGCATCACCCTTCTTGGATTTGAATTCCAAGGACTTCTCTTCATTCTTCAAACTTTTCTTGGGAGCATCTTCCACTTTCTTCTGCTTGCTTCCCAAGGTTTCCAATTTAGCCAGGTTCTGTGATCTTTTCTTCTTTCCAGCTTTGGATACAGTTGGATATTGACATGTATCATTATTTTGACCACTTTTGCAACCATCCCAGATGTTGTCATGTAATCCAAATCTGTTAGCAGTAAACAAATGTCTCTGGACCTGTGGATGCTGCTTTTTTCCTTCTGGCTTGCTCCCCCTAGGCATGGGCTTCCCCTATGCTTTGGCATTCAGTGGATTGTACCAACAATCCTTTGCACAATGCCCATACTTGTTACAACACCCACATTGACCCACAAATCTTGACTTTTTGATTCCTTCTGATTATAGGGTACTTGTTTTGAATTGTTGTGCTGCTTCAGGAGAGCTTTGCTTCTTTACTGTCTTCATCCATATTTGTTTGGAATTATTCTTCCATCCTGCACTTTTTGTGGAAACACAATTAGAAGCATCAGTACAAGATGGTATGGATGGTACCTTATTTCTAGAAGATGTTGCACTTTTATTAGAGGATGTATTTCTTTTAGAATCATCCTGTTCAATGCATACTTGAGTAGCAACATTTCTCCTTTCAGCTGACTGGGAGGCTTCAGCTTTGGGTGATTGCAGATTTTTCAATATCACCTCTAGTTCTAAGCATTTATATTGAGGGAGTTCTTCTCATCCTCAACAGTTCTTAGCCTTCCTTCCAAATTTTCTTTCAGCTGTTCTAGTTGGTCTTCATGCACCTTATTCAATTCTTGTAATGAATTGTCCAGCTCCTTCACCATTTTGACTTTGTCTTTGAGTTGAGAATCTCTGACATTCATTGACACTTTGTGCCTCTTTTCCAGTGCATGGAAAACATCTCTGACCATTATTTTAAACAAATCTTTCTCAGAAAGGCTTCTTTGCAATTCTTCAACAGTGTCTTCATATCTTTCATTGCAAAGAGAAACGGTTTCATCTTTAGCCTTCACCAGCTTTCTGAGAGTGTTGGTTATGCCAACCCTTTTTGCCAATTGATCTTCCATTGCATTGGCTTCTTCTTCTAACTGTGATTTTTCTTCATGAAGATCATGGATGCCTGTAGCTATACACTTTTCCACTTCCATGGGAACTGTCTTCTGAAGATATTTGAGTGCACTCTGAAGATCATTCATTGTTTCAACTTCATCACAGCTAGGACAGGCTTTCTTCATCTTCTTGGCCTGTTTCTTCTTTCTATTTTTCTGAGTCTTGGCAGATATCTCCATTTGAGGCTGGTCGCTCGTTTCCTCAAATCTGCACTTCATAAAGACTCCCTTGGATCTTTTAGAGGTAACCTCCCTCTAATACCAATTGAAGTGCCCAGATCAGTGTGAATCACTGAGAGGGGGAGGGGGTGAATCAGTGATCCTTTAAAACTTTTTACTAATTGATTCTTTATCAATTAAACCTCTATGGCTGGTTAAAGCCTCGATCCACTCTTCTTATATCTCTCACCTTTCCACGAATGATGCAGTAAATGTAAAGGCACTGGACACAAGGATTTACAAGGTTCGGCACCAAAGGCCTACATCCTTGCCATGCTCTCCCAGCATGGATTCTCCATTATAACATGTTAAAATTACAATGGTCGATACAGAGTCCCATTGTATCTCTCCTGAGTCCCACAGGAGGGTCTTTATACTGCTTCACACAGTGTTACCAGAGTCCCACTGGCCTGATCTAGAATCCCACTGAAGACTTCTTCTCCCTGAGTCCCACAGGGTCTTCTCTTGGCTGCTCGAGTCGCACGAGTAGCTCTTCTCCTCTTTAACTTCTTCAAGTAACTTCAGCAGCCTGGGATAAAGCCTGCTGGCCTTGCTCTGTACCTCTGATCACTTGAGTTGATCAGGTCTTCTCATCTTGCTCAGGATTTATCACCTTCTTCTCAGGATGACCTGGCCTCTCTCTCCAACTATTGAATACTCAGACAACTGATATCTTTAACTTCAGTCTGGTCCAGTCTCACTTCACATCAACTTCATGCACTGGGTGCATGGCATCTCTGCATCCTCATGCACTGACTGCATGGCTTCTCAAATTCTTCAAGATCCTCTGGTCTTGGTCAACTCAAATGCACACAAGCAGATTCAGACTTGTTCACGTGTGCATGTGCATGCATCCAAGCATGCACTCCCCTTCTCTTCTTCTTGGTGCAGTAAACCCTAAGAGGGTGTAGTCAACTATAGCACACACCTCCTCACTTGAACTTCACACTTTGTTCAATGTGTTTACACACTTAAATGTGTGTTATACTTTGTGTGAGTCTTCTTCTTCTTCTAAGTGTGTCCACTCCACTTAGAGCACACACATAGGTTCGGCCACTTCACTTTGTTGTTTTTCACACACAACTTTGTTATTTGATTTGCACACACACAACGAGTGTGTATTTGGCCTTCACTATTTTTTCACACACCCAAGCTATCCTCGACCTTCTTTTCAAATGCACACACACACAAAGTGGGGTGGTCTTCACTCTTCAAGAATGCACACACAAATGCACTAAGGCCTCGGGTCTTCTTTGGTTTCACAAGGCTACGGCCTTCTCTTGTTTACTTTGCACACAAGGCACTAAGGCCTCGGGTTCACCCTCTTTGCACAAGCCACTGCCCGTGGGTGTTCTTGTCTTCTTGGAACACAAGCACAAAGGCACGGCCTTCCTTCTCTTCTTGCACACACCCAAGGCTACTGCCTCTTCTTCAAATGCACACACAAGGTGTCTTCTTCAATTTGGCACAACCACAAGGTATGGCCTCGGGTTCTCTTTTCCACTTGGCACACACACACTGCCTCCTTCTGTTTTTGCACACACAGCTCGAACTCCTTGGGTGCAAGGAAGCCGTGCAAGTATCAGGTGCAACCTGTGCAAGGCACGCAAGGGGTGCGGCCTTCCTCTCTTCACAACCGCGCAGGGTCAAGTGTGCAAGGGTGCAACACTGCCGCGGGCACTTCTGTCGCGCAAGCCTCAACGAACCACGAGGGCGCGCAAGGTGCTTGCGGCTGCCTCGGGTCTTCCTGTCGCGCAAAAGGAAGGCGCGCAGGGGACTCTCCCTTTCTCTTCTTTCGCACAAGAGGTGCGCAAAAGGAACACACACAGAGCCAAGGCATGGCTCCGGGCTTCACTGCCGCGCAAGTGGTGCGCTCAGGCTGTTATTCTCTAAGCATCGAGGCTTCGCGGGACTTCAAAAATTCAGCGCATCAGCAAGCGTAAACGAGAGCTCGGCCTCTCTTTATATAGGCAGAGGCGGTGCGGTTCATCCGCGTGATAAATCTCAAACTCCCGAGATCTTCGGATCTTTAAAAATCTTTTCAAATCTTGATTTTTATCCTCTGTTTCACGCGGGCTTCTTATATTTTCTCCTCCTCCTCGTGCATGCACATGAAACCGCGTGCATGGCCTCTGTTTGGCCCATCCCATGCAAAACATGAACACCGTGTGGCCTCGGCACTTCGTTTTCCTTCGGCCTTCATCGAATTTCTCCACTGGTAGCATGCAAGCTCATTTTAAAGCATGGATGTGTTCGTTGTGGCCGGAAGAGCTCAATGGAGTCTTCGGATCAAACTATGGTGGCCGGGAGCTCGAAAACAGGTCGTCGGGGAGGCTCTGGTTCAGCGGCGGCATGCGGGGTGGTCTTCAGCTGAGCTCGAGGAAGACGATGTGGCAGCCGTCGGATCAGCTCTTTGGACTGTCGCGATCAGATCGCGAATGACGCGATTAGATGAGCGGCTCGGATCGGGCGCGCGATGAGATGGATGGCCAGGATTCGCTCCGCGGCAAAATCCCGCGTCCCACATCGAAACGGAGCACGGTTTTTCCGCGCTTTATCAAAGATCCTCTCCCCCCTCAACGCTCAGTTGCACTTCCCCCTCCACGGTGCCGCCCCGCACCGTGTTCTCTTCTGCGGGCGCGCTCTGCGCCCACTCTCGCCTCTGTGGGCGCGCTCCTAGCGCCCACTATGCATCCTCGGGTGCGCGGGCTTCACCACCGCGTGCCCTCGGGGGCTTATACACGGCCCCTTCCGCGCTCCTCCGGGCGTTCCCCAGGCGCCCATGCGGTGTCCTACGGGTGCGCCCCTGCCTCAAGGATGCTGCCCTGGCCTGAGGGTTCCCCATGGGCGTGGTGACCTTGAGTCCCACAAGTGCCTTGGGTGATGACCCTCGGCTGGCCTCCTTGGTGGCCTTATTTTTTTCTTGAGAAACACTAAGTACTTTGTATACAAACAAAGTAACCAAGTGTAAATTCCAAATTCCACTTCTTCTTCTTCTAATCCATTCTTTACATTCCTCATTTCTTCTCATCTCTTCTTCTTAGGAATTCCTCAATCCTCCTCACATATACTCAATACATAGAATGTGGAATTCCCGAAGGGTCTTCTTCATCAACCGAGCTCCTGAATCACAAAATCTTCAATGTTCTTCATTGATCCAATCAGAGATCAATTGGATCTCCTTCAAATTCACATGCACTAAGTGTTAGTGCATGGACTTCATTAATCCACTTCATCCACTTAGAAGTTGTGGATGGATCCCATTCAACTCCTCATGCATTGTCAATACAATGCATGGTCTTCAAACATTGGTGTGACATTGTATCCTCTTGATACAAGTTCTTGGAACTAAAAGAACAGCTCAACAATCGTCTGATTTACATGGAGAATGTTCCAACCACAATTTCCAATACCACTTAGTGAATCTCCTAAGTGACATGCATCTTAGTACCATGGCCATTCTCCTTCACTACCAACACCATCACAACCTTTGTCATTCACATCTTGACATTCCCTGACTTCCATTCATTCCAAGACAACTTCATGCCTCATTGACAACAAATGCAACACATTGCACTTCAATATCCTTAGAAATATTTCTAATGTTCTCACTATATTTTCCACATCCTAGTTTCAAGAGGTTGACTGATGATTTTCTTTGATACCAAATATAGTGACCCAAGATTAACCTATCTGGATATCACGACAATTTAGATGAGTATTCAGTACAGTGTAAAATTAGATGCCCAAGGACTGAAATATTTTAGTTTCTTTAGAGACATTGAAAAAATAATCTATCCTGGTGAAATATCTTCAATGTTTTCCACAAAGGTATTCCCCTTCAGTAATTATACATTAAACCTTTCTTTAAAACTAGGGGAATGGAAACATAAGAAAGGCTTTTCTCATATGATCAATAAGCATAAATCAAGGAGATACATAAGAATAATATGAACATAAGGGTATGATAACGTGAGAAACAAATTTGAATATCATACCCTATAGATTAAAGATCATATACATGAGTCATGGAAAGCATATTGAATATTCATATGACATGAATTATAAGGGTGATAAATCATCATAAATCAATCATTAACCATATGATCATATCATATAAGCGTGGAACCAAAATAAATACAGAAAACCGTTTCATGTGTCAAGGTTAACTTCCAATACCATAAAAATATTGTACCATGGAAATTCAATTTCCCATAGTGGATCAGGATGTAGTTTTTTCCCATTGTAAATCAGGATGCTCATGTTTCCCATTATGGATCCGGAGGCACCTATTCCCTTTAAAATAATTTTCTTTGATTTTGTTTTAAAACATATAAATGAAGATTCTAAAATAATTTAAAATTCATTTTGATTGTAAATAAAATTAAAATTTATTTGAAAACATATTTTTGAAAAAACATAGATTAATCACTGAAGAAAGTGATAAAGTTGGATATTAATATAAATACTTTCCTAATTATCTTAAGTAACAAATGGTGTAAAAAGGTAAAAATACCATAAGATATCAGGGCTAACCATAGAATAACAAATTTAATTAGTGTTATTTAAATATGGATGATAAGGTTTCATCAATTAATGCATAATCATAAACAATCTAGATAAATGATGAGATTGTTCTAATAAACTATTACCACTTACTAACATTGGATCATACTACCCATGTAAGAAAATGACATTAAATGATTCATAAAATAAAATTTAATGAATTATATTAATGATATATCATGTCTAAGCACAGTATATACAAGTGATAGAAACATGTAGGTGCATATCATGGAATTTATCTCAAATAAGCAAATTGAGACATAATTACATTAACCATTAGGTAACTTTTGAACCATAAACCAAATGAAATAAATATAATAAAATAAAAATTTAAATACCCAAAAATTTAATTATATGAATCATAGAACACATTAATAGGTAGTATATAAACCAAATAAATTAAATAGGAGGTGAACATGTCTTGTGTCTTTAGGAAAATAAAAGTGAGATGAGAAAACCCTTACCCTTTGTCTTGACTTTCTTTATACATGTTTAAACATAATTTATTTTAGATATAAGTTTTTTTAAAATATTATTTATAACCATATTATTATATATAATATCATATATTAGTTTATTTTGACTTTATATTACCCATTTATTTAAACAACCATGTAAATGTAACATTTCGAGTAATATCTTCTTTGCTTTTTGTATATGTTTTGACTTGTTATTTTTGAAAATTTTATATAGATCATGAAAAAAATATTAAAATAATTTAAAAAATGATATAATATCATAAGTATTATGTATATTTACATTTATAATAATCTATAAAATATATATTTATGTAATGGAATACACCGTTCATGGAGATGGTGGATTGTACATATGCATGAACACCATTTTTTATCGTTGTATTGAATGATATAAAGTAAAAAATAAATTTATATGTATATATTATAGTTAAATTATAATTAAAATATCATACATATCATATATTTTCACTAAACTCATCCTTAATACATTCCTTATAAAATGTGAATGAATCGCATCGCTTTAAGGAGGTGGTAGTGCAGACTTCCACAAACGAAGTTATCATATTTACAAAAAAATGGAAAGCATGAAGTTATGTCTTATATAATAATTCAAAAATTAATATTACATCATAAATTTCATATATGTATAATATAAAATATAATTTCCATCTTAATTTCCAGCCATGACAGGTGGTAATGGAAAAATAAACAAATTGTTTCACGAGGCAGTTGTTCTTCATACATAATAACGATAAGTTTGTTGCCCATTATATGTAAGTTTGTGTAATTTTAGGTCAAAAAAAAAGTAAAAACTTTTAATTATGTTTATTATACTGATTTTATTATAAATAATTGAAATAATAATAGTTTAGGGGAGGAAAATGAAAATAATATAAATTAGCTTGAGGAAGCATGTAACCTATTCTTTGAGTAACTCTTTTTGGTTTTCAAAAAATAGATTCCTTTGATGGATTAGATCAAAAATGGAGGATTATGTGATGGATTTAGAGTGTTTTATAACATAATTAGATATTTTTTAGATGTTTTAAAGTGTCTTTATATGTGTAAGTAAGGGGAAGAGTAAATACCTTTTTATAGAGGAGGTGGGGTGGAATTCATGTAAATAAAAAACAAAGAACAATATTGGGAGGTATCCCTTACATCATGTGCATAGAAAATGTAAAAATAATAGATTAAATTGAAAGTACGGTCGATAAAAATATCCATCACACAACAATAAGTGCATTTTACTAATTTTGTTCCTTTGTATTTATGTTTCCATATATTTTTCATTTTGTTTTTTTATTTAGGTAACTCATTTCCCAACCGAAGTAATTTAATCATTAAGACTAAATTATGTGGATATATATTATAAATCATGAAACAACTAAATTATAAATATTATATGTAATTTAAAAAATATAAATCCAATCAATGTTCGAAATTAATTTTAAAACAAGCGCATGTAACAAGCAAAAGAACTGATTTAACATAAACCGTGCTAACAATGATTTTACTATTTATTTTTCAATATGTTAATTATAAAAGATAAATTGATCCATTAATAGAAAAAATTTGGTAATTCAATTATCATAAGATATGATTTTGTTAATTTTAAATGATTTAAAAATATATCATTAGTTCCTAAATAACATTAATTTCAATTTTGACATTATTTATTTAATTTTTGTTTACAAATATGAAATCATTATTGGTATTAAAATATACTTAGTTAACATTTGTATAATATGATATATTTATCTAAAAATAATAATAAAATTTGATAATTCATTAAATTTATTATACTTTTAATGTTTTTATCATCGTTTATTTTATTTTATTATTAACTAAATATTCCGTGCATTAATTTTTGTTAAGCGTTTCCATAACTAATTAAAATATATGAATTATATTCAAATTATCAGGATAAAATAAAATCATTTAAATTACAAAAAAAATATTTATATCCCAAACTATATAAATTATTCCATACTCTAAATCCTTATAAATGTTAATGGTAAGAAAGCTTTCTTTTTTGTCTTTTCCTTACTTAACATATTATATGGGTCACCTTCCTAATATTATGTCCGAATAACTCATAAAATTAGAACAAAGAGGGTATATTTTATTAATACTGTCATCCAATGAATTTTGGATTACTTTCAAGGTCATTTTGGTCCTTAAGTTTAATATTTAGTCCCTTATTAATCTTAATTTTGCTTTAATCGTTGTAATTAATTTTATTTACTTTTAATATTATTTTTCATAAAAATGTAATTTTAACATATTAGAATTTATATATTATACTGGTTTCAACCATATATTTTCTTCCAAATTCGTTTCAGAGAATTGGAAATTTTTTGTTTAATGTTAATCCCACAAACATGGCGAGAAAGCCAGTTTTCAAACATAAACTCCTCAAAAGTTCATTAAGAATAAAAAATTGATTCCAATGACCTAAATTAGATTAATATATTAATACATGATCTATTATGACTTTAAAAGTATTAAAAATAAAATTTAATATTAATAATTATTTAAATAAAATGATGTTTTCAACTAAAATGGAGTTTTTCACTATTCATCAAAAAATGAAACATCTAGGAATAATATCAAAAATTCCCCCAAAGATAATTATGAAATAATGAATTAAAAAATGAATCTCTTTTTAAAAATTAATTTTATAGAAGTTTCAAAATTTGGTTTTAAAATATGTTCCCCGTCAAAAGGTAGTAAAACTCAATCTTTCATGAAACACAACCTAAATTATTGTTGTGTATTGTAATATCTTTACATTGTGTTGTGTACAACCAAAGAAAAACATAGTGATTTAATATTATAAAAACTATATTCAGTGTTGAGTGAAATATAAAATATCTTAAAAATTAAATTAATTCAAAAATTAACAATTCACAAAATCTCAAGGTGTTACATAACCCTTTATTACACCAATGAAAAAGCCAAGGTTAAGGTGTATGATGGTAAAAGTATCTTAGAGTAGTTTGATGAACATTTTTTTGGCTCTATTATCTATAATATTGAACTTCCCCCTTAAATGTGTTTTCTCAAGCTTTATTTATTCAATATAATCTTGGTATTGGACAAGGTAAAATACCAATGATGTTATCTCCCTAGAAAGTATCGACATATATAATTCATTGGGAATGACCCTACTGGTTGAGACCATCACTTCCTTTTCCGTGTCAATTGTTTTTATATAAAACCTAAATATGTACTAATCATTTTATCATTATTTAATAGTTGTACTATCAATGGTTGTTATATTTAAGTGTCTTTCAAATCCAAAATGATATAACTTATAGTGGTTGGAAAACAAGAGTAGTTCCTGTGTTTTCTATAATTTCATTTCATAATAAGAAATTTACTCATTTAATAACTTTATTTCCTTTATAAATTTTTTTACATTATTACCCCTTCATAAACTTTACCCTTTGAATTTAATTTGTATAATAAAACAAATCATGGTATTTCTATTTCATCTCCACTTTTGGTTCTAAAGTTTCTTCCACAAATTTGTTGTTCTTTCATAGCACTTTCACTAAGAGATTTTACATATTTTTTTTAAAACCTTGTCTCTATGATATAATATCTATATCTATTTCTCCTCCTATGAATGATAATTATTAAATGGTTCAACTTAAAGATTTAGTACATTTTATGGATCTAGTATGTTCTTCATCAAGAGGGATACATGGAATATATCATGTACTTCTGATAGTTTAGGTGGGAGTGATAGTCTATAAGACACCACTCTAATGTGATAAAGGGTCTCAATGAAGTTTATGTGTCATGTAATAATAATTTGGTAATTCCTAAACCTCATGACATTCTTCTATTATGATATTTGGTGGAACATTTTATCAAAATCCTTAAACTCCAGGTCTCGTTGATGACTGTATGCATAGATTTTAGATTTAATTTGAAACTAAATGTTTTAAACTTTATCTATCATATCTTGGATATGATCCGGTCCCATCATCTTACTCTCTCTAACTACATCCCATCATGTTGGATTCTGACACCACTACCCATATAGTTCCTTACACGATGACATTAGAATAAATTATTGGAAATTGTTATTATATTAGAACTCCAATAAGTGAATGTTTTAACCCCTATATCCTTAGAAATCCATTAAACCTAATCTCAATATAACATTTAGATTTTATATGATTCTTTCAGAATATCCATCCTTATATGATTCTTTCAGAATACCCATCCTTTTGAGGGTGATTAGTTATTTTGAAGCTCAATTATATATCCATTTCTTATTGGAGGCTTCACCAAAACCGTGAGGTAAACATCATATCCTGATTAAATATAATAAATAGTGGAACCCCATGAAGTCTTACCACTTCCCTTATGTATATCATGTAAATTTGTTCAATAGAGAAATATTACTTAATATGAATGAAATAAATTGACTTTTTAAGGTGATCAACTACCACCCAAATGGTGTAATTGCCTTTACAGATCCTGGAGAGTCCTATGAGGAAATCCATGTTAATGTTTTCCCATTTACATGATGGTAAGAAAAATGGTTTTTTCAAACCCATAGACTTTTCCCATTCATCATTGATCTGTTATCATACCGAGAATCATGACATTAATTTTTTAAACTCCACCTTAATGTTATTCCATATATGTTTTGATTTAAATCTATAAACATATTTGTGATTTATGGATGAATGTATAAGGATGATCTATTTGAATCATCTAATTTTCTTTCTTCATTTATGGGTTTTATGGTGCACATATTTTGGATCCAAACCTTATAACATTTTCTTTATCAAGTTTTAACTCCGAAATATTCAATAACATTTTATATAGCACCTCATCTTCCTTTTCTACCTCCTTGATCCTATCAAGAATTGATTGTTGAGTAGTCAATTGAGAAATTTTGGACAAGGATCCTTTTATTATTCCCATGTTCCTCCTCTATATATCCATTAAAATTGGATCCCTTGTAATTCTCATTATAGATAGGGTTGTTGGATCTCTTCTACTTAGATAATCTTCCACTTTTTCTAACTTCTTGGGATGGTAATAGATGGAACAATCACAACCCTTAATCAGTTATAACCACATTTGTGCGCAAAATATTGATCACCTTTTTAGTGAACACATACTTGAGGGTTTTTTTATTCGAATAAATGTTAAAATTCTTCAGGAAGAGATAATGTCCCCAAATACTTATTGTGAAGATAACTAGATCCAATTCTAGATCATTTTTGGGTAGTTATTCCCATGTATCATTAATTGAAGGGAGGCATATGATATCCCGTTTTAATAATTCATAAGTAAACAAACCAGGAATATTTTGTATGCATTATTGTAGATCACAAATCCTTCCCCAATGGTGGGTAATGTTTTCATAGGTGAAATAATTAAGCACTTATTTATCTTATTAAATAATTCTTCACATTCATTATTCCAAAAACAATTCACCTCCCCCAATGTTATATTGGTTATTGGGCTTGAAAATCAAGACAATTTTCACAAAAATCAATGATAATTCCCAGCTAAACCGACTAAACATTGAATTTATATCATAGTAGTTGGTATAGTGCATCCTTAAATTACATATATTTTTTATGGATCCCAATATTTCTCTTTTATTGAGATAACACGCCCTATAAATGTTACTTAACCTATCTTAAACTTCAAATTAGATTAATTTTCATCCATATTTTCTTTCTGAAAGGTCTTTACGACACCATCCAAATGTACCTCATGCCCCAGCTTCTATTTAGAGTAGATAAAATATATGTTATCAATATTGTCAAAAATTTATCGAGGTAATCCTTGAAGTCCCTAGTCATTATGTCCATGATGTTTTATTGATTTTTATTTGGACTAAATGGAATTACTATGAACTCATAGTACCCAAACCTTTTATAAGAATAAATCTTGGGAAAATCCTCATTCTTCACTAATAAATGATAATATCCCAACCTAAGATCCACCTTATAAATGTATTAGGATCCCCATAAATGTTCTAAGAATTAATTAATTCATATAAATTAATACTTTTTCTTTATCATGGGTTTTTTTAGATCATGATAATCAATGTAAATTTTCATACACCCATCCTTCTTCTTAAAGAAGTGGACCGATTCGCCCTATAACGAAGCACTTGTGTGTTTAAACCCTTTATCTGGATTCCCCAATAATTTCTTATTCAGGAAATCATGTTCAACAATACATCTTCTATATGGA
The DNA here is from genome assembly GCA_963277665.1 of Viscum album. Taxonomy (NCBI): domain Eukaryota; kingdom Viridiplantae; phylum Streptophyta; class Magnoliopsida; order Santalales; family Viscaceae; genus Viscum; species Viscum album. The sequence continues at coordinate 1,053,280,692 of OY728120.1, read as the reverse complement.
TTCTTTTATATTGTAAAATATATGAGAATATGTATGATCATGATATCAACCACTCTACTCGGAGGAAGAAAAGGAAAATCTTTAGGAAACAGATTTATGAATTCCCTTAAAGTGGGCATGTTATCATGGATGACCTTTTACATAGACTAAATCATTTTATCTATATACACTTTTTCGTAAGGAAATAATATTAATCCTTCACATGATGATACCTAATAATACTCAACCTCCTCCTTTCACTTGTATATAATCAAAGTGAGATTTATGATATGGAGGGTGATTTTTTTCTCAGTGATTTGTGTTGGATTTATACATGGAAATCCAATTAATTCCCATTATCGAATCAAGTTACTCAATTGGGATTTTCAAATGTTTTTATAACAAATATTTGAGGGTTCATATACTTGGGATTCAATAATTTTCTCATTTTTCATTTTCACTAATAGTTATACATCCATGTTTTGTGGTGTGGTTTGGATATTTCAAAAAAACATATATGAAATGACGGAATGAATAGATATAGAATCAAATAGCATGTTTATTATACATTAATTAATAACTAGAATACCTATCATTAATACATTTTTGGTATCCACCTCAATAGTTTTCATTGTATAAGAACACCCTTCCTCCATATGATAGGGGGATGTTTTCATAGATTGTCATCAAAAACCATTGGATTAGTTAATTTTTTTAGATAGTTTCATTATTCCTTATAGTTAAAAAATATAAAATAATTAGCGGGTTGACCATAGTATTTGTTGATTCTATTACACTAGTGGGTTTTCCCACCAGTAGCTCCTATATTTGTTCCATTACTTTTTAATATTAATGCATGTTTTTGTCACCATCAGTAAATTTTTAGTATTTTTCATCTGAAAATTTTTAAAAGTTGGATATTATGATCAATTTTCCCGATGATAATTTTTTATGTAATTTCCTTATTTTAATTTTGTTCTCTACTACTTATCTATATACCCTTGAGATTTTCTCACCTCCATTTCCACTTTGACGGATCATCATAAAATTTCCTCATATCTGTAAAAGTAATGAATCTAAAATTCATTTCGTGGACTCAAATTTATCTCACCAAATAAGTTTTGAATGTTAATTTCAAGGTAAATGACAACATTTGAGGCATATTTTTCAATTCCTGTGATGTTTTCCCTTTACACCATAATGTACTTGTGATAATTTGGATTGGGTGAAAGGAAATCACATTTTATTTTAATTCAGAGTGTATATGGAAATTATTTTTCAACAAATATTTCTATAATAATTTCCAATCCATAACATAAATATCATCCTCTGGCTATATATTTTTAATCGACATTCAACATTTTTCAGTTTCTTCCTCTATACGATAAAAAACAAACATGACCTTGTCTTTATCAATGAATTGAAGGATTGGGAAGATCTTTTCAAAGGATTTAATCCACTGTATGACAATTAAATGATTGTAAGATCCACTTATGTATGGAGGCCTTTATAACAAAAATGTATCAATTATAAATTTATATTTCATAGATGGTTGGTATTTCATTATGATTCAATTTTTTATTCAAAAAATGAGTTAATTGAATAATTGTTTTATTGAAAATACACACTCTTGCTTCTATTAGGTTGGTAATTTCATTTATACAATACAAAAATTTCTAATCACATTGTTTGTTGACTCAGATCCTCCTATTATAATTTATTATCTACAATAATGGAAAATTAGGGATAAAATTTTTTAGACTATTGATCACATGAACATGATGTTGATTCAGAAGTTCTACATCTTAGTTTTATATTCCTTTAGTTTTAAAAATCCCAAAAACTATCTTAAAACAAATTCACTAGAATTTTATTTCCCAAGTGTTTTATTATGTTTTGGTAGAAAACATTACATTCCACCATACATGGAAAGTGTGCTAATGAATTATGAATATAAACACACTATTATTAATTATGATCATGAAAATGAGTCTATGTATGATTAATAAGTCATACCTTTTATCAAATAATGAGTTAGACTTTTTGAATTATCTTTCATATTGAAAAAATTCATAATGATCATAATTATACTAGTGCTAAAACAATCAGAATGAATCCTATAAATATTATTATATTGAAATTTCAAAAGGAAGTCCATCAGACTAACTTATGTTTATAATCAAAATAAATAGCATTATTTCAAATGTATGGAATACCTATATCGCTATAATTATGTTAATCAATACACCATCGTACATTTAGTTACAAACGATCTGTCATGTGCCATATGTCGGATCCTAGTGCAAAAAAGCACAAAAATATTATTGTTGGTAGATTTCCTATAAATAATAAGTCATCATAAGAGTTTAGTACTGGTCGATTTCATTCACAAATCAAATCATATGATGAAAGAAGAGTATTAACTACTCGTTCATAGTCTTTTATTTCAATGTATAGTTGGTAGTTCTAAGGAATACTTGTCCGGGTTATATCCTTACAAGTATTTTCTTTTTTAATTGGCTCTATTCATTGTTCAAATTCATGGATTATGGGGATAGAAAGATGGGGATTCTAATACATTGGATTGAGGGATATTGGGGATATGAATATAGACACTAATCATTATATTGAAGTCTTCTAGGGATATAAATACATAGAAAATCTAGTCATCATATCGAGGGTTCTCTAGGTAATGAAAGACAGATCTTTAAAGGAGGTATATAACTATGGATACCTTTAGATATTATAATTGAATACACTAACTGTATTGTTGACAGAGGTAAATATATTAATAATATCTTGTAATTCATTCTTACGATTTTATAATTTTTTTATTACTTGTTTTTACATGTTTTTATTACATTGTACATATAATAAAAAGACAGTCATTGTACTTATATTTCAATATAATTGGTTTTATCGTTGTTACTTTGAATATGATAAACACATACTTTTTTATTAATAAAATTAATTTTGATTATTATTCTTTTACTATAATATAGTTGGACTGATTTCTGATTTTTATTTTTTGACTTTGATAATAGGACTGAATCCGAGTTTGATAAACTTACTTTATAAGTTTATGTTATATTTAATTTAAATATTTTAAACTGTGTTTTTAATAAACAATTCACCCGCCTTCCTTTCCCCCCACTTACAAGTTTTTCCATCATAAGCTACTCTTACGACCCTAAAATTGTTATTAAATAAGTTTTTTACTGCTTATACTGGATGAGTTTTTACTTCTTCTATCAACATTATGTTTTATTATGTTTTGTAATAAAAAATCTTGATTATAATTTGTTTTACACTAACTATACTACTAGAAATGATTTTCAATTATTTTTAATATGGATCGTATTAATTTTGGCTCTTTAGATAATCTAAATTCAAACATTCCAACTATATTTTATGGTGTTAATTATGAGTATTGGGGAGATAGGATGAAAACATATGTTATGAATATTAGAGTGGATTATTTTTTTAGTGGTTAATAGAGACTAAAGTATTCCTGATAAGGTAGTCGGTTATTTTACTCATCACAGAAAAAAGGATCGGTTAAACTACATATTAACAAATACACTATTTTGTTCCATGAAAATAAGTACATATAGAAAAATATAATTAGGTGAAGCTAAAAAATTTATATGGTAAAAGAATGAAGTCAGACACTTTGGAACATCTACAGTTATTGATAGCATAAGAGATATTCTTTGTGTATACTATCAGACCTTTGATTTTCTTCTTTGAGAACCAGTAGCAAAGATACACCAGATGTTGATGACTGTCATTAATAGTTTACAATCTATTGGAGAAAAAGGTCCCGATGATGAAATAATTTTTGAAAATATTATTCACATCATTCCCATTGTGTTGTAATAAAAAATAACTAATGTGGATTAGACAATAATGCTTAATAATATTACATTGGATGAACCTATTGGAACTCTCAAGTAGTATGAGGGTAGACGTAAGAGATATGTTGAGAAATATACAATAAAAAATGGTAGTGTTTCTATTTATTCTATTACTATTCCTACTAAATTTAAAACATATAAAAAAGTTGTTAAATCTTCACAGAAAAAGAGAGTAATTATTTAATTAGATCCTAGTACTACAGAACATTCTGAGAATAAGTTGGATAATATCAAAAGAAGGATAAATAATATTTTTGAGATTAAATATTTTCTATGAAAATACCAAAAGATTCATAAGGATAAATGTGATAATAAAGATTCAGAGGTCACGTGTTATGAATTTATGAAATATGGACATATCTAACCTGATTGTCCAAAGCTGAAATGGAAATATAGAAAAGAAATAAATTTAGAATGAAATGAAAAAAAGTACAACATGTATAAAGAAATTTATTTTGTAAGCAGCTGATACATGGAGTGTCATTAGTGTCAATTCTTCTAATAGTTCCTCAAACAATGAATGTTCTGGATCTAGAAACATAATCCTTTGGCCAAATTACTCATTAAAAATCATTGTCTCATTTAAATGATACATACTTATGAGTCTTTTATAAATATGTATTTTAATTAACATTTCTCTAATGATAAAAATTATACATCTTCTTATGAGTAATCTTCCCTGGTATAAGATAATAATTTACCTACTTATGAGAAAGTTTATATATTTCCTAAACTATTATAGAAGGTGAAGTGTAAAATTTGTAAAAACAAATATTATAATTCAAAAGATAAACATACTAAGGTTGATTCAAGAATAATTATTTTTAATAATGTAATATCATATATTTCTAAATATCATGATAAAACTATTTCTCAAAAACAAACTATTTCAAAATGTTTTGAAAAAGAAATTTCTACGAAATCTGTTTTACGAGAAAAACATAGTTCTAAAACTTATAATGACGAGGATAATAATTTTTTAGTAAAACTGAAATTCAAAATTTATATTTTAATGAAAATTTTATCAAAGATAACCCCTAGAAATGAAAACATTGAAAAAAGTGTATAAAAAAATAAAAACTCATGGTAATAGTTCTGAAATTATTTTTATAAATTGAAATCTTTTTTTTTTGTAAAAATTATTTTATTCCAAATGTAAACCTTTTTCAATAAGATGAATTATGATGGGAACATGAAGAAAGGTGGTTCCTTAAAGGGAGTACATCCTTTAGGATTTCATAATCTATATTTTTCTATGGAAATGAAATTTCTGAAACCTAATTCGGACCAAGGTAGTTACCTTGAATTACAATACCATCTTCAATATTGTTTCAATTTCAAAATTATAATGTTTTTTTCTTTAGGAAAACAATTATTGTTCCAACATGAAAATTATTTGGTTCATCGATTGTGCTTGTTCCTAGAACTTGATTAGAAATAAATATTCCTTCATGAAGATAATACAAATAAAAGGTTGAAAATAAACTGTTAGAGATATTTCTCAAGGAGAGATATCACAATTGGTAACATTATTCTTCTTATAAAATCTCTAATTTCAAGTGTTTTATTTTTTTAGGCCTTATTAAAAAATGTTACAAGTATAAATATATTAAGGGATCAAGGTTTCATTGTGATATTAATGAATGATAAAGTTTTAGTACATAATTCCAATGATGAATTTATTCTTTCAACCAACTGGTATGAGAATCTTTTCCCACAAAACATGGAAGGCCTTTGGATCCAATACTTAACCAGACTTAGTGAAATGGAAGATAAATATAAGTTATGGAATTGAAGGTTAGGACATTATAACCTTATAAACATATCTATATTGACTATGAAATGACATGTTAAATATCTACCAGAATATAGTTTTGATATTTTTGAATTATGTGACCATTTTCAATATGCTAAGAAACATAAGTAATCTTTTAGATCAATTTGTGAAGTCTCATCTTATGATGCATTATAGTTCATGAAAATGGACTTTTTTGGTCTTACACAAACAATAAGTTTTAGTGTAAAATACTATGTATATGTATTATTAGATGATTAAATTAGATATAATTTGTTTTTATTTCTAATAAAGAAAAATAAATCCTTTAGTTATTTTCAAAATTATGTATATCGAGTTAAAAATGAGAAACCCCTATACTTGATAACTATTGATAGTGATCTTGGAGTAGAATTGGAAAATTATGGTTTTGAATATTTTTTTAGTAATAAAGATATTAAAAATAACTTTTTAGATCCTAGAAGCCCCCAGATAAATGGTGTAGTCAAACTATGAAATTTAATTCTTTAATAAATTACCAGAACTATGCTGAGTGAATACCTAGTTTCTAAAAAACATTGGTCTAAAATTGTCAGTATGGAATGCTAAATGCTAAATTTTATTTTAATCATACATTTTCTTAATAAAACTCTTTTTGAGTTGTGAATTGGATGAAACCAAATGTTTCTTATATCAGAGTATTTGGTCGTAAAGTATTCATCCTTAATTTTCATGAAAATTCTTATAAATATTCACCCAAATCTGATGAAGGAATATTTTTAGGTTATTACACTATTTATATTCCTTATATTGTTATTAATAAAATTTATTATACTATTGATTAAACAGTACATGTTAAGATTGATGAAACTGATCCCATTATTTTCAAATAACCTCATGTTACATCTCCAGATATTATTTCTAAAACAGATTTTTAAACTTTGTTAAAATGTTAATACCATAAGAAAATTACTTAAGAATTAGTTTCTAAATTTATTCCTATAGAATAATTTTTACCTAATTCTGAAAAAAAATACTTTTTATAGCATGAGAATCCAGTTGTTTCTTAGGAATAATCCTAATGAAAGTATCATTGGTGATGTAGATCAACCAGTTAGTAGTAGAAGTTCTTTATTAAATGAAATTGAAAAGATGTATTTATTATCCAAATTTTAACTTAAGAATCCTGAAGAGGAATTAGGTGAATATTATTGTATTATGTCTAGGAAATATTAACTCAATGAGAATGAACTCAATGAGGTTGAAAGGAACAAAGTCTTGACTTCAGTTGAAAAGCTTATCGAAACATCTTAAATTGTAGTAAAATGGGTCATTTTAAATAAATGTGAGGAAACTGGATAATAGTTAGAAATAAATATAAGACTTTTTGTTAAGGGTTATAACCAATAATAGGGAATAAATTATGAAGAAACCAAGGAACCAGTAGCAATAATTGAAGCTATTCAAATAGTTTTATTCTATAAATCATTCAAAAATTTCAAACATTTCCAAATTGATGTGAAATGTGATTTTCATAAGGGATATGTTTATGAGGTAGTTAATGTCAAACAACCACCCGGTTCTGATAAAAGAAAATATCAAAAATAGTTTCATAAACATACCAAATCTCTATATGGATAGTTACAAGCCTCTTGAGTTTGTTATGAAATATTATATTGATTATTATTATAAAATAATTTTCTTAAGGGGGTTACATATTCAACTATTTTACCAAATATATTCATAAAATTATTGTGATTGTACAAATTCATGTTGAAAGCATTATATTTTTTTCAAATATAAAATAATTAGTTAATTACTTTGTGGATCTTATGATGTTTTGGTTTGAAATGATTATGATGGGTCAGTTAACATATTTCATTGGTTTTCAAATTTCAAAAAAACTAGAATGAACTTTTATATCTCAGAATAAGTATATAAAATATACTCATAATAAACATTTTTATGATAATGCTGAAATTATTAGTACTCTTATCGGTACCTCTCATACTTTATATCTTAATGAGTATAATAAACTAGTTTATTAGAAACCATTTAGAAGTATGATTGGAAGTTCACTTTACATAATATCTAGGGTTCGAAATATATCTTTTCTAAATGATTATGTATAAGAAATAATGAAAACCCCAAATAATATCATCATGAAGATGTAAAAATAATTCTTTGTTATCTTAATAGAACTGTGGATTTAGGACCTTTTAATAGTTCATGAAATGTTTTTCACCTAAAATGTTCTTAGAGGCTAAATTTGGTAGATGTTTATTGGATATGAGAAGTACATCTGAAAATTTTGATTTCTTAGGATATTCATCAGTTTGATGGTCATGTGGGAAACTGCACTCAGTATAACTTTCCACTGATGAAGTCAAATATGTAGTAATTGGAAGTTGTTATGGTCAAGGGATGTGGATAGAACTCACTCACGAGCTATGGAATTAGTTTTCAAAAAACTAATATACTTTTTGATAATAAAAGTTTAATTGGATTAAGTAATAACCCAGAACATCACTAATGTGATAAAGACATATATATAAGACATTATTTAGTTTGGTATCACACAATTAAAGGGGATATAATTTTATAATTCATCAGAATTAATGAACAACATACTTACATTTTTACTAAACCTTTTAGTTCTGATAGATTTGATATATCAAATTATAGGTAGGAATGATTAATGTAATGTAATAATTCATATCTAATTCTTTTTTACTCATATCCTTACGTTAATATACTTCTTGTCAAAAGTGGACAACATATTTTTTTATAAAACTATTATTTTTTTTAAAAAAATTCCCTAAATTGTTATATATTTCTAAACAATTATCGTATTGGGTGTTTTGGACTCAAACATTCACAATTTTTACAGTCAGAAATCCCAAATTATTTTCTTGATTATAAAAGTCTTATAAAATTTATGAGCTAAAAATTTCTTCAAAATTTTTCATATTAATATTTTTTTATAATGAGTTTTTCAAAATGATAATTATTATATTTTCTAATGAAGAAGATAATATTCAGTATTTATTACAAAACTATGATCATCTATGCCGAAAAACTAATAATAATGGGTTATTTATTCTGATGGATACTTCCACTACAAAAGTAAAATTTCTATTATATTTCGTTTTTCACTTTTTCATTAAATTTTTTCTGTAATTTTTGTTGATATACTTTTAGTTTTTATAATAACTTTTTTTTCAATATTTCAAAATGTATTTTTATTCAGAATGATCCTCAATATGATAAAACTAATAAAAACAACAAGAGTTCAAAAATTATTTCAATTCCTTCATCAGATCAATCATGAAAATTTAATCATAATGGTTTTGAATCTAAACCATTGATTATATTATGGATGATGTTTCATCACCCCTAACTCTATTGAATCATTATAAGTTTTCTCTTCGAATTGTTTCACCCATCAAGCATCTAAGTCCTATAAACCTTTTTTATGTTTGTTATCTGTTATCACATCTATATCAAATGGAAAAAGGATGTTTATGATCATTGGATAATTTTTAGGGATTGTTTTATAGATAGATCATGGTTCGATAAGTACGATTTAACTCTTAAGAATGTTATTTTGTTTCATGGATGTTAATTGGTGTGTGTCGAAAATCCTAATAAGGATTTTGATTTTTATTGTCCATAGGTTGTATATGAATTATATGATTTAGTGTAGTTTTCAAAAGAATATGGTAAGTAAAAAGTACCTTTTAAAATGTTTGGTAAGAGATATATTTTTTCTTATAAGAAAGTTGTTGAACTTATTGGAGTCCTGTTAAAAGGATAATTATATTTTCCTTCACAGAAGATTCCTAAAAATCATTGAAATTTTATCAACAAAAAATCCCAAGATTTTATAATTTCATAATATTAAAAGGTTAAAAATTATCTCACATGACTCTCGATATTATGGTTGTTTTCATGTGGATGTAATGTATTCTGATTCTGGGGATGAGAGACCTGGATACATTAAAGTTATCATATGTTTCTGATTTATATTTATTAGTGAACATGAGGAAGATATTATTTTTTAATTTTATCTTTATCACAATAGATAATATCAAAATAGATTATATCAAATAAATTATTATTATTCTTCCAACATTTATTTGTAATATGGTTGTTGAGTGTATAATGGTTTTCAAAATGACAAACACAGAGTATCCAGTCTGAGAAAACATTTCCTTTGTCAATGATTATAAGATTTCAAGGATTAAATTAGTCTTTGATATCATGAATAATAAGTTTGTGTATAATGATTATAGTTTAAAATTTTAGCCATAACCATCAAGGAATTATTAGGATGACATGAAAACTATGAGAAAAAAAGAAACATCTCTCCTGAGGAAATAAAAGAAAGAAAAGAAAATTTCTGGTGATGTCTTTGAGGAGAAGATTATTATGAATTCCGAGAAGAATCATAGGGATTTGGAGTTTGTAATTAATACCCCAAAAGAAAAAGCTTTGAAAATCTTGGTTTGTGAATAGTTACAATAATAAACTAAAAGAACTATGTAGAAGAAGAGGTTTCATGAATCTTAGATTTATGAAAGTTTCATAAACACAGTTGAAAGAGATTCCGATAATTTTTCCTGTCATACATCCAAGACCAATAATATTAATCTAAATGATGGATTGTCTTTTGAATAAATTTATGTCATTAACACTAATATCCCTTCTTTTATTGATAATGGAAATAAAAAATTAGTTGTGGAATAATCGGTCATAATCGTTCCTTGGAAAGAGTAATGCATGGAGTTACATAGAAAATAATATCTGAGAATGGAAATAATGATCGAGAATTAGCATGATAAGGAAGTATATGAAGAAGTCGAAGGAAAAGAAAAATAAGGGGAATTAGAATATTAAGAATAATATGAAGTATTAGAAGAAGAGGATGAAGTAGAAGAAGAGTAAAAAGAAGAAGAGGAAAAAGAATAAGAAAAAGATGAAGAAGGTCATAGTGAAGATACTCACTCTTGTAAGGATTAATTGGAATCATCCTCATCATCATCAAGTTCACCTAAAAAATATAGAAAGTATGAAAATTATCAAAGTATATTGGAAGAAACCTCATCTTCTGAAAACAATGCTTAATTTTCATCCATGAAGAAGAATAAGATCAACATTAAATAGAATTGATGAAAAATTGGAGCCTGATAACATTTTGGAGATCACTGAACTCTCTTATGAAAATAAAATTTCTAAAGAATTTGGAAATATAGTTTCAAAGAAATATAAAATTAAATGGAAGGAATTTGACACCAGAACCAGTGGGATTAAACCTCCAAAACCTTGTTAAAAATCCTCAGATTCAAAGCCTACAATATCAAAAAAATGATTTTATTTATCAATATTTGAGGAGTATTTAAGAAATTATTTTTACTTTATAAATCTTGAACCAATATTCCATCAGATTCAAAATATTTTAAGTGATATGTAATCAATAATAGTATTAATAGAATCAGTAATCCTGATTTAAGCGGAGATAAAAAAATTTACAAACATTTAAAGACTCCTAATAGATCATGTAAGAAAATAGTGAAGTGGTCTAATGAGATCGATTTCGATATTAAAATGCAAGATGAGAAGATGGATTAAGTAAATAAACATTTTTCAGATCTAGATGATTCGTTCAACACATTATCTTTTTATATGGATGGAAGATTTAAGTTCCTTTAGTAATTAAGGGATTCTACTGATAAAAATAACTAAGGATGTAAATGTTTTGAAACAAAAGATTCGAGATGTGTATCTAGAGATGATTTTACTCTGATCATTTTAAGATGATGTTTTCATTTTGAGAGAAGATAAAAAAGAACTCACTAAGAATGTTAAAAGGATAACGTCTCAAGAACAGACTCAAAATAGAATGAATTTTTAAGTTGGATATGGACCTCCATGGGTTTAGGAAGAAGAAATCCTTCATAAAGATTCCTATGATGAAATATTGAATATTTTTCTTAAACACTAGAGCTATTTATTTAACAAACTTTTGTAAAACATTTGAATGTTTTTGATGAATTACCTCTCATTCAAATATGATATGATTAAATTTTCTCTAATTCTAATTGGTTGTATGTTATTTCATATATACATGGATGATTAGTAAGCTCAACAATATTTCTATGATATATTTTCTAGTATTTCATGGAACATTGAATCCTTACCATTCTTTTTTATAAATCACAAAGGGTGATAATTTTTTACATAGGGGGAGATAGTGTTATCAAATGGGGAAACTATATATTAATAGGGATAATATCATTCCATGAGATAATGTTTTATCATAAGGGGTGATATTATTATAAGTTCATAAGTTATTTTTTACTCTCCATTATATTTAGAATAGTTACAAACTCAAGAAGAGTTAAGATTCCAAGTATAAATGTGAATATGTCGTTATTAAAAGAAAAAATGGATGTTAGTTTTTCAATTTTATTTTTCAATTTATGTGGTTTGGTTTTTTATTCCCAAAAATGGGGAGATTCTTGAGTTATAAGATCTAATTCTTACTATTCAATTCTGATAATTTTGGGAATCACAAACACTCTATTTAAAAATTATTACAAACCTTTTATATCCAAATTGTTTTAGTTTGTTTTTGTAGAAATCATTACTTTCTACCATACATAGAAAATGTTCTAATGAATTATAAATATAAAATAACTATTGTTAATTACGATAAAAGAATGAGTTTTTTCTAGTTAATTAGGCATATTATTTATCCGACAAGGAGTTAAACTTTTTGTCGTCAATATCATAGTGAAAAAAGTCAAAACTATCAGAATGATCCTAGTTCTGACCCAATCGGACTGACTCACATAAATATTATCATATTTATAATTGAGAAGGATTTCCTTTTACTAAATAATTTTTATAATTGTAATGCATAGAATTATTGATATCGTTAAGAATACCTTTAAAAATATAGTAGTGTTAATCAATTTGACCTCATACATTCAGTTACAGATTATCTATCAAGCACCATTTGTATGAGGACATTGAAACATACTCCAAAGAATGACCATTTAATGATTTACTCTAAATGCTAAGTCATTTTATGTTTTTGGTGTTGTTCAATTTCGTTCTCAACTCATGTATTCTGATGATTGTAGATAATGATCTAATCCTTCTTAGACATTGTATTCATTAGAGAGTTTGTAGTTCTATAGAATCCTTGATAGGGTTGTGTCCCAATGAATTTTTTTTCTGTAATCACGTTCAATTTTTGATATAATAAAGGTATTCTAGGGATATAAAGATACTTAATTTGGTACATCGGATCTAGGGAATTTGGGGATAGGAAGATAGAATCTAATCATTGTATCGAGGGATTCTGAGGATTGGAAGATAGATCTACTTTGATCATCATATCGATAGATTTCTCGGTAAGCAAAACCAGACCTTTATATGAGGTGTATAACTATAGATACATTTAGTCAATATTATTTACTACATTACTCTTAAGGTTAAAATAGGTAAATATTTTAATAATTGAATGTAGTTCATTCTTACTATTACAGAGTTATTGTATTTCTAGTTTTTAATAGTGTTTATTCGGTTGTTCATATAATATAATGATTTTCATTTTACACAGATTTCTATAAAATTGGTTTTATCATTATTACTATGAATTTTATAAAAATAAAACATTTTAGTTAATCGAATTCATTTTGATTAGGATTATTTTACCTTGATATAATCAGACTGATTTATAGTTCTAAATTTTTGACTCTGATAGTTGGACTGAGTCAGACTTTGATAAACATACATTAAGTGGTTTATGTTTAGTTTAGTTTAGTTTATATTTTTTAAAATCCTTTTTTGAAACTAAAATTTATCCCCACCTTCTTAAAAGTATATCCATCACAAGATAATATTATGATCCTACATGGGAAACCATGTACTATAAAATGGTAACTAATGAATTAAATATGATCCTTAAAATATGAATTTATTGGTTTCATTATAAGAAATTCGTAATCTATTTCCTAGAATAAACTATTATAGTAATTTCCCTACTTAATTATGGTTCATCATGAGCTTTAAAATTTACATAAGCAAATGCCCTGGGAGTTTCAACCCCTATCTATGGAAAGGCCTCTTTATTTTTCAAAAAGTGATGATTGAGTCAAGCTCAATTTAACCATTAGGGTTGTTGCCCTGAGTAAAAAAGGCCCCAGATCCACCTCAACTTATAGTATCTAGTTATGGATTTATTTTTTTTGAAAACCACTTACTATATACTTTAAAAAAATTATGTATTTGTTTCTATTTTTAGACTTATATCTATGACTTTGAAAATATTTTTTTATTCATAATCCTCAAAATAACTCCACTTTTCTCAATTACTAATTATTAAATCTCATATATTTCATAAACATTATTTCATGATTTAAAGCATAATGATACTCTTAATAAATCCCTAGAAGATCAAAAGACCAATTTTCATTCGAAAATTAGTTTTTGAGTATAATAACATCAACAAAAAAATATAAATTCCTAAAACAATACTCCATGACATTCCCTTAAATTTTATTGATATTATCAAACTACACTAGATAATCTGGGGACATACATAAGAAAGAGGTGAGCTATAATCTGGGGACATATAAGATTTTTATACAGTTGGTTTAATTATCGTTACTATGAATTTGATAAAAAATAAAACATTGTTGTTAATTAGATTCATTGTGATTATGATTATTTTACCATGATATAATCAGACTAATTTATAGTTCTTAATTTGTGACTTTGATAGTTGGACTGATTCATACTTTGAAAAAAATACATTAAGAGGTTTATGCTTAGTTTAGTTTAGATTTTTTAAAATATTTTTTTTAAAACTAAAAATTATCCCCACCTTCTTATAAGTATATCCATCACAATATACTCTTATGATCTTACTTGGGAAACCATTTACAATAAAATTTTCACTCATTAATTAAATATTATCCTTAAACTATGAATTTATAGGTTTAATTATAAGATATACACAATCTATTTCCTAGCATAAACTGTTGGTATAGGTCTCCAAACTGTTGGTATATCCTATACCAACGGTTTGGAGAACCATAGAGTAGTAATCCATGGGGATAGGTCTATACCAATGGTTTCAAAAAAACCATTGGTATAATTAATATGAAAAATATATACCAACGGTTCCATAAAATTGTTGGTATATGTATTTTAAAAAAGAAGCATTCTATTGGTTTTGATCCCCGTACCTCCGGTTTATGATTGAACGACCTAACCACTAACCTAACTTGAGTTTTTTGAACATAATATCATAAATATATATATTTATTATCATAAATATTTTAAATTATGATTTATTTAATGTTCTATGTTAGAAGATTCCATAAAAAATACATGTAACTATACCAACGGTTCTCAGAACCGTTGGTATTGACCTATACCAATGGTTTTGTGAACTTTTGGAATATATTATTTGATATTGGGACCTATACCAATGGTTTTGGACAAACTGCTGGTATAGGGGGGACATATGCCAACAGTTTGTCCAAAACCGTTAGCATAGGGTCTCTATTATTGACCTATTCCAACGGTTAGGCCAAAACCGTCAGCATAGGTTCATAATAGAGACCATATCCCAATAGCTATGGAAAAACCATTGGTATAGGTTCATATAAGTGACTTATACCAATGGTTTCTCCAAACCGTTGGTATAGTTCCCCCCTATACCAATAGTTTTGGGAAAACCGTTGGTATATTTCTAAATTAGTGACCTATACCAATGGTTTTGGACAAACCATTTCTATAGGTCCATATAAGTGAAATATAATGATGGTTTTCCCCAAACCATTGGTATAGATCTTATTTCAAGTAGTGTAATATGGGTATGAATCATAATCTTGAATTTTCAAGCATGATATAAGATGATAACATAAAGGAGACATGGGAATGTGTAGAAAACATAAAACATGACGTTATAAGGATAAATCAAATCTAACCACCATGAAATCATAACATATTGTACATAGGAAGTCCTCTTGTAAACTATATATGGAATATCATGAGATAAAAACATTACCCAATACATTTGAGAGACATATAATTTTGGTCCCACCTGTCACATTCAAATCATGTACTCATATAAGTGTGACACATAGATCATACAACCTAAGGATGTATTTCAAAACTTTTAATCCCATGATTAAGGATTGTGGGTTATGTACATATAATTCCACCATAAATGAGGTATATCAATATCTATTTTAATACCCTTGATTGGATATTAGTATTTTTTATCACTACATATATATTTTTCAAGAAAAATCCCAAGATAATTTCTACAGCAGAGCCGGGGTACCTAATAAATCATGGAAGGGTTTATTAAGAGTGAAATGAATCTATTATTGTAGGGAAATAATATGTATATTAAAAGGGATGTGAAAAATCAAATTCTAACATGAAAAATTGGAAATCAAAAGTTATAATATAATAATTTTTCATGAATAAAGAGGAGGAGTAGATCCCTTAACTTGAGTGGGTGATTCTAAAATTGTGGTAAGAACTTCATAAGAGTTTTGGAAAACCTTGGCATAGAATTTGAGAGAAAAGGTTAGAGAAACATTATGCGTTAGGGTTTTTTAATTGTAATGTATGGTTGTGAGGGGTTTTATAGAAAATAGAGGGCTGTTATTTTTTAATAGATACCCTTAGTTTTTTCACACTATAATATAAATTAATCCAAAACACAAACCAGATCATGGGTTTTCCCAAATTTTTCAACAAAGTGGAGTGTATATCGTTAATTTATAAACATATTAACCAAACTCATAAAAATAATACACTTGGTGAAGTGTAATTGAGTCATGTTTATAAATAATTGATTTAAAAACCTTAAAATATAATATTGATTTTGTGGGATTCATTATGGTTTTATAAAATTAATGATATAACATTAGAATTACATTAAATTAAAGGGGAACCAAAATTTTAGTCATGTATACCCTTTATAGTATTTACCCAAAAATATTATTATCTGATGAAATTATGAAAAAATAATCATTAAATAATTTTGGTACTCTCATTTAGAAAATAAAATTGACTTTATAAAATTAATTCTCTATATATGAGAATTTACATTTTTAAATCAAAAATACCTATTTATTGAAAAACAAAAGTAGTTTTTTATTATAATGGTTTTTATACGATTATAAAAATTTCATTTGACTTCAAAAAATTATATTATCTTTTATATTCAATAAATATTTTTAAATAATAATATTTTATATAAAAATAATTTCATTCAAAAAAATCATGACTTCATTAAAAATAATTTTTGGATTGAACCAATGAATTTTTAAAAATTGAATTTATTTTTCATCATATCAAAATATAATCTTTATGAAACAATTTTGTTTGAAAATTATAATGAAATAAAAGTTAAATACAATCACTATTTTATTAAAAATAAAAATATAAGAAAACATAGTATGAGGTTCTTGATACATAGCCCTTTATTACACTGTTGAATTTTCTAAGGGTAAGGTATGCAATGGTGGGATTCACATTGTGTAGATTAGTGAATATGGTTTTTGTTGTGATCACAATGTTCTTGAACTTCTGTAGTAAATTTTTTTTCTCATTATTTTTTTTGAATCGTATCTTAGGAATGGTCAAGGGTGAATCTGAGTGATGATATCTCCATCATAAGCTCTTATAAATGGGATTCTTTAGGTAATATCACACTGGTCCATGCCATCTATTCCTTTTCCAGGGTTAATGACATTTATCATATCCCTATATATATACTAATAATATGATCAATGTATAAATACTACACCATAAATGGTTATTAGGTTTGTGGTTATTTTAAATATAATATGATATAACTTATAATAGTTTAAAAACCAATATAGTGTATGTGATTTCTATAATTTCATTTTCTATATTTTAGATCCTCATTTAAAAATGGAAGATCATTTATAAAAGTTTGGATAAATACAACCATAACACCAAATCCATAGATAAGGATGTTTGGAAAGTATTTTGGAAGATATTGGTCAATATAAATGGTATAAGTGATGTGGAGAATATAAGATATAGGGAGCCTTTTATAAATGATGTGGGTAGTAAACTAGTATATAATTAAAAATTTATTATATAATATATATCTTACTCTAGTAATGTGGATCCAAAATGGTAAATATTTGAATATTATAATGAAAAGGATAAAACAAATTCCATAAATCAAATTAATATAAGTGTTTTATAAAATTTTATACATTATATCTTAGGTTAACCACTTCTCTAACCATTTAAACTCATACCATTGTAGCACAATTTTTAACATTGTAACTATTAATTATGTTCATAAATTAAGTTTAACTTATATTATTACATTAATTAAGATCATTCCCAATATGGAACACATTTTGAAAATTATAAATTTTTCTATGTGGTATAAATTCATTTTAATATAAGTGTGAAAATTTTGGAAAAAGTTATTTTTATAAAAAATCATTTAAAATCATAAAAATGGATATTTTTTTCTTTTTCACATCCTAATAAAAACTATTATATAAATGATAAAATATTTTATACAATATATTATCATCATTTTTTATTATAATAATTCAAAAATAGATATTAATTTAACATCTTATGATAAAAAACACATTGAATTTATAAAAATAGTTTATTTGAAGAACAACTCTTTACCTTAAATTGATTTTAATTTTATTTATAAATAATTGATAACAAATAAATTCATTTTATACATGTATAAAAAAATTATTATGTTATTTTTTCCTATTCATATCATCCAATCCAACGGCATGGAGATAACATTCACTTTATTGTAAATATTTCTATAGTATATCATTGTTAATTTGTAAATGGTTTTGTGTGTAAAATGAAGTCAAAAAATACATAAAACATATTTTATGAAAAATATAACATAACATATCAGTTTGTAACATTATAATACCCTTATGATAATTTATATATTGAAAATCTATCACTCTAATATAAAAAACGGTGGACAATTTTGACTCATTTCCTCCTTCAGATCCCATATAGCTTCTGTAAATTTATGGTTTCACCAAAAAAACTACAATAAAGTGAGTGGTATTGTTCCATTAATCATTATATCATCGATCTAGAACCTCCACTAGTTATTCCTTATAAGATATATCATTATCTAGAGGTACAAACATGGTGTTAACTATAGGTGAAGTATTAGGAATTTACTTCTTTTGGATAGATACATTAAACAAATTAGGAAATTGAGAGAAATTTGGTGAAAGTGCAAAGTGATTAGGAACCATAATAATGATATAAATAATTTTAAATGAAAAAATATATCTAGATCATCAATTTATATTATTTCCAAATTTTTTAACATTATTTTGGAAATATATTCTTATCAATATCTTATCACAAAATTGAAACTATAAATCCCTTTAATGATTGTCTTCATAACTTTTTTTATCGAGTCTAAGATTGCATAATGTGTTAATAAATATATTTATCCTTATCAATCATTTACTTAGATCTATCAGGTCATAATGTAATTTTCTCTTCAACTATAACCCATCACATTGGATTTTTACATTTATTTTCACAAAGGGATTCATAATGAGCCATCTAAAACTTAAGTGATATTATTGTATGAAAACTAGACCATATAAAGGCGTTGATCTATAAAATCCTGAACTTTTCTGGCATGTCCCAATATTTTTTATAGGTACCCTTTTTCCTAGGTTTGAGGATTCAAATTGGGTTTTATCTAGGGTGTTTTTGGTTTAAAATTGGTTGTTTTGAGAGGAATGTTTTGTAGTGCACGGTTGGTGGTCAGTTTTACCAAATTGTGTTCACTGCCCCAGTAAACTATATAAACCAAAATAAAGATGGATTTTATGGATGGAAGAAAATTTTTCAAACCATTTTCCCTATTAGGAGTAAATGTGCATCACCCCTTCACCCACCAGAAGAGGCGCATGGTTATGGTGAACGATTTGAATAACTGTGTGCCCCAGTATAGGAAACCATACATGTGGTTTTATTGAATAGAAAATTTGGATTTCAAATTTCCCAAACCCTTTTCTTATATACATAAACCCCCAAACATGAACCAAATTTATTCCTCTCATTTTTGGGTATTCCTATATGAATTACTAGGACTTCTGACCTCCATTCTTGATGATTCAATGCCCAAATTTAATATCAACACCTCTACCGGTATGAGTATCTCAACCTGATTTTTTTTTCATCACTGTAACATCTTTATCCCATTATTTAAGTGATATTTTCCACTATTTTTTTGATCTTGATATAAGTTTTAATAGATCCAATACTTTTGATCTTGGATCTTGGTTTTGGATCTAGATCATGTTCTTTATGAGGTGTTTGACCATTCCATTTCAAATTTGTGATCTTTCCATTGCGAAATCATTCATAAACATGTTAGAGGCAGGTGATCTAAATTCAATTCCCATAG
Organism: Viscum album; assembly: GCA_963277665.1. Lineage (NCBI taxonomy): Eukaryota > Viridiplantae > Streptophyta > Magnoliopsida > Santalales > Viscaceae > Viscum > Viscum album. The sequence continues at coordinate 1,053,260,519 of OY728120.1, read as the reverse complement.
TCTTGATTCCAACTATATAAAGGTGTTATTATATTTAAATTAGCATCCAAAAATTTAATCTTAATTTGAATACATCAATTGAGTAATTAATTTACTAAAACACTAAATTTATTTAATTACAATATGAATTAATCAATGCAATGCATGATGGGGGGATTGAATAATTAATTGGTGAATTGATTAATTGAATATTGAAATTGGAATGGATAAATTAATTGATGAATTAATAAATGGTATATTGATGATGTGGAAATTTATTTATTAATTAGTGAATAAATTAATGGGATATTGGGATTGTTGAATTGAATTAATTAATTGATGAATTAATTAATTGGATAAAGGGTATTATGGCTTTAATGATGCAAAATCTCTCAATGGTAAATTTCACAGGTTAGTCCATGTGATTAAACTATTAAATCGTTAATTTTTTTTGATAATTGGAATTTTATATCATGATGTGAAATGTAATAAGAGTGTTTATGTTGATAGACATTGTTTAATGTGATACATGTGATATTTTGATATATGTGATATCAGGATATATGTTATATACATGTGTGGGATATGGAATATTTCTTTAAATTCCCATATTGATAAATTGATAAGTGTTTGTTGGAAATGGTATGCTACATCAAAACACATAGTGATAAAAGTTTATGGGAGATGAGAAACTACATCAAAATACCACTTATGTGTTTTTTTCATAAATGAGTTAGGGTAAAAAACATATGATTCAAAATACCAGATTTGTGATTAATTTAGAAATGAGTTATGGGTTAGTGACTACTGCTTTAAATACCCATGGGGTCCTATACATGGTGATCTAAGCCCAAAATATTATCATTTGACTATGGTTATAATTACCCCTGATATTGAATTGAAATCAAAGAGATAATGAAAACCCCTTTGTAATAATGAATTGTGGATTGAATAAGTGATATGGTTTAGACTCTGACATGGGTTGAAGTAGTTGTTGAGAGATTGGTTGTCCTTAGGAACCTGATAGTTTTTCTGGTAAAATTAATAGTAATTTAATAAATGAAAATAGATTACATTATTTATTTTATATTATTATTTATACAACCAGATACACTATTATTGATTGGATTTTATTTTGGAAGTCATTGGTTATGACCTACTGAGTTTTAGCCACAAATTACTCTGGATACATGATCATTACCCAAGTAGACTTCATGTTTGATGGAGAAGATAGGTGGAAAGGACCATGTTAGCTGTCTAAGTAGGGATGAAGCCTGGATGAGGGAACCAGAGATGATACAGGAACCGCATGGGACTTTTTAGTGTCTTTATTTATTTTGGGTTTTTCATATTGACACAAAACACATATTCTACATGGAATATCTACTCCTTTAATCTGGGATATTATATTCCAGTTTCACTCAACATGTGATACTGGTTTGGTTTGGTTTGGTTATTGGTTATATCATTTTTTATTGTTTATTTATTTCATATATTGTGATGCTTCGATAAAGGGTTTATAGTCAACCCCTGATTGATATTAGTCCCTCACTTCTATTTGGTAGCCTCTGGCATACGGTAAGGTGTGCATGAGACCATGTGACCAAATGAATCTGGGTACTGGTGTGTTGAACCCAGTTTGGGATGTTAGAAAATTGTATCAGTGGGTGGTTTCATTTCATTCTTTTCTCATAATATTTGGGAAAGGCTGATAGGAGAATATGATGAGTCAGTCCTAGGTTAAGAGCTTATACATGGGAGTTTCTAACCAATGTGTGAGGTTAAAAGATATGTACATAGGGTGGGATTTATACTATTTATGAGTGTTGTTACAATTGATTCCATTTCACCATGACTGATAAACCATTTGGATGATTTTCTTATTAATTGTGATAACTTCATCGATTTGAATTATATCCCATAATGGAAGGTGAATTGAATATGTATTAATCATTCTAGGAACAAAAGATTATTTTTGGTATATGAATAATTTTAATAATTCTTGGGAAAATGGATTTTCTGGAAATTTGTGGAAATTGAAATGTTTTTCCTTACTTGTGAAATTGAATTGAAAAAGGTTCCTAGTGTTAAAGTAAATTTTTTTAAATGATGAAAGATATGAATAAATGGTCATATAATGAGAAAAATTAATAATTATAATGATTTTACCCTTTGATAACCATTTCCTAGATATATCATGGTTAAGAGTGTTATTTCACCTCATTTTTTACCATGTTGCAGGAAAAGGGGGAATGACTTGTTATCCCTTAATGTGAAAACCTCTTCTAAAATTTGTTAAGGTTGTGTTATGTGTCCTAATAAGTGTGTTAAGAATTTTATAGAAATTATTCCATGATGAGGATTGTTGAGAGGATGATATGAGGCTAGGGATGGAAATGATCCACTAGTACTGGAACCTAAGGAATAGATAGTCCCAAGTGAGGAAGTTGGAGACTAGTTCATAGAAAACATTACTCACCTCATGATGTTTAAGGAAAGAGACCCACAAAAGGTTGTGACATGAGTTTATGATCTTAAAAGAGATTTTTAGTTTCAAAACCCTCTAATGTTTATTAGATAGGGTGGATCTTTGGTAACTGAGTTCTAGATTGAGTTCATCCAGGATATACTTGACCACTTCGAGGCTCATTATGAGAAGATAGTCAAATTAGAATCTTACATGTTACATAGTCAGGAATAATGTTGGTGGAACATCCAAAATCATAATGGTCCACTATGAATATTGAGTGAAATTACATTAGCTTGAAGTTTATTGATCACTTTTCTCCTGAGATGCTCAAGTAAGAGTGAGAATCTGAGTTCATGAGGTTGACTTAGGGAAGAATGTAGATCATGGATTATGATGTACACTTAATGGTGTGGCATCAATTTGATATAGAATTTTCAAGATATGAGGATACATCAGTAAAATGATTTCAGTATGGAATTATTTGTGAAATTAACTCTTAGGTGAAATATTTAGGATGAAGAAGTTTTCAATAGTGGTGAATCGGTCTCTCATTTATAAGGGGGGCCTGAATGAGGATTATAGTGTAGGATATGTGGTTTCTGATGCAGGATCTGGGGGTATAACATCTGAGAGTAGGAAGTGTCATTACAATAATGATAGCCAGTGTGATAGAATGAATATTGTTCATGAGAAAGGGTCGGATACCTTGGACATTACTTAGGTGATCTTCCATTAGTGTGATAGGTCCGGTCCCTTTCCTAGACATTTCCTCAAGCACTGTTACAGTACTAAGTCTACTATTTGTATGGGCATTTGTAAAGGTTTTTTAGGAACCCACTATAGTTGAGTAGTGATGGAGTATATAAGAAGAACCAGAGTGTGTGAATAAGATCTTCTACATCATATAAGTTTGACAGTAATAGTTATACTGTCCATGGAGATCTATGCAGTGGATAAAGTTCACGTGGGAAATAGAACCTATTTCAGAATTGTGGTGTAGCTTAGGGAACATATACTGAATCATTGGTAAGAAGGTCAGGATAATTGCATGTCATTCATCCAATACTATTAGATAGCGATTTTGAACCATAGATTGTTAGAGGTACTATTCTTGTAGATTCTATGATTTTTAGATCCTTATTTGATATTGTTGCCTCCATTTATTTTATTTCTTCCCGACATCTGAATGATTTGATCCAAGCAGTGGAATTAGTGAGTATAGTTATGAAAATAGATAAACCTTTATATGTACAATCAAATGACATCTGTTAGTGAAATGGATGTACTCTTGAGGATGGGGAGCATCATTTTTTATGGGATATCTACATTCTAAATATGTCATGTTTTGACCTAATATTGGGTATGAACTAGTTAGTATCATACCAATCCAACATAAATTGTTACCACATGAGAGACACCTTAAAGTCTCTTAAGGGTAATAATTATATATATTGTGGAGAGTTTGATATCATGGAAGGACATGGAGGGACTGTGCACCAGACACTAGGGGAGCTTACCACCCAAGTTTCAAGTTTATTACCGGATGATAAGTATGTGAAGCATGGTTTCATTCCACCCATAGTGGACTAGTTTCAGGATTTTTTTACCTAAATACATCTCATGTATGCCACCTAATAGATATTTGGAGTTTAAAATAAACCTCATGATGGGGGATATGCCAATATATATTACTCTGTATAGAATGGCACAAATAGGGGCTTAAAATGATCAAGACTCCACTAGATGATTTAATGGATAAGGGGTTTATCCATCTGAGTACATATTGTGGGGGTTCTCCAATCTTTTTTTCTAAGAAGGATTTTGGGACATTGTTCTTCTATGTTAACTACCTAATTTTGAACAAAGTGAATATGAAGAAAAAATATCATCCTTCTTATATTGTGGACCTTTTTGACAAGTTGAGAGGAGCTTGTGTTTTCTCAAAATCGACCTAATATCAAGGTATGATTAGTTTAGAGTTTGACCTTTTGATATATTGATGATTTCTTGTAGAGTTAGGTATGTATTTTATGAGTTTTTTGTGATGTATTTCGGGCTGATGAATTCTACAGCAGTGTTTGTGGCCCTGATGAATAGAATATCCCACCCATTACTAGATCAGTTTGTGGTTGTGTTTGTTGATGACATCTTGGTGTACTCCATGACTCATGATGAGCATGCCCAATATCATGAAATCATCATGAGTTTACTAAGAGAGAATTATTTATATCACTGTCTATCTAAGTGTCAATTTTTGATAGATCTGGTAGATATATTTGGTCACATAATCTTGAAGAAAGGTGCTAGATTTTTTTGTTTAGGATTCAGGGTTTAGGTTTATGATTTTAATGTAGGGTTTAGGTTTTACAGTTAAGGGTTTAGGATTTTGAAAGTAAGGTATAAGGAATATTTTTTTGGGTTTGTTGTTCAGATTTTATGTTTTAGAGTTTAAGGATCAGTATTTTGGAGATATAGTGGACCTAGAAAATGTTCAGGCAATGGTTTCTTGGGAGTATACCTAGAATATTTTCTATATCCATTGTTTTTTGGGTTTTTATATTTATTATCAGAGGTACATCCATGTATTTTAACACTTTTAGCACCACCTTCAGGATTTAATAAGAAGGGAGTAAAGTATGTCTGGCCTTGAGCATGTGAGAATTCCTTCAAAGTGTTTAAGAAGTACTTGAAAATGGAAACAATATTGATCCTACCCAAGATAGGTGATGAATGTATGGTGTTCTATGAAGCTTCTAGGATATTTATTGGAGTATTTTTTATAAGGGGAGATCGATTTAGGGCATATGGGTCTTAAAATTTGAGAAATATTTAATAGAATTTCCCTACGCACGACCTCAGGATAGTTGTACTGGTATATTATTTGATGTGTTGGTTGCACTATCTTTTGGGTGAAAATTTTACTCTATGTACTGATCATAAGAGATTATATTATATCTTTTCCCATTTAGATTTTAATATTTGGAAATGATGGTCGTAATATTATATGAAGTCATTGGATTTTGATCTAGCATGTACACCGGAAAAGGAAAAATAGTACTCACACATTGAGAAAAAAAACTCAGACTCGTGTAGTTTAAGTGTCTACTATTGACTGGAAGATGATGACCTTACTAGATGAGATGTGTATTTTTTTAGAAAATCCAAGAGCTTATGACTCTCATATCAATTTTAGTGGAGTCGTATTACTAAAGGAAGAGTAGGGACATAAAATATGATTACCTAAAGTATTTTTCCTTGTGGGAAAGCCTTGACGGTGGGGTGTCACCATCCGATTGGAACATATCTGAAGGCGAGATCATCTATGTCAGGAATTGGGTTGTTGTACCGATGATTATGCGGAATGAGTTGATATGTGAATTGTATTCCCCTATGTGGGTGGTACATATAGGTGTTACCAAAATGTATTATGACTTATGATAATAGTTTTTGTGGATGTTCAGGAAAAATGAAATAGTAGGGTTCATGACACAGTTATATACATGTCAATAGGTGTAGGCTAAGTGTTAATGACCTGATGGTTTTCTACAGTCATTCCCCATTCTGAGATGGATGTGGGAGGAGTTTACCATTATCTTTGTGGTGTTTCTTCTAATGAAACATTAGAATAATGATGATATTTGTGTGATAGTGGACCGCTTAATAAAGGTAGAATCGTTTTTACTGATACAGGGGGGATTTCAGTGAAGTAGTTAAGATACTTGTATATCCAAGAGATATTCCATGTGCATTGGGTTCCACAGACTATATTTTCATATCATGACTTTCATTTTACTTCATTCTTCTAAAAGGGCTTGTAGAAAGGGCCTGGTATATAGGTTTTACTGGGTATGGGTTTCTACAGATAAACAAATGGGCAGTCAGAACACATTATATAGGTTCGTGTGGATATACTGCGAGCATGTGTTCTAGACTTTAGTGGGTCTTCGGTGAAGCACCTATCACTTGGGAATTTCTCTTATAATAACAGTTATTAGAAAACTATTCATGTTTCACAGTAGGAGGATCTTTATGGTAGGTCATGCCGGTCAAGTCAATGCTAGATAGAGATAGAGGAGTCAGATTTGTTGGAGCCAAGTCTTGTATAATATTCGTTAGTGATGGTTCAGGTAATTTGGATGCATATGTCAGTGGATCAGATTAAAAAATAAGTCATATGTCTATCAATAGTGACAAAACCTAGTGTTTGAAAAGGGTGACCATGTATTCCATCAGGTGTCGCCTAGATTGGGTCACCACATGATACAGAGATATGGCATGTTGGGAACGAAGTTTGTTGTACTCTCTAAGGATGTGGAGAGATTTAGGTAAGTGGTGTTCTAATTGGATCTTCCACAAGGTATAATGCCATGCATGATGTATTTCATGGGTCACATCTTCATCGGTATCACCCTAACCCTTCCAAAGTGACTGATGTAAATTATGTTGATCAAGAGACGGGTGCATCCTTTGAGAATCATCTGATATGTGTGTTGGATCGCAGTGATAAAGAGTTAAGGGGAAAGACTATGCTGATAGTTCTTGTATTGTGGAAACATGGTCACATTCAGGATGAAACATGGGACAGATAAGAAGATATTTAGTCATTAGGCCCAATATTTTTTACATTGAATCTTATAGATGCTTGGGAGTACTTCTCAATGATGAGCTATTATAAGGAGGTGTTATTTTAAGATCCTGGCCTTTCATGGGGATGTCTCGAGCTCATTTTTTGGAACTCTTTTTCATTAGTTTATGTAAAAAGAAATTGGTTTTATATTGGGTGTGTTTGGGTGAACGTTGGATGTTTTAGGTATTTTTTCAAGTGGATGGATGGAACACGATTTTCCCAAACAGGCTCCCTAACCAAGAAAACCATGAGGCACTAGATAGAGAGGGACTACATGATTGGTGGATGGTTTTTCATATTGTTCTCCCTCTTAGGAGTAACCATGCCCCCCATCACTAGAAGAGTTGTATGGTTTGGAAAATCATGTGTTGTTGCCGAGGAATCAATGTGGTGGTTATAATTAACCTAAAAATTATATTTCATATTTATCGAACCCCTGTATTAAATACCTAAATCCCCTAACTTGACCCTAATCGATTACTATTATTTTTTGAGGTTCCTAGGTGAATTTATAGGGATCTGAACTTTTTTATTGATGATTCTAATTTTGGATTGAATATATGCACCTCTATGAGTATGATAATATCATCCCGACTATATGTTTGTATTTATACCATATTTCTGTTTTCCTAGAAGCAACTTTTTCATATTTTTTGTCGACCTAGATCTAGGTTTTAATAGATCTAATATGTTTGATCTTGGATCTTTGTTTTGGATCTAGATCATATTTTTGGATGTGGTTTTGACTGTTGGTATCAAATTGTGGATTTTACATTGGTTGATCGTTCATCAATATGTTTTAGGTAGGTGGCATAAATTCAATTCCATTGGTCCTAATTAAAAGTGTGTATATGTGTTGTTAGATATAATTTGGCATTCCAAAATTTAATCTTTAGTGTAATAAATTAATTGATTAATTAATTTAGAGAAACATGGAGTTTTTTTAATTAATTGATGTATAATTTAATGGAATATGTGACTGTGTAATTGATTAATTAATTGATTAATTAATTAAAGGAATGTGTGACTAAGAAATTGATTAGTTAACTGATGTATTCATTAATGGGATAATGATACTGTGTAATTACGTTAATTAATGTGTAGAATAATTAATGGGACATTAGGATAAGGAAATTGGATTATTTAATTGAATAATTAATTAATGGGTTAAAGGTTAATATGGTTATAATGAAGAAAAATGGTTCAATAGCGAATTACTCATTTTGTTCTAGGTGATTAATAAATTGAATCATGCTTTTTTATAGTTGGAATAGTATATCATGATTTGAAATATGATAAGAGATATAGTATTTATTACCATTATTTGATGTGATAAATTTTATATTTTGATATATGTGATATTTGGATATATGTGATATACATATGTGGGACATGGACTTATGCTTCAAAATCCCATAGTGATAAATTGGTAAACATGTACAGGACCTGGTCTGCTACATCAAAAGCCTGTAGTGATAAAAGAGTATCAGATATGGACCGCCGCTTCAAAAGACCTCATGTTTGTTTGTTTGATAAATGTGTGTGGGTCATTGACTTCTCCTTAAAAATACCACACGACTGAATTATTATCAAATTAATTGTGGTTCATGTCCTATTAATTCAAATACCCACAAGGTCCTGGGAATGGGGATCTGGGCACAAAATTTTGCATTAGAATATGTATCTAATTGGTTGTGATAATGAATTGAAAGGAAATGGATGATGAAATACCATGAGTTATGAGGATTTTTGAATTTAATATGTGATATGGTTCAGAAAAGAACATAGTTCAAAGAAGGTATTGAGATTTTTGGTGTCCTCAACAATCCAGGAGTTTATGTGGCTAAATAAGGAATAATTGAATAAATGTATACAGTTTACATAATTTCTTATATTTTATTCTATATATAACTAAATAAACATTTATTTAATGGATACTAGTTTAGATTTTTTTTGATGTCCTATTAAGTTGCACTCACACCCTACTAAGGTTGAATTATTAGTACCCAAATAGACATCATTTTTATGGGAGAGGATAAGTGGAAATTTCCTATGTTGGGAGAATGATTTGGGATGGAGCATTGACGAGGGAGCCATATGTGATTCGAGACCCACTAGGTATTTTTGAATTTATTTATTTATTTTGGGTTTTGAATATTGACACTTGACACGTATTTGGAAATTTATATCTGCTACTTTAGTTTTGGATATTGTATTCTTGTTTTGGTTATCATGTGATGCTAGTTTGGTTTGGTTATTTTTTTATATCATTTGGTCGTTTTTTTATTTTTGATGATTTTTATATTTGATAATTAGGTATAGTCTCCCCATGATCGATATTAGTCCCTTGCTACTAGTCGATAGCATGTGGAGTATAGGGAGGCACGCTTAATGTCACCTGAAAAATTGGATTAGGGAACCGGTGAGTGGCGCCCAGGTCGGGATGTTACATGATCTCATCCACCTTTGAAATCCAAAGAACCTGATCTCAACATATCATCCAGGGTTTTAATAGTCCTCTAAGATAATCCATCTATATTAGTATGATATGAAATTCTAATGTTTTTCTCCACAATAAAATATTACTGAATACTTCTCCATAAGATAAACAAAAACCATGAATTCCAATTTGATACTATATAATGTGGCACTCCATAAAAACATAGAACTTTCATAATATATATTCAATAAAGATTATTAAGAATTAAATATTTTCATAAATAAATTTAATATTCTAACTTTATAAGGTGATAGACTAAACCCCAAATATCATATGGCCTTTAGATGTTTTGAGTAGTCCGATGATGAAATATTTTGTCATGTTATCCCATTTCCATTAGAGAATGGGTAATGGTTACAATATCCCATTAACCATATATAACTCAACATTGACTTTATGTTATACCAATAATAGAAATATGTAATACTTAATATCCATTTTCAAATTTCCCCACAAGAAATACTCTTTTACATCTCTATAAATATTCGTAATTCAAGCCTAAATTGTGAATGATGAACTGTGAGCTTTGTATAATATCTTCTTTATAACAACCCTGCTCTTTATGACACTTAAATACATGATTTATTACAGAAAATTACACTTAATACAACCCAAAAGGTGAAGAATTATATTGTCTTTGGAAGTTAGGTACATGAATTAACTTCTTGAGCATGGGATACACACACATTATTGAAAAATTATTTTACATTCTTCTAAAATTTCCATGTCTTTTAAAACTGCATGGGATTACCATAGGTCAAACATAAGAAAAGGGTGAGCAATAAAGCCCTATAAAGGAATAAACATGGCATAACATGATGATTATAAAAATTTTCAATAATAGGCATATCTATGGGTCATAAAAGGAGTAGTAATCATGAACATGAAAAATGAGACATGATATAGCATGATAATCATAAAGGCAACATGGAAAATTTAGAAACAACTTGAAATAATGAATCATAAACATAGGTTAATATTAAACCTTCCAAGACAACGTGTTGGAAAAATTAACATAAAGGAAAAAGTTTACTCCTTATCCCAATGCGATGTATCTTGAAACTAAACATTACCCAATGCATTGGAGATATATTTGGGTGCACCCATAATGTACATTTCATTCTCTTGCATACGTGTGCCTCATAGAGCATAAAACATGGATTCATTCATCATCCTAATTTATTCCATGATTATGGAGTGTGGAATAATTATATGTAATCCCCTAACCAGAATGTATATGTACATAAATTTGAAAACCCTTGATAGGAAATGGGTATGTTATTCACAACACAATTGATATGGCATGGAAGATCAAGGTGAAATTTCAGCATCATAATGAAATCACTTAATGATTCATAAAAATGGGTTGATGAGAGAGAAATTTTTCTATAATCACATATAGATCAATGGGAAGTAATAGGGACACGCTAAATCATATACCAACATTATAAATTTTTTAATTTAAGGAATATGGTAACTAATAAAGTTGAATAGAGAAATGAATCCTTACAAAATTCCACCATGGTAACTGGCATACATAAAGGATCATGGGAAGATTAATGAGGGGAAAGGGGATATAATAATTTATATATAAAATATATAGTAAAGTTAACAGGGAGTAAAATATACCTAGGTAATTAATTGGAATTTAAGATACATGATATTAAAGAAGTTCGTGAAAGGAAAGGAAAATAGAGAAGTCCTTTGTGAAATTTCGGCACAGTAACAGCTTAGGTAAGGGTAAAAATGAGTGTATAAGTTGTATATAATTAAAATCAAATTAATTGGACTAAAATTTAATGAAAATAAATGAATAAAAATTTAAACACTTGAAATTATAAATTCTAATTTCAAACAAGGTTCTTGAATTGAAAGAAATAGATAAATGTGGGGATCCCTTACTTTAGTGTATGACCTTAAAATCTTGAGACGGGATTCTGGAGATCTTGGGGGAAACTAATAAGGTCTATAGAGAGTGGCGGGTGGAGTATGAACATTCACCAAAGTTTTCTAGTGAAGATAAATGGTATATTTGGAGGATTTTTTTTCAAAAATAGGGGGATTTATTTATTATTTTTGTTTTGGACTCTACATAATAAAATAACCAAAACCACAAACCCTCCGATGGTTTTTACCTTGGTTTCTTCCAAATTATAGTGGTTTTTATTTTTTAATAAGTCCAAGGTCTGAACGTATTAAAATAATTCCATTTATAATGTTGAGGTGAGTCACACTCTTAAAGAAATTATTTTAAAAACAAAAAATATATTTTAGCACTTTGGAGGATTCATAATGCATTGTCGAAAATGTCACAAATCAAGTCAGGTTGCCATAAAACAGATGCCCGATCCAGTCTACGGCAAGGCCCGAAGGGCATTCCCGATCCCCATGGGCTAGCACAAGGACCTAGGTATCAAAAATAAAACTTGGGAACAATTTACCCAAATAAATAAATATAAAATGTACAAAAAGCTAAATAAATTGAAACTAAAACCATACAACCAAACAAACCCTTACACCATGTTCGGATTTAATGTTTACAAATTGAACTAAAAACCTAAAAGAGACTACATCAAAGGGAAACCAAAACTCCAACTCAATCCTCCATGAAACTTGAGGAGTCTTATCCCCAAGCCACTGCCACCAAACCAACATGAGGGTCCCACTGAAAACTCGAACCACCAATGCTATGCATGAAGCATCAGCCTGGAATGCAGAAGAAACAGAATCTACACACACCCAATGGTGTATGTAGGTTGAGATCTAAAATTCCCGTAGGATGCCAATGAGAAAATGTACCATGCATAATTATTAAATGCAAAATACATTTTCAATTTAATAGAAAAAAATTCTTAAACAATTTTAATGAAAACAGTTTTAAAGAAAACTAATTTAAGGAAACAAATTAATACACAAAAACTCACAAACATTAATGGTAACCTCAATGTCACAATGTGTGTTAACGGTGAGTGAAAAGAAAAAGAGGAGCACAAATTATTGGAGAGTCCCTAAAGATACTAGAAAGAAGTGGAACCCTAGAACATCGTGTCACAGTGAAAAATGGTACAGAAACACAACAATATATGTTCTCGTGCATGAGCCACTAGTAGGGAAAAACCTCCATAACCCAGTGGTCTCCAAACATCATCCAAAAGTTTTGTTATTGTTTTAGACATTAATCTAGCTAAGTGAAACTGGGCCCATGCCACTTCTGTATCACAAGCACACTAGTCCTAGTCCACCCACCTAGTACCCTGGCTTCCCATTTGTGCTCATGTAGTTTAGAGTTCATTTCATATATCAAACACAAATAAACAAAACAAATGAGGTGTTATCTCTACCCAAACCTACGCTCGCACATAGAAAAACCATTTTAAATTAATACACACACTAAAAATATCCCAAAACCCAATCTAGGTCACTTATACAACTAATTAATGACTGTACAATCAAATAATGTTCTTACATGGAAAACAGACCATTAAAATAATTTATTAAACAATTTCCACATACATTGAATGAATTTACACACTGGAGACATTTACACCATTTAACCAAAACAACTTTTCACCCTTAATAATTATTTAATAAAAAATTCATATTTTCATAAATAAATTTTAATGAGAAAAAAAAACCGCTTTACACACTAGACCGACCAAAACCCTCTTTCATAACCAAACACATAGTAGATTCTTATAAAAACATGGTTTGAACCACCAATATAATTTAATTAAACATTTTACAATTTATAAAAATGGACCCATGATTCACCATATTGGATTACATCAAAATTGCACCCAAAACACCACTGCATCCCTTAAACAATTTATTAATGTAGCAACATAGTTTATAAAACAGTAATTAGCTCGACATGGTCTTTTCACAAAAAAAAAGGAAAACTAATATGACATAAACACGCTACTAGTAAATAAATGAAAAAGGTCCATTCTGGAATGATGTGCACTCCAAGATGGTTTTCAAAAACCAATTCGCTACTTCCATATCATTTCATAAACCATTAAGAAATTCTATGAAACAATTCCATGCGAAGTCACATGATTTTTCCAACACAAGACTCTCACAAAACTCCTTTTATTACAAAATTCACATCATCAACACTTCATAATCCAATTCATATCTCTTCCTATATTAAACAAACTTATTGCACAACTCATACAACATAATCAAATTACTCAATACAGGTTTTCACAAAAACGCACTACGCACTATACTAACATGATACAAAATAAATCAATGCATGTTCAATTATTTTTAAAAACTAAGTTCCCACCCAATTAATTAATGTAAGGTCAAGCTAAATTAATCAAACACGCAAATTAATCCATCAAGAAATTATTAAATTCTGAAGCACCTACCACATTGTAGACCAACTTCATAGTGTTCTCAAAGTCCAACGCACTTCAATCACACCACAAAAAAACAACTATGGCCTGAAATCAAGAAATAAAATCAATTACACAACAAAAAAACCAAAATCAAACCAATACCTAACCAAATAATTACCCAAAATGGAAGAAAAACCCAGTCAGAGGAAAAAACACCTATGGCGAGTGTGCGGGAGGTCGGCCAAAGCTCCAAGGAGGCTGGCGGGCTTGTGCAGCGCTGAAAAAAATGAGAGTAAAATTTAATTAAAAAAGTAAGTAAAATATAATGAAAATAAAGAAACATAGAAAGAGAATAAAAAGAATTCGAAAACAAAATAAAACACAAAAAATAAACTTAATCCATTTAATAATAATAATAACAATAAGTTAATAATTCTATAATGATAACATTAATTTAACAACCCTAACCAAATTAAAATATCAATTGAAATAATAATAATCCCCAACAATATTATTATTATTATTATTATTATCATTATCATATTTATTAGGACAAATATTAAATAATCTTATTTTATTTGTTCATTATTTTATTTTATGAACAATTTAATGTTTACCTTGCTGATTAATTAATTAACTATGTACCAAGTGGGGCACATGGTGATTTAGAGAAGTGGAGTGGCTTCGACTAAGCTCTATTTGAGTATCAGACACTGCTAATCCAAACATTCATTTATCCAAAAAATGCAAAAATTCACGTCAGACTCAGACCGCACCTCATCAAAATAATTAAATCAAATAAAATTATCAGATAAAGGTTAAAATTAAAAATCATTACCGACGTGTGAAGTCGAGGTGTGACGATTCTCCCCACCATGACACTTTCTTCCCGCAGAAAGTCCCAAGGACTATGTCAACCAAGGGTTCCAAGTGAGACAGTGAAGATGCCTAAAACAAAACCTCAATCACCCGAAGATCAAGCATTAAAAACACCCATGACATGAAACTTCAAAGAACATGAATCCTGAATCACCAAGAAAAATAACCAGCAACAAGTGTTTCACCTAAAACAGAACTAAAGAATGGAACACCTCGACCCCTATCTTAGGGATCATCGGGGCCGCTCAATATCTCCAAGAATACTCATCCAGCTTCCTCTACCCATGCTAACCA
Organism: Viscum album; assembly: GCA_963277665.1. Lineage (NCBI taxonomy): Eukaryota > Viridiplantae > Streptophyta > Magnoliopsida > Santalales > Viscaceae > Viscum > Viscum album. The sequence continues at coordinate 1,053,245,424 of OY728120.1, read as the reverse complement.
ATTAGCATGGTTGAGGTCAGGCAGAGCAGAAGTAAGCAGATGCCCCGCTAAGTGCACTTTGAAAACAAAGTCTTCCACAAGTTCTTCCTAAGGTGGTATCCCCACCATATTAGGATTCTAATCAAATATTAGTTCTCCTGACAACCTCTGACATTGACTTGACCCTCCAAGTTCCCTAAGTTTAACCAAACCAATATAAGAGAAGATGCCGACGAGACACGCATTGGGTCTCCCCACCATTTTAAAATTTTGTTTACACCACGGCACACGTGCAGGTATTCCCAATTTACTTGTATAGATACAGACTAAACTATTCATCACAAACCCACTAATATAGGCCGACCTGCACGGATGACTCCTACACTAGAAAAAAATACACCACAAGAGATGGCTATGATAGCAGAAAACCCTAACCAAGTGGAAAACTAGACATGCATGTGTCAATCCCACAAGACATGAGCATCTATGAAATGAGTAGAATTTGATCCACAACAGATCACAAGAAGGTTCACAGAGCATACTCGCTAGCTTTACAAGAATATAGATTCTCTGAACCTTTTTAAGGTTGAATAGTAACTCCCATAAATTATGATCACAACAAGGAGATAGGGGATTCATGCCCCTCACAACCAAAATGAAGCAGTCAAAGACGATACCACAATAGGTAAATTTAAGTTGTCCTCATCCTGACACTACAAACTTAAGTCAGACCCAGCCCATCCCACGTCCGACAAGTTTTGACTACACGGAAGCTTCACCTCGAGACCTATGGTTGGAGCACTGATGTCTAAAGAATCTACCGCCATGAAGTCATAATTTGACCACCTATGACTGGAACTTCCTCTGCTACAAATGAAATCTACATACTTCTCCTCGTGTCCCTAGAGGCCACTCCATCAACATACCCACTGATAATTTTAATAAATAACATAGAGTGTCAGACTAACCACAGTAGAGATAAGAGACTAAGTGGTCTATCTGACACGCAACACGAATTGATGGAAGGAGCTCTCCAAGAATAGACCCCTTTGGTTCACACTCCTCATCGAATGAGGAACCTTCACTTCCATTGGTACAACCACAGGATGAGGCTGCACTACTACAAATAGGGCTTTTAATAGAAGTAAAATCCACATTTAACAGCGCTAAAAAAGGGATGTTAATCACGGTGAATATAAAGGAGGGGGTCCCCTTTATTAGCTCTTGCTTTACGCTGATAAACAACCATCTTTGTCAATGATTTTTTTAGTGTTGATAAAGGTACCCTTTTATCAATGCTCCTTTTAGCACTGATAAATGGATAATATATCAACGCTAAAAATAGCACAGATAAATACCACCTTTATCAGCACTATTTTGAGCGTTGATATATTAGACATTTATCAAAGCTTAGTTAGTGCCAATAAAGGCCATATTGCTTGTGCAAACCCAGCACCTGCACAGCACCTGCACACCTGAGATACCACCTGCACATAAAACACAAAAAATACCAACACACAAAGAACAGAAGAACAAAAATGCTATATACATTTACTTGAAATCATGAATAAAAAACAACACACTTCTACATACATTTCAAAAAATGTTTAATTTGGATACAATTTCAATTATCCAAAAAAACAATTAAAAACATTGATGTGTCTTCCTTTTTGCATCCATGAACGGCTTTAGAAAATTTCATCTGTGGTATTAGTTTCCGAACAAAGCATTCGAACTCAGGAAAAATATTTCTTGTATATATGAAAAAAATATGTATGTAATACAATAACGAAATAAATTAAATATTAATTTTAAAGAATACATTAATAAAATGTCAAATGTTCCCCATTACAACCTTTACATGTCCATATTTACTTGGATTGAATTAATATTTTAGAAGAGGCTCAAAATGATTCCTTCAATTATAAATATTGTTTTTTTAAGATTACATGGATGAGAAACCCCCTCCCTCCCCCCACTCCACTAGCAGCCCGCTCCCTCCTCTTGGAAAATCCCCCTCCCTCCCCTTGTAGCCCACTCCCTTTCCCTGGACATCCCCCTTCATATATCCTGGACAACACCCCCCTCCTCTGCTGTACATCCCCCTCCCTCCCCTTGTAGCCCCCTCCCTTTCCCTGGACAGCCCCCTTCCCACCTCTTGGACAGAACCCCCTCCTCTCCTAGATAGCCCCTCTCCCCTCCTGGACACCCCCTCCTTCCTGGACAACACCCTCCCTCCCCTCCCCAAGACATCCCCCCCTAGACAACCCCTCTATACCCCTAGATAGCATCCCCCCCTCCCACAACTCCACCTTCAGCCCCCCTTCCTCCTCCTGGACAACCTCCCTCCCTCCCATTGCAGTCCCCCTACCTTTACCTAGACAGCCCCCTTCTCACCTCCTAGACACCCCCTCCTCTCCTGGAAATCCCCACTACCCTCTTGGAAACCCCATCCTTCCTGGACAACCCCCCTCCCTCCCCTCCCATAGATAGCTCCCTAGACAGCCCCCTCTCTACCCCTGGACACCCCCTCCCACCACTCCACCTGTAGCCCCCCTCCCTCCCCTTGGACAACCCCCCCCCCCCCCACACTTCCCTTACAGCCCACCTCTCTTTCCCTAGACAACCCCCTTCCCACGCCCAAGACAACCCGTCCCCTCCTAGACATCCCCCTCCCCTCCTAGACACCCCCACCCCCTCCTTCCTGGACACCCCCTCCATCCCCTCCCCAAGACAGCCCCCCAGGATAGAACAAAAACAAATTTTTCTGCAAATCTATAGTGAACTTGAACCAGCAAAAACTAAATGATATCTTTGGATAATGAATGAAAATAAACTACAAATAAATCTATGACAATAGTTTCAATAATAATAATAGATTTTAGTGGGTATGACCAAATGAACATATTGTCATAAAAAACATTTATATTACAAAACGCAGAAGAAATCCTGAAAATGTTCATAATTAAGCCATTGTATCCAAAATGGAAGCTCTCACATTGCACCAACATTCGTGAGATTAAGAGCAGGGAAGGTGGGAACATGAGTTGATGGAGCAAGCTGAATACTAAAAACGCACCACTAACATGTTGTTCAGCATGGAGAAAGTGCCTCAACAAGAGGGGGAGCGAATTACATTGGTGATGAGAATGACTGAGACACAGGAAAAAGAAGAAGATCAGTTGATGCGGTATACGGAGGAGACTGACCCATTCTGATGGAGGAAGAAATAAGGAGACGAATGGGAGAGATGCGATTGGGATTACAGTGGAATATGTGGTGGAAAATGCGACTGAAATTGAGCAAGAGGTGCACTCTACACATTGTTTTCCATGGGACAATGTGCGGTAGTCAAAATGTATGGTGAAACTGGAAAAGAACATGTCTGGACCCAATGAATCTACAACATACAATGCTTGGTCAATAGTGATCCTGGAGGATACAACACAGAGGTGAGATCAACATGGAGAAAGCAATCACAGTCACACGTGATGGGAACCATGTTTCCCAAGGAACTGAAAAAACATTTTTCTATGGAAGGGAACTGAGTAGGTGGGACACACGAGTGGAAACATACTAGAACATATCCATAAAATATGTTTGCACTTTCATTTAGATCGTGGATAATTATGAATAAGTGTTGTTTAATCCATTCGTACCGTCTGACATTCTTGTACGGAGGAAAAAACCCCATTGACAGAACCAAAACATCACTCTTCAGATAGTGAACTACAACAACTTCTTATTTTAAGCACATGGGAGAAACTTTTGTAGAAACATGTCACATAATGAATGGCTTCTACAACCTACATTTGAGTGAATTTCAGTCTAATCTTTTCGGATTTTAGTCATGTCTGTGATGGAAAAAATGATGATATTAAATTCCATTTAAAGGAAGCATTGTGATCTTGTTAAAGGCTCAAAACCGTCATTTATTATGTTTTATCATCGACCTTGATGATCCGGTTAACATCAATGCCCCCCTCCCTACCCCTGAACATCCCCCCTCCCACCACTCCACCTGTAGCCCCTCCCTCTTCCAGGAGACCCCCCTCCTCTTGCACCCCCTTTCCCTAGAGATCCCCCTTCCCACCCCTGGACATCCCCCTCCCCACCTAGACCCCCCACCCTACACTCCTGGACACCCCCACCTTCCTGTACAACCCCCTCCCTCCCCTCCTCATGACAGCCCCCATGGACAGCCCCCTCCCTACCCCTAGACAGCACCCCCCCCACTCCTGCCACTCCACATGCATCCCCCTCCCTCCTCTTGGACAACCTCGCCCCTCCCCTTGCAGCCCATTTCCCTATACATCCCCCTTCCCAGCCCCTGCACAGCCCCCTCCCCTTCTGGACATCCTCCTCCCCTCCTGAACACCACCCCCTCCACTCCTGGACACCCCCTCCTTCCTAGAAAACCGCCGCCCTCACCTCCCTGAGAGAGCCCCCCTAGACAGCCCCCTCCCACCCCTGGACTTCCCCACCCCCCTCCCACCCATCCACCTGCAGCCCCCTCCCTCATCCTAGACAAACCCCCTCCCTCCCATATCAACCCCCTCCCTTTCCCTGGAAAGCCCCCTTCCCACCCCCTGGATAGCCCCCTCCTCTCTTAGACACCCCCTCCACTCCTGGACACCCCCACCCACCCTCCCACTTGGACAACCCCTCCCTCCTGGACACCCCCTCCCTCCTGTACACCCCCTCCCTCCTAGTTCTTTAGTGTATAACCATTAAAAACCTTCTTTATCCAACTATATTTTCATCATCTATTTGATAAAGGAATAAATATTATTCATACACCATCAATCACTAATATGAATTATAAAATCACATATATTTTTAAGAGATACCATTCAATAAATCAAGTAAAAAACCAAACAAAAAATATATTAGAGGAATTAGAACAAAATTTCATAGAAATATAATTTGAGAACGGAAAATTATGCATATGTTGGGTCTTTATGACATTAAATAAGATATATTGTGCCTTAAATTGAACTGGAATATAATTCTTGGGCTTTTACATGGGCTTGGAATTTTTTTGGTTGGTTGGAACTTTTGATGCCTCACTACGGACCCACATCAGGCTACTCTAGAAGTGATATACCCATTGTATATTATCAGTAATGAATGGAATTGAAGGGATCTTTGTCTAGACACCCACTCCCTTATGGACACTCCCCCTCCCTCCCCTCCTGGACACCCCACTCATGGACACCCCCTGGAAACCCCTCCATTTTGGACACCCCCCTCTCCTAGACACCCCCTGGATAGCACCCCCCCCCCCCTCCTAGACACCCCCACCCACCCTCACACCTGGACACCCCTCCCTCCTGAACACACCCCCTCCTGGACACCCACCCACTCCTGGACACCCCTCCATCATGGAAACCCCCACCCACATGTAAGGGAAACTTATTAGAAAATTTAAATTCCAAGATATTGGTTCCCATCAATATTTTAAGATGCTTGTGATGGGACTGAATGACTACACATTGGTCGACTTCCACACTATCGACCATTGTAGTCAAATGAGTTATGTTTTACTAAAAAGGGAAATCATTTCTAAAACCATTCTTCATAACCTAAGGATGTAAAACATAATAAAGGGTGATCATATATGCTCAATAAGTGTAAACAATGGAGATATCAATGATCATATATGGATAAAATAAGAAGTATGAATTCACATTCATCCTATTTGTGTACAATTTTCCATCAGGTATGCTTCCCATTCGTTTATAAAAACATCTATATCATCTTGTGAATATGAGTTTTTGTGACAATCATGGTAGTACTGAAATAATATAAATACACAAAGGATTAATAAATATTTTAAATGAACTCATAATTATTTTTGAAAATACCTCCTCAGGGATGCTAGTTTGTAGATGAAATATGATCTCTTTCATAAATTTACAAACATAATAACCATAGTACTTTTTGTTTTTTTTGTTTTGGACACTACAAAAAAATAGACAAAAATAAGTAAATTGTTTTTATATTTGTTTGGATAGTGCAATGTTATTATATATAGTAGGATACTTTTCTAACTGTAGATCTTGTAGGCGTTCTTATCCTTAGGCCGTTGATTCATTCCATGAAGTAGACGATATTGATGCACGGGCCTATCATAACAGAATCCTAATTAAAATATAATATAAATTATATAACTTAATCTTTAGTTTTAAATTTTTTGATGAAGTGTATTAAAAATTAACAAGCCCTGCAATGCGTGGTTAGTTTTTTGGATATCCAGGAATTGAATCCAGAAAATAAATATTTGGAGTATCCCAATTCACTACAATCATCATCCAATGTTACCTAAAACAAAAAAAGGTATAAGTAAAAAAAGAAATGAAAATATAGTTGATATTATTAAATTGTATATTTTTACCCATGCATTGTTGGTATGAAAAAGATTATGTCATCTGTAATTTTTTTTTCAAATGATTTGAGCAAGGATGAAATTATTGTATCCTCTTTATCAGAATCTATTTCCAATTTTGAAGAGGTGATGTGATGACAAATGAGTCCAAATTTTTGTTCATGGGGAAATCCATTCAATTTTTTTTCATATATAATCCGGAAAAAAATAGGAAATGTATTTTGTCATAATTATCAGAGTATATCAGATTTCTTAAACTCAAATCATGAAAACATACCACATGTATATATTTACAACTAAGGAACCTAGCCATTCATACTTGAGGATTTCATTTACATTTTCTATAGTAATGAAATCTGATGCTTCCTCTCCATACATATTTTTTAAAATAAACTATGTGAGCATTGACATCTATCATCTTTGTATCCACATGAGCCTGCAATGATATTAACTATGGATATAGAACGGGCAGGGTGAAGGTGATCTCAGTAGACCATTTCAATCAGTTGGTTGATCCTTCAGATAGTTTTGAGCTGATATTTCGTTCAACCCCTTCTCTTTGTTGTTCTGTAATAACATTCATCGGTTCATACCTTTTTTCATTAAATGTTAAAGGTCCATCTTTAAAAATAAATTGGAAATGGGCACCTCATTGTCGACATATTTTTTAGAAGAATATATGGTCATGCGATGAATGTTCCAACAGCTTGTTCAACCGTATGAATTTCGTCATCATTATTTAGAACAGGTAGCTCTGCACTCAGCTCATTAGCTACGTTAGTTGACACTCTGAAATGATATGTTGGATGTTTTCGGTTGTGTAGAATGTCATTCTGTGTATTGAACACCGTAGTCCTCACTAAAAGGTGATAGGTGGGAGTTGATAGATATAAATCACTATCATTTTCACCATGTAGAATATTAGTACAGGAAAGGTATCAGTGTATATGTGATTCACATTTCAGAGAAACAATTATTAAAAAATTTATTACCTCAGCTAAGTTAGGTTTTTTAGGGAAATGGCTCACCTCAAAGCTGGTGGGGGTGGGGCAGGATCGTCACGCACAGGTTGTTGTTGAGTTTTTTCTTCTCTTTGCCTCTCCCCCATCCAAATATCTATAATCTCTCTCCAGTATTGTAATTCGTCTAAAAAATATCTATGTTTTTTTTTCATTTTTTCCTTTTTTTCATTTTGATACTCCTATTGTTTTTGTTTATGAAAATATGTTTGGGGTGTCACCCCAAAACCCACGCCTCTGATGCGGCCATACTGTTCTAGCTGCTTCAAGGCCCTTGAAAGTATGTCTGCATCTAGTGCGAGTGTTGTTTATTCCTATAACTATTTTAGATAGAAAATATTTAAAAATAAGTATTCATTGTTATGTAATAGTGATTTAAAGCAAATCAAATTTATATTATGTCAGACTTACTCATGATTCACACACTTTTTGTGTGTTTTCATCTATTAGTATCCCCTATTTATTTACCCGATCCTCCTTCCATAGCACATGGCGTGGGATGGATATGGATTTAAATTTCAATTCATCCATCTACATATATATATAGAAACATGGTTATGGTTTTGTTTAATGTCACATAAAAGTAGTACGGAAGATTTAAAAGACTTACCAATTTCTTCTCATGTGAATCGTACCCCATCCTTTCATACGGTAAGGGTATGCTAGTTCTGTTGCGGTTTGTTTGTTTTAAACACTCATTTTTTTGTCTCATAAATAAAAAACATTCAATCAAACTGATGAATATAAGCAACGTCAAACAACATATTACCCCACATAATGTACCATAAAAGTTTGCTCCACACGACGGTTGCTAAATGCATCCCAAGCTCCTTGGGATATTAAGTGTGCATAAAGAGTAGGTGGGTGTGGCTTGATTTTCCCTTCCACATCTTTAAAATGATATATCGTTAAAATTATACCGAAACATCTATGAATACTTCCTAAAAATCTTAATATATATTCCTTGTGTGAGGTGTATACTATAAATGCACTTTGCAATGGATGATGTAGTGTAATTAATCGTTTTATTATTTTATTTTATTTTAATAAATTAAAATAATGATATCACAATATTTCTGTAATCTCTTCCCACATCAGTTTCTTAAGCTCGGTGACAACATGGTTCCTCGATTATGCATCAATCGGCACACGTTGCTGAGTGACAATTCCAATGTAGCTATTAAAGATGACTCTTTTGGGGTTAACATGTTGGCCTCGCTTATTCAATCCAACCTCAAATTTGATGCCTTTTTATTTTTCATTAAGGATTCTGGCTAACACTTTCCAACTACAGTGCTCTAGTTTTTTTACACATTCAGGGTTTCATTCCCTACCATTTCCTCATTAGTATCATCATTATGTTCCCCCAAAGCACTAGCATCGGCACTAGGACCAGTAGAAATAGGTTGAGAAACATTTTGTACCTCAGCACTAGGACCAGCAACAAGAGGTTGAGAAACCTATTGTTTCTCTGCACTGGGACCACCAATAGCTGGTTAAGAGACCTTTCTTACCTTGGGATTGGGGGAATCTGTAGGTGAATAAGTCATTATCTACAGAAGTGTTTTAAAATTTCATTTATATTCCATTAAGACAACAACAAATAGATAAAAACATAATGTAACCCAGAGTATATTAAAATAAACAAATAACCAAATTGTTTTACACTCTTTTTTTAAATGCTGAAGAGATTTGACCCCTCTAATGACTATGTAAATCCCTTCAATGTGGTCTCCTTTGACATACAAAATGTTGTCTACATTGGGACTACTGTGAAATGATTGTGAAGTCTATATAAAAGGGTCATCCTCTATTGAACATTCATCTGACCCTTCAGTTGTTTTGGTCGATAACAGAACAATTGAAAAATTTTAGTTTGCGGGGTCTAGAACATAAAATACTTGTACTGCCTATGATTCCATTATGAATGGTTCGTCTTTCTACCCTTCCTTACTAAAATTGTCACGACCCGACCTCGGGGCCCGTGCCGTGACTACCCCAATCCCGCCTTCCATAGGCCAGGGGCTGGCGACTAGCACCAAGGCGTAAAATCCCGGTAAACAGGGAAGGCATTGCCTTTATAAGTAACAACCACCACAGAGTCAGCAAGCGGAAAGTAAAGTGCAGAAAAGTAAAGGGGGCCGGAATACAAGCCCAACTGAAAGTACAACAGGAAAAGTAAAGTACAGCAACTGAAGAAAAGACGGCGACCTCATGTCGTCCACTGGCAATCCCACCTGAAGGGTGGGTACAGATAGCCTCCAGGCTCCTCGGGTCTCACGTCCGCTCCGAGCACGTCCCGCCCAGTGTTCCACCTCCAGGTACCGTCCTGCTCCATGCCCCAACCGTGATCAGCGCTGTCCGTCGTCTGCAACCAACACAACAAGGTGCGGGCATAGCCCATGCAGGGGTGAGTACAAGCTACTCAGTAAGGACCCCGAGACCCCCGAAGGTCTCCCGAAATCCACAAAGGATATAGCACAAAAGAAAGATGCAATCACGAAGTAACATCTGACTCGACTTAGGTATATGCCCATAAATATACCTAAGTCCCCAATTCTAGCTCTGCTCATGAGCTCAAGAACAACTCAATCCACAAAGGAAAGCAAGACTCAAATCCACAAGGAGAGTAAACAGTAAATCCACATAGGATAGTTCAACACAATCCACAAAGGAGAGTAACATAAGATTCAGCTCAACCAGGTATACTTTTTCAGATGACGTCAAAGATGATCACTGATCCATCTAAGTCGTCGGACCCACGAAGGATCGATAGGTACTAACCCCCGCAAAAGACCCACACAGGATCGGGCTCACACAGAACCTGTAGGCAGTGGCTCACACAGAACCGGTAGTAAGGACCCACACAGGATCGGGCTCACACAGAACCTGTAGCACTGATCCACGTGGGATCGCTGAGTGCAGTAGTCGACGCAGTCCACTGAGGATCTCTGCACAGTCGTCGCCGCAGTCCACGAAGGATCTCTGCTCTGCCGTCGTCGCAGTCCACTGAGGATCTCTGCTCTGCCGTCGTCGCAGTCCACGGAGGATCTCTGCTCTGTCGTCGAAGTCACAGCCAGCGCTAGGGTTCCCGCACAAAGCGAGCTCGTTTAGGAGGGTCCGCTCCACGAGCCGAGAGGCTGATACATCAACTGACACGTAGTCCAAAGTTGATGTATCCAAAAGTTCCGTATCGACAACAGGATCTCAACGCGACAGACGGCGCGTCAATCGGACGCCCGGTCTGAGAGTTATTGGCATTTTCGTCCCAGGGGCCCGGTTGGTTTTTAGGGCAAAACCAACCCGACCGTACTCCGCCTGTATCCGATCCTCGGGTGGAGTATGCCAAAAGTTCCGTCTCACTTAGAGGAATCTACCACAGCTGACGGTACGTCGATCGGACGTCCGTAGCTCATGTTATGAGCGTTTCCGCTCCGAGGGCCCGGTTGGTTTCGTGTACGAACCAACCCGGCCGAACCCAAAGTCTTCCGAAACCTTGAGTATAATATACCGAAACGACCGTCTCGATCCAAGGATCGTGTAGCCGCTGACGGTTCGTCAATCGGAGGTCCAGGCCCAAGATATGGGCGAAAGACCGAAGAGGGCCCGAAACGGGGGTTCTCGGCCCGGGGCGACCCGGCCCGAACCCCCCCTTGGGTCGGCCGAACCGGGTCGGCACGACCCGGCCCGACCCGGCTAGGCCGGGTCCGGTCCGGCCTGGGCGCGGCCCGGCCGAGCGGCCGAAGGAGCCGCCGCCGCGGGTTTGACCCGCGGCTTGGAGGAAAGCGCGGCCCCGCGGGGGCCGCCTGTCACGCGGACGCGGCCGGGGCCGCCGCGTCCGTTCCCGGTTCCGCGCGGCCGCGGCGGAACTTCTCCACGGCGGCGCGCCGGGCGCCGCCGCCGCCTTCCGCGGGCCGCCGGAGTTGCTCCGGTGGCCCGTTTTGCCTCCCGTCTGCGCCGTTGCTCCACCCGGGGGCCGACCTTCACTGCGGGATCAACAGATCGCCCCTGCCGCGCGGTTCGTCGTCGTCCGCCATATCTGCACAACAAAAGAGATCGGCGGAGGGTTGCCGGGTCTTGTTCGTTAGACCCGCACCCTCCGCGTTAGTCATAATCCACGGGAGGAATAATCAACAACAATTTTAAATAAATTAAAATTGTCGGAGATCATGTTCATCACTTTAAAAGAATAAACACGGGGAAATAAGATAAAATATTCCAACATCCCTTACCTTGTCATCGTCGTCGGACGAGAGGTCGTCGCGGAATCGCTCGTCGCGGAAGAAAGAGATCGTCGCGTCGTCGCGGTATCCGGCGTCGCGTCGCCAATCTCCAGATCAAGATCAAACGGATTTAATTAATTTAAATCCGTTGATATCGAATTATAAAAATGAGGGAATTAGAAGATTCGATTCTCACCTTTGTTGTCGAACGAGGATCGGCCGCGGAAGAAGAGGCGTCGCCGAAGAACGTCGCGGGTAGGGCTCGTCGACGTCGCAGATCACGGCGTGCGTCGTCGAATTCCGGTCGCCGGCGTTCTTCGCGTTCTTCGCGTTCTTCGCGTTCTTCGCGTTCTTCGCGGGGAGATGAAGGAACGAAGATTCTCTCAAATCCTTTCCAAGGATTTTTAGGTTGGTCTTATTTTATAAACATGCCAACACACGAAACCGGTTAAGAAACGATCCATCAATTCGAAAGAAACGACCCATTTAATTCACGAAAGAAACAGCCCATTTAATTCACGAAATAAACCGCCCAATTAAATGGTCTGTTAAGAATTAAAGAAAACGCGTCGGTTGACTTTTTAGTTACTTTGACGGGTTTTCGCGGGTGCGTTACTTAGCGAAAGAAACGGCGGGGCTCGTGCGGGCCCTGCCTCACAAATATCCTACCAAGGGGTAGGATATTTCTGGATAGCATCCTATCCAGTTCAACTCAGCTCAAGCCACCTTTAAGTGACTTCAAGTGGCTTCCAAGCAGCTTAAGTGAAATAAAATAAAGTTTTCGCACAAACTTTATTTTATTTCTGACTTAAAGCCGCAAAATTTAAAAACCACGTCTGAGCAAACGCAACTCCGGAAGAGGCGTTTCTAAGAAAATACCGGCGCTGCGATTTCATCGGTGCCCTCAGAATTCGATTCCGGGCACCGGTTCAAAAGATAGAAAAACCCGCTCGTCCGTTCACTGAACGTACCCGAGCCAAACTTCGGAAATTGATTCCGGGCACACCGGGCCTCGGAATCAGGTGCCGTCTGAAGCTGCGCTCTTGTAAAATTCCAAAGAAAATTAAGAAAAAAATTTCCTTGAAATTTGCGGGTCTTTACATTACTCCCACCTCAGGGCTTTACGTCCCCGTAAAGATACATCAAAAACTAGGGGAACAAATGGGGGTACTGAGCACGCATCTGAGCCTCCCGCTCCCAAGTGCTCTCCTGGAGGTTCCCGTGCTGCCATCTGACGCGCACAAGAGGAATCGACCGCCCACGTAGGACCCGCTCCTGTCGATCCTCGATCTCCACTGGGACCTCCGCAAAAGTCGCCCCATCGTCCACGTCCAGCTCCCCAAAGTCGATGATGTGCGTCGGGTCGTGCACGTATCTCCTCAGCTGAGACACGTGAAAGACGTCGTGCACCCGGTGCAACTGAGGTGGTAGAGCCAGGCGATAAGCCACCTCTCCTATCCTGCTGAGGACCTGGAATAGCCCGATGAAGCGTGGAGAAAACTTGCCGCCTCGGCCAAATCTCCGTAAACCACGTCGAGGTGAGACACGCAAAAAGACGTGGTCGCCATCCTCGAACTCGAGTGGCCTCCGCCTCCTGTCAGCATATGACTTCTGCCGGCTCTGAGCTGTCCTCATCCTCTCCTGGATGATCTGGACCTTCTCTGTCGTGGCTCGGACCATCTCTGGTCCCACGAGTGCTGACTCCCCAGGGTCTGTCCAGCACAACGGTGATCTGCAGGGTCTGCCGTACAACGCCTCGTATGGTGCCATCCCGATGGTGGAGTGGTAGCTGTTGTTGTACGCGAACTCCACCAAGGGTAGGTGGTCCTCCCAGCTGCGACCAAAGTCGAGAACACATGCACGGAGCATGTCCTCGAGTGTCTGTATGGTCCTCTCCGTCTGACCATCCGTCTGAGGGTGGAAGGCTGTGCTCAGATGGAGCTGCGTCCCGAACGCCTCCTGCAACCCCTTCCAAAGCCGGGAAGTGAAACGAGCATCTCGATCGGAGACGATAGACGATGGCACACCGTGAAGCCGTACGATCTCCTGGACGTAAAGACGTCCCAAGCTCTCCACTGAGCCCTGCTCTCTGATGGGTAAGAAGTGTGCCGACTTGGTGAGTCAGTCGAAAATCACCCAAATGGAGTCGTGACCTCTGGAAGTGCGTGGAAGTCCAGTCACGAAGTCCATAGATATGCCATCCCACTTCCACTCCGGGACCTCCAAGGGCTGTACCAAGCCTGCTGGTACCTGATGATCTGCCTTCACCTGCTGGCAGGTGTGGCATCGTGAAACGAACTCAGCCACAACTTTCTTCATGCCCGGCCACCAGTGCTGTCGTCTGAGATCCTGGTACATCTTCGCCACTCCGGGATGCACCGCCAAGGGAGAAGTGTGAAACTCTCTCATCACCTCCTCTCGTAAAGCGACTGGTACGAAGGTACGTCCTCTGAAAAGGATGTCGTGCTCTGCTCCAAGGGAGAAGCCATCAGACGCCTGACCTGAGGATATCAGTGCACGCCGGGTCTCACAGTCAGCGTCCCCACGCTGAGCCTCTCTGACCCGCTGTAGAAGTGGAGGAGAGACTGTGAGAGACTGAAGAAAGGCTGCTCCGTCTCTATCCATGAAGGATATCTGCAAGGAGGCTAGCTGCTCTGTCGCCTCCTCAAGTAGCTGAATGCCCGTCCTCCTGCTGAGGGCATCGGCTACCACGTTCCCCTTCCCAGGAGTATAGACTATCTCAAAGTCATAGTCCTGGAGGAACTCAAGCCATCTCCGCTGTCTCAGGTTCAGGTCCTTCTGAGAGAAGACATACCTGAGACTCTGGTGGTCAGAAAAGACTGTGAAGCGCTCGCCCATCAGATAGTGCCGCCAAGTCTTCAGAGCGAAGACCACTGCTGCTAACTCCAGGTCATGAGTGGCGTAGTTCTTCTCATGCGGCCTCAACTGACGTGATCGGTAGGCGATCACGGCCCACTCCTGCATCAGGACGCACCCGAGTCCAGTCCCTGATGCGTCGCAGTAAACTACGTACCCAACTCCCTCCTCAGGCAACCTCAAGATAGGTGCGCTGGTCAATCTCTGTCTCAGCTCCTGGAAGCTCTGCTGACATCTGTCTGACCACACGAAGGGTTTCCCCTTCTTCGTCAACGCTGAGAGTGGTGCCGCAACTCTGGAGAAGTCTGGCACAAATCTCCGATAGTATCCGGCTAGGCCCAAGAAGCTCCGCACCGCTGTCACGCTCCTGGGTGGCTCCCAAGCTAGAACTGCCTCGATCTTCGCGGGATCCACTGCAACTCCCGCCTCAGAAATGACATGCCCCAAGAAATGGACCTCACGTAACCAGAACTGGCATTTTGAGAGCTTTCCATAAAGCCGGTGCTCTCGGAGTGTGTCTAGCACAACTCGTAGGTGGTAGGCATGCTCCTCCTCAGTCGTCGAGTATACCAAAATGTCGTCAATGAAGACCACGACAAATCGGTCGAGGTATGGCTGGAAGATCCTGTTCATGAGGCTCATGAACACTGCTGGAGCATTGGTTACGCCGAACGGCATAACCAAGAACTCATAATGGCCATACCGACACCTGAAGGCCGTCTTCTGCACGTCCTCGTCTCGAACTCTGAGCTGATGATAGCCTGACCGGAGGTCTATCTTCGAGAACCACCGCGCTCCCTTGAGCTGATCGAAGAGGTCATCAATCCGTGGCAGCGGATACTTGTTCCTCACTGTCACCTGGTTCAGGCGACGATAGTCGACACACAGTCGCAAGCTCTCGTCCGCCTTCTTGGCGAACAAAATCGGGGAAGCCCAGGGTGAAACACTGGGTCGGATAAACCCCTTGCTCTGCAAGTCCTCCAACTGTACCCGCAGCTCTCGAAGCTCGGCGGGGGCCATCCGATATGCTGGAGTAGATATCGGGGCTGTCCCGGGGTACAAGTCGATGTAAAAGTCTACCTCTCTACGAGGAGGTAGCCCTGGAACGTCGTCGGGAAAGACGTCCACGTACTGGTCCCCCACTGCAGGAAAAGCTGGACTCCGCACGTCCACTACTCCTAGGATGAGGCTAGCCAACTGATGAGAGATGGGCTGCACTCTCCTCCGCGGAAGTCCATCCTGTGCTGCAAAGGTTCCCTTCTCGCCGGTGAAGGTAAACCTGCTCCCGTCGGTGCGAACACATCGCACCTTGCGCCTCAAACAGTCGATCTGGGCATGAACCGTGGATAGCCAATCCATGCCCAAGATGACGTCGTAAGGCCTCGACGCCGCTACAAGGAGATCCCAGCCGAAGATCTCGCCTCCTAGAGTAAGCTCACACTGCCGGCACCAGTGCGTAATCGTCGAGTCTGCTCCCGTAGGAGTCTCTAGCCGTAAGGATCGAGCCAACGGCTCAGTCGGAATCTCCGAGCTCCGAACAAGGGCAGAGGCTATGAAAGAGTGACTCGCTCCTGTGTCTATAAGTACTGCAGCAAGGGTGGAATAGACACAGATCGTACCTCGAATCATCTCTGGCATGTCGGGGTCGTAGGCCTCCACTGCCTGGAGCTGGGCCTGTCCCTGCCCGCCAGCTCCCTGTGGTCGAGGTGGCCCTCCTGGTGGTGGTGGGGGTAGAGCCTGGAAGCGTCTCCCACCACCCGCTGCTCGGCCAGCTCCTCTGCCTCGTCCGCCTCCTCCCTGCGGACCGCCACGGTCGACCCTCTGCCTCTGCCTGGGTGGCCCCTCCACCGTCTGCTGCTCCTCTGATCGGCGAGTCGGGCAGTCACGAGCCATGTGACCCTGCCCGCCGCAGGAGTAGCACAACCTGCCTCTCGGAAGGCTGGCACTCCGCTGTATGCCCCGCACCGCTGAGCCGGTGTCCTGAGGCCGTCTGCGTGGGGGTCTGGTCTGCCTGGACCCGAGAGTCATCCGTCGGCTACCTGCTGCCGAAGACTCAGCTACCTGCCGCCCTGCGCTAGGTCTCGCCGCTAAAGAAGGCTCTGCCAGGAAGCTCTTGATCAGGAGGGCTCGCTCCAGCACTCCCGCCTGGGTCGGAATGCTGAGGGAGATCAGCGACGCCCGAATCTCCTGTCGTAAGCCCTGCTCGAAGGTCCGGGCCCGGAAGAAGGGGTCTCGTACCATGTCGGTCGAGTAGCGAGATAGGTCAGTGAACCTCGCCGCGTACTGAGCGACCGTCATGCTGCCCTGGCGCAGCTGGAGAAGCTCCTGGATGCGCACCGCTCGGAGGGTGGCCGGGACGAACTCAGAGCGGAAGAGGCTCTCGAAGTCCGCCCAGAGCAAGGATGCCTCATCGTGAACCTGGAGCATCAAGCTCCACCAACGTCCTGCCGCCACCTGCAGGAGGCTCGCTGCGAGAATCACCATGAGATCCGCTGGTGTCCTCACTAGCCTGAAGATCCATACCACCGCCTCTAGCCAGTCCTCGGCGGCCTAGGGGTCCGCCTCACCGCGAAACCTGGGCGGTCGCTGGCTCTGAAACTCATGCAGTGCCCTGAGGCGACGTGCATCGTCAGCGTCTGGTACTGGTAGCATCGGTGGCTCGGCGGGTAAAGCTACCGCCGGTGCCACCGCTGGCAAAGGGCCCTGCACCGAGGCCTCGTCGCTCGGTGGGCTGCCGTCGCGCCCTACACTCGGAACCCTAGCTGGCTGTCGTCGCGGGGCCATCCTGAAATGGAGAACAAGAGCACCACAGTCAGAACAGTATACCTGGTGAGCTGGCACAAGTAATCACAAGGAAAACTTGAGACTTTCATGAAGCAGATCAGTATACCCGGTGAGCTGACATAAGTAATCACAAAGAAAACTTGAAACACACACGCAATCAATGTTTTCGTGCATTAAGTCGGAAATCAGGAGTCAGGGTCCTGGTGTATGGATACGTCGGCCGCCGCACCAACACTGGGCTCCCTGAACTGATAACCACACTCAATACACTAAACACTATTGCTTCATATAGAAAGAAAAGACGATCAGAGTCTGCGGTAGAACCGACCACCTCTGATACCAATTTGTCACGACCCGACCTCGGGGCCCGTGCCGTGACTACCCCAAGCCCGCCTTCCATAGGCCAGGGGCTGGCGACTAGAACGAAGGCGTAAAATCCCGGTAAACAGGGAAGGCATTGCCTTTATAAGTAACAACCACCACAGAGTCAGCAAGCGGAAAGTAAAGTGCAGAAAAGTAAAGGGGGCCGGAATACAAGCCCAACTGAAAGTACAACAGGAAAAGTAATGTACAGCAACTGAAGAAAAGACGGAGACCTCGTGTCGTCCACTGGAAATCCAACCTGAAGGGTGGGTACAGATAGCCTCCAGGCTCCTCGGGTCTCACGTCCGCTCCGAGCACGTCCCGCCCAGTGGTCCACCTCCAGGTACCGTCCTGCTCCATGCCCCAACCGTGATCAGCGCTGTCCGTCGTCTGCAACCAACACAACAAGGTGCGGGCATAGCCCGTGCAGGGGTGAGTACAAGCTACTCAGTAAGGACCCCGAGACCCCCGAAGGTCTCCCGAAATCCACAAAGGATATAGCACAAAAGAAAGATGCAATCACGAAGTAACATCTGACTCGACTTAGGTATATGCCCATACATATACCTAAGTCCCCAATTCTAGCTCTGCTCACGAGCTCAAGAACAACTCAATCCACAAAGGAAAGCAAGACTCAAATCCACAAGGAGAGTAAACAGTAAATCCACATAGGATAGTTCAACACAATCCACAAAGGAGAGTAACATAAGATTCAGCTCAACCAGGTATACTTTTTCAGATGACGTCAAAGATGATCACTGATCCATCTAAGTCGTCGGACCCACGAAGGATCGATAGGTACTAACCCCCGCAAAAGACCCACACAGGATCGGGATCACACAGAACCTGTAGGCAGTGGCTCACACAGAACCGGTAGTAAGGACCCACACAGGATCGGGCTCACACAGAACCTGTAGCACTGATCCACGTGGGATCGCTGAGTGCAGTAGTCGACGCAGTCCACTGAGGATCTCTGCACAGTCGTCGCCGCAGTCCACGAAGGATCTCTGCTCTGCCGTCGTCGCAGTCCACTGAGGATCTCTGCTCTGCCGTCGTCGCAGTCCACGGAGGATCTCTGCTCTGTCGTCGAAGTCACAGCCAGCGCTAGGGTTCCCACACAAAGCGAGCTCGTTTAGGAGGGTCCGCTCCACGAGCCGAGAGGCTGATACATCAACTGACACGTAGTCCGACGTTGATGTATCCAAAAGTTCCGTATCGACAACAGGATCTCAACGCGACAGACGGCGCGTCAATCGGACGCCCGGTCTGAGAGTTATTGGCATTTTCGTCCTAGGGCCCCGGTTGGTTTTTAGGGCAAAACCAACCCGACCGTACTCCGCCTGTATCCGATCCTCGGGCGGAGTATGCCAAAAGTTCCGTCTCACTTAGAGGAATCTACCACAGCTGACGGTACGTCGATCGGACGTCCGTAGCTCATGTTATGAGCGTTTCCGCTCCGAGGGCCCGGTTGGTTTCGTGTACGAACCAACCCGGCCGAACCCAAAGTCTTCCGAAACCTTGAGTATAATATACTGAAACGACCGTCTCGATCCAAGGATCGCGTAGCCGCTGACGGTTCGTCAATCGGAGGTCCCAGGCCCAAGATATGGGCGAAAGACCGAAGAGGGCCCGAAACGGGGGGTTCTGGGCCCGGGGCGACCCGGCCCGAACCCCCCCTTGGGTCGGCCGAACCGGGTCGGCCCGACCCGGCCCGACCCGGCTAGGCCGGGTCCGGTCCGGCCTGGGCGCGGCCCGGCCGTCCGGACCGGCCGGCTCGGCTTCGGCCGAGCGGCCGAAGGAGCCACCGCCGCGGGTTTGACCCGCGGCTTGGAGGAAAGCGCGGCCCCGCGGGGGCCGCCTGTCACGCGGACGCGGCCGGGCCGCCGCGTCCGTTCCCGGTTCCGCGCGGCCGCGGCGGAACTTCTCCACGGCGGCGTGCCGGGCGCCGCCGCCGCCTTCCGCGGGCCGCCGGAGTTGCTCCGGTGGCCCGTTTTGCCTCCCGTCTGCGCCGTTGCTCCACCCGGGGGCCGACCTTCACTGCGGGATCAACAGATCGCCCCTGCCGCGCGGTTCGTCGTCGTCCGCCATATCTGCACAACAAAAGAGATCGGCGGAGGGTTGCCGGGTCTTGTTCGTTAGACCCGCACCCTCCGCGTTAGTCATAATCCACGGGAGGAATAATCAACAACAATTTTAAATAAATTAAAATTGTCGGAGATCATGTTCTTCACTTTAAAAGAATAAACACGGGGAAATAAGATAAAATATTCCAACATCCCTTACCTTGTCGTCGTCGTCGGACGAGAGGTCGTCGCCGAATCGCTCGTCGCGGAAGAAAGAGATCGTCGCGTCGTTGCGGTATCCGGCGTCGCGTCGCCAATCTCCGGATCAAGATCAAACGGATTTAATTAATTTAAATCCATTGATATCGAATTATAAAAAGGAGGGAATTAGAAGATTCGATTCTCACCTTTGTTGTCGAACAAGGATCGGCCGCGGAAGAAGAGGCGTCGCCGAAGAACGTCGCGGGTAGGGCTCGTCGACGTCGCAGATCACGGCGTGCGTCGTCGAATTCCGGTCGCCGGCGTTCTTCGCGTTCTTCGCGTTCTTCGCGTTCTTCGCGTTCTTCGCGGGGAGATGAAGGAACGAAGATTCTCTCAAATCCTTTCCAAGGATTTTTAGGTTGGTCTTATTTTATAAACATGCCAACACACGAAACCGGTTAAGAAACGATCCATCAATTCGAAAGAAACGACCCATTTAATTCACGAAAGAAACAGCCCATTTAATTCACGAAATAAACCGCCCAATTAAATGGTCTGTTAAGAATTAAAGAAAACGCGTCGGTTGACTTTTCAGTTACTTTGACGGGTTTTCGCGGGTGCGTTACTTAGCGAAAGAAACGGCGGGGCTCGTGCGGGCCCTGCCTCACAAATATCCTACCAAGGGGTAGGATATTTCTGGATAGCATCCTATCCAGTTCAACTCAGTTCAAGCCGCCTTTAAGTGACTTCAAGTGGCTTCCAAGCAGCTTAAGTGAAATAAAATAAAGTTGTCGCACAAACTTTATTTTATTTCTGACTTAAAGCCGCAAAATTTAAAAACCACGTCTGAGCAAACGCAACTCCGGAAGAGGCGTTTCTAAGCAAATACCGGCGCTGCGATTTCATCGGTGCCCTCAGAATTCGATTCCGGGCACCGGTTCAAAAGATAGAAAAACCCGCTCGTCCGTTCACTGAACGTACCCGAGCCAAACTTCGGAAATTGATTCCGGGCACACCGGGCCTCGGAATCAGGTGCCGTCTGAAGCTGCGCTCTTGTAAAATTCCAAAGAAAATTAAGAAAAAAATTTCCTTGAAATTTGCGGGTCTTTACAAAAATCAACTTTCACGGATCTTAATTCATCTATTTTAACACCACTCATGTTATCAACCCACTTTTATTGAAAAATAGGCACTTTGAATTTCATATAATCCAACTCCCATATTTGATTAATGATGCCAAAGTATGACATATTTGCATAACTTGGATTTCTATCCTTAGCACCAGAAGCATGAATCACTTCAGCCACAAGTTTAACCCCACTATTCTTCATGGTACAGTCTTCATCATGTTCATTTGTATAGAATGTATAACCATTAACTGCATAATAATTGTAAGATAATACATACAAACTTGATCCTCCGGCTACCATTCAAAGTCATTCTGAAATTAATTCCTAAATTTCATCGAACTACTTAAAAACATGTTTCTGAAACCATTCAATAAACTATCGATTATGTGTATCTGATATCCATTTTTCATCCCTAGAAGGATTCAAATTCCTAAGAATTTCATTGTGGGTTTGAACATATGGGTCAACATTGAAACTGTTATGCAAAACGTAAAGGTGGTCCTGCTCCTGATCTGTAATATTGATTGTGACAAACTCTCTTCCAGAAATTCCCTCATCCTCAAGCCACCCAGTGTTATGAGATTTCAGTAGGAAAAAGTTTTTCACAGCAAACACGTATTCGGTACAGAATTCAAGGGCTCCGTCAACAATATATTACTCCGCAATACAACCTTCCACCCGACTTCAATTTTTGACATACCCTTTCAAAATCTTAATATACCGTTCAATGTGGTAAATCCATCTATAATATATAGGACCACATAGTCGAATCTCTCTGACCCAATGAACCATCATATCGGAAAAAAATTTCAGGAAGAAAATTTTAAATTCACATAATATGACAACAATTTCTCTTTGCACAGTTGGAAATTTCACCGAGTCTATATCTTTGTTCCATATAGCTTTGAAGAAGAAAAAAATCTTCGATAATGTATGGAAAATATTCTTGGGCGAAATTCAATGTAAAGCTATAGGAATTAGATTTTTCATCAAAACATGGCAGTCATGTGATTTCAGACCCTTTAATTTTAAACCACTCATTGACACGATGTTCTTGATATTTGAGGAATACCCCTATGGAACCTTTATGTCATTCATGAAGTTGAAAAATTGATATCTCTCCTACCTGGAAAGAGTATAAGCAGTACGAGGAAGAAATGTTCATTTTTCACCCTTCACTGGTGCCAACTCTTCTCGTATTCCTATCACAACCATTTCCAATCTAGCCTTAATTCCATCATTTTTTCCAGGTGCATTTAGCAACGTGCCTATGACACTATCTCACACTCCTCATTCGACATGCATAACAGAAATAGAATGTATGACATACAGTTAATTCCAGCATGGGAATTCAAAAAAAAACTGATCTCTTTTTCCAACTAGTTTTTATAAGGTTTTCGATAACAGTTTACCAAATTTAGTGTCAACATATTTTACATTCTCAAACAATTGATCACTTGTTAGTGGAGATGGTGTTGTATATTCTTATGAACTTTTGTCAAATGATTTTTTCCAAGATCGGTACTTATGCCGTCAGGGTAGAAATATACAATGTCCTAGAAAAATGGTTTTTGATGACTGTTTCAACCTAATTAACTGTGTACCTTGTTTGAAAATGTGACACCCTTGAGTACCTTTAATGCTATATCCTTAAAAATTTCCTTAAGTTGGAAAGTCATTTATCATCCCATACATCATGGCTTTCAAAGTGAAATCTTAATTTTTGTAAGCATCATACAATGTAACACTAGAATCCAAAAATATTTTCAAATCCTAGATCAATGGATCCAAATAGACATCAATATCATTACCTGGTTATTTTGGTCTTGATATAAGCATAGATAACATGATGTATTTTCATTTCATGCATAAACACAGTGGTTAGTTATAATTTACCAACATAACCGGCCATGTACTATGACTGTTTCTTTGAAAACCAAAAGGATTCTCCCTATCTATAGATAACTTCAGACGAAGGTTTCTTAGCTCGTTTCCAAATTCAGGATACTCATGATCAATTCTCAGCCACAAAGGAGAGTCTATCGGGTGACGTAGTTTACCATCTTTAATTCTTGTATCTACATTCCATGTCAATTTTCCTATAGTATCCACACTTCCATATAGGTGCCTAAACCTTGGAATGATTGGAAAGTACCATAAAACTTTCTTAGGACTGGAATCATCTTTCTTGTATCAAGAATCACCACACTTTGGGAATTATTTAAGTGATTTCTGGTCCTTGCAAAACAATATACAGTCATTCGGGTTGGCGTGTATTCTTTCAATGATCATACCCATCGATCGTAGCATTCATTTTTCATTTTATGTTCGGCTTGAGAGCTCGTTATCTTCTTGGAGCATGTCATTTATGAGAGTAAGTAGTTCCGTAAAACTGGTGTCACTCCACCCATTGCCTGCTTTTGAATTATACAGCTTCAGTACGGTAGACAATTTAGTATATTTAGTGCAACCAGTATACAATGGCATTTTTTCACAACTCTTTAACATCTCAAACAATTTTGGGCAGTCGTGAAGTTCATCTTCAAATTTCCTTTTCATTTCCTCAATATGATATCCATCATCATTCACACCTGTAATCACATCTTCCACAATATCATCTTCATTCTTCACACTATTAATCATATCAGATGGTCTAGAAAATTTCATGTTATTCGAGCCACAACCTACATTAGTTTTTCTTAGTGTTTATTCCAACAGATATAACTTTGATCAATTCTGTGATAGATCAGGTGTTTTACCAACTCCTCTAGACTAATATTTCTTGAATAAAAATAGGGTAAACATGGACAAAGGATTTGAGAGGGGTCAAATGCATGATATTCTGGAAATATGATAAACTATTGCACGCCATCTTCATACTCTTTTTTCAACCGATTGTCATACATTCATTCTTTATTAATATTCATCATCTTTATGGGTTCGATCTCGAAATTTCCAAATATTATGTTTTAATTAATCAAGTATCATGTTTTGGGTTTTATAAAAATATTATGGTACCATAGGGAATTAACGATGCTTTACAGGGATATCAAATTGATGTTGTTGCTAGGGATGAGGCAACCATTTAGTTTTTTAGTATTTTAACTTTTTAATTTTATTTCTTTATTCTATTTCCACATTTTACGCTGTGTATTTTGTGCTATTCATTTTCAGGTTTTCAAATATTTAAATTCACAACTACAATACGTGATCAAAGGACCATGGCATCATTGATTCAGCAAAAAAGTTGGAACCACATACCTAGGTAGAATCTCAAACCCCAATCATGGTAGCACAATTTTTTGTAGGTTTTAATAACCATGAATGATTAACTGCACCATAAAAGAATTAATCAAGTGCAAGAATCATTGTTTGTTCGACTAATGTCCAAACTATATAGGAAACATAAATCGTAGAATCAATCAAATAATCCACTATCCAAGGATCCTCCTTACCTTATAACCCCATGAGACATCTACAATTGGATTTCACAAAGCATATAACATAGAACACCCAAGTGGCTATAGAACATTTAGACTATAGGTGGTCTTATTCATCTCAGAAGGGAACAATCATCCTCCCGACATGGAAGATCCAAAATAAACACAATCTTCAATGGATTATCCATCTACTCATATGGAAATGATATGTTATTATTAATATCTGATTCAATGATGGATAACTCGACCATGAGAGGCTCGTGCACTGGTATGGGAATGCATGATCCTATCTCTAAATTAGAGCTAGTTGTATATGGGAAACATCCTCTACTAAATATTAGGTACCCACATTTTACATAGATAATAACTATGAGATCTGAAAATGGAATGATATAAAACGTCACATCTAAAAACTATAAGATTAATGTGATGAATCTTACCTCACAAATAATGATTTAGAGTTTCAGGTCGTCCAATTGGTTATAAGAGTCCAAATATAAGGATAGACCAGTAATTTAACTAAAACTGATCACTTTGGTCTAATAGCTTTACTCAAGACCCCCTTAGATTTACTTCCCTATTCCTAAACCAAAAATCACAAGAAAAACAAATCTAGACAATTTCTCTAATACTTGAACTACTCTAATAGCATTCTGGCATGACTCGATCATCCAGGACCCCACCTGAGTCAGCATTGGGCATAGAGTGCCTCTATAATCCTTCCTCTAATAGTCAAGGGGCTATAGGATATATCTATTAAGGTATAAAATACATTGTACGACTTATACTATAATAACCTACAATATCATTGCTCACCGATATACAATAAAATCCAATAACACCAGTAAATAGATATATAAAAACTGAACTATATACAATGCGAACATGGGACATCAATGCCAAGTACAAAACCAAATAGGAAAAACCTAGAAAGAGATATACATATATAGATAGATATAATTACTAGGTATGCCTAACTCTTGGTATGGTATGTAACCTTCTAATTATAGGGTCTCCTAGAATATAATCCATCTACAAATTCCTCTTCCACAAACCATCATTGGATACAATTTAACTATTAATCTAACCTCCCTAACTATATGACCACAAATTTCAAATCCAAACTATAAAATATAAAAATAAACACAACACATGTGGTTATAAAGGCCATGCAGGTGTGATTGTAAACATAACCAGTAAGACGCCCTAAAAAATGTAAGGATATAACAATAAGTCAACCAAAACCCAAGACTAAGGGGTAATATATCGTATCATAAAGGAAATAGACATAATCCAATGTCAATAAAACCATGTAAAAAGAAGAAACTAGTCATAATAGTGCATTCCCATGAAGGATTGTATCATATAAGAAATTAGTGATACCTTGGGTAGTGTAAGTCCCACATAACCCATAGTCGACAATCCGACTGAAATTCATAACTGAAAGGAAATAAAAAAACCTCAAAAGGATGATGATATCCCAAAGAAATCTACATGTTAATATTTTATTAGTTTTGAGACTCTTGATCTTAAATTCTTCTATAACTTCCATGTTATATCTCTAGAACGGTAGTTATGGATTACACACCACTGATTTATATGTGTGTCTACCAAAGGAGTACCTAACCCTTTTGGAGGACCCTGCCCCGACACATGGGGGAGTACTGAATCCACTGACAGAGGACCCCCATAGATACATGGGAGAGTACTGACTCTGATGATATAGAGGAACCTATCCCAAAACATGTGAAAGAACTTGAAATCTATCTATATACAGGGGATTGTGCCCTGTCTTTTGTATATCTCCATGGTGTACCTAAAATCTATACATTGAGGACTCTTCACGGAAACATGTGGGAGTACCATACTCCATATTTTTTCCAAACACCTCACTTGTCACTTGTCAACTCTCAAGCAGAGGGAAGATAATTAAAATATCCAAACCACATCGTGTGTAATTTACAATGATTGAGGGAATCATTCTATTGTGATCTACATGAGAAAATATTTATAATGGTAAAATCATAAATTAAATACTATCATCCAAGTGAAAAATAAATAATAATAATGAAAATAACATAGCACAAAATTTTTTCAATGGGTAAAAAATGTGTAGGGTTCTCAGTCAAGTTTGGTTGTATACTAAAATTTCTAAACTCATGTGAAATCCATATACATGGTGTTTCCAATAGGGTGAACATCGTGTATGGATTAGATTTACCTGATTTAATTTGATATATATCAAATTAATTCCAAGTTAGTCTTACAAATACTACATGATGCCTCTAAAAATACATGACACATAGAACAACTTGAGTTAAATGCATGTACTTTAGATACATACGGAGTCACCTCACTGGCTATGCATCGCATTTTTTTGGAATAAACGCTTTTTGTGGAATACACGATGTATAGTCCTTACATGAACACTAAGGCTGTATAGTCTATACACATCATGTTTTTATGGTGTCTATACATGGTCTGAGTGAAGTAAAACACATATCATGTGGTTCTACCATTATTTCCTGGCATGTGCATAGTTTCATGAAGAAATATATGTCTTGGAGATACATTGTGTGTGACCTAGGCTCAAATTACATGTAACATTTAAAATGAAACTTATTCCATGTTTGACTCAGAAGATGTGTCATGTGGTGTAAATTTTGGAGATAAATTTTGTGTGGCATTAAAATATATATGAAAACCATGTATAGTGAAGAATGTTCCATTTAACAAGATTACATACCAGCGATGGAAGAGGCAGCCACAGCGGAGGCAGCCGCGGAGGAGGCAGCGGCGGTGGAGGCAACGACAGCGGAGGTAGCAGCGACAGAAGAGGATGATGGTCGCGGCGGAGGAGGAAAACCCAGTTGCAGTGAAGGAGGAGGAGGAGGAGGATGGGTCGGGTTCCTCTTCCACAAAAGCTTGAACGCGTACGAGAGAGGAGGGGCCTATTAGGGATCTTAAATAAAAATTGTTGGAACCTTTATCATCACTTGTTAAAAGCGCTGATAAAAGTATTGTTTATCAGTGATAAAATAAAAGCATTGATAAAACATACCTTTATCAGTGCTTTTAACGAGTGCTGATAAAGGTTCTAGTGGGTTTTATTTAATAATTTTTTTATATTATTATATTTTTATTTAAAATGAATTATAAGATACCTATATATTTATTTAGTAATAATTATAACAATAAAGAGTCTCTATTTATAGATATTGGTATATAATTGTTAATTTGTACAGAAAACATTATTTTTTATTATAAATATTATAATTTTATATAAATTAAGAATAAATTTTTTTATCAGTGCTAATAATATCACTAATAAATTTCCCCTTTATCAGTGCTACAAAAAGTGCTGATAAAAGGTACACCTTTATCAGCAGTAATTTTAGCGCTGATAAAGGTTAGCTTTATCATCCCTTTTATCTAGTGTTGATAAAGGCACACCTCTTTATCAGCGCTTTCTGTTTAGTGTTGATAAAGATCTGTGCTTCCCTTTCCCTATTTTGTGGTAGTGTTAGTCTTGAGGATCATTCAAGACATCCCTACTTGTGATGAAAATGGAACGATCACCATTTGTTAGTCTAGTCTCACTCCTCCAAACATACTCGAGACAACGTAATCATGCACATAATTTAGAGACCCTCAAAAATAGGAGATATTCCTAACATTATCAAAGAAATCAACGATATCCAACCGACCTCGACTTCTTCAAACATTCATCACAATGGAGTAGAACCCAACTTCGCTAGTCCAATGGGAATCCGGGTTGAGCCAAGAACTGAGAGACTTACTGGAAACCCATGAGACCTTTCTAGGGGGAATATCCCGAACAAGAACACAAAACATCCTTCCATAAATCCAAACGCATCACAACACAAACATGCACACCTCAAACACAATTCCAGTAATTCCAATTTAAAACATCAGTTCTTCTGTTTCAAGGAAAAACACCCACTTGAAAACCCGAACCCTGCACAAAAAATCCTAAAAGTGCTTTTGAAAAAGTCATATTCACTCTGAACTCAATGTCAATTTCCAATTTCAAAAACATTTAATCACAAAATCCAATTTTAGAAAAAATCCCACTTTCTAGGAAACAAGAGTTAGCCTTAGAAATCAATCAATCGCCACTGATATTCCATGGTGCCAAGTATGCATTTTTGTGCCACTTAGGCACCTACCCACACGATCAACCAACGTTCCATTAATCACGTCCACATGTACATGCATGTACCCATATAAATACCACTGAAAAAAACAAGGCTACTCTGCTATCAAAACAAAATATTCTAAATATCCAAAAATACCTTTTTTTCAAAACCATTTAAAAATTCACAACATTTTTTTAAAATGCTTCCCATTTCCAAAATAACTCAATTCAATTTCAAAAAACCCAAGACATTATTTACAAATCTGAATTCGAACAGTCAAATGCGAAATTCCAGAAACAAGATTCAAAATAAACACACCCCAAAAATCATTCCAAATACACAGAAAAATAAAATAAGAAAAACTCCAAAGTCCGCTTTCCTTAAAAAAACACTTTCATGGAAAACCAAAACTAAAGCAAGAAATCAAAAACATTAAATCACCTGGATAGAGGACTAGTGATCCTGTCTAACCCAGCTACATGGTTTACCAGACCATTCCATAGACAAGCACCAACCACTATGAGTGTTGAACTATACTCTTGGGCATCACATGGGTCGCTACTCCATATGAGACCATGTGTTGTACTAGTTTACTCCTATTGTAATCCCCCATCCACAATGTCCAATGGAAAAACATAAACCCCGAACTATCCCTAGTTACTTAAGGATCAGAACGAGTAAGATTCAGTGATTCTCTTCTCGCACCTACCACTCGAGTACTGATAATATTATCTTTGATCTACAAGACACCACAAATAACAAGAACAAAACTCCTCGGATACCATTTTGTGACGAATAAGTTGGGTCACCATCAAACCGACACCTAACCCTGTCCGCGGTAAGGACCGAAGGGCGTTCCCAATCCCCATGGGCCTACACAAGTGCTCGGGTATCAAAAATATAACTTGGGAATGATGTACCAAAATAAATAAATATAAAACAAACAACAAGCTGAATAAATTTAAATTAAAATCATACAACAATACAGACCCTTACACCGAGTTCAGATATAATGTTTATAACTTGAACTAAAAACTCAAAAGATACTACATCAAAGGAAAACCAAAACTCCAACTCAAACCCCCGTCCAACATGAGGAGTCACATACCCAAGCCACCACCACCAAACCAACACGAGGGTTCCACTAAAAACCAGAACCACCAATGTTATTCTCGATGCCTCAACCTAGAATGCAGAATAAACAGAATCCACATACACCAAAAGGTGTATGTAGGGTGTAAACTAAAATTCCATTAGGATGCCACCGAGAAAAGGTTCCATTCATAATTATTAAATGACAAATACATTTTAAATTTAATAGACAAAAAATAAATAAATTCATAAACAATTTTAATGAAAACAGTTTTAAGGAATAATACTTTAAAGAAAAAAAACATATATTAAAACACACACACACATAGTTTAATGATAACCCCAACGTCACATCGTGTCCCGATGGTGAGCGCAAAGAAAAAGAGGAGCACAAAACCTGGGAGATGCCCTAAACATACTAGCGATAAGTGGGACCCTATAACATCATGTATCAGTGATAAATGATATAGAAACACAACATTATATATTATCGTTCTCGAGCCCCTAATAGGGCAACACATCCATAATCTAGTGGTCTCCAAACATCATCCCAAAGATTAGTTAGTGTTGTAGTCGTCAATCCAGCTAAGTGAAATTGGGCCAATGCCACTTCCGTATCACTGGTGCACTATCCCAAGTCTGCCCACCTAGTACCCAGGATTCCCATTTGTGCTCATGTGGTTTAGAGTTCATTTAATATGTCAAACACATACAAAAAAATGAGGTGTCATCTCTACCCAACACTACACTCTAACACACAAGAACCCATTTAAAAATAATACATACACTAAAAATATCCCAAAACCAAATTTGTATCACTTACATAACCAATTAACGACTGCACAGTCAAAGAAAGAACTTACATGGTCAAAAAACCATTAAAAGAATTTATTAAACAAATTTGACACACGTCACTTGAATTTACGTAGTGGAAACATTTACACCATTTAACCAAAACAATTTTTCACCCTTAATAATTATTTAATAAAACAATTCAAATTTTCAAAAATAAATTTTAAAGTGAAATACACCACTTTACACATTAGACCAACCCAAACCCACTTTCATAACCAAACACACAATATTATCTTATCAAAACACGGTTTGCACCACCAATATAATTTAATTAAACTTTTTAAAATTTATAAAAATGGACCAATGAAGCCCCACATTGGATTATATAAAAAACACCCAAAACACCATTGCAACCCTTTAACTTTTTATTAAATCAGCAACTGAGTTTATAAAATAGTATATAGCTCGGTATGGTTTTTTTCACAGAAAATCTATACTCATATGGAATAAACATGATACTAGTAAATAAAATAAAAATGTCCATTCGGGAATGATGTGAACCGCAAGACGGTTTTCAAGAACTAGTTCGAAACATCCATATCATTTCACAAACCATTAATAAACTCTATAAAACAATTCCCAGAGACGTCACATGATTTTTCACACACAAAACTCACACAAAAAAAAACTTTTATTACAAAATGGACATCATCACCACTTCATAATCCAAATATCTACTCTTCCTTAATTAAAAAAAATTATTGCACAGCTCATATAACAAAATCAAATGACTCAATAGTGGTTTTCTCAAAAACACACTACGCACTACACTAACATGCTACAAAATAAATCAATGCATGTTAAATTATTTTTAAAAACTAAGTTTTCACCCAAGTAATTAATAGAAGGCCATGACAAATTAATCAAACAAGAAAATTAATCCATCAAGAAATAGTTATACGCAAAACCACCAACATTAGTGTAGACTAACTTCATATATTTGGTGTGCAAAGTCCACCGCACTATAATCGAACCACAAGCAAAACAAATAATCCCTAAAATCAAGCAATCAGATCAATTACACCATAAATGAACCAAACACCAACCCAACCATAACCAAAGAATTAATCAGAATGGAAGAACAACCCAGTCGGAGGGTAACACACATACAGTGAGGGAGTGGGAAGTCAGGTGAAGCTCTGAGGAGGCTGTTGGGCTTGCGTGGTGCCAGAAAAAATAGACTAAAAGTAAAATAAAAAGGGAAATAAAATAAAAAAAAATGATTAAAATAGAAAGAGAATAAAAATAATTTAAAAACAAAATAAAATCCACAAAATAAACATAAGCAATTTTATAATAATAATAATAATAATAATAAGTTAATAATTCTATAATGATAACATTAATTTAACTTCCACGATCAAATGAAAATATCAATTGAAATAATAATAATCCCCAATAATAATATAATTATTATTATTATCATTATTATTATGAAAATCATAAATAATCTTATTTTATTTGTTGGTTATTTTATTTTATGAAGACTTTATTGTTTACCTCACTGATTAATTACTTAACCATGTACCGGGAAGGGCGTATGGTGATTTAGCGAACTGATTCAGATTTGACCGAGCTCTGTCTGAGTTTCATATGCTACTAATACAAACTTTCATTTATCAGCAAACTGCAAAAACTCATGTCAGACTCAGCCCGCACCTCAGCAAAACAATTAAATCAAATAAAATTAGTAGATAAAGGTAAAAATTAAAAAACATTACCCATGTTCGAATTCGGGGAGTGACACAAACAAATTCAAATAAACTCAAAATAAAATTATTTTAGAGGTTCAAAATTGATTTTTTCTTGGATCAAATTTATAGTAATTATTACTTCACTTTTTGTCCCTTATGAATTTAAAAAACACAAAGTATATTTATATGATAATAAATTCTTAACTGAATATTAGATAGTCTAAGAAAATATTGAAGAATTAAATATCAGATAATTTAATAGTTCTTATTCCTAAAATAAAATAAAATTTATCTAAATAATTTATTAGATATGTGAATTTTCACAAATATTTATATGGAAGAATGGAATTGGGATTTATTATTAGGGTGCTCAAAGGTATGGGCCTTTCCTCTTGGACTCTGGATATTTTTTTAGATATTTTAGTTTA
Organism: Viscum album; assembly: GCA_963277665.1. Classification (NCBI taxonomy): domain Eukaryota; kingdom Viridiplantae; phylum Streptophyta; class Magnoliopsida; order Santalales; family Viscaceae; genus Viscum; species Viscum album. The sequence goes on along the minus strand of OY728120.1, from coordinate 1,053,212,728 downwards.
TCTTGGATGGATTTTTCCTTTATGGGGAGAACCTATGGTATCGTCAAGTCTTACCATGGACTTAGACAATGGAATACAATTTCTCTAACTTTGTTTATTCTAATTCACAATAATTTAAGTCTCCTTGTTAACAAAAATATGTCCAATGGAAGTATTCTTCAATATCGTAGGAAAATGAATCAACCTTATATTTCTCACCTAAAGTTGGTGGATGATAATCTATTTTTATTTAATTTTAGTGGATGATCGGTTGGTGGTTTATCTAGGATCCTAAATGAATATTTTTTATGGAGTGGTTAGGTGATTAATCAGTCCCATAGTAGTATTTTTATCGCTAATAAGTTTGGTGATAGGTAGGTTTCATCCATGTGTTATAGAATGGATAATTATAGGGGCTTTGTTTCAATAGAATATCTTGGATCTCATATTGTTCCTGGTCGTCTTCGAATCTGGGAATTTGATTATATTGTGAACTAGATTGTGAAATGTGTGTTGAACTGGAAAAATTTATTTTTATCCTTTGGTGTCCAGATAACTCTAATCAATTGTGTGTTGACATCCATCCCTATTCATGCTCTATCAACAAGTTGTGTCCCTAAGATAGTCTTTTCTTACATTGATAAAGTCCTGGAAGGGTTCTTTTGGGAATCTTTATCTGAGGGGAAACACCATTGGGCATCATGCGATAGAATGGTAAGAACTGTCTAGGAAGGTGGGATTGGAGTGAGAAGCTTGGCCAATACCATTCACTGTATGCATGCAAAACTTTCTTGGGATGTAGTGGGAAAGTTAACATTTTGGGAGAAGATTATGACCTATAAAGGGGTTGTTTATGAGGAAAATCTGGTTTCAAATGGATCTCTTTTTTGGTCAATAATCCAAGATTTTATTCCAGTCGTTCAATAATATTCAAGATTTATTATATGGATGGGGGAGTTATCTTTTTTGTTTCATAACTACGAAGGATCAATTTTGGGCTACCCAAGATGTTCTGGACCTTTGTTTTCCTTAAATGAGGCTAGTGAACATCTCAATTTTATTAATTCAATTATGGATGAGGGTCAAAGGGCGAGTTTTGATGATATTATTTTAAATTCAGATATGGATAAGTGCGGGTTTACTACTTCTAATATAGGGTATTTTTCTTTAAAAAAATTTCATCCAGATTTTGACTCCTCAAGGGAAGCATGATACATAGAATAAAACGGTATGGTGAGGTTGTATTCCTACTAAGTTCAAGTTTCTTGTATGGGGTATAAGAAACCAGGATATTTTTACAGATGAGAATGTGAGGAAGATAGGAATTAACCTGGCTTCAAATTGTCATTGCTGCAAGTTATACAAGGAGGAAGAAGCTAATCATCTTTTCTTTAAGAGGGATTGGGCTAGAGAAGTATAGAGATTTTTTGGTGGGTTTACTGGTATTTTTACCCATTATCTTACTAATTAATATTTTACGGAAAGATGGTTCCATGGTATTAAAGGTGAGGGATCAGAAAAAATATCCAAAGCTGTAATCTTAAGTCCCGATTGTTGGTGAATCTGGTGGGAAAGGAACAAGGCTAGGTTTGAAGGTATTATTTCCACATAATAGCCCACTATTATGAGGATGAAATCCCTACTAATTGATCTAGTTAATGGTTTTAAATAAATGGAATGACACTACTGGAAATCATACTTTTCCCAACACTTTTATACCAATGGTTCTTTTGAACTGTTGGTATAGGTGATCTTTTCCAATGGTTTGCATAAATCGTTGGTAAAGATGGTTATTGAGGGATTTTTTCCAACGGTTTCATCAAACCGTTGGGAAAACAATGATATCCCAATGGTTTTTAATAACCGTTGGGAAAAAGATGCCCCAAATTTGACAAATAGGTGGCGACCCCCCCCCCCCCCCCCCCGATTCCAAAAGCATTGCGTGGCCATCCAGAAGCGATTCTTGACTCCCAGAAGACCTTGAGAAGACCCAGCATAGGTGCACCTCTTCCATCAGAACATCTGCCAGGTTAGAATCATTCCACCTCTTCTCAAGGATATCCTTCCTCCTCTTCTCAAGGATATCCTTCTATTCTCAAGGATATTTTTATTCCCTATTTCTAGTGTTTTTTGAATATTTTATGATTCACTACTCCATGAATTGTGTAATCAAATCACTAAGTCCACGAATTGTGTACTCAGAACACTACATCGGTGTACACATTGTCCAATTAAGGTTTTCATTACACATATACATTTATAAGGTCATGGTGTCTCTTTCTTGTGTTCTAATTTCAATTATTCATGGTTTTTTTTAATCTCAATGCTTCAAATATTATTGCTTCATGTATATGAACGCATAAGAATTGGTTTGTAAAATTTATTCATAGTATTTCTTGAAAATCACTCGTTTCATTAAGATCATGTCAAACATGAAGATCTTATTCATATTAATTTTCGTACACTATGTTTATTACATAAAAAGTATGTATCATTTTTCTATCAATATATATATACATATATAATGACCGACTGTTCAGTTATCCTTTGCACCATAGTTATTTAAGGCGCACGATGCACAACGGCGACAGGGGCCCCCGACGCAAAAGTGCACTGCGCGGTGCAAGGCGCGTTGCAATATTAACTTGTGGCGCATAGAAAGAATAATAAAACATATCATAAAAAATAATAAACAAAAAAAAAATTCCTAAAATATTTAAAATAAACAATTAAATATTTTAAACCATATATCAAAAAAAAAACAATAAACAAAAAAAAAGTAGAAAAAAAGTAAAGTTCCCTTAAACAGGCAAAGAGGTGGACAACATTAACTGGAAAAAAAGTGAAAACATAAATAAAATTGAATGATAAAAATTACTACTTTGGGTTAGGTTCGCACACAAGGTGTGAGTGCGTATGCCTGCCTTGGACGTGGAGGGTTGGGTCATCATCGTCGGTCGGTATTGATGTACCTGTCGAGGGAGATAACTAGGTTGCACCGCTCGACTTGGTCTTGCATCGGCTGGGTTGAGGTAGTCGCAGGAAGAGGATAGTGTTACGTGATAGTGGAGGTTTCTGTTTGAGGTTTTTTTGAGGTTTTATTTAATCACAAACAAGTTGGCGTAGTTTCGCGCGCCACGTCACTACGCGACATTGCGCACATTAGCGTGCACCACTGAGCGCCTTTTCAGATGAGATATTGAGAACCCATTGTGTGGCACTGGACTTCCTAGCACACGCCATGGGGTGATGGCGCGCCATGGCACCCGCCGTTAATAACTATGCTTTTGAAAATAGAACAAATGGAGTATCTTCTTGAGCTTTGAAAAATAGTATGTGGTCCTTAATTATTCATCACATAAGAAATAAGAAATACATAACCGTACAATCCAATGTTCTTTATGAATAAAATATCTAAAAAGGGAACTCTCGATGGGGCCTCTCATTTTCCAATGTAGTAATTATTCCTTCTTCATGAAACTAATTCACAGAATGTAATATTCACAATATTAATGAATATTAGTTTTCCAAATATAACCATTAATCATTATACCTTCAACATCATACTTGAGTTATTCAATCACCAGTTTAAAACACAATGACCATTTTCACTTATTTGGGGTTCCTCAAAATGATTGGGAAAATTAGAAAAAGTGCACATGTATTGAATCATGTTTCTTATATGATTTCATGGATACAAGTTCATCTCTAAAATCATGATTTCATGGTTCAAATATCAAGAGGACCATGGTATTATTATTCTTTACACAAATGAAGTTGTTTTATGCAATTATGTGTTTTTGTTTTCACTTTTAATTTGGCCAAAAGGGGAGATTTGTGGTCATTAATCATGGTTTTGTGTGGTCATTTAGGATGTAAGATAGTATGACTTCATTTTACTTGATATATCCAATATTATTATTGATTTATGTTCAATTTGATTATCTTCGACAAGTGATGTTGTTTAATAAGTTGTTATTAATGGTTGTAATAATGAAAATATGGTATAAGGGTTCACATGGTGTGTATAACGGTTGACATGGTGTCTATGATAATCTAGTGTCCTGAGAATATACATGGGAATGTACACACAGTACATGACTAGGTTAGCCATGTAAATATACATAGCCAATTGCTTATGGTGAAAAGTATGTTTTGCTAAATGAGGTGCTGAAAACGTCCCATTTACACATGACAACCCCCCTCCTTCCTAGACCCAGGAAAACCCCCCTCTTTCCTGGACCCTGAACAGCCCCCCCAACCTCCTCCCTCGACCCCAGACAACCCCCACCCACTTTCTGGACCCAGGACAGCCCCCCTCCTTCCTGGAACATGGATAGCCCCCCACCCTCCTCCCTAGACCCCGGACAGCCCACCACCCTCCTCCCTGGACCCTGGACATCCCAAAAATCGTTATTTGTATCAGATATAAAACAAAATAGAACTTCGAGGTCCCTATCCAATGATTTCCCATCAGGGTTTGGGTCACTAATGAGTGGCATCCTTGTTTGGGACGTCACAATTCCTGGATATACTTTTTATAGGTGTTTCTAGTCAAATCCATACCCATAACTATTGAAGTTCCCTCTCCAAAATCATTTGGGACATTATTCAATGAATACACCCTACCAACTTGTATCTTATTTTCATATATACAATGTATTTTTTTGTATTTTTTAATATGATTATCATAGAGAGTAATGTTTCAGTTATGATTTTATTTGAAGTAAACAATTTTCATTTACCTAAATATTTTTTTTATTGAATATCAATATTATTGAATTTCTTTGAAATGACTTATTGCAATTTTTTTATAGAATCGATAGAAGTTGGATGTACAAAACTGATCATATTTCAACCAATTTTAAAAATAATTTGAACAGCTTTCTAGATTTTTCATTTGACAAGGCTTCATATAGTGGTCGCATACACTTACCATATTCTATTTGTGTTGTAAGACCTTGGTCGAGTCATGAACCAGTTAGCTATCATATAACCAAATATGGTTTCCAAACAAACTATTATGTGTGGTATCACAATAGAGAGAAAATGGAATCTCAAAATGTTGATGATCCAAATGATAGGACTGAATTGGAGAGTTTGATATATGATCGGTTTCCATTTATTCGGCATCATGAGAAGGAAAGGATTTCCAGCCACCAAGATTTCGATACAAGAACACATGATTCATCCAATGAAAATGATGATGTTGATAGGGTGAAAAAATTGAATGATGTTGCGATGAATCAAGTATATCGGCAATGTGGTAAAATGAAAAAGTAGGAATTTTTAATCAGATTGTTTCATGGGAAAACTATGTATGGGATTTAAAATACTGCAATTGATTATATTCTTACCTTCTTGAAGGACTTACTTCCAGATGATGCATATATTCCCTCAATCCACTATATGTCCTGGAAGTTAGTTGATGAACTTTGATTCTCAAAAAAAATTCATGCTTGCCCGAATGATTACAACTTATTTGGGTGGAAACTACTGAAAAAAATGATTGTATCAAATGTGGAACCACCTGATGGAAGCCAAAAGATGATGGAACACCATCTCGTGTGCCAAAAAAAAGTAATGTGGCACTTTCCATTGATCCCCAGACTACAAAACATTTTCATGTCTGATGAAATATCAGTAAAAATTAGATGGAATGACACTAAGATAAAAAAGAATACTAGAGAGTTGGTTCACCCTGCAGATGAATTTTCATGGCTGAGATTTGATGCTCGATATCCTGAATTTTCAGTCGACGTGCTTAATGTGAGACTGGGTCTTTCATGTGATTGTTTTAACCCATTTGGGCATATTCTTACTTCTCACAGCACATGGCCTATTTTCATACACATTTATAACCTTCCCCCAAGGTTGTGTATGAAAAATCCCTACACTTTCTTGAGTATAATGATATCTGGACCTTCTGATCCCTGAAATGAAATAGATGTATACATGAAACCTTTAATAAAAGAGTTGAAACTTCTTTGGGATGTGGGTGTGCCCATATACGATGCATATTCGAGAGACATATTTCAGATGTCTGTTGCGCTTATGTGGACGATCAATGATTTTCCTGCTTATGCAATGATGTCTAGATGGAGAACAAAAGGAAAATTGTCATATCCTATTTGTATGAAGAATAATCGATCGAGAAGACTGAAATATCGCCGTAGTTTTAGTTATATGGGACATCGAATATTCTTGGCAATGAACCATCCATATAGAAACAATCATCTATGATTTGACAATACCATGGAGACTAACGATCCACCTCAGCATATGTCTGGAACTGATGTGCTTAATGAATTGAAAGATTTCAGTTATTCATTTTGGATGGGTGTAATGAAATCTAGAAAGAGGAAAAATGTTTCTAATGATACCTGTTACAATTGGAAGAATAATAGTATATTCTTTGAGTTTTCTTATTGTTCAAACAACTTGTTACGTCATTGATTAGACATAATGCACATTGAAAAGAATATATATGAAATGTTGATTTTGATTCTTCTAAATGGTAACAGGAAGAAAAAATATGATTTATGATCTCGATGTTACTTGGTAGATTGGGGGATCAGACCCGAATTGTATCTTGTATCTATCAGTGAAATTAAATGGCAAGTTCAATGTTCTTCTTATGTGATGACACCTGCTGAAAACAATAAATTTCTGTAAGTGCTAGAGACTATTAATGTTCCTGATGTCTATTCAAGAAATATACTAAAACAGGTCAACAGAAAATAGTTGAAACTGAAATATTTGAAGACTCATGATTTTCACCTCCTTTTTCATGAGTTGATTTTAATAGAAATCCATCATCTCTTGTCCAATAATGTTAGGGTCTTAGTTATTCGGTTGTGTTATTTGTTTAGAGATCTTTGTGCTAAGAGGTTGTCCAAATCCTTCTTAAAAGAATTGTTGGCTGAGACACCATTAATTTTGTGTGAGTTAGAGAAAATATTCCCTCCATCATTTTTTACATTCATGTTGCATTTGACTGTCCATCAATTGGAGGTTTCGTGTGACCGCGGTGGCCGAAAACGCACTTCGTGTGTAGTAAATGGCCAAAACATGTGTTTAACTGTCAAATGAATTCTGAACTACATCGGAATGACTTGAAATCACACAAAAACACCCTTATTATTGTTAGTGAGGTGTACGAGGAGACGACACATCATTCAGACACGCGGTTTGCACAGCACAGCTGAATATGTGTTTTTTAGGTGTACGGTGCACTTGAAAAGCGTGTGTGGGGTGGTCGAAATCAGCCGAATTACCTTAGAATTCCATGAAATAGGATGAAAACAAAGGGTGGGTGAATTGTGAAATGGTCGGCCAGACAACACGTCAATCGTTGGTGTCGTGTGACAGTGGTGGCTGAAAATGCACTCTACGTGTCATAAATTGCCAAAACATGCATTTAACAGTCCAATGCATTCCGAACAACATCAGAATGACTTGAAATCACACGAAAACACCCTAATTATTATTCTTGAGCTATATGAGAAGAAATCACGTCATTCAGACGTGCGGTTTGTGCAGCACGGCTGAATATGTGTTTTTAGGTGTCTGACGCGCTTGAAAAGTGTGCGTGGGGTGGTCGAAACCAGCCAAATGACCTTGGAATGCCATGGAATAGAAAGACAACAAATGGTACGTTAATTTTGAAATGTTCAGCCAAACGGAACTTCAATCGGACGTGTCGTGTGATCGCGGTGGCCGAAAATGCACTTCGCGTGTCGTAAGTGGACAAAACATGCATTTAATGGTAAAATGCACGACGAACGACATCGAAATTACTTGAAATCACACGAAAACACCATAACTATTATTCTTGAGTTGTAAGAGGAGACGGAACGTCATTCAGATATTCAGTTAGTACAGAATTGCTGAATATGGGTTTTTTAGGAGTTTGGCGCGCTTGAAAAGCGTGCGTGGGGTGGTCGAAACCGGCCGAACTGCCTCAGAACGCCATGAAATCGGATAACAACAAAGGGTGTGTGAATTGCGAAATGTTCAGCCATACAGAATATCAATTAGAGGTTTTGTGCGACCGTTGTGGCCGAAAACGCTTTCCGACTGTCGTAAATGGCCAAAACATGCATTTAACCATAAAATGCATGCCGAACGACATCGGAATGATTTCAAATCACACGAAAACACCCTAATTGTTATTTTTGAGGTGTAAGAGGAGACAACACATCATTCTGATGCATGGTTTTCACCACATGACTAAATATGTGTTTTTAAGGTGTTTGACGCACTTGAAAAGCGTGCGTGGGGTTGTTGAAACCAGCCGAACGACATCAAAATGCCATGAAATCTAACTACAACAAAGGGTGGGTGAATTGTGAAATGGTCAGCTAGACGACATGTCAATCAGAGGTGTCCTCTGACTGCGGTGGCCGAAATCGCACTTCGCGTGTCGTGAATGGCCAAAACATGCGTTTAACGGTCAAATGCATGCCGAACGACATCATAATGACTTGAAATCACACGAAAACACCCTATTTATTATTCTCAAGGTGTACGGGGAGAAATCACGTCATTCAAACGCGCAGTTTGCATGGCACGACTGAATATTTGTTTTTTATGTGTTCGACGCATTTGAAAAGCTTTCATGGGGTGGTCGAAACTGGCCGAACGACCTCGGAATACCATGAAATCGGACGACAACAAAGGGTGGGTGAATTGTGAAATGTTCGGCTACACGGCACAACAATCGGAGGTGTCATGTGACCGTGGTGGCCGAAAACGCACTTCGCATGTCGTAAATGGCCAAAACATGCATTTAACGGTCAAATGCATGCCGAACGACATGTTAATGACTTTAAATTACACGAAAAAAACCTAATTATTATTTTTGAGGTGTACGAGGAGACGAAACATCATTCGGACACGTTGTTTGCGCGACACGTCTGAATATGTGTTTTTTAGGTGGTCGGTGTGTTTGAAAAGCATGTGTGGGGTGGTCAAAACTGGCCAAACGACCTCAGAATGCCATGAAATCGGACGACAACAAATGGTGGGTGAATTTTGAAATGGTTGGCTAGATGGCATGCCAATCGGAGGTGTCGTGTGACCATGGTGGCCGAAAATGAACTCCGCGTGTCGTCAATGGACAAAACATGCTTTTAATGGTCAAATGTATTCCAAACAACATCGAAATGACTTGAAATCATAGGAAAACACCATAATTATTATTCCTGAGCTCTACGAAGAGACTAAACATCATTCAAAGGCGTCGTTTGCGTGGCACGACTGAATATGTGTTTTTTAGGTGTTTGGGCTCCTGAAAAGCGTGCGTGGGGTGGTCGAAACCAGTCGAATGACCTCGGAATACCATGAAATCGGACGATAACAAAGGGTGGGTGAATTTTTAAATGGTCGGCTAGACGACACATCAATCGAATGTGTCGTGTGACCACGGTGTCCGAAAATGCACTTTGTGTGTCGTAAATGGCCAAAACATTCGTTTAACGATCAAATGCATGTCGAACGACATCAGAATGACTTTAAATCACACGAAAACACCCTAATAATTATTCTTGAGATTTATGAGGTGACGGCACGTCATTTGGACGCGTGGTTTGTGCGGCATGGCTGAATATGTGTTTTTTTAGTGTTTGGCGCGCTTGAAAAGCGTGTGTGGGGCGGTCAAAACCAGCAGAATGGCCTCAGAATTCCATTAAATCGGACGATAACAAAGGGTGGGTGAATTGTGAAATGGTTGGCCATACGGCACGTCAATCGGATGTATCGTGTGACTGCGGTGGGCGAAAATGCACTCCGCGTGTCGTAAATGGCCAAAACATGTGTTTAACGATCTAATGCATGCCTAACGACATCGTAATGACTTGAAATCACATGAAAACACCGTAATTATTATTCGTGAGGCGTACGAGAAGACGAAACGTCATTCGGATGCGCAGTTTTCACGACACAGCTGAAGTTGTGTTTTTTAGGTGTTCAACGCGCTTGAAAAGCCTGCGTGTGGTGGTCGAAACTGGCCGAATGACCTCGGAATTCCATGAAATAGGACGAAAAAAAGGGTGGGGGAATTTTAAAATGCGCGGCTAGATGGCACGTCAATTGGAGGTGTCGTGTGACTGCGTTGGTCGACAATGCACTTCGCATGTCGTAAATGGACAAAACATGCGTTTAATGGCCAAATGCATGCCGAATGACATCAGAATGACTTGAAATCACAAGAAAACACCCTAATTATTATTCGTGAGCTGTATGAGGAGATGACAAGTCATTCAGACATGTGGTTTGCATGACACAACTGAATATGCATTTTTAGGGGTTCAACGCACTTGAAAAGCGTGCATGGGGTGGTCGAAACTAGCCGAACGACCTTGTAATGCCATGAAATCGGACGACAACAAAGGGTGGGTGAATTGTGAAATGGTCTGCCCGATGACACGTAAATTAGAGGTGTCCCCTAACTGCGATGTCTGAAAACACACTCCGCGTGTCGTGAATGGCCAAAGCATGCGTTTAACGATCAAATGCGTGCTGAATGGCATCATAATGACTTGAAATCACACGAAAACACCCTATTTATTATTCGCGAGGTGTAAGAGGAGAAAAAACGTCATTCAGATGTGTTTTTTGCGCGGCACAGCTGAATATGTGTTTTTTAGGTGTTCGACATGTTTGAAAGTCATGCGTGGGGTGGTTAAAACTGGACGAACGACCTCAGAATTCCATGAAATCGGATGACAACAAAGGGTGGGAGAATTGTGAAATGGTCGGCCAGACGGCACATCAATTGGAGGTGTCGTGTGACCGTGGTGGCCAAAAACGCACTCTGCGTGTCGTAAATGGCCAAAACATGCCTTTAACGGTCAAATGCATGCCGAACGACATCATAATGACTTGAAATCACACAAAAACACCCTAATTATTCTTCGTGAGCTGTAAGAGGAGATGACACGTCATTCGGACATGCAGTTTGTGTCACACGACTGAATATATGTTTTTTAGGTATTTGGCGCGCTTGAAAAGCGTGCGTGGGGTAGTCGAAACTGGCCGAATTGCCTCAGAATTCCATGAAATCAGATGACAACAAAGAGTGAGTGAATTTTGAAATGGTCGGCCAGATGGCACATCAATCAGAGGTGTCGTGTGACCACGGTGGTTGAAAACGCACTCCACGTGTCGTAAATGGAAAAAACATGTGTTTAACGGTCAAATGCATGCCAAAAAACACCGGAATGACTTATAATCACACGAAAACACCCTAATTATATGTCTTGAGGTGTAAGAGGAGATGACACGTCATTCAGACGTGCGGTTTGCACGGCACATCTGATGATGTGTTTTTGAGGTGTTCGGTGCGCTTGAAAAGCCTGCGTGGGGTGGTGGAAATTGGTCGAACGACCTCGAAATGCCATGAAATCGGATGAATACAAAGGGTGGGTGAATATTAAAATGTTCTACTAGACGGCACGTCAATCATAGGTGTCGTGTGACCGTGTTGGTCGAAATCGCACTCCACATGTCGTAAATGGCCAAAACATGCGTTTAATGGTCAAATGCATGCCGAATGACATCAGAATGACTTGAAATCACCCAAAAACACCCTAATTATTTTTCTTGAGCGGTATAAGGAGATGACACATCATTCGGACATGCGGTTTGTGTGGCATGGCTGAATATGTGTTTTTAGGTGTTCGGTGCGCTTGAATAGCGTGCGTGGGGTGGTCAAAACTGGCCGAACGGCCTCAGAATGCCATTAAATCGGACGACAACAAAGGGTGGGTGAATTGTGAAATGGTCGGCTAGACGGCACCATAATTGGTTGTGTCCTCTCACTAGGGTGGCTGAAAACGCACTCTCTGTGTCGTGAATGGCCAAAACATGCGTTTAATGGTCAGATGCAAGCCGAACGACATCAGAATGACTTGAAATCACACTAAAACAACCTAATTATTATTTTTGAGGTGTAAGAGGAGACGGAACATCATTCAGACATGCGATTTGTGTGGCACGACTGAATATGTGTTTTTTAGGTGTTCAGTGTGTTTGAAAAGCGTGCGTGGGGTGGTCGAAACTAGCCTAACGACCTCGGAATGCCATGAAATCGGATGAAAACAAAGGGTGGGTGAGTTGTAAAATGTTCGGTCAGACAAAACGACAATTGGAGGTGTCGTTTGACCGTAGTGGCCGAAAACCCACTCTGCGTGTCGTAAATGGCCAAAACATACCTTTAACAATCAAATTCATGTCGAACGACATCAGAATGACTTAAAATCACACGAATACACCTTAATTATAGTTCTTGAGGTGTACGAGGAGACGTCTCATCACTCAGACGCGCAGTTTGCACGACACGACTGAATCTGTGTTTTTAGGTGTTTGGCGCGCTTGAAAAACATGCGTGGGGTGGTAGAAACTAGCCGAATGACTTTGTAATGCCATGAAATCGGACGACAACAAAGGGTGGGTGAATTGTGAAATGTTTGGTCAGAAGGCATGTCAATCGGAGGTGTTGTGTGACCGCAGTGGCCAAAAACGCACTTTGTGTGTCGTAAATGGCCAAAACATGCATTTAACAGTCAAATGCAAGCCGAACGACATCGGAATGACTCGAAATCACACAAAACACCCTAATTATTATTCATGAGCTGTAAGAGGAGACGACACATCATTCAGACATGCAGTTTGCACGAAACGGCTGAATATGTTTTTTTAGGTGTTTGGCGCGCTTGAAAAGCGTGCGTGGGGTGGTCGAAACCGGCCGAACGGCCTCATAATTCCATAAAATCAGACGACAACAAAGGGTGAATTAATTTTGAAATGGTCGGCCAGATGACACATCAATCGGAGGTGTTGTGTGACTGCGGTGGCTGAAAACGCACTAAGCGTGTCGTAAATGGCCAAAACATGCGTTTAACGGTCAAATGCATGTCGAACGACATTGTAATGACTTGAAATCACATGAAAACATCCTAATTATTATTCTTCATGTGTAAGAGGAAACTAAACGTCATTCTCACGTGCGGTTTGCGCGAAATGGCTGAATATGTGTTCTTTTAAGTGTTTGGCGTGCTTGAAAAGCGTGCGTGGGGTGGTCAAAACTAGCCGAACGACATCAGAATTACATGAAATCGGACGAAAACAATGGGTGGGTGAATTGTGAAATGTTCAGCCAGACGACACGTCAATCAGAGGTGTTGTGTGACCGCGGTGGCCAAAAACACACTCTGTGTGTCGTAAATGGTCAAAACATGTGTTTAACGGTCAAATGCATGCCGAACGACATCAGAATGACTTGAAATCACAAGAAAACACCCTAATTTTTAGTCGTGATCTGTACGAGGAAATTGCACATCATTCAGATGCACGTTTTGCACGACACGGTTGAATATGTCTTTTTAGGTGTTTAGCGCGCTTGAAAACTGTGTCTGGGGTGGTCAAAACTGGTCAAACGACCTCGGAATGCCATGAAATCGGATGACAATAAAGGTTGGGTGAATTGTGAAATGGTCGGCCAAACATCATGTCAATCGGAGGTGTCGTGTGACAGAGGTGGCCGAAAACACACTCTGCATGTCGTAAATGGCCAAAACATGCATTTAACGGTCAAATTCAAGCCGAACGACATCAGAATGACTTTAAATCAATCATAAACACCCTAATCATTATTCGTGAGGTGTACGAGGAGACAGTATGTCATTCATACATGCGTTTTACACGACATTGCTGAATATGTGTTTTTAAGGTGTTTGGCGCGCTTGAAAAGCATGCGTGGGGTGGTCAAAACCGGCTGAATGACCTCGGAATGCCATGAAATAGGACAAAAACAAAGGGTGGGTGAATTGTGAAATTTTAGGCTAGACGGAATGTCAATCGGAGATGTCGTGTGACCGCAGTGGCCGAAAACAAACTCCACATGTCGTAAATGGCCAAAACATGCGTTTAACGGTCAAATGCATGCCGAACGACAATGGAATGACTTGAAATCACACTAAAACACCCTAATTATTATTTTTGAACTGTACGAGTAGACGACACATCATTAGGATGCGCGGTTCGCATGGCACGACTTAATAGGTATTTTTTAGGTGCTGGGCGTGCTTGAAAAGCGTGTGTGGGGCGGTCGAAACCGGTCGAACGGCCTCAAAATGCCATGAAATCAGACAAAAACAAAGGGTGGCTGAATTTTGAAATAGTTGGCCATACAACACATCAATTGGAGGTGTAGTGTGACCGTAGTGGTTGAAAACTCCCTTCACATGTCGTAAATGGCCAAAACATGCGTTTAATGGTCAAATTCATGCCGAACGATCAATAAATCATTTGTGATGGGTACGAGTCAACCCCACCTCAATCAGAGGCATAGTGTGACTGGTATCACTGAAAGTGTCTCACTTTTGTTTGAAACAGACAACATTTTAAGTGAAAACAACAACTGACATACTGAAAATCTTCACAAGGCTATACATAGATTCTTTAAATTTATGGATAAAAAATAAAATATGGTCTATTGTTCATATGGTATTAGAAGAAAATATTCACAAGGCATAGATTGAAACACAATGGGTCATAGTATATATAGGAAAACATGAATTATATTAGGAATGAGTCTCAACATCCCATCATGAACATGCACCAACACTCATGTTCTAATTCTCAATCACGAGTCGTTCATTATATACAATAACATACAACAAATAAATATCATATAGTGATTTCATATGAAACCTATGAATACTCAAGCATACCATATAACAAATTGGTCAATATGGATACCCATATATTCTTGAAAAATAAGTTTCAAAGTCTCATAAAAAATACCCCAATGGTGAGGAATACATATGGTGAAACCATAGCCCCAGGGATCACCTCAATCCCATCCTCAAACACTGGGTTCTAGGTCCAAACAAAAGTCCCTTTGTGAACCCAATACCAAAGACTTAATTGAATATTCATACCCACTACCCATGATGTGGATTCATCTCACATCACACCCAGGAGAGAAAATTAGAATTCGCCACATACTCCCTTATTATAATTGAAAAATCTATAAAAAAACATGTAGGCTATTTTATATTTGTTACATATAAATCATAATTCTGTTTGTAACATAATTAATTTTGTTTGTGTTATTGATTCATAATTCAGAATTCATTTCACAATTCATTCTTCATGTATTCAATTGAGAATTCAATTATGAATTCTATATTGCATTGGGTAATTGGGATCATATACATGATTATAATTGTGGTACATTCGTAGTATCATGTTTTTAAGTTCTTTTGTGTACTATATCATGTGTTTTTTGTTACTATTAAGAGTGTATGTAGGTGTGTAGTTGAGTATGCAGTGGAGGATTTTAGGGGCTATCAAATTCTGGTAATACACTATACCAACGGTTTACTAAACCATTGGTATAGTGATGTACATATTTTTACCAACGGTTTTAGTAAACCATTGGTAAAACATTGAAATACTCCAGCAATGCCAAAAGTTTGTAAAACCATTGGCAATACTCTTTCCCAAAAATTTTATTAATCCGTTGGTATAGTGCTGTATTCCTCAAGCTATGCCAACGGTTTATAAAACCATTGACAATTCTCTTTACAAACCGCCTTTCCCAATGGTTTTACAAAAACTGTTGGTATATTGTATACCAATGGTTTGTCAGCCTTTACCAATGGTTTTCAACCATTGGTAAAGGCTTAATTTATAGTAGTGTGATGCTCTTTCATTGAGATCCTTTCAGGGGAATGGTTCTCTGATTCAGAAACCTGTACATGCGATGACAGGGAACTGGGTCCAATCGGTGGTTCCAAACACAAGTTTGAAGTTCAATTTTGATGGTTCATGCTTTCTAGGTATTATTTGAGGTGGAGGGTTTGTTAGTGATGATGGGGGGGGGAGTGTCCTGGTTTCCTATTCTACATATTTTGGGAGGAAAGATTCAATTCAAGAAGAAGCCAAAGCTATGTAGATGAGTCTTGTTTTGTGGACCCAGAAATATTTTATGCTCATCCAGATTGAAACTGATTCTTTAATTGTTCATGATGCAATGCATGGTAAAATTCAATCTCCTTGGTCAACAACCTTTTCTATCAGGATGTGAAATTCTATCATCAACAACACCAACATTAATATTACTCATGTGTGGATGGATGGAAACAAAGTGGCTGATAATCTTACTTCATTGGGGGTGGCTGATCAAGGTAATCATGTCATTTGTTTTTCTAGTTCTTTATAGTTGGATTCAGAGGGGATTAATTTGATTAGGGGGTATAACTTGGGTCTCTATTATTTTATCCCCCCTAGATGGTTTTTCTTGGTCTTATTTATTATAGTTTTTCATAATCTTTTAAAAAAATAAGTGTTGAATGAATTGGGTCTTGATACATATCCCTTTAATTCATCAAAAACCCCTTAGAGTATTGTTCGTGATGGTAGGATATTTGTGGGGATTTTCGGTGAACATGGTTTGGGTCATGGTCTTGATGACCTTGAACTTCCCTAAAAAATGATTTCACTCATTCTTAAGTTGTTCAATATCAGCATTGGAATGGTCAAGGGAAAAGTCCAAAATGATATCTTTCTCAAAATCTTCGATAAATTGGATTCATAGTGTATGATCTTACAGTTTGAGGCCATTACATCCTTTGTCTATGTCAATTGGATTTGTTAAAACCCTATATTTATACTAATCATGTGATCACTATTCAATGGCTATGTTATCAAAGGTAATGATACTTCACAGTTAATTAAATCCAATGGGCATAATAAAACAGAATAAGTGCATGTGTTTTCTATAACCATATTATATCTAACACATTAATTAAATCAAAATAAGAATTTTATTTATAATAGTTTTGATCATTAAAATATTCCCCCCTTAAGACATTTTTTCTTCTTAATATTTATTTCCCACACAAAAAAAGATAACGGTAACTCGTATTCATCACATCCTTTAGTTCCCACATTGCTTCCTCCAAATTATGGTTCCTCAAAAAAACTTAAACAAGGTGCATACCCTTATTATGTAGTTCTTTTAATCTACGATCTATTATCTTCACCAACATCTCTTCATATGAAATATTGTTCTCCACTGCTAACACCTATGGATTGAGTACATGTGATGGGTCTGTAATATACTTACACAAGATGGATACATGTCATACATCATGTACTTAAGATAGGTTTGGTGGGAGTGCTAGTTGATAGGACACGACTCTTATGGGATAAAGGATCTAAAAAGGGCTGATGTACCTTTTATTAAGTTTTCCCATATTCCCAAATCTCATCACTTTATTCCATGGAGATATGTGGAGGAATACCATATCTCCAACATCGAACTCTAGGTCACTTAGATGATTGTCATCATAGATCTTTTGTTGACTCTGAGAATCCTTTATGTGATACTGAATTGTATTAACCTTTTACTCCATTTCAACAACCATTTCAATACATAGGGATTTTCTTTCCCCAACATCATCTAATCAAGAAGGTGATATTCACCTCTTCCAATAATGGGATTCATATGGAGCCATTCAGTTTCTCAAGTGAAAACTGTTGTTGTAAGGGAAATGAACCAAATTAAGATATTGTTCCCATCCTACATTGATTTAGATTGAATTTTCTCACAACATATCATCTATTTTGTGAATATTCTACTCATATTTTCCATCACATAGAGGATGATAGGTTTTATAAAATTTTACCTCAATGTCTAGAGAAAGTTGGAGACTTTTCCAGAGCATATAGGTGAATCTCGGTTCTCAATCAGATACAATCAATAGTGGTACCCCATGAAGCATTACCACTTATTTGATGTATATCCTTGAAGTTTTATCTAGTTATAAGTCCTATCAAAATGCAAAAATGTGAGATCACATTCTAAGATGATCCAAAAAATCCCATATAGAGTTATTTCACATTTATGTCTTCAGATGTTTGATGAAAAATTACATTATGATGTTATCCCATTTCTATGTTGGTATGGGTGATGGCTGTATCATCACTTTAGACTTCAGTCTTTCATACTTCACTTTATGGCATACCAGGAACATCGATGTATATTTAGTGATAGCCTTCTTCATATTGTCCATACTATAATGCTCAGGGAGATCTTGATAAATCTTTCGGATTCTTGGGTGAATGGGGAAATTAAAACTATATTCATCATCCAATTGTTTGTTCTTTAGTTCAGGATTTGATGGCATACATATCTATGGACCAACTTTATGAAACTACACGTTGTATCTTTTATCTTACTTTATTTTCTCTATGAGGTATGGTTGAGAAATCATTTGTAAATGATGGATGATGTTTCTTCATTGATGATTCCCATATCCATCATTTTCAAATATAAGATGATCGGATCCATCTCAATTCTCATTGATGAAAGAATTGTTAGATCCTTTATACTTAGAGCGTCATCCAACTTATTTTTTTTTACATGATGGTAGTGGATTGAGAATTCATAATCTTTGAAGTGATCTAACCATTTTTATTGGTTTATATTAAGATCTTTCAATTTGAATATATATTTCAGGCTCTTATGATCAGTATATATCTCACACTTCTCCCCAATGTGATAATGTCGCCATATTTACAATGAAAATATCACAGCTTCCAAATATAGATTTAGCATGGTATAGTTTTTCTCATGAATGTTCGACTACCTTGAGGTATAGGATATCACATTATCATCGTTCATTAGAACAGAACCTAATACATTCTTTGAAGAAACATTACATACCACAAAATGCTCGCCACTTATCGATAGTGTGATCACTAGTGTAGTGATAAACCACTTTTTGAGATCTTTAAGCTTTCATCACATTATTAGATATATGAAAACATTACCCCCTTCCAAATAATCTTTGTAATATGGCTTGAAAATTGTGATAAATTTCTCACAAATTGGCAAAAATACACAGATAACCCAAAGGAACTACGAATATGTGTCACAAATGTTGGCCTCAACCATCCTTCAATTTCATCAATCATTGAAGGGTCTATAGATATCCCATTTCATGTGATTATATTCCCCAATAAAGAGACCTTCTTCAAATAGAACTCATATTTGGTGTACTTTTGATAAATCTTTTCCTTTTCCAAGGTCTTTAGTACAATGCTCTTATTCTCCTTATGCTTCTCCTTCATTTTGGAGTATATTAGAATATCATCTATAAGGACTACCAATCATTTGTTGAGGTAATCTATAAATAATCTATTCATCATTTCCATGATGATTGATTGATCATTAGTGAGTTAAAATAACATCACTATGAACTCATAGAGCCCATACCTTTTTCAAAAATCTATCTTGGGGATAACTTCCTTCTTCACCCTTACTTGACAATATCCTAAGCTAACGTCCACCTTGGAAAATTATTGTGCTCCACATAGCTAGTTGAACATTTCATCAATCCATGGAAGATGATAAATATTATTTATCATGATCTTGTTGAGCTTTCAATAATCAATGCAAAGTCACATTGACCCATCCTTCTTCTTGATAAAAAGTATTGTTTCACCCCATGGTGAAGCACTTGGGAAAATGAACCCTTTATCCAGATTCATCATTAGTTGTTTCCTTATATCCTCAAGATCCACAATATCCATTATATATAAATACTTGGATATTGGTAATTCCCTATTTATAAGTTCAATTGAAAATTATACCTCTTTGATAGGAGTAAGACCATACAATTCCTCAATAAGCACATCAACGTATGAACTCACAATAGGCATGTCTTTGAGGATTTTTCATTCTATAGACTCAATAATTTTTTCAAGATACACATTCTCATATGGAAATAATATTCATGCTTTAGATATTGGTGCTAAATATTTTTCATCTTCCTCCTTTCACTTGTATAGAATCGGGGGTTAATTCGTAGTACGGATAGTGATTTTCTTATTTCGGAAATTTATGTCAGCTCTATATTGGGAAAGACAATCCATTCCAAGAGTTCCATAAAATTCCACCAAATAGAGTATTACAATTTTCACTATGATGTTCACCCAAAAAATTGTTATAGGGGTGGAGTTATATATTTGGGATGTAATAATTTCCCCATTTTATATTTGTATTGACATCTCTACTTCCACGATTTAGGAAGTGTTTAAATAGTTCTACTAAACTCTCAGGATATGAAGGATTATGTAGATTTGGTATAAATTATTAAATGTGTGATTATTCAATGAATTTCTAGAGTACATGTCACCACTTCATTGTAGGGATCCACTTTGGTAGTAATAATGGAAAAAAACTCAAGCTTTTTTACTTGTAGTATTCTGGTTGTCTCAAAAAACCCTTGTCTTAGGGAATTAGGTTTCAAAGTTCCCTAGTTCCTTGTATTTTATGAAAAAATCAATGTGTTGGGGTTGACTAGAGAATTACTTTCCTCCATTTAATTACTAGTTTGTTCCTATTGACAATTGATATATAGGATCCCTTCCTTCCCAAACCTAAATCATTTGTTCATAGGAAATTTACAGGGTTCTTAATCTTCCATCTTTGAGAATTAAGAGGCACAAATTTCTTAACACCATTATATTTCTCCATATAAAATCCATAATGAAACTCCATTTTCGGGTTCTTATCCCCACGATACCCTTTGGATTCATCAATCACTATTTTATGTTTGACATCATATCGGACAATTTCCTCATAGCTATCAAAGTCACAGATCTCTATGCATTTTCTTGGACTAGTTTTTATTCAAAAAAGAAGCATTCCACCTTATATATTTGGGTAATGTAAAATCCAAAGGTGTATTTTGAAATTATTGTGATGTTTTCCTTTTACTCCCTGATATATTATTCATTATTGTTATTGAGTGTAATGAAATATTTGTCAATTTTAAGACTGAGAGTGTGAGGAAAATATTATCAAAAAACATTTTCTGTTATTCATTTAACCACATCCCTTTGATCCCTTCCTTAAGCTTTATATTCTTGATCAATGTACACCAATGATAATATTACCCTAAATATGATAAATAGTTATTATAAACATCTGTTTCGTAGAACATTTAGGGAAGGAGAAGACATTTTCAATATACTTGATCCATTTTTTACAATTAAGGGATCAGATGATCCATTGAAAGATAGGGGTCTTTGTCACATAAATCATTCAATCGCAGCTTGTTCTCTCTTAGGGTGGGTTTGGATGCACCTCTTGACCTAGGTTTCTATTCATAACCTAATTCATATGAGAGAGTATCTTTATAAATTTTGCAATTACTTCTCCCATTAGGTCAAGTATCTCATTGGGATAGTCGTCGCATTGTTCTTCACATTGATTGTTTACCTGATTTCTCTTAATTTCAATATTTAGATAGAATAAAAAGAAAATTTGGGATGATTATTTTAAATAAATAAACACAAAAATGTGAATTCAATTAAATTAATGTGATAACATATAAACTGCATTTATCAAATTAACTTATGAGTTTTTAGGCTATAATCATTGTTATCAAGGATTTAATTCTTAACATATATTATTATGGGATGTCTTTGTTCCATTAATAATGGTTCATAATGATCTTATTAATTTACCAAATAATATCACTTGAAAGTGTCAAACAAGGTTAATAGTAAGGCTCATAGTCATGTACCAGGTTACCCTGAGGCAGGCTCGGGACACCTTATTGGAGTTGTTACCCCAAAGTACATATGTTCCAGAACCACATCCACTGGAAGTATCCAAACTGGGTTTTATTTTATTTATAAACCACTTACTTTGTACATAATTTTTTTTTGATTCTTTATTTTACTTAGTATTGTCCCACTATCTTCCTCTAGAGTTTTCTAATCCTTGTCCTAAAAATAACATAACAATTTCTTGTATACCAACTATAACAACCCCTCTCTTTATTACACATAAATACATGTTTTATTAAATAAAATTAACCATAATACAAAGCAAAATATCAATAATTCTATTATCTTTGGTAATTAGGTGCATAAAATAACATCTTGAACATGGGATATAACAACATTATTGAAAACTTATTTTATATGATTATATAATTTCCATGTATTTTGAAACTGCATGAAATAACCTAGAGAAAAACATAAGAAAGGAATGAGATATAAAACATAGTAAGGGAATAAAAATTTCTAACCTAAAGAAGATAATACAATCCAGATAATAATAATATCAATGGGTCATAAAAAGAGTAAGAATCATGAACATTAACAATGATACATGATATGGCATGATAATCATAAAGGCAACTTGGAAAATGTGGCAACAACTTAAAACATTGAATCACAAACATTGGTCAAGGATAAACATGCTAAGACATCATGGTGGAAAAATTATTATAAAGGAAACAGGTTCACTCCCTGAACTATCATGATACTAAACATTACCCAATGCATTGCAACGCTATCTCGATGCACCCAACATGTACATTTCAATATGATGATTAAGTGTTCCAAAAAGATCATAATACATGAACTCAATCAACATAAAAATTTATTCTAGCATTATAGAGTGTGTAATGATTATAAACAAATCCCCAATCAAAAATTATATGATCCTAATTTTGAACACCCTTGATTGTAAATGGTTATGATATTCACTAAAAAATTGTTTTAGCATGGAATATCACTATGAAATTTCGAGAGCATAACAATGTCACATAAAGATTTTAAAAATTTCTTTGATGAGAT
The DNA here is from genome assembly GCA_963277665.1 of Viscum album. Taxonomy (NCBI): domain Eukaryota; kingdom Viridiplantae; phylum Streptophyta; class Magnoliopsida; order Santalales; family Viscaceae; genus Viscum; species Viscum album. The sequence continues at coordinate 1,053,190,078 of OY728120.1, read as the reverse complement.
AGAAATGGGTATATCAACACATAAGACATAAATGTTAATTAATAGATACATGTAAAATCATATCCAAATATTATTTATTTAGAAATAGAAGGCATAAGGTAAAGAAGAATCTTGATTAGAGAAAAGAATCCTTATGATGTTTCGGCATGATAATAGGTGTACATAAAGGATCATTGTAGGTTAATGAGAGGAAAAGGGGATCTGATCAAATATTCCTTAAATATAAAGTAAGGGTAATATGGAATAATATATTCCAAAATAAGAAATTTGAATTTTTGATACATAGCATAAAATAATTTTGTGAATTGAAATGAGAGGAGAGAAATCCCTTGTGAAATTTCAGCATAGTAACATATTAGGGAAGGGTTAAAATGAAAGAGTATAAATGGAATCTCATTAAAATAACTTTAATTGTCTACTAATTTAATTATAATAAAATAATCATAATATAACCAATTCAAATTATAAATATTAATTTCAATAAATCTTCTTGAATTAAAACAATGAGAGGAAGGTGAGAATCCCTTACATGAGTGTGTGGCTCCAAAAGCATGATAGGGGACTCTCTAGAGCTTGGAGGCACCTTTGGAGGACTATGGAGAGTGGAGGGAAGAGTATGGATGTGATGGAAGGAGTTTTAGTGAGGATAAATTGTATCTTGGGTGGTTTTACATAGGAAAAGAGGGGGGTTTCTTTGTTATTTTAGTTTTGGAATCTGCATAATATAATTTCCAAACCCACAAACAATCTCATGGTTGTTTTCTAATTTTTTATGACAAATGAGAGTGGTTTTTTGTTTTACAATTCCAAGGTAAGAACTATTTAATATAGTTCTCTTGATTATGTGGAAGTGAGTCACACATTTAAAAAAATTGTTTTAAAACCATAAAATATATTATAGTTTTTTGGAGGATTCATAATGTATTTAAAAAATAAGTCAAATAAACTAAAAATTGCATCCTTTTAAAGGTAAAACATTTATTTGGTCTTGAATCCCATTTATAGTAATGAATAAAACACTTTTGGGTGATTATGATTTCATAAAACTAAAATGACATTTACACAATGTTTAATTTTAAACCGAAATTTCAACTATCTCAAAAAATTATTAAAAATTAACCATTGGATAATTTCGATGTTACGATAAAAAAAATAATACACATTTTATCTAAACAATTTTATAAATATGTGAATTTTCACTTTAAAAAAATAACCAATATTTATTGAATATGATAGGTTTTTTTCAATAACATTTTTTGAACCCTTATAAAAATTAAATTTGACTTCATATAAATTATATGATCATTTATATTTAATAATAATTTTAAAATATTATTTATTTCAAAAATCCATTAATTCATCAAAATAAATTCATTAATTGAATATTACCAAAAAATACTATTTTTTGTTTTATTTAATGAAAACAAAAAACATTTACAAAGTAACAATAATAAGATGAAAATATATTAATTATTCTATAGAAAATAATGTAAATATTAATATTTCTAGTTTTTTGATACAAATACCTTTAAAACACCAGAAAATATCCTAAGAGTAAGGTGTGTGATGGTGGGGCTTCATGGAGTGGTTCAAATAAATGGTTTGGACCTGATCTCAATGACCTCTAACTTCTCTCACAAATGTTTTCACTCATGCTTAAGTTGTTGGATCTTAGCTTGGTCATGGTTAGGGTAAAACCCAAAATTGCAATCTACCTTGAAATACCTAATAACTGGGATTCATAGGGATTGATCCTACCATTTGAGGCCATCACTCTCATTTGATGTGTAAATTGGATTTGTTAAAAACCTATATTTATACTAATCATGTGATAATTTTTCAACAGAAATATTATCAATGTTAATGATACATAACTATCAATTAAGTAAAATTGGAATAATAAAACAAAATAATTGTATGTATTTTCTTTGAACATATTATATCGTAATACATTTAATTAAATCTAATGTGTAATTTTATTTATAATAGATTGGTCTGTTATATCCTTTATCAAATCTGGTGTTGAAAAGACACATACATGGTTCCAGAACCATACAATTTTATCACAATCATGGCTGATTTTTGGAACACCCCCACCTTCTTATTGATTTCCACATCTTCCTTTTATTCCTTCTTAATACCCACATGGATGTATAGTTAACCATTAATTTTAGAAAGATAATATTTTTCCCCTTTAGTTATGATCTGACGATAAACAATTTTTAAATCCATATGCATTGGATCTCTTTCAACGCTCTTCATGGAAAAACTGGAATTATTTTTCTCTCTCAAAAAAACCATCTACCTTATCGACATTCCCAATATGGTGATGTATTGTGAAGTCTTAATTTTTTATCAACCCCAACCATATCCTTTCAAAAATAACCAATTCTTTCTTTTTTGATTATATACTTCAGGATTTTATGATCAATATATATATCACATCTTTCACCATCCAGATAATGACTCAATATTCTTAATTCAATAATTATTGTTTCCAACTCCAAATCATGAGTTAGATAACTTTCTCATGAATTATCAATTGGTTTGATCCATATACTATCATCATATCATTCTGAATGATGATTTATCTTAATCAATTATTTTATGCATTGTTATAGATAAAAACCATTCTCTACACTTGTGTAGTGTGATAATAGGTTCTCTGACCAACCTTCTTTTCAATTCATTGAAATTTACCTCGAATTCATTATTATAATGGAACATGGAACCTTCACATTAAACTTAATTATTGGATAATATATCCTTGGGAAATATCACACAAAGAAAAGGAATTATCTAACCCCCCAAGAAAACTATGGATCTTGATCACTATGGATAGTCTGGGCCATAGCTAAACCACTTCTTCCTTTGAAGAATCTATCGATATACCCATAATTAATATTATACTACCTATTAATGAACATTTATGTATCCATATTTCACACTTGGGTAATTTTCCATATAGTGTATCCTTCAACAAGGTCATAAATACAATCCTCAAATGATCTTCATGATCTTCCTTTCACTTGTAATATATAATAATATAATCAATAATGAAAACACCAAACTGATCAATGTAATATCTTAAAATACTATTCCTAAAATCAATAATGAAATTATGGAAATTATTTAGTACAAATGGAATCACTATAAATTTTTTACGATAGTATCACATATCGAAGGCTTTCTTGGGAGTATCCTTCTTATTAACCCTCAATTGATGATATCGATAATGAAGGTAAATCTTTAAAAACTATTTATCTCATCATGGTTGACCAAGAAAGTAATCAGTAAATGGAATATGATAAATTTTCATGATAGTGATATCATAGTGTTATCTATAATCAATGAAATGATCTATTTACCCATATTTATTATTATCAAAAAGAATTATTGCACCCTATGTTGATGCACTAGGGAATATTAATACCTTGCCAAGATTATCATGGTGTTACTTATTTAATTATTTCAACCCAATATTTCCCATTATATATGTATCCTTTGAAATAGGTGTAGCACAAGGTTTGAGTTTTATTGATGACTCATTTTCATGATTCAGGGGGAGAATGCGATATTTTTCCTATAAATGCATATGAATATTCACAAAAAATATGTATAATTTTAGTATTGAGTTTATACCCAATCATTGGAGATAAATATTCATCATAATTAGGTAGTAAGACATATAAATGGAATTAATGGTCATTGGAAGTTCATATTCATCCTCAAAATAAAATAAAATAATGGGTTGACTCAGAATATCAAATGTAATATCCCTTCCATGAAAATTGATATAGTATCTACATAAGGAAATCCATTATATTCCCAAAATAAAATGAAATTAAACTAGAGTTAAAATCATAGAATCTAGATTAAGCACAATCTCATGCACTTCAATTAGAGATGAGCTATATATTTTAGATAAGACAATCACAACATTAATATTTATTTCTAAAAACTTAATATCTAGTCGTTGAGGTGGTGACAAGATACACTAATAAAATTCTTCATATATAAAAGAGTGTTTAAAACAAGAATCTAATTAAACTTTTATATTTATTGGGTGGATTATAGGTTTTCCTTTCAGCACTTCATTCTCATGAACCACTCTAGTAGTTGTGATCGTGTGAGATTTAACTTTTTATCACGACTTAAGAGGTTAGTGAAACCTATTATAATAACTAACCATAAAATTAATTCTTTATTGGAATAATGTTCATAATTCATGAAATTATACCATTGGAGTGTGTGTGTCACATTTGGTTGATCAATATCACCAATATGTATTGGAATATTCACATCAGTTTGGAATTATTTTGATTGGTGGACGTATTTCCACACTTAAAACATTTAGTAGTCCCCATAAATCAATCTCCCCTATGATACCTTCGATGATTTTAAATGAATTAAGAATAATTTTCTTTTATCCATGGTTTTTATAATTAAAATTTTCTTGAAATTTTATCTTTCCCTTTATTCCTCAAATTCATGTGAATATTGAGAATCTCCAATACCTATTTATATCTTGGGTGCACATCAAATTATTTATTCAATAAAATAAATGTCTCTTATATCCAATACCTTTTGAAGACTTGGCCTCAATCCAATGAAGAATTTTTTGTCTTTTCTTTCAACATTGATGATAAAACAGGATTCATACCTTAAATTATGATGAATTTTTCCTCATGGGTAATAAGTGATTCTTTATCCTTCTACAATATTTCTAGAAATTCCTATTCAATTTTCATGTGAAGTGTTTTGGGAAAATAGTTACTGATGAATATCATATTAAACTATTGACATATCATGGATTCAATTTCAATCTCTTTCCATGAATTATTTATGAGATCCTACTATTGATCATCTTCATATTAAAAACAATACGCATCCAAAATACCCTTCCTAGGTTTCAAGAATTAGATAATTGATAATATATTTTCTATATCACTAATCCATTGATCAGAAAGAAGCCGATTAGAGTAACCACTAATGGAAGGCTGGCATTGATGCATAAAAGACTCAATACTGAGTTGTTCCTTCCTTTGGCCATTCGATAGTTCAGCAGGATTCAATTTATAATCCATAAACATACATATTTGGGTGAGTATATAAATAAGATTAAATATCCAAGATTCCATTTCATTTTTTTATAATGTGGTAATTTATTTTTTTGTTCCTCATTTTCATTATTCAAAGGATTCCTCCAAGTTATACCCATTTTTAAAAAAGGAAAAATACATAGTGTGAGTATCAATCATCAATAATATGAAATAAAAAATATGATTGTGGAAATAATTATTATTAAATACAAGATTTTGACACCATCATTCATCTAATTAGACTTTAAGTTCTGATTATATCACTATATCTTATCATCAGTTTTATATTTTCTATTATCTCATTCATCATAATAGTTCATAAATAGTATATTAATTAACTATAGTATATCCCCCAAGTGTTTTCATCCTAGTGTTCAGTAGTAGGCCTACTCACCATGCACTGAGTGAAGATTGAGATGATATAAAACTAGACTTTTTTTGTTGTTTATCTCAATGTGTACTTTTACCACAACCACAACCACCGGCCCATATCTAGATAGAAATTTCAGTTCTAGGAAACCATGTATTCTTTGTATACTAAAATTAAAGGATTATTTCTTATACGAAGACATATCCCATGAGTTCTCATAGAAAAAAATGTATAATTATAATATCTAAATATAATTAAACCATGTTCTAATACCAAATTTGGTAACCATATCATAACATACATAAAAATTACCTCATTTTTTATAAATATTCAATACATATCCTAATAATTCACTCCACAAAACTATAATGGTTTATAATCTTTGGATAAAATGTTCATATTAATTTATTTGATATATGATATTCAACATAAGTAAAAATATTCTTCTCTCATGTTACACATCTTAGACAAACCCTACTTAATACATTTATTCATTGTCTATGGAATGGAAACATAATAAAGGGAGATCTTAGTTTTCAATAAGGATAAACATAAGAGATATCGATTAATTATCATAAGTTATTATAAGATGAGAATAAGAGTATGATAAATTGATAGTAACTTATGAAATACACACCCAATCATTCAAATATCTTTAATTATGAATTATAGAATAAGGATATGTTAAAATAAATAGTCAATAATAATAATAGTATAGAATCATTAATAATCAATCATGACCCATGAGATAATATGATTATCATGAGACATAGGTTTTTTGAATACACATGAGTATATAAAATCATTTAGTTAGTCAACAATCCATATAAATACTATCATACTCGATTAGTTCCCACATTATTCAATAATATCCTTAGTTTGGTTTCACTTCCAAGACAATAATATTGGGAAAATCCCCTTACTAAACTAGGATCACTTCCCATTCAAGTCTAAATTATCTTAGGAGATATCAATATTTTCAAAACGAATAGAGGGTTAATAACTCAAAGTCCACTCATAAAATAATGAAAATTATACTTATATATGCCACGAGATCATAAAAAATCATTACATCAAAAATCATGGATAGGAAACTATTTTCATAAACATTCTATTATTTTATGATATCATAACTCTAAGAAATGAAACATGTTTTATAAATAATATATCATAACATAATTAACCTATAATAAAAAAATTTAAAGTATCATCCTTAAATCCTTATAAGCCTTCTATAGAATGAATTAGGACGTTATCCTATTATAGTATCCCCAATTAAGAATACAAACCTTCAAATTATATTGACATATATAAAATATACTTTTAAAATATAATTATAACATTTTTTTTGAATGTAGGGAAAATACACTTTCCTTTTATTTCCAATTAAAAAAATTCATGAATATTTAGAAATATATTTTCTTATAAAATAATCTTCTAAAAATATAAATTAACATTCAATGAAAATAATAGTTATAATTTACAGAAAATTATTTCATGTAATAAATGTTAAAACAATGGTTTTGTTGGAAGTTTTCATAAGAACTCATAAATAACAAGGTTATAAAACATTGAAAAAAATAATTTTTAAACCATTGAAATGAAAATAAAATATTGTTTATAATTACTTTAAATATTCACAGGATAGTATAAAAAAATATTCATGAAATCATTTTAATAAACACGAGCATAGATTAATAATTCCTTTCACAATAAAATAAATAATGTTGGTTTTTCTAAAAATAAATTCATGATCATTTTAAGTTCCAAAAATAGAATAATACTAATACTAATATAAAATTACAGTTATGAATATAAGATTACATAATAAATGGGGTTTAAATTATAATATCCCCTCAACAAAAAAAATTATTATAGACAATCCTAAACATTGAGATTATATCAAGAACTCTTACCTCGGGTCTCATCGGGTTTTGAATGTGTTCAAATATATAGTAGAATGAATATTTAAATATTATAAATATATTGAAAAAACATATTCATACATAAATTATTATGAATAATTTTTTTATAATTTTCCATTATCATTTTATTAATTGGTTCATCATTAAAATTACGATTTTGGTGAAGACAGGTATATTTCCAAGCATTCTTTGATTCTATGATTATATTCATTGATCCTCGGTGAGGGATTAATCATATATATAAATTTTATAATTAATTAATTATCATATTTATTAATTATTTTTTAATTTATAACAATTTTTTATAAATAGGTTATGAAAATTTAATTACATAACTTTGAAGTGGTGGAGTCCACATGTCCGAATGGGTGATGATTTCAATTTTCAATGGATGGAGTGAAGTAAAGGTATATATTAAATTTACATTAAAAAATATTAATTATACAATAAATATCATATATATATATATATTCATATGTTTATTTAATATAACCTTTTGACCATCCATGTAAAGTTAAAATTAAAAATGAATCACATCGCTTCCTAGAAGTGGTAATCCACATATACACATGAACGATGGTATTATTTTCCAACGAATGGCGAGAATATATAAAATGGAAAGAAAATTAATTTAAATATATATCATTATAATTAATATACTAATTAAATAATGTCATAAAGGTTACATAACATTTTTATGATGCATAAGAAGAAATAAATATGAAAATTTTGATAAAGATTGTAGAAAACTTCTTTCGGTACCCTCCTCTGAAGAAAACCACAAGGATTATTGGATGGTTATTTTAGAGAAAAATAGTACCTCAAGGTAGGGGATGAGGAAGTTGGTAGAGTATTTTTAAAGATATTCTTCATGGTGAATTTCTCCATAGGCTTGGATTAGATATGAGAGGAATTCTCATTTTATAAGTGACATGGGTTGAGAACTTGTTACTGATTGATACTTTATTATATATTTTATTTCATAATAATGTATGGGGGCACAAAAAATTCCAAATAATAATATTTAATAATTATAATATTGTAACAAAATTAACTAATCAAATTAATACAATTTTTTGTCACATTTTAAAACTTATAACTTATGATAATTGCTCTTTTAACCCATTTAACCATTACAATCGTTTGTGGATTTTTACTATTGTAGCAATTAATGTTGGTAAAAAATTATGTTAAACTTTATAAATTATATTAATTATTCTAATTCAAAATATTTAATCCATTTTAAATTATTCAATATTTATAAGTGGTATAAATTCATTTTAAAATAGGTGTGAAAAATGAAATAAAACCCATTTTTAAAAAATAACTTTTTATACAAAAACTGGATTTATTCTTCTTACGTAACAATAAAAAATAATAAAATGAATGATAAAATATTTTACTGAATATATTATCTATAATTTCAATTAAAATTATTCATCAATACAGATTAATTCAATTTACAAAAAAATAACTCATTTTACATATCAAATGGTTTTTTAGTAAAACACTTCTTTTCATCTTTGAAATTTTTTATTTTCATTTATAAACAATTGATAAACGATGAATTAATATTATATCGGTATAAAAAATAATTTTTCAAAATTTATTTTTTTCTTATTCATACTCTCCAATCCAATAACTAGGTGATAAATTTTACATTCATTAATAATAATTTAATAGTATATCGTGGTTTTTTTAAACACGGTGTTTCTTGGAAACCAATATATTAATAATATAAAACATATTTAAAGGGAAATATATCATTGAATATTATTGTTTTAAATTATTCCCTCCTTGTAATAATTTATCGCTTGAAATTATACCATTCTAATTTAAATATATGAGGATATTTCTATCTCAACACATCCTTTGGTTGCCATAAATCTTCCTCAAATTTAGTATTTCCATATAACTTTGACCCGATGAGTGGTCTTATTCTAGGGTATATTATCTATAAATTCCAAAACCACAATTTTTTCCAGATAATAAACATCATTATCTAGTGGTATGACCTTTGTGTTAGGTAATTGTGAAGTATTAGGAACATACTTCCTTAGGAGATCTACATGGAACACATCATGGACTGAGATTGGAATGAATCACTAAATGATAATAAACCATACCAATGTGATAATGAATATGGAGTGGATTGATAAATCTATGTCTTAGCCTTACCTTACTTTCAAATCATATAACCTCCTTCTATATAAATATTCATAGGAATACCTTATCACTAACTTCAAACACATGATCCTACAATTGACATTCATCATTTCTTTTTTATCTTCCTTGACTTATCGAAATGTTTTTTTCAATGAAACAAAAATTATCTTACATTTTATAAGATACATCAGGACCCAAAAACTTTAATTCACAAACTTTATCCATGAAAATTAGACATCATCCATTCCAACCTGAAAGTGCTTCATAAGGAGCTATTTAAATCGTTTACTGAAAGATACTGTTGTATGAAAACTCAACCTGAGAAAGGTGTTGATCCCAACAACCATTATATTCCATAAAACAATTTCTCAACATATATTCTAGGGTATTAATTATCATATCAAATAGAGAATATATCTAAGGATGATATTCAATATTAAATTAAACCCTATATTTAAATATTTCTAAAGCATTATCATCAACATCTATTTGAACCTCGTATCCAGATAAGATAAAGTAGAATATGGTACTCCATGAAACCTTACAACTTCCTTAATGTTAATAATATAAATATTATCAAGTGATATATCTTATTTTATTGAAATGAATTTTTTTAATTCATATGGTGATTGACTACAACCCATTTAGAATTTAGAATTTAAATATTTTGTATATTCTGACAATGAAATCCACATTTATGCTTTCCCATTTCCATTCTAAAATGGGTAATGTTTGTAGTATCCCCTTCTACATTTATCTCTTTGAACTACTGATTTCAAAAAATAATCAATAGAATGATAAAATATGAGCTATATAAGTTATCATTCTTCTAATATTTTTTAAAGAGACGCATACATTATTCCTAAACCTTATCATTCCATCACAATCATAGTTTAACTGAAGAATATTCCTCATAATATTCTATAGTTCAAAATATTCTTTCTTCACATCCTTATTCGTCACATGGTTGAATAGTTAAACAATAATTTGTGAAATATAACATTTCCCCTTTTTCCTCCTGATTTTAATATCTATTTTTGAAAAAACATATAAGTAATGGATCTCTTTTAATTCTCATCATAGATAAAAAAAGCATGGTTTTTTCGACTTAGAGAATCAGTGGCCTTATTTTCAATACTATGTAGGCAATGTATTAAAAAATAATAAACATTAGTCAACTCCAAATATCACCTTCAGTTCATATTCAACTTGTACTACATGAATATTTACTTTACAATTTTATGATATGTATATATATATCTCTCCTCTTTTATAACAAGGATAATACATCTATATTTTCAAAACTAATAATACTAATTCTAACTCCAAATCACTACTCAAGTAACAATTATCATGAATTTACAATTGGTTTGAGTCATTAGTTATCACTGTATAATTTTGTAAGAGGTTTTATCCTAGTCCCTTCTTTGATTCATCAATTTATATCTTATATTATTCCCCATTGTATTTTGTGTGAGCACAGGTGTACTGACCAAACTTCTCTTTAGTTCCTTGAGATTTTACAAACATTCATCATTCCACTGGAACTCAGAACCCTTTCGAATAAATTTGGTTATATAATTTTATAACCCTGAGAAATCCCCAACAAAGAATTAGTAGTATCTAGTGAACTAAAGAAAACTATGAATCTAAGACACTGTGGTTGGTCAGGGCCATTTATAAATAAATTTTTTCTATGAAGGATCTACTAATATACTATTACTTTAGATAATAAGACAAATATTAAAACATTATATATCAAAAATTCTTACTTGATAAATTTTTCATGCATCCTGTCATTCCTCATGGTCCTTAATAGAAACATAAAATATTCATCATTCTCTTTCTTCCTCTTTTAGAAAATTAGAATATCGTCCGCAATTACTTCCACAAGTTTATCAATGTATTCGTAGAAAAAATATTAATTAAATATATGAGGATAATCGGGAGATTAGTAAGTCCATATGGAATTAGAATATAATAATAATGATCATACCATATTTTGGATGGTTTTCAAGTGTATATTATCCTTCTTGAACCTCAATTGATGATATCATGATTGAATTTTAATCATTAAAAACTAATAATAAATGTATAGTTAATCAAAAAAATAATCAATATAACATAGATGATACTTGTTCCATATTTTTATCTTGATATGTTCTTGATAATCAAATCAAAGACACATTATTTTATTTTCCTTTTAATAAAAAAATAGGTGGTCCCCATGGTGACCAACTAGTGATTATGAATCCCATATCAATATTTTCATGGAGTTTTGTCCTAAATTCTTATTACTCATTTCTGTTCATTCTATATAGAGTCCTTAATGTTATTGTAGTTCTTGGTATGAGTTCTATTGAATACTAAAATTCATCGATTTGGGGAGAACATGGAAATTACTTATCAAACAAATTAGTATATTCCAAAAAACTAGGCATATATTTTGTGATGAGTTTCTCCTGAACCATTTGAGATAAATATCCCTCATGAATTAATAGTCAACCCATAAAAAATAAGTAATTTCATTTGTATATTCATAATTATCCTCACTATTAATGATGATCATAGGTTGATTCAAAATATCAAATATGACTTCCCTTCATTGTAAATTGATATGGGATCTATATAATGAACCATTATCCATGATCATGATAACATCAATTAAACTAGAGGTCCGTTGACAATATTTTATGGAAATAAATTCCCAAAAACATCTATTAGAGGGGATTTATAGAATTTAGAAGCGATCATTATACCATCAGGTGTTTCTATAGATAACTCAACAACAAATCATTGAGATGTTGGCATGATACCCTTAGAAAAATATTCAGATATAAAATATTGTGAATATTTAGAATTGTATAAAAAAATTATAGTTCTAGAGAGGATTTTAAGTAAACCTTCAACTAGTCCCTTATTATCAACCACTTCACTAGTTTTGATCACATGGGATTTCCCATTGCCTCTATTATTAGGTGTTTTTATGTAGATTTCTTATATTAACCCTCATATAAATGTAATGATTGGAAAAATATCCATTATCCTTGAAAATAAACCATTAGAGTGTGTGGGAAATATTTATTTATGATTTCTTATCAATATTGACTATCCTCTTCAAATAAATTTTCAATTATTTTGTTCCCTGACACTCTTTTTCATAGTCAATAATTTTTCATACCTTACATTGAAAATCCTACTATGATTCCATGCACATGTAGAACATTGATGGAAGATTTATTTTTATTCATTAATGGGTTTTATTATTATAATTTCTTCAAAAACTGAACTTCTATTTTAGAAACCAAAAAAATGAGAATAATGAGAATTTCTAATCTCAATTTATAACATGAGAGAACATAAAAATATTTTATCATTATAATCAAAGACTCTTATAGCCAATGAATTTTGGAGACTTGGTATCGATCCACTAATTATTTAGTCAATTGTTCCTTCATGTTTGATGATAAAATCAAAATCATTCCTTTCATTTATAGTGAAATTTTCCTCACAGGGACTAATGGATTCATCATCATTCATTCATTTGTTTTATAAATTCCCTTTCCAATTTATTAAATAAGAGTTCATGTGAAATAATTATTGAAAATTAAATTCTTAAACACTTACCATTTCATAAAATAAATTTCATCTTCTTGATTTGTATTCTTGATAAGAGTTCACCATTGATCAGTTTCACCTTCAAAATAATAAATATCCAAAATAACCTTCTCATGGTTTGAAAATTGGAGAATAAAGAATGCAACGTCTATATCATTGATTAGGTACTCATCAATAAGTGGATCAAAGGAACCAGTGAATGCTGGTGTATAATTCCACATAAGATAATAAATATTGAGTTTAACATTTGGTTAATTGAAAATTTTTCATGGTTCATGTTACCATTCATATATTATGGAGTCAAGGGAGTATAACTACCAAATTTTATATCCAAACTCCCATTTTATATGGATACTAATGAGGATGGTCATTGTGTTGGATATCACATTCATTTTATACATGATTCCAATTTATTCCACCCTTTTAATAAACCAAAAAAAATTAATATGAGAATCACACATAAATAATCAGAGTAAACAATTATATAATTATGAAAATAATTCCTATATAGTCCTAAATCATGAAACCTTCATTTAACCCATGAAACATTATGTTCATGAAACATCACAATGAATTATGATCATTTTATATGTTTTATCCTTTTATTAATCATAATGGTTCATAAATATATTGTGAATTAACCTAACTATATACATTGGGAGTCTCTATATAGGTTTCAAATCTTAGTCCCGCTCATCATACTTTAGGTGATGATTGGTTTGATACTCAACCAGCATTTTTCAAGTGGTTTTCCATTGTGTGCATCTATTTCATTGTTGCTACCAAGTTCAAATATCCAAAAAATAAATCCATTGCTATGAAACCAGAAAAAATATACTAAAAAACTTCATGATGTTATCATGTAATTATACTTTTACATAAGGGTATTTCCATTTTTCTATAAACCAAATGTACAAAATAACTAAACCATGATTTGATACCAATTGAGGAAACCTGATCATAAACTAGAAAAATATTACATCATTTTTTATGAATATTCAACACATATCATAATAATACACAACATAGAATTATAAAGGTTTATTTTCTTTAAATACTAAATATGTATTCATCATATTTCTTGTAATATCATTTCCAACACCCACAATTTTATTGTAAAATAGTACTCTTCCTATATATACCCTATATAAAACTATTCTTCACAACCTAGGGAATATAAGAATAATAATGAGTAAGATTATATAATAAATAATTGAAAATATATAATATATTAATCAATGATAATATATTATGACAATAAAAGTATAAGGGTGTGAAAAAATGACCATTGCATGTGACAGTCATACCCAATCATTCAAATATCATTAATTATTAATCATTGCATTAGAAAATATTATAAAAAAATACATAATTAATACACAAGTGAAATCATTAAAAATCTATCATGAGTCAAGATAACATATCATAAAAATAATAAAAAGTATCTAAGAATTCAAAAAATCATAGAAAATAATTTCATAAGTCAAGGATCAATTCCCAGACTATCGTGGTGGACTCAGACTACACCCCACTCCATCATTTCCTTAGTCAAGGTTCACTTCTCAGACTATCATATTGAATAGAGTCCCATAAGGACCTAGATTATCTCTGTATTCTAGTCCAAATCATCTCATTATATATCAATAATCCCCCAATTTATTATAGGGATATATATTTACGAATCTACCCACCCACCCACCCCATCATATAATGAAAAATATACATATGTGTGTTTTAAGATCACAAAACATTCATCAATTTATTATATCCTAACCCATTTAAAGGAAAAATATTTCATAAACATTACATCATGTTATTATATCATAACCCATGGAAATGAAATGAGTTTCATAAATATTTAATCCTAACATAATTAACCCAATGAAACGAAACATGATTAATAGAATCATCCATAAAACATCATAATTCATCCAAATAATGAAATTTTATGGTATATTTAGATAATATACCTATTTAATCATAACTATCCTTAAAGGATGTCAATATAGATGAAAAATAAATTTAAAATGGCATTTTAACATTTCTTTTAACATAAAAAAATACAATTTTCTTCAAATGTATATAAAAACTCATAAAATTGGAGTCTTCTGAAAATTATTTACATTAAATATAACCACAAATTTTTTTAAATATATATTAAAATTAAATAATTGTAATTATTGAAGGAAAATTGGTTCAGGTGGTAATCATTAAATCAAATATTCATTTATAACGTTTTCTAAAAGTTCATAAATAACTAGTTTGAAAAACATTGTCAAAATTCATTTTTTATAATTTTAAAAAATAAAATATGGGTTATAGTTTTATCAAGAAATAATTAGATCCTATAAAATAATATTCAAGAAAAAAATTAATGAAAATAGACATGGATGATAAATTTCATCGACCGAATAAGAAATAAGGTCATCCATTCTTCAAAATATTTTCTAAGTAATTATAAGTACCAAATAGAGTAAAATGATACTATTACAATAAATTTAAAGGGATGACTATTTTATAAGAAAATATATTTTGTTTCAGGGATAATATCAATATAATTTCCCTCAATAAAAATTTACCATAGATAATACTAAAAATATATGTGATTTTAACATAAACCCTAATCTCAAGTCTCTTCTTTATTTATAAGCATTAAAAAATAATATATAATAATAATATATTTATTATATATATTTATATATTTATCCTTAAACAATATTAACACCTAATATTCTATGTATCATTTCTTTGTAATTTCCCATTATCTTTCCATTTCTGATTTCTTCACAAAAATGAGAATTTAGATGAAAACTTGTTTGTTTTCCAGACATGTTTTGATTCTATTGTTTGGTTCCATACACCTTCATAGTGGATTTACAATATATTGAATATTAATGTAGTAGTGGTAATAATATTCTTTCTTTTTATATAACTTTATAACCATCTATATAAATAATTAATGGAAAATGAATTACATAACTATGTAGAATTGGCTCTCCACACGCACGTACGAGTGATGTTTTTTATTTTCAATTGTTGGAATGAGTGAAAATTATATAATAATTAAAATTTATGTAATAATAATTATATAATAAATATCATATATTTTCATTAAATATATCTTTATTATTTTATATGTAAATAGGAAATGAAAAAAATTATTTCACTACATGGAGGTCGTAATCCACATGTACATGTCAAAGACATTATCATTTTCCAATAAATGTGAAAGAGATATAAAATGAACATAAAATTAATATAAAAACTTTAAGTGATAGTTAGAAAACTTATTCTTTCATTTTAGGAAGTCTATTAACCATTTATAGGATGTTTAAGGGGAAAGAAATGTCAAAAAATTGATAAGAACAGATATGACTTCTTCAGGTATTATCCTTTGAGGCGAACCTTATGGATTCCTAGATTAAAATTTCGGGAAGACCGAAAAATCATGTCCCCAGAAACATATATTGGAATATGATTTTGGTATATTTTTTTATTTAATATAAGTAGTTTTTTAGATAATAGAATATAGGAGGTGACATTTTATGAGTGAGGTGGATGAAAAACATGGTAATACTTGAACTTTTTTAATATAGTATATGTATTACTGAAGTCAAGTGTTTTAGAAATAAAAAATCCTCTAACATGATAATTTTATGTTTGAAATCCTATTATCTATTCAAATTAAATAATTCTTTGGTGATATTCTAAACATTGTCTCTTAGGTTGACTCCTTGTTTATCCCTATTTACTCATACCATCATCACAATATTTTTACCATTGTAAATATTTATTATCGACAATAATTAAGTTATAATGATTAAATTATATTAAATGTTATGATTCCAAATTTAAATTCTATTTTATAAAATTTATCTTTTATAAATTTAATAAATTCATTTTAATGTAAATGTTCAAAATGCAATAAAAACTATTTTTAAGACAATGTATTTGTAAGCATAAAAAATGGGTTTATTCTTATTCCTTACATAATAAAAACTATTAAATGAATGATAAAATAAATCATTGAATATATTATATATAAATTCAATTCAATTCGTTCATCAATATTGATTAATTTATTTTATTAAGACAAGAAAACTTTGCATGTATAAAAATAGATTTTTAGAGAAACACATCTTTTTTCCTTCAAAGTCATTTATTTTCTCTTATAACCAATTGATAACAAACAATTCATTATACATAGGTATCAAAAACATTTCAATGAATTACTTTTTCATATTCATACACATCAATACAACAGGTGGGCGCTAACAATCACATTTAATAACAATATTTCAATAGTATATCGTGGTTTTTTTAAACTCAGTGTTTCATGGAAAGCAAGATATAAAACACAACAAGATTATATAAAGAGAAATATATCACAAAAATATCAAGGTGTTACAACTAGTTTATAGGTAAAATATAAAAAATATAGTTCCCCATTTCATTGTGGATTTTAAATCTCACATAATGATCATCATGTTGCGTAAGCCCCTTAGGAAATAATCCCCTCTCGTGTATTGATTTCAATTTAAGAGATGATAATATAAAATTTCCTTATTTAATTGAATATTTGATCAAAATTTGTTTTATTGAAAATAATGATAAATAATAATTGAAAATTATGGATTTAAATCTATTGTGAGTAATATAACATTTACTATATGTATTCATAATTTATAGAAATTTAATTAGATCATGTGAGTAAAATTGAAGTCAAAATAATAATAATTTAAATTAAAATGGAATTTTTTCTTAGTCTCTTGGGATTCTTTGAGTGATATTATTTTTATCTGTCATATTCATTCTAAAACCTTGATTTTTTCTTTCTATATATGTTTTCTCATTTTCTCTAGAACCTGATAAATCCTAACATATCAATTCTATAGCTATAAATCTTATGTTATAATCTAAATACTTTTCCAAATTAGTTTCAAAGCCTATTTTCATTCCTCTCCCCCACCCATTGTGTCAAAAAATCATGAATAATATTTCATGAGGTACCTGTTTTGAGAATTTTCACTACTATTTCTTGAAAAAATATTTGGTGATTAATCTTTTGTTCTTTTCTTGGTAAATTGTTTGAATACAATTAAAGAATATAAAATAAATTGTAATATGAAAGTATATATAGAACTATAATTAATTTTCTTTTATTCATATTTCATTATTATTTATTTCATGTTTCTTATACTACTATCATCGAATAAATAGTAGAAAAACAAAAGGTAATATGGAGGTAGAGGAAGTGAAATTAATTATAAGAGTAAAGTGGAATAACTTTCCAGAAATATATATGTTTTTATCAATCTAAATCATATCTAATTTTTTTATTTCCATTATTTATTTGTATGATCGCATTGATTGTTGTGATATTTTTTCCATTAAAAATATTAGCTTTTATGTGTTTGTTTGTTGAGATCTCTTTTCATGATTAAATTATAGTTTTTATCGAAAATATATTAATTTTTTGTAAAATCGTGACTTTAATTATGTTAATGTTTACCCACATATTATAATTCCTAGTAATATGTTTAATTTTTATAGATTAGTGTTCATAGCTATGATATATTATTTATTTTTTTATTAATGTAGTATAATTATATGGTATGAGATGGAAATAATAAATCTAAGATCTAGGATATTGTTTAAATAATCGTAATGGTGGCATGTTAATTTAATCTGGAAAGTGAAAAGGATGAAAATAGTGGATACAAGCTAAAATTTAAATATGGATATTTAAATCAATGAATAATGGATGGAATAAACATGGGTGATGTTTGAAAGTTTTTTTCATTATAAACGGTAAATATATGTAATATTGAACCTGTTATTGGTTAGTGGATGTATATTTTTGATTTTTTGTACAAAATCAACAAAAATTGAACTAGGTATGGTTGTAATGTATGTTTTGTGTGTTAATTAGATGGTTAGTGTTATTGAGGTAGTGATGGTTGAGGATGAGTTCTTTTAATGATAGTTTCTTCAACCAATGGTATGGGATCTGTGTTATACTAACTATTTAGGAATTGTATTGTTTTTTTTAAATTCACCCCACTTAAGACAATTACAATATAAAAAAAATGTTTTTTGTTCCATGTGTTTCCCATGACATCTGGTTTAGTGAGAGTGGATGCATAAATACACCATATTCCAGACTCTCCCTTTTTTGGTAGATTGGTTGTGAAGGCCCAAAGATGGTATGATGAAGAAAGGTTTGGGAATGGAATGTGGGGTATTTTATGACATGTTAATGATGGGTTGATAGTTATGTGGTGGGTGTCATGTATGGTTTGAGGAGGGAATTATATGTTGATTTTCTTAATGTTCACGATACCCTACTTCTCCAATTATAAGGTAATGGATACGGATATAATGTCTTTATGATTGGAGGATGGGATATGTGGTTTTATCTCTTTTCAAGAATGTATGTTTGACCTTGTGAGAGTTGGGGTATATATGGTTATGACCCTATCCACATAAGGAATGAAGGGGTGAGTAAACAAGATTATGAAATTAGGTTTTGTGAGTGGAAACTTAGTGGGGGGAGTGGATGTAGAGGAATTATGATTATATTTTTTTGATATTAATTTATTATACTTGGATGTGATTTTTGGTGAGTGAGCCTTAGTGTGGATCGTAATGGGTAGTTGACCTATTTGGTGTTTGTTTGATTGACTCTTTACTCACCAGTAGATTAGTATTATTTTATCACATTTTCTTGAGAGGTAATGAGCAGTATCCTAATAATTATACAAGATATACTCTCTCTATGAATATATAAAATATTTCTTAGGTGAACATGACTGTTTTGGATCCTATACATGATGGATATCTTAAGCCCAGAGTTAATTTTTAGAGATTCTTATTAAGTGTAGTTTTGCCTTTAATTTTTTGATATTTATTTGATATGACATAGCATGCATTCTTTTATTTAATTGTAAGTATCATGGTCTATTTTATATTATGTGGTATTGATTAGTGTTTATCCTCTTATTGTAACGACCCAAAGTTTCATTAATGGAAAATCCCTCTTGATCCAGTTAAATGTTTCTTTTTGAAATTTTTTTATAAGATGTCAACTTCTTTAGTTTTACGTTAAGATTTGTGACCGTTACATTTATATCCGTTGAACAGTGATCATATCAGTAGTATAAATATAAGGCTTTAACGAACCCATTTCTACTCAGACAAAGGAAGCGATGGCCTCATCCAGTAGAATTGCCCCTTACGAAGCCCATTTGTCAGAGCTCGGAAAAGAGGTGGCATCTTTGGGCTTTTCCCTTGGCCAAGCCCAAGCTGAGCTTTATCAAGTCAAGCTCGAATGGGACCGTCTACGGGAAAAGTGGAAGTAGATAGAGATTACCACTCGAGCGATGTTATCCGAGCCGCCCCAAGAGTCTGTCACCATCGCACACCTTACCCTTAGGTCTTATGCAGCTATTTTAAGGGGTTATGTAGCAAATAAGTAGCACCATGTTCATGTACATTATTTTTGTATATAATAATGAATATAATTTCTAGTCATTTTTGATACATTGTAATTAGTTTTTAAAGTACAAATGTTGTTTTTAGTTATTATTTAATTAAGAATTATATTTTATTAAATTAAAGGATTTTTGAATTAAATAATATTTTAATAAAATATTATTATTAATATTAAATTAATTTTTTATTAAGTATAAATGATCTTATAATTTTATGAATGCAATTAAAATTTTTATTAAGGTTTGAAAGCCATTTTTGTCAAAACCCGTGAATTTTTTATAAATGTGGGTTTTTATTTTAAAAGTGAAAATTCAAATATTTAGAAAATTATTTAGATAAAATAAATATTATTTTTGGAATCATGACGTCGAAATTATCCAATGGTGAATTTTTCATAATTTTCTGAGATAGTCAAATTTTTGGGTAAAAATTAAATACCATTTAAATATATAATGTGTTTTATGGCATCATAATGACCCAATGGTGATGTAATAAAATAACATAATCCTTATGTTCGGCCAATATGTGTTTTATCATTAAAATAATGAGGTTTTGGGTTTGTTTGAATTACTTTTCAAAGCATTAATGGAGCCCTCAAGACTAATTCAACACTTTGCCTTTTTAAATTAATTTCCATGGGAGTGTGACTCACCTCCACATAAGCAACCCTAATTTTTTTAATAAGTTCGGACCTTGGCCTTGTAAAATATTGTTTTCCTCTTTCCTTTTCCAGAAACCATGGTCAAATACCATGGGATGGTTTGTGGTTTGGATTATTTTAATATAAGGGGTCCCAAACCTAAATAATAAAGAATTCTCTCACCTTTCCTATATAAACCCACCCAAGCTCCCACTTCCTCCTCACTCAAAGCCCTTGGAGTTCGTCCAACCTCTACCCTACTCTCTCTAGAATCCTCCCAAGGTGCCCCAAGCTCCCAAGAAGCCTCTCACAAGCCTCTCTCTAGCCTTTGGAAGCACACTTCCAAGTAAGGGTTTTTTCTTCCTTTCTCATTTTTGTCAATTTTCTTTAAGTTGTATTGCCCTTTTAATTTCAATTCTGAATGTTGGGTTATGGTTTCACACCTCCCCCATACTTCCCTCTTATTGTTTGAATGATGGTAGAACCCTTTCTCTCTCATTAAATGCCTCCCATGTACACCTGTTACTATGCCGAAATTCCGAAAGGAACTTCTCTCTCTACTTTTACATTCAAGCAATACTTTTGTATCATGAATTTAAATTCCATTTCAATTGTTGGGACATGTATATAAATGAAATCCTTACTGTCCATTACATGTAAATATTATGTGGAACCCCTTTCTCTCTCATCAAACTTTTTTATGAATTCTTATATCACGCCGTTACGCTGCCGAAATCACACCGATTTTCTAAGCCAATGTATTTGTGTAGTGAATACCATGCCCATTCCTCCATCAAGGGTATTCACCTTTATGCACATTTACATTTTGATTGTAATGTTTCATGTATGAATTCCACATTCCTTTATTATGGAATAAATGATTATGTTTTATGAATCCATGTTTTATGATCCATGTGGCACACTTATGCATGAAATGAAATGTTTAAGAAGGGTGCGCCCTTTATAGCGCTCCAATGCATTGGTTAAAGTATAGTATCATGATACGTCATGTGCAATGAGTGTTGACTCATGCTAATTCAAGTGCAATGAGGGTTTACTCATGCTTCAAGTGCAATGAGGGTTTACTCATGCTCCATGTGCAATGAGCCTTGGCTCATGCTAATTCAATGTTAAGTGTTGTTGCCACATTTCCATGTTACGGTTATCATGCTTTATCATGCCTTTATGTTCATGTTACTCTAATGCTCTATTGGTGTTCCTATTTCCTAACATGTATTGTACTCCTCATGTTATTCATTGTGTACTCCCTTACTGGGATTTATATCTCACCCTTTTCTTATGCATGTCCTCAGGTTATCCCATGCAATGCTAAGTACGAAGGAATGTAGTGGTCATGTAAAGGAAGTTTTCAATAAAGATGTTGTATTTCAAGTTTAAAGTTTTTATTTAATGATCCTAATCCCTAAAGACACTAAACCGCTCGATCTTCTTTGTTGTATCAAGTGATGTTTTATGTAATAAAGCATGCTTAAGTTGTATTAAAAAGCAGGGTTATCATAGTTGGTATCAGAGGATAGGTTTAGTCATTTTTGGGATTAGGAAACCCTAGTGAAGCCTTAGATACAAGACTAAGCATAATAAAAACATCCCTAAGTTTTGGTAAATACTAAGTAAGTGGTTTATCAAACAAATACATCCCTGTCTGGATATGAGCAGGTAGAGGTGGCTCTGGAACAGATGTATCCTAGGGGTAAAACCTGAAAACATCGCTTTGAGCTAGACTCGAATGGGAACTGGTGCACGACAACGGGCCTTGTTGCACTCTTGGTTAGGACACTCCCGGGGGATATGTTTTGATAAATTCACAATCTTAGTATGAACCCTTATTAAGGGAAAAATTCCCCTAAGAATATAGATCATGAAAAGCCTAGATTGAATCCTATAGACTCATGAGTTAAAGAGATTAAAGTTTATTTATAAGTCATAAACTTTTTTCTTTGGATTACCCTTTATGTGTTACCCCTGACTTTCCTTTTATTCCAGCCAATGGCCGGTAATATGAGAACTTGGGCTAACAACCGTTGTGAAGATCAGTGTGATGATTGTACTTATGAGATGCCCAATCCAATGGGAGAGGGAATCGCGAACTTTGTCATGCTTCTCTCTCAGCTAACTCAAGTTTTGAATAGAAACACTGGTCAAGAGGAACGTTCAACCCCCCCTAAGAAAGAACAAGTATCTATTGAAAGCTTCATGAGACAAATGCCTCCTAATTTTAGTGGATCATCTGATCCCATGATCGCTGAACAATGGATCAACTCCATTGAAAAGATATTCTCCATCCTCCAATGCTCTGAAAAAGAGAAGGTTCTCCTGGCGGCTTATCGTATGGAGGGTGAAGCTGATCAATGGTGGACGTTGATAAAAAATACGAAGCCTAAGGAGGAGATCGAGGCTTTGGAATGGAAGGAATTCCAGAAGATGTTTTTCGATAAATATTTTCCATGAACCCTTCATCTTAAGATGGAAAGGGACTTCCTTTCCCTCAAACAGAATGTTGAAGAATCTGTGGGAGCAAACGAGGAAAACTTTACAAGGCTTTCACGATACGCTTCTGGCTTTGTCGTTACCCCGAATGCATGGTTGACCACTTCTTTGGTGGGCTGAAGCCTAGCTTGCGGAAAGCATTAGCGATCTGTGACTTCAACAGCTATGAGGAAATTTTCCGATGTGCCCTCAAGGTTGAAATGGAGATCGGAGAATCACAGGGGTATCATGGGGACAAGAAGCGTAAGGTGGACTTCAATGATGGTGGTCCGATGGATAAATCCAACGGCGCTAAGAAATTCCAGCACCCCACTTGCCAAAAGTGTGGAAAGAAGCACCCTGGAAATTGCCTTAGGGGGACAAGAAAATGCTTCAAGTGTGGAAGAGAAGGGCACCTAGCTGTTAACTGTCAGCAAGAAGGACCCGCGGCTACGACAGAGGAGAGGAATGCTCCGTTCGAACCTCAACGCGTTGTTCAATTCTACAAATGCGATGAACCGTGTCATTTTACAAATTAGTGCCCTAATCCAAGGGTTATCGGAGGCAACCAGCAACCTCTAAGACAGCAAGGAAGAACTTTTTCCATCAATTCTGCCGAAGTGAACCCCGACAACAAAGTGGTGACAGGTACGCTAGTTATTCATTCAAGAATAGTGACCATACTTTTTGATTCAGGTTCTACGCATTCGTTTATATCTCAAAAGTTTAGTAGAACAATCCCTGCACCACCACAAATCATGGAAGTAAAGATGTCCGTGAGTACGGAAAATGGGGCAATCATTGCATCCCATGAGTATAAGTCCTCCCCTGTTATAATCTGTGGATTGAATTTCCCGGCGAACCTCATCATACTCCCTTTGGTGGAATTTGATGCAATTCTTGGCATGGATTGGCTTTCCTTATATAGAGCCAACATAAATTGTCGGGAGAGGGAAATCACACTCCATATGGAGAATCGACCCCCGATTCTTTACAAGTGTCAGGAGGAAGATGAATCTCCTTTAGCTCCATCATCTCAAGCATGGATATTACTGCCTTATGAGAACGCATATCTGGCTCAGATGATTGAGTCCAAGGAAGAAACCACCCTTGAAGAAATGCCTATTGTGAGGGAATTCGCTGAAGTATTTCCCGAGGAACTTCCTGGTCTTCCTCCAAGAAGAGATGCTGAGTTCTCAATTGAACTTATACCTGGGGCGCTACCAATATCCAAGACTCCATATAGAATGGCTGTTGTTGAGCTTGAAGAGCTGAAGAAACAACTATAGGAGAATCTGGATAAAGGGTTTATACGCCCAAGTGCATCACCATGGGGTGCACCAGTCCTCTTCATCAAGAAGATGGATGGATCAATGCGGCTTTGCATCGATTATCGTGAACTTAAAAAAATCATGATAAAGAACAAGTATCCTCTCCCAAGAATCGATGACTTGTTTGATCATCTGCATGGATCACAATACTTCTCCAAGGTGGACTTGCAGTTGGGATATTATCAAGTAAGGGTGAAGAATGAAGATACCCCCAAGACTGCTTTTCGTACAAGGTACGGGCACTATGAATTCATAGTAATGCCTTTCGGACTCACCAATGCTCCAGCAATCATCATGGACTTGATGAATAGAGTCTTTAGAGATTACCTAGATAAATTTGTGGTAGTCTTTATAGATGATATTATTATATACTCCAAAACCAAGGAGGACCATGAGAAGCATTTAAGAACTGTACTTGAGACTTTGCGCAAGGAGAAGCTCTATGCCAAGTACAACAAGTGTGAGTTCTGGTTGAAGGAGGTCTCATTCTTGGGCCATATCATCAGAAGCAATGGGATATCTGTGGACCCCTCCAAAACAGATTCAATTGAGGGATGGCTGAGGCCAACATCGGTAATGGATATCCGTAGCTTCTTGGGGTTAGCTGGATATTATCGACGATTTGTGAGAAATTTCTCACGATTGTCCAACCCACTTACCAATCTAACTCGAAAGGGAGTAAATTTTTCTTGGAGTGATGAATGTGAAGAAAGCTTCAAAGAGTTGAAAAGGAGGCTTATCACTGCACCCGTGCTCACTTTACCCACAAGTGGGGAGCTTTTTGTGGTATTCAGTGATTCTTCGAAGAAGGGCTTAGGATGTGTGCTGATGCAGAATGATAAAGTGATATCCTATGCCTCAAGGCAGTTGAAAATCCATGAGCGAAACTATCCAACGCATGATCTGGAGTTGGCGCCGGTGATCTTTGCCTTGAAAATCTGGCGGCATTATCTCTATGGAGATAAATGTGAGATATATACTGACCACAAGAGTCTTAAATATATATTCACACAGAAAGAGCTTAATATGCGCCAGAGAAGATGGATAGAGATCATAAAGGATTATGACTATTTAATACATTACCACCCTGGCAAAGTGAACAAGGTGGCAGATTCCCTAAGTAGAAAGGATCCAGCTATTCTATCAATGATGAGAATTGAGAAGGATCCAATCTTCTTAGACTTGATGAAGATGGATGTGGGAATCATAAAGAAGGGAACATCATCAATCCTTTCACAAATGATTGCTCAACCATCTCTTTTGAAAAGGATAAAGGATGATCAAAAGGATGATGCAGAAATCCAAGAAAAAGTGGAAGCTATCAAAAAGGGAAAATCCCCAGAGTTTAATGTTAATGAAGAAGGAATTGTGAGGTTTGGGAAAAGACTATGTGTTCCATCAAGTTCAGAGATGAAGAAGGAACTTTTGGATGATGCACATAGTTAAAATTTCTCTATTCACCCAGGGAGCACAAAGATGTATCGAGATCTCCGAGAAAACTTTTGGTGGGATAATATGAAGAAGGAGATCGTTGAATATACATCAAAGTGCCTGGTGTGTCCACAAGTGAAGGCAAAGAGGCAGAAGTCTAAGGGGATGATGCAACCATTGCCCATACCAGAATGGAAATGGGAAAACATCACCATGGACTTCATCACTGGACTTCAAAAGACATCCAAAGGCAACAATGCAATCTGGGTTGTTGTGGATTGTCTTACAAAGACTGCACACTTTATTGCTATTCGAGAGGATTTCTCTTTGGATCAACTGTCATGGATATATATCAGGGAAGTGGTATGGTTGCATGGAGTACCACTATCTATTGTGTCTGACCGAGATCTAAGATTTACCTCTATGTTTTGTAAGAGTCTCCAACATTCTTTGAATACTGAACTGAACTTCAGTACGGCCTATCATCCTCAAACTGATGGCCAATCTGAGCGGACTATCCAAACACTTGAGGATATGTTGAGAGCGTGCTCAATGTACTTTAATGAAGGATGGGATCAACATCTTCCTCTAGTTGAGTTCTCTTATAATAATAGTTTCCACTCGAGCATCCAAATGGCACCATATAAAGCCCTGTATGGGATAAGGTGTAGAACACCAACATGCTGGGATGAGGTCGGTGAACGTAAGCTGCTTGGACCAGAAATGGTCGAAGAAATGGTGGAGAAGGTGAAAACCATTCAGCAGTATATCAAGGCAGCCCAAAGTCGACAGAAGAGTTATGCAGATAATCATCGACGAGACCTTGAGTTTAATGTCGGAGCCATGGTGTTTTTACGCATATCTCTGTGGAAGAAGGTCATGAGGTTTGGAAAGAAAGGGAAGTTAAGTCCAAGGTACATCGGCCCCTTCGAGGTCCTTGATCGTGTTAGGGTTGTGGCCTATCGACTAGCAATTCCACCTACTATGGCCAAGGTGCATGATGTCTTCCATGTATCCCTCTTAAGGAAGTACATACCAGACCCTTCACATGTACTCTCTTCCGAGGTTGTACAATTAGAAGACGATCTTTCTTATGAGGAGCAATCAGTGAAGATCATAGATCATAGAGAAAAAGTTCTACGAAATAAGACAATGCCCCTCGTCAAGGTGTTTTGGAGAAACCCCAAGTTTGAAGAAGAAACTTGGGAGTTGGAGGATATGATGAAGCTAAGTTACCCACATTTGTTTTAGTGTGGGAAAAGGAAAATTTCGAGGCAAAAATTTCTTAAGGGGGGGATGTTGTAACGACCCAAAGTTTCATTAATGGAAAATCCCTCTTGATCTAGTTAAATTTTTCTTTATTAAAAATGTTTTTATAAGATGTCAACTTCTTTAGTTTTACGTTAAGATTTGTGACCGTTACTTTTATAGCCATTGAACAGTGATCATCTGAGTAGTATAAATATAAGGCTTTAACGAACCCATTTCTACTCAAACAAAGGAAGCGATGACCTCATCTAGTAGAATTTCCCCTTATGAAGCCCATTTGTCCGAGCTCGGAAAAGAGGTGGCGTCTTTGGGCTTTTCCCTTGACCAAGCCCAAGCTAAGCTTCATCAAGTCAAGCTCGAACGGGACTGTCTACAGGAAAAGTGGAAATTGATAGAGATTACCACTCGAGCGATGTTATCCGAGCCGCCCCAAGAGTCTGTCACCATCGCACACCTTACCCTTAGGTCTTATGCGGCTATTTTAAGGGGTTATGTAACAAATAAGTAGCACCATGTTCATGTACATTATTTTTGTATACAATAATGAATATAATTTCTAGTCATTTTTGATACATTGTAAATAGTTTTTAAAGTACGAATGGTGCTTTTTGTTATTATTTAATTAAGAATTATATTTTATTAAATTAAAGGATTTTTGAATTAAATAATATATTAATAAAATATTATTATTAATATTAAATTAATTTTTTATTAAGTATAAATGATCTTTTAATTTTATGAATGCAATTAAATTTTTTATTAAGGTTTGAAAGCCATTTCAGTCAAAACCCGTGAATTTTTTATAAATATGGGTTTTTATTTTAAAAGTAAAAATTCACATATTTATAAAATTATTTAGATAAAATAAATATTATTTTTGGAATCAGGATGTCGAAATTATCCGACGGTGAATTTTTCATAATTTTCTGAGACAGTCAAATTTTTGGGTAAAAATTAAATACCATTTAAATATATAATGTGTTTTATGACATCATAATGACCCAATGGTGATGTAATAAAATAACATAATCCTTATGTTCGGCCAATATGTGTTTTATCATTAAAATAATGAGGTTTTGGGTTTGTTTGACTTACTTTTCAAAGCATTAACGGAGCCCTCAAGACTTATTCAACACTTTTCCTTTTTAAATTAATTTCCATGGGAGTGTGACTCACCTCCACATAAGAAAACCTAATTTTTTTAATAAGTTCGGACCTTGGCCTTGTAAAATATTGTTTTCCTCCTTCCTTTTCCAGAAACCATGGGAAAATACCATGGGATGGTTTGTGGTTTGGATTATTTTAATATAAGGGGTCCCAAACCTAAATAATAAAGAATTCTCTCACCTTTCCTATATAAACCCACCCAAGATCCCACTTCCTCCTCACTCAAAGCCCTTGGAGTTAGTCCAAACTCTTCCCTAATCTCTCTAGAATCCTCTCAAGGTACCCCAAGCTCCCAAGAAGCCTCTCACAAGCCTCTCTCTAGCCTTTGGAAGCACACTTCCAAGTAAGGGTTTTTTCTTCCTTTCTCATTTTTGTCAATTTTCTTTAAGTTGTATTTCCCTTTTAATTTCAATTATGAATGTTGGGGTATGGTTTCTCACCTCCCCAATACTGTCCTCTTATTGTTTGAATGATGGGAGAACCCTTTCTCTCTCATTAAATTCCTCCCATGTACAACCGTTACTATGCCGAAATTCCGAAAGGAGCTTCTCTCTCTTCTTTTACATTCAAGCAATACTTTTGTATCATGAATTTAAATTCCATTTCAATTTTTGGGACATGTATATATATATGACATACTTACTGTCCATTACATGTAAATATGATGAGGAACCCCTTTCTCTCTCATCAAACTTTTTTATGAATTCTTATGTCACGCCGTTACGCTGCCGAAATCACACCGATTTTCTAAGCCAATGTCTTTGTGTAGTGAATACCATGCCCGTTCCTCCATCAAGGGTATTCACCTTTATGAACATTTACATTTTGATTGTAATGTTTCATGTATGAATTCCACATTCCTTTATCGTGGAATAAATGATTATGTTTTATGAATCCATGTTTTATGATCCATGTGGCACACTTATGCATGAAATGAAATTTTTAAGAAGGGTGCGCCCTTTATAGTGCTCCAATGCATTGGGTAAAGTATAGTATCATGATACATCATGTGCAATGAGTGTTGACTCATGCTAATTCAAGTACAACTAGGGTTTACTCGTGCTTCAAGTGCAATGAGGGTTTACTGATGCTCCATGTGCAATGAGCCTTGGCTCATGGTAATTCAATGTTAAGTGTTGTTGCCACATTTCCATGTTACAGTTATCATGCTTTATCATGCCTTTATGTTCATGTTACTCTAATGCTCTATTGATGTTCCTACTTCCTAACATGTATTTTACCCCTCATGTTATTTATTGTGTACTCCCTTACCGGGCTTTATTGCTCACCCTTTTCTTATGCATGTCCTCAGGTTATCCCATGCAATGCTAAGTACGAAGGAATGTAGTGGTCATGTAAAGAAAGTTTTCAATAAAGATGTTGTATTTCAAGTTTAAAGTTTTTATGTAATGATCCTAAGCCCCAAAGAAACTAAACCTCTCGATATTCTTTGTTGTATCAAGTGAAGTTTTATGTAATAAAGCATGCTTAAGTTGTATTAAAAAGTAGGGTTGTCATACTTATCTATTATACATAACTGATTTTATATGGGTAATGTATCTCAATATTTATTTTATACCCTAGTGCTTGTTTCCAGCCTGTGGCTATTTTAGGTGGTCCACATGGATAATAATTCACTTAATTTTTGGCTCATGAGGCATACCCATGGTTATGGGTAATGATATATTTGTATCAAAGCTAATAATTTTGACAATGGATGGATAATGGAGTTAGAAACTATAATGAATGCATGGGTATATAGGGGGATGGTATTCGTTAGGCATGGTGACTAACATAAGTCTTGGAGAATTCATAGGACATGGAAATTTAGGGTTAATCAAGGTCCAACATAAGGAATATAATTATATTGAATGATCAAATTAATTATTAATTATTATAATGTAGATAACTAAGAAAAATAAATGTATCATGTCTTTTTACACTTGTGTGGGATATAATTCACATAGAAAATTGAATTAATTAACTTTTTGCTTATGTTATTGGGAATTTTCATTCTAGATAAAATTTATATTACAAAATTAATTATATGAAGAGGGATCACACATATTTTATCAAGAATCATAATTTCAGGACATATTTTATAGTCGCATGGGTGAGGCAGGCCCATCCAACGAAGCAAATATCATAATACAATGGATTGATTTCATTGATTCCTATTATTTTAGATTCTATATGAATTATTATATATGTTTTTATATTATTTATTAAATATTATGTGTTTTTATCTTAAATAATTGGTAATCTAATTAAATTAACCTATAAAAAATTTCAATTGGAAACATTAAAATATATTTTTTCTATCTTTTTCTAGGGTGTGTCCTTTATAAATGTATATATGTTATAAACCTAGAGTATAATTAAACTTGGAATCATAAATTCTTTCAAGTCTATATTTTTATGCAAGATTAATTTCATAATGTAGAGGTGGATTAACTATTAAAACATTTTGTTTTATTAAATGTGATGTTGTTTAAACTATTTAACCCAGACTATTTGACTTGATTTAAATCCATGATCTACTTTGTTTCTAAGTGAGAGATATGTAATATTTTAATAATGGTTGTGATGATATTTAAAAATTGATTTTTATCAAGTTCAGTTTGTTTTGTGAAATGTTTTGTCATCCACTGGATTTAAATAAAAGTTTTTAGATTCTTTTGATTATTTTCAAATATTATATAAAATTTGACCATCTAAATATATTTTTATCTTTTAATGTGAGAAAAGATTACATGTTTTAACATTAATACTTATTTAAATGTAATTTCATGAATTCTTTATGTGAATAAAAATATATATGGTTCTTGATCCTTTTTCAGGGTTGAATTTGTGATTTTATTAGAGAATATTTTCAGTGTGTCTATGTATGCAATGGTACATCAACATGACAAGGTCTTTGTAATTTGAATTTATTAAACTTTAAATTTACTCATACATGGTAAAATTTTTAGGGATACCAATAATGAAATAGTGATATATTGTTTTCTATAATAGTATTTTATGTTAGTTTTAAAATATGAAATCAATTTATGATAATTAAAAATAGTGTAAGAACATATTAGAAATTGAAAATATTATTTAAAATTTACTTTACGTAGTATATTAATGTTTTTTATAAATAAAAAAATAAATCATAAATTTCAAAAAAAAATTGAAGGTTTTTATGAATAAGTGTCCCATTATTTGTAAATTTTATATTTTTAAATTAATTTTTTAAACAACATGTTTTATAATTTTACATAAATTAATATGAAATATTATTCCATGTGATAATATAAATTTAATAAAAATATCTAAAAACTATAAAAATAATTTATTTAATTATAAATCATATTAAAAATTGTGGATCTAGGTTGTTTATCTTGTGTGACTAATGGAAGGGCCAAAATTCAGGCCTAATACATTTTTTTACCCGAAGAAAATTGATAATCCAATATTTCAATTGAAAAATGAGGTACTAATCATTACTGAAGATTACAATAAATGTGAGTATGATAAACTATGAGAAATATTTCCCATTACTTGTTAAAAATAATCATTAACAAATTTCATGAATTGTATTGTTGTATGATTAATTTTTCTGTAGTTTTTTTATGTTTAAAAAATTTATTTGTAAATATATCTAAATTAAGATAATTCACAATCATATCATATCCTATTTTCCTTGTAATAATGTTTTCATTTGATAGATGATTAAGTAATATTAGTTGAGCATGACCTACATAAATCAGGAAAATAATAATTATATATTTTATTTTGAAAGATTAAATGATTATTCCTATGTGACATAGTGATAATGGAATATTTAATATTATTAGGTAAAACATGATATAAGAGGATAAATTTTGTGAATATTTTCACTTAAGAGAAATCCTCAATGAATTTATTGAGGTCTTGAGCATAATGATCCTTTTAATTAAATTTAACTAAACTAAGAATGGAAAATATTGTACTTTTGGATATGTCAACCATGAATGTAATATGTTTCTGTTAAAAATCTATTTTTTGAACCATAAATTTCCATCCTAATAACTAGATAACATGATTGATTTTATAAAATAAATTCATTATGATGAAGTTCAATACCTTTTGTTTAGAAATGGTGTGATTGGATTTCTTAATATCATATTTCTTGTTGTTGTGATTATTATTTGTAGTTCTAGATATACTACTGGGATCACCCAACATAAAAGGATAAAAATTCAAAGATAGTAATGAAAAAAATCATAAATTATGCGATGACATTATTTATAGCCACACATATTTTACATATAATTAATGATAAAAAAAGAAACTGATATTCTTTTTTGTTGGGTATGTTATGGATTTATTTTCTTCCCATGTTTTGTTTTGAGTGAGTTTAATCAAAATTATTATGGCTTTATGAAATATGTGGAAGCTTGACCTTCTATTTTCCATTAATTCTTATTGGTAGTGAAATTCATATTTTATAGGTATCTTCCCAGGGACTGTCTAATAGATTGTTGTTTCTAGTTTTAAGATCCCAATTATTATTAAGGGTTCGTTGTGTTTTTATTATAGTTAGGTTTCTAATATATATCTCATGGGGTTTTTTAGATCCCCTTTCTTTTTAACTTTTGGGTTTTGTATTGAATTATTGGGAATAAGAGTTGTTTGAGATGTATCTGATATAATGGAAGGTATTTCTATATCTCTCCCTTTCTCTTTTCATAGGGTACACCACACTATGTTTTTAGTCATGGTGGTATACAGTTTTTGTTCCATAGAAAAATATCTCTTGGTGTATGTCATTTTATATAGATATTGTTAATGGGTGAGTGTTTTGGAGTTTCTTCTATGGTGTAGGGTGAACCCTGAAGGGTGAAATGACCAGGGAACCCATTTCAAATTGTAATTTTCCATAGGGAACCCACCTATATAAAATTCAAAATGGAAAACACATGGGTTGATATGGGTGTCAGAACGTGAGGTGATGGTGACATAGAGTGCACAAGCGAGTGATGAAATGGAATGTTGGTATCTATCTATTTTTTTATTCATCATGGTATATCAAAATGAAGAGTTATTTATCCCTACAATATGGTGCAGGTCGTGGTGGTGTTCATGGTTTGTCATTGAGTCTTTTGTAATGGTATGGTTTGTTTTATTCAACTCATGTGTGGGTGATTTAGAATCTTTATTATGGGTATTCTAGCCAATTCTATCTTTATGTAATGGTAGAGGTTAGGAAAGTCCAAAAATTTATTAAATTATTCCTTATTTATAGAAAATTTAGTGTGAATTTAGTTCCTCACGTCATTGTTGGTTTAAACACTTCAATGAATACCATTGTAATGTGTAAGGTATAATTTTCTTACCCTTAAGTAGTGATCCCCTCTCGCATGTAGGCAGCATTTTAAGAGTAAGAAATATAGATTTTTTTTATTCAATCCCCAAATCAATATGAAACTCTTTTAATGGAAATAAATTGAAATAATACTTTAAAATCATGGGTTTAAATATATTCTATAGAATATGGATTTATATCTTGCACTTTATATTTTATAAGAGAATAAATTAGATCATGTAAGGCTAATTAAAATCAAATATAGACTAAAGTAAATTTAAAAGGAATGATTGTAGAGTCTCTAAAAAATATTCAAGAGTGAGAATTAATATCTGTTATATTTATTTTAAAACCATATATTTTCCTTTACATTTAAATTTTTTCATTTCCCTTGAACATGGGAAATACCAACTTCTCCATTCATGATATATGGATATTTTCTCATTTTCTAAATCTTGATGTTAGGGATTAGATACTTATATCACACAACTTTGCTTGTTTTTTAAGATTATAGTTCTTTAGGGAACCCTAGTGAAGTTTTGGTAATATATGGGAATTGAAATAAGTTTTCAGGAGAATTTTATGATGTGAATTTTAGTTCTATATGTGAGTGAGTAGTTTGTGAACCGAATATGAAAATGAATCCAAAAAAAGGTAGTTCACATGGTTTGATTCATGAAATGAATCATGGATTCAAAATTTGAATTGTTATAGGAATGTATTTGATAAATATATACCCAAAAACACAAGATGTTAACTTTATGGTCATGATATGAATTTCTCCTGGTATATTGGATTAGGAATATGGATTTTTCAATGAATTTAAAACTCATTCCATTCATGACAATAATGATCCATTCATTCCATAAATATACATCTGGAAATGTTCAAATCAATATAATTACACCATTATTTTTTTATAAAAACCACAACATTCTCCTGAACACTTCGTGAATAAAGAGATTCTATTAATGTTTTTTAAATCCCCTTTGAAAGGGGTTGATCCCCAGCTTCCCATATTCAATTCATGGTTATCTCGGATTAATGTTTTGTCATTATCATGTGGTTTCTTCTTCAATTGATCTTTTTTTCCTCCCATTCATTATTTCCATGCTATGGTGGTTGTTCTCCTTTGTACCAGTGGGGATCCTTTTTTCGTTTGTGGTGCAACATACTTATTGGGTTGAAGTTTTCTTACAAGAGAGGTGACCAAAGAACTGCATTGTTGTTCTATTCTCATTTGAAGAATAATGAAATCGTTGAATTTGGGTAATCACAGCATCCTTATTATTTTTTGTTCATTTTTAATGTTATCATGCTTTGTCACTTTGGGTTATAGTGTATTTAACCATAGTAAATATTAAACTATATTAATGAAAGTCAGGGATTATGGATTTTAAATATTTCATGTTTTCCACTATGATTATTATTTTCCAATAATTTTTCTAGATAGTGTGTTTTCAATATATATTAATTATTATCATGTTTTTTCTTTAGTTTAGAATTATTTTATGATGATAATTGTTAACTAATGTAAAGTTGGTAATGACGTTGGATATGTAATTAAATTGGAATATTTAAATAAACCATTCTTATTATGTTTTTTGGAAATAAAAGTAATTATTAATGAATATTAAAATAATTTATTCTTCCATATGTTAATGGAATTTTATAAATAGCATGAATATAGAAGTTATGGTAGTTGTAAATGATTACTTTTTTTAAATCAAATGTTCTTCCTTATGTTAAAAAAAACCGAAAGTTATAATTGAATGTTTTTTTAATAATAAATATTTTTTTTGGATATAATGCCTTATGTTACCAATATTATTAACCTATAATAAAATAATCTTTTAATACATGATGATAATTAAGCCATCATTTTGATAAAGATAATTTTTTGGGGTCGACCAAGTCTATTGTAATGTTAAGGTGGGATACCTTGTTTCGAAGACCTAGATACCATACTGAATCTTTTTATAATTTTATCCCTTCTATGTTTTATCTGGATGTGAACCTTATTATCAAATG
Organism: Viscum album; assembly: GCA_963277665.1. NCBI lineage: Eukaryota > Viridiplantae > Streptophyta > Magnoliopsida > Santalales > Viscaceae > Viscum > Viscum album. The sequence continues at coordinate 1,053,153,718 of OY728120.1, read as the reverse complement.
TGATGTGACCCATGGATGGTTGATATTAAAATATATATGGGAAAGGATGATCGATATTGTGGTAGTTGTTGACACTTTTGATTGTGAGATGTATGGTGATATGCATGATGGTGTCCAAGGTAGCACGATGAGTAACAGAATGGGTTGAATCTGGGCTTTCCCAGTATGGTGGAAAATTTTGGGATACTTTATTGTTAATAAATATCCTTATAGTACAAATGGTTAGGTTTCTTATTTCAGAATACCATTACCCACTGATTGAGGTAGCTGGTTGTTCTTGGTTATGAATCGCTTTTATGGAAACAAATGATGTTTCTCAGAGTGCATAGAATTAAGGGATGGTAAAGACTAATAAATTTTTTAACCAATGGGATAAATGGATTATTAGAATGAAATTGATAATGAACTTGATAAATAATGGGATCATTTGGTTTATTCTACAAGGGCTTGGGGACTATTAGTGATCTTGTTAAATAAATGCTAAAGCAATGTTTAATGTTTGATAGGAATAAATAATGTAATGATAAATGCTTAATGTAACACCAAAATAATTTATAGTATTATAATTTTAGAATAATATTTATTTTTTTAGAATGATTTATATGAAACACCAAGATAACCTTGCATTGAAAACAAAACTGTGATTAACATGTGGTACATTAAACACTATGTTGTCTTGTGTTACACATAATACTGAGTTCCATTGATAGATTACATTACACGCAATACCAACTTTTACAGAATATTACTGATATTTATATTTAAAAAGAAAATTATGTTATATAAATTAAATTTTATGTTATAAATAGGATTAAAGAAGCTATTAAAATATATTTTTTAATTAATCGGTTAAAATTTAATTATAAATTAATTTGAAATCTAGTTGAATGTAATAGAAACATTTTTATAAAAAACAAATTTTATGCACCAAATAAATTTATTCTTAATAAAAAAAATTTAATATTATTAGATAATTATAATAAAGTAATTTATATATTATATATTAAATCAAAATTTTTAATGTTCATACAATATATTTTATATGTATAAGATAATAAAAAACCCAATTTTCACATAAAAAGCTATATTTTTCTAACAACAGGTTTGTCCCATTCTAATGGAGATATTTTTAAAAATAAATATTTTGAAACTTATAAATTTTTTATTATAAAATAAGAATCATTATTCAAACCATAAATTAAAAATTATCTTAGGGATAATTTTTGTATTTTTCAAAGAAGATTGATTTTTTGATGAATAGTGGATAATACAAAATTTTAATTGAAAAATTCATTTTCATTTAAATAATTTGTAAAGATAAATTATATTTTAATTTCTTAATTATGGTAATATTATATCACTTATAAATATATTAATCCAATTTAGTATACTATAATCATTTAAATATTGAATTTAGTTATAAAAATTAATGAATTTTTGAACATTTTCAATTTGAAATCCTACATTCATGTGTCATCAATGGGATTAATTGTAAATTAATTTCTACAAAATCTATGATTTTTATTTGGAAAAATGGATTTAATAATTTTAATCATCATAATTTAAAATATATATTAAGATAAACACAATTTTTAATCCAAAAATATTAGTGAAATCGATTAAAAATAATCACAATGATAAAGGTAAAAAAGTGTTTACTTAGTGGTCAAACATTAATATTAAAGGGCCAAATGACTTAGAAACCTATAAAAAACTTTTATGGAAATATTTATACCATATAACCTCTTTTATATAAAAAAATTTCAATATTTGGTTTCACATTATTTAAGGGACGCCACTAAATAGTGTTTACCTTTTTAAATTTACAAGAATTCCACACCTCCATCACTATAAAAGAAATCTAATACCCTAACTTAATCACACATATAAATCCATTATTATCAAAAAAACTTCCATAATATTCCCCAAAAATCCCTCATCTCATTATAAAATCCTCAAAATGAACATAAATTAAACCATGTAAGTTCTTTGGTGAAATCCAAAAGTAGTTACCCGAAGAACGGGAATGTTCTTCAACAAACACTTTTGTTTTATTTCTTTCTTTATACCTAAAATTATTATTATTATATTCATATATAATAACCTTAATATCCTAAATATACATATATTTATTTTATATTATGGTTATGACATTAACCAACACACACTTCCATCAAATGGGATTCACAATCATCATTCATGTGTATGTCAGATAACAACCTCGTGAACCAATGTAATTTTTTTCAAAAATTACCAACTTTCAAGGTTCATAATAATAATGGATTTATATTTTATATATTATATTTATTATATTTATAATTTATTTATGCCTCTTTAATTATTATATAACAAATTTCAACATGTTTCCTTTTTTCTGGGAATGTGATCACATCATTTTTAGACTTCTGGACTATCGCCTCCTCAACGTGATGTGATTCATTCATGATTTAAAAGGAATTTATTGAGGTTTTTTAAAGAATATATATGATATACATAAAAAAATTATGATATTAATTATGGAATTACCTTTCTTGTAATATAATATGTCATTTTATTTGTTACCATTTAACACACTAAAAAGGAGATAATGTTGTTCATGGAAATGTGGACTACCGCATCCTCAAAGAAATGTGATTACTTTTACCCCATAAGAATACAATATAAAATTATAAATGATTAAATAAAATATTTTTTAATATATAATTATCAATATGGAAATATTACTTTTAATTACCTACTTTCCATAATGATAATTGAAAAATGGAAACATTACTCATGCATACGTACGAACTACCATCTCCATGATCATAACATTAGTTCATTTTTTCTATCCATCTTCCATGGTTGGATTTAATATTATAATTAATGCATAAATATATTAATTATTTCATGATTATTATTATGTATAAATTTAAATAATTTTCTCTTTGACCATATTTAGCCTACCAAATATATTTTTTAAATATAAAATAAATATGGTCAAGAATCTGACATAAAAATAATTGATTCAGTAATTATATATAACTTGATAATAAGTAAAATAAAATTAATCATATACATTAAAAATTCTATCAAACAATCAAATAATTAACATAAGTTTGTTTTTGTTGAATATATTGTCACACATGACAAGTTGGACTCAAGGGAATGGATTTCACCACAATTTACATTCCATTGAGACTTATTTGATATTATGCACCAATTAAATTTAATCTGGTGTATATAAATCCCCATTTTCATTTAATTTCATGATTCAATTATACTTCATGGTATTTTAGGTTTAAAATTAATTTATCTCATCCAAGGGGATTTTATTTGATAATTACATAGTGGTAAAAGTTATTGAACAATCTTTCTTTTCATTCATGGTTGCTAAATTTATTTTGAAAATATCACTTCACTTTGTTATGTTTTTATTATACATTATATTTGTCTTCAATATCCATTTTATTGTGAGATGAATATTATTATTTCCTAAACTATATATAATTTTTAAATATGGTTTCCACTTTGATAGTTATTGATTAATTGTGGAAATTCTTATAAAACTATATTTTTTACTCAATAGGGATATTTGATGATAATGAACATCATTAAATAGATTATTCCATTTTTGAGTAAAGCTTTGGACATCAAAAAATGTGTGTGGTATAGTAAATGATATCCCCTCAACGCATCAGTAGTATCATGAGATATATCAGTTGGCCAAATCATGGCAATTTTAAACCATCATCGGAAAATATCATGACAATAATGATTCCATGTACTTTGGAAATATTTCATATAATAATTAATAATTTAATTTATTAAATAATTATTTATTATTATCTAGAGTATTTTAAATATAAAAAATATATGGATGCATTTCACCCTCATGCTATTGATTAAATGGAAAGTGTATTAGATTATTTACCTTTCCATATTGATTTCACCTTATCTAGTTAAGTTAGTCATAATATTGATTAAATTGCATCTGTGTTCCATTATTATCATTCCATATGGATTATTCTCATCGATTCATTATTTCTTACATTCTACTTAACCCTTCGTCATCATTTTAGATCACCTTTATTTTTTCCATTCCCTAGGATATGACGATGAATTCATTAAATGAGTTTGAAGAATGAATTTATCAGTTTTTTAAGTAGTAAGTTTTATTTTCAATTCCTAATGTAAAACTGGGATCATGTATGTAATCTGGTTTTTGAAAATGGTAAACCGATTGGACCTTTGGAATTTAAATCTTGTATCTAATACAATGTAATAAAGTAAGGTACTGGCTCTGGGACACTGGGTTCGATGATGTTACACTTAATGGGAATAATGAAATATGTTAAGTCTTCTGAAATAATTGTGTTCTCTTAAGATTCTTGGTATTTAATAGTGGAAGTTGGGTGTTTCAGAGAAGATAGATAAAATTGATCTTAATATTATGTTAATTTCAATAAAGAGGTTATGAGTTATATTATATCATGTATGTTATGTGATTTCAAATAATACCCAACCCTTGTCAGTTGGGATATTGACACCCATTGTACTCTGAGAGGGTTTCCTCTCCAACATCCATGTTAATGAGAAATGAATGGTTGACTTCCCCCTCTTACCCCTCTACCATCTCCTGGAAGAATTATGTAAAGCATGAACAGAGGTTACCTTTCCCATATATTTGTAGAGGGATTTAATCACGTACTATTATTTTACCCACATGTATCTATTTATAGAGTATCCTATGGATTATTATAGGTATTTTGTGTTTGGGTTGTGTTCCCTTAAGGAATATTACATGACTTACAGGCTGGGGTGGCTCCTAAAAACTACTGAATTTCAATCAAGAGATATGAAATGGTATGATATGATTATGTGATGCATATCGTGGATAATATTTCAAGAGATGATATGATTCATGGGATGAATTTGATGATACATATCCCATGTGACTTCAGGTTGGACTACATTTGGAGAGAGATGGATCATGACATACAATGTAGCTGAAAAGTGGAAAACTAGTAGAGAAGTGGTAGTGGGGTGCCTTCTTTTGATATTATATTATATTATTTATTTTATTTTAATTGTGTTTAGAGATACAAATTGTGAGTATGGGATTATATTATATCAGTTTAGGTGATGATTTAGATTCATTTTTTATTCATTCGTCTATAGTATGATTTATTTATCTATTGAAAGATAGGATCTAAGGGGGATCCAATTGAGAAAAAATAATGGGATCACTGTACATATAAATATAATTTATTTTCCACATGATCTATTTAATGATAGGTGTGGATATATATTTCTTTTTTGTTATTTGGAATCTCTTGGGGATTTATACTTACTAATGAGGACTATCTTCGAGTACTTATTGTAATTTTTTGCAGTTTTTTTAGTTGTATGACATTACATGAATGTATTTGGGATCATTTACATTTATCATGGTCATTATTTATAGTGTTATATTATGTTGAATCGCATTCCTAATGTTATTTTAAAGGTTAATTCCTACTATATTTTTACATTATATTAGTTCTTGTTGCCAAACCAATGCCTATTGGAGGCTGTATTTAGGAATTATTATCTCGGATGGGTAAATTTGGGGGAGGGGTCGTGAATGAGTGGTATCAAAGTTTGAGTTTTTGTAATAGGATGGGGTTCTTGGGTAGGCATATGTGAGGACTTTATGGTTCATTAGTGAAATATTAGTAGGTAAGTTTATTAAGGAATGTAAACAAGAGGAACTAGTAGATACATGGGTATTTTGGGCCCCATGTGATTTGATGTATTGAATGTTAATTTCAATGATCCTATTAGGTGAATTTTTACTATTTTTGGTGTGAGGCATAGGAAAGGATCATGCAAAATTCTTTTTGCACTAGAGTTTTAATTGGGTAGACCTTGGGATAAAGTTCAACATTAAATAATTAATAAAATAAATCTCTTAACTATTTTTTATTCTGAATTAATGATTCCTTCATAGTATTTCCCTTTTATATATGGATAAAGGTCTATGACCTCAATAGGTTTTCATTAAATATGTTCATATTTATATTTTGGAATATCATTACAGAGTAGAGTTTGATGAAGATTCCATATGGAGGAGTACACACTGAGAGTTTCATCTCAAGAGTCTACCAAAGTTTATAGGATTCATTTTGGACATAGTTATAAAGGACTATAGAATGAGTTATAAATTACCTTCAACATGATATGCACTCAAAAGGGGCACTATGTTTCTTTGGTAGTGAAGATGCTATGAGAAGTAGTGAGGAATTTTTGCTTCTTGTTCTTTGGGGATTTTTGTGAGTCAACTATCTCAGGGGAGAAGTTACTTTACCAGTTCTGAGAAGAATTAAATTATTTGACCTTAAATGAATCCACCCTCTAATAGATTCTTACCAATAAATTGGGATGTTCCAACATTCATAAACTCCGAATCAATTTCTAAACCCTTCTCTATTATTCGTGGAACCTATTTCCAGATAAGTAGGTTAGTGAGAGGCATTTGGAGGAGGATTGGTATCCAAAGATCCAGTTTCAGGTTGCCATGTTTATTATTTTAATTTATTTCAATGTACTGTTGAGAGTATATGTCATTTTGATGTTTCATGATAGTAATGGACCATCAAAATATGGTATAAATCATAATTCCTCATGTAGTAGAGATTTAGATTTTTGTTTCCAGATTTGGGGGTAAAATAGATTTTATATTTTCAGGGGTAGGTACCAACCCTCTTTATCTCATTTATCTAGGATGTTGGTTCTCATACCACATCAAAGTAATCAAAGACATGTTTTTTAGGGGAAGGATATTTCCATCAGTCCTGAAATCACTCAAACATTCTAAGAAGTCAGTGTTCAATATGAGTTCCACTTCAAGCTCCTCTAAAGAAGTAGTATTAGATGAGGAAATAGTAGTATAGTGCTCTACCTTTACTTCATAAAAGATAATATAGGGTAGTAATAGTACCACCTTGAGATCCTCCCCATGATCAAATATAAAATAAAAACCATGGAGGTGGTTATTATAATGGACATAGAGGTCATAGAACAGTTTTTCATCTAATGCATGATTTGGAGTTTCCAGTTCCTTATTACCCAAACATTGTCTGAGGTACTCTTAACTATATTATACTTAGTTTTATGATCTTTTGATCTTATGATCCACAAACTAATTAATATCACCTACCCTAGTCCATGCACTGAGACTTGAGGTAGAGAGGCTTCCATTTCACTTGGAATTTACTAAACCATTTTGAGTTTGATCTAAAATATATGAAATTTTTAGAGACGGTGATCTATTGTGGGGGAGGAACCACTCTATGGGATACTAACTATTTTTTTGGATATAACCATAAAAAATTATCCTCAATGTTACTGGGTTGTATTCAGTGTAGGATATTCTGTATTTCATTATAAAATAATTATTGTTCTACGATTCCGATAGAGAGACAATATAGTTTGTTGGCGAGTGATTCCCTCAGATAGTTGGATGTGTGTTCTATCCTTGTCTTAGTGTTTAAACTAATGATATTTTTATCAAAGGATCGAATGATAGAGTTTTTCAAGGTTATGGAATAGTACCATGATATATTTCCTAAGGAGGTGGTAGTATTACCCCTCCATGGGAGATCCAGCATAGAATAGAGTAATTAAAAAGTGATTCTTGAATATTTATTTCTCTATATAGGATGGTTCCTCCTATTTTTGAGATATGTGGGTTTAGATCGATTATATTTTAGGGTATGTTTTTGTTCGGTTGAGTGTGTCTCCATAGAGTTCTCTAGTTCTGTTTGTGATGAAATTCTATGGAAGTATATATCTACATATAAAATATCATCTATTGAAATAGGTGATGGTGAAGAAACACTATCCTCATCCATTGATTGGTGATTTCTTTCATGATTTGAAAGGAAATTATTAGTTTTCAAATATCTATATTTTGTTGGTATATCATCATATGTGGGTAAAATATGATGATATTCTGAAGACTACATTCTAATTCATTATGAGTATTATGAGTTCTTTGGGATTTCATTCAATGTGATTAACACTCCAAATATTTACATGGTTTTATTGAAGGAATCTTTTAAAGAGTTTTTGTATCAATTCTTGGTGGTGTAATTGATGAAATCCTTGTGTACTCTATGTATGAGAAGGATCACAACGAGCATCTGCATACCTTTTTGGGAATTCTTTCCCAACATTAGATGATATAGAATCAATTTAAGTGTTATTATTTGGATCGTGAAGATCATTTTATAGGTTATTTTGTGTTTTACTATGGTTTAGATAAATATCCTTTGAAGATTGAGGTTTTATATTCCTTGGAATCCCCCAAGACATTTATAAAGGTGTGGAGTTTCCTTGATATGAAGTCTATTACAAGAATTTTATATTTTATTTCTCCCATGTTTTGACTCCTATGAAATCCTTTACGAAAAATAATCTAACATTATTATGGACTGGTAAGTGTCAACTAGATTTTGAGTAATTTAATATGAATTCATTTTGCACTCTAGTTCTTTATTTTTTAGAAGAGGGAGTTCAGTTAGAGGTTTTTTATAGTTATTTGTATCCTGCATTGGGATTTGATCTAATTTATAATATCTTATTTTATTTTTATGGGTATCATTACATACATCCACCTGATAATAACTATTCCATCCAAGATCTAGAGTTTTAAAAATTCTTTTTTTACTTGAATATTTTGTGAAGTTACATCATCTAGGAGCATTTTTTGTTTTCACATATCATAAGATCCAGAGGTATGTCTTCTCCAAACATGACATTAACATTCAAGAATTATGGATGATGGAATCTTTTTTAGATTTCATAGAAAAGGATATATTATAAATTAATTTCATAGTATGGAACCATTAAGATATTCCATATTTGAATCTGTGGATTCCTATAGAGTAATGGGAGATCTCTTAGTGATGCAACATGATATAGGAGAGGTTGGTGTTTTGGGTTTCCTTTTTTAGACGAAAGTGATGTCATATTTGGTGTATTTTTTAGAGGATTCCTAGTTGGTTATTTTTTGGTGGAGGTTTGGAGAGACCTATTTGTCTATGGTGATACCCCTAATGGTTGGTATGAGGATGAAATACATAGAGTTTTATTCTAGGAGATGTTGTTCATCACTATGTTTATTTTTATGAGGTAATTTATATGTTCTATATATCACTCTTTACGGTACATACAATCAGAAAATATTTATAAACCAATCTCTGTGAGGTCAATTTTGGTGGCATGGGATGAATTTTTCAGTTATAGTGTTTTTTTCTCGATGTTGGGTCTACTATAAGGTGGAGGTTTAGCACTGTGTTTTTGGTGGTTTTCTCCTTCTCTTGGATGTTCCTTAGTGGAAGTGAGAGGACATGTTGATGAACTTCATCCCCATTATGCCATGATATTAAGGAGACTTTGATTCTATATTGGTGATATTGGACCATTTAAAGAAATCACCCCACTTTAAAGATATCAAAAATTCTAACTCATTGTAGGTTTAGTCGAGAGAGTACCCTGATGTTGTAGTGAGACTCCATGGGGTTGTAAGGATGATCACCTATGATCATGATTCTTGTTTTTCCTCTATGTTCTTGAAAGGTATCTAAAATTCCTTTGACTCTTAGATATTTTTCATAACTAATTTTCGTATATAGATGGATGATCAGAAAAATAATACCATTTAGACTCTTGAGGACATGTCTCACTTTTATGTCCTAGATTTTAGTGGTTTCAGACAAGTCAGTTTCCTTTGGATGAGTTTTCTTTATAATAACATTTTTCACTCCACCATTGGCATGTAAACATCCTAATAATTATAATAATGACCTTCCCATTCTCCATTGTGTTAAAATGGGTTCATAGATTCTTTAATTCTTATGCAGGAACAAGTAAAAATAATGAAATTGATGTCTTAGGTGATTTATGTAAAGATGATGGTAGCACATGACGGTTAAAATTCCATTGTAGCTTAAAAGAAGAGACCTATTGAGTTTTATGTTGGATGTTAGGTCTTCTTGAATTGGAATCATCATCATGGGAAGTGAAAGTTTTCATGTGGGAATAATATTTCTCCTTGGTTTATTATGCATTTCTAGGTGATGGATTTCCTTTGAGTTATTGTGAAACGAAATACCCCCCCCCCCCATAGAGGATATGGACACATGATTTCTTATTTGTATCACAATTTTTTAATTATCTTCAGGATTACTTTTATATCATCTATTTGTGAGAGATTGATTTTGATGATGATGAAGCCTTTATGGAGCGATTTGTGGAGATGGATGACCTATTTTATAATTTGTTTTGTATACATGTTATTAATTTAGTTCTTGTTCTTTGGTCACATTGTGTCATGTAAGATATTACTATAGAACATGATTAATAAATACACACTTAGTATCATATGGTTTTTCAGGTTTCTTCCAATTCTCATTGGGTTTGTTTTTAAATTCATGTGGATGATAATATATTGAAAGTTATATGATTTAAGTGATCATAAAATTATATCCCATCCATTTACATGTTTTTAAATCTCGTGGTTCTTGTAGGAGTCCTATAGACTTTTTGGTAGAGTTTAGGATGTGAAATATATGTGTGGATGAATTTCACAATAATTAATTTTAGTGTAATACCTCAGTGTGCAACTTAGTAAGTGAATAGAAATTCACAATATGAGAATGGCGGTTCTTACAGTGTGATTTGGGATGTGAATTGTGGTTTCATAACATGAATGGGTATAGTAATGGATATGATAAATCGTTCACCTAAATCTCATAACATGTGCTTGAAGTTCATGATGTGAGTTGATCCATGATTATTTAATTGAGGTGATGTATTTTTCATTGAGTGTTAAAACTAAGGTCATTCACTATGTGAATCAAAAATCAGACCACGAATATATATTATCAATGTGAATATAAATCCAATTTCACCAACAATTTTTTGGAAATACCATGAAATTCCCCCAAACTCTCTGTAACCAAAGTTGATATCTAAAGGAGTTTTTAAACCCTTCACAAAGGTGATGATCCTCAAATTCTCATGTTCCTTATACAGAAATATGAGGTACTTCTTCCCTATTTGTTATATTGTTTCATTTCTAATTCAAAATTTTTCCAATCATTATATATTTTTATTCAATGAGGGTTGATCTATGTAGTTATTATGTGTTTCCTTTGTTGTTTGTTGGAACGGAGTCCTTAGAAGGATATAGTTTCATTAAAAGAGATATGACCAAAGATTTTCATTTTTATTTTATTCTCATTTCAGAAATATTGAAATCCTTGAGGTATTGGATTCATGGGATCTAATTATTTACTTATGTTACCGAAAATTTGTCACTCTTTGGTGCTTCTAGTGATGGTGGAATTAACCATAATAAATATTAATCTATGTTAATCAAATAAATTTTTTATTTTTCTTAGCGATCACATTTTTTACTATGATAACAATTAGTCTATTGTTACGATGGATAGTGTACCACATACATATAAAATTTTTTAGCATGTTTTTTATTCTTGGTTTCATCTTGATGATATGATAAACATAGTTATGAACATAAATTTGGTGTTGATTCTAGATGAAAAATTTAGGTGTCATGTTTAAATAAGTCATTATTCATATGTTCAAATGGAAATAAAAGTAATTCTTAGTGGATGTTCGATTAATTTGTTCTTCCATATGTTAATGGAATTATATAAGGAACCTGAAGCTGAAACTCTGTGTTAATATAAATGATTAAGTCCTATTAAATGAAATTTCCTCGCTTTTATTTTAATGAAACTGAAATTTATGATTTAAGGAATATAAAAATAATCAATATATTTTGGTAGATAATTCCTTATGAAACCTGTAGATGTAAACTATGAAAACCAATTAGATGATCAGAGTCGTTAGTAAAAATATTTTTTATAAAGAAAAATTTTTGGGGCCAAGTGGTCCCATATTCATGTAAAGGTTGGATTCCTTGTTTCTAGGGCCCAGAAACCTTATTGTCTTTGTTTTTTATTTTCTAACTTCTGTGTTTTCCCAAGATGTGTTTCTTTCTATGATAATTTATGTGACCAAAGGATATATAATGGATGATGAGATATAAGGAGGGTGTCCTTGGTTTTTGAAAACATATGCTTCCTATGATGCTAAGATTCAAGGTTACACGCATGATAGTGTTAGGGATATAATTTGGCCTAATAAAATAGGCTAAAGCTGGGTTTTCTCATTATTATGATAAAATTTGGCATGATTTATTATTAATAAATCTATAAAAGGGATATATGTCTTGGATTATTTTTTCAATATTCCATTGTACACTACTTGAGTATTCTAGTTTTTCTTGTTTATACATTAATTTTATGGTATTATAGTATATTTCCAATAGTTCTAAGAACTATATAAGAACAAATAATAATAAATTTTTTATCCAGTGGGATTGATTGGTTTTTAGAAAGAAATTAATTATAATATTTATAAATCATGGAATATGTTTTTTTATGCCTAGAGATAATAGGAATATGTTGGTGATGTTGTTAAATAAATTCTACCTCGATTTTTAATGTTTAATTAAAATAATTAATGTAATGAAAAATTTTTAATGGGATGAAATAAATTAATGAAGTCTTCATGAATTATTTGGGGCTTATATATACCAACACATTAACAGTGGAATTCAAGTCTCTGAGAGATGATAGTTATAGTTGAGCCTAAAACTATGTTACTTATTACATTCTGGTTGTGAGATATATAATATCATGTGTGTTATGTAATTTCATACACTACCCCACCCATGTTAGTATAGTGACGGACACAAAATAGACCATGGGAGGGATTTTTCCCCAACATCTATGTTGTTAAGGAATGGATAACTGATTAACACATCTTTCCCCACTCTCTTCTCCTTATGGTATTATTTTCTGCGTGCATAGAAGTTACCTTTCCATATATGTGTATAGAGGAATATAGTGGCTTATTCTTATTTCACATACATGAAGATATATTGTATCTAAATGATTATTATATGTATTTCATGTATGGGTTGTGATAACTTGAGGTATTATACATGACATATGTCCTTCAGTGAATCTCAAAAACTACTCAGTTACAATATAAAGATGTAGAATGAGGTGATCTGATGATGTGATACACTAGGTGCATGGTTTCTGATGAGATTACAAGATACATGGGATTCATGTGATGATTCATTACCAAGGAGTCATTGAGCTGGATGAATTTTGGAGAGATAAGGCTCGAGACGTACAATTTTGGGGCATAGTGGAAAACAAGTTGGGAAGTGGTAGGATGGTACCCTCTTTTTGATGTTATATTATATGATCTCTTTTATGTGATAATTTTTGAGAGATAGACATAGTGAGGATTGTATTATACTATACTAGTTTAGATAACAAGTTAACCCCTCTTATCATTCACTTGGATTTATTATTCCTTCTTTATCTTTTTCTAGAGTGGCTTCCAGGAGGATATTTCTCATTAAATATTTTATGCTCGCCACACTAATATATAAACTATTTTTAGGTCTATTTTGTGTTTTTTTGTGATTAGGCTGGATATTACTAACTTTTGGATTGTTTGGAATATATTTGATCCTTTATTTCACTTATAAGGATTATCTTTGGGTACTTGTAGTTTCTTTTTTGTAGTTTTTCACCTTTATGACTTTATATGCAAGTATTTAAACCAATTAAATTTATCTTGAGTAGGTGTTGTTGGGTGAATTTATCTCAACTCCCTTTCCACATGTTTTTATAGGGTAATTCGTCTCATATATATGAATGATATACCCTTTCTTCCTTTCACCAACCCATGTCTTATTCGAGGGGAGCTTCAGGTGTAATTATCTCCCATCTACAATTCTTATTCCAAGAGGGATACCTCTATGGGAGGGTTTTTTGACACCTTTCTATGAAATTTTCTTAGAATATGTGTGTTTCCCTTTCTCTAATACTTTTAGGTTTAATAATCATGAATATTCCATAATAATTTAAGTTTAGAATTCAAGGAATCTCACTCTTTTTTTCTGAAAAAGATTTAGGTCATAATGCTTTTTTCATTATGTAATTTCCATAAACTCATCTGGAGAAGCTAAAATATATTTAATATGGAATTAAATAAACAGCAATTTTGTATATGTTTTTAATCATATTTCATCATTATTTCTAGTCCTTTTTCTTCCACTGATATAACAAATAAAATATCACAAATAAAAAACTAATGGAGATAAAAATAATTATGATAATTAAGTGGTATGTAGACCTAGAAATCTATTTTTTTGTTTTTCCTTCAAAATTTTAAAGAACATCTACCACTTGACTTTCTTGAATTTTTGATGCACTTTATTATTGTGAATTTTGTTCTTGTAAAATTATAAATTGTTTCAATGGTTTTTTCTAGGATCATTCCATATAATTAAATTATAATTACTACATGAAATTTATTAAGTTTTTTGGATAATAATGAAATCAATGGTGTCAATGTTGGCCTATATAATATAGAATCCTAGAAATATTTTTTTTCCTAATTACTATGTGGTTTTTTCTAGGATAAATGATGTGATATTTTTTGTTACTTCCATGTAACATGGTATTAGATGGAATTAAAAAATCCAAAAAATAGATTATTTTTGGAATAAATGTAATGTTCGGTTATTAATTTAATCTGGAATGTTTAAAAATTAAAATAATTAGATGCAAGAGGAAATTGAAATATGGATGTTAAAATAAATGAATAATGGAATCAATATACGTGGGTTAATGTTAAAAATATTTTTCATTAAATATGGGAAATTAATTTTTTAATTAACCAAATATTGATTGATTAATGAAAACATGGAATTTTTTAATTGAAAAAATAAAAATGGAATAATCAATTGTTATTCTGTGTGTTTGGTGTGTTGTAATCTTATTGGTGTTATAGAGGCAGTGATGGTTATTGATGGGTAGTGGTGAAGAAATGGTGGAATTTATGAGTTCTTTTAGGTCTTCTTGAATCAATACATAGCATGGGATATTTTTCAGAATCACTATGATTTTATTTTCTTATGATTTATAAATTCACCACACCTGATTCAGTTATTTTATATAGGTGCTAAATGTTTTATTTCTAAGTATTTTATACAACATCTAGGTTAGTGTGAGATGATGTCTAATTACCCCCTCTTCCCCACTTCCTTGCTCTCTCTTTAGACACATACTGGTCTTTATGGCCCATTTTCACTATGATAATTAAAGGTTTGACAGTGTGATGTTCTGTACTTGATGATATAGTGATTATGGGATAATGGTTATGTGGTGGGGTTTTTCTATGGTGGGAACATTGAACAAGGATTATTTCCTTAAGGTTTGAGATATATCACTACTATAGTTTTGAGTAGATTAATCTGTATCTAATTTGGTAATTATGTGATGATGGGATATTTTTTTTTTCATAATGCCAACATGAGATGTTGGACCATGGAAGAATTGGGTTTGGTGGAGCTGTGACCCAACAAAAAACCTGAAAAATGGTATGTGAGCACAATATATTTGATGTAGGAGTGTAGGGGTGAAAAACTAGTTGTGAAGTGGTTATGGAATGATTATGATTATATTCATTTGATATTATTTTAATATACCTAGATGAAATACTAGGTGAGCGGGACATGTTGAGGCTAATAATGGGTAGTTGACTTGTTAGGTTCTTATTTAGTCTACTCTTTACCAACTAGAGAATTAGTATTCCTTTTTAAAATTTATATAATGATCCTAATAAGTATAAAATTTAGTATCTCCCTATTTATATATAATTATTTTTTCAAGTGATTGGTAGAGTTTGGGTTATCATTCTTGACCAGTCTAGCATGGAGTTGGAGTTGTTCTTTGGAGCAGCTAGTTTGGTGTGTTTTTAGATTTTTTTGGGAATGTTTTCTCTATAAAACTACTTGAATTGTTTTATTTTTTTCCATAGATATTACTCTATTTTATATTATGTTCTATTATTCATTTTTTATCCTCTTATGTCATTCAATTGATTTATCTTATAATGTTCATTCCTCTCACAGTATGTTTTAAAATTTGGTGATAGTCTCTATCCCAGGGCTTACTGGAGGTTGGTTCTTGGGTCATTCCTTCAATTCATTACCATCTAGAGAGGGGTAACAATAGGGGTTTGTTTTTTAAATTATCATTTAGTAGAGGTAATTTATACAATTCTTATCACTATCTGGTTGGCATATAAATTCCCTATAAAAGTTGGGCTTAGATATCCGTTCCACCATGCTTACTCAAGTGAATATTGTTAATTTCTTATAATTCGATATCTTTACCTAAGATATTTCGTGTGCCTTATATATAGGAAGAATTTGGATGTGTGTTAATATGAATGGATTCTATTTTGGGGTGGGGAAAAAATGTGATATGTGGAAAAAATTATACAATAATAGGGTTGGGATATACTAATTTTGAAGATATAATAAGGATTCCAATGATAAACTGTTAAAAACATGCATAAATAATGGAATGAAGTATAAGAAAACCATGATTCAATGTGATGAAATAGTTATGGATTTAATACACATAAGATTAATATAAAATAGCGAGTCTTTTAGAAAAATACCCTAAAATACTAATTATAAGTTTCCTTCCCAATTATACAATCATCATGACCTAGATCATTCAAATGAGTGGGTTTTAACAATGTAGGGTGTTCATGGATGGTCATGAGTACACCATGGAATAAATGGATAACCCTAATAGTCAGGTGATCAAATCATGTTATCAACTTTTAGTGAAATATTTCATGGAAAACCTAAGAGTTATGACACTAAATTAATATATTTGAGTTTATTTCCATATAAGAAATTTAAGAAAAGATTTTTCCACAAAAAAATTTCAAGATATATATGTGATATGATTTTTATGATATCCATCATAAATAAATATTTGAATATAGTAATTCCAAATCAAACTCATTATTTAATGAGATAATGATCTTAAACAACTAAATATGTATGGTATTTCATTTTATTGGGAGTACATTCATTAAAATTTCTTGATGAAATGATATTGAAAATGATACTCTCCCATAGAAATGTCTTTAATAGATTATATAATGCATTATGGTTATCATTTTGAGATATATTATTGGCATGGATTGTCAAATAATGTTATATTTTCATCTAGAGTTAAAAATTCTTCACAATGGGAATCCATATTAGAATATAAATTTGAGTTTTATAGAAATACATTTCTCCAACATTGACTCATGGATTTAAGATACCAAAAGTGCATCATACATTTTTAATAAAAAAATAGACATAAAAACAGTGATGAATTAAATTAAGGTGAAGTAGATCAATGTGTTGGAAATAAATAGAGTTAATGCATTATATTTCAGCACTTATGATATAGTTATAACTAAAGTATTAGTTCAACATTTGGAAAACTATTATTCTATTAATTTAAAAAACATTAAGTATATTTTTTGGATAGTATTAATTTTTTATACATTTCTTTTGAATAAGAGTTTTAATATCTTAATTAATGATATTTTTTAAGATATTTTGAAAATGATAAATAGTTTAAACTTTTTGTATATTAACAATCCAACATATAACATTCATAATCTATAGATCAAGGTATACCTTAACCCAGCATGCCTTTATCATTGTCACCTAGGAAATATAAATTAGATTCAAATTAAAATAAACAATAGATATAAATTGTTGGAATAATTCAATTATGAATCATTTGAGACATGTAAATATTGTTTTTTAGGTAAGATGGAAAAATAACAATTTTATGGGAATAGTGAAATGGATAGTATTCTATTTGATTGAATATATTTTTTTGTTTATGGAATAATGAATACTCAAGTACGTGGTGGTTATATATATGTCATATCATTTAATGATGAATTCAATAGGTATAATTTTGTGTCTCTATTGATTCATATGTTTGAACCATTTGAAAAGTTCAAATAGTTTTAGAAAAAAGTATATAATTAGTTTAGTATAAGTATATATATTCATTAATCGGATTGGAGTGGGGAACACTTTAGCCCGTAATTCATAGATCGTCTAAGGGATTATAGATTTATCTCACAACACACTCCTCTTAGGAGACCACAGTGTAATAGTTTTTTTATGAGTAGTAATTGTGCCTTTTCAGGAATGTTTTGATCAATGATGAGTAAGTTTGACCATCCCATTTAATTAATGGAATATACTATAGAAACAAAAAAATTTATAATTAACCATGTTCCATCAAAATTACTGACAATGAAATCATAAAAGATACTGATTTTGAAATATCCCAATAGTTTTTTTATAAATATTTTGGGTTTTAAAGAATATGTTTGGTGTTTTTATTTTTATAAAAATAACACTATGTTTGATAAAAGCTAATTTGTTGGTTATTTAGGGGATAATAGAAGATATTATTACTATAGACATACTAAGAAAAAAGTATTTGTGGCCTATTTTTCAACATCCCTTGATTAGAAATATATCAATTAATGTTTCAGTGAAAGTAATATTAAAAAGAAATAAGTTAAAGGATAATAAATTTGAAGTGTTATTGAGATGGATATTGAGAATGTTTCATAATGATTAGTGGAGGAAGAACTCGCTCAGGTTACATAAGAACCTCAATGGTCTTCTTTGATTCATCATGAGATTGAGAGATATGGATTTCTTTTTGAAAATAATGTTGTTGGGATATTAAAGAAGATGATACCACTTTCTATCAGGTGGTTATTGAGAGTTTAAAATATGTGAAACAACTAAATTCCATGATATAATAGATAACATCCTTGTACACTTACCACATTTAAAAATCAATGGATGCACATGAAAGGGCGATCCCCATACGGTAAAAGTGGTTTTTTTAATGAAAAATAAAATTACTGGTAGAGTATTTATCTATTAATATTTTCTTGTATAAAAGGGATAAAAAATTCATGAAATTGACGATAATGATAAATTTTCATCAGTGTTGATGATAAGGTCTATTTCAATATTTTATTCATAGTTTCCTATTATGATAATGAGATAAATCAAATGGATTTTAAACTGCTTTTCTTAATAGATAATTTAGTCCAGAACATATATAAGATACATAAAAAAGTTTTAAAAGTTATAAATGTGTTTTTTATGGTTTGATAATTATAATGGTAAATTTATTACATAAATAATGTTTATCAGATTTGGAACGTCCAGTTTGATGATGTAATATATGAGTTTGGATTCCTTAAGAGCATATATTATTATTGTGTATATAAGTGTAATAGTGAGGGTTTTTATATATTTATAAAATTGTTTGTGGATGACATACTACTCATCAAAAATGAAATACTTATTTTTAATTCTGTAAAGATATTTTTTAGAAAATTATTCATGATGAAATAAATTTATGAATAAACCTATATATATTTTATTATAACACATATAAATAAATCAATCAGGCTATTTTCATTTATTGAAAACACATATATTAGTACAGAACCTAAGTGTTTTAGCAAAGAGTAATTCAAAATTTGGTCTTTATAATTATTTCATGGAACAAATTATAATATTATTCGACATCTATAAAAATATTTAGGAATGATATATATAATTCCTCATGAAACATCCATAGAAACTATTTTGCATGCCTTGTTATACACTCAACCCAATATTGATGTTTCTTTAGGAATAACAAGAAGATACCAATCCAATATTAGGGATAGTGTGTAACAAAATATGAAATGTTAATAGTAAATTAATTTCTTCCCTTATTAATATTAATTAAATAAATTTTATCAATTTTTATTCACAATAACAATTTTATATAATTGTCAAATCAAAGAAGAAATAGTTTTATTCTGACTAAATTTTTTATATATTATATTGTATTATATAAAATATTTATTTATAAATATTAGTATTTTAATTATTAAAAACGAATATCATTTGTCATGTGATCAATTAAAAATCATCTTATAGTTTTTTTATTAATTTTTTAAAAAATTTGACTTTTAGGTGAATAAAAGAAAATAGTGACTTTTATTTAAAGCTATCTTTTAATGTTAATAATTTACAAAGATATATATTTTTAAAATGTTTTCATAGTAAAATAAGGCCATTAATATTATAAATAATCCAATTAATATCATTCTAATTAACATTATTCTTGATTTTGGGATAAAAAAATTTATTCTTCAGAAGACATTTTTCTAAATTTTGTTTTCGAGTTTTGAGAGTTTAAAATGAAATTATATAATATAACTTATATAAGTTTAATTTGATAAATTATATTCAATATTTTTAATCATAATTATAAATATTAGTAAATAAGGACAACATAAGTTTTTCCATAATAAATAATAAAAACTGTAATAATATGTTACCACAACTAGGTTTAAAGTTGGTTTACTGGGGGTTGATCTAAAAATATAAGGGTCACAATGACATAAAAACATTTATAAATTCAATTTTATTGACATATTTAGACCTTATAACATCTCAAATTTTGAACTTGTCTATTTTTATGCATTTTCCTGTGTAATACATTTATAAATTTTAATATTTAGAAAAATTCCAATTATGTCCTCTCCTCCAATTATTAGAGTGAACAACGTAAAATATTTTATCCAAACCAAAAAATCCTATTAAATCAGAAAATACATAGCCAAATAACATCCTAAAATACTTCTCCATGTCTTAGAGGACTTGGTCTGATCGAAATACCCGCCTAAGGTGTAAACCTAATGAGGTTGTCTGACGATGACTTATGGTACCTATGTCTTTTATTTTATTTCATATATTATATCATTAAAACATATATTAACAATAATAATATAATAAAATAAGTATCTACCACATACAAATATTTTTTTTATGATAATGAAAAAACCTTTATTTGTCTCCTCATCTATCAAATGGGAGATGAAACCATAATTTGTGAGTACGGTGTACCACCACCTAGCGAACCGATATAATTAATTTTCCATCACCGCCTCTCATGAATATTTATAATAATTTATTTAATGTATATACATATATATATTATAATCATGACATAATAATAATTATGTAATGATATGTTATCATTTCTTTTTGTACCTTTCCATTTAATAAATAATAATAATGTTGTTCGAGCGTACATGTGGATTACCACCTCCAAGAAGCAATGTAATTTTTTTTCATCAACAAGTCATATGAATGGTGTATATAAATGAATTTAAAATAATTAATATGGTATTATGATATAATAATATTTCTATAAATATAAAATGACACTTACCTTCTTTCCCCATTGTTTGTTCAAAAAGGAATCATTACTCAAGAGTACGTATAGACTACGGCCTCCTTAATTCTAACATAATTCATTTTTTATAACCATATTTCATTTTTTTTAAAAGAATAATTAATTTATAAATTTTATAATTATAAAACTATTTGTATTATTTAAATGGTATAATAATGATCTATTTATTTAAAGTCATCATGTTGAAGTTATTTTTGACATGTGAACCGATCATCCAAAAAACATTCAACATAAACATAATAAATTAAATATATAATGGATATAATGAAATATAAGGAAAAAAACACGAAAAATATTACAATGAATTTAAAAAATTCACTTATTTTAATCATTCTGTATGATAAAGAATCTAAATTCTAAGTCCGACTCAAGTTAAGGTAATGTTTTACCTAAAAACTATAACGACCCAATGTTTTCAATTAAAATTTACTTCATATGATTATTCAATATAATCATATGAAAATAGAACATAATGGAATATTGAGTGCTATGTGACCTTTAAAATTATGTTTGTCGCTTCTGTGATTTGAATTTCGAAAATCTAATTTACACGGTTGCAATCAATAAGTTATTTGGAGTCCAATAGGAAAAACATAACTTTTGGTGAAGAGTAACCTATAATTAAGAATAGTAACATACCCTTATGAATAGTGATATACCCTAATTTATATAAACCTTACCTAATATAGTATATAAATAATATTCAAGTGGACGTGAGATATAATTATATATTGGAATAAGAAAATAAATATTTTAGAATCTGTATTTTTTAAAAAAAATTATGATTTTAATAAAATATTAAATTATTCATATTTATAAAATTATTTTTCAAAAATGGATTTCATTTTTGGATTATAAATTTTGAAAAATGGTTTTGGTGATTTTTTTTGATTTTTTTGAAATACATGAATTTTTATTTAATAGTAAAATACATAAATTTATTGTATATATACATTATAATTTAAATCCACTATTCATGACATAATAAGTGATGTAAGCACCCAAATATCTTACACACATGCATTTATTACTATTCTTGGTCATGGAATCATCACAACTAGTTGTATTACAGAAAAATAATAATCTAATGGTTGTAATATTAAGAAAACTCTCCTCCCCTCCACTATAAATACAACACATTCTTACCTCTTCTCTTCATTCCTCTCAAGAAATGTGACTTACCAATATTCTGCCCAAATATCTCCTCAATCTCCACCCCCACATCCAAAATCCCCTACTCTCTTAAAAATAACAAATCCTCTCCCCTTAAGAAGGCTCTCAAGGATGTTTGATTCAAGAGGTAAATTCCTCTTTTCTTTTCTTTCTTTTTCTTTACAAGTTAATTTGTTTTCTTTCCTATCTTTACCTCTCCTCATCCGAATGTTAGTACAACTACATTAACTAACATGTAATATAATGTTGTTATGATAATGGAAAAAATTATTATAATTTCTCCTTTACTCTTCTTTTATTTTAATAGTAAAGACACCATCCGAGATGTGTTAGTTTACCCCATTCAAGGAAGATGGGTATACAATTTCCATTACCATATTCAATTATGGTCATGAATCCATATTAATGGTTTAAATAGAAAATAATATATGTATTATTCCTAATATTTGTTTCTAGAATCATTTTGTACACATGTTTTTGGGTTTATAAAACAAAACATGTTCTTTGTGTTCAAAACCGACCAATTAACCCAAAAGGTTGTCACTAAATATTTATATAATGATTCAAAATCACTCCATGTAACCAAATTAAATTTTAAACCATGTAACCTTATATATTTTCAATAATAAAATGTAACCCCAATTCTGGATGAACACCTTCATCATACATGTTTATCTGAACATGAACCAAATATTAAAACCAAGCAAGAAAACAGACCTGAACGATGAAATAGAACCTTATAACAAATAAAAAAGGTCATTAAGGAACTTAAAAATGATATAATAAATATTTGAAATATATAATAGGTTCCTTAATTATTAACTAATAAACCAAATTTTTTATTCATGTCATTAATAACAAATGGAGGAAACCATTGGATTTTAGGTAAAGGATCCTCTCCATTTCACTTTTATCCAACAATGTCCTCTTTCCTATACCATTTTATGTGTAATCCCTAATTATGGGGTATGATATTTAACCTCCACCATATTTTCCTCATGATGTATAAGTGATTAGAAACCTCGTTCTCTCTCATGAATCCCTCTTAAGTACACCTGATACCATGCCAATGATCCATAAGGATTCTAATCGAACCACCTTTATTTCTTCGGGATGCTCTGTTTTTCTATTTATCCAAATTAATTTGACTTTTATTTTTATATAAAACTTATAAAATATGTTTTAAGATCCAAAATATTGTTTCATGGTTCCTACCTCATTTTCCTTTGGGTATATACATGCTTTTATGTGAATCCATCCTCGATACTTCCAAAATAAGAAAACTTGATTTAAGGGAGCTTCCCAAATTATTACCCAATTTCAAGTTCACTATATCCTTTTTTTAAGAAACCATTGTCTTTATAATATTATTATTATTTTTATGAATAACTTCCTGGTTCACATATGGTTTTATATTAAATATTCTTCCCTTTTTTATTTTTAAAGATCTATATTATTTTCCTTAAAACCACACAAAAATGTTTTAATGCTGAAATTTCTCAAAAACATTTCATGCATGTTGTCACTTCTGTTTGACATCACATACCTATATATATTCTAATTTTACCCAATGAACGTCCATGTATATTCTAATTAATTTCTTTTGTGGACACTTTCATGATACACCCATTGGTTATGCTTTATGTCCGGATTGTGGTACCCAATTCTTTCCATGGGTAACCCGTATTTTTATGTGAGATTGATTATGTATGAGTTTTTATGTGGAAAACATATTCATGAAATGTAATATGGTTGTGCCAATATAGAGCTTCAATTTATTGAGTAAAGTTGAGTCTCGTGATATGTTATGTGTGACGGTCTCGGCAGTTAGCCTTGGCATTTTATACTATGTGAAACAGTCTTGGCAGTTATATTTGGCTTGTGCTACTATGGGAAATGGTCATGGAGGTTATCCTTGACTCATAATAAATATATTATTTATGTTTCTTCCACATTTCTATGATTCCATTTTTAAATGATCTCATGTTTATATGTTATGATTACATATGTCACATGACTTTTTATATCATCGTCTCATGAATTCTATCCCACGTGCTAATGATTTTTTCTTATGGTTATTCCCTTACAAGTCTTTTTAACACATCCCTTTGTTCAGGTGATCCCCAAGGTATCTTATGTAGATGTATGAACACAATGGATGATAGGATCACATTATGGAGTTTAAATAAAAAGTTGTTTTTATAATGCTTGATTATATACCTAGTATTCCATGAAACAAGACTTTATAATACTTTGCATGTACTCTGATATATAATTATGCTTCAAATCATGTAATGTTATATGTGAAATTCTATGGTCTCTATAGTTTGTATTAGAGGATGGTCTAATTATTTTTCGAGATTTAGAATAATGCACCTAAGTGAGAACCTTAAGGATGAGATGATTTATAAGAAAACATCCCTAAATTTTGGTAAGTATTGAGTTAGTGGTTTATCAAGAAAACACATCCTTGTCTAGATACAAATAGATAGAGGCAGCTCTGGAACAGATATACCTATGAGTGAAAAATTTTAAACGGAGATGTGGGCTTGACCCAGCGTATCCTGGAACCCGACAACGGGCCTTGTTGTACTCTTGGTTTGACACTCTCGAGGGATATGATTTGGTAAATTCATTAGCATAGTAAAAACCATTATTAAGGGAATAAAAAGATACCACAAAAATATAAGTAATGAAATAGATCGAGGATAACCTATATTTAAACCTGAGGAATCACAAGTTAGGATGTACTTATCCACTACAAGTTTATCCTTTTATGTTCGAATTATCTTTTTTATGATCAATAGTTAAGTATTAAATCCCTCTAATTGTACATTATTTTTATTTGTTAATGGTTGGATATAGATGAATAGGTTTCAACAACCAATGTGATAGGCAATGTGAACATTGCCCAAATGAAATGTCTGAAATGACGAGAATATGTTCCCAAAACATAATGATAATACTTCATTAGCGGGCTCATGTAATGAAAAATTACATGAATCATGTGGAAATTCCTCCTCCTCTATGTAATGAGAATGTTTTTATAGAATCCTTAATGTGGGAGAAGCCTCCCATTTTAGTGGATATTCTGAACCCCTCATCGTAGAATAGTGGATTAAATCCATTGAAAAGATATTATCCATCCACCAATGCTCGAAAAAAGAGAAAGTTGTACTGGTGGTTTATTGTTTTGGTGGGGAATCTGATCAGTGGTGGACACTGATCATGAATAAAAGGTCCCAAGAAGAAATTGAATCCATGGATTGGGAGTAATTCAAGAGGATGTTTTTCAATAAATATTTTTCTCAAACCCTCTGTCTAAAAATAGAAAGTGAGTTCCTCGAACTCAAGGGGAAGGAAGATAAGACCATAGAGACGTATGAAGAAAACATTACAAGGAATTCAAGGTAAACCTCTAGATTATTCATGAACACTGAATGAAAGTTGGATTGCATCTTTATCAGGATAAAGCTGAGCCTAGGGAAGGTGTTAGTGATCTGAGACTTCAACGGTTACGAGGAGATTTTCCATTGTTCCCTCGAGGATGAAAAGGATATTGGAGAATCTTCGTAGTATCATGGGCCTAGTGATAGGAAGTGAAAAATTAAGAAAAATGTGCATGGTTCAAAAAAAATCTATGATGGAAAGAAGCTCGAATATCCCACTTGTAAACTTTTTCAGAAGAAATATCCCGGGAACTGTCTAAAGTGAACTAGGAATTGGTTTAAATGTGGAAAGATGGGACATCTGGATAATAACTGTAGAAGGTATATTAAAAATCATCCTAATGTGGATGAATAAATTAAGGTTGAAATCAATTCTCAGCCAGTAGTGTAGTGTTACAATTTCAAGGTGTGTGGGCATTATAAAAACAATTTCCCGACGCCAAGTGTTGTCAGAGTAAATCAACAACAACCTCCAAGAAAAAAAGGAAGGCCTTATGCTATCACTACTTCTGAGGTGGAGCCAGACAAAAATGTGGTGACAGGTATGATAATTATTAACTCCAAAATATTGAATGTACTATTCGATTTTAGTTTTATGCATTCTTTTATAACTTGAAAGTGTAGTGGAACAATTCAAATACCACCTCAAAATTTGGCAGACATGTTATTTATGAGAACATAGAATGGAGAAATTATTGTGCCAATGGTTTATAAATCTTCTCCAGTTAATTTTTGAAGACTAAACCTCCTAGAAAATCTCATCATACTTCCTTTAGTGTAGTTTGACTGTATCTTGGGAATG
The DNA here is from genome assembly GCA_963277665.1 of Viscum album. NCBI lineage: Eukaryota > Viridiplantae > Streptophyta > Magnoliopsida > Santalales > Viscaceae > Viscum > Viscum album. The sequence continues at coordinate 1,053,126,995 of OY728120.1, read as the reverse complement.
GATTGGCTATATTTATACAAATCCAACATCAACTGTCACAAAAGGGAAATACCACTTCACATCCCAAAGCATCCTCTGATTCTTTACATGTGTATGGAGGAAGATGAATCTATTTTAGAATCAAAATCTAAATTGTGGATATTTCTTCCTTATGAGTAAACATATCTAGGCAAAATTATTGAGACAATAGAGGGAATTATGCTTGAAGACATTCCAATTATGAGGTATTACATTGATGTATTCTCTAAAGAGTTTCTTGGTCTTCCTTCTAACTGAGAGATTGAGTTCTCAACTGAACTTATTTCTAGATCTCTACCTATATCAATGAAACCTTATAGAATGGAAACTATAGAGTTGTAGGAGCTAAAGAAACAGATGTAGGAGAATCTAGATAAGGGTTTTATATTCCCGTGTGTGTCACCTTGGGGTGAGCTAGTAATCTTCTTCCAGAAGAAGGATCGATCATTGAACCTCTGCATTTATTATTGTGAGCTCCATAAAATCATGATAAAGAACAAGTACCCACTTCCCAAGATAGATGAATTGTTCAATTATCTTCGTGGGTCCAGTTATTTATCAAATGTGGACCTTCAGTTGGGATATCACCAATTAAAGGTGAGGAAGGAAGATATTCCCATGACTACCTTTCGAACGAGGTATAGAAACTATCAGTTCATTATGATGCCCTTTGGACTCACTAATTCTCTAGGAATTTTCATTGATTTAATGAATAGATTCTTTAGATATTACATTGAAATATTTGTTTTAGTATTTATTGATGATATTCTAATATACTCCAAGAGAAAGGAGGAACATGAGGATCATTTGAATATTGTGTAAAAGACATTTCGAAGGGATAATTTGTATGAAAAGTATAGTAAATGTGAGTTATGGATGGAAGAAGTATCATTCTTGGTGCATGTTATCACCAGCAAAGGGATATCAATGGCCCCTTCCAAGATAATGACAATTGAAGAGTGGACCATGCCAACATCTATAATGGAGATCTGTAGATTTTTGGGTCTAGCTGGGTTTTATCGACGATTTTTGATGAACATTTCATGATTTTCAAAACCAATGACCAAGCTTACTTGGAAGGGAATAAAGTTTTGTTGGTCTCAGGAATGTAAAGACTATTTTAAACAGTTGAAAAAGATGATAAACACAGAACCATTACTCATACTCCCAATAAGTAGAGAACTCTTTATGGTCCACAGTGATGCTTCAAAAAAGGGATTAGGCTGTGTGCTGATGATAAATTATAAAGTGATAGACTACAACTCAAGCCAATGGAAAGTCCTTGAGAAAAATGATCACATGCATTATCTAAAGTTGGCGGTTGTGATAACTTCATTGAAAATAATGTGGAATTATCTCTATGGGGAGAAGTGTGAGATATATACTGACCAAAAGTGTCTCAAATATATATTAAAACAAAAATAGCTTAATATGCACCAGTGGATATGGATAGATCACATTAGGGATTATGACTAATCGATCCAGTACCATCCCGATAATGAAAACAAGGTGGAAGATTCTCCAAGTAGAAAGGATCATGCATCTTTATCAACGATGAGAATTGAAAAGGATTCGTTCTTCTTATATTTGTAGTGGATAGACATTTGAATAATTAATGGAGGAACATCATCATTCCTTTCTCAAATGTTTTCTCAACCATCCCTCTTAGATGAAATAATGGATTCTCAATGAAAATATGTAAAAATTATAAAAAGGGTGGAAGCCATTAAAAAAAAGAAATCCTCTGAGTTATTGATTGATGAGTAAGGAGTTGTAAAATTTAGTTCATGATTATGTGTATCCTCCAATCCAGAGCTAAAGAAGGAGCTTTAGAAAGATGCACATAGCTTGACCTTGTCTATTAAACCAGAGAGCATAAATATGTATCAAGATCTCTTAGAAAACATTTGGTTGGAAAATATATAAAGGTAGATTTCATAATATACATAAAAGTTACTAGTATGTCATCAACTGAAGGCTAAGTGGAAAATTCCTAAGGAGATGTTGCAACCACTACCCATACCAACATGGAAGTGGGAGAACAGTACCATGGACTTTGTCATTGGACTTCCAAGGATATACAGAGGAAATAATGCTATACGGGTCGTTGTGGATCATCATACAAAGACATCTCACTTTATCACAATTCGAGAGGACATATCATTGGATCTACTTGAACAGATTTAAATAAAAGAAGTGGTTGGGCAGCATGGAGTACCACTATCTATTGAATCCGATCATAATCCAAGATTTACCTCAATGTTCTGGAAAAGTCTTCAGCAAGCTCTAAGCATTGAACTGAACATCAGTATGTCCTATCATCCTAAAACTAATGGCCAATATGAGTGAAATATCTAGACACTGGAAGATATGTTGAGAACAAGTTCTATGGAATTCAAAGGATGTTGGGACCAACTTCTTCCACAAGTTCAATTCTCCTACAACAACAGTTTCCACTCGAACATCTGAATGACACCATGTGAATCACTTTATAGGAAAAAGTGCATAACACTTTTTTTTTGGGATGAAGTTGGTGAGATTAAGCTTCTAGGACCTCAAATTATTTGAAGAAATGGCGGAGAAGATGAAAACCATTCAGTAGTATATCATGGAAGCCCAAAGATGACCGAAGAGTTATGAATACAATCCTTGATAAGACCTTGAGTTCAAAGATGGATACATGGTATTTCTTCGCATATCTCCTTGGAAGAAGGACATGAGGTTTGTAAAGAAAGGGAAGTTAAGTCCCAGGTACATAGGCACTTTTGAGATTCATGATCGAATCAGGGTTTTGGCCTATAGACTAGCACTTCCACCTACAATGTCCAAAGTACATGATGTCTTCCATGTATCCCACTTAAGGAATTACATAACAGATCCTTCACATGTACTCTCTTCAGAGGTGGTACAGTTGAAGAATTATCTTTCTTATGAGGATCATCCAATAAAGATCTTAGATCATAGAGATAAAGTTCTACGTAAAAGGACTAATCACATGGCCAAGGTACTATGGTTGGACCATAAGTACAAAGAGGCAACATGGGAACTGGAGGAGGCAATGAAGGAAAATTACCTGAAACTATTTATAGCCTAAAATGTAAAACGAAATAACGAGGTCAAAATATCTTAAGGGGGAAGATTCTAATGACCCAAAGTTTTCAATTGAAATTTCCATCTTATTATTATGCCATATAATCACATGAAAACACAACATAATGAACCACTGAGTTCTATATGACCTTTAAACATATGTTTTCTACATCTATGATTTGATTTTCAAAAATACGACTTACATGGTTGCGACCAGTAAGTTATTTGGCGTCCAATAAGAAAAACACAATTTTTAATGAATAGTAACCTACCCTTATGAATAGTAACATACCATTATGAATAGTGATATACCCAAATGAATAGAAACCTTGCCTATGAATGAATATAAATAATATTCATGTGGAAGTATGATATACCTTTATCTTGGAATAAGAAAAAAAAAGTTTTAAAATATATATTATTCGTATAAGTTTTAATTTTAATTAAATATTAAATTAATCATATATAGAAAATTATTTTTGAAAAATTTATTTCATTTTTGGATTCCACAACTTGATAAATGGTTTGGGTTATTTTTTTGGATTTTTCTGAAATACATGAAATTTTTGTGAATAGTACAATACATTAATTTCCCATATAAATACATTATAATTTAAATCCACTATTTCTGACATCATAAGTGATGTAAGAACCAAAATCTAGAAATCACATGCATTTATTAATATATTTTTTCATGTAATTATCAATATTGGTTGTCTTATGAAAAAATAATAAACTAATGATTATAATATTATGAAAACCCTCCTCCCCTCCACTATAGATACCACCCATTCTTACCTCTTATCTTCACACCTCTCAAGCCTTGTGCCTTGCCAATAATCTGCCCAAATCTCTCCTCAAGATCCTCCCCCACGTCCAAAATCCCCCAGTCTCCTCAAAATACAAAATCCACTCCCCTTCAGATGGCTCTCAAGGAAGTTTGATTCAAGAGGTAAATTCCTCTTTTCTTTTCTTTCTTTTTCTTTTAAAGATCATTTGTTTTCTTTTCTATAATTACCTCTCCTCATCCAAATGATATGAAAACTCTAGTACATTATAGGTACTAGAATTTTTGACGATAATTTAATAAGTTATTATCTTCTCTCCTTTACCCTTTATTTATTTTAATTGTGAAGACACCCTCCAAGATGTGTTAGTTTACCACATTCAAGGATGATGGGTATTCAATTTCCATTATCATTTTAAATTCTGGTCATAAAACCATTTTAATTGTTGAACCAGAGAATTATATATGTATTATACCTCATATTTGGTTCTAGAATCCATTTGTACACACAGTTTTCATATTGGAAAACAGAACATGTTCTTTGTGGTCATAAACCGCCAATTAACCCAAATGGTTGTCACCAAAGATTTATATAATGATTCAACATCACTCCAAGTAACCAAATTAAAAATTTAACAATGTAAAATTTTTTATGTTCAATAATAAAATTTATCCTTGATTCTGAGTGAACACCTTCATCATAATTGTTTATCCGAACAGGAAAAGATCATTAAAACCAAGCAAGCAAACAGACCTGAATAATGAAATTGAACATTATGACCAATCAAAAAGGTCTTGAATGAAAAAAGGTTATACTAAATATTTTACATATATAAGATGTGTTAAAATTATTATTTAATAAATCTATTTTTTTATCCTGGTCACTAATAACAAGTGGAGAACACCATCAGATTTATGGTAAGGGATCCTCTCCATTTCACTTCTATTCAGGAATGTCCTCTATGCTAAACCATTTTATGTGCAATAACTAATGATAGGGTATGATTTCACACCTCCCTCGTAGTTCCATAATGATTTATATGTGATGAACCCTTCTCTCTCTCATCAATCCCTCTTAAGTACACCCGATACCATGCTGATAACCTGTAAGGAATTCTACCCGAACCACCTTTATTTTTTCAGGTTTCCCTATCTTTTGTTTTACACAAACGATGTTATCTGTTATTTTAATGTAAAACGTCTACATGATATTTATAAGACCCAAACTCAAGTTTCAATATTTATCCCTCATTCTCTTTTGGGTATATGCATGCTTTTATGTGAATCCCTCCTCGATACATCCCAATAAAAAAATTATTTTTAAGGAACATCCCAATTTTTTTCCCAATTTCAAGTACACTATATCCTCTATTTTAAGAAACCATTGTCTTTATAAAATCACTCTTTTTTGTTATAAAAACATTTTTGTTTCAATTATAGTTTTATATAAAATATTGTTACCTTTTCTATTTTGAAATATCTATATTATTTTAATTAAAATCGCTCAAAAAAATTTAATGTTAAAATTTCTCAAATACATTTATCATCTATTTTCAGTTCTGTTTGACATAACATACCATGATATATTCCTATTTTACCTTATTAATGTCTATTTATGTTCTAATTCCATTATTTCATGGTCACTTTCATGACACTCCCATTGGTAATGCTTTATGTCATGAATGTGGTACCAAATTCTTTCCATTGGTAACCCTTATATTTATGTGAGACAAATTATATAAGATTATTTATATGGAAAACATATTCATGAAATTTAATATGGGTGAACCTAGATATCGCTGAAATTAATTTGGTAATGTGGAGTCTCATGAGACGTTATATGTGGTGGTTTTAACAGTTATCCTTGGCTTTTTCAACTATGTGAAATGGTCATGACAGTTATCCTTGGCATATGATACTATAGGAAACGGTCTTGGCAGTTAGACTTGACTCATACTAAATCCATGATTAATTTTTCTACCAAATTTCTATGATTCCATGTTTAAATTATCCCAGGTTTATATGTTATGATTCAATATATTACAAACCTTTTTATATCAACATGCCCTACCTTCTATCCAGGGTACTAATGCATTGTTCTTATGGTTATTTTATTATTGGGATTTTTAGCACATCTATTTATTCATTTGATCCTTAGGGTATCCTATGCAGATTTATGATTACAATGGAAGATTGTATATCATTATGGAGTTTAAATAAAAAAATTATAAAGTTTGATTATGCACCAAGTCTTATAAGACACCAAACATTACGATCCTTGGCTTGTACTCTAATGTATAATTATGCTGAAAATCATGTAATTTTATATGTAAAATGCAAGGGTCGCTATTGAAACCCAATTTTAAATGTCTTAATGAATTATTTTATTAATATTTTTATTCAATTTCTATATTCCAAAAATTATAAAAGGTTGTGTTTTTTGGACATAAATGAATTTTAAAGGAAATTTATGTTCTTTTTACATTCATTTAAATGTTTTCAAATGTAATATTTTTACGTAATTTATACAGAACTTTTTTTAAATTTTTTACAATGAATATAAAAGGAATATTTTATTTTTACATATATGATGTAAGTGACTTCTTACTCAATTATAACCATTATTTTATATATGGATTCTTTTACAATATTTCATGTTTTCGTAAAAGAAAAAATATCCTTCCATTTGCTCTTGGTATTTTAACATTTAAAATAGGGTTTTAAATGAAATGTATGTATCAATATCAACAAATGATTTTCTTATGGATTTAAATGCTTATTTTGAATTTTATGATATAAATAAAATATTATAAGAAAATTATACTTATTTATGGTCCTTGGGAATTCTTTATGATGATGGGGGAAACTAAAATATCTCTCCAAAGCGTTGGGTATGCGTTTTTATTCTCGGGAGAATTGTGTTAGAATAAAATAGGTAGGTTATTTGTGTTATAAGGGTTATTGTAGAGGTTCTTGTAAGGGTTATATTAAAATGTTAAATTAATGGACCTAAATGACTTTTATATTATTATTAATGAGTTTTCATGAATATATTTGGATTTTACAAAGTAAGACAATGAAATATTATTTTAAATAAAATGTTTTGAAATTTTGGGTAAAAATGAACGTTTTTAAGAAAGCAATTTCAATGTTATTTTATTCTCTAAGAAACCCTCTAGATTATGATTTCATATTAATGATATCATATAATTTTTTTATGAAAAACATTTTGAAATAAAGATAATTTGATGTGTATTAAAATTATTACTTGTGTTAAAATTTTATTATGATAATGGAAAAATTAATTTTATGGTCTCATATTTTAAAATGGGCTAACTGGTTTCTTTCTAAATATTCATATTCCCTTTCTATGATTCTCCTTGTAATCAAAAACTTTTAAATTATATTTCATAAATTTAAGGATGATTGGGAATAATTATGATTTCTTATTGAAAATCAGGAATATTTTTCATGAAACAAAAAAATGTTTTATTTTAAAATTATTGTATTGTGAAAAAATGGATATCAAGTGGAAGTATAAAACTATTAATATATGGGTTTTTTATGTATGAGTTTTATCTTAATTAAATAAAATGCTAAACCTAAAGAGGAATTCATGAATAACAGAAAATTAATTCCTGTATAAAAATTAAATTATGGGCTGAATGAGGATCAGGTCCCTATAATTGGGATCATAGAATGGTTTTTAAAATTTTAATAGTTATGACAATATATGTTAATACACTTAAGATATTATAATTCATGGATATAATGATATCGAGTTTCAATATTACTATATTGATTTATCTACTCAATGTTTGTTCAGAATGGTTTTCCACAAAGGAAAGAGGGTAGTTAATGTGGGGAGGTTCCAAGAGGGAAATATCATTCCAAATCATTGACCTAGAATTTGTTTAATTTGAAAATAGATATTTTTTGATATGATGGATCTATTGAAATAGGATATTAATGGTGATGGTACCTATGAAAGAGGAAAACCATGTTCACCAAAAATAATAAGTCAATAGTGGAGCATTTCATGAAAATAAACCTTCTAACATTCAGTGGATCATCTTAACCAGTGATAGTTGAAGGATTGGTAAAATCTTTAGAAACTATATTCAATGTTATGGGTTGTTTAGAAAATTAAAATGAAAAAAAATATTTACTATTTTTATGGAGAATCTGATTAGTGGAGTTAAATGGTTACGAATATAAGATAATGAGATATGATTTATTCATTGAACTGGGTAGAATTTAAGACTATTTACCTTGATAAATAATTTCCAAATAACATTCAATATAAGATGTAAAATTAAATCATTGAATTGATAAATAAGTATAATAATTCATAATTTTTATTTGAAGAAAACCACACCCCATTGGAATGGTATACACTATATAGTATTCAGGATTTTTATTGTAAAATAAATCCACTTTACACATGATTAAATCCCACATATCAAATGGATTTTTCTTCTCATGGTTCTAAATGTTATATGAAACTTGTACGATGTGATAAGAATGTAGAATTAGTTATTTTTATAATAATGTATTTTATAAAATATATATAAAAGGTTATCTAGATAGAATGTAATATTGATAAATTAATCAAACAAATATAAAGGTAAGAAAATGTAATTTTTATCATGTTATATGTGTGGTAAAAAGAACTCTGTAAAATGTATTATAAATTATTAGAAGTTTTTTTGATATGGTAAGTTTAAATATATAGATCACGACAGTAAAGAAGAGGATAAAAGTAATAATCAAACAAATAATGAATGTTTAGGAGTAAGGTTTTTTTATTATAATTCATTGGGGTATTATATAGGTACTTTTCTAGAGATAGAAAAAAGGGATAGAGGTATTCAAGGTCATAAGTAGAAAGTTGTGGCTGAATACTTTGTGATGAATTTGGTAGATGTTGGATCACCAAGAGATGAGTTTTTAGTTACATTTCTTATTTGATTAGATTATTCTAATATATAATTATATTCTATGTCTACACATTCATTCATTATTAATAATCACTATAAGAAAATAAGGTTATATCCATATACCTATACCAACGGTTTTCTAAAGATATTGCTATAGGTATTTAGGTCAAGGCTGTAGCCATAGGTTTGATAAAATCATGGCTATAAGGGTAGTTTAGATCCACAATTTTATAACAATATGGATATAGATGATTTTTTCAAAGGCTATAACCATAATTCCTTGAAGTAGTGTTTATAACATGTATATATAGACACATTTTGTGTAATCTATAGATATAGGTTTCCCACATAACTGCGAGAAAATCTTTTCCACAATAGGTTCTAGAAGGAGGACCTATTGCCCTGTTTTTTTCTTATTTCCATGGGTTTTAAATATATTTATAACATAATATATATTTATATCCCAAAACATAACTATAGTGTATAGGTACAGCGGCTGGTTACCCTTGGTGGAGGTACGTAGATTGAATCCCACTTGAGAAAATTTATTTTCCTCCTATATTCACAGTTTCTAGGGGATATGGACATAGTTTTTCAATGTAGAAACAGAACCTATAGACCTGATTTAAACTATGTTTATTGACATTTTTCCTTGGTACAAGACAAAGATGTATATTTCCACATTTTCCAAAACCGGGGATATAGGTGATGTTTCTATGGAGGAAACTGCGGCAACAATCCATCATAACCATGGCTATATCTTTTTTCTATAGCCACACCAATACATTTCACAGCCTCTAGAATTATGTCTACAGATTATACCCATATATTTTACCCCTATAGCCCTTGTTTAGAACCTTGTATTTAGCCAGAATTTTTACTTATAAAATTTTCTGGTAAATTGTAATTTTCACCTTGAGAGATAAATCCTAAAATTTTAGTAAAAACACATTGTGTATGTATTGAGGGGAAAATAAGTAATAAGAATCATCCTGATTTTGTTTTTCAAGAGGTTTATAAAAACCTTTTTTTTCTTTCCCCATGTAAGGTTTTATATTATTCTGGGTATGGATTGGCTTTTTATTTATCATGATAAGATAATATATAGAGATAAAGAAGTTATTTTTTAGAATTAGTTTCATTTTTTCTATAAGAATGACTTCTTAACTCTAATAATATATCAATAATATGTAAATTTATAAATGATTAAAATGATATTTATATTTCAATTATTTCATGGAATAATAATAATATTTTGATTTTTGATTTTCCTATAGTAAATTAATATCGGGATCTATTTCTTATGAAATTTCGCGGTATTATACCTTATCAGGATATTTAATTTATTATTTAATTAGTGTCGAATGCTAATACAATATCAAATCCACCTTATTAAATGTATCAATTAGATATTTTGGAATAGAAAATTTAGTTAGATTTGTTTCATTATAAAGGTAATATTTGTACAATCACTTCATAATGGAGTACTTTTGTTATATTTCCTAAAAATATAGATTTTTAAATGATGGTTCTCACTGATTATAGAGAATTTAATAACATCATTGTTAAGAATTTTTCTTATATATATTTCTTATTTGACTAACTCTATGTATCTAAATTTCATTCAAAGGTTGATCTTAGGTCAAGGTTCTAGCATTTGAAGGTGAAGAGTAATAAATTAAAAAAAATACATTTTTCAATAGGTATGGAATTATGAGTTTGTGGTTATTCCAATTGTGTTGTAAAATGATGCTGCTTTATTTACAGACCTTTTCAATAGTGTTCTCCATGAGGTATTGTATAATTTTTTGTTTGTGTTTTTTAATGAAATATAGATATATTCTGAAATTTAGGATGATCAGGACAAACATTTTACAGTTGTTTTGAAAACTGTGAAATAAAAGAAGGTATATGGAATATTTGGAAATTGTGAATTCTGATTTTGATACTTTTCCATTGTTGGATATATTGTAAATAAATATGAAATAATTGTTGATCCAACAAAAAATAAAGAGATTTAAGTGTATCCTATACCTACAAATGTCACATATATTCTTATTTTTTGTATTTTAGTGGGTTAGTGCTAGTTATTTTTTAAAAACAATTCTCAGTTATCTCAGCCACTATATCAGTTAACATGAAAATGAGTTAAATTAATTTAGATTAAATATTATGATGGAAGTCTCTAGTAATTGAAAATAATATTATATAATGATCCTTTTTTACCTTTCAAGAAAATATGGAGACTTAGTTGTCTATAGTGATCCTTCATTGAAGATAATTGGATGTTCTCAAATTAAAAATGATCAGGAAATTGCTTCTCATTCACATCATTTGAATCCCCATAAGATAAATTATCCTATTCATATCATTTATTTGGATTATGTAGTATTTCATTAAATATAAAGAGAATTTATTTTTACTGAGTAAAGTGTGAAATATATACTTGTCATAAAATTTCAATGTATAAATTCACTCCAAAAGAGTTGGACGTGATAAATAGAATATGATTGAAATAGATTAAGGATTATGACTCCATGATTCATTAAAATCTAGGAAAACTAAATAGATTAGTTGTCACTCTATATTATAAATATAATTTGTCATTTGTTGGAGTTTGTGTCCTAAGAAAAACTATTTGTACATTGATTACATGTATATCTGATTATTTGAATATTAATAAAATATCTTCTTACATGTAATTCATTTTTATGTGTGACTTCAATTTAATATTGTGCTAGTGTATTTCTAACATTAATAAATTCATATCTATTCCACTATATGATGAGAACCTTGAATTACTATGAAAATATTCTTAAATAGAGTAATGTCTTTAGATAACAATCCATTATGTGGAACATAGAATGTGATAGTTATGTTAGATTACTCATACATGGATGAAGCTTCTTCTCATGAAGATATCACTTAGAAATATTCAATACATGAGATTATGATAATAGGCCTACGTGTAGGAATTCTATATGTTTTGTTATTATTTAATGTCTCTATTAGAAAGTGTTTGTAATGATACTTGGTCTTTAAGGTCATTATTGATTCATTATATTACTCACAGAAAAATATTTACTAATGAAAACTCTCATGAAATATGTTGGGGGGATGTAGGAAACGTTGGGTGTGCATGAATCAAATATTCTTAATGAATAATTTGATGATGTATTTGTCCCAACCATCATTATAGAAGTTCATGTCTTGAACATTTTATTAGAATTGAACCACACCTTAAATTTCATAGTCATGTTATATCAACATGTTTATTTTAGATGTTCATGGAAAGTTATTTCTAGAATATAGGTTGGTGTAAAGGATTACAAAGTGAGCATTCATATTTGGTATTCATCACTGAAACATTAGGTTCATTTTCTTGGGGGACTTAACCCATTACTAAAAATTAACTTTGGACTTTAGGTAGAAATGCTTAATGCGAATGAGAAAGTGTACTTGAGGGGAACACACTAATTTTTTTTGTTTATCTCAACTAAATTATAGTTTAGACATAATAAAATAAATATTATTCTCAGGACCAAAAAATAGTTTTATTCTCATTTTTTATCACAATTTTTTATTGATGAAAAAAAATATTTAAATTAAATATTGTTTATGGTACTCAATAAATTCCAACTAATATAAATGAAATAATATAGTTTCCATTGATACATAATTTTTTATAGCACTGTAAATATTAGGTATCATTGTACTCACTATCGAGCATTAGAGAATATTATTATTATGATTATTATTATTATTATTAGGCGGCATGGTGTTTCTAAAAAATATAATATTATTTTAATTATTTTCATACAATTAAATAATAATTATTAACCTTAAACCAAGATCTATAAAAATATGTTTATTTATATTAGGTAGGGTGTATTAAAATAGAGAATCATTGTGCACCGCAAAATTCTCTTTGGGCTCGTCCTTCTCTCTACCTCTCAAGAACAACAAAAACAAGTGATATTCCTTACTTTCTAATGGATGATAAATCAACAAGAAAAATAATGAAAATAAATTCACCACATTATCACCTGGAAACTTATTATAATTTCTTAGAGACTAAAAGAGCATGTGCAGATCACTGTTAGAGGGATTCCATACTTAGATCATTATACTGTAATTAAAGAAACTGAAAAGGGTATTCAAAACAAAAACATCATCAATTGAAAAAGGATCCTAAACTTAGGAAATCATGTTTTTAGATTTGAATTAATTAATTAAACATAATCATGAAATATCTTATCATGGGGTTTCCTCTAACTCTTTCTTAAAAGAAATTTTAATATTAATCACATTCAAGCTCATCTATTGTATCGACAAAATTTAATTGGTATAAAAGAGGTCAAATTAAAATTTATAACTATTTATTTTATTGATGATTATTTCTTAATTAAATGTAATGATTAATTTCATATTTTAATTTTTTCTTGATCTATTTTTTACAACTCCTCTTCCAATTCATTATTTCCCACAAATATTACCAATATCATAGAACGATTAAATAGGTTTACATATGAAGATCCCATCTATATGTTCCAAGGATCATGGATGGATAACACAAGAATATATGGTATTTACTTATTTTTTAAAAGTTGTGTTCCATTTTTTATTATACAATGATACCTATGTGAATTCATGGTTGTTGTGTATTAAGTACATGACACGTGTGAATAATGCACCATGTGTAGACCAGCCGGGTGGCACACATCTTTTCTAGAGTACATGATGTATGGTTTTACAATAAATTGTGTAGTTTATGTGTCATCCAAGTGAAAAAATGTATAGTTAAACCAAAATCATTTAATTAATGTAAAATGTGTATTTAGTACATGAAATGTTAAAACTAGAAACTGTGTAACTATAATTACATGTTGTGAAGTTCATAAATATTCGTGAGAAGTACACACCGAGTCTCGAGAAGTGTATTATGGATATTTATAATAGATAATTACACATCATATATATTTCTTATACACATCATGTTCTTTAAATTTTTATATTGAAATATGAAAATCAATAAATCACTCATTAAAACATATTAAATCATGTTTCATGGTTCATTATTTTCACATTACACACCTGTCAATTGGTTTTATATATTATAAAATGTTCAATTAATTTTTTATAAAATTTGAGACTATAATATTGTATGGTTATTGTATATTAAAGACTCAAATCATTAAATTCTACATTCTACATAATTTTCATGTGTTTTGTGGGTTTTTAAGTGAACACTAAAACCATGAAATTATGACACAGTTTGTGTACATAAAATATTGTATGAGTAAATTGTTTAAAATTAAACCATAATTATTAGTTTTCATAGGTATTCATTGGGTTTCTTCCAAGTACAAATATGTGAAATTTTTTATTGATCTTTAAGTAAAATAAAATATTTTTTTTATTTAAAATCAAAGTGGGTGGGAAACTTTTGGATGATTAGTTGAAAAAAGAAGAAATTAATTAATTAATTATTAAGATAATTAGTTTGATTAATTAATATTGATTTAACTTATTAAATAATTAATTTATTTGAACTCCAGATAGTTATTTAAAATGTTTAGTAATTGCATGCTTATGAAGTATCATGGACATCACCAAGACAACTGTATAAGTTTTCATTATTTAATTTAATTTATTTCATTTTTTTGAAATTTTAATAATTAAATAAAATTAGACAATATGTGTTTCATTACTCCCTCTATTATAATGTGTGACCTATTTGTTTAATGTTATTTATTTAATCCCCCTTTAACTAATCCTTTGGTTCCCCTCACCTATGTGTGAGTTGTAAATATTTGTAATTAATGGAGTTTCCCATGGTGTTTGGATGCAGTTCAATAAATAACCATAACAATGTCAAACCCAAGTGATACACAAGTCTAAAGGTGGAATATTTTAACACATTACTACATTGGTAATATGAGTTATTTCACCAATGTCATATGTTTATTTATTTTTCTCCCAAGAAATCAACAGTTACATAAGCTCATGAATATTTCATTTATTATTTCTTCATTTCTCTCTAATGTATTGATTAATTGATGGGTATAATACCATGATCATATAAGTAAATTAATTAATTTGAAAAGATGTAATTTATATAAATTGATTATATATATATGTCCTATCCCGACATGTTTAATTAATTAAGTAATACCCACTTAATATTAATAGGAAATTTAGAGGGAAAAAGTAAGATGAATTTTATGCACAATAAATTAAAATCCCTCAAATATAAATATTAGGTCAGATTTTCCTTCCATTACTTGATAAGGAATGAAACCAAAATAAATAAGTGTTTGAATAAACCCTATTGGGACACTTGTCTTAACCATTTTTTTAATGAAAATTATCCCTCTCTTGAATTGGTGTAATTTGGAGGTAAGCATTGAGGAAATACAGATCGAGATTGTAGGATTGGAAAATCTAGTCAACTGTTCATGTAACTATGAGTATATAGTTGAAAATGTCATTCCTACCAAAATACCATCAAGTATCTGGAACAACCCTTTGTTGGGTTTATGTGAATGTAAAAATAGATCTTCTCTATTAATGTCATCCTAGAATCACTCCCTCGTAGCTTCTCAAGTTTTTTTTATAAATTTTAATATGAACAACATTGATAAGCCTCTCCCATAACTTCTTACCCTTCTTGAACTAGTTGAAAAGGATAAAAAATAAAAAATACTTCCATCCTTATAGGGAATAAATGGAATGTACATGTAGAGTGATCTAATACCAAGGATTTGTTAGAATTAATTTCTAGGAAGATGAAGACCCATAAGTAGGATCAAAATCATGAAATTGTTTATTTTTCATATGGTAAGATGGTGTGCTAGAATAAAAATTACACCGAACATAAAAATCAAGGGTATGCCACTTGTGCATTTGTTATGAAGTAATATTCATCTGTTTTGATAAATTTTCTATCACATATATCTTTTTTACTTACATATATTTTCACATATAGGATTAGACTAGATTCCGAAAGACTAACCAATGGGTATAGATCTTAGAGTATCCAATTAAGCTAAACATATTTTTGTATCTATAGATGACTACCACATTACATTTCTAACTGATGATATTAGCTTTAAAAGATTGTTATTATGTAAAATCCATTACCTAAAACATTTTATCCATATCAATAATTTATATGGAATGATTTATTTTACATTTTAAAATTAAAATTTTCTACATTTTTCAAATATTGAATTTTTTTTAGTAATCCATATTTAGAAAATGGTAATTATGAGTTGGATTAAATGAACCAAGTAATGAAAATTGATAAAAACTACTACACTTGAATCAGTCAAAAAAAATATTCTATCACAATCTTGGTCATGTAAATGAAAAACACATAACTAAATTATTGCGGAATTGATATTTATATTCTCTAGAACTAAAACCACATGTTATATGTCATGAATGTTTAAATATAAAATGACTAAGGCCCCAATTAGTGAAAAAGGAAAAAGGGTAAATAATCCTCTTGAATTAGTTCGTTCTAGTGTGTGTTGACATTTTACTACTGAACCAAGGGAAGTGTACCCATAATTAATAAAATTTACATATAATTTAATACATATTGATATATCTAGTTAATGAGGTATAGGTTGGATTATGTTGATAAATTCAAGAAACTCAAGAATAATGTTTAGAACTATCATGGTGAGAATATTATGAAACTCTACATAGAATGTGGTGGATAATTTCTTAATGAAGGCTTCATGGATTATTTATTGGAGTTTAGGATCCCATCTCAACTCACTCCTCCTTACACATCATAGTGTAATAGTCTAAGTGAAATGAGTAACTTTACCTTGAAACTCCCTGAACCGAGTTACCCAGAGTCTGTGATTTATTACATAACATTGGCATGATACAACGAATCATGTCCTGAAAAACCGATTAGTTTGGTATTATTGGAAAAAAGATACATAAATAAGTTCAAAAATACAACTTGAAAAAAATACAATACTAATTTGTTCTCTTAGAAACATCCAAGTCTCTTAGATTATACCTGAAAGTCACTCATAACTAACTTCTTCATATCCTGGGAAAATGTAACATAAGAAAGGGGTGAACTCAAACACTTAGTAGGGGTAAGAAATACAGCAGAAGATAACATAATCATTTTTCATGATGAATAATTAAAAACACATGCCTTTACAAATATTAAATATGGACATTTTATGGAAAGAATATGATATTAGAAAATAACTCCATAATAAAACATAGTCATGGGTATTCTATGTAACACCCCAATCTTCCACGGTATACTTCTCTTTGAATAATACAGTACCGTGTGTTGTACGCAACTTCAAGTTCTAACACACCACAACCAATCAAACTAGCCGTTATGAATAGTAATACTCACTTTTTGAAATTTTATAAATTTTACCTTTCAAAATGGACTTCATTTTTGGATTTGTAATATCAAAATTAGCTTCGGGTGAATAATTTGTATTTTTCTGAAAACATTCAATTTTTGATGAGTAGTGAAAACACTGAGTTATAGTTTAAAACCGAATTTTTATTTAAATAATTATTTATTTTATTTAAATTTATTTTAGGTAAAAATAGACACATAATACCTATATAATTTCAATGTAATTCATTGGAGTCAATTTATAATAATTTTAGATATATAAAAAGTTTATAGAGCTTTTCACCGTCATTTACCCACCTCCTAAGAGAATATGAAAATTCACATAAAACATAATTTTACCGCTTCTGTGAGTGTAATTTAGAAAATCAGAGAGACACGGTTAATATAATGGAGTAAAATGTGGTTCAAAAAGATAAAAATAATTTTTTGGTGAATAGTAACTTTTACTTTTATTTACCACGGTTAAAAGTAAATAGGGTAATTAAGGATAAAAATGATATTATTATTACCCTAAAACATGTCCAAATTCTATTGGTTAAGAATAATTCGACCCAAAACAAACATAGGAATAAAATATTAACATCTTTGATCCACTTGGATTAGATTAGGACATTTATTATTAATTAATTCAAAGAAGAGTTAAAAGAGTTAAAATCAAAGTTTAATAACTAAAACATTTTTAATATAGGGTTATACATAAGATAAATTCGATTTTAAATAATAATTATAAAGCTAAAAATATATCCTACATAATTGTATTTTATTTATAATTTCTAGACAATAAATAATTTAATTTATTTATGACAGAATGGTGATGCAGTAATTACCTACTTAAAGATATATTAAAATAATCGATATTATAAATATCCAAATAAAAGTAATTTTAGTCTTTTTATGAATTAAACTAATTTTCTAGTTTAATATGACATGTTATGATGGGTTATATGAATTTTTTTCTAAGTAATAATGCTGTTATGAGTTTCGAAAAAACGAAATACCAAATAGTGTCAAAATTGACATAAAAGAGTTTTTTAAAACAATATTATATTATTAATTGATATTATATTCCTAAAAATCTATGATTTGGAAAAGGGACTTATACAATGATGGTTGTATCATTAATTAACCAATTGTGGTTCTCTTGTAAGTATATTTTATGTTTATTAACCATATAATATAAAAATACAAAGAGACACGGTAAATGTCAAACTATTTAACTAAGAGTTAAATCTAAAAGAAAAAGTTAATATAGTGACCCAAACCTGTCTAAAACCTATTGGTTGAGTTTTTATTCAACCCATCCCCACCTTATACTTTATATAATCCATTTTGGAACCATTAGAACCCGAAAATTAGTTTATTATAAAATAATATTTCTAACTTTTCCTAAGGTTCCCCCGACCCCTCTTATAAAAGGGAACTCCCCCTTCTCTCTAATTCACACCTTCAAAGCCATTTGGCTCGGCCAATATCTACCCAAATACCTTCTAAAATTTCCTCCCTTAATCCTAGAGGAATTACTATAAGATAAATCCATCCTAAGGAGCCCATTTTATCAAATCAAAAGGAAGAACCCGGAGAAGTGGTAAATATCTCACCATCTCTTTCAAGTTCCATTCTTCTTCCACATCCTTTATCTTTGTTTTTTCCATTAAAAAATAATAACTACAATATCTTCTATATAATGTGATGTTATTAAAAATATGGTACAACCAATTTCATTATTCTATCCATCCTTTGAATAACATTTCACCATACGTGCGTACGTACAACTTACCGTCTCCACATCATGGTGTAATTGTTATTCAACACATTATTATTTTGATGGGTATAATAATGATGTGTAATTTATGTAAATAATAAATATAACATGATTATTATTCTGTATATATGATATAACAACCAATTATATATTATTTTAATATAAAAAATAAAGATTTTGTCGCTCGTGCGTACATACGGATTACCGTCTCCACGAACACGATGAGATTCATTCCCCATCATATCCATTCAAGACGAATTTTCATTTGATGATTAAATGTAATATTTAAAGACTTGATATCATTCTAGATATGATTAATATACATCCCATCCATAAAAAATATGACTCACAAAACAAATAATATAAAGGAAAACAAATCTATTAACACCCAAAACAACGATAATACTGAGATATTATTAACAAAGCAATGTTAAAAGATCATATATGATATCATATTAATGTATATGATTCTTGTATAATTTAATAACAATAATTTCACCATTATACAGGAGGTTGACCTACCCTAAACCAAGTAAAAGTACAAGGTAAGGGTTAATTCTACAATCTCTTCACTATCCGAGGTTGTTTATACGTAATTATCTACTAGGACATCTTTATCATCCACATCCATGTTTCTTAAAAATGTATTTCAAAACATTCTTAATATTTTATAGACTATGGGTTAAAGTCATTTATAGACTTTTTTGACTTTTTATAATATTTTTATATATGAATCATTTCGTCGTTTTCCAAACAAGGTCCTTTTAAACCTTATCGACAAAATTAAGGTAAGAATGTCTTTTTTAACTTATACGGCGGGTGCGGATATTTTCCACCATTATAAAATTTTCAAAGATTCACTTAAAATCTTATAAGAATATTTTCAAAGTAAATGTTTTATTTTATAATTATGTTACTTTTAAATGATTTAAAAAAATAGATATTTCTCTCAAATAGTTTTTATTTCATCTATGTCAACATCCTTTGATGGATTTTTAGCTTATTTGAGGTTGATTTATTATAATAAAAAATTTCCATATAGTATTTAAGGTTTTGTGATATGTTTGACTGTGGATGTGTTATTTTTATACCATTCATGTTTTATGGATAAATTATTGACATTTCGTATGCTAGTTTTAAAATGAATGTTTATGTTATGTTTAAACCTGTTAATATGAGGAAAGCATTGGACTTAGTAAGTGACGGGTGGAGCCTATTATAGCTCCTCGATGCATTGGTAGGTTTCATGAGACAAACTAGTGTCTTGGAACAAGGCCTTGACAAAATCTTATTTGTAGTCTTGGAACAAGGCCTTGACTATGTGGTTATGATAGTCTGGCATTATGCATTCCTTCATTATGAAAGTGGTTATTGATATTTCATGTCATCATTCGACTAGTAGAATATCCATGTGAATAAGTAAATGGAATTATTTCATTTTATTTTTTCCATATCATTCTGAAGGTCAAGTTTAAAATGATTTTGTTTTAGTTATACACATCTTTAAATGTTTATGTTTATTTATGAATGTTTCCACTATATTGTTATCCTTACTGAGCATCTGAGCTCACCCCTTTTTATGTTTTATTTTTCCCTGGATGTGAAGAATTATTTTATCACTAACCTTTAGGAATAGTTTGAGGGGATATGAGTGTGGACTATGGAGACTATGTTGTTGTAGTTTTTCACTTTATGATGTAATGTAAGACTTATGAATGTATCTAGTGTTTCTAAGGCTACTAAACTAATTGGTCTTTCGAGAATTGATCTATTATGATCAAGCCAATGTTATGTAATAATGCACTGACTCTATGTAACTAGGGTCGGGGCGTTATAGTTTGTATCAGAGGAAGTTTAGTAAAATCCTCGGAGGCTAGATTTTGATAAACTCTTATTAAAGCACATAGACCTTAGATGGACTTTGAGGATTAGTATAGAATAACTTCCTTGAATTTTGGTATTGTAGATATTTTGTGAGTTTTCTGAGAAATAAATCCCTATCTAGATACGAGCATGTAGAGGCAGCTCTAGCAAAGATGTACCTAGGGGTAAAACCTGAAAACCCCGCTTTGAGCTAAACTCGAACAGGAACTGGTGCATGACAACGGGCCTTGCTGCACTATTGGTAACGACACTCCCAGGGGATATAATTAGGATAATTATCATTTTCTTTACAAACCATTATGACTGGTTTAAGAGTATACACTTCCTAAAAGATAATATTTTTATGATTATGGATTTTATCCACAAACTGTTCAATTTATGTTAAGTGTTTTACAAGTTTGGATTTATGTATTGTGATTCATAAACTAATCTAGTGTATGCCATTTTTTAGAAATGGAGCCTAGTGGAAGGAATGGAAACCATATCAATGAATGCACTCCATGTAGGGATTTCCCTCCTGCTCAAAATAATTATAGTGGAGCTAGTGATACAACTGGTGCTGATCAACTTATCACCATACTGGAACAACTCACTCAGGTTATGAATAATAACCTTATGCGTATGGAGCACCCCGATCCACAACGTGGACGAACAATGATAGATCTCTTCATGAGGCAACAACCACCAACATTAAATGGGAGTAAAAATCCATATTTATCTGAGCAATGGATAAATTATTTAGAGAAAATATTCCACATCTTGAGGAGTAGCGAAAGGGAAAACGTTGTCATGGTAGTTTACCGCCTCACTGGAGATGCTGATCAATGGTCGTCATTGATTAAAAACACAAATGAAGATGATGAAGTATCAAATATGGAATTGAGTGAGTTTAAAGATATTTTCTTAGAGATATACTTTCCTCGTGACCATCTAGCAGATATGGAAAGGGAATTTCTGAGTCTGAGGAAAAAGGAGGATGAGAATGTCGCAAAGTATGAGGCTAACTTTACAAGCATAGCGAGGCATGTTGCAGATTATATACGTGACCCAAGAAGTAAAATTGATCGCTTCTTTGATGTGTTAAAACCTTTTCTCCATTGAGCATTAGTCTCACAATCCTTCTCTTCGTATAAAGATATTGTCTCATGTGAAATCATTACAGAAAAATAATTCCCTAAGTCCTATGACTTTAAAGAAAATCAAGAGAAGAAGAGATATGTTGATCACTCTGGAAATGGAAATAAGGGGAAGAAGGGAAAATTTGAATATCCATAATGTAGTAAATGTGGGAAGAAACACCCTGGTACTTGCTTGAAGGGAATGTTAGTCTGTTACAAGTGTGGTGAAAAATACTACCAATCTCTCGATTGAAAGGGGAATAAATAAGCTATCGATGTTCAATGATACAATTTCAGGGATATGGGACATTATGCAAATGAATGTGATAAGTGTTAGGGGATATTACCTCAGAAAAGGACAAGGGATAATGTCCAATCTTATGCGATCACTACTACCGAGGTTGAAGCTCCGAAAGACACGATAGCAGGTAATTTAATTGTTTCCTCAAGTTTAAAAAATGCTTTATTTGATTCTGGATCATCGCATGGTTTCATATCTTCTCGGTTTTCTATGAAAATTATATATTTCCAATTTTATTTAACAGGGGAGTTGTCAGTTAAAACTCCTAAGGGAAGTATCATCGCAACAATGTTTTGTGAATCTGTTCCCATTAGAGAATAGAAATTTTCTTTATCTACTAATCTCATTGTCATACCCATGATTGAATTTTATATGATCCTCGGTATGGATTAGCTTTTATACCATGATGAAAAACATTATTGTAAGATTAAGGATCCCTTTTGATCAAATGAAAAGGAAGAACCTGGAGAAGAGGTAAATATCTAACCACCTCTTTCAAGATCCTTTCTTCTGCCACTTCTTTTATCTTTGTTGTTTCTATTCTAAAATAATAACTCCAATGTCTTCTATATACTGTGATTGTATTATAAATATGGTACAACCAAATTCATTATTCTATCCATCCTTTGAATATCATGTCACCATACGTGCGTACGTAAGGCTTACCGGCTCCACATCGTGGTGTAATTGTTATTCAATACATTATTATTTGGATGGGTATAATAAGGATGTGCAATTGATGTAAATAATAAATGTAACATGATAATGATTATTTATATATGATATACCATCCAATTATATATTATTTTAATATCAATATAATGATATTGTCGCTCGTGTGTACGTACGGATTACCGTCTCCACAAACAGGATGAGATTCATTCCCCATCGTATCCATTCAAGACTAATTTTCATTTCATGATTAAATGTAATATTTAGAGACTTTATATCATTATGTATATGAATAATATACATCCCATCCATAACAAATATGACTCACAAAACAAAAAATATAAATTAAATTGAATTCGTTAACACCCGAAACAATGATAATACTAATATATTATTAACAAAGCAATGTTAAAAGATCATATATGATATCATATTAATGTATGTGATTCTTGTATAATTTAATAACAATTATTTAACCATTATATTGGAGGTTAACCTACCCTCGACCAAGGAAAAGTTCAAGCTAAGGGTTACTTCTACAATCTCTTTATTATCCGAGGTTGTTTATATGTAATTATCTACTGGGACCTCTTTATCATCCACATCCATGTTTCTTAAAAATGTATTTCAAAACAATCTTAATATATTATAGACTATGGGTTAATGTCATTTATATCCTTGTTTGACTTTTTATAATATGTTTATAGAGTAATCATTCCATCATTTTGAAAACAAGGTCATTTTTAACCTTTTCGACACAATTAAGGTAAGAATGTCTTTTTTAAATTACACGGTGGGTGCGGCTATCTTCCGCCATTATAAAATCATTGAATCTTCCCTTACAATATTATAAGAATATGTTCAATGTAAATGTTTTATTTTATAACTATGTGACTTTTAAATGATTTAAAAAAAGGAGATATTTCACTCAAATAGTTTTGATTTCATCTATGTCAACATCCTTCGATGGATTTTTAGCTAATTTGAAGTTGATTTATTATGATAAAACACTTCAATATATTATGGAAGGTTTTGTGATATTTTTGAATGTGGTTGTGTTATTTTTATACCATTCATGGTTTATGGATAAATTATTGACATTTCATATTCTAGTTTTAATACAAATGTTTATGTTATGTTTAAACCTGTTCATATGAGGAATTCATTGGACTTAGTAAGTGACGGGTGGAGAACTCTATAGCTCCTAGATGCATCGGTAGGTCTCATGAGACAAACTAGTGTCTTGGAACAAGGCCTTGACAAAATTGTATTTGTAGTCTTGGCACAAGGCCTTTACTGTGTGGTTATGATAATATGGCATTATGCATTCCTTCATTATGAAAGGGGTTATTGATATTTCATGTGATTATTTGACTATTATAATATCCATGTGAATTATTAAATGGAATTATTTCATTTTATTTTTTCCATATCTTTCTTAAGATCAGGTTTAAAAGGATTTTTTATTAGTTATACATTGCATTAAATGTTTATGATTATTTATGAAAGTTTCCTCTATATTGTTATCCTTACTGAGAATCTATGATCACCCCTTTCTTTGTTTTATTTTTCCCAGGATGTGAAGAAGTATTTTATGACTAACCTATAGGAATAGTCTCTGGGGATATGAGTGTGTACTATGGAGACTATGTTGTTGTAGTTTTTCAATTTATGATGTAATTTAAGACTTATGAATGTATCTAGTGTGTCCAAGGCTACTAAACTAATCGGTCTTTCGAGACTTGATCTTTTTAGTTCACTCCAATGTTATATAATAATGCATCGACTCGAGGTAACTGGGGTGGGGGCGTTACATTCTACTAGTCAAATAACCACATGAACCATCAATATTCTTTTCTTAATGAGGGAATGTATAATGTCGAACATTCTGAAACATCATGTCAAGGCCTCG
Source organism: Viscum album (assembly GCA_963277665.1). Taxonomy (NCBI): domain Eukaryota; kingdom Viridiplantae; phylum Streptophyta; class Magnoliopsida; order Santalales; family Viscaceae; genus Viscum; species Viscum album. The sequence continues at coordinate 1,053,102,101 of OY728120.1, read as the reverse complement.
GCCAAGAAGTCTAAAAATGATTTAGGCCTAGGAAAAAACCATATGTCAAATTGGGAATGGACTTTGTCAATTCCATGCCAAATTGTCTCATGAGACCTACCCATTCATCGAGTATCTATAGCGGCCTCTACCCATTACATACTATGTCCAATACATTCCTCATATGAAAATGTTGAAACATAACATAAACATTAGTATTAAAAATAGCATGAAAAATGTCAATACGTTAACCATAAACCATGAATGATATAAAAATAACTCATCCACATTCATACATATCACAGAACCTTTAACAAAATATGTAATATTTGTATCATAATAAATCAACTTCCAACAAGTGTAAATTTTATCAAAGGATGTTGACTCAGATTAAATCAAAACTACATGAGAGAAATATCTCTTTATATATTGAAATCATTTAAGAATCACATAATTATAAAAGAAAACATTTATTTTTAAAATATTCTTCGATGATTTTATGGGAAGCTTTGATTATGTTATAATGCCCAAAAATAGCTACACATGTCAAAGAAGTAAAAAAACATTCTTACATTAATTTTGTCGAAAAGGTCATACAGTACCTTGTTTGGAAAATGACTTAAAGATTCCTTTAAAAAGATATAATTTCAAATAAGGTTATAAATGAATTTAACATATAATCTAGTAAATAGTAAAAATGTTTTGAAATACATTTTTATGAAAACATGGATGTGGATGATAAAGAGGTCCCAGTATATACTAATGTAAAAACAACCTTGGATAATAAAGAGATTATGAAATTAAATCTTACCTTCTAATTTTCCATATTTGGTGGTATGTTAACCTCTTGTATAATATTTAAATCATTGTTATTAAACTATACAATAATTGTGTACTTAAATATGATATCATATATGATCTTCTGATATTTCTTTGTTAATAATATTTTAGTAGTATCATCATTTGGGGTGTTAACTGACGCATTTTCATTTATATGCTTGGTTAAGTAAGCCATGTTTGTTATGGATATGATGTATTTGATTCATATACATAATGATATTATGTTATTTTATATTAGTTTTAATCATCACATGAAAATCATTCTTGAATGGTTACGATGGGGAAATGAATCTCATCGTGTTCGTGGAGACGGTAATCTCTACGTACGCACATGGGATAATATCATTGATTGAAAAATCATATGTAAATGGATGGTATATAATTTATACAGAATCATTAAAATGTTATATTTATTATTTAAATAATTCGTACTCATTGTTATACCCATCCAAATAATGAAGTGTTTGAATAACAAACTACACCAAGACATGAAGACGACAAGATGTACGTACGCAGGTATGGTGACTTTGTCATTTATAAGATGGATAGAATAACTAATATAGTAGTAAAATATTTATTATAACATCACAGTATGTATAAGGTACTGGATTTATTATTTTGGTATGGAAACAACAAAGAAAGAGGAAGTGGAAGAAGAAAAGAACTTGAAAGAGGGTGGTGAAATAACTACCTCTTCTTCGGATTCTTCCTTTTGATTTGATCAAAATGGATCCCTAAGTTGGATTTCTGACCAAACTAAGGCCTCTAGTATGAAGGTGTGATATTTGGGAGGATATTAGTTCAGAGTTTGGCCATGCCAAATGGCTTTGTAGGTGTGAATTTGAGAGAAGGGAGAGTTCCCATTTATAAGAGGGGTCAGGGGTACCTTTGGAAAATATTAAAATATTATTTTATAATAAATTCATATTCGGTTTATAATGGCTCCTAAATGATATATTTTTAGGCTAAGGGGGGATGGGTCGAAACCCTCTCAAATAATAGGTTTTAGAAATATTTATGTTACCATTTTAACCTTATCTTTTTTATTTAACTCTTAGTTAAATAGTTTCACATTTACCATGCCTCTTTGTATTTTTATATTATATGGTTAATAAACATACTATAAACTACCTAACAAACCCCAAGTGGTTAATTAATGATATACATATGTCCTTTGTCCTAACCTTAGATTTTTAGGATTATTATATCAATTAATAATATAATATTTGTTTTAAAAACTCTTTTATGTCAATTTTGACACTATTTAATAATTGATTTTTGTTAAAGTTATGAAAACTTTATTAATTCAAAATAAATTAATTTAATCAATCCTAAAATGTCATAGTAACCTATAAAATTCGTTTATGGCATCAAAACTTTCAAATTATATTTATTTAAATATTGATAATACCATTTATTTGATTCTTTCTTTAATAAGGAAAATACTGCATCATCATTGTGTCATAAATAAATTTAGCTTTTCAATGTCTAAAAATAATAAATGAAATACAATTATGTTGTAATTTGTTTTATATCTCTAATGAATATTTAAAGTCAAATTTAGAACATATATAAACTTATGTAAAAATTGTTTTACTAAAAGATATTTTCTTATGTGATTTTTGTATTTACTTTAACTTTATTAATATAAAGTGTCATTATCACATACAAGTGGCTCTTTTGGGAGAAAAAATCAAAGATACAGGAGTTGTTATTTTATAATGGAAATGAAAAATAAATTGGACATGGAAGAAGAAAATAACTTTAAAGATACTGGAGTTGTTATTTTATAATGGAAACGACAAAGAAAGAGGATGTGGAAGAAGAAAAGAACTTGAAAGATATGGTGAAATATTTACCTGTTCTTCGGGTTCTTCCTTTTGATTTGATCAAAATGGCTACCTAGGCTAGCTATATGACAAAAGTAAGGACTCTATGATGAAGGGAGGAAAGTTGGGAGGATATTTGGGCAGGGGTTGGGAGATACAAAAGGCTATGGAGGAGTGAAATTAAGACAAGGGGAAGTTCCCTTTTATAAGAGAGGTGAGGGTCACATTAAGAAAACATTGAAATATTATTTTATAATAAAATCATTTTAAGTTTATAGTGAATCTAAAATTAATTATTTAAAGGATCTGGTGGGTATGGGTATAAAAACTCTCAACTAATAGGTTTTAGATAGGTTTTGGACATCATATTAACCTTATCTATTATATTTAACTCTTAGTTAAATAGTTTGACATTTACCATGTCTCTCTATATTTTAATATTATATGATTATTAAACGTTCTATAAAAAACCAATAGAACCCCGTGTGGTTCATTATTAATATATATAACCTTATATAAGTCCTTTGGCCAAAACTCAGTTTTTTAGGAAGATTATATCAATTAATAATATAACATTTGTTTTAAAAACACAATTATGTCAATTTTGACACTATTTAGTATTTGATTTTTTTGAAAGCCACAATATGTCTATTAATTCGAATAAAATTTATTTATCCAACCATAACATGTCATATTAACTTATAAAATTAGTGTAATTTATCATAAGTCTCAATTTACATTTATTTGGATATTTATAATATCAATTATATTAATATTTCATTATTAAGGTATTTACAGCATCATCATTGTGTCATAAATAAATTAAATTATTTAATTTCCAAAAAATATAAATAAAATACCATTATATGTGAAATATTTTTATATTTCTAATGAATATTTATAGTCGGAGAGATCAGTTATATAACCCCATATAATTTTTTTTACAAAACATACATTCTTTTGTTTTTTTGTCTTTACATTAGATTAATTAATGTAAAATGTCATTATTTCTCCCAAGTGGCCCCATGGGGTCCCAAAATCAACCCAAGGATGACCATGGTCGGAAATTTATCAACAAATATGAATAATACACATGTTAGTATAATTTAATATTATTATAATATTATTTTTACCATTATTTACCAGATTTACCCTTTAAAAATTATAAATAAAATATTTACCGAAGTAATTATTCATAATATCTAAAAATAAAAGTTACCAATTTACACAATTTTTACCTCCTGATCCCAAATATGGAATCCATATTTAGAAATTCAAAACACAAAATTGGTAGAAATTAATTTAATATTAATTCTCATTCTCAAAACAAAAAGCGTTTTTTAAGAAATAATAAATATCAAAAGATCGACACTTGTTTATGTACAGCTTAAATGTAAAATTACAAAAAATTACCTAAATTATATTAAATGATAAAAATATTATCTAATGATACTTTTAAACCACTCAAATGTATAATTTAACACCATAAATTATTTCGATTAAAAAATTTGTTTTTAATTAAAATTTAGTAATATTCATCAAAAATTGAACGTTTTCAGAAAAGTACCAAAATTTCACCCTAAGATAATTTCGATATTTCGACTTCAAAAATGAAGTCCATTTTGAAAAATAAAATTTATGAAATTTCAAAAATTGGGTATTACTATTCATATCAGCTAGTTGGATTGGTCGCGGTCTATTAGAATCTCGAAGTTGCGTACAATGCAAGCTATTATATTATTCAAAGGGAAATGTACCGTGGAATCTTGGGGTGTCATATTAATCCCTCATTAAAATAATTATGTCTGAAAATTTTCTATAGTACTACAGCACAAAAATATTCAGGTGGTTCTTCATCATAAGTTCCTTTGGTTCTCACGTTGCCTATTCCATCTTATGGTTTCTCTATAGAACTTTTACCAGACGAGCTGTCTAGTTTTTCAACACTTGTTCCCTAGTATCAAGAATCTTGATAGGCTCTTCACAATAAGAAAAATCAGGTTCCTGTTCAATTTCTTCATAGGTGATAACATGTGTTTGGTCAGGCATGTATTTTCTCAATAGTGATACGTGGAACACATCGTGATCTTTGAAGAGACTTGGTGGCATTGCCAAATTGTAAGCTACAGCCCCAATTAATTCATGGATTTAGAAAGGTCCGATGTACCTGGGACTTAATTTACCCTTATTACAGAATTGTATAACTCCCTTCCATGGGGATACCTTTATTAAAACATGATCTCCTACATTAAATTCCAAATCCTTCCATCGGTTATCAGCATAACTCTTCTGCTTACTTTGTGCGGCTTTGATGTGGGTTTGGATAACCTTCACATTCTCCATAATTTCCTCAACATGTTCTGGGCCTACGAGTTTTATTTCACTAACATCATCCGAAAAAGTTGGTGTGTGACATCTCTTTCCATATAACGCTTCATATGGTGCCATATGAATACTTGAATGGAAGCTATTGTTATAGAAAAATTCTACCAGACGTAAATATTTATCCCACATACCATGAAAGTAAAGTGAGAAAGATCTCAACATGTCTTCTAAGGTTTGAATAGCCCATTCTGATTTTCCATCAGTTTGAGGGTGGAAGGCAGTGCTCAAACAAAGTTCAGTATCTAGGGCTTTCTAAAGACTTTTCCAGAATCTTGATGTAAAACGGGGATCATGATTTGAAACAATTGATACGGTTACTCCATGAAGTCTTACAACTTCATTTATATATTTTCTTGTTAAACGTTCAAAAGGTAGATCTTCTCTTATATCAAGAAACTGTTCAGACTTTGAAAGATGATCAACAATGGCCCATATTGAATCATTCCTTCTAGGAGTCTTTGGTAGCCCCATGACAAAGTCCATCGTAATATCATCCCATTTCTACTCAGGTATGGGAAGAGGTTGCATAACTCCTCCAGGTAGTTACCTTCCAGTTTTCACTTGTTGAAAAACCAATATCTTGACACAAAATCAGCAATCTCCCTTTTCATGTTGTCCCATAAAAAATTTTCCTTCAAATATCTATACATCTTGGTTATCTCAGGGTGTATAGATAAATTGGAGCTATGAGCATCATCCAACAAATCCCTTTTTAGATCAGGTATGTTTGGAACACAAATTCTCTTCACAAATTTCAAAATTCCATCTTCATATATGAAGTCACTCAATCCCCCATCATTCATAGCTTTAATATTCTTTCGAAACTCCTCATCATCAATCTGAGAACTCTTTATCCTTTATAGTAAAGATGTTTTGGAAACCATTTAAAAAATTATTTATGTTTCACCTTCCATGGTTATTCCCATATCCATCATTACTAGATCCATGAAAATAAGATCTCTTTCAACTCTCATCTTGTTCAAAAATCCATGATCATATCTACTAAAAGCATCTTCTACCTTATTTCCCTTCTCAGGGTGGTAATGTATAGTGCAATCATAATCCTTGAGAATTTCAAGCCATCGTCTTTGCCTCATGTTGAGTTATTTTTGGGGGAAAATTTACGTCAAACTCTTGTGATCAGTATAAATCTCACATTTTTTACCACAGAGATAGTGTCTCCCTATATTCAGAGTGAATATTACAAATTACAACTAAAGATAATGATTGGGATTGATTATCTCATGAATTTTTAGCTGTCCTGATGCATAGGCAATAACTCTATCATTTTTCATAAGGATACAACCAAGTGCTTTCATTGATGTATCATTATAAGTAACAGACCCATAATTCCATGATATTAGAGTCAAGATAGGTGAATTGAATAATCCTATCTTCAGTTCTTCAAAACATTCTTCTTACACTTTTTTCCAAACAAATTTAACCCCCTTGCGTGTTAGCTTGGTTAATGGGTTACCCAACCGGGAAAAATTCTGGACGAAGCGTTGATAATAACATGCTAAACTAATAAAATTGCGCACCTCAGTTATACTTTTCGGTGCTTGACATTCTGTGATTTCCTTGGTCATTGAAGGATCAATAGATATTACAGCCTTAGATACAATATGGCCAAGAAAAAAAATCTCTTGAAGATAGAATTCACACTTGCTTAAAATCCCACATAATTTATTTTCTCTAAGAGTCTTTAGAATAAAGCGCAACTGATTTTCATGTTCTTCGTGTATTTTGGAGTATACCAAGATAACATCAATAAATACAACTAAAAATTCCTCAAGATATTACTTGAAAACTATATTCATTAGATCCTTGAAGATAGAGGGTGCATTAGTCAATCCAGAAGGTATTACTGTAAACTTGTAATGCTCGTACCTTTTTCGAAATGCTATTTTTGAAATTTCTTCTTTCTTCACACACAACTGATGATATCCAGATCAAAGGTCAATCTTTGAAAAATATTGAGCTCCATGAATTTGGTCGAATAAATCATCAATGCAAGGTAGGGGATAATTTCTCTTTATTTTTATAGCATTGATCTCCCTGTAGTTAATGCACAACCTCATAGATCTGTCTTTCTTCATAACAAAAAGGGCAGGGGTTCACCATGGAGAAACACTAGGGAGAATAAATCCTTTAATACTCAATTACTCTAGTTGTTTCTGTAGTTTCACTAATTTCGCAGTGCCCATTCTGCAAGTGGTCTTCGATATGGGACTTGAACCAGGAATTAAATAAACAGAAAACTCAATTTCTCGTTCGGGAGAATGTCCAGGTAAATCCTCGGGAAACACATCAACATATTCTTGCACAATAGGTACATCCTCTATTAGAAAATTATTTTCCTCACCCATAATTATTTCATTCTCATCCTCCCCAAAAATTGAATTTACTAGATCTACTAGAGGTGGATCTAGATAAGAATCATATGGTTACATTTCTACTCTAAATATAAGGTACTCCTTATCATCATCAAGAATTGTAACCTCCTTCTTCATTCAACAAATTTTTACGTCATGGTCCGAAATCCAATCCATATCGAGGATTATATCAAATTCAATATTGGGTATGACTATTATATTAGCAGATAAATATCATTTATATGCCTCAATGGGGACTGATTCACAAAACATTGTTATAATGATACTTCCCTTAAGAGTTTTGACTGAAAACTCCCTTGTCAAATCAAATTGGAAATATGAAATTTTCTTAGCAAAATTGAAGATATGAAATAATGTGATGATCCAAAATCAAATAAAGAATTTCTTAATCTTGAGGAAACCATTAAATTACCTACCACCAAGTCTTTCGGAACATCAACCTCAGTAGTAGTGATTGCATAAGCTTGACCTTGATCCCTTGTCCTTTTATGAGGTAACTTTCCCTAATGCTTAGGGAATTCATTTTCATAACGTCCCATATCCCTAAAACTGTAGCATTGAACATTGGTAGCTTCTTTCTTCCCCTTAAAATCACTAGCAAGATGGCCTTTATGTCCACATTTGTAGCATACTCCTTTTCATTTTAGACATGCACCAGGGTCCTTCCTTCCACAATTATCACAGTGTGGAAATTCAACTCTTCACTTCTTCCCAATTTCCTTATTTCATTTCCTGGAGTGTTTAACATATCTCTTCTTCTCTTTCTTTTCTTTAATGTCAAAAGACTTAAAAAATCCTTTTCTATCTTGATAGCACATGAGAAAATAACTTCATATGATGAGAAGTATTTTTAGACTAATTCTCAAGGGAGAAATGGTTTTAACCCATCAAATAAATGATCAATCTGACTTTTGCATTACATATATAATCTGCAGCATGCCTTCCTAACCTTGTAAAGTTATCTTCATACATTGAGACATTATCATCCTCCATTTGTCTCAGAGTCAGAAATTGCGTTTCCATATCTTCTTGATAATTACAAGGAAAGTATTTTTCTAGGAAAATATCTTTAAACTCCCTCTATTCCATTCTTGATACTCTTTCATCCTCCTTTATGTTTTTAATTAATAATAGCCATTAATCTACATCTACGGTGGGGTAAAAAACTGACATGACAAATTTTTCCCTTTCGCTACTCCCAAAAGCATGAAATATTTTCTCTAACAAATTTATCCATTTTTCAGCTACAAATGGATTGGTATACCAATTGAATGTTTGTGTTTGTTGCCTCATGATGCGATCTAACATCGATCCTCCACCTTGTGGATCAAGGTGCTCCATACGAGTAAGGTTATTATTCCTAACCTGTGTGAGTGGTCTCAGTATAGTGATAAGCTTATCAGAACCAGTTGCATCACTAGCTCTGCTATAATTATCTTGAGCAGGAGGGAAATACCTATATTGATTATGTGCATTGATACAATTTTAATTCCTTCCACTATACACCATTTCTAAACAATGGCATATAGTAGATTAGTTTATGAACCACAATACATAATTCCAAACATTTAAACACTTAACATAAATTGAAATGTTTATGGATATAATCCATAATCATAAAAAATGTTTTCTTTGAGTAAGTATATACTCATATACCCTTCATAATGGTTTGTGAAGAAAATGAGAATTATCCTAAGCATATCCTCCAGTAGTGTCGTAACCAAGAGTGCAGCAAGGTTCGTTGTTGTGCACCAGTTCCCATTCAAGTCTAGCTCAAAGCGGTGTTTTTGGGCTTTACACTTAGGTACATTTGTGCCAAAGATGCCTCTACCTTCTTGTATCCATATAGGGATTTATTTCTTGGAAAACTCACAAGTACTCTACAGTACCTAAATTCTAGGAAGTTCTTCTATACTAATCATCAAAGAATATCTTAGGGTAATGTGCTCTAATCAAAGTTTTTTCTAAATCTAGTTTCCAAGGTTTGTACTAAACTTCCTCTGATACCAACTATAATTCCCCGACCCTAGTTACATAGAGTTAACATTGGCATGATACAAGGAATCATGTCATCAAAGACCGAGCAGTTTAGTATTATTTAAAACAAGATACATACATAAGTTTAATATTACAACTTGAAAATAAATACAACACTAATTTTTTCCATTAGAAACTTCCAAGTCTCCTAGATTATTCCTCCAAATCACTCATAACTAAATTCTTCATATCCTAGGAGAATGAAACATAAGAAAGGGTGAGATCAAATTCTCAGTAAGGGTAAGCAATACATCAGAAGATAACATAAACATTGGGCATGATGAATAATTAAAAACACATGCCTTTACAAATAATAAACATGAACACTTTATGGAAGGAATATGAGTTGAGTAAATAATGCCATAATAAAACACAGTCAAGGATATTATTCTTGTCGAATAACCACATGAACCATCAACATTATTTTTTTAATGAGTTAATGTATAATTCCAGACATTCTAAAATATCTTTTCAAAGTCTCGACCAAGTTTCTAAAATTGATTTAGGCCTCAGCCAAAACCATATATCAAATTGGGAAAGGCCTCGGCCAATTACACATCTAATTGTCTCATGAGACCGACCGATGCATCAAGGAGCTATAGCGGGATCCACCCTTCACATACTAAGTCCAATACATTCCTCATATGAAAGGGAAGAAACATAACATAACCATTCGTATTAAAACTAGCATACGAAATGTCAATCCTTTAATCATAATCCATAAATGATATAAAAATAACTTATCCATAGTCAAACATATCACAAAACCTTAAATAAAATATGGAATATTTTTATCATAATAAATCAACTTTAAACAAGTTTAAAATTTATCAAAGGATGTTGACATAGATGAAATCAAAACTATAAGATAGAAATATCTCTTTCTATTTTGAAATCATTTAATATTCACATATTTATAAAAGAAAACACTTATTTTTAAAATATTCTTATAAGCTTTTAAGGGAAGCTTTGATGATGTTATAACGATAGAAAATATATGCACCCATCATATAAGTAAAAAAACATTTTTACCTTAATTTTATCGAAAAGGTCATAAAGTACCTAGTTTGAAAATGATGGAAAGATTCCTTTCAAAACATATAAGGTCAAATAACGGTATAAATTAATTTAACCCATAGTCTACTATATAGTCAAAATGCTTTGAAATAAATTTTTAAGAAAACATTGATGTGGATGATAAAGAGGTCCTATTAGATACTTACGTAAAAACAACCTCATATAATAAAGATATTGTGAAATTAACACTTACCTTGTACTTTTACTTAGTCAATGGTATGTTGACCTCCCTTTTATGTTCAGTTTAAATGTTAAATAACACACAATGAACTAAATTATAATAAATGATAAAAATATAATCTAATGATACTTTAAAACCACTCAAATTTACAATTGAACACTATAAATTATTTCAATTAAAAAAGTTTTTTAAACTAAAAATTAGTACTATTCATCCAAAATTCAAAGTTTTCAGAAAAGTACCAAAAATTTACCCTAAGCTAATTTCGATATTCTGAATTCAAAAATGAATTCCATTTTGAAAATAAAATTTATAAAATTTCATAAAGTGGGTTTTACTATTCCTAATGGCTAGTTTGATTGGTCGTGATGTGTTAGAATCTCAAAGTTGCATATAATGAAAGCTATTGCATTATTAAAAGGGAAACGTACTATGGAAGCTTGGGGTGTTACATTACTTGTTATACATAGTGAGATCTATGATGATACATGAGAATCATACATTATCCTTTTGGGTATACATATTAAAAACAGTATCACCTATAAAAAAACACAAACCAACTAAATTGATAAATGGTTTTCCATATCAATCTTGGATTTAAAGAAAAATAATGTTGTCATATTTACATGTGATGGGTATAGAAGAGTTTATTAAGGCCACTTTTGGTAAAAACTTTCACCCCAATGAGAATAGTGTACCTTTATATGTTTACCCCAAATATACAAGGGGATATTACCTATATGAACCATTAAAAAAGTGTAATAGTGAAAAATACACACCATATTCCTTAAGAGGTGACAAATATATATAAAAGATATTGGGATCAACATAATATTCAATGAAGTTTGGATCAAGATACCCAATTTTTCGTAGAGGAATAGATTCCATACATTCACATGGAAGAAGAATTAGTTCTAGATACACAAGTAGTACATAGGAGTACAAGAGAGGTTATAGAAACATAAAAACATGGTTTTTCTTTTCACCATGGACGGTGAGTACTTGTTAGTTGATAATAATTATCCTTTAACCAATAAGGTAGTACTAAGTTGAATAGACGTTTCCCAGTGTCAAGAATCCATGAAATATAAAATGGATTCCATATACCAAAACCAAGTCTATATTTTGGTAGATTATTTAGAGGATGTAAATCAGGTTGGTTTTGAAAGTTTATTATAGAAGAAACTATACATGGATAGAAAATTTTATACTGATATGGAAGGAATAGTCTCAAATGGGGTTAAACAATATCAGGGTATCGACTATTAATAAACAATTACATTAGTTTTAATAGGGAAATCCATAAGAATTATGCATTCCATTACAACTGTTCATGACTATGAGATTTGAAAAATAGACTTCAAAATATCATCCATTAACAAGATCCTTTAGGAAGATATGAAAATGACACCACCTAAAGGGTTGATCACTTAAAAGTATTCCAGTATGATATCCAAGTTACAAAAATATCCATTTATGGAATAAAATATCCAGATTAGTCATTGAAAAATTTATTTTATGAATCCATAACAAAATTTTATTATGTAAAGAATGAATTTTATCCTTGGGTCTATAAATGGTTTAGTAGGAGTGTGGACATTTTTTTAATAGTACATATTGATGAAATATTACTTATTTTGAATCAAATATTAGCCTTATTTTCTATTGAGTAATGGTTGAACAAATTATTCACCATGAAGGACATTGGTGATGCATCATATATTCTTGGGATCAAGATCCATCATCATAGACCCAATATGTTTCTTCCCATATGTAAAAGTATACATATTGAAATAATATTGAACATGTAAAGTGTGGAATAATATGGGAGGGAATTTTTTATAGTGCACATAGAATTTAACTTTCCAAGATAATCTTTCCTAAAACACATGAGGGAAAAAATAATAATAAAGATTATATACATGTCAAAGATTAGTTAATTCATGTATGTTACTCTAGAAACTGAGATATATTTTCTTACGCACTAAGTGTGGTATTCAGATATCAAGTAGACCCTGGTAATATCCATTGGATGGCCATAAAGACTATCCTCGAGTACCTAAATTGTACTTATGATTTTTTTCTAGTATATGGAGGATATTAAAAAAGTTTCCATCAAAGGATTTCAATATTCTAACTTCCAAATAGAACATTATCATATTAAATCATAAAAGGGATACATCTTCACATAGAAATGATGTGTTATGAGCTGGACAAGCTCAATGTAAGATTCGGTTTCAGATTATATAGTAGAGTACGAGTATGTTTTGGGTTTCAAGGAAGAAAATGAAGTAGTATCATTGCACAAATTGTTCTAAAATATTAACATGGTAACAGGTTTTAATGATAATATCACACTCTATTATGATATTAATATAATTTTGGTTCCCTTAAAAGAGTCAAGGTAACAACAATGGATGAAGTACATACATTGGAAGAATCATCTCTAGTGGAATTTTTATAAGAGTGGTGATGGTGTAATGAGTAGTATTTTCAGGGAATACTACTTGGAGAACCTATTTAATATACCTTTGACTCTGTAGAAACATAATTATCGTTCGAGGTTTAGCGATCCAAAAGTTATTGGTAGTTGGATCTAGCCATTGTGGGAATTTGATTGAGTTGGTGTCCCATGACCAAATATTTGTACATTTCTTACATGTATATTCAACAATTAGAATATTAAAAAAATAACTTATTAAATATCATTCATTATTCCACATTACATTGACATAATAATTACATGGATCATTCATCTAATTTATATGTTCATAGTGGTTCCCCACTATGAGGAGAATCTCTAAGTGTTGTGTTGATATGTCTAAATGTAGTTCTACAGTCAGAAAATTTTAAATTATGGGACACTTATAACATTAAAATAAAGTATTATTACTCAGGGGTGTATAAGGATTATTCTCATTACTTCTTGCTTGTTAATCTCCAAGATGGGAGATTTTGGGAACAGACCCTCCAGTAGAAATTCATCATGTTTTAGTGTCATCAGATATTTCTATCTTCAAGAGTGGGTAATTTTCATTAGACTTTAATATTTTCATTAATTCATGTCATGACTCATGAAATTATATTTACTGGCTCAAAATTTCTTATTGTATGTTGGTGGGATATATGGTATATTGGCTACATAATGAATGTTGTGTTATTAATGGGTTATTTGAGGATGTATTTTTTTCATTCAGTCTTTATGAAAATTAATATATCATCCCTTTCATTTTAATAAAAATGCACCTTAAATTCCATGTTCATGGTATATTGACATTTTTATTTTAGAAAGTAAAAGAAAGAAATATTGATCATATAGGTTGGTGACATGGATGTGCAACCTTCTTGTTGAACTTTTTTGACACTGGTGTTTTGTTATCAAGTGAGTGTTCATATATTGTTCACTTCATTGTAACATTAACACCTTTACCTTGGTGGCCTTCACCCATTAATATTTATTAATCTTTTAATTTAAAAAATCCTACCTAATTTCAATGATAAATAATCCATGAGGGTAGCACAATAATTGTTTCTATTGATCTCAATTTAATATTATTTTGAATTTAATATAAAAAATATTATTCTAAAGAATGAGGAATAATGTTATTTAAATTTTATTGATCGCAAATATTAATTGATGAATGAAATATTAAAATTAAATATTTATTTGTGCATTGAATAAATTTTGAGGAGGACGAATTGGCCAAGACAACATCTATTGAAAAATATTTATTTACAAGATAGTAAATATTATGTATCATTGTGTGTTATAGTGCATGTTTCAAAATAACAATATTATAGTAATAATAATTATTATAATAAAAAATAATTAATATTATTATTTTTTTGTATGGGGTTTTTTAAGAATATAATATTATTTCAAGGGGCAACATAAAATTAAATAAAAGTTCATAACCTAAAAATGTCACTATAAATAGAAGGTTATTCCTATTATGTGTTGTCTAAGAAAAAAAATCATTATTTATAACGAAATTCACTCTTGATTCATCCTTCTTTTTCCCACTCATGAACAAGATGTGAAAGATAAGGATTTTCAAGAACAAAGTACGAGCAATCAACAAAAATAATGTTTGAAAATTGACTCATTGTTCTAGCACTAAAAAATATATTGTAATTTCTTAGAGTTCAAATGAAAATGTATGGATCATTGTTAGCGGTATTATATCCTTGGATCCGCATCGTACAATGAAGGTAATCTGAAGGGGTTTTCAAAAGAGTAACATCTTAATCAAATAAAGGATACTAAGATGAGAAAATCAATTATTATATAACTAAATATGTTAATTAAATATTTAATTTAAAATATTCGCTCTCAAGGTTTCGAGAAACTCATTATTAACTAAACTTTTATTATTACACCCATCTAACAGCTTCTGATGTTTTCGAAACCATCACTATTAATTATTATACTTTTGGAACATGGCCCATTGATAATTAAATTAATGAATTTTGGTCTAGAAATTGTTCATACAAGAAATTTGTCAAAAAAATTATGTTTCAATATAGTCAACTTTTTTTAGAAAGAATTAACAGGAATCATAAGGAGGATTGTATTTTATAGGAAAAGGTGGAAATGATCCACAAGGGTAAGATGTTATATTATAATTTTGTTCAATAAGTTGTTATTAGATTTGTAATGATGTTAAGTGTGACATATGATTCCCAAATTAAGATAGGATTATTGAGTGAAGCATATAGTTCTCAATTTTTTGTACATCCCAATGGAAAAAATATGTATAGAGTTCGGAGGGGATATTAATGGTACAATAGAATGAAAAGGGATATTGTTTACCTTACTATGAAATCACTAATTAGTAAATATTTTAATGAAAAATTCAAATTACCAAATAGGATGCTTCATCCATTTCTAATTTTGGGGTTTAAATGGGAGAATATATCAATATATTTCATGGTGGGATTCCCTAATACATCTCAATATAATAATTCAATTTGGTTCATTTTTTATCATTTGACTAAATGTTCACATTTCATTCCAATTCAAGATACTTTACCTTTATATCATATTAATTGAGTATATATCAAGGGGAAAGTTAGGTTATATTGGGTTCCTCTCCCCATTAAATTCGATCGTGATACTAAGTTAAACTCAAATTTCTGTAAAATTATTTAGAAGTTATTAGATACAAAATTAAATTTAATTATAGATTTTCATCCTCAATATGATTGATAATTTGAGGGAAGGATATAAATTTTGATTATAGTATTCCTTATTATTCAATATATTAACATGGAATATGGGACTAACATCATTCATTAGTTGATTTTTCTTATAATGACGTTTTTCATTCCAGAATATAAAGGGAACCTTTTGATGAATTATATAGAATGTGGTGTCGAACTACATATTGTTAGGATAAAGTAAGTGAAAGAAATAGTTTGGACCATATTTGATATAATAAATGGTTAAGAAGGTGATGATGATTCATATATATAATAAGATGGCTCAAAGAATGTTGAAATTTTATATAGATAACCGGACAATTGGTAACTCTTTTGTGGTAGGGGATCATGTTTTTCTCAAAATATCTCCAAGAAAATATGTTATATGTTTTTGTAAAAATGGAAAGTTCAGAAAATGGATTATTGGACCATATGAATTTTGGTAAAATGATATATTTTCTTATTTCTAATTTGTATTTCTTCCAATTTTATCCTTGGTATATGATTTCTTTCTTGTTTCATTATTAGGAAAATATATATTGCACGCATCTCATGTTTTCTTCCCTGAAGAAGTATAGTTGGAAGAGAACTATTCTTATGTGAATATTCTGTTAAAATATATGACCATGTAGAGGATAATTTACAGAATGAAATGATTCTCCATGTTAAGGTTTTGTGTAAAATTCATATGATTGGGGAAGAAACTTGGGAACCCCTGAATTCTAGGAAGGAAAAATATCCCCACTTGTTTGAGAAGTAAATAAAATTGCAGGGAAAAAATTTCCAAAATCGAGAAAGAATTTAACAACCTAGAAATTGTTAATATTAAATCAATATCATGCCTTCTTAATATTCATTAATTATATTTTTTTGAGTTATATTCGCTACAATATTTTTAAGTGATGTTATAATCAAAGAGGAAATAGTTCTATTTTTACTGAATTTGTTTGGTTATATTATGTTGTTTTATATAATGAATTTTTTTAAAATTTTAATAATTATAATTTTAAAAAATAAGAATAATTATTTATATCAAAAATTAAAAAATGACAATATAATTATTTTTATTAAATTTTATGAATAATTTTATTTTTTTAGAGAATAGTAGAAAATACTTATTTTCATTTAAAACTATATTTTCATTTCAAAAAAATTAAAAGTTACATTTTATATTAAAATGGTTTAATGTTCTATTAGTTAGTTTATATTATTAATAATTCAATTAATATCATTGTAATCAATTTTTTATTTATTTATTTATAAACAAATTTATATTTGAGAAGATGTTTTTTAAATCGTTTTTATTTACGTTTTATGGGTTTAGTTTTAAATTATACTCTACCCCTTCACTGCATTGAATTTAATAAAATTTATTTCATATTTTTAATCATAATAATTAATATTATTGAATTATTTAAACTTAATTTTTATTCATATTTTATAGTTGGAACCAGAAAAAATATTATAATGGTTTAATTTTAAAACAGGTTTATCAGGGATTAAACTAAATATATAAGTGTTATAATGACCTAAAAACTTTTAAAAAACCTATTTTATAAGAATATTTAGAACCTATATCATCACAATTTTGGAAATTTTTCATTATCAAAATATTAACTTGAGTAATAAATTAATATATTTTAATCACGCAAAATTTTTAAATTATGTCATCTACCCTACATATTGAAGGGCACTTCATATACTCTTTTCTACACACATAAATAGCCTCTGGAATCAGACAATAAAAACTAAAACACCATCATATAATCCTTATACACCTACTAGATTACCTTTTTTATCATATTACCCACCTTTATATGCCAACTGTGTATACCATAGGATGTTGTTCGAGGAAAAGGAATATAAATAAAATAAGTGTTTTTAATTTATTTCAAATTTTTTAAAATTAAATCCTATCCTAACCATTCCAATATAATATCATCAAAATTTACTATATAATGAAAATTTATTTAGTAAATTTAATATCCTTTATCCATATCCTCTTCTAAGAAATAGAAAATGAAACCAACATTCGTGTGCAGGAAAGACAACTTCCTCACGAACTAATATAATATATTTTTCATGATCGTCTATCACAAATTATTATAATTTTGTATTCAGGCTATATATATAAGTATGTTACTAAGGAAATAATTACTATTTTCTAATTATAATATATGATCTATTTTAATACATTTCTATCGATTGAAGAATGATAATTTCATTCATGAATACATTTAGATTACCTCCTCTATAATGTGATGCAATTCATTTTTCATCACCTCCTCACTTGGATAATATATATATGTTTTTTAAAAGAAAAAATTTGATATTTAATATATAATAATAAATATATAAAGGAAAATGATACATACCTTATTTCCCTCATGTTTGTCAAAATATGGAAACGTTACTCATAAGTACATACGACCTACTGTATCCAAGATTGAAATGTAATTATTTTCTGATAACCATATTACATAGTTAGCTAAAAAATTATAATTTATGTATAAAATTTAAACTATAAAATTATTAATATTATATATATAATATGATCCTGATCCATTTAACTAATTTCATCCTACCAAGGTAATTTTGGATTTATGAACCGAACATTTTTAAAATGTACGTAATAAACTTAATCAATTAAGTATAACATGGATATAAATAAAATAAAATGAATAATGAACTATAAAAAGGTTATTAATATAGTTAATAATTAAAATAATTTTATTCTTCATTAAAATAAAGAATGTATGTTCGAATTTAAACTCAAGTTAAGGGACACATTAGCTTAAAACTCATTTCAAAAGTTATAAATATTTTTTTTTCATTATATTTTTATTCCATATCCATATTATTTAAGTTCTTATAGGGAAACATATATATGTACATAAATTAATTATAGAGGAAATTTTATGAATCTTTTTACTATCTTACAATGGTTTTCAAAATGAATATTTTTACATATTTTTTTCATAATGTTATGAATTTCATTTCAAAAAAAAAAAATGAATGTTCAATTTTGACCAATTCGATGTCAAAATAATTTTCCACAACCCCAAGAAAAACTTATGTCTTTATTCCTTAAAAATATTACATTTTCTATTCTAATTGAAACCATACATCCATATTTTTATGGGATTGTTTATTTGATAAGGGATTTTTAATGTAAGGTATATATGAATATCCAAAAATGTTTTTCTTATGGGTTCAAAGTATAATTTTATGAGTTTTATGATTTAAATGAAATATTTTATTTGTATTATGAATTTTTTGTTCCATTAAAATTTTTTATAATGATGGTCGATTTAGATATATCTCTCGAAATCATTGGGAAATGATCATGTTATCTAGAGAATAATGTTTGAATTGACAGTGTACGTTATTCCATTAATTAGGGTTATTTTAACGGTTCTATGAACATGATATTCCAAGGAACCTAGATGAATTTTCTATCATTTCTAATTATTTTTCATAGAAATCATTTTATTTCACAAATTAAGATAAGGATATTTTTTTAAGGAATGATTATACTATTTTTGGTTAAAAGATATATTTTTAGGAAAAAACATCAAGTGTTATCATATTTTATAAGAAACACGAATGAATTTTATATTTCCTTTATGTTTTTTATAAAGTTTTTTATAAACAAATTGCATAATAAATCCAATTTCATGATTAAGTGAATTATTAACTAAGCTCGGAGTTAATTATGTTAAAGGAATACTCCCTTTTATGATCTCTTGGTTTGAATGGAAACAATAGGTTTCTTAATTTCTTTTTATTTGTTTCTTACTGTGCTTTTTGTACTCAACCAACATTTTCAAAAACAACATAGGGTTTAAGGATGATTAGGAACAATTATGAAGTCAATTTTACAATTTTGATGATTTTTCATGAAAAAAACATGGTTTAAAACAAAATTAGTGTATTGTGAAAAAACATGGATATTAAGTGGAAGTGTTTAGCTTATGATATACGGGTTAGTTTTTTAAGAATTATAAACTAATTATCTATAAATCTAGAACCATAATGATCATTGAGAAGGAAAGAAAATAAGTTCTTTTTAAAAAAAATAAATTACGTGTTGAATAAGGATTGGGGAATTATATTGTTATTTTATTACAATACAAAAACATTACTATGTAAATAAATGGAGTTAAGGATATATTATTTGTCTTTAGAGGATAAGATTAGATCCTAATAAAGGGTTACACTGAAGCTATTTTTCAATCTAATAAATTTTATATGAGATCTAAATTATAGAAGCCTGACCCCAGTAAGCCTAAATTTGGTGTCTATTACTGTTAAATTATCATGATTACAAGGAAATTTAGCCTGAAGGATCGACTATTTTAGTAATATAAGTAAACCAGATATATATATGAGTTCCTTATTACAATTAATACACTAATGGAAAAAAAATTTCTTTCAAGGGAAAATTTATTCCCACTTATCATATCCTTTCAAATTCTTTATAGTATAACTCTTGTATTCATTGGGAAAGAAAACATAATATGGGTGAGATAAAATGATCAGTAATGGTAATTAAAATAGAAAAAATAATTAATTAATTAGAATAAATCAACATAAAAAGGTAAATAACTGATAACACATTTCATTTGAATAACTAGACAAGGCATTATCAATATAGAAAAAAATTAACTGAAACACATAGTATTTAACCAATAAGATGAGAATGAAATGAATCTATAGATAATGTCAAAGAAAAATATCCTAGATAAATAATAATTATAACAGAAATCTAAATTGTTGGAATTCTTAAATATTAGACATCATGTTTGAGGAATATAAAAAATTAAACTGTCAAGACCTTTCATAATATGGTTTATCATACTATTATCAAGAAGTTTCGCATGATCGTTTAAATTTATGGGTATAAACCCATATATTATAATTGGAAACAATCTTCAAGGGATTTTTTCCAATTGATTTTGTCTCACAAGACTATAGATTCATTGAGGGGATATAGAAAGCCTAGGCACCACCCATCATAGCCAGTCTAAATCATTCCTTATATATAGTAAATCGATTTAATTAATAATTAATATGATTTTTAAAATGTATATATTGATTAAACAATAAATATTTACCAATAACTATTTATTTTAGGATAATTAAAAAAAGTTTGGTTTAAATTTATTAAAAAAATACCATTGAAATATCATTAAAACATTCTTGATGAAAATAATCATTAAACATTTCAAAGTGTCACATACAACTTTAAAACATTTAAATCATAATACCCATGAGTGAATAAGTTAAATAAAACTTATAAAACCATTAAAATAAGTGTATCCATGATATAACATGTCATAGGGAAGTATATACACCATAATAAAATGAATTGCTTCATAATAACAAATAAGTTCCAATTGAATGTAAATTGAGACAAAATCCATTAAAAATTTGTAATAATTTATTTAAGGGGTATCACATTTATAAAAGAAAATATTTTCATTGAAAATAACATTATAAATATGTAAATTAATCTTCAAAACATTATGTTGTCAGGATGGTGGTAAATTCTATTAATGTTTTAAATATTTAAAACATTCATTTTACTTTTATATGAAAAGTACCGTATTTTGTAAAATGAAAGAAATAATCCATCTATTTTTTTTATAAAAATTAAAAAAGGGGTAAAAATAAAATTAAAAAATAATTGTATAATATTAAAAATATATTTGAAAAAAAAAATTTAAACAATAACAAGGAAGAGAAATATTCACCAGTTGAGACTTAAACAAAAACAATCCTGAATATCAATGAGATTGTAAAATAACCACTTACAACTTTAAAATCAGAAAAAAAAATATTCCCCATTGAAGACAGAAATAGATATTAAAATACCATAATCATTGGGGTAATACTCATAAAATATTTTCATGGGTATTATATACACCACACATAAGAAATAAGTAGTGTATAATGCTTGCCTCCCACTGAAATAAAAGAGAGACAAAAATATCTTACCTTTTATTTCCATTTGGGTGAATATCCTTTAACCTCATGTATAATGGTTTTAATCATTCTATGAAGTTATATGATAATCATAATCATATTGATCATATAATATATTAACTTCATATAATATAAAATTACTCATTTGTTGACAATATTCCATTATTATCAATATTTTGGGTGTTAATTTCCTAGTTTCTCAAGTATGTTTTGACTTACTACTTGTTATTCCTATTAGTTAGATTATTATTTTCTCATCTAGAAAATTTAAACTATGATATAATTATCATATATATTCAGTATATATGTATTTATAATAATCCATAAAATTTGGAGAAAAGATATGAGATGCATCGTTCATGGAGATGATAGGTTGTATGTAGCATGAATAATACCTCCATTTCTTTTTCATATTAAAAGAATGAAAATTAAATTATATATATGTGTATTAAAATTCCATTCTTATATATATTTCATATATTCCACATATTTTTATTAAAACCACACATTATATGTTCCATGTATAATGGGAACAAATCACATCGCTCTGAGGAGGCGATGGTCTACAGTTCCACAAACAATGTTATCGTATTTACAAAAAATGAAACTCATGATTGTATGAGTTATATAAATATCATATAAGTATTAATAAGGAATAAATATCATATATATGTCATATAAAAATAATTTTTTCATCATAATTTCTAACCATGAGAGTTTCAAAAGAAAAAACTAATGATATCATTTCATGAGGCAGTATTTTGTGATACATGAAACGTAACTTTATTATCCATTTGATGGATGTGTGTGTCAGTGTAGGCTGATCCCTTAGCATAAAAACGACTTAGTATATTTAGGATACTATTTTTATTATATGATAAGGGAATAATAATATGTTAGTGTGTGGTAAGACAAATAAAACATAACTTTACATTGAAGAATGTTACCTCTTATTTGGGTAACTCCTTTTGGTTTATTCCAAAAGACTTCCTCGGTTGAATTTATATACAATGGGAGGCTTCTAGGATGCGTATAGGTAAGTTTTAAGGATAATTGGTCAGTTTTAGGTCTGTAAAGAAGGTTCAATGTGGTGGGAGGAAGTTAGGGAGGAGGATCCCATTTATAATTGAGGTGAGGGGTACTTTTGGGTACTCTCAAAATATTAATTTGATATAAATTAATTTTAAAATAAAAAAGGTACCAAATTGAATCATTTCTAATATAATATGCATATGGGTATAATATTGTCAATAAATAATTTTAATACATGTTTAGGTCACATTCTTACCCTTATCTTTTTTGTATCAACCCTTAGTTAAACCCTCTAACTCTTAACATGACAACTAAGCTTTTTACACTTTAAGTGTTTATATAGTTATAATAAAATTCCAAATGATACTTAAATGATTTGTGTATGAAATTTTAAACTATATCCATAACCTTTCTGTGAAATTTATTTTTTTAGAAATTTTATATCATTTAAGAGAATACTTTTTATTTTAATATATCATTAATGTCAATTTTTACAGTAATCATTTCATGACTTTTAAAAAATATCAAAAAACAAGATAACTTTAAAGAAAACTTTAATAAATACAAAATATATCTAGTTAATTTATAAAATTCATGTATTACAAAAATTATATAAGATTTATTTATTTTAATATTTTTAATTTAATTTATTTAATAAGTCTGTTAATTAAACAATTTTTTCATCATCCTTGTGCATTCCTTTAATATAATTATTGCATCCCTTAAAATTAATAAAAAATTATAATGATGAAGATAAACAATTTATATTTTTCAAATAATATATATAGTCAAACAGAAAACCCATATAACCCCATATTATAAATATTTAATTTGTTAAAAACAAAAGTATTGAAGAATTTACATTTCTTTGAACAAAATAAAATAAATAGATTAAAGTCATCTAAGGGCCTAAAAGAGATCAAAAACTTATCCCAAGTATTTTTTTGGATGAAAATAACTCATCCAATGAAATTAGGATATGTTTTAGGGTAATTTTATAATATTATTTTTATCCTGAATTTCCCAATTTTCCCTTAACCATGGTAACAAAAATTACCAATGTTGAATATCCATATTTTCTAAAATATAAATGGGAACTATTTACAAAATTTAGATCTTAAAATTCCAAATATGAAATTCATTTTTAAAATTCAAAAAAATAGTGGCTAAAATTAATTTAAATTTAATCTCATAGATAGGGCATGAAACTACGGTATCAAAGTGAAAATTTTCAAAAGATTAAAATGTTTTTATATCCTTATTCAATGTGAAATTGATTAAAATAACATAAATTATATTAAATGATGAAAAATTTATCTATTTATACTCTAAAAGAATTAAAATTTTAATTTTTGACTATAATGTTTTTAGATAAAAAAGATTTTTTCAATTAAAATACAATATTTTTTCACTATTCAACAAAACATAAAGCTTTTTAGAAAAATACCAAATATTCAAAAAAAATTAAATTTTATATTAATTTTTAAAAGAAGTTTATTTTATAAAATAAAATATATAATAGTGTCAAATTTTGGATTTAAAATAGGTTCGTCATTAAAATGTTGTAAAACTACCCGTAGAAATATATATGTTTTATGCCTAGAATTTTATTTGTCTCTATATTATGCCAATTTGAATCTATTTGATGAATATTGAAAATATTTTATTTAATATATAACTTATATATTTCATTAATATATTTCACAAATATTAATTAAATTAATTTATTATGATAATAAACATTTGAGATCATAAAAATATTTCCTATATATTGAATTTGTTTTATATTTATTTCTGACTAATTCATAACCTATGAATTGATCTTATATTTTTATAAACTATATATTTTCATTAGATAGTTAATAATATTCATAACCTCTAATTTAATGTCTACGTTTTATCTTATTATATTAAATAATAATATTTTAATAATATATTTTTGTTTGGTAAAACTAGGTCTTGCATGTAATGAAAGCTATCGAAGAAAGTCATTATTGTGGGTGACACATGATCACTCATCATCATGTGTATTATGAAATATTTTATAGATTTAATATATTTAAATCCGTAAATATATTTTAATGTATTGGGATATTATATTCTTTTTTCTGCTAGGTGTTTTTAGTCATACAGTCTATCGAATACAATGTTCATATATTAGAATAGCTAGGGGTTACATTCTTCCACCTTAATTAAACTATGTAATAGTTATTTAACCTTTATCTATGTAACCAAGGGTTTGATATTATAAAATAGTATTGTTGGAAGACCCACATCGTAAAATATTTTATAAAATATCCCCTTAATAGGAGAGTGTGATAAGTACAAAGGTCACATGGAATAACAAATTACAAGGTTTCGACATTGGATAACATTAGTGGAAATTGAAACTGTGTATTTGGATGAAAAGTGTAAATATTTATATGGGTGAATGGTTTTATCAATTAAAAACAATTGAATGATCAATGGAAATTTTAGGGTCTCAAAGGTATAAATCTGTCATTATTTAGAAGACCATCGATTCAAAAAATAACAGTGTTTTATGGAAATATTTTTTGTTATGATTTTTCTAATGTGGAGTATTCTTTCTATTTCCTAAGAATGTAAGGAAATATATTTAATTGAAAAATTTCCATTTTATATACACAATTTTCATCCTTTTATTGTGCTTTGAAAAAATTAAATTCATCCATTACATCAAGATATAGATATACAAAAATTAGAATTGATTCCCAAAGCACCAAAATAAACATTCAATGGATTATAAGGCCCATAAAATAGTGAGGTGTATTTCCAATTTTTTATAAATATTCTCCAAATAAAATATGGTTAATGAATTAATCTCTAATCCTTAGAAGTAGTACTATAGGTTTATCATTAAAATTTATTCATCAAATTTTTTAACAAAAAGTAGTGACATATTAACCAGTGAATTACATAGTTTAGTGGTTGGCCTAAAACACTTATTATCCTTCGGTCATGGGTTCATTTGTCATGGCATTTCCAAATATAATTCTTTGTCACCCGTCATATAGGTTTTCCATTTACTAAAACCGTATTAAAAGAATTTTGAAAATATATATGAATGAAATACTTTAAAGAAGGTTAATCACTAAATATTCCTATAATTATGGTTTTCCATAATACCAAAATACATAAATACTTTATCTATTTTATTTTAACCTAGGTCCTTCCTTGGTCCAAGGTTTATCCTAGGTCATAAATTGATATTATATATTCAAATCCTTCATAATTCATTATAAAAAAAATGTGAACTATCATATTAATATCCGCAAGACCTATCAAAATAGGTATGTAGTAAGGAATGTAGTTGTGTACCAGGTTACACCTGAGTTTAGAATAGTGCACATTTTAAAAGTTGTTATCCCTAGGTACATATGTGCAAGAACCACGTCCAATTGTAGTATTCATATAGGGATACCAGGAAAGTTCAGGCATCCATATACGGATAGATTACAAGTAAACATACATAATCTATATCTAAAAAACATTAGGATGGTCTTATATACTTAACCTCACATTATACCTTATGAATAAGTTCTTAAATATATGTTTTCCTAAATTGAGTTCCCAATAGTGCTACTAAACTTCCTCTGATACAAACTTTTGAGAACCAACACCAGTAAGCATGGGGCTAGTGTATTCTACCATTACATTAGAATTATTACAATGAAATAGATCCCAAAGGACCAATTAGTTTAGTGTTCTTGGTAAACCAGACACATATATGGGTTTTTTATTATAATTAATACACTAATTACAACATTTTTTTCTATCGATGACAACATTTTTCCCACCTAGCATATCCTTTTGTATCATTCTCATTACACTTATTGAATTCCTGGGAAAAGTAAAAATAATAAGGATGATCTAAAATTCTCATTAAGGGTAAGTAAAACATATTCAATAATAAATTAATGAGAATAAATCAACATGAAAAGGTAAATAACTGATTACCCAAACCATTCAATTAACTTGATAAGGAATAATAAATATAAAAACGAAATTAACTACAACACATTATTTTAATCTATAAGTTAGGAATGAAATAAAACTGTAGACAATGCTGAAGAGAAATATCATGGATAAATAATAATAATAACTGAATTCTAAATGTATTCAATTCATAATTTTTGGATGTCATGTCTGTTGCATGTAAAAACCAATACCTCCACAACCTTTCAGAATACAGTTTAGAAAACTACCTTCAAGAAAAATTCATAATACAATTTAAATATATGGGTACAAACTCTTCAATTATTATTAGAAACAAACTCTAAGGGATTTTCTTCAGTAGATTTCATTTTCTGAGACTACTGATGCAATAAAAGGATATATAAACTCTAGGCCCCTCACATCATTTCTAGTCCAAAGAATTTTTTATATCAAGTAAATTGATTTAATTAATAATTAATATGCATTCCAAAATGTCCATATTTATTAAATAATACATATTTACAAATAATTTTCCAGTTGAGGATAATTAACTGCAAGGGTTTTTTATTTTGATGAATGAAAAATCCACTCAAAGATCATTAAAAATATTCTTTGGGAAAATAATAATTAAACATTTCCAAGTGTCACATGTCATTTTAAACCATTTGAATCATAATCCCCATGAGGTAATAACATTAAATGGAAATTTTAATATCATTAATATAATTATATTCATGATATAACATGTCAAAGGGTGTTATATACACCATTTAAAAGAGAATTGGTGAATAAATACAAATAAGTCTCAATGGAATATAAATTGAGAATAAATCCCTTGCCATTTTGTAATAATTTATTTAAAAGGAGACATATTTATAAAAGAAAATATTTTCTTTGAAAAGACCCATTAAACATTTAAAGGAATATTCAAAACATTATGTCATCATGACGGTGGTATATTCCATTCAATCTGTACAAGTTAAAAAACGTTATTTTTAATTTTCTATGATATATTCCTTGTCTTGAAAAATGAAAAGACAATTTCTTTTAAAGAATTTTGTAAAAATTTAAAAAGGCATAGAAATGACTTAAAAACACATTTTTTATAGTAAAAACATTTTTCGAAAACAACTTTACAAAACACTAACATGGAATAGGAATATTCCCCAGTGTAGACATAAACCCAAACAATCCCAAATAACGATGAGATTATGAAATAAGCCAATAAAACATTATAATCAATAGAATCATATGCCCAATGAAAGAAATAAAATTATATGGATATTAAAATACCATAAAATTTCAGATAATAATCATAAAATGTATTCAAGGGATTTATATGCACCGCGCAGAATAAATATGTAGTGTAAAAATCATGTGCCCTAGAGAAATAAAATTAAGACAAAAATACATTACCTTATGTTTCCTTTTGGGTGAAAATACTTTAACCTCCAATATAATTCCTTGAGTAAAGTTATTATCATATACCATAACCATAATCATTTTTATAATAACATATATTAACTTCTTATAATATCGTAGTAACTTTTTGTAAAAAATCGTCCATAATTTTCACTATTTTGGGTGTTAATTACCTCGTTTTTTATTATGTTTTAACTTTTTAAATATTGTTATTATAAATTAGATCCTGATTTTTTCATCTTAGTAATGAAAAACATGATTATAATATCATATATATTCAGTATATATGTATTTATAATAATCCATAAAATTTTGAAACTGGAAATGAAATGCACCGTTCATGGAGATGGTAGGTCGTACATACGCTTGAACGCTAAATCCATTTATTTATTGTATTAAGGAAAAAAAGTAAATTATATATATATAAATTATAATTTTATTAACATATATATTTCATATATGTAAAATGTGTTTATGAAACCAAATTTTATATGTTACATGTATAGTGCGAAAGAATCATATCTCTATGAGGAGGAAAAGGTCCACACTTCCACAAATTATGTTATCATATTTAAAAAGATTGGAAAGAATGAAGTTATGTGTTGTATTAAAATTAAATAATTATGAATAAAAAATAAATATCATATATATATATAATAAAAATAGTGTGTCTATCATAATTCCCAACCGTGGAAGTTAGTCAAGTAAAAACAAACAACATCGTTTTGTGAGGTGGTAGTTCACCGTACACCAATGATAAGTTTGTTACCCATTTTATAGATGTGTATATAGTTTTTGGTTGAACCCTTAGAATAAAACAACTCAGTATATTTAGTATACTAGTTTTATTATATATTCATCAAATAATAATAAATTAAGGGGTATGTAAACAAATAAAACATAAGTGTGTATTGAACAATGTTACCGGTGATTCAGGTAAGTCATTTTCGTTTATACCAAAATACCTTGTTGGATGGATTTATTCAACAAGGAAGGCTTCTATGATGAATATAGAGAAGTTTTTTGTTCGAGAAATTGGAAGGTTTTGGTCATGCTATAAGGCTCAATGTGGTATAATGAAGCAAGGGAGAAGGTTCCCTTTTATAATTGAGGCGAGGGATACATTTGGAGACCCTCAAAATATTAAATTAATATAAATTATTCCTTAAATATAAATGGTTAAAAATTGAGTTATTTCAAATATAATATAGATATGGGTTTAAATCCTCTCAATAAATAATTTGTAGATAAGTTT
The DNA here is from genome assembly GCA_963277665.1 of Viscum album. NCBI lineage: Eukaryota > Viridiplantae > Streptophyta > Magnoliopsida > Santalales > Viscaceae > Viscum > Viscum album. Next base: position 1,053,072,521 of record OY728120.1, on the reverse strand, counting down.
TGGTCACATTATTACGCCTATATTTTGGCTTTAACAATTAAATATACCCTTGAACTCTTACTGTGAAAACTTGCATTTTTACTATTTAAGAGTAAATATAATTACAATAAATAGAAAAATAAACCGTAAATTAGTATTGATAAAAATTTATACCTTGTCCAAATATCTTTCCGGATTCATAGATTTTTATAATTTTTATTTCATTTAAAATAGATTATTTATTTTGAAATGTCATTAATCTCAATTTTGACACTTTATATTTCATGAATTTATAAAAAATAAAAAAAAAGTAAACATCAAACAAAAGCATTTAATGAATCTTAATCATGACTAGTTCATCTAAAAAATTCTTCCATTAGATTAATTGTATGAAATTATTTTTATTTTAAGAATTACTTTAACATTTATTTGATATATCTCTTAATTCAATAATTACTATATTATCATTGTCCAAGTGATAAATTTAATAATTTCTCCACTAAAAATTAAAAATAAATTATCGTGATAAAGTTAAATCATTTTTATTTCCAATTATTATATAGAGTCGAACATATCCCCAATATATTTCCATATTAAAAATATATAACGTTTTAAAAATAGTAAGGAGAAAATTGAATTTTCTTTGAACAATATACTATAAATGGATTAATGTCATAAAAGTTTCTAAAATTGTTCACAAACTCATCCCAAGTAAATTTTTTTCCAACATTCACTCATACAATGAAATTAGAATAGGTTTTTTTGTAAGTTTATAATATCATTTTTACCATTTTTTACTGGATTTACCCTTAACTATGGTAAAAAAAAATATCGATGTTTACTATCCATGTTTTGTAAAAAAAATAAAATTGGCCTAATAAATAAATTTGGAGCTTATGTTTATAAATATGGATTCAATTTTTCAAAATACAAAACACATATCTGGATAAAAATAAATTATCTTTAATCATGTATACAGGGCATGAAAGTATGATATTAATGTAAAAACTTTCAAAAGATTGAAATATTTTTATATAAATTTTCAATGTGAAATTTATTCTAATGACCTACATTATATTAAATAATAAAAATTGTTCTTTGTATCATTTAAACCCAATTAAAAATATAATTTACCACTATTAATTGTTTAGATGAAAAATATGTTCTCAGTTAAAATGAAATATTTTATCACCATTCATTAAAAAAAAAACTTATTATTAAAATACCAATAATTCATAAAAAGTAAATTTTATATTACTATTTAAAATAAGAATTTTATATTTTCAAATAAATTATTTTAATTTTTACAAAAAGGTATTTATAATAGTTTCTCAATTTAAAGGCAATAAAACTGACTTTTGAAAGAAATATGGTTTTAAGACAAAATTAGGGTTGTCCTTACCATATGCCTATAAAATCTATTAGTTTAACATAAAAAATATTTGATTTAATATATAACATATATATTTCATTAATATCCTTCACTAACTTTAATTTCATTGATTTAATATGATAAAAACATTTGTGAGCATAAAAAAATTTCCTTTATATTCAATTGGTTTTTATATTTATTTATATTTAATTTGTAACCTATGAATTCATATTATATTTTTATAAACCGTATATTCTCATAAGTCAATTAATCCTATTCAAAACCACCAATATTATAGATAGGTTATTTCTTATTATATTAAGTAGTAGTATTTTAATAATATATTGTTGTTTGGTAAAACTTGATCTTGCATGTAACACACGATATCAAATAATGTCATTATTGCATGTGACATAGGCTGACTTAGTATCACGTGCATTGGAATATATATCATAGATTTATTTTTAAAAAATATAAAATATGTTTTAAAGTCTCATGACATTATATTATCTTGTGTTCTTGGTGTTATGCATCACACTCACTATCAAACACAATGTTCTTAATTTAGAATTCTGGGAAGTTACATCAATATTGTTTTTTATTATCCCTTGATAATGGAGAAATCATTTGTTATAGTTCCAAAAAGACACTATATCATAATTAACAATAGATACATTATGCATCACTACACCAGATACTATGATTATTACTTTCTGAAATAATAAGTATGTCATTGAACATAGGGTGGTTCTTAGAATTGATAAAATAATATAGCTTCAAGGTTACAATAATAGAGATATTATATAGAAAAAGTATCCTTGGTCCCACAAAAGGACCAAAAACATCTTTTAAAAATACATTCTATGTTGGGAGATCGTTAAGAGTTTAAATGTATTGATTTTTTAAGTTGATACGGGTGAAAATATATCAGATCCTTTCATAAAACCAATATCATAGAAAAAACCTAATGTTCATGATAAATATTTTCATATTAGATACATGATATATTCAATAAAATAGTTATAAAATGTATGATAGATTTATAATTAATTCAGTCTCGATTTATTAGCCATTCATATGTGCTTCATTTATATTATATGATCAGTATAATGATAATATCCCATCCAAGTGAGACTTTGAGTTTTCTAGAATATATGATATCAAAGAGTAATATTGTTTATGATGATATTTTTAAATTAGCATGGGTATAGTATTTTATATTTTACAAAAGTTTTATATTGTATTAATAATGAACTCATAAGAAAATAAATCCGGACTTCTTATATGGACTGACCTACAAGAGCATGTCATAAAGGATGACATACATTCATTAATATATCTATAAGTGTATAATTATTTTGAATCACCATTACATGAGTTTTGCGAGATATCTATAATAAGGAACTTAATACATTTATACTTTTCTTATTCAATCCATGAGGCTTAGATAATTAGGGAATTTTATGTTATTTTATAGGTCATCTAATTTTCTAGAGCATAACTAATATGGTATTTTTCCAATTATATAGTAAGAAAATATATCATAGCCCTTAATTGAGTTAGAATGAGGAAATTATTTTCCCTGATTAGTTGATTGACTTTTAATGTTATTGGATACTTGGTTCAATGAAACGTGATTTATGCAATTAAAATATTCAAAAAAATTGTTGAATCGTGAATGTATAGTTAGCCTATACTAGGTTGAAAAGTTGCATATCTAGTGTTATCTTGATGTCAAAGATAATGGTTTAAAATATGATGTGTAAGATACATATTGAGGTGGAAATGTTCAAATTAAGATATGAATCTGTTTGATTGAGATCACACCGACTCCTTTATAGCTTGAATAACCCGGAAATTTTTGTTAAATAGTGTTATTTACTTATATATATGAAATAAGGATTTCATATGTTTTTTCTATATTAAAAAATACAATAAGGTCATATATTTGGGCCTTATACTGAGGATAAAAAATTGGATAAATTATTATTATTAAACGAAGATATTTCAAAAAATCATTTCTAAAAATGTTTTGATGGATGTAAAAAGAGTTTTGAGGTTTTTCATAAACTCCTCCTAGTATTTAAGTGAAAATGAGATGTTTTAGATATTCACTTAGTGACATGAATCATATTATAGGATTCTTCAATATCTAGGGCCAATATATTCATGGGAATCATATAATATGATATCTTCTATGAATTTCATAAGAGGCATGATGATGCCTCTATCATATCATAGGACTGGGCGAATAGCTTATAATATGGAATATCCAGTTTTATGAGTTTTATATGTATTCCCAGTGTTTTATCCTATACTATTAATAAATGAAGGGATTAATTAAAAACCATAAGAATTTATTAAAAGGATAAATAATAATCATACACTAATGGGAATGCATTATGGTAATGCATTTCAGTTTTCAATCATTGGAATCCATGTCATGTCCCTTTCCCTATAAAGATATCGTAATGAGGGGACATAGATAATGACCCACCGAGTCCCACCTCTAGAAGGCCCTGGGATTTCAACAAGCATAGAGGGTATAAAAATATCATGTATAGGAGACATTACCATCTATAATATAAATAATATTAGGAGATAAGATAGATCATCCACAAACTACTCCAGGACAAAAAATAAAATAAATACAAAACAATCAAACATGCATGTATAAATTGAACTGTTATAGGTAAAAATACCAAATGTAAATACCCAAATGTGGAGATAATGTAGTGACATAGAAACTATTGAGGATCTGAGATAGTAATGTTAAGACAACACACATATTGCTCTTTGAAACCTGAACATTGTTTTATATACGTAGGGTGAGAATACAAGTATACTCATTAAGATAAACTCAAGTCTCTCATGCACATGTGAAAGAATCAAACTAAGGATACTGTGAGAAAACAATATAACTAAAAAACACCTTACAAGGTATAATAACCATCACAACCTCACCAAATAATGATAACTAAATAATGAAAATGAAGTAATATAATATAATTGGAACAACATTGATAATGGTACCCCACACCACTTTCCCACTAGTATGTCTCTCTCACACCCAATGTTATATGTCTTGGAACTCTCATATCTTCAGTATACCACACCACCCCAAAAGCACTGTCACAACACACCTCACTCACAGACACCTAGGATCTCTACCCCACAAGCATGGACACATTATATCTCACCTAAAAACACATGGTCCACTAACCCCCAAGAAAAGTCATGTCTCATCCAAAAACACATGGGTCATCACACCTCGCCCAAAAACACCTGGCCTATAACAACCACCATCAAATGCACAAATAGTCCTTTAGACATGATATCATGTGCAATCCCTACCTCACCAAGATGATATATTGGTAAAGAGTGGGTACCCATCCATATTTACTCCTCACTGGATGTAGGAAAAAACATGCATCTGTGACTATGAGGTTATCAACACATAGTTCTTGATGTGGGTGGGTTGCGTATAGAAATAAAAAGAATATACCATTATATATATAATATTAGACACTCAATACCTGCCTATTAGTTCAAAAGAACCTTCCAAATACCAACAAAATAACTTTTTCTTCCACCAATAAATTCATACACCACCCAATAAGCCACAAATCCAATTCCACATATCCAAACAAATCCATTTAATTATCTATTTCATTCATTATTTTCCATCAACCACATTTAACAAAAAAATCCACCATTTTTTAATTTATTAGCCTATTTAATCCCATTATCCAAACTAACCCATTTCAATTCAATCATTATTAATCATTTATTCCATCACTAATCGAGCATTTATCATAAAGAAATAACCACCTAACCATCCCAAAAGCATGTCCATACAAACCACCTCACTGCCCCAAAACCAAATCCAAAAAAAACCACCTCACCACCCCAAAAGCATAGTCAAACAAACTATCTCATCACCCAAAAACATGGCCAAAACAGCCACCTCACCACCATAAAATCACATCCAAAAAAATTTCTATACCCCAAAAGAACGACCAAAAAAACCATCTCATTTCCCCAAAAGCATAGACAAACAAATCACCTAACCACCCCAAAAGCCTGGCACATTAACCATCATCTTATATACCCCCAAAACACATCATCATCTCAAAATCATGGCCAAATATCATAACACATAAGGATCATTTTACAGCTTTACAAAGGCGCTTTTATCATAATCCAATTTATTTTAGGGATGTTATCACCCAAGTCATTATCCTAGGATATCTGTTTTATTATCCAAATATAAGTGGTTAATCAATTTCCATTTTACGGTGACATCACAATAATCAAAAAACAAGAATAAATTTAAAAAAAATATCCATTGAAAAAAATGCCCTCAATGGCCAAAAGTAATAGTGGCTCATCAGGCATATACAATTCAAAATATCACAAATAATATAAAAACTGTAAATACATGTGAATCAAACCCCATTATTACCATTTAATTTTCATTTAACCTATAATTTATCTTCAATGAATCCAGAAAAACCATAATACAAAGATAAAAAAAGTAAACCACTCCCACATGGTACACAACTAAGGGAAACGAAGTAATCCCTACCTAAAAGAAGCTTTGTTGACTCACTACACACTGTAGGGTTGGGAATAACGCCTATAAACCACAACCAAACCATGAAGAAAGATGGATAAAACTATACCACAACAAAATACCATAAAAATTAAACCCAACACGCACCCCAATCCATAACAAAAACACCAAATAAAATCCACAGGAGAAGAACATAGGAAAACCTACGAAAAAGAAGGAAGGGAATACCACTGATTTCTAACGAACCACCATCAGGACCAACAGATCATAGAGGGAGGAAGAGGGCTTGAAGAAATCTATGGGGAACCAAGGGTTCACCCAAAAAAAGAGGAAGTATAAAACATATCTTAATGAATGATAATATAGTTGGGAAGAACATTTAAAACAGCACGACGTCTAGGATTTATACGATGTGTATTCCCCATTCACATAGTGTAATCCTCGAGGTTCATTTTCAATTAAAAACATATCTTATTCTCATTATTTGACCCTGAAAAAACATCATATCATATAATATCCCTGGAAAAGTAATGAAACAAAATTTCACACCATTTAATACACTTACACGACATGTATTTTCTATAGTGGCTCAGTTGCACCTTCAACTTCCACTAAAAACACCAGGAACCTCTCCCAAACACCTCCAACAACCAAAACTAGCATTGTAATGGACTGAGATGGGCAAACCATTACATTCTTACCCTTGACTACCATAATTCATTTAAAGGATCCAATATATGAGTTACGGATCCTCGTTTTTTGTCATTTAATTATTTATTTAAAAATATGAATCTATCTTACAACATCTTTCTCTATTTTATTTTTTAATGACGATTCAAGCACACCGCATGTATTTCATAGTATCACCTTTTAGAAAACAAGAATTATAATTTATGTTAAAAATTTTGTGAATGTGAGAGTATTAAGACTATAAGTTGGTGATTTTTATCCAATATATGCCATCAATATTAATAGATATAGAACACACTATGATTTTGGAATGAAAGTATATGTTTTATATTATTTATTTCTTATTAATTCGATGATGATAAGTCATGCATTCAAATTAGATTTTTCAATTTCCTTGGATATGATGTGATCCTTTAAACCCCATTAGAACCATAATTAAAATAACCATCATTAGAGAGAAATAAACACTTTCAAAACTCCTACAACTATAAAATAATAAATGAATAGTAAAGTTTGATTCCACCTTGATCTAAAGGAGTCCTAAGTCAAATTTCTGAATACATAAAATAAATTTATATAAGGAATAATTAAAATGGGAATAAGGGAATAAGGTGTAGAGAATAAATATATTTTGAGATATAAACTCACTTTCAATTAATGGATTAATGGGAGATAGGGAAGGTGTAAAATATATGGATGGATAATTTTTTACCCTTTATTTGATAGATAGATAATAAATGGTCCAAGGTAACTCTAAAAGTGGTTTAAAATAAAGGAAATAAAAAATATACCCCAATTTGAAAAATCAATCTCAGACCCACCAATTACACTATATCCCTCAATCAGCTACTTGGTGGAACTCTATTGAGTATAACCCCACTGGTTGGTTCATTGGGTACCTATTATCACTATATCTATTATCTTATGGCATACTAATACATATTTTTTTAATTGTTTCCTACAAAAAAAAGTAATTTATGACAATCATCTATCCCAACTATATCACCATCTAAAAACAATCTATTTAAAAATAATAAATACAATAGTAATAGTCACTTAGTGGATATAAATCTAAAAATATAAATTATTATGCATTTTAAACCTTTATAATTTAAAATAAAACCCTTAATAACACGTTAATTTAATCTAATATTGTCTTATTTCATTAAAATTTTCATATTTAAATATTTTTCAATGGAATTTTAAATGGTGCAAGTAATTGTAAAAAGTTATATTTTATGCCCATTTTTTAGTTATTTTTCAATGAATTATCTTATTCCGGGTTTCTCAAGGATAGAAAAAATATTAGGAGGTTATAATAATAAGGAAATATGATTGCATAAATAGTAAATAGATCCGTATTAATCTATTCAATACCATTAGGATATGGTATTTTAATTTTTTTGAAGTATTATGGAGATATTTAGAGGTTTTTGGGTGAAGAAATATATGTTTGGGTGGGGATTTGACTTTCTAAAGGGATTTCAAGGTCATTTCATTGTCTTCGAGATAGTATATGCAACATATGAATAATGGGATATTATCAAGAGGGAGTTTCAATCTTGGTTCATTGTCTCTAGGACTACAATAGGGGTTCATTCATTCTTGGAACTTGGAAGGTGTAAGTTTCATGATCGGAACATGGTCTTTGAGACCATGCAGTTGGGAAGATAATCCTTAAAAAAAAATTCTAAAAAACTAATTCTAAAATCGAAATACCCTCCTTTATTATCCCATTTTAATCCATAATAATGGATAGAGTCTTCTATGGGATATTTTGGTGTCATTTTGTGTATATATCACATTATATTTCATCATCCTTGAATCTTTAGAGTTTTAGGTGTCATATCAATGGTATATCACTCACATTCCTTCCTCTCTTCCATTTCCCTATAGATATAAGATTTTGACCTGGTGGTTTCACTGAAAAATGGACAATACATTTTATCTATGGTGATATTGTGTTTAAGTGTAAAAGGATGTAATAAGAAATAAGTATCTGGTGATTGGTGGACTGATTTTTCTTTGACATCAATATTGGGGTAGGTGAAATCTCGGAAACACCATTTTTATACTTAATCACTTGATTTTGAATATTAGTTTTTAATTAACTTATTTTATAGCTTTAAAATTTTTAAATTATGTTTATCGAATAAAAATTCTTACAGGGGTTTGTGTGTGTGTGTTGTTTCTGTAAAAATGGGAAGGGGAATTTTCTGGGTGAATGTGTTGTTTTCAGGAAAATATTTTTGGAATTAAAAAGTGGTTTGAATTAGTTTTTTAATTGAGATAGTTCATTTATTAATATAGGTTTTTATGTCATTTTTTATTTTCAATATATATTATATGATTTTTTTCTTTATCATGGAATTTTGGAATTGATATGTGGGTTGATGTGCTATGATTTTTGTTTGACTAATAATTGTTTTTGACTTTTTTTGGGTGATTACATAGAAAATATATTGGAAAATTCACACTTGAGTTTGATGACTATTTTAGTAATGACAATATTTTTTTTGGGGGCATTCAATCCATTCATGAGTAAGAGATACCCATTCTGGGTTTTTTATGATGGTATAAAGGATCCCTTGAGTTTGGGATGAGTAAATAGTTTCATAGTGTTAGGTTTGGGGTAACTAGGTATATTATAATAGGGTTTGATGGAACTTTTTTTATAATGTTTAGGAAGTGGGTCTTTTCTAATAGTAAAAGTGAGAGTTATTCTTTTTTTCTTTTTAAAATTTCAGGTTGATGCCTAATACTTTTAGTTGTTGAAATGGATGCATTATTGGTTATCATGTTTTTTTATATTCCACAACATATACATTAGTCAGTGGTGTATTCATTTAGGGATTGAAAATTGTTATTATATAGTTATTTATCACATTCTAATACTTAGTATAAAGAAAACACATTGAGATAACTTATTTTCTTAATAGCGAATTCAATTGAGAAAGTTTTTATTTTTAGTTATGTCTATATTATTATTAATTTAAGTAAGTGATACATTTATACCAATTATTTATGTATATATATTTTTAGTCCTCCTTGATGAAGGTATTTTGTTTTAGGAAATTCATACATACACCTAGGTATGGATTTGTTCATGCGATCTATTCGATGAAGGTATGATGTAAATCCCATATGGTTGATTCCCTTCCACTAATTCATCTCTATAATTTGGATTCATGAGAAACTTATTCTAACATAATGAGTATGTAGGGATATCCTCCAATTATCACTTTGAAACCATCGTATCATCCAAATAAAGGATTTATATTATGTTTCTATGTTTTTAGGATATTTAAAAAAACACCAAATATCTTTAAACCATTAATAGAATTTTCATAATAGTTCTATTATCCAATTTTATTTCATAGATATTGAGATGGGTGTCGTTGATATTAAAGTTCTATTGAAGAAAATTTTTCCATGGGTTCTGAAATGAGAGGGTTATTTTTCGTAATTGGTTCCCTCGATTTTTTTAAATAATTGGTTTTTGTATTTTTTTTGGATCATATTTTTAGATGTTATTTATTTAAATTGTCTGTTTTCATTGGGTTTTTAATTATTTACCAGAGTGGAGTTGGTTTCAATTTCAAGTGATAACCATCCATAAAATTTTTGATAGATCCTATCTATCTAGAGAAAAAAATATAGATTCTTATATATTAAAGATTAAGTAGGTTTTTTTAGGTCTCAGAAATCTATTTTGAGATGATGGTTGTTATTTTTTTCTATTTGAGTTTTGTTAGTTTTTAATTAATTCTTATATTTATAATAATTTTTGAAAAGGATAGAGTTCTTATGTTTCCATGCCAAAATATAGAAGCTTGGGAAGTTAAATCAAGTGTTCACCACTTCCTCTTTTGGGGTAGATCTTTTTGGAGAGATTCAAGTTTTTTTCTCTAGTAGAACTATAGTTTCGAGTTTCCAAATTGTGGTTAAGGGTCCAATATTTGTTTTTTGTTAATTATACACTGAAATTTTACCAAATTAAAGAATATCAATTAATTTATAGTAGTTTTCTTAAAATTTAAAGAATATTTTATACAATTTTTTTGTTAGTAGTGGAGTAAAAAAATTAGAATAATAATGAATAAAAACATGGGTTACTCAAGTTAACTTGAAGTTATCCAATGTAAATTAATCCAAAGTTTCAAATTAAATCCTTCTACAAGAGATATTAGTGTATAATACAATGGATAATAACAAAGGAAATTTTCTATTTATTCACTGATTTAATTGTATAGATATTATGTGGAGTCACCTAAATGGTCTTTTTTCAATATTTTAGAAAATCTTGAGTGATAGGACATGATTAAAATATCACATGGATGGTTGAGACGTAGATAATCACATCTAAATATCACAGATACTAGTCTAAAGGATCATGGGTGTGACAACCAATGTAACGTTAATAGTAAATAAATTTCATTTTATATTAATTTTTATAAATATATTTTGTTTATTCATAGGATAATACGATATTTTAATATGATTTTTCTATAAAAAATGGTGTTATTAAAATAAAAATGTTCTCCATGAAATATAAAATTTTATTCCAAAATTAAGTTTATAAATTTTATTTTTAAGAATTCATAAAATATAATTAGTTTTTGAATTAATCATAAATAAATTATATTAGGATGGTTTATGGGATTTTTTTGAAAAATTGATATTTGACTGAATGGTGGAAATACTTATTTTTATAAAAACTGCCACTTCATTTTTAAGTAATTGAAAATTCTAATTTAGTTTCAAACTGTTATTAATATAAAATAAGTATAAATTTATCATAAAGAATACAATTAATTATATATGAGTTATTATTATATATTATTTTGGTATAAAATAAATTTTATGATTAAAATTTCATTTTTCAAAAAATTATTTTTCATTGCATTTTTCGCACATATATTCAAATTAATTTCATCTAATTATATAAATTGAATAATTAAAAAATTATTTTATATTTGGAATGAAGAGTTTATAATTTTTTATTATGGTTACTTTCTTTGTTGGTTGTAATTATAAGTTTCCATCATAAAACATTATCACCCTAGTAATGGGTAAAAGGGTTACAAGGTTGTCAAACTAAGTGATAAGGATTAAAATATCTCTAAAACTAAGATAAGTTTTTTTGGTTAAGTGTACTCTGTAATTAACCATTATTTTATTTTAAATTTGAATAAATTATATCCACTTTCTTTAAAAATAAAATTATTATATTTAAACTATTAAATTACTCCTAACATTTTTACTTCCATTACTTAAAAAATGAAAGAAATTCTCTCCTCACTTATTTTTACCTTTTAAGCCACTTTTCTCATCCATTAACTACCAAAAGCCAATACCAAATATACTTCCCATGTATTAGAGGTGATGTTATTCTCAAAATACATATCCTTGATGGATTTAGTTGTAATCCAAAGGGTGAAAACTAAGGAGGATCTATAAGTCCTAACTGAACTATTTCAAGTGTATTTTTGCTTCTACCTCCATAATGTGTATCCAATTAATTAAAATTAAGAATAAAAAAAATTATAGTATAATTAAAATAAAAACTAAAATTCATCTAATTTTTTTAGATATTTTATTCCTTATCTCTTAGTGTAACCCCCACCCCAACCCCATGTTAACCCATTTCACCTTCACCGAGAACATAATGTTTTACCATAGTAAATATTCATTATGAAAAAAAATGAAATCGATCACACTAAAATATTGGAAAAAAAATTATTAAAAAATAAAATAAATTTTTAAATATTAAATTTCTAAAGGTGGAAGAAATTAATTTATATACGTTTGTACAAAATGTAACAAATAAATCATTTTTAAAAACTATCTTTTTTAAGCATAAATAATATTTTTTCCAAAATCAATTATAATAAACATTAATATTGAATTATTTGGATTAATTTTAATAAAATATATATTATTTATATTTTTAAAAAATCCAAAACCCAATGGGAATTTATAATTTTAATAGAAGGAATGATTGTTTTTATAAAAAACTGCATCTTCCTCTATTAAGTATAAAAATAGATTTTTATAAAAATGAAACAAAAGTCCACTTTTGGTATTCTAAATATTATAAATCAAAAAAGAGGTTCACTATATCAATTTAAAAATCAATTTTTTTAATTTATTTTTAAAATAATACAATATATTTCATGGAAATAATTTATAATTGAATAAAACCAATTCTTACCTGATAAAAAGCATATAAAATTATCATATTATACATTATTCCATAAAATATATTTATGAAAATTAATAATATATGACATTTATTTATTAGTAATATTACCCAGTTTTTCACAATGGATTCTTATCATATGATATATGAAGGTTCTTAAGGGGGTATAGGGTGTTACTGAGAACTTGGTTACATCTATTAATCCCCTATATCTTTCTTCTCTGACTCTTGACCAAGTTAATTTTTTTGGGAGTTCATAACAAATAGATAATAAATACATCATAAAACTAAAACATCTTCTTCATAATATGGTATGTGATGAATATTTTCATTATAAGAGTTAACGCACATGCTATAACCTATTCATACACTGAGGATAGTTTTTGTGGTTTGGACTTATGCAATTAATATGCTTGGATTCTTAGGATGATATTTATATACATCAATGTGAATGGGTTATAGATGGAATCATACATCTAAAAATTGGTAAATTTTATACGTGGTAATTATATCGTTATTATGTAGTTATGTGGTTTAGAGGTGATTAGATATGAGGAAATTAAGGGTTCATTATGTTTGATGGGCTATGGAATTATTGGTGTTCTTGGAATTATGTTGACAGGTTGGCAATGATTATGATGGTGGGTGTTTCAGGAATAATTATTAATAGGGTTCAATATTGTTGTAATTTTTCTATTGGAAAATGGTCTCATTCATGAAATAATATAGGCATTCAAACCCTTTAAATATTGTTAAGTTTTTTAATAGGAAAGGGATGTTTACAAGGTGTTGAGTTTGAATTTTCAATTATAACTATGTGATGATTTTTTTATTCCATGTTATTAGTGATTTTTGATGTTTTAATTACATAATGTTTCATTATAAATTCCAAAGCAAGGGAAGGTTTTATAAAATTAAATAATATCCTAGAGGTTTTTCATATATATTTGGAGCAATCGGAGTATTGGGAAAATCCTCCATGGTCTTGTACTCACACCCTGGATGGCCATCAAGGAGCTCATGCAGATGATGTTTGTTTAGTTGGAATTTTCCTGGACACTACTTTATTATATTTAATGGGGATATAGTGGTCATCAAGTGAATTCTATTAGAGGATGGTTCTACAATGATGGTCATGTATTGTGCATAGGGTTGTATTTATACAGGGGTGTTTGTTGTATTATTATTATAGTTATAGATATAGGTATATATTAAATTTATGGTATTTTCATTATATATTATGTTTCAAAAGTATATATTTGATGTTTATGTTGGGTTTTAAACCATTTTCTATGCTCAGTATTTTTTGTAATATATTTATTATCAATATATGTTTGGTCAATGGATAACACCAATGGCCGAGTAGAATTTTGATTCAACTCGTGGTTGGGTTTGAGGAGTTAAGAATACTCAAGATATTAAATTATAACTATGTTTGAGTATTATAACATTAAACATTAACTATGTATTTGTAAATGGAGTTACATGTGTATTTTTAATTTAATTTAATTACTTTTAAATGTGAGTATCATAGTTGAACACTTTCATGGTGGATTTGGAAAGAGTGGTATAGATTATCAAAAATAAAATTTAATTACATTAAAATATTTGTATTGTAGCTTCAAACATCCACATGCAATGTATAAATAGTTTTACCCATGGTATTTTATTTATATTTAAATACTTATGAATAGGAGTATTATAATTTTTAAACACAAAAGGATCAGTTTAGTATATATTTTAACATATTAGTAAATTTAGAGTTAATTATATTTCAAAATAAAAAAATAACTATAAATAAAAATATTATTTTTACATTAATGTTGTAGTGAGAAAATTTTAATTTGAAATCTTTTTTTAAACTCCATTTAGACAATAATGACTCATTTACCATTGACAACAACAATAAGAGTAAGAAAAATTATTATTTTTCCCATTTTTTGTAAATATTATAGCTGTTCACCATCAAAAATTTCCTCTAACATCATGATCAAATTTTTATTAATTAGATAGACCACAAAATGTGATGTGATTTCAACATGAACTTCTAATAAATAATTTATTATGTTAATAAAAAAATAAGATGTCTATAATAATTTGAGAATATATTTTATATAAAAAAATAACGATATGCTACAATAATAAAAACTATCATGGTAAATGTTAATTAAAAAGAAATATATTATTGGAAAAACACTCAAATACATGTAATTGATGTATTGAGAGTTAAAAATAGTAATAAAATTATATAAAAATAGAGTTTTTTATCTAAAAATTGTTTTAAATAAAGGGTTTTTACTTTTAGGAAACTAACAAGACTTAACCCCATCTGTACTCCACTCAATTTGTAACTGAATCCAAAATGTTCACTACAAACCTAATTTTAAAATTTATGGTACATCAACAAACACAATTATCGGATACAAACATGAATAGAAGACCTTTTCCTAATAAATAATCTCTTAAAAAATAATTAAATAACACAAATAAAAAATATGTCGTGAAATAAAAATTCAAACATGCAAGACATGTCTAGTCCATAGTCAAATCATTAACATAAAAAATCAATGGAAAAAATATCCTCTAGAAATAGTAATCAAATGAGGTAAAATCAATTTAGGATCATCATTAATTGAATAATTATATCCAATAATGTGGTAGTCTTCCCAAAGAATGCATCCACCAACACCTTGACTATGATGATCTCTAATAATGTACAAATCCCTTTCATGGCCATGAGTATTTAATCACTTAGGTGATCAGGCATAGGTAAATATAAAATTACCCAATAGAACGTCAATAAAGTAGTTAAATGGATATTAATTAATATAAAAATATTTTATCAATTTTACAAAAGTAAATATTCATATCATAACAATGTCCCAAAATCTAGAAACAGCTCACGATTCGTAATAAGGACTCACCACACCAATATTCCCCATATAAAAAGTTCTTAAAATTTTATAATTCATAATAAAAGACATGCATCAAATCCCTCTATATTTTCCATAAAGATTCATACTCATCAGGGAAAAAGGGATGCACTTTTTCACAGTATGATCTTGTAGGATATATCACTCTGCTAAAAACACACCACTAGTTTAATAGTGAGTAGATGAAAATAACACATTATGTTATCATATAGAGTATAACAATTTATTGAGTTGTATAGTTAGTCGATA
The DNA here is from genome assembly GCA_963277665.1 of Viscum album. Taxonomy (NCBI): domain Eukaryota; kingdom Viridiplantae; phylum Streptophyta; class Magnoliopsida; order Santalales; family Viscaceae; genus Viscum; species Viscum album. The sequence goes on along the minus strand of OY728120.1, from coordinate 1,053,056,520 downwards.
TATCTCAGTCTACCCAATAATTATCACTCTCATAATCTACATTTGATCTATGAGTCTGGGGATTCTACCATCAAACTCAATATATTAACACCAGAACAATAAAATATCAATGATCTCACCAAAATATCATCTATATAGAGACTATATATAATATTGTTACAGTCATTAGAATAATTTATTGTTAGAATATTATCATAGTCAATAATCCAAACCAGGTTATTAAGGTGACATTAACGGAAAAATCTATTGTGTTATCCCAAGATTCATGCACACACTCCACCAAAACATGTTCTTATTTTAATTTAAATAATCACATATAAAATCATTAATATTTATTATTGAGGAATACATGGTCCTATTTGGATTATTTTTTATGAATAATTTTTAAATGTTTATATATAATTTTATAACATTTCCCAGGATAATGGTATATATTGATCTTGATAGATTGATTATTTATTGTATGGGAAAAACTTATATGCTACATTAGTGTAGTTTTGAAATTATTTTTCTAAATAATGTGAATTTGGGTGGTGGATCACTCTCATTCTCATAACCCCAAATTCCATTTCTCTTCCCCTTATATAAATAATAACTATTTTTTATCAAATATAATTATAAATTAAAAAATTCATAATTTATTATATAAAAATTTAAACATCAAATTAAATTTTAATCACATAATTTTTGAAATCTACTCAATAATTGTTTAAATTACAATAATCTAGAAATTGTATTTTTTATTAGTTTTCTTAATAAACAATAAAATATCTTATATAAAAATCATACAATTACAATAATAATCTAAAATATTTAGTTTCTAATATTTATACTATTTTATAAAATAATAAGTTGTTATTTTATAATATTTATATATTATTATCAATTTTTAAAATTCCAAAAATTTATTATTGAATAGCTTAAATTTTAAATTATTGATTTATCATAACAATTGAATTACTAATTATTTACAAAAAATAAAAGTTTTATAGGTAATATTTATTTTTAATTGAGATTATTTAAAATAAAAAAGTAATTAAATTATTATAAACTAGTATAAGCTAAAAAATTATTTAAATTAAGAATTATTTGAAATTATTTTGTAAAATAAATTATGTAAAAATTGTTGGATAATTTTATTTAATTATCGTTCTATTACAAAACTGTCAATTTTGGTTATCGTATTAAAAATGAAAAAAATATAAATACAATTAAAATTATATTTGATCATATTTTATATTCAAAGTGAAATTTAATTTTATAAATATTAAATAAAAAACTAATTATTTTTTTATATGTAATATAAATAAAATAATGTTTCCATGATTATTGGGCGTAATAATTATAATTATACAATAGGTTCAAACCATTTATTGGGAATATGATGAAAAAATTAACTATAAAAAACAATAATCTTAGAATATAGAAGTTTTAATTCATACAAGTCATAAAGTATGAAAAAAAACTTGTTTCTAAAAAAATAATGATTTTTTTTATAACAATTAGAAAAATAATGGTTCTTATAAGTGATTTATAAATAATTGAGATTAAATATTTTATACATAAATATGAGCTAGAATATAATAATCATTTATTCCTATTAATATTTAACAATTCATAGATTATTTTTTCTATATTTTATAAAGTGGTAGTCTCACATAGAATTCATACTTGTTGGTGGGAGTTTTGGATCATTTAAAAAAAATAGAGAGTGTGTCCCCTGTTGAAAAACATAAAACAAATCCAAATCATAGACCACCATACAACTATAGTATAAAATATGATATATATCAAGGAAACTTGTATTTTATATTATGATTTTTGTTATCTATGACCTGAAAAAGACTGTAGTTTTGGGTTTAATGGTGATGACACTAGTTAAATTACAGTGTGAAATAACTATTAAAACCAAATTTTCAACAAGATCTCAAAATTTGATTTAGTTAATTAAATAATAAATAAAGAACATATTTTTCCACGAAGTTTATTTTTTAAATAAACTTTATATTATCTCAATTAATAATTCATAATAGAAATCAATTTACCCCCGCCTCCAATGTTATCCATGGGTATTACAAATCACTAAATTTTCTCATATGATTTTCTTTTCCCCATGTCCGTCTAGAGATTTATATTAAAGGTAAATAAACGGTCAAAACTATAAATTGGGGGATTTTTAAATAATTTTATAATGATATTTATATGCCACTATTTCTCATTCATTGGACAACCTTGTATATCCTCTAGATATTCTCCAAGGACTCTGAAATGTTTCATAATTTTTGGCCTATAATTGAATTGTTTCTTAAATAATTCAAAACATTGCAACTCCTATTTTGGTGTTTTTCAGTCCTATAAATAATATGAAAACTTTTAAAAATAAATATTAATATTTTAAACTACTTAAGAATTATAACAACGTAACACTTGAGATTCAAATAATGTATGCCTTTCTTTATAAAGAAACAATTGAAAACTACACATAGTTTTATTCAAGAATGTGATTAAATCCTAAATTATAAAATTTTATAAATTGAATTTTTATAAATTATTTTATTATTTTAAATCATCATATGAAGATTAAATTAGGTGAATTTTTTTTATTTTTCCCAATAGATTGATTTTTTAAAAGAATAGTAAAAAAATAATTATTTTTCAAAAACTATAATTTATTTCATTAGATTTAAAATTCCCACTAAATCATGGAGTTGTACATAAATATAAATATGGAACATTAAAATTATAAAAATAAATTAATTCTAGTAGTTTTCATAATTTTTATTCATGTTATTTTTGTATACATAAAAAGCCATTTTTCAAAGAATTTGTTTCATTGCATTTTATGCATTTATAATAAAATTATGTTCATAAAATTGTTATAACTGAATCTTTAAAAATGGATACCATGTTTTTAATAAAAAATTTAAAATAGTGTAAATATTTCCCTTTTATTTTAAGTCATTATAAATAGTAACTTTGGAAAATAACCACTTGAGTAAGGTTTAAATGGGTAAACCAAGGTTAAAAAAAACAAAATAAAGTCTCAAAGTCCACACTAAAAATTTCATAATTTAATTAAACTGTATAAATTATTACATATCTATCCAAAATTCATATATATATAATTTTTATTACATTTATATTTCATAATTTTTTTATATTATTTTATGTAGAGAAAATTCAAAAATTTCCTTCTCTTAACCTTAATATCTGCAAAAACATTACATATGGATAAATAGAGGGTAATGTTCACTATAAATATTTATTTTAAATATTAAATAATTATTCTTATGAATTTTATTTATTTTTAATTTTATTGATGAAATAATTACCTTAAATTCTTACAAAACACTGAGACAGTTATTGTGCATGTAGTAAAAAAATCATTTGAATAATTTTAAAAAGATTGGAAGTTATATTTTTGGGTGATTTGCAGTTCCAAATGAATATTATAAAATAATATAATATATTTGGGATGTTTGAAAATTTTATATTCAAATTTAAATTCTATATTGGTGTCCTAAAAGTCATATTAAATGAATAGCATCATAAAAGACATTAATGATATTTTATGAAAAATAATATTTTATTAAATTAGTTAAAAAGAATTAAAATATTTCAAGAGGAAAATTTGGATTATAAAAGGTATAAAATATAATTCATTTGAAATTTATGATCCAATTTTTTATCATATATGTAAATTATAACCCTTTAATATTGAAAACATTGGTACCATGATTGAGGTTAAAACGAGTTATTGGAGGGTTAATCTAAAAAGTTAAGGTTCAAAATGACATAAAAACATTATTAAACCACATTGGTTGGTTTTTTAGGCTTTATCACTATAAAATTATTATATGAGTCATTTTTAATCCATGTTACCATGAAAATTAATTAAATATATTTTAAATCTCTGAAAATTTACAACTTTCACACTCGCCTGAATTATAAAAAAGAACATCCTCCCCTCAATTCCTAACACTAATTGATCCATATGGATCTACATAAACCTACAAAAATACCACCCCAAAAAACATATATACATTCAATAGGTTGTTATATTATAAAAATATCAACCCTAGAGTCCTTAATAATAAATCTAAATGAGGTTTCTCAAAGAAAAGGTAATCATTTTTACAACTCTTTCAAAGTTATTTCTTCTTAAAAATCTTATTAATATATTTTAAACATTCTAAAATAATAAATAAGTTATCATAAATATAATTATATTTTTTTATTGTTATGTTAAAACTATTTTTTATATCTCTTATATCAAACAAAAGGTGATAAACATTATGTGTGTGTTTGACTTATCGTCTTTACGTAGCGGCGTGAGTCGTTCTTCATCACAAATTTAGTCAGATGGCTATAAATATATAGATTTTCAGTATATATGTAATTTATAAAATTATTCTTATTTTCTATGATAATATGATATATAACTTCATACAATCCAATTTTTTGGAAAAACTATATTTTTTCTTGTGTGTACGTGTAGACAACCACCTCCACGAAGCGATCCGATTAAATTTCACTTCTAATTTATATTGATGTTAATAAGGATATTTTTAATGAATATATATGTTATATATGATATATTAATGACCCTATAAATATGGAATATTTTTTACCATTCTTTCATTCCACCTGTCGAAAGCTAAATAATAAAATTTATGTGTACGCACAGCCTATCATCTCTATGGGTGGTGTAATTGATTTTTCTATATCTACCTATCACGGATGATTCTAGATATGAATATGATGAATACATATGGTTTTTATATAATAATTAAATCCAGATAAATTATGGAACCATCGAAAAGATACAGGGACCAAAACTACTGAAGAGAAAAAAACATTAAAAATGAAACAATTAACACTCAAAAATGACAAATTTAATACATAATTATTAATAAACATATATTTAAATGTAGTAATTGGATAATATATTATATTTTAATTATTTATATGGTTCACTTATATAATTTTAATATATTTTAATTTATTATAAAATTGGCTAAAATTTCTTAGAAAGCAATTCGGTCTTAGGGTAATGGTTTATTTCATAATCTGATCATTATTTAGGGTTGCTTATGTTTAAGTCCAGAAAAGGGGAATTATTTTATCTCTATATATTAAACCCAATATTCTTTATTCTCCTCCAAATATTTTTTAAGACTACTTTTTTCCTTTTCATCTATCTCTCTTTAAGTACTTAAGATACTGAAATTATGTTTTGATTAAAAACCAACATTGTTTTACTACTTGGATGAGAATATTTTTATTAAATGTCCATATTTTACATAACATGTTTTAAATAATTATTTTTATAACACCTCAATATTTTAATATATAAGAATTATGTTCAATAGTTTATATGATAAGAAACACTGAGCTTAACCAACCCGTGAATATATATTTTTTAAATATGATTATTATAACCTAGTCATTGAATTGGCATGTAAAAACAAGATTATTTTTTTTTGAAATATATAAATAAATATATATATATATATTTTTAATATTAAATGAGACATTATTTATTAATATGTAATAATCATATAATTTTTAGTAAAGTCGTTTTATGCTTTAGAAATACATTTTCTTTAAAAATGGTTCTTGTTGCTTTTTTGTGCACGGAAAATATAATTCATTTCTTCAAATTTTATAAAATGTATTTTGTAAAATTATCTTAAATTTTATATCGTCATATAAAAATGATCTTACGGTAAATGTTTAGTATTTTTCTGAAAATATTACTTTTTTAATGAATAGTGGAATATACTTTATTCTATTGAAAACTGTTTTTAAATGCATAATTTCATTCACATTTATATAATTAAAAAAATTAATAATGAGTTATTTTAAGGAAATCTGTAGATTTTATATATAACTATATGAATTTTTATCCATATAATTATGATCACTAATCACATAGATAATGTAAGGTCATCATTTTCATGAAAATTAATTCTTTGGAACCCCATTTTTTCGACACATTTTTCAGGTTTCATTTTAAATTAAATTCATCCATTTATGTGAATTTATATTGAGAAAATGGATTCTATATTTTTAAAAATAATAATTAATATTATATTATAATTTCAACTAAAATCTTTATAATAATTAATAGTAAAATAGTAAAACTTAATTACCATGGTTAAGAGTGATACAAGTTTACCAGGGGTTAAACTAAAGAGATATTGGTTAAAATGGCCTAAAATATTATCTAATATCTATTGAATTCCCATATTTCAACCCAATATCATCTATGTTCTATAAATTTCTCATTTTGGAGCCATATGTCCATGATTATGATCTTTATAATAATTTAATAAAAGAAAAGGAAAAATGTCACTCTCTTACATTGAAGAATCTATTATGTGTTTTAATAGAGAAAAACTGGAGGAATAAAATTGAAGGAAAAATATGTCAATGAATTTCAAATTTTGAGTGATGAAAAACTTACCTTAAACACTTAAGCAATGACGATTCAATAATTATTTATTAAAATGGGAAATAAAATAAATAATTTTAAAAATATTAAAAGTAACATAATTTGAATAAATATTTTTGATACCAAAATTTTTTAGACAATTATAAAATTTAATGTAATTTTTAAATTTATATATTTTAATTCCATCCATTTCTTGACTTTTCAAAAGTTAAATTAAATTAATAGTGTAAAAATTAAAATTAAGGATATTTTAAAATGATGTTTGTTTCATTAAATGATTCAAAATTCCAAAAAAAGTATTAATAAAATTAAAAGTTAAACAGTATATAATATCAAACATCATCTAATTATGGGACGTTTTTCCTTTAATTGGGACATTCTTCCACCCATAAGAGTACAAACATTAATACCATGATAACTGTCCAAAATTTTTAAAGTGGTTTAATAAAATATAATTGTAAAAACCTAATCTAAAAGACCAAATTTTATTATAAAACATAATTTTTGATAAATAATCATATTATATTGAAAATATATAATTTTTAGCAATTTCTTCTTGTTAATTAATTTATATTATTTTAAGACTTTATTGAGTATCAATAGTTCCCATCCCCAAATTTATAAAAGGTAACCTCCTCTCCGGTTTTATTTACACATCAAATCTTATTTGAATTAGTAAATACTTAGAAAAATCTCATCCATACAACCCACCACATGTCCTATATTCCTTGTTTTTTAAAAAATAGAACTTATGGACCCTTTGTTGTAAATCTTATGAGGTGTTTCGAAGAAGATACATCATTGCTAACTAAGTATTTTTTTTATTTATTATTAAACCTCCTTCAATTATTTCTCAAACATGATGATATATTAACATAACTATAACTTATATAATGAGATATTTTTATTTTAATTGATTAACATATAACCATCTCCCCTTCCATCAAACGGGAAATGAAATATTCATTTATAGTTACGGAATACTACCGATTTATAAATGATTGTAATTCATTTTCATCACCACTGCTCATAACTGATTTTAAATATGGATTTATTATACATATATATATAATATTAAATATATAGTTATCATTCTGAAAATATAATATATCATTTACCTTTTTCATTTCCATTCACTGAAATATGATAACGTCATTAGTGCTTATGCGTGGAAAACCACCTACACAAAGCAATGTCGTTCTTCATTGATCACAACATAACATGGATGATATATAAATATATTGAAAGAAATAAAATTTTATTTATGATATAATGATAATTGTATAAATATAAGATTATACTTACCTTCTTTAAATAACGTACATTGATAAATAGAAACATTACTCATGCTTACATATGACATACCATCTCCATCATTGTAACAGAGTTTATTTTTCATAACCATCATTAATGATTGATTTGATATGTAAAATTTATGTATATAAATGAAAATTATTTCATCATTATTTTTCTATATATGATCGAACAATGACCAATTTTAACAAAGTTACACTACAAAATCCCTTTTGGATATATGAACTGAATATCATTAAAACATAAAATGTGAACTTAAATGATTAATTAATTAAATATAACAAGGTAATAAATAAAATGAAATAGATAATAAATATGAAAAATATTCTTAACAAATTACATAATTATCATAAGATGGTGAATTTACATGATGAGTCAGACCGAAGGTAAGGGATTCCATCTCAATTTCCCTTCATTGAATAATATTTTAATTTTATTTAACTATTTTCTTATATAGTGTATATAATTACATTTAACATGTTATATCATAAACCATACATACTTTAGGATATTATAATTTTAAATTCAAATTATTTCTTCTAAGGTTATTTTACTTGAAATTTACCAAGTTGTAAGGGGTTTCTTAATGAAATTTATTACCATTGAGTCATACTTCTACTTCATTGACTATGTTTTCACATAATATATGTAAAATAATATTTGATTGTATTATGTATTATTTACACTTTTTTATTTAAATTTATTAAACATAATAAATTCATTGATTAATTCTTGCATCAATTATATGATTTTCATAAAGGTTCTTCATCTCAAATTTTCTTCTTTGGGATATATATTATGTTATATTGCTATCTTATTTAATGAGGTGTATATAGTACCCATTTGATAATTTATATCTTGAATATTATTATATTTATGATATTTAATGTTCATTTAAATTTTTTTATTTCATGTGGGTTGTAAATTGAAAGTTACCAAATAATCAAGGGTTGATTTAATAATCTCATCATTATTTGGGATTGTTTTTATTAATTTTACACATAGAGAATGATATGATCCTTCTATCTTAAACCCAATATATTTTATTCTAATTTGGTAACTTTTGAAAATATTAATCCATTATTTAATTTTCAACTTTTATCTAATCAAGATATCGAATGAATTATTAATTATGGAAATTAAACTTCATTTTTAATTCAGTTGAGAATATTTTTCTTCCACGTCCACATTTTTCAAAAAGTGTTATAAAGATTGTTTTTACTATTCACCAAATATTTATTAAACATATTTTTACACATATTTATATTTTTTCAAAAATAAATTAAATGGAGTCCTCGAATCATTTTTCGAACACGGTACTTACAATCATTTTAACTAAATGGTGAATGAATCATTATTTTAACATACTCAGCATGAATGAAATTTCCAATCAACATAAACAATAAATGATTTGAATTTTCATTAAAAACATTACATGGTTATTTTAAGAGAAAATAATTTTCCTAATATTTTATAAATTTTTAGTTTTTTAAAGTGATTTTCAAAGTGAAAAGGATATTTTCCTCAATAGTCATTTTAATGATATTTTCATGAAATTATTACTAATCAATAAAAACAACCATTTATTTTACATATGATCCACTGGGGATATATTCTAATGATGGCATCATTATTATTTCTATTGATGGTTTGTTATTAATTTTTTAGGGTAAATTTTAACATTTCATATGCTATATTTTCAATATGAATGTTTATATGTATTATTTATTGAATTGTTTTCACCCTTTTCATAAGATGAATTCATCAAATGAAATTAATGATGGCTAGGGCCCGTTATGGCCCCTTAATCCATTATTAGGTTGAATGAGTCAAACTAGTTTGGTTATTTGGTTGATTCACTACCTATTTATGCAATATTTCTTGTTATATGGCTTTTATGTAAAGTTTATGATGTCTAGAATTATGCATTCTACCAATATTAGATTAATTATTGATTCACATGTGATTATTTGAGTTATTATGATATCCATGGATTATTACTTATTTACTTGTGATAGATTAAACTCTACATAACCCTTACTAAGGATATTATCTCACCCTTATTTTGATTCCTTTCCCCTAGTTATGAATAAGGTATCTTTTAATGAGTTCAATGATTTAGAATACTTAATTTTACTATCTTACTTTTTATTTTTTAAAATCTAATTGACATTTAAGTATGTATCTAGTTTACAAAGACTAATAACATATTAGTTCCTTCGTTATGTGATCACTTTTATATTATTCCAATGTAACAATGTAACCACCATCTATATGTTACTAAGGTTAGAGTCTTTATAGTTATAGAAAATAATGTTTAATAGAAACCATAGAAACTCAATTGAGAAAAAAACATAGATTGGGGAACATAACATTGTGAAAGGATTTATAAAGAATCCCCAAAAACACAAATTTTATGATTTCGATAAGTATAGTTTAAAATTTTTAGGTATTATCAAGGGTTAATAAGTCTATGGTCAATAAAAATGTTAACTTCTTTGATACCCATTTTGAGGTTTCATGTGATGGGATCTTAACATGTATAAGAATATTTTGGGAGACATTTTTGGGGATGAAACCAGTTTTTTAGTATATGATATGGTGAAAATGATATTTGAGGAATAATGATTTTTATAGACATAATTTTTTAGTTATTGATAAAATTTAGGGTTTTTATGATCTTTGAGGATGAGTTAATTACGGGTTATTAAAACATGGTAACGTATGTTGATTCATATAGCTAACCATGGGATAAAAAATTGATTTGACTGTTAATGTTATTTTTGATCATTTTCATCATATTTTAAGCAATGTTATAGAAAAAAAATTAATATAGCCTTATCAAACTAATGTCACATTTTGGGTGACAGCCCACGACATCCAAAAATACAATGATGATTGAACGCACAATTGATGGGCAAAAAGGGCGAAATACCTACCATTGTATTATGTGATGTTCTGGGTTGTATGACATTTTTCTATATAAAACATTTTATGGATAAAAATGAAGTTTATTTTGGGAAATATATTATAGCATCAAATATTTTTTATTTTGTAGTGTTCAATGATATTTAGGGATAGTTTTTATTGGGTTGGTGTATATAAAGAACATTTTGGTTTATTTAAATGATTATTTGGAAATAATGATATTACATATTTGTAGGCATAAGTTGAAGGGTATGAGATAATTTAAAAGGTTAAAACATTATTCTACATTGATGGTTGGATAATCATATGAAGGATTATTCATTTTGAGTATTATCAAACATTAAGGAAAACATTCTGGTTTTATTAATTAATTTTGGATACAAATGTACTATTTAATCATACGAAGGATTATTCATTTTTAATATTATCAAACATTAAGCAAAAAAAATTTGTTTTATTAAAGTTATTAGAAATATCTTATTATTGTTTTATGGATTATATGATACATTTAATTTTAATTAAATTGCTTCATACAAAAAAAGTCATATTGAATATTCATTTCTTGGAGAAAGAAATGAAGTGGAAATTGATCAAATTACATCCAAATGATGAAATTTTTATGAAGAAATAAAAATATAATAAATAATTATATTTTATATTTTTATGTATCTTGATATTAAAATATCCTCTCAACTATAGAAAATTAATTTTGAAAACAAATGTTATGCATTTTTCTTCCTTTCATATGAATCAATTGTCTTTTCACCCAGTATAGATTTATAGCTTTGTGGTCATTATCTTTCCCTGTATCATTCAATTTCTTATGATGAATAATCTATGTCACTCTCCATAATTATTTAGGATATTTAATTTTCCTCCATTCCCATTTTTTCACTTACCCGAAATTTTTCCCTACAAGGAAACATAGTATATGTTTGTCATGACCCATCCCAAAGGGGTATATGCCATGACTCCCCAAGCCTACATCTGATAGGATAGGGGATATCGATTATCATTAAGTTGGAATATCCCTAACATGGGAGGCCTTATACTATGTACCTATACATACACACACATCCCAATGACTATAAAATGCTAAAATGTAAAAAAAACTGAACAACCATTCATACATACATCTATATCTCATAACCAGATTACAAAAAGCAAGTAAAATAAAGTGAATATGGAAAAATAAACCCCCCCCCCAAAAAAAGTTTCTAAAACACAATTCCAACCAGAAAGAAAAAGGGATTGTTGACTAAAATATACAACAACACACCTCAGTCTATTTAGAATCACAAAGAACCATCTTTCCTAGTCCATCTAAGACTCTATCTAATGTTTGATCATATGCTCAAGATATTACATGGGTGAAAAAATACCTTTTAGGAATGAGTAAGAAAATAATCAGTAGGACACCCCGAAACCACAAATCATACAAAAAATGAGATATAGTTAACTCAAAATAGGTATATGTCTACAATAAATATAATAATAATAATATCTAGATATACTCAACAAATATGTACATTATAAAGATAAGTCACAACCGTATTATACCATCACTAGGATTCCAGCTCAAAGGTTCGATGAAGCACTCATCCAGGAGAACACACTCTTGAGTCTGATAGCACTGACGATGTCCATCGAAGAGGAAATGTTCCTCGAGTCTTATCATAAGAAAGAACACATTGATAGTCCAAAGAGAATATGATACTTAGAAGTGGATCACTACCAAGGCCATGGGGTGACACCAATAAACTCAATATTGATTAACCCACTAAGCAATGATCATTTACCACATAGTGTGGTTATGATGATTCCAAGAACTCCACCTATGTAATGAAGATGAATAGAGGATCTCACACTAGGCCACCCAATGGGATTCCAATGACTATATCCCAGTAGTCCTACTGAAGGTATCGTAGCCCTGAAAGTAAGAAATGATTCCATAGTAACATTTATAAAAAAGATAAGGGGAATGAACCCTAAAAAAACTTATCCAAAATATAGAGGACCACATATTCAATCCATGAATAAAAGTGTACATGGAATATAGTAGGGGTCACACTTTGTGTCCCTTGACCTAGGGTTCTTTCCATGTAAATGGCTCGTCTCATCAAACTATGTTTGTTTAGAAGTACATGTTGTGTAGGCATCCCGTGTACTCTAACCCTATTCTAGTACAAAAATCATACCATGTTCTTGGTCCAACCTTTTCTTGTGTATGGGAGTACAAACCTTGTGAGAAACATGTGTACTCCACCTCATGTCTGTGTACTCTCCAAGGTGCATGTCGATTCTCTATGGAGAGGACTCATGTGGGGTTGGAAAATCCACATGTCACGTGATACATATCTCTTCCAAAAAACCTAACTGCTACTCAAAGGGACACATATCCCATGTAATATTTGATTAGATGTCATGTGGATCAATATTTTTTCATAATCCTTAGTAATTCCTCCATAAAACTTATACAATGCTCTGGCCATTGATTCTTTGGTCTCAGTTCACAAAACATTGGACCAATCCTCATCAAGTCATGCCATCACTGAATAAATAATAATCGGTCCTTCAATCTTCTTGTGAAACAAGATTGTTGTTGTTCTTCGTTACATGCTGAAGAATATGAAATTGTGTATCAAATGTCATCTGATTCATCACCACTTCCATTTTCACACCCCATCATGTTGTGTTGATCCCATATCTATGATATCATATCATTGTGATAGGAAATGGGTGTGCAATGATCGATCGATCGGTATATGTCGAGTGGCGGACCAAATGAAGACCACCCATGAAAAATGATGAATAGTGTAGAAAAGAAAAAGAACTTACTAGAGTAAAGAACCTGAATCAATTTTTTTTCGATCCTGATCTATCATCTATAGAATTTAAATTTAAATAATTATATCAAAAAGATAACCCTCTCGTCAAAACCTCAAAAATAAACTCATCCCATATAACAATATAACCACAAATAAATATATTTATTGACTTATTCATGTTCCTATAAATGGTATTTAATGTGCAAGAACACTAAATAAAAAAACTCCCAGCCTAGATTTTGATCAATCACTGAATAAAAATGATGTGGGGTCATTTTTGTTGTCCAGATCCATCAAATTTGAGGTGTGTTGATCTTCATTACATGATGTGGCCATTATTCTCCTGAGGTGAATTCATAAAAACTCTACAAAGGCTCTCCAAATGTCTCTATAGTTATACTGATAACCCTGGGAATTCCCTATATTTTTCTATATAAATATCATCTATCGTTGTGTCGACATAATTGGACTAAAATAATTTATTCAATTATTTTATTCATTTCCATGCCCGTGATAAATTTTCCACAAATAGCTCACTCCAACTAATTTTAAGTCACACCTAGGTTGAACCCTACATTTTGAACTCAATGGTTCTCTTGGACGTCTGATATGGGAATCCATTTAGAAGTAATTAAACTTTTTTATGAAAACTATGTATGTATTCTATCTAATATATTTTATATATTTCAATCATTTATTATGAACACACCGGGCCTCGGAATCTCATGCCGTCTGTACACCTAGTCTTAAAACTAATTCATATTACATCAAAATATAATAAAAATAAAATTGGAGACATCACATTCTCCCCACCTTGGGGCTCTACATCCATTAAAATCCAAAACAACGTGTACTCAAATAGATGTGGGTATTGAGCATGAATGTGAGCCTCCTGCTCCCATGTAAAATCCTGGAGATTCTCATGATACCACGAAACACACATTAGAGGAATATACCACACATAAAGGATCATATTCTACTAGTCCTTGATCTCTATCTAGTACAAAGAAAAAGTAGCTCCATCCTCATGTTACATGTGACCCTAGTCGATAACATTCAATTGGTGATGCACATACCTCTTCAGCTGTGACACATGAAACATTTCGTGATCCCAGTCTAGCTGTGGAGGTATAGTTAAGTGGTAATCCACCTTACCAAATCTAAAAAGTATCTGGAAAGTTATAATGATCCTTAGAGATAACTTGATGGCCCAACCAAATATCTACAATCAATATCGAGTTGAAAACCATGGAAACACATGATCTTCTTCATCAAAATTTAGAGGCCTATGTTGCATGTCAGTATAATACTTAGGATAGATATTTGCAGTATTCATCCACTCCTACATGATATGAACCTTATCAGTAGTTTTTCGCACCAAATTAGGTCTCATTAGTGCTGACTCTCCAAGGTCATTCCAATAATGTGGTGACCTATAGGGTCACCTATTAAAATCAATGAATGGTGTCATACTGATGGTGGAATGGTAGTTGTTGTTTTACGCAAACTCCAACAGTGGTAAGTGACCCTCCCAACTATGTCCAAAGTCCACATTAAATCTCATAAAATTTTTTCCCAAACATGAATGGTCTACTTAGTCTGGCCATCAATTTGGGGGAGAAATTATATGATCAAGAATAATTGGGTCCCAAAAACCCCTCACAGTCCCATCATTAATTGGGATGATAATCAATCATCATGAAAAAAAATAACCGGTGATGGATCATTATACAGTCGAACTATCTACAGTATATAGTGGCATCCGAAGACCCCTACTGAAATTTTTTCTCATATTTCTAAGAAGTGGGATGACATGTTGAGTTGTCCCACAATCACCTGTATGGAATCATGTCCCCTGGATGTATGTGTCCCATCCCACATCAACTCTGGAACCTAAATGGGTTGAGCTAAACCAACTAGAGCTTCGTCTTCAGTCTTCGCTTGATGAAAAGTAAAGCATCAATAGACAAACTCAACAACTCCTTTATTCATTAATGGACACAAAAACTGTTGTCAAATTTCCAAGTACATATTTTCCACACCAATATGGACTGCCAAAGGAGAGGTATGAAACTCTCTTAAAACCTCCTATTGCAATGACACAGGTTCCATCAATCATACTATGAAAATAACAACATGCTCCCCACCTTTATAATATCATTCAGGAACATATAGTTTGGAAATATGAGCATGAATGGTCATGAAGTCAGAAACCCCAAGTTGTGCCTCCCTGGATTACTATAAGAGTTAAGGGATAATAACCATCAACTTGAGTTAAGCTGGTCCACATCCATCCACAAAGGATAACTACAATGTGGCCAACGGCTTGTGCACCTCATATAGAAACTGTGAACAAGATATCCTACTGAGATAATCTTCTACCAAGTTCCCTTTTATAGGAGTATATAAAATTTATATATAATAATCCTAGAGGAACTCTATTTGTCACCTCTATCTCAAGTTGAGATCCTTTTGAGATAAAATATTATTAATACTTTTTTGATCGGATTAGAAGATAAACCGCTACCCCATTAGGTAATGTCTCCACATATTCAAAGAGTATACTACCACTACTAACTCAAGATCATGGGTCACATAGTTCTACTCATGTGATCTCAAATTGAATGAAACATAGGTGATCACTGCTTTCCTTTGCATTTGTACACAAACAATTTTGGTTCCTGATGCTTCGCATAATAATATGTACTCATCAACTTCCTCCCACAATCTCAAGATGAGAGTGATCTTCATTCTCTACCTCAAATATTGATAATCATCTTGAAACCTATCTATCCATATGAAAGCCTACACCTTTCAATTCAAAGCTGTCATCGGATCTAATATCTAGGATAAATCATGTATGAATCTTTGGTAATATCCTTCTAACCCAAGGAAGCTCTACACCTCCATTGAAATCTTAGTTGGATCCCAAGATAACACTACCTCTACCTTGGCTAGCTCCATCACCACTCTATCTGATGAGATAACATTTCCTAGAAGGTGGACCACCTATATCTAGAATTGGAAATTTATATCTTTCTATAAATTTAGTGCTCTCAGAGTACATACACCTCTATCTTTATGTATCTCGTATGTTCATCCTTAGACAATGAGTAAACAGGGATATAATCTATGAATACTACCATGAACTGGTCTATGAAAGGTTGGAATATCTGGTTCATATGTTCTATGAAACTTACAGGGGGTTTTCATCATCCAAAAGGGCACCACCAAGTACTCAAAGTGACTGTACCAACATCTGAATGTTGTCTTTAGTATATCCTCATCCCATAATCATAGCTGTTGATATCATGATCTGAGGTCAATCTTTAAGAACCATTGTGGCCCACTCTACTTATCAAAGAGGTCATCAGTCCTCTATAGTGGATACTTGTTCTTCACGATCACATGATATTTGCATCGGTTGTCTGCACACAACCTCAAGCTCCCATATGCCTTTTTGGAAAACAAAACTTGGGCTACCATGGGTGAAACGATGGGTGTAATAAATCCATTCCTCTAAAACTCCTCCAACTGCACACTCATCAAGTGAATCTTTTTGAGAGACATCCAATATGTTGGTGAAGATATCGGTGTTGTCCTAGGTTGTATATCATGGTAGAATTCCACCTCTCAGTATGGAGGTAAACCTAGAACATCTTTGAGAATGATGTCCTCGTACTCCATTGCCACTATATGAAACTAGAAAATCATGACATTAGCTACACCAAGGGTCATACTATCCAACTAATGAGTAATTGGATGCACCTTCTTATGCATGAGTCCATCCTATGATGCATGGGTTTCCCTTTTGCCGACAAAGGGAACCCTATTTCCATCACTTTGGACACACCACACCCTTTTCCTAAAACAGTCAATATGGGGATAGACTATAGATAACCAATCCACACCAAGAATGATGTAATAAGGCATTTAAGATGATACCAAGAGATCACAACCAAAATTCCGACCTCCATGAGTCAGGTCACACTGTTGGCACAAGTGTGAGATCACTGAGTCTTCTTCAGTAAAATCCTTAAAGCGTAAGGATTGAGTCAACGGTTCAACTGGAATATCAAAGTCTTCAGATGTGGTAAGAATGGAATGATCATAACTTGTGTCTATAAGTATAACATATGAAATATTAATTTCATTGATCTTAACTTGAATCATTCCCTAAACCACCAGGTTGTAATATTTGACGACATACAGTTGTCCCCTACCCTATCCTCCATCTCCCTGAGCCTAGTATGGACCCCTAGGGGGAGGTGGTGGTAACAAGTAAAAGCATAGACCACCTCATTATGCCCTCTTAGCTCCTCTGGCACATTCACCACTTAGTGAACCTGCCTACTTCTACTTATACCTTTTCCTCAGTAGCCCATATATGTTTTCACTGTCACCTATATGGAGAGTCAGACAATATCAGGTGGGATGTACTCAACCATCACATTAGTAGCACTGCCTCTCTCTGAACTGACTAGACACACCCTATGTGCCCTAAACTACAAATCCACTATCTTGTTACCTCCTCCAAAAACCTCTCCCATGTATAGATCCCTAAGACTGACATCATCTCCTTATTGCTGAGGTATCTACTATAGCTTTCCCATTGTTGACAACCACTAGTTGTATCTTCTCATCCATGAAACCCTTAGCAACCAAAGATAACTCTAGAACCACAACATAGTTAGGAATTCACAGAGGGATAAAACTACATTTTATGTATTGATGTTGACCTTGCTTGAATTTCTGAGCTGGGAAGAACTAATTTCAAACCATATCCATTGAGTTCCTATAGAGGTTAGTAAACCTTGATGAATACTCAACCACTGTCATGCTACCCTACAAGAGTTGTAGTAGCTCCTCAAGATGTACAGACCATAGCATAGCTAGTGATAACACATCTATGAAAAGGCTATCAATCTTAGTCCATGAAAGATTTGTCTCATCATATGTATGGGTTTCTAAAACCCACCATCGCTCTGACAAGCCATGAAGAAGGATTGCTTCCAGGGCCACCATCTGGTCTGCTGGTATCTTAACTAGATAGAAAACTCAAGTCACCACCACAAGACAGTCCTCATATGCCTATGGATCAAACTCACCTAAGAACCTAAGGGGTAACAGCCACTAAAAATCATGAATAACACTTAGTATGTGCACATCATCTATTGGTACTATGAGTTCCACGTGCTACTCAACAGTTTGTATGGATGGTGCATCACATGGAGGTAACATCTCAGGCGTTGGTCCTTGAATTAACACCTCATCACTGAGTGAATCAACCTCGAGATCAATGTACTGAATATTAGCTACTATATTTAATGGAGGAATCCTTAAAGTAAATAAGATATACCATTGTCAATGAGTATATCTGGAGAGAATAATCAAGAAGGATAAAGAAACAGAACCCATTCCTATATGATGCATGTACCATTATCTTCCATATAACCAATGTTCTCATGTAACAATTTAAAAAGAATTTTATTAGAATCATGGTGTAGGGATATGTTGGATTCAACACCGACACTCGATTATATTGCATAATAGATGAACTTAAAACACATAATATTTTTCCCCCACAAATCTAACAGCCTCTTGGTCTTAAGGTATAATCTACCCCATAATATACCACTCTATGATGACCCTTCCCAGAGGGACCCATGTCGCGACTCCCCAAGTCTTCATCTAATAAGACATGGGCTAGAAAATATCACCAAGTGGGCATATCCCGGGCACAGGAGGCCTTAACCTTTGTACTTGTATACACACTCATCTCCAAGTATATAATTTGTTGAAATGTAAAAAAAATTAACAACAATGCATGTATACATCTAAATCAAGTAACATGAGTATGAAAGGAAGTAAAAGAAAGTAAACAGGGCTGGATACAATCCCACCGTAAAGAGTATGAAAAATAAGTACAACCTAAAACAAAATGGCACTACTGTCTGAAATCCACAGGAACACACCTCAGTCTGTCCAGTCTCACTAAGCATCGTCTAGTCCTTGTCTATTTAAAAATCAATCAAAAGGTAGATCATATTCAAAATACATGACACAAATAGGCAAAGCCTATGTAGGGGTTAGTATAACAATACATAGTATGGAACCATGAAACCATAATGTATACGAAAAAGTAAATACATTCATCTTTATACAGGTATATTTCTACAATACATATAACAAGAATATCCAGATATACTCAATAAAGACACATAGTCTAAATGTAAGTCACAACCATAGTACATCAACCCTAGGATTCCATCATAAAGGATACATGAATCACTTATATGATAGAATACACTCTTAAGTACTATAACACTAATGAAGTTCATCTGATTGGTACTGCTCATCAGTTCTTGTCATGAGAAAGATCATGTTGATAGTATGAAGAGAATATGATACAAAGATGGGGATCATTTCCATGTCTATGGGGTGATACCAACAAAATAAATTTGTATTAAATCGATAGATAGAGGATCTAAACCCACATAGTGTTGTTCATGATGATACCATGAACTCCACCTAGGGAATGAGAATTAATAGAGGATCTCACTTCAGGCCTTTTGGATGTATTATAACCACTCTATCCATGAACTCTGGTTGAAGGGATCATAATCCTAAAAGTATAAAATAATTTCATAGTATCCTTCAGTGAAAGGATAAGGGGAATGAACCCTAACTAAACTTTTACAATATACGGAGGAAAAGAGAATCATGTCGTGAATAATAGAGTACACTGTGAGGAGTAGGGGTCACATTAAGTGTTCTACTACCTCAATTTCTTCTTATGTAAATTGCATGTGTCATAAAATTGTGTCCACATAAAAGTAAACACCTTTTAGGTGTCCCACATACTCTACCAGTGTACCTGTACACAACTCATCCCATGTACTTGGTTCAACCCGTGTTCATATAGGGGAGTACACTCTGTATTGGTAACCCACTTACTCCACATAGTATCCATCTACTATCCAAGGTATATGTAGAGTCATCAAGGATAGATCACATACCATGTAGTTCCTTCCACATGCAATTTGATACATATCTGTAACCTAAAACCCTAGCCACCCCTCATGGGGGACCACAAGCAATGTAATCTTGAATTACACCCAGTGTGGATTGGGATTTTCCAGAATCCCTATTTCTTCCTCCACACATCCTAGCTGATGCTATGGCCTTCAATATGGAAATAACCTTTCCAAAAAACTGTAGATTGATCCTCTTCAATTCATGCCATCATCAAAACAATGAGAATCTTTCCTCTGATCTTCTTGAAAAAAAAGATCATCGTCATCCTTTACTGTGTGATGAAGAGCATGAAATTAGGTATCAACCATCATCCAATTAATTTCCACTTCCATCATCACCCCACTATCATTTCTTGTCAATCCTAGATCTAATGATATCAAATCTCTGCACCATGAAATGAGTGTGCAATGATCGATCGATCGGGATAAGTCAAGTCGTGGGCCAAATGAAGAAAGCCCATGATGAAAGCTGAATATGGGAGAAAAGAAGAAGAACAGATCGAAGGATTGAACCTTGATCAATGTTCATGTCGATATTGATCCTTCCCCATTATAATGATAATTGAAATAATTAAATCACAAATATAATTCTTCTATAAAACCCCATCCATATAAACTCATCCCACATAACGATCGAACCGATGATCAATATGTTCATTGATTTATTATTGTTAATCATATAGATAATTATAAGGGAAGAACTATAAATAAAATAGGTTACCTACCTCTACTTGGATCAATCACTGATAAAGAATTATGTGGTGTCATTTTCACTGGCAATATCTTTCAAATCCAATGTGTGCCGATCGTTTTCTCGTGATCTTTCCATCCTTCGACTTAGAGGAATTCTTCAATACCCTCCAATGGATCTCCAACATCTCCAGGGTTATGCAGATAACCATGGAAATTATTCATTATTATCTATATAAAGATATCCAACAATTTCATCAATACAATAGTAATAAAATAATCTATTCAACAATTTGATTCATTTCTACACCCGTAATGACTTTTTGACAAATGACCTGCACCAACAAATGTTTTTCCATGACTAAGAGAAAACACGCATTTTGGAACTCAATCATGACCTCATATTTCTTATTTGGGAACACATTTATATTTTATCCCACTTTTTCAAGAAAATTGCAAGCACATGATCTTTCGTATATTTAATATATTATGGAAATTTGTTATCAGAACACCAGGCCTCATAATTGCACTGCTTCTTATCGCATGGTCTCAAAAATAATCCATATAACACCCAAAAATAGTACAAGGTAAATCAGGGACATTACAGTTTTATTTAATATGACCTTCATACTTAACTTTCTTTCATATCATGGGGAAGTTCTATTTACCCTTTGTATGATGTGTCATTTCAACAAGAGTATTTTCAAAAGGAAAACCAATGATTGTTGAGATTATATTTATATTGTGAGGATTCAATTTATTGAAGGTGAAGATAGTATAACACTCTCTTATTTAAAAAGAAAAAAAATTATGTTTTATAGTGTATATGATACGAAACACCTTTCTTAAGTGACTTGCAAAAGTTATTATTTAAATATGATCATTATAACATAGCCCATGAATTTGTGAGTAAAAGTAGGATTAACCACATTATAAAATATATACATAATGTTCCTAATAAATAAAAAAATTTGATTATTTTTTAGTAAATAAGCACATTTTTTTAGAAAAATAATTTTATGATTCATAAATACTTTTTCTATTAAAATGAATTTTATTGTTTTTTAAAAATGGATAATATAATTAATTTCTTCCACTATTAAAAATTATATTTGATAAAATTATCTTTATTCATTAATAATCATATGAAAATTATCTTGTGATGAATTTTTGATAATTTCATAAAAGTTATATTTTTCTATGAATAGTGAAAAATTTGCCTTTTATAGAAAACTATTTTTTAATGGATAATGTCTATTCATTTTTATTAAATAAAATAATATTTAATAATGAATTATTTAATGATATTTATATATTATATGTTCAACTATTGTAATTTAAAACAATATAATAGTGATCATTAGTGATATCATTAATGTTAGATCATTTTATGCTTGAAAAATGCATTCCTTTAAAGACTATATTTTTTTCAACTAGTTTTGCATGTTTATTATTAAAATTAAATTCTACCACTTATTTGAATTGTATATGATAAATTGGATTTCATATTTGGAAATATTATAATTAATATTAGGTAATAAGGTTAACTTACTATTTTCATATTGAATAGTAAGATTAGAAGAAATTCATTACCATGGTTAAGGGTAAGACATGTTTGTTGGGGGTTAAACTAAAAATATAATGATTATAATGACCTAAAATCATTTCTAATTTATATTTCACATATATATTAATCTCATATCTCATCTAAAATCTATAAATTTCCCATTTTGGTGTCATATGGCCTTAATTATGGCCGTCATAATAAATTAATAAAAATTACAAATGTAAATCTTTTAATTTTAAAAATGTCTTATGTGTTCACATAGTAATAAAAAGGAGTTATTTTCAATTATAAAGGTTTATTTAAGAAAAATTATTTATCATGTTAATTTAATTTTCATTTTTATTGGGGAAATAATTCACTTAGATGATTATGAAATACCAATGTATTAATTATTTAAATAAAATAAAAATAAACAAAATGATTTTAGAAATATTAAAAGTATTATAATTTTAATTAATATTTATGATCTAATAAATTAAAAATTACGTTAACCACTTATGTATATTTTAATGGTATATATTCAAATTACATCCTTTTCTTGTTGTTTTTAAGTAAAATCAAATTGATAGTGTCAAAACTGACATTAATGATATTTTATAATAAATAAATTTTTATTAAATTATTATTAAATTAATAAAAGTAGCTTGTTCATCCTAGTAAAGTGGATATAGATTTTAATACCAATCCTGGTGAAATTATTTATTGCTTATCATTTTATAGAACTTTCTAGACCTCTAAATTGAAAAACATTAATATCATGGTTATTGAAAAAAAATTAATGTGGGAAAAAACATATAAGGGTAAAAACCAAATCTAAAACTATATAAATTTTATTTTATCATATTATTTAGACCCATAATAATATTTAATTTTCAATATATAATCTTGGATGTATTTTTCCATGATAAATAATTTATATTATTTTAATTCTCTATGAAATTTCTAAAGGGCCCATCCATTAACATAAAAAATGGCTCATATTTTCCTCTTTTATTAAAACTTCATGATCCATTTGGATTGTAAAATAATTTCCCAAATTCCATCTTTATATCCATTATAATTTCCTTGAGGCCTTGGTTTTATCATAAAACCAACCTAGTGAAGCTTTTGGAGTAAACCATACGAGGTTGTCCGAAGAAGATGTATTTCTTTTAGAGTTTTTTTATTTCTTCTTAAGCCTCCGTAGAATCGTATTTAGTCATGAAAATTAATAAAATAAATATATACCATGTATATGTATGTTTTTTATGTCTATTTAATACCCAAAATACATCACCTCTTCTATAAAATGTGAAACGAAACTGTAATTCATATGTATGATGGACTAGTACCTCACAAAACAATGTTATTCATTTTCCATTACCACCACTCACAAATTGTATTAATGATATTGACTATATATTTTATATTCATTTAATATTTATCATTTGGAAAATATAATATATAATTTACCTTCGTACACTTCTTTTCATATAAAAATGATGACATTGTTCATGCATACATATGGACTACCATCTCTATGAAGAGATGGGATTCATTATTCAACACCAAATAACACAGATTATATATATATAATTATATTAAAATAAATAATATGGTATTTTTGATATAATTATAATTCTATATAGTTAAAATAATACATACTTACTTTCCTCAATTATCTTTGAAAAATGAAAATGCTACTAATGCGTACGTACAGACTACCATCTCCATGATTATAACATAGTACATTTTTTATAACCATATTTCATGATATGTTTCAAAATTATAATTTATGTACAAAATAATAATTATTCCATGATTATTATTTTATATATGATGTAATAATGATACTTTTACCGTAGTCAAACTATAGAATTTATTTTTGGAATATAAACTGAATATTATCAAAACATTCGACGAGAACATAATTAATTAACATGAAAATAATAACATGGTAATAAATAAAATAAAAACCACAAGAAACATGTGAAATTTTCTTAAGAAATTAAATAATTAACATTAGTTTATTATTCCGGAACATAAATAACATTCAACCCAAACCGTAAGAGAGGTAAGGGATTCTATCTCAATTTAATTTCTTTAATGCATATTTTAATGTTCTACAAATAATTTTTTTATATGGTTTATATACTACAGTTTTAGATGTTATATAATGAATCCATCTTACATCATGATATTTAATGACTTAATTCAAGTTATTTCACTCAATTGGATTTGAATTTAAGGTTAATAAGTGGTAAGGGGTTTTAAACTCAATTTAATTTCACTAGGCTATAACTTTACCACATTGTGTATGTTATTCCATGATTATGTGTTAAAGAATATATAATTGTATTATTTGTATTTCCACTTGTTTTTTCTAGATTTAAATTTTTACACAGAATCCCTTTATTTATGAATTCTCACTACAATGATACATTTTTTTAAGGGTTCTTCATCTCAAATTTCCTTCTAATGACATATATTTTGTTAAACATATATCTTATTTTACGAGGTGTATGTACTTCCCTTTTGATAAGTTATATCATAATATATTTTTATTCAAGGTATTTAATATGATTTTGAAGTCATTTTTTTATGGGGGTCAAGATTTGAAAGTTACCAAAATGTAAAGGGTTTATTTCACAACAGCATCATTATTCGATATTTTATATGTTTAAGT
The DNA here is from genome assembly GCA_963277665.1 of Viscum album. Taxonomy (NCBI): domain Eukaryota; kingdom Viridiplantae; phylum Streptophyta; class Magnoliopsida; order Santalales; family Viscaceae; genus Viscum; species Viscum album. The sequence continues at coordinate 1,053,031,034 of OY728120.1, read as the reverse complement.
CTCTTATGAGAGAATTATTTCATCTTTTTATATTAATCCCGATTTCTTTTATCCTCATCTATTTATTTTTCGAAATTTTATGACCACCTTTAATTTTCCCCTTTTATGTACTCAATATATCAAAATAATGTCTATACATGGAAATCGATATTGATTTTTATTCAATCAGGAATATTTTTCTTTCATGTCCATATTTTCCATAAAAAGATTTAAAGAATGTTTTTACTATTTTAAGAGGATTTATTAATGAAATTAATTCCCATTTTTTTCTTTTAAAAATTGATTAAATTTAATATTCTTTTCATTTTCTAATAGAGGTACTTTTTTAATTCTTACCAAAAATATGAAAGGATTATTTGTTTTAACGTACTCTGAGTGAATGACATTTCCTAGTTTCATGAACACTAAATTATTTCAAATATAAATTATATTTTTCTAGGGGTTTTTTCAAAGAAAATTATTTTCCTAATATTCATTAAAATTCTTGTTTTTAAAAGTTATTTTCAAAGTAAAAATAGTATTTTCATCAAGAAATATTTAACTGAACTTTTATAGAATTTCAATAAATCAATGGAAACAAATTTTTATTTAACCAAAGCTTCAATGAGATATTTTTTAATGATGTTGTTCTTTTTATTTCTTTGTATTGATTATTATTGGTTTAATTAGGGGAAATATTAACACTTTATATTCTAATCTTTTCAATATGAATAATTAATTATCTTAAGTATTGAGTTGTTATTCAGGCCATTCATATGTTGAATGCCTTAGACTTAGTAAAATGATGGTGGGTCATTATAAATCCCCTCTATACATTAGTAGTTATAATGAGAAAAAAATGGTATTAAGAAGAGGCCTTACCTATTTATATAAGTTGACATAGCATAAGTCCTTGAAGATAAGTTTATGATGTCCAACATTATGCATTGTATCATTATGAGATTATTTAATAATATCAATGTGATTATTTGAATAGTTATGATATCATTGTATTAATTTAATTCTCATATAATTGGTCATATATAATTATTATATCATCAATTATTTCATCCATATTATTCAAAATTTTCACGTTATTGATTAAATGGAATTTTTTTCAATTATTTACCTTGACATATGGACTATGCCTTATTTACTCATTATAGCTTCACCAGTATGTAACCCTTATTCTTAAACTATTGTCACTATTATTTTGTTTCCATTCACTCGGTTATGGAGAAAAAATCATTTAATGAGTTTAAGGATGAAGAATATTCAATTTCACTATGTTGTTTTTTTATTATTTCAAATGTATTGTGAGATTCATATAAATATCAAGTATACCAAGACAAAAAAATAAGTTAGTCCTTTTAGATATAATTTATTTTATATTATTCTAATGTAATAATTTAAACATTGAATTTGGGATACAGTGGTTTTGGTGTTCATATTTTTATTATTTTCTAATGATTTATTAAATACATTTTTACCCATTTTGGACTTTTTAAAAAATTATTTATAAGGAATGTTTTTTCATTTTCTGAGCATTGTAATTTTTTTATTTTTATAATGGTGTTAAATGAATTTTTCTTTTAACTTCTTTATATGAAGAGAATTTCAAACTATCAAGATGAATCAATACATTAATGATTTATTTAAAAGTTTCAATGTTTCTTTTAAAATAATATTTTTTCCTAAATATTTGGTATATTTTAATATTTTGTATAAGCGATTTCTATATGAAGATGAAATTTTCCTCGTTAAATATTCTGGGGACATTTTTAAAGTATTTTCTTCTTCTTCAAAATTCCTTAGTGAGTATTCTTATTTACCAGGGATGTAATAATTTGATACCATTTAACATATTACTCTATATGTATTAATATTATGTTTATTTATTAGGGAATTTATAAACATATTTATGATTGTTATTAAATATGAATATTTATGTGGGTTATATTTCACCCGATTTATATGATAAATTAATTGGACTTAGTAAGTGATAGGTGAGGTCTTCTATAAACACTATAATTCATTGTTAGATCACATGAGACCAAAAATCTTGGTTATTTAGTGTATTCCTTCCCTGTTTATGTAGGTTTTCTTCAAACAATGGTTTTATGGTAAGATTATGAGGCCTATTATTTTGAATTATATCATTATGAAACTAGATATCATTATCCATGTGATTATTCATATTGTTTTTTTATCAATGGATTTATTCCCCTTCTATGGTATTATTTATATATAATATTTGATTATTGTTTATGTCGAATATATTATTCATGTTATATTTACCTTATGATCACTAATATTTTTCAGGTTATTCATGTTCTATGGTATTATTTATATTATATTGTAAGATTTCCATTTAAGAACTTGTGATATCAACCTTTATTATGTTTTTCTTTCCCCGTGATACAAATAAGCGATATGTGAATGAAATCAGGTATTTAAAAAGAAGAAATAAAAAATTTCTCAGAAGAACTAATATATTATATTACATGTTTTCCTATGCAATATGAGACTCATATATATATATAATATCCTAACACTATTAAACTATTTAATCCTTCAGTATTTTATCCCCTGTACTACTACTAATGTAGTAAAATAACCATTAGCTCTAGGATATGAGATTCGTGGTGTTATAGTTCTGATTAGAGGAGGTTTAATAGTATCCTTGGGAATTAGATTTAGTAAAACATAGATTAGAGAACCTATCCCTATAACAAACTCTGAGGATATGTGTAACTATTGGATAACATTATAATGTTTTTAGTAAATAAATGATAATGTGGTTACTGTGACTATATATCCCACTATATATAGTACCAATGGATGTGGTTTTGGAACCTAGGAATCTAGGGGTAATAACCCTAAAATGAGTTGGTTAAGTATATCTTGTCTCTCACTCTAGTTCGCGGTGGTGGTTCCCTTACTAATCACCTAGTTTGACACACCTAGGGAATATTCTTTCATTAATTTACATTTACATTACAAATTATTATGAAATATTTGAAAATATTGATAATATCCTCGATGATACTAACAATAAAATTACCATATCAGTTATTAATAAATATTTAGGTTATGTAATGTTTTTCACAAGTTTCTAAATTTTACATTATGATTCAAAATGTTATGATCAAATATAGTGTCTATCATTGTCTTGAAATATAACATATTGGAAAGGAATTGAAACCATATCAATTCCTATAATATATTTTGAAACTTCCATCCTATTTAAGATAATTAAACCAGAGAAGCAATTGGATATTGAACTAGAGATAAAAAATTAACTATATTAGGGGTAGTTGACTCAGGTTATGACTAACAACCTTTCTCGTATGGGGTATCCTACAAATCCACAACATGGTTCAATAATTTTGGAACTTTTTATTCTTTATAAACCCTTATCATTAAATAGTACTAATGATCCATTTTTTATTGGTAAATGGATATGTCTCTTAGAGAAGATATTTCTTTCAATGTGATGTTATGGAAGGGAGGAGGTCATCATGGACATTTATCATCTCATTTATATGTAGATAAATCCTAGTCATTGACTAAAAACACAAAGAAGGAAGAGAAAATAGAAAATATATTATGGAAGGAATTTTGGGTACCTTTCATGAAAAAATATTTTCCTCACAAGAAACGACTGAAAAAGAGGAAATAATTTTTGAGCCTAAGGAAAAAAGGAATACGGAAATATTTATATTTATAAATCCAATATTACAAGGTTAGAAAGGTATAATTAAAATACCTATGTAATCAAAAGAGTATGATTGATCATTACATTGATGGGTTAAATACATTCCATCAAAGGTCATTATTATCCCAAACCTTCTCATCATATAAGGATATATTATAATGTGCTGTCAAGATAGAGAAATAACTCTCTTAGTGTTATGACTCCAAAAGAATTTGAGATAAGAATAAGGTGGTTGAGCACTCTAGAAAAGTAAATAAATAAAAAGGAAATAAGGGGAGGGTGTAAATTCCAATTTGTAATAAATATCGAAAGAAACTCTATAGAACTTTTATGTTGGGAATAGAAGATTGTTTCAAGTGTGCATTGAAAGGCCATTAGTCACATGATTGTAAGAGAAGGAAAGAAACTTACAATCACTAATTTCTTATCTATAAGTATATTTATAACTATGTAAATTATTTTCCAAGGAGTCAAGGTAAATTTATTTAACAATTTTAGAGGGAGAAATTACATGATTTTGGGATCACAACAACTAAGGATGAAGATCCTAAATATATAGTGGAAGGTACATTAATCAGAGCCACATATTTAACTAATGATTTATTTAATTTGGGATCTTATCTCTATATTATATATTCTATGTTTTATAAGAAAATTAGAAATTTCCCAAGAACCTTAAGAAGGGAGTTGTCAATCCAGACTCCTAGTGTTAATCACACCATAAAATGGTTGTGTTAGTCAGTTCCCATTATGAAACATAATCCTTACAAATTTGTAAGCATTATTATTTTACCAATGGTTGGTTTTTATATAATACATAGTCTACATTGGATTTCCAAATATAAAAAAATTATATTTAAGAGTTGTAAATTATCTATAATTATTACTATATATACTTCCTCATCTTTGGATGGGAGACTTTATCTTCATTTAAATATTTAGATACACCCCAATTTTCCCTTCTAAATGTGATTTTAGGGGAAGAATAGAAGACACGGTCTATAATTGGAATGGGTAATATTAAAATTGATGATGTTCAAATTATATAGTAATAGATTTATGTATTTTGTAAGTAATTACTTATACATCTCATAGAATGTGAATTTGAGTGTGATATTGATTTAATCCCTAATACAAGACCAAAATCAAACACAACCTGTATATTTTCTATTTTGTAATTAATGGATCTGAAGAAACAATGAAATTTTTTGTATAAAAATGGATTTATATTACCTAGTGTTTGATATTGTGTATTCCCTATCCTTTTTTATAGGAAAAGATGTGGATATATAAGCTTTTTCATTAATTAGAGGAAAATCAATGCTATTACTAAAAATGAAAAGTATCCAGACCTTCCATTAATTAATTTTGTGATAAACTTTTTTTATCTCAATATTTTTCAAATATTGATCACTGTTATGGGTATCATAAATTGTGAGTAAATAACGAAGATATTCCAAGAAAAATATTTCATATGAGGTGTGCATATTATGCATTTATATTAATGGAATTTTGGTTAACCAATACACTCTCTATTTTTATGGTTATAAGGAAAAGATTATTGAAAGAATATCATAATAACTTTTTGAGGTATTTATTAATGAAATCTTAGTGTTCTATAACTAGTATAACGATCGGGAGAATAACATATGGATAATTATTGAGACTCCTAGATAAAATTAGTTATATGTTAAAAAATTCAATTTGTAATTTGATGATTAGAATTTTTATTTTCATTTCCACATTATCTCAAAGAATAGAATCTCAATTGATCATTAAAATATAAAGGCATTCATAGAAAGAGCTAAATCAAAAAAAAAATATCATAGGTATTTAGTTTCATTGTATTAGAAGGTTTATGTAAAGACCCAGAAAATTCAAGGAATTTTTTTTTATTAATTTCATTGGAATTTTACGAGTACGCAGTTTCTGACGACACCTGATTCCGAGGCCCGGTGTGCCCGGAATCAATTTTCGAAGTTTAACTCGGGTACGTTCAGTGAACAAACGAGTGGGTTTCTCTAACTTTTAATCTGGTGCTCGGAATCAAAATCTGAGAGCACCGATGAAACCACAACGTCGGTAATTACTTAAGAAGACCCTTTCTGGAGTTTCGTTTTCTCGGGAGGTGTTGTTAAAAAAAGTGAGCAGTAAAAAAATATAATTGTTTTACAATTTTATTTTTATTTCTTGCTAAGTGGTTTAAGTGTTGTGTCACAACACTTTTTCCCTCTCTTATGTGGTTTAAATCCTAGGTGTGGGAGTTGGAGTGGGACCTGTTGGGTTGCTAACTTCCCTTGAGAGAATAAAAGAGATTTGGGGCCCACACGAGCCCCACCCCTTCACTTTTTCCATAACTCCTCACCTCCCTCTTAAATTTTGTAAACTCGTCTTAATTGAGTAACACACCTGCACCCCTTTTAAATGCCAAGTCAACTCTCGCAATTAATTGGTCAATGCACGTTAATTGATTGTGATATTTTAAATTTTTTAAAGGGTTGGAATAAGTAATAAAATAACGGAAACCTTATTTTATTATGGTCGTTTTGTTGTGCGAGAAGTTTTGGAAGAGGAGAACTCTAGTCTTGAAGAATGGTCTTCCTCATTGAAGAACGCGAAGAACGCCGTCCTCCGACAAAAGACAATGAAGAACACTAGTTCCTCGGAGATCAACGAAGCGACGCCATGTACCGCGAAGCCGATAATCCTCTTCTCCACGACGCTGTGTACCGCGATGCCGATGACGCTTACGGAGCCTCATTCCGTGACGCCATCTTCTGCGATGACCTTTTCCCGCAACGATCCTCATTCGATGACTTCGTCAAGGTAGGGGTTTGTTTTGTCCAGAAATGTTCTTTGTCGTCCAACGTCAATTTATTAGCCGCTTGATATCAGATTAACAGAAGGGGGCCAGACCGCACGAACACGGCCGACCCTCCTCGCCCCTTGATGTTGTGTTTGTCGCGGCATGAACAATGGTAGCACGGTGAAACGACACCACGTGGAAACAAAGAGGAACACATCGAGGAAGTGTGGTGCCGTCGCGTCACACCATTGAGGCCGAACAAAACTATGGCCAGAGTCGGGGCTGCAGAGGCAATTCGAAGACTCCGCAGTTGTTTATTTGATGTGCGGATCAACGGGCGATGACGGAACGGGTCGCAAAGGCGACTTGATGTTTCCACAGTGAAGTTCGGGTACTGTAAGGATTCCAGGCGCAGACGACAGGTGAAATGGACCACCGATGCGCGTCCAGTAGTCCGTAGAGAGCGGCGGCGGTGCGCCGCCGGAGGAGACCGCTACAGCTGAGCTGTGGCGGATCGGGAAAACTTTTCCGTTCTGGGTTTTGGGGAGGGCGCGGCTTAATGTCGCGCCATTTCGAGACAGGGGGGCAGCGCCCCCCCCCCCCCCCCCCCGTTTTTTCGCTCGGCCATTTCGGCCGAGCAACCTGGTAACGCGGGAGCCACGCCAGTGCCAGGCCAACCGACTGCCCTGGCCGGGCCGCGCCCTAATGGGCTGGACCCGAGACCTGGTTCGGGTCGACCTGGTTTGGGCCGACCCAGGGGGTCTCGGGCAGGGTCGGTCCGGGCCCAAAACCCCCTAAAACCGGACAGGTTCTCTTAAAAGCCCATAACTTGGGATACTGAGCTCTGATCGACGCACCGTCACTTGCGGTGCAATCCTTGGATCGAGACGGTTGTTTTGGTATATGACACTTAAGGTTTCAGAGAACATTGGGTATGTATGGGTTGGTTCGATCACAAAACCAACCGGGCCCTCAGAGCAGAAACGCTTATAATATGAGCTCCAGACGTCTGGCAGAAGTGCCGTCATCTTTTCTGGATTCCTCTTGATGAGATGGAACTTTTGGCATACTTCTCCTGAGATTTGGACACAGTTTGATAGTGGCCAGGTTGGATTGAACCCGAAATCCAACCGGGCCTGTGGAACGGAAAAGCCGATAACATTCAGACCGGACGTCCATTTGAGAAACCGTCAGCGACATTGGTGATCACGTTGAGAAACTGTCCCTATGAGTATACCCTATGTGAGTTTGGGGTATAGTTGAGATACGGTCGGTTTGGTTTGTACACGAAAACAACCAGGCCCCTGGAACGAAAAGGCTAATAACTCACAGACCGGGAGTCCGATTGATGTGTCGTCTATTGCGTTGAGACCCCTATGACGAGGCGGTCCTTTGAGATACTTCTTAGTGGGACATTGTGATATTTAGAGTATCAACCTGTAGCTCGTGGAGCAGACCCTCCAAGAGATGAGCGTACAGAGTATGGAGACCATATAGCTGGCTGAGACCTGATGACTGATTGTCTGATTCGATTCGGAGTGACTTTCATATCCTAGTGGGGAGCACTACTTTGTGAGGTGGGAGACCCATGTCGGAGGAGCATAACATTGTGAGGTGGCAGACCCACAGTACTCGACAAGAGGATTACCTCTATAGGCTATGAGGGGGAGCACTACTGTGTGAGGTGGCAGACCCATGGCGGAGGAGCACTACTTTGTGAGGTGGAAGACCCGCGGTACTCGACAGGAGGAGTATCTCAGCAGTCTTAGGTTAGTGAGTAGTACCTCAGAGTCATGACAGGATCACTGTACTCATCAGAGATAGAGCTCTTTAGCAGTTACAGTTTCAATAATGAAAATACTGGTGGAGCTGAGACAGTAACCATTGTGTTTTCCTCATGATTGAGATGAGTTACTTGATAACGTAGGTATATGTATGGGCATATACCTAAGTAGTGGTTATCTGTTGAGATCTTTATTTTTCGTTATCCTTGTTGGATTTAGTGAGACCTTGAGGGTATCGTGGTCCCTATTGAGTATCGTTATACTCACCCCTGCACGGGATATTCCCACACCTCGTTGTGTTGGTTGTAGACGATGGGCAGTGCTGACAAAGGTCGAGTGTTCGAGGACTGGACGGTACCCGGAGGTGGACCTCACGACAAGTCGGTACCCGGAGGTGGACCTCATGAAGATTCTGTATCCGGAGGTGGACTTCACGACGAGAAGATACTCGGAGGAGGTTGACGGGAGAGAGCATTGTGGAGGCTATCTGTACCTACCCTTCAGGTAGGATCCGTGGTGGATGATCCAGGAGCTGCGCAACCTATACCTACCCTTCAGGTAGGATCTGAGGTGGAAGACCTAGGAGATGATTCTATTCTTCTAGCTTATTGTCTTTTCTATTGTACTTTCTTTCATTTGTAGTTGTACTTTCAGTTGAGTTTGTATTCTGGCACATTTACTTTTCAGCACTTTCTTTTGTACTTAGTGTATTACTTCCGCTTGTACTCTGTGGTGTTTTGTTTACTTTTATAAAGGCAATGCCTTCCCAGTTATCTAGATTTACACCTTTGGTGCTAGTCTCCATCCCTTGGCCTATGGAAGGCGGGCTTGGGATAGTCACAGCACGGGCCCCGAGGACGGTTCGTGACAAATTGGTATCAGAGGAGTTGGTTCTACCGCATAACTTATAACTCTGATATTTTCTTTCTTTGAAGCACTAGTGTTAAGGGTACCAAGTGTGGTTTTCAGTTCAGGGAGTCCAGTGCTAGTGCGGGCGGCCGACGTATCCATACACCAGGACCTTGACAACTGATTTCCGACTTTGTGCACAAAAACACTGAATGCGTGTGTGTTTCCAAAAGTTTTTAAAAGTCAACTCAAACTAGGTCATCTCACGTAGTATGAATCATTTGACTGTATCACGTCTGTTTCTTTTAGGATGCCTCCCCACAGATGACCAGCTAGAGACCCAAGAGTTGTACGTACTGATAGCCCGCCGAGAAACATGGTCTCAGTACAGGGCCCTATCTTATTTGAGACACCAGTAGAGGCACCATCGGTACTACCACCCGTTGGTCCACCGATTCCACCAACCCCAGCAGTAAAAAGTTCACGTCTCTTGAGTGCACTGCACGAGTTGCAGTTCTAGAGGCCACCCAGGTTCAGGGGAGAGACGGACCTGCAGGCGGCTGAGGATTGGCTGGAGGCTATGGTGAGAGTCTATAGGAAAGTAGGGACACCAGCAGACTTCATGGTGATCCTTGATGCCAGCCTCCTTTAGGCAGCAACAGGCAGATGGTGGAGCCTGATGCTCCATATGCATGACAAGGCAACACTTCTGTGGGCAGACTTCGAGAGCCTATTCCGGGCAGAGTTTGTACCAGACACCCTTTGAGAGGTGCATATATAGGAGCTACTGCATCTACAACAGGGTAGCATGACGGTGGCGCAGTACTCAGCAAGGTTCAAACACCTCTTGCGCTACTCCACAGATATGGTACGAGACCTGTTCTTCAGGGCCCGAACCATCGAGTAGGGGCTTAGGTGAGATTTTAGAGCTTCTGTTGTTTCTCACAGCATCCCGACGCAGACAGGGGTGTTGGAGTGATCCCTCTTAGTGGAGAGTTTCCTTGTTGAGAAGTCTCCAGCAGCAGGACCCACCACTAGTCGGCATGCGACAGAGTCTTCTACAGCGGGCAGTAGATAGATGACGCAGAGGTCCAAGAGGACCAGATCTATAGGTGGTTGACTGCATGACTCAGGGTCGGTAGTGAGAGGAACCAAGGGGGGTGACAAAGACAAACCTTCCATGCTGTGTTACACGTGCGGCAGATTGGGTCACATGGCTTGTGACTGTCCGACCCACCGCTCGGATGATCAGCGGATAAATGAAGGACCTCCCAGGCAGAGGCATAGGTTCGATCGAGGCGGACAGCAAGGAGCAGAAGACCGAGGAAAGGGAGCTGGTCATGCAGCTGGAGGTGGATGACGCTTCGAGGTGTTTCCACCACCACCACTAAGAGGTCCACCCCAACTGCAGGGAACAAGTGGACATGGGAGAGCTCAACTTCAGGCAGTATAAGAATACGACTACGGAGCTCCATAAGCTGGCGGACAAGAGTGGGACTAGTTCCAGGCATGGGACCTTTGATCTTGGCGCTTCTAGTTTCCTTGTTGTCATTGTTGTGTGTCTTTGTACTTTGAGCTGCAGTAATAAAAGACACTTGTCCTTTTCACATTTGCTTCCTTCCTTTTTTTTGTACTGAGAAGTCCCAGTTAAAACTGTTAACTTGACCCTCACTTTCGAGATTCCTACTGGAGGAGACCCAGTTACCTCACGCTGATACCGACAGTGTGACTCAACCCTTAGAGGCGAGAGTGATGGTCGGATCTCTTGGTAGTAACGTCGAGGCCTTACGACATCGTCCATGGCATGAATGCATCATTCATGTCCAGATTGACTGTATTAGGAAAAGAACATGGTTCATCCAGGGGATGAAACCAGATTTCTATTATCGGCAAAGAAGAAATCATAGCAGCTCTTGTGGGACCAAAGAAGGTCCAGTCCACGAAAGAGAAGGTCCAGGTAATCCAGGAGTGGATGATAATAGCTCAGATCCGACATAAGTCTTATGCTGACAGGAGGTAGAGACCACTAGAGTTCGAGGATGGAGACCATTTTTTCTTACGGGTTTCACCTCGACGTGGAATTACAGAGATTTGGCTGAGGCGGAAATCTATATCTGCACTTCATCAGACCCTTCAAGGTCCTCAGCAGGCTAGGTGAGGTGGGTTACTGCTTGACCCATCCACCATAGTTACACCCGGTTCACGATGACTTCCACGTATCTCAGTTGAGGAGATACAAGCACAACCCTTCACATATCATCGACCATGGGGAGCTGGACTTTGGCGATGGGGTGACTTTTGTGGGGTTCCAGTAGAGGTTGAGGATCAACATGATCAGGTCCTACGAGGATGTTCGATTCCTCTTGTGTGCTTTTGTTGGCAGCACGGGAACCTCTAGGAGAACACATGGGAGCAGAAGGCTCAGATGTGTGCTCAGTACCACTTTTGTATCCCTAGTTTGTGTTAAAACTTTATGGGGACGTAAAGGCCTGAGGTGGGAGTAATGTAAAGACCTGGAAATTTCAAGGAAATTTTTTTTCCTAATTTCTTTGGAATTTTACTAGTATGTAGTTTCTGACGGCGTCTAATTCTGAGGCCCGGTGTGCCCTGAATCAATTTTCGATGTTTAGCTCGGGTACGTTTAGTGAACGAACGAGCGGGTTTTTCTAACTTTTAATCTGGTGCCCAGAATTGAAATATGAGGGAACCAATGAAACTGAAGCGTCAATAATTGCTAAATAAGACCCTTTCTAGAGTTTCGTTTTCTCAGGTGGTGTTGTTAAAAAAAAGTGAGTAATAAAAAAATATAATTGTTTTAAAATTTTATTATTATTTCTTGCTAAGTGGTTTAAGTGTTGTGTCACAACACATTTTCCCTCTCTTATGTGGGTTAACTACTAGGTGTGGGAGTTGGAGTGGGACCCGTTGGGTTACTAACTTCCCTTGGGAGAATAAAGGAGAGGTGGGGCCCAAACGAGACCCACCCCTTCACTTTTTCCATAACTCCTCACTTCCCTCTTAAATTTTGTAAACTCATCTTAATTGAGTAACACACCCGCACCCCTTTTAAATTCCAAGTCAACTATCTCAATTAATTGGTCAACGCACGTTAATTGATAGTGATATTTTGAATTTTGAAAGGGTTGGAATATGTAATAAAATAAGGGAAACCTTATTTTATTATGGTTGTTTTGTTGTGCGGGATGTTTTGGAAGAGGAGAACTCTAGTCTTGAAGAACGTTCTTCCCTGTTGATGAATGCGAAGAACGTCGGCCTCCAACGAAAGACAACGAAGAACACTAGTTCCTCGGAGATTGACAATGCGACATCGTGTACCGCGACGCTGATGATCCTCTTCTCCACGACGCCGTGTATCGCGACGCCGACGATGCCTACGGAACCTCGTTCCGCGATGCCGTCTTCTATAAAGACCTTTTCCCGCAACGATCCTCATTCGACGACTTCGTCAAGGTAGCGGTTTGTTTTGTTCGTAAATGTTCCTTGTCGTCCAACGTCAATTTCTTAACTGCTTAATATCGGATTAACGGGAGGGGGCTCGACCGCACGAACACGACCAACCCTCCTCCTCCCTTGATGTTGTGTTTGTCGCGGCACGAACAAAGGTAGCGTGGTGCAACAACACTGCGTGGAAACAAAGAGGAACACAACGAAGAAGCGTGGCGCCGTCGCGTCACGCCATTGAGGCCGAATGAAACCACGGCCAGAGTCGGGGCCGTAGAGGTGATTTGAAGACTCCACAGTTGTTTATTTGACATGCGGATCGATGAGCGATGACAGAATGGGCGGCAGAGGCAATTTGATGTTCCCGTAGTAATGTTTGGGTCCCGTAAGGATTCCAGGCGTAGACGGAAGGTGAAACAGAGCACCGGTGCGCGTCTGAGGGTCTGCGGAGAGCGGCAGCGGCACGCTGCCGGAGGAGACCGTCGCGGCTGAGCCGCAGCGGACCAGAACGGCTTTTTCATTCATGGGTTTTGGGGAGGGCGCGACTTAATGTCGCGCCATTTCGAGACAGGGGGTAGCACCCCCCCCCCCCCCCATTTTTTCAATTGGTCGATTCGGCCGAGCTGCCTAGTCACGCGGGCATCGTGCCAGCGCTAGGCCACCCGGTCGGGCCAGGCCGTGCCCACCGGGCCGGGCAGGGCCCTAACGGGCTGGACCAGAGACCCAGTTCGGGTCGACCCGTTTTGGTCTGACCCAGGGGGTCTCGGGCCAGGTCGGTCTGGGCCCAAAACCCCCAAAAACCGGACAAGTTTTCTTAAAAGCCCATAACTTGGGCTACGAACCTACGATCGACGCACCGTCAGTTGTAGTGTGATCCTTGGATAGATAATGTCGTTTTGGTGTATTACACTCAAGTATTAGGTGAACTTTGTGTATGCTCGGGCTGGTTCGATCACGAAACCAACCGAGCCCTCTGAGCGGAAATACTTATAACATGAGCTCCGGACGTCCGATAGACGTGTCGTCGACTTTGTTGGATTCCTCTTGATGATACCGAACATATGACAAACTTAGCCTAAGGTTTGGATGTAGTTGGATAGTAGCCAGTTTGGATTGAACCCAAAATCCAACCGGGCCCCTGGAACGGAAAACCCGATAACTTTCAGACCAGACGTCCGTTTGACGAACCGTCAGTGGCGTTGGTGATCACGTTGAGAAACGGTGGCTATGAGTATACCCTATGTGAGTTTGGGGTACAGTTGAGATACGGTCGGGTTGGTTAGTACACGAAACCAACCGGGCCCCTGGGACGAAAAGACTAATAAATCACAGACTGGGCGTCCAATTGACACGTCGTCTATTGCGTTGAGACCCCTATGACGAGGCGGTCCTCTGAGATACTTCTTCGTGGGACTTTGTGATACTTGGAGTATTGACCTATAGCTCATGGAGCATCCCCTCCCAATGATGAGCGTACGGAGTACGGAGACCGTGTAGCTGGCTGAGACCTGATGACTGCTTGTCTGATTCGATTCGGAGTGACTTGCATAGCCCAGTGGGGAGCACTGCTTTGTGAGGTGGCAGACCCATGGCGAAGGAGCACTACTTTGTGAGGTGGCAGAATCACGGTACTTGACAGGAGGAGTACCTCTGTAGGCTATGAGGGGGAGCACTACTATATGAGGTGGCAGACCTATGGCAGTGGAGCACTACATTGTGAGGTGGCAGACCAGCGGTACTCGACAGGAGGAGTATCTCAGCAGTCTTAGGTTAGTGAGCAGTACCTCGGAGTCGTGACAGGATCACCATTCTCGTAAGAGACAGAGCTCTTTAGTATTTATAGTTTCGATAATGAAAATCCTGGTTGAGCTGAGATAATATCCATTGTGTTTTCCTCCTGATTGAGATGGGTTACTTGATAACTTAGGTATATGTATGGGAATATAAATAAGTAGAGGTTATCTGTTGAGATCTTTCTTTGTGGTTATCCTTGTTGGATTTAGTGATACCTTGAGGGTCTCGGGGTCCCTACTGAGTATTGTTATACTCACCACTACATGAGCTATGCCCGCACCTCATTGTGTTGGTTGCAGATGACAGGCAGCACTGATAGAGGCTGAGTGTTCGAGGACTAGATGGTACCCGGAGGTGGACCTCATGATGAGTCGGTACCCGGAGGTGGACCTCACTACGAGTCCATATCCGGAGGTGGACTTCACTACAAGATGATACTCATAGGGGGTTGACAGGAGAGAGCATTGTGGAGGCTATCTGTACCTACCTTTCATGTAGGATCTGTGGTGGACGATCCAGGAGTTGCGCTACCTATACCTACCCTTCAGGTAGTATCTAAGGTGGATGACCTAGGAGCTGCTTCTATTCATCCAACTTTTGTCTTTTCTGTTGTACTTTTGTTCAGTTGTAGCTATACTTTCAGTTGGGTTTTTATTCTGGCACATTTACTTTTCAACACTTTCTTTTGTACACAGTGTATTACTTCCACTTGTACTCTATGGTGTTTTATTTAAATTTATAAAGGCAATGCCTTCCCAGTTATCGGGATTTACGCCTTTGGTGCTAATCGCCAGCCCCTGGCCTATGGAAGGTGGGCTTGGGGTAGTCACGGCACGGACCCCGAGGACGGATCGTGATAGTTTATATTAGCTATTTTTTCTAACCAATTCCCAATAATATAACCCATTAAAAAAGATTACTCTTAAAGGGGTTATGTTCTTATAGAAAATTTAATGTAAAGAATATTTTAAAGAATTGAAGTGGATATTGGTGAATGCTCCAATTTTGAATATACTATTAGGAAATGATGGATTTGTAATATATAGTGATTTGTTGAAGAAGGTACTTGGTTTTTCCCTTATTCATAATTATAAATTTATTTTCTATGCATCAAGGTATTTAAAAACACATGAAAAAACTTTCAATCCAATGATCTTAAGTTGGAATTCATAATTTTTGTTTTTAATATATTGTGAGATAATATTAATGGTGAATATTGTGAAAAATATACTGATCATATGATTTTAAAGTCATATTTTCAAAGAAATAGCTCAATATGAGGTAAAGGTGGAGGATCGAGCTACTCTAGGATTATGGTCTTTCAATGAACTACCGCCTAGGGTAGAAAAATAATGTAGTCGATTCTTTAAGCTTGAAGAATCATAGATCCATGAAAAAAATGAGGATTTATTGCGATCTTATGTTCGTTGATTTACTGATGATGGAAATGGTAATTATTAAGGAAGTTCAAACATCAAACAATTTAAAATAAATTCCATACTATATTAGTTATATAATATAAAACTTTCTCAGGCTTTTGGTGAGAATATTCAATAAAAATTTGAGGGAGAAAATGATAACAAATTAAAGGAATTTATATATTAAGTTTGTGTTATGAAATTTTGAAAGCATTTGCATGTTATATATATATCTAAGTTAAAAAGTGAATTATTAAATGGTTACCATAGTTAAAATATCTCTATAAACTGTTGTAGTACCAAGATGTATAGAGATTTGATGGAATGTTTTTAGTGGGATAATAAGAAGTGGTAAAAGGATGATTTTGTGTCATGATTTAGGGTTTGTTAACAGGGGAAGGATGAGATATCAAATCTAGAGTATCCATACAAACAATACCTAATCATATGTGGGAGTAGAATTACATTAATATGAAATTTTTCACTCTATTACCAAATAATGTTATAGTGAATGATATAATATGTGTTATTATTGATCACCTTACCAAAATATGAACATTTCCATTCAATAAGAGAATGTTTACCTCTTTAGTTCCTTGAATGACTATATATTAATGAATTTATAAGACTTTAGGGATAACCTATTTCAATCATTTCTGATCATGACCCAGGATTTACATTAAAATTCAAGAAAATTGTTTAGAAGGATTTGGATACTGATCTTCATATAGGAATTGTCTTTCACCCTCGAAAATATTGATAGTGTAAAAGAACTATCGAAGCATCAGAAGATATAATGAGGTCATTATAAATTAAAATTCAAGGTATGTCTAATTTTTATTTATATTTTTTATAGTTTTATTATAAAAATAACTTCCATTCATGTATTCAAATGGTGTTGTATGAATATTTATATAGAAAAATATTTCATAATATAAATTGTTGTGATGATATAGGTGAAAGGGGTATTATTGTCCTAGAACTTGTGGGGTATAAAAAAGTGTTGATTAAGACTATTCATACACATATTAATGAATATTAATATAGTAAAAAGATCTATGGTGATGGCTCAAGAAAATATTTTTAATTTCAAGTGGGAGATCATGTTTCCTTAAAACTTCCTCCATTGAAGGGAGTAAACAGAATTTATAAGAATGGAAAATATATACCTTTCTAAATTTTAACTTTTAAAATTCTAGAAAGAATTGGATATGTGGATTTCCATTTGGGAATTAAACCTAGACTCTCTAAAATATGTGATGTATTCTATATTTTTTTATTGAGGAAATATAATAAATATCCAATGCATTGATCACCTATGAGGAAATAGAATTGAAACCTAATTTATCTTGTTGTGAAGAGACTATCCAAATTATAGACACAAAAGATCAATTGTTGATATATTAGATAACTCAAATAGTAATGTTACATTATTGAAACAACTAGATAGAAGAATAAATTTGGGAACCAAAAAAAGTAATGATTAATAACTTCCTAAATGTGGTCTTAAGGAAAAATTTATGGAATTTCAAGGACAATATATTTTAAAGGATTGATAAATGTAACACATGATCTTTAATTTTAATAATATTTAATTTTTAAAAGAAAAAATATCACTGTTCATGAATGTGATTAAAATATAAATTAATTCCATTTATAAAATCATCATATCAAAATTAGTTAAGGTGAAATTTTTTTAATTTTCTGAAATGAGTGATTTTTCATTGAACAATAAAAACAATAACTCTTTTACAAAAACTATCATTTAATTTAATTAGATTTAAAAGAACCATTAAATTTTTTATTTGATATTAAAGTAAAATATGACCAATTTAATTTATAATAATACAATTAATTCCATCAATTTTCATGATTTTTATAAAACTTGATTTTTTATGCCAATAAATGAATTTTTTTAAAACTATGTTTCATTTTATTTTATGTTTTTTTATTGAAATAAAATTCTACCACAAATATGAATTGAAACCTTAAAATTGATTCCAAATTTGGAATCAAGATGTTCAAATTTTTAAAAAAATCATTTTTATTTTTTTAATTATGAATAGTAACAATTTTAAATATTTGTCACCTCGATAATGGTGAAATCTATAAAATAAGGTTAATAAAATGAATTTCAAAATCAACCCAATATATTCCTTAATTTCATTTAATTTTAAAAATTAATCCATATATTCCCAAAATTTAGATATAGGGGATTTTCATTCTATTTGTCTTTAATAATGACATTTATATTGTTTTATGTAAAAAAATTCCCAAAAAATTTATATCTCTGACTTTAATAATATAAAAATATTTTTATATGGATAATAAAAGTATAAGCTCAGTGATAAAGTTTTATTTGAATGATGAAATAATTTTTTTATAAATGTAATTTGTTATTAGTTTTTAGTGATTAAATAATTACCATAAATGATTACACAACAGAGATGAAGAACTTTTTCAAGTGGCATAAAAATAATTTAAATAATTTTAAGAGCCCCCAAATCAGTACAATTTGGTTGGGTTTTATTTATCCATGAATTTAATAAATGACTATAATATATTGGGTATGTGTGAAAAGGTTTAAATATTAATTTCACTTCTATATTCATGTGTTTAATGTCAATTTAAGTTAATAGTGTCAAAATTTAAATTAATGATATTTTATGAAAAATAATAATTTAAGATAAATAATAATTTATTAGTAGAATTATAACAAATTAATATTGAATAGGTTATTATAGAGGTTAAGGTCAAAATAGGTTATTGGAGGGTTAATTTTAAAAGATAATAATAAAAATTAAATAAAAAATTTCATAAACCAGATTGGTTGGTGGCCTTTGGAACATTCCCTTATCACCTTCAAATAAGTTTCATTTTAGATAAACTTCTCAAAAAAAGTTACTTAACATTATTTTAATGCTTTAAAAATTAATAAGTGTGACACACACATTAATTATAATAGGGTGTCATATCCCCTCACCTATTCACATATATAGATTCATATTGATTAAAAAAATCCTGTTAAAATCACTCCCCAACATCCTTATCTATATTATATAGATTTTTTCCAAATGTATCAAAATGAGGTTCCTTAAAAATAGATCCAAATGAGGTTTCTCTATGAAAAGGTAATCATTTTCTTTAACTGTTTCATATTTATTTCTTCTTATACATCTTATAAATATTTTGTGACCATTATAAAAATGGTAAATTGTGTATTATAAATATAATTAGGTGTTTTTATTATTATATTATAACTATTTCCAATATTTCCTCCATCCTATAAAAAAACATCCCTCGTGTGTACATTTGTCTTATCGTCTCAGTGTAGTAGTGTAATTTGTTTTTCATCACCACATTATTTGGATGGTTGCAAAGATAGAGCTAATGAATATATATGATATTTATGGAATTATAATTATTCAATAATTATAATATAATATACACCTTTGACCTTCAAATCCATTGGAGAATGATAATGTCTTTTGTGTAAATATGTAGACTACCACCTCCACAAAGCGATGTGATTCATTTTTTGGTTTCCAATTTACATGGATGTTAATGAGGATAGATTACTGAAATATATATATGATATATATATATAATATAATAAATATTCTATACTGGTGAATTAATATTTACTTTTCTTTCATTCCATCAGTCAAAAAGTGAAATCAGTTTTCATGCATATGTACTGTCTATCATCTATACGAACAGTATAATTCATTTTTCTATATCTCCCTTTAAAATATGATTTGAAAATTTTATATAATGAATATATTTGGTATATATATAAAGATTAATATATTTTATAATATGTAACCATGAGAAAGATGTGGGGATAGAAACTACCAAACTGAAACACACATGAAAAAATGAAATAGTTAACACTAGGAAACAAAAATTTTAGTAATGAATTAATAACAAAAAATACTGAAATTTTATAGGTGTATTATATATTATATTATAAGTGTATATATTTTTTATTATTAAATTGTAATGAAATTTCATTTTTTTAAAGTATTCTAAAAGTACATACAATACAATCCAGACCAAAGGTAAGTGATTATTTTACAATCTATTCATTATTAGGGATTGTTTATGTTTAAGTATCTAATGGGATAATTATTTTATATTTACATATTAAAACAAATATTTTTTTATCCAATTTTATTTTCATAAATTATAGTTTTTTCTTTCATTTTCCAATATTTATGTACTCAGGATAAGAAAATAATGTTTTGAAAGAAAATCAACTTTGTTTTTCTTCTTGATTGATAATACTTTTCTTACATGGTCATGTTTTTCTTTAAAATGTTTTAAATAATTTCTTTATTAATCTAAAATTATTTAATAAATAATTTTTTACCCATTTTGTGATTTTTTAAAAAAATTTAACATGGAATCCTTTTTTCATTTTCTTAATAAGGTACATTTTGTCTTTTTTACAAAAGTGTGAAAGAAATATTTTCTTTTAGCTTATTTGGAATGAATATAATTTCCCGAATTCATGAACACTTAATAAATTGAATCATTATTTCCATGTTTCAATGTTTATTTTCAAAGATAAATTTTCCCTTAATATTTTGAAATTTTTTATATTTTGAATAATTTATTTCAAAATGAAAAGGTTATTCTCCTAAAGAAATATTTGGGTGATATTTATAAAATATTTTCATTTAGGTCAACATTAATTAGTAAATATTATTATTTTCTGGGGATGCAATCATTTTATAACATTCACTATATTATAGTGGATGGATTACGATTTTGTTTATTGATTGGGGAAATTATTAACATTACATATGCTATTATTTCAATATCAATTTATAAATTAATTATATTTAACCCCTGTAATATGATGAATGAATTATATTCAATATGTAATTGGTAGGTACCACTATATAATATCGATGTATAAGTAGGTTTCATTAGAAAAACTAGATTTGGTATTGGGTATATGCATTACCTTTTTACATATTTTTTCATTGAAAAAGTTCTGGACGGTATAGTTATGATGATATCCTTATGCATTCTATAATTATGAAACATGTTATTATTATTCATATAAATATTTATGATATTATTTTTTATGTGGATTTCAACCCATTTTATGGTATTAGTTGTGTTGAATATTTTATTATTGCCTATCTCACCCATATTATTCATATTTTATTTACTTTATGATAGCTTATGCTGTATGATTTTCATTACAGAGAATCTAATCTCACCCTTTATTATTTTTTCCTTTATCTAGGATACTAAGAAGGGATATATGAATGATATCAAAAATTTAATAAAAGAAAAAATAATTTTATCATAAGGATTACTATATTTCATTTCATATTTTCAGATGTAATGTGAGACTCATTTATGTATATAGTCTCTCAAGTATAATAAACTATTATGTCCTTATGGATGTGATCCTTTTTACTTGTACCTATATAGTAAAATAACCACCATCTCCTACTACTAGAGTTGGTATGTTACATAAAATATGTTTCAACAAATCATGGTTGGGGAAAATGGGTGAAAAAATAGGCAACATGCATTATCATATAATGTATGTACTACCTTGCACAAAACTATAATGTAGTAAGATTTACTATGACCTATTTCACAATAAAATAAACCACTGCATGGATATAACTCTAAATAATGGTTTTACACTAGTTCATAATTCTATCAATATCACACTTTCACTAAAGATTCATATAATTAAAAAAAATTCACTTAATGTCTCAATATATGTAATAAATTGGGATAATTTATAAATATACATAGAGATATCCTTCAAAAATATTCTTTCTAGGTTTATCATTACACTCTCAAGGTTTTGTGTGAATACTTTGTAATAAAACTACTCCTCATTTACATTATCACTTTGTGTGACCCCACAATCTATTGTATCATTAACATAAATTTTCAATTATATAATATATTATTATAAGAAAAGTCAATCCTCTAAAAAGAATTAGTTTTACTCATTTTATAATTGTATCTAGAGTGATATTCATCAAACACATATATATCCATACCTATATTATATAGTTATGTTATATACAACACACATAATTAGATAATTAATGTTTTAATAAATCTATTGACATTAAGTGATGGGGTATAAAATATTTTATATCCAACTCAAAAGATCTCAATTTTCTAAGTAAAACCTGGGAAGATGAACTATCATGTCATATGTCATTCATCCAAATGGATCCATACATCAATGTCCCCTTATCCAAATAGATAAACACATAAAATTTCATTTATCATGTTATGGTTATGCAATTTATTCTCGAATCACAATCTAGAGAAAAAAATGTAATAACTAGCATATGTTGATGTATGGAATTGTATATAGTTTTCTCTAAATTATCTAAATTTTAATTTTTTGGTATAAAGGTGATTTGATGAAGTTAGGGGGTCAGAAATTGAATAATTGAACTCATTTTAGAAAACATATGTTTTATGAAAGATAGAACTGAGTTCCTATGGGTATGATATTATGTACCTAGTGGCCCAGGAAATGAGGGGATATACCCCCATGGTCCAGTAACCACTCAATGGTCCTTGAGTGAGAAACTTGTGAGGTATTGGGTATAAAGTTTCTAACACCCCTGGAAAAGTGATGCTGAAAACACTAAATGTTAATACTCTTTCCAATAAGGTGAAACATTTTTTAAGGTGGTGGTATGAAAATAAATTAACAGTAAAGATAGATTTCCTTATAGTAGTTTCAGGATGGGGGAAATCCATGGATTTTTTCTAGCATGATTTTTAGTGAGGAAAAATAACACTAGAAGAACATTTTTTGGCTAGTGCGGACAAACATTAATCAAATAAGTGACCCTAGTGGGTAATATAATGTGTCGTTATAGGAAGGAAACCATTGTATTATATGATTCCCATGGGGTCAAATGACATTGTTCATAGCCTGGGGAGGTTTGGTCATGAAAAATTGTATCATATAAAATGACCATCTTGAAGTGAGGAGTCACTAAATGGTTTTTTTGGTGTGGTCTATATCAAGAGTGTTGTGGTTTAAATAGGGTATTATAAAAACCCTAGAATGGTAATAATTAAAAAATAATTTTCATACCCATTGTAAACTGGGGTGTGTGTGAGTGAGGATAAATAACACTAAAATAACATGTGTTGACCAATGGGGATAGTCATTAGTATGATAAGTGACACCTTTGGGTAATATAATGTGGCGTACTAGGAAGGAAACCAAATTATTATAGGTAACACATGGGGTCAGATGACTTGGTTCATTAACCATGTATGTCAGATAATGAAAAATGGTGTTAAATCCTTTATATAGCCTAAAGAATCAAGGGATTTCCTAGGTTATATGTGTGGGGTCCATGAATATGGATTTTTGATTTAAAGTGGTTGGTGTAAAATCCAAGGAAAAAGAGAGACATAAGTGGATAAATGTTACTACCCATATCAAAAAGGTAAACCATTATTTTTTTATAGCCTGTCTTATAAGAAGGTCATAGATAATCATGATTTGGATGGATTCGTGTCAGGATGGGTGACCTCCTAAGAAGTTTCCCATGGTGAATGTCAGTGTGGAAAAAGGACACTAAGATAACATGTTTTTGCCTATGGGGATAGGCATTAGTCTAAAAATTTATCCCAATGTGTGATAGTATGTGGTGTCCTGGGAAGGAACAAAAATCTATAATAGGAGACCCATGGGGTCTTATGACTAATTTCATGGCCCGAGGATGTCAGGTCATGAAACAGTGATTGGAGAGGGGGTACCCAAAATCCAATATTTTTGTTTTCGTTAAAAAATTAAACAACTAAATTAATTAATATTTTTAAAAAAAAATTACCACCTAATTTTCTTCTGAGGAAATTAACTAATACCACCCATACCTTGTGTTTTTATTCCCCAAAACTTGGTAATCCATCATTTCAGAACAGATTGACATGTTTCTTATCCTTATAGATTGATATGGGTGATTCTGACCTCTACCCCAACTCAATTTATGCATGATTTCACCATGACACTAATCTCTTCCTAAAAGACTTATTTTTAGTGGTTTTATTTGGATTAGGTATTTCTTTATTTTTTATCTAAATCATTAAATTAAATTCAAATTGTGTGGTCCTAAAAATTCAAGGTGTATAGTTCCTAAAACATTCAACTTGTATATCCAAATTTTATGTGTTGTTTGATATATAGTTTATAGTGTCTATCTGTGCATGGAATGGAATAAAAATGAAAGGAAAAATTTCTTCTATGTGATTAGAGTAAGGATTTATTAGACTAAAATTGTTTCATTAATAATAATTCTTAATTTCATGTTTATTGATGAACATGTTCCTTCATAAATGTATATTGAACCCTTGAAAGTATAACCCAATAGGGGTTTTCCTTGATAGGTGAGGACAAAGTGGGCCTTGATATGTTTCATTCATTATCCTTATATTGAATAGGGCTCAGTTATGTGTGTTCCTAGCTAGTAATAATTTATCATTTTGAAGGGTTTTCAGTTGGGTTATAAATAGTTGTCTAGTTATATAATATGAATAGGTGAGGGTTACCCACATTCTGACTAAGTGGATTTTGTTAGTTTAAATATTGTATTTGAGATAAATAGATAAGATTCTATGTGAGAGGCCTATTCTAATGTAAAAGTAAAATTGGAATTGGATTCCTTTCCAAACCATGATACGGAATGTTTGTGATATGTTCTGTAAGAGTTATTTATCATAACATTATTTTGTTATTAATTTGGAAATATATGACCACTCAACATTGTTCATTATATGGAATAGTATTATATCCCCACGTTTCCCAAATATGTTTAATTTCCTTGTATAATATGACTATTTGGTTGGGATATTGTTAAAGACATGGGATGATATTCTCACTTATACTTACTACTGTTAAATTCATGAGATGATATAATATTGCATCTTATTCCATGGTTTGTGGTCACAAGAGACTTTAGGAGTTTACATAGCCCCCCATAGTTTAAAGAATTCAATGTGGTTTTAGATGGAAAGAATGTTTTTTTTATCCTCGGTGGCTATAATAAATTCATTTCACCACTTTGGGGAGGTTGAAACTGATTAAGATCCTTGTATCCTTGGACATTATCAAAAAAACCATGGAATTGTAAATAATAAGATATCAATAACCTCGGAATAAATTTAGATTTCACTATCAAACAAGGATTATCTAATATCATTGGAATACCTTTTCCCTATTTTATAATCCCCAGTTTTTCTCTAAGGAGGATAATGCTGACATTCACTATAAGACTAATTCTTCAATATTTTATCATTTTTATAGTTAATTTTATTATAGATTTCAATTTTTCATGGACCATCACCATAGTATGTTTGATGTTTTTATATAGGTTCTCATTTCAGCCTAAAAATGGATTTATTTGAAAATTAGATATGGATTTGAGATGGAATAATATTTCCAATTAGCCTCTACATAGTTATATACATGGGATAATATACATATATTCTCATATTTTAAAAAAGTAGTAAGATATGTGTGAAATACTGAGATTTAAAAAAATAACATTGTACTCTATATCATATGCATTAAGAAACACTAAGATTAAACAACTCTTAAAATATATTTCATCAAATTTAATCTCTTTGATAGCTTAAGGAACACAAAACCACCAAGCCTAAATGAAACTTAATATTGTATACCATTATAACTTTGCTATTAAATTTTTTAATATGAATGGTACTAACTCATTTTTAAAAATTATTTTTATTTATTGATTAGAAATAAAATCAGAATCATTTAAAATGAAAGGAAATGTTTTCTGAAAAAAAATCCCTAAAAATGGTTTTTTCATGATTTTCGAACATAACTTAAAATTATGTTCTAAAATTTTTCGAAAAATTATTTTAGATAATTAAATTCACTTTTTAAAAATGAATTAATGTGGGTAAGGTAAAAACTGTTTTATCAAAGTGTTAGAATAAAATGAGAAGTGTTAAAATGACCTCCCAACATATCCCAATCACCTTTTATGGACATAATTAGACCTTATACCCAATAAGGGTTTAGTATTACACATTTTTTAGGCTTTCTTTATGATAAAAACATGAGTGTAATTGAATATTTTCAAAAATTCCATGTGTGTCATCTCCCCTACTTATAAAAGGACACCTGCTCTCCTCCCCTCTTTACAATTCCAAATACATTTTTATCTAAAAATACCTATGAAAATGGTTTCCTTACTCAACATAGAACATCTTAGATCCCTTTCTCTAACATAAATCTATCCTATGATTGATTTTGGACCAAATCAAAAGAGGTTATCCATAGAAGAGGTAATGTTCTAAAATGAATGTTTTAATTTTTTTCCACCTCCTTAAAATATAATTAAATCATGATAGGATAATAAAACCAGTATATAACATATACATATATGTTATTATGTTAATTTAATGACCTATATATGTATCCTCTTCCATCAAATGGGAAATTAAAATATCAATTATGTGTACGATAGACTACTTCCTCGTGAATCGATGTAATTAATTTTCCATCAGATCTTTTAAAAGAAGGATATAATTATGTATTTTATATGTATATCAAATATTAATTATATTATTAAAATTATATAATTTTAAAATCAAATATAACTTCTTACATTTAATTCTATTCAAAATATGATAACGTCACTCATATGTATCCGGAATGCCGCCTCAAAATTTTATATGAGTCATTTTTCACTTACGGTTTTCATGAAAGGTAATATGAATAGATTTACTGAATATATTTGATATATATTAAATTATATTTATTCTAAGGAATTTATATTTCAAACACTTTGTTATTCTTTAACCCATTAACTAAATGATAACATCTATCGTGTGTAGTTACGTCCTACCGTCTCCACGAAGTGATGTGATCCATTCTCCATGTTCAAATTTTCATAAAGATTCTAAAATTTATATAATAATAAAAAAATTATAACATTAATTTCATTTTTTATATTATGGAACCATATAGTATGTGTATGGAAAAATCATTCACGACAAAACATGAATGAGAAAATAAGGCAATTAACCACTGAAATAATGAAAATAATGATA
The DNA here is from genome assembly GCA_963277665.1 of Viscum album. Taxonomy (NCBI): domain Eukaryota; kingdom Viridiplantae; phylum Streptophyta; class Magnoliopsida; order Santalales; family Viscaceae; genus Viscum; species Viscum album. The sequence continues at coordinate 1,053,004,124 of OY728120.1, read as the reverse complement.
TATTATTAACAAATTGGTACTAAAATGTTAAAATTGGATCATATATGATATTATAAGTATTTATATGGTTATGTTGTAAGTTAATAACATTATTAAAACCACTATACATGAGTTTTAATTTTGTTAAACCAAAATTAAGTGTGGGTTAGAGAATTCATCTCAATGTTTCTTCATTGAGGCATATTGTAATATTATGAACCAAATTTTTTTAATATGGTGTTTATACACCACATTGGACATTTAATATCATGATTCAATAATAATTAATTATATTTTATATTCCAATTTTAATTAATTAATTCATGTTTAATTTAAGTGAAAATTTCCAAGTCGTAAATAATTTTATATCTCAATTTCTTGTCATTGGGTAATATTACTTCTTCATTTTCTTTAACATTCTAAGATTTTATTTGTAAATAATTTTGAATATGTTATGTTTCATTTATTCTAATTGTATTTGGATTTAAATTTGACCTAAATAATTGATTCATTCATTAATTTTCACTTCAATTTTATGATCTTTATAAGGGTTTATATCACAATCTCATTTATTCGAGATTGTTTATACCTAAATTTCCATTAAAGAAAATTATTTGAGAATCATATAATAAAAAAAATAATTTTCGTATAATATGGTTATTCATAATTTTTTCATCTAATATTAAAATTTTCAACTATTTTACACTTAAAATGAATGAAGAAATGTTTCCAATAAAATCATACTTCATTTATCTCTTTAGTCAAAAATCATTTTTCATCATAACCCAAATTTTATAAAAAAAAATAAAAAATGCTTTTGGACTTTTAAAAAAGATTTATTTAATAAATATTTATCCATTTCAACTTATTAAAAAATTATTTTAATGTAATATTCATGACATTTTAAAAAATATTCCCATTTTTATTTTACCAAAAACGTTAAAGGAATCATTATTTTAACATGTACAACTTGAACAAAATTTAGAGCCATCATGAACACTCAATGTTTTAAAGATTATTTCATAACATTAAAAGTTTATTTTCAAGAAAAATTATTATAAAAAAATTGTGAAATTTTATTTTATAGAAAAGTTTATTTCTCTTGTTAAAAGGATATTTTCCTCAAAAATGTTTCCAAATATCTTTTTATGGTATTTCAATTCCTTAATGAAAAAAACACTTCATTTTTACTGCATTAGGGATATGTTATATTTAAGCCATATTTATTATTTATATGGATAGTTTATATTCATTTTAACAAATAAAACTATTTACATTCACTTTCAAGATTCATTTTCGTAGTTATTAACTTTCCCTTGAAATATTCACTTTCCTGTTATCATTGGACATTAAATTTACCCTAAATATTCATATTATTTATCATAGATATTTTTATTTATTAAATTATATATCATTCCTTCATATTTTGTTATATATAAAAAAAATTTATTTATCTTGGTAATTATTGATAAATCTATATTAATTTTTTAATACAAATATTTGTTGATAAGGCACATTGTTCAGAAATTAAATCAATTATTTGATATATAAGGAAATATTTGGACATGAAATGATGGTTGGAGCTCAAAATTATATGTCCCCTTGATGAATCGGTAGCCTCATGAGGTGAATCAGTAATCTAGAATTAAATGGGTTTTTACATATAGTTTTAATCAATTATATGAAATATATTGGTGGTAGAGTTATCATGATGATTGAGATCATAACGTCCAATAATAAGGAATTTCCTTCATTAAGAATTCAAATTTTATAATCAATGTAATTTTCCAAATGGTATTAACTCTAGATGTATTTCATTCTTAATTATTTATTAAATGGTGTTTTCTATGTTATTTACCATTACAAATTAATTATTCCTTATCTATTCATGATAGTCATGTTATTTAAATAGCATGTGTGTTCAGTTATTTACCTTTCTATATTGATTATTCATTATTTATTCATGATAGTCAAGTTATTTAAATATCATGTGTTTTTATTTATTTACATTTCAATATTCATAATTCTTTACCCAATCAAGATTATCTAGATATTTAAATGGAATGTGTGTTCAGTTATTTACCTCTCCATGTTGATTATGCTAATTGATTCATGATAACTTACGGTGTACTTAACCCATACTGAAAATTTGAGCTCACAATTTTTTTCCTTTACCAAGAATCCTGTAAGTGTACTATGAATGATATTAAAGGATATTCTTGAGGTAATAATGATATTACCAAAAAATGTTATAATTTATATATTAAAATATAATATGTAAACCATGTACATATCTAGTTTAATAATGCTACTAAACTATTCTATCCTTTTGGATATTACTATCTATATCTTATGATAATTTAATAAATTAGACATCAGATCTAGGTTACTAGTCTTGGGTTCATTACAATATGAACAATTTCCCATGATAGGGTTATAGTCATGAGATGAGATGTCCAATTTCAAATGATATAGTAAAAGTAGTTTGATGAGATGACCAATTGGCCATAGAATTATTATAGGAATAGAACGATACACCAACTTGTATTTAATATTATTAAAGGAATGATACTTTTATGGCCACTTTCTTTAATGTTATATAATAAGGGTTTTAATTCCCACTTTTTATATTGTTATGATATGGTTTATTATACCATTTAGTTTGGTTTCACTATGTAATTAATCTTTATGACCATTCACTCATGATTGTTTTTTTCCAGTGGGATGTTATAAGTAATTTATTGTTGATAATAATGTCATAAAATGTTATAAATTACCTTTAACAATATATAATATATTTTCAAACCTATACCTACATGGGACTAAATAGGTATGGTTACTCACTAGGTGTCATGTTCATAACCTAATAAAGTGATGGGTGTTATATATTACTTTTAATACAATTAATTATTATCATATCACACTGTGTATGCACTTATATACTCTATATTTTCTCTAGGAATATATTGGTGTTATCCTAATGAGTTTCACTCGCACCATTCATAGGGATATCAATGCATGTTTAAATTTTATGGACAGGTACATAGGTAAGAGAATATTCCATAAAAATTATGGATTTTCTGGATAGATGGATGGAGTGTGATACAGGACCTGAGTAGAGCCTTATAACCAATTTTTTGATATTCGGTATTCTTTTTTAATTTTTAAAATGTTTTATATGATCAAATATGTAGTTATTATGTTTTAGTATAAATAAACAAATGATAATATAATTAATTATCATTTCGTTATAGCATGTAGTATATTATTTTTTGGTGGTCTCATAGTAGTAACAACCATATTTTTTCATTAGTGTTGATGATTTATTATTATCATTTCCACTTGTCTATATATTTATCTATTCTATATGGTATAATCTCCCTATGTTTTTTATGGACCCTCATAGCAATTATTTAGCCTCTAGAATATGGGGAGGAATGCTTGAGGTTATTTCATGATCCAATTCGACATAGTTTAGGTGGAATAGGTCAGAGATGTTACAAAATGGTATGAGATCCTTATTTTGATTTTTTTACAATTTGGGATATGGATGTAATATTTTTGAATTTTATAGTAACTTGAAATGGAAATAATACTAATTCACATCTTAACAATTTGTCTAGAAAGTCATGTTACATATGATAGGTTAATCTTTCATAGTTTATAAATTCTATGATTTTTGTATCTTCATGTAGTATTGGGTGTGGGTAATGATTTTTTATTTTACTCTTGTCTTGGGGTTAAAAAAGGGATGGAATTCATATATCATATTTTATATATTGGATTTAAATGAAATTATTATTATTGTGTGTGTGATTTATCAATTGATTTTGATATAGGGTTTAGTTATTTAAAATTACAAAAACCATTTATATAGTGGTTCCCTATATAATTTATTTACAGAACTCTACATGATTGAACCCATGATTATTGATTCATTTTTTAATATAATATATTTATTGGTTATGTGGATCTTATTTATATTTTGTATAACCCCTTTAGAGTGGCTATTTTGGTCAAGATATTACTAAGTTATGTGAGACACTTTATTATAAGGCATGATTATTGAGTGCCGAGATGAAATACTCATTACTAGTTTTAAAGAACTATGATATCAAGAATTGTGAACGAAATTTTCTCTATTGTGAATCTTTAATTTTAGTGATAAGCATCTTCAATGACATCTAGTTGAGCACCAGGATATAAAGGAATATAATTCCCAACTAGTAGTAGATCAAAATACCTATTTTTTACTATTAAATACTATTAATCAAAGTATTTGGGATATTTTTCTTTATTTTATTTAGTTTATGGGATATGAGGCCCTTATACTAGATCCCTCCATTTCATATTTGACCAGAAAGGTCCAAATTCACTATTCACCACTCTTTATAGGTGAGGGTGGGCTTTAGGATGCTATGTTAAATATTGAGTCATTGAAGAAAATTTATTATTAGATTGATACACACTCTAAGATGAGTGTAAGAATGATTGTGTATATTATTCTGAGACAATTGAACCACTGGTTGGATTTACTAGTTTAGGAAGATCAAAATTACGGAATTACATGAATGTATTTTCAGCCTCATTGAGATGATTAATTATTTACAAATATGCTTATAAATAATAGGTCTTGGGTGATTATTCAAATTTTTAATGAGAATATAGCTATAATGTATTATATTGGATGCTTCGTAGGCTTGTTTCACTTTGAACCCATGCTAATGGGTGATGAGATTGTGAAGTTTCATCATTTGGGGGATGGAATGAGTATTCTAGTACAAGTTCAAGTGAATATTTTTCATCTAACTTCCCTAACAAAGTAGTGAACCTATCCTTTACTTCTAAGAGGAATGTAGTAGATAAATCCATTATAGGTCATACTAGATATATTATTGGTTGGTCTAGTCATAGGATGCATCAATGTTCTCTTTATATTGATTGGAAATCCAATCATGGTCATGGATTATCTCTTCCCCCGTGATAGAGGACTCTTCTAGTGTATTATCAATGTTTTAAAGAATGACGTGTTTTATCAAAGTGTCACTTCCACCTTTAGATTATTATTTATGTTGAAATATTGTATATCTATAATCATATTCTTAGAGTTATTATTAATCAGGTTGTTTGCATGGGTTTGGGAAGCTTTTGGAATCCATATTTGCGTCAATCACACTACTTTAGAGTATAAAAATAGGGTTATTCTATTAAATATTGGTGTGGTATAGGTTAAGGTGATTTTTTAAGTGTAAAAGAGGTAGTGTGGGGATATGTTTCACTTTTATTAATGTAACGAAGTTTACGGGAGAGTCTTAGTATTGGGGAAGAATCATGTTATCAAAGCAGATTTTTCGGATCATGTAAAAGGGCTATATTTAGTTTAAGATTTGATTTTAGTAACATCTACATAGGATATTTTTTTAACAAGGGTGAATTTAAATCATATATATTTTCTATATTGGTACATGGTTGAGGACTTGTTGTGGATTTTTTGAGTTATTTGTATTCATAAACCCATATAGATTTGATTTGAGGGTATTAATAGGTGATCTAGGTGCACAATCACGATCTGTGGTTATAGACATATCAATTGTTTCTTTTTAGATAATATATATATTTTTTGAACCTCATGATGTATTTTATGACATATCATTGAGAACACATAGTTCTATTTAAGATATGTGTGTCTATCATGTCCCCTATGTGTGATTAGTGTACCATATATGGAGAGTGTGTTTGGTAGGAAACCCATTTTGGACCTGAACTTCTATAGCTATGGATGATTACAAAACCATTTTATAATTTTTTTCTCTAAGGGATGTGTATAATATGGTACAATTGATAATTAATCTAATAATTAATTAGTTTCAAGGCATTTTTCTTGATTACGCCCTAGAGTTTACACCCAATAGTGTGATTGAGTTTTAAATAATTCAAATTCTAGGTACAAAGTATAATTATATTCCTCCATAAATGATGGATACTATAGTGCTATGAGATCTGAGGGTATATCCATATGAACTTGTGATAATATAATATATTCACTTGATCATGTATCCTTAAGGTGATTTTATTTTGTTCTCTAAGAAGGGTGATGGAATTTTACAGTTATGTGTGGATTAACTGATGTTAGACTTTGTGATATTCATGAACTAGTATCTTCTTCGACATATAGATGGATAATTTGATCAGCTAATTATAGAAAATTTATTCTCCAAGAACAATTTTAGATCGGAATATCAGTAATTGAGAGTGAGGGTAGTTTGTATTTCTTTTACATATTTTAGGAGTATATATATCCTATATGACATTATTGTAATGTTATTATATTTAATGAACACACAATTGGAATTTATATCCTTGATGTATAAGTTCTTCCATCTATAGCTAGATTCATTAATTCTCAAATATTTGATGAAATTTTAGTGCTCTCATTTTTGCGAGAGGATCATTATCAATACCTAAAGACTATATTGAGCATACAAAGAGGGAATCAGACATGTTCTAGTACCTCAATTTGTCATTTTTTGGTAATAGAGGTTTTACTTTTAGGGCATGTGATATCGGATTCAGGTATATGAGGGGAGAATCAGACATGCAATGCCATGGTTTTTTTGTATCAATATAATAATTTTTTTTGATTCATTGTTTTATGGGACTATTAAGATACTAAAAAATATTTATTTGTTAATTCAACCAATTGTAAGTCGAAATTATAGACCTGACCAAGAAGTTAATGAATTTTTATTGATTCATTCCTTATCATAGATCCTTTTAGGTGATAAATGGGAGATTTATGACCACACTAATCCTAAAATTTTCTAATATTGGTAAGGATTATAAGTTATATTATGATTTATCAGGAATTTTTCTTAGATAATAATTTATATATAATGGGTGAGTAGTTTCATATGGGTTTAGGTAGTTGAGCATGTATAATAAGAACTATCTAACATGTGATTTAATGAAAATGGTGGTAGATCATGGGATAACATATGAGCATAAATAATTTTCATGTGATTAGTTAGTGGTTTATACTAATAAATGATTATCAAAACTCATATTCTCATATAATAACCTAAATATTCAATATATATGGTGGGTTTAGTACCATTAATCATTTGAATTTGAGAAGTTGTAAACCCCTTTGAATTTGAATTTTATTACTGATGTACAGAGTATGAAGAATCAATCCCAAGTGGTTTTGGAGACTAATAGTTAATTCAACATTATGATCCCATTCCAAAGATAAATATTGGGGTCATACAGTATCAGAGTATGGATATGATTATTTCATTTATGCATACCTCTTTAATTCTTATTAGGATAAAAGAAATTCAATTATCTAACATTGTTTACTCGGATATGAGGGTTAATATTTATGGTGGGAAGATACCACTGTATTAGACCAAAGATTATTATCATGTCCTTAATTAGTGTGGTATAATTTTTATTGTAATGATGCTTCACGATGATATAATTTGGTATTTAAATGACCTCAAGATGGTCTACTCATTTGGATCTAACCAACATGTTTCATAAAATTCATAGGTAGTATTGGTATCCTATGATGAATATGGATATGAAACATTTCAAGATACATAAATCTCAAGAGGGAAATGTTTAAAACAAAAATAGATATTCATTATTCATAAATTATTTATTCCATAATATTAATGGGATAATATGATGATGGATTTGTGATGTGGTTAATGAGGTTACACTAAAACAACGGTGTAATATTAGTTATAGTATATCCCTTAAACAAAGTTCCCCATTTATTACCAATTTAAGAGACCCATTATTTTGATGAGATAAGATGGTTATATATTCAATAGATAGTATATTTTTTTGGGTGTTCCAAATAATTTAATATCATATTGGGATTCCTGGTTTTCCACTCTCTTATGGAAAGTATTATTTAAGGAATTGAATAATCTGGTATATTTCAATATAACCTACCATCTTCAGACTGATGGGTAGTATGAGTGTATTATTGTGATTCTATAGTAAAATTTTTAGTATGAGTCGATGTTTGTTTTCATGACAGAGAATATCATTTAACTTGAATTTCATAAAATAATAGTTATCATGTATCAATTTTTATTTAGAACATCAAGGCATTGTCTGATCCCATCAATACTCTTTAGAGATGGGGGAGTCATGTTTTATTAGGATAAATATCATATAATAGATATCAAAATGTATTTATTTAATTAATAAGTGTCTGGTGTCCACTTATAGTGGGAAGAAATTATATTTAGAATAATGATGTGGTCATCTGGAGTTTGAGGTTGGAGACCATGTATTCTTGAGTGGGCTAACTCATTTAGGAGATATGTAGTTTCCAAGGTGGGAGAAGTTGGTACCTAGGTTTTTAAGTCTATTTGGGGATTTAAAGAGTATAAGTAATATGGGATACTGATTAGTTACTACTTATAGATACAATTCTATGATTGATGTAGTCTATGTATCTTATATATAGATATTTCACCCCATCCTTCTCACATGATCAGTTTCAATGAAGTAAAGCTAGGTGTTGATGCATCATTGAATAGGTGGCGAGTATGTAGAGTGGACATGAGTAAAAATATCCTTTAAGGGAATATGGTTCCCCCATTATTTTTATAGTGGTAGAACTTTTTCTCCCAGGATGATATGTGGATGTGAGAGATAGATATTCAAGGGTATTGGCTAGATATTTGCACCAGTGAAACTCAATGATGCATCTGAATGGTGATTTTACATCTAATGATAGCTCTATTACAACTCACATATATTGATGAATGGAATTGATTAAATTTTTTCTACACCATATTTACTTTAGTGGTTCTTCCTAATGAAGGAGTTGATAGACTCCATGGGTCAAAAATTGAATATTTGGACTTTTATCAAAAGATATATCATCGATGAAAAATGGAATCAACCAAAGACTGGGTACCCAATGTCTTATATTGAAATTAGGTAGGCCCATGTGGTATACCAGCTAACTAGTGAGGTACTAGGTACCTATTTATAGATGATAAAGTATCGGGTTTTCCCTTGTGGTTTATTTTTAAAAATAACTAATTGGTTTAATTAAAAATTTATTAAATATGAAATCCTTCATTTGTATACAAAGATTCACAAACCCGGACCCACCCTCCCATCTATTCTTGTTATCCCAATATTTTACCTCATTCCTTTTATCTTATATTGTAACATTATCTATTGAAATGGTTTGGTAAATGTGATTTTAACCACTCACTCTTCTCTATTTCTATTTTCTTTCACTACATCACTATTATTCACATAAAATCCCAATTTTAGGATTTTAATTTTGGTTTGGGATTTCATCTAATGGAAGATGAATAAACTAAAACAAATTAGTATTGTGGTCTTATAAAGATGTGTTACGTGGTCCTGTAACTTTCCCATTGGTTTATATCAGTTTATATGTGACATATGATATCCATGTTATAGAACACTTCTACATATGACTGGAAATTAACCAAAAATGTAATTATTATTTCCATGTGGGAAAAAAAGTATTATTAGTTCCATAAGTGGTTACTCAATAATTTTATATTAATCTGTGGTGATTGATGAACGTGTACACATGGTAATTTATACAGAACCATTGAATGTGAAACCTAATAGGTTTGTTCCTTGATATGTGATAACATACAAGACCTTAGTAGGTTCCCTTGATTATCCTTTTATAAAATAGTGTTCGAATATATTTATATCCATCTATTATGAAATAATATTTTTAATGTGGGTTTGATTCAGCCATAAACATCTAGAAAGTCACAGTATATTGATAGGTAGGGATTTGACAAATTTTGGATGAATTATTTCAGGTGGGTTATAAATAAGAAATAAGATAAAGTGAGATGATTTTTCCTGGTTGAAATAAATTAGAATTAATTTGAACTTACAATTATATTTCATTATAAAATTTGATATAAAATGTATTTTATATATTTTGAATGAGTTATTTGCAATGAATTGATTTAGTTGTTTATGTGGGATGATATGCTCATTCATCATTAACCATTATATCTAATAGGATAATATCCCCAGTATACCTAATATGGGTAATTGTATAGTATTATATTCCCAATTATATTCTGTATTGTTGAAGGAATATAATGATATTCCCATTTTCCATTACTCTTATTTAAAGTATTGGAATATATTCCCACCTAGACTATGTATTATTCTATGCATGTGACCACATGAATACTTTGCAAAATTTCCATGGAATGGGATTATATTCCCACTTTTCCATGATGTGGTTATAAGTAGGGGATGATATTACCACTTTTACAGGGGATGGTTAGTGTTATGTGATGGTATTCCCACATATATTTTGTATTGTTACGAGAATTGAATAATATACCCACTTTTCATTAATATTGGTGAAATAATTGTATGATATTCCCACTTTCCTTAATACTTAATAGTATGGGATTTTATTCCCACATACTAGATTTTATATTACATAGTATTTTATGTTATTTTATTTGATTCATTATATCACTATACTCTATGCTCTTTCACTCATGATTTTGATTTTTTATGTGATGTTATGAACAATTTGTTTTTTATAGTATTATTGAACTGATGTTATCTTATACCATTAGTATTACATGTGATATGATCATACCTATGACGAAAATGTCCAAAATAGTTATGGTCACTCACCAAGTTGTTCATTTATCACCCAATAATTTCATAGATGTTATCATTTGTTTTGTTTATTATTGAGGAGTAGAAAATCAAATTACACTTACGATTATATATTTTGGATTTATTTATGGATTTTGTTGGTTTTCGATTTCTACGTTATACTCAAACCCCACATGGACATGTTTATATACCTGAACATTTTCTAATTAGGGATATATGTAACAAAAAATGACATATAGTTGATGTATGGGATGGATATATGATTGGTGTGGGTGACAAGAACCAAGTAGGGTCTCTCACCATGTTTTTTAGTTCTCTCAATTCATTAATTATTTTAGGAAGAATCTTATATTATCATATAGGTGGAAATATTTTTTAGGTATGTATTACTTTGTGAAATTACAGTCATTTCTCATTTTTTTTTATTTTTTTAGATGGATCTTTTATTTAATTGTTATATTTTTTCATTGGGGTAAATTATTTATTATTATTATTTCCACTATTATTTAGGGTTATCTGTTATAGAGATTATAGTTTCCCCGCATTAAGAATTAAAACTAATCAAAAATTATTTTCTTCTTATATATAGGTAGGAATTATTTAAGGTATGTGGTGACTCATTCCAAAGATATTTTGATTAATCGGGTTGGGGATGTTACAATGCTTTATCATATACTTTTCTTGATTTTTTACTATTTCGGACATGGTATAGAAAGATAGGATATTTCCAAGACATGATGTAGACCTTCTTCTTGATCATAACTAACCCCTATATAGGGAAAGTCTATGTTATTGAGGATTGGATTATTTTATCAGTTTTAATATGTTGTGATTTTTAAATTTTTAAGGAATGTGTTGTTTGAGTTATGGTTATTATTTTAGTCATCATCGGGGTGGCTAGAGTCTTTTTATTCACACATCACATTTAGTGTTTAGGATTTATATAATAGCCATGTTCTTTTGTGTGTCATTGAGAAATTGATTATAATTTAGGGTTTAGTCATGTAAAGTGAAAATAACTAGTAATATAGTTATTTCATTAATAAGTTTCTTGTGGAACTCTATTTAACTAAACCCATGATTGTTGATACATTTTTATTACTATATAATAACCAATTATGTGTATTATATGTTTATTTTGTATTAAACCCTGAGAGTGGGAATTTGGGACCAGAGTGTTCCAATTTATGCAAGATAATTATATCATACAGAGTGTATAAATTGTAAAGGTAAAAAATTCATGTTACTTTTTATACTAAGCCATGATATAATGAATTTTGATAAAAAATTTATTAGTGAGTTAGGGATTTTAGTGATATGTAATCACAAAAAAAATTGAATGAAAATATGGTAGGGATGATCAGTCAACATTGGTTATAGATCTAAAGCAATGATTCTACTAGGACCACATATTCATCACTAGCAAAAAGATAGTCTTCTATTAGTTATTCAATAAATATAACATGGAGATTAATAGTTATTCCTTCAATTTTATATTTAATTTTAGAGTTCCATATATATCATGCACCTCTCTTTTTAAGTGAGGGAGAACTACAGGCTTTGGAGATCTGTATTGAGTCATTACCAACATTATTTTTTCATATTTTAACACCCTTTTAGAATATGGTTGATATGGTTGTGTATATACTTCAAGAAATATTAAATCACTCATGGGGAATACTAGTGTAGGGAGACAAACATGTGATCCAAACCTAGAAGTAATTTTAGGCTTATTTCTTAGAAAAGTTATTTTCATAGATGTTAAGGACTAGTAAGGCTATAAAGATTATACACATTATTAAGGGGAACATGTTTTCAATGGATCAATATACATGCTCACAAACATACATTTTTTTGAACACAGACTATAAGGTTATGATATTTCAAAATCATTAAATTTTGAGGATGGATTGAGTCATCTAATAAAGTCTCAAATAAATATTTTATTTAAGTATTAATTTCTAAGGTGGGGAGCGATGTCCTAATCTATGTGATAAACCAAGTAGTTAGTGTAATGATTGGGCATTATTTTTCATAAATTTCATTTAATATTAATTTGTATAATAAAAGGATGTAATGATTTAGTTATTCTATCAAGAGTAGTGATAAGAAAACTAGCTATGTCCATGGTGAATCTCTCACCCCATAAGGGAGGACCCTTATAATGTGATGTTAGTGTATTAAATGGGGGATTGTTTAACCAAATTTACATTGACCACCACATAAGTGTCGTTCATGTCGGTAGAAGGTACATATTCAACACTTTTTTTATTTTATTCATAGTCAAGAACTGGGAAAGGTGATGGGATGTTTCAGAAATCTTGAGTTTGGTAAGTTACACCACTATAGAGTAATAATTGAGGTTATTTTATATAACAATAAAGTGGGAGAGGAAACAGAGATTAGGGTTAGGGAATTGGTTTTAATAATTTAGTTTCTGTTAAGGTATTCATATTATAAGAGGTTTGATTAAAGGCATAAACTTAGGGTAGCTTCATGCCACCAAGAAGACTCGTGTCACCCCTAGAAATGTGAAATGAACTATTTAAAGAATGATTTTATAAACATCCACCATATAATTGGATTCATTTTATATGGGTGTGTCACACTAATTTATATATAGTATTTTGGTAGGTGACATGGGTCTGGTTAGGTATTATTTTTCTATAGTGGTGACTATTGATACACCCATAAGGGTGTGATCTGAAATTATACATAGGTATTTCAAGTGTCCAATCATGACTTGTGGTTATGGATATTTTTAGGGTTTCTTTGTATTATATATGTTAAGCTTTTATTTTATCCATGGATTATATTAGATAATTATGTATCAAGTAAACTTCAACAACAATAAGAGGTAAGTATCCTCTCCATCCCTTATGGGTGATTACTATTCCTTTATTATAGTATGGAATATATAGCTTGGTCATTTGGGAATTTACTATCACAATCTAGGGAAAATTATAAACCATTTTTAATGAATTTCTCTAAGGGATGTGTAAAATATGGGATAACCAATTGTTTTCTTTTCATTTCCCAGTTTTAGGACATTTTTTATCATGACTTATCTAGGATTCCACCTAAGTGAGAGGGATTGTGTTTATTATCAATCTGATTCCAGATATAGAGCTCATATTTATACCTACATATTCGATTGATACTGTATATATGAGATAGATCAATGTCAAACAAGAACACATTTAGGTGAAGTTATTTATTCACTCAATCACATCCCCTTAGGGTGATCTTTTTTTGTTCTCTAGGAAGAAATTGGGAATTTATGATTATGTATGGATTATAAAAGGCTAAAAAGGGTTAAGATCAAGATATTAAATATTATCCCATTTATAAATGGATTTTTAAATCGTCATAGGGAATTTAAGTGGTTATCTAAGGCCAATTAGACATTATAGAGTGATCAATCTTATGTTCAACTATTTTATGTTACTTTTAAATCTATCAAGAGTATATATGTCTTCTTGGAGTTTCTAGTGATTCCAATTGGTTTAATTAACATACTCGAAGTGTAAATAGACCAGATGATTTGGTTTTTCTAACCATATTTGTATTCATTCATGGTTATAAATTTTAAATAATTTTTGTTTACACCAAGAAGTGAGAGGACCGTTCTCAACACTTAGAGGTTGTGCTATGAACACTATGATATAATCATCTATATGCCAAGAACATGAACTTTTATTTTTAGATTAGAGAGCACTACTTATTAGGGAATGTGATATTTTATTATAGTATATTTTTTAACCCTATGAGTTTTTAGGTCTTGGTTTCTTATGATAAATGTAATAAGATTTTACATATTCATTATTTCATAATATTGGAATGATTCTATAGGATAATTATACAGGAATTAATCTAATTGGTATTATCGATTATGACTTTGACTAGGAAATGGTTTAAGTTTGAGTGGTTTGTTCCTTGTGATTGATCCTTATATAAGATAATAGAGATATTTTTGATCATGTTAATCTCAACCTTAATATATCCAGGTAAGGAATAAATGTTTTTTTAGGAAGGTACAAGAATTTATCTTAGAGAAACATTGATGTGGGATGGGTGATTAGTCACTTATAGGTCCAATAACTATGGTATAAAAATAAGAACCACCAAACTCATGAATAAGGGCTAAATTGGTGGTGCACTCATAGATATTTTTGAATCACTACTTGTTAGGTAATAGGTTCATATATTAGGTTTCCCACAAGAGATTAAAATATTTATACACATAGTTTAACCTAAACCTTCATTAGAGAACATGATTTAATTATATTTAGTAATTTAATATTAATATTTTTTATTTCCTCAGAAGGGTAATTTTATGGGTTACGTGCTGAGTATGAAGACTCTGGATCAAGTGGTGTAGGAATTTAGTAATGAATGACTATTTATAATCCATCTCTCTGTGATGAATGTTGATGTGTTTGAGTATAATGGAAGGGATATTCTTATATCCTTAATCCTGACATCCCCACTCTTTTATAGGGTCAAAGAGAGTTAGTTTTCCGAAAATTAGTATTAGGTTATGAGGGATATTATATATGGTAGGGAGCCTCCACAGAATTAAACCCTGTATGAGGATGGGATCATATATATATAATTTTGTTTTTTGGCCCCGATAAGAGTGTGTAAGGATCCAATATAGGATTAACACACATCAAGATTGGTTATTCACCTATAGATAACCAAGATATATGGTGACCTATGAAAGAAGTAATAGTGGAATGTGAAGAATGATATAATTTCAAGTATGCTTCATGATGCCTATCTCTTCCTTAAGTGAAATCCTAACAGTAAAAACCCATAAGTCAACCTATTTTAGTGATGTAATATGGGTAATAGTAGATTGATTAATCAAGGTGGCTCATTTCATACTAATTAGAGAGGCCTAATTTGGTGATAAGATGGGAATGTTATATTTTTTAAGAGATAGTATGATTTCATTGTGGGATAAGGAGCATCAAATTGGATTGATATTCCATATTTTCATCCTACTTCTAGCATATATTATAGAAAACAATGAATACTTTGGGGAATTTGTGTACAATATACCATACTTGGAAGAATATGATATCTAACCATACTATTAAAATTCTAAAAGATATGTTATGGGAATGTGTCATGTATTTTGATGGTTCAAGGAAGATCCATCTCATGTTATCCTATTTAACTATAGCAACAGTTTTTTTAGAATAAATTTAGATAAAATCTTTTGAAGAATTGTATGGAAGGCCTTATTCACCACCTCTATAATGGTTAGAGGTATAAGAGTCTTTTATTATAATGTTAATTTTTATAAAAATACATCAGAATGTATTCAAGAGATCTATAAGTGGTTTATGGCCACTCAGAGTATAAAATGATCACATTTATATTAGTAATATTATCCTATATAGTTTGAGGTGGGAAATGGGTATTCTTTAGAGTGTCACTTTATTTAGTAAGGAGGTGGATTTCATGGTAGCGGAATTTAGAACCTATGTGTATTTGCCTATTTGTGGTTTTCAGTAGGATCAATACTGTGGAATGCGGATTAACACTTTTACATAGATAAAATGGTTTATATTATGTGTTCTTTACATCTTAGTAATTAAAATATCACCCTAACCCTTCTCACATGAAAAAAATTTATGATTTAGAGATGGATATTGATGCGTTTTTTAGGAATGACTAGTATGAAATGTATATTGGAATGAAAGGATCCTTCGATAGAATATAATTTATCATGTATGAGTGGATATGAAACACAAGTGTATCCAAGAGGTGACTTCGGTATGATAAGTGTATATATAATAATTTTAGTTGGATATTTTCATCAGTGATGCTCACTAATTCATCTTGATTATATGTAGTCATATGAAGGATATTTTGATATAACCCACATATGTTGATCTATGTACTTATTTAAATTTTTACCATTCTATTTTAATTTTAGTTCCTTTTTGTTGATAGAGGAGATAGAAGAGGCTATGGGTCAAAAATTGGAGGGTTATAATCGATGATGTTATTCTCACTTTGATTTAATAAGGAATTGGATACCTAATGGCCAAATATGTTGTACACAGTGGCCCAATTAGAGAGAAGGTTGGTCTAAGTGGTCCACTAGACACTCGGTGGCCCTTACAAAAATACGTGTTGTGTTACTAAGTTCCCAATGATAGGTGATATGAAAATAGTATCCCCTTGTACAGTTTTTCGGAAAAAATAATTTTTTTTAAAAAATATTTTAAGATAGGAATCCTATCATTTGTTTTTTGGGCCACATAAACTGATAATCCTTCTCCCTTGATTTATTCTTATTTCAATCATGTATCTCCTTCATTTGATCTTGGATTTACTTTTCATATATCCTAATGGATTTCTAAAGGTAATTTAAAACTTTCTCACTCCTCCATTCAATTTTTCTTATAATGTGTCACTACTCTTACTGTGAAATTAAAATTTTGAGTGTTTCCACTAGATTGGGGCTTTTTTTGATTTAAGCCAAATCACTTTATGATCTTTGATGAGTAGGGTCTAAGAGTAATGATGTAAGTTGTTGCTAGACTTTCCAATAAATGTATGTCTCTTTTCTTGTGATGTATGATTTTTATATTATATCATTCATTCATGTGTGGCCTAAAATTAAAATGAATTGAGATTATTTTAGATATGTGAGTAGAGTAATGATTATTATGGCCATGTGTATTCCATAGAATGTTGTTTTTAATTTCATTATCAACAATAAACATGTGTCTTTCGTAATGTGTGTTGAACCTTCAATATTGGAACATAATTTGGGTGTTTCTTGATATATGATGACATATTAGACATTTATAGGTTCCATTGTGAATCCTTATATAGAGGATACATTAGTTTTGTGCATGTCTATAAAATATGATGTTTTCTCTATGATGGGTTTTTGGGTTGGTTATAACTAGATGGATAGTTATAATATATGAAGAGGTGAATTTTATCCATCATTATATTAAATGGTTCCTAATAGGTTGTACCTTGGATATGAGATAAATGGATAATGTTATGTGTGAGGCACCAAATATATTTTAAAGTAAACATAGAATATTATGTCATTTCTAACCTTGATAAAAATATATTTTATATGTTTTGGATGAGTTATCTATTATATCTTTATTTTGTAATTGATATGGTTTGAAATGTTTAATTTTCATTGATCTCGATATGGAATTGGACGATATAGCAATTTTTCCCAAATACGGTTGAAGCCATGGGATAATAATTCCACTTGGATATATTATTGTTAAAGGAATAGGACAATAAGTGAACATGGCCTTAGTATTATTAAATTCAGGGGATGTTATTTCCACTTGCCTTAGTATTGTTATATTCAAGAACAATATGACCACGTTCCAATATTTCCTTATAATTTAATGATATGCCCACTTTTCCATGATATGGTTATAGCTAGTGGATATGATTCTCACTTTTCCATTACATGGTTAATGGTATGGGGTGATATTCCCACTCAGTCTTAGTATTAATAGAAGAATGGAATATTACACCAATTTAGACATGATATTGGTGAAAAAAGTGATGGTATACCAAGTTTCATTAATATTGTATAATATAGGATGTTATAGCCACTTAAATTTTATTTCATTGATATTAGACAATAAAACATTTTTGGTTTTTTATGCCACTGGATGTTGTTTCCATTCACTCATGATATTTTTATGTAATGGGATATTATGCCTAATTTATTTTTGATATTGTGATTATGAAGTCATTATATTGGCCCTTCAATATTTCATGTCATATGTTTAGACCTATATCATCATGGGAAAATAAATGTATAGTCACTCTTTAGGTGGTGCATTTATCCCAGGATCAAGTGAAGAGTTTTATATTTTCTTTATTTGTTACATATTATTAGTATATCACATTGTAAATTCACTTATATATTCTAGATTTGTTTAGGTACACCATTAGTGTTGGCTAACAGAATTTACTCACACCCTAAATGGGTATGTTGGTGCACATGTAGATTTTATTATTATGGGTATAGTTAATGGGAACAACCTAAAGTTGAAGGATGATGTACATAGATGGATAGAGTGGGATATTGCAGTCAAATGATGACTCAAAAAAATTGCAGTTGTATCTATTATTTTTTTTGGGAAGTGTTGTATAGGATTACACATGTAGAAATATGGATTAAGTGTATATAAAAATGTGTCACTAAAATTAATTTTCATTTTGGTATAACTTGTGTTATGTTATTTTGTGATGTTCTTATAACTATGTTGCCTATATTTTTCTATACTTTACAATTAATTATTTATTATTATTGCTAAAACATTTATTTATTGTTATTTTTTAGAGGTTATAGTCTCCCAAAATCAATAATAAACTGTGGTTATTATTCCAGAGCATTTACTATATGGGTATACACACATTAGTTCCAGTGGAAACTAATTATATCACTATTTAGGTAGACTAGTCTAATTACAATACATAGTGTTATTAGAGCCTTTTTAATATTCTTTTACTATTTAGGAAATCATAGTTAAAGATATTATATTTTTAGAAGTTTTTATTTACCTTATACTGTAGAATAACTAAACCCTTATATAAGGAAAGTATATGTTACTAGGGATAAAAAACATTTCTTGGTTTTTGTTTGTTATGATTTTGTAATTATTAGGGAATTT
Organism: Viscum album; assembly: GCA_963277665.1. NCBI lineage: Eukaryota > Viridiplantae > Streptophyta > Magnoliopsida > Santalales > Viscaceae > Viscum > Viscum album. The sequence goes on along the minus strand of OY728120.1, from coordinate 1,052,984,787 downwards.
GGTGTATGAGTTATATTTAATATTTATTCTTGTAATATCGTGTTGAGAGCATGTGTGTCAATGTATCATATTTGACATGTAGGATTTTCATGAAAAATGAGTGCTTGTTTGTGTGGTTTGTCACTTTATTATGATGTGGGATCTGGTTATTAAAAGTGATAAAAACAAGTTATATATCTTTTTTCATATAACACTTTTATTCCACTCAGCTTAATAAACTAATTATTATTGATTATTTTATTATTATTATTTAGAAATTGAAAATATCGATGATATATATATATTTTTTTATTGAACCCTAAGAGAGGGTCATCAAAGCTAATGTGCAGCAAGTTATGTGTGGAACTAATATCTTAGGTCATGTGTATGGAGTATCTAGATGAAATACCTATTACAGCTTATACTAAACTAAAATATTAATAATTGTGATGGAAATGTTTGAAGTCATTTTTTGGAACTTATTAATATTCAACTATGATGGCCTCCATTGGGAACCAAGAAGAAGGAGATAAGCACACCACACTTATTGTAGAGCCATAAACCAATTTTTATTTGGATATCCTGTTGATCGGGATCTTTGAGAAATTTTTATTTATGTTATTTAGTATAGAAAACCTGGGGATCATTGATTTGGATATTCCATATTAGATTTGACTGGAGAGTTCTAGATGTACCATCCACAACTCTATCAAGGGTGAGGGTGGACTACTGGCTACCATGTTTTTTATTAAGGCCTTACATACAATTTTTTATTTGATTAAGACACTCTATGAGATAAGATCATAGATGAATATTTATATTCTTTGAGGATAATTGAATCATGGGATGGGTGTTCCTGTTTATCCATAGTAGTATATGTGCCAAACCTATTAATCTTTTCAAGATTGTTTCTTTGACAAGTTATTTTTATAGATGTTGATGACTAATAGGTATTGGGATTATCTACTCCTTTCTTATGGGAAAATGACCATGATGGATTACATTTCATGCTTTACAGGATTAATAAATTCTTCATCCATGGTGGAATGTGATTAGATTTCTAGGGATTGCAATTTTGAGGATGTATTAAGTCATCCTATATATGTTCAAGTGAACTTTTTCTACTTGACATTCATTGAAAGTGTAGTGAATTTGTAACACATATCCTAGAGTAACCTAGTGTAGAGTGTTATATCTAGGTATCATATATCATATACTTTATCTAGGAGTGGTTCATCTAGTAGAATGAAGCAGTGATTTGGATATTCTCACTGGAGTAATAAAATATAGGATAATATTGGTTGTACCTTATATCTTCCCTTATGAGGGACTCCTCAAGTTTGTTATCAGTGTATGGGATAGGGTAATTTTAATCCTTGTTATCACTAGACACCCTTATAGTGTTGTTAATTTGGATAGCTAGGATATCTTCAGCAATTGTTCCTGAGTTCTTCTCATCTAGGTAATGGGTAAGGTGATTGGTAGGTTCATGTATTTTGTTTTTGGTTAAATGCAACATTGTAGAGTAGAAAATGGTTTCATTTGGCCTAATCAAGGAATGAGAGAGATTAATGTTCCTAGTGGAAGAAACATTAAGATCATTAGGGTGGTTCTCTTTTGGGGAGTCATTCGAGAGGATTTCAGGGTAGGGTTCAAACATGGGTATGCTTCATAATATCACGAAGACTCACATAAATCATAGAGAGGGTCAATAAACTATTCAAGGTATGATTTTAGTTTCATCCACCCTTGCATATATTTTATTTGAAATGGGTTCAAAATAATCATTTATATATTCTCATTCTATTGGTGGAATTTTTATATTTGTAGAGTATTTGTCTAGATTGATGACTATGTTACACCCTTAGGGGTGTTATCCGGAAATATTCATATGAATCAGAAGTGTGTTATTGGGATCAATGGTTATGGGAATCTCTGGGTTTTATTTTTATTAGATATGTTCCCTTTGACATGGTCCTCATAATGAATTGAATGACTTATTATTAATCACACGTCATCTATTATAGGATGTGAGTGTCCTTCACATCCCTTTTACGTGATTTTCGTACATTCTTTGAATAATGGGATTTGATGGTAGGACATTTGAGATATAACCATCAATAAAAATATATGATTATATACTAGATTTCGAATTATTCTCTAAGGGATGAGTAGGAAAGAATAGAACGTATTTTTCTCATGTCATTTATCATTTATATGATGTTTTTCTTGAAAAAGACTTTGTTTATACACTCTAAATAGAAACTTAGTTTACTATCAAACTAATGATATTTGTGTATTCCATATAAATTCATCTACTCAGGATGGATCTCATAAAACTAATAAATATTAATTTTACGAAGAACGACTACTAGGATAAGGGATTTATTTAAATGAGTGCATCCCCTTGGGTGATTTTTTTTAACCAAGAAGGGAAAAAATTCATAAAAAATTTGTTTGGAATTCAAGAGTTTAATAAATGTGATAGTCAAGAAACAATTTCCTCTTCCTCTTATAGATGAATAATCAGATTTATTAGGGGTAACTAAGTTGTTCTATAAGATCAATTTGAGATTGGGGTATCACTATTTGTGGGTGAGGTCAAAAATAACTCCTTGAATTTCTTTTAGGAAAATATATTCCATATATGAGTTTCTCATAATACCATTCATTTTAAGATAATATTTTATAGCATTTGTAGAACTGAAAAATATGATGTTCTATCCAAATCAGTATTCATTCATGATCATATTTAACATTGAAATATTGGCATACTCCTAGACATTTTAGGGCCATGCTTTACACCAAGTCATATTAAAGAAACCAAGAGTGAACTGAATGTATGTCGAGGTATCAAAGTTTAATTTAAATATTAGAGATGTTTGAATCATAGGGTTCATTATATTAGAGTCTATTATACTAGTATAAGTTGATAAGGTCAATGATGTGGTCACATTACATTGTCATAAAAATATTTTTTATATTTATATTTTTCAGGGATTGGCAGGCTACTACATGGAATTTTTTGAGGACATATCCTCATTGGAAGTGTTAATCATAACACAGTCTAAAATGAGGTTAATTTTGTGTGGTTTGATACAAGTGAGAGATGCTTCTAAAATATGAAATGTATAATGATGATATTATTGATCGAAATCTAACCTAAGCTGAAAAAAGATTATCTAGAGTATATGAGGTGTCAATAATTTTTCTTTGAGCATTATTGATTCAGTTTGAGTGGCAATTTTTTACTTCTAATTTATGTTTTTTAACCCATAGATTTGATCACACAATTATTTCTAATATTTGTGGGTCATTTATGCATTCTTTTTAGACTTTTTTGAAGGTTTATGGGCTTTTTCATGGTTTGTACGTGGTTTGAGCACGGTTTGTCAAAGTTTGCAACTGGAACATCGAGGGTTTCTTGGTTAGAACATGGTTTGACAAATTGTGAATCCAAATTGTGCAACACTTCCAATGGTTATGTTTTGGGTCTACTATATTTTAAATCTTAGTGAAAATTGTGAGAATTAACCTGGGAAACAATGAAAATGGTAATTAATGTTATGAAAATTTTAATTGATAAACAGAATCAACCCTATTTAACCATAAAATCCTCCCACTTAAACCTAAATCAATTATATATATTTTGGGAGCCCTATAGATCCATTTTTTCTTCCCAAACCTCATATCTTAGTGGATTGAAGCTCCAACCAAAGTGGAGATCATATTTTTAGTGAGTTATTCTCATCTTTTCTTGGATCTCCCTTACCCTATTGAAACTTTATTGCTAAAGGTTATAATGGAATTTTGTTTTTTTATCTTCACTGATTACGGTGTATTTAAAGTAATAGGATTTCCTCTCTATTGTCTCCATATCAATTTTTATAGATCCAACGGTCGCCATCAAAGGCAACACATCACGGTTTTGTTGCGGTTGGATTCCACAAACTCCAAGTTGGTGTTTCTTTGATTTTCCATCATATTTTGATTCATTGTTGATAGACAAATTCATAGATACATGATTCTAAATTTATAATATATGTTCTATCAAAATTCAACCAAGAAATTTCTTATAAATGTTTCTCTGAACCTATTCACTTTAAATTGATTATTGAATTAATTGAATGGATATAATCTTGATCTTTCTCACCTTTTGTGAATTTTTTAAATTCCATGTTTGTTTGGATTTATATTCAAAGAAATTTTAAACGATATTTTATTGAAATTAACAGATTTGGACATAGTTTTTATTTCTTAAATTAACTTCCTTGATTTGAATTAAATTAATTGAAATATTTTATGTTTTCAAAGTAGTTTAAAATACTGGAATTTATTAAATGACCAAGAACCCCTTTAAACGATTTTACCCTTATTTCAGACATTTATGTTCTTGGATTATTTTAAATAAATGATTTATTCACATGGAAATGGGGTGTAATCCCATGTTTTGAAATATATTCAATCCTTTTGATATTTTTAATGATTTTGTAAATTATTTTATTATTCTTTAAAATAAGTGATTACTTAAAAGGCCTATTTATTATTTTTAATGATAAATTATGAAAGGAAGCGGGTATTACCTTTTTAATATTGTACAGGTTAGAAGGATTTGGAATTAATTGACTACTATTTTAATGGCCCATTTTCTATTTTATTGAGTAATTGTGAAAGGAATTCGGTAGGGTTACCCTTTTTTATTGTTGAAATTATTTAAAATAATTTTAATTGAAATATTGATTCTTGATGGCCCAGTTGGAACATTATAGTGATCCAATCATGTAATAATCCCTTGATGTACCTTTATTCTCATACTACCAACTATTGGGTGTTAAAAATGGATTATTTACTTAGAGGGAATTAGGTGTGAGCGTGATATGTGTTATTAGGGATGGTTCCCATGTTAGATAAGGATCCAGTGATCCTCGAAAAATGATTACCTCACTCACCTCCTTTGACTCTTCATGGGACCCTAGATATTTAGTTGAGATGACAAAGATATATGATTCACTAGCATACTCACACCCTTCTAGTGGATCAATAGAGAACATCAAGGGTTTAAGCTATGGACTTGTGGCCAAGATAGCTAGTGTGTGTGGAAATAGTTTTCTTTAGACCCATGAGACTATATGTAAGCCCAAAAAATTATCATATTATATTTTATTATCTATTATAATGTGGAATCCCTATTGTACCTAGGTTATACCCATGATATCTATATTCATGGTCTTGATACAGGACAACATTGGTTATCACCATTTGGTACTAGAGTTTCCTTACATGATGTTCTTATCCACTATGACTCTATTGTATTAATTATTATTCATCATTACATATCAGGTGCATATTCTCAAATTTTATGGATTATCTAACATTAGTTTGTGAAATTGTTTTAAAATATATTCAATAAAATGTTTAATTTTTTAATGGTGGAATGGTATGTTTTACAAGAATCATTTTATAAATGATTTTTAAATGTTTAAAACTCTATTTTTAAACTAATAATCTTGATATATCCTTTTTAATACTATTTTATCAAATTTGTATTACCTTATTAAGTAAATATATTGAATCCTTGGGGGAATCATACTGTGCTATTTAGCTTACACCCTGCTTGTACCTTTTGTTGTTTACATCCTTTATTATCTTATAGGTGGTGTTCATGCTCTTGCTTCCTTTTTGGGTTTTTTCTTGGGTGACCAAGGTTGGGCGACTGGGGAAAAGGTGGGTGGTTGAGGAACACCATGAGATAGGTTGGAGTGGTTATATTCCTCTTTAATTTTGTTATTGTCTTCTTATACTTAATATGTATGTATTGGTTGATATATAGTTAATGGTGTTTCCCAATTGTACACTATTTTTACTTTCTTTTATTGAAGAAATAATTCCCAATGGTTAATTGTTAATTCGTAGGGGCTTGTTTTTGGCCAGTGGATTTTGGGAATGCTCTTCAGGATGTGGCGAATCTACTCAGGTATTGGTTTATATTGTATTCTAGGTTGGTTCATTACAAATGGTATCAATGGAGGTCTTTACTAAAAGTAAATTACTTGAATTAAAAGTTATTATTTTATTTTGGGTGATTCATGGTAGAAATGAGATTAAGGATGTGTCGGGATAGAAAAGGTAATCCATGAGTGAGTGCTTAATCACCACCCCTTTCATGATGATACTTGAGTTACTAGGGATGTTGGGACTTGAGTATTTCTTTTCAGTTATTGTTTTTCAATTGATAAACTATTTCTAGAATACCAATGATACTATATTTTATTTTTTGAGTCTCTTATGAGTTTTTAAGTAGATTGGAAGGATGACCACAGTGGCACCATTTTTTCATGCTCTGGTAAACTATAAGGAAATCATGTGGGTGATTTGGAAATCTAACCATGACCAGCTGTGATGTTGGTATTTAGTTTACCATCCCAAATGACCAAACCTTTTATGGTTCTGTAATGTCCCGAAAATTCTGTATAATTTTTTATTATTATATGGAATTTTTTCTAGACTGTGAAATCTGACAACGCATGATTTTGAGGCCTAGAGAGCTCGGAAAGGTATCTCAAAGTTTTGTTAAACATTAAATAGCATGCATAAACTATTTTAAAGAAAAAGTGGAAGAACTCTTAAAAGGTTACTTGGATCAGAAATCTAAGGGCACTGTTGCGCTTAGGATGGCTGGTTTACCCTAGGCGCGGCCTAAAATTAGTTGGCACAATCCTACGGTGAGAAAACCCGAAAATGGAATAACCGTAAATAAAATAATTAAATAAAGTTATTTTTTCAAATGATTATAACTCATGAATGGTAACTCAGATTAAAAATCCGTGACCACCGCTGAACTCGTGAGGGTATGATTTCTATAAGAAGATACTAACTTTTTCCAGCTCAGGCCACCATAGAATGTTAGTTTTTGGTCGTAAATAAAATAACTAAGTGACAGTTATTTTGTTGTAAAATATATTACATTTAAACGGTAACTCGGGTTGGAAATCTGAGAGTACTGTTTAGTTCATAGGGGTGTGTTTCAATTTGGCAGAGCCTAACCTTGACCGGCGTAGTTTGAGGGTGACTGTAAATAAATTTTCAAACTTTTTTTGTGTATGTTCACAAATGCGCAAGCGGCGTTTTGTAAATTTTCAACCGGTGCTCGGAATTGAAATATGAGGACACCGTTGGACTCGCAGCACTGATATTCTCTTAAGGAAACCCTCACTTAAACCACAGTATATCCGGAGAAAAATATAGTTTTTGGAACATTTAACAGAATAAATAAAAGAACTTTATTATTTTATTTTTATTCTATTCCTCCAACGGACGAGCGGTAAGGTGGGACTGGTGACCTATCAAGCCTATAAATGGATTGACCTTTCAATTCTAATTAACTGCACCATTGGGTAATTAGGAGGTTTCCTAATTAATGGGCCTCCATTAATCCCACGAACATTGAACACCCTTCCCCTCTCCAATTTATATGGTCCTTGGAGAGAGGTGTAGGTACTACTTCGCCAAGAAATGAAGTGCTGACAAAGTCCAGTGACACCAAACCCTTGTAGTACGGAGCCGGTTCCAGTGGGAGGTGACGAGCGACACCGAAACCCTGAACTGGAGATCGATGAACGAGTGACATCATTGGAGGCTAGTCACGGGGGATGACGAACACCGACTCACTTCCACAAACATGTGATCACCATCATTCTTGAGGTAGGGTTTGTTGTTTTTAATACCCCCTTACCCATTATTGACATTCTTCCTGAATCCAGAATTATTGAGCCGCTTGCTACAACCCTAACACGAAGGGTGCAGGCCCAACAAACATGGACTGACCTCTCTGCAACATTTATGTTTTTTGATGCATTCTCCGTGGTGGAGGAGTATGGAGACCGATGCCGGCGATTTTCACTGGTGGGACTTGAGAGCGGCATTTGGCAGCACGACCGGCCATGAATACAGCGGCGGCACAACCGTGCCACCAGAGAAGAACCATGGCCCATCGGCTACGGCGGAGCTAGGGTGGCGGCCAGCACTCTAGTCGGTCGCACGAAGGGGATGGCAGCATTCTTCCTTAGAGCCCGGCGTGCAAAAGCTGTGGACTTATGTCGCGGCAGTGAGAGGAGAGTGGTCGGCTCACTATTAGTCGTCGGTGAAGGCATAGAGCGCGACTGCATCGTGTGGAGGATTGGGCAGGTTATTCGGCCCGCCGCGGTGGGCCGCCACACCACCTCGGGCCTCCGTACCGTGGGTCGTCGCACCATGGGTCGTTGCACCACGGGCTTCTGCACCATGGGCCAAGCCACGCCAGCAGGTTGGGCCACGACGGCGGGCTAAGCCAAACCCTATGGGTCGGGTCGGACCAGACCTAGACCCACTTTGACCCTTTTTTTGTTCTTTCGGTCATATATTGAACTACGGGCGTCTGTTTGACGAACCATCTACAGAACTAGAAACCTTGGATATAAATATTCCTTATTTTTATATTCAACTTGGGTTTTATATAAAATTGGGGTATGGCCGGGTTGGATCGAACACAAATCCAACCGGGCCCTCAGGACTAAAAGGCTAATAGCTTATAGACTGGGCGTCTGATTGACTCACTGTATGTTGCATTGAGACCCCTTTTTCATGGAATTCATTTGGGATAATTCTTAGTGGGACTTCGTGGTATTTAGAGTATCTAAATGTGTCTTGAGGATTGGACACTCCCAGAATCAAGTGAGCTTAGTGTGGGAACCTTGTAGCTCGCTGTAACATGAGAAAGGGATCCTATGTGGTTCTATGCTTTGGGATCCTTTGTGGGTTTGTGTTTGAGATTCACACCTGAATCCTCTATAGAAATCCATGTCGGACTACTCTAGGATCCTATGTGGGTCTGTTGTACTATGATCCTATGGGGGTCGGATGATGTACTAGGATCCAATGTGGGTCTGATGATTTAAGACCCTATGTGGGTCTGATGATTTACGATCCCACATGGGTCTGCCTTTTAATAGTGTAAGATGATTCAGTAGTTACATCTAATCATCTTTTCCACCGTACCTAAGTTAAACCTGGTGTGATATGAGTCCTTTCCTTTGTGGTGATACTTTGGTGGTATTCTTCTGTGTGGCATGCCTATGTGGTACTTTCCTTCGTGGAAATACCTTGGTGGTATTCTTCTGTGTGGCATACCTGTGTGGTACTTACCTTCGTGGTGATACCTTTGTGGTATTATTCTGTGTGGCATACCTGTGTGGTACTTAACTTCATTGTGATACCTTTGTGGTACTCTTCTGTGTGTTTTACCTATGTGGTACTTACCTTCATGGTGATACCTTTGTGGTATTCTTCTGTTTGTTGTACCTATGTAGTACTTTCCTTTGTGGTAATACCTTGGTGTTACTCTTCTATGTTGCGAACCTGTGTGGTACATACCTTCATGGTGATACCTTTGTGGTATTCTTCTATGTGGCGTATATGCATGGTACTTACCTTCATGGTGATACCTTTGCGTTATTCTTCTGTGTGGCATATCTTTTTGGTATGTAACTTCATGGTGATACATTTGTTCTATTCTTCTGTTTGGTGTACTTGTGTGGTACTTTCCTTCATGGTAATACCTTGGTGGTATTCTTCTGTGTGGTGAACCTGTGGGGTGCTTTCCGTCGTGGTGATACCTTTGTGTTATTCTTCTGTGTGGCGTTACCTTTGTGGTACATACCTTTGTGGTGTTACCTTCGTGGCATTCTTTCCATTGCGGAATACTTTAGATTTGAGCTCATGATTTGGGCCTTGTGTTTCCTCAGGAATGAGGTGGGTATACTTGATAAATTAGGTATTTGTATGGTCATATACCTAAGTAGGGATGTCAGTTGTTTTCATGATTTTTGGTTTATCCTCTGGGGAATTTTTGAGACTTTTAATGGTCTTGAGGTCTCTACTGAGTATTGTTATACTCACCCCTACCCGGGCTACGCCCACACCTTGTTGTGTTTGGTGAAGATGATGGACAATGATGACTGAGGATGAGAGTACCAAGATTTGATGTAGCTCAGAGGTGGAAATTAGACGAGGCGTACCACAGAGACGACCATTCAAGAGTTGTACCTACCATTCATGTAGGTTCCTTGGTGGGATTTCACATGATTTGTTTCAGTTTACTTGTACTTTTCCGTTATCTTGTACTTTCCAGTTGGGTTTGTATCATGACCCCTTTTTATTATTGTACACACTCTTTTTACTATACATTTTACTTGTGTTCATATCTTTTTCTGTGCTTGGTAGCATGTGTTTACAGGTTATGAAGGCAATTACATCATGGTTTTTAGGGATTACACTTTTTGGTGCTAGTTGCTAGACCCTGGCCTATTGAATGTGAGCTTGGGGTAGTCATGGCACAGGCCCCAGGGGATGGTTCATGACAGGTTCTAACTTGGTTTTAACCTTGAATCATTATCTATTTTCTTACAAGTGACTTCGCTTATATGAGGTTGTTTATTTGGGTTATGGATGTGGGTGTTTTCATTCTCTCGTCTGGTTGTTTCAAATTTTATCCCTTGTTAATAATTTTAAATATCTTGTTAAAACTAAATTTTGTCATAAAGCATGTTTAGTTATGTTCATTTAGAAATTTTTTCAACTACCAAAGACTGAGTGTTATAAAATGATTTTATTGAAAAAATAATTATCAAATACTATTTTGTGATGTTTCAAAATGATGTTTTGAGAAGAAATTTTGGTTTGTAATGGATTTAAATGTAAATGGTTTGTTGGTTGGAAAAAAGTTTTAATGATTTTGAAACCATGGAATAATTTAAAACTGTTGGTAAAAGATTATTTTAAACTTATATTTATTTAAAACAATATTTATCATCTTAATAGTAAAGAGAAATATTTTATAATTGGTTAAATGTTATGCATTTTGAAATCAATGATGTTTTGATTTAAAATGGTGATGAGTTTTTTTAAAATCCACTATTCTCTTTTTGAGTATTCTTAGATGTGTGAGCTGATATTCCTATGTTATGTTATGTAAATAAATGTCTCCTAGAAATTCCTTCATGAAATATAGAATGTTAGTCCTAAAGTCTGGTCCTTGGGATAATTCTTCTCATTTTCTAGAAGTTGAATCTCTTGTCAATGACTCTACCCAAACTCCATATCCATTGGTGGATCTAGAGACATTCCATCCTTTGAAACCCATCTGTGAATTCCAAGATTTTCATCCAACTTATTATAAATTTGGATGAGGTTTTCTTGAGGTAGTGAAATGGATTGAAGAGGTCGATGTGATCTTTGATACTCTCAGGACACATGACTCTTTGAACGTCAAGTCTATCGAGTCCCTATTTGAGGTACATGGCTAGGAGAAGTGGAAACTTTTTATTACCTCTAGTATGTATGAAATATTGACTTATTAATTCTTAATGTTATTCTTCATTCATTGGAATTATCCTAATGAAGTGAATAAGGATAAAGTTTCTGAGTTCTTGAATTTTAGTCAATATGATCTATCAGTTGTGAAGTATGCCAAGAGGTCCCCGTGTTTGGTATGCTTTATATCTAATATTGTTGGTAACGAATTTGATGAGATAGACTATTTTAGAAAAGGTCTTCACCCAAACCATGTATCCCCAATGCCTATGGAATGGTTTATCTCTTGTGTTGAGATGCATGAAAGTGCCTTTTAAGATGAAGTGGAGCTAGTTAGACAACTAGAGTGTCTAAATGACACATTCCTAATTGAGAAAGTTTATTTTCCTTGAGAAATGAATAGGTCTACCATGTCTTTCTAATGTGGAGTACCTGGTAATTATAATAAGTTGGGTTTCAAAGATATGAGATTCTATAAATGGTGTGTCCACTTAGGTCACTATATGAGCTTCTGTAAGTTGGGAGACCAAAAAGGAAAATTTTGGTCAAGAGTATCATCTCCTGACTGTGAGGTAGAAGATAATTCATGATAATAGGTCTGTAGCCATATGCCTTGGGGTGAAGATTTTCACACCGTTTAAGAGTTTTTTTCCTTAGATTTTAGATTCCATATATGGTTAATGTTGATCCAGCTTGTTGTTTCCGACATTGGAGTGGAAACTATTTGTGTATTCCTTCATGTGGATTCTCCATTTTTGGAAACCTTTAGTGTTGTGATATTTTTGGTTTTATCCTATGGAACTTGGTCTGGGTCATTTTTTGGATTGGGGATGTAATAATAGTTTCCTTCTCTTAACATCTTGTTTATTGTTCCTTGGTGTCCTCTTATTTTGACATGCTGGTTAGAGCTCAATTTTTAAAATTGGATTATCTCTAGTGTGATAAGGTAGTGCTTTATCATGTACTAACCTTTTTTTTGAAGATATTTCCATTTAGACATAGATATTCTATGGGAATGTACTTGGGTAACTAGTATGATGTATATTTTTTATAAACTAGTCATGTGGTTGTGCCGACATTTGTTTTAATTATCTCATCGAGGTATGAGGCTATGTTTGAAAAATCCAAGGTTACCATTGACTACTTACCCATGGTAGAAATACTTATTAGTACTTTACCTTTCTTTTGGGTGTTATATCAATAATGTTTTCCTTGGTGAGTGGTTAAAGACTCTTATTTGGGTTTTAGGGGATGTTATTTTCTTATGTTACACCATGTTGATGAATCATTAAAAGTTGGGGAGACGTATGCTATGCTTCCAGAATTTCATTCATTTGGAGATGTTTGATGGTCTTCATGTTTTTATATAGAAGTTTTGTTTGTTTTTTACCTTTGGGTGAGTCTCACTTCTGTACTACGGACCATTCATCTCGCGAGATAAGTGAGGGAGTTCTTGTTGTGTCATCATGTTCTATCATTCATACTGGATTATGACAATTTTAATTAATGACCTGAAACATCCATAATTATCCTTAAACTCATCCCACTAGTACCTAAATTTATTCTCTTGCTTTTGATAGCCCTCTAGATCCATTTTAGGTTCCCAAACCTCATATCTTGGCTAACCGCAGAGCCAATCAAATTGGAGATCTTCCCTTTTAGTGAGTTCTTCTCTTATTTTCTTGGATCTCCCATCTCTTCTTGATTCCTTCTTCCAAAAGGTTATGATGGATTTTAATTTTGTTTGATATTGATTGATTAAGGTGTATTTAAGGATCTAGGATCTCCTCTCTCTTCTTTTAAGATCCATCTTCTTATATCTGATGATCTCCATTGAAGGAGAAACACCTTAGACTCGTTGTGGTTGAATTCCTTAAATTCCATGTAGTTGTTTCTATGTTTTCCCTTCCTTTTTTTGATTCATTGTTTCTAGATGAATTCATAGATACATGTTTCCTAATTTTTAATACATGTTATACGAAATTAATATAGTTAATAACATATAAATTCTTCTTTCACCCAATTCTCGTTAAATTGATTATATGATTAATTGGATGTATATAATATTGATGTTTATCACATTTGTTTTGAATTTTTTAAATTCCATGTTTATTAACATTTATTTTCCAAGAAATTTTAAAGCATATTTTTTTGAAATTAAATAATTTTTCCCAGGATATGATTTATTAAATGAACATACATGATTTTAATTTAATGAATTGAACTATTTGATGTTCTCAAAATAGATTCAAATGCTTGAATTTATTTAATGTCCAAGAACCCCCTTTAAATGATTTTACCTTTATATCAGAAATTTCTGTTCTTTGGATATTTGAAATAAGTGATTTATTAACTTGTAAATGTGGTGTAAAACCATGTTTTGAAATGTATTGAATCATTTTGAAATTTTTAATACTTACATTAAATGATTTTGGGATACTTTAAAATAAATTATTATTAAAAAAGCATGTTTGGAATTTTTAGTGATGAATTATGAAAGGAGGCGGGTATTATTACCCATATAAATATTGGATTTTCTAAAAAGATTACAAATTAATTGATGATTATTTTAATGGCCCTTTTGGAATTTTAATAATTAATAGTGAAAGTAAGTGGGTTTGGTTACACTTTTTGAATGTTTATATTATTTAAAAAGATTTGAATTGAAATAAATATTCTTGACGGGCTAGTTAGAACATTGTGATGATCCTCTATAATAATTTCTTGATGTATCTTTCTTCTAATACTTCCCAATATTGGGTTTTAAACAATGGATTATTTACTTTTAGGGAATTAGGTGTGAGAGTGAGATGTTTTATTAGGTCCAAGGACCATGTTTGATAAGGATCCAATGATCCTTATAACTCAATTACCTCACTCATCTCTTTTGACTAGTCAGGGGAACCTAGATTGTTAGTTGAGATTACATATAAATATGCTTCACTAGAAGACTCACACCCTTCTGGTGGATCCATATAGAAGGTGAAGGGTTTGGGCTATGGACCTACACCAACGAAAGCATGTGTATGTGGAACTGGTTTTATTTAGACCCATGAAAATATATGTAAGCCATAAAATTATTCATATTGTATTTGATTATCCATTTTGCGGTGGAATTACTATCATACCAATGTCTTACCCATGGCATTCATATACTTGATCTCTATACATGAATGTTCTGGTTGTCACCATTTGGAACCCAAGTTTCCTTGCTTGATGTTATCATGCACTGTGACTCTATTTTATTGATTCTTATTCAAATTTAAAAATCAGTTTCATATTCTTATATTTTCTTGATTATCTGAATTTATCTTGGTAAATGGTTTTAAAGTATTTTCAATAAAAAAAATTAGTTTTTAAATGGTGAAATAGAATATTTTACATGTTTTGTTTTATAAATGATTTTTAAAATTTTAAAACACTATTTATATATTAATCCACTTGCTCTATCATTTGTAGAACTCTTTTCAAATATTTGAATTAACTTATAATTTAGCTGAATAGAATATTTGGTGTAATCCTACAAGGCTCTTTAGCTAACACTCTACATGTACCTTTTGGTGTTTGCAACCTTTATTGTCTTATAGGGGTGTTCATTCTCTCTCTTTCCTTTGTGGGTTCACACTTGGGTGACCATGGTTTGGAGAATTAGGACATGGTGGTTAGTCAAGGACAACTAGGATATGGGTTTTAGTGGTTATGTTCTACTTTTATTTTTCTTAGTGTCTTCTTGTACATAATATGTAAGTATTTGTTGATATATATATATATATATATATGATATTTTTCCTAATTTTACTCAATTGTTATTTTATTTTTTGGGAGATTATTTTTCCAAACAGTTAATTTCTAATTCCAAGGTGTTTATCGTTAACCACTAGAGATCGGGAATTTTCTTCTATTTAGTGTTGAATTAGCTTCATTACTAGTCTACAAGGTATTCCGATTTGGTTTATTACAGGATGAGGTGATAATCCCTTATGATTCAAGGAAGCTGAGGCCACATGACCAGAAATAATAGAAGCATGACTCAGAGATGATCATGGTGGTGTAAACCTTGAGATTTTGGAATCTAAATTTTGGGTGATACGTTCACAGTTTAGACTATAAAAAATTATGAAATACTTATTATCATAGTATCTCAAGAACCTTGTGTAGAGAAGGCAGTTCAAGTATGATTAATCATTTGACATTAACTTATTTTACACCACTAGGATGGGGAATTCATAGTTTATAGCCTATGTAGTAAGACTATAGATTGGGTTTTATAGAATTCTAATAGTGAATGGAAGTTTATGAGCCTTTTCACTATGAAATATCTTGAATTCTAAGTGTATCAAGGTAGAGATACACATACAACCCTAAACCTTACCACATAACTCCTTTGAAAGGAACAAGATATATAGTTGTATCATTTCAATTGTTAGGTTATAAGGGATAGTATTTATTGTGGTGATCCGCAACTATATTAGACCTAGTTTGATGAAGGGTTCCTTTACATATGAGGTAAATTTATGGTACACATGAGCACATATGAGGATATGATATGGGATTCCCATTTTTTGACATGGGTGTGCACTCAAGTCCATCGATGATGTGTTATGACTTCTACAAGAAGTATTGGGGGCCTATGATAAACAATGACTATGCATGGTTTATTTAATTATTCCTCACCTATCAATAGTTTAAGGTCAAGAACTAAATGTTTGTAGGTATTATTCCTCCATTACCCATTCCTTACTAGAAATGGGATTACATAATCATGGAATTTTTATGGAGTTATTGGTGTTGACCCTAGATAGTGATATGACATAGGTTATTATAAATCCTTTAAATAATTTGGATAATTTCTTAAAGATCAGGTGGAATAGTCTTTTGATAAGATAATAAGGTCATGTATTCAAAAGATAATATGACTGTATAGTTCATAGAAGAGAATAATATTAGATTAGGATTCATAATTTAACTCTCCCTTCTGATGGGGTTTTCAGAATGCATTGAATACTCATATAATGTTCTATACAATATACCATAAATAGATTGATGTGAATTTAAATAATTATATTCAAATTATAGAGTTCATGTGGTGGGTATAATTATTGTATTTTGGTTGTTCATGGGAGAGTTATTTTTGTTTAATGAGTTTTCCAATAACAATAGTTATCAGGCATTTATTAATTTGAAACCATTTGATGTGTTATATAATAGACTCTATTGACCACCTCTATATATATAATAAGTAAGGGAATCTTTTATTGCTAGGATGAGTCCCATTTAGAAGATATCTAAATGTGTTTAGTTGATTAAGAAGTGGTTTTTTGATTACTTAGGGAAAGAAATGATCATATACAAACCAGCAACACTATCCTCTAAAATTTGAGTTATATGGATAGGTATTCAGGAAAGTGCCACCTCATTTTGAACATAGCTGGATTCAGAGGAAAATTATAATCGAACGAATTTATTTGGTCTTTTTTATATGATTAGTATAATGGAAAATCGATTAGTTCTTCCTTAGATATATAGTGATATAGATTATATACTATATATATATATATATCTCAACTACGAATATATCACCCTAACCCTTCTCACATGATAAACATCGATAATATAAATCTACAGATCTAAGTGACATTTGAGGAATGAATATTATACATATTTTATTAGAGAAAAAATATCCTTCAGGGGAAGAAATGTACCATGGTATGTATGTAATCATAGAATAGGTGTTTCTAGGGGGATACATTAGAGACGCATATGGATATGGCATCATTAAGACTAATTATTTATATTAGTGACACTTAGTGAAACATCATAAGGATGAGTGTCTATATGGTGGAGATTTTGTAACCACCAACATATGAAAAGGTCTATAATTATTTTTTTTTTACCAAACCATCTGTATTTAATGTTTTTTGGATGATTGAGGAGTAGTTTGAGATTGGGGGTAAAAAATTAAGGATTTGAACTTTTTGTGGAAAGTATTTATTTAATGATATGTGGCCCCATTTACAAGGCTTCATAGTAAATGTTACTTGGTGGTCTAGGTTGACAGGGAGTATGAAAAGGTAGGCCACTGATAACCTAATGGCCCTTGGCTATGTACCTAGTGATGTTCTGATTACACTATGGTATGGGACATGGTAAACAGAATCCCACTATATAGTTTTTTAAATATTTTATTAATTTATTTATTTTTTAAATAAATTATAAATATAAACCATATAATTTTTGAGGCCACAAAAACCATTACCCTTGCTCCCTTTTATTTTTGTTTAAATAATCTTCGATTTTCTTTTTGATCTTGTATTGATGCATCATCTATCATTATAAATCGATAAATTTGTCTCCAACCTTTACCCCTCCTATATTTGTGTTCTCCTTTACCAAATCACTAATTTATACATGAAGTCTCCATTTTTCGGGGACTTCCTTAGGATTAGTGATTTCATCTAATTGAATTAATTATCCTTGATGAGTGGGGTCCTATAAAGATTATATCGGTAGCCCCTAGAAATTCCCATTATTTTATAATATATTTTATATGATTGGTGATTTTATGGTTATTGTGAGAAACCATGTAATACAAAAATGAACGTAAAATGAAATTTTTTATTTCATATAAGAAGATCGAGGACTGTTAGGGCCATGATTGTTCCCTAAAGTGTTTATATTGATTCCATAGTCACCAATAACCATGTGAGTTTTTTGATTATTTTTATTCTTTAGAGCTCGATTAGGTGTGTGGTTTGTTATTATAAAGTTATCTTCGTATGGGTTTCCAATCAGGTTATAACCTAATTTCAAATTTTTACATATTAAGAGGTGTGGATTACCCACATTTTTACTAAATATATTTGGTTAGGTTATCCCTTGAATATAAGATAAAGGGAAAATGTTTTGTAATAGTGTCCCAACCTAATATTAAAGTAAACATTGAATAGGATTCCAGGCTAATCATTAATATAAAATGTATGTGGTACATTTTAGGGTGAGATATTTTTTATAATTTTATTAACCAATTTTTATGGGTTTATGTGACCATTTTTCATATATCTTGATATGAAAGCGGATGAGATGCCCACTTTTCCCTAATATGGTTAAACTCCTGGAGTGATATTCGCACTTGACATGAGTTTTGTTAAAGGCATGGGATAATTTTCTCACATGGACAAGATATTGTTAAAGGAATTGAAAAATATGCCCACATGGATTATATATTGTTTTATTAATGGTATGATATATCCACCTATCTGTATTTTAAGAGAATGGGTTGATTTTTCAATTTTTCCCAAATATGGTTATAGGTTGGGGATGAGATTCCACTTGGTTATAATATGGTTAAAGATATGGCATGATATTACCACCTAATTTTAGTATTGTTATATATATATATATAATGATACACCCAATTTTACATGATATTGGTTAATGAATGGGATGATATAACAACTTTCCCATATAATTTATAATATGAGATGTTATAAATACTTACATGACCTTTCTATGATATAGGAAATTATGCAATTTTGTTTGTTTTTATTATATCATGTGACAAATTTCCCATTAAATATTGATTTTTTTATGTCATGGGTCATTAGGATCAATTTATTTTTTATATCATGATCTGGAAAACAATATATTGGACCTTGAATATTAAATTTTATATGTTCAAACCTATACCATTATGAGATAAATCAATTATGTTTTCCCACTAAGTGTTGTATTTTTCACTTAATGATATAACATTTTTTATCTATTCTTTTATCTATTATTGATTCTTATCAAATCGTGTTGTCTATAAACTTATATATTCTAGTTTTGTTTCAAGATACTGTTGTTGGTGTCCTAATGTGTTTTACACACTCCCTACATGACCATCTTAGTGAACGTGTAGATTTTGTGATCAAAAACACGTGTATAGTCAAGGGAATTATATTTTATGGATGATATTTATAAATGGTTAAATTGGGATTCAATATGTGGGTAGATCCACTCACCAAGTTTCATTGTTTTTGCAATTATTTATTTATTTTGGGAATTGTTTTATTTTGTAATCTATGTAGTGATCTTGTTTATATACATATGTCCGGGTAATATTACTATTAGTTCTCATTTAGTTACATAATATTTTATTATTTTTATATTTGGTTCATATTTTTAATATATGTGACTATATTAAGTTAGAGGATTTTTTATTATTTATTAAACTGTTGTTTATATTTATTTTTTCTAGATTGCATAGTTTTCCCACAATAACAATAGATTTTCACATCTATTTGGTAGCCTCTAATGTAAAGGGATTTTTAATTAAAGTCATGTTTTGACCCAGTTGAACATTTTTCTAGTTTACTGAGTTGTGGAAATTAAAAAAATTATACCTTCCATAAAATAAAACAAATCTCATTTCAGTTAAAACTTAACAAATGACATGATCTATAACATAAATTAAGAGAATATGATTTTCCCAATTATATACTTTGTTTCTTAAAGGTACTAAGAGTTTTGGGAGTTATATTAAAAGATAATTTGTAATGGTAAGCTAAATTTGAGTAAAAATTTCAACTAATAGGAAGATCACATCATGGAAGGTTGGCATCTCACCCCGATTTATTAATGAGTTGGATTTGATAAATAGGTGTATCCTATAAAATTTGTAGCCCAATAATTACATCATAGTTTATGTAATTATGGAATTAAAACTTATATAAAACTATAATACCTTAGGCCATGATATTTTATGGATCCTTATAGAAGTAATTTTGAGTGTTTTTCACCATGATAGTTATCCTTACACTGTAATGTATTTTGGGAGATCTCAAATTTAAGTTGAAAGATGTTTGTGAAATTAAAGGAGGGAGAGGAATTCACCATGAAATTATAGGAGTCCAAAAAAATGGAATAATGGGAATCATTTCATAAATATATACCTTGGTGTTATAAAAATTAAATTTTCATCAATTATGATTTATGTGGGAAACATAAGGATGTTTACACAATAGTTTTGGAAGGTCTGGTTGAGGGGACCACATTGCATTCTAACAAAAGGTGTTACACTCTGATTTTTTTGATTTTCTTTTTAATTTTAAATTTAATTTTTTTCTCAAATTGTATTTGGTTCCTTATATTTCCCATATCTATTCATTTACTTGAAACCCTAGAACATTCTTATGTTGGTTTTTAAATTTTCTCTCTCCCAGAGGTCAGATTCAAATTGTTTGAGGCCATTCTTCCTTTTTCCTCTCTCAAATTTTTATTTTTCATCAAATATTGTATCCTTTATATACTCCTATATTATTCTTAAAATATTTAATTTATGGAGAGTTTATTTGGGTGATGGAGATACAACCTAAATCCATGATTTCATAAGAAGTGTTTGTGTTATTTTATATGTGATGATATACATATATTATGGTTTACAAAAATAGAAGAACATAGGTATATTGTTTTCCATATTTGGCGATATTTCATGGTGATATAGAGATATATCGCACCACCTCCTCTATTTACTTTATCTAATATTGTGGTGTAAGACACATCAATATAATAATGTTTGTGATATTAATTAGATCAAATTATTTAATTAACATGGGTTCCAGAATAATAAATCATAAAATCCAATAAATCTTCCATGATTGGATATAATAAATTATGATGTTTTATAATATGAAATGCATTAGAAATGGAGTGAACATAAGTTTTAAGTTCATGGTTTTAGAAACTAATGTCCATTTACTCACACATTTTGTAATATTCATGTAAATGTGATAGAGGTTTAGGTAGAATCTCTAAGGTCTATATAAAGAGGAAGTACCAATTATGACATGGTGTTTTAGATTTTCCATACCTCCAGACTATTCTACATTCTATTTATTTATCATCCTCCTTCCATTGATACATGATATACAAATATATAATGGAAGAAATTGGGGTCTTGTCCACATATTTGGGTGATTTAGTTGGCTCATAAATACACCGCAAAGGGGGAATATATTATTACCTCATAAGGATATTCATCAACAATTATGACTAAATATCATTGTTATTTCCAACATCAATGTAAGATAAAATAAAATTTTATTCATTTTATATTAACATGATTTCAATTTTTCATAGCATGGTGGTCTTGGGAATAAAGTTTTAATTGTTTTATAGTATACTGAATAAATATTGTTCAATCATTTGATTCCCTTCACTAGTATAATAGCATCACCATGTTTCATGATTCATAAAATCAAGTTTGAAAAATTAATAAAATGCATATCGTCTTGATATCATGTTGAAAATCATTTAAAACAAATGAAATTTAGTTTTATGACTATATATAATATAAGAGATAATTTAAGACATGGTACAATCATTCTATAAGATATGTGTTAGAATAAGTGAAGAAAAAATATAATTCCTCAATTTTTGATATGTCTTAGAATATGATATAGAGGATCGTAATAGGAAATATCATTGATCCACAATTTCAGAAGACAAATTATCAAATAAACCTTAGGATATGGGAATTTTATAAGATATTAAACTTAATAAATGAGGAATTTTAATGCATCTAAAGAATTATTTATCTTAAAAAATTATAGATAATGGACCTACACATAGATAGTGATATAACCTATATCATTAAATTTGATATCAAAAATATTTTATTTTTTCTCAAATTTCAATTATAAAATGAATTATATATTTTATAAAATGTTTATAAATTATAAAAAGATGTGTTTGGGATATTTAATTAATTTTTAAAGTTTATATGAATTAACAAATAATAAAATAATTAAAACTAATTATTAAATGTTTATGAAAGATTTATAAAATAAATATAAATAAAATAAAATGGTACTATTAAATAACTTTTAAATTTGTATGGCCTGTATTTTAATTAAAATATTAAAATTTCGTATGGAAATTATAAGTTTAATTTATATAAATAAAAAAAATTCATAATATAAGGATTTTATATTTAAAATTATGAATTTTTTATAATATTTAATTAAAAATGTTCAAATTGAAAATTAATTTATTAAAGAAAATTATTTAAACCATATAAAATGGATTTTTGATAATTGATATGATTAAGGATTAAATAACATTAATTGAGTTATATTATAACTATTTACCTAATATATTAATTTCCACCTCCCCCAATCAGCCCACCTTGCTAGGTCACCGAGTGTCTGACCAGGTGGGATGATGGGTGCACACCACCTTGTTGAATAATTGTTGTGTTGAACAATTTTTTATCAGGCTATTACCCCACGGGACACTCTATCATCTCAACTGGAAATGGCTACTTCCTAGTCGGGGCTCTCTCTGGAGTGATCTCTTCATAGGGAGGGGTGTTTCCTGGGGTAGAGGGTTCAAAAATTTCACTCCTAGGTATTTCCTTTTTTTAAAATAAGGAAGAAGTAAAAAAACCGTATAGATGTTGATATTAAGGTTTTTATGTTGGAAATAAATATAAAGTGTTTGTATTAGGACAATGATTGAATATTCATATTTTATATATAAATTATATATTTTAGTAATTATAAGATTTATTACTTGTTCATAAATTATGTATTCCATGTCTAATGTTTTATACTATTCATTTATTTTATTCATTATTTACCTTAATCATAATACTAATTGTTATATTATGAATTGTTGTATACTTTGGTTTAACATGTCAAACTACTTTTGTAATTCTAATTTGTGTATCAAATTAGTTACATGGTTGGTATGATAATAAACATTGTAGTATTCCACCTTAAAATTGGATTTTACTAAATTATGATCTTGAATAATGAAGTGAATTAAATTTTATACTTATTAGGTGTTAAAATTATGATGGAATTTAGTTCTCTATTGAGAAAATTAAACTTAGGTATAGAGAATCTAGTTCAGACTACTCACTAAATTATAAGATTATTCATTTTCTTAAAAAATGGAGGTTGGTTATTTTTCACAGTAGGATTACTCTTGTGAGGATTTCTGATTTCTAATGAATCTAATCCTTTACAAGAAATGTTTTCATGAAATTTATGCTTGATATGCATTTAAACATGTGTGAATATATTTTTCCTTTAATTTTCATCAGTAAAACATGTTATTATTCATGTAATGAGTTGTACATCAATATGGTTTAGAAATATTTATTTGGTTAAGGTAATAGGATTCAAAAATAATAATTTTTAGCATGCAGACATGTTAAGGTAAAAACATGAGATAATTTTGTGAGATTCAATCCCCTTTAAAATTATAACTCTCAAATTCCTTTCAAAGAAAAAAAAAATTGAAGACCATGATCATTCCACTGGGTAGTTTCATCAAAAGTTGAGTTCACTAAATTATCTTATGTAGGGTATGAATGTAAAGAGGTAACACTAATATTCTGGTGCTTAGTTTATAGATCTACCTTTTTATAACAATTATCAAGGAAACTATGCAAGTTGGGATACCATAATAATAGTGCTAAGTGTATCTATATGATGTATTAGGTAAGGATTTTTTCACTCATCCATCTAAGTCACATATATGATATAATTAGAATAATAACCTACCCAAAAAGATTATGTAATGAGGTTAAAATCAAATAAAGGTCATTTATTATTGAAATATGGATCTTCTCTAACAAATGGATATAGTGTATTTGAAAAGTGTTCATCATTTTAGGGGAAGAAAATTTAATAAAATAAATTATTAAAATAATATAAAACATTATAGTCATTTTATAAAATATTCTATTATAGGTGATTTTCGTCATCGTAATTGGAAATTACATTGACATGAATCCTAGAAAAATAAAAAGTCCAATGTAATAAACATCTTAGATTGGCATAGAAACGTAATGGTTCCTCTTAAGTAAAAAATATACATTTTTTAGAATAAATTATTTTTTTGTAACCTTATTGGGAACCAAAATTTCTATAAATATATATTACATATTAATACATTAATATTCATTACATTAAATTATGATCCATGCTATAATTATATTGGTTTTGTATCATTGGAATATTGGATTCATAAAATGTCTTGTCCAAAAAAGATATATGTTTCTTCCAACTTATTATTCTTATATATCACTCTTCCTAGAAATATCACACTTAAATCCTTTCCACATAACCTAAGGAATGGAAACACAAGAAAGGGTGATCTCATATTCTCAGTATGGGTAAACAATGTAGATAGAAATGATCACTTAAACATAACATGAGCTTAAGGGTATGACAACATGAAATTAACATTTGAAAAATATACCCTTAATATCAAAGATAATTTATTGAGTCATGGTATAATATTTGGTAGTTCATAAGACATGAATCACAAATTAATCAAAGAACATGATCCACAAAATCATAACATTGGCATAAAACATAACGTTTTTCATTCACATAAGCTTGGAAAATAATTTTCATAGTAATGGATTACTATCATGGCTATCGTAGCGGATTGGGTTCACTCCCCAATCCATCAAATCCTTAGTCAATGTTGACCCCCAATACTATCATAGTGGACATATTCCCTTACTAATCTAGGTTCACTCCCCATTCTAGTCCTTATTATCTCATGAGATATCAATCTTTACCCAATGCAATGGAGGGCTATATAATTTTGGGCCCCCATTGACAAAATGAAAATCATACATATGTTTTAAATAATATTATAAATTATTTATCATACCATAACCTATGAAAGGGAAATATTTTTCAAAAACATTTCCTCATTTTATCCAAGTATAACCTATGGAAAAGTAATGGGTTTCATAACTTATTTTACTCATGGTAAATAAATAGTTTTTATAGAATCATTAATAAATCACCATTGTCATAATCCACCTAGATAACGAAATTCTATGGTATAACGGGGAAATATACAAAGCAATAAAAAATTAAAATTAAAGTATTTTATTATAGATTAAGATTACTTTGAAAGATTACTTGGAACATTTCTTAATTAATATAGACTTTTCACTTTGTAATTTCAAATTTAGAATCTAAAACTTTCCAAAATATCAAGTAAAAAGTTTTCTCTGAAAAAAACCTTCTAATTTTATAAGTTAATCATGAATTAATTGACCATTGAAGAATGTGGAAATTTTCATTCATGTTTTTTACTTTAAAATAAATATTCCTTTAACATTTTTGGTAAAAATTCCAAAGTACCTTGTTTGGAAAAAGGAAAAGAGGATTCATTTTGAACCATTTTATAAAAATAAAATCACAGGTAAAAATTAATCTAGAAAATAATAGTATAATATTAAAAACACCGTTGAATACATTTTTATAAAACATGAATATTTAAGAAAAACAAATTTCAACATAAGAGATAAATGAGGTCATTTTTCCTTAAAAATATTCATTTGGTCTCTTAGGTACTTAAAAAGAAAAATGAATGTAAAAATTTTATTATCTATAAATATATAGAGTATAATAAAATTCATGGTTTTATTCATAAATATGTCAACAAATTCTTAATTGTAAATATAAACATAAAAAATCTTTATTAATAATGAGTGTGTAACATAAATATATTACCGCTTGGGTAACTTATGAATCGTAAAACCCACAAAATAATAACATAAAATGAACCTTTAAATTTCATTATTATATGGATATTCCTGATATAAAATGTGAAAATATCTTTATATACATCTGATAAAGTAATATAGGTTCATAACATAACTTATGTCCCAATGAAAACAATTTGACAATATAAACTCTTACCTCCTGATAGAATTTCTTCGAAAGATATATAACCTAATATATAGAAAATTTAAATTTAATATAATTATATTACAGAATCATTTTAAAAAATATAATATCATATATATTCCAATTATAACATTTTATCACCCATTTATTAACAATTACTTATTAAAATCACTATCTTGGAATGTTAACTAATTCATTTTTTCATAAGATTTTTGGTTTGGTGGTTCTGATCCTTACACATTGATCGTGGTTCCATAACACCAATAATTATAATCATGATATAAATATAATATATATTAAATAAATACATATTTATAATTATCTATAAAAGGTATAGGTAGAGAGATGAATATCACTGTTCATGGAGATAGTATATCCTACATACACATGAACGATGTTTTCAATTTTCAACGGAAGGAATGAAAGAAAGGTAGATAATAATTAGAATTTATTGAAACATTATAATATAAAATATATTATATATATATCATAAGTAATTCCTTATTACAATCCATGTAAATAAGAAATGAAAAACAAATCACATTGATTTGTGGACATGGTAGCCCACACATACTCATGAGCTACGTTATCATTTTCCAAGGGATTGGAAGGTAGAAATTAGATATGATATTCTAATTTAAAAGTATTAGTTATGAAAAAAATAATACGTATAAAAATAAAATCAATCATAATAACCAGCCATAAAATTAGGATACCAAATATAAAGTGTATCACTATGTGGAGATGTTAAGTCGTACGTACGCATGAGTGATACATCCACTTTCCATTATATAAAAAATAGGGTGAATAAATTTGGGTTAATAAAAAAATAAAATCTAAGTATATTTAATTTATTTAATTTATTTAATTTATTAAATTTATTATTTTATAAATAATATAATAGATTTTTTATAGGAAGAAATTGAAAAAAATTTAATGAATTTAGGTAAGAGGACTACCTCTTCCTCTGAAGGCCCCCTTTTGATCCCCTCTTAAGGACCCATGAAATAACATTTTAAGAATAAAAGATACGATAATTTGTCAATAATTAATCTATAATATATATTTTTAGTGTTTTTTTGAGCTATATGGATCATATTATAGTAAACAAAACAAAGGGCTGGTTCCGTTTTATATGTGAGGGGAGGGAAACTCTTTGAATTTCATATAGACGAATATATAATAAATTCATTCTCTATAAAAATGATTCCAAATAGAAATATATTAAAATGTAAGGTATTATGTGGTTCAAATTCTATAAAGAATAAAATATGGATAGTTTTATGTGGGTTTTAAAACCATATCTTTTGGTTTAAGCCCTTTGTTAACAAATTTTAACCTCAACCATGGTAACAACTTTTCCACTCTTAAAGGGTTATAATTTTACTTAAGAGGTAACAATTAGATTATAAATGTCCAAGGGATGAAATTTTCAACCATTTATAATCTTAATTTCGCTATTTTAATGTTTTTTATTATTTTTTAAAAAACTTATAAAATGTTATTTATCATAAAACATAAATAATGTCATTTTTTCACTATTAATATAATTTGACATTGAACACAAAAATTATAAGATGTAATTAAAACATAATTATTTTAAACATCCATAATTTGTTATACTTACTTATAAAATTATTGTGACACAATAACTCACTCAAAAATATTATTTTTATTCTTTCTAATAATTTACTGGATTTTTCTACTGCTTGCACATGTACTGTTCTAGCATTGCATAAGCATTTAAGTTAATTATTTCATTATTAAAAATTGAAAATAAATTAAAATGATAAAAAAATTAAACCAAAATAAAAAAAAAATTATAACTAAACTTCTCCACTTTTTATCCTTATGTAAAAAATTGGGATATGAATGTCAGGTTACTAATATTTTGGAATTTTTATTACTTAAAATAATATAAATGTCACTATCAATGTAAAATGGTATCAAAATTCCATATATTAGAATTTTGGGATTAATATGGCCTAATGTATCCAATAAAATAAAGTAAAGGAATGTGTTTCATTGATTTTAAGACCTTATCTAATGATTTTAACCCTAATTAACCTTTTTTACCCTTACTATGGTAATACAAATTTACTGTGGTCAATATTTTTAATTACCAAAAATTAGAGGGAACTATTTACCAAATTTAGAACTTATTATTAAAAACATGTAATAAATTTTTCAATATTAAATTTATCTAATTAGTATAAATTAACTTTAAAATTGATGTGTAAAACAGAAAGATAAGTTATTTTAAAATAAATGTGTTTTAACCGTAAAAAATAACTTTTTTCCCAAAATCATGAATATTTATGATTAAAATATATTATATTATATTATTAAAAAAATGGATCAAAAATCACTTTAATTCTAAATCAAAAATATATTGGTACTTTTAAATTACTTGATTTAATGAAAAGAAAAGACACTTTATGAAAAATTAGTATTCTCACAATTTACTGAAAAATAAATAATTTCAGAAAAAAAATCACCTTAACTTATTATTTATATTATGATTTATAAAATTATGTTAATTTTATAAAATACAATTTATAAAAGTTTCAAAATTTATTATCATTTCAATGCACAAAATACAATAAAAAACATTTTTGATGAAAATTCATTTTGAGGCATAAGATGGCTTCATTAATATTTGTGTGCCTATTTACTAAGATTTAATTAATAATTTTATATTGAGTAAGAAATTTATAAATTTATTTCTTTTTTTACTCATATTCAAGCCATTTAATTTTAATGATAAGTTATATAATATATCATGGTTTTCTTAGAGCCTGGTTTTGTCTGTTAAGCAATCTATCGAACTAATTATTCTTTTAACTAAATTTTCAAGGTGTTAAAGACCTTATATTAATTATTTTTTTAAAATTGGATAAATAATCGAGTAACAATAAAATAATGGTTTTATTAAGGTTTCAAAGGTATTAAATGGAATATAACCAAAGAAAATTTAGTCTCCACTCACATATTCAATGTGATGGAGTGTGACAATGACTTGGTGTAATTGAAAATATCCCCTAGGGCCCGATCTTAGCGTAAAATTCATAATATTATAATCAATGGAAATTTTTTGACAATGTGAATGAGATCAAAAAAGGTTTACCCTATTTTATAAAAATGTTAAGGAAACAGGAACTGAGCATATAATGTAAACGTTTTTATGCTAGGTTGATAGTACAACAAGGTAAATGTTTAATCCAAAATAAGAATTTCAGATTTTAAGAATAGTAATATTTTATCATTAAAACCTAAAGGTGGTGATAAGAAATAGGATATTGTTTCCATATTATATATATTTCTTTAAAATTCCTAATGGGGATGAGAAAACTATAGATATTCCTTGTATATAATTAGTGTTATAAAATTTAATTCTTTGTTTTTGAAGTGTATATGATACTAAATGTATATTATCAAATGTTATAAGTGTATAAAATTTTAAAATCAATTAAATAATTGATATATATTTTTTTATTTATTAAAATTAAGAATCAAGGGGTTTCCAAATTAGGGATTCTAATGCAAATAAAAATATCAAGATCATGTGGATATATATAAAGGATGTGTATTTTTACCTTATTTATCTTCAATGATCTAAGAAGTTATTTTTTTAACTTATATTTTTTACAAATAATATTAATTCGTGGTTTTTATACACATGATTTATGATTCATTGGATTCTATAACATATTTTAAAGGAATATGAAGATAAAAAAGTTATATCTATAAAAAAAGAGTTTATCTAGCTATTTGTTAAAATTCGGGGGATATGATACCATCACTTATCAGTAGCATGTTTTAAAAAATAAAATCTTCTTTCATTATACTACTCTAGAAATATAATTTCATATATGATATGGATATACTAGTTTACTTATTAAATATTCTCAAAAGGAGAAATATTATTTATTTTATAACATAAAATATATTTTCTTTATCTTAGTATGATATTATAAAATAATATTGTCTCAAAGGGGATTATGAGAGTGTTTTTAGACATATATAAGTTCAAATAATAATAAATAAAGGATTATACATAAAAAATGAAAATAAAATTTTACTTAATATTCTGAAATATTTTTAGGTTTGTCTGTAAAAAAATTGTAAAGATCACCATTTAGTTTCCATAATTAAGTGAAAATCACTTTGTCTACTAAAATAATTTTTGATGTTTTCTTAATGAAAAATTATATGGATTCATGTTTTTAACAATAATATATCTTGAAAAAAATAGATAGAAAAAATTTCAAAATATTGTTATGATAATGAACATATAAAGAGTTCAATTAGATAAAGGAATTTAGTAACATGATGACATTTTATTTTTTAAAGTTAAAGAGTTTTAATACAAGTTTAAGGAGTTGAAAATTAGTAATATTATTCATATGACTCATTATTATTAAAACTAACTTTCATCATGAATGTAACTCACTAAAAGTGTTTTGTATGAGGGTTTTACCCAATAGTCAAATATAATTGTTCCAGGAATTACATAGAAATGTTATAAGCTTAACAAAATAATCAAAGTAATAAAAATATAGGTCCTATATAATATTATATCCTATATGATATGATTAAATGAATTCATAAATATTTTTTTCTTAAATAATATAAAATATATCAGGTTATTCAAAAATTAATTATCCATTTTTGAATTATTTCATGTCAAATTCCTATATCATGTGAAGTGAAATGATAATTCACCTATCAAAATATGACTTCAAATTATCCTTATAATATTTCCCATATAGAGTGTTATATGTTTTGATGAAATAATAAGGTTAATGTGGGAATGGTTTCATATAGATATATGAAATATATCTATAAGTTGTAGAAATAGTTTTTGTATTAGTTGAGCCACCAAGTATACCAATTGGAGTGTCACACACTATGTCTTTGGTATACTAGGGGTGCATGTTTCATATTTGAACTTCATCATACCCAAAGATAGAAAGATACCTAGAATAAAGACCATAATAATTTTATATCATTCATATACCGATTTTTTAAGGGTTAGATAATCAAGGTGTGGTTGTGTATATTTTTTACCATGTGATCAGTTGATTCTTAACAAAGATGGTTTTTATCCTCTAATATGAAAAGTATGACTATGGGTCCTAGATTGAGAAAGAATAAATAATAATAATAATATCAGAGATAGATAATATATTTGATATTCATATCAATTTAAATAAGGGACATCTGATGGGGTAATCCATAAGGCTGAATAAAATATGATTTATTCATCAACCTTGACACTTTATCTTGGATAATTATGAATATATCATAAGTTATATGGGATTAGAATAATATATGTTATATTGTTTCATAATGTATTTTAAAAATTTATTATATTAACATGCATAATTATGTTATATGGTTGGAAGAAATACGTATAAAGATAAAAAATTTTGATGGAGATCACTTCATGACCATTTGTATCTTGACACTACAAATAAAGTGAACTTTACCAAGAGAAAATTACTAACAGATAATACATATAATAGTAAAAATTATTAACTCCAATATAAATTAATTTTTTTTGATATTAACTACAGGTACCCATAATTAGTTTTACCAACATATATTTTTTTATATTAGTATATCAATACCAACAAATCTTTTACTAACATTAAAATTTTTTATCCTATCATGATAATATGAACAATTGATTTACTGATTACTGGATATGTTGTTATTAGTTATTTTTACCACCAAATATTTTATCGTTATAAAAATACATTAACAATAAACTATTCAATAATATCAAATATTTTCCCAAACAATGTATATATATATATATATTACCCATTATAAGTATATCATTTTGATAAAAAAATATAATTAATTAAAAAATACATAATTTAGTAATTAATTTAAATATCTATAATTCTTTTTCAATATTATTTTTAATATAAATATATAAATTATATATATGTATATATGGAAAAAGAAAAATAAAACCCCTCATGCCCCCCCCCCCCGACGACCTCCCTCCCCCAACCCTACCTCTTTGTTACCAATCTGAATTCCTCACACCAGGTATTCCATGTGGACAACGTTCCTCACAGACCACCTCAATAAAGACCCCCGCCCAATTCTTGGTCAACATCACCCTAGGAAATCATCGTACCAACCCCCTCCCTATTCTCGATAGGCATCCTTGCATGAAATCCCCTAATGGGGGAAGGATGAAATAGAGTTGAAATTAATCACCATTAGTCAATAGGTCCTAGGGAAGTGACAAAGGTTACACCAATACCTTATAAAGCGGCCTTCATCCATTATTTATTCTACTTCGTTAGTTCATGAGTTTGGTACCTTCCTCATTTTCTGTTTGTTTGTCGTGTGTAATGACTGAGTTTATCCTAAGTGCTAATATTCACTATCCCCTCAATATTGGTTTGGTTGTGGGATCTTTGTTTAGTGGGAATGTCGAATACAGATACTTTTTGTGGTTTTTTATGATTGTATTTTTCATTCACACTGCTTATATATTTATTCTTTCATAGTATTTTCTGTGATGATCCTAGAACGTTTATAGAGAACAATTTTCAAAAGAACATAAATCATCTTATCTATTTACTACATTCATTGTTTTATTTACTTTTATCTAAAAATCACTGAATGTTTTTATTTGGTTATGTCATGATTTTTTTGGTTGTATGAAAACTATTTTCAATTTCTAACCTTATTGAATATCTCAATTTTTTTGTATTCTAAAACCCATTTTCTATTTTCTGTTATAAAAAAATTTTGTTGTGATTATTTTAATCCATTCATGATGTTGTCCTTATTTCTTCATTTTTTTGTAGATTATTATTTGTGTCAATAAATTTCTTATTGGTTCTATAAATGATAGGTTTAAACCTATTGTGTCAATTAAAATGTTTTGAAATCATATTCTCCAGTTTTTTATCCTAGATTTAGATAAATCAATCTGTAGAGATTCTTATTTCTATTTATATGAGAATTATGAAAGCATTTGTTAATTGTATTTTCAATTGTTTCGTGATTTTTTCACTGGTGTAATTATAATAATATCGAATTCCTGAAATTTAGGAATTATTTATTAATTAGTTCACATTTATTGGTTTATATTTCTTTTGAAATTGAAAAAATCCTATGTTTTGGAATTGTATGCTCATGTTTTTTACCCTGATTTTAGCTGAATCAGTCTATGCATATTATTTTTTATGTTTCTATGAGAATTTTTAAAGCATTACTTACTTGAAGTTTCTACTAGTTTTTGATTTGGTCACTATTGTTACTATAATTTTTAATTCCAGGAATTTAGGAATCCATTTTGGAATTAGATTATATTTATAGGTTTAGATTGATAAAATATATACTTCTAATATTACCACTTCATCAAAAACATTAACCATACATGCATTATGATATTCAGTATCTTCCACCCCATTCATAAAAGTTTCATGTATGACAAAACTTTTTACTCTACACACTAGTTGTTAAAAGAGAAATCTAGAAGTTTGTGAATCACCTTCACCCAACTAACTAGGTTTAATATCTCAAAATCAATTTTTATTCAAAAACCCATTTTCTATTTACTATTATAAATAAATTTATCTATGATTCTTTTAATATCTACTGCATTGTGTGCTCATTTCATTATTGTTGTAGATGATTCTTTGTGTTAGTAATATGCTTATTGGTTCTGGAAATGATAGGTGTAATCTACTGTGTTAATTATAATGGTTTAGAATCTTAATCCAATTTTTTATCCTAGATTTATATAAATAAATATTTAAAGATTATTATTTATATTTTTATGAGAATTATGCAGGAATTTGTTACTTGTATTTGCCACTATTTTTTAATTTGTTCATTGGCATCATTATAATCATTTGGAATTATTTTAATTTGGGAATCTATTTCTGAATTAGCTTACCTTTATTGTCTTATTTTTATTATGAACTTGGTAAATTCTTATGTTTTATTAATATTATTCTCATTTTTTACCTTGGTTGTATGTGAATCGGTCTATGCACTTTTGTGTTTATGTTTCTAAAAGAATTATACAAGAATTGCTTACATGAATTTTCCACTGGTTTTTGATTTGGTCATTATTATTGCAATCATTTTGAATTCCTAGAATTTAGGATTCCATTTTGGAATTAGTTTTATATTTTAAGTTTTAGTTCCACGGAGTCTTTACTTCCATGGTTCATGGAAGATGAACCATTTTACCCAACATATAAGGTGTTCAAAAAGAAAACTAGAAGTTTGTGTATCACCTTCAACCCTCTAATCATGTTGAATATCTCAAAAAAATGTATTCTAAAAGCTATTTTCTTTTTACTATTATAAAAAAATTTTGTAATGATTCTTTTAATCTCTGCTTGTTATTTACCTTATTTCATTATTTTTGTAGATGATTCTTTGTGTTAAGAACAAACTTATTAGTTCTAGAAATGATAGGTGTAAATTTATTGTGTTAATTATAATTTTGTAGAATTTTATTCTAATTTTTTATCATATATTTAGATAAATAATTATGTAAATATTCATATTTCTTTTTTTATGAGAATTACGCAATCATTTATTACTTTTATTTTCCATTTTTTTGTTACCTTTTCATTGGTTTCATTATAATAATTTGGAATTATTGTAATTTAGGAATATATTTTCAATTAGTTAACTTTTATTGGTTTATATTTCTTATGAACCTAATAAATATTAATGTTTTTGAATTGTTTTCTCATGTTTTTGAACCTCGTTTGGGGTTATCTAGTCTGTGAAAATTCATGTTTATGTTTCCATTAAAATTATTCAAGAATTACTTACATGAATTGTTTACATAATTTTGATTAGGTCACTATTTTTATAATCATCTGTAATTCCTATAATTTAGTGATCATTTAAGAATAATTTATGTCTATTGTTTTAAAGTTATAGAATCATTACTTATTCCAACAATACCACTTAATCAAATATATTAACCAGACAAGCATTATGATATTTAGTAGCTTCCATCCCACTCACACCAAGAGTTCAAAGAGAAATAAAGAAGTTTGTAAATCACCTTCACCCCTCTAGAAGTGATATTAAAGGCCATTATTGAAGGATTCCAAGACATGGACATGGTGCTTTCACATTATGGAAAAAGTTAGTTTTTATGTTTTAATATTAGTTTTTATGATCTTCTACTTTTTTGGTTTCTTATTTCATTGTTCAATATTCATTGGATATACCTAATTTACAATTTGAGTACCAATTTTCAAAGGTTCTATCCTTTTCTAAAATCATAGAGATGTTTATAGGGGTGATGAAAAATGTTTTCTATGAAAATCATTGTTTTAAACTTCTATTTATTTCTATTTTGGTTTCAATTCATGAAAATATTTTACACTGGTTTTTGGGTATGATTTTTGGTTTTTTGTGATATATAAATTGAAGCTAAAGGGTGTGGAATAGCAGTTACTTGAGTTTTCTCACTGGTATTGGAGCTGATTTAATTGGTTTCTCAATCGTACATGAGCTGGATCATTTTTTGGTATTATCTTTGGTTGTGTGTGGTGGAGATCATAGATCTAAAGGATGTGGTATAGCGGTTATGTGAGGTTTCTCACTGGTGATGGAAATGGATCACTGGTCCTAGGGCATGTATGGGTCCCTGGTGTTGTTGCGTTGAAGGTTGTGATATATCTTGAGTTGGCTCACTGGTCCTGAGGCATGGATGGGTTATTGGTGCTGGAGCTGGCTCACTGGTACTGGGTCATGTATTGGTCCTAGGAATGGATGGGTCACTAGTACTTCGGGGTATGAGGATCTTTTGGGGGTTGGATCCTACATTTTTGTATTGATTAATTTTTTATTAAATTTCATTATTAATATAGTTAATTTTTGATTTCTATGTTTTAACATTCATGTAAATTGCCTTCAGTTTAATAACTAAAATATAGGGATTATATATGATAAATTAATAAATATAATATGAAATATTACTAGAAATAAAAATTTATAATTTTTATTCAAATTTAATTTATAAATTGATATCATATGATAGAAATATTATTACCAGAAGAAAAAATATTCATAAGAATCTTTTGTTGAACACTTTAACCAACATATATATTATCCATTGTTATTATTATAATTATAACAAAGATATTTTATCTATCTCAAATACATTTACCAATAGATTTTTTCAAATAGTTCAGTGACATGTACATATGTGTTGGTAAAACCTTTTACCAAATGAAAATGTACTTTTACCAATAGATATGTCTCTATTGGAAAAAGTTAAATATTTTTTATTGTGTGTATCATTTATTCTTTTCTAGAGGTCTCTTATGTCTTACATTTAAGGATTTATGAATTCATATTTATTTTTTATTCTATAAAGTTTCATGGAGTCACACATTGTCATCGAATTATTTTTATTTATATTTATAAAAAATAGATTCACTAAAAGTGTTTAGAATTTATCAAAAAAATTGAATATATATTCACAAGTTGTTCATATGATGTGAAACAAATTTAAGTTGATGATAGTTATCCAAAACTATTTTTTTAAACATAAAATGGATTTTTGGAATGGTTTTAGAAGTTATTGTATGAGATATAATATAATGTGAAATAGAGTAATGTATATGAGGATTTAATATAAGTGTATTATTAATGGATATATTCCTTATAGCTATAAATTCGTAGGATGTGTTTATGTTATATTGTATGGGATTAAATACATATGTCATAGTGTGTGAAATGTGTGCAAATAAGGCATGGTGTATACCATGGTTGGGGATATCGTATGGTGTGATATAGTGATACCATCCCATTATTTATACTTTATTTAGAGATTTCATAGTTTACAATATATCAATATCCTAATGGTTGTGATATTAGCTAAAAAACAATCAATTAATATATGTTGTATAACAATTAACATTAACATTTGAGTAATCTTCCAGAAAAGTCTATCATTAATAGATACATTTAATAAAATAAAATACATGACTAAATTTAGTGAACATGGGTTTTAAGTGCATGGTAGTATTAACCAAAAAACATTTACCTTTATATTTCATAATGTATGTGTAAATGAGGAAGAGGTTTGCAGAGAATCCTTGAGGCATATATAAGGAATAAGTACCCATAATGATGGGTTGTTCTATCTTTCCCTCAGCACATATCAATTATCCATGCTATATATCTCTAATCATACTTCCTTTAATATAAGAGATACTAGATTATCATTTAATAAATTATTTCTTTACCCAAATTTATGGGTGATTCAATTGGACCATAAATACGTCATAAATAGAGGAAGCTATTAGTTTCTACTTGAAGATCATCATCAAAAACTATGTCTAAAGATTTTTTTTAAGACCAAAACTAGTCTAAGGTACACTTAGATGTTGTTCTTTTTAAATTTACTTGATTTTATTTTTTTTCATATCATGATTATCTAGGAAATTATATTTCTATTTTCTTCAACTACATTGAAAAGGTGTTGTTCAATCCTTATAAACCCATAACTATGGGTGATAATTAATAGTTTTTATAGAGTATAATGGTGATTATATTGGTGTTTGATCATGAATTCCATTTTTTAATATCACTTTTATCAATTGAGCTTCAATTTGGGGTTGATAATTTAGATTCTCTCTTCTGTTTTTTGTGTTAATTTATAACAATTGGGATTTGGTTCTCTTTGGGTAAGAAAATTAAATTGGATACATAAAAGATAAATATTTGTATCAAATTTATTTATAGGTGTGTCTTATATGTTTTACAGGATTTACTTATTATTTTTTATATTATCATTTTATAATTTTTGTGAAAAAAGATGCTATTATGATTTAATATTTATATTTTTAACATGTTTAAATTTTGTCTAAAATGAAATTTATAATTAGAATATGGTAAAAAAATTAAAGTTGATATAAATATAGAATTTTTTTTTGATTTTATTCTGTAATATATAAAGTGGTAATTGGATAAAAATATCTCAGGAACTATGAATGTGGTTTTATTTTTGTTATGAACCATTAATGATATTCTTCAAATTATTGTTGTAGTGCCAGTGGAAATGAAATAGGATTTTAATATATTTTATTATAATTTCCAAGTGAGGTTAATATTGTAAGTTTGTTGGATTTGATCAAAATATATAATAAATGAAAATACAATTTGGTATCATTATAGAATAAATTAATTTATTGAATAATGTGTAATGACAATGGGATTATATTGATTAAATGAAGTGATGACTGTTTTAATTTTAAGGTGGTTAAAATATTTTATGGTAGTTAGAATATAAATGATGTTAAAGTGGAATTGTGTGTTATGAAATTAATATTTACTATGAAATTTATATTGTTAGTAATGATTAATCTTGAAATTGAAGTAATATGAATGAAAATTTTTAATGTAAATTGGTAATATTTATAATTTTTTATGTGACTATAGGTGGTAATGGTTGTTCAAATGTGGCGGTGAAGATGTATCATTATACCTAGATAGTAGTGTTGTTATGATTGTAAGTGATCATAGGTTAGTCTTGTATTTAAATATATATCCATTATAAATTTTATTTATTTATTACCCACCATCACCAGATTTTGATAACCTTAATAATGACCATATGAGTTTTACGGATTATTGGTATACCCCTGACATCCAGGTTGTTTGTAATGAAGATAAATAAATATTCCCCTATCTAACCCTATCATATTGACATAGTGAAACTGTTATATGTTTATAGAGTAGTGATTTTGTTATGTGTAAACTAGGTGGTTATTTGGTGATGATGTCGTGGTGTAGTAGGGATATAGTTATATAAAAGTGATGTAGTTATATGAAAGTGATATAATGATGGGGTTATGTGTTGGTAGTGTGGTATATGTATTTGGAAAATTTTATATATCTAGGGTAAGGAGATTGTGTTTGTGATATGTTATAAGAATGTGATATTTAAATATATAAGATAATAGAGAACTATGAAACAAATCGTTAGGATTTGAGGGAAAATGGGTCTGTAGGGACGAAAGTTTAAGGTTCCTTATCATTATATTTTATGCTAATATATCATTATATTTGTATATAAATTTGGTGATTGAGCCTTTGGAATGTTGGGATATAAGTTTAATTAGGTTATTTAATAATTTATTTCATTATACATTCATTAAGTCTTTAGTATCATTTTTCCATATTTACATGAGAGATTTCTCGAAGGAACCCACTAAGTATACATTTATTTTAACTCATGCTTCATTACTATTTTTATAAATTTTTTAGATGGATCTAATGGTAATTATAGACATTAATATCTCTGGATATGTTGATCATATAGAATTATATTTTTTTCATGGGATCAGCTTTATTAGGGTATGGTAATTTTTTTATGTACGACATCACATGATTTTTTTGGATTATGTGATTTTTTATTTTTTGTGATGGTGATTATTTGTGGATCATTTACCATTATTAGGTTTTTTTGTGGGTATTTCATAACATTTTATGTAATTATACCCCCAACACTATATTCTATCAAATGTATTTTTTACGTATCACTTTAGAGTTCACTCATGTCATCACTACTAGCCCAAAAAGAGTTCCAATAAAGTTGCTTCATAAAAAAGTGGTATTAGAGATTTTTTGAGAGTTTGGATAGATTTTAGTGTTTGGAAATTGGTGATGATTTCATTATTTTGGTAGGGTAATATTATTATTCATGATTATCATGTGATGTAATCAAGGGTGACTAAATAAGACACATATGGGGCCCACATAGTCTAATATAAGGACTTTAAGCATACTAAACATCATAAAAATTATTATACTGATTTTATAGTAGTGAACAGGGTGTGGTATAAGAATAATACTTTTTTTATTCCATTGTTTGAACAAGAAAATATATTTCATGAATTGAAATTAATTAATTAAAAGATCATAAAATTACTTAATTATTATTTTTTTAGGAATCCTATATGTGTTGGTAGAGATGGATGCTAATTGAACACTAAAGTGGTTCATTTTGGGGATGTGTAATAGGTTTTTTTAGCTTATCTAAGGTAGGATGTGAAAATACCTAACTACTATTGATTAACTTTGTATTAGGGATAGTGTATAAAAGGAATAAAATTATAAAGGATCACATTTTTTTATCATGTAAACTTTAGTAATGGGGATTCAATATGAAACATGCACCCATAGTATATTCAGAGAGTATGATACTAAATTTTGTATACTTGGTGGGTCATATTAGAGAAAAAATCGTCTTCTACATCATTGTTAAATTTTATATCTATATATGAAACTCAATATTTTTTAATCTCTGCATGTCATTATAACGTACAAATCCCCAAGATTACTATTAATTATGGAAAATTCAATGTAATATTTTTATAGTTTGTATATCATTTCACTTCATGTATTGTATATTCGTGACTTGAAAGAAATATAAAGTGGAGATTTACCTTATATAACATGATTCATACATATATTTTTAAACTACTTTAAAAATATACAATCTAAACCATACATAACTTCTAGTATAATCATATCCTAGGTGATATATCACTAAATAGGCCTTATGTTTGTTTCTATTTTAAATTTTTTTAACTCGTTACATTAATATATAATACATGCCACATTTTTATATAACCATAAAATAAATTCCTCCTACTATACTTCTTTAACAGTTAAACATATATAAATAAATCTTACTTGAATAATGGTGAGCTTGTGATTCAAAATTCACATGTTCAATAATTTTAATGTTATATTCAAATTTTTTTCTTCATAAAACTAAATGTTATAATGTTAATAACTTTATGTTTTTAAAAACATAAAAGTTTTTTAAAATTTATAATATCATCATATTGGAATGTTTTTATTTAAATTTTTCTTTTAGATAATTTGGTAAC
The DNA here is from genome assembly GCA_963277665.1 of Viscum album. Classification (NCBI taxonomy): domain Eukaryota; kingdom Viridiplantae; phylum Streptophyta; class Magnoliopsida; order Santalales; family Viscaceae; genus Viscum; species Viscum album. The sequence continues at coordinate 1,052,943,839 of OY728120.1, read as the reverse complement.
AAATTTAAATTTCACTCTTTGCATTATGATCAATATTTGTCAATATATTATAAATTAATTTATGTTGAAATGTGGAATTAACTTTTAATTGGATTGGGGGAATCATTTATTTGTTTCACTTTTGAAATTCTCAAAGTCAAAATATACACACAATGGATTATTAGAAACAATGTTTTTTTAGAAATATATTTTTAAGGTGTAAACTATTTTTTCAATAAATAAAAATTATTTCCTTTTTGGGAATATTCAATAATTAATATTTATATCCATATCATAAATCATATTTAGTGTTTTCGGGTAATTAGTCTATAAAGAGGACTTAATTCATTAAAATACTTCATTATTAGGTAGTGGGAACTCTTTCGCATTTATTTTAACAAAAAATTAGGACAAATACTTTTATCCTGGATAAACCATTTTTATGCATATATTATTTTAAAAAATTTAGTAGAATTGAATCAGTCATACACCATGTGTATAAAATAAAAATCTATAACTCGAGATGTTCTAATGTTTAGAACTATTAAAATGTTCCAATCATGGAATGTAAGGTTTTGAGAAAATTTTAATGATCAATGGCCCAAAGACATGAATAGAAGTGGAGAAGGTTGTGATGTTGAGGCATCAAAAATGGAACAATATTATCTCAATACAAAGGGAATATAAATATGGAAAATATTTCTTTGGTTTTGATTAATAATCAACAGCCAATAAGTTTCTATGAATCTAGAAACATATGGAGATGTTAAAGTGGATAGATATTTATTATTATGAAAGATTAGTTTTACTGATTCTTCAGTCATATCATGTCCTACTAAGGAGATTCTAGGTTTATTGGAATGGAGTATCACCCAAAACATTTCAAATAAGAATAGATTCATATCCTTCATTATAAATAAGAAATTATTTTTATTGATATTTATATTAGTTCCCTAGGTTTATTCACAAATCCATTGACTATAAGTAAAAATAAAATATAAATGGATTCAATAGAATCAAAATTTGGATAAATTCATGGAAACCCAATCTAATTCCCCTTAAAAGTATATACTCTGCGTTAGAATAATAAATTTAATATGAAAATTTAAAGTACACTAAATAAAGAAATGAACTAAAGAGTACTAAAGTACTCAATGTAAATAGGTTGTGATATAATCTTTTGAGTGTGAGTAAAATTTTTGACACTGGGTTAAATATTCTCTTCAACAAAAAAGGATGATTGATCAAAAATAATGTTTTTAAATCACTCATGAATATATGTTGGATACTAAAAACCTTTATCAGGTGGATAGTATTGAAATCACATAGTTTCTTGTAGTGGAATAATATAATAGATTATGGAACCAAATGACATAAAATATTCAACAAATTTGTATTACAAAAATTATAAAATGAAAGTAATATTGGATATACCTATCCTGAATCATAATAGAGTGAAGATGTGTGATGCATAAATATGGAAGAAGAAGCTGCATAACCATTATCAATATGCAAAAAAATATATTTTCTAATCTACATGATATGTTGGATACTAACACCTATAGACTAATGAATTTTAAAAGTATAGTTGAATAAGGTTACATTGTTATCTTTGTGTATGAATATAGTATAAATTATTTTTTTATTTTCATGAAAAAAATAGGATATGGGGTGTGTGAATAAGTATTATAGGATTATGGAAAATGAAACTAGTTTCACCATTGAGACACTGAAATCATATAATCAGAAAAAATAAACATCCATTAAAGTATAGAACAGCCTAGAAAAACAAGGTTTAAAACATGTGGTATCCTCAATACACACTCTATAGTAGAATGAGGTTATTTAATGGTTAAATCAAATGGTAAAAAACGTGGTTAAAAATATTCTTGTTTAAATTGGTCCCTGAACCATTACTAGAATGAGGCAGTGCAGGGTATAATATACACTAAAAATAGGCTGTTGTAAAACCCTGAAGAAGAATTAAATCCCTATTATATGTGGAATAAAAGGGATAAAATCCTAAATGACTTCCATGTTTTTTAAATAATATTATATATTTGAAATAAAGAATATATTCAAAAAAAATATTCTAATATAGTGTATGAAGGAGTATTCGTAGGATCCACAATGAAGAGTAAAGAGTAAAACTTCTTAAATAATATTCAAAATAAATTTTTTGAAAGTAATGAAGCCATGTTAATCAAGGAGATTAAATGAGATAATAATAGAATATGGAACCTAGAAAATGTATTCAAAGTATATGATATGGTTCTTGTGAATTTTGATATTATATGATGCAATTTAATTGTTGAATATTATGAGGCTCTTGGAAAAGAGGAAAAAACTCCTAAAGATATTCATCCAACACCTATGAGAAGAAATTGGTTAATGTTTATCCAATGAATGTCATTAGTGATAAATTTATACCAACTCAAACACAAACACTGAGGACAGTATAACATAATTCTGAACTATAAATAATAAATACAACATCATTTGATGAGGTTGTTAAGGATGAATCGTGATAAAATCAATTAATGAGAATCCATAACCGATTGATAAAAACTAAACCTAGAAACATGTTTAGAGACGCAGACAGTGCAATGTAATTAGAAAATTTTATATCTCTAACAAAAAATTTATAAATATGACAATTTGGTTTGAAATAAATATAAATTAGTATAAAAAGGGTATGATGAAATAGAATGTGTGGATATTGATGAAATCATTGCACGAGTGTATAAACTTGAATCAATCAGAATGTAACGAACCTTCCTTTAAATGAAGGTACATATCATTATTTTTTAAATTTTAATTCCTTAAATGTCCTTGTTATTGATGTCTAATCAAGTAAAGGAGCTCATCAAGGCTTTTGGGGATTTTTCAGAGCTCAGAACTCCAAAATGGGAAGAAGAGTATGGGCCGCTTGGTTTTTCTACAACGGTGTGATGCTGGGTACACAGTCATGTAGCCAGTTCCAACAGGTCCCTTTTTATGGTTTTTGCATAGTTAGTCAAACCATGCACTTAATCATGCAGTGTACTCTATATAGTAGTGAACTGAGCATGGTTTGGCCAAAACATATAGCTAAATCATGATCCTTGTTATTTTAGAGTGAAATGACCATTTTCCCACACTTAATCTATAAACCTTTTTCCTCTTTCCATTTATTCTTCTAACAAATAATCATGGGTCTCCTCATATTTGGAGCTCCAAAAACCTTAAAGATAGGTATCGAAGAAACTCTCTGATTAGGTGATTGATCCTCAATATATCGTAAGCATTAGAACCATCTTGGAAAGATCCCCTTGTCTCTTAACTCAAATTCATGTTTTCCTCTGAATCCATCAGGCTATTTTGGTGAAAGCTCATTTTCACTAATTTTTGAGAATTATATCATCTCTCAGATCTCTTAAAACCTATATCTAATCTGAGTCCAATATTGAGTGAGTATTCAACTATGGCCTTGAGTTCAGTGTTCAAGTAATTTTCCATTGGGGTTTTTATGTTTCATAGTTATATTGTTTTGTTTCATGCCAGATTTTGCTGAGAATCCCCTTTATATCAATTGTTTCATCTAAAATTGATCATTTCACCCTATAACAAACCTATTGATCCTTTTTTGGTGTTTTGGAGGTTGTATATAGCTTATTTGTTCACCCAATTGGTGTGCCAAGTAGAATTGGACATTATGGTCAATAGGTTCAAAATGAATGGAACTCCTAATTGGCTAAAGATTTGGTTTTTAAATGAAACTTCCCTTGAGACATGTTTATTAAATGTAACCCAAGGCACCCCTTTAATGTTTGTCCCTCTTATAGTTGGAATTTCCCAATTCAGAAATTTCCTTGATGACAAATTCACCCTCTAAGTCACCACTTTGATCTTATAAATGGTTTTTTCTTTATTTTGGTGAATAAAATGAGTTAAAGGAATTGATCACATCGGTTTTCATCAGAAAGATAGTATACACCTCCTTAAATAAAATTAATCAATTGTTTTAAATGGAATGACTTAAAATAATGGTATGGTCATGCATTTTTTCATGCTTAATTGAATGCTTTTAATGGAATGTATTTATTTTTTTATAATGTAACATGGATGATGAAATCAATAAGATGTTATACCTTATTTATTATATTATAAATTATTTTGCCTCTTCTATACATATGGTATTTGTAAAAGAGATGGATGAGATGTAATTCTCGATGATAGTAATAATTATTATATGATTTTATATAGTCTGTGTGTGATGGTAAGGGCAATTGATCATGGTGTAAAATTACACTCCCTTATATTGGGTGCTGAGTATGGAATCCCACACTAATGATTCTATATGGGTGTTGGGATTTACATGACACATTAAATGACCATAGGGATGACATGATGGCTCACTCTCCATCCCAAGTTTTGTTGCATAATGTATCACAGACTTATTGTGATGTAGGGAATGTACCCTTAGGCTTGATCTTATAGGATCATTAGACTGATCATGGAGGTTTGAGTTACACCTTGTTCCAACCTGCACCAATACTCAAGTATATGGCCACTTACGACATCATATACGTGGTTCATATGGGTCAATGCAATATATATGTGTGTGTGTGTGTGATTATACTATATATATATTATTACTAATGTAAATATATAGTAATTGTTCAAACATCCATTCCATCCATGAGATGAAATAGGTAAATTCATTAGGTTTCCTTCTAAAACTATAGTGGCTTGGTTATCTATTTATTTCTACATTGATTGCTTATTCTGTTATACTTTCACACTATTTAGTTATTATCACTGCTTGGATTACATGTATACATTGTTAGTGGTGGTCTACTAAGATTTATATCTCATATCCTACACAAACTTCCTTTGGTACTAAGGAAGATTATATTTCTGTGGGTATTGATAATATAAAATTCCCCACAACAGGTTTTTGATATACTTACATAGAGTTAGATCTTAAGAGCATAGGACCGATCATATTCTCGAGTTCTAGTGGGGAATCTTTTTTTAAATCTTTTTTTTTATTGCATGATTATATGAATGTTACCATGTTCACCTTTTTTTACTAGAATTCCATGAATACAGGTATAATACACTACCTTATAGTCTTTGGTTTTATTACAAATTATTCAGTTGTTTATTATCTTCCACTACTGATTTATACAGTTATCTATTTATGCTTCCACATTTAATTATCTATTATTCCTATTTATATATGCTTTCACTATTTTTTATTACTGATTCTATCCAGTGTGAAATTCTGATTAGAGGGTATAGTCTCCCCACTATACTATCCTTACACCCTCACTACTAGTTGGCAACCTCTAGAATATGGGGAGGGTTTCATGAGGCCATGTGACCCACCATCTAATGGAATGGGTTATGTAGATCCCGGGATGGGATGTTACATAGAATATTTTTAGTATCGGAGACTCATGGAGGATTTAAAATATTTCAAATTGAAGAAAAAAATAATTTTTTTATGATCTCATAAAGGATGAAGTTGATATTTATAAACCAATGGGATTCAAGATTAACCATGATGAAAGAAAGGTGTGTCGACTGAGGAAATCATTATACAGTCTAAATCATGAACCATGTTTATGGTAAGCTAAAAATAAATCATATCTAAAGAAGATAGAATTTAAAATAGGTGGGTTTGACCATAACCTCAGTTGGTTAGATTGAGTAACTCAAGTGGGGGTTAATTGAGTTACCAAACAAAATTATGTTAATAATTCTTTAATACTAAATCCTGAATGTTAACTAAAAACCCCAGTTAATTATAACAATATAATTATAAAAAATTTATCTTTTATAAAATTTCTCAAAGTGGGATTAGGTCTCAGTTAAAACAATATTTGGATGTACATTAACTTTTGAAAATTAATTACTTAATCAAACACTTCATATAAACATGGGTTATAACTAACTATTAAAGTATGTTTTTTCATAGATTTAAATAACAAATACAGTTTTAGCTTTGAAATTTGAAAAATAAACAATATCACATAGTGGAATAAAACAAGGGCTTTAGTATCAAGTTGAGACATAATCCCCTCCACTTGGAAATTACCTATTATCAAGAATATTATAATAATAATAATCGAATTTTCAACATGGATCACATTTTACAAAAATGACACATGGGCTTTCTAGGCTCAAAGACTCTTCCACACTTATATATGGGATGAAAAAATTAACATCCCACACATGAAATCTTCTACAGTTTCTATGGTTATAAAAAGAGTGAAATTTTAGATATTTTTCAAGCACACTCCATTTTATGCATAGGAGACAGTGTGTACAAATAAATAGAGAAATAAAACACAATTCTCAAATGTAAATAAAAAAATGTTGAGAAAAAGACTAAATATGGGGAAATATTATGCTACTCGATCTATGATGCTTCATTTGTTTCAAATCCTAGAATATATATTAAAAAATATACTAATTATTTTTTTCAAAAAGTGAAGAAAAATGGAGTGTTAAAGAGTATAGAAAAATCTATTATTGTTTTTTTATGATGTTCTAAAAAAATTAAACATAGTTCTCTTGATTCATCATGTGAAGATTCTTGATATCCTTTATATTTTACACTATTGTTTTCTCTATTTTCATGAATTCACCAATGTATTATCACAAGGGAGATCTCTCGAATAAATATGTATATATGTGAAAATATCCATTGAAGAATAATAATAAATATATCTTGGATACTCATACAATGCACTAAATAAGGAACCCTATGAATTTTTCTTCAATTTATCTGGGGAGTGTCTTAGGGATAATGATTAATAAATCCACATGAATGGAATTAAATTTGAATGAAAGATAGAAGAGAAATGGTATCACCTCGGTATACATCATCTATGATGGTAGCATAGACAAATGGAAGATTAAACTAATTATAATACGGTGTAGTGGTAGATCTATTACACTTGAGCCTCTGCCCGGTTGGTGAGGACACCTTAAGTGCATCCATATAACCCGGGATCAAATCTAGGTGGAGGAATATTTTTCTGGTACTGTAGTAGAATTGTAGTAGGGACTGTAGCAGTACTGTAGAAGTATTGTAGCAGTATTATAGCGAGAACTGTATCAGGTACTGTTTGGCAATGTAGCAGTTGGGACTATTCCCTCGTATGGGACTTCGGGCAAACAATTTGTTCCATGAGTCCATTAAAGCCTTAAGGCCACATAGGCCTTCGTGTCAGCAAGGCCTTTGGGCCACCTCAAGGCCTTTGGGCCACTTTAAGGCCTTTGAATCACCTTAAGTTCTGATGAAAACCAGACAACATGAAAGGAATAAGCTCCATGAGGATGAGAAAGGATCCTTTCACAATAGTAGAAGCTAAACAGATTGCAATAATGATAGGGTATGGCACCTACCATTGGGACAAGACTATGCATGCATTGGTAAGCCTAGAAGAATAGTCATGTGAATGTAGAGAACTGATTTCACGATGAAGATGCTTGGGAGGAGTAGTTTCAAGTAGTTAGTCTGGGTTGTTTGTATGTTTAAAGCCTACAGGCAACGAATTCCTCTAAGACCTATGGGATATGTAATACATACACCTACAGGCCTTGTAAGGGTTCCACCTCACCCCTTGGAAGGTGGATTATCAAAAAAAATAAAAATGAAGGCCTTCGGGCAATTGGAGGTAGTGGTAGATCGTTCACTATTAGATCATCTAAACTATAAGTAGGTTTAATTAGTGATAGATATAGTGTGATGGTAGATCTAGTATGGAAGAAGATCTGGTGTGGTAGTAGATTTGGTCTGGCAGTAGATCTATTCTAGTAATAGATCTAGTATAGAAATAGATATATAATCATAGTAGACCTAGTCTAGTGTTTGATGATGCTTAGTGGAAGATTTGGTCTGAACTAAAGGTGGATCTATTAAACTTGTAGTTGATACCCATAAGGGTAGATCCGTGAATAGTAGACTCTGTAGATATATGTAATCCACTATTATATTTAGTTGAACTAATTATAGATCACCACAACCAATGGTAGATATTCCTAACTAATGATAGACTTGTAATTATCAAATTTTCTTCAAACAATTATGTATAATAAAAAACATTAATCTTATTTGAAACAAAATAATCATGATTTCGAATCATCAAAATAAATATCTTCCAACAATATACCCCTTTTTCTAATCACAAAAATTATAATTTTATAACAATATATATAAAAACAAGTATAGAAATAGGAAGTTGAATTTGAAAATTAATGGCCTTATTAGAATGGAAAATTTCTAAAGTGATATACAAAGTTAAATTTTTAAATATAAGTACATCCATAAATTTAAATTCCATCCATGAAATTTCTCCCCCTTTTGGGAAAATAAAAAACATAACACTAAAAGAAAAAATATAAATAAATAGATGCAAATAGATAAAGAGAAAGAACAGAAGATCTTTAATAGATACAAAATCAGTAGATTACATCTCAAAAACAATTATAAGGCAAGATAGAATCCCATTTAAAGATTAACCCTAGTTGGAATAACTATCATCTATATAGGATGTAGATAATACATGATCATTTCCTTTTTCAAAAATAGTAGATTCAGATATAGAGGTCGAGGGTTCATTTATAGAAGTACGAAGATCCCTAATCAAAACTGATCTAAGATGTTGAATTGAATCAGTTAGAGACAATATAAAGGGATGAAAATGAGGATTAAGGGGGGAAGAAGGTGGTGTAGAGGTAATGTCTATAATATGAATACCAACAGGGGAAACTATTTTAGTTTTATAGACATAAAAAAAGGATTCATTGGATTCAAAAATTCTGTTACGATGTTTCCATATCTCTCCATTGTAAGAGTAAATCATTCTTCTCTTCCATAAAAATATTAAGCATAGGGGCCAAGACATTATGATGGATAACATGTCCCCTGATGTTCATAGTCACATGAGGCATCATAAAGTTCTCATTGATAAATATAAAATGTGAATTAAACTTATGATGGTTATATATTTTAGAAATGTAGTATTTTATTTCCATAGTGATAGTCTCTCTATCACTTTTTGCCTCATCAAACACACCCTAACCAATTTTTATATATCCTCACAATGCTGCAAAATTTGTCAAAGGTCATCCTGATGAGATCTAGTGAGGTATCCCATAACGGCATGAAAGTCCTCTCTAACTGTAACTCGGATCAACTCAGCAACAATAGAGTATGTAGGAGGTGGATAAGTAGATATAGAGGCAATATCTAGGGGTAAGGTCTCAAAACCTATCTGAATGAAATTTCTGGATTAAAGTAAAAAATTTCTCTCATATCCTCTATGATATAATTCATAGCTTCTATATCATTATTCATTCTTATATTATCAATATAAACCTCTTGAATCTTCAAAATCATCATGTGTTAAATATGGAATATGACTGACTCAAATATATGCCTAGTATCTGCTTCACAGAGCATAGTTACTTTAGGAGCATGGGATTTAATAAATTCACTAAAATCAAAAATAATTATAACCCTAAAGGATTCCAAATAATATCTAGTAACATATTCTGAAGGAACACTATGATAAACATGTATATGTGAATAAATTCTCTCAGAACTAGGAAATACAACCTCTGCATGCTATGATCTAGTAGTAGAAGTGAAATCTTAAAACTAACTAGCTTCATCAATCCTCTTAATATGAGTATACTTGGGATCTATTCCTACAAATGAGATAGTAGGCCCACCCTGATCTAGTGGACTGCAATGATTATCATCACTTCATCCATCTTTATTTGATTCAGATTAGTCTAGAATAAGAAATAAACATATTAGGGTATTCTCACCCTTAGAATGTGTAGGGTCGTAACCTTTATTTGGTGTCATATCAATAGGATCTTCAGGATCAAATCCATGACTTGAAAATTACTATCCTTATGAACTAGGATGAACATCACCAGGAAATGATTCATGATTTCTAGAACCTTGATGAATAGGATTAGGTCTATCAACTTCTCTACATGAAGCACCATTCTCATCATGACTCCCAGCATCTTGATCATCATATCCATTTCCATTATTACCATCATTTATATTTTCATTAGGAGATAAAACAAATACCCTATTTGATCTAGAAGAAGAATATCCTTCAACTTATTCTTCATTAATGACTTCAGTCTACTCAGATTCATCCCCATATTTTAAAATTCTTTTGCTAGCTGGAAGGGAAAGCGGTGGACTTGAAGATCCATATGATACAGTTAGGCTTTAAATAATTCATAGATCACTTCCATATTCAATAGATCTAGATACTTCTTCCTCACTTCTTTCAGATTGTTCTTCCCCTAATTCTACATTAGAGGGAAATGACGCAACCACATCTTGACCTAAACTAGGATTAACAACATTTTTAGGTATGACAGGGTGTTCCACATGATTAAATTAGTCATAATGCTTATAATTATCTTCCACCAATTTATTCATCACAATATTCTAGTTAACCTCCATTCTTTTATAGGTTAATTTTATTATACAAAAACAACCACATTTTATCTCTACTTCAAAATTCTCATCAACTAAGCCCATGGCTTCCAATATATATGAGATCACCTTAGGATATATCAAATATTTTCTCCTAGAAAAACACTTTCTCATTTGCATCGTATGCACGATAAGATATCAACATAGATTAATTTTATCCCATATTTTCATAAGTAGTAAAATAAATTCATCCTGAAACCTAATTGTATAGAAACTTAATTTCCTGGGATATAACTTGTGCTAAATAAATTTGAACAGAATTTTACAATCACCATCATGTTCTTTAACCACAAGTTTTCTCCCTGTACAATTTCCAGTTAGTTATAGAAATTAATCCTCATACACAAACATCTCTCTATCACTTGGTATAGATCACTAATAGTCATCATTGATTCCTAAGTGAGGTGTGTTGATACATATATCCCATTATTTTTGATGAAAAATAACCTTTTTACCATCAACCATAATATGAATGATATATTTATTCTCTAAAAATATATACTCTACAAACTTATAAAAATTTTGAACCAAACTTAGATAAAACGGTCAATAATTATTTAAAAAACACTCAATCCATCCCTGGTCTTTAATCACCCGTATAACTAATTACTTCCTTGATATCATCCAATTTGTATCAATTTATTTCTCTATAATAACCACTAATGAAAAAAGGTGGGCGTATCAGTTTAATTACAACATGACTTGATTCAACTTGAGGTCTCTTCGAAATTTTTTAACCTTCTAGAGATGAAACTAAGGTATTCTCCACTCTAACCAATACATGGAATAAAAACGTGATGGAATAGTGTCAGAATGTTTGATGGTCAGGAGAGAAGGGAAGTTGAAATGGTTAGATAGGTAGTCGTCAGTGAGAGTATTTCAAAATCCAGTTTAATTTCTATTTTAACATTTTGGGATTAGAAATTTTAAAATATATTAATATATAAATAAAATAATACAAATAAAAATTCCATCACAATAAATAGGACTCGTGGAAGATAAAACTAGAGACCTGACTGGTAGATAACCAATGGTGGATCTCCCAATGGGGGATCACTAAATGGTGGATCACCCAATGGTGGATCACCCAATAGTGGATTTCTAAGGGTTCCTATTTCAATGGTGGATTTATAAAAGTGGATCGTCCAATAGAGGATCTTCCAATGGTCCAAATTTATAGATAATGGGTTAACCAAAATTTATCATTCCTAGTTGATGTTTGATATAGTGTAATCTCTCATAATTCATGGTATTTGTAAAAATATAAGCAAGTAAATGTTCTTTACCTATTAATTCAAGAGTTATGTCCCCTTTTTGGAAATGATTTCCAAAAAATTGATTTCTTATATCAATATGTTTTGTCCAAGAATTAGATAAAGAAATTTTTGGAATATTTATCGTAATTGTGTTGTCATTATTTAAAGGAACACATTTGAATTGATATTTATAACCTAGAAAAGTGTAGTTCATACACATAATATCTGCATATAAACTTCTTATAGATATATATTCGTCTCCAGTAGTAGAAATTGTAATATAATTTTTCTTTTTACAAAACTAAGATAAGAGAGAATTTATAAAAAGTTGACATGTTATAGAGGTTCATTTTCTATCTTGACATGAAACCACCAATATTTGAATATATATAATAGAATAAATTGAATTATTTTCCTATGGGATAGAATAGTTTTAAATTGTTTGAATAATTAAGGTATTTGAATATTATCCTAACAATAAGTAGATGCGATTCTTTTGGATTTTTTTGAAAATGAGAAAGCATCCACACTCTAAACATGATACCTGGTTGGATGGAAGTTATGTATTGAAAGATTAATATCATACCTCTATAATTGGTTTGATCTACTGTCTTTTTAGTTTCATTAAGATCTATATTACAGGTCTTACTCATGGAAGTATCACTACTTTTAGTGCTATCCAAAACTAAAAAAATTTGGACGGTCATTTGGGTACTTACTTTGATTTAAAATAATTATATTTTTATTTTAAAAAATTTAAAAACTAACATATACTTTTGACTCACCCATTAGAAACATTTCAAATTAAATTTCGAATCATTTTCAAAAAATCAACAAAAATTAATTTTTATAATATCCAAAAATAATGTCAACAAAACAAATTTTAACAACTAAAATATCCTTTTAAATTCATTTAATAAATACATTTGGATTAGATATTCATTTTATAAGACTTTTTAAATTATAATAGAGTTTATGCTATCAAACCAAGAAATAGGGTCCTGTTTTAAACCATATAAACCTTTAGTTAATTTGAAAACAAGATATTTAAAATTATGATATTGAAATCTAGGGGTTTATTCAACAAAAAAGTCCTCAACTATATAACCATTTAATGATGTTCTCTTGACATCCATTTGATATATCCTGATATCCAAATGTAATTCATAGGAAATTAGAATTCTAATATCTTCATTTCTATCCACTGGGAAAAATATTTTCTCATATTCAATTCCATCTTTTGGATAATATCCTTGTGCAATCAATCTAGATTTATTTATGATTAAATTTCCAGAGTCGTTAACTTTGTTTCTAAACACCCACTTTGTGTAAATAGTGATATTGTATTTATTTATATATAATAGTTTCAAAAAATTATTTCATTTTAATTAATTAATTTCTTATATCAATTTTGTTACCCATGATTCATCAATAATTTCATCATTCATGTTATTAGGTTCAAGTTGTGATAATAATTCTTGATGTTCGTCATGACTTATAAGAGAATATATAGTTTCTATTACTCTATTTAGGTATCCAAATAAAATATATATAGGTTGGTATCTATTATCCCTAATTATTCTAGGAAAATAAGGGCTAGATATAGAATTTTATTATAGAGGTTCAGGTTTAGGTGTATATTGTTCCTCAGAACTGGATGATTTTTATACTTGTTTCATAGAATTGTGAGAAGGTTTTTAATTTATTTTCTAATTTGATCAACCGTATTAAATGTTTTCTAAGGGATATTAGGTTCATGTGGATCAATTTCATAAAATTTTATTTTAAAAAATTCCCCCATAATAATTTTGTATTAAACACTGTATATGATTTACTAGATTTTAAATACCCAAGGATAATTTATTCATCGCTCTTGGATGAAAATTTATCAAGATTATACATAATATGATTAATAAATAATTTTCAACCAAAAGATATAAATTAATTAACCTTTTAACATTCCATAATTCATAATGGGTTTTCCTTAAAAGTGGTCTAATTAAAAATTAATAAATTATATATAAATCTGTATTCACATCTTCTGTATAAAAATAAATAATAAATTCATACTGATTGAGCATATTCTTGGGAAAATATGTAAGGGGTAAATTTCTAATTTCTAATACACCATTCTATTTTGGGTCTTAGGTGTAGAAAAGTTATAATTATATAAATTTAGTGATCAAAATGATTAAAAATATTGATTTTCAAGCTCATGGCCATGATCACTTCTTAAAGACTTAATTCTAAGTCCACTATGATTTTCCACATATTTATAATTCTTGGTAAAATAATAACAAAAATAAATTTTTTGAGCTTGAAATAATATACAAGTATATATAGATAATTAAACTATAAGATCATAAACATAGTGTTTCCCATATAGTCTAGAAACTCTAGAAGGTCCAAACATGTCCATGTGAACCAATTCTAATGGTTTAGGAGTTGAAACTACATTCATTGATTTTTAATAGATTTTTTTCTATTTTCCTTTTTGACAAGGGTTATATAATTTATCCTTTGGGAATTATTATTTAGGTAGATCCTGTAATAACACTTTCCTAGTCAGATTTGTAAGTAAATTAATATTTTAAAATCCTAGTCTCTTATGCGAAATCCAAGATTATTTCTGAAAGTAAATTATACAGTAATGGTTATGAGAAAACAATGAATATAAATTAATAGCATAAACATTATCATTTCTTAAAGCTATAGAAAATATGGAATTTTTAGAATCAAATTTTTTTAGGAAATATATTAAAATTAACATGAAATGAGTTATCACATAGCTATGATATTCTAATAATATTATAATTTAATCCATCTAAAAAATCATAAATTAAAACAGTGTTAAAGTTAATGATTTGACCAAGACCACTAATTTCTTCATTTGGTATTTTCACCAAAAGTAAAATTTCCACAATCAACCTCAATTAGGATCATTGAAATTCAGTACTCTCTTATAATGCTTCTAGAATAGCAACTGTAAGACTCTATAGGTTCTTACTGGAACACTAAAATCAAGTTAACTACAAAAAAAATTATACCCAAATGATATTGGTACCCAAATATTTTGGGATCTATAAATATTATTAATCAATGCTTTAGAAATCTATAATTTCATAAAAAATATACTAAAATAAGATTTATTTATTTCAAAATTACAAACTTTTTTAGGTTTATAAGAATAAAATCTAGTTGGGGAATTTGAAAAACTATAACTGTGAAGAAAATTATTTTTAATGATCCTTCTATATCCAGGTTGGTAGCCTATTCCAGAAGTATATTTAGTTGTTTTGTTCTTTACAAGAATATAGGTAAGATTATTTATTACTTTTTTAACTATTTAAAAGTATTTAATTTGTTTCTCATTAGATAGTTTTAACTCATTGTTCTCTTTTAATTGTTGATCCTTTTTACCCTTCATAATATTAATAACAATCTTAAAACAAGCATTCAAAGCATGACCCTTCATTAAAATATTATATTTATGGATAATTTCATTAAGAATATTCTCCAACATATTATAGTATTCAGAAATTTTTTTCTTAGAAATGTTGAAATCACTGTTTTTATCTCCAGGTATGTTATTAATATGAATAAGAGGTGTAGAGAAGACATTAGATACTTCAGATGCGTTTCTATAAAACACATGTTGGATCTATCACGGCTGTTTTCTATACTAAAATCAGATTCAGATAAGATATACTATAAATCATTCCATTATTCTTTCATATATTTTTTGTACCCTTTACCTGTGTCATCATATTTCTTCTTGAATTTTAGCTTAGGATATCAAGAATTAACATTTCCTTTTATATTAAATCTTAACATATTATCTCATTTTTAGTATCATCCTTATTTCTATCCTGTCTGAAATTAACTCTATTTCCATACTTCCATTCATAACTAGTTTTCCAAAATAAATTCTTCTTCTTATTGAACTTTCTAAACCTTATGGCGAAGTTGGACATTTCTTCAAAACTGTTTGAAGGGAATGTTCATCACTTGAGATGACTGCTTTAATCTTATCCTTTTTCTTTGATGGAGTAGTCTTCAAGGTGGTATATTTATTATTTTATGCATCCTCTACCAAGATATTTAAATTGAGTTCCTCCTCATACATAATAATATTTACTATCATATATTTAACAGGAAACATTCAAACATCACAGGACTCTCGGATTGACACTAAGGTTCCTCTTCATCTATCTAGTAAGTACCTCAATAAGCACATCACTTCATCTTTATATGGAATTGTTTTCCCTAGTGAATTCATTGTGTTCATGATATCTTTAAACCTAAGATACATATTATAAATAGGCTCATAATTTTGAATCATTAAATTATTATATTGAATAGTATAAGTATTAAATTGTATTTCTTCGACATTAGATGTTACTTCATGAGAAATAGCTAAAGTATCACAAATTTCAAATACAATAGTACAGGAATAAATACCATTAAATTATTCATCTACTAATTCCCAATATAATGCATTAATGGATTTATAATTATTATTATAATCTTCTTTAGTAGTGTCACTCCATTTTTCTATAGTAGTTTTGGTTAATTCATATTTGTCTTCAATGATTGTCTATATTTAAAAACCCATTCTTACAATATAAATCTTTATTTCATTCTCCCACTGAACATAGTTTGTGAAATTAAAATTAAGAGGTCAATTTTTAAGAAATTTTTCATTACAATTAATTTCCAAAAAGAATTAATTTTAGAAATAACAGACATTTATGATCATCAAAAGAAAAATACCTCACAATTGAAAAGATATTTCAACAAATCCTCTAATGCCAAATGTTGGTTAGAGAGAGTAACGGAAGAGGGGGTGAATCGAGTTAATTATAAAAAAAATATTAAAAAATCCCCTTTCTTATATAAACGTCCTAATTAATCAAAATACTATAATTATACAAGGTTTATCCTTTATAAGATTTGTCAAAGTGGGAGTAGGGCTCAGTTAAAACAATATTTGAAAGTGAATTAACTTTGTAAACTAAATTACTTAATCAAAAAATTTAAATAAATAGAGGTTAACACTAATTATCAAAGTAATATTTTATTCATATATTTAAATAAAAAATAATAATTTATCTTTTAAATTTAAATACAAAACCAAAACAAATTGTGGAATAAAACTACAGTTCATTCAAAATTCGAGACATAATCCCCACTACTTGAGAATCACATATTTAAAAGAATATAATAATAATAATAATAATAATATCTGCAACGTATATTAGGTTTTACATTAAACAACACACAGGTTTTCTAGGCTCAATTCCACTTCTATAGTTATAAAGAGGAAGAAAAATAATAAATAGGAAAAACATTACCTCTTCCACATTTTTTGGGTTATAAAAATAGAGAATATTGAGAGAGTGTGTCATGAAAACTCTAATTTTAGTGCAGCAGATGGTGTGTAAAAATAAATAGAGTAACACAAGACATTTCTAAAATGTAAATCATAAAATAGAGAGAGAGAGAAAGAGTAATGTTGTTAAAAGAAGATCCTACTCAGATTATAATCCTTCAGTTTTTCATAGGTTAGTGAATATGTCTGAAAAGGATCTTCAATTGGTTCTTCAAAAAGTGAACTAAACTAAAGTATCATAAAGTCTAGAAAAGTCATTTGTTTTTAGTTTTTTTTATGTCACAAATGACCTCCTTACATTTCTCTTGATTCAGCATATAAAGGTTCTTGTTTTTTACTATATCCCACACTACTAGTCTCTATCTTTTCAATAATTCACCATATTTTTTCACATTTTGGAGACCTCTAAAATAAGTACCTTCGAATGGTAAATATCCATTGAATAATAATAATAATGATATCCTTGGTCCTAGTATTAAGCACTAAATCATTAATCCTATCAATTTTTCTTCAATGGATTCATGGATTTGTTTAGGGATAATGATTAATAAATCCATGTCTAGATATCTTCATTGAATTCCATAAAATTTAAATTATTGGAATTAAATTCAAATTAAATACAAAAATAAATGGTAGTATATAAGTAGTAGATCAATTATAATGGTAGCATAGACCAACAGCTAATTAGAGTAATGGTATCATGGTACATTGGTAGATCAATCAATAGTAGATCATCTGAACTAGTGGATGATATAATTTGTGGTAGATCTATTTTAATGGTAGATCAAGTCTGGAAGTAGGTCTTTTTGATGATAGATTTGGTCTGGCGGTAGATCTATTCTGAAATTTGATCAAGTCATGTGAAAGATAAATTTTCATGGTAGATTTGGTCGGAATTAATGGTGGATCTATCGAATTAATGGTGCATTTCTAAAATGGTATATCCATCAATGGTAGATACTAGTGGTAGATGTGACACACTAGTTGGTTTAATTGAACAAAAAAATATATCATCACATCCAATGATAGATCTTCATAACTAATGATAAATCTATACTTAGCCAAATTTCATCAAAAAATGATGTACTATCATAAAACATTAATCTTTTTAAAAACATAACAATCATGATTTTTATGTATTAAAATAACATGTTTCTAACAACCTCAAGTTGAATACCTCCAAGGAATAATAGTTATGGTGATATTCTATGTGTATGATATAATATTTGGCATAACCAAACCCAAATCAGTAAAATAATTTTGAAAACTGGGGACTTTAGAATTTAAAATTTAAATGATTGGTGAGACCATTTATTATTTGGATTTCACATGATTTAGAAAAAGATATACACTTTTTTACTACGATAAATATAAAAATATGCTGTTTAATAAGTTTGATATGAATGATTCAATGCCAATTTTAACTCCCATTATAGTTGGAACCAAACTTTTGAATCATGAAAATGCTAAGTTAGCAGGTCCAATTATAAATAAGAGTATTAATGGATTTTTATTATAATTTAATGCAACCCAGCGAAAAATCCCTTATGTTACTAGCTTTGTGGATTAGTTTCAACGTAATCCCAAGGAGGAGAACCTCATAAAAGTGGATATAATTATAAGGTACATCCAAGGTACACTTAATCAAGTTTTTTTCATTAATGTAGAGGATGAAAATGAATTATCAGCCTTCTAAAATGGTGATTTAGTTGATGATACAGTGAAAAACAAAATCCTCAAGTAGAGTAAGTTTTTAAATTGGAACTATGAATGTAGGATATATTTGTAAGATTAAAATTTGAACATATCATAGTATACCTAAGTTAGTATACATCATAGTAACATAGGAATGTTCACATATTTAGTGGATAAAATAGAAATTAGGGGATCTTGATAAAATATTGAAACAAAAAATGGTAATATTTTGAGATTTAAAAATTCTATAAATATTAAACAGAATTTAGTTTAGCACTCTTGTATCAAACACAATGAGATCAGGTATCATTTTATTAAATAGAATTTTTAGTTAGGATTTATCAAGATTTATTTTTTTATAACTGAACAAAAAGTAGAAAATGACGTGACAAACCCTTGGACACTCTATCATTTTGAAGACGTGGATTTGACATTGGTATTCAAACACCTCCTTAAACCTATGGAGGTTTGAAATTTTACCTTCTACCATTGTATTCTATTTTTTCATCTATTTTTATTATTTTTATTATTGGTACTTATATTTTTTGAATTTGGATATATTGGTGGAGATACTATCTAAGGGGAATGATAGAAAAATACTAAATGATATCTTTGGATCATATGGATAGTATTTTAGTAAATAACTAAAGTTTCATGTTTCATAAAATAATCATTATCTCATGTATAATTATAAAATTGTTTGAGGACTTGATGCTTATTATTTTTATCTATGGTATTTTTGGAATAATGACTCAGATCAGGTATAAAGATATCACATCAGAGTTATATTTATTATAAGAGGGAAAACTTTTTATTGGGGGAGTAATAGAATATGGGGGTTAAGAATACAATTTTGAACATGGGGGATAAAATGGAAGCATACGTATGTGTATGAAATGTTACAAAAATATAGAGAAGATAATGTTATAACAAAAGCTTATTTTATAGGATTTATTTTAAATAAGTTTATTTTGTCATTTAGAGTAATATTTATAATTATATAACTCAAAATTTTTCCCTTTTTAGATCATAATTAATTAATTTAGAAAAATTCATCCTAGTGATGGAAAGAAATTTTTAATAATAAATTCTTGATATTCTAAGGGTCGACATGACTTATTAAGATTAAATTATCAATATTAATGGAAAAGGATGTTTTCTTAAGAGTTAACAAAACAATCTATAAGTTTTATTTCAATGAAAAGTTAGTTTCATAAGAGTCATTAGATCATTCTATAAAATTTATTTCATGAAAAAAGAAGTTTCTATTAGAATCACTAGACCATTCTATAAGAGTCCTTTCATGCAAAAGGTTTGTTTTTAATATTCATTAAACAATTTTATTTGATTCATTTTTCAACGTATAAATTTTTTAAAGATTCATAATCATATAATAAAGGAAATTTGACTATTTCATCTGATTTATTTTTAAGAAGTGTAAATTTAATAATTTACATTGAATTTATCATTATTGGTCAAGATTTAGTTTGAAGATAATATATTTGATTTATCATAGGCTAGTTGGAGATCTCAGTGCTTACTTTCATGACATAATGTGGAATGTTATGATGAGACTAAATGAGTAATATTTTGTGATGTTTTTGGGGATTCCAAATAAATGTATTATGTAGATTCATTATTTAATTGTTATCCTTACATTACTCAGTGACTTCACATCGTGTTCCAGAATGCATATGAATATTAATAATAACAATAATAATTTAAAAATTAATAAAACAATAAGAATTAAATTCATGGATATTGTGGATAAGTGAATACCATGATTTATGAGGATTCCCATGAGGATTGTAGGACATTAAAAGGAAGAGTTATCTGCTGTTAACTTCAAAGAATTTACAAATTAAAAATATGGAGATTACCAAGCATTGAATAAGAAAGAAAATAAATAATATTTAATTATAATATTTTTTTGATTTTAGGTATCAAAGGTATTACAAATATTTTTAAGATGAAACTCAATGTATAAAATTAATAGGAAGAATAAGAGTGAAGGATCACCACCACAATTATCAAACCCATATATGTGAAGATATTATGAATAGGTTCTGAATAAGAAAAAGTAATATTATATAATATATTGTATTAATGAAGAATAATGATGAATGTGAATTATAACTCCCTCACTAGATTGATGTTTGTAACACCCTGTTGCTTTTATAAAATATTTTATTCAAATAATTTTATTTTTTTAATAGCTTGCATTGCATGCAATCATGAGTTTAAATAATCTACATGATCACCTTGGTATAAAATGACCACTATAACCTAGTCATTAGGTTATAAAAAATAAATATAACTAACTTATGAAAATGTATGGTGATGTCGTTGGTTACCAATAATTTATAGATAAATATAAATCAATTATATATTTGTGTTTTTGTAAATTAAGTGAATTACCATTAGTAAATATAATTAATAAAATATATCTATTATTTATTTAATAAATTTTTTTGATATTAATCCAATATATATTTTAGTCATAGTGTAGGAATAAACACTATTTGATGTATAAAAATCTATATTTATCCAAAAGGGTAATATTACCGTCTTTTAATGGAGAACCCAATTAAAATTACAGTTTTGACACATTAAAATTTTTTATATGAGAACATAAAAATATTCTTTAGAATAGAGGTATAAAAATTTACTTTTCATGATATTTTGATATTTTTTGATAAAATTCATGTTTTGATGAGTAGAAAAAATATACTAAATTTTATTTGAAAATAACTTTTTTCATAAAAATAATTTTTACAGTTAAATTATATTGTTGAGTGGTTTCAAATTATAAATATAATATATTATTATCAGATAATATAATATAGTTAATTGTCATTAATTTTACATTCAATTCAGATGTTAAAAAATTACAGTCTTTTGCAATGTTTTAACTTTTAAAACCAATTTTTTTTCCAACAACGAGATTAATTGTAAATTAATTACTAAAAATTCTTTGTTTTGAATTTTTAAAAATTGATCCCATATTTTCATTTATTTGGTACAATTATTTAAATATCTTTCTTTTATTTTTGTGCATTATGAATAATAACTTCGGTAATTTTTATTAATACGGTAAATGGGTTAATCGAGTAATTAAGGGTAAAAGTAATATTATAAAAATACCCTAACACTTTTCCGAATATAATTGAATGAGTTTATTTCAACCTAAATCATCCTTTGGTAGAAAAGGTTTCCTTTGGAAGCCACTTGGATGAGATTAGAATATTTAATTTGTTTTATTTCAAGAAAAGTTAAATATGTCTTACTTGAATTTTAATACCTATAAAATTATTAATAGAAAGCTATATAGAAGATAAATTAGACTATAAATACTCATTTGAAATATAATTTTTTTTATTTATCACTATAATTTACTTTTAATGTTTAGCAAAAAAATAATTACCTTAACTGTTTATAAATGAATGATGGAGAAATTATTTAATTGATGTGAAATCATTAAAATATATTTTATTAAAAAGATAATAATCATTAAAAGACCCAAACACTTGACCAAATCATATTGGTCGAGTATATCTCAAAAATATTCATCCAAGGTTAGAGTTAATTACCATTTTTATTCATATAGAAAATATTATAACACTTATAATATTTTATTTAATGTGATGTTCAGGTTCTCATATTCACATTTTAATAAATATATCATTTTTAATATAGGATTTTCCTTAATATATATTTTACTGTAAATATTTCTATAAAATATAGAGGAATTATATTCTTTATATTATTTTTATATTTCATATTTAACCAAAAAATATTTATATTAAATAATTACACAAAACTGATGTTGTAATTTTTTTATTAATGGAGATAAAAAATAAATTTTATTAAAAATATTAAAATAAATACAATTTTGGATAATTAATTTATCTAATTAATATTTTAGATTACCTTGAACTCTTATTTATATAATGAAACATTTTTTCCTAATTTAACCTATTATCTTCATATTTTTAATAATAAATTAATTGTATAGTATCAAAATTGACACTATTGATTGTTTATCAAAATAATGTATTATTAATTTATTTAAAAATAATAAAACATTTTCAAAAATATATAATAATTATTAAATGGTTTAAAATTTTCTAAATTATTCATTTATATTATAATTTATGTAAAATAAATAAATTTTTCACCTTTTCAATATTTAAATATTCATTACCTTAGTTAAAAATTAAATAAAATAACTAAGTGTTAATTGAAATGATAAGGTCTAAATTGATATAAAAACATGTCTTAAATTTATTGGTTGTGGGTAATACAACCTTATCACATCTCATCTTAGATACTAATAATTTTTTTAGGTTTTTGGTCATGGTTTTAATTTATGATAAATTTATATTTTTTTAAATTCCAATGGTTCCCCCAACCTCAACTATAAAACGGAACCTCCTACCTCATTTCTTCATAACTCATTAATAATTCATGTTCATCCATAACCATGAAAATTTAACTTATAAACTTCCCTAGTCACATTATATAGGATTTTCTCTTCTCAAAATACCAACTTTGGTGCCTTTGAGTAGAGATCTAGAGGGAGCTCACCAAAGAATAGGTAATATCCTTTAACGACTCTCTCAAGATTATTTCTTCTTATACTACCTATTAGTTTTTTATCATTATTGAGTAATAACTAAAATATAACTTATATACTAATATTTTATTATTTTTATAGACTAAGCTCATTCTGCCTTCTATCCATTTTATGAAAAATGAAATCATCACGTGTGCGTACGTATGGTGTATCGTCTCCACATCGTGGTGTAATAAATTTTCACAACCACTTTACTTGGATGGGTATAATGATGGAAATAATTAATATATTTAATAACAATATATTTAATTTATAACAATATATATCATGAACTTCTATTCCATTTCATAATTAAGGGAATTATATCATCACTCGTGCATATGTACGGCCTACCGTCTCCACAATGTGATGTGATTCATTCTACAGAATATCTATTAAAGTATGGTTATATAAATGTATATAATGAACAAATATGATATATATTATATCAGTATCATTCTTTAAATGATATAACTATAACCTATAAAGAATCATCAGATCTTATTTGACAAAATATACAGAAGAAAAATAAGTCGTTTATACCTGATTAACGAGTAATAATGAAATGTTATTAACAAATGGATGATAATATAATCATATATGATATCATAAAAATGAATATGAATCTGTAATAAGTCAATAACATTATTTATATCATTATACTTGAGGTTCGGATACATATAAGGATATGATACATGATCTCATTATTATCCAATATTGTTTATACATAAGTATTTACTAGAGTATATTTATCATCCATTTCCATGTTTCCTAAATATTTATTACAAAATATTCTTTCTATTCTTCAAAAAAATTAAAATTCAATTTTAACCATTGGTGAATTTGTATTAAATGGAATGAAAGGAATCTTGTTTCATTTTCTATACGAGATGCCTTTTGACTTATTTGACAAATCTATGAAAAGAATGTTTTATTTTAACTTATAAGCTATGAATGGATTTTTACATTTTCATAACATTGTATTTCCATGAATATTACATTATAATATTTAAAATTTATTTTCAAATAAATTCTTTTCTTTTAAAATTGTATTTTATTTTGATAAAAGAAAATGATTCTGAATAGGAAAGGATATTTTATTTAATAATTAATTTCAAGTGTTAAATAAAAATTATTTTCCAACTTAGGTTGCATTCGTTAATAGGGATATGTTTCAAGTATACTATCCTGGGTATTCTTATAGTTGGATTTCTTTTATAATGGAATTCTATTTATGAAACCCATTTGTTTTACATGGATTATGTTATAATGTAATAATGTTTAACAAGCCCATTTTATTATTTCGGTTTTGCTATGACGAATGATTTTTGTTTTTAGGGTTAATTTAAGAATTATATCATTATGAGATGGGTGGTAAATATATCTCCTATAATACAGTAGTTAAATATTTATATCTCATGAAATAGACATGAATGTAATAGGAAATGATCTTAGTTTAGTAATACAGGGCTGGAACTGGAGGTAAACCTGATTCAGTAATGGACTTTGTCAGTTATAATGCTTTTGTAAATGATCCTTAACAAATGTGAAATAATTTTATTTTCTTTTATGTATGCCAAAAAATTTCATGTATTATTTTGTGAATTTTGGGAATATGTACATTGATTCTTTATGAACATTTCTGATTTATCCCATGGCATGATATCTTGATTTTTCATATATGGGATATGATTTTCAAATGTTATGTTCTTATGTATTATGATTGTGATATGATTGAAATATCCCTTGTTTAACTTTAGTAAGAATTTGAGCCCATTATTTCTTATTTTTCCTTTCCCCAGGTTGTGAAGAAGATTATTACTAAGATATGTCAGAATGGGGCTTATATATAAAGGAATAAACGTGATACAATATATATAACTTATGAACTGGTTGTTTTTGGTTCCCATTTTCAAAAGACACTAAACATATACAGTCCTAGCAGGTTTTTTTATTCTTTTTTTAGTAATATTCGTCAATTTTGAATTAATATCTAAATATGTAAAGTAGGGGTTGTTATAATTGGTATCAGAGAAAAGGTATAGCTAACCTTTAGAAACTATGATGAGAAAACCCTAGTAAAACCCCTAACGATTTGTAGGAAGTATACGATACAATCCTAGTGTTTTATAAATGATCATGAATAAATTAGGATAAAACCTAAAGTGTTATAAATTGAAATTTTACTCCTTATTATTTGGTATTTCCATTATTATTAGTGTTTCTCATACTATGATTTTTGGTTTTAGTCAAAGGATGGAACACAGATGAAACGCGTTAATGCAGAATCCGATGGGCAATGCAATGATTGTATTCCTGAGCAACCGAATGTAGTAAGTGATGGAATAACAAACCTTATTACTATGCTCACAAAAATTTCTCATGTTATGAATCGTTTAGAAATTAAAAACGAACAAAATAGGGAACAACATTATGTTGGGTCCTTCATGAGGCAGCATTCACCCTCTTTCAGTGGGTCTTCTACTCCATGGAATGGGACAAGTTCAAGAACTTATTTTTCAATAATTACTTTCCTCATATTCTTTGAACAAAGCTATATAACGATTTCCTTTAACTTATGAAAAAGGACAACGAATTGGTTGGTACCTATAAAGAAAATTTTACAAAATATTCAAGGTATGATTCAGGAATTATTATCCAACCTGAGGGTCAAATATATCAATTCTTTAGTGGAATAAAACTAACTATAAGGTACTTCAATAGATACATGGAAATTTTTTGATGTTCTCTCAAGTATTATATAGATATTTTAGTAAATCATTAGTTATATGGGTTTGATAAGAAGAGAAAAAATGGAATTCAATAGAAAACATAAAGACTATAGTAAACAATATGAGTTTTCCCTTATTCTCAAAGTGTGGAAAGAAACAAGGAGGAAATTATCTTAAATTTACTAGAAAAAAAATTTTATGTGTGGGTGAAATGGTCATCAGGTAGTTGAATATCAAAGTGGTGAGAAAAAGATGTCTAATGATTCAAATAGATAACAGAATACAAAGAATTATCCTCATATAATTCAGTGCTACAATTATATTGAAATGGTTCATTATTCTATCCAATGACCTAATCTTAGGGTTATCAATGATGATCGATGTCCACAAGCTCTTAAGACTAAAGAAAAAGTCCAGTCATATGCGATCACAGTCGGTGATTTTGAGTGCGATAATAAAGTGGTGAAAGGTACACTTACCATCAATTCTAAATTAGAAAATGTTTCATTTGATTCTAGATCCACGCACTCTTTTATTTATGAATAATTTTATAAGGGTAACACTATATTACCTCAGCAGTTTTATGTTGAGTTAGCTATGAAAAATCTTAATGGAACAACAGTCTCATAAAAAGTTTATATTACTTATGCAGTTGAAGTTTTTAGGAAAGTACTTCCTGTAAATGTTGTAATTATTAAATTAGTGTAATTTGATGTGATTCTTAACATGGATTAGCTTTATCTATATGGATCTCATTTCAATTGGAATTAAAAGGATGTCACATGTTATATTTCGGATCAATCTATGATCATATATCGATTCAAGGATGAGTATGAACTTCCAGCGGTAATTTATTCCATTTTATGGGTCTTTATTCCTATAAATGATGGTTATATATCTCAAAGGGCTGGAAAGAAACTCTCCATTAAGAATACACCTATTGTACGGGAGTTTGTTGATGTCTTTCAATAAGAATTTCAAGGACTTCCACAAAATCATGAAGTTGAATTTTCAATAGAACTCATATCGGGTGCGATGCCTTTTTCAAATATACCTTATAGAATGGACCCAATTGAGTTGTAGGAATGGAATAAGCAATTCCAATAGAATCTTGAAAAGGGATTCATACACCCTAGTGCATCACCTTGGGGTGCACATTTTTTTATATTAAAAATAAATATGGATCAATGAGACTCTAAATTGCTTATTAAGAACTTAACAAGACCACTATCAAGAACAAATATTTTATTCCCATCATTTATGACTCATTAGACCAACAATATAGTGATCAATACTTTTCCAAGATTGGTCTACATTCAGCATATCATCAATTATGGGTCATGAAAGAGGAGATACCAAAGATGACATTCCATATAAGGTATGGACACTAAAACTTTATAGTGATGTCATTTGGTCTTACTAATTCCCCCATTATCTTCATGGATCTAATAAATAGAGTCTTTAGAAACTATCTTGATCATTTTTTTTAGTCTTTATAGATGATGTTATTTTATATTTGAATAGAAAGGGAGGGTATAAAGATCACTTGATAATTATACTGAAGACCTAGAGAAAGGATAATCATTATGAGAAATCTAACAAGTGTGAATTTTGGATTCATAAAGTTTCATTTTTGGATCACATAATCTCAAGAGAGGGGATATATATCGATCCGACAAAAATAAAAGTTATTATACATTGTCCTAGACCAACAATGGTAACTACGATCTGAAGTTTACATGGTTTGGCTAGATATTATAGACGTTTTGTGAAAAAAAATTCATGTCTATCTAATCCACTCACCAAGTTGAATCAGAAATGAGTTGAATTCATGTGCATAAAAGAATATGAAGAGAATTTTAGATAGCTAAAAAGAAGTTTAGAGAGTGTGCCTATTATCACACTACCTTGTAGTGTAAAAAGGTTTGTGATCTATAGGGATCCAACCAAAAAAGGTCTTGGAAAAAACCTCAAGTAAAATGATATGGTGATAGCTTATTCCACATAACAAATGGAAATATATGAGAAAAATTACCCAAATCAGGATTTGGAATTATCTGTGGTAATTTTGCATAAAAGATATGGAGGCATTATCTTTATGGCAAAATGTGTGATATTTATACTGATCATAAAAGTTTAAAGTATATTTTCACACAAAATGAGTTGAATATGTTCCAAAAAAATGGTTGGAGTAGATTAATGACTTGTACTTCTCAATGCATTACCACCCTGGGAAAGCAAACAAGGTGGAAGATGCTTTTCATTGAAAATAACATACAAACCTATCCATGATGCAGATCACAAAAGATCCATTTTTTTGGATTTATGAAGGGTGGATCTTGAAATTTTAATAAAAGGGGATAAATTGTATCTTTCTCAAAGGAATTTGTAACCGTATATAAAATTGAAGATTAAGGAGGTGCAGAAGAAAGATGTAGAGAAAAAAAATAAGGTGAGAAATGTTCCTCAATTTATCCATGATTGTGATGTAATAATAAGGTTTAGTAACAAGGTTTGTATTCCTTCAATGACATAATTAAATAAGTGGTTGTTGTATGAGGTTCATATTTCTTAATTATCTATTCTTCCAAGATGTCCAAAGATATAATTGTAATTTAAAGAGTATTTCTAGTGGGATGGCATGAAAAGAGATGTTGTTGAATATGTCTCTTGGTGCTTGGTTTTTCATCAAGTTAAGGCTGAGAGTCATAAGTCTAAAGGAATGTTTCCACTTTTACCCAAACCATAATGGAAATGGGAAAACATCACTATGGGATTTTTCATCATACTTCCCAAAACATATAAAGGCTATAATGATATATGGGTAATATTTAATCGCCTTACAAAGTCAGCACAAATAATTGTTGTTATAGATGATTTTCCTCTTGATTTTCTTATTATGATATATGTAAAGTAATTGGTAAGATTTCCTGGTGTTCCACTTTCTATTATATCTGATCAGGATATGAGGTTTACCTCAAAGATCTAGAGAAGTCTTTAATAGGCTTTGGATACAGAGTAAAGATTCATCACTTCTTATAATGCACAAATAGATGGTCATTCTAAGGGGAAAATTCAAACTCTAGGATACATGTTGAGAGATTTTTCTATGGATTTAAATGGTTTTTGGGATCAACACATACCTTTGGTGTAATTTTCATAAAATAATAGCTTTCACACTAGTGTTCAGATGACTCCTTATAAAACACTATATGGAAATAAGGGAATAACTCCATCATGATGGGATGAATTTAGGGAAAGAAATATATTAGAAACTAATCTTTTGATGAAATGGAGGATAAGGTAAGATTCATTCAGCAACACATAAGAGTAGCTCGAAGTCAAAAAAAAATTATGTTAACAACCAAATAAAATACCTAGATTTTTAACTGGGTGATATGGTGTTTCTATAAATATTTCCCTATAAGAGAGTAATGAGATTTGGAAAGAAGGGAATGATGATCCCTATGTATATCAGCCCTTTTAAAATTAGGGATCACATTGGAAAGTTAGCCTATCGATTTGCACTACCACAAAATCTCTTTCAAGTTCATGATGTGTTCCATATATCTCTAGTAAAAAATATACATACCAGATCCTTCGCATGTAATAAACTTGTAATTCATACCATTGGAGAAAGATCTTTCTAATTACGAACAACCGGTGGAGATTCTATGTCATAGCAAAAAGATTCTAAGAAACGGGTCCACTCACTTGGTTAAAGATTTATGGCGAAACTAAAAATTTTAAGAAGCTACATGGGAACTTGAGGATGTGATGAGGTAGTGGTATCCTCATCTATTTGTATCCAAGTGATGAATTTTGAGGGCAAAATTTAGTTTAAGGGGGTAGAATGTAACACCCAGATATTTTTATAAAATATTTTATTTCAATAATTATAATTATTAAATAGCTTGCATTGTACACAATCGTGAGTTTAAATGAACAATGAGATTCCCTTGGAAAAAATTTACCATTATAACCTAGTTGTTTTGTAATCAAGAATAAATATAACTAACTTATGAATTTGTATTGTGAATTGATTAGCTACCAATTATTTATGAAAAAATATAAATCAATAATATATTTTTGTTTTTTGTAAATGAAGTGAATTACAATTATTAAATGAAATTAATGAAATATATATATATATTATATTTAATAAAATATTTCTTATATTCATCCAGTTGATATTTTTGACATAGGGTATTAATAAACCATATTTTACGTATAAAAACCTATATTTTTCAAAAAGGATAATTTTACTGCCTTTTAATGGTGAACCCATTTTAAATTGAAATTTTTACACACTAATAATTTTTATATGACAACTTAAACATATTTTTTGGAAGATGGATATAAAAATTTACTTTGGACGAATTTTTGATATTTTTTCTGATTACTTTCATGTTTTGATGAATAGTAAACATATACTAAATTTTAATTCAAATCGAATTTTTTGATCAAAATAATTTTAGTGGATAAAAAAAATTGGAATAGTTTTTTAGTATAAATAGAATTTATTTTTATCAATGAATATATTGTAGGTCATTGGCATTAATTTTACATTGAATTCAAATGTGAAAACATTTCAATATTTTACTATGTTTAAAATTTTAAAAGCAATTTTTCTTTCCAAAAATGAGAATAATTTTAAGTTAATTACTAAAACTTCTATTTTTTGAATTTTGAAAAATGGATTACATATTTGGAATCAGTTGGTCCAAATTATGTAAATATATTTCTTTTATTCTTTGTAATTTTGATTATTAAATTGGTTAAATTTTATTTATATGGTAACACTTGTATTAATGTCATTATATAAGTGTGTTTCAACATAAACAATCCTTCAGTTTAATTGGTATCCTCTGGAAGCCACTTGGATAATATTAGTATATTTAATTTATTTTAATTCAAGAAAAGTTAAATATGTCTTACTCAAATTTTAATATTTATTTTTTTTATTAAAAGGATATATACAAGATAAATTTGATTATAAAAACTCATTTGAAACATAAAATGTTTTTCTTTAACATGGTGATTTTTTTTATTTTTTAGGAAATAGATAATTATCTTATAGGCTCATACATTGATGAGGGAGAAATTATTTAATTGATGAGAAATCAATAAAATAATTTTTATTAAAATAATAATAACCATTAAAAGATCAAAAAACTTGACCAAATATTATTGGTTGTGTATATATCGACAATATTCATTGAAGGGTCATGTTATTGACTATTTGGATACATATGGAAAATATTATGACACTTATAATGTTATATTAAAATTGATGTTAAATTTTTCACATTCACATTTTAATAAATATATCATTTTTAATATAGTATTTATGAAAGCTATATTATACAATAAATATTCTTCTAAAATATAGAATAATTATATTCATTATCATATTTTATTTTTATTTTTTGACTAAAAAATAAATATGTTAATTAATTACACAAAACTGATTTTGTAATTATTTTATTAATGAAGATAACAAATAAATGTTATTAAAAATATTTAAATCAATATAATTTGGGATAATTAATTTGTACAATGAATTTTATAGAGGAAATTGAACTCTTATGAATATAATAAAGAATTTTTTTCGAAGTTTACTTTTTATCTTTATATTTTTAATAATCAATTAATTATATAGTATCAAAATTGACACTATTGATTGTTTATCAAAATAATGTATTATTAAATTTTTAAAAAATCAAAAAAAAAACTTGAAAATATATAATTATTAAATGACTGAAATTTTTCTAAATTATCATTTATGTTCTAATTCACAAAAAAATAGAGTATTCCCCCTTTTTATATTGAAATATTTGTTACCTTAGTTAAAAATTAAATAGAATAAAAAATTGTCAATTAAAATGATATGGTCAAAATTGATAGAAAAACTTTTATAAAATTTATTTTTTGATGGTATTACAAACATATATCATCATATATTTAAAAATAATACATTTTGGAGTTTTTTGGATTTGGGTTGAATTTATTAAAAATAAGTTTTTTGGAAATTCCAAAGGTGCCCCCAACCTCAACTATAAAAGGGAATCCCCTCCCTCATTTATAAACAATTCGTTGAGTCTTAAAATTTTGTCCATCACCTACCCATTTCCCGTATCAACATCTATATTCACATTCTAGAGGTATTTGTCATCTCAAAATACCAACTTTAGTTCCTTTAAGAGGAGATCAAAAGGGGTCTTGCCGAAGAAGAGGTAATCTCTTTTTTAGACTCTCTCAAGATTATTTTTTCTTCTAATTCATCTTCCTTTGTAATTTCCATTATTAAGTAATAACTTCATTATCACTTATATACTAATATTTTATTATGGTTATAGAACAACCTTATTTCACCTTCTATCCATCCTATGAAAAATAAAATCACCACGTGTGTGTATGTATGACCTACCTTTTGGAATATGAGGTACCTCTTGGAATAAGAGGTACAATTTAAAGTCAATTTCACCCATTGGTTAATTTTTATTAAATGGTATTAAAGAAATATTTTTTTCATTTTTGATATGAGGTACCTTTTGATTTATCTAGAAAAAGTACGAGAAGAAAATTTTCTTTTAACTTATATGGAATGAATGAATTCCTACATTTTCATAACACATTATTTCCCTAAATATTACATTATATTATTTTGATGTTAATTTAAAATAAATTATTTTATTTTAAAATTGGGTTTAATTTTGATAAAAGACAATAGTTTTGTAGAAGAAAGGATATTTTCATCATGAATTAATTTCAAGTGTTCAATCAAAATTATTTTTCATCTAAGATGGAATTATTTAATAGAGTCTTGTTTCAAGTATACAATCCATGTTATTATTATAGTTTTATTGCATTTATAATGGACTTATATTTTTTAAATACATTTGTTTTACATGGATCATTTTATGGTGGAATGATTTTTAAGAAACCCAATTTATTCTTTGGGTTATGATATGATGAATGATTTATGTTTTTGTGGAACATGTAAGAATGATTTAATTATGAGATGGGTGGTACCTTTATATCCCTCCAATTAGTTGGGTAAATATTTATATCTCATGAGATAGATATGGTTGGAATGGGAAATGATCTCAGTTAAACAATACTAGTCTAGAAAGGGAAGTAAACCTGGTTCAGTAATGGACTTCATCCACTATAATGGCCTTTGAAATGATTCTTTACTAATATGAAATGAATTTATATGCTTATGTGTATGCCACAAAATTTCATGTATTATGTTATGACCTTTTGGTAACATGTTTTTTGATTCTTTATGAACTTTTATGATTAATCCGATGACATGATATCATGATCTTTCATATGTAGGATAATATTTTCAAATGTTTTGTTCTTATGTATTATGATTATGATATGATTGTGATATCCCTTATTTACCCTTATTGAGAATATTATCTCACCCTTTAGTATGTTTCTTTTCCCTGAGTTTTGAAGAATATTATTAGCAATATATGACAAAAAGGGGTATATATATGAAAGAATAAGTGGGAGACAATGTTGATGTCTTATAAACCAGTTGTTTATGTTTCCCAATTTTTAAAGAGACTAAACCTACATAGTCATGGAGTTGTTTTGTTATGTTTTGTAATTAATATTATTTAATTTTGAAGATATATATATATATATTAACTTATATATATGTGTGTGTGTGTGTGTGTGTTTGTGTGTGTGTAAAGTATAGTTTTTTATAGTGTTCCTATTCTAATCATTCAAATATTGTATAAAACCTTCATGGTGAATATTTTATATATAACCCTTGACATGATGGAGTTTCTGTGAGGTTAATAAGGGGAAATATTCATGGGATAGGAAGTGATTCCTTCCCAATCTCTTTTCATACCTATATTGGATAGTAATACCCCCCCAAATATGTCATTAAACTATAGATGTCTGCTCCTCGGGTTAGACATTATTGGAGAACCAAGTGTAATATTGTGTCCCAAAGTTTTTTGGATTAAATTGTTGTGTGTATACATGATAACTAATAGATTTTGATTTTTCTTACTAAAATTAGGATAAGGTCATGTGAAAAGGAATAAATCTTCATTATTCTAATTAAACCCCTCTCATGGTGTATTGATATTCTAGTTCCAACATATGGTTTGATAAAGGTTATTTATCAAGTTGCATTATTATTTGGAATTCTTGATTAATGTGAGATATAGGCATATTATTCTATCTTGATCATGGATGTGTTTTATGTTAATGTTGGATGACAAAATATTTCCTAAACATTACTTATTTTTAATTCTTGTATACATGATATTTTTATGTTAACATATCACCACACGACATAACCATAGTGGGCATTATTGTGATAATGTTTACATGTGTATGTTCACATTGTTCACCCAATCTCCACACCAGTTAACTAAGACAGAGGGTTGGTGATCATGGATTCTAGATATGGATAGCAGATCAGGATAGCTGGTGTAGTGGATATGTTCTTGAACATATCCCCTTATGTGTCATCATTACATAGGGAATCATATGTTTAGGGTGTGATAGTTTTACCGAGTGAATCTTATGTATTATTTACCATTTTATCAAAAACTTTTATTATATATATTCATGTCTCACATTGTTCATTTTATTGTTCCATGCATGTATGGTGGATGTTAGTGTATGACAACCGCTAATAGGCTAATTTAGAGTTAACTTCTCTAGTATAATGTGGATACCTTAGTGTTGGTCACTATCCATTGTCTTGGTATAGGCTTCCTAATGGATTTAACTTATCGATGATTTGGAATACTATATAAACCATGTTAATGAACAAATACATGTATTGTTTTAAGTTTAATTTGTTATTTAAATATGGTATGTTTGTGGAAATAGTAGGGCATATTGGATGTATTATGGTTGCTATGTGAGAAGATAATTTGAAAAAGTGTTTTTATGGGTTTTTATGGTCAGTCTAGTGGTGCTGATAAATGATAAACATGAATTCTTCTTAGGATTATAAAATAATAATATTCTGTACAATTACTTAATGGTGTGGCATTAATGAAATTTTTTATGATAGTGAGAGAGTTAGTTATAATTAGAGGAATGATAATAAAATGTTAGATTTTTACAATGTTTTGGATGTGAATGGATTATGTTTTACGGTGGACAAAGGATAACCATTTACTTTATATTATGCTAGATTAGTTAGTACAAAAATACATGAATTCTTGTACAATAATTTGGCTTCATCAGATTATAAAGATATTTTCACATTCTTTAAGGTCTCAAATATGAATCCTATGATATATGATCCAAAACCTATTATGATATTCTTTTCTATAGATAATATTTCTAGGAATGGGAGGACTTTTTTCATGTATAGGACATTATATCTAAAAGTTCAAAATAGTTAGAGTATAATTAAAACATTATGGAATCAAATTAATGGTACTTTGTTTTTGAAAATTGAAAATTTTATAACTAATATCTAATGATTGGGTGAGAATTATCAAAAATATTTTGATTAAATAATAATTATAGTAAATATGGATGTATCTAAATCCTATTTACTAGTGATTACTAATGAATTGATTGAAAGTGTTAAGGATTTTATGTATCAACTTGATAATATATATTTAATTAAAGAGAATAATGGGAATCTTTGATCAAGAATAGTAAATGATCAATAATATATCGAAACATTTACTTTTTTATTATAAGTATTTAGATATGAGGAAAAATAATTATATATATATAATCAATGATATTAAAGGTCTTTGGGTAGAGGATGGACCAAGTGTGAGGAAAATTGTTTTCAATTTCAATGAGAAGTTTTTTTCATACAAACATTTGAATACTTCCAATGAATTTGCTAAATTACCATAATTATATACTTTACTAGTGATAATAATATAATTTTCTATGAAATTATGAATGATAAATTTGTTGAGGACTTGAAGAGAAGGTATTCTATTAATTCTCTAGGACATACAAGTTTCTTGTAATTTTCTACAAAACATATATTGGATTATGGTCAAATTTAATGCCTTAAAGATCATAAATGGGATCCATAAGGGTATTTAAGTTCTTAATATATATAATAAAACTCTTATTATATTAATTCCAATAGTGTCTAGGAAACCTTATATGATTTAGTTCTTCCCTAGTAGTCATTGTAATGTAGTTTACAATATATTCTCAAAACAAATTACCAAATAGACTGGGGTTTATTTTTTACTCTATTATTATTGAGAAGAAAAGTTATTGTGGTCTATAGTTGTTAATTATGGATAATATAATTATTTTAATTTAATTTTTCCAATTTTTCAATGTCATATTTGTGTCTTGGAAGGGGTATATGACCTTGATACATGATATATTGAAATCTTATGATATTGTTGAGAAGGATTTCTTCAATACACTATTAAAAAAATTTATTTTTATTGGTTATTTATCCAGAACATCATGAGGTGTATTTCGTCAGTCACATGCAAGATAAAGGTTAATAGGGACTAAACAATACAATTTTTTATTAAAATATCTCAATTATTGTGATACCTTATCTCTATTACTTTTCATTATTTTTTGTGATGTGATTTCAAAATTAATATCAAAAAAAGTTATGTAAGGAAGATCCACAGAGTAGAGGGGAGTAGGAATGGTAAGGTTTTTACCCATATTTTCTTTATAAATTAAACATTTTATTTTTTAAGGAAAACATGGGAGGATTTTTATTATATTTTCTAGATAATCTTTCATTATTATAATGCACAAGGGAAATGAGTTGATTTTTATAAATCAAAGGAATGTTTTTTCGAAGATGTTTTGAGATAAAGAACAAAATATTTGTTTTCTATGACAATTTTTTCCTAGTTTGAAAATCATAATAAATACCTTAGACTCGCAATTTTCTTTGGTCGATCAAAAAATGAGGTAATTAGTTTGGTTGTGGATAGTGTTTTAAGTGGGGGTGAAGGATAAATAATTAATGGATTATCTGTATTTGAGAAGATACTTTTATTAAAATAAGTTACCCAATATATTCCCTAATATGTTATTTCATTTATTAAATTATAAGATAATTTTATTAACCAGTTGTATTATTTTTTTGAAATTTTTTTGAGGGAATAAAATGTGGGTTTAATGAAGATGCACTTGGTTTTTTGTGATAAATTATATCGTATAAGAGAATGGTGGTATGAATTTATAGAACATGGGTAATTTGAATAATTCCCTTATTTCAAAGTATTGCTAGTTTTTTTCTTTAGTTCTATCTTTGAATGAGTTTTTAAGGACAAATATGTTATAAATTTTTATTTTTTCCTCTCTATGATTGGGATGAAACCTAGTTTTCTACAGAGA
Source organism: Viscum album (assembly GCA_963277665.1). Taxonomy (NCBI): domain Eukaryota; kingdom Viridiplantae; phylum Streptophyta; class Magnoliopsida; order Santalales; family Viscaceae; genus Viscum; species Viscum album. Next base: position 1,052,906,299 of record OY728120.1, on the reverse strand, counting down.
TATATTTTGGGGGTCTATGAACCTTATGATGGGTAGCATGTAATAGTGAATTTGTATTACAAAATTTATTAATATCTGGAAGGACCCTTACTTGGGGGTATGTAAAGTAGGTTTCATTATTTATATGTTCTATCAGGTGTGGTGTATTTAGTTATTTAGAATATAATTAAAAATAATTTTTTTGTCGGTGCATTGATAAACTAAGATCTACATTTAATGAGATAGATAGAAGACCTATTTTGAGTATCCACATTTATGGGAAGAGTAGTAGTGATATTTTATTCTATAAGTTTCCTTAGGATGGTATTTTTTTAATGAGGTTTTGTAATTAGTTATAAATTGGAATGAGCACCCATATATATCATGGTATTTAGATGAATATTTAGGCCCCTAATTTTCCACCAAAGCATTTAAAATTCAAGTGAAATGTTTCTTTCGATGTTTTTCTTTTGATGAGTTTCCTTTGTTTATATAATATTTCCTCTTATAATAATTGGATGAACTTTGGGGGATTTTGGTAGTGTTTGGATCTATCTAAAGAGGAGAGGTAGGTGAATCAGTTTTCGTATCTTTTTATTATTCAAGTATTTTTTTATACCTTTTTCAACTCCTTTATTATTCATTCAATAGATCTCTATTTCTATATCAACATATTTATTCTCTGTTTGGAATTTTTGAATTATATCAATTTAATCAATCAATAGAATACAAGATTTTATGAATGAGGTTCCCCTACAAGATAGAAGACTACATCCCTAGTGAATCATTATTGTTATCCTTTGAGAAAAACTCCCATATTATTATGAAATGAATCTCAAGAAAGGGTATGTCCTATGACACATACAAACACTAGAAGAAACTTTTTATAACTCTATTGATAGATGATAAAACTTGTGACTACTTAAAATAGATTAATAAAAATTATTTATATCTATCTTAGATAGAATGTCTGATCTTATTCTTCAATTATTATTGTTTCAATACTACCACAAACACAGAAATCATTAGGTTGGATCACTTATGCCGTAATCCAAAATATTTCATCTACATCAAACTTCTATAATATAAATTTACATTGTAATCTAGATTTATATAATTTCTAAGCCTAAATTTATCAATAGAGGGAAATTATAATAACTCTTCACTTCTTATGATTCTTCGTCATTGTATGGGGAAACTCTTCTTCATTAAATCAGGTTCTATATCTCTTACATTAACATCACAGAATAGTTAACACAATCAATGTTAGTTCTTTCCAACTTCATGACACAAATTATCCGTTAAGGAAATTTCATTTTCGATGATCTATTATCTTTTTTTCTCATTATCATTATTTATAAACCTATAACATATTTCTCTCATAATATCCATGAGTATTATTTCCATAAATAATTAAGGAATGAAATTTATATTTTGTGGGAAATTATAAATTAAATTCAAGGTTAATATATTCCAATAATACATCCATAATAATAGGGTTGATCATTCTCATGTGATATTTGAATATCATGATCTTATAATTCCCAAAAAATATAAATATTTAATTATTTTGAATTATCTTCTGGAATTCATGAAGCATACAGTACCTGGAAAATTCCTATGGAATGGATTATCCTATGTGGTACCTTGTACAAAAACTAACTTTGACAACCTATCGAAATTGTCACCAAGTATAAACCATGGTTTGGTAATTTTGTTTCAAATCCCAGACTTTACTACTTAGAAGAGACACCACAGCCACCTCCATAACATATTTTACAAAACAATTTCTTTGTTGTACACATATTTTCTAAGATGATCAAGGTCAAAAAATGGTTTCCCTTATCATTCATATTCAAATTTCTAATCCACTTGACTTATCATTGAGATGTTTATTTTATCGACATGGAGTGGAATCAATTAATATTCATAACTTAGATCATATTAACATGAATCAGGACTAATTAGAATCATTAAATTTTCACCATGATCACTCAACATTTGAATCATTAAATTCAATATTTTCTATCTTTAAAATTTTGGAAAATTCCCCATCTTAAAAGTCGTGTTTAATGAGATTCAAACACCCAAATTCTTACATATCTTTAAAATCCATACACACAAATCATCAAAGACTTACAAGACTCATCTCATGGACAATAAAAACTCAACTTTTATTATTTTTCCCCATTTACCACAACTCTATGAAATATGTGTATTGTTCATTTAACACTATAAGCATTAATGATCACTTTGATTTATTCTTCTTTACATAAATCATGTTAGACTTCTATATTCTTAATACTCTACCTACAAAAATTCTTAGTATTCTCATTCCAATGTTCTTAACATCTTAATGCATTATACATTTGATTATCATCATCATTTTTCATCCAAATTATCTTCATCTTCTTGACTTGATAATTGATCAAGATTCATGGAAAGCAATGTTGTGACACTCTCTTCGTGGATGTTATATGAGAACCTCATGATCTTTCAGGGAAGATCATTGGGAATTGGTTGATAAATTTCACATGAAAAACAACTCGCTGGAGGAATAATATAATATTTATTTCTTTATTTTCAATAGAATAGTCTGTTTCTGTATTTTTAATACAAATAAATAATGTCACTCTTTTTTTCCCCACATAAAAAGATAAAGCATATGTATCTTGTTAATAACTAAATACGATAATGAGGTGGGATGTAAAAACCATTATGAAACACCCTGTATCGGTGGGTCATTCGTTCCACCCCACACATGTGTGTCCTTCTTACCTTAACATGACATAGTTTTGACCTATGTTGGCACTCACCTTCACACTAATACCCGATGTTGGTTTCCTACACTTGAGCTCTTAGAGTTTCCTCTTTATTAAAGGCTACTGGGGTGTAGCTTAGACCTTGATATAGCTATTTTTTATTATTTATATAATATTCCTTTGAAAAATAATTTCAGTCCAAGATAGCCTCACAAAAATCCTCCAACCAAAATTAATTTCTAAATATTATATGAGTATTTTAATTTTTTTATACATCTCAATATTTTTAAACTCAAGTATAAAATTATTCAAATTCCTTAATCATAGTGATAAATTTCATCATTATAAATTTCTTATATAACTCAACTCAAACTATTAATCACTCTTATACATATTATTTTTCCCAAAATTGAATGGATCTTTAATAATCTAATGGATCCTACTCAAATGACTTCCAAGATATGTCTTCTAGTTGATTCACTAATCACAAAGAGACACCTTACATGGAAATACTTCTTATCATATTTCTTGATTTATTTAACTTTTTATAATATCTTCTTCATCAATACATATTTTAATGATTCAAAAACATTCATATATAATGGTCCATATAAACCAAAAAAATAAAATACTAACATAATGTTGGTTCAAAAATATCACCATTATTTTGTTTTTAATATTTCTTGGAAAATTATATATTAATAATGATATGTCAATATGTGATTGAATTATTTCCCCGTAACTTATCATATTTTCCATCTCTCCCAATTTTACACCCCTAAATTTCATCTTTATCCCACTTATTGACAGTAAATACAATGTGTATGGAAGAGGATGGTCTCACTTCATAATTGAGAAATGTTCCATCAATTATCACACTAAAAGTCTACATAATCCCTGGTCAGTTTAGAAAACATGAGGGATTAATTTAGTTATAAATTTTTTCCATAATTAAATAGAATATGATACGAACTCATTCAAGTTAACATAACTCATTTAGGGGTAATCCAAATGTGCTCAAAATGAAATAAAGTGAAAATAACTGAATAAATTATTTATATTTGGAATATCAATCTAAATTCCTACATTCATCTAAACACATAGGTTAAAAACATTGAATTATATATAGAAGGTTGTAGAAATCATCAATGGTATTTTTGAATGCTTCTTTATCTTTTAATTCATTGATAGAATGAATTTATACATTTTAATATTATAATTGATTATTGAGAAACCATGTGTGATAAAATATCAAGACATATTTTCTAATGACTATTTTTCATGATCCTTCCATAAATTTCATATATTGATGAGATGTAATGTTCTGGAATTTTCTCAAGTGAGACTACCCCTCAAGAGATCCTCCCCCTCTTAACTTAATTAAGGATGATTTTTTCTCTATATGTTCTTTAGAATAAAATTTTAAAAAACATACCAAGATAGTAACTTTAAAAAAATATGTAATAGTTATTATAGAAAACTTCCTTAATTATTTATATTCTTCAAAAATAGTTTCACCTTCAATTCCTTGACTGGTTAACACAAAAACAAAATAAAATATATAAGAAGAACATGGTGGAACATAATTTTATCCTTAGTCTGATTAACAAGGCTGATACCCTCTTCTCAACCATGATACTCCTATCTTTTTTCCATTACTTCTTGGAGAAATATTTGGGATAACACTTATGGGTTTCAAGGATATCTTCTATATCACAGTTATCTTGTTCTACGAAACAATTTCATTGTATGATATATTCCTTTTAAAATGTGCCATAAAAGAACTAGAATAATTTGTTTCATTGCCTATATTTTATTAGGATTTATTCATGGGATAGATATATGTTTATAAAAAAATTTCTATATTTATCTTTCCTGTATCAATGTAAAATCACTTTATTTTATTTTAGGGTATAATTTTTTGAAAACCTATCATGAAATTTGGGTCCATTAAATGGAATATTTTATTTCCCTTTTGAAATTGTCTTTTTTTGTTTCTTTTTTGTTTTTCCCTTTTTCAATATTAACTGGACATATTATAATACACTCTTCAGGTACATAGGATTACTTCTTAGAATTTCTACATGGATTCTTTCAATTTTTTTATATCTATCCAATCTATTTATCTCATTCTTTGAATGTTTTTCCAACGTGATCTTACACGCTTCCATTTAGGCATACAACCTTTTATTATTTAAATGAATCCATAGTATTCCCCTATATTCTATAACAAAATAAAATAATCCTTCCTGAAATATCACTCCTCTTGGACTTATTGAATCTAATTTGAACAAGAATTTACATCTTCATAAAGTCCATGGAAATATTTCTAGTATTCTTTTAAGTCATGGGAGTAACCTAGTTTGAAAATTTATTCATTTTTTCCAATGATATTTAAACTTCTATTTTAGATTTAGTGGTATTATATCTCCATTTTCTTCTAATACATACTCACATGATCTTTCACTATCCCTATGACCATACTGATTTCATGTTCCTCAAATACTTATTGACATCTCAAATCTGTCTATAGAAGATAGACACTTTCAATTTTTCTATGGATATTCAATAATCATATACTTTCTCCCACTTGATGTAGGATATCCTATTATTCTATAGTTTTAATAATTATGCCCAAAATCCGATGAATTGTGCCCAAAAATGTTTCAACATAAAAATTTACCTAAAAATATTATTTTCTATTAATAATCTATTGTCTATCCCTATTTTCTATGTTTTCATGCATAATATTTTCATGATATACTTCTCCTTATTAAATATTGATTTAGAGAATAGGTCCTCATATACTTATCACTATCCACCTTGGATGTGGGGGTGGGTTACTCATTACTTTTTCTCCTCCATATTTTCATAGATATTGAATTTAATCCTACATATTTCTTGAAAATAGATTCAATGTAATCATTGTTTACATATATGAATAGTACCTTTTCCTTTATGTATAATGTATTTTGATCATTAGATACTCTTGTAATGGTTTTTTGACAAGATATAGGTATTTTATACAATAATACTCATTTAAATTTTATTTGGAGTTAGCACTCATTTTAGAATATTAGGAATACATGGATTGAACTATTTACAAATTATTTAATTTAATTTCATGCACTATGGTTTTAATATTGGGAATTATTTTGTCATCCTACATTTATTTCAATTATAAATCACATGTCCACCTAACCAGTGTGAATTTTTTTCATGCATTTGATTATTTTTTTGTATCAATGTGTAACGATCATTAATCTTGTTAGATTTGACTTCTAGTTGTGTGCTTTTAATATTGATGTTTGACTTTTGATTTACATCCAATGCATGTACTTTTTCATTATACTCATTTTAGAGTTTTTATTTTTCCTTAATTTCAATAGGAAACTCTCTCTCAAAGTTAGAGTAGCTTTTTTGAAGTTCCCTATTCGTTGATTCTTTGGATCTAACATTCTTAAAAAAATTTATATAAGTTTTCACACTTCCTTTAAATTATTTCTCAAAATATTTTGATTTTTTCTTCAATTTCTATGACCTCTTCCTATATAATTTCTAAAATCCCACAAATATTGATGAAAATTTATTTAGAAACCTTATGTACAGTTCATTTAAGTCAATAAATTGATTGACCAAGGAAATAGTCGTCCATGTGATAAATGTCACTAATTGGTTGTTCTTGAGGACATTCTTCAAAAGAGATTTTACATACCTATTGACCACCAGAATGAATTTTCACTTATAATGTAGAATGGTTTCTCATATTCTTTGTAGTAAAATACTATATCTACTTCTCAATTCAATATTTTTCTTTAAGAGAATTACATTGTGTGTTACCAATATTGTCTCCCTCATTTCACAAATGGGTTGTGTTCTCATCGCCAACATTTTCAAGAGAAAACTTATTAAATGAAATATTTTGATGAAATATTAATTGACTACCTTTAATTTTTAGAGATTAATCTATATTATATAGGAAAATTTGTAGATTCATTGAATCTATATTATTTCTTTTCATTAGTTTCCTGGCATAAAAATATTATATAGTTACTTTGGTAGGTTAATCATTTTATTCTTAAAATTTTAACTTAATAAAACCTCTTGAAAAAAAATCAAATCTTTTCAGGGAAAAAAATTATAATATGAGAATCTAAATTGAGGTGTGACTGTTGATCTGATACTTATTATTATGATCTAACCAACATATAGGGGTTGGATAACTATTGGATTCTTTTTAATTCAAATTATTCTTCATCCGTTATTCACCTCTTTATATATTCATTAAATGGATATCTCTTTCTATATCACTATATTTATTATTTTATTAGAATGTATAAATGATAATAAAAAATCACACAATGAGATGGTGAAGTATGTTAACGAGGCCCACATCCAAGATGGATGAATATATCCCAGGTGCATCGTGGTTGTTATCCCACATGCTCAAATTCATTCTTAATATCAAAACCTTCTAGAGTAAATGTTTGGAATTGGACACATATAAACACTATAACTAGTTAATTAAAATTCTTTAGATACAATACATGTCTTGTAACTCCTTAAATTAGAACAAAAATAACTAATCATCTACCTCCTAAATAAAATGTGTGAACTTCTTCATCAATTTAAGTAATCATTGGGCTACCTCAAAAACAAAAATCATTATACAGTTTCCCATATGTAGAAAACACAGCTTCTTAATCACAATTATACTTTGATTTTATATATTTAAATTTTATATTGGATCGTTATACATTCTCATCCAAAATATCATCAAAAATAGGAAATTCTAAACACTATTCACTTATTCTTATTCTTTTTTAGTGAAAATGGAAGATATTTTATATATAGTACTAATTATCACTCTCAATTTAACTTTGTAAAATAATACACACAATTTCATTTGGTTTTGTCTTAAATATTGACTAAAAGTATACTTTGAGGAAATTATATCATTGAGTCTCTCGCTATTTTGTTTCTTACCCTTATCCATTTTTTATAATCCTATAATATATTGTTCTCATAATACCCATGAATATTATTTCCACAAACAATTATAAAAAGTAATTTATCTTTGATAGGAAATTTTCATTTAAAATTCAATTCAATATATTCCATTAATTATTAATTAAGGTTTGAGTTTATCACTCTCACATGATATTTAAATATCATAGTATTTTGATTCAAAAAAAATTCCACATATATTATTCTTTTGAATTTTGTCCATTTATTATGAAACACACAACACCATGACATATATTATAGAATTCATCTAATTATATTGAACCTTGTAAAACTTATAGCATTTTGTACTTCTCAAATAAATCACCAAGTATAGACCATCGCATAGTACTCTCCATTGATCTTTCAAGAATTTAATTCTTTTGAGAGACAACATGAAAACCTCAATGACCAATCTTAGCACACTATTTCTCACAAGTACACATCTTGACTAAATTTCTCAGCTCCACATTGTGGTTCACCTTATCTTCCCATTTTGTAATTCTCATCCCATTAGAAAACGTAGTGGTTCATTTATTCTCTCTACATAGTGTGTAAGAAATTCATCTCTATAATTGAAATCATATCATCTTGATTTATTATTAATTAGCATCATTACTTTTCCACATTTATTTTATATAATTTTAGTCATATTATTTAATATCTTATGTCTTTAAAATTATTATAAACTACCCAAATTCGTTTTATTACAATATGAAATTAAGAATCCCAAAGACTTATGCATCTTGCAAATTTGTACACACAGTTAATAAAATTCTTACAAGCCTCATCACAAAAACTCCATGAACTTATCCCTTATTATTATTCCTCATTTATATCAACTCTATAAAATCTATATAGATTTTATTTAACTACAAAAAGGATATTGGATTTTATAAGCTCTTCTTATCCAGAAAAATACTCTCAATCTTTTTTCTTCCCCTTACAATGTCTATTGATATTCTTAGTATTCTTATTCCAACATAATTAACCTTTTTATGTATGATATATTTTATTATTTTCATCTTGGTATATCCTTACTATCATCATCAAGTAGCCAGGATAATTTCCCAAAATTCCTGGGACATCCATTTTGAGGAACTCTACTTAGATATGGTACTTGTTCCATATAATCTTTCATCCGAAATTATTTAGTTGTGTGAGATCAACCATGCAAGAAAACATGACTTGATTAAGGAAGATGAATATATCTTCATCATCATTTTAACTATAAAAGTGTGTTTTTATCCATTAAAAGGAGGTGTAGTTCTCCCCTTCACTTTTCCCATATCAAAAAATAATTATGGACAAATCTTGTTAAAAACTAAACATGGGACTGAGGAGGGATATAAAATTATTTAGTTTCCACCCTGTATCAATGGGTCGCAGGTGCTACCCCATATGTATGTTTTCTCCTTACCTTAAAACATGACATTTTTTACCCATGTTAAAACTAACCTTCACAATTCCACTCAAGCCTAGTCACTTATACCCTAAATATTAGGCATTGTATCCAATATGCTAGGCTTCACATGTGTGATGTTGACATTGATCTGGCTAATTTTTTATTCCTTTATATAATATTCCATATATTAAATTTTTTTATTCCAAGATAGTTTCACAAAAATAACGTAACAAAAATTAATTTATTAACTTCAAGTGAGTATTTTTATTTTCATTTATAAATCTCAATGTTGTTAAACACAATGATATAATTCCTTAAACTCAATCCTCACCGGGGTAAAATTGATCAATATAGATCCTATATTGAAATAATTTTTCAATTGTAAACGCTTTTTCAAATATATTTTTCCAAGAATTGAATATATCATTAATAATAAAATAAAACTAACTCATATCACTTCCAATATGTGTATTCTTATTTATTCACTTAATACAAAGAGACGCCTCACTTGTGAAAATTGCTTCTCATATAGCATGGGTTATTCAAAATCCTTCCAAAAACATCATCCTCAATACATATTAACATGATAAAATAAATTTTATACATATTAATCTTTCTTGAAAAAAATACACCACAAACACAAAGTGGGTTCAACAAGGAGACAAGAATTCATTCCCTTTCTCAATTTATTATTGTCAAATGGATCTAGGAGAACTGGGAAATATATTTTAATGTCTAAACCAAAAGTTTTTATTTATACTGTTGGGATATTTTTATAGTGATTTATCTCATTAGATTTTAAATTTTTTAGGGATATTTATACTATGTCATAGTTTATTTGGATGGGATTAAATAATTTATAATTTAATTAAATTGTGCTTCCTGATAATGTTTGGTTGCATCATGAAAGCTCTAGGGAATAGACAAAGTGGTCGGTCCAATGGACAATAATGTTTTTCATTTCAACTGATAAATATGAAAAACAAATGATGAACAAAACTGTTAAATCTTCATCTTATAATTAATTTAAAAAATAATAATTACCATGGATTGATAATTAATTTGTTTATGTTGATCAATTTGATAGAAACTCTAATAGTTAAAAAATCATTAGATTGGAAGTATATAAACTAAAATTCCCCTGATAGTATCTACACATGCTCCACCAATCTCAAAACATCACCATTTTAATGTTGGTTTATATCATAGAAGAAGAAAATTTCTTACCACATTCATTATAGAACACAACAAAGTCTTTTGATCTGGAATAATTTATTCTTTTTTTCTCTCAATCTTAAAAAGATGAAATGGCGATATCTCTTGTTTTTTAAAATGTTCTTTAGAAGACCTCTCTATATCATTGATATAATTCTCTAGAAAATTCATTTTGTACATAATACTCACTATCATCTAAAATTATATAATTAAAATTATATTCTTATAATTAACAATTATTAATTGTGCACAGACCTTAACTAATTATTTAACATAAATAAGCCCCATGAAAAAAATATTATTATTATATTACATATCATGCACTATCTAATAGTTATTTGAAGATTATTTATTAAATACAAAATATAAAAATTATTATATAAAATATATCATTTTTATATGGCCCTTAACTCAGCTCATCAATCATCCTCAATATTTATCAATCCTTGAATAATAAAAATTTATTTTAATAAATAAATATAATTAAATTATTCATTAAATTACTAAATAAAAATTATATACACTAAAATTATGAATAAATGTTTATTTAACTATTTTCATAACTGATTAAATATTTATTTATGAAATAAATAATTATTTCTTAAATTCTGAATAATAAAGGAGAGATAAAAAATATTAGATATTATCCAACTCACAAATAATATTTATTTAATATTCAACCCATATATATTCTAACTCATATAACTAGTGATTGAATTTCTGTGATCACTTAAACTAGAATAATTTTTAAACCAAAATCTAAGAATAATATTTATTCTGAATATTAAATTCATTAAACATTTATGTCAAATTATGGATACAAAAAAAATTTAGCCCTCAATCCCTATTTCAAAGTATAATTAGGAAACTTTTACTGAACTCCAAGATTGGTGTCTATCAATACATCAAAGAACCCACAGAGAAAGTTATTAGTATCACTGTTAAAAACCCGTAAATGAATGCTTACTATGTAATATAATCATTTTTTCTTGATATCATATCAAGAAGGTTGTATTATTAGGTAATTATCCTATATTATGGATTTATGTTTCATTTAATACCTAAAATGAAATCATAAATAAAATACTGTGGTCATTGACATAATGAGATAGTTACATTTAAATCAAAGCCCCTAAGATATCTTCCTATTGGGAATTTCGTTTACCAAATTAGTTGGAAATTGGGTTAATGTACATATTGTAGTAAATATTTTATATCCCCAAAAGTATTATGGAAGACACCTAAGATTCGTCATTGATATCACCCTATTAAATAAGGTGTGGTTCCTCCTTCCACTAAAACCATTCCACTGAGGTGTATAAAAATGTGATTTGAGATAGAATCCCAAAATCTCCTATATAATCAATGAAATACTGATTAAAATATTCCCCACCATATTATAAGAGAAGTTTTTTTTAATTATTACCATGTTGATTCTATACTTCATTATTTTATTAATAAGCTTTCTCAAAGGAATCATATTTATATCTCATTAAGTAAACAAACCCATTTATATTAAATTCATCTGTAAAAGTTATAAAGTTAGAGTATTGACCTCTAGCTTCAAAAAGAAATTTTCCACACTCACCTGTATAAATTAATTCTATAATCTTTGTGGCCATTTCATCCTTTATACTAAATGGGAATTTGGATATTTTTTTCAAACAATTATGATATATATCAAGTAGTTTTAGTTTAAAAGAATCTAAATATCCTTCCTGATATAGATTTTTAAAATTAATCCTATTTATATGACCAAGATAATGATTCCCCAACAGGGTGTGATATGAGTTATGTGAAATTGATTCTTTATTTATTTCCAACACTTTATTTTTATATTTTACTATCAAAAGATTGTTATTAAAATGTTCCATTAATGAAAATTTACCCTCATTATAAAATTATCAACTTGTATTTTAAAAAATAAAAAAAAACATTTATATCTAAACTATACATGGTCATTGGGTTCTTTTTTACACTTGGCACATAATAAAAATTTTTAAAGATATAATCAATCTTGTTGGGAATATAGGATGGTAATATCCAATAGCCAGTGTAACCAATTTTACTCCATTGTTATATCGATGAACCACCACAGGTTTAGTAATCTTCTAGAATCTATTTTTTCCTATATTTAGACATAAATATCAGTACCACAAGCTATATCTAATAACCAATTTTTATAAATATAGATATTTCATTTGATAATACAAACACTTGATTCTTACCCTTTCATCTTCAATGAGGCGTAGTTCTTTATCATGTGTCTTGATAAGGGTTATACCTACAGTTTGGTTTCATTTTAATTCAAGTAATGGAATGTGATTTCTGAATTTAATACTTTCATGGGTAAATTTTTTATATTTATGAAAACATATTATTTACTTTATCATTTAAATTCTTATTAATATTATATATATGTTACACTATTAATTTATAATGTTTCATAAAAAAATTTATGCATAATATCTTAATTATATTTCATCTTTAATACTAGGTAATTAATTTACATTATGTGATCATGTTTGATCATAAAATAAAATTTTCATTATTCAAATAAATAAAAAACCATGAACATGAAAAAAAAATCAACATGGGATATTATCATGAAATTTTAACTATTAGTCGGTTTATCAAGTGGAAGATCAACCAACCCTTAACTCTAGGTGAATAACTCCTTGAGTAAATTCCTATATCTAGTTTTAATATTCCACCTTTGACATGCTTATATTGTTCACTAGTTTCACATTAGATCAGTCTTGAATAGTCTCCTCTCTTCTCGGGATCCATCCTTTACATATGTTTACTCACTAGAAAGTGAGTGGAACAAAGGGTTTAAAGTCACATAAAACAAACCATGGACACTCATACCCATATATGATAAATATGGAGGGATGATTCACATATCATGATATTTAATTTAACAATAAATTTATCACAACAACCCTTGAAATAAATAATTTAATTAAATGTAAACTTAATACATATAAAGGTTATTTAAATTCATGGTCATCCACAACATGAAATGACTAAAAATATAAATTTTCTTAAAGTCGTTTCAATTCATTATTTATTAAGGTAAATTTCATAACATAATAAACTAATAATCTTATTAATTTATTAATTATTTATCCAAATTATCATTATAAATAATTATTGAAATTACCATCTTATTTAATTTTATATAAATTAAATTGAAAATTTCAATTTTAAAATTAATTAAGTATATGATGTGTAATAAAAGAGGCACAACATAAACACTTATTTATCTGATTAACCCCCCTTCTAGAATTTTAATGTAACACAACATGTGATTATTGTTGTGTATAGTCCTTTTTATGTACTGTGTAATCACATTACATATATTCCTACACAGAGTGTTATCAAATGACACATCATGTATTTTGTGGGTCAAGTCATGTAATCTTTTTTTCATTTATAAGCATGATGAATGCATTAAATATACATGAAATATACTTTGGTTTATTCCTACATGGAATATACAATGACCATATGCATTGTTTATTTACATAATTACACATAAAATTATTTTTAAACCATTTAATTCCACAAGATAGTGGTAACGCCCCGACCCCAGAAGCCCGGAGTCAGAGAATTATTTTAATAGATTTGCATGATTACAAGGAATAATATGACGAAGTACCGAGTATATTAGTAGTTTGGTAAAACCATATATATACATAGGTTCATCATTACAACTTGAAAAGAAATACAGCATATAATTTTTATTGGGAACATCCACAACTCTAAGTTTATCCCTACAGTTCATTCATGATAAATTTCTTCATGTTTTGAGAAAATGAAACATAATAAAGGGGTGAGCTTAGATGCTCAGTAAGGGTGGACAATACATCAGAAGATATCATAAACATAAACATTAGGCATGGTGAATAAATTAAAGTTTATGCCTTTAAAAATAATACTTGAACATAATGTGGTAGAAATATGAGTTGTGTAAATATTTCCATAATAAAACATAATTATGGGTTCTCTACTTGTCAAATAACCCCTTGAAATATGAATTTATATCTTCATAACGAGGTAAATGCATATTATAGACATTCTAAAACATGTTTTCAAGGCCTCATCCAAGACGTCTAAAAAGGATTAAAGCCTCATCCAAAATCATATATCAAAATGGGCAAGGCCTTTTCCAAGTACACATCTATTTGTCTCATGAGATATAATGATGCATCAAAGGGATATAACAGGCCCCAAAAGTCACATAATAAGTCCAATTCATTCTTTATATGATCGTGTATAAACATTAACAACATTTACAATCATATTGAAACTATCATATGAAATGTAACTAGGTTTCCCCAAGCATTAAACATAAACACTAACCATTTCGAGTAATATAGTGATTGGTTTTAAGAAAGAACATCCATAGTAAAACTAACAATAAACCATTAAACAAAATATGGTAGATGAGATAATAAAATATTAGTCCCATTTATATATAATAATCAATAAGAGTGTTGAAACAAATGAAAATACTATTATAGAATCATCGAGTAATTATGGAGATAAATACTCTTTTACTTTGAAAAGAAGAGTTATTTTGGAAAAATATTTGTCTAAAACCAGAAGTGAAATAATATATTTTTTCATAATAAAATTAATGTTTCCAGGAAATTATGTTTTCCTAAAAAATATTATATATTTACCTTCAAAATGGGTAATAATTCCATAAATTCTTTAAAATGGGCTTCTATTTTGGGAAGAATTTTTGAAAGGACCTTTAAAAAAATAAATAACTCCCCATAAATGAAGGTATGATTCTGGTTGAGACAAATATATAGATCATTCACATAGAAATTATGAGGATTAAATATTAATAAATAATAATTTAATTTAGGTAAGTGGATAATAAATGTAACTCGAATGAAAATGGTGGTTCGGGTGAAAAACCCTTACCACTTTGAAATCAATCGATTTGTATGCCCCAAAATTAATAATTTTAAAATTATACATTTAATACCATGAAAATAAAGATATTAATGATATGTTACATCAATTTGAGGCATATATACACCATACACAAGTATTAGTAGTGAATATGGGAAATCTCACAAAAATGGAAGTGATATGAAGAAACCCTTACCTTAAGTCCGAATGTGTTCCAATCTTGAAATTAAGGTCCTAGAATATGAAATAAGACTTATTAATAATTTAATTCTGAACCTATTAATAATTTATTTATTTATAATGATTTTATTAATCCCATTATGTCCTTATTTATTAGTTATAAGATTGAATGTTGTCGTTTTGGAGTGTTCGTTTTCTTGATTTTCATAATCAATTCACGTGTTTTTATGTAATGGAGTTCATGTGGAATGGATGTAAATCTATAGAATTGAATTTAAAAAATATTTATAAAAAAATTTAGGTTTTAATGGTCATTTATATTAATTTATTACAAGTAATTAGGATGAATCATTATATGAAATGTTAATGATATTCACTTAGATTATTTTAGCGGTATTTTGATTATTAGGAACTAGTTTGGTCTTATTATTTAACAACATGTACGTATACTAGTTAATGAATATTAATTATGTTATAATACATATATTTTAGTCTAGTTAAACCAAAAAAATGGTTTCATGACTAGTAATTAATGAGAAATTAAAGAATGAAACTTCGTTGTCCACCAAGGAAGTTAATTGGAACCTCACGGATGATGGTTTCGTTTATACAATAAAAGGGGGAGAGTAAGAATATTGACGATTTTTCTTCCTTTAACATGATATAATTATATTATATATATTATACTGTATTTATCATGGTCATTTGGATCTAGGGTTTGAGGATAGGATAACAATAGAAAAGAACTTGAAGTGAAAATGAAAGAAAAAAAATGTGAATTTACCTCTGGAATCCACCTCCTTGGGAATCTCTTTAAGGGAAGGGGTTTTCGTCTTTTAGAAAGGCCAAAAATTTCTAAGACATGTGGAGTGACTATAGAAGGTTATTTTGGTAGAAATTTTAGGACTGTAAAGTCTTGGAGGAGTGAGGAAAAGAGGGAGTGAGGGGGTTACAGTGGAGGAGAGGAGTAAATTTTGAATATTTTATTCATTATTTTATTAATTCCCTCAAGAAAACCAATAGACTTATTTTATGTAACCCCTAATAGTAATAAGTGTATGTGAGTTAAAACCAAGTGGCCTTATATCAATCAAGATGTAATAAATAGTGTATTTAACTGATAATTTGTATATAATGTATTTTACCTTATTTCCTTATTTATTAAAAAATCATGTTTTTTAGAAAAATTCAAAAAAATCACCCTATCTACTATTCGACATGTAAAATTCAAAAATGAAATCAAATTTTGAAAATATTTTTATAATTATTTTTAATTTAATTTTTAATGAAAATCATAAGTTATTCGAAAAAAACAACATTAAAACTATAACTTGTTTTATAACACATTGAAAAGTTAATCATGGTCCCATAAAATTATTTTATAACAATAAGATAATAAAATAAAAATTTATGATTACATTTTATGAAAATAAATTTCAATTCTAAATTATTAAATGAATCATAAAATTGTAACTAAAATATACATGACATAAAAAACCAATAATTATACTATGATTTTTTTCACTTTTAAGATGTCTAAATTGTATTTATAAATTCATGGGTGAAGTTTCTATATTTTTGCAGAATTTACTATTCATTACTATTCATAAGGGTATGTTACTATTCTTAGGGGTATGTTACTATTCACCAAAAACAAGTTTGTCTTATCAGACTCTAAATATCTTACTAAACGCTGAAGTGTATGCCAGTTTTTCAAATTACTAATCATAGAGGTGAAAAAATTATGTTAACATTCCTAGGTTATAACAAATTGGTTTTTATAGAGACTCAGTGTTCCATGCATTCTATAATAAATCTATTTTTAAATTATTGGGGGGTTACATTATCCCCTCCGTACAAAAATTTCATCCTCAAAATTAGAAATTGACCTTCGAAATTTAATGATTGATACTTGAAAATTACCTTATGGGAAACCCACATCAAGAATATGGTTAAAATATCATATTAATAAGAGGAAAGTTAAATTCATCGGTTACTACAAAACAATGCATACTAATTGGACAACATGGTCATGGAAAAAAATAATCAAACCATCATGTAGTGACATTAAACTCTAAAACCCATAAAATGATCAACTTAAACCCTTTATTAAATTGTTAAAAAAATACAAGATATATTGATTAAACACAATATAATTAAGGTCTCTAAATTTTCATGATGAACTTATCATTAACCCTTAATCATCAATAACAAGCTCTAAAATTTACTTTCCAAACAAGTGAATAACTTCATCATGTATCATCTTGAAATATGGTAAAAACTTAAATTAACGTAAAAACCATATTCAAAACATGAATTATTCCATATTCCTTAAGTAAGATACAAGTTATTGGATATATTCCTTAAATCCAAAATTGTTGTGAACTCCATCGATGATAGCATAGACTACTTCTCAAAAAGTCAATAATCAATCCCAAGGTAGTCATTAATTATCTGAATCAATCAATTCTTCACCATTATCTCAACATTAGATATATATTAAGTGTTTTCTTTCCCAAAATCATTTTTTTTCTAAAACAATTAACTTTATAATAAATCACTTTTCCTTTGTACCATTCATCATACAACCTCAAATCCTTAATTAAATAGTACTGCAGTACAATCCTTATATATCTCATAATTTTTACAACCAGTACATTACTGGAAAAATATTAAAATGACATGATTCTTGACTAGGAATATTAATCCTTATACTTCATCTTTGGTAGAATCATAACTTTATCATTATCGAAAATCATAATTTTGTGTATATTCCTTTAACTCTTGGGACATTTATTCGTATAGTGTCACATATCCTTATACTTGGATCATTAAATATAAGAAAATTATTTCCTTTTCTTGTAATAATTATAATGGTGGAATTTTTCTCCACACTTGAAGAAAACTCATTTTACTCTCAACAATATACCAAGGTGTTTCCTTACATAATTATCACATGTGGGAAAATACATACTTTCCTTCATCCTTTTATCCATGTTTTTTTTCATCCTCTTCCTCATTTTCTTCCCTTGAAACCCATAAGACTCTGATAAGTCTTTAAATAACTTTTCAGCACCTGATAAAATTTCCTCAAATGATGAGGATAAATGGGAGATGATAATTCTTTGAAATGATGGCTTAAGACCATCAGAGATATGATCCTACTTACTCCTCACATCATGTTCACTGGTGAAGTTCTCATTCCTTCTACTAGGCACAATTTCTAATAAATTAAATGTTATATATCATCACCTAAAATTATTAACTCTCTATATCTCTAAACAGGGTATAACGCATAACATAAATTTAGGCATCATAAATCCTAGAACCATATACTTTTGTTACTTTAGATCACAAATCCTTCATAATTTTTTGTAAAAAACTTATGAATTTACCAATTTATATCCCTAATGAGTGTTGAACCAAGAGTGCATAAAGTAATATTGTCGTGCACCAGTTCTATTTCGAGTCTAGATCAAAGTAGTGTTTTCATGTTTTACTCCTTGATACATCTGTGCTAGAGCCACCTCTACTTATTCATATCAGATAAGTGTGTATTTTATTGATAAAAAACATAATCTATTCCTTACCAAAATTCTTGGATGTCCTTGTATTATTATCCCCAAATTCTATCTTAGGGTTTTGTTCACTAATATAATTTTTCTATATATAGTTTCCATGTTTTCTACTAAACTTTATTTGATACCAATTGTAACTCCCCGACCCAAGAATCATAGAGCGAGTGCATTATTTTAATACATTAGAATGATTACAAGGAATAATATCTTGAAGGACTGAGTAGTATAGTAGTTTTGGAAAACTAGATACATACATAGGTTCAACATTACAAATTGAAAAGAAATACAACATATAATTTTTATTGGGAACATCCACATCTCTATGTTTATCCATGCTGTTCATTCATAATAATGTTCTTCTTGTCTTGAAAAAATGAAATATAAGAAAGGGGTGAGCTCAGATGATCATTAATTGTAATTAATACAGCAGAATATATCATTAACATAAACATTAGTCATGGTGGATAATTAAAAACACATTCCTTTAAAAATAATATTTTGACATAATATTGTAGGAATATTAGCTTTGTAAATATTTCCATAATAAAACATAATCATGGGTATTCTACTAGTCGAATAACCACATGAACTATGAATTTATATCTTCCTAATGAGGTAAATGAATATTTTGTACATTCTAAAACATGTCATTAAGGCCTCGGCCAAGACATCTAAAAATGATTAAGTCTTCGGCCAAAACCATATATCAAAATGGGAAAGGCCTCGGGAAAGTCCACATCTATTTGTATCATGAGATGTACCGATGCATTGAGGGTATATAGAGGGCCCCATACATCACATAATAAGTCCAATTAATTCCTCATGTGAGCAGGGATAAACATTAACAACATATATATTCATATAGAAACTATCATATGAAATGTAACAAACTTTCAACAATCATTAAGCATAAACACTAACCATTGCGAGTAATATAGTGAATGGTTTCAAGAAATAACATCCATAGTCAAACTAATAATAAACCATTAAAAAATATTTTATATGATATCATAAAATATTAGTCCCATTTATATATAATAATCAATAAGAGTGTTGAAACAAATGAAAATATTCTTATAAAATCATTGAGTAATTCTTGAGGTAAATACTCTTTTACTTTGAAAAGAAGAGTTCTTTTGGAATAATATTTGTCTAAAAAAAGTGAAATAATATATTTTTTTCATAATAAAATTATTTTTTTCAGAAAATAATGGTTTCTTAAAACAGATTATATAGTTCCCTTGAAAATAGGTAAGAATTTGGGAAATTTCTTTGAAACGGGTTTGTATTTCAGGAAACATTTTTTGAAAGATCCTTTAAAAAACATATAACACCACATAAATGAAGGTATGATTACGGTTGGGACACATATATATAACATTAACACAGAAATTATGTGGAGTAAATATGAATTAATAATAATTTAATTAAGGTAAGTAGATAATAAATGTAACCCGAATGAAAATGGAGGTTTGGGTGAAAAATCATTACCACATTGTAATCAATCGATTCGTATGACACAAAAGTAAAAATATTAAAATGATACATTGAATAAAATTAAAATTCAATTATTCATGATATTTTAGATCAATTTTCAGTATAAATACACCATTCACATGTATTAATAGTGAATACGGAAAATCTCACAAAAATGGAAGTGAGATGAAGAAACCCTTACCTTAAGTCTGAATGTGTTCCACTCTTGAACTTAAGGTCCTAGAATATGAAATTAGAATTATTAATAATTTAGTTCTAAAATAATTAAACATTTATTTATTTTATCATTATTTTATTAAGCCCATTGTGTCCTTAGATATTAGTTATAATATGGAATTTTGCCATTCTTGAGTGTTTATTTTCTTGATTTTCATAATCAGTTCAATTGTTTTTATGTAATGGAGTTTGTGTGGAATGGATGTAAATATCCAAAATTAAATTTACACATTATTTAAGAACATATATATTATTTAATGTTCATTTATATAATTTTGTTACATGTAATGATGATGAATCATTAGATTAAATGTTAATGACATTCACTTAGATTATTTTAGCTATATTTTGATTATTAGGAAGTAGTTTGGTCTTATAAATTAATAACATGTATGTATATTGGTTAAGGAATATTAATTAGGTTATAATACATAAATTTTATTTTGTTCAAACCATAAAAATTGTTTCATGACTAGTAATTAATGAGACATCGAAGAACAAAACTTCATTGTACACGAAGGTTGTAAATTGGAACCTCACAGATGATGGTTTTGTTTATACAATAAATGGGAGAGATCAAGAATATTGATGATGGTTCTAACATTAACAAGATTATATATATTATAGTGTAGTTATCATGGTCATTTATAAATAGGAGGTGAGGATAGGATAACAATAGAAAGGAACTTGAAATGAAAATGAAAGAAATAAAATGTGAATTTACCTCTTGAATCCACCTCCGTGAGAATCTCTTTAAGGGAAGGGTTTTTGGCCTTTTGGAAAGACCACGAGCTTCATGGAAGTGGGGAGTGACTAGGGAAAGGTATTTTGGAAAAAATATTAGGAAAATCAAGGATTAGATGAGTGAGGATATATGGGAGTGAGGGGGGTTTATAGTGGAGGAGAGAAGTAAATTTTTAATATTTTATTCATTATTTTATTAATTCCCTCAAGACAACCAATAGCATTGTTTCATGTGACCCCTAATAGTAATAAGTGCTTTTGAGTTTGAAAAAAGTGGTCTTACATCACTGATTATGTCATAAATAGTATATTTAACTGATAATTTGTATATAAGGTATTTTACTGTATTTCACTATTCATCAAAAATTCATGTTTTTCATAAAAATACCAAAAATTACCCCTAACCATTATTCGACCTGTATAATTCAAAAATGAACTCCATTTTTTGAAAAAAAACTTATAAAAAATTTTTATTTAGTTTTTAAATAAAATAATAATTTATTCAAAAAACAACATTAAAACTATGACACGATTTATAACAAATTGATAAATTAATCATGGTCCTATAAAATTATATTATAACCATAGGACAATAAAATAATAATTTATGATTAAATTTTTAAAAAATAAATTTCTATTTTGAATTACTAAACTAATCATAAAATTATAATTAAAATATTTATGACATAAAAAAATAAGAATACTTATACAATGATCATTTTTTCACTTTTAAGATGTCTAAATTGTATTTATACATTCATGGGTGACGTTTCAATTTTATTGTCCAATTTACTTTTCATTATTATTCATTGCTATTCACTGCTATTCATAAGGGTATGTTATTATTCTTAAGGGTATGTTATTATTCACCAAAAATTATGTTTGTATTATCAGACTCTAAATATATTACTAAACACAACCGTGTATGTCAGTTTTTTAAATTACAATTCAAAGAGGTTGAAAAATTATATTTAATTTGATAGGTTATAACAAATTGGTGTTTGTTGAGACTCGATGTTTCATGAATTCTATAATAAATCTATCTATAAATTCTTGGGATGTTACAATAGCTAAAATCACTCAGTATGTAATTCATGGTAAAAAAACCCTAAAACATGTAATTTAAACAAGTTTCACACCATGTATTTTAGTTTTTTTTTATTTAATTAATTAATTTCTTTCATTTGTTGATTTACGCGGAATGCCTCTCTCAGAATGTACCTTTCAAAATTTGTCTTGAGTCATATGGAATATACAGCCATCTACACCCCTTTTAATTTGTTTATAGACACTCGTGTAATACTCTTAGATACTAAATATATATCCCATTTTGTAATCAAATGACACATGATATGTACATCCAACTACACATTATTTATGTTACATGACATCATGTTTCTCGACTGAAAGTCAATACATGGTGTGGGTATTCATTTCATTTTTTATACTTTGAACACACGACATCCATGACTAATGTTGGGAAAAAACATGTGGGGTTATACAAAGTGTAAATTACATGCACATCATTTAATCCACTCTTAACTATATACCAACTAGCATTAAATACGTGGTGTTTAATTATATGCCCAATATCAACCCCAACATGGTGTGCCTTGATTATTGGGACATGTGATTCTTTGGTTAACTATGGGTTTATGAAATGCACTTCACAGTTACATTCCCTATAACCTTGTATTATTTCAAGCCTAATTGTAACATATATATGGTATCTTTAAGCATTATTTATCTTTTCCTGGTCACATGACTCTAGAAAATATTATTGTCTCAACTTTAGGACTAAAGAATGAAAAACCCAAAATAGATACTTATAAAAAATGTGTAAGTCTATAAACAAAAAATAAATAAATATAAAATCATATGTCGCCATTTTGATAGTACTACAAGGTTATAGGGTATAACGGAAGTGGTCAGGCTCAAGAAAAATAATATTTTTCAATGTATTAAATTGATAAAATTGAAGAACTTGATGATCAAAACCTTATAATATGCATATACAGGATCATTACACATATAATTTTCAATTAATTTGACATAAGATATATCTCAACTTGGTAATAATTTTTTTGATTTTGATAAATTTTTAGTCATTCCCATAGTAAAATCTTTATTTCAAAGGAATAATCCATGCTAGAATTACTACTATGGTATCCTAATATGCATCACGAATCCTAGAACATCACTATTGGTATTTTGGGTACTAGTGTGGAGGAATGAAACACTATTTTTCCTTCACCACTAATTTCAATAAAAAAATATTTCAATATTGGGTGGATTATTCTCCTCTTATCTAATTCTTGTGAGGGAGGAGGACTATTTTCACTCATTATTCCGAAATTATTTTGATGTCATTTTTAGAATTCTCAAGAGAATCAATTTTTGATCATAATTCATATTATACCAAAAAATGATATAATTAAGATTATATAGTTAGCTTTAACAATTATTAATTACACATATTCCTTTAGAAAATTATTTATCCTAAATAAACCCCCACCAAATATTATTTTTTTTCCCAAAAATGTGTTAACTCACATATATTTAAATACTACTTATTAAATAAATCAATCAATATTTAATTAAATTATATTAAATAAAATATATCACTTCCATCACACCCTTAGCTCATTTCATCAATCCTCCTCGACATAAATTGAACCTTAAATAAAAATATTTATTTAAATAAATATATCTATCTTTATATAATTCATTCAAAAAATAATAAATGTTATTTTCTCAAAAATAAAAAAAAAATCCTGATTTTAATATTCATGTAACTTAATAAATAAAATTAAATAAATAATTTTTTATTACATTGAAAATAATAAATAAGAGATAAATAAAGGTTATATATTAACTATCTCATAAATAATATTAATTAAATATTTAACTCACGTATATTCTAACCCGAATAACTGGTGATTGAATTTTTTTTGTCATCGCAATCTAAATAATTATTTAACCATATGTCTAGAAGAATATTTTTTTTGAATATTCCATTTAAATATGATTTTATGAGGATTCTACATAGGCTTAGTGTGTAGACCTCTATGACACTTTCTTAGTGGTATTAGGTGAACTTTCCTAATGTGAAAGTTTTGAATCCGTCAATACATCAAGGAATACATTGTAAAAGAAGTTAATTTCACAATGTTAAAAATCTCATATGAATGCTCAATTTTTAATATAATCTATTTATCTTGATATCTCATCAAGCAATTTTCATACTTGTGTCATCAACCAATATGTTTGATTTTTTCATTATTTAACTACCTAAAATGAACATGTCAATAAACTACCATGGTCATGGGATTAATCAAAATTTTTCATTCAATCAATGGACATAATATATCTTCTTATGTTAACTAAAAAGTTACAAATCCATGAATTATTCAATCATTTTTATATCACTTATCATGCACCCAACGTATCTTACTTTTTTTCCAACATATCCCATAACAATTTTCATCAATATATAAAAATATTTGATATATGATAAAGATTAATAATAATATCAAGTATAAGTACCAATACACACATCCAAATATAAGAATATATATTGACACATATATCATTTGGAATACATATGGATGGGTATATCCTCATTATTGGACTTAGTCCACCAGAACCAACAAATTTGTACTTTCCATTACCAATATATTGAAGGCCTTGAATATAAATAAA
This sequence comes from Viscum album, assembly GCA_963277665.1. Taxonomy (NCBI): domain Eukaryota; kingdom Viridiplantae; phylum Streptophyta; class Magnoliopsida; order Santalales; family Viscaceae; genus Viscum; species Viscum album. The sequence continues at coordinate 1,052,881,085 of OY728120.1, read as the reverse complement.
TATCTTATCAAATAATGATTTTTCTTTTACATATAATTTAATTTGATAAAGTATTTAGAATATTTTTCCAATCAAATAGACATAGTAGTTACCTTCTATGATGAGGTCCATGAAATTTTATGACAATATTATTAAATAATTGTTCTATGGCCATATGGAATCTATCTGATGGGATATAGATAATGTAGGATAGTATTTGTTGGAGTCTCATAAGACATTTATCATTATTCACATGAGGTTCCCAATTAGTAATATCCAAAGGAAGAGGATATGATATCATACCATCTCATAGGATTTCCCATGTTATAGGTTTTATTGGATATTCTCAATCTATGGGTGTGTGTATTGGTACTCAAATGTGAGATTATTATTAATGTATATCAGGAGTCACATAATTTGATGTATTGATTAAATTAAGGATGAAATATACTCACTGATAGTTAGGATATGTTTCATGTGTCATTAGTGATATGACATTATTAAATATATCCTCAAAGGATTTGTATATCTCGAATTAATTGGAGTGGATAACATAGTTCCTTTGATTGTAAAGGAATTGTATGATTAATTCCATGTCTATAGTGGTTTTATTTAAAAGTTCATTTTAAATATTTCAAAGAAATGTATGTCTAGTATATAGGTAGATGACACATGCGATGAAACCAATTAGATTAGATATCAAGGAAAATGGATTATATTTCACAGAGAGTACCCATAGGATATTGTTTTCATTGTGACATTAATTTCTTTCCTTATGGGTGCTTTGATTTATTTGTTGATGCTGATATTGATATAAACTTTATCCTAATTCTCTTAATTCCACTAAGAATGGGACATATAGGGTCTCATAATAGGTATATTTAGAACCTAAATTAAATTATTTTTGAATATAATATTATAATAAAATATAGTACTCATGTTTCAAGGAATGAAATTTATTCAGGTTATGTTAATCCCATATATCTAGTCACTAGTTATTTGAAAGAATATATAAATGAGTTGAATATTAAATTAATATTTACTCACAAATTTGCTGAAAATAATATTTATATGTTTATTTATGGAATAATGTTGTCATATTTATTTAATTAAATAAATATTCATTATTTAATGTTTTATAAATGAGTCAGAGAATTGATATAATGAGTTAAGGGTTTGTTAGGAAAAATAAATTTAATATAATTTAAATAATCTATGATCTTAGTGCATGCCAAGGAAATAATAATAATATTATAATTATTTCGTGTATCGTTTTATTAGAATTAATAGATTTAGTAAGTGTCATTATGTAATAACATATTCTCTTAATGATGTAAATAAACTCGGTTATATCATTTCTAGGGCGTAGGGATCACTCTGAACAACAAATCATCTTTAGATAATTATCACAATCCTAGAGATAAATTTCTCAATAATTCTCTCAAGAATAGTAAGAATATATCCTCTTATTCCCTCTCAATTCCCCAAGAGAACATGCAGAATAATTTAACACTAGGAGGGATTCATTTGTGTGATTAATGGTGAATGAAAAAACATGATAAGAATCATTCTCATGGGAACTCGATGATTCTACAGTGATATTCAAGCATTCATTGAGAATGATTTAGATTGTCTTCATTGTATTTTTTTTCACATCCATTGTTTTTTGAATTTATTGTGTATTTAATGCTAATATCTGTCTTTTATTCATTAATTATATATTTTTTGTCAATTGGTCGATTTAATATCAAATTTATTAATTTTCAATTTTTATGATTATTTTAATGATTAAATTATTACATTGGTCCTTAGTTAAATTTTATTACTATAACTATCTTTTTAAATATTAATTTCAGTGCTTCGTTTTATTCTCGGAGTTTATTAAATTTTATCTTTTTTAATGTCACAGTAATTATTTTTAATTGTGTTATTTTAATTTAATTTTCAAATCTTTTAATTAATGTTGATTTAATTTAATTTTTTATACTTTCATTATCATTTTTTTTCCATTTTTGAAATTTTAATTTAAATTTTTTTACTTATTTTATTATTTTTATTTTTTTGTTTGGGATAATTTTTTAATTGTTTCATTTTATTTAATGCAGTTATAATTTACCAAAGTGATTTTTATATCTCTACATAAGTAAATTTATTTCATTATTAAATGTAATCTAATTTCTTAAGGGTTATATGTATCCAATTCTAGAAATTCCATGATTCTGGCCATGTATTAGAATTTTGGAAGCCACTACATCACTAAATTTCTCACCCACCCACATAGTGAAATTGTTGTGCCACTAGCATAGTAGAATATTTATTCCAAAGTCCACATAGCCAAATCTAGAGCAGCACTCACATGGACTTTTATTTAGGTGCATTAATACCATGTAACTGATTTTCCCGGTACTTATAAAGAGTCAAACCCAAGCTTTCGATCCAAACTGGTTATCTATAACCAAAGTCTAGTAAGCTCAATCTATCAATAATAAAAGATGAAGGGAATAATGACTGAAGATTCTTAGTTAATCTTTATGATGGTTTATATTAATTCTATGTCCAAGGAAATTATTTCAAATATATTTGGTAGGAAGATAACTAATGAGGATGAACCAATGTTATCCCTATTCACTGAGATGTTGCATTATTTTTAAGTCAGCAACTAAGGACTTTAAAAATTTAAACAGAAAGCAATGTAGATGGAGACACCATTACTATTCAACCCATCTATGAATACTAGTATTGATCTTTTCCACATACAATCCTTGAATCCAAAATCATTGATCGATGTTTTCGATGATACTACAACTTGAAGATGAGACTCCCATGTGATCATGATTTCAACTGAGTTCATGTGAAGTGGATCGATAATTCATTATTGAATTACAAAGCTATGTCAATTTGGATTCTCAATGATGTCATAATAGGAAGTTTCAAGTTCATGTTGAAGATATAAATTTGTATTAATTGATACTTTATTGCAGGTCTGATTTAAATAAATGGGCCTCATAACTCCCCAATCCTATGGTCGTAGATATGAAGAGTAGTGTATGTTTGGTGCTCAAAGAAATTATTCAAAAATGTTCCAATCTAACGAAGAAGATGTTGAGTTCTATAGTTTAATAAATTTCTTATAAAGGCGAAGATGGGTTTGGGAATTATGTTTTGTGGAATAATGTTTGAGTTTAAGAAGGAAAACTCACAACATTATACTATTAATACCATTTCAAAACAAAGTTTTGTACTAATGTGAGGATAAGGAATTGACGGTAAATGAGTTGCTATATTTATGTTCCTATATTGATCCAAAACATGATTAAATTAGTGAGGTATGAATTCATTTGATAGATACTGGAAGTGTGACTAAGGATGTAGAAGTTTATGATGATGTTGAGTATGTTCAAAGGGGTCTTAATTGCTTGAGTATTAAGCTAGATGATGTCATGGTGACAGATATTACTGCTATATCAATTTTTTTTGTGAAAGTAGCATAGTTAGTTGGACGTATATTCTAATGTTCCATATACTGAATGATATTTAGACCTTTAAATGTTTGTAAAATAACTTGGAAGAGGGATTATGTTTAGAGACTGTGAAACAAACATGTATTCATATAAAATTTAAGTTAGTGGAGTAAAATATCTAAAGAAGGACTCAATGAGGGTAAAAAAATAGATTACATGGGGGTAGAATATAATTGGGAGAAAAACTATGATGAACTAGTGAAATCTCAAAATGGAGTAGAGAGAAAATTTGACTAAAAACATTTCTATCTATTTTTTATTGCTTCTTCAGTTCTTCAACCTTTGAGTTGTTTTCCTTGAAATCAGTTATTATTGTTTCTCTGATTTTTTATGAGTGTAAAGTTTAGGGAAAATGGAATATTATGAGTTGAATATTTTGAAATTATATATATATAATTTATATTAGGTCTATGTTTTTATTTATTTTATTTTCCACCTTTTAATTCCATCTCTAGAAATACATCAATGGTTGAAGTTAGAGCTAAATCCTTTTTGTTAGTTGAAAATTATTTCTCACTTTCCTTTAAATAAATAGATTAGAGGAATTAATTTTGGATGTTCATAGGGTGAAATATTCTTCTAGTTTACTTATTTTTTCTAATTCATCATGTATATAATTTTCCTTACATGAAGTACTGATAGGTGAAGAATAGGAAATTATTTAGCTTCTTTGAATTCAAACAAAGTACTTTAATTATAAAAAGATGATTTTCTTTATTCTACAAGAAGACATTTATTTTTTCTCAAGAGATATATAGAAATTTTCTCCCTCGGGATAAATCATTAGGAAACACATTCTTTCACTGACCATTGTAACATCATAACATTATTGAAATAATGGCCAATGGTTCTAAACCAATTTAGACTATACAATTTCTCCTAAAATTATCTTGGTATTCCCTTTTTCCCATCACTTTTTCTTCTCATTATCAATGTCGCATCGCAACACTTCTTCTCATATCAATCATCCAGTTTCTATTATCTTTACAAAAAAATCATTTTCTACATTTTTCTATTTGTTTTTTAGTCACATAACTAAGTCTTCTCTAAGGTTTAACGGCTTTTCCCCTGGGTAATAGATGTTGGTAGGTTTATAAGTAATTAAATTTTCTTGATTTTAATGAAATATGTGTCAAGTTTTAGTTATATTTATGGGGAAATAATTGAGACTAAAAAAAATTTTGAAGCAAAAAAACTATTTCAAAAAATTAAAAAAAAACATTATGGAAATCTCCTTAAACTTCACTTATGTGTGCTGTTTTTGAAATTTTCAATCAAAAAATCAAATTAATATAAGAGGAAAATATAAATATGAACTAGAAAAAATAATTCCTAAAATTAATATACATTTTTCATCCCTTAATATTTATAACAAAGTTGCAAGGGGAAATAAAATTCAAAAATAAAATTTGGTAGTATAGAGAGCTAATGAGGAAAATAAAAATCTTATTCCTTCAAAACTGAGGAATTAGATTTGTGAGATACCAATAATTAGGTATTTCTAACTACTTATAGTTTCAAATAATCCTTCATGTATAAAGTATCCCCTAGGTCTAAGTACTATGAAATAAAACAAGCATACCTCTCAATATTAACCTCCTTTAATGGAAATCCTAGTTAGGATTCATTAGAGTTTGTCAGATAATTTTATACCAAAATTCAAAAAATTACCATGCATTGCAATTTTGGGGAAGATTCTAGTTTGAGAGTATTCAAATTATGTTTAAGGAGTAAGGCTAAATTCTAGTCTTGAAACCTAAAAGAAGAAATATTTGATACTTTTGACCGGTTATTGAACTCATTTGTAGGGAAATTTTATTATTGGAATATGGCTACAAGGTTGAGGCATAAAATCATGGGATTTATCCAAGATGGGGGAGAGATATTTCTTAAAACATGGGATAGATCTAGAATAATTATTATAAAATTTCCCCACCGTTATCTTACTCCCCATATTTTAATGTAAGTTTATTATAATGGTCTAACTCCATACCACTATAATGTTTTTTGAATAGTTTTATAGTGTTAAATTTTCTAATCAAAAACCTGAGGAGTTCAATGAAATATTCAATTAAATGACTCAAAACTCTTAGTATAAATTTACATAGGAAATAATCATCTATAAAAGTGGGATAACTCTTAGAATGCTGCAGATAATGATAATATACTTAGAGATGAATTCCTACACTTCTTTATATTTTCTAATATTCAGAGTTGTTGTCCAAACATTGATTTACACATTTAGGAGGAAGATAGTGCATAGTTTTTGGACTAAAGGAATAGAAATCAAGGAAACAATAATCCTTTTTACAGTTCATACAACAAGTTAATACGAATCTCCTTAAATTATCTTGTAACTAAAACATCTCTAGGAAGGAACCATATGTGGTGGTCCTTACCACACAAACCTCATCCACCAGTGGATTAGGGGTAGTCAACAGATTGTACAGTAATGGAAATTTTAACTACAACACCTTTGGGGGGGTTAAACCTAATAATATTTTCCCCTATCATTCTTCTTTAATTTTATTACTTTTATTTCAAATAAAAAATGTATATTGTTTAATTAATTTTTGTATTTTTACTACCAAAATAGAGAGAACAAGGAGGCTAACTCCACTTTCTACACCATGTGTCTAGTAAAGATCTCAACTTAAACCTACAAGAAAAATAACTCTTAGGTTGTATCTCTCCATTCATACTATTTATTCAATTCCTTTTTTTATTTTTCTCAAACATTAAATAGCTAGTCTTGAGTATGTGTGGGGGAGATTGTTCTAAAGTTCATGTAATAGTTTTTAATTACTTTTTAGTAAATGTCATAAAATCTATAAAAATAATTATTAATATTTTCTTTTTGTTTTTATTCAATATATACAAAAAAATACAAAAAAAAAATAAGAAAAAAAAATTTCTATTTGTAAATATTCTAATTATCCTTTTTTTAATGTTTTATTTAAAAATAATAATAAAAATAAAAAAACAAAACATAATATAATAAAAAAGTGATCTATACATAATTTATTCAATTTTTTCTATATTTAAGAAACTTTTTTTATTTAAATAGCATTTTTATAGTCTTAAATTTTTTATTTTTCACCCTTTTCTTGAACTTCATAGCTAGCCTTCTATTTAAAAATTATCATGCTATATTTGATGGAATTCATTGGTTTTAAAACTGTTATACCTAAATTGATTTCTTAGTGAGTTTGATCACTTGTTTTATGGATTTTTGTTTTTATAACTAGGATATAAAGTGTGAGTGAAAATATTTTTGTGGAATAACTTTTATAACTTTAAGACACTTGAATTATAAGATTAATATAATTACCTTGACCTTCGTGATAAAATCACCTTACTGATCCAACTTAAATGAAATTGTTATATGTGTTTTAAAACTGGGAAAGAATGGTCAATTTGGAAGCAACAATGGATCTCTCAGACAAGAGCATTGGGTGAGGTTCAATAATTAATTAAATTCATCTCAATAAATTCTATGCAGTGTTAATTGTACATAATTATGGCTAGGAAAAATAAATTCAAATGTTCCTTGCAAAAATGATTCCATTTGGGTGAGGTAAATACTGAGCCCATAAAAAGAGGGGAAACTGACTTAAAGAACATTCATATAATTTGTATCAACAAAGTGGGAAATCAAACTATGGTTTAAGAAACATAAGAAATAAGGGTAAATGGATGTGTTTTTTGTTAAAAAAAATTATTCCCCTAAAATCTAATTTTATACGCTCCTAAACTGAAACTTTGATTAAATTAAATTAAGGAAGTGACTTGATACACATTTGAGACATGATATTTCTAATTCTTGATTAACCCGTGTATCTTTTAAACTTTAGATGTTAAATTTGAAATTAGGTATGATGAAGTTTATTTCATTTTCTATTTAAATAAATTTGAATTCAATGATAAATTTCCTAGGAGTGTAATAGTCCAAGTGTGGGGGAGTGGTGTGAGCTATAAATTTCCAAATTATAATCTATTATTCATAGAAATTACCCATTATTTTAATACAAAAATTGGGTATTTTTTTGTGAACATAAATAATTAATTTGATTAATTATTAATGTTTATGGATATATTAATTTTTTGGAATTAATATGATAAATTCATACAATTTGATTTTTATTTTTATCATGCTTCTCAAAAAATGTCAAATGATAAGAATTGTTAGAAAACTAATCATGCACAGTTAACTATGCTTTAGCCTTTTTCCTATCGAAAACCACTACTCATGGTTAGTAGGATGACCATAAGACCACCCTGCTACATCTCTTACTCATTTTTAGGCTATTAACCATGAGAACCCCCTTACCACCCTACTGAAAGAATCATCCATGGTCACCATGGTGAATGTGGCTCTCATATTGAGAAAATGATAAGCTCTTCTCATGGTCACACACCCTACTACATCCAACACCAACTCATGTCCACCCACTTGGTTGTGGCCAGACCACAGCATCCACCTTACCACACCATCACCCTATTTGCAACATAAAGCCCTGGACACCTAAAAATTAAAAACCAAAGAATTCCCATGTCAATCTATGAAGAACAAACACCTAATGCAAAAATTTTAGTTTCTTATAGTATGATTTGAAATCATCCACTGCAGATGAATCAAATCCTAAATCCAATATCACTAAAGCCTATTGTACCAGATCTGGATGACATGTGTGAATACAAATACTCTCCTAACTCTATGAAAAAACTAATGTAATGATGTCTTTTTCGAGTATATCCACATACAATCTCATCTGCACCGCCTATAATACTCTGATCAATGGATGAGTTTGAGAAAATAAGAATGCATCATTGACAACATTGAAGCCCAAAGTTTGCAGATCTAAACCCTTACCACCTTTTTCAGTCAAAACTACAGTACAAGATCTGAGGAGGAACTCAAAGTAATCACTATGTCTATATAAATATAGAAGAAGGAAGTTGAGTCATTTCTTTCGTGATATACCAATAAATAATAAACCCCTCGCATGTGATGCAAAAAAACTGAGAAAACAAAAAAACAATAAGAAGAATAAAAGGAAATGAAAAATCAAAATATAATAAATAAAAATATATATATATATATATGCATGTATGTATATAAGAATAGTAATAACTCTCTACAAATATATAAAATAATGTATATATAATATATATCTGTATTTATAATAATTATATATCTACTCACTACCACAAAACATGGCAAGGGAAGCACTGCCCATTATCAGCACTAAACAGAAAGCGTTGATAAAGGGGTGTGCCATTATCAGTGGTAGATAATAACGCTGATAAATCTAACCTTAATCAGCACTAAAATAAGCACTGATAAAGAAGAATTTTATCAGTGCTATTATTAGTGCTGATAAATGTTTTTATTCTTAATTTATATAAAATTATAATATTTATAATAAAAAATGATGTTTTTTGTATAGATTAACAATTATGTAAAATTATTTATAAATATATACACTTTATTGTTATAATTATTAATAAATAAATATATATTTATCTTATATTTAATTTTAAATAAATTATTAAATAAAAACCGTTGGAACCTTTATCAGCGCTTTTAACGAGCACTGATAAAGGTTCCAATAGTTTTTATTTAAGAACCCTAACAGGACCCTCCTCTCTCGCATGCATTCAAGATTCCATGGAAGTGGAACCTGACCCCTCCTCCTCATCCTCCTCCGATTCCACCACTACCACTGGGTTTTCATCCTCCACCGCAACTGTCATCCTCCTCTTTCACCGTTGCCTCCGCCACCGCTTCCTCTGCCACCGCTGCCTCTTCCATGGCTACCTCCTCCATGGCTGCCTCTGCCACAGCTGCCTCCTCCTCCGCTACCTCCACTGTCGCGGGTATTTAGTCTTGTTAAATGGAACATGCTTCACCATACAAGGATTTCATATAAATTTTAATGTCACACAACATTTATCTCCAAAATTTACACCACATGACTCAACTTCGGACTCAAACGTGGAATAAGTTTCATTATAAATGTTACATGTCATGTGATCCTTTGTCACACACAATATATCTCCAAGACATATACTTCAGCATGAAACCATGTACATGCCATGAAATTATGGTATAACCACATGATATGTGTTTTACTTCACTCACACCATGTATAGATACCATAGAAACTTTATGTTTATAGACTATACACCCTTAGTGGTCATGTAAGGACTACACACCGTGTATTCCACAAACAAATTGATGCATAGCCGGTGAGGTGACTCTGTATGTATCTAAAGTACATGCCTTTAACTCAAGTTGTTCTATATGTCATTTATTTTTAGAGGAATCATGCAGTCTTTGTAAGACTAACTTGGAATCAATTTGATATATGTCAGATTAAATCAGGTAAATATTATTTATACATGATGTTCACCCTATTTGAAACACCATGAATAAGGATTTCACATGAGTTTAGAAATGGTAGTATACAACCAACCTTGACTGAGAACCCTATACATTTTGGACCCATTGAACAAATTGTGTGTCATCTTATTTTCATTATTATTATTTATTTTTCACTTAGATGATTTTATTTCATGTATGAGTAGACCATTATAAATATCTTCTCATGTAGATCACAATAGTATGATTTCCTCAATCATTGGAAATTGCACACGATGTGGCTTGGATATTTTAATTATCTTCACTCTGCTTGAGAGTTGACAAGTTACAAGTGCGATGTTTGGATAAAATATGGAGTATGGAACTCTCCCATGTTTTGGTGAAGAGTCCTCCATGTGTAGGTTTTATGTACTCCATGGAGATATACAATAGATAGGGCACAGTCCCCCGTATATAGATAGATTTCAAGTACTTTCACATGTTTTGAGGTAGGTTCCTTTATATCATCAAAGTCATTAATCTCTCATATATCGATGGGGGGTCCTCTGTTAGTGGATTCAGTACTCCCCCATGTGTAGGGGCAGGGTACTCCAAAAGGGTTAGGTACTCCCTCGGTAGACACACATATAAATAAATGGTGTGTAATCCATAAATACAATTATAGAGATATAACATGGAAGTAATAAAAGAATTTAAGATCAAGAGTCTCAAAACTAATAAAATATTAATATGTAGATTTCTTTGGGATATCATCACCCTTTTGAGCCTCTTTTATTTCCTTTTAGTTATGAATTTCATTTAAATTGTCGACAATAGGTTATGTGGGACTTACACTAACCAAGGTATCACTAATTTCTTGTATGATACGATCCTTCATGGGAATGCACTATGATGAATGGTTTCTTCCTTTTACATGGTTTTCTTGACATTTGATTATGTCTAGTTCCTTTATGATACCTTATATTACCCCTTGGTCTAAGGTTTTGGTTGACCTATTGTTAAATCCTTACATTGTTTTTTTGAGGGCGTCCTAGTGATTATGTTTACAATCACACCTGTATGGCCTTTATAACCACATGTGATGTGTTTATTTTTATATTTTATAGTTTGGAGATGAAATTTGTGGACATAGAGTTAGTGAGGTTAGAGTAACAGTTAAATTGTATCCAATGATGGTTCATGGTAGAGGCATTTGTAGAAGGATTATATTCTAGGAGACCATGTAATTAGTAGGTGACATACCATACCTAGAGTTAGATGTTCCAAGTTATTTTATCCATCTATATATGTATTTCCCTTTGTGGGTTTTTCCTATGTGTTGTTGTACATGGCATTGATCTCATATGTTCACATTGTATATAGTTTGGTTTTTATATATTTATTTACCGGTGTTATTGTATTTTATTGTATATCAGTGAGAAATGATGTTATAGGTTATTATAGTATAAGCCATACCATATGTTTTATACCTTACTAGAGAAAGCCTCTAGCCCCTAGACTATTGGAGGTAGGATTATGGAGGCACTCTATGCACACTGCTGACCCAGGTGGGGTCCTAGATGATCGAGTCATGCTAGAATGGTATTATAGTAGTTCAAGTATTAGAGACATTGTTTATATTTTTTTCTTTTGAGTTTCGGTTTAGTAATAGGGAAATGATTATAAGGGGGTCTTGAGTAAAGCTATCAGACCAAAGAGATCAGTTTTAGTGAAATGACTGGTGTATCCTTACATTTGGAATCTTATAACCAATTGGTTGACCTGAAACTCTAAATCATTATTTGTGAGGTAAAATTCAGAACATGCATCTTATAGTTTTTAGAAGTGATGTTTTATATCATTTCATTTTTAGATCACATAGTTATTATCTAGGTAAATTGTGGGTACCTACTACTTAGTATAGGATGTTTCCCATATACAACTAGATCTAATTTAGTGATAGGATCATGCGTTCCCATACCAGTTCTTGAGCCTCTCATGGTTGAGTTATCTATCATTGAATCTGATATTAATTATGACATATAATTTCCCTACGAGTAGAGGGAGAATCCTTTGATGATTGTGTTTAGTTCTGATATTCCTTGTAGGGAGGACGATAGTTCCTACTGTTATGAATAATGCCACCTATTATCTAGATGATCTATGGACACTTTGATGTTGTGTGTTATAGGCTTTGTGAACTCCAATTATAGATGTCTCATGGGGTTATAAGGTAAGGAGGTTCCTTGGATAGTAGATTGTTGGGTAGATTCTACGATTTATGTTTCCTATATAGTTTAGACATTCATCAAACAAATAGTGATTCTTGCACTTTATTTATCTTTAATGGTTTAAAGAATCATTCATGGTTATTAAAACCCACAAAAAACTATCCTACCATGATTGGGGTTTGAGATTCTACCTAGGTATGAGGTTCCGACTTGTTTGCTGAATCAATGATGCCTTTTTCCTTTGATCGCGTGTTGTAGTTGTGCATGTAAATATTTGAAAACCTGATAGATAACTTCACAAAATACACAGCGTAAAATGTGGAATTAAATTAAAGAAATTAAATTAAAAATTTGAAATCCTAAAAAACTAAAAGACTACCTCATCCCTAGAAAAAACACTAATTTGATAGCCCTATAAGGCATTGTTAATTCCCTATGGCACCATGAATTTGTTTTTTATGAAACTCAAACAATGATACTTGATTAATTAAAACATAATATTAGGAAAGTTTGAGATCTAACCCATAAAGATGATCAATATGAATAAATAATGGATGAATTCCAATTGGTTGACAAAAGAGTATGAAGATGGCATGAAATAGTTTATCATGCTTGCAGAAGATCTTGCATGTGACCCTTCTCAAATCCATTGTTCATGTTTACGCTGTTGTTATTCAAGATAAATTTGTCTAGAGGAGTTGGAAGAACACCTGATATATCATTGAATAGATTGAAGCTATACATGTTGGAATAAAAATAGGGAAAAACAAATGTAGGTAGTAACTCGGATAACACGGTGTTTTATGGATCATCTGATATGATTACAAGAGTGAAAAATGAAGACGATCGTATGGAGGATGCGATTACATATGTGAATGATGATGGAGATTGTATTGAGGAATTGACAAGTATAGTTGAAGATAAACTCCTTGATTGCCCAAAATTAATTGAGAAGTTAAAGAGTTATGCAAAAATTCCATTGTATGCTGGTTGCACTAAATATATAGCATTGGAAGCCATACTAAAGCTGTATAATTTGAAAGCAGGCAATGGGTGGAGTGATTCTAGTTGTATGGAACTACTTGATCTCCTGAATGACATGCTCCTAGAAGATAATGAGCTCCCAATCCGAACATACAATTCCAAATGAATGCTACGATCGATGGGTATGATCTCTAAAAGAATACACACCAGCCCGAATGACTATATATTGTTTTTCTAGGACCACAAATCACTTAAATAATTCCCAAAGTGTGGTGATTCTCAATATAAGAAATATGATTCCAGTCCTACAAAATTTGTATTGTACTTTCCAATCATTCCAGTGTTTAGGCGCCTATATGAAAGTGAGGAGACTATAGGACAATTGACATGGAATGCAGATAAAAGAATTAAATATGGGAAACTATGTCACCTGGCAGACTCTCCTCAGTGGAAGATAATTGATCATGAGTATCTATAATTTGGAAAATAGCAGAGAATCCCTCTTTTGGTGTTTTCTACTAATGGGGTGAATCATTTTAGTTTTCAAAGCATCAGTCACAGTACATGGTCGGTTATGTTGGTAAATTATAAGTTACCATTGTGTTTATGCATGAAACAAAAATACATCATGTTATTTATGCTTATATCAGGACCAAAACAACCAGGTAATGATATTGAGGTTTATTTGGCTCCATTGATTGAGGATTTTAAAATATTGTGGGATTCAGGTGTTACGTTGTATGATGCATACAAAAATGAATATTTCAATGTGAAATCCATGTCGTATGGGATAATAAATGACTTTCCTTATTATGGAAGTTTGTCAGGATGTAGCATTAAAGGATCTCTAGGGTGTCCTGTTTTCAAACAAGGCACACAGTCAATTAGGTTGAAACATTAATCCAAAACTATGTTTTTAGGACATCGCAGATTTCTACCCCGACGGCATAAGTACCGATCTTGGACGACATCAATCAATGGAAGATTAGAAGAATGTAAAACACCTTCTCCATTAATAGGTGATCAATTGTTTGAGAATTAAAATATGTGGACCCTAATTTTGGTAAACCGTTTTTGAAAAATCTTACGAAACCCGGTTGGAAAAAGAGATTAGTTTTTTTTTGAATTACCATACTAGAATTGTCTAAATGTCAGACATTTTCTTGATGTTATACATGTTGAAAAAAATGTATGTGATTGTGTCATCAGCACATTTCTAAATGAACCTAGAAATAAAATGATGGAATTAAGGCTCGATTGGACATGGTTGAGATGGGAATACGAGAAGAGTTGGCACTAGTGAAGGGTGAAAAAATGAACATTTCTTCCTCCTACTACTTACACTCTTTCCAAGCATGAGAGATATTAGTTTTGAAACTTCTTGAATGACATAAAGGTTCCAGATGGGTATTCATCAAATATAAAGAACATCGTTTCAATGAGCGATTTAAAATTAAACGGCCTAAAATCACTTGACTGTCATGTTTTGATGCAAGATATAATTCCTATAGATTTACATTTCATTTTTTCCAAGAATGTTTTCCACACATTAATGAAGCTCTATTTCTTGCAAAAAATATATATGCAGAAAATTTATAGACCTTGTGAAATTTCCAACTATGGAAAGATAAATTTTCATCATATTATGTGAATTGGAAATGTTCATCCCGCTGACATTTTTCGATATGATGGTTCATTTGATGGTTCATTTGGTGAGAGAGATTCTATTATTTGGTCCTATAAATTATAGATGGATGTACCCCATTGAACATTATATTAATATTTTTAAAGGCTATGTCAAAAATCAAAGTCAGCCAGAGGGTTGTATTACAGAGAAATATATTGTTGAGGAAGCTGTCAAATTCTGTACCGAATAACTGTCTGGTGTGGAAAATTTTGGCCTACTGAAATGTCGACACACTGGGCGGCATGTGGGTGAAGGAATTTCTGGAAGATAGGTTGTCACAATCAATATTACAGATCTGGAGCAAGTCCACTTTACGTTTTTCATAACATTTTCAACGTTGACACATATGTTCAAACCCACAATGAAATTATTAGTCATTTGAATCTTTCTATGGCTGAAAAATGGATATCAGATACACATAATAGACAGTTTATAGGATCGTTTTGAGACCATATTCTTAAGCTGTTAGATGCAAATCCAGACTCAATTTCAGAATGACTTCGATGGCTAGTCAGAAGAGAAAGTGTGTATGTATTATCTTACAATGCTTTTTCAGTTAATGGTTACACATTCTATACTAATAAACATGATAAAGACAGTACCATGCAGAAGAGTGGGGTTATACTTGTGGCTGAAACGATGCATGTTTCCGATGCTAAGGACAAAAATTCAATTTATGTGAGTATTTCATACTTTGGCATCATCAAATAAATATGGGAGTTGGATTATACTAAATTCAATGTGCCGATTTTTCAAAGCAAGTGGGTTGATAACAGGAGTGCTGTTAAAATAGATGAATTAGGATTCATGAAAGTTTATTTAAGTAAGTAAGGGGAGAAAGAAGAACCATTTATAATGTCATCAAAGGCGGTACAAGTATTTTATGATCCAAACCTCGCAAACCGAAATTGGTCAATTGTTCTGTTTTCAGCCAAAACAACTGAAGGGTCAGATGAAAGTTCAATGAATAATGACGCTTTTATAGGGACTTCACAATAATTTCACAATGGTCCCAATGTATACGGTGTTTTTTATGTTAGAGGAGACCATAATGAAGGGATTTACATAGTCTATAGAGGGGTCAAATCTCTTCATCCTTTAAAAAAATGTGTACAATAATCGGGTTATTTGTTTATTGTAATATACATTATGTTACGTTATGTTATTATTTGTTCGTTTCTAATTTTATGTAATCTAAATTAAATGTTAACCCACTTATGTAGCTAATGAATTATGCACCTTCTAATTCACCCAATATTTAGGCATAAAAAGTCTATCAACCAGCTGTTGGTGGTCCTAGTGTAGAGCAACAATAGGTTTCTCAACCTGTTGTTGCTGGTCCCAGTGCTGAGGTACAACAGGTTTCTCAACCTGTTATTGTTGGTCCCAGTGCTGATGTTAGTGCTCTAGAGTAACATAATGATTATAATTATGAGGAAATGGTAGGAAATGAAACCCTGAAAGTGAAAAAAAAACAATAGTGTCGTAGTTTGATAGTGTTAGAAAAAATCCTTAAGGAAAAAAGAAAAAGGCATCAAATTTAAGGTGGGATGGAATAAGCAAGGCCAACATGTTATCCCCAACAGAGGCATCTTCCGTAGCTACATTGGAATAGTCACTCACCATCATGTACTGATTGATATACAGTCGTGGAACCATGTTGTCATCGGGCTTGAGACATTATTGTGGAAGAGATTACGGTAACATTATGATATCATTTTTTAAATTTATAAAATAAAATAAAATACTAAAACATTGACTTACTCTTCATCATACATTGTAAAGTGCATTTATGGTAGATTCCTCGCAGAAGGAATATGTATTAAGAGTTTCAGAAAGGATTCATAGAGGTTTCCACACAATTTTTACAAAATATCATCTTAAAGATGTTGAAGGGAAAATCAAGTTGCGCCCACCTCCTCTTTATGAACACTTGATATCCCAAGGAGCATGGGATGCGTTTAGAAATCGTCGTGGGGAGAAGACTTTTAAAGTAATTTGTGTGGGGTAATACATTATTTGACATTGCTTGTATTCATCACTTTTATTTACATTTTTTTTATTTATTAAACAGCAACTGAGTGCTGAAAATAAACAACGTGCTACAGAACTAGTGCACCCTTAACGTAAAGCAAGGATGTGGTGTGCTTCATTGGAGAAAACATTGGTACGCCTTTTAAATCTACCAGAATAATTTTATGTGACACAAAACAACACCATAACCATGTTTCTCAGTTTATATGCATATTAATGAATCGAAATCAAAATCCATATCCATCCCACGCTATGTGCTATGGAAGGAGGCCCATGTAAATAAAGATGGGATACAGATAGATGAAAACACACAAAAAGTGTGGGAAACATATGTAAGTATAAAATAATATAAATTTAATTTTCTTTAAATCGCTATTACATAAAAATGACTACTTATTTTTCTATATTTTCTATCTGACATAGTCACAGGAATCAACAACACTTGCACCAAATGCCGACATACTTTTAACGGCATTGAAGTAGCCAAAACAGTATGTCCGCAATAGAGGCGTGGGTTTTGGGGTGACACCCTGAACATATTTTCAAAAACAAAAAAAATTGGAGGATCAAAATGAAAAAATGGAAAATTTACAAGAAAAATTATCTATTTTTCAAGAATAATTACAATACTAGAGAGAGATGATAGCATATTTGATGGGGGGGAGTAAAATAGAAGAATCAACTTAAAAACAACCCATGCGTGACAATCCCGCCCCACCCCCCCACTAGATTTGAGGTGAGCCATTACCCTTAAAAACCTGACTTAGTTGAGGTAATCAATGTTTTATTAATTGATTCTGTGAAATTTGAATCACATAGACACTGATACCTTTCCTGTACTAATATTATACAGGGTGAAAATGACTGTGATTTATATCTATCAACTCCCACTTATCGCCTTGTATCAAGGGTTGCAGTGTTCAATATGCAGAATGACATGCTATACAATAAAAAATTTCAAATAGATCATTTTAGAGTGTTAATTAACATAGCTAATGAGCCGAGTGCCGAGCTACCTATTCCAAATGACGATGACAACATTCATACGGTTGAACAAGTTGTTGGAACATTCATCGCATGGCCAGCAATTCTTGTAAAAAACATGTCGACATGGAGGTATCAATTTCCAATTTATTTTTCAAGATGGAGATTAATAATTTAATGAAAAAGGTATGAATCGATGAATGTTATTACCAAACGACAAAGAGAAGGGGGTGAAATGAAATATCATCTCAAAACTATCTCAAGGATTAACCAACCAATTGAAATGGTCTACTTAGAGAACCTTCACCACGCCCATTCTATATCCACAGTGAATATCATTGCATGCTCATGTTGATACAAATTTGATAGACGACAATGTTCACACAGTTGATTTTGAAAAAAATATGTATGGATAAGAAGCATCAAATTTCATTTGTGCTAAAAATGTAAATTAAATCCTCAAGTATGAATGGATAGGTTCCATAGTTGTAAATGTATACATGAGGTATGTTTTCATGATTTGATCTTACAAAAGCTGATATACTCTGATAATTATGACTAAATACAATTCATATTTTTCACAGGTGTATATATGAAAAACAATGGAAGGGATTTCCCTATGAACAAAAATTTGGACTCATTAGTTCCCACATCACCTCTTCAAAACAGGAAATAGATTCCAATAAAGAGGCTACAATAATTTCATCCCTTCTCAAATCGTTTGAAAACAAAATTACGGATGACAGACTCCTTTTAATACCAATGATTCAGGGGTAAAACTCTTCAATTTAATTATATCAACTATATTTTCATTTTTTTTTCTTTACTTATTACTTTTTGTGTTTTTAGGTATCATTGGATGCAGATTTCAGTCAATTTGGATAGTCCAAATATTTATTTTTGGGATT
Source organism: Viscum album (assembly GCA_963277665.1). NCBI lineage: Eukaryota > Viridiplantae > Streptophyta > Magnoliopsida > Santalales > Viscaceae > Viscum > Viscum album. The sequence goes on along the minus strand of OY728120.1, from coordinate 1,052,862,393 downwards.
CAATGCATTGATATCCAACAAACTGACCATGCATGATGGTGTTTGTTAATTTGTAATACACTAGATCCAACATTTTAAAACTAAAAATCTAGTTATATAATTTATATTATCTTTTAATGAGGATTCTGTTATGATAGGGCGGTGCATTAATATCGTCTACTTCATGGAATTAATCCAGGGCCTAAGGATAAGAACGCCTACAAGATCTACAATAGGAAAAGTATCCTGGTATATATAATAACATTGCACTATCCAAACACATATCAAAACAAATTACTTATTTTTGTCGATGTTTTTGTAGTGCCCAAAATATACAAATGGAAAGGACTGTGGTTATTATGTTTATAAATTTATGAAAGAGATCGTATTTAATTAGAAAACTAACATCCCAAACGAGGTATTTTCAAAAATGATTACAATTTAATTTAAAATATTTATTAATCCTTTGTGTATTTATATTTTATTCAATACTACCATGACTATCGCAAAAACTCATATTCAAAAGATGATATATATGTGTTTAGAAACAAATGGGAAGCATACCTAATACAATATTATAAACAAATATAATGAAGGAGAATTCCTACTACTTTTTTTATCCATATATGATCATTGATATCTCCCGTGTTTACACTTATTGAGCAGATATGATCACACTTTATTATGTTTTATATCCTAAGGTTATTAAGAATGGTTTTAGAAATGATTTGTCTTTCTAGTAAAGATTAACTCATTGGACTACAATGGTCGATAATGTGGAATTTGACCAATGCATAGTAATTCAGTCCACTCGCGAGCATCTTAAAAGCTTGATGGGAACGAATATCTTGGATTTTCAATTTTCTAATTAGTTTCCCTTATATGTTTCTAGGGGTGTCTAGAAGGGAGGGGGTGTCCGGGGGGAGGGTGTCCAAGAGGGGGTGTGTCCAGGAGGGAGGGGGTGTGAGGGTGTGAGGGTGGGTTAGGGTGTCCAAGAGGAGGGGGGTTGTCCAGGGGGTTTCTGGGAGTGGGGTGTCCAAAAGGGAGGGGGTGTCTAGGGGGTGTCCATGGGTGGGGTGTCCAGAAGGGGAGGGAGGGGTGTGTCCAGAAGGGAGTGGGTTTCCAGACAAAGATCCATCCAATTCCATTCGATACTGATAATATACAATGGGTAGATCACTAATAGAGTAGCCTGAAGTGGGTCCGTAGTGAGGCGTAAAAAGTTCCAACCAACCAAACCAATTCCAAGCCCATGTAAAAGCCCAATAATTATATTCGAGTTCAAATTGAGGCCCAATATAACTTATTTAATTTCATAAAGACCTAACATATGCATCATTTACCTTTCTCACATTAGATTTATGTAAAGTTTCATTCATATTCCTCTAATAAATTTTTTGTTTGGTGTTTTTCCTTGATTTGTTAAACAGTATCTCTTCAAAATACATATGATTTTATAATTCATACTAGTGAATGATGGTGTATGAATAATAATTATTACATTATCAAATAGATGATGAAAATGTAGTTGGATAAAGAAGGTCATTAATTGGTATACACTAAAGTACTAGGTGGGAGGGGGTGTCCAGGTGGGAAGGTGGGTCGGGATGTCCAGGACTGGAGGGGGGTGTCCAGGAGGGGAGGGGGTTGTCCAAGGGGTAGGAAGGGGGATGTCCAGGGAAAGGGAGGGGATGAAAGGGGAGGCAGGTGTTGTCCAGGGGGAGGGAGGGGGCAGCAGGTGGAGTGGTGGGAGGGGGGCTTTCTAGGGGTTGGGAGGGGGCTATCTAGGGGGTTGTCTCTAGGAGGGGAGGGGGGTTGTCTAGGAAGGATGGGCGTTCAGGAGTGGAGGTGGTGTCCAGGAGGGGAGGGGCTATCCACGAGGGGAGGGGGCTATCCAGGGGGTGGGAAGGGGGCTGTCTAGGGAAAGGGGTAGCAAGGGGAGGGAGGGGATTGTCCAAGAGGAGGTAGGGGGCTTCAGGTGGATTGGGGGGTGGGGGGCTATCTAGGGGTAGGTAGGGGGCTGTCCAAGGGGGTTTTCTTAGGAAGGATAGTGAGGGGGGTTATCCTGGAAGGAGGGGGTGTCTAGGAGTGCAGGGGGTATCCAGTAGGGGAGGGGGCTATCCAAGAGAGGATGGGGTTTCCCAGGGGGTGCGAAGGGGGTTGTCCAGGGAAAGGGACTGCAAGAGGAGGGAGGGGGTTGTCCAGGATGAGGAAGGGGGTAGCTGGTGGGGTGGTGGGAGGGGGTGTTGTCCAGGGGTAGGGAGGGGGCCTTAATATTAACTGGAGTGTCTAGGTAGATCATAAAACATGATAAAAGACGATTTTGAGCCTTTAACAAGATTACCATGTTGCCTTTAAATAGACTTTAATATCTTCATTTAGTCCATCAAAGACATGACTAAACGACCAAAATATAAGACTGAAATTCACTCAAATGTAGACTATAGAATCCATGCATTATGTGCCAGTTTTTTGACAAACGTTTCACCCAGGAGCTTAAAATAAGAAGATGTAGCAGTTCAATGTCTCAAGAGTGATGGTGTGGTTCCATCAATGGGGTTTTTTCCTCCAAACAAGAACGTTAGATGGTACCACTGGATTAAAACGCATTGATTCATAATCAGCTACGGTCTAAATGGAGGTGCAAACATCTTTTATGGATAAGTTCTCTCTTATTTCCACTCATGTGTCAGATCACCTCAGTTCCTTTCATTCGAAAAAAGGTTTTTCAGTTCCTTCGGAAAATTGGTCTCCATCACATGTGACTATGATCGCGTTCTCCTGGTTGTTATCACCTCTGTGTTGTATCCTCCATGATCACTGTTGACTGAGCATAGTCTGTCGTAGTTTCTTCGAGTCCAGATGCGTGATTTTCTAGTTTCACCATACTTTCTGACAGCCTCAACTAGTCCCATGTAAAACAAGTTGTATATGGATCTTTTTTCTTAGTTTCAGTCACATTTTCTACCAAAGATGCGACTGGTATCCCGATCGCATCTCTCCCATTTGTCTCCTTGTTTCCGCCTCTATCAAAACGTGTATGTCTCCTCCGTAGCAAATATAAACTGATCGTCTTCCATTTCCTACATCTCAGTCATTCTCATCACCAATGTAAGTCGCTCCCATCCTATTGATGTAGTTTCTCCATGCAACACAGCATGTTAGTGGTGTGTTTTAAGTATTCAGCTTGCTCTGTCAACTCATGTTCCCACCTTCGCTGCTCTTGATCCCACCGCTGCTAGTTCAACGTGAGAGCATCCATTTTGGATACAATGGCTTAATTTTGAAAATTTCAGGGGTTTCTTCCTCTTTTTGTGAGAGAAAAGTTTTTTATGACAATATGTTCATTTGGTCATACCCACTAAAATATATTATTATTATTGTTACTATTGTCATAGATTGATTTTCATTTGATTTTCTTTCATTGTCCAAAGATATCATTTGGTTTTTGATGGTTCAAGTTCACTATAGATTTTCAGAACAATATGTTTTTGTTCTGTCCAGGGGGGATGTCTCAGGGAGGGGAGGGAGGTGGGTTGTCCAGGAAGGAGGGGGTGTCCGGGAGTGGAGGGGGTGTCCATGAGGGGAGGGGGGCTATCTAGGAGGGCAGGGGGGCTATCAAGGGGGTGGGAAGGGGGCTTTCCGGGTAAAGGGAGGGGGATGCAAGGGAAGGGAGGGGTTGTCCAAGAGGAGAGAGGGGGTTGAAGGTGGAGTGGTGGGAGGGGGTTGTCTAGGGGGGTTGTCTCAGGGAGGGGAGAGAGGGGTTTGTCTAGGAAGGAGGGGGTGTCTAGGAGGGGAGGGAGGGATGTCCAGGAGAGGAGAGGGTTGTCCAAGAGGTGGTAAGGCGGCTGTCCAGGGAAAGGTAGGGGCTGCAACGGGATGGAGGGGGTGGTCCAGGAGGAGGGAGGGGGCTGCAGGTGGGGTGCTGGGAGGGGGGATGTCCAGGGGTAGAGGGGGGCTGTCTTGGGGAGGGGAGGGAGGGGGATGTCTAGGAGGGTAGGGGTTGTCCAGGAGAGGAGGGGGTTTGTTTAGGAGGTGGGAAGGGGGTTGTTCAGGGAAAGGTAGGGGTTGTAAGGGGAGGGAGGGGGATGTCTAGGAGAAGAGGGGGGTTGTCCAGGAGGTGGGAAGGGGGCTGTCTAGGGAAAGGGAGGGGGCTATAAGGGGAGGGAGGAGGTTTTCCAGGAGGAGGGAGGGGGCTGTAAGTGGAGTGGTGGGAGGGAGGGGGCTCTCATCCATGTAATCTTAACAAAAAAATATTTATAAGCCAACAAATCATGTTGATCCTCTTCTAAAATATTAATTCAATCCAAGGAAATATGGACATGTAAAGTTTTAAACATGTAACAATTGACATTTTATTAATGTATTATTTCATATTAATGTTTAATTTATTTCATTATTGTATTACTAACAAAATATTTGTTTTCCTATATAGGTGAAATATTTTTCCTGAGTTCGAATGCTTTGTTTTTCAACTAATACCTTGGACGACAATTTTTTATAAGGGATCATGGATGCAAAAAGGATGAAACATCAATGTTTTTAACATTTTGTTGGATAATTTTCATTATAACCAAATTAAACATTGTTTGAAATTTATATAGCAGTGTGTTGTTTTGTATTCATGATATAATGTAAATTTATATATAATTTTTTTTCTTCTGTGCTTTGTGTGTAGGTATTGTTTGTGTTGTATGTGATCATAGAAAGTGGATGTGTTATCAAAGTTAACCTCGACTGTTCACTACGACACATGGAGTCCATCGAATAATCTCCAATAGTTTCAAAATTTGAATAAGAATAAGGCCACTATTGTCACACCAACTCTATATGTATCTCTCACCCTCTCCCATTAAAAATATTTATCCTCTTCCGACTATATTCAGCATCTACTAATTGGGATTTTGCCTTTATTGTAATTACTTTTCTTTTTTTATTTATAATTCAACATTTCATTCTATTCCTTATTGAATCAAATTATTTTATTATTTTCCTCATCCATTTCATTGTTTTTATTGACCCTATGATGTCCCGGTGACTTTGATCTCTATGAACATGGAGATCTAAACCATTTCTGGTGGTCTATATGGGAATCATAGTGATCATCATGAATTTATATATTTAATTATTAACCTATCACTTATATAATTATATGGTGATAGTAGAATTAGAATAGGTATGAGGTGATTATAACTCAAAAATCCATTAACACTATCACATTATTCCCACACTTTCATAGAAAATCCTCTATCCATTCAGATCACACTTGATACCAATATAGTTGTGTGGTTTGATTGGAAAAATGGCATGTGATTTCTTCTAGGTTTGTGAGTGAGTTCGTTTACTCGATTGAGGAATTATCTTATCCATAAACCCAATATAATACAAGTAATAACTGGTATGTTTCAAGATATGTTAAGAATATTAGTGGCTTCATACTAGGTAAAATAAACGAAGGTAAATATGTGAAGGATATTGAACCTACTCATTGAATTAGATGATTTAGAACATAAGTAAGTGATGATTGATCTCACTCAGATTCATCCTTTGGTCCATTTGAATTTCTTACATTCATTCTATTGGCATTTTCATTCCCATTTCCTATTTTCTTTAATAAAAACCCAAACAAATACACTCTTTCTACCTGAAAATTAGGAAAAACAAAACATACATACACAAGTGCTAAGATAATGAGATTCTTCAACACTTTATCCTTGATAAATGACCATGGTCAGCTATTAGGCTACATTTTGAGTGCAGATTTTGTTGGTCTACAAATCAATATAATCACTCAATCACATGGTCTTCATAAAGGTTGTTTACTTCATTAACATTAAATGTGGTACACTTCATATTTATTAATGCAATTCCATGCGCTTATACTTTTCCTGAAGACTGCATGGTTTGGTAAAAGGAACTATATATCATGTAATATGACTACATTTTGTATACACTTAAATGTAGTGTTTGTATATATTACATAACCAGGACCAAATAAATCATAGTCACATTCCATATGTGTGACAATACGTTCTTCATAGATAATGTACACACCGTATTTCCTCCATTGCATGTTGTGTTAAATTCAAAAAGTAATTTATGATTGAACATAAGGGTATATAATGTATCCCATTTTTGTACAATCCATGTAAAAATTAATTTTAAAATAAAAAATTTAATTAACTTATTTCAAATTAAAATGGATGGGAATATCCAGGATTTTTTGGGCGGACAATTAATATAACTAAACTAATGAATTAATATGATAATTAATTTATTAATTTTATGATTTTATCTTAATAATTAATGTATCCAATTAAGGATAACTTTTTTTAAATGTGTACTTGTTTCATGTGTGGATGATCATGACATTGACCAACCTATTTATGTGTTGGTGTTTTTTAATTTAATTATTTTTTCATGAGTAATAATGATAATTAATATTAAATAAATATGATGATCTATAAACAAACTTTTTTATTAATAATGTATGGGTCATCATGTCCATGGTTTCTTTTATGAAATCTGGAACCCTTGGTTCCCCTCACCAATTTGTGTTTAAGCATATGTAAAGGATGGAGATGCTAGAAAAGTAAATAAGGTTCAAGATGGATAGAAGGAGAAACCAACCAAAGTGATATATAGGTGAATTAGAATAATGATACAACTCAAACCAATCTCATTTCTAGTGATTATTACCTAGGGTTAAGGATTATTTTATCATCTACTCAGAAACCCAACCTATATTAAATTCCATGGTCATGTGACATATATTTATTTTATTTATTTCCAATGAATTTTTATTTATTTATGTTCATCGGAATCTAAAATAAAATTACGTAAAATAAATAAATCATCAAGTATGTAATACAAAATAAATTAAATGTATTATGCATAAATTATTTGGTCAAGACATATTAAATTAATTATTTAGAATTTATATAATATTAAAAAATGTATAATGATAAAATAATATCTATTTATTCATATGATAAAAATCCTTCAAAAGAAATACTAAGTTAGTAAATAATTCTATTACTTGAGTTAAAATGTAATAACTGTTCAAATTCTTCACTAGCCACTATTGGGATGCTTTCAATTATTGGGGATTTTAAACACATGTTTTAGGTTTACTCAACATGTTGGGAAGAAAGGGTTTATTTTCACCAAATTACATAAATTAACTAGGAGGAAAGTGTTTAGGAAATATGAGTCTAGAATTTAATGATAGGGGAGTCCACTCAACCAATCAAGGAATTATGAGTTAATGCGTTTTGAAAGACCACCTACATAAATACCTTCAAATAACTATTCAAACCTCCATGTAGGATATGAGAATGGAAATATGCATCCATTCCACTAGAATATCCATGAAACAGTATATTATTATTTTATTGCTTAGGGATATTTTTTCTTGATAAAATAATGGGAGACTAAGAAATATAATTTATTACTTCACTTTTTTCTAATAAAAATAATGTATTAAAACATTCTTTTAATTTTTTTTAGATAATGTAAAGTGATAGGACCCTGACATTGTCATTGTGATTGATTTTGTAGAAAGATAATCTCTTCACTAGAATGAATTTATAGGAGTGAAACATGCTCTTATGAATCATACTATTCCAACGGCTGAAATTCAATGTATTAGAGTCCACTGTTCTAGATAACAATAATTATAAGGATTCTAGTGAGAAAGATCAATATGTCTTTTGGAAACATGTATATGATGAATTGGATGTACATTACCTCAAGTTATCATCCTTGTCCAGTGATATGTAAAATTAATATGAGTACATGGGTGTATACAACATGTTTTCCCATATCCTTGATCTTTATTAGGAATAGGAAAGTCAAGATCGAGATATCAAAGGCACTTTTTACATACAATCTTGGAGATAAAGAACCAATTTGACCTCATATAGAAAAAATGATTGGTTATATTGAATGTTTGGAAATATTGGGTTTCATGATACCCTATGAGTTCTGAACCAACCACATTCCTTCATAACTACCTTAAATATTTTCAATTTTCATATTGAACTATAATAATTACAACATTTTAAATTTTCTTAAAAAAACTCCTTACCTTTATTTTCTAAGAAGATATGGATATTAAATACAAAAACCAACATTCCATATGTTTAAAAATATGAAGATAAATTAAAAGGACCATAATACTATATTGAAGTCTAAGGACACTTTAACTAACCTATCCAAGAAAGGGAAGATCTGATTCAGTCTAAGGAACTAGATGTAGAGTGGCATACATATGAAAAGAAGGGCCACTAGAAGAAAAACTACAATATAGTGAAGAACCATGAGGAAGCTTCAAGTGAGTTGGTTATTGAATATAACTTTCTATATCAAACAATTTGGTATTAGATATAGCTTGTAGTGATTTTATTTTTTTAAAAATATATAAGAACAATATAGATTTAGGAATGTTGTCAGAGGTCAGATGGATCTTTGACCTATCAAAAGAGTAAGATCAACTTCAAGAATATAGGATATTACAACCTTAAATAGTATGTGGGGTTGATTTAAGTATTAAAGAACTATAATTATGTTCCAAGTGTTTCTAAAAACATTATATCTATATCAAGTTTATAAAGGGTGGATTCATATTCAATTTTGGGGAGAAAAGTTGTTAAATTTATAAATATAGAATTTTTATTGTATGGAAAATCCTAATAACATACATTATAAACTTGAACATGAAAACAAAGTATTAATAATTGTTAATGAATCAAGTTCACATGACTCATATCAAACCCAGTTATGGAACCACTAACTTGGTCATGTAAATAAGAAACGCTTGAAAAAATTATATCGAGATGGGAATCTATATTATTTTTATCTAAAACCACATCATATGTGATAGACATGTTTATAAGGTAAACTGATCAGAACACCATTTGGTGGAAAGTGTGATAAGGTCATATAGATTCTTAATTTAGTTCATATAGATATGTTTGGGGATTTTCTGATTAAAGCTAGAGGTTTATAACCATACTTCATAACTTTTACTTACAAATTTACTTGACATGGATGCATCTACTTTATGAGGTATAAGTCAAATTAACTTGAGAAATTTAATGATTTCAAGAATAAAGTGAATAATCTTCATGGTAATTAGACAAATAAATTTTTATTAAATCATGGGAGAAAATATCTTAACCAATATTTCACTAACTATCAAATGAGGATTGGGAGTCTATCTCAACTCACACTTTCTAACACACCACAATGGAATAGTGTTAATAAATAGGGGAACCACACCTTATTCTACATGGTGAGGTCGATGATGAGTAATGAATACCATCCATTTTCCTTTTGGGTATATACATTACAGTTCATGGAACATATACAAAAATAAGTTCCAACTATAGTAGCAAATGTAATTCCATAGAAGTTAATATATGGTAAGAAATATTCATTTTCACATACATGTGTATGGGGATGTGGAGTGTTTTTTAAGGACATATATAAAATCATACTAGAACCTTGGGGTAAAAAATGTATATTTATAAGATATCCCAAGGGAAAAAAGGGGTATTATATATATGGCCCCTCAGATATAAAGGTAATATAAGAAAGACATGTAATACGCCTCAAGGGGATTAATATATCTAATATATATAATGTAAAAAGGATTGACTTCAATGAAGATTATTCTAAAGATACAAAGGAGTTATAACATGAAAAAATTCTATCAGGTCCCAGATATATGGGTATTGAATAGGAGTACTATATTGGTTAGATAACTCGAGAGATGTTGTTTTACAGTCACCAAGGTTGGTTACTCTATTAATTTCAAATAATGATCATTTTCCCAATAAGTAATAGGAATCTCATAATTTAAATGCTGGAAATAATCCATGAATTATAAGATAGATTCTATATATCTTAACCAAGTTTAGGTTCTATTGGATATTCCATTATTTGTAAAACATGTTGGGTGGAAATGGGTATTCAAGAAGAAACTATACATGCAAGGTAAATTTTGTACCTACAGGGTATGACTGGTTAATATAGGGTTTAAGAAATGTCCAGGCAGAGATAATGATGAAACCTTTTCCCTTGCTGTCATATTAAAATCCATCAAAATTCGCCTTTGTATAAAAACATACCATGATTATATATTTGGATGATTAATATAAAAAAAACCTTAATGGAATCCTTATAAAAGATGTCTATGTTCCATAATCAAATGTGGTTTTCAATATGATAGATGCCAATAATGAAAGATAGAAGGCTTTACTAACTTAATATCTAGTATATAGGTTTATGATACATGTGATGACACTTACTTAATGACATATCAAAATAAAGATATTATATTACCTAGTGAGCATCCATATGAGGTTCCTGTTGTTATGAAATTAACATCATTCTATATAAGTGGCTTTATGAATTTCTATATGCTAATATTAGAATTTTTTCTAGTTAACCTAATATCACTCATAAAGGGTCCTATAGGTCCAAACACTTATGTATCAAAAACATCAATTTAATTTTATTTGAATTTAATATTATAAAAGAATATGATTCTAATTTTTCATGGAATAATATTTATTCAAGTTATATTTATCATATATATATTTAATCACCAGTTATTCAAAAAAATATATGTGAATTGAATACTAAAAAAATTATTCTCTAGTTTTCTAAATATAATATTTATTTATTTATTGAATAAATAATGAAATTATATTTATTTATTTATATGTTTGTTTCTTTAAATAGTAATTATTTAAGGTTTTCTAAATGATGAGGATGATTGATAGAAAGAGTAATGATAAATTGAATATTATGTTAATATTTTATTACTTTAGAACATATTAAGGAAATATTATTATTATTATTATTATTATTATTATTATTATTATTATTATTATTATTATTATTATTATTATTATTATTATTTGATGTGAGGTTCAATTAGAAATTAGAGATTATTTAAGGTAATTTTGGTAATAACTTAGTCTCTTATCAAAGTGTATAGACTTGGATATATCCTTCCTATGGTATAGACATTGATGTGCACATAAAACAGTCTCTAGAGAATTATCTCATGATCATTGAGATATTTCTAAAGAATTCCTCAGGAATAGAGGGAATCAATCATCCTCCTCCCTATCATGTCCCTAAGAGATCTAGAAGAGTCCTTAAACACCGAAATGGATACTATTTTTAGTTAACATAAAATATTGTGAGTGGTGATAATAATTCGTACTAAAACCTGTTAATTATATAGTTTCATTCCATGGTTTGTGGAACATGTCTGGATAAAACAAGAGGTTGTCTACCCTTAGATCCATTGCCACAATGATGGTATAACAAGAGTGTTCAAATGATTTTAAAGTGAATAAATAATTTCAAAAAAAGTTAATTTATATTTCAATAATTTAATATCTAATTATATGTGAAAATATTCTTTATTGATTATTATAGGGTTTCATTATTATAGTTATATGGATTTATCTACTGAAATCAAAGGAAATCTATTATTGGGAATGGGCCTAACCACTTTGGTTGTGCTTCAAAACATTCACTCATAGCCTTATCTCCTAGACATTAACAAGTGAAAAACTTTATAAGATAAAAGTTCATCTACTTATGAGTATATAGAAACTAATAATTAAAACACCATTTTTTTATCAAATGGATGTCATCTAGACTATAGAATAAATGTTTAAGAATATTTTTATAGAATTTCAAAGTTTTGAAACTAGCAGGGAACGGTTATAATATTTCAATTTGATAGATACTCTACATACAATATCATATTAATTTTATAAAAAATTATAATTATCATGTGATAATATATTTATTAATATTATAGTAATAAAAAGAATAAATTTAGTTGGTTCTAGGTCACCAACTCCAACATAGTGTGTTTCTAATATATTGTGTTTATGGAGGGATCTTATAAATAAGGGTTTTTATGGAAGTAAATTTTTTTTAATATATTGGAGTCCTCCTCCTATTTGGTTCAAGAACAAAAAAATATTCCACAAAATCACTTACTTTGGATGTTATGAGTATTGGAAATTTGAGCTTTGAATGCTACAATGATCAGACATTACCCTAAAAACCTGATGTATCATAAGATTTGAGGACCTCCTACCCCAATCACCACACCAAGTCACTCATAACAAATACAAACTCTATAAAACACATAAAAACATTCACACATGTTTAAATAATTAAATTTAATAAATGAATACTTGAGATTTACATTGTTTGGACAATTAAGTCTGATATCCATAGAAGAATACCACTTCCATATTAATTACTATTTTAAAATAAAAATATTTAAAATGTTAATTTGATAAGATAATTGATAATAAAAACCATGATAATTTTTATAGTGCACATGTAAAAGTGGTCCCACCCTACTTATATAGTGGGACCCAGCCATCCATCGGGTTGAACCACCATCAAAACTTCAAGTATAAACCATCATTGAACTACAATAACTTATGGTCTCCTGTAGCATTCTACATTAGGCAGCTAAATTTTATGGTCTGTGAAAGTATATATAGATTTGAAAATTCCACTCAACATTGTCATGTGAATTAATTGTTATCAAGTACACAACCATCAGATAAAAACACCTTCAGATCAACATTAAATTGTTAACAGGTTCCATCTACCACTACCTTCACATTAAAACAAAGGTGTCATCTAGATATCTCTCTATGTAGTCGATGATTTCGATACTTGAAGTTGGCTTCACAAACCAAAAATATCCCACTTTAATTTATTTAAGGAAACCACAATGACTCTCTAACACTTTGGAAAACCATTATCCTCATCAATAGTTGTGTCACATATAATTTTTCCATTCACCCAATTCCCACTACGGTATAATGATTCTCCAAAGTTTATTGGACTAAATGCTTGGTGAACATTTTCAATTGATTCTACATCCTTGATATGCCAAATTTCTCTAACTACTTTTCCACTCGATACTTCTAGATTAAATGATATTTTAGGTTTATGTTCTTTTTTTATGAATGAAATAATTGGTTTTTTGATAATTGAGTTCTGATATGACTATCACAATAGATCAATTATCTTTTCTTCTCCATTATGAGTTCTTCCAATAGATGCCTCAACAATATCCATCTCATTCCCTAATTTTTCACATGCTCTGGTTCCTTTCTACAAAAGGGTTCCAGATACTATACCTAACAAGAAATGTATAAAAATTTATTTATTTCTCATAGATTAAATATAGTATTAATGGAAACCCTAGTATTTTCTCCAAAGATAAGTGAAAAATTGAGTTTTCTAATTTATATGGGGCAAGAAAAATGGAATGTTTTTTAAATTTATTTTATTATTAAAAGATAAATAAAATAATAAATAAGATATTTGAAACAATAATGATGAATTTTTATTGGTTTATGGTTGGATTTTCACTTATAATTATATCCTAGTACTTTAAATTATTGGAACCTATATTTCTTGTTAATTAATGAATGAGAGGATCCAAAACCATTCCACCAATAACCCTTGGTTAAATAGTAGTGGTGGGAATTGAATAAAAAAACTTTTCAATGTACAACCACCTTATTATGTGAGTATGTGTTACATTAAATTATGCCCAGTTTACTCAAGAAACACCCAACCTAATCTTGTGTATCGCATGAAAACCAAGACAAACTACCACCCCTTCCACATGTGTTAACAACCACCAAGTACTTCACTACTTAGCTAATAAAATTCCTCCATATATAAGTTAAAATTAAGTTAAGAGAGGTTATTATTCAATTTAAAAGTCAATAAATAATAAGTATAATTAACTCAAACATGACCATATTCTAAATTAAGAACACCTATGGAATATAAAAACCATTTATTTGAGAAAAAGAGAGACTTATTCAATGAAGTGTGAAGATTAAATAAATAAAAAAGGTTATACATAAATTCTATGAATACATATAGTTTAAACAATAATTCAAATTGCAAAATAGATTAATTATGAAGAATAATACATTAAAACTAAAGAAAGTATTAAAATAAAACAAAAACAAAAAATAGTAGAACCAGGTTCTCCATGAATAGTTGTTTAGCCATGTATATAGACCATGGACTTGTTCTTATGTTTTTTTAGATCTATAACTTATTCATACTTTGTAATCACAAATACTCTAACATCCATTGTTGTTTTAATTCTAATAATTTGTTTATTCATCTGATATCCTCAAATATCCATCGTGATCTGGTCTACCTAAAAATACACGGATTCTTCCATTAATTATTAGTCAATATATCCTTTTACATTTAATAATAAATGTGGAATACTCTTAATGGTTTCAAGAACTATGATGTTTCACCTTAAAGCCTTATACTATACCGGAAGTCTTCCATTGCTGTATTTTTAAATTTTTTCTTCTTCTAAAAATTATGAAAATTTCACAATAAACATTATCCTACGGGTGGTTAGATTCTCTTACGCATATGACTAATTCCATATGGGAAATTTAAATCTCCTATGCATGTGACATTTTCTTTTGATATATTTAATCTTACACAAATATATTCTATTGGGTAACAATATCCTATTTATAACTGAATTAATTTACATAAAAAATTGATTAGGAAGAGGAAATTGCCTATGTGTATGATGTTTCCCTTTTAAAAAATTTTAAATCCAATAATTTCCTAAGTGTTTCCCCAATTAGCTTAAACATTGAATAATTCTCCTAAACATATATGAATTACCAAACAAGCTCAAAAATCTACAATTTTGAGGTTCACTAGGATTAGTTTCTATTATATTTTCTTCTTTATTCCATCATTGTATATCCAAAATGAATTTTATCTTCTTGAAATAAAATCTAAATATTTAAAATAATCTTTAAATATTATATAATAACATAAAATCATCCAAATTTAATTTTGGTATTTATTCTAAAAATTACATAGAGAAAATAATCAATCAAAAATCATGTTTTAATCTGTATTACAATTAAATTCAATATTATTCACAAAAAATAATAAATGTAATATTTATATAAGAAATTATCAAAATAGTGGAATTAAAATCATTGAAAATAAATAGAATATGTATAAAAATATTGTATTTTCTAATTCCCCCACACATAACCCATAGACTCCCAGACAAGTAAACATGAAAAAGAACCACCCAAGAAAAGTTCAAACACTTGAAAATATGAGATCATTTTTCGAACCCCTTGTTTCTATTACTAATCTTACATTATTTATGTTCTTGATTTTATTTTCTTTACTAAATAATTTTAATAAATTTATAATTTTCATATCCGCTCAATCTTAATTGTACAAACCTTTATGGAAATATTTCACACGTC
The DNA here is from genome assembly GCA_963277665.1 of Viscum album. Taxonomy (NCBI): domain Eukaryota; kingdom Viridiplantae; phylum Streptophyta; class Magnoliopsida; order Santalales; family Viscaceae; genus Viscum; species Viscum album. The sequence continues at coordinate 1,052,847,067 of OY728120.1, read as the reverse complement.
ACTCAAATATAAATTTTAAGAAAAGTTTTTATTATTCCAAATTCATAAATGTTTGACTATAGGATTGATGAATTTCTATGTATCCACCTAATGAGTCAAGTATTTGTGAATATCATGATGTTTTTCAGGATTTTTATATAAACTATATTTTGTAAAATCAATTGATAATATTTTATGGTAGATCAATATTTTTTTATCGATTTGGAATCATAAAACAAGATTTTAAGTTTATTAAAAAGTGGATTCCTCCATTTATCCTTATCCACTAATTTATGTATACTATTTTAAGTTTATGAGACAATAAAAAAAACTTATTATCTTAGAATTATCATACATTACTCTCTCTATTTCCTTTAGTAGGTTTCATATTTTTTCATTTTTCCTACTCTTGATGGTAGAGAGAGACTTTGGATTCTTCAAGTAATTATGATACCTATCTTACCGCATATAGAAATAATCTTCCTTCCATTAAAATGGGTTTTAGGTTCTTATTTCATTAAGTGAAAAAAAAATATTGCTACTCTGAATATCATATGTAAGAAAATTTTATCTCTATTTATCCTCTAAACATATTTCTAGCTTATTGATCAGTTCACATTATAGAAATTCATCATAAAGGACATAGTTTTTCCATATTTCCCATTTTTTTCGTTGTTTCATCTTGAATTCAGATTAGTAATTTTTGTGAAAAAAAACAAATTTCTAGAGGAAAATATAGTTTACTTTTACGTCAAACTGTAGTGAGATTCCATGACTAGTAGCTCATCCCAACTCACGTTCTCCCTTCCCCCACGCTTGAATTCAACTGAGATTATGAATCATATTCTAATTAAATGTAGATAGGGATTCTTGGATCATAATGTGGATGTTAAAAAGTTAATTCATGAATTGTAAGGTCTATAATTGTCATGTCTAATGGTAGGATATAAATTAATCCTTCTTAAAAGGGGACATTAAAAGAAAAATAATATATCGATCAATATATCAAAAAATTCAAAAATTATCCTATGTTTTGACTAGATTACATAGAAATCTGTCATTTTCCAAACATGTATTGATTCTATTATGAAACAATTTCATTGTAAATAAGGTTTCAAAAAAATTAATCCTCTCAAGTAAGTGTTTAAAATGATTGATATTGTTTTATGGAATGAGATTAAAAAATTAGTTTGACTCTAATGATTTTACCCCACTTAGAATTTGAAAAAATGTTCATTTAAACATTTATATAATTTGATTAAAAGGGTTAAATTATGTTTAAATCACTATTATAGATACAATTTTTATAATGGAATTTCAATTAATCTCAATTTTTTTCAAAAACATACAAAAAAATTAAAAATAAACAAACACAAAGATTAAAAAAGACAAAACAATTTGAAAATAAAAAAATTGATATTCCTAAACTAAAAAGGATCCATTTCTAATAATTAAATGATATAATGTCTTCAATGCATTCTAACTAATTTAACTTGAAAATATAATTTTAATGAAATCACAGAAATCGATCAATTTTATAGAGAGGTAAGACATGATAGGACTTCATCGGTAAAAGGTCAGAGAAGTTTGATCTAATCTACTAGTTTTTATGTAAAGATTCAATGGAATTTCTCCATATTGTTCAAATTAATAGTAAATGGGTGTTCTTATCCATCTTTAATAATTTACACAAGGCCAAAAGGATATACATTAGTTGCAATAGATGAACCTTCACATTTGGAATAAAGTTTACCTAGAATCATCTAAATTATTGATTTATAAAGTAACACATAGTCCTTGAGATGTAATTTTTTATTCTATATCAATTGTCCATGAGCCAATATTGTACATTCTTTGAAATTCTTGGCTTCTCAAAATCATCTCATTTAAAATCCTCTAGTTCTTATAGTTGTAATTCCATATTTTTTCTAGAACTATCTTAGGGCATATTCATATCTATCACTAACCCAATATTCTTTGGTATCCAACACCACACGTAGGTGATATCTTTGAAATAAACATTAAACATGGGATTATTCCAATGGGTGTTTTTACGACTTCATATAGGACCATAAACTGTCTTCCTTCCTTTTTTTCTACAATAAATTTTTTATTTTGATAGTTTTATCCAAAATTGCATTAATTTTTTTCTATTTAATATAATTTTGTCCATTTTCTTGTGGTGGTTGGGTGAATATGTCATTTGATGAACTCAATGCTTCCTCATTAAATCCTCTATACTTATATTGAAAAAGTGTGTCCCTTGGTCACTAATGACGGATCATATAAATTAAAACCTATAAATTATTTTAGTCCCAAAAAAACCACACAGAACATTCACATCATCATTCTTTGTGTCATTTGATTACAGAAATTTTTAAAAATAATCAACTCAAATCAAGTTGTATGAGTTCTCAAAATACATGGAAAAGGTTCCCATAAAATTTAGTCCACATGCTATAAAATTTTAAAATTTAATAGTTGGTTTTGGGGGGCATTTATTTCTCACTAATATTTCTCCATAGAATTAAAAACTCTCAAATATTTTAAAAAATTCGTGTTCATATTTTGAAAACGTGGGCCAAAAATTCCTTTATTATAAAAATTCCCTAGCTATATTTTGAGGACTAAAGTGTCCTCCAAAATATAGAATGTGGAAAAAGGTAAAAATATATTTTATTTCACTAGTATACAAACATCTCAATATCACTTGATCATTATAAATTTTCCACATGTATAGATGTTCCAAAATGTAACATTTTGATTTATATTTATATATTTTAATTTTTTAGGAATTCAAGTGGACTAGGACATGATATGTTGTTAGATAATTTTCCATTTCTATATAATATGGAACTTCTCCTTCAATTTTGTGCAACCACTTTTCTAGAAAATTATTTTTTATTGGTTCTTAGTCTATAATTTAAAATTCAGTAATGTTCAGAACCCTACTCAGATGATTCACTACTTAGTTCCCAGTATCGTTCTTATATTTAAAATTTATTCCAAATTATAAAAGTATAAGAATCTATCATATTATCCTATATTTAGATTCATCCTTCCTTTTAAGGTGCTTAAGGGTTACATCACTATAAATTAATATAACTTTAATTCCCATAAATGTAGTTCCGAATTTATCTAATGTAAAAAAAATTATAAGTAATGTTTTTATATGGTTTTATAGTTAATATGGATAGAATTTAGTGTCATTGATAGGTATGAAATCCCTTGATATTTCCCTCTAATATTTTGGGATATGACTTCTCTCAGGGATTGGTCTAAAGAACCAAAAATTAGCTCCAAATATTTCCCTAGTTCAGTGGTTGTATCATTGGTGGTGTGATCAATTTTCTTTTCAACGCATAAAAAGTGTCCCTACACTCAATAGTAAACCAATGTTAGCTTTATTCATAAGTAACCTATAAAGAGAGATAAATCTTACTATGTCCATGAGGAAACTCTTATTTAATCTTTTATGTTCTGGAATAGATCTAACATGTTTCACATAGTTTGGGTAAGGTAAATAATTTATCACTTCAATTTTTGATTTATCTAGATCAATTCATATTTATGAAATAATAAATCAAAGAACTAGTCCTTTTTTTACCCTGAAGTTAAACTTTTTAAAATCCAAAAACAATATCCATATCAACTCAAGTATTCAAAAAATCCTATATTTTTCAGTTAATGATCAAATGAATATCCTACAATAATAAATTCATACATAAATACCTCCAGACTATCCTTAATGTGATTATAAAATACACTAACTATGAACATATGAAACATATCTAGGTCATTACACTATCCCAATAGAACCCTTCAATAAGAAAAGGTTCCATAGGGATACGTGAAGGTGGTCTTCATTGGATCATTTGAAGCAATGGGAACATAAAAGTAACCTAAAAACCCATATAACAAATGGTAGAGAGTTTGTCCTATTAATCTCTATATCATTTAGTCCATAAATGGGATGTAGAAATGATCTATACAAGGGAACTAATTCATCATCCTATACTCTATAAAAAACTTTGTATATTTTAAAATATCATAGGGATTAACTATTATTAGTTATTCCTTGCAATTGGTTAGTAATATTTTCTTATGAACTACATGAATGGGGCTAACCCATTGTGAGACAGAGATGGGGTAGACGATGTCTTCCTGTAAAATATTATATATTTACTTATTAAAAAACTATATCATGTTTATATTTAGACTTATTTATGTCTATTTTATATCTTTTAAACTCCATCATATTCCATGCACATTCTATCTCAAAATTTCCATCAATTTATATTCTTTATTAGGGTTAAGTTTACTGAAAATAACCACTGGTAGTTTCTCTACTTCCATGACATGCATATATTTCAAATCATTGGGTAATTGTTTTAATTATAGATTTTTTTGGATTATATAAATATAAATTAAATTTTGGTTCTTCACTTACATTACTTGTATTTACTGCATACAAGATTATTATTTTAGATGCATCATTATTAGATAAAAAATATAATCCATCCAAGAGGTAAAACATTTCCAATTCCTCGTGATTTAAAATATATTTTCTAGATTCATGAAAAATAAATCTATTCCATGTAATTATAAAAAACAAATGTTTTCATAATGTTATAAATTTATTTAGTATACCTAGATCTTAAATTGGTTCATTATCTTCAGTGTGAGAATGTATAGGGAGTGAACGATCTCTTATGGGTGCCTCATGGAGTCAAAAAAGTTGAAATAAACACTAATTCATCAAAAATCCATAGTTTGGGTTTCTTCATGAATATTGTTTTATAGTTGGGGTAAATTGGTGGAAGGATATTAAAAAGGTTTCTTTTGGTGAAAATGAGTTTGGTGTGGAAGGTACTGATTTTTATGGGGGGATAATTGATTGATATTTTGGATTCTAAAATATGAATTGGACTTCATTGGGATAACTTAATCCCTAATTTTTTTTACATTAATTAAATGGAAGGATGTTTTTTAACTTATAATTACAAGTGATTTAGAAAATTAATTAGAAAAATTATGATGGGATAGGAATAAACAACTAGCCTTATCTAGTTCTTATTGTTCACTAGTTTTCTTTAAAGCTATATATCTCTAAAAACTAGTTAGTTCTTCTAGTTTTGATACTATCAAAAGTTATGCATGAAAATATATTACCACATTTTGTCCTTTTGTGATTATACTACAAGCTCAAAATTGTTGTGAGTTTTGAGAAATATTCTTAACTATTCCATTTGATTTTGTTGGGGATATTTGTATCATGGAACCTTTATATGAGGTATCCAACATGGGTTTGTTATTTTTTAATAGGACATGGAAAAGGAATGTAAGGAATTGATGCTCCTAGATGGATTTATGAGGTCAACTGGAACATGATATCTTAAACCTTTTAAAGTAATCAACTATATTTCTCCAAAGGATTGTTTTATGGAATTGATTTCTTTTTTAATCTTTGTCAACATAATGGAATGGAAGGATTTATATAAGAATATTCTCTATAAATGATACCCATTATGGTTCTCCCCTAGTTGAAAGTTTTATAGACACTCCTTGGATCCTAATTCAATTGAAAAGGTAATTCCATTCACTTTAATTATTTATTATTTAATCCTTAGGGTTTCAAAGTGTAATAGAAAAGAGTGAATTATTTTATATTCTTATTAGTATCTTTACCTATGAATCTATGAAATTTTAGTAATAGTTAGATTAGAAAAGTTTGTATTTGGAAAAAATATTAAATAGAATACATGGAAATAGTATTTTTATTATTAATAAACCAGGGCCACATAAGTTTATACAGGTGTGGTTGGTATTTCCTAACATAGTGTTAGTATATTGGTGTTACCTTAGAGTAAAACAATGATTTATTAAATAATCCTCTATGAAATCAGTCTACAAGTGTAAATTACTATGTTTGGATTGCAAGGTTATTTTTATCTCCATAGTTAGTTCTTGTTGTTCACTAGTTTGTTTCAATCCCATTTATCACACAAAAATTTTTAGTTCTTTTATTTATTATTTCAAAAAAGGATATTAATCAAAATTTAATACCTCATATAGTCCTCTTTTTTTATACCACTTGTGCCAAAAAAATGAGTATTGAATAAAATTATCATTTAGTCACTTGCATTATTTTGGTTGTTATTTTATCTAAGAACCTCCATATTAGGCATCCATCAAGTTTCTATCATATCCCATCACACATTGTTAAAATAACATAAGTTATTATATTAAATCACTTGATGTGGGTACCGAGCAAGAAACTTCTTAAGCCTATCTAAATAATCATACGGAGTTTCTCCAAAATATTTTCTAATGGAATATATTTATTTCTTATTTTTGTGCTCTAAGAGGTATAGAATAATATCTATAAGAATATTCTTTATAAATGATCTCAGTCATGTATCTCCTATATTTACATGTTTTATATAAAATCATTGGATTATCCTCTATGTGAAAAGGAAAATAACCTCCACTTTACTTGTTCCTCAGTCACTCAACTGGGTTTCAAAGTGTAATAAACAAGATTTAATTATTCGGTATTCTAAATCGAATGTTAATTTTCTAAGCCATGAAATTTTTTAAAAAATTGGATTGTACAATTTTGAGATTTTTAATATTTTTTACAAGAAATAATGTGAATTAGATTTTGTTAATTAATGAATAGTGCAGAAAATAATACTCTCAAGGTCTAGTTGGGATTTCATTGCATAGTGGTAGGATCTCAATTTTCAATTAGAGCGTCACTAGAATCTATTAAAGTAAATTATTTGAAATTAGTCAACAAGTTTAAATTTATAATTATTTTTATCATGTCTCTTCCAATATCTAGTTCAAAAGGGTAAAGTTTTCTTATTGAGGAATTATTTATACATATTAAAGTCAGTGATTTGACCCTACCACCCTGAAAATGGAGTATATTTCTAACATTAAACCTATCTTGGGTGTGGAAAAATATATTTCTTTCTCCTATTAAATTTTAAGTAGTAGTGGTTACTATATTATTGTCTCTCAAAACTTGTGTAAAAATCAGTTGACACTTTTATGGGGTTATATAAGGGATGTGTTTTTTAAATTTCATGGATTTTTGAATGTTAAATGAAATAACGAACTAAAGATTGAAAAAAATACTAAATAAAGGTGATTTGTTCATAGTTAGTTTTATACTTACTAATATATACTAATAATTTAAAAAATTATCAATTGTCTTTCTGGTTAACTAATTAAAGATGGGATCCACAACTATTTCACCTCTCACCCTTGGTTGAGTGGTACAAGTGAGAACTGACTTAATAAGAGCCTTTTATTTGTCTACTATCCATCTTATGTGACTATGTGGTATATAAAATCACTCCTAGATTACTCAAGAAACACCCAACCTAGTTATGTACCTCTCAATCAAACCAATAGAAACAAATTAACCTTCCACACATATTGTAAACCACCAAGGGCTTCACTTCTCAACTCATACTATTCAATAGTATATAGCCTAAAATTTAGTTAAGGGATATTATAGATCATTAACCATGGAAATATAAAATAAATATAATTAACTTAATCATAAGTTTATTTATTATTAAGTAATTATACTAAATATAGAAACCAATTAATCATGAATAATAGAGTTTTATTCAATAAAGTGTAAAGAATTAAGCATTAAAAATGGTTGTCCTTCCCTTCCATGCCATTTTTTCCCATGTTTTTCAATTATAATTTTTTTCAAAGAGAGAAGCAGTTATTATGTGGAAAGAGGTATCAAAATATATTGGTTTCATGTCAATAATTATTTTGTTAAATGATGAATGAAATTGATGAATTTTTTTTATTTTGTATTTAGGATTAAGAAGCCCTTGAATCCAAGGATTGCATGTGTTTATCTTCATGAAATAAAATTATATGTTCTAAATGAGGAGGTCCAGTTTTATCTTCAATATTTTTTAGAATAGAGGAAGTGAAAACTACTAAGTATAGATTGTGAATTGTAATTACTAAATGTAATAGATAGTGTGAAAATGGGTTTTAAGAGATTGAGTTGTGGAATAATCCATCATAGTTTGTTATTGAATATGAAAGATTAAATTAGTTTCATAGAAGACATTGATACTGGTTTTGTAAGAATAATGAGGCCAGTGATCTACATTTATGAACTCAAAGAGGATCAAATATATTTCATGTGATATTGGGAATGGAGCTGAGGATTTTATAGATGTTTGATAAATTATAAATATTGATTTTAGGTTTCTATAAGTGACTAAGAATGTTTAAATTTTATTTAAAGGGTTTATGAAATTATTTGGAGATATTATAAAAATTTGGAAAAGTTTAGGAAATGCATTTTCTATTCTTCCCAACGTAGGTTTCATTCAACAACTTGTTTAAGTTTCATTACTATCAATAGAGGTTTCATCAAGCTAATATTATTAGTCATTCTAAACTATTAAAAATAAAAAATGAGTATATGACTTACTAAGAATCCATATACATGTGAATTGTGATTAGTGTATGTGTATTCTTAAAGAGTATAAGTGGAATCTGCACTACAAACATGGGAAATCATGTAATGTAAGTATCCTGTGAAACATAGTGAAACTTTAACGTCATATGTGTTATTAAAATATATGAAAATCTATATATTTTTCATTAGAGTAGTGAATGTATGATTAGAAATTAATGTAAATTTCATTCAATACTTTTAGAAAATCATAGAAATCCATTGGTGGAAAGAATATAAGTTTTAAATATTTTATATCACAAGAAGAAAGTTATTTGGGTGAGGAAGAGTTGTTATTCAATTATAAAATCATTATTAATAAATATATATTCTTGATGGTTATCAATTAGATTACTTTCTAGATAAATTAAATAATTTTCATGAATTTTCAATAATAATGGAAATTTAGAAAGAGTTGAAGTTTGAATGGTTTTTTAGAGTTCATATATCACAAATGATTTATATATATCAATTTGTTTGGAAAGTATGAGATCTATTCTAATAAGAATAAGACCAGTTGAAATCATGTTTTAAGCCAGGGTGAGAAAGGGTGTGGTACAAGTAAAAACATTCAGTTCTTAATTACTGTACATTGGTGAATACAGTAAAAAATAATATTTCTATTGATATTTTCTAAAGATAAAAATAATTTTCATTTACTGAGTTGATCTAGTAATTTTTAAGCTCTTTTTTTACAATAAATAAAATTTAGATAATTATTTTCCATGGACTTCTGTGTCGTCAAAAGGAGTTTCACATCGAATATTTTATTGTGTATGGCATATAAAATCATGGTAATACTAAATAAATAGTCCATGATAGTCCAATCATCTAGATGATAAAAATTATTCACATTATTCCATTTTAGGAATATTGATGTTTATGATATTTAATTCTCTCTATATAGTAGAATTTGATATTATTGAGGAGATTAATATTTATTTTGATAGAAAAAAAAGAAATGGATTGAATGATATAAATAATTATGTGTTTATTGAGGATGTTTCAAGAAAAAATATAGTGAGTAATAAGAGAATAAAGTATCTCTATAGAAGTAGATGAGTCTAAATATAGGAGGAATTTAGTATGAGAATATGTCTATCATGAATTAGTATTATGTGTAGTGGGGATGATACAAATCTCTCAGAATATAGAGTAAGTTCCAACACTTGTAGATCCACTCTAATGACTATGAAAGTATTTGAATTTGTACATAGGAAAACTCAATTCAATAAGATTGTGTAGAAAGTTCATATCAACTAGTGAAAAAACAACCAAGGGTAAAAATAATATCTTTTCATTATGGATCAAAACCATTGTATTTGAAATGTTTTGGTTAGGAAGTATAAACAATTATGGTTGTGGTGTATAACCAACCAAGTATATTGTGAAGGGTTTATGGTTGGGGTGTATAATTAACCAATACTAGTGTGTGATTATAGATTATAACTAGTATATTCTATTAAATGTACTTTATTTTATAGTGGATGAATCACTATTAGGTTATATAACCAATCATGGAAAGGTGAGGGGTTTTATGTTAAACCTTCTAAATCCTTGTCTGTTGTTGTTTTTCAAACCAAAATATATGATTTGAGGGTGTTTTAATATATTATTTCTTGGATTTAGGTTCTATAAACCCATAGAGGTTCAATTTAAGAGTAGAGAATTTAAAAATAAAAATAATTCATTGATTTAAACTTTCCCCCTCTAAGTTATCTCACTGATATTTTCTCACTAAAATTTGTCTCAATAAACAAGTTCCCTCTAAATATCCCAAAAAAATGAGTATATAGAAAAAACCTCTATGAGAAGAAGATATATTCCTATAATCAATGGAAAGAACTTCCAAAGTTTAGGGAATATGATATTATCTTACCTCTTATAACTGGGAATGATGCTATGTGAAGATACCATAGTTGGGCTTACACCTATTTATGGGGTTAGTCTTATGTCTCCTATTGATAAGAGAAATTTATAGGATGAGGAAAATGAATTAAATTATATCTTGATGTCAATTTAAAAAAATTATAAAAAGGTTATGGGACTCTAAAAAACTAAAGTTATATGGGGAAATTGGAGAAGAAGTTTTGAAAGTAATTATAATGTTAGAAAAGTAAAGCTTCAGGTTTTGAGGATCAGGTTTGAAGACATAAAAATGATATATATGGAGAATATTGATAGTTATTTCACCATGGTTAATGATATAGTCAATGAAATTTTATTATTTGGTGACAATCAAGATTATTATACCATTTTAAAGAATCATATGACAAATTTCTCTGATATATTTGATCCTAATGTTTTAGATTCGGGTGATAGAGAAGATATGTCCTCGGGTTAGCTTCATAATATTCTCATATCATGATAAATGAGAAAGGTTATTACTTCCAAAAAGTCAATAAAAGATGACATAGATTTTCAATCCAATATAAAATGTAAAATCAAAAAGGAGGAAGTTACTGAATTAAGTTATATGGATAATGATAAAGCTAATAAGGATATCAATGAAACTTTTTCCATTATAACTAGGGGATTCAAAAAAATTATGTGGAAAAGAAATTGAAAATAATAATTAAGGAACTGTAAGTGTGAATATATTAAAAATTTTACAAAAAAATGTCCTAAGAAAAAATGTATTTGAATTTGAGTTAGATATGGAGGAAGGGGAAATTGAGAATAAAATAGGAACAAGAGGACTCAAATTTATAAATCCTGCTAGAAAATGAATTTAATTTTTTGATAATGTTGAGAGAGAAACTAATTTATCAAACAAATATCATGACTCATATGAAAAAACAATCAAAAAAATTTAGAATCAAATCTTGAGGTGAATGAAAATCTTAAGAAAGAGAAAGAAAAATTGGTGAAAGAAAATAATAAGATTTTTATGATAAGAAATAGTATGATAATAATTGAGATAATCTTGTCAATTAGTCCAAAAAGTATAAATTGAAAGTGGTTGAGGATGAAAATATATTAAAATATCTCAAAGATAGGTTATCTTCAATGGAAAAACCTTATTTGAGACACAAATAATATGCATTGATTCCCAAAATGAGTTAAGAAAATTAAGAGAATCTTTCAGAAATTTAGTGGAGTTAAATTCTGAATCTTATAAATTTGGAGAGAATAAATATCTAATGGAACTAGGAAGATCTACATTTGATTAGTTTAAAAATTGACCTTTTATTTATAATAGTGCAAATGAGAAGGAAAATATAAGGATTCTAGGTCTAATAAAAATATGATTAACTCTTCCAAATTAAATGGAGAGAATAATGTGCCAAGAAATCACATCCCTCAATGAAAAATAAGGATTAAATTCCATTAAGATATCCCCCACAAAAATCTATGAAGATTCAATATCAAATTGATAGATCAATGTTTTCATGGCATTATTAATTTTAAGTAAGGTATAAACACAAATAAAATTCATGTTTGAATAATATATCCTTTCCATAAATGAGGCATGAAACTAGGGTAGTAACACTAAGAAATATAGATTGTATTTTCAATGATATTAAATCATGACCCAAAATATACCAAGCATGTCTATGAAGGATAAATTTTTAATATTTAGAATAAGTGTGTGTAACATGTGGAAAATAAGTTTATAAGGCTAAGGTATGTACGAATAATATACCAAAAAAAATTCCATGTTAAAAAATGGATAGAAGTTTAAAAGGAAAAGAATGTTAAATCATATTATGCACATAAATAAAATTTTAAGAAATAATACCTAATTTAATTCCATAATCAATCTTCATTATCCTAAATAATGTAAACTTTTGATACAAGTTGATTTTATAAATTAAATAATGTGATCCCATAAGAATATATGAAATTAAATGAAAAAATTTCCATAAGTGGAGATCTTAAAATTCAAGGAATTTAGTGTAAAATTTATGGATAGACTAGGTGTAGAACCAAATAATGTATAAAAAACATACCACTATAATAAGAGATCATGAAAATAATGATGTAAGAAAAAGTTATTGAATTTCCCTTGACATCATGAGTGAATAAAACTATATTACTCAAAGAAAAAAATCAGGATTATAATATAAGAAAGTAATCTATTAAGACTAATGATAGTAAAAAACCATTTGGGTTATAAATAAGGAGTGGACTAGTTTGAGATGAAACTATTATCCATAGTGTTACTACTAAGGAATAAATTTGAACCTCATTATTTTCAAATTTATTTTTTATATTTGTACAAACTTACAAGTAATATAATGAGTAGTTTTCATTTTTCACTAATGGATAACAAAGAAGACCGTTGTAATGGTGTAAAATCTACCATGAAGTAAATAATTTGAGTACATACATTAAAGTTGATAAATAATGAAGTGGTTCTATAAAAATATCACAAATTATGAGAATATGGAATCTATTTATATCCCTTTAATATGGTAGAATGAGGTACTGAAATCACACTTTTAAAACTTATTTTTAATTATAACAATTTAATTATTAAGGGGGGGTAGTGGATGATGTAAAAATTTGAGATAAAGGGGGAGTTTTATTCTTTGTACTTCAACCATTTAATTTCTTTACTAAAGTGTTTGAAGGCTATAATTTTTTTTTGTTAAATATATTTTTGAGCAATACCAAACTAATAAACTAAGATAGTATAACTTGTGTATGAGTGTATAGACAGTATGGACAATTTTATTTAAATCCCTCTTGATTTATACAACATTTTAGCCCATGTATACTTAAAGTTGAATAACTAAAGGCACATTTCTAAGAAAACATGTGACTATACCCTAAATTAATAGGGGAGGAGAATTAGTTGCATTGATAAACAATATGAGAAAAATATTTCCTTATTTTCCCCTTGTATTTATAATCAATAAGGGGGATATGAAATTAGCTTCATCGCACACACATATATATATATGTTAGATCTCACGGTTTTGACAAAAAAACAAAAGGGGGGATTTTTGTGCCTTTTATTAGTTGTATTTTTTTTCAATGATACAAGTAACTATTTTGTGAAAATTTATGGATATATTTTTTAGAGTGATGTAAATAATGAGTGTGTTAATGGATGATTGAAAAGGATGTAGTTTTTTCTTATATACATATAATCAAGAAACTCATAAAATGAATGATTTTTTGTAATAATAATCATGAATTAAAGTGTCATTTGCTAAAGGAGGTGTTATAGTATTATCTTCAACATTTATAAAATAGTGGATGTGTTAACTAATATTTATAGCTTGTGAATTTTAATTACCAAAGGTAGAATCTATTTTGGATGGTATTTTGAAGTGATTGAGTTGTGGAAGAATCCATCCTAGTGTTTTATTGAAGATTGATGATGAAATAAGTTACATATAACACATATATTATGGTTTTGAAAGGATTAAGTGGAGTTAAGTATGATGAGGTTAGTGATCTTGATAAACACAAGGAATAGAAAATATGTTGGATTTTTGATTGGGTATGGATCTTAAGAGTTAAAGGTTAGTAGATAAATTCCAAAATGTGAATTCATGTGTGTATGAGTGACTGATAATGAATATAGTTTATTTTAAGGTACCTTGAAATTAGTAGAAGACATATAGAATAAGTGGAAATGTTTGGTAAATATATGTCTCATTCTTCCCATTATAGGTTTCATTTAGTAACCCACCTAACTGTTATTTCTCTTAGCATAAGTTTCATCAAGATAAGATTATATGTCATTCAAAAATCCAATAATGGTATGAGGAGAGTATGTCTGATTGATCATTTATGTACATGTGAATTTATGTCAGTGTTTGTGTATTCTCCCTGAGTATAAGTGTTATCTTCACATCATACATATGAAATCATGAAACATAAGTTCCATACAACACATAGGGAAAATTGATAATTTCATAAGTGAAATTCACACACATGAAGATATTTCTATATAATATTGGATCAAATTAAGTGTGATCATGCTTTAACATAAGTATCATTAAACACTTGGTGAATATTTGAGAAATCAATTGGGTGAAAAATATGAGTTTCAAAAACTGTATATATGATGAATAAAATGATTTGGGTGAATTTAGAGCTATTCTTAATTGATTAAAACATCATTTACAAATGGTTATTAAATATGGCTATAAATTGGATGATCTTTTTGATAAAGTAAATGAGTTTCATTAATTATCTAGAATAATGAACATTTGAAAGATTTAAAGTTATTAATATTTAATGAAGATAAAATGAATGCTCATTTTCTGAGTTAATCTTGGAGTTTCAAAAAACCAATTTGAGATTAATGATAATCAAGGGATTTTTTTCTACTGAGTTTTTAGTTTTCAAAATTATTTTCATATGGAAGATATTATTGAGACGATTATGGATAATAATTGGGATAAAAATAGTTATTCCATGATAGTACTTTTGATATGAGGATAAAAAGTATTCATGTTATTTTGTCTTGGGAGTACTAATTTTGATGTGAGTAAATGTTCTTTACAAATGAGCCGTTGAGATTACCAAGGAGTTTAAAAATGAATTCGTGAGAGAAAAGAAATTTTCATGAATAATATGCCCCCATGTGTTGGTATTGAGGATGTGTGTCAAACAAATATAGTGAGTACCTAGTGAAGAAAGTATATCTAGATAAGGAAGAAAAAGATTTTAATGTACAAAGGTATTTTATAGGAGACAAAATCCAGCATCCCTGGGTATTCAGTACAATGAGGATAATATAAATCACCAAAAATCTAGAATGAGACTCATGACATGTAGATATTATCTAACGACAATCAAAGTCATTGAAGGTGTAAAAAATAATCTAGATCCATTTATCTTTTTGATTAAAACAATATCAACTGGTGTAGAACCAACCAAGTTCAATAAGGATATCTTTCCATTATGGATCAAAACCATTGTAGATGAGAATGTGTAACTAGGGAGTAAAACCAATTATTGTTTTCATGTATAAAAAAATATTTTTTTTACATAGGATCTATATTTGGGTCGTACAATCAACAACTACTATTTTTGGATTTAAGAGTATAACTTGTTCCTACTATTATATCCACCTATGTTTATAGTGGAAAAAACATGATTAGTAAAAATAAATAATACTAGTAATGAGTTAGATTTTATGTTATTAATTGTAAATAATTATTTTAACTTATTTTTCTTTCTTTTACATATCTAGTGAGGGTGAGTTGTTTTAATATTGAGTTTACTGAGGTTCTGATAGAACATAAAGATTTAGTTTAAGATGACAACTTGTAAAAAGAAAATTATGTCACTAATTCACCTCCTCCCCCTCTTAATGGCCCCTAAAAACCAAGAGAACCTCACTATTCACTCAGATTTTACACCATTATTCAAAGGCTAATTGAGATAAATGGGGAAAAGACAATATCAAAAACTAAGAATGTGGTGAATTAAAACAAATAGAAATTAATAGCAATAGCTGCTTCGTTATTATCCTTCCATAAAAGTCTATATCCCTCTAGATTTATAATAATGATCCTTTATTTAACTCAAAAACTAATTCTCCTTAATCTTAATTAATCCTCTAAGATCCTCACTTCTTTTAATTCTTATAGAGTTTCCATTCTTCTCATATCCTCAAATCTCCATCATGATCTAGTGTACCTAAAAATAAATTGATTGTTTTCATAGTTCATGGTCACGATATAGATTTTTTATTTAATAATACATTTGTAATCCTTTGAAATATTTCATGACGGCTGATGTGGTGCCTCAAATCCTCAAAATAACCATGAATTTTGTAGCAGCTATATTTTTTGATTTATTATTCTTCCAAAAATTCTCATAATGTCACAAATTACATTATCCTATACATGGAAAAAGTATCTAATGCATGTGATAAATACTATAAAATATCCAAAATTTCCTATGAATTTGACATTATCCTTTAAAATATTTTATCCTGCTCAAATATTATCTAGAAGAATAAAATATCCTATATATAACTGAATTGACTTAAGAGGCACAAAAATCTCATATGGGTGGAGAATATGTACTAAACATATGATTTTTCCATTTGTTAATTTTCTAACTCCATATATTTCCTACATGATTACCTAAATGTAATATGCATAGGATAATTCTCATATGTGTAGATTAATTACCATACAGGCTCAAAAATATCCTATATGAAGGTAATTTATGACAATTTCCTTTTGAATTTTCATCTCAATTCCAACACAGTACTTCCCAAATAAAGTTGAACATATTTAAATCTGATCATGGCCTTCAAAAGTTTTACAATTATTCTATAATAATAAAAAAATTACACAATGTTAATTTTAGGTATTATTATAAAAATTGTAATGATGAAATAAACAATCCAAAATCAATTTTAATATTATCTATAAATTCAATTCTAGATAACTCAAAAAACAAATAAATGTGATATTCACAAAATAAGTAATCAAAATTGTAGAATTAAAATCATTAAAATATGAAGAAAAATTTATGAAAATTTTGGTCTGTAACTACCATTGGTTGCAATCTTTACATTCATATCACTATCATTCCTCTGAATATGAACAAAAAACTAGTTATACTCATCTGAGTGATTAATTCTCTCCCAAAGTTTGCATCAACATACCAAAAAAAATATCATCTATCCCAAATAATAGGGTTGTATCTTCCATTTATTTGAGATATCTAATAATCCAATTCACATATTTCATGTGATCTTCCCCTATATTAGACATGAAATGGTTGAAGAACACAACTACATGTGCAATGTTTGGATAAGTTCACACCATGGTGTACAATAGAGTTAAAATTTCCTATACAAATAACACTTTATCTATTTTCTTAGCCTCAACCTCTATCTTTGACACTTTCTCTTTGGAAATCATGAAGTGTAACACCCTGATATTTTAGAATGTATTTTTATTTTAAATAAATACAATGTTCAATAGTGCGCACCACATTCAACACCAAGATTAAATAAACTATGATATACTATGAAAATATTATTATATAAATATTATTTTCATAACAAATTTAGTGGTTTAGCAGGTACGAATTACAATAACCACAATGTGAAATATATGTTGAAATTTTTTCCTTATTTAAATTTATTTTTCACAACCAACCTAATATATCCCTTAATTGGAAAATGGATCAAGCCCATGACATAGCCCGAGGTGCATTCCTGATTACCCAAGGAAGGAAACCATTGTCAAGAATCAAGCTCAAATCCATTGAGAATTTTTTATCCCATAGAAAAAAATAACAAATAATAATAAAATAAATAAATAAACATTGGTTGTGGAAGGAGAAAAAATAACAAAATATACCTCTATGTGACCTCAAGAGCCACCGCTAACCTCAGAACATGTTCTCTCCAGGAGTGATCCAAATCAAAGAAAATCATAAAACTAAAATTATAATGTAAGAATGTGCATCAAGATACACAATAGGGATGAAAAAAATCAGCCAAACCCCATTCTTCACCTCTAAAGAGAAAACTATTTTCACGCTAGTATGAAAACGCACACAACAACATACACACTCACACACACACACATATGTATATATATAAGGTTTTAATTTACTTTAAAAAAAGTATCAAAATAAAGATTTTTAAAACCGTTTCTATTTTTTATTTTTAATGTAAATTATATAGAATGGTAGTTTTACCAATAAACCATTTAAAAAATACATTTGACAATGTAAGAGTCCTGGTATGAAAAAATTTCAATAAAAATGATTTCATAACAGTGTCACAAACCAACGGAAAAAATAGAATACATATAAATAATTCATCATGGTAATGTAGGGGATAATTGCGATATTATAGGATAGAGATAACAAAGCCAATTTAAGAAATTATCACCACTAGAATATCAAGACAATCCTCCTTATCACTCAGTTTTTTTTTAACCAGTCCAAACTAAGGGTAAAACCCATATGATGAACCCAGTCAACCAAGGGCCACTAGTCAGTGTGTTCCAAGCCTTCCCTACTAGAAACCTAAGGCTTCCCATGAAATATAAATGGAGGTTATTTTATCAATATATAATATATAAAAATATCATTAATTTAATTCTTAAACAAGTATTTCACTTTCTAACCTCCATGTTACATTTAAGGTACATCCCCTTTTCTCCTTTCCAAAAATTATAAGTAATACAAAATCCCCATACTGATAGTACACCATAAATCACACATTCAGCACACATATATATTCCAAAAAAAGTTAGGGAAGCCATAATAAGGGTATTTCAATTTCAAAGTAAGCATTTCAAAGCCCCAACTTTAATGTTTAGAATATTGATATTCATCATTCGTAGAAACCATTTTCAATCTTTAAATTTTCAATTCTAAAACCACCAATTACACTTACACACATATTCACCTTATCATATATATATATATATATATATATATATTCCTTTTCCTAGTGTACATATTCACACAACCTTATGTTAATATATAAAAAATTATCTATATATATATATATATTGTGTGTGTGTTTGTTTGTGTAAATCATATTTATAGGTTGTGAAATTATAAATCTCCACATAGATCAAAGGTAAAAAACACTAAATTATGATTTAATTTAGAAAAAAATTCAGGATACAGAAACATCCTCTATTATCTCTATCTTACATTATAAGAACCACATAAATTATTAATCAAGAACTTGGGGTTCTTAAACAATCAAAAAACATTTTAAAAACATGATGTATTATATAAAACTCATGCTGAAAGCATAGAAAACTGCAGAAAACAATAAAGTGTCAAATTATATTAATCCAAAAAAATTTATATATTATTTTTACTTCATAATATAATAAAAAATACATTAAAAAAATCGAGAGAACATGGATTCTGATTTAAAGACTCATACATAGGGTAACCTACCTCAAACCCTATCACAATTAAAAATGGTAGATCAAATCCATTGTAAGAAGGTCTAAAGTGTTGAAGAATACCAAAATAAAGACTAAAAAGGTATAACCCACTAATAAAAATAAATAGAACATGAATCCAATTTATAGGTTCTTGAAGTGTTAAGAATAATTCGGTTGAGAAGAAAGTTGTTTTTCTTAGAGCTATTCCTTTTTTTCTTGGGCATAAATCACTTTAAATTGCTGAGATTTAAAGGTTAATGGATGGAGTGTCCATCAGACCATGTTTATTAGACAAAGAAAAATGGCTCGAGCATAATAGATGGATTCAATATAATTGATGTCATCAGATAGAGTTTGGTGGGAAATATAAATCCATGTATGATTAAACTTTCTATCAGATAGAATGTTCGAAAAATGTAAATCAGGAGATGCTTTTCTATTCTTAAAGTATAAACCATTATGATTAAGCAAAGTTATCATGATCCAATATTGAGTAAAATCATGAGATTTTGGTTCATTTGTATAAAGATCATTCATCTAAGTTTTGTGAATTACACTTGACTAATGTTATTAATCAAATATATAGTTGTAAAAATTTAATAAAATGAAATAACCGAGTCATAGAAATCAAATTTTGAAATTTATAAAGATTTGAAGTTATGGTTGTATAGAGTGTTATTGGTCATAAATTTATAAATTCTTTTTATCAGAGTAATTATGAAAAAAGTATCAAAAATAGAAATCCATTATTTTTTCAACCAACCTTGACCATTGTACATACAAAAAGTTCATCAGTTAGAGAAAAATTTTAAATATAAACTAAATGATATTTAATATGTTCACTGGATAAGAATAACATTTTCTAGTGTAAAAATACAATTATATGTACTTTTATAAAGATCCAAAGTGAATAAGTGACAAATTCATGAGATTTAAGTCTTTAATTTATCAAACAGAACTCTAAATTTGTATATTTTGAACAATTTTTCTTAATGAAGTTCATTGTATGGAGGGTTCCAAGAAGATTCAATGGTTAAAGATTTCCAAAGCAATCCATTGTATAAAGGAATATTCTTACCAAATATTTTGAGATGTTTCTTCGAAGTTGTGAGGAATCACTAGATGTTTGTTTTACCATATATAAGCATTTTTATGACATTTTACTATATTTATGTTTTTTATATCATTATTATGTTTTAGTAATGATGTTAATGTGATGATGTTGATTTGTATATTCAATATTTCAATAATAATACTGGAAGAAATGTAATTCTAGCAAAGATTATAGGAAGTTTGAAGGTGGATGTTGTTACCAAATAGTAAGTAATGTTATAAATATTCAATAGGTTTGAAGGTGGTAAAAATTGAAATATTTGAGTGGTATTTCTCAAATATGAGTGGGAAAATTCAAATTTAATGTTTCAAAATTATGTGTTTTCTCTAAAAATATTGGAGGATCACTGCTTATAAAAATGGTGTGAAGATGCATCATGTGTGTGTACAATTTTGTTCATAAAGTTTCTATTGGAAGAATTACTAGGGAATTGAGGTTCTAGTGAGATATCTTAAGAATGTTTTCTTATTGAATCATTTAATGCAGTATCACCAGAAAAACTAATACAGGATGTATCTTCCCTATCTTTTAGTATCAAAAATCAATGTGAAGAGACATCAAATGATTAGTGTAAAGAAGTTATTGGAAAAACATAGGTTCAGTTAGTGTTTGATGGAAAATAAATTGGAATGGGTTCATTAGACTAAGTGTACAAGATGAATAAGGTATTAGAAAAAAATATTCAAATAGATGTCTAGGAAGAAGTTCTTGCCCGCTTCTGAGTAAGAAAGTGAAGGGGAAGAAGAAATTGAAAGAAATCATGTGTGAAGAATTCAAGAAGCATAGTGAAAATTTATAATCTCATTGCTTAATGTTGTTATTATTATTAAAAAATATTATTATATCATTATTTTATATGAGGAGTGGATTTACTATCGATCTACTATAGTTTTATAATTGGGAATGGATTTTCCCCTCTCACTGTTACCACCAAAAGGATTATTTTCTAGTGGTTTTTGTAATCTTGGATAACTTCAAAAAAATTACAAGGAATAGAAAATCATATTGTGTAGCGAACCTTGTAATTACCTATATTCCTATTTTTGTGATTGTTTTTTGTTTAATAGTGTGGACTTTTACCTCTAATAAAAGGTGAAGGTTTTCTCTTTTAAAAGAAAACATAAAAATAAAATATTTTTTATTCAAACCTATCTCTTTATATGATCCCAAATATTATGATTCTTCCTTTCAAGTGGTAAAAGAGTATGGTTACCTTAATAGACTCTTTAATAGAGTTTGAAGAAAAGGAAGGTTTCCATCGATGTTGAAAATTATGACAATATTAAAGGGATTCCAATTTTTTATAGGAAAAACTACCTTATCTAAAATGATATAATGTTAACTTATTTTATACCCATTGGTTATTAGGTTCCTGAATTAACTAAGGATTTTTTCCCTCCTCTTAATAAGGGTTTTCTATTAATAGATACTGATAAAAATAATTTGTATAACGATGGGCGAGCTAAGAAATCCATACTTTCCATACTCTCTAAAAGTAAATTTTTTAGGTTTAAAGGTATTCGAACAACAAGAGGTGCCTAGGAAAAGCTAAAGAAAATTTTTGATGGAATCAGGAAATTAAAGAACGTGAAGTTGTATATCTAAATATTAAAGTATCTAGGTCTCAAAATGTGTGGGGATGAATCTCTTGGGGACTTATTTGTAATATTTGATGACATTATAATCACAATAATATGTTTCGATGAGAATTTGGATGATTCAACTATTTTTGAAAATATTCTAAGAATTATTTCATATAAATTGTATTATATTGTATCATTATCAAGTGATTGATATTTTAGAACTCTATTTGTATATGATTTTCATAGAATTATCATCACTTATTATATAAGAAGAGAAAATTTTATGAAGAATAATGAAATGGAAAATCAATAAATTTATTTCAATGATATTAATAATGGAAAATATAAGAAAGGTCTTGAGGAAGAAATAACTAACTCTGAAACTAAATATGATGTATGCAAAAAAAATTATAAATTTATGTCTTTGTTTTTTAAAAGGGTGAAAATAGACATGTTAAAGTATAAATGAAAATTACTACTAAAGATCTTTAGTTGTGAAGCCATTGGAATTTTCACACTAAATTTTCCATAATGAATGGAAGATGAGTAAAGTGTTGAATAATATGGATAGCTAACAAAATCCATAAATATGAATGAAAATAATTCAAATACTTTTTTAAAGGAAAAGATAATAGGTTATCTAAGTATTATAAAGGAAACTTTTTGTCCAAATGTGACAAAGATGATGACGATGAACTGGAAGATAAAAACACAAGTTATAATGAGACTGAAAATTTACTTATTAAAAAATAGAATGTTGAAAATTTCACTAGCTGTAAAAATATTAGCTTTAAATAAGAAGGAAAATATAATAAGAGACTTGGATATATTTTATTCTTAAGAGATTTTAAAGATTGTATTATAAAGATTGTTAGACTTGAAATGGAGAACAATAATTTGAACTAGAGATATTTTTAAGGATGATATAAAATATAATTAGATTAATAATATATTGAGATGCTACCAAAACTTTCATACATAACAAATTACCATTGTGGATGGTGAAAAGGATGATGGAAAATAGGTTCACGGTTTTGAACAGATTGTATGTTATAAAGGAAAATCTGCTTTATATAGATTATACTAGTGCTATGATGGATTTGGGTTTATAGAGATGGTGTAGTAGTTCAATTATCAACACTATAATGAATCTACGATAATCCTATAAATCTTGATAAAGGATGTTATTTTATGTTATCATCATGATAAAATTTTTATAACAAATCTCAAAATCTCCATAATAAGGAAAAATGAAATAAAAGGCCTTAATTATTGGAAATAATCACACAAATACAAAAGTAAAATGACCACTGATACTAGATTAGGGGTGTTATTCACATATGACTATAGATTTTACGTTATTGAAGAATGTGACAGATTACAAAGAAGGGATAGTTCCATTTGGATATGATGATCCCCTCAAAAAAAAAGTTTTTTGATCTACTATAATTATAAAGAAAGGTTAAAATCCAAAATATATTTATTTTTTAATTTACTAAAAAACAAATTGTTCACTATTTTATAATTATATGATGATAGAAATGAAGTTATTTTGAAAAGATATGGTTTTTGTGTCCAAAAAATTGAAGATGTGAATGTTATTATAGGAGGAAAACAAACTAGGGGAAATTTTCAAATGGGAAATGTGTATTATTCCTATTATTTGAGCATAATGGAAAAAAGTTATCAATGGAATATATGGTTGGGGAATATATTCTAGTGTAATATAAGCAAGCTAATAGAGGGAGAATTTATTCATGATATTCATAACATGACAATAAGAATATATTGATATTTACCCATATACCAGAAATATAATATTACAATCACATCACAAAATAAATTTGAGATAAATTTAACTCATCCCTTAGATCTTATACATTGTAATATTTTTGGACCCATGATAAAGAAATAAACAACGGAGATAAGTAATTTATTTCCTTTATTTATGATTTTACTCACTTTATATTTATTATGTTTTTGATATATAATTCTAAGGATGTCAAAATTTTTAATATATTTAAGATAATTTATATATATATATATATATTCTATAGATAAGGTTAAAACTAATAATGGTATTAAACAAAAAAATTAAAAGTTAAAATATAATATTGAAAATCATGAAATTATTTATTAATTCAATTCACCATACACACCATAGAAGAATGATGTTACTCTAAGAAGAGATAGATATTTTCTGGAGAGGGAAAAAACTATATTGGTTTAACATTAATGATATTTTCATTTTTTTTTAACATAAATTATATATGTTTTGAATAGTAAGTTATAAATTTAATGTGGTTATTGAAGGAAATTTTGGAAGAACTTGCAGATAAGAAGATTTAAGAAGGTTAGGAAACCTTCCTTATAGAGGATAAAAATATTTCCTAATGAGATTTTATGAAATTTTGGAAAACATTCCAAACAAGATGCGGGTGGAGGTTATAAATTTTCTTAAATTTATTAAGAAACATTCTTACAATGTCACATAATGTTAATCCATTCCTAAAAGTTCTGAAATCATGAATTTTATCATGATCTAAGCTTATGATAAAAGAGAGATATAAAATAAACTATACATAGATTATCATTTTGAAGGTGATAAAATGAATAAGTTGTTAAAGGGTATAAAAGTAGAACTTTGTTAATAGAAGAGGTCCACTAGAAGAAGATCACTAGACTAATAGTTATGGATGAAATTCTCCAGATACTCCAGACACATAGTGAGAGGATAGAGATACAATAGTATTAATTCCATGGGTAGATAAGTAAAATGTTGTTACTAGATATACAAAGTGTAGTTTACCTAACATACCATAAATGATGTAACCATATAGAGATTTATTAAAAGTTGATGTCTAGTAACTAAATAAAGTGGATGGGGATACTAGATGGAACATAGTTGATATTCCAAACAAATATTTTTAATAATATGATGTATTAGAGTTTATAAACACTTGTATAGTGTGTAAAAATTTGTAGGGTGAAAAGGTACAATAGGGTGATAGAAAAACGTAGAATTTGTAACAAGATGAAGAAATTATTTTATGATAGAAGCCTTTAGAAGTTAAGAAAAAGTACTCAACCATATTCAATAGGTGGATTTTATGGATAGATGGACTATAAAAATTTAAAATGAAAAGTGATTATTATAGGCTATATGATGTTATAGGTTATAAATTCATGAAGTGGAATGTTGAAGGAAGGGCATTGGATCAATTCAATTAGACAATGTGTATTGGAAGAATCTCAATCAAGAAAACATTCATGATGATATCCGATGAATATTTATGATTTCATCAGATGGAGAAATATAATGTTTCTCCTTGTAGGAGTTATATAAATAACTGAATCATTCGTTATTTATATATATTGGAAAATTCACATAATCCTACTGATTAGTGTAGTATAAAGTGGTCCATTCAAAAAAAGAATTTATCAAAGAAGATATATGGATGAGTTTTGAAAGCCATGATAAATGGTAAAAGTGGCATCGGATATATGAGCATCCAAAAATTTTACATGATATAATCAAATGGATTGTTATATGAAGTTTTACCTAATTAAAGAAATTGATTCAATAATGAAGTTGTCTGGTCCATTATGTAAAATACCCTTAGATGGAGGGTGAATCATGGTATGAAAAATTAAAACAACTCCCCCTTTTGAACTTATTTCACTATTAAAAAAAACCCTCTTCTCTCTCTTTCTTATAGCATAGTACGAACAGCAATTAAAATATCTATGAGACACAACAATTTTACTTGGTTCAACTTCACTGGGCTACATCAAAGGAACATATACTGATAATGTTCTGATGTACCAAATCCACTGTAAGTGCATTGATTTTTACAATGTTCGTAGAAAACTCACTATATCTTATGGTTTACATCCAATCACAATTTGAAAGTTCACTGCTCTCTCAACAGAAGTGTTCTCACTACTTCTTTAGAAGATCCACTCACAGTTTCAAGACCTTTAGGTCTCTTAATTATCACTATTGAATTCAACCTCTACTGTATGTAGATTCTCTTTTGATGTCCCACTTTCATCTATGGATGAATATCACATTACCACATAACATTGTGGAATCCCTTTCGAACAACCTTCCCAAAGATCACTACTTTGTGAAGCGCCTTCTTTCATGAAGCTCAAACCAACCTTCATAAGGTACACCTCCATTCGCGAAGCTCACTGTTTCATAGACCACAAAATATCTTTCATGAAGATCTTACCTTTTCATGAAGCTCCCGTAGCCTTCGTGAATCACACCTCTTTTGAAAATCTCAACTAGCCTTTTCAACGCTCATTCCTTTCACAAAGAACATTTACCCTTGGAGAATTACCATACTTTTGCAAAGCTCACTGCCTTTATAAACCGCCTTTGTGATTAGAGAGCCTTGAGATTTTTGATGAGTCTATCTCTTCTTATCAAGGGGGTAAAGGCCTATTTATAGGTGTTTCCCACTGACTCCAGAACCTTATGGCCGCTTTAGCGCCACATCCACACCATTTCGAAGAGCTCCCAATTTTTCCCCGAAAAGATCTATTTTTTCACAAAGCTCCATTAAAACAGTTTGTTTGCAATGCTCATCATAATCATAGAGCCTTCTGTAAAATAATTTTCACTTCTATGATTCCCCTTCTCTCATAATCATAGATCTTCCATCAAAACCTTTTTTCCATCACAACTCTCTTCACCTCTGTCATTCATGAAGCTCATCGTAATCATAGAGATCGTCTTCAACTTTCTTTGATCCTTTGAAAAATAATATCATGATTTCCATATTCAAAATACTCAATATTTTTTTATATTTTTATGAGATCTACAAGGAAATCCATATTTCTCAATACAATCCAAACTCCAATTTTTTTACCCCAAATATTTGGAAAACACTAGAAAATGGCACCACCTTGAATCTATTCTTTTTGTACTACCTCTAGATCTTCAATTATTATATCATGGTTCTTTGTCAACATGGATAGTCAAAAATATCATTGGAACACGAAAATTCTCCATGAAATCCCACAGTGTCAACAAACACAATCGACCCAAAAATGCTGCAAAGTTACCTTGCGTATTTTTTCCCAACAATCTCCCCCTTTGGGTTTGTTGAAAACTATTTCAAAATTTTATACCTCATAGAATCTGATTCCATCCTCTACCACCATTCACATAATGAGATCTAGATAGAGATAAAAAATGTACCCAACACATACTTGAAGCCCACATGAGCAATTATCGATGTGAGAAACAAGATTATAATGAAAATTTATTCAATGAAACACTTCATTCCTGACACCAATTCTAGAAACCAAACAGTTTTTTTCATCAAAAACCTTAGCTATCATGATATATAATCCCTGATCAATCACTTATAGCATCACCAGATTTAATGCTCCCCATATCAGCTACTCTCCCTATCTCGCCGCTCCACCCGTTAGCTTCTCCCTGTGTCTTTGACAAGGACATTTTCTCCCTTCATTTCTCTCCTATAAATATACACACTTTCTCCCCCTTTTTTAAAGAACCCAAAGCTCACTCATATATGGTCTCGGGGAGAGGTCTTTCCCACATCCACACTTTTTCGAGTACGAGGAGTCAACTAAACCCCCAGATCCAGTCAATGCCTCACAAACACTTCTTTGGGTGAGGCCTTTATCAGAATGTCTGCAACCTATAGTTCTTTAGGAACATACACAAACTTCACTAACTGTTGCTCCAATTTTTCCTTTATAAAATGATATTTGATCTCAATATTATTTTTCCTTGATTGATGTACTGTATTTTTTTTAATATTTATAGCACTTGAATTATTGCATTGGATTCCAATTGGAGACTTCACTTCAACACCCATATCACCAAGCTGTTGTTTCATCCACAATAACTACGTGCATGATTGAGTGGCCACAATATACTCAACTTCTACAGTACTCAATAAAATGAAATCTTTTTTCTTTATTATCCAAGAAATACACAATATTACAGGATATAAAGAACCTTCTTATGTTTATTTCTTCTCATTTGTTGAACCTATCCAATCTGTATCGGTATATCCCAATATCTCTAGTTGAGATTTTTTGTTATACATCAAACTTAAATCCACAGTTCGCTTGATATAATAAATTATTCTTTTTACTACAAATATGTGGATTTCCTGGGGATTTCTTTGGTATCTTGCTACTTGGCATGTGGAAAAAATAATTCCAGGTCGTGTTGTTATCAGGTACTATAAACTCCAAATAATTTTTCAATATTATGTGATATTAACTTCCTTAACAACATCATATTTTGATAATTTTTCCCAGGTAGGAACCAGAGACTTAATCTACTTGGAATTTTCCATTCCAAATATACTAATAATGTCCTTGGAATACTTGGATTGAGAAATGAAAGTTCGATTCCTTCTTTTTGTCAACTACTTTTCCCAGCATCTTATTAAAGCATTTGTTTGCTTTTCTTTTTCCTGAGTAGCCAAGGAATATCCCCTCGTCTGCATGTGACTCAAATTTCATGTGTTTTTATTTTTTGAGAATAAGGAAATTACTTCCAAATATTTTAAAGTATTTTAATGTTGTATTATTTCTGTACCATAACTCATATGTATTCTTTCTTTCCTTCAGACACAAGATATCCCACTTCGAAATATAGACCGATGTTAAGACTGTTTCCTTCCAAAATTTCTTGGGTAGATCTTTCTCAAAAAGACTTGTTCTGGCCATGTTTTTTATGATCCAATTTCTCTTCAAAAATACTACATTCTATTTGGTGGTTTTCACTAAATAAACTTTATTCCTTATCCTACGTTTCTCAAGATAGTCTTCCACTTGATTGTTTGTGAATTCTATACCATTTTCAATAAAAAACTTCAGAATTTTCTATCCAAACATCCTTTCAAATTCCCTACGATACTGTTTTATGAAACTAAATGCATCAGACTTATGGTAAATAATGAATACCCGGGACATTATACTATAACCATCAATAAATAGAATGTAATATCTCTTTCCATCAGTGTCTCTTTTTGATATAGGTCCACAAACATTATCATACACCAATTCATGCACTCTTATTGACTCTTTTTCCCATGACTTATACATATTTCTGATGATCTTCTCTATTTAAAATGCATCACATATATGAGTATGATCACGTGATATATTAGGGAGGTCTCTAGATACATCACACATTACCATATTTTCTAGGGATGGTTGGCATAGATTACCAAGTCATTTATGATGCAACTTTTTTTTTTCCTCTCTGAATAAAAATCACATATCTTCTTCACCACTTACAAGATATAGATTTACATTGGTCCTTTTTCCATATAGATCAAATACACCATCTATTCCTTCAAATATACACATATTCATGGTAAATATTATAGAATTCCCTAAGTCACATAGTTTACTAACACTAAGAAAGTTGTGACTGAGACCTTCTACTACAAAGATATCAACTGGTCTCATTTATTTTCCCTCAAACCTAGCCTTTCCTAAGCCAAATATCTTTAAGCCTTCGTCATTTCCAAACATTAAAAATCTTTCATTGTATTATTTTATGCTTGTAACAAGATCTTTATTACCTTTTATATGGAATGTGAAACCACTATCAAGGATACATACACCAAAATGGTCTGATTCTTTGAGGGAAATATCTACAACTACTACCTTCCGAGCTCTCTTCTTCTTGATCCATGTGTTTGACTTCAAACTTGGTATAGATTGGAAATCTCAATATTCCACATAGTATGATGGACTAGTTTCATCCTATAGAGTTACAAATTGATTTTTTTCAGTTCAACTATTGATTCATTGATTTTATACTTGTGAACACATTGGTTCTTCTTTGAAACATTCCTCTTCATGGTCGGTGTATAGTATCTAGCTGTGTGTCTAAATTCTACAAACCAAAAACAATTTCCTTCAAAATATTTTATAGAGTACCATTATCTATCTGAATATCACTATTATTCTTGTGCCCTTCAGTATCTCTTAGCTATAAAACACACATTTTTTTAGTGTCCCTTATTTCCAGCATAATAATAACTAATTTAGGGTGAATTATTAAATGCCACTTCTTCACCAATGGGTGTCCCTTGGGTTCTCTAAATATTTGTATTATCCTTCTTTACCAAATAAAACTTCAATCAGGGAATGGGTACTTGTGGCCTAACTTCAACTTTCATATCTTTTTGTTTTTATTCATGTCCCACATCATACTTAACATCTAAACATGATTGTTGCTTCTTTTCTACTGGACCACTATGCTCCACTTTAAACTTCTCGATATTCTAAATGATATTCTTTCCTCGTATCATATTGGTAGTAAAGATTATTTCTTGATCCTTTACATTTCTTCATAGACCAACAACTTCTTATTCATGTTATTCGATATGTTTTTATCTGATCCCTTATAGTTTTAATCAAACTATTGATTTCACTCTTCTGTTCTTTAATTTTGAGCTTATACTCAGCTACCTCTTCTAAGCTCTCTAGTAAGGAATACTTAAGGTTTTCAATTTCTTCTTTTATCTCATACTTCTCTTCTTCTTTTTTCAAAATATAGATTTTGGTATCCCAACCCACTTTGTTGGATTTCTTTGTTTTATCTCTCCAAACAACTATCTCTTCATGGGAGGATTCTAATTCAGCTTGTAAATCAATTATTCCTTCAACTTCTTTTTCTTCTTATTTTCCAATTTCGATTTTTTCCTTTTTCTGAGCACTATCAAAAACTGCCATCTCTCTATGATCTTTGTAGTTATCTATCTCTTCATCCTCTTCAATCTTAGATGCATCTAAACTATCACATTCTTATGAAGGAAGATTCCTCTTCTTAAATAAATTTATCTTCAACAATTTCTTTCCCTTCACATATGACGAATACTTCTTTATGGGAATTTTAACTTCATCCTCATCATATTCTTGGATCTTGTTAGGGAATCTCACTGAAAGACGACCAACCTTTCAACACCTAAAGCAAACAAGTGGAAGTTTCACTTTGAACTTTCCATTACCTTTTTTTATATTTGAGTAAAGGAATGGCATCACCTCTTCGGTCTCTTATTCTTCCTAAGAATTTCAATGGTGAGATTATTTATTTCCTTAAATCCCACCTCTTTAGATTTCCACTTTTCCACAGCATCGTTATCATCATTTCTCATCTCATATGATGAATAGGTACTATTCAAGTTATATAGTGTGAGTTCTTTCAGATCTTTGTCTTTTAATACTAAAACCTTTGGATTGAACCAAGGTGGAAGCTTCCTCAAGACACACGTCACAATATTTATGTCTTAAATGAAATATCCAAGATTTTTCATGTATTACACTACAACATTTACCTTATCAAATAATGCATCAATAGACTCATTCGGGATCATTATCAAATCTTCATACTTGTTCCAAGAAACCTATAGTTTTTCATCTCTGACATTTGAATCTCCTTCATATATATTCAACAGCTTTTTTCACATAGCATGTGATGCTTTTCATAACATCACCTTCATATAGATTTCATTGTATAGGGCTCCCCCAAGAACCATTATTGATATTTTTTGAAATACCATGCATCTTTGTTGTAAACAAATCCATTCTCAATGATCAGTAGTAGTGTCGCATCCAATTCTTCCATAACTGAACATTATTTCCATCAAAAAATGGAATACCTCTATGATTGATGACCTCCATTGATAGATAAATATAGATATTAACCTTTAATATGATACCAATTGTTAGGTCCACTATGTTAAATACCCTGAGAGGAGGGTAAATTAGGGTATTAAATATTAAAAAAACTTCCGCTTTTGATCTTTTTTTGCTATTAAACAAAGATCTATTCTCTCTCTTTATAGTAGCATTGTATGAAATGGTGTTAAAACATGAATGGGAAATTGAAATTTAACTTGGTTCACCCTCACTAGGATACGTCCATATAGCATAAATCAAAAATGTTATGATGTACCAAATACACTATAATCACACTTCTATTTATAATGTTCATATTAGACTCACTATCTCTCCTGGTTTACAGCCAATAACAATTTTAAAGCTCACTGGTCTCTCAACTGAAGTGTGATCACTGGTTCTCCAGAATATCCACTCATAGTTTATAGACATGTAGGTCACTTCATTATCACTATTGAATGTATCGTCCACTATATATAGATGCTCTATTTATATCCCACTATCATCTACTGATGAATATCACTTTACTATAGAACACTAGTAAATCCCTTAGGAACATCCATCGCAAAGCTCATTGCTTCATAAAACTCTTTATTTCGCAATGCTCATACCAACCTTCACAAAGTACACCACCTTTCACAAAGTTCACTATTCTGTAGAGCTCAAAATAGCCTTCACGAAGCTCATAACTTTTCACAAAGCTCATTTAATCTTCGTGAAGCACACCACTTTTGTAAATCTCAACTAGCCTTTGCGGTGTTCAATCCTTTCACAAAGCTCAATTAGCCTTTGCGGATTCCCTTACTTTTGCAAAGATCACTACCTTCTCAAAACTCCTTCACAATTAGAGAACCTTAATATTTTTTTTGAGTCTCTCTCTTATTCTCAAGGGGGTAGAGACCTATTTATAGGCATTTTCCTCAAACTCCAGAACCTTCTACCAATATCAGCACCATGTCGTCACCATTTCACAGAACTCCAAATTTTTTCCTGTAATGCTCCATTTTTTGAAAATCCCAATGATACTTTTCAGTATGAAATGATCAATGTAATCACAGAGCCTTCTATCAAAGCCATTTAACTGTCATGATTCTTTTTCTCTCATAATTTTAGATCTTCTGTCAAAACATTTGCATCGTCTCAATGCTCTTCACCTCTACCATTCTCAAAACTCATCATAATCGTAGAGATCACTATTATCTTTCTTTTATCCTTCCCGTAATACTCTTCATTATGTCCATATTAATGAAACCCATTCCTTGTCCATATTTTAATGAGATCTTCAAGGAAATCCATATTTCGCAATGCAATCCAAACTCCAAATTTTGGACCCCCAAAATTTATCTCATTAAAAATTGGTGCCATATTGTATCTATTCTTTTTATACTACCAATAGATCTTCCATTACTTTTTCATTGTTCTTTGCCAACATGGATTTTCAACAATATCTCTAGAACTCAACAATTCACTAGAAAAATCCACCTTGTCAACAAAAAAACCAACCCAAAATGTTGTAAAGTTACCTTGAGGTATTTTTTCCCAACAGAATTATTGATATGATGTTGAAAAAATAAATGAGAAAGTATCATATGGTTTATTTCATCATTTAAGAAGATGGTATAGAGGAATATCAACTAATCAGATAGATCAAAGCAACTAAACATATGAAATTCCATTAGATGGAGGATTGCACTAAAGTACATTGATTAAATATTTATGAATGTATTGGGAGAAGGAGGAATATGAAGAGAGATAGTAAAATAAGAGATAATTTCATCAAATCAAAAAAAAATTGAATCATTCAATAGAAAGGTTAATTGCTGACCATAAAAATTGTATTTTCAATAGAAATAGAACCATAGTTTAATGGAGAAATTAATATGAATTCATTAGAAATACATATGTCAAATAGAGTTCTTAATAACTTTAAAAATATTTGTTAATGTCCTTAACATGATAATGTTTATATAATCTATCAAATTTTCTTATTAATATAAGAAAATAATGTTTGAATAATTTCTTTAACACTAAGGTTAAGGAAGTCTAAACAAGTTCATAGATTCTATAGATTTCATGATGCTTCAAAAATATTAAAGAATCATTTATAATAATCAATTAAAATTAAGATAATAAAGACAATGAAATTGATTTATAGAATATTCCTCTTTGAGTGAACTTATAAAATTGGGGTGCGATAATATGGGAAATGGTGTACAAATATTGTTTACATATGAATAGAGGTGAAGTGTTGAATATTTCAGATCATCAAGAATTTCCAACAAAGATAAAAATTAGGTAAATGAAAAGGTGTTAGACTAAGTTATTTTTAGAGATAATGAATAGTGATTTACCTATCATAGATACTGGAAAGAGCTTTCTCATCAAGTTCAACAGATAGAGACTGGGTAGAGGCACAGGTTGTTGTGTATTAGACAGATCATTGTTCAAAGGAATAGAGTATCAAGATGCACCAGATATATGAATTCTAGATTGAATTTGATGCATAAAATATAAAGATGAATCAGAAAAAATCTTACCAGAGGAAAGGTGACGTGAATCAGATGGACCATATCAGATGAAGGAAGAAGAAAACTGAATGAAAACACTAGAAATAGTTATTATATGGTCATTTTTTGATGATTTTTAAGGGATTTGCATACTTATTTATCTTCTATAGGATAAAAATATCATAAATGTTTGTAAATAATACTATTTAGTATAATATTCTCTATCTAGATATATAAGGAGTCTAACACAAGTTAGCTAGAGTATAAAAACTATCTGAAGATAGGTAGAGATTTTTGGGATATGGATCAACTATGGGATGTAGTATAATTGCCCATCACTTTTAATTTATGAAATGATTATTATTGTAAGAATCCATATCCTAAGGGCAGTCTACATGGAAAGGATGTAGGTTCTCACACTGAGGCTAAACCTTATAAAAATACTTTTATGCATTTTTTCCTTATATCATCTATATAGAATAATTATAAAAAAGTGAGAAATAATTTATGAAGATATATATATAATAATAGACAGCATAGGTTCAATCAACTTAAAGTAAGAAATATGATTAAGTAGAACATAATAAGTAAAATTTGGTGATCACGGATTCACCCCCCCCCCCCTCAAGGTGAATTCACAATCCACCTGGGTACCTTTAATGGATATTGGAGAATAGGTTCCCTATTTTTGTATTTAAAAGTTTTTTTCCTATGTGTATTCAAATATTTCATATGAATTTCATATTTCTAGAAGTTGAAGAAACATTTTCTAGAGAGGTTAGAAAATTTTACCCTAATATGATGAAGAGACAAGTTATTTTCTATTGTACTCACATGATCGTTTCATACAAAAACATGGAAAATAATAAAAATAAATAAGGTCGGAAGTAGGAGAAACTTGTCTTACAAAACCAATGGATAGAGGATCTACCACCATATAAAGTCATGGTGTATGGTAATAACTCTTGTGAATAGGATAAAATTGATCCTCTGAAAGAATCTTGATCAATATGTGATTCAGAAATAATTGTAGAATATTTATATTTTTAAATCTATGATTACATGAAAAATGGTCCTCTTGAAGTTTCTATATATTTATACTTTCTCTTATCAAGGGACAACATGGGGAAATATTATAGATGAGATTGTAAATTTATGACTCAGAGTAAGAAATGGGAGAGAAGATTCTTGAATTTACATCTCTCAATAAGCTTTTTTATGGAAAGGAATAATATTCACTACATTATCTAGAAAATTTCCACCTTGTGGAGGAAATTGTGTATATAAGTTTTTGTGAGAATATCGTTGTTGATGTGCTTAAAAAAGATAGCATGTGTTAGAAAGTTATTTTGAAGAAAAGAAATATCAATCAGAAGTTAAATATTTAATAATAGAATAGTAAGAAAGATTACTATAGAATGAGATTTTACTATAAAACTCCAAGATTTAATTATTTTTTTTTCAAATAGATCTAATTTCATAAATAGCTTGTGTTTCACACAACATCGAGTTTAAACAAACCATGATATACTAATAAAGTCTTATTATTTAAAGTGATAGCTATCATCTAGCCATTAGATTGGTGGGTATGAATTAGAATAACTAAATTATGAAAAATATATGGTTTATATAAGACTAAATTTAATTCATCGGATATCTATTAATTATAAATAAAAATAAAAATCATTTGAAATTAAAAGATATATTTTCCGAAAAACTATTTTTATATGCATAATGTACTTTTACCTTAAAAAATTAAATTATTCACTATGGTAAATGATTTTAATTAATTATATATATATTATATTTAATAAAATATTTT
Source organism: Viscum album (assembly GCA_963277665.1). Lineage (NCBI taxonomy): Eukaryota > Viridiplantae > Streptophyta > Magnoliopsida > Santalales > Viscaceae > Viscum > Viscum album. The sequence continues at coordinate 1,052,811,010 of OY728120.1, read as the reverse complement.
AACATTCATTTAATATTTTTCTAGGCCTCGGAAAAGAATAAACTATGTTTTATGCTTAAAAATGTATTTTTATAAAAAACAGTTTTTATCGCATATTGGATGCTTATTTTAAAATTAATTCCTACCAATTATAAAAATAGAATTTGATAAAATGGATTTCATATTTTAAATTATGAGGTCAAAATTTTGTAAATAGTTCCCTTTTATTTTTGATCAATATGAATAGTAACTGTGGTGAAATTTATCACCTTAGTAAAGGGTAAATCTGGTTAATATTGGATGAAAATAATTTATAAGGAATAATATTTCATCATAATTATTTTTGGATGAATTTAATTTTAACCTATCAAATTATTCTTAAAATTTAGTTTTTTAATGAACACATTTCTTTGAAAATGGACTATATAATATTAAAATCAAGGAAAGTTACAAATATCACTCTCCTAGTTTTAAATATATCCTATGTGTCCGTATAGGGAAAAAATAAATTTTTGAATGAATATTAGTGTCAATTTTGTGAGTAATAAAATTATATTCATGATATAAATTTATTTCTATTTTTTATTATTTACATAATTATCTTAAATTCTTATGCAACACTAATGTAGTATTTCTCTAATTAAAGAAAATATATATAAATGATTTTAGAAATATTAAAAGTAATAAAATATGATCTATTTAAGGTGTTGAATGCTTTTTTAGAATATTATGACCTATAAGTGATATTTTAAAGAATTTTATTCCAATTAAAACTTCTTTTGAATGTCTTTTAAGTCAAATTAAATGAATAGTGCCTAAATTTAAAATAATGTCATTTTATGAAAAAAAAATATTATTCAATTACATAAAGATAATAAATATATTAAAAGATTAAAAAGGGGGTAATATATGTTCTAAAATGTTATCCATTTCCCATTTATAGTCTATTTGGAACCATTTTTAATGAGAATGATGTTAATATATTTTAATATTTTTGGAAATTCAAATTGTGCCCCTCCCCTCAATTCTAAAAGGGCACCCTTATTTCTCTTCTCCACACCACTTTTAGCCTCATATATAAAATTAAATATACATATTTATCTTCTATACTACACTAGGAACATTATATAGGTTTTCTTAATCCCATAATACCAACCATATATACCTTAAGATGAGAACTAAAGAAGTTATTTAAAAGAAGAGGTGATTGCCTCAATTGTTCACTTTCTTTTTAATTATTATTTTACCTCCTATAAATATGATATATTATTCATAAAATCATAAATTAAGTATCCTGAAGATACTTAAATTTTATTATTTTTATGAAACCACCATTATTCAATCTCTTTCCATCAAATGGGAAGTGAAAAATATTGTGCAAGTGTATGTACGACTTACTGTGTCCACGTAGTGATACAATTCATTTCTCATTACCATATTTTATAATTGTGTATTAGGATGGATATAATATTTATATATATGATACTTATGTCATAATTATACATTTATAATTATAATATCATATCTACCTTCTTACCTTTCAAATAGTTGTAAAATGATAACATCGATTGTGTTTACGTGTGGACTACCACCTCTACAAAGAGATGTGATTAATTTTTTCATTTTTTTATTTGTATTTTAATAAGAAAATATTTAATGAATATATATGATATAAATGATAAAATAATTATTATTTAAAGGTTATTTATTATTTACCTTTTATTCATTTCATTCATTTAAAAATGGAAACAAAGTTCATGCGTATGTACGACCATCTTTCACCATAAATAGTGTAATTTATATATATATATATTATGAATGAATCTAAACATTTATATAATGAAAATATGTTATATTTATATCATTATTAACATTATTTAAATTATGGTACCTTGATCAAAATTCAAGGACCAAAACAACCGAACCAAAACATACATGAAGAACGAAGCAGATATCACTCAAAATATTAATTTTAATAAAGATGTTTTAACAAACGAGTGAGAAACGGTTATAAGTAAATAATATATGGTATTATATAAATTATTATGGTTCTTTAATATATTTATAACAAATATATATTTATTATATAGTAGGTTCTAATGTGTGTGAAGGAGGTTGGACCTAATGTAAGGGATTTTCATCTCACTTTTATTTTCATGGATAAAATGTCATTTTCAACACTTATTTATTCTATATAGTGAATATAATTCCCATGAATTTATTTTATAGTCAAGGTTATTAAGGTTATTTGGATTTTAAAATCCATATAAGGTTATTTATTTCATCGGGATTATAATTCAAATGTTTCCAATGTGGTAAGAGTTTTATACAATCTCATTGTTTATAGGGATTGTTTATGATTAAGTCTCTAATGATTAAATCCTATGATATATATCTCAAGAAACTCATTTATTTTATCCTCCTATGTTTTTTAATAATAAAACATGTTTTTATTTCATTTTACTTACTATAACTACTCAAAATACTGAAAATATGTTTCTAATGAAAATCGACTTTATTTATCTCTTCTATTGAAAATAAGTTTTTCTTCCAAATCCATGTTTTCTAAAAATATTTTAATGATGTTTTGTAATATTACTATATGATTTTTTGAATTCATATTTACCCATTTTATTCCATTTAAAAATTAAAAGGAATATTCTGGTTGTATTCTGAATGAGGTACTTTTTTACTTTTTTACAAAAAATAGGAAAGGAATGTTTTCTTAACTTATACAAAATTAATGGAATTTCATGTGGTCATGATTGATTAATTATTTTAAAATTAATTTATAATTTTCCATGGTTATTGTAACACCCCGACCCGAATTACCCAGAGTTGGTGCATTATTACATAGCATTGGCATGATCACAAGAAAGATCAAATCTTGAAAGACCGATTAGTTTAGTAGCCTTGGAAACACTAGATATATTCATAAAGTTTTACATTTCATCATAAAAATGAAAACTACAACAACATAGTATCCATATTCCACACTCTTATCCCCTCATATTATCCCTGCAGGTCATTCATAAATTACTTCTTCGCATCCTGGGAAAAATAAAACATAGAAAAGGGGTGAGCTCAAATGCCCAGTAAGGATAACAATATAGCGGAACATTCATAAATAAGAATTAATATTTAAGGCAATGTATAACTAAAACAAAAGCCTTTTAAACTTGAACATCAACATAGTATGGTAAAAATAAAATAAAATAATGTCATTTACTTATTCACATGGATATTCTACTAATCGAATAATCAAATGCAATATCAATAACCACTTTCATAATGATGGAATGCATAATGATAGACTATCATAACCACATATCCAAGGCCTTGTGCCAACACTACAAATAATATTTTGTCAAGGCCTTATGACAAGACACTATTTTGTCTCATGAGACCTACCGATGCATCGAGGAGCTATAGCGGGCTCCACCCATCACTTACTAACTCCAATGCATTCCTCATATGAAAAGTTTTAAACATAACATAAACATTCATATTAAAAATAGCATACGAAATGTCAATACTTTATAAACAAACCATGAATGGTATAAAAATAGCACATCCACAGTCAAACATAACTCATTCGATACAATATGGAAGATTGTATTGTATCATATTAACCTCAATCGAGAATGATGAAGGATATTGAAATAGATGAAAATAATCATCAAAACAATTAGAGTGAAATATCGCCCTTTTTCTTGAAATCATTTAAAAGTCACACTATTTGTCAAGAATCCATTTAAAATATATTTTAGAATCAAAATGTCACATACCACTTTGAAACATTTAAAAGTAATTTTGATTTGAAAACTTTAATGTCCATATAAATAAATCCTTAAAACCATTTTCAAAACATGGACATTAATGAGAAAGATTTAAAAGAATAAGTCTTTAAAACATTTAAAAATGGTATTTTAGTTAGAGTTTATAACCAAAAGAGAGACACTTGAATTCAAATAATTGAGGTAATAAAAACTTTGTAATATCATGAGAATAAAGGGATTTATGATATACTATGTCAAAGTACATTATATACACCATATAAAAGTGATTTGGTGTATAACAATAAAGGAGTCTCAATGGAATGTAAATTGAGATGAAATCTCTCATAAAGGCTGTATCCTTAGGTTAAGGATAAATCAACGACATAATTATGAGTGAAAAATATAAATACACTCAATATGATTGGATATTCCATGTAAAACAATAAAAGGACATTCACACATATTCATGTAAAAACAACACCAGTGAATTGGATGTATAACTCAACAAATCGAGATTGAGTAAAAATTACTCTTATCAAGTTCTTAGTGATGACCTAATAATTTATCAATGGAGTGATTATGTGTATCAAAAGTATATCCACATAAATGGGAGTGGAATTTTTGACATAATAAAATGAATAGTGATTCTACACATATTCTTGGAGTAAAATAATCAATGAAGTATGCGTAAAGTCGAATGAGTGGAAATTGAAATTTTAAATGCCCTTATTGATTTGGTAACATACAAAACATACACCCATGAAATAAGGATCATACAATGATGATGTAAATATACATGAATTAAAGTATTTTACACAATGAATACAAACATGGGCAGTACACACACCACATGTAATAAATAAGTGGTGAACAATGGAATTCTCACGAAATTAAAAGTGAGATAAGAAACCCCTTACCTTGCACTTTCCTTTAGTCGAGGGTGCATTTAACCTCCTGTACGAAGATCTTAGTATGTTATTAAATTATACCAGAACCATATTAATATTTATGATATCATACATGATTCATTTATGACTTTATATTACCCATTTAATAATAATTTCCATGATAAGTTAACATTTTGGGTAATAATCTCTTTCTTTATCGTACGTGTTTTAACTTGTTACTCTTGGTTGTATCACTTAGATCATGATTTAAATACTTCCAGAATATAAAACAGGATAAATATATCATATATATTTAGAATATAATTATGTATAATAGACATATATATGAAATGGAAAACACCGTTTATGGAGACTGTAGTCCGTACGTACGCAAAAACGTTGTTTCTGTTTTCATATACTATTGAATGGAAGTAAGTGAATAAGATATATGTAAGTACAAAAATACTTATATATATAAATATATATATCTCCATTAACATTATTATGTCATATATTACATAATTATTAGTAATATATATTTTTATAATCGTCGATGAATGGTGAACTTGGAAATGAATCTCATCGCGTCGTGGAGACGGTAATCCGTACGTACGCACGAGCAAAAATATCATTCTTTTGATATTAAAAAAATATATAATTGGATGGTATATCATATATACAGAATCCTTATAATTTTATATTTATTATTTACATCAAATTCACTTCATTATTATACCCATCCAAATAATAATGTATTGAATAACAATTACACCATGACGTGGAGACGGTAAGCCGTACGTACGCACGTATGGTGACATGTCATTCAAAGGATGGATAGAATACTGAATATGGTAGTAAAATTTTTATAATAACTCCACAGTATATAGGATATACTGTAGTTATTATTTTAGAATAGAAATAACAAAGAAAAATAATTTGAAGAAGAAAAAAACTTGAACGAGGGTGGTGAAAACACTACCTCTTCTTCGGGTTCTTCCTTTTGATTTGATCAAAAGGGCTCCTTAGGTTGGATTTATGATCAAAATAATGCCTCTATGTTGAAGTGAGGGAATATGAGAGAGTATTTTGTCAGGTTTTGTCCGAACCAAAAGGCTTTGAAGGTGTGAAGAATTGGTTAGAAGTTGGGTCCTTTTATAAGGGGGAGGAGGGGCTCTTTAGGAAAATCTTAAAGTATTAATTTATAATAAATTCATATTCGGTTTTTAATGGATCCAAAGTATATTATTTAAAGTTTAAGGTGGTTATAGGTCTAAAACCACTAAACCAATGGGATTTAGACAGGTTTGAGTTATTATATTAACCTTATCTTTAAGTATTAACTCTTAGTTAATTAGTTTCACTTTTACAATGTCTCTTTGTATTTTCATATTATATGGTTAATAAACATACAATATACATACAAGTGACCCACAAGTGGTCCATTAATGATATACCTATCATTATATAAGTCTCTTTTCAGAACATTAGATTTTTAAGAATTTAATATCAATTAATATTATAATATTTGTTTTAAAAACTCTTTTATGTCAATTTTGACACTATTCAATAGTTGATTTTTGTAAAAATCATAACAGAATTATTACTTCCAAAAAAGTTAATTAAATCAGTAATAACATGTCATATTATCCTATAAAATTATTGGTATTTATAAAAATTATCAAATTACATTTATTTGGGTATTTATAATATCAATTATTATAATTTTTCATTAATTAGGTAATTACTACATCACCATTGTGTCATAAATAAATTAAATTATATAATGTCTAAAAATTATAAATAAAATACCATTATGTAGTAAATCTTTTTATCTTTCTAATGACTATTTATAGTCTAAAATACAATATATATAACCCTATGTGAAAATTGTTTTTCTAAAATATATATTCTTATGTCATTTTTGTATTTATTTTAACTTAATTAAAATAAAATGTCCCTATCACCTACAAGTGGCTCCATGGGGTCCCAAAATCAACCCAAAGATGACCATGGTTGGACATGTATCCAAAAATACTGTTAGGACACGTTTTAGGGTAATTTAGTATTATTATAATATTATTTTTTAACCCTTATTTACCGAATTTACCCATTAACCATGGTAAATAAAATATTTACCCAAGTAATTATTCAAAATGTCTAAAAATAAAAGTTACCTATTTACATAATTTGGAAATCCTGATTCAAAATATGGAATCCATTTTTCCAAATTCAAAACAAATAAGGGGTATAAATTAATTTAAAATTAATTCCCACTGTCGAAACAAAAAGCGTGTTTTTAAGATATAATAACTATCAAAAGATTGATACTTGTTTATGTCCGGTTTAATTGTGAAATTATGTCCAATGACTAAAATTGTATTAAATAGTAAAAATATATTCTAAATATAATTTAAAACCAATAAAATTAATAATTTATCACTATTAATTATTTTGATTAAAAAAGTTGTTTTTAATTAAAATTTAGTAATTTTCACTATTCATCAAAATATTAAAGTTATCCGAAAAGTACCAAAATTTCACCTTAGGATAAATTCGATACTCTGAATCCAAAAATGAAGTCCATTTTAAGAGATAAAATTTCTAAAATTTTAAAAAGTAGGTATTACTATTCATAACGGCTAGTTTCATTGGTTGTGGTGTGTGTTAGAACTCGAAGTTGCGTACAACACACACTACTGTATTATTCAAACGAAAGCATACCATGGAAGCTTGGGATGTTTCATTGTAAATTTTTGATGTCCCCATTCTAAAAAGTAAATTTATTTAGTCAAATTTAATATATAAAAGTTTAAAATATTGGATTTAAAAAGGGTTCACTATTAAAATTGGTAAAAGTGAAAAAAAATGAATTTGTTATTACATTATGTCAAAGAAACTCATAATATGGATTATAAAATTATAAGGATTATATAAAGTTTAAATTTTTGTTAATACTATTCATAGCCTCTTTTAAATGGCTTGTTTGGTAAGTCATGGTGTGCTTGAACTCGGTGTTGCGTGTAGTGTAAGTTATTGAATTATTTTGAAGAAATAACACAATATGAAATCTTGGGGTGTTATAGTTATTTTAAAATAAAATGTTTTACATAATATTTTTAGAAATATTTGTATTTTAAAGGAGTGGTTTCAAAATGGAAGGAATATTTTCCTCCGGAAAGTTTTAATAATATTTTAATGGTATTTCTATTCATCAAATAACATATACTATACTGGAGAAATTATCCAAGTAAACCATAGTTATTATTTATCTATATATTTTCTATTTATAATGAAAATATGTTTATAAAACATACTCCTTTTCTTGGGGCTACGCATTGATAAAATGATGACATGTTTTTAAAACTCATTTCATTTCATGGTTTTTTATATAATGATTTTTTATGATCTTGTGTAACACATATTTATAATTTTCATTATGTGGTTATTGAGACATATATCTCTATAAAATTAATTGGGTAGAGATTGATATCTCATGATATATATAACATCCAGACCTAACTGAAAATGGAAAAAGTATCTGGACTGGTCCCCACAAGGCCTCAAGCTTGCCTCCCTATTTGAAAAAGGCAACCGACTATCAGTAAAGGTCTCATTGAGGTATGTTGGGGAGACTACACACTCAAGATTATAGTATTATTATGTTATATAAAATACAAGAAACAATAAATAGTGGCATAAATAGAATTAGAAAAGAAAGAACAAGTGGTGTAAAATGTATATATATCATAACTGAGTAAAATTAGACAAGGAAAACTATATAATGATGTATGTATGTCCAAGTGATTCTAAAAATATAATTAGAAGGAAATACCATAGGAAGGTACAATGTAATAAAAGAATAACCACCCAATAACTATCTCCACAAAAATCCTAAGTACTGGCTCAGTCCTCTACCCCAACTTCATACTAGAATTATAAATCAAGCATTGGAAGCTGGATGCTTCTGTTGGTCTATACCTACAGCCATAAATACTACTTGGGTAGGGAAGGTGACTGAGTACGGTGTGATATAAAATCTCAGTAGGCTAGCACCCACGGTGTATAGGCCCTTCCACTTTTTGGAGTATAAATAAATATTGTGCCATATTTAATTTAGATCCTATATAGGAAATATAAATAAATGCATTGGACTAAGTTCCACTTTGAGACCCTTCCAATCAACCTACTTTGGTCTGTGTTGGTGTGTTCGAATAGGTGGAACCTACAATGGTAAAGTGAGTACGGTAAAGTGTTATAGGTTGTATTTTCCCCAAGATTGTTATTGGGATTAGTGGACATGTCCCTACATTTTATAAATCAACTAAAAAATTTCCATTTTAAATAATTTATTTACCTTTAAAAATATTTTAATCATTTCTTTATAAAACAAGTTGAGACACCTTGAGATCATCCATGAAAATATATAGAGGATTTCAAATTATTACTCAAAGGGCTTGTTAAAAGAATAATTCCAATGATCCCATCCAATTTGACCCAAGTATGAAGTCCAAAGTGTCACTCTAGCATGGTGTGAAACAACATGTATTGGCCTCTGAGTCTGTACCTAGTATTTGGGCCTAAGTTCTCTCCTAGCATGGTACAACAAATCATGCCATCAAGATCATCCAATAGGTCTCCATTAGGGAACTGGTGTCACTCTTCTGGAGGTAAAACTACCAATGCACAATGCGCTTATCTTAGGAATAGTTAATACCTCCCCAAGAATATTTACCAAACAAAAATGATTTTAACAGACATTCATGACATCCTATCCAAAGAGTTCATTAACTCAAAACACCTTTTATCACTCTCAGCACCAGGGTGAAAACATTAACCAAGAATCACATACATAACATGTTTAAAAAAGTGCCATCTCATTTTAACATAATAATTAACATTAAAAGGAACATCGGACAAAGAAAACCCATTTATCAGTCTCATTTAAGTCCCATGACCCAAGGCATAAGCACATAACAAATTAAATTAGCCCAAATATTTATAAGTTTCATTGGAGCATGGATTGTGACTAGGATTAACCAATAAACCCTTAAAATTTAAGTTCATGGTATTTAAAATGAAGTAAGACCCCTTATAAACACTCAGAAAACCAAGGAAAAGGGACACTTTATCATTATAGGTGAGTCTCATACCATTTAAGGGGGATATCATAAGGAGATCAACCCATGGGGTGATTCACTACTTACTCAGGTCCCTAATAGCTAGGTGAGGTAATAATTTTAATTTTATTTGAAAAAAAATTGGCAAAATTGAAAAAGTGTGACTTGGGGCATGATGGAGATATTTATGAAATGTAAGGAAATGATGGGAAAAGGACACGACCACCTACCATGGTGTAGTAGCAGTCCATTCATTTGATATCAAGATATGATTCAACCTAGAAATGAAGAAATTAAGGGATTCATCAAACTCCCCAAAAATAGGGAAAAATACATTTCACTAAAATAGATAAATGGATGGAAGATGATCCTTGAAATATATTACAGTGGATCAAATATCTTACTTTTATGAATCTGATGCATCCAAAGGTGAGTGAAATAGAGGATAAATTAAGGATGGGGATTGATCCCTATTTGATAGGGAAAGGGAGGTTCACATAGGGAGAGAGGAGGATCACACTGTAAAATAAGATAAATGGGGTGACGGGTTTGAAAAAGAATATCATTAAGAGAAATTTTTTAATTTCACCATCAAAATTGGGTTTCATGTTTTGGTTCTATAGATTGGCCAAACCATGTTCCAGTAGTGCTATGAACAGTGCAAGGTTACTGCCTAAGTGTCACTAACTATGTGGGTTAGGTTCATAGTATGTGTAAATCATTCATACCTCATGCACTTCACACCTGGTCACTGATTGTAGTTGCACGAGTTTTTATTGGGTGTCATACGTTTTGAAAATAATCATGCACCCTACTCAGACCACACAAACTTGTTATTGTAACCACTAAAATGATTATTTTCTATTGGTTTTTGTGGTCTTGTATTACTTACAAACCATTACAAAGACTATCTACTCTTATTTAGTAGTGGGAATTATAAATATATGTGTTCCTATGGTTGTGCTTGTTTATTTTTTTCAAGCAGGGTTATTTCTCTCTAATAGGGAGAAAATATTATTTCAGAGAAGGAAAACATAAAAATAGAAGAGCACGGATTCACCTCATCCCCCTCTTAGTGATCAAATAGATCTTGATTTGTCCTTTAAAACCCTAGATATCCAAGACTATTTTGGTAAGAACAAACTTGAAAAATAAATAAATAATGATATGAATAGGATAGAAGGAGATTAACTTGAATATTTTCACCAAAAACAAGAAGAGTCTAATTTAAATCACCAAGGGGTGAGTAGGAGATGATGGGAAGATCCCCTAGGTTATGTGAGGTAAAATGGGGGATAAGGGTGTGTGATTTGGGATAATATTGGTCAAGGAAAATAGTCAAATCCAATTTTAATTAAATCTAGGAACTATTCATAGTTTGTACACATGGTTCAGAAAATCATGCATGAACCATTCACACTCTACTGGGATCACGGAGCACCATAAAAAAGGAAGGATGCATGGTTTGACAAACCATGCATAGACCATGTGATTTGAATCTATAAGGAACTATAAATCCTATCACATGGTCATTTCATGGTTTGTAAAATGATGCAACTAAATCATGAAATGGGTATTAAAAGTCCAAAAACATCCAGTTTTGGATAAAAACTGCTAAGAATGAGATTAAAAAATCAAATTAAATGAAATAATGCATTATTTTCAGGTCAAGGTGTGACAATTCTCCCCACCATGACAATTTTTCCTTTATAAAGTCCAAGGAGATAGGTTGACCAAGGAACCTAACTAGAATAACCCAAAAACTACAATAAAATTTAAACACCAAAAGGAAATACACTAACTAACTATGCTATTGGGATCCGGATTATGATAAGATCATCTAAATCCTCAAGTAATAATAAAACATAGAGGCTCCTAAACTGAACATTTAAAATTAATTATTATCTTAGATAACATATTTCATTGAAAGAGAATAAAGTATAAAAACTCTATGAAAAAGGAACCCCAAAAAAAGAAATAGCATCACCTAATTATCTTTTCCCAATAAGAATTTTTCAAAGTGAGAAGACCATAATTTATCTCCATGGTGGGGATGAGTTGTGAATCAACCATTAAGAGATATTAAGATTTTAGAAAGCATATAAACTCACTAATAAAGAATCATAGATCTACATGATTCTCAATAAACCACACTTTAATATGAAAAGGATAAGTTATGATAGCCTCCTTACCTTTTTAAATATCTATCTTACATGAAAAATTTTATAGAACTGTGGATATAAGGCTTTCTCAGAGTTCAGGAACCCAAAAAAGAGGTAAATATAAAAATAACAAAAGATTATAAACTGATATCACAAAAATAGAAACCATAAATAATAAATATCAATAGAATTTTCCTCAAATCAGATAAAAATACAACACCACAAAACACATCATTCGTAATATAAAACATTTACAAAAAATAAACATTAAATGGAGTTTTCATTAGTTTTATTTTCACCATGTTGAACAAAAATATTCATTGACTTAGTGGATCTAGATCCATGTCACTTTATAGAAACACCCCTAAAAATCCTTTCAGGTTCCCCAGATGACTATATGTTTGAAATATCTTTGGTTCTTCTTAGCATGGAGACTTCTAATACCCCATATTTATGCACATATAGAAAACCAAGGATATTCTAATAGATTAATCAAGTGAGAAAAATAACAAAGGACTTATCATAACACTTCCTAGAAATATAGGAAGATCTTGATTCTCTTTCCCTTTATTAAAATAACACCATCACTCCTAGGGTTAAGTAAGATATCAACCACATTTGTTACTCTAACTAAGAAATATTTATCCCGAATAGTCTACCTCACAGTGTCTTCATAAGTGTCAAGGTTGAACAAAGAAAATACCAAAATAAGATTTCGTTGAAGACCTATTCCAATGTATCGATCCTTTAAGAATTAATCTTCAACTAGATTGAGAGTATACAGTACCAACTCAACGAAACAATTGGCATACTCCAACATCATTTAATGCACTTTTCTAAGGCTATATAACTTTATATCCTTTGGTATTATTAAATATTTTGGTAAGTATCACAGGATAAACAAATCCTTAAAGCCTACCCATTTTTGGTTATTTTGTCTTTTGGTTTTAATAATGGACTTCCAACACTTCTAGCTCATGTTATCTAACATAAACGTGGAAACACGGTCCTAAGAGGCTTGAGGAGCTCAAACCGAAATAAGATCTCCCCAATACATCACAACCATTCCTCGTCCTTCCCAATTTCTTATTGTCCAAAGGAATGAGTTGGGTTTAACTGTTTAAACAACCAGATTAAATTACAATACTAGTCCCTTAGATGAGGATTCATAGGCTATACATTTATTTTGGATAAATCAAATTGTTGGGACGAGACATGGTTAACAAAAAACGTATGATGAGGAAGAATCACCTAAAAATTCCTTGTAAGGTTCCGAAAAACATGAAGGGGTGTAACATAAAAAACAATAAACATTTGTTGGATCATAAGATTTACTTATGATGGCTATATTAGAAGAGGGGGGAATTGTATATTAAAAAACCTAGTTTAAAATATTTAAAATAACCGATAAAAACATTTTAAAATAATATTATCAAATTTAGACTTATTATGATTACCAAAGTGACATTATTGGATTCATAGTATGTTCGATTAAATTACAGTGTCTATCAGGCCATGGGTATGTGGAGGTGATGGGCTCGAGGGAACAAATTTTTTTCTTTTAAAATTTTTAAATTTTGACTATTCCCTATTTGAATTTTGATAATTAATGTTGAAATCATCTATATGTTTATGGAATGTAAAGTTACCACTAACCCATAAAGTGGCTTCTATAAATTTAAAAAAAGTTTCAGGGATTAAGTCAAAGTAAAATATCGGTATCATGATGGATCTAATTTATCAAAGTATGTTAATCATAATTAGAGTAATTATGATAGGAAAAATAATATAAAAATATTAGTATGATGACCAACTTTCTATTACATATAGAGTAACAGTAACTTGTAAAGAAAAAAATAATACAATTTCAATTTAACAGTAAAAATGAATTATAATATAATATTAAAAAGATAACTCTGTTAACCATAAGATAAAATTAGTATCTACTATTTTATACATAGAGTAAAGTCTATCATTCCATAATAATAAATACATTGATACAAAGATCATATTAGACGTATCTTCATATCCTTGTAATCCCTCAATATGTTGTTCAACTCTGTCTTACTATATAAGGCCCCAGCATTAAAACTTACTTAATATTGAGTTATTACAAGATTACACATTGAGGATCTTTTCAGGTTTAGAGTTTTAGAGAATTAGATCATGAAACTTGCATTACATTCCACATTTAAACAAAGTGGTTACATAAAAGATAGTATCCATTCTTCCCATCAACAGAAACATATTGAAAATAAAACATGGAATCTTTCTTAACACATCCTTGACTCTATCATCTTATCATGTACCTTTCCCTTGACCTGAAAAAAACATTTCAAAAACTTGGGATGAGCATAAAAAGCTCAGTAAGGGATATAAAAATATGGAAAGGAAACATGAGTTCATATATACACAAGAATGAAATCATAATTTACCCATAAAACAGAGGCACTTTAAGCTACCTCATCAAATGATGAATAAATCATAGAAATCATAAGACATAAAGGTAACTTGAGGCATTCATAACATTCTTACGTAGGGAGTAACCCTCTTGGTTACGTTTGGAATACCCATCACAGTATATTCCCTAAATCTCTTCGGAGAAACCTTAACGTTTCACTCCTTCGCGTTACCCAATGCATTGGAGAGCTATAACGGGCTCACCCGCCCTTAGTTTATCACGGAACCACCCGTTCTTCATAACAATGCCCAAGAACCATAACATAATCATATCACATAAACATTAACATAGCATTACCACATTTCAATCACAATATAACATTTTAGGATATTGAAATAATGAATCCATTCAAAAAGAAACCATTTCCAAAACCATTTAAAACATTTAATAAAGAGATTTTTGAATCAAAGTGTCCCATACCACCTTGAAGCTTAAAATTTTAAACCATTAATATCCATATAAATAAATCCTTAAAACCATTTTGAAAACATGGATATTAATAAGAACAAATAATTAAAACATTTAAAACGATATTTTGGTTAAAGGGGTTTCACCAAAATCAGAGACACTTGAATACGATAATTGAGGAATAACATTTACTCAGAACTTTATAATATCATGAGAATAAATGGATTCATGATATAATACTCCAAAGGACAGTATATACACCATATAAGAGTGAATTGGTGCATAACAACAATGAACTCTCAATAGAAATGTCAAATGTGATGAAATCCCTTATAAAGAATGTATCCTTAAATTAAGGACAAATCAATATCAAAAATATGTGTGACAAATATAAATACACCCAATATAAGTGGACATTAAGTGTAAAACAATAAAAGTTCATTCACACATATTCAATGGATGACATATTCAATGACTACATGTTGAACCCATAGAAATCGAAATTAGGTTAAAAAGTTCCCTTGACAGCCTAACGGCATCACATAAAAATGAGTTGATGAGAGATAAAAAGTGTATCTCATCACTTGGACATAAAATTTACATCAATAAGGATTTATGAGATCATATCCCAACATAACAATATTTAAATTAAAATACCCAACAAAAGAAGTCTTTTAAAAAAAGGAGGGTGAAAGGTTCCCTTACTGACTTGGGTATCTTTCAAAACATACACCCCATGAAAGAAGGACAATAGATCATTGATGTAAATAATCATAAATGAATGTATATTACACAAAGAGTATAATAATGGGCAGTATATACACCACTCAATGGAATTTGTGGCAAATGTAGCATAAATCTCACGAGAATAAAAGTGAGATGAAAAATCCCTTACGAAAATTCGGCAGCCTAACGGCGCCACTCAAAACTTCCAAAAGGATTGATGAGAGATAATAGGGTCTCTCATAACATGAACATAAAAATTACATTAGGAGTAATATAAAATAACATCCCAATCATAAGAAAGATGAGCTTAAAAGAAATTACATAAAAGAGTGTACTTAAAAAGAAAGAGAGTTGTAGGATCCCTTACCTCGGGTCCGACTTGACTCGATCGTTCCTTAATCTCCTGAATAATAAACTTGAGTTAATTTCTAATTCCTTAAGAACCCTTTTTCAAGTTCATTATTACTTTTATACCACTTATTACCATGTCACAAACATTATGTAATCATTTAAGTTAATAATATTTGTTTTGCCGATATTTGGTTCTTAAGTCGAAAGTGGTCTTCTTTCAATTACATGTTGTTCATGTGGCCAAATGTTTATTATATCCTGAATTGTATTCATTATGTAGATATCATATATGTCATATATATCCAGTACATGCATGCATTTATAACATTACATAATCATTTAGAGGTAAGAAATGAAATGCACCATTCATGGAGACGGTAAGCCGTACGTACGCATGAACGCTACTTTCATTTCTATTTCTTATTTTATAGAATGGAATAATAATGATATAAAGGTATATTATAATTCCAGTATAATATCATATATAATATCATATTTCCATCCTTTATACATCCCACATATGGTATTTAACGAATCAAATCACTTTGAGGGGGCGGTAGTCCGCACTTCCTTAAATGAAGATATCGCGTATTCCCATAATGGAAGCCACAAAGGTAAGACAAAAATGAAAAATACAGAAGCATAAATAAAACATAAACGTATTATATGTCATATATAAAAATAGTGACATCATAATGGCCACCTTTGAAGGTGTTAAATGAGTATTGAACAATCATCGTTTCGGGAGGCAGAATTTCACCATCCACGGAAACCGTATGTTCTTTAACCATTTTATGTAGTTGTGTGATAGTGTAGCATGAATAAATCTTATAACAACATCCTATTATATTGAAGATACTGGTGTTGTTACAAAAGAATTAAATAAAAAGAGTTTAGTGGGTTGGAGAAGCAAAATAAAACAAATGAACATGAGAGAATGAATTACCTTTAAAAGTGTAACTTCTTTTGATTTAAGCCTAAAGGCTTACTTTGAAAGGATTCTTCCCAAAGGGAGTCCTCTAGGATGAGTATAGAGATGTGGAGAGAGTAAATGGTCAGGGGTTGGCCGAGCCAAAGGCTTGAGAAGTGTGTGAAATGAGGTAGAGGTGGGGGCCTTTTATAAGAGGAGAGGAGGGGTACTTTTGGAAAGTAAGAAATATTACTTTATTTGAAAATGTGTTTCGGTTTTAAAAGGACCCACATTGATAGAATTCGTGGATAAGGTGATAAGGCTTCGAAATCCACTCATCCAATTGGTTTTGGCCATGTGTAGTTTGTAGATGTTTCATTATCTTTCCATTTTAATTAAATCGTCAAATAATGATGTCATCGCTGCATCATTATTATGACATAAATAATTTTATTTCTTTTATGTCTAAAAATTATAAAAAAATACTATGATATAGGAAATCTTTTTATCTTTACAATGACTATATATAATCAAAATTTGGACTTGTATAACCCCACTTAAAAATTGTTTTCATAAAACGTATTATGTTTGTGTCATTTTCACTTCAACATTAAATAAAAGTAATTTATATCATTTCCCAACAAACGTGGATCCATGGGGTCCCCAAGTTGGCCCATGGCTTGTCTTGGTCGGCCATGACTCACCCAATAGGTGTAGGACAAGTGTCATGGTGTTTTCACATTCTTATAATATCATTTTTACCTTAAACTACACTAATTACCACTAATCGCGATTAAAAACTTAATAAGTTACTATTCACCAAAAAATTATTTTAATCTCATTGAACCACATTTTACTTCTTAATGACAACCATGTATGTCGGATTTTTGAAAATCAAAACACAATTATGGCAAAATTTCATTTAAATGAAAAATTAGTTTTTATAAGTACCACTTAGTGGTTTCACTATTCATCAAAAATTGAAGTTTTTCAGAAAATTACCAAAAATTCACCCTAAGCTATATTTGATATTCAGAATTCAAAAATAAAGTCTATTTTACAAAATTCAAAACATATTAGTCACATTAATTAATTTAATAATTAATTCCCGTTGTCAGAGCAAATAGCGTGTTTTTATAAAACAATAAGTATCAAAAGATTGACACTAGTTTAAGTCTGATTTCAAAGTGAAATTAATTCCAATGACCACTATTGGATTTAATGGTAAAAATATTTTCTAATTTAACTTTAAAACCAATTAAAAATATTATCTAATCATATAAATAAATTAGATTAAAAAGTGGTTTTGAATTAAAACACAACATTCTACACTATTCATTAAAAAAAATGAACTTTATCAGAAAGATACCAAAAATTTACACAAAGTAAATTTTGATGTCCCGATTCTTAATAAGAGTTTAATTTGGTCCAAAAGAATGTTTAAGAGTGAAAAAAACTATATTTAATGATGGTTCTCCATTAAAAAGGTGATAAGTGAACCTTTAGTGAAAACTAGGGCATATAAGCCAAAAATTGAATTCTTTCCGTATTTTAAGCCTTTATCTTTTATTGTATAAATGTAAAAATATTTAAGTACATATATAATCATATTTTAGTTATTTCTATCCATTCCCGCCAATACAACGGCTACATGTTAACTACCATTTAAAATAATATTATTTTATTATTAGAGTGCAACGTAAGATTCCCAAGAAACTCGTTGTTGCGTGTTGGGTACGCCATCGAGCATAGCGTCCCCTTTAAAGTCATATTAATATTTTATTCACAAATATGGATAAATATGAAAATTTCTATTCTTTATTTACCTGGGGTGTTACATCCTTCCCCCCTTTTGGGAATTGCGTCCTCGCAATTTTAAAATTGCGCTTGGAAACATCCTTGAACGTCCCACATCCGAACAAGAGTCGGTAAAACGATCACTTTAAAATAAAGAAAGATAAGCACAGAGGTCACCCGAGTTAACCCGTACTAGGATTCCAAGTATGAAAATATGGACATGGAGGAGAAAACATAGGGTCATGTTCTGATGGAGAGTGACAGAAAACATGTTTAGGAGAAAGTTAACCATGAGAAAATCACAAACTTGTGATGGGTTAAACGGTATTCGATTCCCCAGTAGGAAAAGTTAATAGACAACATTTTTGTTTTAAGTTACTTTTATTGAGGAATTTATTCATAAGGAAACATAATCACTTATCATATTGACTTTCAACTTTTATTAGATTCCTTACACAAACTCATATTTTCTCCTGAAGGCGAGTATTTAGGAAGACTTGTTCACATTAAGAGTACTATAATAAACTTTTAGAAAATCACCTAATCCACAAAATAGAACTATATACCTCCCATGTCTTTAGACTTCAACCAAAACTAAAACCAAAAAGGTTAGTACAAGGTCAGATAATCCAGAAAAGGATAACCCCTTAAAAAGAAAATCTATGCTTAATCTCCAAAATTTGTCCAACAAAACCCAAAGTTCAACGAGGACCATCCGATAAACAATGTGTCCATAAAATTCTTCAAAGTAAACCAATATAAGATTGAAACCCAAATATTTGAAGGATTTAGTCACATAGTCTTCCAAGTTAAATCGCAACATTTATCTCCAAACAACATCAGTTTCTCCTAAAGTCTCGTATTGAAAAGTAATTATCCTAATCACATATCCTCCATGATAGGTTAATCATTTTCATAAATAACCCAAAATCACCTTACTCTTAATTCATAAAATCATATAACCAAAAAGAATCAGTCAAACTAACCAGGGACTTCACGTAGTCCAGTGGTAGGCGATAAATACCAGTCGCACTTTGGTTGTGGGTTCGATTCCCGCATCTTTGTCCGACGCGACGGGTTGTCACACGGTCTGCGTGTTGTCCTTTTTCCAAAACTATATAATTCTCAAAACATTCCCCAAAACGAGATAAAATCTTCAAAAATATTCATAACATATTTTAACCTCAAGTTTATCTCATTCCTTTCCTTTTCCATCATATCATAGAGTAACCCATAATTACCTAAAAAGTAAGGATCATATAAACCCTAATGGTTACCTTAATAATTATTACCTGAATTTCCACATCGAGTTGGCCATCTCGTAAATGATGCATTAGAGAACTCACCAAGGTTGAAGTGATTGATCATGGCTCCTTGATAGTTGGTTTAGAACAACTATGAGATTCCTCATTGAATCCCCCATCTCATCTAGTATCATAATCAGAGAACCACCACAGTTTCCGTCAAACCCATTGTCACTTTGGTGCCTGCTAGATCCATCCATTCACTAAAAACATAAATGTCAGTGTGAGTATATCAACAAAAACATCATGTACTAATGAGGAAGGTAGACTCTAAGATATACTTACTCATTCACTTTATCTAAAATTAGGACTCTTTCTGAAATTCTAACCATTATGTTAATGTCACTTATGCTTAAAGAATACCCTAACCTCTAAAGTTATCTAAACCGACCTTTGATACCAACTATAAGGACCCAGCCTTAAAACTTACTTAATCTTGAGTTATTACAAGATTACACATTGAGGATCTTTTCAGGTTTAGAGTTTTAGAGAATTAGATCATGAAACTTTCATTACATTCCACATTTAAACAAAGTGGTTACATAAAAGATAGTATCCATTCTTCCCATCAACGGAAACATATTGAAAATAAAACATGGAATCTTTCTTAACACATCCTTGAATCTATCATCTTATCATGTACCTTTCCCTTGACCTGAAAAAAACATTTCAAAAACTTGGGATGAGCATAAAAAGCTCAGTAAGGGATATAAAAATATGGAAAGGAAACATGAGTTCATATATACACAAGAATGAAATCATAATTTACCATAAAACATAGGCACTTTAACCTACCTCATCAAATCATGAATAAATCATAGAAATCATAAGACATAAAGGTAACTTGAGGCATTCATAACATTCTTACGTAGGGAATAACCCTCTTGGTTACGTTTGGAATACCCATCACAGTATATTTCCTAAATCTCTTCGGAGAAACCTTAACGTTTCACTCCTTCGCGTTACCCAATGCATTGGAGAGCTATAACGGGCTCACCCGCCCTTAGTTTATCACGGAACCACCCGTTCTTCATAACAATGCCCATGAACCATAACATAATCGTATCACATAAACATGAACATAGCATTACCACATTTCAATCACAATATAACATTTTAGGATATTGAAATAATGAATCCATTCAAAAAGAAACCATTTCCAAAACCATTTAAAACATTTAATAAAGAGATTTTTGAATCAAAGTGTCCCATACCACCTTGAAGCTTAAAATTTTAAACCATTAATATCCATATAAATAAATCCTTAAAACCATTTTGAAAACATGGATATTAATAAGAACAAATAATTAAAACATTTAAAACGATATTTTGGTTAAAGGGGTTTCACCAAAATCAGAGACACTTGAATACGATAATTGAGGAATAAAATTTACTCAGAACTTTATAATATCATGAGAATAAATGGATTCATGATATAATACTCCAAAGGACAGTATATACACCATATAAGAGTGAATTGGTTCATAACAACAATGAACTCTCAATAGAAATGTCAAATGTGATGAAATCCCTTATAAAGAATGTATCCTTAAATTAAGGACAAATCAATCTCAAAAATATGTGTGACAAATATAAATACACCCAATATAAGTGGACATTAAGTGTAAAACAATAAAAGGTCATTCACACATATTCAATGGATGACATATTCAATGACTACATGTTGAACCCATAGAAATCGAAATTGGGTTAAAAAGTTCCCTTGACAGCCTAACGACATCACATCAAAATGAGTTGATGAGAGATAAAAAGTGTATCTCATCACTTGGACATAAAATTTACATCAATAAGGATTTATGAGATCATATCCCAACATAACAATATTTAAATTAAAAGACCCAACAAAATAAGTCTTTTAAAAAAAAGGAGGGTGAAAGGTTCCCTTACTGACTTGGGTATCTTTCAAAACATACACCCCATGAAAGAAGGACAATAGATCATTGATGTAAATACTCATAAATGAATGTATATTACACAAAGAGTATAATAATGGGCAGTATATACACCACTCAATGGAATTTGTGGCAAATGTAGCATAAATCTCACGAGAATAAAAGTGAGATGAAAAATCCCTTACGAAAATTCGGCAGCCTAACGGCGCCACTCAAAACTTCCAAAAGGATTTATGAGAGATAATATGGTCTCTCATCACATGAACATAAAAATTACAGTAGGAGTAATATAAAATAACATCCCAATCATAATAAATATGAGCTTAAAAGAAATTACATAAAAGAGTGTACTTAAAAAGAAAGAGAGTTGTAGGATCCCTTACCTCGGGTCCGACTTGACTCGATCGTTCCTTAATCTCCTGAATAATAAACTTGAGTTAATTTCTAATTCCTTAAGAACCCTTTTTCAAGTTCATTATTAATTTTATACCACTTATTACCATGTCACAAACATTATGTAACCATTTAAGTTAATAATATTTGTTTTGCCGATATTTGGTTCTTAAGTCGAAAGTGGTCTTCTTTCAATTACATGTTGTTCATGTGGCCAAATGTTTATTATATCCTGAATTGTATTCATTATGTAGATATCATATATGTCATATATATCCAGTACATGCATGCATTTATAACATTACATAATCATTTAGAGGTAAGAAATGAAATGCACTGTTCATGGAGACGGTAAGCCGTACGTACGCATGAACGCTACTTTCATTTCTATTTCGTATTTTATAGAATGGAATAATAATGATATAAAACTATATTATAATTCCAGTATAATATCATATATAATATCATATTTCCATCCTTTATACATCCCACATATGGTATTTAACGAATCAAATCACTTTGAGGGGGCGGTAGTCCGCACTTCCTTAAATGAAGATATCGCGTATACCCATAATGGAAGCCACAAAGGTAAGACAAAAATGAAAAATACAGAAGCATAAATAAAACATAAACATATTATATGTCATATATAAAAATATTGACATCATAATGGCCACCTTTGAAGGTGTTAAATGAGTATTGAACAATCATCGTTTTGGGAGGCAGAATTTCACCATCCACGGAAACCGTATGTTCTTTAACCATTTTATGTAGTTTTGTGATAGTGTAGCATGAATAAATCTTATAACAACATCCTAGTATATTGAAGATACTGGTGTTGTTACAAAATAATTAAATAAAAAGAGTTTAGGGGGTTGGAGAAGCAAAATAAAACAAATGAACATGAGAGAATGAATTACCTTTAAAAGTGTAACTCCTTTTGATTTAAGCCTAAAGGCTTACTTTGAAAGGATTCTGCACAAAGGGAGTCCTCTAGGATGAGGAGAGGGATGTGTAGAGAGTAAATGGGCAGGGGTTGGCCGAGCCAAAGGCTTGAGAAGTGTGTGAAATGAGGTAGATGTGGGGGCCTTTTATAAGAGGAGAGGAGGGGTACTTTTGGAAAGTAAGAAATATTACTTTATTTGAAAATGTGTTTCGGTTTTAAAAGGACCCACATTGATATAATTAGTGGATAAGGTGATAAGGCTTCGAAATCCACTCATCCAATTGGTTTTGGCCATGTGTAGTTTGTAGATGTTTCATTATCTTTCCATTTTAATTAAATCGTCAAATAATGATGTCATCGCTGCATCATTATTATGACATAAATAATTTAATTTCTTTTTTGTTTAAAAATTATACAAAAAATACTATGATATAGGAAATCGTTTTAGCTTTCCAATGACTATTTATAATCAAAATTTGGACTTGTATAACCCCACTTAAAAATTGTTTTCGTAAAACATATTATGTTTGTGTCATTTTCACTTCAACATTAAATAAAAGTAATTTATGTCATTTCCCAACAAACGTGGATCCATGGGGTCCCCAAGTTGGCCCATGGCTTGTCTTGGTCGGCCATGACTCACCCAATAGGTGTAGGACAAGTGTCATGGTGTTTTCACATTCTTATAATATCATTTTTACCTTAAACTACACTAATTACCACTAATCGCGATTAAAAACTTAATAAGTTACTATTCACCAAAAAATTATTTTAATCTCATTGAACCACATTTTACATCTTAATGACAACCATGTATGTCGGATTTTTGAAAATCAAAACACAATTATGGCAAAATTTCATTTAAATGAAAAATCAGTTTTTATAAGTACCACTTAGTGGTTTCACTATTCATCAAAAATTGAAGTTTTTCAGAAAATTACCAAAAATTCACCCTAAGCTATATTTGATATTCCGAATTCAAAAATGAAGTCTATTTTACAAAATTCAAAACATATTAGTCACATTAATTAATTTAATAATTAATTCCCGCTGTCAGAGCAAATAGCGTGTTTTTATAAAACAATAAGTATCAAAAGATTGACACTAGTTTAAGTCTGATTTCAAAGTGAAATTAATTCCAATGACCACTATTGGATTTAATGGTAAAAATATTTTCTAATTTAACTTTAAAACCAATTCAAAATATTATCTAATCATATAAATAAATTAGATTAAAAAGTGGTTTTGAATTAAAACACAACATTCTACACTATTCATTAAAAAAAATGAACTTTATCAGAAAGATACCAAAAATTTACACAAAGTAAATTTTGATGTCCCGATTCTTAATAAGAGTTTTATTTGGTCCAAAAGAATGTTTAAGAGTGAAAAAAAAACTATATTTAATGACGGTTCTCCATTAAAAAGGTGATAAGTGAACCTTTAGTGAAAACTAGGGCATATACGCCAAAAATTGAATTCTTTCCGTATTTTAAGCCTTTATCTTTTATTGTATAAATGTAAAAATATTTAAGTACATATATAATCATATTTTAGTTATTTCTATCCATTCCCGCCAATACAACAGCTACATGTTAACTACCATTTAAAATAATATTATTTTATTATTAGAGTGCAACGTAAGATTCCCAAGAAACTCGTTGTTGCGTGTTGGGTACGCCATCGAGCATAGCATCCCCTTTAAAGTCATATTAATATTTTATTCACAAATATGGATAAATATGAAAATTTCTATTCTTTATTTACCTGGGGTGTTACATACTATCCCCATAAGTTATCGATATTATGGATCTGATTCTCCATCTTCCTATCCCTAGAATCCCTTGATCATTATGGTGATTGGATGCAGATTACAATAAAAAAAGGTTTTAAAGGAAACAACCTGACAAGGATTCATTTATAACTAAAATACTAAAAAAATTACCAATACTAATAATGAGTGGATCATGCTAAGTAATCTTTAGATCACTCATAAAATTTATCTTCTCCAAACTTTTCAAATGAATCAATAATTATAGGTGATCTCCCAATGGTCATATAATGGCCATATTTCTATGTTTGTTGTAATGTCCTCAGACACCTACAACTTTACATCTCATTGTCACTAAATGTGCTATGTCATATTGATTAACACCATTATAGTGTCAAAATTATTCCTTATGATAGAAACAACTCTTAGTATTTTGATTATAAACTTAGGTGAATCGGATGGACTTCCTTATCTACTATCAATATGGTTACCATAACATGATTCAGTAGGATTCATTGTTACTAGAATCTATCATAATCAAACCCAGGTCAACCCCAAACTAGTCACTTGATATAGCCCACACCAAGGCCTGAGAGGTTTTCCCAATCCTCCTGGGCTAGAAACTAGTGTCAGGAATCAAAGGTAATACAATTGAGAATGATTTATCCCATAAAATAACCAATAAATTATTGGATAATAATAAAATAAAAGAACAATTTGTTAATTAAAAAAGAAAAAAAAATTGAACATACCTCTATGTGGCCTCATGAGTCACCTCCCACCAACGAACCATGTTCTCCCCATGAGTGATCCAAAACTGAGAGAACTCATAACTAAAAAATGATAAAGTAGGAGTGAGCACTCAAATGCTCAGTATGGATAACAAGGATAAAAAATAAACTACAACACACATTTAAAGTGAGATTCATTCTTTCTAGTGTAAAAATAGGATATATAAAAAAAATCCATTCTTTTCAAAAAACAGTCAATAGGATTCCTTTTTAAAGAAAAAACATGTTTATATTTCATTTCCAAAACAATTTCCAAATAACGAAGAAAAAAATTTTAAATATTCTTTTAAAATATAATCAATTTTGGATTAGGTAATCTTATACGGAATCTAAATCATGGGTCCACTTTATACAGATACAAGAAAACTGATAAATGTAGCATATGAGTAAAACTAGTGTCAGGGGACCATGTAACAAAAGTTATATAAAAATGAAACATGAACAAACATATATGTAATCATGGTCATTTTCTAAACACCTCTAGAATCAATCCATAGATGTACTTGATTTGGACTTACCTATTGGTGTATGGTGCACCTCCATAGTCTATAACCAACATGCTTATCTAAACTAGCCTCACCAGTGGCACATCCCAACTGGCCTCTCAGCAAATCCAGGGGGTACCAACCCATATAATTGGGGTTGATAAGATACTTTTACTCAACCCTCTAGATGATTCCTTGGAATCCCATGATAATAATACATGGTGGATGGGGAGGTCCCCACACATGAAACTAAAACTAAAACTCACAGTCATTGTGCTAGCCTAACCCAAACACAGACACCCATATGTGATAACCCTCTACTAGGAAGGTCCACCATAGAGGTTTCTGTCTCACATCAAATCATACATAATTACCATCCCATAATTCACATCACATTAGTTTCAAACTATTTTCAAAAACATCCAAGGTACCAACCTGGAATTTAAATTTTTCAAACCTAATTCACTTTCTAAATCTTTTTTTAATCCAAGATAAAAAAGGAAAAACCCACTAAAAAGGTGTCATACATTCCTTCCTCTCATTTAATTTCAAAACTACACATATAGGTTCCAAATAATTTTAGTTGTAGATAAAAAAATTAATCAATGCCTTTAACTTCCAAGAAACACACTTCACAAGCTGGAAATCATTTATAAAACTATTCTAAACGCATAGGATACTTCAAATTTGAACGAATACTTGTAAAAAGACTTCTAAAAGTTATGTAAATAAATAAGAAACCAATTCCATGAGGTGAAATAAATTTTACCAAACATATATATATATCACATAAATATAAAAACACAATTTTAAAATGATAAGAAATTAGGGAATTCAAGTTAATGGTGCGGGCATATGGAAGCAGCCTCAAACTCACGGAATGATGCTTTTGAGGAAAGAAACTCGAACATTCCCTTTCCTCTTGCATGAATATTAACCTTCTCGTATGTATAAGGAAACCTCACCCCTATGTACATATTTTCATGGCCAATTATATATAAGGGGATCCTTACATATATGATTATACATACATATACCACTTTAAATTTACACATATATGAAGTTTCATATATACATGTAAAAAAAACAAGCCCCATTATATTTATTCATCCTTCCATGGGGGATATATATAAATGGAAGATTACATATACACATATCTACCCACGTACACACTTTTAAGTCATCGACAACAGTACCTTGAAACCACCCCAATGAGGACCAAGACATGCTATAACAATTAGAATGGAAGAACTTACACATGTTTAATAAAATTACTTTAAAACCCCATATATAAATTATAAATAACTCATAGTAAATTAAAAATACCAAATTTAACTTTGAAAAGTATCAAAATTATTTTCAGGGAAAAGGCAGAACACATTTTCAAAAATCAGAAAGAACCAATGGAGTAAACCAATGAAAACCCGAGTTGAAGAATGACTTCATCAATGAATATTTCATAGTTACTCATAATAAAATTATTAGATAAAAAATTTCAGTTTAAAATATAATCAATAAAATTCCCTGAAATTAAAGGGACAGACATGGGTAAAACCTACCTGGAACTTTCACAAATGGAGAAACCCTTTGAGAACTGCAAGAAGAGGATCGTGGGAGGGAAGTCATAAACCCTATAAATGCTACCCAAAACAAAAAAATAATTGACCAACCCTATACCCTAGGTTTTGGCCTATTAGTGGAGCACTAAGGGGGAAATAGGACGAGGAAATAAAATGGAATAAGGGAAATCCGAAGGTGGAGAAATGCTTACCTAGGATGATCGCGCAACAAATCGAAAGGACAAGCGGCGAAGAGATGGTGGTCGGACCGAGAGGGGTCACGTGCATGGGGGATACTAGTCATGTATCACACAAATAGGGAGGCGAGGAGGGAGGGGAATAGTGAAAGGGTTATGAGGAGGGGTGAGGGTTTTAGTTTTCTATTTATTATTATTATTATTTCATTTTTTAACTAGGGGGACTCATATGGTATCAGAGCCCTATTTACCAAATCATGTGATGACTGTGAGACCTATACTAGGCACATTGGTCACACACATAAGTTGTTCTCATGGTTAATTAAACTATACACCAACTCTACAAAATCACTTAGCCAATGTGATAGATTTAATAGCATGTTTTATGCAGTGTTTGGCCTATCGTACGACTGAACTGTGCGACAGAATAAAAGATTAAAACGTTTAATTGTATTCCCAAATTAAAATACCTTAACCATATAAAAATTATATTTAAATAAATAGATAAAATAATTATTAAATAAGGATCAGGTTGTGAAAATTATCCCTACCATGACCCTTTCTTCCCCCAGAAACCCATCGAACTCATAAAGGAAGAAGAACGGAAGGAACCTTAACTAAAAAAGTAAACCACCCAAACAATTCCAAACCAATCAACTTCTGAATTTATACATCACACTCAACCACCTTCTTCGAAGATGACAAAGACAAGACACTCACAATGGATCTCCCTATAATTTAAGGATTTCATTGAAATGGTGGATCAAGAAGGAAAGAGTACTCCAAAACAATTTCTACAAAACACAACCAAAAATCCTGAATGAGGGGACTCAAGAAGAACCTATGACCAAAATCCCATCCAAAACCCCGCTAAAAAGTTAAAACATTCTCCAACGTACCTGCTCAATTATCAAAACTAACAGTACTACTAGATCACAAGATAAGAAGAAAGAAAAAAATAAGTAAAGAGGGAAATAGAGAGATACCTCATAATCTTTTCACAAACTTTATAAAAGAACAAAACTACATTAAAATAACCCAAATTATTTCTCAAATCAAGGACAAAAAACATGCTAATCACCATACACCTACTCAGGGATGAAGGAAGGAGAGGTATAAATCATGAATGTGCCTCTTCAATGATGACATGGGATCCCCTCTAGTGTCAAAGATAAAAACTAGTGACTTGGGAACTCAAATCCAAATCACTAAACTTGGATATCTCAACAATAGCCAAACCGACACCAACCCATGTATAAACTCAACTAGTGTAGAATTTTTCCTAGTCACCCAAATCACACACTATGGGTTTCCCATGTCTATTCACCCAAAATAAGACCCCACCATAACCCTTATCACCTTAGAACCTCAAAAATAACATTCCCACTGACGATTCAAGAGCATGACCCAAGAAAATATCAAACAACATGAAAAACAGAAGAGGTAACCAAAGAGATAAACTCAATATATGGAAACCTTAAGAACTCAAACGATAAAAATTTCATAATATGAAATATCTAAGTCCCAAAAACACTCGAGTATTTTATAAGAGCCATATCCAAATTGCAAACCATCTCAACAATACACAAACCGACAGTAGCCCAAGTAAAAACTCAACTAGTGTAGAATCTTTCATAGTCACCTAACACACACAATGAGGTTTTCCCATGTCTAGTCAACCAAATGGAGACCCCACCATAAACCCTATCACCTTATAATCTGAAAAATCACACTCTCATCAATTATTCAAGAGAATGACCCAAAAATACCCCAAACAACAAGAACAACTGAGGAGGGACTCAAAGAGGTAAACTCAAGATATGACTACCCTAATAACCCAATCGATAAAAAATCCATAATAGGAAATCTCATAAGCCCAAAAACACTAAAGGATTTTATGGAATTTATATCCAAACAAAAGTAAACACAGATCAAAAATGATACCAAACTCATCACAATAAAGAAAATGAAAAACCTTTTTGAAAAAAAAAAGACAAAATCCCATATTTTAAATTTACTTTTCACACCTCTGTACATAAATTCAACCAAATTTAAAACACCAAATCCAAAACATTAATTCACATTTCAAAACAAAAAATCAAGAATTCAAGTCACAGTCATGTGTCAAACAAATCCAAAACCAAATAAAACTGTTATATTCTCCATGAAAATCATTTAAAGACCCCAAATTGGAATTACAAAACATTGAAACCTTACAGAAAAATGGTTTTTATACTTTCCAATTTCTAAATTGTTGATTCCCACTAAAACCAATTTAAAATCACACACTTTCATTCTTAAAACACGAAACATCTACTTAAAAAAATTAAAACATCACCAGTTCATTTTGAGAACGCCACATGGGTCTTTAAACACCAAAATCCATTTTCTATATTATAAAGAAAACCAATGTTAACAATTTCAAAACTCACTTTTTCCATTTAAAACCATATTTAACTTTAAAACGTCATTGGAAATTAAAAAAAACATATCTATGTATTACTCATAATAATTTCTTAGCTAAATGAACCCAAAATATATTTCCAAAATGTGTAGTGGTCATTCATGGTTGTATTATATGATTTGATGGACCATAGGCCAATCGTGAAACTACCACGGAGAGTCTCTTAGAACCACCTACAGTGACTCCACATGGTTCTTTATGACATAAGAGAAACGGATGCCTTATGTTTCACTCCCATTTCACCACAAAATGAAAGATCAAAATAAAAACCAAAATCCCAACATTCCCTAGAAGCTTAGGTTTCATCACGAGCGGTGTTGATTAGGCATCGACCCATGATATACCTACTAATCCTAGGAAATATTATCTCCCATATACCAGACCCCCCCCCCCACCCAAATAGAAAGGTATAAATGATTGGATGCCATTTTTTTATGAAACAACCTAAGTCAACCCTGAACTGGTCACCCTAGATGGCCCACAACAAGGCCCAAGAGGTGTTCCTGATCCTCAAAAGATGGTAGCTAGTGTCGAGCATCAAAGGTTATGCAATTGGGAATGATTTATCCCATAAAAAACAATAAATTATCTAAAAGGAATAAAATAAAAGAACAAAATCACAGTGGAAAAAAGAAACAAAAATAGAACATACCCCCATTTGACCTCACATGTCACATCCCACCAAGGAACCACATTCACTCCATTAGTGATATAGAACTGAGAGAACTCAAAATGAAAAATGATAAAGAAAGTAGGCATGAGAACCAAGATGATGAGTTAGGATTATAATGAAAAATAATTCCATATGACTCACCTTTAAAGTCAGATTAATCCATGCTAGTGTGAAAATAAGATATATAAAAATAAATTTTTATCTTATTTTCAAAAAAATAAGAAACAAGATTCTTTTTTTTAGAAACACCTTTTTTACATTTCATTTTGAAAATAATTTTCCAATAATGAATAAAGACATTTCAAAATATTTATTTAAAAGATTATCTGTGTTGGATCAGGTATTCTTTCAAGAAATTCAAAGCATGGGTGTCACATTATAAAGATACTAGAAAACTAAGAAATGTAGCTTATGAGTAAAACCAATTTCATGGAAGAAAGTAAAAAACTGATAAAAAAAAGAAATAGGAACATACATATATATAATCTTGGAAATTTCCTAAACATATCAAGAAAAAATCCATATAAGTACTCAGTTCAGACTCACATTCCATTTTATGGTGCATCTCTATAGTTTATAACCAACGAGATACTCAAAACATTCCTCACTAGTGTCACATCTCACCAAGACTCTTACAAAATCTAGGGGTATTAACCTATCTAATTAGATTTGATAAGCAACTGTCACTTGACCCTGTAGATGAAGGCTAGGAATCTCATAATAATAGTATGTGGTGGATGGGCAGGTCCTCGCATGCATGGCTCAAATTAAAACCCATAGTCATTGTGCTTTCCTATCCCAAACATAGAAACCACATAAGTGATGACCCATTACTTGGAGGGTCCACCATAGTGGTTTCCATCTCACATCATGTTGTACATAAGTGTCAACCAGGACTTCACATCACATGAGTTTCAAACAGTTTTAAAAAACTTCTAAAGGTACCAACTGTGTAACACCCCCAAATGATAAAGGGTTAAATGACTAAATGATATGTCTCATGTCAATAAGGTGCACCTTTTTTTTCTGGATCCTACCTGATTAAAACTCAATAGTTAAGCATGTTTTGCCTAAAGTAGTGATCAAGGTGGGTGACCTTTAGGGAATTTTCCCATGGTGTGTGCGAGTGAGGAAAAATCACACTGGAAAGAACATTTGTTGCCATGTGGGGACATTTATTACTTAAATGACCCATTCAGGCACATGGGTGGGCCCTAGGATGGGGACCACATTTTTGTGGGGAAACCGGAGGTACCTTGCGCACCAGGACCCAATGGCCATGTTTAGGTGTGGTTTTTGTGTGGTCAGTGGGGCCTAGATGTCACATTGGTCTTAGTGTAGTAACCCAACCTTAAGTGCAGTGGAACTGACAATGTTGAGATGTAGGGTCCACAATGAGGATGTTTTTCTCGAAAGGGGGGTGAATGTAACACCCTAGAATGATAAATTAATAAATTTATAAATTATGTGACTCATGTCAACAAGGTGTCCTTTATTTTCAAGAGCCAACTAGGTTAGAACTCCAAAATTAAGCATTCTTGTTCTGACGTAGTGGTTAGAATGGGTGATAGGTGGCCTTATGGAATGTTTTATAGGGTGTGTGCAAGTGAGAAAAAAAGAACACTAGAAAGAACATGTGTTTTCCAGTTGGGACATTCATTATTCAGATGACTCGTTCATTCATAAAGGTATGCCCTTGGGTAGGAACCACATGTTTGTGGGGAAACTGGTAGTACCTGGCATGCTAGGACCTTATGGCCATGTTAAGGTGGGGTGTATGTGTTGTTAACAAGGAACATTTTTCACAAACAAAGCTTTTAAATTTTTCAAACCAAATTCATTTTCCAAACCCATTTCCAAATCCATGTAAAAATACACAACACACTAAAATTGTGTCAAATGGGCCTTCCTATAATTTAATTTCCAAACTACACTTTGAGGTGTCCAATGAGCCAGGTTTTAGGTAACACATTTAACAAAATCCTTTAAGTTCCATGAAACACAATTCACAAGTTAGGAATCATTTTCAAAACTATTCTAAACGCCTAGTATACTCCATATTTAAAATAATACATGTAAACATACATAGAAAAGTTATGTAAATAAATAAGAAACCAACTCCAAGAGGTGAAATAAATTTTACTAAACACAAACAAACACATATATATATATAACATAAATATAAAAACATGCTTTTAAAATGTTAAAAAATCAGGGAATTTAAATTAAATTCATGAGCATAGGGAACCTAGCTCAAACTCATGGAGCACTACTTTAAATAGCAGTAACTCAAACCTTTCATTTCCATATGCATGCATATTAACCTTTTCTTATATATAAGGACACCTATCCTCTATGTACATATTTTCATGGCCAAATATACTGGTGGATTCTTATATATATGATTATAAGTGCATATACCTCTCTACACTAACACATGTATTCATTTTCATATCTACATGTAACCAAACATATCCCCATTATATATATACATAATTCCATGGGTGATTATATATAAAGTGGAACATACATATACACATGTCTACTTATGCACATGCTTGTAAGTCTTCGATAATGGTGGCCTGAAACTACCCCAACATGGACCAAGACATGCTAAAAAATAAGAATGGAATAACGCACATGATTCTAATAAAATTCCTTTAAAAATACATATATAAATTATTAATAACTAATAATAAATTAATAATTCTCCATTTTACATTAAAAACCCATCAAAATTATTTTTAGGACAATGGAAGAACACAATTTCAAATCCCAAAAAGAACCAAATGAGAAAATTAATTAAAATCCAAGTTAAAACAAGATTTGATAAATAAATATTTCATAGTTACTCATAATAAAATTATTAGCTATCAAAAATGTTAATTTGAAATCCAATAAATCAAATTCAAAAAAATTAAAGTGATAGGCATGGGGAAAACCTACCTGGAACGTGTGAAAATGGTGAAAACCTTCGAGAACGGCAAGAGGAGTGTCTTGAGAGTGAAGTTTCACACCCTAGGAATAGAACCCAAAATAAAATCATCAAAAAAAGACAACCTTATAACCTAGGGTTCATCCTATTTGTGGAGAACCAAGTGGGAAACAAGGGGATTTAATAAAATGGAAGAAGAGAAAGTCATAGGAGGAGAAATAATTACCTAAGGTGATCGCACCCGAAATCAAAAGGAAAAGCAATGAAGAGATGGACGTAAGGTTGATAGGGGTCGCACACCTGGGGGATCCTAGTCATGCATCATGTGAAGAGGGATTCTGGGAGGTAGGGGATTCCACATGAGGTGTGTAAGGATGGGTGAGGGTTTCAGTTTTAGGTTTATTATTATTATTAATATTATTTCATTTTCTTAATCAGGAGGGACTAAAAAAATCTCAGTGAATAGTTTAACAAACCATGATATGATTGTGTACCCTTTACTAGGCACACAAGGTTCCTGCATAGGTTGGTCACATGGTTTAACAAAATATGCACCAACTATAAAAAACTTCTTTATCAAGGTGATTGATTCAATAGCACGGTTTCTTCCCAGTTTGGCTAATCGTGTGACCGAACCATACGACACAGTGAAAGACTAAAAAATTAAAACAAAATCCAAAATAAAATACGTAAACCTTCGAATCATAAATATAATTAAATAAATAAAATAAAATAGTTATTAAATAAGTTTCATGGTGTAAAAGAATCAGTTTTATAGTTATGACTTTTTGTCACTATGAAATACATGACTAAAGATTAAATCCAAGTCTAATTAAGGTGGTTCTGATTAATTAGACACATACTAATTACGATTATCATAATGAAGGAAGTAAAGTTTATACTCATAATAATTTATAACTTATTCTATGTATGGTAAAAGATTTTATTTTCAAAAACATTCAAAATCACTTGGAATTTAAAATTTTAGTAAACATGTTTTAAGAATGTGTTTGCGATTTCCAAAACTAAAGTAATGAAAAAGTTAGAAGTAGAACATATGACTCAACAATATCCCCCTTTTTGGAAAGAAAAAAACTTAAACTTAATGAAAAAAACATTGAAAAACTTATAGGCCCTTTTCTTTTAATAACTTTTTATTCAGATTTATTCATTAAACCTTAACTCCCCCTAAGTTTTTAACTCTTCTCAATATGATTGTTGAATAGAACGTAGTGTAATATAAATATCTTATTTAAAGAAAAATTCTACATCTTTGTAATTATTCTCCCCCTAAGGATCATATTATCCCCCTTAATAAAATTACTCCCCCTTTTAATAAAAATTATCCCATTGAAAAATCTTCCCCCCTTTTAAAAACTTCCCCCCATTGGTGATTTGGAAAAAGGAATGAGGAATAGTCCATAGTTTTCTAAAATTTTATATAATAAGAAAATATAAAACAATAAATTAAATTAAAAAATCATCAATAGAAATATGAAATAAAATTAAACCAATCATAATTGGAAAACATTCAGACAAATTATATTTGGATGAAGATAAATTCATTACAACCATTCAAATGTTTTACAAACTTTTATAAAAGAAATTCATCAAGAGTTTTGAGTAAAAATTCAATCTTTCCTCAATAATGTATTCACAAAATCCTTTATCTTTTTCAACTCCTTTCGGTCTTTATCCAGCTTCTCAAATCTAACTTCTTCCATATAAACTTTCTCAGAGTCTTCTTTGTTTTTTATCTAAAAACTCTTACTTCATCCTTGCAGGGTCAGAGTCAGCTCATTTCTAACTCCATTCCACAGATCTTTCATTTTATAAGATTTACTTGTTCAGTGTGATCATCAGTCTAATCCCTAAACTCTTCCATAAACTTTACTCTACTAGCCATATCTTTTAATAATTGGTCAAAAGAACTTGCTGAAACTTCCATAAGCTTCTTAAACTCGTCAAAATATTCATCTTGCCTCCTCATATCATCATCAACTTTATTCAACAATTTTACCAATTAGATGCATGACATTTTATGTTTTTGGTAACTTTCTTATAAATTATTCAACTCTGATTCAATCAAAATCAATGATTCCATTAATTCTTTGATTGAATTTGAGTCAATATTAAGACTTCCTTGAATTAACTAGATCTAATATTCTAGATTTGTAAAATATGGAATTGATATTATAATCCTTCTCAAAATATGAACAATGAAATTAAATAATTTTTGTGTTATCACTATAGCAGAGTCCAATTGATTGGGGTTAGGATGAGAAGGTTCTATTTGACTTGTTCTGACTTCCATTTTTTCCGTTCTTCTTATCTTTCTTTGAAATCGAATTTGAATATTTTTTATTGATTATTTTATCATCTTCTGTATCATAAAAAAATTACATGATTTCAACATCATTGGTATTGAATTTGTTAGAGATTTTGGACTTTGAGTTTTGAACTCATTCGTTCTTAGATGAGGATTCAGCTTCCTCTAATGATGATTATCCATGTAGATAACTTCTGGATTTTTCACCCTTATCATCCATGTACGATAAACTTGATCATGATTATGACTCTAATGAATATTTTTTTATTTGAGTTTTTTCATTATCATTTAACTCTTCATTCTCATCCTGATATTCCTCTTCTTCATCTACTTCTTCTCAAACTTCTATTTAAAATTCATTGTATTATTCTTCTTGTCCTTTTCAATCTCCTTATTTTTCTTCCTTTTCTTTTTTTCCTTGTCCATCAACTTCCTCATCAATTTACTTATCCATCTCTTCTTGTAATTTCATTTCCACTCTGAGATCTCCCTTACCAACTGGTTCTGATTCGGATTTTTTTTCTAGGGTGATGAGGACCGATTCATCTTCAAAAACTTTTGATATCCTTTTTTAGTAACTAATGTAATTTTATCTTGAAAAACTTTTTTTATTCAAATAATAAACTAGCTTCTAGGTTTACTTGATCAGTGTGGGAAGTCGGAAGAACAATATACCCAGAAGCTCTCTATAAACTCTTTAATAGATTTTCACAAAGTCATGCATCATGTAACTTTTTATTTTTTTTATTTTTCTTATATTATTTTAATAATATTTCAACACCTCAGATCTTGATTCCATAGGTTCCTTAGGTTAAATCCCAAACTACAAATCCCCTGGTTTCTTCTCATCTTTCTTCTTCATCATATCATTAAAAACATCATTTTACATCATCTTATACATCTTATGTTTCTTAGTAAAACAGTTTTATACCTTAATTTTCTTATTATTTCACACTTCATCAGCCTTACAAGATGTCTCTATATCTGATTCATCACCACCAACTGTATTAGTTAATTTCATTGATTTTCAATCAAAAAAATATCATTCTATTAATTGTATCATCACTGATAAATGAAATTTTCTCCCATATTCAATATGATTTATTTTCAAATTCAAATATTCCCATGAATTTAACAACCATGGTGCTCATAAAATATAGAAACATAATGATTTGTACTTGATATATGAAGTATAAATATTTTCCATGAAGAGAATGAAAAACTTGACAAGATCAATCTTTCTCATGTTCCCCAAAAAGTCTAGTAAAGAAATATTTGAAACTTTTAAGGTTTCTCTATCTCTATTTCATAGAATGAGAAATCCTTGCATCCATAAATCAACTACTTGATTATGTGGAGTCAGATGTGAAACCTTCCTAACTTTCTCATAATAGGAAAACAAAGAATATTTAGACTTTTATTATTAAACAAACCAATATCATTAGGTTACGTTTGTGAAGGACAACACGCTTAACCTTCTAATGGTATTCCAAGTAACTGGTGTGTTACTTATATGAAACCTTATAAATTTTTTCATATATTGGTAAATAATTTTTTTCTTTCCCACACTCCTTTAAAAATTGAATAGAGGCATAAAATTAATGAACAACCTCAAGATAAAATAAGTCGAAATCTTTGTCTGTCTTCTCTACACATAATTATTCTCATCCTTGAAAAGAAATTATCTTCTTTAAGGTATAATCATACTTGTCAAAGAAGGATCTCTCAACCTATCTGTCTTGGTATATGAACAACTTGGAATAATCATCCTTAGTCACCATAAAATTATGATCGGATTACTTTCCATTTTTTCTCACTCACCAGTTTCAATAAGTTTTTACGAAATTTTGAGACTGGAAATTTTATGAGAATTATTTTGAGGATTCTTATTCTGATAATTTTATAAAAAGTTTAATCCAATAAAAAATTATCATGATAAAATTTTTAAAATATATATATATATTTATATAAAACTAAAAAAATTGAAAAAAAAATATGTACCCCCTATGAAAAGAAGTAGCTTAATGTAGGACATGGGTAAAAATGAATTAGATATGAATAATTACTTCACATTGATCATTCCTAGATTTTGTTTATTATATTCTAATCTATCCAAAATAAGAAGTTTAGTAAAAATGTTAGTAAGTTTCTCTTTCCATCCAACGAATTGTAAAACGATATCTCTATTAAGTGGGTGGTCCCAAAGAAAATGGTGTCTTGTGTATATGTTCTTAGCACATGAGTGATCTGTTATGTTTTTACTTAAATAAATGGGACTTGAATTATCACAAGGTATTTTACTTTTAGTAAAACTCATGCCATCATAAATGAGTGTGTGTCGCATCCACAAAACTTGATCACAATAACTTCTAGACTCAACATATTCATCTTTAATAGTGGAAAGTGATACTGGGTGTTTTTCATTACATGAAAAAGAAACTAAATAATCTTCTATGAAATAAAAAGTTCTAGATGTTTATTTTTGGTCCATTTTAAAACCACCAAAGTCTGAATCTGAAAAAAAAAAAATTCAAAACCATTTTCAGAACAATAGAAAAGACCTAAATCTATAATTCCCTTAAGATGATGAATAATTCATTTTACAGATTTTAAATACGATTCTTTTTTATTTTATTTATATCTTACACATAATCATACTGAAAACACTAAATCTTCACAACTAGTAATTAATTAAAGTAAACATCCTCTTATACCCCTAAAAGGGTTTTGATCAACTGGTTTCCCCACCTCATCAAGATCTAAAATATTTGTGGTACCAGTAGGAGTACTAATACTTTTAGTATTATCATATCCAAATCTCTTAAGAATAACTTTTATACACTTATACTGAGATATAAAAGTACTATCCAGTTTTGGTGAAATTTGAAAACCAAGAAAATATGTTAACTAACCCATAATAATCATTTAATATACAGACCGCATAATACCCACAAAGGAATCTGTTAAAGATTGTTAAGTTGAACCAAATATAATGTCATCAATATAAATTTACACAATCAAAATGTTTTTATTAACTTATTTTATAAAAAAATTGGATCTACATCACCCTTAACAAATAAAAATGTAACAAAAATCATGTTAACCTATCATACCTGCCTCTAGGGGATTGTTTTAGTCCATATAACGCTTTAGTAATTTTTTCAATGTATTCAGGAGGTTTTTTATTTTCAAAACCCAGTGGTCATTCCACATAAACTACCTCCAGAACATATCCACTACAAAAACACACTTAAAATCCATTTAAAAAATTTTAAATATAAATAATGCTACAAAGAATAGTCGTGTTCAAATAGAATCAGGTCTAGATATCGATACATAGGTTTCCTCATAATTTATACCTTCTTGTTGATTATAAAACTTAGTAACAAGTCAAGATTTATGTTCAAAAAATGCTATTTTCAAAACATTTGTTCTAAAAAACCCCATTTTCTCCGATTATATAAGTTTATTTAGGTCTTTCAACTAACGTCTAGAATTTGTTCCTCTCAAACTAATTGATTTCATCTTGTATAGGCTTAATCCAATCCACACCAAACTTAACATGTATTATTTCCTCAATAGTAGAATAATTTTAAGAAAAACTCTATAAGCCTTAGAAGTAGTGTAACAACCTAAAAAACCTCCTTCATTGGATTTGGTTGAAAGTTAATGTAAGATATATTTAGTATTTAGTATGAATACTTTTTAATTAAAATCCTTAAAATAAGAAACTTTTAGTTATCTTTTTGTCTATAACATATGAGGAGTTTTTTTAATAAAACTCGATTTACAGTATAACAGGTGGTATTAACCACTTCAGCCCAAAAAAAAATAGAAACTAAGTATTCACTCATCATGGTTATAGTTATTTCCTGAAGGAATCTATTTCTTCTTTCAACTACACAATTTTTTTTGGGGGGTTCTAAGTACTGAAAAGTTACATCTAATACCTTTCTTACTATAAAACTTTTTTAAATAAAAATTTAAAAATTCTCCACTAATATCATTATGAAAAGTTATCAAGTGAAGGTTTTTCTCATTTGTAACTTTGGATAAAAAAGTTTTAAAATAAAAAAAATATATTCGGATTTATTTTTGGGAAAATAAACTCAAGTATATATATTTTAATCATCAACTGTGACATATAAATATAATTTTTCAACAATAATTCCAGTTTTTGTGGGAAAAAATAAGTCCATGTACACTCCTTGTAAATAATTAGAAGTTGAGAATTCACTAATTGATTTAAAACTTGACTTATTCTTCTTACTATATTGATAAGGGTCACAAACTTTTTAAGTATCAAACCTATGTTTTGGTAGATCCTTAACAAGTCTTTTCTTACCCAACTTAGATAAGTTTGTAAGGTTAAAGTGACCAAAACTTCTATTCCACAACCAATATTAATATTCTATTTCTCTAATTAAAGGTAATTCTTTACTACTAAAGACATATAAGTTAATTGTGTAATCATTTTCATGCTGATTGGAAGAAAAATAAATGAATCCTTGGAATGATGTACTAAACAATTATCATTATTAAAGTTCACATGGTAACCTTCATCACGTAATTAATTTATGCATATAAGGTTTTTCTCAATAAATTTAAAAAATAAATCATTTGAAATTAAATTTTCTACCAAGAAGAGAAATATTACCTATTCTGACAATCTCTCCTTAGTCATTATCTCCAAAAGTGACTTTCCCAAATTTTATCGTGATTATATTCTTGAAAAAGTATTTTTTATCAATCACATGTCTAGAAAATCCAATATCCATGTACCATGTATTATTATTACTAGTACTTTATATGTTTTCCTATAAGAAAAAACATTAGAATTTTGGAACCCATACCTTCTCGGGTCTGATATTGTTAGAAAAAAAAATCTTGGGTAACCACATCTATTCGATTTTGTTTTGGGAAGATTTCATTTCTTTTTAAAACTAGGATTTATTAAACACCCTGTGATTGAACTTTATTTAAGGAACAATTATTTTCCCAATGGCCACTACTTTGAAACTTTATGTAAAACGGTCAACTTTTTAGAACAAATTAATTATTTATAAAGAGATTGTATTTATCAGAAGACCCAATTCTAGAACTACTTCCATCTGGATGAATTTTTTTATACATATTATCAAACTTTTCTTTACTATTAGTAAAATATGATAAGATTTTATTTGAATAATAAATTTTGGGTTTTAGTTTTATAAAAAAAATTAACCTCATTAGTAATTGTTTTTTAATTAAGTTTATCAAAACAAGCTGGTAAACTATTTTTCTCAGAAACCACTTTTTCAAATTCATTAGTAATAGATTGTTTTTCAAAATTAGTTTCATCAATATATTTAGAAAATATCTAATACATAATTTTTCAATACCTTTATTGTTTAATAATCCTTAATAAGATTAGGCTAAGTATTATCAAGTTTCTAAAAATTTAAAATTTTCATTTTCTAAATGTTTAAAAACACTGGAGGCATTATCATAAAAAGGTAAAGAATTATCTTCATAGATTGGGAAATATTTTTTGTCCAAACATGTTGAATTTTTTCCATTAGGATGATTGCCACTTACAGACATATTTATAAGGTTCTTATAAGTTTGTACCATTTCCATAAAACATTTATTTATCTTGAGTATAATAGAAAAAATACATATGTTCTTCTATCCAGAGATTTTATTCTTAGAATAAATTTCAAAATAATCACCTCCACAAGCACTCCATGTATCAAAAGTATTTAATACTTTCTTAATATTTTATTTGTTCTAATACTTTTTGGAATCTCTTTCTGGCGGATTTTGTTTTCTATATTTTTTCTTCATATTTAGGAAATCTGGTCTTATATGTCCATATTTCTTACACTTGTAACATGTAACTTCATATTTCTTATCTCTATTATCATTATGACTCTTTTTTTATCTGTATTGGAAATATTTCTTTCCAACTATCCTTTTCATTATTCTAGAGAAATTAGCTAGCTCATTTATAAAATATTCATAACTACTTGAATTAGATTTAATAAAAACTTTCTTCTTCCTCAAAGATTTAACAACATTTTTAGGATTTTGAGCTTTAGTAGGTGTAATAAAAGTATTAAATGAAACACCTCCATTTTTCCTCTTTGATTTTTCATAATCTCACTTCAGTATTCCTTCATATTTAATAAGAGTTCCAATGATATCATCCATTGTAATATTATTCAAATTTCTTGTCTCATCATTAGCAGTTATCTCTAATTACCACTCATTGGTCATAATATCAATAATATTTTCCATAATAATTTCATCATAAAGACCTTTATCACAAATTTCTTGTAAACTATTTATAATTTTCATGAACCTCTAGTGAATCTTTACAACCGATTCTCCCTGAATAAATCAATGTTCTGGTAATCTTCTCTAACCATTTCACTTTTTTTTCTCGACAGATTTAGAAGTTCCAAAGTGTGTGACTTCAAGATTTTTCCCTATACTGTTAACATCCTCACATGATGATATCTGAATGTAGATACTTCTTGTAATATAACATAACAAAGTATTTTTTTACTCTTTAATCAAAGAGGTATTCTTATTTTTCTTAATGAGTAAAATCAAGGAAATCCTTATCAAGAATATTATAGTTTTTAGTAAGCATAACAAAATTATAAACTCTACTATTGATAAAAAAATTATTCATCATATCTCTACAGTACTCAAAATCAGCACCATAAAAAATAGGTGGTCTATTCAGATTGAGTTTTTCTATTGAACCAACATTAATACCTACAATATCAATAAGAATTTTAAAAATATCCTTCTAAAAACAAGTTAGTGTGTAATAGTTAATAAAAAAAAGTTTATAACAAAACTTATTAAAAGAAATCAATTGATATAAGAATTAAATACTCAGAAATTATATGAGTAGTATAACCTACCCAGATACCAATTGTTTTATCAAAATATCTGATTATGAAGGCTATATTACAAGATGGGGTGAATAATAGTTTAAAAACATAGTTTAAAAGGTTTAAACTAACCAGTACACAAAGCTATTAAAGTAATATTATCGAACTTGGAATCAATCCAATTATAAAAGTCAAAGAATTGGATTCATAGTATGTCTGACTACATCAGATTAAAAGATTAGTATCATGATGTATCTGATTTATCAGAGTATGTTAATCATAATTAGAGTAATTATGATAGAATAAATAATATAAGAAGCTCAGTATAATTACCATCTTTCTATTATATGTGGTGGAATAGTAACTTGTAAGGAAACAAGTAATATAATAGAAATGTAATAGTAATAATGAATTTCCAGAGATTATGAAAAATATAAATATTTCAACCTTAAGAAAAAGGTAGTAACTAACCTTGACTAAAGGTATCAAATATTTTATACTTACAGAAAATTCTATATTTCCATACCAAGAAATATCTTGATACGAAGATCAGATCAGCAAGGTCTTCCTATCCCTGGAATCCCTTGATACAATGATCGGACTTGTCTTACTATCCCTATAATCCCTAAATCTGATGGATTGGATTCTTCATCTTCATATCCCTAGAATCCCTAGATTTTTATGATGATCGGATGTGGATTACAATGAAAAAGGTTCTTAAACAAACGACCTAACATTGATTCCTTTAGAACTACAATACTCTTAAAATTGACAAAGACTAATAATGAGGGGTTCTCACTAAGTAATCTTCAGAGTTTTTTCAAAATCAATCTACTAAAAACTCTAAAAATGGTGTGGTGTTTATTTCTGATCTCTCAACGATCGCATAACGGTCATATTTCCGTGTTTTTTTCAATGACCCCAGACACCTGGCACTTCATAGCTCATCATAATTGAATGTTTGAGGTTGTATTTATTAACCCCATTATAGTGTTTAAATTATTCCTTATGATAAAAAAAATAGTATTTAAATTATAAACATAAGTTAGTTTGATTAAATTTTTTATCTTCTACCAATACAGTTGTCGTAACATGATTCAGTCTAGTTCATTGGCACCAGAATTAGTTTGATAGTTAAGAATTTTTTTCAGTTAAAATACTTGACTAAATATCTACTCTTAATATAGTTAAGGTGTGTTTAATTAATTGAAAACATACTCGTTATGATTATCATAATGAATAAGGTATATTTTTTAATCATAATACTTTGGAACTTATTCTATTTATGGTAAAAGGTTATGTTTTCTTAAAAAATGTTCTAAAACACTTTGGATATAAACTTTTTGTAAACATGTTTTAAGAATGTGTTTAGTATTTCCAAAACTAATGGACTGGAAAAGTAAGAAGTAAATCTTATGACTCGTTAGAATTGAAAAAAAATTAAATTTTGGTAAAATTAAAATTCCAAAATCTCAAATATAAACTAGTAAACCAATCTCAAAATAATATTCAAGAATTACTAAAAATAAAAAAACCACTCAATTGAAGAAATTAATTAAATTGAAACATTTCCAAATACTACATTTTTAA
Source organism: Viscum album (assembly GCA_963277665.1). Classification (NCBI taxonomy): domain Eukaryota; kingdom Viridiplantae; phylum Streptophyta; class Magnoliopsida; order Santalales; family Viscaceae; genus Viscum; species Viscum album. Next base: position 1,052,766,196 of record OY728120.1, on the reverse strand, counting down.
GAATATTAACAAAATTAAAATTTTAAAAATCTCACTAATTCACACAAAAACATGATTTCTCTTCTAACACAAAATAAATTTTTTCCCAAAACTGTTTTTTTATTTATAAAACCCAAATATTACTTGTAAACACCCCACTATCCAGATTAATCAACGCATCTTTCAAAACTAATTTTAAATACCTCATTTACAAATCCTAATCCAAAAAAATTTAAATACATAAAAATATCATATAAAATAGTAAAAAATATCCTAAATAAATTATAAAAATAATAATACAAATCAAAATTCCAATAAAACATAAAAGTTCATAATCTATAAAATTTACAACTATGAATTGATCGGTCATGTGACTTTTTGGGTCATGATATAACCATGTGATTCCTATCATAAGTCCCTAAAAATTTTTTCAGGGTCTTCACGGGTTTTTCTAGATCATGTATATAACTATATTCCCTATTGTTTCTTCCCAATTTAACTTTAACCATGTAGTTTTTAAAAAATAACACATGAAATGTAAAAAGGAACTAAAAATACACAAATAAAGACTCAATTTCTCAAAAAAGGTGAGAATAAATTCTCAAATTAGAGATATACTCATCTCGAACTAGCCTGATAATTCATGTTGTTTCATGCAAGGGTGGTGATTAGGCACCCACTCATGATTCAAACTCAGGATTTCATAATCCTAACTCCAAACTACTAAAGAACATTAAGTAACATGGGCTTATCATCTTTTCACAAACCAACTTGGGTCATACCTTAACTATAAACCATATATAGCCTTTGAGATGGACCGAGGCATATTCCTAGTTTCCATGAGATGGAAACTAGTGTTGATCATCAATCTCAACTTGATTGGGAATGATTTAGCCAATATAAACAAACTGGAAAAAAAATAAGAATAGAATAAATAATTTTAAAACTAGAAATGGACATACAACTAACAACTAAAAATACCTCCATGTGATGTAAAGATCCACAATAAACATTAAAACATTTTTATTTCATGAGTGAACCATTTCCAAGAAAAATTTTAAACTAAAATTATAATATAGTCATGAGCATCAATATGCTCAGTAGGGATTCCAAAAATAAACTATTCCCCAAGACTATCCTATAAAGGGAAAACCATTTCTTGTTAGTTTATAAAATAAATTCATATGTGTGTGTGTGTGGTTTCCATTTCCTTCTAGAAACAAGTATCCAGAAAATAATTTATAAAAACATTTCCATTTTATGTTTTTAAAATAAATTATACATAATTATTTTATTCCTAATAAACAATTTATAAATAAGTACATGTGGTAATGTAAGGGTCTCAGTAAGAAATTCCACTAGAAATAATATTAGAATAGTGAAAAAATGGAAAATAGAATCAAGGTAAATCAGTTTTCATGGTAACCAAGGTTTTAATCTGGACATTCTAGGATAGAGATAATTATACCAATATAAAAATGTCTTACATTGGAATACCAAGGTAGTCTTCTCTATCACTTTATGTTTCCCTTCCTATCATAACTAAGGGGAAATCCCAAAATTCAATATCAGTTAACCCAGGTCCACTACCCAAAATGTAATACAAAGATAGTAAAGAATTTGTATATAGTCTTCCCTCCTAGTTACCCAAGGAATCCCATGATATATAAATGGAGGTAATTTAATCAATCTATCATATACATAAATATCATATTTTTTGTACTTAAAAAAACATTTTAATTTATAATCTTCGAGTTCCCTTTTAATAATAACCCCTTTTTCCTAACCACAAAGCATAAGCAATACACAATCCCCTTACCAAGCATATATCATAAATCACACATTTATAACACATCTATGTTCTATAATTTATGGGGAATTCCTTAAGAATGTTTTTTCAATTTCAAAGTAAGAATTTAATTGTGCCAACTAGGCCTCAATATTTAAAAATAAATATTGATCATATTTTAAACCACTTTTAATCTATTTCTTTTTATTTCTAAATCCACACTTTAAACTTACACTCATATACACCTTATCATATATATATAATTACCCCTTGTCTCAATGGATATATTCAAAAAACCTTTAGTGAAAGTGTACCAAGGTATATGTATATATATATATGTATATATTTCTATATGTGTGTGTCTGTATATATATGTTTGTATGTCATATTCATAGGTTGTGAAATTAGAATTAACCTTTAAGTTATTAGGGAACCAAACATACGGTAAGCCCTTAATTGAAAAAAAAAATCGTTATAAGACCAAAACATCATTATATACTTCAAGCTTATATGATAAAAAAAATTTCAAAGATTAATCAATAACTTGTGTGGTTAACCTTTCAAAAAATATTTTCAAAACATGATTTATTAAAGAAAACTCATGGTAAAACATGTAAAAGTAAGAAAAAGATGAAAGTGGCCAATTTTATGCATCAAAACCATTTTCTATAATATATTTACTTTTGTTTATGCGTGTAATAAAAGTGTGCATTTGGGGGTGATATATTAAAATTTATTTTAATAATCGTCTCCTAAAACTAAGAGTGAGGATATTTGATGTTAAATTTATTATTAATTTATTTAATATTTGAAAAAAAATACCTGGTCTTAGGAAAATTCTTCTTTGGTGAATTTTTATCACATGAAAAGACCATCTTGGGTTACCTTCATTGTGTTGTGAGGACCTAAGGATATAATCCCTCTAAAGGTGATCCACATGTGCTCTTATGATCTCTAATCAACACCACTTGTTCTCGGGGTGCTAGTGTGGCAAGTGGAATGACTTGAATTGTTCGTTCTTGAGTTCTCTTTCTTGAATCTTTAATATATATCCTACACTTATCATTCCTGAGAAGAAGAGAGAAGGTGTTGTGAGATAATTCATTGTGCGTAACAATTCTTTATTCTCGATTTTTTGGATACACAACACAATAGATATAGTCGTCTATTTATGGAGTTAGGATTTAGGATGAAGTATTATTTAATTTCATGATAGACATTAAATAGAATTTTTTACCTTTAATAAAACTTGTGTCTTTTGATAATAAGATTATAATTATTATTTTGTGGTACACGTCAACTTCCACAATAACAAATATTATATAAATCGATTGATCATTAATAGTTTTCACTAGATACGGTCTTGGACTATTCGAACTCCTCTTCTATTTATTGAATACTATAAAAAAATTTATTCATCAATAAATATTTCATTCACATATCAGATAATAAATATTTATTAAATATTTCATAAAATAAATAAATATATTTTTATTCATATACTGGAAAATAAATATTTAATTTATTTATTTGATCAATACAACTTGAATAAAATTATTCCTTGAACTTGAAAATATTATTTATTCCATTAATTAAAATCAAATATAATTTAATCGAGATCAATGGAAACACTTAGTGTGTGACCCACTAGGATTATTACTCATTGGCATTAGGTAGTCTTTCCTAAAATCCAAGATTACTATCTCATAACGGGTCCAGGTAACCAAGATAAAGAACTAAATAATGTAATGTCGACAACCACATATGAACACTCATTATGTAATATAATCCCTTTGTCATAATATGTCATCAAGAAGGTTACATGATGGTGTCATTATCCTATTTACTCAATACATCTTTCTTTTACTATCTGGAATAAACACGCCATTACACTAGGGGTATGGAATTTAATGAGATGGTTCTATTTTAATGAAATATATAAGATATCGACATCAATAAATATGGAAGGGAAAAATCCTTCCTTGACTTATTCATTAATGGCATGTCAATCATGATGCACCCAACATACCCTACTTCCCAACAACATATGGTGTGATGGTTTTATTTAGTAAATCAAAGTGCATGAGTCATGACATAAATTAATGATAATATTAAATTCTAATGACCTTTACACATGCTTGCAGATAGAAATATCTGATGAAATCAAAACATGTGGAATTCCATTTGGTGGGTATGTTCTCATAATCTCCCATGTTGGATATTACCAAGTGAAAAGTTCATAAGAAGAAGACTCATCCACTTAAGAGAACTCACACCGGATAGTATAAATACTATGTGTCCTATCATAGTACGTTATCCAACCATAAAACCATATTAAGAATATTGTCATAACACTTCATGGTTCTCATCATAGCATGGAACTTCTATGACCATATCAATGTGGAAAATACTCTATCACATTATTACATTAAATAGATGTATAAATAATGAAAAATATATAATAATACATTAATTAATATTCAATACATCAAATTTACATGTAATCAAATTAAAATTAGTTTTTACTAGGAAAAAACTCTAAAAAAATACCACTTAAACTTGAGACAACTACCTATGTCTATCAATATTCTAGACCTCACTTGATAATCATGTTTTTTCTAAGTTAAGGATTTATTAAATGGATCTTCCATGTTATATTTTTTGGAAATACCTCTCCCTACAAACACACCTCTCTGAGAAAAATCTCTCAAGAGATAATACATCCAAAGTATGTGCTTCATCCATTGATGTGACCTTGGATATTTTTCAAGAGACATTGTTGTAGTATTATCAGAATTTAGTGTGATAAGATATTTACATCTAGGTACCACATCATTCTCTTGGATGAATTTTTGCATCTATACTACCCTAGCTGCATCATACGTCACAATTTACCCTAGACACTACTGTAGAATCTTTGTACATGGCCTTCTTTGAGCTATTCCAACCCATAGTACTACCATTCAAAGAGAATATGTTTCCCATTTGTGACTTCATGTCATTTTGATCAGTTTGGAAACTAGCATCTACATATCCTTTGATGACTAGTTCCCCATATCCGCTATAAACTAGGAATATATCCTTAGTACACCTCAGATACTTAAGGATAGTCTTTACTATCATCAAATAGTGGTCACCTCGATCATCTTGATATCTTCCTATGATACTCAATTCCTAGGAAACATCTAACTTATTAAATATAATAGAATACATGATTGACCCAACTATTGACACATATGTAATTATATCCATTATATTTCTTTCCTTATGTGTCTTAGGACACATTTTCTAGGTAAGATAATGGCCATGTGATGCTGCAAATAATCCCTTCTTGGATTGTTCCATACTTAATATCTTTAGTATATTATCAATGTATGTACTTTGACTTAGGGTGAGCAGTCTCTTGGATTTTTCATGATGGATCTTGATATAAATAATGTATGTTACTTCTCCCTAGTCCTTCATAGAGAATCATTTATTCAACCGTGTCTTAACATACTATAAGACTGGTATTTCATTTCTTATGAGTAATGTTCCATCAACATATACTATTAAGAAAATTAATGCACACCCACTAAACTAGTTTTAGACACTAGGGTCACACTCATTATTTATGAAATAAAATTCCCTTATGGATTTAAAAAATGAATATTCCATGACCTACATTCTTTATTTAATCCATAAATGGATTTTTACAATTTTCATATCTTATTAAAATCCATTGGAGTCACAAACCATTCAATTTGTGTTATATATACATCCTCCTAAAGGTTCACATTAAGGAATTCTATTTTGAAATCCATTTTACAAATCTCATAGTTATGGTAAGTTGCAATGGCAATTAAAATTATGATGGATTTTAGTATTGAAACTGGTGAAAAGGTTTCCTCATATTCAATGCCTTGATGATGGTTAAACCCTTTTTCAACCAGTCATGACTTATAGGTAATGAATTTTTCTTCCATATCCAATTTCTTCTCAAATAACCATTTTTAACCAATGGGATTTACATCTTCTAGAGGATTTATAAAAATTCAGACTTGGTTTTTGTACATGGAATCCATTTCAAAATTCATAGCTTCTTTCCACTTGGCTACATTTTTGCCACTTACTACTTCCTTGTAGGTTATAGGATCATTATTATCAATGAATACTTATTCACCCATCTCGGTGACTAGAAAACAAGAACATTCTAGTTATATAACCTCTCTTGTACTCCTACATTATACTTGTGTCATAGGAGTTGTTTGATCTTCCATGGGGCTTTGTGAGATTTGTACCTATACCAAATCTTGTGTACCTTGAGCCTCAACTTCATCAAAATATATCTCACTCCCACTATCTCCCTCTAAAGTAATGTATATTTTCTGGATACTATTAATTTTTTATGTGGGGTTGTATAGGTAATATCCCTTTTTCCATGGGGTATCCTATAATGGTAAACTTTGTGCATTATGGAGAAAGTTTGTTACCGAAATAGGCCTTAACAAATTCTTTACTTCTCTACACATGTAAATTAGATAACATGGTTTTTCATCCACTCCAAAATTCACATAAAATACCATTTATAGATTTATTTGGTACTTGGTTTAGTATAGGTGCTTCTATTTGTAACGAGTATCCCCAAAAGGATAATAGAAGACTCACATGAATCATAATTGATCTCACCATGTCAAAAAAGTTTTGGTCCCTCCTTTTAATTATGTAATTCTACTTAAAAATATAAGGAGTGAGTTGGGATAAGATCACAAAATCCCATAAGTAATAAATGAATTCTTGAATAAGATATTCTCCTCTATGGTCGGACCACAGTTTCTTAATCTTATAACCAAGATTCTTCTCAACATCATTCTTTTATTCCTTGTATTTATCACTATAATTCGACTTATACCTCATCAAGTAGACATATCCATATCTACTAAAATCATCAGTAAAAGTTATGAAGTATGAGTACACACCACTTTCTTCAACCGAAAATGTTCCATGCACATCGGTGTAAACTAATTCGAGAATCTCTTTAGCCCTTTCACATTTCACAATAAATGGGCCTTTGTTCAATCTTTCATGTAAACGTGCATGACATACACCAAATGGTTTTAGTTCAGAATAATCTAAATATCCATCTTGAAGTGATTTAGTCATGTATTTTTATTTCCATTAACTAGTAGGTGATGTTAGTCTTGGGTGTGGTGTGAGTCATGTGAATTAACTTCGTTTTCAATTTAAATTACTTTTTTCATTTAATCCAACACATAAAGATCTTTATTTAAAAGTTTCATTCCATAAAAAATGTTATCTTTATAAAATAAGAAACATTTATTTTCAAATTAAAAAAAACACATCTGTTTCAAGTATGGATTCAGATATAATTTTTTTAGTAACAGATAGATCATAATAACTATAAGACCCCAGCCTTAAACCTTACTTAATCTTGAGCTATTATAAGATTACACGTTGAGGATCTTTTCAGGTTTAGAGTTTTAGAGAATTAGATCATAAAACATGCATTACATTCCACATTTAAACAAAGTGGTTACATAAAAGATAGTATTCATTTTTTCCCATCAACGGAAACATATTTAAAAATAAATCATGGATTATTTCTTGACACTTCCTTGACACTGTCATCATATCATGTACCTTTCCCTTGACCTTTGAAAAAAAATTCAAAAAAAAACTTTCGATGAGCATAAAAAGCTCAGTTAGGGTTATAAAAATATGGAAAGGAAACATGAGTTCATATATACATAAGAACGAAATCATACTTTACCCATAAAACATAGGCATATCAAATCATGAATAAATCATAGAAATCATAAGACATAAAAGTTAACTTGATGCATTCATAACATTCTTACGTAGGGAGTAACCCTCTTGGTTACGTTTGGAATACCCACCACAGTATATTCCCTAAATATTTTTGGAGAAACCTTAAAGTTTCACTCCTTCACGTTACCCAATGCATTGGAAAGATATATTGGGCTCACCCACCCTTAGTTTATCATGGAACCACCCGTCTTCATAATAATTCCCAAGAACCACAACATAATCGTATCACATAAAACATGCATAAAGGAAACATAACATTTCCACATTTAAATCACAAGATATCAATACAACACATTGATATAAAAACATTATGAAAACCATTTTCAATACCAAAATAAAAGAAAAGTAAAACATGGTATTTATTTTTCTTTTAAAAAAAAGTATGGCTTGTAGAGGAAGTTGAAACTCAAATAATGGTCACGGCGGCGGAGAAGTCGTTGTCGCCGCATACGTACGACAAAAACATTCCCTTTTGTCGTTTAGTAAAACTCTTCGTATAAAAAAGATTCCATTAGGATAAACATAAAAGTAAAAGGGTTTTATACACCATATAAAATAAAGTTGTGTATAAAATAAAATATGCCTCAATGAAAGGAGATTGAGACGAAGTCCCATACAAAGACGGTATCCTTGGATTAAGGATAAACCAGTTACATAATTATGTGTGACAAATGAATACATGAAATATAAGAGGGTATTAAGTGTAAAAAAATCAGAGGACATTCACACATATTCATATAACGACATATTCAAGGTGTACAAGTTTTTCCCAAAGAATCAAAATTGGGGTAAGGAGTTCCCTTGCAAAAATTCGACAGCCTAACGGCATCACTTCCAAATTCAGAAAAAGAGTTGATGAGAGATAAAAAGGGTATCTCATCACTTGGTCATAAAATTTACATCAATAAGGATATATAAGAACATATCCCAACATAATATTATGTGAATTAAAAGACATAACAAAATAAGTCTTTTAAAAAGAGGAGGGTGAAAGGTTCCCTTATCGACTTGGGTAACTTTCGAAACGTACACCCCATTGAAGAAGGGTCATATAGTAAATATGTAAATACCCATAAATGAAATTATATTACACAAAGATTATAATAGTGGGAAGTATATACACCACTCAAAGGAAATTGTGGAAAATGTAGCATAAATCTCACGGGACTAAAAGTGAGATGAAAATTCCCTTACGAAAACTCGGCAGCCTAACGGCGCCACTTAAAACTTCCAAAATGGATTAATGAGAGAAAATAGGGTCTCTAATCATATGAACATAAAAATTACAGTAATATTAATATAAAATAACATCCCAATCATAATAAAGATGAGCTTAAAAGGAATGACATAAAAGAGTGTACTTAAAAAGAAAGAGAGGGGTAAGATCCCTTACCTCGGGTCCGACTTGACTCGATCATTCTTTAATATCCTGAATAATAAACTTGAGTTAATTTATTCTTCCTTAAGAACCTTTTTCATGTTCATTATTCCTTTTATATCACTTATTACCATGTCATGAACACTATGTTATTATTTAAGTTAATAATGGTCATTTTAACGATCATTGGTACTTGAGTCAAAAAAATAAACTCTTTATAATTACAAGTTGTTCATGTGGTAAAATATCCATTATATCCAGAATTGTATTAATGATTTAGATATCATATATATCATATATATCCAGTATATTCATGCATTTATAATATTACATAACATTTAGAGTTAAGAAATGAAATGCACCGTTCATGGAGACGGTAAGCCGTATGTACGCATGAACGCTACTTCCATTTCTATTTCATATTTAATGGAATTAAAATATAATGATACATAATAGTATTTTAATTCTAGTATGGTATCATATATAATATCATTAAATAAATCCTTTATATGTACCACATATGGTATTAACGAATCAAATCACTTTGAGGGGGTGGTAGTCCGCACTTCCTAAAATGAAGATATCGCGTATACCAAAAATAGAAGCCATAAAGGTATGCCATAAATGAAAAATATATAAGCTTAAGGAAAAAATAAACATATTATATATCATATATAAATGTAGTTACATCATAATGGCCACCATGAAAGGTGTTAAGAGAAGATTGAACAATCATCGTTTCGTGAGGCAGTAATTCGCTATCCACAGAAATAGTATGTTGTTTAACCATTAGACGAAGGTGTGTGTAAGTTTAGCTCGAATACTTAACATAAAAACATCCTAGTATATTTAAGATACTGGTGTTGTTACAAAATAAAGTAATAAAAAGAGTTTAGGGGGTGGAGAAGCAAAATAAAATAAAAGGACTCAAGTGAAGACATTACCTTAAAATCGGGTAACTCCCTTTGGTTTGAACTCAAAGGATTCCTTGGGAAGACTTCTGATCAAAGTGAGGATTCTAAGAGTTATATAGGGATGTGGAGAGACAAAATGGGCAGGATTTTGCCGAGCCAAAGGCTTTGGAAGTGTGGGTAAGGAGGTAGAGGTGGGGGCCTTTTATAAGAGGAGAGGAGGGACACTCTTGGAAAGTAAAGAAATGTCACTTTATTTTAGAATGAGTTTCGGATTTTAATGGTTCCACATTGATGTCTTTCGAGGATAAGGTGATAAGGGTTCTAAATCCACCCATCCAATAGGTTTTGGACATGTGTAGGTCTTAGATTTTACATTATCTTTCCATTTTATTTAAGTCATTAAATAATGAGTTCATCGCTGCATCATCATGATGTCATAAATAATTTAATTTATTTAATGTATAAAAATTATAAAAAAAATACTATGATGTATGAAAGCTTTCTATATTTCCAATTACTATTTATAGTCAAACATCTGACTTGTATAACCCCATTTAAAAATTGTTTTAGTAAAAGAACTCATGTTTGTTTCATTTTAATTTTAACATTAAATAAAAAGGTATTTATGTCATTTTCCAACCAAAGTGGCTCCATGGGGTCCCCAAGTTGACCCATGGATTGTATTGGTCGTCCATGACTCATCCAATGATGGTAGGACATGTTTCTAGGTCATTTCATATTATAAAAACATTATTTTTACCTTAAAATACACTAATTACCTCTAATCGCGATTAAAAACTTAATAAGTTACTATTCACCAAAAAATTATTTTAATCTCATTGAACCACATTTTACTTCTTAATGACAACCATGTATTTCGGATTTTTGAAACTCAAGACACAAAGGGGGCAAATTTTCATTTAAATGGAAAATCAGTTTTCATAAGTACCACTTAGTGGTTTCACTATTCATCAAAAATTGAAGTTTTTTATAAAATTACCAAAAATTCACCCTAGGCTATATTTTATATTCCGAATTCAAAGATTATGTCTATTTTAAAAAATTCAAAACATATAATTTGAATTAATTAATTTAATAATTAATTCCCGCTGTCAAAACAAATAGCATGTTTTTAAGAAACAATATCAATTAAAAGATTGACACTAGTTTAAGTCCAATTTCAAAGTGAAATTAATTCCAATGACCACCACTGGATTTAATGGTAAAAATATATTCTAATTTCACTTTAAAACCAATTTAAAATATAATCTAATCATATAAATAAATTAGATTAAAAAGAGGTTTTGAATTAAAATACAACATTTTTCACTATTCATTAAAAAATGTACTTTATCGGAAAAATACCCAAAATTTACACAAAGTAAATTTTGATGTCCTGATTATAAAGAATAATTTTATTTTGTTAAATATAACACATAAAATTATCAAAAAGTGGATTTAAAAGAGGTTCTCCATCAAAAGGCGGTTAATTGACCTTTTAAAGAATATTAGAATGTTTACACTTAAAATTGGATTCATTTGCATTTTTAATCCTCTAAAATTTATTGTAAAAAGTAAAAAAATTTGACAAACATATATAATCATTTTTTAGTTAGTTCTATTCATTCCCGCCATCACGACAGTTAGGCATTAACTACCATTTAAAATAATATTATTTTATTATTAGAGTGCAATGTAAGATTCCTAAGAAACTTGTTGTTGCGTGTTGGGTACGCCATCGAGCATAGCGTCCCCTTTAAAGTTATATTAATATTTTATTCACAAATATGGATAAATGTGAAAATTTCATACTCTTTATTTACCTGGGGTGTTACATCCTTCCCCCCTTTTGGGAATTGCGTCCTCGCAATTTTAAAATTGGGCTTTGAAACTTCATTGAAAATCCCACATCAGAACAAGAGTCAGTAAAACAATCACTTTAAAATAAAGAAAGATAAGTAAAAAGGTCACCCGAGTTAACCCATACTAGGATTCCAAGTATGAAAATATGTACATGGAGGAAAAAACAAAGGGTCATGTTCTGATGGAGAGTGATAGTAAACATGTCTAGGAAAAAGTTAACCATAAGAAAATCACAAACTTGTGATGGGTTAAACGGTATTCAATTCCTCAGTAGGAAAAGTTAACAGACAACACTTTTGTTTTAAGTTACTCTTCATCGAGGAATTTATTTTTGATCTTAATGAAACATACTTACTTGTCATGTTGACTTTTAAATTTTTCTATATTTCTTACACAGACTCATAATTTCCCCAAAAGACGAGTATTTAGGAAGACTTGTTCACATTAAGAGTACTATAATCAACTTCTAGAGAATCACCTAATCCAAAAAAGAGAACTATATACTTCCCGTATCTTTATACCTTAACCAAAACCAAAACCAAAAAGGTTAGTAAAATATCAGATAATCCAGAAAAGGATAACCCTTTATAAAAATAAAATCTATTCTTAATCTCCAAAATTGTCCAACAAAACCCAGACTTCAATGAAGACCATTCGATAAACAATTTGTCGATAAAATTCTTCAATGTAAACCAAACTAATATTGAAACCCAAATATTTGAAGGATTTAGTCACCAAGTCTTCCAAGTTAAATCGTAACATTTATCTCCAAACAACAGCAGTTTTTCCTAAAGTCTCGTATTGAAAAGTAATTAACCTAATCACATATCCTCCATGATAGGTTAATCATTTTCATAAATAACCCAAAATCAACTTACTCTTAATTCATAAAGTCACCTAACTAAAAAAAGTTAAGTAATACTAACCAGGGACTTCACGTAGTCCAGTGGTAGGTGATAAATACCATTTGCACTTTGGTTGTGGGTTCGATTCCCACAGCTTTGTCTGGCGCGACTGGTTGTCACACGGTCAGCGTGTTGTCCTTTTTCCAAAACTATATAATTCTTAAATCATTCCCCAAAAAGAGATAAAATCATCAAAAATAACCATAACATAATTTAACCTCAATTTTATCTCATGCCTTTCAGTTCCATCATAACATATAGTAACCCATAATTAACTCAAAATTAAGGATCATATAAACCCAAATGGTTCTTTATAACTATGTCCACAAAAGAACAGACAACTATTCCTTGAATAAAATTTTCATATATTAAACATCAGGGTTACACATACTATAAAAATCCTTCTAATGTAACCCAATTATCAAAAGAGACTTAATACTCTTAAGAATTTCACTATAACTCTTGAAGCCCTTATATTTTGACTTCTTACTCATTCAACATTCTTCATGATCCATTAACCATTCCTTTCCAACTTATTCTGAAATACTTCTTCCCTACAAACAAAATCATGAATCATATCCTAAGATTCCAAAATAGGAAAACAAAAGTTATGAAATAATTAATACCTTTGATTGGTCATTGTCAGATTCTTCATCCTCAATCGGAATGGAATTAGGTATTGGTAAATGAATATTTGTACAATCTTGGTGATCCCATTCACGAAACTTCTTCATAGGAAATGTGTTTGCATAATGAACATGCACATCACATTTAAAATATTCAATTGATCCCTCAGAAAGAACTTCTTTCCCATTCCTCGAATCAAATGGATGCTTCCTTTTTCCATAGCAGGTTCTTGTTTTATGACCTTCATTTCCACATCTATACCATATTTATGTCCCTTTGAAACATTTTCCTAGGTGTTTCTTTCCACATCTTTGACACACAGGTTTTTGAACACACTTACCTTTATGGTTATTACCTGTAGTTCCGTAGGGATTTGTTTCACGCATATATGATGCCTTAGAGAAATCACCAAGGTTTAGTTGGTCAATCATGAATCCAGATAGTTGGTTGAGGATAAACACAAGAGTTCTCATTGCAGATCCCATATCATTCAGTTGCATGCTCAAAAAACTGTCACAGTTTCCTTAACATCCACTGTTACATTGGTGCCTGCTAGATCCAGCCATTTACTAAAACCAAAAAGGCCAGTGTGAGTATATCAACAAAACCATCATGTACTAATGAGGAAGATAAACACTAAGATATACTTACTCATTCACTTTATATAAAACTAGGACTCTTTCTGAAATCCTAACCATTATGGTAATGTCACATATACTTAAAGAATACCCTAACCTCTAAAGTTATCTAAACCGACCTTTGATAGAAACTATAAGGCCCCAGCCTTAAACCTTACTTAATGTTGAGTTATTACAAGATTACACATTGAGGATCTTTTCAGGTTTAGAGTTTTAGAGAATTAGATCATAAAACTTGCATTACATTCCACATTTAAACAAAGTGGTTACATAAAAGATAGTATTCATTTTTTCCGATCAACAGAAACATATTTAAAAATAAATCATGTATTCTTTCTTGACACTTCCTTGACACTATCATCATATCATGTACCTTTCCCTTGACCTGTGAAAAAAATTTCAAAAAAAAAACTTGGGATGAGCATAAAAATCTTAGTAAGGGTTATAAAAATATGGAAATGAAACAAGAGTTCATATATACATAAGAATGAAATCATACTTTACCCATAAAACATAGGCATATCAAATCATGAATAAATCGTAGAAATCATAAGACATAAAAGGTAACTTGAGGCATTCATAACATTCTTACGTAGGGAGTAACCCTCTTGGTTATGTTTGGAATACCCACCATAGTATATTCCATAAATCTCTTCGGAGAAACCTAAACGTTTCACTCCTTCACGTTACCCAATGCATTGGAGAGCTATATCGGGCTCACCCAACCTTAGTTTATCATGGAACCACCCGTCTTCATAATAATGCCCAGGAACCACAACATAATCGTATCACATAAAACATGCATAAAGGAAACATAACATTTCAACCTTTAAATCACAAGATATCAATACAACACATTGATATAAAAACATTATGAAATCCATTTTCAATACCAAAATAAAAGAAAAGTAAAACATGGTATTTATATTTCTTTTAAAAAAAGGTATGGTTTGTAGAGGAATTCAAAACTCAAATAATGGTCACAGCGGCGGAGAAGTCATTGTCGCCGCATACATACGACAAAAACATTCCCTTTTTTTGTTTAGTAAAACTCTTCTTATAAAAAAGATTCCTTTTGGATAAACGTAAAAGTCAAAGGGGTTTATACACCGTATAAAATAAAGTTGTGTATAAAAAAAAATATTCCTCAATGAAAGGAGATTGAGAGGAAGTCCCATACAAAGACGGTATCCTTGGATTAAGGATAAACCAGTTACATAATTATGTGTGAAAAACGAATACACGAAATATAAGTGGGTATTAAGTGTAAAAAAATCAGAGGACATTCACACATAATCATAGAACGACATATTCAAGGTGTACAAGTTTTTCCCAAAGAATCAAAATTGGGTTAAGGAGTTCCCTTGCAAAAATTCGACAACCTAGCGGCGTCACTTCCAAATTCAGAAAAAGAGTTGATGAGAGATAAAAAGGGTATCTCATCACTTGGTCATAAAATTTAAATCAATAAGGATATATAATAATATATCCCAACATAATAGTATGTGAATTAAAAGACATAACAAAATAAGTCTTTTAAAAAGAGGAGGGTGAAAGGTTCCCTTATTGACTTGGGTAACTTTCGAAACGTACACCCCATTGAAGAAGGTTCATACAGTAAATATGTAAATACCCATAAATGAAATTATATTACACAAAGAGTATAATAATGGAAAGTATATACACCACTCAAAAGAAATGTTGGCAAATGTAACATAAATCTCACGGGACTAAAAGTGAGATGAAAAATCCCTTACGAAAACCCGGCAGCCTAACGGCGCCACTTAAAACTTCCAAAATGGATTGATGAGAGAAAATAGGTTATCTCATCATATGAACATAAAAAGTAAATTAATATTAATATAAAATAAAATCCCAATCATAAGAAATATGAGCTTAAAGGGAATGACATAAAAGAGTGTACTTAAAAAGAAAGAGAGGGGTAGGATCCCTTACCTCGGGTCCGACTTGACTCGATCGTTCTTTAATCTCCTGAATAATAAACTTGAGTTAATTTATACTTCCTTAAGAACATTTTTTAAGTTCATTATTCCTTTTATATCACTTATTACCATGTCATGAACACTATGTTATTATTTAAGTTAATAATGGTCGTTTTAACGATCATTGGTACTTGAGTCAAAAAAATAAACTCTTTATAATTACAAGTTGTTCATGTGGTAATATATCCATTATATCCAGAATTTTATTCATGATTTAGATATCATATATATCATATATATCCAGTATATTCATGCATTTATAATATTACATAACATTTATAGTTAAGAAATGAAATGCACCGTTCATGGAGACGGTAAGTCGTACGTACGCCTGAACGCTACTTCCATTTCTATTTCATATTTAATAGAATTAAAACATAATGATACATAATAGTATTTTGATTCCAGTATGGTATCATATATAATATCATTAAATATATCCTTTATATATACCACATATGTTATTAACGAATCAAATCACTTTGAGGGGGCGGTAGTCCGCACTTCCAAAAATGAAGATATCGCGTATACCCATAATGGAAGCCATAAAGGTATGCCATAAATGAAAAATACAGAAGCTTAAGCAAAACATAAAAATATTATATATCATATATAAATGTATTGACATAATAATTTCCACCATTAAAGGTGTTAAGAGAAGATTGAACAAGCATCGTTTTGTGAGGCAGTAATTCGCCATCCACAGAAACAGTATGTTCTTTAACCATTAGAAGAAGGTGTGTGTAAGTGTATCTCGAATACCTAACATAAAAACATCCTAGTATATTTAATATACTGGTGTTGTTACAAAATAAAGTAATAAAACGAGTTTAGGGGGGTGGAGAAGCAAAATAAAACAAAAGGACTCAAGTGAAGACATTACCTTAAAATCGGGTAACTCCCTATGGTTTGAGATCAAAGGATTTCTTGGGAAGAATTCTGACCAAAGTGAGGCTTCTAAGAGTTATAGAGGTATGTGGAGAGACAAAATGGGCAGGATTTGGCCAATCCAAAGGCTTTGGAAGTGTGGGTAAGGAGGTAGAGGTGGGGGCCTTTTATAAGAGGAGAGGAGGGACACTCTTGGAAAGTAAAGAAATGTTACTTTATTTTAGAATGAGTTTCGGATTTTAGTGGTTCCACATTGATTTGTTTCGAGGATAAGGTGATAAGGGTTATAAATCTACCCATACAATAGGTTTTTGACATGTTTAGCTCTTGGATTTTACATTATCTTTCCATTTTATTTAAATCATTAAATAATGAGGTCATCGCTGCATCATCATGATGTCATAAATAATTTAATTTATTTAATGTCTAAAAATTAAAAAAAAACTACTATGATGTATGAAATCTTTTTATCTTTCCAATGACTATTTATAGTCAAAACTCTAACTTGTATAACCCCATTTAAAAATTGTTTTAGTAAAACAACTCATGTTTGTGTCATTTTAATTTTAACATTAAATAAAAAGGTATTTATGTCATTTTCCAACCAAAGTGGCTCCATGGGGACCCCAAGTTGACCAATTTATTGTCTTGGTCGGACATGACTCATCCAATGAGGGTAGGACATGTTTATAGGTCATTTCATATTATTAAAACATTGTTTTTACCTTAAACTACACTAATTACCTCTAGTCGCGATTAAAAACTTAACAAGTTACTATTCAAAAAAATTATTTTAATCCTATTGAACCAAATTTTACTTCTTAATGACAACCATGTATGTAGGATTTTTGAAATTCAAAACACAAAGGTGGAAAAATTTCATTTAAACGGAAAATCAGTTTTTATAAGTACTACTTAGTGGTTTCACTATTCATCAAAAATTGAAGTTTTTCAGAAAATTACAAAAAAATCACCCCAGGAAATATTTGATATTCCGAATTCAAATATGATGTCTATTTTAAAAAATTCAAAACATATAAGTTCAATTAATTAATTTAATAATTAATTCCCGCTGTCAAAACAAATAGCATGTTTTTAAGAAACATTATCTATTAAAAGATTGACACTAGTTTAAGTCCAATTTCAAAGTGAAATTAATTCCAATGAACACCATTGGATTTAATGGTAAAAATATATTATAATTTCACTTTAAAACCAATTTAAAATATAATCTAATCATATAAATAAATTATATTAAAAATAGGTTTTGAATTAAAATACAACATTTTTCACTATTCATTAAAAAAATGTACTTTATTGGAAAAATACCAAAAAATTACACAAAGTAAATTTTGATGTCCTGATTCTAAAGAAGAATTTTATTTTGTAAAATATAACACATAAAATTATCAAAAAGTGGATTTAAAAGAGGTTCTCCATCAAAAGGCGGTTAATCGACCTTTTAAAGAATATTAGAATGTTTATGCTTAAAATTGGATTCATTCGCATTTTTCATCATCTAACATTTATTGTAAAAAGTAAAAATATTTGACAACATATATAATCATTTTTTAGTTAGTTCTATTCATTCCCACCATCACAACCGCTAGGCGTTAACTACCATTTAAAATAATATTATTTTATTATTAGAGTGCAATGTAAGATTCCTAAGAAACTCGTTGTTAAGTGTTGGGTACGCCATCGAGAATAGTGTCCCCTTTAAAGTTATATTATTATTTTATTCACAAATATGGATAAATGTGAAAATTTCATACTCTTTATTTACCTGGGGTGTTACATCCTTCTGCCCTTTTGGGAATTGCGTCCTCACAATTTTAAAATTGGGCTTGGAAACTTCATTGAAAACCCCACATCGGAACAAGAGTCAGTAAAACAATCACTTTAAAATAAAGAAAGATAAGTACAAAGGTCACCCGAGTTAACCCATACTAGGATTCCAAGTATGAAAATATGTACATGGAGGAAAAAACAAAGGGTCATGTTCTGATGGAGAGTGATAGTAAACATGTCTAGGAGAAAGTTAACCATAAGAAAATCACAAACTTGTGATGGGTTAAACGGTATTCGATTCCCCAGTAGGAAAAGTTAACAGAAAACACTTTTTTTTAAGTTACTCTTCATTGAGGAATTTTTTTTGATCTTAATGAAACATACTTACTTGTCATGTTGACTTTCAACTTTTACTAGATTTCTTACACAGACTCATACTTTCCCCAAAAGACGAGTATTTAGTAAGACTTGTTCACATTAAGAGTACTATAATCAACTTCTAGAGAATCACCTAATCCACAAAAGAGAACTATATACTTCCTATATCTTTATACCTTAACCAAAACCAAAACCAAAAAGGTTAGTACAAGATCAGATAATCCAGAAAATAATAACCCTTTATAAAAAGAAAATCTATTCTTAATCTCCAAAATTTGTCCAAAAAAACCCAGAGTTCAATGAAGACCATTCGATAAACAATTTTTCCATAAAATTATTTAAAGTAAACCAAACTAATATTGAAACCCAAATATTTGAAGGATTTAGTCACATAGTCTTCCAAGTTAAATCATAACATTTATCTCCAAACTATTCCTTGAATAAAATTTTCATATATTAAACATCAGGGTTACACATACTATAAAAATCCTTCTAATGTAATTTCATCACCAAAAGAGACTTAATACTCTTAAGAATTTCACCATAACTCTTGAAGCCCTTATATGTTGACTTCTTACTCATTCAACATTCTTCATGATCCATTAACCATTACTTTCCAACTTATTCTAAAATACGTCTTTCCTACAAACAAAATCATGAATCATATCCTAAGATTCCAAAATAGGAAAAAAAAAGTTATGAAATAATCCATACCTTTGATTGGTCATTGTCAGTTTCTTCATCCTCAATCGGAATGGAATTAGGTATTGGTAAATGAATATTTGTACGATCTTCGTGATCCCATTCACGAAAATTCTTCATAGTACATGTGTTCGCATAATGACCATGCACACCACATTTAAAACATTCAATTTATCCCTAAGAAAGAACTTCTTTCCCTTTCCTTGAGTCAACTGGATTCTTCCTTTTTCCATGGCAGGTTCTGGCTTTATGACCTTCATTTCCACATCTATATCATATTTCTGTCCCTTTGAAACATTTTCCTATGTGTTTCTTTCCACATCTTTGACACATAGGTTTTTTAACACACTTACCTTTATGATTATTACCTGTAGTTCCGTAGGGATTTGTTTCACACATATATGATTCCTTAGAGAAATCACCAAGGTTTAGGTGGTCAATCATGACTCCAGATAGTTGGTTGAGGATAAACACAAGATTTCACATTGTAGCTCCCATATCATTCAGTTGCTTGCTCAAAAAACTGTCAAAATTTCCTTCACATCCTCTGTTACATTGGTGCCTGCTAGATCCAGCCATTTACTAAAACCAAAAATTTCAGTGTGAGTATATCAACAAAACCATCATTTACTAATGAGGAAGATAAACACTAAGATATACATACTCATTCACTTTATCTAAAACTAGGACTCTTTCTGAAATCCTAACCATTATGGTAATGTCACTTATGCTTAAAGAATACCCTAACCTCTAAAGTTATCTAAACCGACCTTTGATACCAACTATAAGGCCCCAGCCTTAAACCTTACTTAATGTTAAGTTATTACAAGATTACACATTGAGGATCCTTTTAGGTTTAGAGTTTTAGAGATTTAGATCATAAAACTTTCATTACATTCCACATTTAAACAAAGTGGTTACATAAAAGATAGTATTCATTTTTTCCCATCAATGGAAACATATTTAAAAATAAAGCATGGATTCTTTCTTGACACTTCCTTGACACTATCATCATATCATGTACCTTTCCCTTGACCTGTGAAAAAAATTTCAAAAAAAAACTTGGGATGAGCATAAAAAGCTCAGTAAGGGTTATAAAAATATAGAAAGGAAACATGAGTTCATATATACATAAGAATGAAATCATACTTTACCCATAAAACATAGACATATCAAATCATGAATAAATCATATAAATCATAAGACATAAAAGGTAACTTGAGGCATTAATAACATTCTTACGTAGGGAGTAATCCTCTTGGTTACGTTTGGAATACCCACCACAGTATATTCCCTAAATCTCTTCAGAGAAACCTTAACGTTTCAATCCTTTACGTTACCCAATGAATTGGAGAGCTATATCGGGCTCACCCACCCGTAGTTTATCACAGAACCACCCGTCTTCATAATAATGCCCAAGAACCAAAACAAAATCGTATCACATAAAACATGCATAAAGGAAACATAACATTTCCTCCTTTAAATCACAAGATATCAATACAAAACATTGATATAAAAACATTATGAAAACCATTTTCAATACCAAAATAAAAGAAAATTAAAACATGGTATTTATTTTTCTTTTAAAAAAATGTATGGCTTGTAGAGGAAGCCGAAACTCAAATAATGGTCATGGCGGTGGAGAAGTCGTTGTCGTCGCATACGTACGACAAAAACATTCCCTTTTTTCGTTTAGTAAAAATCTTCGTATAAAAAAATATTCCTTTTGGATAAATGTAAAAGTAAAAGGGGTTTATACACCGTATAAAAGAATGTTGTGTATAAAACAAAATATGCCTCAATGAAAGGAGATTGAGACGAAGTCCCATAAAAAGACGGTATTCTTGGATTATGGATAAACCAGTTACATAATTATGTTTGACAAACGAATACACGAAATATAAGTGGGTATTAAGTGTAAAAAAATCAGAGGAAATTAACACATAATCATAGAACGACATTTTCAAGGTGTACAAGTTTTTCCCAAAGAATCAAAATTGGGTTAAGGAGTTCCCTTGCAAAAATTCAACAGCCAAACGGCGTCACATCCAAATTCAGAAAAAGCATTGATGAGAGATAAAAAGGGTATCTCATCACTTGGTCATAAAATTTACATCAATAAGGATATATAAGAACATATCCCAACATAATAGTATTTGAATTAAAAGACATAACAAAATAAGTCTTTTAAAAAGAGGAGGGTGAAAGGTTCCCTTACCAACTTGGGTAACTTTCAAAACGTACACCCCATTGAAGAAGGGTCATATAGTAAATATGTAAATACCCATAAATGAAATTATATTACACAAAGAGTATAATAATGGGAAGTATATACACCACTAAAAGTAAATTGTGGAAAATGTAGTATAAATCTCACGGAACTAAAAGTGAGATGAAAAATCCCTTACGAAAACTCGGCAGCCTAACGGCGCCACTTAAAACATCCAAAATGGATTGATGAGAGAAAATAGGGTCTCTCATCATATGAACATAAAAAGTAAAGTAAGAGTAATATAAAATAACATCCCAATCATAAGAAAGATTATCTTAAAAGGAATGACATAAAAGAGTGTACTAAAAAAGAAAGAGAGGGGTAAGATCCCTTACCTCGGGTCCAACTTGACTCGATCGTTCTTTAATCTCCTGAATAATAAAATTGAGTTAATTTATACTTCCTTAAGAACCTTTTTCAAGTTCATTATTCCTTTTATATCACTTATTACCATGTCATGAACACTATGTTATTATTTAAGTTAATAATGGTCGTTTTAACGATCATTGGTACTTGAGTCAAAAAAATAAACTCTTTATAATTACAAGTTGTTCATGTGGTAAAATATTTATTATATCCATAATTGTATTCATGATTTAGATATCATATATATCATATATATCCAGTATATTCATGAATTTATAATATTACATAACATTTAGAGTTAAGAAATGAAATGCACCGTGCATGGAGACGGTAAGCCGTACGTACGCATGAACGCTACTTGCATTTCTATTTCATATTTAATGGAATTAAAACATAATGATAAATAATAGTATTTTAATTAAAATATGGTATCATATATAATATCATTAAATAAATACTTTATATGTACCACATATGTTATTAACGAATCAAATCACTTTGAGGGGGTGGTAGTCCGCACTTCCTAAAATGAAGATATCGCGTATACCCATAATGGAAGCCATAAAGGTATGACATAAATGAAAAATACATAATCTTACATAAAACATAAACATATTATATATCATATATAAATGTAGTGACATCATAATGGCCACCATGAAAGGTGTTAAGAGAAGATTGAACAATCATCGTTTCGTGTGGCAGTAATTCACCATCCACAGAAACAGTATGTTGTTTAACCATTAGATGAAGGTGTGTATAAGTGTAGCTCAAATACTTAACATAAAAACATCCTATTATATTTAAGATACTGGTGTTGTTACAAAATAAAGTAATAAAAAGAGTTTAGGGGGGTGGAGAATCAAAATAAAACAAAAGGACTCAAGTGAAGACATTACCTTAAAATCTGGTAACTCCCTTTGCTTTGAGCTCAAAGGCTTCCTTGGGAACACTTCTGACCAAATTGAGGCTTCTAAGAGTTAGATAAGGATTTGGAGAGAAAAAATGGGCAGGTTTTGTCCGAGCCAATGGCTTTGGAAGTGTGGGTAAGGAGGTAGAGGTGGGGGCCTTTTATAAGAGGAGAGGAGGGACACTCTTGGAAAGTAAAGAAATGTTACTTTATTTTAGAATGAGTTTCGAATTTTAATTGTTCCACATTGATGTGTTTTGAGGATAAGGTGATAAGGGTTCTAAATCCACCCATCCAATAGGTTTTGGACATGTGTAGGTCTTAGAGTTTACATTATCTTTCTATTTTATTTAAATCATTAAATAATGAGGTCATCACTGCATCATCATGATGTCATAAATAATTTAATTTATTTAATGTCTAAAAATTATAAAAAAAATACTTTGATGTATGAAATCTTCCTATATTTCCAATGAATATTTATAGTCAAACATCTGACTTGTATAACGCCATTTAAAAATTGTTTTAGTAAAACAACTCATGTTTGTGTCATTTTAATTTTAACATTAAATAAAAAGGTATTTATGTCATTTTCCAACCAAAGTGGCTCCATGGGTTCCCCAAGTTGACCCATGTATTTTCTTGGTCGGACATGACTCATCCAATGAGGGTAGGACATGTTTATAGGTCATTTCATATTATTAAAACATTATTTTTACCCTAAACTACACTAATTACCTCTAATCGCGATTAAAAACTTAACAAGTTACTATTCAAAAAAAATTATTTTAATCCCATTGAACCACATTTTATATTAATATTTTATTCACAAATATGGACAAATGGGAAAATTTCATACTCTTTATTTACCTGGGGTGTTACAATAACAACCTTTAGAAACCATATCATTTTGGTCTATAGTGTGAGGTTGTCGTACCTAATAGCCACAATAGTGAGTTTAGCTCCATTGGTGACTTTTAAATCTACCTCACATTGGTAAATATTTCTAAATATACTTCATTCCTTTTTTGAATACATATGTGAGAAACACAAGCTATATCTAATACCCAATTTGTAGAAACAGATAAATTTCGCATGATAACAATTGCACCTGAATCTTCCCCTTGATTCTTTGGTTGTATGCAATTTTTCTTCTAGTATACCTTATTCCCAAATATAGAATAGATAGAATCGTGTTCCCTTTTTTCCCATTGATATTCCTCTTATTGGAAGGGCGTGAAGAATCTTTGAGCTCAAAGATCTTTTTTTTTCATATTAAAATTCACAAAAAAACTAAATTATAATTGAGAGAGTGATGCAAGAATGATATCAGTTCCCAATTATTCAGGGAATTTAAACCATAGAACCACTAGGTTCTCAATGTAGTTAATGATATTGACAACATTTGGCCAAACTAGAGAACCCTCTCCATGATTTATTTAAAATAGATCCTTTTAAATATAAAATTTTTCTTGTCAAGATCTATCCTAGTAAATTACAGGGTGGTTCTCAAGCATGATATATGCATCCATGTTTTTTTGAGACTTTATGAGTTTTTTATACATTGAGGAAAGCATAAAAAATTGAACATTGACTGCATTGCTCAAATTTTTTTCATAGATAAGGAATTATTTATCACTTGACACCTTTAAATACCGATTGGGCAATGAGAATTCTAGCACATAAGATTTTAGATCATGGTGAAGAATTACCCAAAAATGTATAAACCACTCATGGAAGTAAATACAAGTTAGGAGGTTGTTTTCACCAATATTGATCATATAGATAAAGTCGATGACGAGCTTGTAATTTAATTCTACAATTAAAATAGAATATTATTAGTACTTTTTCTTAATAATAAATTTTGTGAGAAATAATAAATTATTTTATTTTATTAAATATCCCTATATTTTATAAAGTCTCAATATCCCTCACCATTGAACAATGAATTCCTAGTAAATTTAACATCCTAGTGGAAAGGATCCATATTCTCCTTCACATATCCCTAGAAAGGGTTATTCAATCTACTTGAAGGTATTTAGGTACATTGGTCTTTTCATATTATGGGAATTTAGCTCCTTGATCCATTGAGTGGATTCCCCAATTGTGAAATCTGGACTTTTATTTCCTCCACACTTGCCTCCAAATTACACCAAGTTTAGAAATGGATATTCCTCTTAATGTAAAATTTTTAATTCTACCTAATAAAATCTTAAAAACACCCCATATAAAAGTAGGTTTCCAAAAAATGGTTGGTCAAACACTTGGTTTTATTTATTTTTATTCCTAATCAAGTAATGGAAGGCCAAGTCTGATATAATATTTAATTTAGGGATACTAATTCATTATTATTAAATTTTATCTTGTTTTATCATTTAAAGGTCCTATTAATATTAGGTTGAAGTTAATTAATTAAACATTTTGGATAAAACATTAATGCATAATTCATTTAATTATTTTAATTTTTTCACACTAATTCATTTATTTATGTGATCATGGCCTTGCATACATAAAATAAATAATTACATAGACATAAATTAATTAATTAATTAAATTACATGACCATGAGAATATCTAATGGTTTATTTAATGACCATTCATTAAATCAACCTATGAACTAGGGTAATAACTTCATTTGTTAGTCTTGGCATGAGTTACAGTATTCCACCTATCCACCCATGTATTGGATGAGTTGGTATCATAATGGTTCTGTCTTGAACCGCCTCCACACACCTTGGGATTCTCTATTAATTACAAGTATTTATTACTCACACATACGTGAGGGGAACCAAAGGATTGGTTAAAGGGGATTACAAAAATATCCTTGGACATAGAGGTCCCATATAATAATGGAGGGAGGGATGACACACATTCCATATTTTAATTTATTATTAAATAATTGCAAACCCACGAAAGAAATTAAATTAAAAAAATTACAACACTTTCATAGGTATTGGTAAAGCTCCTAATTAATCATACATGCAATGAATACACAAAATCGACCAACTATTATTCATTTTTAATATATTATTTATTATTAAGATGAATGTGCCTGCATTAATTAATTGATTGATTGATTCTATTTCATTTAATATCTTTAAAACATTTTCATAAGAATAAAAATATGTTATGAATGGTTATATATATATATGGCTGATAAATAAATTATTTTATTTTATTAATTTCTTTTTAATTTTTTTAATGGTATATTTACCTAAAATGCTTATGCATCGTGGATGCAAATCTTATGAAAGCTAGTGAAAATTAAAAGTAAATAGTTTTATAATATAAAGAGTTATTTTTTTATTAACTTAAGGTATTTAATAGTTTTTATAGACCAAAATTAAAGGTATTTAATTATATAAAAAATCAAATTCAAACTATATTTTAATATTTATGTTTTTAAAGCCAAATTATGTGAACAGTCTCAAAAATTACTTTAAGGATGTTTTATTTTAATAAATATTTAATTTATTATTTTAAAAGTCGTAAATATTATTATAATATGTGATATTAATGGTAAATGGTTAATAATATCATCCATTTTCCACTTATTATCCAATTTCTCATTTATAATGACATTATTAACCCTTAAATACAAAGTATATTATTACAACGGTAAGAGTTAGAAGGGATTATGAGGGTTAATCTAAATAGACAAGGGATAAATAAACTAAGAACTTGTCGAAATCCTATTTTTAATGTATTTTTATTATATGTCATACCACCTTATAAATTTATCAAATTTGGATATACTTTTCTATGAAATGGAGCTTATATTATTTCAAAGTTTAGAATAATTATAAGTGTGTCACTACCCTCAACCTGCTATACACTCTTATTCACACCTAATTAAGGCACATAACTCAAAAAAACCCTGAAAAAATATCTTTTAAATTTAACTATAAATTTTTTATATGTTTTGGTCTTCTTAAAAATCAACCCAAGGGTCCTTAAGAAGAGATTCAAAGGAGGTTTCTCAAACAAAAGGTAATCGTCGTTATTGAGTCC
This sequence comes from Viscum album, assembly GCA_963277665.1. NCBI lineage: Eukaryota > Viridiplantae > Streptophyta > Magnoliopsida > Santalales > Viscaceae > Viscum > Viscum album. The sequence goes on along the minus strand of OY728120.1, from coordinate 1,052,738,953 downwards.
TTTTAATTTTATTTATTCTTTCACCTCCTCCAAATATTATTTAACAACATTAACATAATAAAATCTATAAATGTATCTTAATTAAATTTTATTATGTTAATATAATAACCATTATACATTTATCATCCATCCTAGTAAATAATGAAAACATTCTTGTGAATACATACAGACAACCGTCTCTATGACTGACTTATTTTATTTTTCAACAATACTACTAATGGAAGGTTATATAGAAAACTTTAATGATTATATATATTATATATATGGTATTATTATGAATCTGTAAAGATATATTATTATTTACCTTTCTTTCTTTCCATTCATAGTAAAGTAAAGACATCACTCGTGTGTACGTTTGAACTATCATCTCCATGAAGTGATGTAATTAATTTTTCATCACCACCTTATATTAATGGTTATAAAATTATGTATAGTTAATAAATATGATAATTATTACATAAATAATATTTCTAAGATGATGAAACCATGTCCAAAGTGTATGTATTAGAAATGTCGAACTCAAACATGAATGAAAAATGGAATAGTGAACACCCAATTAAAGAGGAATTATTAATATGAGTAATTAGAAATTTTAAGTGAATAATATCTAGTAAGTTAAGTGTTAATAACTTTTTGGTATTATTTTATAATAAATCTAAATTTATTATACTAGGGGTTAAGAGAATATATGAGTAAAATTCGGACATGATGTAAGGGTTTGTCGTTTCACTTTTATTTCTATAAGACATATGAAATATTTTCCACTTCTTTCTGTTGTGTGGTGTATATACATACCAAGAACTTAATTTATTATTATTTTCATGAAAACTATGGTAATTTAAAAATAAATCAAATTTTCTCTCTTTTTTGATGTTTTTATTCACATATTACAAAAATTGTAAGGGTTATTCATCTCAATATAGTTTCGTTGAGACTTGATTCATGTTATAAACTTATTTGGGTTTATATGTTTTATATACTAACCATTTAACATACTATATAATTAATATATTTATATTTGTGGTATTTAAACTTTATTTTTATGTTATTTGTTTCAAATGGAATCTGATTTAAAACTTACCAAAATGGTAAGGGTTTATATTGCAAATTAATTTTAATTGGGATTTTTTATGGTTGAATCTAATTTAGCATAATTATATTATATTTATATATTAAACCCCATATATATTATTCTCCTATGTTTATTTTTGGGTTTTTAATTTTTCCATTTCATTATCATGTATTTTTTACTTAAAAATATCGAGAAACTTTTTTCAGAAAAAGTTGACCTTATTTCCTATTTGGTCAGTGAACTTTATTTTCCATTCCAATGTTCCCTAAAATGTTTTCAAGAATGATACATTATATAGTTCAATGATTATTTAAATTCATTTTAAACCATATTTTAACTTTATTTCCAACGTATTAATGATTTTGTATAATGTTTATTTGAAAAGGTTATTTATGTCTTTTTATAAAAAAAAGTGAAATGAGTCATTATTTTTGTATTTAATGCATAAATATATTTTTTTTACTATCAAATAATTTATTTTACTTGAATATTACATTATAATTATCATTTTTAACAAAGAAAATAATTTTAAAAATATTCTCAGAATTTATGTAAAATGTTATCAGAAGAAAAATATATTTTTCTCATGTTTTTGAAGAAAGGTTCAAATATTATTTTAAACGTCCTTTTTATCTATACCAACATCTTTTTTTATTATTTATGATTAATTGGGGATATTATGTAATGATACCAACCATGTTCTTTCATTATATGACTTATGATTATGTGATGATGAAATATTTATGAAACCTTTTTCTTTTCCATGGGTTATTCTATAATAAATTGATGGATGTTCTTATGAACTTTTGGAACACAAATATATAGTTTTCACTATATGATGGTTGGTTACATTAAATCCCACTAATTAATTGGGTAATTATTGATATCCCATGAGATAATATGAAGAGGATGTGGAGTGAGCACATTATAGTTATGAAAAGGATGTTGGGAAGTGAACCCAGTCCATTATAAGACTTTGACGACTATGTAATGATTATATTGGCAGTAATCCTTAACTAATGATATTATTTTCAATAATTATAATTATTCCACAATTCCTATGAAATTTTCTTATTATTATGATACGCTCTTATCACTCATGATTTATAAATGATGATTCCTTACTCTTATAACTCTTGTATTTTGAAATGAAAAGGACATATGTCATGACTCATTATTTATGATCTATAAATAATTAGGTAAAAACTTTTTAAGTTATGATCATGATATCTTACCCCAATTATTATATTATTATTTTATATGATCATATATTTATATATCTCACGCTTTATCTTACTGATCATTAGAGTTTCCCCTTTATTATGTTTCCATTTCCCAAGGTTATAAAGAATGACATTATATAAGATATAAAAAGTACGGTAAAATTTGTGGATAATTTTTTGGGATATTTTGAATTATTCTTATATAATAAGAAAATATGGTTATAAAGATAAAAGTGCACATATGGTGAGAAGGATGTGAGGTTTTTTATGCAAATTGGTTTCCTAACACTTTAAAACTCTAAATCTAAATGGTATAGGATATGTATGTGACTCAATGATGGAAATTTATATTATAATTATGGATGGTTAAAGTTATTTTTCTTTAGTTAGTATCAAATATATTATGTAAGAATAATTGTCATTGGATCTAGGTGTGTGGGTCTTGGGCTATCTCGGTTCGTATCAGAACAAAAATTATATAAATTTAGAGGTTAGGAAGTTATCAGATGAGGATAATTTGAGAGTTAAGGATACCATAACGGGTTGATAAATTTATTGATGATCATAAGTTTAATCCATGAATACCCTTTTAAGGATATAAGTTATGTGATTTTAAAGTGTTTAATGACATTTTGGGAGATGTAATAGACGATTGAGGTATATGTATCCCTTGGGTTTAACATGTTATTTTGGGAGAAGTTATTTAGGAAAAAATTTATTGGGGACATAATTTGAAATTAACACTTGACCTATAAGGTTAATATATTACTTTATTATGAGGTAATTATGATTAATGAAAATAAAAGGGGTTATCATATTTTCAAAATATATGTCTAGATAACCAAGATATTGAAAATTGATTTTTTGACTGAGTGATTAAAGCTATTTTTAAGGAATTACACTATATTGGTAACATTATATGATTAAGGAAAATATAATATTTTTTCTACGATGCAATTTTATTTTAGGAATAAATATTGAATTTACTTTTGGAAGCATATATGTTTTTGTTTTTGTTTTTGTTTTTGTTTTTGTTTTTTAAGGTGATTTTTGTTGTTTTAGGAAATTGTTGGTCGGAGTGGATACTCAAGAGGGTGGGTGAATTGAGTTCCAATTCAAATTTCTATTTAAAATATTTTTATTAAAATCCCCCAATTTAAATAACAAGCTAAACTGTAGTGAATTTGTATTATAGTAAAGGTTTAGTTAGGTTCTCAAGAGATTGATTAGTTATCACTTAATCAATTCTGAATATTAGATTATCTTTGGAATCTAACCTATTGGTTTACAATAAATACAAACATTAGCTAGTTTAACTATCAGAGTAACTTTAAAGTAGATTTTTATTTAAAGTACTTAGCAGCATAATATTCACAATAGTTTTAACTAAAATAAAAGTGCACAGTAGTTTTAAACAAGAGGTTCTGTCTCAAGCAGAGAATTAGTCCTTTCTAATAGTTTTATATAAACTATGATCCACACCCTGGATCGGGGTTTCACAATAGTGCACAAACTGTCCAGGTTCTTAGACCTCTACCATAGTTCTACGTGGGAAACTAAACAATAGCACATAGGTTGTCCAGGTCTCACTTGACCTCTACCACTATCCACAGTGGGATACAAGAGTGTAAGGGAGATATTGAGTGAGGATTTTGAAATCCACCAGTTCATCATAGGAGATAGTGTGTGCTTAAAATACAGAGTACACACACTGCTCAAAATGTAAATAAATGAAACACAATAGATCTAAACAAATAGAGATGAGTTTTGAATGCTCTACGTGTTTTCAGTGAAGCTATAGACTTCTTGGATTGAAGCAGATGAATCTTGAGTGCTTCTTTGGAAGTTTTTTGGAAAACAGAGTATCGATGTTTTATTCCCTCACTTTTTATACAGGTGTTCAGTTTCAAATGTGTGAGTTTTCTTTGCAACACTTGAATCTCCTCTTTGAACTTCTGTTCTTGAGAGTTCTTCGAATTATATGTGTGTTCTTCTTGTATGTGTCTCTCTTTTCATTCTCTATATCCTTCTATATATCCAGAGGCTTGTTTTTTATGTGTGTTGAAGGACTGCTTCTCCAATAGCTCGAGGTTCCCCTTTTATGTTCCTTGAGTTATGGCAATAGGAATGATTTGTACGAGGTATGGTTTCCTGACATCCAACAAATATCATTAATTAATTTGATTTGCATTAAAATCACAAAATATGACCTTTGCTAATATGCATACAAAGATAGAGTTTAGAGAAACAGTAACTATTTTCCATTCGGTATCTTTTTGTATCATTGAACTTGTAGTGGTGGACTTGTAACGGTATATCTTGTAATGGTAGTTGTTTGTAGCAGTAGATACTTCTAGAGATATCTCCAAGTACCAGTGACTATATATAGCGGTGACTTCCTTTAACGGTATCTCTTGGTAGCGGTAGACTTATGTATCAGTGACCCATATCGGTGAGCTTGTAATGGTAGACTTCATAACAGTAGTTGTCACTCTGTATTGGTCGACTTGTGCATACCGGTAGACTTACTCTATCGGTAACTCAGGTGTAACGATAATTGTCTGTATGCTGAGGACCTTTTTGTGTTGGTTGCTTATTTGCATACTGGTGACCTTTCTATACCAGTATCTCTTTGTTTGTTTAGGCAAACTATCCACAGAATAAGTTAGAATTAAATATTACAAAGTAAATGAACATTTGATTAACTGAATGTTCTTGAATGAAAGATATATCATTTGAACATATTCAATAGTATTTATATTTTGAATTTAAGCACTTAAATAGTAACTAAAGTAATGAAGAATTTAATCAATAAACATCATGTGTGATTATCAAAACATAATTATTCATAATTGATATTATCAAAACATAATTATTCATAATTGAGATTATCAAAACATAATTATTCATAATTAAGATTATCAAAATAGGTGAGTCCAAAAATCTCCCCCTTTTTGATAATCACAAATTATGGCAGGTAATCCAAATGAATCAGACTAAAATACAATTGTTCTTATTTATCAGTGTGTTCCAACATAGGTAAAATATGTGTCAAAGATAAATAGAAATTTTCAAACTCAAATGTATCAGAGAAAATTGATTTAGAAATAAAATATTAATATCCATGTCTGCCATATGTCCCTATTTTAATAAATAATACTCCCTCTTCATCTCTCTCTTTATCATTTCTCCCATTTGGGAAATATTTCTCCCCCTTTGGGATTAGAAAAAAGAATGGAGGTATAAGATAAGGATTTAAGGAATGTAGGATAGAACAGAAAAGATGGAGAATTAGAGTGAAAAGTAAAAGAGAAATAAATTAAGCAGGCAACATAGGTAAAAATTGAGACAAAAATAGGTATACATTTAGGAGTCAAAAGTACAAAAAGATGACAAAAACAGTATACAAGGTACAGATGATCCCTATCAAATTCATCTAGACCCACTCAATACACTTCCTGAATGTCCACTTTGGATTTTCCTTTGGGATATGAGGTAGACTCAGGCTGGGTATCTTTGGTTGAAGGCTTAGGAACTCCATAAATGACCACAGGAGGTTGAGAAATTGAGACTATCCCTAGCCTATAGTGGGTAGTCCTCAGAATAATCATTGATGTCAAGAATCTGATAGCTTGAGCTGGGATCATCTGAAATGTAGAAGCAGTAGAGCCAGATTCAGGTAAATCTGGAGGTAAAATAACAGGCTGAGCATCAACACGTAAGAAGGGCAGCAGGAGATTTCTAAAATCCATGATAATCCCTCCTCCTATCTCCATAAAATAAAAGAATTCATCCTTGTTTTCAAGTAATTTTTTCAAAGTTGGAATCATCTCCTGGAGCTTACTCACATTATCTCTAAAATCTTGATTCACAGGAGGTAATTTCAAATTTTCTAACAAAAGCTTGAAGTGATTGTTCAATTGATGTATAGTGTAGATCCTTTAGAAATAGTAATCCACCTTGTACTTTACTTCTTTCTGAGAAGCAGTGTCCTCACTCAAAAAATCCTGAACAATTTTTCCTATATCCCTAGTGGTAGTCACCACTTGGGTTAAGGCAGCAGAGTCTACAGAGCCACTGGTGGAAGACTGTCCAAGCTCTTCTCTCAGCACAACTCTAATCCGATCAACGTCTAAAGAAGGCATAGGAGCACTCAAAGGTGAAACAGTAAAATTTATTATTTCCTTAAAATATTTAGTCAGCCCACTAATGAGATTTTTCACAACAAGGTCTTGGGTGCTGAAATGATGCTTCATGGAATTCTTAAATTCCTCAACAAATGATACAATCTAGCCAACAACACTTTTCACAAAAGTCAAATCCTTGTCTACTTGAGATTTAGAACTCATATAAGACTCTATAGAGACAACTGATTTCTTTATAGATTCAACATCCTCTACCAAGATTGAAACTTGACTCTGGAAGGTCTTGACTTCATCAAAAATACTAGATACAGATTCAGTCATAACAGATTGAATAGATGATATTAAAGAGGTTTCCATTCTTCTCATTTATTTCACAAAACAGGTCTTGAGATCAGACTTCAACTGTTCTAGGTCATATTTTCTTACTAAATCCTTAGTTAAAGTCTCAGAAAGAATATTATAGCTGACATATGGTCTACTTATGGGTGTCTCATCTTTAGAATCAAGATATTCCAACCCAAAAACTTCAAAACCAGGTTCTTGTGCCCAGTCTTCAATCTCATGAGCTACTGATACAGTTCCATGTTTGGTGGGATGCTCCCCCTCAATTTGTGCATTCTCCTATACATGTACATCAGTAGCATCCTCAGCAGGTAGGTCTTCTTCAGAATAATCATCCACAACCATATCCATTTCAACAACATGAGGATCATCAGGGATAGTTGTTAGTTCTATCATGTCAACCAAAATAGCCTCTATAGGCATAGCAAAACTCCCAATTACTGGACTCAAACTCAAGGTACCCTCATTTGATCTATCAGAATCAGATTCTCTTCTGGGTAAAGTAGCTGGAGGACTAGATTCTCCATAAGAAATACTCTGAGGTGCAGGGCTAGGAGGCAGGTCAGGATCTCCTCCTTCTTCCACTAAAGTCTCTTCATCCTCATAATCACTATAAGCAGGTTCATCTTCATCAGGTCCTAGAACTGGATCCCTTTCATCCTTTAGACTAGAAGTATGGTCCATAGGATTAAATTTATCACAAATTTACCATCATTATTCACCCATTGTTTCTTCCAAGGGTTTCAGCTTACTTTTATATACTTTCATATAGTCTTAGTAATACAGAAATTGTCTTTAACAACAACATTTTCATCACCAGATTCAGAAATACCTTTTACCTTTATCATAATTGAAATCATCTTAGCAAAGAAAAAATTATTTGTCTTTGATTTAGGTTTGGTCATATCCTTTATCTGAATCATTAACAATATGCATAGATTGACCTTCACTCCCTGCCTAAACAAGTACATCAAATATATATCCTAAAATTTTAGGGTTGCAAAATCTCCTCTCCTGGGACTAATCACATGTTGAATGAACTTAAACAAAATTCTATTTTCTCCTTCCATTTCAGCAGCAATCACTTTTCTAGGTGATCCATTCCCAGTTAACTCAAGAAAATCAGCCTCATACTCAAAATGGTCACTAGCTTCAGGTAATGATTTAGATGAAAAACCATAATCTCCTTTATGAGGTACTTTCAGACTTCCATCCCATTCAATGGATGAAAAATATATATCCTTATTATTTACCACAGAAATCATCTTGTTCTCATCCTCATTCATTTCAAATCTAACCAACTCATAAAATTCCTTAACCAGTTTTGGGTAATAGGTCCCATTGTTGTTTGCAAAACAATCTATCCATCCTTGCTCTTCTAAGATCCTCAAAACTAGAGAATTTCTTGACATCAACCACTCAGCATCGAGATCCTTCTCAATAAATATTTCCCTCCTCAATAAATTCATATTATCAGAATTTCTCTTCTCTTTACTAGTACCACTACTGCTTCTAGTGGCTCCAGAACAGACTTTTTGTCGCTTCTCACTCGGCTCATTAACTTCATCAATTATCATTCGTAAGATTTCATAGGTTTGGGTAGGTGAGTACTTGGAATAGTAGAGTTCGTGGTGGATTGAATGTGATTTGGACTCGATTTATATCATTTAGGAATCGAAACAAAAAAACATTAAAACAATAAAGTGTCTCGGCTTAAAACACCAAAATTTAAAACAGCAAGATATATCGGTAACTATTCTACCGGTGAGGATTATAACAGTAAGCACTACCGGTGAGGTATCCTAACAGTGAGGTTTTGATAATGGTGAGGTGTGTCTATCGGTGAGGTGTGTCTAACTGTGAGGAATTTCTAATGGTAAGGTTTGTATAACGTTGAGGTTTTTATAACGGTGAGGTTTGTCTATAGGTGAGGTTTGTCTAACTATGAGGTTTGTCTAACGGTGAGGTTTTTCTAATGGTGTGGTTTGTCTAATGGTGAGGTTTGTCTAACAGTGAGTTTTTCCTAACGGTGAGGTTTGTCTAATAGTGAGGTTTATCTATCGATGAGGTTTGTCTAACGGTGAGGTTTGTCTAGTGGTGATGTTTGTGGGTAGTTGATCATTCCTAATTCATGTCTAATGTAACTTAATCTCTCTAAACATAAAAGTTTTGTTAATATATCATCTAGTTGATGTTCAGTGCCTATAAATTCAAGAATTATATCACCCTTTTGATAGTGATCTCTGAGAAAGTGGTGCCTTACATCAATGTTCTTAATTCTAGAGTGATATACAGGGTTATTAGAGATATTGATTGAACTAGTGTTATAAAAATTAATAGAAACATGTCTAAAATCATATCCATAGTCCAAAAAAGTGTGTTTGATCCCTAGAATATGTGCACAGCAACTACCAATAGCTATATGTTCTGCTTCAGTAGTAGACAATGAAACTGAATTCTGTTTCATACTACACCAATATACTAAAGATTTTCCTAATAAATGACATGTTCCAAATGTTCTTTTTCTATATAAATTGCAACCAGCAAAGTCTGCATCTGAATAACTTATTAAATCAAAATATTGTCCTTTTGGATAAAATAAACCTAAATTAGTAGTATGTTTAAGATATTAGAAAATCCTTTTTACAGCAATTAAGTGTGATTATTTTGGATTATCTTGAAATAGTGCACACATACATACACTAAACATTATATCAGGTCGACTAGCATTAAGGTAAAGTAAGCTTTCAATCATACCTCTATAATTTTTTTGATCTAATGGTTTCCCAGATTCATCAATATCCAACTTACATGTGGTACTCATAGGTGTATCACTTCCCTTATTATTATCCAACCCAAAACATTTTAATAAAACCTTTGTGTATTTACTTTGATTTAGAATGATACCATCCCTATTTTGAAAATTTTGAAATCCAAGAAAGTATTTGAGTTCTCCCATTAAGCTCATTTCAAATTCATTTTTCAAAATCTTTGAGAAATCAGTACATGAAGAATTTTTTGAAGATCCAAAAATAATATCATCAACATATATTTATACTATCAAAACATCTTTGGAAATATTTTTGATAAAAAAGAGTGGGATCAGCAATTCCTTTAGAAAAACCTTTTAAAATAAGAAAATTAGTAATTCTATCATAACAAGCTCTTGGAGCTTGTTTTAAACCATATAATGCTTTAGAAAATTTAAAAATATGATTTTGAAAGTGGGGATTTATAAATCTAGGTGGCTATTCAACAAAAACATCTTCAATTATATAACCATTTAAAAAATCACTTTTAACATCCATTTGATATAACTTGAAATTCAGATGAGCTGCATAAGCAAGTAAGATCCTAATGGCTTCTAATCTAGCTACGGGTGCAAAGGTTTCTTCATAATAAATTCATTCTTCTTGAATTTAACCTTGTGCAACTAACCTAGCTTTGTTTTTAATGATGTTTCCATATTCATAAACCTTATTTCTAAACACCCATTTTGTGTCTATGGTCAAAGTTTCCTTAGGTCTTTCTACTAATTTCCAGACTTTGTTTCTTTCAAATTGATTTAACTCTTCTTGCATAGCCATTACCCAAAATTCATCATTGATAGCATCATTGATATTTTTAGGTTCTCAAAGTGAAATAGAAGCATGATGTTCAACCTGGTTTCTTAAAGAAGCTTTATTCTATATACCACTATCAAGATTACCTACAAAAGCTTCTAAAGGATGATTCTTTAGAATTCTAGTTGATCTAATAAAGGTAGGACTAGAAATTCCGGGTTCTTCTCTAGGTTCGGGTTCACCAGCAGCAAATTCTGAAATATTTCCAGAATTGGTTGTCTTTACAACAGGTTCACTGATTTTAGCCTTAAGGTTCAGAACAGACAAATCTTCTTCAATATTTTCAATAGAAGTTTTAGGTTCATGAGGATCAATTTCATCAAATTGGATGTGAATAGATTCTTCCACACATTTGGTTCTTTTATTAAAAACTCTCCATGCTTTTCTAGTTAAAGAATAACCAAGAAAAATTCATTCATCACTTTTTGATGAAAATTTATCCATATTATCTTTAGTATTCAGAAAAAAAATTACAACCAAAAACATTAAAATAACTAACTTTAGGTTTTCTATTATTCCATAATTCATAAGGGGTCTTCTTAAGAACAGGTCTAATCAAGACTATATTTATAATGTAACAAGTTGTATTTACAACTTCAGCCCAAAAATAAACAGGTAAATCATATTCATTAATCATAGTTCGTGCAATTTCCGGAAGAGTTCTATTTCTTCTTTATACTACACCATTCTACTGAGGTGTCCTAGGGGCAGAAAAGTTGTGATTGTAGTCATTGTGTGTGTATTATGATTCAAATTCATGATTTTCAAACTCACGACCATGATCACTTCTCAAGGTTTTAATCTTAATTCCACTAAGGTTTTCTATAGACTTGGAGTATTTAATAAAGTAAGAGCAAGATTCACTTTTGTGAGCTATAAAATATACCCAAGTGTATCTAAAAAAGTCATCTATAAGGACATAGACATAGTGCTTCCCATTTAAAATAGAAATTCTAGATGGTCCAAACAAATCCATGTAAACTAACTCAAGTGGTAGAGAAGTTGAAACTTCTTTCTTTGATTTAAAAGAAAATTTATGTTGCTTTCCCTTTTGAAAGAGATTACAAACTTTGTCAGCTAGAAATTCAAGTTTAGGTAGGTCTCTAACTAAGTTCTTCAAAGTCAGTTTTCTAAGTGAATGTATATTGCAGTTTCCTAATCTTCTATGTCAAAGCCAATATTCTTTATGAAATGCATTTAAACATGTACTATTTTGATTAGCTAAAGAATTTAAATCTATAGTATAAACATTTACATTTCTTAATGTAGTAAATACCAAAACATTTTTAGAATCAAAATCATTACATGAATAATTTTCAAACTTAACATTAAATCCATCATCAAACAACTATGAAATTCTTAAAAAATTATACTTTAGTCCATCAACAAATAAAACTTTAGAAATTAAAATTGAATTGGTGTTACCAATATGTCCTAAGCTGATGATTTTTCCTTTTGATCTATCCCCAAAGGTGACATGTCCTCCATCAAATTTGATTAATCTTTTAAAACATGAAAAGCCTCCTATCATATGTCTTGAAAATACACTGTCCAAGTACCATATCTTTCTACATGAACTTATCAAGTCGGTTTCCTACAAAACAGATTTAGACAGAAAATGATTTTGGTACCCATATTTTCTTGGGTCCAGACAGGTTATCAAGCAAAACTTTTGGTACCCAGATTTGTCTAATGGGTTTCATATAATCAATAGATTTAAAAGATTTTGAAAAATAAACTTTGTTTGATCTATAACTATGTGCATAGCTAGTTGAGACATAAGAATTTCCAGAACTAGAACAAGCAGCATAATGTCCAGATTTAGGAATAAATCTATTCTTTGTAATATGTCTCTGTCCAGGCTGACAGCCTAAACTAGTAGTATACTTTGGTGCTACTTATCTTCCAAACATTTGAGTTAGAGTATTCTTCCCATTTGGGAACTTCTCTAATTATTTTCGAAGTTTCTCATTAGAAATTTTGAGTTCAGTTTTTTCTTTCAGTATTTGAGCATTCTTTTCCTTTTCTACTTTTAGTGCAGATTTGGTAGTGCTAGTTAAAGGATGTTGTTTCATTAAGGATTTATACTTGTATTTCAGCTCATTGTAGGTATCCTCTATCATGTAACAATATTCAATAATTCTTCACTATACATGTTTTCAGAATCAGAATCAGAATCATCTCCAGAATAATAAGAGTTTAAAGGAGTATCCAATGTTACATCAGATGTTTTTATCATGAAACACATATTATCTTTTTGAAATTTTTCATCCTGAGTGGAATCAGAATCACTTGAACTATCTTCTAAAGCACTCCAGGTTTCTTTCATATCTTTCTTGTATTTTTTGTCTTTGTACTCATATTTCTTATTGTACTTTAACTTCGGCCAGTCATCTTTCACATATCATTTCCTCTTGCATTCGTAGCAGACTATGTCATCACTTTTATCAGTCCTTTTCCAATCCTTCTTCCAATGACCTTTATTTTCATACTTACCCTTGTAATTGGATTTTCTGTGAAACTTATTTTTCCTATAAAAATTCTTAAATCGTATGGCTATCTGAGCCATTTAATCATCACTATCAGATGCACTCTCTTCACTACTTGAACTATCACTTGCAGCTTGAATTTTCTCTTTGTCCTTGATTTTTGAAGCAGAGGTCTTGAAGGCAACTGATTTCTTTTTTGGTTCATCATATTCTTCTTTGTTTACCTTCATATCTTCTTCATACATCATCAACCTACCAATTAACTCCTTGACAGGAAGCTTTCTAATGTCACATGATTCTTGTATAGAGACAGAGGTTCATCTCCCTCTATCTGGTAAGAATCTTAGTATCCTCATGATTTTCTCCTTTGTTGGGATAACTTTTCCCAGTGAGATCATTGTATTGACTATCTCATTAAACCTGAGATACATATCAAAAATAGATTCATCAAATTTAGTTTTAAAATTTTCATGCTTAATAGTGTATGTTTTTTGCCTCATTTCTTTCACATTGGTTGTTACCTCATGGGAAACAGCCTGAGTATCCCAGGTTTCATAAGCAGTCTTACAAGAAGATATTCGATTAAATTATTCATCTCCTAAAGCACAATGTAGGGCATTCATTTCTTTACAATTATTATTGTGAGAAACTTTAGTAGGTTCATCCCAAGTAGTTCTAATAGTTTCTGGAATATTATATTGAGTCTCTATGGCAGTCCAAATGTCAAATATCTTACTTTCTAAATGAATTTTCATTATTATTTTCCAATGGTAAAAATTAACACCATTAAATAACGGTGTAATGTTGGTAGCTACACCTTCTAATCTGTTAACCGTAATACCTAAGTTATATAAAGATATAAAAATTTAGAATTAACAAAAAAATTAAGATCTTTAAGATACAACTAAAATCACAGTTGAAAACTTTTATCCAATCCTCTGATAATAAATGTTGGTTGGAGTGGATACTCAAGAGGGGGGTGAATTGAGTTCCAATTAAAATTTCTATTTAAAATATTTGTATTAAAATCCCCCAATTTAAATAACAAGGTAAACTGTAGTGAATTTTTAGTACAATAAAGGTTCACTTAGGTTCTCAAGAGATTGATTAGTTCCTAGTTAATCTAATCTGAATATGAGATTATCTTTTGAAGCTAACCTATTGGTTTACAATAAATAAAAAACCTTTATAATTTAACTATCAGAGTAACTTTAAAATTGATTTATATTTAAAGTACTTAGTAGCAGAATATTCAGAATAGTTTTAACTAAAATAAAAATGCACGGAAGTTTTAAAAAAGAGGTTAAGTCTCAAGCAGAGACTTAGTCCTCTCAAATAGTTTTATATAAACTATGATCCAAACCCTAGATTGGGGTTTCACAACAGTGCACAGACTGTCTAGGTTCTCAGACCTCTACCACAGTTTAACGTGGGAAACGAAACAACAGCACACAGGTTTTCCAGGTCTCATTTGACCTATACCACTATCCACAGTTGGATACAAGAGTGTAAGGGATAGATTGAGTGAGGATTTATAAATACTCCAGTTCAGCATAGGAGACAATGTGTACTTAAAATACTGAGTACACACACTGCTCAAAATGTAAATAAATTAAAAACAATTGATCAAAACAAATAAAGATGAGTTTAGAATTCTCTATGTGTTTTCATTTAAGCTCTGGACTCCTTGGATTGAAGAAGATGAAGCTTGAGTCCTTCTTTGGAAGTTGTTTTGAAAATAGAGTATCGATGTTTTGTTCCTTTACTTCATTTATAGGTGTCCAGTTTGAAATGTGAGATTTTTCCTTACTGCACTTGAATCTCCTCTTTAAACTTCTGTCCTTCAGATTTCTTCAAGTTCTACATGTGTTCTTCTTGTATATGTATCTCTTTGAATTCTCTATATCCTTTTGTATATCCAGAGACTTGTTTTTTATGTTCATTAAAGGACTTCTTGTCCAGTATCTCGAGGTTCCCCTTTTATGTTCCTTGAGATCTGGCAATAGGAATGATTTGTATGAGGTACGATTTCCTGACATCCAACAAACATCATTAATTAATTTGAGTTGAATTAAAAGCACAAAATATGATTGTTTCTAAAAATAAGACAAAGATAAAGCTTAGAGAAATAGTGACTAGTTTCCATTCGGTAGCTTTTTGTATCATTGAACTTGTAGCAATGGACTTGTAATGGTAGATCTTGTAATGATAGTTGTTTGTAGCGGTATCTCCTTCTAGCGATAGCTCCAATTACTGGTGACTATATGTAGCAGTGACTTACTTTATAGGTATCTCTTGGTAGAATTAGACTTATGTACCAGTGACCTTGTAACGGTAGACTTCATAATAGTAGTTGTCACTCTGTATCGGTCGACTTGTGCATACCGGTAGACTTACTCTATCGGTAACTCAAGTGTAACGGTAATTTTCTTCATACTGGTGGTGTTTCTGTATCGTTATCTCATCTTCATACCGGTGACCTTTCTACACCGGTAGCTCTTTGTCTGTTTATAAAAACTATCCACAGAATAAGTTAGAATAAAATATTACAAATTAAATGAACATTTGATTAATAGAATGTTCTTCAATGAAAGATATATCATTTGAACATATTCAAAATTATTTATATTTTGAATTTAAGCACTTAATAAGTAACTAAAGTAATGAATAATTTAATCAATAAACATCATGTGGGAATATTAAAACATAATTATTCAGAATTGAGATTATCAAAACCTAATTATTCATAATTGAGATTATCGAAACATAATTATTCACAATTGAGATTATTAAAATAGGTGAGTCCAACAGAAATGATTGGTATATTTTGGAGAATTTAATATTAGGTTTTGTACATTTTTAGTATGTGAAATAATGAGTGATTAATTATATTTAGGGTTTAATATTAAGTTGATCTTGGAAAAATATATGTGGTCAAATATTTATGATTTTTGGTATTTGAATTTGGTCAGAAATATTTTGGAAAAGTTTTATAGTTAATTATTTATTGAATGATTTAAGATAAATATTGGGTGCTATTTTTTTAAGCCTTTAGATACATATATAGTATTACTTTATATTACATTTTATCATAAATTATGCTAACCATTTCTGATTTTGGTTAGTGTATGCAAAAGGGATAAATAACTTTTCATCATTTTCTGGATCTTATGATATGTTAAAAGTTAATTTTACTATTTTAGGAATGAAAAATTCATCATGGTTATTTATATGAGATCAAGAAGAGGTAAAAAACTTCTTGAAACATAGTAAAAGGATTAAATTATTGTAATATGAAGACAAATCCATCAATTCCTATATGAAAAATATTTATCATCTATGAATTTATGATTTTTTAAACTCATTCACAAGTATGAGTTTTAAAATACATACATGGTTTAAGATATATTTACAAAATGATAAGTCTCTTAGTATCAATATAAACATCGAAGTACTTTTGGAATAAAAATTTAATCAATTTTGATTAAAAGGTATTTCTTTCTAAATAGTAATTTTTTTCATCCACTCCTTGGAATTGATTCTGAAAAAATTTTAAACCCATGTACCTCAAAAATGAAAAACATTAATAGGATTAAATTTCATTATGGGGTGGAATGTAAAACCCTCATATTTAAGAATGTATTTTTGTTTTAATTAAATACTATTTTGGATAGCACGCTCCACACACAACACCAATATTAAATGAACCACAATATACTATGTAATTTTATTATTTAAATATGATTGTTATAACCTAGTTATTGGTTTAGAAGATATGAATAGGAGTAACCACATTATGAAACATATATTGATAACTTTTCCTTATTTAAATTTATTTTATCACTACCTTATAAATAATTACTCATTTTTTAATGATAATAATTAAATAACATAAGGTTAATAAGAGTTAAAGTTTAAAAGGGTCATTTTTCTATAAAAGGAAGTTTTCCTTATATTCTAAATTTTTATATTAAAATAAAATTTTATGAATTTTGAAATTTTAAAATTATGAAATGAACTTCATTTTTTATTTATCATGTCAAAATTATCTTTGAGTTAATTTTTGATGTTTTTTTTAAAAAAAGTTGATCTTCAGGTGAATAGTGAAAAATACAGATTTTATAAAGGATGTCACTTTTATGAAATTATCATGATATAATAATGAATTAAAATTTTATGAAAAAAAATTTGAGAGAAAAAAGTATATATTTAATAATTAAAATAATTTATATAAAAATTTAATTTTTAACCTAGAAATCTATTTTTGATATTTTGGAAATCTAAGTTATGTTTTATTAAAGAAAATGAATTGGTAATTATCTTTTAATAAAGTTTACATATGGTTGCTTTATATTTTGTTTTTATTTTAAAATAAATTTGTTCTCTCATTATTTAAAATAATTAAATAAATTCAATGGTTTTCAACATTTTACATGATTTTGGTATAAAATCATTTCTTAATCTTAAAATAAACATTTTTCTAAAAATGGTATTTCATATCATTTTGAAAACTTGTGCTAAAAGTGATTTTTAAAAGTTTTGGTAATTTAATAAAAAAAAATGGGTTACATATTTGGGATCATCATGTTATAATTTTATATTAAGTTCCATTTCATTTATTTTATAATGAATAGTAAGTATGGCAAAAGTTTATCCCCTTGGTAAAGGATACAATGGGTTGATCATGGTTAAAAATATGGGATAAGGTCACAAAATCTCTCAAAAGGTTCTTTATTTAATTGTATGAGTGTATTTCAATCAACAAAATCCTATATTTTGAGAATATGGTGGTTTGGTTCCATTTACCTTTGATAATTTCCTTTATATTGTTTATAGTAAAAAATAAGTACAAAATGACACTCTCTTTATTTTAATATTTTTAATATATTTTTATAAGAACAAAAATATGTTATTAATGGTTATAAATAATTATTTTAAATATGGGAAAATATTTTTTTATGATTATTTATTTTTAATTTTTTTAATATTGTAATTTCTTAAAATGCATATGCATCGTTGATGCAATGCTTTTGAATACGAGTGAAAAATAAACGTAAATAGTTATAAGATATTAAAGTGATGTGTTTTGGATAAGTTAAAGTATTTAATTGTTTTTATGGGTCCAAATGAAATTTAAATAATGTTATAAATATTCAAATTTTAACTTCATGTTAATATTGATTTTTTTCAAATCAAATTATGTGAATTATCCTAAAGATGACATGAAAGATATTTTATGTCAAGCAATATTTAATCATTTTCTTAAAAAAAATATTATCATTTATAAAATTAATTGAAAATAGTCTATAATATCAACCAATTCACACTGATTATCCATATTCCCCATTATAATAACATTATTTACCCTTAAAGACAAAGTATTTTTTCTCATGGTAAGTGTTAATATAGTTAATAAGGGGTTAAACTAAAGATATAAGAGTTAAAATAAACTAATAACGTGTCTAAAACTTGATGGTTGAATGTATGTTGATCCTATATCATCCAAACATCAACATTGTGTGCATTTTGAGGCAATATTCCCTACAAGTGAGCTTATTTTATTTTAATGTTTAGAATATTTACAAGTGCATCACTTCCCACACTTATACAAGGTAACATATTCTCTTATCTTATTAACACCTTCTTGAAATAATTATCTAAGAAAAAACTACAAACAATCTATTAAAAACTTCCCTAGACACATTCTATAGGTTCTGGTCTTCCTAAAATACAAATCCAAGGGTCTTTAAAAAGATATCCAAAGGTGGTTTCTCAAAGAATAGGCGACCGTCTTCACTGAATCCTTATAAGTTTATTTATTCTTACACCTCTTTCAAATATTCTTTAAACATACTAACATAGTAAAATTGATATAATTAGATTATTGAAATTTTATTATTTTAATATAATAACAATTATTTCAACAAACAAAACTTTTATAAATTAAATTCCCTTCTGAATGAATAATTACTTTATTAAGTGATGTAGTTATAAAAAACACATGCACTATATTTAAATTTTTTATTTTTTACCGTTGTAAAATATATCCATAATTTTTATTTTAGGATTAAAATACTATTAATAATCATAATCAAGGATAATATATTAATTCTATAGTGACCATTAAGATTAGTATATATTAAGGGTTATGATAATATCTAATTGACACAAATAAAAGAAGTGATGGCCTTGACCAGAAGGATATTACCCTAGAAGATTATTTATAGGTGCTTATGAGGGTTAAGGAATCACTGATATTTTCCCTTGAATAATCCCATTCTAAAATTCAACAACATAAACTTGAGTGAAACCATTTATAGAAGAAGTCCAATCTTATCGAGATCACCACCCAAACTATGTTCGTTAAACCACCCTAAGAAAGTATCATCATCACATGCCTTACCCTTATGGCGTACACTGGTATAATAAGGGTTTATGTATCTAACCACTGGTAACAAAAAAAATTATTTTATTTTTAATAAATTAATTATTTTATTCATCCTTTTTTATTAATACTTTATACATTATTATATAATGAGTTTGATAAAAATAAGATTTTGATACGAAGAAATAAAAATAGTATTTTTGGGAAATATGTATTTTCAATAAAAACGCTATTTTTGACAAATTCAATAATTTTTTAAATAAAAATTTTTATCATAAAATATTCAAATTAAATAATATTTATGAAAATATCAATGATGATATAATTTAATGAAGCCTAATGTAATTTTTATAACGGTCCAAAAGTTATTAATGTCTTAAATACTAGTATTTTCCAATAAATAAGGATTTTTATTTAAAATTGTAAATTATCATATTTATAAAACTATTTTGGTAAAATAAATATGATTTTTTAAATCGTTACATTGAAATTAGACAGTGGTTAATTTTTTATAATCTTCTAAGATAGTCGAATTTTTCAGTAAAAATTAAATATGATACAAATTATGATATCATAATAATCAAAAGGTGATGTAATAAATATAATAAATGTAATAAATTAAAAAAAATATCTTTAATATTTAAAATAATTTTTTTAAATATATTTGATTGATTCTATAAACCCATAAGGAATCCTCCAAGATATATATTGTATTTTAAGGTTTTAAAAATAATCTTTAGGAATATGACTTACTTCCACATCATAAAGGTGTTATTTTAATTATTTTTGTTATTTTCCTAATAAATTACTGAAAACCAATCTTATTTTTAAAAACCCATGAAAAAATCCATGGAAAGTTTTTTGGTCTTTATGATTTTATCACTTAGAGTCCAAAACCAAAGTTTAGAAATTAATAAATAATTCACTAATTTTTCTTATAAATACCTAAAAAAACATCCCATTAATATTAATTAAAACCCAATTAAGAATGAATTTAATCTGTTTATCCCTCTATAAATACCTCCTAAGGTGTTACCAAGCTCTTAAGAAGCTCCTTTCATTATTTTAGAATCACCCTCTCAAGGTAAGTGATTCTCTTCCTCTTCCATTTTATTCAAGTACTTTTTTATACTAAGAATTGTTATTTCCAATTTTTCATATTGTAATTTATTTTTTACACCTCCCTTTAATATCCTTATTATTATAATGTAATTATATACCACCTTTCACTCTCATTAAACCTTTTCATGAACCTTTATGTACACTCGTTATGCTGCCGAAATTATCCTATGATTTTTCATGAAAAACTTTTGTATTGTGAATACCCACCCACATTTAAACTCTAGAGTATTCATCTATATGTACATATCCATAATTTATTTTGGAATCCTATGTATGTAACCCAAAATTTTTAATCTTGAGATTAAATGTGATGAAATACTTTCTTATGTTTTATGATCTATGTGGCACAAAAATGCATGTACATGATATGAATGTGATGGGTGGGCCTAGAATTATATATCCCTCCAATTCATTAGGTAATGATTTATCTCATGATATACCATTTATGGTTAATGAAAATTTAGTTTAATAACACTATGTTATTATTTATTAGCAATTATCCTTGACTTATTCTTATGATTCCATGTTTTATGTTGTTTCCACATTATTTTGTTGCCTTGATGTTGTCATCATATATCATGCTTAATTATTAATTTTTATGATTATCACCCTCTTATTTAAAATTTACTTTCCTATTGACTCACATTAATTAGTTTCATCATGTTATTATTTGATTATTCCCTTACTCGGCTTTACATATAATCCCTTCCTTATGTACATCCCCAGTTTATCCCGTGCAACTCCATAATATCAACAGAAATTTAAGGGAATTTTATTGAGTTTTTAAATAATGTTTTTATATCCCTATCTCATGTTATTGTGAAATGTATCTAATTACCCAAATACATTAGTCCTCTCAATATTTTTGTATTTCATTATGTGTATCCTAATGTAATAAAACATAAGATAAAGTGTATAAAATATGTGGGTTGTCATAGTTGTTATCTGAGCATGATCTAGTTATTTTTTGGGATTAGTATTAGAAAACATTATATAAATACTCACTAAAAAAATGGACACATTAGAAGGGGTTATTTTTGACATTAGAAGGGGTTATAACCCCTTCTAAAGACATTAGCGGCGGTTGTGAGGAACCGCCGCTAATGTGGTCGCCTACTTCCATTAGAGGCGGTTTTGACTAAGCGCATCTAATGTCATGGTGACTTTTGCGGCGGTTACATTAGAAGGGTTTTAAACCCCCCTTTAATATTGAAAAAAATTCACAAACTACTAAAACCGCCCCTAGTTGGGAGGCATTAGGGGCAGTTTGAACCGCACCTAATAAAGAGATTACTTTAGGGGCGGCTGTGAAAACCGCCCCTAATGATTCATTTTTTTTATAATCGGCCCTAGACCCATGTTCCCTCCCCTCCCACATTCCTAAACCCCCAAGAGCCTCCCTCCCATTTCCCCAAGCCCTCCCTCAGTTCCCTCCCCTACCGTTTTCCAAAGCACCCCCAGCGCCTCTCGTTCCCTCAGCCTCCCTTCCGCCTTCCTCTCTTTCCCCCACCTGAATCCCCCCTCTGGTTCCCACCCAAAGGCCCAAATCCCCCTCTATTTCATGCTTCCTGACCACCAGAGACACTAAATATTCCCACACCACAGAAAAATAGAGGTGCCTGAGATTCGAACACGCACCCGCCCGAAACAGCTACCTCCGGACTTCCACCATCAAACCACTAAGACAAACCATTTTTTGATATATAAAATAAAAATTATTTTATTTATATATATTTCACTATTTATTATATTAAATATCATTAGAATAATATATTTACATACATTTAAATTATAATATATACATTATTTACTATGTTTATTTGCATATGCAATTATATATATTCTATATTATATATTTATATATCTCCTAAATATATTACACAATTATATATGTATATATAGACTTGTGTGTGTATGTGATAGAAATAATATTATTAATTATTATTATTCTTATTACATCTATTTTCTAATCTATAAAAACTATATGTTGGTGTTATAAATTCTATACATTTATTTTTTGATTTATATCAAATATATATTATATTAAATACATTTTTATTAAATATTTATGTAAATTACTTATATACTTAAATACATATTTATATTATATTATATATATATATATATATTTAAAGAATATATATATATATATATATAAGTATTTACCTAATATATTTATACAATATCTATAAAAATATATTTATATAATGTCTTTGAATACATATATTTATTATTATATATATTAATAAGGATATTTATTTGTATAAATTGTATAATATTATATAAAATTAATATATTATTATTATTATTATATCAAATACAATTTATAAAAATATAAATATTATATGTAATTAATATTATATTATATATAATTAATGTTATATTATATATAATTAATATTATATTATATATAATTAATATGTATTTTATATATAATCAATATTATATGAAATGCAATTTTATATTATATATAATTAATATGTATATTATATATAATCAATATTATATGAAATACAATTTATAGAAAAATATACTTAATATTATATGAAATGCAATTTTATGTTTTATAGAATTAATATTATATGAAATACAATTTATAAAAATATTTATATAATGTATTTCAAATACATATATTTATTATTATATAGATTAATATATATTATTATTTCAATAAATATACATTAATATAAATTTATTTGCCGAAATTCTATTTCATATAATATTAATTATATATAATATAAAGCCAGAAACCTATTATCTAAAAATATATTTATTATTATTATGATATAATTTATAAAAACTACAAGCTTGGGTTTTTATATGATATATATTCTTAGATAAATTATATTTATGTATATATTTATACAATATGTTTATGATTTTACATTATAAATAATTAATATTATAAAAAATACAATTTATACAAATAAATATATATTAATTTACATAATATTATAAAATTATATTTATGTATACATATAAATAAAATTAAATACAATCATATAAATATTTTATATAATATAAAATATAATGTATTTAAATACATTTATATATTGTGATTTAATTATATATATATATTATGGAAGTTTCTTTTTTTAAATAGGAGGGTTCACAACCCCTTTAATCTCTTAAATTAGAGGAGGTTTCGAACCCCCTCTAAATTAAAGACAATGGAGGGGGGGTTTAAACCCCATCTAAATTAATGAAATTAGAGGGGGTTATAAACCCCCTCTAATTTAAGAAATTAGAGCGGGGTTTTGAACCCCCTATGATTTAAGACATTAGAGGGGGTTTTCAACCCCCTCTAATTTAAGATATTAGAGTGGGTTTTGAATACCCTCTAAAATCTGACTAGATATTCAAAAAATAAGGCTAAAAAATTTAGAAGGGGTTCAAAACCAGCTCTAATTTAAGAAATTAAGGGGCTCCATAACCCCCTCTAAATTTGATGATTAGAGAGGGTTGTACATAATCCCTCTATAATTTTTATAGAAAACGAGTTTAGATGGGGTTCATAACCCCCTCTAAATTCGATAATTAGAGGGTGTTGTGTATAACCCCTCTAATGTTACAAAACTTGAATTTAGAGGGGGTTTTTCATAACCCACTACAATTAACCCCCTCTAATGTAATATTTTTTTGTATTGACTTAAGTATAATAATAAACATCGAAAAATATCCAGAAATTTTGATAAAGTATAGAGTCAGTTGTTTCAAAGAAAAAAAATCTTTATCTCGATACTTTAAGTTTATGTGGCTCTAGCATAGTTTTACCTAGGTGTAATAACCCTTAAAATTGGGCATTGGGTATTAACTTGATCATCACCAAGTGAAAGAAAAATAAAATTATCTACACAAAAGGTTTGACACTCTTATGGTATATGATTTGGTAAATTTAAAAACTATTTATAAACCATTATGAAGGGAAAATGTCTATTAAATCTTATGTTAGAAAATGGAATAAGGATAAATTATATTATAACCTAAAAATCCATATATTAAGGAACATATATCATTTAATTTTTATCAAAGTATAACACTCAAAAGTGGGGTGAATTAAGTTCCTATAAAAAAAATTGTCTCAAAATATTTATTTAAAAGTCCTCTAATTTAAATTCAAATATGGTCGAGTTAACCAAAGTAACAGATTTATAAAAGTTTTTATCTTTTGAAATATTTTAAAAATATAGATTGGTTTTTAGTTAAAACAATATGGATTATTATTTTATCTTTTTAAATCAATCTAATAAAAAAATTATAATATAAACACTATCTAAGATTAACTATCAAAGTGAAGTAAACTTTTTTTATTTAAATAAAATAGAGAACATAGAACTTTGAAAGACACATAGGATTTTAAAACAAGTGGTTCAGTCTCAAGCTTAGAATTATTCCTCTCTACTTAGTGATCATCTTCCACCAAGAAAATTATAAAACTAAACAAGGATCCACACCCCAGATCGGGGTACACAACTGAATACACAACTATCTAGGTCAACTTGACCTCCTTCATAGTTTTTTGGGAGTGAAAATTAAAAAATGGTCATTCAAGGACCTCTTCCACTATTATTCATGGGATTGTAAGGTGTAAAAAGATAAGTTTGTGAAGATATCAATGTATCTTCAAGTTATGCATAGGAGACGGTGTGTGTTTATTAGAGAGAGATCCAAACACTACTCTAAAGGTAAAAAAATTCAAAAATAGAGCATAAATTAAATAGAAGAGAGTTATAAGGATCTGTGTGATGTTCTTTGCATCTTCTTTACTCCTTAAAGATGGCAGAAGTGAAGCTGGATTCAAATTCTATAAATAGACAGCAAAATAGAGTATCGTGAGTGCTTCTGTCTTCAGTTCTCAGTATGGTAGTTGATGTGTAGGATGATCTCTTCTCCTTACAGCGAAAATTTATTACTTTAAGGATCTTAGTAGTATCAAATAATTTTCATAGAGAGTATTTGTTGTTTTCTCTTTAGTTTGAAGTTCTTGGATTTTCATAGATGCATGAGCTCTCTAATGGACTGCATGGTTCTCTTCTTCTTTTTGGATTAGATATGCACTTTATACACCTGACAAGGAGTATGATCTCAAATGTGTGATAGTACATCATACCTCATACTCTGACATCAACATTAAATGTTTTATGAAAAAGATAAACAAAATCATCTATATAATAAGTAGTACTAAGTTTTATAAATATTATTGTTAGATGTAATTTTGATTTTAAATGATAGATAAGAAATTATAATAAGTCTTGAACCATATCATCGGTCGATAGGTCATTTTTTCAGTTTATCAAACTTTAATAGGTAACTAAGGATCTTTATTTCAGTCATTTGGTGTCTCAAACTTGTCTAGATAACTCAGGATCGGTAGGTCAGTTAGTTGGTGTCTCAGACTTTTCTTGGTAACTCAGGATTGGTAGGTCAGTCAGTCGGTGGGTGATGCATTGGTAGCTCAGCTATCGGTATCAAATATGAAGAAAAAATATAAGTATCGATCAGTCACTCTATCAGTAGGTCAAGCTATCAATGACTCATTCCATCGGTAACTCATAATTCATCAGTTACTCGTCTCTTGGTAGGTTAAGCATCGGTGACTTATACTTATCCAAATTTTGTTAACATGTCTTATGAGGTAAACAGTAACAGAAGATATTAAGGTTATATGTAAACATGATTAAACAATATGTAACTTAATAACACATAATAAATCATTATTTATGAGAATTAATAGTAGAGGAGGCCAATATTTATGATTTATACCTTCAATGTTTATAGTTTCCATTTAATGTGTTTAATAGTTTGAAAATTCTCATCCTTAATTTACCCTTTATTTTAGTCAATGGATGTAAATATGAGGAACCGAGTCAAGTACAAATGTGATTGGAAATTTGATGACTATCCAAATGATATTCCCAACCCAATGGTAGTAGGAGTTGAGAAATTCATGACAAAACTTACTCAATTAAATCAATTTTTTAATAGAATCTTGAATCAGGGGGAAATGCCACATCCCCCAAGAATGTTTCAATTAAAACCTTCATGTTATAAAGGCCGATAAATTTTAGTAGATCTTATGATACCATAATTGTGGAACAAAAGAAAAAATCCATTTAAAATGTCTTCTCCATCATTAAATGCACTAAGTAAAAGGATATTATGTTGACTATTTATTGAATATAGGGATAAGCTGATTAATGGTGTATGTTTATCAAGAATAGGGGGCCCAAAAAAGATATAAAAGTGATGGAGTGGAAAGAATTATAAAAAAAATTGATCAATATCTTCCTCACATTCTCCAATATAAAATTGAGAGGAAGTTTCTTAGCATTAAGAAAAAGGACGATGAATATATCATGACATATGAGGAAAACTTCAAAATACTTATGAAATATTTCTCCAACTTTATAATTGACCTCAAAATTAATTTTGAGCACTAATTTAGTGCGATAAATCCAAATCTATAAAATTATTTGGTCCCTTTAGGTTGAAATGGTGATTAGAGAATCTCAAGGGTCACATGGGAAAGAATATAGTAAGTAGAGAATGGAATTTATTTTTCATGTAGTGATGTATAAATATAATGTTAGTAAGAAAGTATAACATCCCACTTGTCTAAAGTGTGGGAAGAAACATCTTTGAAATTTCATGAAGGGGAAAAGGAAATTTTTTATGGTTAAGAAGGACAGGCACCTTGTTAGAGAATGTTTATGGGACAAACCTGTCAATGTGATGGAAGAAAGGAATGTTGAATTCAACCCTCATATTATTCTTTAATGTTAAAATTATAAGGAACAAGGGCACTATAAAAACCAATTCACTAATCCAAGGGTTTTTTAATATAATACACTAAAACAACCTCCAAGTACTAGAGAATGAGGGTAGGAATATACCATCACAACCGCTGAGGTAGATCCTGATAATAAAGTGGTGATACGGGCGCTAGATATTCATTCAAGGGCAGTGAAAATAGTATTTCATTCTGGTTTTGTGCATTCTTTCCAATCATGAAAGTTTAGTAGAACTATTCAACCCCCTATTCAAAACATGGAAGTCTAGTTATTAGAGAAAATGGAAAATGTGGAAATTATGGAATCCCAAGTATATAACTCCTCCCCTATCAATATTTATGGGTTTAATTTCCTAGAAAATGTTATGATACTCCCTTTATAAGAATTTAATACTATTATGGGGATGTATTCTATTTAATTTTTTATAGCCAACATAAATTTATTAGATAAGGAAATCACCCTCTGTATTACGAATCAGCCCCTGGTTCTATACAAGTGTAAAGAGGAGGATGGATCTCATTTAGAATCATTATCTCCAACCTGGATATTATTGCCTTATAAGTAAGAATATCAAGCAAAAATAATTGTTACTATGGAAAATATCATCCGTGATGAAATTTCCATTATAAGGTAATATGCTAATGTGTTCCTGAAATATTACCAAGGCTTCCTCTTAGCCTAGAGGTTGAGTTTCCAATCAAACTTATAACTAGATATTTTCCAATATCTAAGACTCCATATAGAATGGCCACTGTTTAAATTCAAGAGCTAAAGAAACAACTATAAATAATTTAGATAAAGTTTTTATATTCCAAAGTGTTTCACTATGGGGTTATTAGATCCTTTTTCTAAGGGTATGTATTTTTTCTTAATACATTTGTTATTTTGGGTGTTCAGTGGTTCAAGAAAATTTTCATAAAATTCAGAAGTTGTTTTTAATTTTTTGTAATTATAAAAAGGTTTTAAAATGGTTTAAAAATTATTGAAGTTATTATAATTTTTAAAATTTATTTGGAAGTTAAATTTTGAGTTTTTTAAGTGATAATAAAGCCTTGTCTTTGTTATTTATAATTTTTCATAAGTGAAAAATTAATATTTATGAAGTTACTTTTACCTTTACACAAGTCCTTTCTTGTTTGTAAGGGTAATACATGATTTTAAAAGGGTGTGTAAAGGTAATAAAGCCTTTTAATGGCTTGTGTAAAAGTAAAGGAAAGTTTATAATTCTTGTGTAAGGGTAATTAATGGTTTTTAAACCTTGCATAAAGGAAATTCCCAAGATACATAACAGTAATCTCTTCTTTTTAGATGTTGCATAAGGGTAATAATGATCTTTAAAAGGATTTAAAAGGTTAAAATCCTTACACTCAGGTGGTAGCTAGGATCTGCGTTAGTGTCAAAACATGTTACCCTTCCGTAATATCCTTTTTGTGAAAAGAATAATTTTTATCTCTGTTTTTTCATTTTTATCTTCTAAAACATTTCTGTGATAAGTTTTTACAATTTTTAAAGCAAAAAATCATAGAATTAAATTCTTTTGAATCATTTAAAACTATATATAATGTTTCAAAAGGTTTCAATTAGATCATAATCAAGTTTTGAGTTAAATGTGAATTAAATTAGGAATAAATGAAATCTTTGATGAAGTTTCTAAAATATCCATGGAAAGATGATTGTGAATCTTAAAACTGAGTTTATTTATCTTATTTAAGTCACTCCATGTCTATCTCAAGAATAGGTGATCCAAAACCCTGACATTAAAGTTTTAGTAATATTCTGCATCATTTCTGATTCCCCCTTTGGTTGTAAATTCTAGATCTGGGAAGTTTGAGTTTCTCTCACTATATCCTCAATCCTTTTTGGTCGTAGAAACTTACAAATAAAAAAATTCCATGTAGGGTATTTGTTACTTAACCTTTATTTTATATAAAAATGTGAATTAATAATGATTTACAATCTTTTTTTAAATGGGTGTGATTAACTATAATCAAATAAAATCTAGAAGTTAATCACATTATGAATGATTATATAATAATCTGGAAATTCCAAATGATAAAGATGAATGTAGTGTTTTATAGATAATGAATTGATATTATTATTTCTAGAAATAAATGGAGGATAAATTTATCTACTAAAATATTAATGATGTATTAATAATGAAAGAGAAATTTATTTCATGTATATTATGATTAACATCGTACTGTTGTTATTCTAAGTGGGAATTAAAAATAATATTACATGTGGTAAATAATTATGATTATCTTAAAATATAGAAATAAAATGTGGGACTAGATATATATTTAATATTTTTATGAAAATTATAAGAAAGCTATTTAGAGTTTATTAACATGTTGTATATAACAATATTAGATAATTTATAAGATTATCTGAAGAGATGGGGAAAAAATAATTGCATATTATAGAATAATGATAACTCTAGAAATTATACAAGAGAGAGAATAAATAATTACATATCAAAACTAATTAATATTTGATAAAATAAAAATGATAGCATGGCATGGTGTTGAACTAATTAAATAATATTGATGAATATTTTTTATAATTTTCATATTATAAAATTGAAATATATATTATCATGTGTATTATTCTTGTTATTCTTTTCCTATAGAATATTAGTGGCATGTGTAGAAATTTATTTTTTCTTTTAGAAGATTATATCATGATTATAATAAATTCATGAAATGTAAATATTATTTCATATAGGAATATTAATTTTCATGTTTGAAATATTTGGGATGTGTTATCACAGGATTTGGAGATGTATATTTTCTATTACCTCTAATATTTACTAGATGGTGTGATATCTATTGTTATATTTATTAAGCACGGTTGATTTGATTGGATATTAAATAGAAACTTAAATCTAGTCATGTGTTTTTTATAATAAAATAGGTATATTTAATTACCATCAAGTTTATTGATATATCAAAGAAAAAATTAACATGAAAAACTATATTAATTAAATAACATTTAGCCTTATCAATTTGTATGGACAATGCTATTGAGATTTATGATTTAATAATCGGTTAATTAAATACAATAATGATAATTTAATGATTCATTAAATCATTTATTTTGGACTAATCAATCTTATAAATGTTTGATAAAGGCTATAATTCTTGTTTTATTTGGCCATAGTTTCCTTTGAAATTGTGTCTGTATAATAAATTTAATATGCACTTATTCTCTATGGATTTAGATCCTTGATACGATTTAATAATAACATTGTTTGGTTGGAATATTTTATATGAATTGGTGGGGATGCTTAAGGAAATTATGGTGGAACAGGGTGCCAGTTATGATACTGTTGGTGGAACAAGGTGCCCTATATAATGATGATAGTAAAAGTGGTATTGGATATGATAAAAAATTCATCATGGGATGGTGAAAGTGATATTATATGTATGAGAATCAGGGATGAAGCATGTAACATCCTGACCCGAATTCCACTAAATCGGAGCTTTGAGCTAGTGGGTTATGAGGCCTCAAGCGTGCCTCCCTGTATGCCAGAGGATACTGACTTGTAGTGAAGGTCTACAGGTGGTACGGTGGAGAGACTATACCCTCATATCATAGTAAAAAAAAGTGTAAATAGCTAAGTATCATACATATCGGTAAACAAATGGAGTGCATTAGTAGTAAATAACTAAAATAAAACAAGTTGTAATAATAAATGAAATGCTATAAAAGTATGAATAGCTATGTCGTACAATACAAAACTGGTCACCCACTGGGCTGACCATACAGATTTGGGTGTACAAAAGAAACTAAAATTAAAAGTATAGGCCTCTACTACTAATTTCGAGACATACCATGTACCTAGTCTATAGATACTATCAAACTACACCAGCCTTATCAGAACCACATGAGCAGTTCTTCTTAATCACGCAACTCTGGGCCTCAACCCAATCCACCAAGAAAATCTTGCTCAACCTAAAAATTAGACATAAGGTCTACACATGCATCGAGGTGCATGTTCAGGGGTGAGAAATAATATTAGTAGGCAACCCCGACAAGCTAACCTAAAAAATGTGCTGCTATAAGTGACTAAAAAAGAAACATGCTCAGCCTAGCTAAGACATATCTAGAAAGGTAAGTAACACCAAATGTGAAACCACAGTCAATCCTCAAGTCCATAATCCTAGTCAACTGGGAAAGTTCCACCATGGATTTCCATATCTATATATGTATACATGTATATTACCATAAATATACATATATACCTAAATGAGAATATTCATCAGTATGTGAAATCAAATAACATGAAAACCAATATATAGTTGATATTTGGGTATGTAAGCATGATATCATGGACATCATGTGAAATGGAATTGAGATGGATGTTGTTCCACTCAATCCATGTATCATTATGTTGATATTTGGGTCTGTAATACCAATCAACATATACCTACTTCAGCTAGTGCTGAAAATGAATCTAAGAAAACTACGTCACCACAATGGGATACTCATCCTACACTTGGGTTCACCTATACTCGCCTCCAATCACTAATAAGTATATCATATATCGATGATCAATCCTGAAAAAGTTAACTACAACCAACTACATCCAATGTCGAATAATCACGTTTCAGAACCCAAGTGTTAGATCCAAGGTATAATGACCAAGGTATCCTCATTGGCCTACTTCGTATACTCAAAAGTATAAAATCTATTATAGTCACACCATATAATCAAGTTTCAGACCACTAAGGGTTGGATCCAAGTTATAGAAGACCACTCCATATTCATCAAGTACTAGGAGCGTCTCGATGGAAACTCGGTAAAGGTCGTGGTTGGAGTCCTAGGAGCATGTCTACCTAATATGTGTTATGTGAGTCCAAGAAAGACAAATCCAAGAGGTAGAAAGGCCAAAGTAATCCCACAAAATCCAGAACCAAGTAGCATACTCAATCCAAGGCATCCACTACCACTTCATGATCCAAGGAGTGACATCCAAGTCATCTATAGAAACAACTATCCTATGAGTGTATCCATGGAATTACTACAATAGGGAATCCAAGTATCACTCAATGTGTACCAGTCATCAACCCACTAAGTTCTTCCAAGGAATTCCTACAAAAAGAATCCAAGTATCACTTAGGGCATATAAGTTTGTCACTAGTTTTAATGTGACACCTGACACCATCTCTGCTAAAACCCAACGTATAGCTCTGGGTTGGTGTTGACACCACAAAATATGTTTCATGAACTTTTCCAAAAAATTCGTGGTTGGATTTCCATTTTATGCATGACTACTTCACAATTATGGATAAGTGGAAAGACCCCCCCCCCCCCACCCCACCCTCCACTCT
Source organism: Viscum album (assembly GCA_963277665.1). Classification (NCBI taxonomy): domain Eukaryota; kingdom Viridiplantae; phylum Streptophyta; class Magnoliopsida; order Santalales; family Viscaceae; genus Viscum; species Viscum album. Next base: position 1,052,706,428 of record OY728120.1, on the reverse strand, counting down.
CTATGAGTAGGCCTTATAATTCCAAGATCGATGAAAAAAAGGTGTCAACGCATCAAAAATAGATTAACTAGTTTATTCTTAGAAGACTTGGTGTATTCACCATCTCAAGAATTTTATATCTCTTCAAGATCTTCGATTTGATTAGTTGTGGAGCCCAAAAAGACTTATGGATCAAAAGTTATGGCACTCAGAAGATGGAAAAACTTTATAAAGGGATTCGAAGGACCAATACAGAGGATCTTCACAGAGGACCAGCGCAGAGGACCTACGTGGAGGACCTGCGCAGAGGACCTACACAGAGGACTTACGGTGAAGACCTGTGAAGAGGACCTATGTGGAGTACCTACATGAACAACCTCCCTTCAATAGGCTCCCCTTCTTACCTGTAAATAGATCTTTTGGGATCCCCATTTGATAGGTTGAAAATTAAAAAGAATCCTCAGAGCTCTAATTGCACAGCCCCCCCTTTTCCTAGGTCCTCAAAAACTCTCAAGTAACTTTAGAAACATAAGAGATGAGATAATTAAAATGGAAAAGTGGAACAAAGTCCCATCATGGTCTATAACACAAGGACCTGCGCTATGGACCTGCATGGAGGACCTACACTATGGACCTTCACTAAGGACCTGAACTTAGCACCTCCTCTTAGAACCTACTCTAAGGACATATGCTAAGAAACTTCACTAATAACCTCAAATAAGGACTTGAGCCAAGGAACTTTGCAAAGAACCTGAGTAAGGGACCTTCTGATTTAAGAACCAATTCTCAATGGGCATCCTCCGTAAGAGTAAATCCCAACAAAACCTCAATGGGCATCCTCATTAGGAATAATCCCCATCCAAAACCTAAAATGGGAATATCCTTAGGATTAATCCCCAACCAAACCCAAACGTGAATCCTTATTAAGAGTAATCCCCAACTAATCCTCAAATGTGAATCCTCCTTAAGAGTTAGCCCCAACCAATATATGGGCATCCTCATTAAGTGTATTCCATATCCAATACAAGGGAAGTCGTCCTAGTGTAATCCCCCAGCTATACACATAGTAGGTTGTAGTATTGCTCCTCTTAAACCCTTCACCTTCACCACTTACTTACATTGGACCCTCATTAAATGTAAAGAGAATAGGGGAAAGTTCCATAGCCATAGCCTCTTTTACCATAGGCCTAGCCTCTTCCATCAGCGAAGGAGAAAGTGTGTGGTTTTATGAATCTTTCGCATCCCCTTATTTATCACACAGAGCATGTCTCACATGGGATTATAGGTTTGTAATGATTGAAACACCCTCATAATCCACCTAAAGGAATGAACTATGAGAACTCTGATTCCAACTACAATTGGGATATGTTGGAATCCCCCACCTAGTGCCTGAGCTCACTAGAAATCATCCTCAAGAATTAAACTTTAATTCCTTTAATCCAGGAATCCTCTTTAGGTGTAATCCCCAAATTAAGTCCCCCTTAAATATCCATGAGTTAATACATATTTATTTAACCATGTTACAAGTGAGTCCACTTTAGTAATAAGTCTCAATCTATTTCTCTCAAAGGGACAAAATTTCCTTTGAGACTTACGAAACTTCGTGGACTTTGATTCCCATACAGACTAGATATGTATGTAGCCTCCTTGAGGTTCAAACCCAATACCCCAAAATCAACCTTATTCTCTTTGGTTAATATCCTTAGTATGGTCTAATTCAACTTGGAAACTTATATCCTTTCCAGGTTCCTTAGGTTGCTTAGGTATAAGAACAACACCAATCTTTGACTAGGCACCTTCCACCTAGATTTCCTTTCCACGTTATGTTAAACTATATGGTTGGGTCCTTGTCACATGACCTTAAAAGGTATGATTTGTCCCATTAAGTGGCACTGAACTATGTGGGGTCTGATTCCTTTCACAAGGATGCTTAGGAAGCTCATTTATTGGTCTAAACCCAACATTAAAACAACTTTTTTCTCCCAAGATGATGATAAATTCTAGAGTGAACCACTAAGTGTATTAAAACCCCATATTATTTTAATAATGACCAAATAATCTATAAGTAGTATATGAGAGGATACCATTGATGGAAAACCTCAAATACATAAAGATATCTCTATTGAGGAATAACCTTGAATACATACAGATTATTCTGATTTCCATACATGCTAATAATTGATTTCAAATTTATAAGGAAACTTACATTATGCTTAATAAATTAATAAGGATTCATGAACATATCTTAAATCTATAAAAGAGTACCAGAGTAGGAAATAATTACCCTCAAAATAGTATGATGAGATCAACCTCCCATCCACTCGACCAATTTGATTTATTAAGCATTGTTGGTAAAAATCCTTAAAAATTTCCTACCTTTGGAAAGTAGGTCCCTTTAGATACAAAACAATTGGGTGTTTCTGATTCCATAAATAAATCTATTGGAAACTATTCAGAAATATTGATTACTAACCAGAACACACATTCTAAGGGAAACAAAAAAATGGTGAACCCAACATGAATCCTAACCAAGGTGATGGATTATCCCAAAAAAGAACCACTATAAAAAACAAATAGTCTTTCATTCTCTGTTAGAAATTTTTTTTTCACCCATACACAAAAAAATGGGGAACCCAATGTGAATCATTAACCAATATGATAGTGTTACCCATATGTTAGGCCCCTATCGATTGACAAAAGAGGTCCAGACAAGGAAATAAATCATGCATCTGTTCATCCAAAAGATGTTACTTTGATGGACTTCATTTTTTTTATTTTTCATATATATAGGTACTTTATTCCAAGAATTCCCTTCATTCCAAATGGCTTCCTTAAAGTTTACACCAATAAACACCCCGGCTGCTGCTCAAGATGGATCCTTATCTACCCGAAGGACACTATCACCGAATCAGTGTCTTCAACATTAGGTCTCCAATGCACTAGTATAAGAGTATCATCAACACAGTACCATTAAAACCTTAGAGGCTGCTCGACAAGCCCTCCAAATCAAGAAAAAACCCCAGCTGTCCAGTCAACAGTTACCGGTGGTCCAAAAGTAGACGGTTCCAACCACCATATTCAATCATTTCAAGAGATTATCCCCAGAACACAATCACCAGTCCCTCTAATATTCCATGTAGGTCAACCAAGAGGACACCCATGGACTTGTCCCAAAGACATATGGGTCCTTCCCCAAGGCTCCTTCCAACAATCAATGTCGCCAGCGCCACACGGTAGTAAACCCTCAACATGGTGAGGGTGTTATATTCAGTTGTCCGACCTAGGTCCCTCAAAACCAGGCATGAAATAATAATGGTTGGGGACAACAGCCAGCTAATAGGGAACTAGTCCCTACCTTTTCCCCCTCCAAAGAAGTCCACCAACCCAGTTTGGTGGCAAATAGAAAATGGGGACATACACCCATCTGCCTTTATTTTGTCGGCTAGAAGACTCGTCTGGTAGAACCCAACCAATATCAGAGTTAAAATCTAGTGGGGTACCATGAGAAGGCACATACACCTGCTTACAATATGTCATCCCATCAGCAAACTCGCCTGGCTGCATTCAAGGAATCCCACTAACCAAATGTGGAATCAACTTGTAGGTAGGAACATACACCTATCTACACTCACCAAGACTACCAGTAGTCTTATCTAGTAGCAATTAAAGAATTACACTGACCATGCTTAGATGAAATCAGCCAGCATGCGTATACACCTACCAGCATCCATTATTCCTACCAATAGTCTCATTTGGCAGCACTTGTAGAAATAATTCGGAAAGCTATGATGATAAACCTGGGGCATACTCAACTCTATGCCCTCATATATGAGTACTATTAGTATCCACTTATAGTATACAGAATGGATTTATATTCCCATTCCGTCCAATCAAGTCACCAAACAGATATTGGTAATGGTGAAATGTTAGACACAAATTCCTTCTCATATCCTAGAAGCTTTCCCGAATATCATAACAGAAACTTCAGTAGTTCCAAAGATATGTACACATAATTACAGCCCCATACTTGTCATGAATCATCATCTTGACATCCCGGAGCCGATACACACCTATGTTTCAGTCCAGGAGGGTTATGGGGCACACTCCCCTATATCATACGAACAATCATATCAGGCACATACACTCGTTCCAATTGGAGAAAATTGGAATATTCTGATGGCCACTCAAAGGTAGGCACATACATCTACCCATGATAACCACTTCTCCCAGCAAGTGACCCCAACTACATATAAGAAGGCATCTAAGAAAAAGTCTCATCAAACATAGTTGGAAATTTAAGAGTCGATCTTCGATCATGCTCCTCTTAATGTTGTAGTTCCTGAAATCCTCAGACAATTATCTATTTCATATCAAGATCCTACCCTCCCATTTCCAAATTATAGGAGAATAAGGAGTAATTATGAAGTTCCTCATAAAACACTTCATCATGAAGACATGATTCATGTCAATTAGATCAATCTTGAGAACTTATCTTTTGATGAGAGCCACAGAAACCCTCTATGTGGCTAGAAGAAAAAGGTGTAAGAGGATTTACCCCTTACTTTAATCCACCATAGTGTTCCTCTTCATGATGGCATTATCTGTAAAATTTCTCTTTGTCGTAGTGTTTCTCATTATTAAGAAAATTTTCTAACTGATAATTTAATGATGAAAAAGACCTCTTAACCTGAGGAACTTGCAAGAATAAGGCCAGCCATGTCTAATTCCTTATTACTAAAAGTTGAAATACTTTCTCAATGAGAAGTCAGCCCAAGATGAAGGTCATTCTCCGAACCTCCCTTGGGCCATTTTCCTTCTAATATAGCAGAGGAAACAACAACTCATCCTATTATTTGTGGTAAATTAATTGGAAAGTGTACACTCTAGTCGGACCAGGTTGAGAAACTAATGGAAAAAATATGAATAGGATATGTTTAATATGAGGAAAAAATTGGATAAGGTTCAAATACCATTAAATTTATAGCCTTTTTCCACCTCTCAATACAACATTCCAGAGATGTTGGTAGAAGATTGTATTCATTGTATCTACCTCAACATATGGAAGACTCTTCGTAATTTTAAATCCAAAGTATTACCATATGATGAATATCAGATTCATGTCAAGATAATAAAAGGGTTGCAGTGACCAATTGATTTGGCATATCACCATGTTTCCCAACATCCAAAGATCGAGAAACAATAGGAGGCCCTTCAACGTGCATGCCTCAATGAATTAATGAGGTTACGAAAGTTGATTGCAGAAACCTCATTTGGGGTTCATATAATATGATGGGGTGAACACATATCATTGATTTTCATATGCCCCAAGTCAACAAAGCCTTCCAAAAGTGGTATCATGCAATGTTATTTTCCAAGGATGGCTATAACAAACAAATTTTAATCATGACCGAAGATATTTTCTACAAGAACAGGTCTTGACTATATTTCACCAAATTAGGGCTCAAAGAGATAAATATATTGAGATAATTTTTCATCAATAATATGAGAACATTGATAAGGCCTTCTTCTTAGAGGATGTTAGCCATAAAATTGCACAAATGTCTGAAGTAGCACAACAGTCTTCTGAAGCAGGAAATTTAAGTGAGTGTTGAATAATGAACTCATCCAATGTTCGCACTAGAATTCATAAGATCAGAAGAGTGGTTGTGTTGATATCATCCATAGAATTTTAGGATCCACCCCATCTTTTAGGGATAGGGTTTTTTTAACCCAACTCTCAGAGTCAAAAAACAGAACCTGAAGGGTTTAGAAGGAAGAATGGGAATAGCCCCTGCCTATAGGGCTGAGGGATTTTCCACATTCACAATCTCCTCCTTAGTGGAATTCGGTTTTCTCATGATTATGGAATAAGTAACAAAATAAATGCCTAACTAAATTATCAGATAATTCCCTTTAGGTTACTGTTCACTGGTAAATTCCCATGGAACCAACAAGTAGGAGAATAAAGTTTCATAGAGGTCGTAGAAAAAGGTGATCTCATAAAGATACTGAAAGAATTCTATTAATGCATTTTTCATTAGTGAATGTCATTAATTATGTCACTATAGATCCTCCCAATCATGAGTCCAGTTTAGGGAAATTAGATGAGGAACTTCTTTTTCTTGATATGGTCCACACCAAAGAAAATGAAGGAGGTGTGCATACCGAAAATTAGATTCTTTCCCATAATCAAGGTGTCCCCTCAAATAATCCATTTCCACCTTCTCACAAGGCACCTAAAAAGGAGAAAGGTGAAGGTAAAACCATGTCTCACCTTCCCCCTAGAGAAGGTAAATCTCTTTCGTTAGATGAAATATTTTTTCAGCATGAAGAAGAAATTAAGGAGTTAAGAAGACTCAATGAAAAGTTACTCTGAGGCATTATTCCTACCAGATATGCCCTGAAAGCAGATCCCCAGTTGGCACTTCTAGCTGGCACACATCAATCAAGATATATTTTCACAGAAACTGAGGTTGATCAATAATTACCTCTGTTACATGAACACCATTATATGCATATCCCTATGGGTTACCCATGACAAATTCCAGTGATGCCACCACTAGTGATCCTACCGATTATTGCACCTATTCAGTATCTAGCCACCACACCTATTTAGGTTCCGGATAATCCATATGTTTCTTGAATAATTATGAATATAATTGAGTCATTAACAACTTTATCGAAAGATATGGAAGGATGGTGCACACTAGTTCCACTATAAAAGAAGGTTTTATCCCGAATGGGTAGATCCGACTCCTCCTCCACCAAACTTTGACAATCCCATATTTCCAATCTTCAATGGATCAGGATATCTGGAGCAGAACTTGACAAATTTCATCTCTTTTTGTGATCCCATGATGGTGATTCCAGAGCAACAAGTAGCAGTAAAGCTTAGATGTTTTATTCAATCACTACAGGGGCCAACCTTCATCTGATATACAAGTTTGTAGTCTCAATTAATTACTTTATGGGAAGATCTCTGTCAGAAATTTCTTTTTCCAATTCATCTCAACACCACATAAGACAATAATATTCGATCTTAAAAACTAAAAGAAAAGTTATAATGAAAGAATTTCATATTTCACTGCTCGGTGTAAAGTATTAACATACTCCTTGAAAATACCACTCCTTCAAGAAGAATTGCTACCCATTTGTGTTGAAAATATCTGTGATGAGTTGCGCAAACCATTAATCCATGAGAAATACATAGGAGGGTTTAGGGATATAACATAAATTTATCAACAAGTGGAAAACCCCATAACATATACTAGAGACAAATCTTGAGTAATCCCATCTATTCTAGGAAGAATAGTAGGAAAATAATAGGCCACTACAGTCACACTTAAGCAGGACCCTATACCAAATCCTACTTCAATTCCCTCATTATACCATAGGGATCCACCTCCTGAGTGTTAGTAGTAATGACCACCTCATCAAGATGATCAAAAAGATCAAATTTGGATATAGTTTTAGGAGTTAAAGTATAAATTAAACTCTTTTTTGAATGAATAACTTCACGGCTACTTCATTTTCTCCTTGAAAAAAAAATTAGTCTAGCTCTCAAGTCCTAAGAAGCTGAACAAACTAGGGGATGAAGATCTCTCAAACTATTTCCCCTTCCATCAAATGTTGGGGCACCCTATCTAGGAGTGTTTTGGTTTCAAATATCTCTTATAGATGATGGTGGACTCTAGACAAGTGAAACTGAAATGTTCAATATCCCATATAGAATGTGTTACTACTACCAATCCAGAGGAGGAAGGCGAGTGGAAGAAAGTCAAAAGCAAGAATGTGTAGAAGTTTGATGACCAGATAGTCTGGAAAATGACCAATCAAACTCACAGCATTCTATGAACACAGTTGAAACAAAAAAATATGCCTCCTGCCACTTCTGCTATAGCCAAGGCATATTTACCCAAATATCAGTCCTCCAAAGTCCAATTCTAAAAGAAAATACATTTTTAGAAGGATAAAGAGAAGTCAGAATAATATGAGCTTATGTCAAGGTCAAAGTTATCATTGACTTTGGCATATTTAATGCTGACTGTCTCAAAAGAATGGGAACCACCCTGCCAAATGGTACAACAATAACCGACTTGTCAGCCATAATATTCATCAGATGAAGAGTTGATCTTCATCTATGTTAATGTTATTCACTTAATGGATCCCTATTCAAATAAAGATTCTGATTATGAACCTGAGTTACCCTTACTTGATTGGGGAACTAGGGGAAAAGTTCCCCAAGGTTGAGGATACAGGGGAAGATGTGGGTATACTAGAAACCACTATTTCAATTCCACCCCTACACGAACTATTTATGCAGTAGAAACTCATGGGAGAGCCCTATATCAAGCTCAGTAAGAACAAGTAAACTCTCCCATAAATTAAATATTATACCCTAGAATAATCATCCTGGAAGACCGATTAAAGGCTATACCACCACCTCTTCAGCGAGTGGGAAAACCTAGCTAGCCTAACCCACCAAAATAAGAAGTATTACTAGATTTAACCACGACAAATGGTTCATCCACATCATGAGAATCATATCCCAAGGAAACTCTAAAAGAGAATCTCCATGCAAGGAAGTGAAGACCTCTAGATAAGAAATATGATGTGTTGAATCAACTGGCTTAAGTTCCGAACAAGTCATCAATCCTGGATGCTCTGAATCTATCAAAGGATCTCTAAGAAGCACATATTGAGGCTTTGTACAGCCTCAAGAATTTTAAATCAGGTTTGTTTCTATAAAGGTTTACCATATATAGAATGACCAATCAGAATTTCATGTAGTCATATCTTTCACAAAACAGGATTAGGATGTTGTTGTATAAGGAAACCTTAGGTCCTTGTACATATCTGGCAGGATTAATCATATTGGCATCCAACAATCCATCATTGATAATGGCTCAGGGGTCAACATCATTCCCATCTAGACACTTCACCGATTGGATCTCACTGAATCCCATTTTTCTCCCTCCACTTGGATATTACAGGGTTATGAAAAGAATGACCAAGAACTTTTTATGGAGATTATACTCAAAACTCAGTTTAGGGATCTCATATCTGATTTAGAGTTCACAGATGTCTGGTAGGACACAGCTTTCAACATTCTATTGGGGAGACCTTGGATATACCATCATGTGACTATTCCTTTGTCGAATCATCAATGTCTCAAATATTGTGTCAATGGTCAAATTTGTAAATTTCATGGTGTTAAGGCCCCATTCAGAACATGTGAATCTCAGTACATTGATGATAAGTTCTATCACACAAAGAGAAAATAGTCCATGGAAAACGATGTTACTAGAATCAATGCTCTGAATGGTTTGTAAAATATCCTATATAACCCATTCTAGCATATCAATGCAAATTATGTGTTACCCATTAATTAAATTGAAAGGGTTTTCCGAGATCCAATCACTCATTCAGTGGATTCAATAATGTCATTTGTGGAAACTGAGCCTAATAATATAAGAGCGATCATTCATTCACCAAAAAATGATGAAATACTAAATGGAGATGTCTTCATTCCATCCAATGAGCTTCAGTAAGTCTTTGCTTCATCATTTGGGATATAATAATTTGTCGCACTCATGGAAAAAGATTGAGATTTTGATTCCTATATCATCATCTTCCCTTTATAACTTCAAAAAGACCCTTTATCATCAGTTGAGTCAAAAATGGTTGCCACCACTTTAGGATTTCTAAATATTGACTCCACCCCTCGCTCTGAAGATCTTTATTCATCACCTACCTTTCAAGAAAAATAATAAGAAGAAACGCATGAAGAAGAGGAAGACTTTAGAGATTACCCTCCAACATTTTTGGAAGGCGTCTCCACCACTATGGATGAACACAGAGAAATAAATCTGGGTATAAAGGAAGATCCATTCCATACCATGATTAGTGCATCCATGACTCAAGAATAGCATGAGGTGTATAATTCCTATCTAAATAAACATCAGGATGTGTTTACTTGTAATTACACATAGCTTCTAGGTCTTGACCCTGAGGTGGACACCCATCATTTGGGCCTAACATAGGATCATCGAGGATAGAAACAAGCAGAAAGAAGAACATACCTGACTCATGCCTTAAAAATTGAGGCTGAATTCGACAAGCTTATCAAATCTGACTTCATCTAAAAGGTGAAATATCCAAAGTGTCTAGCTAATATTATCCTGGTAAAAAAGAAGAATGGAAAAATTAGAGTCTTCATTTATTTCAAATATCTCAACCGGTATTGTCCCAAAGATGACTTCCTGGTTCTAATCATATAACTCTTGATTAATACAATAGTTATCTAACAATCTCTCTCCTTAATAGATGGATACTCTGGGTATAACCAAATCTATGTGGCCTCAGAATATGGGGAATCTATATCCTTCAGATCCCCTTAAGGCATATTTTTATATCAGGTAATTCCATTTGTCTTGAAGAATGTTGTTGCGACATATCAACTTGCAATGAACCACATATTCAAACCCCTCTTCAGGAAATTTTTTGAATTATATATTGATGGAATAGTAGTTAAATTCGAAAAATGTTTTGATCACCTGACTGACTTAGAGACCATATTCAGAAATCTTTGACAACATAATCTGAAGATGAACCCCTTGAAATGTGATTTCAGGGTAACCTCTAGAAAATTTGTCAGTTTTTCTATACACCATCACGACATTGAATTCAATCCCGAGAAGACTAAAGTTATCCTTAGAATGTAACCTTCTCAAAACTTAAAAGATTTGAAAGGAATTCGATGACGATTAGCCTATATCTGGAACTTCATATCCAAACTAGAATGCAAGTGTTTTCCCTTCACCAAATTGATGAAAAAAGGGGTCACATATCAATGTACCAATGACTGTCAAGAAGCATTTGATACCCTCAAGAAATGCCTCTTTAGTCCACTAATATTAATGCCACATGTTGAAGGAAATATTCTCATTCTTTATGTGACAACCTTGGAGTGATCATTCGGCACCTTCCTTGAACAAAAGAATGAAACTAGGAATAAAAATATCATTTACTATCTTAGTTGAACAATGCTTGACATAGATACTTGGTTTTTAGATTTTGATAAGAGCTTCTAACATTAATATTTGCAGTTCAGAATCGAAGGCACTACCTACAGCATCATGAGGTCCACTTGGTCTCTTGCAATAACTCGCTCAAATTTATCCCCAGTCATCATATTCTTATAGGATGTCTGGCACGGTGGGTGGTTATTTTTCAGCAATTTGATATACAGTTTTTTCCTTATAAAGTAATGAAAGGCCAAGCCTTGGCAGACTTATTTGTTAAACACCCATCTGTGGAAGAAACATCATTGAATACTGAACTTCCTAATGAATAAATCTTCTCTATTCAGGACAACCCCTAGACATGGGAAATGTATTTTGATGGTGCTTCCATAAGTTTATTGGGGAAAATAAGGGAAGACCCTAAACTCAACAAATTTGGGTAAGGAATTGTGCTTATCTCCCCAGAGAAGGTGGTGTTTTCATATTCCTTTCTATTATCAGAAGGTGGTACCAACAATGAGTCATAATATCATGCTCTCATTGCAGGTTTGGAATTTTCACTCCAAGTATCAGTGAATCACTTATAAGTGAAAGGTGATTCATAATTAGTAATCAAGAAGATCAATGGGGATTACACCATCAGAAAATAAGTTTTAATACCCATGTAAGATTGTGTTTTAAGTTTAATGGCTGAATTTCCCCCACATCCAACATTATCTTATATCCTGTGGTCATAAAATACCCAAGAAGATGCCTAGTAAAATGCATTTATAACCCTAGAAGATCCAAATTAGGATGAAATTATCATTATCATTGCTCATCATCATGTAGTTTCACCTTTTGTTCAAATCAGAATAGAGGAAATTAATGAAATCAGTCCCATTCCTGAACCATTTGGTCCCACCATAGGATGGGTGAAACCCATCATGGAATATCTCCAAGATGGAGTACTTCCACTAGATAGAGCTGAAAAATAGAAAATTCCATGATGAACAGTTAATTTCACTCTTTATAATGGCCCAGATCACCAAAAGATCCTCTAAAAACAATTATTTGATGGAATTCCCCTCGGATGTATTACTAGATATGAGGTTGTAGCTATCAAGAAACAAGTACACGAAAGAGCTTGTGGTTCCCACTAGTCTGGGCATAGGATTTCTAATCAAATCTGAAGGCTTGAATACTTCTTCCCTTTGATGATGTAGGATTTCACAAATTTCACTAAGAAGTGTCATCACTTTCAGATGCATCCCAACTTCATTCATCAACCCTCAGAGTTTCTACATACAGATAAATACTCCTGGACATTTTCTATATGGGGAATGGCTATAGTGGGACTTTATCCTCCATCTACAGATAAGTAGTTCAAGTATATTCTTACAACTACCAATTTCTTCTTAAAATGGGAGGATGCAATACCACTTAAAGAATTCAGGTCCAAAATAATTGTTAGCTTTGTTAAAGATATTATCATTCCTAGATTTGGTTTCCCTCATACCATATTGAAGGAAAATGGCACCAGTTTTTGTTTTTTTGATGTAAGGAAGTTATATCAGGAACAAAATATCAAATCCAACCATTCATCTCGCAATCATGTAGTGGTCAATGGATAGATATAGGCTTTCAACAAGACCCTATCTAATATACTCCAGAAAATGGTGGATAAATATAAATTTTTTAGGCCTGATAAGCTCTTTCATGCCTTATGGGATTATAGGACTACTACCTGTACTACCACACAAGAAATTTCATACTCATTAGTATATGGAATATAAGCGGAACTTCCCATTGGATTTCAATTGCCTTCACACCGATTTGTCGTCTATGACTTGTTATCTATAGATGAACAGTCCTAGAAGTGACTAGATGAGCTGGATCAATTAGACGAAAAGATATTGCACACCTTTAATCACCTGTAAGTCTATGAGAATAGAATATCACAAGCTTTAAACAATAAATTTATCATCCATTAATTTATTTAAGGAGAATTGGTATTATTCCTCAGGACTTAGATGATAATTGGAAAGAATCCTCCAAAGCTTAGGCCATTGTGGGAAGGACCTTATTCCATACATAAGTTTCATTCAAATATATATTATTCTTTAATATCAATGGATGGAGAACTCATTACAACTCTAACCAATGCAAGGTTCTTGAATAAATACATTTTTAATCACACAAAGCATATCCTAATTGTATGACATTAAACTGCATAGAAACCATCATCTTAGACATATGAGGTTAAACTACAAAGTAACCATAATCTTATCCAAAATTCATTAAACTTCATATCACTATAAACATCCATGTTTCACTATTTAAAAATTCATATAATCTTCACCCTTATCTCATGACTCTAAACTACATGACATCATTTGTTCTCGCTACATGACATTAAATTGTATGATTAATGTCTCCTTTATTTGAAATTAATAAAACCCCCAAGATACCACAAATTGGCACTCCTTGTGTTCCTTTAAAAGATTATAAGCTTCCATGAACGTGCATTTCTCACATAATTTCCACTCCTTAGAGGCACTCAATCCCCATTTCTTCCTATGTTTCAATTAGATCTTCATAGGTACCCCTATTAAGAACTATGTGTGGCTTGATTCTTTCCCCTAGAAAGATATGTAGTGACACCTAGGTCTTATTCCCTAGTCCATCCACAATATTTCTTTCACATAAGGTTACTTACATCCTCACCATAAGATATTAAATTGCACAGTTCTTTAAGAACTTTTTGTGGCTTGATTCTTATTTCAATGAGATATGTAGTGATTCCCAGAACTCCAATAGTGGGCCCAGCTACAACTATAATGAAATTTATATCCCCTTTTCCTATATATGAACAAAACCTATACAGAGAACTCTTCCAAAATACATGGTTTGATTCTCATACCATCCTGTGTCTTGATCTTGACTATTATTCTGGAATGTATCAAAATCTTTTATCTCTCATATAAAACTCAGTTTGTGTGGGGAACGATCTTTTCAAGAACTAGGTGTGGCTTGATTCACATTCCAATATGATATGTAGTGACACCCAGATCCCTAATCTTGGGTTTATCCATAACTAGAAAACCCTTTATTCCTTGTGTGTATGGATCAAACATACATACAGAATGTTTTAGGAACTACATGTGGCTTGATTCTTACCCCTAGAAAGATACGTAGTAACACTCGGATCTCCAAACCTGGGCCCAGCTGACATTTTGGAAGAGAAACCCCCTAACTTTTCCCCATGCATGAGTCAAATCTGTGTAGGGATATCTTCAAGGACTTTTGAATTTATTCTTATTATAATGAGATAGATGGTAATTCCTAGAATTCCTACTTTAGGCCCAACCATCAGCCTTGAAATTATAAAAAAACCATATTCTCCATGTCAAAACATGATGATATGGGGAACAATTTCAAGAACTATGTGTGGCTGGATTCTTTCCCATAGTAAGATATGTTGTGATGCCTGGGACCTATATCCTTTCTCAGCCATTATTAAATCTTTAGACCAATATCTTTCACTTTTTTTACCTTTGTGTTGTAAAATAATCATTTACCACTCCATGTTTCTCACACCAATCACAGATCATGTGGGCTTAGGAATTAGGAAAAGATCTTTTATACATAAATAAGGTATCTCAATTAATATTTGGGCTTATCAATGTTCTGGGTTGTAAGACATTAAAAGACACAAAAAAATTTCCTCATCATATGACGATAAACTTCATGATCTTGTCAAAAAAACTATGTATGGTTCAATTCTCATTTTCATGAGATATATAGTCATTTCATGTCAGTTCACCTTATCCTAACCAGATGACATTAAATTTCATGGAAGTAAAAAGAACTGTGTGTGGCTTGATTCTCATTCTATTTAGATATATAGTGACACACGGATCTCTTATATTGGTTCCAACTAAAATTAAGAAAAATCCCTTACTCCCTGTGTATGGATCAAACCTGCATGGGAAACCCTTACAAGAACTAAGTATGGATTGATTATCATCCATATGAGATACGTAGTAACTTCCATATTTTCAATCATGGGGCCAGATGTATCATGATATGAAAAGGCCTCTTTTCTCCCATGTTTGAGTTAGATCTACATGAAGAGATCCAATACATGTTTCCACTTTATACATGAACATGTATCTGATAGAACTATGTGTGGCTTTATTATTTCTTTAATAAGATACATAGTGACATTTGGGCCTTATACCTTAGTCCATCCAAAATATTCATATCAAAGCCCCTAATGTCCTAGTTTCATGACTCTAAACTGCACAGCATAATGTCCTTATCACACAACTTTAAACTGCATGTTACCCAGAGAATTATGTATGTCTTGAATCTCATTCCATTGAGATATATAGTGAGGACTAGGACTTATATACTTATCCCAGCCACAAGATAAATGAAAATTCCCCCTCTCCTATATATGATCAAAATATATATAGGATGTTTTATTTTGGGATATATCCTCAGATAACCCATAAAGGAAACAAGATACATCCTCTTATATACATATGAGTTAGATCTATGTAAGGGATTCAAAACTCATGGAAAGAATTGGTCCAAACACTTCCTGTATACATTGGAAAATTCTTATGCAACACGTCAAACTCCTAATCTTAAAACACTTTCAGATCTTCATAATATTTATTTGGTTTCTGGTGATGGAATTTCTGATACCTAGGAGCTCTTTTTCCTAACTACACAGTATGTTCCCCAATTGGCCTTGCATAAAATTCACCTACCTAATGAGCCTATTGACCTAAGTATGCCACTATTTTTCTATGCATAACATGTCCTAGTTAGACAAGCATAATATATCCCCCATAATAGGTTTGTCAAATAGAGGTAAATTCATTCTTGGGAGAATGCTCTTCTATCCCTTTAAGCTTTAATGATGGTATGTTGGAGCCCCACAATTTAATATGGTCATACATTTTGTATTTGTCTCATATCCTTTCTCCCAACTTGAAAGTCTCCAAGATCATGTTTTACATTTTTCATATCCATTTATTCAAAGATTACTTTAATGACCTTTTCCCATTCAACCAAATAATCCTCCATTGTTTCCATAATATTATGGTCATAGTCATATAGCCTAAAATTATAGGTACCATACTTCCTACATTTGGGTCAGGCTTCATAGAGTGCTTATTTCTACGATTCTTTGGAAATCATGAATGGAAATAGCCCTTCGGTATTCAAGTACTTTTCTCTATAAAATTAAACTGTGTTCTTGGGAATATCTGAATATCCATAAACTTTCATTGACTTTTAGCAAATAGAATTTTATAATTCTTGAGAGATCCTTTATCTGACTATGAAATGTGTTCCCCATTTGTCCTTGTATAAAATTTTCCAACATAATGGGCCTACCAGCATAAGGATTCCACTGTTTGGCTATGCAGCACATTCCCCAATTGTTCATGCATAATACAGCCCCCATAATAGGTTTTTCAAAAAAGAGGTAAATTATTTCTTGGAAGAAACCTCCTCTAAATTCCATTTATCCCTTTTCCCATATCAATATTCAGATTTAGAAATCCCCAAATCATAACTTACAATTCTCCCTTTCCATACTTGAATATGGTGTAACATTTCCAGAAAAATTACCAATAATTGGAAAACCATCAAATCTTTGATCAAAGATAAAGACCATAAATTAAATCCTCATAATTTCCTTACTGCATGAATTTAAATTCCACAGCCCCATAATTTCCTTACTACATTACTTTAAACTAAAGAGCCCCACAATTTCTGTGATGCATGACTTTAAACTGAACGTCCTCATAATATCCTTTCTCCATGACTTTAAACTAAAAATCCCCCAAATATCCTTTCTGCATGACTTTAAACTGCATATCATATTATCCAAAATCTTTTAATGTCCTTACTTCATGACTTGAAACTACACATCATAATGTCCTTACTGCATGACTTGAAACTACACAATGTAATTTATTTAAATAATGACTTGAAACTTCATAGCATAATGTCTTTTTTTCACAACTTGAAACTATACAACATAATATCAGAAATCCCCTTTCTGAAAAATGTACATTCCTTCATACATCAAATTCATGTAGGAGTGGCTTCTCATTCATGGATTATGTTGGCATAGATTCCCCTTTTATTCTTAGACATCTTTCCTTGTAAAAACCACCCACTATGGTTTGAGACATCCAAATCTTAAACCCCATTGTCTATCAGTAATATAATTTCAAAATTACTAGGAAATCCTTTACCTGAATATGCAGTACATACCCCAGTTGGCCTTGTATAAGTCGCCCACATAACATGCATGTCAGCCAAAGGATGCCCCTGTTTTTCTATACAGTATATTCCATAGCTAGCCCTACATAATATAGTCCCCATAATGGGTTTTTCAAATGGAGGTAACTTCATTCTTGGAAGATATATCCTCTATTATCATACTTTAATTTTTAGATTTTGTGACCATAAAAATCATGACTCAACATTCCCCTTGGATGTATCTAAGGAAAAATAGGGACATTCCTAGCCATCAAAGCCTTGTTTTGGTTATAATCTTAAAATTAATTTTCAAGTATATTCGACCAAAAATAATAGATTTATTAGTCTGAAATGCATGACTTTAAACTATCAATAAAAAGGGATATAGTACTCACTAGGATGAAAACCTGCAAAAGGCACTCTGAACAAAAGTCGAGTCTTGTATCACCAGAGAAACACTCCATATGGTTTAGGAAATATCAATAAATAAAAAGTCAAAAGACAAAAAGTTTTTAGGGTTTTCCATATGACCCAAGTCATAGTCAAACTATGATCTCTAGGCCCTATGGCTTAGGAAAAAATTAGTGCATGCTTCAAAACTTGATGTAGCTCTAAATCCAAACAAATGATTTTGGTATGAGTAAAAGTGACCTAAAGTTACCTTAAAAACACATTCTTTTCATTATGAATGAATATAATTCTAAGGGGGGGTCTTTTCTTGACACCATAGATTGTGTTTCATGACCATTTCCACAAAATTCATGGATGGATTTCTATTTTCTATGAGACCTATCCACAATGAGGGATAAGAAGAAAGACCCCCTCTCTTGGAGTAGGCCTTGGATTTCTAAGATCGATGAAAAAAAGGTGTCAATGCATCAAAATTCTATTATCAAGTTTCTTTCAAGAAGACATGGTGTATTAACCATGTCAATAAGTGTATATCTCTTTGATAGATTCTGTTTTACTAGTCGTTGCACCCAAATAAACTAACATATCAAAATTTATAGCACTCGGAAGATGGAAAATTTTTATAATGGGATTTTAAAGACCTGTGTGGAGGACTTATAAAGAGGACCTATGTGGAGGACCTGCATAGGGGACCTATGCGGAGGACCTTCACTAAAGGCCTACGTGGAGGAAATTCATGGAGGACCTACATAAACAACCTCCCTTCAACTAGGTCTTATCCTTTCCTATAAATAGAACCCTTGGGATCCCCATTTGATAGGTTTAAAATTCAGAAGAAGCCCTAGAGATCTCATTGCATAGACCCCCTTTACCCAGGTCCTCAAAAAACTATCAATTAGCTCTTTGAAACATGAGATATGTGATAATTAAATGGAACAAGTGGATAAAAGACCCATCAGGGTCTAGAACACAATAACCTTGCTATGGACCTACATAGAAGACCTATGTGGAGGACCTGTGCTATGGACCTACGTGGAGGACCTACATAGAGGACCTTCATCGAGGAATTACACAGAGGACCTATACTATGGACCTGCACTTAGCACCTCTTCTTAGAACCTAATTTAAGGACATATTCTAAGCAACTTCTCTAAGCAACTAAGCCAAAGACTTGATCTAAGAATAAAGGCTTAATGGGAATCCTCCTTAGGAGTAATCCCCAAACAAACCTCAATGGGAATCCTCTTTAGGAATAATCCCCAACAAAAAACTCAAATTGATATCCTCCTTAGGACTGAGCCCAAACCAATACCCAAATGGGAATACCCTTTATGAGTAAGCCTTAACTAATCCTAAAATGGGAATCCTTCTTAGGACTAAGCCCCAACCAATACATAGTCATCCTCATTAAGAATACAAGGGAATCCATTCTGGTGTAATCCCATATCCATTCACATAGGAGGTTATAGTCTTTCTCCTCTCTACACCCTTCACCTTCACCCCTTCCTTACATTTGACCCTCGTTCAATGTAAAGAAAACAGGGGAAAATTTCATATCCATGGCCTCTTCCATCAGTGGAGGAGAAAGTATTTGGTTTTTTGAGTCTTTCACATCATATTATTTCTCAAACCGAGCATGACTCATGTGGGCTTAGAGGTTTGTAATGATTGTAACACCCTAAAAATCAACCTAAAGGAATAAACAATAAGAACTCAGATTCCCACTATAAATGGGATACTTAGGAAGCCTTCACCTAGGGAATGAGCTCACTGGACATCCTCTTCATGAATCCAACCCTAATTCCCTTAATTTGGGAATCCTATTTAAGAGTAATCCCCAATATAATTCCCCCTTAAATCTCCATGAGTTAAGACATCTCTCGTGAACCCCATTATAAGGGCATCCTCTTTAGGAATATATCCTAATTTATTTCTCTTAAAGGGACATACTTCTCTGCGAGACTTACCAAACTATGTGGGCTTTGATTCCCATCTAAATAGGATATATAAGAAGCCTCCTGGAGGTTCAAAACCAATACCCCCATATCAATGCTATTCTATTTGGTCCATATCCTTAGTAGGTTCTAATTTAACTTGGAAACTTATATACTTTTCAGGTTCCTTAGGTTGTTTAGGTATAAGTACCACACCAAGATTTAACTAGGAACCTTCCTCCTAGATGTCCTAGACACATAATGTTAAATGGTATAGTTGGGTCCTTATCAAATGACCTTAAAAGGTATGATGTGTCACATTAAGTGGCACTGAACAACAATGGTACTGATTCCTTTCACAAGAATATGTAGGAGGCTCATTTATGGGTTCGATCCCCAAATAAAAACAACTTCTATCTACCTAGATGATGATAAATTATAGAGTTCGACAATGAGTGGCTTAAAAACCATCATTATCTTAATAGAGATCAAAGAATCTCTAAGTAGTATATGAGAGGATACCATTGATGGAGAACCTAGAATACATACAGATATCTCCATTAATGAAGAACCTCGAATACATACAGATGATTCTGATTTCCATATATGCTAATAATTTATTTTAAATTTCCAATTAAACCTACATTATGCTTGGTAAATTAATAAGGATTCATGAACATATCTTAAATCTATAAGAGAGTCCCAAAGTAGGCAATAATTCCCCTCAAAAGGGTCTGATGAGCCCGACCTCCCATCCTCTTGACCAATGTGAGTTATTAATCATCATGGTTCAAAATCCTTATGGAGAGCCTAACTTTGTAATGTAGGACCCTTTGGATACAGAACCTTTGGGTTTTTTCAGTTCCATAAACAAATCCATTGGAAACCGTTCGAAAATAGTGATTCCCAACTAGAACACACATTCTGAGGGAAATAGTCAGTCAAACAATGGGCACCCGCTGGGTCCCTCAAGTCAAAAACTGAGAGGCATCCTACATCATATCCTTTAGGTCTAATAAAAGTGATGGAATCCTACTTGGGATCCTTAGCTATAAAGGTAAATTAGGAATCCTACATGGGACCCTCAAAATGATCAGCAAGAATAAGGCATCCTACATGAGATCCTCGGAACGATACACAGGTATAGGGATCCTAGAAGGGACTCCCCATATTAGCATATAATAAAAAGGAATACCTTAGGGGATCCTTGGTAATAGGGAAGAATAAAGAGGTATCCTACAAGGTATCCTTAGAATGAAACTGGTCTCACGACCTCTTAGGTTAGAAGGGAACATCTCACAACGAAGATGTCCTCATGAGAAAGCTACTAGGCACCGATCATGAGAGATAGCATGTGGAACATCTCATATCAGGATCTCAATTAGTATGGTTGGAACACCCAACCTATTTCTAAAGTTAAATTATCCCCCTCAAGAGATCACTTAATTCAATTATTGGAAGAAGAACCTCTTTATTTAGGTAGAAGTTCAAAAACACATGTCAGGGGTCCTCAAAACGCTCCATAGGTTTCACAATCACGGTCTATGTGGAACACTACTTAGAATGAACTAATCTTATGTCCAAAACTGATACTGGGAAAAAATACATGAAAACCCCTCAAATGGTTGAAAAGGGTTAGTACACAGTGTGTCGCCCTTGGTACACAGTGTGTACTCCCAAAGTCCCACAAGGGTGTGCACTCTTGTTGGATTGGGCGTGCAAATGTTGTAGGCATGTGGCATGTAAGGTAGGTACATGGTTTGTGACCAAAATAGGGAACATTCCAATGTCCCTCATTTGGCCTGGATGTATACTTGTCCATGTTTTGTACTGGTAAATGGTGTGTGACCCACACAATGTCTGGCCATGTACGCTATACGTCCGTGTACCCCAAAATGGGTAGCCAGGCCTGGGTACTCAGCTACATGGCCAAGTACTAGAACACAGTATGTATGAACCCATACATGGAATGTACTCCCTAAAACTTTTTCTTCCCCAAATGGGAAGATCAAATGGAATGTTCCCCTAAACCACATGTCCTTTAACTAGTTTTCCCCAACATAAAACCTTCAGATCACCCAAAACCCCCGTTTTCACCCCCCAAAAAATAGATCTTTCCACTAGGGGAAATATAAAAGAATAATAGGGATTTAAAACTTAAAAATAATGAATCTATGTGGATTTTGGTAAAAACTTAAATGGGCCTACCTTTGGGTGGAAACTGCTGAATCTTCGTTCGATTTATCGGGTCATGGCTACCGCACGGCGATCCAGTGCATTGAAGGATTCACAGTGGCACTTCTATTTATCCCTCTATATCTTTACATCTCCCTATACCTTTATATATTAGTTCATGGTGAAATAGGAGACACACCATAGGTTCCTGTGATAAGTAAGGAAGGAAAGAAACAAAAGGAAAGGAAAATAAAGAAAAAGAAGAAAAGAAAAGAAAAATGGGCTCGGGATGGACCTGGTTCCCAACTTGAGTTTATGTCACACCTAGGCTAAAATCCCCATTCTGGACTCAATTGAAGAGTTGGAATCTCAATTTGACACTCCATTCAAAATTCATGACCAAATGAACTTGTGCAAATCATTAAATATTTAATTTAATAAATCTTAAATATTAGTTATTCCTCTAAAATTCGAATGGATTTGAAATCAATAAAAATCATGTCCAAGGGTAAACACCCTATTATGGTACCAAAGAAGTGTTAATAAAATTTATCTAAGGTTATCTTATATGGGGAAAATATCATTTTACCCCATACAAGCATATGACAGCAAAAAATCATGTTTTTGCTCAAAATTGCAGTCCGGAAAAAATAGGGTCCCTATAAACACCCCACCATAAACCTTATCATCACTGAGAAGCCTGGTAAAAATACTAGAATCCATGATATCAACTTGATCATCTACACACAAAAATATATCTAGACTATCCAACTACTAGTCATATATCATTCACAACTATCTCTTTTATATAAGACATTTAACTATGACCGATCTGGTACTCTTCACCATAGGAATACCCTTATCGTTGTTTGAAAACAAAACTTTGAGCCTTATGTCCTATGGAAAACACTGAAGTTCAAAAAAAATGAGGGTTACCACCCCCAAATATCCAATGGTGCTCTCCCTACCATATGTCTTACCTTACACTAATCCATAAGTGCAAACTCAACATGTTTCCTATTCCTAACCAGGAAGAACTTTTAAAAAGAAAAGGAGCTCATTGTAGGGATGAAGATATATTAGAATAATCAAGATGAATAAAGATAGATCATGATCTTATCTAATAGGAGTATACTTAGATTCACTCAAGGGAATGTATCACTCCCATGGATCCATGCTCACATCTTGTCAAAACATGACTAGGTATCAGCCGTAGATAAACCGTCTCACAATAACCCATGATTTCACAGTGTCACCTATACCACGGAGGGAGATTCCAACACAACTTTTGGGATCCAAGCCCATGGAAAGTCTAGAAAACATTGGTCCCGGGCTCACACACAGCCACTCACTGATTAAAATTTAAACGATCCCATGTGCAAACAGTGTGTAACTTTACCACCAAACTTTTACTCAATTGAGTTTTCTATTACAAGGCTAATCTAACCATGCTACATAGAAGGTTAGTTTCATTAATACAAAATCTCCCTTAGAACTCCTCTTCAAAATAGAACACCTCACCTATTCCAAGATTTATTCCACGATATCCCGTCACTTGGCGTCATTTCATTCAGAAGTGTCTACCCATGTTATGACTACATTAGCATCAACAGAAACACTATTTAGTTGAGCCACACACCTAAAAATTCATTCCCAGTGAAGCCAGTATTGAAATATAAGCACCCAGGGGGCTTACCAAAAGCTAAAGGCATCAACATGCCTAAAAAAAACTCAATCACCTACCATGCCTAAATCTCAGAACAAGAATAAAACCAAACTCACTTTCTAAAAAGGTATCTAAAAACACAGTCCAGCCTCTACCACACATGTTTCTAAAAAAATAGGCATTGAACTAAAAGGGTCTAAGTCAAACCTAAGGACCTCTAGGTCTCACACCTATCCCTACAGAACAAGAATCAAAACTAAAAATTCATTCTACAAGGGACTGATCCTCTTTGAGCATCCTAAGAAGGAACTACTCCCTGGAGTTCACAATACCAACATAGAAGAGAAACTAAATTGACACTCATCTGACATCCGTATACAGAAATACCCCCTGGAGGTCCAGTTCATATGAATATTCCTAGTATCCATCAGTAGTATACTTAGAGATATGATTATATAACCATGGGTCTGAGAAATAACACCTTGTAAGGGGTATAATAGAATGGCATCACGTTCCAAATCAACTTACAAGGGTCATTTCACCTCTCGTGTGTGAGGAATGAGTCATAGCCTCCCAAAAAAATGCCTCAATGTAGATCCACACAACTTTCCATCAGAATGAAATATATACATCTAAGGAGGACTAGTTGAATAGGTCTTAGTCATCAGTAAATATTCACACTAGAAGTACTATATGATGTGAATCCTATATGCCAAAAATGAAACATGAGATGCCTCTGGCATTTGTCTTTCGAGATTAAAAATCTATCTATGGCCTCTTTCCAAAATTCCAAGATCCATAGATACATATTAAATCATAACATCCACACAACATGTGCATCACTCAGGGAAAAATAATATACAAATATAACATCATAGATCAGAAAAACAATCCCATACCCTGGCAACCAAGACTTCCCACCGGAAGAAGTGTTCTTGATGCACCATTCCAGTATCCATCATAGGTTCCTAAAAATTACTAATACTCCTATCTACCATATCCAAAATAGTAAATACCATGAAAGGTACAGCTTTGATACCACTTTGTAACATCCCAACCCAGATTCCACTAAATCGGTGCTCCGATCCAGTGGGTTTTGAGGCCTCAAGCACACCTCCACATATGGAAAAGGCTTCCAACTTGCAAAAAAGGTCTACAGGTGGTAGATTGGGGAGAAAATAACCTCATATCAGAGTAAAAAAAAGTGAAAATAGTTATATATCATACACAGAAGTAAAAAAATAGACAGTGAAATTAGTAAATAATTGAAATAAAACAAGCTGCAATGATAAATGAATTGATGTAAAATCCCAAACAAATACGTCATAAAATACAAAACTGGTCTCCCACTAAGATTACCATACAGATATAGAAGTAAAAAATAAACTAAATGTAAAAGTACAGGGCTCTATAACTAACTTTCATCCAGACCACATACACTATCTCCAAACACTATCACACTACACCAGCTTGGTCAGAACCACACAAGTAGCTCTGCTCAATCATATAACATTGGGTCTCGTCCCTATCCACCAATAAAATTGTGCTCAACCTGAAAAGTAGATATCATATCTACATGTACACCAAGGTGCTTGTTCAGGGGTGATAAATAATTTTAGTAGGCCACCCCAAAAAACAAACTATAAAATGGGATTCTATAAGTGTATGAAAAGGCAATGTGACTAGCCTAGATGAGACATAGGTAAAAAGGTAAGTAAAACCAAACATGAAACCACAGTTGAACCCTGAATCCATAATCCCAAACAACTAGGAAATTTCCACCATGGATTTCCATATCTATATATGTATACTTTTATAGTCCCATACCCAAACATATATAAATAAATATGAATATTCATTGGTATGGGAAATAAAATAACATGAAAAACAATCTACATTCGATATTTGGGTTCATAATCCTGATCGCCTGGATATCCTTTGAAATTGAATTGAGCTGGACATCATGCTACTCAAGTTGTGTATCATTAACTGGATCCCTAAGTCTATAATCCCAATCAATATGTACCTGATTCTTCCAGTGTTGGAAATGTCTCTGAGCAAGCTATTTCACCACAAAATGATACTACTTCTACACCTAGGTTCACCTATACTCGCTTCCAATCACTAACAAGGATATCGTATACCAACATTCAATCTTGAAAAGGGTCATTTCAACCGACTACGACCTATAATGAGTAATCATGTGTCAGACCCCAAGGGCCAGATCCAAGGTATAACAACCAAGGCATCCTCATAGGCCTACGCTATTTACTCAAAAGGATGAAATCCATAATGGTCATGTCGTATAATCATGTTTCAGGACATGAAGGGTCATATCCAAGGTATAGAATACCAAGTTATCCTCGTCAAGTCCTAGGAGCATCTTGATGAAAACTTGATAAAGGCGCTGGTTGGAGTCCAAGGATCTTGTCTACTGAACATGTCCTATGTGAGTCCAACTAAGTCAGATCCAAAGGGTAGAAAGACCTAATAAATCCCATGAAATAAAGACCTAAGGAGCATACACACTCTAAGGAATCCACTATCGCATCAAGATCCAAGTAGAAATATCCGATGCATATTTAGAAATAACCAGCCAGTTAGTCCGTCTAAGGAATTCCTACAATAGGGAATCCAAGTATCAATCAAGTTGTACAAGTCATAAACCCACTAAGTCTATCCAAGGAATTCCTATAACAGGGATCCAAGTATCACTCATTGTATATAATTTCATCATGGGTTCAAAGGTGACACCTGACACCATCTCTACCCAAACTCGACGTACAGCTCAGGGTCGGTCAAACAAAAGGCACTTGACGGGTCCCTCAAGTAAAACAGAGAGAAGCATCCTACATGGGATCCTCAAGGTCTAAAACAAGTGAAGGAATACTACTTGGAATGTTTAGCGGTAAAGTTAAAGGGGGAATTATACGCGGGACCCTCAAAATGATCAGAAAGACTGAGGCATGCTACACAGGTACAGGGATCCTACTAGGAACACCCTAGATTATTATATAAGAATAGGCATCCCATAGGGGATCCTTGGTAATATGAAAGAAGATATAGGCATCCTACATGGGATCCTTGGAATGAAACTCATCACATGGCCTCTAAGCCCAACAGGGCACATATCACAAGGGATACTTCCTCATAATAAATCTACTAGGAACTGTTCACAAGAGATATCCCATGGCTCATCTCATATCAGGAACTCAACAAGGTTGGTCTAAACACCCAACCTATTGATCACATTCAAGTCTCACACTCATTAGATGAATGAATTTTATTACAAGAGGAAGAACCTCTCAATTTAGGGAGAATATTCAAAACACCCATTAGGAGTCCTCATAACACTCCATGGGTTTCACCATCGTGATCTATGTGGAAGACTAATGATAATGGACTACTCTTACATCCAAAATTGAGACCAGGGAGAAAAAATAAAAACCTGTAAAGGGTTGAAAGGGGGTATAACCCCTTGGGTCACCCTCAGTACATAGTGTGTAATCCCAAAGGCCCACATGGGTGTGTACTCTCACCAACCTGGGTGTGTAAACTCCCCAAGTACATGGTGTGTAAGGTGGGTACACAACATGTACCCAACATGGGGTATATTCTTATGTACCTCAACCATCTTGGTTGTATACTTGGCCAGGTCATGTATTGGTACATGGTGTGTGGCCCACATGGGGTTTTTCTATGTACTATGCATGGCCATATACCCCTACACGGGTAGTCAGACCTAGGTACTCAGCTACAAGGCCGAGTACTAGTATATAGTGTGTATGACCCCATAAATGGTGTATACTTCCATGTTAGGTCCACTAGGCTAGATACCCTGAGAGGGGGGTGAATCAGGGTATGAAAGATTAAAACAACTTCCCCTTTTGATCTTGTTTTGCTGTTAGAAAAAACCATCTTCTCTTTCATTCCTGATGCATACTATAAATAAACTGTAAAGCATGCACAAGACACAACAATTTTTACTCGGTCCGCCCTCACTAGGCTACATCCAAGAAGTATACACGGGCAGTGTGCCGATGTACCAATTCTACTATAAGTGCACTGCTGTTTACAAGTTCGAAGTGGACTCACTGTCCCTCCTAGTTTACAACTACTCAAAATTTGAGAACTCACTGCTCTCTCAACTGAAGTGAGCTCATTGCTTCTTCAGAAGATCCACTCACAGTTTATAGACCTTTAGGTCTCTTCATTACCACTAATGAATGCATCCTCCACTATATGTAGATTCTCTATTGAAGTCCAAATTTCATCCACTGATGAATACACCTTTTCCCCTAAACACCGAGCAACAACCTTTAAGAAGTACCTTCGCAAATCACCCTACTTCACGAAGCTTCCAATTTCGCGAAGATTAAACAAACCTTCGTGAAGCGCCTTCCTTTTCTTGAAGCTCAAGACTTTGCAAAGTTTAGGACATTGTGGAGCTCAAGTCGTCACAAAGAGACTTCCTTTGTGAAGCTCACTGAGCCAACGTGGAGCTCTCAACTTTCATGGAGCTATATTAGCCACTACAAAGCTCCTCTTTCGCGAAGTACACTACCTTTGCGAACCACCTTCATGAGCCGATAGCAAAATATTTTCTTTGAAAACTCTATACTTCTCTTGAGGGGGTCGAGTCCTATTTATAGGCGATTCCACCAACCCTCGAACCTTCCACGCGAAGTCAACTCCACGTCGTCACAAATCATGAAGGTTTTAAATTTCCTCCAACATTATCTCAATATCGTGAAGCTCCACAGAAATTTTCTGATCGCGGATCTTGTCATAATCGCGGAGCATTCTGTCAATTACTTTGTGCCACCACTGTGAAGCTCCCTCGCATTTCCCTTCTACATCGTCGTTCACAAAGCTCATTGTAATCGAGAAGAATCACTGTCAACAATCTTCTGGTCTTTGAGAAATCCAAACCATGAGGCCAATCTTCACAAAACTCATGCCTTTTCCATATTTAAATTAAATCTTCAAGGAAATCCAATTTTTACGATGCTCACCAAAATCCAAATTTTGGACCCCAAAAATTTGGCAAACACTAGGAAACGGCACCACATTGTATCTGTTATTTTTTTACTGCCTCAAGATCATCCATTCCTTTTTCATGGTTCTTTATCAACATTGATTGTTAACCACATCTCTGGAACATGGAAATTATCCATGGAAACCTATTTTGTCAACAAACACAGTCAACCCAAAAATGATGCAATGTTACCATGAGGGATTTTTACCCAACATCCCAAAAAAATTTATTCCCCAAATGAGAAGAACACACAGTTTCTTCCCCTAAACCACACGTCATTTAACTTGGTTTTTCCCAATATAAAACCTTCAGATCGCCCAAAACCCCTATTTTCACTCCCAAAACAACAAATTCGACAACGAGGGGACATATACAATCATAATAGAGATTTAAAACTTAAAAACAATGAATCTATTGGGATTTGTGGTAAAAAAAAATTCTACCTTTGGGTTGAAACTACTTAAGCTTCATTCTATTTTGTAATTCATAGATGACGCATGACGATCCTACGCGTCGAAGGCTTCACGACAGCACCTCTATTTCTCCCTCTCTCTTTCGGTCTCCCTATCCCTTTATCTATTATATTAAATAAGAGGAGACACACTAGAGGAATACTTGATAAGTAATGAGGGAAATGAATAAAAGGAAAGTAAAAGAAATAAAAACAAGAAAAGAAAAGAAAAAGAAAAGAAAAAGGGGCCCAGGTCGTCCCCAGCAACCAACTCAGTTTTATATTTCACTTAGGGTAAACCCACCATTCTAGAATCAATGGAAAATAAAGAAAATAAATCTCACACTCCATTAAAATTTTATGACTGGACAAACCCATTAAAATAATTAAATATTTAATTTAATAAATATTAATTATTAATTATTCTGCTAAAATTCGAACGGCTCAGAATTCTACCAAACTCCTGGACTAGGGTAAAAACCCTATTTTGGGACCAATAGAGTGGTCAAAAAATTATCTAAGGTTATTTATATGGTAAAAATACCATTTTACCATTTATAAGCATCTGATAGAAAAAAAATCAAATTTCTCCTCAAAATTACAGTCCAAAAAAACATATGTCCTTAAAAATAGGGATGTTTGGGATGAGTTCAGGGTGGTTCTTTCTCATTAGTGATTACTTATTGATTAATTCCTACTTTATTTCCCAATGGTTAGATGTTATTTATAAGATTAGTTTCCAACTACATGATTTGGTCGAATGCTATGGAATGTGAGTGCATATTTTAATTGGTAACTTAGGATGAGTCTTAGAGTAACTAGAGTTAATGAAATGATATTGAACTGATGAAAGTAAAGGGTTTTTTCTTTTTGTTTTCCAATGATGATGACATTATTGAAAATACAAGTGAATAATTGATATTGATCTTGGTATTTGGTTTATAAGATTAAAATTTTTATCTTGAAAATGATGATGATAATAATTAATTAATCATTAAATAATTAATTTATTGAATGAATCTTGATGCTTTTATTCTTATTTGATACCTATAATTAGTAGTGGAAGTTGGGATCTATGTGAGATTTTAGTGGAAGATGAGTCTAAGTCTAGGTAGTTTCCCATAGTGTGGTTATTAGATATATATATATATATATATCCCATATGTTTTGTGATTTCATATGCTACCCCACCATTTATGGTAGGGAGACTAACACTCAGTGGATTCTAGGAGGGTATATTCCCCAACATCTAGTTTGGTGAGGAACAAATTGATGACTACCCCATATGAATCTACTCTCTTCTCTCAGTAGTTTTATGTATTGATATACCTAGTAGTTAACTTTCACATAAATGTTTGAAGTGGAATGTAATGGTTAGTGGTTATTTCACACACATGTATCCCCATATATGGTATCCTATGTATTATTATAGTTATATAGTGTTTGGGATGTGATGGCCTAAGGTATAAGACACAACATATAGGCTATGATGTATCCCAGAAACCACTTGGTTACTATCTGGAGATGCGGATGGGATAATGAGATAATGTAGGGAATTGGTTGTAGGGTAAGTGATAATGATATGATATGATGTATAGGGTTTACTATATGATACAATAGCCTAGGTGTTCTCAGGATGGTTTACATTTGGACTAAGATGGATTAGGATGTGCAATATCAGGGTAGAGTGGAAAACTAGTGGGGAAGTGGTAACAGGGTTCCTTTATTTAATAATATGTTGGATATTATGTTATTACATATATATGATACTTGGTGAGTAATCCATAGTGGGGATGGTAAAATAATAGTAAACCTATTTAGGTGTTAAGTTAATTTCATTTGTTTATTCACTAGGCTTTAGTATGATTCTTCACTTTTTTCATGATAGGTTTTAGGGAGGATCCTACTAAGTATACATGTTATTCTCACCCTATGAATATATAAAAAAAATTTCAAGTCAACAGGGGCTAGTTTTCTGTCAAGTTCTGCATTACTAATTTTAGGAGTTGTTTAAGATCTTTTGGATCTTTGTGGTTGTTATTGATGATTTTTTGGATTTTATTTTACTTATCGAAGTTGTATACCATTACATTCTTGTATTGGGGTTGCTTATATATTTATTATCATCTAGAGTTTTTTAGTGGTTATTCTCATCTTATCACTTACTTATCAAATCCTTATGAGGGTAATACATCCCATGCATGGGATTATATACCGTTAGTGATTGTCTCCAATCCATAGCCTTTTCGAGGTAAACTTTATGCATCATTATCTATATTTCTCCATTATTGTCTACGAGGGGTACCTATGGATGGATGGGTTAATGAAAGAGTGGTATAAAAGGTTATGGTTGAGAGATAGGATGGATTTTAGAGTCATGAACTTTTTAGGATACATGTATTGGTAGGGAAACAATATTATTTTGGCTTGGTATGTGCTATAAATAAGGGAGATCAGCTAGGATAGAGGATTTTAGGTTCCCCTTTGATCTGACCCAAGGATATTAAAGTTTATTGAAAGTTTTAAGTAATTTTATGTTTCTTGTGGGGTAGATACCTATGAAAGGATCACAAATCATGCTTCTATGAACCTCTATTTAAACTAGGTAGACAATGGGAAACAGTTAAAAATTAAGTAACTGATTAACCTTAAATAATTTATTTCTCAAGTTATGAGTCCTTAATGTTTTTTCTTTTATAGGAATGGATCCAAAAATATAACCCCATCAAGTTTATTTCAATATGTTCAACAATATGTGTCATAAAATTTCCATAAAGTGGAGGTAGATGATGAAAACTCTAATAAGAGGACACTCTAAGAGTTCTAGTTCCATAGTCTATAGAGTCTAAGGGATCTATTTTGGATTATAGGACTAAGATTTGGTTGGAGGAGGTAGTAATGCACTTTAATATGAATCATTCTTAGAGATATTGTTGATATTTGGTGGCGGTGGTGATGTTTCGTAAGATAGATCAATAATGGTAGTTATTGTTGCTCAAATTGTGTGAGGAGTTGGATATTTTGTGGGGGGAATCTTAGGATCAATTTTTATGATGATTTTATTTCTCTGACCATAAGATTGGATTTTCATCCAATAATTATTCCCTTCACTTTTGATTCCTGGGTTATACTCTTGATGTGTGGTGATATATTTGAATTCCTTTATTTATCATAAAACCCTTCGATGGCCATCCCTTTGAAGAGAATCCCCAAAATTATCTTTTTTCTTCAATTAATATCCCTTCATAATTTGTATAGGGAAGCCTCTTCATTATCTTGATTTAATCCCACCTATTAATAAATGATTTTTTTACTACTTTAACCTTTAGTACCCAACCCACACCTATCAGCCTTCAGATATAGTAAGTATAACTAATTCCTCAGGCCTGATGTTCAAATGGAGGTTTATATGGTCAGGGACTAGGGTTTATCAGACCTCATTCATATCATTATATAAATCTCTCCTTGTGATCAGTAATGTGAGGATATAGTTTTGGGGGGTTGAAATCATCATATGCATCTTATACTCTTATCTTGGACCTAGTGTGGTAGAGATTTGGTTTGGGGGAAGGGATTATTGTATGTATTTATTTATTTCAAACAATATATTCAGAACTCATTCTAGATGATATGGGCCCTAGTTTAGGGAAAATATAATACTATATGTTTGTCATTAATTTATTTTTTTTCTACTGTTAGAAAAACTTCTCTCTATATTGTGAATTAAATTATTGTATATTATAGGTTGTGTATTTGGATTTTTTTATGATATAGTAGTGGCATTACATGATTACATAACTAGAATAGAATTTTATTTTATTGGTAGTGTGTGATATGGAATAAAGAATATGAAAAGAGGGGAAACTTCTCCTATAATGGATTTTTATTTTTCATGATTCATTTTAAAACTATAAAGGTGAGTCAGTGCAACCTAAATCAGACAATATCATGGTGCAGTGGATGGGTTACTTGAATTTTTATTCTTATGGTAGCTCTATTACGATGATGTGAGTGCCTAAGTTGGTTAAAAAATGATATTTGGTAATAATTTGAAAATATTGATGGCATGCACATATGGTAAATGGTAATTTGAATGTTAAATACATGTAGCTTTTTCATGAGTGTTCCCCTGGTGAATAATCTTTTCTTAACAAACATGGGAAATATTTATTGCTAGATAAAGTAGATTTTTCCAACCTCAGGTTTTATTTTATGATAAATTCTATATGTTAAATCGGGTCCTATAATTTGATGTTATGTGCATTGATTTTAACTTGGTAAAGATTATGGTAGAGCATTGTTAGTTCAGCAAAAAAATTATAAAACCATGTGACTTTTATTTACATGTGAGTTATCAAAAAAATAATGTTAAATATTTAATATTAAAAATCATGCTTGGAATGTTTTAAGTTTCTAAAAATTATCAATTTAGTTTTTAATAACATTACTGGGTGGATAAAAAAATCTATAAAGCATGATAAACTAAAGTAGTTAATTTATTTACTATTTTGATTTGTTTAATAAATAATGAAATGTTTATAAAAATGAAAAAATTTACATTGAGTATGACATCCTTGGATATTTTCTTCATTCTATGTAATAATATTTAATAAGACCATCTGGGAAAAATTTATTTTGTGGAAAAAAAATCCTTAAATAAACTACACCTATTTTTATATAAAATTTTCATTTATTTTAAAAATAGGTTTTGAAAATTTATTATAAGTTTTTTCTAAAATTATTTTAATAAATACCTTTTCATGAATAAGGATTAAAAAAATTCATTTAAATGTCTCATAACCTACAAAATTTTGAAAGAAAGAGAATTGGTGAAATTTTTTTATCATCATACTTTTTGAATTTAACATGTTTTAATGTGAAATGTTAGGATACATGTATAGAAAGTAGGAATCATTTAATAAGAATGATTATGTATTAAAACCCACAACCAGTAGGATTTAATGAATTTTTATAAGTAGTATGTCTATGTATATCAATAAATTGTTATAAAATCAAATTAATCTACTCTTTCTCATGACATGTTATTCATGACATATTCTGAATGTTAAGAATTAAATTTACTAGTATGATAAATGAAAATAAATCATGAATATATTTCTATTTGATTACATTCCTAATTAAAGTTATTGTAGAGAATGATATAATTATTTTTTATCATACATGACATTTTAAGCTTCTTTTTTAAATCAAGTTATGTGACTTTTTCTAAAGGTGATTCCTTCTATAGTATTGTTTCATCAAAATGTTTTTTTGATTGTACATTAATTTCTTGCCAGTTTTTTTTAGTTTTCTATGTTTCCATTGATGTGATTATGTGACATTAATTTGTAAAAAGAGTAACATATGTGTGACAAATATTCCAAATATTATTAATGAATGATTTTTTTTAATGAAATATTTGATCTCATATTGATACATGAGATTTATTACCCTCTTTATGAAATGTATTATTAATGGTCTTGTTATTGTTTGAGAGGCATATCCCCAGGGTGATTATTTGGAAAATGTTTTGAAGAGTTTTGTAACTTTACACTTTGATCCTCCGGAGTAGTTTTTTCATTCCAAATATAGTAAAATCCTTGAGAGGTATGTCATGGGATGGTTGATTTATCCCCCATATTTTCCCTTTCCTTCCATATTTTTTTAAATTCTCACGGATGATAATTATTTCAAAGGTATCTAATATAAGGGTCCAAATTTTTTCTTGATCTTTTCCTTTGTTATTTTAGGTGTTTAGTGGTTTCATAAAATTTAGATGTTATTTTTAAAAATAATTTTTTAAATTATAAATAGGTTTTAAAATAGTTTATAAATTATTTAAATGATTAAAATATTTAAAATTTATTGGGAAGTTAAATTGGGAGTTCTGAAAATGATAATAAATCCTTATCTTAATTATTTATAAGTTTGTGTAACTAAAAATTTAAAATTTTCAAAATCACTTTTACCCTTATGCAATTTCTTGATTATGCTTAAGGTTAAGGATTATTTTTAAAAGTGTGTTTAAAGGTAAAATATCCTTTTAATAGTTTTTATAGAGGTAAAGCGAAGTTTTTACTTCCTATATAAAGGAAATTCATGGTTTTTAAACCATGTGTAAAGGAAAGTTCCAAGATGTTTATGGGTAAGCTCTTATTTTAAAAGGTTATGTATAGGTAATACTGAGTCTTAAAAGGTTTCATAAGGGACATCACATAATTTTTAGAAGCTGTGTAAGGGTAAAACCATATTACCCTTACTCAACACCCTTTTTGATGAAAACGTGATTTTTATCACTATTTTTTCATTTTTCTTCTTCTAGAACAAGATTATAATATGATTTTGCAATTTTTAATTCCAAAAATCATGTAATTAAATTATTTTGACTTGTTTAAAATTATATCTACTATTTCCAAAGGTTTTAATTGGATCACAATCATGTTTTGAGTTAAATGTTAATTAAATGAGGAATAAATGGAAATTTTGATGGGATTTCTATAATATCCATGTAGAGATGTATGTGAGTCCTAAAAATGAGTTTATTTCTCTTGTTTGAGTCTCTTGTTATTTATATTGTGTTTTTTTTATCTGAAACCTTGACATTTGAGTATTTTGAATCTTTTACATCAAGTAATATTCCCCCATTGGTCATGATTTCTAGATCTGGGAAGGCTGATTTTGTTTTCTCTATCTCCTATATCATTTTTGTATATCGTGACATATGAAGAAGAACATCCAAAGTAGGGGATTTGTAACTTCTCCATTATTTTATGTGTAAATTCTAATCAATCATTCTTTATATTCTTTTTTTAAATGGATGTGACTAACCATATTTTGATTAAATCTAGAAATTAATCATATGAAAAATGATATTATGATAATCTAAAAATTCCAAAGGATTATGGTGGTTATATTGTTTTATGGATAATGAATTAAAATTATTATTTTTATAATTAAATAGAGGATCAATATATGCAGTAAAATATTAACGATGTGTTAAGAATGAAATAGAAGTTTATTTCATGTATATTATGATTACCATGTTGTGGTTGTTGTTCCATGTGGGAATTCAAAATAATATTACATTTAGTGGATAATTATGATTATCTTAAAATATGAAAATTGCATGTCTGACTAGATATATATTTAATATTTTTTATAGAAATTACAAGAATATGATTTAGCATTTATTCACATGTATTAGATAATAATATTATATAATCTATAATATTATCATAATAAAGGGGAAATAAATAATTTTATGTTGTATAATAATGATAATTATATAAATTATCCAACAGAGAGATAAAATAATTTCTTGTAATTGCATAATTAATATTTAATAAAATCAAAATGAAATCATTCCATTATTTTGAACTACTTAAATAATATTTATGAGAATTATTTTATAATTATGTATATTAAAAAATGAAATGGAAATTGGAATAAGTTTTATTCTTATCATTATTTTGATAAAGAATATTATTTCATGCGTAGAACAATGTTCATGCTTTGATATTACTATAGAATAATTATAATAAATTCTTGAAAATGATAAATTATTACATGTGGGAATATTAATATTACTGTTTTGAATATTTGGTATGTGTGATCCCACTCTTTTGAGATATATTTTTTTTCCTATGAGATTTAATAAATAGTGTGTTATCTATTGTCATAGTTGTTAAGTATGGTTAATATTCTTAAATATTAAATTGAAACTTAAAACTAATAATACTTTATTTATAATAAAATAGGAATTTTGAATTACCATTGAGTTTTTTGATATATGATATAGAATCTTAAGGGGAAATTGTGAATTAATTCAATAATATTTATCCTTGGAAATTAGTATGGATAATTATACTAGGATTTATTATTTATTAATTGGTTAATTAAATATGGTAATGATAATTTAATGATTTCTTGAATCATTACTTTTGGGATGATTGTGCATATCATTGATTGATAAAGGCTAGAATGACTTGTTTTATTGAGCTATACTTTCCACTGAAATTATGTATGTATAATACATTTAATATTTAAATTTTATATATGGATTTAGAGCCTTGATATGATTTAATGATATCCTTGTGTAGTTGTATTATTTAATAACT
Source organism: Viscum album (assembly GCA_963277665.1). Lineage (NCBI taxonomy): Eukaryota > Viridiplantae > Streptophyta > Magnoliopsida > Santalales > Viscaceae > Viscum > Viscum album. The sequence continues at coordinate 1,052,669,366 of OY728120.1, read as the reverse complement.
AATGGGTGGGGATTCCTAAGGATGTGATGGTGGAATAGGGTGTCAGTTATAATGTTGATTAAGGAACAAGATGATGGAAATAATGATGACAGTGGAACATGGTGATGTATATAATAATTCTGTTAGAATGGGATATCATAAGTGAAATTATGTGTACTGGTTTCATGGATTACACTAGGATTATTGGTTCGATTTTAGAGTGGGGCTTTCTTTTTTATTCTTACTTCTTGCTTAATGCCTACTTGATGGACCGATGGTTAGATGTTATTTATATTATTAGTTATCAACTATAGGATATAGTTTAATGAAATGAATTTTGAATCCATTTTAAATGGTAGCTTAGGTTGAGTCCTAGGGTACTCAGATTTCCGTGAACCAGGCCAAGCTGTCATCCAACCTGACACCCAATCTGGCCTGAGATAAGGCACGAGAGGTGTTCTCGATACTCTCAGGATGGTGACTAGTCCAGACATCAAGTATAATCCATATGGGAACAATGTATTCCCAAAAAAATATAATAATCTTACCAAAATAGAGTACGCAAAATAATCCAATAATAACAGAATATCAATAAATATGATACCATACCAAAATACAACAGTAACTGAAAAAACTACAAAACAAAACCAAAACCAAACTGGGAATGACACAATCTCCACGTGACCTCATGGTCTCCACTAACCACAAGACGAACCTCATCCAAGGTATACTTAAATGAATAAACTAAACTTTCAAAATAGCTTAGGTCTACCAATTCTAAGTGGCATAGGTATGGTGTGATCATAAAACTCTTAGTATGTAAGCACCACAGAATACATAAATTTCTTTTATTGAAATAGTCTATAAACACTGGTCATAAATACATTTATAAAATAGGGATTTATCTATTTAAAGAACCAAACATAGAATTCTAGAATTTTCTTTCTTAAAACCACACACACACAGCTTCTCTTATGAAAATGGTTTTCCATTCCAAAACCCAAACAAGAATCCATACTATATGGTAAAAAGGGTATATACTAAAAATAAAAGAAGAATAGAAAGAATATAAAGACTATAATATATAAAGAAAAGTGAAGTAGAAATAAAACTAAAAATAAAGATAATGACCATGGGAATTTTCTAAAAATATCTAGAATAAATCCATGGATGTACTTGGTTTGGACTCACCTATCAGTGTATGGTGCAACTCTATAGTCCATAACTAACTAGCTGCTCTAAACTAGCCTCACCAATGGAACAACCCACCTGGACTCTCAATAAATCTAGGGGGTACCATCTCATCTAATCAGATTCGATGAGAAACCATCACTCAACCATTTATATGGATCCTAGGAATACCATGATAATAGTACATGAAGAATGAGGAGGTCCTCACATGCATGTCATGAACAAACAATATGTATATTCCACTATACTTTCCAAGACCAAACTCGGACACCACTTATGTGATGGACCTCTACTCAAAGAAACTACCAAAGAGGTTCCCATCACACATAAATCTATAAACATGAGCCTACTAGGCCTTCATATCACATGATCTTTCAAACCAGTTTCTAAAACATTATAAGATTCCAACCAGGCATCTAAGATTTCCAAATCCAACTCTATTTCCCAAACCATTTCCAAAACTAATATGAAACCATAAAAAATAATAAATTGTTCTAAATGCGACATTATTTTGAATGCACAATTTGAAACCACATTGAGACATTATGAAACCAAGGAATTGTTTGGAAAAATGGCGGATTTAATAAACCATTTGAGAGGAGGAGCAAATAAAGAAATGAAATGGAGAAGAAGAAGTTTGAAAATTGGGTTCAAGAGGGTCATTTTCTAAAGGAATCCATTATAATTTTAAATCACATCCATATGTACACCCCATGCACATATGAGGGTGCCCACATACAATGGGAATCTCTAAGAATCACGAAATCACACAAAGTTCCAATTTATGAACCAAAAAGATCCCTAAAACCATTTTGTGCATAACTATAAAAACCAACAAACCACACACTAAACCCAATTTAAAATGAAAACCAAATTACCAAAACAAAACCAAGACCAAAAACAACCCAAAGTATCCAATTTCATTTCAAAATTTTCAATTGGAATTTCATAAAACACCTTTAATTTACATATATATATGCATAGTTAAAGAAATCCTTTGAAAAACTATTTTCATTATAATACCACAATTAAAACACTATAAAAAATCAAAATAACACACTATAATCATAATTAAAACATTTTATAAATAATTTATAAAATATAAACATCAATGGTGTTATTCGGAGAAGAAAATAATGGAAATTCCAACCTTAGTGCTGTGTTCATGCAAAGAAACTCCAAGAGAAGAAATAACCAAGCCTGAGGAATTATCCGAACACCCTAACATCAAAGAAAAAAACCCACATTATCCAACCCTCACTCTAGGGTTAGACCAATAGGGAACCAAGCCAAGAGGAACCAACAAAACTAGAATGTGAAGGAAGAAGAATGAGAATGAGACTTTACCAAGGAAAAATACACCCAATATTTGAAGGAGAAGACCCTTGAATCTAAGGAAGAGAAGAGGAGAGATCCTCCCAAGGGGCTGTAAGAGTTAGAGGGAGAGAATAGGAGGGGGTTTGCGGTTAAAAAATAAGAGGGGAAAATGGGTAATTTACAATTTTTAAGAACATGAGAACTCACACGGTTTGACCCCATGGTTTTCCAAACCGTACACTAACTTTTCACACCCAAATAGTGAGGAGGGGCACCCACATGGGTTGCCCACATAGTTTTGGAAACTGTGGATAACTATGAAATCCATATCAATCAAATGATAGATCCATCTCACACACTTCTCACATGGTTTCCTCTAACTGTGTGTAAGTCATGAACTTTGTCAATAACACCCATCACGAACCGCATAGTTTCTACTAGGAATAGCATGGTTTGGATCAAACCATTCACAAAACATTTATAGGACCAAAAAACACCTGAAACCTCTAAAACTCAAAAACTCCCACTGTAAAATTGAACTGAAATTCAACCAAAAAATTCAATATCAAGAAAATAATAAAATAAAGGGAAAAAATGGGGTTAGGTGTGATATTTCTCCCCATCATAATCACTTTCTTCTCATAGAAAGTCTACCAACCAAATCAGGAACAAAACCATATCCTAAAGATGAATGAAACCAAATGAGACCATAGATTTGGGTATGAACACTTATCTCCAAAAGCCACACCCAACCTGCTCCAGAAAAAACTAAAATGTTGAGAACCCTATTGAAAAAAAAAGGAGAGGTTTCTCCCCACCATAAGAAATCAGCTAGTACCTAACACCCATAAGGGAAACCATGCATGAATAAACCAAGGTACTCCTCACACAATCGACCAGCACAACCACCAGGGACTACCAACCGGAACTAAAACCCTTAACAAAAGGGGAACCTATAGAAATGAAATATAAACCAAACAGTGAACCAAACCACAATTCATCATTTACACGAGACATGAGAATCTCCAAAACTAGAACAATCGAAAACCTAAACTAATTCTCAATACTAACTACACAGTTTTTGAAAACAAAAAAAATGAAACTTATAAGAAGGTGAAGTTACTGAGCCTTTTTCAATGAAGGGAGAATCTTACAATAAGAAAAAAACTACAATAAAGAAGCTAAAATTTTATGTTCTCTAACACAGGAGCCAAAATGGGGGTTCAATGTTCCCTAAACCCCAAGAAATCCCTGACCGAGTGAAAAGATTCACCCAGGGACCTTTGGCTGGATCCCTGATATCCTAAGGCATCTTATACCCAAAAGTCAAGAGCTTTCATCCACCAACAAAAATTTCCTTTTCAGAAATATTTTCTTACATAACTTATCCAGATTTCCTAAACAACCATATTGACCATAAGACTTCATAGGATTGTGTCAAGATGTATTCGAATGCCTAAACCGACCACACAAGAAACACACAGGTGATTGTTCTAATGAGAAAGAAGTTAAACCTTATAAAGAAGAATCCTCAGGAATAGGTTCTTCTAGCTTAAACCCCTTTATATATGGGGAACCTTAACTATAATCAATAGAAACCATATTTCTAACCATTATAGACTATGATTTAGGAACCAAATCGATGAGAAATTCCTTATCCAATAGCTTATCAAAATGAACTTCATCGGATGAAAAAAAACCACTCCTTGATATATGGATGAAGACCCCAAATAAAGAGAGGATCTTTTAGCAGATCTTTTGATGCTACCTCTAGTGAAAATAAAACCATCTCCTTGAAATGATCAACATAATCCTTCACCATCTGTTGACCTTATAGAACACCCAAGAGCTACGCTACCTTCTTCACCTTCACCTCATCATTTATGAACTATCGGGAAAAAAATTGTTCCTGAACACTTCCCAAGAAATCCCAACTTAAAATAATGATGGGAAGATCACATTAAATCGACCCAAATTCATACCCTCAAATGAACTCAAAATAGATCATACCCTCACAGATTCGAGAGTTCCCAATGACCTGAAGACACCTTGAACTTGTTCGAGACACTCTTCAACCTCTAATAGACCTCAATCATAATAGAATATAGGAAACAACTAAGAATAACTCAACTATTCCACTCAACTAGGAGTCTGGGTAGGGACAAAAACTAAAAGAGACTCACTAGATACTTTGGGTGCATTTTTGGGTGGCATACTCTAATTAGAAGAAAAAAAACAAAACCAAAATCAACATCCAACCAAAAAACAACTGAAAGAACATCCTTATCCAAAAGATCCAAGTCATAATCCCAACACCACGAAATGATAATAAAATCCCTTTTCAAACCCACCAATTTAATTTCAAAGAAACCTCACAAATTACCCAACTCACTTTTCAAATACAACTTAAACACAAAATCCCACTTTCAAAATAAAATAATACCCCGAAACCATTTTCCTTTTTAAAAACTTTTTCCCTAAAAAACTATTTTAATTTTGAAATCCAATCACACCAACTGAAACTAGAACAAAACACAACATACACAAACTCTTGGGATAGGGAACTAGTGGCCATGCAAGACCCGGCCACATAGTTTAGTGGACCATTCCCTACAAAAACACAAACCATAATGAGGTCCTTGAACCATGAAATAGGGCTCTACATGGGTCACTACTCCATGTAATCCCACCACACATCACCGGTTTACCATCATTATTATTCCGTATCCATCCCAAAACCAAAACTAAAGCCTTAAATCCTATAATTCCCCTAGATACTTGAGTCTCATAATGATAAAAAGTTCATGAAGCTCTTCCAGTGCCTAAATGTCAAGTCCCAATAATCCAAATCTACAAACTACCAGATGAATCAAATAAAAAATGGATGCCTTGATACCATTTTTCATGAACCGGGTCAAGCTACCATTTGATCTGACACTCGACCAGTCCAATAACAAGGCCTGAGAGGAATTCTTAATCCTCTTGGGCTGGAGAATAGCATTGGGCATCAAATATAATATATATGGGAATGATTTCTTCCCAAAAACAACCAGGATCAAGAAACCAAAATAGAGCACACAACAATAACCAACAATAATAGAATATCAAAAAATACAAAGCCATACCAAAATACATCAACAACTAAACAAAATAAAAAATCAAAAATAAAACCAAAACAAAGCAGAAAATGACATGATATCCACATGACCACTTGGTCACCACCAACCACAAGACCATCCTTCTCCAAGGTAAACCTGAACCAAGAACCTTAACTTATAAAACAACTCGAGTATCCCAAAGCTGAGTGGAAAAAAGTAGGGTTTGAGCAAAAATATCTTAGTAGGTATTCCCCATATAATCCATACATTTCCTTTCCAAAAACTATCCATAAACACTGGTTTTAAATACATTTAGAAAATAGGTTTTTATCATCTTAAAGAACAAAATAAAGATTTCCAGAAATTTCCTTCTTAAAACCACACACACAACTTCTATTTTGAAAATGTTTTTCCATTCCAAAACCCCAAAAAAAATATATACTAGATGATTAAAATTGATTGTAATGAAAATAAAATAAGCAAAGAAAGAAGGAAAATACCATAAGAGTTAAACCAAAGTGAACTAAGAGTAAAATAGAATATATAGATAACAATCATGGTCATATCCTTAACATATCTGGAAGAAATCCCTTGACATACTCAATTTAGACTCGCCTATTGGTATATAGTGTGGATCTATAGTCAATAACCAACTAATAGCTCTAAACTAGCCTCACCAATAGCACAACCCACGTGACCTCTTAATAAATCCCAGAGTACCAACCCATCCAATTAGAGTCTATAAGAAACCATCATTCGACCCTCTAATGGACACCTAGGGAACCCATGATAATAGTACATAGAGAATGGGGAGGTCCTCACATGCATGGCATGAACCAACAACCCACATATGCCATCGTGATTGCCTAGCCCAAACTTTGAAACCAACTATGTGATGACCCACTCCTTATAAGGACTACCAAAGAGGTTCCCATCACACATCAAGCCATACAAAAGTTCCAACTAGGCCTTCATATCATATGATATTTCAAACAACTTTCCAAAACATTATAAAATGCCAACTTGGACTTTAAGATTTTCAAACCCAAATCTGTTTCCAAAACCATTTCCAAAACTAAGATGAAACCATAAAACACACTCAAAGGTGAAAAATGGGAATTTAGGTCATTTATCTACCAAACAACATTCTGAGGTTCCAAAAGAAATATGATATTGAACACACAGTTTGAAACCACATTGATTAATTATGAAACCAAGGAATCATTTTGAAAAAATAGAAGATTGAAGAAACTATTTGAGAGGAGGATATGGAAAGTTATAAAAGGAATGGGGAAGGAGAATTTTTAAAACCAAGTTTAAGAGGTACATTTTCTAAAAGAATACATTATCATTTGAGAACCCAACCATACATTCACATTGTGCACATATGGGCATGCCCACATCTAATGGAACACTCTAAGAATCACCAAATCACATGAAGTTACAATTCAAGAACTGAAAATTTCCTTGCAACCATTTTTCAAATAACCATAAAACCCACCAAACCACACACTAAACCCAATTCACAATGAAAACCAACTAACTAAAACAAAACCAAGGCAAAAAAACCCAAAGTATACATTTTTAGTTAAAAAGTACAATTAGAATTTTATCAAACACCTTGCATTTACATATATATAGTCATAGTTAAGAAAACCCTTTAAAAACTCATTTTCATCATAACATGACCACACCCATCATGAGGCATAGAAAAGTGAATTTCCACTTCTAATACGACTAACTGGGTAGCTAGCAGTAGTCAAGGTCGAAACCATAGGGAAAAATAATAAGTGATTGATCAGTGTAAGTTGGCGAGTCTATGTCGATAATCCATACAGAAATAATGAAGGTTACATGAAGAAAAAGTGAAACAATTTGTGAAAATTCAATGAAAACACAAGAAGGTAATAATAAAACAAATATTTCAAGGTTGCAACTCAATTAGGTATTATTAAAATAGTTATTATTTAGTATTAAAATTATTATGATAATTATTTACCATAGGGATTCAATAAAAAAATTTATCTCGGTCTGATAATAGGAAATTATGCATTTAAAATTTTAATCCCTCGGTCTAGTGATTAATCACTTAAAATACATTTAAAGTTCATTACCCCTAAAACAGTGGAAACTATCTCACCTAATGCTCATGGGTTCGCCTACTACAACTCCTTTAGTTTTCACTATCGGTATCATTCTTGGTCTGATATGACACTAATAGTGAGTGTGTAATTGATTTCATTAAATTAATCGTAAAAAAAATCATAATAAAACCAATACACAAGAATTAGAATTAAAACATACCGATAATATTTATTACAACCCTAGCACTTAATAATCAGCCTCTTATGACCATGTTCATGGTGTGTGGGTTGAGAAAAAACTCAACCCCTACCATGGATATGAGAGGAGAAGGGTGGAAAGGGAATAATTACACTAAAATAAAAAATGAAAATAGAAGAAAAACTAAAATTTGGATTTGGGGAAGATCTAACAATATATAGGAATCACCTCCCCCTTGGATGTCCAACCTATATCTCATATTATTGCCTCTCTATTTTTAGAAAATTATATTGCATAGAATGTACTCAAAATTACACATTGTGTACTTGATTCTACCACCTTTTCCCTTGTTTTCTCTACCGGTAGGTGGCCTACTATGTCATCCATTAAATTCAAATCATAGTAGGTAAGTTGGTGAGAGGTATACAACATGAATCATCATCACACATAAAATGTATAATGTTATTCATCTATAAACCTCTTTTGTAAAGTCATACACAGCATGTAGATGTGAATTACATGACTTGTGAGTATTTCTCGGCTACATGGGCGTGTACTCAGGATGGTAGAGTCATACCTAGGTAAGGGTACATGGCGTGTGTTTATAAAGTACATGTAATGTAAATATAAATTTGTATTGTTTTATCCCTGATTTTTGACTTTGACTGGAAGCTTATGAAAAATCATCACAAACATGAAAATAAATAATTTCATCTATAAAAGAATGTATATCCGGTGAAAATATGTTTTACAATTCAACAAAATGTATGAATAGGTATATAAAAATTGGGCACGTCAAACTCCCCCACACTAAGTCATTTGTGTTCCCTTAAGAAAAATATCAACATCAAATTAAAAACTTTTCAAACTCTATAAAGGGAATCATTCAACTAATTATACTTATAAATATTATAGTCATATCAAAGGATTTTAAAAGGAACAAAATATATTCTTATTTAAAATATATTCTAATAACAAGTTTTTTATCATTAAATTCAATACTTTCATCCACTTTTAGTTACATTTTTCAAATTTTCATAAATTTTCATGCCACTTGATGATTTACCTCACCAGAAAATGACACACTCATAAATCAAGATCATTTAATCAGAGTTATGATCAATCTCAACTATATGAACTCTTTCCATAAGATTTCAAGTACTATAATTCTCTACATAGATTTAAAATAAAAAAAACATGAGGTCTTTCAATAAGGTTCAAATGTTTCTAAGGCTAAGGGTAGGTTGGTAATTATGTGAAAATAATATTAGAGGCTTGAAAATGGAGGGTAAATTATTAAAAAATAAATCATGATATTAAAAAGATAAAGCTCAATGAAAATGCATCCCTATCAATATCTCTCAATGTCAAATCATCACCTATGATATTTCCTTTCCAACACATGTTTGTAAACCATCAAAAAGTGTGATTAATTAATTTGGTCTTATTTTTAATTTTTTATCATTTTTTTGAGGGACCACTTAGGAATACAATTAATAGTGTTTTTGGAACCCTTCTTCCCAAATGAAAAGTGGAATTCTCCCACACACTTAATTTCATGGTTTCTCATCAAAATATACCATGAATCATCAAACTCCATATTTAAAGATAAAATAAATTATCATGCAATATTATCAAATAATTAGGGTGGATAGGATAAATAGTCTTGTAATATAGCTTCCTATCAAGACTGTTCATGGTTTTTATGGGTTTCAATAGGTAAAATGTAGGGTGGGTCTCAAAATCAAAGGGGCTGAAAATATTAATCAAATGCCTCAATAATTTTAATTTGATTAAAAATATTCATGTTTTTAAGAGAAAAAACTTGAAAATTATAATAATAATGCATATCTCAAGAATCTCTCGAGAAATAAGTTATAAGGAAGAATATAAAAAAAGGATCACAATACCTCTTAGGAATGAGGATAATAATGAGTCAATCGGGTCATGACATGAATAGAAATGATCAATCTAATAGATACAAATGGAAAAGAATTTAAATCAAAAATCAAACAATATTTTCAATCATTTTAAAATACTTTAAAATTAAAATAATCATTCATCATTTAAAATTATCATATATATATTTATTATTTATAATTATAATTAATAAAAAATCAACATTTTAAAATATTTTATCTACTTAATGATATCTCCAAGATTAGTTTATAGGAAATGACCAGTGTAGTTAATAGAATCTCCCTCAAACATAATATGTCACATGGTCCTCCAAGTGACACACAAAGGAAGAGAAGAGGAAGTGGGAGGAAATAACTGGGATAAAAAAAATAGAGAGAAACTGAAGAATTAATCTAAAGAAAAGTAACTAAAATAAACACCAAAAGAATATTCCCCTCCTGGAGAGATCAAGAAGGTGGAAAGAAGTTAAAATTATATTTCCAAGACACGTCAAGTACCTTAGACTATTTATGAAATGGAAAAATAATTTTTCACGCATATAAACCATCACATCACAAGAATAACACAATATATAAATATATAATGAATGAAGTGTGTTAAAAATAGTCATTGTGTGGCCTAATGATAGGAACTTTGATGAAACCGAGGGATCCTTCAATGGATGGGAAGTGGCAGTGAAAGATGTGGGTGTTTGGTCCTCACTCTATAGTGTGGGATCCGCAGGAAGATCACTAGCCATAGTTGTAGAAGTGGAGTCTGGTCTAGCAGTAGATAAGAGCACTGAGTCGGTGGCCAAAGCTATGAACTAGGATATTGGTGCTGAGGGATGGGGATTTTTATGAGGCATAGGCACTGGGGGGAAACTGAATGCCTAGGAACTGAAGAATGTGGCCCAACATTCTCTCTATCTGATCAAGGCACTAATCTATTATATCCAGGCAGTAATTTGTGATGGCCAAGTGGAGAGAATATGATATATCATCTGAAGGTGCGGGTAAAGGTGGGGATGTGGATGATCTATAAGAATATTAAATAGAAGAATATGATGGGGGATGAATAATGGATGCTCGTTGGTGGAGGGGATGGTGGGGGTGAAATCAGAGCAGTAGCACCATTGGGGGAAAGTGGGTCATCTCCCATCACAACTGGAGCTGGGGGATCTTGCATGAGAACCAAGGTGTCTCCCTACCTCTTAACCATCCTCATGTGAATAATCATGATTAATTACCTACACTAGGGAGAACCTAAGTTATCATGAGTGAGATATGGCTCAAAAACCCCCTAGTTGGTGTTCCAATCTAGTGGCATAGAATCATCCATTTAGGTTTTCCTAATGGTTGGTGAACATGGCATGGAAGTAGGAGGTGTTGAAGTTGGGGGTTCAGGATAATCGTGGTGGATGATGATGGTAAGGATATCCATGACATGTTTGGACAAAACTCCCATATCCTCATTTAGAGGAAAATGTATGGCACTAAAATAGTGATGGATGAACTAGATGATAGGGGAAAGTATGAGGGTGCTCTTCTATGAGGTGGGAGAATATTGTACATCGGGCCCAACCAACTCCTCCCACACATAGACTAGGTTTGAGTACTCAGGGAAAGTGAGGGATGAAACAGGAGGTGGGGCGTCTGTATGGGGGTAAAAGTCTCACCCTCATCCAAAATTTTCCATGGTTAGTGAAAAGTGTCGCCCACCCTGCTAGAATCTGACTGGGGTTTCCATATCACTGTGTGTGGATTTATATCTGGTCCCTCTGAACTTAATGGTCATAGTGAAATCAAAAAATAAATCTATAAAAGTGGGAGTGTTGATGTAAGAACTCGGTTCTATTTTTGAGGTATGGTTTTCTTCCTGTCACTTTTCCTTAAGTGTTTTTGAGAAAATAAGGAAAATGGGGGAAAATCACAATTTTTTGACTACACTCCATGTACTTTTCCACATGTCATGTACTTTGGCCATGTGGAATGAGTACACAGGGCGTGTAGGCCTGTCGACGATGATGGGTGTAAAAACTGACTACACGCCGTGTATAGGGTATTTACATGCCATGTATTCAATTGGAAGGTGAACATTAAGGAGTTGGAGGTAGCCACCAATTGAGTGACAGTACACACTGTGTAATCAGGAATACACGCTGTGTACTTATGTCGACAGATGAACAGTACGGCAGTGGGAAGAGTAGCCGCCAGAGGAATAGTTAAATGAGAAAAGTACACATTGTGTAGTCAATAGTACACGTCGTGTAGTTTTTTTATCTTAAAATGGGTAGTAGCCTCCCCTATTCACAGAATTCTCTTAGAACTGGAGGAGGGCTTGGGAGAGACGTCCAGACCTTTGGAGATCAATCGAGCGAGCACCGGGAATCCGATTCCACCTCCGTCGATCTCGTTGGAACCGTACAGGTAAACCCTTTCCTCTCCTTAATATGTTCTTACCAATTCTTTACCGAGGGGAAGTTATTTGCATTTGAATGGGATTTCTTTCATCTCGGATCTACTTCGCTCTTGGATGATCCGAGGAGTGTCGTTCACGTATATCGATCAGGGGTGATCGAGGTAGGTGGCTTAGTGTTTAAATTCCAACTGTTGTGCATTTTTGTGTACCGTTGAGCTATGAACCCACGTTGGGGTGTCGTGTGGCTGAGGACTTGGCTGTTTTGAGTACCTAAAATTGTATAGGTAATTAAATGTGATAATAAAATGTTGTTTGGGATCGCTGATTGGATCCAGGATCACCCGTGGGTGCGTTCCTCTGTTTAGCCGTTTGGCCAGGATACCCGAGGGTATGCCATGTTTATATTGAGTATTACATTTTCCTTGAGAGTAATTGTATATAAATTTCTTTTTTATATGTTGGGCATGGTCCGGTTACTTGTTTAGCCTGAGGGATGTGTTTTAATTAGCCTGAGGGCAGTGTTTCCTTTAGCCTGAGGGCAGTGGTTATTTTAGCCTAAGGGAAACTCCTTTCAAGCCTGTTGTCAATAGACTCAGCACCTGAGGGCGACACTTCGTATGCATGAGGGCAATATATTTCATTCCTGTGGGCAATTACCTATGGGTTACGATACCGATTACCTGAGGGTAAGGGTTTTCGTGTTTGAGGACACTGACTATTTACATAGAAAATTCACCGAGGTAATGTCTTATATTGAATGGATAAAATGAATATTAAAATGGAAATATAACTAGTAAAGTTAGTTACTTTTGATTACTGCTTAGTTTATTGCATTTTACTACTACACACTGTTGTTTCACATTACACTATCAGTTGGGCACGGGCCTTTGGTGGGTGCCTACTACGATTTATTTCTCACACCCTGTTTGGGTCATGTCTTCAGCCCAAACAGATTACGCTTCTGCAGGTGTGGATAGGGGAAAGGGTCCCTATATCGGTACTTGACTATTGCTGAGGAGTAGGGGAGCATGGTACCGATCTTAGGCTTGCGATGCTACCGGCTATTTTGTTTAGTTTTACTATACCTATTATTTGAGTTGTATTGTATTGTACTGCTGTGTAACATGTTCTGGATACTTTATTAGAGCTTGAGACATGTTGCATCATTATTTATATGACTATTGGTTGTCTTTTACTACATTTTTTCACCTTAAATGTGTATGGTTTATTTCTTCCTCTATTGTTGTATGTTTGTATATTTTATTCCACTACGCTACACTTTGAAAAATGAGTTCATAGTTTTTCCACTATCAAACATGGGCCCTCGCTGCTAGTCGGTAACCTCTGGCATTTGGGGAAATGCACTAGAGGTCATGTGACCAACCAGGTTCGAGGCACCCATTCAGTGGCACCTAGTTCTGGGACGTTACAAAGTGGTATCAGAGGGCATTTCTCTTCTTTGACTTTCTCTTTGGAGCCTCAATCAGGGATAGGACAGACAAGGTATTTGGTAATAAGTTGTGCCCAGGCGTAGCTAACCTGTGTACAAGGAAAATCCAAATTACCTTGTAATTGCAATTTTACTGGTTTTTCAATTTTACAGTCGATTTGATTCTCACTGTTGGGTGACACACTTGTGATCGTTCTATTTATATTTTATCCATGGGTTTTATTTAGTTGCAACCTAATGATATGAGGGTATGCCATCTCATACATCATTTAGGCACATTCTAGAAATCACATGCCATGCATAGTTCTATGCCATGTAGGTGCATTAGAAATTGCTTGTTGTTGTGATAGTTGTTATGCTAGAAAAAAAAGCATGTTGTTGTGATAGCTGCTTTGATAAATACCTGCTATGTAATAGGGTATTTTTGTATGAGTCTGTTGATAGGATGGATGCCAAACTTTGGTTTTTGGAGAGTATAGGCCCTCATTGACCGGAATTTGGTGGATCATTGACTGTTTATCTTGTTATAACACATATAAGATGCCAAACTTTGATTCGCAGGGAGTATGGGCCCTCACGGATCAGAATTTGTCACTTAGGTGTTGTTTTTCAGTATTTTATGGGTTCCAGAGTAGTTTCAAAGGCCTACTATCCAGAAAACCCAGGATACACGCCGTGTAGTTCCTCGGACACACGCCGTGTGTTCTTCTGTTTAGGAAGAAAATAAAACTTTTTGAGTACACGTTGTGTACCCTCAGTACATGATGTGTAGTCTCTTCCTATGTCATAGACCATGTGCCAGGGGACACGGGGAAGGGAAATTCTTGGGAAAAACACATCATGTACCGGATGAACACACCGTGTAGGGTTGACCCGGAGTCCGCCCGTGTAACTAACAAACACGGATGGAGGATACCTTAAGACATACATGTCGTGTCCACTATGGAACACGCCGTGTAGTCTGACCTGGGGACCCGGCCGTGTAACTAACAAACACGGGTCGTTGCTACCTCTTTCTGAACACACCGTGTACCTATGGGACACGCCTTGTAGTCTTGACTGGTGAGAGACTATGTGGACTTAGTCATGTGGCTGGGGAAACGGGGTGGTTTACACGCCATGTGCGGGTGTCACATGCCGTGTAGTATCAAGCCGAGTAGTCGGTCATGTCACAAACGACATGGGAAGTTGGAAAATTAAACCACACACGCTGTGTAGCTTATATACACTCCGTGTAGTCTTGTTCAATGGGAGCCATGTGGCTTAGCCGTGTAGAAGGACCCGGGCAGGGGAAGAGAAGACAGGTACATGGCGTGTAGTCAGTATACATGCCATGTAGTCTTGTTTTTCAAATCTTGAATTCCTTCTTCCTCCTATTACCTTTTTGGTCCCTTGTTTTTCTAAATATGATAATTTTGATCTAAGGTGTGTGTTTGACCTTATAGAGTCATCCCACTGAGATGACCACGTGTGGTTCACCAAGAGAGAGTCAAAAATTATTCTCCATAGACGGTGGGCCATGGACTACCAGCAGAGCCAGATGCGGCGCCATTCGTAATACCAGACACAGGCACGAACGTGTAGTTTCATGAAGGCTTTATGTGGTTCATGCATACCTTTCAGGGAGCACCGCCAGCTTCCACATCTATGGTCGAGCTGACTTGTATCTTCTATCAGCAGAATCTGCCTACGTTTTCAGGGGATGGAGGACCACAGGCTGTGGAGTCTTGGATAGGGTCTATGAAAACTATTTTCGAGCATCTTGAGATGCCTCCAAGGCAGAGGGTCAAGCTCACGAATTATATGCTACGTGATTCTACCAAGAGGTGGTGGGATGTTACCACTCAGACAGAGCATCACAGAGACATAGCGTGGGAATATTTTCAGACATCTTTATATGATTTCTTCTTCCTAGAGACGCTGACGGCAGATAGAGCTTGAGAGTTCATGAATCTGCAGTAGGGCGCTATGTCAGTGATGGATTATTCTGCTCTTTTCACCGAGATTCAGCGTTTTGCACCTGTTCTAGTGGGTGTTGAGACGTTGAGGGCCAGACGCTTTGAGGATGGTCTTCAATATGACATATGATCACTCGTGAATGTTTTCAGGTTTCCTTTAGTGAATGATATTGTAAACCAGGCACTGATTACAGAGAGGATCCTTCAGGAATCTAGTGGTGCAGGCCAGGGCGGTTCGGCACCAGTTTCAGGTACTATTTCTGCCGGTAAGAGGAAGAGACAGATGGATTTCTCTCACGGTGGCAGTACCAGCCAGAAGAATGTTTAATGTGGTCAAGTCATGTGCTACCAGTGAGGTAAAGAGGGGAAAAAGAGACCATAGTTTCCACGTGATCCAGTGGAGTGCAAAGCTTGTGGCAAGATGGGTCATCTGCAGCGCTTTTGCAGGGCGTTTCCACCTGTGGCTAGTGAGAGGGGTTCTGTGCAGACTCCACGTGCGGGAGAAGGACCAACAGCTTCTTATCAGTCAGGAAACTGGGATACATCTGGATGTATAGGCAGAGGTGGTGGTCGTGGACGTGGTATCCAGACACCAGGATCTCAGAGGCAGCAGGGCGGGACAGCTCAGGGTAGTCCGGCTATGTCGTAGGGCTGCGGCACTGGGCAGGCATATGCAGTGTAACAGACCCAGCAGGAGCAGGATCTGAGACCTTCTACTGTCAGAGGTACTATTCTAGTATCTTATGTCTTATCTTCAGTACTTTTCAATATGGGTGCTTCACATAGCTTTATATTTGTGCCCGTTTTGGAGAGACTTGGTCACTGTGTTTCTTCTTCTTCTGCTGTTATGACGCTAGACATTTTTTTGGGAACTAGAACGGATGGTGTGCTCCAATGTAGGGAGTTCCCCCTAGAGGTTGGTGGGTGTCACTTTCTATGGGACCTCTATGTCTTGGAGATTATGAGCTATGATGTCATTCTCAGGATGGACTGGTTGGTTCCCTTTCGAGCCTTTGTAGATTGCTATTATCGCAGGGTGAGTTTCACGTCACCAGAGGGCGGAGAGTTTCTATACAAGGGAAAGTGGGATGTTCAGGTGAGTCGAGATGGACCAGAGTATTATGGGTGAGGTGGAGTCACATCCCAGATTGTAAGTTTATATCTAGATGATTAGGGGACTTTTCAGAAGTATTTCTCTCCAGTGGTTGATCATTTCAGGGATGTCATCCCAGACGACTTTTCGAGTCTACCTTTGGAGCGTTAGGTGGATTTCTCTATTGATATTGTGCTAGGAGTATCACCGGTGTCCATTCCTCCTTATAGGATGGCCACGCTCAAGTTACATGAGATCAGGATATAGTTAGAGGAGTTGCAATCAAAGGGTTTTATCCAACCTAGTACTTCTCATAGGATTATCCTGTCCTTTTAGAGAAAAAGGCGGACGGTACCCTCAGACTCTTTGTGGATTATCAGAAGCTGAACCAGTTGACGGTTAAGAACTGATATCCCTTGCCGAGGATTGATGATCGTTTTGATCAACTTTGGGGAGAACGAGTGTTCTCGAATATTGACTTGAAATCAGGATATCATCAGCTGCGCGTGAGACCATCGGACATACCACTTACAGCTTTTCGGAGAAGATATGGTCTATACAAGTACTTGGTTATGCCTTTTGGACTCACGAACATGCCATCAATTTTCATGGCTCTGATAAATCGTGTGTTCCATCCTTATCTGGATTCTTTTGTGGTAATATTCATGGACGACATCTTGGTGTACTCTCACACTCGACACGACCATGTCACCCATCTTGAGATCATACTAAGTACACTGAGAGAGCATCAGCTATATGTTAAGCTCTCAAAGTGCCACTTTTGGATGGACCAGATTCACTTCCTGGGTCATATCATCTTAGAGGCAGGAGTTGCAGTAGACCCAGAGAAGGTGAGAGAAGTAGTTTTCTGGGAGCATCCTAAGAACGTGTTTGAGATACGGAGTTTCTTAGGGATGGCTAGTTACTATAGACGCTTCATCCAGGACTTCTCCCACTTAGCAGAACCATTGATGGGTTTGACTAAGAAGGGTGTGAAGTTTTTATGGACCAAAGTTTGCGATACAGCCTTTCAGGACCTGAAAGGAAGGTTGACATAAGCACTAGTCATGATTCTCCCAGAGAAAGGGAAGAGATATACAGTTTATTGTGATGCATCAGGTATTGGGATGGGAGCAGTGTTGATGCAGGGTGATCAAGTTGTTGCATACGGCTCTCGACAGTTGAGTCCACATGAGAGGAATTACCCAACGCATGATCTCTAGTTGGCTGTAGTTTTTCATGTGTTGCGCTGCTGGAGACACTATCTTTTGGGAGATCATTTTGTGGTTTTCACCGACTAAAAAAGTCTCAAATATATCTTTACTCAGCATGACTTGAACCTGATACAGCGAAGGTGGGTTGAGTACCTACAGTCCTTCTATTTTGAACTTGCCTATACACCTGTTAAGGTTAATGCAGTAGCTAATGCACTGAGCAGGAGGACTCAGATACAGGCAGTGTAGGAGGCCAGTGGTGAGTGGCAGCTCATGGATTTGTTCTCTAAGATGAATTTGAAGGTGCACGACAGTAAGGGGAAATCATATCTTTATTCTTTAGCTGTGACTTCTACCCTCCTGGATAGAGTAAGGATGAGACAAAAATCTGATTCAGAAGGCCTATTTCTACAGGAGTCGGTTGCAAGTGTGGACCCTCCTCCTGGTTGGACGATAGGAAATGATGCAGTACTACATTTCCTTGGACGAGTATGGGTCTCAGGGGATATACGTGAGGGTTTGATGTGGGAGTTTCATGATTTATCTTGGGTTGTGCATCTCAGGGTTACCAAGATGTACTGTGACTTGAGATGTCAATATTGGTGGCTGGGTATGAAGAGAGAGATAGCTGGTTTTGTTACGAGATGTTCCACCTGTCAGTAGGTGAAGGTGGAGCATCAGAGGCCAGCTGAACTATTACAGTAGTTACCCATTCTGGAGTGAAAATGGGATTATGTCGTGATGGACTTCGTGACTGGGTTTCCAAGGTCACCTCGAGGAAATGATGTCGTGTGGGTTGTTGTGGACAGACTCACGATGGTAGCTCACTTTTTGTCGATCAAGGAGATATTCGGTGTTGACGAGCTCAGGAATTTTTATATCTGAGAGGTCATGCATCTTCATGGGGTTCCTCGTTCTATCATCTCAAATAGAGACACCCATTTTACATCTCATTTCTATCATAGTTTTCAAAGGGCACTGGGTACACAAGTGCTTCTGAGAACAGCTTACCACCCTCAGACTGATGGCCAGTCAGAGCATACGATACAGGTTCTTGATGACATGTTGTGTGCATGAATCCTAGACTTTGGGGGCTCTTGAGATAAGTATATACCCCTAGTCGAGTTTTCCTATAATAATATTTTTCAGAAAACTATTGAGATGGAACCTTACGAGGCTTTATATGGTAGGTCATGCTGATCACCCTTGTGCTGGTTAGAGGCAGGTGAGGCAGCTTTACTGGGACCACGTCTCGTGCAGGAGACTTCTGAGCAGGTCCAATTGATTCAGAAGCGGATGACTACCACACAGTCTTGTCAGAAATTTTATGTGGATCGTCGTAGACGACCCTTGGAGTTCGTGGTCGGGGATTAGGTTTTCTTGCGTGTTTCGCCAAGGTTGGGACACAGGCAGATCAGGAGACAGGGTAAACTTTCACTGTGGTATGTGGGGCCATTTGAGATTCTGGAGAGAGTCGGTCCGGTTTCCTATCGGTTGCAGTTACCACAGAGGTATCGGGCCATGAATGACGTCTTTCATGTATCTCAACTGCACCGTTATCATTCAGACATGTCTCACGTCCTTCAACCAGATGAGGTTGTGCTTCAGGTAGATGTTTCCATTGAGGATCATCTGATTCGTATCGTTGATAGGAGCACGAAGGTTCTCTGAGGATGGTCAGTTCCTCTCGTACGGGTGCTATGGCAGCATGGCCGAGTACAGGACGAAACCTGGGAGCGGGAGACCGACGTACGTGCTCAATGGCCCAAGTTTTTCATAGCTTTATCTTCTCCACCCTTGGAAGGGAAATTCAGGGATGAAATGCTTTAAGGATAGAAGTTTGTAAGAACCCGGTTCTGATTTTTGAGGTACGGTTTTCTTCCTTTAACTTTTCTGTAAGTGTTTTTGAGAAAAAAAGGAAAATGGGGGGAAAATCACAATTTTTTGACTACATGCCATGTACTTTTCCATACACCGTGTACTTTGGCCGTGTGGAATGAGTACACAGGGCGTCTAGGCCTGTCAAGGATGATGGGTGTAAAAACTGATTGCACGCCATGTATTCAGTTGGAAAGTGAACAGTAAGGTGGTGGAGGCAGCCACCAGTTGAGCAACAGTACACGCTGTGTAATCAGGAATACACACCGTGTACTCATGTCGACAGATGAGCAGTACGGTGGTGGGAAAAGTAGCCTCCAGAGGAATAGTTAAATGAGAAAATTACACGTTGTGTAGTCAATAGTACACACCGTCTAGTTTTTTTTCTCGCTTAAAATGGGCAGTAGACTCCCATGTTCATAGAATTGGATTAGAACCTAAGGAGGCCTTGGGAGAGATGGTCGGACCTTTGGAGATCAACCGAGCAGGCACCAGGAATCTGATTCCACCTTTGTCGATCTCGTTGGAATCGTATGGGTAATCCCTTCCCTCTCTTCAAGCCGTTATTACCAATTATTTCCTGAGGAGAAGTTATTTGCGTTTGAACGGGATTTCATTCATCTCAGATCTAGTTCACTCTTGGATAATCCAAGGAGCGTCGTTCACGTATATCGATCAGGGGTGATCGAGGTAGGTTCCTTAGTGTTTAAATTCCAAATGTTGTGCGTTTTTGTGTACCGTTGAGCCACGAACCCTTGTTGGGGTGTCGTGTGGCTGAGGCCTTGGCTGTTTTGAGTACCTAGAATTGTATAGGCAATTAAATGTGATAATAAAACGTTGTTTGGGATCACTACTTGGATCCAGGACCACCCGGGGGTTCGTTCCTCGGTTTAGCTATTTGGCCAGGATACCCGAGGGTATGCCATGTTTATATTTTGTATTACTTTTGCCTTGAGAGTAATTGTATATAAATTTCTTGTTTATATTTTGGGCATGGCCCGGTTACTTGTTTAGCCTGAGGGCAGTTTTTTAATTATCCTGAGGGTAGTGTTTCCTTTAGCCTGAGGGCAGTGGTTATTTTAGCCTAAGGGAAACTCCTTTGGAGCCTGTGGGAAATAGACTATGTGCCTGAGGGAGACACTTCGTAAGCCTTAGGGAAATATCTCTCATGCTTGTGGGCAATTACCTTCAGGTTACGATTCTGATTACCTAAGGGTAAGGGTTTTCATGTTTGGGGACACTGACTGTTTACATTGAAAATTCACCAAGGTGATGTATTATATTGAATGGATAAAAAGAATATTAAAATGGAAATATAACTAGTAAAGTTAGTTACTTTTGAGTACTTCTTAGTTTATTTCATTTTACTATTGCACACTGCTGTTGCACATTACACTATCAGTTGGGAACGGGCCTTTGGTGGGTACCTACTGGGATTTATTTCTCACACCCTATTTGGGTCATGTCTTCATCCCAAATAGATTATGTTTCTGTAGGTATGGATAAGGGAAAGGGTCCCTATATGGGTACTTGACTGTTGCTAAGGAGTAGGGGAGAATGGGACTGAGCTTAGGCTCGCGATGCTGCCAGCTGTTTTGTTTTGTTTTACTATACCTGGTATTTGAGTTGTATTGTATTGTACTGTTGTGTAACATGTTCTGGCTATTTTCTTAGAACTTGAGACATGTTGCATCATTATATATATGACTGTTGGTTGTCTTTTACTACAGTTGTTCACCTTAAATGTGTATGGTTTATTGCTTCTTTTGTTGTTGTATGTTTGTATATTTTATTCCACTGCGCTACACTTTGACAAATGAGGGCATAGTTTCCCCACTATCAGACCTGGACCCTCGCTGGTAGTCGGCAACCTCTGGCGTTTGGGGAAATGCGCTTGAGGTCATGTGACCAACCATGTTCAGGGCACCCGTTGAGTGTCACCCGGGCCCGGGACGTTATAGTTTAACTAGAGAGTTTCTATCATATTTTTCAGCCAAGGAGCTCCCCAATCTTTTCCTATATTCCTAACTTCTTTAGAACACTGATGTCGAGGAAACGTCCACTCATCTAGATCGTGCACCATGAAAATCATCACAGTCGGTCTGTCACAGGATAATTCTCATCAAAGATCAGAAAGGGATATGGCTGGGGTTAGGAAGCTATAGGTACCTACTATAGCAGAGCAGCATCTGCTGGTGTAGAAGTATCAGATGAGGTGGTGACTGGTGGAGGTGTAGCAACTAGCATCATGGATGGATCGGAAGATGTGGCTGTTGGGGAAGATATTGTGGTCACACCAGAAGGTGTCGTTATATCAGGATGATCTACTACACCAGATCCCTCGGAATCTATGGAATATTTCATGTATGCACCTAATGGTGTCGTAGTGTCTGCGACTCTTGAAGTGATTGTCAAAGATGTCACAACCAATGTAAGGGGAGGAAAAAATGCCTAGGCTGGAGGCCGTTGAGTCGGTAGATCTATTGTGGCATCTCTTCCTAATGTTCTAATCCAAACTCAATGTAGTGTGGGTCTCCCCTCATCAGTAGTGGACATGGACTACTTCCCACTGGCTCTATCTCTATCTACCATGGTCTAAAAATGAAATAATGGTAAAAAATAAAAATAAAACAAAAAATGAAGAAAAAAAATGAGAAAACTTAAAAAATAAAAGTACACAGCATTTGAATCTATAGTACATGGCTTGCAGTACACTTGGGATGAAATCTATGTGCTCTGGATACACATTCGTCGTAGGAATGTGTGTTTTCATGTAATATGCATGGTGATTATAAGAGACACATCATGTGTGTGTGTGAATGGGGTGCATAACTGTGTATTTTCCCTGAAACGACCACTTCCTAGAGAGGTAGAAAACACAATACATGACATGTAGAGTGTGAACATGACATGTGTTAGGAATTGGGAAACCAACTCGTGTATGTGTCCTCACACGGTCAGTCCATCATAAATTGAGTACATGGCATGTGCTGAACACACACACCATGTGTCTGACACTATAATCAAGGTCATGTAATTGTTAGGATGTTGGTTCTTCTTAAGTCTGGTGGAGGCATTGGAACATGGCATCTTTTAAATACACACTCTATTTACTTTCAACTTTCAAACTAAAAAACTATGGTCGTGTATGTGATGTGAAAAGCATGTGTTCTTCATTCTTGCTTGTGTATTTAGGGTTTCAGTCGAATGCCTCACCAATCTACAAATCACCCAAAACGCATGTATATCATTGAATGATTGGGCATTGAAGCATATACCTGGATCGAGTATGAAAATGATGAAGAAATATGGGCCCAAATCAATAAAAATGAAGGATTAATGGAGGGGGTGAAATTGGTATATAGAGAAAGCTAAATAAGGATAAGGAGGGGTCCTCAACACAGGGTGTGGCCGAGTAGGGTTCCCAAATTTTAAAGCTAGGACACATAGCATGTATAAAGAGTACATGATTTGTATGTTTTTTTCCTAAAATAAATCTATACATGTTGTGAATCATAATAATACATTGCGTATTTTCTAAAATTTGAAAAGGAGAATAACAACCTTTGGTCTGGTGCTTGGGATGTGATTCAAACTCGTGATTGGGCCATTCTTAGTGTGTTCCCTCAACCACTAGAGTGAAGGTTGTAGTTCTGAGATTTTTATTATCTTTTTATATTTTAGGTATAGTTTCATCACTAAATAGTTAAATAAAGATGCATGATGTGTGGTTTTAATTATTGATGATTTTGATGATATGTTTAGATTAGCCTAATTTGAACCTGGATATTTTAGACCTTGGGTTACGACTCTTCAAATCAATCCACATCACCCTCAGGTAATTTTTTTTTTTTTGAAAATGTTTTATGTTGTAATGAAAACATAAAATATGACATATATCAAAATATATAACATGTGGTTTTATTTTAGTGAAAAAATTATAGAACTGAACTAACTAGAAGGACTCAAACCCTGGTCTTTTGGACCCATGGGCTATGACCCTGCTAGCCAATTCAGCTCCACCATTGGTTTTATTTTATTTTGAAATGGTTTTATTTAATTTTTGAAAACATCACACATGTCATTTAATTAAAACATGGGATTAAAAGGAACTAATCATGTACCAAAGGAGGGTGCGGAGAGATTCAAATTGTGGATGGCTCGGATAAATCTAGCAAACTTTCCATCAATATAGGCTTCATTCCTATTTATTTACTTAATAACTATTTGATTATACATAAAGTTATATTATAATAAAAACAAACACTGGTGGAAATCCAACCTATACCAACACTTCTTTCCCAATGGTTTGAAAAACCCGTTGGGATAAAGAACCTGTACAAACAGTTCTAGTAAACTATTGGCATAACTAATATAAGTATGGTTTTATAAAAAGTTTAAAAAACCATTGGGAAGGTATATAATTTCCCAAAAGTTTGAGAAAACCATTGGGAAATTTTATATTAAATGGACTTATTCCTCCAGTTTTGAAAACCGTTGGAATATAGAACCTTTACCTACAGTTTTTAATAACTGTTGGGAAAAAACTCAATTGTCCCCACTTCCTGATCGATTCTCAAGCAGATCTCCCCTCCTATAATAGAATCATACTTCCCAACAGATTCCCAAGAAGATATATTCTCCTCCCCCGATAGATATCTCCACAAACCCTACTTCCTGACCAATTCTCAAGTAGATATCTCCTCCTCCTCTAGTAGAGATCTCTTCAAACCCTACTTCCCAATCGATTCACGAGCAGATCTCTCCTCCTCCTCCAACAGATATCTCCTCTAACCCTAATTCTCAGCTGATTTGCGTGTCACTTCCTCCCGAATAGATATCTCTAGGTTTTCAACCCTAATTCCCGAGTGCACTTCCTCAAAAACTCATCTCTAACATTTTTTCCTAAATGAGAACTCTTTAGGATATGAACCATACTCCCCAACCAGTGATCTATCTTTGATTTGAGTAATTTTTGTTCTTTCACTTCAAACTGGTATGTTTTTACTAAGTTATCTCTTCTACCTCCATTTATTTTAGCTTTTTTCATTGTGTTGGGTGATGTTGATGTGATGGGTTAGTCCATATGTATGTGACAAAACACTAATAAGGTTGAGATGTATATTAGGATGGTAATGAGGCATGGGGATAGATCCCAAATGATTAATTACCATGTTAAGAGTCATTTTGTTGTGAAACAGGATGTGTTACATGTTCTTTGTTTTTGGCATGTGTCGAATTGATGTTTATGGTAGCAGACAGATCATGGTGCGAGGGTGTAGATTTTTAGTATAGGACTCAATTTCAGTGATAAGTAACTAGGGAGATAGCCATATTAGAACTAGGTTCCTAGTTTTTTTGTGATGTGAATCCTCCCTTGATTGAAAGGGTAGTCTATGGTAAATCATGTAGGTCATCCCTTGAGTTAGAATGGATGAATAGGATACATCACCACTTATTTGACATTAGGGTCATACTCAAATATCTGATAAACCATGAAGATCAGAATTCCATATACATGCCTGAAGTATCCTGTGATAACTATCCTAAGAGCCTTACTCTAAGGTATAAATACAAAATTTTTCATTTACTAACATTGATCAATCTATGATCATCCTCATTGCATTCTTCATTGGTATGGTTCACAATCCATATCAAATTTATAGAATATGCATATAGTATGATTCTAAATTTATTAACTTGGAATGAATCATCTATGATGACTAAGGAAATAACATTAAACCACAATAATTATTTGGTTTTATCTTTCAACCATGCCTAAATCAATGTTCACCACATCTATTCTAAACCATGTGTCATACACTTTATCAGTTTATGGTTTGATCCCCACAATTTGACTAGACCCACCAAATATCCTTGAGCAACAACTAGTATATATGTTTATCATCACCTAAGCATTTTCACCCATTGAATATTCTAATTTCATACTCATATATTCATGCCTAACTCAATAATTGGGTATGAACTTCATGATATCCCAATATTCTTCTACACCATACTATCAATATTTCATCACCAAGGCCCCATATCACTTCCCGCTATATAACCACACAATCCCATTAGATGTCTTGTATTTCCCTTTATTTTATATTCCTCTCTCGAGGGTAAGACCTTCCCCAATTCACATTTTTACATGGTTCTACTTATCCCATTGATATTAAAAAAGGTCTATAATCTCATCCCAATGAATTTCAATGAGAACTCCACACTATTGGGAAACTAAGAATCATGAATCCTAGTCCAATCCTAATGTATTTTACAATTTCTCAATGCCATAAATTGTTCTTGGAAAAGAACAATTAATTTATCAAATCCACAAACTTATTATAGTGGTAATGAGTAACAATGACATGCACCACCAAATTATGTACAGTGTATTGCAATTGCATAGGGTAATTACATTCTGAATTCTTAATTCAATTATGTATGTCTTGTACAAAATTCCATTCTTTATGTATTGAATTATAAATTGAATACACTGTACATAATTAAAAATTATGTATGTATTAATAATTCTATATAACACATACATAATTATGTATTAAATTATGTATGTACTGTATTCATAATTCATAATTCAATTCTGTATGTAATCAATTCAGAATTCAATTTAGAATTTAGTATTGCAAAGGGTAATTGACTTTTGAATTCTGAATTGAATTATAAATTCAATTCTAAATTCAATTCTATGTGTCTTTAATTACCTTCTAAATTATCTGTTATACTTTCAGGTAATTTCTAAATTTTGCATGTGTATGAGAGATGTGAGGGATACTTTAGAGAATTAAGTATGTTTTCATTTCATCAAGTAGGAAATTAATTAAACTTATGGTTTATTAAGTTTTGTCTAAAATGAGGATAATTAAGAATTAGATATTCTTTAAATGATATACTCAAGTTAAATTTCATCTAATGGTATAAGTATTTTTCACTTTTAATTTTTATTGTACTTATATTTTCTTTCTTTTTTATTTTGTGTCCATTGATTGTTAAAAAGTGGAGATAGTTGAATATAATGAGTAATTTCTTATCATTTTTTAAAATCATAGTATAAATTATTTTGATTTTATACTTACATGAAGATTTTATAATTTATATATATATATATATGTTTTTAATAGAATATTATATATTTTTGTGAATGGAATGATCCATATAATTTCAAAATAATTATGGTGTCATGGTAAAACATCCAATAGATAAATGTTAATTGATTTTGATTCTTTAATAACTGAACATGATGTTCTTGGACACTACCCTTTTAAAATTGTTAAAAATTCATCTATAAATATCACCAAGCTTTGAGTAATGGAAGATACATAGCAAAGAGATGATATACTTTTAATTGTGAAGATATAAATAATCTTGTTTCTTGCAGTGCATACTATTATAGTCTCTTTCAATGTGATTACTAACATCTTCCATTTAGTGAGTAATATTTGTAAAAGATCAATATTTTTTACATATAATTATTTTTTTTATCTTAGTGATCACAGTGATTCTAGGTGTGGATTCTATTTCTTTCAAACTGTGTAGTTTGACAAATGTTAGTGATAAATTTTTCATCAATCATACATATTAAATATAATCTGAGGGATAGGGATTTATATTATTGATTTATTATTGAGTAAGCTTCAAGTTTGAATCATGTTTATTCATATCATTAATATCAATTAGGTTCCTTTTCTGGAACTTTTATATCATAGATTCAGTTACTGGTCCTAATACTCTTGGGTAAAAGTAGATATTTCTTATGAATTATAACTGGTATGTTATAATATCCTTTTCTGTAAATTTCAGGATTTTATATAAATCTCCATGTACTGTTTTTACATTTTAATTATTTTCAAATTGTAATTAATATTTAGTTTATTTTAATTTTTTAACACCCAATATTTTTTATATTGGGTTTTTTCATTTTCTACTATGTTGTACTTTGATTTTTCATAAATTATAACACCCAAACTAATAAAACTATAGAGTGGGTAGAAAATTTGTGTATAATTTTTTGACTTGTACTAACATCTCTTTCTAACAATGTCTTATTACTTAACCATGAGACCATAACTCATCCAATATTAGAACACTTCTCTTAAATTTCAATTCCATCACTTAATCAGATGCACCACCATTTCTCCAGCATGTAAACCACTCACAGTATTTCTTAAGATATCCAATATTCCCATATCTTGGAAATGTGCAGGGTGGATATGGGAAAAATATATTTGGGTGTCCCAAATCCCTATACTAAATACACTATAGTTATCCTCTTTCATTAGAATCCTAAAATGACACCTCAAACAATTTCCCATGGAGGTTCTTATACTTTATCTTTGAACTGCTAAATGAAGTATTCCCTCCACCAGAATGAGGAAGTAAATAACTCCCCTTCCTTGTTCATGTAAAATATGTATTTTCCAAATACATCATACTAACCAATAATATATAGGTGGTAAAAAACAGAATATTAGTCCATGATCACATCATTAGTCATAGATTCATCACAAATCTTCATACCTTAAGCCTTATATTAATCATATGATTTGACATATACTTACCAGATCAATGAATGTTGATTCATATTCAATCACTAAAAAATTTCGTACTTGGTATCTAAGAGATCTCAAGATCAAGCTTTGTTAAGCTCATCTAGGAATTTTTGGTCATTGAAGATCAATTTGGAATCACTTATAATAATGTTTTCATCCTTCCATTCCACAATAACTTTACACCACAACCTATTTAGACCCTTTAGTAAGAAAAAACCAAACCCATATTTTTAAGTCTCTAGGTTCTATAAAAAATTAAGATAAATATTTTTTTCATCAACAATTAATATTCCTTATTCAATCCCATAATTTAGTATTTTAAATGAATTATATATGACCCATCCTTTCCACATCCATCCCTAACATCAAAACTCCAATCACTCACTAGTTGTGTTATCTATACATTTCAATCTACACATTCATCACCACTTATCTAAAATTAAGGTCATACTCAAATATCTGATAAGAGGGGGACTCATGAACACCATATATAATAGTATAGTTCCCAAAAAATGGCACAATATCAAGAAGCATATGTGACTCATAATATTAGGTAGTCTCCAAAGTAATATCAACATTAATGAGGTCAGTGGATTCAAATCTAGTTTCTACCTGACCATTTTTTGTGCCATTCCCATCCCCATAATGTTGTTCACAAGGAATGGGGTTGTCACCAGGATGACCATCTTCCACTTGGAGGGTTCTTACGTGACCATTATTCTAGATCAGTTGTGCATCCTGCATCTCCTTGCAAAAATTATAGATGTTATCAAAAGGATGGGTGTCACTAGAGTGACCATGAGAGTCACCCTCATGCGAGTTATCAATAGACTATGTGATATGAACATCCTGTAAAGTTGTCTGGATGTCACCAATATAGGGGGTGGGATGCCCAGTTTTTCATTCATTATCCACATATAATTCCCATATCTTATCAACATATGATGGGCCAGTAATGTCCCAGCTCTTCATATCAAGGAATAAAATATTCTCATTTCCATTCCTCCATCATTTAGAATATTCATGTCCTTTCATGTGGAGGAAGGAACAATCCTTGTCCCTATTAAATTTTTAAAAAAATGAACAAAAAACATTCAATTAATGCAAAACATTGGCTTCCTTTCATATTGGATGAAGAGTTTGATGATTTCATCCCTTTTTGTTAATACCACTTCTTCGATAAGAATGTTGGACATGTAAACTCTACAATAATTATCATATGGTTCCCAAACCATGGATTGTTAGTCTATCTATCATAATAATAGGATGTTATCCAAAATCACAAATTTTAGAAATATTTTAGGTACTTGGCATGATGATGTCCCACTAAAACTCATCCTTAGTGAAATTAAGGAAATTGTTATCTTTTTTCTAACTCATTACTCTAGGTATCAACTCATTAAGAATCCAAATCTCCTTACGTAGATATATATCATGAAAAATGATTATATTTTGATGATCATTACCATAGAGTCAAATCCCATGAAATGATACACAAGATTAAAATTAGTATTGTCCTTTCATTAGCTTTAGCATAGCCCAAGAATATATCTTTATTAGATCTTCACATGATAGAATAACTATCCTACTTAGACATATCTTAAGTACCCTTCATGTTGAATTTTTTTATTTTCTATTCTTATATGATTATGATTAGAAAGTAACATTTTTTGAACAAATGAATATATTTCCCACAAGAGAATAATAAAATATGAAACAATGTATACTGTAATTGAAATTCAGAAAATATATATGTGTCCAAAATGTTTCACTTTACATGGATAGGTATAAAATTTGAGCTCAAGTGGCATGTTGTGATTTCCAATGTGGTGTTTTTTGATAATGATGCCATGAATATTTGGATATTAATGACTTCTAAATGTCTAAATTAATCCTAGAGTTTTTAGTATATTGCATGAATAAGTTTTTTTGAATTATGTATGTTGTACTATAGTGTATTTCTAGGTGTTTTATTGTGAAATAGAGGGGAGAAATAGTGGAAAATATTGGGGGAGTTTTGTTCATTCTGTGGGAAATAGTGTAATTCTGTGTATTCTGTAGGAAATAGAAGATAGTAGGAAAAAGTTGAATTCTGTGTGAATTATGTGTATTTTGTGCTTTCTTCTTTGTTTATGGAAAATAGTGTATTTCTATGTATTCCACAATGATGAAATTCTGTGTATTCCATGTTTGTTCTTTGTGTATGGAATTATACTATTTTAATGTGTTTTATTAGTTTTTTAAATTCTGTGTATGGTATTGTACTATTTTCAATGTGGTTTTGTATGGTATTGTTTGTTGTATGGAATATTGGAGATGGTGTTGTCTACTATATTGAATGTTGGACTTTCTCTGGGGAAAACAGTGGGGGTCTATTGTACTGAATTTTTTAAGAACTCTATTCCATGTTGGAGCTGCTCTAGGAAAAATAGTGGGGGTTTGTTGTACTAAATTTTCTAGGAACTCAATACCAACGGTTCATAAACCATTGGTATAGTTTGAAGGGTAATTTATACCAACAGTTATTAGGAAACCATTGGTAAAACTCTATACCAACGGTTGATAACTGTTGGTAGAGTTTTTAGGCATATCCTCTACACCAATGGTTGACAAACCATTGGCATATATTTATGCTAACATTTCTCAATAAACAGTTGATATAGTTAAATTCGAAGTAGTATATACCAACGGTTGATTTATAACAATTAGTGAAGAGCTATACCCACTACATTACACCCAAAGGTTATTGAAACCATTGGTATAAAATATACCAACGGTTTTATAGTCTGTACTAATGGTTTACAACTGTTGGTATAACCTTTGTTTCAAGTAGTTTAAATAGAAAGGTGAAAACTGTGAATAAAGGTACACACAGCATGTAACCTCATTTTATTCACATTCAAACAATTTATTAAAGAAACTTTGGTACACCATGTGTGAAGTATAAGTACACATTGTGTAGTTATTAAAAATAAAAGAGAAGAAGACAGAAAAGTAGTGGGATTTCCTCCTGGCAATTGCCTTTGTTTTAGATCTTTGGATCAACCTGAGTTAGGGTAATTATGCATAATCAAAAAAATGTGGATTTAACTATGAGAATAACCACATATTTTTGGTACCCTCATCTTTCAGACATTTTTCTTGACCTTCAAGTGGTCTCGATGACAGCTTGAAAAATCCATACTTTGTGGCCAGTACATGCTGAAGGTGGACTTTATACTTTGTTTGATCATGTACATCCTCCAACTCCTTGGTAAAATGACTCATTACCATTATGTTAGGTATGTTATGGTCTTTTTTTTTGGATTTCATTTTTTTATTGGGTGATTATTTTCATCCATGAATTGGGATGACACCTGTAATCGTTAAGTTAGAGATTTATTGGATTCTCAGCTTTTCATTAGACTTTTCTACTATTTACTGGATTGATTTCTTGAACTGGATTGCACCAAATGAGAATGTTACAAACAGTGTATGGGTTACATGTTGTGTGATATGAAAATATTATTTTTAATCTGAGGTGATGTGTTTTTTTCATAACTAGAATTAAAAAACTTTAATGATGTGTAAAGGTATTACACACCTTGTAATATACCAAGTTCTAGTTTTTAGAATGTCATATGGGATTTTGAGGCTTCATTATATCTTACAGCCTTCTCCCCTCATCCAAAGCTCATACCCTGGGAAATTTTGGTTGCCTTCCTTTCATCTGGATTGATTTGTTTAGCGATTGATCGGCAGGGTTAGGCGCTTCATCTCTCTAGGTAATCTTTCCTCTCGGTTTCTCTCTTATTGGTGATTGCATTACCTTTTTTTTAGGGATTAGTAATTGGATTGTGTTTTATATCAATAATTTTCAGTCTTTAGTTGTTCCTTGTCTTATAAAGTCAGATCTCGTGGTTTCCAATCCTCGTTATCAAAGGCGATTAGGTTTTCTACACTCTTGAGGTAGGTAGATCTATTAAAGTATTATAATTTCTTGAATTTATTATTGTTCATATTATTTCCATGATATTTGAAATGTAATTTCATGTATTAAAAATAAAAAGGGCATGGATTCACGTTTGAAAAGGATTGTTGCTTTTAAAATGGAATTTCCTTGATTTGAAATGGAAAAATGGATTTTTCAAACGCTGATGAAGACTGGATTGGATTTTAAATTGTTTTATAAAAATGTGATCATGGTTTTGAAAACATAAATTGAAAAACATTGCAGATAGAACCTTGGGAATATCAAGATAGAGACATGGGTATCCATAGTGTGTGTGACACCACTAGGAGGTAACCTATTATATATTGATGGTATATGGTAGGCCACAATGTTAGTTAGGATCCAAATTTTTGACTTGTTTTGATTATGAGTGCCTTGTATGTATTGTCCCATAGGCTAGATCTCATGTGGTAGGTGAATTGTTGTTTTTTATTGTTTATTACATAATAGTTTATTTGATGGCTGTTGACTCACATGTATATTTAGATTTTTGTATCTTTACCTAATTGGTTATGGATTTGAACATATGGAATTCAATTTCCAAAAAATCAAGGATTATTTGAAAAAGGATTTCAAATATATTTATTTGTAAAACTTCTTGTAAAACTATTTTGTTTTAAAGCTTGGAATTGTGCATTCTGATTATTAGAACTGTATAGATCCTTTAGTGGTATCCTACTGGTATTTATTTCTCACACCCTACTTCTGCCTATGGATGCATGTAGACCCTATTTTGTAGGATCTAGGTAAAGGGGATAGCATTATGTATCATGTAGTCTTCTCCTTAAGTTGTTTTTTTGGGGACAGTTTGGAGGTGACATTTGGTCACCTAGAGACTTGTTTTCTAGACTTGTTTTGTTTCTATGGTTTATCCATTTTGGCTTAGTTGTATCTTTATTTGTTTTTACATAGTACTTTGGGTGTATTTATTGTTTTTCTTATATTCAAGACTCATTTTTGATATCTCTATTTTACCCCTACCCTATAATGGGATGGCTCAGGTGACCGGTATGGTTAGGCCGAGTTGGTCTATTACAATTTGGTATTAGAGTAAATACTAAACTTGAAGTGTGTAAGCACTACCTAAGTTGTTTAAGTCTCTTGGGTAGAAAGGATTGGGATCATCAGAATTCAGACAGTAGGTGCAGAAAAGGGGCTTATATAGCTTACTCCCATTTCAACATCTGAGTTTCCATGGGTGGTCAAAAAAATTACTGATTCCAAGACTGAGTTTTTAGGATCATTTGAATAAATTTTGGAAGCTTATTTAAATTAACCAATCTATGATGTCGGGGTACTGGGTGTGTGTAAGTTATTTTGAATAAACTATGTAGGGAGTTTATTTAGATGGACTTATTCCTTTAATAAGGTGTTTTACTTTGTGGTATAATTCAAAATCTCTTTAAATACTTGTTGTTTAAAATCATGGTTTGGATTCTTGTTTTCAGTTCGATGGTTTGGGAATCTTCTCATGGCTGATTGGTTGTTGTCTTTGGTTTAACAGAAAACACCTCCAAGAGGATCTCTTCAAAATATAATAGGGGAATCCACAAGGAAGGTTCCATAGAAGGACCCTCCAATAGACCCTTATTTGGTTGAATTAGTGATTTGTACCATTCAAACTCTAGGCTCAGTGGGCGTAGTGAACCCCAGATGGGTAGTGGATCATGGATCAAAATTTACCAAGAATCATCCACCGGTCTTCCATGGTGATAAAAGACCACAAGAGTTAGAATAGTTTCTTGAAAGGATTGAGAGGATCCCCAAATTTTTAAAGACTCCTGAGGATTCTCATGTGGTTTTTTCCATGTATATGATTGTGAGACCAGGATGAATATGGTGGGATTTCATAGTGTATGCTAAGTTTTATGAAGATCTTACCTGGGTTTCTTTCAAGAATATAATCAATCAACAGTTTTATCCTGATAATTTTCATGTCACAAATATCCAGGAGTTACTGACATTGGAATATGGGAAGCGTACCATTCTGGAGTACTCCACTGGCTTTACTGAGATATTACATCTGGCACTGGAGCTTTTCACCAATGCCAACCTAAAGTTTCAGAGGTACGAGATGGGGTTGAGGTCTAATGTTCGGTCAATGATGTTTATTTTATTCCTTCAAAACTTTATAGAGGTAGTGGATAAAGCATCTTTGGCTGAGGCATACATAATTGGATGGATGGGCTTGGGAAAAACTACGGTGGGTGCAGCAGTTAGCCAGGTTGGGTCTTCTGGTCAAAAAAGAAGGCACAAAAGTGGTCAGTTTTCTACAGGACCAATTTCATAGGATTCTATAGGGAATAAATAGGTTTACTTATACCAGTGTGTTAGGTTTTTTCATACCAAGACTCGGTGTATAGAGGCTCATAGGACTTGTCATCTTTGTGGGTGATCTGGGCATCTAAAGCATTTATGTGATAAGATGTCCCAAGGAAGTAAGGTGGGATCCACTTTCACCAAAGGGTCACAGGTTCATTTTGATGCTTCTAATGGTGGTGGGTCTCATTCTTAGGCTACGGGGGATTTCCAATTGGCTAAGTCCATATGAATTTATGCATCTAAGTGTGTAATAGAGAAATCTAAAGTATGGTCGGCTACTATTATAGGTACGGTGTTTATTTCATTTTCTATGGTTATAGCTTCGTATGATATAGGTGTTACTCATTCTTTTATATCAACAAAGTTGGTTGGTGTGTTGGTTTTTCATTTGGATCTTATTTCATTATTTTTGGATCTTTTCATGCCTTTGGGAAAGAGGTCTTAACAAGGTCTCAAATGTCCTGCATGTCATGTGGTGATAGGAAACTTTGAGGTGGTTTGGAACTTCTTAGTGCTTGATATTGACATATTTGACTTCATTATCAATAAGTATTGGATTATTAGAGTAAAGGACTAGATATACTATTATCATCATTGTGTACAGTTTTTATCTACCGATGTGCTCACTCATGTTTTCCAGAGTGAGTGGGACTCTAGATCAGGAAGGGAACGGCTGATTTTTCCTTATTCTAGTTTGATATCATGCCAGCTATCAAAAAAATTATAGATGTAGTTGACCCATTATTGGGAATCCAGATACCTATTGTTGTATGTGTGTACCCTGAGGTATTTCTAGATGACTTTACTTGTTTACCTCCATAAATAGAGGTTGAATTTACTACTGAATTGTTACCTAGAACGATGCCAATTTCTATGTCATCCTATTGAATGAAACCTGCTGAGATGGTGGAACTTAAAGTCCAACTTGAGGATCTAAAGGTGAAATGATTTACTCATCCTAGAATCTTTTCATGGTATTTTCTTATACTCTCTGCTAAGAAGGTATACATAAGTCTTAGACTTTGTATTGACTATTGAAGGTTTAATCGAGTGACCATTAAGAACAAGTATTATTTACCCAGGATTGATGATCTCTTTGATCAGTGAATAGGGGATCACTATTTTTATAATATTGACTTGTGAACAGGGTACAACCATTTGAGATTCTGAGAAGGGTA
This sequence comes from Viscum album, assembly GCA_963277665.1. NCBI lineage: Eukaryota > Viridiplantae > Streptophyta > Magnoliopsida > Santalales > Viscaceae > Viscum > Viscum album. The sequence continues at coordinate 1,052,633,524 of OY728120.1, read as the reverse complement.
TATACTCAAGATAGTTTTTTGGAGTCGATATTCTCATTTTCAATTTCTGGTTATTCCATTTAGACTCACTAATGATCTTACAGCATTCATGGATTTGATAAAATGAATCTTTCATTAGTTCTTGGACTCTTTTGTGGTTGTTTTTGTAGTTGATATCATGGGGTACTCCAAGATGGAGGAGGAACACAGATACCATTTAAATATCATTATTAGAACTTTGAGGGAACATCATCTGTACGGTAATCTTTCTAATTTTTAGTTTTGTACCTAGGAAGTGAAGTTTCTAGGGAACATGATATCTGAGAGGGGAATCTCAGTTGATCTTGAAAATTTAAAGATAGTTATTTCCTAGGAGTATCCCAGAAATGTGTTTGAGATCCAAAGATTCTTGGGTTTGGAAGGTTTCTATAGATTTTTTTTTTGGGACTTCTCCAATCTCACTTCTTCGATGAGAACTTTAACCTATAAGGGTTTCAATTTTCAATAGAATTAAAAGTTTCGAAGATATTTTAAGGAGATGAAGATGAGTTTCAATTCAATGATAGTTTTTATTCTTTTGGAACCAAGTTTGGTTTATGATGTTTTCTACAATGCTTCTAGTATAGGTTTTCAATGTGTCTTGATGAAGGGGAAATGGGTTGTGGCATATGGCTCATGTCAATTATTCCCTTGTGAGAAGAACTACCATACCCATTATCTTGAGTTGTTTTTTTATACATGCACTCAAAATAAGGCAACACTATCTCTTTGGAGAGCGGTTTACGGTATATTATGATCACAAAAACCCAAAGTATATCTTCACTCAGAGTGATATGAACATATTATAGAGACATTGGGTTGAGTATATTCATACCTTTTATTTTGATATCATATATACCCCTGAGAAAGGAAATGTGGTAATCGAGGTTTTGAATAGGAAATTGCTGACAAAATCCATGAAGGAATCAATTGAGTAGTGGTATTTGATGAGTTTGTTTGCTGAGATGATCTTGTGAGTAGAGGAGGTTGGAGGGCAGGTGTTATTAGCTTCAATAAAGGTGGATCCATATTTTGATGAATGATTTTGACTCAATAATATGAAATACACTAAGATCCAATGCTTATGAGAAATCCTAAATGTTGGAGAGACCTCGTGCGAGTGGTCTCGGTCTCTGAGTGGAGATTTGTGCTTCCGTAATAGGTTGGTTGTTCTATTATCCTTGAGGCGTGAGTTTTTAGATAGTGGGAACTAGTCTTTTTAGTCCATTAACCCTTTGGATACATAGATTTACTATGATTTGAGATGTCAGTACTAGTGGATGAGGATGAGGTGGTTAGTTTTAGATTTTTAATTGTGGTGTATTACTTATCAAAGAGCTATGGAAAAACACTAGATACATGTAGGTTTGTTACTTCCTTAACCCATACCAGTATGAAAGTGGGATGAAATTTCCATGGATTTTATTTTTGATTTTCCATAGAATCCTAGTGGGAAGGATCTAATTTTTTTGATTGTTGATAGACTAAATAAATCATCTCATTTCTTTCAAATAAAGAAGATAATGAAAGTGGAATATCTTGGGGACTTGTATGTCCTAGAGATTGTGAAGATTCATGGGGTTCCCTATACAGTTGTTTCTAACAGGGACTCAAGGTTCATATCCATGTTCTGGAAAGGTTTTCAAAAGGAAATGGGTTCACATTTGAAATTGATTACAGCTTATCATCCATAAATGGGTAGACAGATAGAGAGGGTTATCCAAGTTCTTAAGGATATGATTCGGGCTTGTGTACTTTATTTCTGTGGATATTGGGACATACATTTGTCTTTGGTTGAGTTTTCCTATAAAAATAGTTACTAGGATTCAATCAAGCTCCCTTTGAGGATTTTTATGGGAACCCATATCGATCTCCCTTGTGTTAGGCAGTGTTGGGAGAGCAGTCCTTAGTTGGGATGAATTTTGTTCATGAGACAAAAAAGGCAGTGTAGTTGAAATAGAGGCATTCAATCATGGAATAGAGTCGTCAGAAATCTTATGTCGACCATAACTAGCGATTTTTGGAGTTTGAGGTTGGTGATCAGGTCTTTCTCAGGGTTTCACCTTTCTTGGAACATTTTTGGTTTGGTAAGAATTATAAGTTGGAACCAAGGTTTTTGGGACACTTTGAGATCATTGAGTGACTAGGGAGGGTGGATTATCAGTTTTTATTATAGTTTGGATTGACTTATATTCACGACGTGTTTCATGTTTCCCATTTGAGGTGGTATATACTAGATCTTTCCCATGTGATTAGATGGGAGGATGTTGTTCTTGAGCTTGATACTACTTCGGTTGAGCAACCAGTTCAGATTATGGATCATCAGGATAAGGTATTGTATGGTAAAAAATCTCCTAGTTAGGGTACTATAGAATTTAGAACAGGATCTCCATGATATGTGGGAGCGTGAGTCATTTATGAGGCAGTAGTGGCCTGATTTATTTTCATATCTAGGATTTTGAGCACTTTCTAGGTACAGAAATCTTTTATGAAGGGGATATTGTAACACACCATTACCTTTCTATTAGGTATGTTATGGTATTTGTTATTGGGTTTCCTTTTTCATTGGGAGAGTATTTTTTTCCTGAATTTGGATGATACTGGTAATGGTCATGTCAAGGATTCATTGAATTATCATCTTTTTCCTAGAATTTTCATCTATTTTCTGAGCAGATACATAGCATGTAATGGTATTATTTGACATGTAATGACCTCTGGACAGATGTTGTGAACTAGATTACACAGTGTTATAATGTTACATGTCGTGTAAGGGTTACACATTGTGTAATGTGAAAAAATCATGTTTTTAATCTGAGGTGATATGTTTTTTAGCATAACTTGAATTAAAAGGGTTTCACGACATGTAAAGGTATTACACACCATGTAATACCCTAAGTCCCATTTATTAGAGTGTTATATGGGATTTTGAGGCTTCATTCTATCTTTCGGACTACTCCCATCGGCTAGATCTCATACCCTAGGTGATTTTGGTTGTCTTAATTCCATTTGGATTGATCCATTCAGTGATTGATTAGCAGGGTTAGGCACTTTGTCTCTCTAGGTAAGATTTTCTCTTAGTTTCAATCTCATTAGTGGTTTCAGAACCTTTCTTTGTGAGGATTGGTAATTGGATTGTGTTTTATATCAATCCTTTTTAGTCTTTGGTCATGCTTTGTCTTACGAAGGCAGATCTCATGGTTTCCAATCCCCATTATCAAAGGATATTAGGTTTTCTTCACTCTTGAGGTAGGTGGATTTATTCAAGTGTTCTAATTTCCTGAATTACTTTTAGTTCATATTATTTCCTTGAGATTTGAAATGTAATTTCATGTATTGAAATTGAAAAGGGAATGCATTTTCATTTGAAAATGGGTTTTGATTTGAAATTGGAATTTCTATAATTTGAAATGGAAAATTTATTTTTCAAACCCTAAAGAATATTATCTTGGATTTGAAATTGTTTTCTTAAAATGTGATCATGGTTTTTAAAATAGAAATTGAAAAACATTGCACATCAGGGACCTTGGGTATGTCAAGACAGATACACAGGTATCCTTAGTGTGTGTGACACCACTAGGAGGTAACCTCTTATATTTTGATGGTTTATGGTAGGCCTCAATGTTAGTTTGGATCCAACTTTATGACTTGTTTATCTTTTGAGTGTCTAGTACGTATTTTCCCATAGGCTATAGCTTGGCTGGTATGTGTATTTTTTGTTTCTAGTTGTTTATTACATGATAGTTTATTTTATGGATGTTGGATCACATTTATATGTATATTTTAGTATCTTTACCTTCTTGTTTTGGCTTTAGAAACATGGCATCAAATTTTTAAAAAATCAAGGATTATTTGAAAAGGGATTTCAAATGGATTTATTTTTAAAACTTCTTATAAAAAAATTTTACTTTAAATCTTGGAATTGTGAATTCTTGTTATTAGGATTTGTATAGACTCTTTATTGGTATCCTATTGGGCTCTGTTTCTCACACCCTACTTCTTTTTGTGGGTGGTTGTAGAAATTTTTTCTAGTATCCATATAAAGTGAAGACTATTCAGTATCATGCAATCTTCTCTTTCTGTTCCTATTTCGTTTTGGGATAGTTGGAGGTGACAGTTGGTTACATGGAGACTTATTTTCTAGACTTGTCATGTTTTTCTAGTTTAGCTGGTTTGTCTCACTTGTATATTTAGTTTTTTCTATATAGTACTCTGGTTTTATGTCCTGTTTTTCTTATATTCAAGAATAATTTTGGTTATCTCTATTTTACCCCACCTCATAATTGGTTGGCTCGGGTGACCAGTCTGGTTGGCTCAGATTTGTTTGTTACACTTGGGTTCTTACTTCGATATGATAAAAACATGAAAATAATCTTAGGAATCCTCTGGGGTAAGTAAATAATTAACAGAGGGTTTGAATATAATTTTTTGATCAAACTCATTATTAGAAAGACATGATATGTTCCCGTATTCAAATTTTGGGTTTTGAAAATAAATTTCATAAATTATTAGTGAATTATAAGTGAGGCCAACATCTTAATGTGCCTCTTCATTTGAAATAGGGTTAGAAAACCAAACCTCATACTCAACTTGATTGTCTATATTAGATATTATCTCTGAAATCTTCTTGACCATATGACCAAGTTGTCCAAAATGTTAGGTTTATTACAACTGATGTGTGGTAAAGGCTTCCATCATTGATATTAACTTTTCAGTATTACCTATAGATGATTCTAAAAGAGAATAAGAAATGGGTGGGGTGAACAATGAACATGGTTGTTCCTCATATTAAAACACATCAGCTATGTATGGATAATACTCTACTGGATATAAGTAAAATAATGTTGGATCATTTGGATAAAAAAACACTCCATGTGAATTGATTCAACCTCCACTCAAATATAAATCCATAGGGATATGGGATTAAGGTTCCCAAGAAAATGAATTCAGAAATGTGAAATGATAGGTTATAGGTAAATCAAGTGAAACTCGGACCAACGCTTCTAGTTTACCCATTCCACGACAACGATACCAAAATTTGACCATGCCCATCAAGAGGCATGGACAATTAAAAGTTCCATTCTATTCTGACTAACTAGGTAGGTAGCAGCAGTTAGGGTTTAACCCATAGGGAAAATGGGGAAGCAATTGATCAGCATAAGTCGCCAAGTTTAATCCGATAATCCAGACACAAAATAATAAATGGAATGGGATGAAATATTGAAACAAATTTAAAAAATTCAATGAAAACACAAGAAGGGACAAAATAATCAAAAAATAAATGTGTCATGGTTTCAACTCAATTAGGGTTTATTATAATAGTTTTAGTATTAAAATTATTAAGGATAATTATTTACCATGGGGATTCAATTAAATTTTTCTTACTTTTTAGGATAACAAAAAATTATATATTTAAAATTTTAATCCCTTGGTCTAGTGATTAATCACTTAAAATATGTTTAAAGTTAATTACCCCTAAAATATTGGCAATAATCTCACCTAATGTGTAACACCCCAACCTCTCTCGGCTGGAGTCAGTGCATTACTTGTGGTATTGGAATGGTTAGAAGGAATGAAAATCCCAAAATAACGACCAGTTTATTAGTCTTGGAGAAACTAGATACATATATATAACTCAAATTACATTGTAAAAGGTTACAAAATACAATACATAACAAAAATAAAAAACCTCAACCACATGAACTCAATAAATGATCACCTCTTCGTCACATGTTGATGGAAAACAGTGAAAGGGATGATCTCAAACACTCAATAAGGGTTACAAATAGAGAAATCATGAATAAAATAATAATTGAATCATAATCAATCTGACATAATCAATATGGCATGGTGAATAAATGAAAAACTCATGCCATTAATAAAATGAGAATGAAACTGCATCCATAGATTTTGTCATAGTGAAAACCTCATGGATCGTATTAAATGATAATGAATAAAGATAATTATTATTAATTGGATGTCATGTATCTAGAACATGAAACTATAATACCATTAAAACAGTTTAGTTCAATGGGTAGAAACCCGTCTGATTTTTGGAAACAAACTCGAAAGGTTTGTCGCCAAACTGATTTGTCTCATGAGACCTACCGATGCATCGAGGGGCTATAGTGGGGCCCACCCACCACTAAATTTCCAAATCCTTCTTTATACATTGATTCAATACAAGAGAAATATGCCTTTTCAATATCTTTATAGAGTAGAGTATACAGATTCATCAATATTTCCATAATTAAAATAACTTTCCAAATAAACATTGTATGTAAAATGGTATACGGTTTATAAAACAAACATATCCATGATATGAGATTATATATATTTAATGTAAATATAATATAAAATGAAAAGTGATCTCAAATGGGTATTAGGTTCACCACATAAGGATTATTAGGTGCACTATAAAAGTTAGTCACAACAAAATAGTAGTTGAGACAAAGTCTCTTTCCATAATTTAATCGGTCGAATCATATGACCAGAACATAATAACCCACAAATAAATCATTTAATAACATTAATATAAATAGAATCATGTTATTATATATAAAATTTCATAATACATATACCACATACAAGAAATAAGTGGTGAACATTGAAAATCTCACCGAAATGAAAGTGAGATGAGAAACCCCTTACAAACATTTCAGCATGGTAACGAGTGTTATTGTGAGGGCTTAATGAGAGGTAAAGGGGTATTACATTATTTATATGTCACAAGGGTAGTATTAGGGAGTTGTGAAAATATACCCCATCATTAGGAATTAAAAATAAAAGAGAAAAACATAGGGGAGATTCTTGAACAAAAGTGAGAGAGAGGATCCCTTACCTTATGCTTGAAGGTGTTCTTGACTTGTTATTAAAGTCCTGAATAAACAAGTTAGGCTTATTAATTCATAATTAAAGAACCTATAATATATGTAAATGATTTATTATAACCCTTTTTAGTGCATTCAAGTCCTTTTTGATTAGTTATATTGTTTAATTTCATTGTTCAGGCTCGTTTGATTACTTGTTTTTAAAATATCGGTTCACTTGTATTCAAGTAAAGATAAATATGAAAGATGGAAGTGGTTGTCCAGAAATGAAGTTATATGCCATTATTGAACTTCAAGGAGATTAAATGGTTTTAAATTTAATTTGGTTACTTAGAGTAAGGTTGAATTATTACATATATATAACCTTAGTGACACCCGTTTCGGTTAAACGGTTGGTTTGATTTCAATGAACATGTTTTGCTTGATAACTTAATAACATTTGTACAAAAGGATTACAGAACTAAAAATAGGATATATTAAATATATAATAATCTGGTTCAACCATAAAACAAATGGTTTCATGAACATAATTAAATATTATAATATAAATTGATAAATTGTTGTCCTTGAATGTGTTAAATTAGCACATCTCAAACGGTGCTTTCATTTCTTCCAAATAAAGGGTGGGGAAAGGAGAGAAGATAATGAAATATCTCATTAGAATAAAAACATTCCAGTACATGTATGTTACTGGAGTTATCATACTATTTTGGTGAAAGGAGGTGAGGAAAGAAACCAACAGAAAAGAACTTAAAAGAAATTAAGGAATTTGAAAGAGGAGTTTACCTCTTGAGACTTCCTCCTTTGAGAACCTCTTAAGGGGAGAAGTTTTGGTATTTTGAAGAGGATAGAAGCTTTTGGACGTGGGGGGATCTTGGGGAGATATTTGGGCAGAATATTGGCAAGGAACAAGGCTTGGGAGGAGTGAAGAGAAGAGGCAGTGAAGGGGGGTTTCATACTAGAGGAGAGAAGAGTTTTCTTAATATAAAATTCATTAATTTATTATTTCTCCAAAAGACAAGGAATAGTGAGTATTCCATGACCAAGAATATTAATTTTATCATGTGAACCAGAATAAATTGGACTTACATCAACAGATCATCATCAATGACTCAATTAATCCATTATTTAGCATTTATTGTGAATTATCAGATTTTACTATTCATCAAAAATTCAAGTATTTCAGAAAAATACCAAAAATTCACCCTAACCATTTTTTTATGTGTAGAATAAAAAAATGAATTCAATTTTTCAAAAATAATTTCCTAAATATTATTAATTAAATATTTAATTAAAATCATTATTTAATTGAGAAATATAAACACTTAAAATATTCATCTTCATTTTTAAGGTGCCTAAATTCACTTATACACTAAAGGGTATGGATAACTTTCATAAAAGTCATATTAATATTCATAAGGGTAAGTTAATATTCATATGGGTGGGTTACTATTCATAAGGGTAGGTTACTATTCCCCGAAAATTAAGTTAATTTTATCAGACTCTAAATATCATCTTAAACACAACCGTGTATTTCAAATTTTTAAAATTCAAATCGTAGAGTTGGAAAATTTAAGTTTAATGGCTAGGTTATGGATATATCCTATAAGTAACCAAGTTTTGTTCCATATAGGCTCAGTGATTCATGAAATATAGGCTATAACTAGAATGTATTTAAGAGAAACATACCATGAAGTGTTTGGGGTGCTACACAATGGTCATGGGTTCGCCCACTGAAACTCCTTTATTTTTCACTATTGGTGTCGTTATTGGTCTCATACGACACAAATAGTGATTGTGGAATTAATTTCATTAAATAAATTGTAAAAAAAATCATAATAAAAATACACCATAACTGGAATTACAACATACCAATAATCTTTATTACAACCCCAAAACTTAATAATCAGCCTCTTTGACCATGGTCATGATGTGCAGGTTGAGAATAAACTCGACCCCGACAATGGATACGAGAGGAGAAAGGGGAAAGGGAAGAGTTACACTAAAATAGAAAGTAAAAAAAATAAAAACTTGAATTTGCATTCGAGGGAGATCAAACAACATTACAGTTCCCCCCCCCCCCCCCTTGGATGTATAACCTGCATCTTAGAGGCCTACCTCTATATTTATAGAAAATCATATTACATGGTGTATACTCAAAAGTAAACACTATTTACTTGAGTCAACTTTCTTTTCCATTATTTTATCTACTAGTATGTGGCATATCGTGCCTCCCATAATTTAAAGCATCAATGATCGGTTGGTGAGAGGTGCACGGTACGTAGTGCCTCGAAACATGGAGTGTAGAATTTCAATCATCCACTAACTACTTCTAGAAGGGAATACATGGTATGTACATGTGAATTACATGGAATGTGTGTCTTTCTTGGCCACATGGGCATGTACTCAGGCTGGTTGATCCATTCCTGGGAAAGGGTACATAGTGTGTGTGTGTGTATAAATTAAATTTCATGTACATTTAAATTTTTGTTCTATTTATCCCTGATTTGTGACTTTGACTGGAAGCTCCTAAAAAATTACCAAGAACACCTAAATAAATCATTTGATCTATAAAATAATGTGTATTTAATGAAAAATTATTTTAAAACTCAATAAAATGTATGAAAAGGTATACACAAATTAGGCACATCATAATTCCATGAGGAAAACACCATAAAAATTAAAACTAACACACCAAAATCATGATTAACACATTTTAGAAACAATTTATAAAATCTCAAGTATAAATGGTATGTTCCGAAAAGAAAATTAATGGAAACACCTAACTCAGCAGTGTGTTCATGAAAAGAAACTCCAAGATAAGGAATAACTAGGTCTGGGGAATGATCTGCACACCCTAACATTAAAGAAAATAACCCACATTAGCCATCCCTCACTCTAGGGCTCGGCCAAGAGGCAACCAATCCAAGAGGAACTAAGAAACTATAAGAAAAATGAAGAAGAAGGATAAGGATACATGCCTAAGGAGGAATCCACAAAAAAAATTGAAGGAGAGAAACCTAGAATCCATGGAATATAAGAGGACGAATCCTCCCAAGGATCTCAAGGGACTGTATGAATAAGAGGGAGATGATAGGAGGGGGTTTTGGGTTAAAACATAAGAAGGGAAAGAGGGTAATTTCAAATTTTTAAGAACCTGGGAAACTCACATAGTTTGGCCACATAGTTTTATAAACCACGTGCCAACCATATTCACCCTACTGGAAAAGAGGGGCGCCCACATAGGTTGGACACATAGTTTGGGAAACTATGTGCCAACTATACAATTCAGCTCTGTCAAATGACAGAGCCATCCCTCATGATTTCTTCATAGTTTCCTCTAACTATACACAATCCATGTGATTTTCCCCAAACACCCAACACATTTATTACAGTTTCTCCTCATCCTCACACAGTTTGGGTCAAACCATTCTCAAAACGTTTATAGGGCCAAAAAAACACTTGAAACCTCCAAAACCCAAAAACTCTTGATGGTCACTCTACCTAAACCTAAACCAAAAGATACAAAATCTTGAAAAGAATAAAATAAAGAAAAAACTAGGGTTTTGGTGTAACATAGATGTTTAGGAAAAGATATTTAACTAATAAAAGAACAAGGTTAATACAAGAATGGGGGTGTGACACAGATGTTCTTTCTGTTTTCTAATGATGATTACATTTTTGATAATACAAGGAAATAATTAAAAGTGTTGTTAGAACTCAATTTAGAAGATTAAAATGTTAATTGTAAAAATTAATTATTTTTTAATTAATTAATTAATTAAATGAATCTTGATTATTGTATTATTATTTGATACCTATACATTAGCAATAGAAGTCGAGTGTCTTGTACGATGTTAGAAGTAGATGAGATGAAGGATAGGTAGTTTCTCATACTATGGTTGTGAGCTATATATATCCTGTATGTTTTGTGATTTCACATGCTACCCCACCCTTTTAAGTATGGTGATTGAAACCCAATGGACTCTGGGAGGTTTTTTTCCGAAATATCTTGGTTGGTGGGGAATGGATAGCTGACTAACCCCTCTATCCCTTCTCTCTTCTCTCAATAGTTTTATATTATGGTATGCATGGTAGTTACCTTTCTAATATATGTTTAAAGAGGGTTATAATGGATTGTGGTTATTTCAAACATATATATCTCTAGATATAGTATCCTATGGATTGTTATAGGTGTTTCATGTATGGTTTGTGATGGCTTAAGGTATAATACATAGAATACGGGTTATGGTGGATCCTAGAAAATACTTAGTTACCATCTGAAGGTGTGGGTGGGATGATGAAATGATGTGATGCATAAGTTTTATGGTATGTGATGATGATATTATGAGATTCACAACATGAATGATATGATAAAGTATCCTCGATGTCTTTGGTATGGTTTACTTTTAGATAGATATAGATTGAGACATTGGATTTTTGGGCAGAGTGAAGAACCAGAAGGAAAGTGGTAGCGGGGTACCTTTATTTTTATATTATGTTGGATATTATATTATTACTTTTATACGATACTTGGTGTGTAAGTTATGGTGAGGATGGTAAAAGAATAGTAAACATTTTTATGTGAATATTTAGTTTCATTTTTTTTATTCATTGGTATTTAGTATACTTATTTCACTTTTTTCACGATAGGTTTTAGGAAGGATCCTACTGAGTATACATGTTATGCTAACCCTATGTATATCTAAATAGTTTTTCAAGTCAACAGGGGATGGTTTGTGATTAAGATGTAAATTATTAGTTTTAGGATTTATTCATAAGATGTTAGAGCTTCATGGTTAGTATAAAGGATTTTCTATAGTTTTTTTTTAGTTTTCTCAATTTTATTTCATTACATTCATGTATTGGGATTGGTTCATTATTTATTATTAGAATGAGTTATTTGGTGGTTTTTATCATATTATCTCGTGCATATAAATCCTTATAAGGGTAATTCCAACCATTTTTTGATTATATACCCTTGATGATTGTTGTAAATCTGTGGCCTATTATAGGATGGCTTCATGCATCATTATATATCTTTCTCCATTGACAGCCTGGGAGGGGTACCTCAAGAGGAAGGGGGTCATGAAACTTTTTGTTAATAATGGTGGGTCAATGTACATATACATTCATTATCATGAGATCAACAAGGTCATGATAAAGAACAAGTATCATATTCCATGGATTGATAAATTACTCTATATAATGCGTGGATACCAAAAATTCTCTAAGGAAGATATTCATTCATGATATTATTAAGTAATGGTGAAGATGGAGAATATCACCAAGACTACTTTTTTATATAACGTACAGGCACTAATATTTCATAATGATTCCATTAGGACTCACTAATTCTCCATCTATCTTAATGGACTTAATGAATAGAGTCTTTAGGGATTACCTTGATAAGTTTATGGTAGTATTTATAGAATATATTCTTATCTACTCCAAAACCAAAGAGGAATTTTAGGATTATTTAAAAGTTTTAATAAATTTCTTACAAAAATAAATTTTGTATGTCAAGTAAACAAAATGTGATTTTTTGATAGAGAAAGTAACATTCTAGGGGCATGTAATCACCAGAAAAGGTATATCCATAGATTCTGAGATAGAGGTAATCTAAGGATATCCTATACCAATATCTCAGACATAGATCCATAGTTTCCTTGGATTATCTGGGTACTATCATCATTTTTTGAGAAACTTATCATGATTTTAAAACCCATTAAACAATATAACTTGGAATGAAGTTAAGTTTCTCAAGACTGATAAATGAAAGTAGATATTTAAAGAGTTAAAAAAGATGATATTCACTGCACCTATGATCACATTACCCACTAGTCAGGAAATATTTGTGATCTATAGTGATGTGTAAAAAAATGGATTGTGTTAGATACTCATGCAAGATGAAAAAATGATATCCAATTCCTCCCTCTAATTAATGATCCATGAGTAGATCTACCCAACCCATGATCTAGAATTGGCTGAAGTGATCTTCGTATTGAATATTTAGAAACATAATCTCTATGGGGAGAAGTGTTACATATATAAAAATCATAAAATACTTAAGTATATATTCACAAAAATAGAGCTCAATATACACCAATGAATTTTTTATGATTCAATCAAATATTAGGATTTTTCAATCCATTACCATCCTGGAAAGGCGAACAAAGTGGCAGATGCTTTGAGTTAAAAGTATCCTTCAACCCTGTCCATGATGAGCATTTAATGGGATACAATATTCTTGGACATGAAAAGGATTGAAATGGGAGTCATTAAAGAAATTTCATCCTAAATTTCTCAAATAAATTCCCAACCATTTATTCTAGAGAGGATCAAGGAGGCCCAAAAATATAATAAGTAGATTTATAGAAATTTATTAAATATTTGAGAGTTCAAATTCTATAACGATTGACTTATAAGTTTTGGAAACCAAATATGTAGACCATCAAAACCATAACTAAAAATGGAAAATTATGGATAATGTGCAGAACTCATCCTTCTCTATTCATCTAGGAAGAACTAATATTTATAGAGATCTAAAAAAAATTCTGGTGGGATAACATGAATAGTGAGATTATAGAATTTGTATCTCGGTGCATATTATGCTTACAAGTCAAGGATAAATGATATAATTTTGAGGGTATTATGTAACCATCACCCATACCAATATGTAAATGGGAAAAAATAACCATGTATTTTGTTGTAGGACTCCCAAGTGAAACTAAAGGCAATAATTCCATTTGGGTATTTGATGATCATCTTACAATGTCAGCACATTTCATTAATATCAAAGAAGATTTATCTATTGAATAACTCACTATGATATATATAATAGAAGTGGTAAGACTGTATAGAGTTTCACTCTCTATTGTATCTAATTTAGATATGGTGTTTACCTTGCAGTTATGGAGAACCCTTCAATAAGCATTATATATAGAGTTGAGTTTCGATAATTCTTATCACCCTCAAATGGATGGTTAGTCTAAGATAAACATTCAAAATCTATAGGATATTTTGAGATCTTATTCAATGGATTTCCAAAGATGTTGGGATCAACACCTTACCCTAGTATAGTTCTCATATAAAAATAGTTTACATTCTATCACTCAAATGAAACCTAATAAGGCTCTATATGTGAAGAGGTTTTTGATTCCAACATGTTGGGATGAATTTGGGGAGTGAAACCTGATGGGACCTCTTCTTATCTAAGAGATATCAGGGAAGGTTCAAACCATTCATCTTCATATGAAATCCGTACAAAGTCAACAAAAAAAGTATACAAAAAATCATAGATGATACTAGTATTTTGAGGTTAGAGATAAGTTCTTCCTTTATATATCACCAAAAAATAAATTCATGAGGTTTTAGAAGAAGGGAGGTATTAGTTCAAGATAAATTTTCCACTTTGATATCCTTGATCACATCGAAGATATAGACAATGAACTATCAATCTCTCCTGACCTATCTCAAGTACATGATTTTTTCTATGTATCCCTCTTAAGCAAGTACAAAACAGACCCCTAACATGAATTGTGTAATGTCCTGGTTCCAGAATCCACTTAGAGGTGCCCCATACCTGATTGGTCACATGGACTCAAGCGCATTTCCCCTCACGCTAGAGGTTGCCGACTAGCAGTGAGGGATTGGGTGTAATAGTGGGGAAACTATTCCCTCATTGGAAGAGTACACAGTGGAAGTAACAACACACAATAGCGGAAGTAGTAACTATCCAACAATAGTAAACAGCGGAATATTGGTATAATAGACAACTGGAGCACATATATATATACATAATTATTCATGATACATATGTCTAGGAAAGCACCCAAACAAGTCACAATGCTGGAAATACAAACAGCGCTAAACCAAGTACAAGAAAAAAGATAAAAAGATCCTCAACATCGCAAGCCTAAGCTTGGTTCCATGATCTCCATCTCCATCGTAGGTTAAGTACCTGAAGTAGAAGGGTGCTTTCTCTTATCTGTACCTGCATCAATATAATCTATTTGGGCCCAAAAGCATGGCCCAAATAGGGTGTGAGACTAAATCCCAGTAGGCAACCACCCGAGGATCTGTACCTAACAGTCAGTGAATATATGGAAGGTAAAGTACAGAAAATAGTAAACAGGAAAGTAATCGGCAGTAAACAATCCACATTTTCAATATCAAGCAACAGAAAACAAACAGCTAAACACAAACAGGTAACCCTCTAGGAAGTACTCAAATCCATCCCCCCTGGTCCTATCTAAGAAGTACAAGCATCCCTCTGGGTAGTGCACTTGGCCTAACCCCTCTGGTTCAGTCATAAGAATTCATAAAGACTCTCTGAGGAAGCACTCACAGTCAATTCCCATTATAGTCTAAGGTAGTTAGGAACTCTCTAAGGAAGCACACACGGTCAATTCCCCTTATATCACCAAGGTCAAGGACTCTCTGAGAAAGATCACTCGGTCAATTCCCCTTATAGACCAGGTCATTCAAAGACTCTCTGAGGAAGCTCACTCAGTAAATCCCCCTTATAGTCTAGATTAATCAAGGTAAATCAAAGTAAAACAAAGACTCTCTGAGGAAGCTTGCACGGTTAATTCCCCCTTATAGTCTAAAGTTCTCAAAGACTCTCTGAGGAATCTCACTCGGTCAATTCCCCTTATAGCCTACTACACCAGGTTCTCACGGCCCTGTGTAGTTCAACGAGAATAGAAATGTAATATGGACAAAGTAAACCTACAGAACTACTTGGCTAATCATTCTACAACATATTGCGCATGTCAGAGTACAAATATTCCACCCTACAACTCTAGGCATGGAAAACAGGCAAGGCGACCAAACAGGCTAAATAGGACCAAACAGTCATAAATAGAGCATGCATGGGAAAAACATCCAAATCATATAAAATAAACCCTATTCACATCCATTTAACCTCTACACAGGCATAAAAGCATAGCAGTATATCAACAATGGTAAAACGGTAAATACGCAATACCCCGTTCAAGGGTATTGGTGGAATTTGCACATAATACTCAAAGACTCTGAACAGAAAGGAACAAATCACCTACCTTGGTGTTAGGATATTGAAATATGTGAACCTCGAGGCTTGAATCACCTTAGAACATTGAAGATCTACAAAAACGTCTAAAACGTTCAACCCACGATATCTCACGAGAGAAGAGAAATCAAAATATGGTGCAATAGGAGAAGATAGAACTCACTGATGTGATTCCAATGCAACCGACGGTGTTCAATTCAGAGGAAAGACGCATGCTCAGGGGTTCGTCAAAGATCCATGGTCGTACAGAGATCTCAGTCGAATGAGACCTAAAAGAAGAGTGTTCTGGTGATTAGACGCAACCCCGGTACGTTTAATGACAAAAAAATAAATTACAGGGCATGTGATTTTGAAGTACACAGTGTGTACTCGATGTTTCCTTACTCCGCTTTAAGCGGCCTCCAAACCACCCCCACACAATCGTATGTGTGGCCACTACACAGCTAGCACACTACCTCCTCCGGTAAAGCAGTACACGGCGTGTACTCATAAAGTACACGGCATGTACTTTCAAAATTTCCAGAATTTCCTCTTTTTCTCAAAAATGACCAGAAAATGAAAAACATACTTGAAAATAAGATCTGGGTTCTTAAAAACTTCCTCCTTAAAGAAATTCATCCCTAAATTTCCCTAACACAGCGTAGAAGAAGAAACCCCATACAGCTCTGGCCACTAGGCCCGTACATTGACCTCCCTCTCCCAGGTCTCATCCTGTACCCGCCCATGCTGCCATAGCACTCGTACAATAGGAACAGACCGACCACGAAGAACATTTGTATTGTGATCCACAATCTAGATAGGATGCTCCTCAAAGGATGCATCCACTTCCAACTTAACCTCCTCAGGTTGGAAAACATGATACGGGACTGAAAAGTAACGTCAAACCTAAGAAATGTGGAAGACATTGTTCATAGATCGGTACCATTGAGGTAACTGCAATCGATATCCAACCAGCCCAACTCTCTCCAACACATCAAATGGCCTAACGTACCTTGATGAAAGCTTACCCTATCTTTTAATCCTCTTGTGTCCCAACCTCGGTGTTACATGCAGGAAAACCGGATCCCCGACCTTGAACTCCAAAGGTCGTCTCTACTGATCAGCATAAGACTTATGTCGAGATTGCGCAGTAGATATCCTCTTCCGAATCAACTCTATTTGCTCTGTGGTCTCCTGAACAAGATGAGGTCTCAGCAAAGCTTCCTCTTCTGCCTCCAGCCAACATAAGGGTGATCAGCATGGCCTACTGTACAAAGCCTCATAAGGTTCCATCTGAATAGTTTCTTGAAAACTATTATTGTAGGAAAACTATACAAGAGGTATATACTTCTCCCAAGAACCACCAAAATCTAGAATGCATGCTCAGAGCATATCCTCAAGCACCTAAATCATACGCTCAGACTGTCCATCTATCTGGGGGTGGTAAGTTGTACTCAAAAGTACCTATGTACCCAACACCTTCTGAAGCCCCTTCTAGATCCGAGAAGTAAAACATGCATCCCTGTCTGAAACGATGGAGTGTGGAACTCCATTAAGAAGTACAATCTCTCGGATGTACAACCATCCCATCTCATCAACACTGAAGGTCTCCTTAATCGGAAATAAGTGAGAAACCATCGTAATCCTGTCAATGACAACCCATATTGTATTATTCCCTCGAGGAGACCTTGGCAAACCGGTCATGAAATCCATCATGACATCATTCCACTTCCACTCAGGAATGGGTAACTGTTGTAGAAGCCCTGTTGGTCACTAATGCTCCACCTTCACCTACTGACAAGTGGAACACCTCATGATGAAACCAACAACATCCCTATTCATACCAGGCCACTAATACTAATGGTGTAGATCACAATACATCTTGGTGACGATAGGATGAACTGCCCAAACTGAGGAATGAAAGTCCCACATCAACTCCTCATATATATCTTCTGGCACCCATACGTGCCCTTGGAAATGCAAGATCTCAACCTCACCTATGGTCCATCCAGGAATAGGGTCCTCTCCTAACACACTCTCCCTTAGGACTAGGCCTTCATAATATGATAGCTACCTCATTCGAAGTCAATCAAGAATAGTAGAGGTAACATCTATAGAAGACATAAAAGTCTACCCCTGTTAGTCGTGCACCTCCAAATGCATCTCAGAGAACAGAGTCATAAGCTACCACTCACTCTTGGCCTCCTGAACTGCATGTATCTGAGTCATCCTTCTCAATGCATTAGCCACAGCGTTGCCTTTCCCAGGTGTATAGGCAAGCTCAAAGTCAAAACACTGAAGGTACTCGACCCACCTCCGTTGTATTAAATTTAGATCACACTGAGTGAAGATGTACTTGAGACATTTTTGGTCAGTGAAAACCACAATATTCTGTCCCAGAAGATAATGTCTCCAATAGTGTAGGGAATGAATAAGAGCTACCAACTCCAGATCGTGCATTGGGTAATTCCTCTCATGTGGCCTCAACTACTGAGACCCGTATGCAATGAATACATCTCCTTGAATAAGAACAGCTCACAACCCGATACCTGACGCATCATAGTAAACAGTATAGCTCTTACCCGGCTCTAGAAAGACAAGTATCGGTGTTGAAGTAAACCTCCCTTTCTACTCCTGAAAGGCTGACTCACAAGAATCTGACCATAAGAACTTCGCACCCTTCTTAGTCAGACCTGTCAGTGGTGCTTCTAAGCGTGAAAAGCCCTGTATGAAACGTCTGTAGTATCTAGCCAGCCCTTGAAAAATCCACACCTCAAAGATGTTCTTCAGATTCTCCTAGGAAACTATATCTCTCACTTTATCTAGGTCTACTAATACTCCTGCCTCTGAGATAATATGACCTAGGATTGAATATGATCCATCAAAAAGTGGCACTTTGAGAGCTTAGAATATAACTGATGCGACCTCATTGAACTCAAAACAATATCAAGATGGGTATCATGGTCATGTCGAGTGTGAGAGTACATCAAGATATCATCCATGAAAACAACCACGAAGGAATCCAAGTATGGATGAAACACTCGGTTCATTAGTACCATGAAAACATCAGGTGCATTCGTGAGACCGAACGGCATAACCATATACTCGTATAGACCATACCTGCTCCAGAAGGCTGTAAGATGTATACCTGATGGTCTAACATGCAACTAATGAGAACCGGACCTCAAGTCAATATTCTAGAACACCCGGGATCCTTGAATCTAATCAAAGAGATCATCAATCCTCGGCAAGGGATTCTGGTTCTTGATCGTCAACTGGTTCAACTTCTGATAGTCCACACAAAGCTTGAGGGTATCGTCTTCCTTATTCGCAAATAGGATAGGCGTACCCCAAGGAGAAGTACTAGGTCGGATGAAACCCTTTTCCTACAACTCCTCCAACTATTTCTTGAGCTCCTACAACTCTGGTGTAGCCATCCTACAAGGAGGAATGGACACTGGTGCCACTCCTGGCAGAAGATCAATTGGGAAGTCTACCTCATGCTCTGGAGGAAAACCTAAAAATTCCTCTGGAAAGAAATCTCTGAAATGATCCACCACTATAGGAAAGTCTATCTACGAAGTCCCCTGTTCATCTAGATATAGACTAGAAATATGGGATGCAACTCATCCCAACCCATGATGCTCTGGACCCGCTCTGCTCACCTGGACATCCCATTCACCCCTATGAAGAAAGGATCCACCCTCTGGTGATACAAAACTCACCCTACAGTGATAAAAATAGACGAATGCCTGGAAGGGAACTAGCCATTACATTCCGAAAATGAAATCATAGCATGTCATCTCTAGGACATAGAGGTCTCATAGAAAGTGACATCCACCAACCTCTAGTGGGCACTCCTTTCACTAACGTACACTAGCCATTCTAGTCCCCAACGGTGTGTCCAGCGTCAAAATATCGGCAAAGGAAAAGATGAAGAGTCCAAGGCTCTCCACAATAGTAACAGATATAAATCTATGGGAAGCCCCTATATCGAAAAGAGTAGAAGCTAAAACTGAGCCTATTAAGATCGTACCTTTAACTGTAGAGGGTCCAGGATCTTGCTCCTACTGGGTCTGCTCCACTGTAAAATTCTAGCCTAATACACGGCCCTGTGACTCTGCCTGACCACTATGAGATGATCCACCTAGCTATCGTTGAAGAACCAATGACTGACTACCACGACCACGACCTCCACCTCGGCCTGAATGGCCAGAAGAACTCTAATTCCCTGACTGGTGAGAAAACAGTGGCGCTGCTCCTGAATGCGGAGTCATAGAGGAACCCTTGTCACCAGTTGCTGAGAAGAACTGACAAAAGCACTGAAGGTGACCCATCTTGCCGCAAGATCGGCACTCCACTGGGTCTCTCGAGCAATGTGGCCTCATATTCCCGCTCTTACCACACTGGTAGCACACCACCTAGCTGTCAGAAAATGCATCCCGCCAACTCTGATCTCCTCGTACAGACTCCCTGCAGTGCTTCCTGCTTTTAGTAGGAGGAATACTAACTCTGGATGCCGAACCGCCTTGGATCATAGCTTTAGAATCCCTCAGATTTTTCTCTGTGATCAGCACCTGGTTGAAGATTGAAGATATTAAATTCAACCTGAAGATGTTCACCTATGATCAGATGTCGTGACTCAGACCATCCTCAAACTTCCATGCAAGGAACAACTTATCACCTTCTATAATAGGCATGAAATGCTGAAGCTCTGTGAAACAAGAGGAATAATCCATAACAAAAAGAGTACCCGGCTCCAGACTCATGAACTTCCAGGCTCGATCGGCCCTCGAGGTCTCCGGATAGAATTAATCATAGAAGATGCGCCGAAACTCATCCTAGGAAATATTCTGCTGGCGTCACGCCTGTGAGATCACGTCCCACCACCTCTTGGAAGAGTCTCGAAGAATATAGGTAGCGAGCTTAACCCTCTTCTCTAGTGGTATCTCTAGATTCTCGAAAATTGTCAGTGTGGCTTCTAGCCATGAATCTATAGCCTGGGGTCCTCCATACCCTTAGAAAGTATAAGTATGTTGCTAATGAAAGACCCGCATAAATTCTACCATCGATGGGGCAAGAGGTGGCGCCCCCTGAATGGTCTACATCATCCTCAAAAATCCCTCACTGAACCATGCATCATCACCTATGTCAGGTATAACAGCTGGTGCCAAGATTTGCACGATAGAAGGATCTACAGGTAGTCCCTGATTAGCCATGTCCAGTGTCTGATCACCGCCTGGAAACTGGCACATAACCGGAGGACGTATCGGTGGCATGACTCTACAAGGTTAAGTGCACACCTTAGATCCATATTATCATATACTAAAAACTATAAGAATAATAAACAGAACATGTACACTTAGTAGTAATCCACCACTTCCTTCGACTGCTTTAGAATTTAAAAAACATTAACTTTTGGATACTGCCCATCTGGAGTTTTTTCCTCTTTCCATGCATTCTTTCTTGAGATCCCCTCTATTACAGTAGTTCCAAAAAAATTGTTATGGGACCATTTGATTTACCTTGTATTAATTTTTGTGCATTTTTGTCTAAATTACTTTGACTTATCTTCTGATTGGGGTACTTTTCTCATCTGTCTACATTTTGATTGCTACCGAATGGTGCTTAATCCTCCCTTTGCCATAGCTCCTCATTCAGGATTAACCCCTGAACATCCTCAAATACTAATTCATACCTTCCAGGATAAATTCTCACTATAGTTACCGTTTCTTCACAATTATCTATAAGTAATGATAATATAAACAATTCCCATACATATTTCATGAACTTCACATTTTTAGATTTGAGATAAATTTGAATAATATTAAAATCATTGGTATGATTTTCCATAGACCTATATTTTGAAAACATCATTATGAATAGTCTTAATATTATAAAGAACATATTTATTACTAAATGATTATCAAAAAAAATTGATATATTCTATATAAAATTTATTGATGTCTGCACCTCCCAAATGTTTATGGTTTTATTCCAATCCAATTACATCCTAATGAGTCTGAGAGCCTTTATATCCATATTTCTCATTAAACCTTATTCATATTATTGGGATTAATTCTAGTAAATGGAATTTCTAGGTCTATTAGAATTAGATAATCTAATATATGTGTTCTCTATAATCCAAATTATTTCCTTTTTAACATAACAACTCAGATTATACTATCATCAAATGTAATCATTTCAATACTAGTAAACTCCCACAAAATGAAAAAACATTAATAGAAAGAGAATTTTACATGATCTGTTTCCATGTGTGAAATTCTGAGCTCTAAAATAAGATTTGATACCACTTTTGGGGTTCTATAATACACCATTGATCCACCAAACATGCTTCTTATGGATGTTATACATAGTTGACAGCCAAGATCTAGACACTCCACTGATTGAACATAACCCTGTGAACCTAGTGTACCAGAAGATATGAATACCAATCACCCTACTCACCACACCAATTTAAACATGGAAAATATTCTCTCTATACAACTCAACTGAAACATTCAAGCATGTAGAAATAAAGAAAAACTTTGGTTTACATGGTCCAGACAATTTTTAGTGTTGAGAATATTATAGAAGTGTAGAACAATGGTATCTTAAAATTTTATCATAAGAAATAAATAATTACATGGTACTTGATGATACACCACATCGGATTATAACATGAGGATATTGTTTGGAAGGTATTAAGCATGAAAATAATATCAAATTGTTGCCTCATTCATCTCTTTTATGAAAGCATTTTCCGTTCTTTGTTGGGGATCATTTCTCAAAGGAAATGAAGTCAAATCCCTCTAAATCATCCCACACATCCTCTAGATTCTCTTTGATCATCAATATTTATACTTCAAGTTCTAGATCAAAGAAAATTAATAACTCTTTGTTGCCATTTTGATCACGAGATCATTTTTTATTTGATCCAGAAGGGATAACTCTAATCAAGGTGATCAGATCTCCCTCTTCTCTCTCTAAAACACGAGAGAAAGATCAAGAAGTGAGATAATTCATGTGGATGAATAGTCTATTCAAATTTTTATTAAATATATGTATATATTTGTAGGTTTTATTTATTAAAATTTCAACTTGTTCTTTTAATAAATAAATCCTCCTAAATAGAACTAAATTTGATATGTATGATGTGTTTAACATATGATAAAATTCTTACATATTTTATCACTTATAAAATATAAATTATGTTTTATGATAAAATATGATCCATTATCTCTACCTCTCTTTCCAATAATTATTTTTGAGACATAGAATAAAATATTCACTATAAAGAATAATTCTAGTGTTAACTTAAAAACTCTTGAATATAATGAGAAAATAAATTCACTTCCTAATATCTTAAATTCAAAAAATAATGAATTTATTTATTTATTTTGACTATTCAATCTTAAAAATATCTTATCCCCCTAAATAGGTCCCACTATCTCCAAAACATCAATTCATTATAATTGAACAAGCATCCAAATGTGCTTCGTTTGTGACCCTCTATGTCCTTATCTCAATAGCAGTGAGTACTAATCACATACCAGGAGAAGAGTCTAGAAACATGTCATTGACCATAACAATAAAAGTTCAATATTAGAAATGACAACCTATCCTATGAATATACACTGTATAATATAATCTCTTTATCTCATGATAGCACATAAAGGTGAATTCCCAACTTGTGTCTCTATATTTACTTACTTCATTTATTCTTGGCCGTATTGGATGAACTTATATTATTCTACTATAACCATGGATTTAGTGAAGGTATTACCATAATAGTCAACCAATCTAAGATATATATTCCTTTCAAAATTTAAAAATACTTTATTTATTATTTAATCACTAGAATACCAGTAATAACACACCCAGCGCAATCTGCCTTGACACAACATAAATGACATTGTTTTCTTATAGCATCAAAATTCACAATAAAATGGTACACACTAATAATTATATCAATTAAAGAGAATGTAAAATGTGACCATATATAGGAATAACTAATTAAACCTATAACATGTGGTGTTCCCATTGGAGGCTCAGTCATAATGATCTCATATAATTGATATCACCAAGTGAGAACTTCATGAGATGAAATTTAAATGCTTATAAGACCCAAGAACTTGATAGTCATACATATTTTGTGTCCTATCAACATGATGTATCTAGACCATAGGACATAGTTTTAAGATCAATTTTATGGTATCTTGAGTTTTAAATACAGTTTGAAACTATTATAACCTTTTGATATGACATCTAATCTATGGATAGTAATAATTATATAGTAAACATAGAAGTAATGTAACTATCATGGTAAGGAAAAACACATGTATATTTCAATATATATGCATGTTATTGAAATCAAAGTATATACATGAGTGGATTCTAGGGCACCCACCCACAATACTCCCACTTATACTAGATCCAATTTCAAATAACTCTCAACCCATTAACTCTCACATGAGAATCATTCTTCTATTGATATTTGGATTTATTTAGGGAGTATTCCACATTATCCTATATGAAAAATATAATAACTATAAATTCACTAATTTGAGTAAAATACCACATTATATGAAACTTATAAAGTATATGATTTGTCCATTGGTGCGACCTAGGCTCTATGAAAAGTACCACTATAGCAATATTATCACAATAAACCATAATAGTGTCTTCACTCCTAGGCACAACACTAATATCTGAGATAAATCTATGTATCAAAAAAACATGATTAGATATATAAAAAGTTATTATATAATCAAATTATATAATATAATCACTGACCATGGGTTTCTTTGAGTTTCTCTAGCTCATTGTTCAGGAAAAAAACATATCCTAACTATGATTTCATATCATCATAATCTTTCTGGAAACTGGAATCAATGTATCCCATCATTAATAGTTCCTCTTATCCTCTAACCACTAATAACACTTACTTTTTACATATCAAGTAGTTCAATAAAGTTTTTGTGGCTTCCCAATACAACTCTTCAGGATTATATTGATATCTCTCCACCATTCTTAAAGCAAAGGCAACATCAAACCTAGTGTGTAACATGAAATACATGATACTTATCACTATCAAAGCATAAGGGATTAAAGTCATATTTTCAATATCATCCTATGTTTTTGAACATATTTTCTTGGATATATTGATACCATGAGACATTTGAAATAACCCTCTCTTGGGTTGTTCCATATTATACCTTTTGAGTACTTTTTCAATATATATACTTTGACTTAGCCCTAGAAGCCTTTGAGATTTATCTTAATAGATAGTGATCCCTAGAATGTAGGATTCTTCACTTAATTATTTCATAGAGAAAATTTTGATTAACCTTTTATTAACTTACTATAATACATATACTCCATTTCTAATAATTAATATATCATAAAAATAAAATAATAGGAAAACGATGGAATTTTTACTAACCTTCTTATAGACACATGGATCGATTTCATTGTTGATGAAACCAAATTCACTTATAGCCTCATCAAAATAAACATTACATGGTTGTGATGCCTATTTCAATATATAAATTTATTTCTAGAGCTTTCATACTTTATTATAATTTTTTAACTTAATGGGCCATTTGAGTTAAGTTATATAAACCTCTTCAAACAAATTCCCATTTAGTAAAGTAGTTTTGACATCCATTTTCCAAATATCATAGTCATGGTAGGATTCTATTTAAATTAATATTATAATAGATTTTAGCATCATGATTAGTGATAAGGTTTCATAATAGTCAATTCCTTGATGTTGCCTATGTAATTTTACAATAATTCATTCTTTATAGGTACTTATCTGACCATCCATGTCCAGTTTTTTCTTAAATATCCATTTACACCCAATGGGTTTTACATCAGATGGAGAATATAACAAAACCAAATATTGATTTTGGTACATGGATTCCATATAAAAAATCATATCTTATTTCCATTTAGTGGTATCCTTACCATCTACTACTTCCTTATAGGTTATAGGTTCATTATCCTCAAGGATTAATGTGTCACCTAACTTAGTGAGAAGAAAACCATATCTCTATGGTTATATAACCTCTCTATTAGACCTATAAAATACTCGTGTCTCACAAAAACTTCATATCCCACTAACACTTGGGATGTTGTTCTCATACAAACTCTTATGAATCTAGAGAATCAACTTCATTGAATTATATCTTTCTCATACTATTTACATTGGAAATGTGTTCAATTTCTATAAATATGACATGTATTTCAAAAATTAATTTTCTATATGAAGATTTATATAGTTAATATCATTTAGTTTACTTAGTATAACCTATAAATATTATCTTCATGATTTAGGATGAAATTGTTTCATTATTTATGGTCTTAACAAAGGCTTCACATGAGTATACATGTATATGTGATAGAGCGGGTTTCTTTCCATAACATAGCTCATATAGAATCCATTTTGTTGTATTATTTGGTACTTGTTTGGGTGTATATGACTCATTAATTAATGAATATCCCTATAATTATAATTTTATAGTTCCATGACTCATCATTGATCGTACCATGTTAAGAAATGTACCATTCCTCCTTTCAATAACATTGTTCCACTAAGGTGTATAAAGAGGAGTGATCTGAGAGATTATCCCACACTCCTTTAAGTGATCGATGAATTCTCAGTTTAGATATTATCCCTTGTGGTTTGAGTGGATAATCTTAATATTATTACTAAGATAAATTTCAGCTTCATTTTGGTAATCCTTAAACATATAAAAGGAATCTAACTTATACCTCCTTAAGTGGATATAGCCATACCTAATATAGTCAATGGTAAAAGTAATGAAGTAAGAAAATAAAACACTTTACTATATTATAAATTGACCACATACATCTATATAAATAAATTAAAAAGGTTTTTTTTTTCTTTACGCTTTACTAGTGAAGGATGTTTTGTTCACTTTTAATTATAAACAAACACAAAATACATCCAAGATTTTTAACTTAATAGAGTTTAGATACCCTTCTTGATGTAATTTTCTTAACCACTTTTCATTTAAACGACCTAGCCTAAAGTGTCATAGACAAGTAGGGTATGATTCATTATCACTATATTTTTTATTTATTTCCAATATAGGTCTCTTCAAGATCAATAATATTCAAACCATTGTTAAGATGCGCCATACCAAAACATATATTATCCTTATAAAAGGGAAACTTTTATTTAAAAACTTGATATAAGGTCCTATAGTTTCTAAAATTGACACTCTGATTTATTAACTATTAGTATATAATAATAGTTGTTTAATAAAAGAACTAAACCAATGGAATATGTTATATGATAGTCTCTCACAACTAAGGTTTCTAGTCTCACATCATTTACGGATAGAAGATACACATTTCCCTTTACAATCCTCTAGAATCTACTTGGTTACTATTATTGTGCTACTTCTTCATACCTATGAAATTATTTTTCTATTGGATCTTCTTTTTATAAGAAAATAAAGCATCCTTATTCTTCCCCCCCCCCTCTATATCTTTAGTATCATGGAGGGTTGGTGTGTTGGTGTCTTTGTATTAGACTTAGCCTTTGGCACCTTAGTCTTTCCCATCCTCCTTTTGTTCACCATAAGGACTAAAGAGCTTGTATTATTTATATCCTTGTCATCTTGGAGAACTAAATCCAATAGATCTAGTAGAATATTTTTTATGTTATTCATATTATAATTAATAATAAAATTTGAGAATATTATCATTACAGGGTAAATAATTATATCAGTTTCTATTTTTTTTATTCAACTTGAACATAAGGGACTATTGTCTCTTAATGTGCCTAATCATTCTGAGTAAAAGAGGTCCTTCATGACACCCCTCTACTAGCCTACACCTATACGTTACACTGGAAATATAATATATTTCTTTTTATGGTCTCTCTAGGTATATCTATTAGAGATGAGATGGAATTTTGTTTGCATCTTTATACTCATTCATTTCTTGTTTCTCACTAGACATAGATGAGAGCATGATACACTAGAAATCAAGTGCATCATCCACATTCTTCTGGTATTTATCTTTATCTTATTTTCTTTATCCCTGAGGAGTCTTGGAAGAAGTTGGGTATTCCAATATATAATGCTTCCTTTATTGGCATAGTACTACACATAAGCACTTGTACCACTACTGGAAGTTATGTAAAGTCAGGATATTATCTTTATCCAGTATGATCACAGTGACATTGAATTGGTAGTGGTTTCCATTTGATCTACAACTAATAAATTTTAGTAAATTATTACTTATCTTTATTACCAAATTATTAACATTATAATTTAAATAATATTTTAATGTCTCCCAATATCTTATATAATTATAGTATCCCTCAACTAATATGCTCATAATATTTAGTCTCTAGAATATTTAAGTAGCATGGATGCTTTGAAATATCTCATCATAGTCTAAGATATGGTTACACCACTATTTGAAGAGTTTCAAGGCATGATTTTAGCTGGATAACCACATTGTCTTGTGGATCCCAGATCTATTGAGTGAATTCCTAACTTCTTCAAAGTGTAATCTTTCATTACTCAACTACTTACCTCTAAATTTTCAAAAAACTAGATATAGATACTGATTTGTCTCCAAATTTAGTTAATTCGACCCACCACTCTCATAATAACTCTCTAGTAGTAGGATTCACCCTCAACTAAGGATTATGAGCACCTCATACATATTATTTTTTCCAAATTTAAGCGATAGAATTCATTAATGGAATAATATTAAACTTAAGGGATTTTAATTATTCTTAGTTAATGTAATAAATTTCCTATTTAAATTTTTTTCTCTAAATGATCATACTCATAGGTTACCTAGGTTTTAAAAATAAAATATTCATTACAAAATTATTCATTTACCTATTAATTCTTTTTTATTATTTTATGTGATTATGAAACAACACACATGCACAATAATAATAGACTAAGAAAAAATAAATGAATAATTATGAGTGTTTACTACAAGTTGATTAATTGAGTGGATAATTTATCAACTGAGAACCTGGGAGTATATACCTAAGTCGCATATAACTCATTTCATAGCAATCGAAACTTTAAACATATATTCGTTTCATCTGGTACTTTTATAAATCATGATGCATTCCACTTCTTCTTTCTTTTTCCTCATTAGACATAATTACTCACACGTAGGTGAAGAGAGATCAAGAATGATAAATACAAATAAATTACTTTCATAATTTACATATAGGATCTTGTATGTATAATGTGAAAGAGATTTTGGGAAAACCATCTTTTAAATTAATTAATTATTACAAAAAAACTCATGAGTTGTAATAATTATAAAAATAATCAGACAAAAAAGGTCAGTTCCACTCAAGATAAGTCAATATGAAATAAATTTTCTAAATAAAATTAAATTTACAACTAATTTAACACTATAATATTTATTAGGAATTTAAAAAAAATAATAGTTTTTAAATCACATAGTTTGGAAAAATTTATATTACATCCCAAATATTTTTAAATATTTTAATCAATTTTTGGGGATTTTTTTAGGAACCTAGAAGCTTCAAAAATACCATTAAAGGGGTTATGGTCCCATTATGGTTTCAGGTTATACTGGGGTGGTTAAGCAAAGCTTGACCTAGACTGATTTTTTGGTTGACTAAGTGGTGGCCTCAACGTAAGGCATGGGGCTAGCGATCAGCAGCACACCCCTTTGGGGTGCATGGGTAAAACCAGTCAACATTAAACCCTGCCTAAAATAATTATTTTTTATAAAATAATATCCCACCCACATAAGTGATTGGCTGGTCAACAGACCCCCCCCCCCAAATTGGTCACCGCTTTTCCATACCTATATAGTGCATGTGTGGAATCTTATTTATATATATATATATATATATATATATATAATTTCTAAATATATTTAATTAGTCTTTAACCAAAAAAATTAAAAAAATCCTAGAAAATGTGTGGAATATATAAACCTTATAAGTTATTGTTTCAGCTATGGGTTTCTATTAGGAACATCAAGGATCACCAGCCATCGTCATCCTACGATTGTAGTGTGTATGTGTGTGTGATCTTAATTTTTAAAACAGAAACAATAGGTTTGATATTATTTCAAACTTCAGATAACCATAAATCATCCATATGATGTCTAATTGAAGTTTTATTGGATTATTTGGGGGTATTACAATTCCCTCTACACAAATTAATTGTGGAAATAATTTAAATTTGAATTAATTCATCATGTGATCGCTTTGATACCATTTATTGATACTCAGTGCATCGTGAAATCATAGAAAAAAAGGATTTTAAAATTGTGTCACTAACAAAACATCATGACGTCATCTATAATGATAGAAAACATCTAGTTCCAACCTAAGGATCTTGTGTGGATGGAATTAAGAATGAAAATAAAATTGCACAGTTACCTCATTAAACTTGTTAACACAAGTGTGTTCCACTCCTTTTTAGAGATAATTTCTCAAATGAATTGGTGTCATATCCCTGTAGATCATCCACATATGATTCAAATTATTTACAATCATTGACCTTCATAATTTGAGTTATATCATGGAGAAAATTAATAACTCTTCAACTTTTTTAGGATTACGGGATCACCATTTCTTCAATCTGAAATGTAGAACTTGGATCGAGGTGATCAGATCTCCCTCTTCTCTCTATAAAACTTTAGAGAGAGATTGGGAGGGGAGACAATTCAACTGTATGAATAGTCTATTTGAATTTGGATTAAATTTATATATATATAAGTAGGTAGGTTTTATTTATTAAAATTTCACCTTTATAATGACCTAAAAATTCATTATTTGATTAATAAAAGAACTTTTTTTGTCATGGTTATTTTATTATGTTACACAATAGAAGTACATTTAAATTTTATTACAAAAAGGATATTTCAGGTTAAGTAATAATACCAATTAATACAGATAAGACTAGTACAAGGATATAAAAACTAAAGAATAATGACTATGCAATGGTATACACTATAGGTTAAAACTCTTCCAAGAAGATTAAACCTTCCAACAAAACTGTTAAATGAAAAAAAATACATTTTATAAATATGATAGTCGTTATCAAAAGAATTATGAAAACCATTGGTAATGAAGTAGTAAATGTTGATATTTGGTGGTATATATATATGATGTAATCAAGTATGTGGCCAATTGGACATGACCATTACATTAATTTTACATGATCGTTGTTCATTATGAACATTATTATTGTAGATTCTAAAAATTAATTATTAGGGTTAGTGTATATTAAGGTAAATTTTGAGAGTTAATTGAATATTGAAGGAAGAAATAATGGCCTCATCCAGTAGGATCATACTTTTTGAATCTTGTTTATCAGAACTTGGGAGTAATGTTTCATCACTGGGGTTTGTTCTTGACCAATCCCGATCACAGCTTCAACAATTCAAGATCAAATTAAATCACCTGTGGGTGAAGTTTAAGTTATTAGAGATCACCACTAGGTCAATGATTGTTAAACCACCTCACGAAACTACAACGATCACACACTGTACCCTTAGGGCATATGGTAGTGTAATAAGGGGTTATATATCTAGACCATAGTATTATAAAAGTGAAATTTTCCTTGTATAAATGAAATATTTATTTCTTCAATCCCATTTTTATTATTTTCTATACACTAAATATAAGATAAATTTGAAAAATATATTTGTGAATATAAATAAAACATAATTGCATTTTCAGAGAATATATACACATTTATAATAAATTCTAGTGTTTTGAATAAAACTTATTCTCATGAAATAATCTTATAAAACACTATTTATTTAAATAAAAAAGAAAATATAATTTTATAATGTCCTAATAAATTTTTATAAGTGTCGAAAACTTCATTATGTCGTGAAGACTATTATTTTTCAATAAATAAGGATTTTTTATTTAAAAGTTAAAAATTATCAAATTTAGGAATTATTTTGACAAAATTAACATTATATTTGAAATAATTACATCAAAATTATGTTAGAATGAAATTTTGAGAATTTTCTAAAATATTTTATTTTTTAGTGAATAAAAAAAATATAGTTTTGTTTTTTCAGTATGTTTTATGATTTAATAAAAATGTAATAATTATATGATAATTAATAAAAATAAATACAAGACTAAAAATATATTATTTTATTTATTTTATTTATTTTAATGGATTTAAATCAATTTTAAAACCTATAAAGGACTTTCCAAAGTCTAAAATGGAAATTAATATTGTAAAAACTATATTTTGTAGAAAATGAATATCTAAATCCATGATAAAAACAATGGATAATACAATGGTTTTTCATTTTTCACAACCTATAATTCCAAGGCCTATATTTATAAATTATTAAAGAATTCCTCTGCTTTTACTATAAAAACACACACATTCCCCTATTTCTCTCCACTATAAATTCCTTAAGCATGAAATTATTCCCATTTATCCTCTTTTAATTTCTTCCAAGGTGTCTCAAAGGTCCTAAGGTTTCTCAATACAAGATTTAGAAAGTTAATTCCCAAGGTAAGGGAACTCTCCTCTTCTTCTTTTCCTTTAAAGAACCTCTTTTGCGGTATGTATTCTAAATATTGAATTTCATTATTTTCATGTACTTTTTATTATCCCATTACTTTAAAAATATTTTTTTAAATTTTAGACCTTCCTTCATTCTAATTATTCTATTTCCTTAATCCATGTTGTATACCCATCATGCTACTGAAATATTTTATGAATTTCTCTCTTTTACATGAAATATTTTATCGTGTGAATACCCAACCCTCTTCCTAATTGGTATTCAACTAAATGTAAATATAATTTATTGATTGGTGATATCCATGTATGAAACCCAAATTTCTTCATCATGTGTTAAAAAATGATGTAATTATCATTTCTTTATGCATTTATGAATTTAATGACATTTACATGAAACTCATTTATTATTTACCAAGGGTTATTAATGAAATTTTTTCTTATGATCTTTATGGAACACCTGAATTTATACATAAGAAGGTTTCAAATTTATAGCACACCAATTCATTTTGTAAATAATTAATCTCTATAAATGATATTTTTTACGATACCATGTTGAATAACCTTAGTAATTATGTTTTATGACACCTTGTTGTATCCACATTTCCATGTTATTATTCATGATCATTCCATTATGATATGCCTTAAGTTATTATGGACATTCCCTATTTTTATGCCTAATTATCACATGTGGGGATATAAAGTCGATCAATGATGCAGAAGCTGGGGAGGGGTGGTTCTAGTGGGTTGGGCCTACGGGTCATGTATGGGCATGGTATACCTCTAGGCCTTCGGGTCATGTATTTCGGGTCATGTCGGGCCTTGTGCCTTGGGCCTACGGGTCATGTACGGGTTCCCCTTAAACCCTTAAAAGGGGGACTATCTATAATAAAATAAAAAAGAAGGCCTTCAGGCCATTCGGGTAAGTATTTCCTTTTTTTACTCCCTTACAAGGCTTTATGCTCACCTCTTTCTTTTAATGTATTTCCCTAGAATAAGATATGTAGTAAAAGTAGCCTTGGATGAATCTATAAATAAGATTTCTAAATGGATTTGAAGAAATTTTATGGTTTCCATGTATTACACACATATTTTACAAGAAACTAAACCTCAAAATATCCTTCGTATTATTAAATTTTATACCGTGTAATGAATTTTTTATGTATTAAAAAGGTGAGATGCCATACCATGTTCTTTTAATAAATAAAACCACCTAAATTAAACCCAATTTGAAACATAATACATATTTAACATGTGATAAAAGTCATAAATATTTTATCACTTACTTTAAAAATATAAATTATATAGTTTGATAAAATATGAGCCATTATATTGACCCATCTCACTAAAAAATATTTAATAAACCTTTAATAAAAAATTTGTTCATAAAATATTATTGTTTAGGTTCACTTAAAAACTCTTGAATACACTGATAAAATAAATTTATTTTCTATTATTATAAACTTTAATGATAGTGAATATATTTATTTATTTTTATCACTCAATATCATATATATGGAACTCACTATGTCCTAAACACTAATTCACTAGAGTTGGAAAAGAATTTGAATGTGCCTCAAGTGTGAGGTGGAAAATGATAAACATGCATTTATTTTAAAATATTTCCATAATTAAAACATTAAATTATATAATAATATCAAAATCCTATGAATAAATAGGTTTAGTGTATTTATATACTATATATATAAGTAACATATTTTATAATGTTTTGGAGGATTTCCCCATAATTTCTTCATACTAGTTTTTCTCCTAGACATCTCACATGTTAAACTCATCATCATGACCTAAGAAATGGAAAATAAGAAATGGGTGTATTAAAATGATCAGTAAGGGAATAATAAAAATATAAACATGATACACAGGGTGAGATCACAAACATATGATAAAACATAAGAAAAATAAAAATCTATGATTAAAAGAACATTGAATCATAAAAACTATTCATATTAAATTTTATAAGAATAAGTAATCACGTATGATCAAACATATAACCTGGAATAAATATTATGAAAGCATGAGAAAAAATTATGATCCTTGTCCATACCATTGTCTCATATCAAAATATTTTTGCACCAAAATAATTATAGAAACTCAATATTTTGGATCAAGCATCACCATAAATTTCCCATGGTGGATTAGGCATCACAACCTATTCTCCATTTTATAAAAAGAACCACTAATCATTTCACCATTATATCAGGATTTTTAAATATTTACCTAATGTATTTTAGATACATATAGGGCCCTCCTTCCACTTAAATATTAACCACACACATTCATGCCACAAGAAAATATTTAATCATCACATCATTAAAAACCTAGGAATAAGAATGGGTTTCACATTGCATTTTAAAAGGTATCACATAAATAACCACTAAAACAATGTCAATTTATACCAATATAAATAACATAAAAGTGTAAGTTCATAAAATATTTTATAGTATGGTTCATAAATCATAAATTCATATAAAATAGTTTCCTTAAGATAAAGAGAAAAAATAAATCCAAAGATGAAGCATTTGATTTTGAAAGGAAAAGAATTTTCAATAAATTAAAATACATTTATTGAAATTCCACATTGTAAAAAGTATGCTAATTTTTTTTTGAAAATAGGATAATGTAAATATTAAGGTAACATGAGATAAAACAAAATTTTGTTTTGAATTAAAAGGTATAACATTGTCAGGAAA
The DNA here is from genome assembly GCA_963277665.1 of Viscum album. Taxonomy (NCBI): domain Eukaryota; kingdom Viridiplantae; phylum Streptophyta; class Magnoliopsida; order Santalales; family Viscaceae; genus Viscum; species Viscum album. Next base: position 1,052,598,384 of record OY728120.1, on the reverse strand, counting down.
GGAAATTATAGACAAGGAGGGGAAACCATTGTTTAAGAGGATGAAAATTATTCTTAACATAGTTTCATTTTCATGGAATTAAACTAATAAATAAGGAATATTTGAATCAAAATTTTCCTAACATTATATTAATAGGGTATAAAATATAAAATTAAAGACAAATATCAAGTTGAAACATTATAACTTAGGAAAGTAGATTGAGTTATGAAAAAAATCCATATATTTTAGGTATGATATCAATCATAGTCCAAGGAAAGGAAGATCCTGAATGAAATTGAATTTTACAAGATAAAAAAATAGATACAAGAATTTAAGGTGAATTAGTTACACTATACAACATAATATTTGTGCTTAATATAAAAACATACCACAATTACGGATGATTGAGAGGGGAACCCTTATAATTGGGCTAACACTTGAGTCAAATACATTAGAGGAAAACAAATTTATTTTTATTAATATGTCCTATGAATTACAAAGAAATTAATTATAAAACATTCAAGGTATGGTGAGTCAATATAAATCCATAAAAAATAAAACATGGTGCATAAAATGTTTCATGTCTCAAAGAATCAAAAATGAGACAAAGAAAACCCTTACAACTTGTGGATCATTTAAATAAAAAAATCTTGAAAGAGAGATTTAAATTGAACTTAAATTACTATAAATAAAAGTTATTTAATGATAAAATATATTAATTATGTAGAATATACACTAGATAAAGTCAATTACGTTCAAAATATAAACCATGACTCAAAGAGAGGAATTTGATACGAAAACCCTTACCATAGTCTTCATTCACTTTGCACTTTCACTAAAGGTACAAAATAATTAAATTAAGTCTATTAATTACATAAAAAAGAATAATATTCACAATTATAACCATTTATACTCAAAAATATATAAAAATTACACACACACACAAATATATATATATATATATATATATATTAGTTGGTTTTTATGTATTTTCCCACATTGGGTGTTTACAATTTTTCCTTTTTGTACTAGTTTCAAAAGAGCGATGTCAGTATTTTTTCTTATTCAAAAGTTCATCTTTAAAAAACAATTAATGTTACAATAATGGATGATTATAATTATTTACAAGGTTTCAATTTTCTTTCATGATTTATTTAGTATTTATCCTAGAAGACAAAATTGACAATAAGCATATTTTGGAGATTTTTAACCCACAAAGGGTGTTTTCTTGGTTAATGAATTAAATATTGATATAATAATTGAAGAAAAAAATATTTATTTAAATATTTATATCATATTACATGATTAATTATGTTTCCATAATAAACCATGATATAATTTCATATCAATGTTCAAGTAGGTTTTCAAACTGACCCAAATATGAATATACAATGATTAATGGATAATTATGAGGTGATTTAGTTTAAATACTATTATAACAGTAGCATAATGATATAATTTAGTATTTATTAGTGTGATATATTATAATCATAAATAATTAAGAGAATAATTTATAGATAAGAAACAATTACATATTATGAATAAATTGTGTCTCCATTTAGTTCGCTTATTTAAGAGGGTTAATTTTATAATGATTATTTATCATTAATAAAATTAAGTGATTTTAAATTTTTGATAATAAAACATTATTAATATTATAAAAAAACATTTATACTTTATACCCATTCATATATCCATCCATGAAATGTGTTTTTGAAAAATGAACTCGTTTATCCATGTAGGCAGTAGTCCATACATATACACATTTCACATTTTCATTTTTCTTAATGGAGAAAGTATGAGGTGTTTAATGCTTGAAACATAATTATAATAACATATATTTATAATAAGGATATTAATTTTATCATTTTAATATGGTTTAATAAGATATTAAAAGTAAGTAGTGCTCAAAAAGAAATAGAAATGAGAAAGAGAGGTTAAGAACTTATACCTCACTTCTAGGATTATCTCCCTTGGAAGGGGGTTAATCCTTTGATATGTGGTCTTTTGAGAATACCATAAGCTATTTTTGGAAGTTAAAATGGTTTAGTATGAGTTTGGAAAAAAAATTCCAAACTTAGGGGGTTTTTTGTGAATGAAAGTGGGGATATGAGATCACCTTTTATAAGTAAAAATGGATGGTATTTGTGTAAATACCCAAAACCATTCTATAATGGGGAGTCACTCTCAATGAAATTGGCTCCAAAATTTGAGAAATAATAGTGTGGGAAATATATATGGTAAGTATTCCTTAAAAGACAATTTGAAGCTAATGATTATAAATTTTAAATACATTTTTTATAATTCATTTTATATATTTTTTAAACTAATTTTAATATAATAAATGTATAATGTATTAAAATAATTTTGATAAAAATATTACTTGAGTTCTAAAATATCAAATATAAGTTTCTAAATAATAATAAATGTTTTAAAATGTATAATTTAAATTATAAAATAAATATTTTTTAATAAAAAGGTTTCAGAACGTTCCAATTCATACTTATATACTAATAATGCCAGAAAATTCCTAGTATTCATAAAAATGGTATATTTCACTATTGACATAAAAATAAATTTTTTTAGAAAAAATATCAAAAACATAATCTTATAATATTATTTTTATGATAAATATTAAAATTAATTTATTTTTTCAAATTATCATTCTAAAATTTATAAATTTTACTTTTATGTAAAATCAAAAAATACAGTGAAAAAATATTTTTATAGGAAAACGAATTTTGGTGTATTAACTATTATTTTTAATATAAATTTATAATTAATCAACTGTAAAATTATTATTTATAAAATAAATATATATTTAAGTTATTAAATCTTAATAATATTAGTTCCTTGAAATAAAATTCCAATTTATATAAAATATATTTTTTAAGCATAGAGTGAATTGAGTAAAAATGACCTTTCAAAAAGTATAAAAAAATCAGGATATATCTATAAATATAAATATTTTATTAAAAGTTGATATAATCCTGATTTATACTTAAATACATATTATAATCTCTATATAATATCTTAGAATCTATTAAACTTTGGTTACAGTCTTGGGTGGTGGTTCAGCTAGCATGGATCTTATGGAAATCTCCACAAGCTTGAACTTCTCCCATATACAGTTTCTCTCAAATAGTAATTACTCAATTTTGGAGTGGGATTGGTCTATAGAAAACCTTAGAAAAAATACCTAACTTCTAATATTAGAAAAATGGGATTTATAGATAATACTTCCACTTATGTATTTCTTTTCATCATACTTTATTTATTAATTTGTTAATATAGTTACTTAAATTTTTACCATCTAATTTAATGGATATGTTTTAATGATAATATTTAATATTTAAAAATATATAAAGGATTTTTTTTAGTTTTGTATAGTGTGTGAGAAATTTTATTTAGTATATTATTTATTTAATGATAATATACAACTAAATCTCAGGTCATCACATTCTCACCCCTAAATAAATTACATCCTTTCAATTTTAATTATTACATACTACTGAAGTTATCTAAGGGTATCTATAAGATTAATCAATATTAAATTTTATAACAATGTAGCAATCACATCTATTTAATTATAATAAAAATAATTCCAATATTTTTTTTCTTCCTAATCATTTTATCTAAATACCACAATTGGTTTTGTGTTAAGACCTATTTTATTATTCCTTAAGTTTATAGTTAGGATCCCATCAAAAAATCATCATAAATTTGTTTGAGGTATGAAATTTTATTCCCTATTTTCATAATAGATACACCAAACACACATATATATCATCCCCCGTGGTTATTCAACTTGTATTAGATACCAGAATATTGAGTTCAAATGATGAAGTGGGTGAAGAATGATCCTCCTCATCATACAGCTCATTGAGATCCAAATTCAAACCTATCTCATCCCTTTCTAAAGTAGATGCCTTCAATGCATCGGCTTACACCCTCTCTAGTTTATCAATCATCTACATCATGATATTTAATATATAACTACCCATCTCCTTTCCTACTTTTTTCACTATTTCTTGTGTTGTCCACTCTTTGATACCCTCCCGAATAAAGGTTGGTGGAGGATGAACAACCCACTATGTTCACCCAATATGGATCTTCATATGTCCAAAAAGGTCCTTTCAAGCCCTATACTATTTACTACACACTGTGTATGGGATCGCGTTCTCTCAAGTATCAAACCTAATTCCCAAAATACTCACAATCCCAAGGCGAATAGGTATATTACATTTTTTCCTAACCACCATATTCTATTTCTCTATAAGTAGAGGATGGGGTTTTATTATATATCCACCATTTTAATGGTGATTTCAACTTATCTAGAAACATCATGGCCTATAAACGATAGCGATGTATTGATGGGTGATGATGAAGATTGTTTTTTCTATTATCTATTATTTTAGTGACATTAAGATATATCTATGGTGGATTTTGGTTGTTGTCTCCACCCTAATCCATTTTTTAAATAATAAAGAATTTGTGGGAAATGTAACCATGATTAGTGAATATGGAGTCTATATTGAAATAGTAAATACATTACCAGAATCATATCAAACTCATTTAAAGGATCTATACTAAGATTTATATTCCCATAATGATAAACTTTGAAAATAAATCATCAAAAAACTAGATATTTTATTTGATAAAAGAAATAAGGGTGGCATTATTATAGAAAAAGTCTAGGCAACTTAGAGTGGGTAGAATAAATATCACATAGGTAGTCAATGAATAGGATCCACCAAGTACCCTTGGTCATGGTGTTTGTTCATGCCTATAATCTTTATCATCCCTTGGATTGTGACACAAACATGGATAGTTTTTATGTATTACACACTTAAGGAATTGGATTGTTAGTGGTTCTTTTGGATGAATTTTTTCCACTCCCATCATGTTAACTAACCTCTTCATTTTCCTAGGATAGTTTAATGCCCAATGACCCCCTCTTCTAAAAGTAAAGAATTTTTAATTCCAAATGATCCAATTACCTTGGTTCTTCTTCCCATATATTTTATATCTATGGGGCAGAATATTACTTCTTTTATCATCTTCATTTCCTGAATTTTCATGAGTACCCATACTTCTCTTCTTTAGTGCATTCAATATTTCAATTATCATTACATTTTTAATCATATTTTTTTATATTTGGTTTAGAATAATCACAATATTTCTTAGTACATATCCCATTATAATGGGTTTATCATTGAGAGAGTCAATGCATTGTCCCTTGTTCCCATTTTTAACTTATTTCCTTCTGGTTCTATCCATCTTTAAAACCAAATGGGGTTAAAATGAGTGAAAAACATTTAACATCATAGGGGATTATCATATTCAACAACATAAAAGGGATTTTACCTTAAATCCTTTTACCATTTTATATAATTATGTTATATTTTAATTACTTTAGTCAAACTTGTATCAATATTAGTTTAACATATGTTACATTAAGTTGGTTTATCTTATACTTATCAACATAATACCTAAAAGTAACTAGGAAATTAATCCTTTATATTGATTCATAAAGACAATATGATCAACCAAAAAATACCCCTTAGGAGTTTCTAGACAAGTGTGCAGTCATAGTGTAACATACCAGGTAAATAAATAATATTACATTCTGATGTTTATCAATATTTGTGAATAAAATGTTAATACTACTTTAAAGGGAATGCTATGCTCGATGGCATACCCAATACGCAACAACGAGTTTCTTTGAAATTTTACGTTGCACACTAATAATATAATAATATTATAATAGTAAACGCTTTGCCATTGTAATGGCGGGAATGAATAGAAATAACTACAAAATTATTACATATTTTTTTAAATATTTTTACATTTATCCAATAAATGTTAGAGGCTTAAAATGCAAATGAATCCAATTTTAAGCATAAATCTTCTAATATTATTTAAAAGGTCGATTAACCGCCTTTTGATGGAGAACCGTTTTTAAATATAATTTTGACAATTTTATATGTTGTATTTGAAAAAATAAAATCCTTCTTTAGAATCTGGACATCAAAATTTACTTTGTGTAAATTTTTGTTATTTTTTCGATAAAGATCATTTTTAGTGAAAATGTTGCATTTTAGTTCAAAACATCCTTTTAATCTGATTTACTTATATGGATAGATTATCTTCTTAATTGATATTAAAGTTTATTTAGAATATATTTTTACCATTTAATCCAATGGTGGTCATTGGAATTAATTTAACTTTGAAATTGGACTTAAACTAGTGTCAATCTTTTAATAGATATTGTTTCTTAAAAACACGCTATTTGTTTTGACAACGGGAATGAATTACTAAATTAATTAATGCAAATTATATATTTTGAATTTTTTAAAATATACATCATTTTTTAATTTGGAATATCAAATATAGATTAGGGTGAATTTTTGGTATTTTTCTAAAAAACTTCAATTTTTGATGAGTAGTGAAACCACTTAGTGGTAGTTAAAGAAACTGATTTTTCATTTAAATGAAACTTTACCACTTCTGTGATTTGATTTTCTAAAATCCGACATACATGGTTGTCATTAGGAAGTAAAATTTGGTTCAATGAGATTAAAATAATTTTTTGGTGAATAGTAACTTTTAAGTTTTATTAATCGCGATTAGAGGTATTTAGTGTAATTTATGGTAAAGATAATGTTATAATAATATGAAATGACCTTGAAACATGTCCTGAACTTATTGTATGAGTCATGGCCAACCAAGAAAATCCATGGGTCAACTTGGGTACCCCATGGAGCCACTTTGGTTGGAAAATGACATTAATAACTTTTTATTTAAAGTTAAAATTAAAATGTCGCAAACATGAATTGTTTTACTAAAACAATTTTTACATGGGGTTATACAAGTCATATTTTTTACTATAAGTATTAATTATAAATATAAAACTATTTATTACATCATGATATTTTTTTAATAATTTTTATACATTAAATAAATTATTTTATTTATGACACTGTGATGATGCAGTGATTACCTCATAAATGAATGATTTAAATAAAATGAGAAGATAGGGTGAAATATAAGTCTTAAACTTATCAAAAACCTATTGTATGGGTGGATTTAGAAACCTTATCACCTTATCCTCTAAATATATCCTTTTGGGACCTTTAAAATCCGAAAAGCATTTTATAATAAAGTAATATTTTATAACTTTCCAAGAGTGCCCCTTCTCTTCTCTTATAAAAGGCTTCCACCTCTACCACCTTACCCACACCTCTAAAGCCTTTTTATCAGCCAAACCCTGCCCATTTCATCTCTCCACATCCCTATATTCATCATTAAAGCCTCACCTTTGGAAGAATGCTCTTCAAGAAACCCTTTTGGTTCAAACCAAGAGGAGTTACCCGATTTAAAGGTAATGTCTTCACTTGTGTTCTTTTGTTTTATTTTGCTTCTCCAAACCCCTAAACTCTTTTTATTCATTTATTTTGTAAAAAAAACATTATCTTCAATATACTAATATGTTTTTTTGTGAAGGATTCCAGCTACACTTACACACACCTCCGTCTAATTGTTAAAGAACATATTGTTTCTGTGGATGGCGAATTACTGCCTCACGAAACGATGATTATTAAATATTTTCTTAACACCTTTCATGGTGGACATTATGATGACACTATAATTTATATATTATATATATGGTATTTATGTTTTCTATATTCTTCTGTATTTTATATTTAAAACATACCTTTATGCTTTTCATGTTGTGCAAATGCGATAATTTCATACGAGGAAGTGTGAACTACCGCCCCCTCAAGTGATGTGACTCGTTCATGCGATACATGGAATGTATAAAGAATGAAATTAATGAACTTATGTGACCTATAAAACATATATATTATACTGTAATTATAATATATATATCTAAATTATTTTTAATTCCATTAATATGTCAAAGAAATGAAAGTAGCGTTCATGCGTACGTACGGCCTACCGTCTCCATGAACGGTGCATTTCATTTCTTTTTATCTCAAAATGTTATGGAATAGTATAAAATGAATATGTACTGGATATATATGATATTTAAATCATTAATACTATTCTGTAGACAATCTACTTATAACTACATGGACAATCATTTTCAAACAAGTTCATTTTTGACTCATGTACCAAACATCGACAAAAATGTCTGATATGAACTCACATTATTAACCAATTATTATAAAATTATAATATTTGATATTAACTGAATAATAATCTTCAAATGAGTACCTTAAGAAATTATAAATTGACCAAAGTTTATTATTCAGTAATATAAAGAAATGAACAAGACAAGTCGGACTTGAGGTAAGGGATCCTACCTCTCTCTTTATTTTTAAGTACTCTTTTGATGTAACTTACTTTAAGCTCCTATTTCTTATGTTGGGGGATGTTATTTTATATTCCTATTACTTTAAATTTTATTTTAATATAATTAGAGACCCTATTTTATCTCATCAATCCATTTTTGGAAGTTTTATGTGGCGCCGTTAGGCTGCCGAATTTTCATAAGGGGATTTTCATCTCACTTTTTATTCTCGTGAGATTCATGCTACATTGGACACTATTTACTTTTGTGTGGTGTATTTACTGCCCATTATTTTAATATTTGTATAATATACTCTCATTTATGGGTAGTTACATCTTCATTGTATTACCCTTCTTTCATGGGGTGTACGTTTTGAAAGTTGCCCAAATCGGTAAGGGAAACCTTTCACACTCCTCTTTTAAAAAGACTTATTTTGTTATGTATTTTAATTTACATATTTTTATGTTTGGATATGTTCTTATATATCCTTATTGATTTAAATTTTATTTCCAAGTGATGAGATACCATTTTCTCTCTCATCAACTAATTTTATGAATTTTAAAGTGATGCTGTTAGGCTGTCGAATTTTACCAAGGGAACTTTTTAACACAATTTCAATTTCTTTGGGTTCACCATGTAGTTATTGAATATGTCATACTTTGAATATGTGTGAATGAACTTTGATTGTTTTACACTTAATATCCACTTATATTTGGTGTATTTATATTTTTCACACATAATTTTGAGATTGATTTATCCTTAATTTAAGGATACCTTCTTTATAAGGGATTTCATCTCATTTTACATTTCTATTGAGACTTCATTGTTGTTATGCACCAATTCACTCTTATATGGTGTATATACTGTCCTTTGGAATATTATATCATGAATCCATTTATTCTCATGATATTATAAAGTTCTGATTAAATTTTATTCCTCAATTATTGTATTCAAGTGTCTCTAATTTTGGTAAAAACCCTTTAACTAAAATATCGCTTTAAATGTTTTAATAATTTTTTCTTATTAATATCCATGTTTTAAAAATGTTTTTAAGGATTTATTTATATGGATATTAATGGTTTAAAATGTTAAAAGCTTCAAGGTGGTATGGGACACTTTGATTCAAAAATCTCTTTATTGAATGTTTTAAATGGTTTTGAAAATGGTTTTTTTAATGGATTCATTATTTCAATATCTTAAAATGTTATATTGTTATTACAATGTGGGAATGTTATCTTTCCTTTATGATTAAGTTATGTGATATGATTATGTTTTGTTTCTTGGGAATTGTTTATGAAAACGGGTGGTTCCGTGATAAACTAAGGTCGGGTGACCCCGATATAGCTCTCCAATGCATTGGGTAATGTGAAGGGGTTAAACGCTAAGGTTACTCCAAAGAGATTTAGGGAATGTACTATGATGGGTATTCCAAACGTAACCATGAGGGTTACTCCCTACGTAAGAATGTTATGAATGCCTCAATTTACCTTTATGTCTTATGATTTCTATGAGTTATTCGTAAATCTGTTGATTTCATGAGGTATGTTAAATTTCTTATGTTTTTTTAGTAAAGTATGATTTCATTGATTCTTATGTATACATGGACTAATGTTTTCTTTTCGTATTGTTATAACCCTTTATGATCTTTTTATGCTCATCCCAAGTTTTTTTGAAATGTTTTTCACAGGACATAAAGTTGAATAGGGTCAAGGATGGGATCAAGGAAATGTCAGGCGGTCTAAAACAAGGAACTAGGCATGACTCTTTTGTTCAAGAGTTTTTGTTTTTGTGAAAAAAATGGAAGTTGATTAGATGTGTCTACTTTGTGATATTTGATATGTAATAGTTATGTCCTAATTCTCTAAAACTCTAAACCTGAAAATATCCTTAATGTGAATTATTCATTTAATTCAATAATAAGTAATGTTTAAGGCCAGGTCCTTATACATAGGCCCACTCATCATGCATCAAAGTAATGACTGAGTCAATACTCAACCAACCTTTTTTCAGGTGATTACCCCTAGGTGAGTTTGTGCTACAGTCGCATCCACTTTCTAGTATCCAGGTATATCTATATTTCTATGAAAACCACCTACTCAAGACTTTACCAATATTTTAGGATATCATCCTACACTTAGAATCATCTCTAGGGTTTTCACTAAGGTTTTATAACCTTAATCCCAAAATTAACTAATATAATCTCAAAAAATAACTAAACCTTTCCTAGAATACCATCTGAGGTGAAACAAGCTAAACTTGCCTTTATTTTACATCATTTCTATAATTAAAACATTAAATTACATAATAATCTCAAAATTATGAGAATCAATGGGTTTAGTGTCTTTGGAGACTAGCTACATAAGTTACTTATTTTATAATTCTTATGTACATATCCCCAAAATTTAATTATACTAGATCTTATCCTAGATGTCTCAAAAGTTAAACTCATCCTCATGACCTGGGAAATGGAAACATAAAAATGGGGTGGTACCAAATGTTGAGTAAGGTAATAATAAACATATCAACATATTACCCTATTTGAGATCATAAACATATGAGTAAACATAAGAAGGATAGAAATATATGATTAAATAAACATATAATCATAAAGACTATTCAAATTACATATCAGTAGAATAAGTAATACCATGTGATCAAACATATAACATGGCATAAATAATGATATTCATATTATAAGGACTAAAGATCTTGTATTATTTATATCCTTGTCATCTTGGAGAACTAAATCCAATAGATCTAGTAGAATATTTTTTATGTTATTCATATTATAATTAATAATAAAATTTGAGAATATTATCATTACAGGGTAAATAATGATATCAGTTTATATTTTTTTTATTCAACTTGAACATAAGGGACTATTGTCTCTTAATGTGCCTAATCATTCTGAGTAAAAGAGGTCCTTCATGACACCCCTCTACTAGCCTACACCTATACGTTACACTGGAAATATAATATATTTCTTTTTATGGTCTCTCTAGGTATATCTATTAGAGATGAGATGGAATTTTGTTTGCATCTTTATACTCATTCATTTCTTGTTTCTCACTAGACATAGATGAGAGCATGATACACTAGAAATCAAGTGCATCATCCACATTCTTCTGGTATTTATCTTTATCTTATTTTCTTTATCCCTGCGGAGTCTTGGAAGAAGTTGGGTATTCCAATATATAATGCTTCCTTTATTGGCATAGTACTACACATAAGCACTTGTACCACTACTGGAAGTTATGTAAAGTCAGGATATTATCTTTATCCAGTATGATCGCAGTGACATTGAATTGGTAGTGGTTTCCATTTGATCTACAACTAATAAATTTTAGTAAATTATTACTTATCTTTATTACCAAATTATTAACATTATAATTTAAATAATATTTTAATGTCTCCCAATATCTTATATAATTATAGTATCCCTCAACTAATATGCTCATAATATTTAGTCTCTAGAATATTTAAGTAGCATGGATGCTTTGAAATATCTCATCATAGTCTAAGATATGGTTACACCACTATTTGAAGAGTTTCAAGGCATGATTTTAGCTGGATAACCACATTGTCTTGTGGATCCCAGATCTATTGAGTGAATTCCTAACTTCTTCAAAGTGTAATCTTTCATTACTCAACTACTTACCTCTAAATTTTCAAAAAACTAGATATAGATACTGATTTGTCTCCAAATTTAGTTAATTCGACCCACCACTCTCATAATAACTCTCTAGTAGTAGGATTCACCCTCAACTAAGGATTATGAGCACCTCATACATATTATTTTTTCCAAATTTAAGCGATAGAATTCATTAATGGAATAATATTAAACTTAAGGGATTTTAATTATTCTTAGTTAATGTAATAAATTTCCTATTTAAATTTTTTTCTCTAAATGATCATACTCATTGGTTACCTAGGTTTTAAAAATAAAATATTCATTACAAAATTATTCATTTACCTATTAATTCTTTTTTATTATTTTATGTGATTATGAAACAACACACATGCACAATAATAATAGACTAAGAAAAAATAAATGAATAATTATGAGTGTTTACTACAAGTTGATTAATTGAGTGGATAATTTATCAACTGAGAACCTGGGAGTATATACCTAAGTCGCATATAACTCATTTCATAGCAATCGAAACTTTAAACATATATTCGTTTCATCTGGTACTTTTATAAATCATGATGCATTCCACTTCTTCTTTCTTTTTCCTCATTAGACATAATTACTCACACGTAGGTGAAGAGAGATCAAGAATGATAAATACAAATAAATTACTTTCATAATTTACATATAGGATCTTGTATGTATAATGTGAAAGAGATTTTGGGAAAACCATCTTTTAAATTAATTAATTATTACAAAAAAACTCATGAGTTGTAATAATTATAAAAATAATCAGACAAAAAAGGTCAGTTCCACTCAAGATAAGTCAATATGAAATAAATTTTCTAAATAAAATTAAATTTACAACTAATTTAACACTATAATATTTATTAGGAATTTAAAAAAAATAATAGTTTTTAAATCCCATAGTTTGGAAAAATTTATATTACATCCCAAATATTTTTAAATATTTTAATCAATTTTTGGGGATTTTTTTAGGAACCTAGAAGATTCAAAAATACCATTAAAGGGGTTATGGTCCCATTATGGTTTTAGGTTATACTGGGGTGGTTAAGCAAAGCTCGACCTAGACTGATTTTTTGGTTGACTAAGTGGTGGCCTCAACATAAGGCATGGGGCTAGCGATCAGCAGCACACCCCTTTGGGGTGCATGGGTAAAACCAGTCAACATTAAACCCTGCCTAAAATAATTATTTTTTATAAAATAATATCCCACCCACATAAGTGATTGGCTGGTCAACAGACCCCCCCCCCCCAAAATTGGTCACCGCTTTTCCATACCTATATAGTGCATGTGTGGAATCTTATTTTTATATATATATATATATATATATTTTGTAAATATATTTAATTAGTCTTTAACCAAAAAAATTAAAAAAATCCTAGAAAATGTGTGGAATATATAAACCTTATAAGTTATTGTTTCAGCTATGGGTTTCTATTAGGAACATCAAGGATCACCAGCCATCGTCATCCTACGATTGTAGTGAGTATGTGTGTGTGATCTTAATTTTTAAAACAGAAACAATAGGTTTGATATTATTTCAAACTTCAGATAACCATAAATCATCCGTATGATGTCTAATTGAAGTTTTATTGGATTATTTGGGGGTATTACAATTCCCTCTACACAAATTAATTGTGGAAATAATTTAAATTTGAATTAATTCATCATGTGATCGCTTTGATACCATTTATTGATACTCAGTGCATCGTGAAATCATAGAAAAAAGGGATTTTAAAATTTTGTCACTAACAAAACATCATGACGTCATCTATAATGATAGAAAACATCTAGTTCCAACCTAAGGATCTTGTGTGGATGGAATTAAGAATGAAAATAAAATTTCACAGTTACCTCATTAAACTTGTTAACACAAGTGTGTTCCACTCCTTTTTAGAGATAATTTCTCAAATGAATTGGTGTCATATCCCTGTAGATCATCCACATATGATTCAAATTATTTACAATCATTGACCTTCATAATTTGAGTTATATCATGGAGAAAATTAATAACTCTTCAACTTTTTTAGGATTACGGGATCACCATTTCTTCAATCTGAAATGTAGAACTTGGATCGAGGTGATCAGATCTCCCTCTTCTCTCTATAAAACTTTAGAGAGAGATTGGGAGGGGAGACAATTCAACTGTATGAATAGTCTATTTGAATTTGGATTAAATTTATATATATATAAGTAGGTAGGTTTTATTTATTAAAATTTCACCTTTATAATGACCTAAAAATTCATTATTTGATTAATAAAAGAACTTTTTTTGTCATGGTTATTTTATTATGTTACACAATAGAAGTACATTTAAATTTTATTACAAAAATGATATTTCAGGTTAAGTAATAATACCAATTAATACAGATAAGACTAGTACAAGGATATAAAAACTAAAGAATAATGACTATGCAATGGTATACACTATAGGTTAAAACTCTTCCAAGAAGATTAAACCTTCCAACAAAACTGTTAAATGAAAAAAAATACATTTTATAAATATGATAGTCGTTATCAAAAGAATTATGAAAACCATTGGTAATGAAGTAGTAAATGTTGATATTTGGTGGTATATATATATTATGTAATCAAGTATGTGGCCAATTGGACATGACCATTACATTAATTTTACATGATCGTTGTTCATTATGAACATTATTATTGTAGATTCTAAAAATTAATTATTAGGGTTAGTGTATATTAAGGTAAATTTTGAGAGTTAATTGAATATTTAAGGAAGAAATAATGGCCTCATCCAGTAGGATCATACTTTTTGAATCTTGTTTATCAGAACTTGGGAGTAATGTTTCATCACTGGGGTTTGTTCTTGACCAATCCCGATCACAGCTTCAACAATTCAAGATCAAATTAAATCACATGTGGGTGAAGTTTAAGTTATTAGAGATCACCACTAGGTCAATGATTGTTAAACCACCTCACGAAACTGCAACGATCACACACTGTACCCTTAGGGCATATGGTAGTGTAATAAGGGGTTATATATCTAGACCATAGTATTATAAAAGTGAAATTTTCCTTGTATAAATGAAATATTTATTTCTTCAATCCCATTTTTATTATTTTCTATACACTAAATATAAGATAAATTTGAAAAATATATTTGTGAATATAAATAAAACATAATTGCATTTTCAGAGAATATATACACATTTATAATAAATTCTAGTGTTTTGAATAAAACTTATTCTCATGAAATAATCTTATAAAACACTATTTATTTAAATAAAAAAGAAAATATAATTTTATAATGTCCTAATAAATTTTTATAAGTGTCGAAAACTTCATTATGTCGTGAAGACTATTATTTTTCAATAAATAAGGATTTTTTATTTAAAAGTTAAAAATTATCAAATTTAGGAAATTATTTTGACAAAATTAACATTATATTTGAAATAATTACATCAAAATTATGTTAGAATGAAATTTTGAGAATTTTCTAAAATATTTTATTTTTTAGTGAATAAAAAAAATATAGTTTTGTTTTTTCAGTATGTTTTATGATTTAATAAAAATGTAATAATTATATGATAATTAATAAAAATAAATACAAGACTAAAAATATATTATTTTATTTATTTTATTTATTTTAATGGATTTAAATCAATTTTAAAACCTATAAAGGACTTTCCAAAGTCTAAAATGGAAATTAATATTGTAAAAACTATATTTTGTAGAAAATGAATATCTAAATCCATGATAAAAACAATGGATAATACAATGGTTTTTCATTTTTCACAACCTATAATTCCAAGGCCTATATTTATAAATTATTAAAGAATTCCTCTGCTTTTACTATAAAAACACACACATTCCCCTATTTCTCTCCACTATAAATTCCTTAAGCATGAAATTATTCCCATTTATCCTCTTTTAATTTCTTCCAAGGTGTCTCGAAGGTCCTAAGGTTTCTCAATACAAGATTTAGAAAGTTAATTCCCAAGGTAAGGGAACTCTCCTCTTCTTCTTTTCCTTTAAAGAACCTCTTTTGCGGTATGTATTCTAAATATTGAATTTCATTATTTTCATGTACTTTTTATTATCCCATTACTTTAAAAATATTTTTTTAAATTTTAGACCTTCCTTCATTCTAATTATTCTATTTCCTTAATCCATGTTGTATACCCATCATGCTACTGAAATATTTTATGAATTTCTCTCTTTTACATGAAATATTTTATCGTGTGAATACCCAACCCTCTTCCTAATTGGTATTCAACTAAATGTAAATATAATTTATTGATTGGTGATATCCATGTATGAAACCCAAATTTCTTCATCATGTGTTAAAAAATGATGTAATTATCATTTCTTTATGCATTTATGAATTTAATGACATTTACATGAAACTCATTTATTATTTACCAAGGGTTATTAATGAAATTTTTTCTTATGGTCTTTATGGAACACCTGAATTTATACATAAGAAGGTTTCAAATTTATAGCACACCAATTCATTTTGTAAATAATTAATCTCTATAAATGATATGTTTTACGATACCATGTTGAATAACCTTAGTAATTATGTTTTATGACACCTTGTTGTATCCACATTTCCATGTTATTATTCATGATCATTCCATTATGATATGCCTTAAGTTATTATGGACATTCCCTATTTTTATGCCTAATTATCACATGTGGGGATATAAAGTCGATCAATGATGCAGAATCTGGGGAGGGGTGGTTCTAGTGGGTTGGGCCTACGGGTCATGTATGGGCATGGTATACCTCTCGGCCTTCGGGTCATGTATTTCGGGTCATGTCGGGCCTTGTGCCTTGGGCATACGGGTCATGTACGGGTTCCCCTTAAACCCTTAAAAGGGGGACTATCTATAATAAAATAAAAAAGAAGGCCTTCAGGCCATTCGGGTAAGTATTTCCTTTTTTTACTCCCTTACAAGGCTTTATTCTCACCTCTTTCTTTTAATGTATTTCCCTAGAATAAGAGATGTAGTAAAAGTAGCCTTGGATGAATCTATAAATAAGATTTCTAAATGGATTTGAAGAAATTTTATGGTTTCCATGTATTACACACATATTTTACAAGAAACTAAACCTCAAAATATCCTTCGTATTATTAAATTTTATACCGTGTAATGAATTTTTTATGTATTAAAAAGGTGAGATGCCATACCATGTTCTTTTAATAAATAAAACCACCTAAATTAAACCCAATTTGAAACATAATACATATTTAACATGTGATAAAAGTCATAAATATTTTATCACTTACTTTAAAAATATAAATTATATAGTTTGATAAAATATGAGCCATTATATTGACCCATCTCACTAAAAAATATTTAATAAACCTTTAATAAAAAATTTGTTCATAAAATATTATTGTTTAGGTTCACTTAAAAACTCTTGAATACACTGATAAAATAAATTTATTTTCTATTATTATAAACTTTAATGATAGTGAATATATTTATTTATTTTTATCACTCAATATCATATATATGGAACTCACTATGTCCTAAACACTAATTCACTAGAGTTGGAAAAGAATTTGAATGTGCCTCAAGTGTGAGGTGGAAAATGATAAACATGCATTTATTTTAAAATATTTCCATAATTAAAACATTAAATTATATAATAATATCAAAATCCTATGAATAAATAGGTTTAGTGTATTTATATACTATATATATAAGTAACATATTTTATAATGTTTTGGAGGATTTCCCCATAATTTCTTCATACTAGTTTTTCTCCTAGACATCTCACATGTTAAACTCATCATCATGACCTAAGAAATGGAAAATAAGAAATGGGTGTATTAAAATGATCAGTAAGGGAATAATAAAAATATAAACATGATACACAGGGTGAGATCATAAACATATGATAAAACATAAGAAAAAGAAAAATCTATGATTAAAAGAACATTGAATCATAAAAACTATTCATATTAAATTTTATAAGAATAAGTAATCACGTATGATCAAACATATAACCTGGAATAAATATTATGAAAGCATGAGAAAAAATTATGATCCTTGTCCATACCATTGTCTCATATCAAAATATTTTTGCACCAAAATAATTATAGAAACTCAATATTTTGGATCAAGCATCACCATAAATTTCCCGTGGTGGATTAGGCATCACAACCTATTCTCCATTTTATAAAAAGAACCACTAATCATTTCACCATTATATCAGGATTTTTAAATATTTACCTAATGTATTTTAGATACATATAGGGCCCTCCTTCCACTTAAATATTAACCACACACATTCATGCCACAAGAAAATATTTAATCATCACATCATTAAAAACCTAGGAATAAGAATGGGTTTCACATTGCATTTTAAAAGGTATCACATAAATAACCACTAAAACAATGTCAATTTATACCAATATAAATAACATAAAAGTGTAAGTTCATAAAATATTTTATAGTATGGTTCATAAATCATAAATTCATATAAAATAGTTCCCTTAAGATAAAGAGAAAAAATAAATCCAAAGATGAAGCATTTGATTTTGAAAGGAAAAGAATTTTCAATAAATTAAAATACATTTATTGAAATTCCACATTGTAAAAAGTATGCTAATTTTTTTTTGAAAATAGGATAATGTAAATATTAAGGTAACATGAGATAAAACAAAATTTTGTTTTGAATTAAAAGGTATAACATTGTCAGGAAAGGAAATTATAGACAAGGAGGGGAAACCATTGTTTAAGAGGATGAAAATTATTCTTAACATAGTTTCATTTTCATGGAATTAAACTAATAAATAAGGAATATTTGAATCAAAATTTTCCTAACATTATATTAATAGGGTATAAAATATAAAATTAAAGACAAATATCAAGTTGAAACATTATAACTTAGGAAAGTAGATTGAGTTATGAAAAAAATCCATATATTTTAGGTATGATATCAATCATAGTCCAAGGAAAGGAAGATCCTGAATGAAATTGAATTTTACAAGATAAAAAAATAGATACAAGAATTTAAGGTGAATTAGTTACACTATACAACATAATATTTGTGCTTAATATAAAAACATACCACAATTACGGATGATTGAGAGGGGAACCCTTATAATTGGGCTAACACTTGAGTCAAATACATTAGAGGAAAACAAATTTATTTTTATTAATATGTCCTATGAATTACAAAGAAATTAATTATAAAACATTCAAGGTATGGTGAGTCAATATAAATCCATAAAAAATAAAACATGGTGCATAAAATGTTTCATGTCTCAAAGAATCAAAAATGAGACAAAGAAAACCCTTACAACTTGTGGATCATTTAAATAAAAAAATCTTGAAAGAGAGATTTAAATTGAACTTAAATTACTATAAATAAAAGTTATTTAATGATAAAATATATTAATTATGTAGAATATACACTAGATAAAGTCAATTACGTTCAAAATATAAACCATGACTCAAAGAGAGGAATTTGATACGAAAACCCTTACCATAGTCTTCATTCACTTTGCACTTGCACTAAAGGTACAAAATAATTAAATTAAGTCTATTAATTACATAAAAAAGAATAATATTCACAATTATAACCATTTATACTCAAAAATATATAAAAATTACACACACACACAAATATATATATATATATATATATATATATATTAGTTGGTTTTTATGTATTTTCCCACATTGGGTGTTTACAATTTTTCCTTTTTGTACTAGTTTCAAAAGAGCGATGTCAGTATTTTTTCTTATTCAAAAGTTCATCTTTAAAAAACAATTAATGTTACAATAATGGATGATTATAATTATTTACAAGGTTTCAATTTTCTTTCATGATTTATTTAGTATTTATCCTAGAAGACAAAATTGACAATAAGCATATTTTGGAGATTTTTAACCCACAAAGGGTGTTTTCTTGGTTAATGAATTAAATATTGATATAATAATTGAAGAAAAAAATATTTATTTAAATATTTATATCATATTACATGATTAATTATGTTTCCATAATAAACCATGATATAATTTCATATCAATGTTCAAGTAGGTTTTCAAACTGACCCAAATATGAATATACAATGATTAATGGATAATTATGAGGTGATTTAGTTTAAATACTATTATAACAGTAGCATAATGATATAATTTAGTATTTATTAGTGTGATATATTATAATCATAAATAATTAAGAGAATAATTTATAGATAAGAAACAATTACATATTATGAATAAATTGTGTCTCCATTTAGTTCGCTTATTTAAGAGGGTTAATTTTATAATGATTATTTATCATTAATAAAATTAAGTGATTTTAAATTTTTGATAATAAAACATTATTAATATTATAAAAAAACATTTATACTTTATACCCATTCATATATCCATCCATGAAATGTGTTTTTGAAAAATGAACTCGTTTATCCATGTAGGCAGTAGTCCATACATATACACATTTCACATTTTCATTTTTCTTAATGGAGAAAGTATGTGGTGTTTAATGCCTGAAACATAATTATAATAACATATATTTATAATAAGGATATTAATTTTATCATTTTAATATGGTTTAATAAGATATTAAAAGTAAGTAGTGCTCAAAAAGAAATAGAAATGAGAAAGAGAGGTTAAGAACTTATACCTCACTTCTAGGATTATCTCCCTTGGAAGGGGGTTAATCCTTTGATATGTGGTCTTTTGAGAATACCATAAGCTATTTTTGGAAGTTAAAATGGTTTAGTATGAGTTTGGAAAAAAAATTCCAAACTTAGGGGGTTTTTTGTGAATGAAAGTGGGGATATGAGATCACCTTTTATAAGTAAAAATGGATGGTATTTGTGTAAATACCCAAAACCATTCTATAATGGGGAGTCACTCTCAATGAAATTGGCTCCAAAATTTGAGAAATAATAGTGTGGGAAATATATATGGTAAGTATTCCTTAAAAGACAATTTGAAGCTAATGATTATAAATTTTAAATACATTTTTTATAATTCATTTTATATATTTTTTAAACTAATTTTAATATAATAAATGTATAATTTATTAAAATAATTTTGATAAAAATATTACTTGAGTTCTAAAATATCAAATATAAGTTTCTAAATAATAATAAATGTTTTAAAATGTATAATTTAAATAATAAAATAAATATTTTTTAATAAAAAGGTTTCAGAACGTTCCAATTCATACTTATATACTAATAATGCCAGAAAATTCCTAGTATTCATAAAAATGGTATATTTCACTATTGACATAAAAATAAATTTTTTTAGAAAAAATATCAAAAACATAATCTTATAATATTATTTTTATGATAAATATTAAAATTAATTTATTTTTTCAAATTATCATTCTAAAATTTATAAATTTTACTTTTATGTAAAATCAAAAAATACAGTGAAAAAATATTTTTATAGGAAAACGAATTTTGGTGTATTAACTATTATTTTTAATATAAATTTATAATTAATCAACTGTAAAATTATTATTTATAAAATAAATATATATTTAAGTTATTAAATCTTAATAATATTAGTTCCTTGAAATAAAATTCCAATTTATATAAAATATATTTTTTAAGCATAGAGTGAATTGAGTAAAAATGACCTTTCAAAAAGTATAAAAAAATCAGGATATATCTATAAATATAAATATTTTATTAAAAGTTGATATAATCCTGATTTATACTTAAATACATATTATAATCTCTATATAATATCTTAGAATCTATTAAACTTTGGTTACAGTCTTGGGTGGTGGTTCAGCTAGCATGGATCTTATGGAAATCTCCACAAGCTTGAACTTCTCCCATATACAGTTTCTCTCAAATAGTAATTACTCAATTTTGGAGTGGGATTGGTCTATAGAAAACCTTAGAAAAAATACCTAACTTCTAATATTAGAAAAATGGGATTTATAGATAATACTTCCACTTATGTATTTCTTTTCATCATACTTTATTTATTAATTTGTTAATATAGTTACTTAAATTTTTACCATCTAATTTAATGGATATGTTTTAATGATAATATTTAATATTTAAAAATATATAAAGGATTTTTTTTAGTTTTGTATAGTGTGTGAGAAATTTTATTTAGTATATTATTTATTTAATGATAATATACAACTAAATCTCAGGTCATCACATTCTCACCCCTAAATAAATTACATCCTTTCAATTTTAATTATTACATACTACTGAAGTTATCTAAGGGTATCTATAAGATTAATCAATATTAAATTTTATAACAATGTAGCAATCACATCTATTTAATTATAATAAAAATAATTCCAATATTTTTTTTCTTCCTAATCATTTTATCTAAATACCACAATTGGTTTTGTGTTAAGACCTATTTTATTATTCCTTAAGTTTATAGTTAGGATCCCATCAAAAAATCATCATAAATTTGTTTGAGGTATGAAATTTTATTCCCTATTTTCATAATAGATACACCAAACACACATATATATCATCCCCCGTGGTTATTCAACTTGTATTAGATACCAGAATATTGAGTTCAAATGATGAAGTGGGTGAAGAATGATCCTCCTCATCATACAGCTCATTGAGATCCAAATTCAAACCTATCTCAGCCCTTTCTAAAGTAGATGCCTTCAATGCATCGGCTTACACCCTCTCTAGTTTATCAATCATCTACATCATGATATTTAATATATAACTACCCATCTCCTTTCCTACTTTTTTCACTATTTCTTGTGTTGTCCACTCTTTGATACCCTCCCGAATAAAGGTTGGTGGAGGATGAACAACCCACTATGTTCACCCAATATGGATCTTCATATGTCCAAAAAGGTCCTTTCAAGCCCTATACTATTTACTACACACTGTGTATGGGATCGCGTTCTCTCAAGTATCAAACCTAATTCCCAAAATACTCACAATCCCAAGGCGAATAGGTATATTACATTTTTTCCTAACCACCATATTCTATTTCTCTATAAGTAGAGGATGGGGTTTTATTATATATCCACCATTTTAATGGTGATTTCAACTTATCTAGAAACATCATGGCCTATAAACGATAGCGATGTATTGATGGGTGATGATGAAGATTGTTTTTTCTATTATCTATTATTTTAGTGACATTAAGATATATCTATGGTGGATTTTGGTTGTTGTCTCCACCCTAATCCATTTTTTAAATAATAAAGAATTTGTGGGAAATGTAACCATGATTAGTGAATATGGAGTCTATATTGAAATAGTAAATACATTACCAGAATCATATCAAACTCATTTAAAGGATCTATACTAAGATTTATATTCCCATAATGATAAACTTTGAAAATAAATCATCAAAAAACTAGATATTTTATTTGATAAAAGAAATAAGGGTGGCATTATTATAGAAAAAGTCTAGGCAACTTAGAGTGGGTAGAATAAATATCACATAGGTAGTCAATGAATAGGATCCACCAAGTACCCTTGGTCATGGTGTTTGTTCATGCCTATAATCTTTATCATCCCTTGGATTGTGACACAAACATGGATAGTTTTTATGTATTACACACTTAAGGAATTGGATTGTTAGTGGTTCTTTTGGATGAATTTTTTCCACTCCCATCATGTTAACTAACCTCTTCATTTTCCTAGGATAGTTTAATGCCCAATGACCCCCTCTTCTAAAAGTAAAGAATTTTTAATTCCAAATGATCCAATTACCTTGGTTCTTCTTCCCATATATTTTATATCTATGGGGCAGAATATTACTTCTTTTATCATCTTCATTTCCTGAATTTTCATGAGTACCCATACTTCTCTTCTTTAGTGCATTCAATATTTCAATTATCATTACATTTTTAATCATATTTTTTTATATTTGGTTTAGAATAATCACAATATTTCTTAGTACATATCCCATTATAATGGGTTTATCATTGAGAGAGTCAATGCATTGTCCCTTGTTCCCATTTTTAACTTATTTCCTTCTGGTTCTATCCATCTTTAAAACCAAATGGGGTTAAAATGAGTGAAAAACATTTAACATCATAGGGGATTATCATATTCAACAACATAAAAGGGATTTTACCTTAAATCCTTTTACCATTTTATATAATTATGTTATATTTTAATTACTTTAGTCAAACTTGTATCAATATTAGTTTAACATATGTTACATTAAGTTGGTTTATCTTATACTTATCAACATAATACCTAAAAGTAACTAGGAAATTAATCCTTTATATTGATTCATAAAGACAATATGATCAACCAAAAAATACCCCTTAGGAGTTTCTAGACAAGTGTGCAGTCATAGTGTAACATACCAGGTAAATAAATAATATTACATTCTGATGTTTATCAATATTTGTGAATAAAATGTTAATACTACTTTAAAGGGAATGCTATGCTCGATGGCATACCCAATACGCAACAACGAGTTTCTTTGAAATTTTACGTTGCACACTAATAATATAATAATATTATAATAGTAAACGCTTTGCCATTGTAATGGCGGGAATGAATAGAAATAACTACAAAATTATTACATATTTTTTTAAATATTTTTACATTTATCCAATAAATGTTAGAGGCTTAAAATGCAAATGAATCCAATTTTAAGCATAAATCTTCTAATATTATTTAAAAGGTCGATTAACCGCCTTTTGATGGAGAACCGTTTTTAAATATAATTTTGACAATTTTATATGTTGTATTTGAAAAAATAAAATCCTTCTTTAGAATCTGGACATCAAAATTTACTTTGTGTAAATTTTTGTTATTTTTTCGATAAAGATCATTTTTAGTGAAAATGTTGCATTTTAGTTCAAAACATCCTTTTAATCTGATTTACTTATATGGATAGATTATCTTCTTAATTGATATTAAAGTTTATTTAGAATATATTTTTACCATTTAATCCAATGGTGGTCATTGGAATTAATTTAACTTTGAAATTGGACTTAAACTAGTGTCAATCTTTTAATAGATATTATTTCTTAAAAACACGCTATTTGTTTTGACAACGGGAATGAATTACTAAATTAATTAATGCAAATTATATATTTTGAATTTTTTAAAATATACATCATTTTTTAATTTGGAATATCAAATATAGATTAGGGTGAATTTTTGGTATTTTTCTAAAAAACTTCAATTTTTGATGAGTAGTGAAACCACTTAGTGGTAGTTAAAGAAACTGATTTTTCATTTAAATGAAACTTTACCACTTCTGTGATTTGATTTTCTAAAATCCGACATACATGGTTGTCATTAGGAAGTAAAATTTGGTTCAATGAGATTAAAATAATTTTTTGGTGAATAGTAACTTTTAAGTTTTATTAATCGCGATTAGAGGTATTTAGTGTAATTTATGGTAAAGATAATGTTATAATAATATGAAATGACCTTGAAACATGTCCTGACCTTATTGTATGAGTCATGGCCAACCAAGAAAATCCATGGGTCAACTTGGGTACCCCATGGAGCCACTTTGGTTGGAAAATGACATTAATAACTTTTTATTTAAAGTTAAAATTAAAATGTCACAAACATGAATTGTTTTACTAAAACAATTTTTACATGGGGTTATACAAGTCATATTTTTTACTATAAGTATTAATTATAAATATAAAACTATTTATTACATCATGATATTTTTTTAATAATTTTTATACATTAAATAAATTATTTTATTTATGACACTGTGATGATGCAGTGATTACCTCATAAATGAATGATTTAAATAAAATGAGAAGATAGGGTGAAATATAAGTCTTAAACTTATCAAAAACCTATTGTATGGGTGGATTTAGAAACCTTATCACCTTATCCTCTAAATATATCCTTTTGGGACCTTTAAAATCCGAAAAGCATTTTATAATAAAGTAATATTTTATAACTTTCCAAGAGTGCCCCTTCTCTTCTCTTATAAAAGGCTTCCACCTCTACCACCTTACCCACACCTCTAAAGCCTTTATATCGGCCAAACCCTGCCCATTTCATCTCTCCACGTCCCTATATTCATCATTAAAGCCTCACCTTTGGAAGAATGCTCTTCAAGAAACCCTTTTGGTTCAAACCAAGAGGAGTTACCCGATTTAAAGGTAATGTCTTCACTTGTGTTCTTTTGTTTTATTTTGCTTCTCCAAACCCCTAAACTCTTTTTATTCATTTATTTTGTAAAAAAAACATTATCTTCAATATACTAATATGTTTTTTTGTGAAGGATTCCAGCTACACTTACACACACCTCCGTCTAATTGTTAAAGAACATATTGTTTCTGTGGATGGCGAATTACTACCTCACGAAACGATGATTATTAAATATTTTCTTAACACCTTTCATGGTGGCCATTATGATGACACTATAATTTATATATTATATATATGGTATTTATGTTTTCTATATTCTTCTGTATTTTATATTTAAAACATACCTTTATGCTTTTCATGTTGTGCAAATGCGATAATTTCATACGAGGAAGTGTGAACTACCGCCCCCTCAAGTGATGTGACTCGTTCATGCAATACATGGAATGTATAAAGAATGAAATTAATGAACTTATGTGACCTATAAAACATATATATTATACTGTAATTATAATATATATATCTAAATTATTTTTAATTCCATTAATATGTCAAAGAAATGAAAGTAGCGTTCATGCGTACGTACGGCCTACCGTCTCCATGAACGGTGCATTTCATTTCTTTTTATCTCAAAATGTTATGGAATAGTATAAAATGAATATTTACTGGATATATATGATATTTAAATCATTAATACTATTCTGTAGACAATCTACTTATAACTACATGGACAATCATTTTCAAACAAGTTCATTTTTGACTCATGTACCAAACATCGACAAAAATGTCTGATATGAACTCACATTATTAACCAATTATTATAAAATTATAATATTTGATATTAACTGAATAATAATCTTCAAATGAGTACCTTAAGAAATTATAAATTGACCAAAGTTTATTATTCAGTAATATAAAGAAATGAACAAGACAAGTCGGACTTGAGGTAAGGGATCCTACCTCTCTCTTTATTTTTAAGTACTCTTTTGATGTAACTTACTTTAAGCTCCTATTTCTTATGTTGGGGGATGTTATTTTATATTCCTATTACTTTAAATTTTATTTTAATATAATTAGAGACCCTATTTTATCTCATCAATCCATTTTTGGAAGTTTTATGTGGCGCCGTTAGGCTGCCGAATTTTCATAAGGGGATTTTCATCTCACTTTTTATTCTCGTGAGATTCATGCTACATTGGACACTATTTACTTTTGTGTGGTGTATTTACTGCCCATTATTTTAATATTTGTATAATATACTCTCATTTATGGGTAGTTACATCTTCATTGTATTACCATTCTTTCATGGGGTGTACGTTTTGAAAGTTGCCCAAATCGGTAAGGGAAACCTTTCACACTCCTCTTTTAAAAAGACTTATTTTGTTATGTATTTTAATTTACATATTTTTATGTTTGGATATGTTCTTATATATCCTTATTGATTTAAATTTTATTTCCAAGTGATGAGATACCATTTTCTCTCTCATCAACTAATTTTATGAATTTTAAAGTGATGTTGTTAGGCTGTCGAATTTTACCAAGGGAACTTTTTAACACAATTTCAATTTCTTTGGGTTCACCATGTAGTTATTGAATATGTCATACTTTGAATATGTGTGAATGAACTTTGATTGTTTTACACTTAATATCCACTTATATTTGGTGTATTTATATTTTTCACACATAATTTTGAGATTGATTTATCCTTAATTTAAGGATACCTTCTTTATAAGGGATTTCATCTCATTTTACATTTCTATTGAGACTTCATTGTTGTTATGCACCAATTCACTCTTATATGGTGTATATACTGTCCTTTGGAATATTATATCATGAATCCATTTATTCTCATGATATTATAAAGTTCTGATTAAATTTTATTCCTCAATTATTGTATTCAAGTGTCTCTAATTTTGGTAAAAACCCTTTAACTAAAATATCGCTTTAAATGTTTTAATAATTTTTTCTTATTAATATCCATGTTTTAAAAATGTTTTTAAGGATTTATTTATATGGATATTAATGGTTTAAAATGTTAAAAGCTTCAAGGTGGTATGGTACACTTTGATTCAAAAATCTCTTTATTGAATGTTTTAAATGGTTTTGAAAATGGTTTTTTTAATGGATTCATTATTTCAATATCTTAAAATGTTATATTGTTATTACAATGTGGGAATGTTATCTTTCCTTTATGATTAAGTTATGTGATATGATTATGTTTTGTTTCTTGGGAATTGTTTATGAAAACGGGTGGTTCCGTGATAAACTAAGGTCGGGTGACCCCGATATAGCTCTCCAGTGCATTGGGTAATGTGAAGGGGTTAAACGCTAAGGTTACTCCAAAGAGATTTAGGGAATGTACTATGATGGGTATTCCAAACGTAACCATGAGGGTTACTCCCTACGTAAGAATGTTATGAATGCCTCAATTTACCTTTATGTCTTATGATTTCTATGAGTTATTCGTAAATCTGTTGATTTCATGAGGTATGTTAAATTTCTTATGTTTTTTTAGTAAAGTATGATTTCATTGATTCTTATGTATACATGGACTAATGTTTTCTTTTCGTATTGTTATAACCCTTTCTGATCTTTTTATGCTCATCCCAAGTTTTTTTGAAATGTTTTTCACAGGACATAAAGTTGAATAGGGTCAAGGATGGGATCAAGGAAATGTCAGGCGGTCTAAAACAAGGAACTTGGCATGACTCTTTTGTTCAAGAGTTTTTGTTTTTGTGAAAAAAATGGAAGTTGATTAGATGTGTCTACTTTGTGATATTTGATATGTAATAGTTATGTCCTAATTCTCTAAAACTCTAAACCTGAAAATATCCTTAATGTGAATTATTCATTTAATTCAATAATAAGTAATGTTTAAGGCCAGGTCCTTATACATAGGCCCACTCATCATGCATCAAAGTAATGACTGAGTCAATACTCAACCAACCTTTTTTCAGGTGATTACCCCTAGGTGAGTTTGTGCTACAGTCGCATCCACTTTCTAGTATCCAGGTATATCTATATTTCTATGAAAACCACCTACTCAAGACTTTACCAATATTTTAGGATATCATCCTACACTTAGAATCATCTCTAGGGTTTTCACTAAGGTTTTATAACCTTAATCCCAAAAGTAACTAATATAATCTCAAAAAATAACTAAACCTTTCCTCGAATACCATCTGAGGTGAAACAAGCTAAACTTGCCTTTATTTTACATCATTTCTATAATTAAAACATTAAATTACATAATAATCTCAAAATTATGAGAATCAATGGGTTTAGTGTCTTTGGAGACTAGCTACATAAGTTACTTATTTTATAATTCTTATGTACATATCCCCAAAATTTCATTATACTAGATCTTATCCTAGATGTCTCAAAAGTTAAACTCATCCTCATGACCTGGGAAATGGAAACATAAAAATGGGGTGGTACCAAATGTTGAGTAATGTAATAATAAACATATCAACATATTACCCTATTTGAGATCATAAACATATGAGTAAACATAAGAAGGATAGAAATATATGATTAAATAAACATATAATCATAAAGACTATTCAAATTACATATCAGTAGAATAAGTAATACCATGTGATCAAACATATAACATGGCATAAATAATGATATTCATATTATAAGGACTAAAGAGCTTGTATTATTTATATCCTTGTCATCTTGGAGAACTAAATCCAATAGATCTAGTAGAATATTTTTTATGTTATTCATATTATAATTAATAATAAAATTTGAGAATATTATCATTACAGGGTAAATAATGATATCAGTTTCTATTTTTTTTATTCAACTTGAACATAAGGGACTATTGTCTCTTAATGTGCCTAATCATTCTGAGTAAAAGAGGTCCTTCATGACACCCCTCTACTAGCCTACACCTATACATTACACTGGAAATATAATATATTTCTTTTTATGGTCTCTCTAGGTATATCTATTAGAGATGAGATGGAATTTTGTTTGCATCTTTATACTCATTCATTTCTTGTTTCTCACTAGACATAGATGAGAGCATGATACACTAGAAATCAAGTGCATCATCCACATTCTTCTGGTATTTATCTTTATCTTATTTTCTTTATCCCTGAGGAGTCTTGGAAGAAGTTGGGTATTCCAATATATAATGCTTCCTTTATTGGCATAGTACTACACATAAGCACTTGTACTACTACTGGAAGTTATGTAAAGTCAGGATATTATCTTTATCCAGTATGATCGCAGTGACATTGAATTGGTAGTGGTTTCCATTTGATCTACAACTAATAAATTTTAGTAAATTATTACTTATCTTTATTACCAAATTATTAACATTATAATTTAAATAATATTTTAATGTCTCCCAATATCTTATATAATTATAGTATCCCTCAACTAATATGCTCATAATATTTAGTCTCTAGAATATTTAAGTAGCATGGATGCTTTGAAATATCTCATCATAGTCTAAGATATGGTTACACCACTATTTGAAGAGTTTCAAGGCATGATTTTAGCTGGATAACCACATTGTCTTGTGGATCCCAGATCTATTGAGTGAATTCCTAACTTCTTCAAAGTGTAATCTTTCATTACTCAACTACTTACCTCTAAATTTTCAAAAAACTAGATATAGATACTGATTTGTCTCCAAATTTAGTTAATTCGACCCACCACTCTCATAATAACTCTCTAGTAGTAGGATTCACCCTCAACTAAGGATTATGAGCACCTCATACATATTATTTTTTCCAAATTTAAGCGATAGAATTCATTAATGGAATAATATTAAACTTAAGGGATTTTAATTATTCTTAGTTAATGTAATAAATTTCCTATTTAAATTTTTTTCTCTAAATGATCATACTCATAGGTTACCTAGGTTTTAAAAATAAAATATTCATTACAAAATTATTCATTTACCTATTAATTCTTTTTTATTATTTTATGTGATTATGAAACAACACACATGCACAATAATAATAGACTAAGAAAAAATAAATGAATAATTATGAGTGTTTACTACAAGTTGATTAATTGAGTGGATAATTTATCAACTGAGAACCTGGGAGTATATACCTAAGTCGCATATAACTCATTTCATAGCAATCGAAACTTTAAACATATATTCGTTTCATCTGGTACTTTTATAAATCATGATGCATTCCACTTCTTCTTTCTTTTTCCTCATTAGACATAATTACTCACACGTAGGTGAAGAGAGATCAAGAATGATAAATACAAATAAATTACTTTCATAATTTACATATAGGATCTTGTATGTATAATGTGAAAGAGATTTTGGGAAAACCATCTTTTAAATTAATTAATTATTACAAAAAAACTCATGAGTTGTAATAATTATAAAAATAATCAGACAAAAAAGGTCAGTTCCACTCAAGATAAGTCAATATGAAATAAATTTTCTAAATAAAATTAAATTTACAACTAATTTAACACTATAATATTTATTAGGAATTTTAAAAAAATAATAGTTTTTAAATCCCATAGTTTGGAAAAATTTATATTACATCCCAAATATTTTTAAATATTTTAATCAATTTTTGGGGATTTTTTTAGGAACCTAGAAGCTTAAAAAATACCATTAAAGGGGTTATGGTCCCATTATGGTTTCAGGTTATACTGGGGTGGTTAAGCAAAGCTTGACCTAGACTGATTTTTTGGTTGACTAAGTGGTGGCCTCAACGTAAGGCATGGGGCTAGCGATCAGCAGCACACCCCTTTGGGGTGCATGGGTAAAACCAGTCAACATTAAACCCTGCCTAAAATAATTATTTTTTATAAAATAATATCCCACCCACATAAGTGATTGGCTGGTCAACAGACCCCCCCCCCCAAATTGGTCACCGCTTTTCCATACCTATATAGTGCATGTGTGGAATCTTATTTATATATATATATATATATATATAATTTCTAAATATATTTAATTAGTCTTTAACCAAAAAAATTAAAAAAATCCTAGAAAATGTGTGGAATATATAAACCTTATAAGTTATTGTTTCAGCTATGGGTTTCTATTAGGAACATCAAGGATCACCAGCCATCGTCATCCTACGATTGTAGTGTGTATGTGTGTGTGATCTTAATTTTTAAAACAGAAACAATAGGTTTGATATTATTTCAAACTTCAGATAACCATAAATCATCCATATGATGTCTAATTGAAGTTTTATTGGATTATTTGGGGGTATTACAATTCCCTCTACACAAATTAATTGTGGAAATAATTTAAATTTGAATTAATTCATCATGTGATCGCTTTGATACCATTTATTGATACTCAGTGCATTGTGAAATCATAGAAAAAAAGGATTTTAAAATTTTGTCACTAACAAAACATCATGACGTCATCTATAATGATAGAAAACATCTAGTTCCAACCTAAGGATCTTGTGTGGATGGAATTAAGAATGAAAATAAAATTGCACAGTTACCTCATTAAACTTGTTAACACAAGTGTGTTCCACTCCTTTTTAGAGATAATTTCTCAAATGAATTGGTGTCATATCCCTGTAGATCATCCACATATGATTCAAATTATTTACAATCATTGACCTTCATAATTTGAGTTATATCATGGAGAAAATTAATAACTCTTCAACTTTTTTAGGATTACGGGATCACCATTTCTTCAATCTGAAATGTAGAACTTGGATCGAGGTGATTAGATCTCCCTCTTCTCTCTATAAAACTTTAGAGAGAGATTGGGAGGGGAGACAATTCAACTGTATGAATAGTCTATTTGAATTTGGATTAAATTTATATATATATAAGTAGGTAGGTTTTATTTATTAAAATTTCACCTTTATAATGACCTAAAAATTCATTATTTGATTAATAAAAGAACTTTTTTTGTCATGGTTATTTTATTATGTTACACAATAGAAGTACATTTAAATTTTATTACAAAAAGGATATTTCAGGTTAAGTAATAATACCAATTAATACAGATAAGACTAGTACAAGGATATAAAAACTAAAGAATAATGACTATGCAATGGTATACACTATAGGTTAAAACTCTTCCAAGAAGATTAAACCTTCCAAAAAAACTGTTAAATGAAAAAAAATACATTTTATAAATATGATAGTCGTTATCAAAAGAATTATGAAAACCATTGGTAATGAAGTAGTAAATGTTGATATTTGGTGGTATATATATATGATGTAATCAAGTATGTGGCCAATTGGACATGACCATTACATTAATTTTACATGATCGTTGTTCATTATGAACATTATTATTGTAGATTCTAAAAATTAATTATTAGGGTTAGTGTATATTAAGGTAAATTTTGAGAGTTAATTGAATATTGAAGGAAGAAATAATGGCCTCATCCAGTAGGATCATACTTTTTGAATCTTGTTTATCAGAACTTGGGAGTAATGTTTCATCACTGGGGTTTGTTCTTGACCAATCCCGATCATAGCTTCAACAATTCAAGATCAAATTAAATCACCTGTGGGTGAAGTTTAAGTTATTAGAGATCACCACTAGGTCAATGATTGTTAAACCACCTCACGAAACTACAACGATCACACACTGTACCCTTAGGGCATATGGTAGTGTAATAAGGGGTTATATATCTAGACCATAGTATTATAAAAGTGAAATTTTCCTTGTATAAATGAAATATTTATTTCTTCAATCCCATTTTTATTATTTTCTATACACTAAATATAAGATAAATTTGAAAAATATATTTGTGAATATAAATAAAACATAATTGCATTTTCAGAGAATATATACACATTTATAATAAATTATAGTGTTTTGAATAAAACTTATTCTCATGAAATAATCTTATAAAACACTATTTATTTAAATAAAAAAGAAAATATAATTTTATAATGTCCTAATAAATTTTTATAAGTGTCAAAAACTTCATTATGTCGTGAAGACTATTAGTTTTCAATAAATAAGGATTTTTTATTTAAAAGTTAAAAATTATCAAATTTAGGAAATTATTTTGACAAAATTAACATTATATTTGAAATAATTACATCAAAATTATGTTAGAATGAAATTTTGAGAATTTTCTAAAATATTTTATTTTTTAGTGAATAAAAAAAATATAGTTTTGTTTTTTCAGTATGTTTTATGATTTAATAAAAATGTAATAATTATATGATAATTAATAAAAATAAATACAAGACTAAAAATATATTATTTTATTTATTTTATTTATTTTAATGGATTTAAATCAATTTTAAAACCTATAAAGGACTTTCCAAAGTCTAAAATGGAAATTAATATTGTAAAAACTATATTTTGTAGAAAATGAATATCTAAATCCATGATAAAAACAATGGATAATACAATGGTTTTTCATTTTTCACAACCTATAATTCCAAGGCCTATATTTATAAATTATTAAAGAATTCCTCTGCTTTTACTATAAAAACACACACATTCCCCTATTTCTCTCCACTATAAATTCCTTAAGCATGAAATTATTCCCATTTATCCTCTTTTAATTTCTTCCAAGGTGTCTCAAAGGTCCTAAGGTTTCTCAATACAAGATTTAGAAAGTTAATTCCCAAGGTAAGGGAACTCTCCTCTTCTTCTTTTCCTTTAAAGAACCTATTTTGCGGTATGTATTCTAAATATTGAATTTCATTATTTTCATGTACTTTTTATTATCCCATTACTTTAAAAATATTTTTTTAAATTTTAGACCTTCCTTCATTCTAATTATTCTATTTCCTTAATCCATGTTGTATACCCATCATGCTACTGAAATATTTTATGAATTTCTCTCTTTTACATGAAATATTTTATCGTGTGAATACCCAACCCTCTTCCTAATTGGTATTCAACTAAATGTAAATATAATTTATTGATTGGTGATATCCATGTATGAAACCCAAATTTCTTCATCATGTGTTAAAAAATGATGTAATTATCATTTCTTTATGCATTTATGAATTTAATGACATTTACATGAAACTCATTTATTATTTACCAAGGGTTATTAATGAAATTTTTTCTTATGATCTTTATGGAACACCTGAATTTATACATAAGAAGGTTTCAAATTTATAGCACACCAATTCATTTTGTAAATAATTAATCTCTATAAATGATATGTTTTACGATACCATGGTGAATAACCTTAGTAATTATGTTTTATGACACCTTGTTGTATCCACATTTCCATGTTATTATTCATGATCATTCCATTATGATATGCCTTAAGTTATTATGGACATTCCCTATTTTTATGCCTAATTATCACATGTGGGGATATAGAGTCGATCAATGATGCAGAATCTGGGGAGGGGTGGTTCTAGTGGGTTGGGCCTACGGGTCATGTATGGGCATGGTATACCTCTCGGCCTTCGGGTCATGTATTTCGGGTCATGTCGGGCCTTGTGCCTTGGGCATACGGGTCATGTACGGGTTCCCCTTAAACCCTTAAAAGGGGGACTATCTATAATAAAATAAAAAAGAAGGCCTTCAGGCCATTTGGGTAAGTATTTCCTTTTTTTACTCCCTTACAAGGCTTTATGCTCACCTCTTTCTTTTAATGTATTTCCCTAGAATAAGAGATGTAGTAAAAGTAGCCTTGGATGAATCTATAAATAAGATTTCTAAATGGATTTGAAGAAATTTTATGGTTTCCATGTATTACACACATATTTTACAAGAAACTAAACCTCAAAATATCCTTCGTATTATTAAATTTTATACCGTGTAATGAATTTTTTATGTATTAAAAAGGTGATATGCCATACCATGTTCTTTTAATAAATAAAACCACCTAAATTAAACCCAATTTGAAACATAATACATATTTAACATGTGATAAAAGTCATAAATATTTTATCACTTACTTTAAAAATATAAATTATATAGTTTGATAAAATATGAGCCATTATATTGACCCATCTCACTAAAAAATATTTAATAAACCTTTAATAAAAAATTTGTTCATAAAATATTATTGTTTAGGTTCACTTAAAAACTCTTGAATACACTGATAAAATAAATTTATTTTCTATTATTATAAACTTTAATGATAGTGAATATATTTATTTATTTTTATCACTCAATATCAGATATATGGAACTCACTATGTCCTAAACACTAATTCACTAGAGTTGGAAAAGAATTTGAATGTGCCTCAAGTGTGAGGTGGAAAATGATAAACATGCATTTATTTTAAAATATTTCCATAATTAAAACATTAAATTATATAATAATATCAAAATCCTATGAATAAATAGGTTTAGTGTATTTATATACTATATATATAAGTAACATATTTTATAATGTTTTGGAGGATTTCCCCATAATTTCTTCATACTAGTTTTTCTCCTAGACATCTCACATGTTAAACTCATCATCATGACCTAAGAAATGGAAAATAAGAAATGGGTGTATTAAAATGATCAGTAAGGGAATAATAAAAATATAAACATGATACACAGGGTGAGATCATAAACATATGATAAAACATAAGAAAAAGAAAAATCTATGATTAAAAGAACATTGAATCATAAAAACTATTCATATTAAATTTTATAAGAATAAGTAATCACGTATGATCAAACATATAACCTGGAATAAATATTATGAAAGCATGAGAAAAAATTATGATCCTTGTCCATACCATTGTCTCATATCAAAATATTTTTGCACCAAAATAATTATAGAAACTCAATATTTTGGATCAAGCATCACCATAAATTTCCCGTGGTGGATTAGGCATCACAACCTATTCTCCATTTTATAAAAAGAACCACTAATCATTTCACCATTATATCAGGATTTTTAAATATTTACCTAATGTATTTTAGATACATATAGGGCCCTCCTTCCACTTAAATATTAACCACACACATTCATGCCACAAGAAAATATTTAATCATCACATCATTAAAAACCTAGGAATAAGAATGGGTTTCACATTGCATTTTAAAAGGTATCACATAAATAACCACTAAAACAATGTCAATTTATACCAATATAAATAACATAAAAGTGTAAGTTCATAAAATATTTTATAGTATGGTTCATAAATCATAAATTCATATAAAATAGTTCCCTTAAGATAAAGAGAAAAAATAAATCCAAAGATGAAGCATTTGATTTTGAAAGGAAAAGAATTTTCAATAAATTAAAATACATTTATTGAAATTCCACATTGTAAAAAGTATGCTAATTTTTTTTTAAAAATAGGATAATGTAAATATTAAGGTAACATGAGATAAAACAAAATTTTGTTTTGAATTAAAAGGTATAACATTGTCAGGAAAGGAAATTATAGACAAGGAGGGGAAACCATTGTTTAAGAGGATGAAAATTATTCTTAACATAGTTTCATTTTCATGGAATTAAACTAATAAATAAGGAATATTTGAATCAAAATTTTCCTAACATTATATTAATAGGGTATAAAATATAAAATTAAAGACAAATATCAAGTTGAAACATTATAACTTAGGAAAGTAGATTGAGTTATGAAAAAAATCCATATATTTTAGGTATGATATCAATCATAGTCCAAGGAAAGGAAGATCCTGAATGAAATTGAATTTTACAAGATAAAAAAATAGATACAAGAATTTAAGGTGAATTAGTTACACTATACAACATAATATTTGTGCTTAATATAAAAACATACCACAATTACGGATGATTGAGAGGGGAACCCTTATAATTGGGCTAACACTTGAGTCAAATACATTAGAGGAAAACAAATTTATTTTTATTAATATGTCCTATGAATTACAAAGAAATTAATTATAAAACATTCAAGGTATGGTGAGTCAATATAAATCCATAAAAAATAAAACATGGTGCATAAAATGTTTCATGTCTCAAAGAATCAAAAATGAGACAAAGAAAACCCTTACAATTTGTGGATCATTTAAATAAAAAAATCTTGAAAGAGAGATTTAAATTGAACTTAAATTACTATAAATAAAAGTTATTTAATGATAAAATATATTAATTATGTAGAATATACACTAGATAAAGTCAATTACGTTCAAAATATAAACCATGACTCAAAGAGAGGAATTTGATACGAAAACCCTTACCATAGTCTTCATTCACTTTGCACTTGCACTAAAGGTACAAAATAATTAAATTAAGTCTATTAATTACATAAAAAAGAATAATATTCACAATTATAACCATTTATACTCAAAAATATATAAAAATTACACACACACACAAATATATATATATATATATATATATATATTAGTTGGTTTTTATGTATTTTCCCACATTGGGTGTTTACAATTTTTCCCTTTTGTACTAGTTTCAAAAGAGCGATGTCAGTATTTTTTCTTATTCAAAAGTTCATCTTTAAAAAACAATTAATGTTACAATAATGGATGATTATAATTATTTACAAGGTTTCAATTTTCTTTCATGATTTATTTAGTATTTATCCTAGAAGACAAAATTGACAATAAGCATATTTTGGAGATTTTTAACCCACAAAGGGTGTTTTCTTGGTTAATGAATTAAATATTGATATAATAATTGAAGAAAAAAATATTTATTTAAATATTTATATCATATTACATGATTAATTATGTTTCCATAATAAACCATGATATAATTTCATATCAATGTTCAAGTAGGTTTTCAAACTGACCCAAATATGAATATACAATGATTAATGGATAATTATGAGGTGATTTAGTTTAAATACTATTATAACAGTAGCATAATGATATAATTTAGTATTTATTAGTGTGATATATTATAATCATAAATAATTAAGAGAATAATTTATAGATAAGAAACAATTACATATTATGAATAAATTGTGTCTCCATTTAGTTCGCTTATTTAAGAGGGTTAATTTTATAATGATTATTTATCATTAATAA
Organism: Viscum album; assembly: GCA_963277665.1. Classification (NCBI taxonomy): domain Eukaryota; kingdom Viridiplantae; phylum Streptophyta; class Magnoliopsida; order Santalales; family Viscaceae; genus Viscum; species Viscum album. Next base: position 1,052,559,521 of record OY728120.1, on the reverse strand, counting down.
AATTAAGTGATTTTAAATTTTTGATAATAAAACATTATTAATATTATAAAAAAACATTTATACTTTATACCCATTCATATATCCATCCATGAAATGTGTTTTTGAAAAATGAACTCGTTTATCCATGTAGGCAGTAGTCCATACATATGCACATTTCACATTTTCATTTTTCTTAATGGAGAAAGTATGAGGTGTTTAATGCCTGAAAAATAATTATAATAACATATATTTATAATAAGGATATTAATTTTATCATTTTAATATGGTTTAATAAGATATTAAAAGTAAGTAGTGCTCAAAAAGAAATAGAAATGAGAAAGAGAGGTTAAGAACTTATACCTCACTTCTAGGATTATCTCCCTTGGAAGGGGGTTAATCCTTTGATATGTGGTCTTTTGAGAATACCATAAGCTATTTTTGGAAGTTAAAATGGTTTAGTATGAGTTTGGAAAAAAAATTCCAAACTTAGGGGGTTTTTTGTGAATGAAAGTGGGGATATGAGATCACCTTTTATAAGTAAAAATGGATGGTATTTGTGTAAATACCCAAAACCATTCTATAATGGGGAGTCACTCTCAATGAAATTGGCTCCAAAATTTGAGAAATAATAGTGTGGGAAATATATATGGTAAGTATTCCTTAAAAGACAATTTGAAGCTAATGATTATAAATTTTAAATACATTTTTTATAATTCATTTTATATATTTTTTAAACTAATTTTAATATAATAAATGTATAATGTATTAAAATAATTTTGATAAAAATATTACTTGAGTTCTAAAATATCAAATATAAGTTTCTAAATAATAATAAATGTTTTAAAATGTATAATTTAAATTATAAAATAAATATTTTTTAATAAAAAGGTTTCAGAACGTTCCAATTCATACTTATATACTAATAATGCCAGAAAATTCCTAGTATTCATAAAAATGGTATATTTCACTATTGACATAAAAATAAATTTTTTTAGAAAAAATATCAAAAACATAATCTTATAATATTATTTTTATGATAAATATTAAAATTAATTTATTTTTTCAAATTATCATTCTAAAATTTATAAATTTTACTTTTATGTAAAATCAAAAAATACAGTGAAAAAATATTTTTATAGGAAAACGAATTTTGGTGTATTAACTATTATTTTTAATATAAATTTATAATTAATCAACTGTAAAATTATTATTTATAAAATAAATATATATTTAAGTTATTAAATCTTAATAATATTAGTTCCTTGAAATAAAATTCCAATTTATATAAAATATATTTTTTAAGCATAGAGTGAATTGAGTAAAAATGACCTTTCAAAAAGTATAAAAAAATCAGGATATATCTATAAATATAAATATTTTATTACAAGTTGATATAATCCTGATTTATACTTAAATACCTATTATAATCTCTATATAATATCTTAGAATCTATTAAACTTTGGTTACAGTCTTGGGTGGTGGTTCAGCTAGCATGGATCTTATGGAAATCTCCACAAGCTTGAACTTCTCCCATATACAGTTTCTCTCAAATAGTAATTACTCAATTTTGGAGTGGGATTGGTCTATAGAAAACCTTAGAAAAAATACCTAACTTCTAATATTAGAAAAATGGGATTTATAGATAATACTTCCACTTATGTATTTCTTTTCATCATACTTTATTTATTAATTTGTTAATATAGTTACTTAAATTTTTACCATCTAATTTAATGGATATGTTTTAATGATAATATTTAATATTTAAAAATATATAAAGGATTTTTTTTAGTTTTGTATAGTGTGTGAGAAATTTTATTTAGTATATTATTTATTTAATTATAATATACAACTAAATCTCAGGTCATAACATTCTCACCCCTAAATAAATTACATCCTTTCAATTTTAATTATTACATACTACTGAAGTTATCTAAGGGTATCTATAAGATTAATCAATATTAAATTTTATAACAATGTAGCAATCACATCTATTTAATTATAATAAAAATAATTCCAATATTTTTTTTCTTCCTAATCATTTTATCTAAATACCACAATTGGTTTTGTGTTAAGACCTATTTTATTATTCCTTAAGTTTATAGTTAGGATCCCATCAAAAAATCATCATAAATTTGTTTGAGGTATGAAATTTTATTCCCTATTTTCATAATAGATACACCAAACACACATATATATCATCCCCCGTGGTTATTCAACTTGTATTAGATACCAGAATATTGAGTTCAAATGATGAAGTGGGTGAAGAATGATCCTCCTCATCATACAGCTCATTGAGATCCAAATTCAAACCTATCTCAGCCCTTTCTAAAGTAGATGCCTTCAATGCATCGGCTTACACCCTCTCTAGTTTATCAATCATCTACATCATGATATTTAATATATAACTACCCATCTCCTTTCCTACTTTTTTCACTATTTCTTGTGTTGTCCACTCTTTGATACCCTCCCGAATAAAGGTTGGTGGAGGATGAACAACCCACTATGTTCACCCAATATGGATCTTCATATGTCCAAAAAGGTCCTTTCAAGTCCTATACTATTTACTACACACTGTGTATGGGATCGCGTTCTCTCAAGTATCAAACCTAATTCCCAAAATACTCACAATCCCAAGGCGAATAGGTATATTACATTTTTTCCTAACCACCATATTCTATTTCTCTATAAGTAGAGGATGGGGTTTTATTATATATCCACCATTTTAATGGTGATTTCAACTTATCTAGAAACATCATGGCCTATAAACGATAGCGATGTATTGATGGGTGATGATGAAGATTGTTTTTTCTATTATCTATTATTTTAGTGACAATAAGATATATCTATGGTGGATTTTGGTTGTTGTCTCCACCCTAATCCATTTTTTAAATAATAAAGAATTTGTGGGAAATGTAACCATGATTAGTGAATATGGAGTCTATATTAAAATAGTAAATACATTACCAGAATCATATCAAACTCATTTAAAGGATCTATACTAAGATTTATATTCCCATAATGATAAACTTTGAAAATAAATCATCAAAAAACTAGATATTTTATTTGATAAAAGAAATAAGGGTGGCATTATTATAGGAAAAGTCTAGGCAACTTAGAGTGGGTAGAATAAATATCACATAGGTAGTCAATGAATAGGATCCACCAAGTACCCTTGGTCATGGTGTTTGTTCATGCCTATAATCTTTATCATCCATTGGATTGTGACACAAACATGGATAGTTTTTATGTATTACACACTTAAGGAATTGGATTGTTAGTGGTTCTTTTGGATGAATTTTTTCCACTCCCATCATGATAACTAACCTATTCATTTTCCTAGGATAGTTTAATGCCCAATGACCCCCTCTTCTAAAAGTAAAGAATTTTTAATTCCAAATGATCCAATTACCTTGGTTCTTCTTCCCATATATTTTATATGTATGGGGCAGAATATTACTTCTTTTATCATCTTCATTTCCTGAATTTTCATGAGTACCCATACTTCTCTTCTTTAGTGCATTCAATATTTCAATTATAATTACATTTTTAATCATATTTTTTTATATTTGGTTTAGAATAATCACAATATTTCTTAGTAAATATCCCATTATAATGGGTTTATCATTGAGAGAGTCAATGCATTGTCCCTTGTTCCCATTTTTAACTTATTTCCTTCTGGTTCTATCCATATTTAAAACCAAATGGGGTTAAAATGAGTGAAAAACATTTAACATCATAGGGGATTATCATATTCAATAACATAAAAGGGATTTTACCTTAAATCCTTTTACCATTTTATATCATTATGTTATATTGTAATTACTTTAGTCAAACTTGTATCAATATTAGTTTAACATATGTTACATTAAGTTGGTTTATCTTATACTTATCAACATAATACCTAAAAGTAACTAGGAAATTAATCCTTTATATTGATTCATAAAGACAATATGATCAACCAAAAAATACCCCTTAGGAGTTTCTAGACAAGTGTGCAGTCATAGTGTAACATACCAGGTAAATAAATAATATTACATTCTGATGTTTATCAATATTTGTGAATAAAATGTTAATACTACTTTAAAGGGAATGCTATGCTCGATGGCATACCCAATACGCAACAACGAGTTTCTTTGAAATTTTACGTTGCACACTAATAATATAATAATATTATAATAGTAAACGTTTTGCCATTGTAATGGTGGGAATGAATAGAAATAACTACAAAATTATTACATATTTTTTTAAATATTTTTACATTTATCCAATAAATGTTAGAGGCTTAAAATGAAAATGAATCCAATTTTAAGCATAAATCTTCTAATATTATTTAAAAGGTCGATTAACCGCCTTTTGATGGAGAACCGTTTTTAAATATAATTTTGACAATTTTATATGTTGTATTTGAAAAAATAAAATCCTTCTTTAGAATCTGGACATCAAAATTTACTTTGTCTAAATTTTTGTTATTTTTTCGATAAAGATCATTTTTAGTGAAAATGTTGCATTTTAGTTCAAAACATCCTTTTAATCTGATTTACTTATATGGATAGATTGTCTTCTTAATTGATATTAAAGTTTATTTAGAATATATTTTTACCATTTAATCCAATGGTGGTCATTGGAATTAATTTAACTTTGAAATTGGACTTAAACTAGTGTCAATCTTTTAATAGATATTGTTTCTTAAAAACACGCTATTTGTTTTGACAACGGGAATGAATTACTAAATTAATTAATGCAAATTATATATTTTGAATTTTTTAAAATATACATCATTTTTTAATTTGGAATATCAAATATAGATTAGGGTGAATTTTTGGTATTTTTCTAAAAAACTTCAATTTTTGATGAGTAGTGAAACCACTTAGTGGTAGTTAAAGAAACTGATTTTTCATTTAAATGAAACTTTACCACTTCTGTGATTTGATTTTCTAAAATCCGACATACATGGTTGTCATTAGGAAGTAAAATTTGGTTCAATGAGATTAAAATAATTTTTTGGTGAATAGTAACTTTTAAGTTTTATTAATCGCGATTAGAGGTATTTAGTGTAATTTATGGTAAAGATAATGTTATAATAATATGAAATGACCTTGAAACATGTCCTGACCTTATTGTATGAGTCATGTCCAACCAAGAAAATCCATGGGTCAACTTGGGGACCCCATGGAGCCACTTTGGTTGGAAAATGACATTAATAACTTTTTATTTAAAGTTAAAATTAAAATGTCGCAAACATGAATTGTTTTACTAAAACAATTTTTACATGGGGTTATACAAGTCATATTTTTTACTATAAGTATTAATTATAAATATAAAACTATTTATTACATCATGATATTTTTTTAATAATTTTTATACATTAAATAAATTATTTTATTTATGACACTGTGATGATGTAGTGATTACCTCATAAATAAACGATTTAAATAAAATGAGAAGATAGGGTGAAATATAAGTCTTAAACTTATCACAAACCTATTGTATGGGTGGATTTAGAAACCTTATCACCTTATCCTCTAAATATATCCTTTTGGGACCTTTAAAATCCGAAAATCATTTTATAATAAAGTAATATTTTATAACTTTCCAAGAGTGCCCCTTCTCTTCTCTTATAAAAGGATTCCACCTCTACCACCTTACCCACACCTCTAAAGCCTTTTTCTCGGCCAAACCCTACCCATTTCATCTCTCCACATCCCTATATTCATCATTAAAGCCTCACCTTTGGAAGAATGCTCTTCAAGAAACCCTTTTGGTTCAAACCAAGAGGAGTTACCCGATTTAAAGGTAATGTCTTCACTTGTGTTCTTTTGTTTTATTTTGCTTCTCCAAACCCCTAAACTCTTTTTATTCCTTTATTTTGTAAAAAAACAAGTATCTTCAATATACTAATATGTTTTTATGTGAAGTATTCCAGCTACACTTACACACACCTCCGTCTAATTGTTAAAGAACATATTGTTTCTGTGGATGGCGAATTACTGCCTCACGAAACGATGATTATTAAATATTTTCTTAACACCTTTCATGGTGGCCATTATGATGTCACTATAATTTATATATTATATATATGGTATTTATGTTTTCCATATTCTTCTGTATTTTATATTTAAAACATACCTTTATGCTTTTCATGTTGTGCAAATGCGATAATTTCATACGAGGAAGTGTGAACTACCGCCCCCTCAAGTGATGTGACTCGTTCATGCAATACATGGAATGTATAAAGAATTAAATTAATGAAATTATGTGACCTATAAAACATATATATTATACTGTAATTATAATATATATATCTAAATTATTTTTAATTCCATTAATATGTCAAATAAATGAAAGTAGCGTTCATGCGTACGTACGGCCTACCGTCTCCATGAACGGTGCATTTCATTTATTTTTATCTCAAAATGTTATGTAATAGTATAAAATGAATATGTACTGGATATATATGATATTTAAATCATTAATACTATTTTGTAGACAATCTACTTATAACTACATGGACAATCATTTTCAAACAAGTTCATTTTTGACTCATGTACCAAACATCGACAAAAATGTCTGATATGAACTCACATTATTAACCAATTATTATAAAATTATAATATTTGATATTAACTGAATAATAATCTCCAAATTATTACCTTAAGCAATTATAAATTGACCAAAGTTTATTATTCAATAATATAAAGAAATGAACAAGACAAGTCGGACTTGAGGTAAGGGATCCTACCTCTCTCTTTATTTTTAAGTACTCTTTTGATGTAACTTACTTTAAGCTCCTATTTCTTATGTTGGGGGATGTTATTTTATATTCCTATTACTTTAAATTTTATTTTAATATAATTAGAGACCCTATTTTATCTCATCAATCCATTTTTGGAAGTTTTATGTGGCGCCGTTAGGCTGCCAAATTTTCATAAGGGGATTTTCATCTCACTTTTTATTCTCGTGAGATTCATGCTACATTGGACACTATTTACTTTTGTGTGGTGTATTTACTGCCCATTATTTTAATATTTGTATAATATACTCTCATTTATGGGTAGTTACATCTTCATTGTATTACCCTTCTTTCATGGGGTGTACGTTTTGAAAGTTGCCCAAATCGGTAAGGGAAACCTTTCACACTCCTCTTTTAAAAAGACTTATTTTGTTATGTATTTTAATTTACATATTTTTATGTTTGGATATGTTCTTATATATCCTTATTGATTTAAATTTTATTTCCAAGTGATGAGATACCATTTTCTCTCTCATCAACTAATTTTATGAATTTTAAAGTGATGCTGTTAGGCTGTCGAATTTTACCAAGGGAACTTTTTAACACAATTTCAATTTCTTTGGGTTCACCATGTAGTTATTGAATATGTCATACTTTGAATATGTGTGAATGAACTTTTATTGTTTTACACTTAATATCCACTTATATTTGGTGTATTTATATTTTTCACACATAATTTTGAGATTGATTTATCCTTAATTTAAGGATACCTTCTTTATAAGGGATTTCATCTCATTTTACATTTCTATTGAGACTTCATTGTTGTTATGCACCAATTCACTCTTATATGGTGTATATACTATCCTTTGGAATATTATATCATGAATCCATTTATTCTCATGATATTATAAAGTTATGATTAAATTTTATTCCTCAATTATTGTATTCAAGTGTCTCTAATTTTGGTAAAAACCCTTTAACTAAAATATAGCCTTAAATGTTTTAATAATTTTTTCTTATTAATATCCATGTTTTAAAAATGTTTTTAAGGATTTATTTATATGGATATTAATGGTTTAAAATGTTAAAAGCTTCAAGTTGGTATGGGACACTTTGATTCAAAAATCTCTTTATTGAATGTTTTAAATGGTTTTGAAAATGGTTTTTTTAATGGATTCATTATTTCAATATCTTAAAATGTTATATTGTTATTACAATGTGGGAATGTTATCTTTCCTTTATGATTAAGTTATGTGATATGATTATGTTTTGTTTCTTGGGAATTGTTTATGAAAACGGGTGGTTCCGTGATAAACTAAGGGCGGGTGACCCTGATATAGCTCTCCAATGCATTGGGTAACGTGAAGGGGTTAAACGCTAAGGTTACTCCAAAGAGATTTAGGGAATATACTATGATGGGTATTCCAAACGTAACCATGAGGGTTACTCCCTACGTAAGAATGTTATGAATGCCTCAATTTACCTTTATGTCTTATGATTTCTATGAGTTATTCGTAAATCTGTTGATTTCATGAGGTATGTTAAATTACTTATGTTTTATGAGTAAAGTATGATTTCATTGATTCTTATGTATACATGGACTAATGTTTTCTTTTCGTATTGTTATAACCCTTTCTGAGCTTTTTATGCTCATCCCAAGTTTTTTGGAAATGTTTTTCACAGGACATAAAGTTGAATAGGGTCAAGGATGGGATCAAGGAAATGTCAGGCGGTCTAAAACAAGGAACTAGGCATGACTCTTTTGTTCAAGAGTTTTTGTTTTTGTGAAAAAAATGGAAGTTGATTAGATGTGTCTACTTTGTGATATTTTAGATGTAATAGTTATGTCCTAATTCTCTAAAACTCTAAACCTGAAAAGATCCTTAATGTGAATTATTCATTTAATTCAATAATAAGTAATGTTTAAGGCCAGGTCCTTATACATAGGCCCACTCATCATGCATCAAAGTAATGACTGAGTCAATACTCAGCCAACCTTTTTTCAGGTGATTACCCCTAGGTGAGTTTGTGCTACAGTCGCATCCACTTTCTAGTATCCAGGTATATCTATATTTCTATGAAAACCACCTACTCAAGACTTTACCAATATTTTAGGATATTATCCTACACTTAGAATCATCTCTAGGGTTTTCACTAAGGTTTTATAACCTTAATCCCAAAAGTAACTAATATAATCTCAAAAAATAACTAAACCTTTCCTCGAATACCATCTGAGGTGAAACAAGCTAAACTTGCCTTTATTTTACATCATTTCTATAATTAAAACATTAAATTACATAATAATCTCAAAATTATGAGAATCAATGGGTTTAGTGTCTTTGGAGACTAGCTACATAAGTTACTTATTTTATAATTCTTATGTACATATCCCCAAAATTTCATTATACTAGATCTTATCCTAGATGTCTCAAAAGTTAAACTCATCCTCATGACCTGGGAAATGGAAACATAAAAATGGGGTGGTATCAAATGTTGAGTAAGGTAATAATAAACATATCAACATATTACCCTATTTGAGATCATAAACATATGAGTAAACATAAGAAGGATAGAAATATATGATTAAATAAACATATAATCATAAAGAATATTCAAATTACATATCAATAGAATAAGTAATACCATGTGATCAAACATATAACATGGCATAAATACTGTGAAAACAAGGGACAAAAATCACGATCTATGGGCAGAGCATAGTCACATATCAAAATAGTGTGGCACAAACATAATTATAGAAACTCAACACTATGGTTCACACATCACCACCTATTTCCTATAGAGGATCAATCATTAGAACCAATTTCCCATAACATATCAAGCATCACTACATTTTCTTATAGAGGATCATACATCAAAACATATTTTTGGTTTTGGATTGAGCACCACTAATAATTTCACCATTATCTCATGAGATAAAATCTTTATCCAATCTATTAGATGTATATATAGGGTCCAACCATAACATAAAGTTTAACCATATATATTTGTGCCACAAGAAAAAATATAATCATCACATCATTTAAAATCTAGGAACAAAAATGGGTTTCACGTTACATTTTAAAAGGTATCACATAAATAACCACATAAAACAGATCAATTGATACAAAATTCAATCAAAAAAATAATAAATTCATAAAATTTTAAGAGAGTAATATATAAATAATAACTTCATGGAAAATAGCTCCCTTGATATAATGAGAAAAAAAGAATCCAAAGATAAAACATCAAATTTTTAAAGGAAGATAATTTTTTATATATTCAAATGCCTTTATTGAAATCACGCAATATAAAAATTATGATAAAACATTATTTTTTAAATATGATATGAGAAATATGAATTTCAACTAAGATAAAAATTAATTAGGTTTTCAATTAAAAAGGAAAACATTGTCTGTAAGGGAAATTGTGGACAAGGAGGTGAAACCGTTGTTCAATAGGATGGGAATTATTCTTAAAAAATTGAATTTTTAAAAAGGAAGAGAATACATCATTAAGGAATATTTGAATAAAAATTGATCTCTCAAGATATAAATGTTTTATACCATGTAAAATTAAATAATAATATCAAGTAGAAACATTATAACTCGTGAAATCAGATTGAGTTATGAAAACCCCCTTATATTTTAGGGAAGATATTAATCATAGTCAAAAGAAAGGAAAAGAATGAATGAAAGTGAAGTTTAAAAGATAAAAAAATTAATATACTAGAAGATAAGGGGTGGTAGTTACACCATACAGAATAATATTGGTGTGTAAGATCAAAGCATGCCTCAATGAAGGGTGATTGCGACGAAAACCCTTAAAACTAGGCTAGCATTTGAGTCAAATCTATTAGAATAAAATAAGTTTATTTGGATTATTATGTACCATTAATTAAAAATAATTTGTGTATAAAACATTAATGATATGGTTAATTAATATAAAACCATAAAAAATGAAACATGGTGCACAAAATGTTAAATGTCTCAAAGAATTGGGATTGAGGCCAAGAAAACCCTTAAAACCTAAAGAGTATTTAAATCAAAACCTTATGAAAGAGTGAGCTTTAAATTGAACATAAATTTAAATGAATAAAATTTATTTCATGATATATTATCTAAATTAGGAATAATATTCTCTAAATAAAATAAATTAGGTGTATAATACAAAACTTGTCTCAAATAGAGGAATTTGAGTCAGAAACCCTTACTTTGGTTCTAATTCATTCTGCACTTACACCAAACATTTTAAATAATTAAAATAATTTTTTTAATTACATACCCAAGAAAATTATTCAAAAATTTAACCATTTATACTCCCCATTGATAAAAATTTCATACATACATATATATATATATATTAGATAGTTTTTACCTATTTTCCAACATCGAGTGTTTATAGTTTTGTCTATTTGTACTATTTTCATTGGAACTGTGTCGATATTTGTTCTTATTAAAAATTTCATCTTTCTAAAATAATTAATGTTAATATAACATATGATTAAAATTATTTATTAAGTTTAAATATCTTTTTATGGGTTATTTAGTCTTTATTTTATGAGATGAAATTGACAAAAATCATATTTTTGTAATTTTTAACCCTCGAAGGGTGTTTTCTTAGTTAATGAATTAAATACTGATATAATTCTTCCATAACCAAAAATAACTCTTTATTTAAATATTTATATCATATTAAATCATTAATTATGTTTTTATAATCATCCATGATGTAATTTGAAATCATCATTCAAGTAGGTGGTCAAACTGACCCAAACAAGAACATAGCATAATTAATGGATAATTATGAGTTGATTTAGTTGAAATATCATTATAATAGTAGAATAATGATATAATTAAGTGGTTATTATAGTGATATATAAGAATTATAAGTAAATTATAAAATTTATGGATAATAATCAATTACATGGAATGAATAAATTGTTTTTCCACCTAGTTTTCTTGTTTAAGATGGATAATTTAATAGTGATTGTTTATCATTCATAACATTAAGAGGTTATTAAATTTTTATTACAAGAATTTTATTCATATTATAAAAAACATATTTATCCTTTAAAATCATTCTTATATCTAGTTAAGAAATGTAGTATTGAAAAAAAAAACTTGTTTATTCGTGCAGGTCGTAGTTCGTACATACACATGTTTCGTGTTTTTGTTTTGAGAAGAAAGAACCAATTTAAGGTGTATAGAAAAGTTTGTGAGATTATTGGGTATATTTTGGGCTGAAATTTGTGGGTTTTTGGGTGAGGGAGAATGAGGAGTGGACGACCCCTTTTACAAGTGAAAAGGGATGAGATTTTTCTAAATACCCAAAACTTTTCAATAGTGGGGAGTTATTATTAAGGGAAGTGGATCCAAAATTTTATGAATAATGGGGTGGGGAATAAATAATGTCAATAAATCTTTATATTATTTTTTTCACACATGTTTCAATCCCTTTACCCCGTGAATTTTTAATTTTAGCATTTTAGCTTTAATCATGGTAACTAGTTTTTACATAAGGTAACTTAATCATTATGCCTAAAAATAAAGTGTTATTTATTGGATAATTTTGAACTTGAGATTATAAATTTGAAATCTATTTTATCTGATTCAATTTATAAAAGTTTTAAAATTTAATTTTAATATAATAAATGTATAATGTATAAAAATAATTTTAAGAAAAATGTCACTTGAGTTTTAAAATATAAAATTTAGGTTTGAAAACTATAATAAATATTTTAAAATCTATAATTTTTATTATAAAATAAATATTTATTTGAGAAAAAGGTTTTATAATTTTTCAATTCATAATTATATAATAATAATGTCATAAAAGTCATAGCATTGGTAAAAAACAGTATATTACACTATTCAGGTAAAAATCAATTTTTTAGAAAAAACAAAAAAAATAATATTATTATGATATTTTTAAGATAAATCATAAGTTTAATTTAATTTTTTCAAATTATTATTCTAAAATTTCTAAATTTTACATATATATAAAATCATAAAATATAGAGAAAAACTGTTTTATAAGAAAATGACTTTTGGTATACTAACTATTTGTTTTCCTATAAATTAATAATTAATAAATTTTTTAATTATTAATCTTAAAATAAATATATATTGTTATTATTAAATCATAACAAACTTAATTCCTTTAAATAAAACTTAAATTTCTAGAGAATACATTTTTTAAGCATAAAGTGACTTGAGAAAAAATGACCTTTCAAAAAGTATAAAAATTCATGATACATCTATACATATAAATATTTTATTAAATGTAGATATCATCCTAATTTCCACTTACATAACCCCTAATGATATTAATGTAATTCCTAAGCATTAGATAAGTTATGGTTATATTTTTTAGTGGTGGTTCAGCTAGCATGGATCTTGTGGAAATCTTCACGAGCTTGAGCTTCTCCTATGTATGGTTTCACTAAAATCATAATTGATCGAGTTGATATTAGGCTTAGTATAGGGAAAAACTTAGTGAAGCTACATCCATTCCGAGCTCAGATAGATGGAATTTATATTGAAGAATTTATCTTTCAGATGTCATTTATTTATACTTTCTTGGTTGATTTTTTAATATGGTTACTTCAATTTATACCATCTAATTTAACAACTATGTTTTAATAGTCATATTTCATATTCAAAAATACATCAAGGTTTTTATTTTTAGTTTGGTATAGTGTTTGAAACATGTTACTTAACATATTATTTGTTTAAGGATAATATATAGTGAAATATCATGTCATTATAGTGTGTAACCCTCTACGTTCTTATCTCAATAACAACGAGTACTACTTATAGGCCAGGAGAGGAGTCTAGATGTAAAAACACAACCCCAATATCCCATAGTTGGTGGTTGTTTTATTAAAAGGGAATACATATAATATATCACCTCACCAAGGATCGATAAATTTAGTAGTCTTAAAGAATTATATACATACATTATTCTCTTATTATATTGATAATTAAACATGGGACATGGAAAAAAATTCTTCCTTGAAACTTATTCAAATATTTCATCTTCATAACCAGGAAAAGGCAAAAAAATAAAGGGGGAACTCAAATGCTCAGTAAGGATTACATGAATCAATAATAGGTGAAGCAAAGTCAATAAGGAAAAATCATAATGTAAAGGTAAATAACTAAAAAAACACATACCATCAAAAAACTGAGAATGTAAATGCATCTATAGATTTTTTTTCATAGTGAAAATATCACAGAAAGTAATAACTAAATATTGAATGAATAAAATTCTTATTTATTGGATGTCATGTATCTGGAACATGAACCATTATACCATCAAGATGGTTTAATTCTATGGGTAAAAACCAATATGATTCTTCTTAGAAACAAACATGAAGGGTTTATCGCTAACTATTTTGTCTCATGAGGCCTATCGATGCATCGAGGGGATATCTATAATCAGGATCCACCCATCACTACAAGTCCAAACAATTATTCATACAAATATTCAATTCATGAACAATCTAACTTATCAAAATATCTGTATTGAGTAGAGGATGCTAATTCATCAATACTTCCCCAATTAAAACAACATTTAAATAAAAAACCATATGTAAAAATTGTATATGTATAAGATAATAATCATATCCATGATACAATAAATTTGTATATTTAATGAAATCTTCAATTAATGATGATCATAAATAAAATGGAAGTATAAATACACCACCAACAAGGAAAAAGTGGTGAATAAGGCATAACCAAAGAGAATATCATAATGGTATTCATGAAAGAATGCATTTAAATAAAACATGGACATTAATAAGAGAAAATAGGCATATATTATGATAAATTGTGTTCAATTTAAGTGAAAACATGTAAAATGAGTCTTTAAGAAAGTTTATAAATGAGCCTCTTTAGTGTAGTTTAAGGGAAAATACTAAAGATACTTTAAAATAGAAAAATGAATAATTTCTTTTATATAACCAAAAATGAACAAAGATATTTTTTAATGATTAAATGAGTGATTTTATAAAAATATTGGTAGCTTAAAATAGATTGTGGATGGTACTTGAAAATGGGTTAGAAATTGGGAAGTTCCCATTAATCGGGCTTGCTTATCAGGAGGAATTGAAAAGGGATCCTTATAAAACATGTATTTCCTATCAAAGAAAGAAGAATTGAGTTAGGTACATATATTTGGAACATACACATAGAATTTTAAATTTTTATATAAGAAGAATTAATAATTACATTTGTCATGACCCATCCTAGTGGGGCCCATGTCGTGACTCCCCAAGCCCACCTCCAATAGGCTAGGGACTGGTGACTAGAACCGAGTATGAATATCACTAAAATGAGAGGCATTAACTAAGTACCTGTACACACACACATATCTCCAAGCCTGAAAAATTATGAAATGTAAAAACAATTGAACAACCAATGCATGCATACATTTATATCCCACAACCAATGTATGAAAGGAAGTAAAGAAAGTAAACAGAACCAAATACAAGCCCACCACAAAGAGACTATAACATAAAGTTCAACCTGAAAGTAAAGGTATTGGTATTGTTATCTAAAATCCATAGGAACACATCTCGGTCTATCCAGTCTCACAGAGCACCGTCTAATCCTAGTCTACCTAGGACTCCGTCAAAAGTTTGATCATCTATACAAGACATGACACGTGCGGGAAAAGACTGTGCAAGGGTGGGTATAGAAATACTCAGTAAGACACCCTGAAACCAAAAAGAAATATAAAAAAGTAAATAATAGTCATCTCTACATAGGTATATGTCTAGAAAACATATAATAAGAATATCCAGATATACTCAATCAAAGACACACAGTCTAGAGGTAATCCACAACCATAGTATACAATACTTAGGATTCCAACTAGAAGATTCCATGAAGTAATCATCTGGGAGGAAACAATCCTAAGTCTAATATCACTGATGAATTCCATATAAGAGGTAATGCTCATCATTTCTCACCATGAGGAAGATACATTGATAGTCTGAAGAGAATATGATACACAGTTGAGGATCACTAGTAGGGTCATGGTATGATACCAACAAACTCGATCTAGATTACACCTGTTAAGTAGAGGATCAGTGCCCCGGTAGTGTTGCTCACATCAATACTAATAACTCCACCAAGGGCACAAAGAGGAATATATGATCTCACTCTGGTCCTCTTAGAGGGATTCTGATGACTATATCCAGGAGGTCCCACTAAAAGGATTGTAGTCCTATGAGTAGGGAATGATTCATACCTACCTTTAAGGAAAGGATAAGGGTAATGAACCCTAATGAAACTTATCCAGGATATGGAGGAAAAGGGATATAATCCATTTAAGAAAGAGTACACGATATGTAGAAGGGTTACAAATCATGTCCCTTGACCCCAAGTTTTTCCCATGTAAATGGACTTTGTCATTCAAACCATCTCTGTGTAGTAATATATGGCGTGTAGACTACTCATGTACTCAACTTGTGTATCAGTACACAGCTCCAACCCATGTATGTATTCCAGTGAACCAGTACACGGCTTCACTCACGTACCTAGTCTAGGTCGTGTCGTGTGGTGGAGTACACATTTTGCAAGCAACCCATGTACTCCACCCCGTGTCTATGTACTTCCCAAAGTACACTTCGATTATCCAGGGATAGACCATATTCCATGTGATATGGGTCACATTTCGTGTGATGTTTAACTTCATCTAGAACCCTAGCCGCTACTCAAGGGGCCCCACATGGTGTGTAGATATGGTTTACATGCTGTGTTGTTTGGGAGTTTCCAAAAATCTTGTTCTTCCTTCATCATTTGATTTGATTCCTCCAGCCTTTGATATAATGATCATTCCACCTTGAAAATGAATATCTGAGCTCTTCCAAGTCGTTCGATTATTGAAAAATGTGTTTCATCATTAGATCTTCTCGTAAAACAAATCAAATTTCAATTCTTTGTTCCACACCAAAGAACACGAATTCGAGGATCCACCATCATCCAAATCACTTTGTCTCTATCGTCACGCCTTCACCATGTCGTATTGATCCCAGATCTATGATATCATATCATGGCACCAAGAATAGGGTGTGTAACTATTGATTGATTAGGATGTGTTTAGTCGCATCTCAAATGAATAATTCACATGACAAATGATGAATTGGGAAGAAAATCACAAGAACCAAAGATAGAAATGAACCTCAATCAATGTTCGTTTCAATCGTGAATTGTCTCCATTATAACAACAATAGAATCAAAAAACAATCACAAATATTTATCTCCCATAAAAACCCCACAAATATAGTCTCATCCCACAATACGCACTATCTGTAAATCAATCTATTCATAGATTGATTCATGTTCATCATAGTAATAAATAATGGGGAAGAAATGAATTAAAATTCACACCCTAACTTGATTCAGTTTGATCGCTGATGAATAAAGGTTGTCGTATTGCATTCGTTGGTGAGATCCATTGAATTTGAGGTTTCTTCGATCAATCAATATGTGATCTATCGTCGTTCGCAGGAGAGGATTCTCCAAATCTCTCCATTTTGATCCTCTAGTATCTCCAGGGTTATGCAGATAACCCTAGGATTCTGACCTAAGGATCCATTTAAAGAGGAAACAGTCATTGTGTCAAAAAATGGAATAAAATAATTATATTCAATTATTTTATTCATTTTACACTTGCAGCAACTTTTTCATAAACAAACTACACTGACCAATGTTAGGTCACTCAAATGGTAAAACCACAATTCTAAACTCAATGGTGCTCTAGAATTTCTAATCTGAGCATCTGTTTAGGAGTTATTGCACTTTTTTAAGAAAACTGTGCATGTGTTATTTAATATATTTAATATATTTAATATATTTAAAACATTTATTCCAAACACACAAGGTCACGGAATTTCATGTCATCTCAGCACCTAGTCAAAAAATTAATCCATATAATCTTTAAATTGAGATATAGAAAATCCAAGTCATTACATTTTCCCCACCTTGGGGCTTTACATCCTCTAAAATCCTAAATAAAGGCTATTCAAAAAGATGTGGAAACTGAGCATGAATCTGAACCTCCCGCTCCCAAGTTCTCTCTTATAGATTCATGTGCTGCCATTAGACACGTGATAAAGGAATCAATCACCCATGAAGGATACTCTCCTACCAATCCTTTATCTCCACTAGGTACTCAGCAAAATTCACTTCATCATTGATTTCTAGCTTTCCCCATTCAATAACATGTAATAGGTCATGCATGTGCCTCTTCAATTGCGACATATGGAAGATTTCGTGTACCCGGTCTAACTGTAGAGGTAGAGATAAGTGGTACTCCACCATTCCAACTCTACACAGTATCTGTAAAGTGTCGATGAACCTCGAAGATAAATTTTCTCTTCGGCCAAATTTCCTTAATCCGCATTGAGTTGAAACCCGTAGGAATACAAGGTCTCCTTCCTTAAACTCTAATGTCTTATACCACCTGTCATCATAAGACTTATGATGGTTTTGTGCAATCTTCATCCACCCCTAGATGATCTACACCTTTAATATTGTAACTTGCACCAACTCTAGGCCCAAGAGTGCTAACTATCCAAGGTTAGTCTAGAAAAGTGGTGACCTATAGGGTCACTCATACAAAGCCTCGAATGGTGCCATACTGATGGTGGAATGGTAGCTATTTTTGTACAAAAAAAACCACCAGTGGTAGGTGATCCTCCCAACTACAGCCAAAGTCTAACATTTAAGCTCACAGCATGTCCTCCAGAACCTAAATGGTCCACTCTATCTAGCCATCAATTTGTTGGTGAGATTCTATGCTCAAGTGTAACTGAGTCCCAAATGCCTCCTACAATCCCTTCCATAACCGGGATTTAAAGTGAGAATCATGATCTGAAATAATAATCGATGGAACTCCATGGATTTAAACTATCTCCTAAACGTAGAGGCATCCCAGTCTCTCTATTGAACACTGCTCTCAAATAACTAAGAAGTGGGATAACTTGGTGAGATAGTCTATGATCACCCAAATTGAATTGATTCCCCTATATGTACATGGTAATCCCATCATGAAGTCCATAAATATCTCATCCCACTTCCACTGTGTAACCTCAAGTGTTTGATCTAAACCTGTTGAAACTTTATGATCAGCCTTTACTTATTGACAAGTAAGGCATTGAGAGACAAACTCTAAAACTACTTTCTTCATCCCTAGACACCAAAACTGACATTGGAGGTCCTGGTATATCTTTTACACACTTGGATGTACCTCCAAAAGGGATGTATGAAACTCCCTCAGAACCACTTCTCAAAATGTCACATGTACTATCATGTATCCTATAAAAAGAATGATGTGATCCCCACCTTTAGAAAATTCATCACGAGAATGCCCTATAGATATCTAATCACATAGGGTCTCACAGTCAGTATCCCCAAGTTGTGCCTCCCTGACTCACTATAATATTGGAGGGGTAACAACTATCAACTGGCGGTAAGATTCTCCATCTCTATCTATAATAGATAACTGTAATGAGTCCAACTACTCTGACGTCGCATTCAACAACTGTGAACTATATCCCTTACTGAGAGAATATTCTACCATGTTCCCCTTCCCAATATTGTAGATAGTTTCAAAGTCATAATCTTGGAAGAACTCTATCCATCACCTCTTCTTCAATTTAAGAACCTTATAATAGAATATATACTTGAGACTCTTGTGATCATAGTAGACAATAAATCACTCTCCCATCAGGTAGTGTCTTCACATCTTCAAAGTGAATACTACCACTGCTAACTCAAGATTATGGGTCATATAGTTATACTCATTTGGTCTCAACTATCTTAAACCATAGGCAATCACTACTTTCCTCTACATCAAAACACAACCAAGATCTATTTCTAATGCATCACCGAATACTACGAACTCAACACCTTCCTCTAGAAATATCAAGATGGTATCGCTCATAAAACTCTGTCTCAACAACTAAAAAGTATGTTGGAACCTTTCTTTCCACATGAAATTTTTCCCCTTTCAAGTCAAAATTATCAAGGGTGTCGATATCCTGGAGAAATCATGTATGAATCTCTGATAATATCCTGCCAACCCAAGGAATCTCCACACTTCCATCGCACTCTTATATGGCTCCCAAGCTAACACTACCTCAACCTTGGTTGGGTCTATTGCAACTCCATGTGCTAAGATAACTTGTCCCATAAAGTGGGACGCCTAAATCTAGAAGTGGAACTTCAAGAACTTTACTTAAAGATGGTGATCTTGGAGTACATCCATAACCATCCCTAAGTGTCTTGTGTACTCTTCCTCAAATGTCGAGTACATGAGGATATCATTGATGAATACCACCACAAACCAGTCTAAGTAAGGCTAAAAGATCCATTTCATGAGTCCCATGAACACTGCTAGGGTGTTCTCTATGCCAAAGGGAATCACTAAGTACTCATAGCGATCATAGCGATATCATAATTCCATCTTCAATATATACGCATCTCGTACTCACAGTTGGTGATAGCCTGATCTGAGTTCAACCTTCAAGAACCATCGTGCCCCTCTCAATTGATCAATGAGGTCATCGATCCTAGGTAGTAGAAACTTATTCTTCATGGTCACCTAGTTCAAGCATCAATAGTCCACACACAACCACAAGCTCATGTCTTCCTTCTTGAAAAAAAAATTGGGGCTACCCAGGGCAAAACATTGGGTCTCATGAATCCCTTCCTCTATAAGTCCTCCAACTACACCCTCATATTGTGAAGCTCTACAGGAGCCATTCGATATGCTGATGCAGATATGGGTGTCTTCCCAGGGTGTAGATTAATGCATAATTCTACCTCTTAGTAGGGAGTTAAACTTAGAACATCTTCAGGAAAGGTGTCCTCATACACTTCCAACACTATAGGAAACTGGAAACTCATAACATCCACTACACCAAGGGATAGGCTAGCCAACTGATGATTGATCAGTTTTACCCTCCAATTCATGAGTCCATCCTGGACTACATGGGTTTCCTTTTCACTAAAAAATGAGAACCTAGTTCCATCACTACAGATGCACCACACCCTTCACCTAAAATAGACTATATGAGCATGAACTGTAGATAACCATTCCATACCAAGAATGAAATCATAAAGCCTTGACGTTGCTACCAAGAGATTCCAAAAAAAACTCTCTCCTCCAAGGGTCAGGTCACACTGTCGGCACAAGTGTGTGATCTCTGAGTCTTCTCTAGTAGGAGTATCCAAGTGTAAGGTTCGAGTCAACGGTTCAACCGAAATCTCTAAATATCGTACAAGGTTTGTGCAAACAAAGTAATAACTAGCACATGTGTCTATAAATACCACATCTAAAGTATAAAAGACATAGATCATACCTTTAATCATTCTTGGATCCCCTGGGTCATAAACCTCGACTGCCTACAGCTGTCCCCGCCCATGTCCTCTAGCTCCCTGAGCCTGGTGTGGACCACCTAGGGGTGGTGATGGTAGTAATAAGTTGAAACATTAACCAACTCCTTCTACTCTCCAAGATCCTCTTCCATGTCCACCAACCTATAAACCAGCCTTCTCCTACCGCTATCTCTACATTGATGTCCCATCTATGGTTTCTCTGTCAGCTATACAGTGGGTCAGACAATCTTGGGTGAGATGTCCACAGCAGTCACATGAGTAGCACCACCTCTCTCTAGGCTAACTGTCCCCACCGTTTAAGTCATGTAATGTAGATCCTCTATCTTGAGACATCTGGAAATGTGTCCCACATCTAGATCTCTAAGACTGACTTTGGTTCCCTGTTGTTGAGGTCTCTTCTCCTTCTTTCCCACCTATAACAATCACCAACTATATCTACCCATCCAAGAAAATTTCAACCACAAAATTTCCTTCAAGTACCCCCAGCATAAGTAGAAATTTATTTAGGTACAACACTATCTCGGATGTCTCTACATAGACCTCACTAAAAGTTATAATCCGTGAAGAACTGATCTCAACCCATATCCATTGAGTACCTAGAAATGTTGGTAAACCTTGATGAATAATCAACCACTGACATGCTACCCTACTAGAGCTGAAGAAGCTCCTAGATATGCACATACCTTAGTGTAGATGGTGAGAACTTCTCTTTGAATAAGTGCTCTAACTCTATCCAAGAAATATTTTCTTCATCGTAAGTCTGGGTAACCAAAAAATGCCATCGTCCTATTGAGCCATGAATAAGGCTCACCACCAGGACCACTATCTGATCTGTTGGTGTCTTGACAAGAGGGAAAACTCGAGTCACCACATCTAGCCAGTACTCAAATACCTGTGGGTTGGGCTCACCTCAAAACCTGAGGGGCCTTTTCTGTTGAAACTCATGAATCATGATCAGCCTTCGCACCTCATTTGCTAGTACTGTGGGTACCATGTGTTTATCTACAGGTGGCTACATGGATAGTGAACCAACTAGACGTAACATCATGAGAACTGGTTCTTGTATTGAAGCATCATCACTGAAGGGGTCATCCTCATGATCAAGCTATGGAATCCTAGGGGAATACAACGCAGAGGCATCTAATAAGTAAACAAGATGTACCATGGTCAATGAGTATATCTGGAGAGATGACTCAAGAATGACATGGAAACCAAAAATCATTCCTGTGTGATTCATGTACCATTGTTTTACCTGCATCCAGTGTTCTCATGTAGTGAGTCAAAAAGTTGGGGACTAGAGTCCTGGTGTATGGATACAACGGTCGTCGTACCAACACTAGATTCCCTGGTCTGAAATCAAAACTCAAAATACTTAACACTATTTCCCCAAACCAATATCATAGACTCCCAGTCCTGAAGTAGAACCAACCCCTTTGATACCACTCTATCATGACCTGTCTCAGTGGGGCTCATGCAAGAACTCCTCAATATTTCCTCCAATAAGCCAGGGGATGGTGACTACCATCGAGTAGGTGTATCACTAATATGGGAGGCATTTCCTAAGTACCTATACACATACACACATATCCATGACCACAAAATACTGAAATGTAAAAACAAATGAAAAATAAATGCATACATACATTTATACCCCACAACTAGAGTATGATGGGTTATAAAGAAAGAAAATAGGTCCAAATACAATCCCACCACAAAGAACCTATAAAATAATTTCAACTTGAATGTAAAGGTACTATGACTATTTTCTAAAAGATGTTGGAATACACCTCGATCTGTTTAGTCTCACTTAGCACTATCTGGTCCTGGTCTACCTCAAACTCAACCAAAAGGTCGATGGACTACAAAAAACATGACACATATGGGCAAAGCCTATGCATGGGTGAGTATAACAATAATATTTATGACACCCTAAAACCATAATTAAATTTAACAAAGTAAATTACAGTCATCTCTACACAGGTATATGTCTACAGCACAAATAATAATAATATCCAGATATATCTCCTTTAAAAAACTCACAAATATAGTATCATCCCACAATACGCATGATCTGTGAATCAATCCATTTAAAACACACACACTACCTTTATTCAATTTTATCTCTAATGAAGAATGGTCGTTGTGTCACATTCATTGGTGAGATCTGTTGAATTCAAGGTTGCATCGATCAATCGATCTACAATCCATGTCGTTCACCTGAGAGGATTCTCAAAATATCTCCTTAGAGATCCTACAGCATATCTAGGGTTATGTGAATAACCCTAGGATTTTTAACTGAGTATCCATTAAAAAATTAAATAGTCACTGCATCAAACAAACTGAATAAAATAATTTTATTCAATTATTTTATTCATTTTACGTCCGTGACAAATTTTTCAAAAATGAACCACACCGAACAATGTTAGGTAGTTCCTAGGGTAAAAACTTCATTATGAACTCAATGGTTCCCTAGGATTTCTGATTTGGGTACCCATTTAAGAGTTATTCTACTTTTTCAGGAAATCATGCACGTGATATTTAATATATTTAATATATTTCAAACATTTATTTCAGACACACTAGGTCTCAGAATCGCACGCATTCTCATACCTTAGTCTTGAAATTAATCGATATAATATTTAAAAATAATACACAGAAAATCTGAGTCATTAAAACATTAAGGTAAAGAGAGAGAAAGCGTAACCCAGATGAAAAATTGAGGTTTAGGGTGAATCCCTTACCTTATGTCTGAAAGTGTTCTGTACTTACACTTAATGTCATGAATAATGAAATTAGATTCATTAATAGTTTAATTCATAAAATATTCAAATTTTATTTGATTTAGTATAATTTTATTAAGTTCATTTATGTCTTTTTTTATGAGTTATAAGATTAAATTTTGTCATTTGAGAGTGTTTTTTTCCTTTGTTTTCATGATTGGTTCACTTGTATACATGAATGGAAGATCATGTAAAATGGGAATGGTTATATAGAATTTAAATTATATTTTTTCAATGGAATTACTGAATATTAATTGGTCTTATATATCATTTTTTTCTAGATATGAGGATGATTCATTAGATAAAATGTTAACAATGAATGTTAACTTATTTTGGTGAATTTTTTATTATCAAAAACAAGTTTTGATTTAATATTTTATATTTTATATATATACTAGTTACAGAAAATTATATAACTTATAATATGTATAATAAAATTTTATTTAACCATAATAATGGTTTTATTACTAGAC
Source organism: Viscum album (assembly GCA_963277665.1). NCBI lineage: Eukaryota > Viridiplantae > Streptophyta > Magnoliopsida > Santalales > Viscaceae > Viscum > Viscum album. Next base: position 1,052,535,142 of record OY728120.1, on the reverse strand, counting down.
TTGAAGATAGTAATGGAAAATGAAAACACATCATCCACAACAGCGATAAATCGGCACATCACGGACAATGTTTTATTTTTTAGAATAAAAGGGAGAGGAGAAGGGGTTTGATGATGGATATTCCAATAGCATAATATAATTCTAATATATATAATATATTGGAGTTATAATGTTACTTTGAATAAGGAAGTTTAGGGAAATATAAGAAAATAAAAGAAAATAAAAGGGAAGGATTAAGGGTTTTACCTCTTGAATTCTTCTCCTTGAGAACCTCCTTATGGGACTTGGGTTTGGTCTTTTGGTGAGACCAGAAAGAAAATAACATGGGGAAGAGATTTGGGAGTGTAATTGGTTATAAATTATACAATATTCAATTCTTTGAAGGTGTGATGAGAATACATGCGGTATTTATAGTGGAGGAGAGGGGTGTTTTTTATTATTTTATTAATTAGTTTATTATTTTGGCTCAAGACTATGAATAGTTTTAACTACCATGAATAAAAACATTAAAGAGAGAAGTAGAGTTTGAGATTATGGTTCTTACATCATAAATTACTCAAGAAATATCATATTTAACTTATAATGTATATATATCGTAAATTACCATATTTCACTATTCATCAAAAATTCAACTATTTCAGAAAAATCCAAAAAATCGCCCAAACCATTTTTTGAAATGTAGAATTAAAAAATTATCTCCATTTTATAAAAATAATTTTATAAATATTATAAATTTAATTTTTAATTAAAATCATCATTTATTTAAAAAATACCAATTTTAAAATTATAACTGATTTTATGACACTTTGAAAAATTAATTAAGGTCTCGTAAAATTAACTTATAATCATAAGACAAAAAAATATAAAATTTTGAATCTATTTTATGAAAATAAATTTTATTTTAAATCATTATATTAATTATAAAATTGTAAATAAGCATTTATATTTTCCAAAAATACCAACACTTAGTTTATCCTTTTTAAAAAAAAATATTTACTTATACTTTGATATAATTATATCATAATTTCATATATAAGATGCCTAAATTTAATTTATATTTCCATATGTGAGGTTACTATTCTATTAGTCACATTACAATTCCTAATGGTCACATTACTATTCTTAATGGTCACATTACTATTTCAAATAGTATATCAATGTTTGTTTAAGATCGATGTTGTGTGCAACGTGAGTTATCAAATGAATCGAATTTATTTAAGAAGATACATACAATAAAATATTGGGGTTTTATATTCTTCCCTCCTTTAGAAATTTCATCCTTGAAATTTTCATGAATATTGATTTCTAAACAGATGAGGGTGGTTCTTCTTCATAACATCCTCAGGTTCCCGCATTGTTTCTTCTATTCTATGGTTTCTCAAAAGAACCTTTACAGTTGCGTAGTCCGATTTCTAAATATTTTCTCTCTTGTGTAAAGAATCTCGATAGATGCTTCAGAGTAAGATAAATCATGTTCCAGTTCTATTTCTTCATAGGTGAGTACATGCATTGGGTCTGGCATGTACTTATTTAACAATGATATGTGGAACATATCATGAACTTTGGATAGACATAGAGATATTGTTAATCAGTATGCTATAGATCCGATTATTTCTAGAACTTCAAATGGTCCAATGTACCTAGGGATCAATTTCTTTTTCTTATTGAACCTTATAAAACCCTTACATGGAGAAACTTTCACAAAGATATGATCTCCCACTTGAAATTTCAAACCCTTTCTCTGGTTTTCAACATAACTCTTTTTACTACTTTGAGATATATTAATATGATCCTGAATAGTCTTTACCTTTATCATTGTCTCTTCAATAAGTTATGGGCCTATAAGTTTCCTCTCACCAACTTCAACCCAATAAGTTGGAGTATGAAATCTCATGCTATATAATGCTTCATATGGTGCCATTTGAATACTATAATAGAAACAATTATTGTAGAAAATTATACCAAAGGTAAATACGGATCCCACATATCTTGAAAGTAAATTTATCATGATCTCAACATGTCTTCAAATATTTGAATAGTCCTTTCATACTATCCATCGGTTTGAGGGTGATAAACAGTACCCAAATAAAGCTTAGTATCCATAGCCTTCTAAAGACTCTTCCAGAATTTTGATGTAAAATAGGGATCTCAATCAGAAATAATTGATATAGGTGCACCATAAAGTCTTACAACTTCATTAATATAAAGTCTTTAAAATATTTCAAGTGGTAAATCTTCTCTTATAGTAATAAAATGTGTTTATTTTGTAATACAATCAACAATAACTCAATTTACACCATTCCTTCTAAGTGTCCTTGGTAGTCCTATGAAAAATTTTATCATAATATCATCCCACTTCCACATAGAAATAGGTAAAGGTTTCATGAATCCCCTAGGATGTTTTCTCTCAGCCTTCACTTGTTGACAAACTAGACACCTTGACACATAGTTAGAAATTTCCCGCTTCATGTTATCCCACCAAAAAATTTCCTTTATATATTTATACATATTGGTACTACCAAGGTGTATAGATAAATTTGAGCCAATATCATTACCTAATAGTTACCTTTATAGATCAATTATTGATGGAACATGTATCCTCTTTCCAAATTTTAGAATTCCAGCCTCATACACAAAGTCTTCTAATCTTCTATCCTTAATGGATTTAATTTTATTTTGAAAATTCACATCATCAGATTTAAGGATTTTTATCTTCTCCAATAAATATGGTTTCAAAATAATTTGAAAAAGGATTGATGTTTCATCTTCCTTTATAATTACCATATCCATATTTACTAAATCCATGGACATAGGATCTTTATCAATCCTTATTTAAGTTACAAGTCCCTGATCATTCCTGCTTAATGCATCTTCTACCTTATTTTCTTTTCCTAGGTGGTAGTGTATTGAGCAATAATAATATTTGAGTAACTAGATCCATCAAATTTTCCTTGTGTTGAGTTCTTTATATGTAAATATTTAGTTTAAACTCTTATACTCTGTATATATAACACATCTTTCACTATAGATATGGTGTATCTATATATTCATAGAAAATATTATGGCTGCTAACTCAAGATCGTGATTTGGATAATTTTTTCCACGAGTATTCAACTACCTTGATATATATGCATTAATTTTATCCTTTTTCATAAGGACACAACCCAACTCATTCTTCTATGCATCACAGTATATCACAAACCTCTCATTTCCATATGGAAAAGTCAAAATTGGTGCATTGAACAATCTTCTCTTCAATTATTCAAAAAATTATGTACATTTTTTGTCCATACAAACTTAACCCCTTTATGTGTGAGCTTGGTTGATGGGTTATCCAATCAGGAAAAATTCTGGATGAAATTCTAATAGTATCCTAATAAACTAATAAAACTACGTACCTAGGTTATTTTTTTTAGCATATTACATTATTGTATTTCCTTTGTATTCAAAGGATAAACTGAGTTTTCATCCTTAGAGACAATATGTCTAAGGAAAGAAACCATTTGAATCCAGAATTCACACTTTCTAAACTTCCCATAAAACTGTTTTCTTCTAAGAGTCTTCAAAACAATCTGAAAGTGGTTCTCATGGTCCTTGTAGCTTTTAGAGTGCACTAAGATATCATCAATAAATACCACAAAAAATTATCAAGATATTCATTGAATACTCTATTCATTAGATCCATGAAAACATAGGGTGAATTAGTCAATCCAAATGAAATTACTGTAAAATTGCAATGTTTATACCTAGTTCAAAATGTTATCTTTGAAATATCTTCCTTATTTACATGCAATTGATGATATCCATAATAAGGTCAATCTTCAAAAGATATTGAGCTCCATGAATTTGATCAACTAAATCATCAATTAGAGGCATAGGGTTCTTTTTATTTATTGTAATCTCATTTATTTCTCAATAGTCAATGCATAGCCTCAAGGATCCATTTTTCTTCTTAACAAAGAGAACAGGGACTCACCATGGAGAAACACTAGGGTGAATAAATCTCTTATTACTCAAATACTATAGTTTCTTCTTCAGATCCACTAATTCCACATTTTCTATTCTATAAGGAGTCTTTTATATTGGTCTTGCATTAGGGATTAGATAAATAGTGAATTTAATTTCACACTCTGGGGGTGTCCAGGTAATTCCTTGAGAAATACATCAATGTATTCCTATAAAATTATTACATTATCAATTTTAAGATGATGTTCCTCATCACTAGATTGTTGTTTTCTCTTCCTCACCAAGAATTTCATTCAGTAGAGCTACAAGGGGTGGTTCTAGATAAGAATCATATGATGAAGTTTCTGATCTAAAGATAAGGGATTCTACATCTTCCTCGAAAATTGTAATTTTCTTATTATTGCAATAAATTATCACATAATATTTTTAAAGTCGATTCATACCAAGGATTATATCAAATTCAACCATAGGTATGATGATAAGTTTGACAACTAAATAACATTTATGTGTCATAAAGGGGACTGATCAAAATATTTTTATTACAATGAGACTTCCCCTAGGAGTTTTGAATAACAACTCCCTTATTAAATAAAAAGGAAAATGTATTATTTTCTTGTAAAATTTTGTATATATAAAAGAGTTCTATGATCCATAATCAAATAAATCATTGGATAAATTTGAAGATATTATTAATGTACCTTCCACCACATCATTGGGTACTTCTACTTTTGTTGTGGTGTTCACATAAGCTTATCCATATCCCCTTGGCCTCTTCTGTGGTAGATTAGCTTGACTCTTGGTACATTGATTTGGATAATTACCCATTTAATTATACTTAAATCATTTAACATCATTGATTTGTTTCTTCCCCTTTCATTAATTTTCTCAATGACCCTTTTCTCCTCACTTATAATAAACTCCCATTCCTTTCAACCATTTCCCAAGATGATTCTTTCCTTCATTTTCACATGATAGATAATTCTTCATTCCCTTATTATTCTTTGATGATTCACCTTTTCCATGGTTATCATAAGACCTATTCTTATATTGATTCCCCTTGAACAAAAAATATCTAAAAAAATCCTTCTTCATTTTTATGGCACTTAATACTATTTTATCATATGATAAAAAAATTTGAGAAGCCAGTGCCCTTTAGATACTTGACTTAAGACATTAAAAGAAATGATCAGCCTTGTTTTATGAATCATTTATTTAATCTATGGCATACCTGGATAGTCTTATGAAGGTAGCTTCATACTCTTCAACACTCTTTTCTTCCTTTTTCTTTAAGCTAAGGAATATTTTGTTCATTTTGGTTTGTTGCTCATGATGGAAATATTTTTTGAAGAATGTTTCTTTAAAAGTTCTGAATTCTATGTATTCTATTTTATCTTCTTGCTTAGTATTTTGGATCAATGGCCAACATTTATAACCATCTCTTTTGAGACAATATACTGCCAGTACTGCCTTTTCATTTTCATTAAATCTCAATGCTAGAAATATATTTTCAAGGGACTTGATCCACTACTTAGCTACCACTGGATTAGTATTCCCACTAAAATATGGGGTATTTTTCCGCAAGAAATGATCCAACATAGGTTTAGTATATATATTCAATATAACCTGAGTAATATTTCCTAATATGGTCATGATTTTATCAACTCCATCACTAACTTTGTTGACTTTCTCAGTAGGGAAATACCTACATTATTTTTGGGTATTTATTTCCATCCTTCTATTAGGTGCCATCACTAAATAATGGAATACACTAAGTTAGCTAATAATCATCATGATTATTGAGCCAATAATTCACTATAAGGAGTTATTATAATTCTTATATTTATTTAACATCTTGTTCCCAAGGTTTCTACTAAAATTTATCCAATACCAACTGTAACAACCTCGAACCTAGTATCCTAGAGTCAGTGGTAATTTTATTACAATGGAATGGATACAAGAGATCACATCACCAAGGATCGGTCAGTTTAGTAGTCTTTAAGGACTAGATACATACATGTTTCCCTTATTACATTGGTAATTAAATATAGAACATAACAAATAAAAATAAAATTATTACTCGACACTTATTCAAAGATTTCATATTAATGAAATGGGGAATGAAAGCAAATAAAAGGGTGATCTTAAATGCTTAGTAACGGTTACATTAATCAATAATAAGTGAATCAAAGTCAATAAGTCATAATCATAATGGAAAGATAAATAACTGAAAAACACATGACATCAAAAAACTAATAATATAAATACATCCATAGATTTTTTTTCATAGAGAAAATCTCATAGAAAGTAATAACTGAATAATGAATGAATAAAATTATTATTTATTCAACATAATTTATCAAGAACATGAACCATTATACCGTCAAGATGGTTTAATTCTGTGGGTAAAAACCCATCTGATTCTGCTTGGAAACAAACATGAAGGGTTTATTGCCAATTGTTTTGTCTCATGAGACTTGTCAATGCATCGAGAAGATATCTATAAATTTTTCCCACCCATAACTGCAATTTCAAAGCATTCTTCATACATAGATCCAATTCATTAACAATATGAATGATCAAAATACCCATATTGAGTAGAGGATATGAATTCAAAAATATTTCCTCAATTAAAACAACATTTAAACAAAAAAATAATATTTAAAAATTGTATTTGGATAAGACAATAATCATATCCATGATACAATAAATATATATATTTAATGAAATATTTGATGAATGATGATCATAAATAAAATGTAAGTATACATACACCACACACAAGGAAAAAAGTGGTGAATAAGTCATAACCAAAGGGGATATCATAATGGTATCCATAAAAGAATGGATTTAAATAATACTTGGACATTATTAAAATAAAATAGGCATAAATTATGATAAATTATGTCTAATTGAAGTTAAAACATGTAAAGTTAGTGTTTAAGAAACTTTATAAATGAGCCTCTTGGTGCAGTTTAAGGTAAATACTAGAGACTTTTAAATGGAAAAGGCATAATTATTTGTATAAAACCAGAAATGAACAAATATATTTTTCATGATAAAATGAGATATTTTAGAAAAATATTGGTAGATTAAAATATATTATTGATGGTACTTGAAAATAGGTAATAAATTGGGAAGTTCCCTCTAATCAGGCTTGCTTATCGAGATGAATTGAAAAGGGATCCCTATAAAACATGTATTTCCCATAAAATAAAGAATAATTGAGTTAGGTATATATATATATATATAGAATATAAACATAGAATTTATGAGGAGTAAATAATAATAATTAAGAATTACATTGGGGTAAAGATAGAGAAAGCGTAACTTGAATGAAAAATAGAGGTTCAGGGAGAATCTCTTACCTTATGTCTGAAAGTGTTCTGCACTTTCACTTAATGTCATGGATAATGAAATTAGATTCATTAATAATTTAATTAATAACATATTTAACATGTATTTAATTTATTATAATTTTATTAAGTTCATTTATGGCATTTTTAATGAGTTATAATATTGAATATTGACATTCAGAAGTGTTTGTTTCCTTGGTTTTCATGATTGGTTCACTTGTATACATGAATGGAAGATCGTGTAAAATGAGAATAGTTATCCAGAAATGAAATTATCTATTATTAATGGACTTAAAAAAATATTAATTGTTTTTATATATCATTTTTTCTAGATATGAAGATGATTCATTATATAAAATGTTAACAATGAACATTAGTTTATTTTGGTGAATTTTCGATTATCACAAACTAGTTTTGTTTTATTATTTAATATTATGTATATATAATGGTTCAAAAATATTATATAAATTATAATATATATAATAAAATATTATTTAACCATAATAATGGTTTTATGACAAGCCTTGAATACGGTAATGGAAAATGAAAATGCATCGTCCACAATGGCGGTAAATCGGCACATCACGTATGATGTTTTCATTTTTATAATAAAAGGGAGAGGGGAGGGGGGTTTATGATGGATATTGAAATAACATAATATAATTAAATTATATGTAAGATAATTTATTTATAATGTTACTTTGGACAGGGGAGGTGAGGGAAATATAAGAAAAGAAAAAAAAATCAAATAAAATGAAAGGGAAGGATTAAGGGTTTTACCTCTTGAATTCTTCTCCTTGATAACCTCCTTAAGGGACTTGTGTTCGGTCTTTTGGTGAGACCAGTAAGACCAGAATGTGAGGAATAAGTTTGGGAGATTAATTGGGTAGAAATTGGACAATATTAAAGGTTTATAAGGTGTGAGAAGAAGAGGCGGTGAGGGGTGGTATTTATAGTGGAGAATATGGGTGTTTTTTATTATTTTATTCATTATTTTATTATTTTGGCTCAAGACTGTGAATATTTTTTATTCCCATGACTACATATAATAAATATATAAGGATAGTTTGATATTATGGTGATTACATCATAAATTACTCAATAAATATTTTATTTAACTTATAATGTATATATACTGTAAATTGTTGTATTTCACTATTCATCAAAAATTCAACTATTTTAGAAAAATACCAAACAATAACCCTAACAATTTCTTGAAGTGTAGAATTAAAAAATGAACTTCATTTTAAGAAAAAAAATTCTAAATATGATAAATTTAATTTTTAATTAAAATTATCATTTCGTTGAAAAATACTGATTTTAAAATTATAATTGATTTTATGACACTTTGAAAAATTAATTAAGGTCTCATAAAATTATATTATAATAATAAAACAAAAAAAATATTAATTTAAAAATATATTTTATGAAAATAAATTTTGTTTTAAATCACTATATTAATTATAAAATTGTAAATAAATATTTATGTTTTACAAAAATAACAACACTTAATTTATCATTTTTAAAACATTTATTTACTTATAATATGATATAATTATATCATAATTTCATTTATAAGATGACAAAATTTTATTTATACTTTCATAGTTGAGGTTACTATTCTATTATTTACATTACTATTCCTAATGGTCACATTACTATTTCAAATAGTATATCACTATTCATTTAAGATCGATGTTGTGTGCAACGTAAGCTATCAAATGAATTGAATTTATTTAAGAAGATAAATACCATAAAATCATGGGGTGTTATAATAAAAACCCATAAATACCTATAAATAGAAAAGGTTAATCATAACAATGAAAACCTCTCCTATGAACATACATTGTGTAATATAACTATTTGTCTTGTGATATCTCATAAAGATAGACTCACAACTTGTGTCACCATCCAAACCTGTATTATTTATTCTTGAACATATTAGATAGAATTAAATTATTCTACCATAGATAAGGATTTAGTGAAGGTATTACCATCCTGGTAAATTGGCCCAAGGTATTTCTTCCTTTCCAAAATGACAAATCCTATCTTAATCTTTCGATCAATGTCATACCATAAATAATGTTCCCAGTGTAAGCTGCCTCACTATAATAAAAATTCCATGGTTTTAATATATCATCAAAGTATAAAATCAAATGTTATGCACTGATAATTATCTCAAGTCAAGAGATCAATATATGTGCTCGAATATAGGAACAACCAATGATAGGTTGGAGTTTCTTCCCAAGAACCAACTTTTGTGTACTTTATGATAACATATATTAATTTTTTAAAATATTAATAAAATTCTCATCACATCATGATTATTATTATAAGGGACATATTATGTGATAATTTCCTAAGAGTAGCTTTCACATGGAAAAGGAATAGTAATTTCCTTCTATAATGAGAACCCAGAAGTGCCACAACAGTATTCATAAATATATTTCTATAGTTGAATGAAAACATTTGAGGGAAGCAAATGATACATGCTATTAGGGGTGGTTACTTGTATGAATTTGAGTCACCTTATCATGATGTATGCCCTTGGTAAATTCCAATGTGGGATATTATGAGAATAATACCCACCGATAGGATATCCAAATTTATATGTGTCATTGGATGTTTCTATCTATAGAGGTATGTATTGATCCTTAGACTATAATATTATTATTAATGAGTATTATAAGTTTTATACATTGATGTATTGATGAAAATCATGACAATATATGATCTCTATGAGGTAGGATGCCTTAGGTGCATCACCAATAATGTTTTATTGATAAATAATGTGACAAAGGATTTGTCCCACCTGTTATTTAACAGAATTTTATATCTTATATTATTTTATGGAAATTATATAACCTAAATAACTCCATGGACATGGTGTTCTATAGGAAAGTAAAAATTTATAAAATTCAAAGAAAGATACATCAAGAACATATGTTGATGGAACCATCATGAAACCTTCTTGATTAGAGATATCATGATAAAAGGATTATATTACACAATAAGCATATATATGAGGTATTATACTGTTTTGGCATTAAATTATTTCTCTATGGGTGCCTTGGCGTGTTTTTAGATGTTAACCTTGTAATTTAGGATACTTCACCTAATTCCACTAAGAAAGCAACCTAGAGGGTCACACACTAAGTGTATCTAGAATCTTAATTAAATAATATATTTTTATTTTTTATTTAAAAAGTTGAATAAATATTATTCCCACACATGGTTTAACAATTATTAATATTTTATTGATCATGTATATTTTATCACCAGTTATTCAAGATAATGTTATGTGAGAAGAATATTTAATTAATATTTATTTTTTATTTAATGAATATAATATTTATATATATATTGGAAAATTATGTAGTGATATTTATGTTTTAATTAAATAGTCAGTATTCAAGGCCCGATAAATATTATGGAGGAATGGTTGACCGAGTTTAAAGATGCAGTGAGAAATAATATATATTGAATATTATTTGAATAAATAATATTTAATTTTGGAATGTCCCTGACTTAGGAGCCACTAATTTGGTGCCCCGATCTGGGTCACTACATGACCTCAAGCACGCCTCCTCGTATGCCAGAGTTAGCCAACTAGCAGCGAGGGTCTAATAGGTCACGTGGGGAGACTATATCCTCATTTCCAGAGTAAGCCATAGCAAATAATAATTTAAATAATGGAAACAGTAGGCAAAAATCGATAACATGCATAAATAACCAATTCCTAAAACTAGGTACAACCATATGCAATATTAAATATGTCATGTCATGCTATAGTGCCAAGTGAACAAAAACTCCCAAAAGAAGAAAAACTGAAAAATCCCCAAAATAGTCCAGACTCCAAGTCTAGAATCTCTAATGTACATATCCCATGTCCAACTCAACTCCATAGCATAGGTCCCTTTCCCTTTTTCGGACCTGCAAGCATGAAATCTTCTTGGGTACCCAATGGCAGCCTGAGCAGGGTGTGAGTATAACTCAGTAGGCCACCACCAATGGTGTCTACAAAATATCCATCAAAAGAAGATAATGCATGCAAGTGATAGATAATGGAAAGTAAAATTAAGCAGTATAATAGGCTATTCCAGACTATTATCCTTTGAATTACAATACCATTTAATTTAGGTTCACTAATTAGATATTCCATGGTTTAACATACCCTTTTCATGTGTTTAATGGATTAGGCATATTCAATGTTCTTGTAAAGACCAAAACTTTTAATAATGGAAGTTCTTATTGATCTAATTAAATGTTTTATTATGTAAAATGGTTATGTAACATATGAAATTCTTTGGTTTTATGATTTTGGATTTTTAAAATACCATTAAGAATTGTGACCGTTGTTAATATAGTCATTGAACAGTTATCACATGATTGGTATAAATATAGGGCTTTAAAAAATCCAATTTACTCAGACAAAAGGAGGTGATGGGCTCATCCAGTATACTTACCCCATACAAAGCCAATTTTTCAGAGCTCATAAAGGAGTTAGCATCATTGGTCTTTGATCTTAACCAAGATCAAGCTGATCTTCAACATGTTAAGCTCAAATGGAACCACCTATAAGAGAATTGGAAGTAGATAGAGATTACCACTCGAGCGATGTTATCTGAGTCACTCCAAGAGCCTATCACCATCGCACACCGAACCCTTAGATCTTATGCAGGTGTTATAAGGGGTTATGTAATAAGAACTTATCACTATGATTATGTGCAATGTTTTTGTATATAATAAATAATATACATTCATTTTATTATTGTCACTTGGTAAATAGTTTTTAAAGCACAAATAGTATTTTTAGTTAATATTAAACTAAGGAAACTATTTTGATAAATTAATGGATTTTTTAATTAAATAATATTTTAATAAAATATTACTATTATTAAATTAATTTTAATTATGTATAAATGATCGTTTAATTTTTATGAATACAATTGTAATTTTTATTAAGGTTTGAAAGTTGTTTTTGTCAAAACCCATGAATTTTTTATAAATGCCGATTTTTATTTTAAAAAGCGAAAATTCACATATTTAGAAAATTAGTTGGATTAAATTAATATTATTTTTGGAATCAGGATGTTGAAATTATCCAATGGTGAATTTTTCATAATTTTCTGAGACAATCGATTTTTTTGGGTAAAAATTAAATACCGTTTAATATATAATGTGTTTTATGACATCATAATGACCCAATAGTAATGTAATAAAATAATAAAAATATTATTTTCATCTGATATATGTTTTAAAATTAAAATAATGTGATTTTAGGTTTGTTTTATTTATTTTACAAAGCCTTAGTGGGCCCTCCAAGACTTATAAAACATTTTAACTTTTTAAATTGATTTCCTTGAGAGTGTGACTCACCTCCACATAATCAACCCTATTATTTTAAGACTTTCAGACATTGGACATATAAAATATTATTTTCCAATACCCTTTGGAAAAAACCATGGGAAAAACTATTTACTGGTTTGTGGTTTTGATTAGTTTAATGTGTGGTGTCCCAAACCTAAAAAATAAAGAATTCCCTCCCCTTTCCTATATAAACCCACCCAAGATCCCACTTCCTCTTCACTAAAATCCTTTGGAGTTCGTCCAACATCTGCCCTCCTCTCTCTATAATCCTCCCAAAGCACCCCAAGATCCCAATAATTCCCTTTCAAGCCTCTCCCAATCCTTTTGCATCACACTTCCAAGTAAGAAATTCCTTCCTTTCTCATTTTATCCAAGTTTCTTAATATTGTTATGCCCTTTTATTTTCAATTATAAATGTTGGGGTATGATTTATAACCTCCCCCATACTTCTCTCTTTATGTTTGAATGATTATATTCCCCTTTCTCTCTTATTAATTCCTCTCATGTACACCTGTTACCATGCCGAAATTCCGTAAGGAATTTCTCTCTCTCACTTACATTCAAGCAATTATTTTGTATCATGAATCTAAATTTCATTTAAATTATTGGGAAATGTATATATATTATATCATTACTGTAAATTTTATTTACATATGAAGAGACACCCCTTTCTCTCTCATCATCCATTTTTATTAATTCTTATGTCACAGAGTTATGCTGCCGAAATTGCATTGCAATTTCTCCAAGCCAAAATTCATTATGTAGTGAATACTATACCCATTTCTCTATAAAGGGTATTCAACTTTAAGAACATTTACTTATTTTTTAAAGAGTCTCAAGTATGTATTCCATGTTCCTTTATCGTGGAATAAATGATGATGTTGAATTTTTCCATGTTATATGATCCATGTGGCACACTTATGCATGAAATGAAATGTTTAAGAAGGGTGTGGCCTGATAGCACTCCAATGCATTGGGTAAATATTAGTATCATGATATGTTAAGTGAAATGATAATTTAATCATGATAATTCAAGTATAATGAAGATTTAATCATGCTAATTCAAGTTCAATGAGGGTTTACTCGTACTCCATGTACAAAGATCCTTGGCTCATGCTAATACCATGTTAAGTGTTGTTTCCACATTTCCATGTTATGATAATCATTCTATATCAAGACTTTATGTTCATGTTTCTCTTATTCTCCACTGATATTCCTTATTTCCTAACATGTATTATATTATTCATGTTATTCCTTGTTTACTCCCTTACTAAGATTTATAGCTCACCCTTTTCTTATGTATGTCCTCAGGTTATCTCATACAATGCTAAGTACGAGGGAATGTAGTGGTCATGTATAGAAATTTTTCAATAAAGATTTTGTGTTTCATGTTTTAAGTTTTCATGTAATGTTCCTAAGCCCCAAAGACACTATACATCTCAATCTTCCTTGTTGTATCAAGTGAAGAGTGTATGTAATAAATCATATTTAAGTGTGTAATAAAAAGCAGGGTTGTTATAATTGCTATCAGAGGATAGGTTTAGTTATTTTTTGGGATTATGATTAGAAAACCCTAGTGAAGCCTTAGGGATAATACTAAGTGTAATAAAAACATCCCAAAATTTTTGTAAATATTGGGTAAGTGGTTTATCAAGAAAATACATCTATGTCTAGATATGAGCAGGTAGAAGCGGCTCTGGCATAGATATACCTAGGAGTGAAAACTCAGAGGAGTTTCGTGCTTAACTTAGGGTATCCTGGTACACGACAATTGACCTTGCTACACTCTTGGTTATGACACTCCTGGGGGATATGCTTTGGTAAATTCACAATCTTAGTATGAACCATTATTAAGGGAATAAAAAATGCCCTAAGAATATATGTTGGGAAGTAGATCATGGATAACATAGATTGAAGCCTATAGATTCATAAGTTATGGAAATAAAAGTTATTTATAAGTCAACCCTTTTTGTTTTTGGATTCCCCTTAATGTGTTTAATATTTATCTTCCATAAGTTTGTTATGGATAAAGTAAATGAGTAGAACCAAAATCAAAAAGTGAAAGGTAGGGTTACCATCCATAGTTCTATGCGTTCTTTTATATCCCAAAAGTTTAGTAGAGTAGTTCTAACACCACCAAAAATCATGGAAGTAAAAATGTCGGTGAGTACGGTAAATGGGTCAGTCATTTCATCCCATGAATATAACTCATCCCCTATCATAATTTGTGGATTGAACTTCCTGATGAACCTCGTTATACTCCCTCTAGTGGAATTTGATGCAATTCTCAGCATGGATTGGCTTTCCTTATATAAAGACAACATAAATTTCCGTGAGAGGGAAATAACTCTCCATATGGAGAATTGACCCCCGATTCTATACAAGTGCAGGGAGGAAGATGAATCTTCTTTAGAACCATCATCTAAAGAATGGATATTACTGCCCTATGAGAATGCGTATCTGGCTCAGATGATTGATTCTAAGGAGGAAAACATCCTTGAAGGCATGCCTATTGTGAGGGAATTTGCTGAAGGGTTTCTCGAGAAATTTCTTGGTCTTTATCCTATAAGAGATTTTGAATTCTCAATTGACATTATACCGAGGGTGTTTCCAATATCTAAAACTCTATATAGAATGGATGTTGTGAAGCTTGAGAAGCTGAAGAAACAACTACAGGAGAATCTGGATAAAGGTTTTATACACCCAAGTGCTTCACCATGGGGTGCACCAGTCCTCTTCATCAAGAAGAAGGATGGGTCAATGCACCTTTGCATCGATTGTCGTGATCTTAACAAAATAATGATAAAGAACAAGTATCATCTTCCATGAATTGATGACTTGTTTGATCAGCTACATGGAGAAAAATACTTCTCCAAGGTATATTTTCCGTCAGGATATTATCAAGTAAGGGTGAAGAAGGAATATATCCCCAAGATTGCTTTTCGTACAAGATACAGGCACTATGAATTCATAGTAATGCCTTTCGGACTCACTAATGCTCTGTAAATCTTCATGGACTTGATGAATAGAGTCTTTAAAGATTGCCTTGACAAGTTTGTGGTAGTCTTTATAGATTATATTCTAATATACTTCAAAACCAAGGAGGATCATGAGGAGAATATAATAACTGTACTACAGACCTTATGAAATGATAATATCTATGAAAAGTATAGCAAGTGTGAGTTATAGTTGAAGTAGGTATCATTTTTGGGTCATATCATCACAAGCAATGGGATATATGTGGATCCCTCCAAGACAACTGCAATTGAGGGATGACCGAGGCCAACATTGGTAACGGATATCTGTAGATTCTTGGGGTTAGCTGGATATTATCGTCGATTTGTGAGAAATTTCTCACGATTGTCCAACCCTCTTACCAAGATAACTTAGAAGGAAGTAAAGTTTTCTTGGAGTGATGAATTCAAAGATAGATTCCAGAAGTTAAAAAGGAGGTTTATCATTGCACCCGTTCTCACACTACCCTTAAGTGGAGAAATTTTTGTGGTATTTAGTGATGCTTTGAAGAAGATCATGGGTTGTATATTGATGCAGAATGGTAAAGTGATATCCTATACCTCAAGGCAGCTAAAAATACATGAGAAAAACTATCCCACACATGATCTAGAGTTGGTGGTTGTGATCTTTGCATTGAAAATCTGGCGGCATTATTTCTAGGGGAGAAGTGTGAGATATATACTGGTCACAAGATCCTCAAATATATATTCACACAAAAAGATGTTAATATGTGCCAACAAAGATGGATAGAACTCATCAAGGATTATGACTGCTCAATCCACTACCATCTCTGTAATGTAAACAAGGTGGCATATGCTCTAAGTAAAAAGGATCTTGCATCTTTATCAATGATGAGAATTGAAAAGGATCCAATCTTCTTATATTTGTGGAGGATGGACATGGGAATCATTAAGGGAGGAACATCATCAATCCTTTCTCAAATGATTGTTCAACCATCCCTCATGGAGAAAATAAAGGATGCTCAAATAAAGGATGTGGAAATTCTAAAAAAGGTGGAATCTATTAGAAATGGGAAATCTTCAGAGTTCGTGGTTGACAAGGATGGAATTTTGAGATTTGGGTCACAATTATGTGTACCATCTGATCCAAAGATAAAGATGGAGCTTCTGAATGATGCACATAGCTCAACCTTCTCTATTCACCTGGGGAACACAAAGATGTATCGAGATCTCTGAGAAAACTTTTGGTGGGACAATATGAAAAGGGAGATTGCTAAATATACATCAAAGTGCCTTGTAAGTCAGCAAGTTAAGGCTGAGAGGAAAAATTATAAGGGGATGATGCAACCACTACCCATACCAACATGGAAGTGGGAAAACATTACCATAGACTTTGTCAATGGACTTCCAATGACATCTAGAGGAAACAATGCTATATGGGTCATTGTGAATCGTCTTATAAATACATATCACTTTATCACGATTCAAGATGAATTCACATTGGATCAACTTGCATGGATTTACATTAAATAAGTGGTAAGGATACATGGCGTGCCACTATCTATTGTATCTGATCATGATCTAAGATTCACCTTGAAGTTCTGGAAAAGTCTACAACATGCTCTAAGCACTGGACTAAACTTCAGTACAGCCTATCATCCTCAAAATAATGGCCAATATGAGTGAACTATTCATAAACTAGAAGATATATTAAGATCATGTTATATGGACTTCAAAGGAGGATGGGACCAACATCTTCCACTGGTTTAATTCTCCTACAATAACAGTTTCCAATCAAGCATCTGAATGGAACCATATGAAGCCCTTTATGGGAAAAGGTGTAGAACACCGGTGTGTTGGGATGAAGTCGGTGAGCATAAGCTACTAGGACCTGAAATGGTCAAAGAAACGGTGGAGAATTTGAAAACCATTCAGCAGCATATCAAGGAAGCCCAAAATCGAAATAAGAGTTATGTAGATAACTGTCGATGAGACCTTGAGTTCAAAGTTTGAGACTTGTTATTTCTACGAATATCTTTGTAGAATAAGTTTATAAGATTTGGCAAGAAAGGGAAGTTAATTCCTAGGTACATCAGCCCCTTCGACATTCTTGTTTGTGTCGGGGTTGTGGCCTTTTGACAAGCACTTCCACCTACCATGGCCAAAGTACATGATGTCTTTCATGTATCTCTCTTAAGGAAGTACATACCAGACCCATCACATGTACTCTCTTAAAAGGTAGTACAGTTAGAGGATGATCTTTCTTACGAGGAGCAACTAGTGAAAATCGTAGATTATAGATAAAACGTTCTAAAAAATAAGACAATGACCCTCATCAAGGTGTTGTGGAAAAACCACAAGTTTGAAGAAGTGATGTGGGAATCAGAGGAAGTGATGAAACAGAGTTACCTGCATCTGTTTTAGTTTGTGGAAAGGAAATTTCAAGGGTGAAATTTCTTAAGGGGGGAATATTTCAACGACCCAAATTTTTAATAATGGAAATTCCTCTTGATCTAATTAAATTTATTATTATGTGAAATGGTTATATAACATATGAACTTATTTGTTTTTAGGATTTTGGATTTTTAAAATACCGTTAAGAATTGTGACCATTGTTAATATATCCAATGAATAATGATCACATGATTGGTATAAATATAGGGCTTTAACAAATCCAATTTACTCAGACAAACAAAGTGATGGCCTCATCTAGTAGACTTTCCCCGTATGAAGCACATTTTTCAGAGCTCGGAAAAAAGGTGGCGTCATTGGGCTTCTCCCTTGACCAAGACCAAGCCGAGATTCAACATGTTAAACTTGAACGGAACCGCCTACGGGAGAAGTGGAAGTTGGTAGAGATTACCACCCGAGCGAAGTTATCCGAGCCACCCCAAGAGTCTATCACCATCGCACACCATAACCTTCATTATTATGTGGGTGTTATAAGGGGTTATGTAACAAGACCTTATCACTATGATTATGTACATTATATTTGTATATAATAAATAATATATATTCATTTTATTATTGTTACTTTGTAAATAGGTTTTAAAGCACAAATAGTATTTTTAGTTAATATTCAACTAAGGAATATATTTTGATAAATTAATGGATTTTTGTATTAAATAATATTTTAATAAAATATTATTATTATTAAATTAATTTTTATTAAGTATAAATGATCAAATAATTTTTATGAATACAATTGTAATTTTTATTATGGTTTGAAAGCTGTTTTTGTCAAAAAACATGAATTTTTTTATAAATGTTGGTTTTTATTTTAAAAAGTGAAAATTCACATATTTAGAAAATTATTTGGATAAAATTAATATTATTTTTGGAATCAAGAAATCGAAATTATCCAACGGTGAATTTTTCATAATTTTCTGAGATAGTTGAATTTTTTTGGGTAAAAATTAAATACCGTTTGAATATATAATGTGTTTTATGACATCATAATGACCCAATAGTGATGTAATAAAATACTATAAACATTATGTTAGGCCAATATATATTTTACCATTAAAATAATGTGATTTTAGGTTTGTTTTATTTATTTTACAAAGCCTTAGTGGACCCTCCAAGACTTGCAAAACATTTTAGCTTTTTAAATTGATTTCCTTGAGAGTGTGACTCACCTCCACATAAGAAACCCTATTTTTTGAAGAAATTAGGCCATTGGCCTTATAAAATATTTTTTTACACTCCCCTTTGGTAAAAACCATGGGCAAAACCATGGGCTGGTTTGTGTTTTTGATTAGTTTAATGTGTGGTGTCTCAAACCTAAATAATAAAGAATTCCCTCTCCTTTCCTATATAAACCCACCCAAGATCCCACTTTCTCTTCACTCAAAGCCTTTGGAGTTCTTCCAAAATCTGCCCTCCTCTCTCTATAATCCTCTCAAGGTTCCACAAGCTCCCAACAAGTCCCTCTCAAGCCTCTCCCAAGCCTTTGGGATCACACTTCCAAGTAAGGGATTCCTTCCTTTCTCATTTTATCCAAGTTTCTTAATATTGTTATACCCTTTTATTTTCAATTATAAATGTTGGGGTATGATTTCACACCTCCCCCATACTTCCCGATTTATGTTTTAATAATGAGAGGCCCCTTTCTCTCTCATTAATTCCTCCCATGTACACTCGTTACCATGCCGAAATTCCCTAAAGAATTTCTCTCTCCCACTTACATACAAGAAATTCTTATGTATCATGAATCTAAATTCCATTACAATTATTGGGACATGTATCTATATGATACCCTTACTATCAATTTCATGTAAATATTATGATAAACCCCTTTCTCTCTCATCAACCATTTTTATTAATTCTTATGTCACACTGTTATGATGCCGAAATTGCACCACAATTTCCAAGCCAAAAGTCATTGTGTAGTGAATACCATGCCCATTTCTATATCAAGGGTATTCACCTTTATAAACATTTAATTATTGTTTAAATCGTCTCATTTATGTATTCCACATTCCTTTATCATGGAATAAATGATTATATTTAATGATTCTATGTTATATGATCCATGTGGCACACTTATGCATGAAATAAAATGTTTAAGAAGGGTGTGCCCTGATAGCGCTCCAATGCATTAAGTAAAGATTAGTATCATGATACGTCAAGTGTAATGAGGATTTACTCATTCTAATTCAAGTTCAATGAGGATTTACTCATGCTAATTTAAGTGCAATTAGGGTTTACTCATGCTCCATGTGCAATGGGCCTTAGCTCATGCTAATACCATGTTAAGTGTTGTTTCCACATTTCTATGTTATGATAATCATGCTATATCATGCCTTTATGTTCATGTTTCTCTTCTGCTCAATTGATATGCCTATTTCCTAACATGTATTGTATTCTTCATTTTATGCCTTGTTTACTCCCTTACAGGTCTTTATAGCTCACCCTTATCTTATGCATGTCCTCGGGTTATCCCATGCAATGCTATGTACAAGGGAATGTAGCGGTAATGTAAAAAAAGTTTTCAATAAAGATGTTGCATTTCATGTTTTAAGTCCTTATGTAATGTTCTTAATCCCCAAAGACACTAGACATATCGATCTTCCCTGTTGTATCAAGTGAAGAGTTTATGTAATAAATCATATTTAAGTGTGTATAAAAAGTAGGGTGGTTATAGTTCTCAAGAATATGGGAATAAAATCAAGCCCTATATCACTAGGCATCACATTATTAGAATCTCATAATCCTCACATCCAAGCCTCTATCTAGGTGGAATGGAGATATTAGAGGAATAGAACTTTTTCCCCTTCCCTAACCCATGTATTTGGGGGTGAAGCTTGAACCCCGGTCCAACTCGACCTGTGGGCATAGAACCTCAAGTCTATAGCCCACTCTACCAATCCATGTGCACATGCTTATTTATCATTCACCACAATGAACCATATCACAAAAAGCATATCCAATATCATTTACAATGTCACAACAACATCAATAATGGTAAATTAACATTTTTCCTCAATCCATTAACACATTCATCATTTATATTACATAACCCCTTTATCCTTATTCCCATTTCCCATGCCTATCTCACTAAGCATATTCAAGTATAAATCTAATCCCCTAGAATTTTCCCATTAATCCATTTAACCCTTTTTCATTCCAACCAAACAACCTCTTAGCCCATTACCCAACCTAAGTGTATTAATAAACACCAATTACACATCCTTCAATCATATTAACATATTCATAATGGTCTCTATGTTCTCATACGATGGTCTTACACTTACTTAGCTAAACTCTAAGTCCAGGGAGTATCGACACACCCCATGGGTGGACCTACTCACATTTGTTCGTCCTCCATGCATCTTGCAGGGATCATGAGTAGTTCAATTAACCATTTAGAAACCCAATATATCCAAATAAATCAAGGGGAAAAAGAAAAAAAAATGAAAAATTAAGAAAATAACCCTACATGCACAAATCCACTTAAAACCCAAGGGATACAACTTGTAGACCACCTACCTTGAATCCATTCAAAAACACACTCTCAACTGAAGCCTTAGATCCCGATTCAATAAACCCTTGAAGCCTCAACCTAAACATCACCAAAAAAGAAGGTTTTGAGAGTTTTGGAAGAATATAAGAGAGATATACCAAACCAAAACAAGAAAAAGAAGCAAGGAGGGGTTTAGCCTTACCTCAATCTTCAATCCGCAACTGAAGGCACTCCAAATGGACCTAAGATGAGGGAGATAGATCCTTGGAAGCTCTTGGGAGATTTAGTTCATCCCTAGGGTCCAAAGGAGGAAGAAAGGAGTAAAACCTGAGTTGGGTATAAAAATCCCATAATTAAATTTTTGTAATTTTTTAAAAAGTTTCTAGGTCGAATGGTTTACCCGCACGATTTTCCAAACTATGTGAAAACCGTGCATATGCTAATGTCCACAAATATCCCCCTAACATAGTTTACCCGCACTATTTGAAAAACTATGTGGAGGATACTATATGAAAATACTTCTTCTGCGTGATTTACTTGGGTTATCAGCATGATCAGGACTAATCATTTGCAGACCGTGCAGCCTTCCCATAAAATTCTTTTCCCCCTTTTTATTTCCCCAAACCCCCAGAACACACCCGAGCCTTCTTGAGGACTTGAGAAACACTTATTCGGCCAAAAGATATGACTTAAATTAAAGTGTAAGCAAAAACATACCTTAATGGAAATCCAGGATCTTACAACCTCCCCACTTTATAATAATTCATCCCAGAGCCGCTCTTCCTGAGCATCATTGAGTTCCCAAAGAAAAGAGATCGGGCCACTGGGCCTACATATCTAATTATCTCTCCCAAGTTTCTTCCTAAAGGTTTCTATGCTTTTATAGAACATAAACCAAGGTAATAACCTTTCCCTGCAAGACCATCTCACTATGGTCCACATTACGAATCGGGTGCTCCTCAAAGGACACATCAGCCTCAAACTCGACATCCTTGACATTTATCACATGAGATAGATAAAGATGATACTATCAAAGTTGTGAAACATAGAAAACATAATGAATTCCACAATACCGTTGTGGAAGAGCCAATTAGTATGCCACAGGTTCGATCCTTTCCACAATCTCAAATGGACCCACATATCTAGGTGCCAAATTGCCCTGCTTCTGAATTCAACAGTGACCCAACCTTGGAGACACCCAAAGAAAAACACTATCACCCACCATAAACTCAATAGATCTATGGTGCTGATATTCATATGAATTTTTCCTACTCTGAGCTATTTCCATATTATTTTGAATTAAATAAACATTCTCTGACGTCTCATACACAAGACTCGGTCCTAACAGCTCAAACTCTCCAGCCTCTAACCAACAAAATGGAGATCTACATGGTCTCCTATAAAGTGCCTCAAAAGGTTCCATCTGAATTATATCCTAAAAGTTGTTTTTGTAAGAAAACTCAACAAGTGAAAAGTGTTTCTCCCATGATCCTCCAAAATCAAGAACACATGCTCTCGCATGTCTTCTAATACCTGAATTGTACGCTCTGATTTCCTGTCAGTCTGTGGGTGGTAAGCCATGATCAAAACACCTGGGTACTGAGTGCCTTCTTTAGTCCCTTCCAAAAGCATGAGGTGAAATGGGGACCATGATCTGAAACTATGGTTCTCAGCACACCATGAAACCATACTATTTTTAGAACATACAATTCTCCCAACTAGTTGACTGTATAGGTCTCTTAAATTGGAAAGAAATTAGACACTTTGGTCAGATGATCTATCACTGCCCAAATTGCATCATTCTTCCGAGGCATCCTCAGAAGACCCACCATGAAGTCAATCGTGACGTCATTCCACTTCCACTCTGGAATAGGTAATGTCTGATATAACCCACCTAGACGTTGATGCTCAACCTTCACTTACTGACAGGTAATGCATCACACCACAAAACTCAAAACTTCTTTCTTCATTCCTGGCCACCAAAACTGCCTATGAAGATCACGGTACATCTTAGTCAAGCCCAGATGCACTACCCACTTTGACACATGAAACTCATGCATCAACTCCTATCATAAATCTGTCAGCACCACAACATGACCATGAACATAAGAAACTCCATCAGCACCAAAAGTCCTACCATAAGGTGACTCTCTAGCTTTAAGACATTCTTTCAGAGCCAAAAACTTTGGATCCACCAACTGAATCTCTTTAACTCAGCTCAGAAGTGCATATTCAATTGCTATAGATGAAAGGGTCATCTTCCCGCTCCCATGTTGTACCTCCAAATATATCTCTTCAAACAAGGCCATCATCACCCACTCTGAATAGTATTCCTGAACTACCTGATTCTGAGTCTTCTAGATTAGAGCATTGGTAACACTATTCCATTTCCCTGGTGTGTACACCAACTCAAAATCAAAATACTACAAGTACTCAAACCATCATTACTATCAAAGATTCAAAACCTGCTGAGAGAATATATACGTGATAATTTTATGGTCATTGAACACTGTGAAAGGTTCTCCCAACAAGTAATGCCTCTAACACTTTAAGTCATAAACCACAACAGCTAGCTCAAGGTCATGAGTAGGATAATTCCTTTTATGTGGCCTCAACTGTCTCAACCCATAAGTTGCAACCCAATCATCTTACATCAACACTACCCTAAGTCCAACACTGGATGAATCACAGAACAAGGTATACCTCTTACCTGGTTCGAGTAAGATCAAAATCGGTGCGGTAGTCAACCTCACAAGCATTTAACAAATCAAACTTAATCTCCTTTTTGGTTAGGCCTATGAGCGGCACATCCAAATGAGATAAATCTCTAATAAACCTTTGGTAATAACCGTAAAAACCTATAAAACTCTAAATATCATAGACATTCTTGGGCTGATCCCAAGACACCATAGCCTACACCTTTTTTGGATCCACCGACACACCTGACTCAGAAATGATGTGTCCTAGAAAGTTCACCTCATCAATCCAAAACTAACATTTTGGTAGCATAGAATAAATCCTATGCTCTCTTAGTGTACTCAAGATGATGTCAAGATGTTTGGAATGATTGTCATGAGTTTTGGATTACATAAATATGTCATCAATGAATAAAAATAAAGATTGATCTATATATGGGTGGAATATCTAGTTCATCAAGGCCATGAACATCGTTGGTGCATTGGTCAATCCAAACAGCATCACCAGAAATTCATACAACTTATACCTACTTCAGAATGTTGTTCGGGGTATGTTAGAAGGTATCACCCTCAAATGATGGTATCTCTATCTCAAATTGATCTTAGAAAACACTGAGGCACCTCTGAGCTGATCAAACAGGTCATTGATTCTTGGAAGAGGGTGTCATTTCTTAGCCATCATATGGTTCATCTTCCTATAATTAACACATAGACTCAGCGATCTGTCATCCTTCTTAGAAAATAACACATGAGATCCACAAGGTGAAGTAATAGGATGTATAAACCCCTTATGCTTCAATTCTTCTAATTTAACCTTCAGTTCTTGGAGCTCTACTGGTGCCATTCAGTAGGGTGGAATGGAAACTGGATCTGCTCCTGGAAATAATTTGACCGTAAACTCAACATCTCTCTTAGGTGGTAACCCTGAGAAGTCCTCAGGAAACACATCCTAAAGTTGTTCCACAATAACAGGTAAGATTGGATGTCCTTTCTCCCCATCATCTAACATAAGGCATACCACTTGGGCTGTAAGCTCCCCCAACTACTGGCGTAGCAGCCCTACACGGCCCGCTTGAGCATCCCACTCACCACAAAGGACATAATTTCTCCTATTGAGAGATGTGAATGTTAAACGATGTCAGTAACAGTTGATATGGGCTTTATATAACACCAACCATTTCATTCCCAATATTAGATTCAAATCATGACATCTCTAGGACAAAAAAATCCCACAAAAAATGATACCCACCAATCTCCAGAGCATAACCCTTACACTACTTGATGTCCTCAACTCGTACCCCTAACAGAGTATCAAGTGACATTACCCCACACACAGTCTCCACGGTAAAGCCCAAAACAACTATGAACTGAGTATAAATAAAGGAATGTGTAGCAATTGTATCAAATAAAATACTAGAAATCATAGAAGCTACAAGAATCGTACCTCAAACAGTAGACGGTCCTACCTCACCACCTTCAGGTGAAGCCTGAACTACATGGAGATGACCATCCCCTTTACCCTGGGCTTCAGCCTGAGTACCCTGCAATGAACTACTCTGTTGGTAAGGATGATCTCTCCCTAGAGTTCCACATACAATGCCTCTACCAGTAAGACCCATGGAGCTCTAATTGATTACCTGATATTGGGTGACCGACCCCCTACCTACACTCAACACTTACCTCTGACCCTGGAAGCATTTCTCCACAACTGCCTCATCTCCTATAAACATTGGAACGAAGCATCTCAAATCAGTGAAATGACTAGAATATTCCATTGCAGAAATTTTCCCCTGAGTCAACCTCATAAAATCTACATCCTTCTCCATACTCAAGTTTTCTGGGTAGAAGTGCTCAAGAAACTTCTCCGAAAAATATTTCCACATCATTCCTTCATCCTGCTCTATTTGGACCATGATGTCCCACCAACATTTTGCCTAACCCCTCAGCATATAGGACATTAACTTGACTCAATTGTCAAGAGGAGTCTCTAGATGGTTAAGAATAGTTTATATGGAATCTATCCAGAACTCTTCTTCTTCTGGACCAACCTCTCTGATAAAGGTTGGAGGGTGTTGCAGTTGAAACTCTCTGGTTAGCTCAAACATACTCGGTGCAACCCGCCCTGGGTCTTATTCCATCATCTACATAAAATGAGAAAATTTATCATAGAACTACTCTTCCCTATTTTTCTGAATCACAGAGTTCACCTACTCCACTATAGGAGAAGCATTCTCAGAAACATCCTCATGCCTCCTAACTAGCACACATCTTTGAGGTGGAATTTCTCTACAATGCCAAACATGAGCTTTAGAACACAACCATAACGCTTTTATGAGAATGAAAGAGATATAGGTTGGCTCATAACTTGCCGAAACCAAACCATTTATCATACACTTCCCAAAAGAGCCCACTCACAACTATATCACTACACTTTTCCATCTCTCTTAAGGACATGGATAACACGGGTATCTAATTCAAATGGTTGCAAGCCTTATCTTTTACCCGATTTAAAATAGTTTCCCTATTACAATTTAATCTTACCACATGTAAATCCACTTTTTATTCTTTGTTAAGAACCATTTTCTAATTACTACTTACCCTTTTTACTTTCCTTTTTACCCATTCATACCATCCCATTAGGCACAATTTCCTTACTTTTAAGAAAAAATATGCATCATAACCTGTATATCCTTCACACTCATCCAGTGTGTGTGTGTGTTTCATGATGAATGTCACTTACCTATATAGGTTCCTAGAATAATGCATGAATGCACAACCTCGTACCCTTCCGGCCATGAGAGAAATATCAAAAAACCATCAAATAACACAACAAGTGCATCACCCAATGGTGAAATATCATCAAATATAACAACACACAACAAGAACAACAACCCCCTCTTGGGGTGACTTGGGTTTTCCCCCATACATGGGTTAGATACTCCAAAGAATGAGCTCATTACCAAGGTCTAATGCTTTCTTAACCTCCTATCAACCATCCTAAAATATTAAGAAAGAGAAAATAATTCTTCTGATACAACTTTGTAACATCGCCGACCCGGGAGCCACTAATCTGGTGCCCCGAGCTAGTTTACTACATGACCTCAAGCACGCATCCTCATACACCAGAGGTTTTTAACTTGCAACGAGGGTCTAATATGTCATGTGGGGAGACTATTCCCTCATTACCAGATTAATCCACAACATATAATAATTTAAATAATGAAAACAATGGGCATCAATTGATAACATGCATAAATAACCAACTCCCAAAACCGAGTACTGTTGAGAAAGTGTTGTTTTCAACAAAACTCTATTTTATTAAGGGGATATTGTTGAGAACAATACTCTATCTCTTTATGATGATTTTGATGTTCACAAATACCCTTATTTGTTATTCTAATGATTTTACTTTGAGTATATTTCAGGAACTTAATATTCGTTATTTCTCTATTTTGGAATAATATTAAAACATTTAATCTATGTGGAATATTTGACAAAGTGTTTGTAGATTATTTTAGCATGTTCTGGAAACACTGTTCATTCTCTAAGTGTTCGGAAATCACTTTCGCGTATTCTGGAAACACTGTTCATACCCTACATTGAGGAGCGTAGTGTAAGGATGGAATCTGTCATTTACTTTACAGAATATCAGAAAATTATAGTTAAGAAACCATACATTATAGACAATAGTATGGAAGAAGAACCCTATGTTTGGAAGGAACCTTACGTCCGAGATATCACAAAAGTATGGAAGAAGAACCCTATGTTTGGAAGGAACCTTGCGTTCAGGATATCACAAAATTATGGAAGAAGAACCCTATGTTTGGAAGGAACCTTACATTCAGGATATTAGAAAAGTATGGAAGAAGAACCCCATATTAATATGGAACATTATGTTTGTTTCTCAAAAGTATGGTTCATCAACCTTACTTTTAAAAACAGCCTTATGTTTTATCAAAAAGTATGGATCATATACCTTAACTTTAGAAGCTAATAAAAGTATGGATCATCAACCTTACTTTTACAATGAACCGTACAAATCATTTATCTTATGTTTTGCTAAAAAATAAAGTATGGATATTGTATCATATGTTTGATAGTTGAAGATAAAATTATGGTTGATCAACCTTATGTTGTCAACCTTATGTTATCAACATTACATTGTGAACCTTACATTGTCAACCTTACTTTGTCAACCTTACATTGTCAACCTTATGTTGTGAACCTTATGTTGTGAACCTTACGTTGTGAACCTTATATTGTGAACCTTATGTTCAGAGAAATAATGCTATACAGTTCAACCCCACATTTGGCTTTGGAGATTTAAATTATGACTTTATTGAGCAATGGTCTTTATACAGATTATTTGGCTGATTTCAATCCAAATTAAAATCCTGATTTTAAATCATGTATTTGACTAATTAAAATCCGTTTATTTTTTATTCTAAGGATCGATTTAAGAGGATATTTTCATGATTAATATTCAGGGGAGTTACGACTGCTCTGTTATTCAAACATTTTAATATCACGATTCTAAAAGTGACTTTTGTGGATATAAATTTTTAAGGAAAATTCTCGTCATTATTCTATATATATATATATGTGATATTTTGAATTACAAAGATGAGGGAGAATCATCAAGAAAAAATATAACAATCTCTTGAGTTCTTCATGACTATAGTTTTACAGATTCATTCGAGATTTACAGATCTGCTGTTACAAGGAACCACAAACTCTGTCTTTTCTAAAGAAGAAGAAATATGTTGAAGATTCATCGATTCTAAATCTATTATCTATTGTGAATATACTATTTCTGAAGTTACTATATTCATTTCAAGATTTACTGCAACCGGATCGGCTCATAACTACTTCTACCTGAAGATTATTCTTTCTAAAGATAATGATCCATCAACTGTCAGTTGCGTGTTGTTGCAACTGTGAAGATCAACTGAAAATTATTTTAAGTCAAATACTCATTTTATTTTGAGTAACCAGCTTCTCATACTAAGTTGTGTATTCGTTTCAGTGTATGAACCAGAAGGATCTATTTTTAGCCTTAACATGTAAAGGTTTCAACTGTCAACACTCATTTGGGGACGGTCTATTGATAAGAGGACCAAATAGTGAAAATCACCAAGCTCGTGGAGTAGAGCGTTGTTGGAGTGGACTAGGGGCCTTCTGTTCCCCGAACCACTATACATCCTTGTGTCCTTTAACTTTTTATTTTTTTCTACATAAAAAATCTGATAAAGATAAAAGGATAGACTCAGTCATCATCACAATTTGTGAAGAACTTGTAAAAGTCACGATTCAACCCCCTCTTTTGCGTATTTGGTATAACCCGATACAACAAATGGTATCAGAGGATGAGATTTTGTCAAATATATAACAAGCTAAAAGTTTTTGAATTATAAAGAGAATAATGGTTGATGCACGAGAGGGTATGTCAATGGTTTGAGCTCCCTAATTCAACGGTGAAAATTATGGATGATGGAAATCAAGGATGATCATTTACTTAAAGAACCTTGGATACAAAGTCTACTCGAAAATTATAACCCCCTATGTAATTCTAGAGAAACCTAAAACATGGAGTGCTGATACAGAAGTAGAGTATGACATAAACTCAAAAAATATGAATGCTATCATCTGTGGTCTTCAACCAGATGAATTCAATAGAGTATCTCAGTGCCCAACTTCTTATGAAATGTGGCAGACAATTGCAGTTGCTTATGAAGGAACTGACAATGTCAGACATATGAGGTATGCCATAGCTAAATTGAAATTCGACACATTCAGAATTTTTGAAGGAGAAAGCATCACCCAAATGAATATAAGGCTTATAGAAATTGTTAATAACATCACTGCCTTGGTAGATACTATCAAACAAGAAGATCAAGCCCTGAAAGTACTGAGAGTACTACCACCTATATGGAATGCGATATCAGCAGCTATTAAATAATCATCACCAGAAAAAGATCTTACAATGAGATAGTTAATTAGAACTCTTATGATGTATGAAGATGAGATACAAGATGAAGAAAATGAGCATAAAGTCTTGATCAAGAGAGAAAATATTGCTTTGAAAGTAACATCCCAAAAGAAGAGCAGAAAGATGAAGAAAGAAATCAAAATGAAATCATAGAATTCTGATTCATATAATTTAGATGTGGAACTGGCTCAGCTATCCAGAAAGTTCAGTAAATTCTACAGAAAGGAGAAGGGATTCAGAAAATCCTTCAAAATGGATGAAAAAGAACCAAGGGAAGTCAGATGATATGAATGCAAAAAGATGGGCCACATTAGACCTGATTGTCCTCAATTAAAAGAAGAAAAGAAAAAGAAATTTATCAAAAACAATGATTATGAGCAGAAAGACAAAAGAGCAATAAATGCTACTTAGAGTGTTTCTTAAGACTCCAGCTACTCATCAAAGTCTAACTTATAAAAAGAAGAATCAAATCTAAAAGAAAATATATGCTTTATGGAAGAAGCTGGTGAGGTACAATCTTATTACTCATCTGATTCTGATTCTAGTTCTAATTTTTCAAATAATAAACTTGTAGCCTACTGCAATATGCTAGAGGAAAATTATGATTCCTTATTTAAGAAACATAAATCACTGAAAAATATTAACACTACTATTTTAAGAGAAAGAGACACTCTTCTAAAAAAACATCAAGAGTTAATTGAAAAATATAACTCATCAAACATAAACTATATAGATAATGAAACTAAAATAAAAACACTACAAATATAAGTAGAAACATAAACAATTGTAGCTATTGTTTTTACAAAAGGATTAAATACACTAAATGAAATTCTTGGAAAGAGTGTGATTAAAAAGGAAAGATATGGAATAGGCAATAAAGGTGAGAAACCCAAACTGTATAAGAACTATTTTTTTCCAAGTAAAAAAGGTAAAATTTGAAACTACTGTGGAAAAAAAGGTCACATATCTAAAAACTGTTATTTAAGGGAACCGCAAATAATTGGGATTAAGAAAGACTTTGTTGCAAGTAGTTTATATGATTCTATTGATTATAGAAAAACAAAGAAATTCTGGATTCTTATGTTTTTTCTGGATAACACTACTGGACCCAACAAAATATGGGTACCAAAATAAACCTTTGTTTAAATACCATTGTAGGAAGCAGTTCACAGAAGCCGAATTGAAATAAGTTATATGGGAAATGGATACTCCAGGAATATGAGTGTGAATTTATCAATCTTTAAAACATTAACTAAAAATGATGAAGGATTAGTCACATTTGGTGACAATGCCAAAGGTAAAATTATTGGCATTGGAACTATTGGAGATCCATAAGTTGTCTCAATTAATAAATTAATCTATGAATAAGGATTGAAACACAACCTGATAAGTATCTCTCAACTCTTTGATGATAGATATTTTGTTGATTTTTCTAACAATTGTTGTTCTGTTTTTAAAAGACAAATTGCTTAAATTTAGATCACCTAGAACTGATAATGTTTATACTCTGGACTTAAATTCCTTTTGTAAACAAAAAAGATAACTACTTAACTCCTAAGATAAATGAGTCATGGATCTAGTATGGAAGACTTGGAAATTGAAATTTATATGATTTACATAAGTTATACAAGAAACAATTAGTTTCTGATTTTCCTAGTCTCAAATTTGAAAGTAATAGATTTTGTGATATATGTCAACTTGGCAAGCAGCACAAATCATCCTTCAAATCTGTTAAAAAAATTCTACATCTAAACCTCCAGAAATTATCCATATGAATTTTTTTGGACCTTCAAGAATAGAAAGCTTGGATGGTAAATTATATGTATATGTTTTAGTTGATGACTATTCTAGATTTACTTGGATTTATTTTCTAAAATATAAAAATGAAGCTTTTACTATATTTGAAATTTTTGCAAAGTTGTCCAAAATAAAAATGGTTTTAAAATAATTTCATTAAGAAATGGTCATGGTGGAGAATTTGAGAATCTGGAATTTAATTCCTTTTTCACAAATATGGGTTTTAAACACATCTTCTCTGCACCAAGAACACCTCAACAAATGGAATTATTGAAAGAAGAAATAAGACTATTCAAGAAATGACTATGACTATGCTAAATGAGGATAGTCTTCCTACCGATTTTTTGGCAGAAGCTATAAGTACAGCCTTCTATATAATGAATATAGTTTCAATAAGACCAATTTTTAAAAAGGCACCCTATGAACTCTAGAATAATAGAAAAAATAAAGTAAATTGCTTTAAAGTTTTTGGATGCAAGGTTTCCACCTTAAACACCAAGGAAAATCTTGGTAAGTTTGATCCAAAATCTGATGAAGGAATTTTCTTAGGATATTATACTACTTCCAAATCTTAAAGAGTTTTTAATAAAAAGTCAAGGATTGTTGAAGAATCAGTTCATGTGAAATTTGATGAATCTGATCCCTTTGAGAAAAGGAAAGACCAAATTGATGAATCTGACTCTAATGATAACATAAGACTTAAGAACTTAAAAGATGATTTTGAAAAATATTTAAATGAAATTTAGTCTAGTTCAGAAGAACATGACAATGAAGAACTTAATAGTGTAATACCTAGATAGTCTAGAACCCTAAAGAATCATCCTTTAGAAACTGTTATAGGAGACCTAGAAACTTGAATAAAAACTAGGAGAAATGTAGGAAATCTTGTTGAATTCTCTTCCTTTCTATACCAATTAGAACTTAATACATTAGAAGAAATCTTAGTTGATGAAAGTTGAAAGACCTCAGAACTATCTAGTTATCGGAACTAAATGGGTCTTTAGAAATAAACAAGATGATCTAGGAATAATAACTATAAATAAAGCAAGACTGGTAGCTAAAGGATATAATCCGGAAGAAGGTATAGATTATGATGTGACCTTTGCACCTCTATCTATATTAGAAGCTATAAGAATCCTTTTAGCCTATGCATATCATATGAACTTTAAATTGTTTCAGATGGTTGTTAATTCTGCCTTTTTAAATGATTACTTATTGGAGAAAGTTTATGTTCAGCAACCTCCTAGTTTTGAAAATTCACAAAAAAAAATTTGTTTTTAAACTTACTAAAGCTCTTTATGGCCTTAAACAAGAACCTAGAGCTTTTTATGAAAGATTAAGTTTTATTCTTTTGAAAAATGATTTTAATGTTGGGATGGAAGATCCAACATTGTTAAAAAAGCTGTTAACTCTAATATTTTATTGGTTCAAATTTATATTGATGATTTAATTTTTGGTTCAACAAACAAAAAACTTTGTCATGAGTTTTCAATTTTAATGAAAAAGGAATTTGAAATGAGTATTATGGGAGAATTAAATTTCTTTTTAGGACTTCAAATTTATCAAAAGTATTTTGGAAATTTTTTAAATCAAAGCAAATACATTACTGATTTACTATATAAATTTGAACTTGAAAACAGTAAGACATATACAACTCCTATGTGTACTAATATAAAACTTGATTTGGATGAAACTGGAAAATCAGTTGACAACAAGTTATATAGAGGTATTATTGGTAGTTTATTATATCTTACTCCTAGCATGAAAGATATAATATATTCAGTATGTCTTTGTGCTAGATTTCAATCTGATCCAAAAGAATCTTAGTTCAATACTGTCAAAAGAATTTTTAGATATTTAAAAGGAACTATTTTTCGATCTCTTCTCTATCCAAAAACTTATGATTTTAATTTAATTTCATATTCAGATGCTAACTTTAGTAGTTTTAGATTAGATAGAAAAAACACCCCAGGGACTTGTCACCTTTTAGGAAAATATTTAGTGTCATGGTCTAGTAAGAAACAACACTCAGTTGCCCTCTCAACGGCCGAGGCAGAATATGTATCTACAGGAATTTTATGTGAACAATTTTTGTGGATGAAAAACACTCTTATAGACTTTGGATTAAATTTTAATAACACACCTATTTTATGTGATAATACAATTTCTATAAATATTTCAAAAAACCCTATTAATCATTCTAGAACTAAGAATATTGATATCAGACATCATTTTCTAAGAGATCATGTTCTTAAAAAGGATATATTCTTTGAATTTGTAAGTACTGGATTTCAATTAGCTGATATTTTTACTAAACCACTACCCACTACGAGGTTTTATTTTATTAAGGGGGGTCTAAGTTTATTTAATTTTAAATGAAATTTTAATTTTAATTTTTATTATCTTCACTGTTTTAAATTATTTAATTATTTGTTTTTAGAATAATTTACAATTTCATTTGTTTTGTTCTTTTTCACATACTTTTTATTTTATTTAAATAATGTAATGATTATTATGCAAGTAAATGACACAAAAATTAAGGATTTCATAAACCGTTTCAAACTCCAAACCCGTTCATTTTCTCAAAACCTTTTGAAACGCCAAAAAACCTTAACGCCTTCGTCTACCTTTGGCTAAACCTTCAAAACCCTAAAACTTCGAGCCTTCATAACTTTAAAATATAAATGTCAAAGACATAGAGAATCGAGGAAGGAGAATCTAGTAATTCCAAGCGTCAGTGCATGGTAGGAAGAAAGATTCTACATGGAAAAGTAATCGACCTAGAATGGTTGTATTAAACGGATCTCATACTACGAAAAGCCATTGCTTTTCAGAATCTCGAGAAAACTTTTAGTGGAAAAATATGGAGTTTCTATATGAGGTAGAGCTTCATCACTTTTTCAAATCTGTTCAGTTCAGTCTTGGAGATATAGAGGACACAGTATTTGCAATAATTGAAGATCATGATTTTTCAATTTCATCTGTAGAAATATCTAGAATCCTAAACTACCCTCATAAGGGAGTTTATCGTTTCGACTTAAAGAATATTTTAAATGATGAACATAAGTCAGAGTACATTATGTCATTTTTATTTAATTCTACAAGTATAAGAAAAATGTTAGTTAAGGATCTGGAACCTAATCAGAAGATTCTTTCTAAGTTTGTTCAAATAGAGATTGCACCTAGGCTGTCAGATATGGAGAAGATTTTGTTTCCTGATATGTACATAATTTTTTTTCTTATGAGTGAAATCAAGTTGAATTTTCTGAGATATATAGTAAGATATCTCAACTACTGATGTTAACCATAGGCTAGAATGAACTTTTATCCCTATAGAAGGTTCATTTCAAAATTATTGTTTAAGTCTGATATGGTGAGATTAATAGATGCCAGAGTAAGATTTCATCACAGAAATATTTCCAATGCTTGAACTCTAAGGAATATTAGATTCTTCTGGAGTACTGTGAAAGGAAATTTTATGCCTATTGGAGGTGAGGAAGACCAGGACTCGACTCAGGGGGAGAAACCTGCTAAGTCTAAGGAAGGCATAGCTAAATCAAAATCAATTGGAACTTCAAGAAGACTGAGATTTAAATAAGTTGATCCACCTACTGATGAGAAAAGTCAAGAGGGACTTTAGAGGAAAAGAAATTGAGTGGCTCCAACTGGTGAGGAGCCTATTCAAGCAACTTCTAATGCAACTGAACCTCTTCTCCTCGGCATGGTAGTGGCCGGAGGTTCCTCCTTCAACGGTGACTCGTGGGCTCAGCTTCAACCTCTTCGTTGTTGGACTTTTCTCTCCCCATCCCCCTCGATCTGGCTAGGGATTCCTTGGCAGCGCAAAGCAGGTCCATTGGTGGAGCTCCATCTATAGCCTGGGGGTTGGAGCCTCGCCAGTGTCGACTGCGAGTGCATTGGGTGGTTCGTTTTGGTCCCTGAGGTGGTCTTGACGGCGGCGATGGGAAATAGATTTCATTTTCTATTGTGGCTCCTTCTTGCGAGCTTCGGTTTCAGGATGTATGAATCTATGATTTGGTTTGAAACGGGTCTTCATCCTCGATGACAACAGAAGTTCTTGGTCATCGCGTTCCTGCTCGATGGTACCCTCTCCTCCTCCTAGTCGATTGTGTGGTGGTGTTCAAGGTCTCTTGGGAAGTGATTCCGAGCAGCCGATGGAGTTTCAGAAGGTCGCGGTGCTCAGTGTTTTTGTTTTTTCTTATTGCTGGTTATGGTCATGGTAATTGGTTTGTATTCGATCCTGTGGTTTTTTGTGACGGAAAAGATGGAACTTTTTGGATGTTTTGTTTGAAATGCTCTCGTGATGGTTGTGAAGAATCTTCATTTGTGTCTTTGATGTTCTGTGGTGTTCTGTTTGGAGTCTCTTGGATGGTGATTTTGGATTCCGACGGGCAGCTCTTGGTGGTGGTCTGGTGTGGCCGAGATATATCAGGGTGTGAGATGCGAGACAGCACATCAACCAAGGCGGTGATGATGGTTTGTGTTTGAAATTTGAAACTTGAAAGTTGAAATTTGAAACTTTCCTTGGTACTCAATGGTCGGCGCGACGATGTGGATGTGACGATGTTTGGAGTGGACGATTGGGATGAGGCATTGATCAGGATGGAAGTCTCTGGGCTCAATGATTTATAGCTCATCCTTCCAACCTTTTAATGTATGAAGTTTGAATTTTTCACTGTTTATGTTTTGAATTTTAAAATTTATGGTCATTTGTGAGGTTACCAATCATCCTAAAAGTGGATTTTAAAAATACAACAAAAAAAAGTGGATTTGGACGATGAGTCTTGGAGGAAATCAATGAAGAAGATGCTTAGGAGGAGCAAGAACCTGTTCATGTGAATCAAGAAGAGAACACTTCTGAAATTAACACTAAAATTATTAATGAGAATTTTTTTGTGGATGAGTCAGGGAAGGACTTGAAGGAAGAATCAGTTTAGAAGCCAGTACAAAGAGAAGATGAAGAGAAATCAGATACTGAATCTCCACATTTAGTTTTGTTAAAACTAGTGGAAGCTCATATTGAGAATCACGCACAGGGTGCCTCTGATACTGAGAATGATCATGTGGAGGAGTTAATCTGAAAATTTAATAAATTTCAATCTAAAAATGCTTCTTTGAGAAGAGAATTAGAAAAAGAGAGACAAAATTTTCAGAACTTGAAAGATAGTTCAGTTTCAAAAAATGGAAGAGGAAGATTTTAAGAAGGAAATGTTAACTGAAGTTGGAAAACTAAAATCTGAAATGGTAATGAATTCAGATTTGGCAGATTTTAAGATTTTCATGGAGCAGCAGTTTTCAACTGTCAGGGACAGTCAACCAGGTACCTCAGGTACTTAGCCTAATATGATAAGGAGATTCCAGGCCATTATAGTAGTAATGAGAAATATTAATGAAATATTGTAGGACTTATAGTGTAACAGTGCTCTATTATCTATTCTGTTGGATAATCAAAATCATCTTGTGGACCAGCTTACCTCAGATGAACTAGGGGTTAGAGTTCTGTTGAATATATTCATAGAGAAGATAAATCAGAGGTTACATGAGTTTTTTAGAGTCAATTTGATTGAAGATATCCATATGACTCAGGAAGGAATGGATCTCATAGTCCAGTTAGGTGATGGAATGATGACAAGGTTGCGACTGCATATGTCAGAGCTCAAGGAAGTCATTCAGAGGTGCTAAAACCTGTTTCCTGAACCTTTTTAGCCCAACCTTGATTCTCATTGTCATTATTGTACATGTAATTATATTTTCAATAAAATATACTTGCATCTCATTTTCATATGTTTTTATTTATTTTACTGTACTATCTATGTTAAAATTCCAGCAATCCAGTTTCAAATATTGAAAATAGTTTATTATATCATTTACTTAAGTTCAGAGCTACATTAAAATGTGTTATATTACTTATTCTATTATTATTTTTGATATCACAAAAAGGGGGAGAAATATGGATAAACAAAAAATATTTTTTTATATAAATATTTTACTCAGAGGGAGAAAAGAAAACTTTTCATTTTAAGGGGTGAAATTTCTTAAAAGTTTTTTTTTAAGGAGAAATTTTTAGATAAACACAAAATTTTATTTTCTTTATTTATAAAGGAGGATATATTATTTTAATTTATAATGGAGGGTGTAAAAATTAAGAAATAATTTTGTTAAAATAAAATATTGTTTTTAAATTTTCAAAATTATAAACTATATACAATTAATTTTGTAAGATAATTTCATTGGTTATTTCATGGGTTTTGTGATCATCAAAAAATGGGAGATTGTTGATCAAGTGTTGTTTTCAAAAACACTCTATTTTATTAAGGGGATGTTGTTGAGAACAATAATCTATCTTTTTATGATGATTTTGATGTCACAAATACCCTTATTTGTTATTCTAATGATTTTACTTTGAGTATATTTCAAGAAATTAATATTCTTTATTTCTCTATTTTGGAATAATATCAAAGCATTTAATCCGCATGGAATATTTTTGAAAAGTGTTCAAAAATCATTTTAGCATGTTCTGGAAACACTGTTCATCCTCTATGTGTTTGAAAATCACTTTCACATATTCTGGAAACACTGTTCATACCCTGCGTTGAGGGGCGTAGCGTAAGGATGGAACCTATCATTTACTTTACGGAATATTAGAAAACTATGGTTAAGCAACCATATGTTATAGACAAAAGTATGGAAGAAGAACCCTACATTTGGAAGGAACCTTGCGTTGGGGATATCACAAAATTATGGAAGAAGAACACTACATTTGGAAGGAACCTTATGTTTGGGATATCACAAAAGTATGAAAGAAGAACCCTACATTTGGAAGGAACCTTAAGTTCAGGATATCAAAAAAGTATGGAATAAGAACCCCATGTTAATATGGAATGTTACATTTATTTCTCAGAAGTATGGTTCATCAACCTTACTTTTGAAAAAAACATTACGTTTTATCAAAAAGTATGGATCATATACCTTACATTTAGAAGCTAATAAAAGTATGGATCATAAACCTTACTTTTATAATTAACCTTACGGACCATGTATCTTAGGTTTTTCTAAAAAGGAAAGTATGGGTATTGTACCATACATTTGAGAGTTGAAGAGAAAAGTGTGGTTGATCAATCTTACGTTGTCAACCTTACGTTATCAAACTTACATTGTGAAACTTACATTGTCAACCTTAAGTTTTCAACCTTACATTGTGAATATTACATTGTGAACCTTATGTTGTAAACCTTACATTCAGAGAAGGAATGATATGAAGTTCAACCCTACGTTTGGTGTCGGAGATTTAAATTGCGACTTTATTGAGCAACAGTCTTTATGCATATTATTAGGCTGATTTCAAGCCAAATTCAAAGCCCGATTTTAAAGAACGTCTTTGACTAATTCAAGTTCGTTTATTTGTGATTCAAATTATCAATTTAAGAGTAGATTTTCATGCCAAATATTTAGGGGAGTTATGACAGCTCTCTTATTCAAACATTTGAATATCGTGATTCTAAAGGTGACTTTTGTGGATCTAAATTTTTAAGGAAAATTCTCGTCGTTATTCTATATATATATGTGATATTTTTTATTATAAAGAGGAGGGTGAATCGTCAAGAAAATATATAACAAGATCTTTATTTCTTCACAACTACAGTTTTACAGAGTCATTCAAGTTTTACAGATCTGTTGTTACAAGGAACCACAAAATCTGCCTTTTCTAAAGAAGAAGAAATATGTTGAAGATTCATAGATTCTACATAGATTATCTATTGTGAATATACTATTTTTGAATTTTTTAAATTCATTTCAAGATCTACTGCAACTGGATCGGCTCAGAACAACTTCTACCTGAAGATTATTCTTTCTGAAGACGACGATCCATCAACTGTCAGTTGCGTGATGTTGAAACTGTGAAGATCAATTGGAAAGTATTTTAAGTAAAATACTCTTTTTATTTTGATTAACCAGATTCTCATACTAATCTATGTATTTGGTTCTTTTTATGAACCAAAAGGCTCTATTTTTAGCCTTAACTTGTAAAGGTGTCAATTTCCAGCACTCAGTTGTGGACGGTCTGTTGATAAGAGGACCAGATAGTGAAAATTACCAAGCTCGTGGAGTAGAGTGTTGGTGGAGTGGACTAGGGGCCTTCAATTACTTGAACCAGTATACATCCTTGCGCCTTTTAAATTTTTATTTTCTATTGTATAAACAATTTGATAAAGATAAAAGGATAGACTCGGTCATCATCATGATTCGTGAAGAATTTTTAAAAGTCACAATTCATCCCCCCCCCCCCTCTTGTTCGTATTTGGTATAACCCATTCCAACAGCTAAAACCATATGAAACAGTAAATATGTCATTCCATGATACAGTTCCAAGTGAGAAAAACCTCATAAAATAAGACAAATAGAAAAATCCCCAAAATGGTTTGGACTCTAAGTCTGGAATCTCTCCCATACATGTCCCATGTCCAAATCAACTCCCTAGCATAGGTCCCTTTCCCTTGTCCTGAACTGCAAGCATGAAATATCCTCGAGTACCCAATGGTGGCCTGAGAAGGGTGTGAGTATAATTCAGTAGGCCACCACCAAATATTTCTATAAAATATCCAATAAGATCATATTTTTCATGAAAGTGATAGATAATGGCAAGTAAAAGTAAACAGATCAATAGGTTATTCTAGACTATGCTCCCTTAAATTATACTACCATTGAATTCAGGTTCACTACTTAAACATTCCATGGTTTAATCTACCCTTTTCATGTGTTCAACGGATTAGGAATATTCAATGTTCTCAAGCATATGGTAATAAAATCAATCCCTATATCACTAGTAATCACATTATAACAATCTCATAATCCTCACCTCGAAGCCTCATCCCGGGTGGAATGCAACCATTAGGGGAATATAACTTTGTCCCCTTCCCTAACCCATGCATTTGGGGGTGGAGCTAGAACCTCGGTCCAACTCAACTCTTGGTCATATAACTTCAACTCTATACCCCACTCTACCAAGCCATGTGCACATGCTTATTTATCATTCACCATAATTAACCATATCACAACAAGCATAGCCAATATCATTTACAACATCACAAAAATATAAATAATAGTAAATTAACATTTTTTCTTAATCCATTGACACATTCATCATTTATATTACTTAACCCCTTTATCCATATTCCCATTTCCCATGCCTATCTCGCTAAGCATATTCAAGTATAAAGATAATCCCCTAGCATTTTCCCATTAATCCATTTAACCTTTTCCATGCCAACCAAACAACCTCTTAAGAAATTACCCAAACTAAGTGTATTACTAAACACTAATTACAAATCCTTCAAGCATATTAACATATTCATCATGGGCTCTATGTTCTTGCATAATGGTATTACACTTACTTAGCTAAACTCTAATTCTGGGGAATATCGACACACCACATGGGGGGCCCTAATCTCATTTGGACATCCTCCATGCATACCTCAGGGATCATGAGGAGTTCAATTAACCATTTAGACACCCACTATATCCAAATAAATCAAGGTGACCAAGAACACAAAAATGAAAAATTAAGAACATAACCCTGCATACACAAATCCACTTGAAACCCAAGGGATACAGCTTGTAGACCACCTACCTTGAATCTGTTAGAAAACACACTCTCAACTGAAGCCTTATATCTTGATTCAATCAACCCTTGAATACTTAACCTAAAACTCACCGAAAAAGAAGGTTTTTAGAGCTTTTAAAGAATATAAGAGAGAGATACCAACCCAAATCAAGAAAAAGAAGTAAGGAGGGGTTTAGCCTTACCTAGATCTTCTATCTGCAACTGATGGTGCTTCAAATGGACCTAAGATAAGGGAGATAAATCATTATAAGATCTTGGGAGCTTTGTTTCATCCCTAGGGTCCAAAGGAGGAAGAAAAGAGGAAATCCTGAGTTGGTATAAAAATTCCGTAATGGAATTTTTTTAATTTTTTTAAAAGTTTCTAGGATTCACAGTTTACCCGCATGGTTTTCCAAACCATGTGCAAACTGTGCAGATGCTACTGTCCACAGATAGCTCCCTCGCATGGTTTACCCACACATTTTGACAAACCGTGTGTAAACTGTGTGGAGGATACTATCCAAAAATCCTTCTTCTAAACGGTTTACATGGTTTGTTCATACGGTCAGGACTAACCGTGTGCAGACCATGTGGCTTGCCTAGAAAACTCCTTTTCCCCCTTTTTCATGTCCCAGGCCCCTGAAACACCCCTAATCCTTATTAAGGACTTGGGAAACACTTATTCAGTCAAAATAGAGGACTTAAACTGAAACATAAGCAAAAAAATACCTTAACAGAAATCTGGGATCTTACAATTTAATTCCTGAGTTTAGCACATGTTAAGAAATATTATTATTATTATTATCATTGTTATCATTGTTATTATGATTCTACAAGGATTAAAGAAATAATAAGGGCACATGTGCAATTTTTATTTTATAACCCTAGCTATTTATAAACCCATTTATATTATTTTCTTAAGTGAGTCAATTCATTTATGTTGTGCACAATGAGATCTGGAGAGAATCCTCTCAAATCCTTAGAGATCTCCCTCTCCAATAATTCTCTCAGGAATGGAGAGAAATCCTCCTCCTCCATCACTCTCAAGTCTAGAGAGATCAAAGAGAACCCTTCCTGAAGCAATTCTTGGAGAGATCAAAGGATAAAGACACAAGCATTATAATATTATATGTTATCACCCAGATATTCCTATGGTGGTGTTCAGAGGTTTGTGGAATACATGTGGATCAGTTTTGGAGGTAATATACTCTTGATTCCTACAACATAATGATTGTATTATGTAGATACATTGTTAGATCCATCAATAAAGAAAAAATATATCATAAGGTGATTATTTAATTGCTTAAATTATTTATAAATAATATGTGATGATCATATGCTTTGGTTCTAGTGTTTATCAATTTTCTATATTATTTG
Source organism: Viscum album (assembly GCA_963277665.1). NCBI lineage: Eukaryota > Viridiplantae > Streptophyta > Magnoliopsida > Santalales > Viscaceae > Viscum > Viscum album. Next base: position 1,052,492,035 of record OY728120.1, on the reverse strand, counting down.
ATTCAATTCTGTTGATCATAATGTTTATCATAATGTAAATCCTAGATTAATCATTGATCATAAAAAAAGTTGGGCATGCCATATATGATTCTTCCTCTGTACCTAGGGCCTATAATTGGTATCATAGGGGTCGTATAATTATTTATAATTATTTAATTATTTTTGGTTGATTTATGAATTTATCATTAGTTTTCAATTTCAGTTTAAGCATTCTTTAATCTGAATTTTTAGATCTACTTTATTACTCTTCATTTATCATAAATATAATCAAATCAATTAATTTTATGAATGAAATAAAATCAAATATCTCATCTAGAGGTGTCAAGGATTCTAGCCAAACAACACAAGATTACACATCGTGTAACCCAGAGGTATACACCATGTACTAGTGTTTAATGCACCTTGAATTAATTCAAAATTAATTCAAGATGTGCGCATTTATTTCACACGGTGAATTTAATTACCCAATGCATGTTGACCAGTCCATCTTGGCGCACGATCATCCAAAGTACACACCATTTAAATTTCATACATGACATGTAGTCCTTTAGTCACAGATGGGTCGTGTGTCTTCTTACATAGCCTACATGAATGGTGGTTGTGTAACTTGGATATCATATTCCCTACAACCCATGTACACACTATGTACTCTAATATTTTCCATGGCATGGTTACATGCTAAGTCCCTAGGAATTTTTCATGGATAGATGGTGATAATAATACACAACATGTAGCTCTAATGTACACGTCGGGTGATTTTACAAAATTATGAAGAATTAAAAATTAATTTATTATAATATTCAAAAAATATCAACGTGTTTTTCTTATAGTCATTAAGTTGATAGTACATTCCATGTGATTAATTTTATATATATAAATGTATAATTAATTTCTACATGATATTCAGATCTACGTATTGTGTATAAGTCACATTATAGTTATTACTCTATGTGCATTGAAGCATAACACGCTGTATAAATTCTATGTGTTTCGTGTGCTCATTAAGTTGATAGTGCATTCCATGAAATTACATGATAATCCATGTATACCACATGTTTCAAGATTAAACAGTATATGAGTATAATACACCTTTGGTGGTTTGGGAAGGTACTCGTTGTGTTGCCTCCAAGATACATTTTTTTGTACATAGTTAATTTAAAATAATTTTTTTAAAATTTTTTAAAATTTTTATGGATGAGAATAAAAATAAAATTCAAATGATAATTAATATAAAATAATTGATTAATTAAAGAATATAATTTATTGATTCAATCATGGCTTATCTTAAATAAAAATGATTAGAATTGAATGCTAATTAAATGTGTAATTCATTGCATGCATGTAGATGATCATGATCCTAGACCAGACCTTTGTATGTGATTTATTTCTTTTAATTTATTATTAAATTAAATTATTATTTTTCATGTCATCCCTCCTCTCATTATATAAGGGCCTACATGCCCGTTGTTTCTTTTTATGTAAACCCATTAATCAATCCTTTGGTTCCCCTCACCTACGTGTGAGTAAAATAATATGTAATGGATGGAGATACCAAGATAGTGTAGGTGGTTTAAGTTTTGAGTCGAGGAGAAACCAATCCAAGAGTGATACATAGGTGGGCAGGTGGAAATCAACAACACAAACCATAAATGGTTCATGGTGTTTTTCCCCCAGGTCTACGGTTAGTTTATCATCCACTAGATAAACTAACCATTAATAAAAGATCATGGTCATTCCACTTTATTATTTTATTTTTTTCAATTTTCATGGTTATTTCATTATGGATATCTCATCATGATCACAAGAATTAATGAATTAATAGGCATTAAATATATAACTAAAATAAATTGGCTTGTGTGTAAAAATTATCTAATACATGGTTAATCACTTAAATAAATCCACTTAATATTAATAGGAATGTAATAGAGATAATAATTGGAAATTTACACATAAAAGATAAAATCTCTCAATTATATATATTAAGTCATTATATCCTTCCACGACTTCAGTTAAAATCAAACCATAGTTCAAAGTGCTTGACCAGACAAAGTTGGAGTGATTTCAATTATCAAGGAATTCTAACTTGAAGTTTTGGGTTGACTTGAATTATTTTACATCAAGGTTTGACTATCAAAGCATGACTTCGTGTAATTGAGATGAAATGGTTGAGAAAATAAAATATAAGTATTTCAAGATTGGGGAGTCTTCTCAACAGATCAAGTAATTGTGAGTTAATGCATTGGGTATTTGTAATTCCTACCTAAAACCCTTCAAATTTCTTGACTAGACAATGTCGAGCTGATGATAAGGGGAATATAGATCTTTTCCACTATAATTTCCAAGAAATAGGATATTCTAAAACAAATGGTGAGGGATATTGGGTTTTGATAAAATAGTTATAAATTAATAAATATAATATTTATTTATTTTTCTAAATTTTATCAAATAAAGTGCTAAAACTTTGGCCATATTATTTATAAAAACATTAATAAAAATGATTTAAAACATATAATTATGATTTATACTTAATAATGACAACCTTACCACTAGAAAAAAATTCCAAGAGTACAAAAGGTGCTTACGCATTATCCTATGCCATGAAAGAAAATTGTATGAGCTGGAAGAACCTATTCTGAATGCGCTTGGTAAAGAGACTAGTGATGAATTTTTATATCTTGATAAGAAAATTTTGAATGATTTCATAGATGTTTAGTGTTTAATTCTATCATTCATGACCAATTATATTCTATAGAAACATGATGACATGGATTCATATAGCATGATGTCCCACCTTTAGGATCTCTATCAAGAGAAGGAAAGACAAGAGAGATATGAGATCATCGATTCTCTATTTATAACTAATCTTGGAGAGTCAGTGCCAGTTGGGCCTCATGTATTCAAAATTATTGGCTATATTGAATGATTATACATCTTATGGATTAAATTCCCAGATGAGTTATGTATAGATATCATACTTTCCTCATTACTCAATTCATTCTCTAGATTTATTGTTAATTATAACATGATTAATAATGTGAAGAGTCTTTTAGAACTTCTTACTCTGGTTCAACATAGGGCGTGATAAACCTATAATCCTTATAGTGAATATGAAAATGAAGAATTAGGCGAAGGTTCTCAAGACTCATAAAATTTTTAAAGATCCCGATCATGTTCCTTTCAAGAATAGGAAGATCCAAAGTCAAGGAAAGGAAAAGAAAGTAGTATGTTTTTCATGTGGCAAGAAAGGCCACTATAAGTGGAACTAAACCTAGAAGAAAGGGGAAGTTAAAGGTGCATTCATTATCAAGTGTAATATTTAAATATATATGCATTGGTTATTAGATACAGCTTGTGGTTCTCACATCTATATCCAAATGTTGGAACTGAATAGATTATGAAATATTTCTAGAGGAGAGTTATATTGGAGAGCTATCAATTTTGCGAGGGTAGATGCTTTATACATTGGTGACTACCACCTTTCATTTCCAATCAGAATGATGTTGGTTTTAAGATATTGTTATTATGAACCAAATTCTACCAAGAAAATAATTTTTGTATCATTACTAGATACATATGGTTTTATTTTCAAATTTGGAAATAAAAGTTGTTTCTTTTATAAATATAAAATAAGTTATGGTATGGAACATTTAAATAACAGTCTTTATGTATTAAATTAAAAATCCAAGTATTGGAAATAGATAATTAATCATGTTCACATGACTCATATAACACCATGTTGTGGAATCACCATCTTGGTCATGTAAATGAGAATCATTTGAAAAATCTATTTCAAGGTGGTTATTTTGACTATTTTGAGATAAAAACACTTAAAATATTTCATGCTTGTTTATAAGGAAAAATGACCAAACCACAATTCAGTGGATAGTGTGAAAGGGCTATAGAGCTTTTATTATTGGTACACAATGATGTGTGTGGACCATTTCTAGTAGAATCTAGAGGTGGGTATTCCTACTTAATAACTTTTACTAATGACTTGAGTAGATATGGATATGTATACTTAATGAGGTATAAGTCCAATTCCTTTGATAAATTTCAAATAATTAAAGAATGAAGTAGATAATCAACTTAAAAAGAAGGTAAAGAATATTTGATCATGTCGGGGTGGTGAATATCTTAACCAAGAGTCTATCGAATTTATATGAGAGTTTGGGATTCTATCTCAACTCACTCCACCTTACACACTATATTGGAATGGTGTTAGTGAAAGGAGGAACCATACCATGTTAAAGATTGTAAGGTTGATGATGAGTTATTTAGATCTTCCATTATACTTTTGGGGATATGTAATACAAACTATAGCATATACATTAAATTGAGAACCAACTAAAGTGAAAAATGGAATTCCCATTGATTTATAGAGTTTAAATAAACTTTTTTCATCGCATAAATGTGTATAGGGTGTCAAGGTGTTTTTTAAGGCCTTATCAGGTAAACAACTAGATCCATGGGGAACAAACTGTAACTTTATAGGGTATCCTAGAGAAATAAAGAGATTCTACCTATATAACTCCTCAGAAAAGAAAGTGACTATCTCCAGACAAGTTTTGTTTCTTGAGAGGGAGCACATCCTTAAAAAGTATAGTAGGATAAATGTTGACTTTGATGAAGTTGATGCTCAAGATACACAAGACTTTTTACATGAATAGATTCCATAGGTCCACATGGAAGAAGCAGTTTATTAAATAAAAGTACTTCATAGGATCACTAGATATGTAAGAGAACCAAAGAGATATGGTTTTAAAGTCACTAAATATGGTGACTCGTTATTGTTTGACAATTATGAACCTCTCTCCTATAAAGAGGAAGTATAGAGTTCAGAAGCTGCAAGATGGAAAGAATATATGAATTCTGAAAATCATTCCATGTATCATAACCAAATTTGGGTTCTAGTAGATGTATCAGTTAATGTAAATCTCATAGGGTGAAAATGTGTATTCAAGAGAAAACTATACATGGATGGTAAATTAAATACCTATAAAGTAAGGAAAGTGGCTAAAGGGTTTAAACAACGTTAAGGAATTGACTATTATGAAACTATTTCACTATTTTCCATGTTTAAATCCATCATAACTCTACATGATATAGTAGCTTACCATGACTATGAAATTTGGAATATGGATGTAAAACTAGCTTTTCTTGATAGGAACCTTCAGGAAGATATCTACATGACATGACCAAAAGGGATTGTGACTCCAGGTGATGCCAAAAATATTTTCAAATTACAAATATCCATTAATGAATTGAATCAATAATCCAGTTCATGGAACATTAAATTTGATGAAGCTATAAAAGAATTTGGGTTCATTAATAATGAATATGAGCCATGTGTTTACATGAATTTTAGTGGGAATGTGTCCATTATCCTAGTAGTATATGTTGATGACATATTACTTATTAGAAATTATATATCAGTATTATAGTCTTTTAAGGACTGGTTAAATAAGTGTTTCTCTATAAAGGACTTAGGTGAAGTAGCCTATATTCTAGAGATCAAGATCATTCGTGATAGATCCAAGAGTCTGATTGGATTAAGTCAAAGTACATACTTTGACCAAATACTAAAGAGATTTAGTATGGAACAATCCAAGAGGGATTGGTTCTAGTGTCATGCGGTATACATCTTTCTAAAAATATGTGTCCCCAGACACAAAAATAGAAAGAGAGAATGAGTAAGATACCATATGTATTAGTAATAGGATCAATAATGTATGCCATGTTATGTGCTAGACTTGATGTTTCCTATTCATTGATCATGGTAGGAAGATATCATGATGATCTAGGAGAATATCATTGGTCTGTTGTTAAGGTTATACTTAAGTATCTAATAAGAACTAAGGATTTTTTCCTGGTGTATAGAGGAGATGAGGAGCGATTCATCAAGGTTTACACTGATTCTAGTTTTCAAACAGGTCGGAATGATCTAAAGTTGCAGCCAGGGTGTGTTTTATGTCTCAATAGAGAAGTTGTGATCCATAAGAGTTCAAAGAAACCAGTTATCGTTGATTTTATAGTGGATTCTGAGTATATAGGGGCTTCTAATGCATCCAAGGAAGTTTCTTGGATTTGAAACTTCATCCAATATCTTGATGTGTTACCTAGTAGTAAATACTCTATCATATTGTATTGTGATAATATTTTAGTGGTGGCTCTTGCAAAAGAGTCAAGGTAACGCTAATGGAAAAAGCACATACTCTAGAAGTGTCACCTCTTGAGGGATTTTTCTCAAAGGGGTGAAGTTTCAGAAAGTAGAGTTCCCATAGAATAAAACATGGAAGACACCTTTACTAAATTTATATCTCTACATAAGCATAAGTATCATATTAGAGATAGATAACTAAAGTTTGTTAGTAGTTGGATCTAGTGTAAGTGGGAGTCTATTGGAGTTAGTGCCCTAGAAACAACTTATGTGTACTTTATGATAACTTGTATTTATTGTTTTAAATATCAATAAAATCTTTATCATGTCATGATTGTTCTTTTTTGTGACATAGTATGTGATAATATCCTAAGAGTAGTTGTCAAACTGAAAGGTCATAGTGGTTTCCTATTATGATGATAACCTAGACGTATCATGAAATTATTCTTAAATATATATTCTATAGATGGATGAAATCATTCGAGGGACCTAAATGATATAGGATATCAAGGGTAGATACTTATATAACATTAAGGCGCCTTCTCATAGTGTACCCCCTTGGTAATATCCAGTGTAGGATATTATGAGAATGAGACCCACTGGTAGGAAATCCACATTTATATGTGTCATTGGATGTTCCTATATATAGAAATGTGTATTGATCCTTAGACTTTAAGATTATTATTAATGAGTATTATAATTTGTGTACTTTGATGTATTGATGAAAATCGTGATGATGTATGCTCGTGACAAGGGAGGATATGTTGGGTGCGTCATGAGTAATATTTCATTAAGGAATAATGTGAGATATGATTTGTCACTTTTATTCTTTAACGAAAGTTGATATCTCATTCCATTTGATGGAAATGATATGTCCTAAATAAATCCATGTTAATGGTGTTCTATAGGAAATTTCAATTTGTAAAAAGTCAAAGAGACATCGAGCACATAGGTTGATGACACCAGCATGCAACCCGCTTGATTAGAGGTATCATGATAAAAAATATTATATTACATAGTAAGTGTCTATATGAGGTATTATGTCACTATGGAATTGACTTCTTTCTCTATGAGTGTCTTGGTGTGTTACTAGACACTAACCTTGGAATTTAGGTCATTTCGCCTAATGCCATTGAGAAAGAGGACTAGAGGGTCGCACACTAAGTGTATCCAAAATCACGATTAAATAATATATTATTATTTAATATTTAAAAAGTTGAATAAATATTATTCCTCCACATTGTTTAATAATTATTCATATTTTCTTGATTGCATATATTTCATCACCAGTTATTCAAGAGAATATTATGTGAGTATAATATTTAACAAATTTTTATTTGATATTTAGTGAATATAATATTTATTTATTTTTAGTGAATAATGCAGTGATATTTATTTATTAAGTAAATAGTCATTATTTAAGGCCCAATATATATTATAGAAGAATGGGGGACCGAGTTTAATGGTTCAGTGAGAAATAATATATATTGAATATTATTTGAATAAATAATTTTTAATTTAATTTTCGAGTTTAGAACATGTGAAAAAATAATAATATTATTATTATTATTATTATAGAAATTTGGTTCCACTGGGATTACATAAATAATAAGGACACATGTGAAAATATTATTTTCTAACCATAGCGATATATAAACTCAATTATATTGTTTTCTTAAGTGATCCAATTCATTTTTGTTGTTCTCAACAAGATCTGAAGAGAATCCTCTCTAAGATCTAGAGAGATCCCTCTCTAAGAATGCTCTCAATAATGGAGAGTAATCCTCCTCCACCGCCACTCTCAATTCTAGAGAGATTGAAGAGAACCCTTCCTTGAAGTTATTCTTAGAGTAATCAAAGGAAAATGATGCAAGAATTCGGATCTGTCATGCAATAACCCATAGATTCCTATGGTGACATTCGGGGGTTTATGGAACACATGTGTATCATCACTGGAGGGAATCTACTCCTGATTCTTACAATGTAGTGATGGTACAATGTAGATATGTTTTCAGTTCCATCAACAAAGAAAGAATTTCTCACAAGGAAATTCTTTATTTTCTTAAATTTGCTATAAATAATATGTGATTATCCTATGATTTGGTTTTAGTGTTTATCCATTGTATATATTCTTTGATTAAATTCTATTGATTAGGGCATTTATCATCATATAAATATCAAATTAATCATCGATCATGACAAAAACCAAAGTTGGGCATGCCCCATATAATGATTATGTTGCGCCTAGAACCTACATGACACCTTTGAAATGTGGTATTACTATTAGTGAGGTAGTCCTTATGGTCTCATAAACTCAATATTCTCAAGTGAAAACTTTATGAGATGAAGTCTCAATGCATATAAGCCCCTAGAACCTGATAGTCATACATCATTTGTGTCCTGTTAGCATGATGTATCTAAACCATAAGACATGTGTTTAAGATCACTATCATCATATCTTGATATTCTCAATATAGCTGGGAATTAATATAGTCTTTTGATATGACATGTAATATAAGGAAATTAACAATTATATAGTAGATGTTGAAGTAATGTTAATAGAGAAAACACACACACACACACACACACATATAGACCATGGGGTGTTAGTAGAGAGGTACCTGCTGGTTGTACCTCTCACTCTCTGTGGGAATTGGTATAAGCTCAAGTCCCATCAGAGTTGGACACTATGTGTATTATGAATTGGGTTATTCGAAGTCATTGCATATCTTGGGAATGTGAAGTGCGCTCTGGGCTTGGTCGGGGTCCCCTTCTGGGAGTTGAATGTTACTCATAGACATATTTTGTAGTTGGGGTCTTACCTGAGGGGTAAAGGCTCCCTGTAATCCTACACCAGACCTAGGTTCAAATTTGGGTATGAGCGAATTTTCACAAGTACCGTAACGGCACTATAGCAATATAGCGGCGTGGGTACTGTAACGGGGCACTTTATCAACAATAATGTTCTTCCCAAATGGGATTTTGGGCCACAAATTATGACCTTTGGTCTACTAAGCCTTTGGGCCATAAAGAGGGTGGTGTCGTTGACATGACATGGGTAAGCGGTGATGCAGGCAAGTTGCAAGCAGAACCTTTGGGCCATCAAAAGAAGGGGCCTTCGATCTATCTAATGGTGGGCCTACAAGACATGTACTAATAAGGGGTCTTCAGACTTATATATGTATGTAATAAAAAAAAGGTTTGATGGGTAGGATATCCCATGAAGGGGGTTTTATGACCTCTATTTCTGTTATGTGCATGTGTGGTGTGTATGTGTTTAGTTGTAATTTCACCCCAAGCACCTTATATATATATATATATCAAACTATATACATGTTATGTCAATCAAAGTACATACAAGAGTTGGGTCTAAGGCACCCACTCACAATACAATTAAGTCCAACGTCTATGGGAGAACACTTTTTCCATCTTTATTACTATCGAACAATGAAAATATTTAAAAGTTGTCCTTTATCAGCACTAAAAAAATGCACTGATAAAAGGGGGTCTTTATCAATACTTTCTAAAAGCATTGATAAATCTACCCTTTATCAGTGCTAAAAAAAGAGTCGATAAAGGTGCATCCTTTATCAGTGCTTTTGTTAGCGCTGATAAATAGTAGATTTATCAGCGCTATTATTAGCGTTGATAAAGGTTTTAAAAAAATATATAATTAATTCATATAAAATTATTATATTTATATTAAAAAATAATGTTTATCTATATACATTAAATAAAAAAGCATGTTTATAGTTAATATATATTTTTTAATAATTAAAATATATGTATAATCTTTTAAAAAAGTATTTATAATGTTAAAATTAAATAAATATATATTTAAATAATTATAAGATCTTAATAAATTTTATTAAATAATAAATATATTTATTATACTTACAAATATATATTTATAATTATATATAAATACTTTTTAAATATATATATTTATAATTATAATTATAAATAAATAAATATATGTTTCCAATGAATTTGGTCAATAAATATATTGATGCATGAGTATAATTGACCTACATATGTTATGTATTCATCATGAATGTTCATTTATACATTGCACCATTATTATTATTCATATTTTCTATATATGTGATGACATGTTTTTTATGATTTATATTTTACTAGGTATATGATTTATTCATGTTATAGCCATGAATCTATTATGTTCTCATAAATACTTATAAAAATACATTAAATATATTTATTATATTTATAATTATAATTGTTAATTATATATAAATATTTTTTAAATATAATTATTTATAATTATAATTATAACTATATATATATATTTAAATAATTATAAAATTACAATAGATTCATCTATTATAATTTTATAAATATTTATATTTATATTTATAATTATATAAAAATATCTATAAATACATTTAATTATAATTATAATTATAAATATATATATATATATGTAAATAATTACAAATTTATAATAAATATATTTATTATACTTATAAAGTTATAAATATATATAATTAAATAAATATATTTATAAATATATACAGATATTTATAAATAAATACAAATATTTATAATTATAATTTTAAATAAATATATTTATATTTAAATAATAATAAAATTATAATAAATATATTAACTATATATATTTATAAAATTATAAATATAATAAATATATTTTTTATAATTTTATAATTATTTAATTATATAAATTTTTATTTTTATATTTATATTTATATTTATAACTATAAATATATATTTATTTATTTAAATAATTATAAAATTATAAAAAATATATTTATTATACTTATAATGTTATAAATATATATAATTAAATAAATATATTTATAAATATATAAAAACATTTATAAATAAATATAAACAATTATAATTATAATTATAAATAAATATAGATATATTTAAATAATAATAAATATATTAATTATATATTAATAAAATTATAGATCTAATAAATATAATTCTTATAATTTTATAATTACTAGCAGGCGGTGACATAGGAATGACGTAGGTAAGCGGTGATGCAGGCATGACGCGGGAAAATGGTGACGTAGGCATGGCACGTGTCACACCCTGACCTAATACTTAGCTGTTATTTCATTTATGTTTGAGTCCTTTTTAAAAAAAAATTAAAATTGATTAAATTAAAAACCAAAATGAAATTAAATTAAAACTAAAATAATAATAATAATAATTTAACCCTAATATATTTCCTCCCCCCCTCTCCACGTGTGGTCGACCCCCCCCCCCTCTTCCTCCCTACTCTGTGTGCTGCCATCCTGGTCGAGTGCCCTCCCTGCGGCCTTCCTCTTCACTGGCGGCCTCTCCCTCTTCCGTCAGAACCTCCCTTTGGTGCGACATCCCTCCTTGTGACCTCACCTTCACATGACCCCCCTGGCCAAGCCCTTTCCACACGTAATGCCACCTCCTGAGCTCCCTCTCTGGCTCAGATTTCAACTGGTTTCCACCATATTTTGGTCTGATCCTTCAAGGTATGGGTTTCTCCCCTCTTATCCTTCCATTTTCGATCAATTTGAGGTCTCCCCGTTGCCCTATCCATTAAACCGAAAACCCTAGGGTTAGGATGGATGCATTTTTGTGTTTCTTCCTTTGATAGGTTGTGTGGATGGTTCCTCGGGACCTCTGGGTTTGTGTTTCGGCAATCTCCATCGTAAGCGAAGTGGTTCTCTTCGATTCAGGTCATTCCCGCTATCTAAGGTAAGGGTTTTCATCTACTGCGTGGTTTTTCTCACTTTATTTTGTATCTTTTGGGTATTTTAAGGTCCATGGTATTTATGGTGTAGTGTGGACTCTGCTTTGTGGTTTCGAGTCACCGGTTCTAAGGCGACTTGCCTGCATGTGCATAGGTATGTATATATGTGTGTGTGTGTGTGTGTGTATGTGCGTGCGTGTGTGTGCATGTGTGGGTTCCCTCATTACATGTATAATCATCCATGGTAGTGAATATACATGTATGGGGCTAGGGGTGCCCATGTATATATATGAAAATTCATATGTATGTGAGTGGCGACTAGTATATGCATATAAGCATCTATGTAAGGATCCACTTGTACATGTTCATGGCCATGCAGATGTGTTCATAGAGTCTAGGTGTCCTTATATGTATGTTAAAGTTCATATTCCTAGTGGGGAGCAGCAGCTTTTAGTTAGAAAGTGCCAAGGGCTGAATGTTCAGTTTGGTTCCACCCTAAGGTAGGTCTCCTAATCCTATGCCATTAATTTGAATCCCAATATTTCTTTCTTGTTTTAAAAACATGTTTTTTATTTATGAAATATATGCATGCTATGAAATTTGGTTGCAGTTGCTAGAAATGATTATGCCCTTGTTTTGGAAAAAGTGATTTCCTAAGTGGTTTTGAATTGGTAATGAATATTTCCAAAGGCATTTTTCCTTTTGGCCGGTTTAGTTATAAAATTGTAATGACGTGTTTGGTTTTCCAAAAATATCTAATGTGATTTCCAAAGATAGGTTTTGGTGTGAACTGGTGGTCAAATGGCAGTTTGACTTTCTTAAAGAAATTGCATCATTTTAATCATGGGTTCAAGCTTGTTTCTAAATATGTAGTACATTAGTTATTCAATTGATATTTTAAATGGTTTTAGAAACTTAAAAGTATTGGGTGATTATGTGTTCTAAAATGAAAAGTATTCCTTGTAAATAATTAAGCATGTTTTTCACTTTAAGAATGGTTTGTGAAAAAGGAAAACCCCTCTTGAGGCATTCCCCCTTGTTTCAGAAAATAATGTGTATGTTGAATGTGCGGATTGTGATATGTTCCAAGTAAAGAGGCTGGTGCATTTTTTTGTGTGATGGAAAAATGGGGGATGTTCTCAAGGAAGGAGATCGGTGGTGAAAGGGTGAGTGTGTTTTTAAATAAAGAGAATGATATGTTCATGCATGTTAGTTTGATGAAAACTCACCACCACATGAAATAGAGAAAATGCGAATCTCGAGGTGTATAGGTGGGCGGACTAGTTGTAATGTTCCGGTTCCGGGTGCCACTCAATGGGTGCCCTGAACCCGGTTCACCACGTGACCTCAAGTGCATTTCCACAAATTCCAGAGGTTGCCGACTAGCAGCGAGGGTCCAGATCTGATAGTGGGGAAACTATGCCCTAATTTGTCAAAGTGCAGCGCAGCGGAAAGAATAAAACATACAACAAAACCGAATGCAGTAAACCATACACAACTGAAATAAACAACTGCAGTAGATAATACCAACCAGTATATAAATAATGGTGCAACATGCCTCAAATTCTAAGAAAGCAGCCAGAACATGTTACACAACAGTACAGTATAAGTACAGGAAAATAAAGGAGAACAAATCAGCAGGTAGCATCGTGAGCCAGAGCTCGGTCCCATGCTCCCCGACTCCTCAGCAACAATCATGTACTTGTATAAGGACCCTTTCCCTTATCTACACCTATAGAAACGTAATCTGTTTGGGCTGAAAAGCATGACCCAAACAGGGTGTGAGAAATATATCTCAGTAGGCACCCACCAAAGGCCCGTGCCCAACTGTGTGTAAGTATGCAACAATAGTGTGCAGTAGTAAAATGCAATAAACTAAGCAGTACTCAAAAGTAACTAACTTAACATTACATTTCCATTTAATTATTATTTTAATCCATTTAATATAAGAAAACACCACAGTGAATTTTTAAGTAAACAGACGACGTCCTTAGACAAACAAAATCTTACCCTCAGGTAATCAGAATCCAACCCGCAGGTATTGCCCTCAGGCGTAACAGAAATTTCCCTCAGGCATACGAAGTGTCGCCCTCAGGCACAGAAGTCAAGCCCTCAGGCACTAAAGGTTGTCCTCAGGCGAAATAGTACGTTCCCTCAGGCTAAAATAAAAATTGCCCTTAGGCTAAGCAAAACAACGCCCACAGGCTAAGTAAAACACTGCCCTTAGGCGCAATTAACCGGGCCATTCCCAACATGTAAATAAACATTCACATTCAATTCCTCTCAAGGCAATTCTATAATCATTACTTTAAAGGCATACCCTCGGGTATCCTGTCCAAACAGATAAATAGAGAAACGCACCCCTGGGGTGGTCCTGGATCCAAGCACTGATCCCAAACAACAATTTTACAATTTTATTTAATTACCTATATAGTTCTATGTTGTTAAAATAGCCACGGCCTCAGTCACACGACACCCCAAATATGGGTTCATAGCACTAAAATACACAAAACACACAGCAGTTGGAAAAATAAACACCAATCCACCTACATTATACGCCCCTGATCAGTATACTCGAACAAAGTTCCATGAATCATCCTAGAATGAGGTATATCTGAGGTGAAACAAATTTCATTCAACCTTAAATAAATTTACTTTAAGGAAGAATTGGAAAGAACTAATCAAGGAGAAGGAAGCTTTTACCCGTGAGGTTCCAGCGAGATCGTCTGAGGCGAAAACGGATTCCCAACGTGTGCTTGGCACATCTCCAAAGGCTCTTCCATCCACTCCCACTCCTTCCTCCGGTTCTAAGCCTTCCCTGTGAATAGGGGTGGCTACTGCCCATTTTAAGGAAAAAAAACAAAGTACACGGCGTGTATTTCCAAGTACATGGCGTGTACTTCCCATTTTTAAATTGTTCCCCTGGCGGCTTCCCGCCTGCGTGGCACTCTTCACATGCCGACGTGACTACACGGCGTGTCTTCATGAGTACACGGTGTGTGTTGCACCACAGCTGGCCACTGCCTTACTATTTGCCTACCGACTGACTACACGACGTGTAAGGGACCACTACACGGCGTGTAGTCAGTCTTTACACCCTTCGTCATCGACATGGCTACACACCCAGTGTATTCATCCTACACGGCCAAAAGTAAATGGAGTGTACTTCCAAAATTTGGGATTTTTCCCCATTTTTCATATTTTCTCAAAAACACTTAGAAGAAGCTCGTACCTCAAAACTAAGAACCGGGTTCTTACCAACTTCCCCCCTTAAAGCAATTCGTCCCCAAATTTCCCTTCCAAGGGTGGAAAAGATAAAGCTCAGAATAGCTCTGGCCACTGAGCACGTACATCGGTCTCCCGCTCCCAGGTTTCGTTCTGCACTCGACCATACTGCCATAGCACCCGTACGAGAGGAACTGACTGACCTCGGAGAACCTTCGTGCTCCTATCAACAATACAAATCGGATGCTCCTCAAACGACGCATCCATCTGAAGCTCAACCTCCTCAGGCTAAAAGACATGAGACGGTTCTGAATGATAGCAACACAACTGAGACACATGGAAGACGTCGTGCATGGCTCGGTACCGCTGCGGTAATTGCAACCGATAGGCAACCAGCCCAACTCTCTCCAGAATCTCAAATGGCCCCACATACCTCGGTGAAAGTTTACCCTGTCTCCTGATCCGCCTATGTCCCAACCTTGGCAAGACACGCAAGAAAACCTGATCCCCAACCACGAACTCCAAAGTTCATCTACGGCGATCAGCATAAGACTTTTGTCGAGACTGCGCGGTAGCCATCCGCTTCTGAATCAACTGGACCTGCTCAGAAGTCTCCTGCACGAGACGTGGTCCCAGTAAAGCTGCCTCACCTGCCTCCAACCAGCACAAAGGTGATCGGCATGGCCTACCATATAAAGCCTCGTAAGGTGTCATCTCGATAGTTTCCTGAAAACTGTTATTATAGGCAAAATCGACTAGGGGTATATGCTTCTCCCAAGAGCCACCAAATTCCAGGATGCATGCACGCAACATGTCCTCTAGCACCTGTATCGTACGCTCTGACTGGCCATCGGTCTGAGGGTGGTATGTTGTGATCAGAAGCACCTGTGTACCCAGTTCCCTCTGAAAACTCTGCCAGAAATGAGACGTAAAGTGTTCATCCCTATCTAAAATGATAGAACGAGGGACGCCATGAAGACGTACGATCTCTCAGATATACAACTTTCTGAGCTCATCAACCCTAAAGGTCTCCTTAATCAGAAAAAAGTGAGATACCTTCATGATTCTGTCCACAATGACCCATAAAGCATCATTGCCTCGAGGTGACCTCGGCAAAACAGCCACGAAATCCATCGCAACATCATCCCATTTCCACTCTGGAATGGGTAACTATTGTAACAAGCCAGCTGTCCTCTAGTGCTCCGCCTTCACCTGCTGACATGTGGAACATCCCGTAACAAAACCAGCTACATCTCTCTTCATACCCGGCCACCAGTACTGACGTCTCAAGTCACGGTACATCTTGGTAACCTCGGGATAAACTGCCCAAGCTGAGGCATGAAACTCCCGCATCATCTCCTCGCGTATATCCCATGGATCCCATACTCTTCCATGGAAATGCTAACCTCATCATCGCATATCGTCCAATCAGGAGGAGGGTCTTCACCTACCACTGACTCCCATAGAACTAGGCCTTTAGAAACATATAGTTGTCTCATCCTCACTCTGTCCACGAGGGTAGAAGTCACAGCTAAATATGAAAGATAGTTCTGCCCCTGACTGTCGTGCACCTCTAGATGCATCTTAGAGAACAAGGCCATAAGCTGCCACTCACCACTGGCCTCCTGCACAGCCTGTGTCTGTGTCTTCCTGCTCAGTGTATCAGCTACTGCGTTACCTTTACCAGGTGTATAGGCAAGCTCAAAATCGAAGGAATGTAGGTATTCGACCCACCTCCTCTGCCTCAAATTCAGGTCACGTTGAGTAAAGATATACTTGAGGCTTTTTTGGTCAGTGAAAACCACAAAATGTTCTCCCAATAGATAATGTCTCCAACAGCGCAACACATACACAACTGTAGCCAACTCAAGGTCATGCGTCGGGTAATTCCTCTCATGTGGCCTCAACTGCCGAGACCCGTACGCAACAACTCGATCGCCCTGCATCAACACTGCTCCCAGCCCAATACCTGATGCATCACAGTAAACTATATAGCTCTTCCCCTGCTCTGGGAGTATCAGGATCGGTGATGATTTCAACCTTCCTTTTAGGTCCTGAAAGGCTGTCTCACAAGCCTCCGACCAAACAAACTTCACACCCTTCTTAGTAAAACCCATCAACGGCACTTCTAAGCAGGAGAAGTCATGTATGAAGCATCTTTAGTAACCATCCAAACCTAAGAAACTCTATATCTCAAACACGTTCTTAGGCTTCTCCCAGGAAACTACTTCTCTCACCTTCTCTAGGTCAACTGCAACTCCTTCCTTTGAGATGATATGACCTAGGAAGTGAATCTGGTCCATCCAAAAGTGGCACTTTAAGAGCTTAGCATATAGTCGATGCTCTCTCAGTGTAATCAATACAATCTCAAGATGGGTGGCATGGTCGTGTCAAGTGTGAGAGTACACTAAGATGTCATCCATGAATACTACCAAAAAATAATCAAGATACGGATGGAACACATGATTCATCAGAGCCATGAAAACTACTAGTGCGTTCGTGAGTCCGAACGGCATAACCAAGTACTCGTACAGACTATATCTGCTCCAAAAAGCTATAAGCGGTATATCTGATGGTCTCACGCGCAGCTGATGATATCCAGACCTCAAGTCAATCTTCGAGAACACTTGTGCTCCACTAAGTTGATCAAAAAGATCATCAATCCTTGGTAAGGGATATCAGTTCTTAACCGTCAACTGGTTCAGCTTTCGATAATCCACACAGAGTCTCAGGGTACCATCTGCTTTCTTCGCAAAAAGGACCGGCGAACCCCACGGAGAAGTATTGGGTCAGATAAAACCCTTTGCCTATAACTCCTATAACTGCCTCTTGATCTCCTGTAACTTAGGTGTAGCCATCCTATAAGGAGGAATGGACACCGGTGCTGCTCCTAGAACGAGCTCAATAAAGAAATCCACCTCTTGCTCTGGAGGTAGACCTGAAAAGTCATCCGGGAAGACATCCCTAAAACGATCAATGACTGGAGTGAAATCCGTCTGACAAGTCCCCTGATCATCCAGATATAAGCTCGCAATCTGGGATGTGACTCCACCTCGCCCACGATGCTCGGGTCCAGCTCGACTCACCTGAACATCTCATTCACCCTTGTATAGAAACTCTCCGCCCTCTGGTGACGGGAAACTCACCCTACGACGATAGCAGACTACAAAGGCTCGAAAGGGAACCAACCAGTCCATCTTGAGAATGACATCATAGCTCGTCATCTCTAAGACATAGAGGTCCCATAAAAAGTGACACCCATCATCCTCAAGGGGGCACTCCTTGCACTAACGCACACCAATCGTTCTAGTCCCCAACGGAGTGTCTAAAGTCATTATATCAGGAAAAGTAGAAACACTGAGCCCAAGGCTCTCCACAACAGGAATAGATATGAAACTATGTGTAGCACCTATATCAAAAAGTACTGAAGATAAGAAAGAAGCTACTAGAATAGTACCTCTGACTGTAGAAGGTCTGGGATCCTGCTCCTGTTGGGTCTGTTGCACTGCATATGTATGCCCAGTGTCGCGGCCCTGCGACATAGCCTGGCTACCTTGAGCTGTCATGCCCTGCTGCCTCTGAGATCCTGGTGTCTGGCTACCACGGCCACGACCACCATCTCTACCTGCACGCCCTGACGTATTCCAGTTCCCCGACTGGTAAGAAGCTACCGGTCCTGCTCCCACATGCGGAGTTTGCACAGAACCCCTCTCACTAGCCATCGGTGGAAACTCCCTAAAAAAGCGTTGCAGATGACCCATCATGCCGGAAGCTCGGCACTCCAATGGGTCACGTGGACACTGCAGTCTCTTGTACCCCTCTTTACCACACTGGTAGCACCTGATCGGGCCACCTGAAGAAGCTTCCTGGCTGGTACTGCCTCCATGAGATAAATCCATCTGTCTCTTCCTCTTGCCAGTATAAATAGTACCAGTAACTGGTACTGAACCACCTTGGCCCACACCACTAGATTCCCGTAGGTTTCTCTCTGTGATCAGCACCTGATTCACAATATCATGTACTGAAGGTAACCTGAAAACATTCACCAGTGCTCGGATGTCATATCAGAGACCATCCTCAAAGCGCCTGGCCCTCAACGTCTCATCACCCACCAGAACGGGTGCAAAGCGCTGAAGCTCAGTAAAACGAGTAGAATATTCCATCACCGACATAGCGCCATGCTGCATATTCATGAACTATAGAGCTTTATCTTCCCTCAGCATCTCCGGGAAAAAGAATTCATAGAAGACTGCCTGAAAATCTTCCCACGCCATGTCCCTGTGATGCTCTAACTAGGTGGTAACATCCCACCACCTCTTGGTGGAATCACGCAGCATATATGTCGCGAGCTTGACTCTCCGTCCTGGAGGCATCTCAAGATGCTCGAAAATATTCTGCATCGACCCCAGCCAAGACTCTACTTCCTGTGGTCCACCATCCCCTGAAAACGTAGGCGGATGCTGCTGCTGGAAGATATGCGTCAGATCGGCCATAGATGTAGTGGCCTGCGGTGCTCCCTGAAAGGTCTGCATGAACCGCATAAATCCTTCAAGGAACTATGCCTTCGTGCCTGTGTCCGATATAACAGTTGGTGCTGTATCTAGCTCTTCTGGAGGATCCACTGGTAGCCCATGGCCCACAATCTCTGGAGTATAATCATTGCCGCTCTCCTGGCGAAAAACATGTGAATGTCTAGGCGGCATGACACTACAAGGTCAAAAACACGCCTTAGATTCAAGATTTATCAAGACTGAAAGCAAAGGAACCACAAAGGGAAAAAGTGGAAGAAGGAATTTCAAGATTTGAAAAACAAGACTACACGGCGTGTACAATGACTACACGGCATGTACTTGACTTCTCTTCCCCTGCCCGGGTCCTTCCACATGGCTAAGCCACACGGCTCCTATTGAAAAAAAACTACACGGTGTGTATAACATCTACATGGCTTGTATGGTGAAATTTTTTTCAACTGCCTGTGTCATTTGAGACACGGCCGAATACTCATCTTGACACTACACGGCATGTTACACCCGCACACGGTGTGTACACCACCCTGTTTCCTAGCCACATAGCTAAACCACATAGTATGTCCTCGGACAAGACTACACGGCGTGTCCCAGAAGTACACAGCATGTTCAAGGAGAGGTGAAACTGACCCGTGTTGTTAGTTACACGGCCAAGTCCCTAGGTCACACTACACGGCGTGTTCATCATTGACACGACATGTTTTGTACAGGATTTCACCGACCCGTGTTGTTAGTTACACGGCCGGACACCGGTTCAACAATACACGGTGTGTACATTCGGTACACGGTGTTTTTTTCCCAAACAATCCCTACCCCGTGTCGCCGCCCACACGGTTTGTGACACGGGAAGCGACTACACAGCGTGTACTGTAGGTACACGTCATGTACTTAAAAAGTTTAATTTTTTTTCCTGAATAGAGGGCCATAAGCGGCGTGTTTAAAGATACTACACGGCGCGTATACTAGGTTTCCGGACAGTATGCCTCAGAAACTTCCCCATAACCCAGAAAATACCAAAAAAACAACACCTAAGTGTCAAATTCCGACCCATGAGGGCCCATACTCCCCACGAATCAAGGTTTGACATCTTATCTGTGTTATAACAAAATAAACAGTCAATGAAACACCAAATTCCATTCAATCAGGGCCAATACTCCCCAAAGACCAAAATTTGGCATTTATTCTATTAAACCGGCTCAAATAAAATTACCCTATCATGCAGCAGGTATTTTATCAAAGCAGTTATCACAACAGCATGCTTTACTAGCACAACAACTATCAAAACAACATGCAAAATTCTAATGCACCTACATGGCATGGAAACTATGCATGGCATGTGATTTCTAGCATGTGCCTAAATGATGCATGAGATGGCATACCCTCATCTCATCGAGTTGCAACTAAATAGAACCCACAGATAAAATATAACCAGCACAATCTCAAGTGCATTGCCCAACAGTGAAATCAAATCAACTGTAAATTGCAAAATCAGTAAAATTGAAATCATGAGGTAAATTGGCTTTTCCCTGTACGTGAGTTAGCTATGCCCGGGCACAGCTTATTACCAACTACCGTTCATCCTATCCCTGACTACGACTCTAAATAGTAAGTCAAAGAAAAGAACTCCTTCGATACCACTTTGTAACGTCCTGGTTCTAGGTGCCACTCAACGGGTTCCCTGAACCCGGTTCTCCAGGTGACCTCAAGGGAATTTCCCCAAACACCAGAGGCTGTCAACTAGCAGCGAGGGCCCAGGTCTGATAGTGGGGAAACAATGCCCTCATTTGTCAAAGTGTAGCGCAATGGAAATAATAAAACATACAACAAAAGCGGAAGCAGTAAACCATACACAACTGAAATAAACAACTGCAATAGATAATACCAACCAGTATATAAATAATGGTGCAACATGCCTCAAATTCTAAGAAAGCAGCCAGAACATGTTACACAACAGTACAGTATAGTACAAGTACAGTAAAGCAAAGCAGAACAAATCAGCAGGTAGCATCGCAAGCCAGAGCTCGGTCTCATGCTCCCCTAATCCTCAGCAACAATCATGTACCTGTATAAGGACCCTTTCCCTTATCTACACCTTCATAAACGTAATCTGTTTGGGCCGAAAAGCATGACCTAAATTGGGTGTGAGAAATATATCTCAGTAGGCACCCACCAAAGGCTCGTGCCCAACTGTGTGTAAGTATGCAACAACAGTGTGCAGTAGTAAAATGCAATAAACTAAGAAGTACTCAAAAGTAACTAACTTAATAGTATATTGTCGTTTAATTATTCTTTTAATCCATTTAATATAAGAAAACACCACAGTGAATTTCTAAGTAAACAGTCAGTGTCCTCAGAAAAACAAAATCTTACCCTCAGGTAATCAGAATCCAACCCACAGGTATTGCCCTCAGGCATAACAGAAATTTCCCTCAGCCATACTAAGTGTCGCCCTCAGGCACATAAGTCAATCCCTCAGGCACGAAAGGTTTCCCTTAGGCAAAATAGTATGTTTCCCTCAGGATAAGATAACAACTACCCTCAGGCTAAGAAAAACAGTGCCCACAGGCTAAGTAAAAAACTGCCCTCAGGAGCAAGTAACCGGTCCATTCCCAACATGTAAATAAACATTCACATTCATTTCCTCTCAAGGCAATTCTACAATCATTACTTTAAAGGCATACCCTTGGGTATCCTGGCCAAATGGATAAACAGAGGAATGCACCCCCGGGGTGGTCCTGGATCCAAGCACTGATCCCAAACAACAATTTTACAATTTTATTTAATTACCTATACAGTTATAGGTAGTTAAAATAGCCACGGCCTTAGCCACACGACACCCTAAATATGGGTTCGTATCACTAAAATACACAAAACACATAGCAGTTGGAAAAATAAACATCAAGCCACCTACCTTATACGCCCCTGATCAGTATACTCAAACAACGTTCCACGAATCTTCCTAGAACGAGGTAGATCTAAGGTGAAAGAAATTTCATTCAAACTTAAATAACTTTACTTGAAGTAATAATTGGAAATAACTAATCAAGGAGAAGGAATATCTTACCCGTGTAGTTCCAACGAGATCGTCCGAGGCAGAAACGGATTCTCGACGTGCGCTCGGCGGATCTCCAAAGGCTCAGTCGTCCACTCCCGCTCCTTCCTCCAGTTTTAAGCCTTCCCTATGAACATGGGAGGCTACTGCCCTTTTTCAGCGAAAAAAAAAACAAAGTACACGGCATGTATTTCCAAGTACACGGCGTGTACTTCCCATTTTTAAACTATTCCCCTGGTGGCTTCCCGCCAGCGTGGCATTGTTCACCTGCCGACGTGACTACATGGTGTGTCTTCATGAGTACACGGCGTGTGTTACACCACAGCAGGCCACCGCCTTACTATTTTCCTGCCAACTGACTACACGGCGTGTAGTCGGTCTTTACACCCTTTGTCACCGACATGGCTACACACCCTGTGTACTCATCCCACACGGCCAAAAGTACATGGCGTGTACAAAATTACATGGCTTGTACTTCCAAAATTGTGTATTTTTTCCCAGTTTCCATATTTTCTCAAAAACACTTAAGGAAAAGGGAAAAGAAGAAGCTCGTACCTAAAAACTAAGAACCGAGTTCTTACAAACTTCCCCACTTAAAGCAATTCATCCCTGAATTTCCCTTCCAAGGGTAGCGAAGATAAAGTTCAGAACAGCTCTAGCCACTGAGCACGTACATCGGTCTCCCACTCCCAGGTTTTGTCCTATACTCGGCCATACTACCATAGCACCCATACGAGAGGAACTGACCGGCCTCGGAGAACCTTCGTGATCCTATCAATGATACGAATCGGATGCTCCTCAAAGTACGCATCCATCTGAAGCTCAACCTCCTCGGGCTGAAAGAAGTGAGATGGGTCTGAATGATAGTGACGCAACTGAGACACATGGAAGACGTCATTAATGGCTTGATACCACTGCGGTAACTGCAAACGATAGGAAACCAGCCCGACTCTCTCCAGAATCTCAAATGGCCCCACATACCTCGGTGAAAGTTTACCCTGTCTCCTGATCCGCCTGTGTCCCAACCTCGGCGAGACATACAAGAAAACATGATCCCTGACCACGAACTCCAAAGGTTGTCTGCGTCGATCAGCATAAGACTTTTGATGAGACTGCATGGTAGTCATCCGCTTCTGAATCAACTGGACCTTCTCAGAAGTCTCCTACACGAGACGTGGTCCCAGTAAAGATGCCCCACCTGCCTCCGACCAACACAAAGGTGATCAGAATGGCCTACCATATAAGGCCTCATAAGGTGTCATCTCGATAGTTTCCTAAAAACTATTATTATAGGCAAACTCGAATAGGGGTATATGCTTCTCCCAATATCCCCCAAAGTCTAGGACGCATGCACGCAGCATGTCCTCTAGCACCTGTATCGTATGCTCTAACTGGACATCGGTCTCAGGGTGATATGTTGTGCTCAGAAGCACCTGTGTACCTAGTGCCCTCTGAAAACTCTGCCAGAAACGAGACGTAAAGCGGGCATCCCTATCTGAAACGATAGAACGAGGGACCCCATGAAGACGTAAAATATCTCGAATATACAAATTTCTGAGATCGTCAACCCCGAAGGTCTCCTTGATCAGAAAAAAGTGAGCTACCTTTGTGATTCTGTCCACAACGACCCATACGGCATCATTGCCTTGAGGTGACCTCGGCAAACCAGTCACGAAATCCATCGCGACATCATCCCATTTCCACTTCGGAATGGGTAACTGCTGTAACAACCCAGCTAGTCTCTGGTGCTCTTCCTTCACCTACTGATATGTGGAAAATCTCGTAACAAAACTAGCTAAATATCTCTTCATACTCGGCCACCAGTACTGACGTCTCAAGTCACGGTACATCTTGGTAACCCCGGGATGAACTGCCCAAGCTAAGGCATGAAACTCCCGCATCAGCTCCTTGCGTATATCCCCTAGAACCCATACTCGTCCATGGAAACTTAGAACCTCGTCATCGCCTATTGTCCAATCAAAAGGAGGGTCCTCACTTGCCACTGACTCCCGTAGAACTAGGCCTTCAGAAACAGAAAGTTGTCTCATCCTCACTCTGTTCAGGAGGGTAGAAGTCACAGCTAAAGATGAAAGATAGTTCTGCCCCTAACTTCCGTGCACCTCCAGATGCATCTCAGAGAACAAGGTCATGAGTTTCCACTCACCACTGGCCTCCTGCACAGCCTGTGTTTGAGTCTTCCTGCTCAGTGCATCAGCTACTGCATTACCTTTACCAGGTGTATAGGCAAGCTCAAAATCGAAGGAATGTAGGTATTCGACCCACCTCCTCTGCCTCAAATTTAGGTCATGCTGAGTAAAGATATACTTGAGGCTTTTGTGGTAAGCGAAAACCACAAAATGTTCTCCCAATATATAATGTCTCCAACAGCGCAACGCATGCACAACTGCAGCCAACTCGAGGTCATGCGTCGGGTAATTCCTCTCATGTGGCCTCAACTGCCGAAACCCGTACGCAACAACTCGATCACCCTGCATCAATACTGCTCCCAGCACAATACTTAATGCATCATAGTAAAATGTATAGCTCTTCCCCTACTCTGGGAGTATCAGGATCGGTGTTGATGTTAACCTTCCTTTTAGGTCATAAAAGGCTGTCTCGCAAGCCTTCGACTAAACGAATTTCACACCCTTCTTAGTCAAACCCGTCAATGGCACTACTAAGCGGGAGAAGTCCTGTATGAAGCGTATGTAGTAACCATCCATCCCTAAGAAACTCTGTATCTCAAACACGTTCTTAGGATGATCCCAGGAAACTACTTTTCTCACCTTCTCTGGGTCTACTGCAACTCCTGCCTCTGAGATGATATGACCCAGGAAGTGAATCTGGTCTATCCAAAAGTGGCACTTTGAGAGCTTAGCATATAACCGATGCTCTCTCAGTGTAATCAATACGATCTCAAGATGGGTGGCATGGTCGTGTCGAGTGTGAGAGTACACTAAGATGTCTTCCACGAATACTACCACAAAAGAATCAAGATACGGATGGAACACAGGATTCATCAGAGCCATGAAAATTGTTGGCGCATTTGTGAGTCCGAACGGCATAACCTAGTACTCGTACAGACCATATCTACTCCGAAAATCTATAAACGGTATAACCGATGGTCTCACGTGCAGCTGATGATATCCAAAACTCAAGTTAATCTTCGAGAACACTCGTGCTCCACAAAGTTGATCAAAAATATCATCAATCATTGGTAAGGTATATCGGTTCTTAACCATCAACTGGTTCATCTTTCAATAATCCACACAGAGTCTGAGGGTACCGTCCGCCTTCTTCGCAAAAAGGACCGGCGAACCCCATAGAGAAGTACTGGGTCGGATAAAACCCTCTGCCTGTAAATCCACTAACTGCTTCTTGAGCTCCTGTAACTCAAGTGTAGCCATCCTATAAGGAGGAATGGATAGTGGTGCTGCTCCTGGCACGAGCTCAATAGAGAAATCCACCGCTCGCTCCGGAGGTAGACCTAAAAAGTCATCCGGGAAGATATCCCTGAAATGATCAACGACTGGAGGGAAATCCATCTGAAAAGTCCCCTAGGCTATGACTCCACCCCGCCCACGATGCTCTGGTCCAGCTCGACTCGCCTGAACATCCCATTCACCCTTGTATAGAAACTCTTTGCCCTCTGGTGATGTGAAACTCACCCTACGACGATAGCAGTCTACAAAAGGCTCGAAAGGGAACCAACCAGTCCATCCTGAGAATGAAATCATAGCTCGTCATCTCTAAGACATAGAGGTCCCATAAAAAGTGACACCCACCAACCTCAAGGAGGCACTCCTTGCACTGATGCACACCAACCGTTCTAGTCCCCAACGGAGTGTCTAGCATCATGATATCAGGAAAAGTAGAAACACCGAGCCTAAGGCTCTACACAAAGGGCATAGATATAAAACTATTTGTAGCACCCGTATCGAAAAGTACTGAAGATAAGACAGAAGCTACTAGAATAGTAACTTTGACTGTAAAAGGTCTGGGATCCTGCTCCTGGTGGGTCTGTTACACTGCATATGCCTACCCAGTGTCGCGGCCCTGCGACACAGACTGGCTACCTTGAGTTGTCCCGCCCTGCTGCCTCTGAGATCCTAGTGTCTGGCTACCATGGCCAAGACCACCATCTCTGCCCGCACACCCTGACGTATTCCAGTTCCCCAACTGGTAAGAATCCACTAGTCCTGCTCCCACATGCGGAGTCTGCATAGAACCCCTCTCACTAGCCATCGGTGGAAACGCCCTGCAAAAGTGTTGTAGTTGACCCATCTTGCCACAAGCTTGGAACTCCACTGGGTCACATGGACATTGCGGTCTCTTGTGCCCCTCTTTACCACACTGGTAGCACCTGATCGGGCCACCTGAAGAAGCTGCCTGGCTGGTACTGCCTCCCTAAGAGAAATCCATCTGCCTCTTCTTCTTTCCAGTAGAAATAGTACCAGTAACTGGTGCTGAACTGCCCTGGCCCACACCACTAGATTCCCACAGGTTTCTCTCTATGATCAGTGCCTGATTCACAATATAATGTACTGAAGGCAACCTGAAAACATTCACCAACGCTCGGATGTCATATCGGAGACCATCCTCAAAGTGCCTTCCCTCAACGTCTCATCACCCACCAGAATGGGTGCAAAGCACTGAAGCTCGGTAAAATGAGTAGAATAGTCCATCACCAACATAGCACCCTGCTGTAGATTCATGAACTCTCAAGCTCTATCTGCCCTCAGCATCTCCGGGAAAATGAAGTCATAGAAGACTACCTAAAAATATTCCCACGCCATGTCCCTGTGATGCTCTGACTGGGTGGTAACATCCCACCACCTCTTGGCAGAATCACGCATCATATATGTCGTGAGCTTGACTCTCCACCCTAGAGGCATCTCAAGATGCTCAAAAATAGTCTGTATTGACCCCAGCCAAGACTCTGGAGCCTGTGGTCCGTCATCCCCTGAAAACGTAGGTGGATGCTTCTGTTGGAAGATACGCGTCAGCTTGGCCATAGATGTAGTGGCCTGCGGTGCTCCCTGAAAGGTCTGCATGAACTTCATAAAGCCTTCACGGAACTACACCTCCGTGCCTATGTCTGGTATAACAGCTGGTGCAACATCTGGCTCTGCTGGAGGATCCACTGGTAGCCTATGGCCCACCATCTCTGGAGTATAATCGTTGCCGCTCTCCTGACGAACAACGCGTGAACGTCTAGGCGGCATGACACTACAAGGTCAAAAACACACCTTAGATTCAAGATTTATCAAGACTGAAAGCGAAGGAACCACAAAGGGAACAAGAGGAAGATGGCATTTCAAGATTTTAAAAACAAGACTACACGATGTGTACAATGACTACATGGTGTGTACTTGACTTCTCTTCCCCTGCCCGGGTCCTTCCACACGGCTCCCGTTGAACAAAAACTACACGGCGTGTATAACATCTACATAGCATGTATGGTGAAATTTTCCAACTGCTCGTGTCGTTTGTGACACGGCTGACTACTCGGATTGACACTACACGGTGTGTTACACCCGCACACAGCATGTACACCACCCCATTTCCCAGCCACACGGCTAAACCACACAGTTTGTCATTGGACAAGACTACACGGTGTGTCCCAGAGGTACACGACATGTTCAAGGAGAGGTGACACCGACCCGTGTTGTTAGTTACACGGCCGAGTCCCCATGTCACACTACACGACGTGTTCATCATTGACACGGTGTGTTCTGTACAGGAGTTCACCGACCCGTGTTGTTAGTTACATGGTTGGACTCCGAGTCAACACTACACGGTGTGTACATTCGGTACACGGCATGTTTTTACCAAACATTCCCTACCCCGTGTCGCCGCCCACAGGGTTTGTGACACTGGAAGAGACTACACGGAATTTACTCTGGGTACACGGTGTGTACTTAAAAAGTTTAATTTTTTTTTCCCAAACAGAAGTCCATACACGGAGTGTTTAAAGATACTACACAGTGTGTATACTGGGTTTCCAGATAGTATGCCTCAAAAACTTCCCCGGAACCCATAAAATACAAAAAAACAACACCTAAGTGTCAAATTCCAACCCGTGAGGGCCCATACTCCCCACAAATCAAAGTTTGACATCTTATCTGTGTTATAACAAAATAAACAGTCAATGAGACACCAAATTCTAGTCAATGAGGGCCTATACTCCCCAAAGACCAAAGTTTTTCATTCATTCTATTAAACAGGCTCAAATAAAATTACCCTATCACACAGTAGGTATTTTATCAAAGCAGCTATCACAACAGCATGCTTTACTATCACAACAACTATCACAACAACATGAAAAATTATAATGCACCTACATGGCATGGAAACTATGCATGGCATGTGATTTCTAGCATGTTCCTAAATGATGCATGAGATGGAATAACCTCATCTCATCGGGTTGCAACTAAATAGAACCCATAGATAAAATATAACTAGCATAATCTCAAGGGCGTCACCCAACGGTGAAATCAAATCAACTGTAAATTGCAAAATCAGTAATATTGAAATCACGAGGTAAATTTTATTTTCCCTGTATGCATGTTAGCTATGCCCAAGCACATCTTATTACCAACTACCATTCATCCTATCCCTGACTATGGCTCCAAATAGTAAGTCAAAGAAAAGAACTCCTTTGATACCACTTTGTAATGTCCCGGTTCTGGGTGCCACTCAACGGGTTCCCCGAACCTGGTTCGCCACATGACCTCAAGCGCATTTCCCCAAACACCATAGGATACCGACTAGAAGAGATGGCCCAGGTCTGATAGTGGGGAAACTATGCCCTCATTTGTCAAAGTGGAGAGCAGTGGAAAGAATAAAACATACAAAAAAAGAGGAAGCATTAAACCATACACAACTGAAATAAAAAAATGCAGTAGATAATACCAACCAGTATATAAATAATGGTGCAACATGCCTCAAATTATAAGAAAGCAGCCAGAACATGTACAGTACAGTACAAGTACAGGAAAGCAAAGAAGAACAAATCAGCTGGTAGCATCGTGTGCCAGAGCTCAGTCCCATGCTCCCATACTCCTCAGCAACAATCATGTACCTGTATAAGGACCCTTGCCATTATCTACACCTTCAGAAACGTAATCTTTTTGGGCCGAAAAGCATGACCCAAATAGGGTGTGATAAATATATCACTCTAGGCACCCACCAAAGGCCCGTTCCCAACTGTGTGTAAGTATGCAACAACAGTGTGCAGTAGTAAAATGCAATAAACTAAGTAGTACTCAAAAGTAACTAACTTAACATTATATTTACATTTAATTATTCTTTTAATCCATTTAATATAAGAAAACACCATGGTGAATTTCTAAGTAAACAGTCATAATCCTCAGACAAACAAAATCTTACCCTCACATAATCAGAATCCAACCCGTAGGTATTGCCCTCAGGCGTGACAGAAATTTCTCTCAGTCGTACGAAGTGTCACCCTCAGGCATAAAAGTCAAGCCCTCAGGCCCGAAAGATTTCCCTCAAGAGAAATAGTATGTTGCCCTCAATCTAAGACAACAACTACCCTCGGGCTAAGAAAAACAATGCCCACAGGCTAAGTAAAACACTTCCCTCAGGTGCAAGTAATCAGGTCATGCTAAACATGTAAATAAACATTCACATTCAATTCCTCTCAAGGCAATTCTACAATCATTACTTTAAAGGCATACCCTCAGGTATCCTGGCCAAACGGTTAAACAGAGGAACGCACCCCCGGGGTGGTCCTGGATCCAAGCACTGATCCCAAACAACAATTTTACAATTTTATTTAATTACCTATATAGTTCTAGGTAGTTAAAATAGCCAGGGCCTCATCCACACGACACCCCAAATATGGTTTTGTAGCACTAAAATACACAAAACACACAGTAGTTGGAAAAATAAACACCAAGCCACCTACCTTATACGCCCCTGATCAGTATACTCAAACAACGTTCCACGAATCGTCCTAGAACAAGGTAGATCTGAGGTGAAAGAAATTTCATTCAACCTCAAATAACTTTACTTGAAGGAAGAATTGGCAAGAACTAATCAAAGAGAAGGAAGCTATTACCCGTGCGGTTCCAGCAAGATCGTCCGAGGTGGAAACAGATTCCCGAAGTGCGCTCGGTGGATCTCCAAAGGCTCGGCTGTCCACTCCCACTCCTTCCTCTGGTTCTAAGCCTTCCCTATGAACAGGGGAGGCTACTTCCCATTTTAAGCAAAAAAACAAGTACATGGCATGTATTTCTAAGTACACGGTGTGTAATTCCCATTTTTAAATTGTTCCCCTGGAGGCTTCTCACCAGCGTGGCTCTGTTTACCTACTGACATGACTACACGGCATGTCTTCATGAGTACACAGCGTGTGTTGCACCACAGCTGGCCACCACCTTACTATTTTCCTACTGACTGACTACACGGCGTGTAAGGGACCACTACAATGCGTGTAGTCGGTCTTTACACCCTTCATCGCCAACATGTCTACACACCCTGTGTACTCATCCCACACGGCCAAAAGTATATGGCGTGTGGAAAAGTACACGGTGTGTACTTCCAAAATTTGGGATTTTTCCCCATTTTCCATATTTTCTCAAAAACACTTAAGGAAACAGGAAAAGAATAAGCTTGTACCTCAAATCTAAGAACCGGATTCTTACACTAGTACTAGTACGCTGGATAATTCGGAAGTGGTTCATCCTGGTTTCATCTAGAAAGATTGACACTAAAATGCTAACTAAATGATTATGATGATGGGATACCATTATGTTATGGGGGTGTCCCCTACTAGTGGATTATGCATGATAACTTTGTTGTTCGTGGCTTCTATACCATATTTCACTAAGGTATGAGGTTCTTAGGGTCCCATTTATGCTAGTTACCTATAGGTATTGACCATGGTGATCACTTATGACTTGGTGTTTGTGAAATGATTTCTATTTTAGTTGCTTCAAGCTTGTTTTCCCCCTTTGTAAAAATACATGTTTTTTATTTTAAATTGTTTGTCTTTAATTTTAAAATTACTATTCATGCTTGTAAACTATTTTGAAATTGTGATAAAAATGGAAAGGTTTTTCTTGGAAATGGATTACCAAAATTTGTAAGAATGGTAAATATTGTTCTTATGTGGTTGTATTTTCAAACTAGCATGATTAGGGTTTATTTTAAAAGGTATGGTCACAGTGCATTGTTTATCCTTGGAATTCCTATTGAGCATCTTGGTGCTCACACCTACTTTATTTTTTAGTTTCACGTTCCTCTAGTTTGGTCCGCACTTGGTGCGAGTGTGGTTGTGTCTCGTAGTGACCCACAAGGTCACTTGAGGTATGTTTCGCTTCTTAGGTTATTTTTATTTCTACTTCCAGTTTTTTTGGTTTATTTTCTTTTATTTATTTTTATTTGGGATAAATCATTCTAAACTACTTTATTTGGATACCTGGCACTGGTTTCCAGCCCGTGGGGATCCGGAACGCCCTTTGGGCCTTGTCACGGCTGACTCGGGTGACCGATTCAGGGTCGACCTGGGTTAATTCGTAACAAAATGGTATTAGAGCATGTCATGGTCTCTTGAGTCTTATTCCTTAGAGAATAGTCTAGGTATATAGGAGCTAGGATTGTCGTAACATGATGTTCTGGTTACAAGTGCAGTGCCTAGACAGCACACCTCGCGACGGGACCCAAGTCACCTAGTGAAGTCGGGTTTCATCTGAGTCTTTTGGTCCATATGGTTTTTTTCTATTTGGTAAATGGAATGGGAGTTAATCCAATGGTCTCAGTGAGCTCACAGGGCCTAGAAAACCAAGTGGAGCCGAAGACATTGTCCAATAATACTCTATGTGATGGTGGTGCACTTAGTGTATGGTCGCCAACCATATGTCCAAGTTTCCCATTGGCACTAGTTTCCTCCTATATTGTTTTGTGTCTTCTTGGGTTTCGAAGGTTGTTTTAAGAACCCTCATTTTATAATTTTGGAAAACTTGATTTTAAAGTAAAGATGGTTGATTTTCAAAGGATGTAAAATTTGGTTTTTAGAATTGTTTTGAATGAGGTTTGAAAAGTCAAACTTTTATAAAATGATTTTTGTGTAAAAATGAGAATGATTCCAAGGAGATTGAATTTTCATAATCAAAGTTTGTGGTTTGTTGGAAAATTGGTTGTTTGGGATCAGATTTTCATAATTTAAACATATGGTTTATTGAAATTAATTTTTTGGAAAGCATGAACTATACTAAAGTGGGTTTTGGAATGTCTATTTTAAGAGGGATTTTCTAAACTATTGAAAAGTGTTTTGAGGGGAATGAAAGGTTTTGGAAATTGTGTGTGGAGTTTTTTGTGAAAATGAGAGTGTTTTAAAGTGAAGTGAAATGTTTTGAAGTTGATGTGTAAGGTTTGAAAATGAATTTTCATTTGAATGATCGATGTTCTCTGGAATATGTTCATGAGATTCAAAATGAGTTTAATTTGGTGGCTAGTGGTTTTGAGAAGAGGAGGTGTGGGTTAATTGTTGTTTTAGAAAATGGAAAGGTTTTGTTTTGAACCTTGGTGTTCTCATAGGTGACCACATGCATGGGTTATGTGAGGAAAGTGGATAGGTTCCCTGTGTGGAATTAGAGCATTCATGTGTGAGTCCCATAAGTCACCTTTGGTAGATGTGAACCCACAAGTCTTTTTTTATTTCTAAGCGTGCATCTCAAGAAAAGATGGGGTGTTTTGATAACCAGTGGTTGTGTAGTGTATTTATTTATGATTTTGTATTGTTACTTTTAAGGTATTTCTGTTTTGAATACTCTATTTGTTTGGGAGATGTTTGAAGTTGTGTTTTTTCAGTGATTCGGTTTGAGATAATAGTTCAGGGGGTTTTTCTGGAAAAATGTTTGGGATACCTTTGAGTAGGTTCCCTTTTGTGCGTTTGGTGTATGTTTGTGGTATGATTTGGCCAAAGGGCTAGTTTTATTAGGTCCTTAGCTTTCCCTTGTTATCTAGTGTAGGACCCCATAAGGAATTGATATATTTGAAATCCTACTATGGGTGATTCTCCATTGGTAGGTCCTCCAGTTGATCAAAGTACGGACTTTCATCTTGATTTTTAGGGTTGAGTTTATCTCTCTTATTTTTTGGATTAATCATATGATCTCACAGTGGAAGATTGGATGCGGAATTATCTGAAATAAATCATAGTTTCTTGAGTTTCTTTAATCACCAAAGGTGAAGTCAGACATCTTTAAGCCTGAAGGTCCTGCTTGGAAGCAGTGAAGGGAATTCTAGTGTGGAAAGTGGAAAGAATTATTGGTTGTTGGTGTGGGCCATTTTCTTAAAGGGTCTTCGTACTTTTCATTGGTTTTTTTTAATAAAGGGTTTATGCTAGGCCAACAGTGTTGCAAATTTTTTCATAAGAGGTTATTATGGCTATATGTAGGAATCGTGTGCTACTTGGGACTTGGTTTAAGGTCCCTCATGTTTTTATTAGTTTCAAGGGTCGTGTCTGGTGGTGTATTGTAGAGCTATGTTCTTTTTTAAATGCAAAGTTGGATGTTGGGGAACCTTTCGAGAGCTTATGTTTTAACAGAAGCATGTTCCTCTTCCAGGAATCCCTAAAATTCTTTGTTCTAAATGAAGGTGCCTTCCAAGTGACCCTTCTTTCATTGTTTCTTATTCGGGGTGAAATGGATGATCTTTTAAGTTCTCATCGATGTGAATTCTCATGTTTAAACCAAGTGAGTCATGGGATGTGTGTGTTCTATTGGTGTTGTCTGATTGTAGTGTGGTTGTGTGTGGCACCAGAAGGAGAAATTTTGTTCGGGAGTCTTCAATGCCTGACTGCGAGGTAGGATATTCTTTAAACATCAAGGCTCCAACTATAGGCCCTGGAGTGAATATGGAGCATATTTAAGAACCTCCATGGGGTGTAAAGGACCTTGGTCTAGTATTTGTCTTCAATATGGGAAATGGAGACAGTTTAAACATCTTGTTCAGTTGTATCATTCCAAGCGGCCTAGTTTGGTGAAAAGAGACATGGGGACCCTGTGTCTTTATTGTGTATGGTAAGGATGGAAGAGTTCCTCCTTGGTTATAAGGAGGCATGATTGTCTCATTTTCTTGAACCTAAGTGCATATACCCTTGTGGATGTGAACCTCTATTTGGTGGTCCTTTTATGGCCAGTCTTATGGATCAACCTCTATTATGGTTTGGGATCATCTGAGGATGGTGATTCCCCATGGGAGTAGTGAATCGTGTGGTGTTTTTCATTTGGTCCAGATTACTTTTCATCGAACCCCTTGGGTGGGGAGTTTGATCTATGTTGGATGTCCTCATCAGTCTATGTTGGTTGGTGCGGGAAGTTCTCAAGTAGGCCCATGTCGGGATCCCATGCTGGCTTGCGCAAGTTAGGTGGGTACGTTGGTTATAATGGTGAGGAGACCCACTATGGGTCTTGCTAGAATTCCTCTAGAGTGAATCGGTGTTAGCCTATCTCTTATAGTGGGGAGTCCATTCAGGCCTCCTGTGTTGGTAACCCGGATGTGTTTTTGATGTTTACTTAGCAATGGGTGATCTTGTTTTCTTGTTTCAATCTAGTGGTGAAGGTTTCATTGATAATGTATAAGGTGTTTTGGTTTAAGGTGATGGATTATGCATTGTGAGAATTATTTCCCTTTGATCGATCAACTGGAGGTGTTTAAACTTTTTTGGGTGGGTGGCATATAGCAAGGAGTCCATTTTGGTCTCTTGAGTTTGATTTGAAGTCTATTTTTCTTTTGATAGTGTTCTAGTATTCTTCTCATTCGACGTTCATTGGGAATATCCTTAAGCTGTGAAGGAGAGTCAGTTTTTTTTTAGGTTAAACCTTGGAATGAATCTCCAGGGGTAGAAAGTGTTAATGGTGGGGAGAATTGCTATACACTGACACGACACTTAGTGGATATTTTATTTATGTTTAAGTACTTTTTTTAAACTATAATTGATTAAATTAAAAATAAAAATGAAATTAAATTAAAACTAAAAAATAACAATTTAACCCTAATTTATTCCCTTCCCCCCCCCCCCACCTCTCCACGCATAGCCCCCATCCCCTCTTCCTCCCTATTGCGTAAGCTTCCCTCTTAGCCGAGCGCCCTCCCGGTGGCCTTCCTCTTCACTGACAGCCTCTCCCTCATCTGGTTGGACCTCCCTTTAGTATGGCCTCCCTCCTTGCGACCTCACCTTCACATGATCGAGCCCTTTCCATGTGCGACGCCACCTCTTGAGCTCCCTCTCAAGCTCAGATTTCAACCAGTTTTCCATCGGATTTTGGTCTGATCCTTCAAGGTATGGGTTTCTACCCTCTTCTCCTTCCATTTTCAGCCAATTTGAGGTCTCCCAATCACCCTATCCATTCAACCGAAAATCCTAGGGTTAGGATTGATGTGTTTGTGTGTTTCTTCCTTCGATAGGTTGTGCAGATAGTCCCTCAGGACCTTTGGGTTTGTGTTTTGACAACCGATGCCAAAGAAAAAGTGGTTATCTTCGATTTGGGTCATCTCTACTATCTGAGGTAAGGGTTTTCATCTATTGTGTGGTTTCACTCAATTTATTTTGCATCTTTGGGGTGTTTTAAGGTCTTTAGTATTTATGGTGTAGTGCATTGGACTCTGCTTTGTGGTTTCGAGTCACCAGGTCTAAGGCGACCCGCCTACGTGTGCATAGGAAAGTATATATATGTGTATGTGGGTTCCCCTATTAAATGTATAATCATCCATGGTAGTGAATATACATGTATGGGGCTAGGTGTACCCATGAATATATATTAAAATTCATACTTAGGTGAGTGGAGACTAGTATATGTATATAAGCATCTATGTAAGGATCCCCTTGAAAATGTTCATGGCCATGCGGATGTGTGCATAGGGTCTAAGTGTCCTTATATGTATGTAAAAGTGAATATGCCTACTGAGGGAGAATTATATTTTAGTTGGAAAGTTCCAAGGGCTGAATGTTTGGTTTGGTTCCACCCTGAGGTAGGTCCCCTATTCCTATGCCTTTAATTTGAATCCCATGATTTCTTGCTTGTTTTAAAAACATGGTTTATATTTATTCAATATAAACATTCTATAAAATCTGGTTGTGGTTTCTAGAAATCATTATGCCTTTGTTTTGGAAAATGAAATGTATTTCTAATGCCCATTTGGTCTTAAGTGACTTTTCTTAAAAAGTGATTTCCTAAGTGGTTTTGAATTGGTAATGAATATTTCAAAAGGCATTTTTCCTTTTGACCTATTTAGTTATAAAAGTGTAATGACATGTTTGGTTTTCTAAAAAACTTCAATGTGATTTACAAATATGGGTTTTGGTGTGAACTAGTGGTCAAATGGTGGTTTGACTTTCTTGAAATAATTGCATCATTATAAGCATGGGTTCAAGATTTTTTTTTAATATTTAGTACATTGGTTGTTCAATTGATATTTTAAATGATTTCTGAAACTTAAAAGGGTTGGGTGATTATGTGTTCTAAAATTAAAAGTGTTCCTTGTAAATAATTAAGTGTGTTTGGAACTTTAATAATGGTTTGTGAAAAAGAAAAACCCCTCTTGAGGCATTCCCCCTTATTTTAGAAAATGATGTGTATGTTGAATGTGTGGATCGTGATATGTGCCTAGTAAATAGGATTGTTCATTTTTTGTGTGATGGAAAAGGGGGGATGCGCTCAAGGAGGTAGATCAGTGGTGAGAGGGTGAGTGTGTTTTTAAATAAAGAGAAAGATATGTCCGTGCATGTTAGTTTGATGAAAACTAACCACCACTTAAAATAGAGAACATGGGAATCCCGGGGTATCTAGGTGGACGAACTAGAACTAGTACACTAGATGGTTTTAAAGTGGTTCATCCTGGTTTCATCTAGCAGTATTGACGCTACAACGCTAACTAAATGATTATGATGATGGGAGACTACTAGGTTTTGGGGGTGTCCCCTACTAGTTGTCTGTGCATGAGAACATTGTTGGTCATGGTTTTTATACCAAATTTCACTGAGGTACAGGGTTCCTAGGGACCCATTTATGCTAGTTTACTATATAAATTGACCATGGTGCTCTCTTATGACATGGTGCTTGTAAAATTATTTCCATTTTAGTGGCTTCAAGCTTGTTTTCCCCTTTGTAAAAATACATGTTTTTAATTTTAAACTATTTTTCTTTCATTTTAAAATGAATGTGCATGCTTGAAAACTATTTTGGAAATGTGATAAAAAGGTAAAGGTTTTTCTTGGAAATGGATTGCCTAAATTTGTAATAATGGTAAATATTATTCTTATGTGGTTTTATTTTCAAACTATCATGATTTGGGTTTCTTTTTAAATATAAGGGCATAGGGCATTGTTTATTCTTATCATTATTTATAAGAATCTTGGTGATCATACCTAATTTATTTTTTAGTTTCAGGGTCCTCTAGTTTGGTTCGCTCTTGGTGTGAGTGTGGTTATGTCCTGTGGTGACCCACGAGGTCACTTGAGGTATGTTTCACTACTTAGGTTATTTTTATTTCTATTATCAGTTTATTCGGTTTATTTTCTTTTATTTATCTATTTTTTCTAGGATAAATCATTTACAACTGCTTTATTTGGATATCTGACACTAGTTTCTATCCCATGGGGATTGAGAACACCCTTCAGGACTTTTCATGGCTGACTCAGGTGACCGATTCATGGTTGACCCGGGTTGGTTCGTGACAACATTGCATTGGGCCTTCAAACCAATTTTTCAGTCTTTGGGCCATGTAATGGGCTTCATGACCACTAGGCCTTTGGGCCATGTACTGAATAAATAAGGTTTGATGGGTGGGTTATCCCTTGGGGGGCTATGGCCTATCTTTCAGACTTGTGTGTGTGGTGTGTGTGTGTGTGTGTGTTTAATGTAATTGTACCCCCAAACACCTAATATATATAATTTTATAATTATTTAAATATATATATATATATTTATAATCATAAATGTAAATAAATATTTATTTATTATAATTTTTTAATTATAAATAAATATATTTTTATTTATAGTTATAAATATAAATAATTATAGCAACCTTGTAATCCTGCATCACAAACCTGGGTTCAAATCTGGGCAGCAATGAATTTTGATTGGATTTTCACCCAAATGTGGGTTGGTTTTGTGGTAACCCATGCATGGGTCTCTCAATGGTGGCAGATGTGGCACGTCAGTGGGACAACTCCTCAAGCGGGTAGGTAATTTCCACAATGGTTGGGGATCACAAAACTTAAGGCGGTGGACCTGCACAATTTTGATTTCAAGAAAAAAAATAGTTGCAGGTGTTGGGAACCTGGGCTACAGGCTTTGTAATGGACTTTATATGCACAGGTTCTTCGGGCCATCAAAAATGAGTGGGTTATCCCTTAAGGGGGCTATGACCTGCCCTTTCAGGTTGTGTGTGTTTCATTTCTATATTTCGTTGTAATTTTACCCTTAAGTACCTATAATATATATTAATAAACATATAAGTATAATAAATATAGTTATTATAATTTTATATATTTATTATATATATAAATATAAATATTTATTTATTTATTTATAGTTATAATTAAATATATATATATATTTATATATATAATTTTATAAATATATATAATAATATAAATAAATTATTAACATTATATTATTATCAACGCTATAATATTAGCACTGATAAAAACACCATTTATCAGTGTTTTTAAGCACTTATAAAGGCGTATCTTTATCGGCACTAAAAAACCTTAATAAAGGTATGTTTTATTAGCATTTTATATTTTAGCGCTGATATAACATACCTTTATTATTTCTTTTTAAGTAGCACTGATAAAAGCATTACCCGATTTTATAAATGAACCCTAACAGTTGGCTTATTCTCTCGCACACTTCAAGCTCTCACGGAAGCCAACTATCGTCATGTTGCTGCACCGCCACTCTTACAGAACCCTGCTATTTATACTCCTTCACTCTCACCCAACCACACTACCACATCCACATCGTTCCACCGCTATTACCGAACCCCGCTGCCGCTACACGCTTCTCTCCCCCAAACACATTGACTCTACACCACCACTCTGCCACACTATTGTCCTGTTGCCATCTCTCCCAACCCTGCTACCCTCTCTCCATTCCCTACCACCCTCTTTCTCCTTCATTGTCTCTATCGTCATTTCTCCCTGCC
The DNA here is from genome assembly GCA_963277665.1 of Viscum album. Taxonomy (NCBI): domain Eukaryota; kingdom Viridiplantae; phylum Streptophyta; class Magnoliopsida; order Santalales; family Viscaceae; genus Viscum; species Viscum album. The sequence continues at coordinate 1,052,452,172 of OY728120.1, read as the reverse complement.
TTGTCGTCATCTCCCCCACCACTACAGATAAGATTTTTATCATTCTATCCTACTATATTTTCTATTTGGTGATGTTTTTACCTCTATATTTTCATCATTTTCATCCTACTCGACGATACTTCTAATAGTTGTGATCTTCCCCTTTGGTTTTGTTTTGGTACATCCATTCATTGAGGTTTTTCTTCAACTATTATTGATTTTTTCTTATTATCGTTACTTATATCTAAATTTCATTTATCTTGGAACCACTTTATTGGTCTATCGGTATCTACCCTCTATATAGATTCCTAATGTGCCTCCTTTTCATATTTCATAGCTCATGCACATGATATTTCTTATTTCATTCTGAGAGTTAGAATCCTCTCTTAATCACCACACTTCTATCACAACTTCCTAACATTAATTTTTAGTTACTTTATTCACTTGACTAGATCTTTCAACAAATTTTTTAGGCCATCAATTATCCAGGTCCATTCTTCATTCATGACTCATACCTCAACCACGTTTCTAGAATTTTCATAATTTTTTTATTTAAGTTTTCCAATATCCATTTTTAGTATTGGTTTTTTAATATATTTTTTATTAGATAAAGAACTTGGATTATTTAAAAACTCCATCTGATTTCCTTGTTTTAGCCCTTTAAATATTAATGTCCTCAAAGGATACTTTGAGTTCATTATCAGGATCAAATATTCTCTCAATTCCAATAATGTTCCCATCATGGTCTTTATCTTTTTTTTATCTATAACTCCCACCATGACATTTTTTTAGAGTTCTTTACAGTCCCTAACCTCCCCAACTATGTCCTCTGATTTTCCTAAGAATGAGTACCTCAAGTTTGTAAAGAATTTCCATAACTCTAACTTGGGTGGAACCAAAATTTAGAGAAGTAATTTATTAAAGGAATCCCTTGAAAGTAGTTTTGTTATAGTGGATATTTCTTCTTATTCGATATTCTTATGACTTTCCATAGTATTCCTTTCGGATTTTACATCGATCAAGTACATATTACTTTTTTCTTCAAGCAATTTTATTTTTAATTCTCTATAATATTCATTAGTGGTGATAAATACATGAAAATATTCTTATTCATCTACTTAATTCACCTCTTTCATAAATAAAAATTGTACTTTCTCCTCTATAATTTAATTATCCTATATTAAAAGTAATGAACTTCCCTATGGATATGAAATTTTATTCAATGATTATTATTACTTATCATTCTTTCACAATTTCTAGAATGATAATATCAAAGATAATGGTTAATTTCCCTACATAGACCAAGAAATCATCCTAAATTCCAATGGCATACTCGATGGATTGGTCCTATAGTTAAAAAATAACATTTATTGTATTTGGATTACTTTTCTTGAAAATATTTAGTTCCATAGGTGGGATGGTCCCTAAAAATCAAAAAGGTCATTCTAGAAAGTTAAAACACTAATATTTCATGGAATATAAAATCTACATGGATCTTGAAGTTTTAGTGAAATATTTCATTGAACAATAAAAAATAAATCCTCCCTTAGAAAAATCACTCCTATATATTCTAATTTATTTTTATTATAAATGAGTACCTTAAGGAACTTTTCATATGAATACATTTGTGAGATTTCAATGGTGAATGGGATACTGATGTACTATTTCTTGAACATTTCCATTAACTATTTATATTACTCTTAATCCATTCCATGGATCATCCTCTTTATAAAGGTATTGTGTGTCATTTATGGATATATTTTGGTTAGATTTGATGTTTCCTTCTTAGTCCTTGCTACATAATCTAATTTTTACTAGCTTTCTTATATACTATGTTCCCTTTCTTTTTCTTTCTCCTTCATATTTTCTTTATCTTTAAATGATTGTTGTTTTGAAAGTGTTTGCTTATTATAATTATGCCTATATGAGTTCTTGTGTGGGATAAATAGTGTTTTCCAAGTGGTTTTATCCCTTGTTATGGAATAATATTCGATGAAAAGTGTTTGGTAAAATTCCTAAATAGATTTTTTAAAATAATGATTTTGTTTTTAAAATCATTTTTAATCACCATCTTGATGTTTAAAAAATTATTCTTGTGTTAATTGGATTTCAAACAAAGATTTTGGGTGATTTTAAAGTGTCAAAATGTTAGAAAATATTGTTTTATTTTAGAAGTGGTGATTTAACCCTTGTGATCTATTTTTAAAACCACTTTTTAGCCTTTGTTAATTTTTATATCAAAATTTTGGGTGTTTAAAGCTTTTAAGATTTCAAAATGAGATGGATTATTTCAAAAGGGTGTATTTTCCCATGTGGATTGGATTTTGAAACTTATTGTGTCATTGAATGTTTTTCAATGGACATTTGAAGGGTAGTGTAAATTCCCATTTGAGTATCAAAGGTGTTTAGATAAAATTGGTCTGAAGAGTAGATTAGGATGACTTTTATAAATGATAAAATGGCTTGGTATTCGAAGCATGTTTTAAAAAGAGAATACTCATTTAAAATTTTATAAAAAATGAGTTTTAATAAAAGGTGGGATACCCTATTAAGCCCCTTTGATTCTTGTATGACCATTGTAGCTTGTGATCCAATGTGGGGGTGTTTATTATTGGCAACCTAGTTTGTGTGACTTGACATAGTGTTTCTTGAATGTGTGATTTATTCCTTCTTTGTATGGTTTTCTTTCCAATTTTTTTGAAAAGGGGTTGTAAAAGGTTTTTTAAGAAGGAAAAAATGAAAGAGTGGTTTTGAAGTGTTTTCAAAATATTTTAATAATGAGTTTGAAAAGTGTTCTTAAATTAGAAAATTTATAATGGTTTGTATTTGAAACCCCAAGAATGTGTGAGTTTTGAAAATGAATTTTTAGGCCACCATACCTAGTTTTATGGAAATGGTTGGTTTTTAAAGATGTTTTAGAAAACTATATGATAGTTGGAAACCTCTTTGAGTTTTGAAATGTGCATTTCAAAAATGGGTGTTTATAAAATAGTTTAAAGTCATATTTTAAAATTTTCATTTTACTAAGAGTTATTGTCCAAGGAAAAATGTTTTCTAAGTGATTGTTTTCATTTAATGAAAACCTTATAAAAAGGGTTTTAACACACTTTTATGTGTTACTACTTATTTGGTAAAACTGTATAGAAAATGTTTATTATTATAATGTATTTCAAACTATATTTTTTAGGATATAGTAAGAAATTGATATCTTAGATTTTTTATATTGTGGTGACCTACTGTACTTTTAGATCACACTTAAATTTTATAGGTTCAGGTTTGTTCTAGCTTGTTTCTCTTCCTTTGGATATTTTGATAGTTGGATGATGACCCTAGTTGAACATATTTTGTGTATTTATTTTTTTATATATTAATATTAATGAATCAAATCATATGTATATGAATAAATAATGGATATATTTCAATCATTTGATAAAAGAGTATGAAGATGGAATGAAAGAGTTCATCAAGTTTGCAAAAGATCATGCATATGACCCTTCTCAAATTCTTTGTCCATGTTTATGTTGTTGTTATTTAAGAATAATTAGTCCAAAGGAGTTGGAATAATGCTTGATCTATCACAGAATATATTTAAGTTATAAATTTTTAAATAAACATGGGGAAAAGGTGAATATAGCTAGTGGTTGGGATAGCACTATGTTTTATAGATCATCTGATATGATTACAAGTGTATATAATGAAGAAAATCGTATCGAGGATGTGATTATATATGTGAATGATGATGAAGATTTATGTTATTAATATTTTCATAACTTTTTATATACTCCATTTACTGGTTTTATATGAAATGTTCATAATTTGTGTGAAATATTAATGTTTAAATATTAATTATAATTTTGAGCACTATTTGAATTCATCCATATTCAAGTCTATTTAATGTTTTAATAATAAATCTCACCCTACTTATTCAAATTTAATGATTTTTGTTTTTTAGGGTTAATTACTCAAATTCCAACATTTCATTATAAGGAACATTTGACCAAATCGTCCATTTGGAGGGTCATATGGTCCATACAAGAAGACCTAAAGAAATTGTGAAGAAACTGGACCAGCCATGATGATTGAGTTATTGGTCTAAATCCCAAAGCCTAAATTTTATGAAAATCCACCATATGTTATTTATTATCCAAAATAATAATGGATAAAAATTTTAAGGTCCAACTACACTAACAAGGATCCCAACTGATGCTTTGAAGTCCATCCCACCATTCTAGATGGAAACTAAAATCCAGACACTATTCATGACATAACTCATGATGTAATCATCCAATCAAGCTGATATTTTTCAGTTTTAAATAGGATATATATTTGTATGAATTTTTTTAATAAAGTGTTCGTATTTGAAGGAATCTTACTATTGATAAACTCGTTCACATTTCGGCCTTCTAAAAAGTATGGATTGAAATGGACAGATTAACATTGTTTAATAAAACGACCATAACTTTGGATCCATAAGTCAAAATTCCTACAAATTTTGAGATTAGTCGTCCAACATTATTATATAAAACTTTTCAGAAGGATATATCTAGATATTAAGCTGTATGAATGTCCAAATCGTCGATCCAATTAGAGGGGTAGTTTTGGAATGCAAATTGTCCACCTCCTTGGGCTATAAATACAACCCCCTCTTCTCCTTGCATGGGGTTGGAATTTTAAAAAGGGTATCATCAATTTTCACGATCAAAGCCTTTAAAATGTCTTGGTAGGACCTAACATGCTCAATTTTTCACTTGAGAGTCCATTCCTCCTCTCTTTTTTTCCTTTTACTTTTTTGTTCTTCATTGTTGTAATCTTGTAAGTCTTTTTTTGTAATTCTGTTTTAATGAAAGTTTCTTCTTCAATATATCTTATTCTCATCCACCTTCTATAGTTTAATATTAATTTTATTAAAATATTTTAAATCAAGTTAAAACCTCTTTCCTTTTTTTCTTCCTCGTTCAATCGAAAGTCTGTTTTTAATTCTCATTATCGTTTGTGTGTGTGTTCGACGCACCATTCTTTTCTTATCCCTTTATTTTTCTTCTCTTATTAATTTATCATCATAATCATTATAAACAGATTATTAATCATTTAAATGGATGATTAAATATCTAATTTGGGTGATTTATAATTTATTTATGTTAATCGATTGAGAGCTTTTGCTCGATGAGTATTCTTTGAATTAACATTGTGTATGTTGGACTTAACATGTCATGGATTAATGACTTGTTTTGTTTAACGAGTGGTTTACATTGATTATTGGAACCATAAATACACTACCATAAACAAAATATGATTAATATTATAACCTTAAGTTAATTTAATGCTTGGATTAAAGTCTTAACACTTGGAAATTCCAATCAACGTCAACTTGTGACATGGGTGTTAATTTAATGAAATATAAAGCAAGGCTCAAGGATATCACAAGCTTAACTACCTGATGATGAACTCACCCCAATATTTATCAATTTTTTAAATCAATCTTAATCAATTGATAATTTCATAACCTCTGCAAACAACCATCCCCCCCCCCCCAATCAGAATACAATCAACTAAAAACATTTGACTATTAAAAAGTATCATCGCCGAGGATTCGACCCAAGTGTTGTTATACACATTAGAAGAGTACCGGAACCTTGATCAGTCGATAGACAAAAATAAGCTTCACTTTAAAATGGAATCATTGCTGGGAATGGTGCAATTAATTAGTCGTTAGTTTCTATTTATTGTAAAAAACAAAAAAAAACAAAAAAAATTGAAAAAAACACAAATAAAAACTCGCCTTCCTCTTTCTTCCAAAATCTCTTTGAATGCCCCGTAGCCTCCCAAAAAATCCCTTGGATTTGTTTGACCCTTAAATTGAGTGAACACTTCACCAACTTAGGAGGAACATAAGATATAATCAACTCATTCAAGAACCATTCCTTGTCCAACTAGTTGAATTAGAAATGGCCAATCCTAGGGAAAAACACTTAAATAAATCGCTCTCCTTGATATGAATTACCAACCTCTTGGTATTCAATATCCAAACATAGAGGCTAAATTCGAACTCAAATCGGGTTTAATTCATCTTCTCCCTCATTTCCACAGGCTAGCCGGTGAGGATCCACATCTTCACCTTAAAGAGTTCCAAGTGGTGTGCTTTACCATGAAGCCTCAAGGGGTTTCTGAGGAACAAATAAAACTTCATGCATTACCTTTCTCCTTAGATGACTCTTCCAAGTCATGGATCTACTACCTCCCTCCTGGTTCCATAACCACATGGAATGACATGAAGCGACTCTTTTTAGAGAAATTCTTTCATGCTTATCATACTGCTTCTATCCAAAAGGAAATAAGTGGTATTCGTAAATTCTGCAATGAATCACTCCATGAGTATTGGGAGAGGTTCAAATGGCTTGTGTCAACCTACCCACACCACCAAATCTCTGAACAAATCTTGATCCAATACTTCTATGAGGGTTTATTGTCTATGGAGAGAACCCTCATTGATGCTGCAAGTGGTGGTGCTCTTGTTGATAAAACTCCTACAGCTGCAAGAGATCTCATAAGCAACATGGATGAAAACACACAAAAATTACATACTCGATCACATGCTCAAGTAAAAAATGTCCAAGAAAATCAATCCATAGATCCAAAAAAGATGACAGAGTGGATGAATGAACTTACAGGTCTTGTTCGACAACTAGATGTGGCTACCAAATCCCCAACCTCATCTTCTCCACAATCTTTGTTCCCTAAACCTATCAAGAACTGTGGAATCTAAAACTCACCAGCTCATCCAACACACACTTGTCCACAGCTTCAAGATGAACCATCTGATTCATTTGGACCAATGGAGCTCAATATAACCTATGCTCAGCAGAATGCCAACCCTCAACTATCAGGTCAGTTTTTTAGAAACTTCAACCAACCTCATTTTGAGCCCTTCTCTTCTTCCTATAACCAAGGCATGATGTGTGGTAATCCCGTCCCTCATCCCCCTCAATTCCCTCATCAAATCCCAAACCAATTTCAATATGGTCAAGGTGTTGGTAACTTCCAAAAACCTTATCCTTTTGTTCCTCAACAACAAAGGATAAATCCTTCTATAGCTCCTCCAGGCTTCCGCTATCCTAGTGAGCCTTCCCAATTCCCAGACCAATACAATCGCTTTCCCAAGAACCAAAATCAAGGAAATCCCAATCCAAGACAAGCCTATTCTTCCAAGAAACCATGGAAATGTGCAGTTGAAGATCTTTCCTCCTTCAATCATTCCATCCTTAAAAACATTGAAACCCAAATTGGTCAACTTCTATCCCACCTGATCCAGCAACAAAAATCAAATTCTTCCCAACTCCCATCTCAACCATTACCCAACCCCAAGGGTAATGTAAGTGTAATTTCACTTAGATAGGGGAATCAAATTTCTATTCCTTAAGAAAATTCCTCTAACCCCCCTTTAAATGTTAACCTAGAAAATGAAAAGAAAAAGAAACTTGAAAAGGAATCTGAATCCATTCCCTCACCTCCTTCCATTTCACTTATGAATCCAATTCCTTTTACTCAAGCCATTTCTAAGCCAAATAAGTCCTTTGAACCCAATCCTGAAATGATTGACATGTTTAGACATGTTGAATTCAACATTCCCCTCTTATATGCCATAAAACAAATCCCTAAGTATTCCAAGTTTCTTAAGGAATTGTGCACCCACAAGAGGAAACTTAGAACCTTTGAAAATGTTTCCACCCAGTAGTCTATTCCCATAAAGTGCAAAGATCCAGGGACCTTTACAGTTCCATTCCAAATTGGAAGTTCCAACTTTGATAATGCAATCATAGACCTAGGATCCTCAATTAATTTCATTCCAAAATCCATCTTTTACAACCTTGGTCTAGGTTATTTACACCCAATAGGTTTTGTCATCCAGTTAGACAATCGAATCACAACTAGTCCTAAGGGAATAATTGAGGATGTCCTTATCTGATTCAATGATCTTATCTTCCTATCTAACTTTTATGTCCTTGACATGGAAGGTGAGACAACTTCTTTCCAATCTCCTCTGATTTTAGGAAGACCTTTTTTTATGACATCTAAAACCAAAATTGATGTCCATGTTGACATCTTATCCATGGAATTTGGTGACCAACTATTCAAGTTAAATATTTTTCAATCCATGCGATAACCATTAGAGAATCAATATATATTCTCTATCCATGCTTCTGAAAGTCTATCTAAGAGTGTGTTGAATCCAAATCCATCATGTTCTTCCTGTTCTACTGATATAGGAGTTTGTGAATATTTCATACTCATTAACCAAGTCATAAATGTAGAATTTGATGTTGACATTACAAATGAAAACTCCACTGATCTAAAGGATCTTGAAAACTCTTTGGAATCCCATCTCACCTATAGACTCCAATGCTCCAACTTGTATGGTAATGGGAAAAACAAACAAGCATGTTCATGTTTTGATTCAAATCTGATTATCCAACATTCATCATTTCCTATCCATGATTCTGAAAATTTTATTATATGTGAGGTGAACCTTGAACCAATGTGTTTATATTGTCTTGATGGGAGTGAAGGTGTGATATTTTTTCCATAATTAATAAAGTGGTCACTAGTGATGTTGAAATTGACCATTCTTTGGAAAACAACATTAATATAAAGGATATTGAAAATTTTATTTAGTCTTATGACTCCACTGATCCTCATTACTCTACATCGGTAAGTGATGAAATAAATGATTCAAAAACAATTGGGATCTCATACTCTGGTTTACTGTTATCTGAACCTTACATAAATGAACCATCAGAATTGAGACATCTTCCTGAATTTCTAAGCATAGAAAACCATCACTTTGTGGATAAAATCATTCCTCGCGTTGAATACCAAAGGGAGGATAGTCATATTCTCTTTCCACCCCTGTTGAATTTCAAGTGAAATAACAAGTAAGGGATGAAATTATCCAATGAATCATCGATCCTCCCAAAGGAAAAGTTTTTATGGAAGCACACTGGAGTTGATAAAATACAATGGCCACCGTCAGACTATAGGTAGTCCACTGCAACTATCCAGTTATAGACAAATAAATACAGTGCTTCTTGGGAGGCAACCCATGTTTTCTTTTACTTTTATTAAATTTTAATTTCTTTTTAGTTTTTCATTAGATGAATAATGATTTTTCTTTTTTCAGGTAACATCCCACAATCCTAGAACCACATCGACTTCCATCGGATCCCCAACTTCTGCAGTTGACCCACCACTGGATGGAGATAGAAACCCACCAAATCCAAACCAGGTGCACCTATTTCCCTTTAACTTCTCTCTCTCTCTCTCTCTTTCTTCTTCTTGATCCCTCATTCTCATTTTGTTTTTTACCACTTTCCTCATCACGTTTTTTTTATTTACTCTTTCTCATTTTTCTGGGTGTGTAATTTAAAAACACTAAAAAAATAAAAAATGTAAAAAAAATGTAAAAAAAACAAACGAGTCATACTTACTCACCATCTAGTTTTGAAATTTTGTTCAACCATTTTGGGGAGTCAAAAGACATGGTTTCAGCTCAAAAATCATGTGTTTTCATCATATATTTGGATAAATAATATTGTGTCAAACCAAAAAAAAATTGAATGCTCAATTTTTTATTTGGAAACTGATTTTACCCACCTGTGAGGAACACCATTTCCTTTCATGCCAAGGCCACATATGGACATCTTTTCAAAATGTGTGTTTTTAAACCCCATTTGTGATTCTTGAGTTTGTGGTTCTTTAAGATGAATTTCCTACTTTAGTGTGCATTAATATAATAGAGGCATTTTCTGAACCACATGAGAATCACAATAGCCAAATACCCTCCCATTTCCCTTACATTAATCCTCCTTTTGAAAGCCTATTCAAGCCTATGAAAACATTTTATTTTATATCCACATTACAAGACCAATACCTTTTCCCACCCAATATCAACATGGATTTTCATTGCATAATTTTTTGAAATTTAAGTGTGGGGGGTAATGGATTTCATTTTGGGTACCCTTTGTTGATTTCACCATGTTATCATATGCTTGAGGGAAAGAATACATTTCAGTGTGGGGGAGAGGTTGTCATTAAATGTGTTTTGGGGAATTTAATATACTTTCATTTATGTAATTTTTTAAATTTTATTGACAAGTGTTCAAAAAAATCAAAAAAATCAAAAAAAAACAATCAAGAAAAAAAGAACAAAAAAATTGGGTTGTTTCTTGGGTAGGTCAAAAATCACTCTTCCTAAACCTTTTATCTTTCTATAACTATTACAATTAGTGTCATGAGGAGATCAATCATTGTTTGGGATATGAGTGTGAGATCTTTTTCAAGTTTAACTTTCGAAAAAAAAAATAAGAAAATAAAATAAAAACAAGAACACTTATGTCATTGGGAGAAGTTTTGTGTTTTGTAAATATTTCATATTCTCATCCCCTTAAAATTTTATTCCTCTCTTGTGTCTTTCTTCACACAATAATTACCTTGTAAATATGTGTTTTCATTTCCTTCCATGTTTCATTTCAAAAATATTGTGCATTGTTTTACCCATGTTGGTGTTTTACCCCTCTTCTTCTCTCTCTTTGGACATTAAATTCCTACCGTCCCATAGCCACAGAAAAACCCCTTAAAAGACCTCTTGATTCTTGTTCACTTTAGGATAGGGATTGTAAGCTGAGATCTCTTACAAACTCTATGATTTTCACTTTTGGTTGGTGAATGAGTGAAGCTCCATAAATTAATTTTATCATCTTGAGAGAAGTAAGATTTGCGTGCCACCATTTTCCATTTCTAAATTTGAGCATGAAAAAATGAATTGTTTTTGGAAAATTGTTTCAATAACAAATTTTGGTGGAATTCAATATGGATGATTGAAATTTTCTAAACCTCCCCTGATTGGGGAAAACAAAATTTTAATATTTTTTGGTGAGTAAAAATGATTTTGTTATGGTTTTATATTTGTTATACATGAGGAAATGCACAAGACTAAGTGTGTGGGAGTTGATGTTATTAATATTTTCATAACTTTTTATATATTCCCTTTACTTATTTTATATTAAATGTGCATAATTTGTGTGAAATATTAATGTTTAAATATTAATTATAATTTTTGAGCACTATTTGAATCCATCCAGATTCAAGTCTATTTAATGTATTAATAATAAATATCACCCTACTTATAAAAATTGAATTATTATTGATTTTTAGGGTTCCTTAATCAAATTTAAACATTTAATTAGAAGTAACCTTTTGCCAAATCGTCCATTTGGAGGGTCATATGGTCCACACAAGAAGACCCAAAGAAACTGTGAAGAAACTGGACCAGCCATGATGATTGAGTTATTGGTATAAATCCCGAAGCCCACATTTTATGAAACTCCACCATATGTTCTTGATTATACAAAATAATCATGTATAAAAATTTTAAGGTCCAAATACACGAAAAAGGGTCCCAACTGATGATTTGAAGTCCAGCCCACCATTATGACCTTAAATTAAAATCCGGACACTATTAATGGCATATCTCATGATGTAATCATCAAATAAATATGATATTTTGTAGTGTGAAAGTGGAGATATATTAGGCCTACTTTTTTGAAGAAATTTTTCAGATTTGAAGGCATATTCATATTGATAAACCCATTCACATTTCGGCCTTCTAAAAAGTATGGATTGAAATGGGCAGATTAACATTGTTTAATCAAACGACCATAACTTTGGATCCATAAGTCCAAAATCCTCCAAATTTTGAGATTAGTCATAAAACATTATTATATACATCTTTAAATAAGGATATATATCTATATTCAGCTGTTTGTATGTCAAAATCATCGAGTCAAGTGTAGGGGTAGTTTTGGAATGAAAAATATCCACCTTCTTGGGCTATAAATACAACCCCATCTTCTCCTTGCATGGGGTTGGAATTTTAGAAGAGATGAGTATCAATTGGAATGAAACAATAATTTAAAAGGGCTTAGGAGGACCTTACATACTCAAGTTTTTACTTGAGAGACCCTTCCACCTCTCTTTGTTTCCTTTTACTTTTGTGTTCTTCATTGTTGTAATCTTGTAAGTCTTTTCTTTTTTGTAATTCTGTTTTAATGCAAGTTTCTTCTTCAATATCACTTATTATAATCCACCTTCTGTAGTTTAATATTAATGTTCTTAAAATATTTGAAATAAAGTTAAAACCCATTCCCTTATTTTTCTTCCTCATTCAATCGAAAGTCTGTTTTTAATTCTCATTATCATTTGTGTGTGTGTTCGATGCACCACTCTTTTCTTATACCTTTCCTTTTCTTCTCTTATTAATTTATCATCATAATCATTATAACCAGATTATTAATCATTTCAATGGATTATTAAATCTCTCATTGGGGTGAGTTATAATTTAGGGATGTTAAGCGACCGAGAGCTTTTGCTCGATGAGTATTCTTTGAATTAACATTGTGTATGTTGGACTTAACATGTCATGGATTAATGACTTGTTTTGTTTAACGAGTGGTTTACATGGATTATTGGAACCATAAATACACTACCATAAACAAGATATGATTAAGATTTGAAACTTAAGTCAATTTAAGGCTTGGATTAAAGCCTTAACACTTGGGAATTCTAATCAACGTCAACTTGTGACATGGGTGTTAATTTAATGAAATATAAAGCAAGGCTCAAGGATATCACAAGCTTAACTACCTAATGATGAACTCGTCCCAATATTTATCAATTTGTTAAATAAACATTAATCAATCATTTCATAATCTCTACAAACAACCCCCCCCCAATCAGAATACAATCAACTAAAAACAATCGACTATTAAAAAGTATCATCACTGAGGATTCGACCTGAGTGATGCTATACACATTAGCAGAGCACCGGAACCTTGACCAGTCGATAGGCGACAATCTTCTATGCTTTCAAAGATCATATTGAGAAAATGATAAGGATATTTGAAGATGAAATTTTTTATTGCCTGACATTATATGATGGTTTCACTAAATATACAGCATTGTTAGCCATACTGAAGGTGTATAATTTGAAAGCATACAATGGATGGAGTGAAGCCAGTTTTACATAACTAATTTCTCTCTTGAATGACATGCTCCCATAAGATAATGAGATCCTGACCCGAACATACAATGCCAAATGAATTATATGCTCGATAAGTATGATATCTGAAAGAATACATGCCTACCCAAATGATTGTATACTATTTCTCAAGGACCATAAATCACTTACAGAATGCCCAAAGTGTGGTGTTTCCCGATACAAGAAAGATGAATCTGGTTCAATGAAATTTGTATGATAATATCTAATCATTCCAAGGTTTAGGTGCCTACATTGAATTGAGGAGACTACAGGGAAATTGAAATGGCATGTAGGTACAAGAAATAAAGATGGGAAAATATGTCACCCGATAGACTCTCCTCAGTGGAATAGAATTGATCATGAGTATCCTGAATTTGGAAACAAGCTAAGAAACCTCCGTCTTACATTATCTACAAATGGAGTGAATCCTTTTGGTTTTCAAATCATCACTCACAATACATGGCTAGTTATGTTGGTAAATTATAACTTTCCACCATGGTTATGCATGAAATGAAAATACATCATGTTATCTATTCTTATATAAGGACCAAAATAACCGGGTAATGATATTGATGCTTATTTGGATCCATTAATAGAGGGTTTGAAATTATTGTGGGATTCAGATGTTACGTTGTATGATGCTTACAGAAATGAAGATTTCGCATTGAGATCCATGTTGTACAGGATAATAACTGACTTTCCTATTTATGTAAATTTTTTAGGATAAAGCATTAAAGGAACTCAAGGGTGTATTATATGTGAACAAGGTACACGGTCAATTAGGTTGAAACATTCATCGAAAACTGTGTTTCTAGGACATCGCAGATTTCTACCCCAATGAAATATGTATCAATATTGGATGACATCATTCGATGGAAGTTCATAAGAACATACAACACCATATCCACTAACAGGTGATCAACTATTTGAGAAAGTAAAAGATGTGGACACTACTTTTGGTAAACCATTTTCAAAAAACCTTACAAAAAAAGGTTGGAAAAAAATATCAGTTTTTTTTAATAACCATATTGGAATTGACTGTGCATCAAACATTTTCTTGATGTTATGCATGTTGAAAAAAATATATATGTGATAGTGTCATTGGTATGTTGTTAAATGCACTTAGAAAAACAAAATACGGAATTAAGGCTATGTTGTACATGTTTGAAATGGGAATACAAGAAGATTTGGCACTAATGAAGGGTAAAAAGTGAAATTTTCTTCCTTTGGTGCTTATACTCTTTCCAAGTAGGAGAAATATTAGTTTTTCAACTTCTTGAATGATGTAAAGGTTCCAATAGGGTATTCATCGAATATCAAGAACATCATGTCAATGACCGATTTAAAGTTAAAGGGTCTGAAATCACATGAATTCCATGTTTTGATGTAAGATATAATTCCTATAGATTTATGTTTCATTTTTTCCAAGAATTTCCATCATACATTAACCAATCTTTGTTTCTTCTTCAAAGATATATGAAACGAAGTTATAGACCTGAAAAAATTGTTGACTATAGAAATAGAATTTTCAGTCATATTATGAGAATTGGAAATGTTCTTCTTTCCAAAATTATTTGATATGATGGTTCACTTGGTGAGAGAGATTCGACTATGTGGTCATGTACACTATAGATGGATGTACCCCATTGAACAGTATATGAAGATTTTGAAAGGGTATGTCAAAAATCGAAGTCATCTAGAGGGTTTTATTAATGTGTGATATATTTTTGAGGAAGTCATTGAATTTTATACTGAATACGTGCCCAATATGGAAATAATTGATCTATCAAAATCTCATCACACTGGTCGGCTTGTGGGTGAAGGAATTTCTAGAAGAGATATTGTCACAATCAATATTACAGATTGAGAGCAGGACCACCTTTACATTTTTTATAACATTTTAGAGGTTTAACCATATATTGAAACCCACAAAGAAATTATTAGCCATTTGAATCCATCAAGGAATGAAATATGGATATCAAATACACATAATCAACAGCTTATAGGATAGTTTTGGGACCATATTTTTAAGGAGTCGGATGAAAATCCAGATTCAATTTCAGAACGACTTTGATGGCTAGTCGGAGGACCAAGTGTGTATGTATTGTCTTATAATGTTTATGTAATTAATGGTTATATGTTCTATACAAATGAATATGATGAAAACAATACCATTAAAAATAGTGGAGTTACACTTGTGGCAGAAGCGATGCATGTTTCTAGTACTAAGGACAAAAATCCAATTTATGTGAATATGTCATACTTTGGAATCATAAAACAAATATGGGAGTTAGATTATATAATATTCTAAGTGCTGATTTTTCAATGCAAGTGGGTTGATAATAGGAGTGTGGTTAAAATAGATGAATTGGGATTCATGAAAGTTGGTTTCATTAAAAAAGGGTACAAAGAAGAACCATTTATAATGGAATCACAGGTAGTACAAGTATTTTATGTTCCAGATCCTGAAAACTGAAAGTATTTAGTTATTTTGTTATTGACCAAAACCACTAAAGGGTTAGATGAAAATTCAAATAAGGATAACCCTTTCATTGGGAAATCGCAATCATTTCACAGTGGTATCAATATAAATGAAGTTTTTCATCTCATAAGAGACTAAAATTAAGAGATTTGGATAGTCGATAGAGGGGTTAAATCCCTTCGGCCTTTAAAAAAAGAGATTTCAATAATCGGGTTATATTTTTTTGTAATATACATTGTGTTTCCTCATGTTATTATCAATTTTCTTCTGCATTTATGTACTCTAAATTAAATGTTAAATCACTTTTGTAGATAATGACTTCTGCACATGTTGGTGCTCACAATCCCAAGGAACAACAGGTCTCTCAACCTAATGTTACTCATGGTGAAAAGGAATAATGACCTTTTGCACGTACTAGTGCTCTTAATCCTAAGGAATAACAGGTTTCTCAACCTATTGTTTCTCTTAATGAAGAGATACAATGACCATATGTACATTTCGATTCTATTGCTCTAGAGGAACATATTGACAATGTTGAATCCAAGGAAATAGTAGGAGACGAAGGACCAACAACACAGAAAAAACAGGAGCGCCATAGTTTAGAGGTGTTATAAAAAATCATTAAGGAAAAAATCAAAGACATCAAATACAAGGTCGGATAGAATGTGTGGGGCTAGCATGTTAACCCCGATAAGGCCATGTTAAGTAGTTACATTAGAATCGTCACTCAGCAACGCGTGCTGGTTGATGTAGATTCGTGTCACCATGTTGTTATCGCGCTTTAGAAACTGATGTGGGAAGAGATTATGGTAATATTATGATATCATTTTTTATTTTACTAAAAAATAAAATAATGAAACATTGACTTACTCTTCATCATCCCTTTAAGAGTGCATTTATAGTAGATGACTCCTGAAATAAATATGTATTAATTCTTTTTGGAATGATTCATATAGGCTTTCGCACAATTCTAATAAGACATCATCTTAAATATGTTGAAGGGAAAATAAACCTGCACCCACCGCTTATCTATTCACACCAGATAACCCAAGAAGCGTGGGATGTGTTTACTACCCGTCGTGTAGATGTGCCTTTTCAGGTATATTGTGGCTAGTAATACGTTGTATGATGATACATGTATTGATCACTTTGATTTACAATTTTTTATTTATGAAACAGAAACTGAATGATAAAAATAAGGAACAGGCAGCAAAACCAACATATCCCTACCATAAAGCAAGGATGCGGTACGCTTCACTTGAAAAAAAATGGTATGTATTTTAAATCTAGTGTAATACTTTTATGTGATATGAAACAATAGAATAATTATATTTGTCTATTTATATGTATATTGATGACTCCAAATCCAAATCCACTTCCATCCCACACCATGTGCTATAGAAGGATTCATGTGTAAATAAAGATGGGATACTAATAGATGAAAACACACAAAAAGTGTGGGAAACATGTGTAAGTATGACATAATAAAATATTATTTTTCTTTAAATCACTATTATATAATAATGATTACTTATACTCCTATATTTTCTATCTGACATAGTCACAGGAATCAAAAACACCTATACTGGATGAACACATACTATCGGTGGCCTTGAAGCAGCCAGAACAGTATGGTCATGTTAGAGGTGTGGGTTTTGGGGTGACACCCCAAACATATTTTGAGAAAAAAACAAGAGGATAAAGGTGAAGAAATGAAACATATGAGAGAAATACTAGCTACACTTGAAGAACAATTCCAATGGTAGAGAGAGTTGCTAGCAACTTTTATGGGGGGAAGCAAATAGAAGAAACAACTCAAGAACAACTATCACGTAAAGATCCCCCCCCCCCACCAGCTTTGAGGCGAGCCATTCCCCTCAAAGAGCCATCTTAGTCATGGTAATAAATATTCTAATAATTGTTTCTATCACATGTGAATCAGAGGGACACGGATACCTTTCCTGTACTGATATTCTACAGGTTTAAAATGATTGTGATTTATATCTATCAACACCCACCCATCGCCTTGTAGTGAGTGTTATAGTGTTAAATATCAAAGGAGACAGTCTATACAATAGACCACTTCTAACATGTCATGTGAGAGTGGTGATTAACGTAGATCATGATCTGAGTGTTGATCTACCTATTCTAGTTGATGATGACGGTATTCATACGGTCGACTGAGTTGTTGGAATATTCATCACATGGCCATCACATCTTGTAAAAAACATGTCGACAAGGAGGTATTCATTTCCAATTTATTTTTCAAGCTAAACCTTTAACAATTAATGAAAAAGGGTTTGAACTGATGAATGTTATTACAGATGAACAAAGAGAAGGGGGTGAAATGAAATACTGACTCAAAACCATATAAAGGATCAACCAATCGATCAAAAAGATCTACTGAAAGCACCTTTACCCTTCTAGTTCTATATCTGCATTTACTATTATTAAAGGTTCATGTGGATACAAAGTTAAAAGATGGTTTTAGTCACATTATTGATTTTGAATAAAATATGTACTGAGAGGAAGTTCAAGACTTCATTGGTTTTGAGAATGTAAGTGAAATTCTAGACTATGATTGGTCAGGCACCTCAGTTGTAAATGTATACATGATGTATGTTTTCATGATTTAATTTTCCAAAAGCTGATATACTATGATAATTATGAGTAAATACATTTCATATTTTTGGAAAACGTATATATCAAGAACAATTAAATGGATTTACCCATGAAAAAAAATGACTCGTTAGTCCTCACACCACCTCTACAGAATAGCCAAAAATAGAATCCAAAAAAAGGATGAAATAGTGGCAGGCCTGGTCAAATCGTTTGAAAGAAAGCTTATAGATGATAGAATCTTCTTAATACCAATGATGCAGGGGTAAAACTATACAATTTAATCATATAAAATATATTTTCATTTATTTCATTACTTATTCTTTTTTGTGTTTTTAGGCAGTATTGGATTCTCAGTGTGGTCAATTTGGATACTCTAAAGATTTATTTCATGGATTCAATGCATGGATGCCCAACAAACTGACCACACATGATGGAATTTGTCAATTTTTAATACACTACATCCAAAATTTTATAACTAAACATCAAGTTATATAATTTATATTATCTTTTAATGAGGATTATGTTATGATAGAGTAGTGCATCAATATCATGAAAAAAAAAGGAATGAGGCTAGGGGTTAAGCATGAGGACCCTAAAAAGTTTTGCGAATATACAAATATCAGGGTATATATAATAATATTTCACTATACAAACACATATCGAAACAAATTACTTATTTTTTTCAAAGTTTTTATAGTGTATGAAACAAATAAATGGAAAAGGTTGTGGTTATTATGTTTGTAAATTTATGAAAGAGATCATATTCCATGAACAAACTAGCATCTCTGAAGAGGTATTTTCAAAGATAATTACTATTTTATTTAAAATATTTATTAATCCTTTGTGTATTTATATTTTTCCAATACTAATATGATTTTTGAAGACTCATATTCACAAGACGATATAGACTTGATTAGAAATGAATGGGCATCATACCTGATGGAAGAAGGTTCAAAAATATCATGAAGATGTGACTTCCATAGAAGTACTATATTGTTTCATATTTATGTTTAATTTACTTATTTTTAGTATTACTCAGATAAGAATTGTTTTCTTATACAATTGGATTCCTTTGTTCAAGTTGGGGTTGTTTGTTTGAAGATTCTCATGCTCGTGAGAGATAGGACTTCGAGGCTGTGACTCATAATTCAATGAGAAGGTAAAGTTTTTTTTAATATATTATTTTTTCCTCATAATATTATCTATTCTCTACTATATTAGTATAATCTAAATTAACTGTTTGACTACTCATGCAGACAATGTATTCCACGAACTTATTCTCCCTCAAAACCTTATCACTCCAGCAGTGTCCACATTTATCACTTTCCTTCAAAGGAAGTGGAGGTAACTAATGTGATAAATTTCAACACTATAGTGTTGTTAGTTCAACAAAGTGTCTATTTTTTATTTAAAATTGACATTAATTTTAGTAAAAAGAATAAGTGACATACTAAAAATTGAGAAAACGCATTCATATTGTTTTGATAATTTAGTTCAATGATCCATGAGTCATTTGTGACGTGTAGGAGTCAATCTCACCTCAATAAAATGCACGATGTGATAGGTATTACTCCAAGTGTGTCTTTTTTATTTAAAATTGACATTAATTTAAGTAAAAAAGAACAACTAACATACTGAAAACTGAGCAAACACATTCATATTGTTTTGATTCTTTTGTAAAATGGTCCATAAGTCATTTGTGACATATAGGAATCAATTTTACCTCAATCTAACACATGGTGTGACCGGTATGACTAAAAGTGTTCGTTATCAATTTAAAATTGACATTTTAGTTCAAAATGTTTCAATCACTAAAAATAAAGAAAACACACTTTGATTATTCATAAGTCATTTTTGATGTGTAGGAAGCAGTATCACATCAAACCAATGCATGATGCAACTGGTATGACACAAAATGTGTGTTTCTAGTTTAAAATGACATTTTAGTAAAAAACACAACTGACATACTAAAAACCGAGAAAAGGCATTCAGATTGTTTTGATGATTTAGGAAAATGATCTATAAGTCATTTTTGTCGTGTTGGAATCAACCACACCTCAATATGATGCACGGTGTGGCTGTTATAACTCAAAGTACCTATTTTTTTATTTAAAATTGACATTAATTTTAGTAAAAAGAACAAGTGACATATTGAAAACAGAGAAAAAACATTCGGATTGTTTTGATAATTTAGTAAAATTATCCATGAGTCATTTGGGATGTGTAGGAGTCAACTGCACCTCAATATGATGCACAGTGTAATCGGTATGACTCCAACTATGTCTTTTTTATTTAAAATTGACATTAATTTAAGTAAAAAAGAACAAGTGATATACTGAAAATTAATCAGAAACATTCATATTGTTTTGATACTTTATGACAATGATCCATGAGTCATTTGTGATGTATAGGAATCAACCATACCTTAATCTGATGCACGGTGTGACCAGTATGACTAAAAGTGTCTGTTATGAGTTTAAAATTGACATTTTAGTTTAAAATGTGTCACTCACTAAAAACCAAGAAAACACACTCTAATTGTCTTGATAATTTAGAATAGAAATTCATAAGTCATTTTTGACGTGTATGAAGTTGTCTCATATCAAACCGACGTACGATGTGACCAGTATGACTCAAAATGCATGTGTCCAGTTTGAAATGATATTTTAGTAAAAAAACATAACTAGCATACTAAAAACTGAGCAAACACATTCAGATTGTTTTGATACTTTAGAAAAATGATCTATAAGTCATTTTTGATGTGTAGGAATCAACCGCACCTCAATATGATGCACGGTGTGGTCGGTATAACTCAAAGTGTCTCTTTTTTATTTAAAATTGACATTAATTTTAGTAAAAAGAACAAGTGACATACTGAAAATCAAGCAAATGCATTCATACTATTTTGATAATTTAGGAAAATGATTCATGAGTCATTTTTTACATGTAGGATTCAACCACACCTCAATACGATGCATGGTATAACCGGTATGACTCCAAGTGTGTATTTTTATTTAAAGTTGACATTAATTAAGTAAAAAAGAACAAGTGACATACTAAAAACTGAGCAAACAAATTAGGATTGTTTTGATACTTTAGAACAATGATCCATGAGTCATTTGTGACATGTAGGAATCAACCACACCTCAATCCAATGTACAGTGTGACTGGCATGACTAAAATTGTCTGTTATCAGTTTAAAATTGACATTTTAATTCAAAACATGTCACTCACTGAAAACCAAGAAAACATGCTCTGATTGTCTTAATAATTTAAGAAAGTGATTCATAAGTTATTTTTTATGTGTATGAAGCAGTCTCATGTCATACCTATGCATGATACGACCGGTATGACTCAAAATACGTGTTTCCAGTTTGAAATGACATTTTAGTTAAAAAAACACAATTGATATACTGAAAACCGAGTAAACGCATTCGGATTATTTTGATAATTTAGGAAAATGATTTATAAGTCATTTTGGATATGTAGGAATCAACCACACCTCAATATAATACATGGTATGACTGGTATAACTCAAAGTGTCTCTTTTTTATTTAAAATTGACATTAATTTTAGTAAAAAGAACAAGCGGCATACTGAAAACTAGGAAAACGCATTCAAATTGATTTGATAATTTAGGACAGCGATCCATGAGTCATTTTTGATGTGTAGGAGTCAAATACAGCTCAATATGATGCACGGTTTTACCGGTATGACTCTAAGTATGTCTTTTTATTTAAAATTGACATTAATTTAAGTAAAAGGAACAATTAACGTACTAAAAACTGAGAAAACGCATTCGGATTGTTTTGATAATTTCGGACAACGATCCATGAGTCATTTGTGAAGTATAAGAATCAACCACACCTCAATCTGATGCATGGTGTGACCAATATAACTCCAAATGTGTCATTATTTAAAATTGACTTCAATTTTAGTAAAAGAACAAATGACATACTCAAAATCGAGCAAACACGTTTGGATTGTTTTGATATTTTAGGACAATAATGCATAACTCATTTGTGATGTGTAAAAATCACCCCATCTCAATACGACACACGGTGTGGCCGGTATAACTCTAAATGTGTCTTTTTTATTAAAAATTAACATTTTATTAATGTATTATTTCATATTAATGTTTAATTTATTTCTTTATAGTATTACTAACATAATATTTGTTTTTTTATATAGGCAGAATCTTTTGTTCGGGTTGATATGATTTGTTTGAAAACTGATATCATGGGAGAATATTTTTGAGAGGGGATCACAGGCATCAAAAGATGAAACATTAATGTTTTTAAATGTTTGTTGGATAATTGTAAATGTAATTATATAAAACATTGTTTGAAATGTGTATAGAAGTGTTTTTTTGTATATACCATGGGAAGACATTTTTGTATTCATGGTGTCAATTAAATGTATATAGCATTGTTTGAAATTATAGGTTTTTGTTGGATGTGTTGTTATATTAACATCACATTGCAGCCAGATAGACCTTTATCAACGCTATTTTGAGCACTAATAAAGGTCCCCCTTTATCAGTGCTACGATTAACGGTGTTTTTTTGTGTTGTTAAAAGCCTTTTTGCACATTGTTAAAGGGCATATGTGTAGTAGTGAGTACACGCAAAAGTAATGTTACTATAATGGTTAGTGAAAACACACACATAAACACACACACACACACACACACACACATATATATATATATATCAAACTATATGCATGTTATGGTAATCAAAGTACATACCAGAGTTAGGTCCGAGACACCCACTCACAACATAATTAAGTCCAATGTCTATGGGTGAACACCGTTGTCATCTTTATCACTATCGAACAATGCAAAGATTTACAATCTCAATTGATTAAGACAACTGATAATAGAAATCTTTGATTCTTTTCACAGTGCATGTGTATAAGTGGTCCAACCCCACATATATAATGGTGCCCATTCATTTATTTGGTTGCACCATGATCCAAGATTCACAAACATCCCATCGTTAAACCACAATGTCTATCGATCTCATGTAGCATTCTGCACTTAAACCACCGAAGTCGGTGAACTAAGCAAGCCTATAAAAAGTAGTAACTTCCACTCAACATTGTCTGGTAAACTGATAGTTGCTCAATACACAACCATTGGACAACAACAATGTCCGGTCAACTTGCATTTGTCAAAGAGTTCCATTTGACGTTGCCTACATGCCATGATTGTGGTATCATCCGTGTAACAACCCGGACCCGGCCAGCCACCCGAACAGTGCCAAACGGGTCGGGTGTCACTACCTTAGGCGCACCTCCTCTGAACGCTGAAGGCTGCCGACTAGCAGCGAGGGTCTGAATAGGTATAGTGGGAAGGCTATACCCTCTCGGAGGAAATAAAGGTACTGGTCCGAGTATAATGTCTTTAAGCAGCGGAATTAAATGACTCAGCAGACTCAAACCAGAGCCGCAGAGCGGAAGCATATCCAAAATCAAATAAATAGCGGAAGCAATATAGAAACAATAGCAGCAGAAAGTAAACAGAACAACATGCTGAATATCACAGCAACTACTACTGTAAACAAACAAACATGCATCCGTAGCAAGTCATACATATCAATATATAACGGCGCCAATGGCTAACCAACAGTTACTACATAATAAGGTAAGCATGCTGATACAAAAGGGAAACTAAACAAAGTAACTCCAACAAGGCACAACCTCAAGGTCCATACCAGTCTCCATGCCAACAGCATTGAGGTTCAGCTCCTGAGGCTGACCCTCTACCTGCACGCAATTTAATAAAGTCTACACGCGTCTTGAAGGGCCTGTGTAGGGTGTGAGATGAGTCTCAGTAGGATACCACCCAATGGTGCGTACCTAATATAAGTGTTTCGGCAGACATGCTTATATAAGAAAAACAGTAAACAGTACAATGCCCAAAAGTAAACACAAACTTCACTGGTGCTCAGCAGCCACCAGGAAGTGTCACCTGCTTCGGCCAACGCCGGAATCTCTGGTCTGTAACCCGGCACCACGTGCCACCTGATACCATGTGTCTCAAGTACCGACGTCCCGGAGGTACGGCCAATAATCGTAACCCAGCTCGAAAGCTCAACCTGCCCATGGCATAACATCCGAAGGAACAGCGATACATGTCCTCAAATAATAACCAGAAGGACAGCGATGTCTGCCCTCAAATCAAGTAACCGGAGGCACAACGATATCTACCCTCAAATCACGGCGAGCCTCTGCCCCCAACCTGACAACCTTAATGCTATCTCCCGAAGGCTCCTCACCTTCCGCGTGGCTTCCTATGGCAAACACCCCCAAACCAAAAATACCTAACTGCATCTACCGGGGGCCTCTACCCAGCGAGTGGTTGTACCACCTCATCACGGTGTCTATCTATGTGCACACTACTCAAAAGTACCCGGTGAGCGGTAATCACCTCAATAAGTTCTCAAGCCACAACACTTCTAACACCTCGTGTCCCTGTGAACATGTCGCTCAAGTCTGATGGTTTCGCCATTCAAGTAACCCGGGTCAAGCCCAACCTGACAGTCCAACTGCCTCAACCGACGTCCATGACGCCCAATCCTGTGGTAGGAACCACCCAAGTAACCCGGGAAAAGCCCCAACCTGTGATCAACATCACTCAACAAAATATCTGGGTCACGCCCAACATAACTAAACAGTTCAACACAGACAATATCAAACATTACACACATATATATATATATTGGAAAGCATCACTTTGAACAGGCAATTACTAAACAGTCAAGTTGCACCACACGTGTCTCGTCTCATCCTAGCACCTAAGGTCTCGAATGCCTTAAGCAAATTCAATCATGCTTTAACAAATTAAACTCAACAGTTTAAACTAAGCAGTTCAATTTATACCCATTTCGGCAGACCCAGCCGAAATGCCCCAAACGAGCAACGGTCTCTAACCCAGCCTCACTCGATCACAACTAGGTCAGGAAATACCTAGAGGCATCACACATTGCAGATAAATAATTAAAAACAATTAAACAGGGTTTCACTCAATACTCGACGTCACGCCCGAAGGTCGCAACCCCCAAAAGTCTACGAAAACACAAAAGAAGGTATGCACCACCCACCTCGTACTCGTACGATGACACTCATTCGATATCAGCCTCTGAATCGGTCTAAATTGCGGTAGATCTGTGTTTCCGTCAAATTCCGGCAATTCCGCTCGGATGGAAACTGCGGAGAAATAGGCAAGGAATCAAGGATGAAGAGGGGTGCGCGGGGTTAGCCTTTCTGATGTGGTCTCGCTGCCACCGACGGATTTAAGAACGGAGGTCGTATGAAGAATCTATGAGGGTTTTTGTTTTTTGGAGGTTCTTGGACGAACTGTTCGTCCAACGGGGAAGAAGAAGACAATTCTGGAAATAAGACGCGACGACGTCTCGGATGCTCAAATAAAAATAAAAGTACATGATGTGTATTTCAAGACTACACGCCGTGTAGATTACTTTTTCGTACTCCGACTTAAGCGGAGTCCAGTGCACGGCTTGGACCGTGTACACGGTCAACACACGGCCAGGGACTCGACCATTACACGGAACGAGGTTACATGACATGTCAAGGAAGACTACACGCCGTGTGGATGGAAATTTACACATGGGAACCACACGACATGTACTCAACGAGCACACGGCCGGTCACTCGCCTACACATACACGGCGTGTACTTAGGAGTACACGGCGTGTAGTCTGGAAATTTCTAGAAACTTCTCAGATTTTCCAGACTTCTCAAGAATCAGCCAAAATTTTACAGAAAATGCAGAAATTTCAAACAGGGTCGGAAAAATTTAACCCGCTCTAAAAACCTGGATTCTTACAATTTGACTCTCTCTTCATCTGTTAGATGTAGTCAACACTTGATGTTAGCTTCACAACCCAACACCACCTCCAGGTTTGATTAAAGTGAATGTGGATGTCGTTGTCTGAGAAGATGACCAAGTTGTGGTTGGTATTGTTGGTAGAAACTATACATGCACTGTTTTGGCTTCTTCTGAGGTTATTTTTCATGAAATGGTGTTTGTAGGTGGTTGAAGTTGTTGTATTTCTTAATGGGTCGTGTTTTGCGATGGATAAGGGTGGCGTGATATTATTTTGAAATCACACTATCTTTCCATGGTTTCTTTGATAAATTATCAGTATTCTATTTCAACATCCTTTGGCCTTTAATTGGAGGACATTTGAGGCTTGGTCTCATTGTTCAACTTGTTTCATTACACATTTGTTAACAGGGACTAATCTGGTTGCTCATCATGTGGAGGGGGGTCTCTCTTTGATATTGGTGTTTACCTTTTCTGGGTAGGTATTTTATTTGCTAAGATTTGGATATCTAATATATTTCATCGTTTGTCGAAAAAGAATGCTCCATTTGATTCTAGCATTAAATTGGTGATTGATACTGGATGAGCTGTAACTCAATTTTTATCGTTATATTGTTTACTTTCAATAATTATCAATACTTTATTTTATCCATATTTGATATAAAATAAAATACTTTAATTTTTATTACCATTTCAAATTTATGAGATTAAATTTCATTTTGAGCATAAAATATGGCCAATATCATTATTGAGTGCCTATATTTTTTGTTAATTTTTCACACCTGTCATCAAACTTGATATTTTTATAACTCATATACTAAAAATGCTCATTAAATAAAATTATTCAAGAATGTCACCATAATGTGTAGTTCTAAATAAATTTAAAATGGTGTTTAATTTGAAGATATTGTTAGTTCATAGCAATTTTATAATAACTAAATTGCTTTTTTAAAGATGGATTTTTATTCACATACGTACGCTACAACGAAGCCCCAAGGACTCGACCCCGCGACCTGCGTGCGTGAGCTTAACTGAATTACTTTCTTATTTTAAATAATATTCATGTTCTGTATGTTAATTGTTATAATAGGGTAATAAATTTAAAAAATAATCGGTTGGATTCATGTTTTAGAAAATTAAATGAAATATATTTATTCCAAAAAAAATTAAATAAAATATATTTATTCCAAAGTTGATATATTCCCTGGCCGTGGGCTAATGCAAATGGAAGACAGGGAATGTTCCTTCAACGAGGCGCTCATTTGCGGCCCACGACCCCCACCCAGACGAAGGTCCACGTCACCGTCACCTTGCCGACACTTTGTTCCCCGGAGAAAACAAAACACCATTGTCGGGCGTCCCCAAAGCGACGTTTGATGGAATATCTTTTTAAAGTAACCGACGTCCACCACTCGGCCAAAACATCCACAGAAACCGCAAAATAATATTAGAGTTTTTTTTTAAAATATCATTATATCATAGCAAAATCAGGTTGGGCGGGTCGCATATCGGGTCACACACTAAAGATCGAGCTTGACTCGATTATTAATCGGGCTTTAGTAGTTGACCAGTTTCATAATTGAGCTCACAAAATCCGTTACAATAAGACCTTTTTGTGAGGCTGTGCTAATCAGGTTGGACAGACCCCTTGATCCAAGTACAAGTCTAAAAGTAGGTATTGGAAGATGACTTCACTACTGTAGATCTAGATTTTAAAACCACTGGAAATAACTTTGTGTTTGTCACAATTTATAAAATTAGAAAAATATATATTTTTCAAATATTTAGTTATACTACAAGTGGCGCTAGTAGAAAAACATATTTTAGTGACCGTCAAAAGCCGTCGCTAAAGGCCTATAGCTGCCGCCAAACAGCGAATGCTTTAGGCTTATCGTAGTTGCCTATAGCGTCCACAATTTGATGGACGCTACAGATGAGATCGGGATCACCAATAGGAGCCGCCATATGGCCGTCACTATTGATCTTGCATGGATGACCTATAGTGGCCACTATATGGCGGGCGCTATCAGGTTTTTTTATGACACTAAAAGTGCCTTTTCGATTCTTTCGGGAAAACGTCGGTTCGAATTGGTGTTTCGTCTGCTCGATCATTTCACAATTCATTCTACAGTTGTTATCGTCTGATTCCACGAAAACCGCACGTCCGATTGATGTTTCGTCTGCTCTTACACATCACGGATAATAATAACATGGTTGTCCTGTGGGTTCAAGTCATTCTGAGATCGTTTGCTCTGGATCTGACCGTTAAACGTGCTTTTTGGTGTTTTATGACACTAAAAGTGTGTTTTCGGTCCTCTTGGGAAAACCCCAACTCGGATTGATGTTTCATTTACTCAACCATTTCACAATTCATGCTACGGTTATTATCATTTGATTTTACGACATTCGGATGTCGTTAAATTAGTTTTGACTTCCGAACACGCCTTTTTAAAGGGGGACAAATCTTTAAAAAACACACATTAAGTCGTTCCGAGCAGGCCACATGTCTGATTGACGTTCCATCTCCTCATACACGTAATGAATAATAATAAGACGGTTTTCTGGTGATATCATTTCATTCCAAAGTCGTTTGCTATGGATCTGATCATTAAATGCTCGTTTTGGTGTTTTATGACACTAAAAATGTGTTTTCCATCATCGTTGTCAAACGAAACCTCTGATTGATGTACCGTTTGCTCAACCATTTCAAAATTCACTCGACGATTATTGTTATCTGATTTCATGACATTCTGAGGTCGTTTGGCTGGTTTTGACCATCAAATGCACATTTTTAAAAGGTCTCAAATCTTTAAAAACTACATATTCAGTCATACTGTGCGGACCGCATGTTCGATTGACGTTCCGTCTGCTCGCCCACGTCATGAATAATAATAAGATGGGTTTTCTTTGATTTCAAGTAATTCAGAGATCGTTTTCTATTGATCTGATCGTTAAATGTGCATTTTGGTATTTTATGACATTAAAAGTGAGTTTTCGGTCCCCCCTGGTGAACTCCAGCTTAGATTGATGTTCTGTTTTCTCGACCATTTCACAAATCACTCCATAGTTGTTGTCGTCTGATTTCACGGTGTTCAGAAGTTGTTTGGCTGGTTTTGACCACCAAACACACTTTTTTAAAGGATGTCAAATCTTTAAAAACCACATATTCAGTTGTTCCGTGCAGACCACATGTGCGATTGACGTACCGTCTACTCTTACACATCACAAATAATAATAAAGACGGTTGTCTTGTGATTCAACTCATTCCAAGGTCATTTGATATAGATTTGACCGCTAAACGCACGTTTTGGTGTTTTATGACACTAAAAGTGTATTTTCGGTCCTCTCGGGAAAACATCAGCTCAAATTGACGTTCCGTCTGCTTGACCATTTCAAAATTCACTTTACAATTGTTGTTGTATGATTTCACATCATTTGGAGGTCGTTCGGCTGATTTTGACCCTCCGAACACACCTTTTTAAAGGGCGTCAAATCTTTAAAAACCACATATTCAGTCGTTCCGTGCAGACCGCACATCCGATTGATGTTATATCAACTCTTTCACATCCTTAATAATGATAATATGGTTATCTTGTGGTTTCAAGTCATTCTGAGATCATTTTCTATGGATCTGACCGTTAAACGCGCTTGTTGGTGTTTTATGACACTAAAAATGCGTTTTCGGTCCTCCCGGGAAAAATCCAGCTCGGATTGACGTTTTGTCTAGTCGACCATTTCATAATTCATGCTACGATTGTTGTTGTCTGATTTCACAGCATTCAGACACTGTTCGGTTGGTTTTGATTTCCAAACGTGTCTTTTTAAAGGGCGACAAATCTTTAAAAACCACACGTTAAGTCGTTTCGAGCAGACCGCATGTCCGATTGACATTTCGTCACCTCATACACGTCACGAATAATAATAAGACGGTTGTCCTATGATTTCATGTCATTTCGAGGTCGTTTGCTAGGGATATGGCTGTTAAACACCAGTTTTGATATTTTATGACACTAAAAGTGTGTTTTCTGTCATCGTGGTCAAACAACACCTTTGATTGACGTACCATATATTCGACCATTTCAAAATTTACTCCATGGTTGTTTTCGTCTGATTTCATGGCATTATGAGATCGTTCAACCGGTTTTGACCACCAGACGAACTTTTTTAAAGAGCCTTGAATATTTGAAAACCACATATTCAATCGTACCGTGCGGACCGCAAGTTCGATTGACGTGTCATCTGCTCGTACATGTCATGAATAATAATAAGACAATTTTCCCTTGATTTCAAGTCATTCAGAAGTCTTTCTATGCTTCTGGCCGTTAAATGCACTTTTTGGTGTTTTATGACACTAAAAGTGTGTTTTTCATCATCCCGGTCAAACAGAACCTCTGATCGATGTACCATCTTCTTGACCATTTCACAAATCACTCCATAGTTGTTTTTGTCTGATTTCATGGAATTCGGAGCTTGTTCGACTAATTTTGACCCCCAAACACACCTTTTTAAAGGGCGTCAAATCTTTAAAAAACACATATTCAGTCGTTCCATGCAGACAACACGTCTGATTGATGTACCGTTTACTCTTACACATCAAGAATAATAATAAGATGATTTTCCTGTGATTTCAAGTCATTCCAAGGTTGTTTATATGGATTTGACCATTAAAAGCACGTTTTGGTGTTTTATGACACTAAAAGTGCATTTTCGGTCCTCCCGAGAAAACACCAGCTCGAATTTACATTTCATATACTCGACCATTTCACAATTCACTCCACAGTAGCTGTCGTTTGATTTCACGACATTCGGAGGTCGGTCGACTAGTTTTGACCCCTAGATGCACCTTTTTAAAGGGCATCAAATCTTTAAAAACCACATATTCAGACGTTCTGTGCAGACCGCATGTCCGATTGATGTGTCTTCTGGTCTTACATGACATGAATAATAATAATATAGTTTTCATGTGATTTCAAGTCATTCAGAGGTTGTTTACTATGGATTTGACCGTTAAATGCTCGTTTTGGTGTTTTATGACACTAGAAGTGCATTTTCTGTCATCACGGTCAAACGAAACCTCTGATTGACGTATCCTCTACTCGACCATTTCAGAATTCACTCCACAGTTTCTATAGTATGATTTCATGGCATTCTGAGGTCATTCGACTGGTTTTGACCACCATACCCACCTTTTTAAAGGGCCTCAAATATTTAAAAACCACATATTCAGTCAGACCGTGTGAACTGCTCGTTTAATTGATGTGTCATCTACTCATACACATCATGAATAATAATAAGACATTTGTGATTTGATTTCAAGTCATTCTGATATCTTTTTCTATGGATCTGACCGTTAAACGCGCATTTTGGTGTTTTATAATACTAAAAGTATGTTTTTAGTCCTCCCCGACTAACACTAACTTGGATTGACATGTCGTATGCTTGATTATTTCACAATTCACGCTACAGTTGTTGTCTGATTTCACGACATTTGAAGGTCATTCGACTGGTTTTGACCCCCCGAACACACCTTTTTAAAGGACATCACATCTTTAAAAACTATATATTCGGTTGTTCAGAGCAGACCGCACGTCCGATTGACGTGCCGTCTGCTCTTACATGTCATGAATAATAATATGATAGTTTTCTCGTGATTTAAATCCATTTCAAGGTCATTTGCTATGGATCTGATCATTAAACATGCATTTTGGCATTTTATGACAATAAAAGTTTGTTTTCGGTCCTCCCAGACAAACATCAACTCCGATTGACGTTCCATTTGCTCGACCATTTCATAATTCATGCTACGATTGTTGTCATATGATTTCACGACATCCAACTGCTAAAACAATTCACAACAAGGCCAAGAAAGGACACATCTATGACGAATAACGGTGGGATTAAATAGAATAACTATAGTGAAGGTGAGATGCATGGGAATTAATGCTCGTTTACCAAATATTTTTTGGGAAAAAGAAATAAAACCCCAGAAGATATATGGTTAGATAACAGACTACTCTCACTTATAGGTTTTTGGTTTCTCTACATATGTTTAGTTTTATAATGAAGACTAATCAAATATAGACATGAAATCCAAGAATAATACCTTTCAGAGATATGGGAGTTATTTTTTTCAATGAGAAGCATGTGATGATAGAAGAAAGTTTCATCTTTTTTAGGAAAACAAAAAATTCAATTGGAGATTGATCCTCACCTTGTACATCCCACAAATTCAATTTGGTCTGGTATGAACTCGAACAACCTGAGTAGTTATGAAAATGTGAAATGATCTTGAAGGTATATTTTTTCATTGCAGAAATATTTTGAAACAAATATAAGAACTATTTTAGAAGAGAATATTGTATTTAGAATAAAAACATTGTAACAATAGGTGAATATAGTGATAAATAGAGAGAACAATGTGTACAATATTATAGAATCATATTTTAGTATGTCGGTCAAAATGGATTGGTTAATTAAAACCATAATGGGAATATAGTTGATTAAAAAAGTAGCATAAAAATAGAAAATAAAATCTGCAATAAAGGTGTGCACCACAGGGAGTATGGTTGGAGAAGGATGATTGCTCAGGCGAGATGTCTAATTTCTCTATACCCAGAAACCTATAAATAATATTGAGTAAAAGTTAAATTTAATATGTAGGAATTGTGTTATAGAAGCTGATGTAGTGAAATAATAAATTTAACTAATAATGAATGAGATACTGAAAAAATGTAAAATGACAGTATATGAGTTTTTTGAACAACTTGTTGGAATTCTATGATTTTGTGTTTTATATGAATATGTCCCATAAGTTAACAATTTCATGAATTCAAATGTTATTCATATGAATTATATTTCTCAAATGTTCATGTTTTTATAGAAGTTAGCATGTACATGGTACAAGAAGTTTGAGAACTACAAAGTAAACTAATATTTCATAATAGTAAACATAAATGAATGTATGACTATTCATGTACAGGAAAATATAGAACGTTGCATAAAAAATATATACAACTTGTAATGATATTTTTTAGTTCATAAAAGGGTTTTATTTAATATGAATGAGTTATTAAATTCTGAAAAATAAAATCCTAATATGATTGAATTACTAAAATTTAATAATTAAATACAATTTTTATATTTCTCTATATATGAAAATTGGGAAACACTTCATCACTGTCATGTAAAAATGTAAAAGCTGAAATATTGTTTACTTCTCAAATGGTCATTTGAAGAAGCATAATCATGATTGTACTCTTCAAAACTATTGCATATAGTTTTAATAAATGTAATTGATTTCCTTTATAATACTCTTATTCACATATCTGAACACATGATCAAAATGTTCCTACATTACATACTTATCATCCATGGATTTTTTAAAGTTTTACACTTTTCTTGCAACCATCACTTCATGAGATATTTTCTAACACAACATTGGTATCATATTGAGTAAATGGATTAGGAAACTACTATGCCAAAGGTGCATGGTTAATTAAATAATATATATATATATATATATCAAACAATGTATCCTTTCATTTATGTCAAGACAATATTGAATTTAAAAAGCTGCGTTAATGATAACTAATTAATGAAGAATAATTCATGAATTTTGTATGTAGTTAGCCTGATAGTGTATGAAAGACATGGTTGATGTTTAAAAAGTTAAAATGGATATGGAGGTAACATATCCCAAAGTTGTTAATGCATTAGTGGATGTAGTGATATTGTCAGTAGATGTTCAGATGAACATGAAAAAAATATAGATAATAGATTTATTTACAAATAAAAAGTTAGTAATTAAAAAATTTAAGTAAGAAATGGTAACATATTTAAAATTTGGGGAAATATTTACCCGCATCCTTTGGTTCCATTACAGTAAATGGGAACACGTTATATCTCCATGTTTGGTAATTTGAAATTTCATAGTTTTCTGAAACCATAAAAAGATTATAAAGTATTTAATTATTTTTTAACATAAAGATAATATAAAATAAAGAATGTCAGAAGAGAGATAAGGAACTAAACAAACCATGCTAGGTAAATTTGACAATGACAACTGAATTTTACTCTCTAAGCACATATTTGTATATGACATTGTATCCATTTAAATAATTTTTGGAACCTTTTTATTTGTAGTTAAATAACTAATTGTACCTGAGACATAATAACAAAATTTAATGTGTATATATTTGAAAAAAACAAGAGAAATATAATTTTACATGTATGTTAACAATTTTAGTAAAAAAAATATTCACAAACCAGTAAATGTACTATGATTTTTTTGAGATAATGTTATTATCAACTGTAATATCACTTCCTTGGAATGCTGTTTGTAATTGAAACATATGCATGACATTTTGTGTTGAATGATAAAGGATACGATAAAAATTTACCAAAAATAGTATACAGTGGATATAGAAGAAGTAAATAAAATGAATGCAATAAATGGAAAATGTAAATTAGATTACATAGAAACATTAGGTAGAGATATCAAAGACATTGCGAATGAAAGTGAAATGGAACCACTATTTTCTAGTGATTAAATGTGTAAAAAAATATTAATTCCATTAGAAATAGATAACATATATCTTATGGTGGAAGTTGAAATAATATAAAGAGAAGAAGAGTAGAACGTTTTTCAGTCGTGGAAAAGTTATTAAATTGGGGGAAATTGGGCGACTGCTTCCAATGACATTGATAAATCTGAAATTGATTTACTAAGGATACAAGGGGAATGCTGTAGGGGATTGGGAAAAAATTGGACAAATGAGACAATTAAAAACCATGAAAATTAGATGATAAATCAAAATAAATCGTACCCAAATAACAAATCAAGAAATGAAACCCTCACAAAAAAAATCAAATGTGGATATTAGGGATCCAAACTCAAAGAAAACGTTCATGAAAACATAAATTAGAGAAATACCGATGTGTAGTAAAATTTATTTGAAATAGATAAATCCCCAAATGAGGCCTTGACAGAGGCAGGGAAACTCAACAGAGGTGGGGGAGTGTGAATGAGGTGGGAGAGGATGTGAGTGGGATTGGTGGAGGATGAGGCAAGAGCGGTTCGACGGTGGTGAGACAGAGGACAAGGTGACACATAGGTGGGGGGGGGGGGATCAGGGTCAGGGGAATGAGGTCACGAGGTCGCGGGAGGGTGAAAGAGAGTGGGGTCAGGGGAGGATGGGGCTGCTCAGGGGAGGATGGGGCCAGAGAGGTTCGACGACAACATGATGGAGGATGGGGCGACACAAGGTGGGGGGTGGGTGGGTGGGTGGGGGGAGTGGGGTCGGGGGAGCGGGGGTCGCGAGGTCATGAGGTCATGGGAGGGTGAAAGGGAAGAAAATGGATGAATTTTTGGGCTAGGGAGTGAAAAAAATACAACGACCACCATTGGGCAATCACTAATGATACAAACAACGATCACCAAATGGTTGTCGCCCGAAACCCACCTCTACGAATACTCATTTTTCTATTATTATGGCTTTTAAAAAAATTAAAAAAAGTATTTATCAGTACTAAAAAAACGTTTTTAATCTAAGCACCGTTAAAAAATGGGTCAATTTTATCAGTGCTAGGAAAGTGCTGATAAAGGAGACCCTTTATCAATACTAAAAGAAGCACTAATATAGGTCGTACTGCTGCAACATATTGTTAAAATTACATCACATTATAATAGAAAATACACATATATATGAAAAATACATAATTTAATTGAAATAAAAATTACATCACAAATAAAACACAAAAACACTATATTATATACATTATAATCATTGTTTTGTACAATTACATTAGAAAGTACTATCATACATATTAAAAAACATTAATGGTTTCATTGTCTTTGACACCATACCCCCTCTAAAAAAAGCCTGATCATGGTATCAATCACCGAACAAACCACACCAACTCGAGCAAAAGAATCCACCTATATAAGAAAAAAACTATTATGTTTGTAATACTATAAAGAAATAAATTAAACATAAATATGAAACAATACCTTAATAAAATGTCAATTTTAAATAAAAGGATATAGTTGGAGTCATACCAGTCACACAATGCATCAGATTGACGTTCGCATGATTCCAATACGTCAAAAATGACTTAAGAATCATTGTCCTAAAGTATCAAGAAAATATAAATGCGTTTGCTCATTTTTTAGTATGTCACATGTTTTTTTACTAAAATATCAATTTAAACTAAAAACACGCACTTTGAGTCATACCAATCATATCGTGTGTTGGCTTGACGTGAGACTGATTCTTACACAACACAAATGACTTATGAATCATTGTCCAATCCAATGGCCTGAAGGCCTTCATTTTTTATTGATTTTGATAATACACCTTTCAAGGGGTGAGGTGGAACCCTTACAATGCCTGTAGGCGTAAGTATTACATGGCCCGTAGGCCTTAGAGGAATTCATTGCCCGTAGGCTTCAAACATTACATATAACCCAGACTAACTACTTGGAACTGCTCCTCCCTAGCATCTTCATCGTGAAATCAGCTCTCCACCTCCGCATGGATTCTCGTCTAGGCTATCCCATGCATGTAAAGGCTTGTCCTGATGGCAGGTGCCATACCCTCTCATTCTTACAATCCATGTAGCTTCTACTGTGGTGAAATCTCCTTTATCATCCTCCTATAGAGCTTGTTCCTTGTAGGTTTTCTGGTTTGCATCTGCACTTAAGGTGGCCCAAAGACCTTGAGGTGGCCCAAATGCCTTACTGGACCGAAGGCTTGGGTGGCCCGAAGTCCTTAAAGGGCTCATGGACCAAATCGGTGGCCCGAAGGCCCAAACATGGGAAAATTCTTGGATACTATAGTTCCAAATAGTGCCTGCTACAGTTCCTGCTATAGTGCCTGTTACAGTACTGCACAGTTCCCACTACAGTACCTGCTACAATACTGTATAGTCCCGCTACAGTACCTGCTACAGTATTAGTACAATACCCCCCCAGAAAATTGTACCTCTACCTGGATTTGATCCTGGGTCTCCTGGATGCACTTAAGAGTCCTCACCAACCGGGATGAGGCTCATGTTCCTTATGAACCATTTTCCTAAAGTATCAAAAAAATATAAGTGCGTTTGCTCATTTTTTAGTGAGTGACACATGTTTTGAACTAAATTATCAATTTTAAAATAATAGCAGACATTTTGAGTCATACTGGGAACACCGTGTATCAAATTGAGGTGCGACTGATTGCTATACATCACAAATGACTTATGGATCATTGTCCTAAAGTATGAAAACAATTAGAATTAATTTAATAAATTTTAAGTATGTGATGTGTGATTTGAACTAAAATGTCAATTTTAAATAAAAAGACACACTTGTAGTCATACCAGTCACACCGTGCATCAAATTGAGGTGCAGATAAATCCTACATGTCACACATGTCTTATGAATCGTTGTTCTAAATTATCAAAATAATCCAAAGGTGTTTTCTTTGTTTTGAGTATCACATGTGTCTTTTTACTAAAAAATCAATTTAAATTGAAAACATGCACTTTGAGTCATACAGGACATACCGTGTATCCGATTGAGGTGTAGATGATTTCTATATGTCAGAAATGACTTATGAATCATTGTCTTAAAGTATCAAAACAATCCAAATTTTGCTGCTCAGTTTTGAGAATGTGACATGTGGTTTGATGTGAGACTAATTCCCACATATCACAAACGACTTATGAATCATTGTACTAAAGTATCAAGAAAATCTGAGCGCATTACTCAGTTTTCAGTGAGCGATACATGTTTTGAACTAAATTGTTAATTTTAAACTGATACTAGACACTTTGAGCCATATCGGGCACACCGTGTATCAGATCGAGGTGCTGCTGATTGCTACACATCACAAATGACTTATGTATCGTTGTCTTAAATTATCAAAACAATCTGAATGAATTTTATTAGTTTTGATTATATGATGTGTGATTTGAACAAAAATGTCAATTTTAAATGAAAAGAAACATTTGGAGTCATACCTCTCATACTGTGCATCAAATTGAGGTGTGACTAATTTTTACACATCACAAATGACTTATGGATTGTTGTACTAAAGTATCAAAACTATCTGAATGAGTTTGCTCAATTTTTATTATTTCATGAGTCTTTTTTACTAAAATTTCAATTTAAAATGAAAACACACACTTTAAATCATACCGATCACATCATGTTTTGGTTTGATAAGAGACTAATTCCTACACATCACAAACGACTTATGAATCATTTTCATAATGTATAAAGACAATCCGAGTGTGTTTGATCAATTTTCAGCGAGTGATAAACGTTTTGAACTAAATTTTCAATATTAAACTAGTAATAGACACATTGAGTCATATTGGGCACACCGTGTATTAAATAGAGCAGCAGATAATTCCTACACATCATAAATGACTTATGGATCATTTCCCTAAATTATTAAAGCAATATGAATTCATTTACTTAGTTTTGAGTATGTGACATGTGTTTTGAACTAAAATGTTAATTTTAAATAAAAAACACACTTGGATTCATACCAGTCACACTATGCATTGGATTGATATGAAGATGATTCCTACATGTTACAAATGGCTTAAGGATTATTTCCCTAAAGTATCAAGAAAATCAGAACGCGTTTTCTTGGTTTTGAGTATGACACATGTCTTTTTTACTAAAATGTCAGTTTAAAATGAAAACACGCACTTTGAATCATACTGGTCATATCATGTGTTAGTTTGAAATGAAACTGATTCCTACATATCACAAATGACTTATGAATAAATATCCTAAATTATTAAGACAATTCAGGCATGTTTGATCAATTTTCAGTGAGTAACACATGTTTTGAACTAAATTGTCAATTTTAAACTGATAACAGAAACTTTGAGTCATACCAGGAACATTGTGTATCAGATTGAGGTGCAGATAATTGATACACATACAAAATAACTTATGGATTATTGTACTAAAGTATCAAAATAATCCAAATTCATTTGCTCATTTTTGAGTTTATGATGTGTGTTTTGAACTAAAATATAAAATTTAAATAAAAAGACTCACTTGAAGTCATAACGGTCACACCATGCATTATATTGAGGTGTGGGTGATTTCAACATGTCAAGAATGACTTATGGATCATTGTACAAAAGTATCAAAATAATCCAAATGTGTTTTATTAGTATTGAGTATGTCACATGTCTTTTTTACTGAAATGTCAATTTTAAACAAAAAGACACACTTGGAGTATCAGAAAAAAATGATAAGGAAATTAACTTTAAAAAATTAGATAAAATGATGAAAAATTTAACTAAAGAAGTGGTTGGAATTAAAATTTTCATGATGTCTGTATACATTCTTTACCCATCTCCACATCACCATTATCTCAGTTGTAGCCTTGAAGTATAATCTCTCACCAGCACGAGTAGCTTCGAATATGTTACTAGCTCTGTCATACTGGGCACATCATGTATTAGATTGAGGTACAACTGATTCCTACACATAAAAAATGACTTATTAATAATTTTCCTAATTTTTTAAAATAATATGAATGTGTTTGCTCGATTTTGAGTTTTTAATGTTTATTTTAAATTATAATGTCAAATTTAAACTAAAAGCATAAACTTTGAGTCATACTAGTCATACCTTGTATCAGATTAAGGTGTGGTTGATTCCTACACATCATACCATGTATTTTTATTTTTTGATGCATTCATCGTTAGGGGTTATATAACAATATTTCCATTTGATAACCCAGAATGTTGAATAAATCATAGAATAAAAATAAAAGTAAATCATCATGAGTGCATCATCTTCACTGAGTGCATGATCATAGTACATGAGTGCATCATCCTTTATGACGAAGTCATTTATTCATAATCCTTATAAAAATTAACAATATAAGTATCTGATAAAAATGATAAGGAAATTAATGAAAAAAGTATATAAAATGATGAGAAAATACACTGAATAAGTAGTAGGATGTCACCTCTTAATGGTGTCTGTATACAACCTGACTCCATGTATTCCACCCATTAATTTATAAAAAAACATATTTACTCTTTTAAATATGAGTATTTTTGAAAATCCTGGCAGTACTATAAAAATATAAATGAATAAAGGATCAGTAAAAATTTAAAATGAAATTATAATTATCATCAGAAATACCTCTCTGGGGATGCTAGTTTTTTGATGGAATATGATATATTTCATAAATTTACAAACATATTAACCACAATATTTTTCATTAGTTTGTTCTGGGAACTATATAAACATTGGAAAAAATAAGTAATTTGTTTTGATACATTTTTTGACAGTGAAATGTTATTTTATATAACCTAATACTTATCCATTTTTAGAATTATATAGGTTTTTTGTTCTCATGGACTATCCTCATGCCATGATTTTGATGATATTTAAACACTACCCTATCATAACATAATTTTCATTAAAACATAACATAAAATGTATAACTTGAATTTTATTTGTAAAATGTTTCATGTAGTGTATTACAAATTGATAAACATAATCACATGTGGTTGTTTTTTTGGTATCCATGAATTGAATCTAGAAAATAAATCTTTGGATGATCCAAATTGACTTTAATGAGCAACCAATGTTTCCTAAAAAAGGAATAATTAATGAAATGAATGAAAATATATTTGATATGATTAAATTATAAAGTTTTCCCCCTATATCGTGGGTATTTAGAAGAGTCCATCATCTGCAAGTTTTCTTTCAAACATTGTGGATAGTTTGTACACCATTACTTCATATTATTTTGGTTCCAATGAGAATAGTTGTGTAGAATTGATGTGAGGATTAATGAGTCCAAATTTTAGTTCATAGGGTTTTTCCTTCAAATAGTATTGATATATATGTATGCAAAAATTATGAATAGTATTTAGTTATAATTAACATAGTAGATCAGCTATTGGATAAAAAAATCATGAAAACAAACCTCATGTATACATTTACCACAGAGACTCCTAGTGATCCATGCTTTAGGATTTCATTTATATTCTCAATTCCAATATAGTTTGTAATTTCCTCTCTATACATCTGTTCTTAAAAATCAATTGTGGTCATATCACCACTTTCTAACACTGTATCCGCATAAAAATTTAATGTTAGTAAATCTAAAAGTTGAACAGGAGGGATAAGGTTACTTTGTGAAGATCTTTTTGATTGGTTGGTTGATCCTTTAGATCATTTTGATTCAACATTCCATTTCACCCCTTCCCTTTGTTTTTATATAATAACATTCATTATTTCATGCCTTTTTTCATTAATTGTTAAAGGGTTTGCATAAAAAATAAATTGGAAATGAATACCTCTTTATCGACATATATTTTTACAAAATCTAACGACCATTCTACGCAAGTTCCAACAAATTTCTCGAATGTATGAATATATGCATCATTAAGTGGAATAGGTAGCTCGATGCTTGGTTCGTGAGCTACATGAATCCCCACTCTCACATGAACTATTGGAATTTGTTTGTTGTGTAGAATGTCACCTTGGATATTGTACATGATACCCCTCTTAATAAGGTGATGAGTGGGTGTTGATGTATATAAATCACAATCATTTTCATCTTGTAGAATATCACTACATGAAAGGTATTAGTGTTTGTATGGTTCACATTTCACAGAAACAATTATGATAATATTGATTACCTCTTACAATATCTTTGAGGGGAATGGATTACCTCAAAGATGGTGGGGGTGGGGGTGGGGGGATATTCATGTAGTGGTTTTTGTTATGTTGTTTCCTCTCCTCGATTCATTCCCATAACAATTTCTAACAACTTAGATTTCCAATTAAGTTTTTCTTATAGAGTAGATAATCATGATTATATCTCTTCCATTTTCTTATCTTTATCCCCCTATTCATTTCTTTTCTCAAAATATGTTTGGGGTGACACCCCAAAACCCACACCTCTGACACGACCATAATTTTATGGACACTTCAAGCCCACTGATAGTAACTATTCATCAGGTACAACTGATGATGATTCTTATGCTTATGTCGGATAAAAAATATAGGAAAATAAGTAATCATTGTTATGTAATACCTATTCAATTTTTTTTATCATGTCATACTTGCACATTCTTCTGACACTTTTTTTGTGTTTTCATCTATTAGTATCCCATCTTTATTTACAAATTCCTCCTTCCATAACATATGATGTGGGATGTAAGTGGATTTGGATTTTGATTCATCAATATTAATATAAACAAAGGAATATATTTATTTTTCTGTTTCATGTCATGTAAAAGTATTATTATAGGCTTAAAATACATACCATTTTTTTTCAAGTGAAGCATACCCCATCCTTGCTTTACGATAAGGGTACATTGGTTTTTCTACATGTTGTTTATTTTCAGAACTCAGTTATTGTTTCAAAAATTAATAATTCGTAATCAAAGTGATTAATACACGTATTGTCAAGTAATGTATTATCAATCACATTGTACCAAAAATGAGGTCTCCTTATGATGACTAATAAATGCATCCCACACTTGTTGGTTTATTAGGTGAGCATAAATCTATGGTGGGTGTGAGTTTATTTTTTCCCTTAATCATCTTTGAGATGACACTTCATGTGAATTATTGGAAAACCTCTATGATCCTTTCCAGTGAGCATTAATACAAATTTTATTTGGGATTCATCAACTATAAATTCACTCTACAAGGGATAATAAATAGTAAATCAATATTATATTATTATTTTTTAGTAAAATAAAGAAAGTATATCATAGTGTTACCTTAATCTTTTCCCAAATTGGTTCCATAAGCGCGAGAACAACATTGTTCCATGAATATACAACAATTGGCACACACATTCAAGTGGTTATCCCAATGTAACTTATGAACATGGACTTATTAGGGGTTAACAACCTGACCACATGCATTCCATCCAACCTCGAATTCGATGCCTTTGTGTTTCTCACCTTAATAATGTTTTCTAACACTATCATGCTATGATGATACTATTTTTTTGGGACACAAATTTTTCATCATATACCATTTCCTCAGCTTCAACATCATCAATATGTTGTTCCTATAGATTGGTAGCATTGGCATGGGTAGAAGGTTGTTGTTTATTTTTCATTGGAAGAATCAACATGTTGAGAAACCTATTATTCCTCAAGATTGGGAGCATCACCATGTGTAGAAGTCATTATTTATATAAGTGATTGAAAATTTAATTTATATTATGTAAATGTAGCAGTGAATAAATAATAATATGAGGTAACACAATGTATATATATAAAAATATAACCTTAAATATTGAAGGGATTTAACCCCACTATCGAGTATCAAAATACCATTATCGTGGTATCTTATGACACACAAAACCCCATATATATTGGGAACATTGATAAATGATTATGATTCCCAAATGAAAGGGTTATTATCAGTTGGATTGACATTCGACCCTTTAATGGTTTTGGTTGATAATAGAATAGTTGACCACTTTCAGTTTGCATGATCTGGAACATAAAATACTTATACTGCTAGTGATGCCATTATAAACAATTCATCTATATACCCTTCCTTATTGAAATCCACTATCATGAATATCAATTCATTTATTTTAATTTAACTCCTATTATCAACCCAATTTCATTAGAAAATCGACACTTGGAAAGTTGTATATTCCAACTCCCATGTTTGTTTGATGATGCCAAAGTATGACATATTCACATAAATTGGATTTTTATCCTTGATACCAGATACATGAATCACTTTATCCATAATTATAACTCTACTATTTTTCATGGTACTTAATTTATCATGTTCATTTTTATAGAATGTATAACCATTAATTACATAACCATTATAAGATAATACATGCACACAAAGTCCTATGGCTAGCCATCAAAGTCATTCTGAAATTGAATCTGAATTTACAATTGACTATTTAAAAACATGGTCTCAAAACCATCCAATAAACTATTGATTATTTGTATTTGATATCTATTTTTCAGCCCTTGATAGATTCAAATGCCTAAGAATTACTTTTTGGGTTCAATATATGGCACAATATCTAAACTATTATAAAAAAATGTAAAGGTGATCCTGCTCCCACTCTATAATAGTAATTGTGATAACATTTATTCCAAAAATTCCTTTACCCACAAGCCACCTGGGGTGATGAGATTTTGGTTGACCAATGCATTCCACATCGGATGAGTAGTTGGTACAGAATTCAATGAATTCCTCAACAACATATTGCTCTATAATACAAATTTCTAATAGACTTCAATTTTTCACATTCCCTTTCAAAATCTTCATATACCGTTTAATGGGGTAAATCCATCTATAATGTATAGGACCATATAGTCAAATATCTCTTACCAAGTAAACCATCATATCAAAGAATTATAGTAGGTATAAAGCGCATCTCCAATTTTTCTAATATGAAATCGATTTCATTTTCCATAGTTAGAAATTTCACCAGGTCTATAACTTTTCTACATATAGCTTTGAAAAATAAAGATATCTTTTTTAATGTATAATGAAAATTCTTAAAAAAAATGCAACATAGAGCTACATGCATTGGATCTTTCATCAAAACATGACAACCATGTGATTTTAGAACTTTTAACTTTAAATTACTCATTAACATGATATTATTGATATTTGATGAATACCCTTATAGAACCTTTACATCATTCAAGAAGTTGGAAAACAAATATCTCTCTTTTCTAGAAAGTGTAAGTAGTTGGAGGAATAAAATTTCATTTTTCACTCTCTTCTGGCGCC
This sequence comes from Viscum album, assembly GCA_963277665.1. Classification (NCBI taxonomy): domain Eukaryota; kingdom Viridiplantae; phylum Streptophyta; class Magnoliopsida; order Santalales; family Viscaceae; genus Viscum; species Viscum album. Next base: position 1,052,407,379 of record OY728120.1, on the reverse strand, counting down.
AACTCTTTTTGTATCCCTATATCAATCATTCCCAACCTAGCCTTAATTACATAATTTGTTTTTATAGGTGAATTTAATAATTTTACAATGATACTATCATATAATTTTTTCCACATTCATAACATCAATAAAATTCATGATGTAAAAACAATTCCAATATGGAAATTTAAAAAAACTGATCACTTTTTCCAATTGGTTTTGTAAGGTTTTGCATAAAAGGTTTACCAAAAGCAGTGTCCATATCTTTTACTTTGTAAAATAATTGATCAATTGGTAGTGAACACAGTGATACACCTTCTTCTTAACTCCCATAAAATTATGTTGTCCAAGATCAGTACTTATGTCATTGGGGTGGAAATATGCAATATCCTAGAAACACAATATTTGATGAATGTTTCAACCTAATTGACTGTATACCTTATTCAAAAATGGGAAATCCTTGAGTTCCTTTAATGTTATATCCTGAAAAATTTCCATAAGCATGATAGTCATTTATCATTATATAAAACATGTCACTCTACATGAAATCTTCATTTTTGTAATCATTATACAACATAACACTTAAATCCCACAATAATTTCAAATCTTCAATCAATGGAGAAAAATAAACATCAATATGATTATCTAGTTATTTTGGTCCTGATATAAGTAGAGATAACATAATTTATTTTTGTTTCATACATAACCATAATGATAAGTTATACTTTTCCAACATAATTGTCCATGTACTGTGAGTGATTCCTTAAAAACTAAAAGTATTCACTCCATCTGTAGATAGAGCAAGACAAAGGTTTCTCAGATCGTTTCCAAATTTAGGATACTCATGATCAATTCTATTCCACTAAGGTGATTTTTTTGGGTGATTAAGTTTTCATATTTATTTATTATATATATGTTCCACATCAATTTACTTGTAGTCTCCTCACTTCTATATCGGATCCTAAACCTTAGAATGATTGGAAAGTACCATAAAACTTTCATAGGACTTGATTCATCTTTCTTTTATCAAGAACCACCATACTTTGTACATTTTTAAGTGATTTTTGGTCCTTGAAAAACATTATATAGTCATTTGGATAGTCATGTATTCTTTCAGATATCATACCTATTGAATATATCATTCATTTAGAATCATATGTTTAGTAAGGAAGCTCATTATCTTCTGGGATTATATCATTCAAGAGAGCAAGTAGTTCAATAAAACTAGAATCACTCCATCCGTTGCCATATTTTAAATTGTATAGCTTTAGTATGACTGAAAATGTTTTATATTTAGTACAACTAGCATATAATGGAATCTTTACACAAATATTTAACTTTTCAATCAATTTTGGATAATCATGAAGTTCATATTCAACTATCATTATCATTTTCTCAATATGACCTTCATCATCATTTACACATGTAATCATATCCTCGATATGGTATTCATCATTGTTCACATTTGTAATCATATTAGATGCTCCATAAAATGTCATCTCATCACAATCACAAGATACATTCAGTTTTCCCCATGTTTAGTCCAACATTTATAACTTTTATCTATTCTATAACATATCAAGTGTTCTTCTAACTCCTCTGGACTAATTTTTCTTGAATAAAAATAATGTAAACATGGACAAAGGATTTTAGAAGGGTCATATGCATGATCATTTTCAAAATTGATGATATATTTCACCACATCCTCATAATCTTTTGTTATATGATTGAAATCCATCCATTTTCAATTCATGTCCATCCTTTTTGATTTAGTAATACTAATATTTAACAAAATAAATAAATACACAAAAAGTCTGAGTTTAGAAACCATAAAAGGTCATTCTTAAAGAATCATTTATGTTACATGAATCCATTGTTCTAAGATAATAAGATCCAAATAGTGGGTATTGAGATTGTTTTTTAGTGGGGGAAATCATTGAATGAAAGTATTGTATGATATATATAAAGTTACAAAGAATCTAATTAAATTTTAATCTATTTCAAAACACAAAGATCTCATGTAGGATTAATTCGATGATATATCATATGATTAAATAGAAAACAAGATCCTGAAAAAATATCAAGAAATTTAAATCAACAAGAGGGAGGAGTTGGTGTGTATTCATTTATTCGCTTGGTACATGGCGGTCCAGGTGGTGTTTTAGTGACAAGATTATTAGGATCCAAATTCGAATTTTTTTATGATGATGAAGATGTTGATTGGGTCTAATTACATGGTATTGAGAACCCAATTTTTGAAGAAACTCTTGTATTTAAATCAAATGAACTAGAAGTCTCAAGATGGGGTTTCCATGTTTCCTTCCCATTTTATACTGTTCACATTTTATCAATGGGGCCTTTCAATAACTCATTTCAAGCAATTCAATTCATTAAGCACCACATTCCACTTTAAAACATTACATTCCTTAAATCAATGTAAAAAAAATTAAACAACCCAAGAGACATAGAAAAACCATCACTATCATCATAAAAATGATTTAAACAAGTTAACCACCTTTTATAAAACATGGAGTGAAAGTAAAACAAGCCAACCATGGCATTGTAATTTGAAAGGACTACCAAATTTTGAAAATAACATATAAAGAATCCCATATTTAACAACAACATTTAAAAAACAAGTTTAATATATAGAATTTAAGTTCCCTAACCACCATTTTTACTTACACATGTATGAATTTATAAATATAGATACCACTCAACTCATTTCACACATTCACACATAATTGTGTTAAGTTATGAAATAATGTATCTATATTTATATCTATGTAGTCTTCATTTAATTCCTTCATTACAAGTAATGATTTTTTTTCATACACTGTATAAATTAAGTATCATTTTCATGAACTATGAAATCCTTTGAGACTACATCAAGAACCTTCAAATGAATTCAAGTGCCATTAATTGTTAGTGAATGAAGAAAAATATCAAGAAGATAAACTAGTGTTAAATAATCAGTATGTAATGTAGCAGATTGGAGTTCAAAAACATTGGAGAAGATGAACATCACAATTCTCATTATGTTGGATTGATTTTGTTAGCAACGTTGGTGTTGGAGCTATCACGACTCGTCCCCTGGGGCCCATGCATTGACTACCCCAAGCTCGCCTTCCATAGGCCAAAGGTTGGCGACTAGCACCGAAAGGCATATCCCTAAAAAATGGGAAGGCATTGCCTTTAAACCTCCAAACACACAGTCCAAGAATACAATGAGTACAACCCATATAGTAAATCTGCAGTATTAAAAAGATGCGTACTGAAAGTAAAAAGGGTGAGTACTGTAAGTAAAGGGAGCCTGAATACAATCCCAACTGAAAAGTACAACAGTAATAGAAAAACAGCTCCTGAAATCATCTGCTAAGGTTCCTACCTGAAGGGTAGGTATAGCTCACAGTAGGTCATCACTACAGTATTTCACGTATAAAGTTCCACCTCTGAGCACCATCCAGTCCTAGCTCCCAAATCTCAGCCAAAGCTATCCATCATTTTCATAAGACACAATAAGGTGCAGGCAAAGCTCATGCAGGGGTGAGTATAACAATACTCAGTAGGGACCCTGAGACCCCCAAAGGTCTCCTATAGTTCCATAAAGGGAAAAAATACAAAGCAAGACCTCAATCACAAAGCACGAAGTAATAGTCATCTCACAATAGGATACAACTCAGAGCTCAGGAATATAGATGATTAGTCTTAAGATATATTATCTTATTCTAGTAGAAGTCCCACAATTGATCCAAAAGAAGTTATTCTACTATCAGTCCACTCTTGGACATAAGTCACTATTCCACGATGGTCTACTGTAAGGATGGTCCTCATCGAGTCACACTACAACTGATCCACACAGGGTCTCTAGAATACTGATCCACACAGGGTCACTAGAATGCTGATCCACACAGGGTCGCTCAATGCTGATCCACACGGGGTCGCTATATGCTGATCCACACAGGGTCTCTAGATGCTGATCCACACAGGTTCACTAGATGCTGATCCTCGACGAGCCTCTATAAAACTAGTCCTCATTGGGTAGCTACGATGTTGATCCACTCAGGGTCGCTATGATGCTGATCCACACAGGGTCGCTGCTTTAAAGATAGCCGGTCACATGATTTCTGATCATAGCACGCTTGATTCTGGGAGAACCACTCCTCAAGACATTATTCATATTTCAACTGGTACGAATTCTTGCAAAAATCTTACCCAAGGGGACCGTCCTGTCATAGGTGTCCCAACGTGACAGACGGCGCGTCGATCGGACGCCCTGTGTGTGAGATATGAGCACTTTTGTAAAAAGGGACCGGTTGGATTCAAGTCCGATCCAACCCAAGTCACATTACAAACTCCGTCAAAACTCACTTAGAGTATCTCCAAAGGGCCACCTTGTCACAAGGGTCCTTATGCCATAGACAACGTGTCGATCGGATGCCCGGTTTGTTAGTTACATCCCTTTCCGTGAAATGAGGGTGATCGCACCTTGGTCCGACCCAGCTTGGTCGGGCCTGCCAGAATATTCCAAAGGGACCACTTCCCAAAAGGGGTCCCAACGCCACTAACGGCGTGTCAAACGGACACCTGGTTTGTTAGTTACGAGGTTTTATTTATTCGAGGGCCTGTTGGGTTTGGGCCCGGTCCGACTCGGTTTGACCAGCCCGACGCAACAGTTCCTGGGGTCTACCTGACCCCGCCCGGGTCCGACCTATTCAAGGTCGGCCAGGTTCATTAGGTTCGGCCCATCGTGTTCGGCCCATTTGTTCGCGGGCCTGGGCCGCAGTTGGCCCGACCCGTTGGGTGGGTCTCAGCCCACTTGCACCAGCCCGTTGGGCCGTGGGGCCAGCACACTAGACCGTGGGTCCGGCCTACTTGGTCGGCCCGCATTCAGCCCGGTCTGCCAAAAGGTGGACAACCTTCTCCGTTGGCCCCATGGTTGCAGGCCATTTTACCCAACCGGTGGGGCGCTGCCCCACCGCATGAAACAGTTGGCCGTTTGGCTGACCAGCTTCCGCCAATGCGGCGCGGTACGGGGCCGCGCCACAACCTCCTACCATGGCCTGTTGGTCATGGATGCTGCCTCCGGCATCACCTGCGAGCACCAGCCTTGTCCTGCGCAGCTGGCTCAGGCCGGCTGCCTCTGGCCATTGCGGCGCGCAACAGCGCGCCGCTTCCCACCACCCTCAACCAGTTGCCGCAAGTCTCCTCCAGCCATCGCCGACATGGCGTGCCAATAGTTTCTTCCACGGGCCACTAGATGCACTCTGGTGGTCCGTTTCTGGTGTCGTTAATGCCTACAAGGCTCTTGGGTCACCGTCGTCACTGTGTGTCCTCTGGTTTCATCATGCTACTCCATTTGGAAAACCATTCTAGAAAAAGGAGACAAATACCGAAGAGGCGGAGAGTTCGAGCCATGTTCATTTGGCCCGCGCCCTCCGCGTTAGCATATTATCAGGTGGTCAACAAGTTATCTCATAAAGATGAACTTTATAAAAATCCCCCTAACTAGATAAGATTTCCACTGACGAAGATCGACATAACTTTCTTTTTCATTGTCGTTGGTTCGTGATTCGGTGGCGCTCGCCACCGCTCGCTAAAACCAGTCTCATCCTCCAGGTAGTTGGCATCGTGCTACTTTGCCAGAATTTCGTCGCTTAGTGAATCCATGTCAACACCTCACCCCAAGCTCCATATAAATAGGAGGGGGAAGAGGTGGGTAACGCTCGGAGGAGTTTATGAGGTTCATTTAATTAATGGACCACCCAAATCCCCAATGGTGCAGTTACAAGAAAAGGAGAGTCAATCCATTTAATGGATTGAGATGTCGTCGATCCTGCCACTGCCACTCATTCATTGGAGGAAAGGAAAAAGATAAATAAAATAACATTGTTATTTTATTATTTTTTTAAATTTCCAAAATCTATATTTTTCTCCCGACCTTCTGCGGTCGAAGTAAAGCCTCCCTTAAGCGAATCCTGACACTGTGGATTCAACGGTGCCCTCATATTTTTAATCCGACCACCGGTTCAAAAGATATAAAACGTCGTCCGTGCATTTACTGAACATACCTTAAAAAAAGTTCAGAAATTTATTCCGGGCACACTGGGTCTCGGAATCACGCGCCTTCAATTTCCGTAGACTCGTAATTGTCCCAATTAATTAAAAAAAATTACATGGAAAAATCTGGGTCTTTATATTCTCCTCACCTTAGGGATTTTCATCCCTGAAAGCCACAATATAGACTAAGGAAACAAATGGGGGTACTGAGCACGAATCTGAGCCTCCCGCTCCCATGTGCTCTCCTGGCGGTTCCCATGCTGCCAGCGAATGAGAACTAGAGGGATCAATCATCCATGAAGGACCCACTCCTATTGTTCCTCAATCTCCACTAGAACCTCTGTAAATGTCACCCCATCATCAATATCTAGCACTCTCTAGTCAATAACGTGCGATGGATCATGCACGTACTTCCTCAGCTACGACACGTAGAAAACGCCATGCACCCGATGCATTTGTCGGGGAAGATCTAGGTTATACGCCACCTCTCCAACTCTACTAAGGACCTGAAATGTTTCAATGAACCTCAGAGATAGATTATCACCCCGGCCAAATCTCTGCAAACCTCATCGAGTTGAGACCCTTAGGAAGACATGGTCTCCCTCCTCAAACTCAAAAGGCCTCCATATCCTATCAACATAATACTTTTGTCTGCTCTGTGCAGTCTTCATCTGCTCCTGGATGATCTGCACCTTCTCAGTGGTAGCCCATACCAACTCTGGACCCATAAGTGCTTACTTCCCTGAGTCTGTCCAGCATATAGGTGATCTTCATGGTCAACCGTACAAGGCCTCAAATGGTTTCATACCGATGGTGGAGTGATAGATGTTGTTGTATGAAAACTCCACCAAGGGAAAATGATCCTCCCAACTATGACCAAAATCTAGGACGCAATCACGAAGCATGTCCTTCAGTGTCTGAATGGTCTGCTCCATCTGACTATCCGTCTGTGGATGAAAGGTAGTGCTTAAACGAAGATGAGTCCCAAACACCTCCTATAATCCCTTACACAACTGGGATGTAAAACGTGTGTCATAGTCAGAGATGATCATCGATAGTATCCCATGAAGCCGTACAATCTCCTACACATAGAGGCATCCTAAGCCCTTTACTGATCCCTTCTCCCATATGGGTAGTAAGTGGGCCAACTTGGTGAGTTGGTCAAAGATCACCCAGATGGAATCTTTGCCCCTGGACGTACATGGTAGCACTGTCATGAAATCCATGGAAATACCATACCACTTCCACTCTGGTACCTCTAATGGATGTGCTAAGCCTGCTGGAACCAGATGTTCGACCTTCACTTGCTGACAAGTGAGGCATCGTGAAACAAACTCTGCCACTGCTTTCTTCATCCCTAGCCACCAGTGCTGACGCCGGAGGTCCTGGTACCACTTATCCACACCAGGATGTACCGCCATAGGGGACATATGGAACTCCCTCAACACCTCCTCCTGTAACGCCCCGGTACCATGGTGCATCATCTGAAGAGGATGACGGGCTTCCCACCTTCAGAAAATCCATCAGGTGTCTATCTTGAGGATATCTATGCATGTCGAGCCTCGCAGTCAATGTCCCCAAGATGTTCCTCTTGAACTTGCCGAAGAAGTGGGGGATTGAAAATCATAGACTGGAGGTAAGCTTCTCCATCTCTATCCACAAAAGATATCTGCAACGCGGCTAGCTTCTTTGTCGCCTCACTCAACAACTGTAGACCAGACCTCCTACTGAGTGCATTTTCTACCACGTTCCCCTTCCCAGGAGTGTAGAATATCTCAAATTCATAGTCCTTGAGTAACTCTAGACAACGTCGCTATCTCAGGTTTAGGTCCTTCTATGAGAATATATACCTTAGACTCTTGTGATCATAGTAAACAGTAAACCGTTCACCCATCAAGTAGCGTCACCACATCTTGAAGGTTAAGACCACTACTGCTAACTCTATGTCATGGGTAGCATAGTTCTGCTCATGCTGTCTCAGCTATCATGAACTATAAGAGATCACTACTTGCTCCTGCATTAAGACACATCCAAGTCTGGTCCTAGATATGTCATAGTATACTACATACCTAATACCCTCTTCTGGTAGCCTCAATATGGGAGCACTAGTCAATCTCTGCCTTAGCTCCTAAAAACTCTACTGGCATCTATCCATCCATACAAAGGGCTATCCCTTATTTTTCGACACTAACAAGGGTGCTTCAACTTTGGAAAAGTCAAGTACGAATCTTCGGTAGTACCTAGCCAACCCCAGGAAACTGTGCACCTCGATCACACTCCTGGGTGGATCCCAAGAAAGCATAGCCTCTATCTTATCCAGATCCACTAAAACCCCAACCTCCAAGATAACATGTCCCAGAAAGTAGACCTCTCGTGTCCAGAACTGGCACTTTGAGAGCTTACCGTAAAGATGGTTCTCTCAGAGTGTATCTAGAACTATCTACATATGATAGGCATTATCTTCATCCGACATTGAGTATATCAAGATGTCGTCGATGAAGACCACCACAAAGCGATCGAGGTATGGCTGAAAGATCATGTTCATGAGTCCCATGAACACTGCAGGGGCGTTGGTCATGCTGAATGGCATAACCTAGAACTCTTATTGGCCATACCGACATCTGAAGGTCGTCTTCTGCACATCCTCATCTCGTACCCTGAGCTGATGATAGCATGATCTGAGGTTTATCTTCGAAACCAATGAGATCCCTTCAGATGATCAAATAGATCATTAATCCTCAGAAGTGGATACTTGTTCTTCACGGTCACCTGTTTCAAGCGTTGATAATCCACATAGAGCCTCAAACTCCCATCTTCCTTCTTAGCGAACAAAATCGGGGCTGCCTATGGAGAAAAACTGGGCCTTATGAAGCCCTTCCTCTACAAGTCCTCTAGCTGTACTCGTCACTCACGAAGCTCTACAAGAGACATCTGATATTCTGGTGTAGATATCGGTGTTTTCTGTGAGGAGGTAGTCCTGGAACATCATTAGGGAAGACATCAAAAAACTGGTCCACTGCTATAGGATAACTCTGACTCTCAACATCAACTACTCTGAGGGTAATTCTAGCCAACTAATGTGTGATCGGTTGCACCCTCTTCTGGGTAAGTCCATCCTGTGCTTCAAAGGTTCCCTTCTCACCGGTGAAGGAAAAACTGGTCTCATCCTTGCAGACACACCACACTTTGAGGCTAATGCAGTTAATTTGATCATGGACTGTGGATAGACAGTCCATACCCAAGATGAAATTGTAAGGCCTCGACACCGCTATTAGAAGATCCCAGCTGAAGCTCTTGCCTCCTAGAGTAATCTCACACTACCGGAATCAATGTGTAATCATCGAATCCCCTCCCGTAAGAGTCTCTAGCTGTAAGGATCTAGCCAACGGCTCCATAAGAATCTCCGAGCCCCGAAATAGGGCTTTGGAAATGAAAGAGTGATCGACACCTGTGTCTATAAGTACTGCAAATAAGGTGGAGTAGACATAGATCATACCTTGAATCATCTCTGGAGTGCCGTGGTCATAGGCCTCATCTTCTTGGAGATGAGCTCATCCCTTTCCACCTGATCCTTGTGGTCGGGGTGGACCACCTAGAGTTGGTGGTGGGAGAACCTCGAACCGTCGTCCACCACCTATTTCATGACCCACTTCTCTTCTACGTCTGCCGCCCTACAGACCTCCTTGCTCTAATCTCTGCCTCTGCCTCGATGGTCCCTCGACCATGTGTTGGTCACCAGTGTGGCTGGTCGGGTAGTCGCGAGCCATGTGACCCTGTCTACCACACATGAAGCACAGTCTGCTCCTCTGTTGGCCTACTCTACCTTGCGAGCCTCACACCTTTGACCCTACATCCTGGGGTCATCCACCGGAATGTATGGTCCGCTTGGACCTCTGTGTCATCTACCTACTACCAGCCACACATGACTCTACTACATGTTTCCTGGTGGTGGGTCTCACTGTCGGTGTCTTCTCACAAAGGAAAATATCCACCAATAGTGCTCTATCCATCACTCCAGCATGCGTCGGGATACTGAGAGATACCATTGAAGCTCTTATCTCCCATAGGATTCCCTACTCGAAGGTCCGGGCCCTGAATAATGGGTTCCTCACCATGTCGGTAGAGTGACGTGAGTGGTCGGTGAACCTCACCGAGTACTGGGCCACGATCAGGATGCCATGTTGTAAGTGTGCCAGCTCATGTATACGCATAGAGAATAGAGTTACTGGAACGAACTATGCCCTGAAGAGGCCCTTGAAATCTACCCAGGTTAGGGTTGCCTCGTCGTGTATCTGGAGCATCAGGCTCCACCATCTCTCTACTGCTCCCTGGAAAATACTGGTAGCTAGGATCACCATCTGGTCGGCTGGTGTCCCAACCAGGTGAAAAACTCTTGCCATAGCCTCCATCCAGTCCTCAACTGCCTGCGAATCTATCTCACCTTGAAACCTTGGAGGCCTATGCCACTGAAACTCATGCAACGTGCTCAGTCAGCGTGCACCATCTGCCGGTGGGGCTGGTGGCAATGACTTCCCAATGGGTAGTGGTGCTGCTGTTACACCACCCAATGGTTCTATCACCGTAAGATGGCCCTACACCAAAGCTACATCGCTCGGTGGGGCATCATCGTGTACTCTCTCGAAAACCCTGGTTGGCTATCTATGTGGCAGCATCCTGAAAGAAACAGGTGCGTCATGGTAAAAATTTATACCTGGCGAGATGACTCAAAAGAGATCAAAGTAAAAACATTTCCAAAACACACACAATCAGTTTTTTCGTGCACCGAGTCGGAAATCCAAATTCAGGGTCCTAATGTATGGATACGTCGGCCACCACACCAACACTGGACTCCTTGAACTAAAAACCACACTCAAAACAATTAAAACTATTGCTCCATTAGAAAGATCAGAGTCCTAGTTCTTCAGTAGAACCGACTCCTCTGATACCACTTTGTCATAACCCGTACCACGGGGCCCATGTCGTGACTACCCCAAGCCTGCCTTCCATAGGCCAGGGGTTGGCGACTAGAACCGAAAGGAATATACCTGAAAAATGGGAAGGCATTGCCTTTAAACCCACAAACACACCATCCAAGAATACAATGAGCACAACCCACATGGTAAAACTGCACTAGTAAAAATATGTGCACTGAAAGTAAAAAGGGTGAGTACTGTAAGTAAAGGGGGACAGAATATAAGCCCAACTGAAAAGTACAACAGTAACATAAAAAAGCTCCTGGAATCATTCGCCAAGGTTCCTACCTGAAGGGTAGGTACAACTCACAGTTGGTCATCACTGTGGTACATCACGTATAAAGGTCCACCTCCAAGCGCAATCCAGTCCTGGCTCCCAAACCTCAGTCAAAGCTGTCTTTAATTTGCACAATACACAACAAGGTGCGGTCGAAGCCCATGCAGGGGTGAGTATAAAAATACTAAATAGGGACCCCGAGACCCCCAAAGGTCTCCCAGAGTTCCAAAAAGAAAAAACCACAAAGAAAGACCTTAATCACAAAGCATGAAGCAATAGTCAGCTCACACTAGGATACAAATAAGAGTTCAGGAATATAGATGATTAGTCTTAAGCCATATCATCTTATTCTAGTAGAAGTCCCAAAATTGATCCACAAGAAGTTGTTCTACTATTGGTCCACTCTTGGATGTATGTCGTTGTTCCATGGCGGGCCACTGTAAGGCTGTTCCTTGTCAGGTCACGCTACAGCTGACCCACATAGGGTCACTAGAATGCTGATCCACACAGGGTCACTAGAATGTTGATCCACACAGGGTCACTGGAATGCTAATACACACAGGGTCGTTCGATGCTGATCCACACAGGGTCGCTAGATGCTAATGCACACAGGGTCACTAGATGCTGATACACACAGGGTCGCTAGATGCTGATCCTGGATGGGCTGCTATAAAATTGGTCCCCGTTGGATATCTACGATGATGATCCACTCAGGGTCGCTATGATGTTGATCCACATAGGGTCGCTGCTTCAAAGATATCCGGTCATAGGATTTCCGCTCATAGCACGCTTGATTCTGGGAGAACCACTCCTCAAGCCATATTTTATATTTCAACTAGTAGGAAGTCCCACAGAAAGGATAACCAAGGGACCGCCCCATCATAGGGGTTCTAATGTGATAAATGACGCATCGATCGGATACCCGGTCTGTGAGATATGGACACTTTTGTAAAAAGGTCCCGGTTGGATTCAAGTCTGATCCAACCCAAGTCACATGACCAACTCTTTCAAAACTCACTTAGAGTATCTACAAAGGACCACCTTGTCACAAGGGTCCTTATGCCACATACGGCGCGTCGATCAGATGCCCAGTCTATTAGTTACATCCCTTTCCGTGAAACGGGGGTGATCACATCTCTATCCGGCCCAACACGGTCAGGCCCACCAGAATATGTTAAAGGGACCTCTTCCCAAAAGGGGTCCCAACGCCACTGACAGTGTGTCAAATGGACACCTGGTTCGTCAGTTATGGGTGTTTATTTATTCGAGGGCTGATTGGGTCTGGGCCTGGTCTGACTAGCCCAAGGAAACTGTTCCCGGGGTCTACCTGACCCCGACCGGGTCCATCCCATTCAGGGTCGGCCTGGTTCACTAGGTCCGGCCCATCGAGGTAAGCCCATTAGTTTGTGGGCCAGAGCCATGGTTGGCCCGACCTGCCAGGTGGGGCTTAGTTCACCCGCACCGGCCCGGTCCGCTGGCGGATCCGGCTCAATCCACTGAACGGGTCCGACCCGCTCGGCCGACCCACGTCCGACCCGGTCTGCTAGAAGGCAGACTGCCTTCTCCGTTGGCCTCGCAGTTGCGGGGCCGTTTCACCCAACCGGTGGCCCCACCGCATGAAATAGTCGGCTGTTTGGCCGAACGACTTCTGCCAACGAGGTGTGGCGTGGGGCCAGGCCGTACCCTCCTGCCGCGACTACTACCGGTGGCTGCCATCTTGGGCTGGCTGCCTCTGGCCGCCGCAGCGCGTGAGGGCGCGCCACTTCCCACCACCCGCTGCCAGTTTTCGTGGGTCTCCTCCGGCCACCAATGGCCGCTGCCGACATGGTGCGCCAGTGGTCTCTTCCACGGGCCACCGCACATGCTCCGGTGGTCCATTTCTAGCGTCATTAGCACCTATGATGCTCTTGGGTCACCGTCACCACTACGTGTCTTCCGGTTTCATCCTGCCGCTCTGTTTGGAAAACCGTTCCAGAAAAACAAGACAAATACCGAAGAGGCGAGGGTCCGAGCCTTGTTTGTTTGGCCTGCGCCATCCGTGTTAGCATCGTATTAGGTGGTGAACAAGTTATCTCATAAAGACGAACTTTACAAAAACCCCCTACCTGGATAAGACATCCACTGACAACGATCGACAGAGATTGACAGAACTTCCATCATCGTTGTCGTCAGTTCGTGATTCGGTGGCAGTCGTCACCGCTCGCCGAAACCGGTCTCGTCCTCCAGGTGGTTGGCGTCTTGGTACTTTTCCAGAGCTTCGTCGTTTGGTGAATCTGTGCTAACACCCCACCCCGAGATCCATATAAATAGGAGGGGGAAGAGGTGGGTAATGCTCAGAGGAGTTTATGAGGTTTATTTAATTAATGGAGCACCCAAATTCTCAATGGTGTGGTTACAAGAAAAGGAGAGTCAATCCATTTAATGGATTGACATGTCATCGATCCCGCTACTACCGCTCATCCATTGGATGAAAGGAAAAAGATAAATAAAATAACATTGTTATTTTAGTATTCTTTTAAATATCCAAAAACTATCTTTTTCTCCCGAACTTCTGCTGTCAAAGTGAAGCCTCCCTTAAGAGAATCCCGGCGCTGTGGATTCAATGGTGCCCTCAGATTTTTAATCCGAGAACCGGTTTAAAAGATAGAAAACACCGTTCGCGTGTTTACTGAATGTACCTTAAAAAAAGTTCAGAAATTCATTCACCGGTTCAAAAGATAGAAAATGCCGTCCGCACGTTTACTGAACGTACCTTAAAAAAGTTCAGAAATTCATTCCGGGTACACCGGGCCTTAGAATCATGCACTATCAATTTTTGCAGACTCATAATAATCCCAATTAATTAAAAAAAAATTACATGAAAAAATCTGGGTCTTTATAGGAGCAATGAAATATCTTGTGTAAACATAGTTTTACTCAATTTGTGGTAATGTAAGATGTGTTGGGTTGTGATGTAATAAAAACTTCTGACGACATATAAGCAACTGATGCCCCCATGTTTTGGTTATATCGTAATGTCGAGTTCTTTCATACGTGAGAGTTCATTCTGCATATAATCTAGTATAAGATCTTGAAATGACCAGTGATTTGTTGATATCGTAATACTCATTATCCAATTTTCATAGATGGTGTAATATTAGATTCTTAAAATTCCCTTTAGTAGTCTCACTTGATCTTTACTTACACACCACTCATTTCGCATGCAAGTCTCTTATGAACCATCAATATCTCATGTATTGATGTGGATCCATAATCCATGTGTATAACCCACGTGTTCATGCCATATCACATGTGTAAAATATATAACAAATCAGTTTCTAAAAAAAGTTATATATAAATAATGTTAAAAAATATTAAACAATATTAATAAAATTTAAAAACTTATTAATTCCATAACAAGATAAAATCATTAAGAACAAACTTAAAAAAATCATATAAATAAAGAGTATGTGTATAAGTGTCAAAAGTATCATGAAATAAATTTAATCAAGCACTATAGATATAAAAAATTGAAACAAATCATACAAACTAAATTAAACCTGTGCCATAATTCCTTTAAAAATTATAAACAAATCAAGAGATATTAAAATGACTGGGGTTCTTCTGCCTGGTAATGGAAGAAAATGGAAAAAAATGTTTGATTTTAATCCATGGGAGAAGGAGGTATTCTTGGAACTTGAAGTTGATTATGATCTACACACCGTGAAAACTCTACCTACTTATCATTTGCAGTCACCACCTTACATGATAAGTGGGTAGAGTTTTTGCAGTGCACAGCTAGGAGCAACATGCAACCGAAGTGAGAAATAATGATGAATGAGTGATATGAATATGAAGGTGAGGGAGAGGGTACACCAACAACGGATTAAGCCAAGAGAGATTGGGTGGAGAATCAGTGAGGTAGATCGATGGAAAATAAGATTGCTCACACGCTCTGTTCAAAACATTTGAGAAAATTAAAAACAAACAAAGATGTTCAAGGGGGATCGACAGATCACAAGTGATCACTTACTTTGACTTTTGAAGGTGGTGATTTGTTTGAGTTGATCGAGGGGGAGTGATGATATAGATTTAGTTATGCAAGAGCTTGAACGATACGAGCGAGGAGAACTCTGTTAGGGTTCAATTTAAATGATCGAGAGGAGTTTTATCATTGCTTTTAAAAAAGCGCAGTTAAAGAGTGATTTTATTAGTGATAAAATAATAAGCACTCAAAAAACTGATCTTTATTAATGAAAATAAAGTGCTAATAAAGTTATAATTTTAATAATATAATTAATATAATTAAAAAAATTAAATGTATATAATTATAAATAAATATAAACAAATATTAATGTATATAATTATGAATAAATGTTTATATAATTGTAAATATATTTAAATAATTATAAATACGTATTCATAAATATTATTATAAATAAATATAAATAAATATAAATAAATATAAATAAATATAAATAAATATAAATAAATATAAATAAATATAAATAAATATAAATAAATATAAATAAATAAAAATAAATAAAAATAAAAATAAATAAATATAAATAAATATAAATAAATATAAATATATATAAATATATATAAATAAATATAAATAAATATAAATAAATATAAATAAATATAATTATAACCAAATATTTATTTATATAATTAAAAACATATTAAAAGAACTGTAAATATGTATTTATAAATATAATTATAGATATAGATATATTTAAAATTACTATTATAAATAAATATATTTAGAAATAATTTTTATATAATTATAAATATATTTATATAATTATATATATATAATTACATACAATTATATAATTATATATATAATTACATATAATTATAATTATATATATATATATATTTATTAATATATAAATATATATAATTGTATATATAATAAATATATTTATTATAATTTATAATTATTTAAATATATATATTTTTATTTATAATTGTAATTATAAATAAATATATTTAAAAATATTTATATATAATTATAAATATATTTATATAATTATATATATATATATATATATTTATTAATATATAAATATATATAATTATAAATATAATAAATATTTTTATTATTTAAATATTTTTATTATAATTTTATAATTATTTAAATATATATTTATTTTTAATTATAATTATAAATAAATATATTTATAAATATATTTATAAATATGTTTATATAATTATAAATATAAATATTTTTATATAATTATATATATATATATTTATTAATATATAAATATATATAATTATAAATGCAATAAATATATTTATTATAATTTTATAATCATGCATATATTTATTTATTTATTTGAAATTTTATAAATACTTTTTTTTAAAATTATATATATTTATATTTTTATAATTAACTATTTAAATTACAAAATTATTAAAAAATTCATTTAAATAGATTAATTATATAAATTTCAAACATGTTTTAAATGTTAAAGCTTAATAAACCAAAACAAATAAATATTATTCATATAAATTAAAAACATATTAAAAATATTACATGTATAATAAATAAATATATGTATAAATAAATATAAAAAATGATTAAATTCCAACAAATATAAACATCAATACATAATAAAAATTAATAAATAATATTAAATGAAAACAATATTAAAAATTAATAAATATAATTTAATAGAAAAAAACTATTTTAAAAAAATGAATTCATATTATATTAACTACATGAATTATAAATTCGTACAAAAATGAAGGAAATATTAAAAAATACATTTCAATAACTTGACTTTATAAATTTCAAACATTTTAAAAATATTACAACTTAATAAAAGAATTGAATAATTACTAATCATATAAATTAAAAACATATTAAAAATAATAATTAGTAAAATATAAATATGTATAAAATTGAATAAATTTCAAAAAATATTATATCAAAAATGAAAAAATATACATCAAATGTGAAATAAGCACATGTCACACATACACATGCACACATATTCTATATATATATATATATATGTACATCCCACACATATGTGCACATATACATACACATATATACATCTGTACACATACAACATCTACACACACACAAAACATAATGAATACACATATAAGCACATAGACATTGATATAAATATATAAGTTTAAATATCACATATTAAAAACACATCATTTATATTTATATAATTATTTTAATTATTAAAAAAATATTAATATATAATATTTATATTAGTTATATACAAGCATTTTGTAATTAATGTATATAAATAAAAATTACCTTTTGAATATAAATATGATAATTTTATATATATTAACAATATTGTTTGTTAATGGTTTTTATCAGTGCTAATAAAAGTGAAAATAAAGATTCACCTTGATCAATGCTTTTAGCTAACACTGATAAAGGTTACCCTTTTATTTGTACTTTATGTTTAGTGCTGATAAAATCCAATGCTAGATAAAGTACGATCTATGGTAGTGGTATTCTGCTCAAGCCCCACTCCCCTTTATCGATGTTTGACCTCACCATTGTCAATGTTCACCAGTTGCTTTTTCTCACATGCAACGCCCTCTTGCCCCCCTTTTTCAGCGCTCTCCCCCTCCCTACTATCAGTGCTCGACTGCTACCCCCTCACTATTCACCCCCACACACTTGGATTCAAACTTGAGATCTCCATCTAAAAACTAAATTCTCTTATCACTGGTCTATATTGTTTTCTTATATATTTTATGATATATATATACATACATCTTTTCTATCGATATATTTATATAAGTATTTTTAAATATATTTATAAAATATGATTGTATGCGTGTGTGTTTATATATATATATATGTCAATGTGTGTATAATATATATATATATTAATATTTATTTAAATATATTAGAATATATATAAATATATAACTATTTATTAATACACACATATATTTATATATAAACATTGTACATACATTTGTATATGTATATATATATATATTCGTATCTTTTTAAGGTAAATAAAATGGATAAATTTTTATTTTAAATAAAATTTATAATAAATGTCATATGGTTTATATATTTAAAAATATATTTTACAAGTAAAAATGTTTAAATATTTATTTATACAATCAAATTTTTATATGTAAACACACACACACATATATATTTTAATTTATAAATACAACTATAATATTAAAAATATTAAAATTTTAACACCATAATATCCATATGAATGTAATACCGAAGAATAAATTCATTCTCCGTTGAAAAAAATACAAGAATACTCTTTTAAACGAAACTGAAATTTCATCAAATGTTCAAAAATTAGGGTAATCCAACTAAAAACTCAATTTTAAAGGCCTTTCGGGACTTTTTGATTAAGAAAAAACAAGGGTCTAGGTCCCTTCAAGTTTAAAAAATGTATATCTCTTTGCAAGCTTTGATTTGACATCTCATGGTTCCCAAACGAATATCCAGATCAAAAGTTACGATTGTTTTAAGTTCAAGCCTCCTTTTCAACTTATCTTAAGATATTAATTGATTTATTAATTTTTTTATTTCATGAATTCGTTGTTAAATGTCCATTACTTGATAATAATTATCCAATTATTAATTAATATAAAATTTAATTATTTTATAAACCATTTTCACTAAATATATTATAAATTAAGTGGAAATACACATTTAGTATTATATAGATCATATTTAAGCAAATATATTATATATATATATATCAATAAAAACATTTTTATATTAAAATTTGATTTTTAATATTATATTTTTTTATTAAAGTCACTTCTATAAATTCTAAAAAAGTGCTGATAAAAATAGATTTTATTATCACTAAAAAAAGCACTGACAAAGGCCGTCTTTCACCAACTCTAAAAAAAGTAAAAGTGACGACAAAGAGTGTTTTTTATCAGTGCTTTTTAGTGCCAAAAAAAGAGACCATTTGTTATCACTTTTTTAGTACTAATAAAGGACAATATTTAATAAGGTGAAATCTATAGTAGTGTTTTTATTTTTAAAAAATATATTTATAAATTTTAAAAATATCTAACCACCCTATCTGGTCTGATTTTGACTACAACCAAACGGTCTAACTGAGAAGACCCTTGATTTGAGGTAGTTAGATGAAACCCATTTCATATATAAGATTAACTACCTAGACCCATTTAAATATATATAAACATAAATAAATAAATAAATTCAGGTGTGTTTGTGTGGGGGGATTGCATATTATATTTGAAGTGGCAGCTTGAAGGGGGAAGCTCAGTGTCTGACCTTCCTTTGATAATGACCCCCTGGCTTCTTTGGGTGTCCTCATCTCCCCCATGACATCATGCCCTCCCACTCCCGCTTGAAAAACTCTATGTATACCTCCTTTGTGAAGGTTCTGGGGTATAGAGGAAGTGTGTCGGGCGATGCCCAATAAAACTTTTCACCAACTTCTTTGAATTTACCCTCATAACTAGATAAAAATGAATTCTCATAATCCATGAAGATATGATCTCACATGTAATTTATAATTAATTTATATATATTGATAATTACTTCATTTGGTAATTATTATTTTTATTGTAGAATTTGGTTAATCCATCTTGTTGATCCATCATTCTAATAAACAAATCAAGGGTAGATTCCCTCTACTGGTGATCCACATGTGCACCAAGATACTATAAACGTAGTGGCAGGGTTCTTTGTATGCTAGTGTAGATATACTTTGAGGTATGAGTTTCTTCTTTTCTCTTTTCCTTAAGTGTTTTTGAGAAATAAGGAAAATGGGGGAAAAATCCTAAATTTTGGGACTACACGCCGTGTACTTTGGCCGCGTGGGATGAGTACACAGGGTGTGTAGCCATGTCGGCGATGAAGGGTGTAAAAACCGACTACACACCGTGTAGTAGATATTTACATGCTGTGTAGTCAGTCGGTAGGAAAATAGTAAGGCAGTGGAAGCAGCCGCTAGCTGAGCGACAGTACACGCCGTGTAATTAGGAATACACGCCGTGTACTCATGTCGACATATGAACAGTGCGGCGGTGCCGCCAGAGGAACAGTTAAATGAGGAAAGTACAAGCTGTGTATTCAATAGTACAGGCCGTGTAGTTTGTTTTCTTTGCTTAAAATGGGTAGTATCCTCCCCTGTTCACAGGGAAGGCTTAGAACCGGAGAAGGAGTCGGAAGAGGAGGCCGGACCTTCGAGGATCTCTAGATCGAGCATCGGGAATTCGTTTTCACCTCTGACGATCTCGTTGGAACCGCACGTGTAAGTCCTCCACTCTCCTTAAGCCGTTCTTACCAATTATTCCTCTAAGGGAAGTTATTTGAGTTTGAATGGGGATTTCTTATACCCCAGATCTACATCATCTTTGGGCGTTTCTTGAAGCGACATTCGTGTATACCGTTCATGGGCATTTAAGGGAGGTGTCTTGGTGTTTAAATTCCAACTGTTGTGCGTTTTTGTGTACTGTTGTGCTACGAACCCATGTTGGGGTATCATGTGGATGAGGCCTTGGCTGTTAAAATACCTAGAATTGTATAGGTAATTAAATGTGATAATAAACTGCAGTTTGGGATTGCTGCTTGGATCTAGGACCAACCCGGGGTTTCATTCCTCTGTTTAGCCGTTTGGTCAGGATACCCGAGGTTATGCCATGTTTATATTGTGCATTACTTTTGCCTTGAGAGGAATTGTATGTGAATTGCTTGTTTATATGTTGGGCATGGCCCAGTTACTTGTTTAGCCTGAGGGTAGTGATATATTAGCCTGAGGGAATTGTTGATTAGCCCGAGGGCATAGTTCTATTAGCCTAAGGGCAACGAATGAGGGGAAGATTATGATTACCTGAGGGTTTCGTTTCAGTTTGGCTTGAGGGAAAGATTCTATTTCACCTGAGGGAAATGCCTGAGGGAAAGGTACGGTATAGACTGAGGGGAAGCCTGAGGGCGTGGTTTTACTATATTAGTATGAGGGCAAGATTCTGGTTGGCCTGAGGGCTTGGTTCTATTGAGCACAGAATGTTATTAAATTAAATGGTTAAAAATGAATAATAAAATGGCAATATAAATTTTAAAGTTAGTTACTTTTTAGTAATGCTTAGTTTATTGCATTTTACTACTGCACACTTTTGTTACATATTTTTCACATAGTTGGGCACGAGCCTTTGGTGGGTACCTACTGAGATTTATTTCTCACACCCTATTTGGGTCATGTCTTCGGCCCAAACAGACTATGTTGCTGCAGGTGTGGATAAGGGAAAGAGTCCCTATACAGGTACATGATTGTTGCTGAGGAGTAGGGGAGCATGGGACCGAGCGTAGGCTCGCGATGCTATCAGCTATTTTGTTTCGTTATGTTGTACCTTTACTTTCTATTGTATTGTGTTGTATTGCTGTGTAACATGTTCTGGCTGTTTTCTTAGAACTTGAGACATGTTGCATAATTATCTATACAACTATTGGTTATCTTTTTACTACATTTGTTCATTTTAAATGTGTATGGTTTATTGCTTCCTCTATTGTTGTATGTTGTATATTTTATTCCGCTGCGCTACACTTTGAAAAATGAGAGCATAGTTTCCCCACTATCAGACCTAGGCCCTCGCTTCTAGTCGAAAGCCTCTGGTGTTTGGGGAAATGCGCTTGAGGTCACATGGTAAATCGGGTTCGGGGAACCCATTGAGTGGCACCCGGGCCCGGGACATTACAAAGTGGCATCAAAGGAGTTATTTTATTTGACTTACTATTTGGAGCCTTAGTCAGGGATAGGACGAGAACCGTAGTTGGTAATGATCTGTGCCCAGACATAGCTAACCCGTGTACAGAGAAAAGCCAGTCTACCTCATATTTCTACAATTTTTATGATTTTGAAAATTTTACAGTTGATTTTATTTTCACCATTGGGTGACACACTTGTGATTGTACTATTTATATTTTATCCATGGGTTCTATTTAGTTTCAACCTGATGAGATAAGGGTATTCCATCTCATGCATCATTTAGGCACATGCTAGAAATCACATGCCATGCATAGTTCCATGCCATGTAGGTGCATTATAAAATTGCATGTTGCTGTGATAGTTGTTATGCTAGATAAATCATGCTTTTGTGATAACTGCTTGATAAATACCTGCTATGTGATATGGTGTTTTTGAGTGAGCTTGTTGATAGAATGGACACCAAAATTTGGTTTTGGGGAGTATGGGCCCTCATTGACCGGAATTTGGTGGATCATTGACTATTTATCTTTGTATAACATAGATAAGATGCCAAACTTTGATTTACGGGGAGTATGGGCACTCACAGATCGGAATTTGGAACTTAGGTGTTGTTTTCAGTGTTTTATCTGGGCTCCAGAGTAGTTTCTGAGACATACTATCTGGAAAAACCAGTATACACGCCATGTAGTTCTATGGACACATGCCGTGTGTTCTTCTGTTCGGGAAGAAAAGAAAACTTTTTGCATACACGCCGTGTACCTTAAGTACAAGCCGTGTAGTCTCTTTCCGTGTCATAGACCGTGTGGGCGGGGACACGGGGAATGGAAATTCTTGGAGAAAACACGCCGTGTATCGGATGTACATGCTGTGTAGTGTTGACCCAGAGTCTGCCCATGTAACTAACAACACGGACGGAGGAGACCTTAAGACATACACGCCGTGTCCACTTTTGCACACGCTGTGTAGTCTGGCCCGAGGACTTGGACATGTAACTAACAACATGGGTCGGGGTAATCCTTTAGTGTACATGCCATGTCCATCTAAAACAGCCGTGTAGTGTGAGCCGTGTATTCGGCTGTGTAACTGACAACACAGGTTGGCAGAGCTCGTCCAGTACACGCTGTGTGCCGGAGGAACACGCCATGTAGTCTTGTCCGAGGATAGACCGTGTGGACTTAGCCGTGTGGCTGGGGAAATAGGGTGGTGTACATGCCGTGTTTGGGTGTAACACACCGTGTAGTATAAATCCAAGTAGTTGGTCGTGTCACAAACGACATAAGCAGTTGGAAAATTACTCCATACACATCGTGTAGATTATATACACGCCGTGTAGTTTTGTTCAATAGGAGTCATGTGGCATAGTCATGTAGAAGGACCCGGGTAGGGGAAGAGAAGTCAGGTACATGCCGTGTAGTCAGTTTACACGCCGTGTAGTCATTTTGTGTAATCTTGAATTCCTTCTTCCTCCTATTTCCCTTTTTGGTCCCTTCGTTTTCAGACTGTGATAATCTTGATCTAAGGTGTGTGTTTGACCTTGTAGAGTCATGACGCTGAGACGACCACGCATTGTTATTCAAGAGAGCGGTGATGATTATAATCCAGAAATGGTGGGCCATGGGCTACCAGTGGATCCTCTAGCAGAGCCAGATGCGGCGTTAGCCATTATACCGGACACAGGCGCAGTTCCATGAAGGCTTTATGCAGTTCATGCAGACCATTCAGGGAGCACCACTGGCTGCCACATCTATGGCTGAGCTGACTCGTATCTTCTAGTAGCAGCATCCGCCTACGTTCTCAGGGGATGGCAGACCATAGGATGCAGAGTCTTGGATGGGGTCTATGTAGACTATTTTCGAGCATCTTGAGACGCCTCCAGGGAGGAGGGTCAAGCTCGTGACGTATATGCTGCGTGATTCTGCCAAGAGGTGGTGAGATGTTACCACCCAGTCAGAGCATCACAAAGACATGGTGTGGGAAGAATTTCAGATATCTTTCTATGACTTCTTCTTCCCAGAGACGCTGAGGGAAGATAGAGCTTGAGAGTTCATGAATCTGCAATAGGGCACTATATCGGTGATGAATTATTCTGCTCGTTTCACCGAGCTTCAGCGTTTTGCACCCGTTCTAGTGGGTGATGAGACGTTGAGGGCCAGAAGCTTTGAGTATGGTCTTCGATATGACATCCGAGCACTGGAAAACATTTTCAGGTTGCCTACAGTACATGCTATTGTGAACCAGGCGCTGATGACAGAGAGGAACCTGCGGGAGGCTAGTGGTGTGGGCTAGGGCAGTTCAACACTAGTTTCTGGCACTATTTCTACCGGAAAGAGTAAGCAACAGATGAGTTTCTCTCACGGTGGTAGTACTAGCCAGACAGTTACTTCAGGTGGCCCGATCAGGTGCTACCAGTGTGGTAAAGAGGGGCACAAAATACCACAGTGTCCACATGGCCCAGTGGAGTGCCGATCTTGTGGCAAGATGGGTCATCTGTAACGCTTTTGCAGGGCGTTTGTACTAGTGGATAGTAAGAGGGGTTCTGTGCAGACTCCACATGCGGGAGCAGGACCAGTAGCTTCTTACCAGTCGGGGAACTAGAATACGTTAGGGCGTGAAGGCAGAGATGGTGGTCGTGGCCATGGTAGCTAGACACTAGGATCTCAGAGGCAACAGGGCGGGACAACTCAGGGTAGCCAGGCTCTGTCGCAGGGCCGCGTCACTGGGCAGACATATGTAGTGCAACAGACTCAGTAGGAGTAGGATCCCAGACCTTCTACAGTTAGAGGTACTATTCTAGTAGCTTCTGTCTTATCTTCAGTACTTTTTGATATGGGTGCTACACATAGTTTCATATCTGTGCCTATTGTGGAGAGCCTTGGGCTCTGTGTTTCTTCTTCTTCTACTGTTATGATGCTAGACACTCTGTTGGGAGCTAGAACGGCTGGTGTGCGTCAGTGCAAGGAGTGCCCCCTTGAGGTTGGAGGGTGTCACTTTCTATGGGACCTCTACGTCTTGGAGATAACGAGCTATGATTTCATTCTAGGGATGGACTAGTTGGTTCCCTTTTGAGCCTTTGTAGACTGCTATCGTCGTAGGGTGAGTTTCATGTCACTTGAGGGTGGAGAGTTTCTATACAAAGGTGAATGGGATGTTCAGGCAAGTCGAGCTGGACCAGAGCATCATGGGCGAGGTGGTGTGACAGCCCAGATTGCGAGTATATATCTGGATGATCAGGGGACTTGTCAGTAGGATTTCACTCTAGTGGTTGATCATTTCAGGGATGTCTTCCTGGACGAATTTTTAGATCTACCTCTAGAGCGAGAGGTGGATTTATCTATTGAGCTTGTTCTAGGAGCATCACCGGTGTCCATTCCTCCTTACAGGATGGCCACACCTAAGTTGTAGGAGCTCAAGAGGTATTTATAGGAGTTACATGTAAAAGGTTTCATCCGACCCAATACTTCTCCTTGGGGTTCGTCGATCCTCTTTGCGAAGAAGGCAAACAATACCCTCAGACTCTGTGTGGATTATTGGAAGTTGAACCAGTTGACGGCCAAGAACCGATATCCCTTGCCGAGGATTGATGATCTCTTTGACAAACTTTGTGGAGCATGAGTGTTCTCAAAGATTTAATTGTGATCCGGATATCATTAGTTGTGCATTATACCATCTGATATACCTCTCACATCCTTTAGGAGCAGGTATGGTCTATACGAGTACTTGGTTATGCCGTTCGGACTCACGAGCGTGCCAACAGTTTTCATGGCTCTGATGAATCGTGTGTTCCATCCTTACATATATTCTTTCGTGGTAGTATTCGTGGATGATATCTTGTTTTACTCTCACACTTGACATGACCAGGACACCCATCTTGAGATCATACTGAGTACACTGAGAGAGCATTAGCTATATGCTAATCTCTCAAAGTTCCACTTTTTGATGGACCAGATCCACTTCCTGGGTCATATCATCTCAGAATCAGGAGTTACCGTGGATCCAGAGAAGGTGAGAGCAGTAGTTTCCTGGGATCAACCTAAGAATGTGTTTGAGATACGGAGTTTTTTGGGGCTGGCTGGTTACTACAGGCACTTTATATAGGACTTCTCCCGCTTAGCAGCACCGTTGACGGGTCTGACTAAGAAGGGTGTGAAGTTCGTTTGGTTGGAAGCTTACGAAACAGCCTTTCAGGACCTGAAAGGAAGGTTGAAATCAACACCAGTCCTGATACTTCCAAAGAAAGGGAAGAGCTATACAGTTTACTGTGATGCATCAGGTATTGGGCTGGGAGCAGTGTTGATGCATGGCGATCGAGTTTTTGCGTACGGTTCTCGACAGTTGAGGCCACATGAGAGGAATTACCCTACGCATGATCTCGAGTTTGCTGCAGTTGTTCATGCATTGCGATATTGGAGACACTATCTCTTGGGAGATCATTTTGTGGTTTTCACCAACCACAAAAGTCTCAAGTATATCTTTACTCAGCATGACTTGAATTTGAGACAGCGAAGGTGGGTCGAGTACCTTCAGTCCTTCGACTTTGAGCTTGCCTATACACCTGGTAAAGGTAATGCAGTAGCTGATGCACTGAGCAGGAGGACTCAGATACAGGCAGTGCAGGAGGCCAGTGGTGAGTGGAAGCTCATGACTTTGTTCTCTGAGATGCATTTGGAGGTGCACGAAAGTCAGGGGCAGACCTATCTTTCATCTTTAGCTGTGAGTTTTACCCTCCTGGATATAGTGAGGATGAGACAACTATCTGATTCAGAATGCCTAGTTCTACAGGAGTTCATGGAAAGTGAGGACCCTCCTCCTAGGTGGACGATAGGTGATGATGAGGTACTGTGTTTCCATGGACGAGTGTGGGTTCTAGGGGATATACATGAGGAGTTGATGTGGGAGTTTCATGCTTCATCTTGGGTAGTTCATCCCGAAGTTACCAAGATGTACCGCGACTTGAGACGTCAGTACTAGTAGCCAGGTATGAAGAGAGATATAGCTGGTTTTGTTACGAGATGTTCCACCTATCAGTAGGTGAAGGTAGAGCATCAGAGGCCAGCTAGACTATTACAACAGTTACCCATTACGGAGTAGAAATGGGATGATGTCGTGATGGACTTCGTGAATGGGTTGCCGAGGTCACCTCAAGGCAATGATTCCGTGTGGGTTGTTGTGGACAGACTCATGAAGGTAGCTCACTTTTTCCAATCAAGGATACCTTCAGTGTTGACGAGATCAGAAAGTTGTATATCTGAGAGGTCGTACGTCTTCATGGGGTTCCTCGTTCTATCGTTTTGGATAGGGATGCCCGTTTTATGTCTCGTTTCTGGTAGAGTTTTCTGAGGGAACTGGGTACACAAGTGCTTCTGAGCACAGCTTACCACCCTCAGACCGATGACCAGTCAAAGTGTATGATATAGTTGCTTGAGGACATGCTGCGTGCATGTATCCTAGACTTTGGGGGCTCTTGGGAGAAGCATATACCCCTAGTCGAGTTTTCCTATAATAACAGTTTTAAGGGAACTATTGAGATGACACCTTATGAGGATTTATATGGTAGGCCATGCCGATCAACCTTATACTAGTTAGAGGCAGGTGAGGCAGCTCTATTGGGACCACAACTCATGCAGGAGACTTCTGAGCAAGTCCAGTTGATTCAGAAGCAGATGGCTACCGCACAGTCTTGTTATAAATCTTATGCTGATCGCCGCAGATGACCCTTGGAGTTCGTGGTCGGGGATCAGGTTTTCTTGCATGTTTCACCGAGGTTGGGACACAGACGGATCAAGAGACAGGGTAAAATTTCATTGAGGTATGTGGGGCCATTTGAGATTCTGGAGAGAGTCGGGATGGTTGCCTATCGGTTGCAGTTACCGCAGAGGTACCGGGACATGCACGACGTCTTCCATGTATCTCAGTTGCATCTCTATCATTTAGATATATCTCACGTATTTCAGCCAGAGGAGGTTGAGCTTCAGATCGATGCGCCCTTTGAGGAGCATCCGATTCGTATCGTTGATAGGAGCACGATGGTTCTCCGAGGCCAGTCAGTTCCTCTTGTACTGGTGCTACGGAAGCCTGGCCGAGTGCAGGACAAAACCTGGGAGCAGGAGACCGGCGTACGTGCTCAGTGGCCAGAGCTATTCTGAGCTTTATCTTTGCCACTCTTGGAAGGGAAATTTGGGGACGAATTGCTTTAACGGGGGAAGTTTGTAAGAACCCGGTTCTTATTTTTGAGGTACGAGTTTTTTCTTTTCTCTTTTCCTTAAGTGTTTTTAAGAAATAAGGAAAATGGGAAAAAAATCCTAAATTTTGGGACTACATGCCATGTACTTTTCCACACGCCATGTACTTTTCCACACGTCGTGTACTTTGGCCGTGTGGGATGAGTACATAGGGTGTGTAGCCATGTTAGTGACGAAGGGTGTAAAAACTGACTACATGCCGTTTAGTGGATATTTACATGCTGTGTAGTCAGTCGGCAGGAAAATAGTAAGGCGGTGGAAGCAGGCGCCAGCTGAGCGACAGTACACGCCATGTAATCAGGAATACACAACATGTACTCATGTCGATAGATGAATAGTGAGGCGGTGCTGCCATAGGAATAGTTAAATGAGGAAAGTACATGCCATGTAGTCAATAGTACACGCCGTGTAGTTTGTTTTTTTAACTTAAAATGGGCAGTCGCCTTCCATGTTCACAGGGAAGGCTTAGAACTGGAGAAGGAGTTGAGAGAGGAGGTCAGACCTTTGAGGATCTCCAGATCGAGCGTTGGGAATCCGTTTTCGCCTCTGACGATCTCATTGGAACTGCACAGGTAAGCCCTCCACTCTCCTTAAGCCGTTATTGCCAATTCTCCCTCTAAAGGAAGTTATTTGAGTTTGAATGGGGATTTATTCTACCCCATATCTACGTCATCTTTGGGCATTTATGGAAGTGACGTTCGCGTATACCATTCAGGGGAGTTTAAGGTAGGTGGCTTGGTGTTTAAATTCCAACTATTGTGCATTTTTGTGTATCATTGTGCTAAGAACCCATGTTGGGGGTATCGTGTGGCTGAGTCCTTGGCTGTTAAAATACATATAATTGTATAGGTAATTAAATGTGATAATAAACTACTCTTTGGGATCGCTTCTTGGATCCAGGACCACCCCGAGGGTGCGTTCCTCTGTTTAGCCATTTGGACAGGATACCCGAGGGTATGCCATGTTTATATTGTGCATTAATTTTTCCTTGAGAGGAATTGTATGCGAATTGCTTGTTTATATGTTGGTCATGGCCCGATTACTTATTTAGCCTAAGGGCAGTGATATATTAGCCTGAGGGCATTATTGATTAGCTTGAGGGTGTAGTTTTATTAGCCTGAGGGCAATGCCTGAGGGAAATATTCTGATTACCAGAGGGTTTCGTTTCAATTTGGCATGAGGGAAAGATTCTATTTCGCCTGAGGGCAATGCCTGAGGGCAAGGTATGTATAGCCTGAGGGTAAGCATGAGGGCATGGTTTTACTATATTAGCCTGAGGACAAGATTCTGGTTGGCCTGAAGGCTTGGTTCTATTAAGCACAAAATTTTATTAAATTAAATGGTTAAAAATGAATAATAAAATGTCAATATAACTTGTAAAGTTAGTTACTTTTGAGTACTGATTAGTTTATTGCATTTTACTACTGCACACTTTTGTTGCATATTTTTCACACAGTTGGGCACAGGCCTTTGGTGGGTGCCTACTGGGATTTATTTCTCACACCCTGTTTGGGTCATGTCTCCGGCCCAAATAGACCATGTTGCTGTAGGTGTGGATAAGGGCAATAGTCCCTATATAGGTACATGATTGTTGCTGAGGAGTAGGGGATCATGGGACTAAGCTTAGGCTCGCGATGCTGCCAGCTGTTTTGTTTCGTTCTGTTGTACCTTTACTTTCTATTGTATCGTGTTGTATTGCTGTGTAACATGTTCTGGCTGTTTTCTTAAAACTTGAGACATGTTTCATCCTTATCTATACAACTATTGGTTATTTTTTACTGTAGTTTTTCATTTTAAATGTGTATGGTTTATTGCTTCCAATGTTGTTGTATTTTATATATTTTATTCCGCTGCGCTACACTTTTACAAATGAGGGCATAGTTTCCCCACTATCAGACTTGGGCCCTCGCTACTAGTCGGTAGCCTCTGGAGTTTGGGGAAATGCACTTGAGGTCACGTGGAGAACCGGGTTCGGTGCACCCGTTGAGTGGCACCCAGGTCCGTGACGTTACAAAGTAAGTGGTACTCGTAACGCTTCCCGGTTGGACTTTAAGCCTGTGGTCATGGGTTCAAGTTGCGGGGGAGGCGTATTAAATCCTCGCCAGGTAGGGGACAGTTCCTGCCACGTGTTATCTGGGCCAGTTTGAGGTGGGGGCCTGTTATCTACCAGTGGGGTGGGGTTCTGCTATCTGCCAGAGGGCTAGGCTCAGGCCTGGCCGAGTTCATTGGGCTTTAGGCCCACTGGGTACGTTACATATCCCTACATCCTGCATCATTTATTGTTGATCGTCTCTTTATAATCCCAACAAGTCTTGTTTAGTTCTCTCGGTTCTTTCATAGTCAGAGAGAGTAGAGGAGGATCACCGATGCTCACAAGACTTCAAATATTCTTGAGAATATCTTTGGATTGAGATAATTCTCTAGAGAGACTAATGTTGTCCAAAAAAAAAATGTTATTTAGAGAATTCTATAGTCAAGTATTTATAGAGTTAGAGTTATAATATTATTTTCACAAATACACTTTAATATTATCTTAACCCTTAACATACCCCATGTATAAATAATAATAATAATAATAATATAATAATAATATTAACTTGACATGCACATCATTTGCAGGCTAATTAAATATTATTTATCCTGAATAAATATATTAATATTTATTCAAATAATATTTTCATTCCCATTGAACCATAACTTGGTCTGCTCGTTTTCCTTATTATTTACTGGATCAATCATAACAATTATATATTTAATAAATAAATGTCACTGCGCTATACACTAATAAAAAAATACTAGTGACCAACTAATAAACCCGATTAAATATTATTCCTCAGACCTAGGAATAATATTATAATCTACTTGTTAAACTCATATAGAATTTAATTGAGGTTCTTGGATACACCTAGTGTGTGACCCTCTAGGCCCCTTTATCACTAACATTAGGCTAAACCACCTAATGTCTGATCTTATAATCTAATAACACACCAAGGCACCCATAGAGAAAATAGTTAATATCACAACAACATTCAACATCCTATGAATACTTACCGTGTAATATAATCCATTTGTCTTAATATCTCACGTCAAACAGGTTGCATAACTTGTGTCATAAACCTATATGATCGACTCTCTTTATTTGAATTTATAGAACTGAACACATTGTTAAACTACCATGGCCATGGACTTAATCCAACTATTCTATTCCATTATATGGTTTGAGATATTTACATCTAGTGGAAGTGAAAAATCCTCTATCTCATTATTCATTAATGAAATTCCACTCATGATACACCCAATGCATCCAAATTCATTTTGAAAAATTATCATCATGATTTAAAAAATAAATATAAGCTCATGATTCATGAAAAACTTTAATAACAATCTTAGAGTCAAAGGATCAATACATATGTCTATATATAAGAATATACAATGACACATGAAACATGTGGAATTCCTATTGGCAGGTCCATTCTCATAACATCTCTCCTTAGAGATTACCAAAGGTCAATAGTATGAGAATATGTCATAATGTCTTATGAGGATACTACCCCTAATAGCTTATACCATCTATGTCCCATTAGACAATATCTTCTGGACATAGAATATAGGTTTAAGGAATGCCATCATAGAATTTAAATTATTTCATTATAATGGATAACTACTATGTACATTCAATGTAGTAAGTATCCTTAGAACATTATCACATACAATATCATGTAAAATAATAGTTAGGATGTGATAATAAATTATATTATATTATATTCAAATACCACGAATATACTATGTAATTGAATGTACAGAGGTAGTTGGTTTTAAGGCATTGTCAACTGCAACTGACTCTCAATTTTACCAAATCCATCGGCTTATAATTTTAAGCCCACTTACTCTCACATGATATTCATGCTTCTACTGAGATACATGTTTAGTTTATGGGTCTTACATGCTCTATTATATGGATTATCTACTCACTGTGAGTTCACCTTGTTGAGAAAAAACCCTCAAGAGATGAAACTTAAAGAGTATGTACTTCACCCTTTGGTGAGACCTTGTCTGCTTTACGAGAGCCACCACTACAATATTATCATAGTACACTGTGTTTGGATCTATACTTCTAGGAACCAAACCAATCTCCTAGATGAAGTTTTGAATCCAAAATGATTCCTTAAATACATTGGAATCCATGATATACTCAAAATCCACTGTAAAATCATCCAAAAGTGGTTTTTTGAGCTATTACAACTTATAAATACTCCATTGAGTGTGAATACATATCCTGATTTCAATCATATGTCATCCTAATAAGTTTGGAAACTAGAATCCGTGTATCCCCTAATGACTAGATTCTCATCCCCTCTATATACCAGGAACATATACTCAGTAAACCTAAAATACCTAAGGATAATCTTAATGGTATCCCAATGTTGTTTTCCTAGATCTTCCTAATAAATGTTTTCCAAGAATATATCATAAGAGACAAAAATATTGGTACATAACATGGCATGCATAATTGATCCCATCACACATGCATTAGGGATCCTACTCATCCTTTATCTATCCTTCTATGTCTGAGGACACATTTTGTTGGAGAGATGAATACCACATGAAACTAAATCTAAAACCCTCTTAGATTGTTCCATATTTATTATCTTCAATATATATTCAATATATTCACCCTGTCTCAATGTATGAAACCTATTGTATCTATCCTAAATAATCTTGATCTCGAGGATGTAGACCACTTCACCCAAGTCCTTTATGGAGAAACACTTGTTCAACTAATCCATAACTAATGGTAAGGTTGGTACCTCATTTACAAAAAAGTAATATTCCATCGACATATACTACCAGGAAAATGACTGCACTCCCACCAAAATGTCAAAAGACACACGAATCACATTCATTATTTATGAAACCAAACTCTCATATGGATTCATAAAAATGAATATTCCATGATATTAATGTTTTATTTAATCCATAATTGTATTTATACAACTTTCATACTTTTGTGGAATTACTTAGAGTCACAAACCCTTATGGTTGTGACATATAAACATCCTTTATAAGGTTCCTGTTAATGAAATCTATTTTGAAATCTAAATGCTAAATCTATTTTTCATGTAATACTACTATAACTAGTAGAATTTTGATGGATTTAAAGATGGAAACTGGGGAAAAGGTTTAGACATAGTCAATTCCATGATGTTTTTAAAACCTTTAGCCACCATTTTTGATTTATAATTATTGAATTTAACTTCCTTTTCTATTTTTCTCTTAAATACCCATTTGAAACCAATGAGATTTAAATCAACTAAAGTATCTACTAGCGCCTAGACTTAGTTTTGATATATAAAATCCATCTCAGAATTCATTACTTCTTTCCACTTTGTATAATCTTATATCTCTACTTATTCCTTATAATAAATAGTATCATTATTGTCAAAAAATAATGAATCATCATCTCTAGTGACCATAAAACCATAATGAATTGATTCTCTAGCCTCTTAGGTTCTCATAAAAAATACTTGTGCCTCAAGAATATATTATTTTACAGGGACTATAGAAATTTGTTCCTCTACCAACTCTTGTGTATTTTGAGTCTTAACTTCATCAAAGTCTATCATTCTCCCACTATTCATTGTGAGTATGTTCTCCCTTTTTAGGAATACATAAATTTTATCTACTATAAGATCTTTTTATGAGGGGTATTATAGGTAATATCCCTTCATTTCCTTAGGTTAACCTATAAAGATACACTTCATACCCCAAGGTGCCTGTTTTTTTCCTAAAGTGACCTTAATAACCACCTCAAAACCCTATAAACATAATATTTACCGCATAAACTTCTTACCATACATTAAATCATATAGTATATCATCTGTCACTTTATTTGAAACCTAGTTTTGTGTGTACTTCATATTCTGTAATGCATATCCCCAAAATGATAATGGAAGATTAAAATGAATCATCATCAACCTCACCATTTACAAAAAGGTGCAATTATTCCTTTCACATATACCATTACACCATGTTTTATATGGAGGATTGAGTTTAAATACAATCCCAAACTTCCATAAAAGGTCTATGAACTCATGGATAAGATATTCACCAGTTCGATCTGATTGAAGATTTTTTATCTTCTTGCTATGACGATTCTCTAATTTGTTCTTGAATTCCTTGAATTTCCCTTAGTATTATAACTTTTACTTTATTAAATAGAAAAATCCACATCTACTCAAGTTTTCAATAAAAGTTATAAAGTATGAGAATCCACCTCTATTTTCTACTGGAAATAGTTTACACACATCATTGTGTACCAATTCTAGAAGATTTATATCCCTTTCAACTATAATATTTAAAGGTGTCCTATTTATCATTCCTTATAAAAAATAAATACATATATCATGCGTTTTTAGCTCAAAATAGTTTAAATACCCTTATTTATAGAGTAATTTCATGTGATTTTGGTTTACATAACCTAGACAGTGATTCACAACTGGGTGTTATGTGAGTCATGTTAACTTAATTGGTTACCAACTACCAACACTTTGTTTTCACAATCTTATACATAAAGACCTTTATTAAGCTCTACCATACCATACAAATTCCATATTTATAAAAATAACAATCATTTTTTCCGAACATGAAAAAAACCATTAATATCAAGATAATAAACCAATATAATGTTATAAGTAACACTAGGAACATAATAAAAATTATTTAAAACTAATATAATTCATATTGGAAGTGTGAGGTGGTAGTCTTAAATAGACATTACATCCAACCAAGTTTCATTGGTGTCTCAAAGATCCACCTCCCCTCTAACAAACCACATGAATATACTTGGTTACTATATTTGTATATAGATATGAGCACTACAAGAAATATCTAATACCCAAATTTTAGATAAGGATAAGTTATACTCAATAATGAATTTACATGAAGATTCCCCTCACTTATTTGGTGTATAGTTCTTCTTTTAGTGGTCTATATTAACACATGAAAAATAGATTGAATTTTGTTCCTTTTCTTACCTTTGGATCTTCCTCTTCTGGGAAGGTCACTTCTCAAAAGTCTTAGACTTGGAGAGAGTCTTGATCCCTTGCACTTTCATTTATTCACTATAAGGCTTGAAGGTTTTTTATTCCACATATCCTTATTGAATTGATGAATAAGAATGTATAGTTCCATAAGATACTTCTCAAAATTTATTATATTATAATTAATAATGAAACTAGAGAAGATATGATGTAGTGAGTCTAAAATGAGATATGTGTGAAACTCATCGAGTTTCTTAAAGCCTAGGATGTCCAATTTCTCCATTTAGTCAACCATTTTGACCACATGTGGTACAAGTGTCACTGAAACTCCCAACTTACATGTGAATAATGCCTTTGAGATATCAAATCTCTCATATCTCATTTTCTCTTGGTAATGATCTTGGAGATGAAAAAATATACTAAACACATCCATGATTTTGTGAAGCTTCTAAAGCTCGCTAGATATACCAGATAACATTAAACAATGGAATTCTAGTGCACCGCCCATGTGTTTTTCAAATAGAGATAATTCCTTCCCATTAGACTCATTACTAGGTTGCTTAGGAACTGATGATTCTAACACATAAAACATTCACTCTTGGAGTAGTACAAAACAAAAGAATATATACCATTCCAAGAAGTTGGTGTTAGTGATAAGTTCTTCCTTATCAAGGATAGATCATAATGATAATGTCGATGATGAGTGATTTTACATGTTTAAAATAAATATAGTATATTTTATTACTTTCCTTCATTACAAAAGAGTGTGATGTGATAAATTTTAATTATTATTATCCCATTATTTTATCAAGTCTCGATATCGATCACTATTAAAATTGGATGATCCCATCATGTGGATAATCTAGTGGAAAGGATCCATATTTCCCTTCTCATAACCCCAATGAGAGTTGGTCAAAATAATTAATGGAATTTGGGTAGGATGGTATTTTCCAACTGCTAACACTTAGCTCCTTGACTCATTGAGTGGACTCCCCAATCCTGAAATCATGTACTTATATTTCCTCAACACTTACCTCTAGATTTATACCAAGACTAACAAGGGCTAGTGAAACCGATATAAATTTGGTTAAGTAAACCCAAAAATTTCTTTATAACTAGTCATTAGTTTAATTCAACCCCAAATGAAAATTCAAACACTTTAAAAATATTGGTTCTATTATAAATCAAGTAATGGAATGCTATACCAACTTAATATTTTAATTGAGGGATTTTATCTTTTATCTTATACATAAAATAAACCCATTTTATCAAACCACATGCTTTTTAATATTAAGAGGATTTCAATTAAGTGATTAACCATGTTATAATAAAATATTTACACATAATCCATCTTATTTAATTAACTTACATGCTTTTTAATTAATTTATTTAATATGACATCCATACATTCAAAATAAATAATTAACCATGATATTGGTAGAAATAAATAAATAAAGTGGTATGATCCAGATAATTATATAATAGTTGGTTTATTTAACTGATGATAAACCAACTATGGAACCTAGGGGAAAATCCACCTTGATCTAGGTATTATATTGGGATTTAGTATTCCACCGATCCTCCCATGAATCTCCTCGAATGGTTTCACCTTGTTTCGAAACTTCAACCACCTCCACTCACCTGTGAGCTCCTTTATTACATATGTATTTACTCATACATAGGTGAGGAGAACCTAAGTATTGGTTAAGTGGGGTATATTAAATAAACCATAAACATGTTGGTCCATATATAATAAATAGGAGTGGATTACACACATATCATCATTTTAATTTAATAATAATATTTGAACAACCCATAAAATAAATTAAATTAAAGGAAACCAATCATACATAGGTTGTTCTAGGCTCACAATAATCCATAATATAAAATAAATACACATTTTAATACGATATAGTAATCATTTTAATTAATTATTATTTATTACAATAAAACTACCTGAATTAATTCAATTAGTTATCTTATTAATTATTCGATTATTTCACCTTAATAATCCATCCAAACAATCATAAAAGACCATATTATTTTAATAATTACATGATGCGTACTTGGATTCAACATGAAATATAGTTATTAATTTTTCAAGAAATTAATTTATAATTTAATATTCATTAAAAAAATTTCCCACAGCCTATAGACTGGTTTAATTCCACAAATAATTTTATTTCTACATAAATTAATTAACTACACTGCTTGTTTTAAACACCCCATGTGTGTATTAAAATACAATATGTGTGAATTAATTACATCATGTGTGAATTAATAACACCATGTGAGAATTAATTAATTATAACATGCATGAATTAAATACACCACATGTTACTTAATTTTTACATCGTATGTAAATTAATTTCACACTATGTGAATTACACTACATGTGAATTAATAAAATGACCACCACATCATTTTTATTAAATAAAACACATCTTCATTAATTAAAAAAATTAATATGTTATAAGTATTAAATACATCATGTATGTATTAATTACCATGTTTCTTGAATGTTAGTCTCACACATCTTGTGATAAATACACAATGTATATTTGACCACTCAGATTCTATGATTTACAGTATGAAAACATGCAGACTACATGGTGTGTAAACCAGCTACAACTATATAATACGACATGACACATTATATTTTGATTGGTTAACACATGATGTGTAATAAATTCACTGTGTTTTGACTTTGTGTAGTGAGTTGTGTACCTTGAAGCCCATCCAAATTTGGTGAAATTCACTACATGATGTGTAATCGATATCAACTAGCTAAAACTTTGGTACTTCTCAATGGATTTTATTAGATTAGTATTTATCAATATTTAATATTTTCTTGGTTATATTAAGGTGATAATCGCAATATATAGATTAAAATTAAGAAAAATAAACTAGAAATGAAACTAACAATCAAATGTGTATAGATAATGAAATAATAAATAATTATAAATTAAACATGTGACTGATATAATAACACGTGATGGTTCAATGATGAAACATAAGAGTTTTGGGCGATTCCCAATAAAAATTTTCATCAAATTAGTCATATTTATCCTAAGAACTAGATAGAAATGAACTTATGGAATCTATGAATATAGGATCTCACATGTAATTTATAATTAATTTAGATAAATCAAGAATTACGATGTCTTGTAATTATTTTTTTATTGTTGAATACAGTTGAACCTTGTTATTGAACGATCATTGTGATGGAGGAATAAAACATGTATTCATTCTAGCGGTGATCTACATGTGCACCAAGAAACATTGAATGTCACAACATGGTTCTCTAGATAATACTGCATATGTCCCTATACCTTATGTCATTTTTTATAAAACCTTTCAAATACCAACGTAGATTGTTGGATTCTCTTTATTATTTCATAAAAAGAGAGAGTGGAGGAGGATCACCAACACTCAAGTGACTTGGATCATTCTCAAGAATATCTCTAGAATGAGAGAATTCTCTAGAGATCCAAATGTTGTGTACAATAAAAAAATATTATTCAAAGAATACTATAGTCAGGTATTTATAGAGATAATATTAGAATATTATTTTCATAAAGGTATTTTAATATTAAATTAATCCCTATCATGAAACATGTCTAAATAATAATAATGTTATTATTATTTACTTGACATTCACATAATGTGAAGACTAATTAAATATTATTTCTCTTAAAAAAATTAATATTTATTCAAATAATATTTCAATTCTCATGGAATCATAACTTAGTGTGCCTTTTCTTCACATTATTTACTAGACCAAGTATGATGAATATTTATTTAAATAAATAAAATTCACTGCATTATACACTGATAAATAAATATTTTTTATCAACTAATAAACGAGATTAAATATTATTCCTTGTACCTAAGAATAATATTCTAATCTATTTGTTAAACTCACATAAAATTTAACTAAGATTCTTGGATATACTCAGTGTGTGACCCTATAGACCCCTTTCTCAGTGAAATTTGGCTAAAATTTATAAAGTACATGGTTAGTATTAATAAACACTCCAAGGAACCCATAGAAAAGAGAGTTAATGTCACAACAACATTCAACCTCCTAAAAATTTATACCATGTAATATAATCCCTTTCTCTTGATATCTATCATCAAACAGGTTGTATAGATTATATCATCAACCTATATGCTTGAATATATTTATTTGACTTTCAAAAATTAAATAAATAGACAATCCACCATGGCCATAGACTTAATCTATTTTTTCTATTCCATAAAGGGATTAATATATTCACTTCCAATGGAAGGGATAAATCCCCTATTGCATTATTCATTAATGCAATGCCGCTTGTGATGCACCTAACATATCCAACTTATCCATGAATTATCATCACCATGGTTTATGAAATAAATCTAAGTACATGAGTCACAAAACACATTAATAACAATCTTATATTCATAGGAACATTACATAGGCTTGCATATAGGAATATCCAATGACACATGGATCATGTGGAATTACTATTGGCGAGTTCATTATCAAAACCTCTCTCCTTGGAGATTACCAAGGGTGAACACCATGAGAAGGTGTATCAATGTCTTATAAGACTCATGACCCTAATATATTTTATCATTTGTGTCATTTCAAACAATACCTTTTGACCATAAAACATAGGTTTAAGGAATAATGTTATAACATCTTAAGTATCTCATCATAGCAGGGAACTTCTATGTACTTTTGATGTGACAAGTATCCTTAAGACATTATCACATACACTATAACACAAATGAACAATTAAGATGTGATAATAAATTATATTATATTATATTCAAATACCATGAATATACAATGTAATTAAAAGTAATTGGGTGGTTGGTTTTAGGGCACCACCAAATCCAACACTATGAGTACACCATTGATGGTCTTCAACCATACCCCGTGACCTCCCACCAAAGCTATACAATTTTTATTTCCCCCAACTTCCTTGAGACCACAAATCCACCACCCTGAATCCATGTCACTGATACCCCATTAGCCACACCCTCCTCTACTTTTTTCCTTGAAGAACATTTATCAACTGTTGATGAGCCCCATATCAATTTACAGGGATAAGGGAAAAAAATACCGAATAGGGGAGGGGAATTATAGAAATTTGATTTGTTTTTTATTTTGATTCATTATTTTACACATGGTAATTCAATTTTATTTTCAATATATTCCAAACATGATTTGAAAATCAAATTCCCATTCCATTTCCTTTTCTATTTCTATAAAAAATTCCACCATACCAAATGAGGCCTTAGGGTTTAACTTTACAATGATGCATTTCCCTATTTTGTTTTATTAATTAGTGATTTTATCTAAGTAGTGTTATTTACTTGTAAATGGTGCTTCACTATCACTCTAAAGATATTGTTTTTCCCTCATTGAACCCTTTTATAGATCTTACACTTTGTAACCAACAACTTCTTGTTCTAGTTCATTATTTATTTATTTTTACTATGTTTTTATTTTTTAACTTGGTGTT
The DNA here is from genome assembly GCA_963277665.1 of Viscum album. Classification (NCBI taxonomy): domain Eukaryota; kingdom Viridiplantae; phylum Streptophyta; class Magnoliopsida; order Santalales; family Viscaceae; genus Viscum; species Viscum album. The sequence goes on along the minus strand of OY728120.1, from coordinate 1,052,366,601 downwards.
TTTACATCACTAAAGTTACATCACAAATGATATTTGTTCTCATAGAAGGTGTTTCCTGCTGGTGTTGTTATCCCGAGCCACAAAAAAATGACCCGACTCACTGGGCCCCGTACAAGATGGTGGTAAGTCAAATTTTCCACCATAAGAACTTTCTAATAAGCTAGGGTCTAGTGACTAACACTGAGTAGGTATATATCACAAATGGGATGCCTTAGACTAAGTACCTATACTCAATGAACACTAATAAATATCAAACAATAATGTAAGATATGAATGAAAAAAATTGATAAATGTAATAAATGCATGCATCAATCTCTAGGACCTACAAGTGAATAGTAAAACATAAGGTCAAATGTGAAAAAGAAAAATACCAACCCAACATAAAGGAATCCTAACCTCGACTCTGAAATAAGGAAGCTCCCAACACATGCTCCCAAGATCTAGTCCCTACTAATCCAACTCCACTATAGATTAATCTTATAAACCAAAGAGAAAGGATAATAGGAACCCAGATATACTCAAAGAGAACTTGAGATGACCATTCACACAATCTATCTAAAATCACACCAAAAAGGGAAGAAACATGAATCACCAAAAGACACCTTAGTTTATGGAATTCAACTCACATAAGAATATACAACTAATTAGAGGTTATGGGATAGGTACAAGGTGTGTCCCATAGGGTACATGACATGTAACCTCTAAGTTGAACCTAGCCATTCATGGGTTCCCACATTGTGTGTAAGGATTCATATACACAATGTCTAGATTTTTCTTACATAGATTGTAGTTCCAAGTAAATACCCAGATGTGAAATCCTTGTATACACTAATTAATCCAACTAGTGGTACACAATGTGTGGGTTAATCCACACGTCATATAGAGCTATCCAATCTAATGAAAAAATTCTCCCTCTTTATGCTAAGATAGCTGGCTCGGGCTACACAACATGAGGGTTATGGAACATGAGGTGTGATATTTATCTCAAATTGAAACCCTAGCTGCTATAATGCCTAAAGTACACAATACGTGTTCTTATAAACTACACATAATGTAGTAAATATTTTTCCAAAAAAAATTCTTTCTTTAATCTTCATCACATCTACCAATCTCGCCCCAAATCTTTATTGAACATGTCATTCATGGAGATACCACAACAGGAGTTTTATTTTTGGACACTGATCAACGAAAATCAGAGAGTCGTGTAAAGACTCATTACACCACATTCCATTTTAATGAGAATCTACCCACATTTTCATCTTTATCTAAAATAAAACACTAATTAGTGATGCTTTTGTGCACCAAGGTATCCATCATCAAATAAAAACACACAAAACCATATTTGAGTTCGATCATGATTCAAACTGGATCATTTTTTAGTCAAATCACTCACCAAATAATGACTAGAAATGAACACCCAATGTAATGGGGTAGAAATACATAAAACATAAATGGTGAATGGTAATGATGGATGGTGTGATCCAACTATCACTAACGGTGAAAAAAATAACAAACTCAATAAAATAACACATGTGTAAGAATGAATAAATTAAAATCAATATATATAAAATTAATAAATTAATGGGTCCATGCATAGATTCCAGAAATTATGGATTCACCACTAATCATTATTAATAAATCCTAAGTAATGTAGAAAGTCCAATACAATGTAACCCTACCTGGAAAATTATTAAATCATTGGTGAAAATTACACTCACATGCGATGTCATTGGTGATTTCACTGTGTTTGTAATTGGATCCACAAATCTTCATGATTTTTCTTCAAGGATTTCCTCCCGAGGTATCCCTCTCTCCCAAAAATATTAGGGTTGTGTAGATAAACTTATATATTTTCCTAATAAGTGATTAAATATAGTATTTTATAGGGTTTAAGAATCAATAAGTTAATTTATTATTTAATTAGTCCTCTTTTTAATCTTTCCACGACTGAACACTATCGCAAGACTTGATGTGAATGAAAATTATGTCATGCCTAGGGTAAAACCTATATTATTGATTCATCCATGGTATTAGTTTTATAATATAAAACCTCATTCATGATGAAAAATAATAATTCATGAATATACATGTGTGTGAGTATTAAAAATTATATCATTTATAATATATTAATATCATGGCTCCAAAACACCCACATCTTCACAAAGGCTTTGTGATTAAACTCAGAAATATATTTAATAACATTAAAAGGGTTGAATGACAAAAACTAGAGTCATTAAACCCTCCCCACCTTCAAGTATTTTCACTCTAAAAAGTATAAACTACTCAAACAGTTGAGGTTACTAAAACTGCATCTAGATCTCACACTCCCATGAGCTCTCCTAGAGGTCCCCATGCTACAAAATGACATACACCAGTGGAATAGTCTATTCAAGAAGGGTCCAAATGTGTCCACACTTGATTTCTATCTCACTATATCCAATGTAATGTGATAGATCATGCACTCATATCCTCAGTTTTGACACATGGAAGACATCGTGTACTCAGGGAAACTATGAGGGAAACACTAAGTGGTGTTCAACCTATCCCACCCTGTATATAATTTATAATGGATCGATGAATATTAGAGAAATATTAACAAAAAAACCAAACCATAATAATTTTTTCTATGGAGATACATTTAGAAACACACAACCTCCCTTCTTGAACTTCAATAGCCTTCATTGATGGTCCACGTAGGACTTATGACAACTCTATGCGGTCCTCATCTACTCTCAAATCACCCGAACCTTCTACATCATCACCCACACTTTCTCTGACCCCATGAATGATGACTCACTTATCTTCATTTAGCACAGGGGTGACCTATAAGGTCTTCTATAAAGGTCTTTTAATGGAAACATTCCAATATAAGAGTGATAACTGTTGCTGTAGGTGAATCCCACTTTGGGTAAATAGTCCTCACAACTTCATATACAGTCTAACACACAATACCATATCATATCATCAATGACCTGGATGGTTATCTCTATCTAACCATTAATTTGAGGGCTGAAATATGTGCTCATATGTAGTTGGTTCATAGAATCCTCCAAGGGTTTCCATAACTAGGATGTTAATTGGGAATCATGGTCATATAAAATATTTGATGGAACCCCATGTTTTAGGATGATCTCTAACACATAGAATCATCCCAAATTATCTATAAAATTATTCTCCCAAATGGTGAGGAATTGGTCTAACTTAGTCAGTTGGTAAATAATCATTGAGATAACATCATTACCTCTCGCTAATCACAGAAGACCCATTACAAAATATATTGATATACCATTTCATTTTCACTTGGGAACCTTGAGGGGTTGGGTTAAATATATGGGAACATGATGATATGCCTTTATTTTTTGGTAGTTAAGACATCGAGAAATAAACTCAGTGTCACTTCTATTCATCCTTGTCCACCAAAACTGCTGATGAAGATCCTAGTATATCTTCACCATACAAGGATGCACCACTAAGGGAGATGTGTGGAACTCCTTCGACACCTCCTCACAAAGTGCATCTGATACCACCATCCATCCTCAAAATTAGATGATGTGCTCCCCACCTTAAGAAAATACCTCAAAGTAATCTCCTAAGAAATCATTCTCTCATAAAACTTTAAAATTGATATCCCTCATCCATGCCTCCCTCACATGCTGAATAAGTGGAGTCAATTTCATTGATTAGAGGTAAAATGTTTCTCATTATTACACCAAGGAAAACAACAATTAAGCCAACAAAATTGACTCCTCTCATATCAAATGAGAATATGTTTTCCTATTAAGAGCATCAACCACCACATTACCCATCCTTGGAGTATAGACTATCTCAGAGTCATAGTCTTATAAGAATTTTATCCAATGCCTCTGTCTTAGGTTCATATCCCTCTGAGAAAAGATATAATTGAGATTATGATGCTCTGAGTAGACTATAAATCACTCAAAAAGAAGGTATTATATCCAATAATTTAGGGTGGACACTACCAATTCCATCTCCAAGCTTTGGGTCACATAATTCTATTAATGGGGTCTCAACTTCTTAAAACTATAAGTAATCACCTCTTGCTTCAATAAAAACACACACTTAAGACCATCTATAGAGTCATTAAAAAAAACCATGTAATTTTCTCCCTCCTCTAAAATTCTAATTTCTAGTCAATCTCTGTCTCAACATCTCAATGGATCTTTGACGTTAATTAGACTAAAAAAATGACTTCCTCTTCTGGCCAGGGTAATCAATGACTGGGGAATTATAAAAAATATCAGCATGAACCTCTATTAATACCCAGTAAACCCAAGGAAACCTCACACCTTAGATACACTCTTGGGTGGCTCCCAAGATAAAAAACCTTAATATTTATTGAATCCAAAACTACTAAGATAAAACACACCAGTAAGTGGACCTCCCTGATTCATAACTGACACTTTGATACCTTACCATAAAGATTGTGCTCCCAAAGTAATTCTAGGACCATCCTCAGGTGCTTCGCATGACCAACCTATGATTTTAAATAAATAAGGATGTAATCAATGAAGAATACCATGAACTAGTCTAAAAAGTGCTATAAGATCTAGTTCATGAGTCTGATGAAAATATCTGGGGAATGTTTCATGAAAAAGAGCATCACTAAGATCTCATAATGTTTATAGCGACGCTAAAACACTATTTTCAAGACACCCTCCTCTTGAAGCCATAGATGATGATAGAAAAACCTAAGATTGATATCCAAGAACCACTTTTATCCATTCATCTGGTAAAAAAGATCATTGATTCTACAAAGAAGATATTTTTTCTTGAACTAAACCTAATTTATGTAATGTCTCAGAAATTATGTGTAATTTTTTTAATTATATGGAATTATTCTGAGACCACACACTCTAACGACACGTGATTCCGAGGATCGATGAGCCTAAAATAGAAATTTGAAATTTTTTAAGTACATTCAGTAAACGTGCAAGCAAGTTTTTCTAACAGTTGATCTGGTGATCAGATAAAAAATATGAGGGCACCATTGAACATGAAATGTCAGGATTTACCTAAAAATGACTTAACTTTGGCTGGCAAGGGCCGAGTGGAAAAGTTATTTTTTGAACTTTTTGAGAAAAATAATAAATATTTTAAAAGAATAATTTTATTTATTTTATCACCATTAAGTGGAGGATGATGATGCTGCAATGTAGCGAAAAGGCAGTGAAGAGGCACCTTAATGGAGGGTCAATAATGGCTTGTTTAAAACCACAACACCGTTACCGTAATGGATCATTAAATGTGGCTCATTAAATGAGCATCATTAATGGGTGAAATATCACTGTGTTTTTTTTATTTTAACAATCCAACGTGTTGGAGTTTGGGAATTAACAAATGTGGGGAAATCTTTAACGAACCTCCAGTGGAATCCCTCTCCAACGAAGAATGAAGAACGACGAACTTCGATGAGACTTCATTGTCTTCGATGTGCCTCGAAGAACATAGCTAGAAGTGACATAAGTTTCTTTAAACCTTGAGGACGAACGATTTGACATAAAATGTAAACAAGGTAGAGGTTTTTGTGTTCTACGTATTTGATGATTTATTTATTGTTCTTGAAAATTAATGATGAATGCGGATCAACCAACTAATAGGTTGATCTGAGAATCGCTCGTTCTTGTAGGTGGATATTGTGCGGGGTTTTGATTTAGGGTTTTTCAAGTTGTGTGGTTATCATCATGTTTATATCCATGATTAAACTCTAACGTGGAGGGCACATGCCTACTCGAACAAGTCCCGGTCCCTCTACCATAGTTGTTCTTGGTGCATTCTTTGAAGTTGACTGGTTAAATTGTTATCAAGGATAATTCGAAGGCTTCGTGGTGATGGTGGAACCCTACGGAGCCTGTAGGCATAGAAGGATCCAAAAAAAGACCACTGGAGCGACTCTGGTGGCCCGTTGAAGTCACCGTCAATGGCAGTGGCCCACAACGGTGAGGAGACGCGGTGTCGAGTGCTGCGTGGAGGGGTGACCTGCGTCTGGTGGATGGTGAGATGTGGTTCGTCAACCATGGATGGAGGAGGCCCCACATCCGTGGGGATAGCAGGGGCCAAAAGCGGTATGGATTCCACGTCCCAGCTAGATGGCGCACCACCAGCTGCCCTTGCGGCTGGGACTTGAGCTAGCAGTCCGCACCCCCAGCTAGTGGGCCGGACCCACGCCGGTGGGCCAGACCCATGCCGGTGGGCTAGACCCACGCTGTAGGGATAGACCCACACCGGCAGGTTGGACCCATGCTGGCAAGCTAGACCCGTGACCATTGGGTTGGGCCGGATGAGACCGGGTTGCCGAGCGACCCAGCGGGCTGGACCCTCAGCCAAACCAGGCCGAGTCCAGTGAGGCCCATTAGGCCTAGCTCACTGGCCAGGTCGGACGAAACCGAACCCAACCCAAATAAGGTTAGGTGAGTCTGTCTAATTGAACTAGGGAATGTGGGACCCCCAGGTTGGGTTGGTTGGGTCGGTTCGATCGGGTCGGATTGGGCGCAGACACTACCGACCCCATGTTTTCTAAAATGCCTATATCTTTCAAACCGTACATTCTATTGACGCGCCGTCAGGGGAATTGGGACCCTTGTGATGGGGGGGTTATTCTAAGATAATCTACACAAGTTTTGGTGAAAGTTGGTGTATGACCAAGTTGGATCGAACTCGAATCCAACCAGACCCTTTTTACTAAAAGGCCTGTAACTTACAGACGATGCGCCGTCTGTTACATTGGGACACTTACGATGAGATGGTAATTTGGGGTTACTCTATGTGGGACTTCATGGTGGTTGAGGTATAAATAGTGTCTTGAGGAGCAGATCCTACCAGAAATCAAGCGTGCTAAGTGCGGGAATCCAGTGGCTAGCTGTGACGTGAAGAATGAATAACGATCTTGTGTGGGTTAACACCTAGCGACCCTATGTGGGTTAGCCTATAGAGATCCTGTGTGGGTCCGCACAAAGATATATTGAGTGGGTCATCACCTAGTGATCCTATGTGGGTCAACACCTAGCGATCCTGTGTGGGTGAGCACCTAGAGACCCTATGTGGATCAGCAAAAAAGCCTCTTGATAGAATAATATGATCTAGATTTAAGAATAACCATATTTACGTATGTACTTAAGTTATACTTGGTGTGAGCTGCGTATTTTACTTTATGATATGTGTTTGAGATCTTTCTCGGTGGTATTACCTCTCTGGTATTTCCTTTGTGTTGTTTTCCTTCATGGATTACTGAGAGACCTTCAGGGGTCTCTGGGTCCCTATTGAGTATTGTTATACTCACCCCTGCATAGGCTTCTCCCGTACCTTTTGTGTCTTATACAGATGACAGACAACCTTGAACGAGAGTTTAGGGAGCCAGGAATAGATGTTTCTAATATGTGGATTGATAGACGCGATGTGCTGTAGTGAAATCTGATGAGAGTTATACCCACCCTTTAGGTAGGATCCTTGGAGGATGACCTATAGAGCTTGTACATCTTTTCTTGTACTTTCCTTTTAGTTGGGCTTGTATTCTTCCCTATTACTTTCAATCTACACACTTTACTCTCAGTGGTGGTACTTTGTGGTGGTTTTGTTTCTTTTCTTTCCTTTGTGGTTATCTTGGTGAAGTTTTACCTGTCTCTGTGTGTATAATTTTAAAGGCAATGCCTTTCCTTTTTGGGAAATGCCTTTCTAGTTCTAGTCACCAGCCCCTGGCCTATGGAAAGAGGGTTTGTGGTATTCATGGCATAGGTCCTAGGGGGATGGTTCATGAAAAAGTGGTATCAAAGGGAGGTCAGTTCTAACATAAGAACTAAAAGTATGTATTTTCAATGGGGGAAATAGTGTTAAGTGTATTGAGTTTGGATTTCAGTCTAGGGAGTCCAATGTTGGTGCGGCGTCCGACGTATCCATACACCAGGACCCTAAATTCTGTTTTCTGACTCAGTACATGAAAACAATAGTTGCATGTGTTTTGGAAATGATTTTCTCTTTATCTCTTTTAAGTCAGCTCACCAGGTATAACTTATTGATAGTGGAACATCTATTTCTCTACGGGATGCCTCAACGAAGACAGATATTTAGGATTCCAATGATAGATCATGATTATGGTCTACCGAGTGATGAAGTGTCGGTGCAAGGACCACTTACAGCGATATCACCTTCAGGTGGTGTACCAACAACACCACCACCCGGAGAGTAGCAGTTGTTACCAACCCCACCAGCGGACAGTGCACGCCGACTGACCGCACTACATGAGTTATAGAGATAGAGGCCTCTGAGATTTTGAGGAGAGATAGATCCTCAGGTAGAAAATTATTGGATGGAGGTAGTTACTCAAGTTTTTCTCCTAGTAGAGACACTGACATACCAGATGGTAGTTCTAGCCACTAGCCTTTTTTAGGGAATGGTAGGGAGGTGGTGGATCTTGAGGCTCTAGACACATGAGGAGGCAACCCTTGTCTGTTCGAACATCGAGAGCCTCTTCAAAGTGGAGTTCGTATCAATGACACTACACTCAATGTGTATTCAAGAGTTACTACACCTAAAGTAGGGCAACCAGATTGTGGCCCAATACTTAGCGAGGTTTACCAACCTCTCCCGCTACTCCATCAACAAGGTACGAGACCCTCTCTTCAGGGCACAAACCTTTGAGTAGGGGATCAGATGGGAGATTAGAGTTTCGATGATTTTTCTCAGCATCCCAACACATGCTGGAGTGCTAGAGAAATCCCTACTGGTGGAGATCTTCCTAGTCGAGTAGGCACCGAGAGTAAGATCCACCACTGGATGATAGGTGGCCGAGTCATCTGCAATATGTAGTAGGAAGACGACGCAGAGGCCCAAATGGGCTAGACCTTCCAAAGGATGACCCCATGATGTAGGGTCAGAGGTGTGTAACTAGTGAGGTAGAGGAGGTCATATAAGGACTAGAGTTTGTTATTATTGCAGTAGACAGGGGCACATGGCCCGTGACTGTCCGACTCCCCGCATAGATGACCAACAGGCAGTCGAGGGACCTCCGAGATAACGAAAGAGGTTCGAGTGAGGAGGTCCGTAGGGTGGAGGACATGGAAGGGGAGTAGGCCGAGTGGAATATGGTTGATGATGATTTTAGATACTACCACCACCACCCCCAGGAGGTCCACCACGAGCTCCAGGAGTAGGTGGATAGGGACGAGGTTAACTTCAGGCAATGGAGGCCTACGACCATAGTGCTCCAGAGATTATTAGAGGTATGATCTATATCTACTCCACCTTATATTTATTTCTTATAGACATAGGTTCCAGTCACTCTTTCCTTGCCAGATACCTAGTTCGAGGATCAGAGATTCTGGTGGAGTTGTTGGCTCGATCCTTACAATTAGAGACTCTTACAGGAGGGGATTCGATGATTAAACACAAGTACTGGCAGTGTGAGCTTAATTTAGGAGGAGAGATCTTTGGCTGAGATCTCCTTGTAGCAGTGTCAAAGACTTATGACGTCATCTTAGTTATGGACTGGTTATCTATAGTCCATGCTCAGATTGACTATTTTAGGTGCAAAGTGTGGTGTGTTTGTGAGGATGGGCCCAGTTTTTCCTTCATCGGTGAGAAGGGAACCTTTTTAGCACAAGATGTAATTTCTCAGAGGAGGGTTAAACTAATCAATCACTAGTTGGATAGCCTCACCCTTGGTATAGTGGATGAAGTGATTCCAAGCTTCCCTGTAGCGGTGGATGAGTATGAAGATGTCTTTCCAGAAGATGTCCCAAGAATACCTCCTCACAGATAGGTATACTTCTACATTGACTTGTACCCAGGGATGGAATCAATATCTACACCTTAATATCAGATGGATCCCATGGAGCATCATGAGTTGAGGGTACTACTAGAGGACTTGCAGAGGAAGGGGTTTGTAAGGCCCAATGTTTCTCCATGGGCAACCTTAGTGTTGTTTTCCAAGAAGGAATATAGAAGCTTGAGGCTATGCGTGGACTTGAAGTACCTGAACCAGGTGATCGTGAAGAACAAGTATCCATTTCTGAGGATTGATGATCTATTCAATCAAATGAAGGGAGTGAGGTGTTTCTCAAAGATAGATCTTAGATCAGGCTATCATCTTCTTCGGGTATGGGATGAGTACATACCAAATAAAACCTTTAGGTGCCAATACAACCACTATGAGTTTTTGGTGATGCCTTTCAGTGTGAACAATTCCCCAGAAGTGTTCATGGGACTCATGAACAGGATATTCTAGACTTTTCATTTCTTAGTGGTCTTCATTGATGACATCTTGGTGTACTCAGTGTTAGATAAGGAGCACACTACACACCTGCGGATAGTCCTAGATGCACTTAGAGAGAACCATATTTATGGTAATCTCTCCAACTACCAATTATGGATTCAAGAGGTCTAATTTTTGGTACACTCCATATTAGAGGCTAGAGTTGCAGTGGATCCAGTGAAGATAGAGGCAGTGCTTGCTTGGGAGCCACCCCAGAGCATGATCAAGGTGCGGAGTTTCCTAGGGTTGGATGGGTAATACTGGAGATTTGTACCCAAATTTTCTAGAGTAGAAACACCCTTGTCTGCATTGAAAAAGTATGGAAAACCCTTCATATGGATAGAGATATGTCATTATAGTTTCCATGACCTGATGCAGAGACTGACGAGTGCCCCCATCCTGAGACTACCAGAAGAGGGAATTGAGTATGTAGTCTACTATGATGCATTATGGACTGGACTGAGTTGTGTCCTGATGCAAGAGTGAGCAATGATTGCCTATGGCTCACAAAAGTTGAGGCAACACGAGAAAAAATACGTGACCTCTAACTTGGAGTTAGTAGCAGTGGTATTTTCCTTGAATATGTGGTGGCACTACTTGATGGGTGAACAGTTTACAATCTACTCCAACCACAAGAGTCATAGGTATATCTTCTCACAGAAGGACCTAAACTTGAGAAAACGACAATGTCTAGAGTTCCTCTAGTAGTATGACTTTGAGATAGTCTATACTTCTGGAAAGGGGAATGTGGTGGAAGATGCACTCAGCAGGAGATCTAGTTTACTGCTTCTGAGTAAGGCGACCGAGCAGCTATCCACAATACAGATATACTTCATGGATGGTGATGGATCAGATTACCTCCAGTCTATGACTGTCATTCCCCCACTCTTATAGCGATTCAGGGAGGCACAACCAGTGGATGATGACTGCGAGGCCCGACATGCTCAGTTATCCCTAGAATGGGATTCTGATGAATTTTTGATAGGTGGGGAGAACATCATCCTTTTCAGAAGTTGAACCATAGCACCAATGATGTTGTGGGAGGAGGTGTTGAGGGAGTTCCATATATCCCCTTTGGTGGTATATCCTAGAGTGGTGAAAATGTACTAGGACCTCCGACGTCATTACTGGTGGACAGGGATGAAGAAAGTGGTGGCCAAGTTCGTTTCACGATGCCTCACTTGTTAGCAAGTGAAGACTGAGCATCAGGTTCCAATAGGCTTGGACCAACCACTCGAGGTACCAGAGTGGAAATGGGATGGTATATCGATGGAATTTGTGATGGGGTTATGATGTACATCCAGGGGCCATGATTCCATCTTGGTGATTGTTGACTAACTCACCAAGTCGGCTCACTTCCTACCCATCTGGGATTAGGGACTGGTAGAAGTCTTGGGACGCCTCTATGTCTAGGAGATAGTGAGGCTTCACGAGGTGCCTTCGATGATCGTCTTGGTCCGTGATGTGCGCTTTATGTCCCAATTGTGGAAGGGGTTACAAGAGGTGTTCGGGACTCAACTGCGCTTGATTATAGCTTTTCACCATCAGACAGATGGTCAGACAGAGCGAACCATACAAACCTTGGAGGACATGATTCATGCTTGTGTCCTGGATTTTGATAACAATTGGGAGGACCACCTACCACTATTAGAGTTTTCATACAACAACAACTATCACTCCACCATTATCATGACACCGTTTGAGGCCTTATATGTATAACCTTGCAGATCACCCCTATGCTGGACAGACCCAGGAGAGTTGGCACTCATGGGTCCAGAGTTGGTATGGGATACCATCGAGAAGGTTCAGATTATTTAGGATCGGATGAGGTCTGCATAGAGCAGGCATAAATCTTATTCCGAGAGGAGATGAAGAAACTTGGAGTTTGAGGAGGGTGATCATGTATTTCTTCAGGTCTCACCCCGATGAGGATTGTAGAGATTTGATCGGGGCGACAAGCTATCTCTGAGGTTCATCAAACCTTTTCATATCCTGAGCAGAGTTGGAGAGGTGGTGTACCACCTAGCTCTTCCCACATAGATGCACCTGGTGCATAATGTTTTCCATGTGTCGTAGCTGAGGAGATATGTGCATGATCCATCGCACGTCATCGACTGAGGCAAGATGGACATTGAAGATGGGGAGAAGTTTACAGAGTTACCAGTAAAGATAGAGGATCAATAGGAGTGGGTCCTACATGGGTGGTCGATTCCTATGGTACGATTTTGGTGGAAACACAAGAATCTCCATGAGAGTACATGGGAGCGGGAGGATTAGATTCATGCTCAGTACCCCCATCTGTTTGATTAGTTTTGTTTTGGATTTCGGGGACATAAATCCCGAAGGTTGAGAGAATGTAATGTATCGGAAATTCCGTGTATTTTTTTAATTATATGGAATAATTATGAGACCACACACTTTGAAGGAATGTGATTTCGTGGCCTAGTGAGCCCGAAATGGAATTTTGAATTTTTTTAAGGTATGTTCAGTAAATGTGTGAGTAGGTTTTTCTAACTTTTGAACTGGTGTTCAGATCGAAAATACAAGGGCACTGTTGAACTCAGAATGCTAGTATTCACTTAGAAATGACTTAACTTCAGCCAGTAAGGGCAGAAAATAAAATTTATTTTTTGGACTTTTCGAAAAAAATAATAGAATAATTTAAAATAATTATTTTATTTCTTTTCTCCCCATTGAATGGAGGACAACGATGTTGTGATACAGCGATGAGGCGGCGATGAGGCTCCTTAATGGAGGTTCAATAATGGCTCATTTGAAACCGCGATGCTGTTACCTTACTGGCTCATTAAATGTGGATCATTAAACGTGGCTCATTTAATGAGAATCATTAATGGGCACAATGTCACTGCACTTTTTATTTATTTATTAATCCAACGTGTTGGAGTTTGGGAATTAACAAATGCGGGGAAATCTTAGACGAACCGCTGGTGGAATCTCTCTCCAACTAAGAACAAAGGATGACAAACTCCAGCGATACTTCATCATCTTCAACATGCCTTGAAGGATGAATATAGAAGTGATGTAAACTTCTTGAATCCTCGATTATGAACTCTTCTACATCAAACTTCAACGAGGTAGGGGTTTATGTGTTCGAAGTATTTGACGATTTCTTCCGCGTTCTTGAAAATTAATGACGAACGTGGATCAAACGACTAACAGGTTAATCTACGAATCGCTCATTCTTGCAGGTGGATATTGTGTGGGGTTTTGATTTGGGGTTTTTCAAGATGCATGGTTATCATCATGTTTATCCCCATGATTAAACTTTAACACAGTGGGCGTGGACTGACCCGAACAAGGCCCCGGTCCCTCCTTCATAGTTGTTCTTGGTACGTTCTTCGAAGTCTACTAGTTGACTTGTTAACAAGGCAAATTCGAAGGCTTCAAGGTGATGGTGTCGCACTATGGAGACCATAGGTGTAGATGACTCCAAGAATAGACCACCAGAGCGACTCTGGTGGCCCGTCAAAGGCACCAGCGGTGACGACGACCCTGGGTGATGGGTGGCAGCGCGCCGCGGCGGCAAGAAGCCATGACCAGATGGCCGCGACGGCAAGGAGACGAAGTGCTAGGTACAACATGGAGGGATGACCTGCATCCCGGATTTCCAGTTGCTAAAGAGATGCGGTCCATAAACCACATCTAGAGGAGGCCCCACGTCCTCGGGGCCAGTGGGGGCCACACACAGTGCGACTTCCGCGTCCTGGCTAGACGGCGCACCACCGGCTGACCTTGTGGCTAGGCCTCAGGCTGGCAGGCCGGAACTACACCCAGTGGGCTGGACCCATGCTGGTAGGCCAGAACTACACCCTTTAGGCTGGCCTGGATGAGACCGGGTCACTGACCGATCTGGCGGATTGGACCCTCGGCCAAACCGGCCTAGTTCCAGCGAGGCCCATTGGGCCTGGCCCACTATCCATGATGGACCAGACCAACCCCAACCCAAAACAGATCGGTTCGAGTCCATCTTATTGAACTAGGGTATGTAGGACCCCCCGAGCTGGGTTGGTTAGGTCGGTCTGACCGGGTCGGACCGGGTCTAGACACAACTGCATCCCTGTTTACTAAAATGCCCTTATCTTACAAACCACGTGTCCAATTGACACACCATCAGGGGAGTTGGGACCCTTACGATGGGGAGTCCTTCTGAGATACTCTACGTGAGTTTTGGCATAAGTTGGCATATGGCCGAGTTGGATCGGACTCAAATCCAATTGGTCCCTTTTTACTAAAAGGCCTATAAGTTACAAACTAGGTGTCTGAACGATGCACTTCATATTATGTTGGGACCCTTATGACAATATGGTCCTTTGGGGTTACTCTATGTGGGACTTCATGGAAGTTAAGGTACAATCGATGGATTTAGGAGCATATCCTCTTGGAAATCAAGCATGCTAAGTATGGGAATCCAGTGGCTGGTTGTGATGTGAAGAACGAATAAGGATCCTGTGTGGGTCAGCACCTAATGATAATGTGTGGGTCAGCACGTAGCAATACTATGTGGGTCATCACCTAGCGATCCTGAGTGGGACAACAACTAGTGATCATGTGTGGGTCAGCACCTAGCAATCCTGTGTGGGTCAGCACCTAGCGACCCTGTGTGGATCAGCAGCAAAGCCTATCGACATAATAAGATGATCTAGATTTACGACTAATCATATTTTCTTATGTACTTAAGTTATACCTGGTACGAGCTACGTCTTTTACTTTATGCCATCTGGTTGAGATCTTGCTAGGTGGTATTAACTCTATGGTATTTCCTTTATGGTGTTTTCCTTTGTGGATTACTGAGAGACCTTCGGGGGTATCGGGGTCCCTACTGAGTATTGTTATACTCACCCCTGCATGGGCTTCACCAACATCTGTTGTGTCTTGTGCAGATGAAGGACAACCTTGATTGGGACTTTGGAGAGTCAGGACAAGATGGTGCTCAAAGGTGGATCGATAGACATGGTGTGCTATCGTGACATCCAATAGAGAGTTATACCTACCCTTCAGGTAGGATCCTTAACAGACGACCTCTAGAGCTTGTACTTATTTTGATGCAATTTTCTTTCAGTTGGTCTTGTTTTTGGCCCCTTTACTTTTAGTCTACACAGTTTACTCTTAGTGGTGGTACTTTTTGGTGGTTGTATTAGTTTTCTTTCCTTTGTGGTTAGCTTTTTATAGTTTTCCATATCTGTGCGTGTATAGGTTTAAAGGAAATGCCTTCCCTTTTTGGGATATTCCTTTATGGTGCTAGTCACTAGCCCCTGGCCTATAGAAGGCATTCTTGGGGTAGTCACAACATGGGCCCCAGGGTGACGGGTCGTGACAATTTAGGTGACAATTGTCAACAAAAAGCATATAAATCCCATATACCTTTTTGGTGAACAACACCAAATTCGGCCAAGGGGACACACTGGTTATGATAAAACATTTCTTCTAAATGTCCCATAACTACCTCCTCAGATTCTGATGCTTGGTGGGTTCCATCTGATAAGCTATAGAAGTTATCAAAGTAGGGTGATGGTTGATAAAAAAGTAAACATCCCTATATTGGGATATCCCTAGTACATCCTCAAGGAATACATCTAGGTAGTCCAACATTACTATAGGGAGATGAGTGTATGAAGCGTTTTCTACACCAAGGTTGAAACTCACTAATTAGTGAGTAGTAGAATTTAGCTTCATGAACATGAAGCTTACTCGACTCAATTAAAAATCCATCTTACCCATGAAGAAAAACCTTATCCCATCTACTCAAAGGCACCTCACCCTCATACAAACACTGTTTATCTAGGCACGAATGGATAACTAGTCCATACTAAAAATAAATTCATATGACTTCATAACATCCATAAGGAGATACCATGTGAACCTTTCTCCATTTATCATGAGCTTGCACCATTGAAAAATGTGTGTGATCATGGGGTTACTCCCAGTAGGAGTCCCTAGCTTCATGGGTTGGGATAGAGGCACTACTAAAATATTAAGTTCTCAATCAAGGGATGAAACAAGGAAGGAATGGATCATGTATTTGTCTATGAGTATAGATTACAAAGTATAAAAGACAAATATCATACCCCAAACCATGTCATACACCTCTAGGTTGTGGCCCTCAACACCTGTAACTAACCACATCCATAAAACCAGCCCATAAATCCTGGCGTGGGCTTCCTGAGGGTGGTGGTAGTGGAAGTGGATCATAATACTGACCTTATCCAACCCATCATCCCAGAACATTTCTATCCCTTCTACCAAAACTTCCATCCCAAGGGCTGCTTATACCACCGCTGGGAGGCCTGTGATCACATTGATGACTCTGAAACAATGGGTTTTCCAACACCTATATGAACTCGAGTGCATGAAGGGTTGGGAAGTACCATATAATATGGACTCTCCTTTCATAGGAAAAATAATTCCCATCTCCCAGATGACTAGATCCTCTACATGATCCCCAAGATACTGATCCTTTGGTTTGAGTATGTATCTATAAATGTCTCAGACATCTTGATCTTGAATTCCACTACCTCCCATCCACTATCAAGGTATCTTCTCCTGATTATACATGAACGACACCTAAAATATAATAATATTTATCTATTTATATCTCCATAACTAAATCTCACTCTATCACCCCAACATAGGTGGGAATTAATAGAGGGAACACACCTACTCATATCTCTCAGTGCATGCCCTTCTCAAACCTCTATTCTCAAAAGAATCCATCTCATATATTATCAAGAGAGCAGTGCATGAGTTCTGTGCACCTTGATTCATACTCCACAACTATGATATCTTGATGATGAAACTCCAGTAGAACCTAAATACACATAGAATGGAGAGTTGTCTGATAATACTCTCCATGAAATAGGTACTCAAACTTGAACTAGGGAATTCTCTCCTTATCATACATTTTCATGAAAATCGTATACCAGTATCCCACTAATCCATGAAGAAGGATAGTTTCAATAACCAAAATCTATTCAGAAGGGGTTTGAAAGATACAAAATACTAAAACTACTAATTCTATATAGTCCTCCACTAATTATAAATCTAGATCTTCTCAGAACCTAGATAGCCTATGCTTTTATAACTCATGAAGTGTACTCAAAATATATGCATCCTCACCCCAAGTAATTGGGGAAATCAGTTTCTTGACATAAATAGAGATATCTAACTGAATATCAAGAGGTGTATTCACCTATTTCCCAATGGGATGTGAAACTAATCTTTACCTAACCCAAGGAAAAACCCTCATAACTAGCCCTTTAATAGAGGCTTCTTCACTTAACTAGTCATCATCACAACCCAACACCAGGTTCATAGATGGTTGTATATGTAGTGTCATCCTAAAATTTAATTAAAAAACCCTTATTCAAAAGATCACATTTAGGTATTTGACTCAAGAAGGATATATAAAATCAATAACTCATTCCTATATGATGCATGTATCGTTATTTCCTTACAACTTGTATCTCATTGTACTACGTTGATGAGTAGTTTATTAAATTATGGGTGTATGAGTACGTTATCCTCCACACTATCACTGGGGTCCCTATCCTGATAGTTGAACTCAAGACACATTAACATAGTTTCTCTAAATCCTAAACCAAACCTCACTTGAATTTTAACTCCATACTCCATCCCTAAGACAACCTGATTTGATACCACTTGAATATGACCTAAACCACTAGGCCCCTACCTAATCTGATTGTAAGTTGGGTGTTCCACCCTAATACCACCTCCAATAGGTTAGGTTCCAGTGATCATCGAGTAAGAATATTTCATAAATGTTAGGTCTTAACATAAGTTATTATACTCAACGAAAACCACTAAATATTCTACAATAATACAAGTTATAACTGAGAACAACTCATAAATATAATAAATGCATGCAACAACCTCTAGGATCCATAGGTGAATAGTAAAACATATGGCCATATGTGAAAAGGAAAATACATGCCCAATATAAATGAAACCCAAAATAGAATCTGATAGAAGGAAGGCCCCAACACACACTCCCAAGATTCAGTACCCTCTAAGCCAACTCCGTCATCGCGTACTATTAATATCTTCCAAAGCTTGGTCCACCAATGTCTTCACTATATAGCATGTTGCCTACATAAGACACAACACATGAATATAATATTTCCAGGCATATGTGAGTATATATGTACCTATTATAATTCCCCCAAAATAATAAATAAGAATCAAAAGACTAATAATCTTATAAATCATGGAGAAAAGATAAAAGGAACATGAATATGCTCAAAGATAACCCAATACAACCATTTATGTAACCTCTTCAAAATCAAAACAAAAAGGGAAGGAACTTTACTCATTGGAAGACACCTTAGTTGAGGGAATTAAACTCAGAGATAGTGGATAAAAAATCGGGACATATGGAGATACCAGAACATTTATGTACTCTCTTATAGGTAGAAGATCACATGCCTAGGTGAATGTAATGCGATACCTGAACCTATCCAAGGAAGTGGATAAAGGATCATGACCTTGAGACCATGGGGAGATAACTGACCCTATCCATGAATAAATTTCTAATAGGGGATCTGAAAGATAGGGTTGTAGAGTGGGATACCTGACCCTATTTGGAGTGGGGGGGGGGTGTTATCTCACTACTATTCCCACACCTTCCATAAACCAATCAATAAAGGGAAAATTTGATCGTGCTACCTATTGTTGTATCTAAGATATCAAATATATGACCACCATCATTTTTCATGTAGAAAAAACACCCAGAATGGACTATTCATATGATTTGAACAAGAAGATACAACCAGTTGGTGGTTCTAGGAGAGGTTCATGGTTTTCCCCCTTGGGTACATGAAATCTTGCCTCTAAGATTAAGTTGAATGTGAATTGGAACCCACATGGAATATAAGGATACATATACATGGAATTTTGGTCTGTCCTACACCATGTGTAGGGCCAGATAGATACCTAGGCATGTACTCCTTGTATACACTGAGCTACCCGACTAGTTGTACATGATGTGTGGGTTAAGTCACATGATGAGTATAGCCAACCGGGAACCTGAACGTGCTATATATAAACACTAAGTTGGTTGAATAGGTCCACACATCATGTGGGTTATGCTACATGACATGTGATATTTATCTCGAACCAAATCCTTTTCCACTGTTACACTCTAAGCACATAGTGTGTGTTCTTCTAAACTATACACCATATAATTAGTATTTTTATAGAAAACTTCTATTTTTTAAAACTTCACCATGTCTTCTAGACTTACCCCAAATATCACCCAAATCTTTATGGAATGCATTATTTATGGAGATACCACCACTAAAGTTCAATTTTTGGCCATCAATTACTAGAAATAGGAGATCCATGTTGAGCCTTGTCACCCCACATGTCATTTTTACATGAATCTACCCACATCGTCATCACCATCCATGATCCATCACCTACCGACAATGCTACTATGCATCAAGACCCCTTCCATTGAACACAAAAACACAACACAAAATCTAGGCTTAATCACAATTTGAACCATATCAATTTTTAGTCTAATCACTGAACAAATCATAGTTGGTGATGAACACAAAAATAAGTAAGAAACAAATCCACAAAACATTAAAGGCGATAGGCTATGATGACCAATGTGATCATGTCTATCACTCATAGTGTAGAAAATGAAGAACAAAATAGAAGAATACTTTCATAAGAATGAATAATATAAAACAAAAAATATTGAAAATTGATAAATTAGTAAGTCCATGATCAGATTCTAGGAATCATGGATTTAACACTAATCATTTTAAAGAAATCATAAAGAAGGAAGAAAATCCAAAAATAACATAGCTCTACCTTAATAATGATTTGATCATTGATTAAGAAACCACTCACAGGATATTTCATTAGATATTTTTTTCATTGGCTCTATGAATTTTCTTGATTTTTCATTAAGGATTTCCTCACGAGGGATCCCTCTCTCCCAAAAATCTAAGGGTTGTGTGGCTAACCCTTATGGTTTGCCTAAGTAGAACTAAAATAGAGAATTTTATTGGGTTTAAAAATTAATTATGTTATTTTTATTTAAATAATTACCTTTTTAATCCTCCTATGACTACACACTATCATGAGACTTGATGTTAATGAAAATTACATTGAGCCTAGGGTAAAACCCGCATTTTGGATTCAACTTGTACCTTGGTTTTATGATATAAGAATTTTTTCATGAAGAAAAATCATAATTAATCCATATTCATGTGTGTGATCACTTAAATTATTTTATTTTTAATTTATTAATATCATGACTTCACAATACCTGCATATCCACACTGGCTCTACAATTATCCTAAAAAATATATTTAATAATATTCAAAGGGTTTGATAAAATAACTAAATTTTCCACACTCAATTTATTTTCTTCTTCTCCACTAAAAGTTTTCCTATTTCATTGGTTACATAAGTTATTTTTTGGTTTTTTTTCTAGAAAATTTCATTGAGGTTTCCCCAGTTCTACCCATCACCATCTACCATCCTTATGAGGATGTCTCTCCCACTGAAGATTCCTTCCCTAAATACAATAAAGTATATTTCTGATATTGAGGGTTCTAATGAGTTTTTTGTGATCATAAAATAAATTTTTTAAGTGGAAAAAACCCATGAAAGTATTGACCTCTCTTCAATATATTCAACAAGTAATAATGAAGAATTTAAAATGAACACATCTTAGCTACGAGGAATTCCATATTTTACTCTTCGATTCTAACATCCCATTACTTATTTTTAGGTACTCTAAAAACCTTATTTTGATCATGATTTGGTCAGGGATTGTATCTAGTTTTTTTGGGTGAAATTTGAAAATTTTTGGAGGTTTTCTAGCTTTGCACAATTGGTGCATAGTTTGTCCAAACCATGCAACCCTTCAGTGAAAACCGTACAACCCTGGATAGTGAGAGTTTTCATGGTTGGTACATGGTTTGAAAAATCATGTTCCCACCTAGTAGAAACCATGCACCTTGGATAGTGATTCCATAGGGGGTGTGCTATTAGGGTTCATGGTATTTCGAATCATGAATCCCCCTTTAGAAAACCATGAACATAAGATAATTTTATTCTAAAAAATTATTTTAAATTTCCAAACCACCTGGTTTAACCCCCACTCAGCCCCCACTCAAACTAATTTAGATTCCTTGACTAGGAGGGATCTCTAGAGGTGATTTTTTCACCTCTAAACCCTTTACTTTATGGATCAAATCATGGATGATCTCATTCTATCTCCTATAGGTAAGTTAATATCCTCTCATTTTTCTTTTCCTTCTCTCTATTTCTTTCCTCCTTAGAAAGTGTTAGATAATATTGTTGTTTATGGTTCTATTTTTTTTAATTTAATCTTAGATATAGTTTTTATTTATTTATCTTCATCACCATCATTATTCATTGTTGTTCCCTATTGTGGGTGTTGTCTATTGTGATTTAATTATTAAATATAGGTGGTTCCATTTGATATTTTCCATGTAATTAAATTCTTGATTTACTTGAATTGTTTGAAATTGATTTCATATGATTTATGAGATCCCAATTTTATATGATTTGGAAATAGAATTATAAATGGAATGTTTTTTTGAAAAAACCACCAATTCTAATGGAATTGGAATTTGGGGCATATTTTGAAATTGATGGAATTGATGAAGTGGTTTGAGAATTGTTTTTTATAAAAATGGATTAAGTTGAATTAATAAAAACCTATGACTAGTTTTGTATTGAAAATGAATGAACTGATGAAAAACCTGTGTTTTTGTTTTGAAACTAAATTGTCATATTGAAATTGAAAGTTGGGAAATTGAATTGTAAATGATGTTTTATTTGAAATGAGACGATTTTAACTTTTTTTATTGATTTATTGATAACATGATATATTTTGTAGTCAGTGGGTTTTTTAGGGAAAGCGTGTTAGGATGATGATTCCCTAACAATGGATTGATGAGTAAAACTCTAAAAAAACCTTATTCGGTAAATCTTATCCCTGATGGGATATCGATGAGTCCTATTAATCCTGATCCCGAGGGATGTGTGTACACATGTTTCCATGATCACTGATATGAGAAGTGTAAGGATCAATAACTAGAAACTATCATATTTTAGTGCATATGACCATGGTTCTTGCTATGATTGTTTTTATTATATATTCCATTTATTATAGAATAGTTTTATTCATTCCAATTGATTTATATGAACTAGTTTACATAAAAATTTTATTTAAGTATTGTTTTAAATGTTTTCCATCCTTTGAAAAGAAGAATGTTTTGTTTTAAATATGAAAATGTTGTATTATTCCATGCCTATTTTATTTGACATTTAAAAAATGATTTGGTTTATTATTATGGAATATTTTTATATAAAACTTGGTGATACCCTAATGGTATTTATAGATCACACCCTACCTCTTCCTTCGGGTGTTTGTAGATTTCCTTTTGATTGGTCCGAGCAAAGGGAAAACGCCACTTGGAGGAAAAATATGTTCTTGATACTTTGGTCTTGGAATGATGTTTCTTTTTAGATGTTTGTATTTCTACTGAGTACTTTGATGATGTACTATTTTGGGTTTTGTTATATCTGCTTTGTTCCTAGTACTTCTCCATTTTAGAGTGTTGAGCCAACTAACTTGTATCATTACCTTCCCCTATTTTGTAAAAAATTCCTTCCCTCTTTTATCTTTTATGATTATAGGTTCTAGTCTCCAACCCAGGAGGGTAGAGAACACCCTTTAGTCCATTTTAAAACCAAATTAGGTATCAGGGTACCAGGGTATCTAGGATGATTCATGAAAAAGTGGTATCAAAGGTATAGGTTTAACACCTTTCCTTAATGCCAGTATCCAGTTTGGAATATCTTATTGGGACTTAAGAGGTAGTTATGAGAGAGTTCCTAGACATATTTCACTGTAACAAGACTTAAGTCAGCATGGGTGGTTTGAGAATGGTGTATCGAGGGATAATTTGATCTAATTTTAGTCTTTTCATTCTTTTTATTTGGATAGGTTGAGATCAAAATAATGTTATCTTATTTGATGGGATTATTTTTCCCTATTTCTATTATTGATTTGTTGATCTAAGTAATCTTATGATGCCTTCAATTTTTTTTTGATTTTTTGTAACATATTGCCTCTGAGAAGATATTTGAATAAGCCCTAAGTGGAAGCTGCTGGTGAATCGCAACAAGGAGATCCTCCCATGGATCAAAATATTATTGATATTATTGTACGTTCTGTCCAAGATCTGGGAAAGGAACCTAAACCCATTCCCATTCAAGATCCAATTTTGTAACCTTATAGGGATGAATCATGGAATCATTCTCAAGAGTTCTTTTTATAGAAGCTACCAAAATTCCAAGGACCAAATGATCCTCAAGAGGCTAAGTATTGGTTGAGGAAGATATAAATTTTGTTTGATTTCTTGGAAACTCCAGATTAGATTAAGGTGAAATGTTCCACCTTTAAGATAGAGGGACCTAGCAGGAGATGGTGGGGTTTGATGGTAATAGATAATAAGTAAGATGGTTTAGAGTGAAAAGACTTTAAATATATTTTCATCAATCAGTTCTATCCAGAGTCTATGGTGTTAGCTAAAGCTGTAGAGTTTCTCAAACTCAAATAGGATGATAGGACCGTGACTGAGTATTTGAATCATTTTCCAAGATTGTTCAGTTTTCACCTAATAATATATTGAATGAGAATATGAAGACTTTATGGTTCAAGATGGGTATTCAACATGATATTTTTTCTCAGGTTTTCTTACTGAATCTCGCTTCTTATGTTGATGTTTTATATAGGGCGCCAGTAG
This sequence comes from Viscum album, assembly GCA_963277665.1. Taxonomy (NCBI): domain Eukaryota; kingdom Viridiplantae; phylum Streptophyta; class Magnoliopsida; order Santalales; family Viscaceae; genus Viscum; species Viscum album. The sequence goes on along the minus strand of OY728120.1, from coordinate 1,052,342,502 downwards.
TTGAGCTTGAACTGGCTAGTAAGTTAGGGTTGATGGGATTTCCTTTTTCTCGTATTGGTAGTTCTATTAGTTACTTTAAGGTAAAGAAGATTCATGATGAGTCTTGTGGTGGTTCTCAATAAAATGGTTCTTCTATACCTCTTTCAGTGCTTGGAAGAGGCCCTTTGACTTGCTTCTAGTGTGGAAAGACGGGCATTCGAAATGGGTTTACATTGAGGCACCCAAGATCTATAGTTCCTATGGATTTTTAGTATACTTTCAAAATTTATATTATATCTTTTCTACCCCACATAGTGACACAGACTCATAAAAACCTAAAAGTACTATAATTCATTCAGTCACTTCATGAACAAAGGGGTTTTGGCCACATGCATCCAGAATAAATCTTCTTCACATAGTGGAAGAGTCTTCAGAGGAAGATGATATAGGTCCAGTGACTATGATAGGTACCATCACTATAGTTTCATCTTTAGTGACTAATTTATTTGATAATGGTGCATCTCACTTGTTTATATTGACTCATATTATGATCCTGAAAAATATTCCTATAGAACTTTTTTCTTTTGTGATGGATATTACTACACCCCTTGGAACAAAGAGAGAGAAGATTCTCTATTTTACTTCTTGTGTCTTATCTTTATTATATATCAAGATTAATTGGGATTTTTCTATTCTCAACATGAAACCTCTAGATATCATTTTTGGGATGGGTTGTCTCATTGTTAATAAGTTTTAAATTGAACGTTATTTTCAATGGGCCTCCTTTACTATACCTGATGGGGTATGTCGTGTATTTTAGGGAGAATGGGACCTAAGGTCGAGTATAGATGGAACTTATTATGAAAATTTAGGGAAAGTAATATCAATTTTTACTTTTTATCTAGAGTAAGAATCTTTGAATGATGACCCCCCAGTTGTTATCGAGTTTCATGACATTTTTCATTTTGATTTCTCTGGTTTTCCATCGGTAAGGTAGGTAGAGTTTTCTATTTATTTAGTGACCAATACTAAGTAAATATCTATACCTTCTAACCATATGGAACCAACCAAAATGAAAGATTTTAAGACTCAGTTGGATGATCTATTAGATAAAGGCTTTTTACACCTGAGTGTGTCACCTTGGGTGACACCTATTCTGTTTGATAAGAAAGATTATGGAACACTTCCCCAATGTGTTGATACTAGAAAATCATCCAAGTTATGGTGAATAAGAAGTATATGTTACCTCATATAGATTATCATTTTGACTAGTTTAAAGGGTATAAGTGGTTCTCAATGATTGATCTTTGATTTAGTTATCACCGGTAGAGAATAAAAGAACATAACATTCAAAAAACCACCTTTCAGAGTAGTTATGACCATTATATGTATCTTTTCATGCCATTTGGTTTAATAAATTCTCTTACAGTGTCTATGTATTTTATAAAAAGGATATTCTACAAGTATCTTTATGTGTTCATGGTATTCTTTATATATGACATCCTGGTTTACTCTTAGTCCAAGAAGGATCATGTGCGTCATCTGAGAGAAGTTATGGAATTGTTTAGAAATCATCATATTTATTCCAAGATATCAAAATGTGATTTCTAGATTTGATAAGTGAATTTATTGGGATACATGGTCTCAGAACATGGTATCTTAATTGATTCTGAAAAGTTGAAATTTGTTATGACATGGGAGAAACCACATAATGTTTTCTAGATTTGGAGCTTCTTGGGTCTTGTAGGATATTATCACCAGTTCATAAATGATTTTTCAAAGTTGGATTCTCTAATTAATTCTCTCACTCCAAAGGGGGTAAATTTTTCTTAGGATGATAAATTCCAGAGTTATTTTTTTGAGATGAAACATATTATGACTTATGTGATGGTGTTGAGTTTTCTAGAGGCTGGGCAGGGCTATGTGGTCTTCTATGATGCATCAGGTTTGGGTTTGGGTTGTGTTCCTATGTAGGGTGATCATGTAGTATCCTATGGATCTTAGAAACTTAGGCCACATGAGAATAATTATCCAACCCATGACCTTAAAATCAAATTTGTGATGTATGTTCTTAGAAGTTGGTAGCATTACCTTTTCATAGAAAGGTTTATCATGTATTATGACCATAAAATCTTGATTTATATATTCTCTCAAAAATATTTGAACCTTCACTAGAGGTTTTGAGTGGAGTACCTATTATATTTTGATTTCTACATTTCCTATACCCTGGGTAAATTAAATTTCATTGTTGTTGCTTTGAGAAAAAAACTTTTGACCCAGTCTATGAAAGAATCATCGGAAGAGTGAAAATTAATTTTTTTTTTCATAGTTGCATTTATGATTCTAGGAAATAGGGAATTATGTTTTCTTGGATAGTATTTAGTTGATCTTCTCTCTTCTCAAGATTATTCTTCTAGAGTAGTAGCTTGATGATGAATTTTTTAGCATTAAATACTCTCTTTATAGTGGGGAGACCTTAACTGAGTGTTCATTATACATAGAGGGTATTATATGTTTTCAAAATTAGTTTATTACACCATTATACCTGAGAAAACTATGATGGGGGATTCCCATAATTCCCAATGGGTAATGCACCTAAGAACAACAAATATGTTTTATGATATGCATCATTGATTTTAGTTTACAAGTATCAGACATGACATTGATAATTTTGTCTCTCATTTTTATACTTCCCAACAAGTCAAGGCTGAGAAATAGACACCTTTATGTATAATTCAGCCACTTATAATGCCGACATGGAAGTGGGATGATATTTCTATAGACATTTTGGTTGGTTTTTTGAGTACCCCTATAAAGAAGAATGTGGTATGGGATGTGATTGATAGGATAACTAAATCGGCCCACATTATACCCATTCATGATAAAACCAAATTTGAGGAGTTGGTAAATCTCTATATAAAATAACTTTTTCATTTTCATGGTGTTCTATTGGATATATCCTATGATATAGATCATCATTTTACTTATCTATTTTGGAGAGGCCTTCATGAGGTGATGGGATATCAGGTTTGTTTGAGTACGACATACAATCCGTATATGGATGGCCAAATATAGAAGGCTATGAAAATTATTTAGGACATGCTTTTTTCCCATGTCCATGATTTTGGTGGATCTTTGGATGAACATTTGGGGCTGGTTGGATTTTCTTATTACAATATTTACCTTAATCCATCAGAATGGATCCTTTTGAGGCCTTATATGGTAGGCTATGTAAATATTCATTTTGTTCAGAGATCGGTGAATTTTATTTGGTTAGATAAAACTTGGTTCAAGATATAAAAGAAAATATTTAGTTGATTTATTAGATAATTTTGAATACATAGAGCCAATAAAAATACTATGACGGTCATCATCATAAACCATTGGAATTATCTATGGGTGACTGGGTGTTCTTGAGAGTTTCACCTCGGTTGGGTCACCGATATCTTAGGAGGAAAGGGAAGATTTCTCCTCATTTTGGTGAACTTTTGAGGTTTTTGAGTAGGTGGGGAAAGTGGATTAACTTTTATAAATTCCACCATAGTTTACTTTGATACATAATGTGTTCCATGTATCTCAGTTTCATAAGTATCTTTTTGATCCATATCATGTCTTGAGTTGGGAGGATCTTGAAGTTGAGCATGAGTTATTCATGACGAATCATCTAGTAAATATTGTTAATTATGATCCAAAGGTACTTCATTTGAGGATGATACATTTGTTATGTGTTCTATGAAATCTTGGTTCTAATATGCATGAGACATGGGAAAGGGATACACTGATGGGAGAATAGTGACCTCATCTCTTTGATATGGAAACCTATTTACAGGATTTATAGGGACAAAAATTTTCTATGGTGGTGAGGTTGTAACATCTATTTACTTGTTTTTAGGTACTCCTAGACCCTTCTTTTTATCATTATTTGGTTAGGGATTCTCTTAGGTTGTTTTAGGAGAAATTTGAAAATGTTTGGAGGTTTTTTGGTTGTGCACGGTTGGTGCATGGTTTGTCCAAACCATGCATCTCATCAGGGAAAACCATGAAATCCTGAACAACGATAGTTTTCATGGTTGGAACATGGTTTGAAAAAACACGAGTCTACCCCAAGTAGAAACTATGCTCCTTGGGTAGTGAGTCTAGAAGGGGCACACGGTTAGGGAACAAAATTTGTCTAATAGTGTGGCCCTCACTAGGAAACCATTCGTGCGAGAAAATTTTATTCCATTTTTTTTAAATTTATGAGACCCCTGATTTAACCCCCGATCAACCCCCAATCGACCTAATTTAGATTTTTTATCTATGAGGGATCTCTAGAGGTGATTTTGGAACCTCCAAATCCTTTCCTTGGTGGATCTAAGTGTAGTGGATCGTGTTCGATCTCCTCCAGGTAAGTGAATCTCCTCTGATTTGTCTTCTCCCACTCTCTCTTTATTTTCTCCTTAGTGAGTGTTATATAATCATTTTTTGATGGATATAATTTTTTTTTAATTTAATAATGAATCTAGGTTTTATTTATTGATATTTTTGACCGTCGTTATTTATTGGCGTTCCCCATTATGGGTGTTGTGTGTTGTGTTTAAAGGTAGGTGGTTTCATTTGATATTTTCCATGTAATAAAATCCATGATTTTATTGAATTGATTGAAATTGATTTAAAATGATTTATGAAAACCCAATTTTATATGATTTGGAACTGGAATTAAAAATGGACTAGATTTTGTGAAAATTGGGGCATATTTTGAAATTGATGTAATTAATGAAGTGGTTTGATAATTGATTTTATAAAAACAGATTAAATTGAATTGATAAAAATAAATTATTGTTTTTTATTGAAAATGAATGAATTTATGAAAAACCTATATTTTTGTTCTAAAAATTAATTGGAATATTTAAATTGAGAGTTGGGGAATTTAATTGTAAATGATGTTTGGTTTTAAAATGATACGATTTTTCCTTTTTTTGTTGATTGATTGAGAACATGCGAGCCTGAGTAGTTAGTGGGTTATTTGGGAAAAGCATGCAAGGATGGTGATTCCCTATCAATGGATTGATAATGAAAACTTTAATAAAAACTTAGTTCAAAAGATATTATCCACAATGGGATGTCATTGATTCATATTCATCCCATCCTATGGGATGTGTGTATACATACTGCTATGATCACTGATGTGAGAAGTGTGAGGATCCTATAACTAGAAACTATCACACTCAAGGAAAGATGACCATGGTTCTTTATATGATTGTTTTGATTATATATTAAATTGATTATAGATTTGTTTTATTCATTCCAATTGATTTATATAAAACATTTTATATAAAATGTTTATTTAATCCATGTTTGAAATGTTTTCTATCCTTTGAAAACAATCATTTTTTGTTTTAAGTATGTAAATGATGTATTATTCAATGAATTGTTTTATTTAAAATTGAAAGAATTATTTGGTTTATTATTATGGAATATTTTAATGGAACACTTGGTGAGACCCTAATAGGATTTATAACTCACATCCAACCTTTTCATTCGGGTGTTTATAGATTTCCTTTTTCCAGGTCTGAGCAAAGGGAAAATACCACTTGGAGGTGGTAGATGTTATCGATCCTTTAGTCTTGGAGTGCTGTTTCCTTTGAGATGTTTGTATTTTTTCTAATTACTTTGATAATGTACTATTTTGGATTTTTTCACACCTGTTTTGTTTTTGGTACTTTCTCTATTTTGGAGTGTTGATCATACTAAATTTAATCTTTATCTTCTATTATTTTGTGGAAAATTCATTCCCTATTTTATATTCTATGATGCCAGGTGCTAGTTTCCAACCCATGGGGACCGGGAATTCCCTCCAAGATCTGTCAGTGTCGGCTTGGGTATCAGGCTACCAGTGTATCCGTGATGGTTCGTGACATCTATATAGTATATTTAATGGGGATCATCATAGTAGTATCCAAATTCCTCCTACTTCTGATGGATTACATCATCCTTTGGATCCTTATTTGTAATGAGATGACCTCGAGTCACCAAAAATGGTGTTAGTACCTCCTTTTTAAAGAAAAATGTAGATTTAGCATGAAGCGAGTATCAAATTATGGAATTAAAGATTCAAGTACCATCAATAGGATAAATAATATATCTTTTATAATACCTCTTAATTTAATAATGAGAGTTATAGCATTGGTTGTATCAGCTTCCATCTCATGGAAACTAATATGTTACTGCATGTTACAGTGTTACAATTTGAATGTTTCAGATGAATTGTTATGAAATAATTGAATCAATCCTATAAATTCATCACCAATGAAACCATGTGGGAGGCTCAACATGTTCCATGCAATCAAATCTATAATATTATCATATTCTAGGTAAATGTAGCCTGAAGATATACATCACTTGCATATCACATTACGTTGGTGATGAAGCCATCTCAAGCCCCTTCTCAAGGTAACATTAGTTAATAACGTATCTTTAATCCCGATATAAATCATATGTATAATGTTGGCTATGATATAGGGTATATCTTGAAATATAATATCTCCATTTTAGTGTATATCAAACAGGTCCTTGTTGATGTTTCTCTCAATGAAATTTTACGCCTCTAGAATTTTCTTATGTTGTTGGATTGTCTTTTTCTTATTTAGTGGCCCTGATTTTCTATTTTCCAACAGAGGTTCCCAAATATCACTGATATCGATTTATGGTATTTGAATTTGTGTTTCTGCTTAACCAAAATAGACACACATATATTTATTATTTATACCAATATATAAAAATCATATTTAATCACTATATGTATATCATATTTATATATTTAAATAATTTAAATGAATATGCATGTTTTTATTATTTATATTAATATTAAGATATTGGTATAAATTATATAAAAGTATAAATATGTTGATATATATAAATAAAAATAAAAATAAAAATATAAATACACACACACACACATACATACATACAAACATACATACATACATACATACATACATACATACATACATACATACATACATACATACATACATACATACATACATACATACATACATACATACATACATACATACATACATACATACATACATACATACATACATACATACATACATACATACATACATACATACATACATACATACATACATACATACATACATACATACATACATACATACATACATACATACATACATACATACATACATACATACATACATACATACATACATACATACATACATACATACATACATACATACATACATACATACATACATACATACATACATACATACATACATACATACATACATACATACATACATACATACATACATACATACATACATACATACATACATACATACATACATACATACATACATACATACATACATACATACATACATACATACATACATACATACATACATACATACATACATACATACATACATACATACATACATACATACATACATACATACATACATACATACATACATACATACATACATACATACATACATACATACATACATACATACATACATACATACATACATACATACATACATACATACATACATACATACATACATACATACATACATACATACATACATACATACATACATACATAACATACATACATACATACATACATACATACATACATACATACATACATACATACATACATACATACATACATACATACATACATACATACATACATACATACATACATACATACATACATACATACATACATACATACATACATACATACATACATACATACATACATACATACATACATACATACATACATACATACATACATACATACATACATACATACATACATACATACATACATACATACATACATACATACATACATACATACATACATACATACATACATACATACATACATACATACATCCATGCATGCATGCATGCATGCATGCATAAATAAATAAATACATACATACATACATACATACATACATACATACATACATACATACATACATACATACATACATACATACATACATACATACATACATACATACATACATACATACATACATACATACATACATACATACATACATACATACATACATACATACATACATACATACATACATACATACATACATACATACATACATACATACATACATACATACATACATACATACATACATACATACATACATACATACATACATACATACATACATACATACATACATACATACATACATACATACATACATAGAATAATGACTCAGATAATGTTGCTGTCAAGGAGGTCTAATTCTGAGTAGTTTCCCAATCTTCTAGTTTCGTGGAGTTCACTCCAAATGATTGAACATACCCTATTATTGGAGGAATTCTGTTGACCTATCTAGGGGGTCATATTCCCAAAAAAGGAAATATTTTTATAGGCGACGATGTAATTTCTATGAATCAAGTTCAACAAAAACATAAGGATTATTTTATTAAATCCAAAGAGATAATTGTTCAAGCTAAAAGTTTTGGGAATTTGAATAAGGACGGTTTATTTCAATCAACCCATAATGGAAATCCACTACAGAGAGATAAAGCTAAAAAAATTTATTATCCTATTGCGGACAAGGATGGTTTTTCCTTTTATCTACTCAATAAATCTCTACCTTGAAATAATTATTCAAATGTTCTTAAAAAAATGAAAATAATATCAACCATTAAAGATTTATAGTATATGAAAATGTCAAATGAATTATTTTCTAAAAAGGATAACTTGGGTAAAGTTTAAAATATAAAATTTAATAAAGAAAATAAGGTCCCCTGGGGGGATTCACTAGTAATGACAAATCTCTTAAATCTTAGACAAAATATTCTACAATTTTACAGAAAAGTCTTAAAGAAAATATTATTCTATGAAATTTCAAGAGAGGAGATGATATGAACTCATCAATGATAAAAAGAATTAAATGAATGCTTGGTTAATCTGATGAGGAACTAATTGATAACATTCCCTTGGATAAACTTAGTATTTATTGATAGAAAGATTTAATAAATTTTACTTTCCTTTAATTTACATATTTTTCTTTAGCTTATACTATTGTAATATAGTTTTCCAATGCCCTAAACAAGGGTTTAAGAATTTTATTTTTCATGATAATATATATATATATATATAAATTTATATAAAAATTATTACGATGGAAAGTTGAAAAAAGATCATTTTTCTTCTAATTACCTTTTTGGAAGTGCTTGTATGCCATAAATTTTCAAGGAGTCGCATATATTGAGAAAAATATATATGATAGTGTCACTAGTATATTACTAAATGCACAAGGAAAGTCCAAATAAGACATTATAAGATAATGTCAAACATTATTAACATGGGGATAATGAAAGATTTGGTACAATTAAAGGCTTGAAAACACACTTTCGTTCCTCCAGAAGCTCATAGGCATTCAAAGAATGAGATATTTTGATTTTGAAACATTTTTAACTATATAATGGTCCCAAGGTATTATTCATTAAATATAATAAAATATTATATCAATGAAGAAGTTGATATTAAAGGGTTTAAGGTCACATGATTTTTAAGTTCTCATGTAAAATATAAATATGTAGCCTTCATATTGGCATCCCAAGAACAGAAAATATTTTAGGCACTAGATTCTATAAGCTTTAATTGATCTATTGTTATTTTATAAACTAAATCCACAATAAAATAAAGTGATAATTTTGTTGAGAATGATAATTTCCTTGGGAAATAACAATCATTTTTTAGTCACAAAGATTCAAAAATTTATAGGTTAGAGTTTTTGATATTTTGATATTATGTATTTTGGGGATTTTATTAAATGAAATTTGAAGAAAAAATTATTTATTCAGTAATGATATTTTATTTATTATAAAAACATAGGTAATTATAGAATATATAATTTCCATATTTATTAGTACTCATGAATTAGATAGTTGTATTCATTATAATAATATTAAGTAATTATTTTAAATAAAAAAGAAATGATTTAATTAAACTCTTTTATTATAAGGTTTTATGTAAAAGTAGAATTATAAAAATAAAGAATTTGAATTTGAAAAAATTAATTTCATTTTTAAATTAATCATGTTAAAATTAAATTAGGATTATTATTTGGTAATTTTTTGTAAAAATTGATTTTTCAATAAATAGTGAAAAATACTGTTTTTTATTAAAAATTATATTTTATTTTCAATTATTTAAAAAATAAAAAAAAATTGGATTTGTTTTATGATTTAATGTAATATATCCAATTTTATATATATTATTTTTAAATATTACATGGATTGTTTTGGAGATCAGATGCTGAGATGACATACGATTACGAGACCCGGTGTGCCCAGAATAAATGTTTGAAATATATTAAATATATTTAATATAAAACACACAAAAATTTCCTAAAAAAATGAAATAACTTCTAAATAGGTGCCCATATTAGAAATCTGAGGGCGCCGTTGAGTTTAGAATGGCGGTTTCAACCTGGATAAGAATTAACTTTAGTCGATGTAGATTGTTTGTAGAAAAGCTATCGCTGACGTAAAATAAATAAAATAATTTAATAAAAAATTATTTTGATGCAGAAAACAAGTTTTCTATTTAAATACATGGTTTTGAAAAATTCAAAAAGTTATCCACATAACCCTATGAATTTGACGAGTGCCCTTGGAGCATTGGAGGAGACCTTGTTGGCAGACAACGATGGATTTGAAAATCAAAGATTGATGAACCTTGGATTTGACAGATCTTACCAACGAATGCGATGTGAAAATCATTCATCATTGGCGATCAAACTGAATCATGGTTGGGTGTGTGTTTTATTTGGATTTCTTCCCCATTCTTAATTTCTAGGAGAAACGCAAATCAATCGATGAAAAAATTTATTTGCAGATTACAGGATAAGATAATATTATGGGGATTTAAGAGGAGAAATTTTTGTGATTAAATTGTTGATGGATTTGATTTTCATTATAATGGAAATGAAAAAATATCTACAGGAATATCGATTGAGGTTCTCCCCTCTCATTTTTTCTTGTGCTTCTCTCCCAAGGTTATGTGATTCACCATGGGCGTTCTTCATTTGGCCTGGGATTCAACTATTCCTGATTAATTTATTGTTGCACACCCATTTCTTAGCACAAAGATCCAATATCAAATATATGGGATTGAAATGGAATGGTGAAGGTGCGATGATGTAGAAAGAGCGATTCAAATGATAGATGATTCTTGAATTCACGTTCTTCAGTGTATAACAAAGAACATTGATTAGATCCATTTTGTGAGTAAATCTGGTGAAGAAACTTTTTGATTCTGTGATGGAATAAAAAAAGGTTGTATATTGAGTTTCACAGCATGAAGGTCAAAGGATTGGAGGCTAGAGGGTTGACTGAGGTGTGTGTAGGAAGATTCGGTATTTCTAGAAAATCTTGCAGAACATAGCGTGTAATCAGGGTTTACACGATGTGTGCACCCCCTGAGTAGCAACTAGGGTTTCGAGAGGAATATAAGGATCACATGGAATGTTATCCCTATCACACAGTGTGTGAACCTCCCTAGTTGACTTAGAGAGTACTCTGAAGAGTACACAGACATGGGTTTGAGTACACTGTCACAGACATGTTGTGTACTCCCACATAGACACGGCTTGGCATACACTGACTGGTACGTGGACATGAATTCGGTACACAAACACAACCAGGTGACATGGTCAGGATACTATGTGTCTCTTCACACTATGTATATCTTTCTACATTCCATGTATATAGAGACTACATTCTGTGTGAGGCTCTTATATAGGGGAAAAACTTGGGATATCTAGACACATTGTGTACCCCTTGGGACACGCCTGTTTGAGGCTCTTTGTTTTATTAGTTTGTACTAGTATAGGTTTAGTGTGTTCACTTGGTCCTTTACCTAAATGGTACAGTGCGTCATTACATCCACATAATTGTATTGTGATCCCCTCTAGTGGTCAAGTCTTAGATAGAGTTGTGGTGTCCCTCTGTGAGGCTAGATCAAAATCTTATATCATCCTTAAAAACCTAGTTGGATTTTGTGGAATCGGTGTGACCTCCATGAGAAGAGTGTTGATCCTACATCTAGCATCCCACATTGATAGGGTTTATTTAATTGTTGAAAAATGATCCCCTACATAGCAGGTTGATCCAGATTGGGTTCATGGTGTCCCCCAATAGTTTTGAGCGAGACACCCTTTATGTGTATCAAAATATTCTTAGACCAGTGAGTACTCTTTGGGCAGGGACCAATGAGATCTAACTCTTCATCGAGAGTCTCTGATGATAGCATGGCTCATGGAGTGAGTTCTCTTAGAATGAGCGTTTCTTCGAGCAGAATCCTAAGGCTAACAGTTGGTTAAGATTGCCTAATGGAATAATGTCCTTTATGAGTATATTTGGTTATTTTTGTTATACATTGATTTTTATATCTTGTATTTAGATAAATAAACTTGGTGCTTCATGTTTATTTTTTCTAGGGTGTCCTACTGATTATTTTTATACTCACCCCTACACAAGCTTTTCCCGCACGTGTCGTGTTTTGTACAGATGATGACCCTCTTAATGCTGTCCTGGGAGGACAGGAAGTAGGTGGAGCATAGATGGATCTTGATAGACTGAGGTGTTTATTGAGATCATACTTTTTACTAAGTACTCACCCTTGGATTAGTTTGGAATCTTTATAGTTTTGTTTTGGCTTGTTTTTAGCCACTTTTCTATTTTCAGTACTTTACTGCCGTAACTTGTTGTGCGATATTAGATGTATTCATGAATTTTTTGAGTTATTTTACATTTCAAAATTGTGTGGGCTTGGATATGTGTCCATGTGTACAAGTAATTTATTCTAATGACTCCCATTTGTGGGATATTCCTACTCAGCACTAGTCGTGAGCCCCTGGCCTATTGGAGGTGGGCTTGGGGTTGTCACGGGTTGGACCTTGGAGGGTCGGGTCAGGTCATGACAGAGTGCTATCAAAGGAGATGGTTCTACTTTAGGACTGGGAGTCAATGATATTGGGTTTGTGTAAATGTGTTTAATGTTTCGAGTTCAGATTTTAGGCCAAGGATTCTAGTGTTGTTACGACCACCGATGTTTCCATAAACTTGGAATTTGATCACCTTCCTTTCAACTTGGTACATTTAAACATTTGGTTGCAGGGAATTTTTTTGGTACATTCATCATATAGGAATGGTTTTTTTATTTTCATGTCCTTATTGAGTTATCTCCCTAGATAAACTCTTTTTATCATGATATATCTTGTTTTATCTCAGTATGCCTCCACATAGAAAGCCAACTAGGATTCCACCATATGGTCACGATGATTATCCGCTTAGTGATGAGGCATCGGTATGGGGGATTATATTGGAGATAACAACTCTAGGTGGTTTACTATCTATGCCACCACCCATTGAGAAGTAGCTAGAAAAAACACTACCTACTAAAGATGAACACAGGATGAGTTCATTTCATGAGTTTCAGAGGCAACAACCTCCCAGGTTCCAGGGTGAGATAGACCCCTAGGTGGATGAGGACTAGCTAGAGGGAGTCACTTGATTTTTTATCATTATGAGGACACCTACCGATCAGATGGAAGTCCTTGTAGTGTGTTTTATTTAGGGATCTATGGGGTGATGGTAGATCTTGGTGACTTAGTCACATGACGAGACAACTCTCTCATTGACATACGTTTAGTGTCTCTTAAAAGAGGAGTTATATCTAGCCATGTCATGATCAATACACACACATGAGCCTCTACATATACAACAGAGTAGTATGACCATGGAAGAGTATTCAATGAGGTTTACTGATCTCTCATTTTACTCCTTGGTGATGGCATGATACCAGTTATTCAGAGCTTAGACCTTTGAGCAGGGCTTAAACTGGGACATCATGGAATCAATGGTATCTATTATAATTTCCACCCATAAAGGAGTGCTTGAGCGATCCATATTGGTAGAAAGTTTTCTTGCAGAGCAAACACCAGTAATGGGAACTAGAAGTGTCCACCCAGTAGCTGTGATCTTGACAGAAGGTAGCCGACGATATTAATTATGATCTAAGCAGGTTAGATGCTTTAGGGGGCGATCCTAGGACTTAGGGTCAGCGGTGCATGGCTCTCAGGGTGGATCAAATTATATAAGGGATAAACATTGTTTCTCTTGTGATGGTTAGGGACATATGACATGAGATTTACCAATCTTTCATATAACTGATCAGGAGATAGTCGAGAGACCGCCAAGATAGAGACAAAGGAATGATGAGGGTGGTCTATAGGGTAGTAGATGTGGTGGAAGGGACATTAGGTCATCAAGATGTGGTTAGAGGTTCAAACTATTACCACCCCCAGATGGTCCATTCCAAGATCAGGGAACTGGTGGGAAGGGATGAGGCCAACTATAAGCTATGGAGAAATATGACCCCGAGGCTCCAGGGATGATAATAGGTATGATTTGTGTCTTTTATACTTTAGATAAAATATTTATAGACATAGGTTCTTTTTATTCCTTCCTTTCCACTTCAATAGTTTAAAACTTACAGATTACAGTTAAGCTTTTAACTTGACCCTTGTGGTTGGAGACTCAGACCCGTGGTGACTTAATGATTTCTCACTTGTGCTGACAGTGTGACATGACACTTGGAGGCAAGAGTTTTGTATGGGATATCTTTGTTGTATTAATGAGGCCTTATGAAATAATCTTAGGTATGTAATGACTATCTATAATTTATTCCCAGATTGACTATTTTAAGTGAAGGATGCAGTGTGTCCGTAGTGACAGAACAAGGTTTTTCTTTGTGGGTGAAAAGGAACCCTTGGTAGAGTAGGATGAGCACAAGCATATGAGAGTACAAATGATTACTCACTAGTTTTTCAGCATGACTCTAGGGGTAGTGGATACTTTGGTCTGTGAGTTTCTTACAGTGGTGGTGGAGTACGAGGATGTATTTCCTGAGGACATACCAGTTTTACCTCCTCACCGAGAGGTATATTTCTACATCGAATTGAATCTCAAGATGACACTGATATCTACACCATCATATTAAATGGATTCCTTAGAGATTCGAGAGTTGAGGATGCAATTTGAGGACTTAGATGAGAATGGATTCATGAGACTCATGGCCTTCCCTAGGAAGCCCCAATGTTGTTTACCAAAAATGTGGATGAGAGCTTGAGGTTATCTGTGGATTTCCAGAACTTGAACCAGGTGACCTTGAAAAATAAGTATCCACTATAAAGAATCGACAACCTCTTAGATTAGTTGATAGGGGTGAGATTCTTCTCAAAGATTGACATCTAATCAGGATATCACCAAATGTGAGTACGTAATGGGGATATACCGAAGACGACCTTCAAATGTCTTTATGGTCATTATGAGTAATTAGTGATTCATTTTGGTGTGACAAACATCATAGAAGAATCTATGGGACTCATGAACTAGATTTTTCAGCCTTTCTTAGATTGGATCATGATAGTATTCATTGATGACATCATAGTGTATCCAACATCCAAGGAGGATCACATGAGACACTTGAGGATGGTCCTAGACACACTCCGAGAGCACCATATTTACTGGAATCTCTCAAAGTTTTTGTTATGGATTTGAGAGGTCCACCTTTTGGGCCACATCATCTCAGAGGCTATATTTACAATGGATCCAGTGAAGGTTGAGAAAATGCTTGCTTATAATCCACCCAAGAGTGTTACTGATGTGCAAAGTTTCCTTGGATTGGATGGATACTATCAGAGGTTTGTACATAACTTCTCCAGAGTGGAAGCATGCTTGAAAACCTTGACTAGGAAATGGAAGAATTTTATGTGGATGGAAAAGTGACAAGACTACTTTCATGAAATGAGGCATAGGTTGACAAGAACTCCCATATTGAGGTTACCAGAGGATGGTGTTGAGTATGTAGTGTTCTGCGATGAATCGGGGACCGAAATTGGTTGTGTTCTCATGAAGAGGAAAGAAGTTATTGCATATGTTTCATGCCAGTTGAGACCACATGATTAGAATTAATCAACCCATGACCTTGAGTTAGCGAAAATAGTTTTTTATTGAATATGTGGTGACACTACCTGATGTGTGAGTGGTTTATCATATACTCTGATCACAAGCGTCTCAGTATATCTTCTATCAAAATGATCTCTAATTGAGATAGAGGTGATGGATAGATTTAATCCAAGATTATGATTTTGAGATTGTTTATACTCCTGGGAAGGGGAACGTGGTAGGAGACATGCTCAGTAAGAGATTTTGTTCTCATTTGTTGGCTGAGGTGTCAGAGTAGTTAGCCTCATTGCAATTTTTCTTTGTGGATAAGGATAGTGCTTCATATCTTCAGTTGATGGTTGTTACCCCACCACTTCTACAATATTTTAGGGATTTTCAACATGGAGACACCATCTGTGAGACCATATGTACTTTGATATTCATTGGACATGCTCCCGATGGATATTTTAAAGGTGGGGAGCATGATATCCTTTTTAGAGAATGGAGATTGGTACCTTTTTCATTGTGGGAGGAGGGGTTTTTGGAGCTTCATACATCCCCTTTGGCGGTACATCTAGGTGTGTCTAAAATGTACCAAGACCTATGATTTCAGTTTTGTTGGGAAAACATGAATAAAGGGGTTATATATTTTGTCTCTTTTATGTATTACTTGTCAGTAAGTGAAGGCTGAGCACCAAGTTCCTATGAGTTTAACCCAACCTATTGAGGTTATATAGTGGAAGTGGAATGGGATATCCATGTACTTTGTGATGATATTAACACATAAATCCAGGGTATATGATTCCATCTGTGTGATCATATAACAACTCACCAAGTTGGCCCACGTTTTAGCAATTCAAGAGAAGAGTTCAGTAGAGAGTTTGGGACATCTTGAAATTTAGGAGATAGTCTGAATCCATAGAGTTAGATCGAAAATAATCTCTGACCATGACGATCACTTCACATCCCAGTTGTAGAAGAGATTACATAAGGTGTTTGGGAATCAGTTACACATGAGCACAGTGTTCCACCCACAAACTGACGGTCATACTGAGCGGACCATTCAGGTTATGGAGGATATTTTTTAGGCTTTCATGTTGGAATTTGGCCAGATTTGGGAGGACCACCTACCCTTGGTGGGGTTTATATACAACAAGAGATACCATTTCACCATTGGTATGGCACCATGCAATTATTTTTACGAGCGATCCTATAGGTCTCCACTTTAATGGACTAATTTAGGAGAGTCGACACTCGTGGGCCTAGAGTTAGTGTGAGATACTACATAAAAGTTGAAGATCATCCAATAGTGGAGGAAGATTGCATAGAGCTATCAGAAGTCTTATGATGACAAGAGATGGAGGCCTTTGGAGTTTTAGGAAAGAGACCATGCGTTCCTATAGGTTTCAACTTGTTGTGGATTATGGAGATTTTGCTGAGGTAGAAAGATATCTCTGAGGTTCATCAACACTTTCTATATACTACTTATATTTGGAGAAGTGGAATACCTCTTAGATCTCGCTCCATAGTTAGATTGGGTAGACGATGTCTTCCACATGTCGCATATGAGGAGGTATGTGCATGACCCATCAAACATTATCAACTGGGACGTGCTGAACATCGAGGATGGATTGAAATTTGCTGATTAACTAGTAGTGATCAAGGATTGGAAGGATAGGATCCTTCATGGGTGATCTATTTTTTTGGTGCATGTTCAGTGATAGAAAAATAATCTCTAAGAGAGAACATGGGAGTGGGAGGCTCAAATTCATGCTCAGTACCCACATCTTTTTGATTATCCCTTATTTTATCTTTTTGAGGAAGTAAGGCCCCAAGGGGGGAGAATTTAATGTCTTGAATTTTAAATTTATTATTTTTAAATATTATATGAATTGTTTTAAAAACTAGGTGGTGAGACAACATGCGATTCTGAGGCCCGATGTTCCTAAAATAAATATTTGAAATATTTGAAATATATTCAATAGAACGCGCTTACAGTTTTCATTAAAAAGTGAAATAAATTCTAAAAATGTTCCCAGATTAGAAATATGAGGGCACCATTGAGTTTAGAATGACGTTTTTAACCTATTAGCGACTTAACTTTAGTCAGTGCAGGTTGTTTGTAGAAAACTTATCACAGACATAAAATAAATAAAATAATTTAATAAAAAATTATTTTAATGTAGCAACCTAGTTTTCTCTTTAAATACATGCTTATAGAAAATTCATAGGGTTATTCACATAACCCAATGAATTTGAAAAGTGCCATTGGAGTGTTGGAGGAGACACCATTGGTAGATGATGATGAATTTTCAAATGAAAGATCGACAAAACTTGGATTTGATGGATCTTGAAAATGAATGTGATATGAAAATTGTTCTTCAACAATGATTGAACCAAATAAAGGTATGACATTTGTTTTATTTAGATGTATTCCCCTTTCTTAATTTTGGAAATGAATGAAAATCAATCGACATACTGATTGATTTGAAAATCATCCACCTTGCGGGATGGGATTATTTTGTAGGGATTTAGTAGGATAAAGTTTTGATTAAATGTTTTATGGATTCAATTGTTATTATAATGGAAATTAACCAATATCAACATGAAAATCGATTGGGGTTCATTCCTCTCATTTGTTCTTGTGCTTATATCCCAATATTTCACGATTCACCATGAGCGTTCATCATTTGGACCAGAGTTTGACTATTAACGATCAATAAATCATTATGAACCCATTTCTTAGCACAAAAATATGATATATTAGATCTATAATCAACATAACATGATGGAGGTGTGACGATAGAGACAAAGAGATTCAAATGATGAATGATTCCCAATTTCACATTCTTCAGTACAGAACAAAGAACATAAATTTGATTAGTTTTTCAAGATTATATGGTGATGAAACATGTTGATTAAGTGATGTCATGGTAAAATTTGGTTGGATCTTGATTTTCCTGTCCTAGTGGTGTAGGTTCCGGGCACAGTGGAAGAGCATGGATGGGTGTACCTAACTTTTAATTTTACCTTTAACAGTGATCAATCTGAGATCCATCACAATGATAAAATACCAGATCATCAGAATAGAATAAAGAACGAAAAGGAAATAGGGAAGTACTAAAACCATAGAGAGGATAATCATATTTTGGTTATAATTAATTTAATTAATTTAAAATAATTACCTTGATGGAATTATCTCTCTGTTGATGTTTCCTATCATGATCCAATGTGATCTGTTGTTGCGTTATAGAATCCAAGTGTAGGCTTTCTCAAGTGGTGATCCACACATGATCCACGTATCTCTGGACATCGCCAAAGGGATCTCCAATTCTTATCATAGAAGAGACTTCACTTGCGATGTCTGCCTTCGATCACCTTGAGAGCTGCTTCCAAAGAAATTCCCTTGATCCTGTGGAGGAGGATCTCTCTCATAACTTGAGAGCATTCTTGGAGGAAAGGAATTCTATCTTGCCTTGAGAGATTTCTACAGATCCATTGTATATAACCACAAAGAATGTCTATTTCCTCTGGAATTGGGGATGAACTCATTGATTTAAGGTTCAAACATTCCAAGCGGTTTCTAACAGGTTTGTTCATAGAACTGAAAACATCCAATGAATCCATATCCATTTGGACCTACTTTCTAAAGGTAAGTGCTCATTAGTCATGAACTGATGAGGCTTAATAATTTACATTGGTCGAGAGGATGGGAGGTCAGACTCATCACACCTTTTTGAGGGGAATTATTGTCTACTCTGGGACTCTCTTTATAGATTTAAGTTATGTTCGTGAATCCTTATTAAATTACCAAGTATGAAAATGAGCTTTCCTTTAAATCTGAAAATCAATGATTAATATGTAGGAGATTTAGAGAATATTTTATATGTATTCAAGGTTCTTCATCGATAGAGAATCATTTGTATTTGTTTATAGATTCTTAGTCAATGGTATCCTTCAACACATTATATATAAATCCCTTGGTCATTATGATAACCATACTGGTTTTAAAGCCACTCAGCGGGGAACTTAAAGTTTATTGTCATTCAGAAGGACATAGATTATTTCAGAGTTGGGATCGTACCTGCAGATGGGCTACCTACGTATCCTTTTTTTTTGGAAAAGGAATCAGAACCCACGTAGTTCAAGTAAATAAGTATGAGGTTTATGCATGATTGATGGATCAAAGAAAGATTTCATAATTACTTTTAAACTCTAAGATCACATGAGTCATGCTTGGTGTGAGAAACAAGAGGCATTGGTAAAACCTGACAATTGTGCCATCATAAGAAATGATGTGGGGCTTATGTATGTATGACTGCCCAAATAGATGAAGGTTTGGATTTAATTCAGGGAAGAAACCTTGGAACAAGGTCCATAAAGGAATATGTTCTTTATGGAGATTTAGATACTTAAATTAGGTCTTACTCCTAAGAAGGATGCCCAAATTATACGAGACTTATGATTGGGTTCTATTCCTGAGAAGGAAGTCCAAATAAAAAGCAAATTAAGACTGGTTAAGAGAAATTATGACTAGGGATTATTCCTGAGAAGGTGGCCCAGGTTAAAGTGACTTGAGAACTGGGGCTTACTCCTAAGGAGGAGGCCCAGGTTAAGGGAATTATGGTTGGGGCTTACTCATGAGGAGGATTCCCAAATTTTGGAACTTGGGGCTTACTCCTGAGGAGGATGCCCAGATTTGGGAATTTATGACTGGGGCTTACTCGTAAGGAGGATGCCTAGGTTAGGAGACTTTGGGAACTTGGGGCTTACTCCTGAGGAGGATGCCCAAAATTAAGGGAACTTGAAGACTGGGGCTTACTCCTGAAAAGGAGGCCCATGTTAAACATACACTCATCTTAAAGAATGAGGTTGAGTGAATCAAATCTCCCAATTTAGTGATATAAAGATATGTAAATCACTATATTTTGAGAGATGTTCCACAAAATTCCTTTCAGATAAGGAATCCAATCAAGGAAACATGCCATAAAATGGTTTTCAAGAGTGTCTTGAAGAATAAATCTTGAATAGGAGAGGTGGATTTGAATAAGAGAGGTGAATAAGCAGGAGGGGCACCCAAAAAGAGAGAGGCACACAAGTCCTGCGTGGGCGCACAAGTCCTGGTCGCGTAAGTATACTTACGCGACACATGGGTACTTGCACGATAGTTAACCCTTAGGGTAATACTTGGGCGAGGCTTGGCTCAAGACCTTAGTTTTATCCTTAAAGGCTTCCAAAAGAGTGGCGTGCAAGTTATGTTGAAAGGATAAGGTGGCACGCAAGTGTGGCCATTTCCCTTAAGGACTGGCCACTTAGGTGCGCAAGTGTTGATGAGTTTCAACACTTATACCTTGTTTTTCCAATTTAGATCTTCCATTCTAGGTAAGAAATTACCTTAGAAGTGACCGGAAGACTTCAAGCAGAGACTAAGGCGACCAGAGCTTAAATCTTACTTTTGGATTTTTTTTCGTTCTGTCGAATGGGGGGCCCACCAGGGGTATTTATAGGCTGCTGAAGACCCCGAGTGAGAATCAAAGAGGGTGCGAAATTCACCTGCACGACCACTATGCGACACACAAGTATACCTACATGACAATGAGGAAACTTGTGCGACCCAAGTGGGAAGAAATCCTTCTTAATGCCTTTGTCGATTTTTGATGTTTCTTCAAAGGATGTGTAACACCCCAAGATTTCATAGTGTGTTATTTCTTCAAAATAATTCAATAACTTGCACTACACGCAACACTGAGTTCAATTGCACCATGACTTACCAAA
Organism: Viscum album; assembly: GCA_963277665.1. NCBI lineage: Eukaryota > Viridiplantae > Streptophyta > Magnoliopsida > Santalales > Viscaceae > Viscum > Viscum album. The sequence goes on along the minus strand of OY728120.1, from coordinate 1,052,320,698 downwards.
AAAAAGCCATTAAAAGAGGTCATGAATATTATTAACTAAATTTTAAACTTTATATAATCCTTATAATTTTAGAATCCATATTATGAGTTTCTTAGTCATAATGAAAGAACAGATTCATTTTCAGTATTGCACTTTTATCAACTTTTGATAGTGAAACCTTTTTAAATACAATATTTTAAACTTTTTGACTAAATGGAGACATCAAAAAATTTAAAATGAAACATCCCAAGCTTCCACGGTACGCTTTCCTTTGAATAAAACAGTAGCGTGTATTGTACGCAACTTCGAGTTCTAACACACCGTAACCAATCAAACTAGCTGTTATGAATAGTAATACATACTTTTTGAAGTTATATATATTTTATATTTTAAAATGGACTTCATTTTTGGATTCGGAATATCAAATTTATCCTAAGGTGAAATTTTGGTACTTTTCGGATAACTTTCATATTTTGATGAATAGTGAAAATTACTAAATTTTAATTAAAAACAACTTTTTTAATCAAAATAATTAATAGTAATAAATTATGAATTTGAGTGGTTTTAAAGTATATTTAGAATATATTTTTACTATTTAATATAATGTTGGTCATTGGACATAATTTTACAATTAAACCGAACATAAACAAGTGTCAATCTTTTGATAGTTATTATCTCTTAAAAACACGCTTTTTGTTTTGACAGCGGGAATTAATTTTAAATTAATTTCTGCCACTTCTATGTTTTTAATTTAGGAAAATGGATTCCATATTTGGAATCAGGATGTTCAAATTGTGTAAATAGGTAACTTTTATTTTTATACATTTTGAATAATTACTGCGGTAAATATTTTATTTACCATGGTTAAGGGTAAATCCGGTAAATAAGGGTTAAAAAATAATATTATAATAATACTAAATTACCCTAAAACGTGTCTTAACCCTATTGGTTGATACATGGTCGACCATGGGCATCTTTGTGTCAATTTTGGGACCCCATGGATCCACTTGTAAGTGATAATGACACTTTATTTTAATTAAGTCAAAATGAATACAAAAATGACACAAGCATATATCTTTTAGCAAAACAATTGTTACATAGAGTTATATAAGTTGGATTTTGGATTTAAAATATTCATTAGAAAGATAAAAAGATTTCCTACATAATGATATTTTATTTATAATTTTTAGACATTAAATAATTTATTTTATTTTTGACACAATGATGATGCAGTAATTACTATAATAGTGAAAAATTAAAATAATTGATATTATAAATACCCAAATAAATATAATATGAACCATTTAATGAATTAAACTAATTTTCTAGGATAATATGATATATTAGGATTGATTTAAGTGACTTTTTTCGAAGTAATCAATCTGTTATGAGTTTCACAAAAATCAACTATTGAATAGTGTCAAAATTGACATAAAAGAGTTCTTAAAACAAATATTATATTATTAATTGATATTAAATTCCTAAAAATCTAAGGTTCGGCCAAGAGACTTATTTCATGATAGGTTCATCATTAATGGACCACTTGGGGGTCTTTTGGATGTATATAGTAAGTTTATTAACCATATTATATAAAAATACAAAGAGACATTGTAAAAGTGAAACTAATAAACTTAGAGTTAATACTTAAAGATAAGGTTAATATAAGTACCCAAACCTGTCTAAATCCTATTGGTTGAGTTTTGTTCGACCCATCCCCACCTTATCCCATGAATAGTCAACTTTGGAGCCATTGGAAACCGATTATGAATTTATTATAAACTAATATCTCTAGCTTTTCCAAAGGTGCCCCTCACCCCTCTTATAAAAGGGCACTCCTCCTTCTCATTTCTTCACACCTTCAAAGCCTTTTGGATCGGCCAAACTCTGCCCAAATACTCTCCCAACATCCCTCACTACAACCTAGATGCCTTAGTTTGATCATAAATCCAACCTAAGGAGCCCCTTTGATCAAATCAAAAGGAAGAACCCGAAGAAGAGGTAATGATTTCACCACCCTTTTCTAAGTTCCTTTCTTCTTCCACTTCCACTTTCTTTGTTCTTACCATTCTAAAATAATAACTCCAGTATCTTACATATACTGTGATTTTATTATAAATATGGTACAACCATATTCAGTATTCTATCCACCCTTTGAATAACATGTCACCATACGTGCGTACGTACGGCTTACCGTCTCCACGTCATGGTGTAATTGTTATTCAATATATTATTATTTGGATGGGTATAATAATGATATGTAACTCATGTAAATAATAAATATAACATGTTAATGATTCTGTTTATATGATATACCATCCATTTATATATTATTTTAATATCAAAAGAATGATATTGTCGCTCGTGCGTACGTACGGACTACCGTCTCCACGAACGCGATGAGATTCATTCTCCATCGTATCCATTCAAGTATAATTATCATTTGATGATTTAAAAATGATGTTTAAGGACTTGATATCATTCTGGATATGAATAATATACAACCTATCCTTTACAAAAATGTCTTACGTAACAAAACATATAAAAGAAAACAAGTAAGTTAACACCCGAAACGACGATAATTCTAAGATATTATTAACAAATCAATGTTAAAAGATCATATATGATATCATATTAATATATATGATTCTTGTATAATTTAATAAAAATTATTTCACCATTATACAGGAGTTTAACCTACCCCATCCAAGGAAAAGTACATGGTAAGGGTTTATTTCGCAATCTCTTCATTATCCGAGGTTGTTTATACATAATTATCTACTGGGATTTCTTTATCATCCACATCCATGTTACTTCGAAATGTATTTCAAAACATTTTTACTATTTACAAAGAATATGGGTTATAGTCATTTATACCGTTATGTGTTTTTAAAGGAATATTTCCATCGTTTTCCAAACAAGGCACTTTTTTACCTTTTGACAAATTTAAGGTAAGAATGTTTTTTTAAAACTTATACGGCAGGTGTAGCTATTTACCGCCGTTATAAAATCGTCAAAGCTTACCTTACAAGCTTACAAGGATATTTTCAAAGTAAATGTTTTATTTTATAATTATGTGACTTTTAAATGATTTCAAAATGAATAATTTAAGAATTTCAGAAAGGTACTCTTTATCAAAATCAGAATTTTAAATGTTTTAAAGATTTATCTTTATAAATATTTTTAATTAATGTCTTCAAAATGGTTTTTAAGGATTTATTTATATGGACATGAATGTTTTTAAAAATGTTAATTCCTTTCAAAAGTTTCAAAGTGGTATGGGACACTTTGATTCAAAAATCTCTTTTTAATTACTTCCTTTATAAATGTGTGACTTTTAAATGATTTCAAAAAAGGAGATATTTCTCTCAAATAGTTTTGATTTCATCTATGTCAACATCCTTTGATGGATTTTACGCTTATTTGAAGTTGATTTATTGTAATACAAAGATTCTATATTGTATTGAAGGTTTTGTGATATGTTTGACTATGGATGTGCTATTTTTATACCATTCATAGTTTATGGTGAAATTATTGACATTTCGTATGCTAGTTTTAATACGAATGTTTATGTTATGTTTAAACCTTTTCATATGGGAATGCATTGGACTTAGTAAGTGACGGGTGGAGCCCGCTATAGCTCCTCGATGCATCGGTAGGTCTCATGAGACAAACTAGTGTCTTGGCACAAGGCCTTGACAAAATCTTATTTGTAGTCTTGGCACGAGGCCTTGACTATGTGGTTATGATAGTCTGGCATTATGCATTCCAACATTATGAAAGTGGTTATTGATTTTTGCATGTGATTATTCGATTAGTAGAATATCCATGTGAATAAGTAAATGGCATTATTTCATTTTATTTATGCCATACCATTTTGAAGGTTTATGTTTGAAAGGCTTTTGTTTTAGTTATACATTGCCTTGAAAGTTTATTCTTATTTATAAAAGTTTCCTCTATATTGTTATCCTTACTGGGCATTTGAGCTCACCCCTTTTCTATGTTTTATTTTTCCCAGGAAGTGAAGAAGTAAGTTATGAATGACCTGCAGGGATATTATGTGGGGATATGAGTGTGGATTATGGAGACAATATGTTGTTGTAGTAGTCTTTCATTTAATGATGTAATGTAAAACTTATGAATATATCTAGTGTTTCCAAGGCTACTAAACCAATCGGTCTTTCGAGATTTGATCTTTCTTGTGATCATGCCAATGTTATGTAATAATGCACCGACTCTGGGTAACTGGGGTCGGGGCGTTACAGTTGGTATCAGAGGAAGTTTAGTACAAACCTTGGAAACTAGATTTAGATAAACTCTGATTAGAGCACGTAGACCTAAGATGAACTTTGAGGATTAGTATAGAAGAACTTCCTAGAATTTTGGTATTGTAGAGATTTTGTGAGTTTTCTGAGCAATACATCCCTGTCTGGATACGAGTAGGTAGAGGCGGCTCTGGCACAGATGTACCTAGGGGTAAAACCCGAAAACACCGCTTTGAGCTAGACTCAAACGGGAACTGGTGCACGACAACGGGTCTTGCTGCACTCTTGGTTACGACACTCCCGGGGGATATGCTTAGGATAACTCTCATTTTCTTTACAAATCATTTTGAAGGGATTATGAGTATATACTTCCTCAAAGAAAACATTCTTATGATTATGGATTATATCCATAAATAGTTCAATTTATGTTAAGTGTTTTATAAGTATGGGATTATGTATTTTGATTCATAAACTGATCTAGTGTATGCCATTGTTTAGAAATGGCGCCCAGTAGAAGGAATGAGAACTCCAAAAATGCACATGATCCAAAGAGAAGGAAGGATCATATCTTTCATGGTCTTAAGCTAGAATTTATAAGAGAAATAGTCTCCCATGTATTATCATCATATGAAGAAATAATATCATGTGTTGATAAGATAAGTAAAGAGTTTACTGAGTCCTATGGCTTTGAAGGGAAGAAAGAGAAGAAAAGGATGGAAGAGAGAAAGATGGATAAAAGTAAGAGGGAAAAGAAGAATTTTCCCATATGTGGTAACTGTGGAAAGAAACACCCTGGAACTTGCCTGAAAGGAATGGGAGTTTGTTATAAGTGTGGAGGAAAAGGGCACAAAGTACGTGACTGCAAGGGTAAGAAAATGGTTTTAAATGTACAATGCTTCATTTGCAAGGAGTTTGGACACTACGCGAACCTATGTCCCAGTCATCAGACTATGCCTCAAATGATGCTATTGGATAATAATCAAATTATGATACTACCACAGATGAAGAGTAATGATTAGAGTTCTTATGTTGATTATGTCAATTGAGTGTTGTATCAACAATGTACTTGTTATAATAATTATGGAGTATATAAGGATTGTACTGCAGTACTATTTCATTAAGGACTTGAGATTGTGTGGAACAAAGAAAAGTGACTCAATAGCTGGATAAATTTTTGGAAAATATATGGTTAATAATAAATCATAATATAGTTCTGATACTGAGGTAGTGATTTTGGAATAATATGTGATTGTTTTGGATAAATTATATTGGATATTCTTGACTACCTTGGAACTGATTAATGATTTGTGTATTCCATCATTGTTGGGGTTTAAAACATTTTTGGATTAATGAAGTATATCCAGCATTCTATATGGAATAAGGGAGCATGAATGTAATCAATAAGGAATATGGTAATACACGATGAAGGTATTCATATGATATTATGGGGTAAAAGGATCTATATTATGTTTACCTTACTTATAAATGTTAGACTGTGAGTTTGGACATAAGTATTTTGGATAGTTCTAGTTTGGATTATTTTGGATTTCCATAAAAGGACAACCCGGAGGTCGGGCGGCAACCCGTCGCGTCCGGCAAGGCTGCGAGACTTGAACCCGCAACCGAAGGGCGACAAGGGAGTATCACCTACCACTATCCCATGAGATGTCCTGGATTAAATAAATTAGTTTTTTAAAAGATCTGGTAGATGAATTATAAATTCGTTTATTTTGGAACCCTCTATGAATAGTATAAATAGAATTTTTTTTACGAGTGAATGATGAGTTTTGGTAGAAATTTATTAATGGATAAAACTATAATTATAAACTAAGTACATCTCCTTATGATCTTAGCCAATCTCATAAATAAATTCCTCATCATTAATAAAAGGAACTTAGAACAAAAATGTTGTCCTAGATGGTACCTTAAATCATCACTAATTTATGGCTTTGGGATTGTTGGCCTTTTCATAGCCATGTTCTCTACCACTCTCCATCAGATAATTGATGGCTAGATTTTTCTTTCATATCCATATTTTCTTACATGGAACCCTATTATGTGTTATTTTCGGTAATCTTCATACTTTCCACTCTTTATTTTAAATATAGGCCTCACTAATTCATTTTTCGATGTGGGATTTCAACTAAGATATTTTGAAACGTCAAAAATGTGTTATCCTAATACCCTATGTTTTTTTGAACCGATGGTATTTCAAATCATCATAGATTGATGAATTTAAGGACCTCAATTATACACTTGTTTGTGATTGATGACCTCAATCACTACCTATAAATATTTACGTTTTTCCTCCGATTATATATCTCTAATTTCCACCAATGTTCTCCTAATCGAGATCATAATTTGGTGGTGACCCTTTGATTTCACTTTTCCTCATATTAAGACTAAATTTTAGTAACCCAATTTCCAATGTGGGTTTTCCCACAAATATATTTTCTACTTTAAACCTTTTATTTTTGAAGAACAATTTCAAATTGCGAGGACGCAATTTATTGAAGGAGGGGAGAATGTAACACCCCAAGATTTCATAGTGTGTTATTTCTTCAAAATAATTCAATAACTTGCACTACACGCAACACTGAGTTCAATTGCACCATGACTTACCAAAAAAAATCCATTAAAAGAGGTCATGAATAGTATTAACTAAATTTTAAACTTTATATAATCCTTATAATTTTAGAATCCATATTATGAGTTTCTTAGTCATAATGAAAGAACAGATTCATTTTCAGTATTGCACTTTTATCAACTTTTGATAGTGAAACCTTTTTAAATACAATATTTTAAACTTTTTGACTAAATGGAGACATCAAAAAATTTAAAATGAAACATCCCAAGCTTCCACGGTACGCTTTCCTTTGAATAAAACAGTAGCGTGTATTGTACGCAACTTCGAGTTCTAACACACCGTAACCAATCAAACTAGCTGTTATGAATAGTAATACATACTTTTTGAAGTTATATATATTTTATATTTTAAAATGGACTTCATTTTTGGATTCGGAATATCAAATTTAGCCTAAGGTGAAATTTTGGTACTTTTCGGATAACTTTCATATTTTGATGAATAGTGAAAATTACTAAATTTTAATTAAAAACAACTTTTTTAATCAAAATAATTAATAGTAATAAATTATGAATTTGAGTGGTTTTAAAGTATATTTAGAATATATTTTTACTATTTAATATAATGTTGGTCATTGGACATAATTTTACAATTAAACCGAACATAAACAAGTGTCAATCTTTTGATAGTTATTATCTCTTAAAAACACGCTTTTTGTTTTGACAGTGGGAATTAATTTTAAATTAATTTCTGCCACTTCTATGTTTTGAATTTAGGAAAATGGATTCCATATTTGGAATCAGGATGTTCAAATTGTGTAAATAGGTAACTTTTATTTTTAGACATTTTGAATAATTACTGCCGTAAATATTTTATTTACCATGGTTAAGGGTAAATCCGGTAAATAAGGGTTAAAAAATAATATTATAATAATACTAAATTACCCTAAAACGTGTCTTAACCCTATTGGTGGATACATGGTCGACCATGGGCATCTTTGTGTCAATTTTGGGACCCCATGGATCCACTTGTAAGTGATAATGACACTTTATTTTAATTAAGTCAAAATGAATACAAAAATGACACAAGCATATATCTTTTAGCAAAACAATTGTTACATAGAGTTATATAAGTTGGATTTTGGATTTAAAATATTCATTAGAAAGATAAAAAGATTTCCTACATAATTATATTTTATTTATAATTTTTAGACATTAAATAATGTATTTTATTTTTGACACAATGATGATGCAGTAATTACTATAATAGTGAAAAATTAAAATAATTGATATTATAAATACCCAAATAAATATAATATGAACCATTTAATGAATTAAACTAATTTTCTAGGATAATATGATATATTAGGATTGATTTAAGTGACTTTTTTCGAAGTAATCAATCTGTTATGAGTTTCACAAAAATCAACTATTGAATAGTGTCAAAATTGACATAAAAGAGTTCTTAAAACAAATATTATATTATTAATTGATATTAAATTCCTAAAAATCTAAGGTTCGGCCAAGAGACTTATTTCATGATAGGTTCATCATTAATGGACCACTTGGGGGTATTTTGGATGTATATAGTAAGTTTATTAACCATATTATATAAAAATACAAAGAGACATTGTAAAAGTGAAACTAATAAACTTAGAGTTAATACTTAAAGATAAGGTTAATATAAGTACCCAAACCTGTCTAAATCCTATTGGTTGAGTTTTGTTCGACCCATCCCCACCTTATCCCATGAATAGTCAACTTTGGAGCCATTGGAAACCGATTATGAATTTATTATAAACTAATATCTCTAGCTTTTCCAAAGGTGCCCCTCACCCCTCTTATAAAAGGGCACTCCTCCTTCTCATTTCTTCACACCTTCAAAGCCTTTTGGATCGGCCAAACTCTGCCCAAATACTCTCCCAACATCCCTCAATACAACCTAGATGCCTTAGTTTGATCATAAAGCCAACCTAAGGAGCCCCTTTGATCAAATCAAAAGGAAGAACCCGAAGAAGAGGTAATGATTTCACCACCCTTTTCTAAGTTCCTTTCTTCTTCCACTTCCACTTTCTTTGTTCTTACCATTCTAAAATAATAACTCCAGTATCTTACATATACTGTGATGTTATTATAAATATGGTATAACCATATTCAGTATTCTATCCACCCTTTGAATAACATGTCACCATACGTGCGTACGTACGGCTTACCGTCTCCACGTCATGGTGTAATTGTTATTCAATATATTATTATTTGGATGGGTATAATAATGATATGTAACTCATGTAAATAATAAATATAACATGTTAATGATTCTGTTTATATGATATACCATCCATTTATATATTATTTTAATATCAAAAGAATGATATTGTCGCTCGTGCGTACGTACGGACTACCGTCTCCACGAACGCGATGAGATTCATTCTCCATCGTATCCATTCAAGTATAATTATCATTTGATGATTTAAAAATTATGTTTAAGGACTTGATATCATTCTGGATATGAATAATATACAACCTATCCTTTACAAAAATGTCTTACGTAACAAAACATATAAAAGAAAACAAGTAAGTTAACACCCGAAACGACGATAATTCTAAGATATTATTAACAAATCAATGTTAAAAGATCATATATGATATCATATTAATATATATGATTCTTGTATAATTTAATAAAAATTATTTCACCATTATACAGGAGTTTAACCTACCCCATCCAAGGAAAAGTACATGGTAAGGGTTTATTTCGCAATCTCTTCATTATCCGAGGTTGTTTATACATAATTATCTACTGGGATTTCTTTATCATCCACATCCATGTTACTTCGAAATGTATTTCAAAACATTTTTACTATTTACAAAGAATATGGGTTATAGTCATTTATACCGTTATGTGTTTTTAAAGGAATATTTCCATCGTTTTCCAAACAAGGCACTTTTTTACCTTTTGACAAATTTAAGGTAAGAATGTTTTTTTAAAACTTATACGGCAGGTGTAGCTATTTACCGCCGTTATAAAATCGTCAAAGCTTACCTTACAAGCTTACAAGGATATTTTCAAAGTAAATGTTTTATTTTATAATTATGTGACTTTTAAATGATTTCAAAATGAATAATTTAAGAATTTCAGAAAGGTACTCTTTATCAAAATCAGAATTTTAAATGTTTTAAAGATTTATCTTTATAAATATTTTTAATTAATGTCTTCAAAATGGTTTTTAAGGATTTATTTATATGGACATGAATGTTTTTAAAAATGTTAATTCCTTTCAAAAGTTTCAAAGTGGTATGGGACACTTTGATTCAAAAATCTCTTTTTAATTACTTCCTTTATAAATGTGTGACTTTTAAATGATTTCAAAAAAGGAGATATTTCTCTCAAATAGTTTTGATTTCATCTATGTCAACATCCTTTGATGGATTTACGCTTATTTGAAGTTGATTTATTGTAATACAAAGCTTCTATATTTTATTGAAGGTTTTGTGATATGTTTGACTATGGATGTGCTATTTTTATACCATTCATAGTTTATGGTGAAATTATTGACATTTCGTATGCTAGTTTTAATACGAATGTTTATGTTATGTTTAAACCTTTTCATATGGGAATGCATTGGACTTAGTAAGTGACGGGTGGAGCCCGCTATAGCTCCTCGATGCATCGGTAGGTCTCATGAGACAAACTAGTGTCTTGGCACAAGGCCTTGACAAAATCTTATTTGTAGTCTTGGCACGAGGCCTTGACTATGTGGTTATGATAGTCTGGCATTATGCATTCCAACATTATGAAAGTGGTTATTGATTTTTGCATGTGATTATTCGATTAGTAGAATATCCATGTGAATAAGTAAATGGCATTATTTCATTTTATTTATGCCATACCATTTTGAAGGTTTATGTTTGAAAGGCTTTTGTTTTAGTTATACATTGCCTTGAAAGTTTATTCTTATTTATAAAAGTTTCCTCTATATTGTTATCCTTACTGGGCATTTGAGCTCACCCCTTTTCTATGTTTTATTTTTCCCAGGAAGTGAAGAAGTAAGTTATGAATGACCTACAGGGATATTATGTGGGGATATGAGTGTGGATTATGGAGACAATATGTTGTTGTAGTAGTCTTTCATTTAATGATGTAATGTAAAACTTATGAATATATCTAGTGTTTCCAAGGCTACTAAACCAATCGGTCTTTCGAGATTTGATATTTCTTGTGATCATGCCAATGTTATGTAATAATGCACCGACTCTGGGTAACTGGGGTCGGGGCGTTACAGGATGAATCACTTTGGGCTAAGGTACTCCCCTTTTTTAGTCGTTTAGACTCTGTGATGGAAAGAAACATCAACAATGTCTAGGCTTATTGAGAATAATGTAATTGGGATTTATAATAGTTAGAATAATAAAATAAAATAAATACCCATATGTATTTATTTATTTCATTTAATTATTAGTAACACCCCATAACTAATAATAGTGTTTGAGTATTATTATTACTTTACATGCACCCGGTGAATTACAGCTAATATTATTTAATTAAATAAATAATATTATTTTTCACAAATTCCCAGAAAAACCACATGGAGTGTATATTAATATACACGACATGTACCTTTTTTCCATTTTCTTTATGTCCTCCACCACATTTATTAGACCTTGAATAATGACTATTTATTTATTAAATAAATATCACTGAATTATTATATAATAAATATATTATTTCACCAAAAATATATTCTCTAGAATAACTAGTATCAAAATAAATGCGATCAGGCATCCTTGAGTAATTATTAATCCACAACCTGGAATAATCTTTATTCGACTTGTTAAATGAATATTTAACTGAGATACTTGGATACACTTAGTGTGTGACCCTCTAGGCCTCTTTCTCAGTGGAATTAGGCAGAGCCTTCCTAAATTCCAAGGTTATCATCTAAAAACACACCAAGGCACCCATAGAGAAAGAAGTTAATGCTGTAATGACGTGCCACCTCCGACGAACGCTTACCATGTAATGTAATCCCTTTGTCTCGATATCTTGAATCAAGAGGGTTTCTTACTAGTGCCATCAACCCATGTGCCTAATTATTCATTATTTGACTTCCCAGAATTTAACTCACCCATTCCTCACAATGTCCATGGATTTATTTACGCTATATTAATTCCATTAAAGGGTCTAAGATGTCAACTTCTGTTATGTAATAGAAGGTGAAAATCCTTTCTTGCATTATCTATTAATGCAGTATTACTCATGACGCACTCAACATATCCTACCTCGCTACAAATAGTGTGTTGTCATAATTTTAGTGAATACATCTATGTGTGAATGTTATAATACCCATTAATAATAATCTTAAAGTATAAGAACCAATACACACGTCCGCAGATTAGAACATCCAATGACACTATGAAATGTGGATTTCCTACTGGCGGGTCTCGTTCTCATAATATCCTCCTAGATATTACCAAGGGTGCACACCATGAGAAGGTGCCTAAATTTTTTATGAGTCCTCACCCCTAATGGACTGTATTATTTGTATCCCTCAAATAACATCATCTGGCCATAGAACATGTATTCAAGAATAATGTTATGGAACTTCCAGGTTCTCATCATAGCAGGGATCCACTATTACCCTTTAGTGAAACAACTATCCTTAGAATATTATTACATGAATTTTCATGCAGAATAACAATCATTATATGATTATGTATTTATTAATATTCAAATTCATGAATAAAAGTTTATCATAAAGTACAAATTAGTTGGTTCTAGGCCACCAACTCCAATAGACACCCACTTGGACTAGAGCCAAATACTAACAACCTTTAATTATCTAGCTCTCACATGATATTCATGCTTCTTCTGAGATATGCCTTTAGTCATGGGGTCTACCACATTCTCTTCTGTGGACACTCTACTCATAGAAACTTCACCTATTTGATAGAAATCTATCAAGAGGTGATACTTTCAGATAATGTGATTTGTACGTTTATGTGACATTGGTTCTTTTGTAAGAGCCACAACTGTAGTATTATCACAATACAATGTGATATGATCTTTACTGATGGGCCCCACATAAAGATCCTGGAAAAAAATCCAAATCCAGATGGCTTCCTTGGATGCATTAGAATCATTTATATATTCAGACTTCATTGTAGAATTGACGACAACTGGCTTCTTTGAACTCTTCCAGCTCATAGCTCCTCCATTGAGATAGAAAACATATCTAGATTTCAATATTAGATCATTCTGATCTATCTAAAAACCATCATCAGCATACCCTCTGATGAAAAGTTCCTTGTCTCCTCCATACACTAGAAACATATCCTTAGTTCTTCTTAGATATTTAAGGATAGTCTTAACATCAGTACAATGCTCTTATCCTGGATCTTCTTGATATCTGGATACCATGCTCAGTGAATTGGCAACATCAAGCATGGTACATAACATGGCATACATGATGGATCCTATAACTGAAGTGTATAAGATCTTACTCATTATATCTTTCTCCTGTTGTGTCTGAGGACACATTCGATTAGAAAGATATAGTCCATGTGACACTGGAACCAATCCCCTCTTGGATTGTTCCATACTAATTCTCTTTAGTATCTGGTCAATGTACATACCCTGACATAGTTTGAGCATATCTTGAATCTATCATGAATGATATTCATCCCTATAATTTAGGCTGCTTCACCTAAGTCCTTCATGGAGAACCACTTGTTCAACCGGTCCTTAACTAACCATAAGGCTAATTTATCATTTCCAATAAGTAATATGTCATCAACTTATACTACTTGGATAACAACCAAATTCCCATTAAACCTCTTATAAACACATGGCTCTTATCCATTATTAATGAAACAAAATTCTTTTATGGCTTCATCAAATCGAATGTTCCATGACCTGGATGCTTTCTTTAATCCATAAATGGATTTATGCAACTTGAAAACCTGTTTGGATTTACCTTGTGTCACAAACCCTTTTGGTTGTGTCATATAGATATCTTCCTGAAGGTTCCCATTAAGGAATGTTGTTTTGACATATATTTTCCAAATATCATAGTCATGGTAAGCTACAATGGAAAGTATTATTCTTATGGATTTAAACATGGAAACTAGTGAGAAGGTTTCATCATAGTCAATTCCTTGATGTTGTCTAAATCCTTTAGCCACTATCCTTGCTTTATAGGTGACAACTTGACCTTCCATGTCTAGATTTCTTTTGAATACCCATTTTCTTCCATCAAGATTTACATCAACTGGCTCATCGACCAGAACCCAAACTTGGTTCTAATACATTGAATCCATCTCAAAATTCATAGTTTCTAGCCATCTTGATGCTTCTGATCTCTCTACTTATTTCTTATAGGAGAGAGGTTCATCATTGTACAACAATAATGATTCACCATCCTCGGTGACTAGGAAACCAAATATCTATGGTTCCCTTACCTTTATTGAGCTCTTACGCAGTACTTTTGTTTTTGGAACCTCTTCCATGGGGACCTGTGGAACTTGTTCTTATACCAACTTCTGTGTATCTTGAGCATCAAATTTTTTGAAATAAATCTTACTCCCACTATCCTTTTTGAGGATGTTCTCCCTATCAAGAAAGATGACTTGTCTTGTAATAATCACTTTCTTATTTGAAGGGTTATATAGATAATGTCCTTTCATTTCCTTAGGATATCCTATAAAGATACACCTCGTGCCTCGGGGTGCTATTTTTTTTCCCGAGAAGGCCTTAAAAAATGCCTCGCATCCCTATACACATGTGTGTGACAAAATGGGTTTCTTTCCATTCCATAACTCTGAGATAATTCCATTTTCTTCCTTAGTTGGTACTTAGTTTAATGTGTATTCCTCAGTTTTTAATGAATATACCCAAAAGGATAATGGATGATCTTCATGACTCATCATCGAACTCACCATTACAAACAAGGTGCAGTTCTTTCTTTCACTAACACCATTCCACTATGATGTATAAGGAGGAGTGAGTTGTGATAGGATCCCAAACTCCCGTAAAAGTTCGATGAACTCTTGGTTCAGATATTCTCCACCTCGATCTAATTGAAGCTTTTTTATCTTCTTACCAAGCTGATTCTCTACTTCATTCTTGAATTCCTTAAATTTCTCCAAGGACTCTGATTTATACCTCATTCAGTAGAAATATACATATCTACTCAAATCATTAGTAAAATTAATGGTGTAATAATATCCACCTCTAACTTCTACTAAAAATGGTCCACACACATCTGTGTGTACCAATCCTAGAAGATATGTGGCCCTTTCACCCTATCCACCGAAAGGTGGATTGGTCATTTTACCTTGTAAATAAGTGCAACATATATCAAGTGATTTTAGCTTAGTAGAGTCTAAATAACCATCTTATCAGAGCTTTGTCAAGCACTTTTCATTTACATAACCAAGACAGTGACATAACAACTGGGTGTTGTATGAGTCATGTGAGTTTGTTTCATTATTGATTACCACCACTTGGTTTTTGTAATTTAATACATAAAAACCATTATTTAAATGCTCTATACCCTAACATATGTTGTTCTTATAAAATAAAAAAACCCTTATTTGCAAACTTGAAAAAAATCCATCCATATCCAAACATGATACAAAAATTATGTTCTTGGTAACACTATGCACATAATAATAGTTATGTAAAACCAAAATCATACTAGTTTGAAATGAGAGATAGTAATCGCCAATGGGAAACACAACCAGCCTCGTGCCATTGGTAGCTCTAAGATACACCTCTCCTATAAAAATCTTTTTAATCTAATTGGTTCCTACATTTGAATATAGATGTGAGCCACACATGCTGTATATAATACCCAATGTGTAGAAATGGAAATATTACACTCGATAACAAATGAACCTTTATCATCGCCATGATTTTGGGTGTAGTTCATATTCCAGTGGCCTAGATTTACACATGTAAAACATACCAATTCCCATTCCTTTACTTGGCTTTAGATCTTACCCTTTTTGGAGGGGTGGTTCTTGGGGGCTTCAGACCGTTTATAAATCCTTGCCCCCTTTTCCTTGTCCTTCCCCTTCTTATTCACTATAAAGACTATGGGTTTGCCACACCCCATGTCCTTCTCTACCTGGATAATCAAGGTCAGAAGTTCTGATAGTCTCTTATCATTTTTTGTCATGTTTTAGATGACAATAAAGCTATAGATGTCTTGGGTAGTGATGATAGGATGGGATCTATACACAAATCATCTGGGAACTTAATTACTAAGATGTCCAGGAGTTCAATGTAGCCAATAAGATTGAATACACAAGGCCTAGATGGTGAAGAATCTCCAGTATTAGTTGTGAATAAAGCGTTGGAGATCTCATATCTCTCCAGTCTCTTCTTCTCTTTATAGTTATCCTTAAGGTGATACATCATGCTATACACATCCATGTTTTCATGTTGCTTCAAGAGATCATTAGACATGGATGATAGTATGAAACATTAGTCATTTATGGCATCATAAAAATGTTTCATATAAAGATATATTTCCTCATCAATAGCCTCTTTTCTAGGTGCAACTAGAATAGGCTCCTCCAGCGCATACAATTTTCTCTCATTGTGAAGGATGTCGCGTAAACACCTCTACCATTCCTGGAAATTGGTGTTGGTGAGAAAGTTTCCCTTCTTGAGTATGGTTCTCAATGATATTTTTGATGTCATTTTTCTTTCCATTTCTACAAATTAAGATGAGAAAATATTTATTACTTTATCATGAAAAAACTGAGACAAATAAATAAATAAATACTTATTAGTCTCCTACTATTTTGTCAAAATCCAATAGCCTTCACCATTGAATTCAGAATATTTTTTTTCCTTAATATTCTAGTGGCAAGGATCCATATTTTCCTTTGCATTACCCCAAATTGGGTTTGTCAAGCAACTTGAATGGTTTTAGGTTGGCATTCCAAATTACAACTGCGTTAACTCGTAGCTCCTTGATCCACTGAGCGGACTCCCTAATCCTAAAATCCTTTTATTTTGGATTTCCTCAACCTTTTCCACTTGGTCACACCAAGTCCTGATATGGTAGTCAACCCTTGATGTGAACCAAGTCAAGTCAACCCAAATCCTCAAATTAGAATTCCCCGATAATTGAAATATCCCCAACTAGGGTTGGTTAAGCACTTTGAACTATGGTTTGATTCTAACCAAGATTATGGAAGGTTATACCAACTTAATATTTCCTTGAGGTATTTTATCCTTATGCGTAAATTTCAATTTTTTATATTTATTACATGCTTTTTAAAATTAAGTGGGATATACTTAAGTTATTAACCATGTCTAAGATAATATTTACGTATAAGCTGGTATTATTTTAGTTCAATCTTGCATACTTGTTTAATTCATTAATTGTGTGATCGTGATAACACAACCATAATAAATAAACCATGAAACTTATAGAAATAAAATAAATGGCATGATCATGAGCTTTTTCTATTGGTTAGTTTATCTAGAGGTTGATAAACTAACCCAAGACCTAGGGGAGAAAAAACCTTGAACCTTTTGGGTTCATGTTTACAGCTTTCTACCTGTCCACCTTTCTATATCATTGGATTGGTTTCGCCTTGGCTCCTAACTTGAGCCACCTACACTAGATTGGGAGCTTCATCCATTACATATACTTTTATATCACATGTAGGTGAGGGGTAAAATAGGGTTTTACATAAAATAAACCTTGGGCACGCATGTCCTACATATTAATTAGGAGAAGGATCGCAGGTCAACAAATTTAATTTAAATAAATAAATTAAAATAAACCATCAACATACAAAGGTCCTGGTCTATCTCATGATCCCTCACACATGCAATGATATTTATGCATAAATAAAACTAGTATTCAATTCTTTAATCATTCTTATTTAAGATAAATCACACTTGAATTAATTAATTATCATATTTTATTAATCAATCCTTTTATCTTAAAATATTTTTTAAATTTCCTTGAGATTATTATCCATCATAATTTTAAGAAAATTAATTCATTTAAAATTATATTTTTACGTAACTTGTACCTTGGAGGCAACTCGGTGAATTCCCATTCATAACTACCTAACGAGTAGAAATGAACATTACACATATGTTAAATTGAATACATATATATTAAACACCTATCACATGTTGTACCCCAGATTTATGCCCGTATGATGGTACATGTCTCAAGGGTATGTATAATATAATAATAAATTTTAATAAATATGCATAATTTGGATGAGTACACAGTGTATAGTTTCTACTACACGATGTGTACTATCTTTCACCATCCATCTGAAGTACGCGCCTAGGGATAAGATGTGTAGATGCACTTTGGAAATCATTGAAGTACATGATGTGTCTAGTGGACCACATGCCGTGTAATATCTGCATTACACGGTCTCCAGCCGGGCAAGCCATGTACAAGGTACACGGTCCAACCCTGACCCGAAGGGACTAAAAGCCGTGTCCAGTGGGCCACTTGACATGTAATCTGGAAACCATGTACCACCTATTCCTGGTCAACACATAGAGTCATTAAGGCTTAGAAAAACTCAAATCGCATGGCTTGGTTTATCAGACCAGTCCCGATGAATTGTGTCACGACCCGTCCTCGAGGCCCGTGCCGTGACTACCCCAAGCCCGCCTTCCATAGGCCAGGGGCTGGCGACTAGCACCAAGGCGTAAAATCCCAGTAAACAGGGAAGGCATTGCCTTTATAAGTAACAACCACACAGAGTCAGCAAGCGGAAAGTAAAGTGCAGAAAGGTAAAGGGGCCGGAAATACAAGCCCAACTGTAAAGTACAACTGAAAAGTAAAGTACAGCAACTGAAGAAAAGTCGGCGGCCTCGTGTCGTCCACTGGCAATCCCACCTGAAGGGTGGGTACAGATAGCCTCCAGGCTCCTCGGGTCCCACGTCCGCTCCGAGTACGTTCCGCCCAGTGGTCCACCTCCAGGTACCGTCCTGCTCCACGCCCCAACCGTGATCAACGCTGTCCGTCGTCTGCAACCAACACAACAAGGTGCGGGCATAGCCCGTGCAGGGGTGAGTACAAGCTACTCAGTAAGGACCCCGAGACCCCCGAAGGTCTCCCGAAATCCACAAAGGATATAGCACAAAATAAAGATGCAATCACGAAGTAACATCTGACTCGACTTAGGTATATGCCCATACATATACCTAAGTCCCCATTTCTAGCTCTGCTCACGAGCTCGAGAACAACTCAATCCACAAAGGGAAGCAAGACTCAAATCCACAAGGAGAGTAAACAGTAAAATCCACATAGGATAGTTCAACACAATCCACAAAGGAGAGTAACATACGATTCAGCTCAACCAGGTATACTTTTTCAGATGACGTCAAAGACGATCACTGATCCGTCTAAGTCGTCGGACCCACGAAGGATCGATAGGTACTAACCCCCGCAGAAGACCCACACAGGATCGGGCTCACACAGAACCTGTAGGCAGTGGCTCACACAGAACCATTAGTAAGGACCCACATAGGATCGGGCTCACACAGAACCTGTAGCACTGATCCACGTAGGATCGCTGAGTGCAGTAGTCGACGCAGTCCACTGAGGATCTCTGCACAGTCGTCGCCGCAGTCCACGAAGGATCTCTGCTCTGCCGTCGTCGCAGTCCACGAAGGATCTCTGCTCTGTCGTCGTCGCAGTCCACGAAGGATCTCTGCTCTGTCGTCGAAGTCACAGCCAGTGCTAGGGTTCCCGCACAAAGCGAGCTCGTTTAGGAGGGTCCGCTCCACGAGCCGAGAGGCTGATACATCATCTGACACGTAGTCCGAAGTTGATGTATCCAAAAGTTCCGTATCGACAACAGGATCTCAACGCGACAGACGGCGCGTCAAACGGACGCCCGGTCTGAGAGTTATTGGCATTTTCGTCCCAGGGGCCCGGTTGGTTTTTAGGGCAAAACCAACCCGACCGTACTCCGCCTGTATCCGATCCTCGGGCGGAGTATGCCAAAAGTTCCGTCTCACTTAGAGGAAACTACCACAGCTGACGGTACGTCGTTCGGACGTCCGTAGCTCAAGTTATGAGCGTTTCCGCTCCGAGGGCCCGGTTGGTTTCGTGTACGAACCAACCCGGCCGAACCCAAAGTCTTCCGAAAACTTGAGTATAATATACCGAAACGACCGTCTCGATCCAAGGATCGCGTAGCCGCTGACGGTTCGTCAATCGGAGGTCCCAGGCCCAAGATATGGGCGAAAGACCGAAGAGGGCCTGAAACGGGGGTTCTGGGCCCGGGGCGACCCGGCCCGAACCCCCCCTGGGGTCGGCCGAACCGGGTCGGCCCGAACCCCCCCTGGGGTCGGCCGAACCGGGTCGGCCCGACCTGGCTCGGCCCGGCTAGGCCGGGTCCGGTCCGGCCTGGGCGTGGCCCGGCCGACTGGACCGGCCGGCTCGGCCGGCGCGGCTTGGCCAGCCGCGCGGGTGGAAGGCCGCGGGCGCAGCCCGCGGTCGAGGGAGCCGCGGCCCGCACGCGGGCCGCGCGGGTGGTCAGCGGACGCGGCGTATTGCCGCGTCCCGACCGGGTGGACCGGACCCGCGGACCGCGGGTCCGCTGGTTCGCCGCCGCCGCGGCCGAGCCGCGGCGGATTCCTCCGGCGGCGCGCCGGGCGCCGCCGCCCCCGGTCGCCGGCGCCGCCGCGCCGGCGACCCGCGCCGCCGCCTCCTTCCGCGGGCCGCCGGAGATGCTCCGGTGGCCCGATTTGCCTCCCGTCTGCGCCGATGCCCCTCCCGGATGCCGACGTTCACTGCGGAAACAACGGATCGCCCCTGCCGCGCGGTTTGTCGTCGTCCGCCATATCCGCACAACAAAAGAGATCGGCGGAGGGTTGCCGGGTCTTGTTCGTTAGACCCACACCCTCCGCGTTAGCCATAATCAACGGGAGAAAAGAAAACGATGATCAACACATGATCCAACAATTTTATTTAAAGATAAAATTGTTCGTTTGAAACCGGATTTTTAAATTTTCAAGAACGTTCACGAGAAAATTTAAAAGGGGTAACTTTTCCAAAATAAATCCCTACCTCGCAGCTGTTGTCGCCGAACGGGGGATCGTCGCGGGATTGCTCGTCGCGGAAGAAGGAGATCGTCGCGTCGTCGCGGTATCCGGCGTCGCGTCGCCAATCTCCGGATCAAGAACAAACGGATTTAATTAATTAAATCCGTTGTTATTGAAATTAAGAAGGGAGAATTTAGAAGTTTCGATTCTCACCTTTAACCGCCGATCGCAGGTTCGCCGCGGAAGATGAGGCACCGAAGAAGAAGAAGAAGAAGGTCGCGGAAAAGCTGTTGACGTCGCGGATCGTGCGTCGTCGGATTCCGGTTCCGGCGATCTTCGCGTTCTTCGCGTTCTTCGCGTTCTTCGCGGAGAGGGTGGAGGCTCAGAGGAATAGCAATCCTCCAAAATAGACAAGTTTGTCTATTTTATTATTTTGCCAACAAACGCAAAACGCATAAGTAACGACCCAATTAATTCGTTGAATTAATTCAACGAGCGAAACAGCCCCTTTAATTCACGAAAGAAACAGTCCATTTAATTCACGAAATAAACCGCCCAATTAAATGGTCTGTTAAGAATTAAAGAAAACGCGTCGGTTGACTTTTCAGTTACTTTGACGGGTTTTCGCGGGTGCGTTACTTAGCGAAAGAAACGGCGGGGCTCGTGCGGGTCCCACCGCACAAATATCCTACCAAGGGGTAGGATATTTCTGGATAGCATCCTATCCAGTTCAACTCAGTTCAAGCCGCCTTTAAGTGACTTTAAGTGGCTTCCAAGCAGTTTAAGTGAAATAAAATAAAGTTGTCGCACAAACTTTATTTTATTTCTGACTTAAGCCGCAAAATTTAAAAACCACGTCTGAGCAAACGCAACTCCGGAAGAGGCGTTTCTAAGAAAATACCGGCGCTGCGATTTCATCGGTGCCCTCAGAATTTGATTCTGGGCACCGGTTCAAAAGATAGAAAAACCCGCTCGTCCGTTCACTGAACGTACCCGAGCCAAACTTCGGAAATTGATTCCGGGCACACCGGGACTCGGAATCAGGTGCCGTCTGAAGCTGCGCTCTTGTAAAATTCCAAAGAAAATTAAGAAAAAAATTTCCTTGAAATTTGCGGGTCTTTACATTACTCCCACCTCAGGGCTTTACGTCCCCGTAAAGATACATCAAAAACTAGGGGAACAAATGGGGGTACTGAGCACGCATCTGAGCCTCCCGCTCCCAAGTGCTCTCCTGGAGGTTCCCGTGCTGCCATCTGACGCGCACAAGAGGAATCGACCGCCCACGTAGGACCCGCTCCTGTCGATCCTCGATCTCCACTGGGACCTCCACAAAAGTCGCCCCATCGTCCACATCCAGCTCCCCAAAGTCGATGATGTGCGTCGGGTCGTGCACGTATCTCCTCAGCTGAGACACGTGGAAGACGTCGTGCACCCGGTGCAACTGAGGGGGTAGAGCCAGGCGATAAGCCACCTCTCCTATCCTGCTGAGGACCTGGAAAGGCCCGATGAAGCGTGGAGACAACTTGCCGCCTCGGCCAAATCTCTGAAAACCACGTCGAGGTGAGACACGCAAAAAGACGTGGTCGCCATCCTCGAACTCCAGTGGCCTCCGCCTCCTGTCAGCATATGACTTCTGCCGGCTCTGAGCTGTCCTCATCCTCTCCTGGATGATCTGGACCTTCTCTGTCGTGGCTCAGACCATCTCTGGTCCCACGAGTGCTGACTCCCCAGGGTCTGTCCAGCACAACGGTGATCTGCAGGGTCTGCCGTACAACGCCTCGTATGGTGCCATCCCGATGGTGGAGTGGTAGATGTTGTTGTACGCGAACTCCACCAAGGGTAGGTGGTCCTCCCAGCTGCGACCAAAGTCGACAACACATGCACGGAGCATGTCCTCGAGTGTCTGTATGGTCCTCTCCGTCTGACCATCCGTCTGAGGGTGGAAGGCTGTGCTCAGATGGAGCCGCGTCCCGAACGCCTCCTGCAACCCCTTCCAGAGCCGGGAAGTGAAACGGGCATCTCGATCGGAGACGATAGATGATGGCACACCGTGAAGCCGTACGATCTCCTGGACGTAAAGACGTCCCAAGCTCTCCACTGAGCCCTGCTCTCTGATGGGTAAGAAGTGTGCCGACTTGGTGAGTCGGTCGACGATCACCCAAATGGAGTCGTGACCTCTGGAAGTACGTGGAAGTCCAGTCACGAAGTCCATAGATATGTTATCCCACTTCCACTCCGGGACCTCCAAGGGCTGTACCAAACCTGCTGGTACCTGATGCTCTGCCTTCACCTGCTGGCAGGTGAGGCATCGTGAAACGAACTCTGCCACAGCTTTCTTCATGCCCGGCCACCAGTGCTGTCGTCTGAGATCCTGGTACATTTTCGCCACTCCGGGATGTACCGCCAAGGGAGAAGTGTGAAACTCTCTCAGCACCTCCTCTCGTAAAGCAACTGGTACGAAGGTACGCCCTCTGAAAAGGATGTCGTGCTCTGCTCCAAGGGAGAAACCATCAGGCGCCTGACCTGAGGATATCAGTGCACGCCGGGTCTCACAGTCAGCGTCCCCACGCTGAGCCTCTCTGACCCGCTGTAGAAGTGGAGGAGAGACTGTGAGAGACTGAAGAAAGGCTGCTCCGTCTCTATCCACGAAGGATATCCGCAAGGAGGCTAGCTGCTCCGTCGCCTCCTCAAGCAGCTGAATGCCCGTCCTCCTGCTGAGGGCATCGGCTACCACGTTCCCCTTCCCAGGAGTGTAGACTATCTCAAAGTCATAGTCCTGGAGGAACTCAAGCCATCTCCGCTGTCTCAGGTTCAGGTCCTTCTGAGAGAAGATATACCTGAGACTCTGGTGGTCAGAAAAGACTGTGAAGCGCTCGCCCATCAGATAGTGCCGCCAAGTCTTCAGAGCGAAGACCACTGCTGCTAACTCCAGGTCATGAGTGGCGTAGTTCTGCTCATGCGGCCTCAACTGACGTGATCCGTAGGCGATCACGGCCCGCTCCTGCATCAGGACGCACCCGAGTCCAGTCCCTGATGCGTCGCAGTAAACTACGTATCCAACTCCCTCCTCAGGCAACCTCAAGATAGGTGCGCTGGTCAATCTCTGCCTCAGCTCCTGGAAGCTCTGCTGACATCTGTCTGACCACACGAAGGGTTTCCCCTTCTTCGTCAACGCTGAGAGTGGTGCCACAACTCTGGAGAAGTCTGACACGAATCTCCGATAGTATCCCGCTAGGCCCAAGAAGCTCCGCACCTCTGTCACGCTCCTGGGTGGCTCCCAAGCTAGCACTGCCTCGATCTTCGCGGGATCCACTGCAACTCCCGCCTCAGAGATGACGTGCCCCAAGAAATGGACCTCACGTAACCAGAACTGGCATTTTGAGAGCTTTCCATAAAGCTGGTGCTCTCGGAGCGTGTCTAGCACAACTCGCAGGTGGTAGGCATGCTCCTCCTCAGTCGTCGAGTATACCAAAATGTCGTCAATGAAGACAACGACAAATCGGTCGAGGCATGGCTGGAAGATCCTGTTCATGAGGCTCATGAACACTGCTGGAGCATTGGTTACGCCGAATGGCATAACCAAGAACTCATAATGGCCATACCGACACCTGAAGGCCGTCTTCTGTACGTCCTCGTCTCGAACTCTGAGCTGATGATAGCCTGACCGGAGGTCTATCTTCGAGAACCACCGCGCTCCCTTGAGCTGATCGAAGAGGTCATCAATCCGTGGCAGCGGATACTTGTTCCTCACTGTCACCTGGTTCAGGCGACGATAGTCGACACACAGTCGCAAGCTCCCGTCCGCCTTCTTGGCGAACAAAATCAGGGAAGCCCAGGGTGAAACACTGGGTCGGATAAACCCCTTGCTCTGCAAGTCCTCCAACTGTACCCGCAGCTCTCGAAGCTCGGCGGGGGCCATCCGATATGCTGGAGTAGATATCGGGGCTGTCCCGGGGTACAAGTCGATGTAAAAGTCTACCTCTCTACGAGGAGGTAGCCCTGGAACGTCGTCGGGAAAGACGTCCACGTACTGGTCCACCACTGCAGGAAAAGCCGGACTCCGCACGTCCACTGCTCCTAGGATGAGGCTAGCCAACTGATGAGAGATGGGCTGCACTCTCCTCCGCGGAAGTCCATCCTGTGCTGCAAAGGTTCCCTTCTCGCCGGTGAAGGTAAACCTGCTCCCGTCGGTGCGAACACATCGCACCTTGCGCCTAAAACAGTCGATCTGGGCATGAACCGTGGATAGCCAATCCATGCCCAAGATGACGTCGTAAGGCCTCGACGCCGCTACAAGGAGATCCCAGCCGAAGCTCTCGCCTCCTAGAGTAAGCTCACACTGCCGGCACCAGTGCGTAATCGTCGAGTCTGCTCCTGTAGGAGTCTCTAGCCGTAAGGATCGAGCCAACGGCTCAGTCGGAATCTCCGAGCTCCGAACAAGGGCAGAGGCTATGAAAGAGTGACTCGCTCCTGTGTCTATAAGTACTGCAGCAAGGGTGGAATAGACACAGATCGTACCTCGAATCATCTCTGGCATGTCGGGGTCGTAGGCCTCCACTGCCTGGAGCTGGGCCTGTCCCTGCCCGCCGGCTCCCTGTGGTCGAGGTGGCCCTCCTGGTGGTGGTGGGGGTAGAGCCTGGAAGCGTCGCCCACCACCTGCTGCTCGGCCAGCTCCTCTGCCTCGTCCGCCTCCTCCCTGCGGACCGCCACGGTTGACCCTCTGCCTCTGCCTGGGTGGCCCCTCCACCGTCTGCTGCTCCTCTGATCGGCGAGTCGGGCAGTCGCGAGCCATGTGACCCTGCCCGCCGCAGGAGTAGCAGAGCCTGCCTCTCAGAAGGCTGGCACTCCGCTGTGTGCCTCGTACTGCTGAGCCGGTGTCCTGAGGCCGTCTGCGTGCGGGTCTGGTCTGCCTGGACCCGTGAGTCATCCGTCGGCTACCTGCTGCCGAAGACTCAGCTACCTGCCGCCCTGCGCTAGGTCTCGCCGCTGAAGAAGGCTCTGCCAGGAAGCTCTCGATCAGGAGGGCTCGCTCCAGCACTCCCGCCTGGGTCGGAATGCTGAGGGAGATCAGCGACGCCCGAATCTCCTGTCGCAAGCCCTGCTCGAAGGTCCGGGCCCGGAAGAAGGGGTCCCGTACCATGTCGGTCGAGTAGCGAGATAGGTCCGTGAACCTCGCCGCGTACTGAGCGACCGTCATGCTGCCCTGGCGCAGCTGGAGAAGCTCCTGGATGCGCACCGCTCGGAGGGTGGCCGGGACGAACTCAGAGCGGAAGAGGCTCTCGAAGTCCGTCCAGAGCAGGGATGCCTCATCGTGAACCTGGAGCATCAGGCTCCACCATCGTCCTGCCGCCGCCTGCAGGAGGCTCGCTGCGAGAACCACCATGAGATCCGCTGGTGTCCTCACTAGTCTGAAGATCCGTACCACCGCCTCTAGCCAGTCCTCGGCGGCCTGGGGGTCCGCCTCACCGCGAAACCTGGGCGGTCGCTGGCTCTGAAACTCATGCAGTGCCCTGAGGCGACGTGCATCGTCAGCGTCTGGTACTGGAAGCATCGGTGGCTCGGCGGGTAAGGCTACCGCCGGTGCCACTGCTGGCAAAGGGCCCTGCACCGAGGCCTCGTCGCTCGGTGGGCTGCCGTCGCGCCCTACACTCGGAACCCTAGCTGGCAGTCGTCGCGGGGCCATCCTGAAAAGGAGAACAAGAGCACCACAGTCAGAACAGTATACCTGGTGAGCTGACACAAGTAATCACAAGGAAAACTTGAGACTTTCATAAAGCAGATCAGTATACCCAGTGAGCTGACACAAGTAATCACAAAGAAAACTCGAGACACACACGCAATCAATGTTTTCATGCATTAAGTCGGAAATCAGGAGTCAGGGTCCTGGTGTACGGATACGTCGGCCGCCGCACCAACACTGGGCTCCCTGAACTGATAACCACACTCAATACACTAAACACTATTGCTTCACATAGAAAGAAAGGACGATCAGAGTCTGCGGTAGAACCGACCAGCTCTGATACCAATTTGTCACGACCCGTCCTCGAGGCCCGTGCCGTGACTACCCCAAGCCCGCCTTCCATAGGCCAGGGGCTGGCGACTAGCACCAAGGCGTAAAATCCCAGTAAACAGGGAAGGCATTGCCTTTATAAGTAACAACCACACAGAGTCCAGCAAGCGGAAAGTAAAGTGCAGAAAGGTAAAGGGGCCGGAAATACAAGCCCAACTGTAAAGTACAACTGAAAAGTAAAGTACAGCAACTGAAGAAAAGTCGGTGGCCTCGTGTCGTCCACTGGCAATCCCACCTGAAGGGTGGGTACAGATAGCCTCCAGGCTCCTCGGGTCCCACGTCCGCTCCGAGTACGTTCCGCCCAGTGGTCCACCTCCAGGTACCGTCCTGCTCCACGCCCCAACCGTGATCAGCGCTGTCCGTCGTCTGCAACCAACACAACAAGGTGCGGGCATAGCCCGTGCAGGGGTGAGTACAAGCTACTCAGTAAGGACCCCGAGACCCCCGAAGGTCTCCCGAAATCCACAAAGGATATAACACAAAAGAAAGATGCAATCACGAAGTAACATCTGACTCGACTTAGGTATATGCCCATACATATACCTAAGTCCCCATTTCTAGCTCTGCTCACGAGCTCGAGAACAACTCAATCCACAAAGGGAAGCAAGACTCAAATCCACAAGGAGAGTAAACAGTAAAATCCACATAGGATAGTTCAACACAATCCACAAAGGAGAGTAACATACGATTCAGCTCAACCAGGTATACTTTTTCAGATGACGTCAAAGACGATCACTGATCCGTCTAAGTCGTCGGACCCACGAAGGATCGATAGGTACTAACCCCCGCAGAAGACCCACACAGGATCGGGCTCACACAGAACCTGTAGGCAGTGGCTCACACAGAACCGTTAGTAAGGACCCACATAGGATCGGGCTCACACAGAACCTGTAGCACTGATCCACGTAGGATCGCTGAGTGCAGTAGTCGACGCAGTCCACTGAGTATCTCTGCACAGTCGTCGCCGCAGTCCACGAAGGATCTCTGCTCTGCCGTCGTCGCAGTCCACGAAGGATCTCTGCTCTGTCGTCGTCGCAGTCCACGAAGGATCTCTGCTCTGTCGTCGAAGTCACAGCCAGCGCTAGGGTTCCCGCACAAAGAGAGCTCGTTTAGGAGGGTCCGCTCCACGAGCCGAGAGGCTGATACATCATCTGACACGTAGTCCGAAGTTGATGTATCCAAAAGTTCCGTATCGACAACAGGATCTCAACGCGACAGACGGCGCGTCAAACGGACGCCCGGTCTGAGAGTTATTGGCATTTTCGTCCCAGGGGCCCGGTTGGTTTTTAGGGCAAAACCAACCCGACCGTACTCCGCCTGTATCCGATCCTCGGGCGGAGTATGCCAAAAGTTCCGTCTCACTTAGAGGAAACTACCACAGCTGACGGTACGTCGTTCGGACGTCCGTAGCTCAAGTTATGAGCGTTTCCGCTCCGAGGGCCCGGTTGGTTTCGTGTACGAACCAACCCGGCCGAACCCAAAGTCTTCCGAAACCTTGAGTATAATATACCGAAACGACCGTCTCGATCCAAGGATCGCGTAGCCGCTGACGGTTCGTCAATCGGAGGTCCCAGGCCCATGATATGGGCGAAAGACCGAAGAGGGCCCGAAACGGGGGTTCTGGGCCCGGGGCGACCCGGCCCGAACCCCCCCTGGGGTCGGCCGAACCGGGTCGGCCGGCGCGGCTTGGCCAGCCGCGCGGGTGGAAGGCCGCGGGCGCAGCCCGCGGTCGAGGGAGCCGCGGCCCGCACGCGGGCCGCGCGGGTGGTCAGCGGACGCGGCGTATTGCCGCGTCCCGACCGGGTGGACCGGACCCGCGGACCGCGGGTCCGCTGGTCCGCCGCCGCCGCGGCCGAGCCGCGGCGGATTCCTCCGGCGGCGCGCCGGGCGCCGCCGCCCCCGGTCGCCGGCGCCGCCGCGCCGGCGACCCGCGCCGCCGCCTCCTTCCGCGGGCCGCCGGAGATGCTCCGGTGGCCCGATTTGCCTCCCGTCTGCGTCGATGCCCCTCCCGGATGCCGACCTTCACTGCGGAAACAACGGATCGCCCCTGCCGCGCGGTTTGTCGTCGTCCGCCATATCCGCACAACAAAAGAGATCGGCGGAGGGTTGCCGGGTCTTGTTCGTTAGACCCGCACCCTCCGCGTTAGCCATAATCAACGGGAGAAAAGAAAACGATGATCAACACATGATCCAACAATTTTATTTAAAGGTAAAATTGTTCGTTTGAAACCGGCTTTTTAAATTTTCAAGAACGTTCACGAGAAAATTTAAAAGGGGTAACTTTTCCAAAATAAATCCCTACCTCGCAGCTGTTGTCGCCGAACGGGGGATCGTCGCGGGATTGCTCGTCGCGGAAGAAGGAGATCGTCGCGTCGTCGCGGTATCCGGCGTCGCGTCGCCAATCTCCGGATCAAGAACAAACGGATTTAATTAATTAAATCCGTTGTTATTGAAATTAAGAAGGGAGAATTTAGAAGTTTCGATTCTCACCTTTAACCGCCGATCGCAGGTTCGCCGCGGAAGATGAGGCACCGAAGAAGAAGAAGAAAAAGGTCGCGGAAAAGCTGTTGACGTCGCGGATCGTGCGTCGTCGGATTCCGGTTCCGGCGATCTTCGCGTTCTTCGCGTTCTTCGCGTTCTTCGCGTTCTTCGCGGAGAGGGTGGAGGCTCAGAGGAATAGCAATCCTCCAAAATAGACAAGTTTGTCTATTTTATTATTTTGCCAACAAACGCAAAACGCATAAGTAACGACCCAATTAATTCGTTGAATTAATTCAACGAGCGAAACAGCCCCTTTAATTCACGAAAGAAACAGTCCATTTAATTCACGAAATAAACCGCCCAATTAAATGGTCTGTTAAGAATTAAAGAAAACGCGTCGGTTGACTTTTCAGTTACTTTGACGGGTTTTCGCGGGTGCGTTACTTAGCGAAAGAAACGGCGGGGCTCGTGCGGGTCCCACCACACAAATATCCTACCAAGGGGTAGGATATTTCTGGATAGCATCCTATCCAGTTCAACTCAGTTCAAGCCGCCTTTAAGTGACTTTAAGTGGCTTCCAAGCAGTTTAAGTGAAATAAAATAAAGTTGTCGCACAAACTTTATTTTATTTCTGACTTAAGCCGCAAAATTTAAAAACCACGTCTGAGCAAACGCAACTCCGGAAGAGGCGTTTCTAAGCAAATACCGGCGCTGCGATTTCATCGGTGCCCTCAGAATTTGATTCTGGGCACCGGTTCAAAAGATAGAAAAACCCGCTCGTCCGTTCACTGAACGTACCCGAGCCAAACTTCGGAAATTGATTCCGGGCACACCGGGCCTCGGAATCAGGTGCCGTCTGAAGCTGCGCTCTTGTAAAATTCCAAAGAAAATTAAGAAAAAAATTTCCTTGAAATTTGCGGGTCTTTACAAATTGAACCTTTACTACACGATGTGTACTACATAATACATGTCGTGTGTTCTGGTGTTGTACAAACAGGAACCTTTGGTACCTCCGGATGAGATCCTATGTTTTATTTTAAATAAAATTAAAAAAAATATATTATTTCTATAAGGTGAACGAGAAAATAAAGAGGAGGAACATATATCGATATTCAGATTAATAGAACGATTAACTTGAATTGAAACAACTAAATTATTAAATGTGTAAATCATCAACTAAATAAATAAATAATTATAATCAACGATATGATCGCTCTGATACCACTTGTAGGTTCCATGCGTAGTAGAAGTGCGTGTATGGGTGTACCAAAATTTTAATTTTACCGTTAAAAATTATCGATACAAGATCTGTCATGATGATTAAATGCTGTATCTTCGGAATAAAACTAAGAATGAAAAGGAAAGAGGGAAGTCATGGAACCATAGATCGGATCATCATATGTTGGTTATAATTAATTTAATTAATTGAAAAAAATTACCTCAATAGAATTCTCTATCTATTGATGTTTCAGGTCACGATCCAATGTGATCCATCATTGCATCATAGAAGCCAAATATAGGCTTCCTCTATAAGTGATCCACGTATCTTTGAACATTGCCGAAGGGATCTCCGGGTGATAGCGCGGAAGAGCCTTAGATTGTGGTGTCTGACTTCAACCGCCTTGAGAGCCACTTCCAAAGTGATCTCCTTGATCTGGTGGAGGAGGATCTCTCTTGTAACTTTAGAGTTTTCTTGGAGGAAAGAAATTCTCTCTTGGATTGAGAGTTTTCTCCATATCCATTGTGCACAACCACAAAGAATGGCTAGGCTTAATGAGAATAATGTAATTGGGATTTATAATACTTAGAATAATAAAATAATATAATGACCCTCTAGGCCTCTTTCTCAGTGGCATTAGGCTGAGCTTGCCTAAAGTCTAAGGTTAGAGTATAACAACATGCCAAGGCACCCATAAAGAAATAAGTTAATTCCAAAATGACATGTCACCTCTGAAAAATGCTTAGCATGTAATTAAATCCATTTGTCTTGATATCTCAAATCAAGTGGGTTGCATGCTAGTTCCATCAACCCATGTGCTCGATTATTATTTCTTGGACTTCCTAGAATTAAAATATCCCATTCCTCCCAATGGACATAAATTTATTTAGGCTATATCAATTTCATCGAAGGTCCTAAGATATCAACTTCTGTTATGGAATACAAGGGATAAATCATTTCTCAAATTATCTATTAATGCAGTATTACTCGTGACACACCTAACATATACTACCTCATTGTGAACAATATGTCCTCACAATTTTCATCAATACATCTAAGTGTACAAGTTGTAATACCCATTAATAATAATATTAAAGTCTAAGGGCCAATACACATATCTGTAGATAGGAACATCCAATGACACTATAAAATGTGGATTTACTACTGGTGGGTCTTATTATCATAATATCCTCCTGGATATTACCAAGGGAACACACTATGAGACGTTGTCTCAAAGTTTTATGAGTCCTCACCCCTAATGGATTGTATTATTTGTGTCCCTCAAATAACATCATCTGTCCATAGAACATATACTCAAGAATAGTGTTATGGAAATTCTGGGTTCTCATCATAGTAGGGACCCTCTATGAACCTTTAGTGAAATAGCTATCCTTAGGACATTATCACATGCATTGTCACCTAGAAGAACAATCAAGATGTGATAAAGTATTTATTTATATTTGAATCCTTGAATAAAAGTTTATCATAAAGTAAAAATTAGTTGATTCTAGGACACTAAATCCAACAGGTGGTCAACAGATCAGAGGTTGTACGATTGTTCGAGGCATTCAGAGGAAGATATGGGATTTCTAGAAAATCCCACAGAATATAGTGTATAATACAAGATTACACAGAATGTGGACCCCCCTGAGTAGTGGATAGGGTTTCAGGAAGAAGATAAGGATCACACAACTTGTGATACCTGCCACATGACATGTGACCCTCCCCGGTTGACTTGGTGTGTACTAAAAAGTGTAAACAGACATAGGTTAGAGTACAGAGGCATAGACATTCCATGTACTCCCACACAGACACTACTTGGCATACACATATCGGTACACAGACATGAATTTGGTACACATACATGACCAGATGACACATGTAGGATACCGTGTGTCTCTACACAATATGTCTATCCTTCTACAAATCCTGTATATAGATAATACATTCCGTGTGAGGCTCTTTCACATGGGTAGAACTTGGGATAGATAGACATTCTATGTACCCCTTAGGGCACCCCATATAATCTCTTTAAGAGCGCTTGATGATTTTTGTTTTCATAACTTGGATCAGTATTGGCTGAGTTCGTTCCCTTGTTCCTTTCCCTCAAGGGTACAATATATCATTGCATCCGCATCATTGGATTTTGATCCCCTCTAAAGGACGAGTCTCAGATAGAGTTATGGTGTCCCTCCATGAGACTGAAGTGAGATCCTCTATCATCCTTAGTTCCCTAGTTGGAGTTTAGGGAATCCACATGACCTCCCTGAGTAGAGTGTTAATCCTCCATCTAGCAGGATACATTGGTAGGGTTGGTGGAATCGTTCACGTACGATCCCCTACATATTGGGTTGATCCAGATTGGGTTTGTGGTGTCCCCTAGCGGTTTTGGGTGGTAATCCCTTTAACTGTATCAAAGTATTCTTAGAATAATGAATTCTATTTTGGAGGGGACCAATGATATAATACTCTTTATCGAGAGTATCTGATGATATCATGGCTCATGAAGTGAGTTCTCTTGGAACGAGCGTTGCTTCAAGTAGAATCCTATGGCTGATAGTTGGTTATGACCGCCTAATGGTGTGCTGTATTTCTTGAGTATATTTGGATGTTTATATTATACATTAAATTTTTTATTTTTAATGATATTAATACACTTGGTTCTTTATGTTTAGTGTTTTTGGGGTGTTCTATTGAGTATTCTTATACTGACCTCTGCATGGGATTTTCCCACACGTGTCGTGCCTTGTGCAGATGACAACCCTTTTGATGGTGTACTAGGAGGACAGGGAGTGGGTGAAGCATAGCTGGAGCTTGATAGAATGAGTTTTTACCAAGAGCATACTTTTGACTTATTCCTTACCCTTGGAGTAGGTCATACTCTTTATAGTTTTGGTTTGGATTGTTTTTAGCCTCTTTTCTATTTTAAGTACTTTACTATCGTACTATGTCTTGGGATATTAGATGTATGCATGAATTGTTTCATTTGTTTTAAATTTCAGCATTTTGTGGGCTTGGATATGTGTGTGTGTGTGTGTGTATTGGTACTTTAGTATAATGCCTCCCATATATGGGATACGCCTACTCGACGTTGGTCGCCAGCCCCTGACCTATTGGAGGCGGGCTTGGGGTAGTCACGGGTCAGACCCCAGCGAGTCAGCATGTGACATTTAATTAGTTCCTATTGATTTAATACCATATAATTATTATTCTTGAAATTAACTTAATACTTTAATTTAGTATAAAACCATTTTATACTTAAAATATGCATTTTTCTGAAAAACTGTTTTTCATAGCTTTTTTACAAGTTTAATTTTAAATTAAATTCTAGAACTACTGTATTTTGAATTTTAAAAAATGGATTCCATATTTGGAATTATTGGGTATTTTTTTTAAATAGGTCCTTTTTTTATCAATATGAATAGTAACTTTAGTATTTTTTGTTATCACGGTAAAGGATAAATCAGGTAATTATGGTTAAAAATAAAATGATAAGGACTAAATAATTACCCTAACACTTGCCTTAATTTTATTTTATAAGTACATATTATCCATAATCATCCATAATTTTAAAATATGTACTTTTTTTCCATTTGTACATGATTTTGACCTTTATAATATTTAAGTAAATATAAATCAAAAAATGTCACAATCTTGCTTTTAATAAATTTAATATTGTTAAAATTGGGATAAAAAGGTCATGTTCAGTTTTAAATTTTAATTTTAAAGATAATTTTTTTTAATGGTAGTTTTTTTAATTTTTATTGAATAAATAATTTTCTTAAAGGCTTATCCAACACAGACTTAGTAATTATTCAGTAAATAGAAAAATAAAATAAGTGATTTTAAAAATATTAAAATTAATATATTTTGAATGAATATTTATGTTCCATGATTTTATCAGATAGAAATAAAATATTATAGTGGTTTGTATTAATCGTATTCTAATTCATTTTTCATCTTATAGTTTTAAAATTCAAATTAAATTTATAGTTCTAAAATTGACATTAATGCTATTATATAATAAATAATATTTATAAATGATTTAAAATTCATAAAATATTATATTTATCCAATTTAATGATATTTGGTTTATTAAATCAACCATGGTCTATTTCTGGGCTGATTCTCCTTTTATAGTAATATTATTAACCTATTAAGAGCAAAAAACATTAATATCACCATAATTGTCAAAAGGGTTAATGAAATGTTAAAACAAAACATATAAGGGTAAAATTGTGATATAAAATTTTCCCAAAATTATTATATTAGAATATTTAGACTCATAATCATTTTATTTTTTAATATTATCAATTTTTATCCATTTTGAGTTCAAAATTAATTTATATTAATTTAATATTTCAAGAAATTCCCAGAGTTCCCCTCCCCTCTCTTATAAATAGAAACCTCTATTTCTCATTTATTTATGCACAAAAAGAATTATTGATCTTCCAATACAAATAAAATTTCTTATTAAGATACCTAAACATTCTATAGAGTAATTTTTTTAGGTATAATACAAAACTTAGAGTGATAAAGGAGTTAATAAAATGAGATTTTCAAAGGAAGAGGCATAACATTTAACCGAATGTTTTTGTTTGATTTCTTCTTACACCTCCTTAAAATATTCTTCAATAATGAATATATAATAACATAATTATATAACATATACTTAAGTGTTATTTTGTTAATGGAATAACCTATATCCATCTCCAACATCCATCAAATGGGAAAGGAATCCATTATTTCTGTGCACAGAAGACTACCGTCTCACGAACCGATGTAATTCGTTTTTCACCACTGTATCCCATGAATGGATGTAATGATGTATTTAATATATATATATATATATGATATTAATAAAATATTTATCTTTTTAAAACTATAATATATCTTATAATTTATTACCTTTCCATTCACTAGAAAATGATAACGTTGTTCATGCGTACGTGTGGACTACCACCTCTACGAAGCGATGTGATTCATTTTTCATTACCAAATCATATGAATGATATATATGTAAGTATTTTTAAATAAATAATATGGTATTTATGATATAATTATTTATGGAAATATAAACTAATAATTACCTTCTTTACATAATGATTTTTGAAGAGTAGAAATTTTACCCATGCGTACGTACGACCTACCATCTCCATGATTGTAACATAGTTCATTTTTCATAACTATCTCTCATGGTTGGATTTAAAATTATAATTAATATATAATAATTATAATTATTTTATTATTATTATTCTGTAAATTATGGAATAATTACCACTTTGACCACAGTCAACTCACTGAATCCATTTTGGACTTATGAACCGAATATCGTCAAAACATCTAACGTGAATCTAATAGATTAAATAATTAAATATAGAATGGTAACATATAAAATAAAAGGAATAATAAACATGAAAAAGTTTCTTAATATAGTACATAATTAACCTAATTTTATTATTTTTCAATATAAATAACGTACATGACGATTCAGGCACATGGTAAGGGACTTTCTTTTAAAAATCCTCTTTTAAAGTCTCCCTTCCAACTCCTTTTCTTCCATGTCCATGTTTCTAAAAACATATATTATTATTGTTTTTTATATTTACATAAATAAAATATAAAGTTAATTTTATTTTTATTTTTATTTTTAATTTATTTAATTTTTTTTCAAAAGGAATCTTTTTATAGAATGTTTTGACTTTCTTTATAAAAGATAAAAAGAATTTTTTTTATTTTAATGTATATAGAGACAACAACTTTTTCCTCCCACACAACCATTATTTAAATTTTGGATTCATTTAAAATATTTCATGTTTTAAAAAAAATAAAATTCTCTTTCCCTTTTTCTATGGATTTTGGTATTGAAAATGGGGTTTGAATAAAAGGGTTTTTTGATACCTAAAATTGTCTTGCATATAAGTTTAAAAGAGTTTTTCAAAGTTTTTATGTTGAAAAAGTGAAATAATAAAATGTTTTTTTCATGATACAGTACTTGAGAATTATATATGATAAACAAGTGAGCTCGTTACAACTTATATAAAGGGTTGAGATCTATTATATCTCATGAAACACAACTAATCTCAATATAGCTTATACGATGGGTGCGCCCAGATAACCTCCAATATACTGAGTAATGTTCCTTTTATTAATAGGTAAGAACGAGGTATTTACCAAAGGGTTTCTCCTATTTATATAACTAAGATATAGTTATTTTTGACATGGGTTTAAAATAGGTCCTGGATATGATCCTCTAAGTTTCCTAAAAGGGTTTTTATTTTATTTTTATAGGATTTAAAGGTTTTATTTGAGAAAAGAGTGTGTGTATATGTCATGTGGAAATGATTTATTTCATTTTCCAAAAGTACATTGAGATAAAGGTAACAATTTCATGGGTTTTCATGTTTTTCACTAGACTAATGGATTTATTTATTTTTATGTCCCTTACTAATATTTTTGTTCTCATACCATGTTTAAAAATGTTTTTCATGGGGTTTTAAGGATGTGTAGAAATAAGGATGTGGTTAAGATAAAAATTGTGAAGATATTCTGGGAAAGGGAAACATATTTATTTTTAAAAAAATTATATTATTGTAAAAAATGATACTGAATAGAATTGTCAACTTTTCAATATATGGGGTTTTTATGTTAGTTTTATGACTTAAATTTTAAAAAATATAAACCTAAAAGGTGTTTGTGAATGAAATAAAGTGAATTATAGTTTAAAGTTACTAAAATATGTAATGTTTGATGCTGGGTCCCAATAGTTGGTATCATAAAAAAGGTTTAGATAACTTTAGGTGTAGGATAATGATAATAGAATACCCATAACATATTTTACCTAATGGTTATGTTGAAATGATATTTCATTGGAATACTCCCATGTTGATTAATCTAAACTATGTTTTTTAGAATAGTTTTACACAACAGAAATAGGGAAGATATATTAGGAAGGAACCAAGAGGGAAATATCCTTCTAAATTAGAAACCTGGAATGATTGGAATTAGAACTGAGCAGTTTGTTACAATAATAGATTAGTTGACATAGGCTATCAATGTTAGTGGTATCCATAATAGATAGAATCTAGATCTAACATAGAGGAACATAAAGAAATTAGAGAATTTTATATGAAAGAATCATCCATATTCACTGTATCTTCAAACCCACTGGCAGCTCAAGGATTGGTCAATTCACTAGAAAAGATAATTTATGTCATGGGATGTTCAAAAAATCAAAATGAAACTCTTTTTGTGTATCATTTTGAAGGTGAAGATGATCAATGATCACATTTTCTTAAAAATACAAGATAAAGAGATGAGATTGATTCCATGGAATGAGACACATTTAAGAATATTTTCCCTGAAAAATATTTCCCTTATTTTGTTCAACTTAGGAAGGAAAAACAATTCTTATAATTGAGGTAGAAAGATAATAATTTTGTAGCAACATATGAATAAAATTTTACAAGATTATCTAGGTACATACTAGATTTATTTGGGACATTGAAAGTAAAATTAATAGATTTTACTCACGATTGATACCATGTTTCTAAAGATATTTGGAAGCATGAGAATTTAAAATCTATGAAAAAGTTTTTTTTGTGTTAAGAAAGTTTAGATGGAGTTTTCAGACACTTGGGTGCCATGAGATAATAAAATTAATAAACTGTCAAGGTGAAAGAAAATGGAGAAGAATCCGACTAAGAAGTCTAGATGTATGCCCCAAAATGTTCCAAGTATGGTAAATAAAATTTCAAGTAATGTTTGATAGGACCTGAAAAGTGTTACCAATGTGGTCATTTTAGTCATAGGTCTCATAATTGTAATGAAAAGAGTCCCAAATAATCAAAGAATTGGGTAACCAATAACCATCCAATGGTGAGATGTTTTAGTTTCAATGTGTTGGGTCATTATGATAACATGTGTATCAAGTTAGTTACAAAGTATAGAAATCTTCTAGATTGAAAATATAAAGGTGTGAAAAAATCAATTGCTACTACTAAAATTTATGTTGGGCCATTTAATGAAGTGGTGATATGTATTATACTTGTTTATTTTAATTATTAGAATGCCTAGTTTGAATCTGGATATTAACATTCCTTTATTTCTGAGAGATTTTAAAATAAATTGGAATATCACCTCATAAAAGTAAGATATAATTTTTGGTGAAAAATTTGGGTGCAAATATTAAAGTAACCAAGATTTATAAGAATATTTATATTATTATTAGTGGGATATCCTTTCATACCAATCTTGTTGAACTGACCATAGTAGAGTTTGATATTATTTTTTGTATGTATTGGATTTCAATTTATCATTATAAGATAGATTACAAACCTAATAAAGTTTTTTTCAATGATTTCATACCTTTGATAACCTACTATGAAGCTGAGAAATTTATTAGGTATGGAAGTGAAATATAACTTGATCATATTGTTAAAAATAAAGAAAATATTCAATTTAGTAATGTTCCAGTCATGAATGAATACATGGATAGTTTTCCTAATGAGTATCCTAGTGTTATACCTAATATGGAAGTTGAATTCAGTATTTACTTAGTTCTTGATTATAAGCCAATTTTTGAAACCCCCATATCTAATCACACAAGTAGAAATTTTTAAATTGAAAAAGAAATTGGATGAGTTTCTAGAAAAAGTCTCATTGATCAAAGTAATTCATCTTAGGGTGCACATATTTTGTTTGTTAATAATAAATATGGTTTGTGAGGATTTTTATTGATTATAGATCCTTTAATAACACCAATATTAATAAAAAGTATCCTTTTCCTCATATTTATGATTTGTTTGATCTACTCCCTGAAGCATAATTATTTTGAAGATTGATCCCAGGACAAGTTTACATCAGTTAAAAGTGAAGGAGGAAGATATTATGAAGATATAATTTCAGAAATAATATGGGAATTATAATTTTGTAGTTATACCTAATGGGTTTTCTAACGCACTAGAATTATTTACGGATCTTATGAATAGAGATTTCCATGAGTTATTGGATTAGTTTTTGGTTGTGTTTATCAATGACATATTGGAATATTTTGAAAGTCATGAGGATTATTGAAGACACTTGATAATTGTTTTACAAACCATAAAAGAAAAGAAACTATATAGAAAACTTAGTAAGTGTAAATTTTTGTTTATTTTTTTTGGGGCCCATTGTTTCTAAAGATGATATAACTATTGACCCTAATAAAAAAAAAGTTGTTAAAGATTTTCCAAGAACTAAAAATGTTATATAGATTCATACATTTCTTAGATTAGTGGGTTACTACTAGAGGTTTGTTAAAATATTTACTTGATTGTCTAGTCCATAGACCAAGTTAACTAAAAAAGGAGCTAAATTCATCTAACAAAATAATGTAATGATTGTTTTCTAGAACTAAAAATAAGATTAGTGAATTCTCTAGTTTTGTCCTTTACCTCTAGATATGGTGAATTTTTTTTATATATTGATTATTTGTTTAAGGGAAATGGTTTCTTTTTGACGTAGAACAATTAAGTAATTGATTAGGCTTCATAGAAACTGAAACCTCATGATTTAAATTATCCTACACATGATCTAAAATTATATTTTGTAGTTTTTTTAATAAAAATTTAGTGGCACCATTTATATAGAGTAAAATGTAAAATATATATTGATCGAGAAATTTTTAAGTATATATTTACTCAAAAATAGTTGTACATGTGGTAGAGAAGATGAATGGAAGTAATTAAGGATTATGATTGTATGATTCATTATCATTCTGGAAAATAAAACAAAGTATCTGACGCATTCAGTTGAAAAAATAATTTTGAATTAAAGATTTTATATTTGTAACATAACCATTTGGTTAATGATTTAATGAATTTTGGCCTTGAAGTTGTGGATGTAGGAACAACCTCTGTTTTGTTTTAGGTGGCAGTAAAATTGTCTTTGTCAGAAATAATTAAATAAGCTTAGAAAGAAGACCATGAGTTATAGAAAAATATAAAATTGGTTAAGTAGAGTAAGTTTCCTGAATTTAATATTGAAAAAGAATGTGTTTTATGATTTAGAAAGAGTTTATGTGTGACTTATGATTCCTATTTGAAGATATAATTATATAATGAAGCTCATAGTTCCCTATTTTTTGTTTGTATTAGAATCACTAAGATGTAAAAAGACCATTGGGAGTATTACTGGTGGGTTGAAATGGAAAGATATATTGCTGACTTTACTATGAAATGTTTTTCTTATCAATAGGTTAAAGCAGAAAAAAACTTACCTAAAGGATGATTTATACTTTCATAATACTTGACTGGAAATGTAAAAATATATCCACATATTTCATAATGGGTTTTCAAAAGACTTCTCAAGGTAATAATGTGATTTTGATTATTATTGATCAATTAACTAAATATATGCATTTAATTCCCATTTAAGATAAAATGTATTTGGATCATATTTATTGATTATACTTCGAGGAGATATTCAGGTTACATGGATTTTCTCTCTATTTTGTATCTAATCACAATCGTATGTTCACTTTAAATTTTTATAAAGGACTTTATAATTCATTCAGTACTGAATTAAATATAAGTATATTTTTTCATCCTATATATAATAGAAACTCTGAGAAAATGATTAAGACATTGGAAGAAATTATTTGTAATTTTTAATGGGTAAATAGGGATTTTGGGAACAATATATTTCTTTGGTTGAGTTTTCTTATAATAACAGTTTTCATTCCAGTATACAATTGACACCTTTTGAAGCTTTATTTGGAAAATGGCATCAGTACATAGCTTGTTGGGATGAATTAGGATAAAGGAAGCTGATGGGACCATATCTTGTTGAAGAAATGGTTGAGAAGGAGAATATAATTCATTAGTATATGAATATGGAAAAACCTGGTAGAAAATTTATGTGGATAATCATATGAAAGAACATTCTTTTTAGGTAGGTGATCATGTTTTTCTTAAATTATCTCCCTAAAAAATGTGA
Organism: Viscum album; assembly: GCA_963277665.1. Classification (NCBI taxonomy): domain Eukaryota; kingdom Viridiplantae; phylum Streptophyta; class Magnoliopsida; order Santalales; family Viscaceae; genus Viscum; species Viscum album. The sequence goes on along the minus strand of OY728120.1, from coordinate 1,052,279,080 downwards.
TGATTTTTTTAAAAAGGGGAAGGTAAGTCCAAAAATAATTAGACCATATAAAATTTGGAAAATATTTGGATCAGTTTCCTACTAAGTGGCGTTGCCTTCGAGTTTATCCCGAGCACACGACATTTTTCATGTTTCAATGTTAAAAAACATGTTCTAGATTCATATCAGGTTTTGAGCCCAGAGGTAGATCAATTAGAAGATAAAATTTATTATAAGGAATATATTGTTCATATTATTGACCATATAGATCAATTATTTTGTAATAATATAATTTTCTTGGTTAAGGTTTTTTGGAGGAACCATATGGTTGAAGAAGTAACATGAGAATCTTAAAATGTTACGAGGGAAAGATATCCCAAATTGTTTGATAAGCGAATAAATTAAGAGAATTCAATTTCAAAAAGGGGGAAGAATGTAACAACCCAAGTAATTATATAATAAATCATTTTTATATTAATAAAAAATTCATTTTTAAGATATTATGTACTAATTTTAAATAAAAATAAAAATAGATTTATTAAACTCCTTTTTTATAAGGTTTTATTTAAAAGTCTAATTTTCAAATTATAGAATTTTAATTTGAAAAAAATAATTTCATTTTTAAATTCATCATGTCAAAATTATCTTAGGATTAAGTTTTGATAATTTTCTATAAAAATTGATTTTTTAATGAATAGTGAAAAAAATGATTTTTATTGAAAATTGCATTTTATTTTTCTTATTTACAAATTAAAATTATATTTTGGAATAGTGTTAAGATTTAATTGATTAATTTTTATTTAAAACCACCAAATTATGCGTTTTTAAATGAAATTTATACTTGAATTTAGAATGAAAACATTTTATACTTAAAATAAGCATTTTTCTAAAAAACCATTTTTCATCCCGTTTTTCATGTTTAATTTTAAATTAAATTATACAAATTATGTGATTTGAATTTTGAAAAATAGATAATATATTTGGAATCATTGGATCCAAATTTTGTAAATATGACCATTTTTTTGGGTCAATAAGAATAACAACATTAGTAATTTTTATTACCACGGTAAAGGGTAAATCAGGTAATTAAGTTTAAAAATAAAATGATAAGGACTGATAATTGACCCTCAAACTTGATTTAATTTTATTGGGGGAGTTTATATCATCTATAAATATTGAAAAGTAAAATATATGGATTTTTTGACATTTGTACATGACTTTGACCTTTATAATATTTAAGTGAATCTAAATCCAAAAATTTCTCAATCATGCTTTTAATAAATATAATATTTTAAACATAGGTATAAATAGAGGATATGTTCTGTTATAAATATTAATTTTAAAGAATTTTTTTTATCATGGTAATTTATTTTTATTTTTTAGTGAATAAATAATTACCTTAAAACATTACACAACGCTGACGTAGTAATTATTCAATTAATAGAAAAATAAAATAAATGATTTTAAAAATATTAAAATTAATATATTTTGAAATAATATTTATGTTACACAATTTTTTTGGATTAAAATTACATATAATAGATGTTTTTATTCATTGTATTATAATTCTTTTTTTTCCTTACAGTTTTAAAATCAAAATTAAATGAATAGTTCCAAAATTGACATTAATGTTATTATATAATAAATAATATTTATTAAATGATTTAATTTTTTTTTTAAAAATATTATATTCATAAAATTTAATATTATATATTTTATTACATAGAACATGGTTCATTTATAGTCCTTTTTTCTTTTTATAGTAACTATATTAACCCCTTAAGATTAAAAAACAATGATATCACCATAATTGTCAAAAGGGTTAACATAAGGTTAAAACAAAAAGTTAAGGGTTAAATTATAATCTAAAATTTTCCAAAAATTATATTATGATATTTTTAGACACATAATCAAATTAGATTTTAATAATAACTATTTGGATCCATTTTAACATAAAAATTAATTTATATTAATTTAATATGTTAAGAAATTCCATGAGTGCTCCTCCCCTCTTTTATAAAAGGGAACCTCTTCTTCTCATTTATTCACACATAAAAAGCCTTCTTTCTCATCCAAGACATACCAAAATCTCTTCCTAACATACCTAAACACATTTTATAGTCCTTATATTATTCATAATACCAAACTCATAGGTATTAAGTTGTTAAGAGAAGGAGGTTTTTAAAAGAAATGTTTTTACTTTTAACCAATGTTTTTGTTTTATTTCTTATTAAAAATCTTTGAAATTTTATTTAATAATGCCTATATAATAACATAAGTATATACAATATACTTAAATTTTATTATTTTAATTTAATAATCTATATCCATCTTCAAGACCCATCAAATGGGAAAGGAATTTATCGTTTATGTGTACGACAAATTGTCGCCTCACGAACCATGTAAGTCGTTTTCCAGCATCATCTATCATGTTTGGTTATAACGATGAATTTAATGTATAAATATGATATTCATGAAATATTTATCATTATTAAGAGATAATATGTCATATAATTTCTTACCTTTCTATTCACTAGAAAACAATAACGTCGTTCGTGCGTACGTGTGGACCACCACCTCGAGGAAGCAATGCGATTCATTTTTCATCACCACATCAAAAGGATTATATATAAGTATTTTTGAAGAAATAATATGTTATTTATGTTATAATTTTCATTACTTAAATATAAAATAACACTTAACTTATTTATATAATGATTATTGAAAAATAGAAACGTTACTCTTTCGTACATACGACCTACCATCTACATGATTGTAATGGATTTAATTTTTCATAACCATCTCTCATGATTGTTTTTAAAGTATAATTGAGGTATAAAAATTATATTTTTTTCATGATTATTATTCTATAGATGATTTATTAATGACCTCTTTGGCCATAATTAACTTACCAAATCCATTTGGGACTTATGAACCGAATATCGTCAAAACATCTGATGTGAGTTTAATTGAATAAATAATTAAATATAGCATGGTTTGAGATAAAATAAAAGGAATAAAAAAATTGAAAAATGTTATTAAGAAATTAAATAATTAACCTAATTTTATTATTCAATATGATAAATAATTTACATGATGAGTCAGACATAAGGTAAGAGACCTTTTTTTAAATCCTCTTTTAAATTCTCCCTTCCAACTATTTTTCTTCCATGTCCATGTTTTAAAAAAATATCTTTTTATTGTTTTATATATGGAAATAAATTAATTTTAAAGTTTTTTTATTTTTACTTTATTTCAAAGGTTTTAAAAAGGAATCTCTTTCCATATTTTTTTTGACTTTCTTTACAAAAGACAAAATAAAATGTTCTATTTTAACATATATTATAAGGCCCCAGCCTTAAACATTACTTAATCTTGAGTTATTACAAGATTACACATTGAGGATCTTTTCAGGTTAAGAGTTTTAGAGAATTAGATCATAAATCATGCATTACATTCCACATTTAAACAAGGTGGTTACATTAAAGACAATATTCACTTTCCCCATCAAAGGAAACATATTTAAAACAAAACATAGATTCTTTCGTGACACTTCCTCGACACTATCAACACATCATGTACTTTTTCCTTGACCTGTGAAAAACATTTCAAAAACTTGGGATGAGCATAAAAAGATCAGTAAGGGATATAAAATTACGAAATGAAAACATTAGTCCATGTATACATAAAAATTAATGAAATCATACTTTACTCATAAAACATAAGCACTTTAACATACCTAATAAAATAATGAATAAATCATAGAAATCATAAGACATAAAGGTAACTTGAGGCATTCATAACATTCTTACGTATGGAGTAACCCTCATGGTTACGTTTGGAATACCCATCACAGTATATTCCCTAAATCTCTTTGGAGAAACCTTAGTGTTTAACCCCTTCACATTACCCAATACATTGGAGAGATATATCGGGCTCACCCACCCTTAGTTTATCACGGAACCACCCATCTTCATAAACAATACCTAAGAACCATAACATAATCGTATCACATAAAACATGCATAAAGGAAACATAACATTTCCATATTTCAATCACAAGATATCAATACAACACGTTGATATAATAAATATATTATCAAAACCTTTTTCAATAACAAAATAAAATAAAAGTAAAACATGGTATTTATTTTTCATTTAAAAATAGTTATGGCTTGTAGAGGAAGCCGAAACTCAAATAATGGTCATGACGGCGGAGAAGTCGTTGTCACCGCATACGTACGACAAAAACATTCCCTTTTTTCACTTAGTAAAACGCTTTATATAAAAATATTCCTTTTGAATAAAAGTAAAATTCAAAGGGTTTCATACACCGTATAAAAAGAAGTTGTGTATAAAACAAAATATGCCTCAATGAAAGGAGATTGAGACGAAGTCCCATACCTCGTGTCTGACTTGACTCGATCGTTCTTTAATCTCCTAAATAATAAAATAGAGTTAATTAATAATTGCTTAAGAACCCTTTTCAAGTTAATTATTCCTTTTATATCACTTATTACCATGTTATAAACATTATGTAATTATTTAAGTTAATAATGGTCGTTTTGTCGACCCTTGGTACTTGAGTTAAAAATTAACTCCTTATAATTACAAGTCGTTCATGTGGTAAAATATCAATTATATCCAAAATTATATTCATGATGTAGATATCATATATATCATATATATCCAGTATATACATGCATTTATAATGTTACATAACATTTAGAGGTAATAAATGAAATGCACCGTTCATGGAGACGGTAAGCCGTACGTACGCATGAACGCTACTTTCATTTTTATTTCATATTTAATGGAATGGAATCATAATGATATAAAGGTATATTATAATTCCAGTATAATATCATATATAATATCATTAACTCCATCCTTTATACATCCCACATATGGAATTAACGAATCAAATCACTTTGAGTGGGCGGTAGTCCGCACTTCTTAAAATGAAGATATCACGTTTACCCATAATGGAAACCATAAAGGTATGACATAAATGAAAAATACAGAATCATAAGGAAAACATAAACATAATATATATTATATATAAATATAGTGACATCTTAATGGCCACCATTAAAGGTGTTAAATGAATATTGAACAATCATCGTTTCGTGAGGCAGAAATTCGCCATCCACAGAAACAGTATGTTCTTTAACCATTAGACGAAGGTGTGTGTAAGTGTAGCTTGAATACTTCACATAAAACATCATAGTATATTGAATATACTATAGTTGTTACAAAATAAAGGAATAAAAAGTGTTTAGGGGGTTGGATAAGAAAAATAAAACAAAAGAACACAAGTGAAGACATTACCTTTAAATCGGGTAACTCCTATTGGTTTGAACCAAAAGGGTTTCTTGAAGTGCTTTATGCCTAAGGTAAGGCTTTTATAATTAATAGAGGGATGTGGAGAGATAAAATGAGCAGATTTTGGCCGAGCCAATGTCTTGATAGGTGTGGGTAAGGAGGTAGAGGTGGGATCCTTTTATAAGAGGGAGGAGGGGCACTCTTGGAAAGTCAAGAAATGTTACTTTATATTAAAATGAGTTTCAGATTTTAAAGGTCCCACATTGATATATTTAGAGGATAAGGTGATAAGGGTTTTAAATATTCTCATCCAATAGGTTTTTGAAAAGTGTAAGTCTTAGATATTACATTATCTTTTCATTTTATTTAAATTGTTCATTAATGAGGTAATCGCTGCATCATCATGGTGTCATAAAAAATTTAATTTGTTTAATGTCTAAAAATTATAAATAAATACTATGATGTAGGAAATATTTTTATATTTCCAATGAATATTTATTGTTAAATAGATAATTTATTTAGACAAAATTAAAATTGTTTTATTTTCGTGATACATACTTTGGTTATACATTAAAAAAAACATAAAATGATAAAGTGTCACTATCACCCAAAAGGGATTCCATGGGGTCCCAAAGTTTGGCACAAGGCATCCCATGGTCGTCCATGACTTATCGAGTAGAATTAGGACATATTTTTGGGTCATTTGTTGTTATTATGATATTATTTTATGATCCTTAACTACCTTATTACTAATTAATCACGATAATTATAGATAATTACTGTCGTTACTATTCATAATGTCCAAAAACAAGAGTCTTAATTACATAATTTGGACATTATGATTCCAAATATGGAATCCATTTTACCAAATTTCGAACACAGAAATTGCAATAATTAATTTAAATATAATTCCCGTTGTCAAAACAAATAGCGGGTTTTTTTTGAAACAATATCTATGAAAAGTTTGGCACTTGTTTATGCCAAATTCCAAAGTGAAATAAATTATAATGACCACAATTGGATTAAATGGTAAAAATATATTCTAATTAAACTTTAAAACCAATTAAAAGGACAATCTATCTATATAATTAAATTATATGAAAAAGGAGTTTTGAAGTAAAATGCAGTATTTTTCACTATTCATTAAAAAATGAACATTGTCAGAAAAATACCAAAAATTTATCCAAAGTAAATTTCAATGTCACAATCCTAATTAATAAGTTTATTTTTACAAATAGAGCTTAGAAAATTGTCAAAAGTTTGATTTAAAAATGGGTTTCCATCAAAAGGCGGTAAAACAATCTTTTAAAAATATTAGATAATTCTATGCTTAAGATTGGATTTATTCTCATTTTAAGCCTCTAAAACACTATCTAATTTATAAATAGACATAGATATGAAAACCCATAATTCTTTACTTACTTGGGATGTTACATCCTTCTCCCCTTTAGAAAATTTCGTCCCCGCAATTTATTTACTTATCGAATAAGTGGGGGTATTTATACCTCATTGCATTTTCAGATTCCTATGTTGCCTCTTCAATCATGTTGTTTTTCCACAAAACCTTTACTTGAAGAATCACCTTATTCCGTAACACTTGATCCCTGTGGTCAAGAATCTGGACAGGTTCTTCCTCATAATATAGGTTCTCTTCCAACTGAACTACCTCTGGACTCAAAACATGAGATGGATCTGGCATGTACTTCCTTAACATTGAAACATGAAAAACATTATGTACCTGAGATAAGCTCAGAGGTAAAGCCACTCGGTATGAAACTGATCCAACTCTCTCCAGAATTTCATATGGTCCAATGAACCTTAGACTCAGATTTCCTTTCTTACCAAATCGCATCACACTTTTCCATGATGAAACTTTGAGGAAGACATGATTACCTACCTCAAAAGAGAGATCCTTCCTCTTGTTGTCTGCATAACTTTTCTTCCTGCTCTGAGCTGTTCTCATATGTTTCTGTATCAGTTGAACTTTTTCTACCAAATCTTCTACCAATTCTGGTCCCATCAACTTCCTTTCACCCACTTCATCCCAAAAAGCTGGAGTTCGACACCGCTTCCCATATAATGCCTCAAATGGTTCCATCTGTATACTAGAATGAAAACTATTATTATAAGAAAACTCAACCAAAGAAAGATATTGGTCCCAACTTACCTAATAATCCATAGAACACGCATGTAGCATATCCTCCAAAGTCTGAATTGTTCGTTCTAACTGTCCATCCGATTGAGGATGAAAAGATGTTCTAAAATTTAATTCAGTACCCAACGACTTCTGAAGGCCTTTACAAAAGTTAGAAGTAAACCTGGGATCACAATCAGATACAATGGAGAGGGGAAATCTATGTAAATTGACTATCTCTTTAAGATATAAACGAGAAAGTTGATCTTGAGAAAAAGTATCTCGTATAGCAAGGAAATGAACAGATTTAGTCAAGAGATCAACAATAACTCAGATTGCATTATTACCTCAAGGTATCTTCGGCAATACCACAATGAAGTCCATGGATATATTATCCCATTTCCACTCTGGTACTGGTAAAGGCTGAAGCATACCTTTCGGTAACTACTACTCTACTTTAACCTGTTGACAAGTAAAACACTTCATAGTAAAATCAGCAATATCTCTTTTCATTCCATCCCACCAGTGGTACTCCCGAAGATCTCTATACATCTTAGTACTGCCAGGATGAACTGAAAATGGAGAACTATGAGCTTCACATAACAACTCTCTCTTCAACTGTGAATCACATGACACACACAATCTCTTCCCAAATATCAAAACACAATCATTATCAATGTTTAATTCAGACCACTTACCTTTCTAAACCAGCACTACCTTTTTCTGCAACTCACTGTCTTGCTTTTGTTCTTTCTTAATTCTGTCTGATAGAGAAGATTTCACTGATACCTGAAACAAAACAGAAGAAAATCCTACACCAACAACTTCTATGCCAAAGTTCATCAAATCCTTAACCAAAGGATCATGCTCCAAATGGAATATGGTTAATGAAACATTACTTTTTCGACTCAAAGTATCGGCCACTTTATTTTCTTTTCCTAGAGGGTAATGAATTGTACAATCATAATCCTTGATTAATTCTAGCCATCTCCTCTGTCTCATGTTCAATTATTTCTGAGTGAATATATACTTTAAACTTTTTTGATCAGTATATATTTCACACTTTACACCATACAAATTATGCCTCCAAATTTTTAAAGCGAAAACAACAACAGCTAATTCCAAATCATGTGTAGGGTAATTTACCTCATGAGTTTTCAAATGAAGTGAAGCATAAGAAACTACCTAATCATTCTTAATTAGGATGAAACCAATTCCTTTCAATGAAGCATCACTGTAGATAAAAAACTCACCATTCCTGGAAGGTAGTGCCAAAATTGGAGCATTCACCAATCTTCTTTTCAATTCCCGAAAAAAATCATCACAATATTTTGTCCATATAAACTTAACACCCTTCCGAGTTAGCTTAGTCATTGGACTAGATAACTGGGAAAAATTTCTAACAAACCTCCGGTAATAGCCTGCCAAACCAAGGAAGCTACAAATCTCAGTTACATTTGTGGGTCTTGGACATTCTTTAACAACCTTTGTTTTTTACATGATTAACAGTTATTCCATCTTTAGAAACAATGTGACCAAGGAAAGAAATTTGTTGCAACCAAAACTCACACTTTCTAAATTTCCCATACAATTTATTTTCTTTTAAGGTCTGAAAAATAACCCTTAAATATCTTTCATGCTCCTATTTACTTTTATAAAACACCAAAATATCATCAATGAAAACAATAACAAACTTATCTAAGAACTCATGGAAAATTCTATTCATAATTTCCATGAATAAAACAGGTGCATTGGTCAACCCAAAAGGCATTACTAAAAATTCATAATGGACATATCTTGTACTAAACGCGGTCTTCGGAACATCTGATTCCTTTACCTTCAACTGATGGTACCCCGATCTCAGGCCAATATTTGAAAAATACTGAGCTCCCTGGAGCTGATCAAACAAATCATCGATATGAGGCAAACGATATTTCTTCTTAACAGTGATGTTATTCAAGACTCTATAATCAATGAAAATTCTCATAGAACCATATTTCTTTTTAACAAATAAGATAGGATCACTCCACGGTGATGTGATAGGTCGAATGAAACCTTTCTCTAATAAATCTTTCAATTGCTCCTTTAACTCTACAAGTTCAATTTGAGCCATTCGATAAGGGGTTTTTGAAATTGGATTAGCATTAGGAACTAAGTCAATAGTAAATTCAACTTTCCGATCTGGTATTATTCCTGGCAACTCATCAGGAAAAACATCAGGATACTCATTTACCACTGGCACATCATTAATCTGAACGGTTCCTTTGTTTTCGACAATATGTGCAAGGTAACATTCATTTCTATCTTTTACAAGTTTCTCATCCTCTTGATATGTTATCAACAGTAAGGGTTCATTCTTGTACAAAAACAGAAATTCTTTCTGAAAAGAAACTTCTTTAGCTCTACAATCAATTTTAGCATGGTAAACAGAGATCCAATCCATACCCAGGATAACATCAAACCCGACTAGAGGTAAAACGGTAAGGTTTTCAACTAGGTTCTTTCCATAGATAAGGATATGGAGATTCTTATAAATTCTTTTTTCCTCAACATTTCCCCCAGGTGTTTTTACCACAAGTTCAGGAGTCATTTATTGAGATGGAATTCCCAATTTACTAGAAAAGTTTTCAGAGATGAAAGAATGTGTAGACCCCGAATCAAACAACACACTGGCATAATCTGAAAAAACAAAGTACCTGATACCACTTTATTTGCTGGCCCATCATCTGCTGAAGTAGTTTCAAAGGATTTCACCACTCCTTTTTTGCTTGTATTCTTACTGTTTCCCATCATTTGAGCTCTTTGTCAAACACTCATTTGCATAATGACCCATCTCTTTGCACTTGAAACATTTTACTAACTGTAAATCAAATTTGGTCTTACCATCACCCTGATCTTTTTCAGTGCAATCACGAGCCTTATGTCTCATATTACCACATCGGTAGCACTTTCCAAAATTCAGAAGACATTCCCTAGTATGCCTTTTACCACATTTATCACAAACTGGAAAGTTAGTTTTCTTACCATCAGACCTTTTTGAAGAATTCTTTCCTTTCTCCTGCCACCTCGGTCTCTTCTTCTGTTGGTTGTTATAGAACACTTGAACATCGACAAACTCCATTTCCACCTTCTCAGCACATTGAACAAGATTTTCATAACACTTGAACTCACGAGAAGCTAAAGCCCTTCGATATTTTGGCTTTAATCCTGAGTAAAAACGATTGATTTTACTATCAAGGTCTCAGATAAAATTTGGAGCATACCTTGCCAATCGAGTGAACCTTTCTTCATAAGCAGCCACTGAGTCATCCTCTTGCCTGAATTCCAAGAATTTTTTTTCTATCCTAAGTCAAACATACTTTGGAAAATACTTCTCAAGAAACATACCTTTTAATTCATCCCAGACAAGAGCATCAATCTCATCAGCATCCTTGATATTTTTAACCATTGACCACCACTGATCTGCTTCACCCTCCAAACGATAAATTACAAGACTAACCTTTTGATTGTCTGAACACTCCATGAAGTTGAAAATCTCCTCCAGTGCTTTAATCCACCCTTCAAATAGCACATGATCAGATGATCATATGAATTATGGGGGATGTTGCCTCATGAAATGTTCCACCACTGACATGTTCCTCTGCGGTGGATCTGGCTGATCTCGTGCATGGATACCACCACCATTTATCGCTTGAGTCAACTGTGCCATTACTGCAACAAACTGTTCAGTTCCTATTCCGACCATCTCAAGAAGCTGATTCGGAAGGTCATTTCCTTCTGTATTCCTTCCTAGCACTGCTTCCCTCTTTCCTCTACAGAAAACCATTCTGAACAAACATGTCTTAGATGAAGCAACATGGTATTCTTCAAATTCTATATCATTTCAATTTGACCAAAAAAATATTTTTTTGGATAATTATTTAATAGAATTATAACTCCTAAAGTTATCTAAACTGACCTATGATACCAACTATAAGGCCCCAGCCTTAAACACTACTTAATCTTGAGTTATTACAAGATTACACATTGATGATCTTTTCAGGTTTAGAGTTTTAGAGAATTAGATCATAGATCATGCATTACATTCCACATTTAAACAAGGTGGTTACATTAAATACAATATTCAATTTTCCCATCAAAGGAAACATATTTAAAATAAAACATATATTCTTTCGTGACACTTCCTCGACACTATCAAAACATCATGTACTTTTCCCTTGACCTGTGAAAAACATTTCAAAAACTTGGGATGAGCATAAAAAGCTCAGTAAGGGATATAAAAGTACTAAATGAAAACATTAGTACATGTATACATAAGAATTAATGAAATAATACTTTACTCATAAAACATAATCACTTTAACATACCTCATCAAATAATGAATAAATCATAGAAATCATAAGACATAAAGGTAACTTGAGGCATTCATAACGTTCTTACATAGGGAGTAACCCTCATGGTTATGTTTGGAATACCCATCACAGTATATTACCTAAATCTCTTCGGAGAAACCTTAGAATTTAACCCCTTTGTGTTACCCAATGCATTGGAGAGCTATATCGGGCTCACCCACCCTTAGTTTATCACGGAACCACTCGTCTTCATAAACAATGCCTAAGAACCATAACATAATCGTATCACATAAAACATGCATAAAGGAAACATAACATTTCCACATTTTAATCAAAATATATAAATACAACATGTTGATATAATAAAAACATTATCAAAACCATTTTCAATACCAAAATAAATGAAAAGTAAAACATGGTATTTATTTTTCATTTAAAAATAGTTATGGCTTATAGAGGAAGCCGAAACTCAAATAATGGTCACGACGGAGGAGAAGTTGTTGTCGCCACATACGTACAACAAAAACATTCCCTTTTGCTGCTTAGTAAAATGCTTCGTATAAAAAATATTCCTTTTGAATAAAATTAAAAGTCAAAGGGTTTCAGACACTGTATAAAAGGAAGTTGTGTATAAAACAAAATATGCCTCAATGAAAGGAGATTGAGACGAAGTCCCATACCTTTTGTCCGACTTGACTCGATCGTTATTTAATCTCCTCAATAATAAAATAGATTTAATTAATACTTGATTAATAACCTTTTTCAAGTTCATTATTCCTTTTATAACACTTATTACCATGTTATGAACATTATTTAATTATTTAAGTTAATAATGGTGGTTTTGTCGACCCTTGGTACTTGAGTCAAAAATAAACTCCTTATAATTACAAGTCGTTCATGTGGTAAAATATCCATGATATCCAGAATTATATTCATGATATATATATCATATATATCATATATATATAGTATATACATGCATTTATACTATTACATAACATTTAGAGGTATGAAATGAAATTCACCATTCATGGAGACGGTAAGCCGTACGTACGCATGAACACTACTTTCATTTCTATTTCATATTTAATGGAATTAAATCATAATGATATAAAGGTATATTATAATTAAATTATAATATCATATATAATATCATTAACTCCATCATTTATACATCCCACATATGGCATTAATGAATCAAATCACTTTGAGGGGGAGGTAGTCCGCACTTCCTATAATGAAGATATCGCGTTTACCCATAATGGAAACCATAAAGGTATGCCATAAATGAAAAATACAGAAGCATAAGGAAAAAATAAACATAATAGATATCATATATAAATTGAGTGACATCTTAATGGGCACCATGAAATGTGTTAAAAGAAGATTGAACAACCATCGTTTCGTGAGGCAGAAATTTTCCATCCACATAAACAGTATGTTCTTTAACCATTAAACGAAGGTGTGTGTAAGTGTAGCTCAGATAATTCACATAAAAACATCCTAGTATATTGAAGATACTGGTGTTGTTACAAAATAAAGGAATAAAAAGAGTTTAGGGGGTTATAGAAGCAAAATAAAATAAAAGAACACAAGTGAAGACATTACCTTTAAATCGGGTAACTCCTCTTGGTTTGAACCAAAAGGGTTTTTTGAAGAGCTTTCTGCCTAAGGTAAGGATTATAGGATGAAAAGAGGGATGTGAAGAGATGAAATGAGCATATTTTGGCCGAGCCAATGTCTTGAGAGGTGTGGTTAAGGAGGTAGAGGTGGGGGCCTTTTATAAGAGGGAGGAGGGGCACTCTTGGAAAGTCAAGAAATGTTACTTTATATTAAAATGAGTTTCAGATTTTAAAGGTACCACATTGATATATTTAGAGGATAAGGTGATAAGGGTTCTAAATATACTCATACAATAGGTTTTTGACAAGTTTATGTCTTAGATATTACATTATCTTTTCATTTTATTTAAATTGTTCATTAATGAGGTAATCGCTGCATCATCATGGTGTCATAAAAAATATAATTTATTTAATGTCTAAAAATTATAAAAAAAACACTATGATGTAGGAAATATTTTTGGATTTTCAATTAATATTTATAGTCAAAGAGATCATTTATGTAGACAAAATTAAAATTGTTTTACTTGGGTGATACATACTTTGGTTATACATTTAAAAAAAACATAAAATGATAAAGTGTCACTATCACCCAAAAGTGATTCCATGGGGTCCCAAAGTTTGGAACAAGGAATCCTGTGGTCAGCCAGGACACAACCAGTATAATTAGGACACATGTTGGGGTCATTTTTTATTATTATGATATTATTTTATTATCCTTAACTACCCGATTACTAATTAATCACGATAATTAAAGATAATTACCGTCGTTACTATTCATAATGTCAAAAAACCAAAGCGTCTTAATTAAATAATTTGGACCTTATGATTCCAAATATGGAATCCATTTTACCAAATTAAAAACACATAAATTGAAATAATTAATTTAAAAATAATTCCCGTTGTCAAAACAAATAGCGGGTTTTTTTTGAAACAATATCTTTGAAAAGTTTGGCACTTGTTTATGCCCAATTCCAAAGTGAAATAAATTATAATGAACACCATTGGATTAAATGGTAAAAATATATTCTAATTAAACTTTAAAATGAATTAAAAGGACAATCTATCTATATAGTTAAATTAGATGAAAAAGCAGTTTTGAAGTAAAATACAGTATTTTTCACTATTCATTAAAAAATGAACATTGTCAGAAAAATACCAAAAATTTATCCAAAGTAAATTTAAATGTCCCAATCCTAATGAATAAGTTTATTTTGACAAATAGGGCTTATAAAATTGTCAAAAGTTTGATTTAAAAATGGTTTTCCATCAAAAGGCGGTAAAACAATCTTTTAAAAATATTAGAGAATTCTATGCTTAAGATTGGATTTATTCTCATTTTAAGCCTCTAAAACACTATCTAATTTATAAATAGACATAGATATGAAAACTCAAAATTATTTACTTTCTTGGGATGTTACATATATAGAGACAATAAATTTTCCCACAGCCACAACCATTATTTGAAATTTGTATCCCTTTAAAATATTTCATGTTTTATTCATAGAAAAAACTTATCCTCATTTTTCTAGATATTTTGTTATTGAAAATAGGTTTTGAATAAAATATTATTTTGATACCCGAAATTATTTTTCATGTGGGTTTTAAAATAATTTTTCAGAGGTTTTATGATGAAAAATTGTAAGAATAAAATGTTTTATTCATGATATGGCACTTGAGAATTATATATGAGAAATGGGTGAGCCCAATACATCACCACCACCAACTCTGTAATTTTTATTATAAAAGAAAAAATCCTATAACAAACAAGACCATGGGCTGGTCATAGAAAACATGTTTAAGGTGGCCTAAAATAATGGAGTCCAAGATGGTCTCCCCTAATCAAGTTCACCACCTCCAAATTCATTTGAAGAAAGATAGAAAAATAGAAAATGTTGGTACCTTGATCAGCCATCACCATGGATTCCAAATAATTTTCTACTTTGTTACCTTCACGCTATGTATGAATAAACTCTATGTTGTTGTTTCCAAGGCTATCTCTACACTTTCTAATAATATAAGAAATCGACAATGGAGGTGAAATATTTCTAGTCATAGAGTCCTAGACGATCTTGGAATTAGTTTCTATTTGACTAAGAGATAAATTATGTTGATAACAACACATGATACCCGTATGAATAGCCTTGAACTCTACCTGGATAGAGCTTCCCCTTCCATAAAATGCATTGAAAGTGAGAATGATGCTTCCACTACCATCCCGTACAACACCACCACCTCAAGTGATTCCCCCAACACATGAACCATCAAAGTTAAGTTTCAGGCCTATGTTTGGAGGTAACTAGAAAACCCAATTCCCTCTTATCACATGTTCTGAAGGAGGTAATAATGAACCATATGTCTACATGTTCCTCAAGTAGGGAGTATAAATTGAAATTTTAGAGCCCCAAACCAGGTCAATCAAAATAAATCTTTTCTTCATGATAACATAACTCTTTGTGGAATTAATACCCTCAAAATGAGCCTTGTTTCTTACCTTCCATATACACCAACACCCTGCACTGAGAATTGAAGATCTGAATATTTTTTCCAGGACCAAACCATTCAAACCATGAATCCATTTATCCATAAAAGGAGTTTCAGCAATATATAATCCTAATAAGTTTGTGAATTTTCCAAAAAACCTCCAAACAACTATGGCTCATTCACTCTCAAAGAATAGATGATTGGAATTATTCTCTTTATTCAAACTGCAATAGTGGAATTTAGAAACCAGGTTAATTCTCATTCTTTTCACATTCTCATTCGTGGGAATAGCCTAGTTTCTAATTCTCCATATGAGGAAATTGAATTTTGTGGGGATACTGTTACACCAAACCATATTATTCCAGATATCATGTCTCCCATAAGGAGTATAAATTTTTCAAAACTCTTTAGAGGAAAACATACCATAATTTAAAGTAGTGAATACACATTTGTTGAGATCCAGATTGAAAACAATATGGTCAAAAGTATTTCTTTGATCCTCATCTAGAATAGCATTGATAAAATTAGAAAAAATACTGGCCTCCCTAAAAGAAATCATGGGAACTGGACAACCTAGAAATCCAATTACTGACCCTGCCCAATTATGGTTCCAAAAAGAAATATCGCCCCTCCATATAATCCATCATTGATGTTGACGAATGATAGGTATAATACTCTAGATTAAATACCAGAAAGGTGAGAATGGTTTACTATATTCTGCAGAGTCTTCTTCTTATAAGGACATAATTTTACCCCAAAGCATGCATCATTCCACATCCTCCCAAGAAAGTTTATCATGCATGCAGTGCACCACACCCCGTAGACTTCTGAGCTTAATTCCACCCTCATGAACCAGTCTATCCAATCAATCCCACAAATTCCAATGACATTTTACCTCAAGATGAGAATCCCAAATAAATTCAGCCAAGATTTTGTCAATAGTAGTAATAACCCCCTTTGGTACATTGGAATCCAAGAGTACATGTATCAGGATAGCCAAAAATACACCATTGATTAAAGTAATACTGCCACCAAATGATAGAAAATAGTTTTTCTAGTCAAGCACATAGCTCATGATTCTACTAACGATGCCATCAAAATCCCTAATTCAGATACATCTAGGGTAGATAGGAGATCCAAAATAGTCCAAGGGAAAGGAACCTTTCTGTATGTTCAACAATTTGGATAGGGATAAGACTTTACTATCACCACATTTGTTAGAGATATAGAAATTGATCTTTTCCTTGTTGATAATTTTCCCACTCCAATAATTTTATTCATCCAGAACTTTAATAAAACCACTAGCCAATCTTACACTAGCATTTATGAAAATTAGAGTATCATCCACAAAAATCAAGTGGGAGATTGATGGTTGGTTCATTCTCCTTCAATAAGGAACAAGTTCACCCATGTATAATTTTTTATTAATAAGATGACTAAGATGATATTTCATGAGAATATAAAGGGTCAGAGAGATAGGATTCCCTTGTTGGAGACCACAAATTTACTTGAAAAAGCCATGAGTTTTTCCCATGTATGAAAACATCGTCTAGGAGGAGATAAAATATCTAAATAGAATATCAATAGCCCAAAAATAGAATCCCATACCTTTAAGAACCCTGATGATAAATCCCCATTCCATTATATCATAAGCTTTATTCATATCAATCTTCAAAGACATATTTGAACCATGGAATTTGATGTTGATGTCGCGAATCATCTCATGAGCTAAGGAAACCACTCCCTAGACAGAATGGCCTCTAACAAAACTGTGTTCCTCTAAGGAAACCCATCGAGAAAACAAAACTAACAGGTGTGAAATGATGATACTTGATAAAATTTTGTAAGGAAAATTGCACATACTCACTGTCTTATAGTCACGATTGGAGGAAGAAATTTTAACCTTGGGAAGAATAACTAGAGTAGTATTACCAGCCACCCTTTATATAAAACCACCTCGAAAGAAATCCCGAATGGCTAAAATAATATCAACTTTAACCACCTCCCAGGACCCCTATAAAAAGACCCTGGAAAACCATCAGGACCCAAAGCACTTTCCTGGTGAAGTTTCAACATAGTATCATGAATCTCCTTCTCATAAAGAATAGCCTCCAGCAGATAATTGTCAAGGTTATACATCATATTCAGAATCTCCTTAAACAAATTTTCATTCTCACTTGGATAAACATTCACCATATTAGGATTAGGATCAATAAGTAAATTTTTAAATAAGGAAAAAGCTAAGTACCCAAAAACATCCCTATCTCCCGAGAATAAACCATCATCAAGAAGAATATTCGGCTTAACCACCATCCTTTATTCTTTTATACACGCATAGAAATAAGCTAAATTTTTATCTCCTTCACCAATCCATTTTACTCTTTATTTTTCATGGTTAATACACCCCTATTTCTAGATGAGATCTTCCATAACATTTTTCTTACCCTTAAAGTCCTCAAAGATCCCATCATCCCAGCTATCTTAAAGGGTTCTTTCCATACTCACAACCTCCTGTTTTATATACTCCAGGTCTTGGTCAATGTGAGGAAGATTTCTCACCTAAGTGTGAATCCTGTGCTTAAGATGTCTCAGTTTATTATGGATAGATACCCAAGAATAGACTTGAACAATTTCCTCCAAATAGTATTTGACAAGATGGTGATAATTAATCATATCATTCCAATGATCAAAAAACTGAAAATGATCTCTACCTACCTACCTGGTAGATAAGGATACAAGTAGAAGAGAGTGGTATGATATCCCATGAATAAGATGATATACTTTCGCATTAGATAACCTGGAAGCAACATGAACATTTTCCAGTCACCGATCAAGATGACTCCAATAATGTTTAGTCCCCTTCTGGTTATTTCACCACGTGAAATAATCTCTATAATATCCCATATCAAGAAGACCCCTTTCCCACCATAAACTAAACAAAAATCCTACTAGCCACACGAGGAAATTCCCCCCACAGCTTCTTCTCATTTGGCTTAGATATAACGTTAAAGTATCATTCTTTCCACATGAGGAAATGCTCCCTGCCCATTATAGCTCATGATATATGGGTGAGATCGATATAGATTATATAATGGGTGCACCGAGATTTTTTTTTGATAAAAGTGGTGACATGAACTAGTTTCCCAGTTCATGCCCCAAGAGTAATTTATTAAAATCAAAAGAGTTACAATACAATTACGAGGTGCAATGAACTTGCACCAGTAGGGAAGTATCCAGGATACAAAGAAATGGACCCATGAGTATCCAATATACTAATGAAAACAGCCAACAAGAGATTCCCAGAGTGTAGAACCTTCAATCAAGGATCCTCCATTCTAGCATTGGCTTTCTGAAAATGAAGCTCCAGTCAGATATCGCCACTTTTCACCTATGGCCTGAAAGACATCTTCAAATAGCATTAAAGGTGGTGTACAGTATGGCTATCCATGAGGTGGGAATAATCCATTAGATATTTTTCAAGTAGAATTCTTCAGGACTGGACAATAGCATTCATTATGGTATAAACAGAAATCCATTCAATCAATTTCCATCCAGTATGCTGGAAAGAATACAGTATACAATGTACAAAAATAGATCAAGAAAAATCCAAAACCAGTCAAATCAGGTCCAGACATGCTTCAATCAGGTGAGATAAGAGTCCTGATTACAAAAACAACATCAAGAGGCAGTATGATAGCATGTCATTGAGCTAACAGCACTCCAATAAAGCTATCATAAAATCAATATTAACAAATATCTCATATCAGGGAGTCAGGATAGTCATACATGTAGCAGCATCACAAGTACAGGAGATAGAAATCTCCAACAACCAGCAGAAAGCCCATAATGTTTCACTGATGCAAAGAGGTCGACCACACAGGCCTGTAACATTCTTATCTAGTCAATAAATCCAATATAAACATATCTTAGAATGAGGAGCATTGTAGAAGCAAGAAAATTTATAAGGATTAAGCCCAAGGAATATCCCTAAATATAAAGTTGGGATTGTTTTTGTATTCATCAACCATTCTTATGAACATCCGTTTTCTAAGGAGGGAGTTACCCAAAGGTTTCTCATTTGGATCTATCTAGGCTCCAGTTATTTCTAACATGGGTTTAAAATGGGTTATGAATGTGATTCCCTATGTTTCTTGAAAGGTTTTTTATTTACTTTGTATGGGTTTTAAAGGTTTTATTTGAGTAAAAAGTGTGTGCATTTTTCATGTGGAAATGATATATTTATGTCTCTCAAAGAACATTAAGATAAAGGTAAATAGTTCTTGGGTTTTCATGTTTTTCACTGGAATAATTTATTTATTTATTTTTATGTCCCTTACTGAGCTTTTTGTGCTCATACCACATTTCAAAATGTTTTTGATAAGGTTTTAAGGATGAGTAGGGAAAAGGATGAGGTCAAGATCAAAATTGTACAGATATTTCATAAAAATAAAACATGTTTATTTTTAAAATTTTTATATTATTTGAAAAATGGATACTAAATAGAGGTGTCCACTTTGTAATATATGAGTTTTTTATGTAAGAGTTATGACCCAACTATTTAAATATTTAAACCTAAAATATCACTAGGAATGAAAAATAGTGAAGTCTAGTTTAAAGTTAATAGAATATGTAATGTTTAAGTCCTAGTACCTATATTTATGACTATGTATATAGTATTATGATATAATTAATGGTTATATTTATTTTATTAAAATAATAATAATTTTATAAGTTTTAAAGTATTATAATTTTATAACTTTAATATATATATATATATATATAAACCAATTCATGTGTAGATGGAGTTGTGGGTGGTGGTATAATATAGCCCATCACCCACATTTAATTTAAATTAAAAATGACGACGAAACTAGTCATGGGGTGATGTTTTCATGCATATCATAAATATGGTGATTGCTAAAGTCCATGGATGTTGTGTTATTTTTTTCCCAATATGAATGCATAATATATTTGTTAATACATTGAGGATATTGATGTGAACATAGGAGATTAATTCCCTGATACATGTTGTATTAATTTATTAATAACATTTTGGATATGTTGTTAATCTATACATATTGGATTTGGTATATTAGATTGAATATTAAAGAATGGAATCATTAAAAATGCGAAGGTAATATCTTGAAGACTCTTGAAAATTTGGTATCATTTTAGTTGTAAGATAATGGAGTTCACATACCTTTATAGTGACTTGGATCATTATATGTTAGTGTAATCAGAGAAAAGTTGGTTTCTCATGAAACTAGAAATGGTTATAATTTTAAAATTTGGATTTGGATTACTTAATAGATATTTTTGACATGTTTGAGATGATTAAAAGTGAGTTTTGAAAAGAAAATTCAATTAAAAAAAATTTAAAATAGAATTTTGAGTATTGGGTGAATGAAACTACTATAAAAGGGACCTTCAATAACGCAAAAAAATGAAATTATTAGGGATAAAAAAGAGATGACTACCAGAGTGTGGTTAAAGGCCCTAGGATCTTATCAGTGTTAAAAAAGTTTTGATAAATGAGTCCTTTATCAGTGCTAAAAAAAGTGATGATAAATCAACCTTTTATTAGCCCTTTTTTATCACTATTAAAGGACCCTTTTAATAATTATTTTTTTAGTGTTGTTAAAGGACCACTTTAACAATGCTTTTTAGCACTGATAAACGTCCCCTTTAACAACACTAAAAAAAGCATTGTTAAAGGGTGTGAAATTATATTTTTTTGGACATATATGAACCTGACCCCTTTATTAGAGCTTTCACAACCACTTTATCAGTGCTCCACCCCCCTTTAGAAATGCTGTGAGAATTTTCAGCCTCATGTGCACCCACCTAGATTCGAAACCTGAACCTCTCCTTTAAAGATGAATTCCTTTACCGCTATACCATGCTATTTATTTTGACTTTTTATTGATATTTATTTTTATTTATATATATATTTTCATATTTATTTTTTATTCATATATTTATTTAATTATTTTTAAATACATTTATAAAATATATGTGTGTGTGTGTGACATATATACTTATATTTATTTAAATATATTATATATTATATTCATTTACATATACTAGAATATAATATAAATATATATCGGTTTATTAATACAAACATATATGTATATATAAACATCATAAATATATTTTTATAATGTAAAAAATGGCCAGATATTATTTTAAATACATTTTCAGAATATGTATTTATTTAAATATATTAGAATATACATATACATATATATTTTTTAATTATTGACACACACCTGTTTATATATAAACATTATTTTTATAGGTATATATATACATATGAATTCATTTTATAAAATAAATAAAATGGATAATTGTTCAATTTAAATAAAATGAAAAATAAATATTTATTTATATATTTAAAAATACATTTCTACATAAATATGTCAATATTTGTATTTATACAAGTGATTTATAATATTTAATTTGTAGAAAATTTTTATATATTTAATTACAAATAAAACTACATTAGTAAAAATGATAAAATTTTAAAACCATAATATCAATATGAATATAATACCTAGGAATAAATTCTATCCCCATGGAAAAATAGCAGAAGACCCCATTAAATGAGGCTGAAATTCCATCGAATGTTAAAAGATTGGGGTACCCCAATTAAAAAATAATTTTTGGAGGCCTTCTGGGACTGTTTTAACCTTGAAAAAAAATGACCAAGGTCTCCTAGTCAAAATGTCACAGTGCTCATCATAGGTTTAAATTTTATATGCCGTAAATCCCAAATGGACATATAAATAAAAAGTTATGGCCGTTTGAAGTTCAAGTTACGTTTTCAGCTTATTTTAGATCTTTTATATATTTTTTGACTTTTTTATCTTTGAATTGTTATTAAATGACTATTAATCAATAATAATTAGTAAATTATTAATTAAAAATATTTTTTAAATTATTTTATAAGACATTTTCACTAAATATATTATTTATTAAGTGTAAATGCCTATTTAGCCTTATCCAAAACATGTTTAAAAAATATATATTTTATTTATATCAATATAAATATATTTATATATTGATATATTATTTTTAGTGATTTGTTTAAATATACCCTTTATTAGTGCTTTTTTACTAGCATTGATAAACCCCCCCTTTATCAGCACTTTTTTACTATCATTGATAAAATAACCCCTTTATCAGTGATTTTTTACTACCACTGTTAAAGGTGGGGATTTTATCATTGCATTTTTACAAGCACTAATAAAGGGCCCCCTTTAAGAGTGATTTTTTAGCACTATTAAATACCCCCTTTAACATCGCTAAAAAAAGCTCGGTTAAAGACCACATTTAACAGTTCTTTTCCGAGTGATGACAAAGGGTATCTTTAACAACACTTTTATCCAGCATTGTTAAAACCTTAATGCTGGATAAAACCAATTTTGTAGTAGTGTGAATTAGCTAATGTGGTTTGAGCTATAAACCTCTCCACTAGGTGTCCAGTGGCCTTTCTCTACTCCAACTTTGAGTGGGGGTAGTTTGGTTATTTTAGGATTTTTTATACCTCTTCAGGGTTTTTGATTCCAACTAGCTATTATTAAAGGGGATATGACCTCTAATTATCTACCTTATTTTTTTATACATTTTAAATTATTTATGGTGGTTTAAGGATATTTCATTCATTTGTTGTGGTAAGGAATCCTTAACTTATTCCTATCTTCCTCTTCTTACACCCTATAATATAATTTAAGTGTATTGGTTTATCAATTTAGAGTGTCATACCACTAGGTCTTGGAGGAATTGCATTAATTGTTTGGGGATTTTACTAATATATGCTATAAGAGGCTTGAGGGAGTGTTTTTTAAGTTGTTGGATATAGTTTTTCTAGAGGTAAGTAACCACCCTTTTGGTTCTTGAGTTTACATAAAATTAAGTTGAAATTTATGAGCGGATTAATGTAGGAATTTGGGACTTTTATTAGTAGTGAGATCAAGGGTATTCTTGGAGTCATATGTCACTTTTTATATGATGTTTTTGCATTATTATTTCATTTTATTAGTTTTCCCCAATTTTGAATAATTGGATTCCTTATATAAACTAATTATAAATTGTTTATAATTAATTATAGAGCCTCTTGGATGAGTTAAGTTTTCATTGAGGTAAGGATGATTGACATGGTATTGTTCAAATGATGGTGGAATTGCAGTAAAGGTGATAAATATTTAGTTGAGGTAGGTGGTCCCTAATTTTAATTCCCTTATATATAAATGCTTGATTTTTTTAAAATGTAAGTTGTGGAAATTAGGTTTTTTTGACCCTAGTGAATGCCAAGTGGGATAGTTTAGTTACAAGAGACTTGGATAAAGCTATTAGGGTTGTGTTAGTGATCTAACACATGTTTGAAAAGAATTTTAGTTTCTATACAATATTGTTTTGGTGATGAGTTGGGTTATATAGTGAGAGTTACCCCGAGGGGTGTCAAACCTTCGCTTAAGGTTCGAGTATCCTAGTGAGACCTCATGTGAGGTGAGGTTAGGTTCCATTGAGAGTAGTGGTATTTGGGTTACCCTCATAAATATATCTTTGAGAACCACTATGGGATATGATTTATATAAGGGTAATAACTTTTTTATTTATATTGTGAATAATGTACATGTAAGCCTAGGTTGAAATGTAAAGGGAGATCAACCGAGGGTAGTTTAGTAAGTTGAATATTGGGGACTATTTCTCCCCGATGATGGTATATGATATGTTTTATTATTGATCCATATAGTAATGTTTCCCTTTGAAATGGTAACTAATTGGATTAGATTTTTCTAAAGGTTAAGTCCAATAGTAGTCTTGTGGAATGGCTGGTGATAACCTTCCAAGCGGTATATTGAAAAGTGATTGGAACTAATGGGTATACTATGTGACATAGGTGTGATAATTATAAGTTAAAACCTATGGTATTGTATGACTCATATATAAATATGGTGTAAAAATTTCCTAATGATTAGTTATGTCCAGGTGGGGTATACTACCCCCTGAATGAGTTGATTAGATGGGATGCATTGCGCTATTTTTGAGTTCATCTAGGTGGTATACACCACCCCATGCGATTGAGTATCATCATATGGGATACTCTAACCTTTAATTATTAAGTACTTCCATGTGGAATTCACTCCCCCCTATGACTGAGTACAATTATATGGGATGCACTACCCCATGATTGAATATGTATAAGTGAGATACAGAACCCCCTGTGGCTGAGTATGTTTAAATGGGTTATAATACCCATTGATTGAGTACATCTAGGTGATACATATTTCCCATATGAATGAGTATGATCATATGGGATATGATAACCTATTATTGAATATATCAAGGTGGAACACACTTCCCCATATGATTGAGTTGAAGTAGATAACACCGAAATCCTTAAATGTATATGATATATATATGTTGTATTTTTTTCATATAAATTATGAATTTATTTCATTATGGGTATATCATTTAATTATACATATGAATTCGATCAATCATACACATAAGATATCATTTGTATACCATTTAATAATAAGAAATGATTTGGAGGATGTGTATTCATGTATGTAATTCATGAAATGGCCGTGGAATTTACTCATGCATTAAAACACATGAGTAAATGTGACATCCCAAGGTGCATCCTTATGGATTATAAAAACACTTCCATTAAATTAATGTGATGGTTTGATTTTTCTTCATTCTTGAATGAACTTACTTAAAACCCATAACTCCCTTATTCTTCTTCCATAGTACACTAAGGTGCTAACACACCATGGTTTTAAGGATAATCCCACTCGAATGTTGATTGATTCAGTACATCCTATGGATACACTATAGAGAGGGGATGTACTTTGGTTTCCCTTGGAGATATTTTTAAAACCATATAATGATGAAGAATATGTTGTATATTATCTATGGTGTATGGCACACACACACACACATATATATACAAGCACAAAAAAATTATTCATTTCAGTTTATACACACATATTTCATGCATGGTAGATCACCGAGGAAGGGATTAAATCATTTTTTTATTTTAAAATAATTGTTTCTTTACCATATTAAATACCAACAATGGTATCAGAATAATCCCATTATTTATATTTATGAAATATTTTGTGGAAAATTATGAAAATAGAAAAATATAAGATCAAGTATTTGAATTTTGATAATTCCGTACAAAATGAATTACCATTATGAAGAAGAGTTTTGTGTAAAGGTCATTGAATTCTACCCTGACATAGAGTAGTATATGTATGGGCCAGTCTATTTTACCCTTACATAGAGTGTTCTATGTAAGGTTTATCCCTAACTACCTTTACATAGAAGAGTTCTACATAAAGGTCATTGTCGTTTCACCTTTACATGCAGGGGTTTATGTAAAGGTCAAGGAATATTTTCTTTATGTATATGGGTTTACAAAAAGGTAATGATCATTTAATTTGACACACATAGTATTGAAATAAAGGTCACATGAATTTACCTTTATGAAGAAGTTTCTTTGTATAGGTCACCCGAGTTTACTTTTATGCAAAATAAAAAATGTGATCAGTGTAAAGGTAAACAAGGTTTATATTATACAGAAAGGTTATCTTTCATAAGGGTAAACAAAAACTTTCATAATTTTATATTTTGTTATGTTTTCTTATAATTTATAAATTATAATAAAAGTTATTTTTGGACTTATTTATTAATTAATAAAATTTCAATTAATTAATTAATTAATTATAAAGTGTTTAAAATTAATTAAATTTTTTTATGAAACATTTATTACTAAATATTAAATAAATATTAAATTTTAATTTTTAAAATTACTATTTAAATAAATTATATGACTTGTATTATGATCTAGAAATAAAAGTATTTATTTTTAAATCATAAGAGTAATTTATAAATTACAAAAATAATGCAAAAATATAATTTTTTAATATTTAATTTATGAATTATTCAGAATTAATTAATTTGAAACTTTCAAATTAAAAGAAAC
Organism: Viscum album; assembly: GCA_963277665.1. Taxonomy (NCBI): domain Eukaryota; kingdom Viridiplantae; phylum Streptophyta; class Magnoliopsida; order Santalales; family Viscaceae; genus Viscum; species Viscum album. Next base: position 1,052,252,186 of record OY728120.1, on the reverse strand, counting down.
TTATTTTTAATATTATTTAAGATATGTCAAAAGATTTTTGATTATTTATTTGATCATGGTTGTTACATATATGATATTTAGATTATATAAAATGTTTATATTATAAAAATTGGATTATAAATTTTTTATAATTCATAAAATTTCATAAATTTAAAAAAAAAAATTATATATAAAGAATAATATGAAATATTTAATATTGAAGTGAGTATATAGTGTTTATATTTAAAATTATGGAATATCCATAATATAAATCTAAAATCATTAAATGTTTATAGTTTGATTTTATTTACAAATTGTTCATAAATGGTTATCTCATTTTTAAATATTATAATTTTGAATTTATTTAAAGGTTATTACATTTTTTATTCATGTTTGTAAACTATTTATATTGTGGATCATGTATGATTTAGTTTAACTGTTAAAATTATTTTAGGTAATAGATCTTTACATTTCATGCTTGGTATGAAAATGAATTTAGTTTTTCATCTACCTTGACCTCAGTTTGTAATTGAAGTTATAAAATTTAATTTATTTGTTAAATATAATTTATACATATTAAATTATATATTTATGATGAATTTAACTCTCTCTTGAGTAAAGTAACATTAGGTAGAAGGAATTTGGGTTGGACTACTTACCAGCCAAGAGGCTTATGCCTTGTTTAGAAAGGTAAATGTGTTTGTCTATTTGTTGCTCTAGGATTACTCATGTAGATATTGTCAATACCATATAAATCTATGTATTTACATGAAAAATTCATATAACTTATGAATATAATTCATTTAGATATGTAGGAAAATGTTTGGATTCTATTTTTGGGCGAGTAATATAAACTCATGGGTTGTGAAAAGTGTTACACATAAATATGGTTTAAATATATTGATTCGGTGGATGGAATATGATTCCAAATTGAATTAATCAAATCTTGCATACAAAGGGAATAACATGAGTTATGTTGGTGAGATTGAATACACTTCAAATACTAAGTGTTAAATTACTTCTAAAGTGGCACTTATTAAGACCTCGATCATTAAACCAGGAATATTCTACCAAAGCAGGGTTACCCATGATTATTTATTGTAAATAAATAATGTAATGGGTGACACTCCATCATCCTTGGCTAAGTTTTACTAAATTAGGGTTACCTAGGAAGGTATTGTGTTAGCATAGTCTTGTTTTGGGGAACACTTAGCAAGGAAACCTTAAGGAAGGATCCCAAAGTAATGGTATTGAGTTTATGCATATAATATATTGGACAAGGAGTTGTATTCTCAACTATACAATAGTAATATAGCATATTATTTTGATGATTACCTACCTAAATATCTAATTAGTGAGAGGAGTTATAATATAAACTCACTTACTTAGTGAAATATGGATATTATCCCATTAATAGATATGATAAATTTTAAAAGGGGACATCATTTTAGTGGGATTAAATTTAATGAAATCCTTTATTAAGCTGAAATTAAACATTTTAATCATATGATAAAAGTTTCTTTTGTATATAAATAACATCATTATCATCAAAATGAACTTTCAGATTAATCCTTGGAGGGAGACGATTAATGTATGATAATCCTATGACTAGTGATTTAAGAAAATTTATTAGGATAAATGAATATTCCATGTGGTAGAACAATACCTATTCTTGAGTAATGAAATTTTGAAACTGTTCCACACATGAATCTAGATTCTTATAGAAGAATATTTTTATTCACTAAAGGTTTAAAAAGAATTATATGCAAAATGAAAAAATTAATCTTAGTCTGTACACTTGTACTCTATATGATTGGCCATGTCAATAATTTAAGGAATTTTAGTCTCATATAATCAATATTACTGGGTATGAAAAATAAACCAACTATGGTTTTAACTTTTAGGACTTTGGAATATTTTTAGAATATTTTTGAAGCCATTCACTGAGTCGGCATGAGATTCTAGGTCACAAAGAGGCTTAGTTTAGTGGTATTAAAAATATTTTATCACACACACATAGTTTATTTATAATCATTGAAAAATTCTTGAGAAGATTATCTAATAAAAAATATGAGACCAAAGTTGAGTTCAGAATGTGGTGTTTAGGCTAGGCATGAAATAAAATTTGTCAACATCAGGTTCTTAGTTGAGGTAATGTTGGTAGGAAAGTTGATGATATTAGTGTATTAAAATAAAATAATATCACCACACCCCTTCTCATGTGTAGAAAAGGGATATGAGGAGCTTCCACTTGAGTTATAGATGATCTAAGGTGAAACTGAGCTAAGGACGTACTGCCGATCCCTGTTTTTGACACCAATCATCACCAGATCCAGTTATAGTGGATCCCAATCATCATTTTGAACCCAAATCTTTGGTGTTTCACCACGAGGTAGGTGAATTTGATTTTTAAGTATCAATACCTATTTATTTGTATTTTTTGAGGTTTTTAGATCCCTTTTACAGCTATTGTAGGTCCCCTGGGGGTCGATCCAAGGGAATTTTGAGAAAATGGGGGTTTTAGGTAGTTCAAAGGGAATTCCCATTAAAAATTTCCAATAACATGGTGTGTAGTGTAGGATAACATGACATATTTTCTTCTAATTTGGGGAAGATGATTTTTGTGTACTATAGGTCGTGTACCGGTAGCATATGCTATATAGTGAGCCCTAGTCATTTGGTCGAGGGGCATGGATAGATATGCCATGTTAAAGTACATGGTCATGTGAAATCATAGATAAAGTCACAGTAATGGGGTTTTGTGCATGGGAATAGGATGAGGACATGGGCAGGGGATTGGGTGAGGTGAGACACCATTTACACCACACCACACACACACCATATAATCTCACATGGTTAGCCAAGCCATACATTAGAGGACACAACTAGGTGTTCTGGAAGGGTCACATGCCACGTGGACCCAAATATATGTCTTGTACTATTCTTGGGTACTTTTTCCTATCATATCTCTTTTGAGAAGAATATAAGGATAAAAGTGTTTATTTTGGATAAAGTGTTTATCTAGATATTTGTTAAAATATGATGTAATATTAGTCCCACCCATTAGTGGTGAATTTTAATGAATAAAATATTATTTTTAAGAAAAAATTTAAACTAATATAATACCATAAATTATATGAAGATAATGATTTATTTTTTATATATACTTTCTAAGAGTAAATAAGTTCTATTTCCTAACACAAAGTTGTTTTTTATCATATAATGATATTTTGAAAAGAATATAAAGACTAAGAGGTTAGTAGGATTATTTTTGATCTTAGAGAAGCTCAAATTTAACAAATAAATTACTATAAAAGTCTAAATTTAGAGTGTTTTTTACTTAATATCCTAAAAAATTTAGGATGTGTGATGGTAAATAAAAATGTAAAGAGTTACAATTTGTTACCATAGAAAGTATATATCATTTTTTCAAAAGTAATTTTATTAGTCAAAAATTGAAGTGATTTTTTCACTTTATATCCTAAAAGTTTTAGGATATATTAAGATAAAGAAAAATTTAAAGAGTTATATTTAATTGTTATGAAAATTGAATATCATTATTTCTGGAATTATTTTATAATTAAAATTACAAATTTAATTACACTTAATATCTTAATATAGTTTTTTATATGGAGATAAATAGAAAATTTACGAGTTACATTAGTTTTCATAATAAAGTGGATATCAATTTATCCTAAAATATATTAGTGCATGATATTAAAGAGAAATATAACGTTACATTTTGTTATAGTATTAATGTGACTTTTAATTTATTATAAAAGGGTTTTAGATGTGCTATTAAAGTAAAAATATAAATAGTTACATTATTTGAAAAATTTCAAAGAATAATTTTAATGGAAAGAGTTCCAAGGATGATAATGATTCTATTAGAAAGATTTATAAGAAGACAAAAATATTATATATCATAACATTTTATGTGATGAAGTTAATAAATTTTAATATGTTCGAAGATTTGAATAGTTAGGAATATGATTCCTAAATATCACCATTATTCAAACTATCTTTCTTTATATATATTTTTATTACTAAATAATCAATGGGAGTGTTTTATTAGATGGTTACATAGATATGTGACAATAATTATTTATGATTTAATGAATTAATAAAACCCATGGAAGTGAAACAGACATAAGTTTGATCTAGCAGTTTTTCATATATAATATGATAGACATTCACTTATGTTAGGTTTATTAAATATTCTTAAAATAAGGATATAAAATATATAATATTATATATAGTCTCTACTTTATCATTCATTCACATTGGTTGTATAAATGTATATATAGATATATATTTCATGAAGTTCAATGTAATTGAGCTCTGAAAGTATGAATTTGAGTTATCCCTAACCAATGTTCATCATTGATTAATATAGGTTATGAATAAATGTTAAGATTATCATGAATAAGATTCTTATATAGAGACAAAAAATATGACCATGAGGCACAATAAAAATAATATTATTCTTTTTGTGTGTTGGATGATCCACTAAGTGTTCCACATGTAGTGACATATATATGTATTTAGTATATTAGGGGTTTATGGATCATATTTGAGTCCCCATAACCTAAAATTGGTGATATAAATGGAATAATAACCTTTATACTTTGATACACTACTTACAAAAGTTTTAAAATAACTTATATAATATAGGGGTGGTTGGGTATGTTGCTGTCATGTTGTTGATTAGAGCTCAACCAAGATTGGATTTTTCATTTTGTTTGAAGAGTTTGAAATACAGAACCTTTATTTAGATAGATTTTGGAGTGTGTGCATGTTTCTAAATAGTATATATGATGTTCTTATCTAGTTGGAAAGGGGCATGTGATGTGAATATCTATAAGGATGAATGACATGTGATGTATTTACTAACTAGTTTAGTCTATACTATTAGAATTGGGAATATATTAGTTGACTATATGGGATTGTAAGTCTATATGTCCCAAGGTCACTCAATGTCTGGGACAAAGGTAAAATATGAGAATACATATTTTCATATGATATAGACTGGTGGAAATAGGTATATAGATACATATTTTTTTATGAAGATCATGTCGGATCCCTTTATATCTTGGGTAACATTTAGGTTTTAATAAAGTTTCTATTTTCTTATATTTATGGATCCAGTGATTCATATTTATTTTCAATGTTATAAAGGCCTGTGGAGACACACTTTGTGGTTGACTAAATTGGGATTCAGTTTAACTTAGTGAGATACTCTTAAAGTTTTTTATAGTTAATCTAAAAGTGTTTTGGATGGGTATTCACAAGGTATTATATATGATGTGATACAAGGTGAAATAGATGATAGTTTTCCAAAAGTTTTTTTTGGAATATATCAAAAAGTGTTTTGGATATGATTTTATAAGATATTGCATATGGTCCCATGTATGGTGAAATGGCACAAAGTTTATTAGTATTTTGTGCAATTGTTAGATTAAAAGAGATATTTCCAAAAGCCTTATATGTATATGATATATATAAGCTATATTGTTTTTTACAAAAATTATTATTTGCAGGAATTATGTGTATATTGTTTCATGATACCTACACCTTTGATCAATCATCCACATAACGTATCATTTATCATACCATTTCATAAGATGAAATATTTGGGAGGAGGTTTATTCATGTATAAGATACATGAAATGGCCATGGAATTTACTAATGTGGTAAAATTCATGAGGAAATGTGAAATCCCAAGGATCATCCTTGTGGATTACAAAATAATTATCATTTTGTGGTAGTGATGGAGTGATTTTTCTTCTTGCGTGGTTGAACCTCCTTAGAACCTGTATCTCTATTTTTCTTCTTCCATATCACACTAAGGTGCGAGCACACCATTGTTGAAAGGAGAATTATACTCAAACAATGAGCAATTTAGTGTAGCCCATGGACAAACTATAGAGAGGGGATGTCCTTTGGACGACCTTAGTGATATTTATTAAAATATATGTTTATGATGAGGATATTGAAGATTCAATACAGTGTATAGTATGTGTGCACACACATACATTTATAAAATAGTTATTCATTTCTACTGAAACAAAATTTTCATATTTAATTCATGGGTTATCCTTGGCAAAGGGTTTACATTGCTTATGAATATTCTAATAATTGTTATTAGACTTTATTGAATCCCAAAAAGAGTATGTTCAGAAAGGATGTATTACCCTGTGATGGAGTATACCCAGGAGGTAAGTGCGTCCCCTTTGATTGATTATGTTTAGGTGGGATTCTCTACCCTTGATATCAAGTGAGTATATCTAGGTTATATTCTACTCCAACCCATGGTCTAATAATTTTTTTAGGTTGAAAAAATTTCAAACTAATGGTTAGTGATGAGTTTCTGATATTGTGGAGTATCATAGACTTAAGTAGTTCCATAAAAAGGTTCAGAAACTCCTTAATTCCAGCACTGGCCAAAGCAGGTATGAATCAGCCATCTCAGTGGATCTTTAGTACCTACCTATTCGATAGATGTATACTTGTGATGCTTATCATTTTAATTTCATTCAGTACATGCATGCACATATATACTAGTTATTGTCAAGAAAACCATTTGTGGTGTACTATGGAGTTTTATGATCACACCATGTATATGCATCTTAGTGGATAAATAGACCATTGTTGTCATGCATTTAATGACATAAGTTTTAGTAATAGCGAGCAGGATAGGGGAGCTTTGATGAGACATGAAGATGGGTATATGGAAAGGACGAGGGCTATAATAGGTATAATTTTTTTTTTCATTTATCATTTTGTTTCATCATTGCTTATGGTTACCCCATTAGGTGATGTATATCAAGATGTGTGACTATATGACCAACATAAGTTCCATCAATTATGGCATGTGATGTTATTTATTTATAGTACACTTTCCCTTGAAATTTAATTTGTTATACTAAGATTTTATACATATCATGGATGTTTATATTTTTTTACTTTTGGGATGATATTGAGGGTATAGTATCCCTAAATTATTAGACCCACATCACGAGACAGAAGCCTTTGACATACAGCGAGGCACGCCTAGTATGTATCACTATAGATTGTACTGCACATGTGGATTTTTGTTCATTGATATTAAAAAGTGGTATTAGAGACTTGTTTTATTTATCTTACTAATTTTGGATTTGGTTTATGGAGATAATACTATTCAATAATTGAGATAAAAGCCATATTTTTTCTTAGAAAACATATGTATGGGTAGAAATCCAAATTTCCAGAGAGTTAAAATTTATATTTTTGGTTTTTGTTATTGTAGTTGACATTTTTTTGATAAGTTTGAGGTTGTGATGGTATTAATTATATTTTTATCTTAGTCTGGGATGACAAGAGGTGTATATTCATGTATCATACTTCTTATACAGGTTTTCATGACATGTTCAGGATTGTGCATGATTTTGAAACTAGTTTTAGAAAAAGAAATAGAGGCTTCAATAATTTAGAACATCAATAATAACTTATTTATGTTTTTCTGGAATAAATTTTTGATGGTGGTTTACTTAACAGAGCCAACTTGTGGTAACTTCCTTGATTTAGGTAATTTGAGAACAATATCACCATAGTGTATATTTCTATGATGCCGTTTGATCATAGAGTGGGTAGTATGGGTATGGGAATACCCAATGTGAAGAAGTACCTAAGATATGGCGAGAGAATAGAATTTTCCTTGAGTTATATGAGATAGAATAATTGATGATGCTTTCATGAGTTGTGACCTAAAGAGGTGTATGGTTCATATTCTAGGTGGGATAGCCTAGATATGATAAGATATAAATCAGGATATTGTAGGTTGAGTATGTTAGTAGAGTTATAATGTGATTTTCCTATTACTACTCAAGATGGGTGGTGATTTTTGATGGTACATTGAAAGAGAGGGGTTGGAATAGGCACATGAATTCCTTTAGAATATAAATCATGGGTAGATACCCAGTGCCGTGAAAATGATAGATGGGTGATGCATGGTTCTGAGTTTATGGCATGACGTGTTGGATGCATTAGGAAGGTAGGTGATCAAAGCATAGATTATGCTTCGTGGAAGAAATGTGGATGACATGTCTATGAGGCATGGTCAACCAATTGATTAGGCATGAAAACTTAGGATTGCTACTATAAGAAAATGATCATTTAGTGGTGAGTTTTACACCGGTAAATGTTGCATTTTATTCACTTTAGAAGTAGTTGTTTAAAACTATCACTAATTAATTATGATTTATTAAAAAAATGACTCTATTTAGCGTTGATTAAAACCATAGCTAAATATGATTTCTTTATTTTTTTTTAATTTTAGAAACACTTTATTTAAAAACTTCCACTGAATTAATAACAATTAATTAAAATTTTAATTACTTATTAGTTATTAATTATTAATCATTAATCATTTAATATTTAATATATAAAGTTTTAATTAATTAATAATTATTATTGATTTATAATTATTAGTTATTAATTATTTAAAAACTTAATAAAATATAAAATATAAAATATAAAAGATAAATTATTATTAATTATTAATTGTTAATTGGTAATTATTAATTATTAATTAAGAATAACTAATTATCATTTATCAATTATAAATTATGATTTATGAATTATTTATAATTATTAATTATATTTTATTTAAAATTATAATTAATTTTTAATTATTAACTATTATGAATGAAATTTTATTTATTAATCACTGTATATTAATGAATTTATTTTTAAAAAATATTTATCATTTATTAAAAATTTATAATTAATAATTATATTTAAATAAAATTTTAATTACTTATTACTTATCAATTATCAATTATTTATGAATTATTATTTTCTATTTATAATTATTTATTATTTATTATTTAATATTTTAATTAATTATCAAATATTAATTATTAAGTGTTAAAATTTATAATTATTAGTTATTAATTATTTTAAAATGAAATTAATAATCAATAATTAATTATTATGAATTATTTTCTTATTCTTAACTCTCAATTATTAATTAGTGATTTTTAATTAGTAATTACTAGTTGTTAGTTATTAATTATAAATTATTAATTATTAATGATAAATTATTAATGATAAATTATTAATGATGAATTTTCAAGTAATAAATAATAATTATAAAAAATAATTTTTAAATGAATTATTTAAAATTATTAATTATATTTTATTTAAACTTTTATTACATGTTAATTATTTTTTATTAATGAATTTTTGATGTTATGATGATGAGCTTCTCTCTCTTGAATATAAAGATTCTCTTTCTTGAATTTCATGGTGATTACTTCAATGATTATTGCCTGGTGCTGCTCCTCCCAAGAAGAACACTTTAAGATGTGATCATTAGTGAGTATGAGATGTTTTTAGTGTGTGGCCCCGCTTTCCCTTAGGTTGAATTTTGTTGTATCTTGTTTGAAGGAGATTGTCAGGACTATGCTAATTTTAGAAGACCCAAGGTCGTTACCATGATATTTTAGGTTTTTCAAACCATGGAGATTGTGATTCATGGAAAGCTATGGATGATTTCTATTTTTAAAGGAATGTGAAGTGACAGGATTCTCTCTAAATGTGAAGGAAGGAGAACTGATGAATTGATCTCTAAAGGTGATCGTCTTTTCCATCAAAGCCACAAAGAAGAGTGGAAGCTTTAAAATCCCAAACTAGGTATACTCTTAATTTGGGAAATGGTTTTGATACTCAACAACCTGGAGTTTTCCCACGGGTGGATCATACTGTTTTGTGTCTCCGTCAATGATGTTGTTACAAGCCGACAACATTTTCATAGACCAAATACTATATCTCTTGGGGCATGGGACCTTGAAGGTAGCAAATTAAAGTGGGGTTGGAAATAGAGGAATATAGGGAAGATCCTAGAGATGGCCAAAACAGACTACAACTTGGTAACAGGGGCCTCACCCAACATTGAGGATGGAAATTAGAAGAAAGTATACAATGACCTCGGGACGCTGGGAGCAGGTTGACAATAAACTATGGTGCAGGATGGAGATGACCTCAGGATGTAGGGATCCAACAATGATATAAAGATATGATGTGTAGTCTAGAAACAAACTTGGAACACAACACAAAACATAGGCTGAGAATTATTATGATAGGCTAGTGATGGCCTTAGGTGAAGGTCAACAACAACCTCAGGATCTGGGGCACATGCTGCTGAAAACCTTAGGTGAAAATTACACAAACCTCAAGAACGACACATGACTAAGAGAGATCAACTAATATCATTGAATCTGGAATGGTTGGTCCCCACGAACAGCCCAAGTTCATGAAGGGAAGGCCCTCAGGTTCTATTAAAGTGGTAGAAAACAAAACAATATGGGTCTTGGGCCCAATATTAGTGGGCCTTTAGGGGCCTTTAATTTTGATTTTCATGACTTGGAGGTGAGCACTCTTCCATGACATGCCTATGAACATGTCCTGTGAGATGATTCTAAGCACTTATTTTCTGTGGCCTTTGGTTGTGTCCATCCTTAGGTACTTATACCACACAACATCTCTCCATGTTTTTCCATTGTATATTTTCTTTTATTAATAAATTTTCAAGTCATGGGGTTGGGCCTGTAAATCCATGGCAGGCCGTCTTGGATTATTGATTTTTACTAGAAATTACTATTTATTAATGAATTTATTATTAATTAATTGATTTTTAATTATCAAATATTAGTAATTAATATTTTTTAATAATAATTATTTCATTACTAATTTATAATTTTATTCATTAGTTATTTATATAATGGATTTTATTTTTTAAAACATTTTAAGTAACATTTATTGATATATTATTACATGTTTATTTATTTAATGGTGTTTTTAATACTCAAAGAGAATTTGGGGTCTTACCTAAGTGGAAATTACACCCCATAATCTTATAAAAATTCAAGGTTCAAAACCGAGTAGGGGTGAATTACTGTGGTACTGTAGAGGGTTACTATAGCAGTGGTGCAATTTATCCTGAATGGGATCTCGGGACACAAAATTTGACCTTTGGACTACAGGGTCTCCTGGTCATCAAATTTATTTTGGGCCATATGGCCTCCATGCCATCCCAATAAGTGTGTCCAATCTATCTAGATCAGTTTATGACTGGGAGATGTAATTGAGCAATGGTGGTCACTCTCAATGCCTAACGTAGGATGATCATTTGTGTGATCGGTTATGGGTAGTAGTGAATAAATTTTAGAGGACATTTTGGTCCTCAGGAACTCTATGAGTGGTGTATATGGAAGGATATAGACATTATGTTAGGGAGTCAGGCTAGTGGGTGATAGGATGCCGAGATGGGGCTGTTGTCGTTTATGATTTTATACCTCTAATCCCTTAGGCCATGAATTCTGGGGCTTTCAGGACATGTAAAGGTTCCCTATCATGCCAGTTAAAAATATATATTATCCAAAAAATAAAATAAATAGTGTTTCAAGTTATTACTTAGAGAGTTAATGTAACACCCAAGCTTCACTTTTAATAAGTAAGCCTTTTCTTTTTAAAGAAACAATAACATAATGCACATAGAGTTATTCAAGAATGTGATTTTCAACCATATTTCAAAATTTTATAAATTTAATTTGATGAAATTAATTTGATTTTTTAGTTTATCATGTCAAAATTATCTTAGAGTTATTTTTTTGAGATTTTTCTAAAATAGTTGATTTATGGATGAATAGTAAAAAATATTGATTTTACAAAAAAAATCAGTTTTATGACATGATAATGACATAAGAATAACTTGAAAGTTAAAAAAAATTTTGAATAAAAAAAATATATTTAATAATTAATATAATTAATATAAAAATATACTTTTCAACTTAGAAAAATATTTTTAATATTTTAGAAATCTAACTAATTGTTTTGTTAAAATAAAATAAATTTAATTATTCTCTCTTAATCAAGTATTTAAAAGGTTTATTTAGGTTTTAGTTGGTTTTCAAGGTAAAATAAGTATCCTATGATTTAAAATACTCTAATTAAATCCATTTTAATCAAAATTAAACTTTATTTTAGTATAAAATCATTTTTATTCATAAAATAAACATTTTTATAAAAACGGTTTTCGTTGCATTTACAAACATATGTTAAAAGTAATTTTTACCACTTATGCAAATTGAATATTTAAAAATGGATTCCATATTTTTAATTCGTTTAATTAATATTATGTAATAATTTGAACTTAAATTTTTATCATTATTAATAACAAAAACGGTAAAAATGTGTTACCATGGTTATGGTTAAAAGGGTTTATCATGGGGAAAGGTTAAACTAATATATAAATGTAAAAATTACACTTAAACTTATCTAAATATTATTTTTTGATGATATTTTAACCTTATATTATCTTAACATCTAATTATTTTCCATTTGGTTCCACTTTCATAATAAAATGACTTTATATTATTGAAATCTTTTAAGTAATTTCATGCATTTTCCTCCCCTCACTTATAAAAAAGAAGTTAATATCCTCATTTATTTACAAACTTTTATCCCTATAGATCGATAAAAAATTACCCAAAAACATTCCTAGCTTACATAACTTAATTATTGAGCTTATATTCTTCTCCAAATACCATCCAATGAATGATTAAGGAAATCTAAAACTGGTCTCTCAAATAAGGGGTAATCGCCTTTACCGACTCTTTTAAAGCTTATTTCTTCTTCAAATTCATCAAAATATTCTGTATCCATCATAAAAATTGAATCTAGTATAATAAATTTATTGATATGTTATTATGATTATGGGAAACCTTTTTCCAACTCTTTTCCATCATATAAAGAATAATAACACCCCTCGTGCATATGTATGACCAACCATTTCTAAGTAGAGATGTATTTCATTTTTCATCACCACATTACTTGGATGATTATAAATATTAAATTGATGGATATATATATGATATTTATGACATAATTATGATTATTTAAATATAATATATCATCTACCTTCTTACCTTTATACCCATTAAAAAAATGATAACATCACTCATTCATATATGTGGATTACCACCTCCACGATGCAATGTGAATCATTTTTATTGTCCTCTTTTCATATATGATTATAAAAGCTTATTTAATGTAAAAAAATATAATTATTTCTTTATTAACATTATTTATATAATCAAACCATGAACCTATTGACCATATTCAATGGGTCGAAGTTATTTTGAGGTTATAAACTAGAGGACCCTGAAATGACCAACATGAACTTAACTAATTTAATAACTATATAAGAAATAAATTAAATAAGAGGGATTATGAAAATGTAATAAACCTGAAAGATGAAATTAATATAGTATAAAATTAATATAATTTTATTATATAGAAGGTTAGATCACTTACCAAGAAAGTCAGACTTGAGGTTGGGGTTTACTCTGTAATCTCATTTTTATTCAGGATTGTTTTTGTTTAAATTTACATTGAATGAAATTGTAAGAAATTTATATTTTAAACTCCATATATTTTATTATAATCTTGTTATATATGGGTTTTAAGTTTTTTCCTTTCATTTTCCCCTATTTGGTACTTAATACGATTGATATTTTTTTAGAAGATGAATTTATTTCCTCTTTGGCCGAATAACTTTTTCTTCCATGTCCATGTTACATAAGATGTTTACAAGAATGTTATTTTCTATGATAAAATGATTATTTAAATTTATTTTCAACAATATTTTTCTTTCTTTTAAAAGTTTTAAAATAGATCTTCTTGTCATTTTCTGAACAAGGTACTTTTGACTTTTTACCAAAAGTTTGAAATAAATCTTTGTTTTTACATTTACTAAACAAAATTTTTTTAACACAATTATAACTATCATTTTATTTTAATATTACCTTTTTATTTTCCATGGTGATTTTTGAATAAAATCATTTTCTAAATATTATTTAATTTTTTACTTTTAAAATATTTTCAAATGAAAATGATATTTCTTATATTCTCAATGTGACTTTCTAATGAATTTATAATAGGTATTTTCATTTATATCATCATGATTTAAGGATTGTTTTGTTTCACTAGGGATATTATATAATTATACCATCCAAATTATTTTTATGGATGGATTATAATCATGTTATTCTAGTTATTTACTGGGGAAATTATTGACATTTCATATGCTAGTTTTTCAATATAAATGTTTATGTTGATTATGTATTGTGTTATTATTTATTTATTTTATATGATAAATGAATTTGACATATTAAGTGATGGGAGGGGCCCATTATAGTCCATAAATACATTATAAGTTTTCATGAGAAAAAATAGTTTCTGTATTTGGTGTACTCCTTAACTATTTATATATATTTCCTGGAATGGGGACTTGACCGTAAGATTATGTTGTTTGAAATTATGCATTCTATAATTATGAAATCAGTTATTTTTATCTACGTTATTATTTATATTGTTATGAAATGAATGGATATATTACCCCTTTCTACTATTATTTATATATTATATTTTATTATTGTTTATCTCTTCGATATTATTCCTGATTTATTTATTCTATGATAAATTCTTTTATATGATTTCACTTAGTGAGAATCTGAGATCACATTATTATTATGTTTTCCTTTTACCAAGTTAATAAGAAGATATATTTGAATGATTTCAGGGAAATAATAGAACAAATAATAAATTTATCTAAAATTTTTAAGTTGTATTTCATGTTTTCAAATGAATTGTGAGAATCATTTTTGTATCTAGTCTCCCAAGACTACTAAACTATTCAACCCTTCATGATTACATATCTTGTATCCTGTGCCAATGTAATATGATAACCCCTAGATCAGGGTTACTCGTGTTGGTGTGTTGTAGTTGGTATCAAAGTAATTTTAGTATAAACCTTGGAAACTAAATTTATGAAAACATAGACTAGAGAACATAACCCTATAACATAATCTTGGGACAAGTCTATGTATATAATAATGTCATGAAGTTTTGTTAAGGTAGATAATTTTTTGTCTCATGAAAATAACATCTTTTTTGGATACTAGATGGTGGATGTGGTTGTGGAAAAGATGAATCTAGGGGAAACATCCCAAAAAAGGCTAGTCTAGTATTAACTTGATCGGTTTAAGAATGAACACATGGATATACACTCTTCTGGGATATGATTTGGTTAATTCAAATGATCTTTAGAAACTATAATGAATGATTTTAAAATATCTTTATTATTTGAAGATATTTACAAATATACTAAGCTATTATTATGAGATTAACTGTGCATAAATTTTAAATATATATTTAGCAGTACACAATATTTTGAATTATAAAAAATGTTTTAAAATTCATAATACTATGAGATAATATAGTGTATTCTAGTGTTTATAAATAGAACATAGTAGAAGTAATGGAAATTGTTTCAATGCACATGATTTATGTAGGAATTTACCTCCTTGGAAAGACAATGGAGATGGAGATAGAGATGAATAAATTGTAACTATATCGGTGCATACAACTCAGGTTATGACCAATTAAATTGCCCATATAGAGCAGCTTGCTATCCCCAACATAGTGAAAAAATGCTGGACCGCTTCATGTGATCAAAACCTCCATCATTAAATTGATGTACCAATCCATTAGTAGTTGAAAAATGGATAAAGTCTTTGTAGAGGATATTTCTCACTTTAGAAAGTGGTTAATGAGAAAAAATTTTCATGGAAATTTATCATCTTAATGGAGATGTTGATCAATGATGGTATTTGATATAGGAAAATAAGGAGTCCGAGTAAATAAATAGTATGAAGTGAAAGACTTTCAAGGATATATTATTTGAAAAATACTTTCATTATAATAATCAAACTAATATGGAAATGAAATTCTTCAATCTAAGTAAAAAGTAAGGATAAAATATTTCTGAATATGTCACTATCTATACAAGGTTAGCAACTCATGATACAGAATATGTCTATAATACATTAAGTAAGATTTATCGTTTCTTTGATAGGAAAAATACTAGAATTAAAATCGTATTAGTATTTTATAAATTTTCATTATATTAATACATAATATCAAGTTCCATCAAGATAGATAAATCATTTTCAAAGTCTTATGGTTTACAAGGAAAATAAAAAAAGAAGCTGGTGACTAAGTACTATGAAAAAATAAATATGGAAAAAATTAAGATGGGAAGGGTGGATTTTCCAATATTTAATAAATGTTGAAATAAACACCATAAAACAATCATTTAGGGAATGAGAGTTTTCTTCAAGTTTGAAGAGAAATTCTATTAGGCACATGATTATAAGGGAAATAAAAAGGCATCCAATGTTCAATTCTTTAGCTGTATGGATATGTAGAACTATTTGAATGAATTAATTGATATTAAAGAGAATTTTAATTAGAAAAGGACAAGGGATAAATGATAATATTATTTTATCACAACATTTTAGGTTAAAGTTACTAAATATGTGGTGGAAAATATGTTGATCATAGCCTCAAATTTAGCCAATGATTTATTTGATTTTGGATCTTTACACTCTTTTATATCTTCCATAATTGTAAAGATAATTATATATTTCCTTATAACCTTAAGAACGAGGTTTTAAATCAAGGCTCTAAGTGGAAAATTTTTTGTAATAAGGATATGTTAGTGAGTTCCCATTGTGACACATAAGCATACCCTATTAGAAAACTTGATTATTATAACTATGTTTGAATTTTATATATTCTATTTTATAGATTGGATTTCAAATTAAAATTTAAAAATGTATTTCTAAGAGAAGGATATTATGATTCATGATAAATATGTGAAATTCATTATCTTTTGAGGGGAGACTACATCTTCTGAATCAGGTATGAATCCACCTTTAGTATCTATCCTTAATAAAATTCATATATAAGAAGAGTATACTCAACCTATTAATAGGAAACATAACCTTATAATAGAGGATGTACCTATTGTGTTGGAATATATTGATGTATTTCTTTAATAACTACCTAGACACCCACCCGAGCATGAAGTTGAGTTTTCCATTGATCTTATCCCTAATGAAAAATATATATCTAAGAATCCATAGGGTATGACCATAGTGGAATGAGTCGAAATTAAGAAACAACTATAAGAGTTATGTAATAATGGATTTATATGCCGTAGTGTTTATCCACAGGTATCAGTTATTCTTTTTGTTTAGAAGAATTATTGGTCTATAATATTTTGCATCAATTATAGGGAAATCAATGTTATTAATATAAATCATAAGTATCATATACCTCATATTGAGGACTTGTTTTATCAAATTTAAGGATCTCAATATTTTTAAATTATTGATATTCATTCTGGGTAGCATCAACTGTAAGTAAATAAAGAAGATATTCCAAAATTGAAATTTTATATGAGGTTTGAGCATTATGAATTTACAGTAATGCCTTGTATTGACTAATGGACCCTCTATTTTTATATAAATGATGAAAAAAGTATTCAAGGATTATCTTGATAATTTTTATTATGGTATTTATTTATGTTATCTTGATATACTCTAAAATCTATGATGATTATAAGAGTTATTTGTGAATCATTCTGAAGACTCTTAGAGAAAAGAGTTATATAGAAAATTTAAAAAATTAACATTTGGGATTTATAAAGACATATTGACTCTAAGGATGTAATATCAATTGTTCCTAAAAATATAAAGGTAGTGATGGAATCAGGAATACCAAAAAATATAACCAAGGTGCATAGTTTCCTTGGATTAGCATGTTACTATCAATTATTTGTTCAAAATTTTTCTCGATTTGCTTACTCATTAACCATGTTGACATATAAAGGGGTTAAGTTTACATAGTTAAAGGAATATAAAGAAATATATAAATAATTAAATGGGATATTGTTTAATAAACTTATTTTGAATTGACCATCGGGAAGGTATAGATTTGTGATACATAGTGATGAATCAAAGAAGGAACTTGGATGTGTCCTTATGAAAAATTATAGAGTTGTTTCATTTACATAAAGATAGTTAAATATTCAATAATAGTATTATCCAAACCATGATATTTAGTGGGTAGATGTTATCACTGCATTGATTATATAAATGCATTACCTTTATGATGAAAGATTTGAAATATATGTGAATAAAAAAAGATTGAAATACTTATTCTCACAAAATATTCTAAAAATAAGGAAAAGGTGATGGTTATAACTACTCAATGATTTTTATTTCTTAAAATTCTACCAACCTAAGAAGAAAAATAAGGTGGATAATCCATTGAGTAGGAAAGATCGTGGATTTTTAACTAAAATATGGATTTAAAAAGATCCTATATTCATATATTTAGTAAAGTTTGATATGATAATAATTAAGGAAGGTAAAAAATCTAATCTACTCCAAATTATTAACAAACCATAATTATTTGAGAAAAGAAAAACTTTTCAACATGATAATAAGAATATTCAAATGAAAATAAAAGTTGTGAATGAGAGGAATTTGGTAAACTTCATCTATAAATATGGTATATTAAAATTTGGAAAGAGTTTGTGTGTTCCATCCATGATTGAGTATAAAAAAGAATTATTAGATGAATATTGTAACTCAAATATGTTTATACACCTTTATAGCACCATAATGTATTGAGATTTTAGGGTACATTTTTGGTGGGATAATATAAAATGTAAAATTGGAGACTATATATCAAGATGCTTGGTTTGTCAATAAGTAAAAGCAAAGAGAAAAAATAATAAAGGATTCCTTAATCCTATAACTATTACTTTGTGTAAATGTTATGATATTACTATATACTTTTTCACTGGATTTCCAAATACTCCTATAAATAATGATACCATATGTTTTATTATCGATCACATTACCATGTCTGCACATTTACTCACTATATGGGAAGATATACCACTTGATTTTTTCAGGTGACTCTATATTAATTATGTTTTAATACTTAATGGTGCACCTTGTTTTATTTTATCTGATCATAATCCATGATTTACATCGAAATTCTAGAAGAGAATTTCAAAATATCTTAACACCGAACTATATTTTGGCACCTCCTATCATCCTCAAACTGATGGGAAATCTAAAAGGACTATTCAAACATTTGAATATATATTGAGGGAATGTTAAATTTAATTTCAAGGTACATGATATGTGTATTTATATTTTGTGGTATATATATATAATAATAATTCCCATTCAATCAATCAAATGGAACCATATGAAGCATTTTATAAAAAGAGGAGTTATAATCCAAATTGTTGGGTTGAAGTTGGTGAAAGGAATCCTGTATGACTCAATATTATTAATGAGATAATAGATAGTGTGAATAGTATTTTGAATTATATTAAGGTAGCTCAAAGTAGACAAAATAAATATGCCGCTAATTGAAGGAATGATTTAGAATTTCAATCTGGAGATTATGTTTTCTTGAATGTATCTCTATAGAAAGGTTCTATAAGGTTCATAAACAAAGGAAAAATAAGTCCTAGTTATATCCTTCCATTTTAAATTTCTGAGATATCTAGATCTATGGATTACTCTTTGTAAATTCCACCTATATCTCTAATGTTCAGGATGTGTTCTATATCTCATTATTATGGAAGTACATGCCATACCCAATTAATGTTTTTAACTCTAAGGAAATAGAATTGGATCCTGATTTATCTTATTTTTAAGAGACTATATTTATTCTTGACATGAGAGAGAAAGTGTTAAGGGATCATACGACTCAGATAGTAAAGGTACTTTAGAAAAATCATAAGATGAAAGAGGCAATGTGGGAACCTAGAGAAGATATGATGAATAAATTCCAATTTTTCTTCATGAGGTGATATTCTAAAAGTTTTTAAGATGAAAATTCTTAATTAGGTAATAATGTAACACCCAATATTCAATTATAGTATGTAAACTTTTATTTTTAAAGAAATAATATCATAACAAACATAACTTTATTCAAAAATGTGATTTTAAAAATAAATTTAAAAATTTTACCTATTTAATTTTATGAAATGAATTTATTTTTTGAATTCACAATGTCAAAATTATCTTAAAGCTAATTTTTTATATTTTTCAAAGATAGTGGATTTTTGGGTGAATATTTAAAATACTAATTTTACCAAAAACTATCACTTTTATGACATTATAATTATATAAGAATAACTTGAAAGTATATGTATATTTTTTATATAAATAATATATAATTAATAATTAATATAATTAATATAAAAAAATAATGATTCACTTATAAATATATACTTAATATTTTGGAAATCTTTGTAATGGTTTTGTGCAAATAAAAATTGTTTTTAGTTATTCGATCATAATAAAGTATTTATAAGGTTCATTTTGGTTTTAGTTGGGTTTTATAGAAAAATAAGTATAATATTATTTAAAATAATCCAATTAATTCCATTAGAATAAATATTATACTTTATCTTTCTATAAATAATTTTTACACTTAAAACAAGTATTTTTTCTAAAAACTATTTTCATTGCATTTTATTAACAAATATTAAAAGTAATTTTTACCAATTATAGAAATTGAATCTTATAAAATGGATTCTATATTTATAATACAAATAATTAATATCAGGTAATAAGTTCAACTTAATTTTTGGTCATATGTATAGTAAAAACAGTAAAATTTTGTTACCATAATTAAGGTTAAATGGGTTTACCAGGGGTTAAACTAAGAGATAAGGGTAGAAATGCTACTTAAAATTGTCTAAATATTGTTTTTTTAAGATTAAAAAACCATATATTATATTAAATTCTATGTATTTTACATTTTTTTATACCTTTAGAGGAAAATAAATTTATGTTATTTAAATATTTTAAGTAATTCCATGTGTGTCCCTCCCCCCACTTATAAAAGGAAACTTACTTTCTTCACTTATTCAAAAACATTGAGCCCTCTATAAAAGCCAAAAACTTCTCAAAAATATTACTATATTCTTTAAATTCATTCTTAATCTTTTGGTATTCTCCTATGACAATCCTAATAAGGCTTAAGGTGTAAACTAAAGGAGGTCTCTCAAAGAAGAGGTAATCATATTTACCAAATCTTTCAAATATTATTTATTATTCTACTTAAAATAAATCTATTATATTTATCCTTACATAATTAATATAGTATAATAATCATAATAATATATTATTATGACTATGGTACAACCATTTTACACTTATTTTTCATTATATATAAACTAAAATCATCACTCATGCTTACGTACGACCTACCGTCTCCACATAACGATGTAATTCATTTTTCACCACCACTTTAATTGGATATTAATAAATATGGAACTAATTAATATATATGATATTTATGAAATAAATATGACTCTATAAATATAATATATCATCTACCTTCTTATCGTTCCACCTGTTAAAAAATAATAACATTGCTCAGGTGTACGCGTGGACTATCACCTCCATGAAGCATTGTTATTCATTTTCTATGTCCTCCTTTTTAGGATGATTATAAAATTTTATTTATTGTATAAAAATAATAAATGTGTAATGATTATTATTATGTAGATAATTAAACCATATCCACTTTTACTACCACCAATTCACAGATGTTATTTTGAGGATATAAACTGAAGGACCCCAAAATGTCCAAGGTGAACTTAACTGATTTACTAATTATAAAAGAACAAACTAAGATAAAAGGGATTAATAATAGGGAATAAACCTTATAAATTTTATTCATAAATTATAAATTTAATATAATTTTTTTTATAAATGAGTTTAGATCACTTGTAAAGAAAGTAATACTCGAGGTAATGGTTTACTTTATAATCTCATTTTTATTCCGGATTGTTTATGTTTAAATTCCTATTAATGGAAATAATAAGATCTTTATATTTTAATTTTTTATTATCTAGTTATATATATATGTGTTAATTTCATTTATATATCTTTGGTATTTAATACGATTGAGAAATATGTTTTAAGAAAAGATGAACTTATTTCCTCTTTGGTAAGTGGAATTTTTCTTCCATTTCTATGGTACTGAAGATGTTTATGAATAATGTTATTTTATATGATAAAATGATTATTCAAATTAATTTTTAACCATATTTTATTTTTTTTCTAAATTTTCAAATGTTTCTTCTTTTATTTTTCTTAATGTGCTACTTTTGACATTTGAAAAAAAACATGAAAGAAATATTGGTTTTTACATTTACTGAATACTTTTTTTCCTAATATCATGACTATTATTTGTTATAAAGACTAATTTACAAGTTTACATGGTTATTTTCATAGAAAATGTTTTATCAATAATTTTTTTAAAATTTTAATTTTAAAATGTTTTCAAAAGGAAAGATCAGTTCTTATGTTCTCAATGTGAGTTTCTAATGTATTTAAAAAATGGATTTTTTATCTATGTCAGCATCCATTATGGATTGTTATATTTTACTAGGGATATGATCTAATGATAATATCCACCTTATTTATATTTACGGATCATTATAATGATATTCTAGTTATTGGCTGGGGAAATTAGTAACATTTTGTATGCTATTTTTTCAAATGAATATTTATGTTGATGATATATTGTATTGTTATTAATTTATTTCATATAATGAATTAATTGGTATTAGAAAGTGATAGTAGGGTCCTTTTATAGCCCCTATATGACTCATTAGGTCTCATGAGACAATATAGTTTGGGTATTTTGCATACGTCTTACCTATTTATGTATGATATAATAGCACAAGGCCTTAATAATAAGATTATGATATTTAGAATTTTGTATTATTTCATTATGAAATTACTTATTGTTATCTATGTGATTAATTATGATGTTATTTTTTACATGGATGCATTCCCCTTTTATGATATCATTCATATGATATATTTTATTTTTATTTATCTCTTCCATATTATTCATGGTTTATTTATTCTATGATAGTATTTTTGTTTCCTTTCCCTTATTGAGCATCTGAGATCACCCTTTATTATATTTTCCTTTCCCCATGGTACCAAGAAGGGATATATTAATGATTTCAAGGGTATATTATATTAAATAATAAATTTATCCCTAGTTTTATTTCATGTTTTAAAATGTAATGTGAGAATCATGTATGTTTCTAGTATCCAGGGGGTGATAAAATATTTGATCCTTCAGTATAAGATCTCTTATATATTTTGCCAATATATTAAGATAACCAACAATTTTTGGTTTTGGGAGTCTGGGTGTTACTGTTAAGAAATAATGAGTGGGAGTAGTGCAAGGATGTGTGATATATTAATAATTTTTTGTGTAATGTAATAAAAATTCTGAAACAAGTTGGTTAAATAACATTTATTAACATATTAATCCATGAAAATTCATTTGGTGGAGTATTTTGTACTTAAATAGTTGAGAAAGAATGACCATAAGTAGTGAAATGATGATTGACCTTACAAGAATTCATCCTGATATGTATAAAATAATCTTAAAAGAAGTAAAAAATAAATAATAATTGGTAAATAAATTAAAAAAATATATTTTAGATAAATAATAAATATATAATTTTTTAAAATATATTTTAATAAAAATATATATTTTTAAAATAAATATTTAAATATAAAACTACCACAAAATGATTCATGTTAGTTCTAAAAACCATTAACAAATTATTCTCAATACAAAAATTCATGATATTTTTATAAACCATCAGGAATCATTTTTTAGCTATTTAAAATTATACTAAATGCTAAAAAAACGATCACTAAATACCATTTTATTATAGTGTGTTGGGATAAAAATCAGAAAAGTGTGATTTGAGTTGATTGGGAGGGTAAAAATAGGGCGTATTTCTACTTGGTAATGAGACTTAACAAAAACTGGTGGTAGCTATTGTCACGACCCGACCCTACCCGGGCTGGAGCCGCAACTACCCCAAGCCCGCCTCCATAGGCCAGGGGCTGGCGACCAGCGCCGAAGGCACAAAAACTCGGGGAGGCCTTTACCTAAGTACCTGTACACACGCACACAGCAACCTCGATGCAAAAGTGCAGAGTAAAAGAAAAGACAAGCAGAGTAAAAAGAAAGGGCAACTGCTATATAAATACCACAAATTGCATCGACCTCTACAGTTACAAAGTACAAACTAAAAAGAAAAGGGGAAAAACACGCGCCCAACCAAAAAGTGCCACAACCCGGAAAGAGGTGAACAAAAAGGAACAGCTGACGGGTCACCCACCAGGATCCCAACCACGACCACCGCACGCGGTCCAAGCTCCCAAGCTCCTACGCTCCACCGAAGTCACGCTCCACCTGTCCGTCGTCTGAAAGGGCACACCAAGTGCGGGAAAAACCCAAGCAGGGGTGAGTATAAAAATACTCAATAGGATACCCCGAAGGCTCGAGGGAGCAACAAAAGGAGGTACCGAAGGGTGAGAAGTAGAGAAAACAGAAAAGTAAAGGAGTACAACAGAGAGTGCAGTAAAGAGTCCAGCTCAACCCAACAAGAGGAAAGAAGGTAGAATCATCCAGACACAAGGAGCTGGAAACGGTGAGAAGATGAACTTCTCATCGAGTCTTCGCTACCTATAGTAGGAGAGTAGACTCGTCCAACCATGAGAAGCTAGAAACGGAAAGCACGTGGCATACCCCGCACGTCTTCGCCTCTCCTGGAAGGAGAGTAGCCAAACCCAAGAAGTGGGTGCCGGAAACAAGGTATATACATATGTATGCTCTGTCAAGAAGCCCGAACAAACTTGTAAGGGGATCTCCGTCCCATAGCTCAGCCCAAGAAAGAGTAGACAACAGTCCTAGAAGTAACACCATCGATGCCTAGCATCCCGCACGTCTGCCCTGAACCGCAAGCCACGGGGCTCAATCACCACACCTCGACACTATCCGCTCTCGGCGGCACTGACTCACCCGCACGGTTTTAGGTCGCGTCACAAGGACGCGTCTCGGTGGGGGAAAGTGCTCCCTGTACTTGAAAGTTCTGGGGGAACGTCAACCACAACTCGTCACTGCCCCGCAGTCGAGAGATCTGCTCAAAGTCGACAGGCGACCCCCTGCCCAGCCCCGCTGGAGGATCCCTGGAAGTCAACAGGTTCCCACTACAGGGAGACCCGGAAAGTCAACGGGTGCCTCACTGCCCAGTCCCGTAATAGGGTAATCCACTGGAGGGCGACCCGGCTAAAGTCGGCGATGGGACCACTGCCCAGCCCAGCTGGAGGTAACCCGGCATCGAGGACCTCTGCCCAGCCCAGCTGGAGGTAAGCCCAGCATCGGGGACCACTTCCCAACCCAGCTGGAGGTAATCCCGACATCGGGGACCACTACCCAGCCCAGCTGGAGGTAAGCCCGGCATCGGGGACCACTGCCCAGCCCCGCTGGAGGCAAGCCCAGAACTGCTCTGGCCATCCCTGCTGGATGGTACTACTCGGAAAATACCACTGTACTGGCCATCCCTACTGGATGGTAACCCACTGGCGAGCCCTGCTCGAAACCACCTCAGCTCTGCTGGAAACAACCTCAGCCCTGCTGGAACAACCTCAGCCCTGCTGGAACAACCTCAGCCCTGCTGGAACAACCTCAGCCCTGTTGGAACAACCTCAGCCCTGATGGAACAACCTCCTGGGTAGAGGATCGGTGCCCGCGTAAAGTGTTGGTCACACCGAAACCCCAAGCTCTACCAGGGAACACGGAGAAACGGGAGAAACTCCCCAGGCCTCACAAGGAGATCCTGCTCCAATCCGCTGAGTCACTGTCGAAGCGGACCGAGACACCTCATCCCAGAAAGTGGGGAAAACACCCACGCTGTACGAACACCCGTAGTCGCAGACGGTGTCGCAGTCCGGTGAAAGGGCACAATACTGAAACCCCTCACAGCCAAAGAAGCAGAGGAACCAAACCATCTCTTCCGGCCAAGCCATCGAGCACAAGACCAGGGGGAGACCGCTCAACCCTGCTAGTCAGACAAAAGAGCACTAGGCCAGGGAAAACTCCGCCCTGCTGGTCAAATAGACGAGCACAAAGCCAGGAGAACACTCCACCCTGCTGGTCAAACAAACGAGCGCAGAGGGACCCTCTACGTCACGAGAGGTCAATGTACGCCAAGCAGATCACGACACGCACGTGGGTACCACACGACGTGTGGCCCCAAGTCAACCCCAATTGAGCGCACAGACATCCTCAGGTACAATCAACCACATGTACCTCCAAGCACTCCCGTATACTCCCGGAGTATACCTCATTCCAGCCCAAAGGCTATCGTGCACACGGCACCCAGCGTCAACGCGAAGGAGTGACGTAACAACTCCACTCAAAGGCCCAGGCACGGCCAACCACATCTCGTGAACCATTTCTATCACTCTCCCAAGAGTGCGCGATCACACGCCAAGGGTCTGATACAACAATGTAGGGCGAACCACCACTGGAGCACCTTCCACATTCCACATTCAACAAGATCGCGCAAGAGGCTCTGCACAACCCAACGGATCGCACAGTTGTAATCCTCGCAGAAAAACATGCGAGATCGACTACTTACTCACCTCAAACGGATACCCGGCGAAAAAGTCACCAACATCGCCTCACGCCCGAACAACGTCCCGTGGTCCCGAGCCTCGGCCCCGAAAACAGTCGGGCGCATCACACCGTTGTGATCCCCTCAGGAAAACACATCAAAATCACTACTCACCTGAGTGCAACGAATATCCGGAGAAAAAGGTGCATCCCGGCGCACCGCACACGAGCGGTGCCACGTGGGACCCGCATCCCAGTCCCAAAACTCAACGAACGGATCGCACCGTTGCGATCCTCTCGAAAAAGTACACGAAATGGACTATTCACTTTTCCAAAAAGGTCGCCCAGTGATAAAGCTGGAAAATCACCGTCGACGCCCAAACGACCCTCGTGGGCCCCGCACCATCGTGCGGAATTACAGCGGGCAGACTACGCCAACGCGATGCCCTCGGAAAAACACCCAACATCGACTGCCCGCACGCCCCGAACGGACGTCCGAGGAAAGCGTCGCTAAAAGCTGCACGCAGCTCAAAAGACAGGCCATGGGGCCCGTGCCTCAACTCCGGCTTCAACGCCCGAAACCACCCTGGAAACCTCCGCATCGATGCCAGGGTGCCAACGCCGCTGACGGCGCTTAAATCGGTCGTCGGACGCGTCCGCACCGTCCAAAACCAGAACCCCCGAGATGACATCAATTCACTTAAAGACGCGTTGCACCTCCGAGCCCCCCCTCGTTTTGGGAATTAAAAATTCCTGAAGTCATCTCAAAATATTCGTCGTAATTTAAGGAGCACGTCACCGCAGACGGCGCCCAAATTCGACACCCGGTTTATGACTTATAAAAAAAATAACAATAACAATAATAATAAAATTATTATTATTATTATTTTAACTTATATTTCACTTTTTACTTTCCCCCTTTTTTTTAAACCCCCGGCGCCCTCTTTTTTTTCTTTCTGTTTTTTTTATCCAGACCGGCCATCGGCCGGTCTTCTTCTCCCGACAGGACCCGCAGCGTGCGGGTCCTTGATGGCCAGCCGGGGTCCGTAGACCCCGGTCCTCCCTTGCCTCCACCGACCGGCACAGCCGGCCGGCCTTCCGCGCCGCCTGCACGGGACGCCCACAAACCAGCGCTCCGCTGGCCTTCTCCGCGGCATCCCCTACTGACCCAGCACCGACCTCCGCTGAAGGGAGGTGCTCTGCCGCACTCGAGCCAACCGCCGCCGCTCGACCGCCAGCCTGCTCCTCGCCGCGGCCAGCCGCGCTCCCTGCTCGCTCGGAAGCCACCGCCGCTGGCCCGGCCTCCGCCGCTGCTCCGCCACATCCGACTCGCCGGACCGCAGCGCTAGACAGTCGGAGCACCCAAAACCGGCCAGAAAACCTCAAAAACCCGCTGTTTTCGGCGGACGACCGCGAGTGCGTCGGGACTCGGATTTTTGAACCGAAACAAGTGATGAGAAGAGAAAAAACTCTAATACGCATTCATGGGCTGTGATCAAAGTTTTGGCAAGGAATCAACAATGAAAAACGAGCTCCAAGTAGGTACGGGAATAGAAAAATGCAAACGCAACATCCTACCTGCTGGGCGCTGCCCGGAGCTTCGCCGGCGATCCGCACCTCGCCGGAGCTTCCTCGCCGGAGGGGAGGAGGAGAGGAGGAGCTCCTCCTTGGTTGAGCTCTTCTGCCAGGGGTCAGAGGAAGGAGAGGGGTGGGGTTGGGCTTTAAAAAGAAAATTAATTAAATTTTTAATTAATTAAAAACCTCCAAATTTAACTCGCGCCTGAAACATCCGATAGGGTTGAGGTTAAACCTACCCTAGGGTAAACACCACCCCCCGAGCACAATGGCAGTCTCAGAATTTTAATCCGAGATCCCGTTCAAAATTTATTAACGTAGCGCCCGAGGCCGCCAAATTACGAAAACGCCCCTAGGGCCATTTTTCACAGACGGCCCGCGCCCGCAAAACTTACACCCCTCCTAGGGTAAACGGCACGCTCCAAACTCAACGGTGCCCTCGGTTTTCCAATCCGAGCCACCGTTTAAGATACACCTGCATTTCGCCATTAAACGAATTAATTAATTTATTAATTTATCCGTTTAACGTTCCGGGAGCCGGCGAGGGGTCCAAACATCCCGCGCCGACAAGTTTTATGTCGTTCCTAGGGTAAACACCCCATTACGGACTCATCCGTATACTCGGATCTCTAATCCGGAACTCCGTTTAGGAGTTATCTCATTTCTTTAGCATTTCCAGTGTGAACGCACTGAAAATTTAATTCCGGCCACTCCGGGGCTCGGAATCGCTCGACATATGAAGGCGCTGCTCTGGAATATCATCAAGAATATTCCAAAGTCTTTCGTAGCAAAACCCGGGTTCTTACATCATTACCTCCTTCAATCTTTTCATCCTCTAAAAGCAAAACTAGGGAGCAACACAGGGTACTAAGCCCACACCTGGCTTTCCCATACCCTGAAGAACCCACGCATAGCTCTGCGTCACCACACTCAGACTAAAGGATTGATCTATTCATGAGGGGTCGGACCTTGCCGATGTCGTGCACCCATTCAAGACTTTGGGGTTAGGGCAAGGCGGTAGGGTACCTCGCCATCCCTTTGCAAGGTCTCAAATGGCCCGAAGGCCCTCGGGGGTAGCTCACCTCCCCGGTCAAACCTCTACGTCGCACGCCGCGACTGGAATCACCGCCCGCACCTGAAACAAGGCCCGGTGATTCCATCCTTCAGAATATCTATATGGTGAAACACCTAAGGATATCTGGTCACGCAAGGTTTCACAGTCGATGCTCTCTTACACACTCAAAAGGCGAAGGAGTCAACACCATCGACTAAAGGAAAAGGTCTCACACCTTTTTCCTTACCAACATAGGGTCACACCCGACGCCCTGCGTCACTCTGGTAACACATCAAACAAGGAGCCAGGAGGAAATCAGATCACACACAGAGTCTAACAATTCTACTGCACAAAGGTAGAAGAGCTGTAGAGCATACCTCTTATCTCCTCATGCTCTGCAGGATCGTAGACATCCAAAGCTCGCGGCTGCCCGCAGTCCCAACCGACAGCTCCCAGAGCCTGACGTGGACCGCCTAGTGGTGATGGGGAGATCTCGTAACGTCTTCCCCCACTACCAGCTCCTCCCGCTCCTCTGCTAGCTCTACCTCTCTGGGTACTACTCCGATCACGGCGCTGCCTCTGTCGTGGTGGTGCACCTACTGCCTGCCCAAAGCTCCCAACAACTCGGGTCGGGCAGTCTCGTGCCAAGTGACCTCGCCCATCACAAGCATAGCACCGACTCTCTCTAGGCTACACTGGTGCCCTTCGGCGCCACTGTGGTGTACGACCACGCCCTTGAGTCCGGTTGTCAGAAAGCCACCTGCGTCGAGGTCCTGCTTGTCGACGCCCACTAGCTGCGGCAGACGTCTCGGCTCCAATGTGTCTGCTGCCACCACCAACTCCAGAACGCGACAGGAAGCCCTCTGTCACCAGCGCCTGCTCTAGCACCCCGACATATGTGTAAATGCCCAAAGGTACTATGACAACACAAATCTCTTGGCGGAGACCCTGCTCAAACTTCCGCGCTCGGAGGTTGTCGTCACGGACCAAGTCTGGGTAAAAGCGTGCACGGTCTGCAAAGCTAGCCGCGTACTCAGCCACCGTCATCCCTCCCTACTGAAACTGCTGGAGCTCCTGAATCCGAACGGAGCGCAAGAAGGAGGGGAAAAACTCCTCACGAAACAACAACTGAAAGTCGTCCCATGAAAGTGACGACTCGTCAAGAAACTGAGTCACCAGACTCCACCAACGCCAAGATGCTCCACGAAAAAGGGTGGCTACCAAAGCCACTCTCTGATCTGTCGGCGTCTGCACAAGCCTGAAAAGGTGGAACACTACCCCCAGCCAACCCTCTGCTGCCTGAGGGTCTGGCTCACCACTGAACCTTAGTGGTCTCTGCCACTGGAACTCATGGAGCACGCTCAACCTGCGCTCAAACTCAGCCTGCTCTGCTGAAACTGCCTGCTGCTCAACAGGTGGGGGTGCTGCTACCCCGGCCCACCCGGAGAAAGGGGATCGCATGATGGGTCCTGAACTATGGACTCGTAGCTCATAGGGTCGTCGTCACGAACCAAAGCTGGTATCCTGGATGGCTGTCCTCGCGGAGACATCCTGAATATTATCAAGGAGTGCCGCAGTCAGATGAGCATATATGTATATACCAATAGCAACGATGGGGAGCTGACTCAAGAAGGATAATCAAAGACTCAGTCCTATGTGATGCACAAACCAAATTTCCCTGCAACAAGTGCCTCAGCATGCCGAGTCGACAAGCGGGTTATCAAGGTCCTGGTGAATGGATACGTCGGCTGCCGCACCATCACTGGACTCCCTGGCCTGAGAGCCGCTCTCAAGAAACATTAACAATATTGCCCTAAATCCCAACCAATTCCTCTTTTAGGGACGTCCGCACAACGCCCCAAGGAACGAACCACCTCTGATACCAATTTTTCACGACACGACCCTACCCGGGCTCGAGCCGCAACTACCCCAAGCCCGCCTCCATAGGCCAGGGGCTGGCGACCAGCGCCGAAGGCACAATAACTCGGGGAGGCCTTTACCTAAGTACCTGTACACACGCACGCAACAACCTCGATGCAAAAGTGCAGAGTAAAAGAAAAGACAAGCAGAGTAAAAAGAAAGGGCAACTGCTATATAAATACCACAAAGTGCATCGACCTCTACAAGTACAAAGTACAAACTGAAAAGAAAAGGGGAAAAACACGCGCCCAACCAAAAAGTGCCACAACCCGGCAACAGGTGAACAAAAAGGAACTGCTGACAGGTCTCCCAACGGGATCCCGACCACGAACACCGCACGCGGTCCAAGCTCTCAAGCTCCTAAGCTCCACCGAAGTCACGCTCCACCTGTCCGTCGTCTGCAAGGGCACACCAAGTGCGGGGAAAGCCCAAGCAGGGGTGAGTATAAAAATACTCAGTAGGATACCCCGAAGGCTCGAGGGAGCAACAAAAGGAGGTACCAAAGGGAGAGCAGTAGAGAAAACCGAAAAGTAAAGGAGTACAACAGAGAGTCCAGTAAAGATTCCAACTTAACCCAACAAGAGGAAAGAAGGTAGACTCATCCAGACACAAGGAGATGTAAACGGTGAGAAGATGAACTTCTCGTCGAGTCTTCGCTACCTATAGTAGGAGAGTAGACTCATCCAACCATGAGAAGCTAGACACGGAAAGCACGTGGCATACCCCGCGCGTCTTCGCCTCTCCTGGAAGGAGAGTAGCCAAACCCAAGAAGTGGGTGCCGGAAACAAGGTATATACATATGTATGCTTTGTCAAGAAGCCCGAAAAAAATCGTAAGGGGCTCTACATCCCATAGCTCAGCCCAAGAAAGAGTAGCCAACAGTCCCAGAAGTAACACCATCGATGCCCAGCATCCCGCACGTCTGCCCCGAACCACAAGCCAATGGGCTCAATCACCACACCTCGACACTATCCGCTTTGGGCGGCACTGACTCGCCCGCACAGTTTTAGGTCGCATCACAAGGACGCGTCTCGGTGGGGGAAAGTGCTCCCCGTACTTGAGAGTTCTGGGGGAACGTCAACCACAACTCGTCACTGCCCCGTAGTCGAGAGATCTGCTCAAAGTCGACAGGCAACCCCTTGCCCAGCCCCCCTGGAGGATCCCTGGAAGTCAACGGGTTCCCACTATAGGGAGACCCGGAAAGTCAACGGGTGCCTCACTGCCCAGTCCCGTAACAGGGTAATCCACTGGAGGGAGACCCGGCTAAAGTCACCGATGGGACCACTGCCCAGCCCAGCTGGAGGTAACCCGACATCGAGGACCTCTGCCCAGCCCAGCTGGAGGTAAGCCCGGCATCAGGGACCACTACCCAGCCCAGCTAGAGGTAAGCCTGGCATCGGGGACCACTGCCCAGCCCAGCTGGAGGTAAGCCCGGCATCGGGGACCACTGCCCAGCCCCGCTGGAGGCAAGCCCGGAACTGATCTGGCCATCCCTACTGGATGGTACAGCTCGGTAAATACCACTGTACTGGCCATCCCTACTGGATGGTAACCCACTAGAGAGCCCTGCTCGAAACCACCTCAGCTCTGCTGGAAACAACCTCAGCCCTGCTGGAACAACCTCAGCCCTGCTGGAACAACCTCAGCCCTACTGGAACAACCTCAGCCCTGCTGGAACAACCTCAGCCCTGCTGGAACAACCTCCTGGGTAGAGGATCGGTGCCCGCATAAAGTGTTGGTCACACCGAAACCCCAAGCTCTACCAGGGAACACGGAGCAACGGGAGAAACTCCCCAGGCCTCACAAGGCGATCCTGCTCCAATCCGCTGAGTCACTGTCGAAGCGGACTGAGACACCTCATCCCAGAAAGTGGGGAAAGCACCCACGCTGTACGAACACCTGTAGTCGCAGACGGTGTCGCAGTCCGGTGAAAGGGCACAGTACTGAAACCCATCACAGCCAAAGAAGCAGAGGAACCAAACCATCTCTGCCGGCTAAGCCATCGAGCACAAGACCAGGGGGAGACCGCTCAACCCTACTGGTCAGACAAAAGAGCACCAGGCCATGGAAAACTCCGCCCTGCTGGTCAAACAGACGAGCACAATGCCTGGGGAACACTCCACCCTACTGGTCAAACAAACGAGCGCAGAGGGACCCTCTACGTCGCGAGAGGTCAAAGTACGCCAAGAAGATCACGACACGCATGTGGGGCCCACACGACGTGTGGCCCCAAGTCAACCCCAACTGAGCGCACAAACATCCTCAGGTACAATCAACCACATGTACCTCCAAGCGCTTCCGTATACTCCCGGAGTATACCTCATTCCAGCCCAAAGGCTATCGTGCACACAGCACCCAGCGTCAACGCGAAGGCGTGACGTAACAACTCCACTCAAAGGCCCAGGCACGACCAACCACATCTCGTGAACCATTTGTATCACTCTCCCAAGAGTGCGCGATCACACGCCAAGGGTCCGCTAAAACAAGGTAGGGTGAACCACCACTGGAGCACCTTCCACATTCCACATTCAACAAGATCGTGCAGGAGGCTCCGCACAACCCAACGGATCGCACCGTTGTAATCCTCGCAGAAAAACACGCGAGATCGACTACTTACTCACCTTAAACGGATACCCGACGAAAAAGTCACCAACATCGCCTCACGCCCGAACAGCGTCCCGTGGTCCCGAACCTCGGCCCCGAAAACAGTCGGGCGCATCACACCATTGTGATCCACTCGGGAAAACACATCAAAAGCACTACTCACTTGAGTGCAACGGATATCCGGAGAAAAAGGTGCATCCCGGCGCACCGCACACGAGCGGTGCCACGTGGGACCCGCATCCCGGTCCCAAAACTCAACGAACGGATCGCACCGTTGCGATCCTCTAGAAAAAGTACACGAAATGGACTATTCACTTGTCCAAAACGGTCGCCCGGTGATAAAGCTGGAAAATCACCGTCGACGCCCAAACGACCCTTGTGGGCCCCGCACCATCGTGCGGAATTACAGCGGGCAGACTGCGCCAACGCGATGCCCTCGGAAAAACACCCAACATCGACTGCTCGCACGCCCCGAACGGACGTCCGAGGAAAACGTCGCTAAATGCTGCACGCAGCTCAAAAGACAGGCCGTGGGGCCCACGCCTCAACTCCGGCTTCAACGCCCGGAACCACCCTTGAAACCTCCGCATCGATGCCAGGGTGCCAACACCGCTGACGGCGCTTAAATCAGTCGTCGGACACGTCTGCGCCGTCCAAAACCAGAACCCCCGAGATGACGTCAATGCACTTAAAGACGCGTTGCGCCTCCGAGCTCCCCCTCGTTTCGGGAATTAAAAATTCCCGAAGTCATCTCAAAATATTCGTCATAATTTAAGGAGCACGTCACCGCAGACGGCGCCCAAATTCGACACCCGATTTATGACTTATAAAAAAAATAACAATAATAATAAAATTATTATTATTATTATTTTAACTTATATTTCACTTTTTACTTTCCCCCGTTTTTTTTAAACCCGTGGAGCCCTCTTTTTTTTCTTTCTGTTTTTTTTTATCCAGACCGGCCATCGGCCGGTCTTCTTCTCCCGACAAGACCTGCAACGTGCGGGTCCTTGATGGCCAGCCGGGGTCCGTAGACCCCGGTCCTCCCTTGCCTCCACCGGCCGGCACAGCTGGCCGGCCTTTCACGCCGCCTGCACGGGACGCCCACGAACCAGCCCTCTGCTGGCCTTCTCCGTGGCATCCCCTACTGACCCAGCACCGGCCTCCGCTGAAGGGAGGTGCTCCGCCGCGCTCGCGCCAACCGCCGCCGCTCGACCGCCAGCCTGCTCCTCGCCGCGGCCAGCCACGCTCCCTGCTCGCTTGGAAGCCACCACCGTTGGCCCGGCCTCCACCGCTGCTCCACCACGCCCGACTCGCCGGACCGCCGCGCTAGACGGCCGAAGCACCCAAAACCGGCCAGAAAACCTCAAAACCCGCTGTTTTCGGCGGACGACCGCGAGTGCCTCAGGACTCGGATTTTAGAACCGAAACAAGCGATGAGAAGAGCAAAAACTCTAATACACATTCATGGGCTGTGATCGAAGTTTTGGCAAGGAATTAACAGTGCAAAACGAGCTCCAAGTAGGTACGGGAATAGAAAAATGCAAACGCAACATCCTACCTGCTGGGCGCTGCCCGGAACTTCGCCGGCGATCCGCACCTCACCGGAGCTTCCTCGCCGAAGGGGAGGAGGAGAGGAGGAGATCCTTCTTGGTTGAGCTCTTCTGCCAGGGTTCAGAGGAAGGAGAGGGGTGGGGTTGGGCTTTAAAAAGAAAATTAATTAAATTTTTAATTAATTAAAAACCTCCAAATTTAACTCGCGCCTGAAACATCCGACAGGGTCGAGGTTAAACCTCCCGTAGGGTAAACACCACCTCACGAGCACAACGGCTGTCTCGGAATTTTAATCCGAGTTCCTGTTCAAAAGTTATTAAACGTAGCGCCTGAGGCTGCTAAATTACGAAAACGCCCCTAGGGCCTTTTTTCACAGACGGCCCGCGCCCGAAAAACTTACACCCCTCCTAGGGTAAACGGCACGCTCCAAACTCAACGGTGCCCTCATTTTTCCAATCCGAGCCACCGTTTAAGAGACACCTGCATTTCGCCATTAAACGAATTAATTAATTTATCCGTTTAACGTTCCGGGAGCGGGTGAGAGGTCCAAACATCCCGCGCCGACAAGTTTTATGTCGTTACTAGGGTAAACACCACATTCCGGACTCATCCATACACTCGGATCTCTAATCCGGAACTCCGTTTAAGAGTTATCTCATTTATTTATCATTTCCAGTGTGAACGCACTGAAAATTTAATTCCGGCCACTCCGGGGCTCGGAATCGCTCGCCATCTGAAGGCGCTGCTCTGGAATATCATCAAGAATGTTCCAAAGTCTTTCGTAGAAAAACCCGGGTTCTTACAGCTATACATTATTGTGAGAGTGGCTTTTAGGTTCTCACTTCCCATGAGGATAAGTGGGTTGGTTTCCACACTCCATTTGTGGTAGGTTTGATATAAAAACCTAAGATCATCCACATAACAATGAGATTAGTTTTCATTTAGGCTTGATTAATGTTGGGTATCATATAGGATATACTAGTTGGATTATTTTTGAAAATATCTAGGATAGGGATATTGAGTAATGATGGACCCATAATCCCTAGGGGTAAGTTACAATGACAATCAATAATATATGATGTTTTCATGTTAAAATTACTAATATACAGGAAATCCAAAGCTGGGGAATATGTGTTGGGATAATTTAGGGTCTAATAAAAATTATTAGAATGTGAAGAAGTAATTTAATACCTTTCCCAAGGATCTCCCATGCATGAAATATGAAAACTGCATATAAACTAAAATGAAGAACTATTGTGTGTGTGTATATATATATATATGTATGTGCACCCTATACCAAAAAGAAAATGTAGAAACTTTATGATATTTATATGGTTTGATAAAGATCACTAATGGAAGCCAAAGAACATCCTATCTCCATAGAGCATCAACACGTTACATTGAGTTACTCAACATTTGAGAAAGATTATCTTTTCAACCGTGGTGTGCTAGCACCTTAGTGTGCTAAGGAAGAAAAAAGGAGAGCTATGGGTTCCAAGGAGGTTTGTACAATCATGAATAAAAATCATACAACCACTTAGTTTAAATGGTAGTTTTTTTTATAATCCACCAAGACACCCCTTGGGCTATCAAATTTACTCATGCATTTCAATATATGAGTAAATTCCATGGCCGGTTCATGTATCAAAAACATGAATACTACTCCTCCCAAACATTTCATCTTTTAAGATCGCATAATAAATGATTTATTATGTTGATGATTGGATTATTCCATAGGTATTGTGAACAAATATATCCATAATTCATTTAAATCATAATTTGGATGCAAAATAATACCGCTTATATATATCATATGCATATAAGGTTTTAGGGAATATCTACTTCAGTCTACCACTTGCACTAAATCCTAATATACTTTATGCCATTTAACCTTACATTGAATCATATAAAATATCACATTAAATCATATCAAAAACACTTTTGGATACTTCAAAAATATTTTTAGAAAGTTGTCATTTATTTCACCTTATATCATATCACATGTAATACCTTGTGAATACCAATCCAAAACACTATTGGTTTAACTAAAAAAAATCAGAGTATCTCTCTAATTCAAATACAATCCCCATTAAGTCAAAAAATAGTATGACCCAATAATCCTTAATAACATTGAAAGAAAATATGAATCACCAGATCCATAAATGTAAGTAAAGAGTGGTCTATAGAAAAGAATCAATGCTACTCAAGATATAAATGGATTTGATATGATCTCCCTCAAACACATGAATCTCTATACCTTTGTCCTCAGATATGCATCATATGAAAAAGTTCATTCTCATATGTTTTATTTTTCCAAGACATCAAGTGAAAATGGGGAATAGATCATGTCAATCGCATATATCCAACACATAGGTTCTTAATTATTAGAGTGTTGACTAAATTGGACAGTGAATAGATCCCATATCATTTAACCTTAGGGATAATCACATTGCATGTCCTTATCCAGATAGATATATAATATCTTGGAGCAACCACACACTTCTATAATCATCCTCAATCAAGGGGCCATATTTTGTACTGATCATACGATAGGAAAAATCCCATCTTGATTGATCTTTAATTGATGAGATGACTAGAAACACACCCAACCACCCCCAAAATAGACAATTTATTTAGAAACATGAATAAGCAGGGTATTGAAGCATAAATATTTTCATGCTAGGTATCACACCAATCTTCCTAAATGGGTACTCATATATGATCCTTGCACCTCTAGTATACCAAATACATCTATATGAAACTCTATGTGGTACACTTAGTGAGTCATCCAACACATGTAGTGAATATTATTCTTTATTTTGTCCCTCACGAGCATATTATATATGTTTATACAATAATAATACACATGATAAAGTTCAAATTTATTCATAAAAAATAACAATCCAGGATGCAAATTAGTTAAGTATAACTCAAAATCTTAGTTTGAGAGGTCAATTATCATTAATCACTATGAAATATATATCTATATATAAATTTATGCATCTAATGTGAAATAATGATAAAGTGGATATTTCCTATAATATGATACATTTTATATCCTTAAAACTCTTTTAATGATATTTAACAAAACTAATATAAGTTATTATCTATCATATCATATATGATAAACTACAGAATCATCCTTATGTATGCTACACTTTCAATGGGTTTGTTAAATTATTTCATCATATGTAATTTTTATCACATCTCAATATGACCATCTAATAAAACCCTAACACTAAATATTTAGTGATAAATATCTATGAAGTAAGATAGTTTGAATAATGGAGAGATTTGAGAATCATATTCCTAAGTGTTAAACTAATTTTACATATTTAAACATCTTAAATTTATAACATCAAATGTTACATTGTTAAATTATATTATCTATTTAAAACTATTTATAAGTACATCATCACCATCTATTGAAATATTAACATTAAACTTTTTATTTTAAAAAATTTCATGTAATATAACTGTTTACATTGTTACTTAATTATCACATCTTAAATCCTTTCAGGATTAATTGATAATCACTTTAATTTGGTAAGTAAATGTAACATTTATATTTCTCTTTACCATTACACACTACTCTTTTAGGATAAATTGACATCCACTATTTTACTATAACTAATAGAACTATATACATTTCTCTTTACCTATATATCCTAAACTCATTTAGGATATTAAGTGTAATTCACTTTGTAATTTTATAGGTATAACCCTTCAAGAAACAATGATATTAAATTTTCATGGTAACTAAATGAAAATATTTACATTTTTCTTTATCGGTATATATCCTAAACCTTTTAATATATTAAGTGAAACATAAATTTAATTATATTATTGTAAAATTATTTAGGAAATTTTGATATATAATTTAGATGGTAACTAAATTTAATTCTATACATATTTCTTTACCATTAAAAATACTAAATTCTTTAGGATATTAAGTATAAGTCACTATAACTTTAGACTAGTGTAGTATTTTATTTTTTTAACTATGAACATATATAAGTCCAAACATACTCATACTAACCTCTTAGTCATTATATTCTTATTGGAATATCAGGATATGAAATGAAACAAACTCTTTCGTGTTTAGGAAATAATTATTATTTCATACTAATAGGAATATTTAACAAATAAAATATTTTTTCTATATCATATGTGGTATTCTATGTGTTTGGATCATTTTCCTTAAAATTAATGAAATTCTTTAAAAAATTACATTAATGGGAGAAGGATAACATTCCTCTATATTTTAACAAATAGACGGATAAATACTTTTACCCTTCTCTTTTTTTCAAGTATGTTATTATATCTAATAAATCTTGAACCATTTTTATACTATCAATGAAATCAAATTTTGTTCATAACAACTCTTTTTTATTGAGAAAATTCTATTATCATATAATAGAATATAATAGAATATATATATATATATATATTTATATATCCTTTAACTAGATTCATTTGAGCTTGATACATTCCTCTATATTCAATTTTTGTGAAATAACCCCTTTCTTTATAACATGAATATAAAATTAATCTTAAATAAATTCATCCTTTAATTTTAAATCCTATATATTTATAACACTTAAAAAGTATGCATTCAATATCACATACCCTTCAAAACAATGAATTGATTTTCATAACACCTATACCTAACATGGAAATACCATTGAGTTTTCCAAACCCCATAAAGTATTTTTAAGTATTCCATCATATATAATTATTAATTTATTACTTCTTCTCCCTGACAACCCTAGGTTTCAATGAAATTTACTATATTATTTAATAAACATCATTGAACTTTTCAACAAAAATTTCTTCTTCCAGTTCGGACTTTTACCCATTAAATTGACCATACAACATTTGGAATCCATGCATCCTATGCCCAGTTCATATATTTTCATCATTATGATATAATTATGAAATATTTTTATTGAATTCATTCACATTGTCAGAACATTTATATAAATGAAAAAATGATGAATTCCCTAACCATAACAATTCATTTTATCCCCCCTTTAAATCATGTTATTGAATTTAACAAATAATTTTTTTTGTATTAAAAACTCCCATATAATTTTATTAAAATATAACTATTTACATGATATTTTAAAGAAAAAATGATATAATACACATATTATTAAAATTTAATCCATTCTTTATAGATATAAACTATAACTAATTTTATATATTACTTCAAGATCAATTCTTTATTTATTTTAAATTTATAACCTTTTGAATATTTACAAAACTTGTAAATTTTATAGTTGATATCATGTATCTATCAATAAAAATAGAATTGAATTCTATAACCAAAAAATATTTGATAAAAAATTTAGTCTCCCCAAGTAATTAACCAATTCAATAATATTTAATATCATTTGGCATACCCAACCATATGGAGTATATGATACTAAAATTCTATAAATTATTGACATACCCAATCATATTGAGTACATATGTGGAGACCAATATTCCTTTTCATTTTTTATTTAATTATTTTCAAACCTTAAGTGAATCATTATATACTTCCCTAAGAATCTAGATTCATATGTTGTACATTTTTAACATTTTATTACTCAGGAATAGGTATTGTTCTAACACATAGAATATTTATTTAGCTTAAGAAGTTTTCTAAAATTCATAGTCTTAGGATTAAATTACATTAGTATTCTCTTACCATGGCTTAATTTAAAAGTTTTTTTGATAATGTTGACGTTATTCCTCTATAAAATTAGCTTTTATCATATGAATATCTTGTTTAATTACCAATTAATAAGGAATTCAACTAAATTAAATCCCAAAAAAATGATGCCCCTTTTAAAATCCTTCACATCAATTAGTGATCTGAGATCTATATTTCACTGAACAATGAGTCCTATTTGTGATTACTCTCACTACTTAGCTATTTAGGCATGGAATAATCCGAATAATATTATATATGACTCTTGGATGGTCAACCCGACTAATCCTTGTACAATTCATCATATGAATAAAATCGACACCATTCCTGTAGTATCCTTCCTAAGGGTTTTCCAGTTAAGTGTAACCTAAAGAAAAAACTAAAAAAATTCTAACAAAATATAATATAGGGACACCTTATTTGGTATAACCATCTCAAGGACGATTGAGTGTCATCCATTACTTTGTTTACTTACATAATATAATCCAGTATCACCCTACCTTTCCAGAACCTACTCGGTTGGATGATCAAGGTTTTGATATGTGCTGCTTTGTAAGTAATATAACACTTATTATTTTGAGGGTATTGAATCTCACCATCTTATCTCATTTTATTCCATTTGTATGATTACTTCTCGTAATTTAGTTTGGAATCCTATTCCCTCCACCAAATCAATATGTTCAAACCATATTGATGTGTAACCCTTTACACAACCCTCAAATTTGTGTTACTCACCAAAAAATATAATCCAAACATATCCATACTTATCCAAATGAATCATATAAATAAGGTACTTGAAAATTTCATATAAAGGTATAATGCTATATGAGATTGATAATATCCACATGAGTAAACCTAGAGAGACTAATAAACAAGACATAAGTCTCTAGGCCACTAGGTAGTTCGACCCAAAGTCCCTTAACCCAGGGAGACTTTACTCAAGAGAGTGTTCAATTCATCATTACTCTAAAACCTAATAAGCATAATATATATTCAAAAAATCAATTCAATTGAAAATTAAGGTCATGGTAGATGAAAAACTAAATTCATTTTCATACTTGGGATGTAATGAAAGTCTCTATTTACTAGAATTAGTTTAACATTTAAACTAAATAATATATGATTTATAAGATAAATGATTTATAATTATAAATAAAACAATTAATAACCTTTAAATAAATGAACAATTCAAATATTAAATCATGAGGTAACCATTTATAAATAATTCATAAATAAAATCTAAATATATGAATTTTATAATTTTAGTTTTATATAATGTAAATTACATAATTTTTAATATAAAAACTTTATATTCACTTCAATATGAAATCTTTAATATTATTTATCATATGGAATTATTATTTTAAAAATTTAAAGTTTTATTAATTATAAACTATTTTTAATCCAATTTTTATTGTATAAACATTTTACATAATATAAATATCATATACTTAGCTTTATTTTAACCATGATCAAATAAATCATCAAAACCCTTATTATGTGGCTTAAATAAAATTCAAAATTAGGATTTTTTAGTTTGAATAATTAAAATTAACTAAGTATGAACAATTCATAAACTAAATATAAAATATTGGTCTTTTAGCCTTGTTTTTATAATTTATAAACACTTTATAAATTACTTTTATGTTTTATAAATAAACACTTTTATTTTGAGATCATAATACAAGCAATATATTTTATTTAAGAAGCTATTTTAGATACTGACATTTAACATTTAAGGAATTTTAATAATAAATTCTTCATAAGGATTAATTAATTAATTATAAAAATTTATAATTATTTCATTATTATCTTATTAATTAATAAAAAACCCCAAAATAAATTTTAGTATAATTTTTAAAAAAATTATAAATTATAATAAAAATTAACAAAATATTAAATTTTGAAAGTTTCTATTTACCCTTACACAAGATACCCTTTCTATATAAAGCTAAATTTGTTTGCCTTTACACAGATTAAATTTTTCATTCTATATAAAAATATACCCGGGTGACCTTTATATAGACACTTCTCGATAAAGGTAACTCTATGTGACATTGATTTAGATCAGATCTACATGAAGGTAAATGAGAATTTCCTTTACATAGACCCATCTATATAAAGGTAATTTTCTATGAACTTTATGTAGACCCCTCTACATAATGGTAAAACAACAATGACCTTTATGTAAAACTTTTGTATATAATGGTAGCCAGGTATGAAACTTACGCAGAACACTATAAGTAAGAGTAAAATGGACTAACCCTTATGTATACTTTTCTACGTAAGGGTATAATGCAATAACATTCATGAAGAAAGTTTCTATGTAAAAGTCATTCATTTTGTACAGAATTTATAGAATTCAAAACACATGATGCTCTATTTTTCTATTTTCTTCATTTTATATTAATGATTTCATAATTATAAATCATGATATTTATTTGATAAAACTTTTGGGATTGAAAAGGGTTTAATAAGAATTATTAGAACATTTAGAAGTGATTTAATACCTTGACCAAGGATCTCACATGCATGAAATTTGAAAAATCTATATAAATTGAAATGAATAAATGTTATATATTTATGTGCATACACTACACCATAGAATATTTTCAAGATATACATCATATTTATATGGTTTGATAAATATCACCTTGTTTATCCATATGATTCACTGATTTTATCAATGTTCAAGATGGATTCTCTTTTCAACCACGGTGTTCTAGCACCTCAGTATGCTAAGGAAGAAAAAGAAGAGAACTATGGGTTCTAAGGAGGTCTGTCCAATCATGAAACAAAACAACACCATCACTTCCATCAAATGGAAGTGTTTTTATAATCAATAAGGACACTCCTTGGGTGGTCACATTTACTCATGCATTTTAATGCATGATTAAATGACTTGGCTAGTTCATGTGTCACATACATGAATACACCTGCCCCAAAATGTTTCATATTATGAGATAGTTTAATAAATGAAATCTTATGTAGATGATTGATCAAGGACATTATTAGTGTGTAATGATATTATATAATGCATCCAGATCATGATTTTCATGAAAAATATATTATATATATATATATCATATATATAACGATTTAGGGAATATATCCTTTAGTATATCCAGTTCCTTGAGAACCATATACGGTGTTGGACCTTGATAGGTGTTGGTATATGGGGGTTGAGTCTAGGAATATTTATTTCTCCTTAAAAGTTTTGAGAAAAGTTGTGAAATTCTTATGAGACTAAATGATTGATCATGCTTGGGGTGTGTGATTGGGGATGAGATGATCATCAAAAAGTGTGAGACACATTTTTTAAATATAAAAAATAGATGAGATAATTGGTGGATAAAGGTATGACTAGTAGAGTAAACATGGTCAATGTAGTCCAGTGGTGAAATGAATGATAATAATGAGAATTATGGTCTCATATGGGCATTTAGGTACAACCTTTGATAACCATAGTGGATGGTAGAAATGAATAATGGTTCAATGGTCTGATAAAGGATTTAGTGGATAAATGTGATTATAGAGAACCTGTATGGTGACTC
This sequence comes from Viscum album, assembly GCA_963277665.1. NCBI lineage: Eukaryota > Viridiplantae > Streptophyta > Magnoliopsida > Santalales > Viscaceae > Viscum > Viscum album. The sequence continues at coordinate 1,052,207,818 of OY728120.1, read as the reverse complement.
AGTTATGGTGATATAGGTACCAGTGAAATTTTGAACCACTAGCCAAATGATTTGTATTCTATAGAATATATGAATATAAGATTCACATATTAGAAAGTGATATAACTTACCCTAATACATATCTATTAGGACTTAGGTGTCATGGTGATGGATTATTAGTGTTGTTGGGTTGTATTAGCACAAAGAAATATGATGGTCATTGGCCTTAGAGAGGGGTTTGTGATATGGGTCAAATAGGTTATAATGAGTAGGACTTTGATTATCAATGTTTAAATTATGATGAAAGGTGGGTGGGTTGATATAATTAACCAATTATAAAAGAAATTATAATATGTGGAGTATACCCTTGGAAGATTATGGGTTCAACTTTTATTCAGGAGGAATTATGGTAAACATCAGGGGTGATGTGTATAGTGAACCTAGACCACAAGTAGTTAATAATACACTTTAATGGTTGGATGTAATAATTTGGTGTGTGTCTTATGAATGTGATTACCCAAGTGTAGGTATCAATTTAGAATGATCAAGTAGTGCTGGTTTGTTTGGTAACTAGCTAAGTGTATAATTCAAGGAATGGATGGGTGTGGTAATAAGGTTTCAAATAATTTTGTTAGTCATGGTAGACTATGAAAACATGTTCAATATAGAAGGAATTTATGTTATGTATAGAGTATTGAGTATGTGACTATGAATTTTCACATGGGACATCAGGAGGATCTCAAGTGTAACTCTAAGTGAGTATCAGTCTAGTATATACCAACAACATAAACTATGGAAGTTAAACATTAGTGATTGATAAAAAAGTTATATCTCTTGATTTAGGGAATCATAGGGGATATGGATGAATTATTTGGTGCACTAGTGAATAGGTTATTGAGTTTTGAGATCTAGTCATTATAGTAAGGTACCAGCTACTTCATTTCCGATATGATCAAGTACGATGGTTTGGATATGAATCAAATCACACCATCTAATGAATGATTATTATATACTATTAGACTAGAGTAAAATTGATTTTAATATTTGATAGTTTAGTTGGTTTGGGTTTGGTGGTGGTATGTTGTAGCCAGTATAATGTCGGAGTATAAGAGTGTGAATTGGATCTCAGTGACCAAAATGATTCATGAGATATGTTTGAGGGGGATTATTAAGGATAAGAATTGGTATATAAGGAAGTGTAATGAATCCAGTTTTTTTGTTTAGTCCTTTGAATATATATATATATATATATATATATATATATATATATGTTTTTTCCTCTATGTCAGCATTGTGTTTGGGTGTCATAGGACCCAAAAATTAATATATGAAAAATATTAATATATATTAATTAACACACACACACATTTCAAAATAAATGGGTTTCCCATTGATTGGGACCTCAAATTAGAAATTCGTGACTGCGTTTTTTTCTAGAATGTGGAGTTTACCCTAGGCGCAACATAAAGTTGTTTGGTATTGGGTTTTTGGTTGAGGGAAACCATTGGATATTGTGTTAAATAAATTAAATGATTAATTTATTTAATGAAAAATCCCTAACCCTACTATATAAATATGTCATTATGACAAATTCCTAGGGTTATCTGTATTATCCTGGGAGATTATATAGGAGAAGGAGAGCATTGGCGTTAGCATTAGTGGATCAGGAGTGATAATCAATGATGAATGATAGAGTAAATATGTGAGATAGATGGAAAACATGGTGGGATCATCATCTTCATTACTACCAGAAATATTATTTTCCAATGATCGATCCATTACTAATGTAGGGATCATTATTTCATGGATTTATTCCCTTTTAACATTTTGAAAATCATGGATTTATATTAGATTTTGTTTTCTGGTGATTGTCTTTCCTTGCATTAGCTCTATTTTGATTAATAATCTTGATCCAAATTATGTATATTTTTTATGCTAGTAATTTTAACCTAGTTTCTTATTTATATAATCATTGGAAAGGATCACACCAGATAATGATGAATTTCACTTCATTCTTGTTCTTTTATCCCCACCATTCTTCATGTTCTTCATCGTTGGACCATGGGGTCAATGATTTGACATTTCTGGGTCAGATTCAAGAATAATGAAACCCCCATATTCATGATGGATTAATGAAAAACATATGGATAATTATTTTATAGATGGATCAAGGTGTGATGAGTTTCTGTGTTTAGTACAACGGTGTGATGAGACTGAATTACAAGCAGATCAAGTGACATGAATTCGGCCACCAGTGATGAATCATGTACATTCAACCCCAAATATGAGTTTAATATTTTGATTCATGTTGTAATTAGTGGCAGTGGTAGTGTGGGTGATATGTATAACAACCCTACACTTTATTTCATATTTAGACATGATTAATTACATAAAATTTGACTTAATACAACTCAGAAGATTGAGAGGTCTAGTGTATTTTGGGCTTAGGAACATTACATGACAACATAAGACGTAAAATACCACATCTTAATTGAAAACTTATTTTTCATGACCATGACATTCCTTCGTACTTAGCATTGCATGAGATAACCTAAGAACATATATAAGAAAAGGTTGAGCTATAAAGCCTAGTATGGGAGTAAAAAAGGAATAACATGAAGAATAAAATATATGTTAAGAAATAGTCATATCAATGGAGTATAAGATAAACATGAACATAAAGGCATGATATAGCTGATCATCATAACATGGAAATGTGGAAACATCTTATAACACTGCATCATTAACATAAAGGAATTTGGTAAACCCCTATCCCATCATGATGGAAAAAAGTCATATAAAGGAATTAGGTAAACCCCTATCCCAAAATGACGTATCATGATACTTAACATTAAGCAATGTATTGGATCACTATCTGGGTGCACCCTTCATGAACATTTTAATCTCATGCTTAAGTGAGCTACATAGATCATATAGCATGGATTCATTCAACATCATAATTTATTAAATGATAAAGGAATGTGTAATAAATAAATTAAATTATATAATAAATAAGTATAGGTTCCTAAAGGTGAATACCATTTATAGATAAATGGCCATAATATTCACTATATGATGATTTTGGCATGGAAAACCTTAGTGCAATTTGGGCAGCATAACGACATCACACAAGGATTTATAAAATGGGTTGATGATAACGAAAGGGGTATCTCATAATTTAGATATGAAATTGTCCATAATGGAATCATGTAGAATAATATTCCAATATATTAAATGGAACTTGAGATGCATAATATAAAATAAATTCTTTAATGGAAATGAGGAGAGAGAAATCCCTTGCAGAATTTCAGCATGGTAACAGGTGTACAAGGGAGGGATTAATGAGAGTGAAAGGAGTATATAATAATTAAAACATAATAATGGAAGTATGGGGGAGGTTTAAAAACATACCCCATCATTTTTAATTGAAAAATTAAAATGTTATAACAATATAAGAAAACTTGGACAAAAATGAGAAAGGAAGGAACTCTTACTTGGATATGTGATCCCAAAGTCTTGGGAGAGGCTTCTTGGGAGATTAGGGGAGCCTTGGGAGGACTCTAGGGAGTGTATATAATAGTTAGGAAGAGATTAAATGAGTTTTAGTGAATATTAATGGGTTCTTGGGTGGGTTTATATAGGAAATGATGGGAAATTCTTTATTATTTATGTTTTGGACACTACACACTAAAATATTCAAAACCACAAACCTTCACATGGTTTTTTCCATTGAGAAGTGGAGAAAATTATTTTATAAGTCCATGAGACGAAGATATTTAAATATTTACCATGCTTATGTGGAGGTTAGTCACACTCTCAAGTAAATGAATTTAAAATCACAAAATATGTTATACATTTTGGAGGATTCACTAAGGATTTATAAAATAAGTAAAAAAAATATAAAATCACATTATTTTAAATTTAAAACATATATTGGGACAATAATAGCCATTATAGTATTTATTACATCATTTTGGGGTCATTATGATGTCATAAAACTGATATTTTATTTATACGATATTTAATTTTTACCAAAAAATTCAATTATCTTAGAAAATTATAAAAAATTAACCATTGGATAATTTCAACATCTTGATTCCAAAAATAATATTCATTTGATCTAACTAATTTTTTAAATATATGAATTTTCACTTTTAAAATGAAAACCGATATTTTGAAAATTCACAGGTTTGGACAAAGACTGTTTTCAAACCTTAATAAAAATTACATTTGACTTCATAAAAATTATATAATAATTTATTATTAATAAAAATATTTTGATAATAAAATTTTATTAAAATATTAATTATTTCAAAAATTCATTAATTCACTAAAATAAATTCTTGAAAAATACACTTTCTGTTTTACGAATAAAAATATAGCTCTTATCATACTGATTACCTAATCATTTACTGATAAGGAAATGATATAATCATCATTTATAATAATTTTTTTATAATATTATTAATGAAAACATAGTTTAATATAGTAATGTATATATTTCTCAAAAGTACCATTTTTACCCAAAAAAATCAATTTATCAAACTCATCCTTTTTAAAGAAAGGCTATTCTCTTAAAATAATTGATGCAATAGGAATTTTTTTTATAAAAAGGGATTACACAATAAGTAACTAATACCTTGTTACATAACCCCTTATAAAACCTGGATAAGACCTAAGGGTAAGGTGTGCGATGGTGACATACTCTTGGGAAGACTCTGATAATATCACCTAGGTGGTAATCTCTATTAATTTGAAGTTATCTCGTAGGCAATTCCGTTCAAGATTAAAGTTTTGAAGCTCGAATTAGGCTTGGTCAAGAGAAAATCCCAGTGACACTACCTCCTTTCTAAGATCTGACAAATGAGATTTGTATGGATTGAGTCTACTAAATGAGGCTATCCTCTCCTTTGTCTCTATCAAAAGGATTTTTTAAAACCTTATATTTATATCAGTTGTGTGATCACTATTCAACGAATATATTATCAACTATAATGATACATAACGGTCATTTAAACCCAATAATAATACAAAAGGAGTGATTTTTTTTATATCCACAATACATTAAAATAAATAGAATTTTATTTATAAATGATTGGGTCGTTACAAGATGCGGGAATACTGTGGGAGTTTCTGGAAAAAACCTAATTTACATGACATTTAGTTCAGATTAACACATGTCATGTAGTCCCTAGATATTGAGACAAGAGTTTTATGAAAATTAAATATCACATGATATGTGGTCTTACCACACACTATGTGACTTAGTGCTAGTGGCTCAGTGTGTACTGAAAGGGTAAACTAGCATATGCATGACCTGGTATATGGGAAAAAAGTATACATGGTCACATCCTCATATATGGGAACATAAATGACCAGACTAACTAGTCACAACCAAGTACATGAGAACAAAATGAGTATATTGGAATGGTCTAGAGTGCTTAGAAATTTTCTAGAGTAAATGGGAAGACCTAGGTTAGCCAAGACACACCATGTGACCCTATGTACATGATTTTTTTACTTTCCTTAGGAACTTCCACTTTTGTATCTTCTTCTTTAAGACTCAAATTTGGGCCTCTGAGTAGCTCATACTGAGTATTTTTCCATATAGGAAGCGATGGTGACCTTCATTTTGTCATCATATATATGAAATGTCATGTTATGTGTGTGAAACTTCCTTCAATAACACTTTTTCAATGGCTGTGATTGAGTTTGATCATTAGAGAGATGCTGGGGTCAATACTTCATATCCCACCTGGGCGTGGGTCCCCTATACACATTACACTAGAAGAGTTGGTAATCCACCTACTATAGGGGGTGAAGATCCTAAATTTATAGAGAAGTACTCACCTGTCACTAAGTTACGATGGGGAGAGGGCCCTCTATAGGTGGTTGTATTGTCACTACTCTGGAGCACATTAACGAGGAGAAGACCCCTCCACACTGATTTGATTAAGGTTATATGTGGTTCTGGACATCAAAGATAGAACTTTGGGATCTATAGGCATACTCTTCATTCTTTGTTGGATATAAAGATATATATCCCCTTTCTCTCTTGCTTGGGTTTCTTATGAGCATATATGATATTGAATTTTCTTTACCCCTTTCTTATGAGTTGAGATATCTGTTGCTATTTCTATAGCTTCATTTTTTGTTTTTTTTGGAATCATACTATGTATATATATACTCACCCCTAAAAGGGATTTAACCACACATATTTTGTCTTATAAAGATTACAGGAATATCATCAGTGACCTTGGTGGACTTGGTTTTGATGGAGTATAGTGGTATTTGGTACAAACTATGTTCGATGGTCAACCTTGGATATTTTGAGCCGTGCTCTCTTCAATTTTTTTTCTAGTTGTTGTTAGGTTGGAACCTTATTTCTGGTTAGGCATTTATTTTCCCCCTTTATATAATTTTTATTACACTATTTTAATTTGATGAGTTTCAAAGAGGTCGTTGCATGAATTTTTGATTCTCTAGATGTTTTATTTGTTCTTATATCTCTCTGTTTCATGGAGCTAGTTGTGTGTGTGCATCCACGTACTTTTGAGAAAAGCCTCCCATTTTCGTATTATAGATACTCAATTCTTGTCTCTATCCTATGGCATAATTTATGTGATCTTTGGGTGTCACACTCGGCTTACCATTGGCCAAGTGGGAACCTGTGGTTCAGGTCATGGAAAAAAGTTTGTAACAATTTGCACCATCGAGAGTTGGTGGAATAAAAGAAAAGATAGTTTATAGTGAAACTGGAAAGTGAGATAATTTTAAATTTTGAATTTATATCTTTAAATATTTCATGTGTACTAATTCAAGATGATTGAAAGGGATTTTTTAGGTGAAAGTTTAGGCTGCAAAATAACGAGAGTGGAATTTTGAGCATTGGGTAAATGATTTGGTAAAGGTGGTTGCAAAAATAGTCCATTGGAAGCTTATTAGAGTCCATCAAACATCTGGTGACTAGGAATTGACTACAAGTAAATCTATTAGGGGTCTAGTGTAGCGAAATTGAAACCTAGTGGATTCAATATAAGTTTAGTGAAGGCCAACAGACATCCTATGGAATTTTCTGACCTCCAATTTGATTAGAATAAGTACAATAATTTTTTGTCCATACTTTTTTTAAACACCTTTGGGGTTTGGGAATCCAAGTATTCAAAATGAAATGGTGAACTCCCTCTATTTATATCCCTTATTTCTTCTTCTTCTTAGATGATTCATTGTATATCATGTTGATTTTATTCATCATTTGATATAAGTAATCCTTCCGTATTTATCCTCTTCCTTTCCCTCTATCTTCTCATCTAATTTAAATGGACTGGTTTTAGTATTTTAAGTTTGATTATATAGGATCATGTTGGAATCTCATCACATTTTTGAGGATTTTAATGATGTATTATAAAGTTCCTAAATAGGATCAAGACTATTGATTGGGGGGGGGGGGTGAATTAATGGTTAATTTTCTTTTTATAAGAAATTTTGTTAACTAATTATTGAGAAAACCTTTTTAACCTCTAAAAACTTATTAGAGTTATTATCTAATCAAATATAAATCTCAACCTCACCTTTCATATGAAAAAAAATTAATGAAGGAGAAACACATGATATTTAAAAGGTTTAGTACAAAGTCCTACTCCTTTCCATGTTGGTTATTCCCCCCAACATGTATTACTTAACTATATTCTTTCCAAAATATAAAGGCCCAAGCAGAAAATAGTTTTACAACCTGGTATAAAACTTTTTTACTATAGTTGGTTGTACCCCCAACTATCCTTTTCACTTACTCTTTCCTTATAGCTAGTCATACACCCCAACAAAAAAACCTTTTGAGTAACTAGTTATACCCATCATATAAAATATTCTTTCTTATTTTATGATCCACTTCAGAAAGTTCTTCACTTCTTACACAAGTAAGATGGATCAACTTAACCTATTTACAATCTTCAAGAAATTCAACAATTATCTTAATAACTTTTTGGTCTTTGGAATTACTAAAGATATTTAGAAAATCTGAATATGATCAAACTAAATCCTTGTAGAAATTATATTTAAAAAACTTACTTAGAAAAAGTCAGTTCGATAGACCTTAGTTTGGTAACCTCTGTCTAATTGTTTCCATCTGATTGGCTATGTTTGGTTCTGCTTATGATCTTTCTACTTCAATTCAGTATAAACTCAAAAAAAAAACTCACAAGTTATCCATAAAATAGAACTCTATCTGATGGAACTCCATCTAATTGATCTCAATCTAATGGATCTTCATCTAAAGGAACTCGCTCTGATAGGTCTTGATCTGATGGAACTCACTCCGATGGATCTTTTTCCATTGGAACTCACTCCGATGGAACTTTCTCTAGTGTTATTGAACTTATTATCTCAAATTCAACCTAAATTAATTTTTTTTGGGATCTCAACTTGCAAAAAATGTCAGAATGTTAGTCATTCATGAACTTGAATAGGTATAATGTTTGAATGTATTGTGATCTATATTTATATGAATTATAGAATATTAAATGTGGGAAAAAATTCTTATTATCGGTCAACTAAATTCATAAATATAAATTACTCTAATATTGGAATCTTCATTTTGACCATTTCAACTATTTTAATATTTACAAGGCCTTCTCTAATATTCTTGAATCTTCTCAAAACTTCATCCTTATTTGAATTTAAAAACTATTCTCTAGTATGCTTACTTGAGTCTAATATTTCTATGTTTGGTGAATCCAATTAGCCTTTATACCTCAGATTCAGTCTGATGAAATTTCTTATAGAAAATGAATCTGATTGACTTGCTCATGTAAAGCTTGTCTGATGGATCAGTGTATTATAACTATAAAACTTCAAAAACTGCATCCATTTCTCTTGACCCATTTGAAACATACTAAATCATAAGATCACATTATGTAAATAAAAATATGTTCAATGGATTTTTCAAATCCAATGATTTGGTATAAAATAAATTTTTATGAGTCTTGACCCAATTAAGAGGATTCATTACTTTTTCTCTTGACATACTGAATGTAATGTCCCAGAACCGGATTCCACTCAGCTGTACCCTAAGATCAGTTGGCCACATGGCCCAAGTGAATCTCTTTAAACACTAGAGGTTTCTGACTAGAAGTTATGTCCTATGTGTGTCTATTGGGAGACTATTCGCAAATCACTAAAGTGTAGCACAACAGAATGACAATAAAAATTAATTAGCGAAAGAAATAAATTATGCAGACAATAGATAAACAACATGAATATATAAAAATATCAAAAGGAAGATCATATAGAATGATTATGATACATCTCATATGAATCTACAAAATAGACAAAATAGGTCTACATGGTAGGTTTATAATACACGTGACAAAAGTAAAAAATGGTAAAAATTATCCTAGCTAGACTCATGGGCCTAAGCTTGATTGATACCCCCTAATTCTAAGAAGCAATCAAGAACCTATATTAGGGTACCTTCCCTTATCCATAAATGCAGTCATATAGTCTGTTCCTATACCCAAGGGTGGCCTGAATAGGGTGTGAGACTAAATCCCAGTAGGAAACCACCCAATGTCATGTTCCATCCAATCAATGATTATATAACAGTCACAGTGTGTAGGCCGTAATGTAATATTTAAAGTAAGTACTAAAAGTAAACATCTTATAAATTCCAGGTACTCATTTATAATCAAGACAATTTAATTATATAAATCCATTACAATAATTATTCTTGAGACCTAGAATAATTCCCAGCATCCTCTGTGATAACATGATCAAAGTATTCCTAACAAACTATTCGTAAAATATAAAAAAATACTAAATACAAGCTTGTGATTTTCCTTAGAAGACACATTATATATCTCATTTAATTATTTTTTCAATTTAGAACCTAAGCCTGTCAATGAAATTCTTAAGTTTTAATCTAGGTATCACTCTAAGAGTATCATAAATCAATAACATTACAAGATAATCCATGTCGATCTTCACAAGAACCCAAGTATTGCTCTCGGTGTGGTATAACATCACTTCCATTTGAGTCCATCCATGGTGATCCACTAAGAGAGAACAAGTATCACCCATGGAATAATGATTAAATTACCCCTGAGTCTATCCTTGGAATTCTTAATATGGAATCCAGGAATCACTCGACATATAATAGTAAACATCCATGAGTTCGTCCTTAACATTCCATGTAAGGAGACCAAGTGTGATTTGAGCATAAGTAAGGAAGAATCCAAATGAGTTCGTCCATGGAATTCATCATTTGAATCCATATGTCACCCAAGTTATATAAGAATTTAATCAATTAAATATCATTTATTCATTATCATTCCACTATTTAAAGGTCAATACTATGAACATTTTAATTCAATTTCACCACAAAAGGTTACTCAAGTCATAGGCTAAACTTAGATGGCTTACCTCTCAATTATTCACATGGGAAATTCAATATAAGGGAAACTTAAGATTCAAAAATCTATTACACATCCAAGTACAAGGTCGTGTTCATCAATCCTTTTCTATTAATCAATTCAATTATAATTTACAATTCATATTGCAATTTAATTTACATTTCAATTCATAACTCAATATTATCATCCCATGATAAGGGGTATAGGGCACACATCAAAGGTATCCAAAATTCATATGCCATTATAATGACCCATTTAAATACACAACACACTCAAAGGGGTGGTTCCATTGAAGGTTCTTAACCAGTTAAAATTTATCAATTGGCCTCATTAATTGAATAAGATATACCTATCAATTCAATTCAAGGAGTAAAATTCATTACAAGGCATCAACTGTGAATTGAGTTCATGAAACAATGGAATATATAAACCCTTATAATTTTAAAGAAAGGTATGAGACCAGCTAACATAGATCCAAAGTTGATAGATCATCCAATTTTATCTCTTTATTTGACTCCTATTGGGATAAAATCAAAGAACGAATGAAGAACCTAAAAATAGAGAAAATTAGATTGAAGCAAATAGCACATCCAATACCAAACCAAATAAGGAATGACATAAAAGGAATTGATAAATCACTGGTGTGGATCCAAGGATATGAGAATCACTTAAATTGGAGATTGGACAGAGAAGATACTTCAATTCCTAGTATATTCTTTAAAGAGGGATCCAAAGGGGTGGCCTTACTATGCATTGAAAAAATGGGATAATAGGGTTAGAAATATATTTAATTAGGATATTTTTTGTAAAATAACCCAAAAATATAGGTTCTTATAGTTGGGACACATGATTTGTCCAAAACATGTGACAATCGTGCATGCTTAGGTATAAGTAAGGGCACATCGCAAAGTTTGAATAACTGTGTGGAAACCATGAAAAAATCCACCATCAAAATTAATGACATGGTCAAATGACCATTCACCCCATATAACATGGTTTTGTCAAACCATTTATGAAACTCATATTCTCCACCCCTATCTCAAATGGTTAGTTAGACCATGCAGCCTTCCCGACATGGTTTATACTAATAGCATGCCATGCATTTTTCACACGAAGTGTCATGTTCTGAGCTCCAAACTAGCCATGGAAACCCCTGATAACTTTATGAACACATAGGGAATTCATAAAAGGCGATATTAAAACCTTTTAAATTATAATTTATGTAATGTAAAGGATACATACCTCAATGAATAACTATGTTCTTACAAACTCTCCCTTAAAGCAATTCATCCCTGAATTGCCTTCTCAAGGGCGGTCAAGAATGTCTAAGAATAACTCTTGCCACTGTGATCATACATTGGCCTCCTTATCCTAGGTCTTATCCTGTACTATACTGTGATTCCATAACCCCCATACTAAATAAATAGGCTGAACTTAGAGAACATTCATTCTATAATCCACAATATATATAGGATGCACCACAAATGACATATCAACCTATAACTCAACATCCCTAGACTGAAAGGAATGATATGGGTATGAATAATAGTTTTGAAACTGAGATACATGGAAGATTTCTTTCATGGATCAATACCTCTAAGGTAATTGAAACCAATCATCTAGAGGCCCAACTCTCTCCTTAATCTCAAAAAAAAAAAAATAACATAGTGAGTGATTATCCTTCTCTTGATCCTCATATGTCCTAACCTCGGTGAAACACGTAAGAAAACCTAATCCCCGACCACAAACTCTAGAGTTCATTAAGGTTTATATATTTATGATTTATATAAATACTATATAGTATCAATCCATTTATGAATCAACTGAACCTAATCTATGGTCTCCTAAACAAGACAAGGTCCAATAACAACTGCGTCTCCTACCTCTAACCAATATAGTGGTGATCAGTATAGCCTACCATACAAAGCCTCATTAGGTTCCATTTGTATAGTTTCCTAATATCTATTTTTATAGGAAAACTCAACCAAGGGTATATGTCTCTCTCAAGACCCCCAAAAAATCCATAATGCATACTCACAGAATTTCCTCAAGCACCTGTATCATACGCTCTAACTAGCCATCAGTATGAGGGTGGTATGCTATGCTCAGAAGCACCTTTTTACCTAGTGACCTCTGTAGACTCTGCCAGAAATGAGACATAAAATGATAATACCTATCTAAAATTATAGTGCAAGGTACCCCTTAAATTTATACTGTCTCATGGATATGAAACCTTCCAATACCATTAACACTGAAGGTATCCTTGATCGACAAGAAATATAGAACCTTTGTGAGCTTATAAAAAAAACCATAAAGAATCATTACTTTGAGGCAGTCTCGATAAACCTATCATGAAATCCATAATTACATCAACCTAATTCCACTGAGGGTTGGGTAAAAATTTTAAAAGTCTAGATAGTCCCTGGTGTTTTTCCTTCACTCACTGATAGGTGGAAAATCTCATGAAAAAACTATCTATATCTCTTTTCATACCTGGCCACCAGTACTAGTGATGTAAATCCTAATACATATTGGTGACTCTGAGGTGTACTGCCTAAGATGAAGCGTGAAATAATCGCATCATATCCTCACACATGTCTACTAAAACTCATACATAACCATGTACTGACATAATTTGATCCTCGCCTATGGTCCAACTATGAGGAGGGTCCTCACCTACTACACTCTCCCATCTGACTAGGATATTAGAATCCAACAACTTCCTCATCCTTACTCTATCTATAAGGGTATATGTAATATGAAAGGTTGATTGAAAAGTATTCCCTTGACTGTCTTGCACCTAAAAGTGAATCTCAAAGAACAAATCCATGATCTACCACTCGATACTGACCTGCTAAAATTATTGTATTTAAGTCCTTCTACTTAGTGCATCAGCCACTGCATTTCCCTTACCAGGCATGTAGGTAACATCGAAGTCAAATGACTATAGGTATTAAACCCACCTTCATTTCCTTAGATTCATATCACACTATATAAATATGTTCTTGAGGATTTGGTGGTCCGTGTACAACACAACATTCTATCTAAGTAAGTAATGTCTCCAAAAAATCAATCCCTGGACAAACACAGCTAACTCAAGATTGTGTGTAGGGTAATTACTCTCATGTGGACTCAAATAATATGACCTACATGTCAAGACTCTATCCCATTTCATAATAACTTCTCCTAGGCTGATAAATGATGTATCATAGTAAAAAATGCAACTCTGGACTGGATTTGGAAAAATCTATATTGATGCTAAATTCAATCCCCCTTTCAGCTTTTAAAAGGTAGTCTCACAAGGATACAACCACAAAAACTTCACACCATTCTTAGTCAAGACTGTAAGTGGATCTTCTAGGCATGATAAGTCCTGTATGAAACATATGTAGTAAATAGATATCCCCAAGAAACTCCATACCTCAAATATGTTCTTGGGATGCTCCTAGGAGACTACAACTCTCACCTTCTCTAGGTCAAGTGATACTCATGTCTCTAGAATAATATAACCCAAGAAGTGAATATGATCCATCCAAAAGTGGAAATTTGTGAGATTATCATAGAACTAATTCTATCTCAATGCACCCAATATAATATTAATATGTTTGGAATTATTATGTCGATTGTGAGAATACATGAAGATATCATCCATGAATACCATGAAAAATGAATCTTGATAAGGATGGAAAACTCGGTTCATTAGTTCCATGAAGATAATTGGTGAATTCATGAGACCAAAAAGTGTAAAAAAATACTCATACAGACCATACCTTCAATGGAAGGTTGTGTGAGATATGTCTGATGATCTAATACACACCTAATGATAACTAAATCTCAAATCAATCTTTGAGAAAACCCGAGATGCTTAGATGTGATAAAAAAATTCATCTATACACAGAAAATGATATTAGATCTTAACCATTAGCTAATTCAATTTATGATAATACACAAATAGACTAAGTGTTATATCCACCTTTTTCAAAAAAAAGTATTGGAAAACCCCAAAGAGAAGTACTTGGTCGAATAAAACCCTTTTGTCTCTAAATCCTCTAGATGGCACTTGATCTTCTTCATCTCGGTAGTACCCATCTTGTGAAGAGGAATGGATACTGGTGTAGCTCCTAGAATTAGCTTGATAGATAATTCTACCTCTCTCATAGAAGGTAATCCAGAAAATTAATCCATGAAAATGTCCCTAAAATAATCAACCACTGGAGGGAAATTTTCTTGATGTGTTCCCTGATCATCCAAATATAAAATCACAATATGGGATATCATGCCACCTTTCCCACAATTCTTAGGTCCATCTCAGATCACCTGAATATCCCATTAAACCTTTTGAATAAACTTTCTACCCTCTGGTGATGTGAAGGTCACCCTTTGGCGATAACAATAACGAAACCATGAAAGGAAACCAACCAATACATTCCAAGGATAAATTCAAAACCAATCATCTTGGGGAAAATAGCTCTCATACAAAGTGAAACCCACCAATATCAAGGGGTAACTACCTTTAATGACCTAAATCTTCCATTATTACCCACAAAGTAAAGTCATGTATCATAACACCATTATAAGTTTGAACACTATGCCCAAATCGCTTCACAACGGGCACATAAATAATGATATGATAATTACCTATATTGAAAAGTAAAGAAGATAAAGTAGAGGATACTATAATAGTACCACTAATAGTAGAAGGGATGAGATCCTACTCCTCAAGGGTCTGTTTCACTATGTATATCTTCCCTAAACTGCAACTTTGTGATACCAGTTGTCTACCCTAAGCAGATTTGTTCTACTATCACTGTAAAACTAGGGTCTGACTACCATGACCACCACCTTGGCCTGATTCTATGTTTGTAATCCAACTCCCTAACAGATGAGAAGTTTATGACCCCGATACTAAGCATGGAGCCAATACAGACCCTCTCTCACTGGATTCTAGAGAAAATGTTCTGTAGAAGCTGTATAGATGACCCATCTTACCGCAGGATCAACACTCGACTGGGTCCCTCCTAAACTGTGGCCTCATATGTTCCAACCTACCACAATAGTAGAACCTCACATGGATACTTGATTATGTTCTTTGGCTACTGGTATCGCCACATGGAAGCTCTAGATGATTCTTCCTACAACCGGTCAATTTAGTACTAGATCTTGATTCCGAACTGCCCTGGCACACAATCCCAACCTCTCTCATGTTACACTCTATGAAAAGTGCATGATTCACTATTCTACAAATGGTATTAAGTAATAATACATTTACCTATGATAATATTTCATGACTAATACCATCCTTAAATTACCTAGATTTCATAACTCATCACTCATAAGAATAGGAGTGAAATGATAAAGCCCAATAAAATGGGCTGAGTAATCCATAACTGATAACGCGCCCTGTTCTAGGTGCAATAACTCATGGGTTATATAGACCCTCAACATCTCAGAATAGAAATATTAATATAAGGCCATATAAAAATACCTCCAAGTAATCTCCCTATGATGATCCTTCTGAGTAATGACATCTCACCACCTCTTTGTGAAATCACGCAACATGTATGTAGCAAGCTTTACCCTACTCTCAGGAGGTGTCTCAAGATTGTTAAAGATAGATAGCATAAATTATAGACATCAATCCATAGCATGTGGTCCACCATTCCCTAAAAACATGGGTAGATGATTCTTTTGGAACTCCCGCATCAACTCTTCCATAGTGGGACATTTCATGGTGCTCCCTAAATGGTCTGCATGAACCCCATAAATCCCTCATGGAACTATGCATCAGAACCTGTATCCAACACAACTAATGGTGCCTCAGCTGGAACTACTGGAGGATCCACTGGTAGCCCATGTACCACCGCCTTTGGAGTGTGGTTGTATCCACCCTACCTATATACAACTATAGGAACTCATGGTGACATACTTCTACAAATTCCAAGTGCACACCTCATATTAATAACATTATCAAAGTTCATAGGTCAAAATCAGAAAAACAAAAATAGGATAGGTACAATCCTACCTATATAAGAACACACCCCTCTTCCTACTTCGAGATTCAGGTCTAGGAGACATACATATCATATATAAGCAAGAGATAATATATACTTCCCACTACTATGTTTGGGTATGAATCAAGTTCTTTTCCTTAACAATTTCAATTTCCATTTTAATTCTCACTTGAATTCACACATTAATTTTCATTAGAATTCATCCTTATTTCAAATTTATATTATATTTCATTAAAAATTTGAACCAATGGTTCCCCAAATTCTGATCCATAAGGGACCATACTCTTCAGGAACCAAATTCTGGTATCCACTTTATTCACACCATAACCTTTTCTAGAAAGTCAATCACAACAACATGTATAACTATCACGACACCAATCAGAACAACATGCAATAATTAATGCATCCTAAATGGTATGGAATAATGGTATGTGATTACTATAAAGTGTCTAACATGAAACATGATATGGAAAACCCTCATATCATCAGGTTTAAACACAATATTACCCATAATCATATCAATAATAACATAATAATTAAAATGCATCACCCAATGGTGGAATCAAATCAACTGTAATAGTCAAAATCTAAAAAAAAACAATTTAATTCAAGGTAATTTGGATTTTTACAATACACAGGTTTGCTAAGACAAGGAAAAACTCCTTACCAAACTCCTACTCCTTCCAATACCTTTCTATTTTCTCAAAATAATAAATGAAATCAGAAAATAATTCTATAATACCACTTTGTAATGTCCCAGAACTAGATGCCACTCAATAATTCCCCAAGTCTGGTTGGCCACATGGCCTCAAGTGCATCTCCCCAAACACCAGAGGCTAGCAACTACCAAAAAGGGCCTAGGTGTGTCTATGGGGTGACTATTCCCTCATTACTAGAGTGTAGCATAGTATAATAACAATAATAATTAAGTAGAAAAAGCAGTAAATCTTATAAAAAATAGATACACAGAAGAAATAGATACACAGAAGGAATAGATAACAATATCAAAAATAATCTCATATAAAATGATGATCATACATGTCATATGTCTATAAAAAATAGCCAAAATAGGTCTACATGGTAGGTGTACAATACATGTGAGAAAATTACAAAAAGGCTAAAAAGTATCCCAACTAGCATCGTGAGCCTCAGCTCGGTCTTTTTCTCCCATTATACTAAGTATCAATCAAGAACCATTATTAGAGAGCTTTCCATTATCCATACCTACAATAATATATTCTATTCGAATACCCAAGGGTGTCCTGAACAAGGTGTGAGACTAAATCCCAGTAAGTAACCACCCAAGGTCTAGTGTAATCAAATCAGTGATTATATAATAGTCATAGTATGTAGGAAGTAATATAATATGTAAAGGAAGTATTTAAAGTAAACATCCTATGAATTATAGTTTCTCATTTATAATCAATTCCATTTAATTAATAATCCTCGAGACCTAGAATAATTCCCAATGTCTTGTGTGATAATGTGATCAAACGATGCCTAACATGACATCAATAAAGTATAAAAAAAGACTAAATCCAAGATTGTGCTTTGTCTTGGAATACATGTTATATATCCTATTTAATTCTTTATTCAATTTATAACCTGAGCCTGTCCATGTCATTCCTATTTTGTAATCCAGGTATCACTCTAGGTGTGATATAACATCATTTCCATTCAAGTCCTTCCTTGGAGGTCCACTAAGGGAACCCAAGTATCACCCATGGAATAATGATAAAATCACCTTTGAGTATATCCTTGGAATTCCTAATATTGAATCCAAGTATCACTCAACATATAATAGTCATCCCCTATGAGTACTTCCTTGGAAGTCCATGTAAGTATTCCAAGTGTCACTCCAAAATAAGAAAGGTAGAATACAAATGAGTATGTCCATGGAATTCTTATTTTGTATCCATGTGTCACTAAAGAAAATATAAGTATTTAATCAATTAAATATCATTTAATCATTATCATTTAACTATGTCAAGGTCAATACCAAGAACAATTCAATTCAATTTTACCTGAGAAGGTCACTCAAGTCATGGGATAAGCTCAAAAGGCTTACCTATCAATTAATCACATAGGAAATTCAATATAAGGGAAAATAAAGCTTCAAAAAGCTATTACATATCCAAGGACAAGGTCATGGACATCCATCCCTTCCTATTAATCAATTCAATTGCAATTTACAAATCATATTACAATTCAATTTAAATTTCAATTCACAACTCAATATTAGCATCCCATGAAAATGGGTAAATGGAACACCTAAAAGGTATCCAAAATTTATATTCCATTATAATGGACCATTTAAATACACAAAACACCCAAAGGGGTGGTTAAACTGAATGTTCTTAACTATTTAACATTTATCAATGGGCCTCATTAATTTAATAGGCTATACATATCAATTCAATTCATGGAGTAAAATTCATTACAAGGCATCACCTTAGAATTTGTCACGTGAAAAAGAAACATATATAAACACTTAAAAATTTAACTAAAGGCATGAAACAACCTATAGTATGTCCATAGTTGATATATTTTCCAGTATCATCTCATGATTCGACTCAAATCGGAGGAAAACCAAAGAATAGATTAAGAACCTAAAAATATGGAAAATTTGATTTCACCTAAATAACACAACTGATACCAAACCAAATGAATAAAAATCACAAATTTATTTTAAAAATCAATGATTCATATCAAATAAGATGAGATGTTCTTGAATAAGAGGTCGAACAGAGAAGATACTTCAATTCCTATAATAGTCTTCAAAGAGGGCTTCAAAGGGGAGGCCTTGTTGTGCATGGAATAATTGGGAGAATAGGGTTAAAAATATATTTAATTAGGGGATTTTTTATAAATTCACCCAAAATATAGGGTCTCATGGTTTGGATTCATGTTTTGTCCATACAATTTGGCCAAATAGTGACCTAACCCTCCATGCTTAACTATTGGGAAGGGAAGATCGCATGGTTTCCTCAAACGGTTTGGCTAATCTTTTTGAAACTATGTAAAACTCCCCAATAAAAATTGAAGACACAGTATCATGGTCATGCACCCCAAATCACACATTTTTTTCTAACCATGTAGGATCCTCCTTCTCTCTACCTATATCTTGCATGGTTAGTCAGACCATATTGCCTGCCCTATACAGTTTACACGGATTGTGCGCCAGTAATTTTTCACCCCATGAGTCGGGTTCTAGGCTCCAAAATGGCCATGGAAACTCCTGATACCTCTATGAACTCATAGGGAATTCATAAAAGTCCATATTAAAACATTTTTACTAATAATTGATGGAATTTAAAGGATCCATACCTCAAAGAAAAACTGGTTTCTTACACTGAAGAAAAAATAATTTAAACTCCCACTCTGATGATTCATGCCAATTGAAAATGGTTAACTATATTGTTACAACTTCTAAATACTTCTATCTCCTACAACCACTTCAATATAAACTCAACACTTCTAAAATTTCAATCACTTCCTCATTATGATAGTATTATTTATAAAACTACTCAGACCAATCATATGATCCAATTATAAAATTGAAGTCCCACTCTATGTTTTCTCAGGTAAAATGAATCAATGCCATTAGTTCTAGTCCATTCTATATTCCTCACCTGATGTTTTATCAGTATCAATAACCCATCTGATGGATATGTTCCTTCTTCTTGTATAATGTATCAACATCTATATCGTGTCCGATGGAAATGTCTCTAAAGCTCACCTGATTGATCAGTGTCAAAAACTTCTCATTATCAATCATCAATTCTGGTTCTTCCATTGGAACACTGATTCTGATGTTATATCAGTTTGACTGAAAGAATTTTTTTTTGATTTCCCACACTACTTATCTCTCGATAATTTTGATGAATTGGTTCCATAAAACTTATCATCCCACCCGATAAATCAGATAATTATCACTTTTTATATTATTCTATTTCAGTATATTTAATTTTCTAGATTTTAGGCAACATCTATATCTTGTTCCCATTATTTTGATGAACTGCATCCAACAAGATCACACAGATATCTACATCCAGTCCGTCTTTTCTGAAGAAATTCCTATGATGATCCATGTTCTTTTGAGATGGCACCAATGATCTTTATCTAGTAATACATCTAATTAAAAACATTAGACTTTAAGGAAATTCCCTTATATTTTTCTCACTTATCATTTATTTTTCAAATTTTAGATTGTATCATGAATTATCCATTATTTTTAAAACTTTAAAAGAAAAAAAAGCATCGTCAAATTTTATTTGACTGAAGCATATTTCTGATCTTCTGCATCTAGAGATCTGTGTCCAGAACCATTTTCCCTTTGTTTTTACATCTAGTCCTATGTATCTAGTGCAAATTTATTGATAGTCTGGTAGGGTTAGTGCTGAAACCAAAAATCATCTTCTTCTCAAATTTAAACATACTTGATCTATTGAAAAAAATACAACAAAAACATAGCTTGGTACTAATTATCTCCCCCTTTATGTTTTTTTTCAATACCCATATAATACCAAAAACACACAATTCTAAAACATATACATACTAAATATGTTTACACATATTTTTCCATCCCAACTCATTTTCTTACCCCCATATTTTTATTCTCCCTCTTATTGACAATCAATTTCAAAGGGCCCACTCATTATTTTTGATAATTTTATTCTGAAGAACAATAGTATCACAATAGTTTCTTAACAAATATCCTTTAACTAAATATCTTTATGTCTACGTGGGTGAACCTGGTGTAAGAACCAAGACTTTATTTTTAGGTATGTTTTTCCTTTTTCTAGAGTTTTGATAAAAGAGGAGTTTCTGGAAATTTTTGAAGTACACGCCATGTACTTTATGAGTACATGCTATGTACTTCGATGTCGTGTGAGGCCGTGTGCTGGCCATGTCTGGGCCACACACACGGTCGTGTGGGGTGATGTGGAGGCCACTTAAAGCAGAGTACAGAAAAGCCTAGTACACGTCATGTACTCTAAAAGTTCATGCTGTGTACTTTTATTTTTTTCATTAAATGGACCGGGCTCACATTTGACCGCCAGAATCATCTTCATTTAGGTCATGTTAGACCAAGAGAAGCCGTACCGTGATGGAACTTCTATGAACCCCCATTCCTCCATCCGTCCTCCGAATCAATCACCGTCGATTGCATTGGAACTGCATCGGTAAGCTCTTCCTTCTTCTAGAGCATCATTTTCCAATTTCTCCTCTTTTCTATGTTTTTGTGGGTTGAAATATTTGTGCATTTCCGTAGATATAAAAAATTCCAAGGAGATTCAAGCCTCGTGGTTCAATTATATAGATCTCCTAGAATTAAGGTAGGTGGTTTGTGACTTTATGTTCAACGTCTTTGAGTATTATGTGAAAATTCCACCAATACCCTTGAACGGGGTATTGCGTGTTTACTATTTTGCCCTACTGTTTCTCCTACCTTGCTTGTATTCTTTTGTAGAGGTAATTTGGATATGTATAAGGATAATTGATATGCTTGGATGTTTTACCATGCCTTTTATTAGTTATGACCTTTTGGTCTTGTTCAGCCTTTGGCCATCATACCTGTTTTCCATGCCTTGTGACCGTAGGATGGAGTGCTATTCCCTGACATGCTTGTTATGCTATAGTCTGGTTAGAAAAGTAGATCTGTACGTTTAATTTGGCCTTATAGAATTATTATGCACTGATTGGCACAAGGCCGTGAGAACCTGGTGCTATAGACTATAAGGGGATAGACCGAGTGAGCTTCCTTAGAGAGTCTTGGACATTATAGACTATAGAGGATAGGCCGAGTGAGCTTCCCAGAGAGTCTTGGATATTATAGACTATAGGAGAATAGATTGAGTGAGCTTCCTTAGAGAGTATTGAGCTCTATAGACTATACAGGGGTAGACCGAGTGAGCTTCCTT
The DNA here is from genome assembly GCA_963277665.1 of Viscum album. Lineage (NCBI taxonomy): Eukaryota > Viridiplantae > Streptophyta > Magnoliopsida > Santalales > Viscaceae > Viscum > Viscum album. Next base: position 1,052,185,498 of record OY728120.1, on the reverse strand, counting down.
GGAGAGTATGTGTTTTGTTTGAATTTTCTTAAACCATTCCAGGCTATAGGAGGAATTGACCGAGTGAGATTCCTCATAGAGTCTGTGATCGACTTGAGGCTATAAGAGGAATTGACTGAGTGAGCTTCCTCAGAGAGTCTCTAGACCTTGGGGCTGTAAGGAGAATTGATCATGTTATCTTCCTCAGAGAGTCCCTGACTACCTTAGACTATAATGGGAATTTACTGAGCGTGCTTCCTCAGAGAGTCTTATATTTTTTTTCTTATGACCACACCAGAGGGGTTATACTGAGTGTACTTCCAGAGGGTTGTTGGTACTTCTTAGATAGGACTAGAGGGGAGGGCTGTGAGTACTTCCTAGAGGGATTCCAGTTTGTGGTTAGCTGTTTGCTTCACTGCTGGTTGTTGATCTATGGATTGTTTACTGTTGTGTATCATCCTGTTTACTGGTTACTATTTACTGCTTACTGTACTATTACCTGCCATATTCTCACTGACTGTTAGGCAAAAATCTTCAGGTGGTTGCCTAGTGGGATTTAGTCTCACACCCTGTTTGGGTCATCCTTTTGGCCCCAAACAGATTATATTGCTACAGGTATAGACAAGGGAAAGCGCCCTCTGACTTCAGGTACTTGATTACATTGGAGAAGGAGAGCATGAGACCAAGCCGAGTCTTGTGATGCTGGGGAGTTGCTTATCTGTTTTCCTTTGTACTTTGGTTTAGTATTATATTCAGCATTGTGTATTGTTTGGCTGCTTTCCTAGATGTATTTATCATGCATCATTTCACATATATATGTGTGCTCTAGTTGTTTATTGTTTTAGCCTTCCGCTGTTTACTATTTTTGGATATTTACTGCTTCCACTATTGTATGTGTTGTTTACTTCCACTGTGTACTATGCCAATGAGGGCATAGTTTCCCCACTAACACACCCAAGGCCCTCGTTGCTAGTTGGCAGCCTCTGGCATTCAGGGAAATGCGCTTGAGGCCATGTGACCAACCGTATACGGGGTGCCTCTGGGTGGCTTCTGGAACCGAGGTGTTACAAAGTGGTATCAAAGGAATTATTTTCTCTTGACTTACTATTTGGGGACTATAGCTTCTGATAGGATATAATAGGTAATTGGTAATAAGTTGTGCCTGGGAGTAGCTAACCCGTGTACAGGGAAAAGCCAATCTACCTCATTTATTGCAATTTCTTTAGGTTTTGCAATTTTTACAGTTGATATGATTTCACCGTTGGGTGATTCACATTCTTTTTTCTGTTACCATTGTTGTTATTGTGGTTTTATTTATGTTGCAACCTGATGAGATGAGGGTATTCCATCTCATGCATCATATAGGAACTTGTTAGAAATCACATTCCATGCATTATTTCCATTACATCTTGGATGAATTAGAAATTTCATGTTGTTGTGATAGACATTGTGTAGATTATGCATGCTATTATGATTGATGCTTTGATAGAATCTCTGCTATTTGATAGAGAATTTGTTTTTATAGTACTTTGCTTAGATGGATGCCAAAATTTGGTTCTTGAGGTTTTATGGGCCCTTATGGACCGAAATTTGGTGGATCATTGCATGGTTGACTTATTATAACTTGTATAAGATGCCAAGATTTGATTCGTGGGGAGTATGGGCCCTCATGGATTAGAATTTGGCACCTTAACTCTTGTTTTATGTGTTTTTTGGGCTTTGGAGCAGTTTATGAGCTACTGCTCGGAAAAACCCAAAATTCACGGTGTGTACTTTATTGATACACGTCGTGTTGTTTTTAAACAATGTCACTGACTATGGGGGCAGAAACACGGGGTTGTGACAAATATTCAAAAACATGTCGTGTATGGTACACACACGTCGTGTTGTAGTGACCATGTGTCTTCCCCTGTGGCTAACGACACAGATGGATGAAACTTTGACTTTACACGCCGTGTCCTGTTATCACACGCTGTGACTTGTAACCTAAGTACCCGGACGTTTCACAAACAACACGGGTCGGGGAAGACCTTCAAGTACACGCTATGTTCTCAGGGAGCATGCCATATAAGAGTGAACCGTGTAGCCGACCGTGTAACTAACAACATGGGTTGTTGAAACCTTGTCTAGTACCCACCGTGTTCTCCGTGAACACACCGTGTTGTCTAGGATTAAGAGGACCGTGTGGGTTAGCCATGTAAAAAGACTCGGGTAGGGGAATAGAGTTCAAGTATACATTTTGTGTAGGGACAACACGCCGTGTGGTTGGGGCATTACATGACCAGTTGTGGCAGAAGTACACGCCCATGTGAATGGTTCAAAATAACATGTCGTGTAGTATTTATACATTCCGTGTAGTTGTGTTTTGTAAAACTTGAATGTTTATTTCTCCTGTTACCCTCTTGTGTTCTCAGTCCTTGATAATCCTAATATAAGGTGTGATTTTGGACCTTTCAGAGCTATGCCACTGAGACATCCTACGGTTGTATGTCAGATTCCAGATAGTGATCAGACACTGGATATGGCCGATCAGGGACCTTCTGTAGATCCTCTTGTTGTTCCAGCCTTAGCAGCAGCAGTTATACAAGTTGCAGGTGCTGAGGCGCAGTTTAGGGAAGAATTTCTGAGGATGATACAGACCTTCCAGGGAGCACCGCCTCCCGCCCCATCGATGGAAGAGTTGATGTGGGTTTTCCAGTAGTAGCATCCTCCTAATTTCTTAGGGGATGGACGACCTCAGGCTATAGAGTCGTGGCTAGAGGCCACACTGACAATTTTCAAGCATCTGGAGATACCTCCAGAGAAGAGGGTGAAGCTCGCTACCTATATGCTCCGAGACTCCACCAAGAGGTGGTGGGAGGTGATCTCACAGTCAGGGCGCCAGAAGAGTATGACTTGGGATGAGTTTCGACAAATCTTCTATGATTACTTTTACCCGGAGACCTTGAGGGCCGATCAAGCCTGGGAGTTTATGAGTATGGAGTAGGGTACTCTTTCTGTTATGGAGTACTCGTCTCGCTTTACCGAGCTGCAGTGTTTTAGGACTATTCCTAGAGGCGATGAGTTGTTCCTTACATGGAAGTTCGAGGATAGTCTGAGGCATGACATCCACTCGCAGGTGAACATCATCAGGTTGACTTCGATATCATGTATCGTCAACCAGGTGCTGATCACTGAGCGGAATATGAGGGATTCTGAAGCAGTGAGCTAGGATGGTTCGACATCCAGAGTCAGTGTTCCTCTTACTGATAGCAGGAAGCGCCATAGGAAGTCTGCTTGAGGAGATCAGAGTAGGCGGAATGTATCTTCGGGCAGCCAGGTAGTATGATACCAATCTGGGGGGGAGCGGGCATACTAGGCCTCAGTGCCAGAGAGACCTAATGGAGTGCCGATCTTATGGAAAGATGGGACATCTTCAACATTTTTGTCAGATATTCTCACATACAGATGGTGGTAGGGGTTCTTCTATGACCCCTTGTTTAGGGGATGCGTTGCCAGTTTCTTACCAGTCTGGGAACTGGAGTTCTTCTGGCCGTTCGGGCTGAGGTGGAGGTCGTGACCATGGTGGTCAGTCACCAGGTTACCAGAGAAATCAGAGTGGATCAGCTCAGAGTTGTCAGCCTGGGTCGTAGGGCCACAATACATGCCAGAATTTCGCTTTGGAGCAGACCCATCAGGAGTAGGATCCTGGACCTTCCACAGTTTGAGGTATGATCTTAGTAGCCTCAGTTTTATCTTTAGCTCTTTTTGATACTGTTTCTACGCATAGATTTATCTCCGTTGATATTATGGAGAGCCTTGGGATCTGCATCTTTTTCTCTGCCAATACTTTGACTCAAGACACACCATTGGGGACTAGAGAGGTTAGCGTATGTTAGTGAAGAGAGTGCCCTCTTGAGGTTGTAGGGTGTCAATTCTTATGGTACCTCTATGTCCTGGAGATGACGAGCTATGATGTCATTCTTGGAATGGACTGATTAGTACCCTTCCAGGCAGTCGTCGATTGCTATCGCTGTAGGGTGAGTTTCATATCACCAGGGGGTGGATCTTTTCTTCATCAGGGCAAGTGGGATGTCCAGGAGAGTTGAGCAGGACTCGAGCATCATGAGCTAGGAGGAGTTACATCCTAGATTGGTAGTCTATATCTGGATGACCAGGGGACTTCATAGTTATACTTTCCTCCAGTGGTGGATCGTTTCAGGGATGTCTTTACAGAGGACTTTTTAGGTTTGCATACGGAGTGTGAGGTAGAATTTTCAATTGGGCTTGTGCCAGGAGCGACACCGATGTCCATTCCTCCTTATAGGATGGCTACACCTGAGTTGCAAGAGCTCAAGAAGCAGTTGGAGGAGTTACAGGCAAATGGTTTTATCTGACCTAGTACTTCTCCTTGGGGTTCTCTTGTCCTGTTTGCGAAGAAGGAAGATGAAACCCTTAGGCTTTGTGTGGATTATTGGAAGTTGAACCAGTTGATGGTCAAGAACTGATATCACTTGCCTAGGATTGATGACCTCTTTAATCAGCTTCGAGGATCCCAGGTGTTCTCAAAGATTGATTTGAGGTCCGGTTATCATCAGTTGCACGTTAGACCATTTGATATACCCCTCACAGCTTTCCAGAGCAGGTATGGTCTATACGAGTATATGGTTATGCCATTCAGACTCACGAACCCACCAACAGTTTTCATGGCACTGATGAACCGAGCATTTCATCCATACTTAGACTCTTTCATGGTGGTCTTCATGGATGATATTTTTGTGTACTCTCACACTCGACACGACCATGATACCCATCTTGAGATCATTTTGAGTACATTGAGAGAGCCTCAGTTATATGATAAGCCCTCGAAATTCCATTTTTGGATGGATCAGATTCACTTCTTGGGTCATGTTGTCTCAAAGAAAGAAGTATTAGTTGACCCAGAGAAAGTGAGAGTAGTTGTTTCCTGGGAGCAGACAAAGAACGTCTTTGAGGTGCAGAGTTTTCTGGGGCTAGCTGGATACTATAGACGCTTCATACAGGACTTTTTACACTTATCAGCACCGATGACAGGTCTGACTAAGAAGGGTACGAAGTTCTCATGGTCCTATTCTTGTGAGTCAGCCTTTCAGGAGATGAAAGGGAGGTTAACGTCAGCATCGATACTATTCTTTCTAGAGCTAGGAAAGATCTATACTTTTTACTATGATGCTTTAGGAATTGGGATGAGAGCTGTGTTGATGTAGGGAGATGGAGTCATTGCGTACGGGTCTCGGTAGTTGAGGCCACATGAGAGGAATTACCCGACACACGATCTGGAGTTGGTAGTTATTGTTCATGCCTTACGCTGTTGGATACATTATCTTTTGGGAGAGCACTTTGTGGTTTTCACTGACTACAAAATTCTCAAGTACATCTTCACTCAGTGTGATCTGAATCTAAGACAGTGCAGGTGGGTCATGTATTTTTAGTCCTTTGACTTTGAGCATGCCTATACACTTGGGAAGGGAAACGCAGTGGCTAACACGTTGAGAAGGAGAACTCAGATACATGCAGTTCAGAAGGATAGTAGTGAGTGGTAGCTTATGGCTCTGTTCTCTAAGATGCATTTGGAGGTGCACGACAGACAGGGGTAGACTTTTCTATCTTCTGTAGTTGTTACCTCTACTCTTCTCGATTGGGTATAGATGAGGCAGCTATCAGACTCAGAAGGCCTAGTCCCACAGGAGAGTGTATTAGGAGAGGACCCTCTTCCTGGATGGACTGTAGGCGATGATGAGATCTTGCATTTCCATGGATTCATATGGGTTCCCATAGACATACGCTAGGAGATGATGTGGGATTTTCATTCCTCAGTTTGGACAGTTCATCCTAGCGTCACCAAGATGTATCATGATCTACACCACCAGTATTGGTGGCCAGGTATGAAGAGAGATGTTGCTGGTTTTGTCATGATATGTTTCACTTGTCAGCAGGTAAAAGCTGAGCATTAGAGACCAGAAGGGCTTTTACAGCAGCTACCCATTTCAGAGTGGAAGTGGAACGATTACGCGATGGAATTCATGACCAGTTTTCCGAGGTCACCTCAAGGGAATGATGCTATTTGGGTTTTCATCGATAGACTTACGAAGGTTTCTCACTTCTTGCCAATCAAGGAGACATATAGTGTTGATGAGCTTGGAAAGTTGTACATCTGAGAGGTTTTATGTCTGCATGGAGTTCCACACTCCATTTTTTCAGATAGGGATGCGCGTTTTACTTCTTGGGTCTGGAAGGGGATTCAGAAGGCTTTGGGTACACAGGTACTTTTGAGTACATCTTACCATCCCTAGACAGATGGCTAGTCCGAGTGTATGATTCAGGTGCTTGAGGATATTCTTCGAGCTTGAATTCTGGATTTTGGAGGTTCTTGGGAGAATCATATACCTCTTTTGGAGTTTTCCTAAACTAATAGTTTTCAAGAAACTATCCAGATGGAAACATATGAAGCTTTGTATGGTAGGCCATACCGATCAACCTTATGTTGGCTGGAGGCAGGATAGGTAGCTTTTCGGGGACCTCGTCTTGTTCAGGAGACCTCAGAGCAGATAGAGTTGATTAGGAAGAGGATGGAAACGACACAATATCAAAAAAAGTCTTATGCTAATCAGTGGAGATGACCTATGGAGTTTGAGGTCGAGGATCAGGTTTTCCTACGTGTCACACCGAGGTTGGGGCACAAGAGAATTCAGAGATAGGGTAAGTTTTCACCGAGGTACGTCGGGTTTTTTGAGGTGTTGGAGAGAGTTGGGCCAGTTGTCTATCGGTTTCAGTTACCTTAGAGGTACGGAGCTATGCACGACTTCTTCCACATTTCTCAACTTCAACGTTAATTTTCAAACCCGTCTCGTGTCTTTCAACCTGGGGAGGTTGATCTCGAAGGGGATACATCATTTGAGGAGCATCCTATCCGGATTGTTGATCACAGAACGAAGGTTCTCTGTGGCCGGTCTGTTCCTCTGGTGTGGGTGTTATAGAAGCACGGGCGAGTACATGACGAGACTTGGGAGAGGGAGGCTGATGTACGATCGCAGTGGCCGGAGATATTTGGGGTTTCTTCTTCCACACCTCGCTAGGGAAATTCGGGGATGAATTTATTTAAGGGGGGAATTTTGTAAGAACCCGGACATTCTTTTCAGGTATGTTTTTCCTTTTTCTAGAGCTTTTGAGAAAAAGGAGTTTCCAGAAATTTTTGAAGTACACGTCGTGTACTTTATGAGTACACGCTGTGTACTTCGATGCTGCGCGAGGCTGTGTGCTGGCCGTGTTCGGGCCACACACATGGTCGTGTGGGGTAATGTGGAGGCCTCTTAAAGAAGAGTAAGGAAAATCATAGTACACACCATGTACTCCAAAAGTACACTCTATGTACTTTTTTTTCATTTAATGGACCAGGCTCACGTCTGACCGCTAGAATTGTCTTCTTCTAGGTCCCGTTTGACCGAGAGAAGCCGTACGATTCCAGAACTTCTACGAACCCCCGTACCTCCATCCATCCTCCGAATAGACCACCGTCTATTGTGTTGAAACTGCAACGGTAAACTCTTCCTTCTTCAAGATCATCATTTTCCAATTCCTCCTCTTTTCTAAGTTATCATGGGTTGAAAATTTTGTGTGTTTTCATAGATCTACAACATTATAAGGTGATTAAAGCCTCGCGGTTCAAGTATATTTATCTCCTAGCATCAATGTATGTGGTTTGTGCCTTTCTGTTCAAAGTCTTTGAGTATTATGTGAAAATTCCACCAATAACCTTGAATGGGGTATTGCGTGTTTACTGTTTTTCCCTGATGTTTTTCTGCCTTGATTGTATGCCTATGTAGAGGTAATTTGGCTATGTATAAGGATAATTTCTATGCTCGGATGTTTTACCATGCCTTGTACTGGTTACGAATTTTTGGTCTTGTTCAACCTTTGGCTGTCATACCTGTTTTCCATGCCTTGTGACCGTAGGATGGAGTGTTGTTCCCTGACATACTTGTTATGCTGTAGACTGGTTAGCCAAGTAGCTCTATAGGTTTACTTAGGCCTTATAGCATTATTATGCATTGACTGGCATGGGGTTGTGAGAACCTAGTGCTATAGACTATAAGGGGATAGACCGATTGAGCTTCCTTAGAGAGTCTTGAACATTATAGACTATAGGGGATAGACCGAGTGAGCTTCCTAGAGAGTCTTGGATATTATAGAATACAGGAGGATAGAATGAGTGAGCTTCCTCAGAGATTCTTGATCTCCATATACTATATAGGGGTAGACCGAGTGAGCTTCCTCAGAGAGTATGTGTTTTGTTTGAATTTCCTTAAACCATTCCAAGATATAGGAGGAATTGAACGATTGAGATTCCTCAGAGAGTCTGTGATCGACCTGAGGCAATTAAATGAGTGAGCTTCCTCAGAGAGTCTATAGACCTTGGGACTTTAAGGGGAATTGACCATGTGATCTTCCTTAGAGAGTCCATGACTACCTTAGACTATAAGGGGAATTGACTGAGCGTGCTTCCTCAGAGAGTCTTATATTTTTTATGACCACCCCAGAGGGGTTTGGCTGAGTGTACTGCCATAGGGTTGTTGGTACTTCTTGGATAGGACCAAAGGGGAGGGATGTTAGTACTTCCTAGAGGGATTCCTGTTTGTGGTTAGCTATTTGCTTCACTACGACTTGTTGATATTTGGATTGTTTACTGTTGTGTATCATCCTGTTTACTAGTTTCTGTTTACCTTCCATATGCTCACTGACTGTTAGGAATAGATCTTCGGGTGGTTGCCTACTGGGATTTAGTCTCACATGCTTTTTGGGTCATGATTTTGGGCCCAAAAAGATTATATTGCTGCAGGTATAGACAAGGGAAAGTTCCCTTAAACTTCAGGTACTTGATTGCATTGGAGCAAGAGAGCATGAGACCAAGGCGAGGCTTGCGATGCTAAGGAGTTTATTATATGTTTTTCCTTTTTTACTTTGGTGTAGTATTGTATTCATCATTGTGACTTGTTTGGATGCTTTTATAAACATATGTATCATGCATCATTTCCCATATATTTGTGTGCTCTAGTTGTTTATTGTTTTAGCCTTTCGCTGTTTACTGTTGTTGGATATTTACTACTTCCGCTATTGTATGTGTTGTTTACTTCCACTGTGTACTCTTCCAATGAGGGCATAGTTTCCCCACTAACACACCCAAGGCCCTCACTGCTAGTTGGTAGCCTCTGGAATTCGGGGAAATGCACTTGAGGCCATGTGACCAACCGGGTACGGGGTGCCTCTGGGTGGCTTTCGGAACTGGGGCTTTACACCTGGTGTAAAAAAATAGTGTATAATCAAGGTGATCATTGTTTTTATAACATAACTTTTCTTATAATACATTTCTTATTAAATTTTCAATATTCTCATATATAGGGTGATCTGAGAAAAATTTGTTAAGATACAAACTACCTGAACCCATATCAATAAGCATATCAGAAAATTTTGAGTGTATAAAAAAAACTTTTGCAAAATATCTTTTTTCTTAACCTCATTACTTTATTTTTCAAGTGAAGTAAGAGAATCAAACCTCAACTTCAAATTTTCTCCCACTTAAGGGCATCCCACAAATTTTTGTTGTAAAATATCTATAACACTCAACTAGTTTCCTTACCTATACTCCTTCAATTCCCTATATATTAGTATAAATATAAAAATATTTTTTGGTATAAGGAGGAACCATAGTAGCTTCTTAAAAGCCATATTCAAACTGATAATATTCTCTTAATCTTGATTTTTTCTTCTTTTTCTTCTATTTTTAATTGTATGTGTTTTATTACTTCTATTCATCCTTATTAGATTTCATAACAAGTTTCTTTTTATTTATAAAATCTTCATATGAAGTTGTCTACTTCTCTTCAAATTTAGTAAATTTTTGTTACAATGATTTTGTAACATCTTTTGTATGTTTTCTTCTTAGGATGCCAAGAAATGAATACAACTTTTAGTAACATTCCATTATTTCTCAAATCTCTTTCACCTTTTCTGAGTCTTTAAATCATTATCTATTGATAAATTTTTATCAAATTTTTTCCCATATTTATAAACATTTTCCTTCCCCTTTTCATTAGGTGACTTTTTTAGTTTTTCTACCTTTATATCCATGGAAATTTGTTTTTAAAAAATAACTAAGAACTCTTTATTTTCTAGATAAACATTTTTACTTTTCCCAACTATTATAAAGTGCTCAACTTCTCCCACATTTTCTTAGCTGTTTCAAATCCTATTATTTTTTATAAACATTTTCAGTAAGATACATAAACATAGAATTCTAAGCTTTTCCATCAACTTCTAAACTTATCTTATCTATACCTATCATAGAAAATTAATTTATGGGAGGAAATAGCACTATTTTAGCACCCCTATCTTCAAGTACATGATATAGAAGATATGGTAGAATCCTATTCATCCAACTATGATAGTTTTTTCTATAAAAACCGGAACACCCCAATTGTTCATTTAATTGAAATTATCCATTCTCAAGGATGGATATTTAAATGGGAACATCCTATCACACTGATTTAAGTTCCTAAATATGATCAAGAAAACTGAGAGGGGAATGGAGGTGATCCGGTGGTTACTTTACTTTTTATAAGAACATTTCTTAACTTCTTATTAAGATAACTTTATTAACATCTAAAAACTTATTAGATTTATGAGCCACTTAACTATAAATCTCAGCCTCACCATTTGAATGAAAAAAATGTAAAGAAAGAGAAGCACATGATTTTTACAAGGTTTGATACAAAGAACCACTTCTTTACATGTTGGTTATTCCCCCTAACATGGATCCCTTTTATAAAATTATTTACAAAAAACAAAGTCACAAGAAAAGATTAGTTCTACAGCCCAATAGACAACTTTTCTACTATAGTTGGTTATGCCCCCAAACTATCCTTTTCAAATCCTCTTTCCTCGAAACTGATTATACACCCTAGAAAAAAAATCCTTTTTCAGTAACTGGTTATACCCTCCATTTATAAGCTTATTTCTTCTTTTCTATCCACTTTAGAAAGTTTTTCACTTTCTCCATAAGTAAGATGAATCAACTTCACCTATTTACAATCTTTAAGAACATTAATAATTCTCTTAAGAACTTGTTGGTCTGGAACCATCCTCCAGATCTTTATAAAATCTTAATATTCTCAAACTCAATATTTCTATAATTTATTTATAGAAAACTTACTTAGAGAAATTTTGTCTGATTGAACTCAGTCCTGTAACATCTATTCGATGGTCTCCGTCCAATTGGCTCTATTTGGTTCTGATTTAGCTCTTTCTACTTCAACTGAGTAGAAAATAAACCAAAAAATCAAAAATTATCCATCTGATATAACTCTATCCAATGGAAATTTGTCTAATTGATCTAACTCTAATGGATCTCTATCCAATGTAACTCACTTTTATGGATCTCTATTTTTTGGAAATCTCTTCGATGGATCTCGCTTCGATGGAACTCTCTCTAGTGTTCTATCTCTAATTATCTCAAATTCTATAAAAAAAATTGTTTGGGATATCATACTATGATAAAAATGACATAATGTCATCTGTCCATGCACATGAATAGTCATAAAGTATAAATGTACCATGCTCTCAATTTATAGGCATCCTATAATGGTAAAGGATGGAAAACAATTGTACTTAAAACTTAATTAAACTCATAAATATGCATTTCTATGATATTTGGATTTTAATTTTAACCATTTAAAATATTTTAAATATTATTAGAGACTTCTCAAATCTTCTTGAATCTTATAAAAACTTCATCCTTCTTTAAATTTATAAACTATTTTCTAGACCAATTACTTGAGTCTGATATTTATTTTTTAGTGACTTCGATTATTCTTTCTGCCTCAGATTTAGTTTGATGAAATTTATTATTGAAAATGTGTCCAATCAAATTTCTCATCTAAAGATCATTTTATGGATCAATATATCATAACTACATATATTTGAACTCTGTATCCTTTTCTATTGACCCAATTGAAACATACTCAATCATTAGATCACATTTTGTAAACAAGAATGTGTTCGATGAATTTTGTGATTCCATTTGATCGGTATAAAATATTTTTTGATGAATCTTAACCCAATTAAAAGGATTCATAAATTTTAATATTTAAACATTGAATAAAAATCAATTTGAATTCCCACTTCAATGCTTCATGAAAATAAAAAATGGTTGACTACATTGATTAATCTTATAAATAATTCTGTCACCTGAAACCACATCAGTCGAAACTCAACACTTATAAAATTTTCACTAACTTACTCATTACTATAGTATGATTCATATATTTAATCAGACCAATCATATGATTCCAATTACAAACTTGAACTACCCCTCTATATTTTCTCAGGTAAAATGAATTCGTGTCACCAACTGTGATCCGTCCAATGTTCTTTACCCAATGATTTATTAGTGTTAATCATGCATCTAATGGACCAGTTCCAACTTCTTGTATAACGATTCATAATTTATATCATTTCTAACAGATAGGTATTTGAAGATATCCTACTTTATCGGTGTTAATAACTTCTCAATATCAATCAACAACTTTGATTCTTCCGATGGAGCACTGATTCCAATGCTATATCAGTGTGACTGTAAGCAATAACTTTGATTTCTCACACTTATTATCTCCATATTATTTAGATGAATTGATTCCTTCTAACTTATAATCCCATCCTAATGATCTGCTAATTAGCACTTTATAAATTATTTGAATTTTAATATATTTCCATTTCTAGATTTTAGAAAACTTCTATATCCTATGATCCTTGGTCCTTTGAGTTGTGTCTGAAAAAATCACATAGATATATGCATCCAATTTTGCCTTTTCTGAAGAACTTCTTCTGATGAACCACATTCAATTGAGCCAACATTGATGATCCATGTCTAGTGCTGCATCCAATTAAAAACTTTGGTCTTTCGAAAACTTCCCTTCTCTTTTACCCACTTCTTATTTATTCTATAAATTTTAGCTTGTATCAGAAATTCTGTCCGATTTTTGAAACTTTTAAAAAACAAAATGTCATTTCAAGATTTTCTTTGACTGAAACCTATGTCTGATCTTCTTTGTTTGGAGATCTATGTCTAGAATCATATTTCCATTTGTTTTTCTGTATCCATTCCTCTATATTCGTTAACATTTCTAGTCCAGTCCATTCCAAATCTCCACTTCTTCTAAGCTTTAAACATATTTGATCTATTGAAAACAAATAAAACTAAAACACAACTTGGGCCTAATAGGTTCTAGAAGAGTACTGTAGAAGTAGTTTATACGTTATCGTATTTAATTTCTATAAAGGAAAATTATTTCCCATAATGTTATAAGGTTTTAATAAAATTAGGATGAAATTTATGAGAAATAATTCTATAAATTTGTGGATTTTATTTTTAATGAGATCAATGGTGTTGTAGGAGTCATTTATATCTCATTTTACGAGTTTTTGGTGTCATTACACCCCTCTATTAGTTTTTACCTATTATTCCCATTGAATTTATTATATAAACAAATTATAAATTGTTAACAATTATTTATAGAGCCTCTTGTATGAGTTATAGGTTCATTGAGACAAGGATGGTTGATTTATGGTTAATCAGATGGAGAATGTGTCATGATAAAACAGAAAACTCCTCGGTTAAGGTACGTGGTCCCAAATTTTACCTCCCTTATATGTAAATTCATCAATTGTGTGGAATGTAAGTGATGGTAAAGGGGTTCGTTTGGACCTAGTGATAGAAAATGGGGGTTAGTGTGGTTATGGGAGACTAGGATTGACCCAATATGTCTATAGAAGTAATAATACCTAAGTTACCTTAAACTTTTAGTTTCTCTTTGAACCAGTTTATGTGATGAGTTGGTTTATATAGTGAGAGGTACCCTAGGTGGTTTCAAATCATGAGTAGTATCCCAAGTGTCATAGTGAGAGCTTGTATAAATTGTGATGAGGTTCCATTGAGAGTAATGGGATGTGGGAGATCCATATAAAGGGATATTTGAGAACCAATAAAGGATATGAGTTATAAATGGGGATCCATCATGGGTGGTTCAGTGAGTTGACCATTATAGATCATTTTCCATTAGGTGGGGATATGAGAAGAGTTAATAGTGTTCCATATGGGAAAGTTTCTAAGTGAATGGGTATCTCATGAGATGAGATTATTCTAATAACCATGACTAATTGTGGTCTTGTGGAATAATGAGTAACAACCTACCAAGGTGTATATTAGAGAGTGATTGGTGAAGATATTTCTACTTTATGACCCAGGTGTGGAAATTTAGAGTTACATAATAAGAGCTTAGATGATGTGTATGTAGGGATGAGGGATGCACTTACCTGTTACTAACTATATCCTTGTGGGATGTACAACTCCTTGTGCTTGAGTATGACCATATTAGACTCACTACCATATAACTAAGTACTTCCATATATGATGAACCAACCCTTATGATTGAGTATGATCTAATGGGATGCACTACTCTATGATTGAGTATGTCTATGTGGGTTGAAATTACCCCTCTTTTTGAGTATGATTAGATGAGATGAATTTCCCTATAATTGATTATTTCTAGTAAATATTCACTACCCCCCCATGTTTGAGTATGTTTAGATGGGATGCATTTCCTTATTATTGAGTACGCCCACACATTTACTCCTATTACTTAATTTGATCAGATGTGATATACTGCCCTATGATTGAGTATATCCAGGTGGGATATTCTACCCCCTATGATTGAGTATATTCATATGGAATGAACTTACTTGTGAGTAATTATGCTTATGTGGGATTCACTTTCCCTATATCTGAGTATGTCCAGGTATGATTGTTTTCCCCTGAGATCAAGTTAGTATCTTTATGTTGTATGCCCTTCAAAACCATGACCATATAATGTTTCTAGGTTATATGTACTTCCAACTTGTGGTTAGAGATGATCTATTAGTATTGTGATCTAGCTAAGACCAAGGTAATGCAGTAGAAATTTTTTGGAAAATTTGTCTCACTTCATGTATTGGATAATGTAATGAGTCTACCATCAAGGTGTGTCCTTAAATATCCAATTGTTTAATATATGAATGCATATTATTTTTATTTCTTTCATTTCATCCAGTTTTTGTATTCACATATATATTAGTTATTATTAGGGACACCATTGGTGGTGGCATACTGAGTTTTATACTCACACCCCACACTTGTACCTATATGAATGTGTATACCTTATGTTGTAATGTAAGTTAGGGAACATGTTTTTGTACTCATTAGTGGATAGAGGAGCTCTAAAAATATATGAAGATAGGTTTGAGGTGGGGTTGAGGGAAGTAGTTGGTGTATTTGTGTTCTCTTTAATGTTTTATTTCTATATTGTTTAGGATTGACCTATTGGGAAATATATATTAGGATTCATGATTGTATGACATTCATGTGTTTCATATGTTATAAAATTATGATTTTATTTATTTATAGTATAATTTTCACTATAATTACATATGTTATACTCAAATTTTATACTTTTTATGAATGTTTTTTATTTAATTATTATTTTAATGATGATACAGTGGGTATAATCTCATTATATGGTTTTATCTAGCAATCAATATTATTCAATAGCCATTAACATTAGGTGAGGAATTATTGATGTATATATCACTCCATATTGGGATACTCTAGTGGGTTATTAGGTAGAGACATTACAACCATGATAGTTAATAAAGAATAATAACACCATGGTTAATATTTCATTTAGATTATAGAGACCAAAAAGGTTTTTATGACTCCTTGTGATGAAGAAATGATTTTACATTGGACATAATATTTCTTGCTCAGTAATGGATAGTGATCTCCACTAAACACTATTTAAAACTTATTTTTTGGTGGCATGGACCTCTTAAAGGAGTTAATTATGAATTCTTCCCTTGATAAGAAGCTCATGACATACTAACATACTCCATATATATACATGTTATAGTTGAGTCTTGTAGGAACACCTATGGGATATTTTTATGATTAACATGAACCTATTTATATCTCATTCTTATTACTTATATGATGAATAATGAATTTGAATGATGAATCTCAAAGTTGGAAGTTGTGTATGAACTAATCTAGTGACATCATGATGGAGATTTAAACATTATATGGATGTTGGAGTTGAAAGAAGAATGTGTATAATCTTTCAATCAAGTAAAATATTAAATAATTCTCATTTGAAAAAAATATTACAATGTTCATATTTTTTAGATAATAGTTTATGTTTGAGTATAATAAATAATTTATTCAATTTGAAATAAATTGAAAATAATATATACATAAGATCCATGATGTGGTGTTCAAAAAAAAACCAAATCAATGTTTGTTACTAATAAAATGGATTGTGAATAAATTTGATGAAATGATCATAATTATCTACATAGTTTAGGGGATATAAGAAATTAACACTACAAGGTTTGAAAGAAATTAACTTTTTTTCACTATGTCATGGTTTAGAAAAAATGAGTATTTTTTCTTATCATTTTTAGAAAGAGGAGTTTCAATAGTCACTGAACAAATGGGAAAGTAAAAATTTGGTGTGGTTTGAGTCATTAAATCATGGTTTACTATGAAAATTACCATATAAGTTGTTCATGGTTTCTAAATAGGATCTGATGAATTCAACAACCATTATATGAAAAAATGGTAATGATTTCTATATTAATTAATGGTTTTAGAGAATTAGTGAAGTAATATAGAATAAAATATGATATAGTTTTCCCAAAACATGTTATGGTTTCATTCAAAACCAAAAAAGGAAAGAATAAAAAATGGATTCCAGGTTTTTTGGGGTAAGAGATTCAATGATAGTTTTTTTATATTAGTTTGAAAAATAAAATTACACCCTGAGAAAGACCATTTTGTTATAGTTTTTTTTAGATCTAGATTATATATAATTTTATTATTATATTTTTATATTGTATCGATGGTTTTAATGAGTATATTTTTTTAAGTATAAAGATTTCTATGAATTGGGATTTTGTGAACTTTCCACATTGACCTAGAAAAATACATATGGTATTTTAGGATTAATCATGACTATTTATAAAGACTTAAAGATAAAAAATCTCTATAAATGAGTCTTCCAAATACAGTAAAAAATATAACTGAAAAGTTTTTCTCATTGTGTGTGACATTTTAAGAGATACATCCATCTAAACTAGTCATACTTGAGATAAGAATAACACACACACACACACCATAAATTAGATCAAAAAAACCTACAGAAGTTGGAGGAAGATCATCCATGTTTTTGAACTTTCATTTCAAGTATTTTTAACTTGTTTTTATTTTCTATAATTATAGGAGATAAAGGTTATCTTCTTGAACCAACTTATTTTTTATTCATTGATAATAAGATGAGAATGTGTGGGGATATATTGTGATCTTTAAACACAAAAGATATAGCTACTCAATAATAACAATTTATATACCTTGTAATGCACTATGTTCATGTTCTTTACATTCTTTCTATACTATCCCTTATTAGTATTATAATTATCCCATTATCAATTAAAAATTCATAAAATTACAAAAATTTAATTTAAAATGTGTAGTAAAGGAAGAAAATTAGAAAATATTATGATAAACCAATGATCAATGATTTATGCCCCTCTTAGTTATCTCAATGTTTGATGCATCTTTCCTCTAGGAAATACACATGGGTTGGTGCTGAAGGGGACATGGAGGGTGGATAAATATAAAACCTCTACCTGAATCACCTCTTGTAGGATAGAGTGTCTCATAAAATCATGAATTCATCCCCATATACAATGGGCTACCGAATAGAGAAGAGGGCCTGGGAAGAAACATGGGTAGACTATTACTTGGGTATAAAATAAAAAATTATTGTAGGAACAAGGGAGAAAATAATAAATAACTAAAAAAATAATGTCAACAACAATAAAATTTAATAAATAATGGAAAATACATCTATGATATAACAAGATTTCATTCAAGAGACATATATCAAGTCAATAGGATTCCCACATGTGGTGGATAAATGTACCAAAATAAACCAAAGATAAGAAAATTAATGTGGTGTGAATGAACAAGACTCTAGAATCTATCTCAGCATCATCTCCATCCACCCTTATCCTCCTACTCAATTTCTCCACATGGACCCTACACTTAACTAGATCCCTGACCGTAAAGTATGCATGTTCATTGATATACCCATGTAGGATATGAGTATAAACCCAGTAGGACACTACCAATGAGTCCTTAACATAAGTTAATCATTGATATATAAAGGTGTATTCCATAACTATAAATAAATTCATAATTGAATAAACAACATATCTGGTCATCATGAACCAACTAGGCTACCATGAACCATGGTACTATTTACATTGACCCCATATTGGAGGTAAATTCATATAATTTTGTAAAATAATATGGATAAGGTTACACAATTCATCTCATGACTCAAAAATATCACCAGTGGATAACTACAATATAATATGAACAAGGTTTCACAATTCATTCCATGACACAACCATATCACCAATAGATAACCAAATATTCTGAACATGGTTGCAAAAATCCTCCCAAAACTCAACCATCTCATAGATGGATAGCCACAAGTTCAGAAGAAGGTTTTATAACTCCTATTAACTAGACCATCTCACTGACGAATAAATACAAAACAGTTAAACAATCTATTTGATATCATAAGAAACATTCTCATAGGGATACACGTACACCAAAATGTCAATAAAATCATATATTATAGTCCTCATAGGTCCACACCCACACCCACATGCCAATCAAGGCATATAGAATATTTATCACAAGGATACACACACCCACATGTATGTTAAGTCACACATCTTTATATAAAAGTTGTAATATGGTATGGACTTCCTACCTCAATCATAATAGAGTCCAATTTCCAAGAATCACCCCCATAATTGATCCCACCACGTAAAATACATAAGATAAACCCAAAATTCATCACCTTAGGGTTCTAGGATGAAAGATCAAGGATAATAATACATCTAGGGATAAAAAAGACTTATATATACAAAAATTAATCCTCTATAACGAATTACAATTTAATAGGGAAAGAGAAGGGTTGGAAAGAGATAAATTGAACAAATAGAGGCCTCTACTATCTCCTAAGTAACATATGGGACAAAGTAGATGATATGGAAACTCAAATAGAGGTCTTAGATAAAGTTACTAACCTAACCCTCTAAAGATTTATGCATAGTGGTGGTTTATGATGTGAACATGGTGTTCACAACATGAAATCCTTACCAATCAAATAATTCATGGAATGAGACCCTGTGTCATATGGTGAATTTCTTAGTTAACTTCCTAGTGGAATTGCCTCTATACTTTTATGGTGTGACACAGGGTGTGATGCTGTGAATACCCACTTGTAGCAGAAACTACTATAGGCCAGAACTCTTATCCCCAAAACCTAATCCTGACTACTCCTACAACCTTCGAACAACTCAAACTCAGAAATATATATAATAACAATGAATATTTAAATTCTAATGCACCTTTAAATCCAAGGGGCTTTATAAAATATTTATTTAAGAGTTTCTCATATCTAATAATGAATTTTAAGTACCCTTCCTGAACAACTCTAACCACTAAACCTATATGTATGACTCCCACTCCCATGATTTCTCTTGGATACACCCATGCTACCACAATACTCAAACAAGAGTTACCATATTTCCTCTTAGTAATTTATTACTCTAGTCCAAAATCCACACTGGATGTTCCTAAAACAAAGGATTTTCCTCTAATGTAACAACCTTTATGTCAATCATATGCATTGAGTATGGATCATAATTCTGATTTTGTGACACATGAACCACTTCATCAATACTATTGTAATGTCCCCGACACGTAAGCCACTAAACCGGTGCTCCGAGCTGGGTAGTTACATGACCTTAAGCACGCCTCCCCATACGCCAAAGGCTTTTGACTAGTAGCGGGGGTCTATGTAGTCAAGTGGGGAGACTATACCCCCTTTTTATCAGAGTAATCCACAACAGAATAAACCAAATAGCGAAAACAAAACCAACAAGAAAGTAACATGTATAACAAACATTTCCACCAGTAAATATGCCATGTCATACTACAAGTGAAAAAGTGAACAAATCCCAAAATAAAGACAACGACCAAATCCCCAAAATGGCCCCGACTCCAAGTCCGGATCCTCCAAAAAGTGCTACCCATGTCCACTCACTATCTAGCAAAGACCTTTTTCCCTTCTCTTGACCTAAAAACATGAAGTCTACTCGGGTACCCAACGGAGGCCCGAGTAGGGTGTGAGTATAACTCAGTAGGCCACCACCAATGGTGTCTACAAAATATCCAGTATGAACAGGTAGTGCATGCAAAAGGAATATGAATGATAATTGCCAACTAATTAATTGATGTGCCATTAACAAGTTCAGAACCAAGCCATTTCCATTCCATTACCATTCATTTATTACCAATTATCATCACCTAACATTCATTACATTTCCATGGGTTAAACACATACATTATGTTACATGGGTCTAAGGCCAACAATCACATTCAAGAGGGTAAAAACATCGTTATCCTATCTCACTAGGACTAACCCCCTCATAGAAACCATAACCTCATCTCGAAGCCTCAGTCCGGGTGGATGCAACCGTTAGGAGAATTGTAACGACCCGAAGCCTGACGTACATTGACATTACATTACATTTGCGGAATACTTAGTACATAACAAAAACACACACACAAGGACAGTAATAGTTTAGTGTCTTTGGAAACTCAGAATATAATCTTCTAATCGTGGTGAAAGATCTTCAAAATCTCCCATAAAGATCTTCCTTTTTTTTATACCTAAAACCATTCTTTATATCCTGGGGAAAAGAAAACATAAAAGGGTGAGCTCAAATGCTCAGTAAGGGTAAACAAAAGAAATATCGATCACATCATATACATAAGCACATAACTTTTGGAAATCTTAACCTGCAAAAGAGATCATAGTTTCATAACATGGGGTAAATCATGGTAGTGAAATGTAATCACAATAATCATAACTTAAAACATGAAACTTTGTGGCATTCACACATAATCATAGAGAATCATTTCTTGTTAGTCAAGACTCATTGCCAAGACTATCTTAGTGGACAAAGTCCCTTTTCTGAATCGAGTAACCCTCGTTTCAGTCCCGTTTCACTGAACCGGTATAACCTACCATTCCAGCCATGTCTATCTCATGAGATATAAAATCTTTACCCAATGCATTGGAGGGAGATATAGGTCCCACCCATCTCATAATGATACCATTCTTATGTGTGCCACAAAATCATAAATCATACATCATAGCATAACCCATGAAATAAAATGGGATTCTTAAACAT
This sequence comes from Viscum album, assembly GCA_963277665.1. Taxonomy (NCBI): domain Eukaryota; kingdom Viridiplantae; phylum Streptophyta; class Magnoliopsida; order Santalales; family Viscaceae; genus Viscum; species Viscum album. The sequence goes on along the minus strand of OY728120.1, from coordinate 1,052,164,084 downwards.
CATGCCATCATAACATAATCCATAAACAATTGATATCATTTCATCATAAGAAAATTGAATCCATTTAAATCATAGATAAATTTTACTTGAAACATACACATATGAAATAATGTCATCTTAGATGTAAAATAGTTTTGACAAAACACTTGAAATGAATTCTTGAGGAAAATATCCTTTCTTCTTTAAAATCATGTTCTTTTCACAAAATTCCATGCAATTTTAAAAGATAAGGGTTTTATTAAAAATAATCATGCAGTATTGTAGAGGAAGCTTCTTGAAAATGAGGCGTTATGAAACCGTAAAAATCCGTTCACGCCGTATAAGTTAAAAATAACATTCTCCTCGTACTTTTGTCGGAAAAGTCAAAAAGTACCTTGTACGAAAAACGACAAAAGATTCCTTTCATATTCTTTACTAAAAACTCACCAAAGGGTAAAATTGGATTTAAAAAAAATTGTAGATGGATGGAAATAATATTACATATTCAGGAAACATGGATGTGGATGATAAAATACACCCCAGTAAATACTAAAGTATAAACAATCTCGGATAAAAATGAGATTGCGATATTTCCCTTACCTTAAGTCCGATTTGCTTCGTAAGTGTCCGAAACTCCGGTATAATGATTTAAATAATGTCATTAACTTATTAAAGAATCATATTCATTGTTATGATATCATATATGGTTCACTTATGACTTTATATTACCCGTTCTTTTGTAAATTCCATGTTAAAGAAGCGTTTTGGGTAAAATCGTTTCATTTATCGTAGGTGTTTGGACTTGTTATTCTTGACATTATTATTACTTATATCATGATTTACTTACATCAAGAATATAAAACATGATTTATATATCATATATATTCAGTATATATATATATATATAATAGATAGATAAATGAAATAAAACACACCGTTCATGGAGACGGTAGTCCGTACGTATGCATGAACGCTGTTTTCCTTTCCTTATTGTCTTGAATAGAAGTAAGTAGATGACATACATATATACATAAATCCAGTAGCTTTATAATGTCATATATTTCATTATTATTGCTTATATATACTTTATAATCATTCTTAAATGGTTAACATGGAGAATGAATCTCATCGCGTCGTGGAGACGGTAGTCCGTACGTACGCACGAGCGATGATATCGTTCTCATGATCGTGAAATTGTGTTGAAGTGTATGTATACTATTTCAGTATCAATATAACTTTATAATAATAATATATAGTTACTAATTACACCATTATAACCATCCAATTAATGTGGTGGCAGAAAATAGATTACACCACGGCGTGGAGACGGTATTCCGTACGTACGCACGCGCGGTGATTTCCTTTTTCCGTAGGATGGATAGAAGGTTATTTAGAGTTGTTTCATATTTATAATAACATATCAGTATGTAAGTAATACTGATGTTATTACTTTATCATGAAACAACTAAAGAAGAAGAAGTTGAAGAAGAAAGAAATTGAAAAGATCGGTAATGGATATTACCTCTTCTTCGAAACACCTCTTTGAATCCTCCACTTAGGGAACTAAGATTGGTCTTTGAAGAAGACCAGGACCTATAGGATTATTCTAGGGAATTGTAGAAGGGATTTTGGCAGGGGTTGGCCGATCTTGAGTGCTCAAATTGGTGTGAGGAGAAGGGGGAGGAGGTGCCCTTTTATAAGGGAGGAGAGGGGCACCTTAGGAATATCTCAAAATATTATTTTATATTAAAGTCAAAATCGGGTTATAATGGTTCCAAAGGGTATTATTTCGAATCTAAAGTGGGGATGGGTCGCAATCCTATCAACCAATAGGATTTAGACAAGTTTAGGGAATTATGTTAACCTTATCAATTAGATTTAACTCTAAGTTAAATAATTTAACTTTTACCGTGTCTTTTTGTTTTCTTTCACTATATGGTTAATACACTTACTATAACATGCCAAACGAACCCCAAATTGTTTATTATTAATATATTTATCCTTATCTAAGTCATTTGTCCGAACCATAGATTTTTAGGAATAAAATAACAATTAATAATATAATATTTGATTTAAAAACTATTTTGTGTCAATTTTGACACTATTTGATATATGATTTTTGTGAAAGTCATAACATAATTATATGTTCGAACCAAGTTGATTAAATCAACACTAATATATCATATTAACCTAGAAAATTAGTGGAATTCATAAAAAGTCTCAAATAACATTTATTTGAGCATTTATAACATCAATTATGTTAACATTTCCTTAAAAGGGTAATTACTACATCATCGTTGTGTCATAAATAAATTAATTTATTTAATGTCTAAAAATTATAAATAAAATATAATTATGTAGGAAATCCTTTTAGATTTCTAATGAATATTTATAGTCGAATTTATCGTATGTATAACCCCATATTAAAAATGTTTTATTAAATAAACTTTGATTTTAACTCTTTTAACCCTTCTTTAAATAAATTAATAATAAATGTCCTAATCTAATCCAAGTGGGCCTAAATGGTCGTATTTTATTCCTAAGTTTGTTTTTGGTCGAATTACACTTGTCCAATAGAATTAGGACATGTGTTAGGGTAATAATAATATCATTTCTACCCATAATTACCCTATTTACTTTTAACCGTGGTAAAAAAAAATAAAAAGTTACTATTCACCAAAAAATTATTTTCATATCATTGAACCACATTTTAGTCCTTGATATTAACCATGTCTCTCGGATTTTCGAAATTCCACTCACAGAAGCGGTAAAATTAAGATTTATGAAAAATTCAGTTTTTTAACTACCACTTAGTGGTTTCACTATTCATCAAAAATTGAAAGTTTTCAGAAAAATACCAAAAATTAGGCCTAAGCTATATTTAATATTATGAACTCAAAAATGATTTCTATTTTACCAAATTCAAAACATATCAGTTGCATTAATTAATTTAAAAATTAATTCCTGTCGTCAAAACAAATAGCGTGTTCTTAAGAGATAATAACTATCAAAAGATTGACACTTGTTTATGTCTGGTTTAAATGTGAAATTACATCCAACGACCATCATTGTATTAAATTCTAAAAATATATTCTAAATATACTTTAAAACCACTCAAATTAATAATTTATCACTATTAATTATTTCGATTGAAAAAGTTGTTTTTAATTAAAATTTAGTAATTTCCACTATTCATCAAAATATGAAAGTTATCCGAAAATCACCAAATTTTCACCCGAAGCTAATTTCGATATTAAGAATCCAAAAATGAATTCCATTTTGAAAAATAAAATTACAAAATTTCAAAAAGTGGTTATTACTATTCATAACGACTAGTTTTAATAATATTTTAATAGCATATTGTTGTTTAGTGAAACTCGTTATTGTGTACTACACACGCTATCGAGGAAGGTCGCGATTGCGTGTAATGCAAGGCAAATCAAGGATGCGTGTTGTGCAAGCTCATTTTGGTGTAGTGTACAACACAAGACATTAGTGAAATTAAAAAGAATATTTTTCATAAAATCTCGGGGTGTTACAAGAATAGACCCTCAGTCCCCTTTCCTAACCCGTGCATTTAGGGTGGAGTTTAGAACCTCGGTCTTCAATCGACCCATGGGTGTAGATCCTCATGTCATACCCCAATCTACAAATCCATGTGCACATGCTTATATATAAGTAACCATCAACCGTCCAAACCATTGACCTTCGGTAAACACTATTCACAACAACCCACATGGGAATACACATCTTGCCTTAACCCATTAACACATTACCATTTCTCATCATTTAACCATTCAACCAATTCCCATGTGTTATTCCTATCTAAGTATCATTCAACAAGAAACCCATAATCTACCCCATTATGGTTTTTAATCAGTTTACACACTAACCCATTTAACCCGTTCATCATTCCCATGAATCAACCATTTAACCCATTCCACGCTAACCTTTTGGTTATTTCCAAGTCTATGTGCATCACCTAACTTCTATTACAAGTTCAACCAATCATGCCAACATATTTATCAAGGGCTCTACAATTCATTACAACAAGGTCACTTGTTTAATATCAATCCCTAAATCTGGGAAAAGCCGACACATCCCATGGATGGCCCTAAATGAGGTCAAGTCAATTCCAAAACATCCCATGGGGATCATGTGGGTTCTCATTTACCATTTTAAACACCATTATTACCAAAAATTCCTAGGTTATTCAAAACATTACCAAAGGAAAACAAGAACATAACTAAACATGCACAAATACCCAAATAACTATGGGATATCACTTGTAGACCACCTACCTCAAAACTGTGGTTGAACACACTCTCAATCGAGTCCTTAGACCTCGATCCGACCAACATTTGGAGATTCAACCTAAAACTCACCCAAAAGTTAGGGTTTTAGAGCTTCAGAATGAGAGGGAGAAAAGATGCAAACCCTAAACCAAAAAGAGAAACAAGGATGGGATTAGCCTTACCCGGAGCTTCGATCTGCAACCAACAAAACCAAAAACGCCTTGGAATCGAAGGAGATCGGTCTCTTGGAGCCTTTGGGCGATTTGGTTCATGCCTAGGGTGGAGAGGGAGGGAATGAGAGGAAATACCGAGTGGGGTTTTAATGCTTGGAGTGGAAAACTTGTAATTTTTCCCAAATTTAAGTGTCCGCATGTTTCATTCGCACGATTTGGAAAACCGTGCGCAAACCGTGTGCATGCCACTTCCCGGAGGAGGAGGGGTCACATGATTTATCTGCACAGTTTGGAAAACCGTGCGCATGCTTTTGTCTGGAGGAGGATGGGTCACACGGTTTATCCTGGGCAGGCCGCACAGTTTACCTGACTGAGCACAGGTTGTGCGCCCTGGCCTATCTTTGCCATATTTCCTTTCTTCCATGCCCCGAGCCCCTGGAACACCCCTAAGGCCTCTCATAATTTCAGGAAACATTTTAAAGCCCCAAAAACAAAGGGTTCAACCCAAAACACAACAAAAACAAACCTTTCCAAAAACCGGGGTCTTACAACCTCCCCACCTTATGACGACTCATCCTCGAGCCGAGTTTCCAAGCCTCATTGATCCACCGAAGAGAAGAGTTCGGGCCACTAAGCCCGCATATCCGATTCCCACTCCCAAGTTTCTTCCTGAACTTTCCCATGCTGCCATAGTACTCGCACTAATGGCACAACCTTGCCTCGCAAGACCTTTTCACTACGATCCACCACACGAACTGGATGCTCCTCAAAGGACGCATCAGCCTCAACCTCCACATCCTCAACATCAACCACATGATATGGGTCAGGGTGATACCATTGAAGCTACGACACATGAAACACATCATGCGTCCCACCATACCGCTATGGAAGATCCAATCGGTAAGACACTGGTCCGATCCTCTCCACAATCTCAAAAGGTCCCACATACTTGGGCGCCAACTAGCCTTGCTTTCGTATCCGACGGTGACCCAACCTTGTCGACACCTGAAGGAACACTTTATCACCCACCCCAAACTCAAGAGGTCTACGCCGTCGATCTGCATACAAATTCTGCATACTCTGAGCCATATCCATTCGATTCCTGATCCACTTAACTCTCTCTGAAGTCTCATGCATGGGACTTGGTCCCAAAAACTCAGATTCACCGGCCTCTAGCCATCACAATGGAGATCTACCTGGCCTCCCGTAAAGTGCCTCAAATGGTTCCATCTGAATCGTTGCCTAAAAACTATTATTGTAGGAAAACTCAACCAATTATAGGTGTCTCTCCCAAGAACCACCAAAGTCTAAGACACAAGATCTTAACATGTCTTTCAACACTTGGATCATAGGTTCCGACTGCCCATCCATCTGCGGGTGGAAATCCATACTCAAAAAAACCTGCGTACCAAGAACTTTCTGAAAACCTTGCTAGAAACTCAATGTGAAATGCGGGTCTCAGTCTGAAAATATGGTTTGCGGCACCCCATGTAACCACACTATCTCCCGAACATACAGCTCACCTAACTGGTCAACTATAAAGGTCTTCTGAATAGATAAGAAATGGGCCACTTTCGTTAATCGATCCAAAACCACCCATATTGCACCATTCTTCCGTGGTATCCTCGGAAGACCCACGACAAAATCCATGGTTACATCATCCCACTTCCATTCCAGAATGGGCAATGGATTCAACAAACCACTCGGGTGTTGATGCATGGCCTTCACCTGCTGACAGGTAAGACACCGTGCCACAAAGCCCGCAACTTCCGTCTTTATTCCAGGCCACCAAAACTACCTTTAGAGATCACGGTACATCTTGGTAAAACCAGGATGCACTACCCACCTTGATGCATGGAACTCTCACATCAACTATTCTCGTACACACTTTGGCACAACCACACATTCATGAACATGAACAACACCATCCACGCCGGCGACCCATCCAGAAGGTATCTACCCACCTTTAAGATTTTCCTTCATGTTCAAACACTCAGGATCATCAAGTTGACCTTAATTAACTCAACTCAAAAGCATCGAATCCATCATTAAGTAAGAAAGAGTGACCTAACCACTCTCCTCCTGCACCTCCAGATGCATTTCTGCAAACAAATCCATCACCTTCCACCCGATGCTGGACTTCTGAACCATCTGATTCTGAACCTTCCTGCTCTGAGCATCAGCAGCACTGTTTCCCTTACCCGGTGTTTACACCAAATCAAAGTCAAAAGACTGGATATATTCAACCCATCTATGCTTCTAAAGATTCAGATCCCGCTGAGAGAAGATGTACTTTAAACTCTCATGGTCGGTAAACACGGTAAACCGTTCTCCCAAAAGATAGTTCCTCCAGCACTTCAAGGCGTACACTACTACAACCAAATCAAGGTCATGAGTGGGATAATTCCGCTCATGGGGTCTCAACTGCCTTGACCCATAAGCCACCACCCGCTCATCTTGCATCAACACAGCCCCAAGTTCGATTCCAGACGCATCACAAAACACGATGTACTTCTTACCCGGATCGGGTAAGATCAAGATAGGTGTGGTCATCAACCGCTTCTTCAACTATTGGAAGGCATTATCCCAAGACTCGGACCACTCAAACCTGATTCCTTTCTTGGTCAAGCCTGAGAGTGGTGCTTTCAAGCGAGAGAAATCCTGAATGAACCTTCGGTAATACCCGGACAAACCCAGAAAACTCCAAACATCATAAACACTCTTGGGTTGCTCCCAAGATACAACTGCTTGCACTTTATCTGGATCTACTAAAACACCTGCCTCCGAGATTATGTGACCCAGAAAATGTACCTCACCTATCCAGAATTGACACTTGGATAGCTTGGCATATAGCCGATGCTCTCTTAGCATACCCAAGATGATGTCAAGATATTGGGCATGATCATCGTGAGTTTTCGAGTACACTAAGATATCATCAACGAAGACAACCATGAACTCATATAGATAGGGATGAAAGATCCGGTTCATCAAAGACATAAACACCACCGGTGCATTGGTCAAGCTGAAATGCATTACCACAAACTCAAACAACCCGTACCGACTATGAAAAGCTGTCCGCGGTATGTCGGAAGACCTCACCCTCAACTAGTGGTAACCTGACCTCAGATCAATCTTAGAAAACACCGATGCACCCCTAAAATGATCAAACAGGTCATCAATTCTAGGAAGAGGGTACCAATTTTTCACTATCATCTGATTTAACTTTTGATAGTCAACACACAACCTTAACGAACCATCGGCCTTCTTTGAAAAAAGTACGGGAGATCCCCAAGGTGACCTACTAGGAAGAATAAAACCTTTACGCTCCAACTCCTCAAGCTGAACCTTCAGTTCCTAGAGTTCTTCCGGTGCCATTCGGTATGGCGGAAAAGAAACTGGCTCTGCTCCTAATAGCAACTCGATCGTGAACTCGACATCCCTCTCAGGTGGTAACCCTAAGAAATCCTCAGGAAACACATCCTAAAACCGATACACCACAGGAGGAAAGACAAACTGGTCTCATATTTCATTGTCATCAAGGATGAGACATGCCACTCGAGCTGTGAGTCCATTCAACTGCTGACCAAACCGTCCTGCACACCCTGCTCGGACATCCCATTTTCCACGATGGACATAAGCGTCACCCTCAAGCAACCTGGATGATACTCTACGGTGATAACATTCTATGTGCACCCGATACAACACCAACCAATCCATTCCTAGGATTAGGTCAAACCCTAACATCTCAAGAATGAACAAGTCCCATAGAAAAAAATACCCACCGACTTCCAAGGCACACCCCTTGCATTGCTTGATATCCTCAACCCGCACCCCCAACAGAGTGTCAATTGACATAACTCCACACAACCTCTCCACAGGTAAACCCAATGCTACCACAAGTTGAGTAGAGACAAAAGAGTGTGTGGAACCTGTTTCAAACAACACACTAGAAAAAGTAGAATCTACAAGGATCATACCTCGAACAGTTGATGGTTCAGCCTCTCCATCACCAGGTGCAAACTGAACTACCTGAAGCTAACCTTCCCCTCTACCCTGGGCTCCAGCCTGAGTACTCTGTGCTACATTGCCCTATTGGCGTGAGAGATCTTGCCTTGGAGTTCCACGTCCACCGCCCCTTCCAGTATGTCCCGTGGAACTCCAACTGCCTTCCTGATACGGGGCAACTGATCCCCTTCCCGTATCCGATACCTGCCTTCCACCATCATAGTCGTCCACCTACTGAGGTTTCCTGCAGAACTTCTGCACATGTCCCATCCTGCCGCATGAACGACACTCAACTGAAGGTCGAGGACACTGACCATGCATATGCCCCGACCTACCGCACTGATATCAGAACACCTGGTTCCCACTATGAGAGGCTAACCCCCTATTCCAGCCACTTTTCACACTTCCACCATGCTGTGATATCTCATGGCGTCGCTTTAGACCTTTGGTAGATTCACCGCTCGTCTGTCCCACTGACACCATAAGCCCACTACACGAAGTTAACTTTAGGTTTCCTTCTGAGATTAGTGCCTGATCTACTACCTTTGTGAACCTCTTCAGGAGGAAGATGTTTACTTGAGACCTGATCTCATGTCTCAGCCCATCTTGGAAACACCTTGTTAATGCTGCCTCATCCCCTGATAACACTGGGAAAAAGCAACTCAAATCAGTGAAGTGACTAGAATAGTCCATCACCGATAGCGATCCCTGAGTCGGGCTCATAAAATATGCAGCCCACTCCTGTCTCAAGGTCTATAGGTAGAAATGCTCTAGAAACGTTTCCAAAAAAACCTTCCATGATATTCCCTCAGCCTGCTCGATTTGAGCCTGAATGTCCCAACAACGTCTAGCCTGGCCTCACAACATATAAGCGGCCATCTTTACTCGCTTTTCAACAGGGGTCTCTAGATGGTCCAGTATCGTCTGGACAGACTCTAACCAGAACTCCGATGCTTCTGGACCACCCTCTCTGGTGAAGGTCAGAGGGTGCTACAGCTGGAATTCCCTGGTCAGCTCAAACATACTAGGTGCAACCCGCCCTGGGTCCCGATCCATCATCTGCATAAGGCGAGCCAAGTTATCCTAGAACTGGTCTTCTCTACCTTTATTGATCGCCACATTTTCTTGCTCCTCTACTAGAGGAGTGTTCTCAGCAACATCCTCCCATTTCCCAACTGGTAACTAACGTCGTGGTGGCATTTCTCTACAATGCCAAACACGAGATTTTAGAACGCATACCATAAACTTTCATGACTCCATCAAAAGATCTTTACTAGCTACAATAACCCATTTTCATACACTAACCCAACAACATTTTCCAATTTGTTTCAAACCCTATTATTTTATTAAACATAATTTACCCAGATGTTTCATTTCATTCTTCTCATTATTTCTTGGTTTCATGAAATGCGTGATGCACCCTACTTTCCAGCCTCACACACCCACCCTGTGCGTGTTCCTAACACAATGCATTTCACCTATCTCCCCAGGTGCCTAAAAATGATGCATGAATGCAAATCATTGTGCCGTTAAGGCCACGAGTCAAATATCATAAAATATTCACATCAAACCACTTGTGCATCACCCAATGGTGAAATATCATCAACTGTAACAACACACAACCAAGAACAACAATTCCCACCCAGGGTGACTTGGGTTTTCCCTCATACGTGGGTTAACTGCTCCCAAGCACGAGCTCATTACTGAGGCCCAACACGTCTAATCCCTTGGCTACCAATCCCAAATAACAAGACCTCAGAGAAGGAGAAGAAAGACATCCTCTGATACCAATTTGTAACATCCCCGACATGGAAGCCACTAAACCGGTTCTTAGAGCCGGGTGGTTACATGACCTTAAGCGTGCCTCCTGTATGCCAAATGATGCCGACTAGTAGCGAGGGTCTATGTAGTCAAGTGGGGAGACTATACCCCATGTTTATCAGAGTAATCCACAATGGAATAAACCAAATAGCGGAAACAATAACCAACAAACAAGGAACATGTATAAAAAAAATTTCCAATAGTAAATATGCCATGTCATACTACAAGTGAAAAGTGAACAAATCCCAAAATAAAGACAATGGCCAAATCCCCAAAATGGTCCTGACTCCAAGTCCGAATCCTCCACCAAGTACTACCCATGTCCACTCACTATCTAGCAAGGACCTTTTCCCTTCTCCTGACCTGCAAACATGAAGTCTGCTCAGGTACCCAATAGTGGCCCGAGCAGGGTGTGACTACAACTCAGTAGGACACCACCAACGGTGTCTACAAAATATCCAGTATGAATAGGTAGTGCATGAAAAAGTAATATGATTGATAATTTACAAGTAATTAATTAAGGTTCCATTAACAAGTTCAGAACCAAGCCATTTCCATTCCATTTCCATTCATTTATTACCAATTATCATCACCTACCATTCATCACATTTTCACAGGTTAAACACATACATTATGTTACATTGGTCTAAGGAAAACAATCACATGAAAGAGGGTAAACACATCATTATCCTATCTCACTAGGACTGACCCCCTCATAGCAACCATAACCTCACCTTGAAGCCTTAGTCCGGGTGGATGAAACCATTAAAAGAATAGACCCTCAGTCCCCTTTCCTAACCCGTGCATTTAGGGTGGAGTTTAGAACCCCAGTCTTCACTCGACCCATGGGCATAGATCATCATGTCATACCCCACTCTATGAATCCATATTCACATGCTTATATATAAGTAACCATCAACCGTCCAAACTATTGCCCTTCGACAAACACTATTCACAACAACCCACATGGGAATCCACATAATGCCTTAACCCATTAACACATTACCATTTTAAATCATTTAACCATTCACCCAATTCCCATGTGTCATGCCTATGTCACTAGAATTCAACAGGAAACCCATAATCTATCCCATTATGGTTTTTAATTAGTTTACACATTAATCCATTTAACCTGTTCATCATTCCCAGGAATCAATAATTTAACCCATTACACTCCAACCCTTAGGTTATTGCCAAGTCTAGGTGCATCACCTAACTTCTATTCCAAGTTCAACCTATCATGCCAACATATTTATCAAGGGATCTAAAATTCATTAAAACAAGGTCACTTGTTTAATATCAATCCCTAAATCCAGGAAAAGCTGACACATCCCATGGATGGCCCTAAATTAGGTCAAGTGAATTCCAACACATCCCATGGGGATTGTGAGGGTTCCCATTTACCATTTTAAACACCATTATTACCAAACATTCCTAGTTTATACAAAAAATAACCAAAGGAAAACAAGAACATAACTAAACATGCACAAATACTCAAATAACTATGGGATATCACTTGTTGACCACCTACCTCGAAACTGTGGTTGAACGCACTCTCAATCGAGTCCTTAGACCTTGATCTATCCAACCTTTGGAGCTTCAACCTAAAACTCACCCAAAAGTTAGGGTTTTAGAGCTTCAGAATGAGAGGGAGAGAAGATGCAAACCCTAAACCAAAAAGAGAAACAAGGATGGGATTAGCCTTACCCGGAGCTTCGATCCGCAACCAACAACACCAAAAATGCCTTGGAATCGAAGGATATTGGTCTCTTGGAGCCTTTGGGTGATTTGGTTCGTGCCTAGGGTGGAGAGGGAGGAAATGAGAGGAAATCCCGAGTGGGGTTTTAAAGCCCGGAGTGGAAAACTTGTAATTTTTCCTAACTTTAAGTGACCGCACAGTTCTTACGCACGGTTTGAAAAACCATGTGCAAACCGTGCACATGGCACTACCCGAAGGAGGAGGGGTTGCATGATTTATCCACACGGTTTGGAAAACCATGCGCAAACCGTGTGCATGCTTCTGTCCGGAGGAGGAAGGGTCGCACGGTTTAGCCTGGGTAGGCTGCACAGTTTACCTGACCGTGCACAGGTCGTGTGCCCTGACCTGTCTTGCCCAGATTTCCTTTCTTCCGTGCCCTGATCCCCCAGAATACCCCTATGGCCTCTCATACTTTTAGGAAACATTTTAAATCCCCATAAACAAAGGTTTATACCCAAAACACAACAAAAACATACCTTTCCAAAAACCGGGGTCTTACAACTATGTTGTTGTGAAGGAATATCTAACTAGTAATCCACTTTCTTGATTTGTTCCATGATCTCTAATGGGAAAAAAACCGTGATGCTATCTTTACCTACCTTTGAAACCATAAATTCTCCAACTAGGGTGACACTGGTAAAAATAATCTATCACCCATGGTGAATTCCAAGAGCCATCTCCTTTGATCAGGAAAAAAATTATGCTTTCTCTAATTGGTAACCTACCACTTCCAAATCATTTACACCTGCTTAGAAGTTTCTAACATTTAACTTGGTCTAACAACCAATATCTCACCCCTTTCTATCCAACATAGTTATAAATGTTATGATCGACCATAAAGAGCCTCAAGATGAGACATCCAAATCAATGCATGAAAGCTATTATTATATAAAAAATCTGCCAAGTCTATATGGTCATTCCATGTTCCACCAAAATTGAGTACACATACTCGATATATATCTTTAGGAATCTGGATCATCCTATTGGACTATCCATTATTCTACAGATGACACACAATAATCATCTTCAATTGAGATCCCATCACCTTCTAAAATATTATCCAAAATCATGATGTGACACATGAATCCTGATTAGACACAATACTCACAGACACACCATACAACCATATAATCTCCTGAATACAAAATCTACCTAGTTCATCCATTGATTGAGACTCATAAATAGGAAATAAGTTTATAACCATTGTCAACTGATCAACCACAAACCACAATATATGTCGACCCATTGATTTTCTAGGTAACAGCATAATAAATACTATATCCACCACATCTCACTTCAATACTCACTGGAAGAGGTTGAAATAAACTAATTGGTCACTTATGCTCCACCTTTGTCATCTAATAGGTTTAGAAAGTGAGGGATGAATATCAAAATATCCTTCCTCATACTCGGCCACCAGAAATAATGTTTAATGTCATGATACGTCTTGGTTAATCTTGGGTGAATATACCATTGTGAAGTATAGGATCTCCTTATATACTCCTCCCTCATAAAAGTGGTAATTACCACCCTCCCATGGACATGAATCACATATTTCTCATCCAAGGAATATCCTGGAATAGTGTTGTCTCCCATCAAATGTTCCCATATGACATGAAATTATGAATCTGATTCATGGTTGGCTTTTACTCGAGCTGCTAATGAGGAAGTGATGACCAAGGTCACATAGGTTATCTCCCCTTGGTCCTAAAATTAACTCATCTACTTATTCGATAATAAGAGCATCAGTTTCCACTCCACTTTCGATGTTTGTGTCCCCAACTCATGTGATTTATTACTAAGAGTATCATCTAATCTAGGTTAATATGCCATATTGAAGTCAAATGTTTTAAAATACTTAACCCAATGCCTTTTTCATAGGTTCAAGTCTCCCTGGCTGAAAATATATCATAACCTTTAAAGTTCTATGGAGATGAAAAATCTCTCACCAAAGAGATAATAATGCCAACACATCAATTCATGAAACCAAACAACCAACTCTAGAACATGCATAGTAATGTTACAATTATGGGGTTGTAACTGACATAACCCATTATCTACTAGAAGATGTACCTACATCATGATAACTCCCAAACCAACTCCTGAACCATCATAGTAGATTGTATACCCAATCCTTGGGTTCAATAAAATTAGAATAGGGGAAGATGCCAAACGTCTCTTCAATTATTGGAAAGCCTATTCGTAATGATTTTTCTATTAAAACATTAATACTTTCTTATTCAGCTTAGACAATGGTTCTATCAAATGAGATATGGTTGGAGTGAAGCACCCATGATACCTGACCAATCCTAGAAAGATCCAAATCTCAAATACATTTTTAGGATGTTACTATGACATCAACACTTCCAAATTATTTGAAATGACTAATATCCTTGCATTAGGTATCACGTTACTGAGAAAATATATCTCTTTAATCCATAATTAACACTTTGATAACTTGGAATATAGCTGATACCATTGAAGTTTATACAACACAATATCCAAATTTTCTTCATGCAACTCTTGGGGTCTATAATTATACCAAGATATCATAAAAAAACAATTAAGGATTCCATGTGAGGATGAAAAATTAGGTTTATGTGAGCCATGAAAACTTTATGCGTGTTCTTTAAAATGAATGAAATCATGATACACTCATACAATCCATATATGCTACTGAATAATATTTTCATCACATCCTCAACTCTAACTTAGAGCTGATGGTACCTAGATCCAAATTCAATCATGGATACCATTAGGCTCTTCTCAACTGATCAAATAGATTATTTATCCTCAATAAAGGATAATTTGTTTTTCACCATGAACAGATTCAACTTCTAGTAATCCATATGCATCCATAGACTTCTATATTCCTTCTTGGTGAATAGGATAGGAGCATCCCAAAGGGAAGCACTCAACTGAATAAATCTCTTCACCTCCATATTATCAAGTTGGACTTTCTACTCTTTCAACTTGGTTAATTCCATAAGATATAGAGGAATAGATATTGTATGTTAACCTAGTATAAGTTCAATATCAAACTCAGTTTATCTTTAAGAAGGAAATGCTCATAAATTATTCATAAAAACATCCTTATGTGGTCCACTATAGGGGAATGACTTGGTGGAATATTTACACGGTCCTCTATAATAACTATACAAGCTACTTGCATCATAATGGTCTTGATATTTCTAAGGTATGACTCCATTATGCCTACTCCAAATTCCAATTCTCCAGTAAAAGAATACCCCTTTACATCAAGGTGGTTAAAGGAAACTCACCTACAATATCAATCAATGTGTTTTTAAAAACTCATTGGACATTTTATTCTGAAGATGACATCGAATATTTCCATTTTAGAATTAGGAAATCTCATTGCTATCTGTAGACCATAACCACAATGGGAAACTTTGGGAAAACCTAGATACGATCTTCTCTATTTACAATAGGCTTGTAAAGGGATACAAACCTCGTGGAGAATTTCACTAGAAACTCTAATCTAGACATGTCTTTTGTAGAATAAAATGAGGGAGAAACTCCCTTCCAAATAAGTTAGTAAATAGTGAATACATAATTAGAATAATACCTCTTATTATCAAAACATCCTCTCTTGTATAATTTGAAACCTTATCAAGAACAAAAACCTTATCTAGATCAGACCTATGAACCTAACCCATGGTTCCAGGATCACATGGGACACCAAATCCTACATAGTATACAACTTTTTTTGAGATCCCCAACCTACTCTATGACTCGACCCTCCTATAATAACCTGACTATCAATTTGACGCCCCCATAACCAGGACCTTGATGTTTGTTTCTACCCATCATCTCTACCTGGACCTTTCTATGACACCCTTGAGTAAAATCATTAGAGGTTACCCATATTAAAACACTAATGGAGCAATTTATGAAAATTAGTATAGAACTTATGGTGATTATTCCTCTTCCCACATTAGAAAAATAAAGGAAGAGATCTTACCATAGAAGGAGTTGAAGAACCCTTTGTCTTCTCTAGATACCTCTCACCACCCTAGATATTCTCTTTAGCTGTCCTCTTCCTACCACTAGAATATTCTCCCATTACACTACTAGAAAAACCACACATTGGTCCACTAAAAATAAGAATAAGTCCAACTACATTGTCTTCCACTAGACCCTTCTAAATTATAAGAGCCTTATAAAGAATATTTGGGTATGATGTGACGTTGAAGTTCCTTGCCTGAAACCTCACCTAAATTCATTATCCAATTTCAAGGTTTCGGGCCTTTTAATCCTCATTCCCAATTATAAAGGGTTAGAAGCATAAAAACTATACAAATTGAGTGGCATAAATGGATACTAACATCTCTCCCTACCGATGGTCTATAAAATAATTGGATTGATCTAACCTCAGTTTCACTATAATTAAATCCTCAAAAATGTGTTCCTTAAAGGACTCCCATGTTAGACCCTTATTATACTTCGCCTGGATCAATATGCCCCACCACCCTTAGAGATTCCTTAAAGGATATAGGTGGTTGACTTCACCCCCCGATCATTAGAAATACCAACCAACTTAAAAATTCCCTTGATTATCTATATACAATCCTCTATATCTTGATGACCACCCATACTCTATATTTTTAAAGGATACTATAACTAAAAATGCCAAGAAAAATACACCACCATCAGATCATCCCTATGTGCTCGTCCACCCTGAATCGATACTAATAAAAAAACCCCAAGCTAGATAAACTTTTCTACCTATACTGACTGGGAAACTACTAGGGAGTTACTAGCCACATAGTACTATACATCTAAATGAACAAAATAACTATCTCCCACCTCAAGAACCTCTAAACCCAAGGCTTTGAGTGGTGTAATAGGATATCATCTAGGAAACATCTCTGAAATTCTAGAAGAAACTCAAAATTTCCTTTAACAGATTAAAACATAAACCAAATTTAAGAAATTAATACACATATAAACCTATAAAACAAACCCTAAGAGTATACACATGATCACTAGATATATCTATACTTAACTACCCAAGTATTAAATCCATTATGGTTCCTACCTATTAGTCACAATGACATATATAATAGTTTATAACATGATCAAGTTATATCAATGGAAAATAATAAGTATATAGAATGTGAACTTACATTTCTATCCATAATGAATTAAATCAATAACTCTTTATAATTGGGTCAAGATAAAATACCATAAACTATAAAAAAATAATAATAAACATGGAAGACATGAAACAATATTTATATTGCTAGAAAAATAAATATCACATCCCTAGTAACATAGAGGTTCACTACACAAGTATTATCCAAACACTAGCATAAATCAGCTACTTGAGTTCAAACCATATTATATATATTACACCAAGACCCAAATCACAATAAATGAAAAAAAGTGTTTATGATACCATCTTATAATACCCTAACCTGAATCAACCTATTCCTGCTAGAGATTCACATAACAACACACACGCCTCCCCATATGCCAGATGTTGTTGAATAGTTGAAAGGAACTAGAATTTGAGGTGACTATTCCCTTAGTAGTAGATAAAAAATTATCATAAATACATGGGAAGAAATAATAAATAACTAAATAAATAATTCCATTAATAACACAGTGTAAGTGAAAATGGAAAAAAATCCATGTTATATCAAGATGACATAAAAGAGTCATATATCAAGTCAATATGATCCACACATGAAGTGTATCAATGTACCAAAATAAACAAAATATAATAAAAATAATGGGTCATATTAGAGAAAGACCTTAGTGTCTGTCTTGGTATTACCTCCATCCACCCACTCCACGATCTCAACTGCTCGAGATATGGCCCTTACCCTTAGTTGGATCCCTGAGCACAATATCTACATGCACACTGAGATGACCATGCATTGTGTGAGTATAAATACACTAGGACACCACCAATGGATTGTTAACACAACCATTGGATATATATATATATATATAAAGGTTTATTAAATGACTGTAAATAAATACATAAATGAACATACAACCTTTAGGGTCATTATGCAGAAACTAAGCTTCCTAGAACCCCGGTACAACCTCCTTCAAACCCATTCAAAATGAAAATCCATATCAATCCATCGAATAATCTGGAGAAGGCTACAAAATTCATCCCATGAATCAACTATATAGAGACCCATACGTTTCATACACAAATACTACATCTTATTAGTATAATATTTATTACATATCAATACGATCCTTGCCAAAACCATAAAGGTTTAGTGTCTTCAGAAGTATGGATACATAAACAAATTGGTATATAAATGATATAAAATATTTCCCATTATGTCATTTACATATAACACACTTCTTAGACATAACATACAAAAAATATTTCTTCATAACCTATGAATGGAAACAAAAGAGAAAGTGAGATTAGGTGCCCAAGAGGAGTAAACATAAGAGATATCAATCAATGATCATAAGTGATTATAAGATAAGAATAAGGCTATGAGAATATGATCATAAAATTATAAAATCATATCCATCAGTTCATATATCATAATCATGAAGCATGTAATAATGTTTTATGAATCAAAAGACATAATATATAAGAGTACGAAATCATCAATAATCAATCATATTCCATGAGAACATATCATAAGAATAAGAGATAAACTTTTGGCATACAAATAAGCATAGAAAATAATTTCCTTATTAAAGTATCATTTTTAGAGCATCATAGTGTATTGGTTTCACTCCCTATTTCATCATTTCTTTAGTCACGATTTACTCCCAAGACCATATTATTAGAGAAAATACGTTAATGAATTGGGTTCACTCCCCATTATAGTCCAAATCATCTCATGATATATATATCTTTACCCAATGCATTTTAGGGTTATATAATTTTTATACCACTTGTCATGTAATGAAAACCATACATATGTGTGGCACAAGATCATATAACATTAAACATATCATCAAATAGGAACCCACGGATAGGATACAAGTTTCATAAAAATTCCATCATCAGAACCATAAAGTATCCAAAGAAATAACAAATAAGGTAACATTGGATCATATCTATAGTGAATCAAGAGACACATTAAATTATGTTGTTATAGACAAAAATAACTTTAAAATGTAACTAAAACATTTCAAGAGGAAAATAATATTTTAATTTAAAATAGATTATTTAAAACATAAAAATTTCCAAAAATATTAATGAATTTTTTTCTTTGAAAATAAAAATGGAATATTTAAATAAAATAGTTCTCATGTTGGTGGTTAAATTAGTTCATTTAGTTTATGTTAAAATGAGAATGCTTTTCACATTTTCGGTAAATAGTCGAAAGTACCCCATTTGGAAATCAATAAGAAAAATATATTTAAACCATGGTAAATAAAGTAATATATAGTTAAAAATTAATTTAAATAATATTTATATAATATTAAAAATATTATTTAAGACATTTTGAGGAAAATATGGACATAGAAGAAAATATTCCTGACAGAAGAGAAAAACAAGGTTGGTTTTCCTTAAAAATGTTATTTCAATATCATGAGTACATAAAGAGAAAAAAAATAAAAGGAAAATATATAAAATATATAAATAAAAATAGGATAAGAAAATAAAAAAATATTTTCGAGATATATATTATATAATTTCATCATTTAATATTTAATCATAAACAATCCCGGTAAAAAATAATATTGTAACATAAAACCCTTACCAATTTGGTAACTTTTCAGTCATAATTACAATCAAAGGAATAAAATAAAGTGAAACTTTGTATACTATGAATATGAGGATATTCAAGATACATCATAAAAAATTGATAGTGGATAGACCTCCAAAAATAATATTGGTGTAAAAAATCAAATATGTCTCAATAAAAAAATGGAGATGAATAACCGTTTTAGCTTTAGTAATTTTGGAAAGAAAAGTAATTGGAAGCATGAAAATCACTTGGTTATATAAATAAAATTAATTAAATCATGGATCACTCAAAAATAAATTATTTGGAAGTTTATAAACCATATAAATAATAAATTGGTGTATAATATTAAAACATGTCTCAATGAAGAGAAATTGAGTTGAAACCCTTAAGTTATATCCAAATTGATTTGTAAGTTCTGTAGACTACTATATAATAAATTTATATTTATTATAATTATTTAATATAAATTTATTCATACATATAATATCATATATGATCCACTTAAACTATTTCAACACTATTTTATTAACAATTCACTACTTAAGTCGTCATTTATGATATTAATTGCTTTATTTTTTGTATATGTTTTAGTTCATAAGTTTTGGTACTTGAAATTTGATCATGTTTCATACATATAAATAATGTTAATAATTATATATTTATTATATATAATCATTATATACATATTTATATCCATTCCTCTAAATTGGCGATGAAAAATGAATTACCTCACTATGTGAATACGATTGTTCGTACGTACAAACAAGTGATATTCTCATTTTTTAATGGATGGATAAAAATAGGTTAATTGATAATTAACCATAGAATCTTTAATATATCATAAATATAATATATTTTTATTAAATCCATCCTTTTTACCATCCAATTAATGTATAAATGATAAACAAAACACATTGTTTCATGGAGGTGGTAGTCCACAGGTACACATGAGTGAAATTATCTTTTACCAATAGACCAGAAGGTAAAAAGATAGATATTATATTATAATTAAATATGAATAATTATTTCATAAATATCATATATAAACATTAAACCCATCATAATTACCATCCATGAATGGTGGTGATAGAAAATGAATTATATCACTATGTGGATGTGGTAGTCCACACGTACGCATGGGTGATACTTTCATATCCCATTAGATTGATAAGAGGTGGTAAATGGTTTTTACATCATCATAATAACATATAAGTATATTTTTTATATTATAATAGTCAATTTTTATGGATAAAAAAGTTTATATATGGTGTAATAAGAAATAAAATTGAAAGAGTTTGGTTAAGATTTATTCCTATTCTTTGAGAGACCTCAAATGGATTACACATTAATCCTTTAATGATTGGTATTAAGAGAACTATAGAAGCTGTAGGATGAAGGAAATAATTCAAGGAATAATTTTCATTGATCATTTTCTGATCCATAAGTCTAAAATTCTATGAATATTGCAGGAGTGGTGACCTTTAATAAGTGAAGGGAGGTACACACATGGACTTTCTGAAAATATTTCAACTATGTAAGGTTAATTTAATTGTAATGTGTCTGAAAATTGAAAAATATTAAAAATTAAGATAATATAAGGTTTAAATATATTTAAAGAATAATAATTATATAGGTTTTTGTGGTAATCAAATCCCTTATCGCTTGTTTTATCCCTACAATAAACTTATTTTTACTTTTATAGTGATAATATGATTTTACTATTTTTACCATTAACTATGAACAAAAATTAATTCAGACATATGAAATTAATTTAATAATCTAGATTAAAAAAATTTAATCCATTTTACTGAATTCAATTTCTATAAGTGGTTGATTTTAATTTATATAAGTGTACAAACAACAACCAAAACCCGTTTTAGAAAAATGATTTTTTAATCAAAAATATTAATTTACATCCCATACATTACTTTTAAAAAAATAAACTGAATGTTATATTGAATATATAATCTATTATTTTCATTCAAACCATTAATCAATAGAGGTTAATTTAATTTATTAATATGACATAATGTGAACAAAAATCGAGGTTTAAGAAAAATGTGTTTTTGGGCCCAAAAATAAACATATACGTGAATCAAGTATATTGATGATTACTATGAAATTAGTTATATTATTTATAATTAAAGGAAACTTAGGTTAATTTAATATAAAATTAAAAACATAATCATACTTTTTCTTAAAATTAAATGATCGTTTTTACAAAAAAATGGTATTTTCATTATTCCCTGAAAAATAATTTATTTTAGAAAAATCCTAAACATTTTAATTAATATAATATAGAAATTATTATTTCAAAAATTATATTAATTTTATAATTTTTTTATAAAAATGGTAAAATTAATTATAATGTTTATATGAAAAAGCATGATAAAAACCATTTTTGAAGAAAACATATTTTTTAAGCATAAAATAGCTTTTCTAAAAATTGAGTACTTATTTAATATATATTAATAAATATATTAAAATTGTTTAAAACCTTTATAAACATGTCTTATAATGTTTTTATTACTATTCATTCAAGACAATTTAACATCTAGGTTATAAAGGTCTACTATATCACAGTTCATTCAGACTCAAGGTTACTTATAAATCAAGTTATCAATTACCTCAAGTTTATTTATGAATAAATATGTATAAAATTTTCATGTGTTACATTATAACCCCATTAAAATGAATTTATACTTATATATTCTATCACTCTGATGAAAATAAATAAGAATATAATTGCTTCATCACATCCTAAGGTTCTCATATTGCATGCTCAAATTTATGATTCCTACAGTAAAATTTAACTAGGCGAGTAAAATTTTTCCATAAACATTATCTCTATGATCCAAGATTTAATATTGTTTATTATTCATAGTAAATATCATGATATATTTGTATAATATCTTATTTCATCACATGTGAATGATCATGCATGCACTTCCTCCGGAGAGATACATGGAACGCATTGTAAACTTGAGAGAGGTTTGGCGGGAGTCCCATGATATAAGAAAACCTCCAAATACAATTAAGAATCTATAAAGTAAAAATATTATTGGGGATTAAAAATATCTTTTTTTAAAAATCTCCTAACCATTTTCAATAGGGAAATTTACAATAAAATATTATCACCAATATTAAATTCTAGATCTCACTGATGATTTTCATGATAACTCTTCTGTTTACTCTAAAAAACCGTGATGTGATATTGAATAGATTTAACATTATTTTATATTTCCAAAGCTTGATATGGTCTAAATAACTTTATTTTACCTAATTTATCCTATTATTTTGGATTTATACACATCTTTCCATTGAGGTATTCATAGGGATCCATCGGAATGATCGAATGAGAACTATGATTGTAAGAAAAATCAACTAAAGGAAGGTGTTGACCCCAAACACCTTTGAAATACAGAGGATACAATCTCAACATATCCTCTTGGGTTTTAATAGTTCTCTCAAACATACTATCTTTCCAAATATGATAAGTAATACTAAAACAAAAATCTATATCAAGAACTTGTTAAAGACTTTTATAAAACATCAAGGAAAATATCGAATCCTAATCAGATGTAATAAAATGTGGTAGTCCATACAACCTTTAAAATTCCTTAATGTATATAATTTTAATCTTATCAAGTGTTAAATATTATCTAAGAGTAATTAATTTTTCTATCTTCATAATTCAATTGAATACAAGACAAATAACATAATGGCCTTTAGATGTTTTAGGGAGTCTGATGGAAAAATCTCTAGTGATGTTTTTCCATTTCCATTATGGTATGGGTAAAGGTTATAACATACCATTAGACTTTTTCTACATTACTTAACTTTATAACATACTAAGAATTAAGATAAATACTCCACAATATATCTATTAATTTTGTCCCACCAAAAATACTCTTTTATATCTCTACACCTCTTTGAAATTCCAAGAAAAATAAAGATTGATGAGATATGATTTTATTCCTTTAGTTAATTCTTTAAGTCTGATATTTATGAGATACATACTTGTTTTATGAACCTTATCATTATATAACAATCAAGGTTGAACTCATAAGTATTTCTCACCTTCCTTTTTAGTTCCACATCCTCCTTCTATACCACTTTAATCTTCACATGGATGGATGGTTGAACACACATTTGAGAATGATAATATTTCTCCCCTTCCTTCAATATTTCAAGGTTTAATTTTTCAAATCTATAAATATTATATCTTCTATGATCCTCATAATATATAATCTAGCATGATCCTTTAGAATCAAATAATCATCCACCTTTTTCGGTTTCCCAGGTTGGTAATATATTAAGTAGTCTTAATATTTTATAAACTCCAACCATATTATCTAGCACATATTTAACTATTTTTGTATGAATATATAATTTACAATTTTATTATCGATATATATCACACATTAATATATAATTACAATGCCTCTATATATTTATAGAAAATATTAATGTTGCTAACTCCTAGTCATGTTTTGGATAATTTTTCTTAAGGACCTTCAATTGGTGTAAGTCATAAGCTTTCATTATATCATTTTTCATAATAATACACCGAAATTTTTTTTCGATGCATAACATCAAATCAAAAACCATTATCCACTGTATGGTAGTGTGTGAATAAGTGCACTAAACAACATTCTATTTATTTCCTTGATTTTGTTGACATTTATTAGTACAAAGTAACTTAAATCCCTTTCGAGTTAACTTGGTGAGTGGATTAGTTATCCATGGGATCTCCATCACAAAGTTTTGATTATATCTAGAGAATATAAGTAAACAATGTATCTCATTCAATGTTCAATAACATTAATGTTTTATAGATCCACCGATATACCCTCACATGATATTATATGAACTAAACATGAAACTTTTTGTAGTCAACATTCACACTTGGTAAATTATTCATAAAAATTCTCCTTTATTAGTGCTTTCAATATAATATTCAAGTGATCTTTATATACATCCATTAAATTGAAATATATAAGAATATTAACTATAAAAACTAAAAAAACTAATTAATTTAATCTCTAAATAATATATTCATTAAATCTATAAATATAATAAGGGAATTGGCAAGACCAAATAACATCACTATAAATTCATAGTGTTGATACCTATATTGGGTGTGACTTAACTTTTGAACCGTAGTGGATTGCATCTAGATCAAACATAACTCTTGGAGAAAATATTCATCTCCTTGAAATTGATCAAAAAAATCCCAAATAAGGAGAAAAAATACTCATTATTTATTATGAACCTGTTAAGTTCCTGATAATCAATGAAGAGTCGCATCGATCCAAATTTCTTCTTAGAAAAAAGTATAGGTTCAGCCCATGGGGACATACTTGGATGAATGAATCACTTATCAATATTCTAAAGGAGTTTCTTCATGAATTTATATAACTAAATCAGGGAAATTTTATATGGATTATTCGAAATAAGTGTATCACCAGGTATAAGTTTAATTGAAAATAATGACTTCTAGATTCAGAGGAACACTAGGTAACTATTCCAGAAATAAATTACCAAACTCCCATAAAATAGGAATATCATTGATGTTGAGTTTCTTCCCAACCATCTGAGATAAATACACCATTTTAATATTAATCAATACCCACAAAATGGATGTAATTTCCATTGGATAGTCACATTTATCCTCACACTGATAGATACTCATAGATTTGTTCAGAATATCAAATGTTACTTCCCTTCATCAGCATTTGATAAGGGAATTATATAAAGAAATACAATTCATGCCACAATTCACATCAAATTCAAATAGAGGGAGAATAACAATATTTTAAGGGATCACATTCCCACAAACTTCAATTATATAAGAATAAATTACTTGATATGTAATCATTATAACATTAGGAGTTTTTACTGATAATTCCAAATAAAATAATTGAGAATATGAATAAAAATTACATAAGAATTTTCATGATATAAATGAATTCATTTGAATAATATAAAATAATTTAATTCAATATTTGAGTGTAATTTTCACCACCTCAACTTCATCGTTCAATCTTTATTCCCATACTAAAACCAAAATGGTTAGCATGACCATAAAGCATCCTTAATTAGAGTGATTAATCATGATAAATCCTTTATAGGATATCTAAATATCAACTCTTTCTTATCAATCTATGACACCTTAGGTTAAATCTAGGTCATCCATGGTAGATATCTATTCAAATATTTAATAATGGATCTTATAAAAAATATGAATTAATCTAAGAATATCCCATAGATGTGTCAATCCAGGTGTGTAGTAAGGTTCCATTTATTATGTAATATAATGATATCTAACATATACTCAACCAAATATTTTTGGGGTTATTACCCCTAGATGCATTGGTGGAAAAACCCTATCCACTTACAGTATCCAAATGGGGATTTATTTTATTAATGAAACAAAACTCTTTTATTTACCAAAACAAAGGTTGTTCTCTTATAATTAGGATTATCCTAAGGGTTCTCACAAAAGTTTTCTCACCATAGCTTCCAAAATTTACTAAACCTAGATCTAATACCAACTATAACAACCCATATTTTTCATAAATAAATACTATATCTTGTTATCGAAATATTCTTTACATATCAATATGATCCAAGGAAGAAAAAAAAGGTTTAGTGTATTTGGAAACATCAGTATATAAAAAGCTTGTACATAAATGATCTACATCATTTCCCATTAAGTTCTTTAAAACTAGCACCCTTCTTAAAAGTAACATACTTAAAACTATTCTGTATAACTTGGGAAGGGAAACTTATGAAAGGGTGAGATCATATTCCGAGTAAGGTTGAAAATAAGAGATATATATCAATGATCATAAGTGAGTGTAAGATAATAATAAGGGTTTGAGAACATGATCTTGACATTATAAAATATCCACCAATTCATATATCATAATAATGAAACTTGAAATAAAGTTTTATCAATTATAATACATAATACCTAAGAGTGTGAAATCATTAATGATAAATTATGATCCATGAGAACACATCATAATCATAAGACATAAATTTGTGGCATAAAAATTACCATATAAAATTATTTCCTTAGTAAAGTCTCCTTACCAATACTAATATAGTGGATTTGGTTCACTCTATATTCCATCATTTCTTTAGTCAAGGTTCACTCCTAAGACTGTATTATTAGAGAAAGTAACTTATTGTACTATGTTCATGTAATGTCCTTCGCCCGGTAACCACTAAACCGTTGTCATAAGCTGAGTCATCACATAACCTCAAGAACACCTCCTTATATACTAGAGGCTTCCAACTAGCAGTGTGTGTCTATAAAGATATGGTGGGGAGACTATACCCACTTATCAGAGTAATATCATAGTAGACATAATATCAACTAATAAAATAACCTATCTGAACCATAAATGGAAAACACCCAACAAAATCCAATAAGTAACCAATTAACACATGATATAGAAATATGATGAATACAATATATGTTAGATAGTTATAAAAATAAAATGTCTAGTACCAAAACCATAAAGATCCCAAACACAATCCAAAGTCCCAACCTGATCCTGACACTCTGTGCTCCAACCCAATAACCCAAGCATAAACCAAACACCTGATCCCTATCCGGAACCTGTAACAGAAACAAGTAGCTTCTTCTCGAGTACCCAAGTGATATGGAGGCCCGATCAAGGTGTGAATACAACTCAATAGGCCACCACCAGAGGTGTCTAAACCAATAACTAGTCTTTACAACTGTGTATGTAGGGAAACAAGTGAAATAAATAAACATATCAATAAAATGAACATGTTTCACATTTAACAATCACCCATTTAACCAAATTTTATAAAGAAAAAGGTTCCAAATTTAAAAAATTACTACTTAAACATTTCATCCATCGAGTTCTCTAATTTCAACCAACCAATTAAACTATCTCTTGTCACATAGGGATCCTAAGACACAACATAAGTGGTTATACACTTTAAATCAGAAGGGGAAATCATAATTCATAATTTATCAACATACTTCGGAGCCTTAGTCTGGTAAAAAAATCCATGCCTACATGTTTGGGAAACATAGAGCCTCAGTTTGACATCCCAAACCATGCCATTTTCATATGTTGGGAAACAAATATCCTTAGTCTGACATCCAAACCATACATTACATAACACATACCTTGGAGCCTCAGTCCATGTATTCTCATCAAATGCAACCGTTAGGGGCATAGAGCCTTAGTACAACTCCCTAACCCACGCATTATAGGGGTTGGGTTTAGAGCCTCAATACAACCTAAAACGTCAGCAAAGAACCTCAATTCAATACCCCACATACCAATAAAAAATTTATATATAATTCTTTAACCATTTGACATAATAACAATTTTCAAATCATAAATCATCAAACACATACACCATTATATCAAATTACCCCTTATTCCATAATAAAAACTAGACAATAATCAACATAAAATTAATTTCAAAATCCATGATAACACCTAAATCAAAATACTAATCTAAAATCATCTTGAAGCCATTACTTTAAAACACATGTCTTCCTCTTTGAAAACTAAACCATGCCTCAAGGATTTCATTTCCATTTCCAACCATTTCAAATAAACATTAAGAATTTTTTATAGAAATGAAAACCACGAACTTATTTAAAATCATAATTTTAAATATTTGAATAAGACCACTTTATAAATCACATTGAGGGAAAATCCTCCTTTTAAAACATCACTCTCTTTCAAAACATTATATTCTTTATTTAAAAACCACAACCAAATCAAAATCCAAAATGAATTGTTTAAAACATTTCAAAATCACCTTTAGAATTTTACAAAATTCAATATATAATCAATTCAATTTACCCTTTAACCCTAGAAACATTCCCGATTAAAATTTATAACCCATTCGCTCTCATATTTCCCTTATTTCAGCATTCACCAATTTATTTCACCATTTTCAAGGGTTTGACATATCCCATGGGTAGCCCTAGGTTTGGTCAACGAGGTCTGTGAAGGGTCCCACACCTCAATCTAAGTCCAAAATCACATTCCACAGTCAAATACATTAAAACACACCATGTTAGTACATTTGAACAACCACATACACATATATAAAAATGACACTATGGGAAAAATCTTCTAGTCCACCGACCTGAAATTCGTTGACAAATTCTTACTTAACCTCCACCCTTGATTTAAAATAAAATACCCATTACAGCCCCAAATTAGAATATAAAATAAAATTGAGGGTTTTGGGTTTTATAAGGAGAGGAAACCACACACCAAGCTTCTTCCAGAAAATAGAAGGAAACTGAGTCGAAGACTTACCTGGAGCTTCGATTCGCACTAAACGACACTCCAAATGCCTAATAATTGAATGAGAATCACCCATGGAGGAGGGGGTTTTTGTCTCATCATAATTTTAATAGGGGGTTTAATGAAAGGAAAAATTGGGAAGAAATATTTAATCCCAAGAGGGAAAAATGGGGATTTCCCACATTTTTAGGGCCACGTGGTTTTGATGCACAGTTTGCCAAAACATGTGCCAACTGTGTGACTCCCACTATCCAAGATGGTAAAATATAATTGGTATCCAATAAGAAACCAAATGGTTTGAAAAACCATGTAGTTCCTATGTTCCAGCCTCTATCTGAGAGGAGGCCTGGCCACACGGTTTCCATGGCCAGGCACACAGTTTCTACTAACCACACGACAACCATGCACTGCACACTGTTTAGCCTTATTACTCCTCCTTTCATGTCCTGAACCCCCATGACACCACAAAAACTTACCATACATGAATAAACACTAAATTATCCATAAATAAGTATGTTTAACCAAAATTTAAACAAAATTTTACATCCACAAAAATCCAGGATCTTACCACCTCCCCACCTTATAACATCTCATCCTTGATCCATACTCCTCAGAAATCACCAAGACTTAAAGATAAAAGGTCAAGCCATGGGCCATACCTATCAAAAATTATCCCCTAATATTCCCCTTTAACATGGAAATTCCATCAAAACACTCAGACCAGTAATAGTCCTACTCCAAAAACATTTCCTCCACTGTTATCCACAATCATGTACCTGATGTTCCTCACATCCACCTCAAATCAACATCAACTGCACAAAACCCATAAAGAAGTTATGGAAATACTAACTAAACCAATACACAAATAAATTAAATACATATAATTATAACACTATGGAAGAGACAATCAAAACTCTACCTACCCGATCCTCTCCACAACTCATGGACCAAATAACTTGGCACCAGCTTACTACCTTTTCAAAAATTCCCACACAACCCAAACTTGGCATCAACTAAGAATAAAAAATTTCCAACAACATATCCCAACCTACATTGGTCCACAACTTGAGGCCCATGACTGTGTTTCAGATCCAAAAATCTAGAGCATAACCCAATCATAAACCTAATCTCAAGAAACTCAACCTATTAAAACACGATCCAATGTTCTTCACCAAAACTGAAGCACCGTGATGGCTCTTACCGAAGTCCTTCTATTATAAACACTACTCGCATTATCAAATGACCATGTTACTGCGACAGAACTCCCTGACATATGATTTATCCCATCACCACCATCTTTTTTTGGTTGGCACCGCCACTATTAAAAAAGACCATCATAACCTCAACTCAACTTTCACAAACTCAACTCAACCTTCACTACTTACTTGATGTGTTTCCCAACTCATTGTGATCAAAATCCCCATAAACACCATCCAATACTAGATTCTATCCTTACTATCAAACCCACCTAGATCATACATGAACACTCCATCCCTTTGTAGACTAAGAACAAATTTACCTCTCTCAATTTCATCTTCATTTCCAAGATATACTTTACACCAGAACATTAAACCGAAGGTGTCCAATACTTACCATGACTTTTCACTTAAGGTATACCACCATCATCTGACAAACCTACTAGATTCATTTCCCAAATTTCAGTGAAACTTTATCATCAAGGTATCCACAATCCTCTAAGACATCATCATGATCTATATAACCCATAAACATTCCTAACCCAAACACCTTCATTTCCCATAAATCAACTAAATAAAACATGGTACTTCCTTAAAACCCATTTTGATTCTTAAAACACACTCGGATTTACTAATGGAATTCCCTTAATTCACATGTCCCAAAGTGTTTTCACACTTAAAATACATTATCATGTCACCCAAACACACCTATCCAAGTCCATGTATGACTTTCGATGAGGTTATAACATCCAAATTCTATTTCCATCAACCGTTATCCTAGGTTAACCTACCCATGAATGACTCTAACACAAGCATGTAACTACCCTTAGTCTAAATACAATGCTTGGCTTGATAAAATGCCACATAAAAGGCCCACTTGGTCTTCCTTGAGGAACCCAAACATGTCCCTCACATGTTTCTATTTGGAACATTGATTCCACCACATCCACTCCATGAATTTCTCCATAAATCCATGAATAACATAATGCTCCCCACCTTAGAAGTTTCACTATCATTACTATAATCAAGAAATTTATACCATTGTGGGTCACGCTTCTATCAAAAGATGAACCATAAAACTTGTACTTGGTAATAAAAATTCAAATGGAAGAAAAAAAAACATCACCCACTACTCATTCCCAGTTTTTGAGAAAGACACCCACAACATTCAACTACATCCGATCCATCCTAAGTATCTCACCCATAACCAGTCAATGGTATATTTCCCACCATACAACTCCACAAATACCAATCCATGAGAACACCATCTAAGAGGATCCATATGCAACCATAACACATTTTGGTATCTAGAAATAAAGTCAAAGATCTCTTAGCATACCTAGGATGATGTCAAGATATTGAGCATGATCATCACTAGCTAAAATTATGCTAATAAGTCATTGATGAACACCACCACAAACTATACATCACTGATTCTACCACCCAATATGAAAAATACTATGAGTTTTCAGAAGTCTCGGGCATCCCTACCCGCCAACATCTCATCCACACTCAAACACCAAAACAAAAATTGGATTTTCAACCAAAACCCACTACCACTTTACAATCTCCCACCAAGTGGTCAAGACCCAATATTACTTTTGGCACCATCACCATTTCCCCACCTGAGTTCCTATATAAATACTCTAGTGACCCACAATAGAAACAAAAATATCCATCACACTATTCAAAACCAATGATCTCTCATATAACCATGATTCCCACCTTGGTCTCTAAAAAAACATACTATTATCCTGAGCCACCCATTCACCCATCCCCAATGGTAACATACATTCCCAACACATACCCACATATGGACCTCATCATATCCCTCTAGGTATAACACTTTCCTATGAACACAAACTGAACCCAAATCTATATCACACGATACATACATCACCAAATCTAGGACCAAACACCTGATCACACCACTGACCATGCCACCTGATCTGTAGTGACCTGAAGCCTGACGTACATGGAAATTACATTACTTTTGAGGAATAATTATTACATAACCAAAACATACAAACAAGTACCGTAATAGTTTAGTGTCTTTGGAAACTCAGAATATAATCTTCTAATCATGGTCAAAGATCTTCAACATCTCCCATAAAGATCTTCCCACTTTTTTTCTTACCTAAAACCTTTCTTTATATCTTGGGGAAAATAAAACATAAAAGGGGTGATCTCAAATGCACATTAAGGGTAAACATAGAGAACATAAAACAATCCATAAGCATTTGAATGGAAAAACTTGAACATAAAATCTAAGCATCAAAATCTTGCGCAAAGACATGAATCTTGGAAGTATGTAAGACATATATCATAAGGGAAAATCAATCATGATAAAATATCATGGGAATAAAAAATGTAATTGTGGCAACCATTAATCACTTGTTATGATTTCCATAGTATCCAAGGCATTACTGCCAATACCATCTTAGTGGACTAAGTCCCTTTCTGAATCGAGTTCACTCCTCATTTCAGTCCTGTAACACTGAACCGGATTAACTTACTGTTCCAGCCATGTCTATCTCATGAGATATAAATATTTACCTAATGCATTGGAGTGAGATATAGGTCCCACCCATCTCATAATGAAATCATTATTAATTGTGCCACAAGATAAACATAAATCATTCATCATAAACCAAAGAATAAAATGGGTTTCATAAACATTATCCCATCATAACATAATCCATATAAAACAAATGGATATAATTTCATAATAAGAGAATTAAAACCATTTAAATCATAGAGACATTAAACTTGAAACATACACATATGAAATAATTTCATCTTAGATGGAAAATGGTTCTGATAAAACATTTGAAATGAATTCTTGAGGAAAATATCCTTTCTTCTTCAAAATCATTTTCTTTTCACAAAATGCCAAGAAATTTTAAAATAAAAGGGTTTTTTTTAAAATAATCTTGCAATATTGTAGAGGAATCTTCATGAAAATGAGGCGTTATGAAACCGTAAAAATCCGTTCACGTCGTATAAGTTAAAAATAACATTCTCCTCGTACTTTTGTCGGAAAAGTCAAAAAGTACCTTATAACATAAACGAAAGAAAGATTCCTTACATACCATGTAGTAAAAGACAAAATGGGTAAAAAGGAAATTAAAAATACATAAAAACACTTTTATAAAACATGTACTTGGATGATAACAATAACCCCAGCAAATACTTACAAATAAACAATCTCAGATAAGAATGAGATTGGAAAGGTTATCCCTTACCTTAGGTCTGATATGCTTCGTACGTTTACAAACCTCATGTATAATGATTTAAATATTGTCATTGACTTATTACAGAATAATATTCATTGTTATGATATCATATATGGTTCAATTATGACTTTATATTACTCGTTCTTTTGTAAGTTCCATGTTAAAGTAGCGTTTTGGGTTAAATCGTTTTATTTATCGTACGTGTTTGGACTTGTTGTTCTTGATATTATTACTACTTATATCATGATTTAATTACTTCTAGAATGTAAATCATGATATATATATATCATATATTCAGTATACATAAATATATATAATATATAGATAAATGAAATGAAATACACCGTTCATGGTGACGGTAGGCCATACGTACGCATGAACGCTGTTTTCTTTTCCTTATTGACTTGAATGGAAGTAAGTAGATGAAATATATATATATATATATATATATGTATACATAAATCCAGTAGATTCATTATGTCATATATTTCATTATTATTCATTATATATACTTTATAATCATTCTTTAATGGTTAATCATGGAAAATGAATCTCACCGCGTTCATGGAGACGGTATTCCGTACGTACGCACGAGCGACGATATCATTCCCATGATCATGGAATTGTATTGAAGTGTATTTATAATATTACAGAATCAATATAAATTTAAAATAACCATATATAGTTATTTATTTACACCATTATACCCATCCATGTAAGGTGGTAGTCGAAAACAGATTACACCACGGCGTGGAGACGGTATTCCGTACGTACGCACGCGCGATGATTTCATTTTCCGTAGGATGGATAGATGGTGAAATTGAGTTGTTTCATACTTATAATAACATATCAATATATGAGTGATACTAATGTTAATACTTCATAATGAAACAACTAAAGAAGAATAAGTAGAAGAAGAAATAAAGTTGAAAGAATCGGTAACGGATATTACCTCTTCTTTCGACACGCCTTTTTGAATCCTCATATTAGGGCACTAAGATTGGTCTTTGAAGAAGACCAGAACCTCTAGTATGTTTCTAGGGAAGTGGAGAAGAGAAATTGGCAGGGGTTGGCCGAGCTTGAAGGCTCAAAGTGGTGTAAGGAAGAGAGGGAGGAGGTTCCCTTTTATAAGGGAGGAGAGGGGCACCTTTGGAATAACAAAAAATATTATTTTATTATAAAGTCATATTCGGTTATTAATATCTCCAAATTGAGTTATTTAGAATATAAGGTGGGGATGGGTCGAATTACTCTCATCTAATAAAATTTAGACAATTTTAGGTTTCTATTTTAACCTTATCATTTAGATTTAACTTTAAGTTAAATAATTTTTCTTTTACCGTGTCTTCTTGTTTTCTTACACTATAAGGTTAATAAACATAATATAACAAGCCAAACGAACCCCAAGTTTTTTATTATTAATATATATAACGTTATCTAAGTCATTTGGCCAAACCTTATATTTTTAGGAATAAAATAACAATTAATAATATAATATTTTTTTAAAAAACTATTTTATGTCAATTTTGACACTATTTGGTAATTGTTTTTTGTGAAACTCATAACAGAATGATTAGTTCGAAAAAAGTTAACTAAATCAATAATAACATGTCATATTAACTTATAAAAGTATTTTAATTCATAAAAAGTCTCAAATTACATTTATTTAGGTATTTATAACATCAATTATGTCAATATTTAATTAATAAGATAATTACTACATCATCATTGTGTCATAAATAAATTAAATTATTTAATGTCTAAAAATTATAAATAAAATACCATTATGTAGGAAATATTTTTATCTTTATAATTAATATTTATAGTCTAATTTATCTTATGTATAACCCTATATTAAAAATTATTTAGTTATTAAACTTTGATTTTAACTATTTTAACTCTTCTTTAAATAAATTAATAATAAATGTACTAATCTAATCCAAGTGGGCCTAAATGGTCATATTTTATTCCTAAGGTTGTTTTTGGTCGAATTAAACTTATTCAATAGAATTAGGACATGTGTTATGGGAATAATAATATCATTTTTACCCTTAATTACCCTATTTACTTTTAACCGTGGTAAAAAAACGTAAAAAATTACTATTCACCAAAAATTATTTTCATCTCATTGAACCAAATTTTAGTCCTTGAAATTAACCGTGTCTCTCGGATTTTCGAAATTCCACTCATAGAAGCGGTAAAATTAAGTTTTATATGAATTTGCAAATTCTCCTAGGAGGTGGGTAAAAGATGGTGAAAAGTTCAATAAAATTTTTATATATCTAAAATTATTATAAAATGACTCCAATGACTTAAATTGAACTTATATAGGTATTATGTATCAATTTTTACCTAAAATAAATTTAAATAAAATAAATAATTATTTAAATAAAAAGTCGGTTTTTGAATAGTAACCCAGTGTTTTCACTATTCATCAAAAATTGAATGTTTTTAGAAAAATACCAAAAATTCACCCTAGGCTAAATTCGATATTCTGAATCCAAAAATGAAGTCCATTTTGAAAGATAAAATTTCAAAAAGTGGGTATTACTATTCATAACGGCTAGTTTATATAACATATCATTGTTTAGCGAAACTCGGTATTGCGTACAACACACGCTATCGTGGAAGGTCACGATTGCGTGTAATGCAAGCCAAGTCAGGGATGCGTGTAGTGCAAGATCCTTTTGGTGTAGCGTACAACACAAGACATCAATAAAATTAAAAAGAATATTTTTCATAAAATCTCGGGGTGTTACATTCTACCCCCCTTAAAATGAATTTCGCCCTCAAAATTCGTCGGGGTTATAAATGGTTTACTACTCGAAAGTTTCTTTAATATAAACCCACATCATAAAACGGAATACCAAAACTTGACTTTGAAAACTAAAGTATGAAACTTAACGGTTACCCAAATTAACTAATCACTTGGTTTCCACATAGGAGAACATAGGTGAAAATATGGATATGGAAGAGAAATCTAACTGTCATGTTCTGATGGAGAGTGGTAGAGAACATGGATATGAAAAAGCCAACAATCACAAAGCCATAAATTTTTGATGATCTAGGGTAACATCTGATTCATCGGATATAAGGGCACTAAGACACCATTTTTAGTTTTCAAGATCATTTCCCTAAAGTTGAAGAATTTGAATTAGAAGAAATACTTACTTTATTTTGGTATAATCTCACCGTTGTTCGTGCCTTGAACAATTTCCACTTCATCTCTTTAAGAAATGAAGTTGAATTTGTCTTTCGTGAAGTTTTAGCAGATCATGCGATAGAATGATAGGTCATTCCATCTGTCTCACACATAAGTTAGCAAAATTTATATACATAATTCCATCTATGGTGAGATAAATCATAAATGGTTCCAAAATGGACTTATACTTAATCTATCATTCTGTATAATAAAATAAAACTAGTTTCTACTATCTAGGGACTTCCTGTAGGGCAGTGGTAGGAAATAAAGGCCTGTCGCAATTCAGTTGTGGGTTCGATTCCCACAACCTTGTCCGACGTGGCGGGTTGTCTCCCATTCTGCAGGTTGCCCTTTTTTTCTAAAAATACAATATTATAGCTTTCCATCAATAATATTGAAAAAGTTCTAGCCTTAAACAATACTTACTTATGTCCAACATAATCCATTCCAATCTTTAGGCTTATTCAAAATACTACTGCCCATTCTCATATTATTGTGAAAATGATTACCAGAGAGTTCATATAACAAGCATGTTAATACCATCGTTGATCCCCATATATCATAAGATATGTCTTGTTGGTCACATTACAAACATTCTAAGGCCTTAATCATGTATTCTCTTGAAAAATTAATACCCATTGAACCTTAGTGAAAACATGAGTGCTGTCAAAAGTTAACTCTTTCCACATACCAAAACCCCAAAATTCTATATACTCAAACCATGATATAACTATTTCCTTATATCACTCATGAGCTCATGAATACTATCAAACATTTCATTTTCTCCTTATCCCTTCATTATGCGCATATCATATTCTTTCAAAAAATATCTCAATCACTTTCCATGGTTACTGGTACCATAAAATTATTGAAAACCACAATAGACCAATACATAAATATTCTAATATTCCATGATACTATATACAACATTATTTTGGAATCCCATTACATAAACACTTAATCATTCCACCACATAGTTTTCATATTCAACATCTCCAATAGTGATCGCATGTGACTTCCCTTTGTCTTTTTCCTAAAGTGGTTTCTCATGTCGATCATCATTAACCCTTGGATTAGGGCATTGATTAGCATAATGCCCCATTTCATTGCACTTGAAGCATTGAAGTGTTGGTGGTGCGTTCTCTATAGTCTTTTCTTTATTCACATCATTAGAAACCCTTTTCCATTACTTCGACACTCAGCTGCTCGATGACCTTCTTTTCCACACTTAAAACATTTTCTAGTCCCTTTAAGACAATCTCCACCATGCTTCTTTCCACACTTTGAGCATAAGGAAACATTCATCTTCTTTTCACCATTATACTAAGATTTCTCATTGAACTTCATCTTTCATTTCTTGTCAAAACCATGAGATGGATATGTAACACCAAATTCTATTTCTACCTTGATAGCACAATGCACAATTTCTTTATAGCTACTAAAGTCTCTTATGGCTAATTCCCTTCAAAGACTTGGTTTTAAGTCACTGAAGAATCGATCAACTTTACTTTCAGGTTGGAAAATAAAGCCAGATGCATTCCTTGAAAGTCTTGTAAAATTTGTTTCGTATATACCAATAGATTCATCATCCTTTTGCTTTAGTTCAAGAAACTCCTTCTCCATATTTTTTCTAAGAATACCAGGGAAGTAATTATTAAAAAATAAGTTCTTGAACTCATCCCATTCCATGGACTCAATTTCATCTCTTGGCCTCGTATTCTTGATAAGATTCCACCATTGATCATCTTCACCTTCCAAACGATATACCGCTAAGATGACTTTATCATGTTCAGAACATTGAAGAACTGAAAATTTCTTTTCATTGGTACTGATCCATTGTTTAGCAACAAGTGGATCGGAAGACCCACTGAAAGAAGGTGGACTTTTCCTCATTAAGGACTTAATAGAATATTGTTCCCTTCTCTACTCATTTGGAAGTCCAGAATGGTTCATAGATTGTGTAAGTATAACAATAAGATTTTTCACTCCATCTCACATAACATTGGTTTATTCATGAGGAAAATCATTTCATTGTCCATTACATTGATCAACACGGTTCCTTCGGGTTCCAGCCATCGTCTAAAACCCAAAAAGAATAGTGTGAGAGGCAAAAATCATGCTAGGGAAAACAACATAATAAAGGGGGAGTACCTTAAATATCTAACATCTTAGGTTTAATTCTAAGATCTGTACTGTAATTCTAGGATTATAACCTATACTTATACTTAACCTTAGGGACATCCCTAGACATACCATAGAAATATCTCTAGGGATCTCACTAAAGTCTTGCATCCTAGTTTCCAAAGGTTGACTAAACCTTTCCTTTGATACCAACTGTAGTGACCCGAAGCCTGACGTACATGTAAATTACATTTATTTTGTAGAATACTTAGTACATAACAAAAACATACACACAAGTACTGTAATAGTTTAGTGTCTTTGGAAACTCGGAATATAATCTTCTAATCGTGGTGAAAGATCTTCAACATCTCCCATAAAGATCTTCCCCTTTTTTCTTACCTAAAACCTTTATTTATATCCTGGGGAAAAGAAAACATAAAATGGGTGAGCTCAAATTGTAACACCCCAAGCTTCTATGGTACGCTTCTCTTTGAATAATGCAATAGCGTGTGTTGTACGCAACATCGAGTTCTAACACGCACCACAACCAATCAAACTAGCCATTATGAATATTAATACCTACTTTTTAAAATTTTAGAAATTTTATCTCTCAAAATGGACTTCATTTTTGGATTCGGAGTATCAAATTTATCCTAAGGTGAAATTTTGGTACTTTTCAGATAACTTTAATATTTTGATGAATAGTTAAAATTACGAAATTTTAATTAAAATCAACTTTTTTAATCAAAATAATTAATAGTGATAAATTATGAATTTGAGTGGTTTTAAAGTATATTTAGAATATATTTTTACCATTTAATACAATTTTGGTCATTGGACATAATTTCACAATTAAACCGGACATAAACAAGTATCAATCTTTTGATAGTTATTATATCTTAAAAACACGCTTTTAGTTTTGACAGCGAGAATTAATTTTAAATTAATTTATTCCACTTCTGCGTTTTGAATTTGGAAAAATGGATTCCATATTTGGAATCAAGATGTCCAAATTGTGTAAATAGGTAACTTTTATTTTTAGACATTTTGAATAATTACTTCGGTAAATATTTTATTTACCATGGTTAAAGGGTAAATCTGGTAAATAAGGGTTAAAAAATAATAATATTATAATAATACTAAATTACCCTAAAATGCATCCTAACCTTATTGGTGGATACATGTCTGACCATGGCCATCTTTGGGTCGATTTTGGGACCCCATGGAGCTACTTGTAGGTGATAGGGACACTTTATTTTAATTAAGTTAAAATAAATACAAAAACAACATAAGAATATATCTTTTATAAAAATAATTTTTAAATTGGGTTATATATGTTGGATTTTAGACCATAAATATTCATTAGAAATCTAAAAATATTTCCTAAATAATGGTATTTTATTTATAATTTTTATACATTATATAATTTAACTTATTTATGACCCAATGATGATGCATTAATTACCATAATAGTGAAAAATTAAAATAATTGATATTATAAATACCCAAATAAATATAATTTGATACTTTTTATGAATTAAAATAATTTTTTAGGCCATTATGACATGTTAGGAATGCTTTAATTAACTTTTTTCTAAGTAATCATTCTGTTATGAGTTTCACAAAAATCAATTTTCCAAATAGTGTCAAAATTGACATAAAAGAGTTTCTAAAACAAATATTATATTATTAATTGATATTCAATTCCAAAAAATATAAGGTTCATCCAAGAGACTTATATCATGATAGGTGAATCATTAATGGACCATTTGTGGGTCTCTTGGAGGTATATAGTAAGTTTATTAACTATATAATATAAAAATACAAAGTGACATGGTAAGTGTCAAACTAATTAAATAAGAGTTAATACTTAAAGATAAGGTTAATATCGTAACCCAAACCTGTATAAATCCTATTGGTTGAGTGGTTTTCGAGCTATCCCCACCTTAAAATTTAAATAATCCACTTTGGAGCCATTAGAAACCGAATATGAATTTATTATAAAATAATATTTCTAGATTTTCCAAAGGTACCCCTCACCCCTTTTATAAAAGAGCACTCCTCTTTCTCATTAATTCACACCTTCAAAGCCTTTTGGTTTGGAAAAAACCTTCCCAAATACTCTCTAAACTTCCCTCAATTCATTCTAGAGGCCTTCCTTTAGTCATAAATCCAACCTAAGGTGCCCTTTTGATCAAATCAAAAAGAAGAACTCGAAGAAGAGGTAATGTTTTCACCATCCTTTTTCAAATTCATTTCTTCTTCAACTTCTTCTTTCTTTGTTATTCCCATTATAAAATAATGAATCCAGTATCTCCTATATACTGTAATTTTATTATAAATACGGTACAACCATATTCAGTATTCTATCCATCCTTTGAATGATATGTCACCATACGTGCGTATGTACAGCTTACCGTCTCCACGTCGTGGTGTAATTGTTATTCAAAATATTATTATTTGGATGAGTATAATAATGATTTTTAATTCATGTAAAGAAAAAATATAACATGATAATGATTCTGTATATATGATATACCATCCAATTATATATTATTTTAATATCAAAAGAATGATATCGTCGCTCGTGCGTAC
Organism: Viscum album; assembly: GCA_963277665.1. Lineage (NCBI taxonomy): Eukaryota > Viridiplantae > Streptophyta > Magnoliopsida > Santalales > Viscaceae > Viscum > Viscum album. The sequence goes on along the minus strand of OY728120.1, from coordinate 1,052,122,679 downwards.
GTACGGACTACCGTCTCCACGAACGCGATGAGATTCATTCTCCATCGTATCCATTCAAGTATAATTATCATTTGATGATTTAAAAATAATTTTTAAGGACTTGATATCATTATGGATATTAATAAGATACAACCTATCCATGAAAAACATGGCTTACGTAACAAAACATATAAAAGAAAACGAGTAAGTTAACTCCCGAAACGATGATAATACTAAGATATTATTAAAAAAGAAATGGTAAAAGATCATATATGATAAAATAATAATATATATGATTCTTTTATAATTTAATAACAATTATTTCACCATTATACATGAGGTTAACATACCCCAACCAAGGAAAAGTACAAGGTAAGGGTTTATTTCACAATCTCATCATTATCCGAGGTTGTTTATATGTAATAATTTACTGGGATCTCTTTATCATCCACATCCATGTTTCTTAAAAATGTATTTCAAAACATTTTCACTATTTACAATAATATGGTTTAAAGTAATTTATATCCTTGTTTTACTTTTTATAAGAGGTTTATAAAGGAATCTTTCTGTCGTTTTCCAAATAAGGTGATTTTTAACCTTTTCGACAGAATTAAGGTAAGAATGTTTTTTTAACTTATATAGTGGGTGCGGATATTTTCCGCCATTATAAAATCGTCGAAGTTTCCCTTACAAGTTTATAAGAATATTTTCAAAGAAAATGTTTTATTTTATAAATATATGACTCTTAAATGATTTCAAAATAGAAAGATATATTTCTCTAAAAAGAGTTTTGATTTCATCTATGTCAACATCCTTTGATGGATTTTACGCTTATTTGAAGTTGATTTACTATGATACAAAACTTCTATATTGTATTGAAGGTTTTGTGATATGTTTGACTGTGGATGTGTTATTTTTATACCATTCATGGTTTATGGATGAAGTATTTACATTTTGTATGCTAGTTTTAATATGAATGTTTATGTTATGTTTAAACCTTTTCATATGGGAATGCATTGGACTTAATATGTGAAGGGTGGAGCCCGCTATAGATCCTCGATGCATCGATAGGTCTCATGAGACAAACTAGTGTCTTGGAACAAGGCCTTGACAAAATCTTATTAGTAGTCTTGGCACGAGGCCTTGGCTATGTGGTTATGATAGTCTGGCATTATGCATTCCATCATTATGAAAGTGGTTATTGATATTGCATGTGATTATTAGATTAGTAGAATATCCATGTGAATAAGTAAATGACATTATTTTATTTTATTTTTGCCATACTATGTTGAAGTTCAAGTTTAAAAGGCTTTTGTTTTTTTTATACATTGCCTTAAATGTTTATTCTTATTTATGAAAGTTTCCGCTATATTTTTATCCTTACTGGGCATTTGAGCTCACCCCTTTTCTATGTTTTATTTTTTACAGGATGTGAAGAAGTAAATTATGAATGACCTGCAGGGATAGTATGAGGGGATAAGAGTGTAGACTATGGAGACTATGCTGTTGTAGTTTTCATTTTTATGATGTAATGTAGACTTTATTAATGTATCTAGTGTTTCCAAGGCTACTAAACCAATCGGTCTTCCGAGACTTGATCTTTCTTATGATCATGCCAATGTTATGTAATAATGCACCGACTCTGGGTAACTAGGGTCGGGGTATTACAGTTGGTATCAGAGGAAGTTTAGTACAAACCTTGGAAGTTAGATTTAGATAAACTCTGATTAGAGCACGTAGACCTAAGATGAATTTTGAGGATTAGTATAGAAGAACTTCCTAGAATTTTGGTATTGTAGAGATTTTGTGAGTTTTAAGAGAAATAAATCCCTATTTGGATACGAGCAGGTAGAGGCGGCTCTGGCACAGATGTACCTAGGGGTAAAACCCGAAAACACCACTTTAAGCTAGACTCGAACAGGAACTAGTGCACGCCAACAGGCCTTGCTGCACTCTTGGTTTCGACACTCCAGGGGGATATGCTTATGTTAACTCTCATTTTCTTTAAAAATAATTATTAAGGGTTTATGGGTATATAATTATTCAAAAAAAATATTTTTATGATTGTGGATTATATCCATAAATATTTCAATTTATGTTAAATGTTTTATAATTATGGAATTATGTATTTTGATTCATAAACTGATCTAGTTTATGACAATGTTTATAAATGACGCGTAGTGGAAGAAATGGAAATAGTATTAATGCATGCACTCCATGTAGGGATTTCCCTCCTGCTCAAGATAATTATAGTGGAGCTGGTGATGCAACTCGTGCCGATAAGCTAATCACCATACTGGGACAACTCACTCAGGTTATGAATAATAACCTTACCCGTATGGAGCACCCTGATCCGCAGCGTGGAGGATCAATGTTATATTGCTTCATGAGGCAACAACCACCAATGTTCAATGGGAGTACAAATCCATTGGTAGCTGAGAAATGGATAATTTCCCTAGAGAAAATATTTCAGGCTTTGGGATGTAGTGAAAGGGAAAAAGTTATCATGGCAGTTTACCACCTCACTGGAGATGCTGATCAATGGTGGTCATTTATTAAAAACATTAAGGAAGATGATGAAGTATCAAATATGGAATTGAGGGAGTTCAAAGATCTGTTTTTTGAAAAATACTTTCCTCGTGACCATCGAGCAGATATGGAAAGACAATTTCTGAGTCTGAGACCAAAGGAGGATGAGAATGTCGCAAAGTATGAGGCTAACTTTACAAGTTTAGAAAGATATGCTAGAGATTATATACATTTCCCAAGAAGTAAGATTGATCGTTTCTTTGATGGGTTAAAACCATTTCTTCGTCGAGAATTAGTCTCACAATCCTTCTCGTCGTGTGAAGGCATTGTCTCATGTGCTATCAAGACAGAGAAAGAATTATCGAAGTCTTATGACTTTAAAGCAAAGCAAGAGAAGAAGAGATCTTCCGATCAATCTGGAAATGAAAGTAAGGGGAAGAAGGGAAAGGTTGAATATCCATCCTATGGTAAATGTATGAAGAAACACCCCAATACATGCATGAAGGGAATGAGAGTCTGTTACAAGTGTGGTGAAAAAGGCCACAAAGCTCATGATTGCAAAGGGAAGAAGGAAGCTACCGATGTTTAGTGCTACAATTGCAGGGAGATGGGACATTATGAAAATGAATGTCCCAAGCGTCAGGGGAACTTACCTCAGAAAAGGACAAGGGATCAAGGCCAAGCTTATGCTATCACTACTGCTGAGGTAGAAGCTCCGAAAGACCTGGTGGTAGGTAATTTAATGGTTTCCTCAAGTTTAGAAAATGCATTATTTGATTCTGGATCATCACATTGTTTCATATCATCCCAGTTTTCTAAGAAAATTAGATATTTCCAATTTGATTTAACAAGGGAGTTGTCAGTTAAAACTCTTAAGGGAAGTATCATTGCAACAAAGTTTTGTGAATCAGTCCCCATTAGAGAACATAAATGTTCTTTATCCACTGATTTCATTGTCATACCTATGATTGAGTTTGATATAATCCTTGGTATGGATTGGATTTAGGACTATTATGTGAATATTTATTGTAAGAAGAAGGAGGTTACGATTTTTGATGATGATGATAAGGAACACCTTATCTTTAGAGCAGAATCGTCACCACCTAATTCTTATCTAGATCCACCCCCAGTAGCTCAACTAAATTCAATTATTGGGAAGGAAGAGGATGAAATTATATTGGATGAGGAAAGGAATGTTCAAATAGAGGATATACCTGTTGTGAAAGAATATGTAGATGTGTTTCCGGAATATTTACCTAGACATCCTCCAGAGTGAGAAGTTGGGTTTTCCATTGATTTAATTCCTGGATCAAGGCCTATATCGAAGAACCCTTATAGAATGGACACTGTAGAATTAGTTGAACTAAAGAAACAACAGAGGAATTGAGTAATAAGGGATTTATTCTCCCTAGTGTTTCTCCATGGGGAGCCCCTGTTCTTTTTGTTAAAAAGAAAGATGGATCTATGAGGTTATGTATCAACTACAGGGAGATCAATGCTATAACAATAAAGAACAAGTATCCCCTACCTCGCATTGATGATTTATTTGACCAACTGCATGGAGATCAATACTTTTCAAAGATTGACCTTTGATCTAGATACCATCAGTTGTGTGTGAAGAAGGAAGACATTCTGAAGATAGCATTTCGAACCAGGTACGGGCATTACGGGTTTACAGTAATGACTTTTGGATTGACTAATGCACCCTATGTATTCATGGTTCTAATGAATAGAGTTTTCAAGGAATATCTCGATGAATTTTTGGTGGTATTTATTGATGATATCTTGGTATACTCCAAAATCTACGAAGATCATGAAAATCACTTGCGTATTATCCTGAAGACTCTGAGAAGACATGAATTATATGGGAAGTTTAGCAAGTGTGAATTATGGCTTCAGGAGATTTCATTTCTTGGCCATATTATCTCTAAATATGGAATCTCTGTTGATCCTTCTAAGTCCACTGAAATCCAAGAATGTCCAGCACCTGTGAGTATAAATGAGGTATGCAATTTTATTGGTTTGGCAGGTTATTATCGACGTTTCGTTCAGAATATTTCCCAATTGGAAAACCCATTAATGAAGCTCACACGTAAAGGGGTTAAATTTGTTTGGAAAAAAGAGTGTGAAGTATGTTTCGAAGAACTGAAGAGAAGATTAGTAAATGATCCTATATTGACTCTACCATCGGGGAATGATGAGTTCATTATTTATAGTGATGCATCGAAGAAAGGACTTGGTTGTGTCCTTATGCAGAATGATAGGTTTATTGCCTATGCATCACAACAATTGAAAATTCATGAACAAAACTATCCTACTCAAGATCTTGAGTTAGCAGCTGTGATCTTTGCTTTGAAGATATGGAGGCACTACCTTTATGGTAAAAAATGTGAGATTTATACTGATCACAAGAGTTTGAAGTACATTTTATCACAAAAAGAACTCAACATGAGGCAAAGGTGATGGATTGAATTACTCAAGGATTATGATTGCATGATACACTACCACCCGAGGAAGGCAAACAAGGTGGTAGATGCTTTGAGCAGAAAAGACCATGGAGTTTTGAATAATATGAGAATTGAAATGGATCCAATTTTCATGGATCTAGTAAAGATGGACATGGGAATAACCATGGAAGGTGAAACATCAATGCTTTTTCCAATGGTTGCCAAACCATCTTTACTAGAAAGGATTAAGAGTTCTCAGAACAATGATGAAGAATTTCAAAAGAAGATTAAAGCTGTGAATTATGGGAAATTGAGAGACTTTGTGTATGAAGAAGAAATTATGAAATTCGGGAAGAGGCTTTGTGTTCTCGATATACCTGATCTAAAAAGGGAATTGTTGTATGATGATCATAGTTCCAATTTCTCTATACACCCTGGGTGCACCAAAATGTATAGAGATTTGAAGGAACATTTTTGGTGGGACAACATGAAGAGGGAGATTGCTGATTTTGTGTCAAGATGTATGGTTTGTCAACAAGTGAGAGATGGAAGGCAATAGCTTAGAGGAGTCATGCAACCTCTTCCCATACCAGAGTGGAAATGGGAAAATATTATGATGGAATTTGTCATGGGGCTACGAAAGACTCCTAGAAGGAACGATGCAATATGGGTCATTGTTGATCGTCTTACCAAGTCAGCACATTTTCTTGCTATAAGGGGAGATTTACCACTTGAACGACTAGCAAGACTATATATTAATGAAGTTATGAGACTTCATGGAGTACCCATATCGATTGTTTCTGATCATGATCCCCGTTTTACTTCAAGATTCTGGAAAAGTCTTCAGAAAGCCTTGGATACTGAACTTCATTTGAGCACTGCCTACCACCCTCAAATAGATGGACAATCAGAATGAACTATTCAAACCTTAGAAGACATGTTGAGATCCTGCTCACTTGACTTTCAGGGTATGTGGGATCAATATTTACCTCTGGTAGAATTTTCCTATAACAATAGCTTGCATTCGAGTATTTAGATGGCACCATATGAAGTGTTATACGGAAAGAGATGTCGCACACCAACCTGTTGGGATTACGTTGGTGAAAGAAAACTTTTAGGCCCAGAACTGGTGGAGGAAACGATGGAAAAGGTGAAGGTAATCCAAAATCATATCAATGCAGCTCAAAGTAGGTAGAAGAGCTATGCCGATAATCGAAGGAAGGATTTGGAATTTCAAGTCGATGATTATGTTTTCCTGAAGGTATCTCTATGGATGGGAGTCATAAGTTTTGTTAAGAAAGGTAAATTGAGTCTTAGGTACATCGGACTTTTCGAAATTCTAGAATGAATTGGGGTTGTAGCTTACCGATTGGAAATGCCGCCAAGTCTCTCCAAAGTTCACGATGTGTTCCACGTATCACTATTGAGGAAATACATGCCTGACCCAATGCATGTACTCACCTATGAAGAATTAGAACTGGAACCTGATCTATCTTATTGTGAAGAGCCCATCAATATTCTTGATATGAGAGAACAAGTACTGAGAAACCAGATGACTCGTCTGGTAAAAGTCTTGTGGAGAAACCATAAGATGGAAGAGGCAACGTGGGAACCCGAGGAATTTATGATGAAGAACCACCTGAGTCTTTTCATGCGGTAGTATTCTAGAAATTTCAAGGATGAAATTATTTGAAGGAGGGGAGAATGTAACACCCTAAGCTTCTACGGTACGCTTCTCTTTGAATAATTCAATAACATGTGTTGTACGCAACATCGAGTTCTAACACGCACCACAACCGATCAAACTAGCCGTTATGAATAGTAATACCTACTTTTTAAAATTTTGGAAATTTTATCTCTCAAAATGGACTTCATTTTTGTATTCGGAGTATCGAATTTAGCCTAAGGTAAAATTTTGGTACTTTTCGGATAACTTTAATATTTTGTGAATAGTGAAAATTACTAAATTTTAATTAAAATCAAATTTTTAATCAAAACGATTAATAGTGATAAATTATGAATTTTAGTGGTTTTAAAGTATATTTAGAATATATTTTTACCATTTAATACAATGTTGGTCATTGGAAATAATTTCACAATTAAACCGGACAAAAACAAGTATTAATCTTTTGATAGTTATTATATCTTAAAAACACGCTTTTTGTTTTGCCAACAGGAATTAATTTTAACTTAATTTCTTCCACTTCTGCATTTTGAATTTGGAAAAATGGATTCCATATTTGGAATCAGGATGTAAAAATTGTGTAAATAGGTAACTTTTATTTTTAGACATTTTGAATAATTACTTCGGTAAATATTTTATTTACCATGGTTAAAGGGTAAATCTGGTAAATAAGGGTTAAACAAAAATAATATTATAATAATACTAAATTACCCTAAAACATGTACTAACATTATTGGTGGATACATGTCCGACCATGGGCTTCTTTGGGTAGATTTCGGGACCTCATGGAGCCACTTGTAGGTGATAGGGACACTTTATTTTAATTAAGTTAAAATAAATACAAAAATGACATAAGAATATATCTTTTAGAAAAAAAATTTTTACATAGGGTTATATATGTTTGATTTTAGACTATAAATATTCATTAGAAAGATAAAAATATTTCCTACATAATGGTATTTTATTTATAATTTTTAGATATTATATTTTTTAATTTATTTATGACCCAATGATGATGCAATAATTACCATAATAATGAAAAATTAAAATAATTGATATTATAAAAACCCAAATAAATATAATTTGAGAATTTTTATGAATTAAACTAATTTTATAGGTTAATATGACATGTTAGTAATGATTTAATTAAATTTTGTCTAAGTAATCATTCTATTATGAGTTTCACAAAAATCAATTTTCCAAATAGTGTCAAAATTGACATAAAAGAGTTTTTAAAACAAATATTATATTATTAATTTATATTCAATTCTTAAAAATCTATGGTTAGGAAAAGAGACTTAAATCATAATAGGTGTATCATTAATGGACCACTTTTAGGTCTCTTGGAGGTATATATTAAGTTTATTAACTATATAATATAAAAATACAAAGTGACAAGGTAAGTGTCAAACTAGTTAACTAAGAGTTAATACTTAAAGATACGGTTAATATTGTAACCCAAACCTGTCTAAATCCTATTGGTTGAGTGGTTTTCTACCTATCCCTACCTTAAAATTTGAATAATCCACTTTTTAGCCATTAGAAACTGAATATGAATTTATTATAAAATAATATTTCTAGCTTTTCCAAAGGTGCCCCTCACCCCTCTTATAAAAGGGAACTCCTCCTCGTTAATTCTCACATTCAAAGCCTTTTGGTTTGGACAAAACCTATCCAAATACTCTATAAACTTCCATCAATTAATCCTAGAGGCCTTCCTTTAGTCAGAAAGCCAACCTTAGGAGCCCTTTTGATCAAATCAAAAAGAAGAACCCGAAGAAGAGGTAATGTTTTCACCACCCTTTTTCAAATTCATTTCTTCTTCAACTTCTTCTTTCTTTGTTATTAATATTCTAAAACAATGAATCTAGTATCTCCTATATACTGTAATATTATTATAAATATGGTACAACCATATTCAGTATTCTATCCATCCTTTGAATGACATGTCACCATACGTGCGTACGTACGGCTTACCGTCTCCACGTCGTGGTGAAATTGTTATTCAATATATTATTTTTTGGATGGGTATAATAATGATTTTTAATTCATGTAAATAAAAAAAATAACATGATAATTATTCTGTATATATGATATACCATCCAATTATATATTATTTTAATATCAAAAGAATGATATTGTCGCTCGTGCGTACGTACGGACTACCGTCTCCACGAACGCGATGAGATTCATTCTCCATTGTATCCATTCAAGTATAATTATCATTTGATGATTTAAAAATAATGTTTAAGGACTTGATATCATGCTGGATATTAATAAGATACAACTTATCCATGACAAACATGGCTTACGTAACAAAACATATAAAAGAAAACGAGTAAGTTAACACCCGAAACGACGATAATACTAAGATATTATTAACAAAGAAATGTTAAAAGATCATATATGATAACATAATAATATATATGATTCTTTTATAATTTAATAAAAATTATTTCACCATTATACAGGAGGTTAACCTACCCCAACCAAGGAAAATTACAAGGTAAGGGTTTATTTCACAATCTCTTCATTATCCAAGATTGTTTATACGTAATAATCTACTGGGATCTCTTTATCATCCACATCCATGTTTCTTAAAAATTTATTTCAAAACATTTTTTCCTATTTATAATAATATGGGTTAAAGTCATTTATACCCTTGTTTGACTTTTTATAAGCAGTTTATAAAGGAATCTTTCTGTCGTTTTTCAAACAAGTTGCTTTTTAACCTTTTCGACATAATTAAGGTAAGAATGTTTTTTTAACTTATACGGTGGGTGCAGCTATTTTCCGCTGTTATAAAATCTTCGAATCTTCCCTTATAAGAGTATAAGAATATTTTCGAATAAAATATTTTATTTTATAAATATATCACTCTTAAATGATTTCATAATAAAAAGAGATATTTCTCTCAAATGAGTTTTGATTTCAACTATGTCAACATCCTTTGATGGATTTTACGCTTATTTGAAGTTGATTTACTATGATACAAAACTTATATATTGTATTGAAGGTTTTGTGATATGTTTGACTGTGGATGTGTTATTTTTATACCATTCATGGTTTATGTATGAAGTATTTACATTTCATATGATAGTTTTAATACGAATGTTTATGTTATGTTTAAACCTTTTCATATGGGAATGCATTGGACTTAATATGTGATGGGTGGAGCCCGATATAGCTCCTCGATGAATCGGTAGGTCTCATGAGAAAAACTAGTGTCTTGGCACAAGGCCTTGACAAAATCTTATTTTTAGTCTTGGCACGAGGCCTTGACTATGTGGTTATGATAGTCTGGCATTATGCATTCCATCATTATGAAAGTGGTTATTGATATTGAATGTGATTTTTTGATTATTATAATATCCATGTGAATAAGTAAATGGCATTATTTCATTTTATTTTTTCCATACTATGTTGAAGTTCAAGTTTAAAAGGCTTTTGTTTTAGTTATACATTGCCTTAAATGTTTATTCTTATTTATGGAAGTTTCCACTATATTGTTATCCTTACTGGGCATTTGAGCTCACCCCTTTTCTATGTTTTATTTTTCCCAGGATGTGAAGAAGGAAATTATGAATGACCTGCAGGGATAGTATGAGGGAATAAGATTGTAGACTATGGATACTATGTTGTTGTAGTTTTCATTTTTATGATGTAATGTAAACTTTATTAATGTATCTAGTGTTTCCAAGGCTACTAAACCAATCGGTCTTCCGAGACTTGATCTTTCTTGTGATCATGCCAATGTTATGTAATAATACACCGAATCTGGGTAACTGGGGTCGGGGCATTACACAAATTCCCAGTAAGGGTAAACATAGAGAACATAAAACAATCTATAAACCTTTGAATGCAAAAACTTGAACATAAAATCTAAACATCAAAATCTTGAGCAAAGACTTGAATCTTGGAAGTATGTAAGGAATATATCATAAGGAAAAATCAATCATGATAAAATAGAATGGGAATAAAACATGTAATTGTGGCAACCATTTTGCACTTGTTATTATTTCCATAGTATCCAAGGCATTGCTGCAAAGACCATCTTAGTGGACAAAGTCCCTTTCTGAATCGAGTTCACTCCTCGTTTCAGTCCTATAACACTGAACCAGATTAACTTACCATTCCAGACTTGTCTATCTCATGAGATATAAATATTTACCCAATTAATTTGAGGGAGATATTGGTCCCACACTTCTCATAATGAAATCATTCTTACTTGTGCCACAACATAAACATAAATCATTCATCATAACCCAAAGAATAAAATGGGTTTCATAAACATCATCCCATCATAACATAATCGATATAAAACAAATGGATATAAATTCATCATAATAGAAGTAAAACCATGTAAATCATAGAGACATTAAACATGAAACATACACATATGAAATAATGTCATCCTAGATGGAAAATGGTTTTGATAAAACATTTGAAATGAATTCTTGAGGAAAATATCATTTCTTCTTCAAAATCATTTTCTTTTCACAAAATGCCATGTAATTTTCAAAGAAAAGGGTTTTTTTGAAAATAATCATGAAATATTGTATAGGAATCTTCATGAAAATGAGGCATTATGAAACTGTAAAAATCTGTTCACGCCGTATAAGTTAAAAATAACATTCTCCTCGTACTTTTGTCGGAAAAGTAAAAAATTACCTCGTAACGTAAATGAAATAAATATTCCTTAAATACCATGTATTAAAAGACAAAATGGGTAAAAAGGACATTAAACATACATAAAAACACTTTTAGAAAACATGGACTTGGATGATAACAATAACCCCAGAAAATACTTACAAATAAACAATCTCAGATAAGAATGAGATTGGAAAGGTTATCCCTTACCTTAGGTCCGATATGCTTCGTACGTTTCTGAACCTCCTATATAATGATTTAAATAATGTCATTGACTTATTACAGAATAATATTAATTTTTATGATATCATATATGGTTCACTTATGACTTTATATTACCTGTTCTTTTGTAAGTTCCATGTTAAAGCAGCGTTTTGGGTTAAATCGTTTTATTTATCGTACGTGTTTGGACTTGTTGTTCTTGATATTATTACTACTTATATCATGATTTAATTACTTCCATAATGTAAATCATGATATATATATCATACATTCAATATACATAAATATATATAATATATAGATAAATGAAATGAAATACACCGTTCATGGAGACGATAGGTCGTACGTACGCATGAACGCTGTTTTCTTTTCCTTATTGACTTGAATGGAAGTAAGTAGATGAAATATATATATATATATATATATATATATATATGTATAAATAAATCCAGTAGATTAATTATGTCATATATTTCATTATTATTCATTATATATACTTTATAATCATTCTTGAATGGTTAATTATGGAAAATTAATCTCACCGCGTTCGTGGAGACGGTATTCCGTACGTATGCACGAGCGATGATATCATTCCCATGATCGTGGAATTGTATTGAAGTGTATGTATAATATTACAGAATAAATATCACTTTACAATAACCATATTTTGTTATTTATTTACACCATTATACCCATCAGTGTAAGGTGGAAGTCGAAAACAGATTACACCACGACATGGAGACGGTATTCCGTACGTACACACGCGCGGTGATTTCGTTTTCCATAGGATGGATAGATGGTGAAATAAGGTTGTTTCATACTTATAATAACATATCAGTATATTAGTGATACTGATGTTATTACTTCATAATGAAACAACTAAAGAAGAATAAGCAGAAGAAGAAATAAAGTTGAAAGAATCGGTAACGGATATTACCTCTTCTTTCGACACGCCTTTTTGAAACCTCCTCTTAGGGAACTAAGATTGGTATTTAAAGAAGACCATAACCTCTAGTATGTTTCTAGGTAAGTGGATAAGAGAAATTGGCATGGTTTGGCCGATCTTGAAGGCTCAAAGTGGTGTAAGGAAGAGAGGGAGGAGGTGCCCTTTTATAAGGGAGGAGAGGGACACCTTTGGAATAACTAAAAATATTATTTTATTATAAAGTCATATTCGGTTTTTAATAGCTCCAAATTGATTTATTTCTAAGATAAGGTGGGTATGGGTCGAAATACTCTCATAAAATAGAATTTAGACAAGTTTAGGTTTCTATTTTAACCTTATCATTTAGATTTAACTTTAAGTTAAATAATTTTTCTTTTACCGTGTCTTCTTGTTTTCTTACACTATAAGATTAATAAACATACTATAACAAGCCAAACAAACCACAAGTTGTTTATTATTAATATATATTACCTTATCTAAGTCATTTTTCCAAACCTTAGATTTTTAGGAATAAAATAACAATTAATAATATAATATTTGTTTCAAAAACTATTTTATGTCAATTTTGACACTATTTGGTAATTCACTACTGGAAAATGTACCTATCCCCACGGTTTTCCCCAAAACCATGGGGATAGACCCCCCCTATACCCACGGTTTTGGAAAACCGTGGGTATAGGTGAATTTTCATGACCTATACCCACGGTTTGCCAAAACTGTGGGTATAGGGGGCTCTATCCCCACGGTTTTGGCAAACCGTGGGTATAGGTCATGAAAATTCACCTATACCCATGGTTTTCCAAAACCGTGGGTATAGGGGGGGTCTATCCCCACGGTTTTGGGGAAAACCATGGGGATAGGTCTGGGATAAAATACCCATACCCACGGTTTTTCAAAACCGTGGGTATAGGTCAATTTTGTGTGCGCGGGAATTTTTTTTTTCCGCGGGAAGGAATTTTTTTTGGCGGGAACCCTATACCCACGGTTCTTCCCTCTATACCCACGGTTTTTATAACTATATTTAACTAAATATATATATATATATATACATATATGTGAAGTTAGGGTAGTGGTTAGACGCGGTGTTTGCAGCGAAGAGGTTGCAGGATCGAAACTCAGCACCTGCATTATTTTAGGACCTATACCCACGGTTTTGAAACCGTGGGTAAAAGTCGTTGAAACCGTGGAAATTCTCTATGTTTCGGTGACACGGTGGTAGGACACCTATACCCACGGTTTTCCAAAACCGTGGGTATAGGCTGGGGACCTATACCGACGGCGTTCCAGCCCACGGTTCCCAAAACCGTGGGTATAGGCTATACCCACGGTTTTGGGGGCTATACCCACGGTTTTGAACCGTGGGTATAGGCCGTTTTTCCAGTAGTGATTGATTTTTGTGAAAATCCTAAATGAATGATTAGTTCGAAAAAAGTTAAATAAATCAATACTAACATGTCATATTAACCTTGAAAATTAGTTTAATTCATAAAAAGTCTAAAATTATATTTATTTGGGTATTTATAACATCAATTATGTCAATATTTCATTAATAAGATAATTACCGCATCATCATTGTGTCATAAATAAATTAAATTATTTAATGTCTAAAAATTATAAATAAAATACCATTATGTAGGAAATATTTTTATCTTTCTAATAAATATTTATAGTCTAATTTATCTTATGTATAACCCTATATTAAAAATGATTTATTTATTAAACTTTGATTTTAACTATTTTAACCCTTCTTTAAATAAATTAATAATAAATGTACTAATCTAATCCAAGTGGGCCTAAATGGTCATATTTTATTAATAAGGTTGTTTTTGGTCGAATTACTCTTATCCAATAGAATTAGGACATGTGTTAGGGTAATAATAATATCATTTTTACCCTTAATTACCCTATTTACTTTTAACCGTGGTAAAAAAAGTAAAAAGTTACTAATCACCAAAAATTATTTTCATCTCATTGAACCAAATTTTAGCCCTTGATATTAACCGTGTCTCTCGGATTTTAGAAATTCCACTCACAGAAGCGGTAAAATTAAGTTTTATGTGAATTTTCAAATTCTCCTAGGAGGTGGGTAAAAGAAGGTGAAAAGTTCAATAAAATTTTTATATATCTAAAATTATTATAAAATGACTCCAATGACTTAAATTGAACTTAAATAGGTATTATATATCAATTTTGACCTAAAATAAATTTAAATAAAATAAATAATTATTTAAATAAAAAGTTGGTTTTTGAATGGTAACTAAGTGTTTTCACTATTCATCAAAAATTGAAAGTTTTCAGAAAAATACCAAAAATTCACCCTAGGCTAATTATGATATTATGAATCCAAAAATGAAGTCCATTTTGAAATATAAAATTTCAAAAAGTGGGTATTACTTTTCATAACGGCTAGTTTATATAACATATCGTTGTTTAGCGAAACTCGGTATTGCGTACAACACACGCTATCATGGAAGGTCGTGATTGCATGTAATGAAAGCCAAGTCAGGGATGCGTGTAGTGAAAGCTCCTTTTGGTGTAGTGTAAAACACAAGATATCAATAAAATTAAAAAGAATATTTTTCATAAAATCTCAGGGTGTTACATGATCCTTCAACCTCATTGGACTCAAGGATTTCTCAACATCTCACCTGACAACCAAACCACTCATACAACAAATCCCAACCATGTGACCATCCCACACCCCAAGTTTTTAATTCCATAAAAAAGAGTTCATCCTCTCTTTTTTCACACTTACCTTGTCCGTCCAAAGGCAACATTGATTCCTATATTAATTATCATCCGAATAGATGGGTTAGACACCAAATGCTCCAGCATTTCAAAACCAAACTGACAACCAACTAATAGTGCTTAGGTTTCTATCTCAGAAATAAATGATGGAATAACCATTCAATTTACTAAAAAATTGATGGAACCCATCATGCATCAATCCCACCTCTCAAGCAAGTACCCATACTCTACATTCTAAGGTACCTATAACACTGGGCCAACCTATCTCAAGGTTTCCCTTGAATTTCCCCAAAACATCCATCTCATAACCATAACTTTGGCCACATATCCAAAGCCATTAACTTCCAAACCTAACCCTATAGGAAAAACCCACACCATACATCATTCTATGTGCACTGTTTGCAAGGAAAAAACCTTTAATAATTCCCTATACACCCGAAAATTACGACGAACACGACCAACCAAATTTGCGGGTCACCTTGAATTTCAAACGATACCAAATCCCTAAACTAGAGTCAAGTATCAAAAAGGTCATTGGATCTCCCTCTATTCCATACACATTAAACCTCAAACAACCAGATGTTCATGGGTGGAAATCCTACCCCCTTTCCAAAAACACTACGTTTAACGCACCAGGAAACAATTTATTCTAGGTCCCACACCAAAGATACTCACACACATACATTATCACCACGAGACAAACACCCACTCTAGGGTTCATATCACAACTCACAAGGTCTCAAACTCAATATTCACCACATCAATATACATCATTTCAAAACTTCAAGGTTACAACCTAACCAAAGACATAAGCAACAATTCATTAACTGGAACATCCAAACCCATCAAGGTCTTACATACTGTAACCCAAGGTCACAACCCTATCGAGGGAACAACAAGAACATATCTTTTACCATAAAACAAAACCAAACAAATCCTCATGACCCAAAACTAAGGTCTCAAACTAGGGTGATATAACTACCCAACAACCCATACACAGGGTCTGAGCACAACACTAGGGATACCCAATCCCAATGTTCTAAATGGTTACATCATTTTTACATCTCCATTCTTAATTAAACTTTGCCATTTAAAACCCAATGATTCACATCTCAAAAAATTTCTTTTTTCAAAAATGAAGAATTTACACTTTTGAAAACCATTTTATTAACCCACCATTTCGAAATTCCAAGATTTATTCAAATTAAAATTTCAAAACATTTTATTTATCAAACATTTCAAGGAAATATCAATAGAAAAAAATCAAAAGATTAAAAGTATAATACCAGAATATGAATCCTAAGGAACAATCAATCGCATGAAACATATAGATAACCTATCTATCATATGTTCCTAGAATGTTACATGAACTCACACAACCTCTCTTTCCACACTAGGATAAGTTATAAAACCTCATAAATCAACAACATCACATCAAAGTGTACCAACAAAGTGGGAAGTATCAGTCAACCACAAAAGAACAAAACAAAACATAAATTCCCACCCCTGGAGACTTGGGTTTTCCCTCATACCTGGGGCTGTAGGAACTCAGGCAAGAGCTAATTACGGAGACATGAAAATATAATAATATAATTTCTTCAATTACCAATGAGTAAGTCAAAAGACACTATCTATGATACCACTTTGTATCATCCCTGACCCGGTAGCCACTAAATAGGTGCCACAAGTCAAGTTGTCATATAACTTTAGGCATGCCAACTCATATTCCAAAGGCTTCTGACTAGCAGAGTGGGTCTATGGAGATACATTGGGGAGACTATACCCACTTATTAGAGTAATATCATAAAATAAATAATACCAATTGATAAAAGAACCAATCTAAACCATAAATGGACAACATACAATAAAAGAGAAAAAGTAACTAAGTAGAACATGCTATACCAATATGATAAATAAAATATATGTAAGGAATTAATACAAATAAAATGTTTAGTACCAAAACCATAAAAGATACCTAACATTGTCCTGAGTCCCAACCTGGTCCTGACATACCATGTTACAACCCAACAAGCCATGCATAAGCCAAACACCTAGTCTCCGTATTGAACCTACAGAAGAAACAAGTAGCTTCTGCTCTGGTACCTAATGTTATTAATATTTTCATGACTTATTATATACTCCATTTACTTATTTTATATGAAATGTGCATAATTTGTGTGAAATATTAATGTTTTAATACTAAGTATAATTTTTTAGCATTTTTAGAAGTAGTCCAATTGAGTCAGTTTACTATTTTATTTATAAATATCACCCTACTGATCCCAATTGTGTAGTTATTATTTTGTAGGATTTATAATTCAGTATACAACATTTCCATAGAAGGGATTATGGTCCAAGTATCCCATTTGAAGGCTCATATGGATCACACAAGAAGGCTCACATAATCTGTGAGGAATCTTGATCATCCATGAATATTGAATTACTGGGCTCAATCCAGAAGATAAAATTCATTAATTCTCCTAAAAAATTCAGATAACAATGAAAGGAGTAATGGATTAAAATTTCAGGGTCCAAATCCAAGAACAAGGAGCCCAACTAATTCTTTGAAGTCCAACCCACCATTCTGGCCTAGAATTAAAATCTGTACACTCTTCATGACATATATCATGATGTAATCATCAAATAAAGATGATATTTTTCTGTGTGAAAGAGGAGATATAGGTGGACTCCTTTTTTGAATAAATCATTCGGATTTTAAGGAATCTTTCTATTCAAAAACCCATTCAAATTTTGGACTTCAAAATGTTTGGATTGAAATGGACATATAAACTTTGTTTAATGAAACGACCATAACTTTGGATCCTTAAGTCCAATGGCAGCCAACATTTCAGAGTAGAAAAATAAGATATGTATATAAAACTTGTAAGAAAATCATATCTCAATATTCGACTGTCTATTTTATGAAATTGAAGATGCAAATGGAGGGGTAGTTTTGGAAGGAAAACAACCCACAACATTGGGCTATAAATACATCCCCCTCCTCTCCTTAGAAAGAGTTGGAATTTCAGAAGAGAGGAGCAAATATTGGCATAACAAAATCCTTTACAATATCATTAGAGGACCTTCCATACTCAATTTTTTTACTTTAGAGACCTTTCTTCCTCTATTTGTTTTCATTTACTTCTGTGTTCTTCTTTGTTGTAATCTTGTAAGTCTTTCTTTTGTAATTCTATTTTAATGAAAATTTCTTCTTCAATATCTCTTATTCTCATGCACCTTCTATTTTTTAATATTAATGATCTTAAAATAGTTTAAATACATTTTAATACCCTTACCTTATTTTTCTTCCTCATTCAATTGAAAGTTTCTTTTTAATTCTCATTATCGTTTGTGCGTGTGTTCAACGCACCACTCTTTTATTATCCCTTTGTTTTTATTATCTTCTTAATTTATCATCATAATGATTATAACCAGATTACTAATAATTTAAATGGATGAGTAAATATACCATTGTGGTGAGTTATAATTTGTGGATATTAAGTGATTTAGAGCCTTCGCTCGATGAGTATTCTTTGAGTTAATATTGTGTATATTGAACTTTATATATCATGGATTAATGACATGTTTTGTTTAATATGTGGATTCCATGGATTATTGGAACAAAAAATACACTATTGTAAACAAGTAATGGTAATTATTAGAACCCTATGTTAAGTTATGGATTGTATTAAAGATTTAACACTTGGGAATTCTGATCAAAATCATCTTGTGAAGTGAGTATTAATTTAATGCAATATAAAGAAAAGATCAAGGATATCACGAGATTAACTCCCTAAAAATCAAATCACCCCAATATTTATCAAATTGTTAAATCAAACACCATTCATTAATCATTTCATAAGCTCTGCAAACAAACCCCCCCAATTATAATACAATCAACTAAAAACAAACGACTATTAAAAATTATCATCGCTAAGGATTCGACCCGAGTGCTGCTATAAACATTAGCAGAGCATCATAACTTCGATCGATCTATAGGTGACAATCCACCATTAATTTCAGATAGCGTCATTTCTGGGGATGGTGCAATTAATTAGTCGTTAGTTTCTAGTTATTGTAAAAAAAATTGAAAAAAAAACACAAAGAAAAACCAGCCTTCCTCATAAAAATAATAAACAGAAAACACAAAGGAAAAAACTATCTTCATTTTTCTTCTATATCTCTCTGAATTCCCCGTAGCCTCCCAAATAATCCCTCGAATTTGTTTGACCCTAAAATTGAGTGAACTCTGTAGCGACTCGGGTTTTTGGACCTGTCAGACTTTGTAATATTTCTACGAATAATTCCAGAGCTAGGCGCGAAGACAGCGTGCGATTCCGAGGTCCGGTGTGCCCGGAATTAATTTTATAAAAATATTAAGTATTTTTATACTATGCACGTGGCAGAGGTGTGATATCTCCTAAACGGTAGCTCAGAACGGGAATCTGAGGGCACGGTTGCGTCCGGAATGTGCCGTTTACCCTAGGCGGGGTGTAAAAATTTGCGGGCGCGGGCCTGCGGTGAGAAACGCCACCAGGGGCGTTTTCGTAAATAAGTGGCGAAGTTAGTGTGCGGGCATCGGCTCAAATAACTTCTGAACGGAGTCTCGGATGGAAAATCTGAGACCGCCGTTGCGTTCAGAACGGCGCGTTTACCCTAGGGGTGACCTTACTTTTGTTCGTGTCGGGCGCCGGGTCGAAGGCGGTCGGGAGCCGAACAGTTGGATGGAGAGGAGAGGATTTAATTAAATAAATAAATCATCTCCCCTTATCTATCCTTCGTGCGTACGAAGGACAGGAAGCCCCTCCCCTCCCCTCTTTGGCGACGAACAATCCGGAGGCCAAATCAAGCAATCAAGGTGTCGTTGAGCTCCGATTTTGACGGTGATCACTCCTAGATTGAGCAGCGGCAGCAGCGGAGCACGCAAAGCGTCGGCGATCCGCCAAAAGGTAGGTGTTTTACGTTTTGAAAATCCCGGATCCCTTTTATGCGTTTTTTTTCTTCAAATCGTCATAAGGGTTGTGTAGTTCGGGTCCCGAGGTTTCCGAAACATGTTTCGGATCTGATTTTGGAGCACCGGGGTGCTCCCGGGGGTCCCCGGAAGTTTTCCGGCGAAAATCCCGGATTCCGGCGGCGGCCATGGCGGAATCCGGCAAGGCAGGGCGGCGGCGCGGCAATTTCTGGCGACGGCGGCGGCGGCGCGGCGGAATCCGGCAGCGGCGCGGTGGTTTCCGGCGAGGCTGGCGGTGGTCCGGCCAGGATTTTCCAGGGGTTCTTTAAACCCCCGTAACTCGCAAACCGTAACTCCGATTTGCGAGCCGTTTGCGGCGACGCGCTCCTTGCGTCGAGACTGCCCTTTTGAAATCACTTTGAGGGTTTAAGGGTTCGAGATCGTGGCCCGAGAGTTAGAAACGTCGTATAAAATAATCGGGCCGTTGTAACTTCTACCCGGAGCGTCTGATTGACGTGCCTTCAGTGGCGTTAAGACCCTGATGGTACGACGGACTTTTTGAGATGGTTTCCGGGTGTTGGGTCTGTGAACGGGGTGTGGGCCCCACGAGGCTGGGTTTTGGCGTTTGCTGGGAAACGCAGCTTTTGCACCAGGAGTCCGATTTTGGCGGATGAATAGTCAATCCTGTGTGTTTTTCTGAGAGGAACGCAATGGTGTGTTCCGTTTGGTGAGTTTCGGAATCCAGGCGTGGACCCACCCGAGCCGGCCTTCGGTGAATAGTACCTTTTTCACCGGGTGTCCGTTCTGGGCGAGCGAGTAGTCGATTCCGCTTGTTTTTCTGAGGGGATCATCGTGGTGTGATCCGCTCGATGGGTTTCGGGATCGTTGTGTGGGCCCCGCACGAGCTAGCTACGGTGAATAGTGCCTTTTTCACCGGTGCTCCGTTTCGGGCGAGTAAGCAGCCTATCCTGCGTGTTTTTCCGCGTGGAACGCGATGGTGGCTCCGGTTTTGGCCTAGGGGGTGCGCAGTGTGGCATTGTGGCGGGTCGCTCGGGTTAGCGACGTTTGGTCCAGCAGTGGTTGAGGGTTCTCCCTTGGTTCGTTCCCACGAGGGTTCGTGTGGCATCACAACCTTCGTATGGGTTTGTGATCCTCTCGATGGGATGTTTAAACTGTTAGAGTTGTGGTATCCCTCCGGTGGGCCCGGAGTGGATCCTCTAGCATCTTTACCTAGATCGGGTTCTTGGTATCGCTGTGACCACTTATGTACGGGCGGCGATCCCCTATCTAGCAGGTTAACCCCGTAGGGTTTGTGGCATCATCGGACATATGATCCCCTACGCGGTGGGTCGTGCACAGTAGGGTTGTGGCATCGTCGGGCTTACGATCCCCTACTCAGCATGATGTTTATGGTAGGGTTGCGGTATCGTTGGTTATACGATCCCCTACTCAGCGCGTGGTTTCGGTAGGGTTGCGGCATCGTCGGTTCGATCCCCTACATCGCGAGTTATACCAGATAGGGTTCCGGTATTGTCGTGACCATCTTTATATGGACGATGATCCTCTATCTGAGTGTGGAGCTTCTGTCGAGCGCCAGATCGGGTTGTTGCATCCCCCAGCGGATCCTGGGTGTGATCCCCTATCTGTGAAATCTACGTATGCCAGATCAGGTCGTGGTATCCCCCAGCGGACCCTGGGAGTGATCCCCTATCTGTGAAATCTACGTATGCCAGATCGGGTCGTGGTATCCCCCAGCGGACCCTGGGGGTGATCCCCTCTCTGTGAGCTACGTATACCGGAGTGGGTCTTGGTATCCCCTAGCGGACCCTAGCGGCGATCCCCTTTTCGAGGAGTTTGGTGGTTATGGTGTTTCAGCGATGTTTCTTCAGTGATGCTATCTGACGAGCGTGGTCTCTCGGGTGAGCGTCTGAGATGTTTGCGAGTATCCCGATGGAGTGTATCTCTCGGATGAGTGTCATCTGGTATGACAGTGTTTGTGGTGTACTCTCCTAGTTGGGACAGTTGCTGGTGATGAGGTTGGTACCTCTTGTGGCTTTGTGGCGTGAGCTGTGTATATCTGGATTGTTCAAGGTGTATGTATGGGCATACACCTGAGCTGAGCTGAGCTGACTAGTTGTGTTTAGCCGAGGATGGTCACGGGATGGAGTTTCTCTCTCGTCTGGGTTCCCTCTGGCTGGGTTGAGCGGACTGTTGCCTTCAGTTGCTCCCTTGGGTTTTGGGTTTTTGGGGTGCCTACTGAGTATGTTTATACTCACCCCTGCACGGGCTTTGCCCGCACATGTTTGTGTCTTGTGCAGACCACATGCCTTTTGACGGAGTCCCAGGAGGACCCGGAGCAGGCGGAGCTTAGTGAGCGAGTTGACCGGGGTGTTTACCGGAGCTGTGCCGAGGGAGCTTTCCGGCGGGTGTTTGTGGCAGCGTTCCCCTTCTTCAGAGCAGTTTGGACGCGCTTTGTAGTTTTCTTTTGGTGGGCCCTGTTTTTCCCTTGTACTTTTGCTGTTGCACCCTGGTTTGGGATAGATTGTATGCATGCATTTACTTTTCAGTTTCTCTATCTCTGCACTGTTGCATAGATTTGTTTGTGGGTGCGTGTGTACAGGTACCTTAGGCTAATGCCTCCCATGTGTGTGATATCCTACTCGGTGCTGGTCGCCAGCCCCTGGCCTATTGGAGGCGGGCTTGGGGAGTCGCGGCTCGCGCCCCGTTGGGTCGGGTCGTGACAGAGTGGTATCAGAGGAGGTTCCACCTTTGGGATCTCAGAGCGTAGCTGGTCTAGCTGTGAGTTTGGTTTGGGTTGCATAGCGGCAGTGTTAGGGTGTTTCGAGTTCGGCTTTCAGGTCAGGGACTCCAGTGTTGGTGCGGCGGCCGACGTATCTATACACCAGGACTCTGATAACCTGCCTTTCGACTCGGGACATTCGTACACTGGTCGTGGGGACATCATGGTACATGCATCATATAGGACTGGGTTTTGGGTTTTCCTTGTCCTTCTTGAGTCAGCTCTCCAGATATACTCTTTGACTGTGGTGTGTCTTGAATGTATTTCAGGATGCCTCCACAACGACAGCCAGCGAGGGTTCCGCAGCAGGATTGTGCGGACGACCCGCCTCGTGTAGTGGCTGTGGAGCAGGGCGCAGGTTCTGAGGTTGCACCACCAGGTGGTCTGCCAGTTGAGCCACCACCTGTCGAGCAGCTGGTTGTGTGCCAGCGGTGCAGGACGAGGTTGCACGCAGGCTGAGTGCGTTGCACGACTTCCAGAGGCAGCGACCTCTGAGGTTTCGGGGTGATCCAGACCCCCAGGCAGCTGATGACTGACTCGAGGCAGTTACTCGAGTTTTCCGCCTAGTGAGGACACCTCCAGATCAGATGGTGGTCCTAGCGGCGAGCCTTCTGCATGGTTCTGCCGGGCGATGGTGGAGTTTGGTGACGCAGTCCCATGACGAGGAGACGCTCACGTGGGCAGAGTTTGAGCGGCTCTTCAGGGAGGAGTTCTATCCGGTGACGCTGAGGTCAGTGCGGATCCAGGAGCTTCTGCAGCTTCGTCAGGAGAGCATGACTGTGTCGGAGTACTCAGCGAGGTTTACAGACCTGTCGCGCTACTCCCTGGATATGGTTCGAGACCCGTTCTTTAGGGCTTAGACCTTCGAGCAGGGCTTACGCAGGGACATCCGAGCAGGTGTGGTTTCCTTGTGCCTGCCCACCTATGCTGGAGTGCTGGAGCGAGCGTTGGTGGTGGAGAGTTTTCTGGCTGAGCAGTTTTCCCCTGTTAGTGCTGGGCACTCCAGAGCTGAGAATTCGTCGGTCGGATCGGCATCTGGTAGCCGACGTCAGACTCAGGGGTCTGGACGTGGCCGACGTTTCAGGAGGCGATCCCAGGATGGGGGATCTGAGCCTCGGAGCTAACAGGGCTCGCAGGCCAGTTTTGGTCCGCTGCAGGAGAGGCGGTGTTACGCTTGCGATGGTCGGGGACATCTTGCTAGAGATTGTCCGACCCGACGTGCTGCTGAGAGGGAGCCGGTCGATGGACCGCCTTGGCAGAGGCAGCGTCTCGAGCAAGGAGGTCCGCAGGGCGGCGGACGTGGCGGCGGAGCTGGTGCAGCGGGAGGCGGTGGTAGGCAGTACCAGTTGCCACCACCCCCACCCCCAGGTGGTCCACGCCAAGCTCAGGGAGCTAGTGGTCGAGGGCGAGGACAGCTGCATGCCCTGGAGGCAGTCGACCCAGAGGCACCACAGATGGATAGAGGTACAACTTGTGTCTTTTCTACTTACTGCAGTAGTTTGTCAGACACTGTTTAGCGGTACTCTTTCCTTTTGTTGCTTGCTCGAGTTTTGTTCAGGGCGCTGGTAAGACCCTGAGTGGTTGTTATTGGTGAGCTCGCTGGTGTGGGAGACCCAGTTGAGAGTCCAGTCGCTTTCCTTGTGCTTAGGGCTTTTCGGGGACGAAAAGTTCTAAGGGGGGGAGGATGTAGCGACTCGGGTTTTTGGCCCTGTCAGACTTTGGAATATTTCTACGAATAATTCCAGAGCTAGGCGTGAAGACGGCGTGCGATTCCGAGGCCCGGTGTGCCCGGAATTAATTTTATAAAAATATTAAGTATTTTTATACTATGCACGTGGCGGAGGTGTGATATCTCCTAAACGGTAGCTCAGAACGGGAATCTGAGGGCACGGTTGCGTCCGGAATGTGCCGTTTACCCTAGGCCGGGTGTAAAAATTTGAGGGCGCGGGCCTGCGGTGAGAAACGCCACCAGGGGCGTTTTCGTAAATAAGTGGCGAAGTTAGTGTGCGGGCGTCGGCTCAAATAACTTCTGAACGGAGTCTCGGATGGAAAATCTGAGACCGCCGTTGCGTTCAGAACGGCGCGTTTACCCTTGGGGTGACCTTACTTTTGTTCGCGTTGGGCGCCGGGTCGAAGGCGGTCGGGAGCCGAACAGTTGGATGGAGAGGAGAGGATTTAATTAAATAAATAAATCATCTCCCCTTATCTCTCCTTTATGCGTACGAAGGACAGGAAGCCCCTCCCCTCCCCTCTTTGGCGACGAACAATCCGGAGGCCAAATCAAGCAATCAAGGTGTCGTTGAGCTCTGATTTTGACGGCGATCACTCCTAGATTGAGCAGCGGCAACAGCGGAGCACGCAAAGCGTCGGCGATCCGCTAAAAGGTAGGTGTTTTACGTTTTGAAAATCCCGGATCCCTTTTATGCGTTGTTTTTCTTCAAATCGTCATAAGGGTTGTGTAGTTCGGGTCCCGAGGTTTCCGAAACATGTTTCGGATCTGATTTTGGAGCACCGGGGTGCTCCCGGGGGTCCCCGGAAGTTTTCCAGCGAAAATCCCGGATTCCGGCGGCGGCCATGGCGGAATCCGGCGAGGCAGGGCGGCGGCGCGGCGGCGGCGCGGCGGTTTCCGGCGACGGCGGCGGCGGCGCGGCGGAATCCGGCAGCGGCGCGGTGGTTTCCGGCGAGGCTGGCGGTGGTCCGGCCAGGATTTTCCGGGGGTTCTTTAAACCCCCGTAACTCGCAAACCGTAACTCCGATTTGCGAGCCGTTTGCGGCGACGCGCTCCTTGCGTCGAGACTGCCCTTTTGAAATCACTTTGAGGGTTTAAGGGTTCGAGATCATGGCCCGGGAGTTAGAAACGTCGTATAAAATAATATTATTTTATTATTTTACGACTTCGTGCCGTTGTAACTTCTACCCGGAGCGTCCGATTGACGCGTCGTCAGTGGCGTTAAGACCCTGATGGTACGACGGACTTTTTAAGATGGTTTCAGGGTGTTGGGTCTGTGAACGGGGTGCGGGCCCCACGAGGCCGGGTTTTGGCGTTTGCTAGGAAACTCAGCTTTTGCACCAGGAGTCCGATTTTGGCGGATGAATAGTCAATCCTGTGTGTTTTTCTGAGAGGAACGTAATGGTGAGTTCCGTTTGGTGAGTTTCGGAATCCAGGCCTGGGCCCCACCCGAGCCGGCCTTCGGTGAATAGTACCTTTTTCACCGGGTGTCCGTTCTGGGCGAGCGAGTAGTCGATTCCGCTTGTTTTTCCGAGGGGATAGTCGTGGTGTGATCCGCTCGATGGGTTTCGGGATCGTTGTGTGGGCCCCGCACGAGCTAGCTACGGTGAATAGTGTCTTTTTCACCGGTGCTCCGTTTCGGGCGAGTAAGCAGCCTATCCTGCATGTTTTTCCGCGTGGAACGCGATGGTGGCTCCGGCTTTGGCCTAGGAGGTGCGCAGTGTGGCGTTGTGGCGGGTTGCTCGGGTTAGCGATGGTTGGTCCAGCAGTGGTTGAGGGTTCTCCATTGGTTCGTTCCCACGAGGGTTCGTGTGGCATCACAACCTTCGTATGGGTTTGTGATCCTCTCGATGGGATGTTTAAACTGTTAGAGTTGTGGTATCCCTCCGGTGGACCCAGAGTGGATCCTCTAGCATCTTTACCTAGATCGGGTTCTTGGTATCGCTGTGACCGCTTATGTACGGGCGGCGATCCCCTATCTAGCAGGTTAACCCCGTAGGGTTTGTGGCATCATCGGACATATGATCCCCTACGCGGTGGGTCGTGCACAGTAGGGTTGTGGCATCGTCGGGCTTACGATCCCCTACTCAGCATGATGTTTATGGTAGGGTTGCGGTATCATTGGTTATACGACCCCCTACTCAGCGCGTGGTTTCGGTAGGGTTGCGGCATCGTCGGTTCGATCCCCTACATCGTGAGTTATACCAGATAGGGTTCCGGTATCGTCGTGACCATCTTTATATGGACGATGATCCTCTATCTGAGTGTGGAGCTTCTGTCGAGCGCCAGATCGGGTTGTTGCATCCCCCAGCGGATCCTGGGTGTGATCTCCTATCTGTGAAATCTACGTATGCCAGATCGGGTCGTGGTATCCCCCAGCGGACCCTGGGAGTGATCCCCTATCTGTGAAATCTACGTATGCCAGATGGGGTCGTGGTATCCCCCAGCGGACCCTGGGGGTGATCCCCTCTCTGTGAGCTACGTATACCGGAGTGGGTCTTGGTATCCCCTAGCGGACCCTAGCGGCGATCCCCTTTCCGAGGAGTTTGGTGGTTATGGTGTTTCAACGATGTTTCCTCAGTGATGCTATCTGACGAGCGTGGTCTCTCGGGTGAGCGTCTGAGATGTTTGCGAGTATCCCGATGGAGTGTATCTCTCAGATGAGTGTCATCTGGTATGACAGTGTTCGTGGTGTACTCTCCTGGTTGGGACAGTTGCTGGTGATGAGGTCGGTACCTCTTGTGGCTTTGTGGTGTGAGTTGTGTATATCTGGATTGTTCAAGGTGTATGTATGGGCATACACCTGAGCTGAGCTGAGCTGACTAGTTGTGTTTAGCCGAGGATGGTCACGGGATGGAGTTTCTCTCTCGTCTGGGTTCCCTCTGGCTGGGTTGAGCGGACTGTTGCCTTCAGTTGCTCCCTTGGGTTTTGGGTTTTTGGGGTGCCTACTGAGTATGTTTATACTCACCCCTGCACGGGCTTTGCCCGCACATGTTTGTGTCTTGTGCATACCACATGCCTTTTGACGGAGTCCCAGGAGGACCCGGAGCAGGCGGAGCTTAGTGAGCGAGTTGACCGAGGTGTTTACCGGAGCTGTGCCGAGGGAGCTTTCCGGCGGGTGTTTGTGGCAGCGTTCCCCTTCTTCAGAGCAGGTTGGACGCGCTTTGTAGTTTTCTTTTGGTGGGCCCTGTTTTGCCCTTGTACTTTTGCTGTTGCACCCTGGTTTGGGATAGATTGTATGCATGCATTTACTTTTCAGTTTCTCTATCTCGGCACTGTTGCATGGAAGTGTTTGTGGGTGCGTGTGTACAGGTACCTTAGGCTAATGCCTCCCATGTGTGTGATAGCCTACTCGGTGCTGGTCGCCAGCCCCTGGCCTATTGGAGGCGGGCTTGGGGAGTCGCGGCTCGAGCCCCGTTGGGTCGGGTCGTGACAAACTCTTTGCCAACTTAAGAGGAACTTAAGATATAATCAACTCATTCAAGAACCAGTCCTTGTCTAACCAGTTGAATTAGATATGTCTAATCCTAGGGAACAAACACTTAAAGAACTAGATGCCCCTGATATAAATTACCGACCTCTTGGTATTCAATATCCAAACATAGTGGCTGACTTCGAACTCAAATCGGGTTTGATTTGTCTTCTACCTCATTTCCATGGGATAGCTGGTGAGGATCCACATCTCCACCTTAAAGAGTTCAAAGTAGTGTGCTCTACCATGAAGCCTCAAGGGGTTTCTGAGGAACAAATAAAACTCTGTGCATTATCTTTCTCCCTAGTTGACACTTCCAAGTCATGGATTTACTACCTCCCTCCTAGTTCCATAACTACATGGAATGACATGAAGAGACAATTTTTAGAGAAATTATTTCCTGCTTCTCGTACTGCTTCTATCCGAAAGGAAATAAGTGGTATCCATCAATTCTCCAATGAATCACTTCATGAGTACTGGGAGAGGTTCAAAAAGCTTGTTGAAACCTGTCCACATCACCAAATTTCTGACCAAATATTGATCTAATACTTTTATGAGGAGTTATTGGCCATGGAGAGAACCCTCATTCATGCTCCTAGTGGAAGTGATCTTGTTGATAAAACTCCTACAGCTTCAAGAGAACTCATAAGCAACATGACTGCGAACACACAACAATTCCATACTCGAGCACATTCTCAAGTAAAACAAGCCCAAGATAGTCAGTCGATAGAGCCAAACAAGATGACAGAGTGGATGAGTGAACTTACAGGTCTTGTGCGACAACTAGTGTGGCCACCAAATCCCCAACTTCATCTTCTCCGCAATCAATGTTTCTTGGACCTTTCAAAAACTATGGAATCTACAACTCTCCATCTCATATAAATGACACATGTCCACAACTTCAAGAGGATCAATATGATTCATTTGGACCAATGGAGCTCAATTAATTATATTCTTAGAGGAACACCAACCCTCAACAATTAGGCCAGTTCATTAGAAACTTCTACCAACCACACTCTGAGCCCTCCTCTTCTTCCTATAACCAAGGCCTGAGGTATGACAATTCAATCTCTCCTCCCCCTCAATTCTCTCATCAAAACCCAAACCAATTCCAATATGGTAAAGGTGTTGGTAACTTCCAACAACCTTATCTTTTTATTCCTTAACCTCAAAGGAACAATCCTCCTCCTGGATTCCAATATCCTAGTGAGCCTTCCCAATTCCCAAACCAATACAATCACTTTCCCAAGAACCAATATTAAGGCAATACCAATTCGGGAAAAGTGTCTTCTTCCAAGAAACCATGGGAAAGTGTAGTGGAAGATATTTCCTCATTCACCCATTCCAGTCTCAAGAACATTGTAACCCAAAGTGGTCAACTTACATCCCACCTGAGTTAGCAACACCAATCAAATTCTTCCCAACTCCCAGCTCAACTGTTACCCAACCCCAAGGGTAATATAAGTGCAATTTCACTTAGATCGGGAAAGAAAATTTATATGCCTCATGTTGAGTCCTCCAACCCTCCTTTGAATTTTGACCTAGAAAATGAAAAGAAAAAGAAATAAGAAGAGGAACCTAAATCAATTCCCTCACCTATTTCCATTCCAATTAAGAATACAATTCCTTTTCCTCAAGTCATTTCTAAGCCAAAGAAGTCCTTTGAACCCAATCCTGAAATGCTCAAAAAGTTTAGACAAGTTGAAGTCAACATACCCCTCTTAGATTCCATAAAAAAATCCCAAAGTATGCCAAGTTTCTTAAGGAATTGTGAACCTATAAGAGGCAACTTAGGACCTTTGAAAATGTTTCCACCCAGCAGTCTATTCCCATAAAGTGTAAGGATCCAGGGA
Source organism: Viscum album (assembly GCA_963277665.1). Taxonomy (NCBI): domain Eukaryota; kingdom Viridiplantae; phylum Streptophyta; class Magnoliopsida; order Santalales; family Viscaceae; genus Viscum; species Viscum album. The sequence goes on along the minus strand of OY728120.1, from coordinate 1,052,092,669 downwards.
CCTTTACGGTTCCATGCCAAATTGGAAGTTCCAAATTTTATGATGCACTCATAGACCTAGGAGCCTCAATTAATGTCATGCCCAAACCCATCCTCTCCAACCTTGGTATTGGTCCCTTACACCCAACGGGTGTTGTTATTCAATTGGCCAATCAAAGCACTACTAGTCATGAGGGTATAATTAAGGATGACCTTGTCCGAGTCAATGATCTTATCTTCCCAGCCGACTTCTATGTCCTTAACATGGAAGGTGAGACAACTTCTTGCCAATCTCTTCTGATTTTGTGAAGACCTTTCCTCATGACATCTATAACCAAAATTGATGTCCATGATGGCATCTTATCCATGGAATTTGGTGAAAAACTGATCAAGTTCAATATTTTTCAATCCATGCGATACCCATTAGAGAATGAATCCCCATTATCTATCCATGATTCTGAGGAGACTTCTAAGAGTATATTGAACCCCATTCCATCATGTTCATCCTGTTTTGATGATAAATGATCTTGTAAATATTTCATCCTCATTAACCAAGTCATAAATTGAGAATTTGATGTTGACATTACAAATGTAAACTCCATTGCTCTAAAGGATCTTGAAAAAATCTTTAGAATCTCATCTTGCCTCTTACCTCCATTTATCTAGCTTGGATGATAATGAGGAAAATGAACTAGAATGCTCATTTGTTGATTCAGATCAGTTTATCCAACATTCATCATTTCCTATCTGTGATTCTGAAAATTTTGTAATATGTGAGGTTAACCCTAAACAAATGTGTTTATCTTGTCCTAATGAGAGTGAAGGTTGCGCGATTTGTTCCCTAATTAATAAAGTGATCACTAGTGAGGTTGAAATTGACCATTCTTTGGAGAACAACATTAATATAAAGGATATTGAAAAATTTATTCAATTCTATGACTCCAATGATCCTCATTACTCTACATCGGTAAGTGATGAAATAGATGAGTCAAAAACAATTGGGATCTCATACTCTGGTTTCATTCTATCTGAAGCTTACATAAATGAACCATGAGAATTGGGACATCTTTCTGAATTTCCAAGCATAGAAAACCATCACTTGGTGGATAAAATAATTCCTCACATTTAAGACCAAAGGGAAGATACTCATATGCTATTTACACCCCCATTGAATTTCAATCGAAACAACAAGGAAGGAATGAAATTATCCAATGAATCATCAGGTCTCCCAAATGAGAAGTTTTTCTGGAAGCACTATGGATTTGATAAAATATGGTGGCTACCATTGGACTATGGGTAGTCCACTGAAACTGTCTAGCTGTAGAAAAATAAATGTTGTGATTCTTGGGAGGCAACCCATGTTTTCTTTTACTTTTATGAAATTTTAATTTCTTTTTAGTTTTTCATTAGATGAATTATGTTTTTTCTTTTTCAGGTAACATCCCACAATCCTAGAACCACATCTACTTCCATCAGATCCATAGTAGACCCACCACTAGATCGAGATGTAAACCCACCAAATCCAAACCAGGGGGCACCTCTTTCCCTTTAACTCTCTCTGTCTATCTTCCTCCCTCTACCACTTTCTTCTTCTTCCTCTATTATCATTTTTTACCACTTTATTTATCAAACCCTTTCTTTTTCTCTTTCTTTTTTGTGTGGGTGTGTCTTTATTAAATACTTAAAAGAACCTAAAAAAAAGAATCATAACAAAAAAAACAAAAAATCAAGAGTCATGATTACTCACCATTGTGTTTTGCAATTTTGTCCAACCTTTTTTGGGGAGTGAATAGACATGTTTTCATCTCAAAAAATTTGTATTTTCATCATGACTTTGGATAAAGAATTTTTTGTCAAAACCAACAAATTTTGAATGCTCAGTTTTTGATTTGGAAAATGATTTTCCCCAACCGTGAGAACCAACATTAGCTTTAATTCCAAGGCTACCTATGGGAATCTTTTCAAAATGATTGTTTTTCACCCCCATTTGTGAATCTTGAGTCTGTGGACCTTCGAGATAAATTTCCTACTTTAGTGTGCATTACTATGATATATGCATTTTCTAAACCACATGAGAATCACAATAGCCAAATAGACTCCCATTTCCCTCACATTAATCCTCCTTTTGAAATCCCCTTCAAGCCTATGAAAACCTTTTCTTTGATAGCCACATTACAATTCTAATACCTTTTCCCACCCAATATCAACATGGATATTCACTGCATATTTATTTTGAAATTTATGTGGGGGGGATGGATTTAATTTTCGGTACCCTTTGTTGATTTCACCATATTATCATATGCTTGAGGGAAAGAATCCGTTTTAGTGTAGGGGAGAGGTTGTCCTTCATTGGGCTTTGGGAATGTATATATGATTATGACATATTTTTCAAATTCTATTGAAAAGTGTTCAAGGAAAAAAATAAAAAAAATGAAAATAAAAACAATAATAATAAAATAAATTGGGTTGTGTCTTGGGTTAGTCAAAAATAACTATTTCTCAGCCTTTGATCTTGTTATAAATATTAAAATTAGTGTTGTAAGGAGATCAATCATGGGTTGGGAGATGAGTGTGAGATCTATTTCAAGTTCAACTTTCAAAAAATGAAAAAAATGATAAACACTTATGTCATTGGGAGAAGTTTTGTGTTTTGTAAATATTCCATCTTATCATTACTTTAAAATTTTCTTCCAATTTTTTGTCTTAATTTAGAAAATTATTCCCTTTTAAATATGTGTTTCAATTTCCTGCCATGTCTCATTTCAAAAAAATGTGCATTTCTTTTTCCATGTTAGTTTTTACCCCCATTTTTCTATCTTTTGGATATCATCTTCCTACCGTCCCATAAACACAAAAAAACCCCTAAAAATACCTCTTGATTTCTGAGCACTTTAGTATAGGGAATGGAAGCTAAGAGCTCTTTCAAACTCTAAGATTTTCACTTCTGGTTGGTGAATTAGTGAAGCTCCATAAATTAATTTTATCATCTTGAGAGGAGTATGTTTTGTGTGCCACCATTTTCTATTTCTAAATTTGAGCATGAAAAAATGAATTGTTTTTGGAATGTTGTTTCTATAACAACTTGTGGTGGAATTCAATATGGATGAGTGAAATAGTCTAAACCTGCCCTGACTGAAGAAAACAAAATTTTAATATTTTTTGTTGAGTGAAAATGATTTTGTCATGTTTTTATTTCTTGCACATGAGGACATGCACAAGACTAAGTGTCGGGGAGTTGATGTTATTAATATTTTCATGAATTATTACATATTCTATTTACTTATTTTATATGAAATGTGCATAATTTGTGTGTAATATTAATGTTTTAATACTAATTATAATTTTTGAGCATTTTTTTAAGTAGTCCAATTGAGTCAGTTTACTATTTTATTTATAACTATCACCCTACTTATCCAAATTGTGTGGTTATTGTTTTTTAGGATTTATAATTCAATATCCAATATTTCATTAGAAGGGATCATGGGCCAATTCTTCCATTTTAAGGCTCATATGGACCACACAAGAAGGCCCACATAATCTGTGAGGAAACTGGACCATCCCTGAAGATTTAATTTCTAGGCTCAATACAGAAGAGAAAATTCATTAATTCTCCTCAAAAATTAGGATAACAATTCGAGGAGTAATGGATAAAATTTTTAGGGCCCAACTCTAAGAACAATGGGGCCAACTAATGATTTAAATTCTAGCCCACCATTCTGACCATGAATTAAAATCAAAACATTATTCATGACATATCACATGATGTAATATTCAAATCAGGATGAGATTTTGTATTGTGAAATAGGAGATATAGGCGGATGACTTTTTTGAAGAAACCATTTGGATTGGAAGACATCTTACTATTCAAAAACCCATTCACATGTTGGACTTCAAAATGTTTGGATTGAAATGGACAGATTAACTTTGTTTAATGAACCAACCATAACATTGGCTCCTTAAGTCCAACGGCCACCAAAATTTCTGAGTATAAAGAGGAAATATTTATATAAAACTTATAAGAATATCATATCTCGAGATTCATCTATCTATTTTATCAAATTGGCGATGCAAGTGGAGGAGTGGTTTTGAAATGCAAACAACCCACAACATTGGGCTATAAATACATCCCCCTCCTCTCCTTGAAAAGAGTTGACATTTCAGAAGAGAGGAGAACATATTGGGATGACCAAAGACTTTACAAGGGATTGTGAGGACCTACCATACTCAAGTTTTTACCTGATAGACCTTTCCTCCTCTCTTTGTTTTCATTTACTTTTGTGTTCTTCTTTGTTGTAATCTTGTAAGTCTTTCTTTTGTAATTACATTTTAATGTAAGTTTCTTCATCAATATCTCTTATTATAATCCACCTTATGTAGTTTAATATTAATGTTCTTAAAATAGTTTAAAAACAGTTTAATCCCCTTCCCTTATTTTTCTCCCCCATTCAATTGAAAGTCTGTTTTTAATTCTCATTATCGATTGTGCGTGTGTTCGACGCACCACTCTTTTCTTATCCCTTTATTTTTCTTATCTTATTAATTTATCATCATAATAATTATAAACAGATTAGTAATCATTTAAATGGATGAATAAATATACCATTTGGGTGAGTTATAATTTGGGGATATTAAGTGATTGAGAGCCTTTGCTCGATGAGTATTCTTTGAGTTAATATTGTGTATATTGAACTTTAGATGTCATGGATTAATGACATGTTTTGTTTAATATGTGGATTCCATGGATTATTGGAACCAAAAATACAATAACATAAAAAATTAAGGGTAATGATTAGAACTCTAAGTTAAGTTACGGCTTAGATTAAAGATTTAACACTTGGGAATTCCGATCAAAATCATCTTGTGAAGTGGGTATTAATTTAATGCAATATAAAGCAATGCTCAAGGATATCACAAGATTAACTCCCTAAAAATGAACTCAATCCAACCTTTATCAAATTTTTAAATAAAACACCAATCATTAATCATTTCATAAGCTCTGAATACAAACCCCCCAATCAGAACACAATCAACTAAAAACAAATGACTATTAAAAAGTATCATCACTAAGGATTCGACCCGAGTGCTGCTATACACATTAGTAGAGCATCAGAACTTTGACTGGTCGATAGGCAACAATCGGCCGCGCGTTTCATTACCCAAGTTGGCGCCCCAATAAAGGTTAGATTACAGCTCAGTAGACCACCACCATTGGTATCTAAAGAAATAACCAGTCTATACAAGTGAATGAATGGAAACATGTGCAGTAAAAGAACATGAAAAAATGAACATGTTTCACATTTAACAGTCACCCATTTAACCAAATTTTACCAAGAAATGGGTTCGGCATTTATACAATTACTAATTTACCGTTTTTCCATAAATTTATATGGGGTTTACCAACCAAATAAACTCATTGCAGTCACATTTAAGGGGTTATACACTTTAAATCACAAGGTGGAAATCACAATTCACAATTTATCAACTTACTCTAAAGCCTCAGTTTAGTAAACATGACATTTCTTCATGTTTGGGAAGAATAGATCCTCAATTTGACATCCCAAACCATGCCATGTACACACATTTGGAATCATAGAGCCTTAGTCCTACATCCCAAACATACATTACATAGCACATACCTAGGATCCTCAGTCCAGGTAGTATCATCAAATGAAACCGTTAGGATAATAGAGCCTCAGTCCAACTCCCTAACCCATGCATTATAGGGGTGGGGTTTAGAGCCTCAGTCCAACCCAACCTGTGGGTGTAGAACCTCAAGACAATACCCCACATACCACCAATCCATACCCATATTCTTCTTTAACCATTTGAAATAATAACCATTTTCGAACCGTAACTCATCAAAAACATATACCATTATACCAAATTCTCCCTTATGGCACATTAAAAACTAGGAAAAAATCTACATAAAATTAATTTCACAATCATTGATTACACACAAATATAAATAATCATTTGAAATAATTTTGAATACACCCCTTTAAAACATAGGTCTTCTTATTTGAAAACTAAACCATGCCACATGGATTTTATTTCCATTTAAAACCATTTTAAGTAATCATTAAGTAATTTTCAAAAAAATGGAAACCACATCCTCCTTTCAAACCATCATTTTAAATCTATAAAGAATACCACTTTATGAATCACCTTGATGCCAATGCTTCCTTTTAAAACATTTATCTCTTTCAAAACATCATATTCTTTATTTAAAATCTATAAAGTGATCAAAATCCAAAATGAATTATTTAAACCATTTCAAAATACCCTTAGGAATTTCACAAAATTCCACATATAATCAATCCAATTTATCCTTTAACCAATACCACATACCCAATTACAATTTAAAACCCATTATCTCTCATATTTCTCTTATTTCAACATTCACCAATTTATCTCACCATTTTCAAGGGCTCGGAATACCCCATGGGTAGCCCTAGGTTTGGTCTCACATCATCAATAAACCCAACATGGACTGTGATGGGTCTCTCACCTCATTATAAGGCCCAAATCACTTTCCATAGTCAAAAACATTAAAACTAAACTAGAAAGTACATTGACATATCCACATACATATATATAACAATGAGGCTATGTGAAAAAACTTTTAGACCACATAACTCATGTACATTGATGAACACTTTATTAACCTCCACCCTTGATTAAAATTCAAAAACCCATTAAAGACCCAACTTATAATATACTAGAAATGTGATGGTTTTAGGGTTTTAAAAGGATATGGAGTTAAAAACCAAGCATCTTCCAGAAAATGGAAGGAAATAGAGTCGAATACTTACCTAGAGCTTTAATTCTTACTAAACAATACTCCAAACGCCTATGAATCAAAGGAAAATTGACCTTAGAGAATGGAGGGTATGTTGGTTCATCACCCTAGATATAGGGGTTAGAATGTGAGGAAAACTTGGTGATGAAATATTTAAGACCGAGAGAAATAATGGGAATTTTTTACTTTTTAAGGGCAGCACAGTTTGGCTGCATGGTTAGCCAAACTGTGAACCTACTATTCGACTACCTCTTTCTGGGAGGGGAAAAGTCATATGGTATCCTAAAAGCACCCACATGGTTTGGAAAACCATTCAGTGCCCGTGCACCCGCCCCTATCCGAGAAGAGGCCTAGAAGCATGGTTTCCCTAGCCAGGTATATAGTTTATACTAACCCTGAACCAACCATGATCTACACACTATCTGGACTCTTTACTCCTCATTCCACGTTATGAACCCCTGGGACACCATCAAAAAATCCCATACACCCAAGAACCAATTCATTAACCACAAATAAGAAAGTTTAACCAAAATTTAAACAAACTCATACCCCCACAAAATATATGGATCTTACAGTTCACTATATATTCTTGTCCTTATTATCTCCTAAGATATCCCTCTTTAACCAATTTATTGGAGAGCTATATAATTATAAGACCACCCATACCATAATAAAAACCATACATATTTTTTCCATAAATAAAGTATTCATCATATCATCAAATCATATCTTGGGGAAAGGATATGGGTTTTATAAACAATTCATAATAATAATAATAATAATAATACATCTAGATAAATTATAAATTTTTTAACATTAGATCATATCCCTATTAAATCAAAATAATCATTAAAGGTTTTTGTTATAGATAAAAATATCTTTAAAATATAACTAGAACATTTCATGAGAAAAATACCATTTTTATTTGAAATAACATACTTAGTATCTAAAAATTTCCAAAAATATTAAGGGAAATTTTTTATTTAAAAATAAAAAATCAAAATTATAATGTAATCTTTAAATAAAAGTTTACTTAGAAAATTGGGGAAATTATTTCATGTGGTGTACATTAAAAAAATCATTCCACATTTTTGGTAAAAATTTCAAAGTACCACGTTCGAAAAATGAAAATAAAATTATTTTTAAAAACTTTCAAAGAAAGTTAAAAATAGTTAAAAATGAATTTAAATAATATTTAGTTAATATTAAAATAATTTTTTATAATATTTTAAAGAAAATATGGACATGGAAGGAAATATTCTCGACCAAAGAGAAAAACAAATCCAATTTTTCTTAAAAAGATTCTTTTGATCTGTTGAGAACATAAAGTTATTAAATTGAAAGTAAAACATGTACTCTATAGAAATATATAGAGGATAATAAATAAATAATATTTGGAAGGTATATATCTTAAAGTTTCTTTGCTATAAATTTAACCATAAATAATCCTGGTAAAAGTGGGATTCTAACATAAAACCATTATCACTTTGATAACTTTTTTCTCATAATTACCATTGAAGGAATTACATAAAATTAAACATTTAATGAAATAATTAAAATGATATTATTAAAAAAACATAAAAAATTGGTAATATATACACATCATAAAAAAATATTGGTGAATAAAATCTAATATGTGTTAATGAAACAAAATTAAGATGAAAAACCATTACAATGTTGGTAATTTTTGAAATAAATGTAATTGGAATATTGAAAATAATATGGTTCTATAAATAATTTTAATTAAATCATGAATTATTAAAAAATAAATTCTTGGGCCCTACACACACTATATAAACTAGAAATTAGTGCATAACATTAAAACATGCCTCAATGAAGAGAAATTGAGGCGAAACCCTTAGCTAACATCAGACTTGATTAATAAGAATTATAAACTCATATATAAAAAATTTAAATTTATTATAATTCTATACTTGAATAATAATTATAAATATAATATTACCCACTTATATCATTTCAACACCCGTTTAATAACAATTTCACATTAAATTCATCATTTTTCTGTTAATTGCTTCACTTTTCATATTTGTTTTAGTTCAACAGTTAAATTACTCATACTTTGGTCATGTTTCCACAATATATTGAATGTTAATCATGATATAATTTTAATATAAAATAACAATATATATTTATAACTATTCAATTAAGGTGGTGATGGAAAATGAATTACTATACTATGTGGAGATGGTTGTTCGTACAAACACATGAGCGATGTTTCCATTTGTTGATAGATGGAACGAAATAAAGGTAAATAATAATTCAACTTTATAGAATCATTATTGTATCATAAATACCATATATTTTCATTAAATATATCCTTTTTCCATCCATGTAAATCATAAATGATAAGGAAAATTACATCACTTCGTGGCGGTGGCAGTCTACACGTACTCACGAGCAGTGTTATTTTTTACCAATGGATTAGAAGGTAAGAAGGTTGATATGATATTATAATTATTGAAGAATAATTATTTCTTAAATATCATATATAAAAATTTAAACAATCATAATAACCATCCATTAATGATGGTGATGGAAAATGAATTGTATCACTACATGGAGGCGGTAGTCCACATGTACGCACTAGTGATACTCTCTTCTCCCATTTGATTGAGAAGAGGTGATAAATGGTTGTGACATCATCATAATAACATATTATTATATTTATGACACCAGTTTAATCATGTTTTTATGGATACAATAATTTTATGTAATCTGTAATAATAAATAAAATTAAAAGAGTTTGGTTATGATTTATACCTCTTCTTTGAAAGACCTCCTTTAGCTTACACCATAAGCCTTGAAAGATTGGTATTAAAATAAGAATAGAAAATCTAAGATGATTATAATGATTATATTAAGGAATTTTTTAGGTTTTTTCTAACTTTTAAGGATCAAATGGTGTGAATAAGGTAGGAGTAGTGGTTCCCTTTTATTTGTGAGGGGAGATACACACATAAAATTTCTTAAAAGATTTCAATTATATAAGATCAATTTCATTGGAAAGTGGATCGAAATTTTAAAATATTAAAAATTAGGAAAATAAAATGTTTAAATACATTAAAACAACAACAATTATTCATGTGTGGGTGGTTATACCACCCCTATATCTTTGTTTAACCCCTAGTAAACCTGTTTTAACTAGAACTATGGTAACAAAATTTTAATATTTTTACTATTAACTATGAAAAAAATAAAGTTGAACCTAGTTAATTATATAAATTATTATTATTAAATATATGAAATAAATTTTACTATATAAAATTTTTATAAGTGTTAGAATTTAATTTTAAATAAGTGTTCAAACTACAACAAAAACTTATTTTAGAAAAATGCATTTTTAAGCATAAAACATAATTTACTTCCATTAATTTACATGTAAAAACCATAAACAAATGTTAAAATATTATATTTAATATATAATATATAAATTTTATAAAAAAATTAATAAATATATATTAATTTAATTTATTAAGATACAGACATATTTTGCGCATAAAAATAGTTTTTAGAAAAATGTGTTTTATGCCTAAAAGTGAACTTATACCAAAATATAAGTATAATTATGATTTTTATGTGATTAATTATATAATTTATAATTAAATTATAATTATTTTAATTTCATATAAAATTAAAAATATAATGGTACTTTTACTTGAAAATAAATGATAGTTTTACAAAAAATGGTATTTCTCACTATTTACTAAAAAATAAATATTTTTAGAAAAAACCTAAAAATTCACCCTAATATAATATATAAATGATAATTTAAAAAATTATATTCATTTCACAAAATAAAATTTCTAAAAATGGTATAAATTAATTAGAATTTTTGTAGAAAAATGCGATAAAAATAATTTTTGAAGAAAACATATTTTTGAATCATAAAACGACTTTACTAAAAATTGAGTACTTATATATTATGAATTAATAAATACATATGTATTATTTAAAAATTTCATACATATTTTTCATAATCTAGTTCTTAGTATTCATACCATCCAACTTAATGTCTTGTTTATAAAGGATTACTATAGGATTAATTTAAATATGGGGTTGCGAGTAAAGAAAGCTATCAAATGCCTCAAGTTTATTTAAAAAGGAAATACTTATAAAATTTTGTGCTTTTACATTCCATCTCATTGATGAATAAAAACAATATAATCTGAATAAATTTTCATAATTAATCCCATTACTCAACCACCATACTGATGGATAACCATATATTCTAAATATTATTGCACAATTCATCTTACTACTCAACCATCTCACTAATGAATAACTATAAATTTGGAACAAGATTGTATAATTCAATATTAAAATCAAACATCTCACTAATGTATAGAAGAATAATAATTCAACTATTACTTTGATACCAAAAGAAGGGTTATCAAAGGGCACACACACCCACATGACAATCAAATAATACAGAAGAGTTTTAATAGGGCCACACACACACCCACATGACAATGAATTAATATAATACAGTTCAAAAAAGTATAAACATGAACCAAACTGAAATTAACGATATAAATTTATATATAAAATATGTAAGATACTAAAGTATTCTTAACTCAATCATAAAAATGTCTAATCTATAAAAAACCCCCTAAATCAATCCCCACACACCAAATCCACAAGATCAATCCCAAATTAATTACCCATAGGTTTTAGGACGAATGATCAATAATAAGAAGACATCTATGTCTAGAAAAGTCTTAGACTTACCAAAATAAATACTCTATAATGATCATAACTTGAATTGGAAAAGAGATAAGTTAGGAAGATCCAAATCCTCTAAAGAGAAGCCTCTCCTGTTGGCTTGGTCATGTATGGGTTGAATGAGTTGAGAGGTAAAATCAAGTAGGGGTCTCATTGAAAGTTACCAATTTAATCCTATTTAAATATATGTATAGGGGAGACTCACGATGTGAATGTGGTGTTCTGGGCATGAACTTCCACCCTCTCAAACAATTAATGGAGTTATACCCCCTGTATTTCCATGAATTCCTCACGTATATTTCCAACAACACAACCTCAACACTTTCATGACATGACATAGGGTGTCATGTTGTGAATACCCACCTTCAGTAAAACATTCTAGATACCCAACCTCTTATCCTTGAAACCATATCCTACCTACTCCTAAAATCACTAAACAACTAAAATTCGATATGATACATATGAAAATGCTAAAATTAAATTACAATTCACCATGAAATCCAAGGGAAATTAAAATACATAACCTAGTTTGAAATAGAAATAACAAGAACGACAAAAATGAATAAAATATAGTATATATAATAGTAATAAAATTATTATTATAACATATTATATAACGTTTTGACTCAATTAAATTTTAAAATTAATATTCTAATTGAAATGATTTTTAGTGGATGTTATAAAATTTTGTACTATAGTTATTTTTGAGGAATTGATGTCAGGGGTGGATTTAAATTATAAATAGGGGTCATGACCTTCACATTTCTTAATACCTTACAAACCTTCTCTATTTTCCATAGTTTTTGTTATTTAAAATTTCTTATTTTTTAGTGATGGATCAAGAGTGGTTAATGGAGAACAAACGTTAAATAATTAGTATGGTGAATGAAAAAAAGAAGGGTGATGTGTTAGGAATAAGATATCATTTTTGAATTGATATAAGTGATTTTATGATCATCTATTCTATGTGAATAGAATATACTTTGTGTATTGGAATGATCAATTATATCTCCTTCAAAAATTATTCAAAAATTACCCCTCTATCATTATCTTTGATGATATATGATATTGGGTTATTTTATTTGGGGTATGGTTCCCAAATCTAGTTAGTGTCATTTGATATATTAGGTATTATAGATGTGGTTTCAGATAAAGGACATTTGGTGTATTATAGGAATTTGTGTGTCAGGTTTCTACCATTTTTATATTTTATATTACTATGTTATTTGAAATTTCATGAGGTGTTTTTATGGTTTTCCAATTTATTTGATGTTGGGAGATAAAAATGATATGATGCTGATGAAGATGTTTTTGGTATATAAATGTGACGATAATATAAAAAGTGGTGATTTTAGTGATGGATAATGTGAAAATAAAATAAATGTGATTGTTTTATCCTTTTTTGTCTCCAAACATCCATTGTAGATGGTATTTTAGTTTTTACCCCTTGGTCATGTTAGTTTTTATTTACCTTTTATTTCTATTGTTTTTAATTTTTATTAATTAAATTTTTGAAGAGGGGGATTTTGGTGGAAGTAGTTATTTTATTCTTGATTTTGGAAATATCAAATTGTAAGGATGTAATAGTTGTTCTAGAAAATTTTATATATGCTAATTTCTATTTATTTTTAATTTATATTTCATATTTCTTATCCCTAAGTAATATTTATTGATTATTATATTTTATCTCAATACACACACTCCTATAAACTTTAGTATATGATATTTACACTAACATGGACTATTTTCAGAAGATGTTCCTACTAAGTATGAAGTAATCACCCACATATATTTTTCTTGAGATCATTTTTATAGGATGGTTTGAAAGTATTAATAATATATTTAATATAATGGATATATTAGTTTCATTTTTTCTAGAGTTTATAAAAAGATATTTGGTGGAGCCTTAGGTGGTTGATTGAATATTTTCATTGTATATAATTGTTCTTTACCATATTTTTCATTAGATGACTTAGGATATTATCACTAAGTTTATTATTTTAAAGATTTGGAATATTAAAACTTTTATATTGGGTAATTTCGTACATCATATAATTATACTCTTAATGTTGGTTTCCAACCAGGGTCTATTAGAGGCTAGCTTTAGATGCCACACTCTATCTTATCATCAGGTTTGGAAGAGTAATTATAGGAATTGATTGGGAAGGTGGTGATGCAAATATAGATAGTATCTTGAAAATTAGAGGAAACCATTAAAAGAATATTTGGATCATTAATGAGAGAAACACTTCAAATATTAAAGAAAATAAAACGACTATAATAAATAAGTATGATATTCCTAAGGTATTTTTTATTTTATTTATATGTTATGTGATTGATATGTGTGTTATGAATTATACTTTATTTGTGAAACTTGTGGAGAAAATAATGTTTTATCTATATATTGATGCTTCCCACCCATAGGATATGTATAATAAAAATCAATGAAGTGATGAACATGATATGGGTTCCCATACATAGAAAATTCAAGAGCATTATCGAATGAAAGTGTTTGCTAAGGTCATTAGAGTAAAGGGTATAGGGCATAAAATTCCAGTTGGATGGAATCTACCCATCCAACCAATAAACCTAAAAAATACATATTTATTAGCTATATTAACATTACTAAAAGACTGAATGTGTAAATTGATATTGATAAATATAAACTATTAAAAAACTGGATTATCATAGTGCTCATAAAATACTTTCCCAACATTTTTAAATGATAAGGAAATCATCACTGAGAAATTTCCTAAACATTCTCATCACTTATATAGTATCAAAAGATGCCATTTTTCTCAACACTATCTTCTAGTATTGAGAATTTATCCAATATTTTTTCTACCTCTATTTAGTGCAAAAGAAGTTCAGTAAACAACTAAATTAAAAAATAACCACAAAAAAACCACAATACATCATCATCTACTAGAAAATATAAGACCATGAAATCAATAATAAATTTTCAAACTTTAAATTAATTATTTTAATTTCCTTAAAACATAATGAATTTACACATAAATAGTTGTAGTTATAATTATAGTTATTACAACTGAAAAATTAAATATATGTTCTCAAATAATACATAACCCATTATATAAAAATAAAAATGAATAGATTTTGTAGAACTTTAAAAAGATATTCCATTATTTGATTTTTAGCGTACAAAAAAATATGCAATTGAAATAGAATATATATATTTATAATTATAAACAATATTTTTTTATTAATAAT